>OU015689.1:12803991-17803991 GCA_907165295.1 Nomada fabriciana
GCCATCGCAATCGTTCATTCTATCGATAGTTGGCACCAATACGTGATATTCGATTTTTTCCAAGCGTCCTGCATCGACGGAAAGTAAGGATTCACTTCCCAGCCATCGCAATCGTTCATTCTATCGATAATTGGCACAAATACGTGATATTCGATGTTTCCAAGCGTCCTGCATTGACGGAAGGTAAGGATTCACTCCCCAGCCTTCGCAATCGTTCTTTCTAGCGATAATTGGCACGAATACGTGATATTCGGAGTTTCCAAGCGTCCTGCATCGACGGAAAGTAAGGATTCACTTCCCAGCCATCGCAATCGTTCATTCTATCGATAATTGGCACAAATACGTGATATTCGATGTGTTCCAAGCGTCCTGCATCGACGGAAGGTAAGGATTCACTTCCTTGCCTTCGCAATCGATCTTTCTATCGATTATTGGCACGAATACGTGATATTCGGAGTTTCCAAGCGTCCTGCATCGACGGAAAGTAAGGATTCACTTCCCAGCCATCGCAATCGTTCATTCTATCGATAATTGGCACAAATACGTGATATTCGATGTTTCCAAGCGTCCTGCATCGACGGAAGGTAAGGATTCACTCCCCAGCCTTCGCAATCGATCTTTCTATCGATAATTGGCACAAATACGTGATATTCGATTTTTCCAAGCGTCCTGCATCGACGGAAAGTAAGGATTCACTTCCCAGCCATCGCAATCGTTCATTCTATCGATAATTAGCACAAATACGTGATATTCGATGTTTCCAAGCGTCCTGCATCGACGGAAGGTAAGAATTCACTCCCCAGCCTTCGCAATCGTTCTTTCTAGCGATAATTGGACCGAATACGTGATATTCGGAGTTTCCAAGCGTCCTGCATCGACGGAAAGTAAGGATTCACTTCCTTGCCTTCGCAATCGATCTTTCTATCGATTATTGGCACGACTACGTGATATTCGGAGTTTCCAAGCGTCCTGCATCGACGGAAAGTAAGGATTCACTTCCCAGCCATCGTAATCATTCTTTCGATCGATAATGGGCACGAATACATGATATTCGATGTTTCCAAGCGTTCTGCATCGACGGAAGGTAAGGATTCACATCCCTGCCATCGCAATCGTTCATTCTATCGATAGTTGGCACCAATACGTGATATTCGATTTTTCCAAGCGTCCTGCATCGACGGAAAGTAAGGATTCACTTCCCAGCCATCGCAATCGTTCATTCTATCGATAATTGGCACAAATACGTGATATTTGATGTTTCCAAGCGTCCTGCATTGACGGAAGGTAAGGATTCACTCCCCAGCCTTCGCAATCGTTCTTTCTAGCGATAATTGGCACGAATACGTGATATTCGGAGTTTCCAAGCGTCCTGCATCGACGGAAAGTAAGGATTCACTTCCCAGCCATCGCAATCGTTCATTCTATCGATAATTGGCACAAATACGTGATATTCGATGTTTCCAAGCGTCCTGCATCGACGGAAGGTAAGGATTCACTTCCTTGCCTTCGCAATCGATCTTTCTATCGATTATTGGCACGAATACGTGATATTCGGAGTTTCCAAGCGTCCTGCATCGACGGAAAGTAAGGATTCACTTCCCAGCCATCGCAATCGTTCATTCTATCGATAATTGGCACAAATACGTGATATTCGATGTTTCCAAGCGTCCTGCATCGACGGAAGGTAAGGATTCACTTCCTTGCCTTCGCAATCGATCTTTCTATCGATTATTGGCACGAATACGTGATATTCGGAGTTTCCAAGCGTCCTGCATCGACGGAAAGTAAGGATTCACTTCCCAGCCATCGTAATCATTCTTTCGATCGATAATGGGCACGAATACATGATATTCGATGTTTCCAAGCGTTCTGCATCGACGGAAGGTAAGGATACACATCCCTGCCATCGCAATCGTTCATTCTATCGATAGTTGGCACAAATACGTGATATTCGATTTTTCCAAGCGTTCTGCATTGACGCAAGGTAAGGATTCACTCCCCAGCCTTCGCAATCGTTCTTTCTAGCGATAATTGGCACGAATACGTGATATTCGGAGTTTCCAAGCGTCCTGCATCGACGGAAAGTAAGGATTCACTTCCCAGCCATCGCAATCGTTCATTCTATCGATAATTAGCACAAATACGTGATATTCGATGTTTCCAAGCGTCCTGCATCGACGGAAGGTAAGAATTCACTCCCCAGCCTTCGCAATCGTTCTTTCTAGCGATAATTGGTACGAATACGTGATATTCGGAGTTTCCAAGCGTCCTGCATCGACGGAAAGTAAGGATTCACTTCCTTGCCTTCGCAATCGATCTTTCTATCGATTATTGGCACGACTACGTGATATTCGGAGTTTCCAAGCGTCCTGCATCGACGGAAAGTAAGGATTCACTTCCCAGCCATCGTAATCATTCTTTCGATCGATAATGGGCACGAATACATGATATTCGATGTTTCCAAGCGTTCTGCATCGACGGAAGGTAAGGATTCACATCCCTGCCATCGCAATCGTTCATTCTATCGATAGTTGGCACCAATACGTGATATTCGATTTTTCCAAGCGTCCTGCATCGACGGAAAGTAAGGATTCACTTCCCAGCCATCGCAATCGTTCATTCTATCGATAATTGGCACAAATACGTGATATTCGATGTTTCCAAGCGTCCTGCATTGACGGAAGGTAAGGATTCACTCCCCAGCCTTCGCAATCGTTCTTTCTAGCGATAATTGGCACGAATACGTGATATTCGGAGTTTCCAAGCGTCCTGCATCGACGGAAAGTAAGGATTCCCTTCCCAGCCATCGCAATCGTTCATTCTATCGATAATTGGCACAAATACGTGATATTCGATGTTTCCAAGCGTCCTGCATCGACGGAAGGTAAGGATTCACTTCCTTGCCTTCGCAATCGATCTTTCTATCGATTATTGGCACGAATACGTGATATTCGGAGTTTCCAAGCGTCCTGCATCGACGGAAAGTAAGGATTCACTTCCCAGCCATCGCAATCGTTCATTCTATCGATAATTGGCACAAATACGTGATATTCGATGTTTCCAAGCGTCCTGCATCGACGGAAGGTAAGGATTCACTTCCTTGCCTTCGCAATCGATCTTTCTATCGATTATTGGCACGAATACGTGATATTCGGAGTTTCCAAGCGTCCTGCATCGACGGAAAGTAAGGATTCACTTCCCAGCCATCGTAATCATTCTTTCGATCGATAATGGGCACGAATACATGATATTCGATGTTTCCAAGCGTTCTGCATCGACGGAAGGTAAGGATACACACCCCTGCCATCGCAATCGTTCATTCTATCGATAGTTGGCACAAATACGTGATATTCGATTTTTCCAAGCGTTCTGCATTGACGCAAGGTAAGGATTCACTCCCCAGCCTTCGCAATCGTTCTTTCTAGCGATAATTGGCACGAATACGTGATATTCGGAGTTTCCAAGCGTCCTGCATCGACGGAAAGTAAGGATTCACTTCCCAGCCATCGTAATCATTCTTTCGATCGATAATGGGCACGAATACATGATATTCGATGTTTCCAAGCGTCCTGCATCGACGGAAGGTAAGGATTCACTCCCCAGCCTTCGCAATCGTTCTTTCTAGCGATAATTGGCACGAATACGTGATATTCGGAGTTTCCCAGCATCCTGCATCGACGGAAAGTAAGGATTCACTTCCCAGCCATCGCAATCGTTCATTCTATCGATAATTGGCACAAATACGTGATATTCGATGTTTCCAAGCGTCCTGCATCGACGGAAGGTAAGGATTCACTCCCCAGCCTTCGCAATCGTTCTTTCTAGCGATAATTGGCACGAATACGTGATATTCGGAGTTTCCAAGCGTCCTGCATCGACGGAAAGTAAGGATTCACTTCCCAGCCATCGCAATCGTTCTTTCTAGCGATAATTGGCACGAATACGTGATATTCGGAGTTTCCAAGCGTCCTGCATCGACGGAAAGTAAGGATTCACTTCCCAGCCATCGCAATCGTTCATTCTATCGATAATTGGCACAAATACGTGATATTCGATTTTTCCAAGCGTCCTGCATCGACGGAAAGTAAGGATTCACTTCCCAGCCATCGCAATCGTTCATTCTATCGATAATTAGCACAAATACGTGATATTCGATGTTTCCAAGCGTCCTGCATCGACGGAAGGTAAGAATTCACTCCCCAGCCTTCGCAATCGTTCTTTCTAGCGATAATTGGCACGAATACGTGATATTCGGAGTTTCCAAGCGTCCTGCATCGACGGAAAGTAAGGATTCACTTCCTTGCCTTCGCAATCGATCTTTCTATCGATTATTGGCACGACTACGTGATATTCGGAGTTTCCAAGCGTCCTGCATCGACGGAAAGTAAGGATTCACTTCCCAGCCATCGTAATCATTCTTTCGATCGATAATGGGCACGAATACATGATATTCGATGTTTCCAAGCGTTCTGCATCGACGGAAGGTAAGGATTCACATCCCTGCCATCGCAATCGTTCATTCTATCGATAGTTGGCACCAATACGTGATATTCGATTTTTCCAAGCGTCCTGCATCGACGGAAAGTAAGGATTCACTTCCCAGCCATCGCAATCGTTCATTCTATCGATAATTGGCACAAATACGTGATATTCGATGTTTCCAAGCGTCCTGCATCGACGGAAGGTAAGGATTCACTCCCCAGCCTTCGCAATCGTTCTTTCTAGCGATAATTGGCACGAATACGTGATATTCGGAGTTTCCAAGCGTCCTGCATCGACGGAAAGTAAGGATTCACTTCCCAGCCATCGCAATCGTTCATTCTATCGATAATTGGCACAAATACGTGATATTCGATGTTTCCAAGCGTCCTGCATCGACGGAAGGTAAGGATTCACTTCCTTGCCTTCGCAATCGATCTTTCTATCGATTATTGGCACGAATACGTGATATTCGGAGTTTCCAAGCGTCCTGCATCGACGGAAAGTAAGGATTCACTTCCCAGCCATCGCAATCGTTCATTCTATCGATAATTGGCACAAATACGTGATATTCGATGTTTCCAAGCGTCCTGCATCGACGGAAGGTAAGAATTCACTCCCCAGCCTTCGCAATCGTTCTTTCTAGCGATAATTGGCACGAATACGTGATATTCGGAGTTTCCAAGCGTCCTGCATCGACGGAAAGTAAGGATTCACTTCCTTGCCTTCGCAATCGATCTTTCTATCGATTATTGGCACGACTACGTGATATTCGGAGTTTCCAAGCGTCCTGCATCGACGGAAAGTAAGGATTCACTTCCCAGCCATCGTAATCATTCTTTCGATCGATAATGGGCACGAATACATGATATTCGATGTTTCCAAGCGTTCTGCATCGACGGAAGGTAAGGATTCACATCCCTGCCATCGCTATCGTTCATTCTATCGATAGTTGGCACCAATACGTGATATTCGATTTTTCCAAGCGTCCTGCATCGACGGAAAGTAAGGATTCACTTCCCAGCCATCGCAATCGTTCATTCTATCGATAATTGGCACAAATACATGATATTCGATGTTTCCAAGCGTCCTGCATCGACGGAAGGTAAGGATTCACTCCCCAGCCTTCGCAATCGTTCTTTCTAGCGATAATTGGCACGAATACGTGATATTCGGAGTTTCCAAGCGTCCTGCATCGACGGAAAGTAAGGATTCACTTCCCAGCCATCGCAATCGTTCATTCTATCGATAATTGGCACAAATACGTGATATTCGATGTTTCCAAGCGTCCTGCATCGACGGAAGGTAAGGATTCACTTCCTTGCCTTCGCAATCGATCTTTCTATCGATTATTGGCACGAATACGTGATATTCGGAGTTTCCAAGCGTCCTGCATCGACGGAAAGTAAGGATTCACTTCCCAGCCATCGCAATCGTTCATTCTATCGATAATTGGCACAAATACGTGATATTCGATGTTTCCAAGCGTCCTGCATCGACGGAAGGTAAGGATTCACTTCCTTGCCTTCGCAATCGATCTTTCTATCGATTATTGGCACGAATACGTGATATTCGGAGTTTCCAAGCGTCCTGCATCTACGGAAAGTAAGGATTCACTTCCCAGCCATCGTAATCATTCTTTCGATCGATAATGGGCACCAATACATGATATTCGATGTTTCCAAGCGTTCTGCATCGACGGAAGGTAAGGATACACATCCCTGCCATCGCAATCGTTCATTCTATCGATAGTTGGCACAAATACGTGATATTCGATTTTTCCAAGCGTTCTGCATTGACGCAAGGTAAGGATTCACTCCCCAGCCTTCGCAATCGTTCTTTCTAGCGATAATTGGCACGAATACGTGATATTCGGAGTTTCCAAGCGTCCTGCATCGACGGAAAGTAAGGATTCACTTCCCAGCCATCGCAATCGTTCATTCTATCGATAATTGACACAAATACGCGATATTCGATGTTTCCAAGCGTTTTGCATCCACGGAAGGTAAGGATTCACTTCCCTGCCATCGCAATCGTTCATTCTATCGATAATTGGCACGAATAAGTGATATTCTATGTTTCCAAGCGTCCTGCATCGACGGAAGGTAAAGATTCACTTCCTTGCCTTCGCAATCGATCTTTCTATCGATTATTGACACGAATACGTGATATTCGGAGTTTCCAAGCGTCCTGCATCGACGGAAAGTAAGGATTCACTTCCCAGCCATCGTAATCATTCTTTCGATCGATAATGGGCACGAATACATGATATTCGATGTTTCCAAGCGTTCTGCATCGACGGAAGGTAAGGATACACATCCCTGCCATCGCAATCGTTCATTCTATCGATAGTTGGCACAAATACGTGATATTCGATTTTTCCAAGCGTTCTGCATTGACGCAAGGTAAGGATTCACTCCCCAGCCTTCGCAATCGTTCTTTCTAGCGATAATTGGCACGAATACGTGATATTCGGAGTTTCCAAGCGTCCTGCATCGACGGAAAGTAAGGATTCACTTCCCAGCCATCGCAATCGTTCATTCTATCGATAATTAGCACAAATACGTGATATTCGATGTTTCCAAGCGTCCTGCATCGACGGAAGGTAAGAATTCACTCCCCAGCCTTCGCAATCGTTCTTTCTAGCGATAATTGGTACGAATACGTGATATTCGGAGTTTCCAAGCGTCCTGCATCGACGGAAAGTAAGGATTCACTTCCTTGCCTTCGCAATCGATCTTTCTATCGATTATTGGCACGACTACGTGATATTCGGAGTTTCCAAGCGTCCTGCATCGACGGAAAGTAAGGATTCACTTCCCAGCCATCGTAATCATTCTTTCGATCGATAATAAGCACGAATACATGATATTCGATGTTTCCAAGCGTTCTGCATCGACGGAAGGTAAGGATTCACATCCCTGCCATCGCAATCGTTCATTCTATCGATAGTTGGCACCAATACGTGATATTCGATTTTTCCAAGCGTCCTGCATCGACGGAAAGTAAGGATTCACTTCCCAGCCATCGCAATCGTTCATTCTATCGATAATTGGCACAAATACGTGATATTCGATGTTTCCAAGCGTCCTGCATTGACGGAAGGTAAGGATTCACTCCCCAGCCTTCGCAATCGTTCTTTCTAGCGATAATTGGCACGAATACGTGATATTCGGAGTTTCCAAGCGTCCTGCATCGACGGAAAGTAAGGATTCCCTTCCCAGCCATCGCAATCGTTCATTCTATCGATAATTGGCACAAATACGTGATATTCGATGTTTCCAAGCGTCCTGCATCGACGGAAGGTAAGGATTCACTTCCTTGCCTTCGCAATCGATCTTTCTATCGATTATTGGCACGAATACGTGATATTCGGAGTTTCCAAGCGTCCTGCATCGACGGAAAGTAAGGATTCACTTCCCAGCCATCGCAATCGTTCATTCTATCGATAATTGGCACAAATACGTGATATTCGATGTTTCCAAGCGTCCTGCATCGACGGAAGGTAAGGATTCACTTCCTTGCCTTCGCAATCGATCTTTCTATCGATTATTGGCACGAATACGTGATATTCGGAGTTTCCAAGCGTCCTGCATCGACGGAAAGTAAGGATTCACTTCCCAGCCATCGTAATCATTCTTTCGATCGATAATGGGCACGAATACATGATATTCGATGTTTCCAAGCGTTCTGCATCCACGGAAGGTAAGGATACACACCCCTGCCATCGCAATCGTTCATTCTATCGATAGTTGGCACAAATACGTGATATTCGATTTTTCCAAGCGTTCTGCATTGACGCAAGGTAAGGATTCACTCCCCAGCCTTCGCAATCGTTCTTTCTAGCGATAATTGGCACGAATACGTGATATTCGGAGTTTCCAAGCGTCCTGCATCGACGGAAAGTAAGGATTCACTTCCCAGCCATCGTAATCATTCTTTCGATCGATAATGGGCACGAATACATGATATTCGATGTTTCCAAGCGTCCTGCATCGACGGAAGGTAAGGATTCACTCCCCAGCCTTCGCAATCGTTCTTTCTAGCGATAATTGGCACGAATACGTGATATTCGGAGTTTCCCAGCATCCTGCATCGACGGAAAGTAAGGATTCACTTCCCAGCCATCGCAATCGTTCATTCTATCGATAATTGGCACAAATACGTGATATTCGATGTTTCCAAGCGTCCTGCATCGACGGAAGGTAAGGATTCACTCCCCAGCCTTCGCAATCGTTCTTTCTAGCGATAATTGGCACGAATACGTGATATTCGGAGTTTCCAAGCGTCCTGCATCGACGGAAAGTAAGGATTCACTTCCCAGCCATCGCAATCGTTCTTTCTAGCGATAATTGGCACGAATACGTGATATTCGGAGTTTCCAAGCGTCCTGCATCGACGGAAAGTAAGGATTCACTTCCCAGCCATCGCAATCGTTCATTCTATCGATAATTGGCACAAATACGTGATATTCGATTTTTCCAAGCGTCCTGCATCGACGGAAAGTAAGGATTCACTTCCCAGCCATCGCAATCGTTCATTCTATCGATAATTAGCACAAATACGTGATATTCGATGTTTCCAAGCGTCCTGCATCGACGGAAGGTAAGAATTCACTCCCCAGCCTTCGCAATCGTTCTTTCTAGCGATAATTGGCAGAAAACGTGATATTCGGAGTTTCCAAGCGTCCTGCATCGACGGAAAGTAAGGATTCACTTCCTTGCCTTCGCAATCGATCTTTCTATCGATTATTGGCACGACTACGTGATATTCGGAGTTTCCAAGCGTCCTGCATCGACGGAAAGTAAGGATTCACTTCCCAGCCATCGTAATCATTCTTTCGATCGATAATGGGCACGAATACATGATATTCGATGTTTCCAAGCGTTCTGCATCGACGGAAGGTAAGGATTCACATCCCTGCCATCGCAATCGTTCATTCTATCGATAGTTGGCACCAATACGTGATATTCGATTTTTCCAAGCGTCCTGCATCGACGGAAAGTAAGGATTCACTTCCCAGCCATCGCAATCGTTCATTCTATCGATAATTGGCACAAATACATGATATTCGATGTTTCCAAGCGTCCTGCATCGACGGAAGGTAAGGATTCACTCCCCAGCCTTCGCAATCGTTCTTTCTAGCGATAATTGGCACGAATACGTGATATTCGGAGTTTCCAAGCGTCCTGCATCGACGGAAAGTAAGGATTCACTTCCCAGCCATCGCAATCGTTCATTCTATCGATAATTGGCACAAATACGTGATATTCGATGTTTCCAAGCGTCCTGCATCGACGGAAGGTAAGGATTCACTTCCTTGCCTTCGCAATCGATCTTTCTATCGATTATTGGCACGAATACGTGATATTCGGAGTTTCCAAGCGTCCTGCATCGACGGAAAGTAAGGATTCACTTCCCAGCCATCGCAATCGTTCATTCTATCGATAATTGGCACAAATACGTGATATTCGATGTTTCCAAGCGTCCTGCATCGACGGAAGGTAAGGATTCACTTCCTTGCCTTCGCAATCGATCTTTCTATCGATTATTGGCACGAATACGTGATATTCGGAGTTTCCAAGCGTCCTGCATCTACGGAAAGTAAGGATTCACTTCCCAGCCATCGTAATCATTCTTTCGATCGATAATGGGCACCAATACATGATATTCGATGTTTCCAAGCGTTCTGCATCGACGGAAGGTAAGGATTCACTTCCCAGCCATCGCAATCGTTCATTCTATCGATAATTGGCACAAATACATGATATTCGATGTTTCCAAGCGTCCTGCATCGACGGAAAGTAAGGATTCACTTCCCAGCCATCGTAATCATTCTTTCGATCGATAATGGGCACGAATACATGATATTCGATGTTTCCAAGCGTTCTGCATCGACGGAAGGTAAGGATTCACATCCCTGCCATCGCAATCGTTCATTCTATCGATAGTTGGCACCAATACGTGATATTCGATTTTTCCAAGCGTCCTGCATCGACGGAAAGTAAGGATTCACTTCCCAGCCATCGCAATCGTTCATTCTATCGATAATTGGCACAAATACATGATATTCGATGTTTCCAAGCGTCCTGCATCGACGGAAGGTAAGGATTCACTCCCCAGCCTTCGCAATCGTTCTTTCTAGCGATAATTGGCACGAATACGTGATATTCGGAGTTTCCAAGCGTCCTGCATCGACGGAAAGTAAGGATTCACTTCCCAGCCATCGCAATCGTTCATTCTATCGATAATTGGCACAAATACGTGATATTCGATGTTTCCAAGCGTCCTGCATCGACGGAAGGTAAGGATTCACTTCCTTGCCTTCGCAATCGATCTTTCTATCGATTATTGGCACGAATACGTGATATTCGGAGTTTCCAAGCGTCCTGCATCGACGGAAAGTAAGGATTCACTTCCCAGCCATCGCAATCGTTCATTCTATCGATAATTGGCACAAATACGTGATATTCGATGTTTCCAAGCGTCCTGCATCGACGGAAGGTAAGGATTCACTTCCTTGCCTTCGCAATCGATCTTTCTATCGATTATTGGCACGAATACGTGATATTCGGAGTTTCCAAGCGTCCTGCATCTACGGAAAGTAAGGATTCACTTCCCAGCCATCGTAATCATTCTTTCGATCGATAATGGGCACCAATACATGATATTCGATGTTTCCAAGCGTTCTGCATCGACGGAAGGTAAGGATACACATCCCTGCCATCGCAATCGTTCATTCTATCGATAGTTGGCACAAATACGTGATATTCGATTTTTCCAAGCGTTCTGCATTGACGCAAGGTAAGGATTCACTCCCCAGCCTTCGCAATCGTTCTTTCTAGCGATAATTGGCACGAATACGTGATATTCGGAGTTTCCAAGCGTCCTGCATCGACGGAAAGTAAGGATTCACTTCCCAGCCATCGCAATCGTTCATTCTATCGATAATTGACACAAATACGCGATATTCGATGTTTCCAAGCGTTTTGCATCCACGGAAGGTAAGGATTCACTTCCCTGCCATCGCAATCGTTCATTCTATCGATAATTGGCACGAATAAGTGATATTCTATGTTTCCAAGCGTCCTGCATCGACGGAAGGTAAAGATTCACTTCCTTGCCTTCGCAATCGATCTTTCTATCGATTATTGACACGAATACGTGATATTCGGAGTTTCCAAGCGTCCTGCATCGACGGAAAGTAAGGATTCACTTCCCAGCCATCGTAATCATTCTTTCGATCGATAATGGGCACGAATACATGATATTCGATGTTTCCAAGCGTTCTGCATCGACGGAAGGTAAGGATTCACATCCCAGTCATCGCAATCATTCATTCTATCGATAATTGGCACAAGTACGAGATATTCGATGTTTCCAAGCGGCTTGCATCCACGGAAGGTAAGGATTCACTTCCCAGCCATCACCATCGTTCATTCTATGGATAATTGGCACGAATACGTGATATTCGATGTTTCCAAGCGTCCTGCATCGACGGAAGTTAAGGATTCACTTCCTTGCCTTCGCAATCGATCTTTCTATCGATTATTGGCACGAATACGTGATATTCGGAGTTTCCAAGCGTCCTGCATCGACGGAAAGTAAGGATTCACTTCCCAGCCATCGCAATCGTTCATTCTATCGATAATTGACACAAATACGCGATATTCGATGTTTCCAAGCGTTTTGCATCCACGGAAGGTAAGGATTCACTTCCCTGCCATCGCAATCGTTCATTCTATCGATAATTGGCACGAATAAGTGATATTCTATGTTTGCAAGCGTCCTATATCGACGGAAGGTAAGGATTCACTTCCTTGCCTTCGCAATCGATATTTCTATCGATTATTGGCACGAATACGTGATATTCGGAGTTTCCAAGCGTCCTGCATCGACGGAAAGTAAGGATTCACTTCCCTGCCATCGTAATCATTCTTTCGATCGATAATGGGCACGAATACATGATATTCGATGTTTCCAAGCGTCCTGCATCGACGGAAGGTAAGGATTCACTTCCCAGCCATCGCAATCGTTCATTCTATCGATAGTTGGCTCAAATACGTGGTATTTGGTGTTTCCAAGCGTTCTGCATCGGCGGAAGGTAAGGATTCACATCCCAGTCATCGCAATCACTCATTCTATCGATAATTGGCACAAGTACGAGATATTCGATGTTTCCAAGCGGCTTGCATCCACGGAAGGTAAGGATTCATTTCCCAGCCATCACCATCGTTCATTCTATCGATAATTGGCACGAATAAGTGATATTCTATGTTTGCAAGCGTCCTGCATCGACGGAAGGTAAGGATTCACTTCCCTGCCATCGCAATCGTTCATTCTATCGATAATTGACACAAATACGCGATATTCGATGTTTCCAAGCGTTTTGCATCCACGGAAGGTAAGGATTCACTTCCCTGCCATCGCAATCGTTCATTCTATCGATAATTGGCACAAATACGATATATTCGATGTTTCCAAGCGGCTTGCATCCACGGAAGGTAAGGATTCACTTCCCAGCCATCACCATCGTTCATTCTATGGATAATTGGCACGAATACGTGATATTCGATGTTTCCAAGCGTCCTGCATCGACGGAAGGTAAGGATTCACTTCCCAGCCATCGCAATCGTTCATTCTATCGATAGTTGGCTCAAATACGTGGTATTTGGTGTTTCCAAGCGTCCTGCATCGACGAAAGGTGAGGATTCACTTCCCAGCCATGGTAATCATTCTTTCTATCGATAATGGGCACGAATACGTGATATTCGATGTTTGCAAGCGTTCTGCATTGACGGAAGGTAAGGATTCACTTCCCTGCCATCGCAATCGTTCATTCTATCGATAGTTGGCTCAAATACGTGATATTTGGTGTTTCCAAGCGTCCTGCATCGACGGAAGGTTAGGATTCACATCCCAGCCATCGCAATCGTTCATTCTATCGAAAATTTGCCACAAATACGTGATATTCGATGTTTCCAAGCGTTCTGCATCGACGGAAGGTAAGGATTCACTTCCCTGCCATCGCAGTCGTTCATTCTATCGATAGTTGGCACAAATACGTGATATTCGATGTTTCTAAGCGTCCTGCATCCACGGAAGGTAAGGATTCACTTCCCTGCCATCGCAATCGTTCATTCTATCGATAATTGGCACGAATAAGTGATATTCTATGTTTGCAAGCGTCCTGCATCGACGGAAGGTAAGGATTCACTTCCCTTCCATCGCAATCGTTCATTCTATCGATAGTTGGCTCAAATACGTGATATTTGGTGTTTCCAAGCGTCCTGCATCGACGGAAGGTTAGGATTCACATCCCAGCCATCGCAATCGTTCATTCTATCGATAATTGGCACAAAGACGATATATTCGATGTTTCCAAGCGGCTTGCATCCACGGAAGGTAAGGATTCACTTCCCAGCCTTCACCATCGTTCATTCTATGGATAATTGGCACGAATGCGTGATATTCGATGTTACAAAGCGTCCTGCATCGACGGAAGGTAAGGATTCACTTCCCTGCCATCGCAATCGTTCATTCTATCGATAGTTGGCACAAATACGTGATATTCGATGTTTCCAAGCGTCCTGCATCGACGGAAGGTAAGAATTCACTCCCCAGCCTTCGCAATCGTTCTTTCTAGCGATAATTGGCACGAATACGTGATATTCGGAGTTTCCAAGCGCCCTGCATCGACGGAAAGTAAGGATTCACTTCCTTGCCTTCGCAATCGATCTTTCTATCGATTATTGGCACGAATACGTGATATTCGGAGTTTCCAAGCGTCCTGCATCGACGGAAAGTAAGGATTCACTTCCCAGCCATCGTAATCATTCTTTCGATCGATAATGGGCACGAATACATGATATTCGATGTTTCCAAGCGTCCTGCATCGACGGAAGGTAAGGATTCACTTCCCAGCCATCGCAATCGTTCATTCTATCGATAGTTGGCTCAAATACGTGGTATTTGGTGTTTCCAAGCGTTCTGCATCGGCGGAAGGTAAGGATTCACATCCCAGTCATCGCAATCATTCATTCTATCGATAATTGGCACAAGTACGAGATATTCGATGTTTCCAAGCGGCTTGCATCCACGGAAGGTAAGGATTCATTTCCCAGCCATCACCATCGTTCATTCTATCGATAATTGGCACGAATAAGTGATATTCTATGTTTGCAAGCGTCCTGCATCGACGGAAGGTAAGGATTCACTTCCCTGCCATCGCAATCGTTCATTCTATCGATAGTTGGCTCAAATACGTGATATTTGGTGTTTCCAAGCGTCCTGCATCGACGGAAGGTTAGGATTCACATCCCAGCCATCGCAATCGTTCATTCTATCGATAATTGGCACAAATACGATATATTCGATGTTTCCAAGCGGCTTGCATCCACGGAAGGTAAGGATTCACTTCCCAGCCATCACCATCGTTCATTCTATGGATAATTGGCACGAATACGTGATATTCGATGTTTCCAAGCGTCCTGCATCGACGGAAGGTAAGGATTCACTTCCCAGCCATCGCAATCGTTCATTCTATCGATAGTTAGCTCAAATACGTGGTATTTGGTGTTTCCAAGCGTCCTGCATCGACGAAAGGTGAGGATTCACTTCCCAGCCATCGTAATCATTCTTTCTATCGATAATGGGCACGAATACGTGATATTCGATGTTTGCAAGCGTTCTGCATTGACGGAAGGTAAGGATTCACTTCCCTGCCATCGCAATCGTTCATTCTATCGATAGTTGGCTCAAATACGTGATATTTGGTGTTTCCAAGCGTCCTGCATCGACGGAAGGTTAGGATTCACATCCCAGCCATCGCAATCGTTCATTCTATCGATAATTGGCACAAATACGTGATATTCGATGTTTCCAAGCGTTCTGCATCGACGGAAGGTAAGGATTCACTTCCCTGCCATCGCAGTCGTTCATTCTATCGATAGTTGGCACAAATACGTGATATTCGATGTTTCTAAGCGTCCTGCATCCACGGAAGGTAAGGATTCACTTCCCTGCCATCGCAATCGTTCATTCTATCGATAATTGGCACGAATAAGTGATATTCTATGTTTGCAAGCGTCCTGCATCGACGGAAGGTAAGGATTCACTTCCCTTCCATCGCAATCGTTCATTCTATCGATAGTTGGCTCAAATACGTGATATTTGGTGTTTCCAAGCGTCCTGCATCGACGGAAGGTTAGGATTCACATCCCAGCCATCGCAATCGTTCATTCTATCGATAATTGGCACAAATACGATATATTCGATGTTTCCAAGCGGCTTGCATCCACGGAAGGTAAGGATTCACTTCCCTGCCATCGCAATCGTTCATTCTATCGATAGTTGGCACAAATACGTGATATTCGATGTTTCCAAGCGTCCTGCATCGACGGAAGGTTAGGATTCACATCCCAGCCATCGCAATCGTTCATTCTATGGATAATTGGCACGAATACGTGATATTCGATGTTACAAAGCGCCCTGCATCCACGGAAGGTAAGGATTCACTTCCCTGCCATCGCAATCGTTCATTCTATCGATAATTGGCACGAATAAGTGATATTCTATGTTTGCAAGCGTCCTGCATCGACGGAAGGTAAGGATTCACTTCCCTTCCATCGCAATCGTTCATTCTATCGATAGTTGGCTCAAATACGTGATATTTGGTGTTTCCAAGCGTCCTGCATCGACGGAAGGTTAGGATTCACATCCCAGCCATCGCAATCGTTCATTCTATGGATAATTGGCACGAATACGTGATATTCGATGTTACAAAGCGTCCTGCATCGACGGAAGGTAAGGATTCACTTCCCTGCCATCGCAATCGTTCATTCTATCGATAGTTGGCACAAATACGTGATATTCGATGTTTCCAAGCGTCCTGCATCGACGGAAGGTAAGAATTCACTCCCCAGCCTTCGCAATCGTTCTTTCTAGCGATAATTGGCACGAATACGTGATATTCGGAGTTTCCAAGCGCCCTGCATCGACGGAAAGTAAGGATTCACTTCCTTGCCTTCGCAATCGATCTTTCTATCGATTATTGGCACGAATACGTGATATTCGGAGTTTCCAAGCGTCCTGCATCGACGGAAAGTAAGGATTCACTTCCCAGCCATCGTAATCATTCTTTCGATCGATAATGGGCACGAATACATGATATTCGATGTTTCCAAGCGTCCTGCATCGACGGAAGGTAAGGATTCACTTCCCAGCCATCGCAATCGTTCATTCTATCGATAGTTGGCTCAAATACGTGGTATTTGGTGTTTCCAAGCGTTCTGCATCGGCGGAAGGTAAGGATTCACATCCCAGTCATCGCAATCATTCATTCTATCGATAATTGGCACAAGTACGAGATATTCGATGTTTCCAAGCGGCTTGCATCCACGGAAGGTAAGGATTCATTTCCCAGCCATCACCATCGTTCATTCTATCGATAATTGGCACGAATAAGTGATATTCTATGTTTGCAAGCGTCCTGCATCGACGGAAGGTAAGGATTAACTTCCCTGCCATCGCAATCGTTCATTCTATCGATAGTTGGCTCAAATACGTGATATTTGGTGTTTCCAAGCGTCCTGCATCGACGGAAGGTTAGGATTCACATCCCAGCCATCGCAATCGTTCATTCTATCGATAATTGGCACAAATACGATATATTCGATGTTTCCAAGCGGCTTGCATCCACGGAAGGTAAGGATTCACTTCCCTGCCATCGCAATCGTTCATTCTATCGATAGTTGGCACAAATACGTGATATTCGATGTTTCCAAGCGTCCTGCATCGACGGAAGGTTAGGATTCACATCCCAGCCATCGCAATCGTTCATTCTATGGATAATTGGCACGAATACGTGATATTCGATGTTACAAAGCGCCCTGCATCCACGGAAGGTAAGGATTCACTTCCCTGCCATCGCAATCGTTCATTCTATCGATAATTGGCACGAATACGTGATATTCGATGTTTCCAAGCGTCCTGCATCGACGGAAGGTAAGGATTCACTTCCCAGCCATCGCAATCGTTCATTCTATCGATAGTTGGCTCAAATACGTGGTATTTGGTGTTTCCAAGCGTCCTGCATCGACGAAAGGTGAGGATTCACTTCCCAGCCATCGTAATCATTCTTTCTATCGTTAATGGGCACGAATACGTGATATTCGATGTTTGCAAGCGTTCTGCATTGACGGAAGGTAAGGATTCACTTCCCTGCCATCGCAATCGTTCATTCTATCGATAGTTGGCTCAAATACGTGATATTTGGTGTTTCCAAGCGTCCTGCATCGACGGAAGGTTAGGATTCACATCCCTGCCATCGCAATCGTTCATTCTATCGATAATTGGCACAAATACGTGATATTCGATGTTTCCAAGCGCCTTGCATTCACGGAAGGTAAGGATTCACTCCCCAGCCTTCGCAATCGTTCTTTCTAGCGATAATTGGCACGAATACGTGATATTCGATGTTTCCAAGCGTCCTGCATCGACGGAAGGTAAGGATTCACTTCCTTGCCTTCGCAATCGATCTTTCTATCGATTATTGGCACGAATACGTGATATTCGGAGTTTCCAAGCGTCCTGCATCGACGGAAGGTAAGGATTCACTTCCCAGCCATCGCAATCGTTCATTCTATCGATAGTTGGCTCAAATACGTGGTATTTGGTGTTTCCAAGCGTCCTGCATCGACGGAAGGTAAGGATTCACATCCCAGCCATCGTAATCATTCTTTCTATCGATAATGGGCACGAATACATGATATTCGATGTTTCCAAGCGTCCTGCATCGACGGAAGTTAAGGATTCACTACCCAGCCATCGCAATCGTTCATTCTATCGATAATTGGCACAAATACGTGATATTCGATGTTTCCAAGCGTTCTGCATCGACGGAAGGTAAGGATTCACTTCCCTGGCATCGCAGTCGTTCATTCTATCGATAGTTGGCACAAATACGTGATATTCGATGTTTCTAAGCGTCCTGCATCGACGCAAGGTAAGGATTCACTTCCCAGCCATCGCAATCGTTCATTCTATCGATAATTGGCACAAATACGTGATATTCGATGTTTCCAAGCGTTCTGCATCGACGGAAGGTAAGGATTCACTTCCCTGGCATCGCAGTCGTTCATTCTATCGATAGTTGGCACAAATACGTGATATTCGATGTTTCTAAGCGTCCTGCATTGACGGAAAGTAAGGATTCACTTCCCAGCCATCGCAATCGTTCATTCTATCGATAATTGGCACAAATACGTGATATTCGATGATTCCAAGCGTTTTGCATCCACGGAAGGTAAGGATTCACTTCCCTGCCATCGCAATCGTTCATTCTATCGATAATTGGCACGAATAAGTGATATTCTATGTTTCCAAGCGTCCTGCATCGACGGAAGGTAAGGATTCACTTCCTTGCCTTCGCAATCGATCTTTCTATCGATTATGGGCACGAATACGTGATATTCGCAGTTTCCAAGCGTCCTGCATCGACGGAAAGTAAGGATTCACTTCCCAGCCATCGTAATCATTCTTTCGATCGATAATGGGCACGAATACATGATATTCGATGTTTCCAAGCGTCCTGCATCGACGGAAGGTAAGGATTCACATCCCAGTCATCGCAGTCATTCATTCTATCGATAATTGGCACAAGTACGAGATATTCGATGTTTCCAAGCGGCTTGCATCCACGGAAGGTAAGGATTCACTTCCCAGCCATCACCATCGTTCATTCTATGGATAATTGGCACGAATACGTGATATTCGATGTTTCCAAGCGTCCTGCATCGACGGAAGGTAAGGATTCACTTCCTTGCCTTCGCAATCGATCTTTCTATCGATTATTAGCACGAATACGTGATATTCGGAGTTTCCAAGCGTCCTGCATCGACGGAAGGTAAGGATTCACTTCCCAGCCATCGCAATCGTTCATTCTATCGATAGTTGGCTCAAATACGTGGTATTTGGTGTTTCCAAGCGTCCTGCATCGACGGAAGGTAAGGATTCACATCCCAGTCATCGCAGTCACTCATTCTATCGATAATTGGCACAAGTACGAGATATTCGATGTTTCCAAGCGGCTTGCATCCACGGAAGGTAAGGATTCACTTCCCAGCCATCACCATCGTTCATTCTATGGATAATTGGCACGAATACGTGATATTCGATGTTTCCAAGCGACCTGCATCGACGGAAGGTAAGGATTCACTTCCTTGCCTTCGCAATCGATCTTTCTATCGATTATTGGCACGAATACGTGATATTCGGAGTTTCCAAGCGTCCTGCATCGACGGAAGGTAAGGATTCACTTCCCAGCCATCGCAATCGTTCATTCTATCGATAATGGGCACGAATACATGATATTCGATGTTTCCAAGCGTCCTGCATCGACGGAAGTTAAGGATTCACTACCCAGCCATCGCAATCGTTCATTCTATCGATAATTGGCACAAATACGTGATATTCGATGTTTCCAAGCGTTCTGCATCGACGGAAGGTAAGGATTCACTTCCCTGGCATCGCAGTCGTTCATTCTATCGATAGTTGGCACAAATACGTGATATTCGATGTTTCTAAGCGTCCTGCATCGACGCAAGGTAAGGATTCACTTCCCAGCCATCGCAATCGTTCATTCTATCGATAATTGGCACAAATACGTGATATTCGATGTTTCCAAGCGTTCTGCATCGACGGAAGGTAAGGATTCACTTCCCTGGCATCGCAGTCGTTCATTCTATCGATAGTTGGCACAAATACGTGATATTCGATGTTTCTAAGCGTCCTGCATTGACGGAAAGTAAGGATTCACTTCCCAGCCATCGCAATCGTTCATTCTACCGATAATTGGCACAAATACGTGATATTCGATGATTCCAAGCGTTTTGCATCCACGGAAGGTAAGGATTCACTTCCCTGCCATCGCAATCGTTCATTCTATCGATAATTGGCACGAATAAGTGATATTCTATGTTTCCAAGCGTCCTGCATCGACGGAAGGTAAGGATTCACTTCCTTGCCTTCGCAATCGATCTTTCTATCGATTATGGGCACGAATACGTGATATTCGCAGTTTCCAAGCGTCCTGCATCGACGGAAAGTAAGGATTCACTTCCCAGCCATCGTAATCATTCTTTCGATCGATAATGGGCACGAATACAAGATATTCGATGTTTCCAAGCGTTCTGCATCGACGGAAGGTAAGGATTCACATCCCAGTCATCGCAGTCATTCATTCTATCGATAATTGGCACAAGTACGAGATATTCGATGTTTCCAAGCGGCTTGCATCCACGGAAGGTAAGGATTCACTTCCCAGCCATCACCATCGTTCATTCTATGGATAATTGGCACGAATACGTGATATTCGATGTTTCCAAGCGTCCTGCATCGACGGAAGGTAAGGATTCACTTCCTTGCCTTCGCAATCGATCTTTCTATCGATTATTAGCACGAATACGTGATATTCGGAGTTTCCAAGCGTCCTGCATCGACGGAAGATAAGGATTCACTTCCCAGCCATCGCAATCGTTCATTCTATCGATAGTTGGCTCAAATACGTGGTATTTGGTGTTTCCAAGCGTCCTGCATCGACGGAAGGTAAGGATTCACATCCCAGCCATCGTAATCATTCTTTCTATCGATAATGGGCACGAATACATGATATTCGATGTTTCCAAGCGTCCTGCATCGACGGAAGTTAAGGATTCACTACCCAGCCATCGCAATCGTTCATTCTATCGATAATTGGCACAAATACGTGATATTCGATGTTTCCAAGCGTTCTGCATCGACGGAAGGTAAGGATTCACTTCCCTGGCATCGCAGTCGTTCATTCTATCGATAGTTGGCACAAATACGTGATATTCGATGTTTCTAAGCGTCCTGCATCGACGCAAGGTAAGGATTCACTTCCCAGCCATCGCAATCGTTCATTCTATCGATAATTGGCACAAATACGTGATATTCGATGTTTCCAAGCGTTCTGCATCGACGGAAGGTAAGGATTCACTTCCCTGGCATCGCAGTCGTTCATTCTATCGATAATTGGCACAAGTACGAGATATTCGATGTTTCCAAGCGGCTTGCATCCACGGAAGGTAAGGATTCACTTCCCAGCCATCACCATCGTTCATTCTATGGATAATTGGCACGAATACGTGATATTCGATGTTTCCAAGCGTCCTGCATCGACGGAAGGTAAGGATTCACTTCCTTGCCTTCGCAATCGATCTTTCTATCGATTATTGGCACGAATACGTGATATTCGGAGTTTCCAAGCGTCCTGCATCGACGGAAGGTAAGGATTCACTTCCCAGCCATCGCAATCGTTCATTCTATCGATAGTTGGCTCAAATACGTGGTATTTGGTGTTTCCAAGCGTCCTGCATCGACGGAAGGTAAGGATTCACATCCCAGCCATCGTAATCATTCTTTCTATCGATAATGGGCACGAATACATGATATTCGATGTTTCCAAGCGTCCTGCATCGACGGAAGTTAAGGATTCACTACCCAGCCATCGCAATCGTTCATTCTATCGATAATTGGCACAAATACGTGATATTCGATGTTTCCAAGCGTTCTGCATCGACGGAAGGTAAGGATTCACTTCCCTGGCATCGCAGTCGTTCATTCTATCGATAGTTGGCACAAATACGTGATATTAGATGTTTCTAAGCGTCCTGCATCGACGCAAGGTAAGGATTCACTTCCCAGCCATCGCAATCGTTCATTCTATCGATAATTGGCACAAATACGTGATATTCGATGTTTCCAAGCGTTCTGCATCGACGGAAGGTAAGGATTCACTTCCCTGGCATCGCAGTCGTTCATTCTATCGATAGTTGGCACAAATACGTGATATTCGATGTTTCTAAGCGTCCTGCATTGACGGAAAGTAAGGATTCACTTCCCAGCCATCGCAATCGTTCATTCTATCGATAATTGGCACAAATACGTGATATTCGATGATTCCAAGCGTTTTGCATCCACGGAAGGTAAGGATTCACTTCCCTGCCATCGCAATCGTTCATTCTATCGATAATTGGCACGAATAAGTGATATTCTATGTTTCCAAGCGTCCTGCATCGACGGAAGGTAAGGATTCACTTCCTTGCCTTCGCAATCGATCTTTCTATCGATTATGGGCACGAATACGTGATATTCGCAGTTTCCAAGCGTCCTGCATCGACGGAAAGTAAGGATTCACTTCCCAGCCATCGTAATCATTCTTTCGATCGATAATGGGCACGAATACAAGATATTCGATGTTTCCAAGCGTTCTGCATCGACGGAAGGTAAGGATTCACATCCCAGTCATCGCAGTCACTCATTCTATCGATAATTGGCACAAGTACGAGATATTCGATGTTTCCAAGCGGCTTGCATCCACGGAAGGTAAGGATTCACTTCCCAGCCATCACCATCGTTCATTCTATGGATAATTGGCACGAATACGTGATATTCGATGTTTCCAAGCGTCCTGCATCGACGGAAGGTAAGGATTCACTTCCTTGCCTTCGCAATCGATCTTTCTATCGATTATTGGCACGAATACGTGATATTCGGAGTTTCCAAGCGTCCTGCATCGACGGAAGGTAAGGATTCACTTCCCAGCCATCGCAATCGTTCATTCTATCGATAGTTGGCTCAAATACGTGGTATTTGGTGTTTCCAAGCGTCCTGCATCGACGGAAGGTAAGGATTCACATCCCAGCCATCGTAATCATTCTTTCTATCGATAATGGGCACGAATACATGATATTCGATGTTTCCAAGCGTCCTGCATCGACGGAAGGTAAGGATTCACTTCCCTGGCATCGCAGTCGTTCATTCTATCGATACTTGGCACAAATACGTGATATTCGATGTTTCTAAGCGTCCTGCATCGACGCAAGGTAAGGATTCACTTCCCAGCCATCGCAATCGTTCATTCTATCGATAATTGGCACAAATACGTGATATTCGATGTTTCCAAGCGTTCTGCATCGACGGAAGGTAAGGATTCACTTCCCTGGCATCGCAGTCGTTCATTCTATCGATAGTTGGCACAAATACGTGATATTCGATGTTTCTAAGCGTCCTGCATCGACGCAAGGTAAGGATTCACTTCCCAGCCATCGCAATCGTTCATTCTATCGATAATTGGCACAAATACGTGATATTCGATGATTCCAAGCGTTTTGCATCCACGGAAGGTAAGGATTCACTTCCCTGCCATCGCAATCGTTCATTCTATCGATAATTGGCACGAATAAGTGATATTCTATGTTTCCAAGCGTCCTGCATCGACGGAAGGTAAGGATTCACTTCCTTGCCTTCGCAATCGATCTTTCTATCGATTATGGGCACGAATACGTGATATTCGCAGTTTCCAAGCGTCCTGCATCGACGGAAAGTAAGGATTCACTTCCCAGCCATCGTAATCATTCTTTCGATCGATAATGGGCACGAATACAAGATATTCGATGTTTCCAAGCGTTCTGCATCGACGGAAGGTAAGGATTCACATCCCAGTCATCGCAGTCATTCATTCTATCGATAATTGGCACAAGTACGAGATATTCGATGTTTCCAAGCGGCTTGCATCCACGGAAGGTAAGGATTCACTTCCCAGCCATCACCATCGTTCATTCTATGGATAATTGGCACGAATACGTGATATTCGATGTTTCCAAGCGTCCTGCATCGACGGAAGGTAAGGATTCACTTCCATGCCTTCGCAATCGATCTTTCTATCGATTATTGGCACGAATACGTGATATTCGGAGTTTCCAAGCGTCCTGCATCGACGGAAGGTAAGGATTCACTTCCCAGCCATCGCAATCGTTCATTCTATCGATAGTTGGCTCAAATACGTGGTATTTGGTGTTTCCAAGCGTCCTGCATCGACGGAAGGTAAGGATTCACATCCCAGCCATCGTAATCATTCTTTCTATCGATAATGGGCACGAATACATGATATTCGATGTTTCCAAGCGTCATGCATCGACGGAAGTTAAGGATTCACTACCCAGCCATCGCAATCGTTCATTCTATCGATAATTGGCACAAATATGTGATATTCGATGTTTCCAAGCGTTCTGCATCGACGGAAGGTAAGGATTCACTTCCCTGGCATCGCAGTCGTTCATTCTATCGATAGTTGGCACAAATACGTGATATTCGATGTTTCTAAGCGTCCTGCATCGACGCAAGGTAAGGATTCACTTCCCAGCCATCGCAATCGTTCATTCTATCGATAATTGGCACAAATACGTGATATTCGATGATTCCAAGCGTTTTGCATCCACGGAAGGTAAGGATTCACTTCCCTGCCATCGCAATCGTTCATTCTATCGATAATTGGCACGAATAAGTGATATTCTATGTTTCCAAGCGTCCTGCATCGACGGAAGGTAAGGATTCACTTCCTTGCCTTCGCAATCGATCTTTCTATCGATTATGGGCACGAATACGTGATATTCGCAGTTTCCAAGCGTCCTGCATCGACGGAAAGTAAGGATTCACTTCCCAGCCATCGTAATCATTCTTTCGATCGATAATGGGCACGAATACAAGATATTCGATGTTTCCAAGCGTTCTGCATCGACGGAAGGTAAGGATTCACATCCCAGTCATCGCAGTCATTCATTCTATCGATAATTGGCACAAGTACGAGATATTCGATGTTTCCAAGCGGCTTGCATCCACGGCAGGTAAGGATTCACTTCCCAGCCATCACCATCGTTCATTCTATGGATAATTGGCACGAATACGTGATATTCGATGTTTCTAAGCGTCCTGCATTGACGGAAAGTAAGGATTCACTTCCCAGCCATCGCAATCGTTCATTCTATCGATAGTTGGCTCAAATACGTGATATTTGGTGTTTCCAAGCGTCCTGTATCGACGGAAGGTAAGGATTCACATCCCAGCCATCGTAATCATTCTTTCTATCGATAATGGGCACGAATACATGATATTCGATGTTTCCAAGCGTCCTGCATCGACGGAAGGTAAGGATTCACTTCCCTGGCATCGCAGTCGTTCATTCTATCGATAGTTGGCACAAATACGTGATATTCGATGTTTCTAAGCGTCCTGCATCGACGCAAGGTAAGGATTCACTTCCCAGCCATCGCAATCGTTCATTCTATCGATAATTGGCACAAATACGTGATATTCGATGTTTCCAAGTGTTCTGCATCGACGGAAGGTAAGGATTCACTTCCCTGGCATCGCAGTCGTTCATTCTATCGATAGTTGGCACAAATACGTGATATTCGATGTTTCTAAGCGTCCTGCATCGACGCAAGGTAAGGATTCACTTCCCAGCCATCGCAATCGTTCATTCTATCGATAATTGGCACAAATACGTGATATTCGATGATTCCAAGCGTTTTGCATCCACGGAAGGTAAGGATTCACTTCCCTGCCATCGCAATCGTTCATTCTATCGATAATTGGCACGAATAAGTGATATTCTATGTTTCCAAGCGTCCTGCATCGACGGAAGGTAAGGATTCACTTCCTTGCCTTCGCAATCGATCTTTCTATCGATTATGGGCACGAATACGTGATATTCGCAGTTTCCAAGCGTCCTGCATCGACGGAAAGTAAGGATTCACTTCCCAGCCATCGTAATCATTCTTTCGATCGATAATGGGCACGAATACAAGATATTCGATGTTTCCAAGCGTTCTGCATCGACGGAAGGTAAGGATTCACTTCCCAGCCATCGCAATCGTTCATTCTATCGATAATTGGCACAAATACGTGATATTCGATGATTCCAAGCGTTTTGCATCCACGGAAGGTAAGGATTCACTTCCCTGCCATCGCAATCGTTCATTCTATCGATAATTGGCACGAATAAGTGATATTCTATGTTTCCAAGCGTCCTGCATCGACGGAAGGTAAGGATTCACTTCCTTGCCTTCGCAATCGATCTTTCTATCGATTATGGGCACGAATACGTGATATTCGCAGTTTCCAAGCGTCCTGCATCGACGGAAAGTAAGGATTCACTTCCCAGCCATCGTAATCATTCTTTCGATCGATAATGGGCACGAATACAAGATATTCGATGTTTCCAAGCGTTCTGCATCGACGGAAGGTAAGGATTCACATCCCAGTCATCGCAGTCATTCATTCTATCGATAATTGGCACAAGTACGAGATATTCGATGTTTCCAAGCGGCTTGCATCCACGGAAGGTAAGGATTCACTTCCCAGCCATCACCATCGTTCATTCTATGGATAATTGGCACGAATACGTGATATTCGATGTTTCCAAGCGTCCTGCATCGACGGAAGGTAAGGATTCACTTCCTTGCCTTCGCAATCGATCTTTCTATCGATTATTGGCACGAATACGTGATATTCGGAGTTTCCAAGCGTCCTGCATCGACGGAAGGTAAGGATTCACTTCCCAGCCATCGCAATCGTTCATTCTATCGATAGTTGGCTCAAATACGTGGTATTTGGTGTTTCCAAGCGTCCTGCATCGACGGAAGGTAAGGATTCACATCCCAGCCATCGTAATCATTCTTTCTATCGATAATGGGCACGAATACATGATATTCGATGTTTCCAAGCGTCATGCATCGACGGAAGTTAAGGATTCACTACCCAGCCATCGCAATCGTTCATTCTATCGATAATTGGCACAAATATGTGATATTCGATGTTTCCAAGCGTTCTGCATCGACGGAAGGTAAGGATTCACTTCCCTGGCATCGCAGTCGTTCATTCTATCGATAGTTGGCACAAATACGTGATATTCGATGTTTCTAAGCGCCCTGCATCGACGCAAGGTAAGGATTCACTTCCCAGCCATCGCAATCGTTCATTCTATCGATAATTGGCACAAATACGTGATATTCGATGTTTCCAAGCGTCCTGCATCGACGGAAGGTAAGGATTCACTTCCTTGCCTTCGCAATCGATCTTTCTATCGATTATTGGCACGAATACGTGATATTCGGAGTTTCCAAGCGTCCTGCATCGACGGAAGTTAAGGATTCACTACCCAGCCATCGCAATCGTTCATTCTATCGATAATTGGCACAAATACGTGATATTCGATGTTTCCAAGCGTTCTGCATCGACGGAAGGTAAGGATTCACTTCCCTGGCATCGCAGTCGTTCATTCTATCGATAGTTGGCACAAATACGTGATATTCGATGTTTCTAAGCGTCCTGCATCGACGCAAGGTAAGGATTCACTTCCCAGCCATCGCAATCGTTCATTCTATCGATAATTGGCACAAATACGTGATATTCGATGTTTCCAAGCGTTCTGCATCGACGGAAGGTAAGGATTCACTTCCCTGGCATCGCAGTCGTTCATTCTATCGATAATTGGCACGAATAAGTGATATTCGGAGTTTCCAAGCGTCCTGCATCGACGGAAGGTAAGGATTCACTTCCCAGCCATCGCAATCGTTCATTCTAACGATAGTTGGCTCAAATACGTGGTATTTGGTGTTTCCAAGCGTCCTGCATCGACGGAAGGTAAGGATTCACATCCCAACCATCGTAATCATTCTTTCTATCGATAATGGGCACGAATACATGATATTCGATGTTTCCAAGCGTCCTGCATCGACGGAAGTTAAGGATTCACTACCCAGCCTCGCAATCGTTCATTCTATCGATAATTGGCACAAATACGTGATATTCGATGTTTCCAAGCGTTCTGCATCGACGGAAGGTAAGGATTCACTTCCCTGGCATCGCAGTCGTTCATTCTATCGATAGTTGGCACAAATACGTGATATTCGATGTTTCTAAGCGTCCTGCATTGACGGAAAGTAAGGATTCACTTCCCAGCCATCGCAATCGTTCATTCTATCGATAGTTGGCTCAAATACGTGATATTTGGTGTTTCCAAGCGTCCTGCATCGACGGAAGGTAAGGATTCACATCCCAGCCATCGTAATCATTCTTTCTATCGATAATGGGCACGAATACATGATATTCGATGTTTCCAAGCGTCCTGCATCGACGGAAGGTAAGGATTCACTCCCCAGCCTTCGCAATCGTTCTTTCTAGCGATAATTGGCACGAATACGTGATATTCGGAGTTTCCAAGCGTCCTGCATCGACGGAAAGTAAGGATTCACTTCCTTGCCTTCGCAATCGATCTTTCTATCGATTATTGGCACGATTCCGTGATATTCGGAGTTTCCAAGCGTCCTGCATCGACGGAAAGTAAGGATTCACTTCCCAGCCATCGCAATCGTTCATTCTATCGATAATTGGCACAAATACGTGATATTCGATGTTTCC
The DNA here is from genome assembly GCA_907165295.1 of Nomada fabriciana. Classification (NCBI taxonomy): domain Eukaryota; kingdom Metazoa; phylum Arthropoda; class Insecta; order Hymenoptera; family Apidae; genus Nomada; species Nomada fabriciana. The sequence goes on from OU015689.1 coordinate 12,832,753, forward strand.
AAGCGTCCTGCATCGACGGAAGGTAAGGATTCACTCCCCAGCCTTCGCAATCGTTCTTTCTAGCGATAATTGGCACGAATACGTGATATTCGGAGTTTCCAAGCGTCCTGCATCGACGGAAAGTAAGGATTCACTTCCCAGCCATCGCAATCGTTCATTCTATCGATAGTTGGTTCAAATACGTGATATTCGATGTTTCCAAGCGTTCTGCATCGACGGAAGGTAAGGATTCACTTCCCTGGCATCGCAGTCGTTCATTCTATCGATAGTTGGCACAAATACGTGATATTCGATGTTTCTAAGCGCCCTGCATCGACGCAAGGTAAGGATTCACTTCCCAGCCATCGCAATCGTTCATTCTATCGATAATTGGCACAAATACGTGATATTCGATGTTTCCAAGCGTCCTGCATCGACGGAAGGTAAGGATTCACTTCCTTGCCTTCGCAATCGATCTTTCTATCGATTATTGGCACGAATACGTGATATTCGGAGTTTACAAGCGTCCTGCATCGACGGAAGTTAAGGATTCACTACCCAGCCATCGCAATCGTTCATTCTATCGATAATTGGCACAAATACGTGATATTCGATGTTTCCAAGCGTTCTGCATCGACGGAAGGTAAGGATTCACTTCCCTGGCATCGCAGTCGTTCATTCTATCGATAGTTGGCACAAATACGTGATATTCGATGTTTCTAAGCGTCCTGCATCGACGCAAGGTAAGGATTCACTTCCCAGCCATCGCAATCGTTCATTCTATCGATAATTGGCACAAATACGTGATATTCGATGTTTCCAAGCGTTCTGCATCGACGGAAGGTAAGGATTCACTTCCCTGGCATCGCAGTCGTTCATTCTATCGATAATTGGCACGAATAAGTGATATTCGGAGTTTCCAAGCGTCCTGCATCGACGGAAGGTAAGGATTCACTTCCCAGCCATCGCAATCGTTCATTCTAACGATAGTTGGCTCAAATACGTGGTATTTGGTGTTTCCAAGCGTCCTGCATCGACGGAAGGTAAGGATTCACATCCCAACCATCGTAATCATTCTTTCTATCGATAATGGGCACGAATACATGATATTCGATGTTTCCAAGCGTCCTGCATCGACGGAAGTTAAGGATTCACTACCCAGCCATCGCAATCGTTCATTCTATCGATAATTGGCACAAATACGTGATATTCGATGTTTCCAAGCGTTCTGCATCGACGGAAGGTAAGGATTCACTTCCCTGGCATCGCAGTCGTTCATTCTATCGATAGTTGGCACAAATACGTGATATTCGATGTTTCTAAGCGTCCTGCATTGACGGAAAGTAAGGATTCACTTCCCAGCCATCGCAATCGTTCATTCTATCGATAGTTGGCTCAAATACGTGATATTTGGTGTTTCCAAGCGTCCTGCATCGACGGAAGGTAAGGATTCACTTCCTTGCCTTCGCAATCGATCTTTCTATCGATTATTGGCACGAATACGTGATATTCGGAGTTTCCAAGCGTCCTGCATCGACGGAAGGTAAGGATTCACTTCCCAGCCATCGCAATCGTTCATTCTATCGATAGTTGGCTCAAATACGTGGTATTTGGTGTTTCCAAGCGTCCTGCATCGACGGAAGGTAAGGATTCACATCCCAGCCATCGTAATCATTCTTTCTATCGATAATGGGCACGAATACATGATATTCGATGTTTCCAAGCGTCATGCATCGACGGAAGTTAAGGATTCACTACCCAGCCATCGCAATCGTTCATTCTATCGATAATTGGCACAAATATGTGATATTCGATGTTTCCAAGCGTTCTGCATCGACGGAAGGTAAGGATTCACTTCCCTGGCATCGCAGTCGTTCATTCTATCGATAGTTGGCACAAATACGTGATATTCGATGTTTCTAAGCGCCCTGCATCGACGCAAGGTAAGGATTCACTTCCCAGCCATCGCAATCGTTCATTCTATGGATAATTGGCACGAATACGTGATATTCGATGTTTCCAAGCGTCCTGCATCGACGGAAGGTAAGGATTCACTTCCTTGCCTTCGCAATCGATCTTTCTATCGATTATTGGCACGAATACGTGATATTCGGAGTTTCCAAGCGTCCTGCATCGACGGAAGGTAAGGATTCACTTCCCAGCCATCGCAATCGTTCATTCTATCGATAGTTGGCTCAAATACGTGGTATTTGGTGTTTCCAAGCGTCCTGCATCGACGGAAGGTAAGGATTCACATCCCAGCCATCGTAATCATTCTTTCTATCGATAATGGGCACGAATACATGATATTCGATGTTTCCAAGCGTCATGCATCGACGGAAGTTAAGGATTCACTACCCAGCCATCGCAATCGTTCATTCTATCGATAATTGGCACAAATATGTGATATTCGATGTTTCCAAGCGTTCTGCATCGACGGAAGGTAAGGATTCACTTCCCTGGCATCGCAGTCGTTCATTCTATCGATAGTTGGCACAAATACGTGATATTCGATGTTTCTAAGCGCCCTGCATCGACGCAAGGTAAGGATTCACTTCCCAGCCATCGCAATCGTTCATTCTATCGATAATTGGCACAAATACGTGATATTCGATGTTTCCAAGCGTCCTGCATCGACGGAAGGTAAGGATTCACTCCCCAGCCTTCGCAATCGTTCTTTCTAGCGATAATTGGCACGAATACGTGATATTCGGAGTTTCCAAGCGTCCTGCATCGACGGAAAGTAAGGATTCACTTCCCAGCCATCGCAATCGTTCATTCTAACGATAGTTGGCTCAAATACGTGGTATTTGGTGTTTCCAAGCGTCCTGCATCGACGGAAGGTAAGGATTCACATCCCAACCATCGTAATCATTCTTTCTATCGATAATGGGCACGAATACATGATATTCGATGTTTCCAAGCGTCCTGCATCGACGGAAGTTAAGGATTCACTACCCAGCCTCGCAATCGTTCATTCTATCGATAATTGGCACAAATACGTGATATTCGATGTTTCCAAGCGTTCTGCATCGACGGAAGGTAAGGATTCACTTCCCTGGCATCGCAGTCGTTCATTCTATCGATAGTTGGCACAAATACGTGATATTCGATGTTTCTAAGCGTCCTGCATTGACGGAAAGTAAGGATTCACTTCCCAGCCATCGCAATCGTTCATTCTATCGATAGTTGGCTCAAATACGTGATATTTGGTGTTTCCAAGCGTCCTGCATCGACGGAAGGTAAGGATTCACATCCCAGCCATCGTAATCATTCTTTCTATCGATAATGGGCACGAATACATGATATTCGATGTTTCCAAGCGTCCTGCATCGACGGAAGGTAAGGATTCACTCCCCAGCCTTCGCAATCGTTCTTTCTAGCGATAATTGGCACGAATACGTGATATTCGGAGTTTCCAAGCGTCCTGCATCGACGGAAAGTAAGGATTCACTTCCTTGCCTTCGCAATCGATCTTTCTATCGATTATTAGCACGAATACGTGATATTCGGAGTTTCCAAGCGTCCTGCATCGACGGAAGGTAAGGATTCACATCCCAGTCATCGCAGTCATTCATTCTATCGATAATTGGCACAAGTACGAGATATTCGATGTTTCCAAGCGGCTTGCATCCACGGAAGGTAAGGATTCACTTCCCAGCCATCACCATCGTTCATTCTATGGATAATTGGCACGAATACGTGATATTCGATGTTTCCAAGCGTCCTGCATCGACGGAAGGTAAGGATTCACTTCCTTGCCTTCGCAATCGATCTTTCTATCGATTATTAGCACGAATACGTGATATTCGGAGTTTCCAAGCGTCCTGCATCGACGGAAGGTAAGGATTCACTTCCCAGCCATCGCAATCGTTCATTCTATCGATAGTTGGCTCAAATACGTGGTATTTGGTGTTTCCAAGCGTCCTGCATCGACGGAAGGTAAGGATTCACATCCCAGTCATCGCAGTCACTCATTCTATCGATAATTGGCACAAGTACGAGATATTCGATGTTTCCAAGCGGCTTGCATCCACGGAAGGTAAGGATTCACTTCCCAGCCATCACCATCGTTCATTCTATGGATAATTGGCACGAATACGTGATATTCGATGTTTCCAAGCGACCTGCATCGACGGAAGGTAAGGATTCACTTCCTTGCCTTCGCAATCGATCTTTCTATCGATTATTGGCACGAATACGTGATATTCGGAGTTTCCAAGCGTCCTGCATCGACGGAAGGTAAGGATTCACTTCCCAGCCATCGCAATCGTTCATTCTATCGATAGTTGGCTCAAATACGTGGTATTTGGTGTTTCCAAGCGTCCTGCATCGACTGAAGGTAAGGATTCACATCCCAGCCATCGTAATCATTCTTTCTATCGATAATGGGCACGAATACATGATATTCGATGTTTCCAAGCGTCCTGCATCGACGGAAGTTAAGGATTCACTACCCAGCCATCGCAATCGTTCATTCTATCGATAATTGGCACAAATACGTGATATTCGATGTTTCCAAGCGTTCTGCATCGACGGAAGGTAAGGATTCACTTCCCTGGCATCGCAGTCGTTCATTCTATCGATAGTTGGCACAAATACGTGATATTCGATGTTTCTAAGCGTCCTGCATCGACGCAAGGTAAGGATTCACTTCCCAGCCATCGCAATCGTTCATTCTATCGATAATTGGCACAAATACGTGATATTCGATGTTTCCAAGCGTTCTGCATCGACGGAAGGTAAGGATTCACTTCCCTGGCATCGCAGTCGTTCATTCTATCGATAGTTGGCACAAATACGTGATATTCGATGTTTCTAAGCGTCCTGCATTGACGGAAAGTAAGGATTCACTTCCCAGCCATCGCAATCGTTCATTCTATCGATAGTTGGCTCAAATACGTGATATTTGGTGTTTCCAAGCGTCCTGCATCGACGGAAGGTAAGGATTCACATCCCAGCCATCGTAATCATTCTTTCTATCGATAATGGGCACGAATACATGATATTCGATGTTTCCAAGCGTCCTGCATCGACGGAAGGTAAGGATTCACTCCCCAGCCTTCGCAATCGTTCTTTCTAGCGATAATTGGCACGAATACGTGATATTCGGAGTTTCCAAGCGTCCTGCATCGACGGAAAGTAAGGATTCACTTCCTTGCCTTCGCAATCGATCTTTCTATCGATTATTGGCACGATTCCGTGATATTCGGAGTTTCCAAGCGTCCTGCATCGACGGAAAGTAAGGATTCACTTCCCAGCCATCGCAATCGTTCATTCTATCGATAATTGGCACAAATACGTGATATTCGATGTTTCCAAGCGTCCTGCATCGACGGAAGGTAAGGATTCACTCCCCAGCCTTCGCAATCGTTCTTTCTAGCGATAATTGGCACGAATACGTGATATTCGGAGTTTCCAAGCGTCCTGCATCGACGGAAAGTAAGGATTCACTTCCCAGCCATCGCAATCGTTCATTCTATCGATAGTTGGTTCAAATACGTGATATTCGATGTTTCCAAGCGTTCTGCATCGACGGAAGGTAAGGATTCACTTCCCTGGCATCGCAGTCGTTCATTCTATCGATAGTTGGCACAAATACGTGATATTCGATGTTTCTAAGCGCCCTGCATCGACGCAAGGTAAGGATTCACTTCCCAGCCATCGCAATCGTTCATTCTATCGATAATTGGCACAAATACGTGATATTCGATGTTTCCAAGCGTCCTGCATCGACGGAAGGTAAGGATTCACTTCCTTGCCTTCGCAATCGATCTTTCTATCGATTATTGGCACGAATACGTGATATTCGGAGTTTACAAGCGTCCTGCATCGACGGAAGTTAAGGATTCACTACCCAGCCATCGCAATCGTTCATTCTATCGATAATTGGCACAAATACGTGATATTCGATGTTTCCAAGCGTTCTGCATCGACGGAAGGTAAGGATTCACTTCCCTGGCATCGCAGTCGTTCATTCTATCGATAGTTGGCACAAATACGTGATATTCGATGTTTCTAAGCGTCCTGCATCGACGCAAGGTAAGGATTCACTTCCCAGCCATCGCAATCGTTCATTCTATCGATAATTGGCACAAATACGTGATATTCGATGTTTCCAAGCGTTCTGCATCGACGGAAGGTAAGGATTCACTTCCCTGGCATCGCAGTCGTTCATTCTATCGATAATTGGCACGAATAAGTGATATTCGGAGTTTCCAAGCGTCCTGCATCGACGGAAGGTAAGGATTCACTTCCCAGCCATCGCAATCGTTCATTCTAACGATAGTTGGCTCAAATACGTGGTATTTGGTGTTTCCAAGCGTCCTGCATCGACGGAAGGTAAGGATTCACATCCCAACCATCGTAATCATTCTTTCTATCGATAATGGGCACGAATACATGATATTCGATGTTTCCAAGCGTCCTGCATCGACGGAAGTTAAGGATTCACTACCCAGCCATCGCAATCGTTCATTCTATCGATAATTGGCACAAATACGTGATATTCGATGTTTCCAAGCGTTCTGCATCGACGGAAGGTAAGGATTCACTTCCCTGGCATCGCAGTCGTTCATTCTATCGATAGTTGGCACAAATACGTGATATTCGATGTTTCTAAGCGTTCTGCATCGACGGAAGGTAAGGATTCACTTCCCTGGCATCGCAGTCGTTCATTCTATCGATAGTTGGCACAAATACGTGATATTCGATGTTTCTAAGCGTCCTGCATCGACGCAAGGTAAGGATTCACTTCCCAGCCATCGCAATCGTTCATTCTATCGATAATTGGCACAAATACGTGATATTCGATGTTTCCAAGCGTTCTGCATCGACGGAAGGTAAGGATTCACTTCCCTGGCATCGCAGTCGTTCATTCTATCGATAATTGGCACGAATAAGTGATATTCGGAGTTTCCAAGCGTCCTGCATCGACGGAAGGTAAGGATTCACTTCCCAGCCATCGCAATCGTTCATTCTAACGATAGTTGGCTCAAATACGTGGTATTTGGTGTTTCCAAGCGTCCTGCATCGACGGAAGGTAAGGATTCACATCCCAACCATCGTAATCATTCTTTCTATCGATAATGGGCACGAATACATGATATTCGATGTTTCCAAGCGTCCTGCATCGACGGAAGTTAAGGATTCACTACCCAGCCATCGCAATCGTTCATTCTATCGATAATTGGCACAAATACGTGATATTCGATGTTTCCAAGCGTTCTGCATCGACGGAAGGTAAGGATTCACTTCCCTGGCATCGCAGTCGTTCATTCTATCGATAGTTGGCACAAATACGTGATATTCGATGTTTCTAAGCGTCCTGCATTGACGGAAAGTAAGGATTCACTTCCCAGCCATCGCAATCGTTCATTCTATCGATAGTTGGCTCAAATACGTGATATTTGGTGTTTCCAAGCGTCCTGCATCGACGGAAGGTAAGGATTCACATCCCAGCCATCGTAATCATTCTTTCTATCGATAATGGGCACGAATACATGATATTCGATGTTTCCAAGCGTCCTGCATCGACGGAAGGTAAGGATTCACTTCCCTGGCATCGCAGTCGTTCATTCTATCGATAGTTGGCACAAATACGTGATATTCGATGTTTCTAAGCGTCCTGCATCGACGCAAGGTAAGGATTCACTTCCCAGCCATCGCAATCGTTCATTCTATCGATAATTGGCACAAATACGTGATATTCGATGTTTCCAAGCGTTCTGCATCGACGGAAGGTAAGGATTCACTTCCCTGGCATCGCAGTCGTTCATTCTATCGATAGTTGGCACAAATACGTGATATTCGATGTTTCTAAGCGTCCTGCATCGACGCAAGGTAAGGATTCACTTCCCAGCCATCGCAATCGTTCATTCTATCGATAATTGGCACAAATACGTGATATTCGATGATTCCAAGCGTTTTGCATCCACGGAAGGTAAGGATTCACTTCCCTGCCATCGCAATCGTTCATTCTATCGATAATTGGCACGAATAAGTGATATTCTATGTTTCCAAGCGTCCTGCATCGACGGAAGGTAAGGATTCACTTCCTTGCCTTCGCAATCGATCTTTCTATCGATTATGGGCACGAATACGTGATATTCGGAGTTTCCAAGCGTCCTGCATCGACGGAAAGTAAGGATTCACTTCCCAGCCATCGTAATCATTCTTTCGATCGATAATGGGCACGAATACAAGATATTCGATGTTTCCAAGCGTTCTGCATCGACGGAAGGTAAGGATTCACATCCCAGTCATCGCAGTCATTCATTCTATCGATAATTGGCACAAGTACGAGATATTCGATGTTTCCAAGCGGCTTGCATCCACGGAAGGTAAGGATTCACTTCCCAGCCATCACCATCGTTCATTCTATGGATAATTGGCACGAATACGTGATATTCGATGTTTCCAAGCGTCCTGCATCGACGGAAGGTAAGGATTCACTTCCTTGCCTTCGCAATCGATCTTTCTATCGATTATTGGCACGAATACGTGATATTCGGAGTTTCCAAGCGTCCTGCATCGACGGAAGGTAAGGATTCACTTCCCAGCCATCGCAATCGTTCATTCTATCGATAGTTGGCTCAAATACGTGGTATTTGGTGTTTCCAAGCGTCCTGCATCGACGGAAGGTAAGGATTCACATCCCAGCCATCGTAATCATTCTTTCTATCGATAATGGGCACGAATACATGATATTCGATGTTTCCAAGCGTCATGCATCGACGGAAGTTAAGGATTCACTACCCAGCCATCGCAATCGTTCATTCTATCGATAATTGGCACAAATATGTGATATTCGATGTTTCCAAGCGTTCTGCATCGACGGAAGGTAAGGATTCACTTCCCTGGCATCGCAGTCGTTCAATCTATCGATAGTTGGCACAAATACGTGATATTCGATGTTTCTAAGCGCCCTGCATCGACGCAAGGTAAGGATTCACTTCCCAGCCATCGCAATCGTTCATTCTATCGATAATTGGCACAAGTACGAGATATTCGATGTTTCCAAGCGGCTTGCATCCACGGAAGGTAAGGATTCACTTCCCAGCCATCACCATCGTTCATTCTATGGATAATTGGCACGAATACGTGATATTCGATGTTTCCAAGCGTCCTGCATCGACGGAAGGTAAGGATTCACTTCCATGCCTTCGCATTCGATCTTTCTATCGATTATTGGCACGAATACGTGATATTCGGAGTTTCCAAGCGTCCTGCATCGACGGAAGGTAAGGATTCACTTCCCAGCCATCGCAATCGTTCATTCTAACGATAGTTGGCTCAAGTACGAGATATTCGATGTTTCCAAGCGGCTTGCATCCACGGAAGGTAAGGATTCACTTCCCAGCCATCACCATCGTTCATTCTATGGATAATTGGCACGAATACGTGATATTCGATGTTTCCAAGCGTCCTGCATCGACGGAAGGTAAGGATTCACTTCCTTGCCTTCGCAATCGATCTTTCTATCGATTATAGGCACGAATACGTGATATTCGCAGTTTCCAAGCGTCCTGCATCGACGGAAAGTAAGGATTCACTTCCCAGCCATCGTAATCATTCTTTCGATCGATAATGGGCACGAATACAAGATATTCGATGTTTCCAAGCGTTCTGCATCGACGGAACGTAAGGATTCACATCCCAGTCATCGCAGTCATTCATTCTATCGATAATTGGCACAAGTACGAGATATTCGATGTTTCCAAGCGGCTTGCATCCACGGAAGGTAAGGATTCACTTCCCAGCCATCACCATCGTTCATTCTATGGATAATTGGCACGAATACGTGATATTCGATGTTTCCAAGCGTCCTGCATCGACGGAAGGTAAGGATTCACTTCCATGCCTTCGCAATCGATCTTTCTATCGATTATTGGCACGAATACGTGATATTCGGAGTTTCCAAGCGTCCTGCATCGACGGAAGGTAAGGATTCACTTCCCAGCCATCGCAATCGTTCATTCTAACGATAGTTGGCTCAAATACGTGGTATTTGGTGTTTCCAAGCGTCCTGCATCGACGGAAGGTAAGGATTCACATCCCAGCCATCGTAATCATTCTTTCTATCGATAATGGGCACGAATACATGATATTCGATGTTTCCAAGCGTCCTGCATCGACGGAAGTTAAGGATTCACTACCCAGCCATCGCAATCGTTCATTCTATCGATAATTGGCACAAATACGTGATATTCGATGTTTCCAAGCGTTCTGCATCGACGGAAGGTAAGGATTCACTTCCCTGGCATCGCAGTCGTTCATTCTATCGATAGTTGGCACAAATACGTGATATTCGATGTTTCTAAGCGTCCTGCATTGACGGAAAGTAAGGATTCACTTCCCAGCCATCGCAATCGTTCATTCTATCGATAATTGGCACAAATACGTGATATTCGATGATTCCAAGCGTTTTGCATCCACGGAAGGTAAGGATTCACTTCCCTGCCATCGCAATCGTTCATTCTATCGATAATTGGCACGAATAAGTGATATTCTATGTTTCCAAGCGTCCTGCATCGACGGAAGGTAAGGATTCACTTCCTTGCCTTCGCAATCGATCTTTCTATCGATTATGGGCACGAATACGTGATATTCGCAGTTTCCAAGCGTCCTGCATCGACGGAAAGTAAGGATTCACTTCCCAGCCATCGTAATCATTCTTTCGATCGATAATGGGCACGAATACAAGGTATTCGATGTTTCCAAGCGTTCTGCATCGACGGAAGGTAAGGATTCACATCCCAGTCATCGCAGTCATTCATTCTATCGATAATTGGCACAAGTACGAGATATTCGATGTTTCCAAGCGGCTTGCATCCACGGAAGGTAAGGATTCACTTCCCAGCCATCACCATCGTTCATTCTATGGATAATTGGCACGAATACGTGATATTCGATGTTTCCAAGCGTCCTGCATCGACGGAAGGTAAGGATTCACTTCCATGCCTTCGCAATCGATCTTTCTATCGATTATTGGCACGAATACGTGATATTCGGAGTTTCCAAGCGTCCTGCATCGACGGAAGGTAAGGATTCACTTCCCAGCCATCGCAATCGTTCATTCTATCGATAGTTGGCTCAAATACGTGGTATTTGGTGTTTCCAAGCGTCCTGCATCGACGGAAGGTAAGGATTCACATCCCAGCCATCGTAATCATTCTTTCTATCGATAATGGGCACGAATACATGATATTCGATGTTTCCAAGCGTCCTGCATCGACGGAAGTTAAGGATTCACTACCCAGCCATCGCAATCGTTCATTCTATCGATAATTGGCACAAATACGTGATATTCGATGTTTCCAAGCGTTCTGCATCGACGGAAGGTAAGGATTCACTTCCCTGGCATCGCAGTCGTTCATTCTATCGATAGTTGGCACAAATACGTGATATTCGATGTTTCTAAGCGTCCTGCATCGACGCAAGGTAAGGATTCGCTTCCCAGCCATCGCAATCGTTCATTCTATCGATAATTGGCACAAATACGTGATATTCGATGATTCCAAGCGTTTTGCATCCACGGAAGGTAAGGATTCACTTCCCTGCCATCGCAATCGTTCATTCTATCGATAATTGGCACGAATAAGTGATATTCTATGTTTCCAAGCGTCCTGCATCGACGGAAGGTAAGGATTCACTTCCTTGCCTTCGCAATCGATCTTTCTATCGATTATGGGCACGAATACGTGATATTCGCAGTTTCCAAGCGTCCTGCATCGACGGAAAGTAAGGATTCACTTCCCAGCCATCGTAATCATTCTTTCGATCGATAATGGGCACGAATACAAGATATTCGATGTTTCCAAGCGTTCTGCATCGACGGAAGGTAAGGATTCACATCCCAGTCATCGCAGTCATTCATTCTATCGATAATTGGCACAAGTACGAGATATTCGATGTTTCCAAGCGGCTTGCATCCACGGAAGGTAAGGATTCACTTCCCAGCCATCACCATCGTTCATTCTATGGATAATTGGCACGAATACGTGATATTCGATGTTTCCAAGCGTCCTGCATCGACGGAAGGTAAGGATTCACTTCCTTGCCTTCGCAATCGATCTTTCTATCGATTATTGGCACGAATACGTGATATTCGGAGTTTCCAAGCGTCCTGCATCGACGGAAGGTAAGGATTCACTTCCCAGCCATCGCAATCGTTCATTCTATCGATAATGGGCACGAATACATGATATTCGATGTTTCCAAGCGTCCTGCATCGACGGAAGGTAAGGATTCACATCCCAGTCATCGCAGTCATTCATTCTATCGATAATTGGCACAAGTACGAGATATTCGATGTTTCCAAGCGGCTTGCATCCACGGAAGGTAAGGATTCACTTCCCAGCCATCACCATCGTTCATTCTATGGATAATTGGCACGAATACGTGATATTCGATGTTTCCAAGCGTTCTGCATCGACGGAAGGTAAGGATTCACTTCCCTGGCATCGCAGTCGTTCATTCTATCGATAGTTGGCACAAATACGTGATATTCGATGTTTCTAAGCGTCCTGCATCGACGCAAGGTAAGGATTCACTTCCCAGCCATCGCAATCGTTCATTCTATCGATAATTGGCACAAATACGTGATATTCGATGATTCCAAGCGTTTTGCATCCACGGAAGGTAAGGATTCACTTCCCTGCCATCGCAATCGTTCATTCTATCGATAATTGGCACGAATAAGTGATATTCTATGTTTCCAAGCGTCCTGCTTCGACGGAAGGTAAGGATTCACTTCCTTGCCTTCGCAATCGATCTTTCTATCGATTATGGGCACGAATACGTGATATTCGCAGTTTCCAAGCGTCCTGCATCGACGGAAAGTAAGGATTCACTTCCTTGCCTTCGCAATCGATCTTTCTATCGATTATTGGCACGAATACGTGATATTCGGAGTTTCCAAGCGTCCTGCATCGACGGAAGGTAAGGATTCACTTCCCAGCCATCGCAATCGTTCATTCTATCGATAGTTGGCTCAAATACGTGGTATTTGGTGTTTCCAAGCGTCCTGCATCGACGGAAGGTAAGGATTCACATCCCAGCCATCGTAATCATTCTTTCTATCGATAATGGGCACGAATACATGATATTCGATGTTTCCAAGCGTCCTGCATCGACGGAAGTTAAGGATTCACTACCCAGCCATCGCAATCGTTCATTCTATCGATAATTGGCACAAATACGTGATATTCGATGTTTCCAAGCGTTCTGCATCGACGGAAGGTAAGGATTCACTTCCCTGGCATCGCAGTCGTTCATTCTATCGATAGTTGGCACAAATACGTGATATTCGATGTTTCTAAGCGTCCTGCATCGACGCAAGGTAAGGATTCACTTCCCAGCCATCGCAATCGTTCATTCTATCGATAATTGGCACAAATACGTGATATTCGATGATTCCAAGCGTTTTGCATCCACGGAAGGTAAGGATTCACTTCCCTGCCATCGCAATCGTTCATTCTATCGATAATTGGCACGAATAAGTGATATTCTATGTTTCCAAGCGTCCTGCTTCGACGGAAGGTAAGGATTCACTTCCTTGCCTTCGCAATCGATCTTTCTATCGATTATGGGCACGAATACGTGATATTCGCAGTTTCCAAGCGTCCTGCATCGACGGAAAGTAAGGATTCACTTCCCAGCCATCGTAATCATTCTTTCGATCGATAATGGGCACGAATACAAGATATTCGATGTTTCCAAGCGTTCTGCATCGACGGAAGGTAAGGATTCACATCCCAGTCATCGCAGTCATTCATTCTATCGATAATTGGCACAAGTACGAGATATTCGATGTTTCCAAGCGGCTTGCATCCACGGAAGGTAAGGATTCACTTCCCAGCCATCACCATCGTTCATTCTATGGATAATTGGCACGAATACGTGATATTCGATGTTTCCAAGCGTCCTGCATCGACGGAAGGTAAGGATTCACTTCCTTGCCTTCGCAATCGATCTTTCTATCGATTATTGGCACGAATACGTGATATACGGAGTTTCCAAGCGTCCTGCATCGACGGAAGGTAAGGATTCACATCCCAGTCATCGCAATCATTCATTCTATCGATAATTGGCACAAATATGTGATATTCGATGTTTCCAAGCGTCCTGCATCGACGGAAAGTAAGGATTCACATCCCAGTCATCGCAATCATTCATTCTATCGCTAATTGGCACAAATACGAGATATTCGATGATTCCAAGCGTTTTGCATCCACGGAAGGTAAGGATTCACTTCCCTGCCATCGCAATCGTTCATTCTATCGATAATTGGCACGAATAAGTGATATTCTATGTTTCCAAGCGTCCTGCTTCGACGGAAGGTAAGGATTCACTTCCCAGCCATCACCATCGTTCATTCTATGGATAATTGGCACGAATACGTGATATTCGATGTTTCCAAGCGTCCTGCATCGACGGAAGGTAAGGATTCACTTCCTTGCCTTCGCAATCGATCTTTCTATCGATTATGGGCACGAATACGTGATATTCGCAGTTTCCAAGCGTCCTGCATCGACGGAAAGTAAGGATTCACTTCCCAGCCATCGTAATCATTCTTTCGATCGATAATGGGCACGAATACAAGATATTCGATGTTTCCAAGCGTTCTGCATCGACGGAAGGTAAGGATTCACATCCCAGTCATCGCAGTCATTCATTCTATCGATAATTGGCACAAGTACGAGATATTCGATGTTTCCAAGCGGCTTGCATCCACGGAAGGTAAGGATTCACTTCCCAGCCATCACCATCGTTCATTCTATGGATAATTGGCACGAATACGTGATATTCGATGTTTCCAAGCGTCCTGCATCGACGGAAGGTAAGGATTCACTTCCTTGCCTTCGCAATCGATCTTTCTATCGATTATTGGCACGAATACGTGATATTCGGAGTTTCCAAGCGTCCTGCATCGACGGAAGGTAAGGATTCACTTCCCAGCCATCGCAATCGTTCATTCTATCGATAGTTGGCTCAAATACGTGGTATTTGGTGTTTCCAAGCGTCCTGCATCGACGGAAGGTAAGGATTCACATCCCAGTCATCGCAATCATTCATTCTATCGATAATTGGCACAAATATGTGATATTCGATGTTTCCAAGCGTCCTGCATCGACGGAAAGTAAGGATTCACATCCCAGTCATCGCAATCATTCATTCTATCGCTAATTGGCACAAATACGAGATATTCGATGGTTCCAAGCGTTCTGCATTGACGCAAGGTAAGGATTCACTCCCCAGCCTTCGCAATCGTTCTTTCTAGCGATAATTGGCACGAATACGTGATATTCGGAGTTTCCCAGCGTCCTGCATCGACGGAAAGTAAGGATTCACTTCCCAGCCATCGCAATCGTCCATTCTATCGATTATTGGCACAAATACGAGATATTCGATGGTTCCAAGCGTTCTGCATTGACGCAAGGTAAGGATTCACTCCCCAGCCTTCGCAATCGTTCTTTCTAGCGATAATTGGCACGAATACGTGATATTCGGAGTTTCCCAGCGTCCTGCATCGACGGAAAGTAAGGATTCACTTCCCAGCCATCGCAATCGTCCATTCTATCGATTATTGGCACAAATACGTGATATTCGATGTTTCCAAGCGTCATGCATCGACGGAAGTTAAGGATTCACTACCCAGCCATCGCAATCGTTCATTCTATCGATAATTGGCACAAATATGTGATATTCGATGTTTCCAAGCGTCCTGCATCGACGGAAAGTAAGGATTCACATCCCAGTCATCGCAATCATTCATTCTATCGCTAATTGGCACAAATACGAGATATTCGATGGTTCCAAGCGTTCTGCATTGACGCAAGGTAAGGATTCACTCCCCAGCCTTCGCAATCGTTCTTTCTAGCGATAATTGGCACGAATACGTGATATTCGGAGTTTCCCAGCGTCCTGCATCGACGGAAAGTAAGGATTCACTTCCCAGCCATCGCAATCGTCCATTCTATCGATTATTGGCACAAATACGTGATATTCGATGTTTCCAAGCGTCCTGCATCGACGGAAGGTAAGGATTCACTTCCTTGCCTTCGCAATCGATCTTTCTATCGATTATGGGCACGAATACGTGATATTCGCAGTTTCCAAGCGTCCTGCATCGACGGAAAGTAAGGATTCACTTCCCAGCCATCGTAATCATTCTTTCGATCGATAATGGGCACGAATACAAGATATTCGATGTTTCCAAGCGTTCTGCATCGACGGAAGGTAAGGATTCACATCCCAGTCATCGCAGTCATTCATTCTATCGATAATTGGCACAAGTACGAGATATTCGATGTTTCCAAGCGGCTTGCATCCACGGAAGGTAAGGATTCACTTCCCAGCCATCACCATCGTTCATTCTATGGATAATTGGCACGAATACGTGATATTCGATGTTTCCAAGCGTCCTGCATCGACGGAAGGTAAGGATTCACTTCCTTGCCTTCGCAATCGATCTTTCTATCGATTATTGGCACGAATACGTGCGACTGGGAAGTCGTTTAAGAACAGTGTTCGATACGTTTATTCATTATCTGAAAGGAATAAACTGTTTTATTACTTACGAAAAAAATATTTTTTTTATCAGTACGTTTTCAGGTGGATAAATTATGTTTGCAGAATTAATGTTAGGAAAAGCTAGATAAACTTACCCATTCATCCACGAATTACCCTGCTTAACATTGTGTGATTTCCACTAAATTTGGAGACAGTGTGCGTGCGTATTCGTGTGCGTGTCGTGTGGAAGCAAAGGGAATGCTTGCCAAATGTTTGCGACGACCACTGAGACGGGCGAATCGGATGGATAGTGAATAGATCTTGCTTCGGACGTGAAATCAACTTTTCATTACGCAGTACTGTATTCATTCGTCACAAAGGGACCGATATGGTTACACGCTTATTACTAATACCTGTTTCGGATAGCTCGCCTTTAGGAGTATAGATCTTATTTATTTTACAATGTTTTATTAGCCCGTTACAATCCAGTTGTAAATCCCGTAAATGATTGTTATACTGGGACAAATGATTAATCGTATGCACATTTATTTCACAAGGATCCTTATAACGAGAACACTCTCTTGTAATAATTATATTAATCAAAGATTACTTTGTGATAAAACTGTATTTATTGTAGAAATGTAATTGCACGAAAACGTCGTTGTTGAGCCGTTTATAGTAACGTAAATTGCTTCACACAGTGAAGCTTCAAGCGGAATAAATAGTAATGTTAAAATAATGTTTAATAAATTAATAATGTTTCTTGGAAGTCGCTGATAATTATTTATTCGGTGTTGTTGTATTACCTTCGCAAAGCCGTTTAGATAGTAGAGAGACAATTTGTAATGCCGCGCGGCGGTTTATATACCGGTTCGCGAGGTGTAGAGTGTGCGAAGATAATTGGGGAGGAGCGCTCGCGCTTGTCGTCACGAAACAGCGCTAGGAGCGAAGCGTATGGACGCCCTTCCATGAGCGAATCCAGAACAACAAAAACCATTACCACATTTTCGACGACGAAGATTCGTTCCTCGAAACGTGGGCTTGGAAAACGATTCGGGTGCGAAGGATTGTGGCTCGACGTTATCTGCCCGATAATCCAAACAAGGGATCAATCGGCGGCCGGATACTGATCATCGGTGTCCGATGGGTACGTGCACTCGGTCCCGCGGTAATATTCTCCAGATGCCCAGTTAGAGCGCAAGCAATTCGAAAACTCTTTCACGCGTATCGCTATAATATTATAACAAACATTTATTTTCCGTTCTATTGGAAAAACATCCCTTCCCTAACAAAGGTCCACCTAGGGCCCAGGAAATGCTCATGCTGGCAGAATCATTCTGCTAACCGAACGAGAAACATGAATCTTACCATCGCAGAATATTACGAAATGTTTAAACGTAGGAAGAATAAATTGCTCTTAACTATACCCAAATTTCACAGTGGCAAGTGCAAGTGACCGTCAAGTGAAGTTATCGTGAAGTAAAGTTATCGTGAAGGGAAGCGATCGTACAAGGACACTAACCCAGCCGTAACATCAGCTGTTAAGCGTTGCCTAGGTCAGAATGTTAAGCAGGGTAATTCGTGGACGAATGGGTAAGTTTACCTAGCTTTTTCTAACATTAATTCTGCAAACATAATTTCTGGAAACATAATTTATCCACCTGAAAACGTGCTGTTAAAAAAATATTTTTTTCGTAAGTAATCGTAACAGTTTATTCCTTTCGGATAATGAATAAACGTATCGGACACTGTTCTTAAACGACTTATTAGTTTATTTGTTATTCATGAATAACAAATTATTCCACATTATTCTTAATTAAGTCGATTTAACATTTTAGGCATGCTTCCATCGGTACCCTCGATGCCCCCCCCCCCAATCACGACAGCGGATTGTTAGAGGTTCGTGCCTGAGCGCGCGCCAGCCGCCGCCCGTCGGGCGCTCTCATTGGCCAGTGTTTTTCGTTAATAATTCAAAAATGAATGTGCAAACCCCATTTTGGCAAAGGAAAAAAGTGTTTACATACACCTCGTCTACGCCCTATTTCCCCATTTTCCCTGGACATGAAAGGTCTGGACATGACGGAAAGAAAGGGCCAATGTTTATATATTGATAATTGGTATAGTTAACCTGATTTATACAATAAATTGTATGAATTAAAAACAAATGTTTGTAGCACGATGAGTAGAAATAGAAAACATATGCGTAAAGCTTAGAAAGTAAAAAATTAAAACGGTGCGATGCAACTACAGTGTGTAACATAATGATAGGTCCACTTGGATTTTTTTACAGAACTCAGGACTTAGTCAACCGATTCGGCTGAACCTTATTCAGCATGTAGCCAAGACAATATGGAGTATATGTTCAAAATTTCATATTAATGCAGTGCGTCATTTTTGTACCGTATACATTTAATTGATGTTTGTCAATTTTTGACCGTAAGAAAATGATAGGTCCATTTGCAGAAAACCGAAACTTTAATGAACTAATACTTAATAATAAAAAGTAATAACTTAGAACTATAAATGTTTTCAATGATTTAATTCCATGACTTTTTATTAATAAATTCATTCTCTTCGTCATTGATTGTGCTAAATTTTGTAGTTGTTGCGGTTAATGCGATTTCAAGCCTTCAATGTCGCAGTTTTTAATTCGGCAACAGTATTAAATTGACGATAATTATCGTACACGTCACGTACAAGTTGGCCCCAAAGATTTTCAATTGGGTTGATATCAGGGGATCTCGCTGGCCAGGTGAGAGTGCTGAGTTGTCTACATATACTCCACAGTGTCTTGGCTACATGCTGAATAAGTTTCAACCGAATCGGTTGACTAGGTCCAGAGTTATGTCAAAAAATCCAGATGTACCTATCATTATGTTACACACTGTATACTCCAAAGTAAAAATATATCGGCAATAAAGTGGAGAGACAAAAAGATGTCAATATGTTATCAGCAATGCATAACCTAGAGATTACTGATACGGGGAAACAAAATGACAAAACTAAAGATAATATTGTAAAGCCACAAGTTGCTGTAGACTATAATAAAAATATGGGTGGAGTTGACGGAGGTGATCAACTTCTCAGCAAAGGCTATAGCCGGATAAGGGGGTCAAATGTGCCCTTGAACCATATTCAACTTCTGAGGTGTCATTCGATAGCTTATCAAGAAAAACTAATTCCTACCAAGGTTTAACCCTGTAGCTCGACTAGGAGGGTAGTTATAGCGTAAAAACAAAAATATAGTTTTTGCTCAATATCTCCCATTTTGGAGAATAAAAAGTTTGAAAAAAATCTGAGACATTGCAATTATGGAGGCACATGTTGTAGAAGTTTTGCAGATTTTTGAATCGGGTACTCGAGCTGCAAAAAATAAAAACTTTAAAAAATTATGAAAATGCCGATATTTTTATGAATCTTTATTTCATGAAGATTTATATTTTGCAGTTATATTTGTTTTTACATACATACTATTGATACTAGTACTATCAATTTTTTTCAGAGTTTTAAATTGAGTGCGCCGCAGCTAAAATAATTAAAAACCGATTTTTTCGTACCTTATATAATTATCTATGTATTTAGCATAGGTTTGTTATGTATGAATACTATTCTCTTACGCTGCCCTCGCACGTGTCGTTCCATCTTGTGTCAAAAGGGAAGACGGTCAAGGATTTCTCTCGTTATCATGCGAATAATGGGGCCTTTGACATCGACTAGTTCCATCATGACCGATTAAATACATCCGTGACCCGACGAAGCACCCTGTGATCTTACCATATATGGAGACCTCTATTGAGTTCCCTCCATATATTTTCCCACTATATAAACCCTTCGTTTTTTATCATCTTTGGTTCATAACTACATAGTTACGCGCATCGTCACGTCACGTTACGTTTGTACAGAGTCGGTTACATTCAGTGAGAATTAGGCTTAGGGTACCATTCAGATCAAATTAACCCGTTAGAATCCGCAATGTCCGGTTGAAGTTCTTTCGGTATACTTCGTAACCGATTCTCAGACCCCGCATCGCCAATGTGTCAACACCGTGCAGATTAGGTAATAATTTTCACACTATACAAATATATCGCGACAATTACAATTGTATAAACAATTGCTTGCAATTTATATTTATTAACTGATCACCATTAAATCGAGTAGATTCGTTGAAACCTATCTTTACTCCGTAATCGTTTATATTAGTAGTAACGTTCCCACAGATACAACTTAACCGCTCGAGTTGTATCGAATATTAACTTAAAGTTACAAGTGAACCTAACGCTTCCTGCGACTCCCTGATTTCGCATCAGGTTCGTCCGTGCATCTTCCTGACAAATTCCCAACCGTATTCCTTGGGTAATTACAACCTTCGCCGGCCTAGGCTTTGCCCACAGCCCAGGCTCGTAAAAAACTGGTGACAGCGGTGGGATACTACTAATTTAGAATTGCCGTTAATTTTGGTGTTTAAAAATACGTTCTGTGGTGGCCGCTAACCGGCCAGTAAGCGGTGTCAACAAAAAGTCTAAACATCGAACACCTAGAACGTTCGACCCAGCGCGATATACAGGGTCCGGCGGAGTATATGACCACCCTCTTAATGGGGGGTTACTGGGGTGATTCTGAACAATTTTTTCCTTTACCAAAATGTTGGTTAAAGCTTCGTTTTCGAGTTATTAACGAAAAACACTGGCCAATCAGAGCGCTCGGTCGCGTGATTCCCAACGGATCTCAACCTCGGTCCGTGGTCGTGAACGAACGCGCAGGGACAGTTATGTTACCTCGTGTTAAATTAAGAATAATGTGGAATTATTCGTTATTCATGAATAACAAATAAACTAATAAGTGTTCGATACGCTTATTCGTTATCCGAAAAAAATAAAGTATTTAATTACTTATGAATTATTATTTGTTTAACAGCACGTTTTCAGGTGGATAAATTGTGTTTTAAGAAAAACGGTTTGGATAAATAATGTTAGAAAAAGGCTGCTAGTTAAACTTACCAATTCGTCCACAAATTAACCTGCTCCGAAGGAAGGGGGTCCTTGACACTGGGTCATTGCGTCGATCCTGACCTTCCACAACAGCTGATGTTACAGCCGTGTCGATGCACTGTCAGTTTTCTTGCACGGTAACTTCACTTAACGGTCACTTTCACTTTTTCATTTTTTAAAAAATTGTTGCTATCCAGTCGAATACAACCGTGGCGCGAACGAACGAAAAGATTCAGCGCAAGGTGTTTGATCGCCGGGATGCAAGTCGAGGTACCGAGAAGCGGCAGCATTATTATTAAAATCGCACTGCACAAATAAAACAAACATTTGATTGTACTCCTGATTTTAAAGATACATGTTGCTCGTTCGAATAGACGAATGACTCTGCCAGCTAAAGCGTTTCCTTGGTCCTAGATGAACATTCGTTAAAGAAGGGATATTGTTATAATAGAATGCAGAAGAAATGTTTCTTACTGGAACGCTTAAGTGGCTAGCAGTTTTGGCGTCAACCTCCACTACACGAAAGAATACCCCTGCGCTCTAGGGGGTGGCATGGTTTTCGTAACTACGGACCCCGATTGCGAAGCGAGACCACACACACCAGACAGTGTGGGATTACACTGTTCGACAAATTTCAATAGAAGCCAAATAGTTTTCAAAACACATGGCGGTGGCAATGGTATATTGGAAACGAAATTATTTTATAACTTTCGTTAATGCTTTCCTTAGCAGAAATCTATTCGGAAAGCGTATCGTATTCGAATTTCTAATTTATTGAAAGATCTGCCCTATCGCGTGAACTTCGTTAATTTCAATACAAATTTCAATAAAATAAAATTCAATAAAAAAAATTGAAATGGATGTATTCAATATAAAATATTGAAATTAACGAAGTTCACGCGATAGAGCAGATCTTTCTGCTAAGGAAACCATTAACGAAAGTTATAAAATAATTTCGTTTTCCATATACCATTGCCGCCGCCATGTGTTTTGAAAACTATTTCGCTTCTATTGAAATTTCTCGAACAGTGTAATCCCACACTGTCTGGTGTGTGTGGTCTCGCTTCGCAATCGGGGTCCGTAGTTACGAAAACCATGCCACCCCCTAGAGCGCAGGGGTATTCTTTCGTGTAGTGGAGGTTGACGCCAAAACTGCTAGCCACTTAAGCGTTCCAGTAAGAAACATTTCTTCTGCATTCTATTATAACAATATCCCCTCCTTAACGAATGTTCATCTAGGACCAAGGAAACGCTTTAGCTGGCAGAGTCATTCGACTATTCGAACGAGCAACATGTATCTTTAAAATCAGGAGTACAATCAAATGTTTGTTTTATTTGTGCAGTGCGATTTTAATAATAATGCTGCCGCTTCTCGGTACCTCGACTTGCATCCCGGCGATCAAACACCTTGCGCTGAAACATTTCGTTCATTCGCGCCACGGTTGTATTCGACTGGATAGCAACAATTTTTTAAACGTAGGAACGATAATCGTTCCAAAAAGTGAAAGTGACCGTTAAGTGAAGTGACCGTGCAAGAAAATTGACAGTGCATCGACACGGCTGTAACATCAGCTGTTGTGGAAGGTCAGGATCGACGCAATGACCCAGTGTCAAGGACCCCCCTCCTTCGGAGCAGGTTAATTTGTGGACGAATTCGTAAGTTTAACTAGCCTTTTTCTAACATTATTTATCCAAACCGTTTTTCTTAAAACACAATTTATCCACCTGAAAACGTGCTGTTAAACAAATAATAATTCATAAGTAATAAAATACTTTGTTTTTTCGGATAACGAATAAACGTATCGAACACTTATTAGTTTATTTGTTATTCACGAATAACGAATAATTCCACATTATTCTTAATTTAAGACGAGGTAACATAACTGTCCCTGCGCGTTCGTTCACGACCACGGACCGAGGTTGAGATCCGTTGGGAATCACGCGACCGAGCGCTCTGATTGGCCAGTGTTTTTCGTTAATAACTCAAAAACGAAGCTTTAACCAACATTTTGGTAAAGGAAAAAGTTGTTCAGAATCACCCCAGTAACCCCCCATTAAGAGGGTGGTCATATACTCCGCCGGACCCTGTATAGACGCAAGCGAACACGCGCCGAGTCCCTTCTTGTGTATAACAGCAGAGAGTGAATAAATCGCTGTGAGTTTCGAACACGTGTGAATTCCTTCAGTGGTGACCCTAACGTGATCACAATTAACTCTTTATTTTCTCAAGTGCGCTATCATTAACGAAATCAAGATGTCCGTATCAGGTTCTCCGGGTTCTGAACTTCAATGCGCGATTCCGGAAATAAACCGCGTCGGTATACGCATTCCGCCGTTTTGGCCTGAACATCCGACCATATAGTTTCACCAGATCGAAGCGCAATTCTCAATCAACGGTGTTACTGCGGACACGACAAAATTTTACCCTACGTGATGGCACAATTAGACCGCAAATATGCATTAGAGGCGCAAGATTTTTTCTCGGACCCTCCATAAAAGGACAAATACGAGACCTTAAAAAAAGGAACTGGATCGTCGCTTCTCGACGCCACAGAGTCAACGTATCGATAAGCTTCTGGAGGAGGAAGATATCGGGGACCGAACATCATCCCAGTTCCTCCACCATATGCAGAACTTGGCGGGTACAGCGGTGACCGAAGAGTTTCTACGCACGTTATGGGCACGAAGACTACCGGCCATGACTCGCGCGATAGTAAACTCGCAAGCTGACCTGCCACTTAGTAAACTGGCGGAAGTTGCGGATCAAATTCGGGAAAACACCGCACATACAGAAGTCGCAAGTGCCTCCCAAGACAGAACGAATGAGAGACTATTCGAACGATTAGAGGAACTTACACTGCAGGTGGCTGAGTTAACACGGTCTGGCCCACGAAATCGATCGAGGAGCAGCTTCCGAGAACGGTCGAACTCACCAGGGAAGAGGAACGCCTTCACGCGAAGAGGGACAAGCATTTCGTCAGGCGGACGAAGGCACTGCTGGAATCACTGGAAGTTCGGAGCCGATTCAAAAAAATGTAAGGCACGGTGCCGTTTTCAGTCGGGAAACGAGGAGACACGCCACTGAGTGCGGCAATTAGTGACGGTCCACAATTTAGCCGCCTTTTCGTCATCTACCGGCATACAAAGAAAGAGTACCTGGTAGACCCTGGTTCTAACTTATGCGTTTATCCACAGGCGCATATAATTGGTCGAACCGAGAAGACAGAATACGAAATGTTCTCGGCAAACGAGTCAATCATCAGCACCTATGCCACACGGACGATCAACCTTGACCTAGGCCTCCGGCGTGCCTTCCTATGGAGATTCGTCGTAGCCGACGTCTCAAAGCCGATTATCGGAGCCGATTTTTTATCCCACTACGGGTTGCTGGTAGATTTGAGGAACCGCCGATAGATGGACCAGATGACATCACTGGTAAGAGGGCAACATTTCGTCTGTGAAGACCATTCTCGGAGACTCCCCTTACCAACGATTGCTGGCAGAATTCCTCGACATCGTGCGCTTAACGGCAGATCCACGTAATATTAAACATGATATCGTGCATTATACTAATACCACCCCCGGGCAACCAGTCTTTTGTAAACCGCGTAGACTTTCGCCTAACATGTTCAAGATCGCGAAAACGGAATTCGAGGGTTTATTGAGTCAGGGCCACACTCGATCTTCAAAGAGCCAGTGGGCGTCGGCCTTACATATGGTCGCAAAAAAGGAGAACGGATGGAGGCCCTGGGGGATTATCGCGCCCGCAAGGCCCGTACAATCCCCGACCGTTACCCCCTACCGCACATCGAAGATTTTGAACGACGTCGCAAAAATCGCGGTAGTCACGCCTTTCGGACTGTTCGAATACGTTCGAATACGATGTGCGTCGAGGTTCAGATTTCTGCTACGCCTATTTGGACGATATCTAAGTCGCGTCTAGAAACGAAAAAGAGCACAAGGAACACGTAAGGCAGCTTTTCTCACGCTTAGAAGAATACGGGATAATAATAAACCCTACAAAATGCGTATTCGCAGCGCCCGAACGATACATCGTGAACGCGCAAGGCTCGAAACCGCTCACGGACAAAGTAAACGCGATAAGAGAAATCCCTACGCCAAAAACGGTTAAGCAGTTACGCCGATTCCTAGGGATGGTTAATTTCTATCGACGTTTCATCGCGGACGACGCGAAAATCCAGAACCCCCTCAACGCGCTCCTTAAAGGGCGAAAAATAAAGGCAGACGCGCTCATCCAATGGTTAAGTGAAGCGGAAACCGCGTTAAATACATTAAAGAACGCTTTAGCTGACGCCCCATTATTAGGACATCCACATAAAAACTCGCAGCTCGCGATTATGGTGGATGCGTCAGACTTCGCGTTAGGCGCTACGTTGCAACAGCGACAAGGAGGTTCCTGGCACCCCCTAGGGTTCTTCACGAACTCCCTGTCGCCCCCACAACGAAAATACAGCGCATACGATCGCCAATTATTAGCGGTATACGCAGCCATCAAACATTTCCGTCACGCGCTAGAAGGCCAAACATTCACGGTATACACCGATCACATACGCATTCAGGCAAAAGCCAGAAAAGTGCGCACCCAGACAATTCCTATACATAGATTTTATAGGGCAATTTACATCCGACATTAGGCATGTCAGCGGCCTGAAAATTACTCGCACCGCCTGACATTTTGTTACAATCAAAACGCATCAATCTAACGCCGAACAAGGACGCCAACGTTTATTGCGATATCGCTACGGGACCCGCGAGACAATTCGTAACGAAACCCTTTCGAAAGCAAGCATTCGCCTCACTGCACGACTTGGCACATGGGGGGATAAGGGCAACGGTCAAGTTAGAAAAACAACGATTCGTCTGGCCATTAATCGAAAAGGATTGTCGCGAATGGCCCGCAGCTGCTTACAATGTCAACGCACAAAAGTAAGCAGACATGTAACAAGTCCGAGTGGCAACTTCGTTCCGCCGTCCACTAGATTTGAACACGTACACATCGACTTAGTTGGACAACTACCGATCTCGAGGGAAAACAGATACTGTCTAACGTGTGTAGACCTCTTTACACGCTGGCCAGAAGCATTCCCACTGGAAAACATTGAAGCAGAAACAGTGGCTAGAGCATTTGTCGCTGGGTGGGCAGCGCGATGCGGAACACCCCTACGCATCACAACCGACCAAGGGCGGCAATTCGAATCGCAACTTTTCAAAAACCTAAACACGCTACTAGGTGTAAAATACATAAGGACAAGCGCGTACCACCCAGCGGCGAACGGGATAGTAGAACGATTCCACGGGCAGCTTAAAGCAGCGATCAAATGTCACAGCGACGAGTCGAGGAAGAAAGAAGAAGTCGAGGAAGAAACGCCGCCACGTGGAACACGAGAAACCGCGAAAAGTAAGACAGCGATACACGAGCGACGGCAAGTACAGACGCACGCAGGCAGGCACGTGCGATTCTCAGACCGCCTACAGCTCGGCCGTCGATAATAGGAACAAGTTTGTAAACAACACTAGAGTGAGGGTGTATATAGTTTAGATTTAAGTTAATGCATATAAGATAACGTTCACCTAGAACGTTCGACCCAGCGCGATATATAGACGCAAGCGAACACGCGCTGAGCCCCTTCTTGTGTATAAAAGCAGAGAGTGAATAAATCGCTGTGAGTTTCGAACACGTGTGACTTCCTTCAGTTCTATTACTCGTAGGTGAACATTTTCGATATACTAGTTTTCTTTAGTTATTTACTTTAATAATTTCAAAATGGCCACTCCACAAGCGAACGTCCCTGCTAACGAGATGCTAAACCTGACAGCTTCGATTGCTAGTACAATGACACTCTTAACGCAACGGACCTGTATGCAGAATATGCTTATACATATACACCGTGTCCATTCCGACCTTTGACGGAGAAAAGCCATTGTTGACGCACTTTGCACAAAATGTGGAAAACGGGTTAACTTTAATTCCCGAGGGTACGGAAGCGGAGTATCTTGCAATTGTACTAACTAAACTTATCGGTCCTGCACGTAGATGCACGATAGAGCATAAATTCAACTCTGTTAAGGCGTTAATTAAGCATTTAAAAAATAGATTCGCGCCGGGTAGAGATTTGTCGCATTTTCAAGTTGAAATCGCGAAGTTACATATTCGCGAAGGAGAAAGTATTCGACGATACATCGATAGAACGAGTCTTCTTGTTTATTGTACGCGCGGAGCTATTCGAGGAAGATATCTGGATCACGCTGAAGATTTTGTCAAGAAAATGGAAAAGGACGTTAAAGAAAACTTCATCGATGGTTTACCGGATAGAATTTCCTGGAAAGTGTCGGCTCATATTCAAGACTTAGGTCCACTTGAACAAGTTTACGGCGCCGTGCTACAAATGGACAGAAAATTAAGCAATCGGCAACGGTCGCCAACCAGCGAATCATCTCCTAGATGGTCACGTCGAGACCGCTACGCGGTAAGACAGAATACGCGTAATTTTACAAACTCTTAATTTAAATCAGTGAAATAAAGAGGAACGGACTATCGTGACAGATTTAGTAGAAGAATTCCCTGACCGATTTTTTCTTCATGGAGAAAAACTCGGGAAGGCTAGTGAATTTACTCATTCAATTCATATGTACAACTAATGATATTCCAATTAATACAAGACAATATTGCCATCCGCCTATGCATCAAAAAGAAATTCAAAAACAGATCGGCACTATGCTGTCTGCGGGCATAATTGATCACTCTAAATCTCCATATAATTCACCTTTACGCACCACCCACATTTCAACGCCTTATGGATCAAGTACTCACTGGACTTCAAGGGACAGATCTTTTTGTTTACTTGGAGGACATAGTAGTATACGCTTCATCGCTACAAGAACACAATATTAAAGGCAAGATGTCTTAATAATAAAAAAAAAAAAAGGCAAGATGTTAGGATTCTAATCTCCCGCTACACCAACCTAGTGTGGTATCTGGGCGATGTGAGCGCCTCCCTTTGTATGTTCTACATCTTATTAATACACGATATAACTAACTGCACATGGCGCTTATTTATTCACCTTTTGTATCCAACTCAATCGAGTGAAATAACCAACAGGTTATGGGCCCAGAACTAAGTGCAGTGTAAAGATATTTATCAAAGATTAAAAAGGAATATATTTTTGTGGAATGATATATCGCGAGTCGGAATGTGCTTCAGCACATTCCGACCTCTTGCGCCGACCTCTGACCTCTTTGCGCCGTTCGACCACGTGGGGTAGTGTTATGACTGAGTGCACGTGGCAGTGTCGTGCATGAGCATCACTTCGTAGTCGTTTTTCTTTTTCATCTTGAACGGATAAGGACTGTTACGAGCCGGGCTGTGTGGCAGCACTAGAGGCCGGCGAGGGGTGTATTACCCAGGAATACGGTTATCAATTTGTTAGTTAAGGTGCGCGGACGAACCTGATGCGAAATCAGGGAGCCGCTAGGATTATAGAGTGCGAGGACGAACCCGGTGCGAAACCGGGGAGCCTCTAGGAGGGGGTACAAGCGCGGACGAACCCGATGCGAAATCGGGGAGCTGCTAGGAGGTTCGTTTATTCACAGACGAACCTGGCGCTTGACCAGGGAGCTGTTCGGAGGTTGGTAGACTTACGGACGAACCCGATGCGAAATCGGGGAGCCGTAGGACACGGACGAACCCGGTGCGAAACCGGGGAGCCGTAGGATGGGTTAGGTTTCGTGGACGAACCCGATGCGAAATCGGGGAGCCACTAGGTTGGAATATATAGAATGTTTGTTTGGGTAAAGGTATGCGAGCGGATCTGATACTAGATCAGATAGTCGCAGGAAATGTTAGTTGCCTCGTAACTCTTAATTATTATTTGATACAACTCGAGCGGTAAAGTTGTATCGGTGGGTACGTTGTTACCAATATGCAAGGATTGCGGGGTAAAGGTAGGTTTAACGAATCTACTCGATTTATAAGTGAACGTATAAAATGTATTCTGAATATCAGTATAAATACAAATGTTTCTGTCGCGATGAAATAATATAAAAGTGTGTAAATTACCTAAGTATTTGCGCGGTGTTGACGCACTGGCGATGCGGGGTCTGAGAGCCGCTATTAGAATATACCGAAAGAACTTCAACCGGACAAGCGGATTCTAACGGGTTAATCTGTGATTCGAGAGGTGCGCTAAGCCCAATCTCACTGGATATAACTGATTCTATACAAGCGTGACACGACGTAGCACTACACGTGACTATGTTACTCTGAACCGATGAGGATAGAAACCAAAGGGTTTATATAGTCCCAAAAATGCATGGGGGTGGACTAGAACTTTCCATATAAGGACATTTAGAAGTCGTCGTCGGGCAACGCCTGTCTCGCACATGGTGCAGCTGGTCAAGCATTTTCTCAGGCCCCCTTAATTTTTTATGATAAACGAAAGAATTTTAGGGCGTTTTCCCTAAACAAATGCGAGCACGAAAACGCGTTGAGAGCGACGTATGGAAATATTCTTCATACGTAACATCTCCCCCACCCGAGATGAAACATCGCGATTCGGGTGATGCTTTCGCCAAAAGAAGGAAAAATGTCCAAAAATCCTTCATTAAAGGAATGTATATGAAATTTGACGGGTCGAGTGTGTGGTCGAGGGCCTCACGTCGAGTTGACCTGCTGTCAGGTAGCTGTCCCGCACTTGCTCCGGTTATGATCCACGCAGGTGGCTGAGAAATTGCTGGTTGTAAACTCTCATCCGTAATTCGTGATGATGCCTGCGGTATACTAATTGATTCCTCATGAATATTTCCTGCATTTTCTATTACAGTATTTTCAAGCGGTTCCTCAAAGGATATCAAATCGTTGAATATGGTCTGGTCCTTGTCCAGAGGATAGATTTGCGTAGAATTTGCTGCGGGTGAAAAACTATTTATGGTTTCCTGTCGTTCATCGGGCATTGTCACCTCTTGAGATAAGCTGGGAAAATATCGGTTTTTATGTATAATGGGCGAGTGTTGAACCTTTCCATAGGTGGCCTGCTCCGATTCATCCGAGCTGCTACTGTCCCGATACTTGGGTCGGTTTTCTCTATCTCGACGTGATTGCCGAACGCGGTGTCCGATTGAATCGGTATTAGCTTCTACTTTTGGTATCTGAATTTTGAACTCGGTATCCTTGCATTCCCGTGGAATAAGTGGTAAACAGACAGAAGTGGGGTTACGCGACAGAGTGTCGGGGTGTCCGCCGCACAAGTCCGGCCTGAGGGGAGGGCTGTCTCGCCGCCGCCGCTGAGATGGGCGCTCGGCCGAGTCGACAAGGATGCCCTGGCGGCGGCGCTCCACGCTGTCGCGTGGTCCGGGGCTGATCTGGCTGGACCGATTAGCGGCGAGGGGGAGGCGAGGTGGTTCCGAGGCTCGTTGAGGACGGTGTGCGACGCCGCCATGCCCCGGGCCGCCCCGCCGCGAAGGCCGTCCGTGTATTGGTGGTCGCACGGGATCGCGGATTTGAGAGCGATCTGCATCCGCGCGCGGCGCCGGTACACGTGGGTGCGCCGCCGGAGACGTGGCGTCGTGCGAGCGGCTGCTCTGCTGTACGGGGAGTACAGGGAGGCGCGAGTGGCCCTGCAGCGCGCCATCGCGGTGGCGAAGGTCGGTGCCTGGCGAGAGCTCCTCGGGACGCTGGACCTGGAGCCGTGGGGACGCCCGTACCGGCTGGTCATGGGCAAACTGCGACCATGGGCGCCCCCCCTAACGCAGTCGATGGAGCCCCGGCTGCTGGGGGACGTTTTGGACGCCCTGTTCCCCGTAGCCGGTGATGGGGGTGATGCATCCTGCCCGATACCCGGAGTGGCGACCCCTCCGGACTGGTCGACGAACTGGAGGTGACGGACGGGGAGATCGGGGCGGCCGTCCGGAAGATGACGTCCCGACGCACGGCGCCCGGTCCGGACGGGGTACCGGGCAGAGTGATGGCCTGGGCCGCGTCCATCCTCGGGGACAGGCTGAAGCGGGCGTTCGACAACTGCCTGCGGACCGGCGAGTTCCCTGCCCTGTGGAAAAGGGGGGTCCTTCTTAGAAAGGGGGACAGGCCTGCGGAGGAGCCGTCCGCCTACAGGCCGATATGCCTGCTGGACAAGATCGGGAAGATGCTCGAGAGGATCATCGCGGGCCGCGTGACCGAGCATCTTTCCGGGGTGGGACCCGACTTGGACGAGAATCAGTTCGGCTTCCGCCGGGGACGCTCGACCTTGGATGCCGTGGCGCGCGTCCGGTCCCTGGCGGGGGAGGTTACTGGACGGGGCGGGGTTGTGATGGCGGTGTCGTTGGACATCGTCAACGCCTTCAACTCCGTGCCCTGGGAGGAGATAAGAGGGGCGCTAGGCTACCATCGGGTGCCCCCTTATCTGAGAAGAGTCATCGGGTCCTACCTGTCCGGCAGGTGTATAGAGTACCCGGGCAGGGATGGGGTGCAGGTTGTCGCAGAGAGGGTCGTGGATCGCGGGGTCCCGCAGGGGTCGGTCCTGGGCCCGTTGCTGTGGGACCTCGCGTACGACTCCGTCCTCCGGGTTGCCCTCCCCCCGGTGTCCGCGTCACCTGCTACGCGGATGACACGCTGGTGTTGGCATCGGGGACGGACTACGGGAGGACCGCGCGTCTGGTGGAGTTGGGGGTGGCCTGCGTCGTCTCGGGGGTGGAGAGGCTCGGCCTGCGAGTGGCGCCACATAAAACTGAGGCGATGTGGATGTGGAACCGGCTGCAGCGGCGGGGTGAACCGCCTGCGACCGCGCTCTGCATTGGTCAGTCTTGCGTGGGGGTGGGTCAGCGACTACGATACTTGGGACTCACCCTCGACGCCCACTGGAGTTTCGGAGCCCACTTCGAGCGTCTGGCTCCCCGACTGGAGGGGGTTGCGGCCGCGTTGGGCCGTATACTCCCGAATCTCGGGGGCCCGGCGGGTGAGGTGCGTCGCCTGTACGCCGGTGTGGTGCGCTCGATTGCGCTGTACGGGGCACCGGTGTGGTGCGGCGACCTGGTGGTCAATCGACGCAGCCTGGACATGCTGCGTCGCGTGGAGAGGAGGGTGGCCATCAGGGTCGCGCGGGCGTGCCGCACGGTGTCCTACGAGGCGGCGATGACTCTGGCGAGGCTCCTGCCGCTCGACATCCAGGCAGGAGTGGCGGCGTCCGACTATGCATCGTCGAGGGCGCCGGACAGCGACGACCCCCTGGAGCGGGAGGATGGACTGAGGGCTTCGAGGCTTCGGTCCCGGCGGCGCGCCGTCTCCGATTGGAGGGCACGGCTCGCTGGTTCGACCGTAGCGGGGCGGCGCGTCGTCGGGGCGGTCCTGCCGAGTCTGGAGAAGTGGCTCGGCAGAACGTGGGGCAGGCTGACCTACCGGATGACTCAGGTGCTCTCTGGGCATGGATGCTTCGGGGAGTACCTGCAGCGCATCCGGAGGGAGGAGACGGCGCAGTGCTGGCACTGCGGCGAGGAGGTGGACTCGGCGCAGCACACACTGGAGGAGTGTCCGGCGTGGGCTGCGGAGCGCCGAATTCTGAGGCGAGCGGTGGGTCCTGACCTTTCGCTGGCCGCGGTCGTCCCCAACATCTTGGACGACCGGGCGGCTTGGAGCGCCCTGGCCTCCTTCTGCGAGGACGTTATGACGCAGAAGGAGGCGGCGGAGAGGGCCAGGGAACGAGCGGACCCCGCTCGTGGTAGAGGAAATGTCGGAAGGGGGAGGCGCAGGCGCAGGCGTCTGGTGCCTCCGCCTGACTGATTGGGTCCCCGGGGGGAGGTAGCGTCGGGACCTTCCGTCCCGACTAGAGGACCACGGGCTGTCGGACGGGGGATCTGGCAGCCATTGCACGTGGCAGGGGATGGGCCGTATTGCGTGGTGGCCGCGCAATGCGGCTACGGGTATTAGTTTATACGTATTAGAGGTGGGTCCTTCTGACTCTCCTCGGGAGGAGCCTCCTATATAGTTTGAGGCACGGCGAGGGAGGACGCGGGGTCGTGTCCGTCAGGGTTCCACGCGTCCTCCCTAGTCACCTAGGACGGCCACCTTGTGGGTTTTAGTCGATATGAATCCGACACTACCTCGGTCACTCCCCAGTGGCCGGGGTGTCTCATGTAAGATTTCCCACACGATAAAAAAAAAAAAAAAAAAAAGGTAAACGAAAAGATCTGCCCCTTGAAGTCCTGTGAGTACTTGATCCATAAGGCGTTGAAAAGTGGGTGGTGCGTTTTTTAATCCGAAAGGCATTCGAGAAAATTCGTAATGTCCATTCGGAGTTGTAAAGGCAGTTTTCGGTTTATCCTTCGGATCCATTTCTATCTGATGAAATCCACTGGCAAGATCGAAAACTGAAAAGTACTTAGCTCCTCCCAATCGATCTAATATTTCTGTTATTTGCGGTAATGGGTATTTGTCAGAAATTGTTTTTTCGTTGAGTGCACGAAAATCTATTACCAAACGCCAATGTTTATTACCCTGTGCGTCCGCTTTCTTTGGAACGATCCATAAAGGTGAATTAAACGGAGACTTAGAAGGACTAATTATACCTTCTGACAGCAAAGCGTTAATCTGCTTCTTGATTTCATGTTGATGTATTGGTGGATAACGATTTTGTCTTGTATTGATTGGTATATCGTTAGTTGTGTGAATTGAATGTTTAAAATCGCGAGCTTTCCCGAGTTTGTCTCCAGGAAGATAAAATCGGTCAGGAAATTCCTTTACTAAATCTATAACGAAGTCTTGTTCCTCTTTGTTTAAATGTTTTAAATTCAGAGTTTCTAAAATTCCGTGTATCCTATTTTCCTTAATCTTGAAGTTTGAAGGGTGTTCCACATCTGGGTCAAAATCTTCGTCCGACGTACTTAAAGTATCATAGGGTTCCAATGTTTGAGGTTCTATCTCCACGTCCAGTGGTTCATCGCTGGTGTTTATCGCCATAACGTGGCACTTACCATCATTATTTGTTACGACTGCTTCCCCTATGAAGAGTTGTTCGTGGGTTTTGATACGCGGTAAATATCCTTCCCTCATCTTCGGGTTTGCTATTGTTACTGCAATCTGTTGCGATGTTCTTGGTTTAATGCAATATTTTGTAACTGCCTTTTGTTCTTTAATTTGTTGAGGTAAATCTTGATAATTTGAAAAACGTAATGGCCGGATCGGTTTATTTTTTAATGTTAAAGTGCCATGATAATAAGAAATTTCAGCCTCTTCCTGCTTTAGAAATGGGCTTCCTATAAGTCCATCTGCATCTATAGCAAGTTTTTTCACAAAATAGAAAAATGCTGGGGATCCGTGAATGTGCAAAATTGTAGTTCCTAGGGTGTGAATCGGCGTTGTAGTGAGTCCCGTCAATTCAATTTCTTCCCTGGGAACTATTGCTGCAGTTTTTCCAAGTACATCAATGATCACCAGGTTAACAGCTGCTCCGCCATCAATTGGAAATTCTCCCGTTCCTGATTCCAGTTCCGGTACCTTGATCTTGATTCTTGGTGCAGGTGTCTCCTTGATGAGTCTTCTTTCTTCTCGTCGCTGAATCGGATCTTCCTTAGGCGATCTTCCTCGTTTCCGCTCATCGTGTCGCCTGTACGTTGAGCGCGATCGTAGTTTAAAGACTTCGTGGATTCAACGGATGAATCTCGCGAGTCTCGACGATATCGCGAATCACGCGGATTTTTCCAACACGACTTTCCGTCATGTGCGTTCATACCACAATGCCAGCAATACAAACTTGGCTTGCGGTTTCTAGCAGAATTTTTTAAAATTGAAATTTGTTTGTCCCGATCATCTACATGCGATGAATCGGAGCGGTTGGAAGGGGATTTCGAGTGGCTCCTCTGACGCAAGGTCCAAGCCGTCGCGCGTCCTTGCCCCTCTGTTTCCTCTTCAAATCCAGATGTCCTGGTGTATCGTTCCCTAACCCGATCATATCTAGTCGGTGAGTGAGGGTACGACACTTCACGCCCATGATCCCGAGAATCTTGAACGTTGCGGTCACGACGGGACCACCTGGAGGGTGATTCACTGGGTGGCGACCGTCGCCGATTTCTTAATTTTCTGTCTATCTGTAGCACGGCGTCGAAAGCTTGTTCAAGTGTACCTAAGTCTTGACTCATAGCCGACACTTTCCAAGAAAATCGATCCGGTAAACCATCGATGAAATTTTCTTTCACGTCTTTTTCCATTTCTATGACGAAATCTTCAGCATGATCCAGATATTTTTCCCGGATAGCTCCACGCGTACAATAAACAAGATGACTTGTTCTGTCGACATACTGTCGAATACTTTCTCCGTTACGAATACGTAGTTTCGCAACTTCAAGTTGAAAATGCGACAAATCTCTACCAGGCGCGAATCTTTTTTTTAAATGCTTTATTAATGCCTTAACAGAATCGAATTTGTATTCTAACGTGCATCTACGTGCAGGACCGATAAGTTTCGTTAAAACAATCGCGAGATACTCGGCTTCCGTACCCTCAGGAATAAAGGTTAACCCGTTTTCTACATTTTGTACGAAGTGCGTCAACGATGGCCTATCTCCGTCAAAGATCGGAATGGACGAGGTAGTATTCTGTACACACGTCCGTTGCGTTAAGAGTGTCATTGAATTTGCAATTGAAGCTGTCAGGTTTAGCATCTCGTTAACCCAGACATTCGCTTGTGGATTTGCCATTTTAAACCAAAATTAATAAATAAATGACTGAACTAGAGAAAACTAGTATATCGTCAATGTTCACAAACGAGTAATAGAACGTAGATAAACCCAAATTTACGGCAATCCTAAAGTTAGCAACAATCCCACCGCTGTCACCAGTTTTGTTACGAGCCGGGCTGTGTGGCAGCACTAGAGGCCGGTGAGGGGTGTATTACCCAGGAATACGGTTATCAATTTGTTAGTTAAGGTGCGCGGACGAACCTGATGCGAAATCAGGGAGCCGCTAGGATTAGAGAGTGCGAGGACGAACCCGGTGCGAAACCGGGGAGCCTCTAGGAGGGGGTACAAGCGCGGACGAACCCGATGCGAAATCGGGGAGCCGCAGGAGGGTGAAACGTCGTGGACGAACCCGATGCGAAATCGGGGAGCCACTAGGAAGAAGTTCACAGACGAACCCGATGCGAAATCGGGGAGCTGCTAGGAGGTTCGTTTATTCACAGACGAACCTGGCGCTTGACCAGGGAGCTGTTCGGAGGTTGGTAGACTTACGGACGAACCCGATGCGAAATCGGGGAGCCGTAGGACACGGACGAACCCGGTGCGAAACCGGGGAGCCGTAGGATGAAATATATAGAATGTTTGTTTGGGTAAAGCTATGCGAACGGATCTGATACTAGATCAGATAGTCGCAGGAAATGTTATTTGCCTCGTAACTCTTAATTATTATTTGATACAACTCGAGCGGTAAAGTTGTATCGGTGGGTACGTTGTTACCAATATGCAAGGATTGCGGGGTAATGGTAGGTTTAACGAATCTACTCGATTTATAAGTGAACGTATAAAATGTATTCTGAATATCAGTATAAATACAAATGTTTCTGTCGCGATGAAATAATATAAAAGTGTGTAAATTACCTAAGTATTTGCGCGGTGTTGACGCACTGGCGATGCGGGGTCTGAGAGCCGCTATTAGAATATACCGAAAGAACTTCAACCGGACAAGCGGATTCTAACGGGTTAATGTGGGATTCGAGAGATGCGCTAAGCCCAATCTCACTGGATATAACTGATTCTATACAAGCGTGACACGACGTAGCACTACACGTGACTATGTTACTCTGAACCGATGAGGATAGAAACCAAAGGGTTTATATAGTCCCAAAAATGCATGGGGGTGGACTAGAACTTTCCATATAAGGACATTTAGAAGTCGTCGTCGGGCAACGCCTGTCTCGCACATGGTGCAGCTGGTCATGCATTTTCGCAGGCCCCCTTAATTGTTTATGATAAACGAAACAATTTTAGAGCGTTTTCCCTAACCAAATGCGAGCTCGAAAACGCGTTGAGAGCGACGTATGGAAATATTCTTCATACGTAACAGGACAATTACACTATGTCTCAACAAGGTTCAAGCCAGGCGGGACCTAGTGGCAACAGGGCTTCTTCAGCTATGTCTTTTAATGTGACAGGCCATGCACCCCCCATAGAAAAGCTTGAAGGGGTAAGAAATTATAACGACTGGAAATTCTTGATGCGAATGTATTTGATTCACGATGGACTTTGGAACTGCGTGACTGGCACTGAGGACGACGAGGGAAAAGATCAACGGGCATTAGCTAAAATATGCCTCAATGTTGGAAAAGACGCATTGGTACATGTAAGACATGCAACAAAGGCCAGTGAAGCATGGGAAAACTTAGAAAGAGCATACGAGGACAAAGGTTTGGGACGTAGATTGCAATTATTAATACAATTGTTTAGCCACAAACTAAGTAACTTCCAGTCTATGAATCATTACATTTCTGAAATCATGTCAATGGCTCATAAGCTATCTGATGTCAAGAAACCAATCGATGATGAGCTTGTTGCAGCAATCATGTTGAGTGGCCTCACACCAGACTATGGACCTCTTATAATGGCCCTCCAAACAATGAATGTCGAATTAAGCAGTGACATGGTAAAAGCCAAGTTATTGCAGACTGATCTGCGAGAACTGAATTTGGCTGAGGAGTCATTGTTGGTAACAAAGAGAAAGGACAGGGAAAGAAGCTCGTACAGCGGCACTAACAGAACCAGTGATTTCACATGTCATAATTGTAAAGAACCAGGGCACTTCAAAGCAAACTGTCCTAAGCTGAAGAAAAGGGGGAAGCCCCGAAACTATGACAGTAGAAGAAATAATGCTGATAAGGAAAAAAGATGTCTGCTGACAACAGCATTCAGCACAGGACCATATTCAATCGAGGATTGGTACGTGGACTCTTGTTCGAGCTCTCACATGAGCATGAGGGATGATTGGTTGGAACACGTTGAACTGAAAGACTCTGAAATAACTGTAGCCAATAAGGAAACAGTCAAGAGCACCAAGAAGGGTGATGTTGATATAACTCTTAAAGATAATAAAGAGTGGACAGTTACTGGAGCACTACATGTACCACATCTGTCAGCAAACCTTCTGTCAGTAGGCAAAATGACTGAGAGAGGTCTAGTCATGGTATTTGATGACAGGGGTTGCAAGGCATACGATAAGGAGTGTTGCTCCATTAAAGGCAGGGCTGAGTTTACTGGAACAAAGGTTGGTGGAATTTACAGACTGGATCAACAGAGATCATTGAGGTCATCTGAAGCGATGATGATGTCTGTGGTATCTACGCATCAGCTCTGGCACAGAAGATTGGGGCATTTGTCAGTAAAAGGCATGAGGAACCTGAGGAATTGTCTGTCTACTGGTTGAACCTTCTCTGAGCCAACGGAGATCCCGCGTTGCGTGCAATGTCTTGAGGGTAAACAGCATCGTGAATCATTTAACAAGACTGGTCCTTTTCAGGGTGCTGGAGAAAAACTAGAACTCATCCACTCGGATGTCTGTGGTCCAATGAGTCAAGCAGGACTGGAAGGAGAAAGATACCTGCTCAATTTTGTGGATGACTATACCCGGAAATGTTTTGGTTATCTTATTAAAACCAAGGATGAAGTGCCATCAAAGTTCGCCGAATTCATGTCAGCAGTGGAAAGGGAGACTGGCAAGAAAATAAAAACTCTCAGGACAGATAATGGTAGAGAGTACGTAAATCAGGAGCTGAAACGACTGTTAGCATCAAAAGGCATTAGACATATAACTACCACTACCTACAGCCCAGAACTAAATGGAATTGCCGAACGGCAAAATAGGACAATAATCGAAAGGGCCAGATGCATGTTGCATGATAGCAAGTTGAGTCGGAAATTTTGGGCTGAAGCGGTACGGACCTCCATATATTTGAAAAATAGATCACCCACCAAAGCGGTAAAAGATCAAACACCTGAGGAAGCGTGGAGTGGTAAAAAGGTAGATTTATCACATTTGAGGATTTTTGGCTGCAGAGCACAAGTACACATACCCAAACAGCTGAGGAAGAAATTCGATTCGAAGTCGAAGGCACAAATAATGCTTGGGTACTGTGAAGGCATACAGGCATATCGCCTCTATAATCCCGAAACCAACAAAGTTACCAGGGCTCGGGATGTAATTTTTATTGAACAACCAGAAACTGATGTAAATCAAAATATCTCGGACTTGGAGAACAACCGATATTACAGTGGAGCACAAGCTGAGGTGCTTGTACCCCTTTCCAATGAGTTGGGGGCACAGAAACTCCCCGATAAGGGTGCAAATGAACAGCAAGATGCCACCGAACATCGGAGAGAGGACAGCAACACGGATCTTGAAACGGAACCAGATGGGAACACTGATCGCAGGTACCCGCAAAGGATACGAAAGCCTACAATCAGAAATCCTGAAACGCAATCCTGGTACGCACGCAGTGAGGGAAATTCGTTCGATGTGCCATAAACATTGGAGCAAGCATTATCGAACGGGGATGCTATGAAATGGAGAGACGCCCTACAAGTAGAGTACGATTCCCTAATCAATAATAAGACTTGGACATTGGTGAAGAGACCAACGGACAAAAAGGTAACGCAATGTAAATGGGTGTTCAAAATTAAAGGGAACTCTGATGGAAGTGTCAGCAGCTATAAGACGAGGCTCGTAGCTAAAGGCTTTACCCAGCAATTAGGAATCAACAATAATGAAACATTCTCGCCGGTTGTGAGGTATTCAACCCTGAGAATGCTGTTTGCATTAGCTGCTGAAGAGAATTTGAGCATACACCATTGGGATGCTACTACAGCTTTTTTTGGAAATTAGCAATTTCTGAATAATTAATTGATCTTATTTATTTAACACTGTTTCTAATAGCTCGTTACAATACCGTTGTAAAGCCGTCGAAATGCCATTTATTGTAATGTAAATTACAATAAACGCTCACCCTCACCGTATGTGAGCTGCGCCTGTGGGCCTTGGCTCACCTATCAACTGATTGAGTGCTTTAGGTGTTACCTATACAGGTAGGAGGATAAACAACTTGTTGTTGAGTGGGGAAATTTGCAAAAACCCCTCTTTTACAATAAAAAAAAAAGGGAAAAATGTGGATGCAGGAAGGTTAAGAGAGAATACCAAATCGGAAATTCCCTAGTCCCCACCGGACCCGACAGGTGGAAAAACCACCGAGCTCGAGGGGAGACGGGTGAATAACTTATAATATGAATGTCGAAGTAAGAAAACTATAATTATTTGAATGATAACGGGAACGGGATTTTGGCCCGATATGGTAGTTTGTCCGGTGTGTAAACACTTGTCATGCGAATTAGAGGGTTGGCATGATTTTCTACCGAGAAATTGAGAATTAAGCTGTCAAGATAGTCACGCAAGAGAGGAAGGTTGGCAAGAGTGTGCAATACCTTGGTGGGAAACCTGATCTCCTTATTAAGAATGAACTTTAGTATTTTGGATTGTATGGTTTGATCCTTCTTCCTGGTTGTTTCAGAAACAATCCTCCACCAGATGATCGAGCCATAGGTGAGAACTGGCCTGAGACACATGATGTATGTTAAAATACGGAGTTTAAGCGATAGGCTAGAACGAGTTGAAATGAACGGAGATAAAGTACGAAAGGCTCGAAGCGTCTTCATGATACGGTCTGTGAGAGCATGATTCCAGTTTAGTTTGGAATCTAAAATAATACCAAGATATTTGACTCGGGTTGACCAGTCAACAGTTGTGCCATCAATTAAAAGCTTATTATTATTCATGAAGTTATTTAAGGGAGAGATTTAGCGTTGGAGAAGAGTATGGCCTCAGTTTTAGAAGGATTAGGTAACAGTTTCCAGTTTTTGAAATAATCGGTAATATAGTCTAACTATTTGTGAATTCTCCGAAGCAGGTCCGGACGTGAATTTCGGGTAGAAGTGGAGTATAT
Source organism: Nomada fabriciana (assembly GCA_907165295.1). NCBI lineage: Eukaryota > Metazoa > Arthropoda > Insecta > Hymenoptera > Apidae > Nomada > Nomada fabriciana. The sequence continues at coordinate 12,874,218 of OU015689.1, forward strand.
GGCTGTATCATCAGCATATAAGGCAAGTTCACACGATCGCATGGAAGAGATGACATTAATATACAGAATGAATAAAAATGGGCCAAGGATAGAACCCTGTGGGACACCAGTTTGACAGTTGTATATTGATTTGTGGGAGTTGTACCATACATAGCATGTGCGTTCCATTAAGTATGAATTTAGGAGTCTTAAAATCGAGTGTGGTAGGTCCATCTTGTGTAATTTTTACAAGGTGGCCCGATGCCAAACAGAATCAAATGCTTTGGACAAATCCAAAAGAACCATTATGGTATCACGGTGTATATTAAACCCATGCACAATGTGTTGGGATATTCTGCCAACCTGGTGTATAGTGGAATGTCCTGGACGAAAACCGAATTGCTGGTTAATGAGGATATCATTAGTTTTGACAAATTCATCGATATTGTTGTATATCACTTTCTCAAGCAGTTTACCAGGAATGGGCAAAATACTTATCGGGCGATAGCTAGCCGGATCTGATGAAGGTTTACCTGGCTTAAGAATAGGAATGACTTTAGCAACCTTCCATGCGATAGGAAAGTAGCAAAGCTTGAAGGAGAATTTAAAAATATGATGTAATTAACAGAAAATTTTGCGAGATGCGTTAGTCAACATTGGAACTGTTATTTCATCAGGACCTGGAGCTTTACTGGGCTTCATCTTTCGAACCATTTCATAAATTTTCATTGGAGAATACTGCTCAGCTGAAAGACCATCCCCAAGAGTAGACCATTGGAAATTATCGTAAAAAGTATGGACATCCCGATCGTGCTTTGATACGATTCGAGAGGCCTGATTATGAACTTCAGCAAATGAATCGGCTAAGGCATCTGATTTGTCGTGTGAGTTGTAAATTTTGTTGCCGTTGACTTCTAAGACAGGAGGAGTAAAGGTTGAGCGATTTTTGGCTATGGATTTATAAGTTTTCCAGAATTTGGGGTCTGGTTTATTGAAGCTCTGTAGCATATTAGCCCAGGCTTGCTGCCTGATTTTAGAGATTCGATATCGAATTAACAACTTAGTGTATTCTTTCACCTGGAGTGTAAAGAATTTATCGCTTGAGATTTGATAGAGCTTTCGCAATTTTTCTCCTGGTCTTTATAAGAGAAGTCAGAGTATCATCATGTGCCAAAGCTTTCTTTCGAATTGAACTAGGTGTATTTGCCGGATTGAAGTCACGTATCGTGGAATCTCGTAAGGTTTCAAGCATGAAGTTGTTTAAAGATTCGATGCAATGATCAATGTCAGAAGCTGAGTTGAATTTGGAAACGATGTTCCAACCCAGCGTACTCTCCCTGTACTTATCCCAGTTAGTGGATAGATAAAATAGGGATCCAGACGAAGGATCCATAGATGTAGTCTTTCGAAGTGAGACTGGTTTATGTTCTGTTCCAAAGCAGTCCAAGGCAACGCACAAAAAGGAGTGAGGCAAATCTGTGATAAAAAAATCAATAATTGATGGCAAAGCTTGAGGTCTAATAAAAGTGGGAGAGTCAGGAGTAATAACTGTGAAGTTTGATTTAATCATGCTCTCATAGAGAGTAGTACCAGCCTTATTAGCTCTGGTGTTGTTCCAAGAGCGATGTTTCGCGTTCCAGTCTCCTCCGATTATATATGGAGAGCCGAAGTGTGTAATCAGTCTCAGGTCGTCCCCACTTAGAACCCAGCTGGGTTTAGAAGAGAAAACACCAACCAAAATGGAGGGTAATCGAGTCTGACTGCCAAGTATTCCAGTTTAGTATTGTAGGAACTTTATAAAAATGAAGGGGAGTCATCGGGAATCGAACCCGAGACCTTCGTATTACTAGGCACTGATCAGTCCATCTATGCCACGGCCCCTTCTTAGGCAACGCTGTTCTTATGTTCCTCTTAAGTTCTTTGATGGAGGTGCCCGATCGCACAGTATGGTCACGCACTACTGTAAATTTCAGATTATTATTAATTATTATTGCAACACCTCCTCTCCTGTGAGGTTGATCCTGACGAACTACCGCATATCCAGGAATAGAGAAGTTAATGTTGGGAGTGAGCCAGGTCTCCGTAGCCAGGAGGATATCACACTCAAGCTTGTCAAGGTTAGCAATGATTTCATTTCATTTTGGGAGAATTGATCCCGCATTCCAGGTGATTACATGCGGAAAAAGAGCCATTGTTCGGTACCGTAGGAAGTGGCTAATCCAGAGCTGATATGACTTGCCAGAAAATTTGAAATTATTGGTAGTTTGTGAAACACTGCCTTAACCTGGAAACCAGAGTCTCATCAGTATTGAGCATGAGATTCAGGTCACAGAGATTATTTAGCTCGTGAAATGCATCACTTACTTTATGAAATTGTTCGATGTTATGATTTTCGATGGGATTATGTGAAAATGTGGAGTTTGGTATAGGGACATTAGGAATCCTAACCGAGTGGGCATAAGAGTGGTGAGCAAAATGAGAGGAAGGAATGTATTGGTCTGAGATATGCGTGCAGATGGATTGAGGTTAAAGGAGCGAAGTCTACCAGCGGAGGGACCGGTTTCACATGAACTGGGGGAGAAGGGGGTTTAGAGCCTCGCTTCGACAAATAACGCGCTAAGGCGGGGCACTGCGAGAAATTCGCTATGTGATCCCCATTACAGTTTGCGCAGGCGGGGGAGACATCAAATGGTTTTGTGCATTCAGAAGATAAGTGAAGGGCGGCACACTTGACACAGCGAGCCGGAAGGTTGCAGTTATTCGCTGAGTACCCGAAGGCCTGACAGCGAAAACACTGAGTATACGTGCGCTTTGACAGGAACTTTTCCCAGTAAATTCTGGTATTAAACAGATAACCCACCTTATTAACTGACGAAACGGGGGTAGAGGGTGGAAAGATGATCTTATAGGCCGCATAATGGGAGGAACTGTTTTTGGGCGATATGTCCGAGAGTGCAACGGGATATAAGCCTCGTGCGTTAAGCTCAGAGTTCAATTCCGGAGCTGATATGGTTGGGAGACCTTTGAGAACCATGACCAGATTTCTATCTGCGTTGGAACTAAAAGTAAAGAATGGAATCTTGGTTTCTTTTGACGGATCTTTAAACAGAACGTGTTTCGAAAAATCGAGAAATTGCAAGCGTATTCTCCGACCGAGAAATTTTGCAGAGTATGAGTCTTGCCCAAAATCAGCGTCCATTCGCCGATGGAAGGCAGGAATATTAAGATCAAAATTGGATATATATATATATATAGGAGGTGTTTGCGCTCGGCTTTCGCTGGGCGAGGTAAATGAAACTCACAAGGGAACATATTCAGATGTTAATCTCCGATTTTGATGAAACTTATGTGAGATATAGTTCTTTGAAAAATATTTGACACGTATTTTTTTTTATCGGCAACCATCCACTTTGAAGGGGTGAAAACAGCCCTCAAAGTTGGGGGTCAAAACCATATTTTTGAGATATCTCGGAAACCAGAGGTCAAAAAAATTTTTTTTTTTTAAATTGTGTGTTTTTTATGGGAAATGTAGTCGCGCAAGAAAATTTTAAGAAAAGTTTTTTGTTTAAACAATATATTAAAAAATAGATTTTTTTTGCAGTTTCTCGTATTTATTGTTAGTTCATTTTAATGTAAACTTGGGTGTGTGATCTTTGATCCAAAATAGGGGGTACTTTTTTTTGACACCCGCCTCGTCGTAAACATGTTGGTGTCGCTCGGGCGGACGACATGCAGGGAACGGATAGTGAAGGGGGTTCAAAATTGTCGTTGGCTGTTTTAGGTCGTTGACACTACCGTTGACCCCCCCCCCCCCCCGACAACACTGGCTTCCGTACAGGAGGAGGACGAGGTTTCCTGTTAAGGGAGGCCTGCTGATCGGTAGGATTTGGTGGGGTACGTCTTGGAGTTGGAGTTTCGGGTAAGGTGTCTATAGGAATAGAGTCGTTTGAGAATGAAGTAAATGCGTGGAAGCGATTATTAAGTGGAAACTCAGAAATAGGAGGTACAAAGGAGATATCTTTAGAACTGGAAGGAGGCAGATTATTCTTATTCCTTGCCTTCTTGGATTTTGGAGACGTCACCGGGGTGAACTCGTTACTGGAGGGATTGAGAGAGACAGCCATAGCCCCTGTATGAATTAAATCTTCTGAGAGGAAGAAGGAAGAGTTTGTGTCGGTTTATTTAGGACATTAACAGTGGATATAGCACTATCCTTGTTTAAAGGAGAGGGGCGGGAGGGAGAGATGCCATGAATGACATCTTTAACGTCTCCTACCCGAAGTACTATCTTACGTTTTTGAATGGGTGCGGGCCTTTTCTTGGAGGGAAGGCATTTCCCTGGGGGAGCCAGGGTAGAAGGTATTAATTGTAAATCAGATTCACAATATAGGGACAGTCCTGCGGTTGAAGGAAGTAAGAAGAAGGATAAAAAGAAATTTTCGAGACACCCCATATGCGGTGCGTGATAAAGCAGCAACGCACTAAGGTAAACAGGATAGAAAGGCACACGAACAGAGTATTCAGTGCGACGGAGTAGAGGACACATCAGGATAGTCGCAAGGGACTGCCGTTTTAAGAGAGTGTTGTAATTTCGTGCAGCGGTATATATACCGCCGCGCGGGGCGATGAGCATGCGGAGATAAGTGGGGAAGAACGCTCGCGCTTGTCCCCACGGAACAGCGCTAGGCGCGAAGCGAACGAGCGCCCTCCCCTGAGCGAGTCCAAAACACCAGGCATATCGGCGAATAACAGCCGCTCCACAAATATTTCACTCCAAATCGGAATCAGAATATAACGATAAGGTGAACACTGTACAAACATAAATCTTCGAATAATGTCTTGACCTTCCGACCTCAGACGATCAATACGTATTGTCAATAATATTGAAAACCTTGATATATTAATAATAATATTGACCGTCTGAGGTTTCCGTTATCGTTGCACTTATCCTCGTAATCTTACTTATTTTGCGCAGTTTTCCGGTGATGCTTTTATATAAATGTTCACGCGGTTGTAGCTCATTTACAGTTGTATTTACGACAGTAGTCAAATGCACATTCTGCCATTTAATTAGAAAAAGTCAGTGCTCATTGCTTCAAAGCAATTACTTTAAAATGAATTCGATTAATATCGCGAATGTAATAAACATGTTAGCCACTACGTTTCAAATCGCGAGTATAACGCAGACACCAATAAAGCCCGGAGAAGTCCACTTAAATAATGAAAGTAGTTACATTATAAATAATTTCCAAAATACGTATTTCCCACCATCGATTGAACATGATTATGTGTTTGAATTTGATGATCCATCAGAACCACATAGCGCCCAAATTGTAGAGCATATTCCGCCTACAGAATATGAAGAAGATAATTTTGACCCTGGAGAGTGTATTGTTGATGAGGTAGGTGAAAAAGTTGATTTAAGCTGCAAGAAAAACGCTGTGGAGTTTTGGCGAAGCGGAAAACAAACACTTCGACCGCTAACCACTGTACAAAAGAACGTTCGGGAGGTAAAATCCGTGCGTAAGCTATACAGGTGGGCTGCGGGTAATTAGAAGGGTGGAACATACTAGTAACTAAAGATAAAAAATGGATTCGTGACAATGCATGCAATTAGCTGAGCAAAAGACTGAATGTATGCAGCTTGCTGGAATGAGAGGACGGCCACTAGGACACCCTGATAGATACATCCTGTTAATGCAATCAAATCCCTGAGAGTTCTCATCGACTCCTCATTCACCTTCCGCCAGCATATTGGTAACGCTTGCCGTAAGGCTGCTGACACAGCAAACGCGCTCAGTTGAATAATGGCAAACGCGGGACCATTAAAGTATGAAGCAAAAAAGCTAATTATGAATACCCCTAAATCGGCTTTACTCAATGCGATTTCTGTTTTCTCTCGCGCCCTAAAACGTAGATGGGCAATTGAGGAATGCTCATCGCTATAACGAAATATAGCGGTGAGATCAGCTTCTGCCTACCGGACTGTCTCGTGTACTACCCATAAAACTAGAAATAAAAAGGCGTACCCTCGTATACTTATTCAAAGAACGAGATGGAAACAGCCACTCTTCCGTTGGAGCAAACAATTACAATGGTTTATGTCGATACGATACTTCTCCAAACATGGAAAAACAAATGGGATACGTTTATAACGGGGAGAGTTACACATAAATGGATACCTTCAATTCGTAACTGGATAGGTAGGAAGTACGGTTAGACAACATACCACAGTACGTAAAACCTTACTGGACATGGATGCTTTCCCCAATACCTCCATCGGATTGAGAAACAATCTGTTGACACCTGCTGGATGTGCGCAAAAAAAAGTGATGGTTCCTTCCAAATGCTTTTTGAATGCAGTGCGTGTAGAGAAATTCGATCACGGTACCCGCTATATGTGGATAAGTGATTTGCCCTGGCGGTTATATCTTGGGCACAGACTGAAATTCAAATTCGACAAATATAAACGTTGAAGCGCAAATTTCACAATGAGTTCCTACACTTGTATGGCATAATCTTTATGAGAAATAATTTTCGTCTACTCTATAACGACTCTATCCCCCACTGGCCAATGTATGACCCGAAATTAGTTCTAATATAAATGAACAGACATATGATGGGATCCCTGTAGTACTACCTCATTGAGAGCATAATACTTTCTTCCCCCTGATCACTGGCAAAAGAATAATAACAATTCAGGATTAAAAATAGGAATAAGAATGGAAACTAGTTAACCTAACACATACTTGTGTATGTAAATTCCACGTGGATTGGACCTATGTTATCCTGGACCCCACACTGCCAATGTCCTACAAGGCCATTCATTTTAAGGAATATTCTTACTTGCTATGCAAAAACTTGATATAGATATAAAACTTACGTTCAAAACTCTAGAGACAAATAAACCTAATCCAATCTTGAAAGTGTCAAAATATTTCTCATCTTACTTAAGAATTATTTTATACAAAGAAGAGGGATGGGTATACTGATCAGCCCATGGCTGAAGGCCCTGAACCAAGTCCTGGTGGATGAACTATGTGCACCTGCCAGTCTATTGAGGGAGGTGGTGAGTAAAGAAGAAAAAAAGTCCTCTTGAGTAGCCGCCATCTCGTCACCACTACCTCAACTAAATTTGTCACGTGACTTGCTGTGTTTTAACGGCAATATTAAAAGCGAACAGCGAAATTTTTCTGTCGGAATGCAGTCAGAAAGGTTCGTTTTTCTTCCTTATATGAGAAGATTTTGAGCTGGGCGAGGGCTCATTCGAAAGAGGAAGGGTCATCGCGGAGCGCTGCAGGCCCCGTTTATGCTGCAAACTCTTTTAGTGTCCTACAAATACTTGTATTCTGCGGGGGTATTTTGTCGATTTTTGCTTACATTTTGAATATTCATATTATTAGATATCAATACAATGTCGGCGAAACATTTCTGCAGCGTCCGACGTTGAACCTTCCTCTTTCGAATGACGTCTCACCCAGGTCAAAATCTTCTCATGGAGACTTCTTCAAATCTTCAAAATCTTCACATAAGGACGAGAAACGAACCTTTCTACACCCACGTCTCGGGGCCATATTGGGTCGGTATACAGCTCGCTGCATTACCTGTGTCTACCCAATTTAGCGATTCCACGACATCGCTGAGAGCTAGCCACGGAGCAGGAAAGGCAGGGGTGCATTCTCACTTACACCAGAACCGTTTATATTTAAAAAACGAGCTCTCCGGTGCTTTCTCTGGAGGTTTTTGGAGGTACCTCGACAAGGGACGTGGCGTTGGGCGAGCGTCCGAAAAAGGCTTATAGTGCTCTATAGATGCTCTTGCTCAGTGCTGAAGTAAGCCACCGTGACGGTTTTAGTCGGTAAAACTGAGGCCAGAGACTGAGGTCTCTATACCAGATTTCCCTCACACAAAAACAATTGTTTTTGGGCGGGGGAGCAGAGTTTGCCCCTCTACAGTACATACAAAAAGTAAAGCAGTTCCTGTCCAATTTATGTAAATATGATATACAGGGTCTCTTAACTATGAGAACTCTTGCAAGTGGAGCGTTGCTGAGGCTTTTCTGAACTACTTTAACTTTCCTTCACCAAAATAAAACACTGGCCAATGAGGGCGCCCGTACAGCGCGTGGCTCTCTACTACGCTCGGTTGTTGTCGTGATCGCACGTATTGGAACATCGTGTTACATTTTGGTAAAGGAAAAGGTTGTTAAGAGACACCCTATATGTATACCCCTTTTTTCTTTTTAAAATAAGGGAAATCTTACATAAAACTCCTCAGTCTTCAACAGCTGGTTTACCCGCTGCCACAGCTGTGGCAGGCCCGATCACAAGGTGGCGCAGTGCACAAGACCGCCAAAATACCCGTTGTGATCCGACTTGGGGTAACCCTGTGGTCAGAGGATGGGGACCAGAAAATGTGCGCCTACCCCGAAGAATGGGAAAAACCCGTGCGGCAGGGATAAGGGTCAATAGTCACAGTTGGCCCCGAAACTCCCCCGGAACTCGCCATTCGGCTAGGGCGTAGGACGTATTTGTCCAGAGCATGGTCGAGTGGGGCGTGAGGTTGGCAATCGCCGCGGAGCAGTAGAGGGTTCCCGACCATCCTGATTGAGTGGGGGACCAAGGCGGCTCTGTGGCAGTCATTCGGGGAGGCGTCTACACCTCTCGCCACTCTCCCTGGTGGAGAGTAGACAAAAGTTCGTTGTGTTGGAGTGGGAAGGGGGCTGTGGTAATAGAGGTCTATGCGTTGCCTCGTTGGAACATCGGGTTGTCCGAGGAGTTCCTGCACGCGGTCGTGAAGTGGATCTCAAGATGATGGTCCCGTCCGGTGATGATCCAGGAGGACTTCAACGTTAAAGCTCGGGCGTGGGGTACCTCCAGGCGAGGCGGTGCTGCATTGGGTGGCCTCCTCTGACATCAGGTTACTGAACCGGGGGTCGGTAAGCACGTGCGTCCGCTACCAGCGGGAGTTCATAGTCGACATATCGTGGGCGCCCCCCTTCGTAGCTCGCCGTGTCGGTGTTGGGAGGGTGGTGCAGAAGGTGAAAACCCTAACCGACCACCACTATATTCTCATGGAGGTGTGTACCACCCGGAGCCGCGGCCCGCCGCGGGATGGGATGCTGGGGTGTACCCCCCCCCCCCCGGAAGAGGTGGGAGCCTAGACGAGGTCGCAATGATAGGTTCAGACCTCGGCTGGGCCGGTCGTGGACATAGGTGAGGGGGCGAAGTGTTACTGGAGCGTGATGACGGCGGTATTCGACACCGCCATGCCCCGGTCCCGCGTCCCTTCTCGACGGGCTGTCTATTGATGGTCGCCAGAAATAGCGCGGATGCGTTAAGGATGCGTCCGGGTCCGGCAACTGTATGAGAGGTTCCGTCGGAAGAGACGTCGCGACCGGGTTAGGGGCAAGAGCTGAACGAGGGCTACAGGGAGGTGGTGGTAGCCCTCCAGATGGCCATCAAAACGGTGAAGTCTCCCTGGCCGCATCAAGTCCAATCCGAGACCCCACCCAAGCGGGGTCCTCCTTAGCGGGGTCGCCAGTCTAGCAACAGCGGTGGCTGACATCCGTGGGGGGGGGGGGGACACCTCTGCAGCCACCGGGCCGCCGCCGCTTTATCTCGGCCACGGTCCAGCCACTCGTTGCCTGGCCCCGCAGTCGACCAATTCGGCCATCCACTTGACCCGTGCAGCCAACCCGGTCTGACGCCTCATGTCCATTTCTTCCGGTAATGACACCACCGCACACCCCTGACGGAGTTCCCGGAGACGCTCATAGGTGAAAGCGTCCGCCAGGAAATCAAAGGGCACGGTTCCCGCCTGGGTCATCCCCGCCTCGTACTCGATGTATGCCTTTTTTTCCTCCATCACCCACCCTCAGCAGATTTGCTCCGTTCACCCTGTAAGAGCTTGCAAGGAGCAGCAGATCTGTCAAGCACTTGTATCCACGCTTGAGTGGGCGTTTCCTTACATCCAGCCTGGGAAGATGTCCCAGGGCCTAGTTCAGGACCCATTTGTAGCCCATACATCTTCGTATTTCATTGCTCAGTTATAGAATTTGAGAGAAAATAAATATACCTTCCCTATTCCCTTAGTTCCGGACCCTGCGGAACTGCAAGCCCCCCCCCCCTGCTGAAGGCGTTTCAGCTTCGCAGGGTCCATCGCCCTTTTTATGTATTTTCATATCGCGAATCTCTACCGTGCATACTCCTTCATTACGTTATTTATACCGCTATTTCTCGTTTATATGTATATGCCTTATTTGTAGTTCCCTGCGATTTAGGGCATTATCCACACGCTTCCTATGCCTATGTGCTATCACTAGTTCTACGTTTATATTTAGTCTACCTTATTTGTACTATTTACGTGATTATGTGCATATTTGCATATACATATACTATATTATATTAATGCTTATTCTTAATTACGCTATTTACTAGTACTTCGCTATATATCCTAAGTTTATTTAAATTATTTGTCGCTCTTTTGGACCATTTGGTCCAGTCTGAGGATCCGTTACTTTGAGGGGGGAACGCTATAGTTTTGCACTGAGCAATCCTGAATTTTCGGGCAATGATTTTCATGAACGCGCTGGTAAAATTCGAACCCTGGTCAGTGAGGATAGCTTTTTGTGCGCCAAATCGACATATTAGCTTTTTGATAAAGGCGTCCGCCACTTCCACTGAGGTCCTCCCTTTAATTGGTACACATGCAAAGTATTTTGTGAGCAGGTCTTGCATGGTCAGAGTATACGTATTGCCAGAGGGGGGTGAAGGAAGAGAGCCTACTATATCCAGGCCGACCTTATCGAATGCTGCACCGGGGGTATAAGTCAAAACCATTAGTTGCCTTGTTTTTACTCTCGCTAAATTCTTTTTCTGACACAGCATGCAGTTCTTTATATAGATGCGTTCTCGTTGCTTGAGTCCTTGCCAATAATTGTTTTGACGGATTCTCTTGAGCGTTTTATTCACTCCTTTGTGTCCTCCAATAGCTGAAGTGTGGTTTTCCTCTATTATTGGTAGTCTCAAGGCTGCGTCGGGTATTTGGATGGTTTGAGTACAAGCAGTTTTTTTAATGTTTCCGCCGATTGATTTGAGTGTATCTTATTTATTATTTCTTCCCAGGTAAACATTCCAATCTGCGGGGTTTTTGCGATGCTGACCGCGGGTAACTGCAATTCTCGCACGACATCCCTTAAAGATTCTATTGCTTTGTGGAAAATTCTGGGATTCACTGGGGAATCAAACATTCCTTTAATAACTAAAGCGATAACCGTCTTTCCACTGTGTTTTAGTACGCGTGCTCGCACAAGCGTGAGATCTATACTAATGGGAAGGTCTGCGTATTATCGTAGATTCTGCCCTCTGTCGTCGCAGGGTTGACCTTCTCGAGGTGAGACGAGGGGGGTCCTGGGCCGTTACTGTGGGACATCGGGTACGACCAGGTACAGCGGGCTTCCCTCCCGGTTGGTGTCAGCGTGACGAGTTATGCCGACGACAAGTTGCTGCTGGTCACTGGGAGGGACTGGAAGAGGACCATCCGCCTCGCTGAGATGGGGCTGACCTCCGTCGTCGACGTAAAGACCGACGCTCTGTGGTTTCACAGCAGGCTTCGCGGAGTGGGGCCGCCCCGATCCTGGATTACCATAGGTGGAAGCTGCGTTCAAGTGGGGGACCAGATGAACTATCTTGGTCTCCTCCTGGACGGCTGCTGGCCCTTCGAGGCCCACTTTGATCGCCTGGACGCCTGGCTGGAGAGGACTATGGCCTCGCTTGGCCCCCTGCTCCCCAAGCTCGGCGGCCCAGACTAGACGGTGCGCCGCCTATATATTAATGTCGTGCGGTCCATGGCGCTCTATGGCGCCCTAATTATCAGGCGGCGCAGCATGCAAATGCTGCGCCGCGTGCAAAGGAGGACTGGCCATCGGGGTACCGTGAGGGTGCCGCACGATATCATACGAGGCGGCGCCGATTCTAGCGGGCTCCGTACCCTTCGACTTCTTGGCAGAGAGAGACGCTTTCGTTTACGAGCGCCTCCAGAATCTACGTCGGGAGAACGGGGCAATGTCCCTAGAAAAGGATGAGGGGTCAGGCCCGGCTGGCTTCGCGTGCCAAGTGGAAAGAGGAGCTTATGGACCGCGGGCCGCGCAGCGCCCAGTCGCTGCTACCAAGCATCGCCAGCGCGATGAAAAAAGAGGTAGTTCGGAAGCAGGAGGATGCGGAGCGGGATCGGGAAGCTTCCGATCCTGCCCGCCGCGACAGACGGAGGGATCGAACTCGCCGGTTTCGCCCGTCGGCGAGGCTCCCCCCTCCCGTGGTATGAAAGCGGTGATGGCACGAGAGGTGTATGGTGGTGTCCCCCCTCACCCCTCTCGGTCGACTGACACCGCTGCACCAGGAGACGGACGGGCCTGCTGCAGGAGGATCATATCCTCCTGTTACCCCGCAGAGCCGCCCGACAGCTAGAAACGGCGCAGAGAGTGGCAGAGGAGAGGGCTCACCGGCCGTTTCCATCGACGAGATCCTCCTCTCCAAAGATAGAAAAGCGGTGGCGGAACGAGGGGTGTAGAGGTGATCCCCGTATCCCCCCTCGGACGCCTGCCACCGCTGACGAGAAGACTGGCGACCCCGCCTGGGAGGACTGTGTACTCCCGCTTCCCGCAGAGTCGTCGGGGTGCCGGGGGCAAGGGAAGAGAGCAGCACTGGGTGTCGCCCCCGGTGCGGCTCAGTACACTAACGAGGAGAAGAGGGAGGGTCCATCTGACTCCACCGAGGAATGGCTGGCACAGCGTTGGCGCAGGCAGCACCGGTTATGTTCAACCGGTGCTGCCGCAGCCCCAGAGGAAGGCAACCAGGGTGGCTTTAGCCGGTAAGAATCCGGCACTACCTCCTGCTCTCCCCCACAGTGGGAGGTGTCTTTCGAAGATTTCCACCTTGAAAAAAAAGGGTTGACCTTCTCCCACGAGAAAAATCACTACGGGGCCGTGTTGAACAACAGGGATCGATTCTGCGGAACTATTTCCGATTGGTCGCCTTCCGTGGCGCCATCCTCGGATTCCCCGAAAAATTATCGTGTCCACTGTGAGGGTTTTAAGGGGGCGTACTTATTTCTCTCTCGAAGTTGATTTCGGTGTGCCTGACAGGCGGAAACGCAGGTTTGTATCTGCTGGTAGAGGGTGTACCATACGAAGGTTGCAATGGCGGTGTTAATTCCGTGTCTGGGGCTTCCTCGTGTGGCGGCCTTCCCAGCGGTTTAGAACTCCAGTTTCCCAATATAAGAGTACGGATCCTTGGATCCTGAGCCATTTTCGGTATTCCGATCGGAGGAATAATTCGGTGTCGGAATCAGAATTTGATCGTGGGCGGATAGGAGAGATTAGTGCTGCCGTAGTTTCGGGAGTGTTACGAGAGAGCGTGTCGGATACCTTATTTTATCCCGGTTGGTAGCATATTTCATAGTGGTATTCTGCAATCTTCAATGACCAGCGAATGATGATCCGTATACAGGATAAATTTCCTGCCGGAAATTATAGGTACGGACGAATATGGTTCTGTTACGAGCCGGGCTGTGTGGCAGCATGGGAGGCTGGCGAGGGGTATATTACCCAGGAATACGGTTATCAATTTGTTAGTTAAGGTGGCGGACGAACCCGATGCGAAATCGGGGAGCTGCTAGGAGGTTGGTTTATTCACAGACGAACCTGGCGCTTGACCAGGGAGCTGTTCGGAGGATGGTAGACTTACGGACGAACCCGGTGCGAAACCGGGGAGCCGTAGGACAGGGACGAACCTGGTGCGAAACCAGGGAGCCGTAGGATAGGTTAGGTTTCGTGGACGAACCCAATGCGAAATCGGGGAGCCACTAGGTTGGAATATGTAGATTGTTTGTTTGGATAAAGATGTACGAACGGATCTGATACTAGATCAGATAGTCGCGAGAAATGTTAGTTGCCTCGTAACTCTAAATTATTATTTGATACAACTCGAGCGGTAAAGTTGTATCAGTGGGTGCGTTGTTACTAATATGCAAGGATCACGGGGTGAAGATAGGTTTAACGAATCTACTCGATTTATAAGTGAACGTATAAAATGTGTTCTGAATATCAATGTCGCGATGAAATAGTATAAAGTGTGTAAATTCCTAAGTATATGCGCGCTGTTGACGCAATGGCGATGCGGGGTCTGAGAGCCACTATCAGAATATGTCGAAAGAACTTCAACAAGACAAGCGGATTCTAACGGGCTAATCTGTGATTCGAGAGGTGCGCTAAGCCCAATCTCACTGGATATAACTTATTCTATACAAGCGTGACACGACGTGACACTACGCGTGACACGACGTGACACTACGCGTGACACGACGTGACACTACGCGTGACTATGTTACTCCGAACCGACGAAGGTAGAAACCAAAGGGTTTCTATAGTCCCAAAAATGCATGGGGGTGTACTAGAGCTTTCCATATAAGGAAATATAGGAGTCGTCGTCGGGCAACGCCTATCTCGCACATGATGCAGCTGGTCATGCATGCTCTCAGGCCCCCCTTAATTGTTTATGATAAGCGAAAGAATTTTAGGGCGTTTTCCCTTCACAGATGCGAGCTCGAAAACGCGTTGAGAGGGACGTATGGAAAATATTCTTCATACGTAACAGTTGGTACAGTACACTATAGCCAAAAGTTCCTTCTCGATCGTAGAGTAGTTCACTTCCGTTTGACACAACAGTCTTGATACATATAAGTGGTAGTTCTTTTTTCTCGCAAGTTTGAGAGATTACGCCTCCAATCGCGTAATATCGCGTAATGGGGTGCATTGGTGGTGAGGTGGAATTTCTTATTGAAATCCGGAATTTGCAGAATTGGTTCGTTAACCAATTCGTCCTTGAGGTATTCGAAGGCTTTTTGTTGCCGTTCGCCCCAAGGAAAGGGTGTAGCTTTTTTTAGAAGTGATGTGAGAGCCCGTGCTTCCATGGAAAATTCAGGGATAAATCGTCTGTAATATCCGGTTAGTCCCAGGAATTGTTTTATACCTTTTGAAGTGCGGGGTGGAGGGTAATTCGTAACAGCGATTAAGTTCTAGGGATCGGGTCTAATGCCGTCTTTCATAAGGACGTGGCCCAAATATGCTACTTCCTTCCACAAAAATTGGCTCTTGCTTGGTTGGAATTAAAGATCAGCTTCGCGTAATCTATTGGCGAGTTTTCGAAATTTGATTTAGTGTTTGTAGAGTGAGCTGCAATAAAGGACAATATCGTCCAGGTAGATGAACATTTCGGAACCTTGCAACCCTGAAAGCACATAGTCCATTAGACGTTGGAACGTCGCGGGTGATGTAATGAAATGGACATGTAATGGCTGAGAACGCTGTTTTCTGTGCGTGTTCGGAGCTTTTTCGATTTCTTCTAATTTTACCAGGGGTACTGCGATAGTTGCTTGCTGCTCGTTGGTGTGCGTGATCCGTAACTTTGCTTGTCCGTCTTCCTGTCTTACTAGGACTTGTCCAGCGTAAAGCCCTTTACCGTGGTCGATCTGCGGGATATATCCCTCTTGAACTTCAGGATTGGAGACATTTGCATGAGCGATTATGCTTGTCCAGGGCGGAATTTGTGTTTGATTGTTTTTGTTGAAGAGAATGAACTTGCCATTAAACGTTAACCATTTGTATTCGAAGGCCACTGTTACTCCGCTTTCTGGTAGGAATTCGGATCCTAGTATGCCTTGGTTCGGTAAGGGTGTGGAATCATCAATCACGTTGAAAATACAACGAAATTTTGTTAGCTTATTTCATTTTTTTTAATGTATCTAGTTAGTTTAGGGGCAACTGTTGGCTGCACTGCGTGTGTGTGAGCGGTTACTTTCTTTTCTTTTGTTCTTTTATCTTTCTTCTCTTGGCGTCCAGGCTGCGGGCTGCACGTGGTTACTTCTTTTGTGTAATACATACGTGTAATGATAGGACTCTGTAACAGCTTATAATAAACTCACCGACTGTCCTACGAAGGATAGGGGCACGAAATGCTTTGGGTGTCGCGGATATGGGCACATATCGGCCAATTGCCCAGCGAAGACGAGGAATGAAAGCGGCTGCAACGTGGCGGAGTTCCAGCATGTGGCAACACCTCCCGTAAACGACAAACATCACAAAAAACAATGATAAACGGCTACGAATTAAAAGCGTTGATCGATACAGGCTGCGATATATGAGACAGACGCGTATGTAGCGATAGGCGCCCCTCCTTTAGAAAGAAGGGAAATTGTCTTTCACGGCATAGGTATGCGAAGTAATAAAACGATAGGAGAATTCAACACGAAAATCAAAATAGACGACAAAGAATACGATTTCCGCGTTCACGTAATTCCTAGCGACTTGACGCAACATAAATTGATCATCGGCACAGATTTTCTAAATACGATAAACCTGACAACAGAAAAAGGAAAAGTCTTGATTGACAAGCCCACGCGAACGATCGAATCCGATCCGTCGGATATTCCACAAATTTTCAAGATCGAATGCGATGTCGAGGTCAATTATATAGAAACAGATATAGCGCACATAGTCAATCCAGTCCACAGGGCCGTAGTAAAAAATATGGTACAAGCTTACAAACCGGTCAAAACTCGCGAATGCAATATTAAAATGTACATCGCGGTTAAGGACGGCGAACACGTCTTTCAGAGAGCGCGTCGGTTGTCTCAACCAGAGAAAACAGAATTAGATAAGCAACTATACGAATGGTTGCATGACGGAATCATACAGCCATTACTATCAGAATACGCAACCCCCTAGTATTGGTAAAGAAAGAAGACGGTACCATGATAATATGTGTCGACTACCGTAAGATAAATAAAAAAATCATAAAGGACCGGTCTCCTCTCCCTCTAATAGAGGACCAACTAAATAGGTTGCAAGGCACAAAACTCTTCTCGACGCTCGACCTGAAAAACGTACCCAAAACGTACCCACGTACCCATAGAGAAGGACAGTAGCAAATATACCGCGTTTACCGTTCCGGATGGACATTACGAGTTTCCAAGAGCGCCATTCGGATTTTGTAACTCGCCAAACGTATTCCAAAATTTATCAATGAAACCTTTCGCGAGTTATTAAGGGACGGGACAGTCCTGATTTACGTGGACGACCTAGTAATACCCTCGCTAACCATGGAGGATGGAATCGAACGATTATTGCCTACGTTGAAGGTTTCATGGACGTTTCATGGTCTCATCATTAATTGGAAAAAATGCCGTCTATTGCAACAACAAGTCAAATTTCTAGGACACATTATCGAAAACGGTAGTATACGCCCGTCGGAGGGAAAAACGGAAGCAGTCATGCGATTTGCGAAACCAACATGCGCGAAAGAATTACAGAGTTTTCTCGGCCTAGCAGGGTACTTCCGGGAATTTATCCCAAACTACGCGATCACCGCACGACCGTTATAAAATCTGTTAAGGGCAAACGTTGAATTCCGCTTCGGGAACGAGGAAGAGCAAGCATTCAATAGATTAAAGAACGCGTTAGCGGAGAAACCTATTTTAAAATTATACCAGTTAGACACGCAGACCGAACTGCATACAGATGCGTCGAAATATGGGTACGGCGCCATACTAATGCAACGCGACAAAGACGATGGGGAATTCCACCCCGTATTCTATGCAAGCGGTAAGACGACTGAGGAAAAATACACAATCTATGAGTTGGAGGTCCTAGCTATAATAAAAGCGCTTAAAAAATTTAGCATCCACCTATTAGGCATCCCGTGTAAAATAATCACAGACTGTCGGGCGCTCACACTCACAATGAACAAGGCGGACCTAAGCGTCCGGATCGCGAGATGGGCTTTGTTAATAGAAGAATTTAATTATACCATAGTACATCGACCAGGTAAACAAATGGTGCACGTAGATGCCTTGAGCCGCCGTCCTCTTCCTTCGGTATTTATGATCGACGAGAACGAAGAAAGCATAACAGAGCGACTACAAAAAACTCAACGCGAGGATGCTGACCTAAACAAAATTTTTGAGGCATGTGAACGAGAGAGCATGGAAGGATATGTGGTACGGAACGGATTGTTATTCAGAGAATGCGAAGGTGGCGTGCGACTAGTAGTGCCAAAAGCAATGCAAATGCAAATCGTGCGACAAGCGCATGAAAATGGCCATTTTTGGACGAAAAAAACCGAATGGCTTCTGCAAAGAGACTACTGTTTGAGGTTCCCTAATATGCGAGTGAAGTTAGATAAAGTTATACAAAATTGCGTCGGGTGCATCCTGGCAGAGAAAAAACAGGGGAAACAGGGTTATTGCACTCGATTGATAAGGGCGAAATACCATTAGACACCTATCATATAGATCATCTCGGACCAATCGTGCCCACAAAAAAAGCTACTGTCATATTTTAGCAGTAGTCGACGCGTTTACAAAATTTGTATAGCTGTACGCGACAAAATCGACCGAATCGACGGAAGTTATACAACGATTAACAAAACAAGCAGCAATATTCGGAAACCCGCGCCGTATTATCTCCGACCGAGGCACCGCGTTCACACCGAACGCATTTCAAAGATATTGCAGCGAAAATCATATTCTCTTGCACCCCATCCCTGCCCGGGTACTCTATACACCTGCCGGACAGGTAGGACCCGATGACTTTTCTCAGATAAGGGGGCACCCGATGGTAGACTAGGGCCCCCCTTATCTCCTCCCAGGGATGGGATCTGGACCTAGCGGATCCTCATCCCGGCAGCGACGACCGAATCG
Organism: Nomada fabriciana; assembly: GCA_907165295.1. NCBI lineage: Eukaryota > Metazoa > Arthropoda > Insecta > Hymenoptera > Apidae > Nomada > Nomada fabriciana. The sequence goes on from OU015689.1 coordinate 12,892,953, forward strand.
AGTTTTTAATAGGTGCGGATCTTTACGGGACAATCTTACGCGACGGACTTCGTCAGGGGATCGCTGGTTCGCTCACAGCACAAAACACTATTTTCGGCTGGGTGCTCTCCGGTCCTTTAACTACCTCGAAGATAGTTCCCGTTTCGGTGAAGGTGCACCACTCCATCGAATCGCCGATGCCCTCCTACGAAGGTTTTGGGAAACCGAAGAAGTTCCCAGCAAACCCCTTCGTTCGACGGAAGAAGTTCAATGTGAGGAACATTTCGTGCAAACGCACTCCCGCGCTCCGGATGGGCGTTATATTGTGCGTCTACCGTTCAGGTCCTTTCCTCCACACCAACTAGGTGAGTCCGAGCATACTGCTCTATCGTCGCTCTTACGACTAGAAAAACGCTTCTCTCGTGTGCCAGCACTTGCGCCTCAGTACCAAGCCTTTCTTAAGGAATACGAGGACCTAGGTCACATGAGCCTTCTCCCTACTTCAGCGGAGGGAGGCTCTTCCCGGACTTACCTTCCGCATCATCCCGTAATCCGGGAGAGCAGTAAAACCTCTAAAATTAGAGTAGTTTTTAACGCGTCCAGTCCTACCTCGACTGGGCTTTCTCTGAATGATCTCCTTTTACCAAGCCCAAAATTACAGTCTGAGCTTCCCACAATATTGCTTCGGTGGAGAGCTCACCGATACGTTTACACCGCCGACATTGCAAAGATTTTTCGTCAGATACGAGTCGCCCCAGAAGATCAAAATTACAAGTGCATTCTCTGGAGAGAGAATCCTCTAGCTTCCGTGAAGCGCTTCAGTCTGAAGACGGTCACGTATGGCATGGCGTCAGCTCCGTTTTTAGCCTTGCGAGTCCTCAGACAGCTTGTGGCTGACGAAGGATCAGAGTTCCCGCTCGCTGTATCAGTCCTTTCGCGAGACATTTATGTCGACGATCTGCTGTTCGGAGCGGAGGATAGGGTGCTCCTGCTCCAGACGAAAGACCAGGTAGAGAAACTTCTAACTAGGGCCGGCTTTCGGTTGGGTAAGTGGGCGAGCAATTGCCCGCGACTGTTAGCGTCGATCGACCACCGAGATCATGGCTTAGCCTACGATTTTTCCTCTGCAGATACCGACGGGCTAAAGGTGCTCGGGATATTTTGGCACCCGCGAGAAGACTCCTTCCGGTTTTCGATCTCCTTCCCGGAACTGAGCGTTACGACCAAGCGAAGCATCCTGTCCACCGTCGGGAAAATCTTCGACCCCTTCGGTTGGGCTTCACCCGCTATCATTAGCGTAAAAATTCTATTGCAAGAGCTTTGGCGCGAGAAGTTAGACTGGGACGACCCCGTCCCTTCTTCCCTGACCACGCGTTGGGCGAGCTTTCACGAGCAACTCTCGAGCCTTGAGAAAATTTCCATCCCACGGTGGGCGGGGCAGGGGAGCGGCATTTCAACATCCCAGCTACACGGATTTGCTGACGCTTCCTCCTCTGCTTATTCCGCAGTCGTCTACCTACGTCTTTCGGATTCCAATGGAGACTCCACGGTCCGGCTTCTCATGGCCAAGACCAAGGTGACCCCTCTCCAGACCTTGAGTATTCAACGACTGGAACTCAGCGCGGTGACGCTCTTAGCTAGGCTTGTCTCCTACTTGATTAAGGAAATGGGTTTAGCTGACGTGCCCATCTACAGTTGGACCGATTCTACAATAACCCTCGCGTGGCTGCGCAGGGAACCCGCGTATTGGACCGTGTTCGTGGCCAACCGTGTATCGGAAGTCCAAACGCGGTTGCCAACTGCCTCTGGGAACTATGTCCCGTCCGCCCAGAATCCGGCCGACTGCGCTTCTCGGGGTTTAACGCCCTCGCAGTTGGTTGATTTTCCATTGTGGTGGAAGGGGCCGGACTGGCTTTCGCACTCTTCGGAAAGCTGGCCGTCTCAACACTTAAATCCACCCATTGCTGAGCTCGAGCGACGAGTCCGCGTCGACCTACATCATTCGATACGCGACCAGCCCTGGAGTCTACCAGAGGCGATCAGCTCATGGTCCAAATTACTCCGCGTCACATCGTATCTTCTTAGATTTGCCCAAGGATCCCGGCGTCTCCTTAGACATCCCACCTTGAATGTTTCCGCAAAGGAAATTTCCAACGCGTCATATTTCTGGACCCGTCGGCTCCAACGCCTCCAGTTCCCGCTAGAAATCGCCGCCTTAGAGAACAAACTACCAGTGCCCTCGGGCTCTCGAATAAAGTCATTCGATCCATTTCTGGACGAGGAGAATCTTTTACGCTTAGGGGGGCGTCTCCGCTATCCTTCAATTCCGTACAGGGAAAAATTCCCCCTGATCCTCGCAGCGCACTTCCCTTATCATCCGCCAAACACATCTAAACACCCTCCATGGAGATCTTCAATTAACCCTGCGAGTTCTCCGTGAACGATTCTGGAAATTGGGTGCTCGCGGTCAGGGAAAAAGGGAGATATGCGTTCGGTGCGTACGCGAACGAGCTGTCCTAGCTCAGCAATTCATGAGCGATCTACCAGCCATCCGCTGTTCTCCTTCTCGACCCTTTTCCCACACCGGGGTAGATTACGCTGGACCAATACTAGTCCGCGAGAGCTCTGGCCGGGGCCGTCGCGCGCATAAATGTTATATAGCCGTTTTTGTGTGTTTGTCCGTCCGAGCGGAGCATTTGGAACTTGTGCACGATTACTCCACGGACGCGTTTCTAGCCGCGTTCGACCGTTTCGTGGCTCGGTGAGGGCTCCCTTCGGACCTTTACAGTGATAATGGCACTAATTTCCAGGGTGCCGATCGCGAATTGCAACGTGCCTACGTTGCTGTCTCTCAAGATCCCGACACGCAATCTCGCCTCGCCAAGGACGGCATCACTTGGCACTTTCTGCCCCCTGCGGCTCCCCACTTCGGGGGACTGTGGGAGGCAGGAGTCAAGAGCGTCAAACATCATCTCAAGAGACAGCTGGGTTCGGCGACCCCTACGAGCGAGGAATTTACCACTCTTCTATGCGGAATAGAGAGTTGCTTAAATTTGAGACCAATCGCGCCTCTTAAGGATGACCCCGAGAGTTTCGACGCCTTGACCCCCGGACATTTCCTGATCGGGACTTCGCTCAAAACCGTACCATTTCCCATGCTGCTGGAGACAAACGACACTCGTTTGTCTCGATGGCAATTCTATAGAAAGCTGCTTGGACAGTTCTGGCGACGCTGGTCGATTGAGTACTTAGTCTCTCTGCAACGCCGTTTCAAATGGAATGAAAGGTGCGTAAATCTACGCGTCGGCGAGCTCGTCCTAGTAAGAAATCCGAACCTCCCACCTGCGAAGTGGGAGCTGGCTCGTGTTACCAAGAGCATCCCCGGTGCCGACGGACACGTCCGCGTCGTAGAAATCGCGACTGCGAATATCCGGCTAACAAGACGGATAACTCAGCTGTGCCGCTTGCCGGTCTCCACCGAGCACAAATTCTAGACTCAGCGTTGTTGCGCGTCCGGCGATCGCGCAAGGCTGGCGGTTTGTCAGCGATTAGTACATAAGGTAGCTTTAGGATAGTTTATAGTTACTTTCGATTTAGAATTTAGGTAAACAGAGTATGAGCGCGAAGTGTCCCCACTTCTCCCAGCAATCCACGGGAGCTCCAAAATTCTGCGGCACGGGCAGAAGCGAGCTGGTCATTGTATAGTAAACACGTGCGTCGATTAAGAAATAAAAGAGAGTCAGACAGTACGTCTTGTGATAACCGAGTTAGTGCGTCTCTGATACGAGGTGTTTCGCAGTCAAGCATTCTCGCGTAAGCCACGTCCCTTCTATTTTGTTTCGTTCTTTCCGCTCCTGCAGTCCACTAATCCCTATTTCATCCCTAATCCCTCCTGCTCCTCCTCACCGCCTCCAAATTTCTACTACTCCTCGGGGAACTCCTACTCTCTCCTCAGTAGCTCCAGTCTAGCTACCGAACAATCTATTTTGTCTATGTTTTCATTGTTTATTATGTATCGATGTTTTCCATGTAAGTGCTTATGGGCCCATGTGTTCATTTTATTTTCAGTGTGTTCGGCGCTATTATGTGTATCTAGTATATGGATTTGTGCGGCGAGATTTAGTGGGGTGTAATTATTGTCTGCTTGCGCTATTGCTTTGTGTAATGCCTTTTGTTTGCCATGGAAATATTTGCGTAGTGATTGTATCTGTTTTGCATGTAATGAATATATGTCTATAAGTCCTCTGCCTCCTTCTTTTCTGTCTATTGCTTATATTTTCCAGGTCTGTGTCTGTCCAATTTATAATTCCGAATGAGTATGTTAGTATGCTATGGCGGGATACTTGCTTGTTCCTCTGTCTACTATTGTAATTCTAACTTGCGTGTTTCGTGTATGTTCAGAGGTGCAACGCGTATACAGAGGGTTAAATCGGGCTTATGACACGGTCAAAATAATGCTCTTTTTGAGGAATACTTTTAACGCATAATATCATTTATAGTAATATATTTTCTATCAAATAAAACGTACTACAGTGCAATATAAAATAAAAGTGACTGCAAAAATAATGCCATAAACATACATATGGTCATTAGATAAATACGTTCTGTGAGTGAATGTATTAATTGTTACAGCAAATAACTGTTAATTATCTTATTGACAAACCAACTCTCTGTAAATTGTAAATGATTTCCAGGTAAAGAAAGGAAGTGAATTTTGCCCGACTCCAGTAGCATTTTCAATCCCAAGCGATCCTGAAAAAGATATTTCTTAACTAAGAAATGTCAACTAGTAAACTTAATTTATTAAAAAAGAAAAGTGCATTAATTTAATAACATGCAACAGGTTCATTCAATACCTGGCGATATAAATCAGTTTCCTCCAAGGATTGAATCTGTTCTGTTTGCCCTGGTTTATAGAATCCGAACCATTCTGATTCTGGTGGCGACACTATGGTATCATTGGAAAACTTAACCAGTACCATAGCATTTAGCTTCTGCAGGTTTTCTTTGTATGTCTGGAAAATAATTAAGTAATGCCTATAATTAATATAGCATATACACTTACATACACTACTGACAGAAAAATGGTCATCATATGTAGGCTAAAAAATAATATTCGAAAATTGACATTCGCTTCTTTATAAGTCTAAATATTTCTCAGGTGCATAACTTTATATAACATAAATGAAAGGTCGATGTCGCCCTGCGTGATCCGTTTCTGTCGCAAATTCTCCACTAAACGTGGAAACCAAAAATCGGCTTTTGATGCCGTGTTCTGCGTGCAACGTGATTGGTCACGAGAAGACATCTGATAAGCCATGGCTGTGTGCACTATTATGATGCCTACGTTCGATAATGTGCGTGTCCGTGTACGTGTGGAAACAAATGCCAATCAGATTTGTATCGATTGCCGAGACGTTCTTTTCGTGGCACAAAATTGTTAAGATAGTTTAGGATCGCTACAATGACAAAGTGCCAAGGACTGACTTCCGTCGAAGCAGGTTAATTCGTGGACGAAAGGATAAGTTTATTTTACTACCTTTTTCTAACATTAATTATCCAAACATTTTTAATAAGTAATAAAACACTTTATTCGTTTTGATTAACGAATTAAAGTTTGGAACAGTTATTAAACGACTTGTTAAAACGTTGAGCGCGACTTCAGTTCCTGGGGACTGGCAGTGAAGTTTCCGTTCAAGCGGCGTCAGACCCTAGGGACTGACATTGGCCTTTTGGGTGGCGTGGGTCCTTGGAACTAACAATGAGAGCGCACTTTTCATTTGGGCGACATCGGTGCGTGAGAGCGAGAGTGTCAAGAGTTAAGAAATGAATATAGTAATTTTAATGAAGGTTATTAAAACATGCTTAACAAAGATGTGGTTTGGATTTGCACATATTACAATACGTAACAACCTGTTTTGTAACTTATCTTGCTAACGTGCGCCCGAATGTTTTTGTACTTGTGTTATAGCATTCAACACAATATTTTCGGACTTCATGAGCCTTTCCTTCTTTCTTCCGTAATCTTTGTATAGGTCTGCTTGTACCGGTCATAGTTGGTGTTTCCTTCCGTGAATGCCGCGTGAGAGCGTCTGCCAATTCTGTCCGAGAATTTGTAATTGACATTTTTTTTCTAGCAACAGTTTGATACATGTTTAGTGTATTTGTAACGGCAGTATTCAAGTTCGAATACTAATTTTCGATACGATTTTACCGTTCTCCTCAGTGGACTGCTGTACGCACAGATTTGATCAGAGAGATCAATCGCAGTTTTTCCCTTATTGCAATCGATAACAATTTTTGGCTTATGGCAAAGCCCTCTTTTAGTTATTGCGTTTTCCATTTGGTTCTAAGCTTGGTAGAAAGGACCAAAACCACTCTGGTCCTTCCATTTCAAGACCGTAATCCCTTGACTATTTTCTTGTGCAATGATTTCACCGCGTTTTAATGTAGCCGTCACAACTTCGTTCGGATTTCCTTTGCGATTCGGGCGCAGGGACCGATCAAATGCATATTTTTTGCTGAGTCCACACTCCTATATTAATTACCAGTGCATAAAGTGTGGCCTTTAACGAACAAATCTTCACACAAACTCATTACAACATTTGTTGGTGTTGTATTTTGTTTATCTAATGACTTTCCGGTATAAATGCGGTAGCTATAAGTGTAGCTATTGCCGCAGCATACTTTAAATATTTAATGCCGTATCTGTGCCTCTTCTGTTTCATATATTGTCTAAATATTATTCGTCCGCGGATCCGGGCATCCATGCCCGGTAAGGACCTGTGTGATCCGGTAAGTCAGCCTTTCTCTGCCGCGGTCGAGCCACTCTTCTAACAAGCTGTAAGCTGGGCAGGACCACCCCGACTGCTGGCTGCGTCGCCCCTCGGTCCAGCAGTTCTGCTCTCCACTTCTCGCGCACAGCCAGTCGGGCCTATGTTTTCATTGTTTATTATGTATCGATGTTTTCCATGTAAGTGCTTATGGGCCCATGTGTTCATTTTATTTTCAGTGTGTTCGGCGCTATTATGTGTATCTAGTATATGGATTTGTGCGGCGAGATTTAGTGGGGTGTAATTATTGTCTGCTTGCGCTATTGCTTTGTGTAATGCCTTTTGTTTGCCATGGAAATATTTGCGTAGTGATTGTATCTGTTTTGCATGTAATGAATATATGTCTATAAGTCCTCTGCCTCCTTCTTTTCTGTCTATTGCTTATATTTTCCAGGTCTGTGTCTGTCCAATTTATAATTCCGAATGAGTATGTTAGTATGCTATGGCGGGATACTTGCTTGTTCCTCTGTCTACTATTGTAATTCTAACTTGCGTGTTTCGTGTATGTTCAGAGGTGCAACGCGTATACAGAGGGTTAAATCGGGCTTATGACACGGTCAAAATAATGCTCTTTTTGAGGAATACTTTTAACGCATAATATCATTTATAGTAATATATTTTCTATCAAATAAAACGTACTACAGTGCAATATAAAATAAAAGTGACTGCAAAAATAATGCCATAAACATACATATGGTCATTAGATAAATACGTTCTGTGAGTGAATGTATTAATTGTTACAGCAAATAACTGTTAATTATCTTATTGACAAACCAACTCTCTGTAAATTGTAAATGATTTCCAGGTAAAGAAAGGAAGTGAATTTTGCCCGACTCCAGTAGCATTTTCAATCCCAAGCGATCCTGAAAAAGATATTTCTTAACTAAGAAATGTCAACTAGTAAACTTAATTTATTAAAAAAGAAAAGTGCATTAATTTAATAACATGCAACAGGTTCATTCAATACCTGGCGATATAAATCAGTTTCCTCCAAGGATTGAATCTGTTCTGTTTGCCCTGGTTTATAGAATCCGAACCATTCTGATTCTGGTGGCGACACTATGGTATCATTGGAAAACTTAACCAGTACCATAGCATTTAGCTTCTGCAGGTTTTCTTTGTATGTCTGGAAAATAATTAAGTAATGCCTATAATTAATATAGCATATACACTTACATACACTACTGACAGAAAAATGGTCATCATATGTAGGCTAAAAAATAATATTCGAAAATTGACATTCGCTTCTTTATAAGTCTAAATATTTCTCAGGTGCATAACTTTATATAACATAAATGAAAGGTCGATGTCGCCCTGCGTGATCCGTTTCTGTCGCAAATTCTCCACTAAACGTGGAAACCAAAAATCGGCTTTTGATGCCGTGTTCTGCGTGCAACGTGATTGGTCACGAGAAGACATCTGATAAGCCATGGCTGTGTGCACTATTATGATGCCTACGTTCGATAATGTGCGTGTCCGTGTACGTGTGGAAACAAATGCCAATCAGATTTGTATCGATTGCCGAGACGTTCTTTTCGTGGCACAAAATTGTTAAGATAGTTTAGGATCGCTACAATGACAAAGTGCCAAGGACTGACTTCCGTCGAAGCAGGTTAATTCGTGGACGAAAGGATAAGTTTATTTTACTACCTTTTTCTAACATTAATTATCCAAACATTTTTAATAAGTAATAAAACACTTTATTCGTTTTGATTAACGAATTAAAGTTTGGAACAGTTATTAAACGACTTGTTAAAACGTTGAGCGCGACTTCAGTTCCTGGGGACTGGCAGTGAAGTTTCCGTTCAAGCGGCGTCAGACCCTAGGGACTGACATTGGCCTTTTGGGTGGCGTGGGTCCTTGGAACTAACAATGAGAGCGCACTTTTCATTTGGGCGACATCGGTGCGTGAGAGCGAGAGTGTCAAGAGTTAAGAAATGAATATAGTAATTTTAATGAAGGTTATTAAAACATGCTTAACAAAGATGTGGTTTGGATTTGCACATATTACAATACGTAACAACCTGTTTTGTAACTTATCTTGCTAACGTGCGCCCGAATGTTTTTGTACTTGTGTTATAGCATTCAACACAATATTTTCGGACTTCATGAGCCTTTCCTTCTTTCTTCCGTAATCTTTGTATAGGTCTGCTTGTACCGGTCATAGTTGGTGTTTCCTTCCGTGAATGCCGCGTGAGAGCGTCTGCCAATTCTGTCCGAGAATTTGTAATTGACATTTTTTTTCTAGCAACAGTTTGATACATGTTTAGTGTATTTGTAACGGCAGTATTCAAGTTCGAATACTAATTTTCGATACGATTTTACCGTTCTCCTCAGTGGACTGCTGTACGCACAGATTTGATCAGAGAGATCAATCGCAGTTTTTCCCTTATTGCAATCGATAACAATTTTTGGCTTATGGCAAAGCCCTCTTTTAGTTATTGCGTTTTCCATTTGGTTCTAAGCTTGGTAGAAAGGACCAAAACCACTCTGGTCCTTCCATTTCAAGACCGTAATCCCTTGACTATTTTCTTGTGCAATGATTTCACCGCGTTTTAATGTAGCCGTCACAACTTCGTTCGGATTTCCTTTGCGATTCGGGCGCAGGGACCGATCAAATGCATATTTTTTGCTGAGTCCACACTCCTATATTAATTACCAGTGCATAAAGTGTGGCCTTTAACGAACAAATCTTCACACAAACTCATTACAACATTTGTTGGTGTTGTATTTTGTTTATCTAATGACTTTCCGGTATAAATGCGGTAGCTATAAGTGTAGCTATTGCCGCAGCATACTTTAAATATTTAATGCCGTATCTGTGCCTCTTCTGTTTCATATATTGTCTAAATATTATTCGTCCGCGGATCCGGGCATCCATGCCCGGTAAGGACCTGTGTGATCCGGTAAGTCAGCCTTTCTCTGCCGCGGTCGAGCCACTCTTCTAACAAGCTGTAAGCTGGGCAGGACCACCCCGACTGCTGGCTGCGTCGCCCCTCGGTCCAGCAGTTCTGCTCTCCACTTCTCGCGCACAGCCAGTCGGGCCTGGCCCTTTCACATCCACCTCTTCCACCACCGACACCCCCCCCCCCCACCCTACGGAATTCTTAGAGACGCTCGGAAATGTATGCGTCTCCCCCCGCCAGGAAATCAAAGGGCACGGTGCCTGCCAGCGTAAGCGCCGCGGCGCTTACGCGGGCAAAATCGATTTTTTCAAAAATGTTATAATCAATAATGTGTACGTTCTGTAGAAAAACGGATTTCAGATTCGTATTCCGCGCACGCTGCATTACTCATGTCTACCTCCTTAAATCCGGACTTTGTGCCAGGCATTTTAATACAGTAATTTTTTTTGTCTGTATAAATTGTTTCACGATTTTCGCAGTATGCTTTGGATCGTTATCGGCCTGATATATCCAAATTTTTCGTCAGAAAATGACAAAAGAATGTTTTTAACAATGTTTAAATAAACGAAGCGATCCATTCTACCGTCAATACGATGAATAGGTCCAGTACCATTAATGGTCATATTAAATCACACAAGCACCGATCCTCCACCTCCTTTAACGGTTGGTTTAATACATTTTGCATTATATTCCTCACTAACACGACAAATTTTTCCGTCAGATCCCATACGACTGAATTTACTTTCATCAGTGAGTACAACTTTTCACCACTGTTCTTCTGTGATCAAACATATTCTTCTGTGACTACACTGTTCTTCTGTGACCACATATTCATATGTTCATAAGTCTATGTCCGCCACTGTATGTTTAGGCTAAAAAATGTTTTATACTGGCTTCCACGCCTGGGAAACTAACATCAGCCCACCTGAAAACTTGGTTGAAAGATGTGTTTTTTTTCTAACGTCAAATTGTCTATTGTTTTATTGTTAGACTCCTGGGGAAGCCAGTGTTCTAAAACGATTTCGGAGGCTACGTCGCATGATAAAGAATTAAAACACCTTATCAAACCAAAAGGCACAACGGGAAGAATTCAACCACTAGGTGTTTATGAATTTCGAGTTTTGAAAAATTTGTTTGTTAATCTTCATTTGAGAGACAATATTATTAAACTTCAATCTCTGACACACAATTAGAGCGGTGGCGATCGTATTCATAAAAATAAACAAACAGGTAGCTTTCTCGAATTTAATGTCTATTACTTCTCGATTTTTTATACCAATTTTGTTATTAACGTATATTAATTGCCAAGCAACAAACTACTTCCTTACAAAATCATACTGCATTGCATACAAAGGCTATAGCCGGATAAGGGGGTCAAATGTGCCCTTAAACCAAATTCAACTTGTGAGGTGTCATTCGATAGCTTATCAAGAAAAACCAATTCCTACCAAAAGTTTCAACCCTGTAGCTCGAAAAATAAATAAAAAAAGGGGAAAAGTGCGTGATCGAGAAACGTGGTAGAAAGTGATCGCGTCGAATGCAGCGCGTATAGAAACTCTAACGAGAGATAATTACGACACGTGGAAACTGCAAATGCGTGCCTTGTTAATAAAAAATGACGAATGGTGTTATATCAGTGGAGACTGTGCAATGCCAGAACGGAAGGAAGGAGGCGAACAATCTCAAACAGCATACAAAACATGGAAAAGGAACGACGAAAAAGCCAAGTCCGATAATAATATCGATGAGCGCGTCGGAATTGAAGCAAGTAAAACTCTGTGATACGTCGCAAGAGATGTGGAAGAGGCTGGAGGAAATATATCAATCAAGAGGACCGGCGAAGAAAGCAACACTGCTGAAAAGACTCATACTCCACAAAATGAAGGAAGACGACCACATTCACACACATCTAAGCAAATTCTTTGAAGCTTTGGACAAGATGCAAGAAATTAACGTAAGCATAAACCAGGACGTACAGGCGATCATGCTACTGTACAGCCTGCCGAACACGTTCGAGAATTTTCGGTGCGCGATAGAATCGAGAGACGCGTTACCGGAACCGGAAACATTACGCATAAAGATAATCGAAGAATACGAAGCGCGGAAAAATCAAACGGTAGATGACGTAGCTAACGCGATGATAACCCGTAGATATCGCGGAAAACCGAATTTCTCAAATCGGAATAAAGACTCGAAATCCGAAAAGGAAACTTTCAAATACAAATGTCATCGGTGTCGACGAGTGGGACATAAGGCCTCGGAATGCGATAGAACGATCGATGGCACGCGAGGTTATACGAACAAAGAAAAAACGACGAGTTTGTACGCGTCACATATTGTCGAAAAGGCGCTGCATACGACGAACGCGGATCGCGACGCATGGTGCCTCGATAGCGGCTGCCCCTCACACATATGCAAAGGCATTGACGACTTCGCGGACGCGGAAAAATGCGAGTATAGCAAACTCAACCTGGCGAACAATACATCGACAACTATTCGGTTAAAAGGAACTGTTCCATTTGTCGCATCTTTCGAAGGAAAACGGAAGTCGCTCAAACTAAATGACGTTTTACACGTTCCCGATATTCGTACGAATTTATTATCCATATCTAAAATAACCAATCACGGTTACGGCGTGGTATTTAAGAAAGATCTGGCGGTCGTGTTCGATAAGGTAGGAAACACATTATTCAAAGCAGATCGTATCGACGACCTTTATTATCTACAGCAAACTAAACGGAACGAATGCCGCAATGTTTCAAAGAGAACGGTGTCGCAAACAAACAGAAACGCACTGGAAGCCTGGCATCATCGTCTAGGGCATTTAAATATTAAAGATATGCAGGAAGTGGCGCCAAAGGGAAAGATCATTGGACTGAATTCGAGGGAATTGCAGGGCGAACTAGTTTGCGAAACATGTATCCAAGGAAAAATGACTCGTTCAAAATTACCTAAAGTTTCAAATAGAAAAACGGAAATACTGGAAATAATTCACAGCGACGTGTGCGGTCCCATGCGCGTGAAGTCACACGGAGGCTCGAGATACTTCGTAACCTTTATCGACGACTGTACGCGGTGGTGCGAAATGTATACATTGAAGAGGAAGGACCAAGTACTACAGGCCTTCAAAACTTTTAAAGCCTACGCAGAAAATTGGACAGGACGTAAAATAAAATTTTTACAATCCGATAACGGAACCGAGTACAAAAATTCAGCATTCAACGAATTCCTGGAGAATCACGGAATCCGACGAAGACTTTCGGTGGCCTATTGCCCCGAACAGAATGGGCTGGCGGAGAGAAGGAATCGAACACTTGTGGAAATGGTAAGATATTTACTTCTACAATCAAATCTGCCGCCGACCTTCTGGGCGGAAGCGGCGTCTACCGCGAACTACATTCGAAATCGGTGTCCAACCAGAAGCTTGTCGGGCGAAACGCCTTATGAAGCATGGACCGGAAAAATGCCGGATGTACGGAACCTTAGAAGCTTCGGTAGCACCGTGTATTTCGTCGACAGGAAACCAAATAAGAGGAAATTTCAACCAACATCAAAAGAAGGCATCTTCATTGGTTATCCCACAGAATCAAAAGCCTATAGAATCTGGACACCCGACGAAAGAAAAGTAACAACATGCAGAGATGTCAAATTCATAGAAACATTCATCACAAAAAATAAATATCACCACGAAGATTTTATCACGGATGACCGACACGAACTCAACACGGAAGATAGGTGCGAATCACTCTCTAAAGCTCAGCGCGAATTTATCACAGAGGGTCAGCATGAATTCTCCATGGAAGACACAACGGAAGATAGTACGGAACGTGAATATAACCAAGGAATAGAAACGGAAACACCTCTTACTGAGGCGGAAGTCGATCTGCAAGGACGGGAACCGGAAGACGATGCACATGAGCCGACGCACCAAACGCAGGAGACTCCGAGAAGAGGTCGCAGAAGGCCCAAATTAATCCGAACTGGATTAAGGGGAAGACCTCGCAAGGAATACGTTCAGGCAGAGGCCAGATACGTTGACGAAGAAACTGCATTCGCCGCGGAAATACCACTAAGACAAGCTTTATCCGGAGACGAGAAAGAACAATGGTATCAGGCAATGGCATCCGAAATCGCATCAATAATAAAGAACGACACGTGGGATTTGATCGATAGACCTGCAGATCGCGAAATCATCGGAAGCAGGGTCGTGCTCAGAAATAAATATGGACCGCATGGGAACATAGAGCGAAGAAAGGCGAGAGTGGTTGCCCGCGGATTCGCACAGCGACCGGGAATCGACTTCAACGAGACATACGCGCCCGTAGCCAGACTAAGCTCAATTCGGATGATGAGCGCCATAGCCACTAAATACGATGTGGAGATGCAGCAGATAGACATAACGACTGCATACCTGAACGGCAGCATAGACGAGACATTATTCATGGAAACACCCGGTCAACTAAAAGAAACGTTGGAAGTTATTATTAAATCGGGAAGCTACGGATCCGAAATACAAAAAACGGCCCGGAAAATGCTGAAGGAATTGAAGAAAGGCAACAAGGTATGTATCTTCAAACGTGCTCTGTACGGTTTAAAACAAGCCGCACGAAATTGGTACAATAGACTGACCGAAGAACTAAAAAGGTTCGGAGCTAAACCCTCCGGGGCTGATCCTTGTATGTACTATACCGGTCAAGGGGAAGACTTGCTGATGATTTTAATCTATGTGGATGACCTACTTATAGCTTCGCGAACACCAAGGAAGCTATATACCTAAGGAAGCTGCTAACCGATCTGGGGCTCGAGGAATTATCCGACACCAAAATCTACGGGGATAATCAGGGTGCTTTACGATTGGCAGGAGATCCCGTTTTTCATAACATGACAAAGCACATTGACATGCGACACCATTTTGTGCGAGATGCGGTAAAGAAAAAACTCGTGATCTTGGAGTACGTGCCTACGGACCGCATGGCCGCGAACGTATTAACAAAGGCACTGCCGGGACCCAAACACAAGGAATGTGTCAAGCTACTCGGCGTGGTCACAACCGAGAACGCAGGTCACCAGCGCCTCGAGGGGAAGTGTTACCGACACAGGGCGACACAGTCGTAGGCCGACCGCAGCGACACCTCAAGCCCGTCTATGCATGAACGTGATCATTGCCTTTTGTCTATCTATTGCCTAACATGCGTAACCGTCTTCGCAGTTGTATAACGCGTGTAACTAACCTCTTATAGCACTTTTATGTACACCTCTAATAAAGGTTGTTTTACATAAGGACTTATGTATTCGCTCATTGCGCTTACTCCTGCTAATAAACTCATTAGCAACCAAACATTGTACGAATTCGCCAACTTAATCAGAATAGACCTCTTCATCCTCAAGCTCATCCGCAATCACTGTGCAAACACTCAAAATATAAAAAGCAACAGCCTCATAAATAGCTCAATCTATCTCAACCCACAATATTATAAAAATACGCGCGCCACCGGATACACCCCACCCGAATCATTCACTTACTTAGATAGCCTAGGATACATTCAAAACCACGAAAATGTACCCCTCTTCTACCACCTTCACAGGAAAGCCGACAATAAAATAATTCTCTACACACTCACAGATACTAACACATCCAACAGTAATAAAAAATACAACGAAAAACTGTCAACCGTAGATCGGAAGGACCAACACCGCCGGGACACAAAACTACTGGTGGCTATTGCAGTAGCAACCATAATATAAACCGAACCCAGCAACAATACCCACATACCTAATTAGAATAACGCCCAATAGTCATAGTTAACCAACGTAAAAAAAACTTTTGTTACCACAAGTATTGTAAATAAAACACACATCACCCCCCCCCCCCCCCCCGCTCGCCCGAAACTGACCATTTATTTCTATTGTACAGTCTTTTCGTGCCTTTCTATACATAAACTAACCCATTCACTTGTACTATAAGCCGGATACGGGGGTCAAATGTGCCCCTAAACCAAATTCAACTTGTGAGGTGTCATTCGATAGCTTATCAAGAAAAACCAATTCGTACCAAGTTTCAACCCTGCAGCTCGACTGGGAGGGTAGTTACAGGGAAAAAAGCAAAATACAGTTTTTCCGCAATATCTTCCATTTTAGCGCATAAAAATTTTGAAAAAAATCTGAGACATTGCAATTATAGAGGCACATATTGTAGAATTTTTACAGCTTTTCAAATTACAAACCCGAGCTGCAAAAATTGAAAAACTATTTTATATTTTTAATATAAAACACTTTTATATTTTTTTTGTAGGTACATATTAGTGGTACTATTACTCTCAATTTTTTTCAGATTTTTGAATTGACTGCGCCGCAGTTAAAAAAATTAAAAACCGATTTTTTCGCCGTTTTTTGCGTGTCAGAGTAACTTATACGGCGAACTTTTGTCTAGTCTTTGCGAAATAAGTGTTTTATGCTATGTTTAATGTTTTTATATTCAGCAGACCACCATAGATATCGAAGAGGGTAATAAAACGAAGCGGTTGAGGTCACGTCAGTCGCCTTATATCCTAAAGTATTCACAATATTTTCAACGACGTCGTTGGTCCCGCGGCAAGGTGTCGGACTCATAAACCGCTGCAAACTTTTTGTAGCTTCGAGTCCCCGAACTCAGGTTGATTTTTTTCTGCGAATTAACTTTTTTCTTATTCCCAACAATATGACAACGATTAATATTTGTTTAGAAATGTTTTAAGAACATTTTTTTAGTATTTTAATTTGTAATGTACGGTAATATGATTTTGGAGCGCTGTTTTAGAATAATAGATAACTTTGTCTAATCTCTACACGTTTTCCAACGAAAGTTCGTTTTATTTGTACCTATTACGTTGTTTTTGCGGAGACTCGTAATCGTATGATATTTTATTATTATATAATATTAATATTATTATATTATTGAGAAATACCTATAAGTTAAGCGGAAATTAAGCGGAACTGAAGCGAAATCATTTGGCGTAAGTCTCCGAACCACTCTGGTATTTCTTATTTTAAGTCGTGAAAGTCTTCATTACGGTGAGAGTGTTAGATTAGAATCTGTGCGACTCTGTTTTTATCTCTTTATGAAAATAAACACCCTATGAATACTTTCCACGTGACACCAACGTTGGAGAAAAGGGGTCGCCTTTGACCGAGTCAGACACCGAAACAGAAAGAGACGATTCAACAATTCGTCCGTGTTTTCTTGTAAAATCTGAAGAATAAACGTGTGTTTGTCAAAACCATTTGCGCCGAGGTTTATTACCTCGCCAAGCGAAAGCCGATCGCAGACAGCAGCTATGTGCGCACAGCATCCGACGGTACGGTTGCCGTTTGCATATTAGCAACAATAACATTCTATATCCGAGTAACCTATTGTATTAGGTATGTATTCTATATACCATCTATATGTTTTGCTGTTAATGTGACGCGCTCGGACTTCGAATGTAAGGATATTCTGATTTTCCTTATGGCAGCGGAGATGAACGTTATTATTATCATCCACTATCTCAGCTAACACCAGGTGCAAGACTATCTTCCATTATGTATAATTATTGTTAAATGGCAAAAAAAAAGAAAATCCTGACACATGTATCCCCTATTTTGGATCAAAGATCACACACCCAAGTTTACATTAAAATGAACTAACAATAAATACGAGAAACTGCAAAAAAAAAGCAATTCTTTAATATATTGTTTAAACAAAAAACTTTTGTTAAAATTTTCTTGCGTGACTACATTTCCCATTGAAAAACACACAATTTAAAAAAAAAATTAAATTTTTTTGACCTCTGGTTTCCGAGCTATCTCAAAAATATGGTTTTGACCCCCAACTTTGAGGGCTGTTTTCACCCCTTCAAAGTGGATGGTAGCCGATAAAAAAAAATACGTGTCAAATATTTTTCAAAGAACTATATCTCACATAAGTTTCATCAAAATCGGAAATTAACATCTGAATATGTTCCCTTGTAAGTAAGATATGGCCTGTGTTAATTGATATGACCCGGTAAACAATATTTTTAAGTCTCTTTCGGTCATTTCCGGAAAATCAAGAAGCTCAGTAGATAAAGCGAACTTGAACGAAACTTTTCTCCTGTTCCAACAATTATTATCAACTAACACTGACAACGAATTTTCAGTGCTCCTATAAGTGGACAATCGTTGGCGTATTTCGTCACAAGGTCCAACATCAGAATTTAAACGTTTACCGAAGCTATTGTGTGAAAAAGATGCTATTCGACAATATAAACCTACTTTTGGGAGGACTTTATTGTCCATTTGACGATGAAGAAGCTGATATTTTTCCCTTAAATGTCATGAACTGCCTCAACTACCCAGCGAAGTTTCGTTACATGGCGGGACTCGTTTGACTCTACGGTTGTCAACTGTTTACGTTTGCCTTTTAATGCAGGCATCAGCACTTCCCAGGAATAAACATATAACATTAACATAGTAAATGTTAAACCGTAATTAGCAAATGCGTGACGAAAGAAACGATAGCACATTAAAGATCGAATTATCGTACATTAAAGATTAAAATATTAAGAAAATGTTCTTAAAACATTTGTAACAAATATTAATCGTTGTCATATAGTTGGGAACAAAAAAAATTTAATTCGCGGATAAAAAAATCAACCTGAGGGGGATTCGAACCTACAAAAAGTTTGCAGCGGTTTACGAGTCCGACACCTTGCCGCCTTTTTTTTGATATGCGTTTATTGTGTCAATAACAAAAATAAATAGATAAGATATATACAGAAGTGAAGAGCTACAATAAACCCAAACGTACAAAAGGATATCAGATAATAATAGAATTAATATTAATATTAATAATAATGTCGATGTCTCTAGCGCTGAGCACTCGCGATCTTATCACTAAATTTAAACTACTGCGCTTATCGCTGCGTATGGTATAAAATTGAGGGTTAGCTAGTGCAGGTGAATGGGTTAGTTTATGTATACAGGGAGTCCGGCAACTCACGGAAAATCGGGAAATAAGGCGTAGCCGAGGTGCATGTAAACACTTTTTTACTTTGCCAAAATGTGGTTTGTATATTCATTTTTGAATTATTAACGAAAAACACTGGCCAATGAGAGCGCCCGGCGGGCGGCCGCTGGCGGGCGCTCAGAGACGAACCTCTCACAATCAGCTGTCGTGACGGGGGGGCATCGAGGGTACCGATGGAAGCATGCGGCAAATGCGGCAACACAAAAATGCGGCAACCTTACGATCTATGGTTGACAATTTGTCGTTGAATTTTACATTATAGTTTGTAGTGTTAGTGACTGTGTGTGCGTAGAGAATTATTTTATCATCGGCTTTCCTGTGGAAGTGGTAAATTAGGGGCATATTTTCGCGGTTTTGGATGTATCCTAGGTTGTCCAACGGGGGGGGGGGGGGGGATGTTCTTGAGAGCAATGTTGGGGCGTTATCAAAACTGGATGATTTTTTATTGTATAATTTTTAAAGGTGTTGCGTTAGTTTTGTGCATGATGTGAAATAGTCTGCTGGCACGTGCGTTTCTACCGGGCTGTCCGCCGTGTTGGTGGAGTCGAATGTGCAAACTGTATTGTTATTCGTTTTGTCCTGTTGAATTTCTAGTTCGAGGGCCCGAGTTTTTATATTGATTATATTGGATAGCTGTTCTTTGCCCATATGTAGGTTTTGGGTGTGAACAGCTTCGAAATGGGTACCGAGGATATTTAGTTTATGTACTGTGTCTGTGATAATGATATTATTTTGTGCATCGGTTTGCTGGGTTGCGGGGTTTATCTTTGCTTCTTGGAAAAGCTGTGCGTTACACGGAGGGATCTTTAGGGTCTCTACGTTGTTTGCCGTTTTGGGTCTGAAGATGCTGTTTAGTGAGGGAAAGAATTTTGAGGAGTCCTGTGGGGATATTTTACCGATTTTATTCTCCCAGAACTTGCTGATGGAGTCGAGGAAAGTTTTCTTGACATCGTGTCTCACTGATTTGAGTGTCTCTTTGAGAGCTATTATCAGTGTGTCGTTAGCAGTGGAGCAATTTGTGATTTTAGTTAGTCTATTTATTTGGGTGATTAGGTGGCTTTTTTGTTTCCGAAGTCGTGTGATGAGAGGTGTAATGAATTTATCTGGTGAGTTTTGGTATTTATTTATGCGAGGGACTGCGTGGGCTATTGCTTTGTTTATGGTTGTGTCTATTGCATTGATGTACTTGTCTATTTCATCTGTCGTTAGGTTTCTGTCGTTTGGTATTGTTATGTTGTCGGCGTTTGAGATAAATTTTTTGAATTTTGTCCAGTCGGTTTGGCGAAGTTGTATGTCTCAGGTTTCGTTAGTTCGTCTATTTCTAATGAGTTCATGGATGGGATGGATATTTGAATCTTGACCGCTCTGTGGTCGCTGTCGCGTTCCTAAGAATCTAGTGTTTGGTGCCTGTGTAGGTTATGGTGTTTGATGCGATTGTCTGTAAGGCATAGATGCCAATGCCGCCGATGAAGGCTCCATTGGCGGGGAAGGATGGGAGTTCTGTTCTGTAGAGAGCGGTTCTAAAGACCATCTGGTTTTCTTGCGTCCACTTATTTAAAGCGGTGCCTCGGCTGTTTATTGTCACGTTACCCCAGGGCTGGTGTTTCGCGTTTAGGTCGCCTGCTAAGATGTAGAAGTTATTAGGTTTATGGAGTTCTAATTCTTGGAATAATGCTTTCAGCTCTAAAATGAATTCTTTTTTATTGTTCCCGGTTGCGTATGCTGCAATGACGAAGAGTGTGTTGCTGTTTTGCAACTGGAGTTCCATTATTGATGCTTCGAGGCATTCATTACTATAAGGGCGGTTGAGGTGGATCTGTTTGTATTTTAGCATGTTTTTAATTAGGATGCCCGTGCCTCCTGCTTGTTTCGCGTTAGTTCTATCTTTTCTGATGAAGTTATAGTCTTTGAAGCTTATTTTATGGTTGTGGTTGTGGTTTAGTTTCGTCTCAGATTAGAGTACTATGTCAGGGTTATGTTTGTTAAGGCAGTCCAGGAGAGAGGCTCGTCTTTCGTTTGTGATTATAGAGTTTACGTTCATTTGTATTATGTTGAGGTGGCTGATTGAGATTTTATTGAGTGCGTTGTTTTGCGGTGGGGCGAATGTATGCAGTAGAATTCGATTCCTAGGGTTTCTGTAATGAGGTTAATTGTGTTGGAGTTTATTTCTACACTTTCGGTTATGCGCGTCATCTGTTTGTTAATTGATATCATCATGAGTTTAATGTCTTCTAATGTGTTCGTAGGGAGCGAGTCTGGTTGCGGGCATTGAGTGAGGTGTTCTTGTACCGTGGGGGCTGTTATGTTTTTCGCGAGTGTTGGAAGTTTTTCATTTGTTACCATTGCACTGTAGTAAATGTCTGGGTTAACCGTTTTATCTATTAGTTTTAGTTTCCGTTCCTTCTCTGCTTTGAGAAATTCCACTCTTTCGTCTATTTTTAGTTGAAGTTCTTTAAGTTTGGGGCATCCTCTGTAGGAGGCTGGGTGCCCGAAGCTTTTACAATTGACGCAGTATGCCTGCTCTGTACTGTCTTCGGAACGTTTGCATTCTCCCGGGTTGTGGGGGAGCATCTAACGCACCTGTAGGCCAGATTGGAGGTAAACGCGACGTGGCCGATTCTTTGGCATCTTTTGCATTGGATACGGTCTTTTTTGGTTATTTTCTCCCAGCGGATTAGGGAGTGCAGGACTATTTTTATTTGTTTGAAATTTTCTATTTTGCTATCTGGCGATAGTTGAACAACGAAGATCGGAAAGTTTCGCCCTTCAAGCTGGGATTTTCGCGTTTGAAATTTCTTAACCGATGTAAACTGGAGGATAACAATGTTTTTTTTCTGGAGTTCTTCGAGGACGGATTCCGGGTCGAAGTTTCCTTCTAGATTTTTTAGTAGTATTGAAATGTTTTTTTCTGATTTCGGGGTGTATGAGAAGAAGTTTATGTTCTTTTTTTTAGAGTTTCACGGGCCGATTTAAAGCTCTCTATATTTTCCATTTGAAGGACGTGTTTGTTAGTTCCTATCTTGTTTGTAAAGAAGTTGGTGGTGTTTTTAGAAATTACCTTTATTGTTCCGCTGCAGGGGCGTCTATTATTGTTATGGGGGGTGGTCTTGCTATTTTCGTGTTTGCTACGGGGATGGCGTCATTATTTTGCATTTTAGTTTTTTTGTTTGGTGGCAGGGTGGATGAGGCGCTTGTTACTACCTGTCGCTGTGGGTATGAGGGTCTTGCTGGTGGGTGCTTGCTGTCTCTGGGCTTCCTTTTGTTTTCGGGGCTGTCCTTTGGTTGTTACTACCTGGGTCCAGGGCGATGCGTCCATCGGCGTTGTCGAGTCTTCCTGTGGGCACGTGGCGGCTACCTGCGATTTTCCTTCCTTCGGTGGTGACTCGGGGTGAGTCGGTGGTTGGGGATTTCCCATAATTTTGGCGTTGCGGGCTCGTTCCTCCTCGAGCTGCTTCGATAATTTTTCCACCGCCTTGTTTAAATTTTCGATGATTGCCATGAAATCTTTGACATCTAGGTTTGATTATTCAGTGTTGCCTGATTGTTTCTTGGTCGTTGGTGATCCTTTCGTTGTCGGTGACATTTTTGTTTCAGAGTTTGTATTTATTGTTCGTTTAGTGTTTGGCTGTGGGTTAAGCCTTTTTTTGTTTATTTTTTGCTTCAGGATTTGGTTTATTTCCGTGAATCGCTCTGCGGCGCTTTCTTCTAATGTGTTGGTGTCGGATAATAACTGTATTAAGTCATTTGTATTTTTGGTAATCACTTTTTTAGATATGTCACTCCATATGGTTTTAGTGTGAGACACCTCTGTTGGTTGGAGGGTGATACCCCCTTGTGCACTATTATTGAGGTATCGATGGATGTATGGATATGCATATAAGCGGATAGGGCCAGTTTTGTTGGCGCCTTTTAGTTTATAATAAGGTCTCGAGTTTATAAGATAAGCATGGTGTGAATGAAGAGTGTTAGTAGAAACGTCGAACGTGGATCGAGTGAATATTTAGCTTGAGGAAAGAGTGAATGGTTTCGAGGAATGCACGTGGAGTCTTTGGTGCATGGTGACCCGTGGTTGAACTGTGACACGTGGCAAGGGTGTGTGTGTCGGTGTGAGTCCTAAATGAGTGAGAGCAAATGAGAGATAGAATAAAAGGGAAACTGTGAGTGAAATGAATATATGGAGTGGTTGATGAGTGCGCGAGGCAGAAGAGTTGCGGAAATAAAGTAGAATTGAAGTAGAGTTGAAAGAGAATATTTGAGGAATCGGAAGAGAATAAAATAGTTTGCGAAGCAGAGTAGAGGGAAGCATAGATTGTGAGAGAGCATATTGAGTGTGACGATAATTACTGTCGACCTATTATATTAATAAAATAGTTAATAGGTGAAGTAGAATCGATGTCTCATTATCCTACCTCTTCCTCGACTTTATTGATAAAGAAGTTTAATAAAAATAACTCCTATATTATTTATCACGGAATCAATTTTCACTGGTTGTTATCACTGTATATACGATGTTTGAATAACGGCGAGCGAGGAAAACTGCACTGTGTACTACCCAGTATGCTCAAGGTAATTTGCAAGCGCGGAGCTCAAAAGGGAACGTCCGCTACCTGTGAAGGGCAAGGGACGACTATGACATCTTGCCGCCGGACCATCGACGCCGTTGAGAATGTGTGAATACTTTAGGATATAAGGCTACGGTTACAGTGGAACCGAATTTCGGCCTTCCGACGTCGTCCGCAGACGCCGAATCGGCTATCCGAAGTGGGGTGGTGCTAGTGGCTGCTTATTCCATGTAAATCCATGTCTCCAATCCAAATCCATGTCTCAAAGGGACATGGATTTAGCTAATTATTATTATTTTAAGGATAATGTTTTATTAAGAACCTTGTCAACAAATGAAAGATTAGAACGGGGAAATTAAATTGTTGCTTTTACGGTGCATAACTATTTGAATACAACTAAACGTAAATTAGCAGGCTTGAAGTTCGCATTTCTAATTGTTCGCCATAGCTCTTAGAATTCATATAAAATAGGTAAGAATAATCTGCTAGTCTTTAGCAAAGCTGAGAGGGTCGAAACATGTGTTTCCTTTCCACTGCTTCTTTACTAGATGTCCGGTCCCCATCAGCATGTCGACGAGTTCTCATGTAAGTAAATATGGTCCAAATTATATCGTGTTTAGTCTCATTTTAATCACAGCAGTTCACGAGTATTTTAATATAATTTTCATAGCGCAATACGTAACAATAAAAAAAATTCACGATTGCATTAGTGTTGTCTCACGGATACGAAGACATATGTTTGTTTTTTTAAGTTGCCTGCCGCCATGTCGGCTAGTCAAAACGTATCAGTTTGCTCCTTCCACTCAAACCTGGGCGGGGGGGTGCAGTGGCGGGGATGAAGCGCTAGCGTTCTCAATTTCAAGAGATAAGCACAGTTCGCAACCGAAAAAATCAAACTCGGTTGAACGGCTAACGTATTCGGACGAAAAGATCGTATTTCTGTTTATTTAGGACGAACCTATGATGAAAAAACGGCCACGACTCTCGATTCGGGGGGGCCAGCCATTTAAATTCGCACGAAAAAATCAAAATTCGTCAAGTGCCTCGCGTTTTCGCACGCATTCGGATCGCTTGCAGTGCTACCGCTTCCATTTATTCTAATGGCTTTGATTCGGTTTCCGAATACGTCCGTGGCATTTCGGGTCAATTCGGTTCCACTGTAACCGTAGCCTTAGGCGCCTAACGTATCTTCAATCGACTAGTTTTATTTACATTTCTCGTTTCTTACGCTTACCTGCGGAATGTAAAAACATTAAACATTGCATAAAACACTTATTTCACAAAGAATATGTGACACACAAAAAATGACGAAAAAATCGGTTTTTAATTTTTTTGACCGCGGCGCACCCAATTCAAAAATCTGAAAAAATTGAGAATAGTAGTGTCACTAATATATACCTACAGAAAAAATATAATTGTGGTCAAAAGATTCCTTCAATGCAAAATCGGCATTTTTCATCATTCTTTGACGTTTTTTATTTTTCGCAGCTCGAGCTTCCGATTTAAAAATCTGCAAAACTTCTACAACACGTGCCTCCATAATTGCAATGTCTAAGATTTTCTTCAAATTTTTGTATGCACTAAAATGGAAGATATTGAGAAAAAACTATATTTTTGTTTTTTCGCTATAACTACCCTCCCAGTCGAGCTACAGGATTGAAACTTGGTACGAATTGGTTGTTCTTGATAAGCTATCGATTGACACCTCACAAGTTGAATTTGGTTTAGGGGCACATTTGACCCCCCTATCCGGCTATAGCCTTTTCCGATCCAGCCCACTGTGCGGCAGTACGTTTTCAATTATTATATATATATATTGTTTACATAGATAATAATTATATGTATAAGCCATATGACTTATTGATAGATAATCCATATATTCTAAAAACTTTTAAGAAATTTTTATAAAATTTTATTTCCTGCCTCATGACTTTTGAGCGAATATAGCGAATATCTGTGTCCATGTTATAATTACATTTGATTGTTTTTATAGTTCCTAATTTGCTCACCATTTTTTATAGTGGTCTTGGGGCAAGAACGGAAGATTACAAACCTACGATGAATATTTCATGTTTGACGTGGACCTGTAATCATGCACCTGGAATTCAAGCCGTGGGGAGAATTTATTTGATCATTTGATTGGTGAAGCTCATTCAATTGCTGAAGTTCAATCGAATGTTGATACAAGAACCTCTCATTTTTGGGCACACTTCAGGTAACTGTTAATTTGGCGCTTAAGTTTTCAAACTTTTCTTAATTTCTTTATTTTAATCTGCTCAGCGTAAGAATGAAGATGAGACTGCATAGTATATCCAATTGCAAAAACATATTCTAGACAGATTTTTAGAATAATCTGATTAAAACGTACCTCATTTATGTAACGTTCGTTGTTGATGTCAGCTATAAATATACTTTTCTTCCTATATTCTTGTTCTTGATATGGATCATGCCAGTATGTAGCTTGAATAAACTCTTTTTGAACGAATCTGTAATGCAATGAACCTTTATCATACAAATATTAAAACTAAAGGGGAATTACAAAACGAAATTTACAGTTCGGTATTATGTTTTGTGCAATAACATTATGCTCAAGCTAAGTTTTTGCTTCTAGAGTTTTTACAGAAGATTGTACAATCAAATTCTGACTATTCTTAAAGAGATATAAAAAGATCTGTCTCTTAGACACTCTGATGTCTCAATAATAATCGAAAATCAATCGTGTTTAACAGATCCTCTAACAGGTTTCATTCCAGGTTTCATAATGTATCATTTTTCATCATCTGCCGTTCAGTTCGCAAGACACCATGAGTTAAAATGTCGCAAGCTGTAATGTAGTTCAAATGCAGCAGCTAGAGACAAGCTTAATTCTACTTATTGTTAATATTTATTAATCGAAATTTAATATTGCTCCAGGCGATAATAGTATCTTTCGCGATCGTACATTCTATTATATTAAGTACAAGGTGTAAAGAAATGTTGTCTCTCTGTACGACTACATCTTAAGACGAGTGAACAATATGTTTACATACTACCTGATCCACATTTAACTTCAAAATGTAAAGACATTCGGTGCAAATTTCATTTAACTGAAACTAATTTTCCAAGAGAACGGATCATCCATGGTTCCTTATAGACCTGGTATCCTCATGATAAGTAGAATACGATGAAATGATTAAAAAATTGACTATGAAAAGCATGCCCAAGGTCAATTTTTCGATAACTTTTGTTTACAGATCTCCACCGATCCCAAGTTGTAGAATTGGCCTATAATAACACTGTTCAACACGGGTCTGCTTTTGTAACCTACAATATGCGTTTCTTGTAGTATTTAACGCGCTGAATACGAATCCGCAATCCGTTTTTCTCCAGAACGTACTATTTTTGAAAAAATCGATTTTGAAGAAAACGCAATTTTTCAACTTTGGGAGTGTTTTGTTCTTTTACGGTAATAGTTATTAAGTTCTGCTTGGTGCGAAATGATTCTTTGGAGTTTCGCGAATAAAGTGATATACATATGTAGTTCTTTGATTATAAACATTTAAATATGTTTAAATGATGATCAAAGTGAAAAGGACACCGAAAACGCACCCATTTTGGCCGATATTTTTCAATTTATCGCGAATTTTCAATTCGCGGCCGAATGGATAAGTTTATTTGACTACCCTTTTGTAACATTAATCATTCAAACACTTTTTTCATAATTAATAAAACACTTTATTCGTTTCGGAAAACGAATAAAAGTATGGATCAGTTATTAAACGACTTGTTAATTTAATTGTTATTGATGAATAACGAAGAATTACACCCTATTGTTAATGTAAGACGATTGTAATATTTAACGTACGTCGCCCCTCGATGCACCCGATCACGGCCGCGCGCGATTGTGACTGAGCTCGCGCTATACGGCCGCTCTCATTGGCCAGTGTATTTCGTTAATAACTCGAAAACGAAGCTTTAAACAATATTTTGGTCAAGGAAAAAATCGTTCAGAATCACATAAGCTACCCCTTTTTTAAAAATACTGCGTGAGTCCCGGGCCACACTGTATATTAAAAACGAAAATGCTTTTGCCACTTCCGTGGGTGCTTTCCTTAGTAGAAATGTCTGTTCTATCGCGTGGCATAGTCAGATTTTCTCCTAGTCCCTCAGTATTTGAAATAAATTGAAAAATATCGGCCAAAATGGGTGCGTTTTCGGTGTCCTTTTCACTTTGATCATCATTTAAACATATTTAAATGTTTATAATCAAACAACTATGTATGTATATCATTTTATTCGTGAAACTCCAAAGAATCATTTCGCACCGCGCAGAACTTAATAACTATTACCGTAAAAGTACAAAACACTCCCAAAGTTGAAAAATTGCGATTTTTTTGAAAATCGATTTTTTCAAAAATGGAACGTTCTGGAGAAAGACAGATTTCAGATTCGTATTCAACGCGTTAAAGACTACAAGAAACGCCTATTGAAGGTTACAAAATAAAAAAAAAGTTAAAATTTGTCGAACAGTGTAATCAATACACAACATTTGTTTACACCATGTACATACGAACACTACTAGTAAAATTATTCATTGCATCACATCTGTACTAGTGAAAGATTGCGTCAGAGTCAGAACTGTGATCCTTTTTTCGACTAAAATGAAAAGGAGGAAAATAATAAAAAGTAGAAAGTCCAAGCTTTAGTTTTCTTTTTGTTGGAATAAATTCGGACTGATTTTAACGAATTTTAAAGTTTTGGAACATTCAAAATCAAACATTTTTGACTAATGCACAGGTAATGCAATAAATTTAATTGCTACTGTATTATACATATTATGATACTCCTACTGTGAAATCTTTTGCAATACTACGTTCTGAACAACACAAATAAATACTGTAAATATGCTCCATATCTGATCATGCGGTCTATGTAGTTGCATATTCCAGTCATTAATCCACAATTTGGCAATCCAAAAATGCCCTGATGTTGTCCACCTATAGAAATATAATTCTTAACCGGAGGATTAGGACATCTTTGTACTACAGCTCTCCTGCAACACAAAAAGTTTGGAACGATTAATACAATATAATGTGTTTAGTATAGCGAACGATACATAGGACAGCTAATACGAACACCTTTGTATATCCGAAAAACTTTTTCAAAGTTTACTTCCAAATTGTTTATCTTTTATATAGGGTATACCATTTGAAGTTTCGGGCGCAATTGTTTTCCAAACTAATGCTCGTTTCAGAAAAGGAAACTACTGTTAAGCCTGCGTGACTAAACTGCGCTGTTGTTACGTGCCGGAGCTGTGGGCAACGTCTAGGCCGGTGAGGTTGATATTACCCAAGGAATACGGTTATCAATTTGTTAGTAAGATGCACGGACTAACCTGATGCGAAATCAGGGAGCCGCTGGGATTGATGTATGCCAGGACGAATCCGGTGGGAAACCGGGGGACCTCAGGAATAGAGTCAAGCGCGGACGAACCCGATGCGAAACCAGGGAGCTATAGAATGGTTTAGTTTTGGATACCACGTGCGAACGCACCTGATGCGAAATCACGGAGTCGCAGGAACTTTTAATTTGACTCGTAACTTTAAATTAATATTCGATACAACTCGAGCGGTTAAGTTGTGTCTGCGGGAACGTTACTACCAATATAAAGGATAACGGAGTAAAGATAGGTTTGAAGGAATATACTCGATTTAATGGTGAACAGTTTATAAATGTATATTGCAATCAGTTGTTTGTACAAGTGTAATTGTCGCGATATATTTGAATAGTGTGAAAATTATTACCTAAGCTGCACGGTGTTGACGCAGTGGTGATGCGGGGTATGAGAATCGGTTACGAGTATACCGAAAGAACTTCAACCGGATTTTGCGGATTCATACGGATAAACTTGATCTGAATAGTGCCTTAAGCCCAATACTCACTGAATGCAACCAACTCTGTACAAGCGCAACGTGACGTGACAATGCGCGTAACTGTGTAGTTATGAACCGAATATGATCTAAATCAAAGGGTTTTTATAGTCCCACAATGTATGGAGGGGACTCATTAGACCTTTCCACGTATGTTAAGACCAAGGAGTCTTCGTCGGGTCACGCATGCACCTAATCAGTCACGATGCAGCTAGTCGATATTAAGGGGCCTATTATTTGTATACGATGGCGCCAGGAATCTTTGGGCGTCTTCCCTTCTTACGCAAGCTTGAACGACACGCGCAAGAGCAGCGTATAGAGAATATTATTTATACGTAACACTGTTATCGTCGATATTATAAAAAATAAAACGTTGCTACATCGTAATCGAAAAAAGAGCCAAATTTTCCCGTTTACTATACGGTATCGATAATAATGTAATTTATGTATGACACTCTTTGTTGTGTGGTCCTTCTTCGCTATCGGGGCCCGTAGGGACGAAAACCATGCGACCGTCCTCAGCGCATGGGTATTTATTAGTGTAGTGGAGGTTGACTCCAAAACTTCTAGCCACTTAAGCTTTCCAGTAATACACATTTCTTCTCCATTCTATTGTGACAATATGGCTTTCTTAACGAACGTCCATCTAGGACCCAGGATACGCTTTTGCTGACAGAGTCAGTATGCTATCCGTACAAGCAACATGCATCGTACAAATGCAGAATATTACAACCGAGTGTAACATCATATTGGATTAACTGGATCGAGTATGCACTCAAAATCTAAGAACAAAAATAAATCTAATATTCATTTGGACATCCCGGATATCGGTTCTAAGAAGCAGAGGGCAATATGATCGGTAGTAAAACAATTGAATCTAAATCGCGGGCTCGTCGGTCGAGATCCAGTCAGTCTATAGAAAACCTCAAAGGAGAGACGGTGTTGTTTCTTAGCCTAATTAAATATTCTTTTACAAAACTTAATTTCCTCATCATCATTTATTGCTTGCACCTATAACCTTTTCAATACATCAGCTGTTGAGGATTGCACTGAAATATTAGAATCAACACAATGATCCAATTTCAACGATCCACCTCCGTCGAAGCACGTTAATTCCTAGACGAATGGATAAGTTTAACTAGCTTCTTCTAACATTAGTTATACAAATCGTTTTTCTTAAAACACAATTTATCCACCTGAAAAATTGCTGTATACATAAATTCGAAAGTATTGTAATAAAACACTCGATTCCTTTTGGATAACCAGTCAAAGTATAAAACACAATTATTAAATGACTTATTAGTATATTTGGTATTCAAAAATAACGAATAATTTCGCATTATTCTTAATTTAAGACCATGTAATATTTGCCGCACGCTTCCCCCCGATACCCACGCTGGGTTAATGCGTTCGTCCACGACCACAACCGAGCGCAGTTCAGAGCTGCGTGCTGAAGTATTCTGAGTGTTTTTCGTTTGTTACGCATGAAGAATATTTTCCATACGTCGCTCTCAACGCGTTGTCGAGCTCGCGTCTGTGAAGGGAAAACGCCCTAAAATCCTTTCGCTTATCGTAAACAACTAAGGGAGGCCTGAGAGCATGCATGGCCAGCTGCATCATTATTGAGACGAGCGTAGCGCGACGACTCCTATATTTCCTTATATGGAAAGTTCTAGTGCATCCCAATGCATTTTTGGGACTATATAAACCCTGTGGTTTCTACCCTCGTCGGTTCAGAGTAACATAGTCACGCGTAGAGTCACGTCGTGTCACGCTTGTATAGAATCAGTTACAGTAATTCTTCGGTTAGCGCGTGCTACTCGGGACCGGCTGCGCGCACTAATCGAATTTAGGTGAACTTTGGGTTCTTGGAAATTTCGGCCGAGCCGTCTACTGTGCAGGCGCCGACATCGACGGCCACAGAAAAGGACAGCGAAAGAAAGAGAGGAAAGAGAAGTCCGGCGTCAGATAAGGATCTAAATGAATTCGGGTAAGAGTCCAATGGGTAAGAGTTTTATTATGTAAACATATAAGTCAATATGATCCAAATTATATCGTGTTTAGTCTCATTTTAATCACAGCAGCTTCACGAATTATTTAATATAATTTTCATAGCGCAATACGTAACAATAACAAAAATTCACGGTTGCATTAGTGTGTTTTCACAGACACGAAGGCATTTAATCTTTCGAGGGATACCGCAAGTATTAACCGCCGGGACGTGTCGGCCGGCCCGGGGGGATTCCCCCAGTGGTGGGGATGAAACGCGCTCGCTAACGCTGTACGACTCGCGCGGCACTCATCGAGAAATTACTGTATATCCAGTGAGATTGGGGTTAGCGCACCTCTCGAATCACAGATTAACCCGTCAGAATCCGCTTGTCCGGTTGAAGTTCTTTCAGCATATTCTAATAGCGGCTCTCAGACCCCGCATCGCCAGTGCGTCAACACCGCGTAAATACTTAGGTAATTCACACACTTTATATTATTTCATCGCGACAGAAACATTTGTATTTATACTGATATTCAGAATACACTTTATACGTTCACTTATAAATCGAGTAGATTCGTTAAACATATCTTTACCCCGTGATCCTTGCATATTGGTAACAACGCACCCACCGATACAACTTTACCGCTCGAGTTGTATCAAATAATAATTTAGTTGTATCAAATTTAATTTAAATAATTAATTATAATACAAAATCGACATTTTTTAGCATTTTCTTACGTTTTTCATTTTTTCCAGCTCGGGTTTCCAATTTAAAAATCTGAAAACTTGTATAATATGTACCGCCATAATTAACTGTTTCAGATTTTTTCAACAAATTTTGTGTCCTAAAATGAGACATATTGAGCAAAAACTATATTTCTGTTTTTTCACTGTAACTACCGTCACAGTCCAGTTTCAGGGTTGGAACTTGGTACGAATTGGTTTTTCTTGACAAACGATCGAATGACAGCTCGAAAGTTGAATTTCGTTTAGGGGCACATTTAACCCCCTTATCCGGCTATAGCCATTGACAGTGAAAAATAAATAGGAGTTCCTGAACCGGCCGTAACATCGGCTATTGAGGATTAAAAGGTCAGGATTAACCCAGTGTCAACATTTTGTGCACGAATGAGTAAGTTTAACACTAAACCTGCCACGACCAGTCAAATGACTGTTTTTAAACTTTCGTTTAGAATTGCCTACATATAACGTAATTGCACCGCCGGTCAACTTCACGACTTTTCCTATAATAGACGTACAATACATTTTTCAATATTTACTTCTTTTCTTATGGTTTGTTTTCCAAGAAAAATGTGTAGGCTGTTTTACCTACCACAACCGGTCATTTGACCGGTGGAACGATTTATATCTTTTCGTAAAAGTATCCTTTCCAAGACTCAATTTTGAAACTATAACATCGTTACAAACGCAAGGTAATGCAAGTGTGGCATGGCTTTAGCCAAAAACGTAATGATACATGATCTAAAGGAGCTGCGATACTGGTGACGTTGATTTACGTCCGGACAAAAAATGACACCTTGTGCTTATTTCCCTCAGTCTGGATATGTCTCGATTTTTCCTATCGTTATAAGACGAAAGGGTGGGATCGTCATAATTGTTTACAACAAAAGTATGGTGTAGATTTACTCAGTACATGACCCATAAACCGGACAATGTTGGTATCAAGTTCTGGTTAGCGTGCGATGTAAATACCAAAAATGTATATGTATAATAAACGGATTTCCATATTTGGAAAAGGATGAAAGGAGAGAACCTTCAATTCCACTTACACACTTTGTCAGTCTGAAATGAATAGAACCGGGTACAGGACGTGGAAGAAATATAACCATGGACCATTTTTTTACAAGCTTATCGATAGCGACTAAACTTTTAGCAAAGAAAACTATGATTATTGGAACAATTCGCACAAATAGAAGGCGGCTACCACTATTGGCGAGACAGAAAAAGGACAATATGACACGTTTCTCGACAAAATTATATCGTTCAAATAATTGTACTCTAACAATTTACAGAGCTAAACCTAATAAAAAAGTACTGATTCTTAGTTTAGTGCATACATCCGTAGACATTGAATAAAATGATGTCCGTATTCCGGAGACAGTGAGATTATATAATAGTACCAAATTCGGTGTAGACGTGACCGACTAAACGGCCAGAGAATACACTGCAAGATCTAAGTATCAGAGATGTCCTTTACAGGTATTTTACAATAGCTTAAACATAGCCGAAACCAGGAGAGAAGCAGTTTCGAGACAAAAGTTTTATTGAGTAAAGAACTTGTCACCGAATATCAAAAAGGGCCACAACTGGAAAAGAAGATCAAGCAACAGCAATCACAAATAAGTACAGGTTCACGTGAACGAAAAACATGCCAGATTAGATATTGCAAAGACAATAAGACTGACAAAATCTGTCTAAAATGTGAAAAATCAAGCAGCCCTGTTGAGATTCAATTCGTGCTTCGCGCCATGGGGAGACGTGGTGTATTTGGTGACACGTGACCTGAACTTGTACAGTAATTCTTCGCTTGGCACTCGCTGCTCGGGACCGGCCGCGAGCGCCGAGCGTACATAGGTGAACTTTGGGTTCTTAGAAATTTCGGCCTTATCTTAAGAGCACGGCTATTATGTAAGCACCGGCTTCGGCAGCCACACCGAACGTAAAAGATTAAATGCCTCCGTATCGGTTTTTTTTGAAATGTTGCTGAGATTGTGGTGATTAAAATAAGACCAAACAAGATAGAATTTGGATTATATTTACTTACTTACAATTGAATATAATAACGAAATGAGTGGTACGGTAGAAGCGCCGAAAACACAGCCGTCGGCACGTGCCCGCGCTCGATAATCAGGCGGATCAAAGTCGTCGCGGATGCCCTCCCGGCGCTCGACTCAAGGGCTTGTCGACGTTCCTCGAGGAACACAGAAACGAATGTCGACGTTCCTCGAGGAACACAGAAACGAATGTCGCCGTTCCTCGAGGAACACAGAAACGAATGTCGACGAGCGTCGGGAGGGCATCCGCGACGAATTTGATCCGCCTGATTATCGAGCGCGGGCACGTGCCGACGGCTGTGTTTTCGGCGCTTCTACCGTACCACTCATTTCGTTATTATATTCAATTGCGGCTAATGATTTCAGTATTACATGTGGCATTCGTATTTTATGTGCTTGAATGGCTTTCTAGAAATCCTGTGGAACTTGCCTTCAGTCCAGGAATTTTCAACTGTGTTTAATTGCCTTACGCAAAGTACGTTTGGCAATAAAACACGAAAAACATAAAACCATACTAATAAATGTGGATCCTATCTTGAGAAAGCCTATTGGAGTATATATTTAGACTTGCATTATTCTCTAAGCCCGTAAAGTTTTATTAAAAACTGACCATACCGTTCGGGAGCTTTCCGTGTAAGGATCCGAGCCCAGTACATATAACATTACTAAGGAAGTAAATATAATCCAAATTCTATCGTGTTTGGTCTTATTTTAATCACCGCAATCTCAGCAATATTTCAAAAAAAAATTATAGCGATATAGATAACAATCAACAAGTTTCGCCGTTGCATTAGTGTGGTCTCACAGATACGAAGCATTTAATCTTTCAATGGTTACCCCAAGTATCAACAGCCGCGACGTGTCGGCTAGAACCCGGGGGATTCCCCCCAGTGGTGGGGATGAATCGCGAGCGCCGTCGGGGGAGATCGTAGCGAGCGCCAAGCGAAGAATTACTGTATATGTCTATATTTGAGTTCATCATCTTTGTAGTAAGAAAACTGTTCGATTGTGACTATACCTACGTGCAATAAAATCTATATTAATCGACATAAGCAGTAAATTGTATTGCAGATATCCTGTTTCGAGTTCCGTCCTCTGATGTTATATCAACAGGTTATGGGCCCAGTTTCGACGAGTGAAACGAAATTAGAGTAAAAATGTTCACGTGTCCAAGTGCAAAAATGAATACGAGTAATTTTATAAATTCTACGAGAATTAAAGTACTTACAAAAGATAATTATGACTCCTGGTGCGTCCAAGTTGAAGCCCTATTAGTCAAACGTGACGGATGGGGTTATGTAAATGGTACAATCAAACAACCAACTACAGATCCCACTGCAATCATTCAATGGGAAACTGCAGATAGAAAAGCACGTGCTGATATTATATTATCAATAGTCCCAAATATTGCGAAGCGAGTTGCTAAATTATCAACATCTCGCGAAATTTGGTTAAGTCTAAAGGAGACATATGCCTCGATAGGACTGATTAAAAAGGCTACTCTACTCCACGCTCTTACAGTATCGAGAATGTCAGAAGAAGACGATATCCATGAACATTTAAATTCATTTTTCGATGTAATCTCAAAATTAGAAACTATGGAAATTAACGTTAATGATGAGTTAACAACAACGCTAATATTGAATAGTCTTCCCGACAGTTATGAAAATTTTGCAGGAAATATAAGGTCTCGTGACGAACTACCGAGTCCTGAACAATGCAAAATAAAAATACTTGAAGAATTTGAACGAAGAAAATCCAAAGCAAAGCGTCATGCGCAAGCGATGATTGCAGCCAAGGGATGTTATAATAAGGGGAATAAATTACAGTCACCAAATAATTGTTGTGCCACAGTTAGTGTTTCGGATAGCTCGCCTTTAGGAGTATAGATCTTATTAAATTTTACTTGTTTTATTAACCCGTAAATGATAGTTATGTTGGAACATTGATTTAACGTGTGCACATTTATTTCACAAGAATCCTTGTAACGAGAACACTATTTTGCAATAATGATATTAATCAAAGAGTACTTGTTGGTAAAATGTATTTATTGTAGAAATGTAAGGCGCTGATATGCCGTTGTTGAGCCGTTATGATTGTAATGCAAATTGCTTCACGCAGTGAAGCTTCAAGCGGTATAAATAGTAATGATTAAATAAAGGTTTAATAAATTAATAATGTATCTTTGGAGTCACTGATAATTATTTGTTATGTGTTGCTGAATTACCTTCGCAAAGCCGTTTTGTTGTAGAGAGAGACAGTTTGTAATGCCGCGCGGCGGTTTATATAGTGTAACGCGAGGCATAGAGTAAGCAAAGGTAATTAGCGAAGAGCGCTCGCGCTTGTCATCACGACACAGCGCTAGGAGCGAAGCGTACGGGCGCCCTTCCATGAATGAATCCAGAACAGTTAGCGTTTGAAGATTGTTGAGGGATCTCGTGGGTGCGGGAGCGGTCGAAGAATGAGAATTCACCGGAGTTCGAGTGATAATAAGAGATTTATTCGCTTAGGGACGGTATGAAAGTACCCTTGCTATGATTACAGCAGGCTTTGATGGTGACGGCCTAAACTTATGATCCGAAGATGATTGTCGGGCGATTTGCCCGTGCTTTTATATTGTGGCGCTTGAGGAATTCGCTGAATCTTCCTTGAGGGTTGACGACTCGCAAGTGTCATTGCCCTATTTGTATTGCTGATTCGGTGATCAGCGAATTCCTAGCGCGTCCGATTGATTGCGTTGGCCCGACCTAGATTTTACGTACTGCTGACTTGCAGTTAGTATCGCCGAGCACAACATAATACAGACAAATCCAAAGGAAAATATTTCCCGTTTCGATGCAGTAAATGCGGTGAATATGACCATAAAGCCGCCTGTTGTCCAACGCGAGGTGATCAAAAACGGAAATCAAGTCGAAAACATCACCACCATAGTCAAAATGAGGGCAATCGTCGAGAGAGGGCATATTTATCTGCAGAATCATTTCTAGCTGTGGGAGATGAAGAAGGTTTTCGAGTTGACGTGTGCAAAGAATCACCCAAGTGGTGTCTCGATAATGGAAGTTCATCCCACTCATGCAAGGACAAGTCAAGTTTCGAAAACTTGAACCGAGCCCAATATATCAAATTGAATTTGGCGAGTAATTCCCCAACAGCAATTCAAGGGAAAGGGAAAGTCCGTCTCCCTGTAACCGACGAACAACACTCCAGGTCAGTTAATCTTGAAAATACAATTTATGTTCCTGATCTGCGAGTAAATCTCATGTCAGTAGGGAAAATTACTAAACAAGGCGATCAGGAGGTCATTTTTAAGAAGAATGAAGCTATTGTCCAAGATGTACAAGGTAATATAGAGATGATAGCCGATAGAGAAGGAGACCTCTACTATGTGCGTACGTCGTTACCTGAATCTGCACATGCAGCTGAGACCGAGCCAAGTCCAAGTGATCTACTGAAATGGCATAGACGAATGGGCCACCTGAATGTTCGTGGCTGAAAACAAATGGTTAAAAATAATTACGTAAAAGGAATAAAGGTGAATATTAATGAGGAAATGAAACCTTGTGCAATCTGCCTTGAAGAGAACATCACCGCTCTTCCACATCCGAAGAGAACTGTCCGAAGTGATGAACCATTGAAATTAACCCTTTGCGGACGAGTGTCGGCAAATAGCCGCCCAAGTCTTTTTACCGTTGCGGACGCGTGTCGGCATATAGCCGCCCAATTCTCGCGCTGCGGCTGGCGTATGTTTATCGTTCTAAACGATAAAATACGCATGGGTATTGGGTATTGGTATATGTATCCAAGTTTTCCCTTTGCGGACGAGTGTCGGCCTATAGTTTTTGTATGGATAAGGTCTTATCTTCGTATATTGTATAGTGTAAACTTACGATGCGAAACCATGTAGGTTCAGAACGAATTTAGTCTGCCGAGTCAGTCTTTCAGTGTCACTACCAGAGAAATCAGCAAAGTTTTCATACATTTTATACATTTTCACATATTTTACACCTTATAACATCCTACACACGATGGCTAAAAGATGCAGAGGCGATACGTTCAATAGTGACAGTAAATACCAAGTAGTTCTGGATCACGAACACCTGGTTCACAACTAAATTCAACTCACACAGAACCATTAGATTTCTTCAACTCGTTCTTTACCGATGACTTGATCAGAAATCATATGATACAAGGAAAACATCTAGAAAAGCGCTCCACACGGCATACATGGACTAATGTCACACCAAAAGAAATGCGAGCATTTCTCGGCATAATATTGCTTATGGGGACACTGCCACTTCCAAGCTTGAAAGATTATTGGACCACTGACAAGAAATGTAGGATCCCATACTTTTCCGAAATATTCAGGAGAGATCGATTCTTATAAGTATTTTTGATGCTGCATACAAATGAATAAAGCTTTAGATTTTATAACGCAAACGTGCGACGTGAAAATTTTCTCAGCTGCGTGCTCGAATACCTCTCGTCCACAGCGAAGCTCGGTCGCCGGCCGCCTCCGTCCGCAAAGGGTTAATATATTCAGACATTTGTGGTCCGATGCGTGTACATTCAAATGGGGGAAAGTCGTACTTTGCGACCTTTATAGATGATTATTCGCGATGGACGGAAATATTCCTGTTATCAAGAAAAGGTGACATTTTTAATGCATTTAAGGAATACAAGAAGAGAGTCGAAAATCAATTTCAATCAAAAATAAAAGGGTTTCAATCAGATAACGCTAAGGGGTATATATCAACTGAGTTTAATCAATTTTTGAAGTCCAACGGGATCCAAAGGTCTGCTCCGCGTACGCTTCAACAAAATGGCGTTGCTGAAAGAAAAAACCGAACCTTGGTTGAAATGGCCAGATGTCTTATTCTACAGTCCGGCTTGCCACTATCATTTTGGGGTGAAGCTATTTCTACAGCGAATTTCGTTAGAAACAGATGTCCAACGAAGACACTTCTCGGGAGAACTCCATATGAATATTGGACAAATCGTGTCCCAAATTTGAAATTTTTTAGAACTTATGGAGAAACTGCTTACGTACTGAACAAAATTAAAGGAAAAGATAAGGGCCAAGGACCAAAAGGGGAGAAAGCTATATTCGTGGGAT
This sequence comes from Nomada fabriciana, assembly GCA_907165295.1. Classification (NCBI taxonomy): domain Eukaryota; kingdom Metazoa; phylum Arthropoda; class Insecta; order Hymenoptera; family Apidae; genus Nomada; species Nomada fabriciana. Next base: position 12,932,065 of record OU015689.1, read on the forward strand.
ATGCTGTAGAAGCAAAAGCATATAGATTGTATGTACCAGAAACGAAGAAAATTGTAATATCTAGAGACGTTGCATTCGTGGGTGAAATGTATTATAAGCCACATAAGGAAGACATAATATCTATCGATGCAGAGATCAACTGTCATAAATTATTGTCAAATGAAAAAACGGAAGCAGTGATCAATTTAGAAGAAAATGAAACTATGGTCGGACCCAACAATGAAGTTGGATTAGTCCCAGGGTTTAAACGAGGTCGAGGACGTCCAAAACGTATCAAATCAGGACCAGGAAGACCACGTAAAGAATTTAATATGGTCCCCGTGACGCATATGCGATATGACTCAATTGCATCGACATCAACACCCCCAATATCACCGATAACGCCTGTGATACCACCAATTACTGATCCTGAAGTAATACTACCACGTATTGAAGTTACCAGATTCTGACCGAGGTTAAAAGTCTCATTGAAAATGATACTTGGCAAGTTGTTAACCTACCAAGCGGGAGAAAAATCGTCGGATGCCGATATGTGTTGACCAACAAGTACTTACCAGACGGTAAACTGCAAAAAAGGAAAGCGAGCAGTGAAATACAACATGATAGTAGAACAAATCGACATCACTACTGCCTACTTAAATGGGACTCTAGACGAGAAAATTTATATGAGAAAACGTCCAATGATTGAAGAGACACTCGAAGAATTAATAAAACGAGAACCGAGGGATAGTAAAATTGCTGTAAAATTTATACAAATGCTAGAAAATTTGAAATGTGGCAATGTATGTTTGCTTAATAGAGCTCTATACGGTTTGAAACAGGCCGGACTTCAGTGGAATATTGAAGCAAATGCGGTGTTGACAAGGATGGGTCTGACAATCTAAATCGGATCCTTACATTTATTTCGCTAAAAGAGATGCAGAGTGATTACTCATATCAGTTTATGTAGATGATTTTCTGATCGTTTCTAAAGATACTAAGTGGATAGAATCCATTAAAAGGGAAATGACTAATTATTGTCTTGGCATCGAGATTATTCAAAGTCCAAGAGGGATTGCAATAAAGCAATCAAACTACATAAGAGAACTGATCAAGAGGTTCAATTTGGAAGAAGCAAATTCAGTGACAACACCACTGCCTGTAGATGCAAAAGCCACCACAACCGTGAAGTCCTCAGCTGATCTCGAAAATTTACCGTACAGAGAATTGATTGGTGGACTCATGTATATAGCCCTGGCAACGAGACCCGATATTGCTTACGCTGTGAGTTTTCTGTCTCAATTTAACCACTCTTACACCAAAGTGCATTGGGGATTGGCTAAGCGAGTTTTAAGATACCTGATTGGCACTCAAGACGTCGGAATTATGTATGAGAAATCGCCTGATCAAATCAAAGGGTATGTTGATGCCGACTGGGGTAGTAAGTTATTAGACCGAAAGTCATATACCGGATTTGCATTTCTATTAAGCAATGCTACGATAAGTTGGAAGGCACAAAAGCAAAGAACCGTCGCTTTATCTTCTACTGAAGCAGAGTATATTGGGATTGCGGAAGATGTCAAAGAAGCAGTGTATTGGTCAAATTTTATGAATGAAATTGGCCTAGAAGATCTAAAACACTTGATCATTTGCAACGATAATCAAGGAGCCAAACTCCTAGTTGAGAAACCAGTGTTTCATCAGAGAACAAAACATATTGACCTGAGACACCACTTCATAAGGGATGTTTTGAAGAAAGGAGTTATTGAATTGAGTTACCTTAATACCAATGAAATGATTGCTGACGTATTAAACAAAGCACTTTCTAGTCAAAAGCATTATGTGTCTCTCCATGGACTTGGACTCACAATCAGACATATTCCAAGTCAAGTACTCATTGAGAGAGGGTGTTGAGATTCAATTCGTGCTTCGCGCCATGGGGAGACGTGGTGTATTTGGTGACACGTGACCTGAACTTGTATATGTCTATATTTGAGTTCATCATCTTTGTTGTAAGAAAACTGTACGGTTGTGACTATACCCACGTGCAATAAAATCTATATTAATCGACATAAGCAGTAAATTGTATTGCTGATATCCTGTTTCGACTTCCGTCCTCTGACGTTATTCAACAAGCCCATTTGTGAAAATTGCGGTAAAAAAGAATAAAATGTACATTATTTATTTCTAAATAAAAGAAATTATACCGAATCACAGAAGAAACTAAAAATAAACAACCAATGGCACATTACAAGTTTGTAAATGTCTAATAAATCAGTTGAGAGGTGATTTTCGGGAACCAAGAACTCGTCCATCTACATCTTCGTCAGACAATAGACTAAACAATAAATTACATATTCCCAATGTGGGGGAATGAAAACGGGACTGCATTGTTTGTTCTGATAGGAAGATGCCAGGTGGAAGACGTCAAACTACTTATTATTGTGAAACTTGTATAAACCAGCCTCCAATGCATATTGGGAATTGCTTCAAAATCATACATTTTGATAGTGTAGAAAATTGTAAGAAATAAAATTAGATTTATTTGCAAAAAATATGTTCCTCAATATCTACACATTCATATAAATCAAAAATAATTACAATACATTACTTGGTTCCAAAGTTAGACTATATAATATGACGCGGTCTTATATCCACGTTTTCGCGAAAAGTGCCGTCGAGTTGCTGGTAGCTAAGGCGCGGGATGGCGCCGAGTGCAAAGGGTTAAGATATATAAGTTGTTTTAAAGACTGGTAATTTGTCGGGGCGCGGTAGGAATAGGTATACATGAAATATCGGTAGGTTTAGTGCTCATTAACTTTTTGTAACATAACTTATTTAAGTCGTGTTTCTTAAAACATAATTTATCCACCTTAAAACGTGCTGTTAACAAAAATTTTTTGCGTAAGTAATAACACACTTTATTCATTTCGGATAACGATTAAAAGTGTCGAGCACAGTTATTAAACGACGTATTAGTGCGTTTGTTATTCATGAAAACCGAATAATTTCACATTATTCTTAATTTAAGACGATTTAACACTCTGTGCCACTGCGTTGTTCCCGACCACGACCGAGCGCGGTTGACAGCTACGCGTTTAAGGGGGTAGAAATGGCACGTGACCACTCCGATTTGGAAGGTCGGTATTACAGCAGCTTTTTCCTGCACAGAAATGGTAATACCGACAGGCGAGAGGGAGCTGCTTGTAATTTCGATATTCTATTCTGAGTGTGGAAAGAAATTGTCAGCTGTTGTGTTGAACTTGAAAGAACTTAAACGGAAAGTCTGCTGGTAGTGCATGCGTAGAAAATTCATTGTACATTTGAATTACATTTGAATTACATTGTGCATTTGAATGTTCCGAAATCGGACCCACTCAATTGTTCGAAACATGTTCTGCAAACTGTTTTTCGAACTGTTCACAATGGTCTAGACAGTCTCGTACACATGTTTGGATGGCCATGAGAAAGTTTAGAACAATACATTGTATTATGATGACAAAAATGCAAGGAAAGATTGGTTGAAGAAATGGACTATCGTGAGGGAATCCCCCTTGGCGACAGCGACGCTCGACGACGCGGTGTAATATGATCCGAACCGGAGTATCGGTGTGACTAATACTAATTCAACGATGAACTTTTTTCATTTATTAATTTTTCTACATGTAACTTTTACCAATGTGTTAGCAACAGCGTATTTTTAATGAAAGGAAGGGGACCGAGTGGCGAAGTGCTGTGCATTTCAAGGAATGGTTGGGGGATTTATGATACGGACTTGGCATGGATGCGTTTGGAGAGTGTTCTGCAAAGGGGCAATCTGGACGGCAGACGATGGCTGGTGGCCCGACGCTATTCAACTATCGAATGTCTAAGGATTGACCGTTTATTAGGGGTTTTTAGAAAGTGAATGAATGGGACTGAACATCCTGTTGACCGACGATGGCTGGCGACCGCATTGGGTTTTCCAACTATCTGGTGTCGAGGGATTGTTTACTAGAGTCAAGTAGAGAACACATGTGGCAATCGGCTTGTAGCCGTATTGCCAAGGAATAGGGACTCTCTCCCTGGAGGATCTGGCCACGGAGTGGGGAAGGTTCTGCCTTTTTGGTAAATGAACTGTGATTGACCACTCAGTCTTTACCCCAGAATTGACAGGGAAAGATCTACCTATCTTACGCCGCGCTTTCGATATTTACTACAACGTCGAATTTCTAACAAATGTATCTGGGAGATTTTTCTGATTATAGTAAACCCAAACACGATATGGTTTGAATTATATTTACTTGTTGATACAGAATTTGTGGTACGTATTTAATTATTATCAACAAGTAAATATAATTGAAACTATATCGTATTTGGGTTTACTATAATCAGAAAAATCTCGCAAGTACGTTAGTAAAAGTTTCATTAAGAGAAATTCAGAAAGTAAAAAAATGAACACGTGCGGGACTCGAACCTACAGAAAAGTTTCTGGCGGCTCGAGACAAAATCTCCGTTTGAGGCGATTCATTTAGTTAGCTGATGATGACATTTGTAACAGATGTGGCAACAGCGCGACAGAAGTCTTGATAAGTTGCGGCAACTATGCCTTACTGTGTCTGTATTCACGTATCACGTATTTACGTATGAATCGGTGTTCGATTCTACATGCATAGGAGCGTAAAGGATTACAAAAAAAATCAGGTACTCAACTGTTGACTGATTTAGAGACATTTCCTTATAATATGTTTTATACAAAATAGTTGTTTCGGATGCTGGTTAAAGATGTAGAGGATTGCCCAAAGGAAATTCGGAGCGTTGATGAATTCGGTGTATACTGATTCGGTTTAGCGTAAATGATCTGTGATCAGTGGTAGCTCTTAGGTCGTACATTTTGCGGTGATACAAAATTACAAAGATTTGCTGTTTGCGCTAGCGCGGTTAGACTTTGAATAATGCCAAAACGGTTGAGTACCCGCCGATTATAGGTAATCGGTCTCTGATGGGAGGGGGGCCACGTGACACGGTGCCGTCACGCGGCGATCGGTTGGCGGTTCGGATGCGCACGGGTTTGCGTCGGAACTATGGTTCCCGAACATTCCGCCCGCCTCGAAGTGTCTTCGAAATTAATCCAGCTTATACTAATATACATACATGGTCTTAATATTAACTTATAATACTATGTACAAGTTCTGCGCGTCTGGTCGTCTTAACCTAGTATATACAATACGCTATTCTTATTGACTAGCTTATCCTAGTGGGTTTGGTGTTGCCACCTTCGTGTCGCCGCCCGCCGTGTCCGGTTCTTTGATTTGTTTGGCTTCTTCTTCCCGGTTGATCTCAACCGGGAGGAAGCAAACCTTCGCGATTGGTCGTCGATATGTCGAACGAGCGGTGCGTACAGTAACGACGCGAATCAACCCGTCTGCGCCCGGGTGGCAAGCTATTATCCGGCCCATTTCCCAATGACTGGGGGGTTGCATGTCGTGCCGAAGCACGACAATCTTGCCGATCTCGGCGAGGCGTTGCGTGGTTCGCCATTTCGGACGCTGCTGGAGCGTGTGTAGATAATCGTTTCTCCACGCGCGCCACACTAACTCCGTTACCCTGTGCACCAGTTGCCATCGAGATAGACGCTGTTCGCGTAACTGTAATACGCTTGATTCGGGCGCGGCTATTAGCGGCGCTCCGATCAGGAAATGACCGGGAGTGAGCGCTGCATAATCCTCGATGTTTTCCGATACGGCGGCGATGGGTCGCGAATTGAGGCACGCCTCGATGCGGCACAGGACCATGGTCAGTTCTTCGGCGGTCAGCGTGTGCCGCCTGATGCACCTTCGTAGATGTCGCTTCACGCTTTTTACCCCTGCCTCCCACAATCCGCCGAAGTGGGGGGCAGACGGGGGGATGAAGTGCCACGTCACTCGTTCCGTCGCGATGGCGTTTAGGAAGGCAGGATCGCGGATGGCTGCTCGATGAGCGGCAGCAAGCTCTCGATCGGCACCTTGGAACGTCGTGCCGTTGTCCGAGTACATGCTGCTCGGCATCCCGCGTCGCGATACGAAGCGGTGAAACGCGGCGATGAACGCGGCAGAGCCGTAGTCGTGCACGAGTTCCAAATGCACGGCTTTAATGGTCATACATACGAACAGCGCTATGTATGATTTGTGCGACTTTTGTCCGCGGCCGGCAGCGTTCCGGACCATAATCGGGCCGGCGTAATCAACGCCGGTGTGTATAAATGCGCGCAGCGTTCTGTTAATGCGTGTGGCCGGTAATTCGCCCATAAGTTCGCGCGGGACTGTCGCTCTTTCGCGCGCGCATGCCACGCAACGGTGCAGGACTTGGCGGACCGTCGTTCGCGCTCACACGATCCAATACTCGTCCCGTAACGACGCGAGGGTTAAGGACGAGCCCCCGTGTAAGGTTCGGATATGGTGATGCTTGATGATCATGGCGAGGATCGGATGCGAGCGCAGGAGTATGGGATATATTGCCCTTTCGGGCAGGTTGGATCGGCGTAGCCGTCCACCCACGCGCATTATGCCCTCGCCGTCTATAAACGGATTCAGTGAGGATGTTGGGCTGGAATGGGTGACTGCGTTTCCTTTGGAGAGGGCCGCGAGCTCCAACGGGAAACTGTCTCTTTGTATCTGTCGAATCCAGAGTGTCTTCGCGCGGGCGATCTCGTCGGTTCGAAGGGCGGTTCCGTTCCCTAATCCTATCTCCGGTCTGCTGCCTGTCGCTCTCGTAGAAGTGCGTGCACGCGAATACGCAAGGAAGCGATACAGATAAGCCGTAATCCGTAGCATTTTGGGCCACGAAGAGAAGCGCGACGCGATCGGGTTCGCTGTTGGCGAGTCGGCAGAAGCGAGGCATACGATCTGGCCCGGCCTTTTTTCTAGCGACGTGGAGTGCGACAAGATCGACGGTTGGTCCGGCCATTGATCCCCAGGGAGACGCAGCCACGCGCCCCCCCATAGCTTATTGGATACGAGTTCGTGCCCAGTCAATCCGCGCGATGCACAATCCGCGGGATTTTCTTGAGTTGGCACGTGTCGCCAGGAGGCATCGGGTAAGAGTTCCTGAATTCTTGCCACGCGGTTCGCGACGAATGTTTGCCAACGCGACGGGTGTTCGGCTATCCATGCTAGGGTAACCGTGGAGTCGGTCCAGCAATGGCAATCGATTTCTTGTGGTGACATCGCTGCTCGTATCGATTTCATTAGTCGCGCCAAGAGAAGAGCAGCGGATAATTCGAGCCGCGGTATGCTCATTGTTTTTACCGGAGCGACCTTTGATTTCGCTGAGATCAACGAGATTGACACACAGCCATCGGACGAAACTATTTTACTGTATACAACTGCTGCGTACGCGCTGCTTGACGCATCGGCGAACCCATGCAGTGAATATTGCTGGATTGCACTGTTTTGGCTGGTCCAACGCGGGATGGCTACATCGTGCAACGCTGGTAAGGACGCGTAGTATTTCTCCCATTCGCGCTGCGTGTCGGGAGGTAGTGGCTCGTCCCACTCGCACTTACAAGGAAACATATTCGGGTGTCCGCCTCCGATTTTGATTAAACTTGGTGGGCATATTAAGCAGGTGAAAAAAAGGGACACGTATTTTTTTATAGCTGCCCAATCGCAAGTTTAGGGGGTAAATTCACCCCTTGAAGTTTCAGCAGAAAAATGGTATCTCGAAAACTGTCACAGATATAAGAAAACTTCTTAAGGAAAAGTGTCATGGTTTTTTGAGGTAAAAGAAATAGTGGTACCAGATTTTGTAAAAAGTAATTTGTTTATAACAAACAAATTTATTGTTACATTATTTTCAGAGATACAACAATTTACATAATGACAAGAAAGAACCGAAATTTTATCCTGAATCCATTGCTATATAATATGATGGATTTGCCTTCTACAGTTTTCCAAAATTTTCATATAATACGCAGACCGCACGGGTCCGCCGGGCTGCGGCCGGACGAAGTGTACACGTATAGGCATACGGGCGGCTATTATTATGAGATACGAATTTATTAATCATAACAAGACGATATAAAATTTGTAATAGTAATATTAATTACATTAGTATGCATTGCAGTATGATATTGTTGCTTGGAAATTAATATCCGTTAATAACAAAATTCGTATAAAAATTAGAGATGTAATAGACATTAAATTCGAGAAGGCTACCAGTGTCTCTACTTTTATGTATATAATCGCTATCGGACGAAAATGATTTCGGCAATTTATATAATTGATGTCGTTTCATTTCGAATGAATTTGTGCTGATTAAATCTTATAGTTAATCGGCTGCGGCCATAATGCATACTAATGAAGTTCAGCCAGATAATTGTGATACACAGAATATGTAAACATCAGTGGACAAAATATTTATCATTACTTGATACCATTACTTGACGTGCCGTTGCTATCATTATTTATCAATAGCCATCAATTATTTAAATTGCCGAAATCATTTTCGTCCGATAGCGATTATATGTATACATAAAAGTAGAGACACTGGTAGCCTTCTCGAATTTAATGTTTATTACATCTCTAATTTTTATACGAATTTTGTTATTAACGGATATTAATTTCCAAGCAACAATATCATACTGCAATGCATACTAATGTAATTAATATTACTATTACAAATTTTATATCGTCTTGTTATGATTAATAAATTCGTATCTCATAATAATAGCCGCCCGTATGCCTATACGTGTACACTTCGTCCGGCCGCAGCCCGGCGGACCCATGCGGTCTGCGTATTATATGAAAATTTTGGAAAACTGTAGAAGGCAAATCCATCATATTATATAGCAATGGATTCAGAATAAAATTTCGGTTCTTTCTTGTCATTATGTAAATTGTTGTATCTCTGAAAATAATGTAACAATAAATTTGTTTGTTATAAACAAATTACTTTTTACAAAATCTGTGACCACTATTTATTTTACCTCAAAAAACCATGACACTTTTCCTTAAGAAGTTTTCTTATATCTGTGACAGTTTTCGAGATACCATTTTTCTGCTGAAACTTCAAGGGGTGAATTTACCCCCTAAACTTGCGATTGGGCAGCTATAAAAAAATACGTGTCCCTTTTTTTCACCTGCTTAATATGCCCACCAAGTTTAATCAAAATCGGAGGCGGACACCCGAATATGTTTCCTTGTTAGTGAGCCATAGCTGTTGGAGCAGTATCTTCGCGGTAATTACTGCTGGAGATATTAGCCCCAGCGGATCGTACAGCCGCGCTATTATCGACATTACCGCACGCTTGGATGTCGTTCCCTGGGTTTCTTTGGGCGCACTGACTCGGAAGGTCAGTGCGTCCTCGGAGGGGTTCCAACATACGCCTAGTACCTTTAGTTCGTCAGCTCCCTTGAACTCTTTCTCACGCGCGAGCCCGTGGTCGGCGCTGTCGATGCCCTTTAATAATTTTGGACAGTTACTGGCCCATTTCCTCAACTGGAACCCACCTTTATTGAGGAGTGCGGTAAGTTGGTGACGGGTGCTTATCGCGAGTTCGAGATCGTCGGCGCCGAATATGCAGTCGTCCACGTAATTCTGCTTGTGCAACACCGGCGCACAGTGGTCCGGATTGGGGTTAAGTGTGCCATATGACCAAAAAATGAACTTACACGTATCGATATTTTTCGAATATACACTACTTCCTAAATGTCCACCAGTCCCAAAAACGAAAACATTTGCATAATTTAATGCCATTTTTTAGTAGAAATGACAACGTAAAGTTGGACTTTCTAAGGACAGAGTTTTTCATCGAAAAATCGCGTATTATTCTTTTGGGTATGGAGGTTACAATTCTACATGTATTTAGTTCATTCTTTTTTTGCAGTAAAGGGCATTCTTCCGCGATATAAATTCACTCCTCGATTTAATAATTACCATATAAAGTTTATTATAACATACTGTCGAATGAACTATTACAAATTCTTCAAATGTCTTGTGTTTGACAAGAAATATCTTGCAAGTCCCAAAGAATCCCGCAATTTAGCAAATTGGAATATATTCCGGACACCTTCCTCTAAATAACTGTGAAAAAATCGATTCCCCCCTCGTCCCCCTATTCAGACTATGATTTTTTAAAGTTGGGCGCGTCATCGCGTCTTTCGTGGAAAAGTATAGTTGGTACTATATGCCACCTTCTGTCATATTATTCAACATGCGTTATTGCCAATAGGCCAACTTTCGGAGGAAGCCCTTGAAGCTCGCCATAAAGACTTCAAGCAAATTAGAGTAAGAAATAGTAGAAAAAGTTCCAGAACCGATACAAACCAGGATATACTACATCGCCTCCTGCTAACATCAGATCCGTACATGAGCTCTATTAGAATAAAATCATTTACCAAAAAATTTATCCCAAAGCGCTCCAATTAATAATTAAATGATTCAAAATGATAATAACAATTATTATAAATAATAATAACAAAAATAACATTGATGTATTTTTTCTTAACCAATCCTTAAATTGACATTACTACATTGTCCAGTCCAAGTTTCGCGTTTATACCTTTTACGAATAAAAAGTTATAAGGAAAAGGCACACTTAACCCCCATCCGGACCACTGTGCGGCGTCGCGAGGGGATACGCTGCTCCTTCATCCTCGGCGAGCTGCCGAAGCACGCGCTGTGCTTGATATGACGCGGAAGTTGTGCCGTACGTCACCGTGCGGAGTCGGTACTCGGATATGGGTCCGCTTTCGTGCCCGCGCCAGAGTATTATTTGGTAATCCCGGTCGCGCGGGTCCATCAGTATTTGTCGATACATTTTCGCGCTATCGGCAGTGTACACGTAACGGTACTGCCTCCACCGGATGAGGATCGCTGGTAAATCATTTTGTAATTTTGGGCCCACGCACAAGTGATCGTTCAATGATTGGCCCGTTGATGCTCGGCATGACGCGTTGAATACGACGCGGAGTGGGGTCGTCCCGCTACTATCTTTTCGGACCGCGTGATGCGGTATAAAGTAGTGGTTTTCCGCGCTTGGGGGTTCCGTGGGTTGGATTATTTCCATATGACCGAGATGAATGTACTCGGCCATGAACGCGTGGTATGCTTCGCGTTGTTCCGGGTGGAGCGCGAGCTTCCTTTCTACGTGGAGTAGTCGTGAAAGTGCGGCCGGTCGCGAGGTCCCGAGCTTTGGTGGGCCGTCTTTAAACGGGAGTCGTACCATGTACCGCCCGCCATGCGTACGTGTATGGGTGGCCGCGAAGTGCTCCTCGGTCCTTTGTTCCTCCGCGCTGAGGTGCTCGCCCTTTGGCAGGTCCTCCACCTCCCAGAATGAACGGAGCGTTCTGTTTAATTCATGCATCGCGGTCGTGCCGTCCGCGACAACATCATCTGTCCGATCTGTCCGATACCGGACAGGATCCACCCGAGGACACTCCGCTGCGCGATCGGCTGCTGTTCACCCCCCTTACGGACCCCATCGAGGGGGAGGGACCCATACAGATCCGCTCCGGTCAGCAGATCAATTGGATCGGAGCTCATGGGTGTTTTATCGGCTAGTTGTAGATCTGCAACGTGGGCCCAGCGATCCGATCCGGAACCGCGTTGAGGAACGTAGCGAGTCAGCGTTCGCATTACGAGCGCAGTTGTCGTAAACGTGGGCGCGGGCGCGAAAGCCGGCGATATCGTAATTTTCGCCGCGTGTCGCACCGTTGTAGAATTGTCGCCCACACCTGTTATTCGTATATGACGACGCGTTTTGGGCAGTCTCAACAGTTGCACGAGTCTCTCGGTTACGATGCTCGTTGCTGAGCCCTGATCGAGTAACGCTCGTGCCTCGATATGATGCCCCGCTTGCGAGTACACGCGAACGCGCGTGGTCGCGAGCATCACGTGCGCCTTTAGAGCCGATGTTTTCGCGGTTAGGTGCGTGTGCACCGGTTCGTAGTCAGCTGTTGACGCGGGTATCGTTTGAATTTTTGAATCCGTTGGGATGACCGCGGTGGGTGCGAGGTGTAGCAGCGTATGATGCCGACCGCTGCACTGTTTACACACATGTTTGCTCGAACAGTCCTTGAGTACGTGTTTTGCACTAAAGCAGTTAAGGCAACGGTTGCCTTTTCGAATGATTTCGATTCGCTGTGACGGGGTCTTATTTCTGAACGCATCGCATTTGATTATAAGGTGATCAGCGCGGCATACCGGACACGGCGACGATACCGTGGCGGAGTGGGACGATATGTACTTATGTCGCTCTGATTTCACATGGGCGTTGATTTGGCCCCTGCTCTCCCTTTGTGGGGAATCCGGCATGGATTCCAATGCGCGGATCCGCGAATCTAAGAAGGCGCTTAATCTAGAAAACGGAGGGTAATCGACGGTATCTCCCAGCTCGAACTCCCATGCCTTCCGCGTGTGAGTGTCGAGCCGTTGGGCTATTAGATAAACTAACAGATCGTCCCACTTATCCACCGGGCGGTCTAAATTAATTAATGCTTGTATCGCGATATTCATTTTATCGCGAAGGTCACGGAGTAGCTCGGCCTTTTCGTGTGTGACGGTAGGGAGCTCCGTCAAGTTGCGAAGGTGGTGCGTTATCAACCGCCTCTTGTTCTCGTAACGCGACTCTAATAATTTCCACGCAATTTGGAAATTGTCTCGGTAATCGCGAGGTGATTTATCGCTTTGGCCGCTTCGCCCGTCACACACGAGGCTAAATGGTGCATGCAGTCTACTCGCGATAAGGTGAGATCGGTAAGAACCATTGATTTAAACTTATCTCGGAACGCCTCCCAGTGTTCGAAGCTGCCGTCGAATTGTGGTAGTCTTAGTGGTGGTAGACGATCGTTTCTCCTGGTGGAGGGCTCGCACGTTGGTTTCGGTGCCGCAGCATGTTGAGCCAACAGTTCGGCGATGAAATCAGCAGCTTCGTTGTAGTCTTCCTCGGAGGCGGCAAACTGGTCCTCCGTGAAGTACTGGTGATTAGCTCTTGTGTTCGCGTCGCATTGTGCTGCGATGGCTGCATGCCGGCGTCTGCATATCTTGAAGTTCTCCTCTAACGACGCTAAGCGCCTGTGGAGGACTGCTGCCGTCATTTTCTCCTTGCCCAGCTTCTTCAAATTGGGGATCGTTTGGCGTATGGAGTGCATTACTGCCTCCTGCTCGGCCATGACGATATGCACGCTTTCCATCGTTGCTTGGTTCCTCGGGCAATCCGGCTCGAAGGACCAATGTTTCGGATGCTGTCCAATGTTTCGGATGCTGGTTAAAGATGTAGAGGATTGCTCGAAGGAAATTCGGAGCGTTGATGAATTCGGTGTATACTGATTCGGTTTAGCGTAAATGATCTGTGATCAGTGGTAGCTCTTAGGTCGTATATTTTGCGGTGATACAAAATTACAAAGATTTGCTGTTTGCGCTAGCGCGGTTAGACTTTGAATAATGCCAAAACGGTTGAGTACCCGCCGATTATAGGTAATCGGTCTCTGATGGGAGGGGGACCACGTGACACGGTGCCGTCACGCGGCGATCAGTTGGCGGTTCGGATGCGCACGGGTTTGCGTCGGAACTATGGTTCCCGAACAATAGTCAAAAGAATGAAAAAGAATAATAATAAGAGCAATAATTTCAAATAATTGCTGTAATTACCACATTCTGAAAATATGATATTAGTCCATCAATACTTCCACCATTAGTAAAAAAATTCCAATCACTCCTTTTTTATTTCAAATAATATAGCCATATAATTATAACATAAATTCGACACCGATTTCGAGTCATGTATGTGTTACAGTAAAAGCGTTTAGTAAATTTATACAGTTCCCAGTCAATGTATGCCTAAAATGCATGTCCTACCCTATAAACGTACGAAAATGCATACATTGACTGCATCACGCTTTTACTGCAGCACATGTCACACGCCAAAGCTTCAGTTTTGCTATGATTTCACGTTGGCAGTCCCCCTGAGTAGGCGCCACCTCATCACAACTAGTTGAACTAAATTTGTGACGTCACGTGCTCCGTTATAACGGCAATATTACAGCGGACGGCGAAACTCGTCCGTGGGAGTGCAGTCAGAAAGGTTTGCTTTTCTTCCTTATATGAGAATATTTTGAGCTGGGTGAGGGCTCATTCGAAAGAAGAAGGTTCAACGAGAAGCGCTGCTGAGCCCGATTGTGTCACAAAACTCTTTTAGTGACCGAAAAATGTATTTTTTTCGATTTTTGTTACACTTGGAACACTCGTATTATTAGATATCAACACAATTTCGTTGAAACTCCTCTGCAGCGCTCCTCGTTGAACCTTCCTCTTTCGAATGAGCGAAGAAAAGCTAACCTTTCGACATCCATGTTTCGAGCCATATTATGTCGATATACAGCTCGCTGCAATACCCGTGTCTACCCCCTTAAGCGCGTTCTCTACGGGCCCTCTGATTGGCCAGTATTTTTCGTTAATAATTCAAAAACGAAACTTCAACCAACACTTTGGTAATGGAAAAAGTTGTTTAGAGTAACCTCCGCAACCCCTCATTTTCGTGAGTTGCGATAGTTACGGACACCCTGTATATATTGCATCCGTTGTTCCTTTTCCGGCTCTGAACCCACATTGTTCTTCTCCACTTCCTTCTCCAATTTTTCATTTAGGATTCCGGCATATGTTTTTTATGTTGTGGTTATTAATGTGATTCCTTCTCCCTTTTATCCTTTTTTTGGCAAATTACACCTTCTCTCCGCTCTAAGGGCATGCCCTCCATATTTTATTTCCTTTGGCGTCCTGGGCCCAAGCAGCTATTAGGCACTTGGAGCGCGATTTGGAAGAAACGATTTGTAAAGAATTAGAATACAGTAAGAATGGTTACAAAACTAACCAAATAGCGAAAATAGTAAAGTAATAGTCAAGTAGCGAAATCACAAATTACTATCCGGTCTGTAATAACCGGACCGCTGCGCTAGCGAAGTTATAAGTTGTTTATTGCGGACCAATAATGGAATCATAAAGTCATTGGGGTTTGCAAAGTTCTTTACACCCTTTTTTGTGAACTCCTACCCCCACCTAAAAAAAATTTAATTAAGGCATTCCGCATATTAACCGCCCGAATTACCCGAGTTTTCAGAATAACGATTTTCACTAATTGTAAGACTCGTCAGACGTTTACGGCATTTTCCTGACAGAGCTTCAGTTACCAATTCCATCCCAAAGGAAGTGTTGTGTGAATCGACTAGAATACAATTTTTACTCTTACTAGTGTTATTTGTTACTTACATTTAGTTGTTATTTAGTTATCAGATGAAGATGAAGAGACGGAAGCAATATTTCCGCAATTAAAACATTTAAACAACATAGAATTAGAGTCAGTTGAAATGTTACAAGTATTTTATATTGTATTTGTATTTTATTCATATTGTATTTGTTCGGATGTTTGCTGGTTGGATATCTAACACTTTTATTTGCACAATTTGGTTTATGGTTAACGGTGACTATGTTTTGCGATGGCTGTCGGTATTCTACGCGATCACTAACGCTCGCGGTTTCACGGGCCATTGGGCCTGTTCGAGGTGGGGCTGACAATTAGCCCTAAGTTAGGTTACTGCGTCGGTGGTCCGCGTCAACCAGGTACGATGGATGTCGTCCACCGACGCGAGAAAGAAGTGCGGTGCAACGGTTTTTGTCAATCCCGAACTGTATTATTTGTGTTATATTTATATTTTATAGAGGACGGCCTGGAACCCACACAGTATTTTGAAAAGGGGGTAGCTGAGGTGATTCTGAACAACTTTTTCTTTGACCAAAATATTGTTTGAAGTTTCGTTTTTGAGATATTAACGAAAAACACTGGCGAATGAGAGCGACCGTGATTGGGTGCATCGAGGGGCAACGTACGGCAAATATTACAATCCCGTTACATTAAGAATAATGTGTAATTCTTCGTTATTCATCAATAACAATTTAATTAACAAGTCGTTTCATAACTGTTCCATACCTTTATTCGTTCTCCGAAACGAATAAAGTGTTTTATTAAGTATGAAAAAAGTGTTTGGATGATTAATGTTAGAAAAGGGTAGTTAAATAAACTTATCCGTTCCACCGCGAATTTACCTGCTTCGACGGTGCCTTGGTCATTGTACCGATCCTGACCTATTTTAACCATTTTATGCCACGTCCCGGCGATCGATACAGATCTGCTTCGCACTTGTTTCCACGCGCACAGGACACGCACATTACGAACATTACGAAAGTTAATGTTTAAAAGGGGGATGCGGAAATTCATGGAAATCGAATATTCGTTCGTTTGGACGGTGGCACGCGGTTGTAATGTAATGCCGCGCAACGAACCATTTTCAGTCGGTTTTTTGCGCGGCAGCAAAGAGATTCGTTGCCTCAGTGTGGACGGTTTTCTACGGGTTTGCCGCAATCGAGCCCAGGCACAGTGCAGCATTTAAATGGGCGTTCGGAACAAAACTCAAAACATGCATGTAATGTATAAAAAATGAACATTTGTATAGTGAAAAAGATGAAACTAGTTGTGTTACATAACATCATGACTAGTTTGGATAAAAAGTGAAAAATTCATGATTTTATCGACTATGCCAGGTACCGAAAACAATAAACCGCCTTATCCGCGCACGTTCCGTTATTTCTTCGAGCGGATCCTTTCCTGGGCCGATGGAACCGCGGCCGATGGCGAATGCGCGTTAAAAATTCATGGTTCGCTCCTACCGCGGTGCGAGTTCTTGGAAAAAACGAAACTACGCGCACACGTTATAATGCCGCGTTGCAGCCGTGGCGCGTTCGTCTATACCCACCTTAAGAGTTTTGTATCGATCGTGTGATAAGAAGTATCGAATGTGGCGCGAGGTGTGAATGAAGAGTGTTAGTGGAAATTTCGAATGTGGATCGAGGGCATGTTTATATCTGGGAAGGAGCGAACGGTTTCGGAGAATGCACGTGGAGGGTTGAATGCATGGTGGCCCGTGGTCGACCTGTGACACGTGGCAAAGGTGTGTGTCGGTGTGTGCCCTAATGAGTGAGAACGAGTGAAGAATAGAATGAGAGAAAAGCTAAAAGTGAAATAATATATCGATGGATGATGCGAGCGCGAGTCAGAGTCAAGTCAGAACTGAGAGAGAGTTGAACAGAGACGAATTAGCGAGGTTTAGAGACATGTGTAATAATCACAAAATTTCGTGCCGAGTAGTACGAAGCGTTGTATCAACTATGCAAGCTCAAACATCAATTGTATCTAAGGCAGAAGAGCCTGTGGTGAAGAACACCCGCAGGCACGGAAAGGGTTCGAGGCAAAGACGCACCGACGCCTTTCGCTTCAAGACTGGAACTAAACAGCTCGCTGAGATGTGGCGTGAACGAGCTGCAAGATTAGGTGTGTTTGATGAAACATGCACCGAGTTGGAGAGCTCGCTCAAAGAGCTATCTCTAACTTTAACACCAACAGCAGTTCCATTACCCGTTGCCACTCGGGTTGCCGGCATCGCGTCAGTTATAGAATATATCAGGATGGCGACGACCTGGAATTTAGTAGCAATAGTCGAAATATGTACAATTTATCAATACTATCGAGGCACACTTTATCTAATATACTACAAATTATACTTATCACGTTATGAGCAGGGCGAAACGCTCTCTTATGACAGATCCGCTCCAATTGTGTTGAGCGAGGATGTGAGACAGGTCCTCGCTGTAGTGACGCAGACGCCGATTTCTACCTATAACATACTTTGCTCGATCGGAAAGGTCGATGGATCGACAACATGGCATTCAGTCCCATACGACGGAGGGGCTGAAAATGGGCAACAAGTAGCCCTCTACCTATATCCGACTGACAAAGGACAAGTCGTTGAGAACCTACAAGATCCCGCTTTCGATCGCGAAATTGCGTGAAGAGTTCCATGAATTGAATCCCCTTCCCGCCGCCGATTGGCATTTCAACGCTGATAACGGATGGTTTCTCGATAACGCAGACGCGATATGGCCATCAAATTATGGTCACGGAGAACTAATGAACGACTTTAAGTTTATAATAAACTGAGTTAGCAGTTAATAATTTGCTACATTTTACCCTGGTTCTGATCCGGTCGCTTGTAAATCCCATCTTACATAAATAATAATCAAGGTGAAAGAACACCAAAAATGCACGCATTGTGGCTGATATCTTTCAATCTATGTCAAAAACTAAGGACCTATGAGAAAATGTAACTATTCCACGTGATAGAGCAGACCTTTCTGTTAAGGCAAAAATCATTTTCGTTTTCAATCGAAGCGAAATAGTTTGGTGAAACACATACGGGGACAGTGGTGCTACATGACTGCGGCCCCTCGCTTATTGTTCAGCGTCTCGGAATCACTATACACGCAGTACTTCTGCTGAGTGTCACTGTTGCTGCCGCGTGGTTTAACAAACTATTTCGCTCATATATTGAATACAAAAATGATTTTATAACGTTGATGCTTTCCGTTGGATACAGACGAACCTGGTGCGAAACTAGGGAGCTGTAGGATGGGTTATGTTTCGTGGACGAACCTGATCCGAAATCAAGGAGTCGCAGTAAATGTTAGTTTGTCTCGTAACTCAAAATTAAAGTTTGATAGAATTCGAGCGGTTAAGTTATCTGTGGGAACGTTACTACCAATATGAAGGTATACGGAGTCAAGATAGGTTTGACGAATCTACTCGATTGAATGGTGAACAGTTAATATATATCGTGAACAATTTGTATTACAAACGTAATTGTCGCGAAGTTTATATTGTGGGTAATTATTATTTAAGTCCGCCCGCATTGACAATGCGAGGTTTGAGAACGGTTACAATAGTATGCCGAAACAACTTCCACCAGACTTGCTCCTCTTAACGGGTTAACTTGTGATCTGAATGGTGACCTAGGCCCAATCTCACTGAATGCAACTGACTCTTTATGATGGTGATATGCCGTGAATCTACACGTAACTCTGTAGCTATGAATCAAAGACGATTGAAATCAAAGGGTTTATATAAAGTGTGGAGGGGACTCATTAGAGGTTTCCATATATGGTAAGACCTCGTAGTGTTCGTCGGGTCGCACATGGATCTAATCGGTCACGGTCAAGTTAAATGAATTGATGCCCTTGCTATCCGTAAGCGATAGCGACAGAAATCTTTCGGCGTCTTCTTTCTTACGCCAGCTTGAACGACACGTCAAGGGGAACGTAGTAGAAATATTATCCATACGTAACAATTGTTACATTTTTTATTATTATTCCTTCGATATTTATTGAATAGTTAAGGGTGCCGACTCCAGGCACTATGACCTGTGTTCGTGCACTCACACAAACAAAGGAAAGCATGCACGTATACGCCATGTGTGAGGGAGAGACTCGATTTCGTAGAAACGATCCCTCATCTCAATAATTGCATTAATTAAATTTTTGCGGATGTAGTACACGCGGATAGACATCACCACAGCCGGGGAAGTATGTTTGGACGCCAATAAAGACCATTCGTTGAAAAGAATAGTACCTCTTAAACGGGCAAGCTTGAGACAGACACCGATGTAGGCAACAAGGTGACTGCAGGCATCTGAACACATTTCACAGTTAGCAAATATTGAACGATTTAATGGTTTATTCACTGCTAAAACACTCTACCCGGCTTCCTTGAACTAGAACAAGATCACACAAATTCAATTGTTCAGAATCTATCACTTCTGGAAGGCGGAGGAACAGCATTACGATTTGCATGTATCCGACGTAACAATAGTTCAATGATTCTTCGTCTGCGGCGTTTATGGTACATTTTAGTTAATTTGACCATGTTATCGTCAGGGCCGATAAAAATACAAATCAGTCGGTAAATGTAAGTTATAATTTCACACCACGAACGGTGGTTCATACGTGAATACGTGATGCGTGAACACAGACGCCAGTAAGGCATAGTTGAATGCTATGTCGTGTCCAACGGTCAGACCACGACTCTTGGTGTTCTTAGAAATGAAGATCAACCATTGACGACTGACCGTTCTTGCTCCTGAATATCGTCTCCCTTACTAACTAAAAATACCTGCTTATATACAAAAAAGGGAAGTGATTGTCAATCAATCCGCGCCTTTGCCCGCCTGCACGAGGTGTGCAAGGCCTGCATACCTTGGCTAACGGTACCGAGCACATTTGGTGCTAGGGTTCTGACGCGGCCTTCGTCGTTTATAACGGCGTGTCTCTTCCAAGGCGCAACCTGGAACGTGACATGTTTATTGGTGACAGCGGTGGGATGTCGAAAATATAAAAGGGAAACGGTAATTTTAATTATTCCCACAATTACCCTTGCGTTAGTAAAATTGTTAGATTACCACCCATTAGACTAAATATTGGTATAAAAACGGTAAAATATGTCACTGTACGGTGCTGCCGAAGACATTAACCCCTCCAGTAACCCCGTGTAGGTATTCGGCGGGACAACCGACACGGCAACAGCCGAATTACAAGAGGAAATGTTTCTCTTGCGCGAGAAACAAGTGCAAATCCAAGCACGATTCGATTTAATCGTGAAAAAATTGACACGGCCTATTAGTCCCCACGACGAATTTGCTAGCGAAGAGCAAATACCTCAATCCGCCTGCGGATTGGAAACCGTCGTGAAACAAATAGATTCATTACAAAACGCAGTAGATATGCTAACAAGAACGCAACGAGTCAAGACGCGTCTAGAAACTCCTGCGTCCTGTTGCCACGAGAGTAGCCTGCGTGATGACGCGATTAAGGAACCACCGACGCATTGCACCCTTCAGGTCACTTTGGAAGACGCCGTCGAGATGGTACCATACTTCAACGGACATAATATGTGTTTACTGCCACGTGCTGCCGCGACTGTCGGTTTACAGCGCCACTAGAACCCCCACCACTCAGCTCCTGTTATCTCACTTACTAAATATTGAACTAACCGATCCCGATTTTCGCACTGCCGAGCGGGCTGCTATTATACTAACAATAAGCGCAGAGGTTTATACAGAAATCATTCGAGACGGCCTTCGTAAGGGTCCGCGTAACAGTCCGGTTGCACAATTCACGTCACTCAAATGGATTACGACTGGTGTTCGGGAACTATAGTTACGACGTAACCCGTGCGCATCCGCGCCGCCAACCGATCGCCGCGCGACGGTACCGTGTCACGCGGTCCCCCTCCCATTCGATACCGATTACCATATAATCGGCGGGTGCTCAACTGTCATTGGCATTGTTCATAGTCGAACCGCGATAGCGCAAATAGCAAACCATTGTAGTTTTGTACCACCGCAAAATATACGATATAATAGTTACCACTGATCACCGATCATTTACGTTCACCCGAATCAGTGTACACGTTTATTCATCAACGTTCCGAATTTCCTTCGAGCAATCACCCACATCGTTAACCAGCATCCGAAACAACTGGTCATTCCAACCCGTTGGTGTACGCCGAAACTACGAAAAAAACGGACGATCACTGTGCAATGCTCATCACTGGGGGCCAATCTGTCCACACTTCTGGGAGGTTTTTGGTTGCTTGAGGTGGTTGCCGCGTCTTCTCGCACACTTACAGCCGAAGAGCAAGCATGCGAACTTCACTTCCACTCAACGCACTCCTGCGATTCCACTGGCAGCTATGTATCAAGTAAAACTGCGCTTTCACGAACCTCCCTCTAAATTGGGAAAATCTTTGTTCATCACGCAAACTGTTCTTAATAAACTGGAACGTCGGTTGCGCCGCACTCCGGACCTCGAGTGGTCATACAATTCCTACTGCTCCTCCACTGGCGTAAACTCGCCGTGGTATTTTCGGCGGACATAGAGAAGATGTACCGCCAAATAAAGCTGGCTTCTGAAGATAGTGATGTCCATCACATTCTCTGGAGGAAAAATCCGGGTGAACCTCCACTCCACTTTCGATTGCGAACTGTCACCTACGGTACTTCTTGCGCACCGTACCCGCTGTGCGCACTTTATACCAACTGAGCTCTGACGAACAGGACGCTTATCCCCTGGCCGCGACCTGCTTAAAAAACGACGCTTACGTCGATGATGTAGTTTCGGGGGCTGACTCCATCCCTGGCGCTCTCCATTTACAAGGGAAGTTGATAGCGTTACTCACGGCGCGCAAAAAACAAAATAATATTTACATCATAATTATAACTAAAAACATTAATAACATATAAAATAAATTTAATCTTCTACAAAAAGTTAAAATATTAAATTACAAACGATTTATAAAAAAATTGGAAAGACAAACAATTTGTGTTCAGGATGCGCGCGTTGGCGCGACAATGGCGCCAGCCTTCGCGCGCATCGGCAGCGAGCGTGGCGCTCTCGACGAGTTCGCCTGCCAATTAACGGGGTCGGAATCGATCAGCCGATCGATCGGTTGATCGGGATTGGCTGGTTTGCCCACTGAATCCTTCCGGAGCGACTCCTAACTAGAGCAGGAAATAGCCTGCTCTAGCCTTCTCTCCGGAAGTCAACGAGAGATCTATTTCAACCGTACGAAAGAGAAGACGTTCCCCCTTCCGAAAAGCGAATACAAGTGTGATTCTGATTATAAGATAAGCGACTCAATCTAATTGTTAATTCGTGTATATTCGTTTAATTTAATATAATATTCGTGTCAGTTTGTAGTGCTTAAGTCGTGAGAATAAACATTTAGAGTTCAAGTGTCGCCTTTGTTAATCGTCCAGCATCGTTGTGTATCCGTTCCTGTTTTAATCTTGGCTCTCACTCTCAACGAGTCCTAAGTGTGCGTACTTGCTAATTGCGCACAATTTGCTTCGAAAAATTATCAGTTCGAATTTATTGATCCTCTACTTCGAGAGGACGTTAAAAGTTAATAAAACGCAACAGTTATATCATCAACAAACGTTGCCATGAACTATAGATTACTGACAAGTGAGTGTTTTATTATTTGCGTTATTTAATACTCCTGTTACGAGCCGAGGGCTATGGGGCGCGGCTGCGGAGCCGAGGATCGGTTTTTAAAGAGTTTTATGTTAGTTAAACGGTCAAGCCGTTCGATGGGAAGGGTGTGGACGAACCAGTGTCTATTTCACCACCGGGAGCCACAGGAAGGTAAGGTTTGCGTGGACGAACCAGTGCCTATTGCATCACCGGGAGCCACAGGAAGGTAAGGTTTGCGTGGACGAACCAGTGTCTATTTCACCACCGGGAGCCACGGGAAGGTAAGGTTTGCGTGGACGAACCAGTGTCTATTTCACCACCGGGAGCCACAGGAAGGTTTTCGTGGACGAACCAGTGTCTATTTCACCACCGGGAGCCACAGGAAGGTTTTCGTGGACGAACCAGTGTCTATTTCACCACCGGGAGCCACAGGAAGGTTTGCGTGGACAAACCAGTGCCTATTGCATCACCGGGAGCCACAGGATTGTTAGTAATTTTGGTCTCGTAACTTTGATACACCTTGAGCGGTTAAGGTATATCCCTTCGATGGATTGATACTGCGTATGACTGGTATAGGTTATCGAAATGAAATAAATGTGTCTGTAGTCAAATAAGAAAGTCTATATTCTCTAATTAACAAGATGCTTACAAACGTAATACCGTGAAGCTAAGCCACGGTTTCGGACTCTTACGTAAAGTCGTACAAATATAATAAAGAATTGCTCGAAGGGGACTTGAACCCGATCTCGCTGAGCTTCGTAAACTGGATAATCGCGAAGTAACTCGTTGCCTGATTATTCAAACTAAGCCACCGAGGGCTGATTTCGTGCCCTTTTTATACTTGAAATACGGACTAGAAATATGGTGGGGGCACCGAATTTTCCAAGGGAGTCCGGAAGGTTCGAGAACGTTCCCCCGAAGGGTTACGTCATCGCGTCACCGCGGAAGGGGCAGACCCGACTGCACACGTTCCCAATTCCCAAATAAGGGCATGATAGACGAAAAACGAAGGAAACAATCCTTCCTACGTAACATCTCCCCCCTCAGATGAAACATCATTTATTATGATGCTTTTACTCCCTTTTGGGAATCGCGAACGTGGATATAAAATGCAGTTGGTCACTCACGCAACGGGAAAAAATGACGCAAAGCCGCCACTACAGGTGGTTGAATTCCCTCGTCTCTGTTGGCCTCATCGCAGGATGTGCGAATCCGATCACTGCTCGTCCTCGTCATCGAAGATGCTGCGGATCCTTAGAGCGACCCTTCGACACTTCCGAATGGCAGCTTCACCCGGCATCCAACCCTTGATATTAGCGTCGGTGACATCAACCAGGCTGAGACCATTTTCCTTATTACATGAAAATGGCCTCCTCCTGCACGGCTCCAGGGGTCCGATAACCTGGATCCCCTGGTTCCTGGTCCGCGGAACCCTCGTCTGCGTTCCCCTGCCCGGCTTATAATTGCCCGTGCCAGCGATAAATCGCCCGGTGGAGTATATGATGGTGCCACTCCGACACTCCCTTAGCCAGGCACCCCGCTCTCCAGTTTGCATGGAAACCGTCCCAGTGCCCTCGCTCTTCTCCGTCTGCGTTTCGGCCTCGATGTTCATCCCAATGTTTTCCTGATGAAACTGTGAAATTTCCAAGTTTGCAAGATCCTATATATGGAGCGGAGACTTCTTCAGGTTGCATATTGAAACGTCCGTTGAATGGGGGATGCACGAAACCCAGACCCGACTTCAGAGTAGATATTCCTTTGAGATGGTGTAGTGGTTGCACATGGCCGTGCACTCCATGCCCTGCGGGTCCGAATTGGAAACAATGCAAATCCCCACAGCAAGGTTTTTCTTGTTTGCCCATAAAGTTCCAAATATATTGTAGTGAGCATGGTGTCGTATCTTCTTACTGTCAGTTGTCATCCCTAAGTGTTGGCAAGAAGGCACGATTCCAATTGACGATACTTATATGTTTCTGCTGCGTGACAAATGTATCCAATTGCTGATTTTCTTCTAGGTGGATGTGTATTTTCAAAGAAGCAACCGTGTCCATATAGTTTGTAAATTGAAAGGTTGGAGCTTCCCACAATTGAGTCCAGTGTTGAATATATATATATATATTATTCTTTTATTATAATTTTTTTTTTTTTTTTAATGTATACTTTTTTTTTAACAAAATGGTAAAAACTCCTATTTGCAGATGGATGGAAGATAGGCGTGTTTTAATTTATCCGGATGCTTCTGAATTGTTTTATTACTATCTATTTCTAAAACCACATTATTCAGATCTGTAATATTTAGTATTTTATACGGTCCAATATAATGAGGGTCGAACTTGCTTATACGGGGTTCCTTCTGCACGTACACATATTCTCCAGGTTTAAATTCTCGTTGTCTTCTATGTCGGTCGTAGTAGCGTTTCGACCGTTCCTTCGCTTTGTTCAAACTGTCCGCTGCCTGGTTTCGAATTTCGGTCATCTGTCCGACAAGACCAGTGAGGTAGGTTCCATACGTTTCTAGACGTCGTCCAGACGGAAAGGCACTCGGTATTCTTGCCTGTCTACCGAAGATCAGTTCGTGGGGCGTGAAATTGGTGGCCTCGTGAACAGATGTGTTGTATGACAGCATGGCAAATGGAATAAGTAGATCCCATTCTTCGTGTGACTCCATGTAATGTCTTAAATATTCTGCAAGAACAGCGTGACTTCTCTCCAGTGAACCGTTCGTTTGAGGTCTGTATCCTGATGTCGTTACTTGTTTAATTTTGAAGATGTCGGCAAGGTGTCTCATTACCTTTCCGATGAAGCTGGTTCCTCTGTCTGATAATATTGTTCGTGGTGTTCCATAAATTGCTATGAAATGCCGAGCAAAAGCGTCGGCTATGGTTGTAGCTCGTATGTTCGGTATGGCAACTGCAATACAATATTTTGTAAGATTGTCTTGCATTGTTAAAATGTATCTGTTTCCACCAGGTGTTTCCGGAAGGGGTCCGACCGTGTCCAAAGCAAGTTTATCAAAAGGTTCCAAAGGTGTATCAGTAATAATCATCGGTTGACGAGTTTTTGCTCTTACTAATTTCTGCTCTTGACAGCTCTTGCATTTCCTGATGAAATCCTGTATGTTGCTCCTCATATTCTGCCAATGATATTTGGCCCTCAAGCGGTTGTATGTCTTCGTGACACCCTTGTGTCCTCCTACTAAGCTGCTATGTGCCTCTTCAATCAGTTGATTTCTTGTTTCTTCAAGTGGTGTTAGAATGGTTCCAGTTGGTGGTGTTGGTGGTGTGACTCCAATGTCATCTGACTCCTCTTCAGTTGAAATATTGTCTTCGTATGGTGTAGATTCGTAATCCGAAGGTACAGAATTAACAATACTAGATACATTAGGAATTGTATTTTGCGGAACGGATGGGCTTGAAGCAACGATTGGACTTTGGATTATGGTTGGAGTTAGTAATGCAGGTAAATTTTGTTCATTGGATGCTTCTAACAAGGTTTGTGAAAGGGTTTGATTAATGACTGTAGTGTCCAAAGGATTTGTATCATTGAAGGAAATTAAATCTGCATTGATGGTCGTATCCTCTCCTGCTGGCTGATTTTCGAAATCCTCCAGGAGTCGTGTTGAATTTGCCACTGGGTTTCCTGATATAGTACTAGGTGAATGTATTACCGGTTGTGGTCTTGCAGGCGGTTGATCAAATTTTCTTCTTTGAAGATACCGTCGTCTTCGCGGAGTATCTTCTGGATCGGATGATTCCTCGGAGGTGACTGCTTCACGGCTGCGTTTCGCCTCCTGGCTTCTTCGTAATTGTCGAATGCGTTGTCCAATACCATCGGTAACAGGTGCTGCATTCTTTGGTAATTGTACCTTGAAATCCTTATCCGCCCCTCTTGGTATTAAAGGCAGACAAATTCTTACTGGATTACGAGATAGAGCGTCAGCGTTTTTATTAGTTTTCCCCGATTTATGAATAACTTCATACTCATATTCCAGAAGTCTTAATTTCCATTTGACTAATCTTGATGTAGGATCTTTTACGGAATGAAGCCAAACTAACGGTCTATGATCGGTTATTAGAGTGAACTTCCTTCCAAAAACGTACGGTCTAAAATATTGAACAGCATATACCATTGCTAAACATTCTTTTTCAGTCGCGGAATAGTTCTTTTCTGCCGGATTTAAACTGCGAGAAGCATATGCTATTGGCAAATCTTTGCCCACTTCTCCCTGACTCAAAACTGCGCCAATCGCGAAGTCTGAGGCGTCGGTAGTAATTATAAAAGGTTGATTGAAGTCGGGGTATTGCAAAATAGGTTTTTCACATAACTCATCTCGCAATAACTCGAAACTTTGTTGTTGTTCTTCTGTCCATTTGAAGCGAATTCCTTTCCCAAGCAGTTGAATTAATGGTTTTGCCTTGGCTGAATAATCCTGTATAAATCTGCGGTAATATCCAGTTAATCCCAAAAATTGTTGAATGTTTTTCTGCGATGAAGGTACGGGGAAATCCTTTACGGCCTGTAATTTCCTAGGATCGGGTTTTACACCATCCGCTGATACTATGTGCCCCAGGTAGGTCACTTCTTTGCGAAGAAATTCGCACTTGCTGGTTTGTAGTGTAAGTCCATTGTCCCTCAATCGTTTTAACAATTTCTTTACCTTGATCTCATGTTCCCTGAGTGATGATGAGTAAACTACGATGTCGTCCAGGTACACGAATAATTCCGTTCCTTGCATCCCCGTGAGTACTTGGTCCATGAGTCGCTGGAACGTAGGTGGGGCATTTTTCAACCCGAAAGGCATACGTGCGAATTCATAATGTCCGTATGGCCTAGTAAACGCAGTTTTCTCCTTGTCCCTCGGATTCATTTCGATTTGATGAAATCCGTTGGCCAAATCGAACACTGAAAAATACTTCGCACTTCCTAATTTATCCAAAATTTCCGTAATTTGCGGTAATGGATATTTGTCATTGACAGTTTTTTCGTTGAGAGCGCGAAAATCAATGACCATGCGCCATTTCTTGATACCGTCAGCTCCCACTTTCTTCGGTACAATCCATAGAGGAGAATTGTACGGCGAAACGGAAGGCTTGATGATTCCCTGCTGCAACAGCGTTCCCACCTGTCGATGAATTTCTTCCTGGTGTATAGGAGGGTAACGGTACTGTCTGGTATTAACCGGAATATCATCCTTCACGAATATTGAATGATTAAAATTTGGTACTTTGTCTAAAGAATCTCCCGGCAGAAAGAATCTGTCAGAAAATTCTTCAATTATATTTTGAATATGGAGTTTTTCTTCTGTATTCAAGTGGTTGGTTCTTAAGGTGTCCCAGATTTGTTGATTCCTCTTCTTTCCTTGAACAGCACTCCCCACTTCAGAATACGATATATCTTCGTCGGAGGTATCCAAGACGTTGTTACGTGTCAGAGACGACTCACTGTTTTTGTTTTTGAGAGTAAAGCATGAGACACAAACAATGAGTAAGGGACCAGGCCGACCGTATGACCTAGCGAGGAGTCATACCGCCTCTCCCTCGTCCAGGCGCAGGGATCCAAGGGTCACCCTGCCAACGCCACCGGAGCCCACGAAAAACAAGCGTTAGATATATAAGAAAGGAACAAGCAAGGGTGGTCAGTTATTCTATTTACGAACTGCCACGCTGGTAGTTGCTTCTTACATTAGTCTGTAACATCTTCCTGTAAAGTGCAATTCGAGGATTGCACTCGTGCGTCGACTATAAGTGCTGTATAACCATATAAAATATCGTGTGTGGAAATTAAAAGGAGAGGAACACCAACATCAGTCTTTTCTTTCCAATTAATCGACCCACCACGTAACATAAATTGGTGGCAGCGGTGGTATACAGCAAAGGAATCCGAGGATTCTCCGACCACGAGACAGGAAGACACAGCAGATGAAAATTACATACCTCCTGTAAGTAATCATAAAATATTCAATATGTTTTCGTCTCACCGGGAACCGAAAACCGAAACGGACGTGTGTGAACGTTCTGAGGAACGGACTGAAGTCACCATACAACGCCTTTTGATGGAACTCGAAGAGACGATGTCTCGGCTCCAATCATTGAAAATCGAGTTCGATGAATATAAAAAAGATCATCCACCGCGTAAAGCTAGTAATAATAGCGCGTCAAGGAACAATACACCGAGGTGTAATGTTCCGTTCGAAAGGGATTCAACGGACGACGAAGAATCAGAAGCCAGATCGGTAAATTCCTCGTACATAGCTAGAAGTGCGCGAACTACGAAGAATATACGCGAACAACTCGATATCATAACTGAATTCAACGGTCGAAACATCGCTGTAGAGACTTTCATCCGGGAAATCGAAGGAGTGTATCGGATGATTTCACCGCCGGAAGAATTATTCACGCAAATCGTTATTGCGAAGAAGGTCGTCGGACCAGCACGACACGCAATAGACGGAATTACATATCGTAAACTACGCGATCTAACAAATGCTTTGCGACGCGCCTTCGGCCAGGTAAAAAGTTACGATCTCGCCTCACTTGAAAGGGCTCGTTTAGACCAGAACCGAAATAACGTCGCGTCGTACAACAAAGAATTCACGATAAGGCACACGGAAGCGAAACGCGCCATAACAAATTCTCACCAGTACCTAGAGTCGCAAAAATCCGCGATATTGAAACACGAAGACGAGATTGCAAAGTCACAATACATAAGAGGATTACAACCCGAACTTAGGAGTCAGGTTCGCGCATTTAGACCTAGCACATTGGAAGATGCACAAAGCTACGCGGAAGAAATAGAAAACGAAGTCAGAACCGATTACGAGATACGACGAAGCTTGCCATACGTTCCGAATCGCGGTAATCAACCATATCGAGCGCCACGACAACAGGATTTTCAGCATCGCGGCTTCCACTCGAAAGGACGGCCGCGCCCAGAACACTTTATAAGACGACCGACGGAGATGAATTCGAATACGCAACGATAGAGTTAAGACTGCCGAATCGAATCGGAACCTTCGTAGTTGACACAGCATCCAGCGTTAATATAGTAAAGGCCGACGCAGCATTAGGCGGAAATAGGATATTCAAACCAAATGTACTGACTGGAATCTCCAACATACCGGTAGAAACTACGAACGTGTTACTCCTACAAGGCCACGAATTCATAATTGTCCCGAACGAATTTCCATTAAAATCCGACGGTATAGTTGGCCTCGCGTTTTTAGGAAAAGAAGGCGCAAAGATAGACACCGCCCGAAAGGAAGTAATCTTTACAATTAGTAAAAAACACGAAGAAAAATCTCGTCCATCGTATTCTGCCGAGAGAGTGAAATTACTACGGGAAAACACGCGCCTATCTCACATTAATCCTCGCGACAGCGCGGAAATATGGGATATTATACAATCGTTCTACGATATATATCATCTACCAGGAGATCCTTTGCCTCGGACCGACTTAGTAGAACACACTATTAGCACTACGGACGAAAAACCTGTTCAAATAAGACAGTTCCGATATCCAGAAGCTCACCGAATAGAAATAGAACAACAAACTCAGGAACTACTATCGAAGGAAATAATCAGACCCTCAACTTCGCCATTTAATTCTCCATTATGGATTGTGCCCAAGAAGACGGATGCATCCGGGAAAAAGAAATGGAGAGTAGTTGTAGATTTCCGCGCTCTGAATATAAAAACACCTCAGGACAATTACCCGATACCAAATATCGAAGAAATTCTCGATTCATTAGGAACAGCACGTTATTTCAGCGCCTTTGACCTAGCTAGCGGGTTTCACCAGATTCCAATGGCAGAAAAAGATAAGCCTAAGACAGCATTTTCAACACCTCGCGGTCACTTCGAATTTAATAGGATGCCGTTTGGGCTGAAGAACGCTCCCGCGACATTTCAACGCATGATGGATCATGCACTGCGTGACCTAATTGGCAACACCTGCCTTGTATATCTAGATGACATCGTTGTCTTCGGAAAAACTATTGAGGAACACAACGCAAATATTAAAAAACTATTCGAACGTTTGCGGCAGAAAAACTTGAAGCTGCAACCGGATAAATGCGAATATTTAAAACCCGAACTCGCGTACCTGGGGCATATAATAACACCAAATGGAATTAAGCCAAATACTGACAAGCTAACAGCAGTAAAAAACTTCCCCCCGCCAAGAGACGCTAAGCAAATAAAACAATTTCTAGGACTTGCCGGGTATTACCGCAAATTCATTAAAGATTTCAGCAAGAAAGCCAAACCCTTAAACAATTTATTAAAGGCTGATACATCCTTCGCATTCGGACCAGATGAAGAAAGAAGCTTTCAACAATTGAAGGACGATTTATGCAACGAGTGTTTGCTGCAATTCCCGGATCAAAATAAAATCTTTCACCTATCTACAGACGCTTCAAATATTGCTATTGGGAGTGTTTTGGAGCAGGAAGACGACAAGGGACAAAGAAGACCCGTCGCATTTGCGAGCCGAACATTGAATTCTGCAGAAACACACTACTCCACCACCGAAAAGGAACTACTAGCTATAGTTTGGAGCGTTAAGCATTTTCGCCCCTACGTGTACGGGAAACACTTCAAAATAATAACCGATCACCAACCTTTGAAATGGCTCTTCAACCTAAAGGACCCAAACTCACGACTAATGAGGTGGCGCATCGCATTGGAAGAATACGATTACGAAATAATCTACAAAAAAGGAATAACGCACATGAATGCCGACGCTCTGAGCAGAAACCCAGTTCTTGTCGTCGAGACCCAACGTCCTGGCTGGCGGAAACATCTTATCTTCAAGGAAGAACCCTCGATGGACACAACGCCGATTCATTTTATGAAAGGACTCACGGATGGCCTCCATACACTACAGGACGACAACAACAGGATTATTGCGTTATCAATTGAGCTAAGAAAGTTCTCGGAGTCACGGCTCAAAACATACCTGCGCGAAATATTAACGGTCCTAATAGCCGAAGACAAACGCCGTATCAGTATTCCATTAGAACTGTTGAGACAGTTCTTCTTAGGAACGATCAAGGAATTGAAAGCCGTCTTTTGCGAAGTATTTAGTGACCCTTCAATTACGGTAGAATTAATAACAACACCCGCGTTACAACCCGAAACCGAATCCGAGAAACGCGACATCATCGAAAGATACCACGACTCTCTCGATTACGGCCACCGCGGCATTAATCAAACTACGCATACTATTGCTCGGAAATACTATTGGTCCGGAATGTACGACGACATTCGCGAACATATAAAGAATTGCGAAAAATGTCAATCACAGAAAGTAGATCGCAATATCACTAGAGCTCCCATGAAAATTACCGACACACCGAAACGTTTCAACGATAAAATCGCGCTAGACATAGTAGGGCCTTTGCCCGTTTCAGAAAACGAAAATCGCTACATTCTTACTTTACAAGACTGTTTAACAAAATTCATACAGGCATACCCATTAAAGACTCAAGACAGTAATTCAATAGTAAAACAATTAATCTCAAACTACTTTTTGAATTTTGGCGTCCCTAGAGAAATCCTCACGGACCGCGGTCGGAATTTCCTTAGCGAACTATTTGAAGAACTAGTTTCGCAATTTAAAATAAAGCACGTAACGACAACATCCTTCCATCCGGAGAGTAACGGGTCGCTAGAACGTTCTCATGCGGTACTAAAAGAATTCTTGCGGTTGAATACAGAAAACGACAATTCATGGGATGAAATGGTCCCTTATTATGTTAAAATTTATAATGAAACCACACATAGTTCAACCGGATACTCACCGCACGAATTAGTTTTCGGATCGGAACCACTTCCAATAGAGACTCTTTTAGAAAATAATGGCGAAGGCTATAACGACTTCTTACGCGAATTAAAATCGCGAATCCAAATGGTTCAAGCAAGAGCCCGTGAAAACCTGATCCGCGCCAAAGAAAATGTAAAGTCGCGGTACGACAAGGGTACCACAGTATGCCCATATAAGAATGGCGATTACGTGTGGCTAAAAGCCAATGAATCGCGAAAATTGAAGGGGGGGTTAAACTCACCATACGAAGGACCGTATGAGATATTAAATGTTCTAAGTGAACAAAATATCAAAATAAAGCAAGGGAATAGGATAGAAATAGTTCATGTAAACAGGTGTAAATATGCAAACCATTCGAACTTGTTACAGACTTCCTGCGATCGCGGGAGCGATAGCGACACTCGCGATGGGGAGCGTGTATAACATTTCGGATTACACAAATCTCCCGAACATTTATTTCGACGACATGGGACCAGTCGCTGTCCATCATCGAGAATGGAAATTAATAATATATCAGGATCTTACAGACCTTTCGACTTCAATAGACACGCTGCTAAACTCCCTACTAAGCATAGAGAGTATGATACCAAGACTCAATCTAAACACCCTGTTCGACCAGCAAGTATCCCACGCTCGTCAATTATCACACAGAACAGAACTGTTATTAAATAGCGTAGGGGTCATCAAAGAAAAGCAACCCAAAATTAGGGTAAAGCGTGGCTGGTTCAATTTTATTGGTTCAATATCCAAAACACTTTTCGGAACGCTCAACGAAGAAGATGCAACGTATTATAATCGCGAAATCGATAACGTAATAATCGATAACAATAGGCTAGCGGTTTTAATAAAAAACGAGACATATGTATTAAAATCCGCTCTCAAAGATAACGCATTATTCAAAGAACACGCTTCAAAACGGATAAACGCAATTATCGAATCAGTAAATAATCAAAAGAAACAAGTCGCGAATAAAATTATGGTTTTAGAAAATTTAATACAATATACTATGCTATTACAAATGTACGCCGAAACACTAGAACTAGCCGAAGACATTATCCTATGCGCAGAAAAGGGACAGATTCACCCCTCGCTTATAGATCACAAAGAACTAACTAGCATAATTAAACAATTAGCAATGAAATATGGCGAAAAACAGTTACCATTCCCCGCAGAACCCAGGTTCATTTATGACTTTATCCGCGTCAGTGCAATATCAATCACAGTTCTTAATAGCAAGCGACTCTGCTTCGAGATCCGCATACCAATTCTCGAAGAAGGGCAATATCGAGCTTACCACTTGATAGCATTACCAGAAATTACGAATAACGGACTTAAGATGATTCAATTACCCAACAATTATATCCTACTAAACGAGAGAACGCGCAATTTTATGCCAACAAGCTACGTAGAGCTAAAAGAATGCGGGAAGACAACACAAACTCGAATATGTAAGAGACACGTGCCATTGTACTCAATTACGGTTGAAGACCCATGTCTTAGAATAGGTACTAAAACCCTCAACGATAACCCTAAAACACATTGTAAATTCGGTATAGTCCGAACGCTCACGCCTATATGGCATCAATTGTACGAATTAAATCGCTGGGTAGGGATTATAAGCGTACCCGATTATATAAGTATAGATTGCCCGGGAAACCACCAGGTAACCGTAGAAATAAATGGCGTAATTTTATTAGAATTAAGCAAAGGCTGTGTAGCCCACACATTAACTGTAACACTATTCGCTGAAGATACAATAGAAATCCAACGTAGCGAACTAAAATTAGCATTACCGAAAACGAATCTTACAATTACAACCAACATCTCTGTAGTTCCAATCCCAGAAATTAGGAACGCACAAATCGATCCGGACGTATTAAACGCTCATCTGCGAAACCTAGATTCAATAGAAAGCGAAGCGAACCTGATCGAAAAACGAATGAGAGATCTAAGCGCGGCAGAAAGTCGATGGACTTTTGTGAAATACGCACTAATAGGAATTACCGGCGTCCTAATATTATATGCGATAATTAAGTTTAAGATATATCATATATTCTTAGGCAAACCTTGTATAAATATTTACAACAACTGCTTCAACAGTCGTTGTAACAATAACGTAGCCAATCGCGACCTAGAATTACCCGAAAGTCACCCAATCACGGAGCCAGGACCATTACCGAAGGGTAGGCGTAAGGAGCTGAAAAGAAAACAAAACAGACACCCAAGCTTTTCACTAGTGGAGTAATTAGGAGATAATATAACGCTCAGGGCCGAGCTTTCCCGGGCGCCCCGGAAGTGTTACGTGTCAGAGACGACTCACTGTTTTTGTTTTTGAGAGTAAAGCATGAGACACAAACAATGAGTAAGGGACCAGGCCGACCGTATGACCTAGCGAGGAGTCATACCGCCTCTCCCTCGTCCAGGCGCAGGGATCCAAGGGTCACCCTGCCAACGCCACCGGAGCCCACGAAAAACAAGCGTTAGATATATAAGAAAGGAACAAGCAAGGGTGGTCAGTTATTCTATTTACGAACTGCCACGCTGGTAGTTGCTTCTTACATTAGTCTGTAACATCTTCCTGTAAAGTGCAATTCGAGGATTGCACTCGTGCGTCGACTATAAGTGCTGTATAACCATATAAAATATCGTGTGTGGAAATTAAAAGGAGAGGAACACCAACATCAGTCTTTTCTTTCCAATTAATCGACCCACCACGTAACAACGTCATATGGCTGCAGATATTGAGGACCCAAATAAATATCAGCCTCTTCTTCTCCAGTATTTGTGGCCAAAACATAACATGATCCGTCGTGGTTCTTCACAGCAGCTTCTCCGACGTACACGTTCTTTGGTGTTTTAAGACGCGGTAAATATCCTTCCTTTATATTGGGGTTGGCTATCTTCAATGAAATTTGACGCGTCGTCCTGCCCGGGATTCTATGCTCAGTCACTTGTTTAGAGGAACTAGCACGTTCCTCCACTTGAGGAAAATTCGTGAAACGAATCGGCCTAATGGGGTGACTAGTCGTCACAAGTGTCCCGTGGTGGTAAGAAATTTCTGCCCTCTCTTGAAGTAAGAAAGGACTCCCTATGAGGCCGTCCGCTAACAGCGGGAGACGGTCGATGACATAAAAATGTGCAGGAATGCCATTGATATGTAACACCGTCGTAGCTATGGTTTGAATAGAAGGGAGAGATAACCCGGTTATCTCTATTTCTTCTCTTGAAGTAATCTTTGTTTCATCGTCCAAAGAATCCAGGGCGACAAGATTCACAGAGGCTCCACCGTCAATAAGAAATTCTCCCTGCTTATTTATCAATTCCGGGACATGGACCCTGATCCGTGGTGTTGGTGCTTCCTTGACAAGTCGTCGTTCTTCTCGTCGCTGAACCGGATACTTCTTTGACGATTGTTCTTCAGTACGCTCCCCGTATCGTCTGCGCGGTAAGCGTTTTTGGAGTTTAAAGGCTTCGGAGAGAAATCCCTCGAAGTCCTTGCTCCTCGTTGAAAATTCCGTTGTTGCTTGCAGATCTTCCCGTCATGTCCTTTTTCCCCGCAATTCCAACAAAATAGATGTTTCTCATCGGAGGTCCTTTTATCCGTTCGGCCACGCTCTGGTGCGCGATAATCGCCGGCCTCCGAATTATCCGATGAATACGGCGATCTGGGACGACTGCGTAAAGTCATCGCCGTTGCCGTTTCTCTTCGTTCTTCATACTCCGTCTCGGTTGGTGATGTACTCCTGTCCTGACTTCTTCGGTAATAGTTCGGCGATGGTGAACGCGGATACCGTGTTGGCGACCGGTATTCTCGTTCCCGAGATCCTCTTCTTTCGAAGTCATCCCTCGACGATCGTCCTTCCATCACTTGACGACGATTCTTCAAACGCCGTTCAATTAACAAGACCGCCTCGAATGCTTCTTCTAACGTTTATATTTTATTGTCCAACGTTGCTATTCGCAACGTAACGCGTTCCGGCAAACCTTCGAGAAAGTTTTCCAGCGCGTCTTTCTCCATTTCTTGAACGATCTGCGCGACGTTGGCATCGTATCGTTCCTTAATTGCCGTCCGCGCACAATGGATCAAATGACTAACGCGATCGATGTACTTCCGTAATGTTTCGTCGTTACGAATACGGAGACGCGAAATTTCACCTTGAAAGTACGTCAGGCTCTTTCCTGGAGCGTACCTTTTCTTTACAAACTTTATAAGGTCTGCGACACTCGCGAACGACTTGTCTCGAATTATCGTTCTTGCCGGACCCGTAAATTTGGTTAATACTATAGCTAAATAATCTGGCCCCGTGTTCTCTGGTATTAAAGCTAACCCGTTTTCTATACTTTGCGTAAAAGTCGACAAACGTGG
This sequence comes from Nomada fabriciana, assembly GCA_907165295.1. Classification (NCBI taxonomy): domain Eukaryota; kingdom Metazoa; phylum Arthropoda; class Insecta; order Hymenoptera; family Apidae; genus Nomada; species Nomada fabriciana. Next base: position 12,969,101 of record OU015689.1, read on the forward strand.
ATTTTCCCCATCGAAAATGGGTATCGATGCTGTCGCGAACTGTATGCAATTACGCCGCGTTAATACAGTCATGGAACTAGTTATCGAAAGCGTTAAATTCGCCAATTCTTCGGGCGAAAGTGACGCCATGATGTGAGATTTATTAGGCAATTAGCCCAAACCAATAAAATAGATTTCTGCCTTAGAGTATTATAGAAATTCTAATTATTGGTTTTATAAGAGATTTTCTGCCTTAGAATACTTTAGATTCTAATTGTCAAAATAAATAAAAGTTTGTTCCTTAGAACCTTAGGTTCTAATTATCAAGTTGAAATAACAGGTTCTGCTTTGGAATAGTATAGAAACTCTGTTATTGCAAGCGCTCACCGCGTAGGAAATATTTCACTGAGCATACGTCGCAATCAACGATAGGTTGCGTCGAATAAAGTGGTCCGTTACACGAAGCGCACAACGCCTGTTGTACACCACGCTGATACCAGTGCTCGGTGGACGAACTTCTTATGTCTAGCGGTGATGTTATCGCGCACTGTGCGCAGACCTTGGTACCGTTCTCTAAGGTGGTTGTCCAAGCCCTGCAGCACAGATTCTCTAAATATGCTGGATTCACCACAAAGGTCGGTGTCCTATGCCTGTCCGGTTCTCCCGCTTTCTTATCGAAACACATTTAAGACTTTTCGATTCCCTATCCAATCAAGTAATAAGCAGTATCCCACCGCTGTCACCAATTTGTTACGAGCCGAGGGCTATGGGGCGCGGCTGCGGAGCCGAGGATCGGTTTTTAAAGAGTTTTATGTTAGTTAAACGGTCAAGCCGTTCGATGGGAAGGGTGTGGACGAACCAGTGTCTATTTCACCACCGGGAGCCACAGGAAGGTAAGGTTTGCGTGGACGAACCAGTGTCTATTTCACCACCGGGAGCCACAGGAAGGTAAGAGTTCGTGGACGAACCAGTGTCTATTTCACCACCGGGAGCCACAGGAAGGTTTTCGTGGACGAACCAGTGTCTATTTCACCACCGGGAGCCACAGGAAGGTTTGCGTGGACGAACCAGTGCCTATTGCATCACCGGGAGCCACAGGTAACGGGAGATTGTTAGTAATTTTGGTCTCGTAACTTTGATACACCTTGAGCGGTTAAGGTATATCCCTTCGATGGATTGATACTGCGTATGACTGGTATAGGTTATCGAAATGAAATAAATGTGTCTGTAGTCAAATAAGAAAGTCTATATTCTCTAATTAACAAGATGCTTACAAACGTAATACCGTGAAGCTAAGCCACGGTTTCGGACTCTTACGTAAAGTCGTACAAATATAATAAAGAATTGCTCGAAGGGGACTTGAACCCGATCTCGCTGAGCTTCGTAAACTGGATAATCGCGAAGTAACTCGTTGCCTGATTATTCAAACTAAGCCACCGAGGGCTGATTTCGTGCCCTTTTTATACTTGAAATACGGACTAGAAATATGGTGGGGGCACCGAATTTTCCAAGGGAGTCCGGAAGGTTCGAGAACGTTCCCCCGAAGGGTTACGTCATCGCGTCACCGCGGAAGGGGCAGACCCGACTGCACACGTTCCCAATTCCCAAATAAGGGCATGATAGACGAAAAACGAAGGAAACAATCCTTCCTACGTAACACTCCATTCGTTCGGAAGGGGTAAGTAACACTTTAATTACCTTAATCGCTTAGCGAGTTAAGAATGAGTGAAAAATAACTTCCATTGTAGGGCGGGATACATGATTATGATATCATAATCTTCGAGAGGTTTATGACACGGTCGATGCTATTAAACAAACAGAATTCAGTTAATACAATTGTGGGAGAACTTCCCACCTACGCCGCTAGGGGACTTGCACGACGATCCGGCTCGTCTCGCAAGTGGTCGTATAGGTCCACGTTCCTATATATACAACCTCCGACGATTCCCTTCTATCCCTATGTGTCTAAGGCAGGGCCTGCTAGTATCGCCTTACTGATGAGTCCGCTAGCAGGCCTAGGACGAAACATCACCTAGTTCCTCTCCCTCTCTTTTCCTGTCGCTAGTTCCTTCCACCATCTCTACGACGACCGAACCGCGAAGCTCCCACACAATCATACTTATTCATTAATGGATTTCCTTCTACGTAGGGCACGAATCGTAAACTAACGAATCTATATTTGTTGGGTCACACCGTATGAGGGTTATTATCCCATTTTTCTTGCGAATTGTCGAGAAAGACAACAGTTATCATTTCTAGGTAGAAACTAAACAAAACTAACATATAAATATATTAATAACGCACAAGATATACATCCGAGAAAAAAAGACGTACGGAATACAGTACACAAAAATTTAGTATCCATAAAAAATAAAATTTGTAAAAGAAAGGCTATTAAAACTATGACAAACGTGACAAAAAATAAACATAGATAGAATATGTCAATCAATTTTCTTTTAGTCAATTGTTTTCAGGTCAACAAAAAAGACACGGGGCGATCATTGGGAGTCTATCGTAAGGCGCATGAGCCCGAACGTTCTCGGCATCGAACTATTCCGTAAAATATGCAATAAAATTTGCACCCGCAGTTGCCCGCAACCAAATTTTATAAAGCGTAAAGTATACATCCCATTCTTAATGTGTATATAAAAATTAGCGCGGATTCGGGCGAATATCGAAAGTATTTCACGAAATAAACTTTTGCACTCCTAAATTGCCGTTTTTCCGCAATGTGGGCCTTCGCGATTCGCAGTTTTAGCCGTTGTTCGCAGTTGTATCCCAAGCAACCCGATAAGGAAAATGGTGTACGATCAACCCTTTCACTGGCGGCACACTCGCGGAAGGAACCATCAAATACAGACGGCGCGACTGGGTTGTCCACTCACCAAACATTTTTACGCGTGACATTATGAAAAACACTCCCCATATGATTAGATTCGAGGCTCTAGTTAGTGCAACAATGAGAAATTTATTAAATATCTGACGAAAAAGCAGATAAAAGCAAAAAGTGCTCGGATAACTATAATCTCTATAGTTAGTTTCTAAAATATTATGGTGAAGAATTTTTTGCGCTGGCCCCGCGATAATGCGTGATTCTGAGTCTATCGCCTATCGGCGCTCAATGTGTTAAGTTTACTAAACAAACAGCTTACTAAACAACAAATACAGAAACAAATATATTTTCCATAGGTATTTATTATTGGTTACCCTGGATTATCTAGTGCGAAAATGAAAAAAAAGTTACACATAATTGTAAAAGGCTCATAGTTTCTACCTATAAGTTAAATTTTCAAATTCGATTTTTTTAGGCCCAATGTCCAACGATACAGTAGGGTCGCCCCTTTGCGCGCCGGCAAGTTTCACGCAGGTTCTACTGCTCGCCGCTGCGCTGCCGAAAAGAAGTCACGCTTACGTGACAGCGGCCAGCACAGTGTTAAGGGGGCCGACTCTTTTGGGGCCAACTCCGAATCGATCTAAGCGCCAATAGGCAGAAACAGGCGTTAGTGAAAACAAACAATCGTCTGCTTCGACATTTGACGGGGTGACATCTACACTCATTATACAGAATTATAAACTCACTTTGTGATATCTAACATCATTAGGCAGAATTATAAACCGAGAGTTGAAGGCCATAGTTACCAAATCACATCACTTGCGAGTTCTGTCGCACTATTACCATATCTGTTACATTCTTGGCCATCACTAAAATGAATCGGCTCGAGGCGAGATTTTCATTCCTGCCGGACATAGACATACAGTAATATGTTGAAGAGTGCGTGTCCAGGCCTCTAGCGAGAGAAAGCGCTTTTCATCCCCACCACTGGGGGGATTCCCCCCGGGTTCTAGCCGACACGTCCCGGCTGTTGATACTTGGGGTAATCATTGAAAGATTAAATGCTTCGTATCTGTGAGACCACACTAATGCAACCGTGAATTTTTTTTATTCTTACGTATTGCGCAATGAAAATTATATTAAAATATTCGTGAAACTGCTGTGATTAAAATGAGACTAAACACGATATAATTTGGATCATATTGACTTATATGTGTACATACAACTGCGAAATAGTGGCTTCCAGGGCTCTGAGCTGTAAATGCACGCACGACGGATAATTTTGTGCCCGTTCTTGGAGTTCTTTAATCGCTTCTATCATGCGTTCTGGGGTCCAATCCATGCGTCCTTCTTCTTCTTTATCAGTTTCTTCTTCCTGTGCTGAATTTTCGTCTTCTTCGGATGGTTGCTCGTTGGTCGCAATTCTTTCCGCTTCTTCACACGTGGACAAAAATTCTGTTACGCAACCTGCAGATTCAGTTCCAAGTTGGGTCATTACACTGAGCATTTCATTTTCAAGGAAATCGCCAATCTCGTCTGTAGGTACGTTTATATTCAACATTACTTTCCGCCAGCTGTTCTGAATATTTAGAGGACTTATCTCTGTCCACGATCTATGTAGTAAAAGAATACAATCTTTTATATTGTATTTCTTGTAGAATTCGGTTGTGCCGCCTTCATAAGTGAGCACACTCTCCAACATTTTATGGCGAAACAGTCGTTTCGTCTTCTCTATGAGTCCCTGGTCCATTGGCTGCAGAATGGACGTTGTATTGGGCGGCATAAATATTATTTTAAAATATTGATCCTCCGGTTCTTCCACAATTTTATGCCCTTGGAAATTATCTAGTAGTAGCACTACTTTCCCGCATATGCGTTTTCCCAATTGATATGCGCGAACTGCTGGCTTAAAGTAATTTTGGTACCAATCCGAAAACACAGATCGATCCACCCATGCATTTTCCTGTGATTTAAACACCACTGGCAATCGGTTTTGGCAATCCTTTAATGCACGGGGATTTTTATATTTATATATAACTAATGGCATTAGTTTGTGATTTCCCGTCGCATTTGTGCATAAGGCAAAGGTTACACGATCCTTCCGAACTTTAGACCCGCTGACGGATCTCTCCTGTTCTCCTGCCAGCGTTCTGGAAGGGAGAGCTTTCCAAAGCAGACCACTTTCGTCCATATTATAAATATTCTCCGGCTCTATATTTTCTTCTTCCACCATTTTCTCGAAGTCTTCCCCAAAAGTTTTTGCCGCATCGACATCAGCACTTGCCTTTTCGCCATATGCATGTAGAAGGCGTATACTGTGGCGTTTCTTCACATTTGCAAGCCAGCCCATGCTGCATTTAAATTCCGAAGAAGATGGTACACTTTGTTGGATCTCCGCTGCCTTCTGTAACATTAAAGCGTCCGTGACGGTATCTCCCAATGCTCTTCTTTCCAGAAACCATGTCACTAGCCGGTGCTCTATATCTTCGTACACTGGTGTCCTTATCCTTTGCCGCATTCTTTGTTTCTTATTTTTTCCAATAAATGCTCTTATATTCGCGGCATTTCCTCTTACGCGTCTTATCGTTGAGGGATGGACACCATACTTCTTCGCTACTGATGACACGGATTGCGACGATTCCAAGTCCTCGAGGATCTCTAGCCGTTGTTGGATGGTTAAAACAAATTGCTTTCGACCTGCCATTTTCACTATTAATTATACACTTAGAATTTTCACTATTAATTAATCAATTTTTATGCTAATTTACTATCTACTATTTATGCTAATGCTTGGGTAACAAGAATTGTTACTATAAATAATTATAGTAAACAAAATTGCGCTTTTTGGCTAAGAACTTCGTAACGCTGTACTTACACTCAGTGTTATAGAAGTAATGAACGATTGCTTGAAATAAGGAAAACTAGTGGTTATGGGAATTTTGCGAGGGTGTGGAATTAGGACTTCTTATTGGATGTTTAGGGAAGGAGGTTTTCTATGGTATGCAGGAGGTTGCGGAAAATTCCATATTGTAGTAAAAGGAGAAGGAGTATTATAGTTCTTTTTGCCAGATGTATGCAGGCTTCGGGTTTTTCCCGTGGTGTTGCAGGTATAGGGGTGCAGGGTGGACAGTCAGGTATCTAACACTTTTCACAGTGCTAAACTGTATTGTATTGTATGCCCACTGTATTGTAAGATACTCATGATTATTGTAGTATGGCTTTATGTTTTTAAAGTATCAGATAAGGAAAGAACCAGATGGTCAAAAGCAAGGAACGCTGGGCCGAGAACGCGCGTACGGTAGCATTTTCGGCTCAGAGATAACAAAAAGCAAGGAACGCTGGGCCGAGAACGCGCGTACGGTAGCATTTTCGGCTCAGAGATAACAAAAAGCAAGGAACGCTGGGCCGAGAACGCGCGTACGGTAGCATTTTCGGCTCAGAGATAACAAAAAGCAAGGAACGCTGGGCCGAGAACGCGCGTACGGTAGCATTTTCGGCTCAGAGATAACAAAAAGCACGAAACGCTGGGCCGAGAACGCGCGTACGGTAGCATTCGTCGACTTACTAGACCGCGCGCAAAGCGTTTCTCCCCGGCCGGGGAGATCGTACAGAATCGTTTCATGCTCGGCTCACAATCAGTGGGATCCGTTTCTATAATTTATCAACGCAAATATGATCCAAATTATATCGCGTTTGGTGTTATTTTAACACATTAACGACCGGTAGCCTATTAATAGGCTTTTCGTCGCCAACGCTTACCGACCGGTAGCCGATTAATAGGCTTTTCGTCGCCGACGCTTATCGACCGATTATTTTGTGTTAATCCTTAAGTCAATCGTTAAGTTATGTTATGTTGCTCAATGGCGTTAGTTGCGTTGCTTTGCTTTGTAACTTGCTACAGAGTTATATCGTTTGGAAAAATTTACCGTTCGCAATGACTGAAAAAAGTGACACCGGAGAGTTTTATTTAGATGATTTGTCAGACTGTCCTGACAGTTATTCAGAGAGTGATAGTGGTGAAGACAGTGATAGTAGCGATATCACAATTCGGAGACGAAGGTGTGTATTGCCACTGATATACACTGATTCAGAGGAAGATGAAATAAATATTATCGAAAACGATGTGAATAACAATGAAAATGACGATGAGGTATGGTCGACGAATGACGAGGCAGTAATTCTAGAACCGTTCGAAGGCAGCCCTGGGATAAAAATTATGCCACGTTCTCCAGAGAATATAATGGACAGTGTCAATTTATTTATTGGAAACGACTTTTTCGAACACTTGGTGATAGAATCCAACCGATATCATTACCAGGTCATGGAAAGATATAAAACTTCATCAAAAACAAAAAAATGGACTGATATCACGGTACCTGAACTGAAGAAGTTTTTAGGACTAATAGTTCTAATGGGACAAATAAAAAAAGACGTTGTATATGATTACTGGTCAACTGATCGAACTATTGAAACTCCATTCTTCTCACAAACAATGAGCCGAAACAGATTTGTGCAAATTATGCAGAGCTGGCATTTTTCGGACAATAACAACATACCGCACAATTCACATAGGCTTGCTAAAATCCAACCTGTGATTGACTATTTACGGCGAAAATTTACTGACGTGTATAAACCATGTCAACAACTATCTTTGGATGAATGTATAATCCCGTGGCGGGGCAGACTCTCGATTAGGACGTATAATCCCGCAAAAATTACTAAATATGGAATACTTGTGAGAGTGGTGTGTGAAGCTGTCACAGGTTATATATGTAATTTTCACGTTTATGCCGCAGACGGAAATAAATTGGAAGACACGGTCCTAACGGTTATTAAACCATATAAAAACGTGTGGCACGAGGTTTATCAAGACAATTATTACAATAGTGTAAAAATGGCTAGAATTCTCCTAAAAAATAAAATAAGAGTGTGTGGAACCATTCGTAAAAATAGAGGTCTTCCTAAATCATTGCGAACATTACGGCTTTCAAGAGGACAATACGAATTTCGCAGGAATGGTCAAATCTTGTTAGAAGTGTGGAATAATGGCAAAAGAAATGTCAACATGATCTCTACTATACATTCTGCACAATTGATGGAATCCACAAGCAGAAGCAGAAGATCAGCAGCCCTGATACAAAAGCCTAATTCGATCATAAATTATAATATACAATATATGAAGGGCGTAGATCGCGCGGATCAATATCTCTCATATTATTCCATTTTCCGAAAAACAAAAAAATGGACAAAACGCGTTGTAATGTTTTTCATCAATTGTGCACTATTCAATTCATTCAAAGCATACACAGTGCTAAATGGAAAAAATATTACATATAAGAATTTCTTGCACAAAGTGGCAATTGCGTGGACGGAAGATAATGAAACGGAAGATGATTGTACGGAACACGATAACAACCTGCCCAGTCCTGTACTTACAAGGAGAGCACCCATATTAGACCATCCCGGCAGACTATCGAATTTGAAGAAACACACACTTATAAATATAGTGACAAGTGGTCGAAGTGTACAACCACAAAGACAATGTAGAGTTTGTGCAGCTCATAAAAAAAGGAGTAGAACATGTTTTGTTTGTAAATTTTGCGAAGTTCCATTACATAAAGGCGAATGTTATGAACGATATCATACTTTAAAAAAATATTAACTATTTCCTATGTGTAGTAACCACTGTATACATAAAATAAGTATAATTTAGCATTACAGTATAACATTATTAGAATAAAAGATTTCATTAAATATACTTTTCCTATAATAACAGAAAGCAGACAATCTCATTTAAACACATAACACGCACAGACATCCCCGCGTGACACTCTAAACAGAACAGAGCCGGCGCGAGAGCGAATCCGTGCCCGGTCGGACGTTACTATGCTGTTGAAACGCTAGCGGTCGGTAAAGTGTTAATCACAACAACCTCAGCTATATTTTCATAAAATTTGCAGAATGAAATAATTAACAATAAAGAAGTTTTATAGTTGCATTAGTGTTGTCTCACAGATACGTAGCTATCTGACCCTACTTTCACTCTCTGTCCCTTTCAACGGTCGTCGATGTCGGTGTCGAATTTCTAAACAGTCAAACTAGTCCCCTGCGCTCTCAGTGCGCGCGGCCCGTCCCGATCTGCGCGCGCTAATCGAAGAATTACTGTAGCTCCTAAACCATTGGAAACTTTTTTGTAGGTTCGATCCCCCTCGGGTATATTACTTTTACATTAATTTTTTTTTTAATTCCTAACTATATGACAATGATCACTATTTACTTACCAATATTTTAATTTAATATACGTAAATATGAAGTTAGAGCACTTTTCAGGCTACCGTTTATCTTTCCATGTATCTTGCCAATTATAGTACTGTTTAACATTTTTAACATTAAAATAAAATGTATGAGGCGCATTTTCAGACGCCTTAGATTGAACAGTATTAACGAAGTGCTGGAAAACTCGTGTGATGTTTTACTACTATTTCGCCTTTCTTTTAGATCACACAATTATTTCTTTTTTACAAATAATGAGAAATAAAGGAAAATATTTATTCCTACAGATTTTATGCGAGTACCGAATAAGCATATACCGATAATTTTTAATTCTTTTCATTCGCTTTTTCCCATTGATTTGGTCATTGTGTAGGATGACAAATGAAAAATACGGAGATATAGTTGATATTGTCATATCTATTACAGTTTTGATTTTCAGGAAAACTTCGATAGATTCGACTCAAGTTGAGATTTTGATTTTTGCCGAACATAAAAGACAATAGTGCAAATGAAAGAAGAAATTTGAGAGTCAAGTAGAAAAAAACAGATTGCAAAACAATATTAATTTTTGGAACTTATGAGGCGGACCACGCGGCATGCCACGCGGTTCATCTTGCAAACAATTGATGGCCCTCACACGCTGCGTCATAGTTGCGATGTCATACCGATTCCCGTCTTGCCGTCTTGTGGTAGGTACATCTGACGTACATAGCTCTATCTTTGTCTACCATAATTTTCCATTGCTTAGAGCGAGGTATAAGATGGTCAACAAGGACCATGGTGACATTGTATTGTTGTACAGACTATGGTCGTGAGAGCTAAACAAAACAATCTTTAACACATGCATGCCCACATAATTTGAATACCTATTCAAGCACCTTCGATTATCTGACATATATTTTAATTATATTACAATTATATTATTGTTGTATAATATAGTTAATATATTTCATATATATTAACATAGCAGCTTTATTGGTAATATAAATGAAACATACCACCAAATGATTTAAATTTTGGGTTACACATTTTGAGCTTTGGATTGACGTGTATACGCGTACAAATGTTAAAAATATCAAACAGTTCCATAATTGGCAAGATACATGGGATGAGAACGGTAGAAAAAAGCGCTTCAACTTCATATTTATGTATATTAAATTAAAGTATTTAACAAATATTTTTAAAATATTGGTAGGCAAATATTGATCATTGTCATATAGTAAGGATTTAAAAAAAAATTGATGTAACAAAGATATACTCCAAGGCGACTCGAACCTGCAAAAAAGTTTGCAGCGGCTCGAATCAACATCTCGGCTCCAGCTGATTCATTTTGCTGATGCTTATGTTATAATTGTAACAGATGTGACAACAGTGTGACAGAGATCTTGATACGTGCCGGCAACTATGACTTACTGGTATCTGTGTGCACGCATCACGTATTCACGTATCAATCGCCGTTCGTGGTGTGAAATTATAACTTACATTTATCGACTGATTTGTATTTTTATCGACCCTTGCGGTAACTTGGTCAAATTCACTATAATGTACCATAAACGCCACCGACGGAGAATAATTGAACTATTTTATGTCGGATGCGTGCAAATCGTCTTTTTGATTCTCCGCTTTCCAGAAGTGATAAATTGTGAAAAATCGAATTTCTGTGATCTTGTGCTAGTTCAAGGAAGCCCTAAAGGATGTTTCAGCAGTAAATAAACCATTAAATCGTCTAATATTTGCTAAATGTGAAATGTGTCAAGATGCCGGCAGTCATCTTGTTGCCTACATCGTTGTCTGTCTGCTGTGTTTAAAATGAGACTAAACACGATATAATTTGGATCATATTGACTTATATGTTTACATAATTTTATGCTAATTTACTATCAACTATTTGTGCTAATGCTTGGGTAACAAGAACGAAAGCGTGTCTCGTCGACCCTGAGCGATCGAAAAGCGTTTCTCCTCGCCTCGGGGCGATCGAAACGCGTTTCTCCTTGGCTGGGGGGATCGTATGGAAGCGTTTCATGCTCGGAGGAATCCGTTTTTGTAATTTATGAACGCAAATATGATCCAAATTATATCGCGTTTGGTGTTATTTTAATCACAACAGCCTCAGCAATATTTTAATAAAATTTGCAGAACGAAATAATTAACAATAAAGAAGTTTTATAGTTGCATTAGTGTTGTCTCACCGATGCGAAGGTATTTAAATATTTTACTAACGCCCGACTACTCATTCCTCTCTTTCTTTCGCTCGCTGTCCCTTTCTGAGGCCGTCGATGTCGGTGCCTGCACAGTAGACGGCTCGGCCGAAATTTCTAAGAACCCAAAGTTGACCTAAATTCGATAAGTGCCCGCAGCCGGTCCCGAGTAGTGTGCGACAACCGAAGAATTACTGTATTTGCAAATTAATTTATTGAGCCAATCCCGGCGGCACTGCAATGCCAGGCTGACTCGTGACAGAGGTGGAGCAAGCCCCAACAGCTCCGTCTGATTCCAAAAATCAGTTTAATATTCTGACTCCCCAATGGGGAGTGTATCAGATATTAAGCTGATAAGAACAGATACTACACTTTGATCTTAGCCATAAGGCCGAGAAGCGATGCTGACCTTAGTTTTAGCTACCCTTATGTACTATATATCGGCCAAGTTCATGACCGAGAAAGCAACTAACATATCTTTCCAACTAGTGGCGAATTCCTGAATTAAGGCCAATTGGGCCACATTTGCTTTAAATACTATGTATGCAGATACTTATTACAATAAAGGAGCATGGTGGAAATACCAACGAGTCGATCTTGGACCTGAGCGCCAACGACAAATTTGTGCAAGACATGTTATTCAAAGTTAAGGAGTTCAAAATGCTAATTATTTATCCGGCAAGTGAAGCGAAAGTTGTCGAAAATTCATATAAACTTTGAAATACTGCCGACTGGAAAACTCATCCAAATGGTATCCCTAGTAGCACCAAAACATTGAATAAATATTTTTTTCCAATATTGGAACAATATTTTTTTAGCCACACTTTGTAATATTGAAGTAATATTGGACATTGTACACATGTACAAGAAATATAAAATAAATACATAGAAAATATAAGCTAAATATTCATAGAATATAAAATAGATATTTAAAAGATATTTAAATCTAAAGTAAAGTTAAAAAATTATAACATTCGAAGTTGCTGTATGAGTTTACACCAATCTTGGCCTTTACTGTACTACTTACTCTCTTAAACAATTTTTCAACCTAAGAAATCTTTATTGGTGTCGACCGGATTCGAACACGGAACTCATGGATTACTGACCAACGTAATTTCCCAATGAGATAACATGATATAATTAATTAGAAAAGATAAAATTGCATTTCATGAGCTTCGTTTAGCCACTCTACGTTCAAGCCTAATTTATTATGTTGCAAAGCTCTCAAATACACCGTATATGTGTCCGAGCACTAGCAACATGGTTTTCATAAATAATTCGTTTTTTGTAACATGTGCTCCCTTCTGTACATCTTTCACAGCTATTGCGACCCGTATGTCCTATAATATTTTTAAAAATGCTCTCGCAGGTCCACCACATGTAAAGCATATAACATCTACTTTGAAATAAGTATTAGTGTAAAATAATCCATGTTCTAAAGTATCATTTAATTCGTATATAAAATCACTTAAGATTTAAGTAATCAACCAAGGTGTTTGGTTTTGCATTACCATAACATATTGCTATCGGAAGAGGAGACACCATAGAATTTTGTAATACTAGCCTGCACAAAATGGGGCTGTTATGGGGCTATTAAAAAAAAAATATTTTTCTAATATTTGTTGAAAATGAACACAAGTTCGTATGCGCAACCCCATGTCTACCGTGCGCGGCTCAGGCGAGCTCGGCAATTTCTGGGGCAACTCGGTTGCCGGGGACCGCCAGCGTTAAGTTGTACGATTCGTAATAAAGTACTCAGTACTATCTTACTATCTACTACGTATAGACTTACTATCTTACTTACACAAAACAATTGCAAAAACTGCGTATTTTCAAAATCCATACGATCTGCACGCTAAAAGGTAGTAAATACTATAAGAGACGGCTCTTGAAGTTTACAAAAGCGGCATAAGTTAAAATTGGTCGGATATTGTACTTTTTATGTAATTAATATGCCTGCATGTTCATAATAGTATGTAAACACTATTGGGATCCCGAGACATTGCGTCGTATAGTCAGGTTCGGGATCTCCATTTCTCGATACGCCTTTCGGGATCTCGAAACGTTGGGATACTTTCGAGAATCTCAACGAGTATCACATTTCCGAGAGCTCGCCCGATCTGGCCCGAGTTGTCCCGACCCGACTCGAGGCTCCGGAATCTCGTGAATTCGAGAACCCGCACACCCCTGCTGTTCAGCAAGGTGTACAGTAAAAGTTGGGAATACAGGGACACACTTAACTCTGGGAACTCCCGGAAATAGGGAGTTCTTGGGGTGACTCTGAACAATTTCTTCTTTAACAAAATATTGGTTTAAGCTTCGTTTTGAATTATTAACGAAAAAAACTTGCTCAAAACCGTGGCCTTCAACCGCGCTCGATCGCTGTGCCAATGAGTGGGTTCGCGACCACAACCGAGCGTGGTTACCCTTTCGTACACATGGACGAGATATCTCGCGACTGAAATGCCCCGTGTGTATAAAATTCATGTTTTTAAATGAAGCCCTATTATTCTTCTCACATGTTCTTGTAGCTGACGTCCAAACAACTTCAAATAATAGCCCCATGTCCGATACGATTATTCATTATCCGAAAGGAATAAACTGTTTTATTACTCACGAAAAAAAAAAATTTTTTAACAGCACGTTTCAGGTGGATAAACTATGTTTCCAGAAATCATGTTTGCAGAACTAAAGTTAGAAAAAGCTAGTTAAACTTATCCATTAGTCCACGAATTACCCTGCTTAACATTGTGTGAATCCTGACCTAGGCAACGCTCAACAGCTGATGTTACGGCCGGATTAGTATCCTTCACTTCTCGATAACTTCACTTCAAGATCATTTCACTTCACGGTATCTCGCACTTGCCACTGTGAAATGTGGGAATATTTAAAAACAATTTATTATTCTAACGTTTAAACATTTCGTAATATTCTGCGTTTGAACGATTCATGTTTCTCGTTCGGTTAGCAGAAAAGACTCTGCCAGCTGAAACTGTGATAACATTGTACTGCCAACGCTCACACTGCGACGCATACAACGCAGCGGCCGAGGCTGCCCTGTGTGATCGGTATCTGCCGCCGATTTCCACTAAATTTTGAAACAGCGTGTGTGCGTGTGCGTGTGCAAGCGAGTGCGAACGTTTAAGCTGGCAGAGACGTTCTGCTAACCGAACGAGCAACATGCATTGAAAAAACGCAGAATATTACGAAATGTTTAAACGTATTAACAATACATTTTTTTTAAATATTCCCACATTTCACAATGGCAAGTGCGAGATACCGTGGAGTGAAGTTATCGTGAAGTGAAGGATACTAATCCGGCCGTAACATTAGCTGTTGAGCGTTGCCTAGGTCAGGATTCACACGGGGAGCAGAAGCTGGTGCGGGACATCCCGGCGGCGTCTCCGCCTGGTCGAAACCCCGATGGAACTGATGTTCTCCTATATCTGGGCTGCGTCTATCACGGTCAGGTGCGGAGAACTTCGGTAAAGTTGGTGGGCCCAACCCGGCTAAATCCACTAACCTCACCTCCTCGTGGGGCTCCCTGGTTCCCCTGCACCAGCATAGCTGGGGCAGGGGGCGAAAGAGTGAGTGGTACCAGGACTGGATCTTACGACGAAACGGGCAAGTGTGGAGTTACAAAAAATATTATGACAGACACAACTAACGGAACAGAACATTACTCCTCAGGAGGCCTCGGAACCTCCAGGGCCGGCGTTGCGGGGGTGGTTAAGCCGGCCACTACTGCGTCGTCATCTTATGACTGCGGAGTGTCAGTGGTGGAAGATCAGGCCACTGCACACTTCCCCACTACTGGCGGGAGGAAGAGCGCTCCGGGAAGTGGACCGGAGATACTATACGACTCTGGATCCAGCATTCGGAGAAGGACCAGGGCCAACGGAGGGGGTAGAAAGAGACCGAGGGTCTGGGCTTCTTCAGATCCTCCGAGGCAAGGAGCCCGCGGAGGACGGGGTTCGGCCTCGGCCTCGGAGTCCGATGTAGAGACCGCCGGGCGGCGCGAGATCGCAGCCGGGGTAAAATTCTGCAGTAGCTCGGAGCGGGCCTTACCGAGAGCGACAGATCTGCGCCACGAGGTGCAAAGAGAGTCGAACGGCGCACTGGGCGGAACTGTCCTCGACCACATGAGGGAGGTCGAGCGTATATCCTCGGTCTCGAAGAACCTCAAGGGGAACTTGGTCCGTGCCTTGAGGGTGGCGACCAGGGAGACCTCGGCGGCGGTCACGGAGCTCGTTCAGCGCTCCTCCAGCTCCGCCGAGGCGCAGTGGCTGAACACGGAGAATGCGCAGCTAAGGGCCGAGCTGTGCAATATAAAGAAGGAGCTTGAGGAGCTGCGCAAGGATTTGCGGAAGGAGGCTGCGAGGAGCGAGGCAAATGACACACAGGCAGTGTCGGGACCACCCGCCGGGAGGACGGACGGAAGAGTAAGGGCGTCGCAGCTCAGACCACAACCACGGTTGCGACGAGAATGGAGGAAGTGCGCCGCCGACAGCGACGGCAGGCGGATGCAGGGCAAGATGAGGAAGAACGGCTGCGCCCCCCCTCGCAACCGGCTGGTGCACCTGGGCTGCCCCCCCCCCCCCGGGAAAAGACCTGCCCCAGCAGAGTCAGGAGGGCTCCCTGCACGAGAGAGTGGGGGCTCTCATGAGAGCTGAGATGGCAGGCATGGAGAGACGGCTTTGGCAGCGGTTGGATCAACCAAATAGAGGTGCGCCGCCTCTACGCGGAGGTCGTGAGGTCCATCGCGCTGTACGGGGCACCCGTGTGGTGCGGTGACCTGGTGGCCAGTCGGCGCAGCCGTGAAATGCTGCGTCGCGTTGAAAGGAGGGTGGCCATCAGGGTCGCGCGGGCATACCGCACTGTCAGCTACGAGGCGGCGATGATCCTGGCGGGGCCCCTGCCGTTAGACATACAGGCAGGAGTAGCCGCGGCCGACTATGCCTCAATATGGGCCTATGCTGGCGGCAGCCCGCTGGAGCGCGGGGAGAGCTTGGGGGCTTCGACGCTCCGGTCTCGGCGGCACGCCGCACAGTGGTGCCATTTCCCAAAAAGCTGGCCAAAATTCAATTTTTGAAGTATATAGCAGCGGTTTTTTAGTATAGCAGATTTATTGTATATATATCAATGCATCAAATGCCACTTGAATTTTTTAAATATATTGATTGGTTACTGAGATATAGGCCGTCAAAGTTGATGAAATTTCATGCTCCTGCATATCTTGAAAATTGGAGCTTATTTAATGCGCAAGGGAAAGTTTATCTTATAAAAATTTATATATGAAACATTTTATCATTAAAGTAGGTGTTATAGACATACATTTTCCACAGAAATAAAGTAACATATCTTTGAATTTATCCTTGTAATTCCGTTCTCAATATATCATAAATATTACCTAGATCTTAATGAATCGGAAGGAAAACAAACATGTTATTCACCGTAATTCACGCTGCGACAAGTTTCTTGATATAAAGTGGCATGTACACTATGATATCCAGTTGAGAAAGTTCGCGCCATTTTGCGCCAATTTGAGATATTTAATTTTAAAGTATCCTAGTAGGGGCATTTACGGTCTGTCCCTCTAGAGCATAGTGGCGATATCTCGTGCAAAGGTTTGAATATGGAAAATTGAATATGAGATAAAAAACTCTACCGAAAACATTATTACAATAATAATAAATAAGTAAATAAATTATAATAAATAAATAATAATTAATAATAAATAAATAATAAGTAACCCTTTGCACTCGAGAGGTGACTCTCACTCACCATGTGGGTTGATGCTGCAACTCGAGAGGTGACTCTCGCTCACCACTTGGTTTGTTGCGGTATCTCAATGCGCGGCAGTAAAGGTTTACGTTTAGTTTCTTCGACGCGGGTTCCTACGCTCTTTCTGTATAATCTTATGAAGTGTAAATTGACACCCCTTCAAATGGAGATAAGACTTTCTTATATGAAATTAGTCCGCAACCACGAACCGGACTGCATTTTCGGCATTACATAGTTCGAACCTGACAGTCGTGGCAGAGAGAATCCTAAAGTTAAAGTTTTTGATCCCTAAAAACATGGAACGTAATAATGAAATAAGTTCAAGTGAAGATGAGTTCGATTTCACGGTGCTTTACGAGTTGGAGTAGAAGTGACAGTCAAGAAACCTAACGTAGTAATCGATTATATCAAAAATATGGGCGGTGTCGATCGTGCAGATCAGTATGCCTCAACGTACTGTTTCTTAAGAAAATCGCTAAAGTGGTAGCGTAAACTGTTTTTTGGGGGTTTAGAAATTTGTTCAATAAATTCATATATTTTATATAAAGCCACTAAAGAGCAGAGAATCACTTGCGATATTTGAAAACATTAGTCCACCAATTGACTGGTGATTTTCGCCAGCCACGCGATCAAACCTCGACTTCAAACTCCGATTCCGAAGATATCCGCTTGAATGGAAAGCTACACAATATTCTAACAGGAGTTAGGAGGGACTGCAAAGTCTGTTCTCTGAGAAATAAACCCGGAAAAAGGCATTGAACGACATATTATTGTAATACTTGCCCCGACAAGCCGGGCATGCATCTTGGGACTTGTTACATGAAATATCACACACAGAAAAATTACAGAGACTAATATTTAAGAAATTATGTTTATAAAGGTGTAAAGATATATAAAATGTTAAAATATAAAAATTTTATACATTAATTTGTGTGTGTAATGATTTTAAGTTACTGGTAAGAAATGCGTCAAAAAGGCTGCGAAACGTCTCGAGTTGCTGGTGCGCCGCGCGAAAAAGGCCCCGAGTGCAAAGGGTTAATAATAAATAAATAATAATTAATAATAAATAAATAATAATTAATAATAAATAATAATAATACTGATGTGTCTAAGATTATAGACGACTAACAACCCCAAAAACATAAAAATATCCATTTTTATGAAAACCGTGTGAAATTACGAATTTTGGCCAGCTTTTTCAGAAATGGCACCACTGTGCGCCGTCTCCGAGTGGAGGGCATGACTCGCCGGGTCGACGGGAGCAGGGCGGCGGGTCGTCGGAGCGGTCCTGCCGAGTCTGGAGAAGTGGCTCGGCAGAACGTGGGGCAGGCTGACGTACAGGATGACGCAGGTGCTCTCCGGGCATGGGTGCTTCGGGGAGTACCTGCAGCGCATCCGGAGAGAAAAGACGGCACAGTGCTGGCACTGCGGCGAGGAGGAGGATACGGCGCAGCACACTCTGGAGGAGTATCCGGCGTGGGCTGCGGAGCGTCGAGTTCTGGGGCGAGCGGTGGGTCCCAACCTTTCGCTGGCCGCGGTCGTTCCCAACGTCTTGAACGACCGGGCGGCTTGGAGCGCCTTGGCCTCCTTCTGCGAGGACGTTATGACGCAGAAGGAGGTGGCGGAGAGGGTCAGGGAACGGGCGGACCCCGCTCGTGGTAGAGGAGATGTCGCAAGGAGGGGGCGCAGGCGCTGGCGTCTGGTGCCTCCACCTCACTGATTGGGTCCCCGGGGGGAAGTAGCGTCGGGACCATCCGTCCCGTCTAGAGGACCACGGGCTGTCGGACGGGGGATCTGGCAGCCGTTGCACGTGGCAGGGATGGGCCGTATTGCGTGGTGGCCGCCAGTGTTCCACGCGTCCTCTCTAGTCGTCTAGGACGGCCACCGTGTGGGTTTTAGTCGGTATGAATCCGACACTACCTCGGTCACTCCCCAGTGGCCGGGGTGTCTCATGTAAGATTTCCCACACGATAAAAAAAAAAAAAGGTCAGGATTCACACACTGTTAAGCAGGGTAATTCGTGGACGAATGGGTAAGTTTAACTAGCTTTTCCTAACATTAATTCTGCAAACATAATTTCTGGAAACATAATTTATCCACCTGAAAATGGCTGTTAACAAAAATATTCTTTCGTAAGTAATAAAACAGTTTATTCCTTTCGGATAATGAATAAACGTATCGGACGCTGTTCTTAAACGACTTATTAGTTTATGTGTTATTCATGAATAACAAATTATTCCACAAAGATAGGTTTAACGAATCTACTCGATTTATAAGTGAACGTATAAAGTGTATTCTGAATATCAGTATAAATACAAATGTTTCTGTCGCGATGAAATAATTTAAAGTGTGTAAATTGCCTAAGTATTTACGCGGTGTTGACGCCCTGGCGATGCAAGGTCTGAGAGCCGCTATTAGAATATGCCGAAAGAACTTCAACCGGACAAGCGGATTCTAACGGGTTAATCTGTGATTCGAGAGGTGCGCTAAGACCAAACTCAATGAATATAACTGATTCTATACAAGCGTGACACGACGTTACTCTACGCGTGACTATGTTACTCTGAACCGACGAGGGTAGAAACCAAAGGGTTTATATAGTCCCAAAAATGCATGGGGTGCACTAGAACTTTCCATATAAGGAAATATAGGAGTCGTCATCGGGCAACTATTATCTCGGACATGATGCAGCTGGCCATGCATGCTCTCAGGCCCCCCTTAATTGTTTATGTGTTACGTATGAAGAATATTTCCATACGTCGCTCTCAACGCGTTTTCGAGCTCGCATTTGTTTAGGGAAAACGCCCTAAAATTCTTTCGTTTATCATAAACAATTAAGGGGTCCTGAGAAAATGCATGACCAGCTGCACCATGTGCGAGACTGGCGTTGCTCGACGACGACTTCTAAATGTCCTTATATGGAAAGTTCTAGTCCACCCCCCTGCATTTTTGGGACTATATAAACCCTTTCGTTTCTATCCTCATCGGTTCAGAGTAACATAGTCACGTGTAGTGCTACGTCGTGTCACGCTTGTATAGAATCAGTTATATCCAGTGAGATTGGGCTTAGCGCACCTCTCGAATCACAGATTAACCCGTTAGAATCCGCTTGTCCGGTTGAAGTTCTTTCGGTATATTCTAATAGCGGCTCTCAGACCCCGCATCGCCAGTGCGTCAACACCGCGCAAATACTTAGGTAATTTACACACTTTTATATTATTTCATCGCGACAGAAACATTTGTATTTATACTGATATTCAGAATACATTTTATACGTTCACTTATAAATCGAGTAGATTCGTTAAACCTACCTTTACCCCGCAATCCTTGCATATTGGTAACGACGTACCCACCGATACAACTTTACCGCTCGAGTTGTATCAAATAATAATTAAGAGTTACGAGGCAACTAACATTTCCTGCGACTATCTGATCTAGTATCAGATCCGTTCGCATACCTTTACCCAAACAAACATTCTATATATTCCAACCTAGTGGCTCCCCGATTTCGCATCGGGTTCGTCCACGAAACCTAACCCATCCTACGGCTCCCCGGTTTCGCACCGGGTTCGTCCGTGTCCTACGGCTCCCCGATTTCGCATCGGGTTCGTCCGTAAGTCTACCAACCTCCGAACAGCTCCCTAGTCAAGCGCCAGGTTCGTCTGTGAATAAACCAACCTCCTAGCAGCTCCCCGATTTCGCATCGGGTTCGTCTGCGAACTTGTTCCTAGTGGCTCCCCGATTTCGCATCGGGTTCGTCCACGACGTTTCACCCTCCTGCGGCTCCCCGATTTCGCATCGGGTTCGTCCGCGCTTGTACCCCTTCCTAGATGCTCCCCGGTTTCGCACCGGGTTCGTCCTCGCACTCTATAATCCTAGCGGCTCCCTGATTTCGCATCAGGTTCGTCCGCGCACCTTAACTAACAAATTGACAACCGTATTCCTGGGTAATACACCCCTCGCCGGCCTCTCGTGCTGCTAACTTTAGGATTGCCGTAAATTTTGGTTTATCTACGTTCTATTACTCGTTTGTGAACATTGACGATATACTAGTTTTCTCTAGTTCAGTCATTTATTTATTAATTTTGGTTTAAAATGGCAAATCCACAAGCGAATGTCTCTGTTATCGAGATGCTAAACCTGACAGCTTCAATTGTTAATTCAATGACACTCTTAACGCAACGGACGTGTGTACAGAATACTACCTCGTCCATTCCGATCTTTGACGGAGATAGGCCATCGTTGACGCACTTCGTACAAAATGTAGAAAACGGGTTAACCTTGATTCCTGAGGGTACGGAAGCGGAGTATCTCGCGATTCTTTTAACGAAACTTATCGGTCCTGCACGTAGATGCACGTTAGAATACAAATTCGATTCTGTTAAGGCATTAATAAAGCATTTAAAAAAAAGATTCGCGCCTGGTAGAGATTTGTCGCATTTTCAACTTGAAGTTGCGAAACTACGTATTCGTGACGGAGAAAGTATTCGACAGTATGTCGACAGAACAAGTCATCTTGTTTATTGTACGCGTGGAGCTATCCGGGAAAAATATCTGGATCATGCTGAAGATTTCGTCAAAGAAATGGAAAAAGACGTGAAAGAGAATTTCATCGACGGTCTACCGGATCGTTTTTCCTGAAAAGTGTCGGCTATGAGTCAAGACTTAGGTACACTTGAACAAGCTTTCGATGCCGTGCTACAGATAGACAGAAAATTAAGAAATCGGCGACGGTCGCCACCCAGTGAATCACCCTCCAGGTGGTCCCGTCGTGACCGCAACGTTCAAGATTCTCGGGATCATGGGCGTGAAGTGTCGTACCCTCACTTACCGACTAGATATGATCGGGTTAGGGAACGATACACCAGGACATCTGGATTTGAAGAGGAAACAGAGGGGCAGGGACGCGCGACGGCTTGGACCTTGCGTCAGAGGAGCCACTCGAAATCCCCTTCCAACCGCTCCGATTCGTCGCATGTAGATGATCGGGACAAACAAATTTCAATTTTAAAAAATTCTGATAGAAACCGCAAGCCAAGTTTGTATTGCTGGCATTGTGGTATGAACGGACATGACGGAAAGTCGTGTTGGAAAAATCCGCGTGATTCGCGATATCGTCGGGACTCGCGAGATTCATCCGTTGAATCCACGAAGTCTTTAAACTACGATCGCGCTCAACGTACAGGCGACACGATGAGCGGAAACGAGGAAGATCGCCGAAGGAAGATACGATTCAGCGACGAGAAGAAAGAAGACTCATCAAGGAGACACCTGCACCAAGAATCAAGATCAAGGTACCGGAACTGGAATCAGGAACAGGAGAATTTCTAATTGATGGCGGAGCAGCTGTTAACCTGGTGGTCATTGATGTACTCGGAAAAACTACAGCAATAGTTTCCAGGGAAGAAATTGAATTGACGGGACTCACTACAACACCGATTCACACCCTAGGAACTACAATTTTGCACATTCACGGATCCCCAGCATTTTTCTATGTTGTGGAAAAACTTGCAGATGGACTTATAGGAAGCCCATTTCTGAAGCAGGAAGAGGCTGAAATTTCTTATTATCATGGCACTTTAACATTAAAAAATAAACCGATCCGGCCATTACGTTTTTCAAATTATCAAGATTTACCTCAACAAATTAAAGAACAAAAGGCAGTTACAAAATATTGCATTAAACCAAGAACATCGCAACAGATTGCAGTAACAATAGCAAACCCGAAGATGAGGGAAGGATATTTACCGCGTATTAAAACCCACGAACAACTCTTCATAGGGGAAGCAGTCGTAACAAATAATGATGGTAAGTGCCACGTTATGGCGATAAACACCAGCGACGAACCACTAGACGTGGAGATAGAGCCTCAAACATTGGAACCCTATGATACTTTAAGTACGTCGGACGAAGATTTTGACCCAGATGTGGAACACCCTTCAAACTTCAAGATTAAGGAAAATAGAGTACACGGAATTTTAGAAACTCTGAATTTAAAACATTTAAACAAAGAGGAACAAGACTTCGTTACAGATTTAGTAAAGGAAATCCCTGACCGATTTTATCTTCCTGGAGACAAACTCGGGAAGGCTCGCGATTTTAAACATTCAATTCACACAACTAACGATATTCCGATCAATACAAGACAATATCGTTATCCACCTATACATCAAAATGAATTCAAGAAGCAGATTAACGCTTTGCTATCAGAAGGTATAATTAGTCCTTCTAAGTCTCCGTTTAATTCACTTTTATGGATCGTTCCAAAGAAAGCGGACGCACAGGGTAATAAACGCTGGCGTTTGGTAATAGATTTTCGTGCACTCAACGAAAAAACAATTTCTGACAAATACCCATTACCGCAAATAATAGAAATATTAGATCGATTGGGAGGAGCTAAGTACTTTTCAGTTTTCGATCTTGCCAGTGGATTTCATCAGATAGAAATGGATCCGAAGGATAAACCGAAAACTGCCTTTACAACTCCGAATGGACATTGCGAATTTTCTCGAATGCCTTTCGGATTAAAAAACGGACCACCCACTTTTCAACGCCTTATGGATCAAGTACTCACAGGACTTCAAGGGGCAGATCTTTTCGTTTACCTGGATGACATAGTAGTATACGCTTCATCGCTTCAGGAACACAATATTAAAATTAAAAAATTATTAAATCGCCTTAAAGAACATGGGTTAACCCTTCAGACTAATAAATGCGAATTCTTACGGAAGGAGGTTGCATATTTAGGACACATCATTTCAAAAGATGGAGTCAGACCTGATCCTAGAAAATTAAAAGCAGTTCAAGATTTTCCTACACCAACTTCGCAGAAGAATATTCAGCAATTCCTAGGACTTGTAGGCTATTACCAAAGATTCGTACCTAATTTCACTTTGAAAGCAAAGCCACTAATTAACTTGTTAGGGAAAGGCATCAAATTCAAGTGGACAGAAGAACAGGATCAAAGTTTCAAACAATTACGCAGCGAACTGTGTGAACAACCCATTTTACAATATCCGGATTTCGATAAACCATTTATTGTTACAACAGATGCATCCGAATATGCTATCGGGGCCGTACTCAGTCAGGGAGAGATAGGAAACGACCTGCCGATTGCCTACGCGTCCCGTAGCCTAAACAAACCTGAGAGGAATTATTCAGCTACGGAAAAGGAATGCTTGGCCATGGTTTACGCCGTAAGATACTTCAGTCCTTATATTTATGGAACCAAATTCACCCTAATCACAGACCATAGACCGCTTGTTTGGTTACATTCGGTCAAGGATCCGACCTCCAGACTCATGACGTGGAAACTCAGACTCTTGGAATATGAATACCAGGTTGTTCATAAATCTGGAAAGACAAACAAAAACGCAGACGCTCTGTCGCGTAACCCCACTTCTGTCTGTTTACCACTTATTCCACGGGAATGCAAGGATACCGAGTTCAAAATTCAGATACCAAAAGTAGAAGCTAATACCGATTCAATCGGACACCGCGTTCGGCAATCACGTCGAGATAGAGAAAACCGACCCAAGTACCGGGACAGTAGCAGCTCGGATGAATCGGAGCAGGCCACCTATGGAAAGGTTCAACACTCGCCCATTATACATAAAAACCGATCTTTTCCCAGCTTATCTCAAGAGGCGACAATGCCAGATGAACGCCAGGAAACCATAAATAGTTTTTCACCCGCAGCAAATTCTACGCAAATCTATCCTCTGGACAAGGACCAGACCATATTCAACGATTTGATATCCTTTGAGGAACCGCTTGAAAATACTGTAATAGAAAATGCAGGAAATATTCATCAGGAATCAATTAGGATACCGCAGGCATCATCACGAATTACGGATGAGAGTTTACAACCAGCAATTGCTCAGTTACCTGCAGGGATCATAACCGGAGCAAGTGCGGGACAGCTACCTGACAGCAGGTCAACTCGACGTGAGGCCCTCGACCACACACTTGACCCGTACCCATTCTTTACTACTGATTTTGAAGATTCGACTGATGGAGACGATTTACAAGAGGCTTTACCAAAAGAAACACACAGAATTACCACCACTTCAAACACCCTCACGGCTGAAGAAGGACACTGTGTACATTTCATATCAGCCGACTGCAATTTACAAACCGCAGTTGGGAAGCTACTACTGGATACCGAGATAATAAACAAACAAGATCTTCTGGCAGGGCGCCCGGAACAAGGACACGTGGTAACGTTAGATAGTGGGTTATACAAATCTTTCAGTATAGTAGTCTCTGACCATTTTTACGATAATATTAAAAGAATAGATATTCTCGGAGGATTAAAAACCCTCAAAGACACGTTAAATCAATATCAGATTAAATCATTCCGAATTTCTGCAACCGGAGATCTGCATAAATTGCCAGTCAACGATTTTCTTAAACTATTAGAAGAAGTTTTTACTGGAACAGCTCAACAGATTAGTATATGTAATCGTATCATCACCACACCATCTATAGAAGATAGACGGGAAATAATCCGCGAAGCTCACGATAGTTTAATTGGAGGACACAAAGGAATAACGAAGACGTATAAACGCATCAGATCAGAATTCCATTGGCCGCAAATGCGCAACGAAATTGAAGATTACATCCGGAAATGCGAAAGTTGTCAAGAACAAAAATTAGTTCGAGCAAAAACGCGTCAACCTATGTTAATTACCGATACACCTATGGGACCATTTGATAAAATTGCATTAGATACAGTGGGACCTTTACCAATTACACCTAGCGGAAATAAATATATCCTTACTATGCAGGATAATTTAACCAAATACTGTATGGCTGTAGCAATACCAAACATTCGGGCTGCTACTATTGCAGATGCTTTTGCTAGGCATTTCATTGCAATCTATGGCACGCCTCGCGCAATACTGACAGATAAGGGGACAAGCTTTATTGGAAACCTTATGACAAATTTATCTGAAATTTTTAAAATCAAGCAAATCACAACCTCGGGATACAGGCCGCAAACCAATGGATCATTGGAACGAAGCCATATTGTACTAACTGAATACCTCAAGCATTACATGGATAATTACGAAGATTGGGACTTATTAATTCCATTCGCAATGTTCTCTTACAACACATCCGTTCATGAAGCGACAAATTTCACTCCGTATGAATTAATTTTTGGAAAACCAGCTCGAGAACCAAGTTCTTTCCCAACCGGCGAGAAGCTACAATCGTATGGAGATTACTTAATTGATTTGATAACGCATATGACAAATATTCGCAATCTAACCGCAACAACGTAGTACTGGAAGAAACACAATGAGCTAATCATCGGAACACCAGGTCAAACTGAAACATATTTACTCTACATCAGCAGCAAGGAACTAAGACCTCAACCAAGCCAGCGAGAAGAAAATACCGTACATTACAGCGATCAACTAGCGATAAGTACACACACGCACACACTACACCCGTTAAATTTCATACACGTTTCTTTAATGAAGAATTTTTTGACATTTTTCCTTCTTTTTGCGAAAGCATCACGCGAATCGCGATGTTTCATCTCGGGGGGGGGGGGGGGGGGGAGATGTTACGTATGAAGAATATTTCCATACGTCGCTCTCAAGGCGTTTTTCGAGCTCGCATTTGTTTAGGGAAAACGCCCTAAAATTCTTTCGTTTATCATAAACAATTAAGGGGGCCTGAGAAAATGCATGACCAGCTGCACCATGTGCGAGACAGGCGTTGCCCGACGACGACTTCTAAATGTCCTTATATGGAAAGTTCTAGTCCACCCCCATGCATTTTTGGGACTATATAAACCCTTTGGTTTCTATCCTCATCGGTTCAGAGTAACATAGTCACGTGTAGTGCTACGTCTTGTCACGCTTGTATAATCAGTTATATCCAGTGAGATTGGGCTTAGCGCACCTCTCGAATCACAGATTAACCCGTTAGAATCCGCTTGTCCGGTTGAAGTTCTTTCGGTATATTCTAATAGCGGCTCTCAGACCCCGCATCGCCAGTGCGTCAACACCGCGCAAATACTTAGGTAATTTACACACTTTTATATTATTTCATCGCGACAGAAACATTTGTATTTATACTGATATTCAGAATACATTTTATACGTTCACTTATAAATCGACTAGATTCGTTAAACCTACCTTTACCCCGCAATCCTTGCATATTGGTAACAACGTACCCACCGATACAACTTTACCGCTCGAGTTGTATCAAATAATAATTAAGAGTTACGAGGCAACTAACATTTCCTGCGACTATCTGATCTAGTATCAGATCCGTTCGCATACCTTTACCCAAACATTCTGTATATTCCATCCTACGGCTCCCCGGTTTCGCACCGGGTTCGTCCGTGTCCTACGGCTCCCCGATTTCGCATCGGGTTCGTCCGTAAGTCTACCAACCTCCGAACAGCTCCCTGGTCAAGCGCCAGGATCGTCTTTGAATAAACCAACCTCCTAGCAGCTCCCCGATTTCGCATCGGGTTCGTCTGCGAACTTCTTCCTAGTGGCTCCCCGATTTCGCATCGGGTTCGTCTGCGAACTTCTTCCTAGTGGCTCCCCGATTTCGCATCGGGTTCGTCCACGACGTTTCACCCTCCCGGGCTCCCCGATTTCGCATCGGATTCGTCCGCGCTTGTACCCCCTCCGAGAGGCTCCCCGGTTTCGCACCGGGTTCGTCCTCGCACTCTATAATCCTAGCGGCTCCCTGATTTCGCACCAGGTTCGTCCGCGCACCTTAACTAACAAATTGACAACCGTATTCCTGGGTAATACACCCCTCGCCGGCCTCTCGTGGTGCCAAACAGCCCGGCTCGTAACATATGATAAGCGAAAGAATGTTAGGGCGTTTTCCCCCCACAGATGCGAGCTCGAAAACGCGTTGAGAGCGACGTATGGAAAATATTCTTCATACGTAACACTCTGTACTTCAAATTTAAAACAAAAAATGATACTTGATTTCAGTTTAAAAATATACATATGTATAATAGATTTGCATAAAATGTTTAAAGCTGCTATTGTTGAGTTATAGAAATGAAAACTAACAGTCTCGAAAAAATATAATTTCGTATTTCAGTCACTCATCGAACAAATTGGTTAACTCTACAAAACAAAAATAAGTCAATTTATTGTAAATATAAGAAGTTAAGCGTCCATCAAGCGATTTAACGATAAAATTTTAAAAAATTCAATAGGTGGAGTTAATCAATTTGGCTAATGTGCCGATGAAAACAGTATGGGGTACCCGGGTACCCCGGTTGCCAGACAGGCGTTGAAATTTCGGTTGCTAACATAAGAGTTAAGCAATTAACACATTGATCAGCAGTATATCATATACTGTATATGTGCAACTATTTCAAATTAGCATGGCACTGCCCTGCTCGATACGACGAACGGTCGAGCTTTGTAATTTGTTTAGAATGGTGGGGAATCCCCCATCACTTTTTCCATTTAGCTCTGTACTCACTATACATTCCCTCATAGAACGCAGATATAAATATTAAATTTCGTTAACAAGTTGATTGCCGCGGGGGGACACTGGTGGGAGCTCAAATTTCTAATGAACGTCGTAGGATTAAATCTAATACCAGTAAAGATATCGAAAAATAATATAAGTAAAGTTTCATTCTTTCAAAAAGTTAATTATTTATTATATCATATTACAGTGCATCACGTTGAAAGAAACCAAATTTACAGTGGCACAATAATATTTTTATTTTACTTTTTAACTATTTTTAAATTGGGGAAATAACGCATTCAGTACCCCGTGACCCATATAATGGATAAAAATATGAGATCATTCCGAAAGTAATACCGTATTTATATAGATAACTGTAGTACGCTAATTTCATTGGGCAATATTTTCTACAAGTATATTTCACGTTTCCGAAAAATATGTGAATGTCTATCGTGATAAATTCTCGAGGTTTAAGTGCGAAATATTCGGCTGCTGCTCTTTTACCTCCATGACACATCCGTGGAACGCTACATTATTTGATTGTTTTTCGTCACATTTGCGTATTTGCGTATTTGCGAAAACAATGAAATCACGAAACATAACTAGACATGAAAGTACAAGATGTACCGTATAGAGATAGGGAGAAACACGAGAGGAATGCGGGTCTAATGGGTTAGGTGAATTGAAGGGACACATCACTTCTCATACGCATTTTCGACTGTAGCATATTATTTGATTTTTACCATTGTACTTCTAAATATGGGCTATTCTAAATTATATTAGTAATGCTGGAAATTGTATTGCTCAGTACGTATTAATATATGTATAATCTTTGAATTCAAAAGCGGACAGAACTTTCTTATTATTATTATTATTTAGAATTTAGAAAAATCAAATTCTCCCAATCAGTTTTCACACACAATCTTTTAAGCATTGTCATCTATCTATCTACATATTGAAGATGAGGAGTCCCAATTGTTATCCAATGTACCAATGACAGCCACATAAAATGAGGGTGTAAGTTCTTATCTATATGTAAGTACTTTAATATTTCACGCAATAAATATTAGTAAGTATTTTTACAGGAAGTAAATAAGTATATTGATAAATATCACAGTGTTCGGGATTGAACAAACCGGTGATGTAACGGGACAACCGTTCAGGTGCGTCCAGACTTGTTACTTCCCCGCATACCGTTACCAAGATAAGGACCTAGACAAGTGGTCTAGAAGAGGTTTGGGGGCAAATGTGGAGTGTATCTTGTTTCCTCGTTGTATTGGCCGTTACTTAGTTCAGCGGGTGCCGAAATTGTCGGTATTTTACCCGCTCCAAAGGAGTCAGTGAGCTGCCGTAGATGTGTGCACTCGTCCTTGCGCCACTGCCAATGTGTTAGCTCGCCCCTGATCTGCTGTACATGTGTGAACTCGTCTGTACGGCGCTGTTCCTATGTATTGTAGACTATTTAGGCCTGGGAGATAGAGCTCATTCAGGATATGCCTATGAGATAGACCACACTCCCTTGGCGACGTAGGACTCTTGTGAATGCATGCCCAGTTCAGCCTTTGGTCAAGTTTATGACACGGTCGAAACTAACGCTATTTTTTGCGGAGTAATTTTTAGCCTTTCGCCCAACTAAGTGCAGGATTTAGATGGCAAGGATTAGAATAAAAGAATACATAGGACGCGTTTCACCAATTATTCCCAGTGCTTACATACCGCATTCTACGGTTTTACATAACACGGAGCATTTTCATTATTATTTAACGTTATGCATACATATCTCATTTCACTAATTCTTAACTTTGTGGTACACGTATTGGTGCGTGCAAATGCCTGAAATAAATCAAAATACAGCCTGTCTCAGAACTCAGGGAACATCGGGAAATTGGGGGTTGCTGGGGTCATTCTGAACAACTTTTTCCTTGGCCAAAATGTTGTTGTATGTTGTAGCTTCGTTTCCGAATTATTATCGAAGAACACTGCGTTGGTTCACGAATTCGACTGATTGTGAGCGCGATTGAGAGGCGTATGCTCACGCGCGCTCTGATTGGTCAGTGTTTTTCGGTAATAATTCAAAAACAAAGCTACAAATAACATTTTGGTCAAGGAAAGAGTTGTTCATAATCACACCAACAACCCCCCATTCCCCGATGTTCCCTGCCTTCTGATGCACCCTGCATATTTTTCTAGTTAAATAGATAAATTATTTTCCTTAACAAATTGGCTTTCGGCCGTAACATTGCCTTTTTTGTGCAATCTGAACATCGCATAACGCAATTTTTATGAGAGAACATTTTTCTGAAATCTAAGCTGTATACTAAAAATGTATCACTTGGGAATGAAGGAATGGTTATCAAATTTTCAGTTTAAAGTATAGTATACATATAAATATCATTGAAGTTTTGTATTGTACGAATATAAAATGTTTATATAACATATATAAAATATTGCAGTTGTAACGGATAGTGAATATGTTTTGTGAATTATGCATAGTTGTAGGTATTTAATTATAACAAGCATTTCTTCGAAAAGTATCCAAAGCAAGGAAGTCAACAATGATAGAAAAAAATAGCAGTTTGTAATAAGAAAAAAAGAGAATTTCGGCAGACAGTAGTGTTCCGTCGTAAAACCCGCCGAACGAAGGGACAGGCTCGCTACCTAGGTCTGGCTTAAAATGCCAGATGACAGACCGAGCCGGAATGTCGTAAACAACGGCAATAAACATAGGCCACGTGCGGAATTTGCAAGTGGGGAAATAATTTAAGAGATTAGGACACCCGAGGGAAACGCAGCTGACCGCCACGTGTTTTGCAGCCCTTGCACACCGCTAATTGTAAGTCGCGATAAATTAAGCAACTGTCAGTCAACCTCATCTGCGCCTCCTACCCTAACACATCTTCCTCCACCTCTACCGTTTTCCTGTCACACCCCATAACCAATAATATGCATTTTCCTAAAAACCACACCTACATCCGAGCTTTCCTAAAACCTCAGCCGAACCCAGAAGACAGAACTGTGTACGCTACCGAGCAGTCATCATCTCAAGAGTCCGACTATTAAAGTCTCGCGATTAACACGGATAGACTGACAACATACCGATACTTCTAGCATAAGCGAATCTATACTAGAGGTTGCAAGCCGAGTCTTGCCTTTGTACCAATAAACTAACTACATAGTTCTCCGGGGTTTGATTTACGACCATTCTCCGTAATTCCTGTCGCGATCCAAGTCACGAAAATTCGTGACCGATACGACACCACAAGTAGTAACATACTATAATAAAAAATACTGAAAAAAAGAAAATAATTCAACGGAGACATTAGATATCAATTGCAACAGAAAGTACAGAAAATGATTGTTCACTATAACAGGCAATACATTTTCATCATTTATGACTACTGAATTAATACCTTTTTCGCTTACTGTAATTGTATGATTGTGCATAAACGGAGGTCGTATATTGAAGCTACAAATACAATAAAAAGTTAGAAATTTACAAAGAAATAAAAAAAAAGCGTTTTATGATCGGATAGAATAAGTTGGAATAATAGATCAGAATTTAAATTAAATCAAACAAAGAAAGATCATGTATAGAATTATAGTTATACAGGGTGGCCCAGAACATGTACATTATTTTTAAAAAAAGGGTGGCTGAGGTGATTCTGAACAACTTTTTCCTGGACCAAAATATTGTTTGAAGCCTCGTTTTTGAGTTATTAATGGAGAACACTGGCCACTTACAGCGCCCGTATAGCGCGAGCTCAGTCACAATCGCGCGCGGCCGTAATCGGGTGCATCGAGGGGCAACATAGGGCAAATATTACAAACGTCTTACATTAAGAATAATGTGTAATTCTTCGTCATTCATAAATAACAATTTAATCAACAAGTCGTTTAATAACTGTTTCATACTTTTATTCGTTTTCCGAAACGGATAAAGTGTTTTATTAATAATGAAAAAAGTGTTTGGATGATTAATGTCAGAAAAGGGTAGTTAATTAAACTTACCTTTTCGTTCACGGACTAATGCCATTGACGTTCATTGTACCGATCCTGACCTATCTCAAGAATTTTATGCCACGTCCCGGCGATCGATACAGATCTGATTCGCACTTGTTTCCACACGCACAAGACACGACCTGACGAACATTACGAAAGTTAATGGGAGGGTCATGTGCGTGTGGAAACAAGTGCGAATCAGATCGTATCGATCGCCGGGACGTGGCATTTAAATTTGTACGCGTCCGAACACTCGTAGGTTCGTGAACGGGGTGATGGAGGAAGTAATGTATAGCCAGAGAGTTACATTATTCGCACGGTCGGTTTTTATGCCGGAACAAAATTGTTAGGATAGGTCAGGATCGGTACAATGACCATATGGCAAGACACCGTCAAAGGAGGTAAATTCGCGGTCGAATGGATAAGTTTATTTAACTACCGTTTTCTAACATTAATCATCCAAACACTTCTTTCATAATTAATAAATCACTTTATTCGTTTCGGAAAACGAATAAAAGTATGAAACATTTATTAATCGACTTGTTAATTAAATTGTTATTGATGAATGACGAAGAATTACACAGTATTCTTAATGTAAGACGATTGTAATATTTGCCGTACGTTGCCCCTCGATGCACCCGATTACGGCCGCGCGCGATTGTGACTGAGCTCGCGCTATACGGGCGCTGTAAGTGGCCAGTGTTTTCCGTTAATAACTCAAAAACGAAGCTCAAATAATCTGAAATAAAGGAAAATATTTATTCCTACAGATTCTATGCGAGTACCTATGCATATATTGATAATTTTTAATTCATTTCATTCGCTTTTTCCCATTTCTTTGGTCATTGTGTAGGATGACAAACAAAAAATACGGAGATATAGTTGATATTGTCATATCTATTACAGTTTTGTTTTGTTTTTGTTTTGTTTTTTACATCAGACGCACTAAATGCCCTTTCAGAACTGTAATGGATTAAATAATGTACATATATATATATATATATATATATATATATATATATATATGTACAGGTCGCAATAGCTGTGGAAGATGTTGTAACGTATGAAGGATATTTTCCATACGTCGCTCTCAACGCGTTTTCGAGCTCGCATCTGTGAAGGGAAAACGCCCTAAAATTCTTTCGCTTATCATAAACAATTAAGGGGGGCCTGAGAGCATGCATGGCCAGCTGCATCATGTGCGAGATAGGCGTTGCCCGACGACGACTCCTATATTTCCTTATATGGAAAGCTCTAGTACACCCCCATGCATTTTTGGGACTATATAAACCCTTTGGTTTCTACCTTCGTCGGTTCGGAGTAACATAGTCACGCGTAGTGTCACGTCGTGTCACGCTTGTATAGAATACGTTATATCCAGTGAGATTGGGCTTAGCGCACCTCTCGAATCACAGATTAGCCCGTTAGGATCCGCTTGTCCGGTTGAAGTTCTTTCGGCATATTCTAATAGCGGCTCTCAGACCCCGCATCACCAGGGCCTCAACACCGCTCAAATATTTAGATAATTTACACACTTTATATTATTTCATCGCGACAGAAACAGTTGTATTTATAATAGTCTGATATTCAGAATACATTTTATACGTTCACTTATAAATCGAGTAGATTCGTTAAACCTATCTACACCCCGTGATCCTTGCATATTGGTAACAACGCACCCACTGATACAACTTTACCGCTCGAGTTGTATCAAATAATAATTTAGAGTTACGAGGCAACTAACATTTCTCGCGACTATCTGATCTAGTATCAGATCCGTTCGCACATCTTTATCCAAACAAACAATCTACATATTCCAACCTAGTGGCTCCCCGATTTCGCATCGGGTTCGTCCACGAAACCTAACCTATCCTACGGCTCCCTGGTTTCGCACCAGGTTCGTCCGTGTCCTACGGCTCCCCGATTTCGCACCGGATTCGTCCGTAAGTCTACCAACCTCCGAACAGCTCCCTGGTCAAGCGCCAGGTTCGTCTGTGAATAAACCAACCTCCTAGCAGCTCCCCGATTTCGCATCGAGTTCGTATGCGAACTTCTTCCTAGTGGCTCCCCGATTTCGCACCGGGTTCGTCCGCGTTTGTACCCCCTCCTAGAGGCTCCCCGATTTCGCACCGGGTTCGTCCTCGCTCTCAATAATCCTAGCGGCTCCCTGATTCCGCATCAGGTTCGTCCGCGCACCTTAAGTAACAAATTGATAACCGTATTCCTGAGTAATATACCCCTCGCCGGCCACTCGTGCTGCCACACAGCCCGGCTCGTAACAATGTACAGAAAAGGGTACATATTCCAAAAAAATGAATATTTATGAAAACCATAATGCTAGTGCTCGGATACATTCTGATTTTGAAAGTTTTCACGATATGAATCACCATCGAGTTTTGCTACATAATAAATTACGCTTGAACGTGGAGAGGCTAAAGAAAGATAAGGAAATGCTATTTTATCCCTTCTGACTAATTATATCATATTAGCTCATTGGTAAAGTTCGTTGATCTATGAGTCCCGAGTTCGATTCCGGTCGACACCAATAAAAATTTCATAGGTTGTGGTGAGAGTTTTAAGCACGGAGAGCGCGCGGATCAGCAACGCTTGCTTGTTTTGCTGGGCCATCGGTGGCTCCACGCATTCCCACCTTGGGGCATTGCATTCTCATCAGTCAGACGACTGAGACACGTCAGTCTTCAGCAGAAAGTCGAAATAATAAAGTGCATTCATTAACACATCGTTCGATGGAATTAAGCCTGTCCATTCCTAAAGATAGGCAGGTCGCTGCATACATTTGTGCAGGCAAGGAAAGAGATTATTTCTTTCCGGAAGGGCGTCCGCCCTAAACAGTTTGAAAAATTGTTTAAGAGAGTAGGTAGTACAATAAAGGCCAAGATTGGTGCGAACTCATACAGCAATTTCGAATGTTATAATTTTTTAACTTTATTTTAGAGTTGAATATCTTTTAAATATCTATTTTATGTTCTATGAATATTTAGCTCATGTTTTCTAAATATTTATTTGATATTTTGTGTACATGTGTACAATATCAGAACCAATATTTCTTCAATCTTAAAAAGTGTGGCTTAAAAAATATTTTTTCAATAGTAGAAACAAAATTTATCCAATGTTTTTGTGCTGCTAGGGCACATTCGTATTTAGCTCATTGAAAGCAACATGAAACGCCCATTGGAGGTTATAAAATCAGTCCCGTGTTATGAGTGTTATGAAAGCCAAAATTGTAATAGATTATAATAAAAATCTTGGAGACGTAGATTCAGGCGCACCATGATAACAAAATGATTAGTCGAAAGAACAAGAATATGGTAACTACTCTATAAAATTCATCTTTAGGATAGAATTAGTTGTACTTACAACAACTGAGAACCCTGCGAAAATCCAATAGCATGATAACCATCTTTCAGATGTTTATTTTGTGACAGCTGCTGGCATACCTCTTGTATTTGTTCGTTCACATTGCCAAAGTAACTGTGTTCAACATCCTGCAAGATTAAAAGATTAGTTACTGAAATAGTGATAAGCGAATAGTTAAAATAATTAAATGTAGTTCTAATGTAGAGCACATAGTGTACAAACAGGATACAAAAGATTTAGATCGATTCGCCCGATTCGACGCGCCCGTATGTAATGATGATTCGATCCGAAGTAAATATAATTTCTTATTTGATGCTTTTGTTAGGAGCCGGGGCTGTGGGCAACGGTTAGCCCGGCGATGGTTGAGATTACCCAAGGATTACGATTGGGAATATGTTAGTAAGATGTACAGGCGAGCCTGATACGAAATCAGGGAGTCGCAGGAAATGTTCAATTGACTCGTAAGTTTAATTAATATTCGATACAACTCGAGCGGTTAAGTTGTATCTGTGGGATCGTTACTACTAATACAAGGAATTACGGAGTAAAGAATGGTTTCAACGAATCTACTCGATTTAATGGTGAACAGTTAATAAGTATATATTGCAAGCAATTGTTTATACAAGTGTAATTGTCGCGATATATTTGTAGTGTGTGTAAATTACTACCTAAGCTGCACGGTGTTGACGCACTGGCGATGCGGGGTCTGAGAATCGATTACGAAGTATACCGAAAGAACTTCAACCGAACTTTGCGGATTCTAACGGGTTAACTTGATGCGAATGGTGCCCTAAGCCTGATTCTCACTGAATGTAACCGACTCTGTTTTAACGTAACGTAACGTGATGATGCGCGTAACTCTGTAGTTATGAACCGAAAATGATAAAAAACGAAGGGTTTATATAGTGCAAAAATGTATGGAGGGGACTCATTAGAGGCCTCCATATATGGTAAGATCACAGGGTTTTCGTCGGGTCACGGTTGTATTTAATCTGTCATGATGAAACTAGTCGATATCAAAGACCCTATTATTCGCATGATAACGAGAGAAATCCTTGAGCGTCTTCCCTTTTTACACAAGATCGAACGACACGTGCGAGGGCAGCGTAAGAGAGTATTATTCATACGTAACACTTTCATTTAAATACAGTAAAACCTGGATAAGTGTCCAAAGATTGGGACCTAAACGGGACTTTTAACCAGGCAGGGTGTCGAATCTATTTTTAGAAGTAGCTCGAGCCGAGCGTGAACTAGAAAGGGACAGACAGTGGAGAAACAGAGAGGTCCAAAGAATCAAAGCTCTCTCATCGAGCATCGCTATCGCGAAGGGGGAAATCCCCCTAGTGGAGGGGATAGTCAGTGGACACTTATCCAGGCAGTTCGTTAGGACATTTATCCAGGTTTTACTGTACCGCACATTTTTGGTATCAATACTTTCGATTGCGATCCCCACTCTAAAACATACCGGAAAAAGTACTCGTGCCGAATGGAGCGAGTATCGATGCGAAAGTGTTCAATTTCAAGAAAGACATTTATATTAGGGCGGCTCTTAGCTATAGGAGTAAACAAAGCTACTCGACTGTTCTTAGATCCCCACCCCCCAAAAAAATTGTAACATTTGGCGAGAAAATGTTAGATGCAAAATTTCAACATGATTGTACGAGTTGTTACGAGAATGTGACGAGTTTATCAGTTTTGCGGACGATCCAGTTCCTTTTTCATCACTGGGAGCCGCTAAGATAGGAAATGCGTGGACGGTGCTTATTTCCTCGCCGGGAGCCACAGGAAAGGTTTCGCGAACGAAGCAATGCTTACTTCATCATTGGGAGCCACAGGATTGCTAATGCGACCTCGTAACTATTAATAAATCGATACACTCCTACTAAGAGCCTACCACGCCACCTTGACGTGGTGTGTAGAGGCTTATGTAATTGTATTGACGCTCAAGGCCATGTGAGCGCACAGGGGTCCCAAATCGCTAAAACATGGTCAAGACGCCAAAAATGAAGTTTTTCGTATGATCGTTTTAACACTTGCTTAGGGTACTTTAATGATGTCGCTATAGTAGAGTGTAAGACAAAAACGTCGCATTTTTAATCCTAACAGACAGTTGCAATCCAAACATTAGTCTTTTTAGTGAAGCATTTGTCGTGAAGGTGAGCGTAAGTGTGCATCGTTCAGTATAAAGCGTGTAACTTGTTTTAGCATAAAGTACTTGAAATTCTGCAAAATGGATGTTGATTGTGGTAGTAATTACAATGTTTTAGAGTAGTGGCATTTAAAAAATTGATAACCATTAAATGAGAAAATCAGTGCAACCGAGCGGACGTGCGCGTCATTCGTGCGTGGCAATACACAAGAAATACACAGTATAACCAATAAACGAAAAATAGCAAATATTGTACACATAGGAGCAGGATTTTAACGGCACATCTCCACGTCCATTCCTGTTCAAAACATGGTCCTTCGGGCCGGCCACGAGGTTCCAATGAACAAGGAGATCTGCAGAGCAGAGGCTTGGTTCCACGTGCTTCGTACCGCAAGATCCCGGCAGTGTCCAAGCATTTTCGGATTCCGGTGTGGACATCAATGGTATTTTTGGGTTTCGGCGTGGACAGCAGAGCAGCATCGTGCCTTTCAACAACGAATCATCCGTTTGGTGTCCGAGGCTTCCAGCATCGTCGACTCAGGTAACTGTTTTCTGTTATTACCAACCAGATAATTGCCCTGATTTCGCAAAATGACTCCGTCTCAACACCGGGGTGTCACTAAGGCTGCGTGTACACGAATCCGAAATTATCTCGATGCGAGTGTACCGCGAACGCCTGATATCGTGTCTCAAATTCAAGAGCGATTTTTCAAATTAGAAGGGTACTGGTCCGAATACAACACGGTGCAGTCCGAGATAGAGGGAATCGACCCGGCGGAATACGACAATTGAATTCAGTTCGAGAATGCCTTCTATGCCCTAAGCGCCGATATGCGTGCGATAATTAACAAGGCGAACGGTCCTCCGGTCGCTCGGGGATCCGCATCGCCAGTTAGCGATTTTGCAAACGCGAATCAAACTTCCAGCGTCCGTTTGGCAAAGTTAAATTTGCCCACATTCTCCGGTAAATACGAGGACTGGTTTTCTTTTCACGATATTTTCAATAAGACTATCGGCGGCAATCCGTCGATAACCGAGTCCCAACGATTTCAATATCTCAAACCGTCACTTGCCGGTGAAGAGTCCGATATACAGTAATTCTTCGCTCGACGCTCGCTACTCAGGACCGGCTGCGAGCGTCTATCGAATGTAAGTGAACTTTGGGTTTTTAGAAATTTCGGCCGAGCCGTCTACTGTGCAGGCACCGACATCGGCCGCCACAGAAAAGGACATCGAGTGAAAGAAGGAGAGGAATGAGAAGTCGGGCGTCAGTAAAGGATTGAAATGCCTTAATCTTTAAGGGGGCCGACTCTTGTGGGGCCAACTCCGAATCGATCTAAGCGCCATTGTACAGAAACGAGCGTTAGTGAAAACAGAAAATGGGCAGGTTCGACATTTGACGGGGTGACATATAAACTCATACAGAATTATAAATTCACGATGTGACATATAACATCACTAGGCAGAATTATAAACCGAGAGTGGGGGGCCATAGTTGCCAAATCACATCATTTGAGAGTTCTGTCTATTGCCAACTCCGTTACAATATTGGCCATCAGCAAAATGAATCGGCTCGAGGCGAGATTTTGATTCCTGCCGGATATAGATGAAGCTCCTGAACCACTGGAACGTGTTTTGTAGGTTCGATCTCCCTCGGGTATATTTTTTTTACAATAATTTTTTTTTAATTCCTAACTATGTGAGAATGATCACTATTTGCTTACCAATATTTTACAAACATTTGTTAAATATTTTAATTTAATATACGTAAGTATGAAGTTAGAGCGCTTTTCGGCCTACTGTTTCTCTTTCCATGTATCTTGCCAATTATGGTACTGTTTAATATTTTTAACATCAAAACAAAATGTACGAAACGCATTTTCAGACGTCTTAGATTGAACAGCCTTGACGAAGTACAGGAAAACTCGTGTGACCTTTTCCTACTATTTGGCCTTTCTTTTAGACCACACAATTATTTCTTTTTTATAAATAATCAGAAATAAAGGAAAATATTTATTCGTACTTTTATGCGAGTACCGAGTATGCATATATTGATCATTTTTAATTCCTTTCATTTGCTTTTTCCCATTGTTTTGGTCATTGTGTACGATGACAAACGAAAAATACGGAGACATAGTTGATAATGTCATATCTATTACAGTTTTGCTTTTCAAAGAAAACTTCGATAGTGTTACGTAGGAAGGATTGGTTCCTTAGTTTTTCACCTATCATGCCCTCATTTGGGAATCGGGAGCGTGTGCAGTCGGGTTTGCCCCTTCCGCGGTGACACGATGACGCAACCCTTCGGGGGAACGTTCTCGATCCTTCCGGACTTCCTTGGAAAATTCGGTGCCCCACCATATTTCTGGTCCGTATTTCAAGTATAAAAAGGGCATGAAATCTACGCTCGGGGCTCAGTATGGACCTACTAGCTACGTACCATGTTGGTGCCAGCTAGCCATACTGATGCCCAGCGAGATCGGGTTTCAGTCCCCTTCGAGCAACTCTTATTTATTAGGGCTTAGTTTGAATAATCAGGCAACCGAGTTACTTCGCGATTATCCAGTTTACGAATCTCAGCGAGATCGGGTTCAAGTCCCCTTCGAGCAATTCTTTATTATATTTGTACGACTTTACGTAAGAGTCTGAAATCGTGGCTTAGCTTCACGGTATTACGTTTGTAAACACCTTGTTTATTAGAGAATATAGACTTTCTTATTTGACCATAGACGCATTTACTTCATTTCGATAACCTATACCAGTCATACGCAGTATCAATCCATCGAAGGGATATACCTTAACCGCTCAAGGTGTATCAAAGTTACGAAACCAAAATTACTAACAATCCTGTGGCTCCCGGTGGTGAAATAGACACTGGTTCGTCCACGAAAACCTTCCTGTGGCTTCCGGTGGTGAAATAGACACTGGTTCGTCCACGAATTCTTACCTTCCTGTGGCTCCCGGTGATGCAATAGGCAGTGGTTCGTCCACGAAAACCTTACCTTCCTGTGGCTCCCGGTGGTGAAATAGACACTGGTTCGTCCACACCCTTCCCATCGAACGGCTTGACCGTTTAACTAACATAAAACTCTTTAAAAACCGATCCTCGGCTCCGCAGCCGCGCCCCATAGCCCTCGGCTCGTAACAATAGATTCGATTCAAGTTGATATTTTGATTTTTGCCGAACATAAAATAGAATAGTGCAAATGAAAGAGGAGATGCAAGAGTCAAGTTGAAAAAAACAGATTGATAAAACAATATTAAAATGTGTATGAAAATAATTTTTGGAACTTATGAGAGAAGGGCTCTTATTGCTGCTTGACATAGGTCAGGCACAGCCAACTGGCGGGCCGCGGGCCACGCGGTTCATCTTACTGCGTCAAAGTTTCCGGTGTCACACGAATCCCATCTTGGTGTCCCTGTCATAGGTACGGTAATGTCTCAACTAGTGTTCCTCGCTCGGGACTGAACGTGAACTCTAATCGTACCCAGACACGATTCTCGAGCGAGTTCGGGTCGCCTTTGATGTGTGGCTGCCGAAGCTCGAGCCAGCGTTCCAGGAAAGAGGCAAGTTTAAATACCCGCGTACGTGAGACAATAAACTTGTTCATTTTTGGTCTGTTTTGAATGAAATTTTACCAACATGTTCGTTACAATCTCCTGATTAAAATGACACCAAACACGATATGGTTTGGACAATTTTTAATTATCATGGCATTCATAATTTGAATCCTCTTTATTATTGTTTCCGATAATAACCGGAATGTGTATATTAGTTGTTAAGAATAAGGTAATTAGTAGTGAGATTATACATTTTTAAGTAAAATTTCGATTCCAGTGTCTCGAGTGCACTTCGCTCGAAACCGAATGCGAACACTAATGGTGGACAGACACCCCTAGTAGCACAAAATATTGAATACATATTTATCCAATATTAAAAAGAGATTGAACCTCTTTTTAATATTTAAATATACATACAATATGTATTCTAGATTCAGGAAGAAATATTTTTTCTCGAATATGTATGAAATATTTATTAGATGTCACAGCAAAATATTTATTCACTAATGTAAAATAAATATTCATTCAATATTTTAAACAAAATATTTTTTTCTAAGAGAAAA
Source organism: Nomada fabriciana (assembly GCA_907165295.1). Taxonomy (NCBI): domain Eukaryota; kingdom Metazoa; phylum Arthropoda; class Insecta; order Hymenoptera; family Apidae; genus Nomada; species Nomada fabriciana. The sequence continues at coordinate 13,011,284 of OU015689.1, forward strand.
ATGAATATTCATTTTATATTAGAAAAAATTGTTTGATTTATATTAGATATAAAGTATTTGTTTGTACTCTCTCTTCAATATATCGACCGAAATATTGATTGGAATGTATAGATGGCAAATCATTGCGTGACGAAATAATAATTAACAATTGACCGATTGCATTCTTTAGCAACAAGCCAATGATTCATGAATATAAATGAATATCGGTAACAATTAGTCTTAAGACGCGACCCGCCGCGCGGGACTCCTGTTCCGTCGTAAAACCCTCCTTGCAAGAGACGTCGAGCGCGCGGTCCTCGTGTCCCGGTCAAGGGATTATCGAGGCTAGATTATTAATACCGATGCGTCGCGACCAGAAAACACAAGGCATTGTTCCACGGCTTACGCGCAGGGGCAATAAACCTCGGTATCTACAAAAGAAGGCGGCTAGCGATCGGTACACGAAAAAACCTTCTGCGTGCAAATTTATGTATAATAAAAGTATTTAGAAAAATATATGTGCATTCTCTTTTTTTGTTAATAATATACTATATTTCACTTTTAGTTAAAACATTATTTCTGTAATAAAATTGTGTCTTTGCTGAATAATTATATTATGTAACTGGTTAGTTATATCATGTAACGTGTTTTAGCTCTTTGGGGAAGTAGGTTGACAGTTTACCTGTGTCCTTCGAAGCGTACGGACGTGTCCCTCGCTCTGAGCCCCGGCTCTTAATTTGCTTACACCGCATCAGTGAAAGTGAAAGTTCTTATTTTTAATATTCCCATGTGAATTCAGTGCAATTCTTGTTCGCTCATCTATACAAGCTACAACACACAATCCAACGCCACCAAGCATTCAAAACCACGGATTCCCCTCTGGGGACTTCCCCTGCCACAATCCGTGGCCCTCAAAAAACAGACGACCAACGACGCATGCAAAAAACATCATCAAATGCTAGCGAAGGCGCCAGCATACGCGTGGCTGGAGCAGCTTAAAAGCAAAAGCCAATTCTAACCGTCACAAGAAGCAAGTCTCAAGCCGAAGGAAGTCACTCCGCAAACATCAGCATGAAGCCAAAACCAGCAACCACCAAACCAAAAAGCGGGGGAAAGATCCAGTCCGCCACCATTATTAACCCGCAAGATAGTCAAATGCATCTCCTAAGAATAATTGAAAATCTGAACAAGACCGTAGAAACACTCTCCAAGCAGCTAGAAGAAGCCTTGGAAAAAAACAGGGAATCAGCGGGGAAAACCCAAGCCTCGACAGCGTCTACTGACGACGCGGGCTCGCACCCCCCACCACAGGCTGAAATCCTCGAGCCCCCCACTACCGGGCTCACCCGTAACCATCACCCAGGAGAGCCAGGTATATCCCTACCCTCCAAACGGCCGCACCCTGACGGAAAAGGCCGCTACCCCGCAGACCAAGAGGGGCCCAGCACCTCCAAAGCAAGGACGCTAGCCCCACCACCCCCACCACCGGAGGTAAACAAGGAAGACTGGACTCTGGCCCCCTCCAAGCGCCCCCGTCAAGGAAAAGGGCTAACCGGACAGGAAGGACGCGGAACCGCAGCTCATTCACCACTTCAAAACACAGCCACGGACAGCCAGCTTAAATCACCGAACCATCTACCCCAACCAGGATCATCATCGTCACAAGTCCGAGCCCCGATGCATCTCCGAAATTCGCTGACAAAACCTCCAGTAATAAACATCATGGAGAGCTCCCAACAAGCAACTTACAGAATCGTCAAAAATTCGCTAAGTATCAACTCGTTTAAAATAAAACACATTAACAGTAACAAACACTACATACAATTAGACAATATGACGGACTACAATGCCACGATCACCGCCCTCCGAGACAGAAAAATACGGTTTTTCACCTATACACCCTCAAACCCCTAACCCTCCTCGCTAAAGGACTTGACGCAAGCTTCAACCCCGAAGAAGTCCTCGATGCCCTAAAAAATCTACAGCTTAATAACGTGCACTTTACAAAAGTATCTCACTTCAGTACGACCTCCGCTGCCACCAATTCCAGAAAACTCCCCTTCTTCATCGTCCAAATTTCTCCGGAAAGCGACGTAAACTCACTTACACAAACCAAACTTCTCCTACACCAAGTCATCTCGTGGGAGAGACTCATCAGAAAAGACCCCATCATGTGCGCCCGCTGCCAAAGAACAGGTCACACCTCAAAAAACTGTAACCTCCAATTCAGATGTGTCAAATGCGCAGAAAACCACGAACCTGGTCAATGCAAACTACCCTCAGACGCGAAAATAGAAGCCTCCCGTATCTACTGCGTCAGATGCAAAGATCACGGCCATCCAGCATCCTACAAAGGTTGCCCCAAGTTTAAAGAGCTTAAGCAAAGGCTCAGAACCATAGCAGAAGCAAAAGCACAGTCAAAAGCCAACCTCCTAACAAATTCTAAATCTTACCTCAACGCCGCAATAAGAAAACCAGATCTGTCTTATTCCATGGCCCTCAGCCAAAAACCTAACCTCACTCGATTACCACCCCCACCCCCACCCCACCTCCCACCTCGCAACTTCCTTCAGCACAACCCACCAACCCCAACCGCCCTTCAGCCTCCCCAAAACCCCACTCAGCCCCCCTACGAAAAACTCTTCACAGACCTCAAAAACCTCTTCCTCCCACAGATCAGCAGACTCGAAAACCTCATCGGTTCTAACTCCTCCAAAATAGAAAAACTTCACGACCTCTACTTCGGCATAAACCCAGACGAAACAGAAAACGACATTACCGACATCCCCAATGCATAACCGTAATCCCTCCAAACTCAAAATAATATCCGCGAACATAAACTCAATCGCATCCATTGAAAGGAGGTTTTACCTGGCCCAATTCCTAAAATCGAAAAACCCAGACATCGCGCTCCTAAACGAAACCAAACTAAAAGCATGCCACAACCCCAAATTCAAAAATTATCACATCATTAGAACAACAGAAACAGCGCCAACGGTGGCGGCATAGCTCTTCTTATCAAAAACAACATAAAATTTGAACCGGTTCCCTTAACCCCCCCCCCCCCCCCTCAATCATCGAACCAGTAGCCATAAAAATCAAGCTCCAAAATAATAACAACCTCCTAGTTATTGCCGCTTACGCCGCAGGAACCCAATCCACTGACTTTATAAACGAGCTAAACCATATCTTTACCACCCTCGACCTAAAAAACCCCAAAAACTACTACATCCTAGCCGGAGATCTCAACGCCAAGCACCAACAATGGAACAACCCCCACTACAATAGCAGAGGCCTGACCCTCGCAAACTGGATCCTCAACAACCAACTTAACCTCAGAATCTCCTTAAAATACACTGACATCCCCACTTTCCCCAGAGGCAACTCCTTCATCGACATCGGCCTACTAGACAGCAGACTAACTATCCTTAACACAAACAATGACGGAACCATCCCCACCCTAAGCCTGGACAGCGACCACAGGGAAATACTCCTGCACCTCTCACTCCCGCGAAAAGACGACAAAATAGTATTCACAGCACCTAATCACCCCCTAAACTACAACAAAACTGACTGGACAAAATTTAGAAACGACCTAAATAAAAACCTGCCAACGGAAATACCGCTCAATAGAAACCTAAAAAACTCCGAAATCGATACCCACCTAGCCGACCTATCAAAAACACTAATACAAGCAATAGATCGAAACGTACCCCCCTTCCCTGATTACAACTCCGCAGATTCATATATCAACCGCACAATTAGAAAACTATTTAGAACCAAAACCTCCCTACTCTCGCTACTCAACAGCGCATACAGACACACTTCCCCCTCCTCCCAGGAAATTATAAAAATAGCCAAAGCCCAGTTAACCAAATGCAAAACATCAATAAAAAAAGAATTCCAAAAATCCATCAATACTCAGTGGGAAAATAAAATAAAAAATATCGCACTTAACTCCCACTAAATGTTCCCGCACTTAAACTCAATTTTCAGAAAAAAAGACAACCTCTCCATCCCAAACCTCAAAATTCCGACAATTAACCGCGACCTCCTAGATAAAGCCAGGATCCTTACGGGATCACTCCGAAAAGACCCAGACGGTCACTTCATAATTGACAAAGACTCCGACAAACTGAACGTGCTAGGAGCTCACTTTGCCGCTACAAACTCCCAAAACGCAACGCTAGGGAACCCTAGATTAACCGAATTAATCGACAACCACCACAAAAAGCTCATGTCCGACATAGACGCAGACAAACGGACTAACAGCTCCATCACCCTCTTCTCCGACGCAAATCTCGCCAGCAACCCCAATTTCGCCCCGGACCCCACCTTCTTCACATCACACCACCGCACCTCGCATCTTTTCAAAAAGCTCAATAATAAGAAATCCTCCGGACCTGACAAAATCCCAAACATCATCCTGAAGAATTTACCCAATAAAATCATCTCCTGCTACAACGTCCTCTTCAACAACTGCCTAAACAACAGATATTTCCCCACAGCCTGGAAAATTGCAAGAGTCCTCCCACTAAAAAAAAAGGGAAAAAACCCCTCCGACCCGTCCAGCTACAGACCAATCAGCCTCCTCCCAAACATCTCCAAAATATTCGAAATCCTAATAAAAAAAAGCTCTCGAAAAATTTTACAGCGACAACAACCTAATACCAGACACCCAATTCGGTTTCCGTCACAAACTCAGTACTATCCACGCAATCCACACCCTCACCTCAGACATTCAACACGCCCTCCACAACAAGGAATCCACAGCAGCCTGCCTCATCGACCTTGAAAAAGCCTTCGATACCGTCTGGCTAAAAGGCCTCTACTACAAGCTCTCCAAAAAGGGCTGCCCGCCCCACCTCCTAAAGCTAGTTGTAGATATGACCCTGGGCAAGAGCTTCTTCACCTCTATAAACAAATCGGACTCTCAAGTAACCCACCAACTGACAGACGGCCTTCAACAAGGCACAGTGACCTCCCCAGATCTCTTCAACTTCTTCAACGCCAACATCCCTAAACTCTTCAACATCCCAGAATCTCCAGACATAAAAACCATCCACTTCGCCGACGACCTAATAGTTTACATCAAGGGCAAAAATATCCCCAAACTCCAAAAAAAATCGCAACATCTCTTCAGTAAAATAAACGATTACTACCTAACGTGGAAATTAAAAATCAATCCGAAACTATTCTTTTTCGTAATACCATAAAACACCAGAGCAAAAGCTTCATTAACTCCTATAAATTCTTCCAGCTACACCACACTAACACCCAAATCCCCTACAAAAAAATAGTCAAGTACCTCGGAATCCACCTCGACGACCGCTTACTTTTCAACGCCCACATCAATTTTCAACTGGAAAAAGCTTCAAAAGCGTTCCTTAGCCACTCCAGAATATTCTATTCGCGCTACCTCAACCCGAAAATAAAAATACTCTGTTATATGCTCCTAATCAGAACCATTATTTCGTACGGCTGCCAAATATGGTTCAACCTAAGCCCCCAAACAATGGAAAAAATCAGGATCTTCGAACGAAAATGCCTGAGGGCCTGCACTGGCCTCCATTGAACCAAAGATTCTAACTTCAAACACTACGTAAGCAACAGAACCCTGTACGACGCGGCTAAAATACCCAGATTTGACAACTTCGTCACCAAACTTAACAGAGATTACTTCTCAAATATCCCAAAAATCCGCAACAACAACCTCTTCAACAGCTCTCTGTACCCCCACGACCAATACCACGAAAAAACTCTCGCATCCGGCCATATCCCCCCGGAAGCCTTCATCTACCTCGATAAAACAGGCAGAATCGCCGACAGAATCATCCCTCAGAATCATCCCTCCGTACCGACTTCAATACAGAAATCCCAAAAATCGACAAACAAACACATACCACCGCAACACAACAAAATACTGGTGGCTCCAAGACTCGCCCGCCCACCGCCCCTAGCGACGATCTCCTCCTCAGCCATAGCCTGAACTGTGTATATAGTGTAAATATCCCGTAACCCCCCAACCCCAATCATAAGAATACATGTGAAAGAAATTGACTGTAAATAGGAATGAACGAATCCAGTACGAATGCTAGTCATAACTACCCACACCCAGCTTAACTAAAGCTACGCTACAATTCTTTCCGTTTTTTCCCGGGCCTCACCCCCCGGTATTACTTTTTCGGAATTTCGCACTCACAAACCCACAAATACTTTTCTGTCTTAGCCAACCGGACCAAATGACGTTAACAAGCAGCAAACTGGAATTAAAAGATCCCACCTCAACGCAAGACACCTCCTCACCGGCCGTGAGCGTCACTCCTTCGACCAGGCAGCCAAACTTAATTTTAAGACACACCATTCATGTACACCATAGATTATTCACTACCATGTTACGTACGAAGAATATTTCCATACGTCGCTCTCAACGCGTTTTTCGAGCTCGCATTTGTTTAGGGAAAACGCCCTAAAATTCTTTCGTTTATCATAAACAATTAAGGGGGCCTGAGAAAATGCATGACCAGCTGCACCATGTGCGAGACAGGCGTTGCCCGACGACGACTTCTAAATGTCCTTATATGGAAAGTTCTAGTCCACCCCCATGCATTTTTGGGACTATATAAACCCTTTGGTTTCTATCCTCATCGGTTCAGAGTAACATAGTCACGTGTAGTGCTACGTCGTGTCACGCTTGTACAGAATCAGTTATATCCAGTGAGATTGGGCTTAGCGCACCTCTCGAATCACAGATTAACCCGTTAGAATCCGCTTGTCCGGTTGAAGTTCTTTCGGTATATTCTAATAGCGGCTCTCAGACCCCGCATCGCCAGTGCGTCAACACCGCGCAAATACTTAGGTAATTTACACACTTTTATATTATTTCATCGCGACAGAAACATTTGTATTTATACTGATATTCAGAATACATTTTATACGTTCACTTATAAATCGAGTAGATTCGTTAAACCTATCTTTACCCCGCAATCCTTGCATGTTGGTAACAACGTACCCACCGATACAACTTTACCGCTCGAGTTGTATCAAATAATAATTAAGAGTTACGAGGCAACTAACATTTCCTGCGACTATCTGATCTAGTATCAGATCCGCTCGCATACCTTTACCCAAACAAACATTCTATATATTCCAACCTAGTGGCTCCCCGATTTCGCATCGGGTTCGTCCACGAAACCTAACCCATCCTACGGCTCCCCGGTTTCGCACCGGGTTCGTCCGTGTCCTACGGCTCCCCGATTTCGCATCGGGTTCGTCCGTAAGTCTACCAACCTCCGAACAGCTCCCTGGTCATGCGCCAGGTTCGTCTGTGAATAAACCAACCTCCTAGCAGCTCCCCGATTTCGCATCGGGTTCGTCTGCGAACTTCTTCCTAGTGGCTCCCCGATTTCGCATCGGGTTCGTCCACGACGTTTCACCCTCCTGCAGCTCCCCGATTTCGCATCGGGTTCGTCCGCGCTTGTACCCCCTCCTAGAGGCTCCCCGGTTTCGCACCGGGTTCGTCCTCGCACTCTACAATCCTAGCGGCTCCCTGATTTCGCATCAGGCATCAGGGGTGTATTCCTGGGTAATACACCCCTCGCCGGCCTCTCGTGCTGCCACACAGCCCGGCTCGTAACAACCATACAGGGTGTCCGGTAACTATGGGAAGATCGGGAAATAAGCCATAGCCGAGGTGCATGTAAAAACTTTTTTCCTTTGCCAAAATGTGGTTTGTACATTCATTTTTGAATTATTAACGAAAAACACTGGCCAATGAGAGCGCCCGACGGGCGGCCGCTGGCGCGCGCTCAGGGACGAACCTCTCACAATCTGCTGTCGTGATGGGGGGGCATCGAGGGTACCGATGGAAGCATACGGCAAATGTTACATCGTCTTAATTAAGAATAATGTGGAATAATTTGTTATTCATGAATAACAAATAAACTAATGAGTCGTTTAAGAACAGTGTTCGATACGTTTATTCATTATCCGAAAGGAATAAACTGTTTTATTACTTACGCAAAAATATTTTTTTTATCAGCACGTTTTCAGGTGGATAAATTATGTTTCCAGAAATTGTTTGCAGAATTAATGTTAGGAAAAGCTAGTTGAACTTACCCATTCGTCCATGAATTACCGTGCTTAACATTGTGTGAATCCTGACCTAGGCAACGCTCAACAGCTGATCTTACGGCCGGATTAGTATCCTTCACTTCACGATAACTTCACTTCAAGATCATTTCACTTCACGGTATCTCGCACTTGCCACTGTGAAATGTGGGAATATTTAAACACAATTTATTATTCCTACGTTTAAACATTTCGTAATATTCTGCGTTTGTACGATTCATGTTGCTCGTTCTGTTAGCAGAACGTCTCTGCCAGCTTAAACGTTCGCATTCGCTTGCACACGCAAACGCACACACACTGTCTCAAAATTTAGTGGAAATCGGCGGCAGATACCGATCACATAGGGCAGCATCAGCCCCTGCGTTGTGTGCGTTACAGTGTGAGCGTTGGCACTACAATGTTATCACAGTTTCAGCTGGCAGAGTCATTCTGCTAACCGAACGAGAAATATGGATCGTACAAACGCAGAATATTACGAAATGTTTAAACGTAGGAATAATAAATTGTTTTTAAATATTCCCACATTTCACAGTGGCAAGTGCGAGATACCGTGAAGTGAAATGATCTTGAAGTGAAGTTATCGTGAAGTGAAGGATACTAATCCGGCCGTAAGATCAGCTGTTGAGCGTTGCCTAGGTCAGGATTCACACAATGTTAAGCACGGTAATTCATGGACGAATGGGTAAGTTCAACTAGCTTTTCCTAACATTAATTCTGCAAACAATTTCTGGAAACATAATTTATCCACCTGAAAACGTGCTGATAAAAAAAATATTTTTGCGTAAGTAATAAAACAGTTTATTCCTTTCGGATAATGAATAAACGTATCGAACACTGTTCTTAAACGACTCATTAGTTTATTTGTTATTCATGAATAACAAATTATTCCACATTATTCTTAATTAAGACGATGTAACATTTGCCGCATGCTTCCATCGGTACCCTCGATGCCCCCCCATCACGACAGCAGATTGTGAGAGGTTCGTCCCTGAGCGCGCGCCAGCGGCCGCCCGTCGGGCGCTCTCATTGGCCAGTGTTTTTCGTTAATAATTCAAAAATGAATGTACAAACCACATTTTGGCAAAGGAAAAAAGTTTTTACATGCACCTCGGCTATGGCTTATTTCCCGATCTTCCCATAGTTACCGGACACCCTGTATATACAATGTACTCACACACATATAACCATTGTATTACTGAATAAAATTACCTTTATAAAAAAAAAAAAAAGGGAAGTAGGTTGGCCAGTAATCCATGAATCCCCATGAACCCATGAATCCATGAATATTTAAATATCTACCTCACATTTTGTTAATATCTATTTTATGTTTTCTGAATATTTAGCTTATATTTTTCAAATATCTATTTTATGTTCTATGAATATTTAGCTCATATTTTCTAAATATTTATTTTATATTTCTTGTACATGTGTACAATATTCAGATCGAATATTTCTTCAATCTTAAAAAGTGTGGCTTAAAAAATATTTCTTCAATATTGGAAAAAAATATTTATCCAATATTTTTGTGCTACTAGGGACGTTTCTCGAGCGTTTTCAGACGATACTCTTTTGAAGAATGCGGTAAAATAATAAATCTATATTACCTACATTAAATGGTTAATGGCAAAATATTGTTGTACTTAAGCTTGGTTAAAGCTTGTACGTTAGCTTGGACTTAAAAAATGGTCAGAACTTATAAGAAAAAAACAGAAGAAGAGAAAATGGTCTATAGAATTGATGAAAGAAGCTATAAATAAAGTTTTGAGTAAGAAAATGGGCTACAAGAAAGCTGCTCAAGAATATACTATTCCACAAACTACATTGGAACGTTACGTTAAGAAATTAAAAGAAGAAGATGAAGTGACCGTAGGTTTACCTTTAGGGCCAATCAAAACTATATTTTCCCAGGTAGAGGAAGAAGAACTTGTGGGATATCTTAAAGATATGGAACAACGCCTATTTGGCTTAACTACTATGGATGTAAGAAAAATGGCTTATCAATTAGCGGTAAAGAATGGAAAAAAAAACATAAATTTAACAAGGACAAGCAGATGGCAGGCGTAGATTGGCTAAAGGGTGTTTTAAAACGTCACCCGGACTTATCTATACGAAAACCTGAAGCCACACCAGCAGCTCGGGCAATGGGATTCAATAAAATCTCGGTTTCTAAATTTTTTGAATTATTAGGGGATATATATGACAAATATAAATTAACTCCTGACAGAATACATAACTGTGATGAGACAGGAATATCGAACGTTTCGAAAACGAAGTGTAAGATAATAGCACAGAAAGGAAGAAGACAGGTAGGAGCTTTGTCTTCTGCGGAACGCGGTCAGACTGTAACTGCTGTAACAGACTGTAACAATAACATTAATATAGTAGATGTTAAACCGTACCGTAATTACCAAGATTCGTGACAAAAGAAACGATAGCACCGTAGGCGCTCCGAAATCATATTACCGTACATTAAAGATCAAAATATTAAGAAAATGTTCTTAAAACATTGGTAAACAAATATTAATCGTTGTCATATAGTTGGGAATAAGGAAAAAGTTATTCGCAGAAAAAAAAAATCAACCTGAGTTCGGGGACTCGAACCTACAAAAAGTTTGCAGCGGTTTATGAGTCGGACTCTTTGCCGCGGGACTACCGACGCCGTTGAAAATATTGTGCATACTTTAGGCTATAAGGCGACTGGCACGACCTCAATCACTTCGTATTATTTACCCTCTTCGATATCTATGGTGGTCTGCTGAATATAAAAACATTAAACATAGCATAATACACTCATTTTGCAAAGACTAGATAAAAGTTCGCCGTATAAGTTACTCTGACACGCAAAAAACGACGAAAAGATCGGTTTTTAATTTTTTTAACTGCGGCGCATCCAATTCAAAAATCTGAAAAAAATTGAGAGTAATAGTACCACTAATATGTACCTATAAACAAAATATAAAAGTGCGTCTCCAATTCCTTCAATACAAAAGCGGCGTTTTTCAACATTTTTTTCCGTTTTTCATTTTTTACAGCTCGGGTGTGTAATTTGAAAAGCTGTAAAAAATCTACAATATGTGCCTCCATAATTGCAATGTCTCAGATTTTTTTCAAAATTTTTTATGCGCCAAAATGGAAGATATTGCGGAAAAACTGTATTTTGCTTGTTTCCCTGTAACTACCCTCCCAGTCGAGCTGCAGGGTTAAAACTTGGTACGAATTGGTTTTTCTTGATAAGCTATCGAATGACACCTCACAAGTTGAATTTGGTTTAAGGGCACATTTGACTACCTTACCCGGCTATAGCCTTTGCTTTAATGCTGCTGGTTCTTATATGCCTCCGCTTATGATATTCCGCAGACAAACAATGAAACCTGAACTATTAGACCGTGCCCCACCAGGAACTACTGCCGAATGCAATTCTCGTGGATGGATGACCAGTGAAATATTTTTTATTTGGCTTAAGCGGTTCATTCAATTATCAGGAGCGTCGCCCACAAGTCATGTGTTACTTATTCTAGATGGACATGTAACTCATACAAAATCTTTAGAAGTTATCGAACTGTCCGTGAAAAACGGTGATAATGCTTTGCTTCCCTCCACATTGAACCCACAAACTTCAGCCTTTGGATGTGTTCTTTATGAAACCCTTAAGTGTGTATTATGATCAAGCTGCTTCTAATTGGTAAAGATCACATGCAGGTCGAATAATTACCATGTTTCGAAAAAGCGAAATATTTAGTGAAGTATATGTTCAAGCAGCAACTATGTCAACAGCTATTAATGGATTCAGAAAAAGTGGAATTTGGTCATTCAACCAAAACCGTTTTACAGATTCCGATTTTATTGCTGCAGAAACGACAAACATACCAATTGTAAAATCTAATACCACCACACGTCAGGAAAATGCTCCCCTTATTTTCTATCCCGAACCATGTTGTTCACGCAGTTTGATAGACCAAAATAATAGTGTAGCTATTATCTCATCACCTGTTAAAACTGTTTGCCGTAATCTAACATTATGTTTCGAAAACACTTCCTATCCTACAGATATTTTATCTAAACCTGCAGTTCAACGAAAAGTGCCTAACGTAATTCTTACTTCAAGTTCGTATAAAAAAGAACTCAACAATCTAAAACGTAATGAAAAGAAAAAATGTTCTAACACAAATGATCCCCGATGATGTCTACCCGTGTGTTCTATATCCGCGAAAGTTTGATTAAGGCAATTATCGAGACGACAGTTCAAAAATTAGAAATCAGGTCTCTCTGTCGCGCATGGCGTATACGTGCATGCAATCCGTTGATGTGTGAGCGCACGCACACCGGTCATGGAGCCTGGAGTTTTCGTGCTACCGTTTCCCTTGCCATGTATCTTGCCAATTATGGTACTGTTTAATATTTTTAACATTAACACGTTCACGCCGGCGTGCATCACCGGTGGGTCACGCTCGACTGTCCCATCTGGCGGCGTGCATCACCGGTGGGTCACGCTCGACCGTCCCATCTGGCGGCGTGCATCACCGGTGGGTCACGCTTGAACTTTCGTTTAGACGCCGCACACCACCAAAAATATAGTTCGTTTAGTAAGTGGAAAAAATTGCCGTATAGTTGACAACTTAAATAATTGAAATTTAACGTATATTGATTGAAAAGAGGTAGTATTTATTTTATATTATCTCAACATTATAAACATATATTATAGAACTAAAATTTAGTAATAAAAACATAACAATTAAATATTATAAAGTAAACATATTTATTTATGTACATTTCGATGCAATTTTTCAAAGCATTTTATACAGAGTGTTGGCTGGCCCTTACAACCATTACAATACGTGGTTACTTTTTTAGTTTTCTTCGCGGCATACTCCCTACCTTTTTTTTTATATAAACATTTATAACATTCTTTACATCTTTGTCTGGTTTTTCTTGTAGGTCCCTCATACGAATGAAGAAAGTGTGAATCTCTTTTCGACGGTATTTGCTTTCCAATTGCCATTTCTTCACTTCGATAATTATTGATTAAAACGTGATCAATAATATGTTCTCTAAATTTTAAAGTATTAATATGTTTATTACCCCAATTTTTATGTATGTACCACGCATTTACGATACAAGTTCCGCATATTTACTGTATGATAATTTTTTTGTACCATTTCACGGTTTTCGTAAAGGACTATAATATGAAGACATTTGGTCCGATAAGTCAACACCTTTTTTTGCATCATTATAAAAGAAAACAGTATCTGGCTTTAACTTATTATTTTTTCCTTGAATAATTGTACACATGTGATTCTCGCAAGTAGATAACATACGAACAGGTCTTTTATCTGTCCATTTCATAAATTTAACTCCGTTACGATTTTCCAAACTCATAATGCCACCACGGTGTTGTTTTCCTTTTGCCTGTGGCGGTAGAAATTTTCTGTTCATTTTGACAGTACCACAAATAAATGTATTTTTCTCTAAAAGTTCCTCAGCCAAAGGGACACTCGTGTAATAACTATCTGTACATAGTATGCGGCCCTCAGATAGTAATCCACTCATCAATTTCATTACAACATCATGTGAACAAGTTTTCGTAATTGCTGTTGCATTTTTTCCAGCATAAATATCAATATTATAAGTGTAGCCTCCAGGAAGACACAGTTTATACAATTTTATGCCATACTTATGTCGCTTGCCTGGGATGTATTGGCGAAAACCGAGACGTCCTCTCCATGGCACCATACTTTCGTCGATTACAATAACTTTGCCAGGTCGAATAGCACTTTTGAAGTTATCAACAATTGCTTCAACAATATCTCGAATTTTGTGCAACCGATCTTCAGTTCTGCTTGTAGTATTATCCGAAAAATGTAAAAACTTAAGAATGGATAAAAAACGGTCACGTTTCATTGCATTTTTTATGCGTGCGTTCGCATACATGTCGCTGTTGGACCAATATAATCTAATTTCTGGTAGTCGGACTACACCCATAATAAGCATTATGCCAATAAACGTATTCAATTCATCTCTTGTAACAGACTGCCAGGCCTGTTGGTGCGTTCTACTGCTAGATGAAGAATTACTTATGCATTGTGCAGCATATTCATTTGTTTCTTCAACTATCTTTTCTAGTATTTCATCCGTGAAAAATAATTTGTATAAGGCAACAGGATCATTACAGTCAGTGTTTTCCGATAAAAATTCCTCTTCTTCCGAATACTCATTCATTGCTGAAGTTCATTCTCTTACTTCCTGCCATTCTTCATCGTGATCTTCGTTCTCTGATATAGACTCAAAATCTTCTTCCTCCGTGGAACATTCATTCACTTCACTGTTTCCATTAACAAAATCCTCGTCTGAAGAGGAAGAAAGTATCCTTGACCTTGATATCTTTCTCCTGATTCCATTTACAGATTCATCAGATGAACCAGTTATTTCCATTGTTATGGCAGGGCGTCGCTTTTATTGAAGGTTGTAAATCTTCACGATTTCTTCCACTGTGAACCAAGGACTTGCACTATTCTCTCTTTAGCCTATTTCTCGTTGTACTTCAAACTACCTTCTTCGCGTGTATCTAAATTGCTTCTGCCTTCCTTCGCACAAACTATTGGTGGAGGCGTGTCAATTTTGGAGATAGTTGTGAGACGTAAGAAAGGGAGATTTTCCAAATATGGAAACTACGTAGCTTAGGGTTTGTTACAAACATCAGGGCATAATTTATGACATCCTGGCTGGTATCGACGACACTCTAAAAACTAAATGAACGCGAGGCCACCCGAGTCGGCCCTTAGCACCGGGACACTTGGGTCCGGCTGAGGCGATGACTCGAGCCTCCGGAACGAAGCAGAGAACAACAGTCAAACCCTTGGACTCGATGAAATCCAGACGCGTACCCTTGAGCCTAAACAAGACGATACGCGACTGAACCTTTCTGGTCTCACTTCTTGAAACCATAAATTCTCGCTTCTCAACATCCATATTATCTATTATTTATATGGGCAAAAATTAAAAAAAAATGCTAATCACCTTTCTAGTTATACTTACTGGCAGAAATCTGTGGTCAGGATGAAAAAACAGCACAAGTTACACAACTTGCACAATAAGCACTCACTGAACTACTGAGCAACCAGATACATCGCGTATACAGGTCTGAAAAAGCAACAATCTGGCGCCGCCAGATGAAGCGCAGCGTGAATTCGAGCGCCGCCTCACAGCGAAAAACATGAAAATCGGCCCCGGCGTGAACGTGTTAAAATAAAATGTATCAAGCGCATTTTCACACGTCTTAGATTGAACAGTCTTGACGAAGTGCAGGAAATCTCATGTGACGTTTTACTACTATTTCGCTTTTCTTTAAGACCACACAATTATTTCTTTTTTACAAATAATGAGAAATAAAGGAAAATATTTATTCGTACAGATTGTATGCGAGTACCGAATATGCATATATTGATAATTTTCAAATCATTTCATTCGCTTTTTCCCATTGCTTTGGTCATTGTGTAGAATGACAAATGAAAAATACGGAGACATAGTTGATATTGTCATATCTATTACAGTTTTGCCTTTCAGGAAAACTTCGATAGATTCGACTCAAGTTGAGATTTTTATTTTTGCCGAACATAAAAGAGAATAGTGCAAATGAAAGAGGAGATAAAAGGGTCAAGTTGAAAGAAACAGATTGTTAAACAATATTAATATGTGTAACAATAGAATGTTTTATTCATATTTGGGATGTATTTCATGTATATACATATATTATTTTATTTATTTGTTTTGATATATATTTTTATAACTTATAAGAGAAGGCTCTTATTGCTGTTTGACATAGGTCAGGCACAGGCAGCTGGCGGGCTTTGGGCCACGTGCGTCATATTACGGCCAAATGATTCCCCTCACATCCTAAGCCTTAGTTTGCGGTGTCACACCGATTCCCGTCTTGCTGTCCCCGTCCTAGGTACATCAGACGCACATAACGCCCTTTCAGAACTGTAATGGATTAAACAATGTAAATATATATAGTTGTTCATGTATAAGCGGATATAAATGTGTCCATTCATGTGTTTTTAATATTATAAAATCATATATGTATGTTTCAAAGCTGTAAAACATTACCTGAAATATGTTAGGTGTTGCTGTCTCATTTGAATGTGAAGCAGTAATTAGGCAGCATATTTTCACTCCATTTTTCCTGGTTACGCTTTCTCGAGTATATCCATATACTTTTCTTTTTTTTCGAGGAGAGGAAAATGCTGTTTACCTACCTAGGCCAGGGACAACGAAGTTTTTCTCCCCCCTCGAGCCACCAAGTCCCCACTACCAGTAAAAAACTCCCTACTCCTTTGCAAAGACAAAGACTGGCTGGGACACGGGCAAGGCACGCGTAGCTGGCGAGCCACGAGTTCACTGTAGGTGCAATATCTAAGTAGGGGAACGCGTCACAGCTGACTCGCCAGCCGCTAGTTCGTTGTCCCTGACCTAGGCTATGCGATGGGTTATGTGAGACTCGCCAAACGTTTGACGAGCGTTGACTTATTAAAGTCCACACAGAATTATAAACTGCAGGAGACTGCACTTGAAATTTATATGGTTTTCAAGTGTTTAAGCTTTCATGTATTTATGTATAAGCCTTCCCAAAATTTAAGGTGTTATAAACCTTGCTCTATTTGAACATGGATTAACACTAAACCTACCGACACCAGTCATATTGACTTTTTCAAACTTTGGTACAACTTTTACATATTCAAAAGTTATCACATCAGTATCAAACTTTATGACTTTTCCTAAAATATGCATACAATGTATTTTTCAGTATTTACGTCTTATTTTTTTTTTTTAAAAAAGAAAACCAATTTTATATTGTGAGAGTGAAAATGCTGCGTGATCGCTTAGAATGATTCCAAGGTGCGAAAGATATGTATTTGGAGCTGAGAGCTTGAGATTGACGATTCCCAAAACACTTTTCAACCACACGTAGGACTGCATTCCTATCATCAATTATACACAGGGTGCATAGAACTGTGTGATAGATTTCGAAACAGTCATCTACGCACAGTCCGACGTCATATTTTTCGTAGCAGTATCTTGAACCCTTCTTTTTACCTTTTTTTGTACATACTACGCAACGTATTGGAAAGACTAGATTATGAGGAAGTTAGATATTATATTGTAAGATAATCGCTCGAGGGGGGTGTTCGTAGTCTCCTCTCTATCGCGATTAGGTATTACTAATTACAATGATTCTGTAGGCGTGTATATATGTTCTGTTTATTAAAACTATGCTCTCTCGAGCGTAGTCTATACAAGAATGCCTTCCATTGGCAAAAGCGTCCGTCGTGAGGACGCCTACGTCACCATGGCCCTTTTTTAACCATTATAGGGTTCGCCCCAAAAGAAAACTACGCTAAACAAAGATAGCGTGCATCTTCAAAATGCACATGGCCCGCCTCGGCCGTTCCTGTACCTCGAATATTCTTACAATATAATACACAGTTCAGTTTAATGAAAAGTACTTTATTTTATATAGTAAGGTGAAGGCACGTCCTTATTCAAAAAAGAAACTCTAACGAATGAATATAGAAGAGAAGCGAGGAGCATTCAGACCCTATTTGTCCGTCTGAACATAAACACTTTTGTATAAGCATTGAAATTCTATGCCCCAATATATTCTCAGAACTATAAGAGATAATTTTTGTTTAACAGGGTTTATACTATGCATAAAACCAACACAACGTCCCTGCGGCTTTGTTTTCTTCCTTTTGGAATCATTTTCAGAATAATTTTTTACCGGCGTGATAACGTTTAAATATGCAAAAGTTGTACCAAAGTTTGAAAATGGTCAGTTTGACCGATGTCGGTAGGTTTATTGTTAAATTTAAAAAGTGTGGCCACACTCACCAAACATCTGCCTTCGGGAATCCTTCCTTGCAGGATCTGTAACAAATTTGTTAAATAAAACAGAAAGAATGGTATCAATAAGTAAAGATATTTTTCAGTTTGTTCAATACTTACATTTTTCAATTGAAGGACTGGAACTATAAACTAGCTGTATAATTATTAAAGGAAAATGTTTTTTACTTTGCAAAGCGCACTATTTTTAAATGTGCGTACCGGCGTCGAGCAACTCGCGAGATCGTATGATCCGCGAGTTCAATTGCTATTCTATGCAATTGTCAACCACTAACAGAGACAGTGGTACTGCACTTTACAGTGCAGTGCGACGCCGGACAGTAATATTATATTTTATTACTGTTCGAGGAAAATCTTTTTTACTTTGCAAAGCGCACTATTTTTCAATGTGCGTACCAGCGTCGAGCAACTTGCGAGATCGTATGATCCGCGAGTACAATTGCTATTCTATGCAATTGTCAACCACTAACAGAGACAGTGGTACTGCACTTTACAGTGCAGTGCGACGCCGGACAGTAATATCATATATTTTATTACTGTTCGAGGAAAATCTTTTTTACTTTGCAAAGCGCATTATTTTTAAATGTACATTAGCAGTATTTGTACTACTTTCGGAGAGAGACCTTTTTCGCCTTTCTAAGCTTGCTGTCTCCTCTTGTATAAATTGAGGCTCCCGAATGGGCATTCCTCTATTGTGCCGGCTATCTATTAATTCCGGTAGCATGCATTGTTGATAAAATTCAATTAACTTTTGCTCCATATTGTTTTTCCAAAAGTTGTCATCTTTATCTATTTTTATGTACTGTAACCCTTTACGGGTCCAGATACAAAACAAACAGTATTTTCTACCTGTTATGTGTAATTGTCCTTGTACTTGGTAGTAGTAACAGTGTTTTTTATTCAATTTCTTTCCCGCTTCATCTTCAAATATACGGCGAATAACTTTTACTGTTTTTATTGCCTCCTCCGGCAGTAAATTCTCTGCCGTTTTCGGGCATTTTATTTCTACGATGCCTTCTTCGTCTATTACTCCATCTGGAGAAGCCCCTAAGAATGGGTTGGAAGCATCAATGAATAATCCACATTCTTTAATATTGACACCAATGAGCTTGCTTAATTCTTCACGGGCAAATTTTTCACACTCTTGCCTGTATATCACTGCAGGTGCATGAATTATTTTTGGATAAACAAATGCTTTTACTGCACTTGCACAGGGCGTTCCATTTCGACGACGGCATACTCGTCCGAAATTTGAGGCCGTCAAAAGTTTTGATTTATAATTTAGCCATTTATGGTTTTTGGCTTGTCCGATTGTCTCTTGCACAATAGCATCCCTGCTATTTTGCCAATTGTGCAGCATTTCAATATGCTTGGTCTTCTCCAATGCATAAATGCTTTCTGCCATATCTGGCTTTTGAGCGTTCGGCCCGTAATTGCAATCCTTTTCTGAACGGAATTGTTTCCGCACGTGCTTCGCAATCCTTTTTTCTTTCAGCTTTTCAGCTGACTTCTGATTTTTTGTCATTCTTGTTTTTTCAATTTTCTCCAGCGTTACAGGCGGGTTCTTTTTCATCGCCATATTCAGGCGTGACAACACTTGTTTTGTGTTATACTGCAGGACAGCAGCAGCACATCTTCCGGTGTAAGATCCTCGTTCTCCGAAGTTCAATCTTTTTCCGCTTATATATTTTGCGATTATTCCGTTAAAACTTTCGACCGTGTTGTTATTGCTGTTGTATAGCAAACTCTTTGTATGTGCTAACAACGGTCGAAGTATTTCCTTAATTTGATCATGGACTCCCATGTTTTTCATTTGTGGAACAATGTCCTTTTCTCCTTCCTTTCTGCTTCCATCGCAGAAGTATTCAAGTCTTGAACATTCGGCGTGCTCTCCAAAAACGTGGCTTGGCACATTATACAGGGTGGCCCGGGACTCACGCAGTATTTTTAAAAAAGGGGTAGCTGATGTGATTCTGAACGATTTTTTCCTTGACCAAAATATTGTTTAAAGCTTCGTTTTCGAGTTATTAACGAAATACACTGGCGAATGAGAGCGGCCGTATAGCGCGAGCTCAGTCACAATCGCGCGCGGCCGGGATCGGGTGCATCGAAGGGCGACGTACGCCAAATATTACAATCGTCTTACATTAACAATAGGGTGTAATTCTTCGTTATTCATCATTAACAATTAAATTAACAATTCGTTTAATAACTGTTCCATACTTTTATTCGTTTTCCGAAACGAATAAAGTGTTTTATTAATTATGAAAAAAGTGTTTGGATGATTAATGTCAGAAAAGGGTAGTTAATTAAATTTACCTTTTCGTTCACGAATTTGGCTGCTTCGACGGTGTCTTGGCACTTGGTCATTGACCTATCCCCTTTATACCATGTCCTGGCGATCGATACAGAATTGATTCGCACTTGTTTCCACACGCACGCGACTCGCATTGACGAACATGTCGAAAGTTAATGTGTGTGTCATGTGCGTTTGGAAACAAGTGCGAATCAGATCTGTATCGATCGCCGAGACGTGGCACAAAACATATGGTTACATACACATGGTTAACATTCACATGGTTAAGATAGGTCAGGATCGGTACAATGACCAAGTGCCAAGACACCGCGAAAGCAGGCAAATTCGCGGCCGAATGGATAAGTTTATTTTACTACCCTTTTCTAAAATTTATCATTCAAACACTTTTTTCATAATTAATAAAACACTTTATTCGTTTCGGAAAACGAATAAAAGTATGGAACAGTTATTAAACGACTTGTTAATTTAATTGTTATTGGTGAATAACGAAGAATTACACCCTATTGTTAATGTAAGACGATTGTAATATTTGGCGTACGTCGCCCCTCGATGCACCCGATCACGGCCGCGCGCGATTGTGACTGAGCTCGCGCTATACGGCCGCTCTCATTCGCCAGTGTATTTCGTTAATAACTCGAAAACGAAGCTGTAAACAATATTTTGGTCAAGGAAAAAATCGTTCAGAATCACATCAGCTACCCCTTTTTTAAAAATACTGCGTGAGTCCCGGGCCACCCTGTATATGTCGGCATATAAATTTTTGATTTTTTCTGCCGTTGTTACATTCTGTTTATATCTATACTCTGCGGCTTTCACTATATCCGCGCGCATTCGCCGAATGCTACTTTCCACGATTTTCCTCAACGGGCCAGGTGTTGTCTTTTTCACAATTTCTTTCATTTTTTTGCAAAAATTTCTCAGCAAATGATTTGTGCATTCAATTTTATTGACACGAATCTGAGTTCTGTATGGGTCAGCGTCTATAATTTTCTTATAAACGCTGCTATCCCCATCAGCAATCAACGTGGAGTAAACGAGTCCACGTTTTTCGACGCTGGTCTTGAACCCTTCAACAATCGCGTCACTTTCCATGGCCGTTGAGGCTTGATTGGTGCCCCAATTTTTAAAACACGTGTGCTGTCGAGGCTGTTCTTTCCTTTTCGCAGCAGATCGGCAAATCCGGCAAACTTTATTCCTCACGCCGGTAAATAATACTTTTTTGGTATGGTAACCAATGATGGCGTCGATTCCAGACGCGGAATCGTACGTTCCACTTCGGTAGGATCTCTTCATCCAACTTCCGTCGGCCACAACGGGGATGTGGGGTATGCCAAGTCCAGGCACAATATCGCCCCCTTTCAATGGCCAAACGTTTCTCTTCCTCGGCCGCTGCTACCATTTCTTCCTCTGCAGCAACAATAAGCCACTTCACGATTTCATCGTGGTGCTTCCGAAATTCTTTTCTAGACATGGAGGGTATGTCCATTGCTGCAAACAACTCCTCCATTTGGGTATAACTTCCTCCATTCAAAATTATCCCAGCAACAGCACTCTGGTTGGTTTCCATTTTTTTACTTTCTTTGGGTACACTGTGTATCTCACCTTTAAATTGGCACATATCGCATTTTACGGTGTGGGTGGTTCTGAGGCCCGACCGTTTCATGCTGGTTATTTGCATGTGTGAAATTCCACAGTCTTCCCTGTTCTTAGCATGGTCGCCTATTTTTTTAAATTCGCCAAATATGTGCTGCATATCCACGATACTGAAGCCACGTGGTACACAATCTTGTTCTTCAGTATCGTCCATTACCGTTCTTTCAATAAACAATTCTTCAGGCGTTGCAGTTTCACGAATTTCACTCGCCAAATCTTCTCTTGGCTCTTCAGAAATTTCCTTCAAATTTGGCGTTTCTCGTTCCTCCTCCAATGGCAAATAAATAATTGGATCCGAAGAGTGCCCTTGGTCGTCAGCTGTTGACGGTTCAGAAATCTTCTGAAGGGCTGTGCGCCGTCTCCGTGCCAATTTTCTCGAGTATCTCCACATACTCGGTGTTAATTTTCGTCGACCTCTAGTTTTAAACGCACACTAATCTTCAGAAACATTATTTTCTTCTTCGTGGATTTCCACCTCGGATACATTTTCACTGTCACCCATTTTATCACTTTCACTTCACCTCACAATTCACCTAAACTCACTTTTTCCAATATGTACACACTCAAAACTTCGAAATAGATTCTAATGCAATCCAGTCCTTGGTTTGAGTGCAACTAACGCGAAGGCGAAAAACGCGAACTATTTAGTGCTTTTTGCACTCACGCAGGACAGCCAATTAGCGGGCCGCGAACCGCGCGTGGCTACTTCCCCCACTAGAGCGTTAGAGACAAAGGACAATCGAATGTAAGATGTCGAACGAAGAGGAAGTGCGCAAGGTACGTCTAACATTGTTCAACGTGGATTTGATTTTATAATCTTCAATATGCGTATCTTGTAGTTTTTAATGTGCTGAATACGAATCTGCAGGCCGTTTTTTCCTGATCGCACCGTTTTTTAATAAATCAATTTAAAGAAAAATCGTGAATTTTCAACTTTGGAAGTGTTTTGTGCTTTTCCGGTAATAGTTATTCAGTTGCGCTTGGTGCCAAATGATTCTGTGGAGTTTCACGAATAAACTGATGTAAGTAGTTATTAGATTATAAACATTTAAATTTGTATAAGTAATGATCAAAGTGAAAGGACACGGAAAATGTACAATTTATTGTTTTATTTGTACAATTTATTTAAGAAACAAAGGGCCTATGAGGAAATGTAACTATTCCACGTGATATAGCATACCTTTCTGCTAAGGCAAGCATAAGTGGAAATTAATCAATCATTTTCTTTTTCAATATCGAAGCGAAATAGTTAGAAATAGGTAAAACACATGCGGCGGCAGTGGTGCTCTATGACGGCGCCCCCCCACCTTTTGTTCAGCGTATCGGAATCACCAGACGCGCAGTAGTTTTGCTAAGTATCACTGTTGCCACCGCGTGTTTTTCCGAATTATTCCGCTTCGATATTGAAAACGAAAATGATTGTTTCATTTCCACTTGCCTTAGCAGAATGGTCTGCTCTATCACGTCGAATAGTTACATTTTATCATAGGCCCTTTGTTTCTTAAATAAATTCAAAGATATCATGCACAAAGGGTGCATTTGACTTTGATCATTATTTAAACATATTTAAATGTTTATAATTTAATAACCACTTACATCATTTTATTCGCGAAACTCCACAGAATCATTAGGCACCAAGCGCAACTGAATAACTATTACCGGAAAAGCACAAAACACTTCCAAAGTTGAAAATTCGCGATTTTTCTTTAAATTGATTTTTTCAAAAACGGTACATTCTGGATAATAAAAACGGGCTGCAGATTCGTATTCACCACATCAAAAACTATAAGATACGCGTGTTGCAGGTTACATCTCAAAAAAATTGAGTTTTGTCTAACAGTGTAATCGGCAAGTATAATATTACATTATTAATCATACATTAACAATATATAAATTACTTTCAATCGCAGATGGAAGTAGTTGAAGCCGGCGAAGGGGCGGAGGAGGAGGAAGGGGGGGAGGAGGAGGAGAATAGAAAGCAGATAAGGGAGGTAAGTAAAAACTGTTTTTTTTTATTCTTTCGTGGTTGCTTTTTGTTTTTTAAATTAAACCAACATTACTATATTTCAGTTGAAGAAACTAGTCAAGAGGCTAGTATACAGCCCCCGCGGTTGCCGAAGTGCCCGTGGGGGCTGGCGAGGCCGTGGGGGCTGGCGTGGCCGTGGGGGGTTGGCGTGGCCGCGGGGGCTGGCGAGGCCGCAGCGGTCGTGGAGGAGGACGGGGCAACGGCGGGGATCGCCCCGTCGTATTCCATTTTTATTAACTTTTATAAATATATATTAATTAATTAATTCCATGTGTTTCTGTTATTCCTTTCCTCTACTCTTTTGTTAAATATAAGTAATTGTAATATAGTGAGTAATTTCCTTCAGATCATTGCTATAGTAAAGAAGTCACTCCCAATGCGTGGTTAATAAAGTATATTATTAAATCACAAACGAGTAAAGTTATTTAATAAACCCATTTCCAATAAAAAGCGTTTCAACTTCATATCTACGTATATTAAATTAAAGTATTTAACAAATATTTTAAAAATATTGGTAAGCAGATATTGATCATTGTCATACAGTTAAGAATTAAGAAACAATTAATGTAAAAAAACATTAATGTAAAAAAATATACCCGAAGGCGACTCGACCTACAAAAACGTTTGCAGCGGCTCGAATCAACATCTCGGCTCGAGCCGATTCATTTTGCTGATGCTTATGTTATAATTGTAACAGATGTGACAACAGCGTGACAGAGGTTTGATACGTGCCGGCAACTATGCCTTACTGGTGTCTGTGTGCAAGCATCATGTATTCACGTATGATCGCCGTTCGTGGTGTGAAATTATAACTTACATTTACCGACTGATTTGTATTTTTATCAACCCTGACGGTAACTGGATCAAATTCACTACAATGTACCATAAACGGCCCTGGCGAAAAATCAGTGAACTATTCTTACATAATTCTTACGTCGGATGTGTACAAATCGTATTTAAGATTCTCCGCTTTCCAGAAGTGATAAATTGTGAAAAATCGAATTCCTGTGATCTTGTGCCAGTTCAAGGAAGTCGGACACTGGTCTGGAGACTATTTTATCAGTGAATAAACCATTAAATCGTTCAGTATTTGCGACCTGTGAAATGTGTCAACATGCCTGCAGCCATCTTGCTGTCTACATCGGTGTCTGTCTCTAGCTTGCCAGTTTAAGAAATAGATTTCATCTGAACGCATGGTGTTTATTCGCGTTCAAATGCAACCCTCTAACTGTGGTGAAGCCTATCCGTGTGTGCTATATCCGCGAAAGTTTCATTAATGCAATTATTGAGACAGGATTTCTGAAATACGAAATCGGGTCTCTCTGTCGCGCATGGAGTATACGTGCATGCTTTCCTTTGTTTGTGTGAGTGCACGCACACACGTCAAGGCGCCTGGAGTCGGCCCCCTTAAGTGATTACTGCGGCCGGCAGCCACCGCGACGCGTCGGCTAGTCAGAAGATGTCGGTTTGCTCATTCCGCTCAGAACTAGGGGGGCCCCCCAGTGGTGGGGATGACTCGCGAGCGTCTACGCTAGAGATCCTGGCGAGCGTCAAACGAAGAATTACAGTATTCCCTCGATAGTTGCAAAAAAGAGGTACGCGATGGTTGCACAGAGTTCATCCCCACCACTGGGGGGTATTCCCTTCCAGGGGTCCGAAGTTCGCTCGGCAATCGGTGTAACGTGATCCGGGTTCGGGTATATCGGTGGGCCAATACTAATTGAAGGATGCAACTTTGCTATTTCTCATCCTTTTTTTATGAAATTTTTACACAGCAGAGCTGACATTTTTCTGATTAAAATGACACCAAACACGATATAATTTGGACTATATTTACTGGCTTAATTAACGTTAATAAGTTTCGACCGCAGAAAAGGATAGGTAGTGAGAAAAAAAGAGAAGCTGCGATCGTGGCTGCTTGGCCGCTTATCTTTACTCGCTGTCCTTTTCTACGTTCGGCGCTGTCGGCAAATTTCAAACAACGTAGGAACAACACCCCAGGCTTTTGCAACTATCGAGGGAATACTGTACTGTAATAGACGCCTTAGGGTACGATCAGCGTGGCTCCGTTTTCCGTCCGTCCGACAGACGACCGGCATTTCGGGCAAAGTCGTCCAATGCGTGCATTCGTGTTAGGCATGTGTGTGAGCCATAGATTGCCCTCCGACGCGCGGTGGAGTACAATTTGCCTGTGAAAGGCGCAAAGAACTATTTTCTGACTCAAATCAAATAATCAACCCTTATTTATTTCAACTTATATTTTGAACTGATTGTAACAATTTCAGATTCTGTGTTAATTTTTTGTTACTTCATTTTAATTTTAAAACTTAATTGAGAATCGTCTTTGGACTCATTTTAATCGGAATAATATCACAAGTATGTTGGTCAAAATTGTATAAAATAAGGACTGAAAATAAAAAAGATTGCAATGCATTGGTATCTGGATCAGTACAAAAACGCATCTGGTCTTTGCCGATTGTCACAGTCGCTCTCTTTCTTTTTCACGCGCCATCCTTTTCTGCGTCCGAAACATATTACCATCAATTAAACCAGTAAATGTAGTCCAAATTATATCGTGTTTGGTGTCATTGTAATCAGAAAAATGTCACTAATGTCTGGGTATAAGTTTCATAACAAAAGAATGAGCAATAGCAAAGTTTCATTGTCGTTATCAGGGGGCCCATAGTTCAAGTGTTTACGTGCGGGCCCTCGAGAACCCCAACGTCTATCGATCTGGCCGTCGAAAGGTTTGTTTTTGTAGTAACGTGAACCAGGAGGCGTCTGAAGTGTATCTACGACAAAACTCAAAATAGTTTGAGTTTGTCCGGCTTTCGATTTGCCCGACAAAAACGGCTACACCGATAGATCACACACATGCTTCTCAATACATCGAAACGCTCACACATGTAGCTGACGTCACATCGCCCGATATCGGTGCCACTCTAACCACAAATTCGGATGAAAAGACACACACACATGCATCCCAAGGCATCGTGCAAGTGAGCTATTTGCCGGTCGTCTGTCGGACGGACGGAAAACGGAGCCACGCTGATCGTACCCTTAGGCTGCGGTCAGACTGGCACCGATATCAGTCGATCCGACGACCGGCACGCCGGCCAACCCTCGGCCGACGCGTGCAGACGTGTTGGTTATGCACGTGCGTGAGCAGTTGATTTCGTCCGACAAACAGTGGAGTACAATTTGCCTCGATCACTGATCAATTTGCCTGTTTCAGATCAAAATTAGACTAAACATGATATAAGTTGAATCATGCTAGTTTATTTAACTTGTAGTCTTCTCATCTTGTTGCTTCGAACCCAACATCGATAGGGCGCACAAGGTCCTGCCGAACAGCGGCAACAATCTACTATACATAGTGTTTTTTTCGTTTGTGAGTGTGTGTGATAGAAACACACATACGGAGAGAGAGAAGCGTTTGTGTGAGAGAGATGAAACCGTGAGTGCGAGACAGGAGGAATGCGTGGCGGAGACTGTTTTTTTTCATGGGAGACGCGGAAAAAAACGCTTCTCTTTGCCTAACCAAGACTTATTAAGCTCGTTTACAAAATTCAGAAACAATACATTTTTATTGATGGTTTGTAAAAAATTAATTGACCTAGTGCACGACAGAAGAAGTTTATGGGATCCAAAGCATCTTCAATATCAGAATAGGGATGCTTCCCGGAAGCTGTAGTGCGAGATTGGCACCTTATTGCATGCAACAAGTGAGTCACTACTACAATTATTAACATTGTGTGGGTGCATCTGCAATTCAGTTTTCAAACACTTCCATTTGCTGATCATTATTCCAAACGCACATTCAATAATTTCATGTTTCAATCGCGATTACATTTTGTTATCCTATCTCTAATTATTTTATTATTTATGTATTTTTAGGTTGTAGCGTTAAAACGAAGTGGCAACGGCTGAAAGAGACCCATCGTCGAGAGGTGAGAAAGAGCAGTCTACCATCCGGATCTGGGTCAAAGAGCAGCGATTCCAAATGGAAATATTTAGAAATAATGAACTTTTTAAAAGACCTGTACGCAACGAGGCCTCAGGTTGGAAACATTTCCAAACCTCCGCAAATCGACACGGAAAATGAAACATTTATCGAGGTATCAGAAAGCGGAAATGTAGATGAGGCCGGTTCACATACTGACCAGGATGGTGATGAAAGTGTCACCACTGTTGGTACGAATAAACGTGAGAAACTGTTGAAATCACCAAAGGAGTCTGCTCGAAAGAGAAAAGGTCTACTGCTTGATTTCCTACAATTAGAAAAAAAAAAAGTGGCATACTTGAAGCAAAAGGGTGGTACACAACAGAGGACAATTGAGGAAGACGAAGATTAC
Source organism: Nomada fabriciana (assembly GCA_907165295.1). NCBI lineage: Eukaryota > Metazoa > Arthropoda > Insecta > Hymenoptera > Apidae > Nomada > Nomada fabriciana. Next base: position 13,039,641 of record OU015689.1, read on the forward strand.
TTCTTCCTCATGAGACTACTTCCACGTTTGCGGCCATACCTCAGAACAAAAAGTTGCACACGCGGGTGAAATTGCAGCAATTAATTACTGAAGATCAAGCTGTGTGTAATGTACCATCTTCTACAGTTCATCAAGGAACTGTAGCAGGTGGCAGATTATCGCTCGATCTTTAATAATTATTGTCTTTTTTATTTCCAAATGTAGTAAATCTCGCATGGATTCTTGTTTCTTTGGAGTTTTCAACAGCTCTTCAGGTTTGTCTATAATCATATTTTCATTGCCATCCCGGTCAGTAGGAGTCATTACATTTTCGATATTTTTCCAACAGATTATAGAAAACTATGCGAAAATAAATAATTTTAAACAATTATAAAAAGTCTCTTTTTTCATCATCGTGTATTCATAAAAATTCTCCGCCTGTTGCAATAAATCTGGAAACAGCGAATGAAAATCGCATTTTTCTTCAATAACCAATAACAATAACCAATTTATTTACTATTATTCTTACAATATGATTGTCTAATATTACAATGTGAATCGAAAATATATATATTGTCGTGAATATGAATACAATGGTTGCGCGTTATATTCTTATACGTTTCGAAGAGGTCTATTTATGAAATGTTGTTTAAAATAGTCGCGTAGTTCGTGTGCTCGACGTACTGAATTATTAAAACGGCGTGTTGTGTTAATAGCAATTTCATTAATAGCAACTTCCCGCATAGCTAAAGCAATTACTGCCTCGTTGGTTCCTCCCATATCTATGATAATATTATGCAGCAAGCACGCGTATTTGACTACAGTATCAACGTTTCGTGGATGCATCTGTAATTCTATTTTTAAGCACCTCCATTTACTCACTAACATCCCAAACGCGCATTCAATGCAACGTCCAGCTCTACTGAGCCTATAATTAAAGTTCTCACAATAAATGAGAATATTACACCACAATAAATATTCCACCATAAATATTCTTTTAACGGATAACCTTGATCTCCAAGGAAGACATAAGGGACAGCATACGTTGTTCCCGGCAGGGGGTTATTGGGCGGTCCATTAAAAGAATTATTTTCTAAATGGTGAAACACGTTTAATTCCGGCATCAGTCCGTCTTCCATATTCACCAATATCTACTGTTATAAATTTATAATGGGCATCTGAGATGCCTTGCAAATGTACTGAGAAATACTTCTTATAATTAAAATACATATATCCAGATTGCGGGGGACATTTTATACGCATGTGTTTCCCGTCGATACTTCCTATACAATTGGGAAAATTCCATAATCGCTCGTAATCTCTTGCAATGGTATAAAAATCTTCAGTTGTTGGGAACGGCATATGTTTTCTATTAAACAACAACCAGATGGCTTCACATGTATCGTATACCATGCCAGCAATAGTATCGTGGGCCATTCGGATGGCAAATATTAATGACCGAAAAGCAAGTCCCGTTGATAGATACCTGAAACAAAAATATAGCTTTTCACATGATCGAGTATAACTTCCTCCATTCTCGTTGCTTTTACACCTTCTATTAAACATTATACAATGCAATCTGTGACTGTAAATTGATTAAAAGAACATCTATACAATTAACTTGAATTGTCGAATGAAGTACAATTACTGCGTACTGCGCATGAACGCGCACGTACTGCGCGTGCATTACTGCGCATGAAAAAATTAGAAGATGCAAATGTGGCGAATAGGTCATTTAAAAATTACTTACCTTAAGGTTACCACAAGCCTCTTCCCCGGCCAAATACATTTCTGGAAGTTGGATTGTTTCTCAATTGAATCACTAATTGCACGTAATATATAATAAAAAGTTTCCTCTTTCATCCTCATATACTCGTGAAATTTGTCCGGTTGTTCAAGTAAGAGAGGAAAGAGCGTGTGAAACTCGCCCCTCTCTTCTAGCGATACATATATTTTCATTCATTCACATGGAATCTTTTCCTTCTTCTTAATAGGAGATATCTTATTATAGGATTCGTCTCCAAACACAAGATTGTTGCAAAGTTAATTGTTGCAAACACGAATAAAAATTACTTTATAACTGTAGACTAAAATATAGGAAGCAATTTACAATAACGCACACGGAGTTACCATGCCAATTCCATATACATATTTTGTTTTAACAAACTCTAGCGACCGTACGATAAACATCAATGTGGTTTGAATTCGTCCGACTTTCGATTTGACCGGCGAGAACCAATTGACCAATTGACCACACACATGCCTCTCAATACATCGGAACGCTCATACATGCGAGGTGACGTCAGTTGTCGGGCGAATCGACCGATATCGGAGCCACTCCGACCTTGTACATCAATGAAATCGGATGAAAAGACACACACATGCATCCCAATGCATCGTGCATGTGATTCCGACGCCGCACAGTGATCCGAAACCGTAAAAACACGAACTAAATTCAATTTTTCGACCTCCTTTGAAATGCATTAAATTTTAGGCATAGTTTCTTATATGTATAGACTAAATTGTGGCAAAAAATGGATTGGCGTAGGGCACTGGTAATTGCCTGAGCCACCTTCAGGGGGGGTGGGGGGGGGATATATGTCCACTTTGGAACGATCTCATTTGTGTCTGAATTTGCTATACTTTGCGATGCTATATTTTTTTACAGAATGGAGCTAACTCAAATCTGTTTATATATTTTTAAAGAGTGTTCTTCCAGCTACAAGTACGTGTAACATGAAAGGTATCTAAGTATTTATACGCTTTGAGAATTACCTTTTCGCGAATCCCTATTTCCTCCTCGTTTTTCCACTTTAATATGGAAAATGATTATGAAGGGCATGGATATTCGCGGAACCGATAAAATGTATATAAAAGTATTTGTTAGAACGTACATAAGATGCCTGGACAAAAAAGTGCCTTACATAGAAGTAAATCCATTTATGAATAACTATGCTTGTATTGACTAACTTCTTTTTGTTTAGTCATAAAATTTTCTCTTTCTACCAAAATTTGTTTATTTAATTTAATTTTTTTAAATAATTTTATATATATTGTTAGCAACATGTTAGTTCGTTTAAATCACATCATAAACACGCATTGGATGTGCAGATTGTACATCCCATCTACCTGAGAGATAACTACACACCTCTGAAAATATCAGAACCATTTCGACAAAACAACATTTTATCAAATATTATTACTAAATTAATTATAATAAGAAAATTTTTCATTACAATTATATTTTATAAGTCAAGAACTACATAAAATCTTTCTGTTCATAATGAATAATGTGCAAATAACGGTGCTATGAATTTAGTTCGTGTTTTTACGGTTTCGGACCACTGTGCGCCGGTCGTTTGTCGAATCGACCGATATCGGTGCCAGTCTAACCGCAGACTGAGAAATAACCGACGAGAATTATCCTGTCGCGTGGAAACTCTTGCGCGAGCGCTACGACAATCTTCGTCTCACCGTAAATGCGCACCTTACAACAATATGTGACTTGCCATCGATGGTTAATGAAAATTCTCACGAATTGCGACAAATTGCGGATGGCGCCGCGAAACACGTGCGCGCACTAAAGGCTCTAAAGCGCCCGGCCGATTCGTGGGACGACATTCTTATTTATATCTTGACGTCCAAGTTAGACAATGTTAAGAAGGCGCGAGCGGCAAACTTCGCTCGAGACTGCTGCGATGCCTACCTTGGCGCAATTTCTAAAGTCTTCGAACCACAAGGGTGAGTCGCTGAAAACGTCGGGAAAAAATTCCCTTCCTTCGACTCAATCAAAATCAAATGCAGTTTTTGCGCGGACGAGCATCTTATCCACTATTGTAAGGATTTCGCAAAATTGTCCGTGGAGCAACGGATCTCCGAGATTCGAAAGCGCAAATTATGTACTGGTTGCTTGAGATCGCAAGGTTATTCCGTCGGTAAGTGTACTTTTGGCGTTTGTAAATTCTGCGGAAAGAGACACGATACTCTCCTTCACCTGCAAGCAAGGGCGGAAGTCGGCGGTTCCAATAATTCGTCGGCAATCGATCCCGCGAGCAACTCGGTAGCCGCCGCCACCGTCAGTGCGGTGTCTACTTGCGTGAGTTACGTCATGCTATCCACCGCGCTAGTGTACGCGCATGATCACGCCGGCTCTCGAAGGTTGTGTCACGCGCTTTTCGACTGCCGAACTCAGGCGAATTTCATATCTCGCCAATTTTGTAATGTGTTAAAACTTAGGGCGTGAGGGCTTAACGTATCGTTGTCAGGAATAAATCAAACAGCATCATTCGCAAATCAAATCGTGCAGCTTAAAATACAGTCACGATTTGGCGCCTTTTCGGCGCACCTTGACTGTATCGTGGGGGATCAAATCACTCAAAGGCTGCCGAGAATCTCACTGAAACGTGGTGATATGACATTGCCGCGCAATATAACTCTAGCCGATCCTCAGTTTTACAAATCGTCGGACGTGGACATACTAGTCGGTGCGGAGATGTTTTGGCAGTTGTTATGCGTGGGTCGAATCAAATCATCATCGAGCCACCCCACGTTACAAAAAACTCGGTTGGGATGGATTTGTTGTGCCACGGTTAGCACTTGTAGATTGTTGTGGGATGTCGTGGGTGCGGGAGCGATCGAAGAATAAGCATTCACCGGTGTTCGAGTGAATACAAGAGATTTATTAACTTAGGACTGATTGGAAGTACTCTTGCGATAATTACAACAGGTTTTTATATAGTGTTGGCCTAAACTATAATGAGCCAAAGATGGTGCCGGGCGATTTGCCCGTGCTTTCACATATATTGTGGCGCTTGAGGAATTCGCTGAGTCTTCCTTGAGGGTTGACGCCTCGCAAGTGTCATTGCCCCGTATGTGTTGCTGAGTCAGTGATCAGGGAATTCCTAGCATTTCCTATTTGTTTCGTTGACCCGACCTCGATTTTACGTGTTGCTGAGTCGCGATTACTATACCCGGGCACAACAGATTGTGGCCGGGAGGGTTGGCGATCGTCCTGCGAATACTGACGTGGTACAGAACCTTCATATCTCAATAAAAAACACTAATTTGCAAGATCAGCTGCACCAATTCTGGCGTGCCGAGGAGATTCAAACCGACTCACCCCTGTCGGGCCGATGAGGCCCTGTGCGAAAACCAGTTCATTAATAATGTCGCTCACGATGGCAGTGGCAAAATACGAGTTGTCTTCGACGGTTCGGGCAGGGGTTTGTCCGGTGCATCGCTCAACGATATATTAATAGTCGGACACGTCATATAGCAGGATCTGTTTTCTATAATCTCGTCTTCGCAGCCGGTATCGTGAAGATGTACCGACAGATACGGGTGCACGAGTGTCAAGCTCATTGCAGAGAATTTTTTGGTGCGATAATGCCTCCGACGATCTCAGTGTACACGGGGTTACCACTGTTACATACGGCACAGCTTCCGCTTCTTACTCGTCTTCAAGGTCCTTGCAATTTTTGGCGCAGTTTTACGTTGAAAACATTCTTTCTGGTACGGATAGCTTGTGCGAGACGCGAACGGCGCGTGACAACATAATAGAGATGCTAAGACATGGATCGTTCGAGTTGAGTAAGTGGTCATTCAATGCGGAAGAGTTGCTGCAATCGGTCGGCGAAGCCAATGGTCAAGTTTAATAAGGATGCCCATCCTCGAAATTTAGGAATTCAGTGGAATCCTACGGCCGGTATGTTTCAGTTTCAAATTGATTGTGACCAGGCGAGCGGTCGCATTTCCAAGCGCACAATGCTCTCCGAGATAGAGAAATTATATGACCCGTTTGATCTCATTAGACCCGTCGCTATAGTTTCAAAATTACTCCTACAAAAAATCTGGAAGCTGGACCTCAATTTGTAAGATGGCTGATACGGAAATACGTCTTTATTCAATCAAAGCTCTTAGGAAAAATCGCAATAACAACACTTTTGAAAATCACCACGCAACCCTTACATTTGTTTAAATCAATAAAAATATGAAACGACCACCGCATGCTGTCTCACACTCAGCCATCCATACGGTGATACAATAACAAATATCCTTACAATTGGGACGAGTCAGTTCCTATTCAGATCCACTCCCATTGGTCTGGGATCCAAGGATCATTTAAATCAGCTAAGGACACCCAGGCGTGTCAGGTTTTGCGACGCCACTCAGAACGCATATGGTGCGTGCATATATTTGCGCTCTCGAATGCCAAACGACACGTTTCGTACGGAGCTGTTGCTCCCCCAAAGGCTGTCTCGCTGCCGCGAATGGAGTTGTACGCGGGCCTGTTACTGGCTCAACTTTTGAGCAAAATCTTCTAGTCCATCGACATCACTGAAATACGATAGGTGCTTTGGTTTACATTGTTTCAATGTAATCTAGAATAATCATACATTAAAACTCCAGAATATTAAAACATTAAACCCACTGGTTCAATGTTTACAGAGCGTTCAAAGTACGACTTCTAGCAAACAATTTTTTGAGCATTGATCGAGCACATTTCTTTGGTCAATATAAATGCTCTGCAATGTTATTAAAATGCATTTAAGTTCAAATGTCATGGTGGATTTAGTATATTTAGGATTTAGTATTAGTATTAAATTATTAATAACTGTTTTGTATTGTTGTAAATCGAAGTTCTACTGAAACAATTAATTCTTAGTAAAAACTGACATTACGTTATGATTCATGAGTCATGGAAAATATGCTCGACGCGACTCCACGCGCTAAAATTAAGTGTACGAAAAGTAGAGACTTTAATCTTTCATTTAAAAAAAAGTTCTTATTATTATTTTAATACATCCCCACCACTGGGGGGAATCCCCCGGGCCGGCCGATACGTCCCGGCGGTTAATACTTGCGGTATCCCTCGAAAGATTAAATGCCTTCGTGTCTGTAAGAACACACTAATGCAACCGTGAATTTTTTTATTGTTACGTATTGCGCTATGAAAATTATATTAAATAATTCGTGAAGCTGATGCGATTAAAATGAGACTTAAAATGAGACGATATAATTTGGATCATATTGACTTATATGTTTACATAATAAAACTCTTACCCATTGATTCACTATTAATTATACACTTAGAATTTTCACTATTCATTAATCAATTTTTATGGTAATTTACTATCTACTATTTATGCTAATGCTTGTGTAACAAGAACGAAAGCGTGTCTCGCCGACTCTGAGCGACCGAAAAGCGTGTCTCGTCGACTCTGACTGCGCACAAAGCGTGTCTCGTCCACTCTGACTGCGCGCAAAGCGTGTCTCGGCGTGACTCTGCGCGATCGCAACATGTTTCTCCTCGGCCGGGGGGATCGTACGGAAGCATTTCATGCTCGGCTCGGAGGGATCCGTTTTTGTAATTTATCAACGCAAATATGATCCAAATTATATCGTGTTTGGTGTTATTTTAATCACAACAGCCGCAGCTATATTTTCATAAAATTTGCAGAACGAAATAATTAACAATAAAGAAGTTTTATAGTTGCATTAGTGTTGTCTCACCGATGCGAAGGAATTTAAATCCTTATCTGACGCCCGACATCTCTTTGCTCTCTTTCTTTCGCGCGCTGTCCTTTTCGTCACAGTAGACGGCTCAGCCGAAATTTCCAAGAACCCAAAGTTCACCTAAATTCGATTAGTGTGCGCAGCCGGTCCCGAGTAGCACGCACTAACCGAAAAATTACTGTATCTTGGAAACAGATGTGGATCGAAGTCAATTCCCTTAACCCTTATTTAGGACCGGGTACCCATTTCATGTTTCCTACAAAAAATTTTTACGTTCTGCCAACAATATCGCAAAACCCTTCTGGATCCCCATTATTTGAATGTTTTTACGTCGATATACCAATTTTGAATAAAATTGGTTCGCAATTTTGTATGTTATAAAGCTTTAAATATATTTATACGCTTGTTTGGTAACCGGGGTACCCGGGTACCCATATAAGAGACGTGAGTGTTAGATGTTCTGTGCACATAAACGTGGACCAATTTTTAACTAAAATGAATTATTTATTTATTAAATTACAATAATTAAGAATTCTGGGAACAAGTTCTGCATATTGCTATAGTATTTGCGTGTTCATCACAAATAGGACGGTGGCACTTGTGGCAAGAGTTTCGTGTTTTTCATCGCTCCTTTTCGGGATCAGCCTGACACATACAACAGGATCCCAAGACTGTTTTCCTTCCCCTGTCGTCGTGTTCTTGTGTAGAAGTAGAAGGAATTTCATTTATTTCTACTTGACTATTTATCATGCTTTGTATTGCCAAATTTGTGGAAATGTGTCTCATAAATAGAGCAGTTGCCAAACGGGTTCGAATTGTTGGACGACAAAGGTTTTACCCTAGTAGACGTGTTCTGATAAAATATTTTTACAGTATAAACTTCTAAAACTTACAAATTATATTTCACAAAAGCGCTGTACGTTTCATCTAACTGCAAAGAATCGTGTGTTTCGAATCAAACACTGAATACAAACTGATGCATATTGAAGATGGTTTTTGATTCCAGCTTATACTTGTTGATATAAACAAGATAAGCATCCCTTTTCTAGTTCTAGAACTAGGAACGGTTCAAAGAATCAAAAGTCAAAAAGTAGACACTTGACAAACTGAGACATTATATAAGACCATGTAGGTACTTCAAATATTCAAAAAGAAATGATACTTGATTTCAGTTTAAAAATATACATATGTATAAGAGATTTGCATAAAATGTTTAAAGCTGCAGTTGTTGAATTATAAAAATGAAGGCTCGAACAGTCTCGAAAAAATATAATTTCGTACATCAGCTACTCATTGACCAAATTGGTTAACGCTACAAAACAAAAACAAGTCAATTTATTGTAAGTATAAGAAGTTAAGCGTCAATCAAGCGCTTGAACAATAAAAATTTTAAAAATTCAATAGGTGGAGTTAATCAATTTGGCTAATGTGCCGATGAAAACAGTATGGGGTACCCGGGTACCCCGGTTGCCAGACAGGCGTTGAAATTTCGGTTGCTAACATAAGAGTTAAGCGGCCGGGGCGGTCTTGCCCAGCCTCGACGAATGGCTGGACCGCGGCAGAGGTAGGCTCACCTAGCGGGTCACACAGGTGCTCACCGGACATGGCTGCTTCCGTGAGTTCCTGTGTCGGATAAGGGCGGAGGCGACGGCAGGATGCCGTGGTGCCGCCCGGGACACGGCGCAGCACACACTGGAAGAGTCCTGGAGGAGCCCTGTCTGGGCGGACCTCTCGCTGCGAGAGGGTCTGGAACGGGATGGCCTCCTTCTGCGAAGAGGTATTTCGGTAGAAGGAGGAGGCGGAGCGGGATCGGGAAATTTCTGAGCCCCTCGGACGTCTGCCACCGCTGACGAGAAGACTGGCGACCCCGCCTGGGAGGACTCTGTACTCCCGCTACCCGAGGGGTTGTCGGCGTGTCGCGGGCTGCTCGGGTGGGGTCCCGAGTTACCCCAACCACAGCCGGGGAAGAGAGAACACTATAGAGGAGAAGAGGAATGGTCCATCTGACTCCCCCGAGGAATGAATGGCAACAACGTGGGCGCGGGCAGCACCGGTTGTGTTCAATGATAGTCACGGGGCTGCCCGTAGCGCCAGAGCAAGGCGTGGTTTTACCCGGTTAGAATCCGGCACTACCTCCTGCTCTCCCCCAGAGTGGGAGGTGTCTTTCGAAGATTTCCACCTCGGAAAAAAAAGGGTATGCGCGCGTTGGGCAGTGATGTTCAGCACACGGTTTTCCCTGACGACATTCGGCAGTTGTCGCAGACGCAACCTCTCAATCCGCGCAGCATGTTGCTCCCGCTGTCCCCATTCCTCCCCCTACTCAGATCAGCCTTGTCGCGGCAAGGCTTAATGGGGGTAAGACCGGAAATCTACCCCCAGAACTAAGCGATCTGCATTATAGGGGCGGGTCGACTTGATTTGTCCAAAATGAGTGGGAGAATTGGTAGGGGGTGCGAAGTACTTTTCCTTCTACTCGGCACCCCACGGCAATAGACCACAAAACATCGCCTAGGGTATAACAACCCTTATACCTAGCCCGCATGGCGCTGGCACGACGCCTTCTGCCGCAGCTATACATGAAGTGACCAAGATCAACATGGTGGTTTGGCCTTGGACCCTCACTTCATGCGAAGGGTGTACATCATGTGCTACCGTTACGACGACTAGTCTTGGTGGACGATGTGGAGTGTTGGTGATCCCCTAGGCCTTCTGTTGGCAGAATCTAGGGGGGTCACCTTGTGGCGCGGAACCCACAATCGCCAAGCCAATTCATTTAAGTTCAGCCTGCTCGGACAATTGCGAGAAACGCCCGCTCATCATCGACGCAACGCCCGTGAAGGTCTAAGCGGCCACTAGCAGGCGGTCGTCAAATAAGGCGGGAGCAACAAGCAGATTCTCATCACAAGAACATTCTCATAACAAAGTTACAATCGTACGGTACGAGGTCCGCCGAGCTACCCACATGGTGAACGGGTAGCCAAACCGACGTAGCGGGGCAAGGGGACAATGCCCGAAAAATCCTCCCATGTGTTTGCCGTGCATGGCGACCTGTGTCGGTGGAGAAGAGGAACCTGGGATCTGAGGGGGCCTTCACCTGCGGGTGAAACGTCCCCAACACGTACCTTTGGCCTCCAATTTACCTAGACAGGCGGCTGGGCGAGAAAAGCAGCCCGTTGCCCAGTCAAGCGGCTCGGAATGACCATACGTGCTCGCACGAGTGGATTCTGTCCGGGCGAGGAAGGGGGCCCTGGAGTCTGGGGAGACCCAGTCGGCCTTGGCCCGCGGACTATATCCTGGGTGATGTCCTAGCCCAGCAGACGCTGGGTTCCATATGAGGGTCCGAGGAGGGCGAGACACGCAGCGGGACGAAACAAACATATACAATTATGGACACTAAATCCAAAATCACAATGGAGAGGAGACCTGTGGTCGCGCTCAGGCGCGAACCAGGAAAAGGAATAGCGGAGGGGACCAAGGGCCCGGCACGCCGGCCCGCGGCCTCCCCGCCTTCGAACGAGGTAGGGAAGGGGGAGAGAACCTCTCCCCGAACTACCCCCAACCGGGAGACAGCGGCACCAGCCGCTGCCAACCCAGCTAAATCGAACGCCCAAGTGGCAACGACCGCCTAAACCCGGGCGAGAAAAGGGGCCTTACAGTCATCTAAGGCCCCGACCACCCCTCCTCCAGCAGGGAAAAAACCCACGGAGGAGGGAGAACGTACGAGGGTGAGTACCACCCCAGGGAAGACGGGGACGAAGAACACACCCCCGCCTTCCCCAGTACAAAGTTCGGCTGCGAAGGAAACCGCGCAGCCGGAAAAAGTGGAGGCCACGGAGCCCCAATCAAGCTGGCAAACCGTCCAACGGAAGACAAGAAAGAGTGGCGCGCCAAAGGCGGCGCCACACGTATCCCTAAAACGGCCGCTCGAAACAATTCGAAGCACAGCGGCCGTCACACTTAAAGAAATGCGGGTCCACTGCCTTCGACCAGAGTCGAAGGTAAGCAAGGAGTCCGCCACTAAGATCCTGGAGCACGCAGAGGTGCTCCACGGACTTGTCCAGGAGCTGCTCCTAAGGAACAGCTTCCTAGAGGGCAAGATAGCAATGGCAACGAGAGGGGCGGCAGTGCAGGTCACTGCCTCCAAAAAGACAGCGGTGGCGGGCAAGGAGAAGCAGCCACCGACAAAAAGAAGTCCAGCGACCACCTACGCTGAGGTGGTGTAGCTGGACAGCCGCAGAGTGCCACAAAAGGCACTCAGACCACCAAGAAATGTGGTGAAAATCTTTCCCTCCAAGGGAAAGAAGGAGGACAGCAAATCCACGAGGGAGGCTGTCCTCAACATAATAAAGCCGGCGGAGGCAAAAATCCGCATAAGGGTAGTGCGACCCATCCACAGTGGTGGGATCGCAATAGAAACAGAGAGGAAGGAAGACCTCAAGATCTTCCATGAAAATAAAAAACTCCGCAAAGCGGGGCTAACGGCCAAAGAGCCGATAAAGAGAAACCCCAAAATAATCATATACGGGGTTCCAAAAGAACTGGAAAAGCCTCAGATAGAAAAGGCTATCTGGAGGCAGAATTTGGTGGACCTTGACCAGAAGGCGGTGTCCTCCGGCTTCAAGCTCCGTTTCAAAACGGGGCCGAGAGGCACGGACAAGGGCACAGCCAACTGGGTGGCAGAGGTCACGCCAGACATGAGGAAAAGGCTGAAGGACGCAGCGAGGGTGTACGTGGACTGGAGCTCCTGCCGAGTGCAGGACTTCATCGCCGTGACCCGATGCTTCAGGTGCCAGCGATTTGGACACATGTCCAAAAATTGCAAGGCGCCCGAAGATACCTGCGGCCACTGCGCAGAGAGTGGCCACACTTACTCTGCCTGCAAAAGCAGAGACCAGGCCCCGGCCTGCGCCAACTGCAAAGCGGGCGGATCAAAGTGTGGTCATAGAACACAGGACAGGGCCTGCCCGTCATACCTGGTGGCCCTGGAGAGAGTGGTCCAGAGCACCAACTATGGTTAGACCGACCAGAGGCAGCACTCCAGCACGAATCCGGGTCCTGCAGCATAACATGCGGCGTTCCCGGACCGTGCTTGACGAAGTGAGTGCCGTGATGGGCGAACGGGACATTGATGTGCTACTCGCGCAGGAGCCATACTCAGCCCAGGGACACATCCCAGGACTAGGGCTAGCGACGAGGACGATAACGGGAGGAAACCCGATTATGGCCGCAATAGCAGTCAGAAATCGGGATCTCTCGGTCGTCCGAATCTCGCACCTGTGCGACACGCACATGTCCTGCGTGCACATAACGGCCGCCTCAGTTGATCTCTACCTCATCAGCCAGTACTTCCAATGCTCGGAAGACATTGAACCAAGTCTGGCGAGGTTAGAGAAAGCGCTCGTGGAACTAAACCACAGTCGGGTCGTGGTTGCCGCCGACGTCAACGCCAAATCCCCCCTGTGGGGAGGAGGCAAGACGGACAAGCGAGGCGCGAAACTCGAAGAGTTCATCGCGCAACACGGCCTGACAACTTTGAACGAGGCCGAGAGTATAGCCACATACTCAAGCCCGAGCGGGGAGTCCTGGATCGATGTCACACTCGCAACCAGAGACGCAGCCCCCCTTGTGAGGAACTGGAAAGTCCATGCAAACTGGACTACCAGTGACCACAGGTCGATTGCGTATACCCTTCAGTTCGCCGACACGCACGAGAACCAGACGCACAAAGGCAGGTTCAACGTGCGAAAAGCGAGCTGGGGCAAATTCGAACGAACCCTCTTGACGCATATGAACTCACCAACCCGCGACACCAACTCCGTTGTCGCGGAGGGGTCGAGGCAGTCGCCCGCGACACTGAACGCGCAGTGATTCGCGCGTGCGAGGTTTCAATGCCGGTCAAACAGAGACACAAGAGAGCCAACCCATGGTGGTCCCAGAACTGACACGGCTGAGGAGGCGAGTCTACAAGAGTAGACAAGCATTCCAAAGCCAGAGATGTCCGATCGAAAGGGCAGTAAGGAAGGCCTACTATCAAGAAAGGAGAAAAGCCTACACTGCTGCCGTGCGCGCTGCAAAGTGAACCAGCTGGAAGAGCTACGTGACGGAGCAGGGGAACAAAGAGCCGTGGGGTCTTGTTTACAAGATCTCACAAAACAAGCTGAATGTAGAGACAGCAGTCTCCAACATCCAGAAGAGAGAAGGCCATACGATGGACTGGAACTCCACCGCCCTAATGCTCCTGGAATCCCTCATCCCGGACGATAAATCCGAGGACGAGACCCAGGAGCAAGCGAGAATAAGGCAGGAGATCGCATCCGACCCACCGACTGAAGACGCAACGTTCTTCACTCGGGAGGAGGTTGAAGCTGCGATCAAGAGCCTGAAGGGCGGGAAATGTCCGGGATCAGGCAGAGTAGAAGTTGAAGCTGTCAAGCGCTCGTTCCGAACGATGCACGAAGACTTACTGAGACTCTACAATGGCTGCCTCGAGCAGGGAGTTTTTCCGACCAGGTGGAAGGCAGGGTCGATCATTACGATCTTGAAAGGCCCCGATAAAACACCTACGGACGCCAAATCGTATAGGCCCATATGCCTGCTTTCAGTACTTGGGAAAGTACTAGAAAAGCTCATAGCGCGTCGACTATCTGCGCTGTTCCTAGACCCTGCCTACTGCTCAGACCGACAATACGGCTTCCGCCCCTGACGCTCTACCGAAGACGCTTTGGTAAAGTTTAGGGAAGTGGTGGCCGGTCGGGACGAAAAGTATGTCCTGGGCCTCCTTTTCGACATCTCTGGTGCCTTCGACAACGTCTGGTGGCCCAGAGTATGGAACGCACTAAGAAAGAGGAAATGCCCGAGAAACATATACAGGCTGATGGCAGACTACTTCGCTAACCGCGAGGTCTCGATAAACTCGAGACACGAGAGGGTAAGCAAGAAAGTCTCCAAAGGCTGCCCGCAAGGTTCGATACTCGGACCAAGCTGCTGGAATCTCATCAAAGATGAGATTCTAAAGATACTAGAGAACACCGAGCTCCAATGCGAGCCCATAGCATATGCGGACGACCTCCTTGTAGTTATCTACGGAAACTCGAGGAAGGAACTCCAACGTAAAGGCCAAAATATCGCCACGATAATCACAGAGTGGTGCGCTACTCAAAAGCTAGCGCTATCAGCAGCTAAGACGGAGATGATCCTCCTTAAGGGCTCTCTCAACAGAGAACGACCCCCAATTATAGGGATTGAGGGGAAAACGGTGGCACTCAAGGCTACCGTAAGATACCTTGGTGTCCACTTCGACGAGAGACTGGGCATCCTCTCTCACGTAAAATACACGAGCGCCAAAACCTTGAGAATCTTTAACACCCTATCCAAGGTGGCGCAAAAGAACTGGGGAATGGAGCATCGAGCACTAAGTACACTGTACAAAGGGCTCTTTATTCCAATAATGGCGTACGCTGCCGCTGCCTGGGAGGACCTCCTCGGCTCTAAAACAAGGACAATTCTTGCTAGAGCTCAGAGACAGGTACTCATCAGGATAACCAAGGTGTACCGGACCGTATCCCACGACGCAATCACTGTGCTCGCGGGAGAAATCCCGGTGGACCTGGCCATAGCGGAACGTGCTTGCGTCTATAAAATCGAAAAGGAATCGCAATCGACAGCGAAGAAAGCCGCGCAAGCGGCAACATGGGAACCAGGATCATATCGGCGGCCCAAGCTAAAGCGAGGGTATGAAACGAGATCCTGAGAGTGTGGCAAGAAAGATGGTCGACATCGGAAAAAGGGCGCATCACGTATGCGTACTTCAACGATGTGTCGCACCGTCTAAGTCTAAGAAAGGCAACTATCGATCACCACGTGGTGCAATTCCTGAGCGGACACGGAGACTTCCGTGCGAAACTCAAGGAATTCTCCTTGGTATCGGACGACAAGTGTGCATGTGCAGTATTGGAAACACCAAAACACGTGCTACTTGAATGTCCGAGGCACGAGGACGCGCACGAATCCCTGAAGCAGGAAATCAGAAAGGAGGGCCTGACATGGCCTCCTCGAGAAGCTGACCTGCTTTTGAACGAACACCTATACGGGGAATTCAGAAAGCTCGCACGTCTAGTGCTTACCGCCAAAACAGCCCGAACAACGGGCGATACCTGGCGAGATCGAACGCCCCAAGATCCGCAATAATAAATTGCAACTTTCGAAAGACAAAAACCAAACTTGAACGCACCCCCTCCACCCAAGAGGGCAAATACCCGAGATCGTACACGCAGGCGGCCACCCGAAAAGATGGCTGTGACGATCCAGGTAAAATAGCCAAATGGCTAACCTGCTGGGACCAAGCGAAAGCTGACAGCTCCGCCTTCTCGCGGCACCCGCTGTTAACGACTGCTGGAACGGAAATCCGCACCAAAAGTCGGCTAGGAGGGCTGTTTTCTTATAGGTAGGTCCAACTTGTTCGATGAACTGAAAACTATCTTCAGCGAGAGCAGGGTTTCTCCAATACCGCATACTCGACATCTACGTATGCGTTCCCCTCCGACATGGCAAGCCATTAAGTAGATACCCAAATGCTCATACCATCTTGCAGGTAATGATTCACTATGTGAACACGTCGATATAGGCCCAAGAGCCCCGGAACGATGTGTCGCCACGGCGATCCCAAAGATACCTCAGACCAAATGTCCCCATTCCTGTGTGACGATGGGTTATTGCGCATGGGGGATAGGCTCAAAAGGTCCGGTTTACCTTATTCGACGCGACACCCAATATTGCTACCAGGGTGTCACCGTATTACCGATTTAATAACTGCATATGAACACGGTCGCAGTCTGCATGCGGGAGCGTAAGCGACCATAGCTGCCGTAAGGCAGCATTTTTGGCCGTTGTCGATAAGGTCAACGGCACATTGAGTTGTTCGCGATTGCGTGACATGCGTCAAGTCCAAACCCATAACTTCCGAAGCGACAATGGGTGAACTTTCACCCAAACGGATCGAGCCCTCGCGACCTTTGGGAAGTCCGCCGTCAAGTCAGCAAAACACCACATGCATCGCATTATTGGTGATGCGCATCTCACGTTCGAAGATATGCAAACGGTACTTTGCGAAATCGAGACAATTTTAAATTCACGACCTATCACGCCGCTGTCTACAGACCCAAATGATTTGTCATGTTTAACACCGGATCATTTCCTGGTTGGTGAGGCATTAAACAATTTTCCGCAGTTGAACTTGAGCGATTTAAATGAAAATCGCTTATCACGATGGCAACGTGTCGAGAAGCTGCGCCGGCTCTTTTGAAAGAGGTGGTTCCAGGAATACCGCACCGGCCTTCAGGAGCGTCACAAATGGAAGACTATTAAAGTTCAGCAATTGAAGGTGGGGCAGTTGGTGCTCATCAAGCAGCCTGGCTTGGCCCAGCAGCAGTGGCTGATGGGGCGCGCCTTGGAGATACTTCCGGGCAGCGATGGAATCATGCGTACAGCAACAGTACGAACAAGGAAGGGGGAGCTCGTACGCCCTTTGGCGAAACTTTCAATTTTACCGATCAAAAAAGAATTTATCGCGATTCTTTGTTGCGAGCCATTATCATTTTAATATTTACAACCTAATATGATTCAAACTTCTTTCGAAAGCTGATACTTTCAAGGCGGACGGTGTGCAGATTAGTTGTACATGCGATCGCTTGCTCGAAATCGGGGAGCTGCTAGGAGGTTGGTTTATTCACAAACGAACCTGGCGCTTGGCCTGGGAGCTGTTCGGAGGTTGGTAGACATACGAACGAACCCGATGCGAAATCGGGGAGCCGTAGGACACGGGCGAACCCGGTGCGAAACCGGAGAGCCGTGGGATGGGTTAGGTTTCGTGGACGAACCCGATGGGAAATCGGGGAGCCACTAGGTTGGAGTATGTAGCTTGTTTGTTTGGATAAAGATGTGCGAACGGATCTGATACTAGATCCAATAGTCGCAGGAAATGTTAGTTGCCCCGTAACTCTATTACTACTTGATACAACTCAAGCGGTAAAGTTGTATCGGTGAGTGCGTTGTTACCAGTATGCAAGGATCACGGGGTAAAAATAGGTTTAACGAATCTACTCGATTTATAAGTGAACGTATAAAGTGTATTCTGAATATCAGCATAAATACAAATGTTTCTGTCGCGATGAAATAATTTAAAGTGTGTAAATTGCCTAAGTATTAGCACGGCCTGGACGCACTGGCAATGCGGGATCTGAGAGCCGCTATTAGAATATGCCGAGAGAACTTCAACCGGACAAGCGGATTCTAACGGGTACATCTGTGATTCGAGAGGTGCGCTAAGCCCAATCTCACTGGATATAACTGATTCTACATAAGCGTGACACGACGTGAACCTTCGCGTGATTATGTAGCTCTGAACTAACGAGGGTAGAAACCAAAGGGTTTATACAGTCCCAAAATGGAAGATGTTCTCCATACGTAACAAATTAAATTGTGCAAACCTGAATCTATCTAGAGTGGTGAGATATGCGTGAATTTACAAACAAATGCAAACAATTTTTGTTATTTAGAAATATGTAAAATCAATATAAAAGATGATAATTTGATAGCAAAATAGTGATCATGTAAATGTTTAAAATATGTTTATAATTGTCATTATAAGAAGGAAGGTAACTAAAAACATTCCAACAAAAATTGAATCGCTAACTACTTTCCGAAAATAAAAATACAAAATATTGTAGAACACTTTCGTGAGGTTAAGACAATGTTTGGCTGATTATGTGAAAAGTATGGAATAAATTCATAAAATTTGACTACATATATGTAGCATAACAGTAGAAGAATTTGTTACGTATGAATAATATTCTCTTACGCTGCCCTCAAACAAAGCCAAAAAGGGAAGACGCCCAAGGATATCTCTCGTTATCATGAGAATAGGTCCTTTGATATCGATTAGTTTCATCATGACCGGCAGTCAAAGCCACAACATTAGAAATACTTACTTTTTAGGAATTTGCTCAGTTCAAACATTGCTGGCCGCCACGATCTCCCGATTTGTCACCATCGGATTTTTATTTGTGAGGACACGTTAAGCCTGTTCTGTATAGTGAAGACATAACAAGTCTTGAAGAATTAAAACAAAAAATTATTACGGCGTTTGAACAATTAAAGTTACATAATGGGACGTTAGAACAGTTCGTGGGAATTTGATAAGATGAGCGCTATTATGTATGCAGAAACGTAGAAATCACTTCCAGCAATTTTTGAACTGAGCAAATTCCTAAAACGAACTGTGCGTTCGCCGAGAGTTGGCGAGTGACAGCATATTGCGTTCTCACTCTGCTGCTACCATGTGCGATGCTGTTATTGGCTACGGCCACTAACAAAGAACGACGACGAGCATATCGAGACAAATTGAGATAGAATGATGAATTTAGGGCATTGGCGTAGCATCCTCAAAAAAGTGAACACTATGTATTAAGAAATTTAATTATTTCCGGAGGCTACGCAAATGCTTTGGAATCATTCTATTTCACTCTGTGCCGATATGCGCTGACCGCCAACCTTTGTCACCGTATTCAGTAAATAACAGGAACGCACGTGATAGCAGCAGAGTGAGAGCGTAAACTGTCACTCGCCAACTTTCGGGGAATGCACGGTAAGTATTTCTAATGATGTGGCCTTGACCGCCGAGCTATTCTATGTATACAAACACTGAATATGTATACAAAGTGGACAGAGATAGTTTATAGCGAAGTCCATTAAGATGAATCTAGAGAGTTTTTCTCGAAAACAAAGCCTTATATGAAAAAATTGTATTCTACATTTCGACTCAGTGTTTCATGTAGCATCAGCCACTGAGCGCTTGTACCACCAGTTACGGGGCACCCTGTATAATATAGATGTACATATGTATACATTTCTGTATATGTAGATACTAAATTTAAGAAATACATATGTGTATGCGCATGCGTTTAAACCATATATGTGTAAATGTGTGTATGTACGTTAGTTCTTGTGTGTGTGATGGTGGAGGGGTGGAGTAAAACGGATTTCACTCTACGCAGCCTGTTCCTGACCCGAACCCCCGCGTTGTTCGAGGGACTACTGTACTACTGTTAAGCCTTCGGCGATTCCTCATTTGGCCTATAGTTTTACAATGATATACGTAACTCTCCTATTCAGAGACATCTGGCATATTATTCTGCGCTCCTCGGTCGTTTTACCAATAAAGTAACTGTAGCCCAAAAATATGTACCGGTAAGCCTGCCGTCTGTGAATAGTAATTGCTCTATCGTAAACTTACACTGCATCTCTGGAAAAAACATATCCACCCTTGGGCCCAAGCGCCCGATACCGTTAACCGAGGTTTGCCTTACTACCCCAAGCTTGGCAAGCGGGTAGCAATCACTTCCTGTGATTACACGATACTACGTGTCCACAATTAGTATATAAGCAAACACCTTTTTAAATAAAACCATTATTCGTAAAAAAAACACGAAACAAGCAACAACTCGCTTTCGTTCCGCAACTATACAAGTGCCGGAATATTGCATTCCGGCTGGTCCTTCGAGAAGTAACAAGATCTTACAATTTCTAGTCGCGACACGCCTTGTGCAAATACTGACAAGGCCAGGACGATCGAAAGATCATCCGCTTGTATTTAACAACTACAGTTCGCCGTATTGGCGACGACGAATTCCGATTACAATATTCGCCGCCATACTCGGGCGACCAAAAAATGAAAGTAAACCGAAATAACAAAGAAACTTGCGGACGGACAAAAATGAAACTGCTACCCAATTGAAAAGACGACTGCAAAAGGCAAGACAAAATGCAAGGAAAATCGTGCAATGGAAGATGAGCCGACTAAACGAGCTAGACTAGACAAGCAAAGAAAGCAAAGACAAAAACAATCTGCCGAACAGCGTTCTATTCCATTAGAAAGAATGCGTGAACACAATTAAAAAACGAGAGCAGCAGAGACACCTGAACAACATGATAATACATTGAGAAAATTAAGAGAAGCTAGAGCTGCAGAGACACCTCACCAACATGATAATAGATTGAGAAATTTCAAAGCATATAGAGCTACAGATACACCTGACCAGCGTCAAGCACGGTTAGAGTATTTAGGGTAGCAACGAGAAAGTCTTAAATCTGATACTAAGACATTTGAAGCATCTATAAACACATTCAGCGACCAAATCTGCGAGGTGTGCACCAAAAGATGCTATCCAAATCAAATCATATCCTGCAATTCAAGTGAACAAGCTTTGACGTATCTGCCTGATGAACTGAAACGATCTAACAAGCTTAATGCGTGTCACAGATGCAAAAATCACATTACAAGCAAGAAAACAACATCTCCGCCGATGGCATACTGGAATAATTTAGACCCTGGTATAATTCCAGATGTGATTCTCACCTAACGCAATCCGAACAACGACTTCTATCAAGAGCAATACCATTCATTAAGATCATTAAGCGGTTGGACTCTTTGGACAGTACGGATTTCGTGGACAGGTAGTTCTCTTTGCTCAAGATATCTTCGAAGTTAGTGAGAAGCTACCGAATATGTTACCAAGTTCATCAAACAATGCTGGAATCGTTGTTATAACTGAGCATTTGGAGAATCTTGATATCACTCGAGAGTATACAATATCTCGATCTCGAGTCTACGATGCATTACGGTGGTTGATCATTAATAATTCTCTATATAAGGATGTAACTATCGACAATAATGCCCAAATCAATTAGCGGGACCTAATTCGAATCACACAAATACAGACTGAAAGTGTCAACAATCAAGAAGATCACAAGACAAGTGCTGACATGCAAATTGGAGAGGTTTCTAGAATTGTACATGCCTTATGGCATCAAGCAAATGATGCTATGTTTACATCAAGCTATGCAGAAGTCCAGAGTGCTGCTATGGTACTAGCAAATTTAGTAAGAGCTTCTAGTCTTCCACCTAGCAGATGGAATACCTTAGTACTGGATCGGAATATGATTGAAGGCGATTATATACAGGGTGTCCCGTAACTACCGCAACATCGGGAAATGGGGGGTAGCTGAGGTGATTCTGAACAACTTTTTCCTTGACCAAAATGTTGTTTGGAGCTTCGTTTTTGAGTTATTAAACAAAAACACTGCCCAATTAGAGCGCTCGAAATCCCGGGACTCAGGCGCGCAACGTTTTGTGGCGCTTCGTCGTGTACGGGGGCCTCGACGGTATCGAGAGAATCGTACGGCAAATGTTACATCGTCTTTAAGCGAGGCTAATGTGGAACGTTTGGTTATTAAATAATGAGAAATAAAGTAATCGTTGTTCATTAATAAGAAATAAACTATTTATTCTTTTATTTAAGCGAGCAGAGTCGTGGTCGCGAAAGAACGCATTGACACGCCGTGTTACATTGTCTTTAAGCAGGGATAATGTGGAATATTTGGTTATTCGGGAATAAGAAATAAACTAATAAATCGTTTAATAACTGTGTCCGATACTTTTATTCGTCATCCGAAAGGAATAAAGTGTTTTAATACTTATGAAACACTTACCCATTCGTGCACGAATTCACCTGCTTCGACTCAACAGCTGATGTTACGGCCGGCTCGATGAACTCACTTCACTATCACTTTCATTGCACAGCCACTTTAATATCCAATGTAAGATTTTGAGATGGTGGGACAGGATTTATTATTCTCACGTGTAACGAAGTTGGTCACTCGCTCACGAACGAATTCAGCACTGTGTAATGAAAAGTTGATCTCACTCGCGAATCAAGATTTATTCGATTTATTCCTCCGATCCGAACGTCTCTGCGGTCGATACAAAACTGATAGATTTGCTAAGCATTCGCTTGCACACGCACACGCACAGACACATGTTCGTTTCGGTAGCCCACATTCTTATGTCCACCGTAATACCTTGGTTTAGCAAAAAAGGAGGGCGCGTTCAATTGGTAGTGAGGACTTGGTGGTCTGTGGAAGAGAAAAACTTCGTTGTCCTTGGCGTCTGTTTATTTACAACTGCCCGTGTCCTACGACGCGGTATTACGGTGGGCACAAGAATGTGGGCTACCGAAACGAACATGTGTCTGTGCGTGTGCGTGTGCAAGCGAATGCTTAGCAAATCTATCAGTTTTGTATCGACCGCAGAGACGTTCGGATCGGAGGAATAAATCGAATAAATCTTGATTCGCGAGTGAGATCAACTTTTCATTACACAGTGCTGAATTCGTTCGTGAGCGAGTGACCAACTTCGTTACACGTGAGAATAATAAATCCTGTCCCACCATCTCAAAATCTTACATTGGATATTAAAGTGGCTGTGCAATGAAAGTGATAGTGAAGTGAGTTCATCGAGCCGGCCGTAACATCAGCTGTTGAGTCGAAGCAGGTTAATTCGTGCACGAATGGGTAAGTGTTTCATAAGTATTAAAACACTTTATTCCTTTCGGATGACGAATAAAAGTATCGGACACAGTTATTAAACGATTTATTAGTTTATTTCTTATTCCCGAATAACCAAATATTCCACATTATCCCTGCTTAAAGACAATGTAACACGGCGTGTCAATGCGTTCTTTCGCGACCACGACTCTGCTCGCTTAAATAAAAGAATAAATAGTTTATTTCTTATTAATGAACAACGATTACTTTATTTCTCATTATTTAATAACCAAACGTTCCACATTAGCCTCGCTTAAAGACGATGTAACATTTGCCGTACGATTCTCTCGATACCGTCGAGGCCCCCGTACACGACGAAGCGCCACAAAACGTTGCGCGCCTGAGTCCCGGGATTTCGAGCGCTCTAATTGGGCAGTGTTTTTGTTTAATAACTCAAAAACGAAGCCCCAAACAACATTTTGGTCAAGTAAAAAGTTGTTCAGAATCACCTCAGCTACCCCCCATTTCCCGATGTTGCGGTAGTTACGGGACACCCTGTATACTGGAATATTAGTAGCCGATCATCAATCATTGAGCGTTATGCAGTATGATAGCAAATACTTCTTCGCAGGCTCACACTCACGTAGCGCTAGAGGTGCCAAAGCCGAAAATGGCAGAGCATGCATAATTGAATGCGACAATATTGAAGAACTCGTACGAAAATGGAAGCGAGCTACCGGATCACGCAACAAGCAGTTCACACTGGACTACATTGAAATTCTTCGTAGGAATGAGGTCATCAATGAAAGCGGCGTAGAATTTGTACCGTTGGAAGAGCCACCCGTACACATTGGCGATCATCAATTCGCGATCCAAACATCCGTGATGGCTGCAATAAATTGTGCGCAGCCAGATATTGAAGACGAATTTAAAGTATCTGACAATCTTAATGAAATCGTTAGAAAGACACGAGACAATATTGTAGAAGTCGAAACCGACGATCGGTTACAGATCGTCGGGCGAAAACATGTTTGTTTCGGCAGGTCGCTCACCGGTGTCAATGACCAACGTCATTACAGAACCTAGACACAGGTGATATGTGAACGACCGCCGAAACAAACATAACAAAGAGCGAAAGAGAGCGAGAGTGTGTGTGAGAGAGTAAGTATGCAGCAAGTGCCTGTGTGTGTGTCGTGTTTGGAATATAAGGTAGAGAGCAGCGAGGCAAAGGGAGATTCTTGTAGTATTGCGTATAGAGAGAGAATAGTGAGTAGCGAGCGTAGCGAGCAGCGAATATATACAGTCGGGGACAAAAATAAGTCGACAGGTAGAGAGAATAGATATCAATGACATTTTATCGACTTTGCATTATTGATATAAACTTAACTTTTATTTGTTTTATATCCTTATAATACATAGATTATTTAGTGACAAATACAAACGAATATTTACATTTTTATGTATGCAATCCACATTTAACGAAATAATCAACCATTCCTCGAGAGACAAAAATAAGTGGACACCTAGTGTGGGGACACTTCCTACCTACGCCGCTAGGGGACTTGCACGACGATCCGGCTCGTCTCGCAAGTGGTCGTATAGGTCCACGTTCCTATATATACAATCTCCGACGATTCCCTTCTATCCCTATGTGTCTAAGGCAGGGCCTGCTAGTATCGCCTTACTGATGAGTCTGCTAGCAGGCCTAGGACGAAACATCACCTAGTTCCTCTCCCTCTCTTTTCCTGTCGCTTCTTCCTTCCACCATCTCTACGACGACCGACACCGCGAAGCTCCCACACCTAGCAACAACGCTATAGCGGGGCAAGAAATCTAACCAAACTTTACAAATTGGTTATACTTGCACGCAATAATCTCAAAGACGTCTATCAATAGCAATTTAGGCGTTTTGAGGATAACATCGCCTTTGAAATAATCTAAAAATGCCGAGAGGAACAGAAATTTGTAATCAAATTTGTTTAACTTAAAACTTAATTGTTTCGGACTGCCATAAGAAGTTGAGTTACCGCGAGATAGCCCAGAAGTATAGCGTTTCGAAAAGCGCAATAGAAAAAATTTATAAAAAGTATTTATAATACAATACCGTGGAAAACTTAAGAGGGCGTGGGCGCAAACGATGTACGACTGTGCAAGAAGACCGTCGAATTGTCCGCAAATGTAAAGATCCAACTATTCCATCAAGAAGCATTGCAGAAACGTTAGATGTAAACGTTTCAACAAAAACAATTAGAAGAAGATTGCACGAAGCTGGTTTAAAATGCTGCAAGGCTAGACGTAAGCCATTTATTAGTAAAACTAATGTGAAGAAACGTTTGGCATTTGCGAAAAAATATGCAATATGCCATTGTCATTTTGGAGAAACATAACATGGACTGATGAAAGCCAATTTGAGTTGCGGCAATTGAAAAAGAGGTACCAAGTATGGAGAAAAAAATGAAGCATTTAAGAAATCGTTTATTACGCCAACAGTTAAATTTTGCGGCGGATCGTTAATGGTGTGGGGGTGTTTTTCTTTAAATGGGAATGGTGCACTGGTACAAATTGACGGCATAATGACTGCGGATAAGTATTACATCGATGTTATAAATGAAAATTTAGAGATGGCAGTAGTAAAGGTGGGTCTCGTCTGCAGATTTGTATTCCAACAAGACAACGATCCCAAACACACCGCCAAAAAAGTCAGAAATTTTTTAAGGATTCGAATATTCAATTGCTTGAATGGCCTCCACAGAGTCCTGACTTGAATCCGATTGAAAACCTATGGAGTTTGTTGGATACAACAGTACCATTGGATAAGAGAACCAATAAAACGGAACTCTTCAGAAACCTACAGAGAGAATTTTAAAATATCGAAAAAGATACGTTGATAATTTAATAACCACTACTCCTAGACGTTTAGTAGCCGTAATCCAAGCAAAATGCGGCAACACAAAGTATTAACTGTACTATGTATTTTATTTACCATGTAATTTATTGTGTGTCCACTTATTTTTGTCTCTCGACAAATAGCTGATTATTTCGTTGAACGTGGATTGCGTACATAAAAATGTTAATATTAGTTTGAATTTTTCATTAAATAATCTATGTATTATGAGGATATAAAACAAATAAAAGTTAAGTTTATATCAATAATGTAAAGTCGATTAAATTTCATTGATATCTATTCTCTCAACCTGTCCACTTATTTTTGTCCCCGGCTGTATATATATACGAGGGTTGTCCGTAAAATAAGGTTCCCAATGATTTTTCACCATGAAAAACATGTTTATTGGCATTGAATGATACATTTTTGGAAAGCTTAGACTTTCCCCTATTTTTCGATATAATCGCCGTTGAGATCAATGCATTTTTGCATGCGGTGCACCATTTTCTTTATGCCTGACTCATAGAACTCTCCCGCCGCGCCGCGAAGGTAGCTTAACACCTCTTCTTTCAGGTCCTCTCCGGTTCTGAAATGAGTCCCACCCAGGTGTTTCTTCAATCAACATCATCATCATCATTTTGGATCTCGCAGAGATCCCGAACCGTCACCCTTCGATCTTTCAGCATCGTTTCTTCCACTCTCGCAATTGTTTCGTCCGAAACCGATGGCCGTCCAAAACGCTGTTCGTCATGGACGTCTGTACGTCCGTCTTTGAATTCTCTGCACCATTTGCGCACGTGTTGTACGCTCATACACTTTTTTCCGTAGACTTCACACAGTTGGGAGTGAATGTCCACCGGCGCAGTATTTTTTGCACACAAAAACCGAATCACAGAGCGTAATTCGCATCTGGCGGGCGAAGCGAGTGGGAGCTCTATCTCTAATGGCTGCCAAAGCAAAAATTAACGTCGCAGACACCTCGCCGATACGGGGATTGGGAAAGGGGGAACCAAGCTACACGCCAGTATCGCCGGATCCCGCGTAACACCGTTCCTCGCGGCTGCAGCTCCTTGGGAACCTTATTTTACGGACAACCCTCGTATATATCTTGTGGGAAGCAGCGAGTCGTGTGTCTATCTGTTGATTGTTAAATCGTCATTGTCTTTCGCATAAAACGTACGCCGAATTCATACGCGGGATTAGTTTATTGTTATTGATAAACCCAACCAAATCCCTACAATATTGTGAATGAGGCACATGAATGTAAAGCTAAAGAGTTTGATTGGTACTTCCTGTTCCCCAATGGAATAAATGGACTCAAGGAACGGCGACCAGTTGAAATAACACCTCTTGACTACTATCAGACTCTGATACTGGGCAATGATTACCTCTTCCGCGCGCTATCCATGTTCAAGTATTACAAAATGAAGTCAACGATAGCAGTATGTGGAAAGAAAATTGAAGGCCAGGGCGAACAAGTAGAAGACCTACATCTGTACATCAAGAACTTGAGAGGTTGAATGAATTAATGAATTAAATGAATTAATTGCACAAATCAGATGCTGAGGTCCACCACCCTACTTTGTCACCTTCAGCTGTAATGATCTCAACCAGATAGATATGAGAAAGGCTCTGCTGATAGCAAACGGAAGACCCAATGCAGATCCCAATAGCCTTGACGTCTTTGCAACGCAAGGACTAGTTGAAAAGTATCCAGTGATAGTGAGCCGACACTTTGCAATGAGAATTCAAGCTTTAATGAGTTTCATACGAAGCAATACAGAAGTGTTTGGTGGACGAGTGAAAGGCTTCTGATGGAGAGTAGAGTTTCAGAATAGAGGAGCTCCACACTTGCATATGGTAGTGTGGATAGAAGATCATCCACCGTTTGATACACTAGAAGGTATTGCACAACTGGACCGTAGTTGCCAATTAGAAATGCCTGAAGAATCTGATATTTACGAGCTTGTTAAGAAATGTCATACACAAACATGCAAGAAAAATGAACCATCATCAAACGTCTGCCAATTTAGCTTCCTTCGACAGGTCTGCGATACTACGAAAATCGTCGCACTTTCATCAGACGATTTCATAAGAAATGGAGGAGGAATATGCCTACTAAAGCGACGGCAACAAGATAGATGGATCAATAATTACAACCCACTACTTGTCAAGTTATGGAAAGGCAACATGGATATCCATGCGTGTGGATCAAATGAAGCAATAGCATTCTTCAGGCATAGCACAAGCGATAAAGCAAATTCGCAGGGAACAGGCCAATATTTCTCGAAAGCTCTTTAAGATCTGTATGAGAATACTAACAAGAGAAAGAGAAGTAAGAGAAAGACAAGTATCAGCATGTGAAGCCGTATATCGCCTGGGATATCTCAAAATGAGAGCCGGCTCAAGAAAGTGTGTTCCTGAACACTCGCAAATCTGACCAACGATACAAAGTTGTCCACTTTGATGAACACAGACGCGCAACTGGATACTGTAACACAATCTTCGAACGATATGAGCGAAGACCAGATACTACCCCGGAATGTGACTATGAAAACAT
Source organism: Nomada fabriciana (assembly GCA_907165295.1). Classification (NCBI taxonomy): domain Eukaryota; kingdom Metazoa; phylum Arthropoda; class Insecta; order Hymenoptera; family Apidae; genus Nomada; species Nomada fabriciana. The sequence continues at coordinate 13,067,957 of OU015689.1, forward strand.
GAGTTTGCAATGTCATTTGAGCCTCACTATAATAAGAGACAAAGAGATAGTGAGACACTAATCACGCTCAAAAACAACTCAAAAATGGTAGTCCGAACTACACCAGCGGTGGTACGAGCCCCATATTCCATGGCATCATCAAACGGAGAAAATTACTACTACAGTCTCCTCCAACAGTATATGCCATATCGTAATGAGCAGGATTTGGTTTACGATGGTGCGAAACAATAAGCATTTGGAGATCTATAGAGACCGAGACAAGCAGCCGGAGAATGGGTTCAATCAAATACACGCATTCGAGATTCTTGAACAACCTGAGCCAGTTCCAGTAGAGAATGATTAAGAAGAAATGGAGATAGGCGATATCGTGGAGGATGATCAGTTTGCGAAAGTTCGAAGAGAGATGAATGCAGGACAAGGTGAGCTGTATGAAATCAAAAGAGGCAGCATCAAAAAACAAATGAAAGATGATAAGGAAGGACCTAAAAGATTGTTCATTTCGGGAGGTGCCGGAACGGGAAAGATTTTCGTGTTCAATCTACTGAAGAACTTGGCGTCTAGATCCTATGGTAAGTGTGATGTATTGGCGTGGCGCTGCGAGCACCGCGAGGGCGAATGCGAAAAAGACACACGATTGTCAGAGTCGAGCGATATAGCACGTGCGAGAATTGTAGCAGAATGTGTGATTAATAAATTAAGATCCTACACTAATTGAATTGCTTGCGTTCTTCAACTGGCAGATGACAGTAAGCATGCATCAAAAGTAGCGGCATTAACAGTAATAGCAGCGCGGTTACTAATTGTAAGTGCACTGACCATACATAGCTTACTGAAGCTACCTGTTCAAAAGGATGGCAGAATCGCCACCCTATCACTTCTGACTGGTAACTATCTGCGAATAATACGATTGCACTGGAAAGACTTCAACTTTTTGTTCATAGATGAAATATCTGTGGTTCCTTATGAGATGCTATGTATGATAGGTTCACGACAGATCAAAAGTAACGTTCAACCATTCGGAGGCATGAATATCCTCGTCTTCGGAAATCTGATGCAATTACCACCTATCAGAGGACATCAAGTATTCCAACAGCCTGGACGAATGATACCTGCTACGCACCTATGGAGACTGTTCAAATTAGTAGAATTGGGACACAATATGCGACAGCGAGGTGATAAAACATTTCAAGATATCTTGAATGCCTTGAGAATTGGAGAATTAAAACCTCATCATCTAGCTGTATTAATAGATAAGGCCGGAAAAGAAGCCACCAGTGAATTCTCCATAGAACGGGCTATATGCATACTCCCAACTAACAAACAAGTTACACATCATAACCAAGCTGTGCTGCAATACTTCAGACACAAAAATACTGAAATACGTCTATTCAAAGCGTACGATACACTTACAGATGCGACTCATAACACTGATAATCACAATCTTGAAAAAGTAACACCAACAGACATCAACAATACAGCTGGTCTTCAAAAGGAGCTTATGGGCACTATTCCATAGAGAACAATTACACGAATATGACATTCCCTCAGTTCGTATCGACTTCGGTAACAATAGTATACACGTAATTAATCTAATTACGAAGTCATTCCCAGGCAAATTTAGCTATGGAACTATGGAAAGAAGAATGCTACCTATAATACTATCGTGGGCTTCTACAGAACATAAGGTGCAAGGTAGGACAGTAGATTATGCGGTGATTGATCTAGGATCAGATCTATTCGCAAGTGGACAGGCATACGTTGCATTGGGTCGAGTAATATCATTAGACGGACTTCAAATACTAAACATAGATTGCACGAAATTAACTGAAAAGAAGCCTAGTAATGTGGGATATGATAGTATGGGATATGATAGTGTATGAGATATGATAGTGTGTGGGATATGATGATTGTATGATTGTAACACTGCGTATATGATGGTTGCATGAGTGACCTGAATGAATGCATTTGCTGCTTTCATGTGAAGAGAGTTGCGTTTAATGTTTGGATACGAGATTAACAGTTTGAGACGAAGCGTTAACGAAGCGAAAACGAAGCAATAACGTAACATTTTGTTAAACGTTCATTGTGGGTTAATAATTAATAAATCATTCCCTACAGTAATAACGAAGCTTAGCAGAAATGGAAAGACTTAGATCAGTACAAAATAACCAAAGGCTTTGGTCGACTATCAATGTCGAATAACAAATTATAAGATTAATTGACACTGTACTCTCGGATCGCACTCTAAAAGGTAATGTCCATTGATAGACGGTAAAGTCTTTCTTTTTACATAATAGATCCGTAGTGTAAGATTGGGATTGCAAGCGACCGGATCAGAAACAGGGTAAAATGAGGCAAACTGACAAACAGCTAATTATATTTATTATTAACTTGAAGAATTATGCTTATATTACACGTCTGTAAACCTCGCTACATCGTCAAACTCTTTCTCTTCCGATCCTACTTTCTTTCTGCCTCGCGCACGCAACGTTCACTCAATATATTCCTTCATCCCTATCTTTCCTTTCATTCTATCTTTCATTCGCTCTCACTCATTAGGGCACACACCGACACACACATCCTCGCCATGTATCACCAGTTGACCTCGGGCCACCATGCACTCAAGCCTTCACGTGCATTCCCCGAAACCGTTCACTTTTTCCTAGATATAAACATCCTCTCGATCTACATTCGACATTTCAACTAACACTCTTCATTCCCACCTCGTGTGACATTCGATACTTCTTATCGCACGATCCATACAAGACTCTTACACACGACCATGAATTCTCAGATCCCACAGTAGTGATTCAGTATATCATGACATACAAGTCTTGCATCTCCTTTCTTACATCAACTTTCATAGGATATTTGTTTATTGGGTATAAAAACGGGATAAAATATTATCTAATCATGACACAACATTTTCCCTGTTACAAAACATCTTGGTTGAAGTAGTATTTGCAATCGATTACACTATATGTGGAGACTAAAAAGTACAAAATAAAATATATAAAATAAACCTTTTTAAAAACGACGCTTATATTAAAATGCACTAAAAAAGAGAAAATAATGTAATAATTTAATATAAATTTAAACAAAATCATGACATTAGTGACTATTGATAAAAGCGTGGAGCGACCACGAAAATTACGTCAATATATTTTAGCACTCCACGCTTTCGTTTATAGTTACTAATGTTGTTACGGTCCGAAGGCTAAGGGGCACGGCTGCGGAGGCGAGAATCCGTTTTTAAGAGTTTTTGTTATTTAAACGGTCGAGCCGTTCGGTAGGAAGTGCGTCGACGAACCAGTGCATATTTCATCACCACAGGATTGTTAATAAATATGGGCTCGTAACTTGCGATACACCTGGAGCGGTTAAGGTGTATCCCTTCGATGGATTAATACTGCTTATGATTGGAATAGGAAACGAAATGAAGTAAATATGTCTATGGTCAATAATAAAATACTATATTCTCTTTCCTTAAAGAATTTACAACACGTAATGCCGCGGAGCTAAAGACGACGCTTACAATCTTTACGTATAGTAACGAATACAAATACTATATGCTCAAAAGGGGCTTGAACCCGATCTCGCTGTGCTTAGTAGAACTTCCGATCAATTACGACGTAACCCGTAGCTTGATTGTTCAAAACTGAGCCGTAATAAATATGAGTTGCTCAAAAGGGACTAAAACCCTTTTTAGTGCATTTTAATATAAGCGTGGGTTTTAAAAAGTTTTTTTTTGTATATATTTTATTACGCTTCGACCCACTGTACGCCGGTTCCCCGAAAATCTCGGGAATAACGGATGGGCACGTGAGAACCCTGGGCTCCATCGAGGTAGACATGCTACGGCATTTAATCCCTTCTCACGGCGTCCCACCAGCGTTCCAAAACGAAGCCGACAGTATATTGGGTTCGCAGTTTTTCGAGGGCACGTCAGATATCTTGTATACGGAACAGTGCGATGTGTGACATGGTCATTGCCCCCCCATCGCAAATGGCAGCCGAACGAACATTCCAATACGATCGAATACTCGAATGTTCATCAATGTAATCAACACTAGCCTGACCGAAGGCAGAGTACCGCGAATAGAGGTTGCGCCAAGCGTATGCTTAGGTGACGCAATCGTGTGTAACAATAACGGTCGCGCTTACCTCCGCATTATAAACACGACGAATAAAGACATCGATATTCGAACAACAACGGTGTCCCTCGAGAATTTCGAGCCTCGCATGGTTATACTTAAGACAAATGAATCAAGCCGCAGGACTATAACCTTCTCTGAATCTGCGAAATCCGCTGTTTCCGCTGTATCAAACATCGCTGCTCCTGCACCAATCTCCGACGCCACTGTATCAAGCGCAAAGGCGATCACTGTATATTCCGTCCCGTATTAAAGAAGTAGAAAGTCTCCTCGCCTAGATCTGTTAAATGGCGCAAAGAGGCAAGCATATCAACGTTAATCACATATAACTCAGATTTATATTACATCCTCGGTGACTGCCCCGGTGAAACCGACCAAATTAATTACTATAATCCGACAACCGACGACGCGCCGGTCTTTACAAAACATTATCACTATCCGCCGATCCACAAGGAGGAAATAAACCGCCAAATAGGCGACCCTCTAACAAACAACGTTATTCGTCCTTCAACATCGCCACAGAATTCCCCCTTGTGAATCGTGATCAAAAAACCGGACTCCCAGGGAAATAAATGGTGAATGGTAATCGACTACCGACTACTCAATGGAAAATCAATCTCCGATGCATACCCTCTACCAAACATAACAGAAATCTTGGACCAGTTGTGCACCTCGAAGTACTGTAGCGTTTTACACCTGGTCAGCGGTTTCCACCAGATAGTAATGTGCAAACGCGATGCGGCCAAAACGGCTTTTTCAACGCCATATGGTCACTACGAGTTCAGTCACATGCCGTTCGGCTCAAAAAACGTGCTAGCCACCTTACAACGTCCGATGGACTCGGCATTGTTCGGTTTGCAAGGAAACGAAATGTTCGTTTACCTAGATGATTTAGTCATTTACGCCAGCTCCTTGGACGGGCACGAAATCAAATTTAACATATTAGCGGAGAGACGTAGAACCGCGAAACTAAAACTGCAACCGGACAAATGCGAGTTCCCCTGACGTGAAGTGGCGTGTCTCTGGCATATAATCAGTGAGAACGCAGTCAATCCAGAGCCGAAGAAAATTCAAGCTGTAAGAGAGTTCCCCATTTCCAAGAACGAAAAATATATCAAACAATTGTTAGGCCTTGCCGGCTACTACCGCATGCGTAAGACATGCATACATGCAGAAAAAAAATCCCGCAACATAGCGGGGCCGGCGCGCAATGTGTTAAGTCCACGAAGATCGGGGAATGGGGGGTTTGCTGTGGTGATTCTAAACAACTTTTTCCTTGACCAAAATGTTGTTTGAAGCTTCGTTCTTTAGTTATTAACGAAAAACGCTGGCTAATCAGAGTGCCAGTAGAGAGCGGGCTCAGACACGCGCATCTCTACTGCGCTCACGCCTTGACGGTATCGTACGCAAATGTTACATCGTATGAAACTAAGAATAATCTTGGCTTTTTGGTTATTCATTAATAAGAAATAAACTAATTATGCTTTTAATTAATCGAACACGGCCGTGGTCGTGAATGAACGCATTGACACGGCATGTTTCATCGTCTTTGTCAGAGATTGCAAACCTAATTGTTCGCTATTATAATTAGCGCCAAAAACAATCATCTGAGCGTCGAGGAGGACGTGGCGTGAGTCTCGCTGTAACGGTCACAAGCACGGACACTGCGCCTCGCGACAAAGCATTTTTACGAGAATAAAACTTAAAGTTTGAGCAGCCAACATTTATTTACTGTACATTCTTAAACTCAACAGTCTTTAAACGAGGATAATGTGGAATTTTTAGTTATTCAATAATACCAGTGTAATATCCGGCGTAACGTGTGGCCCGTATTTGTTAGGAGCCGTTATTAATTTTCAACTTAACAGATTGTTGCAGAAGGAGGAGAAATACTTACCAGGGCTAATACTTAAGCTGAGGGAAAGTTTTTAAGTTGACAATTGTGTAACCAGCGTAAGGAACTAGGAAGATTTAAGCCAGTTTGTTAAAGGCGGCACTGCGATAATGTCTGAGGGAGCGGTCGACTTGAGAGGTTGGGAACATTCAGGCGATAGCGGCGGAGAGGTACGAACTCCGGTATTAGGAATCATATTGGATAAGCAGGGAGATGTGTTTGAACTGAGTGTACCTTACTTTGAAAGAGCATCTAATGAAAAAACTACCCAAAAGGTATATTCTTTCTGTGGCGCATCAGTTTTTTGACACCGTTGGGTTTACATGTCATGTTCTGTTGTTCGCGAAGATTCTGTAGCAGAAGGATAAAATTGGTTGGGATGATGAAGTTGGTGAAGATATTAGACACCGTTTTTTTAAAATGGTTTCCCGATTTGCCTTCCTTGAAGGCCATAAGGTATATGTTTGCCAGTGTAGGTGACGAAAAATAAGTGACCTTTCACGTGTTTAGCGACCCCAGTAGGGTGGCGTGTGCTTCTGTAACGTCCTGGGTTGATACTTCTCGTTAATTCCATGATGAACCAATCGAGACGCTACTATATGATTTTATACTCGTGTAGATATCGTTTGTAATAGTAGGATACGTTCGCATTTTTGATCGTGACTATTCCCAGGGTAGGGTTAAGTCAACCAGCATCGGGGACCTTAGGATATATTGATTGTATATTGCGTATGCGTTACCGTATACGCGTAGTCGTTGTTATTATTGCTGTAGGCATAGGCGGAGGCGACGTAGATTGACTGGTTAAGTCAGTTAACCTTTCGATCTCGCCAGTCCAGTTAATACGCGCTGGGTTGTAATTCGGCGCTGCCGCGGAAAGAAGGGGGTAGACTTCCTCGAGGGTCAGATCGTCCTCGTAGAAGCTCGCCGGAATAGAACTCGGCGTTACCGCTGATTGAAGAGGGTAGACTTCCTCGAGGGTCAGATCGTCCTCGTAGAAGCTCGCCGGAATAGAACTCGGCGTTACCGCTGATTGAAGAGGGTAGACTTCCTCGAGGGTCAGATCGTCCTCGTAGAAGCTCGCCGGAATAGAACTCGGCGTTACCGCTGATTGAAGAGGGTAGACTTCCTCGAGGGTCAGATCGTCCTCGTAGAAGCTCGCCGGAATAGAACTCGGCGTTACCGCTGATTGAAGAGGGTAGACTTCCTCGAGGGTCATATCGTCCTCGTAGAAGCTCGCCGGAATAGAACTCGGCGTTACCGCTGATTGAAGAGGGTAGACTTCCTCGAGGGTCAGATCGTCCTCGTGGAACTTCGCTGGAATAGACCTCAGCGATCCCCTGTTTAACTCGCGTCGTCTGATGTTATGAAGCAGTTGGGACTGTCTCCCACGTCGTTTACTTTTAGGCTGCCTATTTGGCATCTAAAGCTACGTATCGTGAGTAATGATTTGTTTAGGATAGGTATACAAGTGGATACTTTGGATATATGAACCATGAAAACTATATAATTAATTGTTTCTGCTTACTTCGTACAATGTTGAATATGTATAGATGAATAATAGTGTTGACTTTTACTTTTCACTGCCGACTGGTTATTCCGCACTGATAGAATCGTTGTTTCACTTGGTGGTTAGAGCTGTTGTTTGATGGTTGATTCCCTGGTTAGACCTGACTTTCCAGTGGCTGCTCAGCTCCTTTTATTGTTATAAAGTGCTGATGCAGGGGACGTCCTCTGGCCACCGGACCCGTCGTACGTGCCTTATCTTTGCAACGTACGCATTTATCTCCGTGGAAGCGGATGCTGACGCAGCTTCACACGCTATTCGTTATTCGATGTTGTCACGACAGGTCTTATTACAATTTTGCGACGTAGTTGTAATTGCGACGTTGTCATTTGATCTTTTTGGCTATGCACACGTGCATTTTACCTTTGTCAGCAGTATTACAAATTGCGTCTTAACTTTTAACGGTTAATAGTGTTATATTACGTACTTTCAACGGATGAGTCACTCAGAATGTTTTCAGGTTTGGATTTTCGTATTTCCTGAACATGCTGAGTCATACATCAGGCTTTAATACAACCTTTTTGGTCGTTTTAACAATTGTTAATATTATAGATGTAACTTATTATTACTGCAAATATTTTTGGTAACAAGGTGTCAGGTTACCTTTGGCCAAATTTTGGTTTCTACTTTATCGATCGTATAAAAACGTCGGAACATGAGACATGCCTAGGAATCTACCTTACTGACTGATGGTAAGTTACCTAAAATTGGCACATTATCGACCAATGACAATATGAAGGTTTTTGCAATTTGTTACCGACGGTCGGTAAAACAGTTTTTTATATTTTTGTTCGTCACGGGTCGGGGAGTCCCGGGACGTGACACTTCATTGGGGTCTATGCACCGCCTCGGTTGGACCTCGGGTTGCTCGAGGAGTTTCTGGACAGGGTCACGGGATGCATCTCCCGCTGACTGCCCCGTCTAGTGATGGTGTTCGGGGACTGTAACGCCAAATCCTAGGCGTAGGTTCCCCTAAGATGGACCTGTGGGGCAAGACGGTACTGGACTGGGGGCCGGTTCTGACGTACGGTTGCTGAACCGGATGGCGCGCCGTGTGGGAGGATGGATAGTGGCGCAGGAGGTGGAAACGTTAAATGACCACCGCTACATCACCATGGAGGTCTGCGCCACCTGGAGCCGCGGCCGCCGGGGAGAGGGTTGGGGAGTATGGGTCCACGTCTTCTCCTAGCAAGAAGGGGGGGGGGGGGCGCTAGAGCGGTTAATGGCCCTATCCAGCGCCCGATATGGACGAGCGCCCTGATGGTCACACGGCGCAGTGGTCAACTGCTGCGCCGCGTGCTTAGGATGGCCATTAGATTTGCCGAAGGATACCGCACGATAGCTCACAAGCCGGCGCTGATGCTGGCGGGCACCATGCCCTTTTATTTCCTGGTGGATTAGGACGGTTTCATATATGAGCGTCCGTGGAAGAGGTGAACATAAGGCGTCAGGCCCGGCTGACTGTGCGTGCCAAGTGAAAGGCCGAATTACTTTACCGCGGGGCCGCGCAATGGGCAGTCGGGGTGATCCTCGGATGACTATCGTCGCTGCCAGTGATGCAATGAGCAGCGTCCGAGGTAGGTGACCGGGGTGGTGTTTGCCGGTAAGAATCCGGCACTACTCCTATCCTGCCCAGGGCAGGAGGTGTCTTTAGAAGCTTCACAGCTCGAAGATGTGGAGACGTGGAATGGGGTACATTTGTAAGAAATCAAGTCCAGGAAATAAGGAAGTTAACAGATCCGGATGACTGGCAACACGTGCCAGGTGTGCTGAATGTCGCTGGCCTTCTATCGAGGGGATGTACCTTTGATCAGCTGATTGAATCAGCTTGGTGGGAGTGTCCAAAGTGGTTAAGGGGCGCGACTCTTTTGGGGCCAACTCCGAACTATATGACAATGATCAATATTTGCTTACTAATATTTTAAAGACTAAACTAATATTTTAAAAACTAAACGTAAATATGAAGTTATAGCGCTTTTCGTGCTACCGTTTCCCTTGCCATGTATCTTGCCAATTATGGTACTGTTTAATGTTTTTAACATTAAAACAAAATGTATGAAGCGCATTTTCAGACGTCTTACAAGTCAGACGTCTTGTTAGATTGAAGTCTTGACGAAGTGCAGAAAAACTCATGTGATGTTTTACTATTATTTCGCCTTTCTTTTAGACCACACAATTATTTATTGTTGGATATTTACTATTGATATCATGCTGTAGCAAAATTGCTTCAACGTTCTTAGAGATGTTTTACTAACAGAGATAGTAAGAGAACCAGATGGGCCTGGACTTGGGGAGTCAAAACGGCCTGGTTGTAAAATGAGACAATGCGCATTCGTGGGTATAAGTGGACCCCAGTTCTTCTGGGTGTTTTGCGTTCACTTCTTAAGAGTATTTCATAGTGAAAGGACATTCCTTCAGAGCTCTTCCAAATAAACGTCTTTAATAAAATATAATAGTTATTTCATTTAACACACCATATCCAATATTTATTTTTTACAACTAATCAGAAGTAAAGGAAAATATTTATTCGTACAGATTTTATTCAAGTACCGAATATGCATATATTGATAATTTTTAATTCATTTCCTTCGCTTTTTCCCATTGTTTTGGTCATTGTGTAGGATGACAAACGAAAAATACGGAGACATAGTTGATATTATCATATCTGTTACAGTTCTGCTTTTCAGAAAAACTTCGATAGATTCGACTCAAGTCGAGATTTTGATTTTTGCCGAACATAAAAGAGAATGGTGCAAATGAAAGGGGAGATACAAGGGTCAGGTTGAAAAAAACAGATTGATAAAACAATATTCATATGTGAACAATAGAATGTTTTATTCATATTTGGGATGTATTTCATGTATACAGGGTCCGGCAGAGTATATGACCACCCTCTTAATGGCGGGTTACTGGGGTGATTCTGAACAATTTTTTCCTTTACCAAAATGTTGGTTAAAGCTTCGTTTTTGAGTTATTAACGAAAAACCCTGGCCCATCAGAGCGCTCAGGCGCGTGACTCTCAACGGATCTCAACCTCGGTCGTGGTCGTGAACGAACGCATTGGGACAGTTATGTTACCTCGTCTTAAATTAAGAATAATGTGGAATTATTCGTTATTCATGAATAACAAATAAACTAATAAGTGTTCGATACGTTTATTCGTTATCCGAAAAAACAAAGTATTTTATTACTTATGAATTATTATTTGTTTAACAGCACGTTTTCAGGTGGATAAATTGTTTTAAGAAAAACGGTTTGGATAAATAATGTTAGAAAAAGGCTAGTTAAACTTACCAATTCGTCCACAAATTAACCTGCTCCGAAGGAGGGGGGTCCTTGACACTGGGTCATTGCGTCGATCCTGACCTTCCACAACAGCTGATGTTACAGCCGTGTCGATGCACTGTCAATTTTCTTGCACAGTCACTTCACTTAACGGTCACTTTCACTTTTTGGAACGATTATCGTTCCTACGTTTAAAAAATTGTTGCTATCCAGTCGAATACAACCGTGGCGCGAATGAACGAAATGTTTCAGCGCAAGGTGTTTGATCGCCGGGATGCAAGTCGAGGTACCGAGAAGCGGCAGCATTATTATTAAAATCGCACTGCACAAATAAAACAAACATTTGATTGTACTCCTGATTTTAAAGATACATGTTGCTCGTTCGAATAGTCGAATGACTCTGCCAGCTAAAGCGTTTCCTTGGTCCTAGATGAACATTCGTTAAGGAGGGGATATTGTTATAATAGAATGCAGAAGAAATGTTTCTTACTGGAACGCTTAAGTGGCTAGCAGTTTTGGCGTCAACCTCCACTACACGAAAGAATACCCCTGCGCTCTAGGGGGTGGCATGGTTTTCGTAACTACGGACCCCGATTGCGAAGCGAGACCACACACAGCACACAGTGTGGGATTACACTGTTCGAGAAATTTCAATAGAAGCGAAATAGTTTTCAAAACACATGGTGGCGGCATTAGTATATGGAAAACGAAATTATTTTATAACTTTCGTTAATGGTTTCCTTAGCAGAAAGATCTGCTCTATCGCGTGAACTTCGTTAATTTCAATATTTTATATTGAATACATCCATTTCAATTTTTTTTATTGAATTTTATTTTATTGAAATTTGTATTGAAATTAACGAAGTTCACGCGATAGGGCAGATCTTTCAATAAATTAGAAATTAGAATACGATACGCTTTCCGAATAGATTTCTGCTAAGGAAAGCATTAACGAAAGTTATAAAATAATTTCGTTTCCAATATACCATTGCCACCGCCATGTGTTTTGAAAACTATTTGGCTTCTATTGAAATTTTTCGAACAGTGTAATCCCACACTGTCTGGTGTGTGTGGTCTCGCTTCGCAATCGGGGTCCGTAGTTACGAAAACCATGCCACCCCCTAGAGCGCAGGGGTATTCTTTCGTGTAGTGGAGGTTGACGCCAAAACTGCTAGCCACTTAAGCGTTCCAGTAAGAAACATTTCTTCTGCATTCTATTATAACAATATCCCTTCTTTAACGAATGTTCATCTAGGGCCAAGGAAACGCTTTAGCTGGCAGAGTCATTCGTCTATTCGAACGAGCAACATGTATCTTTAAAATCAGGAGTACAATCAAATGTTTGTTTTATTTGTGCAATGCGATTTTAATAATAATGCTGCCGCTTCTCGGTACCTCGACTTGCATCCCGGCGATCAAATACCTTGCGCTGAATCTTTTCGTTCGTTCGCGCCACGGTTGTATTCGACTGGATAGCAACAATTTTTTAAAAAATGAAAAAGTGAAAGTGACCGTTAAGTGAAGTTACCGTGCAAGAAAACTGACAGTGCATCGACACGGCTGTAACATCAGCTGTTGTGGAAGGTCAGGATCGACGCAATGACCCAGTGTCAAGGACCCCCTTCCTTCGGAGCAGGTTAATTTGTGCACGAATTGGTAAGTTTAACTAGCCTTTTTCTAACATTATTTATCCAAACCGTTTTTCTTAAAACAATTTATCCACCTGAAAACGTGCTGTTAAACAAATAATAATTCATAAGTAATAAAATACTTTGTTTTTTCGGATAACGAATAAACGTATCGAACACTTATTAGTTTATTTGTTATTCATGAATAACGAATAATTCCACATTATTCTTAATTTAAGACGAGGTAACATAACTGTCCCAATGCCTTCGTTCACGACCACGACCGAGCGAGGTTGAGATCCACGCGCCCGAGCGCTCTGATTGGCCAGTGTTTTTCGTTAATAACTCAAAAACGAAGCTTCAACCAACATTTTGGTAAAGCAAAAAATTGTTCAGAATCACCCCAGTAACCCCCCATTAAGAGGGTGGTCATATACTCTGCCGGACCCTGTATACATGGTGGAGTGCGAGAGGCCCAACGTCCGGGCGCAGGACATTTCTGACCGGGCTACCGGGGACACGAGAGAGAATGACTGGGGACGAATGGATGTATGAATGGAAATGGACAGTGTAGATCGAGGATTAAAACTTCCAATCCCACAATAATGTAGTAATAAATTTAAATATAATTCAACAGAGCGAACCGCCGAAAAGTATTCCTGTCTCATATAAATGTGCAGCGAATCCTGTGTCAGATAAAAAATTGCGTCAACAGCAAACAAACAAATTTCGATCACCATCGCCTTGTAGAAGTTGGGGTTATTGACCAGAACCAAAAATTACACAAACAAAAATCAAAACGAAAACATAAAATACTGTCTTCCTGTCCTACGTGTTGACAAACATCACATTCCAATTAAAATAAGATTCTGTTAAGTTTAAACTTAAAAAAACTCACCTCTACTTCATTATTTCCCAGGCGAATGGAATACACGTAAACGTTTGGTACTGTTGCCTGTATTAACTTTTTTATGGCACCTAAACTAAACGAAAAGCAACAACTGTCACCTGAAATCATATTACACTTCAATAATAACATTCAGTATATCATTTAAAATCATGATAATTAAAGATGACATTTCAAGCCGCAGTATTGCATTATATAGAGTGAGTCAGTTAATTCAACCACTTAAAATTACACATAAAGCAATAACTGGGTAAATGTCAGAGAAATTGGCACAGACAGTGGAGGAGAGACAGGTCCAAAGAAACAAAGCAAGGAGCCGAAACGTAGCGGTGAGACAATACTAATGCAGCAATAAAACTTTCTTGTTCATTAATTTTTATAAATGTAACTTTCACCCATGTATATTGTGAGACTTTTCTTATTAAAATAAGACCAATCACGATATATTATACTTTAAATTATATTTCCTGGTTATTATTCGTATTCTAATAAGTAAATATCATTTAAATTGTTTGTTTCAATATACTATTATATTTATTATACTGTACTTTATTATTTTACATTATCCTGTTATATATATTTTTATATATTTTTGTACTTGGTAGTAGGTATTTAATCAGTATCAACAAGTAAATATAATTCGAATAATATCGTCTTTGGTCTCATTTTAATCAGAAAAATCTCGAAAATACGTTAGTAAAAATCCTAACACTCCTTCCACCCTTATGTCCACTCCCTCACCATAGTAATGTTCAATAGTATTTTAGTAATAGTTTACTTTTTTCTTCACACGTCATTGCCCTATTTGTATTGCTGATTCGGTGATCAGCGAATTCCTAGTGCGTCCGATTGATTGCGTTGGCCCGACCTAGATTTTACGTACTGCTGACTTGCAGTTAGTATCGCCGGGCACAACACAATATATACCAAATAAAGCACATAAATACGGGATCAAATTATTCAAATTATGCTCCAGCGAAGGATTTACATGGTCAATGAAAATTTACTCTGGAAAATCAGCTGACGGTATTAGGGAAACCGGACTGGCGCACAATGTATGTCTACAACTTGCAAATACACTTTTCAACCAAGGACGAACGTTATATATTGATAATTTCTATATGTTTCGGATGCTGGTTGAAGATGTGGAAGATTGCTCGAAGGAAATTCGGAGCGTTGATGGAGTCGGTGTTTGCTGATTAGGTTTGCGTAATTGATCTGAGATCAATGGTAGCTCGCAGGTCGTATATTTTGCGGTGATACAAAATTACAAGTTCGCTGTTTGCGCTAGCGCGGTTGTACTTTGAATAATGACAAAACGGTTGAGTACCTGTCGATTATAGGTAATCGGTTTGTGATGGTAGGGGGACCACGTGACACGGTGACGTCACGCGGCGATCGGTTGGCGGTTCGGATGCGCACGGGTTTGCGTTGGAACTATGGTTCCCGAACATTCCGCCCGCCTCGAAGTATCTTCGAAATTAATCCAGATTATGCTAATATATATATATACATGGTCTTAATATTAACTTATAATACTATGTACAAGTTCAGCGCGTCTGGTCGTCTTAACCTAATATGTACAATACGCAATTCTTATTGGCTAGCTTAATCTAGTGGGTTTGGTGTTGCCACCTTCGTGTCGCCGCCCGCCGTGTCCAGTTCCTTGATTTGTTTGGCTTCTTCTTCCCGGTTGATCTCAACCGGGAGGAAGCAAACCTTCGCGATTGGTCGTCGATATGTCGAACGAGCGGTGCGTACAGTAACGACGCGAATCAGCCCGTCTGCGCCCGGATGGCATGCTATTATCCGGCCCATTTCCCAATGACTGGGGGGTTGCATGTCGTGCCGCAGTACGACAAGCTTGCCGATCTCGGCGAGGCGTTGCGTGGTTCGCCATTTCGGACGCTGCTGGAGCGTGTGCAAATAATCGTTTCTCCACGCGCGCCACACTAACTCCGTTACTCTGTGCACCAGTTGCCATCGAGATAGACGCTGTTCGCGTAAATGTAATACGCTTGATTCGGGCGCGGCTATTAGCGGCGCTCCGATCAGGAAATGACCGGGAGTGAGCGCTGCATAATCCTCGATGTTATCCGATACGGCGGCGATGGGTCGCGAATTGAGGCACGCCTCGATGCGGCATAGGACCGTGGTCAGTTCTTCGGCAGTCAGCGTGTGCCGCCCGATGCACCGTCGTAAATGTCGCTTGACGCTTTTTACCCCTGCCTCCCACAATCCGCCGAAGTGGGGGGCAGACGGGGGGATGAAGTGCCACGTCACTCGTTCCGTCGCGATGGCGTTTAGGAAAGCGGGATCGCGGATGGCTGCTCGATGAGCGGCAGCAAGCTCTCGATCGGCACCTTGGAACGTCGTGCCGTTGTCCGAGTACCAGGACACTCCGCTGCGCGATCGGCTGATGTTCGCCCCCCTTACGGACCCCATCGAGGAGGAGGGACCCATACAGATCCGCTCCGATCAGCAGATCTATTGGATCGGCGCTCATGGGTGTTTTATCGGCCAGTTGTAGATCCGCAACGTGGGCCCAGCGATCCGATCCGGAACCGCGTTGAGGAACGTAGCGAGTCAGCGTTCGCATTACGAGCGCCGTCGTCGTAAACGTGGGCGCGGGCGCGAAAGCTGGCGATATCGTAATTTTCGCCGCGTGTCGCACCGTTGTAGAATTGTCGCCCACACCTGTTATTCGTATATGGCGACGCGTTTTGGGCAGTCTCAACAGTTGCACGAGTCTCTCGGTTACGATGCTCGTTGCTGAGCCCTGATCGAGTAACGCTCGTGCCTCGATATGATGCCCCGCTTGCGAGTACACGCGAACGCGCGCGGTCGCGAGCATCACGTGCGCCTTTAGAGCCGATGTTTTCGCGGTTAGGTGCGTGTGCACCGGCTCGTAGTCAGCTGTTGACGCGGGTATCGTTTGAATTTTTGAATCCGTTGGGATGACCGCGGTGGGTGCGAGGTGTAGCAGCGTGTGATGCCGACCGCTGCACTGTTTACACACATGTTTGCTCGTACAGTCCTTGAGTACGTGTTTTGCACTAAAGCAGTTAAGGCAACGGTTGCCTTTTCGAATAATTTCGATTCGCTGTGACGGGGTCTTATGTCTGAACGCATCGCATTTGATTATAAGGTGATCAGCGCGGCATACCGGACACGGCGACGATACCGTGGCGGAGTGGGACGATAAGTACTTATGTCGCTCTGATTTCACATGGGCGTTTATTTGGCCCCTGCTCTCCCTTTGTGGGGAGTCCGGCATAGATTCCAATGCGCGGATCCGCGAATCTAAGAAGGCGCTTAATCTAGAAAACGGAGGGTAATCGACGGTATCTCCCAACTCGAACTCCCATGCCTTCCGCGTGTGAGTGTCGAGCCGTTGGGCTATTAGATAAACTAACAGATCGTCCCACTTATCCACCGGGCGGTCTAAATTAATTAGTGCTTGTATCGCGATATTCATTTTATCGCGAAGGTCACGGAGTAGCTCGGCCTTTTCGTGTGTGACGGTAGGGAGCTCCGTCAAGTTGCGAAGGTGGTGCGTTATCAACCGCCTCTTGTTCTCGTAACGCGACTCTAATAATTTCCACGCAATTTGGAAATTGCTCTCGGTAATCGCGAGGTGATTTATCGCTTTGGCCGCTTCGCCCGTCACACACGATGCTAAATGGTCCATGCAATCTACTCGCGATAAGGTGAGATCGGTAAGAACCATTGAATTAAACTTATCTCGGAACGCCTCCCAGTGTTCGAAGCTGCCGTCGAATTGTGGTAGTCTTAGTGGTGGTAGACGATCGTTTCTCCTGGTGGAGGGCTCGCACGTTGGTTTCGGTGCCGCAGCATGTTGAGCCAACAGTTCGGCGATGAAATCAGCAGCTTCGTTGTAATCTTCCTCGGAGGCGGCAAACTGGTCCTCCGTGAAGTACTGGTGATTAGCTCTTGTTTTCGCGTCGCATTGTGCTGCGATGGCTGCATGCCGGCGTCTGCATATCTTGAAGTTCTCCTCTAACGACGCTAAGCGCCTGTGGAGGACTGCTGCCGTCATTTTCTCCTTGCCCATCTTCTTCAAATTGGGAATCGTTTGGCGTATGGAGTGCATTACTGCCTCCTGCTCGGCCATGACGATATGCACGCTTTCCATCGTTGCTTGTTTCCTCGGGCAATCCGGCTCGAAGGACCAATGTTTCGGATGCTGGTTGAAGATGTGGAAGATTGCTCGAAGGAAATTCGGAGCGTTGATGGAGTCGGTGTTTGCTGATTAGGTTTGCGTAATTGATCTGAGATCAATGGTAGCTCGCAGGTCGTATATTTTGCGGTGATACAAAATTACAAGTTCGCTGTTTGCGCTAGCGCGGTTGTACTTTGAATAATGACAAAACGGTTGAGTACCTGTCGATTATAGGTAATCGGTTTGTGATGGTAGGGGGACCACGTGACACGGTGACGTCACGCGGCGATCGGTTGGCGGTTCGGATGCGCACGGGTTTGCGTTGGAACTATGGTTCCCGAACACTATACAAGCTATGAATTAGCTATATCATGTCTGAACCGCAAGACGCATGTAGTGGAAACACTTAGAAATAAAAAGAAATTCATCCCAAAAGAAATCGTTGAGTATAAATTACAAAAGGGAGAGATGGTATCCAAAGAGGATAATAACGGTATTGTAGTGCTCAAATGGAGAGACTCGCGGGACGTGAGAATTTTATCAACAAAGCATGCTCCCATCATGGTACCAAGTACAAGAAGCATTGGTGACATTTGTGCTGCTTCTACAAGCCAACAGTCATCCGGAAAATTGAAACCACAAGCTGTTCTGGCTTATAATAAAGGAAAGTGTGGTATAGATTATTCGGATCAAATGGTATCTTATGCCACTACCATGAGAAAAGGAATAAAATGGTACCGGAAACTAGGAATTCAACTTCTGCTGGGAATTTCAGTTGTAAACGCCCTGATAGTTTACAAAATGGCAACAAAGAAGAACATAAATGTTAGAAGGTATCGAGAATTATTAGCCACACAATTATTAGGGCTACCCGAAAATAGAAATTCTTCTCAAAGCAGTCAACATAATATTGCCGTGAGAAAAAATGCTTCCGGAATTAGTGTTAGACGTGCTTGCAAATTATGTTAATCGAATAAAAGAGGTCATACAGACCGCTCAAAAGCACGAGAAAATGTAAAGAAGACAACAACTTTTTGTCCAAATTGCCCTGACCAACCTCAACTTTGTATACAATGTTTTAAAGTTTTACATTCTGCATAATTTGTTTAATAAACCATGTTTTGATATTGCTTTTACAACAATTTAATAGTTTTATTATACCCTGTGAAATATCCTTTCAAAGACCTACTAAGATCTTTCGTAAGTATGTCAAGTCAAATCAGCGTGTCAGCCACATGTGACTGACGCGGCCTAAATGGAACGCTTGCCGTCACCCGAATACGGGTGACGTGGCAGTCAACGTGTTAACGTGCGGCAAATAATTCGCTATTCATGAATAAGAAATGAACTAATAAGTCGTCTACGAACAGCGTCCGATACGTCTATTCATTATCCGAAAGGAATAAACTGTTTTATTACTTATGAAAAAAAAATTTTTTTAGCAGCACGTTTTCAGGTGGATAAATTATGTTTTGAGAAAAACGATTTGCATAGCTAATGTTAGAAATATCTAGTTAAGCTTACCCATTCGTCCACGAATTAACTTGATTAACATTGTGCGAATCCTAACCTAGGCAACGCTCAACAGCTGATGTTACGACGGGGTTAGTATCTTTGCACGATCACTGTACTTCACGACAACTTCAATTCACTGTCACACTCACTTGCCACTGAAAAATGTGAGGATATATATTTGACAACGAGTTGCTTATGCTACGTTTAAACATTTTATAATACTGTAGGGATTTGGTTATATTGGCGGGTGTGCCAAGGTAATCCCACGTATTAATAGGTGTAGTAAAAGACTTTATTTAAACGATCACAAGACGGATTTAAATATATAACTAAGAACTTGCTGTATTCTGACTGTATATTACTCGCTGCACTCTCTGAATCTCGCTGATCGGTTATATCACTCGCTATGCTCTCTCTATCTCGCTAATCGGTTATATATCCCTATTCCTATTGCTCGCCGCCTTATATACTAAACACGGCACACACACATACTCACATACTTCATACTCTCTCACACACACTCTCGCTCTCTTTCGCTCTTTGTTATGTTTGTTTCGGCGGTCGTTCACCTATCACCTGTGTCTAGATTCTGTTATGACGTTGGTCGTTGACACCGGTGAACGACCTGCCGAAATAAACATGTTTTCGATCGACGATCTGCAACCGATCGTCGATTTCAACTCCTACACCCGACCCCCCTGCAATGATATCTGGCCTCAGATATCATCTGCACCTTCCTCGTCGCTTGCACTTAAGTCTGGGTCATGGACCCAGCTTTTCATATACTCCGCGGCCGTACTAGTCTCCTTCGGACCCTCGTGCTCTCCAACCTTCCGAACCACGTAGCGGTCGTTTCGCAACGATTTGATTATTTGATAGGGACCGTAGTACTTCGCCGCAAATTTCGTCCCAGGGCCCTGCTGGGTCCTCTTTATCGCCACTAAGTCGCCTTCCCTATACGCCGTAGCGGTTTTCCGACGTTTATCAAAACCGCGTCTATTTTCCCGTTGTACTTCCGCGATCTTTTCTTTAGCGCAATCCCGCAGCTCACATCTGTCCTCGTCCTTTAAGATGATTGACATTTCGACCCCTACCTCACGCGTTTTCTTTGGTTCATAATTATCCACCATTGAGAGCACACGTCTCGCGGTTCCGGAATCTTTTACATGCGATACGTCTACTCGGCTTGCTTCTTCGCATACGTTTATTTGTAATACCTCGGGCAGATCACTTTTCGACGGCTGGATTTCGCTCAGTTGCCGGATTTCGACACGGCCGTGCCCGACGGTTAATTGTACGTTACTTAGGAAGTCAGCCCCCAACAAAAGGCTATGCCGCATGAGCGATTCGGGCACAACGTGTGCCGTAATGGTATATGGTACCCCGTCGATCTCGATAGTGGTTCTGAACCCTCCCAACGTCTTATTTGACACCGACCCTATCCCGTCGAACGAAACCTGGTTGTACTGCAACTCCGGCGCGCCTATCCTATCGTACACGTCCGCTCGCATCAGCGTGACGTCGCTTCCGGTATCGATAAGCGCGGTTATTTTGACATTGTCAATCGCTACTGATTTTAGGTACTTCCCTTTCGCTGCGGTTTCGGTTGAGCGGTTGTCCACGGCGGCTGACGTCTTCTTGGGGCAATTGGAGGCGATGTGTCCGAATTCCCGGCAGTGAAAACACTTCGTACCCCTGTCTCTCAGCTGGCATTCGGCCGCTCGATGCCCTCTCCCTCCACAGTTGTGGCACCTCTCGATGGGCTGCTGCTGGCTACCGGCAGCTCGCGGCCTCTGGCCCTCCAGATACCCGTCTGGACTCGACATTTCCCTCGGAGTTCGACTGGCATCGCCCCCACCCCCCGGTAGCACCACCTTCTCGAACGCGGAGAACAGGTCAGCTTTGGTCCGAAACCGCTCAATGCGCGCCTGGTTCCGCATCGTCAGGTCCGGAATCCCTTCGAGCAGGTATTCGACGATCTCCTCGTCGATAGGCACCCGATTTCCTAGGATCACCTTCTGATGGTAATATTCGCTGAAGCGCTCTCCGTGCTTCCAGCGTCGCTGCTCGAACTCCCTCTTTCTGGTGACCCTGCTCGGCCGATGGTGGAACATCATTCTCATTTCCACCAGTAAATCGTCCGTGCCCATGGCGACGTGTTCGGGCCTCGAATGCAGCCACTCCACCGCCTTTCCTTTCAGCCGCGACCCCAGCAGCACCATGGCCTCACAGTCTGACAACCCATGGGCCCTTCGCAGGAGCTGGAATTGCCGTTCCCAGTGGTCGTATGGTCCGTCCCCGTCGAAGTGGCTTAGCAATTCGGCGATCGCAGTCACACTCGTCCTTCCTCTGTGCGTCTCCCTGAATGTCGACGCATATGAGGCGCCTGCGGGCTGTCTCACATCCTCCGGTTCCGCCGGTCGGGTTGAGCTGGCCGCTAAATTCAGGTGCTGCACTCTCTGCATCAGCTCGACTTCTCGGCGCGCCAGTTCGAGCTCTTTCTGCACCATGTCTCGTTCTCTCCGAGCCATCTCCATCTCGCGACGCATCCACTCCCTGCTCCTCCTTTCCTGGGGGTTGCGGCATCGTCAACTCCTGCCCGTCCCCTGGCGTGTCCAACAGCAAATCTCCCGATGGATCGGCGCTCAGGAGCTTCGTGATGAGCTCGGACTTCGTGCCTGTCGTTGGCTGCTCCAACTCCCGCAGTCTATCTTTCAGTCGTTGGACTGTCAATTCGCTGTATTGTGCCATCTTCTCAATTCGGCACCGAGGACACAGTCACTACACCACAATTACTTTCAATATCAAATCCCGGACGAGCCCCCAATTTGTAGGGATTTGGTTATATTGGCGGGTGTGCCAAGGTAATCCCACGTATTAATAGGTGTAGTAAAAGACTTTATTTAAACGATCACAAGACGGATTTAAATATATAACTAAGAACTCGCTGTATTCTCACTGTATATTACTCGCTGCACTCTCTGAATCTCGCTGATCGGTTATATCACTCGCTATGCTCTCTCTATCTCGCTAATCGGTTATATATCCCTATTCCTATTGCTCGCCGCCTTATATACTAAACACGGCACACACACATACTCACATACTTCATACTCTCTCACACACACTCTCGCTCTCTTTCGCTCTTTGTTATGTTTGTTTCGGCGGTCGTTCACCTATCACCTGTGTCTAGATTCTGTTATGACGTTGGTCGTTGACACCGGTGAACGACCTGCCGAAATAAACATGTTTTCGATCGACGATATGCAACCGATCGTCGATTTCAACTCCTACAATACTTATTGCGCGTTTGTACGATACACGTTGCTCGTTCGGTTAGCAGAATGGCTCTGCCAGCTTAAACGTCGAACTCACTGCCACCCGCACACGCATACAGACTGTCTCCAAATTTAGTGGAAATCGACGGCAGATACCGATCACACAAGGCCGAATCGGCCCCTGTGTTATCTGCGTCGCAGTGTGAACGTTGGCGCTACAATGTTATCTACACTGAAAAACATGTGCGTGTGGGTGTGGAAGCAAGTGCGAATGTTTCAGCTGGGAGAGTCGTTCTGCTAGCCGAACGAACAACGTGAATCATAAAGACGCAGAATATTACGAAATGTTTAAACGTGAGAAAACTAAATCGGTTTCAAATATTCCCACATTTCACAGTGGCAAGTGATAGTAACCGTGAAGTGAAGTGATCTTGAAGTGAATTCACCGTGAGTGAAGTGAGTTCACCGACCTGGCAGTAACATCAGCTGATGAGCGTGGCCTAGGTCAGGATTCGTACAATTGTGGTGACTGAATGGTTCGAAAATGCGCGCGAATGAGAGAGAACAGGTGCGATTGGTGGAACGTGCTTGTGTGTCTATGTGTGTCTGAGAGAGAGTGTGAGGTGCGAACGAACGGTAACGAGCGAGAGTCCTTAATCATTCAGAAGTGCGAAAGCAATAACACGCGGAGCGTAAGAAGACGAATTTTTCTAAATGCAAGTTGTGGAACGGTGAAGCAGAATTGTTCTCGGAGGAAAAGCGGTGTTCACGCGAACAGGGCACAATAAAATATTGAAAGGTTTACCACACAATATTATGCAGATTACTTCTCAGACGAATGGGTAAGTTTAACTAGTTTTTTCTAACATTAGTTGTGCAAATCGTTTTTCTGGAAACATAAATTATCCACCTGAAAACGTGTTGTTAAAAATTTGTTTTTCATAAGTAATAAAGCATTTTATTCCTTTCGGATAATGAATAAACGTATCGAACATTGTTATTAAACGGTTTATTAGTTTATTTGATGAATGAATAACAAGCATGAATAACAAATTATTCGACGTTATTCTTAATTAAGACGATGTAAAATTTGCCGCACGCTTCCGTCGGTCCCCTCGATGCACGCATCGCGACAGCTGCGAGGTTCGCACCTGACCGCGCGGCCGGCGGGCGTTCTCATTGGCTAGTGTTTATCGTTAATGACTCAAAAACGAAGCTGCAAACCACATTTTGGCCAAGGAAAAAGTTGTTCAGAATCACCCCAGCTACCCCCCATTTCCGGGAAGTTCCACAGATAAGAGACACCTTGTATAATGAAAATATGAACAATTCAATGTATGATTCAGTACCTGACAATGAAAGTGATAGTAGTGGCGATTACATAGTTTCTCCTAAGGGAAGGAATGTACTTACAATTGACAGGGACACGGATTATAGTGAAGGTGATGATGAAGAACATTTAAATCAAATAGACAATTCAAGTAAAAGTGAAGGATGGAATGACGTAACAGAAAAAGACGATTTGTCTTTTAGTTTCAGGTTCAAAACTTCTCCGCGAATCGTAGGACCGCAAATATCTCAGGATATAACAAGACCACTGGACTTTTGGACTGGGATGGACCACGGGACCATCGACGCCGTTGAGAATATTGTGAATACTTTAGGATATTGTTACGAGCCGGGCTGTGTGGCAGCACGAGAGGCCGGCGAGGGGTGTATTACCCAGGAATACGGTTATCAATTTGTTAGTTAAGGTGCGCGGACGAACCTGATGCGAAATCAGGGAGCCGCTAGGATTATAGAGTGCGAGGACGAACCCGGTGCGAAACCGGGGAGCCTCTAGGAGGGGGTACAAGCGCGGACGAACCCGATGCGAAATCGGGGAGCCGCAGGAGGGTGAAACCTCGTGGACGAACCCGATGCGAAATCGGGGAGCCGCAGGAGGGTGAAACGTCGTGGACGAACCCGATGCGAAATCGGGGAGCCGCAGGAGGGTGAAACGTCGTGGACGAACCCGATGCGAAATCGGGGAGCCACTAGGAAGAAGTTCACAGACGAACCCGATGCGAAATCGGGGAGCCGTAGGACACGGACGAACCCGGTGCGAAACCGGGGAGCCGTAGGATGGGTTAGGTTTCGTGGACGAACCCGATGCGAAATCGGGGAGCCACTAGGTTGGAATATATAGAATGTTTGTTTGGGTAAAGGTATGCGAACGGATCTGATACTAGATCAGATAGTCGCAGGAAATGTTAGTTGCCTCGTAACTCTTAATTATTATTTGATACAACTCGAGCGGTAAAGTTGTATCGGTGGGTACGTTGTTACCAATATGCAAGGATTGCGGGGTAAAGATAGGTTTAACGAATCTACTCGATTTATAAGTGAACGTATAAAATGTATTCTGAATATCAGTATAAATACAAATGTTTCTGTCGCGATGAAATAATATAAAAGTGTGTAAATTACCTAAGTATTTGCGCGGTGTTGACGCACTGGCGATGCGGGGTCTGACAAGGAGAGGGCGAGGATGACGGGAAACGGATTTTCCTGAAACTTACAGTATTTGAAGATGGCGTATCCAAAGTTACTTTGGCAAAATAGTAGGACGCAATATTCAGAATTTCCCGAGAAAATTGCATTTGAAAATTGCTGTACTATGTTATAAGGAGTTCGTATTAGGTATTCAACAAGAAGGTTAGTAGCCGAGTGGACAGCGAGAATTACTGGTAATAGGAGATTGTTGGTTCGATTCCTCGCTACCGGTTTTTTTTTTTCCTCATATGCATGAAATCTGTGCCAATGAAGTCAATGAATAATTACTTTCATTTTGTAAATAGAAAATTTAATAAAGCGTCTCCAAAATTATTCTTTTTTGCTACAGCAGAAGCGGGAAATAATTTGGTTGACATTCATAAATACTTCTCTGCTATCACACAGTTTGGAAGCAAACCACGCATACTTTAACATATTGACAAAGATCGGAGAAGGTAGTTGATGGTGAACTATTGAATAAATTTTCATGCAATCTTCTCGGGAATTTATTTCCCGCTTCTGCTGTATCAAAAGAGAACAATTTTGGAGACGCTTTATTAAATTTTCTATTTACAAAATGAAAGTAATTATTCATTGACTTCATTGGCGCAGATTTCATGCATATGAGGAAAAAAAAAACCGGTAGCGAGGAATCGAACCAACAATCTCCTATTACCAGTAATTCTCGCTGTCCACTCGGCTACTAACCTTTTTGTTGAATACCTAATACGAACTCCTTATAACATAGTACAGCAATTTTCAAATGCAATTTTCTCGGGAAATTCTGAATATTGCGTCCTACTATTTTGCCAAAGTAACTTTGGATACGCCATCTTCAAATACTGTAAGTTTCAGGAAAATCCGTTTCCCGTCATCCTCGCCCTCTCCTTGTGAGAGCCGCTATTAGAATATACCGAAAGAACTTCAACCGGACAAGCGGATTCTAACGGGTTAATCTGTGATTCGAGAGGTGCGCTAAGCCCAATCTCACTGGATATAACTGATTCTATACAAGCGTGACACGACGTAGCACTACACGTGACTATGTTACTCTGAACCGATGAGGATAGAAACCAAAGGGTTTATATAGTCCCAAAAATGCATGGGGGTGGACTGGAACTTTCCATATAAGGACATTTAGAAGTTGTCGTCGGGCGACGCCTGTCTCGCACGTGGTGCAGCTGGTCATGCATTTTCTCAGGCCCCCCTTAATTGTTTATGATAAACGAAAGAATTTTAGGGCGTTTTCCCTAAACAAATGCGAGCTCGAAAACGCGGTGAGAGCGACGTATGGAAGTATTCTTCATACGTAACAACAGCTTTCTGTTGTCTTAGAGCGAAGCATAAAATGGTCAAAACACACATTCTATTGTTGTACAGACTACGGTCGTGAGAGCTAAACAAAACACCTTTATAACACATTCACGCCAACATAATCATTTGAATTCCTATTCAGGCACTTTCGATAATCTGACATATATTTTAATTATATTACAATGATATTAGTTTTGTATAATATAGTTAATATATTTCATATATATTAACATTGCACCTTTATTAGTGATATAAATGAAACATACCATCAAATGATTGCAGACACGACCGCCTGCAACGAAACGCCCGTAACGCATTGTCACGCGAATAATAGTTTGTATCGACCATCTTAATAATGGAGACAAGGGCTCACTTCCCTCAGTAAGCTCCGACATTGGCGACCCCGACGTGATCAGAAGTAAGTGTGAATTTCGCGAGTATGGCTAAGTTTTTTTTGTTTTTCTTAAAAAATGACCGACTCGTCTGTGCTCGTTGATGCCTCTGCTGCCGCGTCGCGCGGAGGGAGTAGCGGTATAGACGCGGGTTCGCTGCCTGTTGTGGCCCGCGTCGCGATGCGAATACCGCCGTTTTGGGAGAAGAACCTATCAACCTGGTTCAAGCAGCTCGATTCCCAGTTCGGTTTGGCTGGAATAAGGCAGGATTCGACCAAGTACCACTACGTGAGTGCGAACCTCGATAACAAGTACGCTGACGTGGCGGTAGACATTATCGACAACCCACCCGCGGGCGACATGTACGAGACAATTAAGTCGGAGTTCATCCGCCGTCACTCGGACTCGAAGGAGCAAAGACAGCATCAGATGCTGGAACACGAAGAGCTCGGCGATCGGCAGCCAACGGCGTTATTGCGTCGGTTGTAGAGCCTCGCGGGGGAAGCGGTGTCCGATGACTTTCTGAAAACGTTTTGAATAGGCCGGTTGCCGACTAGCATGCAGCCGATCTTGATCTCGCCGGAGCGGGAAAGCCTCGCCGACGCGATCACGGAGACGTCACCGCGATCGCGGGTGGCCGAAATGTCTCCGACGGCCGACGAAGTGTTAGCAGACCAGATCGCACAATTGCGGCTCGAAATAGCGGCCCTCCGCGCCGGTCCGCAGGGTGGCCGAACGCGGCGTCGCGAGGATGCGAGCGCCCGGAATCGATCAGGTGCGCAAAGTGCCCGGCGCTCGCGAGCCACGTCGTCTACGCGGCAGTTCGGTACGGGTAATTCAAAAAACGACGGGTGGTGTTGGTACCAACGTACATTTGGTGCCAACACGACACGGTGCCGCGACCCTTGCATGTACGCGGCGGGAAACGAGTAATGCGAGCGATGTATGTGGCCGACGATTCCTCGCCTTCGTTCAGCCGTTTGTACATCGTGGACCGCACGTCGAAGATGCGATATATGATCGACACCGGATCTGACGTCTGTGTGTTTCCGCGTACGCGGTTGAGTGGTGTGCGGAGAAAAACAACATACGAGCTGTAAGCAGCAAACGGGTCGACCATCCCTACGTATGGATACGTGCCTGTCCGGCTCGACCTGGGGCTCCGGGGGGACTGACCCA
Organism: Nomada fabriciana; assembly: GCA_907165295.1. NCBI lineage: Eukaryota > Metazoa > Arthropoda > Insecta > Hymenoptera > Apidae > Nomada > Nomada fabriciana. Next base: position 13,095,788 of record OU015689.1, read on the forward strand.
GACGACGTTCCGAAAACCGCGATAATCACGCCTTTTGGTTTGTTTGAGTTCCCGTACATGTCCTTCGGATCGTGCAATGCGGCTCAAACATTCCAGAGGTTCATCGTGAGATGCTCGGCGGTTTCGACTGGTGTTACGCGTAGATAGACGATATCCTGGTGGGATCATGCACGGAAGAAGAGCATGAGAAGCACATGCGCGAACTTTTTACACCCCTGGCTGTTTTTACGGATGCATCCGACTACACGCTCGGAGCGGCCTTGTAGCAGTGGTCGGGGGGTACCTGGTAACCTTTGGCTTCCATTACTAACAAGCTGAATGACGCCCAACGTAAGTATATCCCGTATGATCGGGTGCTTTTGGCAATCTAGCAGGCCATCAGGTACTTCCGGCATATGGTCGAGAGACGGCACTTCGTAATTTACACCGACCATAAACCGCTAACGTTCGCGTTCGCGCAGAAGTCGGACAAACATTCGCCGCGACAGTTTCGGTTCCTGGACTTTATTGGACAATTCACCACGGATGTCCGGCACGTTTCCGGCAGGAATAACGTGGTGGCCGACGGCTTGCCCAGGGTGTTGCAGATATCGAAAACGCTCAACTACGACGACCTCGCGAATTCTCAGCAGAACAACGAGGAATTGCGCACGTTTCTCCAGTCCTCCACGGCGTTGAAGCTTAGAAAGATACGGTTACCGGGAAGCAACACGGACTTGTATTGCGATTGTACGGGAGAGAAGGTACGACCGTTCGTCACGACGCCTTTCCGCCGGCAAGTATTTAACTCCCTGCACGGTCTCGCGCATCCCGGTGCCAAATCTTCGGCGAAATTAGTCGCGCAGCGGTTCGTGTGGCCAGGTATACAGAATGACTGCAAATCCTGGGCGCGAGAGTGCGTGCAGTGTCAAACCGCGAAGGTGCACAGACACGTGTCTGCGCCGGTCGGAGGTTTCGTCTCACCGACGAGACGGTTCGAACACGTTCACGTGGACATAGTGGGCCCGCTGCCGTATTCCAAGGGATATCGGTACTGCCTCACGTGCGTCGATCGGCTTTCGCGCTAGCCCGAGGCGTACCCCATGGAAGACATCATCGCGGAGAGCGTCGCGCGGGTGCATTTTGCCGGTTGGGTCTCGCGATTCGGAGTGCCTCATCCAAGGCGGACCAAAGTCGACAGTTCGAGTCAGATTTGGTTAAGAAGCTGGCGCGACTAATCGGTTCCAGCCATTTGAGAACGACAGCGTACCACCCCGCTGCGAACGGCATGGTGGAACACCTCCATCAGCCGTTGAAAGTTGCGGTTTGTGTGTCACGGAGACGAGGGTTGGACGGAGTCACTGCCGGCTGTCTTCCTCGGGATCCGCTCGGCGTGGAGGGACGACCTTAAGGCCACCTCGGCAGAATGACTGTATGGTGAGCCTCTACGTCTGCCGGGGGAGTTCCTTGACCACCAACGGCAGGTGAGCGACGACGCTGAGTCTTTCGTTGTACGGCTGAGACGCCATTTCGTCGAGCTGTGGCCAATTCCTGCATCGCGGCACGGAAGCAAGCGAACCTTCGTGTTTAAAGACCTCGTTACGACATCGCATGTGTTCGTCCGACACGACGCGCAGAAAGGTTCACTCCAGCCCGCCTACAATGGCCCGTACGAGGTTCTCAGGAGGTATCCGCGACACTACGTCATCCGCATTCGGCAAAGATCGGTGCCGGTAAGCTTGGATCGCTTCAAGCCGGCGTACCTTTGCGGCGAGGATCCAGCCGAACAGCCACTCAGACCGGGGCACCCCGCGACCGGCACGGACACCCCGTCCGACGATCCCGTGACCACCACAAACGCCCCGATCGATGTACCCGCAACCGGTACGGACGAGACAAGGGCCAGGTCAGGTAGACGCGTGCATTTCCCCGATCATTTCGTTGCGGGGGTTAGACTATGCGAGGTGTCGGTGCGGTGTCGGTGTTGTCCCACGAGGTTTGGAGAGACGTACGCATAACCATATGGGTAGTCGTGTGATTTAATGATATTTTGTTTTGGACTAGCAATTGACTCTTTAGGTTTTAAGACGAACTCTTAGCTTCTAAGTGCGTTATTTTCGTTTAAGATAATGTAGAGTACATGTTAGTGCGCACATTTAGTCTAGTTTAAATTAGTCCTAATATAATTTTTTCTTTACCACATAAGACGCGTTATGTTTTAAGACATCGTAGCCTTCATTACTGAGAGGGGGGTGTTGTGGCGGCTCATTACCACTCCGAAGTGGTGTCGGAAAGCGCGATCAAGGCACGTCTTTCTCACGCGCGGCAGAGCGGCTGTTGGGATTGGTTTACGCCTCGTGGCGCCATTTTGTCGCGTAGAGATAAGTGGACGTGGGACTTGGGCTTGGCGACTTGCATTCTCGGTATGACCATCGCCCCCGAATTTCCGGGAAATATTAGGGAAATCGGGGGTATAAGGAAGCGTCACCGAGGCCAGGGAACGACGCCTCTATTAGTCCTGCAGACACGACCGCTTGCAACGGAACGGCCGTAACGCATTGCCCACGCGAATGATAGTTAGTATCGATCATCATAATAATAGACACAAGGGCTCACTTCCCTCAGTAAACTCCGACACGTATATTAAATTAAAGTATTTAACAAATATTTTTAAAACATTTGTGAACAAATATTGATCATTGTTATATACTTAGTAATGAAGAAAAAATTAATGTAAAAAAATATACCCCAAGGGGGCTCGAACCTACAAAAAAGTTTGCAGCGGCTCGAACCAACATCTCGCCTCGAGTCGATGCATTTTGCTGATGGTTATACTTGTAACAGATGTGACAACAGCGTAACAGAGATCTTGATACGTGCCGGCAACTATGCCTCACTGGTGCTTGTGTGCACGCATCACGTATGAATCGTCGTTCCTGGTGAGGAAATTATAACTTACATTTACCGACTGATTTGTATTTTTATCAACCCTGACGGTAACTTGGTCAAATTCACTATAATATGCCATAAACGCCTCCGACGGAAAATCATGGAACTATTCTTACGTCGGATGTGTGCAAATCGTATTTTACATTCTCCGCTTTCCAAAAGTGATAAATTGTGAAAAATCGAATTTCTGTGATCTTTTGCTAGTTCAAGGGAGCAGGAGACTTCGTGTTATCAGTGAATAAACCATTAAATCGTTCAATATTTGCTAACTGTGAAATGTGTCAAGATGCCTGCAGCCATCTTGTTGCCTACATCGATGTCTGTCTCTAGCTTGCCAGTTTAAGAAATACATTCCATCTGAACGCATGGTGTTTATTGGCGTTCAAACGTAAGTCCTCGAGTGTGGTAAAGTCTACCCGTGTATGTTATATCCGCGAAAATTTCATTAATGCAATTATTGGGACGGGGATTCTAAAATTAGAAATCGGGTCTCTCTGTCGCGCATGGCGTATACGTGCATGCTTTCCTTTCTTTGTGTGAGTGCACGCACACACGTCATGGCGCCTGGAGTCGGGGCCCTTAAGGGGGTAGACGCGGCACGTGACCTCTCTGATTTGGAAGGTTGGTATTACAGCAGCTTTTTCCTGCACAGAAATGGTAATACCGACAGGCGAGAGGCAGCTGCTTGTTATTTCCATATTCTATTCTGAATGGAGAAAGAAATTGTCAACTGTTGTGTTACACTTGACAGAACTTAAACGGAAAGTCTGCTGGTAGTGCAAGCGTAGAAAATTCATTGTACATTTGAATTACTTGAAATGTGGTTATGCTACAATATGTTTCGTTACAGTAAGGAATTATAAGCGAAAAGAAAAAGTAGATGAGCTGCTATACATGTACCGAAATCGGACCCACTCAATTGTTCGAAACATTTTCTGCAACTAATACTAATTCAACGATGAAACTTTTTTATTTATTAACCCTTTGCGGACGGAGCCGGCCGGCGACCGAGCGTCGCTGTGGACGAGAGGTATTCGAGCACGCAGCTGAGAAAATGTTCACGTCGCACGTTTGCGTTATAAAATCTAAAGCTTTATTCATTTGTGTGCAGCATCCAAAATACTTATAAGAATCGATCTCTCCTGAATATTTCTGCAAAGTATGGGATCCTACATTTCTTGTCAGTGGTCCAATAATCTTTCAAGCTCGGAAGTGGCACTGTCCCCATAAGCAATATTATGCCGAGAAATGCTCGCATTTCTTTTGGTGTGACATTAGTCCATGTATGCCGTGTGGAGCGCTTTTCTAGATGTTTTCCTTGTATCATATGATTTCTGATCAAATCATCGGTAAAGAACGAGTTGAAGAAATCTAATGGTTCTGTATGAGTTGAATTTAGTTGTGAACCAGGTGTTCGTGATCCAGAACTACTTTGTATTTACTGTCACTATTGAACGTATCGTCTCTGCATCTTTTAGCCATCGTGTGTAGGATGTTATAAGGTGTAAAATATGTGAAAATGTATAAAATGTATGAAAACTTTGCTGATTTCTCTGGTAATGACACTGAAACACTGACTCGGCAAACTAAATTCGTTCTGAACCTACATGGTTTCGCATCGTAAGTTTACACTATACAGAATATAAGACCTTATCCATACAAAAACTATAGGCCGACACTCGTCCGCAAAGGGAAAACTTGGATATACCAATACCCAATACCCATGCGTATTTTATCGTACAGAACGATAAACATACGCCAGCCGCAGCGCGAGAATTGGGCGGCTATATGCCGACACGCGTCCGCAACGGTAAAAAGACTTGGGCGGCTATTTGCCGACACTCGTCCGCAAAGGGTTAATTTTTCTACATGTAACTTTTACCAATGTATCTGCGAGATCTTTCTAATTCAAATGAGTCCAAACATGATATAGTTTGAATTATATTTACTTGTTGATACAGACTTTGTGGCACGTATTGAATTAGTATCAACAAGTAAATGTAGTAATTCAAACTACAGTAATGTCTCTATGTTAAATACCAGCGGTCAAAATGTTGTAATTGTTTGCTCGAAGGACCAGTCGGAATATATGCCATATTCCGGCACTATGTATAGCGAAGTAGAAGGAACGAGAGTGTTCAGTCGTGTTCTTTGGTTTTTGGGTAACTGCTTTATTTTATAAAATGTGTGCTTTTATACTAAAATGGGTAGCGGGTGTTGACCAATCAGCGTGTTCGCCTGCTGGTACTCGGTTTGCAAGGCCTGCATACCGGCGTCAACGGGACCGAGCACATTTGGTTTCTAGAATTGTGGAGCGATTAAGTTCCTCTACTTTAATATGCCCGATGTACCTGAATAGAATTCTGAATAGAAATGATATCGGATATAACCGAAGAGTTCATCCCCACAATTGGGGGTATACCTCTCGAGGGGTTTAAGAATCGATTGACAATTAATGTCACGTGATCCTGGATCGGGTATATTGGTGAGCTAATACTAATTCAACGATGAAACTTTGCTATTTCTCATCGTTTTCTTATGAAACTTTTACACAGCATAGCTAACGTTTTTCTGATTAAAATGATACTAAACACGATATAAGTTGGACTATATTTAGTGGCTTAATTAACGGAAATAAGATTCGACCGCAGAAAAGGATAGGTAGTGAAAAGAAAAGGGAAGCTGCGATCGTGCCATTCGGCAAAGATCAATGGCCTAGTACACTATTTAAGGCGGGACCTCTATGTAGGAAGCCGAAATTAAGCCGATTTTCAAGATTTATTTTGAATGGTAAGGAATGAATAAATATTTTTAAAGTTGTGACAACTATTTAGTAAATACATCAACTTCATTTTACAATTTTTTTGTTTGTTTTTATTTGTTATTTTTGTTATACACCATGCTGTACTAGAAGCGTCGTGAAGCGCCTTCTAAAACGGTGTACACTCTAGTGTCGGTTCTTATTATGTGAAAGCAGCCAAGCTAAGAAATCTGATTTGTTTATAGCTGTAGTAAATGGATGAACCTAAAATATCGAACAAAAATTAAAAATTGGAAAAATGGCAGACCTCAGAACAAAAAGCTTAATATTTTAAAGAAAAATTGTACTTTTTTCCAGTAAAAGAAATGTTTATTTCCGGGATTTTAACTTTCTTTTAGGTTCATCCAGGAGACATTACTACCATTAATATGTGCACAAAATTTCACTCCGATCAGTTGAGTAGTTTTTGAGTAATCGTGTACACCGATTTTCAACTTAGAGAAAAAAATAAGTTTCGAGAAAATCACGTTTAAAGTTGCTGCAAGAGAAAAATATATGATTTTGTGACTTACTGGCTAGTCTGCTATTCCAGCACCGTACAATTCCATTCAAAATATCAATGTGTTTCGTATTCTATAGGTTTCAAAGTAACTTTTTAAGCAATAAAAACAGATGACTTTTTTGACCACTCCTACATAGAGGTCCCCCCTTACCTCCCTCGCTCGTGCGGAACGGCCAATGGGGTTGCTCGGCAGTGTTGCTCGGTTGTGTATATAGTGGGATTAAGAACATACAGAAATTTATGAAGAGAACAATTGATTCCCAACGTTAATAATTAATATGGAAACACTGTAAATTTGCTTTCAACACTATAATGTTTGATTCGGTGAAGATTGCTGCAGTGACACGTCAGTGAATTCATTTTTCCTAGTCACTATCGCCTAAGAAAAACATTTTGTATCATGCTTAGGATAACATAACACGTTAATTAATACTTAACTATTAGAATCAATTGTTGTTACGGTGCGAGAAGGCAAGCTTTATGGCAGGGGCAATTGACAACAGGCACGGAGTACGTGACCAGCTAGTTTTTCTGCAGATGTGCAAAGGGCGCATAGAAAAAGGTTTTAAGGAAGACCCTGCCATAAACATCGCTGCACCTAGGCGTGACTCGGCCGTGACACTTTACGATGTCCGCGGCAGCGACACTTTACGGTGTCCGCGGCAGCGACACTTTACGGTGTCCGCGGCAGCGACACTTTACGGTGTCCGCGGCAGCGACACTTTACGGTGTCCGCGGCAGCGACACTTTACGGTGTCCGCGGCAGCGACTCGTCACCTGGCAAAACCTGGGAAATACCCCCAGCAATGTCAAGGTGTCGCCCACCCCCTAGTTCCCCGTGGAAATTCACCGTGCCCCTTCCTAAGGAACATCACGCCAAGGGCGTAATGGAAGGGGAGAACACGAGGTCTTAAAAACCAGGGGAACTTGGAAAAAGGGAGAGAAACACTAGAGACAGTAGAACATAGAAGTCAATAGAATCATTACCACGACAGCATATATACATGTACAGTACTTTAACATACGAAATATAAACAGTTAGTTGTATTATTAACACGTGTCACAATTAATACCATCATCACGGTCCCAAGACGTACACACTTGGGTGGTCCTTCGAGCAGAGATACAGACGGCACTTGGTGCAAATAATCAGGGATTTACGCCCCCTAACAATTGTCTTAACTAAGTACCAGAGTTTTAATCGTTCTGTTTGTAATTGAAGAGAGCGAGGCACATGTTTTTGGAAGCGTTCTAAACGCTATAAATATCTTTTCACTCCTCTCTATCTTCATTATTCCATTTCATCCCCCGTTCATGCGTTCCTTCGCCATCCGCCGATTCTTTATCACTACCTTCATCCATTTCTCCACCTCTTTCTCCATCCCCCTTCGTCGTCCTGTTCTTCGTCCTGTTCTCCTCCCCTGCCACTACCTATACTTTCAAGGTCTCGTGAATGTCTTCTCCTTTCTCTTTACTACCACATTCATTGAAATATTCTTCAATTTCTTGGACGCTTACATTATCCGAAACAGCAGTTAAAATCTGTTGCATTTCGGATATGGTATTGTCTTCCTGTCCTTCTTCCTTGTCGTCTACTTCTATTTCAGATATAATTTTCTTCCACGCGCTTTTAACGTTGCTGCACGTTATTGTATCCCAAACTTGTCCTATTATACCTATGCATTCTTCAATTGAATACTGATTGTAAAAATTCTCCGTCCCACCTACATTTTGAACTACACGTTGCATAATTTTGTGACGAAAACTTCTTTTTATTTTTGCAATAATTCCTTAATCCATTGGTTGGATCAAGGACGTAGTATTTGCAGGCAAGTATTTTATTTCGAACTGTGCGTCGTGTTCATAGTTCGACGGAAATTTGTGACTTGGACAATTACCAAGTAATAAAATTACTTCGCCGCAGAGTCCTTTTTCTAAATGGTATGTTCGCACAGCCTTTTTAAAATGATTTTCAAACAATCGATGAATAAAATTTGGTTCATCCACGCATTTGCTTGCGCCTTAAAAATAATGGGACGAGAGTCTATGCAGTTCCTTAATGCCCTTGGCTTCTTGTACTTGTGTATTACAAGTGGCATTATATTGTGTGTCATTCGCGCATAGCACTATTGTTAGTCTTTCCTTCCGCATTTTGTGGCCACTCACACACCGTTCGGAATCACTTGTAAGGGTCCTCGTCGGTAAAGCTTCCCACAACAAACCACTTTCGTCCATGTTATATATATTTTCAAGCCCGATATCGTCTTCTTCGATTAGTTTTTGAAAATCGCGAACGAATTTCTTCGCGCCATTTTCATCAGCACTGGCTTTTTCGCCGTGTATACGAACCAGTCTAATCACGTGCCGTCTTTAGAATTTTGTGAGCCACCCTTTGGTCATTTTAAAATTGGAACAACCTGCCATCTCTTCCTTTAGCTCCGCAGCTTTTTCGAGAAATATCAGATCTGAAACAATATCACCCACGGTTCTCCTTTCTATGAACCGCGTAAGCAGCTGTTGCTCCAAGTCTTTGTAAACTGGCTTTCTTATCTTTTTCCTATGTTGCACCTTCTTGCTCTTCTCCGCGAATTGGGTGATTATTGTAGCATTTTTCTTTATTTTTCGGATTGTAGTGTGATGCACACTATACTTCCTAGCTATGCTTAAAATGGAGGATGTCTCTAAGTCCTTCAGAACATCCAGACGTTGCTGCATAGTCACAACACCTCTTTTGCCACTTGCCATTTCTGTCACTAACATTAATAACTAATGGAAGACTAAAACTAACTGAATAAAAATAACTTAAAGAATGATTAAATCTAACTGAATAAAAAATAAACTAAGAATGATTAAATCTAACTGAATAAAAAATAAACTAAGCAGAATTAAATCTGACTGAAATGAATTATGAACAAAACTAAGAACGAAACTAAATCGCACTATAATAAACTAAAACGAAAGTAATAAAAGAAATTAAAATTGAAATAACTGAAACTGACTGGCTTGAGGCGAAATTGCACTTTGACTCTGTATGTAACTCTGTGAACTGTGAATCTGAACTATATCATTCGCTTATTTTTTACATCATTTATTCTTTTCACGTAGCAACGTCAAAAAACAATAAAAGAACGTATCACATATTCTTGCAATGGTGAACTCATAATATGATAAACAAATATCTGAGTTTATTAATCATCGGGAAATCCTTTATTTTTAACGTAGGGCGGTGGCGAAAAACTTAAATATATTTACAATATAATTTACTGCTTACAGTACATGTTTAACAAATCTTATACATTCAGATCTGCGGATAAATAAAAACCTATCATTTAGCACCTGTGCTAAATTGCAGTGAAGTTTCTATAGTGCGAAAACCCACGACTGTAGGTACGCTGTATAAGTGAACATGTTAGTGAATGGACCTCAATGTAATATGGTACAGTAAATATGGTCCAAATTATATCATGTTTGGTGTTATTTTAATCAGGAAAATGTCACAAATCTGTTGGATAAAGTTTTATAGAAAAAAATAAGTTTCCTTTTCTTTGACTCGCTGTCCTTTCTACGTTCAACGCTGTCGGCAAATTTCAAACAATGTAGGAAGTATCCGATATAACCGCACGTTCAGTCCCGAGACTTTCGGTTATATAAAGACTTTACTGTATATCCTATTTGGGTTTATTTTAATCAGAAAAATCTCGCAAGTACGTTAGTAAAAGTTTCATTAAGAGAAATTCAGAAATTAAAAAAATTAACAAGTGCGGGTCTCAAATCTATAGAAAAGTTTCTGGCGGCTCGGAATAAAATCTCCGCTCGAGCCAATTCATTTAGTTAGTTGAAGATCACATTTGTAACAGATGTGGCAACAGCGCGACAGAAGTCTTGATAAGTTGCGGCAACTATGCCTTACTGTGTCTGTATTCACGTATCACGTATTTACGTATGAATCGGTGTTCGATACTAGATACATAGGAGCGTAAAGGTTTACAAAAAAAATCAGGGACTCAACTGTTGACTGATTTAGAGACATTTCCTTATAATATGTTTTATACAAAATAGTCAAAAGAATGAAAATAATTGCTGTAATTACCACATTCTGAAAATATGACATTAGTCCATCAATACTTCCAGCATTAGTAAAAAAGTTCCAATCACTCCTTTTTTATTTTAAATAATATAGGCAAATAATTATAACATAAATTCGACACCGATTTCGAGTCATGTATATGTTACAGTAAAAGCGTTGAGTAAATTTATACAGATCCCAGTCAATGTATGCCTAAAATGCATGACCTATCCCATAATCGTACGAAAATACATACATTGACTGCATCACACTTTTACTGTAGCACATGTCACACGCCAACGCTTCAGTTTTGCTATGATTTCACGTTGGCAGTCCTCCTGAGTAGGCGCCACCTCATCGCAACTAGCTGAACTAAATTTGTGACGTCACGTTCTCTGTTTTAACGGCAATATTACAGCGGGCGGCGAAACTCGTCTGTGGGAGTGCTGTCAGAAAGATTAGCTTTTCTTCCTTATATGAGAATATTTTGAACTGGGTGAGGGCTCATTCGAAAGAGGAAGGTTCAACGAGGAGCTCTGCAGGCCCAATTGTGTCACAAAACTCTTTTAGTGACTGAAAAATGGTTGTATTCTGCGGGTGTATTTTGTCGATTTTTGTTACACTTTGAACACTCATATTATTAGATATCAACAAAATTTCGTTGAAACTCCTCTGCAGCGCTCCTCGTTGAACCTTCCTCTTTCGAATGAGCCCTCACCCAGCTCAAAATATTCTAATATAAGGAAGAAAAGCTAACCTTTCGACACCCATGTCTCGGGCCATATTATGTCGATATACAGCTCGCTGCATTACCCGTGTCTACCACCTTAACAATACCCTTGATCTGGTCTTCTCTACTTTCGAGAATTATTGTTTCGGTAGATGTAATTATTATTCCTGGGGATGATTATCATCCTCCCTGTTGCGTAGCAGCTCCAGTTCGTGTGTATCCAGATTCGATACGACCGCGCGTAGTGATGATTACGATTGATAGAGGTTTGCAGGATTTCAATTATAACAAGTAGTTGTAAGTTACTACATATATATTGAAATATATACACATACGTTTATTATTTATATCGCACTGAGTATAAATGATGTTTGATGTTACACTACATATACGTATTGCACGGTCTACCTTTATTAACCGCGGTACCTGACTCTGGAAGATTCGGTGCTGAGTATGACCGTCTTGAAGGGTCGCGCGTCAAAACTCCCTTACAATTTTCTCTACTGCTACATATGTCAAATAATGACAGGACTAGATCAACTGTCCGTTTTAATGTAGGGAAAATAAACTATATTGCGGTTAATGATTATTTAGGTTCGATTCAGCGGGATGAACTGATCATGGATCTTGATCCAAATGAAGCGGTCAACCTTCTTTATGCACATCTTAGACATGCGCTCGCTACTTTTTCTCAAGCTTCTAGAATATATTTTTCGACTTACCCATCATGGTTCTCACTTGAGCTTAGACAACTTATCAAAATGAAAAAACATGCACATTTTGTTTACAAACATAGAAGTTCTCATTCTGACTACCTGGTATTTATAGCATTGAGAAAAAGCTGTAAAATACTGTATAACACATGTTGGAGAAAGTACGTTGAATATATCGAATCGAATAGAAATGCTAATGTGAACTCCTTCTGGAAATTAATCAATTCCATCTTAATATCGACATCTCGTCCTTGCGGATGATAGCGTAGCCAACGCAATAGCAGACAACTTTGCATCTCTATATACAAATCAGAATAATCCTATTAATATTACTGATTCTAACTTTTCCCACAATCTTGATATCTCTCAATTATCGATAGGTATAGGCGAAGTATTTAATTTAATTGAAAGTCTTAAACCTAATGGACCTATTGGACTTGACAAAATTCATCCAAAATTAGTAAAATATTGTAATTTTACATTATCTCGAATGTTATGCTGATATTCAATAAATCGTTAAGAACCGGAATTTTTCCTTTAGCTTGGAAAACATGTACTGTTATTCCTATTCTTAAGAACGCAAATGCGCAAATGTGCATAATTTTCGTCCGACAAGTATTCAATGCGTTTTCTCAAAAATTTTTGAAACCATAATTGCGGATAAATTGTCAGCCTTGTGTAAGAACTTTTTAATTGATGAACAACATGGCTTCGTGAAAGGACGATCGGTCGCCACCAATCTTACTCTATTTAATCACTATGTCACTAGTGAATTAGATAAATGTCGCCAAGTTGATACTGTGTACACTGACTTCAGTAAGGTGTTTGAAACGGTCACTCCTGGCATTCCAAAAAAAAACTTAGGGCATATGGCATATCAGGATCGCTCCTCTTGTGGCTTGAATGTTTTTTAAGCTCGCGAAATCAAATTACTAAATATAACCAAGCATTTTCACGTCCGATTTCTGTCACTTCTGCTGTGCCTCAAGAATCTCATTTCGGCCCATTACTATTTAATTTATTTATTAATGATATCTCGGTTGTGTTTCTATATTCAAAATTTGTATTATATGCTGATGATCTAAAAAAAATTCTTGGCTTCGATAATGACAAGATTCCACCTCTCATTCAGTTGGATTTATCTAGCCTTGAGGGATGGTGTCATAAGAATAGACTAAACCTTAACATGCAAAAATTTCATGTCGTTAGATTTACTCACAAGAAGAAAAAGATCATCTTTCCTTGTAATTTAAGCTCCACCCAATTGCACGAATTAAATAAAATTAGAGACTTAAGTATTATTTTCTCCTCTGATTTGACCTTTGCAGAACACATTCGCACGATCACTAGTCGGAGTATGCGAATGCTTGGCTTTCTTTATAGAACTTCCAAGTTTTTCAAGCATGTTTCCACTCTGAAGAAATTGTACTGTTCTTTAGTTAGGTCTCATCTGGAATTCTGTTCTATAATATGGGTTCGCTATCAAACAAAATATTGTTATTTAATTGAAAGAGTCCAACATAAATTTTTAAGAATTGCTGCTAGTCACTCAGGCAGACCCATCGATACAAGAGAACACAATTACCAACCTATTATGAGCAGTCTTATTTTAATGGCATTAGAAATGCAACGCATCACATCTGATCTGATGTTCGTGTATAAATTGATTATGGGATTTCCTTCCCGTCCTGAAATCCTTGAGCAAATAGAATTTTATACTCCTGCATCCAACCCCAGGAAACATGCTCTTTTTCAGATTCAATACTATCGCACTATTTATGCTCAGAATAGGACAATAAATAGGATTTGTAGGAATACCAACGATGTGTCGTCTGACATTGTCATCATTGCCGCAAGTCCATCTAAATTCAAAAGTGTGAAAATTCATTTGTGTGTTATTGAACCGTTAATTTATGTGTCTTTACTTTGCGAAATTCTACTGTCAGTTTTGTCTGTATATCAAAGGGTTTATACCCGTTTATCAATAAACTAATAAATAAATAAATAAACTGAGGGTTTAGAGAAACCAGAACTTCCGGTTAGCTCTCGACTTCCGTTGACCCTAGTTAACAAAATTCTGGACACGACCCATAAGAAGGAACATACATTAGTCCTCGTATGGAAAAGCAAACGAATTGTAACTTTCCTGAGCACCAACGATGCAGCATCCCTCGAGTCGGTTACAACGAGAAAACGCGGTGGGGCCGCTATTAATTTATGGTAACCAATTATGGCTATACATTACACCAAAAAAATGAGAGCAGTTGATCGCGCGGACCAATATGCAGAAACTTATTGTTTCCTTCGAAAATCCTTTAAATGGTGGAGGAAATAATTTTTTGGGGCATGGAGATGTGCGTCGTCACTGCATACATAATACACAACATAATAAGGCAACAGAATAACGAAGGACCACTAACACACTTCAATTTTGTGAAATGTTTAGTCAATGAGTTAATAAGAAACTTCCGGCACCAAACACTATCTAGAGCGTAACCTTCAACGTCATTGTTAGACATTAGATTAAATAATCAGCTCCATATAATTCGTTCAGGAACCAAGAAAAACTGTGCCCTATGTACCGGCAGGGTAACTCCAGGAAAAGGACGAGAAACACGCACGTACTGTGATACCTGTACTCGGAAGCCAGGATTTCATATGGTTTTTTTTATTGTTTTGTAAAATATCACACTTTGGAACATTAAAAACATTAAAAATTTATATTTTTATGTATTATAAGCACTATTAACCCTTTCGCTGTGGAGCGCTCAGAAACGAATTGCTCTCTGGGTAGCCGGCGTGACAGTGGGAGATCGGTCGCGCGGACGGCACAATCCGCGTGTCCATGATGGAGGCACAATTTATGGATATTATGGATTTAATTTATGGAATTTATGGATTTAATGTGCATTATTGCGCAGTTGTTCATAACAAATGCACAGCGCCTATAGGCGCAGTTCGCGTCAGGGAGCGTCTATGTCTGAGCGCCTAAGGACGCTGTTCGCAGTCAAAGGGTTAAACATAACAAATCAGATTCAATAAATTCTGTGTGCTTTAATATCCATATATTGACTTTAAATCCCGCGCGGGAAAAGAACTGCGAAACGCTAAATTTGCGCGGAGCTGCTGGTACAGTAAAATCTGGATTAGTGTCTCCCGTTCGGGGCCGAATGTGAACACTAATCGTGTGCAGACACGATTCTCGAGCGAGTTCTGGTGCCCTTTGATGTTGTGGCAGCCGAGACTCAAGGCAGCGTTCCAGGAAAGAAGCAAGTTTAAATACCCGTGTACGTGACACAATGTTGGATAACTAGCCTCTGCGGCATCGATAAGAGCAAGGTATGCGAGTCCTCCCAGAGTCATGACTAGCATTAGTCAGAATGAAGGAGTTTTCCGTTCTAAGGATCAGAACTCATGCTTGGTTGCGATTTCACAACAAGGGCGAAGGTCGATCTCACCCCTCCAAACTTAGGATATAAGTACCATTGCAATAAGTACCATTGGTACTGCACGCTTTTTCTTGACTCTTACAATTAGATCAGCAGACGACGACGTTACTCTGTCGGCCGACTAGGTATTAATACATTCTTATTGTTATTCTTTAAACTGCTACGTATCCGCAATAGTTGTATTCTGAAGTGAGAACGGGATTTTAGAACCGTGAATAAATATTGTATTATTGAGTACAATCGGTCGTCCCTTCCCCATAGGAATCCAACATACAAAAATTTGGTGTCAGAAGTGGGATACCCGACACTTTATGAACCTCAGCCGTTTAAGGGTAATACTACCCCGCTGAGCGTAAGTGGCTATTTCAATTGCTTACGGGTAATAAGGAGCGCGGCCTTTGTCACAAGCGGCAAGAAACCACTAATCTGGTAGTATTCACTGGGACCAGAGAAATCTGCAGAAGTCCCAGCACCAGTATCAACCATCGTCTTGTAAAGAAGCTAAGAAGGAAGGTACTACGTCCTGCATTGTAAATACAATCCATTCACTCTAAATCCTTAATCCTAAAAAAACAGAATGTTCCAAAACGAAGTAAAAACAACCCAAAAAGAAACCAGCGAATTCTCATTAGAGTTATTAATTAAATTATTACCGAAACCATTCGAGGGCAATCCTCATAAACTTCGTTCCTTTATAAAGCAAATCGATTCGGTATTCGAGTTAGCTTTCCCTTCGCAGGAACAAATCTTATTAATATTCGTAAAAGAACAACGCATCGGAAAGGCCAGAGATCAAAGCGACGTCCATTGTAATTTAACGTCATGGGATGAAATTTCCGAGCTTCTACTTAAATTATACCAAGACAAAAAATCATTCGATCAATTAATGGCAGAACTAACTTCACTAAAACAAAAAAAGAACGAAAATGCTTCGCAGTGTCAACGTTTAGGAGAACTCTCGTCGCGAACCTTAGCGAACATCTGCTCAGCAGATACAAATGATAACTCATTATCGGGTAGAATAGCATTAAACAATGAACTAACGTTGAACCGTTTTGTCTATCATTCACGTCCACACATATCGCAAATGCTAAGGTACAGAGATTTTAGTAATATCAGTAGTGCCCTTATGGCAGCAGTAGCAGAAGAAAAAGCACTAGGTATAAGATACGATAGTTTCCCCACTTCCAAATGTAAAATTTATTTAAGAACGAATCATAATACAAACGAATGTTATAGAGATCGAAATCAATCACGACCGCCCATCGTTCATACGATTAGTGTTCATTTCTATCCCCACTACTTGGGGCGCCCCCCCCCCCCCCCCCCCCTGGAACCAGTGAAGCGGCGAGCGCCGATTCTAGAGCGAGTTCGGGGCCCCTTTGATGTTGTGGCCGCCGAGACTCGAGGCAAGTTTAAATACGCGTGTACGTAAGACAATACTAACGCCAACAAAATTTAAGATTAAAACTTGTTCATTTTTGGTCCGTTTTGTTGGCGTGTTCACCAGATCTAACGCTCCCGGTCTAACACCGGCGCTAGACTGCCAAAACTTGGCCCCCCACCCCTAAATCGGGTGACGAATCGCCCATCGATTCCATATCGATTGGTTACGGCGATAAGCGGCGGGGCTCCCGTGACTAGGTATAAATAAGCGAGAATTCGCGATCCCAGAGATTCCAGGTCAGTCTCTTGCGACCCGCGGGAGCGTGCGGGCGTCTCCTACAGTGTCTCGTGCCGAGCGACATTGTGTACATAGATACGGATATACTCCTGTGCTTAATAAATTCAAGTGTCTTTATAAGTCTTTCCAACTCGCTTCACCTAGGCAGGCTACCCCTGGGCTATGGCGTGAGTCTTTCCCCTCCTGGACTTTGTCCTAGGAGGGTAATCCATTTATAAAAATTTATTATATACCTTTATTTTTCGCAGGATACTGCTTCGCGGAGATTTATTCTATGGAAGGATCTTCTTTCCATTATCGTTTTCCCTCTCATCCAGCTTCCGGAAACTATCACTCCTATCTTTCTTAAATATCTCTAAACTTAATATTTTACTAATCTATCATCTACGATTGAATTCTCAAGAACATTATTTGGACGTTACGTGGTTACCGGAATTTCCCCACGAGCCAAGGGTAACGTCCCAAACAAACGCTCCCTTTGTCTATAAGCACTCTTACTATCCTGTTCTGTCCTCTACTCTGTCGCACTGAATACTCTGTTCGTGTGCCTTTCTCTCCTGTTTACCTTAGTGCGTTGCTGCTCTGTCACGCACCGCACACCGGGAATCTCGAAAATTTCTGTTTATCCTTCTTCTTACTTCCTTCAACCGCAGAACTGTCCTTATAGTGTTATATACTTTTTTTATATACTTATATTGTGATCAGCAGGCCTCCCCAAACAGGAATCCTCGTCCTCCTTCTATATATATATCCAACTTTGATCTTAATATTCCTGCCTTCCATCGGCGAATGAACGCCGATTTTGGGCAAGACTCATACTCTGCAAAATTTCTCGGTCGGAGAATACGCTTGCATTTTCTCGATTTTTCGAAACACGACCTGTTTAAAGATTCGTTAAAAGAAACCAAGATTCCATTCTTTACTTTTAGTTCCAACACACATAGAAATCTGGTCATGGTTCTCAAAGGTCTCCCAACCATATCAGCTCCAGAATTGAACTCTGAGCTTAACGCACGAGGCTTAAATCCAGTTGCACTCTCGGACATATCGCCCGAAAACAGTTCCTCCCATTATGCCATCTATAAGATCATCTTTCCACCCTCTACCCCCGTTTCGTCAGTTAATAAGGTGGGTTATCTGTTTAATACCAGAATTTACTGGGAAAAGTTCCTGTCAAAGCGCACGTATACTCAGTGTTTTCGCTGTCAGGCCTTCGGTCACTCAGCGAATAACTGCAACCTTCCGGCTCGCTGTGTCAAGTGTGCCGCCCCTCACTTATCTTCTGAATGAACAAAACCATTTGATGTCTCCCCCTCCTGCGCAAACTGTAATGGGGATCACACAGCGAATTTTTCGCAGTGCCCCGCTTTAGCGCGTTATTTGTCGAAGCGAGGCCCTAAACCCCTTCACCCCCAGTTCAAGCCAAACCGGTCCCTCCGCTAGTAGACTTCGCTCCATTAACCCCAAATCCATCTGCACGCATATCTCAGACCAATACACCTATTCCCTACCCTCATTTTGCTCACCCCTCTTGTGCCCACTCGGTTAGAACTCCTAATGTCCCTATACCAAACTCCACATTTTCACATAATCCCATCGAAAATCGTAACATCGAACAATTTCATAAACTAAGTAATGCATTTCACGAGCTAAATAATCCCTGTGACCTGAATCTCATGATCAATACTGTTGAGACTCTAGTTTCCAGGTTAAGGCAGCGTTCCACAAATGCCCAAAAATTTCAAATTTTCTGGCCAGTCATATCAGCTCTGGATTAGTCACATCCTACGGTACCGAACAATGGCTCTTTTTCCGCATATAATCACCTGGAATGCGGGATCAATTCTTCTATAACGAAATGAAATCATTGCTAAGCTTGACAAGCTTGAGTGTGATATCCTCCTGGCTACGGAGATCTGCCTCACTCCCAACATTAACTTCTCTATTCCAGGATACTTGGTAGTTCGTAAGGATCAACCTCACAGGAGAGGAGGTGTTGCAATATTAATTAATAATAATCTGAAATTTACACTAGTCCGCGACCATACTGAACTGGAATACTTGGCAGTCAGACTCGATTACCCCTCCATTTTGGTTGGTGTTTTTTATTCTAAACCCAGCCGGGTTCTAAGTGGGGACGACCTGAGACTGATTACACATTGCGTCTCTCCATATATAATCGGAGGAGACTGGAAGGCGAAACATCGCTCTTGGAACAACACCATAGCTAATAAAGCTGGTACTACTCTCTATGAGAGCATCATTAAATCAAACTTCACAGTTATTGCTCGGGACTCTCCCACTTTTATTAGACCTCAAGCTTTGCCATGAACTATTGATTTTTTTATCACAGATTTGCCTCACTCCTTTTTGTGCGTTGCCTTGGACTGCTTTCGAACAGAACATAAACCAGTCTCACTTCGAAAGACAACATCTATGGATCCTTCGTCTGGATCCCTATTTTATCTATCCACTAACTGGGATAAGTACAGGGAGAGTACGCTGGGTTGGAACTTCGTTTCCAAATTCAACTCAGCTTCTGATATTGATCATTGCATCGAATCTTTAAACAACTTCATGCTTGAAACCTTACGAGATTCCACGATACGTGACTTCAATCCGGCAAATACACCAAGTTCAACTCGAAAGAAAGCTTTGGCACATGATGATACCTTGACTTCTCTTATAAAGACCAGGAGAAAAATGCGAAAGCTCTATCAAATCTCAAGCGATTAATTCTTTTCACTCCAGGTGAAAGAATACACTAAGTTGATTCGATATCGAATCTCTAAAATCAGGCAGCAAGCCTGGGCTAATATGCTACAGAGCTTCAATAAACCAGACCCCACATTCTGGCAAACTTATAAATCCATAGCCAAAATCGCTCAACCTTTACTCCTGTCTTAGAAGTCAACGGCAACAAAATTTACAACTCACACAACAAATCAGACGCCTTATCCGACTCATTTGCTGAAGTTCATAAGCAGGCCTCTCGAATCGTATCAAAGCATGATCGGGATGTCAATACTTTATACGATAATTTCCAATGGTCTACTCTTGGGGATGGTGTCACAGCTGAGCAGTATTCTCCAATGAAAATTTATGAAATGGTTCGAAAGATGAAGCCCAGTAAAGCTCCAGGTCTTGATAAAATAACAGTTCCAATGTTGATTAACGCATCTCGCAAAATTTTATGCCAATTACATCATATTTTTAAATTCTCCTTCAAGGTTTGCTACTTTTCTATCGCATGGAAGGTTGCTAAAGTCATTCCTATTCTTAAGCCAGGTAAACCTTCATCCGATCCGGCTAGCTTTTCGCCCGATAAGTCTTTTACCCATTCCTGGTAAACTGCTTGAGAAAGTGATATTCAACAATATCGATGAATTTGTCAAAACTAATGATATCCTCATTAACCAGCAATTCGGTTTTCGTCCAGGACATTCCACTATGCACTAAGTTGGCAGAATATCCCAACACATTGTTCATGGGTTTAATATACACCGTGATACCATAATGGTTCTCTTGGATTTGTCCAAAGCATTTGATTCTGTCTGGCATCGGGCCATCTTGTATAAATTACACAAGATGGACCTACCACACTCGATTTTAAGACTCCTAAATTCATACTTAATGGAACGCACATGCTATGTATGGTACAACTCCCACAAATCAATATACAACTGTCAAACTGGTGTCCCACAGGGTTCTATCCTTGGCCCATTTTTAATCATTCTGTATATTAATGACATCCCTTCCATGCGATCGTGTGAACTTGCCTTATACGCTTATGATACAGCCATATACTCCACTTCTACCCGAAATTCACGTCCGGTCCTGTTTAGGAGAATTCAGAAATACTTAGACTATATTACCGATTATTTCAAAAACTGGAAACTGTTACCTATTCCTTCTAAAACTGAGGCCATACTCTTCTCCAACGCTAAATCTTCTTCATTAAATAACTTCATGAATAATAATAAGCTTTTAATTGATGGCAGAACTGTTGACTGGCCAACCCGAGTCAAATATCTTGGTATTATTTTAGATTCCAAACTAAACTGGAATCATGCTCTCACAGACCGTATCATGAACACGCTTCGAGCCTTTCGTACTTTATCTCCGCTCATTTCAACTCGTTCTAGCCTACCGCTTAAACTTCGTATTTTAACATACATCATGTATCTCAGGCCAGTTCTCACCTATGGCTCGATCATCTGGTGGAGGATTCTTTCTGAAACATCCAGGAAGAAGGCTCAAACCATACAATCCAAAATACTAAAGTTCATTCTTAATAAGGAGATAAGGTTTCCCACCAGGGAATTGCACACTCTTGCCCAACCTTCCTCTCTTGCGTGACTATCTTGACAGCTTAATTCTCAATTTCTCGGTAGAAAATCATGCCAACCCTCTAATTCGCATGACTGGTGATTACACACCGGACAAACTACCATATCGGGCCAAAATCCCGTTCCCGTTATCATTCAAATAATTATAGTTTTTTTGTACTTCGATACTCATATTCTAAGTGATTCATCCCTCTCCCCTCGAGGTCGGTGGTTTTTCCCCCAGTCGGGTCCTGTGGGGACTAGGGAATTTCCGATTTGGTATTCTCTCCTAACCTTCCTGCATCCACATTTTTCCCTTTTTGATTGTAAAAGTGGGGTTTTTGCAAATTTCCCCACTCAAAAACAACTTGTTTATCTTCCTACCTATATAGGTAACACCAAAAGCACTCAATTAGCTGATAGGTGAGCCAAGGCCCACAGGCGCAGCTCCCATAGGGTGAGGGTCCGGGCCTGCGGGCCTCTGTGATTCTCTGGTCTTGTGGACCCCCTCTCACCCTACACTCAATAAAATTAAAAAAAAGAAGATCCCAGAGATTCCAGGTGAAAAAGAAAGTGTAGAATAAAGTGATTAAGTATCGAAAGAGACGTTCGATTTACTCCCCTTTTCCAAAGTTCCTACAGTTCTAAATGAAATTTTACCAAAATGTTCGTTACAATCTCCTGATTAAAATGACACCAAACACGATATTGTTTGAATAATTTTTACTTATTATGGCATTAATAATATTTTTCCTCTTTATTATTGTTTCCGATAACAACCGTAATGTGTATATTAGTCGTTAAGAATAAGATAATTAGTTGTGAGATTATAAATTTGGAAGTACAGTAATTTCTCGATGAGTGCCACGCGAGTCGTATAGCGTTAGTGAGCGCGTTTCATCCCCACCACTGGGGGGAATCCCCCCGGGCCAGCCGACACTTCCCGGCGGTTAATACTTGCGGTATCCCTTGAAAGCTTAAATGCCTTCGCATCTGTGAGAACACGCTAATGCAACTGTGATTTTTTTTATTGTTACGTATTGCGCTATGAAAATTATATTAAATAATTCGTGAAGCTGCTGTGATTAAAATGAGACTAAACACGATATAATTTGGATCATATTGACTTATATGTGTAAAGGAAATATAGTTCCTTTAATTTAAATATGGTCGCGCTCTTCCGAGTGCTAATAGAATAGAGGGAGTGAGAAGCGACAGGTAAAACAAAAGAAGAATGTGCGCGTGGAAAGCCACGCAGATTAATTGTAGTATTTAATATTAATACAACTTAAGCAGGGATTAATAACATTAGGGAGCAATAACATTAAATGTCGTTTCTTCACTACAGGTAAAGACTTGATATATATCAAGTCTTTAATTCGTGCTCTTCTACTTATTGTGAAATTTAGTCTCTGTTACGGTGACTACACCGATACGGTGAATTATCATTTCATAATGAAGTATTCTAAAGAAGAAAAGATGGACATGTTATCAATTTATTTTGAAGCTGGGAAAAGTGCTACACATGCAGAAAGATTATACGCCAATAGATTTCCTCAACGAAATCATCCTACACGTCGTACCATTGATTATGTTTTTAAAAAATTTCACCACACGGGGCAATTATCACGCAAAAAGGCAATTCGTAATAAATCAGTAACAAATGAAGTGACGTGTACAATTTTGTAATTGGGCTCTCTCTCAAAGAGAGTACTTTTTCAACAATGTAATGTGCACGGTCAAATTCACAAATTAGAATTAAAATATCTCCTAAACTAATGATTTTTTTACACAAATAGATTAATACTTTTTTATAAAGAATAAGAAGGAGCATCAGCTGGTTCAATAAAAAATATATGATTCCATTTAAAAAAACATTAATGACCTTCACATGACCTTCACACGTCCACCTACAAAAAAAACTGTACCATCAGAATATGTCCCCCTCAAAACCCTCTCAACTTCATCTGAAACATTTTTTGCTATGCGTAATAATAAAGACGTAAATCCAGAAGGTAAAATGTGGTGGTCCACCCTGTATAATAGTATAATAATAAATAGGATAGTAAGTGTAAATAATGAAATATAATTTCTTCACTACAGAGAGAAACTCAGTTTCGTTATTGTTTAACCCAAGTTAACTCCCCAAATAATTAATAACACATTATAAAACGACATTTTTTGAAAAATGAAGAAAGGAAGATGGAAAATCGAATTACATTGCCATAACCTCAATTATCGATCAAAGTGACAAAATATTTCGGTTACCTGATGAATTCCAACCAGCAGGACTACACAAAGCAGTCAGCAATACAAACGCGTATGCAACCATCAGAAACACACTAAGAAAGAGGTATCAAACCAGAAGTATATGGATAAAAGTAACTGATGAAATGTTAAAAACATACTTTGATGAGGATGGAAATATAATTTTTGAAGGCCAATTCCTAGAAGAAGTTAGTCAAGAAGAACAACCTTCGACTGCTGGCATAAGAGACCCAGATGATCCGATGATAAAAATCTTAGAAAAACTACTCGCAAATCAATAGATCAAAGAACAAAAAAATATAAAGAAACTAACAGAAAGATTTGTAATAGAAAAGTTTGGTGGGAAAAGTATTGGTGCAGACCAATGGATAGAAATCTTTGAAAAGGAATGTGCCAGATTCAATGTAACAGAAGATAAGGATAAAATTGAGACACTTAGACTGTTTCTAGAAAAATCATGCTTGGACTGGTACAGCTCCATGATGATTAAACTCACTTTACAATCAGATTGTTCAGAATGGAGACAGAATTTCTGGGAAACCTATGCAAGCAAAGGTTGGTCTACTAGCAGATATGCTTTATCATTTAAATACCAAGCTGGCTCTTTATTAGAATACGCAATAAAAAAAGAGAGACTGTTACTAGAGATGAGAAAGTCAATAGATCATGGAACTATGATTGACATAATTGCAGCTGGCTTACCAAACTTTATAACTGATAGAATCAATAAGGAAAAAGTATTGGAAACAAAAGACTTATTCAATGAAATCGGAAAACTAGAGCATTGGGTAAACAGGAAAAAGTTTATAGAGAAAAAAACGACACCAAAACGAACATGATGAAGAAACGAAAATGTAGCATCTGTGAGAAACTAAAAAAAGGCGTTCGTTACCACCCAGAGGCTTCATGTTGGTTCAAAACAAAATACGATGAAAAAAAGAATTTCATTATGTGTATGAACCACTTAGAATGTGAGCAAAAGTCAAAAATAGACGAATTAATAATCGGCCATAAATCACTTTTTGCCAAAGACAAATATGATATTGGGACAGTAACAGACTACGAAGTACATATTGATTTAGTAATAGACAAATATTGTAGCAAAAGACCGTACCGATGCACAGTTGAAGATAAAAAGGAGATTGAAACTCAAGTCTCAAGATTATTGGAGAAAAATCTAATAGAGGAGTCATACAGCCCATTTGCTGCCCCGATAACACTCGCGTATAAGAAAGACGAGAATAAAAGATCAAGACTGTGCATTGATTTTCGAGATCTTAATAAAATAGTGGTTCCTCAATCTCAACCTTTTCCATTACGCGAGGATTTAATGGGAAAAACAAGGAATTTTAAATACTTCTCGACGTTGGACATAAATTCAGCATTTTGGTCAATACCTCTGCGTATTTCAGACAGACATAAAACAGCATTTATTACGCAAGAGGGCCACTATCAATGGACTTGTTTACCATTCGGCCTAAAAACCTCGCCAGCAATTTTCCAACGAATATTAGGTAACATAATAAGGAAATACAAACTCACAGAATTCACAGTAAATTACATAGACGATATTTTAATATTCTCAAAAACATTTTCCGAACACATAAAGCACTTGACACAACTTTTTGAAGCAATAAGAAGAGAAGGCTTCAAATTAAAGTTTTCGAAATGCACGTTTGCAGCCGATTCAGTAAGATATTTAGGTCATATAATACGGAATAATTCAATCCGGCCGATGAAGGACAACCTAATATCGATAAAAAACTTCCCTACCCCGAGGACACAGAAAAACGTAAGACAATTTTTAGGTAAAATAAACTTTTACAATAAATATATACCAAACATAGCAATCACGTTAGAT
Source organism: Nomada fabriciana (assembly GCA_907165295.1). NCBI lineage: Eukaryota > Metazoa > Arthropoda > Insecta > Hymenoptera > Apidae > Nomada > Nomada fabriciana. The sequence goes on from OU015689.1 coordinate 13,121,138, forward strand.
CCATTACATAACTTACTGAGGAAAGGACGAGAATTTATCTGGACGAAAGAATGTCAAGAAGTCATTTGATAAAATGAAAAAACTATTGTGTTCTCAACCGGTCTTAACAATCTTCGACCCAAATCTACCGATACATATCTACACAGATGCAAGCTTACAAGGAGTAGGAGCAGTGTTAAAACAGCCACAACAAAACAAAGAAGAAAAACCGGTAGCGTACTTCTCAAAAAGTTAAATGAAGTGCAAAAGAGGAAGAAAGCTATATATTTAGAATGCTTAGCAATCAAAGAAGCAGTAAGATATTGGCAATACTGGCTGATAGGTAAGAAACTCACGGTTTTCTCGGATCACAAGCCGCTAGAGAAGATGAACATAAAAGCAAGGACTGATGAAGAACTGGGAGATTTAACGTACTACCTATCACAGTATGATTTCGAGATCAGATATGCGCCAGGAAAGTACAACTTAGAAGCAGATTGTCTCAGCAGGAATCCTGTATTGGAAGCGCATGAAAATGAAGAGGAAAAACTAAAAGTTGTGAATATGATAAGCCTGAAAAACATTATAAGTGATCAAAAAAAAAACGAAGATGTACAAAAAATGAAAAATGAATTAATAAAAAAACACAAGGTATACTACAAAAAAATAAGGGTGTTCAGGATGCGCGCGTTGGCGCGACTATGGCGCCAGCCTTCGCGCGCATCGGCAGCGAGCGTGGCGCTCTCGACGAGTTCGCCTGCCAATTAACGGGGTCGGAATCGATCAGCCGATCGATCGGCTGATCGGGATTGGCTGGTTTGCCCACTGAATCCTTCCGGAGCGACTCTTAACTAGAGCAGGAAATAGCCTGCTCCAGCCTTCTCTCCGGCAGTCAACGAGAGATCTTTTTCAACCGTACGAAAGAGAAGACGTTACCTCTTCCGAAAAGCGAATACAAGTGTGATTCTGATCATAAGATAAGCGACTCAATCTAATTATTAATTCGTGTATATTCGTTTAATTTAATATCATATTCGTGTCAGTTCGTAGTGCTTAAGTCGTTAGAATAAACATTTATAGTTCAAGTGTCGCCTTTTGTTAATCGTCCAGCATCGTTGTGTATCCGTTCCTTTTTTTTAATCTTGGCTCTCACTCTCAACGAGTCCTAAGTGTGCGTACTGCTAATTGCGCACAAAGGGAAAAAGAAAAAATTGTATTATCGGAAGATTTTAGCTTGAAGCTGATCAGAGCCGTTCATGAACATTACTGCCATATAGGCACAAAACAAATACAGAATAAAATAAGCTCGATATATACAGCTAACAATCTAACGAAGAATATAAAAAAAATCTGCAGAGCATGTGAGATCTGTATAAAAAACAAATCTAGAGGACAGGGTAAAATTCGTTTTATGTCCCAGTTAGGTCCAGCAACAAATCCTTTCGAAATAATGTCTATAGACACAATAGGGGGGTTTGGAGGATCGCGATCAACAAAAAAATACTTACACCTTCTGGTCGACCACTTCACAAGGTACGCATGCATGTGGGATCGGGCGCCTCCATCAAAGAAATTAAGAGGAACATAAGAACAGCGTTGCCTAAGAAGGGGCCGTGGCGTAGATGGACTGATCAGTACCTAGTCGCAGCGGCAAAACACAACGCCAAGCCCCCCACACCCCTCCACAGACGACATCGCCCCAAGAAAGCAGGCAACCAACGTCACCCACGTGCAGGAAAATCGCAGGGCCAAGCAACCCGCCAACGCGCCGGGGACCAAAAACCACCCCAAGCCGCCGATAATCAATGTAATAGGCAGCACCAAACACGCAACCTATAGGATAATCAAAGAAGCACTAGGTATAAATAGCTTTAAAATTAAATACATTAACTCCACCAAGCACTACGTCCAACTCGACAATATAACAGACTACAACAACACGATCAGCGCACTATCAAACCGCCAAATCAAATTCTTCACATACACCCCAAAAGCCATCAAACCCCAAACGTTTCTCATTAAAGCCCTAGACGCCAGCTTCGACCCGGAAGAAATCCTAGCTGAACTAATAAACCTCCGCCTGAAGAATGTAAACTTCACAAAAGTCGCAAACTTCACAACGAACGGTGCACCCAATGCTAACAAAAAACTGCCATTCTTCCTGGTACAAATCTCCCCAGACAGCGACACGAACGAGCTAACCCAAAGGAACAGACTGCTCCACCAAGTAATCTCCTGGGACAATCTCCAAAAGAAAGACCCTACAATGTGCGCCCGCTGCCAGATAGCAGGACACACCTCTAGAAATTGTAATCTAGAGTTTAGATGCGTCAAATGCGCAGACAGCCATGAGCCGGGCCAGTGCAAAATCCCCAAGGACTCTAAACTCCATGCGGCCCAAATATACTGCGTTAGATGCAGGGACTTTGGCCACCCAGCATCTTATAAAGGTTGCCCCAAATGTAAAGAGCTGAAAGACAGACTTAGAAATGCAACAACCGCAAAATCAAACAGGTGGATCGAAAACCTGAATAAAGCCAAGATCACACTAGAGAGCAGTAGGATAAACCCCAACATTTCGTACGCAATGGCCCTTACGCAAAAGCAACACCACACACACCCGAGCACCGCCCCCAATCCTCCAACCCTTCCAACGCAACCGCAAGGAAGCAAACAAACCATCCCCCCAAACCACCCCATCCAAAACCCTACACAAACCCAGTACGAAAAACTGTTCGAGGACCTGAGAAATTTCATACTACCACAGATAAACAGACTGGAAAACATAATAGGAAACAACTCCACCAGAATAGACAAACTACACAACCTCTACTTTGGCATCCCCACAGAACACAGCAATATAGACATGGATACAAATACCAATCCCAATGTATAACCCAACCAATGCAAATCTCAAACTAATCTCAGTAAACGTCAACTCCATCGCTTCCAATGAAAGGAGATACAACTCCTATCTCAACTCCTAAAAATAGAAAACCCAGACTTCGCACTACTCAACGAAACAAGACTAAAAACACAGCACAACCCAAAATTTAAAAATTACAACCTTATTAGAAAAGACCGAGACAACAACAGCGGAGGAGGCGTAGCAATACTCATTAAAAAACACATAGCATACGCATCCCCCTATGCATACTCATCCCCCTAACCACAGACACAACAACCCTAGAACATAATCATAAAAATTAAACTGCAGTCCAACAACAACCTCTTCATCATAGCAGGCTACGCGGCGGGAACGCAGTCAACTGATTTCATAAACGAACTCACTCATATCTTCACCTCCCTTACACTCAGAAACCCAAACAACTACTACAGTGAGTAACTTTAATATTCGGACACTTTGAGATTTATACTTTGTTACATCATAACTTTGTTTCTAACAAAACAAATAAAAAACATAATCAGTATTATATTAAGATATATGGCTAGTAAACAATAGTATAAGTTTTATTTACCTAACTTACAACTGTTGTTAAATACCACGATTTAAATTAAACACTGTCCGATTTTCGGACAGTACATACTGGCTGGCGACCTAAACGCCAAACACCAAGACTGGAACAATACCTACCATAACAGCAGAGGCCTTGCTCTAGCAAAATGGATAACAAAAAACAACATTGACCATAGAACCTCCTTATTAAGCACCAACACCCCTACTTTCCCAAGAAGTAACACATTCATAGACATCTGCCTCCTAGACAGTAGAATACTCGTACTAAACAGGAACACAGACGACACTATCCCCACTCTAAACTTCGACAGTGACCACAGAGCAATAAAGATCCACTTCACACTCCCCGAAAGAGACAACCAAATCCCCTTCACCACCCCCAGCCAACCACTAAACTACAAGAAAACTGACTGGTCGAAACTGAAAAAGGACATTAACAAAAACTGGACAACAACGATACCCACCAACAAAAACCTCTCAAACGAGGAGATAGACAGCCACCTCGACAACATAAACAAAGTAATATTAAACACAATACACAGAGTAGTGCCCACACTCCCTGACTACAACTCAGCAGATCTTTATGTAAACAACAACATCAGAAAACTAAAGAAGCCCAAAAACATACTACTAACAATGCTACACAACGAATACAGGCATCCATCCGGCCTCTCCCAAACAATAGTAGAATCAACAAAGGCCCTCCTTAAACAATACAAAACTAAAATCAAACAAGAATTCCAAAAATCCGTAAATACGTACTGGGAAAATAAAATCAAAAACATCCCAATAAATTCTCACCAAATGTTCCAGCAAATAAACACATTTTTTAGGAAAAAGGAGGGCCTAACCATCCCCAACCTAAAAATCGACCACAACAACAACAACCTAATAGCTAAAGCAAAAATGGACCCAAACACCCTAACCCGAGACCAGCACGGAAAATTTACAATTACAAAGGAGAAAGACAAACTAAACATACTAGGAGCCCACTTTGCTGAGACAAACGCACAGAACAATACACTAGGAAAGAAAAGACTATCAGAATTGGTAGAGAAACACCATACCACCCACAGCACAGACAGCAACACAAATAATATAACAGTCAATACCCTCACACAATTTTCGGACACAAATCCAGCCTCCAACCCGAAATACGAAATAGATCATAAATATTTCACAACGCTCACACACACAACACAGCTATTCAGAAAAACGAACAATAAAAAATCCTCAGGTCCTGACAATATCCCTAACATAGTATTAAAGAACCTACCCACCAACCTCCTCTCCAGGTACAATACCCTCTTCAACAATTGCCTGAATAACCACTACTTTCCCGATGCCTGGAAAATAGCACGAGTAATACCCATAAAAAAGAAAGGAAAAAACCCTCACGACCCATCTACAGTCGCGTCGGTATTTATGTTGACGCTGTTGTATTCCTGGTATTGACGATATTGTTGCATAATGTAAGCACTTGTACGCGTCCATCTGTACATTCTGACAATGTTTACATTGTGTACAAGAAATGCCTTAGTATACCAGTGAGTGTCAAACCGAAAACATCGCGTGCAATCAAGTAATAGTTAATCTATAAAAATATTTCCCAAATTTGGTCCGCCGGAAAGTAAGTTGACGTACACAAGTTTTTATTTTATTAATAAAATTCCGCTGTTAAACACGCATTTAATAACTTGATAATGTATTTAGTCTCTTATAGAATGTTTTTTTTGTTTTGTATTGTTATTGTTAAGAATTGGTTACTTGTAGCATGCCGAAAACACGGGAATTACACGAGTCTGAAAGATTATTAATTTATAAAAGAAGACCCTCCACCGTGAAACACGGTGGAGGGTCTATAATGTTATGGGGCTGCTTCAACAATGAAAATGTAGGAAAAGTAACAATTATTGATGGTATACTAACAGCAGCGAAATACATCGATATTCTAAAAGAAAATTTGTTTTCATCAATTGAAAAATTTGGGCCAGATACAGAATACATATTCCAACACGACAACGATCCAAAACATACCGCAAAGATCGTTAAACAATTTATAGACGAAAACAATATATCGCTGCTTTCTTGGCCACCGCAGAGTTCAGATTTAAATCCGATTGAGCACTTATGGGACGAACTCGATCGAAAAATACCAAAATCGCACCGCTATACAAAACCAAAATTGATAGCCGCACTAAAAAAAGCATGGGATGAAATACAGCCCCAAACATTAAAAAAATTAATAAACAGTATGCCAAATCGTTTACTGCAAGTAATTAAAGCCAAAGGGTATCAAACTTCTTATTAAATATTTCTTTTCCTGTTTTTTATAGACTTAGAATTTACTTTATAAACACTGTCAACTTACTTTCCGATGGACATTAATTAGAAAATATTTGTTAATGCTATCGTTACTCAAATGAACATAATTATTAAGATGACGTTATTTACTTAAGACCCGAATAAATTTATTTTTGTTAACATTTCGCATTTTATTCATTTTTATTGTATCCTTTTACAGCTATTTTATAAAAATGATAAGTGTCAACTTAAATACCGACGCGACTGTAGTTACCGACCGATTAGCCTACTACCAAACATCTTAAAAATCTTCGAAAAACTCATCAAAGAAGCCATAGAAAGATTTTTCACAACACACAGCATTATCCCAAACAACCAATTTGGATTCCGTCCCCAACTGAGCACAATACATGCAATACATACACTAACATCCGACATCCAACACACACTACACAGCAACGAAAGCGTAGCTGCCTGCCTAATAGACTTGGAGAAGGCCTTTGACACATTCTGGGTAAAAGGTCTCCTTTATAAACTTTCAAAAAAAGACTGTCCATCTCACTTTATAAAAATAATCACAAGCATGACGCAAAACAAAAAATTCTATACATCCAACACTAAAACTAACTCAACGCTAACACTACATCTGACAGACGGACTACAACAAGGGACAGTCACCGCACCAAACCTCTTTAACTTCTACACTGCAGCCATACCAAAATTATTCCAAATACCAGAATCCCCAGACATAAAAACACTACACTTCGCAGACGACCTTATAGTCTACATCAAAGGAAAAAACATAACAAAAATACAGGAGAAAATGCATCACCTCTTTGACAAGATAGACGATTATTATCATACATGGAAGCTCAAAATTAACCCAGAAAAATCAGAAACCATCCTATTCCGAAGGCCAATCAAAAACCAGTCAAAAAAAGTTTCCTAAAAGCATACAAATCGTTCCAAATAAAACACAGGACCACAGTAATTCCACACAAAAAAACTGTAAAATACCTGGGCATAAACCTAGACCAATTCCTCTTATTCAACCAGCACGTAGACATTCAACTAAAAAAAGCAACAAAAACATTTCTCAATAACGCCAAATTATTTTACTCAAAATATCTAAGCACAAAAATAAAAGTCATATGCTATATGTTGCTTATAAGGCCAATAATATCATACGGCGCCCCAACTTGGTTCAACATAAGCCCCTCAACCATGGAAAAGATCAGGATATTCGAGAGAAAATGTCTCAGAGCTTGCACGGGTCTAAACAGAAGTGAAAAATCCAATTATAAACGATACACAAACAACAACAAAATATACGACACTGCAAACATCCCAAGAATAGACAGCTTCATCATAAAACTAACCAGAGATTACTTTGCCAACATCCCAAAAATAAAACACAACCACCTTATAAACAGTTCATTATACCCGCACGACGTATTCCATAAAAAAAAACCCTAGTAACCGGCAATATCCCCCCAGAAGCCTTCCTACTACTCGACAAAACAGGCAGAGTCACGGACCAAAACAATATTCCAATAATTTACCATATACAACGCACAGCCACCAACAAAAAAATCCTATGCGACCCCCACATAAATAGTGTGACGGGAATTATTCCCGTTTGAATTTAAAAGAGAGAGAGAGAAGTAATATGTGACTTCTCGGTTCAGTATTCAAATAACAATTTAGTTAACTTAACCTGATTTATGAAATATCACAGAATTTCTTAAGAGTGACCCGTAGATCACGGACAATATCGTATTATTAAGGAGTGCAAATTAGGGTTAAGACAATTTGATTTGGATTGTAGAGACTGAACGGATTTATTTGTGGTCGGTACATCGCTTTTATATCTTCTGGTAGTATGAAGAGTGGGGTTTGCTTCTGTCTTAAAGTGTTTAGGTGGCTTTTGCTGATGCAAGCGTTGGTCGCGGTGTTACAGTTGGGACTGGGCGTTGGTCGTCGTTACACCCCCCTTCCTAGATTCGGCTTGGTCCTACAAGACGTCCTAGGGGTCGGTGCCTCGAAACTTGAGCCTTCGGGTCCTTTCGATGATTGGTTTTACATCTGGAATTGGGATGTCCTGAGGTGGTGATATGACGACGGATTCTTCTTTTGGTGTATAATGTGCGCTGCCGGATGTCGAGCCGTAATAGTGCCGTCCGGTGGTGTTTGAGTTGAAACAATTATTGAATACACAGGGTTTACATGAACATAAAATTATTTTCCATAGTCGCAATTTATAGATTATGTATATCGCTAATCCTATTCCTAAACAGCCTATTAGCGTTTGGAGAACCATCCAGGTGTCGAAAACGGGTGTATTACGTTCGCAAATACGTAATTCGGAAACTTTGATACAATGATCCATGTCTCTTTCAGATAAGGTACTGTGTTTTCGGGTTTCCTTATCTATTAATACAAATTTTTCTGCTATTGAGAGTATGTGCAAATGGTGTTCGGTGACAAGCGGTATCATGACCGTGGAATACAAGGCATAGATTTGTTCTTCTATTATTGGAATTTTCAACTCGAAGCAAAGTTTGCTATTATTCAAAACGAATACGTTAACTTTTGCGACCCTAAGAAATTTATAAGCAAATTCATCAGTGTTCTCGAATACCATGCGGTTAGACCCGAATTTAAGTTCAATAGTTCTAAGAATTTCGTTCAACTGTGGCCTTTCAAGTAATACGGGATCAATCTTGCCTTGTTCCCCATTGACGATTAAAGAGCGCAAGTTATTTATTATTTCATTATGTTCGGATATTATTTCTGAGAGTTCAAACAAGCATTCGAACGCTAGTTCCTTTTTCTGTAGGTTTGCAAAATTTTGATTTGTCGTAGTAGAAATCCTCTTGACGTAAGCGTCAATTTTCGACTGAAACTCTTCGTTGTTTTTTAAAATGGTTCTAACAATTGTTGTTTCGTTCTTAACCAGAACGCTCAAATGTTTGTTATCCCTGTACAAATTGTCAATTTCCTTATTGTAATATTCTGCGTCTTTCTGACTGAGTGTACCAAAAAGAATGTTTGCTAGATCTCCTATCGGGTTAAGCCAACCTCGTTTTACGCGCTTATGCAAATCTCTACGAGTTCTTGAAAGGTGTATAGATTCGTTGTATCCTAAGCTAGCAAACAACGTGTTTCTATGTGCTAAACTACGATTAAACCTAGTGACTAAGTGATCAATCAGGGGTCGTGGTATATTGTTTTTAAGAAGATAAAGTGAATGATGTAATGCTTTTCTAATGTGAAGTTCCGTTTGTTTGATTTCTTCGAGGTCGGTGTAGACAATAGTTTTCCATTCTTTGTGGTATAGGCGCGTGATTCCCATAGGGTCGAAGTAGATATTTGGCACGCTATGGAATTTTGTTACGGTTCCTGGGTCGCCAAGTGCAAGTGTTTGGGCGATGAGAATGAATCCTAATAATGGTGGCATCGTGACCTGAAACTTACAAATTTATTTAGCGTAGGTAAGGTTTGAGTCTATTTCCATGTACTCTAACATCTCTGTTGTCTAGCGAGATGACGTAGTTAGGGGTATTAACTTCTAGTATCGTAGCTGGCCCTAACCATTCAGCGTCTATTTTGTTTTTTGCGCTATCGTTATGGAGCATTACTTTATCTCCTATGTTAAATATGGCTTGAGTCCTAATGATTTGTGTGTCTTGTAGTTCTTTATGTCGTTTCTTCCTTTCTTCAATCTTCTTTCGTGCGGCTTCTAAATATGCGTTATGGCGTTGTCTCCACATTCTTACCAAGCGTTCTTTTGTTAATGTTGGTGTTACAGCAATTGTTGAGGGTAAATTAGCTTTTCTTCCGAATGTGAGTTCGAATGGCGTGAATCCGGTTCCTTCATGTACAGCTGTATTGTGCCCCATACATATTATATTCAATCGTTCGTCCCAGTTGTTGTCAGGTCCGTTTAGACTGGTGCGTATACAGTCCTTTACCAATGCGTGGGTTCTTTCTAGTGCTCCATTACTTTGGGGATGAAACGCGGTCGTTCTGATGTGTTTGATTTTTAATGCTTCTTCCAATCGCTGCATCATTTGGCTGACAAAGTTAGTTCCTTGGTCCGTTAGTATGTGTTTCGGAGAGGAGAAAATATAGACATAATGTTCTAGAAGTGCATTTATAACGTTTTCCGTGTTATACGATCTAAGTGGGACAAGTATTAAATATTTAGTCAAAACGTCTTGCATTGATAGTATATATTCATTTCCCTTATCCGTTCGTGGTAATGGTCCGAAAATGTCTAAAGCTAACTTATCGTTTGGTTCTAGGGGTGTGTCTGTTATCACAGCTTCTTCTTTATTTCGGATTCTGTTCAATTTGTTCCGTTGGCAGTTATCGCAAGTTCTGATAAATTCGATCACTTCTCTTTCCATATTAATCCAATTTCCCTTTTCTCGTACCTTTTGAATCGTTTTATTTTCTCCTAGGTGTTGTCCGATTCCGGAATTATGGCACTCCAATATTATTTGTCGTCTTTCTGCTTCTGTTAACTCAGTCATACGCGGGTTTGTACAATAAATGACTTTAAAGTGAGGGTGTAAATGTTCGGCGATGTATCGTAAGGACTGATGTATCGTGATCTTTTCGGTTTCCGTATATACGTCGTTTGAAAGTTGGAGTCGGATGGTTTTTAAATTTTTGTTCCTTCGTTTATCAATCATTTCCTTTAATCTGAGCAACCACCTGTCCCCTACGTGGGGTCCGAGGTCGTCCTTGAAGATGCGTATCCAGTTGTTTCCATAGGCGTTTGCTTCCGTAGCGAGCTGAAATTGGGAGTGCGCCTGCCATTGTTCAAAGTCGTTTCCAAAAGTGGAAGAGGTGCTAGTGTTGGGTGTGTTTTCTTCTGGGTCGGCGGTATCCGTAGATGATCCAGATAGCCGTGCTTCCAAATCTTGTAGTCCAGCGGCAGAAATGAGGTTTTCATAGTTTCGAATGTCTGGGTTATTTATAGTTCGGTGGAGGAGTTGGTCAGCGTCTATCGTAGTGAGTGGTAAGACGCGAGATAAGGCATCTGCAGCGGTGTTTTCTTTCCCTTTACAGTGTTCTATTATATATTCGTATTCTTCGAGCTTCAATCTCCATCGCAGAAGTCGGGATGATGGTTCCTTCATATTAAAAAGCCATTTAGTGCCTGATGATCGGTTAATATTTTGAATTTTCGTCCTAACAAGTATTGCCTGAGCCTTTTAACTGCCCAGACAATGGCCAATAATTCTTTCTCCGTTGTTGTATAATTTTGTTCCGCCTTATTCAATGTCCTCGAAATGTAACAGCATGGATGTCCTTCTTGCGAAAGTATTGCTCCCAATCCTTCGTTAGATGCGTCCGTGATGAGTGTAAATTCTTTGCCAAAGTCGGGATATCTCAGTATAGGGTGTTCACAGAGTTTTTGTTTTAAGGTGTCGAAGGCAATTTGGCATGCGTCTGTCCAAAAAAAAGGCTTTTCTATCTTTGTTAGTTCGGTAAGAGGTTTAGCAAGTTTGGCAAAATCTCGAATAAATTTCCGGTAGTAACCAGCAAGTCCTAAAAATGATTTTATCTCAGTTGGGTTGCGGGGTATTCTGAAGGATTTGACAGCTTCTATTTTTTTTGTAGTTTGGTTTTACTCCTTCGGGGGTAATGAGGTGGCCTAAATATTCTAACTCTGGCCGGAGGTACTCGCATTTGTCTGGTTGCAGTTTCAGACCTGTTTCTCTTAGTCTTTGGAATACTATGGCTAAATTTTTGTTATGTACCTCAATGGTGGATCCGAATATTACTATGTCATCTAAATATACAAAGCAGCACTTTCCAATTAATCCTCTGAGTGCTTTGTCCATCATGCGTTGGAAGGTCGCCGGTGCATTTTTGAGCCCGAATGGCATGCGGTTGTAGTGGAAGTGTCCTTCGGAAGTTGAAAATGCTGTATACTTCTTTGATGTTGTGTTCATCGGTATTTGATGGAATCCCGAGCTGAGATCTAATGCGGAAAAGAAATTTGCCTTGCCCAGATGGTCCAATATCTCCTCGATGCACGGTAGTGGATATGCGTCTTGATCAGTCAATTCGTTCAATTTCCTAAAGTCAACTACAATTCTCCATTTCCGTATTCCTGAGGCATCTTCTTTTTTTGGTACAACCCACAGGGGTGAGTTATATGGCGAATCTGATTCCTCGATAACTCCCTTGGCCAACAAGTCTTCCATTTGTTTCTGAATTTCGATTTTATGACATTCCGGGAGTCGATATGATTTTGTATTTACTGGTCTCGGATCTTTTACAACAATTTCGTGTGCGGTGAGTTCGGTGCAGGGTAATGGATCCCCTTCTAGTGCAAATATGTCGGAGTAGCTAAAGATAATTTTTTCTATGGGTTGTCGGTAAGCGTTTTCGACGTGCGAGATTCTTGTTTTGTCGTGGAGCTGACGTAAGCGTTCGGGTAATTCTAAAGTGTCTGTTTCGAGCGTTATTTTCTTTTCTGCTGCGCGAATATCCGTTTCCTCTGTGTTCACGAAATTGATCCTAACCGTTCCGTTTGCTGTTTTTATATCTTCTGTTATCATCTGTCGTGCTGGTATAAGGAGTTCGTCTCGTAAAGGGATACAAAAATTATTTAGTGTGAGTGAGTCGTTGTCGATTGAAAATTTATATAAATTTAGGTTAGGTTAGGTTAGGTTAGGGTAATCCTACTATTCCGTCTTCGTGAATAGGAAAATTATCTGGTACAACATGAAATTTATGATACTGTCCTAACGAATATAATGTAACTGTCTCTGTCGAGGTATGTGAGTCGTTTCCCATTTTGAATTCTTTAATTTCGTTTTGCCGTTTGGTTATTTTATCAAGCAGTCCGGTTTTTATGATGTTTATGCTTGCTCCTGTGTCCAATAAGAGTCGTCCGAATCGGCACATCCCTCCAAGCCTGGCGGTGAAGTGTCGTAGTCGTCCGCTTGTACCGGAAATCCTTGCGATTCCTCCTCGTTCTTTGTAATGTCTTCTTGTAGGCGATTTATTCTCGGTGGTAGTTTTCCGGTTTGGGGAAGTTGAAAATTTCGCTTAAAGCATTGGTCACGTTTGTGTCCTGTTTTTCCGCAGATGGTACATTTTAGTTGGAGTCGTTGCTGTAATGGCAACGCATGGTTTGGTATATAGTGGTTACTGGTTGGCATCTTTTCCTCTTGGCGTGATGGTGTTGGCTGGTGCTGTCGGCGTATCATTTGCGTTGGTCGTGGCCGCGACAAGGTTTGCGAGGCTTGTCGGGACGATGTTCTGTTCTGGGCTTCACGTGTCCATATTTCCATTTCCAAAGCGATTTGTTGTGCGGTTGCCAAGGTTTGTGGGTCCCTGGCGATCACCAACTTACCGATCTCTTGGCGTAGGTTAAGGATGTATTGGGCGGTAGCAGTTTCCTCTTCTTCCTCCAGAGCAATCCGACGGGCCATGGGTCGCGGGTATTTGTTCTGAATGGCGTATCTTAATTCATTCAGCTGCTGTCGGTACCGTAAATTGAAAGATTGTACTGTTTCGGTGAAACCTTGTTTGATGTTGTGCAATTTAGATCGCGCATTTGAAATAGTCACGGGTGGAGAGACGTGCAGTCGCAAATTTTCGTACAGTTCTTCGTACGAAGTGATGGTTAGGTGTCGGATACTGCGTTCCGCTTAGTCGGCAATCTTTTCAGCTATAATTAAACCCAGCAAGGGGTCTTCTTCGTCGCATTGCGCTCGAGCTCGTTTTACTGCTTTAATAAAGTCTTCTACTCCTATATCATCCTTTCCATTCAACGCGCGGATCGTGCGGACTATGTCCTTGGCGGGTACGTGCTTTACCTGTACTGCTGACTCTTTAAATGTGCCAGGAAGTTCCGCTGCCGCACGGCGTAATGGAATGCGCTGTTTCGGTATTTCCTCTTCGTCGTCTTCTGGATCGGGGTGTTCGACTGTCGTATGGTTTATACCTACAGATTCGTCGTCCGTTGCTAATTGCCCTATCTTAGAGGCTAAAATTCTTATTTCATCGGCCCTTTTCTTATTTTCCTCTCCTAAATTCGTTATATCTATCTGCAATGTTTCTTGATTTTTCTGTATGGCTAAGCTTATTTTTTCGATGGCTGCGCTTAGGGAAGCCATGCCCCTTTCTAATGCGTCTAACCTGCCGTCCATTTCAACGGTTTCGTTTTCACAATCGCTACTGTCGGATCGGAACTCTGTGTTCGGCTCCCGATACAAATTAAATGAATTGTAAGCCAGTGCTTACCTTAAACTCAATCTCGTGGCGGACAGCGCTGGTTGCTCGTAGTCCCTGTATCTCGTGGAGCTCTCGTAGTCTTCACGATCGGCAGTTTTCAGCAACCAAGTCGTCTGGACCATCCGTTGAGTACACAGGTCGGTAGACTCGCTGATCGTCTTCTGGCACACGTAGTCCCTTCGTTGAGTTTCGAACACGCGTAGTTTCGATTCGCGGAAGATTGAAAACGATCACTTTTACACAACAAGTCTCCCTATCCTGGCAGGATCGCCAATTTGTGACGGGAATTATTCCCGTTTGAATTTAAAAGAGAGAGAGAGAAGTAATATGTGACTTCTCGGTTCAGTATTCAAATAACAATTTAGTTAACTTAACCTGATTTATGAAATATCACAGAATTTCTTAAGAGTGACCCGTAGATCACGGACAATATCGTATTATTAAGGAGTGCAAATTAGGGTTAAGACAATTTGATTTGGATTGTAGAGACTGAACGGATTTATTTGTGGTCGGTACATCGCTTTTATATCTTCTGGTAGTATGAAGAGTGGGGTTTGCTTCTGTCTTAAAGTGTTTAGGTGGCTTTTGCTGATGCAAGCGTTGGTCGCGGTGTTACAGTTGGGACTGGGCGTTGGTCGTCGTTACAATAGCAAAAACACCAACCACCGAATAGTCTACAGCACGGACATACCAAAACTAGACTCAACAAACAAATACCACCACAACACAGACAAATACTGGTGGCTATCCGAACCTAATACAAACAATTAATATGTAAATCCCGTCACCAAAGCGCAATTTCTGTAACGCATATATAAGCATATATACAGGGTGGCCCGGGACTCACGCAGTATTTTTATAAAAGGGGTAGCTGATGTGATTCTGAACGATTTTTTCATTGACCAAAATATTGTTTGAAGCTTCGTTTTCGAGTTATTAACGAAATACACTGGCGAATGAGAGCGGCCGTATAGCGCGAGCTCAGTCACAATCGCGCGCGGCCGTGATCGGGTGCATCGAGGGGCGACGTACGCCAAATATTACAATCGTCTTACATTAAAAATAGGGTGTAATTCTTCGTTATTCATCAATAACAATTAAATTAACCAGTCGTTTAATAACTGTTCCATACTTTTATTCGTTTTCCGAAACGAATAAAGTGTTTTATTAATTATGAAAAAAGTGTTTGAATGATTAATGTTAGAAAAGGGTAGTCAAATAAACTTATCCATTCGGTCGCGAATTTGCCTGCTTTCGCGGTGTCTTGGCACTTGGTCATTGTACCGATCCTGACCTATCTTAACCATGTGAATGTTAACCATGTGTATGTAACCATATGTTTTGTGCCACGTCTCGGCGATCGATACAGATCTGATTCGCACTTGTTTCCAAACGCACATGACACACACATTAACTTTCGACATGTTCGTCAATGCGAGTCGCGTGCGTGTGGAAACAAGTACGAATCAATTCTGTATCGATCGCTGGGACATGGTATAAAGGGGATAGGTCAATGACCAAGTGCCAAGACACCGTCGAAGCAGGCAAATTCGTGAACGAAAAGGTAAATTTAATTAACTACCCTTTTCTGACATTAATCATCCAAACACATTTTTCATAATTAATAAAACACTTTATTCGTTTGGGAAAACGAAAAAAAGTATGGAACAGTTATTAAACGACTTGTTAATTTAATTGTTATTGATGAATAACGAAGAATTACACCCAATTGTTAATGTAAGACGATTGTAATATTTGGCGTACGTCGCCCCTCGATGCACCCGATCCCGGCCGCGCGCGATTGTCACTGATCTCGCGCTATACGGCCGCTCTCATTCGCCAGTGTATTTCGTTAATAACTCGAAAACGAAGCTTTAAACAATATTTTGGTCAAGGAAAAAATCGTTCAGAATCACATCAGCTACCCCTTTTTTAAAAATACTGCGTGAGTCCCGGGCCACCCTGTATAAGTATATACATATACTCTCTCTCTGTACATAATGTAAATAACCTAGATATAAATTCCCTAGTCTTAATTGCCTGCCTAACTGGCAGGAACGCACAAGTGAATGCACGCGGTATGTAAGTGTAGAGTGTGCATGCTTTAGTCTAAGCCCCCCCCCCTTTCCCCTTCCTCCCACCCTCCTATCACAAGCAGGAGCGATACCCACCATCTCGGTTTTTCTAGTGCTACCCAGCATTATCTTTTTCCCGAGATCCAATAACCAAAAACACAGTCTATCCAAAAAATAGACAAATTAAAACTAAGAACAAAATAAAATAAGGGGAACAAAGCCCCCAACTCGTTTGCAAAAACTCCCCCCCACAGGCTGCGAGCGTCACTAGCCCGACCATGCAGCTACATACCATTAGATCAGTAACTAAATAGATTATTCACTATAAATTATCAATGTAATCATATCCTTACAAACATTGTAATTCTGAATAAAAACCACTTCAATCAGTGCCTAGTAATACGAAGGTCTCGGGTTCGATTCCCGATGACTCCCCTTCATTTTTATAAAGTTCCTACATACATCTTAACGTCAAAGACGCACAGTTCAAATGACTTTATGAAACTGATAAAAAACGTACCCGAAAACAAGAAGATTGGTATGATTCTCACAGATCAATATCCGGGCATAAATTCTAAGGAGTTTAAAAGATTTCTATACGACAGAAACATACCAATCATTTTCACGTCCATAAACTCACCATTTTCCAATGGTTTGAATGAAAGACTAAACCAAACATTAGTCAACAAAATCAGACGCAAAATCAATGAAGAAAATAAAAAGAAACTAGCGAGGACAACCATCACACACGATTGTACAAAACTGTACAATGAAACTGGACACACTGTCACGGGATTCGCTCCAAAATATCTAATGGAAGGAGCTGATATGAGAGTTTTACCGGAGGAACTAAAGGAGGAGAAAAGCAATAATTTAATATTGGACAGAGAAACGGCGATGGAAAACACAAGAAACTCACATAACTATAATAATAAACAATTTGACAAATATAGAAAAGAACATAAATTCAATGTAGGAGACTGGGTTTACGTTAAAAACGGAAATAGACTAAATAGGAAGAAATTAGATGAACTAAGGATTGGACCGTACAAAATACTGGATAAAATATCAACATCAATATACAAGATAGATACAGGACACAGAAAATCTGAATCAAACCTATTCCACATCACAAAGCTTGTTCCGGTTCCCGTTCTGATTAATGAAGAAGATACAGAAGATAAAGATCATCTGTGATGCAATACTTGATAATTATTATTCTCCCAAAGGGGGGAGATGTAAAGGAAATATAGTTCCTTTAATTTAAATATGGTCGCGCTCTTCCGAGCGCTAATAGAATAGAGGGAGTGAGAAGCGACAGGTAAAACAAAAGAAGGATGTGCACGTGGAAAGCCACGCAGATTAATTGTAGTATTTAATATTAATAAAATTTAAGGAGGGATTAATAACATTAGGGAGCAATAACATTAAATGTCGTTTCTTCACTACAGGTAAAGACTTGATATATAATAGTATAATAATAAATAGGATAGTAAGTGTAAATAATGAAATATAATTTCTTCACTACAGAGAGAAACTCAGTTTCGTTATTGTTTAACCCAAGTTAACTCCCCAAATAATTAATAACACATTATATATGTTTACATAATAAAACTCTTACCCATTGATTCACTATTAATTATATACTTAGAATTTTCACTATTAATTATACACTTAGAATTTTCACTATTAATTAATCAATTTTTATGCTAATTTACTATCTACTATTTATGCTAATGCTTGGGTAACAAGAACGAAAGCGTGTCTCCGCGTGACTCTGAGCGATCGCAACATGTTTCTCGTCGGCCGGGGGATCGTACGGAAGCGTTTCATGCTCGGCTCGGAGGGATCCGTTTTTGTAATTTATCAACGCAAATATGATCCAAATTATATCGCGTTTGGTGTTATTTTAATCACAACAGCCTTAGCTATATTTTCATAAAATTTGCAGAACGAAATAATTAACAATAAAGAAATTTTATAGTTGCATTAGTGTTGTCTCACCGATGCGAAGGCATTTAAATCCTTTACTGACGCCCGACTTCTCTTTCCTCTCTTTCTTTCACGCGCTGTCCTTTTCTGTGGCCGTCGATGTCAGCGCCTGCACAGTAGACGGCTCGGCCGAAATTTCCAAGAACCCAAAGTTCACCTAAATTCGATTAGTGCGCGCAGCCAGTCCCGATTAGCACGCGCTAACCGAAGAATTACTGTAAAATCTCGAATCTAGTGCCTCGATTAATGCACTTCGCTCGGGACCGAATGCGCACACTAATTGTGTGCAGCTACGTTTCCCGAGCGTTTTAAGACGGTACCATTTTTGAGAATTCACTGGTTCCAGGGGGGACCACACCAAGTATGTAGCGGGGATAGAAATGAACATTAATCGTATAAACGATTTTGAACACTAATCGAGATTTTACTGTACTCCCATCAGCGGAATCTACCGACTGCAAAGGGTTAAAACCGAATTATGGCACGATCGGAAAATAGGGTTGTATTACTGTTGACATACTTGTTACGAGCTGAGAGCTAAGGGGCACGGCTGCGGAGCCGAGGATCGGTTGTTTAGGAGTTTGTTAGTTACGGATGTACCGGTGCCTAATTCATCACCGGGTGTCGTTTAAGATAGGAAGATTGCGG
Source organism: Nomada fabriciana (assembly GCA_907165295.1). NCBI lineage: Eukaryota > Metazoa > Arthropoda > Insecta > Hymenoptera > Apidae > Nomada > Nomada fabriciana. The sequence goes on from OU015689.1 coordinate 13,139,879, forward strand.
GGATGTACCAGAGCGTATTTCCGAACTGGATGCCACTAGGAATATTCGTAAATGTAACCTCGTAACTTGCGATACACCTCGAGCGGTTAAGGTGTATCTATTCGGTGGGTTGAATACTGCTTATGATTGGAATAGGAAACGAAATAAAGTAAATATATCTAAGTTCAATAATAAAATCTATATTCTAGTTACTCTTTGGTTTACAGTCTATAGAATCGCAGAATTGAAACCCACGCTTACAGTCTTTACGTATAATAATAAACAAATATATAAAATTACTTGAAGGGGACTTGAACCCGACCTTGCTGAGCTTAGTGGAACTTTGAATAATCGCGAAGTAACTCGTAGCCTTATTATTCAAAACTGAGCCGTAATAAATATGAGTTGCACAAAAGGGACTAAAACCCGATCTCGGTGGGCATCAATATGGCTAGCTGGCACCGACATGGTACTTAGCTAGTAGGTCTATACTGAGCCCCGAGAGTAGATTCCATGCCCTTTTTATATCCGAAAGCCGGACCAAAAATATGGTGGGGTACAGATTCTTCCAAGGGTGTCCAACAAGGTCGCCCTGAAGGGTTGCGTCATCGCGCCATCGCAGATGGGGCAGACCCGACTGTATGCACTCTCGACTTCCAAATAAGGGCATAATAGATGAAACGAAGGAAACAATCCTTGCTACGTAACATACTGTACTTGTATGCAAAGTTTCATAATCTTCTGAATCTGCGGGTTGCCTAACCTCCCTTGTGAGTGAACAACTAGATTACGGGTAAGGACAATATTTCCTGTCGAACCATGCTTTTTCGTTAGTGAATTATTTATCCCAAATATCATACGCGAAATGCAATATTGGAGACTGTGAATTTACGGAACATAAGTTTCACAGAAATGGTACATATTCCGAAAAGAAATGTCGAAAGCAAAATGATTTCTTACCCCACGCACAAGTAATGATTGCAGCACTTCCAGAAATGTTACATGTTGGTGCTGAATTTGCACCGAAACAAAAAATATACTGGATTGTCAAGATGAGTGGGCTTAGGGCACATTGAGATCCAGTTAACCCGTTAGAATCCGCAAAGTCCGGTTGAAGTTCTTTCGGTATACTTCGTAACCGATTCTCAGACCCCGCATCGCCAGTGCGTTAACACCGTGGAGCTTAGGTAATAATTTACACACTATACAAATATATCGTGACAATTACACTTGTATAAACAATTGCTTGCAATATATATTTATTAAATGTTCACCATTAAATCGAGTAGATTCATTGAAACCATTCTTTACTCCGTAATCCTTTATATTAGTAGTAACGAACCCACAGATACAACTTAACCGCTCAAGTTGTATCGAATATTAATTTAAAGTTACGAGTCAACCTAACATTTCCTGCGACTCCCTGATTTCGTATCAGGTTTGTCTGTGCACCTTACTGATAAATTCCCAACCGTATTCTTTGGGTAACATTAACCTTCGCCGGCCTAGGCGTTGCCCACAGCCCCGGCTCGTTACAAGGCACTTTTAACCCTTTGGCCTATAACTACGAGTCTGACTCGTGGAAAAGAATTTGTACCATAAGCGAAAACCACGAGTCTGACTCGTGGTAAAGAATTTGTGCCATAAGAGAAAACCACGAGTTAGACTCGTGGTAAAGAATTTGTGTCATAAACAAAAGCCACGAGTCAGACTCGTGGTGAGGAATTTGTGCATAAGATGCCGCGTATTATTGTTAGGACAAGCGATTAGAGTTATTCCACATCAAATATTTTTTCTTTGATTGTAACATCAGTATTTTGTTTTTTTCATTTGTTTCTGACGAAACTGGATGATCTGTTACTTTAATTCCCCGTAAAGCTTCGTTACGTTCACACGTTTCAAATATAACTTCGTATATATGTAGACTGTTGAGGGACCCAATGTACGCAATACCCATTACTATGGCTATGGCCCTGAGGGTCTTACATATGGTTGTAAGGGGGGGGGGGGGGGGGGGGGGAACATCGGAAGGAGCCTAGCGTTCTAGCGATCTCACTACTCTATAGAATGTATTCAATAAAACTACTTGTAATCCTAATATAGAATTAAAAAACTCTTATACCCACTATGCCAAGAAGAAGGAAATCTAATGTTGACGGTAGTGGAGAGAAGTGTTGGCACTATTGCCGATTCTGATTCGATAGATCCTTTTCAATATGTTAGCGGGGACAGTGATATTATGTTTCCTGTAAGAAAACGTCTACGAAGGTTAATAATTGAAGATGATTCCGATGATGAAGACAGCACTTATCAGCAATTATCAGCGCAATGGTTTTGGGAAGAAAATAATAACAAGATGAAGAATTTTTACAAATCACTAGGTTTCTCCACCTTGCAAATAACGATGCGACTGACAACAGGGATAAATTACGTAAAGTGACACCTGTGATAAACTATTTTAATGAAAAATTTAAAGACGTATATGTAATGGAAGAAAATATCGCGATCGATGAATCACTGGTGAAATTTAAGGGACGTACGTCTTGTAAACAATTCAATCCTTCAAAAAGGGTGAGGTTTGGGATTAAATTTTATAAACTCTGCGAGTCAGCATCGGGTTACGGCTATAATTTTAAAATATATTCAGGAACGATAAAACAAATCTTGATTACAGTGCATCTGAAACTGTTGTGATGGAGTTATTGCAATCAATACTAGATAAAGGACATACCTTATATATAGATAATTGGTATCCTTCGCCGAAATTGTTTCTAACTTTGGTTAGAAATGGAACAAACGTTCTTGGGACAGTACGTTGCAATAGAAAAAATATGCCGAGAGATTTTGTTAAAGCAAAGTTAAAAAAAGGAGACTGTATAATAAGGAATTGCAATGGCATGCTAGCGTTGAAGTGGAAGGATAAACGAGACGTCCATATCCTTTCAACAAAGCACGAAAGTGCAGAAATGATTGCGCAAAACGAAAGTCATATAAGTCCTATTTTCAAGCCAAAATGTATTATAGATTACAATATGGGAATGGTTGGTATTGATCGCCAGGATCAGGTACTAGCGAGTTTCCCTATTATGAGGATATGTATACAGGGTGGACCACCACATTTTACCTTCTGGATTTACGTCTTTATTATTACGCATAGCAAAAAATGTTTCAGATGAAGTTGAGAGGGTTTTGAGGGGGGCATATTCGGATGGTACAGTTTTTTTTGTAGGTGGACGTGTGAAGGTCATGTGAAGGTCATTAATGTTTTTTAAAATGGAATCATATATTTTTTATTGAATCAGCTGATGCTCCTTCTTATTCTTTATAAAAAAGTATTAATCTATTTGTGTAAAAAAATCATTAGTTTAGGAGATATTTTAATTCTAATTTGTGAATTTGACCGTGCACCCTGCACGTCTGCAGGATGTTATACCTGCAGTAACACCGTAACAGAGACTAAATTTCACAATAAGTAGAAGAGCACGAATTATCAACACAAAAAATTGCTTGATGCGCAAAGTTAATTATCTTAGGTCTGAACTGATTGACTGTAGGATTTATTCTAATTTGTCGGTGTAGTGTAAGTAAAAATGTAAGCTATGACTAAAATTCTATTAGTTATTACTACTTTGTGAGGGAGTGGAAATAGAATATCTTATTGGATGTTAATAGGGGTGGAAGTGGTAAGCGAAGTAGTGCTAGGATTTTTAGGGAAGAGGTATTTTATGATTTGCACAAGTCTTGAGGAAAATTCCATGTTGTAATAAAAAAGAGAGAAGGAGTGCTATGGTTGACTTTACCAGATGTGTGCAGAGTTGGGGGTTTTCCGTGGAACTGCAGGTATAACGTCCTGCAGACGTGCAGGGTGCACGGTCAAATTCACAAATTAGAATTAAAATATCTCCTAAACTAATGATTTTTTTACACAAATAGATTAATACTTTTTTATAAAGAATAAGAAGGAGCATCAGCTGATTCAATAAAAAATATATGATTCCATTTAAAAGAACATTAATGACCTTCACATGACCTTCACACGTCCACCTACAAAAAAAACTGTACCATCCGAATATGTCCCCCTCAAAACCCTCTCAACTTCATCTGAAACATTTTTTGCTATGCGTAATAATAAAGACGTAAATCCAGAAGGTAAAATGTGGTGGTCCACCCTGTATATTCTACACAACAAAAACAGTATGGTAAAGAAACAGAATTACACTGACAAGGAAGGTTAGGCAACCCGCAGATACCGAAAATTATGAAACTTTGCATACAAGCACAGCATGTCATCCGGAATACAACCCTATATTCCAATCGTGCCATAACTCGGGTTTAAGGGGTGAATTCAGCCCTTAAAAAAAAATGAGGATTTTCTTTTTCGTCATATATCTCAGGAACACTGAGAGATATCGGAAAAAAGTTTAAGTAAAACTTGCACCGTTTTATTGTGTTTATTAAAATGCCTAAAAAATTTGTTGGAAAAATTCGTTCTTTTCGAGTTACTCCTCCCCCCACCCCCTCCGCCCTAAGAAAATATTGTTTACTATTCGTGCTGAAAAACCTCTGGGTATCCTCTTTTCATATCTCTAAATGACATATGTGTTAAATTTTTTTTTTAATAAACGAAACCATTATTTACGAATTTGAAGTCCATTTTTGCACTTTTCTTTAATGAACTGGCCTCACAACGCAATATTTAAATAGTTTACATTTATTTTAAGTTCATTTACATGAAAATTATTCATATTAAATTTAATTGTAACAGTATAACAGTTTTTAGTAATAAAATATGTATTTAAACATTTCCATTCTCTTTTTGTACAATTTTCCACATCGAAGGGTTGTATAAGTAACAAACGACAAAAGTAGTAAAAATCACGGTTGGTAATTACTACAAAAATGATATTGCTCGTAGAAATGATCGAAACAGAGGAACTCGCTACACCAGGCATATCGGCGAATAACAGCCGCTCCACAAACATTTCACTACAAATCGGTATCAGAATATAACGATAAGGGGAACACTGTGCAAACATAAATCTTCGAACAATGTCTTGTATTGTCAATAATATTGAAAACCTTGAAATATTAATAATAATATTAATATCCTGTAGATTTCTGTTACTATAGGAATGAAAAGGCTATTCCAAAGTGTAGTATTTGTGGCGTAGCGGCCTTTATGCGATGTGCGTGGTGTGGCGAGTACCTTTGTTTCGAACATTTCTACGAGCAATATCATTTTTGTAGTAATTACCAACCGTGATTTTTACTACTTTTGTCGTTTGTTACTTATACAACCCTTCGATGTGGAAAAATGTACAAAAAGAGAATGGAAATGTTTAAATACATATTTTATTACTAAAAACTGTTATACTGTTACAATTAAATTTAATATGAATAATTTTCATGTAAATGAACTTAAAATAAATGTAAACTATTTAAATATTGCGTTGTGAGGCCAGTTCATTAAAGAAAAGTGCAAAAATGGACTTCAAATTCGTAAATAATGGTTTTGTTTATTAAAAAAAAAAATTTAACACATATGTCATTTAGAGATATGAAAAGAGGATACCCAGAGGTTTTTCAGCACGAATAGTAAACAATATTTTCTTAGGGCGGAGGGGGTGGGGGGAGGGGTAACTCGAAAAGAACGAATTTTTCCAACAAATTTTTTAGGCATTTTAATAAACACAATAAAACGGTGCAAGTTTTACTTAAACTTTTTTCCGATATCTCTCAGTGTTCCTGAGATATATGACGAAAAAGAAAATCCTCATTTTTTTTTAAGGGCTGAATTCACCCCTTAAACCCGAGTTATGGCACGATTGGAATATAGGGTTGTATTCCGGATGACATGCTGTGCTTGTATGCAAAGTTTCATAATTTTCGGTATCTGCGGGTTGCCTAACCTTCCTTGTGAGTAGGGGAGACCGGGGCTGGTTGTCACAAAGTTAATTTCTCCTTTTCTACAAGCTGTATCAGGCGGAACGTTCGTCAGTACATGTATTTTGATAACGCAGCTCAGACCACATGCATATGTTTCCGTGTCTAGGTTGAGTTCTTTTCTTACCTTAGAAACGTTGCTGAACGCCAATCTATTTTTTTTCACCGTTGGTTAGTTTTTTTGTGCTGAGTGAGTATTTTTTACATATTTCTAAATTTTGATTTTATATTATGAATAGTGGACTATTAATAATTTTTTTTAATAATGGACTTCTTCCTTATATTTTTATATATGGTGGGATTGAAAAATTCATTTCATAGCACTGTAAAAATACAAAACGTAGAGTGTTGTCAAATGGGGTCGGTTGTCACAGCATACGTGGGGTTAGTTGTCCCATGTGACAACCAACCCCATTCGTACAATAGAAACCATTTAGTACATAGTTAAATTGTATTTCAGGAAATAACTCTACCCCATAATAATGGTGAGGAATTTCAAAAAGAGTACAAATCGTGGGGACATTCCTCCTGATGTTATGCTGAGAGCAGTAAGGAGGGTTAAAATTGAGCACATATCATTTCGTCAAGCAACTAATGATTTCAAAATAAATTATCCTACATTATATAGGTATGTTACAAAAATTGAAGAAACGGACGTAAATGGTAATGTTGATGTTCCTTCAATACCTGTCGGTTATGTAAAAAGTCGGCAGGTATTTTCAATTGGAGCAGAAAATGAGCTGGTCAATTATGTGCATCAAACATTTATTTTTGTTTAAGTCCAAAAGAGCTGAGAAAATTGGCGTATGAAGTAGGAGCAGCAGGTGCAGACTGGCTAAACTCTTTCATGAAGAGAAATCCTACTTTGTCAATTCGAACGCCAGAGGCTACAAGCTTAGGAAGAGCCTCAAGTTTCAACCGCCACAACGTTGCAAAATTTTTTGGAAACCTAAAAAAGGTGATGGCCGAATTTAAGTTTTTTCCTCAAGATATTTGGAATATGGATGAAACTGGGATTACTACAGTCCAAAGACCCAATAAAGTTATAGCCCGAAAAGGCTTTAAGCAAGTGGGATCCATTTTTTCAGCCGAGAGGGGAACTTTGGTTACCCTAGCTGCAGTAGTATCGGCAGCAGGAAATCATCTACCCCCATTATTTGCTTTTTCGCGGGTTCATTATAAGGATAATTTTATTGCCAGTGCCCCCCCCCCCCCCCGGGTCCAAAGGATGTGACAGTCAATCAGGCTGGAAGCTGGAGTCCCATTTTTTACATTTTTTGGCCCACTTCGTTAAGTTGTTCGCTGCACTAGAGAGAAACCGGTGTTGTTAGTGTTAGACAACCATAGCTCCCACCTCAGTATTGAAGGTCTCCGCTTTGCCAAAGAAAATGGCATTGTCATGTTATCTTTTCCTCCTCATTGTTCCCATCGACAGAGGAAACGCCGAGAAACAAACTTGTTTTGTAAAAACGCCGAGAAACAAACTTGTGACTACTTCGCAAAAGAATTAAATTGTGAACGGGACTTTGTACCAGAAGCAGTCCCTGGGTGCTCGAAGGACAGGATACCCTTAATTGTTTCTCCCTCCATTGTGCGCCCTTTACCAAAAGCAGGCCTTAGAAAAAAGAGAAGAGGAAATTATCGTACGAGGACAACAGAAATTTTGACAGAAAGTCCTGTAAAGGAGAGAATGGAAGAGGAGCATCAAATTAAACAGGCAAACAAAATTAGAAAGGAGAATCGTCAAAGCAAGAGCGGCGAAAAAAGAAAAGTACACAAGAAGAAAAAGCTTGTTCTTGTGTAGAGCCATACGCAAGTAGTCGGCCAAATCAAACCTGGGCACAGTGTCTTGAACGCAAGCAATGCGCACATGAACTTTGAATTCCAGCCCCCAAAAGCACGTCTTATATTTGTAAAAACTGCGAATATGATTTTTCAGCAGTATTAAATTCGAATAAGGGATGATGTTTTTCGAATAAATTAATAAATAATAAATATATTCATACTTTTCATAGATATTACATGTGAAAATCAACCCATGATTGGGGTTATTTGTCACAATATTTCTAAATCTTTCAAAACAGTAAAAAGTCATTTTTTGCTAAACAAATTGAGAATCTACAAAGTTTAAAACATGCATTAAATACAGGGGTTGCGAATGGTGTAATCAAAATTTCATAAGAACGTACTGCGTTTTTTGAAATTCAATTCAATCTCTGTGACAACCAGCCCCGGTCTCCCCTACAGACTTCGAATAGCTGAAGGATTATTACAAACCGTGCCATTACAAAATTATAACAGGCAAGAACCATTATCGAACGGGGATATACCAATGAGGCTACAGGCGCAACATTGGGGTCACTTTCCAAAACATATAGATCGCAGGCCACTGAAAAAAAAATCCAACAAGAGCTTGTAAAGTATGTACGAAACATAAGAAAAGGTGTGAAACTACGTGGGAATGTAGGAATGTCGCGTAGCGTTACATGTACCTCATGGTTTTGAAAGATACCATACAGTTGAAGACTACTAATTTTCATTAAATTACCTAAGTATTTATTTACGAATTGTTATTGATTCATTATCTACTTTGAAATAATAAATTATTTTTGTCAACTGATCAATTGATTATGATTACACCCTAGACATCTTAAAATTACTATTTGTACGTAAACTTTGTTTATTATTTCTTTTGTTTATTATTTAGTGAGAGTCAAAAATGACTATACACCCCATACATCTACGATTCAACATTTTATTTACAGCATATATCGCATAAACCAAAGTTGTGATGTTGTAATACATAGTATTTCTAGTGTCACAATTGCATATAAACATACATCTTAGTGAACGACGTTCCAATGTTTTGAAAACAAATGCATATCTGAAGTAAGTTTCTTACGAACGTTTCAAAAGTGAATATACACAGAGAAAGTAGGTAGTCTGTTATGAACTATAATCCAGCAAAGTCGTTTTGTAGAAGCAGTGGTTTACGAATAAGCGTGAATTCGTGCAAAGGCTATAGCCGGGTAAGGTAGTCAAATGTGCCCTTAAACCAAATTCAACTTGTGAGGTGTCATTCGATAGCTTATCAAGAAAAACCAACTCATACCAAGTTTCAACCCTGCAACTCGACTGGGAGGGTAGTTACAGGGAAAAAAGCAAAATACAATTTTTCCCCAATATCATCCATTTTACAGCATACAAAATTTTGAAAAAAATCTGAGACATTGCAATTATGGAGGCACATATTGTAGAATTTTTACAGCTTTTCAAATTACAAACCCGAGCTGTAAAAAATGAAAAATGGATAAAAATGCTGAAAAACGCCGATTTTGTATTGAACGAATTGGAGACGCACTTTTATATTTTTTTTGTAGGTACATATCAGTGGTACTATTACTCTCAATTTTTTTCAGATATTTGAATTGGATGCGCCGCAGTTAAAAAAATTAAAAACCGATTTTTTCGTCGTTTTCAGTGCTCCTATATGTGGACATTCTTTGGACTATTTCGTCACAAAGTCCACAATCAGAATTTAAAATATTAAGAAAATGTTCTAAAAACATTGGTAAACAAATATTAATCGTTGTCATATAGTTGGAAATAAGAAAAAAGTTAATTCGCAGAAAAAAAAATCAACCTGAGTTCGGGGACTCGAACCTACAAAAAGTTTGCAGCGGTTTATGAGTCCGACACTTTGCCGCGGGACCATCGACGCCGTTGAAAATATTGCGAATACTTTAGGATATAAAGCGACTGACGTGACCTCAATCGCTTCGTTTTATTTACCCCCTTGGATATCCATGGTGGTCTCCTGAATATAAAAACATTAAACATAGCATAAAACACTTATTTCGCAAAGACTAGACAAACGTTCGCCGTATAAGGTACTCTGACACGCAAAAAACGACGAAAAAATCGGTTTTTAATTTTTTTAAGTGCGGCGCACTCAATTCAAAAATCTGAAAAAAATTGAGAGTAATAGTACCACTAATATGTACCTACCAAAAAAATATAAAAGTGTGTCTCCAATTCCTTCAATACAAAATCGTCGTTTTTCTGCATTTTTTCCCGTTTTTCATTTTTTACAGCTCAGGTTTGTAATTTGAAAATTCTACAATATGTGCCTCCATAATTCAATGTCTCAAATTTTTTTCAAAATTTTGTATGCGCATTAGCTCAAGAAATATCTGAAATACAAGAAACATCAGTGCGAGTACGATTCGTAGATCATTAAATGCTCAACGTCTGCATGGCCGTGTTCCACGCAAGAAACCAGCGATAAGTGCATAGAATCGGGTTTTGCGATTGGACTTCGAAAAAAAATTCATAAATAAGCCACTCGAATTTTGAAATACCAAAGACATTTTGTAAAGCAACCAAAAAATTGGAGGAAAAAAATGCGGAATTAGAACCGAAAAACGTTGATAGTACCGTGAAGCACGGCGGTGGTAATATTATGGTTTGGGGTACCATGGCAGCTTCTGGAGTCGCGGAATTAGCTTTTATTAATAATACAATGGATAGATATGAATATCTCAATATTTTAAGAACAAATGTAGCTGCGTGTGTTAGAAAAGTTCAGTTGCCAAATTCGTGGATCTTTCTGCAAGATCGACCCTAGTAGCACAAAAATATTGGATAAATATTTTTTTCCAATATTGAATAAATATTTTTTAAGCCACACTTTTTAAGATTGAAGAAATATTCGATCTGAATATTGTACACATGTACAAGAAATATAAAATAAATATTTAGAAAACATGAGCTAAATATTCATAGAACATAAAATAGATATTTGAAAAATATAAGCTAAATATTCAGAAAACATAAAATAGATATTAAAAAAATGTAAGGTAGATATTTAAAAGATCTAAAAAAAATATTTAAATGATATTGAATAAATATTTCAAATCTAAAAAAAAGTTGAAAAATATAACATTCGAAATTGTACGGCGTTGTTGAGTTCACTACAATATTGTACCTCATTATACACTACTTACTACTCCCTTAACCGTTTGAGTGCGGCGAAGCGCTATCGCGCTTCGCTTGTTATATGCTAAAAATGCGGAGGAGCGCGATCGCGCTTCTCTTGTCCAGCCAAGAATGCGGAGACGCGTGACCACACCGCTGTTTGTTAGTATACTTTTCGTATTAATTGAGAACAGTTGTATTTATATTTATTGCATTAAAAATTGTTTTCTTTTTTTTAACAAGTGTTATACTGATAATTACAAAAAGCACTATGCCAAATTATGATTCATCTGAAAGTGACTATGATATGAGCAGTAATGATGAAGAGTGTAGTAATGACTTTGAAACTGATAGTGGAAGTGATATTATCATTCCTTCTAAGAGATTACGAATTATTAGTGATAGCAGTGATGATGAGGAAGTAACTGCAAGTGCCTCCGATGGCGATAATATCGATGAATTTTTACCGGTAAACACAATATTTTCGAATGAATCGAATAGTTTTTTTGAAGTACCCGGTCCAAAAAATGCCCCTGCTTCTGATGCGAAACCAATTGAATATTTCAATAAATTTTTTTCAAATTCGCTCTTCACTACAATGGTAACGGAAACGAATCGCTATGCTGAGCAGTTTTTGAATTCCGGAAAAAAATTGAAACGACGTTCACGCGCAAAGTCTTGGGTACCAGTAACTGTTACAGAAATGAGAGCATTTGTTGCAGTTTTATTAGAAATGGGCATTACAAGACGACCTTCAATACACTCCTATTGGAGTAAAGATTCGAGAAACATCCCGTGGTTTGGAAAAATGTTTAGTAGAGACAGGTTTCAATTGATTTTGAACTTTTTCCATTTAGTAGACAATAACAATTTAGCACCACCAGGAGATTCAGGTTACGATCCGTGCGGTAAATTCAACTTTTTAGCAGATTACGCCAATAAAATTTTTCGCGAACAATATACACCACACCGCCAGTTGAGTATAGACGAATCATTAGTTGGTACTCACTGTCACTCTATTATAAAGCAGTATCTTCCTAACAAAAAACACCATAAATGGGGAATCAAGTTCTGGATGATTTGCGATTCTGTTTCAAATTATTGTTTGGGATTTTCTTGTTATCAAGGTGCAAAATCAAGCGATGATAAAAATGAAATAAATAAGAATGGTCTCGGATATGTAGTGGTTGAGAAATTGTTATCACTCGGAAATTACTTGAATAAAGGATACCATTTATTCATAGATAATTTTTTCACAAGCATACACCTTGCAAAAGGATTGTTAGAGAAAAATACATATCTAACTGGCACCATTCGGAGAAATAGAAAATACATTCCAAATGAGGCAAAATTTGCACAGGTTGGTCAGCCAAAATATTTCAAAAATGACAAAATACTTATGTGCTCTTTCCGAGACAAACAAACTAAAAAAAATCCCGTCATATTGATATCCACAAATTGCACAACAGGAAATATAACCGTTACAAAGAAAAAAGGTAATTTTCAATCTGTAAAGGAAAAACCAATTATCATTCACAATTATAATCAGTTTATGAATGGAGTAGATGAATCCGACAAAATGTTATATACATATCTCGATGAAAGACGGACTCTCAAATATTGGAAGAAAGTTGTTTTCAACATTTTTGTTAGAATGGTGCTAAATTCTTACATAATATACTCAGAGAATTGTCTGGGTAAAAAATTAACACGACTGCAATTTACTTCAAGCATAATTCATGCTATAGAGAAGGAGTGGTTAGCAAGCAAAAATGAAACTGCAAGTCCAATAAGTAAAAAGTTTGCTTTAGAAAAATTGCCAGGACGAAACTTGCGACAGTGTGAGGTTTGCAGCAAAAAAAATGGAAACGGAATTAAACGATCCAATTTAATTTGCGCTGTTTGTAAAAAAGGAATTCATGGCGTTTGTGCAGCAAAACACTCATGTAATAAGTGAGAATAAAAAACATTTTTGTTAGTAAAAATTACTTGTTTTATAATAATTAAAACTATTTTTATTATTTTCCAAAAAAAATAATTACGCATTTCATTCCGCACTTTTAGCATATACGTAAAAAAATTCTTCCGCACTCAAACGGTTAAGGGGGCCGACTCCAGGCGCCTTGACGTGTGTGCGTGCACTCACACAAACAAAGGAAAGCATGCACGTATACGCCATGCGCGACAGAGAGACCCGATTTCGTATTTCAGAAATCCTGTCTCAATAATTGCATTAATGAAACTTTCGCGGATATAGCACACACGGATAGACTTCACCACAGTTAGGGGGTTGCATTTGAACGCGAATAAACACCATGCGTTCAGATGAAATCTATTTCTTAAACTGGCAAGCTAGAGACAGACACCGATGTAGACAGCAAGATGGCTGCAGGCATGTTGACACATTTCACAGGTCGCAAATACTGAACGATTTAATGGTTTATTCACTGATAAAATAGTCTCCAGACCAGTGTCCGACTTCCTTGAACTGGCACAAGATCACAGGAATTCGATTTTTCACAATTTATCACTTCTGGAAAGCGGAGAATCTTAAATACGATTTGCACACATCCGACGTAAGAATTATGTAAGAATAGTTCACTGATTTTTCGCCAGGGGCGTTTATGATAAATCGTAGTGAACTTGATCCAGTTACCGTCAGGGTCGATAAAAATACAAATCAGTCGGTAAATGCTAGTTATAGTTTCACACCACGAACGGCGATCATACGTGAATACGTGATGCGTGCACACCGACACCAGTAAGGCATAGTTGCCGGCACGTATCAAGATCTCTGTCACGCTGTTGTCACATCTGTTACAATTATAACATAAGCATCAGCAAAATGAATTGGCTCGAGCCGAGATGTTGATTCGAGCCGCTGTAAACTTTTTTGTAGGTTCGAGTCGCCTTGGGGTATATTTTTTTACATTAATTGTTTTTTAATTCCTAACTATATGACAATGATCAATATTTGCTTACCAATATTTTAAAAATATTAGTTAAATACTTTAATTTAATATACGTGGATATGAAGTTGAAACGCTTTTTTCTACCGTCTTCTTGCCACGTATCTTGTCAATTATGGAACTGCTTGATATTTCTAACATCTAGACGTGTATACACGTCAATCCACAGCTTATAATGTGTAACTCAAACTTTAAATCATTTGGTGGTACGTTTCATTTATATTACCAATAAAGTTGCTATGTTAATATATGTATATGAAATATATTAACTATATTGTACAACAATAATATAATTGTAATATAATTAAAATATATGTAAGATTATCGAAGGTACTTGAATAGGTATTCAAATGATTATGTGGGCATGTATGTGTTAAAAATCGTTTTGTTTAGCTCCCAGCGTTGCTCGCTCTAAGCAACGGAAAGCTATGTATGCAAAGATAGAGCTATGTACAGTATTCCCCCGATAGTTGCACAAAAGAGGTACACGATAGTTGCACAGAGTTCATCCCCACTACTGGGGGGTATTCCCTTCGAGGGGTCGGAAGTTCGCTCGGCAATCGGTGTAACGTGATCCGGGTTCGGATATATCGGTGAGCCAATACTAATTGAAGGATGCAACTTTGCTATTTCTCATCCTTTTTTTATGAAATTTTGACACAGCAGAGCTGACATTTTTCTGATTAAAATGACACCAAACACGATATGATTTGGACTATATTTACTGGCTTAATTAACGTTAATAAGTTTCGATCGCAGAAAAGAATAGGTAGTGAGAAAAAAAGAGAAGCTGCGATCGTGGCTGCTCGGTCGCTTATCTTTACTCGCTGTCTTTTTCTACGTTCGACGCTGTCGGCAAATTTCAAACAACGTAGGAACAACATGATAGTTGCACACGTTCAGACCCGAGGCTTGTGCAACTATCGGGGGAATACTGTATGTCGTCAGATGTACCTATGCAAGGACAGCAAGACGGGAATCGGTGTGCCACCGCGCTATGACGCAGGGTGAGCGTCGTTATTTGTTTATAAGATGAACCGCGTGGCCCGCGGCCCACCAGCTGCCTGTGCCCGACCTATGTCAAGCAGCAATAAGAGCCCCTCTCTCCTAAGTTCCAAAAATGAATATTGTTTTATCAATCTGTTTTTTTCAACTTGACTCTCGAATCTCTTCTCTCATTTGCACTATTGTCTTTTATGTTCGGCAAAAATCAAAATCTCAACTTGTGTCGAATCTACCGAAGCTTTCCTGAAAAGCAAAACTGTAATAGATATGACAATATCAACTATGTCTCCGTATTTTTCGTTTGCCATCCTACGCAATGACCAATTAAAAATTATCAATATATGCATATTCGGTACTCTCATAAAACCAGTACGAATAAATATTTTGCTTTATTTCCGATTATTTGTAAAAAATAAATAATTGTGTGGTCTAAAAGAAAAGCGAAATAGTAGTAAAACATCACATGAGGTTTCTAGCACTTCCTCAAGACTGTTTAATCTAAGACGTCTGAAAATGCGCTTCACACATTTTATTTTAATGTTAAAACTGTTAAACAGTACCATAATTGGCAAGATACATGGCAAGAGAAACGGTAGCCCGAAAAGCTTCATCTCTAACTTCATATTTACGTATATTAAATTAAAATATTTAACAAATGTTTTTAAAATATTGGTAAGCAAATACTGATCATTGTCATATAGTTAGGAATTAAAAAAATATGAATGTAAAAAAATGCACCGGAGGGGGATTCGAACCTACGAAACCGTTCCAAGCGGCTCAGCAGCTATGCCTATGTCCCGGCAGGAATCAAAATCTCGGCTCAAGCCGATTCATTTTGCTCATGTAACAGATATGGCAATAGTGCGACCGAACTCTCAAACGATGTGATTTGGCAACTATGGATCCCACTCCCCGTTTATAATTCTACCTAATTACGTTAGATGTCACATCATGAGTTTTTAATTCTGTATAATGACGTTAGATGTCACACCGCCAAATGACGAAGTAGACGATCTTTCTGTTTTCACTAACGTCCGTTTCTTTTAATGGCGCTTAGATCGATTCGGAGTTGGCCCCAAAAGAGTCGGCCCCCTTAAACAATTTTTCAACCTGAGAAATTTTTATTGGTGTCGACCGGATTCGAACTCGGGATTCATGGATTACTGGCCAACCTACTTCCCCAAAGAGCTAAAACATGTTACATGATATAACTAACCAGTTACATAATATAATTATTCAGCAAAGACACAATTTTATTACAGAAATAATGTTTTAACTAAAAGTGAAATATAATATATTATTAACACTTTTTTCGGGATTCATGGATTACTGGCCAACCTACTTCCCCAAAGAGCTAAAACATGTTACATGATATAACTAACCAGTTACATAATATAATTATTCAGCAAAGACACAATTTTATTACAGAAATAATGTTTTAACTAAAAGTGAAATATAATATATTATTAACACTTTTTTCGGGATTCATGGATTACTGGCCAACCTACTTCCCCAAAGAGCTAAAACATGTTACATGATATAACTAACCAGTTACATAATATAATTATTCAGCAAAGACACAATTTTATTACAGAAATAATGTTTTAACTAAAAGTGAAATATAATATATTATTAACACTTTTTTCGGGATTCATGGATTACTGGCCAACCTACTTCCCCAAAGAGCTAAAACATGTTACATGATATAACTAACCAGTTACATAATATAATTATTCAGCAAAGACACAATTTTATTACAGAAATAATGTTTTAACTAAAAGTGAAATATAATATATTATTAACACTTTACCGACCGGCCGTCGATTATATTCGACGTTTGCTATCCAGCCTTTACCGACCGGCCGTCGATTATTCGACGTTTGCTATCCAGCCTTTACCGACCGGTCGTCGATTAATCGACGTTTGATCTTTTTGTTAGATTCGGTTAGGTCATATTGACCAGTAGCAAGCAGCAAGCATTTCGCATTCTTTATTCAAATAATCGGTACTTTTTTTCTAAGTTTTAGCCCTTAGAAATGAATGGAAAGGATAGTCTTGGTGAGTTTTATCTCGACGACCTGTCAGATTGTCCTGACTGCCGTTCAACAAGTAGTACTGATGACGAAAGTGATAGCAGTAATATAGTCATTCGAAAGCGACGTCCTGTACCGATAATATACAGTGATTCAGAAGACGAGGACATAAATAATAATGTTGAGCTCTTCGTGAGGGAGTCTAATAGATATCATTATCAAATTGTGGACAGATATAAAATTACATCAAAGACGAAAAAATGGAAAGACATCACGGTGACTGAAATGAAGAAATTTTTGGGGCTGATCATTCTCATGGGACAAGTAAAGAAGGACGTCCTCTACGATTATTGGTCTACAGACCCATCTATAGAAACGCCGTTCTTCTCGAAGGTTATGAGCAGGAACAGATTTTTACAAATAATGCAAAGCTGGCATTTTTGTAATAATAACGATATTTCTCCCAATTCGCATAGACTGGTGAAGGTCCAGCCTGTCATTGATTATTTCAAGGAAAAATTTAACAACGTATATAAACCAGATCAACAATTGTCTCTAGATGAATGTTTAATTCCGTGGAGAGGTAGACTGTCAATTAAAACATATAATCCGGCAAAAACCACAAAATATGGAATACTGGTTAGAGTGCTGTCTGAGGCTCGTACGGGATACGTATCCAATTTTTGTGTGTATGCCGCTGAGGGAAAAAAATTAGAAGAGACAGTCATTGGACCGTATAAGAACATGTGGCACCACATATATCAAGATAACTATTATAATAGTGTCAACATAGCTAAGATTTTTTTAAAAAATAAATTGCGAGTGTGTGGGACGATTCGAAAGAACAGAGGTCTTCCTCAAATACTTCAAACGGTCAAGCTTTCAAGAGGACAGCATCAATTTCTTAGAAATGGCCAAATTTTGATGCAAGTATGGAATAATGGCAAAAGAAATGTAAACATGATATCGACCATACATTCTGCACAAATGGCGGAATCTAGAAACAGAAGCAGGACATCAGATTGTCTCATACAGAAGCCTATCTCTATAATAGATTATAATAAATATATGAAGGGCGTAGAACGCGCCGATCAATATCTCTCCTATTATTCAATTTTTAGGAAAACAAAAAAATGGACTAAACGTATCGTAATGTTCTACCTCAATTGTGCACTTTTTAACTCCTTTAAAGTATATGTAACTCTGAACGGACATAAGCTTGCATACAAAAATTTTCTGCACAAAGCGGCACTTTCATTGATAGAAGACCGCGAAACTGAAGAACAAGGTACGGATCTACCTAATTCCGAACCCACAACCACAAGAACTACATCCCGTTTTGATCGTCCCGGAAGACTGGCAAATTTCGGAAAGCACAAACTAGTAAATATAGTAACCAGCGGTAAATGTAGAAAACCCCTACGGCAATGCAGAGTTTGTGCAAGTAAAAAAAAGCTAAGCAGAACAGGTTTCGCTTGTAAATACTGCAACGTCCCGCTACACAAAGGTGACTGTTTCGAGCGCTATCATAGTTTAAAAAAATATTAAACAACTTCTTTTTTCAACAAATATTGTTATATGAATTATGGTATATTTTATGTAAATAATAAACTGAAAACGATTGTAATAGACGAAATAAATATTGTTTAACACTACCAAAATTAAAGTAAAAGATTTTATTAAATTTCGTTACCCTACAATAACACGAAGCGTACAATTTTACTAGAGTTTAAGAAAAGCGCATATATTCCCGCGCGTCAGTCTAGCCCGAAACCGAGCCGGTGTCTCGGACGATCTGCGGCTGAGTGGGCGGTGTAAGGGCATAGTATGTTCGAACCGCTACCGGTCGGTAAAGTGTTAACAAAAAAAGAGAATGCACATATATTTTTCTAAATACTTTTATTATACATAAATTTGCACGCAGAAGGTTTTTTCGTGTACCGATCGCTAGCCGCCTTCTTTTGTAGATACCGAGGTTTATTGCATCGGTATTAATAATCTAGCCTCGATAATCCCTTGACCGGGACCCGAGGACCGCGCGCTCGACGTCTCTTGCAAGGAGGCCTCCTTGCAAGAGAACAGGAGTCCCGCGCGGCGACTCGCGTCGTAAGACTAATTGTTATCGACATTCATTTATATTCATGAATTATTGCCTTGTTGCTAAAGAACGCAATCGCTCAATTGTTAATTATTATTTCGTCACGCAATGATTCGCCATCTATACTGTTACGAGCCGGGGCTGTGGGCAACGGTTAGCCCGGCGATGGTTGATATTACCCAAGGATTAAGATTGGGAATATGTTAATAAGTTTAAATTAATATTCGATACAACTCGAGCGGTTAAGTTGTATCTGTGGGATCGTTACTACTAATGTTAGGAATTACGGAGTAAAGAATGGTTTCAACGAATCTACTCGATTTAAATGGTGAACAATTAATAAGTATATATTGCAAGCAGTTGTTTATACAAGTGTATTTGTCGCGATATATATGTAGTGTGTGTAAATTATTACCTAAGCTGCACGGTGTTGACGCACTGGCGATGCGGGGTAACAGAATCGATTACGAAGTATACCGAAAGAACTTCAACCGAACTTTGCGGATTCTAACGGGTTAACTTGATGCGAATGGTGCCCTAAGCCCGATTCTCACTGAATGTAACTGACTCTGTTTAAACGTAACGTAACGTGATGATGCGCGTAACTGTGTAGTTATGAACCGAAAATGGTCGAAAACGAAGGGTTTATATAGTGCAAAAATGTATGGAGGGGACTCATTAGAGGCCTCCATATATGGTAAGATCACAGGGCTTTCGTCGGGTCACGGTTGTATTTAATCTGTCATGATGAAACTAGTCGATATCAAAGACCCTATTATTCGCGTGATAAGTAGAGAAATCCTTGAGCGTCTTCCCTTTTTACGCAAGATCGAACGACACGTGCGAGGGCAGCGTAAGAGAGTATTATTCATACGTAACAATACATTCCAATCAATATTTCAGTCGATATATTGAAAAGAGAGTACAAACAAATATTTTATATCTAATATAAATCAAATAATTTTGTCTAATATAAAATGAATATTTATTTTTCTCTTAGAAAAAAATATTTTGTTTAAAATATTGAATGAATATTTATTTTACATTAGTGAATAAATATTTTGCTGTGACATCTAATAAATATTTCATACATATTCGAGAAAAAATATTCACATCTAATGTTAAATGAATATCTATTTTCCTCTTAGAAAAAAATATTTTGCTGTAACATCTAATAAATATTTCATACATATTCGAGAAAAAATATTCATTTCTAATATTAAATGAATATCTATTTTCCTCTTAGAAAAAAATATTTTGCTGTAACATCTAATAAATATTTCATACATATTCGAGAAAAAATATTCATTTCTAATATTAAATGAATATCTATTTTTCTCTTAGAAAAAAATATTTTGCTGTGACATCTAATAAATGTTCCATACATATTCGAAAAAAATATTTCTTCCTGAATCTAGAATACATATTGTATGTATATTTAAATATTAAAAAGAGATTGAATCTCTTTTTAATATTGGATAAATATGTATTCAATATTTTGTGCTACTAGGGGAGATCCTAAGCATACAGCAAAGATTGTTCAGGAATGGTTGCAACAAAATGCTCCAAATCAACTGAATTCTCCACCGCAATCCCCAGACCCTAATGTAATAGAGAATTTGTGGGAAATATTAGACTTGAACTTACGCAAAATAAAAATTACGAACAAGGAAAACCTTAAAGTCGAATTACTAAAAGTATGAAATGATATTTCTGTTTCAACAACACGTAAGTTGGTTGAATCCATGCCAACACGATTAGCTGCCGTAATTAAAGCTAAAGGTGGGCCAACAAAGTATTAAATATACGTCAGTTTATTAATAAATGAAGATAAATCATTCTTAATGAGTCGTGTATAGTCACTTTTGATTCATATTTTTGCAGATTCTTGACTATTTTATGTTGTATCTCAAATATTATTTATTAGATTGAATTACGTTTCCTACATTTAATTACCATCAATCTACACTTTATGTTTTTCAGATAACTTATCCATAAATGTAACATGTATCTAAAATTGTTAAGTAAATGCCGTGCTCTCGAGGTGTATACTCATTTTTGACTCTCACTGTATGTCATGAAAACTATACATTTTGTGCCAGTACGGGTACACGGCTGAACAGTTGAATGGCACGGCGGACGACCGACTTTCTTGTTTACTAAAACTCGCGCAATTGGCAGATATCGTGTAGGCCAAGGGGTTAAACCACGCATATTTGAAAAGATGTGTAGTTTAATAGTATTGTGTCTTAAATAAAGATTAACATCGTAATCGAAACGTTACATATAATTATGTACGAGAAGCGTGTAACAAAGTTTTTTTAAACTGGACATCCGTAGCAGTTGCTTTATTTCATTATCATGTGGCGTAGCCTCCGAAATCATTTTATAACACTGACCTGCCCAACAGCGATCATATACATAAAATTTCGAATTTAATTCTCGAATTTAAACGCCTACTATTTCTCTAATTTTTATAACAATTCTGTTATTAACAGATAATAATTTCCAAGCAACAAAGTAGTTCCTAACAATATGATACTGCAATGCATACTAATGTAATTAATATTACTATTGCAAATGAGATGATATTAGATGACCCTGTTATTATTAATAAATGCGTATCTCAAAATAATAGTCGCCTGCATGCCTACACAATGTATACTTGTGCAGCAACAGCCCGGCAAACCCGCGCGGTCTGCGTATTATATGAATATTTACAAAAATGTAGGAGGCAAATCCATCATATTACCCTAGTAGCACATAATATTGAACACATATTTATCCAATATTAAAAAGAGGTTGAATCTCTTTTTAATATTTAAATATACATACAATATATATTCTAGATTCAGGAAGAAATATTTTTTCTCGAATATGTATGAAATATTTCTTAGATGTCACAGCAAAATATTTTTTTCTAAGAGAAACATAGATATTCATTTAATAATAGAAATGAAAAAATAAATTGCCTTTCATCAAGTTAAAATTATATGATGCTATAACTGGTGAGTACATACTTAACTTTTTTTTAGTTATAATACATAACTTATTTTAATTTTCATTTCACAGTAGCAACAAGAAGAAGGGAAGCGTCCATTACGGAGGTTGAAATGAAACAAATGACATCTATGTTTTTGGCGACAGCAAAGTCAAGGATTAAATAATGTTTTTAATAATGTATATATGTTAAAATACTTATATAGTTATTAAAATAAAATTTTGTATTACTAAACTAACGTGCTGTTTCTAAATTTATGTATAATAAAAGTATTTAGAAAAATATATGTGCATTCTCTTTTTTTGTTAATAATATACTATATTTCACTTTTAGTTAAAACATTATTTCTGTAATAAAATTGTGTCTTTGCTGAATAATTATATTATGTAAGTGGTTAGTTATATCATATAACATGTTTTAGCTCATTGGGGCAGTTTACCTGTGTCCTTCGAAGCGTACGGACGTGCCCCTCGCCCGGAACCACAGCTCTTAACTGCTTAATTAGCCCCAGTGAAACAATTCGTGAAAGTGGAAGTTCTATGTGAAAGCAGTGCATCTCTTGTTCGATCTTCCTCACAAGCTGCAGCACACCGCCTAAGGCACCTAGCCAAACACAACCACGGATTCCCCACAGGGGATCTCCTCAGCCACGGTGCGTGGCACCCAAAAAACATGCGACGAAAGGCGCATCCAAAGCGTAATACCGAACGCTAGCGAGGGCACCATCAAACGCATGACCCTACCAGCAGCCCTCCACTCCTACTTAAAAAAACCGCTCTCGGAAAAACCGCCTAGCCCAAACTTATCGACCGCAAGGACCAAGCGTCCATCCGAAGATACCCAATCTGTGCACACCAGCATGAAGCCGAAGCCAGCAACCTCCCAACCAAAAAATGGTGGCAAGGTCCAAACATCATCAACCCACAGGACAGCCAAATGCACCTTATTAAAATTATTGAAAATCTAAACAAAACGGTCGCATCACTCTCCAAACAAGTGGAAGAAGCCCTGGAAAAAAACAGGAACGCGACGGGGAAAACCCAAGGCTCCACAGCGTCACTCGACCACGCAGGTACGCAACCCCCCACTCCGACCGTAACTCCTTTACCCCCCACCGCCGGTCCCGACCGGAGCCCGCACACACGCGAGTCAGCACCATCCCTCCCCTCCAAACAGCCGCACCCTGACGAGAAGGTACGCAACCACCCGAATCCAGAAGGGCTCAGGTCCTCCAAAGCAAGGACGCTAGCCACACCACCCCCACCACCTGAGGGAAAAAATGAGGCCTGGACATTGGCCCCCTCAAAACGCGCCCGTCACGGAAAAGGAGAATCCAGCCAGGAAGGACGCGGAACCACCGCACAGGCACCAAACCGCACCACAGCCACGATTAACCAGAGAAAACCACTGGACCACCCACCCCAACCACCAACACCAACCCAACAGGACAGAGCCCCGGCACACCAGAAGACTTCGGTCTCCAAACCGCCAGTCATAAACGTCATGGAGAGCTCTCAACAAGCAACATACAGGATACTAAAAAACACGCTAAGTATCAAAACTTTCAAAACAAAACACATACATAGCAACAAACATTATATACAACTAGACAACATGACCGACTACACCGCCACGATTAACACACTCCGCGACAGAAAAATACGCTTCTTCACTTACACGCCCAAATCCACTAAACCTCAAACCATGCTCGTAAAGGGACTAGATGCTAGCTTTGACCCGGAGGAAATCCTCGACGCCCTACTTCACCTTCAACTAAAAAACGTGCGGTTCATAAAAGTTTCAAACTTCAGCACGTCCTCCGCCTCCACAAATATAAAAAAAACTGCCCTTCTTCATAGTTCAAATTTCACCGGAAAGCGACCTAAACTCATTAACCCAAATATAATCATTAACCCGCCCAAATATACTGCGTAAGATGCAGAGATTACGGCCACCCAGCATCCTACAAAGGCTGCCCCAAATTCAAGGAACTAAAGCAAAGACTTAAAATCATCGCAGAATCCAAGGCCACTTCTAAATTAAACCTCCTAAACAGATCTAAATCCTTCCTCGACGCCGCAACAAGAAAACCGGATCTGTCTTACGCCAGGGCCCTCAGCCGAAAACCGAACCACACCCCCACCAGCCCACCCCCCAGCCACCCACACCCCCACTCACCCGATCACCCAACTCCCACCCACCCCCAGCACCCACACAACCCAACCCTAACCAACCCCAGCCTCCCCAACCGCCCTCCCAACCCCCATATGAAAAACTCTTCACGGACCTCAAAAACCTCTTCCTCCCCCAGATCAGCAGACTCGAGAACCTCATCGGTTCGAACTCCGCCAAAATAAAGAAACTCCACGATCTCTATTTCGGCATGTCCCAGATCAAACAGAAATTGACATCGCCGACACCCCCAATGCATAACCCAAATCCCTCCAAACTCAAAATAATATCCGCGAACATAAACTCAATCGCATCCACCGAAAGAAGATTTTACCTGGCCCAATTCCTAAAAGCGGAAAATCCGGACATCGCGCTCCTAAACGAAACCAAACTAAAAGCATGCCATAGCCCAAAATTCAAAAATTACCACATCATCCGAAACGACAGAAACAGCGCCAACGGTGGGGTAGTCGCTATCCTAATCAAAAACAATATTAAATTCGAACCAGTTCCCATAGCCCCTCCCACCTCAATCCTTGAACTGGTCGTCATAAAAATCAACCTCAAAAATAATAGCAACCTCCTCGTTATCGCCGCCTACGCCGCTGGAGCCCAATCCACAGATTTCATAAACGAGCTTAACCAGATCTTCACCATCCTCGACCTAAAAAATCCCAAAAACTACTATATCCTAGCCGGAGACCTCAACGCCAAACACCAACAGTGAAACAACTCCCACTACAATAGCAGAGGCTTGACTCTCTCAAACTGGATCCTCAATAACCAACTTAACCACCGAATCTCCCTAAAATACTCCGACATCCCCACCTTCCCCAGAGCCCACTCGTTCATCGACATCTGCCTACTAGACAGCCGCCTACCTATCCTCAACTCAAATAATGACGGAACCATCCCCACCCTAAACCTGGTCAGTGACCACAGAGCAATCCTGATACTCCTCTCACTCCCACAACAAGACGACCTACTAGTATTCACCTCCCCCAACCACCCACTAAACTTCAATAAAACAGACTGGACTAAATTCAGAAACGACCTGAATAAAAACCTGTCAACGGAAATCCCGCTCAATAAAAATCTAGGAAACTCCGAAATCGACACCTATCTAGCCGACCTCTCAAATACAATACTACAAGCAATCGACCGAAACGTCCCCCCCTTCCCGGATTATAACTCCTCAGATACTTGTATCAACCACAGCATCAGAAAACTGCATAAAACCAAAACCTCCCTACTCTCCATACTCAACAACACCTACAGACACACCTCCCCCCACTCCCCAGAAATTATAAAAATAGCCAAAGCTCAACTAAACATATGCAAGGCCTCAATAAAAAAAGAATTCCAAAAATCAATCAACACGCACTGGGAAAACAAAATCAAAAATATCCTCCTCAACTTCCACAAAATGTTCCCTAACTTAAACTCAATCTTCAGAAAAAAAGAGATCCTCTCTATCGCAAACCTCAAAATCCCGCCAATTAACCGCGACCTCCTAGATAAAGCCATGATCCCTACGGGCTCACTCAGGAAAGACCCGGACGGTCACTTTATAATCTCCAAAGACTCCGACAAACTGAACGTCCTAGGAGCTCACTTCGCCGCAACGAACTCCCAGAACTCAACGCTAGGTAACCCGAGACTATCTGAATTAATCGAAAAACACCACAAAAAACTCATGACCAACATCGACTCAGACAAACGAATAAATAACTCCCTCACCCTCTTCTCCGACTCAAACCTCGCCAGCAACCCGATTTTCGCCGCCGACCCCACCTTCTTCACATCACACGAACGCACTTCGCAACTGATCAAAAAACTTAATAATAAAAAATCCTCCGGGCCTGACAAAATCCCAAACATCATCCTAAAGAACTTACCCAATAAAATCATCTTCTGCTATAACACCCTTTTCAACAACTGCTTAAACAACAGATACTCCCCCGCAGCCTGGAAAATAGCAAGTCCTGCCAATAAAAAAAAAGGGAAAAAACCCGTCGGACCCATCCAGCTACAGACCAATCAGCCTCCTCCCTAACATCTCTAAAATATTCGAAATTCTAATAAAAAAAGCACTCGAAAAATTCTACGACAACAATCTAATACCTGACACCCAATTCGGATTTCGACATAAACTCAGCACTATTCACGCAATCCACACGCTCACCTCAGACATACAACACGCCCTCGGCAACAAAGAATCCATATCGACCTGGAAAAACCCTTCGACACAGTCTGGTTAAAGGGCCTTTTCTACAAGCTCTCCAAAAAGGGCTGCCCGCCCCACTTCCTAAAACTTGTAGTAGACATGACCCTAGGCAAAAGTTTCTTCACCTCCATTAACAAATCCGACTGTAACGTAATCCACCAGCTCACAGACGGCCTCCAACAAGACACAGTCACCTCTCCAGATCTCTTCAATTTCTTCAACGCCGACATCCCTAAACTCTTCAACATCCCAGAATCCCCAGATATAAAAACCTTGCACTTCGCGGACGACCTAATAGTATACCTCAAAGGCAAAAACATTCCCAAACGCCAAAAAAAATCGCAACTTCTTTTCAATAAAATAAACAACTACTACCTTACTTGGAAATTAAAAATCAACCCGAAAAAATCCGAAACCATACTCTTCCGTAACGTCATAAAACACCAGAGCAAAAGCTTCATAAACTCTTACAAATCCTTCCAACTAAACCACACCTCCACCCAAATCCCCCATAAGAAAATAGTCAAGTACCTTGGAATCCACCTCGACGATCGCCTACTTTTCAACGCCCACATCATGTTACAATTGGAAAAAGCCTGTTCGAGCAAATTCCTTGCTGCGAACGGGTGCGAGTCTTTGCTTTGCTAGAGGTGGCCTGGACGGTCGAAGGTTTTTACACCATAAACATTTCTTCGCGATAAATGTAAACCGTCCAGGGCACCTCAGTAGTTCAATACAAAATCCAGGTTTGCTTCCGTTGCCGTGCCGCTGTCCCGCTCCCCTCGCTAGCCAATATCGCGAGAGGGCCTAGGCGTGATGACGGCGGGCGGCGCCGGGAGCGGGAGGGACCCTTTTGTATTTAAGCCGAGCTATCGGCCGAATTACTGCCTGTAAATTAGTCGTCTCGCTTGCGTGCTTGTAAATTAGTCGTCTCGCTTGCTTGCTTATTCGCTTTTCGCTCTTTGCTCTAGTCGCTTACTAGCTTTAGTACCGCCGCTTTATCCATCTCCGTTATACTCGTTTAGCGAGATTCGAACTTTCTTTGGCGCGACGATTTCTAACCCGACCAGTGGAAGGGCGAAATCTCCCCAACAAAGCCTCAAAAGCGTTCTTAACCAATTCCAGACTATTTTATTCGCGCTACCTCAACCCGAAAATAAAAATTCTTTGTTACGTGCTCCTAATCAGACCCATCATTTCATACGGCTGCCAAATATGGTTCAATCTAAGCCCCCAAACGATGGAGAAGATCAGGATCTTCGAACGCAAATGCCTAAGGGCCTGCACCGGCCTCCATAGAACGGAAGCATCAAACTTCAAACACTTCACCAGCAACAGAACCCTATACAACGCAGCTAATATACCCCGAATAGATAATTTCATCACCAAACTCAACAGAGATTACTTCGCAAATATCCATAGAATCCGCACCAACAATCTCATCAACAGCTCTCTGTACCCCCACGACCTATACCACGAAAAGACCCTCGCATCTGGCCACATTCCCCCAGAAGCTTTCATTTTCCTCGACAAAACAGGTAGAATCACCGACCAAAACAACATCCCGATAATATACCACATACACCGTGCAGCAACCAACAAAAAAATCCTATACGACCCCCACACCAACAGTCGTAATACAATCTACCGCAACGACTTCAACACACAGATCCCCAACTTCGACAAACTAAACACCTATCACCTCAACATAAAAAAATACTGGTGGTTCCAAGACACTTCCTAATTCCTCCAACTTAAAAAAAAAAGATTTTCACCTTAGCCAAAGCTTAACCCTTGTATATAATGTACATAGCTTAGTTTATGTTTTCTGAATATTTAGCTTATATTTTTCAAATATCTATTTTATGTTCTATGAATATTTAGCTCATGTTTTCTAAATATTTATTTTATATTTCTTGTACATGTGTACAATATTCAGATCGAATATTTCTTCAATCTTAAAAAGTGTGGCTTAAAAAATATTTCTTCAATATTGGAAAAAAATATTTATCCAATATATTTGTGCTACTAGGGTATATACCAATGGATTCAGAAGAAATGTCGGTTCTTTTTTGTTATTATGCAAATTGTTGTATCTCTTAAAATAATGTAACAATAAATTTGTTTGTTATAAAAAAATTACTTTTTACAAAATCTGCGACCACTTTTGTTTTACCTCAAGAAACCATGAAACTTTTGGTTAAGAAGTTTTCTTATATCGGTGACAGTTTTCGAGATACACTTTTTCTTCTGAAACTTGAAGGGGTGATTTCACCCCTAAACTTGCGATGGGGCGCTATAAAAAAATAAGTGTCCCTTATTTTCGCCTGCTTAATATATCCATCAAGTTTCATCGAAATCGGAGACGGATACCCAGGTATTGTTCCTTGTCAGTGTCAACAATTCGTGGACAAATGGGTAAGTTTAATTAGCTCTTTTAACATTAGTTATCCAAATGATATTAAGCCACTTATTATTTTATTCATTATTCATGAATAACGAATACTTCAACATTATTCTTAACTTAAGACGATGTAATACGTGGTGCCAATGCGTTGTTCCAGGGCCACGACCGAGCGCGGTAAAGAGACACGTACTTGGGCCCGTGCTCTACGGGCGTTCTCATTGGCCAGTGTTTTTCGTTAATAACTTGAAAACGAAACTTCAACCAACATTTTGCTCATGGACAAATTTATTCAGAATCACCCCCCCCCCCCCCCCATTTCCCGATGTTCGTGTAGTTATGGGTCACCCTGTATGTATAGTTACGGAGTAAAGCAAAAGGGAGGAAATGAGGATGAAAACGCTGGGAAGGGCAGTAAGGTACGAGGAGAAGGCAAGGAATTCTAGTATGATGGTGGTGAGACAGTGCATAAAGGAGAAGGTGAGAGAATGGGGAGCTGAACAGGAGGATAGTTGGGCAAGGAAAAGAAAGGAAATAATGGAGTTAGGGAGGAGAAGGCACGCAGATTGGGAAGAAATAGGTAAGAGTCAACGAGAAAGGAATGCCAACAGAATGAGTCCAAAGAATAAACCAAAGATAATGCTTAAATTTAAGGGTGCTAGACTATAAGATTATATAAAAGTTCGTCCAGAGCCGAAAGGCACACACGGAAAAAAGAAATAAATAATAGTAAATAAAAATGTATACAGAAAAATGCATTACCACAAAACTGTATAAACATATTCATATTGAAAGATCCTTATACTTAACATTAAAGCTACCAGAACCAGTTAGCTGTTTCCTTTGTCATGAAAAATTCTGCATAGATTCTTTTTGCTTTTGTTACTTGATTTCATGACTACAAGTTATTTTGCTCATAATTGCCCATAATAAATTGGTATTACCCGTACGCATTTTCAAAAAATATAACTTTTATTCAAAAACAGGTTTGACCAATTCGGTATTAATAGGTGCATATGAATTGTTGGTAAGTTTAATGTTAAATGGTTTTTAATTATTGTTAAACTGTTATATGGAAATTAAGAAAAGATTTACCCATTCCATGCCACAAAACAACTGGCGTGGTATACGTGTGAATGCCATTAAAGTTGTATATACATAGAAGAAAGATTGGTAGTAAAATATGTTTCTTCATTTTAATAATTATGCGTCCACAATTCTTGTAACTATGTGGGCCAACTATATAAAGTCCTGTTCCTATAAAAAAAAGCAATTATCACATTTATTTTACCAAGTAAATGTATGCATATTATATTATACAGAGCGATTCCAGGAACTAAATGTGAAGATAGAATCAAAACATAGAACCGTGTAAACATGTTAACTAAATGTTGGAACGTAAAACAAACTAGAACTATTATCTTCTTGCCAAAAGCAATAGACAATGTATTCAAGTTTTCTGTTTGTGTGATAATGAAGTACTGCCAACCGTTTTGAATTATATAATTTTGTTGGAAATTAATATTGAAGATGAATACTGATAAATACCACATGCTTGGTAATACAGGGTGGCAGCCGGCTCAGTGAACATCGGGAAATGGGGCGTAGTCGAGGTGTATCTAAACACTTTTTCCTTGGCCCAAATGTCGTTTGCAGATTCATTTTTGAATTATTAACGAAAAACACTGGCCAATGAGAGCGACCGGCGGGCGGCCGCTGGCGCGCGCTCGTGCACGAACCTCTCAGCAGTTTTGATGTGGCGGCATCGAGGGAACCGACGGAAGGATGCGGCAAATGTTACATCGTCTTAATTAAGAATAATGTGAAATAATGTGTTCATGTAATGTGTTCAATAATTCATGAATAACAAATAAACTAATAAGTCGTTAAAGAACAGTGTCCGATACGATTATTCATTAACCGAAAGGAATAAACTGTTTTATTACTCACGAAAAACAAATTTTTTTTAACAGCACGTTTCAGGTGGATAAACTATGTTTCCAGAAATTATGTTTGCAGAACTAAAGTTAGAAAAAGCTAGTTAAGCTTATCCATTAGTCCACGAATTACCCTGCTTAACATTGTGTGAATCCTGACCTAGGTAACGCTCAACAGCTGATGTTACGGCCGGATTAGTATCCTTCACTTCACGATAACTTCACTTCATGATCATTTCACTTCACGGTATCTTGCACTTGCCACTGTGAAATATTTAAAAACAATATATTATTCCTACGTTTGAACATTTCGTAATATTTCTGCGTTTGTACGATTCATGTTGCTCGTTCGGTTAGCAGAACGACTCTGCCAGCTTAAACGTTCGTATTCGCTTGCACACGCACACGCACACACACTGTCTCCAACTTTAGTGTCAACAAGGTACAAAGATTGACGACCACCGGCGCGACAAAGAGAAACAGTGCATCAACAGCGTGCTGACGCACTGCGGAGGGTCACCTTATGGATTCCCGAACATGCCGCCATGAGTTCATTCGAAATTTGTGCCGTTGCAGTGGTGGATCCGAGAACGCGGTCGGCCGACGCAAAATCTTAACCTACCTTAACCTATGGATATATACAATGTTTATGTACAATGGGAAGCGGGCGAGGACAGTGGTCTCCGCCCGCCGTGGAGAAGAGCGTTATGTGACCAAGGTCAGGTCACCGCCCGCCATGCCGGAACCCTCCTCTGAGGCTTGGTTGAGGTCGACTGGCTGGAAGCAGAGCTTGGCGATGGGCCGCTTGAACAGCGATCGGCTTGTCTTCACCGACACGACACGGGTGAGCCCGTCGTCCTCAGGGTGATTCGGCCAAGTTCCCAGTGGGTAAGAGGCGTGACAGGGTTCCGAAGCAGGACCATTTGGCCGACCCTGGCCAAACGCTGTACAGTGCGCCATTTGGGGAGCTGCTGCAACATATGCAGGTAATCCTGCGTCCACGTCCTCCAAAACTGCCCGCTGCGAGGCGGTTAAGAAGGTTTGGATCGCGAATGGCACTTCGGTGTGCCTCACAAAGCTCGCGATCCGCGCCTTGAAAATTTGTGCCGTGGTCCGAGTCCATAGCCCGCGGGCGGCCGCCTCTTGACACGAACCGCTGGTAAGCCACAAGGAATGCAGCGGTGCTGTAATCGAGCACCAGCTCAAGGCGGACGGCCTTTGTTGACATACAGACAAATAATGCAATGTAGCATTTGTGGGTTTTGTGGCCGCGTCCCGAAACGGTTCTTACGAAACGGTACGCGATGGGGAAACGAAAAACGTCGCGTTCCGGATTCCAGGCTATACCAAGCACCCTCAAGGGTTCATTCGACTCCATCTCCTTATCACGCGCGAGCCCATGGTCGGATGGATCAAGATCTGAGAGAGCGGAGGTGCAATTACTTGCCCATTTGCGGAGACGGAAGCTGCCCTTCTGGAGGAGGGCCATCAACTGGTTGCGCTTAATTAAGACGATGTAACATTTGCCGCATGATTCCGTTGGTACCCTCGATGCCCCCACATCAAAACAGCTGAGAAGTTCGTGCCTGAACGCGCGCCAGCGGCCGCCCGCCGTGCGCTCTCATTGGCCAGTGTTTTTCTTTAATAATTCAAAAATGAATCTGCAAACCACATTTTGGCCAAGGAAAAAAGTGTTTACATGCACCTCGGCTATGCCTTATTTCCCGATTTTCCCTGAGTTCCCGGACACCCTGTATACAGTCAACTACTAGGTAGACTAACATATGAGTATGTTTTATCGAATGACTTCTGTACAAAATGACCAGTCATGCATCACGAATAAAGACCGAAATCAAAATTAATTATTTGGTATAAATATTGCACAATACTACGCCAAGTTAGTGTTAGACACCTGACCGTCCACCCTGCACGAGTGCAAAACGTTATACCTGCAGGACCACGAAAAAACCCCAAATCTGCACACATCTGGCAAAAACAACCACCACTCCTTCTCCATTCTTATTAACTGAAAACTGAGAAGACTCTACAAAGATAAGAAACATTATTGCCAGATAATGGCTGGCAGCGTAGAGCTATAGCAAGAAAAGTCCTCAAACAAGCAAAAAGAAACACGTGGATTAACTATATCTCTTCGAAACCTGTAATGAAATCTGTCAAAAACTCTAACCCGGGACCTGACAACATTCCCTATATTTTTATTCAACATCTACCCGAAGCAGGACTGAGCTATCTGTTAGACCTTTATAACTGCATATGGTTGAACAGCGTCTTCCCTGCAAAACCAATACCAAGGTCTAGGCCAATACCAACTTAAGAGAACCGATGCACCCAAAATCCTTGGTCTAACATTCTACAGGAAACACACTTGGATTCCATTCCTCAAAAATCTTAAAATCGATTGCTACAGAAGACTAACATTTTAAAAGGCATAGCATCAAAAAACTGGGGCGCAGAAGTTCAGGTTCTAATTAAATCATACAAGGAACTAGTTCTGTCTAATTGTACGATGGATTACGGATCAATCGTATATGGTTCTGCTAAACCACGCACCCTACAAATATTATCACCTATTCACAATGCTGGAGCTAGGATAGCGACAGGGGCTTACCGTACAAGCCCGGTTGCTGCAATTCTATATAAACCCAACGTTCTACCACTGCAAGTCAGAAGAAAACAACTGAACTCATACGCAGCATCCAAATTATCAATAGCATCGAACCCCATCCATCATTTATTAAAATCTGGCTAGCACCTAGCCAGTCTGGCTAGCACCTGGCTAGAACTGGCTAGCACCAGGTGCCTATAGTTTACAAAGATCTCCACAAATACCTCGTCAAGGCGACACTGGAATCATGGAACGAAGAATGGAGAAACTCAAGACTTACCAAACTGCACAAAATCAAAAGCAACACAAATGATGCAAACCCAATCATGCTGCTAAACAGGAAAGAACAAGTGATTCTAACGCGAATAAGAATAGGGCATACAAGCTGGACACACTCCTACCTTATCACAAAAACTGAACCAAATTCTTCCGACACTTTCAACATACCAAACTCCATTAGCCACATCCTAGTCACCTGTCTTAAATACAGCAGTAAAAGGGTCCAACAGAATCTACCAAACTCGCTCAACAAGTTAAAAAAAAGGACTTAAATTTCCTAAAGGTCATTGATTTATACCACCTATTATAGGTAGTTCCTGACTCTGAGCACTCACACCGTGGTCTCTAATAACCTCCGAAGGTGCATGTGACCTTAAAACCCCAATTAAAAAAAAACGATCTCGTAGTATTTGCAAGGGAACAAATCACGAAACATCGCAGTGCAGGTCAAGTCAATCACAACCTAACCATACCAGAGTTATTAATCACGTGCAAAATTCTAGCCAAAATCAGCCCCTTTATCGAAACCAACACTCGCAATACCCAGAACAACGAACATAAAATTCATATCAAACCTCAAACCAAACTAACTCGAGGCAAAATACCAGCCACATCAAAGTCTGTAATTATTGCAAAAACGAAGATCACCTGATAAACGAATGTAGGAAGAGACAATTCAATAATAATCGTTTCGATTCGAAGGACAAATTAATATTGCACGGTCTTATAGTGCAAACACCCCTGTGGAAACCGTAGGTAGTTGCAAAATCCCAACACAGGCACACGATACAATTATTGACGTTAAATTCTATATCCTACATCAAGTAACAAACGTCCCATTTGGCGGCTTATTAGCAAAGGACTTTTAGCAAAAGGAAACTGCGAAAATAAAGTATCAAACGCACACGTTAACCCTTAAATCTGTACCAGTCGCGATTCAATTAAATGATCAAAGCTCCCAAATTCACGAGGTAAACCTCATTAATCAAAAGGCTCGCTCCGAAACCCTTATCGAAATCGAAGTGCGGATTCCAGATTTGGAATTGCAGAACGGCGTCTACTTATCGAAAGCAATCACAGCGGTACAACGAAATAATAAAGCTCACGCTACTATTCTTGTTGAAAAAGTCATTTAAGTTTCATGTTTATGTACATATATATATATATATATATATGTTGAGTTTCCACTCTACATTCCCCATGCTTTTAGTAATAGGTTTCTCATATAAGTGTGTGTGTGGTCTTTTTAGTTTCGAGGCCTTCTTGTCTTTGTTTCTTTCTGTGAATACTTTATAATAAACGCTTTTATACATAAGAATAAGTTATTGACTTTGAATATCCATAACTAATAAAACTTATTAGGTTATGGGCCCAGTACGCTTCCACTGCGCTGTGTGCATAATACTGATTAATTAAAAATACTGTATAAAAAAAAAAGAATTCGTCTCAAAACTAAAAAGGTGAAAAGAGGTTATTCCGACCACGTGCAAGTAAGTGAAAACGAACCTCGCATTCTC
The DNA here is from genome assembly GCA_907165295.1 of Nomada fabriciana. Lineage (NCBI taxonomy): Eukaryota > Metazoa > Arthropoda > Insecta > Hymenoptera > Apidae > Nomada > Nomada fabriciana. Next base: position 13,175,046 of record OU015689.1, read on the forward strand.
AAAATGAATAAAGACGAAGAGCTATCAAGAATTAACAAATTGCAAGATGCAAGTGAGTGGAGTTTATGGAAATTCCAAATTCTCGTTATGTTAAAGTCTTATAACGTATATAACGTAATACAAGGAAGACTAATAAAACCTGATGAGCTTGCTGCGGGTGCTACTGCAGAGCAAAGGGCCGAGTACACTCGCAAGCTAGATGAGTTTGAAAAAGCGGATGGAACTGCGCAAAGAATAATAATTACCACATTATCAAAAAAGGTTATGATACATCTTGTAAATCTAAGCACTGCTCATAAAATGTGGGAAAAATTGAATGAAATCTTTGAAAAAAGAGACGAAGCAAGTCTACATATCCTACAAAAGAAGTGGCATAACTTGAAGATTGAAAATAATGACGATATACACACACATTTTTCGAAAGTTGAGAATTTGGCATATAGGCTCACCTTAATGGGTGAAGAAATTTCTGATAGAATGATAATTTCAAAAATTTTGATTACATTGCCTGAAACTTATCGGCATTTTCATAGTGCTTGGGAGTCGACACCAGATGCACATCGCACAAAAGCAAACTTGATTTCCAGATTAGCTGCTGAGGAAGCTCGCATGCGTCCTACGGAAGAAATGGATGAAAACCATGCTCTGGTGTCCCAAAAATCTCAAAAGGGCAAAAATCAGCGAGGGAATAACACAAACAAGAATTTCAAGAAAACTGGAAAATGCTACATATGCAGGAAGCCAAATCATTGGGCAAATGAATGCTGGTATAATAATAATGGAGTAAACAATAATAACTATAAGGCACGTAATTGAAAATATAACTAGAAATTCAGAGACTCCACATGGCGCAGGACTAATGTGTCAGGCATTTGGATCTGTTACACAACCAAGTGGGTGTACGAATGATTGGTATAAAGACAGTGGTGCGACTAACCACATGTCACATAGAAGAGACTGGTTCATAACCTACAAACCCATGCAAGATGAAATATGGGTTCGTATGGGCAATGGTGAACTGCTCAAGGCTTATGGAAGAGGTGACATCAATATACTCGCCTATAATGGACAAAAATGGATTAGAAACCATCTAGCGGAAGTTCTGTTCGTACCAGACTTAAGATTTAATTTGTTATCTGAAGGTATCATACTTGACAAAGGCTTCAAGCATGAAGCAGATAGAACCACATGCAAGTTCATAAAGGACAACCAGATAATGGCAATGGGCCACAGAAAAGGTAAGGGGCTATTTGTTATGAATTTTAAAGTTATGTGTCAATCTGACCTCCAGGAAAAGACATGTCAGGTTGATGCTGCTGTAGCTGTGTCATTAAATATATGGCACAAAAGATTGGTCCACCAAAATTATGCGCATGTAAGAAGCATATTAAACACTTTTGGCATAGAGGTGAAAAATGCAGAACAACCTTTCTGTGATGCCTATGCTATTGGCAAGGCGCATCGATTGCCATTCCCCAAAAGCAGCACAAAATCAAGTTGTATAGGAGAGTTAATACACGCTGATGTCTGTGGTCCGATGCAGGAACTGTCTATGAGGGGTTCTAAGTATTTCTTACTCCTGAAGGACGACTACTCACATTTTAGATGTGTATATTTTCTCAGCCAAAAGTCTGAAGTTGCTAAATGTCTAAGGGATTACATTGTGAAAATGGAAAAACACTGTCCACAAGGCATAAAAACAATCAGGTCCGACAATGGATTGGAATTTATGTGTGAATCAGTATCAAAGCTATTAAATGAACATGGAGTGCAGCATCAGCGTACGGTAGCTCATTGTCCAGAGCAGAATGGAGCTGCGGAAAGGGAAAATAGAACAGTCGTTGAGGCTGCACGTACGATACTACATGCCAAGAATTTCAAATTAAGGTTTTGGGCAGAGGCTGTGAACACTGTAGTTTATGTGTTGAACTGCACAAGTACTAGTTCGGAAGCAAATAAAACACCATTCGAGCTATGGTACAAGCGAAAAGCAAACCTCCAAGATCTACATGTTTTTGGTGAGGAGGTTTACGTTCACGTTCCAAAGATTCAACGAAGGAAACTTGATCAGAAATCGGAGAAAGGATATTTTATTGGGTATGAGGAGAATGTCAAAGGACACAGAATTTGGCTCCCTCACAAGGACACTATAGTAATAAGACGTGATGTAATATTCACCAAAAGGGATGAACCCATTGAAGAAAATCTGGAAAATGTCCCAGGGACATTGTTATATTTGCCTGAAGAAAGCTCGCCTGTATGTTCTGAAGAGAGCTCGCCTGTAAATCCTGAAGAGAGCTCGCTTGCACTTCCCGAAGAAAGCCCAACAGAACATCATGTAGAGCCGGAATCCGAGAATCCTAGGAATGAAGACCATAGGAGATTGCGTGACCGATCATCTATTAAACCACCTTCTAGGTATGCTGATTTCATTGAAAGTACTTTTGTTGCAGAGGGCTGCGAACCTCTAAACTACAGGCAAGCCATAAGTAGTAATGAGGCGGCAAAATGGAGTGAGGCAACGGACGAAGAAATAAGGTCACTCCAAAAGAATCAAGTCTGGGAACTCGTTAAGTCGCCACCTAATGCCAATGTTATGGGCAATCGATGGGTATATAAAATAAAAAAAGATTCCAAAGGCAATGTAGTGAGACATAAAGCCAGGCTAGTGGCGAAAGGCTATGATCAAGTTGCTGGGATTGACTATACGGAGACATTCAGTCCTGTAGTCAGGTACAACTCTATAAGACTGATTTTGTCTGTTGCAGCAAAGGAAAGCCTATTGATTAAACAATTTGATATAAAAACTGCATTCTTGAATAGCAAAATAGAAGAATGCGTATACATGAAACAACCAGAAGGATACTCTGATGACACAGATCTAGTATGTGAACTACAAAGAAGTATATACGGACTCAAACAGTCATCCAGATGTTGGAACGAAAGGTTTACAATGTTTATTCAGAAATTTGAAATGAAACCCACCGATGCTGACCCCTGTATATTTACGAGCATTGATGAAATGAAGAGAATAATACTTAATATATACAGTAATGTCTCCATATAACCGAAAAAGATGTATACGATATAACCGAAGAGTTCATCCCCACTACTGGGGGGTAGCCCTTCGAGGGGTCCGAAGTTCGCTCGGCAATCGGTGTAACGTGATTCGGGTTCGAGTATATCGGTGAGCCAATACTAATTGAAGGATGCAACTTTGCTATTTCTCATCCTTTTTTTATGAAATTTTGACACAGCAGAGCTGACATTTTTCTGATTAAAATGACACCAAACACGATATTATTTGGACTATATTTACTGGCTTAATTAACGTTAATAAGTTTCGACCGCAGAAAAGGATAGGTAGTGAGAAAAAAAGAGAAGCTGCGATCGTGGCTGCTCGGCCGCTTGTCTTTACTCGCTGTCCTTTTCTACGTTCGACGCTGTCGGCAAATTTCAAACAATATAGGAAGTATACGATATAACCGAACGTTCAGTCCCGAGGTTTTCGGTTATATGGAGACATTACTGTATGTTGACGACGGGCTTATATTAGCGAGACGTGAAGAAGATATTGATTGCCTCCTTCAGGGATTAAAAGCTGAATTCGAAATTACGATTGATAAGTCAAATACGTTTCTGGGATTACAGATAACTCAGCAAAGCGATGGATCCATATTCCTGCATCAAGAGGCATACGCCGAAAGGATATTGGAAAGATTCCGTATACACGCGGCTAATCCAGTATCAATTCCTGCAGATCCTCACCAGGAGACGAGTGCAGACATTCTTCAAAAGTCAGGTGAAGGGGTAAGCGCGCCATATAGCGAGGCGGTAGGATCCCTATTGTATCTATCAAATGGAACAAGACCAGATCTAGCGTACGCAGTCAACAAGGCCAGTAGGTTCCTGAAGAATCCATCTAAGATGCAATGGAATGCTGTTAAAAGAATCCTCAAGTACCTCAAGGGTACAGTTAATTATGGGCTCAAATTTAAGAAATGCAATCATAATCACCTTAAAGTTTACAGCGACGCTGATTTTGCTGGTGACATTAAAACTAGAAAATCCACATCGGGATACTTGGTAAAACTAGGTTCAAGCGTAATAAGTTGGAGTTCGCAACGACAAGCAACCGTAGCATTGTCGACAACGGATGCTGAATATATAGCAGCATGCCAGGCTGTCAAAGAGATGGTTTGGATACACAAATTTCCAAAGGATCTCAGGGTTCCAACGGATATGCGTACAAGTCTGTTCATGGACAACTTGAGCGCAATTCAATTAATAAAGAACCCTGTATACCACAAGAGGACCAAACATATTGACGTACAATACCACTATATCCGAGATAGATACGAAGGGAAAGTTTTTAATTTAGAATATATCAACACAAAAGAGCAGCCTGCAGACATATTAACAAAGCCCCTGGCTCGACCGGTTTTTCAGCAACATCGGTCAGAAATATGCGAAGATATAAGTTTATGAAAATAGTTTTCACTATACATGTGGTCATTGTTCAGTATTCATAAATATGGTACATAAACAGGGGGAGTGTTGAAAAAGTCATTTAAGTTTCATGTTTATGTACACATATATACAGGGTGGCCCGGAACTCACGCAGTATTTTTAAAAAAGGGGTAGCTGATGTGATTCTGAACGATCTTTTCCTTGACCAAAATATTGTTTAAAGCTTCGTTTTCGAGTTATTAACGAAATACACTGGCGAATGAGAGCGGCCGTATAGCGCGAGATCAGTGACAATCGCGCGCGGCCGGGATCGGGTGCATCGAGGGGCGACGTACGCCAAATATTACAATCGTCTTACATTAACAATAGGGTGTAATTCTTCGTTATTCATCAATAACAATTAAATTAACAAGTCGTTTAATAACTGTTCCATACTTTTATTCGTTTTCCGAAACGAATAAAGTGTTTTATTAATTATGAAAAAAGTGTTTGGATGATTAATGTCAGAAAAGGGTAGTTAATTAAATTTACCTTTTCGTTCACGAATTTGCCTGCTTCGACGGTGTCTTGGCACTTGGTCATTGACCTATCCCCTTTATACCATGTCCCGGCGATCGATACAGAATTGATTCGCACTTGTTTCCACACGCACGCGACTCGCATTGACGAATATGTCGAAAGTTAATGTGTGTGTCATGTGCGTTTGGAAACAAGTGCGAATCAGATCTGTATCGATCGCCGAGACGTGGCACAAAACATATGGTTACATACACATGGTTAACATTCACATGGTTAAGATAGGTCAAGATCGGTACAATGACCAAATGCCAAGACACCACGAAAGCAGGCAAATTCGCGGCCGAATGGATAAGTTTATTTGACTACCCTTTTCTAACATTAATCATTCAAACACTTTTTTCATAATTAATAAAACACTATTCGTTTCGGAAAACGAATAAAAGTATGGAACAGTTATTAAACGACTTGTTAATTTAATTGTTATTGATGAATAACGAAGAATTACACCCTATTGTTAATGTAAGACGATTGTAATATTTGGCGTACGTCGCCCCTCGATGCACCCGATCACGGCCGCGCGCGATTGTGACTGAGCTCGCGCTATACGGCCGCTCTCATTCGCCAGTGTATTTCGTTAATAACTCGAAAACGAAGCTTTAAACAATATTTTGGTCAAGGAAAAAATCGTTCAGAATCACATCAGCTACCCTTTTTTTAAAAATACTGCGTGAGTCCCGGGCCACCCTGTATATATACAGTAATATCTTGAAGAGTGCGTGTCGAGGCCTCCAGCGAGAGAAAGCGCTTTTCATCCCCACCACTGGGGGGGATTCCCCCCGGGTTCTAGCCGACACGTCCCGGCTGTTGATACTTGGGGTAATCATTGAAAGATTAAATGCTTCGTATCTGTGAGACCACACTAATGCAACCGTGAATTTTTTTTATTCTTACGTATTGCGCAATGAAAATTATATTAAAATATTCGTGAAACTGCTGTGATTAAAATGAGACTAAACACGATATAATTTGGATCATATTGAATTATATGTGTACATACAACTGCGAAATAGTGGCTTCCAGGGCTCTGAGCTGTAAATGCACGCACGACGGATAATTTTCTGTCCCTGCTTGGAGTTTCTTAATCGTTTTTATTACACGTTCTTGGGCCCAATTCTTGCGTCCTTCTTCTTCTTCTTTATCATTTTCTCGGTAAATGTCACTCCAAGACTGAACTTTCGCTTCGGTCATAAACAACCCAGGTTGACCGCGGAGGTTTATTATCAACGTTTTCACAGAGTGCTAAACTGTATTGTATTGTATGCCCACTGTATTGTAAGATACTCATGATTATTGTAGTATGGCTTCATGTTTTTAAAGTATCAGATAAGGAAAGAACCAGATGGTCAAAAGCATGTTAGCGATAGCGTATTTTTAATGAAAGGAATAGGATCGGGTGGCGAAGTGCTACGCACCCTGGATAATTTATGATGGGGACGCAGTCTTACGAGTGGTCAAAGAGTGTCTTGGAAATGAATGAATGAAACTAAACATCCTGTCGGCAGGCGATGGCTGGCGACCGCTCTGGGTCTTCCAACTATCGAGTGTCGAGGGATTGTTTATTAGATAGAAGAGAGAGTTTAAATATGGCAAGTGACCCGACGTCACGTTGCTAAAGATTAGGGATTCTGTTCAAGGAGGATCTGGCCACGGAGTGGGGAAGGCGATGCCTTTTGGTAAGAGGACTGTGATAGACCCCATGGCACTTACCCCAGAACCTCGAGTGAACAAGCATACTTTCTTAAAATCTAACGACCTTATAGAAATAACGAATTATTTCTGACAAGCATGTCTCGCTGGACCGAGAACGCACGTACGGTAGCATTTTCGGCTCAGAGATAACAAAAAGCACGGAACGCTGGGCCGAGAACGCGCGTACGGTAGCATTCGTCGACTTACTAGACCGCGCGCAAAGCGTTTCTCCCCGGCCGGGGAGATCGTACGGAATCGTTTCATGCTCGGCTCACAATCAGTGGGATCCGTTTCTATAATTTATCAACGCAAATATGATCCAAATTATATCGCGTTTGGTGTTATTTTAATCACAACAACCTCAGCTATATTTTCATAAAATTTGCAGAATGAAATAATTAACAATAAAGAAGTTTTATAGTTGCATTAGTGTTGTCTCACAGATACGTAGCTATCTGACCCTACTTTCACTCTCTGTCCCTTTCAACGGTCGTCGATGTCGGTGTCGAATTTCTAAACAGTCAAACTAGTCCCCTGCGCTCTCAGTGCGCGCGGCCCGTCCCGATCTGCGCGCGCTAATCGAAGAATTACTGTATATATATGTTGAGTTTCCACTCTACATTCCCCATGCTTTTAGTAATAGGTTTCTCATATAAGTGTGTGTGTGGTCTTTTTAGTTTCGAGGCCTTCTTGTCTTTGTTTCTTTCTGTGAATACTTTATAATAAACGCTTTTATACTTTGAATATCCATAACTAATAAAACTTATTAATTCTAAACACTCGAATAATCGATCAACAAGTAAAACCAATTTCACTGTATTTAGAAGAAGTCCCACAAAAAATCGTAATGCTTCTGTCGAACAGCCAAAGTAAATCTCTGTTAAACCGGGAAACCTTACTAAACAAAAACCTAAGACTCGAACATCTAAATTCTGACGAGAAAGACTCACCTCTAAAAATTTGTACAAATTATATCGATATATGTATTCCATTTCCCAGGCGATACTTTGACCACGGCGGACGCTATAGAACACAAAATAAACATAACCTATCCGACCCACATTTACACAAAATCGTACAGATACCCCGATATTCACGAAATCGAAGCCGGTAAACAAATAGACAAAATGCTTAAGCAGGGAATCATACGAAATTCGGTCTCTGCGTGGTCCTCTCCTTCGTGGATCCATGAGGTCCCTACGAATTCACAAGAATACTACTCAATACTACTCAATAACGCTCCTGGAACCTTCCAAAGGCTGATGAATTCTATCCTGACGGGTTTACAAGGACTCCAATGTTTTGTCTATCTCGATGATATAGTCATCTAGTCAATCGAAGAACACTCCGCTAAATTAATAGATATTTTTAATCGCCTCCGAGACAATAATCTAAATCTATAGCCAGATAAATGCGTCTTCGTGCGACAAGAAGTGGCATATGTAGGCCATATAATTTCTGGCAACGGCGTACAGCCAAATCCAGATAAAATCAACGCGATAGCAAAATTCCCTACTCCTAAATGTCAAAAGGATACTAAAGTTTTCTTAGGCCTCGTCGGTCATTACAGAAGATTTATTAAAGACTTCGCGAAAATAGACAAACCCCTGACTATCCTGCTTAAAAAGGATATGCCCTTCGAATGGACCTCGAAACAAAACGAATCCTTCGATAAATTCAGATGTCATTCAACCGCTATATACTGACCATGCAAGACGACCTTACTAAATTTTCATACGCTATACCTCTTCAAAATCACGAAGCACAAACAATAGCTGCAGAACTTTCTAAATTCATAACACTATTCGGAATCCCCAGAACATTACTCACTGACCAAGGGACCGACTTCCCTCAAAATTAATCAAGGAACTGACCAGATTGTTCAATGCAAAACACATATTATCTTCTCCCTACCATCCCCAGACTAACGGCGCACTGGAAAGACCACACTTAACTTTAAAAGATTACAGTAATTCTTCGGTTAGCGCGTGCTACTCGGGACCGGCTGCGCGCACTAATCGAATTTAGGTGAACTTTGGGTTCTTGGAAATTTCGGGCCCGCCGTCTACTGTGACGAAAAGGACAGCGCGCGAAAGAAAGAGAGGAAAGAGATGTCGGGCGTCAGATAAGGATTTAAATGCCTTCGCATCGGTGAGACAACACTAATGCAACTATAAAACTTCTTTATTGTTAATTATTTCGTTCTGCAAATTTTATGGAAATATAGCTGAGGCTGTTGCGATTAAAATAACACCAAACACGATATAATTTGGATCATATTTGCATTGATAAATTAGAAAAACGGATCCCTCCGAGCCGAGCATGAAATGCTTCCGTACGATCCCCCCGGCCGAGGAGAAACATGTTGCGATCGCTCAGGGTCACGCGGAGACACGCTTTGTGCGCAGTCAGAGTGGACGAGACACGCTTTGTGCGCAGTCAGAGTGGACGAGACACGCTTTTCGGTCGCTCAGAGTCGGCGAGACACGCTTTCGTTCTTGTTACCCAAGCATTAGCATAAATTGTAGATAGTAATTAGCATAAAAATTTATTAATTAATAGTGAAAATTCTAAGTCCATAATTAAAAGTGAAAATTTTAAGTGTATAATTAACCCTTGTGTGGACAACCAAACTACTCAACGTTGTCGGGCAACCGGGGTACCCGGGTACCCCGAGTATCCTATAGCACAACGCGTGATATGCAGCAATTGTTTGGCTGTTTGTATCTCTCGTCTACGTTGATGAGTGCGTATCGTACAAAGATGGAGGGCTCTTATTTGTTTATATAATGTAGGGAGCGTCAAATTAAGGAAACTAATCGTGGTTTTGGTTAAGAGATTTGTCGGTTGACGACGCCGTGACATCGAGGGCCTTGTTTATGACCCCCTACGTTGTTATTATCCGGTATGTGGATAAATTTATGTTGCAAAAACTACTTCAGGTCGCGAAATAAATCAGGGTGAACGGGTAGTAAAGGACTTGGCTGTCGCTTATAAGGTAGAAAGGTAGAAAAGACTCTGGTAGAAATATTACCATGGATAATTTCTTTAAAATACTTCCACTAGCTAAGAATTTGGTGTCCTGGAAATTGACAGTTGTGGGAACTATAAGAAAGAATAAAAAATATATTCCGAAAGATATACTCGTATAGAGTATTCTTCGTTATTTGGTTACCACGAAAATATTACGCTTTGCTCGTATGTACCCAAGAAAGAGAAAGCGGTCATATTATTATCGTCAATGCATGCAAGCAATGCAATTTCGGGGCCAAAACAGAAGCCCGACAGTATACACTATTATAGACAGCATATTGACTACATTAGAGAGGCAAAACATTCCTCTTTGTTCGACACAATCGACACAAACATCGCAAACGTCACAACCGTCATATTCGTTAGAAGCAACTGGAAGAAGAAAAATTGTTGGACCATGCCACATGTGTCAAGCAGATACTGCTAGAAACAGAAGGAAAACGAGGAAAAATGAAATTGTCGAAAGTGCTTAAAACCAGTCACCGATGAACACGCAAACACAATTACTCTATGAAAAAGTTGTCATATTGGGTTGTCCTGAACTTTCCTACAATTAAAATATTTATTATTAATCACCTTTTTATGTAAATAAATAAATAATATTTAAAATGTTCGTTTTGTGCACGTAACTTCCTGAAAAAAATGTCCATTTATAACTAAACTGAAATATGCCTCATATGGGTACCCGGGTACCCGGTTGTGCAACAAGCGTATAACTGACTTTGAATTCCAATTACATAAAACATTCTCTATAAATTTTTGCCACAAAGTAGGAATCGACGTGAAATTGTCCAAAGAATGGGGATCCGAAGCGGTATTAAGATATTTTATCGAGATCATTAAAAATTACTAATGGAAACTTGGAAATGGGTACCCGGGTACCCGGTTGTACACACAAGGGTTAATAGTGAATCAATGGGTAAGAGTTTTATTATGTAAACATATAAGTCAATATGATCCAAATTATATCGTGTTTAGTCTCATTTTAATCACCGCAGCTTCACGAATTATTTAATATAATTTTCATAGCGCAATTCGTAACAATAACAAAAATTCACGATTGCATTAGTGTGTTCTCACAGACACGAAGGCATTTAATCTTTCGAGGAATACCGCAAGCATTAACCGCCGGGACGGTCGGCCGGCCCGGGGGGATTCCCCCCAGTGGTGGGGATGAAACGCGCTCGCTAACGCTGTAGGACTCGCGCGGCACTCATCGAGAAATTACTGTATTTAGAACACCATATGAGTCAAAAACAACCAGACTGGGACGAAACCATAATGTTTGCAATTATAGCTTACAATACTCGCGTACATAAATCGACCGGCTTTACACCGTACGAAACTCTTTTGGGTAACAAGCCTCATCTGCCCAGTAGCATAACTCAATAGCCCACACTTATTTATTCATACGACGACTACGTTATAAACTTAAAACAAAAACTAAACTATACACAGAAGATAACGAGGGACAACCTAATCGAATCGAAGACCAAATCAAATTCCTACTACGATAACAAAATAGTTACGCACAAATACAAAGTCAACGACCTAGTGTATGACTTAAATAAACAAAGTACACCGGGATTAAACAAGAAACTGGCAGCAAATTATAAAGGCCCATACAAAGTAACACAGATTAATCCAAACAACACGGTCGAGTTACGAACAAATAGAAAATTAGAAACATATCATACCTATCTGTTGAAACCCTCTGTTTCAGACGATTCACTGTAGAGCAATTATTCATTTTATCATAAAAATCATCCGAGTGAGACCAATATTATAATTATTTATTCCATTATGTTGGCAAAACAAAACAGAACGATCTAGAATGGACTAATCCAGTAATATATTTTATACCATACATTAGTATAGAAACAAAAAAAATATATATAACTTAACAGTAGCTTATAATAAGAATATTTCGGTATTCATAGTAAAAATTCAGTTGGTTCGCGTAATACAGTAATGGCTGGCAGCTACACGAAATGTTACCATTCCTTGTCCTTCATTTCCGCAAACACCTATTTTTTTACAACCCAGTACTTCCTACCTCCTGTTGAGTACAAATTAAGGTATATTACGCACCGCTCGGAACCTTTGAAGTATGTCCAGCAGCCGATATCGGTGAGTATACCTGCCATAAGAAGTACGAGATACGGACAAGGAGACGATAACGTGCGAGATAATGCCGCTCGCACCCACTACCAGAACTATCCTGCCATCATGTCAAACCTATACAGTCAAGGGCGACTTCGGAAATTGATACCACCTCAGGAACAACGACTGGATTTTCATCAAGAAGCAACCCCTACAATCGACCCTCACATGTTCCCCGACACACATCGAGGACCCTGAATTGGTGCCCACCGGAGTCATTCAGTTCGACCCTCAGCGCAAGGGTTACACCCAAAAATAGCGAAGGCACAACTAAGACGACTTCTGGAAGAAGAGAAGAAATCCAGAACGGAAGAAGGTCAGCTCAACCTTCAGTTAGTCCACGACAACGACGAGTACTACCGAGGCGACTCCCCAACCAGGTCCATCGCACAGCATGGCCGTAGACGATCACCTCCCCGAGCCGCTTCCATTAACATGGATTAATTTTAAGGCAACAAATCGTTGCTATCATTTTCGAATACCTCATATGTAATATAATCTATATCATACAACTATACATATATCTATATCATACTATACATATAATACTACATCTACTACATATATCTATATCATACTATAATATATACATATATATCACTACAGAAACGTTTAGTTATAAATGTAGTACTTTATGTATCAACAACAGAGTATGTTAACTTTATTCTACTACCGTAGTCCTAAGACCGAATTGATATCACATTATTTCTAGATACCATACTATTTCAACTTAATTTACTCTTAAGAACCCATATATTAATCTAAAGGTGGGAGGTGTTAAATACCTGACCATCCACCGTGCACGTGTGCAAAATGTTACACCTGTAGTACCATGGAAAAACCCCAAATCTGCACACATCTGGCAAATACAACCACTCCTTCTCCTTTCTTATTACTACAAGGAATTTTCCTTAAGACTTCTGCAAATCATAAACTGCCTCCTTCCCTAAAAATCCTAGCACTCGTTCCACTTACCACTTCCACCCCTATTAACATCCAATAAAAAATCCTATTTCCACTCCCTCACAAAATTGCAATGACCAATAGAATTTCAGTCATAGTTTACATCTTTACCCACAAAACACCAACAAGTCGGAATAAATCTTACAGTCAAATAGTACAGATGTAAGTAAATTAACTTTACGCATCAACGAAAGAAATAAAGGGGATTTATATACTTTTTAACTCCTACGGATTCGCGACATTACATAGAACGTAATAAAACTGTCTCCATTGCTGTCAATTACCATCTCCAATCCTTCTGAAAATAGTTGAATCTCTTTATTATAAAATATACTTGATTTTTTTTAAATTCTAATTTGCCTGATGTTTCTAAACTGTGCTTCACAAGATGGAATTAATAAAGCAGACTGTCCAAACATGTTACAAATGGTTTTCACAGTACACCTCTTCCCCCTCAAATGTTTACATTAAGTAACTACCGAAAAATTCGAAAAGTACTTAAACACACGAAGCAAGAGTAACACTATTATTATAACCTTGAAATTTACCACAATTTCCTTCTTGGTTATGTGCGTAAAATCTTCACTCTACCAAACACCAAACACGTTTATTGCGACGGTTCGAGGTGAATTGCGTAGAATAGGATGCGACTTTCGTTTTGAAAGCATAAGCTATTATTTACTGTTACGACAACGCTTGGTTAATTTGCAACGTAAAGAAGGTACATGAACACAATGAAAGTCGAATAAAAACTGATACTGTTACGCTATCGCGTTTGCAGGCCTTAAGGGGGCCGACTCCAGGCGCCATGACGTGTGTGTGTACACTCACACAACAAAGAAAAGCATGCACGTATACGCATGCACGTTGATTCGAGCCGCTGCAAACTTTTTTTGCCTTGGGATCTATATATTTTGGGATCTATATATTTTGTGTGGCCGCGCTTACCCAACAGCTGGCGAAGGATCTTTATACCGGGTGGACTCATAAAAATTACACCTAATATAAACACCTAACCAAATAAAATAAAAAGCAAACAAACAAATAAAAATAAACACCTAACCTAACCTAACCTAACCTAACCCGATTCTAATTTTTATTTAATCAAATATGAGTTTGGGTCTGATTTTTCTTTTTCGATGAGAAACTGTCCTGGCATACCGTCCCACCCGGTATAAAGATCCTTGGCCGACGGTCGGGTGAGCGCGGCCACACAGGCGGCCGCGAGCGTGCACGTATAGACAAAATTCTATGTAGTAGTAGCTATAGTTTTTGGCAAATATCTCGCAAACTAAGGGCGAGCGGCGCATATAGCCATAGGAAAAAGTTGTTCAGAATACCGAGTTTTACAACATATTCATAATTCATTGAAATCGGTGAGGTCGGCCTCTTTCGATAGATTTACCGTATTTGCTTACCAATATTTTAAAAATATTTGTTAAAAACTTTAATTTAATATACGTAGATATGAAGTTCAAACGCTTTTTTCTACCGTTTTCTTGCCATGTATCTTGTCAATTATGGAACTGTTTGATATTTCTAACATCTGGACGTGTATACACTGTGCCTGACCTATGTCAAGACCTATGACCTATGTCAAGCAGCAATAAGAGGCCTTCTCCCATAAGTTCCAAAAATTAATATTGTTTTATCAATCTGTTTTTTTCAATTTAACTCTCGAATCTCTTCTTTCATTTGCACAATTATCTTTTATGTTCGGCAAAAATCAAAATCTCAACTTGAGTCGAATCTATCGAAGTTTTCCTGAAAGGCAAAACTGTAATAGATATGATAATATCAACTATGTCTCCGTATTTTTCATTTGTCATTCTACACAATGACCAAAGCAATGGGAAAAAGCGAATGAAATGATTTTAAAATTATCAATATATGCATATTCGGTACTCGCATACAATCTGTACGAATAAATATTTTCCTTTATTTCTCATTATTTGTAAAAAAGAAATAATTGTGTGGTCTTAAAGGTAAAGGCGAAATAGTAGTAAAACATCACACGAGTTTTCCAGCACTCCCTCAAGACTGTTTAATCTAAGACGTCTGAAAATGCGCTTCATACATTTTATTTTAATGTTAAAAATATTAAACAGTACCATAATTGGCAAGATACATGGGAAGAGAAACGGTAGCCCAAAAAGCTTCATCTCTAACTTCATAGTTACGTATATTAAATTAAAATATTTAAAAAATGTTTTTGAAATATTGGCAAGCAAATACTGATCCTTTTCATATAGTTAGGAATTAAAAAAAAAATAAATGTAAAAAAATATACCGGAGGGGGATTCGAACCTACGAAACAGTTCCAAGCGGCTCAGCAGCGATGCCTATGTCCCGGCAGGAATAAAAATCTCGGCTCGAGCCGATTCATTTTGCTGATGGCTAGGATTGTAACAGACGTGCCAATAGTGCGACAGAACTCTCAAATGATGTGATTTGGCAACTATGGTCTCCCACTCCCCGTTTATAATTCTACCTAATTACGTTAGATGTCACATCATGAGTTTTTAATTCTGTATAATGACGTTAGATGTCACACCGTCAAATGACGTATAGCCGTTCTGACACGACTAATAATAAATATACTTAGGAGAATGATGCGCTATATACTTTTCTATATATAATTTATTTAAAACAAGAAAGGTATAAACTTAAACACTTTGGCTTACAACACGTGTTGCTCTGTCGACTACTATTAAACGAATGTGGGACGCTAGTCCGCGTCCCCAAGCGACGCTAACATACACCGTCGGTAAAGAAGAGAGGAGAGGTGTCGCCACAGACGAAGTAGACGATCTTTCTGTTTTTACTAACGTCCGTTTCTTTTAATGGCGCTTAGATCGATTCGGAGTTGGCCCCAAAAGAGTCGGCCCATGCCACATCCCGGCGATTGATACAAAATTGATTCGCACTTGTTTCCACACACACACGATACGCACTGACGAACATTACGAAAGTTAATGTGTGTGTCATGTGTTTATTTAACTACCATTTTCTAACATTAATCATCCAAACACTTCTTTCATAATTAATAAAACACTTTATTCCTTTCGGAAAACGAATAAAAGTATGAAATAATATGAAAGTATTATTCAACGACTTGCTGATTAAATTGTTATTTATGAATAACGAAGAATTACACATTATTCTTAATGTAAGACGATTGTAATATTTTCCGTACGTTGCCCGTCGATGCACCCGATTACGGCCGCGCGCGATTGTGACTGAACTCGCGCTATACGGGCGCTGTAATTGGCCAGTGTTTTCCGTTAATAACTCAAAGACGAAGCTACAAACAATATTTTGGTCCAGGAAAAAGTTGTTCAGAATCACCTCAGCTACCCTTCTTTTAAAAATAATGCACATGTTCCGGGCCACCCTGTACACATCTTATCTTATAGTTCCTTTCATTTAATTATCTCTACTATTGCTTTTTCTGTGGCTTTCTTAACATCCTTCTACCTCCAACTCTAACCTCCTCTCTTTCCTACTCCTCCCCAACTGCTTCCCCCATTCTCTCCCCTTCCTTGCGTCTCCCAGTAGCTCCTTTAAACGTACTGGCCGTTTAATCATCTTCGCGCAGTTCCACGCCAAGTGTTCCAGCGTCTCATTTTCCACACCACACGGCTCGAATCTCCTCCTGTCGTCCATTTCCCAATACCTATTTGCCCTTTCTTCATTTCCGCATCTTAGCCTGACCATCTCCTTCATGCCTTTATCCCTTTCTTTATTCTTCATCATGTATCTTGGCCATTGCAACACCTTTACCTCCTCGTATCTCGGAGCAGACCTGGATCTCCTTGACCTTTCCCCTTTTTCTTGCTCCTGTAGCTCTGTCCCTTGCCACCAGGTCCTTCCACAACTCTTCCCTTCTCTCTGCCTCTCTCCCCATGTAGCCGCATCTTCTGAAGTACTCCTCCCTTTCTATTCCCCATCTTGTCCATTTTCCCTTTTCTTCATCCGTTCTTCTTTCTTCCCAGCATTCTCTAACCAAGGTGCTGACCTTGCCCTTCCTTATTTTGTCATCATACTCTACCGCCCTTTTACCCAACCGCACTCTCATCTTGTCCCTTTTCATTACCTCCCTCACCAGGTACCCCGGGGTGTTCCTGCTTACCCCAAGGACCGATCTAGCATACCCGTCCTGGAGTCTCTCGATCAACCCTCTCTCCTTCCACCCCCCTAACTCCACTCCGTAGGCTGCCACACTCCTTACTATCGCGTTGAACATCCTCCATCTCCAGGGGTGTGCGGGTTCTCGAATTCACGAGATTCCCGAGCCTCGAGTCGGGTCGGGACAACTCGGGCGAGATCGGGCGAGTTCTCGGAAATGTGATACTCGTCGAGATTCTCGAAAGTATCCGAAAGTATCAAGATCCCGAAAGGCGTATGGAGAAATGGAGATCCCGAAACTGACTATGTGTGACTATACGATGCAATGTCTCGGATCCCAATTGTGCTTACATATTATTATGAACATACAGGCATATCAATTACATACCCGACTAGAATTTCAGTTATGCATGCCTAAAGGCGAATGTGGGCCTAATGCGGAAACGATTGCAGAAAGAATAATGCTCGCCTAGATTGGACACTCCTAACATAGGCCATACGTGGCTCGGATGGGGATGGTCGAGCGCACGCCTAAGTTAGGCATTCCTAACAGTAGCCATACATGGCTCACAAGGAAACATCCCTGACTGTTCGTCTTCGATTTTTATGAAACTTGGTGGATAATGGGCGTAAACAAATTGTTTAAAAAATCCATGCTTTTTTAAAAATGTTTTCCATTGTTTTTTCAAACAAAACTTTTATGCAGTTTTGTAAACGCATTTTTTTCTTAAACCGTAGACGTACAGAGACTTTTATGCATTATCAGAATACAAGCGATGAGACAGAAGAAGAGGCTGCAGAGAGTGTTCATGAAATTTGTAACTTTAATGACATACAAGATATTCGCCAATGGGCTCTCATGGATCCACCAATACCACACACTCGGTTGGAAATATTGATGAACATATTAAGGAGACATTCTTATAATAATTTACCTAAAACAGCCAACACATTTCTACGTACAATATCCATCAATTATACCATCGAAAGCTTTAATGGGACCATAAACCAATAGGGGGATGATGAGTTTGTGTATTTTGGGATAAGTAAAGTTCTTGAGAAATGTGTAAATCCAGAGATCCATGAAAGTAATGATATACCATTGATGTTTAACGTTGATGGTTTTATTTATTTAAATCAAGCAGAAAACAGTTTTGGCCAATTTTATGTACAATTTTTCATCATCCTGATGTTTACCAACCTTTTCCTGTTGCCACATATTGCGGAGATGGAAAACCAACCAATCTTGGACGATATTTAGAACAATTTACAAATGAAATTAACGATCTCCAACGTACTGGTATCGCTATAGGAAATAGAGCATTTACGATATCCAGCAAAGCTTTCATATGTGACAGACCTGCACGTTCGGTTCTATGAAGGTCACGCAGGATACTGGGCGTGCGAAAGATGTACAATAAGTGGCGAAAGAAAGAAATTTATCCATTGGCAAATAGTGAAAGAAGAAATGATTTATCATTTAGAAATCAAACTGATGCACAACATCATTTAGGAATATCTCCCTTACTTCGCCTATATCCGAACATTGACATGATCAACCAATTTTTGTTAGACTCTTGCACTTGTTGTATTTGGGAATTATGAAAAAACTATTGCACTATTGGATAGATGGAAATGTGAAAGGGTTGAAGCGGGGAGATAGTGGTAAGATACAATTATCAAAATGACTACAAAGGATTAAAGTACCTGCGGAATTTCAACGAACGACTATATCACTAACAGATTTTCATAAATTCGAAGCCACTGAATACCGATTTTTGCTCTTCAACAAAATTTTGCCGACTGACGTATTATATATACATCTATTAGACTTCTATTACTCTTACACACTGGTTGCAGAATATTATAGTCTAAAGAATTCGCCGTGGATAAATGTGAATATGCTAGACTGTATTTGAAGAAATTAGTGAACAAAGCACCAGTTATATTATGGATGTTTATGGTTGGAATTGTCCATAAACTGATCCATCTTGCAGATGGTCTTGAAAATATGAACTGCTCTCTATCTAATATTTCCAGTTTTCCATTCGAAAATGCTCTAGGAAGAATGAAACGACTTCTTCGAAATGGAAATAACCCTCCCTCTCAGTTATGCCGTCGTTTGAATGAAATCTCTCATATCTTGTACGAAGAGGCGCTTTTAACCACAACATTTCTGTGGCGTGCTCGCAATACTCGACAGCAGTAGCGAGTCGTTACGAAACACTGAGTAGAGAATTGACCAAGGTTTGAGAATTGGTAAGGCTTGGTCGGTACCACGACGGTGGGCCTGATGCGCACGCTGATCGTGGGTTACCTTACGAAGTATTGTAAGGACTTCGGAGCCCTTATTCCGTTGCTTTGGATGAATGCAAGACCCGGCTTGCGTGTGTGCGAGGTCGAGGTTGTAAGGCTCGTCTCGGCTGTATTAAGCGGTAATACTCAAGATCAAGGCTCGACTTGTCTTGAGTGTTGTCGGAATGGAACTGACTTCCTCGTCAAAAGTTTGTCAAAACGTCAACTTGGAAGTGATCTTCTGCACGCTGATTGGACATAAGGAAAAGTTACTAATTGCCAATCAGCGTGTTTTGGAGGTGTAGCCGCACCCTTTCTTAGTGCCCGAAGCGCGTTTCTAGGAGGAGAGGGTGTGTCCTTAGACGTTGCCATCAGTCTGACAACGCAGCGGAATTTCCATCAGGGTGTCCAAAACTTGACCTTCCAGATCTATGTTGGGCCCAGGTCCGAAGGCCCTCTGGAAGTCCATGTTTATGACGCATGCAATTAACTGTTGAGGTCGTGAATAACTTGGACGTTTGTAATCTCTTGGCTAAAGGTATAAAGCACTTTCTTCAAAAACAGTCTTGTTACTTGCGCGTCATAAAACGTGCTAGCCATCTGCACGCAGAAGATTTTTTCATGTACCGATCGCTAGCCGCCTTCTTTTGGAGGTACAGTAATTTCTCGAAGAGTGCTGCTCCAGTCCTATAGCGGAACGAAGCGCGTTTCATCCCCACCACTGGGGGGAATCCCCCCGGGTTCTAGACGACACGTCCCGGCTGTTGATACTTTGGGTAACCATTGAAAGGTTAAATGCTTCGTATCTGTGAGACCACACTAATGCAACCGTGAATTTTTTTTATTGTTACGTATTGCGCAATGAAAATTAAATTAAAATATTCGTGAAACTGCTGTTATTAAAATGGGACTAAACACGATATAATTTGGATCATATTGACTTATATATGTACATACAACTGCGAGATAGTGGCTTCCAGGGCTCTGAGCTGTAAATGCACGCACGACGGATAATTTTCTGTCCCTTCTTGGAGTTCTTTAATCGTTTTTATTACACGTTCTTGGGCCCAATTCTTGCGTCCTTCTTCTTCTTTATCATTTTCTCGGTAAAAGTCACTCCAAGACTGAACTTTCGCTTCGGTCACATACCACCCAGGTTGACCGCGGAGGTTTATTTCAGGTCAACCTTTTCACAGAGTGCTAAACTGTATTGTATTGTATGCCCACTGTATTGTAAGATACTCATGATTATTGTAGTATGGCTTTATGTTTTAAAGTATCAGATAAAGAAAGAACCAGGTGGTCAAAAGCATATCTCGCTGGACCGAGAACGCGCGTACGGTAGCATTCGTCGACTTAGAACGCGCGCAAAGCGTTTCTCCCCGGCCGCGGCCGGGGAGATCCGTACGGAATCGTTTCATGCTCGACTCGGAGGGATCCGTTTTTATAATTTATCAACGCAAATATGATCCAAATTATATCGCGTTTGGTGTTATTTGAATCACAACAGCCTCAGTTATATTTTCATAAAATTTGCAGAACGAAATAATTAACAATAAAGAAGTTTTATAGTTGCATTAGTGTTGTCTCACAGATACGTAGCTATCTGACCTTACTTTCAATCTCTGTCCCTTTCAACGGTCGTCGATGTCGGTGTCGAATTTCTAAACAGCCAAAGTTATCCCATTCACTCCCAGTGCGTGCGGCCGATCCCGATCTGCGCTCGCTATTCGAGAAATTACTGTACCGAGGTTTATTGCCCCTGCTCGTAAGCCGTGGAACAATGCATGGTGTTTTCGTTTCGCGACGCATCGGTGTTATTAATTTGGCCTCGATAATCCCTTGACCGGGACCCGAAGATCGCGCGGTCGACGTCTCTTGCAAGGAGGGTTTTACGACGGAACACCAATTATACCAACGAAGAAATTAGAAAGAAACAACTTTCAAGGAAATCAACATGGCACGAGTGGCACGATATTACTAAAGAAGAATTTTTAGCTTTCATCGCCGTTATCCTAAATATGGGATTGATTCAACTGCCAAATATTCAAGAATACTGGTCTACCGCTTCCAATAGTAGAATTCCTTTCTTGCCCTTCTTTCTTGGTGTCACCACCCCCTCCTTCCAGTTCTCCAGTATCCCCTTCCCCTTCCATACGTCTCTTAAAACATCTCCTAATGTCTTCCCAGCCTTCTCTCCTCCATGTAATCACGCTTCGTTTCTAATACCGTCCTTTCTGGCCGCCTTCACACCCAGCCTTCACTTCAGATGTTTTATTTGCTTAAGTATCTCTTCCACACTCAGGTCCTCCTCCTCTTCATCCTCTTCCACACCCTCTCTCACCATCTCTCCCCATCTCTCCTTCCTCACTAGCCTCGTCTTCACCCCCCCCCCCCCCGCAATGATCTAAAATGTGCCTTCCATTCTTCCATCTCTATCCTTTCGCAAATTTACTTATATCCATGCCTGTGCCTCATTCTTTATCCCTTTCAATTCTATCTCCTCCTTTTCCTTCTGCTCCATCTACTTTCCCTTGCAGAATCTTTAGTAATTCGCTCTTCTGCTCATATAACTCTCTATCTCCTCTGCACCTTTCATCACCCTTTTCCAACTGTTTCTCAGGTCCTTCTTCCTCTCTCTACACTCTTCATCCCACCAAGTTCTTTCTCCTGCTTCTTTTCTCTCCGTCCTCTTCACTCTCTTACTCACCACCGCCCCTCTTATTCCTTCTATTAGTTCTTTCCATCCCCTCTCTACTCCTACCTCCTTCCATTCCAACCCTTTTACTCTCTCCCTGTATCTTTCTATATCCTCCTTGCGCCAGTACTGTATCTCTCTCTTTACCTCCTTCTGCACCTCCTTCTTTCCACTGACTCTTTCAATCTCACTATAAGCGGTTGGTGGTCAGAGTCTATCCTTTCTCCAACCCTGAACTCCTCCACTCTCTCCCAAGTCTCTTCGTTTACTATTGCGTAATCTATTACAGTTCTCATCTCCTTCCTTGTTCCCATTGAGCAGCGTCCAACCCCTTTCCTCTGTCAGTCTCATTAACGTTTCACCTTCTTTGTTTTTCTCCCCGTCCTTCGTCGTCCTTGTTGCGACCCCTCTCTCTTTCTGCACCCCCAGCATCTTCTTCCCTCCTCCCCTACTCTTGCGTTAAAATCTCCCGCGATTAGTAATAACCCTTCTTCCCTCTCTTCAACTACTTCGCCTAACTCTCTCAATTTCTCTCTTTTGCCCCCTCTGTTTTACACCATCACCACCATTCCCTCCTCTCTTATCTTTATTTGCTTTTTCACTATACCCTCTCTCTGCTCTATCCTTTCGTCTTCTTCCTTGCTTATCCCTGTTCTTACGCCCATTATAATCCCCCCCCTTCGCCCTTCTTCTTTTCTCCCCTCTGCGTGCTCCTTGACATTTCCAATTCCATTCTGACGGCAACCTCTCATTCCAGTGGTCCCAATTCCTCTCTTCCACCCACGTTTCCACCAGTCCCACTACGTCGTATTGCTGTAAATACTGCCAGAACTCCTTGTCTTTATTTCCTATGCCTGCCACATTCCAGATTATCATATTGCACTCAGACACTTCTTTCATTTCTCCTCCCCAACTATCCTCTTGGTTACGGCCTTGTTATTCAAAAATTTCCTTTCTCCATTTCCCTGCCCTCTTTCCAGTCGACCCCCCCCCCCCCCCTATCATCATTTTTCCATACCCCACCTTTACGGTATTTTCTTCCTCCCTTTCCTTTTTTGACCTCTCTGTAATTTCTTTTTACATCTTTCTTTCCTGTTTTGTCCAGGCATTTCCTGCAAAAATTGCCTTCCCTTTTAACCTGTTCTTCTTCAACATAATTTCCCTCTTCTCTTCCCAGCTCCCTACTTACGCCACCATCATCCTGCTCCCCGACCCTCTTCCACCTATTCTAAATGCTTCCTCAACTTTTACCTTCCCCTCTATGTGTTCCGCTAGCCACTCTTCTATACCTTCCTATAAGCTCGCCCCCTTCTTTTAGGCTTTAATGTGTTGAATGCGAATCGGCAATCCGTTTTTCTCCAGAACGTGCCAGTTTTAAAAAAATCAATTTTGAACGAAGTCGTGAATTTTCAACTTTGGAAGTGTTTTGTGCTTTTCCGGTAATAGTTATTCAGTTGCGCTTGGTGCCAAATGATTCTGTGAAGTTTCACGAATAAAATGATATAATTAGTAATTAGATTATAAACATTCAAATGTGTTCAAATTACGATCGAAGTGAAGTGGACACCGAAAATACACCCATCTTGGCTGATATCTTTCAATTTACTTCAAAAACTACGGGTCCAGGAGAAAATCTAACTATGCCACGCGATTGAGCAGACCTTTCTGCTAAGGGAAGTATCGACGCAAGTTACAAAATCAAGTTTGTATTCAATACACAAGCGAAATAGTTTGGCAAAACACGTGGCGGCGGCAGTGGTGCTCTATGACCGCGGCTCCCCGCTTATACCTCAGCGTATTGGCATCACTAGACGCGCAGTACTTCTGCTGAGAGTCACTGTTGCCGTCCCGTGTTTTATCAAACTATTTCGCTTGTGTATTGAATACAAAAATGATTTTGTATCTTCCACTGATGCTTCCCTTAGTAGAATAGTCTGCTCAATCGCGTGGCATAGTTAGAGTTTCTCCTGGATCCGTAGTTTTTTAAGTAAATTGAAAGATATCAGCTTATAGCGTGTATTTTCGGTGTCCTTTTCACTTTGATTATTATTTAAACACATTTGAATGTTTATAAGTTAATTACTTATTATATCATTTTATTCGTGAAACTTCACAGAATCATTTGGCACCAAGCACAAACGAATAACTATTACAAAATAGTATCAAAGTTGAAAATTTGTGATTTTTGTCAAATTGACTTTTTCAAAAATAGCACGTTCTAGAGAAAAACGGATCAACATTTATTGAAGGTTACAAAATCAAAATAAAGTTGAAATCTGTCGAGCAGTGTTATCAAGCTTAGAAATAAAATCACTTTACCACTTTTTATTTATATTCATTATCAAACAATGGCGGCCCAAGTCAAGTGGAGGCCACAAGCGGTAAAAATTTTGGTGCCCACAAATCCAAGTTCGAAACAGAAATTGCAAGAAGACTCCGATAAACTTATTAACAAAAAGATAATGTTGCCGTTAGCCCATTAGAATTAAGCAATGAAAGTAGTTTAGTCCTTAACGTAGTATCTTATAACGTTCCTGGTATTAAAAATAAGCATAGTTCACAATTGAAAATTCGAAAAGTTGTTTTAATGTTTTGTAAATAAATTGCATCCTTTTGTAAAAAAATGTATGCTGCGAAATTCGGGAACTCCCTGGTATCCTGGGCCCACGCGGCCACTTATTGTTAGTCCGCTTACCGTTTAACCCCCCACTGTTATCAAATAATAATTGTCTAACAAAGATCCTCCTTTGCTTAGTTTGAATTCCCGATAGTTAACCTATAAATACAGTTACATGTTTTGGAACCAAATACATTATACAGGGTCCGGCGGAGTATATGACCACCCTCTTAATGGGGGGTTACTGGGGTGATTCTGAACAATTTTTTCCTTTACCAAAATGTTGGTTAAAGCTTCGTTTTCGAGTTATTAACGAAAAACACTGGCCAATCAGAGCGCTCGGTCGCGTGATTCCCAACGGATCTCAACCTCGGTCCGTGGTCGTGAACGAACGCGCAGGGACAGTTATGTTACCTCGTGTTAAATTAAGAATAATGTGGAATTATTCGTTATTCATGAATAACAAATAAACTAATAAGTGTTCGATACGCTTATTCGTTATCCGAAAAAAATAAAGTATTTAATTACTTATGAATTATTATTTGTTTAACAGCACGTTTTCAGGTGGATAAATTGTGTTTTAAGAAAAACGGTTTGGATAAATAATGTTAGAAAAAGGCTGCTAGTTAAACTTACCAATTCGTGCACAAATTAACCTGCTCCGAAGGAAGGGGGTCCTTGACACTGGGTCATTGCGTCGATCCTGACCTTCCACAACAGCTGATGTTACAGCTGTGTCGGTGCACGGTCAATTTTCTTGCACGGTCACATCACTTAACGGTCACTTTCACTTTTTCATTTTTTAAAAAATTGTTGCTATCCAGTCGAATACAACCGTGGCGCGAACGAACGAAAAGATTCAGCGCAAGGTGTTTGATCGCCGGGATGCAAGTCGAGGTACCGAGAAGCGGCAGCATTATTATTAAAATCGCACTGCACAAATAAAACAAACATTTGATTGTACTCCTGATTTTAAAGATACATGTTGCTCGTTCGAATAGACGAATGACTCTGCCAGCTAAAGCGTTTCCTTGGTCCTAGATGAACATTCGTTAAGGAGGGGATATTGTTATAATAGAATGCAGAAGAAATGTTTCTTACTGGAACGCTTAAGTGGCTAGCAGTTTTGGCGTCAACCTCCACTACACGAAAGAATACCCCTGCGCTCTAGGGGGTGGCATGGTTTTCGTAACTACGGACCCCGATTGCGAAGCGAGACCACACACACCAGACAGTGTGGGATTACACTGTTCGAAAAATTTCAATAGAAGCCAAATAGTTTTCAAAACACATGGCGGTGGCAATGGTATATTGGAAACGAAATTATTTTATAACTTTCGTTAATGCTTTCCTTAGCAGAAATCTATTCGGAAAGCGTATCGTATTCTAATTTCTAATTTATTGAAAGATCTGCCCTATCGCGTGAACTTCGTTAATTTCAATACAAATTTCAATAAAATAAAATTCAATAAAAAAAATTGAAATGGATGTATTCAATATAAAATATTGAAATTAACGAAGTTCACGCGATAGAGCAGATCTTTCTGCTAAGGAAACCATTAACGAAAGTTATAAAATAATTTCGTTTTCCATATACCATTGCCGCCGCCATGTGTTTTGAAAACTATTTCGCTTCTATTGAAATTTCTCGAACAGTGTAATCCCACACTGTCTGGTGTGTGTGGTCTCGCTTCGCAATCGGGGTCCGTAGTTACGAAAACCATGCCACCCCCTAGAGCGCAGGGGTATTCTTTCGTGTAGTGGAGGTTGACGCCAAAACTGCTAGCCACTTAAGCGTTCCAGTAAGAAACATTTCTTCTGCATTCTATTATAACAATATCCCCTCCTTAACGAATGTTCATCTAGGACCAAGGAAACGCTTTAGCTGGCAGAGTCATTCGTCTATTCGAACGAGCAACATGTATCTTTAAAATCAGGAGTACAATCAAATGTTTGTTTTATTTGTGCAGTGCGATTTTAATAATAATGCTGCCGCTTCTCGGTACCTCGACTTGCATCCCGGCGATCAAACACCTTGCGCTGAAACATTTCGTTCATTCGCGCCACGGTTGTATTCGACTGGATAGCAACAATTTTTTAAAAAATGAAAAAGTGAAAGTGACCGTTAAGTGAAGTTACCGTGCAAGAAAACTGACAGTGCATCGACACGGCTGTAACATCAGCTGTTGTGGAAGGTCAGGATCGACGCAATGACCCAGTGTCAAGGACCCCCCTCCTTCGGAGCAGGTTAATTTGTGGACGAATTGGTAAGTTTAACTAGCCTTTTTCTAACATTATTTATCCAAACCGTTTTTCTTAAAACACAATTTATCCACCTGAAAACGTGCTGTTAAACAAATAATAATTCATAAGTAATAAAATACTTTGTTTTTTCGGATAACGAATAAACGTATCGAACACTTATTAGTTTATTTGTTATTCACGAATAACGAATAATTCCACATTATTCTTAATTTAAGACGAGGTAACATAACTGTCCCTGCGCGTTCGTTCACGACCACGGACCGAGGTTGAGATCCGTTGGGAATCACGCGACCGAGCGCTCTGATTGGCCAGTGTTTTTCGTTAATAACTCAAAAACGAAGCTTTAACCAACATTTTGGTAAAGGAAAAAGTTGTTCAGAATCACCCCAGTAACCCCCCATTAAGAGGGTGGTCATATACTCCGCCGGACCCTGTATGTACATTATATGAACATATATTATATGTAACCAGACTAAATTGCCTTTCTTGCATTTGAATATTTTTTTATTTTACAAGTACAATTATATTATTTTTCAAAGTTTTAGAAATGTTATACTTAAATTTGCAACTGGCGGTGTCATTGATTTTACAAATAAATAATTATAACGAATTATAATATGAGGGATGATCACAGAGTGTACTCTTACAAGTATACTAAAGTATCCATTTGGACAAATGCCGTCTTTTATTTTTTCTTTGTGCAACCATATTAATCAAATGGTTCATACATATGTCATTATAGTAACATGCAGTTCAGGAAATAAAATATTTTCTTACATGAAATATCATTTTGAATATTTTGTATTCCTTGTTTTTTCTTAAAGCAAACTGTAATCATAACAATGACCGCTAAGCATTAAACATTCATTTTTTGCACTAGATACCCATGTTTCCACATTATGTATATGTATACATATGTTTATCTGTACATAACATATATTACCAAAGAATGACTTGAATCTTCTTTTCGGTTTGTCGAAAAAACATGAAAAGATTTAACAAGGTTTTAGAAGCCGGTATCTGACCAAATGTCATAATCCTCATTATCTATGAAACATTTGTATACTACATATGTATATTTTTATTAACATCAATTACAAAATTCGTTAATTTAATACTGCTTGTATAAAACATACACGAATAGACCGTATATTTTACACTTTCAAAAGTTAATAAAAATATAAGAAAAAAATAGTAACCTATACAGTTTAAAGTAAAAAAACGAACAGCTTTGCTTTACTTAATTATGCTAATATGTCGACATAATGTATAGTTTAAAAAATATCACGAGTGTAACTTTTAACCGAAAGCTATACATCGTTCTATTTTCAATTGATATTCGAATCATCACCTGTCGTCTGTGTTCGGAAAAATAACGAAGTTAAAATATAACGTATGTATAAAAAAAAGTTCAGCCTCCGATAGAAAATTTGCGTCACAATTTCAATAACGTCACTCGTGATTAGAGTAAACGCGTATAAGATAGTTGGTATGACACATAACCTAGAAATATTGAACTTTCAAAACGAATTGTGGAAAACATTTTGTTGTGCTTATTATGTAAAATATTTGTGAAAAATTACGACTATTATAAGTACCGCTTTAATTCCCCGTATTTAAATTACTCTACGAAACTTGCCTATCGACTTGACAAGAAATACGACTATTTATTTCATAACTTTGTTGCATTTACACGAAAACTTATAAACAATTTCAATCAGCATGCGTTTAATTCTGCATCTCTAGAAAACATGTTTTCAGCAGAATAAGCGTGAGCACCGCAGACATACGAATTAATAGATCCTCATTTTCCTCTGGACGTAAGTTTTGTTTGATTAAATGATAACCTTGAAAAATTTGAGAGAACAAATTTAGGTGACAGATTTGAATGGTTGGAATAAATAGGCATTTCAAAAGGTAACTGACCAAACGCTTCTACACTTAATGTAGTTTGTCCTGTTTAGCCGATAATTAATTTCATAAATTACAGGATGTGTTTACAAAACAACTACGAGCATTATCCAAGTAAATGTATTTTGAAGAGTAACTATCGAAAATAAGTGAAAGTATATGAGGAAAGATAACAACAGATTGCTTCAATGCCATGTGAAGAATTGCATCATTACATAAAGTTAGTAGCTTTACTAAAAAAAGAAATTTTATACAATTTTTTTTCAAATTTTGTTGTATATTATGAATAGCTTAAAATTTTTAAAATTAGATAACCATGGACGAAAGGAGGGTAGCGGATTACTTTGTAATTGCTGGATTACCCGGACAAGACAATGATTTTAATAGCGATAGTGAAAATGAAAAGTTGGAAGATTGGTACCAAGAAGGGACACACGTTAAAGACATGAATATGAAACCACCCATTACCGATCTTGCCATTATATTCCCAGCATTGGGTGAAAAATGTCCAGAAGGATATGTTTTGTTGGAAAATACTGTTTCAGGCTTGCCCGCTGATTTAAATCATGGAAGTTTAAGGACAAACGAATGTTATTTGTGTTATCGTCGGGGTCGTGACAAACCACCTTTAGTAGATATAGGTAAGGTAAAATTTTGATGATGGCATATAAAATAAGAATATTGATAATTGTGTAATTTGTTTAATGGTATGAGGTATTTGTCCAAACACTCACTAATTGCTTAAGTGTTTGTTAGTAGATTGAATAAGTTTTGTTCACCTAATTTTCCAGATTAACTACATAATTTGTATTGTAAGTATGAATACATTAATATAATATTGTTATACAAATTTTCAATGGAGGGTATAGAGTTCTTGTAATATGTGTCGACCGAAACTGTTGGTAAAAAAAAGTATTATTTCAAATTATACTACTTTTACAGAATAAAGAAATATAAGTTTGTGTAACTTATATTAGTTAACTATATTAGTTAATAAAAAACAATAATTAGAAATTGAGGAAGTCAAACCCGAATAATATATATATATATATATATTGTTTTATGCTTCATTTTCATTTATTGTATACTTTTATTATTTCTATTATTTCTATTTTATTATTTCTCTTATTACATTAATTGAATCAGTATTTACAGTCTGATTTATCGTATTTAATCAAAGTACGCATGTATATGGATGTCTGATTCAGTTGGGAAAAGAATATGACTAAAGATTATATCTCTAATGTAACACATCTCATGTGTATTTCAGTAATTTAATTTTAACAGGTACTGATTTGTACATTATATGGTTGCCTTTGCTGGTATAAACATTAAACATACTTCTACGATTGCTTATAGCTTCACATTTAAATCTTAAACCTGATTCAAAGAGAAATTGAATGGTTTGGGGGGAGGTTTTATCTGATGTAATTAGTTTTTCTGTAGATAAATGTGTAAAGCTTATATAAATGTGACATTCGTTTTTTTAAATGCAATCATATAACTTTTAGTGTATTAGTCGTTGCAATTATTTATTCCCTATACCAAAAGTGTTAAGATATTTTGGTCGAAAAGTCATGAATTTAAGAGATTTTTAAATGTTATTTAGGAGTGCGATGACAACCATTAACCCCATCTGGGTTTATGGTGACGATTTCCACTCAAGTTCGCATCGCTGGTGTTGATCACCGTTTGCTCCAGAAACTCAGGCTCGCAACATTTTTGGCACCCTCGCACTTGGCGAGTACACCTATCTGCATCTACATATTCTGAATCAACAATGCATATTGTTTCTTCCAAAGTGATAGGAGGGATAATGGGAAAAAGCCAATCATATCCGATTCCATATGGTTGCCTTTGCACGCCTACTAAATAACAAGTCTCCTGTACTAATGGTTTTTCAACAGAAATACCTGAACAACTTTTTACGGGGGCCAAATAGCTGCACGCACTAATAAATTAAAAATTTAATGATTCCATTTCAAAAAGTACGTATGTGACTTTCATATGACATCTACGCGTTCATCTACAGAAAAACTGATTACACCAGACTATCTCTTTTTCCCAACCATTAAATCAAACCATTTAATTCGCATTTCCAAATTCAAATGGGACACCCTGCACCTCGAACAGAAAAATATACATTCTTCTTCGTCCTTATAGTTTAAGTGCATTTATTCTGTGCTTGCATAAGCCATATAAAGATTTGAGATATTATCAGCATTATTCAGAAAAGAATGCTTTAAACGGAAATTATTCTATTGAAAAGAGGCACATTTTTAAAGAGATTTTAAAGAGAATGATATGACTATTCTTAAAAAGTACTGATGTGCCCATTTATTGTTGTATTAGTATGTTAAGGTAAGCATAACTATACATATGTAGAAGTCTCTGATATTCTAGCTTGTGGTTTTAAATGGAATGAGCAGATCATTGTGTCTATATTTTGAACATTGGAGTTCGTTAAAACAAAAGAAGTCGCATTGGCATGGTTGCTCCATGAGCGTTATATTTCGAAAGTGGTTCCTATACTACAAACCAAGGATAATACTGCGCGAAAAATTAAAATTTTATCAAATACTTAAAATATTAAATAAAATGTATAGCTATACTAGTAGTAACTGAAAATTAGTTAGTTTTTACATTAGTTAGCAATTACACAGTTAGTGTAATTAAAAATTAATTCATAATCTTCTCATCTTATTGCTTAGAACCCAATGTCAGCAGGGCGCTTACGGCCCTGCCGATCGGCGGCAGCAATCTATAGTCTATAGTTTTATTATTAAAGCAATTATAGATGAAACAAAATATTGTAATGTAAAATTCAATGATTTTAGGTATTATGCATTCCTGTATTATCGTTACGCACTTTACTATACTTTGGCAACTGCGGTGTATAGGATGTATAGAAATTATGTATAAAGATCACTACAGCAGGATTTTACACCTTTGGATCGCTCGACATTTGCAAAATTACAATCTTGATTGCAACAAAATTTAACAAAAATTTATTACCTAAAACTAAACAGCAATTATTAACGCCAGGTTTGATTATCAAATCTCTATCGATCTAAAGGAGTTGAATTATGCTGTGGTGTTCTTTATTTGTATATAATTTCCTAACACATTAGCATAGTTTTTTAAAAATTTTAAATAATTCAGAGTGTGTATACAAAATATATGAAAAAGACGTGCAAAGCTCAATACCTTATGAGATGTTTCACTTTCATTCACGAAGTTTAGAACTGGGAAGAGATACTCAGCGTAACAATTATTTAGATATCTTCATATTGAATCACTGATTTTATGTAACATATTCACTTTTCTATTAGTCTGCATTACTATTTTCAGTCTCATTGTGTGCCACGGTAATGTTCAAAAGCATATTATGTGTAAAGATAAATAATCTCTAAGAACTTATCCCAAAAGGAAAAGAGAACAACAAAAATCACAATTAAGATGAGTTGGGCTATATTAGGAACTAGAACGAAAGAAAAAAGTCAGTAATAAAACAAATGGCGCACATTACAGTTTTTTTTTAAATTTATTTATTTAAAGTCGCATGCATCTCTATGAGTTATTAGCGATTACTTAAAGGATACACAGTTCCTAGGCATTTAACATATTTGCATTATAATACATATGTATTTGTTATGCATCTATTGCTAATGGTGTTATTACGCTTGGTTAGATTAATTGCATTAAATTAATGTTTTGTAGAAACTTAAGTAGGGACTAAACGGCTTTGAGTTTTTTCACTGCTGGCTTGAAGTCATTTTGAATAGGTTGTTGTCTTCTTTCATTGGGGTGTTTCAGGCAATCAATTAGACCATGTTTTACAGTTATCCTTATGTTACAAATGTCGCATTTCTTGGGTTCTCCTTTTGTGATTAGATGTATATGAGTGTAATTCGTGTGTCCTACTCTTAGCCGGGTTAGTATTAGCTGATGCTTTCTATTTAACAAGGGCTATAGCCGGATAAGGGATAAAATGTGACGCTAAATCTACTTCATCATGCAAGGGGTCATTCGATAGCTTATCAAGAAGACCCAGTTTGTATCAAGGTTTAATCCTGTCACTCGAGTGATAGAGTAGTTACAGCGAAAAAACGAAAATTGTGTTTTTTCCTAATATTTCTTATTTTAGCGCGTACAAAATTTAAAAAAAATCTGAGACACTTCAGTTATGGGCGCACATAGAAACACGAGCATGAAAAAATAAAAAACGTCAAAAAGTGCTGAATCATAGGTACCTATTATTAATACTACTACTCTCAATTTTTTCAGATTTAAGCACTACGTGCGCCAAGGTTAAAATATTAAAACCGATTTCTCCATACTTTAGAATCTAAAGTATTTAACATCTTTTTCACGGCGTCTGGTATACGTTATCACGAACCGACTGTATAATTGCTTCAGAATCAGTTGTTTTTCCATGTCAAGTTCCACGATGATTTGATTTGCATTTAATGATTCCGTTTAGGTCATTGTGGTAGATCGGTTACGAACATAAACTGAACGTTATGATGGATGCAGGGGAGCTACTGCGTTTGTATTTACGAATGTCGTGCTTTGTTGTGTCGGGGGTGTTTTGTCAAAGGATATTTTAAGATTTCGTTCGCTATTTTCTATCTCCTGTAGTAACCCTAAGATTTCTAGTACTAAAGTCTTCACACTTCTTATAATAAAGGTGGTTGACACGTCGACTACCGTGTGGATGATGAATGTATCTTCATTTGATTCTGTAACGTATTTAACTTTTTCGCTACTAACGGTGACTATACATAGTCACCCAACGCCTGGCGATCGCTATGTGCTGACGGTGACCATAGTCACTCGACGCCCGACGATCGCTGTGTACTAGCGGGGACTATACATAGTCACCAGACTCCTCAGTTGAATGGATCACGAAAACCATCAAGTGGTATAAAAAGTATTTTCTTAAGTACTTGTATTGTTTATACAAGCATAAAACGAAGAAAAAACATGTCGATTGCCGAGTAAGGCTGCCGCGGCGCGCCGCAGCGAAGGGTACACGTGTGGCGTGGTCCCGTTTAGTGGTGGCGTTTCGGCCGAATGGACTGCCGTAGCAAAAGGGTTAAGAGACGACGGAATGGGGAATATTCTATAATGCAAGAACTGGTTGAGAAGTAATCAGACAATATGTGAGATATCTGCGTATCGGATGAGGTGCAATAGTGTAAATTGTTTCGTTTGGGACTTGGGGTGATTCATCTGTGATTAAGTCTATGCGATGTGTTTCGGAGTGATTAGATGCATGTTCATGTGTATGAACTGTGGTTGAACTTACATTAAGCTTGTTTTTTGAGTCATTGTTCCGTTCTGATGTCAGGGATTGGAAGTCCAAGTTTATTTTCTTTGTTGGAGGGTTTTGATTTTACTAGCTAGAAATTGATGCACTGGGCTGGGAGGTCATGCTGCTACTGAAATGGCATAGTTGGGGCTTAGTTGTTTTCTTCTGAAAGATAGTGATAGTGTATTAGCTTTACTTATGACTAGTTTTTAAGGCTCTGATGCTCATACGACCTCTTACGTTATGTACTGGATCAATGATCTTAATAATCTTAGGTTTAGCAGAGCTGTATATGGTGGATCCGTAATCTAGTTTAGATCAAAACAAGGCCTTGTATGTTTTAATTAATATTTGATACTCAGTTCCTCAATATTTACTAGCCAAGCTTTTCAGGGTACTTAATCATTCGTTAGAGTTCGACAACTTCATTGAATTAAGAAAGTATTTAAACGTAAACCCTTTTACACTATAACATGTATTGTATATTAATATGTATATGTTAAAAAGAACAGAGTAGAATTTTGCTATAAGTCAAATAAGACATGACTAATTTGCGTCTTAAATTCAATTATTTGATTATTATATTTGAGTACTTAATATTGGGGCCCGCGTAAAATATTAGATTTCAACTGTTGGCCAATGCGAGCCAAAGCTTGCTCACCACTGTTCTAGTTATTCCACTTTGTGGAATAACAGGTACTACCACAGGTACTACAACAGGTACTACAACAGGTACAGTGTGTATTGACTGGCAGGTATAGGCATATGAGATACCTTTATTCTTAGTATTCTTCACGACTTGTTACTTTAGCCGTTGTGGGGGCACTTCCCACATACGTCGCTAGGGGACGAGCACGAATATCCGGCTCCCGAAGGTGGTTGCATAAGTCCCCGCGACTAGAAGTTAATAAAGTAGTTATAGTCCTTACATGGTTGGTGTTATCAGAGGTGGGTTTAAAAGTACATAACAGGGTGTTCCGTTTAACTGCGAGAACAGTGGAATACATCTCAGTAGCGATCGAATTTATTATATTTAGAAGAGTCAAATTCTTACAATCAGAATTGCAAAAGAATGTCTTCCTCCTACTGATGAATCACGTATAATCCAAATTTTGTATATAAATGACTTATTTATATACAAGCTTTGGCCCGTCCAGTTCTGTCGGCCTTCGAATTCAAAGAACATAATACATTTTCAATACATTTATTAATATTTAGTGAAAAATATAATTTGCGTCGTTACTAATGTACTGGAATGTAATTTAGAAATACAGTGGTAAAAAGAGGCAGCCATATAATGGTGAAACTTGAGATGATATTATCGAACAGAACTTTCCGGTAGATCTAATATTATACAGTATGCATATCTTTTATAGGTGGAGTAGAGTGCGAGAAATCATGGTGAACTAAACTCTTTCAGATGGAACCCCTTATTTTTTAAATTCAGAATACAATGACATTTGTTGAGACGAATTGAACGACCTCCATATGAGGTCATTTATTGCAATACAATGTCATATATTCGTGAGTTCGTAAATTCGTTCGTAACGCGAATTGTCAGTTGATGCATATTGAGCTGCGTACACATTTGTTACTCAATCTTGTAAAGGGTATTTGTTACTTTATTTA
Source organism: Nomada fabriciana (assembly GCA_907165295.1). NCBI lineage: Eukaryota > Metazoa > Arthropoda > Insecta > Hymenoptera > Apidae > Nomada > Nomada fabriciana. Next base: position 13,210,800 of record OU015689.1, read on the forward strand.
GTGGTAACGAGGTCCGGTGCAAGGCCCGTTTCTGAATCTGTGTTTATAATATACATGCTCTTCCTTTGAAAACTTAAAATCTAAATATCTCGTAAGTAATGCATTTTCAGGAAGAATGTTAAGCGTTTGAGTCCTATGGACGCATATGTATGCGTCCGGCGAAAGTCATCACTGTGAACTGTGGACGCCCATATACACTGCTTAAAACAATTAAGGGGTCATATATTGCAAGTGTTGGCCCCTCAATGCGACACATAAATACCGGCATTTTTTTAATAGAGACGAAGACTGGTGTTAAATGCACATGCTTTTATCAACATACTTCCGAAAATTCCAGAAATAATGTGCCGCGTTGACGGGGATAAGGGCTGCAATATGTGACCCTCTAATTGTTTTGAGCACTGTATGTAGTATAGCTCCTCTAGTTTATTTAATTTGTCGTGAAACTTTTGTATTCAACATTCTTCCCGAAAAATAAGCTCTTTTGGAACATTTAGATTTAAAGTTTTCAAATTAACGGACAGTATATTACAAATGATTGTTCTTAGTTTTATAGAGGGGGGAAGACATGTCAATTAATGAAGTATGTTTGAATGATTTATATTTCAAGTATTAGAACAGTACACCGAAGTTTTGTTTTTCTAGACATAACATTTAAAATTGTGCAACAAACATTGCATGTTCTTTCCTGTTTGCATAGCTTTGAAAGTGTATGTAACAGTAATTAATATATTTGATTAAAGAAAGTCATATTAAATATAGTCAACATCTTTATAATGCGTACATAAATACAACTATATATTAAAATTTCATTTTACTATAATGGATAACGAAGCATTGCGTTTAATTTAACATCATCCAATACACTATGAATATTGCTGTTCGAACGGTTTTTGAAAATATATTTAAAGGAGGATATGAATTTGGCCAACGAATATGAAAGCAGGATACAAAAATTATAAGATCATAATGTGTGTAACTCGATAAATGTTTTTAGATTGATTTGGGTATATTATACTATAATAATTATAGAATACATAGTATGGTAATTATTTAGAAAAGGGGGGGGGGGGGGTTTCACCGATTTCGATGATTTTCGAGTATGTTATAGAAATCAACATTTTGAACAACTTTTTCCCATACATCTAACCGCCGCCTGGCCTTAGTTTCCGCGATTTTTCCCAAAAAAGATCGGTACTTCTACATTGAATTCTGTCTATATGTACGCGTCCGTGAAAGCATATGCGTAAGCGTTTGATCGGCAACTGTCCATCGTTTCTATATACAGGGTGGCCCAGGACTCGCGCCAAATTTTAAATATTTGGATAGCCGAGGTGATTCTGAACAGCTTTTTCCTTGACGAAAATATCTTTGGACGTTTCGTTTTTGAGTTATTAACGAAAAACACTGACCAATGAGTGCGGCCGTATAGCGCGAGCTCAGTCACAATTGCGCGCGGCCGTGATCGGGTGCACCGAGGGGCCACATACGCCAAATATTACAATCGTCTTACATTAACAATAGTGTGTAATTCTTCGTTATTCATCAATAACAATTTAATTAACAAGTTGTTTAATAACTGTTCTATACTTTTATTCGTTTTCCGAAACGAATAAAGTGTTTTATTAATTATGAAAAAAGTGTTTGGATGATTAATGTCAGAAAAGGGTAGTTAATTAAATTTACCTTTTCGTTCACGAATTTGCCTGCTTCGACGGTGTCTTGGCACTTGGTCATTGACCTATCCCCTTTATACCATGTCCCGGCGATCGATACAGAATTGATTCGCACTTGTTTCCACACGCACATGACACGCACTGACGAACATTACGAAAGTTAATGTGTGTGTCATGTGCGTGTAGAAACAAGTGCGAATCAGATCTGTATCGATCGCTGGGACGATGCATAAAATTGTTGAGGTAGGTCAGGATCGGTACAATGACCGAGTCCCAAGAACCCATTTCCGTCGTTGCAAATAAATTCGTGAACGAATGGGTACGTTTATTTAGCTACCCTGTTCTAACATTGATTATTCAAACACCTTTTCCATTATTAATAAAACATTTTATTCGATTCGGATAACGAATAAAAGTATGGAACGGTTATTAAATAATTTGTTAATTAAATTGTTATAAATGAATAACGAATAATTACACATTATTATTAATTTAAGACTATACTACATCAGTAACGTTGCCCCCCGAGGCGCCCGATCCCGATAGCGCGCAGTGGTGACTGAGCCGCGGCGTTTCGGGCGCTCTCATTGGCCAGTGTTTTTCGTTAATAACTCAAAAACGAAACGTCCAAAAATATTTTTGTCAAGGAAAAAGTTGTTCAGAATCACCTCGGCTATCCAAATATTTAAAATTTGGCGCGAGTCCTGGGCCACCCTGTATAACAGTGGACAAAGTATTAGCCTGAAGTACTGACACCGTGGACAAATCGCTGATCGAACGCTACGCATACGCGGACGCGTACGTATAGACAGAATGCTATGTAGTAGTACCGATGTTTTTTGGGAAAAATCTCGGAAACTAAGGCCGAGCGGCGGTTATATGTATAGGAAAAAGTTACTCAAAATGTTGATTGTTACACCATATTTAAAAATCATCAAAATCGGTGAGACCCCCCTTTTCTAAATAATTACCTAACAATTATTATACAATGTTATTATTAAGCGATATATGGTAAAAAGCATCAACTAAAAGTAATTGCAATGACTCCCCAGAAAACACATTGTGATCCTTCTAGGGTTCGTGACCCACAATTTGGGAACTAGTGTGATAGAACTATTGCTTGACAAGGGAACATACCGAACTGCCCGTCTCTGATTGTGATTAGCTTGGTGGATGTATTAAACAGGTGAAAATAAGCTACACGTATTTTTTTATAGCGGCCCAATCGCAAGTTTAGAGGTGAAATCACCCCTTGAAGTTTCAACAGAAAAATGGTATCTCGAAAACTGTCACAGATATAAGAAAATTTCTGATGGAAAAGTTTCATGGTTTCTTGAGGCAAAACAAAAAGTGGTCGCAGCTTTAGTAACAGTAATTTGTTTATAACAAACAAATTTATTGTTACATTATTTTAGGAGATACAACAATTTACATAATGACAAAAGAACCGAAATTTTCTCTGAACCCATTGATATATAATATGATGGATTTGCCTCCTACACTTCTGTATATTTTCATATAATACGCAGATCGTGCGAGTCCACCGGGCTGCGGCCGCACAAGTACATGTATAGGCTTAGGGGCGGCTATTGATTTGAGATACGCATTTATTAATCATAACAGGGTCGTGTTATATCATCTAATTTGCAATAGTAATATTAATTACATTAGTATGTATTGTAGTATGATATTGTTCGGAAGCAGTTTGTTGCTTGGAAATTAATATCCGTTAATAACAAAATTTGTATAAAAATTAGAGAATTAGTGGACATGAAATTCCAGAAGGCTACCTCTTTCTTTACTTGTATGTATATGATTGCTGCTGGGAAGAATTCAACCGTTAGATGTTTAGGGATTTCGAATTGGGAAAAACTTTGTTAAATGCTTCTCGGGAATGGTTATACTTTTCGATTACTATGTTAATCTTCATTTAAGACACAATATTAATAAGCTTCAACTTCTGAAACACAATGAGCCCTCATCGCCAAGATTTACAGATCTTTTCAAATATGCGTGGTTTAAGAGTGGCTATATAGAAAACAGGCCCCTTCGATTTGACAATCAAGTAGATTTCTGTTTCGGTGCAAAACACAGCACCAACATGTGGCATTTGTGGAAATGCTGCTATCATTACTTGTGCTTCGTGTAAGAAATCATTTTGCTTTGCACTTTTCTTTATGGAATACCATTTCTCTGAAACTTATGTTCCGTAAATTCACATTCTCCATACTATTAACACTATGATGTCCGGCGACACAACAGTGGTGACCTGAAATTTACCATCTCCTAAAAACCTCAAAAACAGCCGGCAACAAGCGAAATAACAGAGTTAGTGGTGCCGGCGCCAAGCGAAGAAATGTTTAAAAACAGTGCGGCCGGCAAAGTGTTAATATTGCATCCCTTGTATCATAATTGGGATAAATAATTCATTAACGAAAAGTTCACAAGCCATGTATATTTAATCTTCATTCGAAATAAAACGATATCAATTATTTAATTTGCCGAAATCACCCTCGTCCGATAGCGATCATGTACATGAAAGTAAAAAAACTGGTTGCCTTCTGGAATTTTATGTTTACTATTCCTCTAATTTTTATACAAATTTTGCTATTAACGGATATTAATTTCCAAGCAACAAATTACTTCCTAACAATATCATACTACAATACATATTAATGTAATTAATATTGCTATTGCAAATTAGATGACATAAGATGACCCTGTTATGATTAATAAATGCGTATCTCAAAATAATATCCGCCCGGCGGACACGCGAGATCTGCGTATTATATGAAAATATACAAATATGTAGGAGGCAAATCCATCATATTATACAGGGTCCGGCAGAGTATATGACCACCCTCTTAATGGGGGGTTACTGGGGTGATTCTGAACAATTTTTTCCTTTACCAAAATGTTGGTTAAAGCTTCGTTTTTGAGTTATTAACGAAAAACCCTGGCCCATCAGAGCGCTCAGGCGCGTGACTCTCAACGGATCTCAACCTCGGTCGTGGTCGTGAACGAACGCATTGGGACAGTTATGTTACCTCGTCTTAAATTAAGAATATTGTGGAATTATTCGTTATTCATGAATAACAAATAAACTAATAAGTGTTCGATACGTTTATTCGTTATCCGAAAAAACAAAGTATTTTATTACTTATGAATTATTATTTGTTTAACAGCACGTTTTCAGGTGGATAAATTGTTTTAAGAAAAACGGTTTGGATAAATAATGTTAGAAAAAGGCTAGTTAAACTTACCAATTCGTCCACAAATTAACCTGCTCCGAAGGAGGGGGGTCCTTGACACTGGGTCGTAGCGTCGATCCTGACCTTCCACAACAGCTGATGTTACAGCCGTGTCGATGCACTGTCAGTTTTCTTGCACGGTAACTTCACTTAACGGTCACTTTCACTTTTTCATTTTTTAAAAAATTGTTGCTATCCAGTCGAATACAACCGTGGCGCGAACGAACGAAAAGTTTCAGCGCAAGGTGTTTGATCGCCGGGATGCAAGTCGTGGTACCGAGAAGCGGCAGCATTATTATTAAAATCGCACTGCACAAATAAAACAAACATTTAATTGTACTCCTGATTTGCAAGATACATGTTACTCGTTCGAATAGTCGAATGACTCTGCCAGCAAAAGCGTTTCCTTGGTCCTAGATGAACATTAGTTAAGGAGGGGATATTGTTATAATAGAATGCAGAAGAAATGTTTCTTACTGGAACGCTTAAGTGGCTAGCAGTTTTAGCGTCAACCTCCACTACATGAAAGAGTACCCATGCGCTCTAGGGGGTGGCATGGTTTTTGTAACTACGGACCCCGATTGCGAAGCGAGACCAACCACACCAGACAGTGTGGGATTACACTGTTCGAGAAATTTCAATAGAAGCCAAATAGTTTTCAAAAGACATGGCGGTGGCAATGGTATATTGGAAACGAAATTATTTTATAACTTTCGTTAATGCTTTCCTTAGCAGAAATCTATTCGGAAAGCGTATCGTATTCTAATTTCTAATTTATTGAAAGATCTGCCCTATCGCGTGAACTTCGTTAATTTCAATACAAATTTCAATAAAATAAAATTCAATAAAAAAAATTGAAATGGATGTATTCAATATAAAATATTGAAATTAACGAAGTTCACGCGATAGAGTAGATCTTTCTGCTAAGGAAACCATTAACGAAAGTTATAAAATAATTTCGTTTTCCATATACCATTGCCACCGCCATGTGTTTTGAAAACTATTTCGCTTCTATTGAAATTTCTCGAACAGTGTAATCCCACACTGTGTGCTGTGTGTGGTCTCGCTTCGCAATCGGGGTCCGTAGTTACGAAAACCATGCCACCCCCTAGAGCGCAGGGGTATTCTTTCGTGTAGTGGAGGTTGACGCCAAAACTGCTAGCCACTTAAGCGTTCCAGTAAGAAACATTTCTTCTGCATTCTATTACAACAATATCCCTTCTTTAACGAATGTTCATCTAGGACCAAGGAAACGCTTTAGCTGGCAGAGTCATTCGACTATTCGAACGAGCAACATGTATCTTTCAAATCAGGAGTACAATCAAATGTTTGTTTTATTTGTGCAGTGCGATTTTAATAATAATGCGGCCGCTTCTCGGTACCTCGACTTGCATCCCGGCGATCAAACACCTTGCGCTGAAACTTTTCGTTCGTTCGCGCCACGGTTGTATTCGACTGGATAGCAACAATTTTTTAAACGTAGGAACGATAAATCGTTCCAAAAAGTGAAAGTGACCGTTAAGTGCAGTGACTGTGCAAGAAAACTGACAGTGCATCGACACGGCTGTAACATCAGCTGTTGTGGAAGGTCAGGATTGACGCTATGACCCAGTGTCAAGGACCCCCCTCCTTCGGAGCAGGTTAATTTGTGGACGAATTGGTAAGTTTAACTAGCCTTTTTCTAACATTATTTATCCAAACCGTTTTTCTTAAAACACAATTTATCCACCTGAAAACGTGCTGTTAAACAAATAATAATTCATAAGTAATAAAATACTTTATTTTTTCGGATAACGAATAAACGTATCGAACACTTATTAGTTTATTTGTTATTCATGAATAACGAATAATTCCACATTATTCTTAATTTAAGACGAGGTAACATAACTGTCCCAATGCGTTCGTTCACGACCACGACCGAGGTTGAGATCCGTTGAGAGTCACGCGCCTGAGCGCTCTGATTGGCCAGGGTTTTTCGTTAATAACTCAAAAACGAAGCTTTAACCAACATTTTGGTAAAGGAAAAAATTGTTCAGAATCACCCCAGTAACCCCCCATTAAGAGGGTGGTCATATACTCTGCCGGACCCTGTATATCAATAGATTCAGAAAAATATTTCGGTTCTTTTTTGTCATTATGCAAATTGTTGTTTCTCTTAAAATAATGTAACAATAAATTTGTTTGTTATAAACAAATTATTTTTTACAAAATCTGCGACCACTTTTGTTTTACCTCAAAAAACCATGAAACTTTTGCTTCAGAAGTTTTCTTATATCTGTGAGAGTTTTCGACATACCATTTTTCTGCTGAAATTTCAATGGGTGATTTCATCCCTAAACTTGCGATGGAGCGCTATAAAAAAATACGTGTCTCTTATATTCGCCTGCTGAACACGTTGAGTGCCGCGCCAGTTTTTCCCCGCTTTCCGTTTAGACCACACGACGCGACATGCGCGACGGCGCGCCGCGGCCTAGCTTAACACTGTAAAACACCGGCGCCTGAACGAAAAGTTTAGTGTCAGGCACCGATGACTGACGCGGCTTGAACAGAAAGTTTAGTGTCAGTCACGGATGCCTGGCGTGGCACTCAACGTGTTAATATATTCACCAAGTTTAATCAATTTCAGAGATGGACATTTCGGTATGTTTCCTTGTGAGTAGATACAATACATTGTTAATTTTTTCATTGTATAAAATTGAGGTAACATTATTGCTTATTTAGAAATTATTTATTTCGGAATATATATTTTTATTGTAGGTGTAATATACGATGGCAAAGAACGTATAATGCAAGATGCTGAAATGATATTAGAAACTCCGAAGGGACATTTAGCTAATGTGAATAACTCAACATCTAAAATATTTGTAACATATAGGCGTGCAAGTCGTAAAATGCCATGCAATTCATTAGTTGTGACTGACATATGCGTAATATTGACAAATAAGGGAGAAACTCCCCCACACGCATTCTGTGTCATCAGCAAGAATTTGAACAAAGGCATGTTGGGTAGCGATGTCTTTCTATGTTACAAGAAGTCTATGAATAGAGCAAATCTGATATCGTTTAAACCCGCAATACTATATAAATACCCAACAGCAGATTACAGCAGCTTTGTCTTCCCAAATTCTGTTGCAATGTTTTGCTTACCAATGGGAGCCACGGTAGAATGTTGGCCTAAAGTCGCATGCAAACCCAAGCCAGTGTTTTCAACGTTTGTCTTAACAGTTGCTGACGCAGCTCAAAAAATATATGGTTCGGCAATAACGTTTTACGAAGAACTGGAATTAGAAATGGACATTTCCAATTTCAAGGAAAACCAACAAACCACTGATGTACTTATGGAAAATATGAAGAATTCTGGTATGGATAAATTATGCATTTATAAGTATAACATTAATTGTTGCTTTTTTCCTCTATTTAACGTTTATATGTTAACATATTCGCGTCCAGCGTACTTTGATAGCACTCCTCCCAGTAGCCGACAACGTTCGTTGCCATCTACTTTTGTTTTCATATTTTGACAAACCTAGTTGTAAATTTTTCAGGGTGATTCCCTCGTCAGTGGACCCAAAAGAACACGCTAATCACTGCGGCAAAAGCCTATGCCTATATGGACGTCAAGTGATCTGTTGATGAAGAGGTATTATTGCTGTTGTCTCATCGGTGAGCCGATGGCGACTACAGTAATTCTTCCCTTGGCACTCGCTGCTCGGGACCGGCCGCGAGCGCCGAGCGTACATAGGTGAACTTTGGGTTCTTAGAAATTTCGGCCGTATCTTAAGAGCACGGCTACTATGTAAGCACCGGCTTCGGCAGCCACACCGAGCGTAAAAGATTAAATGCCTCCGTATCGGTGAGACCACACTAATGCAACGGCGAAACTTTTTTATTGTTACATATATCGCAATAATTTTTTTTTTGAAATGTTGCTGAGATTATGGTGATTAAAATAAGACCAAACAAGATAGAATTTGGATTATATTTACTTAATTACAATTGAATATAATAACGAAATGAGTGGTACGGTAGAAGCGCCGAAGACACAGCCGTCGGCACGTGCCCGCGCTCGATAATCAAGAGTATCAAATTCGTCGCGGATGCCCTCCCGGCGCTCGACTCAAGAGCTTGTCGACGTTCCTTGAGGAACACAGAAACGAATGTCGACGAGCGTCGGGAGGGCATCCGCGACGAATTTGATACTCTTGATTATCGAGCGCGGGCACGTGCCGACGGCTGTGTCTTCGGCGCTTCTACCGTACCACTCATTTCGTTATTATATTCAATTGTAATTAAGTAAATATAATCCAAATTCTATCTTGTTTGGTCTTATTTTAATCACCATAATCTCAGCAACATTTCAAAAAAAAAATTATTGCGATATATGTAACAATAAAAAAGTTTCGCCGTTGCATTAGTGTGGTCTCACAGATACGAAGCATTTAATCTTTCAATGGTTACCCCAAGTATCAACAGCCGAGACGTGTCGGCTAGAACCCGGGGGGATTCCCCCCAGTGGTGGGGATGAATCGCGAGCGCCGTCGGGAGAGATCGTAGCGAGCGCCAAGAGAAGAATTACTGTATACTGTACATATGTATATGTATACAGGGTGTCCTCTAAGTGCCGCAACATCGAAAAATGGGCGGTAGCTGGTGTGATTCTGAACAACTTTTTTCTTGACCAAAATGTTTTTTGAAGCTTCGTATTTGAGTTATTAACGAAAAACACTGTTATTAACCAGCATATTAACCAAAAACACTGTCCAATTAGTGTGCCGGTAGAAAGCAGGCTCAGACGGGTTGCTCACTACTGCGCTCGGTGGTGCACGGGGTATGTAACGGGGGATGTAACATTTTCCGTACGCTTTCCTCGATACCCTCGATTCCCCGTACACGACCGAGCGCAGTAGAGAGGTAGGCGCCAGAGCGTGCGCCCTACGGGCGCTTTAATTGGGCAATGTTTTTGCTTAATAACTCAAAAACGAAGCTTCAGACATTTTGGTCAACGAAAGTGTTGTCTAGAATCCACCCAGCTACCCACCATTTCCCAATGTTATGGTGATGACGTGACAGCCTCTATGTGAGATTCCCGAAATTAAAATGCCGAGGAAAATACAGTTCAAACATTCACCCATGCAGTCGTCTCTGCTGCTGTAGGCCCCTCATATGCAGATCACTGTATCCTGTAGACCAGGGCTCGGAATTAAGTGAACTTTCGGGCCGATTTTCAGAGACAACGCCCCCTTTCTACCACCGCGCGTCTGGCCACTCGAAGATCTTCAGGCGCGTAGCATGGTCCCATATCTCACATCCCATATCCTGCGGTTCATATGCTACGCGCCTGATGAGCTTCTTGCCGCATGGCGATCGCGGGGGCCAAGACGTGCGGCGGGAGATAGGAGGCGTTGCCTCTGAAAATCGGCCCGAAAGTTCACTTAATTCCGAGCCCTGCTGTAGACGAACAGGAGTCTCACGTCGTAGTGTTTATCGGCGGTATTGGGTCCACTAGTAAGAGAACCAGAAGTTAAAACCAACGATCACTATATGTTCTTAGACATATATTCTACAGTTCGTACCTTAACAGAACGGGTTCCTTATTACAATCCGACAATAGAATAACGAATGTCGCGTATCCCAACCAATGATTCAAACACTTAGTTATCAGCTGATTGGGAATTTCATGCAATAATTTTGTAAAAGAATTTCTCGGGGCCGTAAACTCCGCCTACGCACACTCGCCCCGATGCTCCAAGACGTGGGTGACTTGGTACCGAAACAATTGATAACAATTGAAATTGCAGGATGCGATTTTATAATGCGTGCTATAAAAAACTTGCAAGTTTGACTTTGTTCAAAGTGTTGAATGTTACAATCAATGTCATATCGTTATTTCGTGTTGCAATTACGCGATGTTTGTTAGAATCTCTCGCATTCGTGTGTGCGCCGTTTTATGTCTTGTGATTATTTCTGATTGGCGAGTTTGGGAAGATGTTGGGCGTGCTATGTCTGTGATTGGTATTGTGGGTGGTTCTGAGGTGTTTGCTTCAGAGTTTATAGGGTAACCTGCCACGTCTCTTGATCACGCGACGAAAATCACCGTGCAAAAGTTATAAACTGTTGGAAAAGTATTCAGGATTTGGCAAACGCGAAGACAAAAACCACAGTATTTTAAAGTTATACAATATATTTTGAATCAAGTTACTCGGGGATGCTTCGTCGTACGACTGATCCTCGACCCACTGGACGTCAAGCCATGTGCCGAGGATTGGGCGTCCCCTTTTAAACAAATGCCGCCATCGAGACGGCAACGCATATCGCGAAGGGCCCGAGGTGTCATTGCCTCGGTGGCCGACCCATCGCAGCAGGAATCCGAACCCTGTATGTACATATATTCCCATAAAAGTAATATAGTAATTAATGGCGTGTCTTTCCATCGCTCAATCTTATATAAAATAATTTCTTACGATCAGTCTATTTTGGACTAACCAGGCATCGTATTGTTCAAGGTCTGGCTTAAGGTATAGCATTCGGATACGAATGCGTTAAGTGAACGAATATCCCTGCATGGTCAGTAGTAGCACCAGTATTTCCTAATATCAACAGTAATAGCAATATATTAACATTATTGAAAAAGGAAAAGGGTACATGTATATTGTACGGCAAAGGTATGAGAGTGTGTAACATATGTACGCTTCCCACTGCTTAGTTTTCGTGTGTGGGAGTGTCGCCCGCTATACAAGGCGAGCAACTGGAGCGCGCGTTTTTGTTGTCTATTAGTACAGTCTCCGATGCGCGACCACGTGGCAAGGTAATACTGGGACCTAGTAAAATAAATAAATAAATCTTTGTTAAAACATTAGCCCGAATTCTAACAAACATGTTGAGTGCCACGCCGGTTTTGCCTCGCATTCCGTTTAGGCCACGTGGGGTAACGTTGTGAAACACCGCCGCCTGAATGAAAAGATGAGTATCAGTCACCGATGACTGACGTGGCACTCAACGTGTTAAACACAGGGTCGCACGTGACTTCTTGACCAGCTTTTATTGGGGGTTGCTGAGGTGATTCCGAGCAACTTTTTTCTCAACCAAAATGTTGGCTAAAAATTCGTTTTTGAATAATAACGAAAAATACTGGCCAATCACAGCGCTTAAGGGCGTGGCTCTCAATCGCGCCGATCGTAGTCGTGAAGAAAGACGTTGGTTCGGGGTCACGACCAAGCGCGGTTGAGAGTGACGCACAGTGGTCCTAAATCGCTAAAACGTGGTCAAAAGTATTGCATCTTGATTTGCACACTTAAGGTAATAGTGTAGTACAGGGGTGAGGAACTTCTCTGCCTCGGGCCAAACGCGCTACTCTCCTACTTTACCGATTCCTCCACCACCGAAATTAGTTCCCACTCTATGCATTATCCTTTAGCAATTATAATAAAGCAAAGAATGTATGTGAATGCATACTTATACCCGTTTCGACAAGGCGAGTCAGTAAATGTAAACAATTGTAAGGAGAATAGTAAAAACGGGAAATTATACGGAATCGTTTTAAAACAAAGAGTATATTTCGCCAACGCAGTACAGCTTCAAAATGCAAACTGTCTCGCAAAGAGGTCGGTGAAAGACTGCCTTCTTTTTGGACGGGTGGTCCTTGCGTTGACGCTGTCTAGCTTCATTCGGGCCTTATCTAGTTTACGACGGGCCTGGCGTCACGTTGTCCGGACCCGACGTCGCCGTGCTCGCCTGCTGTATATACATCCGCAAGCGGCTGCGCCTCGTTCGTGGTGTCGGGTTTTCCAACATTCGGCCTTCCTGCAACAATGCCCGTCCTCGAGCATTCTTATCACGTCGTTTTCTGTAAAAACAAAACGGTCGTCCGGCACATTAAATTCAGTTCCCCGTCAACAGGGATTCACACAATTTTATAAAAACCGAACGCTTAATACTCTCCCCGTTTGATACGTGTGGCAAACAATTCGGCGATTCAGAATTCGCCGCTTTGCTACATGCCTTCAACAAGCATACCCGTTCTGGTGTCGTTACGCATATCGTATATTGTGGTTATTGTTCTTGTCCAATGATGTCATAACGAACCACTTCGTTATGAGTTCAGCCTCCCGTGCAATCATGACGGACCTCCCACGTCACAATTCACAACCCTAACGGTCCACTATGCTAGACAGACTACAATACACATCTTAGCCATAGTACCGAATTTTTCCATGTAGTCATGACGGACAACCCACGTCATGACCACCACTCTCTGATGATGTCATAACGAACCACTTCGTTACGAGTTCAGCCTCCCGTGCAATCATGACGGACCTCCCACGTCACAATTCACAACCATAACGGTCCACTATGCTAGACAGACTACAATACACATCTTAGCCATAGTACCGAATCTTCCATGTAGTCATGACGGACAACCCACGTCATGACCATCACCTTTCTCAACTTCCGGAATATCATACTATGCTAGACAGACTACGATACACATCTTAGCCATAGTATCAGTTCCCCTGTGAAGTCGTGACGGACAACCCACGTCATGACCATCACCTTTCTCAACATCCGGAATTTCATACTATGCTAGACAGACTACGATACACATCTTAGCCATAGTAAGAATTCCACCATTCTCTCAACACCTTGCTATGCTTATACAATCCTTTCAGCATCCTGTGACGACATAACGAACTTCCTACCGTTATGCTCACATTCCAGTACATACTCCAGATGATGCAAAATTCCTCCTGGCATCATCTCCGCTAAATATACTTAAAAAAAAACATCTGGAACATACAACATTATTATTCTACGAGGTCGAGTCTGCCAACCAGGCCATAACCTCGGGGTTATTCACTCGACCACTGCGACCCATGACTTCAAGCGTTCCACGGCCACCACCGTTTTCGCTCTCCGACCCCCTTCTCTCAAGTCTTCGACCTCGTATCGGTCGTTACCCAACACGGTCGACACCCTGAATGGTCCTTTATATTTTGCGTGAAGTTTCCTGCTTTCACCCGTCGCTCGCTCTGTCGTGATTTCCACCATCACAACATCCCCCTCTCGGTACTGCTTAGCCTCTCGCCGGCCCTTGTCGTACAATTCCTTCTGTTTGCGCTGGTCCTCCGTTATGTGTGCCGAAATTCGTCCTCGAAGATCACGCAAATCCACACGCTCCATTTCTTCTTGTACCCCTTGCAGAATCCAGGCCTCCGCCGGACACCTCGCACTGCACCCAATCAAGGCTTCCGTCGGTGTGGTTCCAATTCCCTTGTTGTGCGTGGTGTTCAATGCGCTCTGGATTTGCTTTACTTTCTCGTCCCATCTATCAGGCTCATTTCCCGCCGTCATGGCAGCCAATGACGCGACAATAGTGCGGTTGTACCTTTCGCACTGTCCGTTTGCTCGAGGCGTTGCCACCGCATTTAGAACATGCCGTATCCCATACGTCGAACAAAATATCCCAAAAGACCGGGCTGTAAAAGCTGTCCCTCGGTCAGTGATTATTCGATGCGGTACTCCAAATAAGTGGACAACATCGAGTAATACCTTTGCTGCACGTTTGGCCTTCGTATCTCTCACCGGCTCTATTATTGTGAATTTGGTGAAACCGTCCACGATTACCAGCAGGTAGCGGTTGCCCTTCCGGCTCCTCTCGAACGGTCCGACGTGATCCACGTGCATAGTATGGAAAGGTATCGGCGTCTTCTCTATGGGGTGCAGCTTCCCTTGTTTTTGTCCGCCGGTTCGTTTATAATATAAACAATTCAGACACGCGCTCACGTATTTCTTCACGAACGCATTCATCCCCGCAAACCAGTAATTTTGACGAATGCGCTTCAACGTTTTTTCCAAACCCAAATGTCCAGCATCGTCGTGGCACAATCGGCAAATCTGAAAACGCGCCGCTCGGGGTACGGCCCACGTTACACGCCCGTTTCCCAGTCGTCTGCAGATCTTCCCTTTCCTTAAAACGTAATTGTCAAAATACTGTTTCGTCTCGCTATTCCGCACGTTGTCCAGAAGAATTTTCCGAATCCGTTCCAGCTGTTCGTCCTGCAACTGTGCTGTCAAGGTCCAATCAGCCTCTGTTACGTCCACTGGATACACGTCAACCATCTGAATCGGGTTCCGGCTCAATGCATCAACATGTTGCATCGCGGTGCCCGGTCGATACTCAATGTCGAACGTAAAATCTTGCACCTCGAGCCACCACCTCCCGATTCGGGGAATAAGGTCCTTCTTCGTGAGCGTCGTGCGTAAAGCGTTGCAATCCGTGATTACCGTGAATTTAATTCCTAACAAGTAAACTCGGAAATGCCTCAAAGCAAAAACTACTGCCATCGTCTCTAACTCATATGAGTGATACTTCCGTTGATCGACAGTGGTCTGTTTACTATAATACGCGACGACTTGTCGTGTTCCATCTTCCGCGTATTGAAATAAAATCGCGCCCAGCCCTATCGCGCTCGCATCGGTGTGCAATTCGGTCCGTCTAGCGCTGTTGAAAATTGCCAGCACCGGTCGGGTAGTGAGAGCCTCCTTAACTCTCTGTACCGCCTCCTGCTGCGCTTCCGCCCATACCCATGGTACGGCCTTTTTTGTAAGCATGGTCAATGGGGTCACTAGGGTTGCATAATCCCTAATAAACCGTCGGAAATATCCTGCAAGCCCTAAAAACTGCCGCACTTCCTTGACCGTTGCAGGGTCAGGCATATCCATGACCGCGTCTACCTTCCGTCGTCCCGGTCTAACACCCGCCGCGCTAATTTCCCGGCCTAAGTAATTTATTTTACTTTTAAGGAACGAGCATTTGTTTAGCTTTACTGTCAAGTTCGTTTCGCGCAAACGTTCCAGCACCAAGCGAAGGCGCTCCAACCCGTCGTCAACCGTTTTTGACGGGATTATTATGTCGTCAATATACGGGAATGCAATGGAATTTCGGAGCGTACCCAACACCGTATTTATCAGCCGCTGGAACACGGCTGGTGCGTTTGTCAATCCAAACGGCATGCGTAAGAATTCATAATGGCCTTCGGGGGTGACGAAAGCAGTCTTGGCGGCCGAATCTTCGCGCATCGCTACCTGATAGTAGCCCGAAGCGAGGTCCAAAGCTGTAAAGTACCGGTAGCCACCTAATCTGTCGATTTGATCCTCGATTAACGGCAGAGGATATTTGTCCTTTATCGTCACGGCGTTCAACCGCCGATAATCCACGCACAACCGGTAGTCGCCCGTTTTCTTCTTCACCAACAGTATTGGGCTCGCGTACGGCGATGCAGATTCTCGGACGATCCCGTTTTCAAGCAACTCGTCCACCATTTTGCGCGTTACAGCCCGTTCGCTTTCGGCCATTCGATATGGATGATATACCACCGGCGTATCCGTTGTACATTTTATATCCATCTCTACCACGCTTGTTTTTCCCAAGGTTTTCATCGATGTCGTAATCCGGTCCGCGTATTCCTGCATAAGGTTTACACAACGCTCCCGTTCTCCTTCCGAAATATCCCCGATGTCCCATTCAACGCATTCTGGTATCGTCTCTAACGGGCATGCTTCCGCGGTACCCTGCTTCACGCTGTCCGTGTCGGGTACTTTGTCGATAACTATTTCATTTCGCCGTTTGATCAACATGATATGCTCCTGATCTAAGAAATCTCGCCCCACGATCAGTTCGTACGCCATTTCTTCTGAATTTACTATAATAGCGGTGACTTTCGCATCTACCTCCATAATTTTAATCCGGATTTCCGCTCTCCACACGGAATCTAACCCTAACCCGGTGAACCCGCGCAATTGCATCCGAGGACCCTCAACAATTTTTATACCGAGTCGAATAGCTGTCGTTTGCTGCATCAGCGTATTCGAGCTGCCCGTATCCAATAAACAACGTACCTTTTGTCCGTTTACCTCGGCTTCCATAAAATACATATTATTCTGGCTCACCTGAAGTATGTTAGGCACGACCCGCACCTGCGAGCAATACTTGACGAGATGTCCCGTTCTCTTGCAGGAGACGCAGGTAGCCCGTGGCTGCGTGCATTGCCGACATAAATGTCCTTCCCTGTCGCAGTTGTAGCACACTGGGGGTGCCCGGGGGAACCGTCCGGTGTATGTCACCGTTCTTTCCACCGTTCGTGGCTTCGTCCCCGACGCTCCTGGTAACGCCCGTGGCTTCGTTCCCGACGTTCCTGGCAGCTCCCGTGCTCGGTGGTGTCTATCCGTCGGCCGCCTTGACCTTCCTTCTCCTGCAGCTTCCGACGGCATCGCCCCCATCGTCAACATCGCCGCATACAACTCCTGCACGTCTCGACACTGTTTGGACCGTACCGTGCGTGCGATATTTTCGTCGCCGATGCCGCCCATTATCGCGTCCTGCAGGAACTCATCCGGGATGACTACCTTTAACGCTCGTAGTTTTGCGAGCATCTCGAAACAGTAATCTCCCAATTTCTGCCCTGGACAGGCGCGATACGTCGCTGCTGTGCATAACAACTTGAAGAATGGCACTGGTCGTCGAAATTGTTTGACCATCGCCCTTTTAAACGAGCTCCACGTGTGGTCGTTCTCCTGCTCGTTGTGATAAAACCGTCGAGCATGCCCTGATAATTGACGCGCGATATTGCACATCACGTCGTCGTCACTCCATCCATACCGACTGGCCACGCGATCCACGGCTCGCGCCCACGACTCGACGTCGGCATTGTCCTTTCCCGGGTCGAAACGTGGCACTAGATGTTCATCGTTTGCGGGTCTGCTTCGCAGACACCGCACTTCCAGTTTCAGGCGTCTTACTGTTTCGCGCCAGTCAACTGAAGTCTCCGACGAACTACGCGATCGATCACGTCGTCGCGTTTGACCTCGCGACTCATCTCGCGACTCATCTCGCGACTCATCTCGCGAACGGTGTCGCGAATGGTCACGCGAATCGCCCCGCGAGTACGCTTGCGACCGATCCCGCGAAGAGTCTCTATCCCGCCGATCGTCCCGCGTACGCTTTCGCGAACGCCCGTGCAAACGATCGTTCGACTCTCCGCGCGCTCGTTCACTTGAGCAACTCCGCGAATGTTCACGTGTGCGTTTCTTCCCACTTTCCCTTGTGCGGCCCATTGTTTAACACACACGACGCCTTAACACTTTTGTTTTTATTTTTGCACCACTTCACTGTCACAAACGCGTGAAAACGTCCAAATTTGTACAGTGATCCCACAATCCGTATAACACGTGGTGCACCAAACGAAACACGAGGTGTATCAAAGATACTAGGTGTATCAAAGACACGAGGTGTATCAAAGACACGAGGTGTATCAAAGACACGAGTTGTATCAAAGACACGAGGTGTATCCCACTTCTGATATGTAAGGAGAATAGTAAAAACGGGAAATTATACGGAATCGTTTTAAAACAAAGAGTATATTTCGCCAACGCAGTACAGCTTCAAAATGCAAACTGTCTCGCAAAGAGGTCGGTGAAAGACTGCCTTCTTTTTGGACGGGTGGTCCTTGCGTTGACGCTGTCTAGCTTCATTCGGGCCTTATCTAGTTTACGACGGGCCTGGCGTCACGTTGTCCGGACCCGACGTCGCCGTGCTCGCCTGCTGTATATACATCCGCAAGCGGCTGCGCCTCGTTCGTGGTGTCGGGTTTTCCAACACAATACAGTTGCATCTTGTGCACGTGATAAATGCTAGTAACTGCAGATATTAGCAAGAGGCAACGACAAAGAAATGCAATGAAGTAACACTCGATATAGCTGACATGAAGGGGGTCGATCTCCTAACTCGGTGTTTTTCCAGAAAGTAGGGGCACTCGTGGCCCCCAGTTCCCAGCCCCGGTGTAGTAGGACGTTGAATTCCTATTGATGTCAGGTATCACATTCTAAAGTCCAAAATATATAATAACATTTCAAAATTGAAGGTGGCCTTTAATTTGTTATTAAAAAAGGATTTTGATATTTTTTTATATTGCTATTTTTATTGCTAGAAGGCTGAATACTGATTAAGATTTGTCTGAAACATTTTTTTGTCAAATCATTTTTATTACTCCATACCGAAGACCATTTTCTGAAATTACGAATATAATTGGAAGATTGAAAAAACCAAATGGTTTCCTAGTTGCACAAAAACGTTGGATGAATATTTTTGTTCAATATTGAAAATATATATTTTAAGCCACACTTTTTAAGATTGAAGAAATATTGGATCTGATATTGTACACATGTACATGTACAAGAAATATAAAATACATATTTAGAAAAAATGAACTACAGTATTCCCTCGATAGTTGCAAAAGCCTCGGGTCTGAACGTGTGCAACCATCGTGTTGTTCCTACGTTGTTTGAAATTTGCCGACAGCGTCGAACGTAGAAAAGGACAGCGAGTAAAGATAAGCGGCCGAGCAGCCACGATCGCAGCTTCTCTTTTTTTCTCACTACCTATCCTTTTCTGCGGTCGAAACTTATTAACGTTAATTAAGCCAGTAAATATAGTCCAAATTATATCGTGTTTGGTGTCATTTTAATCAAAAAAATGTCAGCTCTGCTGTGTAAAAATTTCATAAAAAACGGATGAGAAATAGCAAAGTTGCATCCTTCAATTAGTATTGGCCCACCGATATACCCGACCCGGGTCACGTTACACCGATTGCCGAGCGAACTTCTAACCCCTCGAAGGGAATACCCCCCAGTGGTGGGGATGAACTCTGTGCAACCATCGCGTACCTCTTTTGTGCAACTATCGAGGGAATACTGTAAATATTCATAGAACATAAGATATATATTTAAAAGATGTGAAAATAATATTTAAACACTATTGAATAAATACTTCAAATATAAAAAAAGTTAAAAAATTATAACATTCGAAATTGCACGCTTTATGTATGACTTCACACCAATCTTCGCCGTTATTGTAACTACTTACTCTCCCAAACAATTTTTCAACCTAAGAAATTTGTATTGGTGTCGACCGGATTCGAGCTGCGGACTCATGGATTACTGATCAACGTAGTTTCCCAATGAGCTAACACGATATAATTAATCAGGAGAGATAAAATAACATTTCTTGAACTTTGTTTAGCTACTCTACGTTCAAACGTAATTTCTTGCAGTTCTGTAATATATTACTATCGGAAAAGGTAGGAAAAGGTAGGCTATCGGAAACTGTACAATTTTTTAATACTAGCTTGCACAAAATGGGCCCAAACTGATTGTTCGAACTTTTTGAAATTGGAATGCCATCGATATTAACACATTGTTGTGTAAGATCGGGTTGAATAATCGTACGACGCTACAAGAAAGATGCTATATTTTCGGCAAGACGATACAAGTCGAAAAAAATACAATGCGTCTCATATCGAGGTCCCTGCAAGACTGCCTGCTCTTAATCCTTGCGTTGGCGCCAGCGAAGTCCCTTCAGACGCTATCTAATTTACGATGGGCCCTGGCGTCACGTTGTGTTCGCCTTTTGAGTAAACATCTGCAAGCGGCTGGGCCTCGTTCGTCGAGTGGTGTCAGATTTTCTAACAGTTGACCGGCAATTTTATTGGAAATTTATCTCATGTCACGAGCTATTATTTCGTAATTGGATGTGGAAGTAAAACAATATAAATAAACTTTAATGAATTTTATTTATTATTCAACTTTTAATATTTCTCTTTTGTATGATAAGCAGTATAACAATCACCTACGTGTAATGGTACACAACAGCTTTTAAATATGTATATGTATATCTAGTTTCGCTTCGTTTTCCCTTTGAAGAGCATACTCTACACGCTCCAGTCGGATTTGTTTTTCTGGCAGAGACTATTTTTTCTAAGACGTGGTCTCTTAGTTGTCCGGAAAGCCTGAATAATGTATCATTATAAGGAGCTGCTTTAGAAATTCGAGAAGTGTTAGGTGCAATGCTGCATTCTTTGGAATCCACAGTTATCCATTCTCTGGCTACTTCCGGCAGAATTTTTTGTATCTTGTTTTTTTTGCAGATAGGTACAGTACATTCTATATATGCATTGTGCAAGGTGCAGTTTATCAGAGAAAATGCTAATTTTTTGTACCACTTTACAGATTTTCGTAAAATACTGCTCTCGCCAAATACTGATCTGCACGATCTAGCCCTTTCATGTATTTATTATGCTGCAATATGCACGTAGGTTTGATTGTATCGTCTATATATTGTTAGATACCTGACTGTCCACCCTGCACCCCTATACCTGCAACACCACGGGAAAAACCCGATACCTGCATACATCTGGCAAAAAGAACTATAATACTCCTTCTCCTTTTTCTACAGCATGGAATTTTCCGCAACCTCCTGCATATCATAAAAAACCTCCTTCCCTAAACATCCAATAAGAAGTCCTATCTCCACTCCCTCGCAAAATTCCAATAGCCAATGGAATTTTAGTTATAGTTTACATTTTTCGCTGCATCACACCATCAAATCAGAATCACTTCAGTAGCAGAACAGTACACACTAAGAATAAATTCAGACAGTCGAACCATCCATTTCGATTAAGCTAAAAAAGACGATTTTAGATACTTATAACGTTGAGCAAACTTCATTTCGCGGGTTCACGAGAATATATTTTTTTTCGATTTCCGCTTGATTTCATGGAAGAATCATGAATAGTTGATATCATCCGTACTATTCTACTATCCTTCCAAGCAATAAGAACAATAGGACCCTTCCGTAAAAAAGTAATTTCTCTTCTGTTGGATTTTTTTGGTAAGCCACAGCTTTCGGGTACAGTACCACACACTATTGTTTCTTTCTGAGCGACAGGTCGGCTGTAGATACGCTGTTATAATTGTGGGATATTGTGTCAGGGTAAGGAATAACTCTCCATCCAATGCTTAGGACAAACTTTTATTAACTCGTTCAACTCTGCTTACACACTGCCTGTCGCACGCATCATTCGCTCCATATATCCTTTCACTTGCAGCTTCTCTCTCGTTCTATCCCTCATTCGTTCTCACTCATTCGGACACACACCGACACACACGCCCTTGCCACGTGTCACAGGTCGACAACGGGTCACCATGCACTCACAGCTTCTCGTGCATTCCCAGAAAGCATTCGCTCTTTCCCAGATATAAACATTCGTTCGACGTCTACACAAACACTTATCATTCACACCTCATGCTACATCCGATACTTCCAGTCGCACTACGGTTTTGCCTTAGGCAGGCCGTACACCAAAGATACATCAAACACGCAACATGCAACGTAAGGTAAATGTCCCATCTTGCTAAACCGCGCACACCAGTGCAGCAAATGTTGAATGAGTTACTATAATGTCATCGTCCGAGGAAGATGTTGTGGCCGCTTGGCAATATTTGCAACGTAGGAAACAAGGAAAAAGAATCCGCCGATATTGGATTAATCCTCTATTCGTGGATAATTTAAGGCATAGCCGGCAACAGTTGCACAGGAGCAGCTCAATCTCAATCCTGACAAATTTAAAGAATTGTATAGAATGAGCCAGGAGAGTTTTAAAGTGTTGGTGGAAATTATAGGACCCAGTATAGAAAAACTGGATACCCACTATCGAGAAGCAATTCCCTCAGAAGAACGTTTATTAATTACATTAAGGTAAATATTGTAAAAATATAGAACAAAATATAAACTCAATATTTTCCTCTAGTAAAAATAATTATTATTCAAGTTTCTTTATATAATAAGTCATAATCAGTTACACATTCCTTCGTTTTTAAAAAACTGGATTTTCGGACATATTCACGAACCAAAAACTGAAACTGTCTTCTCAAACGCGTGACAAATACTGCAGCAAGACACACACAAAATATCGCACGCAGTTGATGTCGCGCAATACGTGCAGCATGCCTGCCTGGTCTACGATGGTAGCAGAAGTAGCTATACATTCTAATTGGTTCTAGGCGGTAAAAGTATACGCGCGGTATTTACCTTACGTTGCATGTTGCGTGTTGCATGTTTGATGTATCTTTGGTGTACGGCCTGCCTTAGGCAGGCCGTACACCAAAGATACATCAAACACGCAACACGCAACATGCAACGTAAGGTAAATGTCCCATCTTGCTAAACCGCGTACACCAGTGCAGCAAATGTTGAATGAGTTACTAAAATGTCATCGTCCGAGGAAGATGTTGTGGCCGCTTGGCAATATTTGCAACGTAGGAAACAAGGAAAAAGAATCCGCCGATATTGAATTAATCCTCTATTCGTGGATAATTTAAGGCATAGCCCGGCAACAGTTGCACAGGAGCAGCTCAATCTCAATCCTGACTTAAAGAATTGTATAGAATGAGCCAGGAGAGTTTTAAAGTGTTGGTGGAAATTATAGGACCTAGTATTGTACCCACTATCTTTATATTTACCAGAATCGTTCATTTCATTTCCCACTTCTATCCAAGCCTTTTCCGTCAAATTACGTTTACTATACTCTGTTAATGTATAATTCCATAAACAAGAATATTTCTCAATGGCTTTAACAAAATTAATATTAAAAACTGGTTTTTCGGACATTTTCACGAACCAGAAACTGAAACTGCTTCTCAAACGCGTGACAAATACTGCAGCAAGACATGCACAAAATGTCGCACGCAGTTGATGTCGCGCAATACGTGCAGCATGCCTGCCTGGTCTACGATGGTAGCAGAAGTAGCTATACATTCTAATTGGTTCTAGGCGGTAAAAGTATACGCGCGGTATTTACCTTACGTTGCATGTTGCGTGTTGCGTGTTTGATGTATCTTTGGTGTACGGCCTGCCTTAGAATCAATGGAAGCGGTGATACTGCTTGTGATCCGAATCGTACGAAGATGCGAGGCACTTCGACGATTTTTGTTTTTTTCGTGCGATCTCAAGTGGCTGGCCGCACCGTAGCGAGAGTCGTGGTCGTTTTTTCATCATAGGTTCGTCCTAAATAAACAGAAATAGGATCTTTTCGTCCGAATTCGCCTGCCGATCAAACGAGTTTGATTTTTTCGGATGCGGACTGTGCTTATCTCTTGAAATTGAGAGCGCTCGCGCTTCATTCCCGCCACTGCACCGGTCCCCTCGCCCAGGTTTGAGTGGAAGGAGCAAACTGATACATTTTGACTAGCCGACTTGTCCCGGCGGCAGGCAACTTAAGAAAACAAACATATGTCTTCGTATCCGTGAGACCTAGGGCCCCCCTAGGGTTCGAGTGGAAGGAGCAAACTAAATGCCTTCGTATCCGTAAGACAACACTAATGCAACCGTGTAACTATTTTATTGTTACTTATTTTGTCATGAAAATTGTATTCAAATATTATTCGGGTTGCTGTGATTAAAATGAGCCCAAACACGATACAATTTGGAGCATATTTAGGCGTGCATCATAGAGAAGCGTTTCGCAGATTCGGTCGAAATAGTACATGCAGCCACTTTCACCACCCCATTTTGGACAGCCGATTCGCAGTCCACGGACGACGTCGTCAAACCGATTTTCGGTTTAGTTTGCGCCTTAGTTTGCGCCTTCTACTCGAGCCCTAGGGGGGCCCCTCCAGTGGTGGGGATGAAGTGGTCAAACTGAGAGAGTTGAAACACGTGTTTCCTCCCCATTGCTGCTTCTTTACTAAATTTACGCTAAATTACCGCTTCGACCATCTGGGTTACAGGATTTAGATGGCAAAGTTTAGAATAAAATAACAATTTCAACAGCCAAGCAATTGCCGTGGACACATTGCTTTCTACTTTTTAACACAATAGCAACGACCCTGTCATAAACTGCGTGAGTCCCGACCGGCCATGCAACGGCAGC
The DNA here is from genome assembly GCA_907165295.1 of Nomada fabriciana. Classification (NCBI taxonomy): domain Eukaryota; kingdom Metazoa; phylum Arthropoda; class Insecta; order Hymenoptera; family Apidae; genus Nomada; species Nomada fabriciana. The sequence continues at coordinate 13,235,487 of OU015689.1, forward strand.
TTAACTATAGTAGCTATCACACCAACCCTCTGGAGTTTTATAACACCTTGCGCCTCATGGTAGTTATCTATGCAGCGGGGAAGACCTGTTAATATTCCCTGATCGAAATGTTAAAATCAATGCGACAATATACCAAGAAAAAGTCCACCGTAAAGTATCGGAACCGCAATGGCACAGTTCGGCGGACGTGGTTTTTACGCTTCCCAACAGAATTGGGCTTCGGACAGCCGAGAAAATCAAATTCATTTGATTTCTTCGCATTTTCGGTCCGAAAGGTCGTATTTCTATTGATTTAGGATGAACCTATGATGAAAAAAGGGCCACGACCCTCGCTACGGTGCGGCCAGCCACTTGAGATCGCACGAAAAAAACAAAAATCGTCGAGGTGCCTCGCATCTTCGTACGATTCGGATCACATGCAGTATCACCGCTTCCATTGATTCTAAGGGCTTTGATTTTTGTACGACGTCGTCAAACCGAAAATCGGTTCCACTTTCACCGCAGCCTAAGGCGGGGACGTGGCGCCGGCTTATCGCCGCCACATAATAATTATCTTGATATACAGGATACTTGTGTAAGATCGGGTTGAATGATCGTACGACGCTACAAGCAAAGTGTTATATTTCGGCAAGGCGATACAAGTCGGAAAAGAATACAATGCGTCTCGTATCGAGGTCTCAGCAAGACTGCCCCTTCTCGACCGGGAGGTCGTTGCGTTGACCCAACGAAGTTCCTTTTTGGGCCCTAGCTAATTTACGACGGGCCCTGGCGTCACGTTTCCCGAACCCTGCATCGTCGTATTTTCCTTTGGAATAGACATCCGCATGCGGCCGCGCCCCGCTCCTCGAGTAGTGTCGGATTTTCCAACACTTGTACAGGGTGGCTGGAATGAACTGTTACCAACTTCATAATGATGCGAATGTCAAATGTTTTACGCAATCCAGCTCTAATTTCACACATTGAGAGTTCATTAGGTTCCATACAAGCGTGCAGAAGCATTTTCGTATACTACGTCTCAAAGAAAAGTTTATAGCGATGGATTTGAAGCGTAACTCTGTGATTGCTGCATATTTGGCTGGAAAATCAGTTCCAATTATCGTTCGTGAGCTCCAGCATTTGAATGTGAACAAAATGTTTGCGCATCGAACCATAAAGCGTTACAACGATACTGGTAGTGTTAAAAAACGCTATGGTGGTGGACGGAAAAAGACAGCGACTAATACGGAAATGGTTCGAAAAGTCAAGAAGAGAATCGAGCGAAATCCGAAGCGGAGTGCCAATAAAATGGCTAAAGAATTAAACGTGTCACGTTGGAGCATCCAACACATACTAAAAAATGAGCTTCAACTCAAACCCTACAAAATATAAAAAGTACATGACCTCAATGCAGCGCAGATGAAAGTTCGACTGGACAGAGCGAAAGAGTTGAAGCGCTTGGCCGCGAGTGGCGAAATTCAAAACATTGTGTTCTCTGATGAGAAAATCTTCACCATTGAACAATATGTCAATAAACAAAATGATCGTGTATGGTTGCATGAGAGGTCACACGAGAATTTAAGCACTCGTTTTGCCACCAGACGTCATTCCCCTGCTCAGGTGATGGTTTGGGCCGCTGTGCCGGCCGATGGCCGCTCTCCACTTGTGTTTTTGGAATCAGGCGTCAAAGTGAATGCCACCGTCTACCGCGAAATAGTCTTGGAAGGTGCCCTGAAGCCCTGGGCAAAGAAACATTTCGGAGTCAGGCCGTGGACGTTCCAACAGGACTCAGCACCGTCACACAAAGCGCGCGTCAACCAAGAATGGCTGAAAAATCACGTTCCGCACGTCATTTCTGCGCAGCAATGGTTGTCAAATTCTCCTGATGCGAATCCCATGGACATCTCCATCTGGGCTATTTTGGAAGCCACGGTGAACAGTAGAAAATACGAAAATTTGAACACTCTAAAGGCAGCACTTGTCCGGGAATGGAAGAAGATTCCCCAAACCCAGATACGGGCAGCGTGCGATTCGTTCTTTCACCGTCTGGATGAAATTATTCGTGCAAAAGGAGGATATATCGAACATTGACCATTTAGTTAATTTCTTGAATGTTTTATGAAAATTATTTTGTTTGGACCAAATAAAAATATTGAAAAATATATCTGCCACAACGTTTTGAAGTTGTAACAGTTCATTCCAGCCACCCTGTATATGATGCCAACCAAGGTACGGCTTCAGCAGAGACAATATAGTTTCTTGCAGCTTTTTGCCTTGCCCCGAATAGACTTCGAAGTTGCATATATACCCACTCTCACTTTCACAAAGCATTCTGATCAAAATTCCATATTTCGTTATCATCGCCCGGTTATACGTCCCAAAGCTGATGCGTCCTCTGAATGGTACCATTGCTTCGTCTAGTGGTAGCTCCTGCTTGGGTATATATAGGGACTGAAATTTTGGACTGATATAATCCAAAAGCGGTCTAATTTAAAGTCTGTCTGCAGGAGATGTATGTTGTGTATTATTATTTACAGTAATGTCTCCATATAACCGAAAGCCTCGGGACTGAACGTTCGGTTATATCGTATACTTCCTACATTGTTTGAAATTTGCCGACAGCGTCGAACGTAGAAAAGGACAGCGAGTAAAGACAAGCGGCCGAGCAGCCACGATCGCAGCTTCTCTTTTTTTCTCACTACCTATCCTTTTCTGCGGTCGAAACTTATTAACGTTAATTAAGCCAGTAAATATAGTCCAAATAATATCGTGTTTGGTGTCATTTTAATCAGAAAAATGTCAGCTCTGCTGTGTCAAAATTTCATAAAAAAAGGATGAGAAATAGCAAAGTTGCATCCTTCAATTAGTATTGGCTCACCGATATACTCGAACCCGGATCACGTTACACCGATTGCCGAGCGAACTTCGGACCCCTCGAAGGGCTACCCCCCAGTAGTGGGGATGAACTCTTCGGTTATATCGTATACATCTTTTTCGGTTATATGGAGACATTACTGTAGATGAAAAAATGTAAGAATTTGCTCAAATCGCATTCAGGTCATAGTTGCCCGAAGTATGGGTGCTTGAACTAAAGTATCCGTTGACCAATAATGTCTCCAATGAGATTTTCTGGTTTGGCGCATTAATATCAGTAATCCAAGAAACTTCTTTATTTCATTAATGGTCCGTCCATGGTACCGTTTTTGCAGAGATTTTATGTAACTCTTTCATTTGAGAATGGTACAAATTGGTCTGCGTAACGACTAAATAAAAAAAACACTGTTAAAAAATAAAGCCGTTACCTGACAGATAGTCGGCGCGTCACGTTCAATAGTTGCATCAGGGATACTTAAATAATTCTGTAAGTTTGGTGTAATATCATGTTCGTTCCACTCTTCTTCCAATTCGTCGTCACTTTCTGATTCAATTATATTTCTTTTTTTATATTTTGGTAGCCTAATATCAGATTCACTATCTTCTGATACAGTATCATTTTCTAAGTTACCACAATCTGATTCGCAGTCACTTGGCCAATCAGATAAAGTATCCGCGTATAATTCATTGAAAGATTCTTCATTGTTACGTTCCGTCATCGTTTTTTTTTAAGTTTTTTTAATTGTTAAATTTTATTACAACGAAAGACGCAACTTTGTGGGTTTTATAAACGTGAGACAAAGCTTGAGTTATGCTAACCAACAATTGCACTGTATAATTGCCAACAGAGAAAACAACGGCGATGCGAAGAAAAAGCGAGTTTACTCGTGGCCGGTCAGCAACGTTCGGCCATTAAAACACGAGTTAACTCGTGACCGGTCAACAATGTGTTAAAAATTAATGGAAACGTTAATGTCTCTTTGAGCGTGAATTATTGCCTTGTTGCTAAACAGCACAAACGGTCATTTATTAATTATTATTTCGTCACGCAATGATTCGCAATCCATACATTCCAATCAATATTTCAATCGGTATCTTTGTTACGAGTCGGGCTGTGTGGCAGCACGAGAGGTCGGTATATTCCCGAGAGAGGGGTATATTAACCAGGAATATGGTTATCAGGTTATTACTTAGGTTTCGTGGATGAACCCGATGCGAAATCAGGGAGTCGCAGGAAATGTTAGTTTGACTCGTAACTCTAAATTAATATTTGATTGCATTCTGACTCTGCATTCATGCATTCATGCATTCTGACTGAATGCAACCGACTCTGTACAAGCGTAACTTGACGCGACAATGCGCGTAACTGTGTAGTTATGAATCGAAGATGATCAAAAACGAAGGGTTTATATGTATAGTCCCAAAATGTATGGAGGGGACTCATTAGAGGCCTCCATATATGGTAAGATCACAGTGTCTTCGTCGGGTCACGCATGCACTTAATCGGTCACGATGCAGCTGGTCGATATCAAAGGCCCTATTATCCGTATGATAGCGAGAGAAATCTTTGAGCACCTTCCCTTCTTGCGCAAGATTGAACGACACGTGCGGGAGCAGCGTAAGAGAATATTATTCATACGTAACAGTACAAACATATATGTCAGATCTAATATAAATTAAATATTTTGTTTCCAATATTAAATGAATATTTATTTTATATTAGGAAATAAATATTTTGTCGCGACATCAAATAAATACAATACAGGGTGTCTCACTTGATTTTGACATCCTGATTATCTCGGTACTTGTTAATCCAGGCAAAAAAATGTCTCAGAATAGAGTTGAATGGTGTCATGTCGGGTATCTTCTACTCTTATTAGTTCTTTGAGGGGTGGACGCGTAAAGGTCACATGAAGGTCAACTTTGTTTTTTTAAATGGAAAGATACATTTTTTAATGTGTCAATCGATGCAACTCGACAGTCGTTATAAAAAAGTATTAAGATATTTATGTTGAAAAGTTGATAGTTTAGTAGTCAAAATGACAGAGTTTGCCGTCCTAAGGGTCACGACTCATGCTGGGTTGTGATGTCACAACAAGGGCTAAGGTTGCCCTCACCCCCCCAAATTTAGGTTATAAGTACCGTCGCAAAATGGTCATCAGAAGCATATAATTAGACTTCTAGACTCGGAGTCTATGACCTAGTAACACTGTGGGACAGTTCGACCTGTACATTCTTATTCTTCAAACTCCGTTCTGCAAATGTTGTATCAAGGAGTGAGAACGAGATTAAGAACCGTAAATATACAGGATGTTCCTTTTAACGCGACGCACGATTTTTCACGCACTTGCAGACATCTGACAAAAACAAGTTTAGAACAGAAGTTGCAGAGTATAGAGAGTATAATAAATATCATTAAACAAAATTCGGAAACCTGTTTATTTTCATGGCGAAATCAAGGTCACCCTTTGCTAAACGAATAGGAACACTTATTTATTTTGTGCCATATTGTTTGCCATATTGACATCGATACGAATTCAAAACACATATTAAATGATATTTTGACTAACATATTACTCGATTTGCAGTAGTGGAAAGGTAAAATATTTACCTTTTTGTCGTATTTGACTTTAGGACAGTGTAAACATTATTTGACACCCAAGCGATTACGATAGTAACGTGGTGAACAAATGTTTTCTCTGTACGTCTATCGAATCTCTACTGCCTTACATCCAAATTTTTCGTAACATTTGTAAATCTTGTTTGCGTTTCATACATAAATTACATTTTTTGTTTCAGTGGAACACGCAGAAATTGATTATCAAGAGCTAAAAGCAAAGGCACATAAGCAGCCAGGAATATTTAAGAAGCTCACTGTAGCACAGTTAGAAAAGTTACAATACACAAATCCCGCGACACAATCTTTGAATATTAGTAAATCTATATGCATCTTATCACATTGGCCGTTTTTTGATACATTTGAAAATTTTTTAGTTTTCCTGCATAGCATGTGTAATAACAAACCACAGCAAGTTCCTATTGAGAAGTATATAGCATATTTTTTGTACGACATACCGTTTCCAAGTCCGCAAAGACCAAGAATTCTTGTGCAGTTAAGTGCTAAGGACAGGTTGATTTTGACTCAGCCGGAAGACTTGGCGCTACCTAGGTCTGGTGCCAGTTTTCGACAGTTACTCGTCAATTTAGGACCCGACAATTGTTTACTTATATTATTGTTAATCCTTACTGAACAGAAAATACTTGTACATTCATTACGTCCTGATGTACTTACATCGGTGAGCGAAGCAATCGCTATGATACTGTTTCCATTTAAATGGCAGTGCCCATACATACCTTTGTGTCCTCTTGGATTAGCCGAAGTAACGTATTACGCTGTTTTAATGATGATTATTACAAAATATGCTTATGACATGGTATAATGTAAACATTTGTTTTAAACTGTAGGTTCTACACGCTCCACTGCCATTTTTGATAGGCGTGGATTCTCGATTTTTTGATTTATACGATCCTCCTGCTGATGTTAATTGTGTAAATTTGGATACAAATAATATAGCGATATGCGATGATAAGAAATACTTGAACGTGAAATTGTTACCAAAAAAAGCAGCTAGACAGCTTAGGAATTGGTTGGAACATCTTTATTCGAAGCTGATTTCATTGGGGAAAAGTTATTCGTCCATGAAAGGTATGTCCCTATACTATTATCATTGTTTCTTTCTCGTTATAGTGTTCTAACTACAATATCCAACAACAAAAATCATGTTTTCTACTTTGCAATTTCCACTGGGTTTCATATAGAGTATGTTCCTCGCACAAAAATGAATCCGGAAGTAGAATTGCCCTATCGTTCTCAATTTAAAAGAAAAAAACACGAACTTTTGCAAAAACACGCAATCCAGGGCAAAATTGAGGTATTACATGAAAACTAAATCCGTTAAGGTGGGTCCAGACTTGTTACTTCCCCGCATACCGTTACCAAGATAAGGACCTAGTCACGTGGTCTAGAAGAGGTTTGGGAGCAAATGTGAAGTGTTTTCTGTTTCCTCGTTGCATTAGTCGTTACTTGGTTCGGCGGGTGCCGAAATTGTCGGTATTTTACCCGCTCCAAAGGAGTCAGTGAGCTGCCGTAGATGTGTGCACTCGTCCATGCGCCACTGCCAATGTGTTAGCTCGCCCCTGAACTGCTGTACATGTGTGAACTCGTCTGTGCGGCGCTGTTCCTATGTATTGTAGACTATTTAGGCCTGGGAGATAGAGCTCATTCAGCCTATGCCTATGAGATAGACCCGCTATTTTTTGCGGAGTAATTTTTAGCCTTTCGCCCATCTAAGTGCAGGATTTAGATGGCAAGGACTAGAATTAAAGAACACATGGTAAAGAGCAATTTCAATCGGCACAACACTTTCCCTTTTTTAATACAATTAACGCCATTAATATTGATCGACAGACATGTAAAAATCAATACCGCAATATATCAACAAAAAGTTATTTGTAAAATATTTTTATAAGTATTTTTATAAATAATGAAGATTTGTTATATATGACTTAGAAATTATTATTATACTAGAATCATGAACTTTAGTCAACCTAATCCGGCCAAAGGCAGCCAGAAAAGATACAAATTCAAAGAAAGCTATAACCATTCACGAGCGACTCAAGTACTTCCTTTGGAGCGGGTCAAAATACCGACAACACGTGGAACGGCTAAACCAAGTAACAAGTAACACCACCAGGTATCAAAAAACACTTCACATTTCTTCCCAGACCTTTTCTAGACCACTTGACTAGGTAACAAATCCCGGTAACGGTAACAAATGTGGACGGACTTTTACGTGCATATGGACGGGAATCTGGCCAAACCCACACCTCGTTACCAAAAACTGACGTCACGGGTAACAGTAACATAAGTTTGTAACAAGTCTGGACCCACCTCTAGAAAGTTTCAATTGGTCTTAAATGAAATAAGAGAGTTTTTTTAAATACAGTAGTGTCCATAGTTATTGATTTTTGCGATTTTGAATGGTTGTAAATGGGCATCGCAGTTAAAAAAGACACCAGTGTGTGTAGTTTTTACATACTATTTTTACATTTTAACGAAAAGTTGTTTTGCGGGTGAGCCGCGGGAAGACATTCTTTAGAACAGTCAACACATACACATCTCTGAACGCTCCACGAGATCACGACTGAATATGCGAAGTCAATTGTAGATATACAAGATACTTACTAGTTTACACTCGACCATCGTTCGCCACTTACGTCACAAAGTTTCGTATAAATGCAGTCCAAATGCAAATGCAAAATAGCATTTCTGAGGACATGCTGCAGACCAGTTCTTTCCATCTTTCTAATCAGTCACTTACAATGGTAACATAATTTGTCGATTTTGAATTACAGCCAAACTGCTTTTGCTACCGGACTCAATTTTTTTTGTAAACGTGTCAGCCTTCTTTAAATTTCCTGTTTCTGGTCCAAGAAATATCCAACTGGCTATCACATTGCGATAAATAAAATGCAACATTGCAACATTCCCCCCCCCCCCTCTATATCGTGCATCTTTGATATATAATATTTTTCGTATTGTTACAAATAACGGAAATATTCAAGATAGACAGAGTTAGCGCTCCACCCTGTATACATTTCCAATATGCATTTAAGAGAATCTACAGGGTCCGGCAGAGTCTCTTTTCACGCGTTTAATGGGGGTTTGCTGATGTGACTCTGAAAAACTTTTTCCTTTACCAAAATGTTGGTTAAAGCTCCGTTTTTGAGTTATTAACGAAAAAAAGTGGCCATTCAGAACGCTCGGGCGCGTGGTACTCAACCGCGCTCGGTTGTGGTCATGAAGAAACGCGTTAAATGCGCTCGAGCGCGCGCTCTACGGATGCCCTGATTGGCCAGAGTTTTCATTAATAACTCAAAAACGAAGCTTCAACCAACATTTTGGTAAAGGAAAATGTTGTTCAGAGTCACCCCAGCAACTCCCTATTAAACGCGTGAAAAGAGACTCTGCCGGACCATGTATAAATAATCTCCAGTCTTTTAAGTAATGTTTGAAACCTAAAGTATTCACTAGGCTGTCCATATCAGTGCAAAGTTCATCGTTCGTATGAAATAATTGTTGTATATCATGTGTCCGTGTTCTGAAATATGTTACGTTTGCTTCATCAAGTAAATTCCAACCATTCTATTGTAAAGATTAAAGTACCCATACAAAGTACGATGGTGTTCGATATGAAATAATTAAAAATGCCGAAACATTGATTTTGAATTTGTTAATGACACCCGGACAGTTTATCACACCGTTTAGCGCTTTATTAACAAAAGTATATCCACTATCTTTCTTCTATTCTCTAAAGTAGGTAGATTTAGTGTATATAAGATGCGGTCATAATTGTGCGAGAACTTGGGAATGGGACATCCCATATGATTTTCACACTAAACGTAGGAATTTATGTTGAGAACTTTCCAAGGTCCGAATATGTGAATCAAAGTGGGGGGGGGGGGGGCAGACTAATGATCCATATTCTAGAATTGGTCTGACAATGGTACAGTACAATAGCCTAAGGGTTCCAGTATCCTTGAAAAATTTTACAGTTCTATGAATGGACCTAAAGATCTTAATGCTCGGGAGGTGATGATTTTATAGTGTAGTGTGAACGATAGGTCATGAGAGAATAAGATACCGAGATCGCTAATTGCATCCAAAGTACATAAAGTGGTGCCGCAGAGAGAATAATTGAAAATTTTTAAGATTAGAGCTCCGGCAAAATTAGCTACTTTGCATTTATCAAGATTAAAAACTAACTAATTGTTCGTACACCACATTTGAAGTCTTGCTGGGTCGTTTTATATTTCAACTATATCAGAGGGATTACTAGCGGCGTGAAAAATTTTGAATCTATCAGCATATAATAGAAATTTACAGTACTGAAAAAAATCGGAAATGTCATTAATAAATAAAATGAAAAGAAGAGGATTTGGCTTGTATCTGTATCAAATAACAAATCGGCGGCAGAAACGAGCAGATCAATAGCAGAATCTGCACGATTATTGTCAACGAATCTGCTCAGCAGGTTTTGTTACACCTTTGCTGCCGATCTGTTACAATAACTGAATGTAACAGATCCCGAATTAAATCTGTAGCCCATTCTGCTTAAAAAACCCGCCAACAGGCACTGAACATAATCTGCTGTAGCAGGTTTGGCTGACGGGGGGAGCCTATTTCATATTCTTCGGATCCTTCATTAGTATTTTGCATTCGCCCCGGTATGGTGTTCTTAGATATATTCGCTCTATTGTCCGTGGTTACGGTACAGGCTTTTCTTTAGACTGTGCAACGGAAAGGATGGCATAAGGTACATTCAGATACCTAACCCTTTTGCTACTAGCGGTGACTATAATCACCCGACTCCCTAGTTAAATGTATCCGGAAAACCATCAAATGGTATAGAAAGTATTTTTTTAAGTACTTGCATTGATTGTACAAGCATAAAACGAAGAAAAACATGTCTATTGCCGAGTAAGGCTGCCGCGGCGCGCCGTAGTGAAAGGGTTAATGTTCCTTTTTCCTTATTAGTTAAAGCCACTGATGTTGCATAAACAGAAACATCAATTCCTACTGTGATCGCTTGGCTTTTACCACATCATTGAAACTGGAAATGTCATATCCTTGAAGTTCCACCTCATCCAAGCTAAAAGTACTGGGGCACCATGAATATTTGTCTTGATTGCTTAGTGTGCATCGAAAGTAATGTTCGTAGGGCTATCCTATTGAAGAAGTTACATTTCGACAAACAGATTGTATAACTCCATACTTCCCTGCAAGCATAACGAAAAGAGCTTGTGTCATTTATATACTTACGTGGCAGTGTACTGTGTTTCACAAAACATGTTATAACTAATTACGACACAAAATTCGTATACACCTATCCCCCGATGTACACTCAAGGCAGGTTCCTCAGAAGACCGTGTAAATCGAAATCGTGTAAATACAGTACCGTGTATCGTATACCCTTAAGTTTTGATTAAATTATAAAAATGCTACAGAAACTATAATTGTGTGGGATCGGGCGCCTCCATCAAAGAACTTAAGAGGAACATAAGAACAGCGTTGCCTAAGAAGGGGCCGTGGCGTAGATGGACTGATCAGTGCCTAGTATGTAATACGAAGGTCTCGGGTTCGATTCCCGATTACTCCCCTTCATTTTTATAAAGTTCCTACAATTGCTTATCACTAATCAGTAAATATGAAGTTTTTAAGAATTCCGATTAGAAAAAACAATGATATACACATTTCTGCTATTAAAAATTTTCTGCACTCAATCATATGAACAAAAAGTTTTATTGTGCGTACAAAATGGAAATCCTCATTTTTAGAATTAATATCAAATTTTGGTGCTACCAACGAGTCCAGCCGCCCGCCGACCTAGCCGCCGCGGATCTTCATTTGCCTTAATATATGTAATATTTATTTATTTTTATTTCTAAAGGAAGCTTAATTTCTTAAAAACAACTTCACTTCGCTACCAAATATTGTTTCATACTGTTGTTCCACATAAAACTAGAAATTATACAAAATTTCGTTAAAGCGATGGATAAATCGGAACCAATACTTTCTTATTACAACAAAACTTTCAAATCAACAGGTAACATGTAACATGTCTATTTATTTATTTAATTTTTTTCTATCAGTTACCAACACAATTAAAAAAATATTTTAAAGTGACAACCATTTTCGCTCCAATTGTAGCCAATCGAAAATAATGCAATGTTCTTTATAATTCAGTGATTAGTGTAATGACAAAATTAAACAACAAAAAGCTACAAAAAAATGGACCATGTTAATACTTGTATATAATTGTATATAAACTTGTATACAGGGTGCCCCGTAACTACCGCAACATCGGGAAATGAGGGGTAGCTGAGGTGATTCTGAACAACTTTTTCCTTGACCAAAATGTTGTTTGAAGCTTCGTTTTTGAGTTATTAACCAAAAACACTGCCCAATTAGAGTGCCCGTGAAGCGCGAGCTCAAGCGCGTACCTCGCAATTGCGCTCGATCATGAACGGGGGCATCGAGGACATCCGAGTAAAGCGTACGGCAAATGTTACATTATCTCAAATTAAGGGTAATGTGGAATTATTCGTAACTCATGAATAACGATCAGAACCGTGCTCGATTGATGAAAAGAATAATTAGTTTATTTCTTATTAAAGAATAACGGTGTGACATTTTCCATACGCTTTCCTCGATACCCTCGATGTCCCCGTTCATGATCGAGCGCAATTGCGATGTACGCGTCTGAGCTCGCGCTTCACGGGCACCCTAATTGGGCAGTGTTTTTGGTTAATAACTCAAAAACGAAGCTTCAAGCAACATTTTGGTTAAGGAAAAAGTTTTTCAGAATCACCTCAGCTACCCCCCATTTCCCGATGTTGCGGTAGTTACGGGACACCCTGTATAATATGTACAGTAATTCTTCGGTTAGCGCGTGCTACTCGGGACCGGCTGCGCGCACTAATCGAATTTAGGTGAACTTTGGGTTCTTGGAAATTTCGGCCGAGCCGTCTATTGTGCAGCTGCCGACATCGACGGCCACAAAAAATGGACAGCGCGCGAAAGAAAGAGAGGAAAGAGAAGTCGGGCGTCTGTAGAGGATTTAAATGCCTTCGCATCGGCGAGACAACACTAATGCAACTATAAAACTTCTTTATTGTTAATTATTTCGTTCTGCAAATTTTATGAAAATATAGCTGAGGCTGTTGTGATTAAAATAACACCAAACACGATATAATTTGGATCATATTTGCGTTGATAAATTACAAAAACGGATCCCTCCGAGCCGAGCATGAAATGCTTCCGTACGATCCCCCCGGCCGAGGAGAAACATGTTGCGATCGCTCAGGGTCACGCGGAGACACGCTTTGCGCGCAGTTAGAGTGGACGAGACACGCTTTGCGCGCAGTTAGAGTGGACGAGACACGCTTTTCGCGCAGTCAGAGTCGACGAGACACGCTTTGTGCGCAGTTAGAGTGGACGAGACACGCTTTCGTTCTTGTTACCCAAGCATTAGCATAAATTGTAGATAGTAATTAGCATAAAAATTTATTAATTAATAGTGAAAATTCTAAGTCCATAATTAAAAGTGAAAATTTTAAGTGTATAATTAATAGTGAATCAATGGGTAAGAGTTTTATTATGTAAACATATAAGTCAATATGATCCAAATTATATCGTGTTTAGTCTCATTTTAATCACCGCAGCTTCACGAATTATTTAATATAATTTTCATAGCGCAATTCGTAACAATAACAAAAATTCACGATTGCATTAGTGTGTTCTCACAGACACGAAGGCATTTAATCTTTCGAGGAATACCGCAAGCATTAACCGCCGGGACGGTCGGCCGGCCCGGGGGGATTCCCCCCAGTGGTGGGGATGAAACGCGCTCGCTAACGCTGTAGGACTCGCGCGGCACTCATCGAGAAATTACTGTATATGTATAATTATATATATAGGGGGTGAGTCTACTAACTACGCCGGAGTATAGCTCTGTTCCTGTTGTAAATAGAAGAAAAATTGTGGAGGAAAATTTTTGCATTGTTTAGCAAGGTTTATAGTCGTGAAATTGCGATTTTTGACAAAAGCGCGTCGGTGTAGCTGCATATTGCATTTGCACGTACTTTTATAATGGAACTCTATGAATTTTTGACTTTAACTGAGAGTCTGTGTGCCATACTGAACAAAAAACTATTAGGATACAATGTCAACTAAATTAATTTTTTTGTTAAATTGTTTTCTATTTTCCTAAAGTTTGTTCGCAACGGTTGTACATGAATGGGATATTCTCACGCGATACGTTACTGCTATAACTTCTGAATTTTCATTCTACTTAATGAAAACAGTAAACATATCCAGTTTCTCGTTACTTGTAAACCACATAGCGATACAATCGTACGCTGAATTGGTTTGGCACTACTCTAAACGCTCTAGCGATTAATAACTGATAGAGAGGTACGCAAATCTGAACATAAAGCAACATAAACATCATGGAAAAGCAGGAGAATTTTGTTGAACTGCAAGTATGTACAATATTACTGTTAGCAAACATAGCAGCGGCACGACATAACATTTCAACGTTAATGGATACTGAATAAAATTTGGAATATCTCAAGACATATTAATTTTCTTGGCACTGTATCCTAATAGTGCCTCATATCCGCATTGTTCAGAATGGCACGCAGAATCAATTAGCACAAAGAAATTCGTAGGGCTCCATTTAAAAAACTAGTGCTTGTCTTCTACACGTTTTTTATATCTGCAACAAAAACAGGGTTATAGTCCGGCCCAATTGCTAGATTTGCCCTGTATACAGGTTGGTGCATCTAACTTTATCACCTGGAATGTATGTCATTTGCCTTTGTTAATATTAAAAAATGTTCCAGATCAAAGGTGAATGGCCTCGAGGTTGGGGGTGTTGTAATTATCTTTTTCGTAGGTGATTACATAAAGGAAGGTCAAATCCTTTTTTTTATTGAGTTATATATTTTATTTACTTGAAAATGAGAGCCATTTTAAACGTAAACACATTGACCTACTGCATGCCATGTTTCCATGTCACCAAAGGTCGGATAATCAGATCTTGTGAGTCCCAATTGACGGATCTATTGCGAGTAGTAATATTCCTTCTAATTTTCATTTCCTTAGAACTTCTTTAATTATTTGCATATTTGTTTTTCCTCATGAAGAGTCGATGAATGAACGGAATATTACTTCGCTATTGTCCTACAAATTAGGAATCAGAAAATTTGCCTTACTCGACCTTTGATGATCTTGAAATATGTCATACAGGAGGTCATTGTATTACCCTTTAAAATGGCTACCGTCTTCAATTAAATAAAATATAAAATTCTATGAAAAAAATAATTGGCCACCATGTCTTCTACGCATCAACCTGACAACAAAACAATTACGCCCAATTCCAAACAACCCCCCCCCCCCCCGCGGCTGTTCCAGTTGAAAACTGTCTCTTGTTCATAAATGTTTACAGAATTGGGTACTATGTAGCCAATTTGTGCCAGGTAAACAGCTTCTCGTAAAAATGTAAGAATGGTGCGATAAAACAATCTATATGGGCAATTTTTAAACATTGATGCACATTAACGCCCAATCAAAACCGCAAATAATAATAACTATGGGCACTGCCATATTCAGGAAACACTTCTCTATTGTTTAACAGTAATTTTAATTTTTTAACATTCCTAGTTTTCACGCAATATCTCATTTTTGCTAGTAGAAGTTTGGGTTTTTCTAAAACTGAGGATGGTAGAGCAATTCTGTTTCCGGTTTCGCTTTTAGGGCGACGGAACACTATATGAATCACCCAGTGAATATCACAAAGCAAAATTCGTGTTTTACAGTGCTATTTAATTTTTAGATACAGAAGACGAAGAGTTTAGCGTGGATAAAGAATTTCAACAAAAACGAAAAGAACAGGCGTTGGAGCTTGAAATACAAGACGCCTTTTTAAGGTTTACTGCTACGATATTAAAAGGTTATCGAGCATTTTTACTACCAATTACAAAGGCTCCAACAGTTGGTTCTACCGATCCTACAAGTTTGTTCAATATACAGGCGTTTCTTAGAAGCCGAGATAAAGCTCACGCGAAATTTTATAGCATGTTGGTGAAGACACAGATGTTTATAAGGTATGTCTTCAATCAATATTATTTTGATAACATTACATTGTCATAGAAACTGGTTCTACTTTCAAATATTTATTATCGAAATCAAAGGTTTGCTGGTTTCGAGGTTCATAGGCTTTGCAAAAATTGATATAATTTATATGTATCACAAAACTGTTATCTTTTACATTTTTATACCCTAATTTCGATAAAGTGATCTTTGTCCTGACTAACAAAAATGTTTCCCAGGGCGTCAACAGCTTTCCACGTTTTCTTCGAAACGCGAAATGGTTCATAACTGCTCTAGAAGAGGAGTCAAAGCTATTGTACTGTTATGTCGTCGTTGAACAGCGTGGTTGAACAAAGAAATAAGTCAGGGTTTTTCATGAGAAATGATCTTCATTTCTTCTATCGAATAGTTCGGGATTCAGCTCAGAGGTTAAGACTGTAGATCACAAACATAGGGCTAAGGCGCGGGTAGATATTTCTACCGGAATCGTAATTTGAACATTGAATTTGTTAAAATAAGATGCTCTAGATTTCATAGTTAGGTGGATTGGCCTTGTATGGTCAATATTACACTTGGAATATTTTGCAACAACCTTAGAATTTGTAACATAGGTTGCTAGTGCAAGGCCTTCCGCGAAATGACCCAAATTGCTGGCCACATAACAGTACATACATTGGCGCTCAAAACTCTGGAAACAATCGCCATTTTGACGGAAATCAATTTTTTCCTTATATTACACAATCTGTGATATGTGTAGAGGTTAATATTTGCAAAGAAACGTTAGTTTTCACCCTAGTGTTCACCTCTTCCTAGTAATGAAGTACGGAGCTTTTGTACAATGGCAGGTACTGTCTCATGAAACTTATCGATATAGGCTTCAGATGACATGATTCTTAGGGTACGATCACGGTCCACAACTTTGGTTGGCTCCGATATCGGTCGATTCGACCAACAGTCGGCACGCCGCACATTGGGCTGGATCGGGAAATTTGGTGACATTTTGCCTTCATTTTGGTGGAAATTTCATTCCGATATCTCTTATGGTTCAAGAGTTATACTAAAATGTCACCAAATTTCCCGATCCACCCCACTATGCGCCGGCCAAACTCGCCCGACGCGACCTGTGTAAACGTGTTGGTATGCACGTGCGTGGGCCATTGATTTCGGTCCGACACACAGTGGCGTACAACTTGCCTCTCAAAGACGAAAGAAACTATTTTCTGACTCAAATCATATACTCAACCCTTAATCTTTCTGTTATACAATTAGGGCTTTTCTTTGTTCCCTTGCCGGTGCAAAATAATAAAAAAAATTAATGTTTAATTGCATTTATAAATACATTATGGTTAATATTGGGCAAGAGATCCTCATTTTTAAGTACAGCATTTGTTCTAATTATTTAATATCAATACGTTTTTATTGATTTTTATAAATTCATTTTAATTTTAAAACTTAAGGGAGGAGGGTCAAGTAAACTGAAATAAATTGACGTTTCTTTTCGAAGCTGGTATGAAAAGACTATAGTATTTCTTTATTGAACAATATTTGTATGTTATTGTGTAGCATTTAGACAATCTATTTCTTTTTTTAGATTATAAAAATATTCATAATTGACTGTATAACAGGTGCTTGAAGTTGCCCCTTCGAAAATGCGCCGTGCAACGCACAGGTCGTTGTAATTATCCGAAATCAAAAAACCAAAACTTTTTCGTTAAAATATAATAATACGCTTTGCATGAACCTAAATTTGAAAAAAAAATTCAAAAATTACAAATTGTGCACCACTTTGAAGAGAAATCCAGGTTTTTTTCTACAAACAATTGGTCATAAACATTGTTTGTGTTTCAATTTTTTGTAAAACTGTAGGTTCATGCAAAGGAGGATATATCAAGGAATGTTTGTGCAAAATTTCATAACAATCGGTTGAGAAATAGCTAAGCTACATTGCACGGCGCGTTAAATTTTTCATTTCGAGAAAAACGCGTTTAAAGTTTTCGGAAGGAAAAATAGTCGTTCATGAAACTTGCAGCTTATTTGAAGTTAATCAGCGATGCCAGGACCGTATATTAGGCCTTTCTCTTCCTCAAATTCGCTCAGCAAAGCCGCCTGCTCTTCTTTTCTTAATGTTCTTGCCTCTTTTGTGCTCTCGACGCTGCGGTGTCTATCATAAGTATCGCCAAAATGCTTACACTGGAGCCCGATTTCCAGTTGTAAATCATTCGTTATTTGTAAAATGAAGGTGTATCCTTCATTAAACATGTCGGCAGCCAAATATGCAGCAATTTCAGTTCACTTTCACTCATTTTTCGACTCATTTTCGTTCTTACAAACCGCAAGAAAATAACGTGAAACGACTGCTTGGTGTGTAATGTAGCGATGTACTGAACGTACCCAACCACTCTCCTACTTGCTTGGAGACGCTACGTGGTCGAAAAATTATGCCAAGGGATCGAAGGGCACCATTCATGCGCGCGGTCGTATAGCTGCGCTCCGGACCGTTCGGAGCGCGTCACTTTAAGGACGTTGCAGGTACACTTAGACTTCGAATTTCTATTTGAAATTTTCGGAGGACATTCTCCAGATAGTAAAATAATATTCTAAGCAAAAAAAAAAAAAGGTGAAAAAATTTCAGTTTACTTGACCCTCCCCCCTTAATAGAAAAAGAGGATAGCGATGGTGTGGAGGTTAATTTGATCTTTAGGAAGGAGGTAATTGGTGGTCCGGAAGTTCTTGAAGTTGCACAGCGTGGTATTTGCCGGCCTACCTGGCCAAAAATCGATTTTAAAAATTTGTTCTAAGCTGTAAAACTTTTATTATCCAACATGCAAAGTTGAATATGTAAGGATCAATGTACTGGTATTCTTGTCGTGATTTGTGCACTTATAAAATCCTAGGCGTTTGTCTAAATTAAGGTTTTTTTATACTAGACGTTTCGCAGTTGAATGCTGTTCGACACATCTCGCTTCTTTATGACTTTTTTTAAGTTTGAAAGCAGCTATGTAAATGTTGCCAGCGAGTGAAAAGAAAAGAACCAGCAAAAAAATGTAGCGTCTAGCATGCGATTTTCCACGTGCAATCGAATGTAACTTTTTGTACAAAATATGACCATTTGGCACCACGTTCGACATCGCGACAGTACTGGTTGCATTGTCTCTGAAGTTCCTCGGACCGCCCATGTCGAACACATGCGGCCATTGTCACCCATTGAAGTCCTTACTTTTTTTTTATTAAGCAGCATCCTATTTTTCCTATTAAAAACAGGCAAGTAACCTCAAAGGACTTTCCGAATATAAATAATCGAATCGCCCGACATTGGTGCCACTGTGACCACGTAGGACGTTGAAATCGTCTGAACCGAGACACTTAGGCATCGTGCTCATTAGACCGGCGCCGTTCGTCTGTCGAATCGACCGATATCGGATCCACTGCGATTGTACCCTTACTTCATAATTAAACCAAAGGCTCTTATACATTTAGATCCTAGTCAGCATAATGATGTTATGTGTTTCCTCCTGGTATTAAAAAATAATGTAAAGACATTTTAAATCTCTATAGTACATCTGTCTCATAATATGCGTTTTTTTTATGCAGAATTTTACATTCAATTATCTTTTTCAGGTTTATAGAAGAAAGAAGTTTTGTATCTGACATGGACATGGCAGGTTTAGCTTTTTTTGACGAATGTACTGAACGTATTGAGGAAGAAAATGGTGAGATTGATTTTGTATGTTTTTATTAAATTACCTGTAATCCTACGTATGATAAAAATTATTATGGAGCTATATTAAAAATTAAGTACAGTCTGTCTCACAAGAGTGAATCGGCGATATCTTCGGAAATATATACATAGGGAGGGAGAGATTACACCACTTGAAACATGTACAGTACACAGTCGCCTTCAATTCGCGTTAGTTAAAATTCGCTCAGATTCGTTTGTCATTGAAAAATAACAGTTTCCACAGACAACTTTTACATACGAAATTTCGAGTGGTAGTGTTAAGTGATGAATCTTCCCTTTGGTCCCAGTATCTTACAAGAGAAGGACCCCAATTGTACGACTTCGATTTTCACGAGCTTTTGTAAGATGATAGTATAGACCCCTAATGATAGGTGTCAAATATTAGCTTCAGATACTCAATAGTTTGAAGGATATATACAATTAAAGATGTGTACCTCTCTTTGTGCCACGAGTATAAACACATTTTATATAAAGTGTGATGGCGCAGTGCGATAGTGCGGTGATTCGAATCGGAAGGTACTGGGTTCGAATCCCTCAAGTCAATTTTTTTTATTCTATTGTGATTGCATCGTAGGCGATGCAAGATTAACTAACCCCTATGTGCCTAAGTATGTATCTAGGACTACTCTTGAAAATTTGTGCATATTTGGTACATAAATATATTGAGAAAACATAAACATTGTGCGTGTGGCGTTGGGTCAACGCTTGTGAGATAAACCAAATATCAATTCTACTACCTGCAGTTCGACGCTATCTGTTACGAACCGTATTTTCCACGAATAGAACATACTACATGTAAAGAATTATTGTATCGTAATTATTAATAATTGAAAGGAAATTTCAATACTATACTAATAGTATCTCTTTTCAACTATTATATAAAGGATGAGAACTTTTTATTATTATTAGTCATTCTTTTTTATTTGTATCGTGTACGACCTATGTACTATCATCTTACAAAAGCTCGTGAAAATCGAAGTCGATTAAATAGATATTTAGAGCAATTTCACCGATATACACGTGTATGGCGGGCTGCCAATAAGTTACACGTTATTAGGGACATATCTACAGGGTGTTTCGTAACTATCAGAACTCCCGAAAATGCGGGGTTTGCTGTGTGACTGTGAACAACTTCTTCCATTACCATAATGTTGGTTGAAGCTTCGTTTTTTATTTGTTATTGAAAAAGGCTGGACAATCAGAGCGCCCGTAGAGCACGGGCTCAAGCGCGTGGTATTTAACTGCGCTCGGTCGTGGTCGTGAACCAACGCATTGGCACACCGTGTTACATCGTCTTAAATTAAGAATAATGTAGAATTATTTGTTATTCATGAATAACAAGTAACCTAATAACTCGTTTAATAAGTGTGTTGTTCGATACTTTTATTCGTTATCCGAAAGGAATAAAGTGTTTTATTACTTGTGAGAAGAATCTTGCTTTAATAGCGCGTTGTCAGGTGGATAAATTATGTTTTAAGAAAAACGATTTGGATAACTAATGTTAGAAAAAGCTACTCAAGCTCACCCAGTCGTCCACGAATTGTCGACACTGGGTCAATCCTGACCTTTCTAGGCAACCCTTAGCAGCTGATGTTATGGCCGAATCGGTGAACTCACTTCACTGCACCGCCAATATTTCTTTCCACTGTAAGATGAGGGGATGATTCGACAGGAATTATTGTTCTTACGTGTAATGATTGAATACACTGCGGCGTAATGACGAGTTGATCTCATGCCCGAATTAAGATTAATTCACTATCCATCCAATCCGCAGTCACTGCGGTCGATACAAATTTGATCAATTTCGCAAGTATTCGCTCCCACTTCCACACGTACATGCACACACGTACATGCACACACATACGCGTGTGTGCATGGGCGGACGGCATCGGCCCTTGGTGCCGTGTCCTGTGTCGCAGCGTGATCGGTTGACCACGTGCAGCTTTCTTCAACTTTTCGTCGCGCAGTATTGTATTCATTCGTCACCGAGTGACCGCCTTGGTTACACTTAGGAACAATAAATCCTGTCGAATCATCCCTAAATATTACAGTGGAAAGTAAAAGTGGCTGTCCAATGACAGTGATCGTGTATGTGTGTTCACCGACCCGACCGTAACATCAGGTATTGAGTGGAAGCAGGTTAATTCATGAGCGAGTGGGTAAGTTTAATTAACTTTTTCTAACACGTGTTATGCAAATCGTTTTTCGTAAATCATAATTAATTCACCTGAAAAAGTGCTGTTAAAAAAACATTTTTTTCATAAGTAATAAAACACTTTATTCCTTTCGAATAAGGAATAAAAGTATCGGACACGGTTATTAAACAGCTTATTAGTTTATTTGTTATTCACGAATAACGAATAACTCCACATTATTATTAATTAAGACGATGTAGCATTTGCCGCATGCTTCTCTCGATACCCACGCTCCAGTCAGCTGTGAAAGCGCACTGTGCCAATGCGTTGGTTCACGATCACGACCGACCGCGGTTGAGAGCCACGCGCTCGACCGCTCTCATTGGCCAGTGTTTTTCTGAAAAAATTTTTTAGAGTCACCCGAATACCCCCCCCCCCATTTCCGGAGTTCCCATAGTTACGGAACCCATAGTTAGTTATTTTATTACGGTTTCAACATTTCATTAAAAAGTACAGAAACCATGTTCTTAACCAATACGAAAACCGGCGGGAAAATAGTATTCATATAGTTGTCATCTATAGTAAAATAATAATTAAAAGAATAGAATATCGGACAGGGCCGGACGGGGGTGCAAAAGATGCCCCCGCACCCGGGCGGCCAGACCCTGGAGCGGTCGCAGACCGTTTAGTATATGTAAAGTTTTGACTAATAAGAATAATAATCAAATTTTTTTTATGATTAGTAACCTTTTAGTCAAGAAGAATTCAATGAACTTAATTTTTGTTATGCAGCCCAAAATTGCATATGATATTTACCACAGTAAAAGCTGGACAAATGCAAGTAATGATTGGCTGGGTATATGAAAGGTGACTATCCCCTCCACGTGGGGGGATCCCCCTTCACGAACGACGACGCTCGACGAGTGAACTGTGTAATATGATCCGAACCGGAGTATCGGTGTGCCTAATACTAATTCATCGATGAAACTTTCCCATTTTTTACTTTTTCTTAATGAAACGTTCGCTAACTTAAAGTAAAAATTGGATAAATGCAAGCGTGATTGGGACCCACGCATTGCATGTAGCCAGCTGAGGTGTCGATTCACGCTCGGCTCGAGTCGTATGTAAGCATAGAATCGACACCCGGCTGATTAACCCTTTCGCTACGGGCGGGTTCTCCGCCGCGGTACTTCCGCTGAACGGAGCGCCGCGACATCACTGCACCAAGCTGCTTGAATGTTTTCGGACGAAAAAATTCTCGAGGCATATCAGTTGCTAAGCACTTTGTTATTTGGGTTGTCAGCAACAAATGATGCAAAAAAACACTATCACTGCATGCCCAGAGTCAGATACTTATGCAAAACGGTTGGCCGCAATACCTCAGTGGCATCTTGTGGAAGGCCACTAAAGTGGCCCGTAGTAGCGAAAGGGTTAAATGCAATGTTTGGGCCTCAATCTATCTGTGCATTTATGCAGCTTCTATTGTATTATTATATTTATTACAAGGGCACTTTATTGTTTTAAATTATCCTTTTATTATTATTTTAAGAAGGGCAACTTGTTTTTGCATTTTGTGGTACGTATTCAATCAGTATCAAGAAGTAAATATAATTCAAACTATATCGTGTTTGATCTCGTTATAATCCGAAAAAATTCACAAATGCATTGGTAAAAGTTACGTTCAGAAAAATTTAAAAAACAAAGTTTATTGTTACATTAGTATTGTCTCACCGATACGTTTGGGCCTCTCACTGTGTTCCTTGGACCACTCTCTCCTTCCTTCACTATCTGCCCCTTTCTACGTTCACGCTCGGCTGGAACCGCATGTAAACATACAATCGACACGGATCCGTTCGGATTCGGAATCGACCTCGGCTGATTATATGCAATGTTTGGGTCCCAATATCTCTTGCATATAGGGTGTCTCTAAAATATGGGAAATGGGAGGTTGTTGAGGTGACTCTGAACAACTTTTCCTTGACCAAAATGTTGATTGAAGCTTCGATTTTAAATTATTAATGAAAAACACTGGCCAATCAGAGCGCTCAAACGCGTGGTTCTGAACCGGGCTCGGTCGTGGTCGTGAACTAACGCATTGACACAGCGACCGAGTGCGATTGACGGTCGTGTGCTCGAGCGCACGCACTACGGGCGCTCTACTGCTCTACGGGAAAAAATTGTTCAAACTCAAATCAGTAACACCCCCTTTCTCGATATTCCCTGAATTCAGAGACACCCCGTATATGTATGTATTATACATACAAAACCAAGATACGTGCTGTGCGTTCGCCGAGATTTGGCGAGTGACAGCATATTGCGTTCTCACGCTGCTGCTACCATGTGCGATGCTGTTATTGGCTACGGTCAGTAAGAAAGAACGACGACGGGCATATCGAGACAAAGTGAGGTAGAATGATGAATTTAGAGCATTGGCGTAGCTTCCCCAAAAAAGTGTACACTATGTATTAAGAAATTTAATGGTTTCCTGAGGCTACGCCAATGCTTTGGAATCGTTCTATTTCACTCTGTCCCGAAATGCTGATCGTCAACCTTTGTCACCGTCTTCAGCCAATAACAGCAACTCACGTGATAGCACCAGGGTGAGAGCGTAAACTGTCACTCGCCAACTCTCGGCGAACGCACAGTACTCACTTTAATGATAACAATGAACGTATTACGTTGTTTGAAAATAACCATGAAGCAACTCTTTGTTTATATAATTGTAACTGTTCCAAATTCCAATACTTATTTTAGTACCTCTGTTGGAACTGGATGAATCTCAGCATAGCGAACGGACAGTGTTTATACCTCCACCTGAATCTGGTCTGAATCAATCGCCTATCATATATCGCACATTCAAATTAAATCCTGACTTAATAAGGCCACAAAAAAATTTCACCTTGCGAAATCCGAATTTAAGTGCATTCGGAATAGTACCAGGAAGTCCTATGGCTCGTAGAACCAAGCATGAAATTAAAGTAGCGCAAAGGATGGCGCGTAAACAAGTAATTACAAATATTCTCTAGAATATAAATTGTAGTTTACTATATTATTATTATTATATTTATTAGTTATTCGGAATTAGTTCACTATCAGTATCACCCTGAACAACTTTCCACTATATGTGTTATCGCTGCTCGGCTTTAGTTTTCGATTTGTACGTAAAGATATTTTTGACACTTTTGACCCTGGTGTGAGTTATGTTCTGCCATAAATGCTTGCGCGTAAACGATGTAGAACGTTTCCTTCTTCCAAGGCGTAATTTACACAAAAACTTTAACAGCTTATATTGGGTACACCTGTAACACATGCTTCCCTATACACGGCGAAAAAATATATAGAAATAAAAAAATATAATCAGTTTTTATTGTTATGAACAATTTTGCGGCAACATTTTTTTTCAAATGTAGAATGACCCCTGAAAGTCGCAACCATTGTTTTGCGGGTTGCCATAAGTTCTTATGATACGTACGAAACAAACTTACAATTTTTTTTCATAAATATATCAAAAACCACGATCTTGCGGCGGTAACATGTGTATGAAGAGGTGCGCCTGATTCTACATACTTACTTTATATTACACTATTTTATGTAAATGTAGTAGTTTACCCAAAATGTTTAAAAATCTTTATAGCATACTTGTCAGCATTTATAGTAATTGATGTATAGTTGCCTCCAAGATATAGCGTGCTCGTAAAAGTTAATAAGCGCTTCTGAACACTTGTTTTGGCCACCGGGACAAGAGAATTAACAGAAATTCGTGGAGTCAAGGTTTGAGACTATGGTCAGGGGCGTACGAAGACACTTTACATCCAGTGTCAATGAAACTTATATACTGCATTATTTGTATATGAAAGTAAAAATTCAGACTCACATTATAATTTCAAATAGTAATTAATATTTACCTTTGTAAGGGAAATTTACCAATTGAAGCACCAAAACACATTTTACCATTACTTTATTTTGGAACCCTAAATCAGAATGCAACGCACTATCCTGAGTGTCGAAGCATCATTGGATGCCGTTTCTCAAGTGTTTAAGTTATGGGCACGCTATGTCTTGGAGGCAACTATAGAAAACATGTGAATGAGATGTAATATTTCGAGCTGAAAAGAAGACTAACGCGACGTCACTGGAAGAAAGAAGTGACACGCATTGACTTACAATTAGTAGTAGAATTTCCAAGTACAGTAAAACTTCGATGTAGACTCGACGTTCGGGCCCACCTCAGCTCAACCAACATTTTGGTTGTGTAGAAGAGGACAGCTAATAAAAAAGATGTGGGACTGAGAGTCCTGTACCCGTCAAAAGATTATATACATATGTACGTATCGGCGTGACAACAGCAGTACAACGATGAAACTTCTTACAATTAGTACTACTCATTTTGTTACGAACGTTTTACTCAAATGTTGGTGAGACTTTTGTGATTAAAATGAGACCAAACGTGATATATTTTGAATCATATTAGCATTCGATAAATTACCAACGCGGATTTGAATATAAAATAAATATGATTGGTTACCGCGATTTACAGCTGTTGCGTCGGGTCGACTCGCGAGGGGTGGTCAAGTGGTGGGCATGAGCAGCGAGCGCATAGTTCGGCAAGAATTATTGTAGAAAGTCGTGGAATAAATATACATGTGTCGAACCCTGAATAAAAAAAAGAATGGATATAATATACAAGGTTCGACCGTTTGGATGATCCGCGAAGTGCAGTAGTATGTCACTTGAAAATAGGTGCATACAGGGTGTTCAGAACTATGAGAACTCCGGAAAATGGGGGGGGGGGGGTTGTGGTGACCCTGAACAACTTTTTCCTTTACCAAAATGTTGGTTTTATTTTCGTTTTTGAATTATTAATAAAAAACACCGGCCAATCAAAGCGCTTGCTCGCGTGGCTGTCAATCGCGCTCGGTCGTGGTCGTGAATCAGTGCAATGGCACAGCTGGCTGCATAAGACTAAACATGACATAATTTTAGCAGTATCTCCTTATTTAATTCATAGTCTGTACATTTCACTGCTTGGAACCCCGGAACTACAAGACGCGTGCGACATTGCCAGAGGCGGCAATAATCGTGTGCAATGCAATAATTCTGGGAGGACTGTACATGGAATAGGTGTTGCGAGTCTACATCGAGGGTTTATTTTACTTACTTTTGTTGCGTTTAGAGATGAACGCTCTGAACCCATGCTTACGGCAGTTCATCACTTGCTATCGCCCTATGCTACTTAAAATTAGTTCCGACGCATTCCGTTCCATTTCTTCGTCACAAGATGCTACAGATCCCGATTAGTAGATTGTAATCTACTGCAGGTGGCTCGATTCTATAACTGTGTCCCAATAGATTGACTTATTTCACTACGACCAAATAGATCGGTATTCCTTCCACTCATCTTCTTTTCAGCTTATTGTTACAACAATACTGAGCTCTGCGAATATATTGAATTAATTTTGTTACACAATTTAATGACTGTTCTAATTTCTTTATGGTAATATCTTTTAATATCTTTCAGGCAGCAATGCCAGACAGGTGGGGCAGGTGTCTACTCGGTACTTGTTACAGTCTTTGGTTTTTACACCTACCAGCTATGTTACAAGTTTCCAGTCAACCGGCTACAATTTTACATCAAGCTTACGACTTATTAGTTAAAATGCCAAAATTACATCTCGATCCAATCGAAGAAGTAAATTTTTTTTGTCCCCATTTGTTCAAATAATTATTTTACCAATCAATTATGTTACCAAATCTTACCGTAGAAGATATCGATTTTAGGTTTGCTATAGGGCTATGATGCAACTATGCGGCGTTTACGGGCAACCTGTTTTAGCTGTAAAATTGCTATTCCATATGAAACGTAGCGGCGTCCAACCAAATGCTCTAACTTATGGATTTTATAACAAGGTTTGTTCTTTTTTTCGCAAAGCGGTATTCTTTTCTTGTATCACACATATAATGGGTATGCAAAAGTTTCCATCGTTTTTACATCAACTTTGCATGGAAACAAATTTCCAATTTCAAATAAGTCAGATCTGGATAATCCTCCGGTTCCAGTATGACTTCCCGTTTATATAATTTTTTTAGAAAAGAAACGGTCATTTTGCAATTCAATTGCCTCGTTTGTCAATTATACAAGACTGTGGTGACAGTGAATGAAAAACCGCATGCATATACCATCAGATGCGCAGCCATCCCTTGTGACCAGGGATATTTCGGTTTTGTTGTAATGCAGATACCCCTTATGAGGTTTTGATCATGAATTTTTGGAGTTTGGAATTGGCATAGAAAATCACTCTTTAATCTCTGGTCATAATTCGGTACGCAATGAATTTATTATGCTTGTGTCGAATCATTACCAAAATGCATATGTCGGTTTCGGGTAGCTTATCCACTTTTCTTGTTTCTAAATCTTTCCCATCTTATGTAACTATCGAATTACGGCACTGTGCTGGAAACTGCTATAACAAAGCAAAAACACATCGTAGCTTTGACAGCCATGCCACACACTTACAAACGATCGAAACTTTTAGGTACTCGTAATAAATTCTATTGCAGGCAATATGATTTTCTTTCGTTCGCGATCCGTAGGCTGTACTAGAGGCGACCTGGCCATCAGATATGACAAACTCCAGTCAGTTGATGTGGAATAAATTAAGGAATGCCATAGTAGGAACCGCTTTGTTTAAGAGAGCTGGTAAAAGAAGCGCCAGGAGAAGATTAAGTTCAAACGCAGAATTATTATCTGTTGATGGTAAAATTACAAGTATGGAACATGCATTTTCTAGATCTAGTCTTGACAGTGCCCATTCTCAAGATACAGAAGCCGCACATAGCGATTGTAAGTGTTAATTTGTTGTGTTGAATTATTTATTCTTCTACAAGTCTGTCGCCCGCATTACTTTTTCTTTTTTCTTTATGTCATTAATAGCTACAAAAGGGAGCTCTGTCTCAGATCTGCCAGAGTATGGACCATTTGAAATAAAAAAGCTCCCTCGACAAAATAGTATTGTTAAAGATTCTGTAGCGTTAAATGTTATACAATCAGACGAGTTGGATAATTTACATTTGAATCAGAGGTAATTTCATAAATTGTTGAAATTCCTGTTATATCTTAGGATATTCATAAGGAGACAGTTTTCACTAATCTATTGTGACGTGCATCTTCTTTATTTGTAGAATAATTCGAAATTTAGAATCGCCGTTAAAGAGCCCCGTTCGCACGCCAGTGACAGAAAACGATCCGTTAGGAGCATTGATCAATGACGAAACACCAATTGTCTCACCTTCGGAGGAGAACGATTCAAATTGTTCGACAAGTACCTTGACTGTTTTGAACAACGTCGAAGAACGACCAGGGGGACCACTCTTGTTTCGAAGGTATATTTTACATCATAATTAATAATTTAAACTTATTTGGGAATAATTAAAAATTCTTATATTCAAATTCCATATAAAGGAGTTCACAATCACACACGGCTTATACATACACAGAGTTGGTTAACCTTTTTGCTACGAGTGTCGCCTATACAGGATGTCTCTTAATTATGGGACTTCCCGGAAATGGGGGGTTGCTGCAGTTATTCTGAACAACTTTTTCCTTGACCAAAATGTTGTTTGTAACTTCATTTTTTAGTTATTAACGAAAACACTGGCCAATGAAAGCGCTCGTCGGCCTTTCGCCCAGGCGCGTTCAGGTGCGAAGCTCTCAGCTGTCGTGATGGGAGCATCGAGGGTACCGACGGAAACGTGCGGCAAATGTTACATCGTCTCAATTAAGAATAATGTGGAATAATTCGTTATTCATGAATAAGAAATAAACTAATAAGTCGTTTAATAACTGTGTCCGATACGTTTATTCATTATTCGAAAGGAATAAAGTGTGTTATTACTTATGGAAAAAATATTTGCATAACTAATCTTAGAGAAGGTAGTTAAAGGTAGTTACCCATTTGTTCACGAATTAACCTGATTTTCTTGAAACATAATTTATCCACCTGAAAACTTGCTATTAAAAAAAACATTTTTTTCATAAGTACTAAAATTCTTTATTCCTTTTGGATAAGGAATAAATGCATCGAACGCAATTATTAAACGATTTCTTAGTTCATCTCTTATTCATGAATAAGGAATAATTCCACCTTGTTCTTAATTAAGCGGATACAACATTTGCCGCACGCATCCCTCGATACCCTCGATGCCCCCGTCACGACCGGGCGCAGTTGAGAGGTACGCGCCTGAGCGCGCGTTCTACGGGCGCTCTCATTGGGCAGTGTTTTTCGTTAATAACTCAAAAACGAAACTACAAACAACATTTTGGTCAGGGACAAAGTTGTTCAGAGTTACCCCAGCAACCACTCATTTCTGGGAAGTCCCATAGTTAAGAGACACCCTGTAGTTGACGGCCACCGAGTGCTGAGCGTCGGCTACTCGCTAAAACCAAACAAGCAGCCTATTGTCGTCAATAGTCGATTGTTTATGTTCTTCTATTTCTCTGATACAATTTGTTGTAAACTGTCTGCTAGCAAAATTTGAAAGTTTGCAGTTCACTGACGGGTTATTTAGGGCACAAACCTTATCCCTGTCACTGGAATACGTATACTATTACCTGTAAACAATTTCCTAGCAACAGTTTCATTACTTTTCTGCTACGCCTCCTATGCATTAGTATGCCTCGCATGAAGTATGACGATCGCGGCCCTGTCGTTAATGGCGTGCATATTTCGATTTGTCACACCTCTCATAAGGTTTGACCGGTATTTTCTTGTCCGCTGGAGTGGATAACTAGAGACAATGGTTACGGATTATGTATTTCCAACTTCGAGGGATATGTGTCCGCAGATAATGAATGTTAATGTAGACTAGGTTTTAGGAGACCTGGCTCCCTTACTCCTTACGTTTGATGCTCATAACGGACTAATCTTTTTTTCCCCTGATCACTTTCATACGGACTTTTCTACGTATCATTCAAACTACTGCATGTAGGTGCGACGTTGGGGCGGGGAGTAAATTCTCAGAACCACTGTATGACATTCAATTTATAATACATATAAGGGTATTAAACACAATCTTTCAAGCGAACCATATTTTTGTTTATTATACTTCATTTTTTGGGAACATGTGAGATTGGGATAATTTGACCTGAAATTTCTTAATCGTGATACATTTACACATTCCGTACAAGGGTTAAAAAGCAATGTTGAATTACAATTTTTGTGGTATTAATATGAAAGACGATAACCCTTCATATCGTAGCATTTATAAAAATATTATACACCGTTTATATTGTTAAATGAAATAATGAAAAAATTAATGTAAAATTCTTTGATAAAAAAGCCGTGGTGAAGCAACAAAACAATGCTCCGTCTGTATGTGTGTGATGTTATTATCTTTGAATTTACGTTCATATAATTTCTTACAGCAATATGTTGCCTAGAAGTGCCACATTTCATCAAACGGTAGATGAAACTGGCGTAGCAATAGGCGGTCAGTTGCAGAGGAGTGAAACTATGCCACATTCTGTTGCGCAGCAGGGCGAGCAGGATAAGGAAAGGGAAAAGCTCGAAATTAGCAGCCTTTGGTCTCAAAAGGACAGTGTTACCTCGAGTCTGTCGAGTATAGGTTCCAGTCTTAAGCTGAGCTTTGGGTAAGAGAGATTCTACAATCATAAAATAATAAAATACAATAAGAGCTACGATATTGTATAAGGGGCTATTTATAGCTGTATTGTATCTAAGGACAGGATGGTATTAGAAAGAAAAGTTCTACGTGGCGTAACGAACTTCACCATACTGTTCCATCAATGCATCGGTGTACCTTGTGCAATTGAACATACCGTTATTCTCGTCTTGGATCACTCTATAAACCTACAAAGTTTCATTCAATTCCGGGAGTGACGGTTCGCGGTGTTCCCTCGTCAGTACAAGTGCACTCACCGTAGATAGTATGTGGACACGCATCGAACTCTTTCGTTTTGAGCTTTCCTCAGTTGGAAACAAAATATTTAAGGTTTGGAGTTCACGGAATACTTTGTTAGCATTTCTTGAGGTGGTACAAATAGTAGATGTTCGTTCCTTAGGTGAAATTTACGTTTGTTACAATAATTTATTAAAGGCTTTTTACTTCTTAAATCATATTTCTCGTAGCTTTTAACATTAATTGTTCAGTAATGTCTTGATTTGTGTTCAAAATTGTGTGTATGATTAGTGTTCATTTCTATCCCTACTACTTGGGGTCGTGCCCCCCTGGAACCTGTGAAGCATTGAGCCCCGAGTTCGTAATCTGAACCCAGATCGAATATTGGTGACAGCCGACACTGATGCAAGCCTGATTAAAAATTAAAACTTGTTCATTTTTGGTCCGTTTTGCCATAAATATTAAATATTATATTTGCCATAAATTGGTGCCATGGGTTTGATTGTTCCAAAGACCATTATTACTACCATGATAAGCAAAAATTGTCCAAACCATATCGTGTTTGGTATCATTTCTTGGAACGCTGTCGCGAGTCTCGGCTGTCACAACATCAAAGGCGACCCGCACTCGTTCGAGAATCATGTCTGCACATGATTAGTGTTTACATTCGGTCCCGCACGAGGTACAATAATCGAGACATTACTGTATTGTTTTACGTTTAGATTTTGTCATATTAAAAATAAGTTTATTGTAAAATGCCAAAAGTTCGTGAACTCACACCTTTTGAGACATCACAAATAGTTAATGGGCGTATGAAAGCAAATCGGCCGTATTTAGTGACGAATCGAAATTCGAACTTCGTTCTAATAAAGGGAGAAAACTTGCATAGAGGAAGAAAGTGGGAGAAACATTTGAACCACCGATAATAATTATTCCATCCGTTAAGCGCGGAGATGGATCAGTCTTAATATGGGGCTGTTTTCCACTGGCTGGTGTTGGCAACTTACAATTTATGTAGAAGGCATCCTAACAGGAGGGAGATATGTGAATATTTTACCGAAAAATTTAGTCCAATCAGCTGAAACAATGAACAGCCTGGACTCCTTTAGTTTTACAACAGGACAAGGATTTTAAACAGACTAGTAAAATTCCAAAGAAATTTTTCGATGAAAATAATATTAATTTCCTGTCATGGCCAGCGCAAAGTTGCACATCTGAAACCGATTGACCACCTATCTGACCATTTGGATAGAAACGTCGTAGTATAAAATCTTATTCCAAAGAGCATTATCAAAAGCGTGGTCAGAAATTGACCAAAATCCAATCAATAAAGAAATATAAAGTATACCGAGAAATCAAGGATATCAGTATTTATTCTAACTTCGTATTTTCTGTCATTTTGAATTTTGCTTTTTCCTAAATTACTTTTTGTCGACATACTTTCCGCATGGTTTGTATATGTTATTGTTGTTAGTAATATATGTTGTTATTAGACTATAAACATTGAAATGTGTTTAAATAATGATCAAAGTGAAAAGGACACCGAAAATACACCCATTTATTCTTTCAATTTATTTAAAAAAATAAAGGACCAGGAGAAAATCTAACTATACCAAGCGATAGAGCAGATCTTTCTGCAAAAGAAAGCATCAGTGGAAGTTACAAAATCACTTTTGTATTTAATATACAAGCGAAATACATAGTTTGGTAAAACATGCGGCGGTGACAATCATTGTCAGTGACACTCACAGCAGAAGTCCTGCGCGTTTAGTGATTCCGCTACGCTGATTGTGAGTGATAAGCGGGGAGCCGCTGTCCTAGAGCACTACTGTCGCCGCCACGCGTTTTGCCAAACTGTTTCGCTTTGATATTGAAAACGAAAATGATTTTGTAACTTCCGTTGATGTTTTCCTTTGCAGAAAGGTCCGCCCAAACGCGTGGCATAGTTAGATTTGCTCCTGGACCCGTAATTTTTGAAGTAAATTGAAAGATATCAGCCAAGATGGGTGTATTTTCGGTGTTCATTTCACTTCGATCATAATTTGAACACATTTAAATGTTTATAATCTAATTACTAATTATATCATTTTATTCGCGAAACTTCACAGGATCATTTGGCATCAAGCGCAACTGAATAACTATTACCGGAAAAGCACGAAGCACTTCCAAAGTTAAAAATTTGTGATTTTGTTTCAAAATTGATTTTTTCAAAAATAATACGTTCTGGATAAAAACGGATTGAAGATTCATATTCAGCACATTAAAGTCTGTAAGAAACACCTATTGAAGGTTACAATATCAAGAAACAGTTGAAATTTGTCGAACAGTGTTACTTACACCATGCAACTTGAATTTTGTATTTGGCAGCGAGAAACTACATTTTTGTTCATATGTTCGGCATTCGACGTCAGCTGTCATTTGTTTACATTGCAGGAATAATGGGGCGGGCGTGCTTCGAGAAATTCTCTTCAGTCAAAGTATAAATTTAGTGTGCAGCAATTACGAGTGTCCGGTAACTCAGGGAACATCGGGAAATGGGGTATAGCTGGGGTGATTCTGAACAATTTTCCCATTTATAGCAATTTTGTTTGCACGTTCGTTTTTGAGTTATAAACGAAAAAGACTGACCAATGAGAGCGCCCGTCGGGCGCACGCTCCAGCGCGGGCGTCTCAGCTGCGTTCGGTCGTGATTAAGGTCGTAATTAAGAATAATGTGTAATTATTCCTTAATCATGAATAAGGAATAAACTAATAATTCGTTTAATAACCGTGTTCGATACGTTGATTCATTATCCGAATGGAATAAAGGGTTTTATTATTTGTGAAAAAATACTTTTTTTAAGAGTACGTTTTCGGGTGGATAATGTATGTTCAAGAAAAACGATTTGCATAACTAATGTTAGAAAAAGCTAGTTAAACTTACCCATTCGTTCACGAGTTAACCTGCTTAACATTGTGCGAATCCTGACCACAACATTTGCCGTACGTTTCCCTTGATACCCTCGATGCTTTCGTACACGTCCGAACGCAGTAAAGAGGTACGCGCCCGAGCGCGCGCTCTACGGGCACTCTTATTGGCCAGTGTTTTTCGTTAATAACTCCAAAACGAAGCTGCAACGAACGTCAGAATCTCCCCAGCCAACCCCCCCACCATTTCCCGATGTTCGTGTAGTTACAGGACACCCTGTATATATTTTCAAGCATTATTTCCATCCTGCAACTGTCATTGCTGGCAAAATACAAAGCTAAGCTGTTGAAATTAAATCTGAAATTACTTCCTCTACTACAAGTGTCCCAGACTTGAGACTCGTTTCGAATATTCATTTTATCTTTACTGCATATTGGTCTGGTTGAAAGACAGTGTAGCTTTTTTGACAGCAAAGACAAGTTGGTATGAGATCCACTGTTTTGTAACTTCGTTTCGCATTTGTGGGAATTCGTTATTATGATTTTTCTAAAAACAATGGTGATTTTAACTAATCCTCTTCTTAAATGTCATCGTCAGCAGGTAACTACGTGTACGATAAAGGTTTATCTTTAAGAACAAAATCGTCATCACAAAATTTAACAAACAAACATTGGAACACAGGTTCAGTGAGCACATCTGTTTCAGGATTAATGCAATTATTTTTCGTTAAAAGAGCTATATTTTAGATCTTCATCATTTTAAGTTCATAAAATTGATTTGACTGAAAACAAATTCTTTTCGAAGCTTAATTTCTTAAGTTTGTAATTTACGCAACCTATATTGATTCTATAATGTAAATGAGAGTATCCTATGAACATAGAACAACACGTCAATGCAACGAATTTCTTATGCACAGTAATTATTAAGTCGGGTAAAAACAGTTCTTAATTTCAAAAACCAACATTCCTTCCCCATCATCCCACAAATTGTTCTATATTCATTGTGATATACACGGCGCGTTTATAAAGTTTTATAACTGGGTCAGTAAAATATTGATCTCTCGAGAAAACAACTTTATTCTCCTTTAGTTCTCAAAATAGTCCCCTTCTACATCTATGCATTGAGTGGCACGGCTATCACAATTCTGAATTCCTATGTAGAAATCAGATACCGGAATATTATGACTTCTTTAGATGAGTAACTTCTTATCTTTTGTAGCACATACAATTTCCCGGAGGAGTGCCAGTACAGTAATTTCTCGATGAGTGCCACGCGAGTCGTACAGCGTTAGTGAGCGCGTTTCATCCCCACCACTGGGGGGAATCCCCCCGGGCCGGTCGACACGTTCCTGCGGTTAATACTTGCGGTATCCCTCGAAAGATTAAATGGCTTCGTATCTGTGAGAACACACTAATGCAACGAAGTAATGAACGATTGCTTGACATAAGGAAAACTAATCCTCTAGAAGAAGTGTATGAATGGTAGGAAAGAGGAAATTCCTGCCTAATTATGCGTCATAATGCCACGAAAATAACAATTCGGGAAAAGTCACTCCAAGACTGAACTTTCGCTTCGGTCATAAACAACCCAGGTTGACCAGGCGGAGGATTATTTCAGGTCAACGTTTTCACAGAGTGCTAAGCTGTATTGTAAGATACTCATGATTATTGTAGTATGGTTTTATGTTTTTAACGTATCAGATAACGAAAGAAGCAGGTGGTCAAAAGCGTGTCTCGTCGTCTCTGAGCGCGCGCAAAGCGTGTCTCGTCGACTCTGACTGCGCGCAAAGCGTTTCTCCTCGGGCAGGGAGATCGTACGGAATCGTTTCATGCTCGGCTCGGAGGGGTTTTTGTAATTTATCAACGCAAATATGATCCAAATTATATCGTGTTTGGTGTTATTTTAATCACAACAGCCTCAGCTATATTTTCATAAAATTTACAGAACGAAATAATTAACAATAAAGAAGTTTTATAGTTGCATTAGTGTTGTCTCACCGATGCGAAGGCATTTAAATCCTTTACTGACGCCCGACTTCTCTTTCCTCTCTTTCTTTCGCGCGCTGCCCTTTTCTGTGGCCGTCGATGTCGGCGCCTGCACAGTAGACGGTTCGGCCGAAATTTCTAAGAACCTAAAGTTCACCTAAATTCGATTAGTGCGCGCAGCCGGTCCCGAGTAGCACGTGCTAACCGAAGAATTACTGTATACCGGTGTCTTCGTCAAATACTATATTGAACCGAGTAACATTGCAATGTACCAGTACATGAGTAAGATTTATTTAATTTATTTTTTGTGTTACTATTTGTTGCAGTCCGACCAGCTTGACGAGCAAGAAATCCAATGAAATAATACTCGGTGGCTTGAACAGTTTAAAATCTGCTGCCACAACAGTAGTCAAAAAGTTTGACGAAATTAAGGAAGCTATATCCGCGACGAGTACTCCAGTAAAAGTAAAGGAACGTGAATATAAAATAACACACGGAACGTCGCATGAATCTCTGGACTCCATGACAGACGGCTCTTTGCAAGACAGAAATGAACCTTTTAAAGCATCTGGTTTGTAAGATTAAATTCCTCACTGTGCCTCCGGCAGGTAATGTCATAATTTTAAACGCTTCTCTATCTTATTGGCACAACAGACGGAAATCTAGATCCTTATACGTTATACGATATGGCGGAATGTTTATATCCAAAGGGATCGAGAGAATTGGATGAACGAATTGCAATTGAACTTGTACTCTCCAGTGCGAGTAGGTGTCATCACTGTGCCTCCATACTCTATGATGAAGAAATAATGGCTGGTTGGCAACCTGAAGACTCAAATTTAAATACAGTATGTCAATACTGTGATAAGGCAACAGTACCTCTCCTTACTATAACGATATTAGATTACAGGTTTGTACATTCTACTAATGTATTACTAACTATAATCACTCGACTCATAAATCTTACTTTTAATACAATTAACAATTAGTAAAAGATCTTTTATAGATAAGATATTTCATTCAACTGCAAACAACTCACGTCCAATTGTCAAACTGTTAAATTACATTAATCACCTTGCATACTCATTGTCAGAACTATCTATAGGTGGGAGCTCAGAAGTTGGCAGTCGGAAAGTTACAGGGACAAGAGCAATAGTAGCTCGCATGGTTTTTCGAGGTAAAACAAATAGTGGTCACAGATTTTGTAAAATGTAATTAATATTACTATTGCAAATTGGATGACATTAGATGACCCTGTAATGATTAATAAATGCGTATGTCAAAGTAATAACCGCCCGTTGCCTATACTGTATATCTCGTGCGACCTCAGCCCGGTGGTCTCGCGCGTACTGCGTATTATATGAAAATTTACAAAACTGTAAGAGGCAAATTCTTAATATTATATATCAATGGATTCAGACAAAATTTCGGTTCTTTCTTGTCATTACGTAAGTTGCTGTATCTCTTAAAATAATGTAGCAATAAATTTGTTTGTTACAAAGAAATTACTTTTTACAAAATCTGTGACCAGTATTTGTTTTACCTCAAGAAACCATGAAACTTTTGTTTAAGAAGTTTTCTTATATCTGTGACAGTTTTCGAGATACCATTTTTCTGCTGAAACTTCAAGGGGTGATGTCACCCCTTAACTTGCAATTGAGCCATTATAAACAAATACGTGTCCCTTATTTCCATCTGCTTAATATATCCACCAAGTTTCACCAAAATAGTTTCCTTGTTAGTTCTTCTTCTGAGCTCGCAACAGTACGTCGTACGACTATTCCAATATTCAGGTCCTTAACAAGGTGATAAAAACTGCCTCACTGAAGTTATTGATATAGGGTTTATGTGCCTACGATTGTTAGTTTACATGGTTTCTTGCATTAAAAATTAGGAGACTCATTAGTGTCTATGTTGTAAGACTAATTACCCGTGGGGGCTGCAACACAGTTTTGAAACAGAAGTCGGATACCTGAATATTAGCTTTGTATTTAATAACGCCGGAAGGTGTTTAAGACAATCTAAATGGTTTCGAAAACAAAGTTCGGTACAAGGAAAACATTGTATTTGGAATTGTCAATTACAATTGTGCTACGATTTCGCAATAAATTGCATACATAGAGTATCTCCGATTGAAGGGTCGTTTTAAGGGTTTTTACGCGATTATTTCTATAATTATCACAGGTATATGTGTTGTATCGTGGGGGATATATCATGATGATAAAAGTTTTACCTTCAGATAATGTTGGAATATCCTGTGAAGGTCATATTTTAATTTTTAAATGGTATGTATTCTATATTCTTAACTTCACGTTCTTGTCCCAAATATTGAGATGTATTTAAAAGACTACCTACTCATGTATTTTGCATAAGCCGTTATTGAGTTCTTAACATCGATTGCGCGATCGTACCGCGTGCGGATATAGATATTTTATCGTTTCATACGTTCAAGGTAGAAAACGACCCTATTTTAAAGAACTGAACTTTCCGGGCGTCGAACCATCGTTTATGAGTTCTGGAAACGATTGAAAACGATAGAATCGGCAGGGAACACGAGGTTTCGCGCTACAGAACGAATTACAATTCTTCTTCTTTCTAGCACTATACAATACATCTATGAATTGTTTGCATTTTCATATTTAATAGATGCGATGAAAGTGAAAAGAAAAATGATCCTTTGATGGGAGCATTGGTTGAATTAATGGACAAGCCGAAGGAATCACTAGAGCCTATCACGGTGCCATACCTGAATCCTTTAGTTCTAAGGAAGGAGCTGGAAAGTGTTTTAAGCCAAGAGGGTGACACGTGTCTCACTAAAAAAAAATTTATCGAAGAACATCCAATTGTATATTGGAATCTTATATGGTACTTTGAGAGGATTAACTTAACTAGTCACCTTCCTGACTTGTGGTTAAGCAACGACAAGAAGAAGGAACAAATCAATTATAATGTCGTGGGTGTCAAAACTATGTGGGATAACGAAAGACTTCACATGGATCGTTTGCCTATGTATCTCCAATGGAGATTGAACACTACAGAAGACAAAACGTAAGTTAATTCTTATTTCTATAATTTTTGTTCATAGTTTGCTGTTTTATTGTGTAACACGCATTACCTATGAGGTACTGTGTGATAAATGTAATGTAAGGGGCAGAATATTGTTTGCCGATTCTTTTTCCTCTACCAAAAATTGAATAGGTGCCTACTAATTAAATACCAATTAATCTTACTCTCATACAATAAATTACAGATGGTACATTGTGCACAGGTGATACATTTCCAATGCGGCGGCAGGACGCATGGAACTAGACTTTTCTTGTATGCATGTTGATTAAAAGTTCACTTTTATCTTATTCTGAAGTAGCACGTAACACGTTCTCTAAAAACCAGTGATATGCGGGTTCTCGAATTGACGAGATTCCCGGACCTCGGGCCGGGCCGTAGAAACTCAGGCAAGAGCTAGCGGGTTCTTGAAAGTATGAAACTCATCGAGATGTCGAAAGTATCGAACTGCATACGAACGTTTCGGCATCCCGAACGTTTCGGCGTATCGAGAAATGGAGATCTCGAAACTAACTATACAATGCAATGTATCGAGATCCCAATAGTTCTTATATTATAATATGAACATATAGGCATATGTGTATATTACATATAAATTACACTGTTCGACCAATTTTAACTTTCTTCGCTTTTGTAAACTTCAAGAGGCCTTTCTTAGAGATTTTAGTGCCCTATACTGTGCAGGATGCATGGTTTTTTAAAAAATGAATTTTTAGTAAAATTGCCAATTATCAAGTTTGGAACTGTTTTGTACTTTTACGGTAAAATGTAATTATTCAACTGCTCTTGGTGCGAAATCATTCTGTGCGATTTCACGAATAAAATTATATAAGTTGTAGTTAGATTATAAACATTGAAATATTTAAAGTGTAAAAGTTGGAATACGTAAAACAATTACAAACTTGAATATTTGCAATTTTCTAAAAAACCGATTTTCTCGAAAACTGTAGAGAAAAACGGTTTGCAGATTCGTATTTAGCACAATGCCAAGCATAAAACGCTTATCATGTACGTGTTGAACAAACTAATATACGTATCATATTAGAATTAAACTTAATTCATTTTTTCAATTTTTCTATTATTATGACCGCATTCTAAGAGAAGGCGGTCTTTGAAACCCGGATCGAATGTTTCGTTTCTTTTTAATGCTTCAAAACGATGCTATAAATAAATACATTTATTGCTTTATTTCTCCCTCTGAGATTAAACTTAAAATAAGTAATTCAAATTACCTTTAACGCCTCAGAAAGATTTGTACAAATGTCACGAAATCTATCATTTTGCACACTTTCCTCCGTCTCTACGTCAATTATTAGTCCCATATACAAAGGTATGTAGTGAGATAATGTGGGGTACATCTCTCCGCTCATTATATTCATTGCTTCCTTCATTGGTACCAGTATATTTTCTATGGAATCTACCAATTCCCATTCATTGCCATTCAAATTTTGTGGCATATTATTGGTGTATAAAACCATGCTCAATCGAATGGGTAGAAGGGACATCCGTTTCCGGATCGCGTGCGCGGAATTCCAGCGCGTTTCTGTTCCTTGTATGAGTTGAAGAGGTGATGTATGATTTAAGCATAATTGTATTTAGATGAGTCTTTCACGTGCTGTCGAGGAACGTGAAAAAAAGGCAACTACTTTTCTGCCTTTTTTGTGTAATGTATCATACTATGGAATATTTTGGGATATTGATGTAACAGCTAGCTGCGAACAATGTGCAATGTATGATATACGAATCCAATTTTTATTTAGCTCAACGGCTTTAACCAGATTGCGTCCATTGTCCGTTATAAAAGAAAACTGGTATATTCATACTAAGCCCCCAAAGAGTGAATAAATGCATGAGCGCTTGATGTATGTATATTAGGGGTGGCTCTTATTTACCTTTGATGAATTTTTTTTTTAATTTCTTCCGCGGTATCATCCAAAATAGTTCCAATTAACAAGAAATTAGTCTGTGCAAAATTTTAGCTTGATCGGATAACTGGAAAACGTGCCACCCAGCCCTTAAACTTTGAAATAATTCATTAAATGCTCATCAAATCGATTTTTTTCGATTATCTTCTAAATTATAAATTATATAAAAAAAGATGTCAGACAATACTTGTAAACCTAGATAGCACCCGTCTTCTATGCCTTATTACATTTTTTCGTACAATGAACGGTTTTGAAAGAAAATGGAAAAAGCCTAAAGGAAATTGAGTTCTTTTTTATTCTCGATTTTGAAAATTATAATGTGTTGTAATTATTATTTCTATCTCTAGAGTCTAAAAAATGTGTATTTATTATTTTGAACTGTTGAATCTTACATTTTTTTTAATTGCATATCCTTTTTAACAAATTTCATAGATTTCACTATTACAAATTAAAAATTGTTTTCACTTTAGCAAGGATATAAAGCAACTTTCCGAAGGGTCCTTTGGAATGAATCGTTAATAAACTTTAAAGTCCGTATGTCGCACAGTGCAGCATTTGGCCTAAAAAACCGATCAGAAATCGACATTTTACTTCTCGAGATAGTTCATCATGTCACATGCTATTTATTGTTTACAAATTTTGTTGTACAGGGATGAATTTTAATTAGTACCGCAGAAAAATAGTATTTTTAAAACTGTAAGCTCGAGGTGGACACCGATGTAGGCAACAAGATGGCCGCCGAGATGTCGTCACATTTCACATTTAGCAAATATTGAATGATTTAATGGTTTATTCGCTGATGTCGCACCTCACCCCCTTGAACTAGCACAATATCACAGAAACTCGATTTTTTCACAATTTATCACTTCAGGAAATTGTAATACCTATGTAGGATTATTTTCCGGGGGAAATTATGATCGATTCTTTCTCGTAATAATAATGCTTTATTGCTAAATATCTTTTAACAACTCTCTTACACAACTCAACATACTCTATCTCGACACAACTCAACTCTCAATACTGAATACTCGCAACACAACTCTTCTCTTACACTCTGTACTTCTGTCAATTAACTCTGCCTTAGACTTTCACAACGATCTTCCTTAAACTCTATCCCGACTGCCTCGGGCACGCATCATCCACTCCTTATATTCTTTCACTTCCAGTTTTCCTATTCCTCGTTCGTTCTCACGCATGATGACACACTCCGGCACACACACACATACCCGTGCCACGTGTCATAGGTCGACCACAGGTCACCATGCACCCAAGACTCCAAGTGCATTCCCCGAAACCATTCACTCTTTCCTTGAGATAAACATTCACTCGATCCACAATTCGACGTTTCCACTAACACTCTTCATTCACTCTTCGCGCCACATTCGATACTTCCCTTTACACGATTCATACAAAGCCCAATCATACCATTTCTATGAATTCTTGCTCCCCACACCTGTAACACGATTTCCACGCATCGGACGTAAGAATAGTTCAATTATTTCTGTCGGTAGCGTTCATGATGCATTTTAGTTAATTGGACCACATGATCATCAAGATCGATAGAATTGCAAATCAATCGGTAAATGTAAGGTCTAATTTGACCTTTTGAATGTACCTTTAATGGATTATATCTTTAAAACTATTGAAAATAAATGCCTGATATTTGACACCTATCATTAGGGACCTATGTACTATCACATTGCATTGACTCTGGCCCTTCATGATAACCATTGGACTCTGCTGGAGGTTTCCGTGCCCTCCCCATCTTTTTAAACCAATTATTGAGCATAAAAAGGGTACGAAAACTGCTATCAGCGGGTCAGTATTGAATCTAACTAACTACGTGCGACGTCGGTATCAGCTAGCTCTTACTCCTGCTCAGCGAGATGGGACTTTAATTGCTTTCGAGCAACTCTTACCGTACAGTACGTAATTCTGCTGTGAGGAAATTTTAAAGTTGAATTATATATTCTCGTTCCGTAAAGATTGAGAAAGGTAGATCCTTAGTTCGGCGACAATTTATACTCTACGAATTGTAAAATCTAAAGAATCGAGAATTTAGACTCATAGAGAGTCGTCCCGGATCTGTCCGTCAGCCTTTAATGGGGAGTTACTGCGGTGAATTTGAACAACTTTTTTGTTTACCAAAATGTTGGTTGGAGCTTCGTTTTTGAGTTATTAACGAAAAACACTGGCCAATCAGAGCGTTCGAGCACCTGGCCCTCAACCGTGCTCGGTCGTGATCGTTATTCATAAATAACAAATAACCAGTAAATCGTTGTCACAGGCAAAGATGAATATAACTTCTTTTTAACACAATTACTTTATTGCAAATGATTATGGTCTTTACAATGCTCTACGTTATTGATGGTGTTGGAATGCATTCTGGATCTTGCATAAATCGTTATGCGTTCTGTCTATGGGCTTTTATAATGTTTCCCTACTACGTCTTAGGTATCATCTCATATTTCATCTCCGTCGATGTTTTGATATTATGGTTGCGTCGCCGAATTCCTTTCTTATCTTATCTCCTGTTTACACTAATTTGGCGTCCACATCTAAATTATGTCTTCGGGCTTCCGCTTTAATTGCGTCCCAAAATTCTTATGTTTATACTAATACGGAGGTCATATCGTTTAATAACTGTGTTCGATACTTTTATCCGTTATCCGAAAGGAATAAAGTGTTTTATTACCTGTGAAAAAAAATCTTTTTTTAACAGCACGTTTTCATGTGGATAAATTGTTTTAATGTTTTAAGAAAAACGATTTCGATAACTAATGTTAGGAAAAGCTAGTTAAACTTACCCACTTCACTAGCACTTTCATTGCACGGCAACTTTTTCTTTTCACTGTAAGATTTAGGGATTATTCGACAGGATTTAGTGTTCCTACGTGTAACTAACAAGTCGGTAAGTCAATCACTAGTAAATACAGTATAGTGAGTCCAGAATTAAATGAAAAACGTGGAATGGGGACTGCTGATTGATGCCGCCGATCGGCAGG
Source organism: Nomada fabriciana (assembly GCA_907165295.1). Classification (NCBI taxonomy): domain Eukaryota; kingdom Metazoa; phylum Arthropoda; class Insecta; order Hymenoptera; family Apidae; genus Nomada; species Nomada fabriciana. Next base: position 13,279,727 of record OU015689.1, read on the forward strand.
GCCATCTGCGATTCGCAGCTGTAGGGTCCCAAGCAAACAGGTCAGAAGACTACGAGTTAAATTAAGTAATATGATCCAACTTATATCATGTTTGGTCTCATTTTAATCGGAAAAATCTCAACAACATGTTCAAAGAAATCTAATGCAAAAGAAGTTACAAACCAAACAGTTACACCGGTGTTTTTATTGTAACATCGTTCTGCATTTGTGTAATCACACCGATATGTTGGCATTCAAACTCGACTGCCTCGATATTTGCGATATCCTCCTTTTCTTTTACGGCCTTTTGACACCGACAAAAGCGAGCTTCGAGCAATTGGGATCCGTTCTACGGACACTGTCTCAAACCATTTCCACATTGACCGAGAGTATAATATACTTTGTATGTGCACCTATTTCAAATTGGCATCGCACTGCTCTGATCGAGGCGGTTGATCTTTATATTTCGTTTAGTGGGGTGAGAAACACATCTTTTCCCCACACTACTTTTTTATTTAATTTTCGATTTACTGTATTCATTTGTCACTGAGTGCCCGACTTGGTTACACGTAGGAGCAATAAATCCTGCGAATCATCCCTAAATCTTACAGGGGAAAATCAAAGTGTCCATGAAGTGAATTGGCGGTGCAAAAAAACTGACCGTGGAGTTAATTGACCCGGCCGTAACATAAGCTGTTGAGAGTTGCCTTGAAAGGTCATGATTAACCCACTGTCAACAATTCGTGGACCAATGGGTAAGTTTAACTAGCTTTTCCTAACATTAGTTATCCAAATCATTTTTCTTAAAACATAATTTATCTACCGGAAAATGCGCTGTTAAAACAAGATCTTTTCGTAAGTAATATTACACTGTTTCTTTCGGATAACGAATGAAGTATCGAACACAGTTATTAGAAGACTTATTAGTTTATTTATTACTCATGAATAACGAATAATTCCACATTATTCTTAATTTAAGACGATGTAATAGGCTGTACCCGTTACCTGTTCTCCTACCTTCCTCTTCGCAGTACCTGTCTGCCCTATCCTCATTCACACATTGCAACCTTGCTATCGCCCTTATTCCCCTACCCCTTTTTTCACCCTTTGTTAGGTACCTCCGTCATCCCAATACTTTAACCTCCCGTATTTTGGCGCAATTTTCGACCTCCTCACTCTTTTGCCCCTTTCCCGGCTTTTGTACGCCCAGTGCCTTGCAACCAGTTCCTTCCTGGCTTCCTCGTTACCCTCTTGGCTTCTCTCGGCCCCTGCCCCGTGTACCCCTTTCTTTTCCTTTCCCCATTTTGTCCATTTTCCTCTCGCCTCATCTCTTCTTATTTCCTCCCAACACTCTTTCACTAATGGGCTGACCTTTCCTATCCTTATTCTTTCTTCATACGTCGCCCCTCGTTTCCCCAACCACGCACTCATTTTACCCCTTTTCATTTCTTACCAAATATCCGGATGTGTTCCTACTCACCCCTAACATCCATCTTAAATACCATTGCTACAATCTCTCTATGCCCGCTCTCTCTCTCTCTCTCTCTCCTTCCACCGCAACACTTTCACCCGGTACCTTGCTATGCTCTTTACTATTGCGTCAAACAGTTTCATCCTCCACCTTAAATCATCTCTGAACTTCCTTTTTGTTAAACTCTATACCCTTCCCATAACTGTCCTTGCCTTCTTAACTCTTTCTCTCATGTATTCCTCATCCATGTTGAACCTTGCCATACTTTATCCCAAATAGTTGAACTCCTCTATCAGTTTCCTGCCCCATCTCTATTCTTCCTTTTCCCTTTCCTGCCCCCTTATTGAACACCATCACTTCTACGTCTTACAGTACCTTTCCACTCTTCTGGGCATCATTTTCATCTCCCCTTCCCTCTCGGCTAGCAACACTTTGTCGTCTGCGTATGCGGTCGACCATATTCTTCTCTTTCCATCGATACTTCTCCATTCTGGCCCTCTCCCAGCGTTTTCTCCAGGTTTGCCACATACAAGTTATATAGAGTCGGGTGTAACGGGCACCCTTGCCTAACGCCTTTTCTCAATCTCATCATCCTTCTGGACTCCCACCCTTACACTACAACTAGTATCGTTATAAATCTCCCTTATCCGCCTTACAAAATCCTCTCCCCCATCGAGTACCACACGACTTCCTTGTCCAGTCCGTGGAATGCCGCCTTTAAAGGCGGGTCCACACTTGTTACGGCACCTCGCACTGTTACTGGGCTCTGTACCTAGTTAATTGACCTGGAAGAGGTTTGGGAATCGTATCGTTACTCGTTACTTGGTTCGGCGGATCGAGAAACTGTCGGTATTTTACCCGCTTCAAAGGAACCAGTGAGCTGTCGTAGATGTGTGCACTCTTCCTTGCGCCACTGCAAATGTGTTAGATCGCCCCTGAAGTTTCGTAGATGTGTGAACTTGGCTGTGTGGCGCTCTTCCTATGTATTGTTGACTGTTTAGGCTTGGGAGATAGGGCTTATTGGGCCTATGACTATGAGATAGACCAGACCCCCTTGGCGACGTAGAACTATTGTGGGTGTGTGCCGAGTTCGGGCCTCAGTCAGGTTTATGGCGCGGACGAAACTAAAGCTGTTTTTGGGGAGTAGTTTTTAGCCTCTCGCCTATCTGAGTGCAGGATTTAAATGGTAAGGCTTAGAATTAAAGAACACACGGTAAAGAACCAAGCAATTTCAATCGACACAACACTTTCCCTTTTTTAATACATTTAACGTCATTAATATTGGTCGCCAGACATGTAAAAATCAATATAGCAATATATCAAGAAATAGTTCTTCGTGGAATATTTTTATATTTTTATAAATGATAAAGATTTAATATATACGACATTGAAATTATTCTTATACAAGAATCATCAAGTTTAATCAACCTAATCCGGCTAAAGGTAGCCAGAAAAGATACAAATTTAAAGAAAGCTATACCTATTCAAGAGCAACTCAAGTACCTTCTGTGGAGCGGGTCACTATACCGACAGCTCATGGAACGGCCGACCCAAGTAAAAAGTAACACTATGAGGTATCAAGGAACACTTCACATTTCTTCCCAGACCTTTTCTAGACCACTTGACTAGGTTACAGATCGCGGTGCGGTAACAAATGTGGACGCCCTTGTACGTGCATAAGAATAGAAATGGGTCCCACACCGAACCTCGGTACCAAAAACTGACGGAACGGGTGTCAGTAATAGGAGTACGTAACAAGTGTGGACTCACCTTTAGTCTATAAAGGCCGCAAACAGCTCTCCTCGTTTCTCCCTCAACCGCCTCTCCACCACATGCTTTACCATATAAATGCAATCCGTTCTCCCTCTTCCCTTACTGAATATAATTTGGATATCCTCAAAACACTTTCTCTCCTCTGCCTGTGCTACCAGTCTTGCATTTATCACCACCGCGTATATTTTATACGCCGCGTTGTACACATCAGCGTCACACCTCTATATCCCCCCCCCCCCCCACCTTTCTTGAATATTGGCGTCAGTCTATCCAGTTCTGCGGTATCTCCTTCCCCGTCCAAACTTCCCTCAAAATCTGTACCAGTTTCCTATCAATCTTCTCTCCTCCACGCTTCGCTTCTTATTTCATCCTTTCCGGCCGCCTTCCTTTCTTTCAGATGTTTTATCTGCGCCCCTATATCTTCCAGCCTCAGATCTTCCTCTTCTCCATCTGCCTCTCCCTCATTCTCCTTTCCTCCTTCTCTTCCCTTCTCTCCCACCATTTCCTCTCCCCCCAATAATGTTGTAAAATGCTCTTCTCATTCCCAGTCAGCTAAACCTGTCACAGCAGATTCTGCTAGCAAGTTGGTTAAACAGAATAGCGACAGATTGGATGCAGAATCTGTTAAACCCGGCTCTGGCAGTACATTGGCGGTAGAAGGGGAAAAAGAGTCGGCGATAGCAGAAATGCAGCAGATACATATAAAATTTAAATGGCTGAAGTTGCCAGATCTGCTACCAATCTGGCAAGTAAGTTCGGTTTACAGAATCTGTTTTCGAAGAGGGCGCCAAATGCGGACACAAATGGAAACCGATTCAGCGCCATTGTAACAGGTTCCGACGCCATTCTGTAATCCATTTATAGACAGATGGCTAACTGGGATTCCTTCATTTTTATCCTTTCGCATACCTCCACTCTTCTTTTCCTAAAGGCTATAGCCGGATAAGGGGGTCGAATGTGTGATAGCTTATTAAGAAAAACCAATTTGTGGCAAGTTTCAACCATGTAACTCAACTGGGAGGGTAGTTACAGGGAAAAGACAAAAATCTAGTTTTTGGTCAATATCTTCCATTTTAGTAAACAATAAATTTTGAAAAAAATCAGACATATGCAGGGTGGCCCAGAACTCGTATCCGGAAATGGGGAGTAGCTGAGGTGATTCTGAACAACTTTTTCCTTAACCATAATATTGTTTGAAGCTTCGTTTTTGATTTATTAACGAAAAACACTGTCCAATGCGAGCGCCCGTAAACCGCGGGCTCTGACGCGTAACATCTCAGCTGTGCTTGGTCGTGATGGGGACATCGAGGGTACCGCTGGAAGCGTGCGGCAAATGTTACATTTTCTTAATTAAGAATAATGTGGAATTATTCGTTTTTCATGAATAAAAAATAATCTAATAAGTCGATTAAGAACAGTTCCCGATACGTTTATTCATTATCCGAGAGGAACGAAGTATTTTATTACTTATGAAGAAAACGGTTTTTTTAACAGCACCTTTTCAGGTGGATAAATTATGCTTTAAGAAAAACGATTTGCATAGCTAATGTTCGGAATAGCTAGTTAAGCTTACCCATTCGTCCACGAATTAACCTGTTTAACATTGTGCGAATCATGTCCTTTTTTTTTATACGTGAGGGAAATCTTCCATAAGACACCCCGGTTAGGGCAGGGGTACACTGAGGTAGTGTGGGATTTATTCCGACAAAAACCCTCACGGTCTTTCCTAATCAAACTTTCGCGGATATAGAACACACGACTTCACCGCAGCCCTAAAGGGTATATTTGAACGCCAATAAACACCATTCGTTGAGAATAATAGTGTTTCTGAAACTGACAAGCTTGAGACAGACAACCATGTAGGCAACAAGATGGCTGCAGACTTCTGGACAAATTTCACATTTAGCAAATATTGGACGACTTAATGGTTTATTCGCTGCTCAAACACCCTTTAGGGCTCCCTTGAACTAGCACAAGATCACATAAATTCAATTTTTCACAATTTATCACTTCTGGAAAGCGGAGAATCAAAAATACGATTTGCACGCATCCAACGTCAGAATAGTTCAATGATTCTCCGTCGGTGGCGTTTATGGTACATTGTAGTGAATTTGATCAAGTTACCGTAGGGGTCGATGAAAATACAAATCAGTCGGTAAATGTAAAAAACGGCGATTCAAACGTGAATACTTGATGCGTGCACACAGATACCAGTAAGGCATAGTTGCCGGCACGTATCAAGATCTCTGTCACGCTGTTGTCACATCTGTTACAATTATAACATAAGCATCAGTAAAATGAATCGGCTCGAGCCGGGATGTTGATTCGAGCCGCTGCAAACTTTTTTGTAGGTTCGTGTCGCCTTGGGGTATATTTTCTTACATAAATTTTTGTTTAATTCTTAACTATATGACAATGATCAATATTTGCTTACCAATATTTTAAAAATATTTGTTAAATACTTTAATTTAATATACGTAAATATAAAGTTGAAGTGCTTTTTTCTACCGTTTTCTTCCAACGTATCTTGCCAATTATGGAACTGTTTGATATTTCTAACATTTGGACGCGTATACACGTCAATCCAAAGCTCAAAATGTGTAACCCAAAATTTAAATGATTTGGTGGTATGTTTCATTTCTATTACCAATAAAGCTGCTATGTTAATATATATGAAATATATTAACTATATTATACAGCAATAATATAATTGTAATATAATTAAAATATATGTAAGATTATTCAAGGTGCTTGAATAGGTATTCAAATGATTATGTGGGCATGTATGTGTTAAAAAATCGGGATTCGCGATAAGGTACTTTTCAAAGGGTATACAGTAATGTCTCGCACTGTGTCCAAAATCGTGATTCGATGGCTGTCCATTTCTATCCCCCCTACTTGGGGCCGTCCCCCTTGGATTCGGGGAAGCGTCGTTCGGATCACCTATGATGTTGTGATTCCGAGATAAGAGGCAGCCCAGCGTAGAGTACGAGGAGTGGGCAAGTTTAAATGCCCGTGTACGTGTGAGACAATACTAATGCAATCAAAATTTAATATTAAAACTTGCCTTTTTTTTGTCCGTTTTCAATGAAATTTTACACACATATTTGTTACAATCTCCTGATTAAAATGACACCAAACACGACATAGTTTGGACAGTTTTTACTCTATCATGGCAGTAATAATGGTGTTCGAAACAATCAGTTCCATGGCACCAATCTATGTCGTGTTTGGTGTCAGTTTAATCAGGAGACTGTAACAAACATTTTGGTAAAATTTCATTTAAAACGGACCAAAAATGAACAAGTTTTATTCTTAAATTTTGATAGCGTTAGTATTGTCTCACACGTCCACGGGCATTTAAATTTGCCCACTCCTCGTACGCTGCGCTGGGCTGCCTCGGTTCTCGGAAGTCACACATCAAAGGTGATCCGAACTCGCTCGAGAATCGTGTCTGTATTCGATAGCTGTCCACGTTCGGTCCCGAGCGATGGACACAGTGCGAGACATTACTGTAAATACTCAGATATCTTTCATGTTACATGTGCTTGTAGCTGGAAGAACACTCTTTAAAAATATATAAACAGATTTGAGTTAGCTCCACTCTGTAAAAAAATATAGTACCGCAAAGTATAGCAAATTCAGAAAGAAATGGGATCCTTCCAAAGTGGACATATTTTCCTTCCTTTGAAGGTGGCCCAGGCAATTACCAGTGCTCTGAGGCAATCCATTTTTTGCCAAAATTTAGTCTATACATATAAGAAACCATACCTAAAATTTCATGCAATTGGAAGGAGGTCGAAAAATTGAATTTAGTTCGTGTTTTTACGGTTTCGGACCACTGTGCGTCGCAGCTAGTCGATGTTAGGGCCCCTACTATTTGTATACGATGGCGACAGAAATCTTTGGGTGCTTTCCCTTACGCAAGCTCGAAGGACACGTGTAAGAGCAGCGCATGAGAAATATTAACCATACGTAACAACGTAGTAAGTAAAGTGCACAGTTATCCGAACGTTCTAATATCTGAATATTCTATTATTGGAACAGTGTATTATCTCCGTTCGCAATAATATAAACAAACTTCTTTCTTTACAACATCATTGGAAATAAAATCCAGTTTGAAATTTAAAGTGAACACATTCACATAGTACCTAAATATATAGAATGACATTGATACACGTTAACGTGTAATGTTAACAATTAAAACAAAATGAGAAATATTTAAGAAATTAGAAAATTGGGTAGAGTGCTTCAGAATTGGCAAGCGAATATAATATTGGGGAAAGCTACAATCGCTGGCATTAAAGAACAGAAAGGTGAAATTGAAATTAGTTAGAAGGTGCGCATTCGTTAGGTGGATTTCTAGTAGAAGAAGTTTAATGACGCCGAAAACTAGAAATGTGGACAATGCGGTGTACCAATCGTTTGTACAAGTTAGAGATAACAAAATGCTAATATCCGGACCTATTCTTTGCAAACAACTGCAGAATTAAATAAGAAATTAAATGGCGATCCAAATTTTAGAGTAGGTACCAATTGGTTAATAAAATTGTAAATCCCGTTATTGTGTTCGGCAATTAGACATCTCAGGTGAAACGCTAATTATCTTTGTATGTCAAAAAGTTTATGCAATTTAGGAGCTAAAAGGGTATAGGACTCGTAAATGTATAATAGCGACTGTTTTTTATATTATTATCTCAATTTTGTTGTAAATCATCTTGCTGTTGTCTTTAAAATATACAGTAAAACTTGCATAAATACACGAAATACTGCTTGCATATAGTCCCACTGACTATCCCCTCCACTTGGGGGATCTCCCTTCGCGATAGCGACGCTCGACGACCGAGCCGCGTAATATGATCCGTGCCAGAATATCGGTGTGACTAATACTAATTCGACCATGAAACTTTTTTATTTTTGACTTTTTCTCAATAAAAATTTTACTAACGTATTTGCGAGATTTTCCTGATTAAAATGAGACCAAACACGATATAGTTCGAATTATATTTACTTGTTGATACTCATTAAATACGTACCAGAAAGTGCAAAACGCGTTGCTCGTATTAAACTAATAATAACATGTAACACAGGTTTTGCAAAATAACGCAAGTCTACAGTCACAATAGAATATACTTGTATTTCGAAGTAGTACAATATACAATTCCTGCAATACGTTTCGTAGCAATACTATCGGTAGTTTTCCATAGAATGCCTTGACGCTGCCTTTTTGATGCCTTTTGATGCCTTTTTGAGGACCTTAAACATATTTCGAACGACGGGCGTTTCTTGGGATACATAATGGTCCAATTTCTCCAATAAATATGGCAGCGCCTCTCTGTGGTTCTCTCGTTCTCCTGTATCTTCCTGGTCTTCTTCATCTACCTGAGTTTCTTCAACTTCCTCCTCCGGGGATCTTCCTTCCTCTTCCTCACAACTGGATATACATTGTTGGATGTCCTCTTCTGTGTAATTATCCCCCGTTATGTGGCTCAGGTCCAGCCGCATGGCACTTTCCCCATACACCCTTACTAGTCGTATATTTTGTCTTTTTTTAAAACCATCTAACCAGCCCCTACTAACTTTAAACGCCGACGACAACCCATATTATCCCTTAATTCCGTTGCCTTTTGCATAAGCACAGCATTCGAAACAAAGTCACCAAGAGTTCTTCTTTCGATGAACCAATTCAGCAAACTTTGCTCCAATGCATCGTACAAGGATGGTCTGATCCTTCGGCGTTTCTGCTGCATCTTCCCTTTGTTGACGAACTCCATAACTTTCAGTGTATTATTTTTTAAACGCGAAATCGTTGACCGATCTACGTTGTATTTTTTTGCAACGGTCGAAATACTGAACGATTTCAAGTCATCTAAGGCTTTCAATCGTTCTTCCATGGATAAGGTGATTCTCTTTTTACTCGCCATATCTAACACTTTAACAAATACAAAACCGTACACAAATACAAACAAACTAACGTAAAAACACTACTTAACACAACAATAAAATTATTCTGTAGTTATAAGTATTCCGTCCGAGTTCTAAGTGTGTTCTCTTTCGTACTGTATAAGGATTAATTCTGCTCGCCTATGCTGTTTACCAAGTCACCTCGGTTTTCTGGTTATTGAAAAACTATTGGTGGATGAGAATCGGAAGGCGGTAGGGGTGTTAAAGAAAAAGAGTGGGGAAAGGGGTTGGATTTTCTTGATGTTATACCGAGGTGCGGGTTTTTCCTATTTTGCTATGACTGTTCTTAGGTACCGTTAAAAAGTAGCCTGGTCGCATCACACGTGCGTACCGGCTGCCTCACGGCTTACCCTTATTAACGGCGATACCTGGTTGTGGAAAAGTTGGTGCTGAGTACGAAGCAACAAAAGTCAAATGAATACGCAGCCTTATCATACATAGTCGATTCAAGCACGCCTGGAATCGCATGCGACAGATTCGACACCCGTCGTCGTTATATGCCACAGAGTTGCGGCATATAAGAAACAAGGGTGTCGAATCTATGTTTACACGCGGCTCGAGCTGAACGTGAATCGACACCTCGGTCACAATCTAAGGTCACGCTCTATTATGCTTTATTTTAATGTATTACAGTATTTATTGTAATGTACTTTATTATTGTACATTGTCCAGTTATTATTAGTTTAATACGAGCAACGCGTTTTGCACTTTCTGGTACGTATTTAATGAGTATGAACAAGTAAATATAATTCGAACTATATCGTGTTTGGTCCCATTTTAATCAGGAAAATCTCGCAAATACATTGGTAAAAGTTACATTTAGAAAAATTAATAAACAAGAAAGTTTTATTGTTGCATTAGTATTGTCCCACCGATACGTTTCGGCGCTTCCCTTTGATTCTCTGGACCTCTCTCTCGCCTTCACTGTCTGTCCTTTTCTACGTTCACGCTCGGCTCGAGCTGCTTCTGCGAACAGATTCGACACCCTGCTTGCCTATAGCCACGGCTTGGGTCCCAATCTTCGTGTATATACATATACAAGTTTTACTGTACATACAGGGTGTCCGGTAACTATGGGAAGATCGGGAAATAAGCCATAGCCGAGGTGCATGTAAAAACTTTTTTCCTTTGCCAAAATGTGGTTTGTACATTCATTTTTGAATTATTAACGAAAAACACTGGCCAATGAGAGCGCCCGACGGGCGGCCGCTGGCGCGCGCTCAGGGACGAACCTCTCACAATCTGCTGTCGTGATGGGGGGGGGCATCGAGGGCACCGATGGAAGCATGCGGCAAATGTTACATCGTCTTAATTAAGAATAATGTGGAATAATTTGTTATTCATGAATAACAAATAAACTAATAAGTCGTTTAAGAACAGTGTTCGATACGTTTATTCATTATCCGAAAGGAATAAACTGTTTTATTACTTACGCAAAAATATTTTTTTTTATCAGCACGTTTTCAGGTGGATAAATTATGTTTCCAGAAATTGTTTGCAGAATTAATGTTAGGAAAAGCTAGTTGAACTTACCCATTCGTCCATGAATTACCGTGCTTAACATTGTGTGAATCCTGACCTAGGCAACGCTCAACAGCTGACGGTACGGCTGGGTTAATATCCTTGCACGATCGCTTCCATTCACGATAACTTTACTTCACGATAACTTTACTTCACGATAACTTCACTTCACGATAACTTCACTTGACAGTCACTAGCACTTGCCACTGTGAAATTTGGGTACAGTTAAGAACAATTTATTCTTCCTACGTTTAAACATTCATGGACGAATGGGTAAGTTTAACTAGCTTTTCCTAACATTAATTCTGCAAACAATTTCTGGAAACATAATTTATCCACCTGAAAACGTGCTGATAAAAAAAATATTTTTGCGTAAGTAATAAAACAGTTTATTCCTTTCGGATAATGAATAAACGTATCGAACACTGTTCTTAAACGACTTATTAGTTTATTTGTTATTCATGAATAACAAATTATTCCACATTATTCTTAATTAAGACGATGTAACATTTGCCGCATGCTTCCATCGGTGCCCTCGATGCCCCCCCATCACGACAGCAGATTGTGAGAGGTTCGTCCCTGAGCGCGCGCCAGCGGCCGCCCGTCGGGCGCTCTCATTGGCCAGTGTTTTTCGTTAATAATTCAAAAATGAATGTACAAACCACATTTTGGCAAAGGAAAAAAGTTTTTACATGCACCTCGGCTATGGCTTATTTCCCGATCTTCCCATAGTTACCGGACACCCTGTAGATTAATCCGTCTATAAAGAAAGTGTGTTCTATTATCCGAACGGTTTTGTCTCCCTATTAGTTCGGGTTACGAATGTTCTACTATATAACAATTTCATTTTTTTATGCAATTTCAGTAACTTCGGCAGTGTAATTATACAACTGTAATGCGCGGTCTTTATTTGTTATAGATTGATGCAGTCAGTAATTACATACGTTCGTCGAAACGACTTAGCGGAACCTATAAAAAGAGTGGCCTTAGAAAGAAGTAAAAATCAGTCGTCTACGCAACCTCTATTTTCTATATACCGGGATATTTTGTTTCTGGCATTTACAGTTTTGGGAAGAGGAAATATTGACCAAGGTACGTTTCTTGTTTATTAATTAAAGCATCTTTCCGAATCAGTGATTGCCGTTGGCCAAGAAAACGAGTTATCGTATGCCCATATACGTATATACCATGGTATACGTTTTTAAGCCTCAAAATAACGTACATCATTCAACCTATTGTAGAAGTTATTTTTCGTAAACCTCACGTAGATTGGAATAGAAGACAGATGGGGTAATAAGACCTCAGTTTACTCTATTAAATACACTAACTTTATTCTAAACCACGTCGACACACGACGTTACTCAACACACACACAACGATTCTCTCAATACTCTTTACTACACGATGTTCTTCACTACGATACTTTCTCAACTCTGCCACTTGCACGCATCATTCATTCTTTATATTCTTGCACTCTTAGTCTCTCTCTCATTCTATTCCTCATTTGCTCTCACTCGTTTATTACACACCTCGCAGTCATTCCTCGGTGGTGGTCGGTCCTGACCATCCGAACCCTTGGGCCACTGTACCTTCCATGCACACGAACCTCTCAGGTACTCAGCCCCGATCGTACCATTCATACCTGGGAATCATTCTGAACACTCATGCCATATTTCCAATCCTACACTATTCAAGTTTTTAATGTGACGCGAACAGAGGTTAAGTTTACATTGAGTACATTTAAACTAGAGAAATATACATATAGTATTTGGAGAAGATAGAGTTAAAGCTCACCTACACTGACAGATAATTGTCCAGTAACATGTGTCATGCATTTCGTTTTCCACTGAAATGGAAACAATTATACAAAAAATAAGTGCATGCGTACTTCTTCCGGCCTCAATGGATAAGCGTCTCCATACAATGTGTATTAGTGTAGACGTAGCTTTGGCGATCACCAATCATTATTTTGGTTTGCAAAATTTCTAATGGAAATGAGGAGACCGAAAATGATCTGGAAGGAGGGAGACTGCTATTCGTTAATAATAGTCTTCCTTGATAAAAGATTAGTCCTTAAATTATTTTAACAGTTATTAACATCACATACAAGAGAGATTGAAGGATATTTGTAATAGCAGACCAATACGTGATGAGTGCACCTTTTTCCCTTACCTTTTAAGAGAATCTGAATTCACTATGATTTTTACATTATCTGTTCTCGTGACATTTCGACAAGCACTCAGTTAGTTTTACTTGTTATCACTTCCTATTCTATGTAACTGAATTTAGTCTAATAACATTTGTTTAATAGGAGTTTATTGCGATTAGTTTATTTGCTGCCGTAGATGGCTACTGTTAACCAGCAGTATTAACTTTTTCATGAACAAGAATTATGATTATCAATAATTCTCCTTTACCTTTCTCCTTTTACCTTTAAATTTTTTTACCATTTCTGCAGCCCTTCGGGTTAGCTGAAGTACGTGGAACAAAGAACAGTGAGCTGCAAGCTCTGTTTCGATCATTTTTATCATATTTTGAACCCGTCTAAGACTACTTACTTAAAACATTAAATTAGAGAACACGTATGAACTGTTTGTGGGGTATGATACTTATGAACTTTGCAGGAAAATTCTTTCCACTCATGAATTTCAATTTTTTCAATATTCATTTCAACATTATAGTTTTTTATTTCAATATTTATATGTGTTTAATTATGATGTGATTACAATACGTACCTTATACGTAAACTATGTATAATAAAAAACAATGGTAGAAATTGTTCAATTTTGTATGAGACATGGTTCTGCGCGTCTTAAGGCACTCGAAATGTATGATTATTTACCCTGGTAGGGATAGGAAAGTTTTAAAAAATAAGTTTATACATCGGGATATTGTTGTTAATAGAACTCACCTTACTAATCTTCATGGTCTTCTTCGAATGATAATCTATCATTTCCGGTAATTAGAACAAAATGCTGAAGCTATTGGAAAATCAAAATCATTCGTCTCGGCGCGTAAAACGCATGAGATGAAACCCATCTTATGATAATAAACTCTAGATTCCAAGGCATTATGGTGCACGGTGGGAAATAACTTTCTGGCCAATAATTAAGTCTGTTTGCTTTTGTGAATATGCGGACGGTTCTTGCATGGTTGATCATTACTTTCGCGTGATAACAATCTTATCATTTATGGATGCGGTTAACAACAATTTTATAAATCTACATAATTCCTGAGTAATTGTATTACTGATGCATGATCATCATTCAAAGAAGACAATGACGATCAGTAAGGTGAGTTTTATTAAAAACAATATCCCGAAGTTTAAACTTATGTTTTAAAACATTCTTATCTCCACCAGGGTAAATAATCATGCATTTCGAATGCTTAAGACATTAAGACGCGTTTCATAAAAAATTGTTATTTCCAGCTAGCTCCAAAATCCGCCAATTTCTATCATTGTTCTTCAAGTAATCTATCTTTTCGTCCTATTTCAATCTTGCCTCTTGAAATGAACGTTATGGATCAAGTGGCATGTGTACTAAGTCATATAACTCTTAATATTGCTTGGTACAGAACTAATAAATATAACCATATTGATTATTCGCATATTCCAGGTGTTTTCGACAGAGAGTACACTTTATCTTTAGAAAGACTATCCGAGAAAGAAGGAAAGCTGTTGTGTAAAATTGATGCTCCGCCCTCGATGATGTCATTGTTCTGCAGACATTACTTTAAGCAATTAAGTGTGTAAAGTTCAAACTGGAGATATTAAAAACCATTATGTAATATATTGTGCGAATGAATAGTCCGCTGTAAGAAGTATTACAAACTTATCTGACCGAGCCCAATTTTGGATGGTAAACGAAACATCTAAAATGTCAAAATTAATAGTAAATTATATAATTTAGATAAGTATTTATGGTTATTACTTTTGAATGGAAATTAATAATTAATATTGTTTTAAACATTCAGACTTCTTTTATGAAAAAAAAGTATTGAACAAATAAAATTTTTCTGAAGCTACATATGCCATATTTTCGATTGTAGAGCAATGTGTTCTTCTTTCGATATCTAAAATATGCGATCATTATAAATAACATTATTGTGCGCCTCGCGAAGAATTGCATCAATGGCATGGGATGCGTGATGTCACTGCAACATGCAATTACTGAAATGACATAATACGCATGGAAAATACAGAACAAAATAGACTCCAAGAACAGTATCATTTTTGTGTACTTTAATTTGTCATTGATCCGGGATCCGAACGCAGAAGAGCCAACCGCATCTATCTTATTGCTATGTCATTTGACAGTTGACAGTTATAGCTTCATTCTAAAAACTAATAGCGATTTGGTTGAGTTTTTAAGATTTTACAACAAGGGTAAGATGGAAGTTCAAACTGAATTTTCGTCGTATTTTACTGTTTTTCTTCCGTAAAGGGAAGAGCAGGCGTCAAGCATGTGCAAAGTTGCGTAAAGTTTACCGTGGCAATGCTCTACAAGAACGTCATCATCATCATATATGGCTCCCTTTAATCGGAACACACCGATACGCTGCCTGGAAGCATCAGCTTAAAACAGCGCACCTGCATGTGTGCAGATTTTAACCGGGCAAGGTGTTAGTAGGTAACCATCCATAAACAGCACAATTTGTTATGTGTTATCCTCTCAGGCAACCACTACCACCACGAGGCCTACCCAAAGATCGATCCGGATAGGCGGGAGAACACCACTTTCCGTCGGAGAGAGGGGGGGACACAATTCTTTGGGGCTTAACCGACCTCCATGGAACCAGTGTCAGAGCGGTCGTATTTTTTGCTGCTGACGAATTCACAGCGGAACAACCGGCCGATGCACCACTACCCAGAAACCTCTCTTATCTACGGCTGGGTAAGCCAGTTAGTACCGCGGAGTCGCCACTCTCCTATGGACTCCCCTACGGAACTGCCAAGCCATACAGTCCCGGGGGTCCCCCCTCGCTGCGGGTTGCTTGGGTACGGGGAGTAGCTTCGCTCCTAAGGACTTGCAATAGAGGGTATACGCGTAAAACGCGGACAACCCCTGGGTCCCCCTGCGGTTAGCTCGGATTCAAGAGCATCCTCGCCCCTGGGACTCACCCAAAAGATCGCTGGCCCTAAGACCAGCACACCTGTGTTCCCTCTGCGGGGTATAAGTACGCCAGTGCCAACGATGGTTAACAAAATATCGTGGACATGTAAGGTTCACTTCCGATGAGGCCGTAAATCAGCACCTTGTTCCGTTTTTCGCCGATAAAGATACCTCTTTCTCACGGCCGTCCTAACATATTTGCCGCCCGCAGGCTACTAATAATAATGCGTCCCTCTTCTTTAGGAAATACACGGAAGGGAAGCGTGAGCGGGATGACCATTAAAGCTTTACAAAGGTTTCAGGACTGGAAAAAATCAACTCATTACCAATAAACAAATAAAAATATAATATTCGTATTCATTCAGATAACCTATATGAACAAGAACAAACTATATAAACAAAAAACAAAAGTCACTTTTGTGGCAGGTTTTTGAATAATGTCTTCGCGAAATTTATTCAAGGCACCTTTAAAATTTGCATATCCGGAAACCAGGGCTTTCACTTAACTTTTTCGGAACTTTGTTGTTTGGTGGTAGTGTATTTTGTAAAATGTTCGATCTTGGTCTGCAGCCTTCAAACTGATTTGTGTTCAAGCAAATTTCCGCCTCAAAAGGCTGCCGCCCCAGGGTTATAGCCCATTAGGTCTGTGGTTGGGGTGGCTCTGGTCTTTTGTATGAACGAGCAACTATGAGCTCACTGAAAGATTGCAAAATGATATCGAACAAAACGGGCAATATATCATTGATTGATCTTTGTTCTTTATATGAATAAATGACTTTGAAACACATAGTAAACAGAAACGCACTCTAGTTCATGTCCAATCTGATCATAAACAGAGTGGACCGCATCTTCACTACCGTGAATGCATTGTAAACTGCTTCAAAGTCATTAACATTTGAAATAAACTGTCAGCATGATTTGAATTATATCTCTTGAACTTATTATTTAACATACAAAAAAACATGCTTTTAGAGCGTGAATTTTTTGTGTTTCAATTGCATGTACGACAATTATCACCCAGAAACATGCACAGTGTCGCTAAAACGAAACCATAATTAAAAAATAATTATTAATTAACCGGCAATCGAACCCAGGGGACCCTGCTTTCAGCGCTATTCCACGGAAGCAGGAGCGCTCCCTTTCCTCTTACAAAGGAACCTACGAATTCCTATAAATAGCTCGGCGCTAAGGCAAATCGCTCTCTCGCACAGTGCTACATACCAGTTAAATACAAGATTAAAACAAGTGCTAGGAAAGTACGGGTTAAACCGGAAGCAAGAGAAAGGTAACTTTATTATCATTAAATTACTTTAGAACAACTAAAATGAACTGTTAGTAACTTAATCCAGAACAATCAGCTTTGTACATCAACCAATCAATTAACATCTAAAGTAAATTAAGTGTTAATTACAAAAATATTTTTATTCAAGGAAACTTGATACCCTCGCAAAAACCAATCTTCTTAAAGATTTATTTTCTATTTATAGAAAATATGGACATCACATAGGAAGTATGTAATTGTAATTGTTAATGTCTTTGAAGTTACTGAATAAGTACACCTAATATTGTACGTATACCATCAGGGACCTGTGTAATAGGAACCTGAAAAAATACATACATTAAAATCCGAGTTGGCCAGTTAGGGTCCTTCACTTGTCAGGGTATAACCACAGACGAGATGTAGGAATAGACAAATCACCCAATGTATTTTTTGGCCCGACCTGAGTTGTGATGGGTACCTGAGGTACCCATAACATTTCCGTGTCACTCGCACCGTTACCAACAGATTGTAGAAAACGAGGTGAAAATTAAATAATTTTAAAAAATTCTTTTGCTCTTTGCCGCAATGAAAGGCGACAAAGGATATCAAACAATTAATGGTAATTAAAAATGTGTTAATTATAAAAACACATTATAACAAGTTTTCTTATTTCAATTGTTGTATCAATAAATCAAATAAGGTTGAAAGTTATACTGTACATTATTTTCTGGTAAATGGCAATGAATGATGCAAAACTACTTACAAAATTAAACTAAGAGATGTATACTTTTTTTACACACGATCAAAAAAATTGCCACAATGAATAACATAGCTACGATAATTATATACTTGTAACAGTCGTTACGTATGAATAAAATTCTCTTACGCTGCGATCACACGTGTTGTTCGATCTTGCGTAAGGGAAGACGTCCAAAGATTTCTCTCGCTATCATACGAATAAGGGCCTTTGATTACCATATATGGAAGCCTCTAATGAGTCCCTTCCGTACATTTTGGGACATAAACCCTTCGTTGTTGATCATGTTCGGTTCATAACTACACAGTTACAAGCACTGTCACATCACGTTACGCTTGTACAGAGTCGGTTGCAGTCAGTGAGAATCTGGCTTAGGGCACCATTCAGATCAATTTAACCCGTTAGAATCCGCAAAGTCCGGTGGAAGTTCCTTCGGTATACTTTGTAACCGATCTCAGACCCCGCATCGCCAGTGCGTCAACACCGTGCAGCTTAGGTAATAATTTTCACACTATTCGAATACATCGCGAAAATTACACTTGTCCAAACAACTGGTTGCAAAAAATATTTTTAAAAAGTGTTCACCATTAAATCGAGTAAATTCGTTCAAAGCTACCTTATATTTTATGTCCGCACAAGGGAGCAATGTCGGAGCCAGACAAGTATGTTGTTCGTTCAGAGTCTACTTAACGTGTGCGAGAACGTTAGGAGCAAGTGTGCCGTATGGTTCGGATATGTCCACACAAGAGAGCAATGCCGGAGCCTGACAAGTTCGTTGACCTCCAGATGCCCACACAAGGGAGCGTCTTAGGAGCAGTCCATCTCTTCTCTCAAAAACTAAAGGCCGGTCCCCTTTTTGTACATTGCGGGAGGGCCTGGACCAGTGCGAGTGGTGGAGGCGGGTGCGTCAACGTGCAAGCGCACAAGGGTTGAACATGTAGCAGGGATGCAGGTAAGCAAGGTGACGGGGGTGCTAGTCTGGTGGCCGACCGATGCATTACCTCCCATAAGCAAGGCGCTACTACTAAATACATAATTGTTAATTGTATAATAACTATACCAATTCTTCATTCCTCTTCTTCGTTGTGACAATTTTATTGTCAATGAAAGACGCGGTTTCTTATTTATATTCAACTAATAATAATAACGAAATAACTCATTGACTAATATAAGAAAATCTGCGATTACAGAGCACGATGAAAGAAAGAAACATGAGAATGATGTAAAAATGTAAAGCAAGAGTAGAATAAATCTTAAGGTGGGTTCACACTTGTTACGTAGTTCTGTAACTGACAACCGTTACGTCATTTTTTGGTAAGGAGGTTTGGTGTGAGACCCACTTCTATTCTTGTGCACGTAAAAGTGCGTCCACATTTGTTACGGTACCGGGATTTGTCACCTAGTCATATGGTCTAGGAAAGGTCTGGGTACAAATGTGAAATGTCTTAATACCTCATAACGTTAGTTTTTCTTGGTTCAGCCGTTACATGCGCTGTCGGTATAGTGACCCAAGAAGGAGATCCAAACAAGGTATTTGAGTCGCTCTTGAGTAGTTATATCTTTCTTTAAATTTGTATCCTGTTACGCTATCGCGTTAACGGGGCTTAAGGTCTAGTAACATCGAACCTGCGATCGACTAGGAAATCGTAACTATCGATAACGATAATTATTTAGGAGCGAAATACGAAGTTAGATGAACATACGCGATACTCCGATCAATACATGGTATAATTATTATACGCGTATTCCTACGATGCGCTGTTAGATTCCTTTACCCTCACGTATTTTCTCGGGTTTTTTCCACGATTCTCTATTTACCGTTACCCCGCGTCTCTCACGTGATTTCTTGGGTTTTTCCCACTTCTCCCTTGCGCCCACACCCCTACGCCTTTACCGGAAAGCGAAACGTTACCACCTCCACGCGTCCAAGGACGATCCAAGGCCCAGCAAGACTCAACCCCATTGGCCGCTACCTGAAGAGAGGGAGAAATCAAGGACTTAGGAAGAAGAACCAGAGCCGAAACGGAAAGAAGAAGAAGCCACATTCATCAGAACTTGTTTATTCCTGGAACAAGCAGTATCTTTAACGCTAAAGTATCGAATAAATAGTCGTTCTTTCTCAACAGTAAAACTTGTGTTTGATTATTCCGCGCTTCTCCACAAGCAGTGCGGTTCAGCGCTCCACGGGCAACCGAACCTACACAAAGTCCCCATATCCCACCAATCGCGGCGCAACAATCCCTTCCGGCTAAATTTGGCCGGATTAGGTTGATTAAAGTTGATGATTCTAGTATAACAATAATTTCTAGGTCGTATATAATCAATCTTTATCATTTATAAAAATATACAAATGCTTACACAAATATTTTACAAAGAACTTTTGGGTGATATATTGCGGAAATAATTTTTACACGTCTGCCGACCAATATTAATGGCGTTAATTGTATTAAAAAAGTAAAGTGTTGTGTCGATTGAAATTGCTTGGTTCTTGACCATGTATTCTTTTATTCTAATCCTTACCATCTAAGATATATCTCATAGGCATTGGCCCAATGAGCCGTTCTCCCAAGACTAAACTGTCTACAATACATAGGAACAGCGCCGCACAGACAACTTCACAAATATACGGTAGTTCAGGGGCGAGCTAACACATTAGCAGTGGCGCAAGGAGGACTGCACTCATCTATGGCAGCTCACTGGCTCCTTTGGAGCAGGTCACAATATCGACAATTTCTCGACCCGCCGAACCAAGTAACGAATAATGGTATGAAAAACCAAGAAGCACTCTGCATTTGGTCTCAAACCTCTTCTAGACTACTTGACTAGGTACTTATCTCGGTAACAGTGTGAGGAAACGTAACAAGTGTGGACCCGCCTTTAGAGCTTATTCTATCTGTTCGCTCAGAAACTTGAATATTGCCTAAAAGGTCAAAAGGTTTTAAAGGGTGACAGTTGCCAGATGCCTCTACGATTAGGGGTCCCAGGTAGATAACTAAGAGGCTTATGATTTCCAGATGTGTTCAAATAGAAAGTTAAAGGCGTCTAACGGAAAGTAGAAGACAAAAATTACGTCTTTGCAAGTGCCTTCATAAATATAGATAGATAAACATTGAATGGTTTTTGGATATTTATTTTCTTATGAATTCTATAATTTTCTAAAACACTGATATACCAATGATGAGCATATTACTTTAAATGTATACTTATATGTATTTGTTAGTACCAGTCCAGTGGATATTATTTGTGGTCAGCACGAACATTTCCGTAACATCCAACAACATACTGTTACGACCCACATTATTTCTGCGCCGAATATCTATTTCCGGAGGATTTACAATGACAGTGAACAGTTTCAAGCTAATATAATTTTAACATACCTATCTTTTTATGATATAGGTACATATGTATTATACATTATGGGTATGCATATGACGTACTTATGTATATACTGATAATTGCCAATATTTATATAATTGTGATATTGTATCTTCTTAATAGTACCTGAAACATATCGAAGAATTTCCGGAGAATTTTGAACAATTGACGAACGATAAACGTAACCTATTATATGATAAGGATAGTATTTTACCACTAGTATTACTACTTGCTTCCTACTACCTTCCTATGAGTAATACCAGTTCACAATATTGAAACTAAAATACCTCCCAAACCAATGGTTTTTTGGTATTAATAGCATAATACTTTGTTTATACTACCATAACAAGTTGTATGATAGTGTATTAAAGAATGAATAGTTCCATTTAAGAAAATGAAGGTGATCTACCTTTGTTTTTAAACTTAAAAGAATACTTTGGAAGTGTTTCTCTTTGCAATTTATTGGTGACGAAAAATTAATTAACTGTACGTATCGATTATTCTTGTCAAATGATTCGAAGCGGCGAAAAAACTGTGGATATTGTTATGTTGAAATTATGTATTGTGATAGTTAATGTATTGGTTCAGTGAAGGTAATTGTTACTTGCCATCATTGTATGCGTCTTAAAACATCTTATGAAAACGCAAGTAAGAGCCATGTGATTCCATTTTAGAAAACGAAGTTGTTTTTCGCAATTCCTCCGTACATAGGTACATCCACCTACAAATAGTATGTAATTATTATACTTCAATTATTAGTTTTTTAATATTAATAAATATTATTTTTATACATAAACATTTGTTATCACTTTCGAATGAATCAATACGATGATCATTTTTTAATATTGCCATATGAATTTATATGGATTTATCAGTTCCTGAAGTTGGCCTTTCATTATTTTTAATAGTTAGAATACAGTTTATATTTGGTTATCAAGAAACTGATTTAATAAATTTCAGGTGTTGATAAAACTAATTATTGTAATTTACTTTTTACATTTGTTTAATTGTAATTTATATTTTATTGGAAGAATGATATTTATTTATTTGTAGAATGTTAGTATTAAAAAAGTCAAGGCCATCTTGACTATTTAACAAGGAAAACATTTTTGGGAAATTTATAATATCCAAAAGTGTGGTAGATTGAATGCTAATTTTAAGTTTTGTTCAAATCATTTTACTGATAAATTATTAGAAAGGCCAGAAGAATGGCGGTTAATCTTGCAGGACACACCTTGTATAAACAAACTTAAAACTAAC
Organism: Nomada fabriciana; assembly: GCA_907165295.1. NCBI lineage: Eukaryota > Metazoa > Arthropoda > Insecta > Hymenoptera > Apidae > Nomada > Nomada fabriciana. The sequence continues at coordinate 13,302,202 of OU015689.1, forward strand.
TACCGATACACTTCAATCTTTAATGATAATGTTATAAATTGCCCTTTGAAATTTTCATGTCATATCTATAGAACAAATTCCACCTGGAGCCACGTTTATTATTTTTTAATGGAGACTTAAACGAATAACACGCGAACGTATTATTGCATTTCGAGTACGAAAGAGAAAATCGTGGAAAGTTATAGGATGAGCGATAATTATTTATTTTTGTTGGCGTTGAGTGTAACGTCCAAAGGTTCGTCTATATTTTGCGAAGAACTGAGTTCCTGTTGGGGCAGTTGGTGGAATAAAGTGGCGATCGTTGCGTGTCGAGGCGGACCTTTTACTGTCAGATCCATCTCAGCCTCTTGAGGCCTATCTCTAAAGGTGGGTCCAGACTTGTTACAAACTTCTGTTACTGTTACCCGTGACGTCAGTTTTTGGTAACGAGGTGTGGGTTTGGCCAGATTCCCGTCCATATGCACGTAAAAGTCCGTCCACATTTGTTACCGTTACCGGGATTTGTTACCTAGTCCAGTGGTCTAGAAAAGGTCTGGGAAGAAATGTGAAGTGTTTTTTGATACCTGGTGGTGTTACTTGTTACTTGGTTTAGCCGTTCCACGTGTTGTCGGTATTTTGACCCGCTCCAAAGGAAGTACTTGAGTCGCTCGTGAATGGTTATAGCTTTCTTTGAATTTGTATCTTTTCTGGCTGCCTTTGGCCGGATTAGGTTGACTAAAGTTCATGATTCTAGTAAAATAATAATTTCTAAGTCATATATAATAAATCTTCATTATTTATAAAATACTTATAAAAATATTTTACAAATAACTTTTTGTTGATATATTGCGGTATTGATTTTTACATGTCTGTCGATCAATATTAATGGCGTTAATTGTATTAAAAAAGGGAAAGTGTTGCCGATTGAAATTGCTCTTTACCATGTGTTCTTTTATTCTAGTCCTTGCCATCTAAATCCTGCACTTAGATGGGCGAAAGGCTAAAAATTACTCCGCAAAAAATAGCGGGTCTATCTCATAGGCATAGGCTGAATGAGCTCTATCTCCCAGGCCTAAATAGTCTACAATACATAGGAACAGCGCCGCACAGACGAGTTCACACATGTACAGCAGTTCAGGGGCGAGCTAACACATTGGCAGTGGCGCATGGACGAGTGCACACATCTACGGCAGCTCACTGACTCCTTTGGAGCGGGTAAAATACCGACAATTTCGGCACCCGCCGAACCAAGTAACGACTAATGCAACGAGGAAACAGAAAACACTTCACATTTGCTCCCAAACCTCTTCTAGACCACGTGACTAGGTCCTTATCTTGGTAACGGTATGCGAGGAAGTAACAAGTCTGGACCCACCTTTACACTTATACTTGTCTCTCTCTCTACAGGACTACCGCACATTCTCGGTGGAGAACCACAGCCACATTTTATTCTTTCCGGAGATTTTTCACAGGTTAATGAATACCTAAAACAGATTATTTGTTTTTCTTTATGCAAGGATCAAAATTTGTTGCTATCAAACTTTACGGTTATTAAAAATTCTTTTAATTAGATGTTTAATGCGCTACAAGGTAGACGATGGATAATCGGAGTTTTAACCTTTTGAGTACTGTTAGAGCGTACAATGGAAGACAAAAATGTTGGCAGAGTAGGATTAACACTTTAGGTTCCTCGAAGCGATTCACTGGCTTATTTCGATCAGGATACATTTCAGCATACATAGCTTTAGTTCTTGTTGCAATTTTTACGGCACTCACCGTCCACTAAAAGCATATCAACGTGTTCGCTATTATAATTTTTTCATTTTTCCTTTTATCTTCCTGATAATTACGCACAAACACCGAGCATAACTTCAATACTGAATTAGAAGAATGATACGAGATTGCGGATCATGATAGATGTTGTCGTATTAATAAACATTGTCACCCAAACATCTCGCTGTCCTGCGGAAATCTGTAATAAGGTTGAATCTCTAACTTGATATTACCGCAACACAATTTTCAAATTTTCCGGTGTTTCACAGTGTTAAGGGAGCCGACTCCAGGCGCCATGGCGTGTGTGCGTGCACTCACACAAACAAAGGAAAGCATGCACGTATACGCCATGCGCGAGAGAGACACTCGATTTCGTAGCAACAAATACTCGTCTGAACAATTACATTAATGGAACTTTCGTGGATGTAGTACACATGGGTAGACTTCAACACAGCCGGGGAAGTATGTCTGAACGCCAATAAACACCAATCGTTGAGAAGAATCTCATTTCTTAAACTGGCAAGCATGAGACAGACACCGACGTAGAAAACAAGATGGCTGCAGGCGTCTTGACATATTTCACAGTTAGCATATTGTTCCGTCGTAAAAACCCTCCTTGCAAGAGACGTCGAGCGCGCGGTCCTCGGGTCCCGGTCAAGGGATTATCGAGGCTAGATTAATAACACCGATGCGTCGCGATACACAAATAGCATGCATTGTTCCACGGCTTACGAGCACGAGCAATAAACCTCGGTACCTCCAAAAGAAGGCGGCTAGCGATCGGTACGCAGAAGAACCTTCTGCGTGCAGATGGCTAGCACGTTTTATGACGCGCAAGTAACAAGACTGTTTTTGAGGAAAGTGCTTTATACCTTTAGCCAAGAGATTACAAACCTCCAAGTTATTCACGACCTCAACAGTTAATTGCATGCGTCATAAACGTGGACTTCCGGAGGGCCTTCGGAGCTGGGCCCAACAGACATCTGGCAGGTCAAGCTTTGGACACCCTGATGGAAATTCCGCTGCATTGGCAAACCGATGGCAACGTCTAAGGACACACCCTCTCCTCCTAGAGACGCGCTTCGGGCGCTAAGGAAGGGTGCGGCTACACCTCCAAAACACGCTGATTGGCAATTAGTCATTTTTCCTTATGTCCAATCAGCGTGCAGAAGATGACTTCCGAGTTGACGTTTTGACAAACGTTCGACGAGGAAGTCAGTTCCTTTCCGACAACCCTCAAGACAAGACGAACCTTGAACTTGAGTACTACCGCTTACTATCGCCGAGAAGAGCCTTACAACCTCGATCTCGCACACCACGCAAGCCGAGTCTTGCAATCAGACGTAGCGACGGAATAAGGGCTCCGAAGTCCTTACAAGACTTCGTAAGGTAACCCACGATTAGCGTGTGCATCAGGCCCACCGTCGTGGTACCACGGCCAAGCCTTACAACCTTGGTCAAACCTATACTCAGTGTTCGTAACGATTCGCTAATACTGTCGAGTATTACGAGCACGCCACACATATATTGAACGAATTAATATTTTATTCACTGCTAAAACACGCCACCCGGCTGTCTTGAACTAACACAAGATCACAGAAATTTGATTTTTCACAATCTATCACTTCTGGAAGGCGAAAAACGACTGTTACGATTTGCACAAATCCGACGTAAGAATTATGTAAGAATAGTTCACTGATTTTTCGCCAGGGGCGTTTATGGTACATCGTAGTGAATTTGATCCAGTTACCGTCAGGGTCGATAAAAATACAAATCAGTCGGTAAATGTAAGTTATAATTTCACACCACGAACGGCGATCATACGTGAATACATGATGCGTGCACACAGACACCAGTAAGGCATAGTTGCCGGCACGTATCAAGATCTCTGTCACGCTGTTGTCACATCTGTTACAATTATAACATAAGCATCAGCAAAATGAATCAGCTCGAGCCGTGATGTTGATTCGAGCCGCTGCAAACTTTTTTGTAGGTTCCAGTCGCCTTGGGGTACATGTTTTTACATTAATTGTTTTTTAATTCCTAACTATATGACAATGATCAATATTTGCTTACGAATATTTTAAAAATATTTGTTAAATACTTTAATTTAATATACGTGGATATGAAGTTGAAACGCTTTTTTCTACCGTTTTCTTGCCATGTACCTTGTCAATTATGGAACTGTTTGATATTTCGATCATTTGAACGTGTATACACGTCAATCCAAAGCTCATAATGTGTAACTCAAAATTTAAATCATTTGGTGGTACGTTTCATTTATATTACCAATAAAGTTGCTATGTTAATATATATGAAATATATTAACTATATTATACATCAATAATATAATTGTAATATAATTAAAATATATGTTAGATTATCGAAGGTGCTTGAATAGGTATTCAAATGATTATGTGGGCATGTATGTGTTAAAAATCGTTTTGTTTAGCTCTCAGCGTTGCTCGCTCTAAGCAACGGAAAGCTATGTATACAAAGATAGAGCTATATACGCCAAATGTACCTATTCAAGGACAGCAAGACGGGAATCGGCGTGACACCGCGCTATGACGCAGGGTGAGCGCCGTCATTTGTTCGTAAGATGAACCGCGTGGCCCGCGGCCCACCAGCTGCCTGTGCCTGACCTATGTCAAGCAGCAATAAGAGGCCTTCTCCCATAAGTTCCAAAAATTAATATTGTTTTATCAATCTGTTTGTTTCAACTTAACTCTCGAATCTCTTCTTTCATTTGCACTATTATCTTTTATGTTCGGCAAGAATCAAAATCTCAACTTGAGTCAATTCTATCGAAGTTTTCCTGAAAGGCAAAACTGTAATAGATATGATAATATCAACTATGTCTCCGTATTTTTCGTTTGTCATCCTACACAATGACCAAAGCAATGGGAAAAAGCGAATGAAATGATTTAAAAATTATCAATATATGCATATTCGGTACTTGCATACAATCTGTACGAATAAATATTTTCCTTTATTTCTCATTATTTGTAAAAAAGAAATAATTGTGTGGTCTAAAAGAAAGCCGAATTAGTAGTAAAACATCACACGAGTTTTCCAGCACTTCCTCAAGACTGTTTAATCTAAGACGTCTGAAAATGCGCTTCATACATTTTATTTTAATGTTAAAAATGTTAAACAGTACCATAATTGGCAAGATACATGGGAAGAGAAACGATAGCCCAAAAAGCTTCATCTCTAACTTCATAGTTACGTATATTAAATTAAAATATTTGACAAATGTTTTTAAAATATTGGTAAGCAAATACTGATCATTGTCATATAGTTAGGAATTAAACAAAAAATGAATGTAAAAAAATATACCGGAGGGGGATTCGAACCTACGAAACAGTTCCAAGCGGCTCAGCAGCTATGCCTATGTCCCGGCAGGAATCAAAATCTCGGCTCGAGCCGATTCATTTTGCTGATGGCTAGGATTGTAACAGACGTGGCAATAGTGCGACAGAACTCTCAAATGATGTGATTTGGCAACTATGGATCCCACTCCCCGTTTATAATTCTACCTAATTACGTTAGATGTCACATCATGAGTTTTTAATTCTGTATAATGACGTTAGATGTCACACCGTCAAATGACGATGTGGGGTTTCCACTAGTTGTAGGATCGTTGATTCTAACTACACCTAATTAAACACTCTTTAAGCCCGGTTGGATTTGGGTTTTTATTAGACTGAATTTTTGATATGTAACTTTTATTAATCGACTGCACAGCTTCGCTCGCTACCACGTTCTCTTCTTTCTTAATACTAGTCTTTGGGTAAGTTACCTTTTTTAGCAAGGAAACTCGGTTGCTCGTTTGCGGCGGCTAATTCAGTTTGTTCGCTCGAGATGGCGCGAGTGCCGCGTTTCTCGGCTGAACGCCACAACGAAGTAGACGATCTTTCTGTTTTCACTAACGTCCGTTTCTTTTAATGGCGCTTAGATCGATTCGGAGTTGGCCCCAAAAGAGTCGGCCCCCTTAAACGGAAAGTCACTGGTAGTGCAAGCGTAGAAAATACATTGTACATTTGAATCACTTGAAATGTGGTTATGCTACAATATGTTTCGTTGCAGTAAGGAATTATAAGCGAAAAGAAAAAGTAGATGAGCTGCTATATGTACATGTATCGAAATCGGACCCACTCAATTGTTCAAAACATTTTCTGCAAACAGTTTTTCGGACTGTTCACAATTGACTAGTCAGCCTCGTACGCATGTTTGAATGGTCATGAGAAAGTTTAGAACAGTACATTGTATTATGATGACAAAAATGCAAGAAAGGTTTGAATGGAGAAATGGACTATCCTCTCCACGTGGGGGAATCCCCCTTGGCGATAGCGACGCTCGACGACGCGGTGTAATATGATCCGAACCGGAGTATCGGTGTGACTGATACTAATTCAACGATGAAACTTTTACCAATGTATCTAGGAGATCGTTCTTATTCAAACGAGACCAAACACGATATAGTTTGAATTATATTTACTTGTTGGTACAGACTTTGTGGTACGTGTTCAATTAGTGTCAACTAGTAAATATAATTCAAACTATATCGTATTTGGTCTCGTTTGAATCAGAACGATCTCCTAGATACATTGGTAAAAGTTTCATTCAGAGAAATTCAGAAAGTACAAAAATGGACACGTGCGGGACTGGAACCTACAGAAATGTTTCTGGCGGCTCGGAAAAAATCTCCGCTCGAGCCGATTCATTTAGTTAGCTGATGATCACATTTGTAACAGATGTGGCAACAGCGCGACGGAAGTCTTGATAAGTTGCGGCAACTATGCCTTACTGTGTCTGTATTTACGTATTTACGTATGAATCGGTGTTCAATACTAGATACTTTGGACCGTAAAGGATCACAAAAAAAATCAGGGACTCAACTGTTGACTGATTTAGAGACATTTCCTTATAATATGTTTTGTTACGTATGAAGAATATTTTCCATACGTCGCTCTCAGCGCGTTTTCGAGCTCGCATCTGTGAAGGAAAAACGCCCTAAAATCCTTTCGCTTATCATAAACAACGTATCGGTTAAATACCGTCACTTACGGCACAGCTTCCGCCCCATTTCAAGCACAACGAGTGCTTAAAGCACTCGCTGTTGACGAAGGTCCTGCGTATCCTGTTGCTGTGTCGGTCATGCACAACCAGACGTATGTCGACCACTGCATCTTCGGAGCCTATGATTCCGAAACCTTAGTTCACATACGCAACTAGTTGATATAATTGTCCCTCCATTTTGTCCGATCTCGATCCTTCTGATCATGGACTCGCGCGTGATAAGGAGATGCAGTCCAATGAACCCTTGAGGGTGCTTGGGGTAGCCGGGAATCCGGAGCAGCCCTTTATGGTGGAAGGGCCCCCCCGTGGTTGCGTTTGCCGGTGAAACGCAAGAGATGGCCCTGCCATCGACGACTCAAAGCATCGAGTTCTCTCGCCGATCTGAATCGAATCATTATCTCCTCCCATCCTTTAGTCTCCCTCCTGATCTCACATCATCATCTCAAAACGCTACACAGTGATCCAGCCTTAGCATCGTTGCGGGACCGGGTTTGGCTTCTGCGCGCGCGCCAGGCTGTCTGTGCGGTGTTATATCGGTGCGGTTTCATTTCACCCATGCGAGGGCGGAAATTCCGGTGGTGCTCATGGGGGACCTTCCGGCGCGGACGTCCACACTGGAGTCAACTATGCGGGTCCCCTCTTGGTTATAACCGCTCCGGGAGGCGGCCACAAGTAGCAATAAATGCTACGTCGCGTTATTTGTGTGTATGTCAACGAAGGCCATCCATCTTGAGCTGGTGCTCGACTCCAGTACCGATGCCTTTTTAGCAGCTTTCCAGCGGTTCGTGTCAAGACGTAACCACGGGACAAATTTTTAAGGTGCGGATCGGGAAATTTGTGAAGCACCGCCGTGCTATTCGCGATCCGAATTTCCTCAACAGCCTCGCATCCGTTAAGTGGAGTGGAATTTCTGACCCCCAGCTGCCCTGCATTTCGGCGGGCTCTGAGAAGCCGGTGTCCGAAGCGTGAAACACCGCTTGAAGCGGTGCGTCAGAGCGCACACGCTCGCAATTGAAGAGCTGACCACACTACTTTGTCGGATCGAGGCGTGTTTGAATTCGAGACCGATTTGTGTCGTGTCCGAGTGCTTTGACGACTATCGGACGCTAACACCGGGAAATTTCTTAATCGGCGCGTCCCTGATCGCGTCACCGGAGCCCAGTGTCCTGGAGGTCAACAAAAACAATAATTTTTGCGGCATCTAGCACACACGAATTACCACGGTACCTGCCTATGGAAGATTCCGTGATGAGTATGACCGTCTTGAAGGGTCGCGCGTCAACAACGTCTATTGGAAAGCATACTTGGTTGACATTCATAAATACTTCTCTGCTATCAAACAGTTTGGAAGCAAACCACGCGTACTTTAACATATTGACAACGATCGGAGAAGATAGTTGATGGTGAACTATTGAATGAATTTTCATGCAATCTTCTCGGGAATTTATTTCCCGCTTCTGCTCTATCAAAAAACAACAATTTTGGAGACGTTTTATTAAATTTTTTACTTGTCTATAAAAGTAGACATCGCACGGCTGGACCAGAGGGGTGCATTTCGGAGGTATGACTTTCACAGTGCACGATGGCATACCCTCGTCATCCTGGAATATTTCATCATAGATCACGGGATTAGTCTGCCACCCCCCCCCTCCAAAGAATCTATTAGTAAAAGAAACTTTTATTTCTGAACGTATAATTGCAAACAATTATTTAAAAACACTTTATATAATGCCGTTGTGAGTTTTCCCGATTTTGAGCAGGTCACAACGACATTATGATATTTGGCCGAGTACTCGTCAACCAAGTTTCGAACCCTCGGTCCAAATGTACCTGATGCCTCTTGCAGGCACACGAAAACAAAGGGTAATAATTTCCTCGACAAAGACAGGGCATACTGGGCGGTGTAGTAATGGGTCACTTTATTCATGCTCTTCCTTTGGACGGGGACTATTCTTGCTCCTCGGCGGGCGAGTGTTCTGTCGTAGGTAGATTGGTACTGGCAGCCGGTTTGGTCCGTGTTGATAACGAAATCCGAATTAAAATTCGGTATTAGGGCATGAGCTTGTGCACGAAAATTATCTGTCGCAGCCCACGTTTCCTCCATCGTTGAGGCTTCGCTGTTAGAAACATATTTCCTTATTTTTCGTTGCCGGATTCCATGCTTCCTTTTGAATTCTTTCACCCACGTATCGGACGCTTAAAATTCAAAATCGCGGAACTGGCTTGCAGCAGCCAGAGCCAACTCCTGAAGGTTTCGCGTAGTCACTTTCTGGCAATGGTAACGAGCTTCCTGGAAACGATCATTTGTCCACGAATCGATGATACTATATTTTTCAAATGCGGTCCCACCACTTTTTATGTGTGCTTCCCACTTTGGCAGATCATCCATACGTTTCAAGCGGGGGCACCCTCTCTTCTGCAGCGTCTTCAGTGTCCAAACTGGATGTGCCTTTGCAATATTTACCACTTGAATTTTTTAATCCAGTGGAATATATTCCGGTTTCATTTTCTTCTCCGGTGGCTGGAAATTTTCGGACGAACCCGATCTTCCAACTTCGCACGCGTTCTCCTCGTCGGGTTCATCCTCCATGGAAAGCTCATCGCATTCGATTAAATTTTTCTCGGTTAACATTTCAATCGTCCGATGATAAAGTTCTTTTCCTATGAGAATGGCCTCGTCATTAAAGACTCCTGAAGCTTGGGATGCAATAATGTTCTCTTGAGCCAGCAGCTCTTCATAATACGCGCTACTTCGCGCGGATACCACACCTAGTACAGCAATTTTATATGCAATTTTCTCAGAAAATTCTGAACATTGTGCTCTACTGCTTTGCCAAAGTAACTTTAGATACGCCATCTTCAAATACTGTAAGTTTCAGGAAAATCCGTTTCCCGTCATCCTCGCCCTCTCCTTGTAAGTTCATAAGTCAGCTAACTTGTGTTTTATTGAACCGTTAATTTATGTGCCCTACTTTCGTGAAATTATATTGCTAATATTTGTCTGTATACCAAAGGGTTTATACCCGTTTACCAATAAATAAATAAATAAATAATGAGATACCCAAGAAAAACTTTGTTTGATTCGCAAGGTGCTTCTCTGTTCGTACCGATTGGTTGCGACGGTGTCGATGCTCTGTTCGACCGGCAACGCTCGCGGATCCACGAGCCGTTGGGCCTCTTCGAGGCGGGGATGATAATTAGCCCTAAATTAAGCTTCTGCGCCGGTGGTCTTCCGTGTCAACAAGGTACGAAGATTGTCGACCACCGGCGCGACAAAGAGAAACAATGCACCAACAGCGTGTTGATACACTGCGGAGGGTCACCTGAAGGATTCCCGAATAATTTGTAATGGCGATTTGGCTGATGCATGCCTTTCTTGAAGCACTTATTCGGAGAAAGGTATCTCAAGTTACCGAAAAATTTTGTTCTCTATTAAATGTGAACACGGTATCAGCCCAAATGGAGCAAGAAATAATTGGTTTTTGCTTGTCTCTTGGGAAAAAATGGAAAGCCTGTTACCGAAATCATCAGTACTTAATTAAACGCCACCGTATGTAGCTTGACACGCAAATATATATTGGAAGTGTGCCAGAGACGATTGAATCAATGCCAGATCCAAGTCGAGGAAGACGTATTGTCGCCTTTGAGAATGCATCGACAAAAACAAAAAACGCCGCGTTTAAGAATTGCTGTCTTCGAGAACATCGGAGGAATTACATTGGGCCGCGGAATTATCTGAACCCTTCTCCAGTTTATCCACTCGGCCGCATTCTGATCTAAAAAGCCACCAAATAACTGCACTTTGTTTAGATTTAGATCTGTCCGAAAGGAAATATAATATCCTTCGATGTTTTGTAAATGCTCTGCATGCACAGTGTTTCCCAAGCCTAAGAAAACTTCGAAAAATGAAAAAATCATTTTTGCCTAGTTCAATATCGGTGACAGAGACCTCGGCAAAAATAAGTGCAATGTTTATTGAATATTACCGTGGAAAGTATTTTTAAAATGATTGATATAGAGGAGTGTACCACTTTAAAGCTGATTTGCAAATGGGGCTTCGATGGAAGCTCTGGACATACTTATTTACAAACAAAAATTGACTCACAGTTATTTTGGGACAGATGAATTTTTATTTGTAATTGCTTTAGTACCACTTCAATTAATAGATGAAGATGGCAAAGTACTGTGATTCAATCCTCCTCCTTCGTCAACGTTTTTCTGTCGGCCTATTCAATTTATATTTATGAAAGAGAGTGAGTCTTTAGTTAGAGGAGAAGCATTATTAATGAAAACAGAGCTTGAAAATCTTTCACCCTATACATACAATTTAAATAACAGAAATAATATACAAGATAATTTTGAGCTACATTTTACTATGTTTGATGGTAGCATCGCTATATATCTTATCAAAATCAAATGCCCCTTCAACATGTTATTTTTGCGGGTCAACGCCGAAATAAATGCATTCGGTGACAGTTGCTGAAAATCCATATAAAACAGAGAACTACCGTTTTGGCTTGTCCACTTTACATTGTTGGATACGTTTCTTTGAATGTCTTCTCCACATTACCTATAGACTTCCATTTGAAAAGTGGCAAGTAAGAGGAGGAAACAAAGAAATATTTGTAAAGAACAAGAAACGGATTGAAGAAGATTTTAAATCTCGTCTAGGACTTATTGTGGACAAGCCAAGACCAGGATATGGCTCCACTAACGATGGTAACACGGCCAGAAGGTTTTTCAGCAACGCAGATATTAGTTCGGAAATTACAGGCATTTGTAAAGATTTAGTAGAAACATTTATTTTAATTTTAAGAATTATATCTAGTAAATACAAAATAAATACAATTACATTTAGTGTACTTTTAAAAGAAACACTAAAACTGTATTTAGCTAAGCATTGTTGGTACTACATGCCACTAAGTGCCCATACAATTTTAATACATGGTTCCCATATCATAGACTTTTTTACTTTACCAATAGTTCTTCTTCCCGAGGAAACTTTAGAAGCAACACACAAACAAATTAGAAGAAATAGATTAAACCACGCACGTAAAACAGGCAGGAAAGATACAAATATTGATCTCTGGCGGTCCATTGCCACTCCGAAGTGGTGTCGGAAAGCGCGATCGAGGCACGTCTTTCTCACGCGCGGCAGAGCGGCTGTTGGAATTTGTTTGCGCCTCGTGGTGCGGTTCTGTCGCGTAGAGATAAGTGGACGTGTGACTTGAGCTCGGCGACGTGCGTTCTCGGTATGACCATCGCATCGCCCCCCAATTTTCCGGGAAATATTAGGGAAATCGGGGGTGCATGGAAGCGTCGCCGAGGCCAAGGAACGACGCCTTGATTAGTCCTGCAGACACGACCGCCAGCAACGGAACGGCCGTAACGCATTGTCCACGCGAATGATAATTTGTATCGATCATCTTAATAATAAAGCAAGGGTTCACCTCCCCCAGTAAGCTCCGACAGACCTATAGTAAATCTATCTATAATCTAAAATCTATCTCTCTTATAGTAAATTCAGATCCTCTTAATTCGACTCATCGAAATGAAATTTCAAAAAAAAGCACTAAAGAGTTTTCTGAAATACAACAATATATAGTACTTGCAGATAACATAGAAAACTTAATTCGATCAAGGATTTTGGATGATTTGCGAATCAGCTAAGTAAAGCAGAGAGTACTGAAACAGAAAACAATGAATCAGGAAACGGCTAATGATTCTAAAAAATCGTTACATCTGGCATACAACTGGTTTGACCCTTTCCACTATAAAAATGTTCATTATTTACCCATTGCACTCCGAACCATTCTGGGCGTTGACTATCAGCTACTCAGCGCTACTTTAGGTGGCAGAAATGACCATTTACAAACCCTCGTATCATTTAGTATGGTTTTGGAACTAACTAACATATTATAATGATATTGGATTTATATGAATTGGTTGAAATCGAGAAATGTATATTTGCAAAAAAATCAATATTTTATTTTTTATAATTTTGTACAGTGTGATAAACTTTAAAACACTCCCCAAAATGCATTGCAGGCTGATTAGTGCACGTTTGACAATAATAAGTTGTTTGACACCTGCCACCAGGTGTTTTCCTGTCAGAACAAACAATGCAATCCTGTTTTCGTTGTCCCACATCAGGAATATGTTTATTCTCTAATCTATTGTCCGCAGAAGATGTGGACGGACGCGTTTTCGATTCACGAAAATCACCCCTCAACTGGTCAATGAGTGCCTTGACAAACTTGTACGTCATTGGCGTTTCATTATTTGTTTGTTTTGAGATACGATTAATAATGTATGAGTTAATGACACACATTTCCAACCCCCAAAAAAATAACTTCCTCCACCATTTCAGCGGAGTGTACGCGCATGCGCCCAGTGAGGCCGCCAGTAAACACCTGCGACCGATCGAGATCGCGCCCTCGATTGATAGCTGGTGGCATTAATGACCGCGCGTCGATCAAGGCGCAAATTTACGGACCAACCGACCGGCGCTCCAAAAAATTAGTAAAATTTGAACCGCCAAACCGGCAACCCTCGCATCACCGTAAGCCACCCTTACGAGTGTACACTTGACTAATTGTTAGCGTTTAGTGTATAGTTTTCGTTTTGCGAAATAGGGTATGTCTCTTGTTCGTCCATTGTGAACGTTTGACATCCGGCAAAGAGCCAACATTAAAGTGACGTGTGACAAAGTCGAGCGACTAAAAGTAATTTCGCATCCCGCCTCGAAGTCCAAGCCTTCGCCAAGGTTGTTCCAGCCGTCCATATCCAACCGAAACATTTCGTACTTCGAGCTTGATTGGAATCGAGGAAGAAAAAAAAAGGGAATTTGGTGGCCCGAAAATAAGAACGTCTACCACTATGAGTGCTATCGACGAGCTTTTGCAGAAGCAAAACCAGCTTATGCGCTCGATTGAACGAGTGCTTACCAATTTTAAAATGTTGGGTCAAGCCAAAATGACCGAAACCACTACCAAAAATCGCATAGCGATAGTGAAGGAAGCCTACAAGGAAAGTCTGGACTTGGACGCAAAATTAGCAACAAATTCGGACCAAAAAATGCGAGCAAGTCTGACCTACTTCACAGAAGACCAATTAGCTAATTCCGAGGAACTCAGGAAGCCCTGGATTTCATGTCGGAGGCGCTAGCGAAAGTTCAACCCGTAACCGAAAACGTCGAGTCCAACGGAAAATTTTCAAATTCGACGACCCGACCAGCGGTTCAACTTCCTAGGATTCAGCTGCCGTAATTCGCGGAGGCGTTCGAAGAGTGGGAGAGCTTCCGTGACCGCTTCACCTCGATGGTTATAAACAATGCTTCGCTATCAAATGTTGACCGTCTTCACTTTCTTTACTGGTTGCTGAAGGGCGACGCAAACCAAGCGGTGAGTCACCTGCCAAGAACCGAAAACAATTTTAAAGTCGTATGGGACATAATAACAACGCGATAGGAAAATAAACGCCGGTTAGCATCGATACATTTACGTACCCTGTTTTCGTTACCGACTGTTTTATCCGAAACACCGTCAGAATTGCGAGCATTGCGAGATAAAATCAACGTGTCGACTCAAATGCTGCGGAATTTAGAACGTCCGGTCGAACACTGGAGCGACGTAATAGTTTTTCTAGGAGTCTGGAAACTCGATCGAGAGACAAGGAAAGCTTGGGAATTTCACCTCGGCGACCAAACTGAGCCTCCGAAGTACCAAGACTTCGACGCGTTCCTCGACCTCAAGAGCCGTGCGTTGGAAGCGATGCCGACGCTCTATGGCAAACCTCAGTTAGCACCGATCAGCCTAAAGCCGCCAAACAGAAAGCAGTATTGGCGCATTCAACTTCCACCGGGAAAATAACGTGTCCAATCTGTCAGCAGAGTCATTCAATTTATCAATGTTCAACATTCTTGTCGAAAACACCTTTCGAGCGGCACAAGGCGATCAGGCAACAGAACCGGTGCGCAAACTGTTTGTGTAAGGAATGTCGACGACGACACCATACTCTGATCCATTTTCCAGGAGACCAAAACAATACGTCGAAGCGTATTGATCCGCACGATCCACACCACCCATATTTGCCGTGTATTCTAACACCATTTCAGGCTTATTGACTGTTATATGACAAATATTTTATGCGTGCAACTTCACTCTATTTCAATATTCATTAGCCCAGTGCTATAATGTGAAATACCCGTAAAAGTCAAGAGACGCTTGGAGAAACCCTCCGGCCATCGAATGGGGACGAAGGAGTGTGCGCCCCCCAAAGGAAGGAAGAATCAGAGGGCCCAACAGGCGCAGTTGACCCCCAAACTGGCTGCCCTTAGCCTGAACGGGCAAAAGAAGGAGGCGGCGGCAGCTGCACCTGCACCGGGGGGCTCTGGTCCCGTGGCGAAGAGGCCCGAAGAGGGATTAGAGCCGGTGGAAAGAGCTCGTCCCGCAGTGATGGAGACGACGAGGCCCGTGGAGGAAGGGGCCATGAATCTGGGCCAGTGAAGCGGCTATGGCCCTGCTGCTCCAGGCCAACCTTAACCACTCGGTCCGGGCCCAGGACATGCTTGTCCAGTCCATGGCTGAGTGGGGTGTGGGGTTGGCGATTGCTGCCGAGCCATACAGGATCCCGGACCACCCGAATTGGGTGGGAAACTCGGGGGGCTCGGTAGCGATCATCCTTGGAGGATTCTCGATGCCCATGCCGTTCTCCCTTCTGGAGAGCGGCGAGGGCTACGCAGCGGTTCAGTGGGGGGATGTTGCGGTGGTGGGGGTCTACGCACCGCCTCGGTGCAACCGGGTGTCATTCGAGAAGGAGTTCCTGAACGGGGTCTCGGGATGCATCTCGCGATGTCGGTCCCGTCCGGTCATTGTCCTGGGGGATTTTAAGGCCAAGTATCAGGCTTGGGGTTCCCCTGGGACCGACGTGAGGGGCGAGGCGGTGCTGGAAATCTTCGAAAGGCACCCCCTGACATAACTAGGGGGGTTGGGTCGGATTCTTACCAACTAAAACCACCCCGGTTACCTAAACTCGGCGAGGCCAGAAAGAGGCCACTGCTAAGCACGACCTCTCGCTGCCCAGCATCCTACTCACGATTGCTTGACAAAAAGAGGCCCGCCCCCACTCCTTATACAGGGTGGCCCAGGACTCGCGCCAAATTTTAAATATTTGGATAGCCGAGGTGATTCTGAACAACTTTTTCCTTGACGAAAATATCTTTGGACGTTTCGTTTTTGAGTTATTAACGAAAAACACTGACCAATGAGAGCGCCCGAAACGCCGGCGCGCTATCGGGATCGGGCGCCTCGGGGGGCCACGTTACTACATCGTCTTAAATTAATAATAATGTGTTATTATTCGTTATCCATTTATAACAATTTAATTAATAAGTTGTTTAATAACCGTTCCATACTTTTATTCGTTATCCGAATCGAATAAAATGTTTTATTAATAATGAAAAAGGTGTTTGAATAATCAATGTTAGAAAAGGGTAAGCATATAGTCAATACAATAAGATAATAAATCGAAATGAAAATAAAATATAATACCGATAAATAGTTAAAACCATGCTCTAAATGAATAAATAAATAGGAAGGGCTGACTATGTTAGTCCGTGTCTCGCGCTCTAAGGCCCCCAACTGAATACACCTACGTATCTAAGGTCCACCGTATCCTACGCTTCGTCTAGGACATTAATCCCATATTGGTACGTCAGTAATAAAATATAATAAATAAGTACATACCAGGGGTGTGCGGGTTCTCGAATTCACGAGATTCCAGTTTCGGGATCTCCATTTCTCGATGCACCTTTCGGGGTCTCGATACGTTCGGGATCTCGAAACGTTCGGGATTTCGAAGCGTTCGGATACTTTCGAGAATCTCGACGAGTATCACATTTCCGAGAGCTCGCCCGGTCTCGCCCGAGTTTTCTCGACCCAACCCGAACTCGAAATATCGAGAACCCGCACACCCCTACTACATACTTAAATAAATAAATATGTTGGGGAGATTTCGCCCTCCCACTGGTCGGGTTAGAAATCGTCGCGCCAAAGAAAGTTCGAATCTCGCCAAACGAGTATAACGGAGAGATGGATAAAGCGGCGGTACTAAAGCTAGTACGCGACTAGAGCAAAGAGCGAAAAGCGAATAAGGAAGTAAGCGAGACGACTAATTTACAAGACTAATTCGGCCGATAGCTCGGCTTAAATACAAAAGGGTCCCTCCCGCTCCCGGCGCCGCCCGCCGTCATCACGCCTAGGCCCTCTCGCGATATTGGCTAGCGAGGGGAGCGGGACAGCGGCACGGCAACGGAAGCAAACCTGGATTTTGTATTGAACTACTGAGGTGCCCTGGACGGTTTACATTTATCGCGAAGAAATGTTTATGGTGTAAAAACCTTCGACCGTCCAGGCCACCTCTAGCAAAGCAAAGACTCGCACCCGTTCGCAGCAAGGAATTTGCTCGAACAAAATAATATACGTAGATACTACGTTAAACGGAAGGCGGGTGCACCCTTGGTTCCTGTGCCCCCCATATCCATCTCCAGTTATGTAGACTGCATACCCCGTTCCACTATCCGAAGAAGTGGCCGTTCGTTCTACCTCCTCTTCGGGATCTTCGGGCGGGGGACTCGGCATGGGCCCGTTCCCGTCGTTCTTCTTCATTCTCCCGTCGTATCCTGTGGTCCATGGTGACACGCGCAAAAGTTTTCAGCGCCTTCCAAGTGTGCTCGTTAGCGTTTGCCAGCGTTATCACATTTTGGACCGTGAGGCGACTCCCAAGTTCCTCCTCTAGGGATGACCGTTCAGCATCCCACCTGGGGCAAGCCAGCAGCAGGTGTTCTGCATCGTCCATTTCATGCCCGCAGTCCAAACACACTGTGTTTTCCGATTTCCCAATGCGGGCCCTGAACTTGTTAAACACCCCGTGACCCGTGGAGAGCTGCGCCAGGTGGAATTCCAGGCTGCCGATGGCATGCCCCTTCAGCCATTCTTGCACATTTGGTATCAGCCTCCGCGTCCAATTGTACCCTTGAAGTCCGCCCATTCCGCCTACCATCGGCATCTCCTTCTACAGTTTCTTCTTCGCCACCGTCGGGCCCTCCTCTGGCGGGGCGCCACCACCCTTTACAATCCTGAAGTGACCGTACCAGCGGTCCCGCTCATGTATGCGAAGATGGATTGGGAGGGTTCCCGCCAGCACACATGCGGCCTCGTAGGCCACGGAGCGGTCGCAACAGGTGACCCTCGCCACTGGAATCTTATGCGCCCTCGTCAAGGCGGCCTTCAGGGTCCCCCTCTCCAAGGCCGGTCTCCCCCAGAAGGAAACTGCCTCATAGAGCCTCCCGCATCGCTGCCCTGGTCCACCAGTTTTTGGTAGCTCAGGGATGACATAAGATTGGTGGCCTTCCCAATCAACTTGGTAACATGCGCGACAAAAGACCTTCTTTTGTCGATGGTCACCCCTAGATATTTGATCTCGTCCGCTGTTTTAATGTGTCTGCCGTTGATCACCATCTCCACTGGGTTGGGGATCCTTTTCCTGGTGAGGATGATGACGCTTGTCTTCTCCGGACAAGCCTGCAGGCCCTTCCCCAGAGAACCACATCAGGATCTACGCGTACATACTGTTTATATCTCTCTGTACTCCGTCCAGATCGTGGCCTGCTATCAGGAGTATGAGGTCGTCTGCGAAGGCGATGAGGGTGGTATTAATCCCAGTAAGCTGTAGCACCCCATGGAAAACCATGTTCCATAGTAGGGGGCCCAGGACCGAACCCTGGGGCACTCGGTTGAGGAGCTCCGTCCTCCATCGATTTCGCGCGGAAAGTCGGGCCTGGCTTCTCGCTTCCTTTTCTTCCTCGGTGGACACTGCCGCGCCCCCTTGCCGGAGTTCTCGGAGACGCTCGTGGATAGATGCGTCCCTCTGCGCTAGAAGATCGAACGGTACGGTGCCCGCCAGAACCAGCGCCGCCTCGTGGGATATGGTGCGGTATCCTCTCACCACCCTGATGGCCATCCTCCTCTGTACACGGCGCAGCAAGGACTTGCTGCGCCGCTCTACCATCAGGGCCAACGCCCATATAGGGGCGCCGTACA
This sequence comes from Nomada fabriciana, assembly GCA_907165295.1. Taxonomy (NCBI): domain Eukaryota; kingdom Metazoa; phylum Arthropoda; class Insecta; order Hymenoptera; family Apidae; genus Nomada; species Nomada fabriciana. The sequence continues at coordinate 13,321,140 of OU015689.1, forward strand.
GCGCCATGGACCGCACGACACCGAGGTAGAGGCGGCGCACTCCCTCGTCTGGTCCCGCGATGTTCGGCAGGAGGCGTCCTAGTCCCGTTGCCGCCCTCTCCAGTCGGGGGCCAGTTCGTTGAAATGGGCTCGAAACTTCCAGTGGCTGTCCAGAAGGAGACCGAGGTACTTCATCCGGTCCCCGATCTAGACGTATTTGCCTCCTACGGTGATCCAGGACTGGGGCAGTCCCCCGCCACGACGCCTGTCGTGAAACCATAACCATGTGAAACCATTGACAACGGAGGCCAATCCCGTTTCCGCTAGCCGGATGGTCATCGCCCAGTCCCTCCCGACAGCCATCAGCAGCGTGTCGTCGGCGTAGCACGTCAGGCTAACGCCGTCGGGAAGGGCAGCCCGCAGCACCCGGTCCTATCCGATGTCCCATAGTAAGGGTCCCAGGACTGACCCCTGTGGGACACCGCGGTCCACCTCCCTCGTGCACAGCCGGCCACCTGGGCCGGGATACTCAATCCACCTGTCCGTCAGGTAGTCCTTCACGATCTTCCTCGTGTAGAGGGGCACTCCGTGGTCGACGAGCGCCCCACGGATACGCCCCCAAGGAAGGGAGTTAAAGGCGTTGGCAATGTCCAAGCTTACCGCCAGCGCCACCCCTCCCCGGGATGTGGCCGAGTCTGAGTGGGATTTCACTCGCCTGCTCGCGTCGAGCGTCCCCCTCTGAAACCGAACTGGGACTCGGCCAGGGCGGGACCCACTCCGGACATGTGTCCTGAGAGGCGGGAGGCCACCCCCCTCTCGAACAGCTTTCCCACCTCGTCGAGGAGGCATATCGGTCGATATGACGAAGGAGAGTCGGCGGGCTTGCCGATCTTCTTGAGAAGGATCATCCTCCCCCTCTTCCAACTGGCCGGGACGCGTCCAGTCCTCAGGCAGGCGTGGAAAAGGCGCCTTAAGCGGGGCCCCAGAGCGCGGAGGACGAGGGCCATGGCTTTGCCCGGGATGCCGCCGGGGCCCGGGGCCGTGTTGCGGCCTCCCATTTTCCTCATGGCCAGAGAGAGCTCCTCCGCCGTGACCCTCCTGTCGTCGGGCCAGCTGCTCGGGTCCGGCACTTCCTCTTCGAGCTCCGGTGCCCCTTCTTCCTTGTCCAGTTCTGGTGCTGGTGCCTCTTCTTCACTCCCCTCGTCCTGGGGGAACAGGGTGTCCACCACCCTGTCCAGGAGCTCCGGATCCAGGGTTTCCGTCACGGAGGGGGCCCATGGGCGGAGCTTGCCCATTACTATCCTGTACGGGCGCCCCCAGGGTTCGCGCTTCAAGTCCTCCAAAAGTCCGGGCCACGCCCCTGCCTTCGCCCTCTTGATGGTTTCCTGGAGGACCACCACCTGCTGCGGGCCTTCTTCTGGCCCTCTGCAGTAGTCGCCAGGCGCGAGCACAAACGTGGCGCAGATGCGCTTTCTCCGGCGACCACCAATAGGTTCCCCGTCGGTCCGGGGCGCGGGATCGGGGCATGGCAACGTCGCAGATCGCTGCCATGCCTTCTCGAAACCACCACGTCCGGGCCAGGCTACGGCGAGGGAGGCGGCCATCAGCGCGTCCTCGTCCAGCCGCTTCAGCGCCCATCTCTTCTTTCCTGCAACAGGGAGAGACCGGGTGGCGACCGGTACCCCGGTCCCCTGCCCTTACCACCCTTTCTCGTCCGCGGCGGTCCTCGACTCCGGGCGACGCGCAGCTCCATCAGGATGTATAGATGATCGCTGAGGATCCCCGTCTCATGCGCCATCCTCCAGCCTCTGATGCGATCCGCGACCGAGCGGTCGCCAACCCCACACCCCACTCAGCCATGGACTGGACGAGCATGTCCTGTGCCCTGGCCGAGTGATTAAGGATGGCCTGGAGCAGCAGAGCCATGTCCCCTTCACCGCCCCAGCTCCATGACCCCTTCCTCCATGAGCCTTACCTCCGTACTTACCGGGGGAGCTGTAGGTAGCTCCCCTTCTTCGTCTTTGGTCATCTTCGCCGTGGAAGAGCCCGCGACTTCTGGAACAGCCGTCGTCAGCACCTTCTCCCGCACGTCCAACTTCAGGGCGGCCATTTTGGGGGCCAGCTGCACCTGTTGGGTCCCCTGGTTCTTTCTTCCTCTGGGGGGCGCGCAGCTCTTCGTCCCCATGCGGTGGCCGGATGGCTTCCCAAGATCGGCGCACAGGGTGCAGCGGGGAGTGCTACGGCACTCCGCTACGTGGTGCTCCATGCTCCCGCAATTATGGCACCGTCCGCTGCGGTCCATGGTGCTGGTGCACCGCTGCCTCACGTGCCTCGTCTCGAGGCAGCGGAAGCACTGGAGCGGATGGTCGGCCAGGGCTTCCACCCGGGCGGTGGTCCATCCCACGCTTATCCTCTTGGCCGCGCATATTCTCCTGACAGCCGTCAGTGGGCATTTCGCCCAGAGGGTGCCGAGACCCAGAGAAGTCGACCGGATTTCCCCGGTTTTTACCTTCGCCTGTGCGCAACCTCCGGCAGCCGCGAGGGCTGCGGCCACGTCGGCGGTGGTATTGGACGCCACCAAGTCCCTGACCCTTACCTCGGCCATTTTCATGGGGCGAGCCACGCTCACCCCGTCCACCCCGTCGAAGACTTCCCTCATCTTTGCGGCGGGGGCGTCCGCCTTTGCGGCCACCTCCGGCCCGGAGATTTCCAGCAGAAGGCCCCCTGAGGCCGCTTTCTTTGGCCGCAGATCCGTGATGTTGAGCTCCGCCAAGTTGATTTGGCTGGCAGAGCTCATGGCCTCCGCGAGGGACATCTTAGCCCCGTCCCTGATGCTCAGGGCGATCGCCGCCGTGCGCGGGGGTCTGCGAGTTGGGGTTTTGGAGGTGGTCTTTGCCCCCTTTCCCCCCTCCTTCGTCAGCAGCTGCTGTTGCTGCTGTAATTTCCACGGCTGCTTTTGTTGCTGCGGCCTGGCCGGCAGTCTCCTCGCAGTTGTAGGAGGGGTCGGGGGCTGGGCCGGTTATCCCCCAGCCTGGGTCGTCGCATCCATCTTTCTTCCTCTTCTCCCAGTCACCGTGACCCACGTCTCAGTGGTCTTCTGTGTCTGTGTGGGGGGGCTCGGCATCAGGGGGATGGGGAGGGGGTCCGCGCGTGCCGGGTCGCCGCGGGTTGGTCCCCGCGAAGGCAGGCCGCCACCACTTCCGTCCTCACCTCCCCGATCCTGACCACCCCCGGCGTCTCCTTCTTCGGCGTCCACTGAGTGTGGACTGTCCTGGTCCGCTCCTCAGCCAGCTCCTTCCTCATAGAGTCCAGTCTCTCCTCGACTCGTCCCACTTGGCTGGCCAAGAGCGCCTCCAGGCGTTCCTCGCTTATTGGCTCCGCCCTCCCCCTGGAGGAGGAGGAGGAGTGGGACGTACGGGTCTTCGGTTTGTCCCCCTCCTCTTTTCCTCCTCCCGCTTTCGTTCTCACCACGACCGCTTTGGCCGCAGCGAGCGCCAGTTTTAGGTCAGCCACCTGACCGCGCAGCTCGAGGATCTCGTCCTCCACGCGCTGCGCGTTGCTTTTGGCTGACCTTTTGGCCATCTCCGTCGTGGCCGCGCGCACTACGGGGCCGCCACGTTCTGGTCCCTGATGAACGCGCCCTTCAGGTTCGCGCCCCTGGTCGCCACCCTCCTTACAGCTTCCAACTGGGCCAAGATCTTGGCACCCAGGTTGGCTGTGGGCTGCGGCCTCAGTTCATCCGCCAACTCTTCCACCGTTGGTAGGCCTTTGATTCGGAGGTACCCTTTGTCCTCGGTGCTCCGCGCCCTCTTCCCTTTGCAAGGGACCCGCCTCTGGTCAGGGTCGCCAGAGGGTCGGGTCCTCTTCTTACGGCTAGCGGCGTTGTGCGCGCTGGAGTCCGTTTCGCCGTCTGTGTCGCTGATGACACAGACGAATTCGCTGCTCTCCGCTGCAAGTATCCTCTGGATCTGGGTGGTCCTCAATGTTCCTGGGGTAGCCTCCCTGGTTTCATCCCCGTCCATGGGTTGCCCCGTGGATGTGGTCCTCCCCGCCGGATTCGCGACACTCGGGCGCGATCCCTCTCTTCCTGCTTTGAGGTTTGTTTGTTTAGTAGACATATTTGGCAGATATTAATTGAACGGTGCGCCCATCATGGGACCAACACCGCGGTGGGGGCACTTCCCCGTTTAAGTTTTACCCTAGTTATGAGTGCCGAAGCCGAGAAGCGGTTTGTCGGGCAGTCAACCCTATAGGCACCGAGTGACTCTAGAGGAAAATGTTACGGGATAGGCCAGCGCCACATACGATGCTAAAGGTTTAACGTCATCCCTATTGAGTGGGCGACACCAGATCCGAGCCGATGCCAGACCCAAGCCTCGGGCTAGACGTGCTGCGATTTAACCTATGCAGCGTCGGTTATAAGGAAGTACTGACCAGGTAATCCTCCATACCTGCGCCCGAGTACCCCACTTCAACCCCGTCATTGGCTCCAGAGGGTGTACGCGTTAGCGGTTCTTCGACGTTAAACTTGCGGGTTCACGGGATCTTTGCCGTACTTATCGGACTTACGTTTACCCTTATTACTACCACAGAGGTCAAGTACTAACATCACGCGCAAACCCCGGTCGGGGGACAACTACTTCCCCCTTGGTTAGTCTGCCGGGAATATCCACGGGGCATCGACCGCAGCCCGTCCACACGCACATTTACACCGTCAGCCGCAACTTGGTTTTTCCCTGCTCGGCTCCAGCCCGTCCGGCATGGTTGTACCTACCGGGAATGCATCTCCCGCCGGCATGGTCTTGAGCCTCATTGCAACTACTTAAGCCCCTGCACCACGAAAAGGTGGCGGCTCCTAGCAGGGGTGAGATAGGAGGGGACATTCCTTATCCTGAGTTCCTCGAAGACCGCGTTCCACGGGAGCGTGTTGAATGCGTTCCGGATACCGAGGTTGATTGCCGCACACACCGCGCCCCGGTCGCGTCCTCAGCCACCCCGTTTAGCTTCTGGAGCGCGTCTAGCGTCGACCTACCCCTCCTATACCCGAACTGTCTGGGTTGCAGACCGTTTACCCCCAAGAATTCTTCGTTCCCCTTGACGATATACTCCCACGCCTTGGAGATCGCCGGAAGGATACATATAGGCCTGTAGTCTTCAGGAAGGGTGACCTAGCCAGGACCTAGCCAGGAAAATACTCTAGCCAGGTCCGCAGGTGTGTCGGTAGCCAGGACCATTAAGATGGCTGTCGGTACCTTATCGACCCCCACCGCCTCCTTCGTCTTCATCCTACTGGCCATGGCCCGTATCTCGCACACTGAGATTGGCGGAGGTAACGACTCGTCCCCGGTTGGATCGATCGTGGCCGCCTCCCGGTCCTCCGAGAGGGGGGGGGGGGGGGGGGGGGGCACAATAAACAGGGAATCGATGATCCTGCTCTTCATTTCTTCGGGGACTGGTGCCAACGCCACTCCCTTCAACTTCCTTGTGACCACCCTGTACGGTTGCCCCCATGGGTCCTTCTCCAGCGTGGCGCAGAATTCCTTCCACTTGCGTTCTTTGCTGGTCCTGATGGCGTTCCGCAATTTCTTCCGTCTTTGAAACATTGCATCATCTCCGTCTTCTCTGGGCGGTTAAGCTTAACTGCCCGCTGGGCCTTACGTCTTAACTTATTTGTCTTCTTCCTCAACTCCGCGATCTCGGAAAACCACCAGTAACAGGCCTGTCTGCGATCGGCTTTGGCGACGATCGAGCCGGCGCTCCCGCTTGTTCCGTTTTTTTCACCACCCGCCTAGTCGTAAACATGTTGGTGTCGCTCGGGCGGACGACATGCAGGGAACGAAGAGTGAGGGGCTTCAAAATTGTCGTTAGCTGTTTGGCAGTTGACACTACCGTTGCCCCCCCCCCCCCCCCCCCCGAGTCCACTCGCTTCCGTACATACCGCCCGCCTTGAAGCGTAGGCTTCAATACATTCCTCTCGTGGGTCATACATGTGAATTTTCCGCTGATATCGCGCGTGGTGCACCGATCGATGGTGACGGGCCTGGTAGCCGCGACCTGTCAGGCAACGGAGCACGTTCAACTGTCGTCAAGGCGGAATAGCCCCCCCCCCTTTTATCCATGCCATGTCGAGCACTGGTCAAGGTGCCGTACGCTCCGCGTGATCGTCATCATTTCGTCGCGTCAGTGTGGTGGTCAATGGGTAGGACACGTAACTGAGTGATGGGTCGCATGAAAACTGAATCCGCGGTTTTCACGGTCACCACTCTGGCCAGTCCATCCGCATCTGGATGCACCTGTTATTCGCCCCATCGCCCATTTGCATGGCGGTTGAGTAGCGCTAAGCAGCAAAATTAACTGCCCGACCTGGACGGACGGTTTTCGCGTACGCCACCGGGTCCTCTGCTGCAGGGTGTTAACGTTGGTGTCCTTCCACCGTTTCCAAAAACGCTCGCTTAAGACGCGGACTAACTGCCACCGCCATAGCCGGGTTTCATTTACGTCTAGGAACGTCGGCTCGGGAGCACGGTGAGGGGGTTTCCAATCGGTAAATGGCCGGGTGTGAGCGCGTCGAAGTCGTCGATTGCGTTTACCCCCAAGAATTCTTCGTTCCCCTTGACGATATACTCCCACGCCTTGGAGATCGCCGGAAGGATACATATAGGCCTGTAGTCTTCAGGAAGGGTGACCTAGCCAGGACCTAGCCAGGAAAATACTCTAGCCAGGTCCGCAGGTGTGTCGGTAGCCAGGACCATTAAGATGGCTGTCGGTACCTTATCGACCCCCACCGCCTCCTTCGTCTTCATCCTACTGGCCATGGCCCGTATCTCGCACACTGAGATTGGCGGAGGTAACGACTCGTCCCCGGTTGGATCGATCGTGGCCGCCTCCCGGTCCTCCGAGAGGGGGGGGGGGGGGGGGGCACAATAAACAGGGAATCGATGATCCTGCTCTTCATTTCTTCGGGGACTGGTGCCAACGCCACTCCCTTCAACTTCCTTGTGACCACCCTGTACGGTTGCCCCCATGGGTCCTTCTCCAGCGTGGCGCAGAATTCCTTCCACTTGCGTTCTTTGCTGGTCCTGATGGCGTTCCGCAATTTCTTCCGTCTTTGAAACATTGCATCATCTCCGTCTTCTCTGGGCGGTTAAGCTTAACTGCCCGCTGGGCCTTACGTCTTAACTTATTTGTCTTCTTCCTCAACTCCGCGATCTCGGAAAACCACCAGTAACAGGCCTGTCTGCGATCGGCTTTGGCGACGATCGAGCCGGCGCTCCCGCTTGTTCCGTTTTTTTCACCACCCGCCTAGTCGTAAACATGTTGGTGTCGCTCGGGCGGACGACATGCAGGGAACGAAGAGTGAGGGGCTTCAAAATTGTCGTTAGCTGTTTGGCAGTTGACACTACCGTTGCCCCCCCCCCCCCCCGAGTCCACTCGCTTCCGTACATACCGCCCGCCTTGAAGCGTAGGCTTCAATACATTCCTCTCGTGGGTCATACATGTGAATTTTCCGCTGATATCGCGCGTGGTGCACCGATCGATGGTGACGGGCCTGGTAGCCGCGACCTGTCAGGCAACGGAGCACGTTCAACTGTCGTCAAGGCGGAATAGCCCCCCCCCCTTTTATCCATGCCATGTCGAGCACTGGTCAAGGTGCCGTACGCTCCGCGTGATCGTCATCATTTCGTCGCGTCAGTGTGGTGGTCAATGGGTAGGACACGTAACTGAGTGATGGGTCGCATGAAAACTGAATCCGCGGTTTTCACGGTCACCACTCTGGCCAGTCCATCCGCATCTGGATGCACCTGTTATTCGCCCCATCGCCCATTTGCATGGCGGTTGAGTAGCGCTAAGCAGCAAAATTAACTGCCCGACCTGGACGGACGGTTTTCGCGTACGCCACCGGGTCCTCTGCTGCAGGGTGTTAACGTTGGTGTCCTTCCACCGTTTCCAAAAACGCTCGCTTAAGACGCGGACTAACTGCCACCGCCATAGCCGGGTTTCATTTACGTCTAGGAACGTCGGCTCGGGAGCACGGTGAGGGGGTTTCCAATCGGTAAATGGCCGGGTGTGAGCGCGTCGAAGTCGTCGATTGCGTCGGATAGCGGTACGATTGGCCTGGAGTTCAAACATGCCTCCACTCGACACAGAAGCGTCGCGAACTCCTCGAATGTTAATCTATTGTCGCTGAGGATGCGCTTGAGATGGAATTTCACCGAACGCACCCCGGCCTCCCAGAGGCTGCCGAAATGAGGCGCATTGGGTGGAATGAACTTCCAGGTTACGCCGTCACTCGCCAGTCTATTTCGTGCATCAGCGTCCCGAATCGCGGCGCGGTACGAATGCGCGAGTTCTCTGTCCGCGCCCACGAAGTTCGTGCCGTTATCCGAATACATGGTGGATGGCAGGCCCCGACGCGACGTGAATCTGAAGAAGGCGTGAAGAAACGCTTCCGTGCCGCGGTCTGCGACGAGCTCGAGGTGAATTGCCCGGGTCGCAAGGCAAACAAAGACGGCGATGTAGGCCTTTTGTGCTGCAATGCCTCGTCCCGTCGAGGCGGGAATCATGATCGGTCCCGCGTAGTCTACTCCGGTATGGTCGAATTGTTTCACGGACCGCGTCACGCACGTGTCGGGCAGCTGTCCCATCAGTTGCATGGGCGTCTTCGCCCGCTCTCTGACGCAACCCACGCACCGGTGGATCACCGCGCGAACGAGACTTCGGGCTGGCAGCACCCAGAACTCCCGTCGAAGCGTGCACAGCGTCAACTGCGGTCCCCCATGCAGCGTGCGCTGATGCACGTTGCCGATTATCATTCGTACGAGGGGATGATCCCCGAGAGCGATCGGGTGGCGCCGCGAGAATGATAACGTCGTCGGACCCGATTCGAGACGAAGGTTTGCCATCGCGACGGATGGTCCTGAAGCCACGCGAGCACGACTGTGGAGTCGGCCCAGCAGTGTGTTGCGTGCACGGTCGTGTCGATTGTTTCTCTGATCCTCTGGACCCGTCGTGCGAGCAGAGAGGCTGCGCACAACTCGAGCCGCGGAATAGTGAGCGGCTTCAACGGTGCGACTCGCGTTTTGCCGGCGAGCAACGTCACGCTCGACCTTCCGTCGGTGCGGGTGACTTGAAGATAGGTAACCGCGGCGTATGCATGTCTGGAGGCGTCCACGAAACCATGGAGTTCGACGCGACGATTCATCGAATCAATTCCCGTCCAGCGCGGCAGCGAAATCTCGCGAAGGAGTGAGAGACCCCTATAGGTCTCCACCCACCGATCTCGGAGTGGGTCAGGAAGCGCGTCAGCCCAATCGACCATGGTGCGCCATAGCTCCTGAAGAAGTATTTTGGCCACAATTATCACCGGCGTGATCCATCCAAGCGGGTCATACAACCGGGCAACGACGGAAAGAATCACGTGTTTCGTCGTCGGAATCGTGGGGGGCGGCGTGACGTTAATGCCGAACGAAGCAACGCGTGGATGCCACGCGATTCCTAGAATTTTGACTTGTTCGTCCTCGGCGAGTTCCCGCGTGCACGATAACCCATGATCCCCCTCGCCCAGATCCTCGAGCAATTCGGGAGAATTGCTCGCCCATTTACGGAGGCGGAATCCGCCGCCCTTCAATAGTTCGACGACGTCATCGCGCGTTCTTACTAGTGCCTCGATGCTCTTTCCGCCGAACAAGACGTCGTCGACGTATGTTTGTTGCCGCATAACCGGCGCGGCTAGCGGATACCGCTCCCCGTCCCTGTCCGTTACTTCGCGCAAGACTCCCGGCGCGAGATATGGCGCGCAGTTCAACCCGTACGTGACGGTCAGAAGCTGGAATTCCCCCGGTTCCTCGAATTGCCGAGGCGTCCACGGGATCCGCTGGAAATCGTTATCGTCCTGATGGACTCGGATCTGCCTGTACATTTTCTCGATGTCGGCACTGTAATCATACCGATGCTGCCGCCACCGAAGCAGAACCGGCGGCAGGTCCGTTTGCAGCTTCGGTCCCGGCAACTGGCAGTCGTTTAGCGATCTCCCGATTTCGGTCCTGCAGGACGCATCGAACACGACGCGTAATCGAGTCGTCAGACTGTCGGCTCTGAGCATGGGGTGGTGGGGGATGTATACCGGGGCCTCTCGTGGTGGGGTGTTCGGGGCGCGACGCATATGCCCCGCCTCCTCGTACTTCCGCATGAAGGCCGAATGTTTGCAACTCATCGCGGCGTGTCGGACGAGTTTCTTAGAAAGCGATCGGAACCGCCTTGCAGCGATGACTAGCGACACTCCCACCTCGGGCGTTGACGAGTGCCCGATCGGGAGGCGGACAACGAATCGTCCTTCCGGTGTCCGCGAGTGGGTCCGTACAAAATGCTCCTCGCAGACGGCATCCAACGGAGACATCGCGGTCCTAACCTGGATCTCCTCGATCTCCCAAAACCGCCGGAGCTCCTCGTCGAGCCGCGACCGGTCCTCGGCTTCGCTTACCGTGAAGCAACCGACGGCTCCGTGGGTCGCCCTCCCCGCCCGTTCTCAGCCCGGTCGCGCTTAAGAGTACCCAGCCGAACACGGTTCTTTCGGCCTTCAGCCCACGATCACGGCTGTATCTCACGCCCCTCCGGAAGAGTCGATTGCACGTCGGCCCCTATGAGAACGTCGAGTCGCCGAGACGATGTCGGATCGTCGTCCGCGAGCACGAGCCCCAATAGGGGCATGGCCGCGGAGGTATCGACCCGCTGCTTCGCGATTCCGACCAAAGTCGGGACAATGTGACCGCGCTCCTCGACCCTCGGCGTTTCGGCGCGATTGGGAGAAACCGCGACGGTCGCCGCGTGCCATCCAGCACCGAGCTTGTTACCGCCCGCCATTGTGATGATCACATTTCTGCGCTCTCTGCGGAGGTGCAGCAAATCCGCGAGTTGCTCCGTAATCAGGGTCACCTGCGATCCCTCGTCGATGAGGGCCCTTACCGTCGCGGATTGTCCCGCCTGGCCGTGAACGCGAATCACCGCCGTTTTTAACAAAACGGAAATGCCGCCCGAAACGGGATGCGTCGATTTACTTGGTGCATGGGATGCGCTCGCCGCATGATCGAATCGGCTCGATTCCTGTTCGGGTACAATTCGTCTCGTTGGCAGCTTTGAGCTGCCCGCGGGCTCGACATGTAGGAGCGTATGGTGCTGCGCTCGACATTTCTTGCAGCGATTGCGACTCTCGCATTCCGCAACCCCGTGATTGGTCCCGAGGCAATTGTAACACGCGTTATATTTTGCTGTGATCTCGCGACGCTGAGCTACGGATTTCCCAACGAATTTTGGACAATCACGCAACGGGTGTCCCATGCGACACAGTGGACACGCACTTTCACCTCTGTTGGGTCTCGCCATCCCGACGTCTCCGACGTTCGTGAGCGCACCGGAGTTTATCGCCACGGACGAACACGCGCGCGTTTGCCCCTTTACGACGGGCTTGTTCCCCTTACTCCCCAGTACCACGGAATTATATTGGAGCGTCGTCGCTCGATGCTCGAGGAACGCATCAAATTCGGAATACCGCGGGAAGTCCTTCAATGTTCCGAGCCGGTCATTCCACTCACACTGGGTCTCGGGGTCGAGATGCTCCAGAACGAATGATAATAGAAACCCGTCCCAAGACTCGGTTTTGCCCGTGATATTGGTGAGCGCTCGCACGGTTCAACGTACCAATCCTCGGATCTCACCGATTGACCTCCCCGCAGCAGACTTCAGATACGGGATCCGCAATAACGGTTCGAACAAGGTCGTGATTTGCCGCCGTTCGCTTTCGTACGTTTCGACCAACGTCTTCCACGCGCTCGCGTACCCCACATTCGACAACTCGATGTCGCCGATGACTTCGAGTGCCTCGCCCTTGACGCAGCTGAGCAAGTGGTGCAGTTTCGTTACCTGACTGATGTCGCTGCGCTTCCCGACGAGGGACTGGAACAGGTCCCGGAAGCTGGGCCACTCGCTGTAGTCCCCGCAGAAGGGCCGGATGTCCACCGGTGGAAGCTTGTCACCCGACTTGCTCGTCCCTGCTGCTTGCTCCGCTGAGTGGGTCGGCTCGGATTTGAACTCGGCCATGAGATCTCGGAAGTAATCGCAGGCCTCGTAGTACGCGTCAGTCGCTTGCTCGAACCCTCCCTGGGTGAAGTACACGAGTTTGGCGCGTTCGCTTTTTTCGAAAGCCGTCTCCACCTTGGCGTTGAGAGCCTGGCACCGGTTCCAGCCATCCTTCAGGTCTTCCAGGCGGCCGCACACTGATGCTTGGGAGAATCTCGCCTTTCCTTTCTTCTTGTAGTTGTCCACCATACGGGATATCGTATGGATGGACGTCTCCAGCTCTTTCAAGGTGGTGAACCTCGTCGACATCTTGGCTTCTCGTCCACGTGTTTAAGCAAACGGTTTGAATTTGTCGAATGTGTATCCGGCTCGAAGGACCAGTTTTCTGCGATCGGCTATCGCTTAGCGAGGTAATAAAACTCGGCGTAGGTAGGTTTGACAAACGCGCGTTTAATTCTCGGATTTTACAAGGAACACCGGACTCGAATCGTCTCTCGCTGTTTCGCTGTCTGACTCGGTCAAAGGCGACTCTGATTCTGGTACGTTGGCGACGATCGAGCCGGCGCTCCCGCTTGTTCCGTTTTTTTTGACACCCTGTGACAGCCTAGTCGTAAACATGTTGGTGTCGCGGGCGGACGACATGCAGGGGACGGAGAGGGAGGGGCTTCAAAACTGTCGTTAGCTGTTTGGCAGTTGACACTACCGTTGCCCCCCCCCCCTCCGACTCCACTCGCTTCCGTACAAGGCCCTTCCCTCTTTTGAGGCGACGGAGGATTTCGTAAGGACCGCCACGCAGATCCCCTTTATCATGGCCGTATATTCCGAGGGAACAGTGGACCCTCCCGTGGGGGACCAAGGTAGGGACTACCTCGCGACCGTATATGCCCCCATGATCTTATCACGGTCTAGGTCCCGAAGAGAATAGGTCCACTCCGTTGCGTTCACTCCTGCTAAGCCCGCTGGGCGGAATTCGTGCAGCAGGTAAAAGTGGTCTTACGCATTATAGTTAGCCAATACCCTGCTAAAGGTCAGCCTTCCGTGGGCTTCCGGGTTGATTAGGACGCAGTCAATCTTACAAGGAGAGGGCGAGGATGACGGGAAACGGATTTTCCTGAAACTTACAGTATTTGAAGATGGCGTATCCAAAGTTACTTTGGCAAAATAGTAGAACGCAATATTCAGAATTTCCCGAGAAAATTGCATTTGAAAATTGCTGTACTATGTTATAAGGAGTTCGTATTAGGTATTCAACAAGAAGGTTAGTAGCCGAGTGGACAGCGAGAATTACTGGTAATAGGAGGTTGTTGGTTCGATTCCTCGCTACCGGTTTTTTTTCTTTCCTCAAATGTATGAAATCTGCGCCAATGAACAGTCAATGTACAATTACTTTCATTTTGTAAATAGAAAATTTAATAAAGCGTCTCCAAAATTGTTCTTTTTTGATACAGCAGAAGCGGGAAATAAATTCCCGAGAAGATTGCATGAAAATTTATTCAATAGTTCACCATCAACTATCTTCTCCGATCTTTGTCAATATGTTAAAGTATGCGTGGTTTGCTTCCAAACTGTATGATAGCAGAGAAGTATTTATGAATGTCAACCAAATTATTTCTCGCTTCTGCCGTAGCAAAAAATAATAATTTTGGAGACTGTTTATTTGAGTAACGCTCGGTTAGAATCTTTTGTTAGTGATTGTTTACTAAGAAACTTTCTGGCCGACGTTTTATCCCCTTTTGTTTTATAGTCAAAGAAGCGGCGTTTGGGATCCAATAATTGAGCGACAGTTACCTTTACTTTAAACGGATACTTTAATTCAGTTATCTTATTGTCTACGTCCAGTCATACAATCGGTTATCCTGTTGTGAGAGATTTCCCTTTCTCCTGCGGATAGTTCACTTTATTATTCGTACTGCTCGTTCGGTAGCTGACTTATTACTGATTACGCGAGTGCCGCGAGAGAAAGAGAGAGCTCGGGAGCGCCCCTAGCGAGGAGAGGAGTCACTGCTCGCTCGGGACTCTCCCGATCGGTATGAAAGCGCTTGATCCGCAACAGAGACGCTTTATTAAATTTTCTATTTACAAAATGAAAGTAATTGTTCATTGACTGTTCATTGGCGCAGATTTCATACATTTGAGGAAAAAAAGAAACCGGTAGCGAGGAATCGAACCAACAACCTCCTATTACCAGTAATTCTCGCTGTCCACTCGGCTACTAACCTTCTTGTTGAATACCTAATACGAACTCCTTATAACATAGTACAGCAATTTTCAAATGCAATTTTCTCGGGAAATTCTGAATATTGTGTTCTACTATTTTGCCAAAGTAACTTTGGATACGCCATCTTCAAATACTGTAAGTTTCAGGAAAATCCTTTTCCCGTCATCCTCGCCCTCTCCTTGTTAGACCGCCTTCCGTTTCGCTCGAACGTCGCTCCCCCCACCGAGTTTACCGGAGCCAGTCCCTTCTCTAGTGCCAGATCCATTAGCACTGCTCCCCTATCACCCAGCACCCTACTACCCCAGGCCGGGGATTTGGCATTGTAATCTCCGGCTATGTCCGCATACTTCGCACAACCTCTCGTGTCGATCCCAGCCGCTAATCCGCTCACAAAGAGTTGGAAGTCCCCCTGGCTGACGTTGGGGGAGCAGTAACAGCTGCCCACTAGCCAGTCCCCGGCCCGTATCAACACGAAGCCATCTCCCACGGTGACTTCCTTGTGCTTCTGGAGGGCACTCCCTGGTGGAGTGTATATTGCCACATCGCCCCGCGTATCGGCGCACCATCCCATCGGGATGCGGTACGGCTGCGATACGCAGACCACGTCTGAAACATACTGGATACTCGATTGAAGCAGTAAGTCCTGCGCGACCCTACACCTATTTAGGTTAATCTGTAGGATCCGTATTCGGTCCGAACTTGTCATTTTTTCTACGCGTGGCCTCTACTCTATAAGTGGGGCAATTTAGGGCCCCCACGACATGCCTGGCACTCGAGCCTTCTAATCCTGCTCTGGTGCATAGTACGCACCTCGTGTGGCCTTCCAGGCACAGCGACCTCCCCTCTTCCAGATTCTTGCATTCCGCCCCCACATATCCGAGTTGGTGGCACCGAAAACATATCGTGACATCAGGGAGAATCCTCGCTCTGCAAATTACCAGGCCGATCTTGATCCTCCCCCATCTAACCTCCCCGGTCACTTTCCTGGCTGGAACCCGAGCAATCGCCACCTGCGTACCATCCCGCATCGGCTTCAGCGACTGTACATACACCTCCGAAGTGTCAATGTTGCCGGCTTCTGCCTGGTCGGTTGCAACCTCTTCCTTAGAGATGATGGGGTCGAGACCCCTCAGCTGGAATATAGTCGTTTTTTGCAGCAGCCTTACCTGGAGCCTTCTCCCAAATACTACGAACCAGGGTTCCGATATTCGCCACCTTGGTCTCCTGTCCTGCTTCTACTAGTAGATGGCCCGTCCGCGTTCTACGAACGCTCCTCACTCAGTCCGCGTGCGCCTTGAGGTCTCCTGCAATGGCTTCATGGATGTCGATGTACGAATTGCCTTGATCAATCCGTACCAGAGTGGCCTCGGGTTTAACCCTTGTCCTCGGTCTTCTCCCTTTACCTGGTGGGGCGGCCTTTCCGTCCTTCTGGGGCCCTTCTACTACGGCCGATCTCCGCCCTATCCCCATGCGAGCAGGGTGGGATATCGGCCCCCTCTGTTCAAGCATACCCCCGCCGGGGATTTCCTCCTCGTCGTCCTCTTTGAGCGACTCCCCATTTGAATACTGCCGCCACCCCCAGTGGGAGATCCTGGCCTTCCGCAGATAGTGGATATCCCGCGGGTCACTATACATATCCGTGTACCTATCCCTGGAGAGGCGGTCTACCGGCTCGCTCACTCCGAGTAGAGGGATCGTCGCGTCCTCACTTCGCTCTCGTACGCACTAGTCGCGTAATCCTGCACCGCGTCCTTCGTGGGGAGCCGCCGTGTACGTCTTATACGTGGGGTGCGTGCTCGGCTCATATCTTGTTCCTCGGCCCCTTCGGCACCGACTGCGAGCCTCTTCGGAAAATTCCGTGACTTGCCCGGTGCCGATCCCCCTGTCGGGCACTGACTGCTCCCCCTCCCAGGGGCCAGTCCGATCCTTGCTGCTGCCCGAGGGCTGTCGCTCTCCGTACCGTGTGTACGGATACGCTTAGTCCGGGCCGGCTCCGGTGGGGAGATCTCTTTCCCCTTATCGCCCTTATCGCTGTCTTTCGCTGCACCGGCTGCTGCCCCCTTGAAAGGGACCTGTACCCTCCAGACGGCTGTGACACCCCTTCGCGTCTTGAGGAGCCACCGTCCTGACTTATCGCCTACCACCTGGGGTATCTCCTCGTCGGGGACCGCATGGTCTTCTGTCTGCGTTCCGGCATTAACGGTCTCGCCTCTTATACTGGCCCCCGTCTTGTCGGTGCTTGCCCCTTCATGGTCCACCAGGGGGCAAGCCCCCCCCCCCCCCCTCCAGCCGGGCTAACTGCTGGCTCATCCTCTCTAGCGACCTCAACGCCGCCTTACTCTCGTCTTTTAGGAGCCCCTTGACATTCTTTGTCGTGGCTGCGTACTCGTGGATCTTCATACTGGCCGTTTTATCCTCCTGCACACAGTCCTCCAGTGTCGCCACAATGCGTGCTAGCATTTCTCCCGCTATCGCCGGCTCGCCTCTCACCGTCGCGGCCCCGTTCATCGTTGTAGTAAAATCTTAAAGCAGCGATCTACAATGAAGACTGTGGGCAAAGTTGTGAACTTAATCAGGGGAGGAAACCGTGCTCTTTCGCATCGCAATTTTAAGCAATTCTTACAAGATGTAAATGCGAAACATAGTGGCATATGTTTGTACAATACTGTACGTTGGATGAGTGCTGGAGATACGTTTAAAAGATTTTTCAGTTTAAGAAATAAAGCATTGCAGTTTTTAAAAACTGAAGTGAACGCAGGAACTAAAGATATACAGAAAAAATTGATTGGCACAACATTTTTGAGCGACTTGGGATTTCTTTGCGACATTACATGCCACCGTAATAATTTATATACCAAATTACAGCAGCAGGATCAGACAATTTCTGATTTAGTCGGACCCATTGAAAGGTTCAAAAACTTATTACAATTCTTTATCAATGAATTAGAAACATGTGAATTACATCATTTTCCTTCTTGCAAAGAAATCGTCCAACAGAATAAAAATATTGCAATCAATTTTTCCCAATTTCGATTACCACTTTTGGAAATTGAAGAACAATTTTCGAAACGCTTCGCAGATTTTAACTCATTAACCCTTTCGCTACTTTCGCTACTACTGTTGTTTGAAGCTTCGTTTTTGAGTTATTAACCAAAAACTCTGCCCAATTAGAGTGCCCGTGAAGCGCGAGCTCAGGCGCGTACCTCGCAATTGCGCTCGATCATGAACGGGGACATCGTTTTTTAATTCCTAACTATATGGCAATGATCAATATCTGCTTACCCATATTTTAAAAATATTTGTTAAATACTTTAATTTAATATACGTAGATATGAAGTTGAAACGCTTTTTTCTACCGTTTTCTTGCCATGTATCTTGTCAATTATGGAACTTTTTGATATTTCTAACATCTGGAAGTGTATACACGTCAATCCAAAGCTCATAACGTGTAACTCTAAATTTAAATCATTTGGTGGTATGTTTCATTTATATTACCAATTAAGTTGCTATGTTAATATATATTGTAACTGTGAGGTTTTGGATGTTACTTTCAAAGGTTCGGGCTGACCATAAATAAGTTCCACTTTAGCTTAGGTAACGATATATATTTCACTTTTCACAATGGTTCGAAATTACAATGGTTCCTGTGTCAGATGAAGTCCGTAGTTACACAGTAAGCGTAGTCTCTTGGTCCGGGTGTGTCCACACAAGGGAGAAAGTTCGGAGCCAGACAAGAGTGCGGTCTGATCGGACTCTACTAATGTGAGCGATACGTTATGAACAAGCGTGCCGTAAGGTGTTGGCTATGTCCACGCAAGGGAGCAATGCCTGGGCCTGGCTAGTCCTTGATCTTCGGATGTCCGCACAAGGGAGCGTCTTTAGATCAGTGAGCTCACTTGTCCATAAAAAACTATTCCTGGAGCCCTTTTTATTCTTTGCGGGAGGGCTCGGGCCAGTGCGAGTGGTGGAGGGGGAGGAACAACGCGCAATCGCACAAGGGTTGACCACGTAGCGGGGGTGCAGGTAAGCAGGGTGACGGGGGCGCTAGTCTGGCGGCCGCCCGGTGCACTACCTCCCTTAGGCTAGGTGCTACAATATGAAATATATTAACTATATTATACAACAATAATATAATTGTAATATAATTAAAATATATGTAAGATTATCGAAGGTGCTTGAATAGGCATTCAAATGATTATGTGGGCATGTATGTGTTAAAAATCGTTTTGTTTAGCTCTCAGCGTTGCTCGCTCTAAGCAACGGAAAACTATGCATACAAAGATAGATGTACGTCAAATGTACCTCAAAATGTACCTATGTCAAATGTACCTATGTACGTCAAATGTATCTATACAAGGACAGCAAGACGGGAATCGGTGTGACACCGCACTATGACGGAGGGTGAGCGCCGTCATTTGTTTGTAAGCTGAACCGCGTGGCCCGCGGTCCACCAGTTACCTGTGCCTGACCTATGTGAAGCAGTAATAAGAGCCCTTCTCTCATAAGTTCCAAAAATTAATATTGTTTTATCAATCTGTTTTTTTCAACTTGACTCTCGAATCTCTTCTTTCATTTGCACTATTATCTTTTATGTTCGGCAAAAATCAAAATCTCAACTTGAGTCGAATCGATCGAAGTTTTCCTGAAAAGCAAAACTGTAATAGATATGACAATATCAACTATGTCTCCGTATTTTTCGTTTGTCATCCTACACAATGACCAAAATAATGGGAAAAAGCGAATGAAATGAATTAAAAATTATCAATATATACATATTCGATACTCGCATAAAATCTGTACGAATAAATATTTATCTTTATTTCTTATTATTTGTAAAAAAGAAATAATTGTGTGGTCTAAAGGAAAGGCGAAATAGTAGTCAAAGAGCACACGAGTTGTCCTGCACTTCGTCAAGACTGTTCAATCTAACAATAAGACGTCTGAAAATGCGCTTCATACATTTTATTTTAATGTTAAACATATTAAACAGTACCATAATTGGCAAAATACATGGCAAGAGAAACGGTAGCCCAAAAAGCTTCATCTCTAACTTCATAGTTACGTATATTAAATTAAAATATTTAACAAATGTTTTTAAAATATTCGTAACTCATCATTGTCATGTAGTTAGGAATTGAAAAAAATTTATGTACAAAAAATATACCCGAGGGGGATTCGAACCTACGAAACACTTCCAAGTGGCTCAGCAGCTATGCCTATGTCCCGGCAAGAATCAAAATCTCGGCTCGAGCCGATTCATTTTGCTAATGGCTAGGATTGTAACAGACGTGGCAATAGTGCGACAGAACTCTCAAATGATGTGATTTGGCAACTATGGCCTCCCACTCCTCGTTTATAATTCTACCTAATTACGTTAGATGTCACATCATGAGTTTTTAATTCTGTATAATGACGTTAGATGTCACACCGTCAAATGACGAAGTAGACGATCTGTCTGTTTTCACTAACGTCCGTTTCTTTTAATGGCGCTTAGATCGATTCGGAGTTGGCCCCAAAAGAGTATTGCATTTAATATATTGGCCTCTTGTACTTCAAATTCAATAAAGGACGAAGCACAACAGTTTGCAAACTTTGTGGCTTTTAAGTTAAGGACATTCTCTAAAAGTATACAAAGTGCAATCGAGAAACAAATTATAAGTGTCTTTGATTACGCTAGTACAGACTTGTATGATCAAACACGTTTTATTCATACACCTTCTATGCAGACTAATTACAATACGATTTCTGCCCCTTCTACTACTTCTGCCGCCGTGGAAGATAATATTATTATTAAAAATTTAATATAGCCACTTAAATATTTTTACTTTTTTTGTAATATTCATGTTCAGTAAATTTATGTTCAATTATAATAATTATTAATTTGTGTTAAGCCCTTTAATTATACACTCGAAACAAAACAAAAAGGGCATTCTTTCTGATATGTTGAACCCAATAAATCATTTTTAACCAAAATTTGTGCAATGTCATAGGTATGATCACCGACGAGATACATATATGAATAGACCGGACATGCAATGTATTTTTGCGGCCACGACTTTGGGTCCCGGGGTCCCATTACGATTTCCGTGTCACTCGCATCGTTACCCACAGATTATAGAAATCGATGCGAAAATTAAATAATTTTAAAGAATTCTTTTGTTCCTTGCCGTAATGAAAGGCAACAAAGGATATGAAACATTTAATGTTAATTAAAAAAATAATTATAATAATTTTAATTAAAGAAACACATGATAACAAGTTTTCTTATTTCAATTGTGCTATCAATAAGTGAAATAATTTTTAAAGTTATACTTTACATTATTTTCTGATAAATGACCAAAAAAAAATGAGTTAAGAGATGTATATTTTTTTAACACCCAAACAATAAGGTTGCCACAACGAAAAAGATAATGACGATAATTGTATACTACTGTTACGTAGGAAGGATTGTTTCCTTCGTTTTCGTCTAGTATGCTCTTATTTGGGAATCGGGAGCGCGTGCAGTCGGGTCTGCCCCTTCCGCGGTGACGCGATGACGTAACCCTTCGGGGGAACGTTCTTGATCCTTCCGGACTCCCTTGGAAAATTCGGTACCCCCACCATATTTCTGGTTCGAATTTCAAGTATAAAAAGGGCATGAAATCTACGCTCGGCGCTCAGTATGGACCTACTAGCTACGTACCATGTTGGTGCCAGCTAGCCATACTGATGCCCAGCGAGATCGGGTTTCAGTCCCTGTTAAGCAACTTATTTATTAGGGCTTAGTTTGAACAATCAGGCAACCAAGTTACTTCGCGATTATCCAGTTTACGAAGCTCAGCGAGAACGGGTTCAAATCCTCTTTGCGCAACCTTTATTATATTTGTACGACTTTACGTAAAAGACTGAAACCGTGGCTTAGCTCCGCGATATTTCGTTTTGTAAAAACCTTGTAAGAAGAGAATATAGACTTTCTTATTCGACCATAGGCGGATTTATTTTATTTCGACAATCTATACCAATCATAAGCAGTATCAATCCATCGAAGAGATATACCTTAACCGCTAAAGGTATATCGCAAGTTACGAGACCAAATTACTAACAATCCTGTGGCTCCCGGTGATGCAATAGGCACTGGTTCGTCCACGAATTCTTACCCTCCTGTGGCTCCCGGTGATGCAATAGGCACTGGTTCTTCCACGAAAACCTTACCTTCCTGTGGCTCTCGGTGATGAAATAGGCACTGGTTCCTCCACGAAAACCTTACCTTCCTGTGGCTCCCGGTGATGCAATAGGCACTGGTTCGTCCACGAAAACCTTACCTTCCTGTGGCTCCCGGTGATGCAATAGGCACTGGTTCTTCCACGAAAACCTTACCTTCCTGTGGCTCCCGGTGATGCAATAGGCACTGGTTCGTCCACGAAAACCTTACCTTCCTGTGGCTCCCGGTGATGCAATAGGCACTGCTTCCTCCACGAAAACCTTACCTTCCTGTGGCTCCCGGTGATACAATAGGCACTGGTTCGTCCACGAATTCTTACCTTCCTGTGGCTCCCGGTGATGCAATAGGCACTGGTTCTTCCACGAAAACCTTACCTTCCTGTGGCTCCCGGTGATGAAATAGGCACTGGTTCGTCCACGAATTCTTACCTTCCTGTGGCTCCCGGTGATGCAATAGGCACTGGTTCGTCCACGAAAACCTTACCTTCCTGTGGCTCCCGGTGATGCAATAGGCACTGGTTCTTCCACGAAAACCTTACCTTCCTGTGGCTCCCGGTGATGCAATAGGCACTGGTTCGTCCACGAAAACCTTACCTTCCTGTGGCTCCCGGTGATGAAATAGGCACTGGTTCGTCCACGAATTCTTACCTTCCTGTGGCTCCCGGTGATGCAATAGGCACTGGTTCGTCCACGAATTCTTACCCTCCTGTGGCTCCCGGTGATGAAATAGGCACTGGTTCGTCCACGAAAACCTTACCTTCCTGTGGCTCCCGGTGATGCAATAGGCACTGGTTCCTCCACGAAAACCTTACCTTCCTGTGGCTCCCGGTGATGAAATAAGCACTGGTTCGTCCACGAATTCTTACATTCCTGTGGCTCCCGGTGATGAAATAGGCACTGGTTCGTCCACGAATTCTTACCTTCCTGTGGCTCCCGGTGATGCAATAGGCACTGGTTCTTCCACGAAAACCTTACCTTCCTGTGGCTCCCGGTGATGCAATAGGCACTGGTTCGTCCACGAAAACCTTACCTTCCTGTGGCTCCCGGTGATGCAATAGGCACTGCTTCGTCCACGAATTCTTACCTTCCTGTGGCTCCCGGTGATGCAATAGGCACTGGTTCGCCCACGAATTCTTACCTTCCTGTGGCTTCCGGTGATGAAATAGGCACTGGTTCGTCCACGAATTCTTACCTTCCTGTGGCTCCCGGTGATGCAATAGCCACTGGTTCGTCCACGAAAACCTTACCTTCCTGTGGCTCCCGGTGATGAAATAGGCACTGGTTCGTCCACGAATTCTTACCTTCCTGTGGCTCCCGGTGATGCAATAGGCACTGGTTCGTCCACGAATTCTTACCTTCCTGTGGCTCCCGGTGATGCAATAGCCACTGGTTCGTCCACGAAAACCTTACCTTCCTGTGGCTCCCGGTGATGCAATAGGCACTGCTTCGTCCACGAATTCTTACCTTCCTGTGGCTCCCGGTGATGCAATAGGCACTGGTTCGCCCACGAATTCTTACCTTCCTGTGGCTCCCGGTGATGAAATAGGCACTGGTTCGTCCACGAATTCTTACCTTCCTGTGGCTCCCGGTGATGCAATAGCCACTGGTTCGTCCACGAAAACCTTACCTTCCTGTGGCTCCCGGTGATGAAATAGGCACTGGTTCGTCCACGAATTCTTACCTTCCTGTGGCTCCCGGTGATGCAATAGGCACTGGTTCGTCCACGAATTCTTACCTTCCTGTGGCTCCCGGTGATGCAATAGGCACTGGTTCTTCCACGAAAACCTTACCTTCCTGTGGCTCCCGGTGATGAAATAGGCACTGGTTCGTCCACGAAAACCTTACCTTCCTGTGGCTCCCGGTGATGAAATAGGCACTGGTTCGTCCACGAATTCTTACCTTCCTGTGGCTCCCGGTGATGCAATAGGCACTGGTTCCTCCACGAAAACCTTACCTTCCTGTGGCTCCCGGTGATGCAATAGGCACTGCTTCCTCCACGAAAACCTTACCTTCCTGTGGCTCCCGGTGATGCAATAGGCACTGGTTCGTCCACGAATTCTTACCTTCCTGTGGCTCCCGGTGATGCAATAGGCACTGGTTCCTCCACGAAAACCTTACCTTCCTGTGGCTCCCGGTGATGCAATAGGCACTGGTTCGTCCACGAATTCTTACCTTCCTGTGGCTCCCGGTGATGCAATAGGCACTGGTTCTTCCACGAAAACCTTACCTTCCTGTGGCTCCCGGTGATGCAATAGGCACTGGTTCGTCCACGAATTTGTACCTTCCTGTGGCTCCCGGTGATGCAATAGGCACTGGTTCCTCCACGAAAACCTTACCTTCCTGTGGCTCCCGGTGATGAAATAGGCACTGGTTCGTCCACGAATTCTTACATTCCTGTGGCTCCCGGTGATGAAATAGGCACTGGTTCGTCCACGAATTCTTACCTTCCTGTGGCTCCCGGTGATGCAATAGGCACTGGTTCCTCCACGAAAACCTTACCTTCCTGTGGCTCCCGGTGATGCAATAGGCACTGGTTCGTCCACGAATTCTTACCTTCCTGTGGCTCCCGGTGATGCAATAGGCACTGGTTCTTCCACGAAAACCTTACCTTCCTGTGGCTCCCGGTGATGCAATAGGCACTGGTTCGTCCACGAATTTGTACCTTCCTGTGGCTCCCGGTGATGCAATAGGCACTGGTTCCTCCACGAAAACCTTACCTTCCTGTGGCTCCCGGTGATGAAATAGGCACTGGTTCGTCCACGAATTCTTACATTCCTGTGGCTCCCGGTGATGAAATAGGCACTGGTTCGTCCACGAATTCTTACCTTCCTGTGGCTCCCGGTCATGCAATAGGCACTGGTTCGTCCACGAAAACCTTACCTTCCTGTGGCTCCCGGTGATGCAATAGGCACTGGTTCGTCCACACCCTTCCTATCGAACGGCTTCACCGTTTAACTAACATAAAACTCTTTAAACTCATAACAATAACTTTAAACTAATAACAATAACTCATTTACTAATATAAGACAGTTCCTGCGATAAATGTGTCTGCAAACGATTATTGTTCGCATTCGGTTCCGAGCGAAGTGCACTAATCAAGATTTTACTGAGAACTTCAGAAACATAAGAATGCATTCGACATCAATGAGGTTCGAAGGTCCCCACGATATTGACAACATTGTAGTCGTCGTGTTTAGTCGCGCATAGTCGGTTAGTACAGGGTGTAAAGAAATGTTTGGTCTTGGCAATCATAGGCGTGTTCTACACCTTCTGATCGGTGAAGATCTGTAAAAAAAGTTGCCGCAAAATTGTCCTTGACCTTGAATTTCCAGGTCAAATTTTTTTTAAGTGTATTGTATTCTACGCATCACGAGGATAAAAAGTGTCAAAGGAGCCATGGGTCAAAACACGACCGTTTCCCCAGAAATTGATGCGGAAGTTTTGTCGACTGTAAGATGAATTTTATTCATAGAAGTTGGACATTTCAAATTGAAATGCTAGCTGCTGACATGAACACAGACATAGCGAAAATGTAAACACACTGCTACAGCGTTAAAGGCCACATAAACACAGTCCGAGTGACCCCCACTATTGTGATTTTGATGGCTTTGCTTTCATTGATATCACATTCGTTTAGTAATAGTTTATGTCTAGCTTTTGGTTACAGTGGTGATTTACGTGTAATATAGTGTCATGGTGCGAAAATATATAAATATCCGGCATATGCTGCGTGCAATAGATGAAGCATTTGGAAACTATGCCAGAGCACGCGAAATATATAAAGTATAGAAATATATAAAGTAAGAAATATATAAAGCTTACACGTATTGGAAGGCGTGCAAGAGAAGTTCCTGATCGACGGGAATTCCAACGATTAGATCAACGTTTTGGAGATGGAGAATCAGTGTTGAATTCCATTAATTTTTATAGGGAAGCTGGTCGGCCGCGTGTGCATTGGCGTTTGGAAGAACAA
This sequence comes from Nomada fabriciana, assembly GCA_907165295.1. Taxonomy (NCBI): domain Eukaryota; kingdom Metazoa; phylum Arthropoda; class Insecta; order Hymenoptera; family Apidae; genus Nomada; species Nomada fabriciana. The sequence continues at coordinate 13,346,582 of OU015689.1, forward strand.
GTCATTGCACTTGCACGATCATTCCCAGTAATGAGTCTGCGTCACATTGCTCGTCGTGTCGGCATCTCACATATGACAGTGCGTCGTATAATTCGTGAAGAAGGTCTCCAACCTTTTCGAATTCAAACTGTTCAAGCACTCCAAAATATTGACTATGATGTTCGAAAACGTTTTTGTCATCTGATGTTTCGGAAGTTGCACCGTAATCAGAATTTTTTAAAAAATATTATTTTTACGGATGAGAGCAGTTTTTCTAATCATGGTATACAAAACAGGCAAAATGTTAGAATATGGAGTTACCGAAACCCTTACGCCATGATACAACATTTCAATCAAGGTCGTTTTTCCGTCAATGTGTGGGCAGCTATTCTAGGAAACAGAATTATTGGCCCTTTTTATCTTCCAAATCGGTTAACAAGTGAGAATTATCTTAGGTTTTTACGGTCACGATTGTTGACCGAACTGCGTCTTACCATACCGCGTGAGAGGCGTCGTTATACTTATTTTATGCGCGATGGAGCACCACCACACTTTAATCGGCCGGTTCGAGACTTTTTAAATGAAATGTTTGGATCCAAATGGATTGGTCGAAGACCTGCACCAATTAAATGGCCTCCGCGATCGCCCGATCTAAATCCATTAGATTTTTTCTTATGGGGAGCGGTAAAGGCGCAGATATATAGATCGGGGCACGAAATTCGAACTGTGGAAGAATTGAAAAAATTCGGTCGCTCAGTTCTTCATCGCTCGCTGACCTAGTGATAGAAAGTGGTTAGTTATTAATAATTAAAAAGTGATATAAACTGCAAGATTCTGGCGGACGAGTAAGTAGGTTAATTCTAATAAAATAATTATTGCAACTAATTTATTAATAAGTTTGCGAAAGTAGTTTTTTTAGAATTAGTTCATTAATTTGTTTATAATTAACAAACTAATCCGTTTCCCTCCTTTCTTTTTCTTGTGTAAGTAAGTTCTAGATAATTTAATCTAACTTTCGATGAAATGGAACATCAAAAAGATAAAAGAAAAGGTTGTAAAAAATGTTCGTATCATAGTTGCGATTCTACTTCTCGCAAAACCGATTATTCTTTTTACGCGTTTCCTAACAATACCGATGACAGATTTATAACGTGGATAGTGAATTGCGGACGAGACGATTGGGTTGAAATGTCCAACATTGAATTAAAAAAAATATATATTTGTAGTAAGCATTTCCCGGAAGATAGATTTTATCCGACCGGGAGATTAAAAAAAGGTTCTGTACCTTCTTTATATTCAATTAATACAATTATTTATTCAATTAATAAATTAAAAAACTTGAGAGTGAATTGAAGCGGGAGAAGAATACGTCTGATATTCTTCGCTCGCAATTACGGGCGAAGTGCAAAGTATTGAAAAGGGTAAATGAGAAGCTTTCTTCAGGTAACATTACTGATGTCTGCCAGAAGAAGGCAATCGCGCGTAGAGTTCGCGGTTTCATTTTAACATTTATATTAATGCAATTATTTCCTTACACTAGACGAAATGCTTATTCGACGGAATAACAGCGATTGTGTTTCACGCTACATTACACTTCGCCCTCTTTGTACAATAAAATGCGAGACACTCTCAAGTTTAACCTTCCAAATCCTCGCACAATCATTCTCTGGTTCGGTATAATTCATATTTGGCCAGGTATATGTCCAAATTTATTTCATGCCTTAAAATTTAAAATAGCGATCTTAAGTGATTTTGATAGGAATTGTGTTCTTTTATTTGACGAAATGTCAATAAAAAAATGTTTCAGTTTCCACCCAACGAAACAAATTATTGAAGGTTTTGAGGATTTAGGATTTTTAGGCAGAAGCGCGGTAGTAGGCACTCAGGTGCTGGTTTTTATGATAAGAGGCTTGTTCAGTAATTGGAAACAACCGATAGCATTCTTTGTCTCAAAGAATGGAGTTAAAGCCAATCAATTATCAATTATATTAGATGCTATTTTAGATAATTTGCATAACACAGGTTTGAAAGTGAGAGCTGTTGTTTCCGATCAAGGTGCAAGCAATCAAAGCATGGCAGAAAGACGCGTTAGTGTTCAAAATCCTTATTTTGTTAGAAATGGGACAAAAATTTACTTTTTGTTTGATTATTTACACTTGTTTAAGAGCATCAGGAATAATTTATTAAAGTATGATTTCCAAATTAGCGGTTCACGGGTATCCTGGTGCGATGTTATTGCTTTATGGAATTTGGAACGCGATAAAGGTACGAGAGCGGCTTACAAATTGTCCGAGAAACATGTCAGGCCCAACAATTTTGATAAAATGAAATGTAAGCTTGCATTGCAAGTATTCAGCAAAAGAGTTTCTTCTGCCTTGTTTACTGCATGTTCACTTAATTGTATAAAGACGAGTACCGCGTTGCACACTGCCAGCTTTTTCGAAACCCTCAATGACTTGTTTGATAATTTAAATAGCAGGTCTGCACGTGATCCTAATCCAAACAAGTGTGCCATTTCTCATTTATATCCTCTTGTGGAAACTAATTTGTTGAATCAATTGGAAAGTATGTCTGATTGGTTTGTAGTAACACCTTCTGGATTAAAAACTCCACCTTGTTTCTTAGGATTGCGGCAGTCAGTAAATGCCACCGTGCATTTTTTGCATGATTTAAAAGAGGAAGGCGTAATATTTTTGATGACTTCCCGTTTGAATACGGATATTTTGGAAATTTTTTTTTCTATTCTGCGAATGCACGGTGGCACTTATAATCGCAATCCTTCTGTAAAAGGAGTGCGTCTTGCCCTCAGGAAAAATATGTTGTTGAATTTGAATAGTAATTCCCATAATAGTAATTGTCAACCTGACTGTGACGCAACCCTTTTAGAGGAGGATATAATATTGTCCCAGTGCAGTACCTCCACGTTAAATGATGTTCCATTAAATGGAGTGGAAAAAGAGAACATTGACGACGACAGTGAAAGTGTGCAATTACAAATTGACAATATGTTAGCAGCATTGTCGACGTCAGTGTGCTCTTTAGAGATGTGCGCTATAGAATATTTCGCCGGGTACATTGCTAAAAAAAGCATAGAAAAATATAAATGCGATCAATGTTTTGACTATTTTGTTGATAAAAGTAGGGAATTTCAGCGTGACGATCAAACACTGTTAGCCCTTCGCGCATATGCTGTAAGTGACGCGATTACTTTCGGGCACTTGGTGGTGCCATCCTACAACTTTTCCAAAATTTTTAAAATTGTAAATGCCGTATTTGATCGTTTTTATCCGGCATTACGCAGTGAAACATCTATTTTGGATAAACTATTTCGGATTATATCTGAAGCTGTAAATAACGCATATCCGAACTGGTTTGTCGAAAATGAATGTACTGCACATCGGAGAGATATGATTTATTTAACTATGACAGTCAAAATTCATAAGGATACTGTGTGGTTAGGTCAGCAGCTGAGATTCTCTACTCCCAGGCATTGTACTAATTTTAGATTACAGAATTTAAGCAATTTATAATTGTCTTTCTATATTGTATAGATATATGTGCCTTTTTTATGTGTCATGGGGAAATATTCTATAATATTTGCATGAAGTGTTTGTAGACTGCTGATATTTATGCAAAGTAATATTTTATAAATTCTTTGTCTTTACGTTTTGCACATTTTTAGCATACTTTCATTATGATAAATGCATCAAAATCGGAAATCTAATTTTTACACATAATTATTAAAAATATATACTGTACAAACCTGTATTTTTTTCAATTTCAACCTTTTCAGCATTTATTAAATTGATAAAAGGAAAAGGTTAAAATTGGGATTTGTATATGTATATGCATGTAAATATGTATATTTATTTTGAATACATTCAAGGTTTGAATGCCTGCATGGGATTTGAGGGATAATATGAGAATGTTGTTGGGTGACGGATGTTTCGTTATACAATGTTTATATTTATATCATTAACGCATGGATTTTAATTATACGAACGTTGAGTGTATTCCGGGATTGTAAAGTCCTTCTTTCATGCCTTCACGTGGCCAATCCTGTTAACATTACCAAGTACAGCTGTAATCTACATATGTATATGTACTATACATATGTATTTATGTATGTCAAGTCATGTATGTACATATACACATAAAGATGTAGTGGTAATGGAACTAAAGTGAAAGTAAGGCATTTATAATTTCTTTCTTTTTATGTTAATAATAATCATAGCTATTTATTCGCAGGTTTGATGTTCACCTAGCTGGAAGTCAACTATCATGATTATTTACAACTGAGAAAAAAAGGAAAATAAGAAACTGAAGAAAGATCCTTAAATTTTGATTCTATGAGCAAAATGTTACAAATTCACTTTTATAAAAAAATCTGTTTAATTCTGTAAAAGTACATTGCATTGTATTAAAATTTTACGACTAAGAATAAAAATAAAATACATTACAAAACATGTACTACAAATAATTACATTTTTTCCAGAAAATTATTATTACTTTATTTTTCTTATATTACTAAATATTTTGTGTCAATTATATGTATAGGTGTGTTAATGTTTAACGGGATATCTGAAACTTCTTATTTGAAATGTAGCATATTCGGGATGTTTGAAAGAATTGATTTATGGTCTAAAAAGTAAATGATCACATACATACAGGGTGGCCCGGGACTCACGCAGTATTTTTAAAAAAGGGGTAGCTGATGTGATTCTGAACAATTTTTTCCTTGACCAAAATATTGATTAAAGCTTCGTTTTCGAGTTATTAACGAAATACACTGGCGAATGAGAGCGGCCGTATAGCGCGAGCTCAGTCACAATCGCGCGCGGCCGTGATGGGGTGCATCGAGGGGCAACGTATGCCAAATATTACAATCGTCTTACATTAACAATAGGGTTTAATTCTTCGTTATTTATGAATAACAATTCAATTAACAAGTCGTTTAATAACTGTTCCATACTTTTATTCGTTTTCCGAAACGAATAAAGTGTTTTATTAATTATGAAAAAAGTGTTTGAATGATTAATGTTAGAAAAGGGTAGTCAAATAAACTTATCCATTCGGCCGCGAATTTGCCTGCTTTCACGGTGTCTTGGCACTTGGTCATTGTACCGATCCTGACCTATCTTAACCATGTGAATGTTAACCATGTGTATGTAACCATATGTTTTGTGCCACGTCTTGGCGATCGATACAGATCTGATTCGCATTTGTTTCCACACGCACACGACTCGCACGTAACGAACGTAGGCGCGATGTATTACACACGGTCATGGCACGAAGAGGTCTCGTCGCCGACCGATCACGCTGCACGCATCAACACGACATCCATTGTTAGTACAGCCCGCTAATGGACAGAAATTTTAAATCTGATAATAATTGCGCACCACTATAAACATTTCATGAAGAATATAAATTCGTTTGCCACCACTGTCGCGATTTCTTTTTTTTACGTTTTAAGGGGGCCGACTCTTTTGGGGCCAACTCCGAATCGATCTAAGCGCCATTAAAAGAAACGGACGTTAGTGAAAACAGAAAGATCGTCTACTTCGTCATTTGACGGTGTGACATCTAACGTCATTATACAGAATTAAAAACTCATGATGTGACATCTAACATAATTTGGTAGAATTATAAACGGGGAGTGGGAGGCCATAGTTGCCAAATCACATCATTTGAGAGTTCGGTCGCACTATTGCCATGTCTGTTACAATCGTAGCCATCAGCAAAATGAATCGGCTCGAGCCGAGATTTTGATTCCTGCCGGGACATAGGCATAGCTGCTGAGCTGCTTGGAACTGTTTCGTAGGTTCGAATCCCCTTCCGGTATATTTTTTTACATTCATTTTTTTTTAATTCCTAACTATATGACAATGATCAGTATTTGCTTACCAATATTTTAAAAACATTTGTTAAATATTTTAATTTATTATACGTAAATATGAAGTTAGAGATGAAGCTTTTCGGGCTACCGTTTCTCTTGCCATGTATGTATCTTGCCAATTATGGTACTGTTTAACAGTTTTAACATTAAAATAAAATGTGTGAAGCGCATTTTCAGACGTCTTACTTAGATTAAACAGTCTTGAGGAAGTGCTGGAAAACTCGTGTGATGTTTTACTACAATTTCGCTTTTCTTTTAGACCACACAATTATTTCTTTTTTACAAATAATCGGAAATAAAGCAAAATATTTATTCGTACTGATTTTATGAGGTACCGAATATGCATACAGTATTCCCCCGATAGTTGCAAAAGCCTCGGGTCTGAACGTGTGCAACTATCGTGTTGTTCCTACGTTGTTTGAAATTTGCCGACAGCGTCGAACGTAGAAAAGGACAGCGAGTAAAGATAAGCGGCCGAGCAGCCACGATCGCAGCTTCTCTTTTTTCTCACTACCTATCCTTTCCTGCTGTCGAAACTTATTAACGTTAATTAAGCCAGTAAATATAGTCCAAATTATATCGTGTTTGGTGTTATTTTAATCAGAAAAATGTCAGCTCTGCTGTGTAAAAATTTCATAAAAAAAGGATGAGAAATAGCAAAGTTGCATCCTTCAATTAGTATTGGCCCACCGATATACTCGAACCCGGATCACGTTACACCGATTGCTGAGCGAACTTAGGACCCCTCGAAGGGAATACCCCCCAGTGGTGGGGATGAACTTTGTGCAACTATCGCGTACCTCTTTTTAGCAACTATCGAGGGAATACTGTATGTTGATAATTTTTAATTCATTTCTTTCGCTTTTTCCCATTGTTTTGGTCATTGCGTAGGATGACAAACAAAAAATACGGAGACATAGTTGATATTGTCATATCTATTACGGTTTTGCTTTTCAGGAAAGCTTCGATAGATTCGACTCAAGTTGAGATTTTGATTTTTGCCGAACATAAAAGATAATAGTGCAAATGAGAGAAAAGATTCGAGAGCCAAGTTGAAAAAACAGATTGATAAAACAATATTCATTTTTGGAACTTATGAGAGAAGGGCTCTTATTGCTGCTTGACATAGGTCAGGCACAGGCAGCTGGTGGGCCGCGGGTCACGCGGTTCATCTTACAAACAAATGACGGCGCTCACCCTGCATCATAGCGCGGTGGCACACCGATTCCTGACTTGCTGTCCTTGCATAGGTACATCTGACATACATAGCTCTATCTTTGTATACATAGCTTTCCGTTGCTTAGAGCGAGCAACGCTGAGAGCTAAACAAAACGATTTTTAACACATACATGCCCACATAATGATTTGAATACCTATTCATGCACCTTCGATAATCTTACATATATTTTAATTATATTACAATTATATTATTGTTGTATAATATAGTTAATATATTTCATATATATTAACATAGCAACTTTATTGGCAATATAAATGAAACGTACCACCAAATGATTTAAATTTTGAGTTACACATTATGCGCTTTGGATTGACGTGTATACACGTCCAGATGTTAGAAATATCAAGCAGTACCATTATTGACAAGATACATGGCAAGAAAACGGTAGAAAAAGGCGTTTCAACTTCATATCCACGTATATTAAATTAAAGTATTTAACAAATATTTTTAAAATATTGGTAAGCAAATATTGATCATTGTCATATAGTTAGGAATTAAAAAACAATTAATGTAAAAAAATATACCCCAAGGCGACTCGAACCAACAAAAAAGTTTGCAGCGGCTCGAATCAACATCTCGGCTCGAGCCGATTCATTTTGCTGATGCTTATGTTATAATTGTAACAGATGTGACAACAGCGTGACAGAGATCTTGATACGTGCCGGCAACTATGCCTTACTGGTATCTGTGTGCACGCATCATGTATTCACGTATGAGCGCCGTTCGTGGTGTGAAATTATAACTTACATTTACCGACTGATTTGTATTTTTATCGACCCTGACGGTAACTGGATCAAATTCACTACGATGTACCATAAACGCCCCTGGCGAAAAATCAGTGAACTATTCTTACATAATTCTTACGTCGGATGTGTGCGAATCGTATTTAAGATTCTCCGCTTTCCAGAAGTGATAAATTGTGAAAAATCGAATTCCTGTGATCTTGTGCCAGTTCAAGGAAGTCGGACACTGGTCTGGAGACTATTTTATCAGTGAATAAACCATTAAATCGTTCAGTATTTGCGACCTGTGAAATGTGTCAACATGCCTGCAGCCATCTTGCTAGTAGGTCTGGTTTTTTGGGACTGAGGAAAACGCACGAAAGGCAGAGAAAGCGCGCCAAACAGTTGAGAGGGTGTGCCGGGGACCTTTTTTTCAGCGTTAGAACATGTGGCGGCCAGAGCAGGCTATCGTGGGGTCTGACAACCTCCGGAGGTCGTACGTAATTCAATAGACATAGCTAGTTCTTTCTGCTCTGTAATAATTAACCTTTAGAATCTTCCAAGTGCACTGTTTTAAGATTTCAGTGCTCCGACTTTCCTTTTGTTCGACAACCTACGACTGGTACTTAAACAATATACATACAGCTTTATGTATCTCGTACGTTCATCCGGTTTTCAATTTTGCTCCGAACTTATTTATCGCTAGTTACAATTGCATTGTCGACCGCTGATTCGATGTTGCTAGATATTAAGACCTACTAACGCGATAACGTAACAGCGGAAATATATGAAGAAAAAGTTCATCGTAAAATATTTTATAAGTATTTTTATATTTTTATAAATAATGAAAATGTATTATGTACGACTTAGAAATTATTATTATACTAGAATTATCAACTTTAGTCAACCTAATCCAAAAAATATATAAATTTAAAGAAAGCTATAACTATTCAAGAGCGACTCAAGTACAGTAATTTCTCGATGAGTGCCGCGCGAGTCGTACAGCGTTGTGGCGACTCGCCTACGCGCCATTGGTTGTTGAGTCGCGGATTCATTTCATCGCAATTCCCGCCAGGGGAATTTGCATTTCCGCCGCACCCAACATCCAGGCGCTGCTCTCGCCCAATGAAATCAGAGAGACGTTTCGCGCTCTCGCGTTGATTGGTTGAGCGCTCTCGACCAATCAAGAGCGGAGAATCGGCCAGGAAGGAGGAAGGTTGCTTCCTGGGTTTGAATGGGAAAAGAGCGTCGCTTGGGAAGCCATTCCTGTTACAAGCGTCGTCTTGAGTTGTACATTCTTCGAACACTGATTCTTACTTTACGTTTTTGTTTTACCGCTGACTTTCTGTTTCTGTTAATAAAGTCTACTTATTTTTCACGTTAATTAAATATATATATATATGTGTGGTTATTTCCTACGGAGTCCCCCACATATATTTGGTGACCCCGACGTGATAGGTAATTGAACGCGTTTAATCGTTAGTGAACCAGTTCGAGTGTTTCGTGCATTCAGCGTTATGGCCACGCCACGTACCCCGCTATCAGGCGTCGCAGCCACTCCACAGCCGTGGAAGCGTATCGGAAGAGGCAATGGCGGAAGCGGAGGCGTACGTGAGGTCTATAGAGGTGCCCGTTTTGCCGAGGGTCACCCTCGGCGACCGAGACGCGCCGCTGGAGACCGAGATTCACGGCAGTGAATTTCGCAATGTAAAGCTCTCTGAGAGCTAAAGACTCTTTGGCGCCACAAACCGCATCTATGGTTCGCGCGGCTAGAGAGCGAGTTCAGTGCTTTTCGAATTAGGTCCGATGAAAGCAAATGCAGCGCGGTCGTGCGTCATTTAGACGACACTCTTATGACCGTCGTGGAGGATTTCTTCACGGACCCTCCTGAAACGGACAAGTACGACACGCTCAAGCGCATGTTGGTCACGCGTGACCGATCACCCTCCGCGCTTCTTCGCGAGATGAGGGCGCTGGCGGAAAACAAGCTGCCGGACGACATGCTGCGGACGCTTTGGATGCAGAGGCTTCCGCTGAGGATCCAGGAAGTCATCTCCGTCCTCGAAGGGATGCCGCTGACCGTGATGGCTGAGGCCGCCGATAAATCGATGGAGAGATCCACCACATTTACCGTGGGTGCCGTAGCCGCAACACCACGGGAAGGGTCCAGGATGGACCAAATGGAGCGGAGACTCGAGGCCGTGATAGCCGCCATCGAGGCCGTCAACTTCGGGGAGCGCGGCCGCCGAACGGATCGCTCGCGCGCTCGTTCTCAGGCTCGTTCAAAGAGCCGGAAACGAGCCTCGCGGTCAGGAGGTCCGTCCGGCCAGTGTTACTATCACCGCATGTTTGGTGAAAAAGCAAGGCGCTGCACGCTGCCGTGCACCGCGCCATTTACCCCAGCGGCTCCGGGAAACGGCAGCAACTGTCCACTGTAGGAGCCATCTTGGACGGTCAGAACATCCCCCGTAGGCTCCATGTCTTCGATAAGCAGAGTGGAATCCGTTTCCTGATTGACACAGGAGCGGATATTTCACTCTTGCCGAAGCATTTTGCGGGTAAGCAGCCTCAAGCTGCGCCGCTGCAATTATTTGCAGCGAACAACGCTGTTATCAAAACCTATGGGGAGAAGCTGCTCGAGCTGAGTCTCGGAATGGGAAGGACCCTGCGCTGGAGATTCTGTATAGCTGATGTTTCCACGGCAGTTATAGGCGCGGATCTGCTTTATTATTTTGATCTGTCTGTAGACCTGCGCCGTGGACGACTTTGCGACCAGCAGTCCGGTACGGAGACACAGGGACGCCTGACTTCTTACGCTCACGCGTCCGTTGTCACCGTGCTGCCGGATTCGCCGTTCCATCAGCTGCTGCAGGAGTTCCCAGGTTTGACGAACCCGTCGGCACCAGCGCGCAGCTCTACCCATCAGGTTCATCACCATATCGAGACGCAGGGCGCACCAGCAGCACAGCCAGCTCGCCGCCTGCCGCCGGAGAAGCTTAGCATTGCCAAGGCAGAATTCGCACATATGCTGGAGGCTGGGATTTGTAGGCCATCATCGAGCCCTTGGGCAGCACCGTTGCATATGGTGCCCAAGAAGGAAGCCGGAACGTGGAGGCCGTGTGGAGACTACAGGGGCCTGAATGCAGTCACGGTACCTGACCGCTACCCCCTTCCACACGTCCACGATTTCACGTCCGCGCTTCACGGTAAGTCCATTTTCACCACTTTGGACTTACTCAAGGCTTACCACCAGATCCCAGTCGCTCCAGAGGATGTGCCTAAAACGGCTGTTATTACGCCGTTCGGCCTCTTCGAATTTTTGGCAATGCCCTTTGGCTTGAAGAACGCATCGCAGACCTTCCAGAGGTTCATTAATGCCGTTCTTCGCGACCTCGATTTCGCGTTCTGTTACGTGGATGACATCCTGGTCGCCTCCGAGTCGCCGCAACAACATTTGGAGCATCTCCGGATCCTTTTCGATAGGTTACAGGCTGCTGGAGTCACACTGAACGTCGCCAAGTGCGTTTTCGGGCAATCGGAAGTTCGCTTCCTTGGCTATTCAGTGACTTCAGGGGGAATCAAACCCTTGCACGACAAGGTGAGGGCCATTGTTGATTTCCCTAAGCCTGAAACTGTCGTCGAACTACGCCGGTTCCTGGGGATGCTAAACTATTATCGGCGATGCGTCAGGCACGCAGCTCATGACCAAGCGCTGCTAAATGACTACATTAAGGATTCGCGCAAGAACGATAGGAGACCGGTCATATGGACCCCGGAAGCTGAGGAGGCTTTTTCTCGCTACAAGCGATCTCTCTCCGAAGCCACTCTACTGGTGCATCCTCGCCCGGAGGCTGCGCTGGTACTCACAACCGATGCATCTGCGTCAGCCGTCGGCGCGGCATTGGAGCAGGAGAGTGGGGGTAAACTGGAGCCGCTCGCGTTTTTTTCGAAGAAGCTGAGCGCGGCCCAGCGGAACTACAGCACGTACGACCGGGAGCTCTTAGCCATGTATCTAGCGATTCGGGCGATGAAAGACTTTGTTGAGGGAAGGCCGTTGGTTATAAGAACGGACCACGCGCCGTTGACTTTTGCTTTTAGACAGAAGTTGGACAAGGCGTCTCCTCGGCAGGCCAGGCATTTGGACTTCATCGGGCAATTCAGCACAGACATCGTGTACCTAAAGGGAGCGACCAATTGGGTCGCTGATGCGTTGTCTAGGATTGACGCAGTGGATTGTCCGATTATCGTGTCCACCGAGGACCTGGCTGCGGAGCAACAACAGGACGCGGAGCTGATCCAGCTTCTGGCCAATCCTCAACAGGCGAGGTTTCGTGCGTTCACGATGATCGGGTCGCAGCATCCGCTGTACTGTGAAGCAGCGGATGATGCCATTCGACCTTTCATCCCGAGGAGTTTGCGGAAAAGAGTTTTCGACTCCGTCCACGGACTCGCTCATCCAAGCGGCAGGGCAACGCGGGAGCAGATCAGGTCAAAGTTCATCTGGCCTGGGATGAATAAAGACATCACCGCCTGGGCTCGGACGTGTCTCCAGTGCCAACGAGCCAAGATACATCGGCACGTCAAATTGTCTCCGGAAAAAATTGCCATTCCAGATGAACGGTTCCGGCAAGTTCACTTGGACATTGTGGGACCCCTTCCCATATGCAACGGGTATCGGTATCTTCTTACCATGCTGGATCGATACACCCGTTGGCCTGAGACAATTCCGCTGCAGGAGATTACATCTTTCTCGGTGGCTCAAGCTGTGTACGAAGGTTGGGTGACGCGTTTTGGCGCGCCCACGGTCATTACTACTGACCAAGGTGCACAGTTTGAAGCGGAATTGTTTAAGGCGCTGACGAACCTGCTGGGAGCTGCAAAGACCAGGACTTCACCTTACCATCCGGCATCCAACGGCATCCTGGAGCGATGGCACCGTACCTTGAAGTCGGCCTTGACGTGCCATCTTCAGGGGGACGGAAATTGGCTGTCGTGCCTTCCAACCGTCATGCTTGGGCTGCGGACGGCTTTCAAGGCCGACATTAAGTGTTTCGCAGCCGAGATTCTCTACGGCACCACACTCAGGGTGCCGGGGGAGTTTTTTGAAGACGTGGAACACCCAGTCAAGCCGGAGATTTTCGTTCAGGAGCTACGAGAGAGGATGAGACGTATTCGTCCCAAGCCAACAGCGCATCACGTGAGGGGCACCTCTTTTGTTTTTAGGGAACTTGAGCAGGCTACTCACGTGTTTGTCAGGGATGACACGATTCGACGTCCGTTGCAGCCGCCTTACAACGGCCCTTTCGAGGTTCTCGCGAGGCCAAACCAGAGGCTTTACACCGTCCTGGTGAAGAATAAGCCGTGCAACCTTTCGACCGAGAGGCTCAAGCCGGCGTATTTCTCAGCACCAGACGATACTGTTGAGACAGTTGTTCCAGCTTCTAACGCAGCTCCACCACCGCTTCGTACTTATCCGAGCGCCAGCAACACACCCCGTTTGAAAAAGCGGGTAACTTTCGCGCCGTCTCTAGGAGGGGAGTAATGTGGCGACTCGCCTACGCGCCATTGGTTGTTGTGTCGCGGATTCATTTCATCGCAATTCCCGCCAGGGGAATTTGCATTTCCGCCGCACTCAACATCCAGGCGCTGCTCTCGCCCAATGAAATCAGAGAGACGTTTCGCGCTCTCGCGTTGATTGGTTGAGCGCTCTCGACCAATCAAGAGCGGAGAATCGGCCAGGAAGGAGGAAGGTTGCTTCCTGGGTTTGAATGGAAAAAGAGCGTCGCTTGGGAAGCCATTCCTGTTACAAGCGTCGTCTTGAGTTGTACATTTCTTCGAACACTGATTCTTACTTTACGTTTTTGTTTTACCGCTGACTTTCTGTTTCTGTTAATAAAGTCTACATATTTTTCACGTTAATTAAATATATATACATATATGTGTGGTTATTTCCTACGGAGTCCCCCACAGCGTTAGCGAGCGCGTTTCATCCCCACCACTGCGGGGAATCCCCCCGGGCCGGCCGACACGTCCCGGCGGTTAATACTTGCGGTATCCCTCAAAAGATTAAATGCCTTCGTGTCTGTGAGAACACACTAATGCAACCGTGAATTTTTTTATTGTTACGTATTGCGCTATGAAAATTATATTAAATAACTCGTGAAGCTGATGTGATTAAAATGAGACTAAACACGATACAATTTGGATCATATTGACTTATATGTTTACATAATAAAACTCTTACCCATTGATTCACTATTAATTATACACTTAGAATTTTCACTATTAATTAATCAATTTTTATGCTAATTTACTATCTACTATTTATGCTAATGCTTGGGTAACAAGAACGAAAGCGTGTCTCGCCGACTCTGAGCGACCGAAAAGCGTGTCTTGTCGACTCTCACTGCGCACAAAGCGTGTCTCGTCCACTCTAACTGCGCGAAAAGCGTGTCTCGTCGACTCTGACTGCGCACAAAGCGTGTCTCGTCGACTCTTACTGCGCACAAAGCGTGTCTCCGCGTGACTCTGCGCGATCGCAACATGTTTCTCCTCGGCCGGGGGGATCGTACGGAAGCATTTCATGCTCGGCTCGGAGGGATCCGTTTTTGTAATTTATCAACACAAATATGATCCAAATTATATCGTGTTTGGTGTTATTTTAATCACAACAGCCTCAGCTATATTTTCATAAAATGTGCAGAACGAAATAATTAACAATAAAGAAGTTTTATAGTTGCATTAGTGTTGTCTCACCGATGCGAAGGCATTTAAATCCTTATCTGACGCCCGACATCTCTTTCCTCTCTTTCTTTCGCGCGCTGTCCTTTTCGTCACAGTAAACGGCTCGGCCGAAATTTCCAAGAACCCAAAGTTCACCTAAATCCGATTAGTGCGCGCAGCCGGTCCCGAGTAGCACGCGCTAACCGAAGAATTACTGTACCTTCTTTGGAGCAGGTCACTATACCGACAGCGCATGGAACGGCCGACCCAAGTAAAAAGTAACACTATGAGGTGTTGCGCCGCGATTGGTGGGATATGGGGACTTGGAGTTGGTTCGGTTGCCCGTGGAGCGCTGAACCGCTCTGCTTGTGGAAAGGCGCGGAATATTCAAAGAACACTAACTTTTATAAAGACTTTTGTAAAGATTCACTGTTTTATTCCAAGAGATAGTATTTATTTGTACAAGTAATTCGCTCAGTAGCTCTGTTCAAGGCTAAGTTGATCTCTGTTCAAATGCTTAGTTTGATCTTCCTTTCACGACTCGATTTAATCTTCTCACGACTTAAGTTGATCTGATGTGCGGGGCTTCTTCTTCTTTCCATTACAGCTCTGTTTCCTCTTCCTGGGGGCCTTAGTCCTCCTTCGAAATCGTCCTCGTCCAATGGGGTTGGTTCTTGTTGGGTTTCTACTCGTCCTTGGGCGCGTGGAGGTGGCAGTGCTACGCTTCTCGGTAAGGGCGTCAGGGTACGCGCGTATTTGGGGGAAACGCGGGAAAACTAAGGAAAAACGCGCGAGGGTCGGAGAAAGCGCGCTGAAGAGTCAAGTGGCTCTTGGGATGTCCTTTTGTTCAACGGTAGAACATGTGGCGGCCAGAACAGGATATCGTGGGGTCTGACAACCTCCGGAAGTCGTACGTGTTTCAATAGACTTTAGCTAATTCTTTACGCTCCGTAATAAATAACCTTTAGAATCTTCCAAGTGAAGTGTTCTAAGATTCGAATGCTCCGAGTTTCCTATTGTTCGAGAACCTACGGCTGGTACTTGAATAATGTACAGCTTTATTCATCGCGCGTATGCTCATTCGGCTTCGAATTTCGCTCCTAATTTATTATCGCTATCGATTGTTATAGTTATATTGTCGATCGTTGATTCGATATCACTAGATATTAAGGCCTGCGAACGCGATAGCGTAACAGAGGTATCAATAAACACATTTCACATTTCTTCCCAGACCTTTTCTAGACCACTTGACTAGATCACAAATCCCGGTACGGTAACAAATGTGGACGCACTTTTACGTGCACAAGAATAGAAATGGGTCTCACACCAAACCTCCTTACCAAAAACTGACGTATCGGGTGTCAGTAACAGAACTACGTAACAATTTTAGACCCGCCTTAGGTCCACGATACATTATTCCTACACCCGCGTCCTACAAAGGTAGGTTTCGTGGCAAATCGGCTACTTCTTTGGCGACGAATTTCTAACCCTTTTAAGGGAAAGGGCTTTCAATTATTCTCTTTCGTATTTAATTTAATTTTGCAATAGTTTTATTCCTTTTACTCTTTCTTCATTCAGTTATTTAGCAGAATTCGAAATAATTAACTGTATGCAATGTAAAATAGTAATGAATTGTTCAAAAAAAGGAATGATATATTGAACTGTGAATAATTCAACTCAAACAAAGTACTGTAGAACATTTCAAGCACATCTCATTAAATGTCTTTTAACTTATTAAATCATTGACTGATTTATATTGTTTAATTCAATTCTTTTATACTTGCAAGTATATTCTACTATGGCATTACACTATGGCACATGCTGTTCTCCAAGCATTATATTTATTCTTTATACGAATAGTATTGCACGACTATTTTTATAATTTTAATCAATCATTGTTTAACTATAAAGTTTAAATATATAATAAAAGAAAACTTTCAACCTTCGATTAAGATTCTAACAACAACAGACAAAATAAATTAAATTGCTTCAAGGGATGTCTATACTTAGGATTTATTTTTATACAATACGTGCTTTCTATAAAATATGAAACTTTCATTTAGTTTTGAAACATATGTACAAAATACATATTCTTCACATAAGTTTACGACGTACGATTTACACAACGCATCACTCGAACGTATTTCACGGCTAAAGGTATGAAGTTAAATGAAACAACATTACAAAAATAGGATAACAACTTCATGATCTATAAACAAATAGATATATCGTCAAAAATTGCTCTTTCTTAATTATAAATAAAATTCCAAATAAAATTTGATTGCGATACCTCAATAAAAACCACCAAAATTTTCGTGTGATGCATACATTTAATGTAATCTCATCAAACTAAAAAACGAAGAAACAGCGTAATTAATTTGGCCTGCGAGAATATGATATTTTTTAATAATAATAATTAGTAAGCACCTATATAGCAACATCATTCACCATTCATAATGTCAAAAACCATACTTAATTTCATTTTTTTATTAACATAGAACTTGTTTCGCTTGTATAATATTATAGCTATTATATCGAATGCCTGATTTTTCCTAGCTGTACATCGGTTTAGGACTTTTACTTTATTAGACTTCTCATCTTATACGATACAAGTCTAATCCAGATATATACAAGGTGTCTCTTAACTAAGGTACCAGCCGGATATGGGGGTTGCTGGGGTGACTCTGAACAAATTTTACCTTTACCAAAATGTTGGTTAAAGCTTCGTTTTTGAATTATTATCGAAAAACACTGGCTAATCAGAGCGCCCGTTGAGCGCGCGCTCGAACGTGACACTCCGTAGCAACCGAGCGCGGTTACGAGCCACGCGCTCTGATTGGCCAGTGTTTTTGGTTAATAATCCAAAAACGAAGCTTCAACCAACATTTTGGTAAGGGTGAAAGTTGTTCAGAGTCACCCCAGCAACCCCCATTTCCGGCTGGTACCCTAATTAAGAGACACCCTGTACACAACACGTATATTACTGGAAAATTGACGAAACATCTCTTTATTTTTGTTATAAAAAACCGCTACGAATTATGTTGACGTTTATGTAGAAAAGATATGAATACACGAACGTTTACGATAAATTATCACGTATAATCCCAGGACTTCTATTGTCTAAAAAAAACACAAATGAAATTTATCACAATGTTGAAATTCTAACAAAAACATTTATAATTAACATCTAGAAATTTCACTGTTATTACGGCAACAATATCATTACTACAAGAGTCAGTTTCTTATTCTTTTATATATCCAACTCTTCCCCTTTTATGAAAGTATCAAAAATATCCTTTCTGGCGTACATTTCCCAACAAACAACAAAATGAAACCTTCGGTTTTATAATCGAATGACAAAAAATATAATTAACTTATGTTACATAAAGTTTGCCTGATTGTTACTCAGGTCTTTCGACTTAAGATTCATTTTATATCCCCTTTTTCCAAAAAAGAAAAAATTACGTAATAATCGTTCAACAGATTATTCTAAGTCAACTAGAAAATATAAAACTAAGTAAAATTTATAAATATGGTACAATTTGATAATAAGCTATAGAGTAGTAATAGATTAATTACAGATACATATAGATAATAGCATTGTGTCGTTGAATCTTATGGCGATTTTTTAAGTCCCCTGCTTGCAGGTAGCATAATCAAGGATTTAGTTAAATTGTCTGCTTTTGTATTTCAAATTGAGTATGTGTCATTCAGTCGAATAATCGCATACACCAACCACCACAGTGGACTAGCAGCCATCTTGACTAGCTTTTTTCCAATTTTTTCCATTTTCCATCTCACTTTATGCCCACTATAATGCGAGTCTTCAAAGTTAACAAGTTACACTGTACTCTTCCAAGTTCAATGGGTATAAATCAATCTCCAGGATGTTCTGGACAGCTACGATTCACTTGAAACCATCTATCGATACAACTGAAAAAAATATTGCAAATATTTTATTGCAGCTACAATTGCAAGAAAGAATGTGCCATGCAAAATGTCAATTTTACACTCTGTGTTTAGTGGAACTTACTTTTTGTGATATATACAGAGGCAAGGTAAGCGGGCTATGACATCACCAGGTTGTAACTCTTCAAGACAAATAACGCATTCGCCTTTTTCATCAGATAATACGTCTTCTACAGTCAGAATAGAAAATGATTCATTCATTTTTGTCACATAGAAAATGCAACAAATATTTTCCCTCTTTTATGCAAGCAGTTGGAAAACAAGTGAACTTTACGATCCATTAATAAATGAGTTAATTTTAATTCTCAATGAAGCTCTGAAATCCATTATTACTATATCGTTTAGTTTTCGAAATATTCAAAATTACTTCCACATATGCACGCTCTGCTTTCTTACTAAATATACAAAAATAAGGTAAATGCATAGATTACGAACTATTTATATCATTAACAATTTAATATCTTGTACTATATAAACACAAAAAATCTGTAAACAAAAAAAGACAAGCCAAAAAGTTATGGCTTTGTAGCCAGTGACATAGAATCTGGAAGACTTCTGGAGAATTATTTTTTTGCATAACGTGTAAACAATCGACTATGTACATGGATTCCAATTCCATTCTAAAAGTAGTAACAGTTAACTCATTGTATAAGTTATACCTTACTTGTGTATTACGCCACTGAGATGTCATTAATATCTCTGAGATAACAAGAATTTTATTGTTGTAAATTATGAATACTATTTTTTGAATGCATTGAGTTTCATTTTATTTGTACGTCAAATCTGCATCTTACATATGGAAGTGTCCAAGCAGTAATTCTATGTTAATAACATGATGGAGTCTGTAATCTTCGAGATTCTATGTTGCCAGGTATGGGTTAACACTAGAACTACCAATACATTTTGGTATTATTCACATAGCATATGTTAAGACAGATTATTAACACGAAAGTCGTTGAATGGACATTAAATAGAGATATATAATTGTCATTCTGTCTTATTAAATCTCATCATAAATTGTTACAACGATACCTATATATTAATAATTCTGAAGCAAGAAATTTGAAACAAATCATTTTGACCTCCTCTGTAGTTCTAGTGTTAACTATTAAAAAGAATTATGCAATACACTAATGTAAATAACAAAATTACTTAAAAAATGATTAGTATTCAAAAATGTTTTTTTATACATTATGTGCCACCTTATTTGAAAAATACAGTAATACATACCTATTATGGTTATGAGAAGGACAAAATATTAATGATGTAAAATGTACAATGAAGTAACTTAAAAAACTTACCATTGTAACTCAGACGTGGCTTGGTCAGACACATAACCAGATGACACTCTATATCATCTGGCAGAATAAATTTGGAGCATACAGGGCATTTTAGACCTTAAATATAAAATAAACAACTTAATCGTTTATAATAAAAGAAAAGTATATTAATAAGTATAAGTCTATGGAATGCTATACCATAAAAAATTCTTCTCACTTGATTTACTGGCACAACCTCAGCCTCAGACTCATTCAAACATGAACTTATTATAATTCCCATAATAAAATTCATATAATTTTAATGCACCCATCACAGATAATGTTTCAGCTCTTTAAAATTTCGTCACACTAAAGTTAATATTTTTCTTGATTTTTTTATTTAGTACCAATTGAAAATTTACGTAACTACGTTAAATCTCAATCGATTTACATGTGGTTACCGGGCCAACTACCCTCGACAACAAGCGCCAAACAAACACCCCCTATTCCATCCGTAATTATTTTGTCCGATTTTATAATCGTCACATAACCTCACTTCTAACTCATTCAATGTCCACGGGCTCAATTTAAGTAGTTCATTTTCAACGAAAATCAACCAGTTAGGAAATAATAGGAACTACCCGTCCATATTTCTCTGATTAATCATAATAATCGGACAATGAACGATTTCTATCTCCTAAAATCGATATTGTTTAATAAATTACTAACTACATTTTCTAAACTAAAAACAGTGAAAATTTGAAAAACTTTCTGTGTTTTCTACATATATTAATGTACGTGCACATATACAGTCTTAGATGCACGCACACCAAATTATGTAATCGCAGATAATATTAATATCTTTATACTATTTAATGCGATATAAATTCGCTAGTACAATATCATCAATATAAGTTGTAAAAATTTACTTAAAATTTCATGAATATTGGACATTCGTTTATGATAAATATATTATTATTATAAGGTTTGTATTACGTTAAAATTTATAATATAATACATGTATACATATATACGTAACAAAACGCATACAATTTACATATGTATATACGGCATGAGCAGCGTCATATATGCATGCGCGTGCGCGTATGTAAACGGGGTACACAAAAAGATAGGGCACAAACTTACGTCCGCAAATCCCTGATTGGGAATTAGGGAAAACTATTCTTAAAATTCGTTGTACAGATTCGCAGGCTGAGACACATATTCGATAAATAATTCAAATTGTCGCGACCCAGTTGGTTTATGAAAAGATGATAGAAACAGAAGACCAGATTTGGGAATGGATTCGAAATGTGTTTCCCACTGTTTCTAATAAATACAGTACAAATATACGAAAGAGATTGACACTCAGGTCGACAAATGGAAGCTTGCAATCTTGCAAAAGAACAAAATTTCAAACAATTATTATAATTGCCATAACAGTTGACCAAAAGCTTTGAACTCTTATAACTTTTCAGTAAAGTATTTCTGGCATAAGTTACTATATGCAAATTTTCTGCCTACTTGATCTCATTAAAGCATAGTGTAAGTTTGACACCAACTTTTTTGGACACCCTGTATATGCAACGTAAATCATGCAATGTATCTACTAGATCAGCAATTCTTAAACTGTGAACCGCAGCCCCTGGGGTATCCACAATTAAAACCCTTTGCATTCAAAGGGCAACTCCTACTCACCACTTGGTTTGACCCAAAAATTGAAATGACGAATGAGAGGAAACAATAAGTTTTTTATGAACAGATATCTTTTTATCAATTTTTAGTCTGTACGCAATCCGTAGTTAATGTGTTTTTTAACATGTTGACTAGAGAAGTGATAGAGCTATTGATCTGAACCTTTGTTATCCTTTGTTGCCTATGCTGGCTCACAGTCAACATACTAACATTATTATTTTAAATGCAGTTTATCTTCAGTTACCAGAAAAAAACATTCTATTGAAAAGAATTAATAGTAAGGGGTCTGCAACTTTTTTCCTAAATAAAACTTGATTTCATTATGAAATATACTGTAGTAAAGATACCATGCTACCATATAGATATCAACTACTAGCATTTCTCATTCACAGAATGCGCTTCATACGAAAAGAATCTTCTGTGGATTCATAAAATTTAAGAACCACTGTGCTAGATTATATACTTACAAAAGTATTAACAATTGGAATTAGTAAGAACTTGTTACATTGAACCCTGCGATGGATATATTTAGCATAAACTTACCGTTAAGGGACCACATATGAGAGGGCAGACTATGGGCTGCATAAACCCGTCCACTCTCTTCATCAGCATCATCGGAATCGAGTTGCGGTAAACCCAGTGCTTGGCCAACACCAACCGCAGCGGCAAGACTGCTCTGCTCGCCGGATGAAAGATCTGGGACGGAACTTAAAGAACGTGCGCGTTGTCTACTATCTCCGGATACTCTAGAAGTTTGCGACTGATTCCCTTGTTGATGTTGCAACATGCTAACTCCTCCGGGAATTGAGCGTAACATTGAAAAACCTTGGATCGTGGTTTCATTTGCTCCTGCAGAGGATTGTCCATTGCCCCCAGCAGATTGTGCCACCGTGCTTGCCTTAGCTCCCATCCCAATTTCTTGTATTTAACAACGTTTCTACCAATATTCATGAAAACTTCTTCTATCCGATGGGAAAATTCGATTCCGCAAACACAACAAGAATCAACATTCCAAGTATTACTCTTTGGCAGTGATACACGCACTGACACAATTCTCGCAAATAGTCCTAGCTTTTTTTGTTTTTCTCGGCGTTGTACAAACAGTTATAATCGTAATTTTAACGTTGATAATAATACAACACCCTAGGATTCAACGTAGGCCGAAATTTTGTTGAAATGTATTGTAACGGGCAAGTCATATCGTCAGAAAGCATATCAGCGGCGTGTCACGCAAAACACCCTCCGACATCTTGCTAGAAACTTCCTAGAAGTCGACGATCAGCTGCTACGGATATTCTGTTACGCTCTCGCGTTAGCAGGCCTTAATATCTAGTAACATCGATTCAACGATTGACAATATAACTGTAACTATCGATAGCGATAATAACTTAGGGGCGAAATTCGAAGTCAGACGAACATACGGGGTAAATACAGTTACATATAGCGGTGGGCACCATCGACTAATTACTAATTAGTAACGATATACTATCGACTAATTAGTCGATAGTTTTTAGTCGACTGAAATTTCGCTTATTGGTTATGTCTGGAGTCTGAACTATGTCATGAAATATTGGTGCATTTACTTGTTGTTAACTTATTAGTTCATAATTAGAATTTCAGAAATATAAAAGGTCAACAAGTTTCTTTTTTAACCAATTAGTAATATTTAAATTTGTCATAAACTATTTTATTTCGGCACTTAAAAATTAATAGTTCTAAATATTTTGTGAGAATCAATTAGGTTATATATAATGTTTTACTCACAACAGTCAGTTCTTGAAATTTAAAAAATCAGATAGACAGATATTTAACATGACGGCATTAATTAATGTTTTATACATCAAAATTTAAATCGTTTGTTCTTTTTTCTAGGGTAGATATAAATATTGCTGTATTAGGAATGTAAGGAATTTCTTGATCTATTTTCATCATTTTCTTCATTACTTAATAATAATGTTGTAATTTCAGATTATAAGGATTCTATAGCTGACTGTGCGTTTATTTCATGTTGCAAAGTATTAGAATTAATAATAAACATATTATTAGTTATTCTTATAATAAACAACAAAATATAAGACAAATAAATTTAAAATATGTAAAACTTCGAAACGAACTAAAGAATGACTGTTATTTTCGTCATTTCGTCAGAAATACTAACCCACCCCTGGTTCAGGTACTGATTCGATTTTTCGATGGTTACATTTTCAGGTGACAGTGCCGAATTCTGAAATTGTATAGTATACATATGTATATACACTAGTATACACTTCCTGCTGCTGAACAGCTTTTAGTAGGTTCGATCCCCCTCGGGTATAATTTTGTTTACAATAATTTTTTGTTTAATTCCTAACTATATGACAATGATCAATATTTGCTTACCAATATTTTAAAAACATTTGTTAAATATTTTAATTTAATAGACGCAAATCTGAACTTAGAGCGCTTTTCGTGCTAACGTTTTACTTGCCATGTATCTTGCCAATTATGGTACTTATCGATAGAAAGAACGATTGCGAGGGCAGGGAAGTGAATTATACCATAAACCAATTATGGTATTATTAGCAACAGCGTGACAGGAGGGTCGATAAGTTGCGGCAACTATGCCTCACTTGTGTCTGTATTCACGTATTTAATGAATCGCTGTTGGTGGTGTCAAATTATAAATTGCATTTCCAAGCTGATTTGTATTTCCATCGGCCCTCATGATAACGTAGTAAAATTAAATAAAATATACCATAAACGCGTCTGACGGAGAAGCATTGAACTATTCTTACGTATATTGAGTGCAAATCGTAAATTAGAGCGTTCGTCTTCCAGACGTAATAAATTGTGCGAAACAGAATTTCTGTGTTTTTGCTTTAATCTGTGTTTGTCTCAAGCTTCGCGATGAAAAACTAACATTTTTATAAACGAATGGTATTTATGGGCGTTAAAACGGCCGTTGCACCCTGTGGTTAAGTCTACCGGTGTGTACTGTATCCGCGAAAATTTAATTTATGAAATTATGTAGAAAAACCATCAAATCTACGAAATCGAGTGTCTCTCTCGCGCATAGCGTATACGTGCATGCTTTTCGTTGTTTGTGTGCCATCACGCACACAGGTCATGGCGCAATTTAACAATTAAACAAATTCCATCCGCATTGCTTTGACTTCACGACATTGCAGTTTAAATTCCACGCGCGTTGACTCGCACAACGCTCGTTAGAGGGTGAATACAGCAAATTGAGGGCAGACACAACACCAGAGATGGGACTTTGGCAACGAGTTGCTTAATGCGCCGCCTGGTGATAGGACCAACATCGCTTGATTCCTACATTAGTATTCTCTGTTTATGTGTGAGATTTTTATTGTTTATATAATACAATTGTTTAAAACGTGTTATATTCGTATTAAAAAATTAAGGGTAAGTAATACTTTATCACAAACATTTAATTGTGACGAATTAATTAAAATAATTGGTTGATTTAATACCTTACCATGTTATTGGCAATGGTTAATATGTATTTTAAAATTGTTACTACTATTAAAAAAAAATGAATACACTGAGATTATTTTTAATATTAACCTAATTTTAATTTAGTTTGATATATGAATGTATAATTGTATTACGCCTACGATATTATAGAAGTTCCAAATATGTTTGGTTACGTTAATAAATTATTTTTATAAGTAGTGTTTAAATTGAGTATTGCTTAATTTCATAATGACTTTTATTAACAATCATATAATATTTAAGTAATAACGGCAATTATGTTTCATTTTATATAACTAGTTTAGCTTTAACAGTATAATTTTTAGGTTACGGTTAATTTTTATGGTTGAAAGCTGTATAGAGTTGCTCCCAGTAAAAATTGTTCTGATCATATCGTCGTAAGATATATAGGTATGATTAATACAGTTTGTTACATACCACAATACACCGATGCGTTACTTAATATTATAAATATACATGAAAATATACTAATCTTGAAAATTTGTAAATTATGCGAATTAATATCATTTATCACGCAATAAACAGTTTTCGATATATATCATTTAAATACTTTACTATCAAGCCAAATTCAATATTTTTCAATATTTTTAGTGAAATGGAAACTGAATACGAAGATGATCGTGGAGCTTGGACAGATGAAATAGCCAGAACTGAAGATTGTGGAGGAGACGATAGCTTTGATAATCCTCAAGAAATATTAAACGAATGTTTGGATAAGTTTAAAACACCAGATTACATTATGGAGCCTGGGATCTTTACACAACTTAAAAGGTACATAATTGTAGTTTCAAAAATGTTGCATATCCCTATTTGTTCTGGTCAATAAAATACATTGTTAAGTATTTAAAAAAAACTACGTTTTATATAATATACAGTTTTATTGTTAAGAGGGTTTCTTAAAAATTACTTGTAATAGCTCGTAACAAAACACATAATTTTGGTTGCTGTATTCTGAAACAGATTAACAAAAATGCAACAAAAGTAAACTTTTCCATGGATTATCCCTCAGTATTGTTTAATTAGTGATATAGTTTGTTTACTTATGTTTCCAACTATATGAAATATTTTCAGCTGACAATGTTAATGTTATGAAAATGTTTCGCTACCTTAAATTGAAGATTATATTTGTCAACAAAAGTATTTGTATCTCATTTTAATTCTTTGTTTCCACATATTTCAATTCAAATAAATTCTTTAGTTCACTAACAATTCAATTATAAAAAAAATTCATAATTGTTTAATATATTATACAGATACTTTCAAGCTGGTGGAAATCCTGAACAAGTTATAGAATTGTTATCTAAAAATTATACTGCTTGTGCTCAAATGGCAAATCTTCTAGCGGAATGGCTTATTCTTGCTGGAGTTAAGGTGTCAGATGTTCAAGCAATGGTGGAAAACAACCTAAAAGATATGATATTGAAAACATTTGATCCAAAAAAGGCAGACAAAATATTTACGGAAGAGGGTGAAGTATGTTTTAAAAATTTGTTTGAACATTGTATTAAAAATGAAAATCCGGATAATAATATAAAGATCAACATTTTGTATATTAGACACCAGCTTGGTTAACAGAAATGATTCAACACCCTACCTGGAGATCTCTAATTTACAGACTCGCAGAAGAATATCCTGATTGTCTGATGTTAAATTTTACTATAAAGGTAAGAACGCATTTAAACAACCATTTAATTACACAATTTACGAATTTTCATCCTTGGTATGCTTCAATATTATATCAATAGTATTTGTACCGAAACAATTTGTTTAAAAAATACAAGCCTACAAAGTTTGTAATTTTTGCGTAAATGGGCTTTAATTTGGAATTTTTATCTCCAGAACTGTTTCTCCGATTGAGCTACTTTTTTTTGTTTTATTCACAATTTTATAATTGCTCAAAGGATTGGGCTATTATAAAATAATTTTTCCACCCTCGGTAATTAACTGTATAATGAAAAAAAATATAAACAAATCCTTTTTTGGTGTATTTTTCGAGGTTGCACGGACCTAAATCTTGAAAAAAATATGTCCAAATTCCTTGAAGTCTTACTAGAGACTCAATGTGCGATTTAGTTATAGAACTATTTTTAATATTTTACTATATATGTTATGATAGAACTATACATTACCAGTCTACATTCGATTTGTTCCAAATATTTTTTTCAGCTTATATCCGATGCAGGTTTTCAAGGAGAAATTACAAGCATTTCAACTGCTGCGCAACAAATCGAAGTGTTTTCCAGAGTTTTAAAAACTGCAATAGCTGGGTTTTTACAAAATACTGAAGATTGGCAGTCAAGTATAAAAGAATGTGCGGTTAGTATTGTTAATATCTAAAATGTGAATTACTGAAGTTCACTTCAAAATATACATATTATACTATACATACGCTAGGTGGACCTTGCAACCAGAAAAAGTTGTATCGCTGCTCGAGTGTTTAATTGAAAAAACTGGTAAGGGAAAAAATTAAATGATCAATGCAAAAAGCCAAAGTAACTATGAATATGTAATAGGCAGTTGCATACCTTTTTGTTTGTTTGATTCATTTTATATATTTCTTTTGGAGTAGCAAAAAAGAAAAATAGTTGTGTATATCGACATAAAATATAATGATCTACAATGTAAATTCTACAAGAACACATTTAAAACAAGTGTCTAAAAAATATATTTACTATCTTATATTTAACTTGTACAAAATGTAGCATAAAAAAAGTTTCTGGGTGGTTTAAATAGATAACATTAATATTGCGTAGCATATCCCTTAATGTGAGTGACGGCTTGAAATCTTCTTGACATGCTACTAATCAAATTTTCATTCATTCTGATAAAGAATTCTAACGTCGCTGCATTTCTGTAAATAAATCATCGGAGTTAACATTCTGGGCCTCTCATTTGTTCCACCTTACCCTACAGATTCTCTATGGAGTGAAGGTCTGGAGACTGTACAGACCATTGAAAAACATTAATTTGTTTTGTTTCAACAATGCTTTAATTGTTTTACCTATTGGCTTGGTTCTGATGCCATATTGAAACATCCAATTTTTTGGCATGTGTTAACATGTGTAAACTTGATAATAGCAAGTCCCAGGTATAACTTAGTCCCTGGTAGCTTTTTATATTTAGCTATATTTTGTCCAAATATGCCCAAGTTAAGTAGAAAATAGTAATATTATTAGAGCATATTGTTAGAGACCTGCTTTAAATGAATACTTGTAGATGATTATATTCACCGTCAATGCACATAATCATTTTATCTTACAAGTGCATTACAAGTGTACAAGTGCATCTAACAACAAAGACACTGTTGTTCGAAAACTGGTCCACAGCTGTATGTGTTTATCGAAAAGAAATGATTAAGCACCAGCCCATTGATTCGTCTATGTTATCATACTGGCTATATTAATTGCATTATTACGTTACTTCATACGGCATTCAAACTTGTAGACCGTTGTAGACCAATGTTTCCATCCCCTCAAATATGAGTGTGATCAGCATATGACACTATCTTACTCACTTTAGTAACCACTTAAATAAAGTATACAACGTGTTTCAAAACACTATGAGTTGAAATGAGGTAACCTAATCGATTCAAACAGTAGAACCACATAAACTGTTTCTCTAGGAATTTGATGAACTCTCGATAAATAGTTAAAGTTGTTAATAGTTAAACTCATGAAAGTACACAGCGTGACAAAACATAGGTGTAAATTGACAATAGTTTATGAGATATTTAACATTAAAAAATGACTTTCAGCACTAGTGCCATAAATACCTTCACTCTAAAAAATTCAGTGTAAATTAAAATTCAGCAGTTCTGTCATTGGTTTACTAGTCAAGTGGCTGGGGATTGAATCTAGATAAATCAAATCAACGTTCGATTTCGTTTACTTAAATCCGATATGTAGTGATGGCAAATTGTTATTGATTAATTGATAAAGCTCAAGTTCATATTATTGTTTTCTTATAACAATATTTCAAACATTTCTTATGAAGTATTTAATATGATGTTTATAGATAATTGTTTTGTTGCTAGAAAATGGTGTGTCATGGACAACATACTTATGTCTACAGTCAGGTGTTACTGCAAATCCTTGCTCAAGAATCCCGTGGAGGGTTTATGATGAAAAGACTTTCCCAAGAAATTACGAAATGTGCCCAACAAAAGTAAGGCACTCTCTCTGACCACACTTAGACTGAGCCCCTATCATAAATTCTTCACCGATTTAATGCACTTCGTTAACCAGGCCTATTCCTTTCTGGAAAAATATGTTCACACTAACAAATATTTATGTTTACAGTCACCACGATGTTACCCCGATAACAATGGCACTTAATGGAGCATCAAGCAGTCCAAGTGCATGCCAGGCTCTGGCATCTATGTTATCGCGAAATACTCTGAATCCTGCTGATATTAGTGTATTATTTCGAAATTATTCTACTGCAGAACCACCTCCTATAGAGTTGCTGCGGAATCCACAGTTTTTAGGTAATACTATACTCATGTCTTTTATAGCAATGCAATTAATTCTCAGGCTTCCTATAGTATTTTCAACATTATATGAATATATTGATTGCAGAATTGTTGGTCGATGCCCTTTTCAAGCCAGGTGTAAAAATTAATCCTGAACATAAGTCAAAATATATACATTTATTAGCTTATGCAGCTAGTGTATGCGATATTCCAGCAAAGAAAGGAAATCTGCGGAAACTTAATAAAGATGAATTGAAAACTACTATTCAAGCAATCGAAAAAGTTCACAACATTTGTAATATCAACAAGGGATCCACCGAACTAATAGCTGAATTGCATACCTTATATCAATGTATAAGGTACAATTTCTATTCATTTTCAATGATTTTAATACAATTGAACCTTGGTAACTCGAATCGTAACTCTACAACTTGAAAATCATTGTAAGATTAGAATTTCGTTTGTTCCTTTTCGCACCATTGGAAGAACATCTGCACTCCAAATACAAATCTCCTATAATTCGAATTAGTTGCCACGCGTTTGGACGCGTTATTTTACATCTACGCGTTATTGACCTCAGTGAGTTGAAGTTTACCTCTATAAATCAAAGTTCTGTCACAGTTGCCTCTAGAACTTGAAGTGCCGTGTCTAAATTAGATTAGAAGTGAAAAGGAACTGCTGAATTACCTGCCTTTGAGTAGTATTTATTAAAATGATTTAAACATTGCCGAAATAAATATTTTGGCATAAGAAGTCCAATGTGTTACATGAGGAAGCTAGCGCTTTTGCTAAATCGCTAGACCATAATAACAATAGAGCTAGCAATACTTGGCTAGAAAAATATAATAAGTACTCATGTACAAAACCCCTGTGAGTCGAATTCTCGTTAGCTAAACCTCTCGTACTTGAAAACTTCGATAAAATGCAACCTGCGTACTTCGACAATTTTAGCTCTTCCCGTGCCCTTGAAGTTACCATCGTCAACTGTAATTATGTTATCACATTACTATTATTTTCAGAAAAATTTGCATAACTTTGTTTTCCTTTTTTTTAGATTTCCTGTAGTAAGCGTAGGTATAATTAGATGGGTGGAATGTACTGTGACGGAGCCATCATACTTTAAATTATGTACAGAACATTGCCCAGTGCATCTTGCATTGCTCGATGAAGTTGTAGTTTGCCACTGTTTGTTGCATCCGAAAGTACTACAACTTCTGGTACAATTGTTCGAAAGTAAACAAGATGAATTGGAAATACTCGTGCAGGTAAGGCATGTTTAGTAATTCAAGAAATTGTCTAGTGTGTAATTGTAAAATAAAAAGATATTTTGGATATTTTACAAGTAGTGCATGAAGAAAATATTTCAATATTCAATTGACGTTAAACGATAATAATAAGTATGTATTTTATACATTAATTTTTGTGTTAGTGAATAACTAATAGACAAATATTTTATTAAAAAGAAATAATTATTATTTTTTTTAGTGTCGTTTGGCAAAATTAATTTGAATAATTAATATATTACATAATTGGCACGGATTATATTTTCCAGTCAAAGTTACAGATACGGAAAAACATTTATTTTTAATTTTAGGAGAGAATGCTAAATGATATAAACAAATTTAGTTTCATTTTTGATAAGTCATTTGGATGCTCTATTTCATATACAGTAGAACCTCCGTTATATGAATTAAATGGGAGACAAAAGTGTTGATCTAAAAGAATTTTTCATATAATAGAACAAGAAGTATTTAGCACTCAGTTTGATTTAATAATCAAGACAAAATTGAATAACATGAATACAAATTATATACAATAAAAAAGATAAAATATTTTAAAATCTTCCTTCTTTCTTTTAACGAAATCAAACTTATGGAATTCAAATTTTTTTAACGCTTACTGCCCTGCCGGTTGGTGACACCAATCGGCACTTATAGTACTGTATAGAAATTCTGTTCATATAATAGGTTCACATAACGGGTTCTACTGTATATATATACTGAAAATCGTTTCTGCATATTTTGCACGAAAAGTTGATACTATGTTCTATACCATTTAGTTATACACAACTATGTTTGATACCATTTAGGTATAAACAATATAACAATGCAACACTAAAGTTTGCTATATGGTGCTATATATGGCAGAATCGCTTCATTAAAACGTTCACCTGTTTCTTATACAGGGAGATTCTTTGATCAGTGGACTCACATGCTGCCGCATAAACACTGCGGCGAGAAACAAAGTTGAAAATATGCAATATCTGAAAAAATTGTTTATGTTCATTTGTCTCTTCGGAAAAAAACAGCTTGCAGATTCGTATTCAACTCATTAAAATTGTCATGAAACATATATTGAAGGTTAAAAATCAGATATCTGTTGAACATTGTAATCAAAACACATTATTCGATATTACGAAGAAATATCACGTGGAACTATGACAATTTTGCTGACTATATTTGAGGAAAAATTAATTTTCTAAACGCATTATTTTAATATTTCTTTATGCAAAATGTTCAGAAGAAACTTTTTACTGCCAGAAAGACTACGAACTTCTGTTGTGATAAAAATGCACTTTAATTTTTTAGCACAAGGAGAAAAGTAAAGTTTTCTTAAGCAATTTAATTACTTCTTTAAGTTTTTTTATACTAGCGATCGAATAAGAATTAATCTGTACAAACTGCGGCACTTACCCTGCAGAAAAAGGTGAAAGATTAGTGTAAATCCAGAATTAAATGAAAAAAGTGATGTGGAAAAAACACGTGTTTCCCTCACGAACTACAAAGTTTGACCGCGTAGTCGCGGTCGGGCCGAACAGATCACATCGATGCCAAATTCAAATGGGTGGATATACATATGTACAGGGTGTCTCACTTGATTTTGACATTCTGATTATCTCGGTAGTTGTTAATCTTAGCAAAAACTGTCAGAATAGAGTTGAATGGTGTCATGTCAGGCATCTTCTGGTCTTACTAGTTACATGAAGGTCAACTTTGTTTTTTTAAATGGAATGATGTATTTTTTAACGTGTCAATCGATGCAACTCGACAGTCGTTATAAAAAAGTGTTAACATATTTATGTTGAAAAGTTGATAGTTTGGTAGATATTTCAATTTAAATAATTGGGAAGTTCGGCAACTCGAATTTAACTTTTTTTTAAATTTAACTTGAATTTAACTTTTTTCCTATATCCAAAACAGTTTCGTAATTTTCACGATAATATGAAAAGTCAAGATTCCTTTGGTGGGGTGTATTAATCCCGAGGACCGTATTTTAGCAAAAAACAAAAATTGTTTTGTTCTTTGCATAATATGAACTACATGTGAGCAAAGTCCCAAATTTTTATGAACTTTCGAGTTGCCGAACTTCCCAATTATTTAAATTGAAATATCTACCAAACTATCAACTTTTCAACATAAATATGTTAATACTATTTTATAACGACTGTCGAGTTGCATCGATTGACACATTTAAAATCCATCACTCCACTTAAAAAAACTAAGTTAACCTTCATGTGACCTTTACACGTCCATCCTCGAAAAAACTAATAAGACCAGAAGATATCCGATACGACTCCATTCAACTCTACTCTGAAACATTTTTTGCTAGGCTTAACAAATTCCGAGATAATCAGGATGTCAAAATCATGTGAGACACCCCGTATACAGTATATCAGATTTTTCCGGTAAAAGTGAGACCAAATATGATATAAAGGGTCACGGTGGCTCGATCGGTTAGCGGCTGGACTCGTATTCGAACGGTTTTCGGTTCTTGCTGCTGCCGATTCCAGCCGGCGCCTCTGTACATGTTACATGTGCATTACACACCGTGATTTCTGGTGGTTCGGATTCCACCTAAAAATGTAGGTCCAATATTGATATAGATTTTAAAAACTCATGTTCAAACCCCCAAATGTTCACCGTTCCATAATTTCATAGTTGCTAACTCGTTGTCTTCTTGTGTATTTGCTTGGTATCCTACAATCCTACTGTGAATCGCATGGGACTGTCCTCGCAACTGTGAAACCGATCGGCGGCACCATTCGGCAGGTCCCATTCCACTTTTTTCATTTATTTCTGTATAGATGGTACGTCATACCAATGTTTATCATTGATTCGATTCCCCTTGTATGTGTTGCTCAGTTAAATTTTAGACAAATAAGTGTTAACTATATATATTTTGAAAAATTGCAGTTGGAAATGAAAAAAATGTTAATTGACAGAATGGTCAATTTATTAAGTAGAGGTTGCGTAGTACCTGTGGTATGTTATATTAAACAATGTTGGCAACGCGGTGATACAGATGTATCCTTAATTAGATACTTTGTGACAGAGGTTTGTAAGATTTTGTTAATTATTATGTGCATATACAGGGTATGTTTCGTTCATGATGTATAGTTCGTCTAGCAATATAAGAACTGGTCGAAGGGAAAAGACAGGTTTCGAGCTTAGAACAAGAAACGATTCGGAACTACAAAGTTTGACCGCCTCGGTGAGCCGAACAATGTAAAGGCTATACATGTATAAGTATAGTCGGATAAGGGGGTAAAATGTGCTCGTAAACCAAATTCAACTTGTGATGTGTCATTCGATAGCTTATCAAGGAAAACCAATTTGTACCCAGTTTCAACCCTGTAACTCGATTGGGAGGGTAGTTGCAGCGAAAAACCAAAAAAATATAGGACATAGAAAAAATCTGAGACATTTTCATTATAGAGGCACATATCATAGAAGTTTTTCAGATTGTTAAACTGGAAACCCAAGCTGCAAAAAATAAAAAACCTCAAAAAATGCTGGAGAATGCCGATTTTATATTGAAGGAATCTCTTGCAGGGGTTATATTGTAGGAATTTATACTTTTTTTTAGGTACGTATACTATTACGTATACTATTACTCTCAATTTTTTCAGATTTTTGAATTGGGTGCGCCGCAGTTAATAAAATTAAGGACTTAAGAAGAAAATTTTTAATTTTTTGCTTCTTGGGTTTTCAGTTTAAAAATCTGAAAATGTTCTATAATATATGCCATCATAGTGGAAGTGTCTTAAACTTCTTTCAAAATTTTTGTTGCTATATAGTAGGAGATATTGAGCAAAAACTTTATTTTTGTTTTCAATGTAACTACCCTCCCCGTTGAGTTACTGGGTTGAAATTTGGTACAAATTGGCTTTTCTTGATAAGCTACTGAATGACATTTCATAAGTCGAATTTGATTTAGGGACGCATTGTATGAGTAGAGCAGATACCATTTAACGAGTCTCGTGGTTTGCCTGTTACAATATCTTTCATCATATTGACGAGATCTTCCGATTAAAATGACATCAAACATGATATAATTCGGGCCATATTTCTTTATTTAATCCGTAGTCTTGTCATCTGTTCACTTATATGCATATACTAGAACTGCAAGGCGTATACGACTCTGCAAACGGCAACATCAATCGAAGCCGCCTTAATTTATACATGTCTTATATGTCTGAAGAGACTACATTCGTCTCGTACATTATAAACGAGACACCCTGTATACATACGAAGAATATTTAATAAATTCAAAATGTATTTGTGATAGGTATTAGAAGCAATATCACCACCGTATACGCCTGAATTTATTCAATTATTTTTACCTATGGTAGAAGACGAAGAAATTACAGGAACAATGCGTGGCGACAGCGAAAATGATCTTGTTTCAGAATTTATAGGTAAGTTTATAAAATTACTTTCATCGGAGCAATATTTCATAATTGTATTCATTTTCAGTACACTGTAAGGCTCATTGTCCTATAGTAAGATGATGTCTTCGAAACGAGGGAAAGCGGAGTAAATTAAAAGAAGATAAATAATAAGTGATATCTTTACTTCATACAATGATGCTGATTTATACAGTACATAAATTACTATTCTATTGAACCACCTTGTTTGATATACAATATGCAAGCATGTGCATATGTATCTTTGAAGAGTAGAATGATTTCTTCATCCATCTGAGATGTCTCGACTTATGCCGATTCTGTAACAAATAGTTTATATTATCGAAAGAAATTAACTTATTTTTCGAGTGGTATCGAAGTGTTACATATCTCACAATAAAATTTGTAGTCAAACGTATGTTAAGAAATTTGTAGAAGCCTTTTTATAAAGAAGTTATTGTGTTAAAGTTTTTACTAATGCCCACAGCAATATTAATATAATGTATTCAATTTCTATTAGATACATTAGGTGAATAAAAATTCCATACACTTTGTAGATATTTAATGCCATTTGGATTATTTTTCAAATTGGTAAATATCTAAAGGGGTGCCACACTTAGTATTTCGTTGACTTGCAGCATTAAGCACATATCGGTGAAACAAAAAACCATGCAATTTCATACAAATATGCACTCTAATTTTCAAACGCCACTTACATATGACTGTAAATTCATAAATGTCTATCATTATTGCTTTTCAGCTGTAATAAAAATATTGTTTTTTTATAACATATGTATTGTAACATAGTAACATACATAGAAAATGTGAAATACTTCGTCGATGGGAATTAATGTTAGATAAAAGTTTAAATAATTTTTTAGGGGATTTTATTTTGTAGAATGCTTTAGCACAAACTGGTGGTCAAGTTGGTCTCCTTATATGACTGCGTTCCACCTAATAAGTATTATTCCCATGAAATAAAGTCTGAAAAGTAGTTATACGTATATCTTGTTCTTGAAATGATAGTGATACTGTAAATAGGTATAACTGACTATGGAATAACGGTTTAACTTGTAAAACTTATTGGTAGCATATATTTATCTATTATGGATTAGTCCTCATTTACGATGTTTATGTACAAATTATCCATACGTTTATGCTATTCGACATAAGAAGTGTAAGAAATGCGAAAAAAAATGGTATGATTTTCTTTGTTACGCTTAATGTGGAAACATGATTATGCATTGAAATAAACTATTAACCAATGTATAGTGTTTTTTACTTTGCGAAATACCTTCAGGTGCTACCTAAGATGAACCACATATTTCTACATGCTGAAACAACAACGAAAATATTTCTCTTTGTACATTTATAGTAGCGCGAATATCGTGAAGGATACTACAACAGGGCGTCTCACTTGATATTACTACTTTGACGTACATCAATAATATTATCCATAATGAAAAATGTTTCAGATAAGAGCTGAATAGTTTCAAGCGGAGCACATTCTAATGTTATTAATTTTTCTTATAGATGAGCACATAAAGGAATGTGATGGTCAATTTTGTTGTTTAAAGCCTTTAACCTTATTCCCAGAATCAATAACCGTAGATGATTTAAAGTTTTATGAAATAAAGTTTGTAATTGATACTTTTATACAAATATGATTTGAAATTTTTTGTAAAATGTGTACATTGTCTTACACTCTCAAGCATTATGCATAGCTGAATGGCATAATTACTCACCAAGACACAACATCTAACAATAAGAGTAATCTTAAGTGGTGCCTTAATAAAAATATTTACTTATAATTCCTATGCTTGGTTAATGTCAATTAGTAACAACTGATTACATAGAATGTTTAGAATTTATTATTATTCTCTATCAAAATATTTATTTTGCATGTATACAGAAATACGAAAGAAATAGTAATAAACTTGCGACTACTGTGATATAATGTAGGAATAGGTCAGTAAATTTAACATAATAATTTCCTTCATTAACATAATAATTCCCTCCGCTCTGCTGCAAAAACATCCATAAGTCGAAATAAAACTTACTTTAACTCAAATTATTTGCCACGTGTCCAGATGCATCATTTTACTTCTGTAACTCGAATTTAGAACAATGAAACCCCTACTACTCGAAGTTTACCTCTATAAGTCGAAATTCTATTACTGCTGCCTCTGCAACTCGAAGTTTGTAACTTTGTGCCAGAAATCATTCAATTGTTTCCTTCCTGTCAAGCCTTAGGATAGTCTCAAAACATAAAATGACCACGTGCATATCCATGGAAGCTAATCGTTTTTCGGCAATTTTCCTAGTCATTTTCATATGTTGATACATAATCTCATAGCAAAATTACTGACATTTTGAATAATAAGAAGTCGGTACATGTATGTAAAGTGGCCTAACTTTCGTCTTCTGATTACATTCATGTATGTATGTATACAATAAAAATGTAATTCAAGCGACAAAATTTAATTTGCTTTCCTTTCAGTCCTCCCAAGTCGGAAAGTTAACCGCCATACAAAGCTTCTACATGTATAAGTCGAATTTTCGTGTGTTAAACTTTAGTCGAACACTCGATAACACGAAACCTCTAAAACCCGAAGTTTTTTTCTCTTCCCTTGAAATTCGAGTTATCGAGATTCGTCTGTAGTAAGTTCGCAATAATAAAATTGAGTAATTAGCAGAGTAAGAACTTCTATTTTCGACTGTTGTCAATCTCGTATTGTCAAGAATGGTGGACATTTGGAGATAGAGTATTATTGGGTTGTAATATAAATAACTTCGGTTATATTCACTACATGTTATTGCTTGTAACCAAACGTATTTATCCTATAACCCACTAATTACTACTATGAATGTTACACTACTTTTGACCACATCAGATGGTAAAAACAGTTCACACATAAATACTGCAACAAAATATTACTAACCTTGTCTACATTATATCTCATTAAACGCAAAAATTTTATATTTTTCTCCGAGCTTTTTAATTAAGTTTTAAATGGCTTAATTAAGGAATAAGGAAGTTATTATGACATAATAACTGCCAATCCCGACTTTTAATTAATTCAATAAGCTGCAAAATGCCTGCCAAACTTGTATCGCAATAAAAAATTTTTAAATAATTACTTGCTATTAAATTTAACTGTATTTCTAACTACAGTCAAATCTCTATAAGCCGCAAACCTGTATACGATTAGAATTCTGTTCATTCCCCTCAGCTCCACTATAAAACTCCTTACAACTCAAACTAAATACCTCCTATAACTTGAATTATTTGCTATATGTTTAGACATATTATTTTTTTATCTGTAACGTGACTTCAGAAAAGAACGACTCCTGCAGGTCAATGTTTACCTCTATAAATGAACGTTTTATTACACTGAGACTTTTCTTAAGATGATATTAAGCTATAATGATAAGTTAGGAGATAGGAATGGTTGATTGCACAAATTTAATGCTAAACCTATCCCATATATGTACAAAGTCTTTCTAACAAGTAAAAGTTTAGTTCAATAACGTTTTCTCCCTAGAGTACTTCGATAAGATGAAACCTTAAAGATTTTAAAATTTTGAATCTTCCCTTAAGCATTAT
The DNA here is from genome assembly GCA_907165295.1 of Nomada fabriciana. Lineage (NCBI taxonomy): Eukaryota > Metazoa > Arthropoda > Insecta > Hymenoptera > Apidae > Nomada > Nomada fabriciana. The sequence goes on from OU015689.1 coordinate 13,385,324, forward strand.
GTGACAGTGGTCTGACTGTATTTGAATCAAAAATTAATGATTATAAAAATGCTTGTATCATTTAGGTTCATACATAATGTCAAGCAAAACACACAACTATCAACCATCTATCAACCGTCTATCAATTTATGTAAAGCATTGTTTCTTATTTCTTATGTATTACAGGTGATAAATGCTGGGTGGTCCATAAGCAATAGTACAAATAGAATCTAGGAAAATAAAATCATATTGAAGGCTTCCTTTTCCCAAAAAATGCATTTCAAAGTTTTTTGACTTGCAACTCATACTAGCATTATGGTTTTTACTAGAGATCTCAATCAATGATTTTTACATTGTGAGGTTGTGGTGGAAATGCATCTTGTGCAATATTTTATGTCTATGATGGTTGTTCCACATGTAACCGCCTGGATACGTGAGTTAACACATTGGCGACGGATGACGCGAATACGCGTCATTTTTGAACCGTATTCGAAATCCCCCGTCGCCAATGTGTTAATACTAAAGCTTTTTATATCTACATTGTACCAGGTCCTTATCAATTACGAAATAAGATCTTACAATGGCCAATACATAGGAAGAATTCTCTCTTACAAAATGTATTCTGTGCAAAAGTAATCACAGTAGTGATCTACAATGAAATTCGGAATGCCAGTCATCAGTTACGTATTTTGTTTCATTTTCAGCCACAGAATCTCCCTGTTCCTATTTGTACCATGACTTATGGGACTACCTTGTATATCTCGGAATTATACTTCAATCCATTGCATGATATAAAATTGATTTTACTTACTAATAGGTTTGCCATCCTTCCATTGAGTGAATTTTACATTTACTTCGTCGCGTTTCACCGCTTCTGTTCTAAGATCTGCCTTCAGAGCTTGTCTAACAAGTCTGGCAGCAATCTGCGAATAATTGATGTAACTGGAACATGAACAAACATTATATAACGTTCCTTTTACAATCACATAATTGATCGTGCATATAATGATAAATATTTTTGAAAGAAATGCATTACTTTAATCCCGCTTGCCTCCACGCAGACATTTTTACCGCTCGTTTACTTTGATAAATACTCTAACCGTAACGTTATAAAACGCAATAGGAAAAATCGTTCCCCAGTTTTGCAAAAAACCTTGCGCTGCTGCAAACACCAATGCGATCATAGACGTAGCATTAGTGGTGGAGAAATATCGATGGCACTATCGGTATTATCGATGGTTGCTACTATCGAAAACTATCGATGGTGCATGTTTACTATCGATAGTTATCGAAAATGTGGGTTAAGATTCGTAACGCCGCGAATTTACAAATGTTAGTAATTTGATAATAGGCATTTGTTCTATGACTGACGATAGCGATAGTATTTTGTCATTAAAGACTGGCTTTTTGTGTGGTCTTGCGTACGAAAGAATCGCCAATTTAAAGAAGTTTATATTCTTGTTATTATTTATATATATGTAGTTTATATTATTTTTTATAAGTTATATTATATAATCCACTATATACACAGTATTCGAAAAAAGTATTCATACACCGCTAGATGCTATATTTTGAAAGCCGGAAACTTTGTTCTCGGAACATGAATTTAATAACAAAATACAGTAAAATGTAGGAAATTAACACAGCTTTTAAATGATATAATGTTGTATTAAGATTTAAGCATTTCATTACAAATTATATAATAAAATTCTTAATGAGTGCATTTTGAAGATGCACGCTGTATTTGTCTAGCATAGCTTTTATTTGGGGCGAACCCTAAATGGTTCTAGCGCCCATTGTCTTATATCTATGTCATGCACAAAATAGGCCTGATCCATAACAGCCTGAAATTTATCCAGTACATACTGCTCGATTGATAATATCTTCTCTCTGTGTGTACCACCTCCTGCCAATGTTTTTTCCCATTGATACAATTGTTTAACTGATTTAACTTTTCTAAACTTATGTTGTACACCAGGGCTCGGAATTAAGTGAACTTTCGGGCCGATTTTCAGAGGCAACACCCCCTTTCTCCCACCGCGCGTCTTGGCCCCGCGATCACCAATCGGCTCGAAGATCTTCAGGCGCGTAGCATATGAACCGCAGGATATGGAATATGGGACCATGTGGAATCCTATTGATACGAGTGTCGCCCTAATGTGACCCGCGCGGTTACGAGCCCGAGGACCCCCGAGCTGCATGGCGATCGCGGGGGCCAAGACGTGCGGCCGGAGAAAGGGGGCGTTGCCTCTGAAAATCGGCCCGAAAGTTCACTTAAGGGGGCCGACTCCAGGCGCCTTGACGTGTGTGCGTGCACTCACACAAACAAAAGAAAGCATGCACGTATACGCCATGCGCGACAGAGAGACCCGATTTCGTATTTCAGAAATCCTGTCTCAATAATTGCATTAATGAAACTTTCGCGGATATAGCACACACGGATAGACTTCACCACAGTTAGGGGGTTGCATTTGAACGCGAATAAACACCATGCGTTCAGATGAAATCTATTTCTTAAACTGGCAAGCTAGAGACAGACACCGATGTAGACAGCAAGATGGCTGCAGGCATGTTGACACATTTCACAGGTCGCAAATACTGAACGATTTAATGGTTTATTCACTGATAAAATAGTCTCCAGACCAGTGTCCGACTTCCTTGAACTGGCACAAGATCACAGGAATTCGATTTTTCACAATTTTTGTAGGTTCGAGTCGCCTTGGGGTATATTTTTTTACATTAATTGTTTTTTAATTCCTAACTATATGACAATGATCAATATTTGCTTACCAATATTTTAAAAATAGTTGTTAAATACTTTAATTTAATATACGTGGATATGAAGTTGAAACGCCTTTTTCTACCGTTTTCTTGCCATGTATCTTGTCAATTATGGCACTGCTTGATATTTCTAACATCTGGACGTGTATACACGTCAATCCAAAGCGCATAATGTGTAACTCAAAATTTAAATCATTTGGTGGTACGTTTCATTTATATTGCCAATAAAGTTGCTATGTTAATATATATGAAATATATTAACTATATTATACAACAATAATATAATTGTAATATAATTAAAATATATGTAAGATTACACTGTTCAACACGGGTCTGATTTTGTAACCTTCAATAGGCGTTTCTCGTAGTCTTTAACGCGCTGAATACGAATCTGAAATCCGTTTTCTCCAGAACGTACCATTTTTGAAAAAATCGATTTTGAAAAAAATCGCGATTTTTCAACTTTGGGAGTGTTTTGTACTTTTACGGTAATAGTTATTCAGTTCCGCATGGTGCCAAATGATTCTTTGGAGTTTCACGAATAAAATGATATAAATAGTTGTTTGATTATAAACATTTAAATATGTTTAAATGATGATAAAAGTGAAAAGGACACCGAAAACGCACCCATTTTGGCCGATATTTTTCAATTTATTTAAGAAACTGAGGGTCTATGAGAAAATCTGACTATCCCACGCGATAGAACAGACATTTTTGCTAAGGAAAGCACCAACGGAAGTTGCAAAATCATTTTCGTTTTTAATATAGAAGCGAAATAGTTTAGCAAAACACGCGGCGGTGGCAGTGGTACTCAATGACGGCAGTCGCTTCGCTTGCCGCTCAGCGTACTGGAATCGCTATACGTGCACGGCTCTGTTACCTTCTTGCAATATTATACTTAGTTTATGCAATCATTTAAAAAATATTATTTAATTATTTATAAACTATTTTATAACAAGCGCAAAAATATTGAACTTGATAAAGCGAAGCGACTGCTGTATATGAATAGACCGGACATGCAATGTATTTTTGCGGCCACGATTTTGGGATCCGGGATCCCATTACCATTTTCGTGTCACTCGCAACGTTAGCCACAGATTATAGAAAACGATGCGAAAATTAAATAATTTTAAAGAATTCTTTTGTTCTTTGCCACAATGAAAGGCAACAAAGGATATGAAACATGTAATGTTAATTAAAAACCCTTTAATTAAAAAAACACATGATAACCAATGTTTTCTTATTTCAATTGTACTATCAATAAATGAAATAATTTTTAAAATTATACTTTACATTATTTTCTGATAAATAACAAGGAATGATTATAAATGCTATGAAAAAAATTGTCCCAAACATATCGAGTTTGGTGTCATTTTAAACATGAGATTGTAACGACCATGTTTGCAAAATTTCATTTAAAACGGACCAAAGATGAACAAGTTTTATTCTTCAATTTTGATCGCGTTAGCAGTGTTTCACGTACATAGGTATTTAAACTTGTTTTTTCCTGGTCGCTGCCTCGTGTCTCGGTTGCCACAAAATTGAAGGTTACCTGACGCCCGAGAAACGTGTCCTGCACACGACTAGTGTCCGCATTCGATCCGAGCGAGGTACACTAGTCGAGACACTGGAATCGAAATTTTACTTCCAAATTGATGATCTCACTAATTACCTTATTCTTAACAACTAATATACACATTCCGGTTGTTATCGGAAACAATAATAAAGAGGAATAAATTATGAATGTCATGATAAGTAAAAATTATCCAAACCATATCGTGTTTGATGTCATTTTAATCAGGAGATTGTAACGAACATGTTGGTAAAATTTCATTTAAAACGGACCATATATGAACAAGTTTTATTCTTAAATTTTGATCGCGTCAATATTATTGCGTCACTTACACGGGTATTTAAACTTGCCTTTTTCTTGGAACGCTGACACGAGCCTCGGCTGCCACATCATCAAAGGGGATCCGAACTCACAGATTTATTCGCAGATTTATTTTTGAATTATTAACGAAAAACACTGCCCTGCGTTGTGTGCGTCACAGTGTGAGCGTTGACACTACAATGTTATCACAGTTTCAGCTGGCAGAGTCATTCTGCTAACCGAACGAGAAACATGAATCGTACAAGCGCAGAATAGTTGCCTAGGTCAGGATTCACACAATGTTAAGCAGGGTAATTCGTGGACGAATGGGTAACTTTAACTAGCTTTTCCCAACATTAATTCTGGAAACATAATTTATCCACCTGAAAACGTGCTGTTAAAAAAAATATTTTTTTCATAATTAATAAAACAGTTTATTCCTTTCGGATAATGAATAAACGTATCGAACACTGTTCTTAAACGACTTATTAGTTTATTTGTTATTCATGAATAACAAATTATTCCACATTATTCTTAATTAACACGATGTAACATTTGCCGCATGCTTCCGTCGGTACCCTCGATGCCCCCACATCAAGACAGTTGATTGTGAGAGGTTCGTGCCTAAGCGGGCGCCAGTGGCTGCCCGCCGGGCGCTCTCATTGGCCAGTGTTTTTCGTTAATAATTCAAAAATGAATCTACAAACCACATTTTGGCCAAGGAAAAAAGTATTTATATACACCTCGGCTGCGCTCTATTTCCCGTTTTACCCTGAGCTGGCTGCCACCCTGTATATATATGTTAGAATATTCGAGGTACAGGAACGGTCGAGGCGGGCCATGTGCGTTTTGCCGATGTGCGCTATCTTTGTCTAACGTAGCTGTCTATCCTAAAACCAGTCGTACGAGAAAACGTCAGGCACGAGGTCCCAGGCTCCAGTCAACGGATTATCGAGGACCAATTAATGACACAGCTGCTTCGCGAAACAAAGCAGCTAATATTCTTCGACGGTTTACTTGGTAAACCATAATCAGCGTATCTTCCGAAAAGGCGGCTAGCAATCGGCACAAGGAAAAATCTTCCACGTGCAGTTGGCTAGAACGTTTCATGATACGCAAGAAACAAAACTGTTTTTGAGGAAATCGTTTTATATCTTTAGTCAAGAAGCTACAAGCCTTCAAGTTATTCACGACCTCAACAGTTAATTGCATAGGTCATAAACGTGGACTTCCAAAGGGTCGTAGGAGCGGGGCCGAACAAACATCTGGCAGGTCAAGTTTGGGCACCCTGATGGAAATTCCGCTGCGTTGTCAAACTGATGACAACGTTTAAAGACACACACCTTCTTCTCCTAGAAACGCACTTCGGGCGCTAAGGAAGAGTGTGACTACACATCCAAAACACGCTGAGTGGCAATTAGTTATTTTTCCTAATGTCCAATCAGCGTGCACAAGATCGAGCCTTTCCACCCCCGAGACGACGCAGGCTACTCCCAACTCCGCCAGGCGCGCGGTCCTCTCGTAATCTGTCCCCGATGCCAACACCAGCGTGTCATCCGCGTAGCAGGTGACGCTGACACCGGGAGGGAGGGCAACCCGGAGGACGGAGTCGTACGCGAGGTCCCACAGCAACGGGCCCAGGACCGACCCCTGCGGGACCCCGCGATCCACGACCCTCTCTTGCACCCCATCCCTGCCCGGGTACTCTATACACCTGCCGGACAGGTAGGACCCGATGACTCTTCTCAGATAAGGGGGCACCCGATGGTAGACTAGCGCCCCCCTTATCTCCTCCCAGGGCACGGAGTTGAAGGCGTTGACGATGTCCAACGACACCGCCAACACAACCCCGCCCCGTTCAGTAGCCTCCCCCCGCCAGGGATCGGACGCGCACAACGGCATCCAAGGTCGAGCGTCCCCGGCGGAAGCCGAACTGATTCTCGTCCAAGTCGGGTTCCACCCCGGAAAGATGCTAGGTCACGCGGCCCGCGATGATCCTCTCGAGCATCTTCCCGATCTCGTCCAGCAGGCATATCGGCCTGTAGGCGGACGGCTCCTCCGCATGCCTGCCCCCCTTTCTAAGAAGGACAAGCCTCCCCCTTTTCCACAGGGAAGGGAACTCGCCGGTCCGCAGACAGGTGTCGAACGCCCGCTTCAGCCTGTCCCCGAGGATGGACGCGGCCCAGGCCATCACTCTGTCCGGTACCCCATCCGGACCGGGCGCCGTGCGCCGGGACGTCATCTTCCGGATGGCCGCCCCGATCTCCCCGTGCGTCACCTCCAGTTCGGCGGACCAGTCCGAGGGGTCGCCACTCCGGGTATCGGGCAGGACGCATCACCTCCATCACCGGCTACGGGGAACAGGGCGACCAAAACGTCCCCCAGCAGCCGGGGCTCCATCGACTGCGTCAGGGGGGGCGCCCATGGTCGCAGTTTGCCCATGACCAGCCGGTACGGGCGCCCCCACGGCTCCACGTCCAGCGTCCCGAGGAGCTCCCGCCAGGCACCGACCTTCGCCACCGCGATGGCGCGCTGCTGGGCCACTCGCGCCTCCCTGTACTCCCCGTACAGCAGAGCAGCCGCTCGCACGACGCCACGTCTCCGGCGGCGCGCCCTCGTGTACCGGCGCCGCGCGCGGATGCAGACCGCTCTCAAATCCGCGATCCCGCGCGACCACCAATACACGGGCAGCCTTCGCGGCGGGGCGGCCCGGGGCATGGCGGCGTCGCACACCGTCCACAACGAGCCCCGGAACCACCTCGCCTCCCCCTCGCCGCTAATCAGTCCAGCCGGATCAGCCCCGGACCACGCGACGGCGTGGAGCGCCGCCGCCAGGGCATCCTTGACGACTCGGCCGAGCGCCCATCTCAGCGGCGACGGCGAAACAGCCCTCCCCCAGGCCGGGCTTGTGCGGCGGACACCCCGCCGGTGGCCACCTCCATCATGATGTGGGGGTGGTCGGACAATTTCTCCACGTGCTCAGCCACTCTCCAGCCCGATATCCTGCGCACGGCAGCAGGCGTGGCCCACGTAAGGTCCACGATGGACGTACCCTGCCACCGCACGCACGTCGCCACCGACCGGCGGTTCGCCAGTCTGAGGTCGAGCCCCGCCGCCCATCCCAGCAGCACGTCGCCCTTGGCATTCGTCCGGGGAGAGCCCCACGCCGTGGCGTGAGCGTTGAAATCGCCCAACACCACGACCGGCCGGGGAAGGCACCGCGCCACGCACACCCCCACCCGGCTAGGAAGGCCCCGAACGCCAGGGCGCGCATGCTGGGCGACGCGTACACGCCCACCACCGCCATGTCCCCCCACCGCGCGGCGACGAACCTATCGCCGCGCTCCAGCAGGGTTGCCGGCATTACGCGCCCTCCCCCTCCCCCCACTACCGCCACGGAGCTTCGCGTGTCCCCCATCCACGGAGTGGAGGGGGTAACGGGGACCGCATATGGCTCCGCGACAACCGCCAACCCAATATCCCACTCCCGCATGGTCTGCAAGAGCAGATCCTGCGCTCTGCGGGAGTGGTTTATGTTGGTCTGGAGTAGCCGGGCACTGAAGGCTACTCCAGATCCATGCCCCCCTCCATAGGGCATTGCCCGACTGTTCGGTCCGGGCCCCCCTACCCAGATCAGCCTTGTCGCGGCAAATGGGCTTAATGGGGGTAAGACCGGAAATCTACCCCCAGAACTAAGCGATCTGCATTATAGGGGCGGGTCGACTCGATTTGTCCAAAATGAGTGGGAGAATTTGTAGGGGGTGCGAAGTACTTTTCTTTCTACTTGGCACCCCACGGCAATAGACCACAAAGCATCGCCTAGGGTATAACAACCCTTACACCTAGCCCGCATGGCGATGGCACGACGCCTTCTGCCGCAGCTATACATGAAGTGACCAAGATCAACATGGTGGTTTGGTCTTGTACCCTCACTTCATGCGAAGGGTGTACACCATGTGCTACCGTTACGACGACTAGTCTTGGTGGACGATGTGGAGTGTTGGTGATCCCCTAGGCTTTCTGTTGGCAGAGTCTAGGAGGGCACCTTGTGGCGTGGAACCCACAGTCGCCAAGCCAGTTCATTTAAGTTCAGCCTGCTCGGACAACTGCGAGAAACGCCCGCTCATCATCGACGCAACGTCCGTGAAGGTCCAAGCGGCCACTAGCAGGCGGTCGTCAAATAAGGCGGGAGCAACAAGCAGATACAGGTCCTGCTGTTGTCTCGGGGCTTTGAGAAAATTCTCATAACCAAGTTACGATCGTACCGTACGAGGTCCGCCGAGCTACCCACATGGTGCACGGGTAGCCAAATCGACGTAGCGGGGCAAGGGGACAATGCCCGAAAAATCCTCCCATGTGTTTGCCGTGCATGGCGACCTGTGTCGGTGGAGAAGAGGAACCTGGGATCTGAGGGGGCCTTCACCTGCGGGTGAAACGTCCCCAACACGTACCTTTGGCCTCGAATTCACCTAGACAGGCGGCTGGGCGAGACAAAGCAGCCCGTTGCCCAGTCAAGCGGCTCGGAATGGCCATACGTGTTCGCACGAGTGGGGAGACCCAGTCGGCCTTGGCCCGCGGACTATATCCTGGGTGATGTCCTAACCCAGCAGATGCTAGGTTCCATATGAGGGTCCGAGGAGGCCGGGACACGCAGCGGGACGAAACTTACACAGATAATTATGGATACCAAAATTAAAAATCTGATGGAGAGAAGGCCTGTGGTCGCGCTTAGGCGCGAACCAGGTAAGGAGACAGCGGAGGGGACCAAGGGCCCGGCACGCCGGCCCGCGGCCTCGCCGCGTTCGAACGAGGTAGGGAAGGGGGAGAGAACATCTCCCCGAACTACCCCCAACCGGGAGACAGCGGCACCAGCCGCTGCCATCCCGAACAAATCGAACGCCCAAGCGGCAACGACCGCCCAAACAAGGGCGAGAAAAGGGGCCTTGCAGTCAACTAAGGCCCCGACCACCCCTCCTCCAGCAGGGAAGAAACCCACGGAGGAGGGAGGGAAAGGGAAGAGCCCATCCATCGAAAAGGGAGCGGCGAGGGTCTCACCCCCGCCCACCGAGAACAAAAGCCGGGCTGCGGAGGAAACCGCACACAATACCTAGCAGCCTTGGAAAGAGTAGTGCTTAACACCAACTATGGTTAAAATAGCCAGAGGTAACACTCCAGTGCGGATCCGGATATTGCAGCATAACATGCGGCGATCCCGGACCGTTATTGACGAAGTGAGCGCCGCTATGAGTGCAAGGGACATGGACGTGCTACTCGCACAGGAGCCGTACTCAGCCCAGGGACACATCCCAGGGCTAGGGCTAGCGACGAAGGTGATAGCAGGGGGAGAACCGATCATGGCTGCAATCGCAGTCAGAAATCGAGATTTCTCGGCTGTCCGAATCTCGCACCTGTGCGACACGCACATGTCCTGCGTGCACATAACGACCGCCTCTGAAAGCCTCTACCTCATTAGCCAGTATTTTCAATGCTCCGAGGACATTGAACCAAGCTTAATGAGGCTAGAGAGAGCACTAATTGAGTTAAACCGTAGACGGGTCGTGATCGCCGCTGACGTCAACGCCAGATCCCCCCTGTGGGGAGGCAAAAAGACGGATAAGCGAGGCGAGAAACTTGAAGAGTTCATCGCACAACACGGCCTGTCTATCTTGAACGAGGTTGACAGTATACCAACATACTCCAGCCCGAGCGGGGAGTCCTGGATAGACATCACACTCGCATCCAGCGACATAACCCCCCTTGTGAGAAACTGGAAAGTCCACGAAAACTGGACCACTAGCGATCACAGGGCGATAGAATACGTTCTCCAGCTCGCGAGCGAAGGTGAGAACCACGCCCCACAAGGAAGGTTCAACACGCGCTCGGCGGACTGGGAAAAATTCGACCGTGTACTCTTGACGCACTCGAGCTCACTAACCCTCGACATAAACACTCGAAGGGATGTTGAGACCCTCGCCCAGGACATCGAGAAAAGGATGATCCGTGCGTGCGAGGATTCGATGCGGGTCAAGACAAGGCACGGGAAGGCGCACCCATGGTGGACGCCAGACTTGACAAGGCAGAAAAGGCAAGTCTACAACGCTAGACGAACCTTCCAGCGACAAACGTGTCCTATTGAGAGATCAGTAAGGAAAGCCAACTATCAACGAAAGAGAAAGGCTTACACTGCTGCTGTGCGATCTGCAAAGACACAAAGCTGGAACAGCTTCGTGACCGAGCAGGGGAATAAAGAACCGTGGGGTCTTGTCTACAAGATCTCACAGAACAAGATGAATGTGGAGACAGCAGTCTCCAACATTCGAGTAAGCGAAGGTCATACGATGGACTGGCACTCCACCGCCTCAACGCTCCTCGGGTCGCTAATCCCAGATGATACGTCTGGGGGGGAGACCCAGGGGCACGTGAGAATAAGGCAGGAGATCGCTACCGACCCACCGACAGAGGACACGACGTCCTTCACCCGGGATGAGGTCGAAGCGGCGATCAAGAGCCTGAAAGGCGGCAAATGTCCGGGGCTAGACAGAGTGGAAGTTGAAGTAGTCAAGCGATCGACCAAGTCGATTGGCGAACACTTATGGATGCTCTACAATGGCTGCCTTGAACATGGAGTGTTTCCGACTAGATGGAAGACTGGATCGATTAGAACAATTCTGAAAGGCCCAGACAAACCATTGACGGAAGCGAAGTCGTATCGACCAATATGTCTTCTCCCAGTGCTTGGAAAAGTACTGGAGAAACTAATAGTGCGCCGTCTATCTGCGCAATTCCTGAGCTCAGCGCGCTCCTCGGACCGACAATACGGATTCCGCCCTGGACGATCAACCGAGGACGCCTTGGTTAAGTTCAGGGAAGTGGTCTCCAGCCGGAACGAGAAGTACGTGCTGGGCCTCTCATTCGACATTGCTGGCGCCTTTGACAACGTCTGGTGGCCTAGTGTTCTGTGTGAACTAAAGAAACGAGAATGCCCAAAAAATCTCTACAAACTTATGGTGGACTATTTCACCGACCGTGCAGTCTGTATAAATTCAAAACACGGAAAGGTGAGCAAAATAGTCACCAAAGGTTGCCCCCAGGGGTCAATACTTGGCCCAAGCTGCTGGAACCTCATCTTTGATGAAGATCTAAGTATATTAATGAACACCGAGCTCGAATGCGAGCCTATAGCATATGCGGACGATCTCCTCGTGATCATATATGGCAACTCGAGGAGAGAACTCCAAGAAAAAGGGCAAAAGGTCGCCCTAGCAATCTCTGAGTGGTGTGCCACTCAGAAGCTAACGCTCTCGGCGACCAAGACCGAAATGATCCTCTTGAAAGGTACTCTGGATAGGGATCGACCTCCTACAATAAAGATCGATGGGAGGAGCGTGACTCTGAGAGCTACCATCAGGTACCTCGGAGTACACTTTGACGAGAGATTGGGCATTCTCTCGCACGTGAAATACACAAGTGCAAAAACCTTGCGCATATTCAACACACTAGCCAAGGTAGCACGGAAAAACTGGGGCCTGGGACACCGAGCCCTCGGTACTTTATACAGGGGACTCTTTGTTCCAATAATGGCGTATGCTGCCGCTGCCTGGGAGGATCTACTCGGCTCGAAGACAAGAACTATACTTGCTAGAGCCCAGAGACAGGTACTCATCAGGATAACCAAGGTCTACCGTACCGTGTCCCACGATGCAATTACTGTGATCGCTGGGGCAACCCCGGTGGGCCTGGCTATTGCGGAACGTGCATGCGCATACAGAATTCGAAAAAGAACGCCTATCGAGTTTGGAGAATGTCGTATAAGCGACACTGAATTGAGCTCCGGGTCCGTAACAGCCGCTCAAGCAAAAGCAAGAGTGGGCTGGGAGGTCCTCAGAATGTGGCAAGCAAGGTGGTCGTCATCGGAGAAGGGGCGTACAACGTACGCATACTTCAACAATGTATCTGACCGCCTACAGCTAAAAAGAGCCACGATCGATCACCACGTGGTGCAATTCCTGAGTGGACACGGAGACTTCCGTGCGAAACTCAAGGAGTTCGCCCTGGTACCGGACGACAGCTGTGAATGCGGCGGAGTGGAAACGCCCCGTCACGTATTGCTGGACTGTCCGAGATACGAGGACAAGCGACAATTCCTGAGACAGGCGGTCCGGGAGGCAGGCATAACCTGGCCACCCCGAGAATCCAACCTGATACTTACCGAACATCTGTACCAGGAATTTCGAACATACGCACGCCTCGTGCTTACCGCCAAAGCAACCCGAACATCAGGTACAGCCCGGCGGGGTCGAACGAACAGAAACATCTTAAGTACAACGCAGTGAACGCACCTCCCCCGAGAGGGGGACAAACCTGAGATCATACATGCAGGCGGCCACCCTAACGAGGGACCGTGATGATCCAGGTATAATGGCTTTCTAGCCGACCTGCTGGGACCGAGCACAACGCTAGCAGCCCCGCCTCCTCGTGGCCCCCGCTGTAAACGGCAATCGGACTTGCAACGCAAACCGAGAACCGGCTAAGTGGGCTGCTTCCCCCATGAGTAGGTCCAACTTGTTCGATGAATCGGATGTCCGGGAGGGCGAAAGCCCGAACGAACCGTCTGAAGAGAGCAGGGTTTCTCCAAGTCTGCATACACTACATCAACGTATGCGTTCCCCGAACATGGCAAGCCAGGAAGAGATACCAATACGCTAATCACATCTTGCTGGTTAAGAACTACTACGGTAGTCACGTTGATATAGGCTACCTAAGCCGAGGTGCAACGTGTCGCTTAGTCGATTCACTATACCATAGACCAAATGTTCGGTCCGGGCTCCTTTCCATCGGCTCCTGAGCCGGACTCAGCTCAGGAGCCGACGCTTGCGCCTCTACTTGTCCCGCCGTAGTGCTAAAGACCTCCTCCAGCTCCATGGCCCGCGCGCATCCGTCTGAGTCCATCCCGGTCGGCACTGCCGGTGCTGGCGCCGCCGGAAGAGGAGGCCGCGGTGCCGGATCCCGCTCCTTCCTCCCTCTTCTCCCTCCAGGTTGGCAGGGAGCACAAGAAGGAGCCCACAGCCTGTGTGCAGCCGGCCGCCCCAGGTCGCTGCACACCGGGCACCGCAGGACGCCCAAGCACTTGCTAGCCCGATGACCGCTGCCCCCGCACCTGTAGCACAGATCGCTCCTGTCGGTGCCGCTGGTGCACCCGCTCCTCGTGTGCCCAACTTCCAGGAACCTGAAGCACTGAAGCGGGCGCGTTTGGAGGGGCTCAACAGACGCGCTGCACCACCCGACGGTGAGTCGTCCCGCCCTCGCCACCCGGTGTGCTGCTTCCAGCGGGCATCGGACCCACGCGGCTCCTCGTCTCAACGGGTTGAAAGCGATTTCGCCCACCTTCACGCTTCCCCCCGGGCAGCCACCGACCGCGGCCACCGCCGCAGCCACCTCTTGGGGCCTCGAGGACACGTCCAGCCCCCGCACCCTCAATTCCCCAGTCTTACTGGGCCTGGAAACCCTCACCCCTGAGCCCTCCAGGACCCTCGCCATCCTGTCCGCCAGTTGTTAGGCCTTCTCCTGGCCGCCGGGCCCCCGGATCTCGAGGATAAGCCCGCCGGTCTTCGACGTTTTGGGCCTAACCCCGTCGATACCGATCTCGGCCAGGCTTATCTTCTCCCTGGCCGCCGCCATCGCCTGCGTGTACGCCAGTTTGGCGTTCGGCGCAGCCATCAGCGTGACAACGGCCGTCCTTGGGAGCCGCTGCAGGATCCGCGCCCCTTTCTTGGGTTTTCGCCCCTCCGTCTTGCTATTGTGGCTATCCGGCGGCGGCACGCGCCTCCGCCGCGACGCCTTCCTGCGCGTCGGCTGCTGGACGGGGGGGGGGGGAGACCATTGATCGCCTCCTCTTCTCCTTCCTGAGGGTAGCCTTGCTCCTTGCTACCCTCCATACCTCCCCGACCGTCCCGGCCGGCGCCGCGCCCGTGGGCATCCGGGGCGCCGCGACCGGAGCCGCAGGTTGCTACCCAGGGGACGACGCCGCAGTACCCTCCGCGCGCAATTTACCCCTGCCCTCGGCCTGAACGGCCGAAGCAACCGCTGCGAGGAGCCTCCTCTCCAGCCATCTCCGTCCTCACCATGGCTGCCACTTTCTCCTATAGGGAGCTCCCCTCCCCCTGCCGGGGCAGGTCTTCCCCCGAGGGGGATCCGGACATATAAGACGGACAAGGCGCACTCACCGGTTGCGGGGGGGGGGGGGGGGTGCTGCTCCTCCTCTTTGCCCTCACCTTCACCCGCGTCCGCCCGACGTCGCTGCACGCGACGGACCTCCTCCATCCGCGCCGCAACCGTCGATCTGGTGGTCCGGGCTGCTACGCCTCCAACCCCTCCGTCGGTCCTCCCGATGGTCGGTCCCGGCACGGCCTGCGTTCCCCCTGCCACGCTGCTGCCAGCCTCCCTGCGCAATCCCTTGCGCAGGTCCACCAACTCCTTCTTGATGGTTTGCAGCTCGGCTCTCAGCTGCGCGTTTTCCGAGGCCAGCCACTGGACCTCCACGGAGCTGGAGGAGCGCTGCACCAACTCCGTTATCGCCGCCGTGGCCTCCCTTGCCGCCACTCTTAGACGTGGACGAAGCTGCCCTTCAGGTTCTTCGAGGCCGAGCTTATTCGCTCGACCTCGCTCATGTCACCCAAGACGGCACCGCCCAGCCCGCCCGTTGCCTCCGTCTGCACTTCGCGGCGCAGATCTGCCACTCTCGGCAGGGCTCGCTCCGACCTCCAACAGAACTTTGGTCTGAGCGCGGTACCGCGCCGTCCTGTGGTCCCCGCATCAGAGTCCGAAGCCGATACTGAACCCCGCCCTCCGCGAGCTCCCGGTCTCGGGGAGTCCGAGGAGACCCAGACACTGGGTCTCTTCCTCCTTCCTCCCGTCTTCTTCCTATTTCCTCGGACGCTGGATCCGGAGTCCGAGTGTGACTCCGGTCCGCCTCCGGGATCGCTTCTCACCAATGACACCCAGCAGTCGTAAGATGACGACGCAACAGGGGCCTGCTGACCACCCCCGCAACGGCGGCCCTGGAGGTTCCGAGGCCTCCTGAGCAGTAGTTTTCCAATCCATTGTTTGTGTCTGTCATGTTTGTATTTACTCCACACGTGCCCGATTCGTCGTCGAAGATCCAATCCAGGTACCACTCACTCTTTCGCCCCCCGTCCCGGCCATGCTGGTGCAAGGGAACCAGGGAGCCCCACGAGGAGGTGCAGTGAGTGGATTTAGCCGTTTTGGGCCCACCAACTTCACCGAAGTTCTCCGCACCTGACCGCGATGGACGCAGCCCGGATGTAGCAGAACATCAGTTCCATCGGGGTTTCGATCAGGCGGAAACGTCGCCTGGAAGTCCCAAAACCGCTTCTGCTCCCCACCTCGATCCACCTCCCTCGTGCGCAACCGGCCACCTCTGCCCAGATACTCCACCCACCTGTCCCTCAGGTAGTCGCTTAGGACCCTCCTCGCGTAGAGGGGCACTCCGTGATCGGCGAGTGCCCTCCCGATACGCCCACAGGGGAACTTAAGCAACCATTACGTTAATTAGTAATAGATCGTTTGTTACAGTTTTATTTGTCTACGTACAGTAAAGTGGAATTGGTTACTCCTGCTAGGTGTTTTCCCTTTCTCTTGCGTATAGTTCACTATCGTTCTTTGCTTACTTTACAGTATTTGTCAGGGTCATCCTGTCCACGGACATAATATCCGGGAAGGATGTCCCGCCGTTCCTGTAGAAGCTGAACGTTTCCTTGTGGCCGAACGGGGACGAGCTGCGCTCTTATGGTTATTCCCAGAAGTAGCGTACCTCTCCGTTCGGTCTTGCTGCCTCCCCAGGCCGGAGATTTGGCGTTAAATTCGCTGGCAAGAATTAGTCTTCTGCCCGCGAGGTGGAGTTTCTCAGTATATCCCGGAGGTCTTCTAGGTATTCTTCCACTTCGGTCTGTGAGATATCCAGGGAGCAGTAGCCGCTTATGAGGGTTGTTTCCTCGTGCCATGCGGTCGTTGAAGCCTGTTATTTACACGGCCGCGTCCTCGGTGGCACCATTGCACCACTCCCTCCTCTGCCTATATGGCTCATTCATTGCGCCCTATATGGCGCATTCACCTCTGATGCTTGTTGCACCAAGAGTTCCTGCGCGAGACGGGATCTATTCAGGTTTATTTAGAGGATTAGCAGAGGCCTAGGCATTTCGGGCATTAGCGGACTCCTCTTCGGAGTGCGGGGTGAGGGTATGGGGTGGTTGACCTTATGGACCTCTACCTGGTCTTGCCCCCAATAGTTTCGTTTGGGGAAGAAATGGATTGGGCAGCACCGTTCCCTCCTTCCGGATGAGAGGTGTCTTGGTGAGGTCCATTATCCACGGGGTCTTGTGCATTGGGCCCGTTCTAAGTGTCATTTTCCCGCCTGAGGTGCTTCTGAAGGGTGTTGTTATGTATTCAGAGGGCGGGATTCCCACTGGAGTGTGGAAGGTATCCACCGAGGTCTTCCTTGTTTTCCCAGTGTGGGAAGATCTGGCAGCGTAGGACGCATTGCGACGGGGAGCGACAACTCCTCCTCCGTGTATGTGCCCGGTGGTATTGTTGCGTCCCCATGTCGAGAGGAGAGCGAGACGCCTGATCGCGTCGTGGATCTCTCATCCGTCTCAGAATCGGGGATCATCGTGGAGGGCATGGGGAGGGGGAGACGCGGTGAGTATCGTCGTTCCTCCACCTTGTCCTTCTTTCTATTGGGGCTTTTTTCAAAGTTTTCCTTACCCGTCAGGGTTGTATTACTTGGTATGTTTGCCGCTATAGTAGTAGTAATTGTGGTACGGTCATCGATTATCGATCCGGGGGGGGGGGGGCCGCTTGCCCCCAACCCCTCGGACCGGTCCTGGGGTATCCCTCCCATGCACCGTATACTATCTCTTGTCATATAGACATTGTTTGCGACCGCATGAATTTGAGTAACTGTGGCCATTCAACCCTCGGCACGTTGCCTTGCACCTTCGTTTGTGACTTGTATCATAATTCTACTAGTACGGGGTTATGCGGTAAGCTATTCCTCCGGCAGCTCTCAGGAGGGGTCTCGCAGGGTTGTTTCCTCCGGGCTAGGGGGCATTCCTACACAATGTTCTGCGGAAATCGTCGCCGTCCGGGATCCCGAGGGGCCCCCTAGGAGAGCGCGGACGGCTTCGCGGCTCTCCCTCACCGCCACCTCGAGCGCCCCACCGGGGATTTGTTTGACCTGCGGGCGAGGGTGCACGTTCTGCGGGGTTGCAGGAGGGAACGGAAGGGCTCAAGGACGGACTGGGGGGAGCCAGAGGGTGCTTCCGCGACCCTCCGTGTCTGGTATCCAGCCCCCTAGCGCCCTGCAGCTGCCCCGTGCGATGTGGAGATCACTCTCCGAATTTTGGGTGAGGAGATTTCCTTTTGGTTTCGGGGGGCCGTCCTCGAAGCTGGGTATCCCGGGGCCCAGAACGTTTTTTCAGCGACGGCCTCATAGGAACGCCAGCCGTCGACAGCGGGCCGCCGAGCGGACTGCCACCCCAGGGCATTCTTCTCTTTTGTGTAGGAGAGCTGCGGCTCCATCTGGCGTGGTGACCAGCGGGGGAGCCAGCACCCCTTTACTAAGGGCAAGCCGGCCCCTGTCCACAGCGGCAAGGTGGGTGTAGGATTCCGCGACCCGCTTTTTTGATGTTGGGGTATCAGTGGTTCCCGAGGCAGTTGGTAGTGACGGGGAGCTGGCAAACCTGGCACGCCTACTGCACCGGCAGTGTGTTTTGCCCAAGGCAAAAGGGAAGTAGACGGGTGGCCAGGTCTTAGACCTAAATAAATATCTAAATAAATATCCGTTACACCAAGTATTTGGTCAATCATTACTCCCGTCTCTTGTTCCAGTTCCCATTTAGTTTGTTTCCGCCTCTGATACACCTGTATACATCGCTTCCACGCGGCATATTTGCCGCGGAGCGGAAGAGGTGATTACGTATGTGTGTGGAGCCTTGGGAGCTCGGTCTCTCTGTATGTATTTAGTCCTCAGTTGGCCTTTAATTGTATTGTGTTTTCCTCTTCAACGCTGCATTTCTGTGCCGGTGCGGATCACGGGGTTCACATAAGAGGGGACTGCATCCTAATGGATTCGTTCGGCGCCTAGCAGTTCGGTTGGCCTTTAATTGTATTGTATTTCCCGCTCCAACGCTTGAACGTTGCATTTCTGCAGCGGTGCGGATTACGGGGTTCACCTGAAAGGAGACTCTACGTCCCCTCATGGATTCGTTCGGTACCTAGCAGTTCGGTTGTCTGTCTCGCCGGTGGGGCGCCGGATTGTCGTATTGTCCTGTATGTGTGTGTCGTGGCTTGTCTGTGTCCATATTATGGTTGCCCTCCCCTCCAAAAAAAGGGCGAAAAGGCAGTCAACGTGCCGACGAGATTACAGATTACGGAGGTCCAGCATGCGCTCCATGGGTATTTTAGATATTTGTTAATATCAGAGATTTAGAAGCGTGCTCCTTCAAAGATCTGGGGTAAGTGCCGTGGGGTTCCTCCAGGAACAGAGTCCCTATTCATTAGCAATGTGACGTCGGGTCACTTGCCATATTTAAACTCTCTCTTCTGTCTAATAAACAATCCCTCGACACTCGATAGCTGGAAAACCCAGAGTGGTCGCCAGCCATCGCCTGCCGACAGGATATTTGGTTTCATTCATTCATTTCCAAGGCACTCTTTGACCACCCTTAGGACTGCGTCCCCCATCATAAATTATCCACAGGGTGCGTAGCACTTCGTCACCCGATAGTATTCCTTTCATTAAAAACACGCTATCGCTAACACGCAGGACCGCGTCCCTATCATAAAGTATACACAGAGTGCATAGTACTTCGCTACCCGATCGTATTTCCTCCTTAAAAGACGCTAACGCTAACAGGTAGTTGATGGTGCCGGTATGGTATGTGTCCACGTAATTGTGGACCGAGGGGGATCAGAAAAACGCAGGCTCCCCTCGTCCGTCCTATCATCATTCTGTTTCAGGGGTCCACTGGTGGTTGTACGATATCTGTCGTTTATCCTAGGTGCGTCCCGGCGTTGATACACAACCTTGTGAGCCAAATTTTCAATCTTGTGCTTACGCCCAGTGCTTCCCAGTATTTCCATAGCCCTTTATAGGGCTACAAGGGAGAAACCGGCAGCCACCGGCTCCGGGGCCTACGCTCACCAGCCCAGGTCATCGACTATGCTCAATAGCGAAAATAAGGCAATTGGAAAAAGGTGCGCAGTCGTACAATGACTTATGAAGCCCTACCTAGGAAAAGGCCATGCTCTATTTGTAGATAATTGATATTCGAGACCAGCCATGTTCCATTTATTATATAATAATTGTACAAATGCATGCGGCACCGTAAGAAAGAAGCGAAAAGGAATACCAAAGATTCATTGATAGACTAAGAAAAAGAGAGGCATCGTTCCGTTCATCTAAAAATTGATTAGTTATAAAATAAATGAACAAAAAGGAAGTATACATGCTTTCTACCATTGTTGAAAAATTATGTATTATAATTGTTCAAGATTGGGAGCATATTTTAAAGAATTAGAATAAGACGTAGTTTATAAGAACAAATGTAGACTCGTTACACAAAAAAGGGCCGCCTGACGACCAACACCTTAGAGCTACGTCACGCACGCACACAAGGTTCATCAGTTTCGGCATGACCAAATATGGTCATGCCACGCAAAAGTCGCACGCTGATAAGCGGACGCGGTAAGACCGCGACAAATAGGTGTAACGCGATGAGTCACCATAGTTTATAAAAGCCGTAGTCGAGCGGCTCTATTGCCTCTTTGATTCTATTGTTTATGTGTTACCTTTGATTCTTTCTGTTAAAACGTTTAGCTATTGCGGCTAATCTGTTAAGGTAACGCAAATAAAGTTATTAGTGCCTCACAAGCGAGTTTATTTTTCATACCCTCGCCACTTAACATCACTCGGGAACCGCGGCATAATATTGCTGCGAAACAGCAGTTGCAAATAAGCATTTTCTACGAGCCGGATTCGAGATATAGTGGTCCTTCGAGCCGGATGGTCGAAGTGTGGTGAAAAGTGCGTGAAACTAAGTGTCTGGGCTTTCGGGCAGCGACACGGAAAACCGCAGCCATACGCAGTTACGGCGAACTGTCTGCCAGGACTGAGTTCGGTAACGTTTGGTCGAGATAATCTCGAGGTCAGTTCGCTATCAGTGCGCAGTTTCTGATTAGCAAAAATCGAGCTCATTCTCGAGAATCTCGCTAAGAGAGTTCCAAGAAAATTCATTCGTGGACAAGTTCGAGGTCAAGGAAGGGCACAGCGACATGGCCTCCAAGGAGACATCCCTGAAGGAGCTGTACGCGGCCCAACTGACGACCACGGGACTCATGAAAAGGGCGGTGGAGAATTTCAACAAACTGGCCAAGGCTCAACGCCACGCCGTTGTCACTCGCGGTAGGCTCAACAACCTACGTGGATATTGGGAGAAATGTCTGCAGCAGAACGCGCAGATTCTCTCATTGGCGGATGAAGACAACAAGGCGAAGGATGAGTACTTTTCGAACGATTATTTTGTCGAAATTACATGCGGTTATGAAGAAGCGTGTGATTATTTCAATGAGTGGCTAGCGAAGTTAAATCCGCCACTAATCGAACAAGCTTCGTTCGACGACGGTCCGTCTTTCAGGTCGATGGGCGAAAAAACTGTGAAATTGCCACAGATCGCGCTTCCGACCTTTTCAGGAGATCTTCAAAACTGGGAGAATTATCGCGATTTGTTCAGCGCGTTAGTCGACCAGAATATTGACTTGGCGGGAGTGCAAAAGTTACATTATGAGAAACCACTTGGGAACGTGGAAACTTGACCGCCGCCGCCTGTGGGCGTAGAAAATCGCGAAAGGCGATCGTATTCTCGTGTGTCGAGCATCGGACAATTTTCCGGGGTGCTACCGTAAGGGGTGCGGTAGCACGGTTTCCAAACCCGTCACCTGCAAATCGTGTGGGATATTCACTCATCCCGGGGCGTCCTGTACGCAGCGCACTGGCCACCACTTGGTTGATGACGAGCTCGTCGGCTGTAAACAAATACCAACCAGCGCGGCATCTACCACCGACGCCTTAAACCCAAACCAGAATCAAAATCAAAACAACGACGCTCTTCTAGATGCCATGCAACAGTTGATAAGACTCGAGTTCACTCATTTTAGAGACGAAATGAAACGAGAATACAAAACAGCTATAGATCAGCTTACCGCTAATATCTCCTGCTTTACCAAAAGGCTAGACGAGATGGATACAAGAATAAAGAAACTCGAGCAACTTGGAACAACCTCCCCAAATGACGTAATCGCCGAAATCGAGGAAAGGCAAAGAAGATCGTGTAACGTAATTATTCGAGGAGTACCAGAACCGGATCATGCACCCCACGGCACACCATCTACTAGCGACTGCGCGGCGGTTAAACAACTCTTCCAATCTATACCTCCAGCCGACTACGAAACTCTCCGCACATTTAGACTTGGTAAGAGAATTGAGGGCAAAAACAGGCCGGTTTGTGCAGTACTCCCGTCTCCTGCAATGGCCTTACAAATAGTCAGAAACAGAAACAAGAGCAATAACCCTCGACTAAAAATCTCAGTTGACCAGACGATAAATCAGCGCGAGCACCTAGAATCGTTACGATCCGAATTGAAAACACTACATGAAGGTGGCGAGACAAACTTAACAATCCGGTACATAAGAGGAACGCCAAAAATTGTAAAAAGTTCCGTACCCTCCTCAAAAAACGGAAAGTCAGCCCCCTGATCTACTACCAAAATGTTCGGGGGCTGCGTACCAAGCTGACCACAATAGCATGCTCTGTGTTCTCAGCCATGCACCTATACGATGTCATAATATTCTCTGAAACATGGCTCACCGATAACATATCATCCTCGGAACTTGGACTATCTGAATACACCACCTACCGTGTCGACAGAAATACCCTCACTAGTTCCCATAAGCGTGGGGGAGGCGTCCTCATCGCAGTCAAAAACACATTCCCCAGCACACAACTGCATGTTAATTCCAACCATCTAGAGCAACTATTTGTTAAAATAAGTCTGGGGGTTGAGCACTACATTTTTAGCGCTGTCTACCTTCCACCTGCTTCACATCCACAACTATATGGAGACTATTGCCAGGCCGTCAACTATGTAGCCATGGCACATCCGCATACAAAAATGCTACTATTTGGAGACTACAACCTTCCCCGCATTGTCTGGTACACCGACTCCCTTGGCACGTTTGGTGCATCAGCCCATGGTATTGTATCTGCTGCTCAAAGCGAAGCTGTAACCCATCTAGTAGAGTTACAAAATTACCACAATCTACATCAATGTAATAATGTATCAAACTCTTACGATAGTATGCTTGATCTATGCTTTAGTAACATTAGTAACTTAACCGTCGAATTAGCAAACGACGAGCTTATCCCCTGCGATCCCTATCATCCTGCCATCTGCACGCGCATATACCCCCTCGATGACTCAATGTCCTGCAGAAACCGCTCTAGCATTAGGTACAACTTCAAATATGCGGACTACGCATCCATTAATAGCCTCCTCAGTTCAGTTGACTGGGACAATGTTATGCACGATCTTACAATAGATGAATGCGTGGACTTCCTGTATGAGAAGCTGTACTTGGCTATTGGACAATATGTACCAAAATTTATCAATAGTGCACATATTAAATATCCGTTATGGGTCACTCATGAGTTAAGGAAACTTATAGCAGACAAGAAGACAGCTCACCGTGAATACAAACGTACCAGCTCTTTAACACACTACCATGCGTTTACCCTGCTGCGATCAGTATGCAAACACAAGTCCAAGGAGTGCTATAAACAGTATTGCGAACAAATTGAATCCAGTATTCTCAGAAACATTAAAGCTTTCTGGAGTTTCGTTAATAAGAAGGCTCGCTCAAGGAATCTTCCGACCGCCGCTACACTCGGGAACGACACTGCCGTCACCAATGTCGAGATCTCGAATCTATTCCCCAAACATTTTCAATCGGTATTTCAATCAGCATGTGGGCCACTACCATCTGCAACAGGGCAGAGCACCATCGACATTACCAACCTGACCATATCAATCAGCGAAATCTTTGAATCAATCTCCAAGCTCAACCTAAACAAAGGTCCAGGTGACGATGCCATACCTTGCTCCCTAATAAAAGCCTGCAAATTTATCCTATCACGCCCACTATGGATCATATTCACTAGATCACTGAAACTTGGTTACTTCCCCCAGCGCTGGAAATCTAGCCTACTAACTCCCATAAAGCAGGGGACACTTCCGATATACAAAACTACAGACCGATCTCCATCTTAAACATCATGCCAAAATTGTTCGAGGGAATTATGACCGATAAACTTTTCTCGATAGTCTCGAATATTATTTGCGTCGAACAACATGGCTTTTTTCCAGGGAGATCTGTGACCACTAACTTATCAACCTTCTGTGGCTATGTGTCCTCCGCGCTTGATCGTAACCATCATGTCGACGCCGTTTATACTGATTTTAAGAAAGCATTCGACACAGTTCACCATGCGGTGCTAATATCTAAACTATCAGTAAAATGGAATTCGCGGCCCCCTTTTGAAGTGGCTTGAAAGCTATCTGGCAAATCGCACTGCCAGAACAAGATTTAATGATGCTCTCTCGTACCCCATCCAAATCACTTCAGGAATTCCTCAAGGATCCCACCTAGGACCATTACTTTTCACACTGTTCATAAACGATATCCCTAACATAATCACCCATAGTAATTGCTTGTTGTTTGCCGACGATCCCAAATATTCCGGATAATCAACACCGTACAAGACGCATCACAACTGCAAACTGACTTATTAAGCTTGGAGAACTGGTGCCGAGTCAACAAACTCTCCTTAAACATAAATAAATGTAATACTATCCGTTTCACGCGCCGAAAGAACCCCATAGTATTTTCCTATAACCTCCAGCAATCTTCTCTCTCAGTGGTCAATATTGTTCGTGATCTAGGCGTTACCATAGATTCCTCACTGTCCTTCTCCAAGCATATTTCACAAGCAGTCTCCGCAGCTAATAAATCCCTCGGCTTTATCATCAGATTCTCCTCTGACTTTAGAGACATCAGCACATTCAGGTCCCTATACTACAGCCTCGTCCTTCCCCATTTAGAATTCGCATCATGCATCTGGTCTCCGCATTATAGTAAATACAAGAAACAAATAGAATCAGTGCAGCATAAAATGCTTAGGCATACAGCCTACAAACTTGGCCAACCAATGGCCATCATCGACCACGACTACTCGAACATCATGAGTACTATGAACCTATCCACCTTAGAAAGTAGGCGAATCGCACATGACCTTGTGTATTTCTACAAGATACTCCATGGGCACATATATTGTCCCCAGATCCTAGAGAGGATTAACCTACATGTACCAAATAGATTACACAGGCACCCCTCTACGTTTACGTTTGCACCTCAATCTTATAACTCCAGGTTCAGCCACACCGACGTCATTACCAGACTTTCGAAGCTTGCAAACAAATTCTCCCACAAAATAAACTTCTTCGAAGGCTCCCTACCCCTGTTCAAATCACAGGTAAGGGGGCTCTTCGCGGCCACTTAGACCAAGCATCGCTAAGCATAGATTAAGCATTAGATTAAGCATTAGATTAGATTAGATTAAACATAGACTAAGCATTAGATTAAGCACTAGATTAAGCGTGCGACCTTTGCTACCAGTGTAACCCTATATCCAGCGATACTTAAACTGTAGTTATACTACCTTGTTAAACGTTGTTGTACCCTGCGACATTTAAAAGATTTGTACAATTACTTGTAATTGTAATTGTAAAAACCCGCGACAGTTTACATATGTACATTTACAAAAAGGGCATTAGCCCGTTTAATAATAATAATAATAATAATTATTTGAAATCAAGCCTGTCAGGCGAAGCTAGCGTCACGTTGAAAAACATTACAATAACAGAAGCGAATGACTCCACAGCTTGGGATCTCCTGAATAAGCGATATAATAATACGCGGTTAATAGTACATTCCTATTTGCGCGCGCTAGTTGAGATACCGGTTATGAGCAACCCATCCAGTAAGGAACTGCGAAGTCTTCGAGATAAAGCTAACGATATTAGACAGGCGTTAATTAATATGCAAAGACCCATAAATCAATGGGATGATTTATTCGATTTCCTAATAATTGCCAAGTTAGATAGCGCATCCTTAAAGGAATGGGAACTCAAACAAGGCAGTAACACGAATCTGCCATTGTTCGCGGAAATAGACGAATTTCTAACCGCGCGAATACGAGCGTTCGATGCAGTCGAGTCGTCGGCGACACCGGTGCTCGGGAACGGCGCGAGACAGAAGGCGCGATACAATAAAAAGCGCGCAAATGTTATGTTAACTCAAGTAGAGTCCAACCCAATCAAATGCACCTTTTGCGGCGCGAATCACGCGTTGACAAGCTGCAATAAATTCAGAAAAAAGCATGTCAACGAGAGACGTGCGTTCTTAATTGAAAATCGACTGTGCTTTCGCTGTTTAAAGCCAGGGCACTCGAGCGCGAATTGCACATCCAATTCGGCGTGCAATGAATGTAAGGGTACGCATAATACCCGTGTACACTTTAGAAATACGGGCAGGTCAGCAGCCGTCGACAAGAACATGAACGCTCCGTCGGAAAAAACAGAAGTCGAGTTACCATCGACGTCCGAACGCGATCTAGTCTCGTTTTCAGCCTGTCACGCGATAAACCCTTGTATTAAAAAGGCGCTACTGCTTTCCGCGTGCGTCTAGCTAACCTCGACCCGTGGTAGAAGCTTAATAGTACGCGCGTTGCTTTATCAGGGCTCACAAGTTACGTGCGTAACAGAACGAGTCGCTGAATTCTTAAGGGCGAAAAGGTTGCCGATCTCGATTAAACTCTCCGGGATAGGCGGTACAAACGCCGGTAGAGTAAAGTGTGCCGTGGAATTAGAAATGCCCCCCGCAAGGGAATTCATGAAGGCGAATTTCCGGTAAAATTCGCGGCTTTAATTTTGAAGAGTCTTACGTCTTATATTCCGACCGCGTATAAGATTAGTCCGAAATGGAAACACTTAAGCGGCTTATCTATGGCTGAAGATTACGCGAACGGGGACAGGAGCTTCGATTTCTTGATTGGCGCAAGCGAATATAGTAAAGTTGTCCTTGACGGGAAAAAGAAAGGGCCTCCGGGCACTCCCATAGCACAACGCACTTTGTTCGGGTGGGTCCTCTCCGGGACGTGTGATTCTCCAAATGCGAATTCTTTTCCGATAGTACAGGTTCATCACGGAGGTTTCCTCCAAGAGCTCCAAGCGGATCTGAAACGATTCTGGGAGATAGAAGAGGCCCCTAAACGAACGTTGTTAACGCAAGAACAATCAGCGTGTGAAACTCACATCGTGAAAACGCATCGGCGTAGCAACGATGGTCGGTACGAGGTTAGGTTTCCCTTCTCAAAAAACCCCAGCGCCGTGATCGGAGATACCGCGACAATCGCTAAGGTTATCTTTAAGAAAACGGAAGCACGTTTAAAAAGAAACCCCAGACTGCACAATGACTATCAGGCATTCTTGCAAGAATATACTGCGCTAGGTCACATGAGTCGAATCGACGACTCTGAGACGTTAGAGGATAAAGTCTTTATATCACACTTATGTACCTGTAATTCGTCAAAGCAGTCAGACGACGAAAGTAAGGGTAGTATTCAATGCTTCCATGAAATCCTCCAATGGTACTTCGTTTAATGACTGTCTTCACGTACGTCCTAAATTGCAAGGCAATCTTTTCTCTCTTCTGATAAGATGGCGTTCGCATAGGTTAGTATATATAGCTAACGTGGAGAAAATGTTTCGCCAAATTCGCGTAGCAAATGAGGCCACGAATTTTCAATGTATATTTTGGCGACCTTCCGCCGACCAGCCAGTAAATGCTTATCGGCTACAAACCGTTACCTACGGTACGGCCCGTGCCCCGTTCCAAGCAAACAGAGTTTTTCTGCAACTCGCTAAGGACGAGGGAGACAAGCATCCGTTAGGTGTTGCTATTTTGACTAGCGACGTGTACGTAGACGACACAATTTTCGGAGAGGACGACCCTTCGCGTCTCATCCGTGCACGCGACGAGTTAAGAGACTTGTTCAGGGCGGGCGGGTTTAAACTCAGGAAGTGGGCCAGCAACTCCGCTTCGCTCCTCGAGGATCTTCCGACGGAAGACCCTGGGTTAGCCGTTAGCAAGACGTTACAGGATGACGAGAGCCTCAAGGTATTCGGAATAGAGTGGTGTCCGTCTCTCGATCAGTTCCGATTTCGGGTAAATCTTGTATTACAGGAAAATTTTACGAAAAGATCGTTTCTATCTTTGCTCGCAAGAGTTTACGATCCGTTGGGGTGGATAGCCCCCTTTACTGTAGTAGGCAAGATAATTCTACAAAAATTGTGGGTGGCCAAAGTGGATTGGGACGAAAGTCTACCAAAGGAATTGTTGTTCGAATGTCAAAGGTTTCAGACTCAAATCACGAAGGTTACAGAGGTCGCAATAGAACGATGGATAGGGATCACTAGAGAAGTTAGGTCCATACAACTCCATGGGTTCTGTGACGCCTCCGCCGCAGCGTATGGAGCCGCCATATACATTAGATTAGACTCGGATCCTACAAAAGTATCTTTATTATACGTTAAAACCAAAGTAGCTCCATTAAAAGTACAAAGTATTCGGCGGCTTGAATTGAGCGCAGCAGCTCTATTGTCTCGTGCAATTAACTTCGTCATTGGTTCATTGCGAGTCAAGGTCGAAACAGTCTTCTGCTGGTCAGACTCCAAGGTCGTCCTTGACTGGCTGAAATCGCACCCAAGCAAGTGGAAGCCTTTCGTGGCTAATAGGGTGTCGGAAATACAGACAAGTTTGCCCTCGGTTCAATGGCGACACGTACCGGGTCTTCAAAACCCAGCTGATTCCGCCTCAAGGGGGTGCTCTATCGAAAATCTTCTTGCCCACTTATGGTGGAAGGGTCCTGAATGGCTAGTTAGGGCAGCCGAATCATGGCCAAGTTCGTCTGAAAACCAAGGTACGACTTCAGAGGAAACAAGGTCGGAGGTCTCGCTACACGGCGCGACAGCCAAGGAGGAGCGGTCGGAGACATTGGAAATGTTCGACCGATTTTCCTCTTGGCCTAAGAAGCTACGAGTACTCGCCTTCATTCTCAGGTTTGCTAGTGCATGCAAGGGAGTGTGCGCAGCAAAAGAAGAGAAAATTCTTACTTACGAAGAAATTGAACAGGTCAAAATTCGGTGTATTCGTCTGATTCAAACACATTACTTTCCTCTCGAAATAAAGGAGGATGAAGAAATTCTCGCGTAGCTCAATAATTTCACTCACGCCATATTTAGATTCACACGGGATTCTTCGCGTCGGTGGGAGACTGACCAACGCGCTTATCCCTGAAGTGTCTAAGCATCCGGCTATTCTACCGAAATGTCATGTAACGGCACTAATTTTGCGGCACACTCACATTTTAACTCAACACGGGGGCGTACAGTTAACCCTGCGATCGTTGCGGCAGCAGTACTGGGTGTTACACGCCCGAACGCAAGTGAAAAAATTAATCGTGAATTGCGTAATCTGCGTCCGGCAACGCGCAGTGATGCTGCAACAACGAATGGGCGATATGCCGCGTGAAAGGGTTACCCCAAGCCGGCCTTTCAGTGCCGTCGGCATCGACTATGCGAGTCCGTTCGCATGTAGAGTTCGGAGGGCTGTGGGAGGCAGAAGTGAAAAGCATTAAATATCATTTAAAAAGAGTAATAGGTGACTTTGCCCCTACTTACGAGGAATTTTCCACTCTTCTATGCAAAGTAGAGTGTTGCCTTAATTCACGGCCACTGCAGCCTCTGAATAATGATCCCGAGACGTTTGATGCTTTGACTCCTGGCCATTTCTTAGTCGGACGGAATTTGTTTTCCGTACCGGAGATTTCACTAGCGGATCAGCCGGACACGCGGCTTTCCCGATGGCAGGCGGTGCAAAAAATCCACGAGCGGTTTTGGCAATTGTGGACGCACGACTATTTGACGACTCTACAAGCGAAGGGCAAATGGCGCAAAGCTCAAGAGTCACTGAAGGTCGGCGACATGGTACTGCTTCGGGAAGCGACTCTCTCTCTCCTACAAGTTGGAGGGTAATTCGTATTTTTCCGGGAAAGGAGAATTTAGTCCGCGTTGTGCAGATATCAAAACTGCCACGAGCGAGTTTGTCCGATTCCAGGGAAAAGCAGGTGAACGTATTATTGCATGATTTGGAGTTGGCAGACAAGAAGCCATCTCAACTCCTAAGGGAGATGAGAGAGTTGGCTGCTGATGACGTGACAGATGAGTTCCTGAGGTCTATGTGGGTTAGTAGAATGCCAACGAACATGAGAGGTCTGTTGACGGTATCGAAGAGATCGGATTTAAATGCGTTGGCAGGGGTGGCCGACAAAATCCGGGAGAGTACGGCTAACGGGTTTGTTATGGCAACCGAGTTTAAGCCACAACCAAAAGTAGAAGCGGTCCAACCAAAGGTAGAGGCTGTTGAACCAAAGTTTGACAGGCTCGAGAAGATGATGGTGGCGTTTATGAACGAAACGAGGGCGGCAATCGAGAATTTGCAGAGAAACAAGGCTCATGGCCACCGTCCCAGGTCTCGGTCAAGAACACCAGGGCGACCACAGGTGTGCTTTTTTCATAGGAAGTTTGGGCCATCAGCATATAAGTGCATATTGCCTTGCTCATATAAGAATAATGAGCAGGGAAACTAACGGTGCTGTCAGTTGGAGAGGCTCGATTGGACAGTATCGATAATACGCCTCCAAAGGAATTACGATTATACGTTCACGACAGGAAAACAGCTATTAAATTTTTGATTGACTCTGGATCGATGGTATCAGTGCTGCCAAAGAAATATCAGCAGGGGTGTGTGGAATTTGACGAGTTCAAATTGTATGCAGCAAACGATTCTGTGATTAACACGTATGGCAGGAGGTTAATGCACATTGATTTTGGTCTCCGGCGAGTGTTCAAATTTTCGTTTATAGTGGCGGATGTCACTAGTCCAATAATTGGAGCAGATTTCCTGGTTCATTTCGGTTTGACCGTGAACCTCAGAGATAAGAGGATCATAGATTCAATTACAACTCTGGCAACCAGGGGGGAATTAGGTCCGGCAGGAATGGTTGGAATTTCAACATTGAATGCTCGGACAGATTTTAATGGCATACTGAAGGGGTTTAGCGAAATCACGACACCTCAAATTTGCCCCCGCTCCAGTAAAGAGTGCGAAACAGTCCATTATATTTTGACAACTGGCCAACCTGTTGCTGAACGTCCACGAAGACTGTCAGGTGTGAAGTTAACAGCTGCTAAATTGGAAATAGATTTTTTGTTCGAGCAGGGCATAATTCGACCTTCGAGCAGTCCTTGGGCAGGTCCGATCCACTTAGTAAAGAAGAAGACTGGTGGCTGGAGAACGTGTGGTGACTACCGAAAGCTGAATGCTCAGACGGTACCAGACAGATATCCACCACGTTTTATACAGGAATTGTTCGAGAGAATACATGGGAAGTCGATTTTCTCTAAATTAGATTTGACACGTGCGTACCAACAGATACCTATGAACCCGGCAGATTGTAATAAGACAGCAATTACGACACCGTTTGGGTTATTCGAATATACGGTCATACCGTTTGGTTTGAGGAACGCAGCACAAACATTCCAGAGATTTATAGATTCCATTTTCAGAGACTTAGATTTTGTTTTTTGTTATATGGATGACATATTCATAATGTCTGAATCTCGAAGTCAACACATGAGTCACTTGAATACTGTTTGTCAGAGGTTAAAAGAGAATAAACTAACAATCAATACAGCAAAATGCAATTTGGGACAATCAGAGATCGATTTTCTTGGCTATCATATTAATATTAATGGGTACCGACCTCTCCCAGATCGTGTGGAAGTTATTAAGACGTTTCCTAAACCGCAAACAATATTGGAACTCCGACGTTTCTTGGGCATAGTAAATTACTATCGTCAGTGTATCCCCAGTCTTGCGGAACAACAAGTTCCATTGAATGAGTATTTGAAGCAGTCAATTAAAAATGATAAGACGAAAATAAACTGGACTCCGGAAGCGACGGAAGCATTTTTAGCTTGCAAGGATAGTGTGGCATCTGCTGCGTTGATGGCGTATATTGCACCAGCGGCACCAACTATTCTGAAAACAGATGCTTCTAATGTGGCTATAGGAGCTGGGTTAGAACAGTACGACGATAATGCGTGGAAACCCATTGGATTCTTTTCAAGAAAATTGAGCAAGGCCGAACAAAATTATAGTACATATGATAGGGAGCTGTTGGCGATATTTGCAGCTATTAAGTACTTTAAGCACATATTGGAGAGTAGGCAGTTTGTGATTCAGACGGATCATAAACCTTTAGTTTATGCTTTTTCTCAACGATTGGATAAAGCGGCTCCTAGACAGCTTCGACAATTGGATGTTATTTCACAATATAGTACAGAAATTGTGCATGTCAGTGGGAATGACAATGTTGTTGCGGATGCGTTGTCAAGGTTGTGTGCCATACAGACACCGACAATTCTTACCGCTCAACGAATCCATGACGTTCAACAAGGGGACGAGGAGTTGTCGAAGATCATTGCTGGTGAAACGTCGATTAGACTTCAGAAAGTAATTTTGGAGGGAAGCGCATTGTTTGTTGAAACATCGACTGGCTACATACGACCATTTATTCCAAAGGTCTTGCGACGCCAGGTGTTTAATTTAGTACACAATTTGTCTCATCCGAGTGGCAGAACCACTGGCAAATTGTTGAAGGAGAAGTATGTTTGGCCAGGGATACGAAAGGATGCGTTGACATGGTGTCGGGAGTGTATTTCGTGCCAGAGGGCAAAGATCAGCAAATGTAAGGTTAACGCCAAACAAATTTGATGTACCAGATGGTCGATTTGACCATATACATATAGACATCGTTCATATGCCGGAAGTGAAAGGTTATAAATATTGCCTAACGATAGTTGATAGATTTTCCAGGTTTCCTATGGCAATTCCTTTAAAAGATATTGAGGCGATTACTGTAGCAGCAACACTTTTCAAAGAGTGGATTTGCTTGTTCGGTACGCCTTCTTCCATTACTACCGACCAAGGCACGCAATTTGAGAGTGCGTTATTCTCTGCGCTTGCTAGTACCATCGGTGCAAGACGTATCCGGACAACTTCGTATCATCCAGCAGCTAATGGCCTGTAGAAAGGTGGCATAGGACGCTTAAAGCAGCGCTGATGTGCAATTCCCATATTTCGTGGGTAGAGGCGTTACCAGCTGTATTGCTGGATTTAAGGACTGCATACGAAGAGGACATTAAAGCTTCACCAGCGGAAATGTTGTTTGGCACCACACTGCGCATCCCGGGAGATTTCTTTTTCAACCTAGATGATCGAGCTGATCCAGAGCGATTTGTGGAGAGACACAGGGAAGTTATGCGGGCTATTAGACCACGTCCTACGGCTCATCATATTAGGAAAAGCATGTTTGTGCACAAGGATTTACATGATTGCACTCATGTTTTTCTTCGTGTTGATGAAGTACGACCGCCTTTAAGACCACCGTATTCTGGACCATACTTAGTTAAGAAACGTTTGGACGACCGCAGATTTGTCATTTTAGTAAACGGAGAAGAGAAAACCATTTCGGTGGATAGACTGAAGCCAGCGTTTTTGGCAAAATAAATATTAGGCGCACCTATTAAGACTTATTCTAGAGTTAAGAAGGTTACGTTTGCGTAGATTTAAAAGTACCTGTATTAGGGGGGGGAGTAGTTGTGGCGACACCTCTTCTCTCTTCTTTATCGACTGTGTATGTTAGCGTCGCTTGGGGACGCGGTTTAGCGTTCATCATTCGTTTAATAGTAGTCGACAGAGCAACACACGTTGCAAGCGAAAGTGTTTAAGTTTATACCTTTCTTGTTTTGAATAAATTATACAGGGTGGCCCAGGACTCGCGCCAAATTTTAAATATTTGGATAGCCGAGGTGATTCTGAACAACTTTTTCCTTGACGAAAATATCTTTGGACGTTTCGTTTTTGAGTTATTAACGAAAAACACTGGCCAATGAGAGCGGCCGTATAGCGCGAGCTCAGTCACAATTGCGCGCGGCCGTGATCGGGTGCATCGAGGGGCAACATACTCCAAATATTACAATCGTCTTACATTAACAATAGTGTTTTTTGCATACGCGGCTTCGATGATGCTATAGGTTGCACTGAGAGCCGAGCATACGGAGGGCGTAAATCTCCGTTTCGATTTGTATCGACACCGTCGCACGCGTATGCCCCTACGACCTTTTACAGAGATAGGGGTAGTAAATTGTAGATTTTGAATATGTGATAATCGATTCAGAATGGAGAGACTCGACTGTTCGGATGTAGACTGCCGTATCACTGAGTTCTGAGAGAAGACCGTTTTGATACACACTGTCAACTCACTGATTTCCGAAAGACGACCGTTTATGTAAACAGTCGACTCACTGAATTTCGAATGATAGTAAAAATGTAGACTGCTTCTGTTCTAACTCACGATTGTTGAGATTCTGATCGCAGACTGACTCCTTGACCGAATGCATTCCTTGAGGTTGACTCGGAAAGGACCCTTTTGCACGCTGATTGGATAGCATGAAATTTGCTAATTGCCAATGAGCGTGTCCTTTTTGAAGGTGTGGACACACCCATCCTTCCTTGCGCTCGAAGCGCATTTTCTAAAAGGAGGGGATGTGTCTTGACCGTTGCGGCTGCCTCGCCGACGCATGGGAATTTCCACCAGGGTCCCAGAGCCTGACCTGGCCGTGCCTGCTGGAGTGCAGCTGTGGGACCCTTTTTGGTAACGCACGTTTTATGACGCGAGCAATTGATGCTTAATTTCCTGGATTCGGCGGCTCATAGAAATAAACTACATTGCCAAAAACAGTTTGATTGCTCGCGCGTCATAAAAGCCCCTAGCTATTCATACATAAAAGATTTCTTTTCTGCAAATTGTTAGATGGATTTGGTTAGATGGTGGGTAATTAATTTCAGGTATTGGTTCCGAGGGTTTGCCTCGGAACAAATAGTGTGTAATTCTTCGTTATTCATCAATAACAATTTAATTAACAAGTTGTTTAATAACTGTTCTATACTTTTATTTGTTTTCCGAAACGAATAAAGTGTTTTATTAATTATGAAAAAAGTGTTTGGATGATTAATGTCAGAAAAGGGTAGTTAATTAAATTTACCTTTTCGTTCACGAATTTGCCTGCTTCGAAAGTGTCTTGGTACTTGGTCATTGACCTATCCCCTTTATGCCATGTTCCGGCGATCGATACAGAATTGATTCGCACTTGTTTCCACACGCACACGACACGCACTGACGAACATTACGAAAGTTAATGTGTGTGTCATGTGCGTGTAGAAACAAGTGCGAATCAGATCTGTATCGATCGCCGGGACGTGGCATAAAATTGTTGAGATAGGTCAGGATCGGTACAATGACCGAGTCCCAAGAACCCATTTCCGTCGTTGCAAATAAATTCGTGAACGAATGGGTACGTTTATTTAGCTACCCTTTTCTAACATTGATTATTCAAACACCTTTTTCATTATTAATAAAACATTTTATTCGGTTCGGATAACGAATAAAAGTATGGAACGGTTATTAAATAACTTGTTAATTAAATTGTTATAAATGAATAACGAATAATTACACATTATTATTAATTCAAGACGAAGTAGTAACGTTGCCCCCTGAGGCGCCCGATCCCGATAGCGCGCAATGGTGACTGAGCGCCGGCGTTTCGGGCGCTCTCATTGGCCAGTGTTTTTCGTTAATAACTCAAAAACGAAACGTCCAAAGATATTTTCGTCAAGGAAAAAGTTGTTCAGAATCACCTCGGCTATCCAAATATTTAAAATTTGGCGCGAGTCCTGGGCCACCCTGTATACAGAAAAGTATATAGCGCATCATTCTCCTAAGTACATTTATTATTAGTCGTGTCAGAACGGCTATAAATCGGCGAACAAAACAACGCTATTGTGTATGTTGCGCGCTCACAACGAGCGATTAACCGTGCGTGCGAGAATCGATTATGTTTGATCGAGGCGGGCGGAATGTTCAAGATTGGGAGCATATTTTAAAAGAATTTGAATAAGACGTAGTTTATAAGAACAAAGGTAGACTCGTTACACAAAAAAGGGCCGCCTGACGACCAACACCTTAGAGCTACGTCACGCATGCACACAAGGTTCATCAGTTTCGGCATGACCAAATATGGTCATGCCACGCAAAAGTCGCACGCTGATTAGTGGACGCGCTAAGACCGCGACAAATAGGTGTAACGCGATCAGTCACCATACTTTATAAAAGTCGCAGACTTGATTCTATTGCTTATGTGTTACCTTTGATTCTTTCTGTTAAAACGTTTAGCTATTGCGGCTAATCTGTTAAGGTAACGCAAATAAAGTTATTAGTGCTTCACAAGCGAGTTTATTTTTCATACCCTCGCCACTTAACACCACTCGGGAACCGCGGCATAATATTGCTGCGAAACAGCAGTTGCAAATAAGCATTTTCTACGAGCCGGATTCGAGACATAGTGGTCCTTCGAGCCGGATTCGAAACAATAATGTTCGCGTAAAGTCCTTATTTGAAATACATAAGAATCAGTGACTCACAAGGGCAAGGGAAAAAACCTGCCGCGCTGTGCTTCACACACGTGATTTGATGGTGACATCCCTCACGCACACATAAGAGGGATCCCTTACGAAAATGCCCGTATAAGGCAATGAACAGGTAATGAGCGAATGAACCGAGTGTGTCGATTGGCGATTGGGGCTTCGAGCGGCACAATGCGTGTAACCGCGAAAAGTAAATAAGGCCAAAAAATGTATAAATAAGATTCTGTTTATCCAAGACAGACGGTGTAAATTGCGAGTCAGTATAATAAAGTTATTAGTGTCACAATCCAAGAGTCAATTTATTTCACCCCCGACTATAGCCGCGTAATAACGCGGCGAATCAGTTACGCAAGAACCATGCATACGTAAAAATTGTAATGTAGGTCTCTGCGTCGATGCTTGTTTTAGAATTTACCATTCTGAATTAAATTACTAAGAATTATAATTTGATATCTAACTACACTAAATTGTATTTTTATTTCTAATAGTAGCAAAATTTGTAAATATATAAATAATTGAATACCCATAAAATATACTCATTTTCATATTTTTTATATAAAACGACGAAACAGTTGTTACGTAGTTCTTAAAAAAGTGTACATACAAGAGAATCCCAAAGTGGCGTTGAAAGACGTAAGTGCGAACATCAAAGACGACCGACGTGCGATGTGCACACTTCGCGGGACGGTGCCCCGTTCAATGGCGTCACACCCGCGGAGCGGATTGCCGTAACGAAAGGGTTGAGGGGAACGATTTGCATAACTAATGTTAGTAAAAGCTAGTTGAACTTACCCATTCGTCCACGAATTAACCTGCATTAACATTATGCGAATCCTGATTGTTGAGAATCGATAATTTATGGTTCGAAGCATTGAGGCCAGAAAGGTTCAGTCGCGTATCGTCTTGTTTAGGTTCGATGGTACGCGTCTGGATTTCATTGAGTCCAAGCCTTGGGCTGTAGTCCTGCCTTTCTTTACGGAGGCTCGAATCAACGCCTCGGCCGGACCCAAGTGTCCCAGAGCTTGAAGGGTCATCTCGCGGGGCCTCGCGTTTATTTAGTTTTCAGACTGTCGCCAATACCAACTAGGAAGTCGTGCATTATGCCCTGATGTTTTTAACAAATCCTATGCAACGCAGTTTATATATTTGGTAAAGTTCCCTCTCTGACGCCCCAAACTATCTTCGTTATTGACACGCCTCCACCAATAGTTCATATTTCTTTTACCATCTCTCGGTCATCATTAAACCAATAGATTTGTCTGTTACCCCCGTAATTTTAAGACTTTACCCCTGCGATGGAGTATGTAACCTTCCTTCGGCGGAGTTTGTGCCGAGGAAGACAGAAGCAATTTGGAGTCACACGGAGAAGCTCGTTTGGGAGGGAGATTCATTCCCGGCAGGGTCACCCATGCCGGACGGAGTTGGGCTGAGCGGTGAAAACCAAGTAGCGGCTCGTGGAATGAACGTGTATGTGAATGGTGTGAGAGTGGGCTGCGGTCGGTGCCTCGTAGATATTCGCGGCAGACTAACCAAGGGGGGAGTAGCTGCCCCCCGAACGGGGTGGCGCGCGATGTCAGTACCTGACCTCTGCGGTAGTAATAAGGGTAACTGTAAGTCTAAAAAGTACGGGAATGATCCCGTGAACCCTTAAGTTAAACGTGGGAGGACCGCTCACGTGTCCACTGACTGGAGCCTCTGAAGGGGTTGAAGTGGGGTATCCGAGCGCATTTATGGAGGATTACGTGGTCAGTATTTCCTCATTCTCGGTGCTGGGTAGGTTTAAATTCCTGTAACGTCTAGTCTGAAGCTTGGGTTAGGCATCGGCTCGGATCCGGTGTCGCCCATTCAATAGGGGTGACGGAAAACCTTTAGCATCATCTATGGCGCGGGTCTATCGCGTAATATTTGACTGTAGAGTCACTTGGTGCCGATAGGACTGACCATCCGACAAACCGCTCCTCGGCTTCGGCACTCGTAACTAGGGTCAACATTACGAGGGGAAGTATACCCACCGCGGCGAGGGTCCCATGATCGGCGCGCCGCAGGGATTGAAACAATTATAATATGATTAATGCGAAAACAAAAACAAAACAAAACAGGGGCGGTCGAGCTCAGCGAGTTCGAGTCCGGCGATGAGGGTGTCCTCAACAGGACGGAAGATGAAAGGCGTTGTTGCACGGGAGGCTTCGTCCTCTGCCGCGGCACTGAGTGCGCCAGCACGGAATTGGTCCAGCGATCCTGCGCGTCCGGGGAGGTTCAATGGCTCGAGCTAGAAAATGTGTAGCTGAGGGCGGCCTACTGGAACGGCGGTGTAGGAGGCCGCGTGCTGCCAGCGAGTGCATCTGTGGCTGCAAGGGCGGCCGGGAACGAAGGGTCGGACATTGGACACCACGTGTCGATCGGCACCAGCTTGGAGGAAGTGCGCCAGGGACAAAGGCAGGCCCACCCCCAGGGGGAGCCCGAGGAAACTTGATGGGCGATGGGTCCTAGAAAACTGATTGCCATAATGGACAAGAGATTTATGGCCCTAGAAGCCAGAATTCTGAGGGCCCTTGGCGGAGGTGGCGAGCACACAGATACCAGTAAGGCATAGTTGCCGGCACGTATCAAGATCTCTGTCACGCTGTTGTCACATCTGTTACAATTATAACATAAGCATCAGCAAAATGAATCAGCTCGAGCCGAGATTTAAGTTAATATTCGATACAACTTCAGCGGTTGAGTTGTATCTCTGGGATCGTTACTACTAATATAAAGGATTACGGAGTAAAGAATGGTTTCAACGAATCTGCTCGATTTAATAGTGAACAGTTAATAAATATATATTGCAAGCAGTTGTGTATACAAGTGTTATTGTCGTGATATATTTGTATAGTGTGAAAATTATTACCTGAGCTGCACGGTGTTGACGCACTGGCTTGCGGGGTCTGAGAATCGGTTTCGAAGTATACCGAAAGAACTTCAACCGGACTTTGCGGATTCTAACGGGTTAACTTGATCTGAATGGTGATCTAAGCCCAATTCTCACTGAATGCAACCAACTCTGTACAAGCGTGGTGCGACGTGACCATGCGCCTAACTGTGTAGTTATGAACCAAAGATGATCAAAAACGAAGGGTTTATACAGGGCAAAAATGTATGGAGGGGACTCATTAGAGGCCTCCATATATGGTAAGATCACAGGGTCTTCGTCGGGTCACGGATGTATTTAATCGGTCATGATGAAACTAGTCGATATCAAAGACCCTATTATTCGCATGATAACGAAAGAAATCCTTGAGCGTCTTCCCTTTTTACGGAAGATCGAACGACACGTGCGTGGGCAACGTAAGAGAATATTATTCATACGTAACATTACCAATAAAGGTGCTATATTAATATACAGGGTGGTTGGTAACTGGTGGTACAAGCGGAAGGGGGGGTGATTCTACGCGAAAAAAGAAGTCGAAAATATAGAATACAAATTTTTCGTTTGAGCCTTTGTTTTCGAGAAAATCGACTTTTAATTTTCGCTTGGTACGCGTGCTGTATTCCCGATTGCTGTATGTAGACATGATGGTAGACTAATAGGTACTGATAGTGGATAGCGATAAAAGTCGGATAGTAAGTTAATAGGTAGGAAAACACTTCGCTCACATTGGAAGTGTTTATCAACATAACGTCAATCGAGACAATGATCTACAGTGAGATCCGTTATAACGAGACATGATCAAGTGCACGCGTACCGAGCGAAAATTCAAAGTCGATTTTCTCGAAAACAAAGGCTCAAACGAAAAAATTTTACTCTATATTTTCGATTTCTTTTTTCGCGTAGAATCACCCCCTTTCCGCTTGTACCACCAGTTACCAACCACCCTGTATATGAAATATATTAACTATATTATGCAATAATAGTATAAGTGTAATACAATTAAAATATATGTAAGATTATTGAAGGTGCTTGAATAGGTTGTAAGACTAATTATAGGGTATAATTGGTCAGTGATGATAATACTCGTATTTATTCCAAATACACGCTGATAGTACAACATACTCCGGATCGCTATCCGTACGCTCTCGACGCTGGGTTTCCATAGAATGCCCCGACGCTGCATCATGGGCGTCCAAAGGGCGGGCTCGTCGGACCCACGACGTAGTACGTTCAAGGGCCTGCTTTATGGCACCCCCAAACGTGTATCGTTCCCGCTCGCATGCCAGCCTCTTGGTGACGTTTCCCAGATGGGCATGCTAGGCGCTCCGAACCCTCGCATTTTCTTACATTCGGCCATCCTGACTATAAGTCTGTCCTCAGACTTGCTATCAATGTAAACAAGAGAAAGGGTACAACGTTAAGTCTGTCCCGATGTAAAAATTCGACATCAGACAATACTTAGCTTTTGTATACGATGGCCCGGAGTTCATGACATCATTGCAGCGTGATTTCCTCAAGCTGCTATTGTCATTGTATCCTTGCCATCCCTTGTTCGATATCGCTTGATACATGAATTGTTCCTCCTTCTGTTGTTGTTGCAGAGCCACAAACCCTGTCTTCACCTACTCGTTTCGGGTATACCAGCCCCTTGACATTCCTTGTGATATTCCTGTTTGACGTTGCTCGGTGCGTGGGTTGTTTCTTTTTTCGTCTTCGTTGTAGGGAACCCAGAGTCGTCCAATATGTCCATCCTCTTCGCCTGCGGGGCCATAGGCCCCCTGCACATATTCGGAATCGTCAACCCTGGGTTACGAGACCAGGAGCACAGAGCCCAGCCCTGTGCGTCCTCTTCGCCTGCGGGACCATCGGCCCCCTGCGCGGATTCGTAGTCCCGTCAACCCCGGGTTACGAAACCAGGAACACAGAACCCAGTTCTGTCTGCCCTCTACGCCTGCGGGGCCATCCTGAGCCCCCTGCGCGGGATCCCGTGTAGTAGCCTCAGTACCTCTGTTCCCTTGACCATGCGCTTGCGTGCCATGTGGATCATGCTTCCATCACCGGAATATTAATTCTCTTCGCTGCCGAAGTTTGAATTATGGTGCATGCACTACTTCTTGTTTGAAGCCATCCCTTCTCACAACATTGTCAGGAGCACATATTAAACAGCAGAGTTCTGAAATAGATGCAAATACAACACATGCAAACGACTAGCAACTACAAACAGACAGCATCATGCAATACTCCTGATCAGCGTAACACGCTCGAATCAAGGATGTACTCTTTTACATCCAACTTGCATGGCTTCGAAATCGTAAACATCGGGCTACTCCCCCCGGGGTTACGAAGCCAGGGCCCAGAGCCACCAACTCTGTTCTGGCCCACTCAATCCGGGGTCATCACCCCTTTCGCGCCTTTGCCTAAAGCGCCGTAACGTGGCATGCGTAGTTTCCCTTGCCGTCTCCGTAGTCTCCAGCAATAGGCAACCACTTTTTTTTCAGGTAGCGTCCCCTCCATGTTCATGGGCCGTACCCCCTCCACTGTACGCAGCAATGCTTTACCGCGCTAATCCCTTTTCTAGACACATGAAACGTATACATATACATTTACATTCTTCTGTGAATTTTTTCCTTTGCTGCCTCGATAGTTTTCGCAGCTACCATTTTCACCTATTGGAAAATACTAATGCTGGTCGCCCTGATCGCCGTCTTTAATAAGACTTCGGATTTCATTCAACCGGCGACGACCACTCGTTCGTAGTGCTTTTACCCACTCCTCGCGCCGTCGTCCTTTTTGTACCCGCACATGCGGTTCCTCCAATTGCCAATGGCCGACCCATGGCACTAATTTTTCCCTCGGAAACGTCGTCCTTGTCTTTCGGCCTATAGCGTTGCATCTGTGTCGTACACACAAGGAATGCGTTTTCCTATGCGTTATTTCGACACTTCTATGCTTCCTCCGAGCATATCTACCGACCATTTCCAGCCAAGCCCTGTTTCTAAACAAAATAATACGCCTGACGTGATGTCCCATTTCTCCGTAGATGTAGCACTTCCTCCCTGATCGCCTCTTTTCTCTCCGCTCGTCGTCGTCCGAATGTAGGAGACCGCGCGCGCGAAAAGGAGCGGCTACTCAAATCCATCACCATACGCTCCAGTCTGGTCAAACGATCGTCAACGGGAGAAACTTCTTCTCGTTGATTGCATCCGACGGGCGCCCGCGATCGCGCCGACGAACGTGGCCGCGACCGGGGCCCGGAACGTAGACTCTCCTCGAGGATACGTACAAGGCGTTTAATCCTCGACTCGCCACCTTCGCGTTCTACCCCTCGCGAACGTACCGGTCCCACAGGCGAGATATCCGGAGAAGAGACGCGTTCGCTCCTCTGGCTTCCGACAGATACACTTCGATACGATTGTTCATCCATTCCGTCTGTCTCACTGCTCACGTACACTTTCAATATAACTGAGCACAGTAGCTTCACGGACACAATCGCGTAAACCAGAACGTCCAAAATTGTGTCGAAGCTTCACCGACTCGTAATAAGGAGCAACGAACCCCACACGAAAGCAC
Source organism: Nomada fabriciana (assembly GCA_907165295.1). Lineage (NCBI taxonomy): Eukaryota > Metazoa > Arthropoda > Insecta > Hymenoptera > Apidae > Nomada > Nomada fabriciana. The sequence continues at coordinate 13,428,296 of OU015689.1, forward strand.
ATCCTTTTTCACCACTCACAATCGCGTAAAACACGGAATATTCAAATTACGCCCTGGCCTTATCAACGTATAAGAACACGTAGTGAATCCCACTTCTGATTTGTAAGACTAATTATAGGGTATAATTGGTCAAGGGAGGTCGAGCGAATAAGCTCGGCCTCGAAGAACCTGAAGGGCAGCTTCGTCCACGCCCTAAGAGTGGCGGCAAGGGAGACCTCGGCGGCGGTCACGGAGTTGGTGCAGCGCTCCTCCAGCTCCGTCGAGCCCAGTGGCTGGCCTCGGAAAACGCGCAGCTGAGAGCCGAGCTGCAAACAATCAAGAAGGAGTTGGTGGATCTGCGCAAGGGATTGCGCAGGGAGGCTGGCAGCAGCGTGGCAGGGGGAACGCAGGCCGTGCCGGGACCGACCATCGGGAGGACCGACGGAGGGGTTGGAGGCGTAGCAGCCCGGACCACCAGATCGACGGTTGCAGCGCGGATGGAAGAGGTCCGTCGCGTGCAGCGACGTCGGGCGGACGCGGGTGAAGGTGAGGGCAAAGAGGAGGAGCAGCGGCCGCGCCCCCCCCCCGCAACCGGTGAGTGCGCCTTGTCCGTTTTATATGTCCGGATCCCCCTCGGGGGAAGACCTGCCCCGGCATAGGGAGGGGAGCTCCCTTCAGGAGAAAGTGGCAGCCATGGTGAGGACGGAGATGGCTGCCATGGAGAGGAGGCTCCTCGCAGCGGTTGCTTCGGCCGTTCAGGCCGAGGGCAGGGGCAAGCTGCGCGCGGAGGGTGCTGCGACGTCGCCCCCTGGGTCGCAACCTGCGGCTCCGGTCGCGGCGCCCTGGATGCCCACGGGCGCCGCGCCGGCCGGGACGGTCGGTGAGGTATGGAGGGTAGCAAGGAGCAAGGCTACCCTCAGGAAGGAGAAGAGGAGACGAGCAATGGTGTCCTCCCCCCCCGTCCAGCAGCCGACGCGCAGGAAGGTGTCGCGGCAAAGGCGCGTGCCGCCGCCGGATAGCCTCAATAGCAAGACGGAGGGGCGAAAACCCAAGAAAGGGGCGCGGATCCTGCAGCGGCCTCCGAGGACGGGGTTAGGCCCAAAACGTCGAAGACCGGTGCGCTTATCCTCGAGATCCGGGGGCCCGGCGGCCAGGAGAAGGCCCAACAACTGGCGGACAGGATGGCGGGGGTCCTGGAGGGCTCAGGGGTGAGGGTTTCCAGGCCCAGTAAGACTGGGGAATTGAGGGTGCGGGGGCTGGACGTGTCCTCGAGGCCCCAAGAGGTGGCTGCGGCGGTGGCCGCGGTCGGTGACTGCCCGGAGGGAAGCGTGAAGGTGGGCGAAATCGCTTCCAACCCGTTCGGACGAGGAGCCGCGTGGGTCCGATGCCCGCTGGAAGCAGCACACCGGGTGGCGAGGGCGGGACGACTCACCGTCGGGTGGTCCAGCGCGTCTGTTGAGCCCCTCCAAACGCGCCCGCTTCAGTGCTTCAGGTGCCTGGAAGTAGGGCACACGAGGAGCGGGTGCACCAGCGGCACCGACAGGAGCGATCTGTGCTACAGGTGCGGGGGCAGCGGTCATCGGGCTAGCAAGTGCTTGGGCGTCCTGCGGTGCCCGGTGTGCAGCGACCTGGGGCGCCCGGCTGGACACATGCTGGGGGCTCCTTCTTGTGCTCCCTGCCAACCTGGAGGGAGAAGAGGGAGGAAGGAGCGGGATCCTGGAGGAGGTCTTTAGCACTACGGCGGGACAAGTAGAAGCGCAAGCGTCGGCTCCTGAGCTGAGTCCGGCTCAGGAGCCGATGGAGAGGAGCCCGGGCCGAACGGTCGGGCAATGCCCTATGGAGGGGGGCATGGATCTGGAGTAGCCTTCAGTGCCCGTCTACTCCAGACCAACATAAACCACTCCCGCAGAGCGCAGGATCTGCTCTTGCAGACCATGCGTGAGTGGGATATTGGGTTGGCGGTTGTCGCGGAGCCATACGCGGTCCCCGTTACCCCCTCCACTCCGTGGATGGGGGACACGCGTGGCTCCGTGGCGGTAGTGGGGGGGGAGGGGGAGGGCGGGTAATGCCGGCAACCCTGCTGGAGCGCGGCGATGGGTTCGTCGCCGCGCGGTGGGGGGACATGGCGGTGGTGGGCGTGTACGCGTCGCTCAGCATGCGCGCCCTGGCGTTCGGGGCCTTCCTGGACCGGGTAGGGGCGTGCGTGGCGCGGTGCCTTCCCCGGCCGGTCGTGGTGTTGGGCGATTTCAACGCTCACGCCACGGCGTGGGGCTCTCCCCGGACGAATGCCAAGGGCGACGTGCTGCTGGGATGGGCGGCGGGGCTCGACCTCAGACTGGCGAACCGCGGGTCGGTGGCGCCTTGCGTGCGGTGGCAGGGTACGTCCATCGTAGACCTTACGTGGGCCACGCCTGCTGCCGTGCGTAGGATATCGGGCTGGAGAGTGGCAGAGCACGTCGAGACATTGTCCGACCACCTCCACATCATCATGGAGGTGGCCACCGGCGGGGTGTCTGCCGCACAATCCCGGCCTGGGGGGAGGGCTGTCTCGCCGCCGCCGCTGAGATGGGCGCTCGGCCGAGTCGACACGGATGCCCTGGCGGCGGCGCTCCACGCCGTCGCGTGGTCCGGGGCTGATCTGGCTGGACCGATTAGCGGCGACGGGGAGGCGAGGTGTATTCGTGGTTGCGCGGGATCGCAGATTTGAGAGCGATCTGCATCCGCGCGCGGCGCCGGTACACGAGGGTGCGCCGCCGGAGACGTGGCGTCGTGCGAGCGGCTGCTCTGCTGTACCGGGAGTACAGGGAGGCGCGAGTGGCCCTGCAGCGCGCCATCGCGGTGGCGAAGGTCGGTGCCTGGCGAGAGCTCCTCGGGACGCTGGACCTGGAGCCGTGGGGGCGCCCGTACCTGCTGGTCATGGGCAAACTGCGACCATGGGCGCCCCCCCTGACGCAGTCGATGGATCCCCGGCTGCTGGGGGACGTTTTGGACGCCCTGTTCCCCGTAGCCGGTGATGGAGGTGATGCGTCCTGCTCGATACCCGGAGTGGCGACCCCTCCGGACTGGACCGCCGAACTGGAGGTGACGGACGGGCAGATCGGGGCGGCCGTCCGGAAGATGACGTCCCGACGCACGGCGCCCGGTCCGGACGGGGTACCGGGCAGAGTGATGGCCTGGGCCGCGTCCATCCTCGGGGACAGGCTGAAGCGGGCGTTCGACACCTGTCTGCAGACCGGCGAGTTCCCTTCCCTGTGGAAAAGGGGGAGACTTGTCCTTCTTAGAAAGGGGGGCAGGCCTGCGGAGGAGCCGTCCGCCTACAGGCCGATATGCCTGCTGGACGAGATCGAGAAGATGCTCGAGAGGATCATCGCAGGCCGCGTGACCGAGCATCTTTCCGGGGTGGGACCCGACTTGGACGAGAATCAGTTCGGCTTCCGCCGGGGACGCTCGACCTTGGATGCCGTGGCGCGCGGCCGGTCCCTGGCGGGGGAGGTTACTGAACGGGGCGGGGTTGTGATGGCGGTGTCGTTGGACATCGTCAACGCCTTCAACTCCGTGCCCTGGGAGGAGATAAGAGGGGCGCTAGTCTACCATCGTGCCCCCTTACCTCTACAAGGGTGCCCCCTTATCTGAGAAGAGTCATCGGGTCCTACCTGTCCGGCAGGTGTATAGAGTACCCGGGCAGGGATGGGGTGCAAGAAGGGGTCGTGGATCGCGGGGTCCCGCAGGGGTCGGTCCTGGGCTCGTTGCTGTGGGACCTCGCGTACGACTCCGTCCTCCGGGTTGCCCTCTCCCCCGGTGTCAGCGTCACCTGCTACGCGGATGACACGCTGGTGTTGGCATCGGGGACGGACTACGGGAGGACCGCGCGTCTGGCGGAGTTGGGGGTGGCCTGCGTCGTCTCGGGGGTGGAGAGGCTCGGCCTGCGAGTGGCGCCACATAAAACTGAGGCGATGTGGATGGCGGACCGGCTGCAGCGGCGGGGTGAACCTCTCCACGCGACGCTGCGTCGCACAGTGGTGCCATTTCTGAAAAAGCTGGCCAAAATTCGTAATTTCACACGGTTTTCATAAAAATGGATATTTTTATGTTTTTGGGGTTGTTAGTCGTCTATAATCTTAGACACATCAGTATTATTATTAATTATTATTAATTATTATTTATTTATTATAATTTATTTACTTATTTATTATTATTGTAATAGTGTTTTCGGTAGAATTTTTTATCTCATATTCAATTTTCCATATTCAAACCTTTGCACGAGATATCGCCACTATGCTCTAGAGGGACAGCCCGTAACTGCCCCTACTAGGATACTTTAAAATTAAATATCTCAAATTGGCGCAAAAAGGCGCAAACTTTCTCAACTGGATATCATAGTGTACATGCCACTTTATATCGAGAAACTTGTCGCAGCGTGAATTACGGTGAATAACATGTTTGTTTTCCTTCCGATTCATTAAGATCTAGGTAATATTTATGATATATTGAGAACGGAATTACAAGGATAAATTCAAAGATATGTTACTTTATTTCTGTGGAAAATGGATGTCTATAACACCTACTTTAATGATAAAATGTTTCATATATAAATTTTTATAAGATAAACTTTCCCTTACGCATTAAATTAGCTCCAATTTTCAAGATATGCAGGAGCATGAAATTTCATCAACTTTGACGGCCTATATCTCAGTAACCAATTAATATATTTAAAAAATTCAAGCGGCATGTGATGCATTGATATATATACAATAAATCTGCTATACCAAAAAACCGCTGCTATATACTTCAAAAATTGAATTATGGCCAGCTTTTTGGGAAATGGCACCACTGTGCGTCGCGTGGAGAGGAGGGTGGCCATCAGGGTCGCGCGAGCGTACCGCACGGTGTCCTACGAGGCGGCGATGACTCTGGCGGGGCTCCCGCCGCTCGATATCCAGGCAGGAGTGGCGGCGTCCGACTATGCATCGTCAAGGGCGCCGGACAGCGACGACCCCCTGGAGCGGGAGGATCGACTGAGGGCTTCGAGGCTTCGGTCTCGGCGGCGCGCCGTCTCCGAGTGGAGGGCACGGCTCGCTGGATCGACCGTAGCGGGGCGGCGCGTCGTCGGGGCGGTCCTGCCGAGTCTGGAGAAGTGGCTCGGCAGAACGTGGGGCAGGCTGACCTACCGGATGACTCAGGTGCTCTTTGGGCACGGGTGCTTCGGGGAGTACCTGCAGCGCATCCGGAGGGAGGAGACGGCGCAGTGCTGGCACTGCGGCGAGGAGGTGGACTCGGCGCAGCACACACTGGAGGAGTGTCCGGCGTGGGCTGCGGAGCGCCGAATTCTGAGGCGAGCGGTGGGTCCTGACCTTTCGCTGGCCGCGGTCGTCCCCAACATCTTGGACGACCGGGCGGCTTGGAGCGCCCTGGCCTCCTTCTGCGAGGACATTATGACGCAGAAGGAGGCGGCGGAGAGGGCCAGGGAACGAGCGGACCCCGCTCGTGGTAGAGGAAATGTCGGAAGGGGCAGGCGCAGGCGTCTGGTGCCTCCGCCTGACTGATTGGGTCCCCGGGGGGAGGTAGCGTCGGGACCTTCCGTCCCGACTAGAGGACCACGGGCTGTCGGACGGGGGATCTGGCAGCCATTGCACGTGGCAGGGGATGGGCCGTATTGCGTGGTGGCCGCGCAATGCGGCTACGGGTATTAGTTTATAGGTATTGGAGGAGGGTCCTTCTGACTCTCCTCGGGAGGAGCCTCTTATATAGTTTGAGGCACGGCGGGGGAGGACGCGGGGTCGTGTCCGTCAGGGTTCCACGCGTCCTCCCTAGTCGCCTAGGACGGCGACCTTCGCAGTTAGGACTGTTTCCTCAGGAGCAGCGGTCAACGGGACGCCGACCAAAAATGTCCAGGCGTTAATACAACAAAATCACGCGCGTCGTTAGTCATCGGGAAAATAGATCTCGAATTTAAGCAGGCTTCGACCTGACAGAGCAGGGTGTAGAATTCATCGGCGAAGAGCGTATGTTTCCCCGCGACACGACGCAAGTGTCCCTTCATACTCTTGACTCCGGCCTCCCAAATCCAACCGAAATGGGGAGCCGCAGAAGGTATGAAATGCCATGTGGTTCCGTCGGTGGAGAGTCGAGCGATCAGCGTCTTTCATGATGAGTTTGAACGCGCGGGAAAGCTGTCTGTCCGCTCCCTGAAAGTTCGCTCCATTATCGCTATACGAATCACTTGGAATTCCGCGCCGCGATACGAATCGGTTAAGTGCGGCGAGAAACGCGATCGTGGGACAATCACCCAACTAACTCTAAATGCATCGCTTGTGTGGTGAGACAGACAAATAGTGCAACATAATCCTTTCATGCATGCTGACGCGGGGTACTTGCCCGTTGGCGCGTGCAAGAAATACAACGATGGATTCGTAGTCGAACCATATTTCGGGCGCCGATGATCCAAAACATTTGGCATAGAATTCTGAGCGTTAACTGCGGACTCCCCTCAAGGGCGCGAAGATGCGCATGGTCGACAATCAGCTCAGCTATTCGAGGATTGGGAAGAATAATTGGGTACTTGTCATCGTACGGCAGTATCCAGTGTCTTAGCCGCCCGCCAAGACGTACAATGTTCGTCGTTTTCGTCCATAACGGGCTGCAGTTTGAGCAACGGGCTCTACAACGGGAGATCACGGCCTTGTTGGAGCGCTTGAATCTGAAAAGGAAAGGCTGAGCCCTGGACTGTTTTGCTCCAATACAGTCGTGTGTCGCGGATTTCTGCGGCCGTTAATCGCGAAAGATTCCTAGGCATCAACGATATCTTGGCTCTAATTTTTGCTACGAATCGTAGAATGTAAGCGGTAATACGAAGGAGTTTTGGCCACGAAGAGAATTGCTCGGGCAATTCCATAGTTTTGGTCTCCGGCGCCACAGTGTAAATTTCGGCCCCGCGACGGTCTGACGTTGGGCTAGCGTCGTGATCCGGGTTTGTTTGCCGATAATTAGTTCGTCTCGCAGGCCAATGCAAAGGTGCTCTGCGAAGCCATGGTGGCCCGTGCGACCAGGTTACATGTTCTCTGACTTCGCTCGGATGTATGCCGCGGGAGGCGCAGTTAGCTGGGTTGGAGGCAGTAGGGACATGTCTCCATGTGACCGAAGGTAGTCGCGTCTAAATATCCGCAAAACGATTCGCTTCGAAAGTGGACCACGTAGAGGGATGTTGATTCAGCCAATCGAGAACGACTGTAGATTCAGTCCAGCAGTATATAACTGCGTTAGCGCACTGCATAGTGGATGAAATCGCTTCTATGAGTTTTGACAACAGAACGGCGGCATTCAACTCCTGACGCGGAATGCTAAGTGTTTTAAGCGGAGCCACCTTAGATTTCGCGGCAATCAAGGTTGCACTGAAGCTCGCGTCGGCTTGAGTCACGCGCAGGTAAGTTACAGCAGCGAAGGCCCGATTTGACGCATCCGCGAATCCATGCAGGGCACGCGCTTTCGTTATGGCCGGTACTCCGGTCCAATGGGGAATCCGGATTTCGTTCAGAGTTTGAAGTGACTGGCAATACGATTGCCATCTTTCGAGAAGATCGTTAGGAAGCCATTCCTCCCAGTCGCTCGCGCGCAGCCATAGCTCTTGTATCATGATTTTTGCCGAAATAATGATAGGAGTAGCCCATCCCAATGGGTCGAATAGCTTTGCGATAGAAGACAAGGCAGTTCTTTTCGTTGAGCCAATGTCGCCAGGAATAGTGGTTTTAAATAGAAAGGTATCGGTCCACGGGGACCATGCAACGCCGACAATCTTCATGCTGGCACCAGCTTCGAAGGGATGGTCAGGGGCAACCTCGTGGTGCCCCTTTGGGAGGTCATTGGTGAGTACAGGGGCATTAGTTCCCCACTTACGTAAGTGGAACCCGCCCACAAGGAGAAGCTCCTGAATTTGGCGTCGCATCTCCCGCGCAGCATCGAGATTATCAGCGCCGAGTAACACGTCATCGACGTAGATGTCTTTCTGCACGATAGCCCTAGCAATTGGAAATTTGTCACCCTCGTCATCGGCCAGTTGCTTAAGTACGCGTATAGGTAAATAGGGAGCGCCCGCCGTACCGTATGTAACGGTAGTTAGTCGGACAGACCTGACGACGTTCCTGCCGGGGGGGGGGATACGCTGATAATCGCAATCCAGCGGGTGCGTATACTTCCTAGGTTTCCCAGAACCGCTTTAGCAACTCGATGTGGTCCGTGGAGACCGTATGGATGTACGCGACCTTCGCATGCGTGTCAGACCCGCCACTAGTAGAGGGTACGGAAATTATCCAGCCGAATATCGTTAATTGTGCAGTCGGACTGCCAAAGGGACCTTGCCGAAGGTCCTTGAGTAGAATCGTGGCGTAAAGATCAGCGCCAATAAGTAAATGTATCGTAGTACCGTCGTACGGCTCCGGATCCGCGACCTCCAGGCCTTGCAAATTCGGCCAAGATGCGACGGGGCGGGTCCGCGTTGCCGCATATGAGGTGATACGCTGAAAAACGGATGTGCGGATTGGTAGGGGTGGCCCCTTGCACGGGTTCCATCGTGAGATCGAGAGAAGATTTAGACTTGCCGCTGTATGTGTCGCCCAAGCAATTGACGGTCAGACTCGTTTTGCTTCTCTGGGTGCGCAATGCTGCGCGACAGTTTCGGACATGAAACTGTATGTGGAACCTTGATCAAGAAGGGCTTTGGTTTGTATGTTCCTCCCTTCGTTCGTGCGGAGGTTCGTTCATGCGTGCGGAGACTCACCGATTGGCCACGGACTGGCGCGTGTAAAACCGTATGTAAAGGTGACGTCTTGTTGACGTGTTTGTTTCCGTAATCGGTCGTATTCGCTATAGCGTTTTCAGAAGCGCTTGCTTGTGGGTAGATGACGGGAGCACTCACGGGAGTGCTTGTTTCCTTATGTGGTTTATGGCCCGAGTTTGAGATGGGGTTGGCGCGATGTAACGATATATGATGTCTGCATTTATAACATCGCGATTAACTGGGACACTCGCTCGGGCTGTGTCCTTTACGCAAACAATTCACACAACATGTCGTCCGTTTTACAAGGGTGTATCGGTGTTATAGATCTGCGCGTTGATATTCGTCACACCGATAGAGAGGGTGATTTCTGGAACAATGCGGGCATTTTGAAGAACTCGCGATACGGTGAGGTGAGTACGCTACGTGCGTTTTTGCAACTGTAGCGGGTAGGCGAACGAATAGGTAGAAGCTAGGCGGCGCAAAAAGTCCGCGAGGTTTTTCTAACCTCCAGGTCTCAGAGAGCGGGGAAGCTCACGGGCGAGAGAGCCCGTTCGAAAACGACCGATAGGGCACTACGGTTCGAGGTACTGCGATAAACACGCCTAACCATTTTTGCCTCGTGGCAATTGTATATGTGCGAATAAAGTCTGTGGAGTGCCGTGCTGTTTCATTTCCGTGACGTATTCCCACGCGCTCACCATTACCTAAAGCAACCATTCGATTCGCATCGGATGGGCCCACGGGGGTCTCTTCTAGCCCTCGCATTCGATTGGTAATAAACGCGATGAACTGTTCTAGACGGAAGGTTATTTGAATCGCCGAGTCGCAAATGCCATTCTTGTCGCGTTCGAGGAGCAAGTTTTTGTCAGAGGTATGGACAAGCCAGTCGTCCCACGTGCTGACGGGACGGCCGAGATTTTTGAGGGCAAGGATGGATAAGCTCGCTGTATTGCGCAATGCCCGGAGGCCGCTTGCAGACTCCAACTTAGCGACCGGCATATCAGTAATCGCGTTTAAATGAATGGATCTGAGTAACCGAGTCTTCTCGTATTCGTCGGTAAGCTTTTGTCATGCGTGTGGGATATTTGCTTCCGTTACTCTAATATTACTAAGTAGCGCGTGCGCCGCGCCCGTTAAGCTGCCTTTAAGGTAATATAGACGTTCAACGTCCGTTAGCGTCATGTTCGATTTAACAAGCGAATCGAACATATCGCGAAAAGTCCCCATTCGAGACGATTACCAGAGAATTTAGGTACATCTATGCGTCCCAACTTTGTGTCACGACCCGGGACACTAGTAGTGTTGACCTTGAAATCGGCCCTTCCGGAAAGTGATAAATACTTCCCTTACTTGCACAAGTGATATGCTGCGACCTGTCTATCTTTGGGAAGGGACAGGCCTGATTGAATCGAATGAATGTTTTAATGAATGTACTTTATTGCTTCGCTTTCGGCTGAAGAGAGACTGTTTTCAGTCGTCCTAACGAAGAAAATGCAATGCAAAAAGTGGGCATGCGTGGAGCCCCCGGTGGCCCAGCAAAAAAAACAAACGTTGCTAGTCCGCGCGCTCTCCGCGCTTAAAACTCTCACCAGTTGGCATCTTCCCCACAGTTTCTCCAAGGCTTGATTGCGATTTTGCACCTTTGCACCCGTGTAGTTCTACATGCCCATTTTCTTTACATTGGGCATGGCGCGTCCGATCTGAGCGATTGTACGCTCTTGTTCGATTATAACAAGTTGGAGTTCATCCATGATACCGTGTGGTCATACGAGTGTACCACTCGGTATATATGTCGCACGAACGTATTCGCAAGTTTGTTGTTGTGATCGTCGTCTCTCGTATGTGTGAGGATCGCACCAGTATGAAACTTATTCAACGCGATCTTGACAATCTTATAGCATGGTGTCAATATAACAAACTCTGTCTTAACATATCAAAATGCTCTACGATCCGATCCTCACTTTCCAAAAATTACCTAACTTACAATTACACTATAAATGATATTATTTTGAATTCTGTGACGGAAATACTTGATCTTGGTGACAGTTTTTCCTCAGATCTTTCATTTTCTAAGCATATTTTGGTTACATCAAGTGCAGCTTTCCGTACTCTTGGCTTCATTCACAGAGTCTCTAAGTGCTTTAAGAATGTCAATACGATCGAAGTTTTGTTCTGCTCCTTAGTTCGGTCACGTTTGGAATATTGTGCGATTGTCTAGTCCCTCCATCATCGCTATCTCGGCACCAAACTTCAAAGTGTGCAACATAATTTTTTGCGTTTGGCTGTCCGCAAGCTGAATTGTAGTATGTCTCGCCTTGATCATAACTATTCGCCTGTTTTATCTTGTCTTAACCTTTTATCTCATGAACGTTGTAGACTAGTATTTGATCTTATTTTTGCATTTAAAATATTAAATGGCCTTTATTGCTGTCCTGATATCTTATCCAAATTTTATTTAAATACATCTCGGCCATCTTTGAGACACCACCTAATATTACGTACTGAGGTTCATAGGGCGGTTTACGCCCAGTTTAATGGCCTAAATAGAATTTTTCTTAATCTCAATAGATTTTACTGTTCTCCCAATTTGTCTTCCTCACTTATTACTTTTAGACATAATACTATGCGATTTCTGGCCCCTTACGACATTTCTGTATAATCTATCTGTTGTAGTTTATTGTTTTTTTCTTTACCAAAGGGTCAAACCCCGTATAGTAATAATAATAAATAAAGGAGTCGGTGGCTCCCAGGGTGGACCGGCTCGTGAAGCTCCTCGAGCGGTGCATTACCCGCGTCGAGGAGAAGGTCGCGCCCCTCAGGCCCGAATTAAGCCAGGAGCTGACGACGCCGGTCCCCACTAGAGTCCGGATAGAAGCTCCTGCGGCCGGAATCCGGGGCACCGGAAATGCCGCCCGGAGAGGAAAAAGGTGGGAACGAAGGAGGTCGCCTCTATTTCCGGCGGAGGTGCATCTGGGCGGTCCCTGTCGGGGGGGGGGGGGGGGCTACTAAAGCCGATGATTGGCCTCGCCGGCAAATTGTCAGCAATCCTGGGAGAGGATGATGGGGTTAAGGTAATGAGGAACCTCGTCGTGTCCACCACCCCCGGTTACGTTGCTGCAGCCATTGCAGCTGCCGGGGGAGGCAAAGACTGCAGACATCCGGTCATCCGCCGGGGGAGGCCGCAGCGGGCCTCGGTGCGGCGGGCTGCCCGAGTCCTGGATCGCGTTAGGTGGGAGTTGGGTTCAGGTTGGGAACCGGAGGAACTATCTTGGTCTCCTGGACAGCCGCTTGCGTTTCGAGGTCCACTTCGACCGCCTGGTTCCCCGTTTGTAAAGGACGGCGGCCGCGCTGGCCCTATACTGCCCCACAATGGGGGGGGGGGGGGGGGGTGCGCCGCCTGTATGTGAATATCGTGCGGTCAATGGCGCTCTGCGAAGCCCCGATATGGGCGAGCGCCCTAATGTACAGGCGGTGTAGTCAATTGCTGCGCCGCGTGCACTGCACGATGGTCATTAGGTTTGCGAGGGCAATCGCACGATATCTAACGAGGCGGCGCTCATACTGGCGGGTATCGTACCCTTTGATTTCCTGGCGGAGGAACACGCTTACATCTACGAGCGTCATCGCGATCTCCGTCAGGGGGGTGCGGCGGTTTCCCCAGCGGAAGGGGTGGACATCAGGCGTCAAGCCCGGCTGCTACGCGCGCCAAGTGCAAGGCCGAATTGGTCGACGCGAGTGTCGGGATGCCCAGGACACGCCGCAGCCCCCGTTGGAAGACTGCTTGGTGTGGGCAGTCGAGCGCCAGGGTTCTGATGGCGGCCATGGGGGGAGACCTCGCGCGGCCGAGCGTCATAAGGAAGATGCTAAGCAGCAAGAGGCCGTGGGACGCAATGGCTTTCTTCTGCGAAAGTGTTCTTCGAAACCGATCCCACCCGACGAGAGAGTGGGAGGGGGAGAGGGCGCCGGCCTAGAGCGGAGGCGAGATGCCCCCTCCACCGATATAAGAGGGGTAGCGGAGGTGTTTCCCCTCCGCTTGTTGCGATGAAAGCCGTCGTTGCTGCCAGGAGAATCCTCTCATTCCTCGCGGGGTCGTCGGAGAAACGCGCACCACTCCAGTGGGGGCTCGAGTCGTCCTGGTCGCGGCTTGGAAGGAAGGTTGCGCTGGGTGTCACCTCCGGCGCGGCCTGCACCGAGGAGGCAGGAGGGTCGAATTAGACCCTCGCGATGACAGGGTCGAAACGGCGAAGGCGCGGGTAAGGACCGGAAGATATCTTCGGTGATCACGGAGCTTCCCCCGCAACGCCCGAAGACAGTGACGGGGGTGGTTTAGCCGGTAAAAATCCGACACTACCTCCTGTTCTTCCCCAGTACAGGAGGTGTCTGGAAGATTTCCACCTCGAAAAACAAACGGTTGTTCAACATTTACAACATGTAGTAAATACTAACTATCGCAGGATCAAAGTAGTAATATTAAAGGACTTGATGGTAATGGTAAATAGAATAATAATAACGACGATAGTAATGATAATAATATCAGTTTATTGTTTGGGCAGATAAAAGAAAACTTAATGCCTCCAATAAATTATACACATGCTGCACTAATCATAAATTGCATATATATGTCCATATCTTTGTTCTAGTACATTAGCTTATCAAATATATCTGTTGCAACCTTCAATGTTTTGGAATCCCTTTTGTTGAGCTTTGCGACTACTAATATTACTCATAACGTATATTAATTCTATAATGTTAACTGCCAATTGAAAATGGTCTCAAATATATTATATAATGCTTCTGAAATTAGTAGATAACTACCCTAAGAATTATACAAAAATAGTGATAACAACATGCCTTAGATTAGAACAACAAACCAGAACCAAACAATTCCTACAACAATGGAATGAATGCTGTACATTTTGTATAAATCGTCTGTATTGAATGAAAGAAAAATTACAATTACAGTTTCACAGATTTGAGAAAGGTAATAACTTTTTTTCAACTTTATATCGAATATACGGAAAAACGGTATCCACTTAATTATTACAAAAGAAAGTTGCAATGAAAAGAGTTAAAATTACATGCTGACATAGCCACGAGATTGATTTCGTCGACGCCCAATCAAGTACGCGATCAGTACTATGACCACTAACCCGGCTAATGCACAACCAACTGCTATTGGAACAACATCCGGCGTGTAAAAAGCACAGTCTTTGGCTGAAAATGAATAATAAGAAAATTTATTACAACCATGAATATTTAGAATAAAAATATTACTATCCGGGGTATTCCGCCACTATGCGAACTACCGAAAATGGGGAGTTTCTGGCGTGATTCAGAAAAAACTTTTTCTTTTATTAACAAACACTGGGCAATTAGAGCGCCCATAGGGCTAGGGCTCAAGCGCATGGCTCTCAACCGCGCTTGACCATGGTCGTGAACCAACGTATTGGCACAGCGTGTTAGATCGACTTAAATTAGGAATAGCGTGGAATTAATCGTTATTCGTGAATAACAAATAAAGGTAAAAGTCGTTTAATAACTGTATTCGGTATTTTTATTCGTTATCCGAAAGGAATAAAATGTTTTGTTACTTATGAAATAAAAGTTATTTTCAACAGCACGTTTTCAGGTGGATAAATTATTACTAATGTTAGAAAAAGCTAAATAGTTAAACCTATCTATTCATCCACGAATTCTTGACACTGGGTCAATCCTGACCTTTCTAGGCAACACTCGTAAAGTGACTTTACCGACTCGGCCGTAACAGCAGCTGTTGCGGGTTGCATAGAAAGGTCAGGATTGACCCAGTGTCAAGAATGGATAGGTTTAACTAGCTATTTCTAACATTAGTTATCCAAATCGTTTTTCTTAAAACATAATTTATCCACCTGGAAACATACTATGAAGAAAAAACTATTAAACGACTTGTTAATTTATTTGTTATTCATGAATAACGAATAATTCCACATTATTCTTCATTTAACACAATGTAACACGCTGTGCCAATGAGTTGGTTCATGGCCGCACGCTTCCATCGATACCCACGTTGTACCAATGTCCACGACCTAGAGCGGTTGAGAGCCACGATTGTCCAGTGTGTTTCGTTAATTATTCAAAAACGAAGCTTCAGCTTTGACTTTAAATTTCAAGGTCAAGGTCAATTTTATGGCAACTTTTTTTACAGGTCTCCACCAAAGGTGTAGATTCACCTGAATGAGCCATGCCATTACATTTTGTTACCGCCAGTATAGACCAACAAATGATTTATTGTCAAGAAAAGACACTTTGTCGTGCTACAACTTGATAACAAAACATTTGTAGGAATGTATTTAGAGCGCATTCCTAGATGTTGATACACGGCTCATTTCAGTACGCGCGCGTGAATTGTTTCATCGTATTTGGAAAACTACGTTCTACTAAGAAAAGTGTTTGGTCGAGAATCGAGGAAAGAGGATAAGGTAGTAATCGTGAGGCAGTAATTTTCGTGTCAATTGCATTTTTCCGTAATGGCATACGGTATGCTTTTAAGTAGAATCGTAAGATATATACAGACAAGATCAATGATTTCATTATCTTTGCTTTCATATTGGAAAATACCAAGGGCTGTTTGAAAAATTGACCAAAGTAAACAGTCAATTAACACGTTGAGCGTGGCGCGGCCGCGCCGGTCCCTGGGTACCGACAGTATTCAAATTAAAAAATAAATGTAGTCATTTCAATGAAATTTATTAAACCACACTAAACAAAAATGTGGCTTGGATTTACACATATTACAAAACGTGACAACTTTTTTCGTCACATTTTTGGCTATCTTACGTCCGTGTAGTTTTGAATTGTTATCATAACATCTCGAACAATATCTTCGGACTCTATGTACATCTCCTTCCTTTTTGTGTAAATTAGTAACAATTCTCCTTTCAACTTGGATTGGAATTTCGCGACCTTGAGCTTCGTCACGCACAGGCAGGGCTTGTGTGTCGGTAGCCGACAGAGTCACCAACAGATGACACCTACCCAGTCCGTGAAGTCGCGTGCTTTTTATTCGCGGATCATCCTGTATCATTGTATCACTTGAGCGCTTACTTGCTGCCTGCTGAACGGAAAAGACAGCAATTTCGGCGCCGCGCTCAACGTGTTAATTAGAATTTAAGTAATCGTACCAGACCGGGGCATCATACGTGAAGCTTTCAATTAACCTATTGTATAGATTGTCCACGATATTCCACGTGTATGTAGTTTTGAGAGTATACATATTTATAAATTGAAATACTTCGCACCACACTACTTTTCATAACTTATAAAATTGATTGTTTCAGATACTATAGTGCAATACGTACCTAAACCAAAAAGAGTTGAATTGTCGGCTTTGAATGCTTGGAATTGAAAGCCAGATATAGTCAAGTAGCCAGCCGTTTGATTAGTACCATTTTGGGTCAAAGGAAGTGTTTGCTGTTTCAGACATCTATAGGAGTTCGACAGACCAACCGTGAAATTCGGCTCCTCGTTCACCAGAACCATGGATTCATCTATAAAGTATACAGTAGAACATATTTGTGTAATAAAATCGTTTCGCGCATTCGGCATGTATGAATGCAATATAGTATATATGATAAGGTTCAATTTTAATGGGGAGAAATGAAGAGAAAACTTTACAGACACATAGGAAATGTATATTCCAGTAGGCCACTAGTACTTTGACTGTGGATTCAATATAGATATACAGTAGAACCTCAATAATTGCAACCTCCATACTTGCAAATAAACCTAAATAAGCATCCGATGGATGCGATTCGCTGGCTCGTGGCAATGGTGGTCGCGTAGTTACAACAACATTTAAAAAATTAGGTGATAGAGGGAGAAGCTAGGACGTTAGGACGTTCCGAATTACACCGGACGTTCCTACGTCATATAAAAAGGGAAATGAGCTTTGTTCCACCTCATAATAAATGTCACTTAACATTACTTAATTACGCAAATTGGCCAGGAGTGGGCAGAAAAAATTCTTCACCTTTATATTCTAGAAATCATATAGATTATAGTTATCAAAGCACTTTTTGCTTTTAGCTGCTTTTTCGTCAGATATTTAATGTAATTCTCGTTTGCGCACTAACTAGAGACTCGAATCTAATCAAACGGGACGTTGTTTGTACTAAAAGTAATCTATCATTCGTACTGTATGGATCAAAACTCATAGTGAAGACGATTATTTTTGATAATTATTTGCATTAATAATTCCTCGCCGATTGTGATGACCCTGAAATATCACGTCAAGTAACATGTTATGACGCATACATTGCCACAGATACGTAGGTATACGTTTTTTTCAAATACCTCAAAAACTTAGATCGAGCGGTGGTAACACGTATAGTAGAATCTTATTTGCAATGATGAACTTAACAACATATTTCAAGGGAATAAAAATCGATGTGGAATCACTAATGTAAATAATTACCTTATTTTTAACTTTGGAATTAATCATTTACAACCTACCATGAAGTTCTCCAAACAAGATTTTAGAAGTGCTTCTAAATATTATTAATAGTAACAAAATTACTTACTCAAATTTGCATGAGGAAAGTTTGCTGGTGGAAGCACCAAATCCAAATGATGAAGGGAATAATGATTTCCAGTTTCATTTTTCATGAAATGCACCGTCATACTGGCATTAGTAACATTCTTAGAAGACCATTTCAAAGTCAAATCTTGATCCAGCTTGCCACAATTTCCACTTACATTCGTGGTTGCATTATCCACGGGTATATCAAATACGTTAAATGATGTCTGCAAAAATTAATTTCTGATTAGATTACGTAAATGTATAGGTTAATATAATAATTGTTATTACTATCGTATACATACACCTACAGTACATATCATATACAGTGACCATGATTTTTGACACCTCCTCCCCAAATTACATAACATAGTAAACATAATTTAGGCTTAGTAAGTTTAGTGCTATTTTTTTTTATTTTACAATTATTTACTACTACAACAGACTCTCTTGGGTCTACCAGTATTTCTGATAAGGAGGTTTAGACGTGTGTAAAGGTGACAGCTAGGTCCCCTATCCTTCTTTCTTTCGGTTAGATTAAGTTAGATCATAAGATTTATTTCTCTTGAAACTTCTTAAGCAATTTCGGAAAAAAGAAATTGCAGCCCGGTCGCCCCTTTCGCGATAACGCAATGACCCACCCCCTTCAGAAAAACCTTTAGGCTCCCCTGGAAGATAACATGCCCCCCACTATCTTTTTAGATTGATTTTTGAGAACAAAAAGGGCACGAAAACTACTGCTTCGCCCACGCACTTCCTGTTTTAGCGGCTCCCTGTGGTGAAATAAGCACTGGTTCGTCCGCATAACTAACAAATTGTTAAGGTGGGTATAGAGGAACGCGCTGCGGCTGCAACACGGCATGGAACGAACATGTTTGGGCGAATATTCGTTCGTTTTGACGGTGGCACGCGGCAATACTGTAATGCTGCGCAACGAACCATTTTCGTTGCCGCAGTGTGGACGATTTCCTTCGGGCTTGCCACATTCGAGCCCAGGCAGAGTGCGGCATTAAATGGGCGTTCGGGACATGGCTCCAAAAATGCATATAATGTATAAATGTATGAGGGATCGATTAATTCGGATGTCTCCGCCTAATGTCGGAGAGGTGGTGAGCCTCGTTTGTTTTTTTCCGCGTATTGCGTCGGAAGGACAGCAGTCTTGGTCTAGCTGTCGACGGGGAAGTGCGACATTCGTCTTGTTATATTCTTTTAATTTCATATTTACCTTTTAATAAATCGTTTACATACACTTAATTGCGGAGCTTATTCGAACACGATCCATCACCCTCGATATCCCAATCCTACATGTATAATGAACATATTTATAGTGGAAAAGATGAAACTAGTTGTGTTACATAACATCATCATTACAATAACAACAATCGTATTCCTTACCTACCGATAAATGATTATTTTGGATAAATAGTTAAAGACTCATGATTTTTTCGACTGTGCCAGGTACCGAAAACAGTAAACCGCTTTATCCGCGCACGTTCCTTTATTTCTGCGAGCGGATCCTTTCCTGGGCCGATGGAACCGCGGCCGATGGCGAATGCGCGTTCAAATTCATTGTTCGTTCCTAGCGCGGCGCGAGTTCTTGGAAAAAACGAAACTCCGCGCACACGTTATAATGCCGCGTTGCAGCCGTGGGGCGTTCGTCTATACCCACCTTATTATGAAATCGGCGATGCGCCGATCTCACGCAATGTGCCATCGAACGGTTATTGAGTGTGTTTTGTTTGGCGTGTGTGAGAGATAGAACGAATGCTTGTATGCGAGAGAGACGAGAGCGTGAGTACGAGAGAGAAAGAATGCGCGAAGGAGAGCGCTTGAGAGACATGTAAAGGTGGGTCCAGACTTGTTACAAACTTCTGTTACTGTTACCCGTGACGTCAGTTTTTCGTAACGAGGTGTGGGCTTGGCCAGATTTCCGTCCATATGCACGTAAAAGTCAGTCCACATTTGTTACCGTTACCGGGATTTGTTACCTAGTCAAGTGGTCTAGAAAAGGTCTGGGAAGAAATGTGAAGTGTTTTTTGATACCTCATGGTGTTACTTGTTACTTGGTTTAGCCGTTCCACGCGCTGTCGGTATTTTGACCCGCTCCAAAGGAAGTACTTGAGTCGCTCGTGAATGGTTATAGCTTTCTTTGAATTTGTATCTTTTCTGGCTGCCTTTGGCCGGATTAGGTTGACTAAAGTTCATAATTCTAGTATAATAATAATTTCTAAGTCGTATATAATAAATCTTCATTATTTATAAAAATACTTATCAAAATATTTTACAAATAACTTTTTGTTGTAATATTGCGGCATTGATTTTTACATGTCTGTCGATCAATATTAATGGCGTTAATTGTATTAAAAAAGGGAAAGTGTTGTGCCGATTGAAATTGCATGGCTCTTTACCATGTGTTCTTTTATTCTAGTCCTTGCCATCTAAATCCTGCACTTAGATGGGCGAAAGGCTAAAAATTACATACTCCGCAAAAAATAGCGGGTCTATCTCATAGGCATAGGCTGAATGAGCTCTATCTCCCAGGCCTAAATAGTCTACAATACATAGGAACAGCGCCGCACAGACGAGTTCACACATGTACAGCAGTTCAGGGGCGAGCTAACACATTGGCAGTGGCGCATGGACGAGTGCACACATCTACGGCAGCTCACTGACTCCTTTGGAGCGGGTAAAATACCGACAATTTCGGCACCCGCCGAACCAAGTAACGACTAATGCAACGAGGAAACAGAAAACACTCCACATTTGCTCTCAAACCTCTTCTAGACCACGTGACTAGGTCCTTATCTTGGTAACGGTATGCGGGGAAGTAACAAGTCTGGACCCACCTTAACAGAGCAGTAAGCGATCGAGACCTTTGTATAATAAAGACATGAACAACATACAGAAAATTCTACACTAATTTTATGTAATTAGTCATATTTTTATGCTATTAATATTTTTAGTAAAATAATAAACTTTAATGCAAAAAAATAATTTTGTCCCATTGACACCAAGTATAATCGAAACACTGTGCGACGGGTCGATCGAAACTACAAGTTTAGTGCTAGTGAAAGAAAAGAATTGCATCCACTAGACGCTTGAAACCAAGGAACTACAAATGTATCAACAGCAGTTGTAGTTGTAGTTATGGTTATAGTTTATATTTTTCATTTCTTGTTACCGTACATATTGTCTGTTGCCATGAGCGACTGCGGTTCATTTTTGAAACGTTATTGACAAAAATAACTGTACACACAGGATGCACCGAACTACTTACCAAAAAATATCTTTCTAAAAATGTAGAGTACACCATTCTCAATGTTTTTTTAAGAGATTCGGGAATTTTGGGTCAGTTCAATGTTTTTAGCCGAGATGATATTTTGTCATTCGCAGATTTCGAGCATAAATTTACGGCAGCTTTATTTTCTTATCGCCTTCATTAACTATACAGGGTGTCTCTTAACTGAGAGACTTCCCGGAAATGGGGGTAGCGGGGGTGATTCTGAACAACTTTTTCCTTGATCAATATGTGGTTTGAACCTTCGTTTTTGAGTTATTAACGAAAAACACTGGCCAATGGGAGCGCCCGCCAGCCGCGTGATCAGGTGCGAACCTCTCAGCTGTCGCGATGGGGGCATCGAGGGTACCGACGGAAGCGTGCGGCAAATGTTACATCGTCTCAATTAAGAATATTGTGGAATAATTCGATATTCATGAATAACAAATAAACTAATAAGTCGTTTAATAACCGTGTTCGATACGTTTATTCATTATGCGAAAGGAATAAACTGTTTTATTGCTCACGAAAAACATATTTTTTTTAACAGCTGAGAGCCGTTATTAGAATATGCCGAAAGAACTTCAACCGGACAAGCGGATTCTAACGGGTTAATCTGTGATTCGAGAAGTGCGCTAAGCCCAATCTCACTGGATATAACTGATTCTATACAAGCGTGACACGACGTGACTCTACGCGTGACTATGTTACTCTGAACCGACGAGGGTAGAAACCAAAAGGTTTATATAGTCCCAAACTGCGCGATGCAACTCATGATGAACCCACAGTGCTTGTACTCAGACCCACCTTATTTGTTTACAATAACCGAAAGAATTTTAGGACGTTTTCTCATCACAGACGCAAGCTCGAAAACGCGTTGAGAGCGATATAGGGAAAATATTCTCCATACGTAACATTGGCGAGCCTTACTGACGAGGCTGCTAGCAGGTCCCACAAAGCAGGTCCCACAACTAAGACTTAGTCTTTGATTAGTTATTTATTTATGTGACAGAAATGACATGTGGCAAAAGAGTTGTTTTGACTATGCAACAACATCTGGACGTTCGGAAGGACTAAGACATCCTCTATTTTAAACATAGCCAATATGTATAAATTGCGTCACACTACAATCCGAAGAACAATACAATATGGACGAAAGTGGTTTGCTGCGTTTAATTTATCCACCTGAAGGCGTACTGTTAAACAAAAATAATTCATAAGTAATAAAATACTTTATTTTTTTCGGATAACGAATAAACGTATCGAACACTTATTAGGTTATTTGTTATTCATGAATAACGAATAATTCCACATTATTCTTAATTTAAGACGAGGTAACATAACTGGCCCAATGCTTTCGTTCACGACCACGACCGAGGTTGAGATCCGTTGAGAGTCACGCGCCCCAGTGCTCTGATTGGCCAGGGTTTTTCGTTAATAACTCAAAAACGAAGCTTCATCCAACATTTTGGTAAAGGAAAGGATTGTTCAGAATCACCCCAGTAACCCCCCATTAAAAGCGGGGTCAGAGACTCTGCCGGACCCTGTACAGTATTGTCTCGACCGAAGCGAAAAACATGTATGCGACTGAAGCGAAGAGTTTATCCCCACCACTGGGGGGTATTCCCTTCGAGGGGTCCGTAGTTCGGTCGGCAATCGGTGTAACGTGATCCGGGTTCGGGTATATCGGTGGGCCAATACTAATTGAAGGATGCAACTTTGATATTTCTCATCCTTTTCTTATGAAATTTTTACACATTATAGCTGACATTTTTCTGATTAAAATGATACCAAACACGATATAATTTGGAGTATATTTAGTGGCTTAATTAACGGTAATAAGTTTCGACCGCGGAAAAAGATAGGCAATGATCGTGGCTGCTCGGTTCCTTATCTTTACTCGCTGTCCTTTTCTACGTTCGACGCTGTCGGCAAATTTCAATCAATGATGTCTGTATGCGAACGAAGCGAACCCCCGAGCCTTTCGCATTAGTCGAGACAATACTGTATATGGAAACTTCTAATGAGCCTCCACCACACATTTTGGAACTATATAAACCCTTTAATTTTGATCATCTTCGGTTCATAACTACACAGTTACGCGCATCATCACGTTACGGTACGTTTAAACAGAGTCGGTTACATTCAGTGAGAATCGGGCTTAGGGCACCATTCGCATCAAGTTAACCCGTTAGAATCCGCAAAGTTCGGTTGAAGTTCTTTCGGTATACTTCGTAATCGATTCTCAGACCCCGCATCGCCAGTGCGTCAACACCGTGCAGCTTAGGTAATAATTTTTACACTATACAAATATATCGCGACAATTTCACTTGTATAAACAACTGATTGCAATATGTATTTATAAACTGTTCACCATTAAATCGAGTAGATTCGTTGAAACCTTTCTTTACTCCGTAATCCTTCATATTAGTAGTAACGATCCCACAGATACAACTTAAGCGCTCGAGTTGTATCGAATATTAATTTAAAGTTATGAGTCAACCTAACATTTCCTGCGACTCCCTGATTTCTCATCAGGTTCATTCGCACGTCTTATCCAAAACAAGGTA
This sequence comes from Nomada fabriciana, assembly GCA_907165295.1. NCBI lineage: Eukaryota > Metazoa > Arthropoda > Insecta > Hymenoptera > Apidae > Nomada > Nomada fabriciana. Next base: position 13,451,446 of record OU015689.1, read on the forward strand.
ACTACTCCAACCCAGCGGCTCTCGGATTTCGCATCAGGTTCGTCCGTGCACCTAACTAACAAATTCTCAACTGTATTCCTTGGGTAATATCAACCTCGCCGACCTAGGCGTTACCTACAGCCGTGGCTCGTAACTAATATTTGGCGTTCCAAGTTCCAAGAGACGCTACTACGCATAAACTACTCGCGAAGTCGCCGAAGGCGCACTATGGTCTAGAAACCCCGAAAAAGTGGCCAATAGTCAATTTTTAAACATTAGCATTTTGAAAAAAAAATTTCCATCAAATTGACAACCTTTCAATGGTTCAAAATCCAAAATATTATTCGTTTCACATACTTGTGTGACAAGATATAGAGTTCTGAAGTCATAATTGTAAAATTTGACGAAAAATTAAACGCTCTAGATACCCGTTATAGAATATCAGAATGAAGGTTTAAATGATGGTTTTATATATGTATCTAAACTCGTTGTAAGCATTTTTGAATCCATGTACGAACAGTGTATAATTTATAACAACTGACCTTTGAGTAAGTTTTTTAAAAAAAAAATTCAACTTGGAATTTATTCTACATGAAAGCTTACGTATTCGCGAAGGAGATAATACAAATTTTAGGTGCATCCGCCTGCATTTTCTCAATCTATCCGAGTTTTAGCAAGTAGACGCCTGCCGTATTTTGGCGGCCTGGGCCCATGTAGCCATTAGGCATTTCAAGCGGAATGTGGAAGAAACAGTAGGGGATTCCCCGTTAACCATTTGTTATAATGCTTGGTAATTTATACTTAAGAATTAAATAGTTGAGAAGCAAAGAATTAGAATAGAGTATGAGTGGCTACAAAACTAAACAAAAATGCAATTGAAGAAAGGATATTAAATGATATGTGATATTAAATTTACGTAGCATGGATAAGTCATATAGTGAAATTGCTAAAACAGTAAATGCAATTTGTTTTACTGTCCGGGCTATAGATAGACTAGAATAGAATCATAAAGTCATCGGGTTTGCTAAAATTCTTTACATTTGTGAACTTTTATCCCGATAAAACAAATCTGCTAATTTGGCCATTTTGCATATTAACCGGCGAGTTGCATGTAATAAACATATTATATTATACTTTTATTATATTTATATTTTATTCATATTGTATTTTTATTATATTTATATTTTATATATACGTATATATATTTCGTTACTTTTATAAGTTGTCCTTACTCCACCAATTTGAATTTTGAATTCATGGTGTCGGATTCGTTATCAGCAACCTCCAAAACCCTTGATTACCAAATTTCATAAAGTTCCAATGAAGTTTTAACTTTTGGTCCCTTTTTCGAGGTTTCCAAGCAACTGTGCGGCGTTAGGAGCGAACCAGTTAACTTCGCTTTCACTATTGCAAGCTTTTCTCTTAATTTATTATCGCCGTACATGTACGGAACATAAAACTGATGAAGAATGAAGAAGTGACCTGGTTTCAATATACAGGGTGATCCACGCAACTTGTACACCTCCATAACTTCCAAAGTATGCGTTGTACGAAAAAGTTTTCAATACAAAAGTTGCATGTTTTGAAGCGGTATATTATGTAGTGTATTTATTTTTTGTATAGATAGAATGGTTTCGGAGATTTGAAGGTCAACTTTGTTTTTTCAGACGGGATACTATATTTTTTCTACCAAAATATAGAAGAATGTCGAAATCTGAGTAAAAGAGTATTGACCTTCATTCGCCGTAACCCAGTAACTAATCAGAAATTTCAATTTATTTATTGAAAATTGTCTTCGCGTAATATCAAGTTAGAGATCCAACCTCATCACAGATTTCCGCAGGACAGCGAGATGTTGACGTGACAATGTTTATTAATACGGCCACATCTATCATGATCCGCAAACTCCTAACATATTCGTAATTCAGTATTGAAGTTACCCTTGGTGTTTTTGCGTAATTATCAGTTTTCGTTATGTTACGTTTAGTACTATTCAAACTTCCGGTTTGTCGAAGCGATTCACAGATTCTCTCAAATATCCATCGAGGTGGCTGTTTCGTTGAAACGTTGCTACTTATACAAAAAATAAATACACTACATAATATACGCTTTCAAACTATGTAAGTTTTGTATGCAAAAGTTTTTCGTTCAACGCATACTCTGGAAGTTATGGTGTGCAAGTTGCGTGTACCACCCGGTATACATAGTGGGTTTTCCAACTTGACAGAGTTTAGCCATCGAAACTTGGGATCCTCATTTTAATAATATGTATTTGCTGTAACTATAAATATTTTACAATATGTATTAGTATACGTACCGTATTATTGGTATTGACGTAGGTAACATTGAATACCACAGCCATTTGCACTATGACACAGATTTTATCTGTTCCATTAATTATCCACTTGCCAGGTGTGAGAGAAGCCATCCTTGTTGCTTCTGATGGAGCATGTGTAACTGCTGAATCAATAGCTACATGCGGGATATTTTCAGTAGACGGTTCACTTGTATGAACTGAAACAGTTGTTGTCTTGGGTGTCATGACAGTAGAATGCATTGGTGTGACTATAGCACTTTGAATAGAACTGTGATTAGTTGCAGCCACTTCTGAACTCGTTATATTGTCGCTTGCGCCTAAGGGGACTTTCACAGGTGCTGCGACGGGTACCTTGCTTGATGAAGAACTTGCTTCAAAATGCTGTTGAGAGCCACCTGATGATGTGACATTACTGAAAACAGCAGCACTGGTTCCGGGTGAAAGATTTTCTTGACCTTCACCTGTTTTAACATTAAATATTCAAATCAGATTAACTAATTATTTATATACACTTATCCAAACAAATAAAGGAATAAATTGGTAAGCAAATCGTATTCATATATTCCGAATTTAGTAAATAAAAGCAAGTCAACATGTGACTGAAAACATCGATTCGAATGGATTGGTATTAGATAAACAAGACTAATCTGTTTCGAGAAAGTTAAGTTCTCGTGAAGGAAGAGCATTTATTAGGGAAGTAAAAAACAATCTAACATGAAGTGGGGCAAATAAGGTAAAAGCACCAATAGTTGACCAGTTAAACAATATTTTCTACAGAAATAATTGTAACTGCTTGCTCCTATAGTAAATAATGAGGCCCTATGCGTGAAAAAGCTGTTTGAGCTTCCTACGATATATAAGAAAGCTAACTTTTTTGAAATAGATATATTATTCAAATTTTATAAACAATTTTGAAAATTCAATAAGTGTGTCAGAAGTGACCACCCTTGCAAACGAGAAAACTTGTAATTGACCATACATTAGTTAGTAGTTGACCACTTGGACCTAGTAGAACCAAAAACACTAAAAGCGATTACTTTTATATCATTCACTTGCAACTATTAGGACAAATTGCAGATGAAAAGGCGAATACAAATGAAAGGAAGGTAATTCAATGTAAAATCTAATTCGAGTGAACAGTTCGAGTTTTCTCGCTCTAGTAGGCTCATTAATATGAGAAACCACTATTATCGCAATCGTAATCTAGTACATCACTATTATTATTATTATTTCTTGAGGATAATTCCTACAGGTGTCCTTGATAGAAGCCATCTCCACCACTGTAATTATTATTATTATAATTTGTAATTTGTTGCCTACAGGCTACAATATGCTCTTTCACGGTTTATACACAATCCCTTTTCAGTGTCCGCTTATACATTTTTGATCAATTAACCATTAACACTTATTTTTAACTCTTTTATTGTTAACTCTTACTCTTATTCTTTGACTTGTAATTTTTTCACATTCAGTCTCAACTCCAGCCCTACATCCATTCATTCATTTAATCTAATCTCACTCCTATTTATCTTTAAGCATTTGCACTTTTTTATTTTCCTCAACTCTCATCATTTTCTCGCCTTCTTCTCTTTTCTTTTCCCCAGCTTCTCTAACTATTCCACCGCCTTTTCATTGTTCCGCCCCTCCACAATCTCATCCAGCCTTATCCCTTTACAATTCTCGATTCCCCTGCAGTCCCCCTACCCAGTGCTTTAAGTTCCCCAACCCCTCGCGCAGGGGCTCACCGGGCACGGAAGCTCCGGTGAGTTCCTGTGCCGGATAAGTCCGGAAACGACGGCGGGGTGCCGCGAATGTGAGACTGCCCAGGACACGGCGTACTACACGTTGGAGGACTGTCCAGCTTGGGCAGCCGTGCGCCGTGTTCTGACGGAGCACAGTGGCCCAAACGGGCCTTTTAGCTGGACAAAACCCAAAAACTAGAAGTGCTACAAGAAGATTTTCGACTACGGTAAGTGAGAGATATACATATAATGGTGTGTACAAGACCTGATTTAAGTATAGCCGTGAACATTTTAAGTAGATATACAAATAAAAATAAGAAAGAACTATGGCAAAATTTAAAACGTGTGTTAAGATATCTACAGGCAAGCTGGATATAAAATTTAAACATTCGGCGACAAAATGTTTGTTTCGGCAGCCGACGACGGTGCGGGTCGCACACCGGTGTCATAATAAACCTTACACACAGGTGAGCGACCGCCGAAACAAACATGACACAGAGTGCGTGTGTGAGAGAGAGTCAGATGTGTGTGTGTGTGTGTGTGTGTGTGTGTGTGTGTGCGCGCGCGCGCGCGCGCGCGAGAAAGGTGGGAGAGTAAAGAGTGTTGACCAAAAGGTACAGAGTATGTGGGTGTGTGTGTGTGTGTGTCGTTTTAGTATATAAGACGGCGAGCAGCGAGAATAGAGGTTAGGGAGATTCGGAAAGTACAACGTAGGTAGAGCAGTAGGGAGTAGGTGAGCAGCAAGTAATATATGTATATAGTGAGAGTAAAGCGAGTTACTTGTTAATTGTTAAAGTCCGCCATTCTCTTAAATAAAAGTTACTACACCACATCTTGTTTATGGGATTAACTTAGCCTACCAACTACCAAAGACCAAATCCCTACATTACTGTAGAAGTTACTTTGAGTAAACCTCACGTAGATTGGAATAGAGGGCAGGTAGGGTAATAACATTTCAGTTTACTTCGATTCAACACTAACTTTATTATTATAAGACGTCGACACACGACAACTCTCTCACGATACTCACAATACTCTCAATTCCACACTCTCTGCTCGCGATACGTCTCTCTTAAACTCTTAAACTCTCTCAATCAGCTCTCTTCTAACTCTCCTTTAACTCTGCCTTGCACACGCATCATTCACTCTATATATTCTTTTGCTCTTACTTACTCTCTCATTCTCTTCCCTATTTGCGCTCCCTCATTTAAGATACACACTGCAGACATTCCGTGGCGACAGTCTTATCGACCCGAATCCCTGGGTCGCTGTAACCTCCGTGCACACGATCTTCTCAAGTACTCAGCTCCAAATACATATCTTTCATAGCTCGGAGTCATTCTAAACAGATGCGCAATATTTTCAATCCGACATTACGGAAAAGGAAATTGTGATAATCTTCTGAACGGCTATGTTGATTCAAATTGGGGAGGCAATGATTTACGTGATAAAAAAATGAACAACAGAATATCTTTTAAAATTAATCGAATGATGCACAATATGTTGGAGCACAACACGGCAAGAATCAGTAGCAGTTTCATCTACAGAAGCTGAATATATGGCTCTTTTTGAAGCTGTTAGAGAACCTCTTTGGTTGCCGAACAGCTCCTTGGTCAATCGTCAGGTTCGTTTGTGAATAAACCAACCTCCTGCGGTTCCCCGATTTCGCATCGGGTTCGTCCGCGTTGTACCCTCCCCTAGAGGCTCCCCGGTTTCGCATCAGGTTCGCCCGTGCACCTTAACTAACAAATTGATAACCATATTCCTGGGTAATATACCCCTCGCCGGCCTCTCATGCTGCCACAACAGCCCGACTTGTAACACAATTCAGGGTGAAAATGAATCTTAAATTATTAATCAATTATTCTTTATAAACAATAGGTATGGTCTGATTAGGTTTTTCTGGGTTTCTCTAATCCTAAGCAACAAATGTTGGACCATATGTAGTTAGCCCCAGACGAAGCACACGGGAGGCATGTCTTAATTAAATAATAGATTTTTTAGGGGGCGTGTTGGTATTTATTGTTCTAAATAAAGGACAAAACTAATCTATTATCCCGTATATGGATCAATCGATTTAGTTAAGTCTTGCCTGGTATATACAGTAGCGGCCAGCTACTTACGACCGCTTGATAGTTCAGCAAATAAACGTTGACCACACGTCCTAAATTAAAATTTTCGTAGGTTAAACTCATATATAATAATCTCTGAAGCATATTCTATAGTAAATTACTAAAATTGTATATTTAACACTACAAACTACATGTATTTCTTTCTACATAACATTTCCTTAGCTGATGTCGTTATAACAGCAGACAACTATTTAAGACTGATAGGTTTTTATCACCAAACGCTTAGTTGTTGTCATTTTGTACATAGTTGCTGTATTCCGACGTGTTCAGGAATATAAACAATTACAAATCATTCTGCAATCATGACTCGAAGAAAGAATATTACTCCTGTGGGATGCGAGAATTCGTAGAAGTCAAATGTAAGAGTTTTGTATGGATCGTGTGACAAGAAGTATCGACAGTGGCGCGAGGTGTGACTGAAGAGTGTTAGTGGAAATGTCGTATGTGGATTGTGGTCATGTTTATGCCTAGGAAGGAGCGAACGGTTTCGGAGAATGCACGTGGAGGTTTGAGTGCATGGTGGGGCCCGTGGTCGATCTGTGACACGTGGCAAGGGCGTGTGTGGCGGCGTGTGCCCTAATGAGTGAGAACAAACGAAGGGTAGAATGAGAGAAAAGCTAAGAATGAAAGAATATATTGAGTGGATGATGCGAGCGCGAGTCAGGGTCAAGTCAACTGTAATGGAACAGTTATTAAACGACTTATTAAACGAATAATTACATATTATTCTTAATTCAAGACGATGTAATATTTGCCGCGCGTTGCTCTCATGGGCCAGTGTTTTTCGTTAATAACTCGAAAACGAAGCTTCAAACAATATTTTGGTCAAGGAAAAATTGTTCAGAATCACTTCAGCTACTCCCCATTTCCGGATACTTCTTAATTTATGAAATATGTGCAACGTGTATTCACCGAACTATTGTGGGATTGGGAATATTGCGTGACTGTTAAGAATGATTCCGAGGTATGAATGGTACGTTCGGAGCTGAGTACCTGAGAAGTTCGTGTGCATGGAGGGTACAGCGACCCAAGGGTTCGGATGGTCAGGACCGACCACCACCGAGCAATGACTGCGAGGTGTGCCCTAAATGAGTGAGAGCAAATGAGGAATAGAATAAGAGAGAGACTAAGAGTGAAAGAATATAAAGAATGAATAATGCGTGCAAGAGTCAGAGTTGAGAAAGGATCGTAGTGAAGAGCATCGTGAAGTGGAGAGTATCGAAAGAATCGTGAGAGAATCGTTGTGTGTTTGAGTATCGTGTGTCGGCGAGGTTTATAATAAAGTTAGTGTTTTCATTAGAGTAAACTGAAGTCTTACTACCCCACCTGTCCTCTATTCCAATCTACGTGAGGTTTACGAAAAATAACTTGTACACTATCAAGCGGTCTTAGGGCCCCGACTCCAGGCACCATGGTCTATGTGCGTGCACTCACACAAACAACATTTGCACACATTCGACGTAAGAATAGTTAAATGATTCTCCGTCAGGGGCGTTTATGGTACATTTTAGTCAATTTGACCACGTTATCGTCAGGGTCGATAAAAATACAAATTAGTCGGAAATGTAAGTTATAATTTCACACCACGAACGGCGATTCATACGTGAATACGTGATGCGTGAACACATGTTCTTCCATCGACGACAAAACGACATACACTGACATCGATGCTAAAGAACAATTCTGATGTATTCAAGGCATTCCAAGAGTATAAATTAAAAGTGGAGAGACTTACAGGGCAATTAATAACGAAGCTCCGTACTGACTACGCCAAGGAGTACTTGTCAAAGGAATTTACAAGCTACTTGAAAAGCGAAGGAATAAGGCTACGGTTACAGTGGAACCGAATTGACCCGAAATGCCACGGACGTATTCGGAAACCGAATCAAAGCCATTAGAATAAATGGAAGCGGTAGCACTGCAAGCGATTCCAATGCGTGCGAAGACGCGAGGCACTTGACGAGTTTTGATTTTTTCGTCCGAATTTAAATGGCTGGCCCCCCGAATCAAGAGTCGTGGCCTTTTTTTCATCATAGGTTCGTCCTAAATAAACAGAAATACGATCTTTTCGTCGGAATACGCTAGCCGTTCAACCGAGTTTGATTTTTTCGGTTGCGAACTGTGCTTATCTCTTGGAATTGAGAACGCTCGTGCTTCATCCCTGCCACTGCACCGGTCCCCTCGCCCAGGTTTGAGTGGAAGGAGCAAACTGGTACGTTTTGACTAGCCGACATGTCCGACGGCAGGCAACTTAAAAAACAAACAAATGTCTTCGTATCCGTGAGACAACACTAATGCAATCGTGAATTTTTTTTATTGTTACGTATTGCGCTATGAAAATTATATTAAAATACTCGTGAAGCTGCTGTGATTAAAATGAGACTAAACACGATATAATTTGGACTATATTTACTTATATGAGAACTCGTCGTCATGCTGATGGGCACCGGACATCTAGTAAAGAAGCAGTGGGTAGGAAACACATGTTTCGACCCTCTCAGCTTCGCTAAAGACTAGCAGATTATTCTTACCTATTTTATATGAATTCTAAGTGCTATGGCGGAGAATTAGAAATGCGAAGATCAAGCCTGCTAATTTACGTTTAGTTGTATTAACCCTTTGCGGACGGAGCCGGCCGGCGACCGAGCGTCGCTGTGGACGAGAGGTATCCGAGCACGCAGCTGAGAAAATGTTCACGTCGCACGTTTGCGTTATAAAATCTAAAGCTTTATTCATTTGTGTGCAGCATCCAAAATACTTGTAAGAATCGGTCTCTCCTGAATATTTCGGCAAAGTATGGGATCCTACATTTCTTGTCAGTGGTCCAATAATCTTTCAAGCTCGGAAGTGGCACTGTCCCCATAAGCAATATTATGCCGAGAAATGCTCGCATTTCTTTTGGTGTGACATTAGTCCATGTATGCCATGTGGAGCGCTTTTCTAGATGTTTTCCTTGTATCATATGATTTCTGATCAACTCATCGACAAAGAACGAGTTGAAGAAATCTAATGGTTCTGTGTGAGTTGAATTTAGTTGTGAACCAGGTGTTCGTGATCCAGAAGTACTTTGTATTTACTGTCACTATTGAACGTATCGTCTCTGCATCTTTTAGCCATCGTGTGTAGGATGTTATAAGGTGTAAAATATGTGAAAATGTATAAAATGTATGACAACTTTGCTGATTTCTCTGGTAGTGACACTGAAAGACTGACTCGGCAGACTAAATTCGTTCTGAACCTACATGGTTTCGCATCGTAAGTTTACACTATACAATATACGAAGATAAGACCTTATCCATACAAAAACTATAGGCCGACACTCGTCCGCAAAGGGAAAACTTGGATACATATACCAATACCCAATACCCATGCGTATTTTATCGTTTAGAACGATAAACATACGCCAGCCGCAGCGCGAGAATTGGGCGGCTATATGCCGACACGCGTCCGCAACGGTAAAAAGACTCGGGCGGCTATTTGCCGACACTCGTCCGCAAAGGGTTAAAATAGTTATGCACCGTAAAAGCAACAATTTAATTTTCCCGTTCTAATCTTTCATTTGTTAACAAGGTTGTTAATAAAACATTATCCTAAAAATAATAATAATTAGCTAAATCCATGTCCCTTTCCTACGGCGTGAATCATTGAGATACGAACGAATATTCGTCGGAATAGAATACGCAGCCACTAGCACCACCCCACTTCGGATAGCCGATTCGGCGTCTGCGGACGACGTCGTAAGGCCGAAATTCGGTTCCTCTGAAACCGTAGCCTAACAAGGGAACTATCAGTTGCACACACCGCAACAAAATGGGGTGGCCGAGAGGGCGAACAGCTAATTGGTTGAAATGACAAGATGCATGCTCCTACAGGCCAAAGTACCTTTCACCTTATGGGCAGAAGCCATTAATACAGCCGCGTACATAAGAAACAGGTGCCCAACGGAGGCATTGGGTGAATACACACCATACAAAGGATGGACGGGAAAGAAACCGTACATTGGATTTATGCGAATATTTGGTAGTCGTGTCATCGCATTAAACAAAACACATAGATGCAACAAATTCGCACCCAAGGGAAAGGAGTTCGTATTAGTGGGCTACTCGGATGAAGGCAAAGCTATGGGAGAGAGAGGGGGAAACTGTAGAGAAAGACAGAGATGTAAAATTCCTGGAAGATCGAGAGATAGAATCACCAGACAACGAGAAGACGTTTATCGAAATACCCCTGAACTATTCAGCCGCAGACAAGAACCACGTCGAACAGGAAGTCCAACAACAAGAAGATGTTAAGAAGAAAAGGATAGGTAGTGAGAAAAAAAGAGAAGCTGCGATCGTGGCTGCTCGGCCGCTTATCTTTACTCGCTGTCCTTTTCTACGTTCGACGCTGTCGGCAAATTTCAAACAACGTAGGAACAACACGATAGTTGCACACGTTCAGACCCGAGGCTTGTGCAACTATCGAGGGAATACTGTATTTGTTTTCTGACCAAAGCAGTGCACTTAGAGGTAGTCAGTGACCTTACTACTGAAGCATTTATTGCATCTTTGAAAAGATTTTTGGCGAGACGCCGCAAATCTAAAAATGTGTACAGCGATAACTACTCGAATTTTGTCGCCGTAAAAAATGAGCTTGTGGAATTGTTTGATTTTCTTCGTCGTAAAGAAAGCAGTCAAGAGATAAGTCGATATTTGAACGAGCTATCAGTCTCATGGCATTTTTCGCCACCAAATTCACCGCACTTCGGTGGTTTATGGAAACCTGTGGTGAAGTCTTTTAAATTAGGAGAGTAGGAGACACATTGATAATGTTTGAACAACTTAATACGTATGTGATTAAAATTGAACGTGTATTCAATTCCCGTCCATTATCACCTCCTTCCTCGGATCCAAATGATTTACAAGCTTTAACCCCTGCACACTTCCTTATTTGTGGGATATTAACCGCTCTACCTGTGCACGATTTTAGCAACGTGCCATCTGACAGGGTGTCTCTGTGGCAGCATATTCAATAAATGAAGCAGCATTTTTGGGTTCGATGGCACAAGGACTATATCAATAAGATTAGAAATCGCAGTAAATGGAAGCAGGGGTCTAGCGAGATGCTGAGCGTTAACAATCTTGTGCTAATACGAGATGACGGACTGCCAGCATTGCATTGGCCACTTTGACGAGTCGTGGAGGTTTACCCTGGAGCAGGTAGAGTGAACCGAGTTGCCACAGTCAAAACTGCCAGTAACTGTTTGTATTTATTGGTGTTTATATGTGTATAAACACATAACACTGTGTGGTGTGGTGTCGTGTGTTGGTTCAATCGCTGGCTTGTCTCTGTCATTACATATCAATTTAATTTTGAACGTAGCCGTTCAAGGGGGCTGGTATGTTCGGTCCTTAAACGGAATTTTCTATCTGATTTATAGAACGCGAGACTTTTCATAGTCGAGAAACCAATTTTCCTGGCGTGCACGCATAGCTCAAGGGCCCTTTTGTACGCAGGCGATAAGGGCCAGTGAGGCATGATGACAAGCTGGAGATCCTGCGGCAGACGCTGGCCGCTAGCGTCGTTGGATTTCTCACGACGAGTTTTCCCTTTCCCTAATTATTTGAGGAAGGTCTTATTTGGCACCCTTGGTGGGAGCTATGCCGGATTGCACCAATAAAGTTGCAGTGTTTTTAAAAACGTGTAGAACTCCACCCACACGGAGTCCACCTTGTAGCGCATTTTGAGCATTTAGTTTAGTTTACCAATAACCAGCGTTAGAACAAGTTGTAAAGCCTTTCCACATTACAGTTACCTATCCACGGATAACTGTATCTTAGGATGATTAGGAGCTACTGTGTTTACAGTTCTTTAAAGTCTATCTAAGCGTCCCACGAAAACGTTGTTTGCTATTAGTTCCTTCTTGGGTTTTAAACTACTCTTACACTTGCGTTGGATGTTGAATGGAATGTGTAGGAGACGGTACTATATTTCATGAATTATCATGTTGTACACCCTAGTTTGTTATTCAAAAATTGTTCAAAATATTGATTTCTACAACATATTCAAAAATCATTGAAATCGGTGAGGTTCTCTTTTGTTCATTTACCGAAATCAATCACTCAATTGTTAGAAACATCTGCAAGCAGTTTTTCGAACTGTTCACAATTGACTAGTCAGTCTCGTACACATATTTGAATGGTTATGGGAAAGTTTTGGACAATATTATGATGACAAAATGCAGGAAAAGTTTGGCTGGAGAAATGAACTATCCCCTCCACGTGGGGAAACCCCCCTTGGCGATAGCAACGCTCGACGAAAGTAAGAATGTAAAAAAGTAAGTAAGAAAATTGGACACGTGCGGGACACGTGTCCTACAGACAAATTTGCGGCGGTTCGAGAAAAAATCTCCGCTTGAGCCGAATCATTTAGTTCGCTGATGATCACAATTGTAACAGATATGGCAACAGCGCAACAGAAGTCTTGATAAGTTGCGGCAACTATGCCTTATTTGTCTGTGTTCACGCATCACGTATTCACGTATGAATCGCCGTTCGACGATAATACAAATGCCTGTACAAGATTACGAAAAAAAAACAGGAAGTCGACTGTTGACTGATTTGGAGACATTTCCTTATTATATGTTTAATACGAAATAGTCAAAAGAATAAAAAGAGTAATAATAAGAGCAATAATTTCAAATAATTGCTGTAACTACCACATTCTGAAAATATAATATCAGTACATCAATACTTCCGTTATTAGTAAAAAAGCTCCAATCTCCCCTGTTTCATTTTAAATAATATGGCCATATAATTATAACAGACATTTGACAACGATTTCAAGTGTTCCAAGTGTTACAGTAAAAGCGTTTAGTAAATGTATACAGTTTCCAGTCAACGTATGCCTAAAATGAATATGATCTACCCTACAATCGTACGGAAATGCATACATTGACTGCATCACACTTTTACCGTAGCACATGTAATAAGCCAACGCTTCAGTTTTGCTATGATTCCATAGAGAGTCCAGAGCTAAATGAAAAAAGTGGAGGGAGAGCGGCTGATTGATGCCGCCGATGTTTGGTTCTAATAAGGAGAGCGCAAGATCTTCGCGTCGCCGTTTTAGTTGAAGCTTTGAGAGTATAGATCTCGTTCTCCTGTTTACGAACAGGATCATTACTCATCATTAACAAGATCATTACCGTGAAATGTATAAGATGTAAAACGTTTATACAGATGCCGTGGTGACTCGGTGGAACGACGTCAGTCGTAAGTAGCGGACGTGCCCTGTCGACCCTCCGAGCTAGTACATTGCTTTTAGCAAACGAGGTATTACACAGTGCAGTTTTTTTCGCATTCCGCTATCCAACCACCGATCATTCAGTGCAAACAACAGTGAAAATTGATTTCGTAAAAAATAATAACACACAAGGGGCTACACCCCCCCCCCCCCCATCAACGAAGGAAACCTCCTCAAAAAACACGTAGAGTGACGTAAGAAACAAAGGGACCACCAAGAACGCAAATGAGGTACTACAAATAATAGCTGATACAAACCCGCCAAAAGAAAGCGTCATACAACATGGACAAGAACAATCTAGAATTAAAAGATCTTCTGGCCATCATAGACAACCTCAACAGGACAGTGGAAAAACTGTCCAAACAGCTAGAAGGAGAACGAGCCCGCAATGATAAAATCTTGGGGAATACCCAACTATTGACTCACCCTGAGTAACCACCGAAGGAAGGAGGCCAGCCCGCAGGTAACCAATTCGAACTTTCAAGAGGACACACCAACACGGATGGACGCAACACCTTGGACTCAGGTAGCAGCAGCCAAAAGACCAACACCAAAAACAAAAGGGACCCAGGAAACAGCAAGCAGCCAGAACCACCTACCAGCAAGACCCACCCACCCACAGCGACAGGTAGTATCAAACGCCGAACCCCCCCCCCCCCCCCCCTCCCAAAAAAAGAACAAAAATCCAAGATAATGATCCCATTAAATGACCAGATCGAGACCACCCACCATTACCATATTGAACACCCCTTGCAGCGAAACTATAAAATTAATTTCCAAAACCACGACTAACACATCGAGTCCCATGCAAATGGTGCCAAAGAATAGGTCACATCGCGCTTAACTGTAATTTAGCATGCAGATGCGTCAAATGCAACCTCCCCCATAACCCTGGAGAATGTACGCGTACCCGCGAAAGTACAGATCAACCGCACTGCGTTAACTGCAAAAGCTATGGCCACAAATATGACCACTGTATTCATCACAAATACAGACAACTTAACTATACCAAACGACAGAAGAAATAGACAAGCATATCAATTCACTAAACACTAACATAAACAAGGCAATAGATCACACAGTCCACCATACATCAAAAAACCAAAATTCGACAGACAAATACATCACACCTCGCATCCGACGACTCAGGAAACAAAAAAGCCACCTAATCACACAAATAAACATACTAACGAAAATTACAAATTACACCACTGCGGACGACACACTGATAAAAGCATTCAAAGACATTCAAAACAGTGAGGTACGAGATCACGAAAGCGTTCCAAGAGTCCGTCAGAAAATTCTGGGAAAATAAAATTTCAAAAATATCCCCACAGAACAGCTCAAAATTTGTCCCCTCAATAAACAACATTTTCAGACCTAAAGCTACAAACAACGTAGAGACTCTAAAAATCCCAACTAGTAACGTACAGCTTCTCCACAAACAAACATAAACCCCGACACCCAAATAACAGACGCACAATCACAGACATAGTACAGAAACTAAATATCCACGGTACCCACTTCGAATCCGTTCACATTCAAAACCTACACATGGGCAAAGAACAGCTATCTAACATAATCAATGTGAAAAAGATGACACTTGAACAAGAAATTCCACAAGACAAACCCAATACGGTCTGCACATTCGACGCCACCAACACAGCAGACAACCCTAAGAAAAATTCGTACCAACAGACTACTTCACATCATACGCAAAACTGACCCACACCTTCAAAAAACTAAACAACAAAAAATCTTCCCCCTTTGGTACCAGTCCCAAAATAGCCCTCGAGAACCTACTACCCACCCCCCAATACATAGACTACTATACCATTCTGTTCAATAACTGCCTCATCCTTATGTACTTCCCGACAGCTTGAAAAACGGCCAAACTGATTGCAATAAAAAAGAAGGGTATTGATGATAACCACCCAGCGGATTACCGCCCTATCAGCCTCCTCGCGAACATTAGGAAAATCTTTGAAACAACAATTAACGATGTCATAGTAAAATTTACGAAAGACAACAACATCATGCCGTAGACGCAATTCGGATTTAGATACCAACACTCCACAGTACACGCCTTAACAAAGTTCACCTCAAACAACTGCTGGGTGAGAAACGCGAACGAATGCGTGGGAGCCCTTTTCATAGTTCTCGAAAAAGCCTTCGACACGGTCTGGCTAGACGGACTGCTCTTCAAATCAATAAACAAAAAATTCCCGCGACACCTTACAAAAATGATGTAGAACATGCTCCATGAAGAAAACTTCATAGTCGCCGACAAGAATACAACATCCTCCAGAACCTTTCCAATCAAAAACAGACTACAACAAGGAGCTGTCAATTCTCGGACCCTGTTTAGCATATACATGAGCGACTTACTCCACATTTACGGTCTAAATAAAGACCACACCACATTCGCAATAGCCTTCGCCGATGATCTACTAATATACAGAAAACAGACCAAACCCTTAATATTAATAACGCAACTACAAGAAATCTTCGCCAAAATTCAAGACCATTTATACACTTGGATATTAAAGATTAACACAGACAAATGCGAAACAATACTGTTCCGCCCATATACATATATCAAACATGTCAAACGCAAACCACAAAGTATGCAAGCACTCAAAAAACTTCCACTTATACAACAATAATAACCGACAGGACAAAATTTCTCATAAAAAGGTGGTGCGCCACTTAGGCGTACACGTACATTCCAAATTAAACTATACCAATCACGTACAAATACAAGTGAACAAAGCCCAAAGAGCATTCGCCGCACACAAACGCCTTTTCTATTTAAAAACTGTAAACGCTAAAACTAAAATAATTTGCTACAAATCCCTAATAAGACCGATCCTAACATACGGTTGTCCAATATGGTTTAACAGCTCCACAAGCACCATGGAAAAGCTGAGAATTTTAGAAAGAAGTTGCCTCCGAGCCTGCCTGAACAAATACAGATAACAAATACAAAAAATCCTCTACGCACCCACAGACACTAACACAACCAATAGTATTACAAAATACAACGACAAACTGTCTGCCGTAGATCGTAAGGACGAACACCGCCGGGACATAAAAATTACTGGGGGTTATCGTAACCACAAATATAACATAAACCGAATCTAGCAATAATAACCGTAAGCATCAAAATACCTTTCCACTCCAACATACCTATTCTATATAACACCCATTAGTCGTAGCAAGACAATGTAAAAATTTGTCACCATAAAATATTGTAAATGAAATACACATTCCCTTTCCCCTTCCTCTCCCCCTTTCTCATCATACCTTCTAAATATCGACGAAGGCTATTGTATAGTTTCTCGTTCCTTTCAATACATAAACTAACGCATTCACTTGTACAAGCTAACCATTAACTTTATATCAAGCGTAAAAAATTCTGTACCGACAGAAGGATTTGAACACTAGCCCTTCGACTTATGAATCGGACGTCGTTCCACTTTTTTTTATAACATACTTTTATTGTGCCACAACGAAATAAATAAGATATATACAAAAGAAAAAAAGCTACAATAAACCAAAACGTACAAAAGGATAACAGATAACAAGGGTATTAATGATGAGATCAATGGCTGTAGCGTTCGTTGTGGCACAATAAAAGTATGTTATAAAAAAAAGTGGAACGACGTCGGATTCGGATTCGCAGACGAACACTGACTGTGTTCGTCTGCGATTGAAAAAAGTAAGGGTAAAGGTAAAAGTAAAAATGTGAAAGTGAAAGTGATATAAATCTTGATTTTCAATATGAAAAACAGCAATTGAAGGATGCTTTTATATATTGCCAAGAGTTCCTTCGACATGAAAATTTAGTTGATTCGAAAGGGCTTCTGTAATTTCTAATGCAGCACTAGCAATGGGTGAAAAAAAAATCGAAAATGTGGTGGATAAGATAAGCGAGCACCGAATAAGTACAGAGGAATGTCTAATTTCTAATGACGAATCTGATAAAGAAAACATGTATGAAGAAATTTTGCACGAAGATTCAATTGAAGATGAGTGGTATGAACCAGGAGAAAAAAAGAAATGCTTGGAAAATGTGCCCTTAAACGCAAAAATGAATGCTGCAACTGTTGCTCGGCGTCATCATACATGGAATTTGCAGTCGTTAAGACCTAAAACCACAAAATTTTTTAGGAGAAAAGGAGATTTGATACGGTGGGAGAAACAAATTAAAGAAAGAGGAACAAAAGTAGAAAAATATAATGCAATCGATGAGTGGACATTCGACAGATTTTAAGAAGCCCGAGCTAATTTTGAACAAGTTACAACGAGAGATCTTCAATAATGGGCCCTGGCAGCTGCACATTAATACGAATCAGATAATGTTCAATTTAAAGCTTCCTCCCGGTGGGTAACATATTTAAAAAAAAGCATATCATCCGTCAACCTAAAATCACGAAATATATTTCATCAAAAGAAGCAGCAAGTTTAGAAGATGTAACACAGGCCGCCAAAAAATTCGGAAAAATGATAAAACACATCATACCACAGTCTAATACAAGTTATATGTATAATTAAGACGGATCAAACAGGTTGCCAATATCAATTAACATTTGAAAGGACACTAACAGAAAAAGGTAAAAAAAAACTGTAATTGTCAATAGAAAAAGTATTTCAAGAACCACACACTCATATACAGCCCAATATGTAGTATTACCATGTCAGGAAAACTTTTACTATTTGTATTTTTATGCATGCTAGAAACGTCCGGAACATTTGGGCCACACGTACAAAAAAAAGTAGATGACTTTACAACACAGTACAAAAACGTGATAGTAACAAGTACGAAAACCGTAATATTTCGTAACAATTTCGTAACAAGTACGAAAACCGGAAAATTAACTACAGACTACACATACACTACACATACTGCACATATCTGTTACAACAAAACAGGTAACTTTCATTCCCTTATTCTCCATCAATTGTCTGCAACAAGTTTTAAACCTATGTTACAATATGCGTGGTTTGCTTCCGAATTATCTTCAGACAGGGAAATATTTGAAAATGTGAACTAACTCTGTTTCCCATTGAACTTACTACAGAACAAATGTGCATTTAACGAACGTGCAATTCATACGATGCGCTCAATGTTTTTCTTCTCTGTGCTACGTATGTTTCTTCGACGAGTAACGAATGAGTTTTGCAGAATACATTACCTCGCATCTATTGATAGTTTCTACTCACCTGCTTTTGTACGAGACATAACGATAAGCACCCTTTTTTGTGTACTTTATGAAACACTATATTCTGTTCATACCTTACTATCCAAATTTAAAATAAATTATTAATATATTAACATAAATAATAAATAATACAAAGATTTGAAAAAAAAAATTCTGTACCAACAGAAGGATTTGAACACTAAGACATTCGACTTATGAATCCGACGTCGTTCCACCGAGCCACCACGGCATCTGCATAAAGGTTTCACATCTTATACATTTCACGGTAATGATAAATGTTTAATTGTAAATATTTTAAAACCTATTGAGTATCTGACCCTATAATACTATATATTCGTAAACAGGAGACGAGATCTATAGGTCCACAAAGTTTCAACTAAATCGGTGACGCGAAGGTCTTGCGCACTCCTTGTAAGCAATAAGATGAGAAGCTAATGAATTAAATTTTAATTACACTAGTAGTTCAGTTACTACTAGTATAGCTATACATTTTATTTAATATTTTAAGTATTTGATAGAATTTTAATTCTTCGCGCAGTATTATCCCTGCTTTGTAGTATAGGAACTCCTTTCGATATACATATAACGTTTTTGGAGTTACCATGCCAATACAATATCTTTTGTTTCAATAAACTCTAATGTTCCAAATACATATAACAGAAGCCAGAATAGCTGCGACTATTACATTTTTATTTCCATTACTGCTTGTTTTATTTTGCATAGTTTTTTTTAATGTTTGTTAAATGTTATTGGTGTTTCATATTTTGTGTGTTTTTATTAGTATATTCAATTATTTATCTCATAGTGGATTTTTTGTTAGGTTTAATTACATATTAATGTTTAGTATATATGTACATATGTATATACGTTGGTGTGTGGTTTGTGTGTGACCATAAGCAAAATACATGTTTCGGCCATGGGAGGATATCCCGAGTACCTCTGTGCAAGAAAGAGTACGAGAAGAGGAGGAAGTGTTAGCGGAAGAGGACGAGGAAAAATCTATGTCCGGACAAAAAAATAATGAACACGTATCACACAAACAACTATCAATTGATGCGCAACAACTTTGCCTGAACACAGTACAAAATACAATATAATAATAAATGAGTGTATAACGCAATCAGCAGCAATAAAAAGAAGCAGCAGCCCTAACAAAAGCTTCAGTATACAAAATTTATAGAATACTCAAAAACAGCGTAAAACAACGGAAAAAACCGTCAGATTTTGGAAAAAGCAAACCATTGAACGTAGAAGAAGCTATTCGGAGCGAAATCTACGAATGCTATCGCGGTAATGAAATACCGACAGCCGAAATTCTCCAAAGAAAATTGCAACGAACGGGAATAGAAATAAAAAGGAGCACATTATACGTGCGATTGCATAAGTTGGGCTTCAAATATAAAAAAGTAGGGAAGAGATCCGATCTTATGGATCAAGAAAGAATGATCAGCTGGAAATCCCAGTATTTGGATCAAATAGCAGCATTCCAGCAAGAAAATAGAATGATCTATTATCTTGATGAAACATGGTACGATACCCACGATACCGGTACAACTAGTTGGACCGATGAATCTTCAAATTGCATTGCAAGGATTCCCACGAACAAGGGTAAAATACTAATCATATTGCATTGCGGTAGTATAGAAGGCTGGGTGGACTAAGATTACCACCGTACTATTGCACTTTCAACCCAATCGAACTAATTTGTGGACAGTTGAAACGAAACATGCGTCGAAAGAATACGTTTCCGAAGTTTGGCAGTGCCCGTCGAAAGCAAAGACACTGCCCTGCTCGGTTCGACGAGCGGGCGAGCTTTGTATGTAGTTTGTTTAGAGGGGTAGGGAATACCCCACCAATTTTTTCATTTAACTCTGGACTGGTCACCACTGGACTGGTCACCACTACAACTAAATTTGTGACGCCACATGTTCTGTTTTAACGACAATATTAACAACCGACGGTGGAATTCGTCTGTGGGACTGCATTTAGTAGGATTCTAATTATATCCTTATATGAGATTATTTTGTGCTCTGTGAGGGCTCATTCGAAAGAGGATAGTCCAACGCAGTGCGCGGCAGTTGGTGCCGCAAAACTCTTTTAGTGACCTAAAAATATTTTTATTCTGTAGGTCTATTTTGTCGATTTTTGCTTACACTTTGAACACTTATATTATTAAATATTAACACAATCTCGTCAAACCATATACATATTTCGCGCACTGCGTTGAACCTCCCTCTTTCGAATGAACCCTCATCGAGCTCAAAATATTTTCATATAAGAATATAATTAAAATCCTTATATCCCATGTTTTCAGGCCATACTGTGTCGGTATGCAGCTCGCTACATTACCCGTGTCCATGCCCTTAAATAGAATCTAACTTTTATTTAACACAATTTTGTATGTACATAGAATCGATATGATAATCAATATAAAAACCGAAAACAAACCTAATGTAGTCAAGTGTTTTTGTATTCTACATTTGTTTCACTGACAAGGAACCATACCGGGGTATCCGTCTCCGATTTTGATGAAACTTTGTGGATATATTAAACAGGTGAAGATAAAGGACACGTATTTTTTATAGCGGCCCACTCGCAAGTTTTGGGGGTGAAATCACCCCTTGAAGTTTCAGCAGAAAAAAGGTATCTCGAAAACTGTCACAGATACAAGAATATTTTTAAGCAAAAGTTTCATGGTTTCTTCAAGTAAAACAAAAAGTGGCCGCAGATTTGGTAAAAAGTAAATTGTTTATAACAAATAAATTTATTGTTACAATATTTTTAGAGATACAACATAATTTACATAATGACAAGAAAGAACCGAATTTTTTTCTGAATCCATTGATATATAATATGATATATTTGCCTCCTACACTTCTGTATATTTTCATATAATACGCAGACCGCGCGTGTCCGCCGGGCTGCGGCCGTACGAGATACAGTAATTCTTCGGTTAGCGCGTGCTACTCGGGACCGGCTGCGCGCACTAATCGAATTTAGGTGAACTTTGGGTTCTTGGAAATTTCGGGCCCGCCGTCTACTGTGACGAAAAGGACAGCGCGCGAAAGAAAGAGAGGAAAGAGATGTCGGGCGTCAGATAAGGATTTAAATGCCTTCGCATCGGTGAGACAACACTAATGCAACTATAAAACTTCTTTATTGTTAATTATTTCGTTCTGCAAATTTTATGAAAATATAGCTGAGGCTGTTGTGATTAAAATAACACCAAACACGATATAATTTGGATCATATTTGCGTTGATAAATTACAAAAACGGATCCCTCCGAGCCGAGCATGAAATGCTTCCGTACGATCCCCCCGGCCGAGGAGAAACATGTTGCGATCGCTCAGAGTCACGCGGAGACACGCTTTGTGCGCAGTCAGAGTCGACGAGACACGCTTTGTGCGCAGTGAGAGTCAACGAGACACGCTTTTCGGTCGCTCAGAGTCGGCGAGACACGCTTTTCGGTCGCTCAGAGTCGGCGAGACACGCTTTCGTTCTTGTTACCCAAGCATTAGCATAAACAGTAGATAGTAAATTAGCATAAAAATTGATTAATTAATAGTGAAAATTCTAAGTGTATAATTAATAGTGGGTAAGAGTTTTATTATGTAAACATATAAGTCAATATGATCCAAATTATATCGTGTTTAGTCTCATTTTAATCACAGCAGCTTCACGAATTATTTAATACAATTTTCATAGCGCAATACGTAACAATAACAAAAATTCACGGTTGCATTAGTGTGTTTTCACAGACACGAAGGCATTTAATCTTTCGAGGGATACCGCAAGTATTAACCGCCGGGACGTGTCGGCCGGCCCGGGGGGATTCCCCCCAGTGGTGGGGATGAAACGCGCTCGCTAACGCTGTACGACTCGCGCGGCACTCATCGAGAAATTACTGTATTTGAAAAGATCTGTGAATCTTGGCGAAGAGAACTGATTGTGTCTCAGAGATTGAAGCTTAATAATATTGTCTCTTAAACGAAGATTAACATTGTAATCGGAAGCTATGACCATGTCGAGAAGCGTTTAACGAAGTTTTTCCAAACTCGAAATCCGTAAACACCTAGCGGTTGAATTCTTCCCGTTGTGCCTTTCGGTATGATAAAGTGCTTTTATTCTTTATCATGTGGCGTAGCCTCCGAAACCGTTTTAGGACACTGATCTTCCCAAGAGTCTAACAATAAAACACCTGACAATCCAACGTTAGAAAAAAACACATCTTTTAACGAAGTTTTCAGGTGGGCTGATGTTAGTTTCCCAGTTGTAGAAACCAGTATAAAAACATTTTTCGGCCTAAACATAGTTTCTTGAACCCCCGGTCCAAACTTTCCGCCAACTTCCTTAAGTACGATCAAAAGAGGAGAAAGGAGTTTCCCAGCTGCGGATATCGTAGGTTGAATCGTATAGCTGTGAGTTACTCTTTCCACTTTTTATTGACCCACGGTGTGAACGTTCTTCCCCAATGATGTTCGAGGTTGAATCCACTCTGATCAGAATTAAAGACATGTTTCGGTTCATTTGCTGTTAGGTGCGACTTCACTTCATTGATGAAAACCTCGCATTGTGCAATTTCCTCATTTCTTGTATCAATTCCATGTTTTGTAACAAATTTCGTAACCTTACGGGATACAATTCTGTGTAGCCTTTTAAATATCCATACCCAATGGGAAGAGGCGGCAAATCCCTGAAGATTAATTATTTGTTTTGCGTTTAAAGTCCAACGTTGTAGATCTGTGTCGTGAACTATTAGGTGTTTGTCTATAGCCTATATCAATTTTTGCAGTGTATGAGTACTTATACGCAGTAATGTATCTGTGCGCGATCCACCTGCACGTACTTGATACATCCAACGCCGTACTTGTCGCTCTGAAGTAGCTTTCTTAAAACGATGATGTACCGCTGTTATTGCCAGTTTACCGGCTTCCCACTTATCCAATATTCAATGGCATCCTTTCTATATTCATAATCAATTTCGTCCTCATTCTGTCAACATACAGTCGTTGTAGACGCCGCATATGGTTTATCTTCTCTATCCTGGTCTTCAACAATGTGACCATCATGAACACCAAAATGTGCTTCGAAGCCTAACTGATTGAACTGTTCCCATGCAAGTGAATTATCTTCTATAGCTGCTCTGCGGATAATCTCTGCTAAATCCTCTTTTAATTGAATTTCCACATTAGTGATCGGACTTTCCGGTCAACAATTGATAGGAAAGAGAGCAAGTAGAAGATTAATAACATTAATCGGATTAATATTCACCATTTTGTGGTTGCACGGCTCGTATGTGACGGACGATGTTACTTCCGATACTGCAGTACAACGAATCCCGCGATCTTTTTATACTCTGGTAGAAGGTAAAAGATAAAAATATTATTGCACGCAGATAACATTTCTTGGTAAATATTTTGTACACTGACGTTTACATATCCTGTATAACCGGTATCACAATTATCTGTCTGAACTTCATTAGTATGCTTTATGGCCACAACTGAATAAGATTTAATCACCACAAAGCGTCTGTGTGCAATACAGTAAGATTAAAATGTCGTCCTACAATTCAATCGTATTACCACGAATTGATATTTTATCCCCGTACCATATTTTGATATTTACAAAACTCACCGTAAATTACATTAATTAAAATTAATTAATTTTCAACACAAGTGATTTCATCAATTGTGTGTTATTTGCGTATATTATGAATAGGTCTTCCCCGCACAGGTATGGGCATATAAAAATACGTATATAAGTACATAATAATAATTCTGTTATCTTAACATCTATATATCTCAATTTCCAGCATATATTAGACGCACGTGATATGGAATGCAGCGAAAACAAGACCTTAGTGTGATTAATAAATGCGTAACTCATAATAATAGCCGACCGTATGCCTATACAATATACAATATATTTCGTACGGCCACAGCCCGGCGGACCCGCACGGCCTGCGTATTATGTATATGAAAATTTACAAAACTATTGGAAGCAAATCCATCATATTATATATCAATGGATTCAGAAAAAAGGCTATAGCCGGATAAGGGGGTCAAATATGATTACCGTACAATACAAATTAAAATACTAAAAAAATGTTCTTAAAATATTTCTAAACAAATATTAATCGTTGTCATATAGTTGGGAATAAGAAAAAAGTTAATTCGCAGAAAAAAAAAATCAACCTGAGTTCGGGGACTCGAACCTACAAAAAGTTTGCAGCGGTTTATGAGTCCGACACTTTGCCGCGGGACCATCGACGCCGTTGAAAATATTGTGAATACTTTAGGATATAAGGCGACTGACGTGACCTCAACCGCTTCGTTTTATTACCCTCTTCGATATCTATGGTGGTCTGCTGAATATAAAAACATTAAACATAGCATAAAACACTTATTTCGCAAAGACTAGACAAAAGTTCGCCGTATAAGTTACTCTGACACGCAAAAAACGACGAAAAAATCGGTTTTTAATTTTTTTAACTGCGGCGCAGTCAATTCAAAAATCTGAAAAAAATTGAGAGTAATAGTACCACTAATATGTACCTACAAAAAAAATATAAAAGTGCGTCTCCAATTCCTTCAATACAAAATCGGCGTTTTCCGGCATTTTTTTACGTTTTTCAATTTTTACAGCTCGGGTTTGTAATTTGAAAAGCTGTAAAAATTCTACAATATGTGCCTCCATAATTGCAATGTCTCAGATTTTTTTCAAAATTTTGTATGCGCTAAAATGGAAGATATTGCGGAAAAACTGTATTTTGCTTTTTTCCCTGTAACTACCCTCCCAGTCGCAGCTGCAGGGTTGAAACTTGGTACGAATTGGTTTTTCTTGATAAGCTATCGAATGACACCTCACAAGTTGAATTTGGTTTAGGGGCACATTTGACCCCCTTATCCGGCTATAGCCTTTCGTTTCTTTTTTGACATTACGTAAATTGCTGTATCTCTTAAAATAATGTAAGAAGAAATTTGTTTGTTATAAGCACATTACTTTTTTCAAAATCTGCGACCACTTTTTGTTTTACTTCAAGAAACCATGAAACTTTTGCTTAAGAAGTTTTCTTATATCTGTGACAGTTTTCGAGATACACTTTTTCTGCTGAAACTTCAAGGGGTAATTTCACCCCTAAACTTGCTATTGGGCTGCTATAAAAAAATACGTGTCCCTTATTTTCGCCTGCTTAATATATCCACCAAGTTTCATAAAAATCGGAGACGGACACACCCGTATGGTTCCATGTTCGAACAATTTACAATATTCTACATTTTCAATCGCTGATTTCAATGTCAACGATCAAATTCAATAAACGAAAGTGCATGATAGACTTTAGAGATAAACTAATGATATTAATCAGGCAATTTGGTTATTTAGTTGTACGAGACGATTTGAAAAAGCTCGCTTATCTAAATTAATACAGATTGTTATTGTTTACTTGTGAGCTTTTGTTTAACCTTTCACCCATAAATTAGTAATTCCTGGCACAGTTGAAAAGAATAATGCTAAATCAGAATATGCATATACAGTGTATCCTATATATCATATAAATATTGAATGGTTTTGTTTTAACACCCTGTATCTCATATGCATAATAAATATTTAATTGATAATATAACAAATAAATGAATGGTCTTTCAAAAACGAATAGGTCAGAAGACTACAGTAAAATTTTTGCAAATATGGCTTTGTTTTTTAGAAAAATAATTACTGAGATTTATTATATAAAAATCTAGTAGACTGAAATCACTATATATTATATAAATGATTAAAATTATGCATACATATTTGCCAACTTCGCTTTATAACATAGACTTCAATTTCATTTCCTACAGATTAAATTAAATTCTGGAAAAAATATAATACTGGGGATTTTCAATGAAACAAGCTATTCCAAAATTACAAAAATCACTAAAATTGTGAGTACATAATAGGTAACTAATCTAAGTGAAATAATAATACAATATATTATTGAATAGCTTTGTTGTTGCTGTTTATCTTCAATTACTCGCGATCCATAGGTTAAGGAAATGCTGCTCTATAACACTAGAATTTTATTCATTCCCCTTTGTTCCAGCGTAAAACCTCAACAATTCGAAATATGTTGCTCCTATAACTCGAATTATTTGCTACCCGTTTAGACGCATTACTTTACCTCTCTAATTCTATTTCAGTGAAGATCGACCTCTGCGAGTCGAAGTTTACTTCTGCACTTCTGGCATCAATTAAAATCCATGAGAAAATTATTACTTTTTTTTTATTTTTTGCTTCCCAACCAGTTTGACATTAGAATTCAATACATTAATTTATGACGATGATTACAGTAAAATACTTTTATATGTTATTTTGATAATCTAATTTTTATAAAATACTATTTACAATCTGCAAGTTGGAAAATTTGCGGCTTCCTTATTTTTTACATTAATGCACCTAAGTTCTTGTTACTTCAATGAAAATATGATTTTATAGGAAGTAGGAAACGAATAAACAGGAAGGCCAGGCATCAGGCATCAGAAGTAGGCACTGATGATATTAAATTGCTGTGTTATGTCGCTATTTTATTGTACTAAACGATTTTTAATAAAAATTCAGGAATATTTCCATGAAAAACTTACAACATTTGACCAATATAATATATTTACATTAAACCTTTGCACCCAAAAGGCGACTCTCACTTGTCATATCATTTAACACAAATACTAAAAACGAAAAAAACCACTGAGAGGCGACACTACCTTTTCTATCAACAGAAATTTTTCCATGGTATATTTCATGTTCTGCTTATGTTCAATTCACACTATGGCATGGTTTTTAATATTATTATTAGGTAACCAAGTTCTGGTTTTCAATGTGGAAAAAGGAATATACACATAATATGAAGGAATATAATTTATATATTGAAAGAATTTCCCTTGTATTCAACCATCTTTCCCTAATGGAAAACGAGCTGTAAATACCACTTTTTAAGAACCTATAGTTTTTGAAAGCAAAGAAGTTTTCTAATGCTGTTTCCACAGATGCTCAAGTTTCTAAACAGCTGATTCCTTAAACGTTTCTCTAGACTCAGAAATAGTATAAAAAATATTGGAATTGTGTAGAGGTTGAGACTAAACTATAACTGTATCTATATGGCTATAACCATAACTATAAAAATATGGTTGTAGCCGTTTCTAATTGTCGACACGAGGCCTAGTGATCTAAGAACTACTGACTCAATCGTTGAGTTCTTTTCCACAAATTGGGAAAAAACTTCTACAATGAATATAATTCCTGGTCGTATTTTGAGGAGTCTGACTCAAACAAAAATTTTATATCAAATTCGGGCCATATTGTAGAGATTATCTTCGGTACACCTCACGTGAATGGACTGGAGGTCAGGTCTCCTACCGTTTGGGCCCCAATATCTTCGAGCTAAATGGTACAGTAAAGGGTCAAGTATCCTACACTGCAGTGCTTAAATGACCAATTTTATATCATAGCCAATAATGGCACAAAGCCAAAATAGATGTATTTAACCCTACAATTCCCAATGAGTCATTTTAAAAATGCATCAAATTCTGTCACCAGTTAATATTTAAATTTTATCAACAAGGATCTGTAGTTTTATTTACGATAAATCAAATAGCAAGTCAAAATAATAGGTAACCAAAATAAGAAGATACAACATATAGTAGGTGCATACAAAGGGATAGTAAATAATCTAAAGAAGCCTTTTGTTTATATGGCAACATAGTAATGTCAGCATGTTATTCACAACAGAAATTGACTACCTTGAATTGCATAATTTTGTTAACAATTAATATCAAGGATGGTTACATATGGATATCATTGGTATGTTATTATTACAAGTTACATAGGGGTACAATAAAAAAAATTTGTGTTGCATTTCAACAGCCCATTTTATCAATTCCCACTTATTAACAGTTTTTCAAATTCGGACATGTGTTAATTTAAAATAATTTGCAAATAATCTCATTTGACATTAAAATGCTGAATAAAAAAAAATTGTAAATAATGAAGTGCTTCTTGCAATAAACGGATTCGATTACTATTAGCACAATGGGAGAAAATGATTGAAAACAATGAAGACTAAGTAATTTATTAAATTAATGAGTTTCTGCAAAATAATGCAATTTATTCATTTATATGTACTAAAAACTAACAATATTGTCTATGTTATGTCTATAGTGCCAAAGTGAAAATTGACAATCTCGCCATGATATGTAATATTAATATTTACGAAAAATTGAAATTCTTCAGTGCTTTACAATGTACTCTATTTCCTACAAAACTACCATATTATCTCATTTAAATTAACTGATGAACTCCGGCATTGCCATGCACTGCAGATCATTAATGCAGTAAACATGTTCAGGGAACTAGTTTTTTGTGTTCTAGTACTGTACTCCAAATAATATTTACTATGCGGAATGAATGTAGTTATACCGAAATATACAAACTTATACAATGTTGAAACAGAGGTATTTAAGGAAACAGGTTTTCTGCACGATATCATTTTAGTCCAAATAAGGTTTACTATGTACAATTCATACAGTTATACAAAAATACATAAAGTTATACAAAACTGAAACTGATTTCTCTATTTATATACTTTACTTTGCCTTGACATGAGATGCATCCAAAAGAAATTTTTATAAAGCTGCAATACTAACTGTATTATTAACTGTAATACAATATTGAATCATTTGTTAACCCTGTGCCGCCTATGTCGAGTCTAACATGATATTGCATTTTGTTACAGCAAATACTACATGGATATAATATCATGACTTTATGCACATTTATCAGATTTCTTCACATCACGCACGTTTTGTAGTTTTATTCTGTAATAGTAAAATATAATCTACCTATGCTAAACATTCAAAAGTAATTAAATAAATGCCAACTGGCTGGAACGAAACAGCAAAAGTAATTTAGACCAAAAAGGTGAACTGTTTAAAAATATGGCTAAAAAAGTAATAGATCATAAATCTTTGCAGCAGGGATTTATCCCGGTATTTTGTGGTTGCACTCTCACAGCCCTTACAGAAACCAAAATACCAAAACGACGTCATACCGGTAGATTTTCCAATATCTCTCAGTTTTCTTATTTTATTAAAATTTTCCAAATATTTGTAGACATGCATTTAAAACAGCGCTACCAATATACTTGTCAGAAACACCAGGTTTACGAAAAGTGTCAATTTGACGCATTTCAAATTCGAAAGACAAAAATGAATGAAAGTCCATTATAATTATATAAATAAATTAATTATATTTCATTGCTAAATTAGGTGAATTAATTTTTTAAAGAAAACGTGCATTTTTTTGTCAATCATTTATTTGAGGAAAGTCCATAACAATAACTGTTCAAAATTGTCAATAAACCTAGTGTAAAAGAAAGTTCGTTTTTTAAAAATAAACGGTTCTGGTGTAAGTGGCATGTGTATAAACCAAAAGGAACCCCTGCTTTCCTCACTCCATGGCCAGATCTCAACAACAAGCAAAGCAGTGCAATGTCGGGTTGCTTGCTATCCCCTTAATTAATTTTTTATTGTTATATTAGTTATTATTGTAATATATTTGTTTTAAAATGTAGCTCATTAAATACGACCAGGATATGATTAAGAAGTAACCAAAACGCGTCATAATATAATTAGTCAATCTCCCTCATTCATGTAATAGATATTCATTATACACACAGTGCTATTAGGTTATAGCAATAAACTATCAACTCACCAGTAAGAGTTGCAAAACAAAAATAATAATGTATAGAAGAATCATACAGATTTTCCTGGGGGTTGTTAATTTTGGTACACAAATCATTTCAGTACATTTTTTCTTTTTCTGTGCCGCCTGATGGAAATTAGTAATCAAAAAGATAAAAATTTGATGCCAATGTATTTTTAGTTATCGAGTAACATACAAAAACATCTATTAGAGTGTTAAAAAATCGTCTAAACTTATTTATTTTTCCTTCGACCGTAACATTCCATCTTTTCTTCTAATTTGGTTAGAATCCAACAACGTGTAGAAAGCTAAATAAACATATATCTATTCCTAATAAAAATGTCATGGACGTCATATATCTGCTTTCAATAGAATAAATGTTTTTATTTTCATGAGCAACTTTTTCCCGAAATTCGATATTATTCACGATGTAGCATAAGGGCTAGAAATGTGAGATATTTACATTTCACATGTGTGGCATTACACAATAAATCCCAAAATATATGACTATATTCGAAAATGTTGCACTAAATTAAAATTCTTGCATAAGTAATTTGTTCAATTGCACATAGTAACTGCTTATAATGTAAAACATATAGCATATGCCCCAATGTAATTTGCTTTGTCAACTTTAATATTGATCCCCACTATTTTAAATATACAAGCAAATTGAACTAAAGTAATTTTTCAATTTACAAAATTTAACATCATCAATTTGAGTATTTCCTCGTAAAAAAGGATAGGTTGTTCTTAATATATGAAACACAGTAATAGGATACCGTATAAGTAACAACATGAAAATTAAATAAACTTTAATTATATTGGAGTTAATTAAATACGAATGTTTGGAAATAAAATTTTACGTAATTTAAAAGAAATAGTTTAAAGAAAGCTGACTTTAAAGCATGTAACAAATTATTTAATTGACGTTCGTACGAATGATAAGGAGAAAAGTAAGCATTTGACAATTCATACCCAGAACGTGAACTGCAGTGAAGCAAAGGAGTAGTAAAAACTTCGACATCGTTCAGAACTTCGAATTACTGCAACAAACAAATATTCCTGTGAACTGAAACTTGTATGGCTGTTATAAATTGCAAACACTTATACGGAGTGAAAAAAATATGTGAAGATACACAGCGTACGATATGTAACGTAAAAGTCTAATACAACTTTACAGTTTCTCAAAAACCTTGTTCTCACAGTCACACATCGAGTGAACTGACGCACAAATTCTGGTTAAGGATAGTTCACATTATTCCCGCTGTAGTGTTACGCTATCGCGTTTAGCAGGCCTTAATATCTAGTGATATCGAATCAACGATCGACAATATAACTATAACAATCGACAGCGGAAATAAATTAGGAGCGCTATTCGAAACAGGATGAGCATACGCGCGATAAATAAAGCTGTAAATTATTCAAGTACCAGCGTAGGTTCTCGAACAATAGGAAACTCGGAGCATTCGAATCTTAGAACACTTCACTTGGAAGATTCTAAAGGTTATTTATTACGGAGCGTAAAGAATTAGCTAAAGTGTATTGAAACACGTACGACCTCCGGAGGTTGTCAGACCCCACGATATCCTGTTCTGGCCGCCACATGTTCTACCGTTGAACAAAAGGACATCCCAAGAGCCACTTGACTCTTCAGCGCGTTTTCTCCGACCCTCGCGCGTTTTTCCTTAATTTTCTCGCGTTTTCCCCAAATACGCGCGTACCCTGACGCCCTTACCGAGAAGCGTAGCACTGCCACCTCCACGCGCCCAAGGACGAATAGAAACCCACCAAGCACCAACCCCATTGGACAAGGACGATTTCGAAGGAGGACCAAGGAACCTAGGAAGAGGAAACAGAGCTGTAATGGGAAGAAGAAGAAGCCCTGCACATCAGATAGAATTGAGACCTGAACTGGAGATTAAATCGAGTCGTGAAAGCAAGATCAATCTAAACATTTGAGCAGAGATCAACTTAGCGAAATACTTGTACAAATAAATACTATCTCTTGGAATAAAACAGTGAATCTTTACAAAAGTCTTTATAAAAGTTAGTGTTCTTTGAATATTCCGCGCCTTTCCACAAGCAGAGCGGTTCAGCGCTCCACGGGCAACCGAACCAACTCCAAGTCCCCATATCCCACCAATCGCGGCGCAACAAGATCAATTTGAGTCGTTATCAGTGTTACGCTATCGCGTTAACGGGGCTTAAGGTCTAGTAACATCGAACCTGCGATCGACTAGGAAATCGTAACTATCGATAACGATAATTATTTAGGAGCGAAATACGAAGTTAGATGAACATACGCGATACTCCGATCAATACATTGTATAATTATTGTACGCGTATTCCTACGATGCGCTGTAAGATTCCTTCACCTTCACGTATTTTCTCGGGTATTTTCCACGATTCTCTATTTACCGTTACTCCGCGTCTTTCACGCGCTTACTTGGGTTTTTCCCATTTCTCCCCTGCGCACGCACCCCTACGTCCTTACCGGAAAGCGAAACGTTACCACCTCCACGCGTCCAAGGACGATCCAAGGCCCAGCAAGACTCAACCCCATTGGCCGTTACCTGAGGAGAGGGAGGAATCAAGGACTCAGGAAGAAGAACCAGAACCGAAATGGAAAGGAGAAGAAGACACATTCATCAGTATTCAAGCAGTATTCATTGAGTATTTATCAGAACTCATTAGAACTTGTTTATTCCGGGAACAAGCAGTATCTTTAACGCTAAAGTATAGAATAAATAGTCATTCTTTCTCAACTATAAAACTTGTGTTTGATTATTCCGCGCTTCTCCACAAGCAGAGCGGTTCAGCGCTCCACGGGCAACCGAACCTACACAAAGTCCCCATATCCCACCAATCGGGACGCAACAAAATTGGTGACAGCGGTGGGATATTCAAAAGTGAAGAGGACGATTTGGAAAATTCATCCTCTGCAGCCGGCTTGTGGAAGGCGTTTATCAACGGTGCAAGCTCTCTCTCCTGGGTTTTACACGGTTTCCCCAGGAGCAAGGATAAATATCGGAGAGAAGTGATAATCTACGGCCGTGCCGAGTATCCTGGCTTATCGCATGCACATCCAAGACGACCTGAAGGACGAACAACGAGAACTCCACCCACGGCATCGAGGCAGAAATGACGACCGACGGATAGCTGTTGCTGACCTGCAATTCATCAATCAATGAAACGACAGAGGAACACCACATCATCGACAGACACAGAGCCAGTGGAGTGGTAACTTAGAGACATTAAAGTGAACCTTGCGCTCACGGTGTTTACTTACGAACGGGAATCTCGCGAATTCAGAAATTTGTAAGCTCCGGAAATGATATTTGATTCTATTTCGAAATAGGACCGTAGTTAAAGTATATTTGTGATCGCGTCTCGGAAACGTAGGACGATCCGCAGTGGTGATAGAAGCCCCTTTTTGATCGAATTTACCCATATATCAGGCCGACGGAATTTTCCCTCGAGCGCCTCAGATAGGCAACCCGTCATTAATAAATTCTAATATCGCACTCTGTTCGCGAAATGGATTCGCTTAGCTTCCCCGACGCGAGTAGTTCTTCTAACAACAATGATCTTGCTAGCGTTAAAATGTTTCCCGTCAAACCTGCAGAAGAATCCTTGGACCCAATTGAAACTTCTTTCTGTCATTATTCCACGATTCGATGGAAGCCCTTGCTCGCCTACGCGTTCCTATAAAATTTCCCAGTA
The DNA here is from genome assembly GCA_907165295.1 of Nomada fabriciana. Taxonomy (NCBI): domain Eukaryota; kingdom Metazoa; phylum Arthropoda; class Insecta; order Hymenoptera; family Apidae; genus Nomada; species Nomada fabriciana. The sequence continues at coordinate 13,485,582 of OU015689.1, forward strand.
AATAAATAACTGTTTCTCGGAAATTCCCCGCACACACGTGCAAGTAGAATTTAAATTTGATTTCCAAAAGAGAACCTTGCAAACGAAAGGACCCGGAGAAGTACTGATGTTCGTTACTGCCCCAGGGATCAGAAAGTGATTACCTCCCCTGTCGTTGTCTTTCATTTGATTGTTCCCTCACACCGTTCTGCTCTTGCGTTGATATTGGGTCTCGTCGAGTATTCGTGCATTGCATAACGTGTCGCGAATTTGCGAATGCATGTGCGAGTAAGACATTTTTCCGACGTTTCGGTACCCTTGTATATATCTACCATTGGAGATCGAACGAGAACGTTGTGTCGAGGAGGAAAGGACGTACAGACGGTTGTGTTCAACCACCAGAAAGAACCTCTTTGGCGAGGCTTGAACAAAAGTCGAGACATTACCCAACACCTACAATATCCAAAAACCCACTCGGAGCTTTCGTGTGTGGCACTCGCAGGCGCCGGCGAGCTGTTACCCTCGGATTCTCTGGACTCCAATCCTACCCAGACAGAACGAAAATTCGTAGCCTCCGTTTTCCTAACACGTGGGAAGGCGGTAGCAAAAACGAAAGCGGAAATGAACCTGGTAAAGACCGAGAAATTGACGATACATTTCCTGACAAATATCATACCCCAGATAAAAGAGGAGGTTCCTACTTTCTCCCATGAAGCCATCTTCGTGAAGAGTAGAACCATCCCTCTACGCGACCGCGAATAGCTATGCAAAGAACGTAGATTGTGCAAGGATTGTGTTCACCCACATCAGAGTTGTTGTTCGAAACCGCTGGCTGGTAAATCGGATAGGCTGCAGATCCCATCATTCCGACCTGGCCCCGGCTAGCGCACGCTCGGTGTCGGGATATGGTGCTGTTCTGGACGCAACGCCGTCAGCACCAGGCAGAGAAAGGTTAAGTGCGGTACCGGATGACATGCCGGAGCACAAATGAGAAAGAGAGGTGCATTGAGGTGCATGCTGTCGGAACACACTCCAAGCTAGGAACGAAGCAGTGTGATACATCTGCGACGAAAGAAAACGTTAAACGAAATGTGACCCAGATTCTACCTTTTGTAATGACAGACAATGAACCTACCCTCCTCCACTACCTACATCAAGGAAAGTAATAGAAACCTGTTCATGTTGCATGGTAGTTCTACCAGAAATCCTGATATCATACCTTTACCCATTGTAAATTTGAAAACTGTACCCATCGTACCCACACAATCAACTGATTGATCGATACAGATGTACTGGAGAAATCCATATAGATCTGCACTAACTTCACCAGTCCGATGACAAACCCATTTGGTAAAAGCTCAATATCCACAGGATTACGCCCATCATATTTCAACTACACCATTAGTTCCCTCGTTCGTACACTCACAACCTTCACGAATTATCTACAAGATATTGTTCACCTGAACAAACCACTCCAGTACATGTAGTAACCGAGTTTCCCTGACGAATTACTCTATAAAATTAAAATTTCAATACTACTTGAACTCTCTAAAGAAAAGATACCTCGTATACTTGCCCACTATCTCGATAAAATTGTCCACATTACTATCCACTACCCGCTACCACAGCTGCGATCACCGGAACCAAGCTAGAGACAGACCAGAATGTTATTTGAAACTAATATCAATCCGCGTAAACTCCGTGTAAATAGTCGTACACATCTATTAAGAGAACCAAGATACTACAATTCGACTCTACTTGAATAGGGCCATACCATGTAACAAGTCCACAGAACGACTTGATAGAGTTAGAAATAGGAAACAACAAATTAGGAAGATTCGCATAAATAAATTAACATCAGCTTCCCTGATTCCTAACCGTAAACAATAACAATGCGATTAATGTGAACCTAAATTTAGCCTTGCGCTTACTCGTCATGTACGTCGTGTATTGTATACCAACGACATTGATAAAACTCGAAAATTCGCCGATCTTCACGTAAGAAATATGCACTCACGTATAAAGTATGTAATTTGAAAGCTGTCACCGTAGGTAACACCTTTTGTTAAGGGGGGAGGTGTTACGCTATCGCGTTAACGGGGCTTAAGGTCTAGTAACATCGAACCTGCGATCGACTAGGAAATCGTAACTATCGATAACGATAATTATTTAGGAGCGAAATACGAAGTTAGATGAACATACGCGATACTCCGATCAATACATTGTATAATTATTGTACGCGTATTCCTACGATGCGCTGTAAGATTCCTTCACCTTCACGTATTTTCTCGGGTATTTTCCACGATTCTCTATTTACCGTTACTCCGCGTCTTTCACGCGCTTACTTGGGTTTTTCCCATTTCTCCCCTGCGCACGCACCCCTACGTCCTTACCGGAAAGCGAAACGTTACCACCTCCACGCGTCCAAGGACGATCCAAGGCCCAGCAAGACTCAACCCCATTGGCCGTTACCTGAGGAGAGGGAGGAATCAAGGACTCAGGAAGAAGAACCAGAACCGAAATGGAAAGGAGAAGAAGACACATTCATCAGTATTCAAGCAGTATTCATTGAGTATTTATCAGAACTCATTAGAACTTGTTTATTCCGGGAACAAGCAGTATCTTTAACGCTAAAGTATAGAATAAATAGTCATTCTTTCTCAACTATAAAACTTGTGTTTGATTATTCCGCGCTTCTCCACAAGCAGAGCGGTTCAGCGCTCCACGGGCAACCGAACCTACACAAAGTCCCCATATCCCACCAATCGGGACGCAACATCAGAGATCAACTTAGCTATTAGCAACAGAGCTACTTCGGCGAATTACTTGTACAAACAAATACTATTTCTTGAAATAAAACAGTGAATCTTTACAAAAGTCTTTGTAAAAGTTAGTGTTCTCTGAATATTCCGCGCTTCTCCACAAGTAGAGCGGTTCAGTGCTCCACGGGCAACCGAATCCCCATAAAGTCCCCATACCCCACCAATAGCTGCGCAACACACTTATTAGTTCTGTTGCGCCGCGATTGGTGGGATATGGGGACTTGGAGTTGGTTCGGTTGCCCGTGGAGCGCAGAACCGCTCTGCTTGTGGAAAGGCGCGGAATATTCAAAGAACACTAACTTTTATAAACTCTTTTGTAAAGATTCACTGTTTTATTCCAAGAGATAGTATTTATTTGTACAAGTATTTCGCTAAGTTGATCTCTGCTCAAATGTTTAGATTGATCTTTCTTTCACGACTTAAGTTGATCTCGCTTTCACGACTCGATTTTATCTGTGTTCAGGTCTCAATTCTATCTGATGTGCGGGGCTTCTTCTTCTTTCCATTACAGCTCTGTTTCCTCTTCCTGGGTTCCTTGGTCCTCCTTCGAAATCGTCCTCGTCCAATGGGGTTGGTTCTTGTTGGGTTTCTATTCGTCCTTGGGCGCGTGGAGGTGACAGTGCTACGCTTCTCGGTAAGGGCGTCAGGGTACGCGCGTATTTGGGGAAAACGCGGGAAAGCTAAGGGAAAACGCGCGAAGGTCGGAGAAAGCGCGCTGAAGAGTCAAGTGGCTCTTGGAATGTCCTTTTGTTCAACGGTAGAACATGTGGCGACCAGAACAGGATATCGTGGGGTCTGACAACCTCCGGAGGTCGTACGTGTTTCAATAGACTTTAGCCAATTCTTTATGCTCCGTAATAAATAACCTTTAGAAACTTCCAAGTGAAGTGTTCTAAGATTCGAATGCTCCGAGTTTCCTATTGTTCGAGAACCTACGGCTGGTACCTGAATAATGTACAGCTTTACTTATCGCGCCTATGCTCATCCGGCTTCGAATTTCGCTCTTAATGTATTACCGCTATCGATTGTTATAGTTATATTGTCGATCGTTGATTCGATATCACTAGATATTAAGGCCTGCTAAACGCGATAGCGTAACAGTTCGATGAATGAAAGCCTGAATTTTCGCAGAAGGACGACGTTTCGAACATTTATTATAATTAGTATAATAATTGACTAAAATCTGTATTACCTTTAGCTTTACCACTTATTACCTTTCAATAAAGCATTTTCATCCATAAGTTTGTATGCATTTTTCTTACATACTCGATCTTATTAACACGTAGAGAGGCTCAAAGTAATACTCGACACATACATTTTCATATTTCATACAACGATTTAGAATGTAAGGAAAAGATTTAATCAAAATATTAACAAAATTATGTAAACAAATGTTGGTTTGGTTTTTGGTTCAATTTACATACATTGGAATAAAACTTAATAAAAACCAATTTTGCCTTCTGCTTAAATTTTCTCCTTACATTATAAACCACTTCATGAAGTACGAAAATGCTGTTCGAGTTTTGCTTTAACCCACACGACATATACATAAGTACATACAGCACATATGTATGTAAGTACATACATATGTGCAGTATAAGTTTGCCCCCGACCTTTTTCGGCACCTTGTATATTCTTTCTAATGAAACATATGTATTACTATAATAATTCTAGTCATCTTAACAAATTTGTAACAATCATTCATTTATTTGATATCAAGTTTATCGTACTATTACAGTATTTAAAAGAAATCAACGTATTAACTGTCCATTCACATACTTACATCGTAGCTATGTCAATGTTTTTCTATGGGAATTGTGCTTACATTTTCCGACAACAGATGACATAACCTAACCTATGCACTTGGGTATAGTAATGCATTAGTATCCCCACTACTTGGTAAATAAATGAATACAGCTGGCAAGTTGCTACGGAAAATTTACATTACGAAACTTGACATCTTCCTCAAACTTTTTCGTTACAAATCTGAGGTAATGATAAATGTTATTCGCCTTCTATTTTTTCCTTTCTTGCATTCCATTTCATATCGTATAACAAGGTTGGTCAAATTTTGTATGAAACTTAAGAATTTATAAAAATCTTGGAACAAATAAAGGTTTGCTATACAAATTTGTTCAGTTCAATCGATTTTTTACATAATATTATATGATAACTTTCGTTTACGTGATTTTGTAAAGTTCTTTATTTTTATTTTATTATAATCTTGTATTTACCACTACATGGTATATTTCATGTTTCGAATTTAGTTTATTTTGCAATGCAAATGTACTTCAAAGATAGAATAGAATTTTAAATATCAGTGTATTGTTGACAGAAATAGAAGTTTATTAAATGAAATATTAATATATCGTACCGAACTAGGAAGAAAAATATATTACCAAAACAATAGTACAATTATTTGTACATAACAATAGTGTTTTAATTGTGACGTCCAAATAATAGATGCCAATAAGTGCATTTTGTTCTGTTCAATGTATATATATATCATAATATTTTTCTCTGATTTAATATAATTCATATTAACTCGTAACCAGTGACCTGGAGTATGGGAGACAATAGATTCCTCCACATTAATAATAGTGTATAACAGTTTTTATAGGTTTATAATATAGGAGCAATATAATGAGAATAAATATATGCTGACAATTTAATGAGTATATTCAATTATTTTAAACTTATAGTTTTGAGGAACATAGAGAAACGCCTATAAAATGTTTAGTATCTGTGACAGCAAACTGCTTAGAAATAAAAATAACTATTAACATAATTACTTTTTTAACCGTTTCCATTCAGTACCTTCTAGAATTTGATCTATGATAAAGATGATGTTCATTTGTTTGGTTCTGATTAAAACAAAGTGCACTTATAATTTGTATGTTCGATTATGTATTTCCAACAAAAGTGAAGTCGCAGTTGCAAATCTGCCTGCAAACTTCCAAGAACTTCTCTATTGCAAAAGTACATTTTATATTTTGATAGATATCTGCACCAGTTATATGTGGAGCATGTAAATATTGTATTTGTATATTCTTATAAAATGAGATATGATATATTTTTATGTGGCTTTATATTAATGATATAAGGCTGACTGGGTATAGTATAACACTATAATTATGAACATAGCAAACAATAACCCTTATTTAAACCTATAGGAATTGGATATGTGAAGGATTTATTTATATTTGTCAATTCTTATTAAAATGTAGAAGATGGTTGTAATATATCAATAAATAACACATATCCTATAATCATAATCGCAATACCAAATATTATTAAGGAAACAACAATAATATAAGTAATTTTCAGTAGATAAATTTGTTAACTTCCTAGTTGTTTGTATGATTAAAATATATGTATTGAATTTCTGTTAATAAGTACCAAACGGTTTTACAAACCTAATTTTTGAATCCATTTTACATCTTTAGTAGAATTCAACGTTGAAAATTGAATAATCTACTATGTACACGAAAGCAAATGGGTAATATCTAAATGATATAAAAATAGTTACTCTATTAATATTTATTTCAACAATTTCATCAATGATACTAGTTCGTCAGCCAATATTAGTCTTATATTTTTTAGTTGTTTAGACTGAACATTGATTCAATTGCATGACATGTTAATTATATAATTGTTATTGATATATTGTGATTTCTAAGAAGAGTAAATTGAGTAAAATAATTTTGGAACTAGCGAGAATTGCTTACTTCTTTTCTTCTCAAACCTACTGATTCTCTGATGTTTAAATAATATTGATTGTTCTATGACAAAGGTACAGTTTTATATATCTGACAAAACCATTTATTCATATTTTCATTCGTTCTACAATGAATTGGAAATTATTTGCGCTGTAACAAACTGTACATGTATGACTGTTTCTTCCAATTAGATATTTTTAAATTACGGAAGTTATAGAAGAACTTACTTATGTTCGATAATATTGTATATAAAACTAAAAAGTATTGTAATACAAATTCCAAGATTAAATAGTTATGCTAACAAAAGTATAAATAATGCAATAAGTCAATAAACTTATATATTATAATGTAAATGATTTCCATTAATCCTTATTGAACTGTTTTTAATGAAATATATATCATTAAAAAGAAAAAATGAATGAGATATCAATTAAAATTTAACGCTGATATTACATGTGCAATTCTAGCTTAAATGTAAGAGGATTTGACCTAAATACATATATGCCCAAGTGATGTGTGTAATTAGTGTGCATATAAATAAGCAAATCTTATTTTTTAATAATCTTTATTGTCTTTTTTCAGCATCATTATTATGATATTGTTCTATCTCCAGCATTTCGTATGTCTGGATTAGCAGTGAAACAAGTATTTCTGAAAAATTTTTGTAAGAGCATATCGATACTAGAGATATTAACATCGTCTTACCATAATTTGATGGGAGCAATGTCGAATCTCACTGCAGAACAAAAATTAAATCAATCATCGATGGAACCTTTCTTGGAGACGTATTACAACTGCGGCAATAGTCATGAAATTCCAGTAATGTTTCCAGGAAATTTGCCGTGCGAAACTAATATATCGAATACATGTGTGGAAACGTCGATATTCCTGAATGATAAATACCTGACAGATAAACAAAAATATAAAGCAATGAGGCAATGGAAACGTTTTAAGAAAGGTAAGAATAGCATCGTTTCTGTGAAAAAAAGGACCTAGTATTCATTCTAGAATTTTTCCAGAGAAGCTGACCTCTAGTTCGGAAGAATATTTCATTCTGAAGGTACTGTCGTTCAACATTTTGGCGCAATATCTATTGGAAACGTATTCATTTTTATACAAGGAACACGATAAAGGGGCACTATCTTGGAATATTAGGAGGCAGCTTCTGTTACAAGAGATTTTAGAAGCTCATGCAAATGTTAGTCTTTCACTAATTTTTTATAATTTTATATATTATTATTCATTACCTTTTATTAATTCGTATATAATGCTTTTGATATTAAGTTGCATGAAGTTGTGTGAAATCAGTAGTAGTATAGTCGGGTCTCTTTTTATGTGGATTTCTATGCTGTTTTAAAGTTATCCAAATTCGGGGTTTCCCCTTTGAATATACATATGTAGTGCATGATGATTTTGTTTCGAATGATTTTTGCAAATATGCTTCTCACAACAATTGCGTTTCATAGAATGTATATTACTACTTTCTACATATGTAAAAACATCTAGCACGCTTTTGTTCTGTCAATTTTAAGGTAAGTGTTTTTTGTGCGATTTTGTTATATGCAGTTTTGTATGGTACGTGCCTACCGCATAAAGGGAGGATCGACAACACAGTGGTGGTTTGAAAACCGCATTCTTTTTCTTTTTTGCCGCTTTTAAATATCTGGAGTATTAAAAATATCCCCTCAAGATATTAGAGTGAAATTGAAATTTGAGAGGAATAACAAAGTTACAACCTGTCCTATATATATAAAAACACAATGCTCTGAAGCCTCGTTCAGACTTGGCATATTATTTCTAGACACACACGCCATATTTTAAATTTAAATTATTAGTAGATACATAGTTTATAGATCAGTACGCTTTTGCCCGACACATGTTCAAAAGTTCGAGTGACAAATAAAGTTAAATCGGACAGAGAAGAGGTAGTTGAAAATAATATAATCAGTGACAGAGTATGCAGTTAGCAAAATTTTGAATGCCTTTATCCCGGAACGATATTCTTCAAACTGGGCCCGAACTTTGCTGTTTTTCGTTAGAATTGTATACAGTTTTGCATGGCAATTTTTAGAAATATTTTGTTCCGTTGTACTCGCGGAATTTCTGGCTGGTCAATTATTCTTTTGATAACGTTAGAAAAATATCCACATATTTTACTGATTTTCGGACATTATGCTTCCAATGCTTTCTATTGTGTAACAAATCATTTCTTTCTTACATCCACATGTATATGGGGTGTCTCACCTAGTTCTGCCACCCTTAATTATTCTCTGATTAGTCACTGTACAAAAAAATGGTTTGGCAGAAAGGTGATTTCAATGTCTTAGGGTGATACATTGTTGACTACGTTTTGATCTCCACTTTGTAAGGGCAAGCAATGAAATAGGGCATTTCGTTTAAAAAAACGTTACCATTACAGAAATTTCAGAAGCTATGATCTTCAGATGACCTTCAACCTCATAGTCTAATTTCCCCCCTATAATACACTAACTTTGTCCCGAACCATTTTCTTTAACGTGACTAATCAGAGAATAATTAAGGTGGCGGAGTTACGTGGGACATCCTGTATAACTGAAGCTATTGTATCAACCCTAACAGCTATTTGGGCGCAGTTTGGCAGCAGACGCTGATAGAATCGGCCTACAAATCCATAGCCATCTGTGCCCGCATTTAGCTTGGGTTCTGCAAACAGAATGTGCTGACAGAATAAAATAGCAAATTGACGGCAGAAACCGAGCAGATACTGTTAACACGAACTGTTCTGTGCAAAGGCTATAGCCGGATAAGGGGGTAAAATGTGTCCCTAAACCAAATTCAACCTGTGAGGTGTCATTCGATACCTTATCAAGAGAAACCAATTTGTACCAAGTTTCAACTGTAACTCGACTGGGCGGATAGTTACAGCGAAAAATCAAAAATATAGTTTGTGCTCAATATATCCCATTTTACCGCATACAAAATTTTGAAAAAGATCTGAGGCATTTGCATTATATAGCACATATTATCGAAGTTTCTCTGACTTTTAAACTGGAAAGCCGAGCTGCAAAAAATAAAAAACGTAAAAAAATGCTGAAAAATGCCGATATTATATTGAAGGAATCTCTTGACTACATTTATATTTTTTTGTAGGTATACATATATTAGTGATCCCATTACTCTCAATTTTTCCAGATTTTGAATTGGGTGCGAGGCAGTGAAAAAAATTACGAACCGATTTCTTCGAAGTTAATATTCTAACGTATACTTAACACCTCTTCCAATCCAATCCAATGCAATATTTTTAAAACTTTTGTAAGCAAATATTGATCATTGTCATATTGTTAGGAAATAGAAAAAATTAATGTTAAAAGAAATGAATCCGAACTCGAAAGTATAAAACAGTTTGCAGTGGTTTAGCAGTTGGACACTTAACCGCATGACCACCGACGCCGTTGCAAATAGATGTAATACTTGTACAGAGTATAGAGTAGTGACGTAATATCGATTGGTTCGGTTTATCAAGTTTGGCCAATTTCTATGTTGGTTTTTCCTGTATGTAAAAAATTTGCGAATTGCATAAAAATTAGACAAAGAATAGACGAAAGGTCGCTCTATAAGCTACTCTGACACGCAAGAAACGATTGGTTTTTAATTTTTTAAATTGCGGCGCTCCCAATGAAAAAATCTGAAAAAATTGAGAGTAGTAGTTTCAATAATATGTACCTAAAAGAAATGTGTAATCATAGTTAGACGACCCCTTCAATACGAAATTCAAGGCCCAACAGTGGGCGGTACCTACCCCCTTGAGAACCACTGGTTTAAACAATGAAACAACAATCAGCAAAAAACGTGCCTAATTTGTATTTCTTATCTTTGACACGAACTGTGTAGGATTATGTTCTGGGGAAATTGTGATTCGTCATTTATCGGAACGATAATAGTTTATTATTAAATACCTCTAAACAGTCTCTTACACACCCCAATACATATACTCTACAATATCTTTTGCGCTTCTCTCAATACTCTACAGTGTAGAGTCTACACTGAACTCTTCCTGGACTTTATCTCAACTCTCACTTGACTCTATGTATTCTTCTTTAATTCTCTGTTTCTAACTCGCGCACGCATCATCCCCTCCACATTATTCTTTCACTTGCAGCTTCCCTCTCATTCTATTCCTCGTACATTCCCTCCCATTAGGACATACACCGACACATACACTCTTGCCACGTGTCACAGGAAAAGTTTCATGGTTTCCTCAGGTAAAACAAACAATGGTCACAGATTTTGTAAAGAGTAATTTGTTTATAACAAAAAAATTTATGGTTTCATTATTTTAAGAGATACAACAATTTACATAATGACAAAAAAGAACCGACATTTTTTTCTGGATCCATTGGTATATGATATGATGGATTTGCCTCTTACCACGTACATATGTATAATCGTACGGGCGGCTATTATGAGATACGCATTTATTAATCATAATAAGATGATCTAAAATTTGCAATAGTAATATTAATTACATTAGTATCCATTGCAATATGATATTGTTAGGAAGTAGTTTGTTGCTTGGAAATTAATATCCGTAAATAACAAAATTTGTATAAAAGTTAGGAAAATAGTAGACGTTATGTGAAGAAATGTATTTCGGTAGAAATTCAGCACCAACATGTGGTATTTGTGGAAATGCTGGTATCATTACTTATGCGTGGTGTAAGAAATCATTTTGCTTTCGACATTTCTTTGCGGAATACCATTTCTGTGAAATTTATGTTTCGTAAATTCACAGTCTCCATACTATAATATTGCATTTCTTGTATCAAAATTGGGATAAATAATTCATTAACGAAAAGTTCACAAGCCGCGTATACTTAATCTTCGTTCGATATGAAACGATATGAATTATTTAAGTTGCCAAAATCACTCTCGTCCAATAACGAGCATATACATTCAAATAAAGAAACTGGTAGCCTTCTGGAATTTCATGTCTACTACTTCTCTAATTTTTATACCAATTTTGTTATTAACGGATATTAATGGCCGAGTAACAAACCAGTTCCTAACAATATCATACTGCAATGAATACTAATGTAATTAATATTACTATTGCAAATTAGATGATATTAGATGAACCTGTTGTGATTAATAAATGCGTATCTCATAACAATGCCCACCCGTATTCCTATGCATGTATATCTCGTGTGACCGCAGCTTGGCGGATTCGCGCGAACTGCGTGTTATATGAAAATATACAAAACTGTAGGAAGCAAATCCATCATATTATATATAAATGGATCAGACAAAATTTCGGTTCTGTTTTGGCATTATGTAAATTGTTGTATCTCTTAAAATAATGTAACAATAAATTTGTTTGTTATAAACAAATTACATTTGCAAAATCTACGACCACTGATTTTACCTGAAGTAAAATCCTGAATGGTTTTACCTGAAGAAAACATGAAACTTTTGCTTAAGAAGTTTTCTTATATCTGTGTCAGTCTTCGAAATACCACTTTTCTGCTGAAATTTAGAAGGGTGATTTCACGCTTAAACTTGCGATGGAGCGCTATTAAAAAATAAGTGTCCCTCATTTTCGCCTGCTTAATATATCCACCAAGTTTTAACAAAATCGTAGACGGATACTCCCTTGCTAGCGAAACAGTCAGCTTTCTTGCGTAACGTTGAACATTTTTATTTCTGCATCGCTTGAACAGTTTTAATAAATACTCTCCAATGGTAAATAATAACATATCTGAACGTGCCGCCAACAATTGGCGTGATATGAGTTCTAGAAACGTCTAATTTTATAGAAGTTCGACTGTAGTACGGAGATATGGAATGTGGTGGCAAAGTTATTGCCACTCCGTGTATACTAACTGACAATGAGAATAGATCTCCACTATGATATTTTGATACTTACTCAATTTATTGAAAGATGGTCAACATATTGAAATGACACTTTTGTTTTTTCCAAAAGCTTGTTACTTAAGGGGGACCTCTATGTAGGAGTGGTAAAAAAAGTCATCTCTTTTTATTGCTTAAAAAGTTACTTTGAAACCTATAAAATACGAAACACATTAATATTTCGAGTGGAATTGTACGGTGCTAGAATAGCAGACTAGCCAGTACGTCACAAAATCATTTATTTTTTTCTTACCGCAACTTTAAACGCGATTTTGTCGAAACTTATTTTTTCTCTAAGTTGAAAATCGGTGTACATGATTACTCAAAAACTACTCAACTGATCGGATTGAAATTTTGAACACATATTAATGGTAGTAATGTCTTCTGGATGAACATAAAGTAAGTTAGTTAAAATCGCGAAAATAAACATTTCTTTTACTGGAAAAAAGTACAATTTTTCTTTAAAATATTAAGCTTTTTGTTCTGAGGTCTGCCATTTTCCCAATTTTTAATTTTTTTTCGATATCTTAGGTTCACCCATTTACTACAGCTATAAACTAATCAGATTTCTTTGCTTGGCTGCTTTCACATAATAAGAACCGACACTAGAGTGTACACCGTTTTAGAAGGCGCTTCATGACGCTTCTAGCACATCATGCTGTACCTCCGTCATTTTGCATTTCATTTAATTTAAACAAAAAATTGTAAAATGAAGTTGATGTATTTACTAAATAGTTGTCAAAACCCCAGAAATATTTATTCATTCCTTACCATTCAAAATAATTCTTGAAAATCGGCTTAATTTCGGGTTCCTACATAGAGGTCCCCCCTTAATACGAATGTCAAGGTTTTATTTATAAATTCATGTAATTTCTTAGGTGATTTGTCTTCAAGAGATGCAGGAAGAACATTTGCAAGAATTTTTGATTCCATTCAAAGAGATGGGATATAATTATTTATACAAAAAACGAACAAATGATAAAAAGGATGGTTTACTTTTTCTATATCGTTCGGATCAACTTATATTATTGGAATATGCAAAGGTTGAATTTTATCAGTCAGGCATAGAACTATTAAGTAGAGATAATGTTGGAATCATTGCAAAATTGGCAGTCAAAGAAGATCCAGAAAAACAGTTGGTGATTGCTACAACTCATCTGCTTTACAATCCAAGACGTAATGATGTACGATTAGGACAGGCGCAACTCCTTTTAGCAGAAATTGAAAGAATTGCTTTCCTGGAGAACACAATGTAAGTAATGCTTATTAATTGTTTAAGGCTTAACTAAGAAGAACCACTTTAGAACCACATCACAATCACAAAACGATGGTTGATAGTACTCATACCTTATACCAGGGACTGTCAAGCTTTTCTCCCCCAATGGCCACTGAGTCCCCACTACCAACTAAACGTGATAGTATCGAAAATAATGTGACGTTGATATGTCAACTAACACAATACGCATATGTGTAAGGAGCATCATTTGTCTGTATTAGTCTGTATTAGTTCGCTGGCGGTGGAAGATTTAGATAGGGCAGGGCTCGGAATTAAGTGAATTTTCGGGCTGATTTTCAGAGGCAACGCCCCCCCTCTTCCACCGCGCGTCTCGGCCCCGCGATCGCCAATCGGCCATATGAACCGCGCAGGTCGCATTAGGGGGACACTCGTAACAATGGAATTCCACATGGCCACATATCCCATATCCTGCGGTTCATATGCTACGCGCCTGAGGAGCTTCTTGCCGCTTGGTGGTCGCGGGGACCAAGACGTGCGGCGGGAGATAGGGGGCGTTGCCTCTGAAAATCGGTCGAAAAGTTCACTTAATTCCGAGCCCTGAGATAGGGGATGGAGCCAGGCGTGGCCTGCGGGCCGCCAGTTGGCAGTTCCTGCGTTATACGATATTAGCGCCGTCGGTGGTTGACCACAACTCACACAGTGCGGCACGCCGACTACTGATGGACTACTACTTGTGGTTAGCACACGTGCTTTGCAAAAGCCACAGCAGTGTTACCTTTTCAAAATTCATTTTGGTACTTAGCCGGCGGTGTGTTTTTTCGTCGTCGATACGGTCTTCCAGTGACCACTAAAAAGAGTTGCCTGAGTGGCTGATTCCACTAACAGCCCTAACACACCCAACATCTAAAGGTGCGTACAGACTTGTTACAAACTTCTGTTACTGTTACCGGTGACGTCAGTTTTTGGTAACGAGGTGTGGGTTTGGCCAGATTTCCGTCCATCTGCACGTAAAAGTCCGTCCACATTTGTTACCGTATCGGGATTTGTTACCTAGTCAAATGGTCTAGAAAAGGCCTGGGAAGAAATGTGAAGTGTTTTTTGATACCTCATGGTGTTACTTGTCACTTGGTTCGGCCGTTCCATGCGTTATCGGTATTTTGACCCGCTCCAAAGGAAGTACTTGAGTCGCTCGTGAATAGTTATAGCTTTCTTTGAATTTGTATCTTTTCTGGCTGCCTTTGGCCGGATTAAGTTGACTAAAGTTCATAATTCTAGTATAATTATAATTTCTAAGTCGTATATAATAAATCTTCATTATTTATAAAAATACTTGTAAAAATATTTTACAAATAACTTTTTGTTGATATATTGCGGCATTGACTTTTACATGTCTGTCGATCAATATTAATGGCGTTAATTGTATTAAAAAAGGGAAAGTGTTGTGCCGATTGAAATTGCATGGCTCTTTACCATGTGTTCTTTTATTCTAGTCCTTGCCATCTAAATCCTGCACTTAGATGGGTGAAAGGCTAAAAATTACTCCGCAAAAAATAGCGTTAGTTTCGACCGTGTCATAAACTTGACCAAAGGCTGAACTGGGCATGCACTCACAAGAGTCTTACGTCGCCAAGGGAGTGTGGTCTATCTCATAGGCATAGGCTGAATGAGCTCTATCTCACAGGCCTAAATAGTCTACAATACATAGGAACAGCGCCGCACAGACGAGTTCACACATCTACGGCAGCTCACTGACTCCTTTGGAGCGGGTAAAATACCGACAATTTCGGCACCCGCCGAACCAAGTAACGACTAATGCAACGAGGAAACAAGAAACACTCCACATTTGCCCCCAAACCTCTTCTAGACCACTTGACTAGGTCCTTATCTTGGTAACAGTATGCGGGGAAGTAACAAGTCTGGACGCACCTTAACAACGAATCGCATATATGTGATCCATCTGAGATAAACCTAAGTATTTATTAAAGGCGATGGAAAATGAAAATTCTATAGCTGAATAAGGGGTAAAATGTGCCCCTAAAGCAAATTCGATTTGTGAAGGGTCATTCCATAGCTTATCAAGAAAAACCAATATGTACCAAGTTTCACACTTGTAACTCGACTGAGAGGGTAATTATGGCGAAAAAACAAAAGTAGAGTTTTTGCTCAGTATTTTCCATTTTAGAGCACAAAAAGCTTTGAAAAAATTCTGACACATTTCAGTTATGGAAGCACATATCACAGAAGTTCCTCAGATTTTTAAATTGGAAACCCAAGCGGTAAAAAATAAAGCACGTTCAAAATTGCTGAAAAATGCTGATTTTGCATTAAAGGCAGGGACTTAGACCGAAATATACCTCTATAATTCTTATAGAAACGGATATACCGGTATGACATCATACTGATATATGAAAATTACGGTGTATTTACCTATATTTATATACTACTATAGATCCAATATCGAAATTAAGAAAATATGTATACAGGGTCTCCTGTGGGAGAAAGAACTTTTTTCGTTATGAAACTGTTGATTGAAGCTTCGCTTTTGAATTATTACTGACTCTGAACAATTTCCTCCTTTACCACTATGTTGGACGAGACTTCGTGTTTGTATTATTAACGAAAAATACTGGCCAATCAGGGGGCCCATACAGTACGCGCTCAAGCGCGTAGCTCTCAACCACGGTCGGTCGTAATCGTGAACCAATGCATTGCAACAGCATACTACATCGTCTTAAATTAAGAATAATGTGAAATTTTTCGTTATACATGCCTGATAAGTCGTTTAATAACTGTGTGATCGATACTTTTATTTGATAGACAGGTCTATTGATGATCGAACGGCTGGAATTCGTTCTAGCTCTGTACAATACATGCATTGAATAATAAAAGTATTCAAACGGCTGGGTGCTGTAAGGTCCAACATGTAAAGCGTGTACAAAACATCCTGGTTAACTGAGACAAAATTGCATGAATAGTAGTAAACGCTCATTCAGATAATCTGTTGATCATTTCTACAAATCTTAATGCTCTAAATAAAAAAATGCAAATTTTTCATTATAATAACGTATTCATAATATATGTATGTAGGATTTTGGGAAATCGGGGTGACGGATCGTATTCGAAAAAGCTCATCAATTGGGTGTATTAAATTTATTAATAGTTAAATACAGTAAAACTCGGATATATGCACGAAGATTGGGACCCAAGCCGTGGCTATAGCCAACCAGGGTGTCGAATCTGTTCGCAGAAGCAGCTCGAGCCGAGCGTGAACGTAGAAAAGGACAGACAGTGAAGGCGAGAGAGAGGTCCAGAGAATCAAAGGGAAGCGCCGAAACGTATCGGTGAGACAATACTAATGCAACAATAAAACTTTCTTGTTTATTAATTTTTCTAAATGCAACTTTTACCAATGTATTTGCGAGATTTTCCTGACTAAAATGAGACCAAACACGATATAGTTCGAATTATATTTACTTGTTCATACTCATTAAATACGTACCAGAAAGTGCAAAACGCGTTGCTCGTATTAAACTAATAATAACTGGACAATGTACAATAATAAAGTACATTACAATAAATACTGTAATACATTAAAATAAATCATAATAGAGCGTGACCTTAGATTGTGACCGAGGTGTCGATTCACGCTCAGCTCGAGCCGCGTGTAAACATAGATTCGACACCCGTCCTCGTTATATGCCACAGAGTTGCGGCATATAACGAGGACGGGTGTCGAATCTGTCGCATGCGATTCCAGGCGTGCTTGAACTGTAGACTGTAGACTTGCGTTATTTTGCAAAACCTGTGTTACAGGTTATTATTAGTTTAATACGAGCAACGCGTTTTGCACTTTCTGGCACGTATTTAATGAGTATGAACAAGTAAATATAATTCGAACTATATCGTGTTTGGTCTCATTTTAATCAGGAAAATCTCGCAAATACGTTAGTAAAATTTTTATTGAGAAAAAGTCAAAAATAAAAAAGTTTCATGGTCGAATTAGCATTAGTCACACCGATATTCTGGCACGGATCATATTACGCGGCTCGGTCGTCGAGCGTCGCTATCGCGAAGGGAGATCCCCCCAAGTGGTGGGGATAGTCAACGTGACTATATCCAACCAATGTTTTGTGCATATATCCGAGTTTTACTGTATAATACTAAAAGAGTATAATGAGACGAAAGAAAAATGTCACACTCTCGCCGTCGACCGCTAGACAAAGACTGGTCTCTTTCCGACGCAACACGCGAAAAACAAAACAAGCGAGGCCCACCACCTCTACACCAAAGGTATCAATAACCGCGTCAGAATTAAAACAAAGTACATAAGTAATTGATAAATAAGGGGCTATTGCGTTCAAATACTAGTGTCGCATTTTATACGTAAAGTGTTGTTAGATGGTCGGTTCCGGAAAAGTCAGCACTATCCCATAAATCGTAATTCGTAATGTAAAACAAGTTTCCTAAGAAACGTGTCCTCTTCGCTGCTAGGTGCTAACTGCTCCTTCGCGGTGGTCTGACGATCTTTTCCACAATCGTAGCAACGCGACTCCACCGTCGCTTCTTGGAAATTGTACGCGGTAATCCGTTTGTCAACAGATCGTAACAACCGCTAAAAAAAGGCTAAAAAAAAATAAAGTTTCGGCCCTCAAGTTTGAAAATTGTAACGTGTTTTGATTATCTTTTTCACGAATAATTTGTTTTAAGTTAGATATCATTTTTTTCGTATCATTTTGAGCGTAGCTTGTTTTAAACTAGATATCATTTTTTTTTTAATTTCATAGATTTTATTTACTAGAAGCTAAAAATTATTTTTACTTTAGCAAGGGTATAAAGTGACTTTCCGAACGGTCCTTTAGCCCGTTTAGAGAAAGAAGTGTCGGAGTGTAAAATGATAATTTGGAATGTGTCAGGCATAGGAAATAAAGACAGGGAGTTCTGACAGTATTTACAGCAATTCGACGTAGTCGGATTGGTGGAAACGTGGGTGGAAGAGAGGAATTGGGACTACCAGAAGGATAGGTTGCCGTCAGAATGGAATTGGAATTGTCAAGGAGCAAGTAGAGGAGGGAAAAGAGGTAGGGCGAAGGGGGGATTATAACGAAAGTAAGTAAGTTCTTTATTTGCTGCCTTTAGAAGACGAAAGGGTGGAGCAGAGAGAGGGTATAGTGAAAAGGCAAATAAATACAAGAGGAGAGATGGGAGTGGTAGTGGTGGTGAACAACAGAGAGGGTAATGAAGAGAAATTGAGAGAGTGAGGCGAAGTAGTGGGAAGGATGGAAGAAGGGATGGAATAAAAGATTATTAATCGCGGGAGATTTTGACGCAAGAGTGGCGGAGGAGGGAAGGCGATGCTGGGGGTGTAGAGAGAGAGAGGGGTGGTAATAATGGAGACGATGGACAAGGAGAAATGCAAAGAAGGAGAAACGTTAATGAGGTTGACAGAGGAAAGACGATGGGCGCTGTTCAGTGGGAACAAGGAAGGGGATGAGGGGAGAGAATGGACTTTCTTCAGAGGAAGGGTGAGAACTGTAATAGATTACGGGATAGTAAACGAAGAGACATGGGATAGAGTGGAAGAATTTGGGGTTGGGGACAGGATAGACCCTGACCACCAAGCGCTTATAGTGATAATGAAAGAGTCAGTGGAAAGAAGAGTGAAGGAGCAGAAGGGGGTAGACAGAGAGAGATACAGTTCTGGAGCAAGGAGGATATAGAAATAGTACAGAGGGGATGGAAATAACTAAGAGAAGGAATAAGAGGGGCGGTGCTGAGTAAGAGGGTGAAGATGAGAGGAGAAAAAAGAAGTAGGAGAAAGAACATGTTGGGATAAAGAGTGTAGAGAGGAAGAAGGGGCTGAGGAACAGTTGGAAAAGGGTGATGAAAGGAGCAGAGGGAAAAGGAGGAGATAGAATTGAAAGGGATAAAGAATGAGGTCCAGCCATGGAAATATACAGGGTCCTGCAGAGTCTCTGACCCCGCTTTTAATGGAGCGCTCGGGCGCGTGGTTCTCAACCGCGCCCGGTCGTGGTCACGAAGAGAGGCGTTGGCTCACGCCACAACCGAGCGCGTTTAAGAGTCACGTGCTTGAGCGCGCTCTGCGGCTGCCCTGATTGGCCAGTGTTTTTCGTTAATAACTCAAGAACGATGCTTTAACCAATATTTTGGTAAAGGAAAAAATTGTTCAAAATCACCCCAGTAACCCCCCCATTAAAAGCGGGGTCAGAGACTCTGCCGGACCCTGTATAAATAAATTTAGGAAAAGAAAAGTGGGGGTATGCGAAAGGATAGAGATGGAAGAATGGGTGGCATATTTTAGAGCATTATGGCGGGGGGGGGGGGGGATTGGACACAAATGGGTTTTAGAAAGGGAAGAGGAACGATGCATTGTATCTACGTGATGAAGCACATAGTGGAGAGAAGATTAAGAGAGAAAAGAGGAAAACTATTTGCTGCCTTTATTGACCTAAAGGCGGCCATCGACGGTCTGGTTAACTCTTAATTGCGAAGTGGCGTGGTCGTGAACCAACGCATTGACACAGCGACCGAGCGTAATTGAGAGTCGCGTGCTGGAGTGCGTACTGTACGGGTGCTCTGATAGGCCAGTGTCTTTCGTTAATAACTAACAAACGAAGTTGCAAACAACGTTTCGGTCAAGGAAAAAGTTGTTCAGAATCACCCCAGCTACCCCCCATTTCCCGATGTTTCTTGGGTTTTGGGCCACCCTGTATACGTATTACCATACAGTATATATCTACTGTTAGGTATCTTTGAACCCTTCTTTGAGAAGGGTGGATTTTAGTTCCACGACAATCTGTATATTATGAATAGCAAAAACCAAAGAACACTTCATTTCTCTATACCAATCATTAGCAGTAACGTCCCACCAAAGAGATACACCTTAACCTCTCAAGGTGTATCGAATTATTATGAATTACGAGGTTACATAATTAACAATCCTGTGGCTTCCGGTGATGAAATAGGCACTCATTCGCCCGTTAACTAACAAACTCTAATAAACCAATCCTCGGCTCTGTAGCCGCACGCCTTTGCCCTTGGCTCATAACATCGGCAACATACACGACAACAGAAACAGTATTCCGAAAGGGGTCTAAGTTGATATTTTGCGTATATTAAATTAAAATATTTAGCAAATATGTTTAAAACATTTGTAAGCCAATATTGATCATTGTCATATAGTTAGGTATTACAAAAAAGATGAATGATAAAATAGAATGAACATCAGGGAGGCTCGAACCTACAAGTTTTATGGTCGCATCTGTATTGTGTACTGTTTCATTCTTGCTACTCTTTTTCATTTGCGCGCACTCTTCTTTCCTATGTCCAGCAGGTATCAAAATCTCGGCTCGATCCGATTCATTATGCTGATGATCAGAAGTGTAACAGAAGAGTGATAAATTGTGAAAAATCGAATATTTGGATATTGTGCTAGTTTAAGAAAGGGCCGTTGTGTGTGATATCCGTGAATAAACCATTGAATCGTTCAATATTTGCTAAATGTGAAATGTGACAAGATGTCGGCAGCCATCTTGTTGCCTACATCAGTGTCTATCTCAAGCTTACCGTTCAAACGGACTCAACCGGCCTGTAGTGAAGTCTATCCTTGTGTGCCATACCCGCGAAAGTTTCATTTATGTAATTATCGAGACAAAAAACGAGAGATACGAATCGAGTGTTTCTCTCGCGCATGTCGTGTACGTGCATGCTTTCCTTTGTTTATGAGTGCACGCATACAGGTCATGCCACACGGGGTCGGCCCCCGTAAGGTACATTGTTTAAAAAAACAATATTTCGTATGATCATTTTGAACATCACTATGAAATGTAAAATTGAGGAACAGATAAATATCCCAAACTAGTGGATTTGGCTTTAGGAGTGCTATTGTTTTACAAATATGAAAGTAGGTTTGCCGGTTTAAACATTATTGTAATGAGGTCGCACATCCAAATAAATGTTGCCCAGATTGGACCAAGGGACTGCTTTTATTTTACGCATTTCTTTTGTGATAACAGTCATCGTATTGTATGCAACTTTCTATGACATTTTTTGTCTTCGATTTTACAATATCGTTTAAGACCTCATGATTAAATACATAAACGTGGCTTCTAAAACATTGTTAACTCTTCTTGTTACACTTTTGGAATCAGGAATTGATCTTATGACATTTTTGTTAGACATTTTGCCTGCAATAGACGCCTTTGCAGTCTGTATATAATTATTTTTACCTTTCAGAAAATCTTGGTTAGACAAAATTATTGATGCATCAGATTGCACATGAAACCAGAGTTGATTATCCACTTTTGCACTCTTCCTACGCATGGGAATTTGTTGGGGAAGCTCATCATCATCAGAACTAGAACTTCTTGTAACGCAGACCCGTTTGCGTTTGCGAAACTGGATCGTTGGCGTTTCTCTTTCAGTAAGATTTCCCTTTTCTTCTTTCACATCAATTTCAATAGCGTCTGTTGTATCCTCCACTCCATTACCTTTCTCATCAATATTTACATTATTGTCACCATCCTGATAGTTATAAAAAGTCATTGAGCTATCCATCGATGTGCATCATTATAATTTTCATTAAATTACCATTGATTAAAGACATAGTATACTACTACATACATCCTACTACTACATTGAAAATTATCGCCTGACATGTCAAAATTTCTGGGACAAGCGGACATCCAAAATTACAACAATTGTAATTCCAGAGATCAAAATTTAACCAAAGTTGTGTTTTGAAAGTTTAGAAAATGTTCCACTTGAGATATGCACAAATGCATGTGGACCAATTTTCTTGAAATAATATATCTGGTCCGGTACAACCACGGTGCTCTGTTTAACGCCACGCGCGATTTTTCGTCCGTTTGCAGCTATTTGACAAAAAAAGTTTAGAACAAAAGTTGCAGGGTATAGAGTGTACAATAAATATCAGTAAACGAGGTTTCGAAAACAGTTCATTTTTATGGTAAAATCGCTTCGCGTTAGACGGAACACCCTGTATAAACATCCATGACCTATCCCCAAGTTATCAATTATTTGCACATGAATAAAACACAATATATTTGATATCAAATTTCACAAGCATATTTTTTGAGTTAAATAACTTATTCCTATTCGAAAATTCTGCATCGACATCTTACTAGATGTACTTTATTTCTGTTATTGAATATATAGCGAATTCTGGGTCCATGCTCGCCAAAGTTTGTAGCGAGACCACCACTATCCCCTCCCCCCCCGGTTTTTGTAGTGGAAGGAGCAAACTGTTACCTTTTGACTAGCCGACACGTTGTGGCGGCTGACGGCCTCGGTTTCCATTAAAAGATTAAATGCCTTCGTATCAGTGAGACAATGGTAATGCAACGGCGAAACTTCTATTGTTTCTTATTTCGATATGACAATTTTATTAAAATGTTGCTGAGATTGCTGTGATTAAAATGGGAATAAACACGATATAATTTGGATCACAGGTTAAAGTTCGTCCGCAATTTCTAACAATTGTAAAAAGGCAAAGCTCACCTTCGCTCGATATAAACTCCCCGTCAAACCCGACCCACGAGCTAGTTCAGAAATTACTGTAATGGGACATTTGTATCGTGGTAGTTAATTCATTGATAAGTAGAATTGCAAATATCATCAATACTACTTTGACCGTGTGAGTTTTCATCACATGGCATTGCTGCTGATGACAAAGTTATTGGAAATGGGTTTATTAATTAACTCTTTAATCGTTTTATGATTTAATAATATACTTTATTAACTACGCACTGGGAGTGACTTCTTTACTATAGCAATGATCGGAAGGAACTAACAGCATCCGAATTAACGGATAGACCCGATGCCCTAAAGCAGGGCTCGGAATTAAGTGAACTTTCGGGCCGATTTTCAGAGGCAACACCCCCTTTCTCCCACCGCGCGTCTTGGCCCCGCGATCACCAATCGGCTCGAAGATCTTCAGGCGCGTAGCATATGAACCGCAGGATATGGAATATGGGACCATGTGGAATCCTATTGATACGAATGTCGCCCTAATGTGACCCGCGCGGTTACAAGCCTGAGGACCCCCGAGCTGCGTGGCGATCGCGGACCAATGAGAGCGCCCGTCGAGCGCGCGCTCAGGCGCGTACCTGTCAGCTGCGCTCGGTCGTGATGGAGGGCATCGAGAGTACCGAGGGGGGCGTGCGGGAAATGTTACATCGTCTTAATTAAGAATAATGTGGAATTGGCCAGTGTTTTTCGTTAATAACTCAAAAACGAAGCTTCAAACAATATTGCTGTAAATGGGAAAGTTGTTCAGAATCACTCCAGCAACCCCTCCAGTTACCGATGTTCCCCGAGTTACCAGACACCCTGTATATTTAACACCTCAACGACCGGGCTCGCGGAACAAAAACTGTACTATGCGGCCCGCAGTAGATATCTCATTTTAAAAATGTCCGACGTCATATTTACGTTGTTATTTCTTCGCAGCGTGTTTCACAATATTTGAGAAAGATTTCTTCTATTAATGTCACCCTAAATTGTATATTTGTATGTTGAATTCAATGAAGGCATCGAAAAGAAAAGTCTTCGAACTCTTTCGATGTTTTTACAAATAAAACGTGATATTCTGTCCATCATCGTGTGTATATTATGTGCATACACCTTTGAATGAAAGATTGAAACAGTTCCTATTACAATATTACAGTTCACATATACAGATCAGCGGCAAACGCGATGAGATGCATGGGTCCGTAGGAGATACGGATGCGGTCGTTGAGGGGTTAACTAGACGTAACTTTCATATAAGTATTCTTGTCCATTGCTTCCTAAATTGGTGTTGTAATACTTCTCCAAAATTCTTAATTGGGCCAAATCAGGTAACATCCCACATATACAGGGTCTATCATTTAACGCAGAACCCATGCCACCGACGAGATATAAGAATAGACAACTCATCCAATGTATTTTTTCGGCCACGATTTTTGGGATCCGGGGCCCCATTACCATTTCCGTGTCACACGCAACGTTATCCACAGACTATAGAAAACGATGCGAAAATTAAATAATTTTAAAGAATTCTTTTGTTCTTTGCCGTAATGAAAGGCAACAAAGGATATGAAACATTTAATGTTAATTAAAAATCTTTTAATTGAAGAAACACATGATAATAAGTTTTCTTATTTCAATTGTACTATCAATAAATGATGTGTCGCATACAATATTATACCAAGTCAATTATACTATTACCAACTCCAATAATTATACTATTCAAACAAAGCGTTTGGGTTATACGCGGTTTTTTTCTTCCGGACAATTTTTTTTGTTTTTTTGTCCCGACACATTTCTTTCATATTAATTTATTTTATGCCTAGAAACAAATGCATTCTTATCTCATTCTCCAAACAGTTTCATATCTGTTTGAATTCGAAGTAGATGCTCGATGCATACAGGAACTGTTTGGTCGCAAAAATCGAACATATCGACGGCCTTCGATACCTGGAAAGCTGTTTTATGATCGGATCTTCTTGATTCGGGGTCCGTGTCGACCAGATGACGAAAGGCTTTCGAACTTGTCATAAAGTAGCCCCTAAAAGTAAATTCACAAATTTTTGCGCTTTCCCCACTCTCATCGTCTACTGAAAGGGACAGAGAGTGAAAGAAATATCAGATACCTACGTATCGGTGAGACAACACTAATGCAACTATAAAACTTCTTTATCGTTAATTGCTTCGTTTTGCAAATTTTATTAAAATATTGAGGCTGTTGTAATTAAAATAACACCAAACGCGATATAATTTGGATCATATTTGCGTTGATAAATTACAAAAACGGGTTGTAATATGAAGCAAATATGATCGTGTTGTCTCATTTTAAGCATACAAACGTTAACAATATCGTAATAAAATTTGCAGAACGAAAAAACGACCGAGCATGAAACGCTTCCGAACGATCGCTCCGAGCCGAGGCGAAACGCTTTTGACCACCTGGTTCTTTAATTGCCTGATTCTTCAAAAACATAAAAGAATACTATAATAATCATGGGTAACTTACAATACAATGGACATACAATACAATACAGTTTAGCACTCTGTGAAAACGTTGATAATAAACCTCCGCGCTCAACCTGGGTGGTTTATGACCGAAGCGAAAGTTCAGTCTTGGATTGACCTTTCCCGAATTGTTATTTTCGTGCACTAATCCTTTGAACAATTAACTGACGGAACAGATATACATTAAAGTAGAGACTTCAATACGTAATTAATATTTTTTGAAAGCCAAGACCAGTAAAAAGCGTCCTAGGTTGTCCATGGAAGGTGCGACAAATAACATAAATCCTTGCCCTTAAGTCACGTTTAATAACGCGTAAATTATGACGCATAATGAAATTAGGCATTTGCCCATGCATGCTCTAACTTGTGTAAATAGCAACGCCGCAAGAAGTCGAAACACGCGCCATCTATGAACTGTTGGTGAAGGTATAAAGTCTTGCAGGGGGCGCAAGGTTTGGCAAGATTGGAGAGACTGGTTTGACAATACGATTTGAATTGTAAGAAGGGGTAAACGGTTCGACTTCGGCTCGGCTCGGCTAAATTCGAGCATCGAAGTCGGACGGCGTGCTCATGTTGCTCATGTAACCCGAACCCAAATGCTCGAGCCGAGATTTCGGTTCCTGCCGGACACAGACGTAGCTGCTGAACCCCTGGAAACTTTTTTGTAGGTTCGATCTCCCTAAGGTATATTTTGTTTACATTAATTTTTTTAATTCCGAACAATATGACAATGTACAATATTTGCTTACCAATATTTTAAAAATATTTGCTAAATATGTTAATTTAGTATACGTAAATCTGAATCTAGAGCGCTTTTCGTGCTACCGTTTGACTTGCCCGATATCGAATTTCATTGCCAGGTCAGAGTACCAAGATCTTATCCGACTTTGTTGGAATTTTGAATTTTGATGAACGTCGAAATCGCGGCTGATTGTTATAAATATGAATCGACCCGTTACATATTCAAATACTCTCTTTACGCGAGACTATCCTTTTTGCAGGAAAAACCCATAACTGTCATAGACAAAAAATGCTACGAACTATATGTTACTGAATGTTTTATTATTTGGGCCATATAATATACTCTATATAGTGTCTAGAAAACAATAGTAAAGGTTTGTCCTTGGGAAAGACTTGGGAAATAATGTTTATATGTCATTTTGTGAATTTTTGTATAGGCTGACACAGTTGAACGATGTTATCCACGATTGTAATGATTGGTGGCCCTGAAAAAGGGCCGATTTCATTATAGTATATGTTGAAAATGCCTATCCCCATGTAATAAACAGGCATGTGCTCTTCTCCTCTTATTCTCAGCCACTTTATTTAGAATGGATTCATCGATTTCCGCAATCGATGTTTCAATATTCCTTTTTAGCTCTTGGACCGTGCGGGGGTTATTGGCGTACGCCTTCGATTTGAGGGCGCCCCAGAGGAAGACGTCGGGGGGCGTCAAATCCGACGAACGTGGTGGCTTCAACCCACGCGAAATTACCCTTTCGCCGAAGAACTCGCACAGCAGCTAGGATGTCGATGACAATGTATGGGTTGAGATGGGTCTTGCTAGAACCAACGGTTGTTCAATGACTTCTGATTTCCAATAAAAAAAGTCAGTCTTTAAATACTACATATTGCGAGTTCTTCGGCGAAAGGGTACTTTCGCGTCGACTGTGGCCGCCACGGTCGTCGGATTTGACGCCCCCTGACTTCTTTCTCTGGGGCGCGCTCAAATCGAAGGCGTACGCCAATAACGCCCGCACGATCCAGGAGCTGAAAAGGAACATTGAAACATCGATTGCGGCAATCGATGAAGCCATTCTAAATAAAGTGGCTGAGAATAAGAGGAGAAGAGCACATGCCTGTTTATTACATGGGGATAGGCATTTTCAACATATACTATAATGAAATCGGCCCTTTTTCAGGGCCACCAATCATTACAATCGTGGATAACATCGTTCAACTGTGTCAGCCTATACAAAAATTCACAAAATGACATATAAACATTATTTCCCAAGTCTTTCCCAAGGACAAACCTTTACTATTGTTTTCTAGACACTATATAGATTATATTATATGACCCAAATTATAAAACATTTACATAAGTTAGTAACATATAGTTCGTATCATTTTTCGTCGAAGACAGTCATGGGTTTCTCCTACAAAAAGGGTAGTCTCGCGTAAAGAGAGTATTTGAAAATATAACGGGTCGATTCATATTTGTAACAAGAAGTCGCAGTTTCGACGATCATCAAAATACAAAATTCGAACGAAGTCGGATAAGATCTCGGTACTCGGGTCTGGCAATGAAATTCGGTTCGGGCTACAAAATGAGCAAGCCGTTTGACTTCGGTGCGGTCTCTGCCGATTCTTTCCGAGTTCAGCCGAAGCCGAACCGTTCGCCCATTCTTACAACCCATAACGTATCTCAAACCTGTCTCCAATCTTGCCACACCTTGCGCCCCTTACTAGACTTTATACAGTCACCAGCTGTTCATAGATGACGCGTGTATCGACTCCGTGCCGCGTTCGCATTTACACAAGTTCGCGCGAGCACGGGGTGCAAGGCACGAGGTAGACCCTGTATGTATGTATTCGTAAGATATAAAAAAGCATGTATAACGTACCACATTCAAACTAAAGCCTCCGTAACGTCTCGGACCTAAAAGTGTTTACTTCAGAAATAACGCAAAGTTTCATTTGATATCTCTCTAGAAAAGAAAAATAATAACAGTACCAAATGCAAACAATAAACGACATCATAATTTTTAGGTATAGGGTGTATTAGAAGTAGAGGCCACGGCTTATAGGAGTGATTCTACACCTTTGCATCGGTGGCTATTTGATAGAATAAGATGAATAATTGCTTAAAACAATAAGAACTAATGTTAAACATTTTTTTTATTTCTGTATGTTCTTCTTCGTGAATAGAGATTAAGTATAAAGGTACCATATACCGGAAATGCGTTGTTCGCTCAATATAAATTCTTATAGTTTTGCACATGTATTATTGTATATGTATACAGTGGCGGTCAGCTACTTAAGACCGCTTGACAGTTCGGTGAATGCACGTTGCACACATTTCATAAATTAAAATTTTCGTAGGTTAATTTCACATATTATAATCTCTGAAGTATATTGTATAGTAAATTACAAAAATTGTATATTTAATACTACACATATTTCTAACATTTCCTTAGCTGATGTCGTTATAAAAGCGAACAACTACTTAAGACCGCATTAGGTTACTATTATAAATACAGTTTAAATTAATGAAATTTAGAAAGTTTGGAGAAATAATACTTGGAAGGTACTAACGCGTTGGTCCTCCTTTTTTGTCGAATAACTTCCTCTGGACTGAAATATTACTCCGCCCTTCTTTAATAACAGCGTAGAATTCATTTAAATTTTTGGTTTCTTGCGTTTAACATATTTTTCGACATCTATCCGTAACATCTCAATGGGGTTGAGATCTGGAGATTGCGAGGGCCAAGGCAATACTCTTATGTTTTCTTCATTTAAGAATTGTTCAACCCTGCGAACCGTATGTTTCGGGTCATTGTCAGCTTGCAAAATTCAGTTTTCTGGCATTTATCCACTTTCAAATGGAAGCAGTACTCCATTTAATGCATTCATGTATACGTATTGGCCCATAATTCCATTCATTCTATGAATCGGACCAACACCTTGCAAGGACATCGCTCCCCAGACGTTCGCCGATACTCCCCCTCCTTTCAAGGTTGATTTTACACACTTTGATGAAAATTCTTCGTTAACACGGCATCGAACATACGTTTTGCCATCCGAACCCATTCTGTTACATTTGGACTGATCAGTAAAAACAATTGTTAACCAATCAGCTACCGGCCAGTCCCGATGTTCTTTAACGAACTGTGAACGTAATTTTCTGTTGCGTTCAGATATGAGGTGCTTCTTGCGAGCAACAAGACCCATAAGATTAATTATGCATTCAATCTTCTCCGCACTGTCCGGACACTAATTTTGCAACTAATTTCTATACCATATTCCTTGAGAACTTGTTCAGCTGGTTTATGTCGATGAACAACGCGATCATCTCTGATTGTTGTTCTTCGAGGCCTTCCTTTCGTTGACACATTATTGTCAACTGAATCTGTCTTTGATATGAACTGTATTGCTTGTATGCACGCCATTTTGAAATATTTAATGTTCCAGTGATTATCGAAAATGAGTATCCCTCATTTCTCACGAATTTAATTTGAATTCTCTGCTCGGGAGTAATATTCTTTTTTCGACTTATGGTTCCAGAGAGATTTGTAATTGTTTATATTCTTGAACACGTTGGACTATAACAACTATGGCCACAATGACAGTAACTAAGCGAATGGTGATAAACCCTATCGGTCTTATGTCGTTGTCTGTTGTTATAACGACATCAGCTAAGGAAATGTTAGAAATATATGTAGTTTGTTGTGTTAAATATACAATTTTTGTAATTTTACTATACAATATGCTTCAGAGATTATTATATATGAGGAAGAAGGGGGCGATGGAAAAAAAACGGCAGGAAAGCGGGTGGCGTTTCGTCGTAGGCCTGCTAAGCGACTTGTCAGTAGGGCTTACTAGTAGGCCCGTGCCTTATTGTTAGGCGCGGGCATAGTAAGGAGTGGTTGGAGGATACATGCATACGGGTTGTCTCTTAACTAGTGAAGTATCTGGAAATGGGTGTAGGTGGGGTGATTTTGAATAACTTTTTCCTTGATCAAAGTGCTAGTTGATGCTTCGTTTTTGCATTATTAACGAAAATCACTGGCCAATGAGGGTTCACGCGCGTGGCTCCCAATTGCGCTTGGTCGTGGTCATAAACTAACGAATTGGCACAGCGTGTTACACCGTCTTAAATTAAGAACAATGTGTCATTATTCGTTATTCATGAATAACAATTTAATTAACAAGTTGTTTAATAACTGTTCCATACATTTCTTCGTTATCCGAAACAAATAAAGTGTGTTATTACTAATGAAAACAGGAATTTGTCTAGTTAACAACACGTGAATTTGTTTAGTAGTGAACTGTAGTTAAAATAAATCTCAGAGTCTCTCTAACGTCTATTAAACTATTTTTAAGAACTATTTTTAGAATCGGGTTGCTATTCGATAAGGACTGTTTCGATTATGGCTGCGATCGCAGTGGCACCGATATCGGATGATTCGTTCAACGGCCAGCGCCGACCGCCATGCATGATCGTTTCGAACGCATTGGAAGCAGGGGTGTGCGGGTTCCCGAATTCACGAGATTCGCGGGTCTCGATTCGGGTCGGGCAACTCGGGCTAGATCGGGCGAGCTCTCGGAAATGTGATACTCGTTGAGATTCTCGAAAGTATCCCAACGTTTCGAGATCCCGAAAGGCGTATCGAGGAATGGAGGAATGGATCCCAATAGTGCTTATATATTATTATGAAATTACAATATCCGACCAATTTTAACTTATTTCGCATTTGCAAACTTCAAGAGCCGTCTCTTATAGTATTTACTACCTTTTAGCGTGTAGAACGTATGGATTTTGAAAATATGAAATTTTTGCAATTGTTTTGTGCGACCGGTCGCACAAAACGCTGTGTCCATGTGTTGGTTCGCGACCAGGACAGAGCGCAAGTGAGAATCATGTGTTGAAGCGCGCGCTCTACGGACGCTCTGAATGGCCGGTGTTTTTCGTTAATAACTCAAAAACGAAACTGCAAACCATATTTTGGTCAAGGAATTGTTGTTTAAATACACCCCAGCTACGCCCCATTTCCCGATGTTCCCTGAGTTAGCGGCCACCCTGTATACAAATTAACAAGACATAATTATATCGGGGAGGCCGAAAGTGGTTGTTATACTTGATAATTAAATATTTTTGATTTAATCGTTAGATATTTCAATAAATTTCCTCATGATCACCTACAGAACAGGTATTTATAATTTTGAGAAGATACTGATGTGGGAATACAAATACAGATGCTTGCTTTCTTTTTTTTATTAATTCAAATAGTGTAATAGGTGACAAACATCCTTACTTGCCATGAAGTACAAAATGTGAGTTTAAATAGAACAATTAGTAACGGAAATATAATTGTATATAGAAGTCTCTGCTATTCTGGCTTGTGGTTTTAAATGGAATGAGCATTAGAGTTTGTTAAAAAAGAAGATATCGCATTGGCATGATAACTCCACAACCGTTATATGGACCGTTTTCTTTTAAAGTGGTGTAACCTAATACTGTTTCACTATCTACATCACTGCTTTCATTTCCTCTATCACTAAGCTCTTCGAGAATGTAATCAATCTGGTTTTGTATTGATGTAAAGTCAAATTCGTCTTCACTTGAATTTATTTCACTTCTAAAATCCATTTTTGTAAGACTTCAAGACGTTCTAAACTATATGTATACTTCTGCAACGATTGTCGAATCTGAACTAACACCGGCGACGTTCTCAGGAGCATAGTTACGGACGAATTGGAGATCGAATATCTTATCTCCATTCTAATATTTTGTCAGTTTACACTGCCTAAGAAAGTAATAATAAGCTAAGGAACCAATAAGCTTCACGCTTCACGAACCAATACTGCGTTTCTATCAATGGGGGGGGGGGGGGGGGGGGTAACGAAATCTGGCATAAACAAACTCTGGCGACTCTCACTCGCCACTCGAGTTGCCACAAGAAACGCCGTGGCGACTGAGAGTCGCCTCTCGAACGCAAAGGGTTAACAAGAATGAGATATCACATAATTTGTGATAAACTTAGTGTAAAGTTGTCTTTATTTATAACTAGCAAAACAAAAAAAAATGGACTTACACCACTTTCAAAATAAACGGTCCATATATCGAAAGTAGTTCCTACATTACAAATCAAGGATAATGCTGCGCGAAGAATTGAAATTCCTATACAAAAAAATGTATAGCTCTACTAGTAGTAACTGAACTACTAGTGTAATTAATAATTAACTTATAAGCTTCTCATCTTCTTGCTTAGAACCCAACATCGGTAGGGCCGTAAGTGCCCTACCGATCGGCGGCATCAATCGGCCGCTCTTTCTCCACTTTTTTCATTTAGCTCTGGACTCACTATACGTACATACATATGTACTGCCCAACAGCTGATTCCACGACCAGGTCACTGCATTCACTTCGTGCGAGCGCGCGCGCGTGTGTGTGTATGTATGGAATAAGAAGAAAAAAAGAAATTGATTGTGTTATTTTACTTGGAAGTTTTATTTATTTTTATTTTTTCTTATTTATTGACGGAAAAGTATATGGTTTGATTCTGCTGTGTATAATGTTTTAACTTTTTATTTATCTACAAACAGGTCAGGTGCCAAATATCTTCCAATTATACTGACAGGTGACTTGAATTTGGAACCTCATTCTGGTGTATATCAATTTATTATGGAAGGCAAATTTGAATACCAAGGGAAAGGAAGAAATCTTGAACCAACGATGTTTCGATCTCTATCGAATTCTCTAATTCCTCCACGCCTTTGTGTTACGGATAACTGTCAACATTTTAATGTTTTAAAACAGAGGCTGCTTGGTGGGGAAATGGACAAAGTAATGGTAAGTTTTCTAATAATCAAGTATGAGCGAGGTTCAGTAAATAACTAAGTTACTCACAACAATAGCCCCTTCAACCTATCGCCATGACTAACCTCCGTTGTAAAAGAGATATGTGGGTAATATTAAGTGACTACGCGGACAAAATATTGGTGTTAACTTATGACATGCTTGGAGTCGCTTCTACTAACACGTTGACTGCGGAATCGATAATGTATGTCGATTGAAACTGATAGAAATATCTGTTTATTAACGTAGTGATAGAATATTAATGCACGGAACGGGACGCGGAATAACTAAAATCCAAAGAATACAGTACCGCAAAAAGTACGCGTGGGGGCGCCACTGCAATGCACAGCACGTGTTGGGGCACTTTTCACATTCTTCGCTAGGGGATGAGCACAACCTCGCGAGTATACAGGGTCCGGCGGAGTATATGACTACCCTCTTAATGGGGGGTTACTGGGGTGATTCTGAACAACTTTTTCCTTTACCAAAATGTTGGTTAAAGCTTCGTTTTCGAGTTATTAACGAAAAACAGTGGCCAATCAGAGCGCTCGGTCGCGTGATTCCCAACGGATCTCAACCTCGGTCCGTGGTCGTGAACGAACGCGCAGGGACAGTTATGTTACCTCGTCTTAAATTAAGAATAATGTGGAATTATTCGTTATTCGTGAATAACAAATAAACTAATAAGTGTTCGATACGTTTATTCGTTATCCGAAAAAACAAAGTATTTTATTACTTATGAATTATTATTTGTTTAACAGCACGTTTTCAGGTGGATAAATTGTGTTTTAAGAAAAACGGTTTGGATAAATAATGTTAGAAAAAGGCTAGTTAAACTTACCAATTCGTCCACAAATTAACCTGCTCCGAAGGAGGGGGGTCCTTGACACTGGGTCATTGCGTCGATCCTGACCTTCCACAACAGCTGATGTTACAGCCGTGTCGATGCACTGTCAATTTTCTTGCACAGTCACTTCACTTAACGGTCACTTTCACTTTTTGGAACGATTATCGTTCCTACGTTTAAAAAATTGTTGCTATCCAGTCGAATACAACCGTGGCGCGAATGAACGAAATGTTTCAGCGCAAGGTGTTTGATCGCCGGGATGCAAGTCGAGGTACCGAGAAGCGGCAGCATTATTATTAAAATCGCACTGCACAAATAAAACAAACATTTGATTGTACTCCTGATTTTAAAGATACATGTTGCTCGTTCGAATAGTCGAATGACTCTGCCAGCTAAAGCGTTTCCTTGGTCCTAGATGAACATTCGTTAAGGAGGGGATATTGTTATAATAGAATGCAGAAGAAATGTTTCTTACTGGAACGCTTAAGTGGCTAGCAGTTTTGGCGTCAACCTCCACTACACGAAAGAATACCCCTGCGCTCTAGGGGGTGGCATGGTTTTCGTAACTACGGACCCCGATTGCGAAGCGAGACCACACGCACCAGACAGTGTGGGATTACACTGTTCGAGAAATTTCAATAGAAGCGAAATAGTTTTCAAAACACATGGCGGCGGCAATGGTATATGGAAAACGAAATTATTTTATAACTTTCGTTAATGGTTTCCTTAGCAGAAAGATCTGCTCTATCGCGTGAACTTCGTTAATTTCAATATTTTATATTGAATACATCCATTTCAATTTTTTTTATTGAATTTTATTTTATTGAAATTTGTATTGAAATTAACGAAGTTCACGCGATAGGGCAGATCTTTCAATAAATTAGAAATTAGAATACGATACGCTTTCCGAATAGATTTCTGCTAAGGAAAGCATTAACGAAAGTTATAAAATAATTTCGTTTCCAATATACCATTGCCACCGCCATGTGTTTTGAAAACTATTTGGCTTCTATTGAAATTTTTCGAACAGTGTAATCCCACACTGTCTGGTGTGTGTGGTCTCGCTTCGCAATCGGGGTCCGTAGTTACGAAAACCATGCCACCCCCTAGAGCGCAGGGGTATTCTTTCGTGTAGTGGAGGTTGACGCCAAAACTGCTAGCCACTTAAGCGTTCCAGTAAGAAACATTTCTTCTGCATTCTATTATAACAATATCCCTTCTTTAACGAATGTTCATCTAGGACCAAGGAAACGCTTTAGCTGGCAGAGTCATTCGACTATTCGAACGAGCAACATGTATCTTTAAAATCAGGAGTACAATCAAATGTTTGTTTTATTTGTGCAGTGCGATTTTAATAATAATGCTGCCGCTTCTCGGTACCTCGACTTGCATCCCGGCGATCAAACACCTTGCGCTGAATCTTTTCGTTCGTTCGCGCCACGGTTGTATTCGACTGGATAGCAACAATTTTTTAAAAAATGAAAAAGTGAAAGTGACCGTTAAGTGAAGTTACCGTGCAAGAAAACTGACAGTGCATCGACACGGCTGTAACATCAGCTGTTGTGGAAGGTCAGGATCGACGCAATGACCCAGTGTCAAGGACCCCCTTCCTTCGGAGCAGGTTAATTTGTGCACGAATTGGTAAGTTTAACTAGCAGCCTTTTTCTAACATTATTTATCCAAACCGTTTTTCTTAAACCACAATTTATCCACCTGAAAACGTGCTGTTAAACAAATAATAATTCATAAGTAATTAAATACTTTATTTTTTTCGGATAACGAATAAGCGTATCGAACACTTATTAGTTTATTTGTTATTCACGAATAACGAATAATTCCACATTATTCTTAATTTAAGACGAGGTAACATAACTGTCCCTGCGCGTTCGTTCACGACCACGGACCGAGGTTGAGATCCGTTGGGAATCACGCGACCGAGCGCTCTGATTGGCCAGTGTTTTTCGTTAATAACTCGAAAACGAAGCTTTAACCAACATTTTGGTAAAGGAAAAAATTGTTCAGAATCACCCCAGTAACCCCCCATTAAGAGGGTGGTCATATACTCCGCCGGACCCTGTATACAGGATCCGCAGTGTCTCTTTTAACGCGTTTAATTGCGGGGGGGGGGGGGTGACTCTGAACAACTTTTTCCTTTACCAAAATGTTGGTTAAAGCTTCGTTTTTGAGTTATTAACGAAAAACACTGGCCTATTAGGGCGCCCATAACAACGCACTTCTTCACGACCACAGCCGAGCGCGGTTGAGAGCCACGCGCTCTGAATGGCCAGTGTTTTTCGTTAATAACTCAAAAACGAAGCTTCAACCAACATTTCGGTAAAGGAAAAAGTTGTTCAGAGTCACCCCAGCAACCCCCTATTAAACGCGTTAATAGAGAGATTCTGCCGGACCCTGTATATAATCTCCGACCATTCCCCACTATGACTGTGTCTAGGCAGGGCCTGCTAGCATGCCTTACTGACGAGTCCGCTGCAGGCTTAGGACGAGACATAACCTTCTTCCTTCCTTTCTTTTTCCGTTGCTTCCATCTTCCACCATCGTATCAACCGATACACGAAGCTCCCTCACACGCTTGTGCGGGTTGCGCCATCCGGAGTTGCTTTTTCTCCAACAAAAACTTTTGTGGGTTTGGAAATACTGTTAGAATTTGGATAATATTAGGTTGTCCCATAAGTTTCTTTCGTTTTGTTAAGAAATAATAGATATACAATATTTTATGTCATGTTACTGAATTATGTAGGATCCATTTTGCTCTATTACCCTCCTCCACTTCTTCGTAAGCCGCATAATGCCATCTTTCCAAAACGTCTGGGGTTTATTGGCAAAATATCGTTCTAGGTGCATTTCTATCTCAATTATTGAACTGAATTTTTTGAGGTTGATGTAGAATATCCCAATCAAATTTTAGCAAGTTGTTTCTAATGGTTGAAGACACATGGGGTCTTGCGTTATCGTGCTGGAACAGGACGCCTCGTCTGTTCGCTAATTCTGATCGTTTTGTGGAGTCTGCTTCCTTCAAACTGTCCAGTTGGGAACAGTATTTTGTTGAAGTAATAGTTTCACTTTGTGAAAGCAGTTCGTAATAAATAACACTCTTCCAATCCCACCAAATAGACAGTAAAACTTTTTTCGGGTGAAGACCCGACCTTGCTGCAGTTAAAGGGATAATATTTCCCATACGCTCTTCTTACATATGTCGTTCGAGCTTGCGTAAGGGAAGACGCCCAAAGATTCGTGGTGCCATCGTATACAAATAATAGGGGCCCTAATATCGACTAGCTACATCGTGACCGATTATGTGCATGCGTGACCCGACGAAGGCTCCGAGGTTTTTACCTTATATGGAAACCACTAATGAGTCCCTTCCATTCAGTTTGGGACTATATTAACCCTTTGATTTCAATCATCTTTGGTTCAGAGCCATACAGTTACGCGCGGAGTCACGTCGTATAACGCTTGTACAGAGTCGGTTACAACCAGTAAGATTAGGCTTCGGGCACCATTCAGATCACAAGTTAACCCGTCAGAATCCGCCAGTTCGGTTCAAATTCTTTCGGTATACATCAGTAACCATTCTCAGACCCAGTATCGCCAGTGCGTCAACACCGTGCAGACTTAGGCAATAACTTACACATTATACAATTATATCGCCACAATTACATTTGTACCACAACTGGTTCGCAGTACATATAAACTGTTCACCATTAAATCGAATAGATTCGTCAGAACCTATCTTTACTCCGTAATCCTTCATATTAGTAGTAACGTTCCCACAGATACAACTTAACCGCTCGAGTTGTATCAAACTTTAATTTACAGTTACGAGACAAAGTAACATTTCCAGCGACTCCCTGATTGGGAGTCATAAGGTGACAGATTCCTCCTTGCACTTGAAGCTAGAGGGGCCCCTCAAGTGTTGAGGAAGAATCGCGAGCGTGCACGCTAGAGATCGCGGCGAGCGGCAAGCGAAGAATTACTGTATATGCACTAAAAGCAATTGTGTTTCGTAAGTAGAAACGGCGTTTCGAACCTGTGCCCCATTCTACGGTGTATAGTAATCATACAATCTTTGTAACTTCATTATTTTAATGAATTTAAACATACAATTTGGGAAACACATTTTCAAGGTGCCTAATGGGCTAACTAGTCGTCACAAGTGTTTCGCGGTGATAAGAAATCTCAGCTCTCTCTTGTAGTAAGAAAGGGCCCCCTATGAGACGATCCGCTGACACGGTCAATGGGGAGGCGGTCAATGACGTAAAAATGGGCTGGAATGCCATTTGTAACACCATCGTAGTCATGGTTTGAATAGAAGGAAGAGATAAGCCGGTTATCTCTATTTCTTCTCTTGAGGTAATTTTGGTTCTATCGTTTGGTTCTATCGTATATTTGGTTTTAAAGAATCCAGGGTGATAAGATTCACAGAGGCTCCACCGTCAATAAGGAATTCTCCTGGCTTGTTTATTAATTCCGGAACGTTAACCCTGATCCTTGGAGTTGGTGCTTCCTGTACAAGTCTTTGTTCTGCTCGTCGCTGAACCGGTTTCTTCTTAGACGATTGTTCTTCAGCACGCTTACCGTATCGTCCGTGCGGTAAGCGCTTTTGGAGTTTAAAGGTGTCGGAGAATAATCCCTCGAAGATCTTGCTCCTCGTTGAAAATTCTGCCGTGGCTTGCAAATCGTCCCGTCATGTCCATTTTCCCCGCAATTCCAACAAAATAGATATTTTTTATCGTTGGTCCTTTGAACCGCCCGGCCACGCTCTGCTCTACGTTCATCAGCAGTCTCCGAATTATCCGACAAATAACAAGGCGAGTTATGTCGACAACGCAAAGTTATTGCCGTTGCACCTTCTCTACGTCCATCGTACTCCGTATCGGATGGAGAGTTGCTCCAGTCCTGATCTCTTCGAAAGTAAATCGGAGATGGCGATCGCGGATACCGTGCCGGCGATCGGTATTCTGGTCTGCGAGATTCTCTTCTTTCGAAGTCATCTCTCGATGGTCGATCTTCTTCAACTTGACAACTTTAACAATTTCTTTATGATCAGACGCCGCTCAATTAATAGCACCGCCTCAAATGCTTCATACAACGTTTTTACTTTTCGTTAATTACTAACAAATGAAGCTGTAATCAACATTTCGGTCAAGGAAAAAGTTGTTCAGAATCATCTCAGCTACAATCATCTAGCATTTCCTGATGTTCCCTGGGTTTTGGGCCACCCTGTATACATACATATATCTGTACACCCTGCGAAGTATTTAGAAGATATTTTCACATGTGGGCCTGCGATTAATGGAAGACACTTATAACACTGTTCGACAAATTCCAACTTTCTTTTCGATTTTGTAACCTTCAATAGGTGCTTCTTATTGATTTTAATGAGCTAAATTCGAATTTGGGAACCTTTTCCTCCCGAACGTACCGCTTGTAAAAAAATCGCAAATGTTTGTAAAACAATTTCGAATATGGAAGTGTTTTGTGATTTTTCGATAACTGTTATTCAGTTGCGCTTAGTGCCAAATGATTCTGTGCAGTTTCATGAACAAAATGGTATAGTAGTAGATTATAAGCATTTAAATATGCTTAAATAAGGAACAAAGTGAAGAGGATACTGAAAATGCACCCGTTTTTGTTGATATCTTTCAATCTGTTTCAAAATCTAAGAGTCCAGGGTAAAATATAACTATGGAACGCGATAGAGCAGACCTTTCTGCAAAGGAAAGCATCAGTGGAAGTTACAAAATGACGCACAGTACTTCTGCTGAGTATCAGTGTTCTACAACAAAATCTATAAGAAACGCCTATTGAACGTGCCCATACAAACTCAAACCCGTGTTGAACAGTGCAATCGTTTGCTTCGGGAGCAGCCTGAACGCGACGCAGTACGGTCATAAAAAATGTGTATTCGGCCCTAAGAACACACCGGATAAAAATCTAACTGTTTTAAATGAATGTTAGAAATACAACTTGTTTTTGGAATTGCGATTTGGTAAAATGATATAAGTAGAAATTTTGAAGTTTTGTTAACCACATGATATGTATTTTATATCCCATTCATTGAATCATTAACAACGGAGTAAGTTGTTTAAGTGATTGCAGTCCTTCATGGCGGTCAGTTTACACAAAAAATATCGAGCATCCGATCGACTAATCTTTTGTTGTAGTCATTACTTTCTACAATTTTATTTTAATCGAATTTTGTATTTCTTGTAGCTGGAAAATAGTGAACATCTTGACGTAGAGGAAAACACTATGGCAAACGCAACATCGAATTGTTGTGGAGTGAATACAGACACAACTGATCGACAAACAATAGAGATTGTGCGTGGTTCTCACGTAAAGTTTTGTTCTGGTACTTTAACACATCCGTTCCGTTTTAATAGCGTGTATAAACATCAAAATCATGATGGACAACGAGAAGCTACAACAAATCAGGATGAATGGATTACAGTAGACTATATCTTTTATAGTGACGTCGAACTGCTGGAAAAGTACAGGTTACCTACAATCACAGAATGTAACACATTACCTACAATACCTAATTTTGCGGTTGGCAGTGATCATTTTAGTTTGGGGGCTACGTTTAAAGTGTATAAAAGGAAGCTCTAATACTGTGAATATTGCAATTTGTAAAATAGTTAGAACTTATTAGGATCCAATGTAGAACGACTTTTTATGCTGGATGTATAAAGAGATTTGTATAGAATTGCCATATTACGTTGTTGAACAAATGAAACAGTCACTATTTTATTTTATTTCTAATGGTAAATGACAAAAAATTATAGTTTCTAATGTAAAACATAGAATGTATTATGTAGATTAAAACATTTATGTAGACTGAGAAAAGCAAATTAAATGCAAGCCTACTGTTCTCTAACCGTGTCAATATTTTAATTGTTATGTTCGTTACGTCTGTTTCCAATGATGATATTACAATACACTACAAGTTTTATTGCCTAATTTTTCCTTTCAACGTTTGACGAAATCATGAGTTTGAGCATTGGTACATATCTTTTCAATATACAAATGTGTTTTAACCGTTGAACAGCTGAAGCTTATGGAAACTCATAGCTATATTTCATGAAAAAATAAATGATGTTTGAATCCAAATTTGTCACAGATTATTTTCCCATCTAGAGAGACAGTTCTAGTGGTTGTCCCGAAAAATTCGATAGTAAACTTATACTGCTACTTTTGAATACAAAATTTTTTGTCAACTTCTGTTGATGCTTCCCTTATCAGAAATATCTGCTCTATCACGTGGAATAATTCGGTTTCCTCCTGAGCCCTTAGTTCTTGAAATAAATTGAAAACTATCCAACGTCGCCGGGCCCAAGTCAAGCGTCCACTAATCTCCACGCGAGAGAAGGGCGCCGCGAGACGTCAACAAATCCTAACGGCTGCTCTGTCGCGCGTGAGAAAGATGGGCCTCGATCGCGTTTTCCGAATCCACTTACGAGTGGCAATGAGTCGTCACATCACCCCCTGGCAGTAATGAAGGTTACGATGCCATTCAAGCTAACGCGTCTTATTGCGGTAAATAAAGATTATACTAGGACTAATCTATACTAGATTAGACTTGTTACGTATGGAGAACATTTTCCATACGTCGCTCTCATCGCGTTTTTGAGCTCGCGTCTGTGAAGGGAAAACGCCCTAAAATTCTTTCGCTTATCGTAAACAACTAAGGGGGG
The DNA here is from genome assembly GCA_907165295.1 of Nomada fabriciana. Lineage (NCBI taxonomy): Eukaryota > Metazoa > Arthropoda > Insecta > Hymenoptera > Apidae > Nomada > Nomada fabriciana. The sequence goes on from OU015689.1 coordinate 13,527,417, forward strand.
CTTGAGAGCATGCATGGCCAGCTGCATCATGTCCGAGTGCATCCCCGCGCATTTTGGGACTATATAAACCCTGTGGTTTCTATCCTCGATGGTTCAGAGTTACATAGTCACGCGTAGAGGCACGTTTGTATAGAATCAGTTATATCCAGTGAAATTGGGCTTAGCGCACCTCTCGAATCACAGATTAACCCGTTAGGATCCGCTATTCTGGTTGAAGTTCTTTCGGTACATTATAATAGCGGCTCTCAGACCCCACAGGGCCAGTGCGTCAATACCGTGCAAATACGTAGGTAACTTACACATTTCAGATTATTTCATGCGGGTTAGTGGGAGGACATGATCCTGCCCAACAGGGCCGCCAGTCTTCAGAACAGCGGTGTCTGTACCCGGGGGGGGGGGGGACACCTCTGCTCCCCTCTGTCCGCCACCGTTTTTACACCTCGCGAGGGGCAGTGTTTCGTCAACGGTAGTAGCTGATGAGCCCGTTCCTCCTGCACCCACATCGCCGATTCCGGCTGTCGGGCAGCCCTGCGGGACGACAAGAGGACATAATCCTCCCACAGCAGGTCCGCCCGTATTTAGGATAGCAGTGACAGACTACCGAGAGAGAGGAGGGGAACACCTCCAAGCGCCCCTCGGGCCGTTACCGCTTTTACGTCGCGGGAGGGGGGATCTCGCCAGCGGACGTGGACGGCGATCCCTGCCCCTCCGTCTCTCCAGACGGGCTAGATTGGATATTTCCCGATCCCGCTCCGACGCCTCCTTCTGGCGAAACACATTTTCGCAGAAGGAGGCCATTGCGTTCCAGAACCTTTCGCTACCCAGCATCCTCCTAACGATACTCGCCAGCGAGAGGTCCGTCCTCACGGCTGCCGTAAGGACATAGTGCTCAGTAGCCCACGCTGGGCACTCCTGCACGTGTGCTGCGCCGAGTCCTGGGCAGCCTCACACTCCCGGCATTCAACCGATGCCTCCGCCTTGATCCGGAACAGGAACTCACCGAAGCATCTATTCTCGGTGAGCACCTGTGTGACCCAGTAGCTCAGCCTTCCTCTGCCACGGTCCAGCCACTCGTCTAAGCTGGGCAGCACCGCCCCAACTGCTCGCTGCGTGGCCCCTCGGTCGAGTAGTTCGGCTCTCCACTTCTCGTGCGCAGCCAACCGGGCCTGGCGTCTAACGTCCACCTCTTCCGCTGCTGACACCACCGTGCCTCCCTGACGGAGTTCTTGCAGACGGTCGCAAATGAAAGCGTCTCCCTCCGGCAGGAAATTGTACGGCACGGTGCCTGACAGCGTGACCGCCGCCTCGTGGGTTATCGTGCGGTATCCGCTTGCAACACTGATGGCCATCCTCTTCTGAACTCCAATCCCGTCCGTCTGACCATCAGTGCAGTCGCCCATACCGGGGTGCCATAAAGCGCCATGTATGATGGTTCTCGTCCAGTCCCTCCCAGTGGCCTTCAGTGGCAGCGTGTCATCCGTGTAGCATGTCACGCTGAAGCCAGCTGGGAGGGCAGCCCGCAAGACTGCGGCATACCCGATGTCGCACAGTATGGGGCCCAAAACTGTCCTCTGTGGGACACCGCAGTCGGCTTATTTCGAGCGCATCCGGCCACCTGTCCTTCAGGTAGTCTCTTAACACCCTCCTCAGATAGAAGGGCACGCCGTGCTCCTCGGCTATCTTCCCCCAGGGCAGGGAGTTGATGGTGTTGGTGATATCAAGCCCCCCCCCCCCCTTACTCGGAATGTGGCCGAGTCCGAGAGGGACTTACCTCGACGGATAGCATCCACCGTCAGAATCCGAATTGGGACTCGGCCAAGTTGGGACCAACCCGGGACAGGTGCCCCGAGAACGCGCAGGACCAGGGCTATGGCCCGGCCTGGTACGCCACCAGGACCCGGTGCGGTGTCCCGCGCGGCCACTCTCCTGACCGCCCAGACCAGCTCCTCCATTGTGACATCCGTTTCGGCGGACCAGTCCTTCGGGTCCGCCGCCTCGAGAACAAAGGCAGTCGGGAACAAAGGGAACTCACCACCTCGTCGAAGAACTCAGGGTCTAAAGGGGCGAAGTTTGCCCATCACCATCTTGTATAGGACCCCCCCCCCCCCCCCAACATTCACGGTACAGATCCAGAAGGAGCTCGGTCCATGCGCCGCGCTTAGCCCTTTCGATAGCCAGCTGGCGGGCTACCACTAGCTCCCTGTAGCCCTCGTACAGCTGTCGTTCCCTCGCGAGGTCGCGACGTCGTCTACGCGGGCCCTCTGGAATAGCCGCCGCATTTGCGCTATTTCCGGCGACCACCAGTACGTGGCCTGCCAATCTGGGCCGCGGGACCAGGGTATCGCGGTGTCGCAGATCGACACCATCGCCCCATGGATCCGCGCCGCCCCCTCAACGTGCGCGACCGGCCCGGCCGGAATGTCGGGCCAGGCTACGGCAAGGGACGCGGCCATCAGCTCGCCTCGTCTAGGCGCTTCAGCGCCCACCTCTTGTTTTGTGCGGCGTCAGCTCCAGGGGGGAAGACAGGGGCTCATACGCCCCGCCCTTCCCAGCGGCCCTCGGCTCCGGGTGATGCGCACCTCCTTTGCTATGTAGAGGTGGTCGCTCAGCGTTTCCACCTCTTGCAACACCGTGTCAAGTCGACTATGGACTCCCCTTGGTTGCGGACACAAGTGCTGACCGACCCCCGATTCAACAGCCAGAGGTCTGAGCCGGCCGCCCGATCCAGCACCGCCTCGCCCCTCAGGTTCGTCCCAGGGGAACCCCGGACTTGAGATTTGGAGTTGAAGTCCCCCAGAACAATGACCTGCTCCAGATTCATGGCCCCTTCCTCCACGGTCCTCGTCTCCTTCGTAGAAGCAGAAGTTGCTGCTGGCGCCTTTCTTCTTCCTTCTTCCTCCTCCGACATGAGGCCGGGCCAGTGCTGCTGCCGCCACCGTCTTCTGCCCGTCCAGGCTCAGGGCAGCCAGTTTGAGGGCCAACTGCATCTGTTGGACCCCCTTGGCACCCTGGTTCCTTCTCCCTCTGGGAGGCACGCACCCCCTGGTCCTGGGTGGTCAGAGGGTTTTCCCAGGTCGGCGCACCGGATGCATCGTGGAGCGCTCTTGCATTCCGCCACCCTGTGCTCGCAATTATGGCAGTTTTGTTTGTTCCATTCCTTTTATGCAGCTTATCGAGTATTAGCTCATCGCTGATTTATGCTCATAATATTGAATATTGCTAATTTATTAAATTATATTTGGATCTTATCTTTTGCTTATTACTTTTGCCAGAACGCACAATGTTTTCGGCCCTCCCACGAGGAGGCTGATCTTCTATTTCTAGCTTGCCTATTAGTACCCTCACAGATCAAATTTGCTTTCTTCCTAGTATTCGTCTTCTCACTTCAAGTCCTTACTTCTCCAGCACACTCGTTTCTTAGTACGTGTGCCTCATTAACAAACCTTACTAGTTTCTCATGCTGTTCTTTAGTTTTTTATTAGTTTCTCCAATTCGATATTCTAGTTTTCCAATGCCTCGTACCTGAGTGCTGTATATTTCTCGCATCTGAACAATAAATGTTCAACTGTTTCCTCTTCCACTCCGCACGATAGACAAATTGCAGACTGCTCCAATCATCTTCTAACCAATGACGACTTTATCGACCCGTATCCAGTGATGATTCCGATCACCTTCAAAGGAGGCCTGAACCAATGTCTTGTTTCTAAAAATTTAACTCTTCCAATAAATCTATACGCGTCCCTACCCTGTTGATTATCGTCCTAGGCTTGTTGCCAGGTCTCAAAAATCTGTTTGCCTGCGAGATCAAACTTCTCTGTCGCTGTTATATCATTCGATTGCTCTGAGAAATTTATTCTAAGCCCGCTCCAGGTGACTATCATATTTCTTTTAATCATTCTACGAAATGCAGATCTTAATATTTCTAACTCAACCGGCAGTTGACCTGCGACGACCTGCATAGCAGCTGTTGACACCGTTCTACATGCCCTGGACATTACCATCAACACGGTCCTCTGCATTGAGCTAATCCGTCTGATCGATTCTACAGTAGCTACTCTTGGGTACCATAGCACAGATCCGTACGTAAATATTAGGACACAGACTGCCCGATACTAAATAAATTCAATTGGCGCCTTACTGCCCCATTCCTCACGTGCGTCCTCTTAGGTGCGCACTCTTAGCCTTCCTATTTGCTTTATACAATTCGGTGGAAGCTCATCCACTCCCGGCGCTTTACCACTCTTAGTCTTTTTAATTACATCTTCAACTTCCATTTCAGATAAGTCTACATTGCTGTTGCTATACTCCTTATTCACTCGCCTGACTTCCCTGTGATAGTCCAACTCATGTGCTTGATTTTCCTTTGGAAAAAATTTTTCGCAGAAAGGCATACACGATTGCTCCCAAGAGTCAGTCATCCGTCCATCCGGTAAAGTCATGCTACCAATATAGTGCGATCTTCGGAGCTTTTCTCTAACAACTTTGTGCAACAACCCCCAGGGGTCCATGGTACCCTCTTGATTTACGAAATTCTTCCACGATCTAGTCTTACACTTCCTGATTTCCGAAACAAACTCATTCCTTGCCTTCGTGTAATCTTTTACACATTCATCTAGCATATCCCTCAGATTCAATTGGCGTGCCCTTCTAAACTGTCGTTTCTGTGCCCTCATATTTCTTTGCAGACCATCGAGTGTTTCACATATATTGTTTCTGTCTACCAAGGTACCGAATTACCAGCTTTCTTCTTTTCTGGGATTGCCCGGGAGCATACCTTACTCATAGTTTTGGTAAAACTATTACACATTCGATCAGGATTCATCCTTCGTAGGGTTTCCAAATATTCCTCCGTATAAAATTCGTCCAACACCTCCCCAAACTTGTCCCACCTGCACGCCGAAGATTATAGACACCGTCTATTTTTATATTTTGTATTAAACCAGGGTCACCCTTGATTTTTATTAGGGTCAAATTGTGATCAGAGGCTGAAACTAGCTCCGTGACCAGCCAACTATTCACAAATCTAGCCATACTTCTAGCATAGGTCGTTACCTCTGACGGCGAATTCAATACCGTCAAACCATATTCCATGATGAGATCTTCTAATTTTCTACCATTGTCATTTGTTATTCTAAGTGTGGGATTGGAAGTATTAAATGAAATCAAACCGGTGTAAGTATAATATATTTAACAGGGTGACTATATATGTAACTATTCAATTTATACTCTTCCGCTCCTCGATATACACTGTGTCGCTCTCGACTCTACACTCTCAATCGTATCCTTAAAGCATATCCTTAAAACCTACAGAACAGGGGACACGGTTCTGCAGGACATCGCTGCTCGCCTGCAGACCAGCTGTGTTGGGCGCTTCGCACCCCACACTAGAATACCAGCACCCGGATTTTGCATTGGCATCCATCACTATTATCAGCTTTTCTGCCTTCAAATTGTCCAAACATTTCTCCAATTGTAGCAGAAATCCCTCTATTGGTAGAGAGCACTGACAGTACAGATTCAAAACAATCATGGCAACCCAAGGGCTCTCAACACTCGGATGCAAGACTCCCACAGCCGGCGAGTTATAACCTCAAACCCTGCCTCTGAAGGCGCACTGCTTTTGTACGCACATAAGATCTTTGGCGTAAAGCACCCAAATCCTCGGCCTGCGATCGAGAAGTGGGGCCCGACGCAGCCTTTGCATAAGACATTCTCCTTCTACTTTGTTCTACGACTATCAGCTTTTCCTTTTCTACCATCACACGTTGTAATATTGTCCCCAGTGTGCTCCATTTGGACAGCACGAACTTGGCATCAGCCTTACTTACTTTATTAGACTTATTAAACAAGAATTCTTCGAGGGTTTCACGCTCCCCTCTTATTTCATCCAACACGTTTTTTGCCCAGAAAAACTGGTATCAGCCTCCACAACACAGAACGTTCTTCTTCGCTTGGACCTCGGTGTACCCTCCCTCAAAGACACGATAGAACCTGCTGCACTTCTTGTTCTACTGGGCGAACCCGCCCTATTGCCACCCACCTCCTCCCCCACCTCCATAGACTGTTTATTTGAATTAGATGTCATACTAGATCCCACGAGTACGGTAGCAAAGATGTCGACCGAGGGAGAGCCATCATTACCTAGGCAAGGCTGAATGAAATCTGAATGAAATGTCCAAATATTCATGTAAAATGTGATGTACCCGCTCAGTTGAGATGCCTATAGCCTCAGCCACCTCACGCATTTTCATTCTCCGATCGTCCAATATCATTCCATGGATTTTATCGACGTTTTCTGGCGTGACAACCTCTTTTGGGCGACCTGAACGTTCGGCGTCACTTGTGCTGGTACGACCACAACGGAACTCAGTAAACCACTTCTTAATCATTGAAATTGATGGTGCAGAGTCCCCATAGTATTTATCAAGTCTTTCCTTGGTTTCGGTGATGGTTTTTTTACGCAAAAAATAATGCTTAATCAGCACACGAAATTCACTTTTTTCCATTTTCGTTAAAATTCACGAGGTTATCTGCTTTCAATGGCTGTGAAACACAAACTAAATGGCGCAGTTTGCTCAAAATTTTACAGCCGTCTATTAATAGATGACAGTTGACGGGAGCAGTCTTGCATTTAAAGTTACTGCGCGGCAAATTCAAAAAATCACTGATTTATCAAACGGCCCTCGTATCAACCTCGCCGGCCTATGCGTTGCCCACAGCCCTAACTCGTAACAATACTAATGTAATTAATATTACTGTTGCAAATTAGTTGATATTAGATGGCCGTGTTATGATTACTAAATGCGTATCTCAAAATAATAATCGCCGGTATGCCTATACAGTAATGTCTCGACTAGTCTTCCTCGCTCGGGACCAAATGTGAACACTAATCGTACGCAGACACGATTCTCGAGCAAGTTTGGGTCGCCTTTGATGTTATGGCCGCCGAGGCTCGAGGCAGTGTTCCAGGAAAGACCCAAGTTTAAATACCCGTGTACGTGAGACAATAATAACGCGACCAAAATTTAAGAATAAAACTTGTTCTTTTTTGGTCCGTTTTAAATGAAATTTTACCAACATGTTTGTTACAATCTCGAGATTAAAATGACACGATGGACGATATGGTTTGGATAATTTTTACTTATCATGGTATTAATAATTTTAGTCCTCTTTATTATTGTTCCCGATAACAACCAGAATGTGTATATTAGTTGTTAAGAATAAGGTAATTAGTAGTGAGATTATAAATTTGGAAGTAAAATCTCGATTCCAGTATCTCGAGAGCACTTCGCTGGGGACCGAATGCGAACACTAATCGTCTAATACATTGTATTTCACCAATAGTTTACATTTTACGTCACGCCACATCCTAAAGATAGAATTTAACTATTGTTCAAACTGTACGCATCTAAGGAGAAATAAACGCGAATTATACTTTACTTTTACTATATTTATTCATATGTTATTCATGTTTTATTTAACGGGTTCACGACATTATTAGTGATAGTGTAATTAGTTAGTGCATATTATACATAGTAATAAGTGACATTAGTAGGCATTGATTATAATACGTGTAATTAGTGGTTACAATGTGTTGCGTACCTGATTCGCCGCGTTATTACGCAGCTATAGTCGGAGGTGAAAATAAATTAATCTTTGATTGTGAATCAATAACTTTATTACAATGACTTGTAATTTAGCGTCTGTCTTTGATAAACTGAACAGTAGCGAACAGTAGCGTACAGAAGCGTACGGAAGCGTGCAGAAGCGTACAGAAGCGCTGAACCGGTGTCGATCTTATTTATACATTTATGTTCCTTATTTACTTCTCGCGGTCACACGCATTGTCCCGGTCGAAGCCCTGGCCGCCAATCGACACACTCGGTTCATTTGCTCGTTACGTGTTCATTGCCTTATATGGGCATTTTCGTAATGCATCCCTCTTATGTGTGCGTGAGATATGTCACCATCAACGCATGTGCGTGAAGCACAGCGCAGCAGGCTTCCGCCCTTGCCCCCGTGGGTTACCGACTCTCGCGCACCTCAATAAGGACACCAAATGAACACTATAATACCGAATTTCTCAACACAATGGCTTCTAGAAAGTCAAATGTGTTTTTAACGATAGAACAATGGAAAGTGGTGTAGCTGTGTCTACTATTGCAGCAATCTATAATGTGCACCCAATAACAATAAGAAGAATAAGGTAACAGAATAAGGGGGGGGGGGGGCGCAGAATTCTAACATAATTACTCCATCGAACGTTTGTCGGCAGCATGGGAAAGTGTGACCCCGTCAAACATTAGACACACGTGGGATAATTTATTAGGCGACAATGAAGAAGCAGAAGAAGATTACGACCGTAACGAACTCCGAGAAATGATAAGCATTGTAAGCAGGGGGTTGCGTATCGGAAGACGAACATTTATGGAAGGATGAAGAAGAGGAAATGAGAGCGGCAGATGACGAATAAAGCGACACTGACACGATGCAAAACAGATGAGAGCAATGATAGTGACGAAGAAATCAATAGCGATCAAGAGAAAGCAAGGCCGAGTGTCCGAACGGAGCAGGAGTTAGACAAATTAAAATATATACACGAACGGTTGAAGCACTTATGTGTCACAGATCCATCCCATATTCGGAAAATGTAGGAAGTTTTAAGACGATACCATTTTGGAGAACACGGTAAAATAATAAATCCATATTACCTACATTAAATAGGTATATTTAGATAATGGCAAAATATTGTTGTATCTACTTTTTAGATAAAGAAACTACGCAGAGAAGAGAGTTGACCTGAATTTCATCTCCGGTCGTTTTATAGGAGCTACAGCGGCGATACGGGAAATGTTGAAGTCAGGCACGGGTTTCCAGAAACAGAGTCTGCTGATGTACCTCCCTTCGTGATTCCGTGCGTGTATGGTTTGGAACAAGTTCTCCCATTGTTGCTCCAATCAATCTGGCGTGATTGATTTGGAGGTTCTGGGAACTCCTCCCTGCTCCCAGAATTGTCGCACGAGTGTTGACAGTGAGTTTCCCACAGTGACATGATGTAATCGAGGAGAGGTTGATTGAGCTTTGACATCACCAGCGCCTTTAACTCCCTCACCTGGGAGCGTATCGGGGGGGAGGGGGGCACTCGCCCATCATGATGTGCCCCTCTACATGAGAAGGGTTCTCTGGGACTACCTGAGGGACAGGTGGATTGAGTTTCCCGTGAAGGATGGCCGGATGCGCTCGAGGGAGGTGGATCGCGGTCTCCTGCAGGGCTCCGTTCTGGGGCCCATGCTGTGGGGGGCCCATGCTGTACCCATGCATCGGGTACGACAAGGTGCTGCGGCCTCCCCTCCCACCTGGCGTCAGCGTCGCCTGCTACGCTGACGACATACTGCTCAGGGCCACTGGAGGGCCTTTGGGACATGTTTCGACTTTACAGAGAAGCGAAGACATTTCTTCAAAGGTCAACGTGTGATGTGATGGACACGCATCTGCCTGTACATCTTGGCGATGTCGGCAGTATAAACAAAACGGTAGTGTCGCCATCGAAGGAGCATGGTGTTTAAGTCACCTTGTAACTTAGGTCCATTTAATAGATGGTCGTTTAACAATCGACCATTGGTAGTACGGCATGAGCCTTTGAAGACAACGCGTAAGCGCGTTGTGGAACTACTATCACGAAGAACAGCATGATGTGGTATATAATACCTTTGAGAATGAATTGTTGGTGGCTCAATCAACCGACAATCAACATCAAACCAGCTCCGGTTTGATGTGCCCTAATAGGACCGGACAGGATCCACCCTAGCGTGGTATTTTGCGCTATTGGTGTATCTGGTGAACCTTTTCGAAGACCGGTTAAAATTACCTGGCTGTATACGTCGGCTCCGATAATCAGGTCGATCGGATCCGAACTCATGGGATCATTGTCAGCCAGGTCCACATCTGAAATATAAATCCAGTTAGACCCTATTTTACATTGAGCTGGGACGTACCTGGTGAGCGATCTCATTATCACTGCTGTTGTCGAGCATGCAGGTCGATCACAGCTCGCTGGTGTTATTCGAATTACAGCCGCGTGCTGTGCGACCGACTGGGATTCAGCGATTCCTGTTATCCAAATGTGTTGCTTGATTCGGTGGAGGCGCAGGGACTGAGCGAGACGCTCGGTTATCAGTATCGCTGGCGCGATGATGCATCGGCCTTGTGCTGAGTGCACTTGCACTCGTGCTGTCCAAAGGAGTACACCATATTTAGTCGGAGAATTAGAAACAAGATTTGACGAAATTTCAGCATCACCATCTTGTGTGAACGAGGTAATTGGTTGTTGCTGCTCGCTTCGAGCTTGTTCTGACTTGCGCGAGAAGTGTAATAAGGTATGATGTTGTTGGTTGCATTCCTTGCAACGATGCTGGCTTTTACATTGCACAGCTGTATGTTTACTAGAAAAACAGTTGACGCATCGTCTTTGTTTCTTAATAAAGTCAAACCGATCATATGGCTCTCGTGCGAGAAACGACGAGCATTGATATAACAGATGACCTTGTTTACACATCGAGCAAGTCAGGTTGGACACTGTTGTAGAATGCGTTGCAATCGCTTTGGGTTTCGATGATTTAAAATTCCCGTGTTCGGTCAGTTTGCTAACAGTAAGTGGTGCCATCGCTTCGAGTGCGCGAATTCGCGTCTCAAGAAAAATATCAAATTCAGTGTACGTTGGAAATTTATTGACATCTTCTAATTGAAGTTCCCACGCTTTTCGAGTCGATCGGTCCAATTTTTGCACGCCGAGAAACACGCATATATCGCTCCACGTGTCTACGGGTCGGTCTAGGTTGCGTAACGCTTCTAACGCGACACTGAGTCGATCGCGGAGATCGCGTAGTTCCCGTGGAGACTCAGAGGTAGCGTGCGGTAACGAAAACAATGTGTTGAGGTGGGTCATGATCAACCGGCGTTTATTTCCGAAGCGCGAGGTTACTAGCTTCCAAGCCACATCGAAATTCTTCTCAGTTATCGAAAGATGACTGATCGCGTTACTCGCTTCGCCTTTTAACGCGGAACAGAGAAAGTGTAATCGGTCGACGTTATATAATGACCGGTCGTTGATCACCATCGATTTGAAGCGATCCCGGAAGCTCTCCCATGCTTCGAATGTTCCATCGAAAAAGGGTAGATGGATCCGTGGTAAGTGCGACGTTGGTTTTAACGTATTGGGTTGGACTTGACTTACATTTGCATCGGTGTTTTCGGTTGAAGGTGTTACCTTTACCAGCGTCTCCGACATGCAGTCCAAAGCCTCCAAGTAATTGTCTTCGCAATGATCGAAGTGGTCATCCACGAAGTACGGAAGAGTCGCTCGGGTTTTCTCGTCCACGCTTTCAATGATGCGAGCGTTGAGGTCCTGTGCCTGGTTGAACGCTTCTTTAAGGGCGGATATCCTATTCTGCGTGGTAGCAAGGGTTATCCCGGATTGATCCATTTTTTTGAAATTGGTGTTCGCTCGCTCGATTGAGCGGACGATCTGGTTTTGCTTGTGCAGTAGTTCCTCGTGATAGTTCATCATCGTGTTGGTAGCCAAGATGGCGGTTGTAACAGCACGTTGTGCGTCGTCGGTAATATGGCGGTTGGATCGGGACGCTGCCATGCATGACTCCTTCCTCGACTTCTATCTGGCTCGAAGGACCAAAATGTTTGGGATTGATTGCTGGAACAGCCTTGTCCGAAGACTAGAAGACCGTGGCGGTGGAGGGCCGATTGCCCAAATAAACTCAGTAGCACATAAACTTAATGTTAGTGCGCCGCACAACTATCGCGTGCCGCACTTAGTTTATTAACACAGAATACTTTTACAACACTTCAGGAACTTCACAATACAAATAAAACAAAGATTGAACGGGTGGCAATGCCGCGTTAAGAACAAAGTACAATGTCACTGGTCACAATGCCGAGTCAAAAGAAACGTAGTCGTAATGCCGGTAAAGATTAATGTGTTGTCGCAATGACGGTTAGTCGAAGAAGAAGGAAGTGGATTCCCATGTTCGGGATGTTCGGCCACCGGTCGATCTCCTTGCGCCTTAATTGGCGCAAGTCGGTGGTCCGTTTCAAGGGAGAGTAGCTATTTTTCGCGTTAATAGGCTCGCCGTGTCAGGTACGTGTAAATTAGTGGGCACGGCGAGTCTAATAATACGCGTGACGCACAGTCGGCCGGATGTTTCTACGTAGGGACGTGTCCCCAATCAGCTCGCGGGGCTCTCGTCGTAATTTCGTGGATCCGGTTCGCAATGAACGTTTTCCATCGCGATGGGTGATCGTGGAGCCATGCGAGAACTGTTGTCGAAGCGGTCCAGCAAAAGTACCGAGTGAGTTGCGAACGAACTCTATTAATCGCGAGAGAAGCACCACGGCGGTTAGCCCCAAGCGTGGGATAACTAGCGGAGTAATTGGAGTGACCCCTAACTTTCCACCCAGTAACGAGACTTATATCACGCCGGTCGACGAAGTGATTTTAAATAAACTGCGGCCCCGTAGGTCACGTTGGATGCATCGGCGAATCGGATTCACGGACCGGGTGAAGTGGGTTAGTCCCATGAAACGGGAATGCGCCAGAGGTCCTCAATAAAGATTTTCATGGAAACGGTGACGGGGGTGAGCCATGGTAACGTATCGTAGAGTTTCGAGATCGTCGAGAGAATGGTGCGTTTTGTCACAGGCACGTCCGAATCGGCCGAGACGTTAATATTAAAAAAAAAAAGCGAGACTGATTCCACCCAATTCCAAGCACTTTGACCCTTGCGTCCTCAGCGAGTGCTTTCGTACGTGCCAAACCGTGATTGGAAGGGTCGATGTCTTCCAGAAGCGAAGTCGAATGACTCGTAACAACGTGATTACTTGATCGCGGCTATGCTGGAAAGACGTCATACCTTCCCCGTTGAAGAACACATGGTCGACGTAAATGTGCTCCTATAATATCGGGGTGGCTAGCGGGATCTTATGGCGGTCGAGTTCCACGAGACGTTTGTGGACGCAAAGAGCAAGGAACGGAGCACACGTTGTCCCGTAAGTAACCGTTAATAATTGGTAATCGGGAATCGGCTCGGAGAGGTTTTCTTGCCATGAGAGTCGTTGAGAATCTACATTGCGGGAGTCGATTCCAATTCTCCGGTACATCTTATCGATGTCGGTAGTTTAGGTGCATGTCGGTGATTAGACTACGGCCGGAAGTTCGGTCTCAAATTTCGGCCCGGATTGCAGATTATCGTTTAAAGACCGTCCAGTAGACCGCCTATACGACACATAGAAAACAACGCGCAACTGAGTCGTCGCGCTTCCCGCCCGAAACACTGGATAGTGCGGAATATAGATATGGTCCGAAGTGGGGTGCGAGGTTCGTGCGGGTGTCATATGACCGAGCTGTTTGTACTCGGTCATGAAGTCGGAGTATTCGCGGTCGAGTTCCAAAGAATTTACTAATGAGTGAGCAGAAGTGCGCTGTAAGGTGATTAGCGGAGTTGGACGGGACTGGTGGAGACTGAACGGGGCCCGAGATCATCCATCCAAAAATGGAGTTGCGCGATGGGCATCCCGGCGTGACCATTCCGAACGCCGTCCAGAAAGGCCTCGTCGTACAGATCCGCACCGGTAATTACTTGAATCGGTTCGGAAGATCGGCGAAATGTTCGAATACCGGGGCATCGGAATGTCGGGGAGGAGGGCAGGACGGCAGAGTCCTTAGAACGAGTGCAGTCGTGGTGACGGCAGGAACATCCGCGTAACACGATCATACCATGATTGAAACCGCGTGTCGCACGGTGGTTGCGCGTACATTGCCGACTGCGGAAATTGCTACGTTTTTAAGCGTGCGTCTGGCGTTCAATAATTGGGCGAGGTTTTCAATGATTAAGGTCGCCACGGACCCCTGATCAAGTAACGCTCTCACAACTGTATTTCGGCCGGATGAAACAGTGATCGTAATGAACGCAGTAGCGTGGAGCATGGAGTTCGCGTGCGTGTAGTCGCGGCCAGTGACGTCACTGCGGTATTGTCAATAGATGTCGCAGGTGCGCGTGTTGGCGTTACGGTTTTTCCGCTTGCTCGAAACTCGAAATCGTCGTGGAGCGTGCTATTGTGTGTTTTGTGCCACCGTCGACACGCGTATTGACTGTGACAGTATTGTCCGCGACCGTGTGTGTGTGTGTCACTAACAATAAGACAATTAAACCATCGACTCGCTCGAATAACAAACTCTCGGCGGCGACTCGGGTCTTTGCAACAAAAGACGGACTCGAGCCCAAGTAATGAGAGTGCGCCACACGTTCGCGAGGCTTTATTTATTAGCAGTGATCAGAATTGTTTTGATCGCGTCGAGTGCACGACCTTTTAACGACGACACAAGGAAGTGCATGCGGACGAAATCCGACAATTCAAGAATCGTAAAGGATCGCGAAACGTCACCCACTCTTTGCAGTAACCATTGAAAGGGGGAAGTTGCACGGGCGGATGGTGAGTGAGTGATACGCTGCAAGAGACCGAATTCGCAATTCTCGGTGGAGACGCAGGAGCTGAATTCTTTCGACGTACGGGTGACTCGAGAATCTCCAGACAGTCCGCCATCAAGTCTCGGGCGGCGTACTAGGCATGCTCCGTTGGCTCCAGCTGATCCTCTGCTATGTAAGAAGCTGCCGCTTGATCTTCCGGAGGCTGGGTGGTCAGCAGCATCGGGTGGGCTTATTTTTGGTCTTTTCCAGTTGGAAATCTTCATAAGACACCTCCTGTGGCAGCGTCCGTTGGGCCGACGGTGCTTGTGCACCGCTGCCTCGCGTGTTCCGTCACGAGGCAGCGGAGGCACGGCAGCGGACGGTCTGTCAGCGTTTCCGTCCGTGTCGTGGTCTAGCCGATCCTTATCTTTTTGGCTCCCACCACTCTCCTGGCCGCCACCAGGGGGCACTTCACCCATATGATGCCTAAGCCCACCCGGGACGACCGGATTTTCCCAGTCTTTACTACCCCCTGCGATAACGGCAGCCACGTTGTCGAGGGTGGTGGACCCCTCAAGAGGGTGCCTCAGGACCCCCTGAGGGTGGTCCTTCCCCAAGGACCTCCCTCATTTTAGTGGCCAGAGTGTCGGCCTTGGCAGCTCCCCCCGAGCCCGGGATCTCCAGTACAAGGCCCCCGTTAACCACTCTGTTGGGTCGGACCTTCTCAATCTTGAGCTGCGCCAGGTCTATCTTCCCGGCAGAGCCCATCGCCTCCGCGTACGTTATTTTTGCCCCGTCTTTGATGGACAGGGCAATAGCCGCGGTGCACGGAGGTCTCCTCTGGGGGGTGGCGGTACCCTTCGCCCCTTTTCCTCCTGGTTTACCCTCGTTCATCGCAGGGGCTATCCTCTTGTCGGTTGGCTGCTGCTTACCCGGGCGTTCCTGGGCAGTCTCCTTTGCCGCCCACTTCGGCATCGTACCCGCAACCGTGGCCCGCTCTTCGGCAGCTGTATGGTACGGAAATGGGTCCGCGGGGCTGCCGGTGTCGTTATCCCTCTAGAAGGGGGAGCTCCAGGCTTGGATCGCCCGGGGGCGCACCCCCCCCCCCCCCCCCGAGAATTTCTTCTCCAGTCGGCCCATAATGCTTTTCATGAGCTGCTCCAACCGGTCCTCTCGGCTGTACGGCGAGCTCTCCCCCCCCCTGGAGGAGGACGACCCAGATGACCCTCTCGCCCTCTCTCCCACCGCGCCCCCTTACTGTTGAGACGGGGAGCCACTGACAGGGAGCGCCAAAGCCACTCATCCTTCTTTCTCCGCTGCCTCTTCTCCTTCTTCTCCCTCTCCTTCCTCTGCTTTCCCGCTGGTACCGGGATCGCCTTATCAGCAGCCAACGCCAATTTAAGGTCCGCTATCTGGCTGCGGAGCAGGAGGTTTGCCTCCTCCACCTGCTGCGCATTTACAGCAGCAGATCTTTTCGCCAGCTCCCTGGCCGCGGCACTAACCGTGTGGGTAGCGAGTTTCAGCTCCCTCATATTCTGGCCCTTCAGGGTCTTGGAGATTCTGGCTACCTTCTCAACGACCGCCATCTGGGTCAGGATCTTATTACCCAGGTTGGCGGTTGGCTGTGGCCGCAGCTCGCTGGCCATCTCCAGCTCCGTAGGGAGCCTGGGCGTGCACCTCAGTGGCGAGACCTCGTCCCCGGAGCTCACATCCATCCTCATTCATCTAGCTGCGACAGTCCGAAGCAGAGGAGTTGCGGGGTTCCCCGCCGGATTTACGCCACTTGGGCATAACTCCTCCTTTTTACTACCGTTTTTTGTGTTTGTTCTTGTCATATTAAGTGTAATTTTCGTAACGGTTCGCCCATCATGGGGCACCAACCGCGATGGGGGCACTTCCTCGTTTAAGTTTCACTCTAGTTATGCATGCCGAAGCCGAGAAGCGGTTTGTTGGATGGCCAATCCTATCCAATCCTTTCACGTCACCCCTATTGAATGGGCGATACCCGATCTAAACCGATGCCAGACCCAAGTTTCAGGCTAGACGTGCGGCGATTTAATCTACGCAGCGTCGGTTATGAGGAGATACTGACCAGGTAGTCCTCCATACCTGCACCCGAATACCCCACTTCAACCCCGTCATAGGCTCCGGACAGTGAAACGCGAGAGCGGTTCTTCCACGTTAAACATGTCCGTTCATGGGATCTTTGCCATAATTTCAGGACTTACAGTTACCCTTATGACTACCGCAGAGGTCAAGTACTAGCATCACGCGCCACGCTGGTCAGGAGGCAACTACTCCCCCCTTGATTAGTCTGACGGGAATATCCATGAGGCAGCATCAACCGCTCAGGCCAAGCCCGTCCGGTATGGTTGGACCTGCCGGGAGTGTAGCTCATGCCGGCCTGGCCTTGGGTCTAATCACGACTACTTAAGCTCCTGCACCACGACAAGGTGGCGGCTCCTAATAGGGGATCACGTGGGCTTGTTGGAACTCGTCCCAGACCTCGCCGAGTTGCTGGATCCTGGATCTGATCTTGGCTGCAGTCAGGTTGCTCTTCCCGATTTACTTCAAGTTTTCCAAGCCTCGGGTAATGGTTCGTTGTAGCATGGCCTGCTTAGCTAATGCTTTCTCCACCTTTCAGGTTGCTCGTCGTTTCACCTCCAATGCGCCTTGAAGGACCAAATGTTTCGGATTTGAGCGGTTTTGCTGCGAGAACCGATGAAGTCTAGATTCGCTCAGCGCTGAGCGTGCTGGTTGTAGGACGAGTGAATGAAGTTTTGACGAAAACATTAAAATGAAGTTTTAATGAAAAAAGTGTTTGGATTATTAATGTTAGACAAGGGTAGTTAAATGAACTTACCCTTTCGTTTAGGAAGTAACCTGCTTCGACGAAAGTGTGTCCTTGGCACTTGGCCATTGTACCGATTGGATAATTAATGTCAGAAAGGAGTAGTTAAATAAACTTACCCTTTCGTTCACGAAGTAACCTGCTTCGACAAAAGTTGGGCCTTGTACCGATCCTGACCTATTTTACACAATTTTATGCCACGAAACGCACGTTTCAGCGATGGATACAGATCTGATTGGCGCTTGTTTCCACACGCACACGACATGCACATAACATTATTAATAAAATACTTTATTCGTATGGATATCCTTGTTAATTAAATTGTTATTCATGAATAACAAATAATTACACATCATTCATTTGCCGTACGTTGCCCTTGCACCTTTGCTACCCCCATTTTTTGATACTTCACGAGTTAAGAAACACCCTGTATGTATGTAAGGATATAAGGAAAGTGATTCAAATATTTGGATACCCTTGGATAGGGAGGTCTTTACCAAACTCATGGTTTCACGAGTGACTGTCGCGTTATATGCAGTGCCTTTAATTCGTAAGTAAGTAAGGACGACTCAATAGGACAACTTTTACATAGAGTAATTGTGTTTGCGTGTTCATCGCAGACTGGTTTGAAGCACTTTCGACAATCTTTTCTCGTTTTCCTTCTTTTTCTAGCAGTATCTGCTTGACACATGTGGCATGATCCAACAATCTTTCTTCTTCCAGTTGCGTCTAACGAAAATGACGGTTGTAACCTTTGTGATGATTGTGTCGATGGTGTCGAACTATGAGGAATGTTTCCCGTGTCTAATGAAGTCAATATACTGCCTATTGCTAATTTAGTTCCAAAGTGCCGTATTATTTCTAAATTTTTAGCTCGTTTTGTTGGGATAAAAAGCTCTTCTCCTAACTGACGTAAAAATGTACGGCGATCATTTGATCTTTTAGGTTGCATACTACTATTTGAAACATAAATAATATAAGAAGAAAGTGCGGCAAGATCAAGTATATTGTAGAAAAAGGCTAGTGCCCATCTCTTAGTTCGTCTTTTTGTGGTATACCTTCCTAACATTTGGTCCATTACGTCCACGCCAGATTTTGTTTTATTATAATAATGTATAATGTCGGGCTTCTGTTTTGGCCCCGAAACTGCATTACTTGCAGGCATTGACGATAATAATATGACCGCTTTGTCTTTCTTGGGTACATACGAGCAAGGTGTAATATTTTCGTGGTAGCCAAATAACGAAGAATACTCTTCACGAGTCTTGGTCGGTGCCATTTCTTTAGGTATATATTTTTTATTCTTTCTCATTGTGGAAACTGTCAATTTCCAGGACAAAATATTCTTTGCTAGTGGAAGTGCTGTAAAGAAATTATCCGTGGTTATATTTCTACCAGACCCCTTATAAGCGACAACCAAGTCTTTTACATTTATTGCATCTGCTTCTGTTTTCGGCAACCATTCTTCATCCTCATCACTGGATGACACATCGTCAGAGAAATATTCATCTTCTCCCAATAATGCGGCTAAATAATTATCCTGTTCTACACGTGATAAACTAAAATAAAAATATATTCATTATGTTACGATATATGTACTAACATGACAACTGTTTATGTATACACATAAATATATCGAATAAAACGTTGATATTTACTTTGAAAATTCTTCTACCGATAATTCTTCCATTTCTGTACACAATTATACACTTTTCGAATTAAAAAATACTGTATATTTCCTGCAAGCACCACAGAAAAATACTAATACCACACATACCTTACTCGTAGGATAATCTGATTCAGACTGATTCAGATGTTTGTTTCGTTCAACCCTGACATAACGCTAATCAACACTCCGATAGCACCCATTTTAATCACGCAACTACAGAAGAAAGCATAATAGATTTAACACACGCATCATCACAAATTGCCGAGAATTTAGAATGGCAAGCCTCAGACAAACTCTACGATAGCGATCGCTGCCCCATCATGTTATACAACCTTGACACAAACAATAGCAATATCAATAACAACCCACCAATTTGGAACTTTAAAAAAGCAAATTGGGATAAATTCGAAAGCGAAATCGACAAGAATGTTAGCAATATTGAACAACCACTTGCCGAAACAAAGTACCATGCGGACCACATAGTCAATAGTTTCGTCCAATTTATCCTCGTGTATCGATCGCCGGGACGTGGCATAAAATTGTTAAGATAGGTCAGAATCGGTACAATCAACGTCAATAGCATTACGTCGGGAATGAAAGGGTAAGTTTAATTAACTACCCTTGTCTAACATTAATCATCCAAACACTTTTTTCATAATTAATAAAACACTTTACTCGTTTCGGAAAACGGATAAAAGTATGGAACAGTTATTAAACGACTTGTTAATTAAATTGTTATTTATGAATAACGAAGAATTACACACTATTCTTAAGGGGGCCGACTCCACGCGCCATGACCGGTATGCGTGCACTCACACAAACAACGGAAAGCATGCGCGTATACGCCATGCGCGACAGAGAGACACGATTTCTAATTTTTGAACTGTTGTCTCGATAATTGCCTTCATCAAACTTTCGCTGATATAGAACACACGGGTAGACTTCACCGCAGCCCTAAAGGGTATATTTGAACGTCAATAAACACCATTCGTTGAGAAGAATAGTGTTTCTGAAACTCACATGTTCAGACAGACAACGACGTAGGCACCAAGATGGCTGCAGACATCTGGACACATTTCACATTTAGCAAATATTGGACGATTTAATGGTTTATTCGCTGCTCAAACACCCCTTAGGGCTTCCTTGAACTAGCACAAGATCACAGAAAATTGATTTTGCACAATTGATCACTTCTGGAAAGCGGAGAATCAATAACACGATTTACACGCATCCAACGTAAGAATAATTCAATGATTCTCCGTCGGTGACGTTTATGATACATTGTAGTGAATTTGATCCAGTTACCGTCAGGGTCGATAAAAATACAAATCAGTCGGTAAATGTAAGTTATAATTTCACACCACGAACGGCGATCATACGTGAATACATGATGCGTGCACACAGACACCAGTAAGGCATAGTTGCCGGCACGTATCAAGATCTCTGTCACGCTGTTGTCACATCTGTTACAATTATAACATAAGCATCAGCAAAATGAATCGGCTCGAACCGAGATGTTGATTCGAACCGCTGCAAACTTTTTGTAGGTTCGAGTCGCCTTGGGGTATATATTTTTACATTAATTGTTTTTTAATTCCTAACTATATGACAATGCTCAATATTTGCTTACCAATATTTTAAAAATATTTGTTAAATAGTTTAATTTAATATACGTGGATATGAAGTTGAAACGCTTTTTTCTACCGTTTTCCCCCCATGTATCTTGTCAATTATGGAACTGCTTCATATTTCTAACATCTGGACGTTTATACACGTCAATCCAAAGCTCATAATGTGTAACTCAAAATTTAAATCATTTGTTGGTATGTTTCATTTATATTATGTTATCACAATATTACCAATAAAGTTGCTATATTAATGTCGGAGCTTACTGAGGGAAGTGAGCCCTTGTCTTTATTGTTTAGATAATCGATACAAACTGTTGTTCGCGTGGACGATGCGTTACGGTCGTTCCGTTGCAAGCGGTCGTATCTGCAGGACTGTTCGAGGCGTCGTTCCCCGGCCTCGGCGACGCTTCCAAGCACCCCCGATTTCCCTAATATTTTCTGGAGATTCGGGGGCGTTGGTCATACCGAG
Source organism: Nomada fabriciana (assembly GCA_907165295.1). NCBI lineage: Eukaryota > Metazoa > Arthropoda > Insecta > Hymenoptera > Apidae > Nomada > Nomada fabriciana. The sequence continues at coordinate 13,548,511 of OU015689.1, forward strand.
AACGCACGTCGCCAAGCCCAAGTCACACGTCCACTTATCTCTACGCGACCGAACGGCGCCACGAAGCGTAAACAAATCCCAACAGCCGTCCCGTCGCGCGTGAGAAAGATGTGCCTCGATCGCGCTTTCCGGCACCAACTCGGAGTGGCGATGAACCGCCACAGTTAATATATATGAAATATATTAACTATATCATACAACAATAATATAATTAAAATATATGTCAGATTATCGAAGGTGCTTGAATAGGTATTCAAATGATTATGTGGGCATGTATGTATTATAAAATTGTTTTGTTTAGCTCCCACGACTTAGTCTGTACAACAATACAATATCACCATGGTCCTTTTTGACCATTTTATACCTCGCTCTAAGCAACGGAAAGCTATGATAGCCCAAGATAGAGCTATGTACGTCAGATGTACCTATCACAAGACAGCAAGACGGGAATCAGTGTGACACCGCAACTATGACGCAGGGTGAGCGCCCTCATTTGTCTGTAAGATGAACCGCGTGGCCCGCGGTCCACTAGTTACCTGTGCCTGACCTATGTCAAGCAGTAATAAGAGCCCTTCTCTCATAAGTTCCAAAAATTAATATTGTTTTATCAATCTGTTTTTTCAACTTGACTCTCGAATCTCTTCTTTCATTTGCACTATTATCTTTTATGTTCGGCAAAAATCAAAATTTCAACTTGAGTCGAATATATCGAAGTTTTCCTGAAAAGCAAAACTGTAATAGATATGATAATATCAACTATGGCTCCGTATTTTTCGTTTGTCATCGTACACAATGACCAAAACAATGGGAAAAAGCGAATGAAATGAATTAAAAATTATCAATATATGCATATTCGGTACTCCCATAAAATCTGTACGAATAAATATTTTGCTTTATTTCTGATTACTTGTAAAAAATAAATAATTGTATGGTCTAAAAGAAAGACGAAATAGTAGTAAAACATCACACGAGTTTTTCAGCACTACCTCAAGACTGCTCAATCTAAGACGTCTGAAAATGCGCTTCATACATTTTATTTTAATGTTAAAAATATTAAACAGTACTATAATTGGCAAGATACATAGCAGGCGAAACGCTAGCACGAAAAGCACTCGAACTTCATATTTACGTATATTAAATTAAGATGTTTAACAAATGGTTTTAAAATATTCGTAAGCTAATACTGATCATTATCATATAGTTAGGACTTGAACAAAAATTAAGGTAACAAAAATATACCCGAGGGGGATTCGAACGTACGAAAGAATTTCAAGCGGTTCAGCAGCTATGCCTATGTCCCGGCAGGAATGAGAATCTCGGCTCGAGCCGATTCATTTTGCTGATGGCCAGGATTGTAACAGATATGGCAATAGTGCGACAGAATTCTCAAATGATGTGATTTGGTAACTATGGCCTCCCACTCCCCGTTTATAATTCTACCTAATTACGTTAGATATCACACCATGAGTTTATAATTCTGTATAATGACGTTAGATGTCACACCGCCAAATGACGAAGCAGACGATTTTCTGTTTTCACTAACGCCCGTTTCTGTACAATGGCGGTTAGATCCTTTCGGACTTGGCCCCAAAAGAGTCGGCCCCCTTAATGTAAGACGATTGTAATATTTGGCGTATGTTGCCCCTCGATGCACCCGATCACGGCCGCGCGCAATTGTGACTGAGCTCGCGCTATTCGGCCGCTCTCATTCGCCAGTGTTTTTCGTTAATTACTCAAAAACCAATCTCCAAACAATATTTCGGTCAAGGAAAAAGTTGTTCAGAATCACCTCGGCTACACCTTTTTTCAAAATACAACACGGGTTCCGGGCCACCCTGTATATATAGTCGCGGGGACTTAACAACCACCTTCGGGAGCCGGGTCGTCGTGCTCGTCCCCTAGCAGTGTATGTGGGAAGTGCCCCCACAAATAAAACAAAAATTGGTCAGTGGCGTATGCCCCAACAGTTAACATATGGTATTTCGAAATCATATAAAATCTAATGCTTGATAATTAGTTGTATATGTTTTGCATAGAATTACGAATCTGGGTTTTACAAGCGAATGATTATATGATTAATTAAAAGCTGAATAGACAGCGCCAGCACTATACATATAGGTTTAAATTGAAATATGAATACCATGATGTGTAGTATGCATTACTGGCCAAAAGACTAGGATAACATCCTTATATTTTCATATATTCAATGTCCCACTATTATATTAACTATATGTTAATTGGAAAGTAATATTATAGGCAGTAATTGTTTTAACCTTGAAAATATTCATCAGTGTTCCATTCAAAATTACCAGTTGTCCTGCAAGTGTGCAATATCTCAAAATATCTAGTAATCCAAAAATTTGGAACTGTTCTCTAGGCTAGACGGTTATGATATTATGTTAATGAAATTACATAACAAACATTCCGAGTACTGATCATTATATTTTTTCGTTATCACAACTTGGGGATCGAACTGCCAAATTATGAAATTATTCTCCGTTCTTAATTTAAAAATACAATCTGAAACAAAACTCTCAGCCATGGATATTCGTCAGCTGTAACCGAAAAAGAATTCTCATCGTCGGTAACGGTTATTCGCAACCAAACAAAATTTCCGTCATCTGTAATGGTTATTCGCAGCCAACAAAATTTTAGTCTTCAGTAATGATTATTTATGAACCGAAAACAATTTTGGTCTTTAATAATGGTTATTAATAACCAATAAAATTTTAATCATTTATAATCATTATTCGAAACTAAAATCATTTCCAATAGGATTTTACCTGTTCTACCATATCTTTTTAAATTTTGGTTGTAACAGTTATTTTTAAAAACAACCACCCATCGTGCAAGTATACCTTGTATATTAAATTGAAAAGTACCACTTGTTAAATCTTTTGCAAAAACAAATTACTGTTTGGCAGGAAATTGTTGACAGCTGCTTATGTACATAGGTATATGATAAAATTGGTCTAGGGGCCAACTACTTAAAAATTGATGACGATTTCTAAATTTGCATTAAAATGAAATCATACTAAATCCATTTTCTTATCCATATTTTGAGTTATTCGTATCACTTAAAATTAGTCTAAAAATCATAAAAATCGGAACGGAAATATCATCAACTACTCTTAATTAAGATAATTGCATTTGCATTTATTACCTAGAGACATAATAAAAATATTAAAAACTCATTATGGGAATTAATTTAACAAAGAATACCCTTTCCTTGTTACTGAAGAGTTACGTAACAGTGACTGATGCCGTTTCTAGTCTCATTCATTGATTCTTCTATGCCGAAAGTTAAATAAAGCTGGCAACAACATTTAGTTACGATAGTAGAATGGGTAAATGAAAAACAAAAGAATTATGAAAATTTGCGGGGAAATATCAAGCATATATAGTGTCAGTTGAGGTAGACCATGGAAAGGGGGCCATATATTTTCATCGAGCGCACTGGTAGCTCTATCCGAGGGAGCGGAAACAACAGGGTATATTATGGAATACTATCCGCAATAGGTTCCACAATCTCGGTAGCCATTGTTTCGTGGTACCTACAGATGTGCTCCATTGTCGGTCTATCGGTACTCTTGCTCGAAAAGGAGAAAGAGAAAGAAAAAAAAGAGACGTTTACGAAAGGAACGTATCAATTCTTTGTCGTATCAGTATATCTGTAGGCGTATCTAACGGGTGACATACCTTGAAATTATCTTTCCCGTTTTTGCCAATAATAATCTCTGTAGTAGACATTATATTCATCATTTTAATTTAGAATATTTTCAATGGCAGTTGCCTACAAAAGAATTCAATGTATCATTGTGGAATTACATCTGGACGGGAAACTTGATGGTGCCTAGTATTGATTTCTTAAACTTGTACACTAATTGCTAAAATAACACCAATACCTATTTATGCTTTAGAAGATGCGTTAAATTGTGCCACGTGTTGTAAGCATACATGGGGAGTAGCAGGAATAGGAGTCCCAATTTTACTGCAGTGAAATCAAACATTATTTTTCCTTCTGATATTTCTTATCATATGCAAACGTATTTGTTGAATTTAGATTTTCATAATGATTGGCAATTATTTTATGACCAATGTGTAACTGATACCTGTGCTCAATAAATTCATTATTTGTGAATAAATATTGCTTAAGGAGTATTACGGAAACATGAGAAAGCAGTGTAAGCACAATTAGGCATACAGTTAACTCCAATAATAGCATTAATGCAATACGGTTTGCTATACTTTTTAGTAAAACTCAAATAAAAAGTAAAAATCTGGTGCTTTTGCTTTATTAATGTTAGAACTCATAAAACGGAAGGAGGATAGACGTAGGAATACTGATGCGTGTACTGTATACAACGTTGTAACTACAATTATTGCAAGGATAAATATTAAAGGGTACAGTAACTTCAAATTACTGCGAAATGTGCAGAAAATACTCTGTCCATATATTTTTATCATTTTCAAAACCAATTTCATGTGATGGAGAATTTAAAAAAACTTTGATTCATCTGTAGTTTTATCTTTGTGCTTTACACGTGTATGTGCATATACTGTTACTGTATTAGTATTAGTGCACGTACAGATATATTCGCATATCGAAAGAGGGGGAAAGAAAGAAAGGGGACAGAAAAATGAAATATCAACGCAGTCGAAATCAATATTCAACCTAAATATTTTTGTGTTCCTCTATAGTAAACAGAGATAATCCATAACAGTGTACTGCCTCTCCTCTTACAATTAAAAAAACATTGAAAAACATATTTGGCTGCAGTCGGCATTACAATTTTGTTAAAAATTTTCTCCTGCTTAGGAGAAATCTTCTTAGGAGAAATGCAAATTTTCTCCTGTTATGGAATCTTTATATTCCATAACAGTGTACCAAAAAATAATGCATTGTCACGTGATGAAAAAAATGGGTTTCGATCTGTCGACTATCAGTAAATCAAGGTACCGTATAAGCGATTGGGATTGCAATTCCAACTACATTAAAACAATCTAAATAAACAATCCACATATATTATATTGATACAAAGAATACAAATGTATGATAATATAATGAAAAGTCTACTTAGAAAGCCACAAATATTCAGCTCTTTTAAGTGCCAACTCAAAAACTTCAAAAGTTCTCAAATTTCATAAACATTAAACTCAGTTTCCTCAGTTTACAAGCTAGTAGAGATAGAACAGTTAAGAACTGGAGGGGCGATTTCTAGAAAGGAATTTATTTACGAATTAAAAAGCTAACCCGCTGCAATTCGAAGGAAATACCATTACAGGTGAATACTTCAAGAAAATCACCCTGTAGATAGTGGGAATACCTCTCAAGGATAGAATCACGCAATAAGAGGGTGAGTAGTGGCGGTGACGGTGATAGTAGTGGTAGTTGGTTTGATGCCAATGGGCGGGTAGGTTGCCATAGGTTGGGGTAGGTATTCCGTTTGTATAATGTACCTACTCACTCGTATCGGACTGTCTCTCTGTGATGTGAACGCAGCCTCAGGCTTATTATATATCGCAATCTCTGAATACTACTACTGACTCTGTCGAAATTATGATTACTCGTCATCCCAGAATTTCCGAGTAAGACAAGCGTTCCCCCTTTTCCTACTCCCGCACTTTTCCGCGCCGTCCACACCTACTGGTATAAAATACGCTTTCGTAGAGTCCACTTTCAAAGCAGACACGTATTTTTCTACTTTTGTACTTTGCGACCACCACCTAGTATATGGCACAGAACAATATCGCTTCAAAATGCTAGAAACACCGACGACCAGATTCGCTACGAAATGATTTTTACGACGTTCGCGCAACGCGAAAGCAATTGAGTGGCAAGTAGAAACCATGGAAAAATAGACGAAGGTTATAAGTATTGGTTGGAACACTGATCATCGCGAATGAAAGGGGTGCTTCGAAAAGCTGATCAAAAAATCAATTCATCGAGGATGACGAATCTCCGCGTCGATAGGCGTTGAAGATGAGAAACAAAAGGCATTGTGTTCGTTTTATCCGCTCGAGCGGTCTACCAAAGAGAAACGTGAAGGTGCTGGTACTGTAGCGGTAGTGAAAATCGAGGAACGATATTCATCGGTGGCTCCGAACGAAGTCTTCCTCGGTTGAAAGTCGACCGATGGAAAATCGTGAAAATGATATGCTGGACAATGGGTATTGTTCGAACCGATCGCCGTGTCTGGCCTCCTACTATAGTTGCTTTTCGTCCCTGGATGCTTAGAATCGGTAGCTTCGCCGAGAAACTGAGATTCGCGAATCGTTCTTCCAGAAAACGACAGTCCAATAGGAATTTTCCTTATTCTCCTTACTCCTTTTCTATCACCGATTTCTGCTCCTTCGCGATTCGTTTGCGCCAGATAGTTGCCTTTTTTAAACAAATCGTTCCACCTATTATTTTATTTGTATTCACTTAATTTATCGTTATTCTAATTCGTGGATGCAAATATGAGCTACATTGAAAGTAAGTTGGTTGCCATTTGAGGAATTGATCGGTTCGCTAAATTTTATTAGTAAGAAAAACAGGAAAGAATTTAAATTTTTTTATTAAGCAATTTCAATTTGCACGAGGAAATTATTAGGGGGAGGAAGAAGATTTTAATATTTAAAAAGATTCTCGATACATTTATAATATTATGCTGCTGCATGCTTAGAAATTGGTACGAATAAATTTTGTCTAGGTCGATTCAATTTACTGTTGGTCCCAATTTATTTTGAACTCTTTATTTCAAGGAAAGCATGTTTCATCTCCGTAAAAGATTGAAACTAGGAAATGTTCATACATACTGATACTTGGCAGCATCTAAGAATGTTTAATTTACTTTTTGGTTCCGGATTTCTCTGTCAGATATGTTGTTTTACGCAACAAACATCCATATTCGGAAGCTGTTTAATTTCCAATTTATTTATGACATGCCCACAAATTTGATTCCTCCCGACCGATTAGTCGAGAAATTACTTATCCGGACTAGTTTGTCCCCCCAATGAGACCGGATAATCGACGTTCTACTATAATAAATACGGCACTTGCCATTGAAATGTTTAAGTGGTATTTTGAAGTTATTTAACTCCGTCATTTATTTGATTCCAACCTTTTATCAATTTTTATAATTATCGTTGTTTAAAGGTTGTAATGAACAATCGAAAAGTTCCAGACGTTTGCGCAGTGTTACTACTGCAAATGTGATATTATATTATATTTTATTGAAAAAAGAAGTGTAAGTAAGTAACCATTGAGTATTGTTGAGTATTGTAACCATTGAGACCCTCTTTTAAAAAATTGCATAGCATTATATTTGACCAAATTTTTATTAATATATTAAAAGTTCACCCAAGGTGCTAATTGCGAATTAATTTCTCCCTATATTAAGTTCTTCATGATATAGCTAGTGTTCCCTAAAGCCATAATCTTCTCCAGATGAGCATGAAAATCGAAAAATTTTAACTAGAACAAAGTGGGGCTAAATCTTGAATTTTGTTTAGGCTTTTAGAAGGTACTAAAACATAGGTATGTATACATTGGGACATCTTTTGTGTGCCTAGACTACGACGATAAAGACTGAGGTGCAGCCCAATCGACGTGACTGCAGGATAAGCTACTTCATCTAGATAATGACAGAGGACCTGAACGAAAACCTCCTTTTAAATTGTACTCTTGCTGTTTTATGGGAGGTTCAGCAACCTCTGAAATGGAAGCAAGTGAATTTTTTTATAAATTATCCATAATCTTTACAAATTATCCAAACGTAATACTAACGTTCTAATATTATTTTTATAATTTAAACAAGTCTTTAATTGCTTTGAAGATATATTTGATTTGCTTGAAATTTAATATACAGGGTGTTGTGCATTAATGTATCGGCGACGATAAAATAACGCGGACCTCTTGTACGGAAGCCTACGTAAATAATAAGTAGACTGTATTGGTCGGGGTTGAGTGTATTTTAGAAGAATACAATTGAATTTACAAAGTGTGTAAGAATATATTGTATGCATTGGTGCGAGTACGAACGCGACACTGAACGATTGTGTAATACTTGTGTGAATGAATGCTATGTTAGAAGCTTCACGAAAGAAAAAGGTGAACTGTGAGACAGTTTTGTGATACTAATTGTAAGACCGACTTTTCGGTACTGCTCCTTCGTAAGATTGTTGCAGTATTAAAAAAGATTGTACGTGTCTTTTGATTGGTTTCTATTTTTATGTAAGTGGTGGAAAATGTGTACGCCTATTGGTTTTTCAGAAGTTTAAGGTGTGTTCCCATTCGAGGCGTAATGGCACAGGCTTGTACATTTCTTCGTAATTTGTCATGCCCGAAAAAACGGTACGCTTATGGTGACGAATTGATGTTTTGCGCACATGGGGACCGAATTTATTGCCCCATAACCCTCTTAGTACCGAGCGGGTTTCCACGGTCTTGCCAGAAACACCCGGATAAATGCGGTTTTAAAGACATTTATTAAAGTTATCATATCTTTCTGAAAAATAAAAATAACTCTTCAATTTTTTTTATTTTATTAGAAAATGTATGTAGTTTTACGTAAAAGATAGAAACAAATAATTTTCCATAGGTATACGTTTGTAATTATAATAGTGGACAAAAAATTGATTTTCTCTGGAAATACTTTTATATTATGAATCAAGTGAAAACAGTTATATTTTATGAAAAACAACAACGTACAAATTTATTTGTTTCCGTGGCTAATAATTGAAAAGGTAATGTTGTAGAGAGAAATTAAAATAATCAATAGGTGTAATGTTGGGTTTACCTTCTTCTACACTCGCTTCAGCCCATTGCCAATTTGTTGCATGTATCTATTTCTTCTTCACTTTCGCCAGATAAAATAATTACACGTTTTATCATCGTCTGTATCAGAATCGGTAGAATGGCCCAAATCTCTCATTGTATTTTGGTATATTAGGATTATAAGTAGCTTTATTGAATTGTACATTCTATAGAGAAGTGATATCGCTAGAGCGCTAGGCTCCTTCCGATGTTTCCGGCCTCCCCACCTTACAACCGTATGTAAGACCCTCAGGGCCGTAGCCATAGTCATGGGTATTGCGTACTTTGGGTCCCTCAACATGTTTTCAGTACGACATAAATTTGCAACTACACTGTCCACTCTTTGACTTCAAACTGATCGTATCCCGAGCCTCGATATTGTTGCTGTCGCCTAATTAAAGCGTAAGCATGCCGCTTTTCAATTAGCCGATGAAGGAACCGCATGCATGGATCTTACTGCTGCTGTATAGAATTCTTCACATGTAGGGGAGACCGGGGCTAGATGTTCCGGGGGTAAGTTGTTCCGATGGTTATATTTAATAAAATAAAAAGAGATAACGTTGATCTTTAAATTGTTTTCACCGCGTGAGACAATCACACTAAGGTGCCGTTAAGGTGCCATCTATTTCAATATAGCCCAGAATTGCGAATTATATGGTTTTAAACAAAGACCTAGCCACGTACCACGTAAGTAAATATTTTCCCATCATTATTTTTTGGTCTAAAAAATCCAAAAAGTCATGTTTGAATTTTGATATTTTTATTCAAAATAATCATTAATCGGTAGGCAAGGAATACGAATGTAACAATTGTTACTGTAAAAAACCTACTCTTACAATAATGTCTGAGATAAAACTCGGCGAAACATATACATATATTTGTGTTCAGAAAACGCGTTTTCTAATATGAACACGTATTTTACAAAAATAGAGTGTCTTTAGATGTGTTAAATTTCTATTGAAAACGGAAAGCTAGAATATTGGCTCAAGGTATTTCTCGCGAGTCCCGCAAAGCCGATCGGCTCGTGGGTACTAAGAGGGTTAACACTTTGAGTGCCACGCCGGTTTTGCTTCGCTTTCCGTTTAGGCCATACGACGCGACACGCGCGACGGCGTGCCGCGGCGCAGCTTAACACTGTGAAACAGCGACGCCTGAACGAAAAGTTGAATGTCAGTCACCGATGACTGACGCGGCTTGAACGGAAAGGTCAGCGTGGGCCGCATACGCCCCACGCGGCAGGGAACGTGTTAAGGAAAGGTGACGGCTTCCGCTTGTTGTTGGTATTCTTTCCCTTTACGACACAGGGTATTTCTGCAATTCGATCGAGCTCTAACGCTAAAACGGTAGAAGACAGATAAAAATATCATTAAAGAAAATTAAATGGTTTCAAAAACTGTGTAGGTATGAGGCCAACCGATTTACTACATGTTTCCAATGCTAAATAGTTTAAGCTTTTATGTTACCCCTCTACAGGACGTGATTCGACGAGTAAGTGTTCATTGTGACGTTTGCCAGTGTGACTATTTCGACCGAACTTGTGTGGACGTATTCGGAAACCGAACCAAGGCCCTTAGAATAAATGGACGCGGTAATAAATCGTAGTCGTTCAAATGAGTTTGATTTTTCGTGCAATCTGCGTGTGCCGCGAGGTGTTATAAAACTCCACAGGGTTCGTGTGAAAACCGCTATAGTTAAGCTCCTGTTACATGGCTGGTCAGAACTCACGCAGTTTATGACAGAGCCGTTGCTATTGGGTTAAAAACGGGAACGCAATGTGTCCACTGTCATAGCTTGGCTCTTGAAATTGAGAACGCTCGCGCTTCATCCCCACCACTGAGGGAGGGTGGTCCCCCGAGTTCGAGTGAAAGGAGCCAAGGAGTCAGGGGCTGACCTGTCCAGGCGGTAGATAACTTACAAAAAATCAAATGTTTTCGTATCCGTGAGACAACACTAATGCAACCGTGAAACTTTTTTACTGTTCCTGTTGTTGTGATTAAAATGAGGCCAAGCACGATATAATTTGGATCATATTTACTTACAATGTAATTGTATATGTAATAGGCAACGAGCCTCACAAGGAAAGGTCAGATTCCGATTATAATAAAACTCTGCAACAATTTAATTTCCCCGTTCTAATCTTTCCCCTGTTAATAATAAAAGACTATCCCCAAAATAATAATAATTAGCCAAATCGATGTCCCTTTTACGGCCGATTTGGAGGTCTTCTGACGGCGTTATTCGGCCCAAATACGCATCCACTCTAACCTTAACCTTAGACGCATTGATTTAGATTTAGATCGTCGTCGGTAAGCGTTCGCCCCTTGCGTTCCTCTTCTAATTCTAAGCGCCTGAGTGGTACGCAGGATTCGCCACCAGGTAGCCATCGTCATCGTCGTCTTCGCGCAAGGGGTTGCCCATTGCCATTTGTATATGTATGTATATGTCCCGATCATAAATCCTTATGTCTGTGGCAGGGGTCGACTGCAGCCCTACCGATGAGTCTAGGCAGTCGATCCCGAGACAAAAACGCACACCCCAAACAAACATCCTTTTTCCTTCCTGTACATGCCTCCTCTCCCCGGAGATAATACAGTCTGCAGCAAGTTGTTGCCCACCTTAGGGCTGGAATGTAACGTCATCACTTTTCCTTCTTCCCAACGGGTATATCTTCCAGCCACCAGCGACGCCACTTGCGCTGCCAACCTAGTATATGCACCTGGGAATTCGCCACAACTGCATTGCCCGGTATATAAATTTTCTCCGAAAGCGTGGATGTTGTATAAGTTCGAGGGAAAACCCTTTTTTTCAGTGGAATTGTATCTACTTTATATACCATTCAATGAGTTTCTGCTATTATTATCTATTATTAGGTCTAATAGTTCTCTAAATTCTTTTATTTTATAGCTAACTTTGTCTTATCCCCCTTTATCCGCTCAAATCCAATAGATTTTTCGTATGCTACATTTAATACAAAAACTCCATGCATGGAATTCGCACGAATAAACTAGATAATCCAAAACCTACACTGCTGCGTAGCACTCCGAAGTAGAGTTGGAGGCGTAGCACTCCTTCAGGTCGTTCAATCATCCGAACTAAGAAACCAAAGAAATTCTGAAATTATATGGTCTTGGTTGTTGCAGATAGTAGATTTGGGTTGAAATATTAAAATTCCTAAAAACGCCAACAACTGGATATCGATTTTTCGTTTGTTTCAATTTTGTTCACCTTTCCTGGCCTGTAAAATTAAAACAAAAAAATGTTGCCTAATTCTGGTAGGAACGATAGCGACACATCTGCTGAAGATGTGTGTAAAAGATGAGCCCGATCGGTTCACTACAATTTGGGATAGCCCTAACGGTGAAAGCGGGGGAAAGTGCCGGATAATATCTTCCGAGGTCCCGGAGCTTCTCCGCAGAGCCCATGGACGGTGACCAGGGTGGTCTTAGCCGGTAAAAATCCGGTACTACCTCCTGTTCTCCCTTAGGACAGGGGGTGTCTTGCGAAGATTTCCACCTCGAAAAAAATAATTAGGGCTGTGTCTCTGATGTATCTTTCCACCAGCCTCTCCAAGGTGTTTAGCAGAAGGGATGTGGGACTGATGGGTCTGAAGGACCTAGCTGATTCTAATGTGCCCCTGTCTGGTTTCGGCAGGGATACCACTCCGGCTGTTCTACATACTTAGAGCATGTACCACATGGCCATGCATAATCGGAATATCTCGTAGATATGGTTTACGGTCTACTGCAAGTGTTAGGATCTTATTAGACTATTCGTCCGTTCCCGTGACGCAGTGCACCGCCTTGGGGATTTCCATTTTACCCCGGATCCTCCATATGCGGGTCTTCATCGAGAGGTTCTGGCTGGCCAACTTTTTAAGGATGATGTCAGTCTTCTCCGGTGAGCCTGGAAAGACGACATTCATTCTATGGAATTTGGGAAGGTCCCTTTGCTCCACAACACGTATTGCGGCCCCCGTCCATTGCTTTGGTCTCGGTACAGTGACTTGTATCCATTGCTTGGGCTGTTCGTCCCCGCAGACTAGCCATATCGCAACCCCGCCGCACCTTCCGTTATCAAAGCAGAGTATGAGCCCACCTTCGGGAAACCCACACAGCGCCTTTACTATTTCTCTCTGGACAAGGTTTCCCTGTCCCCGAGGGGGGTGCTCATCGGGAAACCCGCACGTCACTATCGCCACCATCGCCCACGACTTCCGTCACTACCTTCCCTTTTGGTGGTTGCCCATTTCCTGAGCCTCCTTGCCCTAGGTTGCCTGGTTTCGTGCTTGGTGGCCCACAGTCTGTGCTTCCAAGCTGCGCGAACAGCCTTGCCTGGCGGACCCTGTTCCTTTGGACCGTGCATCTGTTCTTCTTATCCCTTTCTATTTTCTCAGGTTGAGAAGTGGCGGGATTTTTAATAGAAAATAGAGAAATGTTTATACCAACGCTTTGATTCTCATCCAAATCTTCATGATGCCTAGTTGTACGGCATTACCAAAGTTATCAGTCGCTGGGTAATTATTGTCGTCATCACTTATTACACTAACACTTATAACATTCAATTTCAAAACTAGGGTTACAGGTACAACAAACTATTCAAAGTTTCCAACGTAATTATCGAAGCTTTAGTATCAAGAAAATTGATCAAGGAACATATGTATACAAATGTGGCTGGAACAAATGTTCCTACACCAAACCATACTGTTTAGGCAGCTAAATTTGTCAATAGAAAATACACAACTATTTATTAAACAGTTTTTCTAGACCAAATAGTGCACAAAATATTATGGAAATAATATTGAAATTTCCCTTCCTATATATATGTAGATCTTTGCACTTAAAAAATTGCGTGGCAAGTATTTTTTTCAAGAACCATTTCGTGGTAACCTTAACCATTCCGTTAAATTTTCTATGTAAAATGCGGTATCATTTGTGGCAATTTCTAAGGGGGGTGCAAAAGCTAACAAATCATGTTTAACAATCATCGAATCATGCATTGTAGAATGGGAACCATAGGATTGTTTTGAACAACCTAACAATGCAAAACTAAACATACAAATCGAATAGGCATTCTCGATATCTCCAGTATGGAGTCCCTTTTGTAAGATAATAATAAATCAATAAATATAAAAATATTCTACTATTACGTATTTTTTTAAAAACCGTCATTTTGACTGGTTTTGGTAGAGATAGCTACATCTCAAATGTCGGTAGTTTTAGTGTTAAAATGTTAAAAAAAAATCCGTACTTCATGCGATAGAGAATATATTCACGATTAGTTCCGCTTCTTTTTTAGATTTAATTTCACAATCTTCTTAAATATATAAAAGAAACCAAACTAATATAAATAAGATAAAATATCCGTTTCCGTTACTAATAACCTAGTACCTGCTGACACGTAAACCTCAAAAAAAAATAAAAGAATTGCTCATAAGCATAGTGACAAGGCTAGTGTTCGTCGTGGCATGGGTGTGCAGTTCGATTATGAATGCATTATCTTAGGTGGTCCGATGTATCGATCTCACCAACTACATATACTTCTCCCTGGCTCGTCATATTTCTGCGTATGTAATGCTCAGCTATTATCGCAATGCAACAAACAAAACGTGCGCGATCATTCGCCCTTCGTTTTCTCCGCAAATTAAAAATGCAGTACCTATCGTTCACAATGTCCCAGTATTATCATCACTCAATGACATACCTACAGATACTTGTTGCTGGAGTATAGTATTGTCTCGTTAAAATGTCACGGTTGGTTCCATTCAGTGTCAGTTTGTCGGGACAGTATGCTTTCATGTGGACACACGATTGTATGCAGACTATCTGCAGACAACAGAATTTAATTAAAATGAGATCGAAGTTACATATCTTATCGTTACGGTGGTTAGAGAAAAAGTGCAATCGAATAGGCGGTGCCCATGTGTGATCGAAAAAAGTTGCACGGAGTTACTGTTACGAATCTACCTTAGCAAATTGGCTATCGTCGATGTGCATATACAATGTAGATATTTATACATACGGGTATATCTCCCACGGCCAATCCAAATTCGATGACCTTATGCATGCGATTCAATTTCTTTTTTTTATGGAAGAATGTATAATACTTTCTTTATTTCACCTTGATGTCACGGGTCCTTGCTTTTGTTTCTTGGAAGAACATTATATATATATATATATCATTTTCAGTTATTACACTCACTCCGTTTTTACAAGACCGTTACACAACACCCTTAGCACGTTCCCTGCCTGACCTCCTGTATAACGCGAATTCATGTAACACGACGAAAAAATTGCGGCTAGTAGTCATATAACGCGATAAACAGTCCCATATAACGCGTAAGATAAATTTAACATTTTGACATATTTTTCGACTTTTGTTTAACATAATATATGTAGTAGTGCAATGGTGAGAGCGTGTGGATGTAAGAGAGTGTGCGTGGATGAGAGAATGCGTCGTGTGGCGACAGCATGGGCCAATGGAGCGCGAGGCTCGGCGGAATAACCCGAGCAGGAAAAACAAAGGAAATGATGCAAAGAGAAGACGCGTGCGAGAGTTGCTATGTTGTAAGCTGCGAAGTCGGATGTCTTGATTTAACCTTTAATATATTTTTTGTGTTTCATCTTTTATATTCAAGTAGTTTCATTTATTTCCAATACTACATATATGTATGCACTTGCCTGTGGTTTAGACGTGTATGCATAGGAAAGCTAATAGTTACGAAAAACATAAAGGTTACAAGAAGCTGTAGACTTATTATAAAACAAATACAATATTTTTGAATATATCTCAGCAAGTTATAATTGCTAGTGGGCACGAATAAAAGCATATCGGTAATTTTTATTCTAAATATTGAATCTGAATCACAGTACTCCACTTTTGATCATTTAAACAGAAAATGTTTTCGAACTTTCACACTATATATTTTGCAACTGTATATCAAACTAATTTGTTACAAATATTATATTAACACTTGGCATGCGGGCAACGTACTTTTACGTTTTTCGCAGTCTATCACTGGAGCGCGGGTCACGCGAAAATACGTATTTAGGAGATTTGTGGTGGATAGCAGGTGTTGTATAATTACATCGTGTGACATTGTATGTTGTTTGCGTTGCTAGGCAACGTTTCGCATTTTTTATTCCCCCAAGTTTCGAATTTTTTATTCCCATAAGTATCGATTGTCGAGTTACTTGGTTTTCGATTTACTGCGATTTTACTGAATGACCAAACTCCCGCGCGATTCATGAGAAAACGCCCGCTGCACGCGTAAGTTGGCGGCGAAGTATACCCGCATGCCAAGTGTTACAATTAATTAATAATATATTATAAATAGAAAACGTGTACATATGTAAGCAACTACTGAGCAAAAATCTGTTCGTCATTTATAAATTAAATAAAAAATTGGTTAAAATTTTTGAATAACTTGATTGTCAAAACTGTACTGATATTGTAGAAAAAATATAGAATTGAAAGTGATACTGGGAATGTGGAGGAACGTATTTAGTAAATCAACCTCTATCTTGATGATTACAAAGGACAAAGTAATAGAGTATAGTGGATTAATATAATGACACACCCTGTAAGTCAGAGGAGCATGTGCAGCCTACGCGATTAGTTTTCACAGAAGGTGATTTTTAATAGAAGCCCAACTGTTCCCCCGTGTTTTCAACGGCTCCCAGTCAATGACTCTTTTCAATTGTTTACCCTACACCAGGAACCCCTCTATCTTCCTTCACAATAGATCGTGTATAACATGAGGAGATTACCATTCAAATTGTATTTTCGGTCGTCTCCTTGTATTTCGGTTAGCAATAGAACGTTACCATTAATCAAAAAATCAATCAAACGAACATTGGTATACGCGTATTCAAAATTAAATGCACTTTGAAATTATTCTAAATTGCAAAATACATGCACTATAGCCTATATAAGTGAGAAATATAATTGATTAATTGTTGATTGCAAAGAAATCTATCACTATATTAATGCAATGCTTTTTACTGCCAACGTAAAAATTAGATATGCCAATAAGTTATATACTATCTTTTTACCAATTGTGCTGTTTAACCCTTATGTTAGCAACCGGGTACCCGGGTACCCATTTCATGTTTCCTACAAAATTTTTTTACGTTCTGGCAACAATATCGCAAAATCGCTCTGGATCCCCATTATTTGGATGTTTTTACATCCATATACCAATTTTGAATAAAATTGGTTCGCAATTTTTTAAGTTATAAAGCTTCAAACATATTTATACGCTTGTTTGGTAACCGGGGTACCCGGGTACCCATATACGAGACGTGAGTGTTAGATGTTCTGTGCACATAAACATGGACCAATTTTCAACTAAAATGACTTATTTATTTATTAAATTACAATAATTAAGAATTCTGGGGACTATTTCTGCATATTGCTATAGTATTTACGTGTTCATCACAAATAGGACGGCGGCACTTGTAGCAAGCCTTTCGTGTTTTTCGTCGCTTCTTTTCGGGATCAACCTGACACATATAACAGGATCCCACGACTGTTTTCCTTTCACTGTCATGGTGTTCTTGTGTAGAAGTAGAAGGAATTTCATTTATTTCTACTTGACTATTTATCGTGCTTTGTATTGCCAATTTTGTGGAAGGATGTCTCATAATTTGAGCAGTTTCCAATCGGGTTCGAATTGTTGGACGACAAAGGTTTTACCCTAATTGACGTGTTCTGATCAAATATTTTGACACTATAAACTTCTAAAACTTACAAATTATATTTCACAAAAGCACTGTACGTTTCACCTAACTGCAAAGAATCGTGTGTCTCGAGTCAAACACTGAATACAAACTGATGCATATTGGAGATGGTTTTTGATTCCAACTTATACTTGTTTATATAAACAAGATAAGCATCCCTTCTTTTCTAGTTCTAGTTCTAGAACTAGGAACGATTCGAAGAATCAAAAGTCGAAAAGTAGACACTTGAGAAACTGGGAGACTTTATAGAAGAGCATGTAGGTACTTCAAATATTTATAAAAAATAATGATATTTGATTTCAGTATAAAAATATACATATATATAATAGATTTGCATAAAATGTTTAAAGCTGCAGTTGTCGAGTTATAGAAATGAAAGCGAACAGTCTCGAAAAAATATAATTTCGTACTTCAGCCACTCATTGACCAAATTGGTTAACTCTACAAAACAAAAATAAGTCAATTTTTTGCAAATATAAGAAGTTAAACGTCAATCAAACGCTTTAACGATAAAATTTTAATAAATTCCATAGGTGGAGTTAATCAATTTGGCTAATGTACCGATGAAAACAGTATGGGGTACCCGGGTACCCCGGTTGCCAGACAGACGTTGAAATTTCGGTTGCTAACATAAGAGTTAATAGTAATGTAACCTGAAACCATCGTTTGATCAGTTTGGAGAAACTAAAACACTCTGTATAAAATAGATTCAGATTCAATATAATACGACTTAACAAACATAGTAAACGCTCATATGGAACCCAGTTTTCATACTAGTAATTCATAGGAATGTAGTTGAAAGTAGGGCTCCTCATTTGCACATTACAAAAATAATTGTATTCTCCTTCAAAGAACAAATTCACCAAACATTTTTTTGTTCATGAGCTCAGACGTCTTATTTTATTTTTTAAGAAGTTGCCCACGCTACGTGTAATTTAAAATACACTTATAATTATACTGTTTTTATTACCCAGCTTAATTTGATGCTTTCAATGACATATGCCAACGATTTTAAATGCATCCGTCAAATTGTGCAAAAATTAAATCTCGTGTTACATATGTACGTAGACCAATATTTAAATATTTAAAAATATACCTTAATCAACAAAGACAAACACATGGATCGCCAGTATCAAGTCGTGCTTACGAATGTCCAACGATAGCATAAGTTGGTAGCTTGTTACATGCATATATGTATGGGTCACACTGTATAGTAATTAAACAAAACACTCTCGCAATTATATCAAAATATAGTGAAATCGTGCATCTATAGAGGGTGTCAACAAAAATAAAGACATTCACTGACGACATCAAATGTTCGTCAATGATAAAAATCGACCTTCCGTCGCAAAGATTGATTCCAGGGTTCTATTTTTTAACACTCTGTATGTTAAGAACATAAGTTATTTTACACTCCTCTATTATCGAAGTTATAAAAACATTTTTCAATCTGTTCAGAATAATCGGATCACTCGTTGTATTTTCTGTGGCGATTCTAAATATGCACTTAATTCAAATGTTATGGCATGTAAGATAAAACATCAAATATTACTATTCTATAGAGCAGTTGTAGCGACTGTCCAAGGCAATTGAAAAATAGATTCACTGTGTCACAGATTCGCAAAAAAAAAGAAGTGGTATGCTAAGAGAGAATAAAGGAGAGCAGTATGTGTTGCTTTATGAAAAGGAGGATGGCAGATATGCTCCAAACACAAAAGTGCTATCCATGCTATGCCAATTGTGTCGACCTGTCAATTCACTAAACATGTGAATGCAAACTACACTAGGGGCTAGGCTTGGAGTAGGTTCTGTGCAACTACTTATCGTAATATATCGCAATTAACCTTTATGAAATTGGATTTCTACTCGATTCTTAGAAATGTTTTTATTTGAACAGTCAAAGGAGTCAGGTATATATAAGCATGCTCTTCTTTAATTCTATTTTATATCAATAGATTTCTGGTGTGCATTTTAATAAAGTATATGACATTTTAAAAATGTTCGTCTTTAAAGTTACTTTCTTGCACATGTACTTGCAATTGTATAACTTCTTCTGATACTGTACTACTTCTGATGCAGAAGTATCTTGGTGGATAGAAATCTTGTTTCTTACTATGTATATGTATACATCATACATGGTGTCCATATATAAATTTAACAAACTTCATCCACTGGATATATCATATAATATTATAATACAAATCTTACATATATTATATGACGTATATAAAACATGTAATTTCCTTTCAAATTTAACTTTTCCGATCGTTGAATTGTATTAAACAACGCAAGTTTTAATTCGAATATTGTGCCGCCTTTTACGTGGGCGCTGTAATGCGTTTTAGTTCTTCTTTCGTTTTTCATAGATGTAGATTGTGTGTTAGTCCCTTCCGTTATACATATATGTAAACATGTGTGTTATTGTAGTACGTATAATAAATAAAGCATATCTAAATCAATCGTCGTCAATAACACTAAATACCATCACTTATTAACATGAATACTTACCTATATCTATTAAGTTAACAACATGCCCAAAGATGTCTGCCGCTATCTTATACAGATAATAGGGGCCTTGATATCGACTAGCTGCATCGTGACCGATTACTAAGTGTGTAATATTACTAAGTATGTAAATATAATCCAAATCCTTACGTTCTCGTATTTGATCTCGTTTTGATCACCACAATCTCAGAAATATTTAAAAAAAAAAGTTATAGCGATATAGGTAACAATAAAAAAGTTTGGCCGTTGCATTAGTGTTGTCTCGCCGACGCGAAGGCATTTAAATCCTTTACTGACGCCCGACTTCTCTTTGCTCTCTTTCTTTCGCGCGCTGTCCCTTTCTGTGACCGCCGATGTCGCTGCCTGCACAGTAGCCGGGCTCTTGAGGTTCGGCCGAAATTTCTAAGAATTCAAAGTTCACCTAACTTTGATAGACGCTCGCAGCTGGTCCCGAGTAGCGAGCGTCAAGCGAAGAATTACTGTATATCGTGTTTGGTCTCATTTGAATCAGAAAAATCTCCCAGATACATTGGTAAAAGTTACATGTAGAATTAATTAAATTAATAAATAAAAAAGTTTCATCTTTGAATTCGTATTAATGACACCGATACCCCGGTTCGGATCATATTAAGGTGGGTATAGACGAACGCGCCGCGGGTGCAACGCGGCATTATAACGTGTGCGCGGAGTTTCGTTTTTTCCAAGAACTCGCGCCGCGCTAGGAACGAACAATGAATTTGGGCGTGCATTCGTCATCAGCACTTTCTTTAAAAAATACGCTAACGCTAACACAAACTACAGTAATCCCTCGAACAACGCGGTTGTTCGTAGGTTCATTTCTTTCATATTAATTTATTTTATGCCAGAAACAAATGCATTCTTATCTCATTCTCCAAACAGTTTCATATCTGTTTGAATTCGATGTAGATGCTCGATGCATGCGATAACTGTTTGGTCGCAAAAGCCGAACATGTCGACGACCTTCGATACCTGGCAAGCTGTTTTATGATCGGGCTTTCGTGACTCGGGGTACGTGTCGACCAGATGACGAAAGGCTTTCGAACTTGTCATAAAGTAGCCCCTAAAAAGTAAATTTACAAAATGCGCTCCTATCGTCCTTATATGTACAGGGTCTACCATTTAACGCGCAACCCATGCTCGCGCTAAATTGTGTAAATGGCAACGTCGCACGACGATACAGGCGTCATCTATGAACTGCTGGTGAAGGTTTAAGGTTTGGCAGATTGGAGACTGGCCTGAGATACGGTTTGGGTTATGAATGGGCGAACGAATGGTTCAACTTCGGCTGAACTCGGACGCGATCGGCAGACACCGCACCGAAGTCACCCACGGGTCAGTCGCTACCTGAGGCTGACCGAAAGTGAGAAGGCATAGTTGCCAAATCTTCGGTTTTGCCGCACTGTTGCCGTATCTCTTACAATCCTGACCATCAGCAAAATGAATCGGGCCGAGCCGAGATTTTGAATCCTGCCGGACATAGCCATAGTTGCTGAACGGCTGGAAATTTCTTGGTAGGTTCGATCCCCGACGAGTATAATTTTTTTAGAATCATTTTTTTTTAATTCCTAAGTATATGATAATGATCAATATTTGCTTACCAATATTTTTATTATAAAGTAATATATTAAGTAATATGTTGCTTTATATTGCAACCCGCTTCTGTAATTTAATAACGCAAATATGATTCAAATTGTATCGTGTTTAGTCTCATTTTAAGCATAAAAACGTCAACAATATCAAAATCAAATTTGCAGAACAAAATGAATAAGTATAAAAAAGTTTCATCATTGCAGTAGTGTTGCCTCACAGATACAAAGACATTTATGCAATCTTTTACTGTCGCCCGACCTTTCGTTCCTCTCTCTCTTTCTTTCACTCGCTGGCCCTTTCTCTGGCCGTCGATGAAACTTTGCAATTGCTCATTCTTTTGCTATGAAACGTATTCCCAGACATTGGTGACATTATTCTGATGAAAATGAGTCCAAAGACGACATAATTTGGATCACATTTCATTATTGAATAAGTGGGGCATAATGCATTGCGAACAGTAAATGTGCGAGTCCTCGAGAACCCCAAAGTCTATCGGCCTGACCGTAGCAAGTTTTCCTTTCGGCAGAAGGATCGGGTGGATTGTGGCCACCACGGTAAATACGGGTAATACGATGTACGTAAACAAACCCCGCATGATTGAAGAATCTACCGGTCACCCTCAGGTAGCGACTGACCTGGGGTTGACTTCGGTGCGGTGTCTGCCGATCGCGTCCGAGTTCAGCCGAAGTCGAACCATTCGTTCGCCCATTCATAACCCAAACCGTATCTCAGGCCAGTCTCCGATCTTGCCAAACCTTGAGCCCCTTACAAGACTTTATACCTCCACCAGCAGTTCATAGATGACGCCTGTATCGGCGTGCGACGTTGCCATTTACACAAGTTCGCGCGCGCACGGGTTGCGAGTTACGTGGTAGACCCTGTATATGTATATGTATACTATAGATGTACATACTTATGTACTTATGTATACATTCCTGTATATGTAGGTACTAAATTTAAGAAATACGACGGACTACTGTAATAACTGAAGAAAACACGAGTCCTTCGTGTCCCCGATTCGCTTTTTCGCGAAACCATCCTGGAAAAACTCAGCAAAGGATCCGCTCGCAGAAAGAAAGGGACGTGCGCGGATAAAGCGGTTTATTATTTTGGGTACCAGGCGCAATCGAAAAAATCATGAATTTTTAACTTTTTATCCAAAATAATCATTTATCGGTAGGTAAGGAATACGATTGTTGTAATTATTATGATGATGTTATGTAATACAACTAGTATCTTATACATTATATGCATTATTTGAGTTTTGTCCCGAACGCCCATTTAAATGATGCACTGTGCCTGTGCTCGATCGCGGCAAGGTCGTAGAAAACCGTCCACACTGCGCCAACGAATCCCTTTGCTGCCGCGCAAAAAACCGACTGGAAATGGTTCGTTCCGCGGCATTACATTACAGCCGCGTGCCACTGTCCACACGAACGCCACCGTCTATATCCACCTTTACACTGCTCCTTCGTCCAGCGTCGCTATCGCCACGGGGGATCCCCCTACGTGAAGGGAATAGTCCATTTCTCCAGCCAATCTTTTCTTGAATTTTTGTCATCATAATACAGTATATTGTTCTATACTTTCTTATGATCATTCAAACATGTGTAGGGGACTGACTAGTCAATTGTGAACAGTTCGAAAAACTGTTTGCACGTGCCGTGTCTACCCCCTTAACAAATTATGGTTAGACAAAATACAGGATCATTGGAACGTTTTTTCATCTGTTTTGCCTCACAAATATCCTATATCAATTTGGTACCATCTTTTAAAACTTCCTGTATTCTGTTTCATCTGACATTGTACTCTTTGGGAAACGGTCAGTGTATGCTGACTTATGCAATAACTCATCATTGCAATCAAACTAATTTGTTTCACAATTTGAATACTCTTAAGCGTTCATTGAATTATCCGCAAATATAGGCACTAAATTGTACAAATGTTCAGATTCTATGTAGTTATACGTAAAGCTCGGATATTTACGCAAGTACATATTTTTATAGCAAATAAATGGTATCAACTAGAAGGGCTAAAAAATTCATTTTCTATATTGCATTTTTCGCGCAAGCCATGATCTTTGCATATTTATGTTGAAGAACATGTGCAGTACATTATTTGCCCTGTAAATACGTATTGCTTGCTTATATGAAACATCTATCTCACAAATTAATTCACTCTATCAGTAAATTAATAATAACTGTAAACTGCCGAAACGAAATGTAATTACTTATACGTAAATTACGATTATCTCGAGATTATGCAAACGAAAAGGAAAGAAATTTAAAGTGACGCACAGCTGAACATCGAGCATAGAAAATAATACTTAAAATCTTTAAGGCAAAAGTACTTCGGGGATGCAATAATCTCGAATGCATCTATTAAACATCATGACATGAAAGAAAACCACGAGATGAATGCTAAACTTTAATTTAATTCTATTACAGCGACACTAACAAGTGCGAATTAGGTGCGCTTTGCATAAAAACTTGTTGAAGTGTTCACAAGACGTGTGAAAAGAAATTAATTTTGTAATAGTTAGAATGTCTAATAATGCAGGCAAAACGTTTCCAATCAAACGCAATAATACTAAACGAAGTAAAACGCTAATTATTTCTTCCATTATATTTGCTATCCTATGTGTTCCATACTTGTACGCTACCATTCTGCACCCCAAAAACCGTAACACTATTTGTTGAGTACGAATATGCTCCGACGAAGCTGCCGAGCCGTATCCGATCTCTTATTGCCGCGATAACGTGTGGTTGGTAACGTGTGGTAAAAGAAAATTACACTGATGGTAAACGATTGAGTGGACTGTATTTTAAGTACGAATAATTGGTTTTGTGACAAAGTATACTGGAATTTACAAGTTGCTGTTCTCCTTTCGAGCGCTCGTTTCGATCTCCTTTACAAATGCACATTCGCCCTAGAAGAAAACTCGGAGACGCCAATGATTGGTCGCCTTAAAAATAGTGGGTGGAAATAGTCAAACCCCCTGATTAGTAGAAAACCCATGGTGGGAAAATGATCCCGTCGAGATGACCCTACGATACTCGGAACTGCGTTTCTGAACCCTCGCGTATCGCACCTCTTAAGTACTATAAACAAAGTGTCCTACACTTGAACTGCGACGCCGGCCAAGCACTCAGCGCCGTCACAAATAAATAGACTCAAACCAAATACAAAAATAAGGCTATCTAAAAAGCCAGAAAAAAGAATCTATTCATGGCTCAACACTATTACATACTTATTTTTAAGTTACACTACTTATTACTGCTTGTAATTACTTTCGTATTATTATGGCAAAAGCTGTTTAGCAAGAGTATTAACTAATCTCTTAGAATACGTCAATAAACCGTATATTTAGTTTATTACACTAATGTATTTTTATAAGTTCCCTAATCAGTATTTATTAGTATACAGCGGTTTATTGTGATAATTTGCGAAAGTGTGATTTGGAACTACTAATATACATTTAAGTAATATTTATGTATTGTTAATATACATACATAGCCATTTATTTGATTGCATTTGAATGATAATGGATATACAGTCGACTCGGAAAGTAAGTTAACGCTCTAGCCAACAGTTTAAATGTGTAATAATAATTATAATGTATATATTATTACTATAATGTATGCTTCTATGTTTTAATGTATTCTTTATAATGTAAGTACATACAAAAATATGTTACAAAAATTTACATATATATCGTTGATATTAAACTTATATCATCTTCGTTTCCACATACATATGTAGATGACAATCGTTAACTTACTTTCCGAGGCGACTATACCCACCCATATGGTTTGATTGTGACGTTCAAGAATTACTACAGTTCAAATCAAACATAAGGGCTATTTTTTACGTAGCTGAATCCGTGAATGTTTAAAAATTAAGAAGCAAAGCATTTGATCATTTCTAAATAAATTGAAGCCCATCCTAACTCTACGCATTTGGTAGGTCCATTTATTCACTTATGCTTTACCTCGCGATTGCCCCCATTATTTATAATACAAAAAAATCAGGCGGTTAATGGAATTTGGACAACGGTATTATTCTCACAATTATTGTGTGAATGAAAACTAGCGGTGTACTATAAGAGGGTGGTTAAACGGACATTAATAAGACCGTAAATGGAACAACGTAGTGAACAGGCGCTTGATTAAAATATTAATTGAGATGGAAATAATGATTCGTTACGGTTCGATGACTACATCGTCCTACTGTACTTCATATCTTTGAGTTTTTAATATGTGCACTGAATAGATTCTCGGCCCTGATGAATCTAACCAGTGAATCGTCAGCTACAAGAAAGCAACGCTGTTTGTGTATTTGCAGTTGATTGCATTCACAAAATTATTACAATAATATACATAATATTAAAGCGTACTGAAGTAAATAAAGTTTATTATACGCATAAGCCTTACTAGCTTTTATCGTATAAAAATATTGCGAACGCTATAAGATATCTGATTTTTTACTCGAGAATAATATATTTAAAAGCAATAAATTAAGCAATTGCATCTAACTACTCTGCGCAAAGTTATACATATATTAAAACGAATTGACTAAGAATTTAATCAAATTATAATATTTAGGATATTGCTGTGAAAAATACAGTTAAGTTAAAGTTAACAATCATCATTTAACACACACACGTGACACCTTTAAATAATAAACGCCTGCATGCTTCAAGAAAAATTTTTGGCTTATAATTCGTGCAGTCAGACCCATAAGCATTCGTGCCTCCGCAGGATGTCGACGATCGTTAGACACAAAATTTGTTGAAAGAAGTGTTAAAATTTGTACATTTTCGTTATTAATTAATTCAATTTCGTTAAAATTTGATCAAAATAAACTTTATATACATGTTCATTTACACTAAAAAATGCAGTGGCAAACTTCAAACGCATCCCTCAATTTTGAAATTGAGCAAGTTAACAGTGTCCTTGTATTGACAGTGGGAGTACGAGTGCATGCATCCATTGCGATATTTTGCGATATAAATTTTTTTTAATTAGAATTTGTTTCACTCAAATATTATAATTACCGATTTAAGCTTTGCTTAAAGTCCCTGATCTTGAATGATTTATGGCTTGCACACCTCGAAAAATATGAATTGCTTGCGCACACAAATGTTACAGCTTTCGTTGTGAATTAGAAAAACGTCTATCTACAGTGCGTAACAGAAAGATAGATCCACTTGGATTTTTGGCCATAAAGACACACTTAATACTCTTTGGGAACTCTTTGGACGATGGACAACGCACGACTCTTAATACCAAAACGTTTATTTAAAGAAACGACACATCACGCTTATAACCATGACTTGAATATGAATAGGTACATATAATTGAATTACAAAGATCGCCTTTTCTATCGGTTACTTACAAGTCGCTTTCGCTTTTGAATACAGAATTGTCAAATTCAACATATGAACAAATTCATATTTTTACATTTCAAGATGTAAATTCTTATCTTGCGGCAAATTCTGCACATTATGGCACTATTGGTATATTTGCGCGAAATATTGTAGCTGATATTATTATTTCCAGGAAAAATGTAAATACAGAAATGTATCCTGTTTTACGAAATACAATGGTGTACAAAAGTATTACAGTATATATGTAGGTAGAGTAATTATTTCAATAGTTACATACGGTTTCATACTGATTCACGTACTGCGCCAACACTTTTATACACCACTGTATTTAATTTTCTACCAAAAATTTACGCAAAGGCCTGCAGAATTTGCAACTATTGTTATGAATTTCTCATAAGTATACATTTACAATCTATATGTCTAAAACTCTGGTACTAACAAATCAACTACGAAGAACAAAGCAAAATTATTTAAGATTAAAGATTTATTATATTTATTAGACCTTTAGTACAGTTCTGGCATTGTTGTGAGTTTCGGAGTACATTTGTTATAAAGAATAGATATATATTTAACGAAATATTTTTGCAAAACTATAATTAAGATGGAATTGAAAACAGGTAGGCTGCTCCAATTCACTTAAAAAATGACTTTGAAATGTCTTTCCTACAAAACCTACATCGGTCTATTCTACTTATTTTTAATCAAAGCAGAAATAATACATGTGTCTTCGAAATATATAGGTATATAACTTATGTTGAGGATGCAGTCCTTCGTGTGGTCGAAGAGTGTTTTGAGAATCGCCAACCTGGGTGACAGACGATGGCCGGTGGCCCGCCGCCATTCGGATCTCGGATGTTCTAGGATTGACTAATTTATTGCATGTCTTGAAAGCGAATGTCGCCAGGTGGTGGCTGGCGACCACTCTGGGTCTTCCAACTATCGAGTGTCGAGGGATTGTTTATGAGAAAGAGGAGAGTATTGCTAAAGAATAGGTATTCTGCTCGTGGAGGATCTGGCCACGCCGCACAGTGTGGCGCATTCTACACGTGTATATAAAAATTAACGCGGATACGGTTGAATATCGCAACTATTCAATAAATTTTTGTATAAATATTTTACAAATTTCGAGGAAGTATCGTTTTAGAAATACTTAATCCATGTTGATGCAGTTCCTGCAAATAGAAATACCATTAAGGTCCTAAGCAACGTTTTATTAATTTTACAATCGTAAATTGGCGTTTTGCCCCATTGTGCGCGTGGGGAAGCCAATGCCTTGCAGAAAGAGGACTATGATGAACCTCATGGCACTTACCCCAGAACCTTAGAACATTGCAGTCGTTTATATACCCGTAAGTTTAGAAAACAATAAATGAAAAACATGAAGTCAAACCGTTCTTTGGTTCGAGCACTCCAGAAACGTTAGTTTTAGTAATATTAAGAACATAGATGTATTTAGATGTAATTCCTGCAGAAATTTCGTCGATTCAAACCGCTAAAGTAAAGATTAATTCACAAATTCAAATATTGATAAGCTGCGCAAAACGACGTTTAGATCAACAGATAATAAGCAAGCGGAGCATTTACAGTTTTACTTTTTTCAACCCTTCACTGGCACAAGATGTGCACACGTACGTAACTATTACTTAAGATTTGTCAAATTTACAAATGTAATTATGAGCGCAAATAAAAAATTCATCCGGTAAACAATGCCATTGTAAACTATTTCAAACATCTCAATTTCAATGAGATATATCTAAGTAATTTAAAAATCTATTCATGAATAATTCATGAATAACGTATACTACCACATTATTTTTAATTTAAGACGATGTAACACGCTGTGCCAATGCGTTGGTTCACGACCACGACCACGGCCATCTCTAGTACAGGCCGGAACATGTGATATGGCAACACCGCATAGGGGAAAATCATCAGTCCGATCGAATCGTCAGTATAATCATCAATCCTATTATAATATGAGTACATATGTACATTCTATTTAATAAAAGAGTGAGTTTACTCATTAATTACTATGTAGGAATTTATTATCTCTTAATTTATCTAGTAATTAACGTAATATTATTATTTGCTGTTTTATGTAGATATTAATACTAATTTACTGTATACAATAGGATTACCTGCTAGACATATTTACTTGTGGATGAAGGATTTTTATAAAGATGTATTATTTATTATAATTAACCAATTACACTACACATATAAATTACAATTAGATATTTATAAATTAAAATAAATCAATATTAAGTCCACACAACACAATAATTACACGACACGAACGGCTTCTCGTAGGACTGATGACAGGATTGCCAATTTTACTATGTTCCGGCCTGTACTAGAGATGGCCGTGCCATGACCGACCGCAGTTGAGAGCCACGGGCTTGACCGCGGGCTCCACGGGCACTCTGATTGGCCAGTGTTTTTCATTAACAATTCAAAAACGAAGCTTCAACCAACATTTTGGGAAAGGAAAAAATTGTCGCGCATATTCCTGCAGGGGGTGCTGAATGTATTGGGTTGGTTAAAAACTAGAGACGGGTGCATAATTTCATCCTTATAGCAACTCTATTTGTCGTGAAAAACACAAAAGCATCATCGCCTGCAGAAATTCCACATTATTTTTCTTACCTTCACCAACCTAATTGACTCTGCAGGATGTACAATTTTAATTTTACTTTTTGCGCAAATGATTCTCGAGATATGGACACTCAATGCCGACACGCCATGTAGTGCTATGTTGATTTAATGTTTCGGAGTCGTTTCGATGGCAGCAATAATAATATGCAATAAATAATATGGTTTCCAATTTAAAACTTCAAAATTGGCCATCGTTCCTCCAATATCATCGCAAGGTCAAACAAATGGCAGCATGACGTGTCTCCCAGGAAGCCATGCAACTTTTACAGCAAACATTCCTTCGTATCATTCGTATTTTTCGAGATACATATTTGCTTCGTAGATTAAAATAGAACATACTGTATGTTCCGTTTACGGTAAAATTTTGTTTTGGAAATTTGCATCTGCATGTGTAGTTAAAATCAAAGAATGACGAATACATACGTCTGACGCGGTGTAACAGCACCTACTGTGAATTTGAAGTATGTAAATTGTAATAAAAAAGGCAAATACTACGAGTTAGTTTGTTCATAATATCAGCTATTTTATTGCTCTGAAATTCTGTAATATAACAAATATTATTTTACTGTAGAGATTATTTTGATAATCACGAGCTTGAGCGCGCGTTTTTCGGGCGCTCTGATTGACCAGTTTTATCTTAATATTATCATGAAAAATGTAATACGTAATTTGATCAATTATTTGATTTGTCTATAATAATATACCTCCAAAGTTAGAGATATAATATATATATAATTTAACAGTATAGGCAAAATGCAATATAGTCCGACTGCAAATGGCATATGTACATATGTATATGAGTACAGTTGTAGTGGTGACCATAGAGGGGGGAATTCAATTGCGTCCGTCAGAAGTCAGTAGGTGGGGGGATATGCAGGTATGCAGCAAAATAGAAGAAATTTCTCCGTGTGGCCCCCGGGCCACCAGTTTAACATGCCTGCGATACGGTAAACAAATAATCTTGTAATCTTAATCTTCCAAAGCAAGCTGTTATAATAATGTTTTAAAGTGGATCATCGTTTATATCTTGCAGAATTCTATATACTTCTTAGCAATATTTTTACTGATATGCAATAGGTCCAAATTAATGAAGCATCCTCATCATTTAATTAATATACAGATGAATTACATTAAAATCCCTGTGACATCTTTCATTTGATATAATTTATCGGTTTAACCGGCCACAAGTGCCAACTCTTATTCTAATATGAATGAGAAATGAATACAATTTTAGTCTTTGCAAATAATCAAATGATCAGGTCGGATTACTCTGTTGTTAGTGGGCCGATCGCAAATTTGTATCTGAAGTTTAAATCTCATAAAGCTATGTTTCATCAGATAAACAAACGATCAATCCTCTAACACAATAATCTTGGCTGATCACGTACCGCGATGCACCCTGTATAACAGAGGCACGTCAAATACGCGGCCCGCCAATATATGTACATATAAGTTGTGGCCCACACAGACTTTCTAAAAAATTTTATTTAAATGCAGTAGTAATTCTTCGCTTGACGCTGAAAATTAACCGATCAACGTTTATCATCAATTTTAAAAATTTATTCCAATATTTATTCTTTGTTAATTCTAAAAAGTAATATTAAACTGTGATTTTGTTCATTTTTTGTTATAACTTTTATTTTTGTCTTTTATACAAAATATAAAATATTTATAGTTTAGATTTAAAAAACAACACGAAATATAAAATGTCTATATATGTATTGTATATTGTATAATATACAATAGAATGTAAAATGTTTTTAGTTTAAAAAATTACATGAAATATAAAACAACTATATATGTTTAATATACAATACATTAAGCTTGACATTGAGTCTAATAAATACATAATATAATCATTCTATCGTATTTTATTCATTTTTTGGCATTGAAAACATGCGGCCCCCAGTTATAATATAAACGAAATCAATACTTATCTTAGAAACATTCTAGTCATATTTTCCTTATCAAGCAAAACATCGCACAGATTACGCCAATTCGTGCACACATTACCAAATAAACAGCGCGACCGTAAAATTTGTTAATGAAACATTCTTTAGTGCCCGTTAATCCGAGCGAGAAGAATATGCATCGGTTAGCAGTAGGCGATGGTTGTGTTTTCACGATGGTGTGTATAAAGTGGCTTGTAGAAGATTGTAGCGAAAGGGCAGATAGGGAGGAGATGCAGAGTAACGGGTGAAGTGAGAGCAGGAAGGGAAGATGAAAAGCGCATCCGTCGAGATAATGAGAACAAAAGAAGTGGAAATCCTGTAGATCATTAGGTAGGTGGATCGGTGGATCAGCAAATCAACGGATCAATAGATCGGGGAACCGGGTTGGAAAAGGAGTTTGTACAAGGAACAACCAAATTCGTGTGTTTCGAACTTTCAGCCCTGCTCGAACTTGCTCCGAGGCCAAGTAATTAACGATATTTCAGGGGTAATTAAACGCATCCAATCTAGCTGAAGGGTGGGCTGGTAAAGGCCTTCAGCTTCAGAAGTTCGAAGACGGTACTGCTCGAGGAAACCGCATTTTGTATGCACCCTCCACCCTCCAAGAAACCGCTCTATTGCCAGCTTCCCTTCCATCATACTCTCGTCATCTTTCTTTCTCCACTTCTTTCACCTTTCATCAGCTTTCACTTCCATTTCTCCCGTTGCTCATATCAGTATTAATGTTTCTCATTATTTTCAACGGTACGCATTTATTTCTGTAGGACTGTATCGCTTCCTTGGACCTACGTCCAAATAAATTATTTGACTGTTTCGTGGTGCTCCGGAAAATCTTTTTGTACTTCATAATTAAGAACGTTTCAGTCGTTGCCCGTTGTCGTAAATTTGCAGCCAGTGATTCTTTTAATGCTTTCCCGTTATGCTGGGAAATTCGAATGGCGTTAATGAACTAATACAAAATACGCTATACATACATATATCTATTGTATGGGGCAGAGCATGTCACACGCAAATGTCGCCATGAAAATCCAGGCTTTAAATACCTTAAAGACTATAAATTGTTTGAAACGAAAGTTAAAATATATTTAAATGTACAGAACTTCCGTAAAGCAAAACTTCCTTCCCGCGCTCGCTGTTTTCTTTTTAGCAGCGTAATATAGTATTTTCGCACGTGCGATGCGTGTTTTCTTTACTCTTTGTGCATTAAAGTTGAAAAGTATTTAAGTATATACTGTTATGCCGTGGCTGAACAGCGAGGTTGTATGAAGAAATAAGTCTAGGTCGCTCATGAAAAATGATCTTTATTTGTACAATCGAATTGGTTCAAATAATATCTATCTGAATCCCCGTAACGACAATTGCCATTTCACCGGTTGCCATTTTCGAACCATCTGTAATGGTTGGGTTTAACGAAAAGGTAATATCGGAAGGACCTTACTTGAAGGCTGGTCTTATTTTAGATTATTTAACCTTTAATATATACCCCTATATTATGATATTTGGGAGGGAAAGGCTGACCTTAGTAAAAGCGCAATTTTTTTCTTATTAGTATTAGTATTACTTTCAAGGGAAAAATAATTTTGAATATTTGTTATAATAAAATGGCTTACCACTTGAATCCTACAATTGTTTCTAAAGCCTGAAAGATAATAAACCCGAATTAAATGTATCCTCAACCCCTTATTTGTTTTACTTGTGCTACACAAGAATTGATAGAAACGGATAATTAGCTATACGAATTTGAATTTCGAAAATATCTATTTAGGAGTATGTGTTTGATACTACTGATAGTAAAATAATATCGATTTTATTGAGCTGGCGGACTCAAATATTCTTGTGAACGATTTGTCGCTTATACAGTTATGGTTTCAATTTTATTCATGTTTAGTTGAATTTTGATTTTATTATCAAAACTTCACTATATTGTACAGCCTTCTAACCATATCAAATAAGAAATAATATTATAAATCAAACGCGCAGTCTTTGTAATATGTATGTGACTAGATATGTTTCATGCACTGCAAACAAGATATCAGGTACCATTAATTATATTCAAATTCTGTGGAAAATTAAAATCAATTTAGATATCATTCCCGTGCTTCCTAGGAAATTCAATTAAAATTAATAAAACCTGAACACGCCTGTAATATATCTTTTTACCTTGTCTAAAAATTGAATTAGTAGTTTTATACCTGTCACTACCTACCTTTTTCGACATAAAATGATTTTTTTCTTAAAACCACAACGAAAGGCTATATACAGTAATATCTTGAAGAGTGCGTGTCCAGGCCTCTAGCGAGAGAAAGCGCTTTTCATCCCCACCACTGGGGGGATTCCCCCCGGGTTCTAGCCGACACGTCCCGGCTGTTGATACTTGGGGTAATCATTGAAAGATTAAATGCTTCGTATCTGTGAGACCACACTAATGCAACCGTGAATTTTTTTTATTCTTACGTATTGCGCAATGAAAATTATATTAAAATATTCGTGAAACTGCTGTGATTAAAATGAGACTAAACACGATATAATTTGGATCATATTGACTTATATGTGTACATACAACTGCGAAATAGTGGCTTCCAGGGCTCTGAGCTGTAAATGCACGCACGACGGATAATTTTCGGTCCCTGCTTGGAGTTTCTTAATCGTTTTTATTACACGTTCTTGGGCCCAATTCTTGCGTCCTTCTTCTTCTTCTTTATCATTTTCTCGGTAAATGTCACTCCAAGACTGAACTTCCGCTTCGGTCATAAACAACCCAGGTTGACCGCGGAGGTTTATTATCAACGTTTTCACAGAGTGCTAAACTGTATTGTATTGTATGCCCACTGTATTGTAAGATACTCATGATTATTGTAGTATGGCTTTATGTTTTTAAAGTATCAGATAAGGAAAGAACCAGATGGTCAAAAGCAAGGAACGCTGGGCCGAGAACGCGCGTACGGTAGCATTTTCGGCTCAGAGATAACAAAAAGCAAGGAACGCTGGGCCGAGAACGCACGTACGGTAGCATTTTCGGCTCAGAGATAACAAAAAGCTAGGAACGCTGGGCCGAGAACGCGCGTACGGTAGCATTTTCGGCTCAGAGATAACAAAAAGCAAGGAACGCTGGGCCGAGAACGCACGTACGGTAGCATTTTCGGCTCAGAGATAACAAAAAGCTAGGAACGCTGGGCCGAGAACGCGCGTACGGCAGCATTCGTCGACTTACTAGACCGCGCGCAAAGCGTTTCTCCCCGGCCGGGGAGATCGTACGGAATCGTTTCATGCTCGGCTCACAATCAGTGGGATCCGTTTCTATAATTTATCAACGCAAATATGATCCAAATTATATCGCGTTTGGTGTTATTTTAATCACAACAACCTCAGCTATATTTTCATAAAATTTGCAGAACGAAATAATTAACAATAAAGAAGTTTTATAGTTGCATTAGTGTTGTCTCACAGATACGTAGCTATCTGACCCTACTTTCACTCTCTGTCCCTTTCAACGGTCGTCGATGTCGGTGTCGAATTTCTAAACAGTCAAACTAGTCCCCTGCGCTCTCAGCGCGCGCGGCCCGTCCCGATCTGCGCGCGCTAATCGAAGAATTACTGTAGATTGTGAGCGTCACGAGCATTAATCGAATCCACGTGGCCAGAAACAGTATAAGTCACACCTGAGTAATTTTTCAGAAACAAGGAAAACTTACTTTTTTTTTACTATACGTTTATGTGGTTTATGCTGCTATTGCAGCCATGTGATGTATTTGAACGCGAGCGACATGTTTCACTGCATATTTCAATTAAAAAAACTTTATGCTGTCTCTGATCTGATCGATTGAAATAGAATGAGTATCATACTGGTTGCAGTGTGTTAAGGATACTGTACACTTGAAAAGGCTAGAGAAAAAGATACTTGCAAATGAGAATAACAAATTATGAATTCTAGATTACCGTTTTATATGTATAATACTGACAATATTAACAAATATAGGCACGCATATTATACAGAATCAAAATAATATTTGAGATAAAGGTCGTTACCATTAGAGACAGCTACTCGAAAATGTATAAAAATGCACATACATACAATGTACTATCTATTTCAAAAATTGAGAGTGGCCATTTCTTTGATGTATTCGGGGGTTCGGTTTTTGGCCCGATGCCACTTGGACACGAGGGATCATCGGGCAATAAAATTCTAAAAATAAATTTAGCCGCTTCATTATTTTGAAGAATGCACTAACTTCATGTGAATCAGCCTCTACAATAGGTATAGGATATACATAATCTATACTCCTTAAGTATTAAGTTTTTCATTATAATGCCCTATAATATTTGCAAGCGGGATCATAGAGTGCAATTACAAAACAAAGTTCTATTATATTATACTTTGCATGTGCACTGTTGCACCTGCGAAAAACGTTGTGTCACAGAATAGTAGAGTTTATTAACATGTTAATAATTTATATTGTGGGATTTATGGTACGGGCGGGATATGGCGGATTCACGGCACAAACAAAAGTCAACCACGACACAACACTAATTAGATTACGCACTTATATATTTGAAACACTTA
The DNA here is from genome assembly GCA_907165295.1 of Nomada fabriciana. Taxonomy (NCBI): domain Eukaryota; kingdom Metazoa; phylum Arthropoda; class Insecta; order Hymenoptera; family Apidae; genus Nomada; species Nomada fabriciana. Next base: position 13,584,722 of record OU015689.1, read on the forward strand.
ATTCTAGGGACCTGCACAAAGTATATATATATATATATATATATATATAGATATCAACGCCGAACGCTAGTTACTCTCGCCTGCTGTTTCTTTCGCCTTCACCACTCCGCTCATTAGCTCGACTACGACTGACCTCTCGGTCCTTATCACTTTTGGCCGTTACGCCTCGACCCTTCCCGCCTATTATTTATTATGGTCTTTTCGCAACACTCGACTTGACGAAAACATACAGACACACACACACACACACATTCGTCGCATTCGCACACGTCGGCTTTAGCATCCTACAATATTAAAAGGCGTAAGTAGATCTTTCCAGGTCAGTTCTAAGGTAAAGACTGAATGGTCAATCACAGTTCTTTTACCAAATGGCATAACCTTCCCCACTCCGTGGCCAGATCCTCCAGGAACAGGGTCCCTATTCCTTAGCAATGTAACGTCAGGTCGCTTGCGATATTTAAACTCTCTCTCCTTTCTTTATATATAATAAACAGTCCCTCGACACCAGATAGTTGGAAGACCCAATGCGGTCGCCAGCCATCAGCGGTCAACAGGATGTTCAGTCTCATTCATTCACTTTCAAACACCCCTAATAAACAGTCAATCCTGAAATTCGATAGTTGAATATCGTCCAGCCATCGTCTGTCGCCCAGATTGCTCATTTGCAACACACTCTTCAAACGTACCCAGGCTAAGTCCCTATCATAAATCCATCACCGAATGCGTAGCACTTCGCTACTCGGTTCCTTTCTGTTCTTTAAAAAACGCGCTGTCGCTAACAAACACGTTGACTGCGAGACAATGCAGACAACAAAGAACGTCCGAAGTTCTGTTCGATATACATGTACATATTGATCCCGCAGTCAACGTGTTATGCCCTGCAAAATTTTGCTCTACGATTTTTTTTTCTCTTCACGTGCAACAAAGTTAGAGTCCGACCCAGTTATTGGAATCACATTGTATACAGTGTATTACACACGCAGAACTGAATTTAATAATCATTACTAATAACCTCCTCGACAACGTAATACATACAGTAATTTCTCGATGAGTGTCACGCGAGTCCTATAGCGTGAGTGATCGCGTTTCATCCCCACCACTGGGGGGAGTCCCCTCGGGTTCTGGCCGACACGTCCCGGCGGTTGATACTTGCGGTTATCCTTGAAAGATTAAATGCTTCGTATGTGTGAGACCACACTAATGCAACCGTGAATTTTTTTATTGTTACCAATTGCGGTATGAAAATTATATTGAATAATTCGTGAAGCTGCTGTGATTAAAATGAGACTAAACACGATGTTAAATAACAGCGGTCGATATTTCGATCATTCTGGTTTTGTTTGGTATATTTGCACGTGATGTGCCGACTAAAATGTTGTAATTGTTTGCTCGAAGGACCAGCCGGAATATATGCCATGTTCCGGCATTATGTATAGCGAAGTAGAAGGAACGAGAGTGTTGAGTCGTGTTCTTTGGTTTTTGGGTAACTGTTTTATTTAACAAAATGTGTGCCTTTATACTAATTGTAAGATGGGTAGCGGGTGTCGACAAATCAGCGTGTTCGCCTGCTGGTGCTCGGTTTGCAAGGCCTGCATACCTGGGTCGGCGGGACCGAGCACATTTGGTTTGGCGGTTCTAACGCCTTCCTACAACGAGGCATCAAAGGTTTTATGATACGGCAATTGCTATTCAGAGACAATAGGCGTCGAAACATGTGATCTGTTTCTAGAATTGTGTACCAGCACAGCGATTAAGTACCTCTACTTTAATATTCCCGACGTATCTGAATAGAATTCAAAGCTAGCCGTATCATAAACCCGGAGGCCGAAGTCGCCGATTGCCGAAGTCTTAACACACGATATAATTTGGATCATATTGACTTATATGTTCACATAATTTTTATGCTAATTTACTATCTACTATTTATGCTAATGCTTGGGTAGCAAGAACGAAAGCGTGTCTCGTTGACTCTGAGCGATCGCAAAGCGTTTCTCCTCGGCCGGGGAGAGCGTACGGAAGCGTTTCATGCTCGGCTCGGTGGGATCCGTTTTTGTAATTTATCAACGCAAATATGATCCAAATTATATCGCGTTTGGTGTTATTTTAATCACAACAGCCTCAGCAGTATTTTAATAAAATTTGCAGAACGAAATAATTAACAATAAAGAAGTTTTATAGTTGCATTAGTGTTGTCTCACCGATGCGAAGGCATTTAAATCCTTTACTGACGCCCGACTTCTCTTTCCTCTCTTTCTTTCGCGCGCTGTCCTTTTTTGTGGCCGTCGATGTCGGTGCCCGCACAGAAGACGGCTCGGCCGAAATTTCTAAGAACCCAAAGTTCACCTAAATTCGTTTAGTGCCCGCAGCCGGTCCCGAGTAGCGTGCGCTAACCGAAGAATTACTGTACATACACCCTGGCTCATAAGGTATAGGACATGTATATGTAGGATTTCGGGGTAAACGAAATCGTGTGCACCAATTAATTTTGCAAAGACGTTTTATATAAGAATACCGTACGAGTTTACAAGAATACGAGTTTGCGCGACAGAGTGATGGTACGCGTCGTGTCCAAAACTATTCTCAGTACAATTGATATTCCGCTACTATACAGAGTGGCCGCTAACTCAAGGAACATCGGGAAACGGGGCCTAGCTTGGATGATTATGGTCAAGGAAAAAGTTGTTTAGAATCACTCCAGCTACGCCCCGTTTCCCGATATCCCCTGAGTTAGCGGTCACCCTGTATATTATATTGTACATTATGATGTTTAGGGGGAAAGGCTGACCTTAGCCCTTGTTGTGTTGCCTTTACCCGACGCGGAGTCTGGAGATCATTGCCGCTAGTCATATCACTGACTACTGCCCTAGTGCATAATATTGCCTTCCACTGACTTTCTGACTAGTCAGACTTTTGTATTCAAGATAAAAGCGAAATAGTTTGGTATAACATGCCGCGGCAAGAGTGACGCTCAGCTGAAGTCCTGCACGTTTAATTATTCCAATACGCGGAGCGATAAGCGGGAAGCGGTCGCCATAGAGCACCACTGCCTTTTTCAAAACTTTTTCAAGAAAAGGATCGAGGGGAGAGATTTGTACCGTATGAGGTGGCTATATAGAGTTATACAATTCAATGTCTTTTTGAAAATTGACTGCATTTATGCACTGATGTTGACTGTTAAGCAGGGTGCGAACTTCATTGGAAATATTGTGCTTGAGCCTTTTTCTTGTGTACTTGGGGCATCGCAGAAAAATCTGTTCGGTGTCTATAGTTTTCGTCGCAGTCCGGGCATTTCTTCGGTTCTTCCTTAGTTATGAGGTGGATATGAGTTAGATTTGAGTGACCGATTCTCAATCTGGTTACCCGGACTAGGTCCGCTCTAAGTAGCGTAAGTGCTCGGTTCCGTTCAAAGATGTCCTTTCTTATTTTTTTGAGATGGGTGTCTCTCGAATTTATCCACTGTTCGATTGCGTAACGATTCCAATAGCGTTTTTACTGAATTTTGGAGATCTTTATAGTGTTCTTCCAACAGAGATGCTTTTTTAGCAGCGTCGTCAGCTTGTTGATTTCCTGGTATGCCAACATGGGAAGGAACCCAGCGAACAGGATATTTTTGGTGTTCAATTTTGTTAATTCTTCTACTGCTACTTTTATGATGGGGTTTTCTGATTTTATATTTTTCAATGATATAAGGGTACTCATGAAGTCAGTGTTAATGATAAAATTTGATTGGTTTGATTTTTTAATGTAGTGAATTGCTTGCAGGATGGCATATGCTTCGCTCAAGAATACTGAGTTATATTTTTGGAGTTTAATAAGAATTTCTTCTTTCTTGTCTACGATAATTGCACATCCTGCATTGTTTTTAGAATTGGAACCGTCTGTGAAAATATTAATATACTCTGGGAATTTATTAACGTTTTCTAAAAATAGATTTCTCATGATTTGTGGGTCCGTACTATTTTGGGGGTTTTCCGCTATTTCTGCTAATATTTGGGGAGTTTTTAATGTCCATGGTGGGATTAGGTATTGTTTGATTGGTAAAATGAAAGGTAGTTGGAGGTTTATTTCTCTGAGATATTTTTGTATGCGGATGTTTACTGGTTTTGGGAATCTTGGTTTCTTTCTAAATTGTTTTACATAATTGTTGGAAAACATCTGTTGGTAAGCTGGGCAGTTGGGAGATGATGCGATTTTTAGCGCGTAGTCGAGGCTTAGTTTCTTTCTTCTATGTTCCAGAGTTGGGAGGTACGCTTCATACAGAATACTTTCCATTAGGCTCGTACGGAAGGCTCCAGTAGCTAGTCTTGCCGCTGTATTGTTGAGAGCATATTTAATGCTTTTTGTTTTGCAGAGTCATAAATGAAGGAACCATAATCAATTTTGGAACGGATGAACGATATGTACGTGTTTTTAATAGTTTGGAATTCTGCTCCCCAGTTCTTCGATGACAGAGTCTTCAGGATATTTAGGCGTTGGCTGCATTTGTCTCTTAGTGATTTTAGGTGGGGTATCCAGCTGAGTTTTTTGTCGAAAATTAGTCCTAGAATTTTTGTTTGTTCGAGAGTTTGGAGTTTATGTCCGCCGAGAAGGAGATTTAATACAAGTGGGCCATTCTGCCTTGAGAAAATAGTTACAGTGGTTTTGGATTGTGAAAATTTAAAGCCAGTTCATTCTGAGAACTTTTGTAATTTGTTTAGTGTTTGTTGTAGGATTTCTTCTGTCGTTTTGATATTTTTACCCGATGTAAACATTGTAAAATCATCAGCAAATAGGGTGCATTTAACTGGAGTTTCTATTGTATGAACTATTGTATGAAGTACATATATGTTGTGGTGAATAAGTTTTTTAATAATACGCTGTCTTCATACCATATCGTACGCTTTTTCCATATCCATGGAGACTGCTGCGAAATGTTCAGTGTTAATGAATGTTTCACATACAGTCGGGGACAAAAATGAGTGGACAGGCAGAGAGAATAGATATCAATGCAATTTAATCGACTTCACATTACTGATATAAACTTAACTATTATTTGTTTTATATTCTTATAATATATAGATTATTTAGTGGCAAAATGAAATTAATATTTACATTTTTATGCACGCAATCCGCATTTAACGAAATAATCAGCCATTTCTCGAGAGACAAAAATAAGTGGACACCTAGCAACTACGTTATAGTGGGGCAAGGAATCTAAACAAACTTTACAAATTGGTTATGCTTGCACGCAGTAATCTCAAAGACGTCTATCAATAGCAATTTAAGCTTTTTGAAGATAACATTGCCTTTGAAATAATCTAGAAATGCCGAGAAGAACAGAAATTTGTAATCAGATTCGCAACTTAATTGTTTCGGACTGCCATAAGAAGATGAGTTACCGCGAGATAGCCCAGAAGTATAGCGTTTCGAAAAGTGCAATAGAAAAAATTTATAAAAAGTATTTATTATACAATACCGTGGAAAATTTAAGAGGGCGTGGGCGCAATCGATGCACGACTGTGCAAGAAGACCGTCGAATTGTCCGCAAATGTCGTAAGGATCCAACTATTTCATCAAGAAGTATTGCAGAAACGTTAGATGTAAACGTTTCAACAAAAACAATTAGAAGAAGATTGCACGAAGCCGGATTAAAATGCCGCAGGGCTAGGCGTAAACCATTTATTAGTAAAACTAATGTGAAGAAACGTTTGGCATTTGCCAAAAAATATGTAAATATGCCATTATCATTTTGGAGAAACATAATATGGACTGACGAAAGCAAATTTGAGTTAAGGCAACTGAAAAAGGGGTACCAAGTGTGGAGAGAAAAAAATGAAGCCTTTAAGAAATCGTTTATTACGCCAACAGTTAAATTTGGCGGCGGATCGTTAATGGTGTGGGGGTGTTTTTCTTTGAATGGGATTGGTGCACTGGTACAAATTGACGGCATAATGACTGCGGATAAGTACATCGATGTTATAAATGAAAATTTAGAGATGGCAGTAATAAAGATGGGTCTGGATAGCGGATTTGTATTCCAACAGGACAACGATCCCAAACACACCGCCAAAAAAAGTCAGGAATTTTTTAAGAATTCGAATATTCAATTGCTTGAATGGCCTCCACAGAGTCCTGACTTGAATCCGATAGAAAATCTGTGGAGTTTGTTGGATACAAAAGTACCATTGGATAAGAGAACGAATAAAACCGAACTTTTTAGAAACCTAGAGCAAGAATTTGAAAATATCGAAAAGGATTACGTTGAAAATTTAATAACCAGTATTCCTAGACGGTTAGAAGCCGTAATCCAAGCAAAAGGCGGCAACACGAAGTACTAACTTTACTATGTATTTTATTTATCATGTAATTTATTGTGTGTCCACTTATTTTTGTCTCTCGAGAAATGGCTGATTCTTTCGTTAAATGTGGATTGCGTGCATAAAAATGTAAATATTAGTTTGAATTTGTCACTAAATAATCTATGTATTATAAGGATATAAAACAAATAAAAGTTAAGTTTATATCAGTAATGTGAAGTTGATTAAATTTCATTAATATGTATTCTCTCTACGTGTCCACTCAATTTTGTCCCCGACTGTATGTTGGATTCCAAGTAGATTAAGCTGTCTGTTGTCGATCGGTGCTGTCTGAAACCACTTTGGTGTTCTGTAATTATTTTATATTTTTCTAAGTTTCAAACCAGTCTTTTATTTACTATTTTTTCGAGCAGTTTGCAGAGACAGTTTGTCAACGAGATGGGTCTGTAGCTTTCTGTGAGAAGTTTGTTTTTTCCCGGTTTTGGTATTGGAATAACTGTGGCTTCGTGCCATTTGTTAGGAAAAACGTTTTTTTGCCATATGAAGTTGTATAATTCTAATAAGTATTCTAGTGCTACGAGTGGGAGCTCTGTAATGAATATATTGGGTATCCCATCTGGCCCTGGGCTTGAATTTTTGCAGGACATAAGCGTTGAAAGGAGCTCATTCAATTCAATTTTTAAGTTGAGGTGATTTGGTTCTTCTGAGGACACGGCATTTTCGTTGGCGATAGGTTGGTTTTCAGCAGTGCGGTTATACTCTAGAAATTGATGGTCAAAGTTTTCATCACTGGAATTTCTTGCAAAGGTATTTGCTAGGAGATTTGCCATTTCTTTGTCTAAGATTAATTTTTCGTTTGTAAGTGTTTCGTCTATTTCATTTGGATCGGTTTCACCGGGAATTTTAAATTTTTTTACGTTCTTTTCAATATAGTCTTTGTATTCTTTCCAGTTAGCTTTTTTGTACTTCCATCGTGGCTGGAAGATTTTCGTGCAAATTTCATTCTTTCCTACTATTATTGAGATCGGAAAGTGGTCACTGTTGTATAGTTATATAGTTCTTCTATAACTGACCATTCAAGGAGATCAGCTATACTGGGATCACAAATTGTTAAGTCTATTGCACTGAAGGAGCTATTTCTGACGTTGAAATGAGTTGGTTGCTGAGTGTTTAGGAGTATTAAGTCGTATCTTTCGAGGATATTTTCGATTACTTTTCCCCGGGCATCGGTTGAGTCTGAGCCCCATAACGTGTTATGGCTATTAAAATTACCAAGGATTATGAATGGTTTGGGGAGTTCATCTATCAGCTGTGATATTTCGTTAAATTGGATATTGTACCTGTTGGGTAAGTAGAGGTTAAATATGGTGATTTTTTTTATGATAGTATGACAGAACTTGCCACCGCTTCCAGACTGTTACTCAATTTAATTTCCTCACAATAGATGTTTTTATTTATATAGGTAGCCACTCCTCCACTTGCTGACAAACCGTTTGCTCTATTTTGGTGGTGTATTTCGAAGTTTTTAATGTGATGGAACGAAAGGTTTTTAAAGTTCGTTTCTTGGATACATATTATGTAGGACTTTTCATCTGCAGTTAACTTTTGAAGGTAAGCAAGGTGGGCATGCAGCCCATTTATATTCCATTGAAGAATTTTGTCTGGCATGATTGGAATAATGTATTTTCGTGAAATTACTTACTCTTTTTGTTTCCTTTTAGTTGTTTAATTTATTCTTGGTTTGACGAGTCACTTTCAGATTCGAAAGAGGATTAGTGTTGTTGGACGTTTGGGTTTTGATTATTTATTTAGTTAGTTAGTCTAGTAAAGCGATTTTTTAGAGAACGGTCGGTTGCAAGGGGGCAGAGATCGTTTTTAATGAAACTTATAGGGTTCTCAATATTTTCTGAGGACTCTTCCGCTATTTCTCTCGGGCTCGATGAGCCTTTAGTTTTTTTCTAAGAGACTTTTGAACTGGATATAATTTGGAAGACTATTTGGTCCTTCTAGTATTGTTTCCATTGGCGCTAGCATTTCGTCTAATGGTATTTCATTTTTATTAGAATCGCTTTTCTTCTTTGCCTTTTGTTTTTGGTTGTTCTGGGATCTGGGATAAGTCGGAAGATTTTCGGGCATAGTAACACTTGAGTGAGATTATGTAGAGATTATGTCTGATCTAGTTCTTTTGACTCCCGTGGTTGGTGTCTCACCGATTGGACTATTTGGAGGTTCCATGGTTGGGCTAGTGGAATGTGTTTGAGTAAGCGATGTAGTTTCAATTTCAATTTCATTGCTGTTGTTATTGGTTATTTTTCTAGTATTGCTTTCTGAGCCTCTAACATCTGGACGCGAGTTCTTTTCGTTTGTTACCGTTACTTGGTCTGTGTAATTAATTACTAGGTGACCTTCTTTTTTGCCTCAAAAGCATTTTGAGGAGTCAGTAAATGGGTAAATGTAATATTTAGTTTCGTCATGTACGATTTGTAGAATATTTGGTAGCTTGGATAGGTCGTATGGATGGATATAAACCTGGCAACGAAAACTTAATATGTGTGCGTAACCTTCCTCTGACAGACCCGCTGTAAAAAAAGAGACGGACGATCCTCTTCTTATGGTTAATTTGTCGAGAATGTCTTCTATGTATGAGTGGGGAATCGTTGGATAAACATTAGAGAGAATCACTCGTGTGTGTTTTGTAATAAGTGGTCTAACCTTTACGGTTGTATTGTTATTGATTAACTGTGTGTGTTTGCTTGTAAACTCAGCGGCAACCTCCTTGCTGGCAAGAGAGAGGCAAATTCTTGCGTTCGATATCTTCGACGCAAAGCGTATATTGGTTGGGCCGATTATTTCCCCAACTTTGGTTATATAGCCCTTCAGTAATATCCCTTCTTTAGGTTCGATAACGATGGCCTGTTCTTTTTGGGGGAACTGTCCATTTTGTGTGGCTGCGGCATAACTTGTAGCACGTTGTACTGTGGAACTTGAACTGTTATGGGTAACGGATGAAGGATGGTCTCTGTACTCAGAAGCCATCCCGTTGTTTAAGGGAGCACCGTGGTGCAACCTTACAAAAAATTGATATAAGTATTCACCGACTAACTTTTGATTCACTGCGTAGTGCGAAATCGAAAAGTGTCTCTGAGATGTTATGGAACACGCTTTCCGTTTGTAATCACTAACAGCACTTACAGAAATACGTCCGTTCACGACAAGGGACAATCGGAAACTCTGAGAACTATTACCTGTATTGCTTATGTTCTTCATATTTAAACTTTTTATTTCTCTTTGCTTATTCACACAGAGTACCCTTTTATTTATTTATTTCGCTGAACAAAATAATTATTAGGCAGGTCAAAGAAAGAAATGTTCAGCACTACTTACGACATAAAGTTATAACATATTAATTATTTGGTACCATCTTCAAACTCATGGTAATTCATGGCTTGACGTTGGTAATATTTAAGTCACACGATTGAGATATTTTTCTGCGTAATGGTTACATGCCACACTACTGTACGCTTACCAAACACTGAATTCCAGCGCAGAACCGCGTATTTAATACTTTTTTTCTTCCTTCCTGTGCAATCTATCAAGCTGGCGACCACTCTGGGTCTTCCAACTATCGAGTATCGAGGGATTGTTTATTGTAAAGAAAAGAGAGAGAGAGAGTTTAAATATGGCAAGCGACCTGCCGTTACATTGCTAAGGAATAGGGACTCTGTTCCACGAGGATCGGGCCACGGAGTGGGCAAGGCTATTTGGTAAAATGACTGTGATGAACTCAGGACACTTACCCCAGAACCTCCATTTAAGCATTCTTTTAGTAAATCTAACAAACTTATGGAAATAATCATATTATTCCTGACACACCAGTTACCGTTTAAGTATTGTCTAAGAATTTTGTTCTGCAATCTTTCAATAATTTTCACATTTGAGTCATGTGCCATACCCCATATAGGACAAGCATATGTCCACGATTGGTTTCAGAATAGTTTTGTATAGTAATAATTTGTTTATAATATTTAATTGAGACTTATTACCAAAGAGCCATCATAAATTTGTGGGATTCAAGAATTCGTATGAATGGTATGAAAGAGTTTTGTATGATTCGTGTGACGGAAAGTATCAAATGTGACGCGAGGTGTGAATGAAGAGTGTTAGTGGACACGTCGAATGTGGATTGAGCGAATGTTTATCTCGTGGAAAGAGTGAACGGTTTCGGCGAATGCACGTGGGGTCTTGAGTGCATGGTGGCCCGTGGTTCAATTGTGACACGTGACAAGGGTGTGTGTGTCCTAATGAGTGAGATCGAACGATGAATAAAATGAGAGGGAAAACTGCGTAAAACAACATATGGAATGGATGATGCGTGCGAGAAGCAGAAGCAGAAGCAGAAGTAGGGAGTGCAGAAGAGAGTAGAGTTGAGTCGAGAGAAAATTGAATGAGAATCATTGCGAGTCGTGTATTGAGTTGAGTTGAGATACAGAATAGAGATATTTGACAATAAAGTATATTTTTTAATATAAAAAGAGTCAATCACAATTCCCATGAAAAATAATTCTCCAAATTTTTGTATTTTTCATTAAACTGTTATCTTTCTTTCTTGATATGTGCTTTCCATTTAAAACGTCTGTCATGGTATAGACCTAGGTATTAACAGTATTTTGTTACATTACATTACAACAGTATTGTTGTACCATTCAAACTCACTAGTGATCAAGACTTTAGAAAAACATGTTTTCTTTTCAAAATTTACCCCCAACAACCATAATTTCTTGAAATTCTATTTATATTACCGAAAATATTATAGAGGACTACAACTTTTAATTTAACTTTTTTCCTGTACGGTATATAGTTTCTTAAATATTCAGGATAATAAGAAAAGTCAAGATTTCTTTGTCCAGAAAATTGTACCATTGTCAATATAATATGAACTATATTTGTACAAGGTTTCAAATTCTTTGGAATTTTCGGGCGCCGAACTTTCCGTGTTACAACGGGTTGTAAAAGTGATATGCACCGACTTGGTGGAATTTGCTTAAATTTTCTACGTTTTCAACCAGACTGCAATTTCGTTGAGATGGGTTTGTAATGTTTCCGAGGCTTTGTCTGGATTATCATCGGTAGCTAAGATTACTGTATCATCAGCATACGATGCAGCAATGGTGTTGCTTTGTTTCAGTATGTCAGCGGTATATGTATACAGTAGCGATGAGTTTCTCGAAACGTTGAAGCCTCGAAAACCCCCAGAACACGAGAAAATGTTGAATTTTAAGAATTCGAAACGTTGCACTTTTTTCGTGATTTGAACCTTTCGAAACTCAAGGAAGAAAAGGTATAGAATTAACGAATGAAGAATTGTTCGTAGCATTCACCGAGAAGGTTCGATGCGAGATTTCGTGACCGCGGATTCAGAAACAGAATTACTATCAGACCCCCGACATCAAGCAAATACAAAAATACCTAGAAGCGTGCCTCCTTCCGCCCTTTACTAATATTTTTATGTTCGGGATTGATAATACGAACTATCCACATTTTTAAAAAGATGTCAGAAAAATATCTCATCACGCCACCATCAACGGTATTCTCAGAAAGACATTCCAGTACATCCGGCACTATAGTCGATAAAAAAAGAAGTAGATTAGATTCAGAAAGAGTTCGGATGTTAGTAATCTTGAATCTGGATTAGATATCTTTGACTATTCTGTTGTGATATTTTAATCGTTTAACACTTTCGACGATGAATGAGGGGTACAATATTCGATCTCTGCTATACTATGCTCTATTTTGCCTCCCTATCTCTCGTTCTTACTTTCACTACTGTTGTAAACTACTCGACTACTGTAGCACTACTGCTATATTTCTGCTGTTCCGTAACTCAGGGAACATCGGGAAATGGGGGGTAGTCGGGGTAATTTTGAGCAACTTTCCCATTAGCAGCAATGTTGTTGCAGCTTCATTTTTGAGTCATTAACGAAAAACACTGGCCTATGAGAGCGCCCGTCGAGTAGGTCCTCAGGGGCGTACGTCTCATGTCAGCTGCGCTCGGTCATGATGGGGGCATCGAGGGTACCGAGGGAAGCGCGCGGCAAATGTTACATCGCTTTAATTAAGAATAATGTGGAATCATTTGTTATTTATGAATAAGAATTAAACTAATAGGTCGTTTAATTACCGTGTTCGATACGTTTATTTGTAGTAGGAAGAAATTTTAACTAGCACAAACACATTTATTATATAATACAATATTACAAACGAATAAGACACAAGACACAATGTTCGACTCTTCACTTAACACTCCACACTGACACCTCGCTTCACAATTTGTATCTACTCTTCGCTTCGCAATTTATATCGACTCCTCGCTTTGCATTTCGCAACGGCTCTATTGGTTTTCGAAAAGCGCAAACACGTCGGTGCCTCGTGCAAAAAACCCTATCCCCCAGGTCAGGTCTTCTGCCCGCGACCATGTAACCACACGTACACACGTACATACAAGGGGACAATCACACTCTCATCCTACATATTCATTATCCGAAAGAAATAAAGTGTTTTATTACTTATGAAAAAATATTTTTTTTAACAGTACCTTTTCAAGTGGATAAATTATGTTTTAAATAATTATGTTGAAAGAGGAGGGGAAAATGCTTTACGCATTCACACAGATATTTTTCGTGTGTGATATGTGCGACTTACCGAGATGTAGTGTGGCATACCCACCCAAAAGCCCTCCTCCTTTTCGCCCATCCGTGAAAAGACGATAAAAGTCTAGGTGCCCTGTTTATCTATTTATTTATTTTAAGAATAACGTCCTTCTAGATATTTTCCGTAATTTTATTGTGTTCGAGATGGTACATTCACTGTTCTACCTTTCCCTCCAAACGTTCGTTCTAGCTCTTTCTCACATGCTCTCTCTTGTTCTTTTTTTCCCATTATTGTGTTCACAAACGACTTAATTGCTGCACGTTTATTTTGATCTCTGAGCGCCTCTATGAAATTCGTTGTATTGTATTTATTTCGCTGATTGGACTTTCATCCCCACAGGCTGAGGATTCCCAGAATGTGTGTTCTGCATCATCCTTATCGCTCCCGCAAAACCAGCATGTGTCGCTCTCCGCTTCCCCTATCCTCTTTTTAAAGGTGGCAAGGTACCCATGACTCGTAAGTATCTGCACCAGGTGAAAATCTAGAATTTTGGGCCCCGTCCGAGCCACTTACTGATCTCAGGAATCAGTTTGTGTGTCCATCTCCCCGCACTAGTCTCATCCCATGTCGATTGCCAGTCGCCCAAGGTGCGTTTCTTTCCTTCCTTCGATATGTCTTCTTTTTTCTTCTTGCCACTATAATCTAGTTTCTTAAAGACCTAATGTCTCTCTTGGATAACCAGCTCCCATGGAGGGCATCCCGCCAACACGCAAAGCGTTTCTCTGGCCGTGGATCTGTACGCCCACACCACTCTGCACTTTTATACATTTTGTATAATCACGACCCGCCTTGTTCCAGGTCGGTGCCGCATAATATAGCATTCGGCTTATATACCCACAACCACCTATGTTGGACATTACTCTACCTAACGCTCCTATGACTCTTTTGTCTTTATCAGTCGTCCGCAATAGATGTTCTTTAAACGTCTGGTTCACTTGGAAGAGTACACCAAGATACTTAAGTACACCTCTTGCATCATATGTGTCGCCGGAAATTCGGATTTTGAGGTGTCCCTTAACTTTCCACCTGTTCATCTGCTCCTCCTGAGGACTCATGTTACCTTCCAATGACGCTGAGGGAGGGGCCTGCACGCCCGTGTCTGATTGTGAGATAACAAACAGTTCCTATATGACGTCAAATGTGGCTTGTTTGTCAAGGGTGTGCGGCAGAGGGCTTCCCTGGAGGGTTTAAAAACCTTCCGATATGGTTCCCCCCAAAGGTTTATCTCCACTAGGTCGACAAATTTCTTCCAGCACGATTGTTTAGCAGCACTTATAGTTTTGTTTAGGGCCTTCTTCGCTGTCTTATATCCTTCGCGGCAGGTCTCAATACTCCCACCCTGTCTATTCTTCCTGGCTGCCCTCTGCAGCAATCTACTGGCCTTAAGAGATTTCCCCCTGAGCTCCTTTATGCTGCGAATCCTGATCTAGCCAACGCTCAACACCTAATGTTAAGGCCGGGTTAGTATCCTTGCGCGATCACTTCACTTCACGATAACTTCATTTCACAGTCACATTCACTTACTACTGTGAAGTGTGGGGATATGTATTTGAAAATGAATTGCTTTTGCTACGTTTAAACATTTTATAATACATATTCCGGTCGGATACTTAGCGGATGCACCGGTACACCATGGTCGCTAAAAAGGCGGGCTGTCCCATCTTCCCACAACGCAATTCCTCCAAGGACATCGTTTATGCTTTTCTACGTCCTACGGTGTCCCTTGGGTACGTGCGCTATCGGGTCCTGCAATGATGTTCCCCAGATGCCCAGCTAGAGCGGACGCAATTCGAAATCTCTTACACACGTATCGCTATAATATTATACCACACATTTCTTTTCCGTTCTATTGAAAAAATGCCCCTTCCTTAACAAACGTCCATCTAGGACCCGCGAAATGCTTAAGCTGGCAGAGTCATTCTGCTATTCGCACGAATAACACGGATCGTACAAGCGAAGAATATTACGCCCGCGCTGCCGCTGTTCGATACCGCAAGGTACATCCCGGCTAACGAACACCTACTGCAATAGTCTTCCGCGCAATGGCCATCCGCCTTTATTCGAGTGGTTCATTTCATGTTGATCGATCAGAAACGGGCCGATCAAATCGGAATCCGACGGCACGGTTGGAATACAGGCAGAATTCGATCAGGATGGCATGCTGAGTGTGCGAGAAGTCAGCAGCCGGGTGGGGTAAGTTTAAAGGCTATAGCCGGGTAAGGTAGTCAAATGTGCCCTTAAACCAAATTTAACTTGTGAGGTGTCATTCGATAGCTTATCAAGAAAAACCAATTCGTACCAAGTTTCAACCCTGCAGCTCGACTGGGAGGGTAGTTACAGGGAAAAAAGCAAAATACAGTTTTTCCGCAATATCTTCCATTTTAGCGCATAAAAAATTTTGAAAAAAATCTGAGACATTGCAGTTATGGAGGCACATATTGTAGAATTTTTGCAGCTTTTCAAATTACAAACCCGAGCTGTAAAAAATGAAAAACGGAAAAAAATGCTGAAAAACGCCGATTTTGTATTGAAGGAATTGGAGACACACTTTTATATTTTTTTTGTAGGTACATATTAGCGGTACTATTGCTCTCAATTTTTTTCAGATTTTTGAATTTGGTGCGCCGCAGTCAAAAAAATTAAAAACCGATTTTTTCGTCGTTTTTTGCGTGTCAGAGTAACTTATACGGCGAACTTTTGTCTAGTCTTTGCGAAATAAGTGTTTTATGCTATGTTTAATGTTTTTATATGCAGCAGATCACCATAGATATCGAAGAGGATAAATAATACGTAGTGATTGAGGTCGTGTCAGTCGCTCTATATCCTAAAGTATTCACAATATTTTCAACGGCGTCAATAGTCCCGCGGCAAAGTGTCGGACTCATAAACCGCTGCAAACTTTTTGTAGCTTCGAGTCCCCGAACTTAGGTTGATTTTTTTTTCTGCGAATTAACTTTTTTCTTATTTCCATGTAAGCCATATCTTATTTAGCAGAGATAATGAATGATAAAAATAACGTTCAACTCCGTTGCCATAAGCAAAACCAGAATATCCTTAAATTCGAAGTTAGATCGCGTCATATTAATAGTAAAACATATAGATGCTATATAGATTACAAACCTAATACAATAGATTATTCGGGTATAGAACGTTATTGTTGCGAATGTGCGAACGGTAACCGTACCGTCAGGTGCGGTTCGCACATAGCTGCATTAACTTATTACTTCTCGCATGCCCGGTTCCTTTCAGAAATTCTTAGACCCGCGGAAATATTAAGTTCTCTATTTCTTCTTCTTTTTCTGCCTTTCCACCTCATTCGAAAAAAATAAGTATTTCTAAAACAATATAGTCGCTACAATATAGTCGTTACTACTCCTTCATAATTTTTAAAGATAAGTACCTTTGAAACAATAACATTAATATAGTAGATGTTAAACCGTACCGTAATTGCCAAGATGCGTGACAAAAAAAACGATAGCACCGTGGGCGCTCCGAAATCGAATATTACCGTACATTAAAGATCAAAATATTAAGAAAATGTTCTTAAAACATTGGTAAACAAATATTAATCGTTGTCATATAGTTGGGAATAAGAAAAAAGTTAATTCGCAGAAAAAAAAAATCAACCTGAGTTCGGGGACTCGAACCTACAAAAAGTTTGCAGCGGTTTATGAGTCCGACACTTTGCCGCGGGACTATTGACGCCGTTGAAAATATTGTGAATACTTTAGGATATAGAGCGACTGACACGACCTCAATCACTACGTATTATTTATCCTCTTCGATATCTATGGTGGTCTGCTGAATATAAAAACATTAAACATAGCATAATACACTTATTTCGCAAAGACTAGACAAAAGTTCGCCGTATAAGTTACTCTGACACGCAAAAAACGACGAAAAAATCGGTTTTTAATTTTTTTGACTGCGGCGCACCAAATTCAAAAATCTGAAAAAAATTGAGAGTAATAGTACCGCTAATATGTACCTACAAAAAAAATATAAAAGTGTGTCTCCAATTCCTTCAATACAAAATCGGCGTTTTTCATCATTTTTTTCCGTTTTTCATTTTTTACAGCTCGGGTTTGTAATTTGAAAAGCTGCAAAAATTCTACAATATGTGCCTCCATAACTGCAATGTCTCAGATTTTTTTCAAAATTTTTTATGCGCTAAAATGGAAGATATTGCGGAAAAACTGTATTTTGCTTTTTTCCCTGTAACTACCCTCCCAGTCGAGCTGCAGGGTTGAAACTTGGTACGAATTGGTTTTTCTTGATAAGCTATCGAATGACACCTCACAAGTTGAATTTGGTTTAAGGGCACATTTGACTACCTTACCCGGCTATAGCCTTTGGAAATACACAAACATTTCATAAGGTTACAATTTCCCCAAAGCGACACCTGTCGTTTGTTAGGTTAGGTTAGGTTAGGTTAGGTCACAGAGAAACGATACACAGTCTCGAAAGGGAGTCTCAGATGGAGAGCCGTGCCGAATAGACGATTGACGAATTATTAAGTGATAGTATTATTGGAACATCCTTTTTTTCGTTCATTTAATAAACGCATAGTTTACAACAATAATAAAAACGGGTAATTATTTAGAAAAGGGGGGGTCTCACCGATTTCGATGATTTTCGAGTATGTTATAGAAATCAACATTTTGAACAACTTTTTCCCATACATATAACCGCCGCCCGGCCTTAGTTTCCGAGATTTTTCCCAAAAATGATCGGTACTACTACATTGAATTCTGCATATACGTACGCGTTCGTGAAAGTGTATGCGTAACTGTTTGATCGGCAATTGTCCATCGTTTCTATATATAACAGCGTAGCGTCCAGCGCCGAACATTATACAATGTGTAAAGCGAATTTTGATCTGCATTGATCTCCTTATTAAATGCAACAATGAATGTGTGGCATGAATACACTAACCCAAACCTAAACCGAACTTAATCCATTAAAATCGTTATTAGGTAGAAAAGTTCGATTTGAGTAAGGTTCGGTTCGGATTTTTATTCTTTCAAGCATAACCCAAATCGAGTTCGCACCCGTTATACGCGTCCATTGCCGGCCGTCCGATGTGTTTGAAGAAACCGTGAACGATCGCTGATCGAACGCTTACGCATACGCTAGAACGGACGCGTACGTATAGGCAGAATGCTATGTAGTAGTACCGATCATTTTTGGGAAAAATCTCGGAAACTAAGGCCGGGCGGCGGTTATATGTATGGGAAAAAGTTGTTCAAAATGTTGATTTCTATAACATACTCGAAAATCATCGAAATCGGTGAGACCCCCCCTTTTCTAAATAATTACCGAATCGTGGTATTTACCCGCACAAGCATGTGCGAGGGCACACATTGTATCCCGGGGATTACATCCAACGGATCGAATATTCAAGGTGGCTGTTAGGTAAAATAGAGCGAAATCCATCCATAGATGCGGTATCCCCGATGCCCCCATCCCGACCGAGCGCAGCTGACAGGTACGCGCCTGAGCGCGCGTCCGGCGGGCATTGGCCAGTGTTTTTCGTTACTAATTCAAAAATGAATGTGCAAACCACATTTTGGCAAAGGAAAAAGTGTTTACATACACCTCGGCTACGCCCTATTTCCCGATTTTCCCTGAGTTGGCGGACACCCTGTATATCTGTGAATTCAATAATACACTGTAGCGCCTAGCCTAAGGGAGGTAGTGCACCGGGCGGCCACCAGACTAGCGCCCCCGTCACCCTGCTACCTGCACCCCCGCTACGTGGTCAACCCTTGTGCGCTTGCGCGTTGCTTCTCCCCCTCCACCACTCGCACTGGCCCGGGCCCTCCCGCAAAGAATAAAAAGGGGTCCGGGAATAGCTTTTTATGGACAAGTGAGTTCACTGATCTAAAGACGCTCCCTTGTGCGGACATCCGAAGATCAAGAACTAGCCAGGCCCAGGCATTGCTCCCTTGTGTGGACATAGCCAACACCTTACGGCACGCTTGTTCATAACGTATCGCTCACGTTAGTAGAGACCTATCAGACAGTACTCTTGTCAGGCTCCGACCGTGCTCCCTTGTGTGGACACACCCGGACCAAGAGACTACGCTTACGGTAATACTACGGACATCATCTAACACGGGAACCATTGTAATTTCGTACCATTGTGCAAAAGTGAAATATATAGCGTTACCTAACATAAAGTGGAACTTATTTGTGGTCAGCCCGAACCTTTAAAAGTAACAACCAAAACCTCACAGTTACAACACAAATAATTACTTACATACATGTATTGTATACAGGATGGTCCATTTAAGTGAGGCCATCTAAATATATCGCCGAATTGTGATGACGAAAAAAATATTTTTCAAAGGTAATTATTTCGGAATTTTCAAACTGTTTTCCATGTAACTATTGTGGGATCTGAGAATTCATGGAAGACGCGTGTAAGAGGCTTGTATGGTTCGTGCGATAAGAAGTATTGAATGTGACGCGAGGTGTGAACGAAGAGTGTTAGTTGAAATGTCGAATGTAGTGTTAGATACCTGACTGTTAGATACCACCCTGCACCCCTATACCTGCAACATCACGGGAAAAACCCGATACCTGCATACATCTGGCAAAAAGAACTATAATACTCCTTTTTCTACAACATGGAATTTTCCGCAACCTCCTGCATATCATAAAAAACCTCCTTCCCTAAACATCCAATAAGAAGTCCTATTTCCACTCCCTCGCAAAATTCCAATAGCCAATGGAATTTTAGTTATAGTTTACATGTTTCGCTGCATCATACCATCAAATCAGAATAACTTCGGCAACCGAACAGTACACTTATAGAATAACTCGAATAGTCAAACAGTATA
Organism: Nomada fabriciana; assembly: GCA_907165295.1. NCBI lineage: Eukaryota > Metazoa > Arthropoda > Insecta > Hymenoptera > Apidae > Nomada > Nomada fabriciana. Next base: position 13,604,571 of record OU015689.1, read on the forward strand.
CATCAGATTAAGTTCAATAGTCAAACAGTACACATAAGAATAACTTCAAACAGTCGAACCATCCATTTCGATCAAGTTAATAAAGACGATATTTAGATACTTATAACGTAGAGTAAACTTCATTTCACGGGTTCACGACAGTTGATCGAGAGGATATTTATATCTAGAGAAGAGTGAACGGTTTCGGGGAATGCACGTGAAGACTTGAGTGCATGGTGGTCCGAGGTCAAATGGTGACACGTGGCGTGGGTGTGTGTGTCGGTGTGTGCCCTAATGAGTGAGAGCGAACGAAAGATAGAATGAAAGGAAAGATAGGGATGAACGAATATATTGAGTGGACGTTGCGTGCGCGAGGCGGAAAGATAGAAGGATCGGGAAGAGAAAGAAAGTAAGATCGGGAGAGAGCGGAAGTGGATTTGAGAGAAAGACTTTGACGTAGAAGCGATTTACAGACGTGTAAAAGCATATTCTTTAAGTTAACAATAAATATAATTAACTGTTGCCTGTTTTCCTCATTTGACCCTGTTCTGATCCAGTCGCTTGCAATCCGAATCTTACACTATATACTTTGATCATTACATATTGCAGCTGATTAAAAAATATTTTCAGCGATGTATAATAACATCACGTAGAAATGACCTTGATCTTCTAAAATTAATGTTTTGCATGAAATTTATGTCTCTCAACTTCGTAGGCTTTACGTCATTCTATACATCTTACCAGACAAATTTTATACTCAAAATGGTGTCCTTCTACGGCCATACATTGTCTGAAATGCCCGATTTTAAGGACCTTTCGATTGTTTCTGAATTAATAGCAGCACAAGCTCGAACTATTCAGTTCGTCATATCGTCTGTTTGTTTGTTTTAATTTTCCCCACAAAAAATTCATTGGTTTGAGACAAAGCACTGTATCACTACGCTTTGAGTGGGTGTTACCCCACTTACAGCCCAGTGGTCATCCCCCAGGTCCTGGTTCGGGACCCATGTTGTGACTGAGCCCGTTGCCCGCCAAGAATAAATTCCAACGTAGTAAATTTTGTATAGTTCCCGTCTGGTTCGTTCGTACGTCGTCTGACAAAGAGCAATTTTGTACCGCGATCACTAGTTACCTTAGTTTCTTTATTTTAATTTTATTATCCCCGGAGGCCTAATTTCTCTCGGTGCCGTTCCATTCTTCCATTTCCTCTTAGGATTGTGGTGACATATCTTTTAAAAATCCTCCAGTTTGTTCCTAGTGTCGTTGCCCATTCGAGTAACTGAGCTGGTTTCATTAGGTGTGTCTTCAGGGGGAGAATGTTCCTCTTAATTGTTTTTCAGCAAGGGCATCTGAAGAATGTATGTTCCGGGTCGTCTTCTACAGCCGCACAGAGCCAGCATCCTGGTGATTTCTCCTTTCCTATCCTAAAAGACAAGTATGACCCAAAGCATCCGTGTCCGGTGAGTGCTTGTGTTATGTGATAAGTATATTCGCTGCTTTTACGTTGGATTCACTTCTGTATACTCGGCATTAGGGTATGTGTCCATATGCTGTTTGGGGTTTCTTTCCAGTCCTGTTGCCAGGCTATCATGAATATTTTTATAATCGTTTCTTCGTCCGCTGGATTTCCGGCTGCTATTGTGTTAGCTGCACCTATTAGCTCTGGTTCTTTGTCTATATATTCTGCTGGTGTTGGTTACGGGATCCCGGTTTTTATCAGTCATAGTAGCTTCCTTTTTTTAATTTCTAGTCTGATAGATAGGTTGCCGGTAACTACTTACATCCAGTGCGTTCGCTGATACGGTGCTGCACGCCGCAGCAACCCTTATCGCAACGTTCCTCTGTAGGGATGTAACGACTTTCCAGGCCCATCTATATTTCATGGTGTGCGCAAAGACTGTAGACGCGCATAAGACCATTGACTTCGGTGTATTCATTACTAATTGTTTGGCTGCTCTGTCCACTTCTCCAGTACGCCTTCCTATGGCAGCAGTTATTCCACTGACGCGGCGGCATGCGGTATTTGATGCTGCTTGTAGTTTCTACCATTTTGTTGCCTATTTTAACATATAGTATTTTGTTGGTTGCGATCTCCATCTTCTTTCAATTTATCCATCTCGCGCTGTTCTGGAAGGTTTCTCCCAACCTCCAGACAAGCACCACCTGTGAGACGGCCGACACAAGGACCGCGAGGTGATCAGCATACGCGATGCACCTTGTTTTGATGGTATCATATCTCGCAATGATTTCATCAAAAACTACGTTCCATAGACACGGTCCGATAACGGACGCTTGTGGGACTCCCGCAAACCCAGGGAAACTAACAATCTCTGTCCCTTCGACCACAATTTTTCGGACCTGGAGGTATGGTGCTATCATTTCCGTTAGGTAGCGTGAAATGCCTTCCTACAGGACCGCCAGCGGGATATCTGGCTATCTAACCGAGTTAAAGCTGTTTTTGACGTCTATTGTCATTAGCATTGCCGATTTGTTTCCTTTCTTGGCCGAGGATGCAAAATTTAGTACGGCGGTTAGGGCGTCTATGATGGACCTGCCGGGCTTGAATCCGTACTGGTGCTTTGTTAGGCCCCCGGCCTTTTCTATTTCTCCCTCTAGCCTGGTCTTGAGCACGTGCTCAAGTACTTTAGCGGTGTTTGTAATTAAACTTATAGGTCTATATTGAGGTCTTCCAGCCGAGTCCGTTTTGCCTTTCGGAAGTTGGATTAGGTTTTGTACTTTCCATATGGCGAGGGAAAGTCAATTCTCTAAGCACGTCTTGTATAAATGCATTACTTCTCTTGACCGTAGGTTGTAGGCCGTCTTGAGCACCCCTATAGGCATCTGGTCCAGGCCCGGTTATTTTTCTTTGTCCTATCTTGTCTAGGGCACCGCCCAGTTCCGCAGATGTAATGTGAGAGCATGCCGTCGCGCTTCTGGTTGTCCTGCACGGTGGTAACTAGTAACCTGCACGAAAGTTCTCTTCTGGATTTGCAACGAGAGCAGTTCTTTTATGACTCGTTGCACTTCCTCTGTCGGGAGGCCGACTGGCCCGCTAAGACCCTTTGTCGATTTCATCACGGTTTTGTAGGGTTTCCCCCACGGGTCTTCACTTAGCGTCTCGCTGAAACTTTCCCAGGTTTTGGCATTAGCTTGCCTTATCGTTTTTTTAAAAACCTTTTTTATCTATGTAGTCGGGTCTTAGGGCCGCGATCAAATCCTCATTTGGTCTTCTCTTCCTGTACGCCGCGTGCAGCCTGCGTCTAGCGGCGGAGCTTTCCGGTGACCACCAGTATGTGTTTCCTTTTCTTTTGTTGCTCGTTTCTTGTTTCCATAGGCGCCACTTCGTTGCGTCTTCTCTTCCCATAAGTTGCACCCCACTTGAGGGGCATTTTCCAATTTTTCTTGGTCCACCCTGCTTGCTATGTCTTAAGGTTAAGTGTTAACGTTTCACCGTTGTCGTCTCTAAAATCGTGGCGGAGATACCGGTGATCGGATTTGTTGTACTTTAGTAGTACTTCCGTTTTGACCAGCTGGAGTGCAAGTCAAGAAATCGTTAATGCCAAGAAATCAATGATTGATGACTTACCTGCCTTCCAGGATATCGGCGTGCCAGTGGTGCTGGTTGGATATATTCCCAATGACATAAGGACGGCAGAAAGCAGGCGGCCCCTCTGATCACTCTGCGTACTTCCCCTCATCGGCGATTTCGCGTTACAGTCGCCAGCCACGGCGCATTCCCCTGGAAAGACCCTAATAACGCTAGAAAGGTATTCTATAGTTTGCATATACGTTGCCAATGTGTCATTTGGTGGGAGGTAGGAGCTGACGATCAGCATGTCGCCAAACACCAATGATACGAAGTTTTGTCCAGTGGATCCGTCCGCCGTTCCAGCGAATTTGGGATTAGCTGAAATAGCCGCACCTTCCCCTTGATCGCAATGTCATCCTGTGTGAATTCTACAATATTCCGCGACTACGGCTACATTTATGTCCTCCTGCACAATTTCCTGTACCTGAAGGTCCCGCGCCAAGGCGCACCGGTTTAGGTTGACCTGCAATATTTGTAGTTTGTACGCCGATTAGACGATTCTTTGATTTCTCACGGCGAGGCACCCAATAGAGGCAGCCACGTGTCTTAGGCGATCTTCCGGCTCCCCGTTTTTTTTACACATAATAAACATTTCGGCGGCTTGATGCATTCGTTAATAGTATGGTCCATTGCCCCACATTTACGCCAAACCTCCTTAATTTCCTCGCCCAAGGTACATCTGAATGCCGCATGGCCGAGATTATGGCACCCGTAGCACCTCGTTACTGTTGGTAGGAGTCTCAGTCTGCATGAGACTAAGCCGATCCTAATTTGGCCGTGCACTACTATCTTGCGAGTGCTCTGTGTGTCACATAAGGTGGTCCTCTGCATACCCCCAAATCCAGCCCGGAGGGGTAGGACCTTACATTCGTCTCCGGGGAGCACCTCTTTCATGGCTTCCTGCATCTCCTCCATTGTTGGTATTGGATCTACGTCGTTTATTTGAACCGTAACATTTCTTGTGGTCGTTTGCACAATGGTTCCATCGCCCATAGCTACTGCAATTTTTTCCCTAATTTCATCTATTTTGTCCTGCTTATTAGTCTCCTTTCCAAACGGAAGTAGGGGGAAACCGGCTGCCGTTTTCCTAGCTTCCGTCACTTCCACCTCCTTTACGCATGCTTGTCGTTTCACCATGGTAAGGGCCTCTGCAAAGGACATGGTGCCTCCTGTTTTAACCGTTATCATTGCTGGCGGTATTTTTTTCGAAAATCCGATCTTTGGCCGTCTGGTCCCTTTGTTTCCAGATTTGCGTTCTGTGTCACTACTTAGTTGCTTTTTCTTCCTGCTTCTCTTGTTGGCCTCTTGCCAATCCGACTGCTCCTCCTCATCTGTCACGTCCGTTGTCTCAGGGATGTCCGATTCCAGTCTGCGTACAATCCTCTTTCGGGGTGCCCCTCTCCGGGGGGGGGGGATCCCTGAGACGCACTTGTTGGCCAGAGTCCTTGTTCTTGTTTTCCATTGCCATACTGGCTATTACCAGGGCATATTGCTCCAACACTTTCTTGGTTGAAGCAAGCTCCGCGTTATAAATGGCACTTTTTTCCGGAGGTTCTCATACAACATCTCGATCGTCTGCAGGTTTGATGTTGGTTTCCCGTTTAATCCAGTATTCACCTCAGCTTTCATTTTTTGCATGATAATACTCAGTTATTACACTGTGACGCATACTTTACGCCTGCCATAAGTCGTACCTGGTGGCGCGCGCGCGACTTTTCCCGAACGTCAAGTCGCCAATCACGCGCCTCGATCTCTGAGCAAGGGACGTGGTCTGATTGGCCGCCCGTGCGGTCCGCGCCTGCGCCCTGCCGTTCACGCCTGCGCACGCGCACCTGTGAACATCCTATTCAATCAAAGGGCTTCTTTCCGAAAAACCGTTACCCAAGTAATTCAGTGGTGTTCGAAACCGCGACCGAGTATCGCTTGGAGGGAGATCACCATAGGATATTTCAACCTCCAGCACCGTAATTACTTTGCTTCTCTGTATTATGCCGCACGAAGGTTTATCGTAATACACTGCACGGTACTATCCGATATCAAAACCTGCATTTCGCCAGTGAAAAAGTCCTGCGCAATATGTCCACATTACCGTACTATGGGGAGCGCACTGTGACACGTTCGCCCACAACGGTAGGCCGAAAACTCATTGGTGTGAGATCTGGCGAACGCGGTGGCCATACGACAACTCCCGTATGACCAATCCACCGATTAGGAAACAAACAGTTTATAACGATCGCCCAACTATCATAATAAATTTTACGCAAAACTTTAAATTTGGGAGATGTGAGGGCACTTCCCACATACACCACTAAGGGGCAAGCACGAGGATCCGGCTCTCGAACGTGGTTGCATAGGTCCCTGCGACTATATACAGGGTGTTCCGTAACCCAGTGAACATCGGGAAATGGAGGGTAGCTGGAGTGATTCTGCACAACATTTTTTAATAACTTTCGAGTTATTAACGAAAAACACGGGCCAATGAGAGCGCCCGTCGAGTGCGCGCACAGGCGCGTAGCTTTCAGCTGCGCTCGGTCGTGATGGGGGTGTTACGTAGGAAGGATAGATTCCTTCGTTTTCGTCTATCATGCCCTTATTTGGGAATCGGGAGCGCGTGCAGTGAGGTCTGCCCCTTCCGCGTTGACGTGATGACGTAACTCTACGGGGGAATCTTCTAGATTCTTCTCGACTCCCTTGAAAGATTCTGTACCCCACCATATTTTTGGTCCGGCTTTCGGATATAAAAGGGGCATGAAATCTATGCTCTGGGCTCAGTATGGACCCACTAGCTACGTACCATGTTGGTGCCAGCTAGCCATACTGATGCCCAGCGAGATCGGGTTTCAGTCCCTTTTAAGCAACTCTTATTTATTACGGCTTAGTTTGAATAATCAGGAAACCGAGTTACTTCGCGATTATCCAGTATACGACGCTCAGCGAGAACAGGTTCAAGTCCCCTTCGAGCAATCTTTATTATATTTGTACGACTTTACGTAAAAGACTGAAACCGTGGCTTAGCTCCGCGGTATTTCGTTTTGTAAAAACCTTGTAAGAAGAGAATATTGACTTTCTTATTCGACCGTAGGTGCATTTATTTCATTTCGACAACCTATACCAATCATAAGCAGTATCATTCCATCGAAGAGGTATACCTTAACTGCTCAAGGTATATCGCAGGTTACGAAACCAAAATTACTAACAATCCTGTGGCTCCAGGTGATGCAATAGGCACTGGTTCCTCCACGAAAACCTTACCTTCCTGTGGCTCCCGGTGATGAAATAGGCACTGGTTCGTCCACAAATTCTAACCCCTCCTGTGGCTCCCGGTGATGCAATAGGCACTGGTTCGTCCACACACTTCCTATCGAACGGCTTGACCGTTTAACTAACATAAAACTCTTTAAAAACATAGCCCTCGGCTCGTAACAGGGGCATCGAGGATATCGAGGGAAGCGTCCGGCAAGTTGTGTGTGGTAAGGACACTGCAATTTATAACTTTATAAAGTGATTATAGATACATTACTGAAATTTATTTCTTTATTCTTTAAAGTGTACCAGACCCTGACATTGTTTACCAACAGAAACAGAAATAATATTATATTGCAATTTTTCACGAACCAACAAAATTATAGCAAGTCTTGTGCCAAGTGCGCGCCAAAGTTTTAATCGTTTTCCAGTATGCGGTGTTGCTGGCATGGTTTTTCCGTGTTTGTTGAATATCGATTGACTCATAAATTGTTTTTTTTGTTTACAGAAATATCTGAATATTGATCAAAACGATCGGTGAACCCATAGAAACAGAAATAAGTCATACTTAATAAGATAGGGAAATGTTAGGAGAACTTCCCAACTGTCCAGTTGGACAAATTCTAAGATTTAAAAATGAATAATATTAAAATACTTACAATTAGTATAATACGCAGTTCATTTATAGCAATAAGCATCGAAACTTTTATGCTCACCTAATATAATATATTACGAGAAATAGATATTACGAAAAGCGTAGATATTAAAAATATTTTAAATTGTATTTTATTCGAAACTAAGATTTCTGCCTGTGGATTTTTATCCAAACGACATCATAGATTACAGAATCGAAAATTTCTAAATTTACGATCTATTAGTTATTAATAAGGGGAATTAAACTCATTGTACTTTATTCTATTTTACTTTTCATCAAATGTACAATAGCGATCAGAATATGACCAAATATTCGAACATTAAAACTAATTAAATTATAGCTCATTTGAGGTTTCATTAGTTATTTATAAACCACTGAACAATGTTTTCTGCAGTAACGATTACCATCATTAAAAATAGATTATCAATATTAATATTACAGCAAAAAGATTGAGTAAATAATACACGAAAAAAATCTGCCTTGTAAATACCAGTATGTCACATCTACAGTTTCTTTTATAAACTACCACCCAAAAATGGATGCCCAATGCACATTGCATATCTATATGTATAACACATAGGGTGAGGCACCTAATTTAACAACCTCGAATAACTTCTAAATTATACGTCAAGTAAAAAATTGTTATACTTAACTACTTATTGGTGTACTTAACTTATGTTATAAGTGGAAGCGTTTAGGAGATCTGAGGGTGAACTTTGTTTTGCAGCCGTTCGAAAGAGCATTAATTTATAAGTAAAAAAGTATTGAACATTGCTTGCCCCAAAGCTAATATTTAGCGAGCAAGTTAGGTGCCTGACCCTGTATAATGTTTTTAAATCAGAATGGAATGTCACATATTCTGCACAAATTCCCCATTTGTATGTTTAACCGGCAATGGGGAACAGATATATGTATATGTCTCTCTTTGTCATATGGAACGGGGTAGCCTCCCCTGCATGAATTTGCGGTACATCGAAACAAATAAGTTAAGAAGTCTACACGTCCAAAGTCACTCTTCCCCACGGGACACTCTATACATTAAAATGGAGTTTGCTCGTAAAGTTTTATCTTCAATCAATGAACCCGGTCCAATTCATAACTACTTCAAGTTCATGGGCAATCAGGTTAATTTTATGTATGAGAATGTACTCTAAAGCACTTGATATAATATAAATGAAAATTAAGGTAAAAATTATTGTTCGCCTAATTACTTAGTATCTTTCTAACAAATCTGCTGAGACCATTAGGTACGAACTTTTCTTTGTATCACATTTATTTTTATTTAATATATGATACATCCCTTCAGATTTCTATATTTGTCATTCGTAATTCCACCTCCCTTTTTTGTTGAATTATGGAATAGACAATTGTTTATAGGTTTGAAAAAAATGGTATTTCGTTTCAGGACACGTTACTTTTTCTGCATGAAAATAATCTGGTGCGCTTCTTTATCTTTGCAAGTGATTCAATAATAAATAATATCAAAACCTTGTTTTTAATTTTTAATATTTGCGAGGCTTAAAGAACTTTTAATCGCCTATACAACCGCATAGCTTTGAAGTCACATGACGGATATCCATACTGTGTACATTTCATTTTTTTTTTAATAGTCTGCCCAAATATGTTGCAGCTGTACATGATAAACCTTTTTTGGATATTATCGGTGCAATAAATGTTATGTATATTGTGACTAGTTGATATTCATAATAGAAATAATTAATTTTTCAGATGTGATTTCCTTTAAGCACGATGTCTTACAGAATTCGTCTCCGATTAATAGTAATTCTATAGGCATAAATTTCAAAACAATATTGTGTTCAATGTAAAATATAATAGAACCCCGATATCTCTAAAACCTTTACAAGACGAAAATTTTCTTAATTCCCTTCCGCTCCGCTGCAAAAACCTCTATATGTCGAAATAAAATTTACTTAAACTCGAATTATTTTCCACCTGTCCAGATACATCATTTTACCTCTGTAACTCGAATTTAGAATAGTGAAACCCCGAAACCTCGAAACTACTCGAAGTTTACCTCTATAAGTCGAACTTCTGTCGCTGCTGCCTCTGCAACGCGAAGTTTATAACTTTGTGCCAGAAATCATCCAATTGTTTCCTTCCTTTCAACCCTTAGGATAGTCTTAAAACATAAAATGACCACGTGCATATCCATGGAAGCTAATTGTTTTTCGTCGGTACATATGTAGCAACGTAACTTTCGTCTTCTGATTTTGACAATAAAAATGTAATTCACACGAAAAAATTGAATTTGCCTTCCTATCCGTCCTCGCAAGTCGGAAAGTTAACCGTCATGCGAAGTCGACTCTATAAGTCGAAGTTTTTTTCTTTTCCTTTGAGATTCGAGTTATCGAGGTTCGACTGTAATAATACTATCTACATTAACAAATTAATTTCTACAATTTTTGGCTACGTCTATGCTACACTTTTACCTGTTTTTTTACCCTTACAATCCGTTACTTGATATTCAATACACTCTTACTAAACGTTATTACTGTAAAGGCTTTTAGTACTTTCGAAATATAGCTAAAACAATCATTTTCTGGTTATGTCTTGGCTTATTACGAGAGTATTACGTGCAACATTTAATATAAATTGCAAGAGATTACTGGCAACAATTTTTTTATTACAGAAATGAAACATCATTACAATATACAGGGTGAGTCAAAGAATTTGAACGGACTGTATCCCAAGTTCGGTTAGAGATAGAAAAAATTTCTTCACTTTTTTCATAAGTGCAACAGTGCACCTCCGTAATACAACTGTATATTGTTCTTACATAAATTGTTTGTTCGAAAAATTCTACGTGAAAAGGTATTAGATCACAAAGTTCAAAAAACAATATTTTGCGAGATATTTCTCACATCGTATAAAATGTATGATTTCCCGGAGATGTTTAAACGGTCTTCCATCATGTAATAAGTACTTTACAAATTGTTTATTTATGATTTTGATAACAGTATTAACATGAGCAATTTTGTATGTTTGAAAAATGTGACCCAATTCATTCTTGTAAGTGTCCCACAAAAAACAAATGGGGATGGGTACTTTTTATTACTTACCGAATTATTTATTTGTTTCAATTGACGGCAAAATGTCAAAATTTGAAATTATTCGTAGGATATCGATTTTCTTTAACATCGTGCGATATAATTTTTCGCGCAGAATATTTCAAAGAGTCGATCTACGTAAAGCGATTGTGTTATAGCTCCATTTTTAAACACCGTTCACTAACTTTTTTAGACGCACTAATACACATGGAACCAGTGAAGTTATAGGAAAATATCTCTTCTTATATCGTTCAGCCTTTTCTCGAATCAAACTAGAGATAACCCGTCCCAGTTCCGTGATTGGGCCTGTGCAGTACAGTACAATACCAGTAGCAATAATCGATATCGTAATAAAAATATTAACTGCTTCATTGGCCAGTACTCGTTCTTTAAAAGCATGATCTGCTTGAGTAATACAGACATATTATATATTACTAGTAATTAGATATGTTATTACTCTACTAACAGTTGTAAACATAATTATTCCTAGTTAATTCAAATGTAAAAATAATATTTTTAGGAAGCACATGTTCTAAATATTTTTTATCCTACATAACATAAAGAAAATATAGATATCGGTAATGTTACATTATTTTATTGTGCTTTGTAAACCTTTTTTGTTTTAAGTCGTTAAAGAAACAGTTTACTTTACAATGGCTCGGATCTGGCTCTACGCTGTATATGTACGTAATATATTGCTTCTCTATAATGAACGCAGAATATTCGGAACATCAATTCGATGTTTATCACTTTAACGACGTTACTCGTCGTTTTGTTAGTACATGCGACTAACAAGTGCATAAAAAGCTTTGTGTACAGAGTAGATCAAAAGTGGCGAAAGGGTTTGCATAAATAACAATTTTTAAAATATATTGTTGAAAATTTATTTCCAAACGTTTCGCGATTTTTGAACCACCCTGTACAATGCCCATTGAAATCTACAATTGGGTGCCTTAAGGTTAGTATTTTTGTATGCGCTTTTAACGTAATATATACAGTCCGTCCATTTCAAGTGTCTATACGTGATTATTTCTATAATTTTCAGAAATACAAACAAATATTTCAGATGAATTAAAATTTTCAAATAGAACCCTATATTTTTTATTGCAGATTCGCGTAGCTAATATTGTGACGGTTTCCAAACACTACCTACACGTGGATTTTTATAAGCTGTTGGTGAGTCATTATCTTAAAAAATGTATGTTTAGCCCCCATTCGCGTTTCTGAATGTACACAGTGACTTTAGAAAGAACCGAATCTGTGTGTATTCGCGCGCGCGCGCGCGCGTGTTTATATTTGGTAATTAGTGTAATATAAGGTGGCTATCCTGAAATATGTTCTTAATTAATTAAGAATACATTTTTGTCACCTACTTTGGAATTGCTTTTTCACCTGCCTTAGCATTTCCGATGTTACTTTTGCACATGCACTACTTATTCGCCGACCTAATTCTATTACACTATCAACTGGAGTCCGATAACCTATTTGTTCCAAGCACGCTCATAGGGCCATGATACTGGCCCGCCCCGTCCAATCCACTTATTTTGAAAATTATCATTTAACCAGTTTATACTGCTGACGAGTAACGTGTAGAGTTTAAAAAAATTAAAACAAACTCATTTCACAAGACACTTGGCAAGTGGTATTTTGTAATATAGTTATAGTCGAGTCTCTTTTTATGACGTAGATACGTTTCACAGATAATCGCCAAAATAGACTTAACTTAAAAAACAAAAACCGGCAGGACAAAAGCTAGGTGTTGCGTTTGCATAGAAAGTAATAATAGGCATCCTATCAAATACAATTATTATAAGGGGCATCTATGTATAGTGAAAGGGTAAATACCAAAAATGCATGATATATGCACCGTATAAAAAAGAGACGCGACTGTACAAGCTATATTTGTTGAAATGTTATTTTGGAAACATATCAGCGACGCTACAAAATCACTACTTTATCTGAATTCTTATACGAATTATAAGTACATACTGCAAATTGAAACAACATGTGAACCATTTAAACCATGACAAATGAATTACGTCAAAGTCTATTATTGGAAAATGAATCGTTCTGTTGAAGATATGCGACCTTGTACTTATTTCCTTTTTGTAAATTAAGAACTACTCGAACTAAATTCGTCGAAGTTTAAACGATGTCCAAATCGTCCAAGGATTCTGCATTTCGCCAACATTGTAATTAACTTCAAGTGACGAAATAAGGCCGAATTTCATTAATATTTGTTTCAAACGACTTTAACGATTTAAATCAAATTAGTAAAATTTCATTAAACTATACATGGTCTCTACTTGTCAAGGTGTCATTAAAGTTTCTCCAAAACCTTAGAAAATTGAATTTTGGCGTCTGCAAAATAAAATAGGGGAAATACCGATTTAAATAATACAGAGACATTCGTATGTCTGTGCATAATATGTATGTAGTAATAGAAACATTCTCTAGGATTGTTTAAAAGGTTATCTGTCGCGTGGGACTGAGAAGAATTGGTGAAAATTAATGACATAATTAATACAGTAGGTGCAAAAACGCTAATGAGTCGACGCACGAGGAGATGTATGTACAAGTTGTATTAAGGACTTGAAAAGAGAGACAGAATGCTGATTTGAAACATGCACCAACCACTGGTTAACGAAAGAGAAAGAGCCAGGGAAGGAGAAAGAGGGTAGATTGGTAGAGAGTGGAGGGTGGTCTGGTAATGTGACTAAATGAATCCACTAACGGGGTTGGTTTTGCAGTAATGGAAGGGGTAATTAAAACCACCCTTCTGCGGATGCGGACCGAGCTAGATCCACTCTCCAGGGCCGCAATCCCACGATAAACTAAAATTACTTTAGCAATGAAACCTCGTCGGCATTTGTTTGCTATTCTCCATCTTTTGAAACGTCTCCTTGATTATTTTGCAAGCTGTTTTTTTTTATTTCGATCAAACCGCCATTGCATATTTACTTCCTGGCAGAGTTTGAAAAAGTTTCCCGTGCAAAATTAAAGGTGAAACGGAAGAGCAGTCCTCTTACGCCGGAAACGGATTATATTTATTGTTGCGTGTCTGGAGTATTTCAATTGTGTCGCGAGCATGTCCATAGTAGACATTTGTGCGCTGATATCATATTTCGATATCGCTGCAAGTGAAAATATAAACGAATGACGATTGAAAGGGAGACATGGTTGCATGGAAAATAACATGGCACGGAGAGCGACAAATGAATAGAAATTCTAATTGCATCACGAAATATGAAATAGTTAGAAAACTTTCTATTACATATGATACAATTGCGGTAAGTTTTCGTTTTCGAGATTATAAATCATAAATCGTTTAAGACGTACAATGATGAAATAAATAAGCGAAATAGATTGCAAGCGAAGCAACGTTATTGAATTAACTGCTATTGGCTAATCATTGATTCAAGTAAAGGTCTATCGGCCCGAGAATAGAAATAACGATGCACGTACGATGACGAGAAATTCCAGAAGAACCAGCGGCCCTGGAATTCTCGATTCAGTCGTCGAGGGAACTGCGGCACTGATGCTTTGCAAAATGGAACTGATTAACAAAGATTCAGAAAGGCGCGCATCCAATTTCCCCATTCTTCGTAAAACCATCCTCTAATTATCGGTAATTCACTTACCGACTCATACGATCGAGTCGACACGCTTATTCTCGTCTCCGGGGATGTTCTGTTCTTTGCCGCAGCAGCTATAATTGGAACGAATACATCTCGGTATGCATGTGCCGTGGTATCTTCCGCAGCATAGCAAAATAACGATTCCTTCTCGGCCTTCGTTCCCACCGTAATTAACTGATAACTTTAATCATATTAAAACAAATCTTTGCCTTCTTTCGTTTTACCCCATCGTCAAAGTATTTGATGACAAAAATAAAGCTTATTGTAAGTGATAGATGAATACGCGATAGCTTTCCATTGAAATGTATTACTGATCCTAGACATTATCGAGTGCACTGTCTGAAATTGGAAGGTTGTGTCTAATATTGCCAATTGCCCCTTCATTTGTATAGGCAATAAGATAGCGACTAAACTGGATCCAAATCTGCGAAATGAATGCAAAATCAGTGCAGCATTAATGCAAAATATAATTGCAAAAGATGTGAAATATTTATTCAAAATAGTACAATATAACATAATATGATAGAAGTTGCAGTAAAATGTACGATGCAGGAGCCTTTCGAAGAAAAATGATTAAATGTAATTTTGAAAAAATATAAATTGATGAAAAAATCAGCTTACAGTTAGACTGATAGTGTAAGAAATGATAATAACCATAATGCGTGATTTGTAGAAATCATTTCTTTATTGTTGTTTATAATAGATTATAACAATAAACTGTCAGTTGATACCTGTGCCAGGCAAAATTCATTTATAGGCCGATAATGTTCTTTTAAAACTTCTTTATTCATATTTCCACGATGACAGTCTAATTGGTACACATTCGAGTATCGGGCAAGTGCTTTTAGTTAATTTGAGCATACACTGATTTTGAGCGATAGACCTTCGTTTTATATTTTGATTTCTCTTTTGATCGTTACCTTCGATGGATCTGATAAGGCGCAACATTTCATAAACGTTCTTGATTCGACAAATATATACATATACATATATCAGAACAGGGTCAGTTTGTTACACTTGCAACTGTTACAAAATAAACTAGGAGAACGTCGAATCGAACATAAAAGCTAAATGAATTAGGTGTGCAAAGAAGCTACTTGCGAGACTAATGTGATATAATTACAATTAGCAAAAATTCAAAACTATGTCCTAAATATGTACATACATTATAGCAGCATTGTGGTAAGTATTGGTGATATTTGTTCACGCAAATTTGATAGATAGTGAAGCGAAAGGGGGACGAATAGGGTATATTTTCCTTTATTCGACATCGATGAACACAAGCTGGTAGAAACATTGTCCGAAGGTACGAATAGCCACTAACTTTTCTCTAGAGGGATGCTCGACAAATACAAGCTCCGTCTAGAGAGGGTCGTGGGTGGATGGGAGGGTGGGGCGTGGAGGCGGGGCGTAATCAATGAATGGACCAGGCGGACAAACCTTCTGTTACAAAAGCCTGACATTTTTCGGCTTTTCAGTGTCATTACCATAATAATGCGAATAAAAGGGAATTCTCAGAGTCCAGACTACTCTTCACTTCCCGCCTGTTCACCTTCAGCCCTGGGAAAAGAGGGTACTAATGAATAGATTTCTTCTAGCTGAAGTATACTCGTCGTAATGACAGTAAAAAAAAATATTACTTTCCTTTTCTGTTTATATTTATTTACATTTATTCGTTTCCTTGAAAGTAGCCATGCAATTTTAATCTCGTGTTCCCCTTCCTGGAGCCTCGCGAATTTATATAACGCCACACTTCTCTACATTTCTCTCGATTATGCAAGAACTTTAAACTATAATGACACTAACAACTGCTTTCTTATAACGGCTATACAAAGGAACCTATTTTAAACAACGATTAGGCAGCATATTAACAGCTGTTAACCCATTAAACACGGGCCTAACTTTCAAGTTACACAATCTTATCTCATTTTTGTAATAATTAATAAGCAAATTCAGAATCACAAGTTTTTCACTAATAATAACCTACTTGAAAGCTTCTCTAGGGAGAAAATGAATTGGGGTGTAGAGAGTTAAAAACGATTTAAACGAGCTTTATTGTGAACGATATTTCTCTTGACGATAATATGAAAACTAACCTAGTAAAAGTATACTTTGTTGTTTTATGATACAGTAAAAACCTTGACGAATGTTAAGAAAAATATAATCTGTGAGACAAACGCAGAGTATTTGACATTATTTTGTCATGCTTTCCACTCAGAACTCATAGAGAAATCTGTAATACGTGAAACGAAGTTATCTAAATTAACGAGTCGTTCCAGTACAAGTGGCAGCAGAAACAGTAAAAATAAAGTGCAATATAATAACCTGTTCTATAGAGCCCGTGAGTTATTCGGAACGTTCGTAGCAAACATGAGGAACATTGAAACATACTATACTCATGCTGAGTTAATATTTCATTGAGTTTTTGTACAGTTTATGCCAGCGAGTTTTCGTGATTTATAGAATAAGCCGGGATCCATAGTGAATTCTTCCCGACTAATAGTTCATTTCATCGATCTCATTTCGGAGGAATGTTTCCCAATCTAAAATCAGACAACCTCTTGAATCACATTATTTTTGTCAACGACAGTATGTTATATTTGTAATTAGGATCTGTATACCAATTTGGCACTTGATAACAAAATATAATATGTACCAAATTGCAGCGAATTCCGGTTAATTGGGACACATAGGGATCGGACTAATTTGCACAGGCAAAATCTGATTGACGTAAAAGAAGAAGCCAAAAACGATTTATTGAAAAACGTGTGTAATAAGTAATAAGTCATCAAAAATAAGTAAATAAACACATTCATATATTATGTAATGTAAAACAATAGTTTTTGTTCCCATTCTTCAGAGTCTGCCCCAAATAAACGGCGGTCCCGCTTAAACGGCTGCGTCCCAATTAACCGGAATCCACTGTAATAATAATAACTAAAATTGTAAATAATAGAGATAATCTTCCTTGCACTAAAAGATTTCGAAATTTATTCATTTCTAATGTGCCTTACTGTTAGTGGTGATGATATAGCAATTCAGATGGCAGTTTGGCAACTTTATAGCTGATAACAGGGATCACAAATATTAATATTAACGCTGAAGATAAACGCTAACAATTTTCTAAGCCATTCAATTTATATAATTTAAAATCATTATTTGAACCACTGACGCATGGAACATATTCGTGAAAGTAAAGCAATTCACAACACCGCGGGCCAACCCTTTCCCGTAAAGCTACGCTTCCTTCTTAAAATTGAAAGTCTGCTTAAAATAATTTTCGATCGACACTCATTTTATTACATTAAATACTATGCTGTAAAAAACTTTATTTTTTGTGCTGCGCCATTGTACAATAATACAAACTGCATTGGATTCCTACCGAGAAAACTAATTCTGAAATTCCGTAGAAGTAAAAAGTTGTTGGTCACTCTGGAGAGATTAATTTGCTTTCCTGGTTACTCTGATAAGGCATCGCCCTGATAACCTATATCGATATACCCTACCTCTCGATAGTCTCCAGAAACTCGCTTATTTTTAACAGCAAATAAGTAAATTTATCATTAGAAGGACATACAATCATTTTGTCGCATGCTATTGTTACAAATATATGTACCATATATATGAAGTAGGTACCGTGAAAGTATGCTTTTTGCCACGTTACTATAACTTCTTACTATATTTGTATTAAACTTACTTTATTAATAATTCGAAAACTAACAAGTGAATCTAGTTAACTAATAAGCAGCGGAATCGGGTCTTTTATTCTAGCGGCCTATTGGTTAATTTCATTGATAAATAATTCGCAATTTGGAACCCGATTTTTTCATAATAAGGCGAGAGGGAGACTCCTTTTTGCGACCACTAATGATTTAAGTAACATTTGCTGCTCGTCAAATATCCCTACACTTTCGAGCCCAAAGCATGTATGTCTACACGTTTCCTCTCGTCGCACGAAATCGTCGCACCCCAAAATCGAAGTTAGTGGAACGCCTGCCAACAAGAAAGTACCGGACGAGCAAGCAAATGAAGCGCGGCACAAAGAAATAAAGAAACGAGTATTAAATAACGATGGGCAGGAGGGAAGTTTTCGAGCTGTTGGGGAAGAAGATAAGAAAGAAAGATGGGTATAGTCGCGAGGAGGGAAGAGGACGAAGAGCCGAGTACAAGGTGGTAGTCGGTTGGCGATGGTGGTCGAGGGTGCGGGAGGGCGGGAGGGCGGGAGGGGTAGTTATGGAAAGGTAGAAACGCAATGCAATTCGTAGTTTTCATTGTCACGCGACAGAGCTACCGTGATTCTGGGGTGGAACGTGGCTTAGGAAGGGTAGCGGTTGGCGAACGAATCACAGTGGCGAGGGGAATGGGGGTTGTACAAGCGGTCCGTGGAATGAGAAAACATTAATCTAGGCATGTTTTGCAATCTCACCACCACCACTGCCACCACCACCGCCACCGCCGCCGCCGCCACCACCACCACCACCTCTCCCCCTCGCCGGTCTACCTACATATAATGGAACACTGTTATTGCTACGTTATGGCGTGCGCACAATGTTCGTTTCGACGTCAACCCCTTTCCACCTTCCTCTCTCTTTCTCTCCCGCTCTCCCCCTCGCCCTCGTTCGTTTCTCTCTGTCCCCCCCATATTCTACACTCTCTCACTCCATTTCTACCTATCGTACCTGAAGACTACACGCACACTTATACACGTACTCTCGCCCTCTCTCTCTCTCTCTCTCTCTCTCTCTGCATATTTACGTACCTTCGTGGCACACGATTCTGGGCGTTTCTAACCATACGCATGAATATATAGCCTCGTTTGAACATTGCATTTTCAAACTTGCATATGCCTTTGTGTTTATGTACGTTTGTGCACGCGCGGGCTAGGTAAAGATTGTGCTGGCCCGCGGAGCCCATAGGCGAGAAACACGTCGGTAAGATTAACACATCGAGGATAACGAGAAAATTTCTTCGTCTCGGTACAACGGATGCTTGTGTGTGCGCATAGCCCTGACTGATGTCATCGTAATCGAAGATATTGAAAATCATTCCCGGCGGTATGCTTGGAAGTATTGTCTCGTCTAGTAGAACGGAAATAAATGAGAAACAGAGGGTAGAGATAAAACCGTATAATGAGACCGAATGTAAATTGAAATTTAGGAAACGTGTAATGAATAGTTTTAGGACAGCTGTTAGGGAAATAGTACAAAATTTCACGAAATGACACAATTTACATTTCCGTACATTTATAGAGAATATCTAGACAATGGATGTTCATGTAAATGTTGTTGAAGCAAATTTGTCTCAGCATAAGACGATTGTGAAAATATATCTTCCTATTTTATTCACTACTTTTGTACAGGGTTACGAACAGGCGATCCATAACTTCTACGATAGATAGTACTTGCCAGATGATGCAAAAAAGTAATACACATGGTTGGAGACACTAATATTTTCAAAGCTGTAAGCAATTTTTTGCTTCGGTTAATAGCTTGCTCACTTCGGAAGCTATTGCCTACATCGAACAATTCTTTTGCGAGAAGTTTTTATCATCATAATGTTCTTTTCAGCAGCGATGGCATACATGCATGGCTTCTAGGCAGCACCATACCTCTTAAAATAATAATTTTTCGAACCATGTTTATTAGGACTTTTCTCCTTCATTTGACGAGTACTATTTACCCTAGGAATGACGAATTCTTTTTATCGCCTTGCATATTTATCATATTTCTTTGATATGTAACTTTAATTAATTCTGAATTACTTGAATTTACGGGGAGAAAAATTCAAATAACTAGTATGATGTGTTGGTTATGCAAATTCTAATCAATAAAAGAATTAGAATGCATTCTTGCATGAAATATCGGTTTCAGTTAAATTTAAAATTATGCAAAACTACACTTGTACACAAGGTGGAGGCACTTCGGACATTTGAAGATCACCTCCATTTTTTCAAATGGTTCGGTATGTTTTTACTTCGGTATCACGACAGAGGATCTTAAAACGAGTTCAACGACCTATTACATAAGGCCATTGAAGGTCACAGAACCATCACTGTCAATGCGCCATTGGATTCTTTTTACGATTGATTCACTCGCAAGTCGTACACCGTCCGAATTTATTGATGGTCATCATTTCGAACACCTACTATAAACGTATGTTTCATTTAGTACAAAATCCGTAAGTATTATCGCCTATCTACGACCTTCAATGGCCTTATGTAATGGGTCATTGAACTCGGTTTAAGATCCTCTATCGTGATACGGAAGCAAAAACATACCGAGCCATTTAGCAAAATGGAGGTGACCTTCAAATGTCCGAAGTACCTCCACCTGCAAAAAACCTATTATCGCCACCGCATGGCCCCCTTCGTACTGTGCAATTTTATTTCAGCAAATATTTCTGTGAATCTTATAGTTTCGAAGATATCTGAGGTGCTAATAGTTATTCCCCATCCTGTATATCCTGTATATGTTTTGGCATAGGTATTTTGCATACTTTAATCTTGTATTACAACTATCCAAATATCCACTACTCTAGTAATGTCTAATGTCATCCGACATGTACTGAGGTCAGTATACCTATACAAGGTGTCCCGGGGTTCACTTGGCGGGTTTTAGTGGAAATATGAAAAAAATGTTATATGATTTTCGGTTAGAAACTCTCTATTACAAAGTTATAAACAAATGAAATTGAAATAGATAACAGCTGATTTTCCTTCGCAGAATATGAAAGGTGTTTATCTATATCATCCAGTTTATTTCATTTATCACCAGATTTACCACCTCCTCATTTGTACCCATGAGAAACTCTAAAAGATAAGGTTTACCGTACAGAAGTGACTTCACGTGAACAATTAGTACAACGAATTAATAACTCGGTTACTGAAATGCAACAAAATTCTCAGACAATGTGTGCTGCAATAAATTCCATAAAGCATCCATGTCGAGCTTGCATTCACGTACAAGATTGACATTTTGAAATGGTAAAATAAGCACGTTCGGCCTTTCATATTCCGCGACCAATAATCCGCTGTTACCTACTTTAATTTCATTTATTTATAATTTTGTAACAATGCGTTTCTGACCGAATTTCACATAACATTTTTTCCTTATTTCCGCTCGTAGAACATTATCCCGCAGTTTGACCAGTAAACCCAGGGACACCGTGTATATGTATGCATATGTACAAATTATACATAGATAGCTTATCCGGTACACTTGCGAATTCCAAACCGAATATGACCAAACCCCAATAGTATTCAAAATTTATTAATATGTATATCATATGTGATACTAAATAATAAACAGTATGGACGAGTGAAGATCTACTAAAGATCTAGATACTTGTACCTCTACAAATCTCGTAACTCTCAATAAATAACTACATTTACTGGACTATAATAGATTATAAAGAGATGAGATATTAATACAATATTGTTTTACACTTACTTGCAACATTATTCAACTGATTATTTGTGAGTTTAGTGCAATGATAAGGGATGATAAGCAATGATTTATTGATACGTGAACTTCTGAATATAACGTAAAGCATATAAATTGCTTTCCCATTCTATTCGAAATATACTCTCGAAACATTGCATTATGTACCCTTAAAATTCGCAATGCTATGTGCAAATTTCGTAGTAAATTAATTTGAAGAGCAATTCAAATTGCACTATTATGGGACAAGATATAGAAGGTGAAGGAATTATTGATTTTGTTTTGGACGAGCTTAGTGATATTGAGGACATTATCGAAGATGCGGGGTGAGTTGAAGCAGAAAACTAGCACTTTTTCATTTGTTTCACTTTATACATTATACATATATTATATGCATATGTTGAAATATTGTATATGTACAATGTTCCCCATTTCAGTTAATTCCCCTGGAATGTCTTCAAAATTATTCAGGATCCCGGGTAATCTGACTAAAAAAAGTTAAATGGTGTCAAGGGAATAATGTTTTATTTTTGTACATGAAGAGAAGACAACTTTACTTTTTCTACAGGAATCTCAGTTTTTTTTTTATTTTTCTATTATTAATCTATTTATATAAAAAATCCGTTAGATTAGGAAATATTTTAATTTTAATATTAATATAATTTTAATACTTTGTTACGAGCCGAGGGCTAAGGGGCACGGCTGCGGAACTGAGGATTGGTTTTTGAAGAGTTTTTGTTAGTTAAACGGTCGAGCCTTTCGATAGGACGTGCGTGGACGAAGCAGTGCCACAGGATTGTTAATAAATATGGTCTCGTAACTTGCGATACACCTCGAGGGGTCAAGGTGTATCCCTTCGATGGATTAATACTGCTTATGATTGGAATAGGAAACGAAATGAAGTAAATATGTCTAAGTTCAATAATAAAATCTATATTCTCTTTCCTTAAAGAATTTACAACACGTAATGCCGCGGAGCTAGAACCCACCCTTACAGTCTTTTACGTATATGTATAACGAATACAAATAGTATAAAATTGCTTGAGGGGGACTGGAACCCGATCTCGCTGAACTTAGTGGAACTTTGAATTATCACGAAGTAACTCGTAGCCCTATTATTCAAAACTGAGCCGTAATAAATATGAGTTACTGAAAAGGGACTAAAACCCGATCTCGCTGGGCATCAGTATGGCTAGCTGGCACCGACATGGTACGTAGCTAGTAGGTCCATACTAACCCCCGGGAGTAGATTTCATGCTCTTTTTATATCCGAAAGCCGGACCAAAAATATCGTGTGGAACAGAATCTTCCAAGGGTATCGAAAAAGGACGCCCCGAAGGCTTGCGTCACCGCGCCATCGCGGAAGAGGCAGACTCGACTGCATGCACACTCGATTTCCAAATAAGGGCATAATAGACAAAACAAAGGAAGCAATCCTTCCTACGTAACAACTTAATATCATTTTTGTATTTTATTCAAGAAAGGCCTAAGATGGCCATAATACCCCAATTACAATTAGACACTTGTTATATGTCTGCACTAATTGTACGTTGGACGAATAAAAATATCAACCTTCGCCGGCCTAGCCGTTGCCCACAGCCCCGGCTCGTAACATTTCATACATTACTAGAACTATACATGTGTACATTACAATGTAATAACACATAACACATATGATATTGTAATACTCATGTACATTTTATTTCGTGTCGCTAATAGCCTCAGTAGGTGATGCGAGAATACAAAATAAATAAACGAAATATTGGCTCCAGTAATTCATTTATTGAATAACTTATGTCATACTAATGAACATAAAAAAAATGAATATCGAATTTTCAAATACCCCCGAAGATTCCAATACACTGTCGATACGTAAAATGAGATATTGAACTTTATAATATGGGGAAGCACTTTTCCCGAAATTCAAATCCATCATCCTTCTTGCATCGTACAGTGAACCACTAATAACATTTCCTCGATAATTTTGAACATCGGTAGACCGCGACAGACCTGGATGTGCATTTCGTCCTCTTTCGTGGAACAATGACTAGCCCCTTTTTCCGTAGCAAACGGTAACGATAACGAGGAACGCGTTCCTTCGTACCCACTTCTCCTCTTACACCTTTCCTCATTTCCTTTCTGCCTCCGTATTTTTTAATGCAAAACGAGAATGAGACACTGGCGCGCAGGAAGGTGGTTGCAGAGAAGAGATAGTTGAAAGGGGAGTGAGAAAGAGGGTAGAGGGAGCGAGAGGAGGTGTCCATGCGTGGATTTGCGCATCGGCACACCCGTGGATGCAACTCGGAATCGCCTCGATGACGTTAAAAGGAGACTCGATAAACGGGTCGCATTGTCTCATTACGAAGAATGGGGGTTGCTGCCTTTTTTCTCACCTCCTTTCTTCTCTTTTTCCCATTTTTTATCAGCTACTGCATCACGAAAGTGTGCTTGATGGAAATGCTTTTTCTTTCGACGGATATCAAACAAGGAATGGAATTTCTTTAGGGTTCGGTATTAACGTCGGCGAGAAGGCGATTCCTCTGCCTCGAAATGAAGTTGGCCCGGAAATCGTGTTTATTCGTTCGGGGCTGCCGTGATCCGTGTTTCAATCAAAAAGAAATAATTTAGGTGCAACATTGTGTTTAACATATTTGCAACCGTTGACGTAGTTGTACGTGAATTTTATATTTTAAGTTCGAATTGGTTAAAATGAATTTTAATTTAAATATCAATCGAATTTGTTTACTTAGTTTCAGAGTGGAATGCGAAGAAACATTGATTCAATGAATTTTGAAAGTTTTTTACTTCTGACATTCTCATTCTGTTTGTGATTCGACATTACATCCACTTGAATGTGTACGAAGTAAAGTTTCTATAATTTCAAAGATGAAGTAGTCACAGACGTTTACTTACAATGACCCTAATGTTTTTCTTAATTGAATGTGCATATTTTAAAGTGCAAACCTTCATCGTCAAACTATGTGCTTGGCAATTTTGTTCATTAAATCACTATGTTCTAAATATTAATCTAAAATAAGTATTTAATTTAACGATGTATATATATTCTGCAGTATTTTCTAAACACCCTCTGTTTATAACGTCGCATTAAAATTGGAGATTTATGTTCATAATAAAGGGTAATATAATACGTTTTAATGAATTTTAGCTCAATAACGAACCATTATTCTACGAGTATATCATTGATTCTATATCATTTTATAATGACATGCGAAAGCAAAAGATCCTGTACAAAATTATATTATGCTGACAAAAGTAAAAATACTCTCTCATTCTCATAGATGAATAATCTGCCAATTATTTTCGATACAATTTTGCTATTTTTCGCTACAGCTATAAGAAATTTGTCATGTGCAATATGCTATCAATTGAAGGTATATCAAAATGCTTCATTAAGATACGATAGTGAAACATACTACTTAAATTGAAAAACGTCTCTGGGACGGAAGGTTTGCAATTATGTGTTAAATAAAAATGTCTACGCTTACAAAATTTCTGTACGAAGTAATTGTCTTTTTATGCTTTATAAGGTTGTTGAAAACGAGTATATGTATAGGGTTGCATTAGGGTTTTTAAATTACCGATAATCCTGAAATCTCGTAAAAGGCGTCCCTTGAAATAGTGTAGCTGTGCCCTGAAAAGCTTTTCCATGCAACTGTTACGAGCCGAGGGCGAAGGGGAACGGCTGCGGAACCGAGGATCGGTTATTTGTGAATTTTGTTAGTTAACGGACGAACCAATACCTATTTCATCACCGGGTGCTACACGGTTGTTAGTAAATGTAACCTCGTTAATTATAATATTTCGATACACCTTGAGCGGTCAAGGTGTATCTACTTGGTGGGACGTTACTGCTGATGGTCGGTATAGGAAAATAAAATGTAATAAATGAGTCTATGTTCAAATAATAAAAGGTCTACATATATTCTCTATTTCTTTGGTTAGTGCTATTCGTAGGTTATAGACTGACGCGCAACTAAAATCCACCTTTCTCAATCTTTACGGCTATTAATACTTATATAAATTGCTTAAGAGGGACTAAAACCCAATCTCGCTGAGCTGTAGTAAGAACTTTAACACATACGACGTAACGCGTAGCTATATTGTTCAATACTGAGCCGTTTATTCTAAATTGCTCGAAAAGGACTAAAACCCGATCTCGCTGGGCATCTGTATGGCTAGCTGGCACCGACTTGGTACGAGCTAGTGGATTCATACTGAGCCACGAGTGTAGATTTCGTGCCCTTTTTGTACCCGAAAGTCGGACCAAAAAGATGGTGGGGCACAGAATCTTCCAAGGAAGTCCAAAAGAACCCCTGAAGGGTTGCGTCATCGCACCATCGTCGAAGGGGCACACCCGACTGCATGCACTCCCGATTCCCAAATAAGGGCATAATAGAAGTAACGGGGAAACAATACTTCCTACGTAACACGAATGATGATCCCATATACGCACCCTGTATGTTTACCTGGAATGTCTATTTCTTCAGGATCGTTCAACCACCCTGTATATGTAAATCTTTTAGAGTTAAAATACGAATTCCGTCAAAAGCTCCTAATATTCCTAGACAATACTATGTAGTTTTAACTTATAATAAATCTCTTCTCCTCAGTACAAGATATTTTGTCCAATTCTAGAATGAACTGCATGCTCCTATTATAATTAAGACTATGTAGTTAGTATTTTTAGAATTAATAATAGTTTCACCCTTTTGTTGTTCGAAGCAAATATTATTACATCCATTCGGTTTTATAAACATTCGTTGATCGCGTGAACATAGCAACGTTTTCTACTGTAAATTATTGCAAACAGCATACATATAATGAAATATGCCTATCAAAATATTTTTATTTACATTTTGAGAACAGTAATTCACAGTGAAAATCACACAAGGTACGTTATCACAGATGTTCATTTGTACCATCACAGGATGGGTGTTTTAATCGAAAATGAATTATTAATCGTTAATTTAATACTTAACTATCCTAGCCCAATTTATTTGATCCAAAATCAGTGTATACATACGGTTATTATTAGCTGTTATTACGAATATTCCAATCTGTACCGAATGTACTGCGCTAATAGAGATTATTCAATCCTCTATACCTACTAATCAAAATTACTTTTAACATCTGTTTCACTAACGAAGCAACGAGTTTATTATCTTTTACGACTTTAAGGAGAATATCATAGTAAAATATCAATTGACTAGCTTATCAGATGAACAGAATCAGCAAGTATATCAATACTTACTACATAATCGAGACAAGATTAAAAATATTAAAGATATGCAAAGCTTTAACTGCATTTTATACATAAATACGTGAAAACTTGGAATAAAAATAGTTTTCTTTACAACAATAAAACAGTCATGAAATTCAGTAATGTGTTTATTTTATAAACGTACAAATTATAAGCATCCGTGCATAAGTAAGCGCGTGTCCACATTCCATTTTTTCGTAAAAGAAGCTCCGAATGAAAACAATTTTATTCGATATTTTCAATTTATTGTTACACGAAGAAGTATGTCTCTCTCGGTTATTCGGCGATTTTATAAACATCCTACATGTATTAACATTCTGCACGCAATTCGAAATGATGCTTTTTCCAGGTAGGAAAAACAAACTTACAATTAATGAAAACAAAATCCCTGTTTTGGCAATTTATCGATGTTTATTATCGATGCAGCAGCGGAAATAAGTCGTACATAAAACAAATTTTGCAACTAAAACTGCGACAGATTAGACATTAAACCAATCTGCTATTTGAAAAAGATCAGAATATTTTAGAAAAACACCAGGTGCCTCTATAAATATTGTTCATAAAAGAATCCGTGCATGGCATCCAATTCTATTCCAACTAATATAATAATAAAATAAAGATCAATACATTAATTTATGCAATAGTTGGGTTAATGAAATAAAGTACATATTATGCCTTAGAATGGTGCTTAATTAATAAAAAAAAGTTTTGTTTGTATTTTTTCGCGGTACACCCTGTCAGTATGTTCACCCTTAGCAGTAAGCATCAGGGTATTTTTGTTACTTTTCTTAAATGACATATTGAGGGTGGCTCCAAGACATTGAATTTTACATTTATTAAGAAAAAAGTACACCTTTTTTTCGACACACTATCGTTTCTAAACGCATTTCTAAACGCATTTACATAACATTGAAATATTATTTCAAGGCACATGCGTGGGGCAACAATTTCCTAAAATAGTCACATCATATTTATAAAAATCTATGTCCCAAAAAATACCATTAAGCTAATAGAGTAGATTTTTTAATGAACGTATGCTTTTATCGGAATATTCGACTAATAGCAACAAATATCGTTTTTGTTCTTCGTTTCTGGTACGTAACTTGCTGTCCCATTCTTCGTGGCGAATTCTTGATACAATGCCAGCCAAACAATCCGATTCCCAGATTTATAGAGAGCCTGCTGCATGAATTCGTCATTGAAAATATTAATAAACGGATGGCGACCTGGAAAACATTATGAAATGTTAACCAGATTCGCTTAACAGCACAGAGGACAAAAGAAAAGTTTAAAGTGTCGGGAACAAACAATTAAATCTAAACTAGCACTGCGAATATGTGCATAATATCTCATTGCGGGGTATCGTTATCAAAAAGGAACAAAAAATAAGAGACATCTTGGTACTTGAACGGGAAATAAGAGAAGAAGAATAGCACGATGGCGAGGGGCAAGCCGTTGAACAAAAGGTAGAGATTTTTAATCTCCTTTTAGTCGTAAAAACGAAGAATCACCCCCTGCTTTCGTTTATTTATACATTTCATAAAAATACGGCGGACCGGGCCTGCATTATATTCGATTCTCTTGGAGTCTGCCTACCTTTCCTGTTGAGCCTGCGCAGCTCTTCTACAGGGGGGGGCTCTACGTTAATGTACATATAAATGAATAGAGTACCGGTGCTGTTACTCCCTCTACTACCCTCTTCTTACTCTTACAGAGGGTGGTGCTGATGGTGGCGGCTGGCGGGCGGCGGTGTAGTGGTGGGAGTGGCGGTACTGGTGCCGATGACGCTGGTGCTGCTACTCGTGCTCGCGTTCGCGCTCATGCTGCTACTGTTACTGATGCTGCTGTTGCTGATGCTGGTAACAGCCGCGATGTTGCTGCCTGATGCTGGTGCCAGTACTGTTAACATGCTGGGGAGGGGCGAGAGAGGTTAGCTGGAAAGGGACGAGATATAAAAACCTTTGTGATTTTTCTGACAAAGATTGGATGAGCCTCCACAGAATTCATTTCACGTTTTTCCTCTTTACTTCATAAAAATTAGAAAGCCGAATGAATATTAACGTGTTCGCTGGCGTAGTCGCGGGGAAGGTAAAAGCAATTAGGAATCGCCTTGCGTATATACATGTGTTGATACGTTTTATAAGCGTAGCTGGGAGATGTTACGGTTTCGATTCTACATCATCGCGGTGAAGCTAGCTGTTACCCGAAATGTTTGACTTCTTTGTGTATATTACAGATACGTTTACAGTATAGTGTAGTCTGGTCAACGGAGTATAGTATTGCCACTGACAATGAGAGATAACTGTGCATATGGGTACCGTTAATAAATTATATCTTATTGCTAAAGAGGAACGTTTAACAGACATGCTCGATATGGAGGTGTAGAAGGTATATTTTAAGCGCTCTAAAGTATATAGGTACCTAGGCGTGTGCTACCTTTTCACATCAAACTGATAAAGTCAATAGTTTACTTAAAATGTCCGGTTCAAGAGTCAAGGTTTGAAATAATTCCATCCTCTCGTTCAGACCTACCGAAAATAAATCAACTTTCTTCTAAATCTCGCTTCATATTTCTCTGTTTCATTGCTGCCCTCCGTGTAGCGGCGTATTAAAAACAATGTCTTGCAATTGATTGTTTCGTGGAATTTGTAAAAACAGCTTACCAACCAACATTAATAAGTAAACGCAGCAAAACAAAGGAAGCGAGTAAAAAAAATCGAGGGGGTGGGGTGAAAAAGCAAAACAGAAATAAAGACCAGGTTCTGGTATGAAGTACGGAACACAATGGAAATGTTATAGAAATGATAACATCCAGTTGTCTGGCCCATCCCGTTGATCTCTGTGGTAGCACTATGGTTTCATGTGCACCCTTGTTGTAAGGGGTTGGAGGCGGAGGCGGTAGGGGAAGGACGTGGTTTCGTTGATTAAAATAACCTCGTCAGTGTAGTCGTTCTGTTGTACAACTAGTCGGGGGATGATGAGTAATCGTCTGGCTTAGGAAATCGTCATGACAAGGGCGTCGGACAAAACGGGCGACCGAGGTGGGGTGGGTTGCAGGTCACCCGTTCAACAAGATCAAATGTAATCTCTACAAATTCCGATTATATGAACTTCTGCCTCGGATCGCTGGGTAGTTCCAGAATTATGAGCATTTTCAATCGCGTCGCAATTTAACCATGCTTCACCTGTACTAGTATAAAATGATTGATGAGAGAAACATTGATATTGTACAGTATTATTTCATTTTCTCCGCCATAATGTTTTCCATTATTCAATACTCCTGTTTGATCTTTTCTTATACCCGTAGTAGTAGTAATAACATTGCTCTTGCGAATGTCATGTATATCAAAAATTGCTTGCAATCTGGTTTGAATAATTTAATGAATTTTTTATATAATTTTCGATAGCCTGATTTTAATTTGTTTTTATTAATTTAGTAATAGAGTTTATCAAAACAATTGTACAACAATAGGTATCTTATTCGCATTTGATTTGAAGAAAGAGCAGAAGCCATTTAATACCCATAAAAGTCAATTTTTTAATCCCCATCTCCGCCCTTTGTAATTTTTAAAAGTCGTGCCAATTGTAACAAAATAAAAGGAAATCTCTATAATCAGAACGAAACGAAGGGGTTGAAAGTTGCATCTTCGCTCAATAGACGCAAGCTCTAGCAGGGGGGAAGCGGGATTAATAGAAGGTAATTGGTTGTATCACAGGGGCGGATCTGAACAGTAACATGCTGTCCAATAAATGAACTTCACAGCCCCTCTATCACCTACTGTTTGCTCTTCATCCTATTTATAATCCGCTAACCGATAAATAAGGACATACATATTATATTATAATAGAATTTTATATTAAGGAAAATTAAATTAAATATGATTGCGAGTTGCCCAAAGTTTTAGATGTTTAACGTGTTTACTTTATTCGATTGGGGTTCGTCGTAAGCACACGATTTCATCGTTTCGTAAGGACTTAAAATAAGAGACCGAAATAGAAAAGTAATATATGAAAAAGAAAGAAAGAAAGAAAGAAAAATCATTGCACACTGTTTCGTATCATCTTCTACACTGCACGTATGTCGTATCTTTTGAATTCATTGAATCCTCACGGTAACAAATTAACTCCCCAGGAATAATGGGGAGTCCATCATGATAAATATCTCAAGCGAGACAAGTAAAATGCACTTCAAGAACAGTATATTATTCTGATTTGGTCATCATTTTGATAAGAAACTGGAGTAAAGAAAGTACTTTTTTTCAAAATATGTATTATGATATAATAGCAGCGTGTTTGAAGATGTAACTCATTAAATTTATTAACGCCATTGGGGAAATAATCTCACATTATTTTGACAGTAACTCGAATTATTCATTGCCAAATTATTAAATAATTGTCACTAACAAAGGATCCAATTAAATTAACGCCTACGTTTTTGTCAATAGCACGAAAAATCCCAAAACTGTATAAAAAGCGTTCGCTTCCTCATTGGGGTTAAATAAAACTGCGGTATTAGAATTTTTCATAACCAGAAATATGGACGCGGATCTAAAGGAGTGTAACACCTGCCTCGAGATCGTTTCATTCGCATAAGAAATGCAGCTACACTTCCATCTTTTCACGAAGACCTTAACTAGAAAAAATCTGGATCACTTTCCGCGCGTTAACTTGTTGACCCAGATTTCAAACGAATTTAATTTCAAACCTGTACAATGAAGAAGCACATTAATCGTACACGTGCAAGTACTTTTATACATGCGTGACCCTATCGAGCACAGGTTTGGCTTACGCGACAAGTTGATTAAACGTTCGTGCACGTCCATAGTGCCATACCAGCGCCCCCCCCCCCCCCATTTTTCGCAATAGCAAATGTTAAAAACCACGAAACAGAAAAGAAAATAATTCAAAGGGCGAATAGTAAACGCGCGCAAGCTTTGATAATAGGCAGGCTACATTTTGAATTATAACGATAATTGGGTGCGTCGCGTGACGTATCGGTGCACGCGCGCACATGCGAGCTGCTTTCTTCAAACAATATTACACGTTTAATATAATTATGTGGAAACGTTTCGCCCAGCATTTGGACCATTAAAATGGTGAGAAGGTAAAGAGTGGAAGCAAGGAGGGATAGAGAGAGGGATAGAGAGTGAAAGAAGAGTTGGAAGCTCGAAGTGAGGAAGAGAAAGGGCGAGAACGAGAGGGAAGAAGAGAGATAGCGTCGTCCAGGAAGAAAGGCTCGGCGGACAATCACAGAGAAAATCAGATGGAAAGGGAAAAAGAGAAATACAGCAGCGTAGCGAACAGAAAGGCTCCGTACAGGAGGCGAGCATAGAACGGCAACGAGAGAAAAAGCGAGAGCAAGAGAGGACTGTACTCAGTGCATGCAATCTTTTTAATTATGAAAACACGGCTTTGTGTTTCATTTTGTTTTGTCGTCAGGGGCGCTATTCTATTCGGGCCCTTCTCCTTCCTCATCCGGCTGGTTCTTCCTTTTTTATATTATAACGCGCGCGCACCGCCAAGCCAGAGGAGGGTGTGCAGGGCTGGGATAGGGTTCAGGAGAGGGGCAGAGATAGGGCAGGGTGAGATTGCTTTAGTAATGAATTACATGGCTTCGGGGTATGTGCCTGTCTGATGCGTTACACGAATACCGAGCATCACTTTCTGGCTTACGCTACCGCTTCTATCACTAACACGTACTCCTGCACCTCTTTCTTTCGTCTTCTTCCTTTCTTTCCTCTTCCTCTTCCTCTTTCTCTTCCTCTTCCTCTTCCTCTTCCTCTTCCTCTTCCTCTTCCTCTTCTCCGTCTTCTTCTTATTCCCATTATTTTCCTCCTTCGACATGGTTTCTCCTTTCTACCTCGTTTTTTCCCTTCGTCAGATTTATTCTTTCGCCAAAGCTTATTAGTAAATTCAGAAACTTGTTTCATATTCTTAAGAATTCAAATTCCTTGGTGATACTAACTTTATTGAACTTTTCAGTAAACAATTGGCACAGTAGGATTGACGTGTCTGCATAGTTGAATAACTATTGTAGTTTTATATTTACGTGTTACAAGAACCACGTAATGTTATCGCTGCAGCTTTCTTTTATATTATTTTTATATTCAATCGGGAAATATTTTACAACTGTAAATATTTGATTTGCGTTGTGAAACGTTTCTTTTGTTGCGGACAAAGTAGTGAATTGGTACATTGTTGGAGAACAGTGTTAGTTTCTTAGCGAACGATATTTTTACAATTGATGTGGAATCCTTTTTCTCCTTGGAAACGTTTATCGTCTATCTTATTTCCTTCTTTGTTTTTTTTGTTGTTATTAAAAAAGCAAAAATATAAAAGTATGGAATGCGATGTTTCGTATTGAGTGACTTTATGTCCATTAATTCGAGCATTTTTCATGTGTTCGTTTGGCATTCTATCGAAAACTCTGTCAAAATCAGATTACTTGTATTTTTATACCATTATATTATATCCATGCTACAGATTACTTTTGAACGAATATAAATTAATTTCGTACGTTCGATCTTACGAGTTAACATTTTTTTGGCACACTTAATAATGTTACCCTTTTTACTCTTCGTAATGTTGTGCTTCGTACCAAGGAACCTTTTTAATAGTTTCTTAATTAGCATTACCACGAAATTTATGACGTTAATATCTATCGTTGATTATTTTTCTCCGTAGTATTATTTGCATAGAAAATATGTGTAGAAAAATAGGATGCACAATACCACTAAAGCACCTTTTAATTTTTGTCAAGTATAATATTCTGTGCATAATAATAATCTAAATTCATCTTTTGTGCCAAAATAATTTATCTGTATAACCCGGTGACTCCTTAGAGTCACTATTGCAAATACTGCGCTAATGCAACAGCCGCACGTAATTTCGTCATGATTGTAAATTTTTGCTGTCTTGTATAAACTTATTCGTACACAATATAATAGCATGGTCAAAATGCTTAGGATGGAACTTATTTTATTACGATCTCGCTTGTTGAGTCCACGCATACATT
Organism: Nomada fabriciana; assembly: GCA_907165295.1. Lineage (NCBI taxonomy): Eukaryota > Metazoa > Arthropoda > Insecta > Hymenoptera > Apidae > Nomada > Nomada fabriciana. Next base: position 13,638,478 of record OU015689.1, read on the forward strand.
AAATAAATGGACTAAAGTTAGTTGCGATTTTAATAGCCACGTGTTCTTGTATCAAGACAATGATTTGGTTCTAAAAGTATCATTTGCATTCATTAAATGTATACTAATATGCTGCACAGTAACTTGAGGTTAATTAAAGTATTACACTTTCTTCTTTTGAACGTGTACACGTATGGTGCCTTGAAGTGGACATTGCCTCCCAACATTTTTCTGCAAAACAGGTGCAGGCATATTGTTCTCTTCCATAGAATTCCACATCTTTCCAAATCCGTCTCTTTTTACTCTAATGCTAATCTAACACAAAACTTGAGTTGCGCTTATGTAATGATCACGATTTATAATTCTACTAAAACCATTATATGAAATACAATCAAATATGGTTCCACTCGTTTTCATTTTTTTTCCGCAACAACTACAGCTGCGTGTTTAATATAGTGAAAGTAGAATAGTGTATTAATATGTATGTACATAGATTTTTCTTTCAATACAAGAGATCGGAAAATGGGTATTAAAAGGGCTGTTTTACCTATATCTCCTTTACCAAATTAAAAAGAACATTTTCTTGTACAGTTTTGTATCTTGTAATATTAAAAAGATAATGGTGAAGGGAATCTTCGGATCTTGAACCTATGTCGAAGATACAATTTTTTTCAGAAATTTTTGAAGCATTGAATCCATCTTTTTGTTTATTCAATCATGATTCAATCATGAAAAGAGCATTTGACTCTCGAAGAGCAACGTGCGTATCTGTTGATGAAAGTCATTGTCAGCAGCGAATGAAGAAGCATACGTGTAGTTTGTGTTACACTGTATTATTCATTATTGTATTATTCAGGTTGTAGCTTCGACTGAAGCTTGAAACACGATTTTCTTGAAACGTCGCGAGGATTTGTCGACACTGAAAAAAATAATATTTCTGACAATGGGTAAGATGACATATATGTATTTCCGGGAATGAAACTAGAATCAACTAGAAATAAAGAATACTTTTTCCATAACTGTACTTCATAACTATTGCATGGACATTGCTTAAACCTTTAGCTCGAAACGTTAACCCGGCGCACATTCATTTTAAAAGGGCGGCAAATTCTGTCGACGGTTGATATTTCACTTCTGTCATGCAAGCGAACAGTTTCTATTATGTTAAATAAAATAGCAACATCAAAATCATAGGTAATCAAAATGACAGTATATAAAATCAGTGTCTTTTTGAAGCAACGATTTGAAGGTCTGTGCGTGAAGGGGTTAAAGGGAAATCATTACTATGACCTTGCAAAGGATCACATTTTCCGTAATATTCGATTTATGATATTCATTCTGGACACAGATGTCACCATTATTAACTAACTAGTAAATAGAAATGTCAACGAAATTTGTTCGTCCATTAAAGTGGGTAATATATTAACATTTCCGCAATAAAAAAAATATGTCAGCGGTGCTGATATATTACATAATCCTATAACCCACTAAAACTCCAATTTTTTCGCATTTACAGCAGCATCTAAAAAAATATCCACATACGCATCCCTTGACCCAAGTGTCTGCGAGAACTCCCTTGAATACTACACGTGATGCATTAAACATCTGGTAAACTCTGAAACAAAGTGACGCAATGAAATTTCGACTCAACGAACGCAAAATTCAATGAGGACAGTTTCCACCTGTGCAGATAACAAAAACAAGAAGAAAAATGGAAAATCTGGAAATACCAAAAATCGTGTATCGCCCTTCCTCCTAAGGAAAATTCTGCGCGGTACGATTTAGCGAATTTTCCACCAGAGGGGTGTGTACTTATCTCCATGGCAGTGGTACCGCCCCCCAAAGGGATGAACCAATCCCGTTGATACAAACCAACCCCCGTACTGAACGTCGCTCGGAGCTTGATCGAGGGTGAACTGTCGAAAGGGGACTTCAGTTTCCTCGGTGTCGTCTATCGAGAACGATAAAGCGGTTCTCTCGTGGTGAGAATCCAAGGAAGGGAAAGGAAGAAACGCAAGAACTCACCTCTGCCAATTTTCCGAAGAAAACTTTTTTTCGAGAGGATGGCAGGTCCGTATCTATCACCCTTGGGCCCCCAAGCTGATTTACTCACCGAATATATGTTTGGAAGACGTCGTCAGGTCAGTGTACGTTTCTCTTTTGCTGCCCTTTACCTTTTTCTTTGCTTCCCTTATACCCACCACGTGTACACGCTTGTATTCAATTGTTCGTTAAAAGTTCGTAACATCTTTTTCGCTAATGTCAGCTCATGCGAGACAAATTTTTTTAAACGCGTTTGTGACTGTTTCGTGCAGTTAATACCTGGCGAGAGGTTCAGCTGTCATTCTAATTCGTAAAATCGGTGAAATTAGAAACGACGTAAGTCAATTTTGTATATTTTAACTTAGTTATACCATGAATCGTGATGTACATCAAGTGACTGGAAAATAGCACAAGTTATACATATATTAAAGTATATTTGGGAAAAATATTCTTCCCAGTAATTATTAATTACTGAAAAGTACGCGTTTCATAAAATTACAATAATAATGGCCGAGAACAAATTCTAACTGGTTATAAGCGCTGTAAATAGAGGTTGGTTCAAGCTGTGTTAACAAGTGTCGTAAAAGTAATGCTAAAAGGGTTTAGGAAGTGCTAAATATTTGTGATTAATATTTTCAATGGGAAATCCTTACCGCTTTAAAAAAGATAATCACTTTAGACAATGTTTAAATAAAACTAGAATGTACTCTATAATATCATTGTGCTGTTACCTTATCTAATGTATTTGCATATATGTACCTACAATGTACAGTCAGCCCTATAAGTATTCGTACCTTCACTGCCTATACAAAACATTTGTTGAAATAAAATGTTTAACGGTACGTTGAAATCCACATATTTTTGTTATTAATTGCTCCATTTTTTTTAAACTTTAAACTTTATATATGCGTTCATGTGTAATGAAATATTGATTGAAAAATCTCAGATTTATCACTCACTTTCAATTAATTTAATTTTATTACCAGCGGAGGTACGAATACTTACTGTATATTAGGGGAGCTGTAAAAAACCACTATTTTTATTAGTAAAAATCTCTGTTTCCTTCGATTCAACTTTCTTTACAATTTATGCTAAAATGTAATTTCCTTCGATATTGCACACACTTTGCCACCCTTTCATTATTCAATGCCATTTTTGTTAAAAATAGACCAGCGAAAGAAGGGTACCACAAAATAATGAATTTCTATCCGATCCCCTAATATTGCAAAATATTTCCCCGAATACCATGATCGATAACATTATTGCTTACTACTGTACAACTAATGCAATAAGTTACCTAATTCAAGTTACAATGCGCGCTATTTGTATATCGTAAACTATGTAAAACCTATCAAAAGTGTAATGAAAGTATGTCACATGGGCTTTTTATTATTCTAACTATTATCATGTAAGTTATACTATATCACTGGACTTCTTTTATCAATGCAGTCATTTATAATTTGAAAACATTTTTGGAAAAGTTTGACGACTTTTTAAAGTTAAACAACGTTTCTGTCCTAGTGACCTTTCTTCCATTTTCTATAAAAATGGCTCACAATATTTGCATTAACGCTCGCTATCTATTTATTATCGTGCAATCTTTCTCAGCTGTATGCAAGGATATATGTAGATACACTCTTTTTTGCCCTGCAATAAGTGATGAAATTTAATGTTCCACGTACTATGTACAAAACAGTAGCTACAGTTGTAAGAAGTTTCTTAAAAGTGTTTTAAGAAAAGTTCGTAAAGCATGTTTTAAATAATGTTAGATGCAAAACGATCAAAAATTCCTAGAACAAAAAACAAGTCCTGCGATAGTAAGTATATGTATACATATAGTATATTCTACAAAATATGAAAACAAACACTCTGTGTTGTTAAAGGATTACCAACTAAGTGACAAATAAAAAATGTTCGTGAGACTTATTGTTAGTTCTGGAAAGCACAGTATTCTGCAATAATGTAATCGTGTCTTAACTTTATTTCCACATACCTGCCTGTATGTCTGTAAAACAAAAGTAACTGACGTAAAGTCTGCTTTAACAGTTACTTGACACATATAGTGACGAAAAAGTTTCAAATGAAAACATTAAAAGTAAAATTATGCCTTGCGTATCGTAAATTATTGTTCAAAAAGCTGGATCAATATTTGACGTTTAAATTTTAAACATATAAAAAAACCACAACCTGGGTTCACGCAACAAAAATGAAAGGTTCTCCGTTTTAACTAATTGCTTATTTTTCATTAATATTTTCCTCGGATTGTCCACGGAAAGCTGTATACGTCTTTTTCAATTATTAATCTTTTTAAATTACAATTATCACTGGAAACCTGATTAATTGTTTGAACAACGTATTGGCTACTCTTTTTGCTGCACCAGTATCTTGATCACACATACAGTTAAGGATACAAGTATTTGCACCATTGCAACGTGGGCAATAAGAATACTTTTATGCCAACGCAAAAGTTACATGAATTAGAATTTTGTACCAACCCCTTAATACTATAAATTACCGAGTAAAACAATTCACTTCAACACCTGAATATTTATTACTGCTAGTGCTTGTGCGTGCCACGCCGTTTCAAGTAGTGAATATTGCAACGTTTAAAACGATTGAGTGCATAATGTTCCAGTAACTAAAAAATTCACGAAACAATCCGGCTCATTGAATAAAACGGCACGAATAATAACAAACATTCGTTCAGATAGTGTATTCAAATATTCTAGAAATTTTAATGCTACGAATAAAATGAAACATTTGATATTGTCATTGCTTGATAATCTGTAAGTGCTAATATTACCCAAAAATTAGTAGTGCAGCGATACGGAATATGAGACTCCACAATATTTTCCCAAGGAAGTACCGCAACACGGCGGAAATGTTTTGAAGTATTCAAATCAATGATAACATCGTCCACATGAGGTTGTCGTTCATTAAGTTTGTTTTTCTCCCGTCGCGAGTTTTTGTAGTTAATTAGAAAAAGTTTTGTATAACATTAAAGGTGTGTTATTTGATGAGTATCAATATTACTTGCGCCTCTTAATATCGTCAACTGCATAAGTGTATTATCGTTCAAATGAAACATTAATAAACTGTTCTCAAATTAACTTAACTTCTCTTTTCGATCTTAAGGTATTCCTAATACGAGACTCTACGCAAAACCACTTGCAAAGATTTGGACGAGGTGTAACTTGGCAAAGAAAATAGTACCAAATCGGAATTGGATTGCAACGTACATATTATGTTTATTATGCTCGTGTCTCTATTCTGAAGACCATACTGGTGAGCAGTGGGTTCAATGCATCAAGTACTACAGATATGGACCCATGAATATGTGATGCTGCTTTTCTGTGTCCAAATTATTTTCAAAAGGGTGAAGACATAAGTGACTTTTTCATTTTAAATGATAATTCAAACTTTCTATGAAACTATGAAATATTACTACTCAAATTTTGAATTGTTGCTGTTTCTATCCCTTGACATATACATAATGAAACATAAAAGGGGTCTCATATTCGGTGTCCCTACTCTACCTAGCGTGTAAATACATTTTCGAGACGTTATTCTTGCAAAGCAAACTCGAACTCACGTTAATTTCCAAAGTTCGAATATTCTTTTTACGTTTTACATTCTTTTTACGCTCAGTGCTATTATGGATATTCTGCACTTTGGGTATACGATGTGAAATTTTTCAACCAGTTTACCTACAGTTGTGTAATGCACATCTACTAATACACGGGTAATTTATTTCAATAAAGCTGAATGCTTTAAACGACTTACCTGCAGTGAATATTTCACTACCGTACTATTCAAATACTTTTATTAATCACTGTATGTGTACACTTGAATATATTTACTGAATAATGTGAAAAATGTATTATAAATACAAATATAAATTGTATTCAATATTCAAATTCAATTATCGTTTCCAAGCATGCGGTCAAAATTATCAGACACATGAAATTCTAAAACTTTCCGTTCCATGCATATCAGCATTGGTGCGTAACAAAGAAATCTACTCGTATTTATAAAAACAAAAGGCTTGTGTTCTCTTTTCGATGATTACATAATTAATACAATTACTTCGAAGGAACTTTTAAATTATACAATGCATTATGATGGGATATTCCGTTTTATGTAATCATTAATCATACTACAATTTTATCGTGTATCAATATAGCAATAACCTGCTGGAAATGCAAATAAATTGTCCATATATGTTATAGAGACAGTACTTATATAGGGTGGAGTACATTAGATTAAAGTGATTTTAGCGAAATTGTTCCAGATTAATGTCACAAAATTCCAACGAGTTGCGTAATAAGAATGGTTTTACATTCTTCAATTTTTCATTTATGATATGCAGCTTTAACAATAGCTGGGTCACTTAATTTCCTTTCGCGAAAATCAACATTTTTTTTATAACGAAAGTCTTGCGCAATATTGAACCAATTCAGTCGCGTCAATAAACATGAAATTCGAATAACTTTCCATAAGTTGTAATCACTGAACGTATGCACAATAATTTTCTATTGGAAGTTCTATAGAAAGAGATAAAAAGTTACATGTGGAATCAGTTGCACTTTGGTATCGGTTAAGTATGTAATTTAGAAGTCCTGTGAAGGTCATATCGCGTGACATAATTAAGTTCATTTCAACCTTCTCTAAACTTTTGCAACAAAAAAAGTTAATTTTATTTTTAAAAAATTGAAGCACGCCACGTGGTTTTAATAAACACGCGATAACATACAAATTTCGCGAAAATTATTATTAAAGAGATTATCGAAGTGGTTGCGTTTTCAAATACATAAATACCTACATATGTAAATTTGTATGCAGTTAATAAAATACAATTGAATAATGTGCGCCCGATGCGAAAAGAAATATGTAGCGTTTGAAATCTTATGTTTAAACACACTTGTTTCAACTCCGCTTTACATAAAACTAACAGCGAAATAACATTGTTTGTTATTCAGAGAATAATATTTCACAGCCTAACACACCACTTATTGCATTTGAAATAGTTGAATTTGAAGAAATCTGTGCAATAGTATAACAGACGAAATATATTCTATTACACTTGTTTATTATTTAAATACGCCCGGCGATATTTATCTCCAAATTTAACAAATTGACGAAGTCAACCAAGTCAACCAAGAAATATTCGCAAAACTGATCAATGCAAAGTAATATGAACAAATTGAATAACAACGTGAATATCCTCCACGTCAATATGTTTATATTTAATAATGAAGACAAATCGCAATTAGTTTCCTTCGCCTATTATTAGCTTATTAAAAAAGAAATAGACGAATAAACAAAAAAAGTCGGAATTATTTACTATGACTATAGTTATGGTAATTACATGTATAAACAAAGTTTCCCTTTAAATTATAAAATTATTGTTACAATTAAGATAATCTTTCATATAACAATATTGCCTCACTAAATAGACTATTTTAAAAACGTTGATGAAAATTAACTAAACTATGTTAATACCACAGGTTTCATTGAAGTTGATTAGCTCTATTAATATTTCCGAAAAGTTTTCTATATCGAAATATAATAATTTGGACCGACTATTTCATTATTTCTTGCGCTACAACCTACAGCAAGTGTGAATGTGTATAAATTAAATTGATTCAATGAAACATTATTTCTCAACGTAATCAAATTCCAGGGAGAGTAAATAGTAATTGTTAATTGTTTTCAATTATGTCCAAGCAGAGACGCAATCGGACGACCTTCACACCACAACAGCTTCAAGAATTGGAGTCCCTCTTCCAGAAAACTCACTATCCGGACGTCTTCCTGAGAGAAGAAGTTGCCCTTAGAATTTCACTTTCCGAGGCTCGTGTTCAGGTTAATAAACATAAATATTTTAATCTCGATAGCCCAATTCTTAATTCCTTTCTTATTTGCAAACCACGCTATAAAATATCCCCAATGTTTCTACTTAAAAATGATGAGCTATCTGTTAATTTTTGTTAGAAATTCTTTATGTGTACCCCACAATTTTACTTCTGTATTTTTCTGCGTGAAACTGTATCACCTTTTACGGTAACAATTGCTAGCATGTACTTAAAACGCTTAATGTATAACAAGTGAAGGTAAATTTTGCAAATACATACGGTCTTTATCTTAAAAAAGCATGTACAGAAATTCTGACATACAACAATCACAAAAGTTTACATACCACACCTGAACTTAAACTCTTACGTATTGCAACAGTATACGGGTTTGCGTGCTGGTGTAAAAGATAAATTTCTTAATAAAAATAAAAAATATTTTGAGCAATGATGAAGTTTGTCATATTTGTTCCTAAAGAGTATTCGACATCCTTAGATTTCTCGAAATATTACTAATTTAAGGATTGTATGATTACGTTTGTGACTGACTGTACGTACGTTGTTATGCGGGAGAATGTATTAAATTATATTCTTTACGGGCGAAAAAATTCACAATACATACATACTTACACTATATGAAAAGAAAAAGAATTCAATACTCCATCCCATTCCTTTCCCTGTCGGGTCACTTGTAAAACTACTTACTGATATGTACTTGTCCTTTCAAAGAACATGCTTACAAAAATAAATATTCGCAAACGGTTGAAAATCAAAGGACAAAATTAAAATCAAATTATCACATATTTCCATTATCAATTAACAACTTCTCTAGGCAATGCAAATGCGCTTAATTTGAACCACTTAATTGTTATTCTTATTACACTTTTTGAAAAGAAAAGATAATGAAAGACCACATCAAACATAACGAGTACCTGAAACATTCACGCCGAGGATGATCAATAAATAAATCGATAAAACAGCAATAAATACACTCTATGCTTATTTCAAAAGGAAATAACGGATACCTTTCCGAATGCCATCGCTAACCGATCGGGATAAAATTGATGGATATCACAGGACGAGATAGCAGATCTGACATCAAATCTCAGCTTGTAGGATTTGTGCGCTGGAAGCATATGTACAGGGGTCTATACATATACATACAATAGATCTTGTGGCAAGACTACAGTGTTTAGGCCCCACTCTGGTGCATGTCGCACTATTCGGACGCTTATGAGCAAAGCTGTCCTACAAGGATAGTCTCGACTATCGCAAAGGTCCCATTCCGAAAATATAGATGAAAATGTGTTCACCGGGTACTGACATAGGCCCAACCAACAGCAACTCGTTCCTAGATTCAGTTAGTGTGTACATATGTACTATACAGGGTGAATCACGAATCGTGATCAGTAGAGATATCTCTGTTATTAGCAGTCCGATCAAAAATGTTTTTATCAGCTTTTGCATGGTTTCAATAGAGCTTTAGCGAGCTTATAAAAAATTATATGTCAACTCATTTTTTTATGTTTTTTCAAGGACGCTCTGAAGTTTTTGCAAATAAACATATAATTTTTGTATGCCTATCTGTTAGAGGACTTCAGTAAATATCGAAACATAACTTTTTTTTCATCTGGGTCGACAAAAAATTTAAAAACTCTGTATTACAAAACTTTCATATTGCTGACAAATCGAAATTTGTTCTGACCTCTTACCTACTCTTTGTAAACATTTCGTTCTGTACATTGGACCACATCTAAATTGTTAGTAGTCTTAGCGGTATTCGTGAGTGTACAGGTTCTAATGATGAGTTACACTATCCACGAAAAGTTGGGGATGATTTTTCATTTTTACGTGAAAAAACGTAAAAAAAAGAGTTGACAAATAATATTGTATAATCACGTTAAAGCTCTATTGAAACCATGCAAAAGCTGATAAATACATTTTCGATCGGACTGCTATTAACAGGGAAATCTTTACTGATCACGATTCGTGATTCACCCTGTACATACGCGAAGTGCATCTGGCCCAAGGGCGAAATACATACTGTAGTCCAGCCCGAAAGTTTATTATCTACCCTAATCAACAGGGTCCGTGCCACGTAATTGGGGCAGGCTATATCTCGAATTTGGTAAGAGACCTGTATTGGTATGGCTATTATTGTTGTAATGTCTATTTTCCTACGACCTCGTTTCGTTCATATCTGCAACGATGCACCCGGAAAATGCAAGTGCACCTTTTTTGTAATGGAATTACATATTTGGTTTCACTCCCAGCGATTGCTCCGAACATTCTGCGTGAAAAAGTATTAGGGTACAACATTTAACAAACCAATATTTCGTGCGATATCTTAGGCTTTTGATGAACCATTTGTTCGAACGAATCACCTCCACAGAGCGTTTCATAGATCCTTTTTTTCCTTATTTTGTAACGAAATTACCACTTCGATTTCGTTTTTACTTAAACTATGCTGTTTAACAAAAGGGCTCGAATACACTTTACCTTTCATGTAAGCTCGTAAAATATTGGTTTCGTGGACTCTTACAAAGTACTGCTTTCTTGAACAGTATTATACCCTAATACTTGTTCACGCAGAACCCAAAATGATCCAACAAGTTAATACGAGTAAAAGGAAATATACAGTCCCATTAAGAAAAAAAGTGCATTTGCTTTTTTTCAGGTGCACGCTACATGAAACGCTTATGAAAAAAGTGAACTCGTCGAAAAGTAAACTGAGCTGGAAAACTGGAGTTACGAACCGCCCCAATTGGCTGACGCACCCTGTACAGATGTACGGAGACCTATCTCTCGGACCGATCATTTTCACGAGCCAATACTCTATATTTAATACCTACTATCTCATCCCACGATACCCGCCAAATGTCACCTCGATCGGATCACATAGTCTTTTGAAAGTGGAGGCGAAACGTGCTGTCCGAGAAAGATGCAACATAAAATGCGCCCTGTTTCAGGTATGGTTTCAAAACCGCCGGGCAAAGTGGAGAAAACAGGCTCGATTGCAATTGCTGCAAGATGCATGGAGGATGCGATGTTTGGGATTAGGAAGCGCGGCACCTCTTCTTTTGAGGCCACCGCCTACTGCATCTTTGGAACGACCCGATGCGGCGACACCGCCACCACCCCCTCCGCAACCCATCTCTGCCACCAGCAATGGACCACCCCCAACGGCAAGCCAGGCTGACAAAATGCCTGATACTCCGACGTTATCGGTTTGCAGAGACTACAGGATTCTTCCCCCACCTCACGGGTAACAAAATGTTCTGTTTTAAACTTTTGGCTATGAAAGGTGCATCGTCGCTTCGGTTCTTAACGGTTCTGGCTTCGCTAGCTTGCAATCCGAGGAAGCCGAGTTTAAAGTTTATGAAGTTTGATATTATGAAGGGGAGGGTGCGAATATCAGACACCAAGGTTTTCATTTCTACATAGTACTGACAGCTTTGGCAATTATTGGAAATTAATTATTGTACAAACCATAATGCTCTCTCCTAACAGTCGTAGTTCACTGTCGTCCTTTGGCTTAATGGACTTTTTCTTCCTTTCCGCCGCGCATTTGTTAGTAGTGAAATTGAATAATTTTTATGGTACAGATGAGAGCGTGGAATTTACATGTGCGATTACTGCATAGCTAAATAAATTCTGATGATGCTATATTTGACACTTATGGATACATCAAAAAACATTTTTCGTTAACGTTTTAACGTAGTTCCATAATTTATTTTTTTCAACAGTAGCACTGTTCTCCATAGTTATTCGTTTGGTTTTTTTACTTATGGCTGTTCTAAGACTCTCTAGATTAACAATAAAATGTGTGTCACATATTCCTACCTCCTCGTGTAGAAGTTTCGAAGTTAGGACTTAAAGGTACTGAATATTTGTCCCTTTCTAAGTGCATCAAATTTTTTCGATATTATCATTTTGTATTCGATGCAATAATGAGACATACGTGGATTGGTTAATTATATTGTTTTGTTTTATGGATCTAGAACAGTTAGGATCTATGGCGACGGTATGTACAGTGGCTGCAAAAAGATTCTGTACGCCGTCTTAATGATGCTTTCCTTCTACACTATTCGAAAAGTAATATATTAATAACAGAATACACATATAACACTTTTAATTAATTACACTGACAATGAGTATCATGAGTATTCGTACCCCTTGACTGTCAATAAAAGGAATTAGTTCAAATTGAGTTACACGTTCGAGGTTTTTCGATGCATTTTTTACTGTAAGTGTAACGCATATATAAAACTTATTTAAACTAACTTTTACCCAAACTGAGCATCTAGAGAAAAAATCAAACATATTTCGTTCTAACAAATATCTTGCACAGGCGGTAAGGGTATGAATACTTATGGCTGACGGTATGTGTGATAGGTAACACAAAGGTGGGTAATAATCTGGTTGTAAAATTTCATTAAAAATCAATTGTACTCATAACGGTCGAACGGAATAATATTGAGCCTACAATTCCTTTAAAATTAGTTAGTACTATGCAGAAATCCAGATATTAAAACTAAAGGAAGACCAACTAACCACTAAAATCAGATAAATAATAATTTAAATTAAGTTTGTGTGGCGTACGGACAGAGATTTTAACGCTTATTTTGATTGTTTTGCAGATCAAATTAATTTTGTTTGTAGGCGAATTGTTGAACCTCTATTGGGCTGTTATTAGACTTTGTTATACTGGTCAACAATATATTGCTAAATAAGATGTTGCAGGGTTTTTCTGTCGTGCGTATGGTTTTCCTTTAATATACATATAGCCCGATAGAAAGTACGGTATTCTGGAATTTTGAACAAAACTTTTTGCATAAGGTTCCGTACGCAAAGACTTTCCTAAGTAAATAAATATTTTATTCATAATATTGATGCTTTATATTGTTGAAACAGCAGTTCCTGTAATGCTATTTTAATACATAAATACAACATTTCTAATGAAACGTTCACATATGTACAAAACGTTTTGTTTCGCATAATTAATATTTCATCGGTCCAGTCTCATTTTTTATTACTTTGGCACACCTACGAGACATCGAATCCATGAAACGTGGACAACGTTCAATAAAAGTTGGTACGTGCTTTAGGATTACTTTATGTGCAGGCCGTACCCTGAGAGATTCACCAGCATTCTTCAGACATTTCCGATAATCTGCCAATGAAACGTTTTCGACAAAAGTTGATTAGCCTTCAGTGCGCTATTATGTTTGGATGTCAAAAATTTCCAAAAAATCTTTGTTTCAATGAAAAATCAAGATCATCTTGACTTTTTTGAGTGGCACCATATATTTTTGACTTCACAGAGTTGTAGCTGACGTCGCGACGCGTCGAGACGAATTCAACGATCCACTATGCAATGACCTTGAGATGACCTCAAGTTTCATGATTCTTCGTTATAGCATATCATGCAAAACAGTATTACTGTCATCGTTGGATTTGTTCAATAAATTCATTACTTTTACAGTCTTATTCTTAGTCTTATATTGAATATGTAATATCATTGAAATAAAATAATTTTCCGTATTAACGTTTCAGTCGATCGAACCTAAATCTCTGAGTTCACTGAGAAAAACATTTTTTGGAAAGTATTAATATATAAGTGTGTAACAGACAAAAGTCTAGCCAAGCTTTTGCATGAAGCATTGCTTTGGTAGGTTATCGGAGTGCCTGAAAAAAGTGGTTAATCTTAGAGAAAAGTAAAGTTTGTCGTTAAAAACGAGTACAATTTCACATTTTAATTCTAACTTATAGCTCATAACACAATTCGTGGAATGAAAATGTATGCAAGGATTGCGAAACATTGCTAGCATGCACTTAACAATATTTTCCCGCGTTCACTCATTTCGAAGTTATTACAGTCTCTTTATATGACTACCGTGTCTACTTTTTTGTTTCGTTCCCCTCCTTAATTTTTAGAAACCAACGTTTTTACTACGTGTTTAAAGGAGCACAATCGAATAAACGTGCACTGGATGACTTTTTCTAATTTGCAAATAAAACTGATTATTATGCGTATTCCCATTCATTCGTAAATGCGAAATTTAGTGATAAAGTTAAATAAGGGTCGAATATTATTAGGGTTTTACATGCGTGCACACGCTCGGGCGTCCGCTAGGAGAAGGAAGATCGCACGGCGGCAGACAACGCGGTCGGTTTCCGCAAAACAAATGAGCGCCTAATTACGCGGTTACTTCGAAAGTCTTAACAAATATAGACAGAGGTGAATTATTAAAATAAAGTGGAAAATTATATTTATGCAGATCAATATGCGATGTACAGATGTTGTGTGGAACTGTTTGCCCAACTTTCGGCTTAATTATCACAATAAAAAGCTATGAGCGTTATTGTTCAATTGAATACTTTACCTGTGTTTTTAAAAAACTAAATGTATTATATTATGGCAGGTATGAAAACTGCGACTTTTAATTTTGTAGTCATATTGTATGCACTACATTTAATTGAAAACTGCAAAACGTTTGAATTAAGTAACTTTCCTATACAAAGTATAAAATTTCGATATTCGACCTCGATATCTTGGTACCAGTAATAATTGCGATTACAAGTGCCAACAATTCTTACAATACCGGACATAAGTAATCGGATGACTTGTAGTGCTGGATTTCTTTATCGTTTCCCATAGTAACTAGCTGCTTTGTCAGTCGTTCTATCGTTTCTTATTAACATAGTTTGTAGTTGTTTGTTAATCCGTACTATATACAAAATTTGTTTGTGACACACATTGAAAAACTTTTTTAATAAAAAACACTATTTTAAGTTACAAGTTTAATCAACCTGCTACAATTTTTGGTTCAACTATTTGTAATTGAGAGGCAGAAATTCAGAAATAATATTCGAGCCAGTATTTCCAAATCTTATGATTTTCTTTGGAAAACGACTAAAAAGTTTACATCAACATGTATGCACCTACGTTCAAACCTTGCGAATAAATATCAAACACAGATTCGTGAAAGAAAGAATAGAAACATTTAGGTTGTCCGAATACTTGCATATATGTATATTTCATACATCTCGTAAATGTATCTCATACATTTACTACAATATTGAGAGCGAGAGATAACGCTGACCACGTGGCAGTCGCAGTATGCTTATCACGAAACCACTGATTCACTAATTCTACATAAATGTGCATAGAGTATAGGAGCATTATCAACAACGAATCCATGTAATCCCACGACATTCCAACAATTCCAGTACATTCCCAAAAATACCCAATATTTTGTTGAATATTGGTTCCCTTACGCCGTACGCAATTACTAATTGTAAGTCAGCAAGCTATATCGTGCAAAGGGATAAGTGATAATGAGAATAAGTCGTTTTTTTTTTTGGTGGACCGTTATAATAATGTCTACACTTATCTAGTCCACCAATTGTATGTAGATTGAGCTAGTTTCTGCTGATATTAACTATTTGCAAATTATTTTACATTGACACATGGTGTTGTCTTACAGTTAGTGGCTTACAATTTTTCTGTGTGCCACCTTGAAATACCTTGAAAATTATGCATCTCCCCGGACATTTATTAAAATTAACACACTTTGTTGAAAAATAAAATTTTGTTTTACACAAAAAGAAGAAACTTACGTTCCATTAATTAAGGGATTTAGAAAATGGGTTATAGAATTTGCGTGCATGTGAAGAGTCGAAGTATTGGCTCGAGGCATTTGTAACAAAAACGACGGAGCCGTTATTTTGGCCTTTGGGTACTAACAATGAGAAGGTTAATGTTTATATACGTGATGCTATGTATTACTCATCTAATGATCGAAGTCGCCGCTACAGTTCAAACTTATCGTTTAGCTTTCATTACGCAAATTATTAAATTGGATATATTCGTCTTCTTTTTTATTATGAAATATTTGGTTCTTTTTGTATCCACAATTTTCAAAGTATTTAAAGAAATGAATAACATATGTGTTTAGCAATTTCAATGTTCTTCTTCTTCTAAAGCCTTTACTTTTCTAATTGATACAGTTTTATACTTGCGACCTCATAAACAAAAGAGATTTGCATGTTACTCAAAACAGGAATACAAATCAGAAACATCCGAGGGATGAGTATAAAGAATTGGTTACGGTGTAACAAACAAAAATGTGTTGTACTGATTTCTTATACACTATATGACCATATAGAGGATGGTAATTTTAACTCAAGCACCTAAAATATTCGCGCTACTATTCAAAGTAAGAAAATGACTATACAGGGTGGTCCACGTAACTTGCACACCTTCATAGCTTCCAAACTATGCGTTGTACGAAAAAGTTTTGTATACAAAAGTTGCATGGTTTGAAAGGGTGCATTATGTAGTGTATTATTTTTTGTATAGGTGGAAGGGCTTCGGAGATTTTAAGGCCAACTTAATTTTATTAAACGAAATAGTATATTCTTCATACAAAGATATGGAAGAATGTCGCATACTGAGTAAAAAAGTATTGAGCTTCATTAGCCCTAAACCTAATAACTAACGAGTAATTTCACTTTGTTTCTTGAAAATTGTGTTGCGGTAATATCAAGTTAGAGATTCAACCTTATTACAGATTTCCGCAGGACAGCGAGATGTTTGGGTGACAATGTTTATTAATACGACAACATCTATCATGATCCGCAATCTCGTATCATTCTTCTAATTCAGTATTGAAGTTATGCTCGGTGTTTGTGCGTAATTATCAGGAAGATAAAAGGAAAAATGAAAAAATTATAATAGCGAACACGTTGATATGCTTTTAGTGGACGGTGAGTGCCGTAAAAATTGCAACAAGAACTAAAGCTATGTATGCTGAAATGTATCCTGATCGAAATAAGCCAGTGAATCGCTTCGAGGAACCTAAAGTGTTAATCCTACTCTGCCAACATTTTTGTCTTCCATTGTACGCTCTAACAGTACTCAAAAGGTTAAAACTCCGATTATCCATCGTCTACCTTGTAGCGCATTAAACATCTAATTAAAAGAATTTTTAATAACCGTTAAGTTTGATAGCAACAAATTTTGATCCTTGCATAAAGAAAAACAAATAATCTGTTTCAGGTATTCATTAACCTGTGAAAAATCTCCGGAAAGAATAAAATGTGGCTGTGGTTCTCCACCGAGAATGTGCGGTAGTCCTGTAGAGAGAGAGACAAGTATAAGTGTTAGAGATAGGCCTCAAGAGGCTGAGATGGATCTGACAGTAAAAGGTCCGCCTCGACACGCAACGATCGCTACTTTATTCCACCAACTGCCCCAACAGGAACTTAGTTCTTCGCAAAATATAGACGAACCTTTGGACGTTACACTCAACGCCAACAAAAATAAATAATTATCGCTCATCCTGTAACTTTCCATGATTTTCTCTTTCGTACTCGAAATGCAATAATACGTTCGCGTGTTATTCGTTTAAGTCTCCATTGAAAAATAATAAACGTGGCTCCAGGTGGAATTTGTTCTATAGATATGACATGAAAATTTCAAAGGGCAATTTATAACATTATCATTAAAGATTGAAGTGTATCGGTAGTTAGTTTTAAGTTTGTTTATACAAGGTGTGTCCTGCAAGATTAACCGCCATTCTTCAGGCCTTTCTAATAATTTATCAGAAAAATGATTTGAACAAAAGTTAAAATTAGCATTCAATCTACCACACTTTTGGATATTAAAAATTTCCCAAAAATGTTTTCCTTGTTAAATAGTCAAGATAGCCTTGACTTTTTTAACCGCGCCATATGCAAATGTTAATATCGAAAATTATTTCATTTCAATCAAATTACATATTTAATATGAGACGAAGACTATCGAACTAAGAAGTTTATGAAACAAATCCAGCGATAACATTAATACTGTTTTGTATAATATGCTATAACGAAGTATCATGGAACTTGAGATTCGCGGTCATCTCAAAGTCATAATATGGTATGTAAGTCGTTGAATTTGTGTCACTTAAAAAGATTAAGGTGAACTTCAGTTTTCATTGAAAGAAACATTCTTTGGACATTGTTAATATACATATGCGTAGCACACTGAAAGCAAATTTATGTTTAAAAAATTTCTTTGAGGGATTATTGACAATATTTTATGAATGGTGGTTAATATTGAAGGATACACCCTATACGTATATCCTTTATGGCGATTTTAGTTTTATATTGATAATATAGTTATTTGGCATACATGCCGCCTCATTATTCGATAATATTTACTATACTATGTCATAAATAACAATTTACTCTCATTGAAATTCCTTAGACTTGTATTGGCTTTCCTTTTACATTTACTTCTTGCTCAAAGCTCTACAAAATTGCTAGGTATTTCAATTACTACCAACTGTACGTTATTCAAGTCTTGTCACATATATTTCTGGTCATTGTGAAAAAATATAGTTTACGTTCGTTTTACTGTAAGCAACAATGGACACATTTATATATTCTTCAAATTGTCTTTATTACTAAAATATATTCGCGAATAAAAGTATTATAATATATAAGCATGAATAATTATTGATTGTACAGAGTGTTACATTGTTAGAAGAACAAACCATGTTTTTTTTCAATGTGTACGATTTTAAAAATCAGAAATGTATTGGAAACAATATATTCACACATTCGGAATAGTTTCCATAATTTTCTGTTATCCTTAATTGAAGTTATTGGAAACAATATGAGAATTGTTAAGCTTCTGTTATGAACTAAAAGTATAACAATGATTTTAATAGTCATTTCTACCATTGTCTATAGAATCGTTTGAGTTTCCTGGAAAAAAATAGTATTTTGTTATTCTAAGGATGAAACAATATGTTATAAGGTAACAACATTATATAAATTATTTTGTACAAACATTAAGCACGTTTCTATATGTATCTGTATTATATTTTTTAATTGTTATATTGCATTAATAATATTAATAAGGCAAATTAATGTAATAATAATGATAAATCAATAACTGTACAGAGGATTAATGTTTTACTGATCTCAAATGTTGTTCGCCTATATATAGAAAAATTTGGCAATTAAGCCACAAGCATGTACAAACGTATGCACAAACTAAACATTATAGGCCAGTGGTGGTGAATCTTTTGATGTGCGCGTGCTAAATAATTATAAATAATGTTTATCGACTTGCTGACGTGGTTGACAATTTTTAATAGGGAAAACAGTTGGCAGGAAATTAATTACTGCAGAACTTTGTTGGGAAAGGTTTAAAAATTGGCATAGAATTCTGTCAAGATAAAGCCATAACGTGACGCATACATTGTACATTGCCGTATACAAAGCAGTATCGATTATTTATAGTAACGCGAGGAAAACTTGCATTTGTTGGTCAGTTGCTATCGCGGAAAACAAAATTTTACTTGTGAATGTTCTAACAATGAGACAAAAATTGGAATAATTTATAATTGTTTCAAATGATGTCGTTTGTAAATCGTTAACGTGCCAGCAAAATTTTCGCAGTTATATGCCACCCCCGGCACGTGTGCCATAGGTTCGTCATGCCGGTGTTCTACAATGTAGAACACCGAAGTTTAATCGAAGTTCATTTCCAATTTGTTTATTGCTATTACCAATCCAAGAAAAGGCAATTAATAATGTGCGATTCTAACGGCGATCCATTTCAAGTGACATTAACAAAAGTTCATTTACAAAATTATCGTTAGTACTGTAAGGGCAATGTTTTGTCTTATCGTAGTGTATGTAACAAATATCATTGCTTTATTATAATTGGGAACGAGAAGCACGTAGCTATTTGTAATCGACTAACAAACCCATACTCGAAATATATACATGTTGAGGAATTATATTTCGTAATTTCAAATGACAAAACATTAAGGATTAATAAGGCAGACACAAATTATTTAAAAATATTCAGAATTCAATACCCTATTCACCATATTCTTTGTACAATATGAAACAGTCGATGTATTCGCTTCCTGAGATAACTACTTAATTTGATATAACCGGAATAAACAATGTTATTGAAATGAAATGCTTGTTAGCTCCTTCGTTCGTGAAAATTCGTAGAAAAGCTTGTATTTCGATCTACCTTGTTCATTATACCATTACTATTAACGAATCCAAAAAATATGCGTTAGACACAACATGCATTGTTTTATGAAAGTTAGCAAAATTTACATTTTCAACTTTATAGGATCCGCAGGATAAGTTTAAAATGACTATAATCAAAGACAGATGTATGAGAGACAAGCATTTAAGAAATAGTGCGCTTGAATGTACGCATTACATTCCACTAATAATAAGATAAGATTTTTAGGAAATAAACGATTATTTACATATATGAATTTAAATTATAATAAAGCGATCAAAATTTTCCTCCCCTGTTCGCGGTTACTATTCTAATTTTAATTCATTTGCAATTACTATTGCAAAGATGCACCTTTTTATTTCAAATTTTCTACAATTTTAAGTAAATATTCAAGATGCTCCCAGGTTAGTCTTAACACTAATATCTTTGGAACTAGGTATAAGCAATATTTTTAATGGAACAAGTCAACCTCGCCCATTTCTACCGCCATTTTTTCAATTATTTGTTAATTATTAATTCTTTAGACATTGCTCGTTCTTTTTCTATCTAATATTATACCTGGAACAAGAAGAGTAATGGGCCGCGGCCCATTATTGGGTCGCCCCACTGTGGGCCTCATATGTACATCAAAAAGCATATTTCAAGATAACTTCGGCTTTGGAATCGAAGAGCTGTACAGTAACGTAGCGCAATCATCTCCTTGCAAATTATAGAGTCCATCATATTTTGAAAAATATTTAAAAAAAAAGCTTCGAGAAGAATCTATTACGCCTGTTAACTTAATCCTTAGCATTCCTAAATGAAATGATCATTATGTTGTACCATGACATTCTATCACTTTATTACTTTATATTGTGAATGAATTTTTATGGTGTGAATGAATACTCACTTATGTCTATATTCTACAAAACCTATAATATCAACTCATCAATTATTATTAAACGGAGTAAAATGAAGAAAACTAACATAACACATAAATTATCAAAATGCAGCAGAGCTCTCTGAATTTTATACTCGTTTTGTTCGTGCTTAACAGAATTATCGCAGAAAAAAAGAAACATCACCGAAAACGCATTATATTTCTAACAAGTGATGGATAGACACTAAAAGCACATCTACGTTCCCGCTCAAAAGTTTGAAGCACCTTCTACTTTTTGCAGAAAACAAATTTTTTGCTACTTTTGCAGATGTTTCATTAGAATTGTGCTTAGATGTTAAAATAACATACTATACAAGAATATGTAGGACACTGGTACTCGTATGAGTTGGATAAAAAAACCGTAATTGTCAACGATTCCTGGCTAAACCAAACACTCATCCTTGGATTTACGTTTTATGATTTAGTTCTTTTAAACAATTCAGCGTTGTTAATACTAACATTCTACAAATAAATACATATCATTCTTCCAATAAAATATAAATTACAATTAAACAAATGTAAAAAGTAAATTACAATAATTAGTTTCATCAACACCTGAAATTTATTAAATCAGTTTCTTGATAACCAAATATAAACTTTATTCTAACTATTAAAAATAATGAAAGGCCAACTTCAGGAACGATAAAACCATATAAATTCATATGGCAATATTAAAAAATGATTATCGTATTAATTCATTCGAAAGTGATAACAAATGTTTATGTATAAAAATAATATTTATTAATATTAAAAAACTAATAATTGATGTATAGTAATTACATACTATTTGTAGGTGGATGTACCTATGTACGGAGGAATTGCGAAAAACAACTTCGTTTTCTAAAATGGAATCACATGGCTCTTACTTGCGTTTTCATAAGATGTTTTAAGACGCATACAATGATGGCAAGTAACAATTACCTTCACTGAACCAATACAGGAACTATCACAATACATAATTTCAACATAACAATATCCGCAGTTCTTTCGCCGCTTCGAATCATTTGACAAGAATAATCGATACATACAGTTAATTAATTTTTCGTCACCAATAAATTGCAATGAGAAACATTTCCAAAGTATTCTTTTAAGTTTAAAAACAAAGGTAGATCACCTTAATTTTCTTAAATGGAACTATTCATTCTTTAATACACTATCATACAACTTGTTATGGTAGTATAAACAAAGTATTATGCTATTAATACCAAAAAACCATTGGTTTGGGAGGTATTTTAGTTTCAATATTGTGAAGTGGTCCTAGTCATAGGAAGGTAGTAGGAAGCAAGTAGTAATACTAGTGGTAAAATACTATCCTCATCATATAATAGTTTACGTTTATCGTTCGTCAATTGTTCAAAATTCTCCGGAAATTCTTCGATATGTTTCAGGTACTATTAAGAAGATACAATATCACAATTATATAAATATTGGCAATTATCAGTATATACATAAGTACGTCATATGCATACCCATAATGTATAATACATATGTACCTATATCATAAAAAGGTAGGTATGTTAAAATTATATTAGCTTGAAACTGTTCACTGTCATTGTAAATCCTCCGGAAATAGATGTTCGTCGCAGAAATAATGTGGATCGTAACAGTATGTTGTTGGATGTTACGGAAATGTTCGTGCTGACCACAAATAATATCCACTGGACTGGTACTAACAAATATATGTATATTTCACTACAAATTTCGTGCGCGTAGAATTAAGTCGTGTAAGAGAATACCAAACGGTGGGAGCAAGAGTTGCCTCGTGGTCTGGATATCTCCACACAAGGGAGCATTGCCGGAGCCAGGCGAGTATGCTGTTCGTTTAGAGTCTGCTTAACGTGTGCGAAACGTTTGGAGCAAGAGTGCCGTGTGGTCCGGATATGTCCTCGCAAGGAAGCGTCTTAGGAGCAGTGAACACTCTTGTCCATCAACAATTTTTTTTTTGTGTGTTGGCGACGAGTGGGAGGGGGGCTTCCGGCTCCCCTTTACTCCCGCAAGTCGTACCTGTAAGCACGGGCCCACTTACCGACTGGATAGTGTCGTGGTGTTACCTTTTCATAGGAAAAATTTCAAAAAACCTATGGTAACGAAGGTCACTCTTGTCCATCAAAAATTATCGGCCGGTCCCCTTTTTGTTGTTTGCTGGGGCTTGGGCCAGTGGAAGGGTGGGGGGGGGGAGAGTCAATCGCGCAAGCGCACAAGGGTGGAACAGGTTGCGGGAGTGCAGACAAAGTAGAGTAACGGGAGCGCTAGTCTGGCGGCCGCTCGGTGTACTACCCCCCTTACGCAGTGCGCTTCAGGGTAAACATCGTGTTCACGTTTGATTTTTTAATATAGCTTCGTTGTATTTATTGAAGTACAAATACTAAACAGGCAGTGTGTATTTTTAGTAATTTAAGATTCATTACAGATAGACGACTACATATCCAAGATATTTATAATACAGTATAATATCTTATCAAATTAACTATATGTATAACTCGGCAGTACGTTTTAAATAATACAATTTCAAATGAATAGCTGCACATATTTTTATGTAAAAGTACTAAATTTAACATTAATGTTCCACGTGCAACATTGTACATCCTTCTGCAATTTGTACAAAGTACAGCTAAGAAATGTCGCCTAACACAATTTGTATGCGAATAAAAACTGTGGTCTAATTTAGGATCCGGTCCAAGGTAGAGAACTTTCCTCTATTTATAAAAATGTTTTCAAGATATATGAAGTATTCTTTCTTATATCATTTGTTGCACGTATGCCTTATTACTTCCACAATATCAGTGTGATTGCTTAAACAAGTAGTATTTAATTCATTGTCAGTTTTATTCGATTTCTCACACCTTGCAAAATCTGGACCTCCCCTGTTTTTGCACCAAGGTCTTCAATTATACTGTATCTTATTGCTTGATTTAAATTGTATGTAAATAATTAATAATAATAATTATATTTATTATGGGAATTGAATTTTTGTTTTGTATATTATGTAATGTAAAACTACATATTAACAATTATTAAAGTTGTATTCTTCTTTTCGGTGGCTTTCGATTTTGATGGCCTTGATATAGGTTGTCAAGGTCAACATTTTGAATTTTTTCTTACACATATAATTGCTGCTGCATTTTTTATTTAAAATTATATGAGTGCCTTGTAACGAAATGGAATACCGGTGGTATACAAGTGTATAGGAAGAAACGGAAGTCGAGGCAATACCGAATTGTGCCGTGCGTTCGAATCCACATTAGAATCCATTTCTTCAATTTTTTTTTTCAGCACGTCGCGTCAGTACGAGTAAAATGTAATGTATAATAAGTGCTAAAAGCTTACCAGTGTCCAGGTAAATTCTTACTGGTAAGGTAAGAAGTATTAAAACTACGTTTATGTACTTATAACTCGCAAACTAAGGCTATAAAACAGAACAAATTACATACTCAAAGTAATGTCCCTGACAATACATATTCTTCGATGTCATCGAAATCGGTTAGGTGGTCCCCCTCCTGCATAAATTATTAGAATTATCAAAATTTCATACATAAGTAAACTTGTTAATTTTGAACGATACAGTTGCCAATTTGAATTAGGGGAGAAGGTGTAACACGGAGCAAGTCTTGACGTCTCTGGTAAATGCTGCAGTATGCCGAGAACTAAAATCAACAGAGTAATTAGTCTTTTAACGCCACCAGACAGGACTGCTGTGTACTTTAGCTGGCTGCAAGAAGTAGTGAAACTATGTATATACTTTTGTTCGCCTGAAAAGTTTTTTGTGGTACGATTAATTAATAATTTCCTCATGGTAATTGACGAATGTACTGTTTTAGTTACACGGGTATAATTAGTAGGTAAAATGCTATATTTAGTTGTTTGGGAATATCTTTTCCACACAGAGATTTTTAGATTTTTTGGAAGAAGACGGATAAACTTCACTAATTAATCACAATTTTTTTTTAAGAAAGTTCATACAATTTTTATTTTCTATTGTTTTCATTGTCACACTTCTTTATGCCTAATTAATACAAATGTGAAAACAAATTGATTTTAATGTTAAAATGCAAAATCTGCAAAGAATCGACTGTTTGTTACCCATTTTTTTAGCTCTGGATCATATTTCCATCCCAATTTCTAGAACCATGTTTTGCATACAATTTAAACCAAGTCAAACCAAGTCAAAAGTTTTAAAATATTATATAAACCAAGTCGAATCCAATACAAAAAGTTTAGTACACGATCACTACTTATAAGTAGTGATCGAACCGATACCAAATCAACACTATCGATATCCGTCCGCCCCTTCCGATGGTGTATCGCTGTATCGAATAGCTGTTTGATACCTCGTGAAAGTTTGATATCCATTTAGTACTTCCAACTGCGTGCACAATAAAATAAGAACTCAAGGACTCAATATCTGTTATTTATTTACAATTTTTCATAGGCAAAATTCACTTTATAATATGAACATTTCCACACTATGGCGTTAGATAACGAACTAATGCTGCATCTCTTGTATTCCTACTTGTTATGTGCAATCTGGCTGGTGCTTCTTTCACACACATATATGTATACGCGCGCGCGCACGCGGCACTCAACGGTTGATTCAAAAAACGCAATTATGTACTTTTCCTAATAACTTTTGGTGAAGTATCAAATACATGTAGTATGTAATAACAAATGGGTATCGGTTCTTTCGTCAGGTATCAAACTGGTACTGATACTTTTATGAGGCATCATACGGGTATTGATTCGGTGTAAGCACTTTACGATTTGATATCGATTCAAGAAGTATCGGTATTGAATATTGACACCAAGTATGCATATGAACTTTTTACAATTTCCATTTGCTCATGGTTATAAAAATAGATGCTACTGATATAAGTTTTATAAAGGTTGTTATTTTATTTGGAGTTATTGCTGGTACAAACAAAGAGCTATATCACTTGCACTATCAACCGGCAACAGTTTCGTTAAAAATCAAAGTTGTCCTTGTAATACATAAAATATGTGTATACTTTTATATAGAAAAAAATTATCCAATAAAAATTAGTGGCGTAACAGGTAAACGTTTAAAACTTGCAATAATATGATAAAGTATTTCATTAAAAATGTTGCACTTGGGTTTCAAGTTGACATACATAATTATTGTATACTGTGTATCAATTTTTTAAAATCTTACATGTGTTATAAACAAACATCAGTTATAGTCATAATGATTGCATATGCAATTATATGGTGCAATTATTGCAATTTATCATTGCTTCGTATCATTAAAGGGACTAATAGCAAATGTAAATAGATCACCTGTTAAACAAGTGCATTTTTAATACATGGCAAAAAATTAAATTTGCAGTTTATTATATTAGTTTCAGTACGGTTAGTAGCATTATGATAATTGAATTTACATAAACAATATCTTAGTAATTATAAAAAGAGAATAAACTGTTGTCTATTATCATATACTACAAAGACTGTCCAAGAAACTGCCCAGTCAGCCAAACCTGTCAGAGCAGATTCTGCTAGCAAATTTGTTAAACAGAATAGCGACAGATTGGATGCAGAATAGCAGAAATGCAGCAGATACACATAAAATTTAAATGGCCGAAGTTGCCAGATCTGCTTCCAATATGGCAAGTAAGTTTGGTTTAGAGAATCTGTTTTCGAAGAGGACGCCAAATGCGGACACAGATGGAAATCGATTCCGCGCGAGTGTGACAGGCTCTGGCCCCAATCTGTAATCCATTTATAGACAGATGGCTAGCTGGGTGTTATACACATAAATGTACGAAAAGAATAAAAACTATTTCGGTCGCTAATAACCCACATATTGATGCGACATAAAACCCAAATATAAAGAGAAAACTGCTTGGAATCAATGTTACTAGTAGGCCTCAAGAAACATTGGCACATTATCTAAATTCTTAAGGTGTTTCGCTCCAGAGTAAAGATTATTAGGCCTATTGATAACGTTTAAATATTTGATATTAATATAATATTCAGTCTTATGTTGGCTTCTTAACAGCTTGTGTATTATTCTTACTCTCATAAACGTATACGAAAACTCCTAAAAATCAAAAATAGATACGTTGAATGAAATAACAAATTTCCTTTTTTATATTACAGTAAGAACAACAATGATTAATAAGAATCTTACTTTGAGAAATCACTACTTTTTTCGATTATATGCTCGAATTCAGCAAAACTAAGTGCACCGTCATCATCCAGATCTGCTTCGTCAAGTATATATTGCAGAACTTGTTGCATATCTGTTTCGTTTAATCTTTGAGGCGCAATAAGTCTATCTACTACTTGCCTCAAGTCTCCGATACCAAGCATATCGTCGCCATCGAAATCTGTTAATCACATATCACAAATGAATCGCTGCATACAATTTTCACAGGTTGGCCAAAATGTGCACAAATATTACCAAATATTCTGAAAGCATGTTCTGCTTTTACAGCTTTTGGAGCTGCATCACTAAAAACAGACATCATATCTAAAAAGTCTTCGAAAGTACAATCCCCATCTTGGCTAGAACTAAAAACTTTACAAATCCTATCCCCAAAAGGATTTGCTCTTAATTCTGGATATTGTAAAATTTTAGACATTGGGAGCTTTGCATTTCTATTGTGTCCAACTTTTTCCGGTGCAAGTGCTTTAAATTTTTGATGAGCACTGTTATGTAAAATACAAATTATAAGTATTGATTAGTAACTTTTAATTTCTTCTACAAATTATCTATTCTTTCAAAAATTACTAACATCACATGAAGATACTAGAGAAATTGCTTCATTTGAATATTTCAATTTTAAATTTTTTTATTATGAATTTATTTTACACAATCAGACCTTCAATTTGTAATGCATTTTTAGAAATACTAAGAAATATTTGATATATCACAAAATTGTAGTATATACCACATCAAGTTTACATTATACAGTGAACAATGTTAAGTTACATTACATGATACAACAAATGTTTAATAACAAGCAATAGAAGATTTTCATACATATTTAAATCTTGTTTGCACAACATACAATCACACGCAGTGTAAATGGTTATGGTTAATGTTACAGGTGATATCGTAAGAAGTATTGAATATTCTAGTATAGTTTTCTTTCATTAATAAAGAATAATGTCAATTGCTCTATTTTCCCTAAGAGTAATTATAAGTATTGACCTACAGATTGGTAATTTATCATCGACCAAATACTGCATTTTATAATTGTACCAAAAATTGTACCAACGCTTCTTACAATACAACCTGCTCAATGTGCACCGTGAGTGACTGTATTCTAAATGATATAAAATTTTGAACAATAACTGATATAAAATACTACAAAGATATGGACCGTATATTTTGAAAGTGGTATAAGTCCATTTTTGAAAAAAAATGGGATAGCACATAATGTATGATAAATTTAGTGTAAACTTTTCATTTATAACTAGTAAAAAAACCAAACAAAAATGGACTTACACCACTTTCAAAATAAACGGCCAATATATATGTGCTTCGTTCTTACAAATACAAATTGTTTGAAATTATTCAAAGTAATTTCTTTGAAGAAAGTAATATAACAAATTAAAAAAATAGGAAAGTAACCTAGTAGAGTGTCCGCATAGGATAATAACAGAAAAGAAAATAGGCACCTGTACAAGAGTCCCCTTTTCTATGTAAATCACATAAACCTATGAAAAGAACGATAAGAAAATAAAATTTGTGGAAAACATTTTTTCATACGAATAATATAAGAAAATTATATATAGAAACTTACTGCAAAACTTCTTTCTTGGTAAAATATGTCAAATCCTGCAACATAAAATACCAATAAGTAACAGAGCAAAATTAGAAAATTGTTCAGTTATTAAACAGAATAAAGTAAATACCTGATAATCTTGTAATTCTTCCTCGGTAAATTGACTTTTTCCCACTCCCATTTTTTATATATTGCAATAATTAATTTTTCGTTCTGTATGCTATTTTAATACATCAGATATTTATTTTCGAGGATCAAGCTTCGAATACGCCGACTGTTGTGTGCTTGTCTTTAGCGCCTGGAATGGTCGATAAACTATTTTTATCTAAGGATGACATCTTTCATCTGCAGATAACATGACATGATGTCGCTTTGCTTTTCATATAACTTTCAATTATTATGTTACAGAAAATCGGCAATAACAATTTTTAAATCCGAAAGCAACTATAGGTGGAAGTGGTAAACGAATAGGTACTAAATATGTATGATTACATTAACGCCGTGGTTCTCACCCCCCCCCCCCCCATGTATAAGGCATGGTAAAGGAACACATTAAAGACATTAAAGGTGTATGATACTTTCATACTTTTTTAAGTTATAATCAATATTATATCATCCCCTCAAATATAGTTCAATCTCGATAAACTCGAACCTCTATAAGATTAGAATTTTGTTCACTGACATCAACTCCGCTGTAAAGACCTTTGCAACTCCGAATATAATTCTTCTATAACTCGAACTATTTGCTACGTGTCGATACGTTATTTTAACTCGGCATCTTGATTGTAGAGAAGTTCGACTGTTGCAAGTCGAATTGTACCTCTATAAATCAAAGTTTTGTCACAGCTTCTTCCAGAATGACAAGGTCACCTACAAGATATGACAAATCTGGAACTTTGGGTTGCGGGAATGACTCTGAACAACTTTTTCCATTACCAAAATATTGTTTGCAGCTTCGTGTTTGAATAATTAACAAAAAACACTGGCCAATCAGAACACCCGTAGAACACGCGTTCAACCGCGGGCTCTCAACCGCGCTCACGCGCTGTGCCAATGCGTTGGTTCACGGCCAGCGCTTTTCGTTATTCGTATATACAACATCGATTGAATTTAAAAAACAATGATAGTGGAGAAATTAATTATTTACGTTTTTCTTTATTATTATTTATTTATATCACTCACGCTGCGCAACTGTGTTATTTAATCGACGCGTCGCGACGCAACGGCAACCATTGTTGCTATCACTGCTATCACCACAGCTGACGATTTTATCTGTTTTGCTATATTCCGTACCCCTTCCTTACTCTCTAGTGGGGAGCGGGGAGTCTCATACGTCATATGGATATCAGCGGCCATTTTGCTCCTACTTCTGTCAAACCTAATTATGACTTACATAGCGCCCTCTATTAATGTGTATTATAGTTTCGTGACATTTGTGTTTCTTTTTGTTTCTGCATTGTATTCCATACAATGCTGTATTGCTAATATCAAGTTTTCGGTTCGAAGTCGATTAATTTTGAATATTTTGTGCTCCAATCTTTTTCGAACATTACATAGTGAAGTGCCATGAAACATTGAATGGGATTAGAAGAGGTTAAAATTGGCTTATTCTAACCTAACACGTTTGTTTATTTGTCGGTTAGTTATTACAGCATCTAATTGGTTGTATTCAATTGAATTAGTTAAAGTATTGTATTTGTGTTTATATTGCAGTTTAAGTTAGCGGCCGGTCTTTTAGGCGACATTGTGATATGGTTCAACAATATCAATCACCCGTGCGGGTATATAAGCATCCCTTTCCACTAGTGATGATGGTGCGTTTACTGTATATTTTCTTATTTCTATAAGTAGTAATCGTAATACAGTTTTTATTTTATTGAAATTTTCATCACTTATATTTCGTTCTGCTGTCCTTCATATCATTCGATCGTGTTTAGTGCATAATTAAATGTGTGTATTATCCGTATCATTTTGTATGTAATACATATATATATATATATATATATATATATATATATATATATATATATACATATATATACATGTATATGTATACATATGTATATATAGATATATATATAAGTTATTATGATAAATAAATAGTTCATTTCAGAACATAAAATTACACCAAATTGATGTTCAGTATTCCATTCATTTTCCAATAATTGATTGCTCATATAGGTTAAGATGTAGTCAATATTTTATTATTATGGTAGAATTCCGTCTGTATGAACCAATGAAGGTATAAGCTGTACACAGTTACCTGTTAGCTGATCCAAAGGAAGTACCGCTAAATAGGCAACTACAGTAACTCAGGGTCAATAACATATGATCATACATACTTTCGCAGCAGCGTATTTGGCAACATTACTTTTGAGTCCACTAGCAAGTGGGTCATCCTTTATAATGCGAGTGCTCCAATTTTCCCTAATACATATAACATTTTGTTCACAAAATGTGTGTGTATATTCGAAAAAGTACATTTGTGTCTACACATGCCCATTGTTCTTATTAGTATTTCAAAAGATATCAATTTGGGAACAGAGTCCTGATGACATTAACTTTATAATCATGAGTGATGGAACAATGCTTGGTTATAGTTCAGATATAATAGGAGTGCTGTTCGTAGAAGTTCAATAAATCGAGCATTAAAATGAAATTCCAGTTTGACAAATGGTATTCTACTGTATATACATATATGATAAATAATATCAAAGTGATATAAACTGTAACTTATATATGTTATGTTTACATCAGATGGATGTAAAAAAAACAAATATTTCTTTTTAACATGATAATTTGAATAAATATGCCTACGTTTAAAGGCATACATTATATACATCACTTAAGGGATTCAGTATTATTGTTTGTTTTCTCATTTTATTGTGGAAGATTAACGTGCTTACTTATTAATATAGATCAGTCTACCTATAGCCTTAGAAATACGTCTGTAATATCTGACCATTTACAGTTTCTTTCATTCATTATGTACTTATTTACATATATATTGTCAAATAGATGTTATACAAAGGTGCAGTATGTTCTATCATTAATATTTAATACAATTTATATATGATAATACACTGGACATTATTTTCTTGAATGTTTTTTATGAATTTTAATATTTACTTTGAATGGTAGTTTGATATTAGCCTGTTAAATGTATTTAACAATTTTAGTACTTAAATAGTAGTATAGACAAATATAGACGTATAGACAAATAATGGGAGGAAATATTTTAATATCGTGAATTCAGGAAAGCTTTTCACGTATATGTTCGTGATTTTTATATAATATTAAAGTTTTGACGTTTCAAGTAATTGTTAATGGAAAGATTCCTAACTTTGTTGAATTACGAGCAAGTCCTCGGCCCTATCTTCAATACATACCTCAATCTAGGTCTCTTATTTTGTGTTCTAAGTTTATAAGTGTTGAGAT
Source organism: Nomada fabriciana (assembly GCA_907165295.1). Classification (NCBI taxonomy): domain Eukaryota; kingdom Metazoa; phylum Arthropoda; class Insecta; order Hymenoptera; family Apidae; genus Nomada; species Nomada fabriciana. The sequence goes on from OU015689.1 coordinate 13,670,500, forward strand.
ATATGTATAATAGAAAAAATATGGGAGAGAGTTTGTAGATTAAAAAAATGGGTTTAAATAAAAAAATAAAAATCATGTACAAATTCTATCACGAATTTTGATATGATTCGGTCGATATTGAATTATTTGTACATACTGGGATTTCACGTCTTGAATCCATCTTCAATTTTTTTACATGTCGCGTAGCTATTGGTCGGATATGGGGAGTTTGTGTAGGTTCGGTTGCCCGTGAGCACGAAATATTCAAAGACAACTTATACTTTTATAAAGATTTACTGTTTATTCACTGCTCGAGTTAAAAAGATACTAATATTCCAAGAAATCGTGTTGATCTGTACAAGTGATCTGTCAAAGTTGTTCTGTTCAAGGCTAACGTTGATCGCTTCAAGGCTTAAGTTGATTTGTCCTGCGAGACTTCTCCTTCTTTTCATTACAGCTCTGGTTCCTCTTCCCGAGTTCCTTGGTCCTCCTTTGAAATCGTCCTCGTCCAATGGGGTTGAGTCTCGGGATTCCTATGCGTCCTAGGGCGCGTGGAGGTGGCAATGCGCGAAAGCAAGAGGAAGTTCGCCAAAGAGTTGAGGGCCTGTTGAGAGGTCCTTTTATTCTGCGGTCGAACATGTGGCGACCAACATATGGTATCGTGGGGTCCGACTACCTTTGGATGTCGTAGGTTATTCTATAAATTTACGAAGTAAAAAGCCTTAGTAAACATAGGTCGAAAGGTCAACCGTTTCTAAGATATAAATATTTTTGTTTGGTAGCAACATGATTAACTTACTTACCATATTGACCAACAGTATATGATATACTGTACTTGTGCACTCATTTCAAATTGTCATCACCCTGCCCTGCTTGACTCGATGAGGCGGTCAAGCTTTGTAGTTCGTGTAGTGGGGTGGGAAACACGTGTTTTCCCTACACCATTTTTCCCCTTTAATTCTGGATTTACTATACTCTTACCAAGACCAGTCGAAATGGCTAGTTCTTATCAAAGTGTAAAAGGATCGTACAATCTGTTTACCGAACCCGAATTAACTATTTTCGTCGTTTCGTACAACTTCTCATACGTTTTTGGAATTTGTATTGCACTACATTCATGGCACTATACGCGGAAACAAAATATAGCTACCAAAAATTTCTGAAACAAAGAACGATACTATGGCTCTTTATTCATCATTACTTTATAGATCAAATGTACGTAAACTTTGAAAGTTAATAACTGACCAACGACTTGTGCATAATACATGTGTAGGGGGTGTTTTGAGAACATCTCAATATTAGCTACACGAATCTGCAATAACAACTATAGGTTCCCATTTAAAAATTTAAATATGGCCTTCATATGACACTTCAGCGTCGCACAATTTTCATCCGAAACATTTTCTCATATCTCTGATAATTATAGAAATAATCAAGTGTAGACACTCGAAATGGACATACTGTTCATGTATTTTTAAAAAATGTATCAAATTGTATATTTGTATGCTTTCTATTTTGCCTCATTAGTCAGTCTACGGGCAATGGTAGCAATTGGCCAGTATTGATCCTGGCTGGGCATGAAAGTTTTTTATGAAACATGGTTCTGCATGTCTTAAGGAACTCGGAATGCGTATTTATGTACCCTTTAACCGCGATGCTAGGTAACGGTGGATTCGGCCTGACCGCAAATAATTTCCACTAGCTTACAAGAGAGTGTAAGAGAATGCAAAACGTATAGAGCAAGAGTTTCCCCGTGGTCCGGGTATGTCCACTCAAGGGAGCAAGGCCAGAGCCAGGCAAGTTTCCTGTCTTTTACCTGTCGGCAGAAGGGAGCGTCTTTGGACCAGTGATCTGTCTTGTACATAAAAAGTATGGGTCAGTCACCTTTTCATCTTCGCGGGAGGGCTTTGGGCCAGCGCGGTTGTTGGAGGGGGCAGTGTCAATCGCGCAGGCGCACAAGGGTGGATCAGTTAGCGCGGGTGCAGGCAAGGCATGGTGACGAGGGCGCTAGTCTGGTGGCCGCTCGGTGCACTACCTTCCTTAGGCAATGCGCGCCAACCTCTAATAAAATCGTCATTACTAATCGTAATTGTTTGTCGAATGCCATAATCGATGAAGAAAACAATGACAACAATGTTCAGGCTTATTTTCTAAAACTTTCGCATCGTCTCCTGGGTAAATAATTATGCATTTCGAGTTCCTTAAGACATGCAAAACCATGTTTCATAAAAAATATTCATGTCCATTTACAACAGATCCAACTTCGGCCAATTTCTACCATTGTCTTGTCTGTTACAAATATCCTATTCGGTATAGGTTAGTGCACTATGGCATGGTATCCAAGGAAATACATTTATCTTGTAACGATGTAACTGCCAAATGCACGACATGCATTTATAACATTTTGTCTATAGGATAATAGCACATTCTTTTCTGTAAGAGTTAAATAATTTTGAGAGAACTTCATTTCTATGTGGCCAGATCTGATATAGACACATTGTATTATTATGTATTTATTAATCACAGCTTTCCCAGCCAAGAGATGGGACATAAAGACATTATATTATACATACGTATATACAACTGTAATTCTATACATGATCTTCCTTTGTTTGGTTTAATTTAAGTTCTGATCTATTATGCCAACTTATTCTATCCGATAATAAAACGCTTTTTTTATTTCTTTGTAAATTTTTAACTTTTTATTGTATTTGTCACTTCAATATACGACCTCCTTTTATGCACAATCATACAATTACAGTATGCGAAAAAGTTATTAATTCAGTAGTCATAAGTGATGAAAATGTATTGCCTGTTGTAATGAACAATCATTTCTGTACTTTCTGTTAGAATTGATATCTAATGTCTGCCGTTGAATTATTTTCTTTTTTTAAGTATTTTTTATTATATGTATTACGTTACTACTGTTTGCCGAAATTCTCTTTTTTTCATATTACAAACTGCAATTTTTTTCTTTCATTATTGACTTCCTTGCTTTGAATACTTTTCGAAGAAATGCTTGTTGCAATTAAATACCTACAACTATGCATAATTCAAAAGACATATTCACTATCCGTTACAACTGCAATACTTTATATATGGAATATAAACAATTTATATTCACACAATAGAAAAATTCGATGATATTAAACTGAAAATTTGCTAACCATTTCATCATTCCCTAGTGGTACATTTTTAGTATACAGCTTAGATTCCAGAAAAATGTTCTCTCATAAAAATTGCGTTATGCGATGTTCAGATTGCACAAAAAAGGCAGTGTTACGGCCGAAAAACAATTTGTTAAGGAAAATAATTTGTCTATTTAATTAGAAAAATATATACAAGGTGCATCAGAACTCAGGGAACATCGGGGAATGGGGGGTTGCTGGTGTGATTCTGAACAACTCTTTCCTCGACCAAAATGTTATTTGTAGTTTCGTTTTTGAATTATTACTGAAAAACACTGCCAATCAGAGCGCGCGTGAGCATGCGCTTCTCAATCGCGCTCAGCCGTGGTCGTGAACCAACGCAGTGTTCTTCGTTAATAATTCGGAAACGAAGCTACAACATACAAACAATATTTTGGTCAAGGGAAAAGTTGTTCAGAATCACCCCACCAACACGTGTACCACAAAGAAAGGAATTAGTAAAATGAGATATGTATCCATTACATTAAATAATAATGGAAATACTCCGCGTTATGTAAAACCGTAGAATGTGGTATGTAAGTACTGGGAATAATTGGTGAAACGCGTTCTATAAGTACCGCGTTATACAAGGTTGCTCGTACTAGAAACAATAAATGATGCTAAACCCGGGACTAAAGTTAAAATGAGGAAGCAATGTGCTGAAATGAAAGTTGGGGATTTTTGAAGTTTTGGTATACTGTAAGTGCCGGCATGAGCGCATTTCTGTGATATTTATCCATATACTTATTTACTTCCCGTAAAAATACTTACGAATATTTGTTGCGTAAAATATTAAAGTACTTACATATAGATAAGAACTTACAGCCTCATTTTATGTGACTGTCATTGGTACATTGGATAACAATTAGGACTCCTCATCTTCAATATGTAGATAACTGAAAACTGATTGGGAGAATTTGATTCTTCTAAATTCGAAATAATAAGCCTACCGGAAAGTTCTGTCCACTTTTGAATTCAAAGATTATACATATATTAATACTTACTGAGCAATATAATTTCCATCATTACTAATATAATTTAGAATAGCCCATATATAGAAATACAATGGTAAAAAGCAAATAATATGCTACAGTCGAAAATGCGTATGAGAAGTGATGTGTCTCTTCAATTCACCTAACCCGTTAGACCCGCATTTCTCTCGTGTTTCTCCCTATCTCTATACGGTACATCTTGTACTTTCATGTCTAGTTATGTTTCGTGATTTCAATGTTTTCGCAAATACGCGAATACGCAAATGTGACGAAAAACAATCAAATAATGTAGCGTTCCACGGATGTGTCATGGAGGTAAAAGAGCAGCAGCCGAATATTTCGCACGTAAACCTCGAGAATTTATCACGATAGACATTCAAATATTTCCGGAAACGTGAAATATACTCGTAGAAAATAACGACCACTGAAATTAGCGTACTACAGGCATCTATATAGACACGAATGCGTTATTTCCACAATTTAAAAATAGACAAAAAGTAAAATAAAAATATTATTGTCCCACTGCAAATTTGGTATGCTTTTCGACTACGCTGGAATGAATTTTGGTTTCTTTCAATATGATGCACTGCAATATGATATAATAAATAATTAACTTTTTGAAAGAATAAAACTTTACTTTATATTACTTTTCGATATCTGTACTGGTATTAGATTTAATCCTAAGGCGTTCATTAGAAAGTTGAGCTCCCACAAGTGACCCCCGCGGCAGTCATCTTGTTAACGAAAAATAATTATATCTGCGACCTATGAGGGAATGTAGATGTCATCATTGGTAATATCGTTGTATTTTCGAACTTGAGAAAGGGATTATGTTATCATTTTTTCCGATCTTATGCACAATATAGCAAAAGGACATTTGTCTACATATTATCTACATTTCTAGGTGGAATCCGAGCCACCAGAAATCTCAGCGCAAAAGCACATGTAAACCTGTACGCAGGTGCCGACTGAAATATCGGCAATGGCGGGACTCGAATTGAAGACCATTCGATTACGAGTCCAGCCGCTAACCGACCGAGCCACGTTCCATATCTAACAATTGGTAGCTACAAAATACATACATATACATAAGTACATATATGTACATATGTATGCATAAGTAAGGTTTTGAAGATGTTTGACGTCAGCTACAAGTACTTGTGAGAAGAATAATAGGTCTTCAGTTGAAAACAGAAGTGTTTTTCGTTAATAATTCAAAACGAAGCTTAAACCAATGTTTTGTAAAATAAGAAATTGTTCAGAGTCACCCCAACAACTCCCTATTTCCGGGAGTTCCCATAGTTACGTGTGACCCTGTATTCCCAGCTTTTACTGTACACCTTGCTGAACAGACCTGTTGGTTTGTTAACTATTATTTTGTTGATAAATCATCACTGGAAGAGGGAAAAGACGAAACATCCCTAGTAGCACGAAATATTGAATACATACAGTCGGGGACAAAAATGAGTGGACACGTAGAGAGAATACATATCAATGAAATTTAATCAACTTCACATTACTGATATAAACTTAACTTTTATTTGTTTTATATCCTTATAATACATAGATTATTTAGTGACAAATTCAAACTAATATTTACATTTTTATGCACGCAATCCACATTTAATGAAAGAATCAGCCATTTCTCGAGAGACAAAAATAAGTGGACACACAATAAATTACATGATAAATAAAATACATAGTAAAGTTAATACTTCGTGTTGCCGCCTTTTGCTTGGATTACGGCTTCTAACCGTCTAGGAATACTGGTTATTAAATTTTCAACGTAATCCTTTTCGATATTTTCAAATTCTTGCTCTAGGTTTCTAAAAAGTTCGGTTTTATTCGTTCTCTTGTCCAATGGTACTTTTGTATCCAACAAACTCCACAGATTTTCTATCGGATTCAAGTCAGGACTCTGTGGAGGCCATTCAAGCAATTGAATATTCGAATTCTTAAAAAATTCCTGACTTTTTTTGGCGGTGTGTTTGGGATCGTTGTCCTGTTGGAATACAAATCCGCTATCCAGACCCATCTTTATTACTGCCATCTCTAAATTTTCACTTATAATATCGATGTACTTATCCGCAGTCATTATGCCGTCAATTTGTACCAGTGCACCAATCCCATTCAAAGAAAAACACCCCCACACCATTAACGATCCGCCGCCAAATTTAACTGTTGGCGTAATAAACGATTTCTTAAAGGCTTCATTTTTTTTTCTCCACACTTGGTACCCCTTTTTCAGTTGCCTTAACTCAAATTTGCTTTCGTCAGTCCATATTATGTTTCTCCAACATGATAATGGCATATTTACATATTTTTTGGCAAATGCCAAACGTTTCTTCACATTAGTTTTACTAATAAATGGTTTACGCCTAGCCCTGCGGCATTTTAATCCGGCTTCGTGCAATCTTCTTCTAATTGTTTTTGTTGAAACGTTTACATCTAACGTTTCTGCAATACTTCTTGATGAAATAGTTGGATCCTTACGACATTTGCGGACAATTCGACGGTCTTCTTGCACAGTCGTGCATCGTTTGCGCCCACGCCCTCTTAAATTTTCCACGATATTGTATAATAAATACTTTTTATAAATTTTTTCTATTGCACTTTTCGAAACGCTATACTTCTGGGCTATCTCGCGGTAACTCAACTTCTTATGGCAGTCCGAAACAATTAAGTTGCGAATCTGATTACAAATTTCTGTTCTTCTCGGCATTTCTAGATTATTTCAAAGGCAATGTTATCTTCAAAAAGCCTAAATTGCTATTGATAGACGTCTTTGAGATTACTGCGTGCAAGCATAACCAATTTGTAAAGTTTGTTTAGATTCCTTGCCCCACTATAACGTAGTTGCTAGGCGTCCACTTATTTTTGTCTCTCGAGAAATGGCTGATTATTTCGTTAAATGCGGATTGCGTGCATAAAAATGTAAATATTAGTTTCATTTTGCCACTAAATAATCTATATATTATAAGAATATAAAACAAATAATAGTTAAGTTTATATCAGTAATGTGAAGTCGATTAAATTGCATTGATATCTATTCTCTCTACCTGTCCACTCATTTTTGTCCCCGACTGTATTTATTCAGTGTTAAAAGGAGATTGAATCTCTTTTTAATATTTAAATATACATACAATATGTATTGTTGATTTAGAAAGAAATATTTTTTTCGAATATTTCATAATATTTATTTGATGTCACGACAAAATATTTATTTCCTAATATAAAATAAATGTTCATTTTATATTAGAAAACAAATATTTAATTTATATTAGATATGAAATATTTGTTTGGACTCTCTTTTCAATATATCGATTGAGATATTGATTGAAATGTATGGATTGCGAATCATTGCGTGACGAAATAGTAATTAATAATTGACCGTTTGCATTGTTTAGCAACAAGGCAATAATTTAAGCTCAAAGAGACATTAATGTTTCGATTAATTTTTAATATTGATGGCATTCCAATTTCAAAATGTTTCTACAATCAGTTTTGCCCCATTTTGTGCAAGCTAGTATTAAAAAATTGTACGGTGTCTCCTTTTCCGATAGCAATATGTTATGGTAATGCAAAACCAAATTCCTTGGTTGATTACTTAAGTCTTAAGTGATTTTACATACGAATTAAATGATACTTTAGATAATGGATTATTTTACACTAATACTTATTTTAAAGTAGATGTTATATGCTTTACAGGTGATACACCTGCGAGTGCATTTTTAAAAAATATTAAAGGATATCCAGGTCCCAATAGCTGTGAGAGATGTACAGAAGAGGGTACATGTTACAAAAAACGGATTATTTAAGAAAACCATAATCCTAGTGCTCGGACACATTTTGCATTTGAGAATTTTCGGGACATGATTACCCTCGAGTTTTGTTACATAATAAATTAGGCTTGAACGTAGAGTAGCTAAACGAAGCTCGTGAAATGCAATTTTATCTTTTCTAATTAATTATATCATGTTAATTCATTGGTAAATTACGTTGGTCCATAAGTTCCGAGTTCGAATCCGGTCGACACCAATAAAGATTTCTTGGGTTGAAAAATTGTTTAAGAGAGTAAGTAGTACAATAAAGGCCAAGATTGGTGTGTACTCATACAGCAATTTCGAATGTTATAATTTTTTAACTTTATTTTAGATTTAAATATCTTTTAAATATCTATTTTATATTCTATGAATATGTAGCTCATATTTTCTAAATATTTATTTTATATTTCTTGTACATGTGCACAATATGAGAACCAATATTTCTTCAATCATAAAAAGTGAGGCTAAAATAATAATTTTTCCATATTGGAAAAAAAATATTTATCCAATGTTTTTGTGCTACTAAGGATGATCACTTGGATGAGTTTTCCAGTCGGCAGCATTTCAAAGTTTACTCGAATTTTCGACAACTTTCCCTTCACTTGCCAGATAAATAATTAGCATTTTGAACTCCTTAAGACTTTGAAAAATATCTCTTGCACTTTGTCGTTGGCGCTCAGGTCCAAGATCGACGTATTTCCACCATGCTCCTTTATTGTAATAAGTATCTGCATACATAGTATTGAAAGCAAATGTGGCCCATTTGGCCTTAATTCAGGAATTCGCCACTAGGTGGAAAGATATGTTAGTTGCTTTCTCGCTCATGAAATTGGCCGATATATAGTACATAAGGGTAGCTAAAGCTAAGGTCAGCATCGCTTCTCGGCCTTATGGCTAAGATCAAAGTGTAGTATCTGTTCTTATCAGCTTAATATCTGATACACTCCCCATTGGGGAGTCAGAATATTAAACTGATTTTTGGAATCAGACGGAGCTGTTGGAGCTTGCTCCACCTCTGTCACGAGTCAGCCTGGCATTGCAGTGCCGCCGGGATTGGCTCAATAAATTAATTTGCAAATATAATATCTTAATTGCAGTGAGTCCAGAGCTAAATGAAAAAAGTGGTGGGGGATGCCTCGCCCCCACTAAACAAACTACAAAGCTTTGACCACTCGTCAAATGGAGCAAGTACAGTGTACCATGCTAATTTGAAATGGGTGCACATATAATACATACAGTATATGATATACAGTAATGTCTCGCACTGTGTCCAAAATCGTGATTCGATGGCTGTCCATTTCTATCCCCTCTACTTGGGGCCGTCCCCCTTGGATTCGGGGAAGCGTCGTTCGGATCACCTATGATGTTGTGATTCCGTGATAAGAGGCAGCCCAGCGTAGAGTACGAGGAGTGGGCAAATTTAAATGCCCGTGTACGTGTGAGACAATACTAATGCAATCAAAATTTAATATTAAAACTTGCCTTTTTTTTGTCCGTTTTAAATGAAATTTTACAAACATATTTGTTACAATCTCCCGATTAAAATGACACCAAACACGACATAGTTTGGACAGTTTTTACTCTATCATGGTAGTAATAATGGTGTTCGAAACAATCAGTTCCATGGCACCAATCTATGTCGTGTTTGGTGTCATTTTAATCAGGAGACTGTAACAAACATTTTGGTAAAATTTCATTTAAAACGGACCAAAAATGAACAAGTTTTATTCTTAAATTTTGATAGCGTTAGTATTGTCTCATACGTACACGGGCATTTAAATTTGCCCACTCCGCGTACCCTGCGCTGGGCTGTCTCGGTTCTCGAAAGTCACACATCAAAGGTGATCCGAACTCGCTCGAGAATCGTGTCTGGATTCGATAGCTGTCCACGTTCGGTCCCGAGCGATGGACACAGTGCGAGACATTACTGTACTGCTGGATCGATGTGTAAATTGTTTAGTTGTAAGCCAGTGTCGGCGGCAGGGCTCGCGGCTCGCTTTTGTCTGTGCCGCTAGGTTGTAAAGGAAAAAACAAGGATATAACGATGGCCGAGGCAGCCGAGCATTTAAATGCCACTGTGTCGGTGTGATTACTCAAATTCAAAACGATGCTATATTAAAAACGGCAGCATAACATTTTTAGTTTTTTCGACTTCCAATTTTTTTACAGATATTGTTGAAATTCTTCCGATTAAAATGAGACCAAACGCGATACATACTCTTCAGGCCATATTGTATCTTTATTTTTATTGTAAGGCGTTTATTACATACAATTAAAAAACAAAGTTTATTAATGTTCAATTGATAAAACGGAATGAACATTGTCTCTATATTTGGACCTTAACATAACATTAGAGTTTGTTAAAAAGGTGTAACTCCACAAGCGTTATACATACAATATATCGAAAGTGGTTCCTATATTACAAATCAAGGATAAACCGGCGCGAAGAATTGAAATTCCATCAAATACTTAAAATATTAAATAAAATGTATACCTATACTAGTAGTAACTGAACTACAGTATTCCCCCGATAGTTGCACAAAAGAGGTACGCGATTGCTGCACAGAGTTCATCCCCACCACTGGGGGGTATTCCCTTCGAGGGGTCATAAGTTCGCTCAGCAATCGGTGTAACGTGATCCGGGTTCAGGTATATCGGTGGGCCAATACTAATTGAAGGATGCAACTTTGCTATTTCCCATCCTTTTTTTATGAAATTTTGACACAGCAGAGCTGACATTTTTCTGATTAAAATGACACCAAACACGATATAATTTGGACTATATTTACTGGCTTAATTAACGTTAATAAGTTTCGACCGCAGAAAAGGATAGGTAGTGAGAAAAAAAGAGAAGCTGCGATCGTGGCTGCTCGGCCGCTTATCTTTACTCGCTGTCCTTTTCTACGTTCGACGCTGTCGGCAAATTTCAAACAACGTTCTTGTTACCCAAGCATTAGCATAAATAGTAGATAGTAAATTAGCATAAAAATTATGTAAACATATAAGTCAATATGATCCAAATTATATCGTGTTTAGTCTCATTTTAATCACAGCAGCTTCACGAATATTTGAATATAATTTTCATAGCGCAATACGTAACAATAAACAAAATTTATGGTTGCATTAGTGTGGTCTCCTAGATACGAAGACATTTAATCTTTCAAGGGTTACCCCAAGTATCAACCGCCGGGACGTGTCGGCTAGAACCCGGGGGGATCAACCCCGGTGGTGGGGGTGAAGCGCGATCTCTCTCGCTAGGACTCGCGTGACACTCTTTGAGAAATTACTGTATATTTTTGTCTTTATTTGCTCGGTCGATCGACCCGAGTCGAGCGCTTGAATTTTCCGAGCTACTCGACATCGACGAACTGCTCAAAATAAGGCGAACTACTTGAAAAAATCGGTTTTTCGGAAACTAGTTGTGTACGCGCGGTTCCTGGGGTTACCGAAAAATGAATATTGGTAACAATTAGTCTTACGACGCGACGCGCCGCGCAGGGTTCGAATAATATTCGAGCTGCCCGATTTTTTCAATGTACCTATAGTTCCCGTTGTTTCGAGCAGTTCGTAGATTTCAAGTATGTAGCTCGAGAAATTCAAGCGCTCGACTCGGCTCGTAAATTACGGGTACTCGCACACCTCTAATTAACACATTGAGCGCCGGTAGACGATAGACTCAGAATCCCGCATTATCGCGGGGCCAGCGCAAAAAATTCTTCACCATTATATTCTAGAATCTAACTGTAGAGATTATAGTTATCCGAGCAATTTTTCCTTTTAGCTGCTGTTTCGTCAGATATTTAATCAAATTCTCATTGTTGCACTAATTAGAGGGCTCGAATCTAATCAAACGGGGCGTGTTTTTCATAATGTCACGTGTAAAAAAGTTTGGTGAGGGGACACCCCCCCAGTCGCGCCCCGTCTGTATTTGATGGTTCCTACCGAGATGGTGCCGCCAGTCAAAGGGTTGATCGGACACCATTTTTGTGGGATGCTTGGGATACAACTGCGAATCGCGAGGGCCTGCCGATCGGTGTCATCAATCGGTAGTTCCCATTCCACAAATTTTACTATATTTCTGTACTCACCTTATGTGTCTCTCCCCGTTTACCATTTTTGAGATCTACTGGACTTTCGGGGGCAGAAAAGTTGGAAATAAAATTTATATCAGTTTTCACGAATACAAGTTCCGATCCGTGATAAACATAACTAAGATATTACATTTGCAAATTAATTTATTGAGCCAATCCCAGCGGCACTGCAATGCCAGGCTGACTCGTGACAGAGGTGGAGCAAGCTCCAACAGCTCCGTCTGATTCCAAAAATCAGTTTAATATTCTGACTCCCCGATGGGGAGTGTATCAGATATTAAGCTGATAAGAACAGATACTACACTTTGATCTTAGCCATAAGGCCGAGAAGCGATGCTGACCTTAGCTTTAGCTACCCTTATGTACTATATATCGGCCAATTTCATGAGCGAGAAAGCAACTAACATATCTTTGCCCCTAGTGGCGAATTCCTGAATTAAGGCCAATTGTGCCACATTTGTTTTAAACATACATATTTATAAATCTTCACTTCCTGCAATAAAGTTGGAAGATATAATAGCACTCCAAGGAATAAATTTATAAATCATCATTACTAAGAAAAATTTATGTTATTTCTGGACGAATGGGTACGGTTAATGTGTTTTTTAAATTTTTATAATAAGTGACATGAATAATTTTCGGCATTCTATCCCTCATTCCTTTTGCTTTAACCAACCGTTTCTTTTACGTGTGTTCGCTTTGCACTTCTCCTCGCGGCTCACAAGTCGCAGGACAATTTCATATCTTGAATTCGTGTCTCTCGTTGCCGCCACCGATCGAAAGACAAAATGACGTCAAAGTCCGATATAAGCAACTCTGCAAATAGATACAGTAACTTTTTGTTATATTGTGCTTAACAGTTTAGGCTTCCGTCATATAAATGAAATATGTAACTGTTAATCCTTTTACTAAGTTAATCTACTAAGTTTTTCTAACAAGGAATCATACCGGGGTATCCGTCTCCGATTTTGATGCAACTTGGTGGATATATTAAATAGGTGAAAATAAGGGACACGTATTTTTTTATAGCGGCCCAATCGCAAGTTTAGGGGTGAAATCACCCCTTGAAGTTTCAACAGAAAAATGGTATCTCGAAAACTGTCACAGATATAAGAAAACTTCTTAAGCAAAAGTTTCATGATTTCTTGAGGCAAAACAAAAAGTGGTCGTAGATTTTGTAAAAAGTAATTTGTTTATAAGAAACAAATTTATTGTTACATTATTTTAAGAGATACAACAATTTACAAAATGACAAAATACAACCGAAATTTTTTCTGAATCCGTTGACATATAATATGATGGATTTGTCTCCTATAAATTTGTAAATGTTCATACAGGGTCAGAGACTCTGTCGGACCCTGTATAATACGCAGATGGCTGCGGCCGCACAAGTACATACAGTATGTATACATGTATAGGCATACGGGCGGCTATTTTTTTGAGATACGCATTTATTAATCATAACAGGGTCATATTATATCATCTAATTTGCAATAGCAATACTAATCACATTAGTATGTATTGTAGTATGATATTGTTAGGAAGTAGTTTGTTGCTTGGAAATTAATATCTGTTAATAACAACATTGGTACAAAAATTAGAGAAGTAGTAGACATGAAATTTCACTGGGGCAGTTTGTTTGGGGGGACTTTCCTATTTGTTGGGCGGGCTAAATGGGTCTCGTACCTGACTTCCCAATTTGACGGTATATGGTAACTCACAAGGGAAGTTGGGCAACTCGGAGATGATGAAAAATGAAATTTTGCTCAAATGTAGTTCATATTATACTAACAGCGGAACAATTTTGGTTCACCTCTAGGACCGTTTTCCAGCAGGAAACTAAAATTGTTCCGCTGTCAGCATAACATGAACTATATTTCTGCAAAATTTCAAATTTTTTGGAATTTTTTACCGCGGCGCGCTTTTAAAATACTGGAAAGACGGGAGAAATATCAGCTTTACGCATAGCGAAAATATTGTAGTTGGAAAAAGTCGCATACAATACGATACAAGGCCTATACAGGGAGTCCCGTAGCTACCGCAGCATCGGAAAAGGGGGGTAGCTGGGGTGATTCAGAACAACTTTTTCCTTGACCAAAATGTTGTTTGAAGCGTCGTTTTCAGTTATTAACCAAAAACACTGCCCAATTTAAAAGCTATTTTTTCTTAGCCTAAACTTTCACCCCCAATGATCTTAACCTAAGTAAGGCCCTTTTTTAACGGTGGCATCTTGGCCCGAGCTACGGCCAAATTTATGACTCTAGAGTTGTTTGAAGCTTTGTTTTTGAGTTAGTAACCAAAAACAGTGCTCAATTAGAGTGCCCGTAGAGCACGAGCTCTAGCGCCCACCTTTCTACTGCCCCCGGTCGTCTACGGGGGCATCGGTAGTATCGAGGAAATCGTATGGAAAATATTACATTGTTATTGATTCATGTAGGAGTTTAAATAGGATAGGTGCGTAATCTAAACCGTTGTGCCGTGAAGGAAACGGGTGTCGGTCGTTGCCTGTTTACTCGCGGGAAAAACATAAACAGCGGCGATGGGTCAACGATCGCCGAATAAACAGGTGTGAAAGAGTGCGTGCGATGACGAGAGAGAGAGAGGGAATATCGAGGTTCAATATCCACGAGTGTCTGTGGACAAGTGTGCGTATGTGTGGTGGTTTATATATTTAAAAGGCCGCAAGGAAAGAGGAGAGTTTAGAGCAAAGCATTAGATTGGAAAGTGTGTAACAGAGAGAGTGTCCGCTTAGATATTAAAAGCTACCGTTTAAGTAAAGTTCTTAGAAAATATTAAGCCCACTCCTAAAACTACTTATTTCTAATACCACATTCATAAAAAATAAACTAATTATTCTTTTCATCAATCGCGCACGGTCGTGGTCGTTATTCATGAGTACCGAATAATTCCACATTATCCTTAATTTAAGACTATGTAACATTTGCCGTACGCTTTCCTCGATATCCTCGATGCATCCGTGCATGACCATGAGTGCATGACTATGAGTGCAGTAGAGAGTAGGTGCCAGAGCGCGCGCTCTACGGGCACTCTAATTGGTCAGTGTTTTTGGTTAATAACTGAAAACGAAGCTTCAAACAAGATTTTGGTAAAGGAATAAGTTGTTCGGAATCACTCCAGCTACCCCCGATTGCCCGAAGTCACTCTGTATGTATGTCTCGTATCGCAGTGAATGGGTTAAGGTATTTCTTCCATGATTGATCCCGCGCTAATCTGGAAAGTCATTGTGTCACCTATCGCTGAATTCGTCTTGACAGTTGCTTTCGTCTGATACAAAAACCGATGTAACATTTGTCACGCTGAAGCACCTTTGGTCATATTGGAATATGTAGCAACATTTTTTTTCAATTATTTCTTTCTTCTTCGAAGTGGTACCATCATAAACCCATGCCTTTGATACGAGTGAGCTTCTTTCACAGTTTAATGTAGACGTGTCGAAGCGATGAGAAACTATGTAACCATGTAACCTATCGTACGGTCAAGCATTTGGTTTAAAATTGTTTCAGAAAGTGACCCAAGTTTGACAGATTATTTATTAATAAAAAGTAAACATTTTTTCTCTTTTATAAAACGATTAGTCACCACTTCTGATACCCTTACTAATTTGGAGAAATACGTACTCATTTTGGACACTACCACCTTTCTTATTAAACACCTACTACTGCTTGCCACCTAAAGGTGGAACGAACGTATTTGGACGAATATCCGTTCGTTTCGTAATGCCGCGCAACGAACCATTTTCAATCGGTCTTTTGCGCGAACACAAAGGGATTCGTTGCCACAGTGTGGATGGTTATCTTCGGGTTTGCCGCGTTCGAGCCCAGGCACAGTGCGTCATTTAAATGGGCGTTCGGGACAAAACTCCAAAAATGCATATAATAAATAAATAATGAACATCTTTATAGTGGAAAAGATGAAACTAGTTGTACGACATAACATCATCAATAACATCATATAAATAACCACAATCGTATTCCATCCAGCGTAAACCATCAATCTGGCGGATGGACTCGTATACGCGTTTGGCGAAAACAACTGCTAGAGGCAACAACTCATATATGCGCCCGGCCAAAACAGATATATGCCGTGTAAGAAATCACACAAATAATCATTTTATTTAACCTGTGGACAATCTGTGCTTGTAAATATGTGCAGAATTTGCCATCTTGGAGTGCTATGAAAGATAATAGGGTGTAGGCAGAAATGTGCACTGGCAATTTCAAACGACAATCGCGACAGCAGTTCAGCCTCACGATCAGTGGTGCAGAAATATCGTTGGCAGTATCGATGTTATCGATGGTTGCTACTATCAAAAACTATCGATAATATGTTTACTATAGACAGTTATCGGAAATGTGGGTTTATATTCCTATGCCGCGAATTTAAAAAGTGTAATTCTCAACTGCGAAGACTGTGTGCTTCGGCAGTCGCGAAAACGAGTTCACGCATACCCCGCAACAGCGATAGACGTGACAATAGTGTCGAATACATACATATAATATACATAGACTGAAAATTATATTATAGAATAAAAACGTCGGTATGTCGAATACAGTTCACACAATTTATTAACAACATACCCGTACCGAACGCACGGTATGGTTGGCTTCGAACCGTCCCGTCCGCAAAGGGCTAACTCATTACAAGCTAGAATTATCACTGCACTACTAGCTATAATCAGAGCTTCATCCCTTTTCCATCTTCAGCGACAAACACTGAACTGTAGAAGTTATTTTTAGTAAACTCCTTTGTCAATAAAGTCGAGGAACAGGTGGGATAATGAGACGTCGATTCCACTTCATCTATTAACTATTTTATTAATATAAAAGGTCTCACAATCTATCCTTATCTCTACTCTGCTTC
Organism: Nomada fabriciana; assembly: GCA_907165295.1. NCBI lineage: Eukaryota > Metazoa > Arthropoda > Insecta > Hymenoptera > Apidae > Nomada > Nomada fabriciana. The sequence continues at coordinate 13,687,455 of OU015689.1, forward strand.
GCAAGCTATTCTATTCTCTTTCAATTCCTCAACTATTCTCCTTTACTTCCGATCTTACTTTCTTACTCTTCCGATCCTACTACGATTCTGCCTCTCGCACGCATCAGCCACTCCATATATTCTTTCACTCACAGTTTCCCTTTCATTCTATCTCTCATTTACTCTCACTCATTTAGGACTCACACCGACACACACACCCTTGCCACGTGTCACAGTTCGACCACGGGTCACCATGCACCAAACACTCCACGTGCATTCCTCGAAACCATTCACTCTTTCCTGAAGCTAAGCATTCACCCGATCCACGTTCGACGTTCCTACTAACACTCTTCATTCACACCATGCTTATCTTCTAAGTGCCTCGACAAACCTCGAGACTTTATTATAAACTAAACGGCGCCAACAAACCTGGCCCTATCCGTAAATCCATCAATACCACAGAACTGATGGCGAATGCGCGTGGAAATTCATGGTCCGTTCCATGCACGGCGCCTGTTCGTGGTAAAAACGAAACACCGTGCAAACCTTGTAATGCCGCGTTGCAGCCGCGGCGCGCTCGTCTATACCCACCTTTACGGTTTCTGATTTTCAATTCCGACATAGTTTCTGATAAACTGCAGGACATAAACTCGAATAGTACCTAGATAGGATATCATTGTAATTCACTCGCTCTCATTGCTTGTCATTCACATCATCAACTCAGATTCAAGAAACTCGGAGCCATATTGCAGCAGGCAATTCCTGAAGTCACTACCTTCATCGTTAAATGTCGTGGAGCGAGCTTCCAAGCTCGTCAAGCTGCGACAACTTAGTAGGCACCATCGAACAGTGGATACATCTCTGTAAGCAGACTAATTGTAAGACATGAAACTCCGAGAAATATTGCATGATACAAGTTTCAAGTTAGTTATAGAATTATCTCTACAAATGAGCTTTTGGTGGACGGCAGCTCGTACTTCAGTGTGAAAGAAATAACGCTGGCAATGGTGTTGTGCCTACTGAACAATTGGAATAGTCGAATAAGATGTACGAATACGCAGAATGTAATCTTTATAACGTATACAGGGTGAGTCAAGTTACAAGCTTGATTCTCCAGAACTATTAGAAATAGGAACCTCATTTGGTTTTCGAACTTGACTGATCGTCGTTTCGTTGCAACCAAGCGACAGTGAACTTCGATTCAAATCGAAAGTGGCGAAAAAAGATGAGCGCTCTAATTTTTTAAAATAGAATAGAACATAAACTTGTACATTCTCGAGTAGTTCTCTGCAATCCTCGCAACTTTTTTCTGAAACATTTTCCTTTATTTTATACAAATAAAGGAGATACAATACAAAGCGGTCGCCCCGTTTCAATACCCGGGAACTCAATTGAAGCCCATTGCCACTTGCATAAATACTAACCGCGAGCAGCATAATTCCAAAAAATGATTTGGCCATTATCTATTATAATTACGGAGAATACATTTTGTAAGGCTTTATGTGCCTCACCCTATACAAATTTGAAGAACGAAAGAGAGAAATTGGAGATATGACCCTTCGTTTCCAAGAAAAGCTGATTCAGATAACCTGGAAAGAAGAAGAAAAGCCAGATTTAAAAAAATACAGTGCAGCTGATCGGAGAGATTCGTCCCACACCAATACCAATTCGTGTAGTGGAAGCTGCACATGTAAAGATATCACCCTAAGTTGGAACGAGGAGCGATGTACAGAAAAGGCAATAAATTGTATGTCGCGGTCACCATAGCGTGATTCTCAATCGCGTTTCGCGATTCGCAAATAGACGCTTTTCTAAAATTGCAGAAGTTTCAATATTAACACTATGCCGTCCGGGGACACCATGTTGTGTCGTGTATTATACTCTCTCCCGGCAACCTCGAAAAACCGCCGGCGCCAAACGAAAGGATCGTGATGTGACGTGCGGACGGCAAAGTGTTAATTAAGGCCGGGGCATTATATCGGTCGATATTGATAAATATGAACAGTATAGAGTTTGATAGATGGTTATAAACTCCATGACATGTAAACGTTTTTGGGACTAACTGTTAGAAATGTTTGGCATTTAAAAACTACCTAAAAACAGCAGCATCTGATGTTCAATCGTACGTGCTAATAAATATATAATTTAAAAGCTATTTATTGTACTGCAAAGGCAAGTAAGTGTTGGACCATAAGTTAGGAATTAGTGCCCTTAGCGGACCCTAGCCTCTCGCTACGAATAGAAGTGTATAGTGTGTGGCATGTATCGGACGTCCGAGTCCGATGCTTATGCATAGTAGTGCACATGCAGCATCAGCATAGTCGATCCCACCTGACTTCTTACGAACCGGGTGTTTGTCGGTCCGTCCGCATGTTTCGGACTGTCCAAGCGTTTGAATGTCCGACCAAAACACATCCAGCTACGACCGTTTTGAGTTTTCACTCGCTTTGACTCGTTTGATTGTACGCGCATCTTTCTTGCCCAACGCTCCTTGTTCGAATCTGAGGACATATTCTCATATGCGTACGTTGATATTAGTATGGGGACAAATCTGTTCGCTTAGCAATAAATAGGTACATGTCCTGAAATTGGATAGTACGGAATTTGCAAATGAAGGCCTGTTTTTGAAAACGGTAACATTAACAACTGGATGCACAAATTAATGGTTTCTGCGTACAATTTTTACTCAAAATATTGCGAATTATATTGGGTTTGAATTTAAGTTCACCAAAAACATTTTCTTAACCCATTAATTAACTTTTCGTTTCAATTTTATTTTTGTCTATTTTCGTTTTACGATTTTTGCATGTATTAATATGAACTTATAGAAATGTTTATATTGATTCTCATAAATTTTCATTTTTTGATAGGCTTATGAACGCCGGTTTCCAACTTGCCCGCAAATTCCTGTTTTTGTTGGATGCGAGATAGTTTCAGATGAAGAAAGTAAGAATAGGGCTATCAGAATAACGGAACGAAGATGTAAACTAAATGTTGATGCTCCATACATCTTAAAAAAGGTACGTACATCATCATATACAGTGTGCAGTGTTTCGATGCAAACAATTTTAAAATATTTATTCCCAAAATAGGATCCTCGAGTAAAAAATTGTATTTTCTAATTATAATTTATTTTTACACTTCCAATACTTAGCCAGATAACTTTTATCGTTCGTGTTGCTAAAGGTTCATCAGAAGAATTATATCTTACACGAGTATGATTACAAAGAGATCCTAGTTTTAGTTCAAGTGTTGCGATGTCATTTTACGTATAGAACTAAGTAAGTTCTCTTCTTTTGTTTTGAATTTAATCAAAGTAATAATAATTCCGCAAAATTTAACTTGGTCTGCAGCTATGTAATCATTTCGGAATATCAAAAATACTTGAAATATAATAAGCGCAAAGGATATTTCTAAAAATGCGGTTCGTAATGGTTGTTTAAATGGTGCTAGTCTAGCACTCGAGTACAGACAAAAAAACTTTCAAACATGACATGTCCCAAGATACCCTAACTCAGGGCTAAGGAACTTCTTCTCCGTCACGGGCCAAACGCTTTTCCTGCTTTGCCGATTCCCCAACCACCCAAATTAGTTCCCACTCTACGCATTATCCTTTAGCAATTAAAAAAAAGCAAAGAATGTATGCATATATGTGTATTGTAGTATACAGGGTGTCCGGGAACTCTGGGAAAATCGGGAAATAAGGCATAGCCGAGGTGCATGTAAACACTTTTTTCCTTTGCCAAAATGTGGTTTGTACATTCATTTTTGAATTATTAACGAAAAACACTGGCCAATGAGAGCGCCCGACGGGCGGCCGCTGGCGCGCGCTCATGGACGAACCTCTCACAATCAGCTGTCGTTATGGGGGGGCATCGAGGGTACCGATGGAAGCATGCGGCAAATGTTACATCGTCTTAATTAAGAATAATGTGGAATAATTTGTTATTTATGAATAACAAATAAACTAATAAGTCGTTTAAGAACAGTGTTCGATACGTTTATTCATTATCCGAAACGAATAAACTGTTTTATTACTTACGAAAAAAATATTTTCTTTATCAGCACGTTTTCAGGTGGATAAATTATGTTTCCAGAAATTGTTTGCAGAATTAATGTTAGGAAAAGCTAGTTAAACTTACCCATTCGTCCACGAATTACCCTGCTTAACATTGTGTGAATCCTGACCTAGGCAACGCTCAACAGCTTATGTTACGGCCGGATTAGTATCCTTCACTTCACGATAACTTCACTTCAAGATCATTTCACTTCACGGTATCTTGCACTTGCCACTGTGAAATGTGGGAATATTTAAACACAATTTATTATTCCTACGTTTAAACATTTCGTAATACAGTAAAACCTGGATAAATGTCCTAACGAACTGCCTGGATAAGTGTCCACTGACTATCCCCTCCACTAGGGGGATTTCCCCCTTCGCGATAGCGATGCTCGATGAGCGAGCTTTGATTCTTTGGACCTCTCTGTCTCTCCACTGTCTGTCCCTTTCTAATTCACGCTCGGCTCGAGCTGCTTCTAAAAATAGATTCGACACCCTGCCTGGTTAAAAGTCCCGTTTGGGTCCCAATCTTTGGACACTTATCCAGGTTTTACTGTATTCTGCGTTTGTACGATTCATGTTGCTCGTTCGGTTAGCAGAACGTCTCTGCCAGCTTAAACGTTCGCACTCGCTTGCACACGCACACGCACACGCACTGTCTCAAAATTTAGTGGAAATCGGCGGCAGATACCGATCACACAGGGCAGTATCAGACCCTGCGTTGTGTGCGTTACAGTGTGAGCGTTGGCACTACAATGTTATCACAGTTTCAGCTGGCAGAGTCATTCTGCTAACCGAACGAAAAACATGAATCGTTCAAACGCAGAATATTACGAAATGTTTAAACGTAGGAAGAATAAATTGTTTTTAAATATTCCCAAATGATCTTGAAGTGAAGTTATCGTGAAGTGAAGGATACTAATCCGGCCGTAACATCAGCTGCTGAGCGTTGCCTAGGTCAGGATTCACACAATGTTAAGCAGGGTAATTCGTGGACGAATGGGTAAGTTTAACTAGCTTTTCCTAACATTAATTCTGCAAACAATTTCTGGAAACTTAATTTATCCACCTGAAAACGTGCTGATAAAGAAAATATTTTTTTCGTAAGTAATAAAACAGTTTATTCGTTTCGGATAATGAATAAACGTATCGAACACTGTTCTTAAACGACTTATTAGTTTATTTGTTATTCATAAATAACAAATTATTCCACATTATTCTTAATTAAGACGATGTAACATTTGCCGCATGCTTCCATCGGTACCCTCGATGCCCCCCCATCACGACAGGTGATTGTGAGAGGTTCGTCCCTGACCGCGCGCCCGTCGGGCGCTCTCATTGGCCAGTGTTTTTCGTTAATAATTCAAAAATGAATGTACAAACCACATTTGGGCAAAGGAAAAAAGTGTTTACATGCACCTCGGCTATGCCTTATTTCCCGATTTTCCCTGAGTTGCCGGACACCCTGTATGTGTGTGAGTGACCATGCGTTAGATGGTGCAGCCATTGCGTGGCGATACGTTTTTGTTTTGGAGAGCACTGTCGCACTACGACACACACTGGCGAAAAAGTCCAAAAACGTGGCCAAAAGCAAAATTTTAATATACTTGGTATATGTTATAATGAAATGACATCAGAAAGTAAACAATGTAAAATTTAATGTTAAATATTGTATCTATAGTCCTAATTACAATCTAACAATAATAAATAAAAAAATATTTTAAATTAATAATATATTTAATAATAATACAATTATCTAGCTGGATTATCTAGTCCAACAAAATGAAAAAATATGATTGAACCTAATTGTAAAAGCTAATATTCTTGCCAATACAATTAAATTTCAGGCTTACTATACATAGAGTCGTTCCAAAGTGCAGCCTTCCCAGCGAAGCATCAAAGGATTATGATACGGTTATTGTTATTCAGAGCCGATAGGCGGTGAGGACTTGTGTTTTGGAATAGAATTATCTTTATTATTAGGGTAATTAAAAATCTCTAGCTAATGTGCCCGAGGTTTCTCAATAGAATTCACAGGCAGCCGCATTATAAACCAGTGGGTAACTAACGAATTCCTAATAACAATGTAAGTAACAAATGTATAACAAAAAGCAATAAAACAGTAACTAAGGCATCACAAATAGTTTACAAAAATAAAGCAGTGAAAGAATACACGTGGAACACTGTTCCAAAGCTGATGAAACGAATATCACAATAGAAGGCGATAAACAAATGACGATAATTGTCAAGGTCGCAAAAGGTCGCAGCCAATTTCAATCGGAACTTGTACTGTGACCTTTAAGCTTTACTTTAAAAAAAAAATGGTCGCTTAAGCTTGCTTACTTTTCAACTATTTGCTTAAATAAAGAATAAAAAATATAGTTCTTGCAGTTTCAAGTACCACAGCCTTAGCAATTTTTTAAAAGTAATAAAATCAATGGAAATATGATGCTAGAGCACATTAGATAATACCAACATTCATAGATTATCTTAATACATCGACAGTGAATCGTAACATAATTTCTAATTTTAGTTGAAAAAATCCCCTTTCTAATACTAGTAAGTTTGAAGCTGCATATCTCTTAGAGGAAGAAGTTATTAACGCTAAATTTGATAGAAGATGATGCAGTATTAGTTCATAAATGAATAACAGTTTACACATTTTAACAATTAGCCAAAATTTTTGTTTGCTCTTGGCCACGTTTTTGGGTTTCTTCGCCACTGTGCGACAGTGCCTCAACCAGCAGTGTCGTTACAGCCTGTGCAACGTAAAGGTATCAAATAAAGTTAACCTATGGCTTACAGTATGCATACCTATACCCGTTTCAACAAGCCGAGTCAGTAAACGTAAACAAAACAGCTGCGCCTGGTGCACGTGATAAATGCTAGCAACTGCAGCTATTAGCAAGAGACAATGACAAAGAAATCGGATGAAGTGACACTCGATATAGCCGACATGGGGGGCTTATCCAGAAAGTAGGGGCACGGGTCACAAGTGGCCCGCGGTCCGCCAGTTCTCCGGCCCCGACCCTAACTTATTGCTGTTATGTAAATGTATGGCAAGAGTGATTAAAATGGGACTATTTTAGTCAACATCTCTGTAGAATAGTGAATGCACTTTCCAGTAACCTTGACCGCTGATGTACATATTTGATCCTGAAGCGAGTCTGGCACGAACCCATTCAAGGCGTATTTGTATTCCTTAGACTTTCTAGTTTATCAGATATTGTGTTACTGTTCTTAATAAAAAATCGATACAAGTTTAAGCTATATATTACAACTTAATTGCTATTCTCTTCTTTTGTTTCAGATCATTGGCGTAGATTTTGTGTACTTTATTCAGAGGAATGTTTTAGACAGACGAAACAGTATTTTAGAGATAGAAGCATACAACGAAAGCTTCTCGGCGAGAGTTACAGTTATCGAAAAGTGCAGGTATTTTGTAAGTATCTGTTATACATCTTATACATTATTTAGTATTTGTATTTCCATCATGTATCTTATTACGCGCAAACTACTTGAGCAAATACGAAACCAAATCTATGTATTTGCATGCAACATTTAAAAACGTTGTATTATAATCAAGTATTAAATATTGCTATTACGCCACAATGCCTATTATCAAATGTTTTACAAGTGTAGGGACTAAAGGACCGCTCTAATTTCTGCCATAAATTCCATTGCTTCAATAGAAAATAATTATTAAATACGTAATACAATGTTTGGTACCGATATTTTATATTGTAGGTGAAAAACAACGAAGTTCTGTAGTTGAAAACAAAAATTACTTTATTATGTGAACACTCGGACACGACTCCTTAAATACAACTCCTCTGTACAACTAACGTCTCTTTTCCTATCGGTCCGGGGCCATGTGCTTTGACGAGCAGTGGAGGGGACCGGGCACCACGGTGCACCGTATGACGCCGTGGGTGGCAAGGGGCCCGACACTACGCACCGTGTCTATTCCTGTAGGGATTTTCCCTACAATATACAGGGAATTCCGGTTAATAGGGCCGGACCCATTGGGCCGGACGTATTTGTCCCAATTATGCGGCCCTCCCAAAAAAGCGAAGTTCCCCAGCCAAACCCTGAACAACGTAAAAAATGAAGCCAAAACGATTTATTGAAAAACGTATGTAATATTCGGTCTTGAATCCAAATATTTGTTTCAGCATGCAAACAAAGCTAACAATAGTCGTGTGTGATTTTGTGATACGCTGGTCTTGTGATGGTAGAACGACGCACAGTGGTCCGAAACCGTAAAAACACGAACTAAATTCAATTTTTCGACCTCGTTCGAATTGCATGAAATTTTAGGTATAGTTTCTTATATGTATAGACTAAATTTTGGCAAAAAATGGATTGCCTCAGAGCACTGGTAATTGCCTGGGCCACCTTCAAAGGGGAGGAAAATATGTCCACTTTGGAACGATCCCATTTCTTTCTGAATTTGCTATACTTTGCGGTACTATATTTTTTTACAGAGTGGAGCTAACTCAAATCTGTTTATATATTTTTAAAGAGTGTTCTTCCAGCTACAAGTACATGTAACATGAAAGGTATCTAAGTATTTATACTCTTTGAAAAATACCTTTTCGCGAATCCCTATTTCCCCTCCCGTTTTTCCACTTTAATGTGGTTTATGAAGGTGATGGATATTCGCGGAATCAATAAAATTTATATAAAAGTATTCGTTAGAACCTACTTAAGATGCCTGCACAAAAATTTCTTGCAACTATTTGCAACTCCGAAAGTTATAACAATATATGTGCGCTCAGAACGCCGCACAGTGGGGAAAAACGTCAATTAGGCGATTGTCCGAAAAACGCCAAAGTGCCCTACATAGATGTAAATCCATTATTGAATAACTATGCTTGTATTGACTAAATTCTTTTTGTTTAGTCATAAACTTTTTTCTTTTTATCAATTTTTTTATATTTAATTTAATTTTTTTAAATAATTTTATATATATTGTTACTAACACGTTAGTTCGTTTAAATCACATCATAAATACGCATTGGATGTGTAGATTGTACATCCCATCTACCTGAGAGATAACTACACACCACAGAAAATATCAGAACCATTTTGACAAAACAACATTTTATCAAATATTATTACTAAATTAATTAAAATATGAGAATTTTTCATTGCAATTATATTCTATAAGTCAAGAACTATCTAAAATCTTTCTACTCATAATGAATAATGTGCAAATAACAGTGCTATGAATTTAGTTCGTGTTTTTACGGTTTCGGACCACTGTGCGACGGTGCTGCGAACCCCACAACACCGCGCTCGTTCTCCTACGCCTGGAGCGCGATAACCTGAGCTCACTTCAATATGATTCCGACTTTTTAAGCTGTTTTTCTTTTATTCACATTGTCCTCTTCTACGTTCGGACCGTATCTATACTTCCAATCAGTATCTTCAATTGGAAACTGTACGAGCGTAAACTGTCCCAATAAAATGGCGATATGACCCTTATAACCGTAGTGGAAACAATAGTTTTTGTTTCCGTTCTTCAGTATCTGTCCCGAATAAACGGCGGTCCCCCTTAACCGGCGTCCCTATTAACCGGAATTTACTGTATAATAAGATCGATATAATACGAGAGAATGTCAAAGGATAACAGTGTTTGGTTTGAAGGGGGAAATATTATAAAAAAAAAAAAATTTTACTCTAGGTCATATTTTTCGAGATTTCAAAGTGATCGATGTTTTTTTTAAATATATATTTTTATCATTGTGACGTGATAACTGAGGGCAAGGGCTATGCAATGACCTGCAATCCCATGACCTTCACGTGATCTTGAGTTCGAAAAATTGAAATATCAAAAACCAGCGAGATACTCGAGGTGATCCAGTTAGCTTGTTACCCTGTATTTACGAAACTCCCCAATTTAGCCCATTTCATATATTGAGAACAAAATATTAAGATTTATTAATGTTGTATAGTTATATTAATTACAGTTTATTTATAAATTAAATGAATTCATTTTCTAAAGAAAACTACCTTTTTTACTGCCATGAAAATCGGTACACAAACATGGTCTATTGTGACGGTAGTTCATTAATTAAATAACACACGTGTATGAAGTTGTGGCGACATCTCGTACACTCGCCATCAGAGGGCTGAGCACTAAACACTTGCTCACGCGATCTCGAAAGTGGACACAAATTATCTTGCTGGTACGTGCCTGCTAGGTAGGTTTAAACTTTAAACCCCATTCACACGAGCGGTCACGATACGATTAGATCGCGTTAGGGTATGTCCCCTACCAGGTTTAAAACAAGATACAAAGTTCCTCCTTTTATTATAATTTCACTTCATTAAACCTCAGGAACATTTTTACACGACGATGGGTCTTCGGAATTGTTCTTCAAAGATTTCGGGTTTGAACCATGTCAAGATTCCTTAACCCTCGGAAGTTGAACAGTTTCGATTATCACATTTGCGAACAGTTTGGCCATATTATGGAATAAAGAAAATATTTCAAAGATATTTGAGATAACTAATCATTTTTCCATCATTGTACTTCAATACTTTTTGCACGGAGAATGGCGAGGGAGATCTATCTATGTAAAAGAAAAGATGCAATTCCGTGAAGAAAAAGAATGCAGTTGTTAATTGCACGTGTACTATTGTCCTTATTAAAAAAATGGTCTCATCCGATCCAGCACTAATGCCGTCTGTTTAATAAATTACGGGCTCTGCTGGTAAAGTGTGGTGGAGCTCTATCATGTTACAAATTATTTCTGGCACAAATATTAATTTATGCCATAAATAATAAATCAATAATTCCAAAATTCGGCGAGCGACATTTTGTTTGAGACATCGTGGGAGACACTTTGAGCAATTGATAACTTAACCCTAATTAAATTTGCGTAAGCTAACTTATGTATTATTGACGCTTAGCGTAGTATTCTTGGTATTCAGCCCGTATCATGTCATAAATAAGAACAGAGTAGCTGGGCGCGAAGAAACACATTCAGTCAACGCTCGGTCTCTTTTAAGTGCACCTGACGGAAATTCAAACTCAATTTTCTTGAAAATAGGGCTTTAAATAAATAATGGTAGTCTATTTTTCGACCTATTCTTGTACAAGGAATAACCCCCTTTCGGCTTGTACTACGATTTTCCGAACACCTTGTATATATATATATGTACTTATATGTATGTACATTCGAAAAATGGGAGAGTAGGGATTATTCAGTGAGTGCCGAAGTAATAAGAAATACTACTCAATCCGTGACAAGAAGATTGCAGCATTGCATTGCATTGGTACCAATGGCAATCACTTTGAACACCTTCTGTAAATGCAAGTTTATTTTGCCTTTTTTGTCATAAATGACCTTTGCTGACGTTCAAAAACGTTAATGTTGCACTTCGTTGGATTCGTCTGCATGGCCGCTATCAGAAAACAGGAAACAAAACATAGCATTCCATTTAAACAAACAAAGGTAACCTTCACATCTCTGAAGCAACTCCACCTAGAAGAAAAATATTAATGTCATATTACAGCCCCTGTTGTCTCATGCATCTTTTGTTTCGAAAACTTTTCTGCTATTATCATATTTTCGGAGTTATTGTAGGTGGCAATAGTTAGTGCCTCACCCTGTAGAGTACGATATCAAACTTACTACAACAATTTCTGTTACACTCTGTATTATGTCATATTTCGATACCTGTTTTTTCGGTACTGCTGGATATAGTACTTGTATCAATTTATAATGTCACATAATGCAGAATGAAGTAAATCTAATGCATGAAAAAAAAATCGAAATACACAGCGGCATTTTGAAAATTGGTCGAGTATGCTTACACTTAAATGTATATGATCTCACGTATGCATTAGAGAATAAGGGATGTACATTAAAATAAACAAGGAGAATGTAACAAAAATTAGTATTCAATGACAAAGGCATTGTCAAGTTCATGCGTAGTCGACAATCTTCATTTTTTACTTCCTTTTTCATGTAGATTTGACCGTTTTCGGTTTGTATCGCCAGTTCGAAAATATACTGTATAACGAAAAATGTTTATAGGTTCATCCTGAAAATACAGAATGGACGTGCTTCGAACAAACTGCAAGTTTAGATATAAAAAATTTCTTTGGCTTCGAGAATTCAATGGAAAAATTAGCGATGAAACAGTATGCTCAAAACATTGCAAAGGTAATATTTGCACTACAATTTATTGTTGCTATTCAATATAAAGGGTATAACCAGTAAGATTAACCACCATTCTTCAGGCATATCCGATGTTACTTAGCCTTTAGTCCACTACATATTTGGATATTAAAAACACCACAAAAATGTTTATTTTACTAGAAAGCCAAGGTCTTTTTATAGGAAATAAACGTATTTGGAAATTTCTAATATTGAAATGTGTAGTGGACAAAATGCTAACTAATTTTTGTTTAACACATTTCTTTAACACATTATCGGAAATGCCTGAAAATTCATGGGTAATCTTACTGGATATACTCTGTGTGAAGTCGTTGGTACACAAATAATACATTTTTTGAAAATAATATAGGGCAAAGAGATAATTGAATATTTTATAAATCAATTGAAAGAAGAGGGTATCGTGCACGTGGCTCCATGGAAGGACTTGAACGAATCTTCTGGGAAAGACGAAGGGTAAGTCCACAATTATATAAGTTTTATGTAAAAAAAGGATTTTTTCCGTTTCACTCTATATTCCATTCTCCTTTGGATTTACAATTATATGTATAAGTACTCGGCTAATAATAAATGGCCTCATATTTATCACAAGTTTGTAAAAGCTTCAGCAATTGCACTTCTGAAACAGTTTTAAAATTGTTAAGATACGTATATTTGCATTAAAAGATTTTTATGTCAATTGTGATAGAAGCTCGTTCTATGCAAGCAACGAATGACCTAAAACATAAGCAATATGAAGAAAGATCAATTTTTTCACAATATGTTACTTACATTCTTGTTGTCACTGATTAAATTCGACATTCGAGAAGATTACTGGAGATGATTTAGTTTCTTAGTTTACGAGCAAAATTAAAATAGCAAAAGAATCTAATTCTAGAGGGTCCCCGGAGATTTTTATATTATATAAGTGTTGCCTAAGTGTTGCTGTGATTAACCAATTGTCAGCTTTCGCCAACAAAAATGTCGCAACCGTGCAGAATAATAACGCTAAACTGCATTTCATGAAACGAATATATTTCTTAATTGAACATTAACAGAATTTGTTGAAAGAAATATACAACATTTGGTAATACGATAGCAATATTGTATTTAAGAGAAAGTAATTTGCATTGATGATTAATTCTATTCCTGTGCTTTCGCATAACAAATTTCAGAGAATAATGCGTTAAAGTTCGAAATATTCTAATACAATGAATTGCTTCAATTTAGCACAGTGCTGTCCAAGGATGGGTCGCGAGCCGTTTCGGGTTCTCCGACTTTTGATCGAGTTGTCAGAGTAACGCATGACGTTAAGGTGAAGGCTGCGACGGACTAGGATCTCCGTTCGTCAAGAGATCGGCCGACGTATGCGGTAGTGGCATTGGTATTAGCGCGCACTACGTGCAAAGAACAATTGATAGGGAAGCAAGCGTGTGAGGGGCCCTACCGCAGGACAGCACTGGTCTAGCAATTGTTTTGTAGGAGTAACCTAACATGAAGCCGCCATGAGATGCACGGCAATAATCGCCATCTTGATTAACAAATCAGTGAGCCAAGCAACCATTTATGCTTTCATGCTTTCGTCCATCTTAAGACTCTCTAATTTGGAATGGTTTAGAACAGTTAACGGGGATTAGGTAGAAAGGTATGATAATCGTTAGACCTGCGATTGCGAGCACTAACCCGCGATGACTTTATCATGTCTTCATTGCTTCTGAAGAATACAGGCAAAGCATGAGAGGCCCATCTTTTTAGCAGAAATATGCATGTTTAGTCATCAAATACTCCTTTGGTCAAGAAAGAGATTGAGCAAACTATACACTTATGTTCCCAAATATTACGAAAGCTTGGCGACCGTCTCATAAACCTGTTCCATCAAAAAAAACTGTAGGAATAATAATTTTCTTTTACAGTGACATATGTAATACTTTTTGTCTTCAGGGATATTGCAGAATGTCACGGATCCCTCAACCAAGAGGAGGGTTATACTTACACCGACAACGCATTACAAGACAGAGGTATGATATATCTCTTTCTATTATTCAAAAGTAAGTCAATAATTGTCCGGAATTTATTAACAAAATTGACGAGGATATTAATCTGCTATTAATTTAGGGATGCGGTATAGGGACTGTTACTGGTCATTTTATAAACATTATGAATATACTCTACAGCTCAAAATAAACGTATTTTATACATAAGATCTGTTGGCTCCACAACTTTAATTAGTCAGACTATATGACAAGCAGGAGATACCTGATTTTCCACGACAAAATATATATGTTTTTGGAGTCCCTTTAACCCATAGTGTGGGATCAAGGCCCCTCCACCAGAGTACTAAGAGGAACATAAGAACACCGAATATTTGCGGAAGGGGTCGTGGCGTAGATAGACTGATCAGTGCCTGCAAATGTGAAGATCTCGGGTTCGATTACCGATACCTGCCCTTCCTTTTTATTCAGTTCCTACAATAGTATAATTTTATAATGGACGTAACTGTATTTAGTTGTAGTATTGCTCAGAATTTTGATCCCTCTTCTGCATACGAAATTGTACTCTACGAATTAAATTAGCTTGTTACCGTACTACGTAAGAAAAACCTTTTAAACATCTGTTATACCTTGATGCTACACAAGGTCATTGTGCAATGTAATACATTTTGCACAATCATATTTTATTATGTGGGATTGGAAGTTTTAATAAAGTCAAGCCCGTGTAAGTGTAATGTAATGGACGCGGAACGGTTATATTTATTCAATGACTTCTACACTATCTTATACTACGCTATACTACACTGGTTTTAGTCTACGCTGCTACTCGATCTACACTACTACGCTGTTGGAACTACTCTCGCTCGATCTACACTGCTACGCTGTTCCAACTACACTGTGTTCATTCATACATTCGCACATCCATTCGTCCTTAGTCATTCTCCTCTCTCTCTCTCTCATTCGTATCCTTAAAGATATCCTTAAAACCTAGGAAGCAGAGGACACGGTTCTGCAGGCCATCACTGCTGGCCTGCAGACCAGCTGTGTCCCAGGTAGCAAGTCATAAACGCCCTGTACCTGGGCGTCGGGCGCTTCGCAATCCTACAATTATTAAGAATCGATATTAATTCAGCAGTCTGTTATTACTTTGATAAGCCATAATCATTTAATTCTGTTAGATAAATCACCAGATTTTCCTTATGCGTTAGTATTAATCTTTTACCGTATTGGAGTGGGATCATTGGTTGAAATAATTGTCCACAGGATAAAGGTTTACATAGAAAATATTAAATTTTCATTTATTGATACTTGATGTTTCAGATATGCAACTCTCATCGGACTACATAGAACGGTATTTAGGAAAATTGGACATGATACAAGAGAGCAAACTTATACAATTGCGCCAAAGCATCAAAGAATTAAGGGGAAGTTCGATACCTGGAGACGCAACCCTTTTAAGGTTTCTAAGAGCTACAGAATTTTCAGTAGAAAAAGCAAAGGAAATGCTAACGCAGGCATTGCATTGGAGAAAGAAGCATCAAATAGACAAGTTACTCGAAGAATACGATGTACCACAAGTAGTAAAAGATTATTTTCCTGGTGGCTGGCACCATTTTGATAAAGGTATTTTAGTATTTAGTATTTTCCATATCTTTGAACAGCTTTTATGTCCTGGAAGTCCCGAAATTAAATTGTTTTGTCTATAATCTTCCCATTATGAATAGAATCATACACAACGTTGCCCACTTACGGGGGCCAACTCTTTTGGGGCCAACTTCGAATCGATCTAAGCGCCATTGTACAGAAACGGGCGGTAGTGAAAACAGAAAATCGGCAGGTTCAGATTTGACGGGGTGACATCTAACGTCATTAAACGGAGAGTGGGAAGCCATTGTTATCAAATCACATGCTTTGAGGGTTTTGTCGCGCTGTTGCCACATCTGTTACACTTATTATCACCAGCAAAATGAATCGGCTCGAGCCGAGATTTGATGCCTTGCCGGAACATAAGCATAGCTGCTGGGCCGTAGGAAACTCTTTTGTAGGTTCGAGTTCCCCTCGGGTATATTTTTTACACTATTTTTTTTTTAATTCCTCACTATGTATATGACAGTGATCAATATTTGGTTACCCATATGTTAAAAACATTTGTTAAATATTTTCATTTAATGTACGTATACGTATACAGATTGATAAAACAATATCAACACTTGGCATGCGGGTATACTTCGCCGCTCACTTACGCGTGCAGCGGGCGGTTTCTCGTGAATCACGCGGGAGTTTGGTCGTTCAGTAAAATCGCTGTAAATCGAAAACCAACTAACTCGACAATCGATACTTGTGGGAATAAAAAATTCGAAACTTGAGGGAATAAAAAATGGGAAACGTTGCCTAGCAACGCAAACAACACACATACAATGTCACACGATGTAATTATACACCTGCTATCCACCACGAATCTCGGCCACCACAAAGAACGGCTGATTGTGAGATGGGCCATGTGCATTTCGCCGATACACACTATCTTTGTCTAGCATAGCTTTCTCTTACGATTAGAGCGTAACATGAAATGGTCAAAAAGACCGACGACCGACAGTGGTCCGAAACTGTATTTGCCCGAATATGTACATGGAAAGTCCCAATTATATTATTGTTGTATAGTATAATTAATATATTTCATATATAGTAACATAGCAGTTTTATTGGTAATATAAATGAAACATACCACCAAATGATTGAAATTTTGAGCTTTGGATTGACGTGTATACACGTCCAAATGTTAGAAATATTAAACACTACCTTCAAACGTTTCAAACGGATGCACCAATCCTGTGGTGAAGCCTAACCGAGGGTACTGTACCGGCAAAATTTTCATTTATGTAATTATCGAAAAATAGGACCTCAAATAGGAAATCGTCATGGCAGACGAAGTCGGCCCACTTAAAGTATCAAATCTTTCCAATGGCCAATATCAACTCTTACTGTGCTTTTCTGAAGAAGTGTACCGTGTTTCGATTGAAACTTTTACGAATTCTTTAGTACCTGTGCTGTCGTAGGCATCCTGATTTAATTTAAGTTTAGAATCCCAATTCTACCGAGAAAACTCAAGATGCATGAACTTGGCAAACTCGGGGCAGTCTGTCCAAAGTCAGATGCTGATTTGTGAAAATGTATACGGCACCCATACAAACAATGCATCAAGCATAATACTAGAATTAATAGAATTAAAGTAGTGTCCGGATAAATGGCCACTAATCTTTCCGCTTATATGACCGTGATGTGTAATTTTGTTACATATAATTGGCAAATAAATATTAATTATTGAGCACGGGTCCCCAATTTCGCTGGAAATGTGTTTGGTGACCTTGGCGAGGGAGTCCTTTTAAGACTTTACTACAGAGATTATCGCTGGTTTTTTATGGGATGAATACAATAAATACTGTCTATATTATAAGATCGTGAACTTTTTGGCAACACTTGCTCATTTTGGTCAAGAGAGAAAGGGTCAATAAATAAAATGCACATTCATTTATTTTATATTTTTCGTATCTCCCACAGCTTTCGGGATATTTCCCCACGTTTCCAGATAAAACGGACACATTGTACAGTTGTAAATTCGTTCCATAACTCTTGAAATAGTCCCTCTGTTGTTGCTTATGTTTATAAGTTTAACATTGTCATAAATGTAACTTCAGGTGGTACTTAATCATGAATTATTATCTTTTAGAGGGTCAACCTTTGTACATATTGAGAATGGGACAAATGGACGTTAAAGGATTGCTCAAATCTATTGGTGAGGACGATTTATTACTGTTGGTAAGTTTCATGTTTATGACGAAGTGTGTACTATTTTAGTTGATACTTCTAATAATCAGGTGCCATGGAAAGTTCTTGCGTTATTTCAAGTCAGTTGCTGCGAAAATGTGTACTTCATGCCTTTGCAACATACCCATAGATTGGTCACCTTGAAACTTCAAAATGATCTACATTATTCAAGTCAAAGTAGTCTTGGCCACATTACAAAATGTTTTATGAAATATGGTAGCTGCAACGATATCAAATTGATTTGCTTTGTTGTACCGATTGAATGTGCAGGGATGGTGAGAGTAACAAGTCAATATTAGTGTTCTTAACTACATATACGTTTATTAAGGGGGGACACTCAATTAGAACCATGAAATTTAGCAGTGTTGCATTGTTCATCTGATATACGAAATTGAAATTCATTTTTTTAGTACGTAATACTTGTAGTTTCCATTTGAACTAAAAAAATTGTATGAAATTCAAAAATTCCAGAAATGGCAGGCTAAAAACCAGAAATGTGAAATTTTCCGCAGTAATTTTGCAATAACAAAGGTACTTTCTTGAACGATTTTTATTATGATTTCAGTTCAAATAGAAGGTATAATAGTATAATAAACATCTGTGCCAAGTTTGAATGACATCGGTTAAATAGTTTTTGAATTATCTTTCCCGCCAATTTGAAAAGTTTTCGCGAAGGATTCGGGAAAACGCGTTTAAAGTTTCAAAGTCTGCCTGATGCCGAGCGGAGATCGTTTATTGTTACGTTTGACGTTTGACGGAGTGACGTTTATTAGCTTTTTGCAACGAATAGAACTTGACTTTCACTATAAAACTGTGGCATTATACCAATAAGATATAGAACTATCGTTTTAGTTTAGTTTTAGAGAAAAAATTGTCGATTTTTTTATGATTCTAATTGAGTGTCCCCCCTTAAGGGGGAAAAACATTTAGGCGGGAGAAAATGAGCTGATGTTCATGCACATTTTCGACATTTTTTGTTTCACATTTTTTAAACTTCGGATTTTATTTATTTTTTTCAAAATATTTCAAAATGGCGGAGCTGTCGTACGGTTTTCCGTGAGGGTTGTAGCGCGCCTAGTAAAACGGCGAAAGATCTAGTTGTGGCTGTATTAATGACACGATTTTGAACAAAAATTTCGAGTTTTATACGAAATTCCTGATACATTTTGCAAAATAAAAAAGTACTTTTATTATCAATATATTTCATACTTTTAGGTTCATATAGATAGTAATATTGTTATACATATGTGTGCAACATTTCAACAAGTTTGACCTAATAGTTTTTGAGTTATCGATCCCCCCCACATCTGAAAATGTTGTTTTGAGAAAAACGCATTTAAAGAGTTGTCCCACTGTACTACGCTGGTCGGTGATGGGATACGATCGCCGGCTGTAGCTTCAGAAGGACTATGAATTTCGTTTTAAAACGTTTGGAGCATATTCTTAAGATGTTGTACTAATATTTTATGGCAAACAAAACTTTTGCGCTTTTTTAAGGTTCTAAAGGTAGTTCCCCCATTAATATACACGGCACTATGTGTTACGCAAAATTTCTATATCTTAACACTGCACCACGTGCTATGCAAATTGATCCTTACTTTTGGAACGTAACCACAAATCTATCCTTACACGCGTCGCATTCATTCTAATAAACGGGCCTTTCCTAAACAAGCACTCACAACTCGACACTTTCGGACCCCAAATGCACTGCCTCAACACTCACTCAAGTCACGTATACAAACTATCGCTTACGCAGTCTTAAAGCGGGTCCACACCTGTTAAGGTGCGTCCACATTTGTTACGTCCCCGCACACTGTTGCCAAGATAAGGACCTAGTTAAGTGGTCTAGAAGAGGTTTGGGAACAAATGTGGAGTGTTTCTTGTTTCCTCGTTGCATTAGTGGTTACTTGGTTCGGCGGGTGCAGAAATTGTCGGTATTCTACCCGCTCCAAAGGAGTCAGTGAGCTGCCGTAGATGTGCGGATGTGTTTGCGTGCATAGGTATAGAAGCGGATCTCACACTGAACCTCGTTGCCAAAAACTGAAGTAACAGTTCACAAATGTGGAACCGCCTTTATAGGCATTTCACAAATCTCAACTTAAAAAACGGTTAGACGCGACCTGAAACACGCATAAAACTTTTGAATGCCTATGTGGTTAAAGATGATCTTCTCTGGCAGCCAATCGAGTCAGGATCGCAGGCGACATGCGCAGAATTAGCAAAAGATGTAGAGACATCTTTAACCAGAGCCGCTTTTATACTTTTGGAGTCCCTAAGCGTAACACCATTATGAAACCTCTGAAGATCAAGACTATTTCAGTTTTAAAATGTGACCCTATAGAGAATTTGCAACAGAAGCATGAGATCACTTGTCCTTTTATTTGTCACTTTATTAGACCCTATTACTGAACGCAAAAACTTTCATCGGAGTCTAACACTTCGAACGTCTATATATATGTTCATAAGTATTGATGGAATTGCAGGTGCTACATATTTGTGAGGAAGGTCTACTCTTAATGGAAGAAGCAACTGTTGTTTCTGGTCACCCAGTTTCACAGTGGTGTTTATTAATAGATCTTGAAGGTTTAAACATGCGGCATTTATGGAGACCTGGTATAAAGGTAAGAACTTCGTTAAGTTGTATTTCCATGGTTTTGATCCACACGGTTTGGTCTCGTCCCATCATGAATGTTTATGTTATTAAGAAGTAAATAATTCATATTCATTCGTAACACTCTTCTGTTGCAGGCATTGTTACGTATAATTGAAATTGTTGAAATAAATTACCCAGAAACGATGGGAAGAGTATTGATTATGCGAGCTCCTAGATGTTTTCCAATATTATGGACACTCATTAGCACGTTTATAAGTAAGTAACACATTGTGACCTCCTTATTAGTTATTTTGAGACGCAATTGAAGCGGAAGCTCGCTGACGCAATTAGATGTGACCGCCAAATTAGTGTAAACAAGAGATAAGATAAGAAAGGAATTCGGAAACGCAATCAAAATATCGAGACATCGACGCAGATGAAGTATGATACCTAAGACGTAGTAGGGTAATGCTATAAAAGCCAGGGGTGTGCGGGTTCTCGAAATCACGAGATTCCCGAGCCTCGAGTCGGGTCGGGATAACTCGGGCGAGATCGGGCGAGCTCTTGGAAATGTGATACTTTTCGAGATTCTCGAAAGTACCCGAACGATTCGAGATCCCGAAAGGCGTATCGAGATCCCGAATGGCTTATCGAGAAATGGAGATCCCGAAACTGACTATACGATGCAATGTCTCGGGATCCCAATAGTGTTTACATATTATTATGAACATACAGGCATATAAATTACATAGAAATTACAATATCCGACCAATTTTAACTTATTTCGCTTTTGTAAACTTCGAGAGCCGTCTCTTATAGTATTTACTACCTTTTAGCGTGCAGAACGTATGGATTTTGAGAATATGCAATTTTTGCAATTTTTTTGTGCTTGCAATTCCGGCAACACAATCCTGTATCACATCTCCGAGAGCTCACACGATCTCGCCCGAGTTTTCTCGACCCGACCCGAACCCGAAATATCGAGAACCCGCACACCCCTGATAAAAGCCCTTAGACAGAATGCATAACGATTCATTCAAGATTCATTCGAGAGGCAGAATAAATTCCATCTCCAACAGTAACGTAGTTAAGATCAAGAGCATTGTAAATATTCATTTGCAATAAAGTAATTGTTGTTTTTTGAAAACGAGTTCTCTTCATCTTCGCCTGTGACAGCACGTAATTTTTTTATATTGCAACCTGTTATGTATTGGTCCGAGGTACGATGACTTTCTCAACTTTGTGTTGAGAAATTACCGCAACATACATTTTTGTGTCCTGTACATGTTGTCAATGTAATAGCGCCTGGTGCATACATTCGAATTGCGTATAGGAAATCCCGTCTGAACCTCTTGCCGTACCATTTAGCTCGGCGAAATCCGGGCCCAACCGGTATGAGGCCTATCCTCCATTCCATTCACGCGAGGTTTACAGATGATATATCTGTACAATATAGCCTGGATTTGATAACACGAGTCGGACTCGTCATATTCGTGTGATAAGAACATGAGTTTAAGCATAAAAGAGGTAGATCTTTCCCGGGCAGTTCTGGGGTAAAGGCTGAGCGGTCAATCACAGTTCTTTTACCAAAAGGCATAACCCTCCCCACTCCGTGGACAGATCCACGCGCAATATTTGAGATTTATTTGCAGGCTAAGAATAAGATCCTAGTCTGTCGTAGCCACCGTTGTAACATTGTGCATTCCTTTGGCAACATGGACATGATACCCATCGGTCATAAAATCCCCAAATTTTACCTCTATATTATTAATAAGTTTTCCCTCTTGTGTGTACATAATTGCCTCAAATATTATGTATTAATTATAATAGTAACTCATATCTCCAATTACGGAATGTATTCTAATGTACCTTAATTTATGCTACAGATGAAAATACGAGAAAGAAATTCATATTTTATTGTGGTACCAATTACCAAGATCAGAGCAGTTTAAGTGAATATATCGACCCAGAATTTATTCCAGATTTCCTCGGAGGATCGTCTGAGGTAAGAATAATAAATTATAACTTATTGATACTTAATTTAACATGCTTTTAATGCTTTTCTGAAATACATTTTTTATATTTATAACAATTATCTTTTCTATAAATGATTACCCGTAGCATTGAAATTAAATTATTGGCTTTATTCGATTAATAATATCACGAATAATTAATATAACGACAGAAATACTTACAGTGCAAATATATTCTTATAATCCATTTTCGTCTTTAAACGAAAACGGGTTGCAAAAGAGTTAATACTTTCAGTGTTTATAGTATTCTCTAGTAATAAATTTGAATGATTAGAAATAATATATTTTAAATAATAGGACAATGTGTACGAGATTTATGGTATGGTACCTCGAAGATTTTATATTTTCGACGCAACCACTCATAACGTAAGAACTTCTATATCTTTGTTTTACATGTTGAAAGTTGTAGTCATATTTGGTGTTCGTTTTTATGTTTTGTTATGGTTTGTTTCTTTTTATGAAGCGTTCTTCATCTATGTCATTTATGATTCTGTAATGCAATATGTCTTATAAAAGGAATATGTACAGGGTGTTCTTTAGGAGATGACTTTACTATTACCAAAATGTTGGCTAAAGCTTCGTTTTTGAATTATTATCGAAAAACACTGGCCAATCAGCGTGGCCTTCAACCAAGCTCGGTCGTGGTCGTGAAACAACGCATTGGCACAGCGTGGTTATCTAGGGTACTGGTGGGCTCTCGTGGTTGAGCGCTCGCTCTACACTCGCTCGATTACTCGGTGTTTTCGTTGATAATTCAAAAACAAAGTTTCAACCAACATTGTTGTAACGGAAAACGTGGTTCAGATGGACCCCAGCAACCCCATTTCCGGATTTTTCATCTTCGAAAGAAAACCCTGTAGACTGGACGTATAGTTTTCGAATTCATGCAAAACATTTCAGTAACAGATTTTGAGCATAAGAAGGACACAAAATATTATTTTATTATACAAGAAAATATCATGAACAAAGGTTGCGTTGTCTTTCAAAATATCATCCCTTTCAGTTACTTTTTCTTCATTATAGATCAGTAGTTACACTGTTCGACAAATAACTTTTTTTTGATTTTGTAACCTTAAAGAGGCGTTTCTTATAAACTTTAATGTGCTGAATACCAATCTACAATCCGTTTTTCTCCAGAACGTACCATTTATAAAAATAGCACTTTTGAAAAAAATCGTTAATTTTCAGCTTTGGAAGTGTTTTGTACTTTTGCCATAATATTTATTCAGTTGCGCTTGGTACCAAATGATTCTGTGAAGTTTCACGAATAAAATGAAATAATTAGTAATTAGATTATAAACATTTAAATGTGGTTAAATAATGATCAAAGTGAAAAGGATAGCGAAAATACACCCATTTTGGCTGATATCTTCCAATTTATTTCAAAAACTACGGGTCCTGGGGGGAAATCTAACTATGCGACGCGATAGAGCAAAACTTTCTCCAAAGGAAAGCATCAACGGAAGTTAAAAAATCGTGTTTTTATTCAATATCCGAGCGAGATAGTTTGGTAAAACACGTGGCGGCGGCAGTGGTGCTCTATGACGGCGGCCCTCCGCTTATCGCTCCCAATCAGCGTATCGGAACTACTAGACGCGCAGTACTTATGCTGACAAGGGAACATATCGAGCTGTCCATCTCCGATTGTGATGGAACTTAGTGAATATATTAAGCAGGTGAAAATAAGAGACCCCTATTTTTTACAGCGGCCCAATTGCAAGTTTGCGGGGTAAAATCACCCCTTGAAGTTTCAACAAAAAAATAGTATCTCGAAAACTGTCACAGATATAAGAAAATTGATTATGGAAAAGTTTCATAGTTTTTTGAGGTAAAACAAAAAAGTAGTCACAGATTTTCTAAAAAGTAATTTGTTTATAACACAAAAATTTATTGTTACAATATTTTACGAGATATAACAATTTACATAATCACAAAAAGAACCGAAATTTTGTCTGAATCCATTCATACATAATATGATGGATTTGCCTCCTACAGTTTTGTAAATTTTCATATAATACGCAGATCGCGCGACGGTGACGGTTGGTCACCGAAGGCTTTCCGCAACATTTCCAACGTTTCCGCGGCAGAATTTGGATTCCGCAAACAAAATATACTGCAAACTCTTTTCTCTACAAAAATATTCATTATGAAAATCGCCGAATGCATTTTTATTGTTGCGGATAAACAAACGTATGTCAAAAACTACTGAAGATAATGACATGAAATTTGACAGAGATTACAGTCACAGAGCTACCAACCTACAGAAAATGTTTATCAATTTGGACAAAGCCGCGAAGATTAAATTGAAAAGTCACCTTACTTTCGGGACACTGTAGTATATCTTTGAAAAATTCGGCCGAGCTATCATTTAATTTCTAGTACACATCTTCAGGGGCATAGTAATAAAAAGAATAGACAAGTTAACCCTCATCCCTCCATTTTGGCTTTTGGTTATATGTGTTTACTTTTTTTATTTCGAACTGTTCCTTCTGCCCCAGGACCACTTAATTTTCTCTCACTATTTACTACTGCAAAGTACAGTGCTGTAAAATAATGTTATCTAAAGAGGTACTCGCAGGCCCTTAGGCTACACCTATCTGCGCCACTCCAGCTCCGTGGACACGGTATAGAAAATTCGGCTAGCACTGAACATGTTCACATGTTACTAAGTATAGATTATCGGTGTTAATATGTATCAGCGGATGAGTACTCTAGATCGGTTAACACCTTTGCCTCTAAGAAAAACTTTCATCGACAGAAACATTATCATATCAAAGCATCGCTCCAGCACTTGTAATTCGCAGCCATCTCTATTAGTCTCTGAATGACCATAAGACCTAGGGCAGCGCTATCTAGCGATGAGACGCGTCACGAGTAGCCTTTCAGTTCGTCACACGCACGCTGTGTGCTTGCAGCAGTCACTAATACATACATATATGTATAATGCATACATAGTGTTTGGTATTTCTTGGCAAACGGAGACCCTAATTTACCGCTGCCCATGGACGAATAACGAATTGTTTGGGATTCTCCCACTCCTAAGGGCCCCGACTCCGTCTGCCATGACCTGTGTAGGTGCACTCACACAAACAACGAAAAGCATGCACGTATACGATATGTGCGAGAGAGACACTCGATTTCGTATTTATGGTCCTATTTCTCGATTATTGCATGAATGAAATTTTTGCCGGTACAGTACCCATGGGTAGACTTCACCGCAGGGTTGGTGTATGCGTTTGAACGTCAATAAACACTATTCGTTGAGAAAATGGAATGTTTGAAACCGTAAGCTTGAGACAGAGACATCGATCTCCGACTGTCGTTACATGTCACATATAGCAAAATATTGTACGATTTAATGGTTTATTCACCGATATCGCATACACCAGCCTTTCCTTGAACCAGCACAATATCACAGAAATTCGATTTTTCACAATTTATCACTTCTGGAAGGCCTTAATATACGACGGACCTTAAATACGATTTGCACGCTTCGGACGTAAGAATTATGTAAGAATAGTTCATTGATTTTTCGTCAGGGGCGTTTATGGTACATTGTAATGAATTTGACCAAGTCGAATGGTCAAAATTCAAAATGGTTTGACTTTTCCCGTCAGGGTCGATAAAAATACAAATTAGTCGGTAAATGTAAGTTATAATTTCACACCACGAACGGCAAATCATACGTGAATACGTGATGCGTGAACACAGACACCAGTAAAGCATAGTTGCCAGCACGTATCAAGATCCCTGTTACGCTGTTGTCACATCTGTTACAATTATAACCATCAGCAAAATGCATCGGCTCGAGCCGAGATGTTGATTCGGGTTGATTCGGGATGCCAATATCAACTATGTCTCCGTATTTTTCGTTTGTCATCCTACACAATGCCTAAAACAATGGGAAAGAGCTAATGAAATGAATTAAAAATTATCAATATATGCATATGCGGTACTCGCATAAAATCTGTACGAATAAATATTTTCCTTTATTTCTGATTATTTGTAAAAAAGAAATAATTGTGTGGTTTAAAAGAAAAGCGAAATAGTAGTAAAACATCACACGAGTTTTCCAGCACTTCGTCAAGACTGTTCAATATAAGACGTCTGAAAATGCGCTTCATATATTTTATTTTAATTAAAATAAAGACAAGATACATGGCAAGAGAAACGGTAGCCCGAAAAGCGCTCTAACTTCATATTTACGTATATTAAATTAAAACATTTAACAAATGTTTTTAAAATATTGGTAATTGATCATTGTCATATTGTCAGGAATTAAAAAAAATGAATTTAAAAAAAATATACCCGAGGGGGATCGAAACTACAAAAAAACTTCCAGGGGTTCAGCAGCTATGTCTATGTCCGGCAGGAATGAAAATCTCGGCTCGAACCGATTCATTTTGCTGATGGCCAGGATTGTAACAGATGTGGCAACAGTGTGACAGAATCCCCAAATTATGTGATTTGGCAACTATGGCCTCGCACTCTCCGTTTATAATTCTGCCTAATGACGTCCCGTCAAATGTCGAACCTCCCGATTGTCTGGTTTCACGAACGCCCGTTTCTTTGCAATGGCGCTTTGATCGATTTGGAGTTTGCCTCAAAAGAGTCGGAGCCCTTAATCGCCTAAAATGGAGGCTATACAAAATTAGGATAGCGGTGAAGTTCCCCGAATGCTTGAATCTTTAGGATGCACAACCTTCCTTGTAATGGAGGGTTGAACGCGAAATTCACTTACAACACTTACTAATTCACTTACAACATTCACTCACTTGTTAGTACGTATCGTATCGTAACGTATTATAAGCGCGTCCAGACGGTCCTTTGATATACCGAACACTGTTCACTGTTCACAAATGTCTACGCTGCCGACCAATATAATTCCCGAACAACAGTGTGGACGCGGTATTAGCGTCTTACGTTTTCGCTGCTAGAGAGGTTAAGAGTGGGGGAACCCCATGCAACTCACGAGCTGTCCGTGGACAGAAAATATTATTAAAAAAATATGGGCAGCCAGTATGGCGGAATCGTTCTCCTTTCTACAACCTCTTTCCACTACAAGTATGTTTAGCATTGAGGTTTCCGTCTAGGCACATTGTTTTTCAGATTTTTTGTAAAATATTATATGTATATTGTATAGCCAACTTTATATAATAATGTTTTGGAAACTTCCAATTTCTAAGGACTGATCGAAGGGCACAGAAAGTTAATCTTTGTAGGCTTGTTACTTGTTACATTGTGCCACGATCATTTTTAAAATTTTTAATACCGTTATTTAATAGTATCCAATAATCGAAACGGGAAAGGAGCTACGTTTCATCTATTAACACTAGATCTACCAAGGGGGGCTCAAATGACTTGTTTGGCATTTCTTATAATCATTATTCATTTTCAGTACATTTTGTTTTTTAAAATTTCGTATGATTTTTTCTAAAATATGCAAATAACTAATTCTGTAAAACAGTCATCTTTTTTGTTTGTTTTTTTTTATGTAAAATTTTTCATCCATATACCGAGATGAGTCATTTTGACCCCACGGAACGTAGGTAAACTTGTGTTTTTGAAGTTTCTCATATTGTTTTTATATAGTTCAAATACATTTTTACAAAACTAAGTATATTTTCGTACATCTAAATTGTACAAAATTACAACAAGAGACATGTGTTATGTTTGCTCAATTTTTTCATTCTTCATTTATTTACTTTCTTCATATTGTTACGTGGCTGTAACAATACCTTCGCGCGTTTATAAAGACATGTGACGCTTGTATACATACATATAACAATATGCTTCTGCTTTCGATGCTCTTGCATCGCGGAAGCTATTTCACATTCAGTCAGGAAGAAACGCTTACAAAGAAAACATTATTTTGTGCTGTAATACTTTTGAAAAATCGGAATTCTATTTTTTATCGTTATCTACAGAAATATTTTAACCCATAAAAGTACTTAGAAACTATGGAAAATTATTCACGAAGCAGTAAATTACTGAAAGAAAGAAATATTTGGATCGAAATTGTTCTGATACTGACTATGATGAAAGTGATCTAATTGGCAGTGAAAATGAAGATTCACCATCATACAACGAAAGTACGAGTGAGTCCTCCGATACTGACAGTAAGATGAAAGAGACGTTTGCGTAGAAAAAGAAAAAAGGTCCAAGCTTTCTCTAATTCCGAAAATGAAAGGGATCAGGACGTTGAAATGTCTGTAATTGATCAGGATACTAAAATATCTATTGCCGGCACTATATGGGAAAAACAGCAAAAATAATTAATGCCAGGAAGATTACCGGTGCACACCATTTTCAAAGACATTTCAGGACCAACGGCATATGCTAAACGCAATATCATGAAAGGCAGTGTAAGAACAGCATTTTCTTTGATACTCTGCAATAGTGTTATGAGACATTAAAATTTGCGCTGAAGCAGAAGCCCCTCGAAGTTTGGATAACGACTAGACTCTATCATTAGCAAAGTTGAATGCATTTATACCAATTTTATATGTCCGTGGGGCATACGGAGCAAAGAACCTCAAACTTTCGTATTTATGCTCTAAAACAGGGCTCGGAATTACGTGAACTTCCGGGCCGTTTTTCAGAGGCAACGACCGCGCCCCCTTTCTCCCACCGCGCATCTGGGCCCCGCGATCGCCACGCGGCTCGAAGCTCCTCAGGGGCGTAACATATGGACCATGGGATATGGGGCGATGTGTAGTCCTATTGATACGAGTGTCGCCCAAATGCAACTCGCGCGGTTCGTTTGCTACGCGCCTGAAGAGCTTCGAGCCAATCGGCGATCGCGGGGCCACACGCGCGGCGGGAGGAAGGGCGCGTTGCCTGTGAAAATCGGCCCGAAAGTGCCCTTAACACGTTGAGTGCCACGTCAGGCATCGGTGACTGACACTAAAGTTTTCGTTCAGTCGCCTGTGTTGCACAGTGTTAAGCTACGCTGCGTCGCGTCGCCGCGCATGTCGCGCCGTGTGGCCTAAGCGGAATGCGAGGCAAAACCAGCGTGGCACTCAACGTGTTAATTCCGAGCCCTGCTCTAAAACAATGAGCAGGAATAAATTCGCCGAATTCTTCGGGTAATTCGCTTTGATAAGAAAAATGAAAGAAGCCAACTATTGCAAACAGGTAAATTTGCATTAGTTTCAGAAGTCCGGAATAAATTCATTGAAAATAGTCAAATGTGTTATAGACCAGGAGGAGCCATTACAGTCGATGAACAATTATTCCCGACCAAAGCCAGATGTAGATTTACGCAGTATATGCCAAACAAGCCGAAGAATTTTGGTATAAAATTCGGGTTGGTGTCAAATGTAAAAAGTAAATAGCTTATAATGAAATGAGATTATTCGTACCTTTGGGTGAATTTGGCGTCCTAAAACTTATAGAATCTATATTGGTTGCGGGAGAACAGCGACAACAGACAATTTCTTTACAAGTTTGTCATTAGCAAAAAAACTGATAACTGAAAGAAAGTCCTTAGTTGGCACCACTAGATAAAATAAGAGAGACTTACCTAAACTTACAAAATCAAAAAAGGATAACATGCCTCGCTTCTCGACAATTCATTGCAAAACAGAAAATTGTACTCTTACCATATACGAGAGTAAACCCAATAAAAAAATATTATTACTAAGTTCGAAACATAAGTCCATTAAAATTGGAAAAGATGGTGAACTTTTACCTGAAACTGTGATATTTTATAACAATAGCTTTGGCGTAGATGTGACAGATCAAATGGCCTGAAAATATACTGCGAAAGCTGGATACCGAGGATACCGAGAATGGATTACAAGTGTTTTATAATATCTTAGATCTTGCCGGAATAAATGCCTGGATATTATATAAAGACACAACAGGAGAAAATATTTCAAGAAAAGATTTCTTATTCAAATTAGCCGAAGAACTTGCAAGTGACTACAAAGATGTAACCGGATGATTCTCAGTAGAAGCAGAAGAAATATCTTCATGTACATCATCATAAAACCAGACGGATATTTCGATGAAACGTAAAAAGTGTCAAATAGAATATTTTACTAATAATAAAACAAAGAATATTTGTGGAACATGTCTTAAACGAGTCTGTGGTACATGCTCTGCTAAAACAATTGTAACTTGTAAAAAATGTCTTTGACTTTTAAGCGTAATAATTTTGAAAATTATTTTCATTCATTTTCACTGGTAAATATAGAAAAATATATGAAATCGTAAAAAATGCTGTCTTTTTTTATATGACTTAATAATTTGAAAAACAAGTCATTTTGACCCCTCCGGTAGAAGCATGTTGGTATACGTTAATCGCTGGTTGTCTAGTGTTAATAGAATATTTTTGCCCCATTTTAAAAGATCCATTGTTTATGACACTTGTGCGGTTAATTAAATATTTAATAAATATTTTATACGTATATTACAGAAACAGTTAAAATTAATATGCTAGTAATATATTTTACAGTATACATATACTATATTTATGTGTTGCTAGATAATCGAGATTTGTCTGTTTTCTCGAGATCTGGGGTAAGTGCTTTTCTGTTTACCACAGTTCGTTCACTAGAAAGCACCTGTGTCTTTCTAATCTGCAAATCAATTTTTCGAAAAATCTCTACAAGAAATAAGTTAATAAAAATAGGGGTACTTACT
The DNA here is from genome assembly GCA_907165295.1 of Nomada fabriciana. Taxonomy (NCBI): domain Eukaryota; kingdom Metazoa; phylum Arthropoda; class Insecta; order Hymenoptera; family Apidae; genus Nomada; species Nomada fabriciana. Next base: position 13,718,756 of record OU015689.1, read on the forward strand.
ACACTTAAACACGCTCATGCTGTCTGTCATTTTACTTGTCACTAGCCATATCTAGTGTTACGTTTAAACGCGAATGGTGGAATATCTCGTAAAGTGTTGAAGGTAACAGAAAAATGTTTTTACAAAAGTTGTTGGACTTAAAGGGCCACATTATGTGGTGTAGATGATTTTTGTGTAGGTAAAGTAGTTAGAGGCAGGGGGGGGGGGGATTTAATATCTGAGGCAATCTTTTTAAGTGGTAGCCCATATTTTTCTACTCATGATATCATAGTGAATGTCGAGACGAATTCAACGACCTACTATATTATATTATTCGGTTTAGTTAAGCCATAAATTGATGCGATGCAGTTTGAACGTCTCGTCGCTTCGCTTCGTGTGAGCGTGTTATTTTCTTGTCCTAGACCGATTCAGATTTTGCCCAAACATTTTGAAGAGTGGGTACAGTGAATTCTGTAGAAAACAAAAAATTCAAAATCATTCCTGACATTCATTATGAATGGATTTCAATTTTCTCCTTTTTCTATTGGATTTGTAATAACAATAAAACCTGTAAAAAATGCAATTGGTAAAAAGAGTGCAAATGTGTATTGTCAATGATGGAACACATGTTGAAAGATAAGGTAAATAAAAAACTGTTTATATGTTATAATAAATAATTAAAACTGTTATAATAAATAATTAATAATTATTGTCGTAAATAATTTTCTATTTTTTGCTTCCTACTATATCATAAATATGCGTCCTAAATATTTGGGCAAGATATGAATCGGTTTAGGCAAGACACATTGAGGCAATTTCGATCGTATTAATTTATGACATAATTAAGCGGAATAATATAATATAGGAAGTGGTTGGATTCGTTACACCATTCGCTACAAATATTGTATGTAGAAAAATATAGAATGCTACTTAACAAAATTATTTTTGCTTTAAAATGTCCTCCACTACTTTAATATCCGACACAAAAATCATCAACAACACGTAATGTGCCCCTTTAAGTCGAACAACTTTTGTAGAAACAGTTTATTGATAGTTTCAATTCTTTATTTGCGAGGTATTCCACCATTCGCCTTTGAACGTAACACCCTGTTACTACATATGTATGTTGTATATGGCTGGCCAACATGTCACAAGCATTCTGAACGGGCACACGCAAACCAAATATAAAAACTTACAATAAATTGGTCAAAAGCGAAATAGCATTGAGCTGTCTATATTCAAAGACTCTTAAATATTCGCCATTTTGAACAAATATGTATACTTAACATTCGAATAAAAATATCGCGATACGTTTTGAAAATTTAGAAGTCTGCAAATGTTACGTACACGTTTTTGCAATGTATAAACTACGATTTTCATTTGTATTGTTATTAAATTGAATATTTACCGTATATTGTTTCCTTAATATTAGGCAATTACTGAGGGAGGAATTGTACCGAAGCATCTATATAAAATGGAACTAGAAAGCGCATCTGCCGAAGAAGGACATAATTTGTACCACTCCATTAGTTTAAGTCGTGGTCAAATTCATCGTGTAATAATACGTTCTAACGACCCAGGATCTGTTCTGACATGGGATTTTGATGTAATGCGGCATAATATAATGTTTACCGTATTGTATCAAGCTAATGACGATACAAAAAATCTCTCTTCAGGTATGTACAGTTGATTTACAGTAGGCGATCAAATTATTAGAGCCACAGTACGAAAAATATTGTTTTTAGTATTTGTGAAGAAATAAAATCACAGTTCAAGGTGTGTACAGTGGATAATTTTTAATTAGCAATTGTCCATTGAAAATGCATTAAGAAATTAAACTGAGTTTATGTGATTATTATGTCTCCAATAATTTGAGCGCCAACTGTACACTTTGGGAGAAATTGATATTATTTATACATCTATTGTATTTTTAAATTCTCATCACATTTTATGCCTCGCTAAACTTCTTAATCAAAAATTGTATATATGAGTCATTTATTTTGACAGTGGTATAAATCCATTTTATAATTTGCGATTAGATACAAAGTTTAAATAAATGATATAAAACCGCATAAATGAGTATGTACATATTTGGTGTTGTCTTCTTTGTTTTACTAACTTACGTATTGGGCGTGGCTTATCAGTGAAAGTAATATTACAGTTTTGTTCAGTGTATATACTGGACGTGTTTTTTTAAAAAATGAGCCATACAAGCTATTTTATGACACTTCTATGAAGTCAACTGCAGAATATAAAACTGTGGAACTACATCCAAGACAAGGAAGACCAAAACATTTTAAAGACATAAAAATATCACCACTATACGAAACTTCTATACCCATAATCTCACCTAAATGTAATATAAATATATGAAAGATATATTTCCTTATATTCCACCTGTGCACCACAATTATGTCAAAAACATTTCTCATGTTCTCATGAAGATCTTTTAAATTAATAAATAGAAAACCATGAATATTTTTTTAATTTTTAATGTTAAAGTTGCTAAAGTTATATGCAGTTTTGCTCCGCGATAACATGAATAACAGACTAAAACTTTTGAAAATATAATATAGTTTTTAGGAAGAACCTTGAATTATAAGCAAGTCACAGTAATGAAAATTTCATTTTGACAGTGTTGTAGTTGTAGTCTATTTGTAGTCAGAAAATCCCAATTTTTTCCAAGCAATTCCGATATATTTTATGTACTTCAAAAGTTTCAACACTTAGCACCACAAAAAAGAAAACAATAAACATATTGACTTTTGGCTAAAACATAGTTTCAATTTATACACTTCATGCAATTGTTGCGAAACGATAACTATTTGAAATTAACTATTTTCAATCTTTCGCTCCATGCTTGGTTTTGTTTTTTCTACTTGTTTAACAATTTCCCTGTCATTCTGCCGATGATAAATAATGGTGGATTTACACTTCCTTGGAACCTAAAGATTAACATCTTAGCAATATCTTTGGTGGCTGATCTACCCGAAATTTGGCCATTTTTTAACATCCACCTTTACATAAAATTTGCTATCCAATAACGTATGAGACTATGTGGTTGCAACGTATTTTAAAGAACCACGTTTGGTAGTGATGACACAATGGTGGGAATGAAGTACGATCATATATCGTATTGAACTTTTCTAACATCTATTGAATCTTTGCTGTATTTATTTAACTGAATTCTGTATTCCAGTTAATATCAGTACGATCAATTTTAACGTTACACTTATTTGACAGTCATGCGTCTTGTCATATGTACATTACATTTTTTGTAACGAAGAAAATAATTAAAATTAATTTTTCAGATTCACTTACGCGTGCGGATGCAGAATTATTAGAGACGAAGGAAATTAAGGGACATTTCATAAAGGTTGAACCAAGTATTATTTGTCACGATGGTGAAAGTATTCAGGTGAGTAAATACCAACGTAGTTCACACGTGAGCGCGAGCGCACGTATACATGACTCATCATCATTGAAAATTACATAACTCTATTTTCTATAAAACGTATGTCACGATCATAAGACCTCTACAAGTTCAGCTATAGAAAAACTGCCTCCCCGGAAATTGCATGAAATTTCTCTCTGAACAATTTTTTCAAACAGCCGATTTAGATAATTTTACAAAGATGCAGAACTATGTTTTTACACAGAAATATTATATAACTAAATATTGTAACAAGGTATGTACCTACAAAGAATACTTTACTAATAAGGGCCATCACCCAAGTGTAGCAAGCCGATTCTAATATTTATACACGAGGTAGTTCTTAATCAAATATTCGATACGTATTTTTTGTATCTACACCGATCCATATCTAGAGAGTGATATCAACCCTCATAGGTGGGGATGAAAAAACATATTTCTTAAATAATTTGCAAACTATTAGGTCTACAAAAAAATGGTTTTAATAAAAAATGTGTGTTTTTTGTTACGTATGGAGAATATTTCTCATACGCTTCTCTTACGCGTGTTTTTCGAGCTTGCGTAAGACGGGCAAGCGTTCAAAGATTCCATCTGACTATCGTATACCAATAATAAGGGACCTAAATATCGACTAGCTGCATCGTGACCAATTAAGTGCAGGCGCGACCCGACGAAGACTCCGAGATTACCTTATATATGTAATGAGTCCCCATGCATTTTGGGGACTATATAAACCCTTTGGCTTCAATCATCTTCGGTTCAGAGGTACAGAATCACGCGCAGAGTCGCGTCGTGTCACGCTTTTACACAGTCTGTTGGATTCAGTGAAATTGGGCTTAGGGCACCTTTCGAATCATAAGTTAACCCGTTAGAATCCGTGAGTTCGGTTGAAGTTCTTTCGGCATACTCTTGTTCTAAGCATACTCACACATAATATAATTTCATCGCGACAATTATATTTGTATTATAACTGGTTCGCAATATATACAGGGTGGCCAAAACCCGGGGAACATCGGGAAGTGGGAGGTAGCTGGAGCGATTCTGAACAACTTTTTCCTTGTCCGTAATGTTATTTGCAGTTTCGTTTGTTAGTTGTTAACGAAAAATGCTGGCCAATCAGAGCGCCCGTAGAGCACGCTCGTGTAAGGGTTTATGCGATGGTGGAAGAGGGAAGCGATGGAAAAAGAAAGGAAGGAAGAAGGTTGTGTTATGTGCTAGGCTTACTAGCGGACTCATCACTAAGGCGTACTAGCAGGCCCTGCCTTAGGCACAGGGATAGTAGGGAATGGCCGGAGGTTATACATATACACTGTACATATGTACATACATGTATGTATACATATAGTCGCGGGGACATATACAACCACCTTCGGGCGCCGCGTCGCATCGTCGTTCTCGTCCCCTAGCGGTGTACAGTAATTTCTCGATGAGTGTCACGCGAGTCCTATAGCGTGAGTGATCGCGTTTCATCCCCACCACTGGGGGGAATCCCCCCGGGTCGGCCGACACGTCCGGGCGGTTGATACTTGCGGTATCCCTTGAAAGATTAAATGCCTTCGTATCTGTGAGAACACACTAACGCAACCGTGAATTTTTTTTATTGTTACGTACTGCGCTATGAAAATGATATTAAATAATTCGTGAAGCTGCTGTGATTAAAATGAGACTAAACACGATATAATTTGGATCATATTGACTTACATGTTTACATAATTTTTATGCTAATTTACTATCTACTATTTATGCTAATGACTCTTGAGTAACAAGAACGAAAGCGTGTCTCGTCGACTCTGACTGCGCGCAAAGCGTTTCTCCTCGGCCGGGGAGATCGTACGGAATCGTGTCATGCTCGGCTCGCTGTCATGCTCAACGCAAATATGATCCAAATTATAACGCGTTTGGTGTTACTTTAATCACAACAGCCTCAGCTATATTTTCATAAAATTTGCAGAACGAAATACAGTAATTCTTCCCTTGGCACTCGCTGCTCGGGACCGGCCGCGAGCGCCGAGCGTACATAGGTGAACTTTGGGTTCTTAGAAATTTCGGCCTTATCTTAAGAGCACGGCTACTATGTAAGCACCGGCTTCGGCAGCCACACCGAGCGTAAAAGATTAAATGCCTCCGTATCGGTGAGACCACACTAATGCAACGGCGAAACTTTTTTATTCTTACATATGTCGCAATAATTTTTTTTTTGAAATGTTGCTGAGATTATGGTGATTAAAATAAGACCAAACAAGATAGAATTTGGATTATATTTACTTAATTACAATTGAATATAATAACGAAATGAGTGGTACGGTAGAAGCGCCGAAGACAGCCGTCGGCACGTGCCCGCGCTCGATAATCAAGAGTATCAAATTCGTCGCGGATGCCCTCCCGGCGCTCGACTCAAGAGCTTGTCGACGTTCCTTGAGGAACACAGAAACGAATGTCGACGAGTGTCGGGAGGGCATCCGCGACGAATCTGATCCACCTGATTATCGAGCGCGGGCACGTGCCGACGGCTGTGTTTTCGGCGCTTCTACCGTACCACTCATTTCGTTATTATATTCAATTGCGGCTAATGATTTCAGTATTACATGTGGAATTCCTATATTATGTGCTTGAATGGCTTTCTAGAAATCCTATGGAACTTGCCTTCAGTCCAGGAATTTTCAACTGTGTTTAATTGCCTTTCGCAAAGTACGTTTGGCAATAAAACACGAAAAACATAAAACCATACTAATAAATGTGTATCCTATCTTGAGAAAGCCTATTGGAGTATATATTTAGACTTGCATTATTCTCTAAGCCCGTAAAGTTTGATTAAAAACTGACGATACCGTTCGGGAGCTTTTCGTGTAAGGATCCGAGCCCATTACATATAACATTACTAAGGAAGTAAATATAATCCAAATTCTATCGTGTTTGGTCTTATTTTAATCACCACAATCTCAGCAATATTTCAAAAAAAAAAATTATAGCGATATAGGTAACAATAAACAAGTTTCGCCGTTGCATTAGTGTGGTCTCACAGATACGAAGCATTTAATCTTTCAATGGTTACCCCAAGTATCAACAGCCGGGACGTGTCGGCTAGAACCCGGGGGGATTCCCCCCAGTGGTGGGGATGAGTCGCGAGCGCCGTCGGGAGAGATCGTAGCGAGCGCCAAGAGAAGAATTACTGTAATTAACAATAAAGAAGTTTATTAAGAAGTTAATTAAGGAGTTTATAGTTGCATTAGTGTTGTCTCACCGATGCGAAGGCATTTAAATCCTTTACTGACGCTCTCTTTCTGACTTCTGACTTCTCTTTCCTCTCTTTCTTTCGCGCGCTGTCCTTTTCTGTTGCCGTCGATGTCGGCGCCTGCACAGTAGACGGCTCGGCCGAAATATCTAAGAACCCAAAATTCACCTAAATTCGATTAGTGCGCGCAGCCGGTCCCGAGTAGCACGCGCTAACCGAAGAATTACTGTATATGGGAAATGCCCCCACACTATCTTTACCCTGCAATCCTTATAATATTCGTAGCAACGTTCACACTGATACAACTTTACCGCCCAAGTTGTATCAAACTTTAATTTAGCATTGGCTCGTAACATTTTGAATAACAAACTTAAATACGCAAACATATTTCCACAATAGCACTTTGTTTAAAAAATATATGAAAAATTTTCAATTTTCTAAATGTTTTTCTTACAAATTGTTGCTCCATGTTTGTAAAAATATGCCAATATAAACTACAGATGAATACAAAAAATACAAAAACTTCAAAATAATGGCTTCTTCAACAAATTTGTTTACGCAGTTTAGTAAATGCAATAAAGCGATGCAAGTTTTGTTTATACGTTATATTAGATACCTCTCAGTGTTTTTGAGCTATTTCACGAAAAAGAAGAGTCTGAATTTTCTTCAAAGACTGACTTCAACCCTTAAACCCGAATTATGGCACCAACGGATAATAGGGTTGTATTACGGATGATATACTTTACTTGAGCGCAAAGTTTCATACGTTTCTGAATTTCCGGGTTGCCTAACCTTCCTTGTAAGTCACCAAACCCCAATCTTTCAAGTTCTGCATCATTAAATAATAAATTCGAAAAACTTATAGGCTTTATTAAAGAGCCAAAGGCGTTGCAGTATAATATTATTATAATCAATAAACAGTAATATTAATGTTTTGTACTTCATTCAAATTAGCATTCGCTTGTTAATTTTGTTACATAATGCGATTTTATAACGCCGCACAAATAATAGACATTTATTTTCCGGTAAAACATCACGCAATAATATTTTTCTAGTGCCAACACTACGGGTGGCATAAATGACAACCTGTTTAATAGTAAAGTGATACAATAAATATTTACTGTACTGTTTAAGACTAGAACTACCGATACATTTTGCTATTATTCAGATAGCATACATCCGACAGATTATGAAAGTAGCAGTGGAAATGTGAAATATTTAGCTTTTCATCGTATTTGACTTTAAGACAGTGTAAACATTATTTGATACTGAAGAGATTACTGAATGTTTCATGGGGAAATTTACAGTCCGTTGTATTTCAATCAGCAATTAAAAATATTGAAGAATTGCAAGGAAGAATCATCTCAGCATGCAAACCTGTGGAGCCAGCAAGTCTAATTGCAGCAACACATTCATACTTCTGTAAACGAGCAGAATTTGTCGCGGAAGGCGGAATGCAATTCAAACCAATAACATAAAGTGCATTTCTCATGTGTTCCAGTCACGTGTTTATATTCAGTAATCTCTTCGGTGTCAAATAACGTTTGCACTGTCTTAAAGTCGGCATTAAATACGGCATTTCCACTACGGTAAATCGGGTAATATGGTAAAAAGTAAATATGTGTTCCTATTTGTTTTACCCAAAGTGACCTTAATTTTGCCATGAAAATAAACTGTTTTCGAAATTTTATTTACTGATATTTATTGTACAGTCTATACACTGCAACTTTTGTTCTAAACTTTTCGTCAGGTGGCTGCAAGTGGGTGATAATCGTGCGTCGCGTTAGAAGGAACACCCTGTATAATTGTCATTCTGTTTTATTAAAAGTCATACATCATACATTGCTACAACGATACCAATATGTATGTTAATAATTCTAAAGCAAGAAATCTGAAACAAGTCATTTTAACTTGCTTGGTAGTTCTAGTGTTAACAAACTGGAATCAAATAAACATTAAACTAACAAATATTCATAAGGAAATTACACACAACATCAATTTTGTAATTCATTTCGTTTATTTATTCACCAATTTGCAACTATTAACTCATTGGGAAACAACTGTTGCATATCCTAATTTTAGTTGTACGTTTATCACAAATTGATTGCAATTCAATTTCCCAGTTCTTACTTGTTTGCTTACCACAGTTGAAAAAGATATTTGTCATTGTAGTCGGTCTGTTCCACGTATTAGTAATAATTGACACGATCTGTGCCGTTATTGCTCGATTTGCAATTCAAGCCATTTGATATTGTTGGATTCCGGGGTTAAACGAAATCGTGTTTCAACAATTAATTTTGCAATGAGAGTTTTTAATATATTAGGAGTACCGTGACGAGTGTGCGCGACAGAGTAACGGTGTGTGTCGCGTCCAAAACTATTCTAGTTACAGTAGCAATTCTGCTACTATATATATTGCAGTTTTTAGGGGGGGAAAGGCTGACCTTAGCCCTTGTTGTTGTCACCTTAGCCGATGCGGAGTCTGGCCCTTGGCATTAGTCATATCGCTGACTACTGCCCTAGTGCATAATATTGACTTTGACTAGGCCAGGATCTGCGGGCCTTACACTTATAGGTGACTCAAGGGCTGGTCATCCAACACACACGTTGTTATCGATTCAGAATCCAAATGCCTTGGGCCACAGTATGCACGTGGCCAAGGCCCTTAAAGGCATGGTGGATACAATATGATGGATGGCCGGCACATTATGCTTTATCGTTAAATTGGAAGAGGCGGTCCCATTCGTGTTCCACTACGATCACCTGATTTAACGACCTTGAGTTTTTCTTATGGGGCCATTTCAAGAATAAAGTTTATGCTGAAGGTGCAGCTACAGTAGCTGATATGAAAGAACGTATTATCCTTGAATGTTGCAAAATGTTGCAAAATGTTGCAAAACAGCCGACGCATTAATAACTTAAAAAAAAAGTTGACCTTCACTTGACCTTTACGCGTCCATTCACGAAAGAAGTAATAAGAGCATAAGATGCCTGACGTGACAGCATTCAACTCTACTCTGAAACATTTTTCGCTGGGATTAACAAATACCGAGAAAATCAGCATGTCAAAATCAATCGAAACACCCTGTATAGCAGTTATCACATCGTGTACCATCCGTGGTACATTCTTTTGGTGGATATATATTCTACAGTCTTAAACTCATTATAAAATATCTTTTTAGCGCATTAAATAAATATGTCAGCGTGTACCACCGGTGGTGCACGTGGCCTGAATGGAAAGTCTAACGTGTACCATCGGTGGTTCACGTGGTACGGAACGAATTAATTGACAATTACCCTCAATGCGTTTAACAAATTTGTGTACGCATTAATCATTAAACTGCTCTTAATCTGGGTTTTCAAGGTCAAAATTTCTATCTTACAATTAGTATCGTATTCTACTCGTTGCTCGATCCATGGCTCATTTGGCAAAGGTGACATTGAAAAAATGTTTGACCTTGAAAATCATGTTCAAGGACAATTTTTGTTGGTCAAATGTTCACCGATCCAAAGATTTAGAATCACGCTGGTCTTTACCAATCATATTTTTACACCTTCTACAGCAGAATATGCGCTGCATTGTCAACGTGGCAAAAACGACGAACATTAATTTTGAAATTAAAACACATTGCTTTTAATTTCTAAGTTAATTTTGTATCGATATATTCTCGACGTAGATGATTTACATATACAATACCGTAATGCTAAGTTATATTATTGCAGGGTTCGCACATAATGCAAGAAGCGGGTATTTATATATTACAATGGCATAACCAGGACGATCCAGGAGAATTTCTTCCATCGATTAGTGGGCATAAAGCCCAACTTATGTATTTCTATGAAACATTGCCCTCGGTCCATTACAGGTATGCACATTTGCCTACATACAGTGGCGGCCAGCTTTAACTGCTTGATAGTTCGGCAAATAAACGTTGCACATAGCCCCTAAATTAAAATTTTCGTAGGTTAGACTCATATATGTATAGTAATCTCTGAAGCATATTGTATAGGCAATTACAAAAATTGCATATTTAACACAACAAATTACATATATTTCTAACATTTCCTTAGCTGATGTTATAACAACAGACAACTACTTAAGACCGATAGGGTCGTATCACCATTCTCTTAATTACTATCATCGTGGGCATAGTTGCTATAGTCCGACCTGTTTTCCAAAGATAATGTTTAAATAGGTATAAGTGTTCGTGTTAGAGTAAGAGTAGGAATATGAGAGTAAGAGTAAGTGTATAAAAGCGCTAGATATAAGATTTTGAGACTATGTAGAAGGTAGGCGGAAGTTCGTCCAAAGCCGAAAGGCACGGACTAAGAATAAATAATAATAATAGTCCGACCTGTTCAAGAATATAAACAATTACAAACCAGTCTGCAATCATGAGTCGAAGAAAGAATATTACTCTTCAGCAGAGAATTCAAATTAAATTCTTTTGAGATGAGGGATACCCATTTTCGATCATCACTGAAACATTAAATATTTCAAAACGTCGTGCGTACAAGCAATATAGTTCATATCAAAGACAGATCCAGTGAACAATGTGTTAACGAAAGAAAGGCCTCGGAAAGCAACAGTCAGAGATTATAGCGTTGTTCATCGCATCTCTGAAGCTGATCGACATAAAATAGCTGAACAAGTTCTCAATGAATCTGGTATTGAAATTAATTGCAAAATTAGTGTCCGGACAGTGCGGAGAAGATTGAATGCATAATTAATCTTATGGGTCGTGTTGCTCGCAAGAAGCCTCTCATATCTGAACGCAACAGAAAATTACGTTTACAGTTCGTTAAAGAACAGTCCAAATGTAACAGAATGGGTTCGGATGGCAAAGCGTATGTTCGATGCCGTGTTAACGAAGAATTTTCATCGAAGTGTGTAAAATAAACCGTAAAAGGAGGAGGAGAATCGGCGAACGTCTGGGGAACAATGTCCTTGCAAGGTGTTGTTCCGATTCATAGAATTATGGGCCAATACGTATACATGAATGCATTGAATGGAGTACTGCTTCCATTTGAAAGTGGAGAAATGCCAGAAAACTGGATTTTGCAAGCTGACAATGACCCAAAACATACGGTTCGTAGGGTTGAACAATTTTGAAATGAAGAAAACACAAGAGTATTACCTTGGCCCTCGCAATCTCCAGATCACAACCCCATTGAGATGTTACGGATAGATGTCGAAAAATATGTTAAACGCAAGAAACCAAAAATTTAAATAAACTCTACGCTGTTATTGGAGAAGAGTGGATTAAATATATCAGCCCAGCGTTGTCGTCGTTTAATTGATTCAATGCGAAGGTGTTGCGAGGAAGTTATTCGACAAAAGGAGGACCAACGCGTTATTAATTACCTTCTAAGTATTATTTCTCGAAACTTTCTAAACATTAATTTAAACTGTATTTACAATAGTAATCTAATGCGGTCTTAAGGAAGCTAAGGAAATATTAGAAATATGTGTAGTGTGTAGTGTTAAATATACAATTATTGTAATTTACTATACAATATGCTTCAGAGATTATTATACATGAATTTAACCTACGAAAAATTTAATTTATGAAATATGTGTAACGTGTAGTCACCGAAATATCAAGCGGTCTTAAGTATCTGACCGCCACTGTACATACATTTCACAAAATTATGTACAAATTTATTTTGATTAATAGATAGAATATAATAATTCTTCTATCATGTATTTTCTAGGGGATCCATGATGAGTTTGCAATCAGCTATAAGTGCGAAATCCGAGGCCGTTTCATTTTTATCAAGATGACATGTGAAACGTACATCGTAGTACTTTCACTAATTTTTAGGATTAGAAACCATCGAAGTAGCGCGCAATTTTAATCGATTTATTAATATTTTGTTGGGAACCCTTCCAAGTAACAATAACTTTGTCGAATATAAATTTCTTTTCTTTTAGTTTGTAATTGTAGTACATTTTATATTAGAATATTTGCTTTCAACAATGTAAGTAGGAACCACGAATTTTAATTCCAAAGGTGTATAAAACAAATCAACATGTAAGTAAGATTATGCAATGGGAATTAACAGAGTACAAATCAATTCTGTTTTATTTTATTCTGGTATTTACCTCGATCTTCCTCTATTTACTATTAAGGGTTTGTTGTAATATAAAAATCCAAACAATCATTATTTACGTATTAAATACTAAGTAATGGTTGTTCGTGTTTTATGATACCATTATAGAGAATATTCTTAAACATAACACGGTGTACACACGGGCAGAATACAAAGAGGAAAAAACGGGTGCCTGGGATATAATGATAAACACTGAAAGAGTGCTGAAAGAATTTTTACAAAATTCACTTTCATTGTTCCGCAGATTCGAAGATAACATCAGACAGCTGGTAGCAAAAATTGTACGTGTGACCAGGGTTGTCAGAACTACAGTGAACATACTCGCCTGAAGTCCATATGGTGTAGTAGGGAGTAGTGAAGAAGGAACACACTCTACTATATGTAGTGCTATATTTGCTATAGCATTAATACATGTAGTTGGCGCCAGTTGGTGATGCTACCCTTTGGAATTTCGTAGTACAGTGCATAGTCACTTGCGGACGCTGTTTTACATTTTGTTTCATTGTATAAATAATAACATTAACTTCTCCATTATTATCACGTTTCCTTTTTTAATTTCATCAGAATAATACATGAAGAACGCTAGATTGTTTCTGCAGAGTAATAAAACATAATTCAAACTTTAATTATTTATTTTGCATACTTGCTGTCCACGATGAATAGAAATATTTCACACGCGCATTATTGGTGTCATAAATTTTTGATAGATTATTGGCAACAAATCAAGGTAGATTGGGACCTGTCAAGTGTTAACACTTTCCTTGTCTGTACAAACAGTGTGCCCCTAGGCCGAGTATCAGTATCACACTCACACTCGCCCTGTCCACTCACCTCAGTCCAATTCTCGGAAGTTACCCATTCAGATATGCTTCTGAACCACATTTTGTATATACAGGGTGTTCCGTAACTATGGGAACTCCCGCAAATAGAGGGCTGCTGGGGTGTCCCTGAATAATGTTTACCTTTAGCAAAAGTCGGTGGAAGTTTGGTTTTTGAATTACTAACGAGAAACGCTGGCCAATCCGAGTGCGCGCTCAAGCGTGGGTATCGAGTGAAGCAGACAGCAAATATTACATCGTCTTAAATTAAGAATAATGTGGAAGTATCCGTCCTTCATGAATAAGAAATAAACTAATAAGTCGTTTAGTAACTGTGTTCGATGCGTTTATTCGTTATCCGAAAGGAATAAAATGTTTTATTACGAGTGAAAAAAATCTTTTTTCACAGCACGTTTCCACGTGGATCAATTATTTTTGAAGAAAAACGATTTGGATAACTAATTTTAGAAAGAGGTAGTAAAACTTAGCCTTTCGTTCGCGAATTGTTAACACTGGGTCAATCCTGACCATTCTAGTCGGTGAACTCACTTCCACGCGCGGCCACTTTTACTTTCCACAGTAAGATTTAGGGATGATTCGAGCGGATTTATTGTTCCTACGTGTAACCGAGTTGGTCACTCAGTGGCGAATGAATACAGAACAGAGTCACCCCAGCAACACCTCATTTCCGGGAGTTCCCAGAATTGCGGAACACCGTGTATGCAGCCCGCAGATGTTATTTTAAATATGTAACTTGACGGATTGAACGCAATGTCGACGCATGTGTCGATCGGAACTCTTATCGTTCTAGTTTTCCTGCACGGAAGTCTACTATTAATATGCTAACGTACAATACGTATACGTATATGTATATGTATATGTATATGTATATAATACTTATATACTATGACTATACAGTAATTTCTGGATTAACGTTCGCAGCTCGAGACCGGTCATGAGTCTTAATGACCCAGAGGTGGACTTTGCAGTCTTAGAAATTTCAGCCGAACCTCAGCAGCCCGGCATCTTTGGAGGTGCCGATATCGACGGCCACAAAAAGGGAGAACGGGTGAAGTAAATAGAGATACTGAAAACCGAGCGTCATTAAAAGATTAGTTACTTCCGTATCGGTGAGGCAACACTAATGCAACGGTGAAATTTATTTCTTTATAAAAATTTTAGCAAAATATTGCTGAGACCGTAGTCATTAAAATGAGATGACACACGATATAATTTGATATAAAATGTAAAGCAGATGTGATCCAAATTATATCGTATTTAGTCTCACTATAAGCATAAAAACATCAGCAATATCGGAATACAATTTTTTGAAAAAAATGATAAAGAACAAAAACGTTTCATCGTTGCATTAGTATTATTCCGCCGATACGAAGACTTTCCACAGTACCGGGACCTCCAGCCGTTCCCTTTTTGTCTCACTGAACTTCTGTACGGCCGAAAGTGGCATGTCGATGTGGCACAGCCAACAAGAATCGCTTCTAAACGAACGAACTAAATGAACACTAGTTTTGACGAGAGTGCAAACATGGGGGAATGTTGCGGGAATCGCCGCGTCACCCAAAGGGTAACGGACGATGGCTATGTTTTCGACAGAAGAAAGTGTCTGAAAGCTTTATTAAAATTCGAGTCTGACCGAAATAAGTAACAAAAAACAGTTTCACGGCTTTATAAATGTTGCCTCACCGATACGAAGGCATTTAATCATTTAATCGTTACCACGACCGTTAGCCGTCGTGACGCTTCGGCTAGTCAAAGCGTACCAGTTTGCACCTTCCGCGCAAAACCAGGGGGACCCCCTAGTGGTGAGGATGATGCGCGACTATAGTGCTCAAGGCTTGCCGGGTGTTAAACGAGAAATCACTGTATATGTATGTACATGTACACTGGCAACTGTTTAGCAGTAGAATTGTTATAATGAAATTACTAATGTTTTTAGAATAAACATAATTCCAAATATAATTATATTTTCGCAAACATTATAACTTTCGCAGGGTATACAAGATAAGTATTGTACACTTTTTTTCCACGCCAGCCCCGCGAGATTACAGGATTGCGCTTTTACTATAGATATGCATATGTATCAGGGTTTATAGGCATTTGCTATCGCTTCCATTTGGTTTGGCAGTTTAAATATAGTGTATTTTCTTGAAATATATACTGTATGGTAATTTGTGAAAATGTAAAATCCTTTAAATGCAATTTCCTTTAAATGTTCATTCCTCCTATTCAGAACAACTTTTTCCTATGCGTATAACCACCGCTCGGCCTTAGTTTCCGAGATATTTGCAAAAAACTGTAGCTACTACTGCATTGAATTTTGTCTATACGTGCAAGTTCGTGACAACGTATGGAGCCGTCGCGCCTCTTATCCAGCAGCCAGCTAAGAATTTGTATACCGGGTGACTTGGGAATTCCCGTGGTACTGCAGGTATGACGTTCTGCGGACGTGCAGGGGGACGGTCAGGTATTTAACCATGTATTCAAAAATCGTTACTTTTTCGATGAGTATAGTCCAAACCTAACGCAAACTCATATCTATTTATATGATAATTAGATTCGGGTTAGGTTTGCGTTAGAAATTTCTGGGACGCGGGTGCAGGGGGAAGGGCCCGGCCCGTGGAAACCGATCCGAACCTATCTTAAAAATTTGATTTTAACTCGTTTAGTGGAGAATCGGATCCAGAAACCAACCACACATGGCGGCATCCGCCCTTGATGCCGTCTTCTGCGTGCAGCGTGATCGGTTGGCGACGAGAAGGCCTCCAACGCGCCATTACCGTTTGCACTACAGTAATGTCTCGACTAGTGTTCAAAATTATGTCTACCATTAGTGTTCATTTCTATCCCCACTATTTGGGGTGGTTCCTCCCTGAGTGAGTTCGGGTCTCCTTTGACGTTGTGGCAGTTGAGGCTCGAGTCAGCGTTCCAGGAAAGAGGCAAGTTTAAATACCCGTGTACGTGAGACAATGCTAACGCGATTGTAACGAACATGTTGGTAAAATTTAATTCAAAAATGACCAAAAATGAACAAGTTTAATTCTTAAATTTTGATCGCGTTAGTATTGTCTCACGTACACGGGTATTTATACTTGCCTCGTTCCTGGAACTGTACATATGTATGGCAGGAAAGTGGAAATTCCTGCCTAATTTTATTATGCGTCATAATGCCACGCGTTATTAATCGTGACTTAAGGGCCAAACTTAAGGGCCAAAGTTCACCTAAATTCGATACGCGCTCGCAGCCGGTCCCGAGTAGCGAGCGTCAAGCGAAGAATTACTGTATTCATCTCATCATCTGTAAGCATATTCCTATTTTTCATAGCCCTGTGGCTGGGTGAACCCGACCAAGCACAAAGCCCAAAGATTTTGCCTAATGATTTTTGCACATTTCGCAATCATGCCCATGGGTTGAACAACCCCACGACGTAGTACGTTCAAGGGCCAGCTTTACGGCACCCCCAAATGTATACCGTTCCCGCTCGCCTCTCGGTGACATTTCCCAGACGGGCATACTAGGCGTCACGAACCCTCGGATTTTCTTACACATGATATATGTTATAATTTCATGATTATAAACATGCGTAATCGCATCTTTTATCAACTACTGTAAGAGACTTCGAATTTCGGGCGCTCTCGCTGGACATCTGGGCAATATCACCGCAAGGCCCGACATGGCACGTAACCAGCGGACACCGTAGGAATTCCTAAACGAGGCCCTCGAAGGCACTGTGTCGGGGGATCATGGGACAGCCCGCCTTTTTTGGCGACCACGATGCAGTGGGGACCCTTTTACCGACCATCGAACGGGAAAGACCTATTGACAGGCATATTTTTTAATAAATAACAGTACGAGTATAACGTTTAAATAGAATTGCATCTATTGTGTTTTTCTCATCCTTTCCGATTTCATCCTGAATCTACCGGTGTTTTCATCGCGTCTTACACTACCCTATTATAATTGCGTACTAAAGGGTGTCCCAAAATTCACGCAAGATTTGAATTTTTCGCCATTTGTGCGCTAAAGTGTTGACAGTGAAAAAAAAGACAGCGTGACAGCTGACAGTTCAGGGTTATTAAAAATCGAGCGCTACTCGAAAGCCCACATGCCATACAGCCCGAGAAACAATGTTGGATGACTACCCCCCGCGTCATCGATAAGGCCGAGGTATGTGAGTCATCCCTTAGTCATGACTAGCGTTAGTCAGAATGACGGAGTTTTCCGTCCTAAGGGTCAGGACTCGTGCTCGGCTGCGATGTCACAACAAGGGCTAAGGTCATCCCCACCCCTCCAAATTTAGAATATAAGTACCATTACGAAACGGTACACTCTATATTCTTAAATCTTAAATCCGCAGACGACCACGCTACTCTGCCGGTTAACTAGTTACGTCGTGTCTCCGTATAAGTTGCATTCTGTAGTAAGAACGGGATTTCAGAACCTTCAATAAATTATTATATTGTTGAATGTAATCGGTCGCATCATTCACCATCGGAATCCAATAACAATTCAATTACTGCATGAGTCATTTTCTGGTCGTGTAATTTCCCATTTTGGTGATTAGAGAGCCCGCTCAGATCATGCCATTTACCGCCGCTGGACTTTTTTCTTTGAGATTTTTTCAAGTCTAAGGTTTATGCCAACAAGCCCACGACCACGCACGGCTTGGAGGAGGAAATTAAGCGCTGTATCAACGAAATTCGGCCACATTTATGCAAAACGATCATAGAAAATTTTAACCCTTATGTTACAATCAAAATGGAGTAGAAATTCGAAGCTTAGTTATTCAAATTGGTTTGCATAAATTTGTTTTCACAAAATGTGAGTTGACGTTAAATTGTTCGAAGAATCGAGATACTTGTATGTAAGAGATCCCGAATTACGAGCGCCATGCCGGGGCATATGGTCAACATCAGCGCGGGCCCCGAAGGCGCACATACCCAGCGGACACCATGGGCGACAAGGCATATATGACGACCCAAAATTTCCAGTCTCCTGATAATACCCCCTAAGGACAAGGTTCAGAAGACAAAGACTCCCTCTCCGCGACACAGCGATAGAAAAATGTATAAAAGAAGCGTACAAAAACAATAAAGCAGAGTCTTATTTGTGAAAGTGTACGTTATAGCTCGTTATTCTGCCCGAATTCTTATTCCAACTATTCTCTACGGAAATAGTTCTGGAAAATATTTACTTTATTTTAATTGCCACGAAATCCCGTGACACCTACGTGGCCAAGGCCCTTGAAGGGATGGCGCCAGGATAACCCGGACAGCGCGTCGTTGGCGAAGACGATGCATCGGGAGACATTCTTGTATCGAACACCGTTCGGCGCAGTCCTGACACTTGTCTTGCCGGATGTTCAATAAAGACCTACTTGCCATAAGCGTATAATATAGAACCGCGTACTTTATTCTCATTAGTACCTTTCCCGTGTTCCAAGTATTATACGTGTTCTCTTACATGTACGACGATGACGGACTTGTAACTCGGATTTTGAGAAATAAGAATGCTCTTGAGAAGGAATGGTCCAGGGTTTATAAAGAATCTGGAATATAGGAGTAGGGGTGATAGGAGAGGTCGAAAGTAAGAATGGAAAATAGTTAAGGACATAGGTGAGGAGTTGGAATCATAGGATGGGTGACTAAACGGGGTGAGTCACAGGGTACGGGCAAGGATGAGAAATGTTTGGTAGGATGGAATAATATTTGGTGCATAGCTGAAGATTAAGTGGGTCCGTACATTACATTACAATACATAACCCTATAATGTATACTTTATAAATCAATAAAAAAGTTCAATAATTTTTAATTATGAACCTGTGTTTTCTATCAAAATTACTTCTTGCGCGAATATTGAGACACCCTTTATTAGGCTAGCCAAAAAATAATATTGAAATAGAATAACAAACAATAATCATTTGTTTAAGGATAGAAAACTTTATTAAACAATATAAATTTGGAAAATAATGTTACATATCTTAGTATATTACTGTAATAATATTATAATATTAACAAAATATTGTATGAAGACTAATGACCAAATACACAATTACAAAATACCCATTTTAAAATAATTTCAGAACCTGCTGCATAGTTACTGGCATACGCATACATGCATATTCAACACAGAGGTGAAAAAGTTTGTTAACAACCCAATTAGACCTACTAGGAAGGAATCGTTAAATGCTATTTGCGCCAAGAACTGCATAATTTCCAAACCATGCCTTTTTGCGAGGTCACATAGCTCCTTTACCAGTTTTGCCCTATTTTGTCGTGTCATGTCATATACAAGTTTTGGCAGAGATAGCAAATCCGATGATGCATAATGACTGACTAGAGCGTTACCGACCAGTCCGCCTGCAAAAAAGTAAAAACTTATTTGTCAGTTTGACATTTAACTAAGAATAAATGGAATTTAATCGTCGTAGTACAGTAAATATGGAATTAAATGAAAAAGGAAGTGTGTGGACAACACGCGTTTCCCACACCACTATACGAAGTACAAAGCTCGGCCGCCTCGTTGAGCCGAGCAGGGCAGTCTATGCCAATTTGAAGTGGGTGCACATTAAGGTGCGTCCAAACTTGTTACATACTTCTGTTACTGACACCGGTGACGTCGGTTTTTGGTAACGAGGTGTGGGTTTGGCCAGATTTCCGTCCATCTGCACGTAAAAGTCCGTCCACATTTGTTACCGTATCGGGATTTGTTACCTAGTCAAATGGTCTAGAAAAGGCCTGGGAAGAAATGTGAAGTGTTTTTTGATACCTCATGGTGTTACTTGTTATGTACTTGGTTCGGCCGTTCCATGCGTTATCGGTATTTTGACCCGCTCCAAAGGAAGTACTTGAGTCGCTCGTGAATAGTTATAGCTTTCTTTGAATTTGTATCTTTTCTGGCTGCCTTTGGCCGGATTAGGTTGACTAAAATTCATAATCCTAATATAATAATCTTCCTAAGTCGTATATAATAAATCTTCATTATTTATAAAAATATAAAAATATTTTACAAATAACTTTTCGTTGATATATTGCGGCATTGATTTTGACATGTCTGTCGATCAATATTATTGGCGTTAATTGTATTAAAAAAGGGAATGTGTTGTGCCGATTGAAATTGCATGGCTCTTTACCATGTGTTCTTTTATTCTAGTCCTTGCCATCTAAAGCCTGCACTTAGTTAGATGGGCGAACGGCAAAAATTACTCCGCCAAAAATATCGTTAGTTTCGACCGTGTCATAAACTTAACCAAAGGCTGAACTGGGCACGCACTCACAAGAGTCCTACGTCGCCAAGGGAGTGTGGTCTATCTCACAGGCATAGGCTGAATGAGCTCTATCTCATCTCAACAGCAGTTCAGGGGCGAGCGGGGGCATTGGTATACGGCAGCTCACTGACTCCTTTGGAGCGAGTAAAATACCGACAATTTCTGCACCTGCCGAAAAAGTAACGACTAATGCAACGAGGAAACAAGAAATACTCTACATTTTCTCCCAAACCTCTTCTAGACAACTTGACTAGGTCCTTATCATGGTAACAGCGTGCGGAGATGTAAGAAATGTGGACGCACCTTTAGAGGTGTGCGAACACTCGAATAAATCGAACGAGCCGAGTCGAGCGCTTGAATTTTCCGAGCTACTCGACATCGACGAACTGCTGAGAACAGGGCGAACTACAGTATTCCCTCGATGTGTACTTGAAAAAAATCGATTTTTCGGGAACGGTTGTGTACGCGCGGTCCCTGGGTTTACAGAAAAATGAATATCGGTAACAATTAGTCTTACGACGCGACGCGACGCGCCGCGCCAGGCTCGAATAATATTTAAGCTTCTCGATTTTTTCAAAGTATGTAGTTCGCTTTGTTTCGAGCAGTTCGTCGATTTCGAGTAGCTCGAGAAATTCAAGCGCTCGACTCGGCTGGCGTAATCGGACCGAGTTCAACTCGGCTCGTAAATTACGGGTACTCGCACACCTCTAGTGCACATATACAGTGGATTCCGGTTAATTGGGACACATTCAGACCGGACAAATTTGTCCCAATTAATCGGCTATCCCAAAAAGCGAATTTCAACAGACAATAGGTTTTGTTTCCGTTCTTAAGAATCTGTCCCAAATAAACAGCAGTCCCGCTTAACCGGAATCCACTGTACTATTGGTCAATGTGTCAATGGTTTGAGACAGTGTCCGTAGAACAGAACCGAATTTCCCGAAATTCGCAGATCGCTGTTGTCGGCATCGCTAGGTTGCAAAGGAAAACAAGAATAGAATGATGGCTAAGGCAGCCAAGAAATTTAAATGCCCTCGTGTCGGTGTGATTACCCAGCTAGTCTTCTGGAAACAGACTAGCAGCAGAATTGCCACAAATATTGACAGACCCTGTGCACAAATCCGTAAACATCTGTTACGCTGATTCACCTGCGACTTGCGAAAATGAATTAAACCATAAAAAGGAAAAAAAATCGACTGCAGTCCTATCACACGTATATAGTTCTCCTTATTCCTAAACACTCGCAATCCGAAAAAAGTTACATTGTATATTCCACTTTTCGTGCTAGGTTTGTGGCGCTAATCTGGTCTAGCAGGTTTTGTTATACAGTGGATTCCGGTTAATTGGGACTCCGGGGTTAAGGGGGTAGACATGGGTAATGCAGCGAGGTGTATATCGTCATAATATGGCCCGAAACATGGGTGTCGAAAGGTTCGTTTTTTTTCCTTATATGAGAATATTTTGAGCGGGGTAAGGGCTCATTCGAAAGAGGAAGGTTCAACGCGGAGCGCTGCAGGCCCCGATTGTGTCACAAAACTCTTTTAGTGACCTGTGGGATATGGTGTCAGGGTATGGAATAACTCTCCATCCAATGCTTAGGACAAACTTTTATTAACTCGTTCAACTCTGCTTACACACTGCCTGTCGCACGCATCATTCGCTCCATATATCCTTTCACTTGCAGCTTCTCTCTCGTTCTATCCCTCATTCGTTCTCACTCATTCGGACACACACCGACACACACGCCCTTGCCACGTGTCACAGGTCGACAACGGGTCACCATGCACTCACAGCTTCTCGTGCATTCCCAGAAAGCATTCGCTCTTTCCCAGATATAAACATTCGTTCGACGTCTACACAAACACTTATCATTCACACCTCATGCTACATCCGATACTTCCAGTCACACTACGGTTTTGCCTTACACCTAAGGCGGGGACGTGGCCCCGGCTTATCGCCGCCACAGACCTAAAAATGCATATATTCTGCGAGTGCATTTTGTCGATTTTTGTTACACTTTGAACACTCATATTACTAGATATCAATACAATTTTGTTGAAACATCTCTGCAGCGCCCCGCGTTGAACCTTCCCCTTTCGAATGAGCCCTCACCCAGCTCAAAATATTCTCATAAGAGGAAAAAAAATCAACCTTTCGACACCCATATTTCGGGCCATATTGTGTCGATATACAGCTCGCACAGTGCGGCGACCCTATTGTATCCTTGGACATTTTGGCAAAAAACCAAATTCGAATTTCAAAATTTACCTTTATAGGCAAGAAGCTATGAACCGTTTCCAATTATGTACAACTTTTTCTTTTAACTTTTTCGCACCAGATAATCCAGGGTAGCCAAAAATAAATACCAATGTAAAATATATATTTTTCTTCATTTGTTGTTTAGTACGTCTGTTTGGTGATTTTGGTTAAATTTTTGTGCAGTACATAATCTTGCCGATATAATAATTCCAAAATAAAAAAAAACTTTAAATTGAAAATGGAGCTTTGTTTTAGTTAGATTCGATTAGATTAGATTCGAGCCTCTAGTTAGTGCAACAACAAGAATTGCATTAAAGATCTGACGAAAAAGCAGCTAAATGCAAAAAGTGCTTGGATAACTATAATCTACATATGTATGTAGTTTCTAGAATATAATGGTGAAGAGTTTTTTCCGCCCAATCATAGCCAATTTGCGTAATTAAATAATGTTTATATGCCATAAATAATGAAGTTGTTACGCTATCGCGATAGCGGGCCCTAATATCTAGGGCCAAATGCCGTAGGTTCTCGAACAATAGGAAACTCGGAGCATTCGAATCCTAGAACACTTCACTTGGAAGATTCTAAAGCTTATTTATTACGGGGCCTAAAGAATATCCTGACCACGATATCCTATTCTGGCCGCCACATGTTCTACCGTTTAAAAAAGGGACATCCCAAGAGCCACTTGACTCTTCAGCGCGATTTCTCCGACCCTCGCGCGTTTTTCCTCAGCTTCCCCGCGTTTTCCCCAAATACGCGCGT
Source organism: Nomada fabriciana (assembly GCA_907165295.1). Classification (NCBI taxonomy): domain Eukaryota; kingdom Metazoa; phylum Arthropoda; class Insecta; order Hymenoptera; family Apidae; genus Nomada; species Nomada fabriciana. Next base: position 13,742,642 of record OU015689.1, read on the forward strand.
ACCCTGACGTCCTTATCGACTTATCGACTGCCACCTCTACGCGCCCAAGGACGAATAGAAACCCAACAAGAACAAACCCCATTGGACGAGGACGATTTCGAAGGAGGACCAAGGAACCCAGGAAGAGGAAATAGAGCTGTAATGGAAAGAAGCCCCGCACATCAGACAAAATCGAGTCGTGATCAGAGATCAATTCAAGCATTTGACCAGAGATCAAATTGAGTCGTGATCAGGGATCAATTTAGCCTTGAATAGAGCTACTTCGGCGAATTACTTGTACAAATAAATACTATCTCTTGAAATAAAACAGTAAATCTTTACAAAAGTCTTTATAAAAGTTAGTGTTCTTTGAATATTCCGCGCCTTTCCGCAAGCAGAGCGGTTCAGCGCTCCACGGGCAACCGAATCCACACAAGTCCCCAAATCCCACCAATAGCTACGCAACAAGGTGAGACAAAGCTCCATATTCAACTTAAAGTTTGTTTTTTTTGATTGTAGAATTATTATACCTGCAAGATTGTGTACTGCACAAAAGTTTTAACCAAAATCGTCAAATAGACGTACTAAACAACAAATAAAGAGAAAAATGTATTTTACATACGTTGGTATTTACTATTGGTTGCCCTGGATTATCTAGTGCGAGAAAATGAAAAAAATTGTTGTACATAATTTGTAAAGGACTCATACTTTCTTACCCATAAACTTAAATTTTCAAACTTGAATTTTTTGTTGCCTCAATTGTAAGAAAATCCGAGGGTTCGGAGCGGTAGCATGCCCATCTGTGAAATGTCACAGAGAGGCTGGCATGCGAGCGGGAACGATACACATTTGGGGGTGCCATAAAGCAGGCCCTTGAACGTACTACGTCGTGGGTCCGACGAGCCCGCCCTTCGGGCGCCCATGATGCAGCGTCGAGGCATTCTATGGGAATCCAGCGTCGAGAGCGTACGGATAGCGATCCGTAGAATATTGTATTATCAGCTGTGCGCCGCGGCGACCAAAAGAAGCGCCTGATGAACTTTACAAACCGGCTATGCCGTGGCCCCAACTATGTACTATACACACTCAAAACAGAACTCGATCGGTGGACTCCAAGTGGTAAAGAATCCACCAGATGTATGTAACCTCACAATGCACTATGGTCTGGAAACGCCGAAAAGGGGCCAAAAACTAATTTTTCAACATTAACATTTTGAAGAAAAAATGTTTCATACAAATTGACAACCCTTCAAAGCTTGAAAATACAACATATTATTCGTTTCAAATTCTTGTGTGACAAGATATAGAGTTCTAAAGTCAAAATTGTAAAATTTGATGTAAAACTAACCGCTCTAGATACCTGTTATAGAATATCAGAATGAAGGTTTAAACGATGGTTTTATATACGTCAGTAAGTGTATTTAAGGTATTTAATCTTGATGCAAGTATTTATTAAACCATTTACAAACAGTGTATAATTTATGACAACTGAAGCTTTGAGAAGGTTTTCAAATAAAACCTCAATTTTCTTCAACTTGGAATTTGTCCTACATGAAACCTTACACCTTCACGAAGGAGATAATACACATTTTGGCTGCATCCGCTTCTATATTCTCAATTTATCTGAGTTTTAGCAACTAGACCCCCCTGTATTTTGGCATCATGGGCCCAAGTAGTTATTAGGCCCTGGAAGCACGATTTGGAAGAAACAGTAGGGGATTTCCCACTAGTCATTTGTTATAATGCTTGGTATATTGGAAAAGAATTAGAATACAGTAACAATGGCTACAAAACTAATCAAATAGCGAAACTAGTAAAAGGAAGTCGTTTTACTGTCCGGTCTGTGATAAGACTGCTACGCTAGCAAAGTTATAAGCTGTTTATTGCGGCGCAATAATAGAATCATAAAGTCATCAGGTTTGCCAAAGTTCTTTACACCCTTTTTTGTGAACTCCTACCCCAACCTACCCACCTACCCACCTAATTTGCTAATTAGGCCATCAGGCATATTATCCGCCCAGTTTTCATAATAACGATTTAGACTAAGACTGGTCAGATGTTTACTGCATTTTCCTGACAAAGCTTCAGTTACCAATTCAATCCCAAAGGAAGTGTTATGTGAATCGACTAGAATAGAATTTTTATTTTTAGTGTTATTTGTTATTTACATTTAGTTGTTATTTAGTTCTCAGAAGAAGATGAAGAGACAGAAGCAATATTTCCAACATTAAAACATTTAAAGAACATAGAATTAGAGACAGTTGAAATGTTATAAGTATTTTATCTTGTATTTATATACATATACATGTATATATTTCGTTACATTTTGCGTTGCTTTTTAGTTCGTCATTTTGAATTTTGAATTTTTTGTATCGGACTCGTTATCAGCAACCTTAAAAACCCCTAATTACCAAATTTCATAAAATTCCGACGAAGTTTTGACTTTGCCACGTTTTTCGAGGTTTTCAGACCACTGTGCAATGAAGGAAAAAAAACTTTAACAGCACGTGGACCAAAATCGTATTCCACAGCAAACGGTTATGCAGCGGGGTTCGACTGAAGTCGAATATCGCAGCGTAAATGTTAAGTCAACGCAAGTAATAATTACCAAGTGTGAAACCCATCCGTCCAGCAAGTAATCCTCCAACGGCCGCCGAGGCTATTGTTATCGTTGTATTTATTGCAGTAGAGTTTACGAAAGCTTTAATGCATTGTATTTCCTTAATTTGTATAACTTCGTTTAAAATTGCATCATCTGATGGGAAGCTCATTGTAACTCGATACATAATTATAAAAGCGAAATGTGTACTAAGCTACTGACGCCCGATTATACTGGTATTCTCCAACTTTTACTTGGGTATAAAATGGGTATTCCCCGAGTCCCCAGGAATCTTACTTGAGGTAGGGGACGGTACTGTTACGCTATCGCGTTTAGCAGGCCTTACTGTTAGTGATATCGAATCAACGATCGACAATATAACTATAACAATCGACAGCGGTAATAAATTAGGAGCGCTATTCGAAACAGGATGAGCATACGCGCGATATATAAAGCTGTACATTATTTAAGTACCAGCCGTAGGTTCTCGAACAACAGGAAACTCGGAGCATTCGAATCTTAGAACACTTCACTTGGAAGATTCTAAAGGTTATTTATTATGGAGCATAAAGAATCAGCTAAAGTCTATTGAAACACGTACGACCTCCGGAGGTTGTCAGACCCCACGATATCCTGTTCTGGCCGCCACATGTTCTACCGTTGAACAAAAGGACATCCCAAGAGCCACTTGACTCTTCAGCGCGCTTTCTCCGACCTTCGCGCGTTTTTCCTTAGCTTTCCCGCGTTTTCCCCAAATACGCGCGTACCCAGACGCCCTTACCGAGAAGCGTAGCACTGCCACCTCCACGGGCCAAGGACGAATAGAAACCCAACAAGAACCAACCCCATTGGACGAGGACGATTTCGAAGGAGGACCAAGGAACCCAGGAAGAGGAAACAGAGCTGTAATGGAAAGAAGAAGAAGCCCCGTACATCAGATCAAATCGAGTCGTGAAAGGAAGATCAATCTAAGCATTTTTGAACAGAGCTACTGAGCGAATTACTTGTACAAATAAATATTATCTCTTGGAATAAAACAGTGAATCTTTACAAAAGTCTTTATAAAAGTTAGTGTTCTTTGAATATTCCGCGCCTTTCCGCAAGCAGAGCGGTTCAGCGCTCCACGGGCAACCGAACCAACTCCAAGTCCCCATATCCCACCAATCGCGGCGCAACAATACAACCTCCGACGATTCCCTTCTATCCCTATGTGTCTAAGGCAGGGCCTGCTAGCAGCTAGCACGCCTTACTGATGAGTCCGCTAGCAGCCCTAGGACGAAACATCACCTAGTTCCTCTCCCTCTCTTTTCCTGTCGCTTCTTCCTTCCACCATCTCTACGACGACCGACATCGCGAAGCTCCCACAAGTTATATTGTCGATCGTTGATTCGATATCACTAGATATTGGGGCCTGCTAATGCGATAGCTGTGGGGGCACCTCCCACCTACACCGCTAGGGGACTTGCACGACGATCCGGCTCGTCTCGCAAGTGGTCGTATTGGTCCACGTTCCTATTGTTGCGCCGCGATTGGTGGGATATGGGGATTTGGAGTTGGTTCGGTTGCCCGTGGAGCGCTGAACCGCTCTGCTTGTGGAAAGGCGCGGAATATTCAAAGAACACTAACTTTTATAAAGACTTTTGTAAAGATTCACTGTTTTATTCCAAGAGATAGTATTTATTTGTACAAGTAATTCGCTCAGTAGCTCTGTTCAGGTCTCAATTCTATCTGATGTGCAGGGCTTCTTCTTCTTCCCATTACAGCTCTGTTTCCTCTTCCTGGGTTCCTTGGTCCTCCTTCGAAATCGTCCTTGTCCAATGGGGTTGGTGCTTGGTGGGTTTCTATTCGTCCTTGGGCGCGTGGAGGTGGCAGTGCTACGCTTCTCGGTAAGGGCGTCAGGGTACGCGCGTATGTGGGGAAACGCGGGAAAGCTGAGGAAAAACGGGCGAAGGTCGGAGAAAGCGCGCTGAAGAGTCAAGTGGCTCTTGGGATGTCCTTTTGTTCAACGGTAGAACATGTGGCGGCCAGAACAGGATATCGTGGGGTCTGACAACCTCCGGAGGTCGTACGTGTCTCAATAGACTTTACCTAATTCTTTACGCTCCGTAATAAATAACCTTTAGAATCTTCCAAGTGAAGTGTTCTAAGATTCGAATGCTCCGAGTTTCCTATTGTTCGAGAACCTAAGGCTGGTACTTGAATAATGTACAGCTTTACTTATCGCGCGTATGCTCATCCGGTTTCAAATAGCGCTCCTAATTTATTATCGCTGTCGATTGTTATAGTTATACTGTCGATCGTTGATTCGATATCACTAGATATTAAGGCCTGCTAAACGCGATAGCGTAACACTATATATACAACCTCCGACGATTCCCTTCTATCCCTATGTGTCTAAGGCAGGGCCTGCTAGTATCGCCTTACTGATGAGTCCGCTAGCAGGCCTAGGACGAAACATCACCTAGTTCCTCTCCCTCTCTTTTCCTGTCGCTAGTTCCTTCCACCATCTCTACGACGACCGACACCGCGAAGCTCCCACATAGCGTAACAGGTGGGATATGGGGACTTTGTGGAGGTTCAGTTGCCTGTGGAGCGCTGAACCGCTCTGCTGGTGGAGAAGCGCGGAATATTCAAACACATGTATGGATATGTATGGATAGTGTATGTATTCTACTATGCAATGTCAGAATTCGGCTCTGTCACTTCAAAATGTAAAGATCTAAAAATCTAATCAGAACAGGAAGCAGGGGTGGGTCTATAACAGTCATTTTTTAGTTCGTTTCGAAGTTTTATAAATTTTATATTTATTTGTCTTACACTTTATTCTTTAATATAAAAATAGTTGATAATACGTTTATTATTACCGATAATACTTTTCAACATGAAATAAATGCACAATCAGCTTTAAAATCCTTAAAATCCAAAATTACAACATTCTTAAGTAATAAACAAAATTATGAAAATAGATCGACAAGTTCCTTACATTCCTAATATAGTGTTGCGAATTGTCTTAGTAAATTTAGGATTTGTGGGTTCGTGCGCCCGTGGAGCGCTTATGCGCTCTGCTCGTGGTAGAAAGTTAATAAAGAATAGTAAGAAATGAACTGACAACTATTAAACTTGAAATTAAAACTTTATATGAATGAACGAATAAAACAATGAACGAATTAACAATTAATAACTTAATTAGATTTAAAACTGTATATACGTGCTATCACCTTTGTAGCTTATGATAGAATGAATGCTCGGGAGCTAACTTTCAATTCTTAAAATTAAAACATTTAACAGCATCGTTTTTCGCCAATTAAAATTAACGTTAGTTTAACAATTATATTAAAACTACTCCAATTGGCTATTATTTTGCTAATCGATAAATAATAAATTGTTTCTGCCATAGCAACGAAATTACTGACAGATAATCAATTAATTTCGAGCATTTAACGCCAAAGCAATGCAATTGGTGGCATTTAATCGATTAAACAAATTACTTCAGCCTTGCTTTGACTTTACATTATTGTATTTAAAATTCCGCGCGTGTTGATTCGCGCCACGCTCGGTAGAGGGAGATGGCAGGAGATTGAGGATAGACGCAACAATAGCAACAGTTATATTTACCCTAGGAAAAAGAAGAAACGACTTAAATTTACAATTAGATGTATAAAACATTAATTAATGCCATCATGTTAAATACCTGACTATCTGATTCTGAAGAACATTTTCAAGAACTGAGTGAAATATTATACATAACCTAAATGATTCACACAAAAAATTTACAACTGTTAAATTTTAAATGCAAAAATAAAATAATATATGACAAATTGAAACATTAGTAATTGGTAAAAACGAACCTTGATCACCTTTTATATTTCCGAAATTCTAATTATGATCTAATAAATTTACATAAAGTAAATACTAAAAACTATCGACTAAATAGTCGGCTAAATAGTCCATAGTATATCATTACTAAATCGTAATTAGTCGATAGTTTAAATTAGCTGATGGTGCCATCGCCACTAACAACATCAAGTGGTTCGAAGAACGATCTCATTTAACAGAGAAAAATTCTTTGTTTAAAAATAATATGGTGAAATCCGATTGTGGTACAAGTGATGTTTTCTCACGTATCCAGTACGCGTTTCCTATTTTATACGAAAAGGTTCGTTTATATTTTCCAAATCCTTTACGTTCTGAAAAATTTTCGAAATATGCAGATTGATATTTCTGATATTGTTCATTTCACTTAAAATTCAATGAATCGGTTTATTTAAATCACGAACTAATTTTTCACTTTCAATATCAAAAGACAAATTGCTGTTTTAGGCTCAAAATGAATGCACAGACGACCAGTTTACTAAGGTGATCGAAGAAATAAGGACTTTAAACCTGACACAGTTTGTGGAAGATGTAGTTATTTATCATATACCATTATATATTCGGCAAAATGTAGCGCCTACATTTTGGAAGAAATTTATGAACAGCGCTGAGGGTCAGCAAGGTTTCGAGCACTTTAAAAGTGCAGTAGATTGATTGTACACAAGTTTGACAGACTTTTTACCCGTGCTGAAAAGATTAGAATATCTGACGCAAGAAGAAACACAGGAAGCTGCTACAAACGGAAACAACGTACTAAGTCGATTCAAATGAATTGTACGATCTACATTGTTAAGTCAATTACCGCTTCATTACGAACATAGAGTTGAACAGTTTTATAAAATTGCATTCAACGTATTCTGTAGTGCAGACAACGCTACTCATGGTAATCATCAATATTGATTATCGAATTTAATATTTATTCATTTTATTCCTTATCTGTCTGATCTAATGTTAATTATTTTGTGCTTTCTCTGACAATTGTTTCTCGTTGAGTAATTATAATTGCGAATTTTGTTTAATAGAGCGTGCCAATGTTAAGAATTTGTTGATCAATTACAAGTATTCTTTGTTTCCATACACAAACCGTATTAAACAATTTCATATTAAACAAAATAATATCCAAAAGGATAAAAAAGGATCCTACAGAAGTACGCAGACGCATGTTGGTTTTTGTATGCAGTCACTGAGCGGCAAAGTGTCAATGTTTAATTGATATTTTTGATATATGAGTGACGATCCGGGGTTGTCGCACGAGTCCAGCGCCATGTGTGTATATTCAACGGCGATAAATGTTTACTTTATAATTAACATACGGGCTATAGGATAATGCAGACGATAAAGGACTAGTAGGGCTGCGATCAATCCTATAGTCATCGTGCTAATTATGAAGCAAAGTTCACAATAAAGTTACAAATATTCTGTAGAATAACATAATGTTTCCCATGCGCTTGGTATAAATAAGGAGATACATTGTACTCGACAGAACAATTGTAAAATATTGTGCAGGCTACGATGAATATACTCCAAACTAAGTGACACTAACGAACGTGTTAATTTATGTGTTATATATTTTTTTCAGCAACTACATCCACCAGTGACTCGGTTCGCTGCATGGGCTGTTATCAAGAAGTAGACAAATGTCAGTGTCAAATGATAGTATTTATGTTCCACGAAACGAATAGGAAATTAATTGAGTTGGAATTGTTTGAGAGACTAGTTGGTAATGTTCTTACATCGCTGATACATATACGGATAAAAAATCATGTGAATAGGTGCAGTGATACAACGTTTGATGTATCGCAATTAACATCACTGGAAAATGTAAGATTTCGTTATGGTGTTTACATTGCTTACTAATTGTTGGACTATTGGAAACAATGTATCCATGAATGCGACTTGTTTTCAGTGGTTAGAAACTGTTGTCATGAGTTGGTTAATAAGGATATATTCGGGTGGTTTTTCAAAGATTGTATCTCTAAGCGATCCAACTCGCAATGCTATAGACAAATTCAAGCAGAAACTGTCTCAGTTTTTATATGAAACGTATACAAGGTTTAGGATTGAACAGCTTTTTGACATTATCATAGGTATTCCTCTATATGTTATCTACAAAATTAATGTTTCTGTTGTGTTTATATTCTTACCTACAATACACATATTTTTTTCCGCTTTTAAGAATATCCTGATTCTCAACCCGCGATAGATGATTTGCGTATATGCTTGGAGCGTACCGATTTGCGGGAGGTTTTGATTGAAAGTCTGCAAGAAGCTCTAAAAACAAGATTACTGCATCCGGGTGTAAACACACCGCACATAATAACAGCTTACATCGCAGCCATAAGAGCGTTAAGACAGTTAGATCCCACAGGTGTTCTTCTTGAAACCATAACAGAGCCTATCAAGTAATGATTCCATATAGCTTTAAACTTCTTTAACATAATTGTATTAACCTTTTAACGTCTTAACCGTTTAACTATTGTTTAAAGTATATAGGCGACTTAGTAAATCTTCATTGAACTTTGCATACTTTGACATCTTCTTCAGAGTTTATTTACAGACTAGAGAAGACACTGTACGGTGCTTGGTGAGCGATTTGCTTGATGATTCGCCAAGCGATCTAGCAGACGAGTTAGTCAAAGGATAATCTTTACAATTAGACGATGGTTCTGGTGACGAAGAGAACGAAGACTGGGAGAAATGGATGCCAGATCCTGTTGATGCTGATCCTGGTACGTTTATATTGTAAAGGGTGCATCAAAAGTGATGATCAAAACAGTAATTAAAATTGTATAGATTAAATATAGCAAAGAAGAGTACACTTATGTGTGTTTGGAAATACTTTTTTGCCAATTGTTTCACTGTTATTATCACCAAATGATGTACATTATTCATTGTGTTATAAAATGAATTCAGTGCAACTCTTATACGTTTTAGCAAATTCGGCAATTCGTGGCAAGTCGGTTCACGCCACATGCATGTTAATGTATCCTTCTTATCTTCCTATTTGTAACTTCAATTCAAGCTTTTGGCCAAACTTTTTGATGCATCAATGATATAATGTCATGAAAGTTTTATATTTAGATTTTTTGATGATACAATTTTAATGTTTTATAGCAAAATCAGCGCAACGGAGAATGTCAGATATAATATCAATGCTAGTTAACGTATACGGCAGTCAAGATCTGTTTGTAAATGAATATCGTACGTTACTAGCAGACAGGTTATTATCACAATTGAACTATCACACTGAACGAGAAATCCGCCACTTGGAGTTACTAAAAAGACGTTTCGGAGAGAACCAGCTTCATTATTGTGAAGTTATGTTAAAAGATGTATACGACAGTAAGAGAATAGACGGATATATACAATCAGACACTAGTTACACTTCAGAGAAGGAACAATTTCCTACGTCTGCGTTAGTATTGTCGGCACAATTTTGGCCACCTTTTAAAGAAAACTGGAAATTGGAGTTGCCGAAAGTTGTACAGGATCAGCTAACTAAATACGTGAAAGCGTTTGAAACTTTAAAAGGAAACAGGACGCTATGTTGGAAACCTCATCTTGGGAACGTTACTTTGGAGATTGAATTAAAAGATCGTAAATTGGATATAAATGTAACGCCGATTCATGCAACAATAATGTTTTTATATTGCAAGAAGAAAGTTCATCTAAAAATAGATCCCTATCGGATATCCTCGAAGAAGAAGAGGCTGAAAGCGCAATGGCGTCTGCGAGTGATCAGAGGGAGGAAGAGTTGCAAGTGTTTTGGTCCTATATCGTTGGCATGCTGACAAATTTAGATTCGATGCCTTTGGAAAGGATTCATCAGATGTTAAAAATGTTTGCGTCTCAAGGGCCAGGTGCAATGGAATGTGGCTTACCTGAATTGAGGCAATTTCTTGATCGAAAAGTTCGAGAACATCAGCTTTTATTCTCAGGTGGCCTGTACCGCTTACCAAAAACGTGAAACTATAATTATTACCTACGTCTCCGTAAATATGATATATAATGCGTTTAATTTCAAAAAGGTTTAAAAGTTGCATTAATATGTCGGAAGCAAGAATTAAACGACACATAAAATGTATCGATTTTATAAATGTTAATAGGAGAATGTCAATAGATGTTAGAAATTATTTCGTATTTCAGTATTTGATTTCTAGTATAAAACATGTAAGTAACATACTTCGCCTAAGTTTAAAGAAATCACCCAAAAATGATTATTTACTAATAAATATAATATTACTTTGGTTGACTGCACAATGTTGAGTTACGGATGTTTATAAAAATGAAGTAATAATATACGGCGTTATAGTACGGAGTACTTAAAATACATACAACTAAATGAAATATTACAATTTCATTTTGTTCACGCAAAAATGTACTTGTTCGTGTAAAAATTAACATGATATATTTAATTTAGTTGTAATTTATTTAAATTAATTATTAAATATTATTATAAATAGGCAAAAATACTGGTTATTCGTTTTCGAATTATTAAAAGCTGAGTAATAGGTTTTCGATAATTGCCATAATTGATTGCCAATCGGAGAACTGAATAGACCGCCGAATTTATCGGTCCACGCAACAGGTGAATATTTTCCAGTGTAAGCGGTATTAGAGTTACGCGAAAGAATGCCAGGCGGATTGCGAGGAATTTTCGAAACCGCAACACAGACCGAAAGAAGCCGAGCAACTAAATAGATAGAGATATTTACATTTAATTGGTGTTGTCGGTTTCATAATTTGCCTGTTTCCACAGGATTCTGATAACGTTCACATATTGTAGGAACATTTTTAATATTACATGTTGATGTATTTGTCGAATTGCGTTGCGATGTTTGAGTGAGTGGACGAAATGTATGCTGCGATGAAACGATATAACAAATGCTACGAAAAATATTTAAAGTAGAGGAATAAACAATAGACTGAACAGATTTTCAATCATTTATTTATGTTTCTTAATAAACATTTTTCTTCTCATATTTCTGTAGTGTTATGCATCAAATTTTTATTAGGTCTATGCAAATGTCCCTGTCACATACTTCTTTCAAGAAAATACATATGTATTTATTTTGTATTATGCTCAAAATATTTTCTCAGCTTGTCCACTATCTTTTACCATCTTCCGGACAGTCTATTGAGTCTGCATTCTGTCACGAAAAAACAGAAAAACCGGCTGCAAGCATTTTCTTGCGGCAGTTTCGTCCAGATTAAGCCTTGCGAACTATTTGGGTGAATTTGAAATATATAAACGAATATACAGTAATTCTTCGATTAGCCCACGCTATTAGCGCGGGTCGACGAGACACGCTTTCGTTCTTGTTACCCAAGCATCAGCATAAACAGTAGATAGTAAATTAGCATAAAAATTATGTAAACAGATAAGTCAATATGATCCAAATTATATCGTGTTTAGTCCCATTTTAATCACAGCAGCTTCACGAATTATTTAATATAATTTTCATAGCGCAATACGTAACAATAAAAAAAATTCACGGTTGCATTAGTTTGTTCTCACAGATACGAAGGCATTTAATCTTTCAAGGGTTACCGCAAGTATCAACCGCCGGAACGTGTCGGCCGACCCGGGGGGATTCCCCCCAGTGGTGGGGATGAAACGCGATCACTCACGCGATAGGACTCGCGTGACACTCATCGAGAAATTATTGTATCTAAATCCCTCGACAAAGTGTATATTCCGCAATGCATATACGTAGATAGATATTAGGTGTGCACGGGTATTCAAGAGTACAGGTTCAGCTCGGGCGGGAAAATTGAATGAGGTTCGACCTGGCCCACTTCGACGCGACGCGACTCGACCCAATTCGATGAGTCCCGACGCACAGTGGCACTTTCTGCCGAAAAGCTGGCCAAAACACAATTTTCGAGGTATAAGGCAGACTTATGCTAATATGGTACCTTTGTTGCATATATTTCAATGTAATAAATCACGCTTGAAATTTTAAAATATAGTTACTAGTTACTAATATGGAAACCTCCGAAGTTGGCGAAATTTGATTAGTGTTAATCATCTTATAATTCATGACACATTTAGTGTGTCAGGCATACTCTGTATCTTAAAGTTTCTATTTTAAAACATTTTTCTCTTTCAATGCATGTTACAGTTATGAACCCTGCACAATGGCAACACAAATCGGGTTGCTTGGGATACAACTGCGAACAACGGCTACAACTGCGAATCGGGACGGCCGGGTCCTGCCGATCGGTGTCATCAATCTGTAGTTCCCATTCCACAAATTTTACTATCTGTACTCACCTATGAGTCTCTCCCCGTTTACCATTTTTGAGATCTACTGGACTTTCGGGGGCAGAAAAGTTGGAAATAAGATTTATATCAGTTTTCAAGAATAGAAGAGTCCCGATCCGTGATAAACATATTGTGAGTCCAGAGCTAAATGAAAAAAGGCCGATTGATGCCGCCGATCGGCATGGCCGTAAGCGCCCTGCCGATGTTTAGTTCTAAGCAATAAGATGAGAAGCCTATGAATTGATTTTTAATTACAGTAGTAGTTCAGTTACTACTAGTATAGCTATACATTTTATTTAATATTTGAAGTATTTGATGGAATTTCAATTCTTCGCGCCGGATTATCCTTGGTTTGTAGTATAGGAACGCTTGTAGAGTTACACTTTTTTATCAAACTCTAATGTTCCAAATATAGAGTCAATGTTCTGCTCATTCCGTTTAATCAATTGAACATTAACACTAGAACTACCGGCGATTGACGTATACCTATTTCTACCGAAGGGGTCAAAATGACTTGTTTTTCAAATTAATAACCCTTTGCACTCGAGCGGCGCCGCTACGGCGCCCGGGCGATTTGATGCGTTCACTCGAAGTGCACCGTATCGGCGTTTCGGCGTTTCGGAACTCAATATGTTTATTTTCGATGTGAGATAAGATACTCTTATGGCAATTACTTTCTTGGACCAGGCTCAGCCTGCGTTCTTAGACAATTCTTAGCTTAGCTTAGTTAGTATCAGCTTAGCATTCGCCTAGAACAGTCTTTACCGTGAGAATAGTATTTTAAAAGTTTTTGAGCCCTATAAATATGGATCAAATCAGCTCAAGTTCTGACGAATTCGATTTGTCGTGTTTGAACGAGCAAATTACATCAATTCACGATGGATTATGCTACGAAACGGCGGAATCTAATGGGGAAGATAGTGATGAAGTGAGAGGTGTGAGACGCCGAAAAATCAGAATTATAGAGAGCGAAAGTGAAGCCGATAGTCAAGCCGAAAGTGAAACTGGGGAAGATGTAAGCAGTTCAGAATGGGTACTTTGCAGAGGATACGAAGAAGTGCCGCCAAGTGAACAATTTATATCTGGCGAAAACCCCACAGGTCCACGCATAAATTCAAATATAAAAGAAAAAGGGACTGCAAGGTGTGCTCTAACCGTAACAAGCCTGGCGGTAGACGAGAAATTTCATATTATTGTGATACATGTCCTGACAAACCGAGGATGCATCTTGGGGATTGTTTCACGAATTATCATACAAAAACTAATTACAGGGTATAATATTGAACAGATTTTGTTGTATTTAATGTAACAATAAATAAATTAGTGAAATTTTATTATTTGTATACGCTTGGTTGAGTATAAAATGATTTTAAAGTACCTGTAAAACACTTCCCTAATATAGCCGAAATCGTCTCGAGTTGCTGGCTCGCCCGCGCGAAAAAGGCCTCGAGCGCAAAGGGATAACTCTTTTAATGAAAGACATAGCAATTTTTACGTTTTTTTTATATTTTCTTATTTTATGAGTGAAAATTGAATATAAACTGAATAATGATAATAAGATAATAACAATAATTTTCAAAATAATTACGCTTAAAAGTCAAAGACATTTTTTACAAGTTACAATTGTTTTAGCAGAGCAAGTACCACAGACTCGTTTATGACATGTACCACAAATATTCTTCGTCTTATTATTAGTACAATATGCTATTTGACACTTTGGCTATTTTCAATGAATTTATTCCACACTTGTGAAACTAATGTAAATTTATCTCTATGCAATCGTTGGCTTCTTTCATTTTTCTTATCAAAACGAAGTACACGAAGAATTTAGGCGAATTTATTCCTGCTCATTGTTTTAGAGAAACATGCAGGACCGCATTTCTTGGACCATAAATAGGAAAACTTGAGGTTCTTTGCTTCGTATGCCTCACGGGCATATAAAATTTCTATAAATGCATTTAATTCTGCTAACGATAGAGTCCAGTCGGTGTCCTCAATTCGGCGGGCTTCTGCTTCAGTGCCTCATATCTGCTTGATATGCCTCATAACACTATTGCAGAGTATCAAAGAAAATGGTGTTCTTACACTGGCTTTCATGATATGTCGAATGAATTTTCATGAATTTTGTACATGTAAATGTACGAAAATATACTTAGTTTTCTAAAAATGTATTTGAATTATACAAAAGTAATATGAGAAACTTCAAAAATCACAAGTTTACCTACATTCCGTGGGGGGTCAAAATGACCCATCTCGGTATATGGAGGTATACTGCATAACATTTTATATCAAAAAGACAAAAAAAAAGGAAAGTTTTTTACAGAATTAGTTATTTGCCTATTTTAGAAAAAGTCATATAAAATTTTAAAAGACAAGGTGTACTGAAAATGAATAATGATTATAAGAAATGCCAAAAAAGTCATTTTGACCCCCCTTGGTAGTTCTAGTGTTAATAAACTTTGTTTTTTAATTGTATGTAATAAACGCCTTACAATAAAAATAAAGATACAATATGGCCTGAAGAGTATGTATCACGTTTGGTTTCATTTTAGTCGGAAGAATTTCAACAATATCTTTAAAAAAATTGGAAGTCGAGAAAACTAAAAATGTTAAGCTGCCGTTTTTAATATAGCATCGTTTTGAATTTGAGTAATCACACCGACACAGTGGCATTTAAATGCTCGGCTGCCTCGGCCATCGTTATATCCTTGTTTTTTCCTTTACAACCTAGCGGCACAGACAAAAGCGAGCCGCGAGCCCTGCCGCCGACACTGGCTTATAATTAAACAATTTACACATCGATCCAGCAGTATATCATATACTGTATGTATTATATGTGCACCCATTTCAAATTAGCATGGTACACTGTGCTTGCTCCATTTGACGAGTGGTCAAGCTTTGTAGTTTGTTTAGAGGGGGTTAGGAATCCCCTATCACTTTTTTCATTTAGCTCTGGACTCACTGTAACTAAGATATTATAATTGCAAATTAATTTATTGAGCCAATCCCGGCGGCACTGCAATGCCAGGCTGACTCGTGACAGAGGTAGAGCAAGCTCCAACAGCTCCGTCTGATTCCAAAAATCAGTTTAATATTCTGACTCCCCGATGGGGAGTGTATCAGATATTAAGCTGATAAGAACAGATACTACACTTTGATCTTAGCCATAAGGCCGAGAAGCGATGCTGACCTTAGCTTTAGCTACCCTTATGTACTATATATCGGCCAATTTCATGAGCGAGAAAGCAACTAACATATCTTTCCACCTAGTGGCGAATTCCTGAATTAAGGCCAATTGTACCACATTTGTTTTAAACATACATATTTATAAATCTTCACTTCCTGCAATAAAGTTGGAAGATATAATAGCACTCCAAGGAATAAATTTATAAATCATCATTACTAAGAAAAATTTATGTTATTTCTGGACGAATGGGTACGGTTAATGTGTTTTTTAAATTTTTGTAATAAGTGACATGAATAATTTTCGGCATTCGATCCCTCATTCCTTTTGCTTTTACCAACAGTTTCTTTTACGTGTGTTCGCCTTGCACTTCTCCTCGCGGCTCACAAGTCGCAGGACAATTTCATATCTTGAATTCGTGTCTCTCGTTGCCGCCACCGATCGAAAGACAAAATGACGTCAAAGTCCGATATAAGCAACTCTGCAAATAGATAAAGTAACTTTTTGTTATAATGTGCTTAACAGTTTAGGCTTCCGTCATATAAATTAAATATGTAACTTTTAATCCTTTTACTAAGTTAATCTACTAAGTTTTTCTAACAAGGAATCATACCGGGGTGTCCGTCTCCGATTTTGATGCAACTTGGTGGATATATTAAATAGGTGAAAATAAGGGACACGTATTTTTTTATAGCGGCCCAATTGCAAGTTTAGGGGTGAAATCACCCCTTGAAGTTTCAACAGAAAAATGGTATCTCGAAAACTGTCACAGATATAAGAAAACTTCTTAAGCAAAAGTTTCATGATTTCTTGAGGCAAAACAAAAAGTGGTCGTAGATTTTGTAAAAAGTAATTTGTTTATAAGAAACAAATTTATTGTTACATTATTTTAAGAGATACAACAATTTACAAAATGACAAAATACAACCGAATTTTTTTCTGAATCCGTTGACATATAATATGATGGATTTGTCTCCTATAAATTTGTAAATCTTCATACAGGGTCAGAGACTCTGTCGGACCCTGTATAATACGCAGATGGCTACGGCCGCACAAGAACATACAGTATGTATACATGTATAGGCATACGGGCGGCTATTTTTTTGAGATACGCATTTATTAATTACAACAGGGTCATCTTATATCATCTAATTTGCAATAGCCATATTAATCATATTAGTATGTATTGTAGTATGATATTGTTAGGAAGTACTTTGTTGCTTGCAAATTAATATCCGTTAATAACAAAATTGGTAGAAAAATTAGAGAAGTAGTAGACATGAAATTTCACTGGGGCAGTTTGTTTGGGGGGACTTTCCTATTTGTTGGGCGGGCTAAATGGGTCTCGTACCTGACTTCCCAATTTGACGGTATATGGTAACTCACAAGGGAAGTTGGGCAACTCGGAGATGATGAAAAATGAAATTTTGCTCAAATGTAGTTCATATTATACTAACAGCGGAACAATTTTGGTTCACCTCTAGGACCGTTTTCCAGCAGGAAACTGAAATTGTTCCGCTGTCAGCATAATATGAACTATATTTCTGCAAAATTTCAAATTTTTGGGAATTTTCGAGTTGCCCCACTTCCATTGTCAGATAGTGCTTACTGCGGCGCGCTTTTAAAATACTGGAGAGACGGGAGAAAATATCAGCTTTACGCATAGCGGAAATATTGTACTTGGCCTATACAGGGAGGCCTATACAGGGAGTCCCGTAGCTACTGCAGCATCAGAAAAGGGGGGTAGCTGGGGTGATTCAGAACAACTTTTGCCTTGACCAAAATGTTGTTTGAAGCTTCGTTTTCAGTTATTAACCAAAAACACTGCCCAATTTAAAAGCTATTTTTTCTTAGCCTAAACTTTCACCCCAATGTCGACTGCATCGCATGCGTCTGGAAAATTTCGCTGGCGACCGACACGGACACACCCAACACGCTATCTTAACCTAAGTAAGGCCCTTTTTTAACAGTGGTATCTTGGCCCGAGCTAAGGCCAAATTTGTGACTCTACAGTTGTTTGAAGCTTCGTTTTTGAGTTAGTAACCAAAAACAGTGCTCAATTAGAGCGCCTGTAGAGCACGAACTCTAGCGCCTACCTTTCTACTGCCCTCGGTGGTACTCCCCTACGGGGGCATCGGTAGTATCGAGGAAATCGTACGGAAAATATTACATTGTTATTGATTCATGTAGGAGTTTAAATAGGATAGGTGCGTAATCTAAACCGTTGTGCCGTGAAGGAAACGGGTGTCGGTCGTTGCCTGTTTACTCGCGGGAAAAACATAAACAGCGGCGATGGGTCAACGATCGCCGAATAAACAGGTGTGAAAGAGTGCGTGCGATGACGAGAGAGAGAGAGAGGGAATATCGAGGTTCAATATCCACGGCTGCGAGTGGACAAATGTGCGTATGTGTGGTGGTGTATATGTATATTTAAAAGGCCGCAAGGAAAGAGGAGAGTTTAGAGCAAAGCATTAGATTGGAAAGTGTGTAACAGAGAGAGTGTCCGCTTAGATATTAAAAGCTACCGTTTAAGTAAAGTTCTTAGAAAATATTAAGCCCACTCCTAAAACTACTTATTTCTAATACCACATTCATAAAAAATAAACTAATTATTCTTTTCATCAATCGCGCACGGTCGTGGTCGTTATTCATGAGTACCGAATAATTCCACATTATCCTTAATTTAAGACTATGTAACATTTGCCGTACGCTTTCCTCGATATCCTCGATGCATCCGTGCATGACCATGAGTGCATGACTATGAGTGCAGTAGAGAGTAGGTGCCAGAGCGCGCGCTCTACGGGCACTCTAATTGGTCAGTGTTTTTGGTTAATAACTGAAAACGAAGCTTCAAACAAGATTTTGGTAAAGGAATAAGTTGTTCGGAATCACCCCAGCTACTCCCGATTGCCCGAAGTCACTCTGTATGTATGTCTCGTATCGCAGTGAATGGGTTAAGGTATTTCTTCCATGATTGATCCCGCGCTAATCTGGAAAGTCATTGTGTCACCTATCGCTGAATTCGTCTTGACAGTTGCTTTCGTCTGACACAAAAACCGATGTAACATTTGTCACGCTGAAGCACCTTTGGTCATATTGGAATATGTAGCAACATTTTTTTTCAATTATTTCTTTCTTCTTCGAAGTGGTACCATCATAAACCCATGCCTTTGATACGAGTGAGCTTCTTTCACAGTTTAATGTAGACGTGTCGAAGCGATGAGTAACTATGTAACCATGTAACCTATCGTACGGTCAAGCATTTGGTTTAAAATTGTTTCAGAAAGTGACCCAAGTTTGACAGATTATTTATTAATAAAAAGTAAACATTTTTTCTCTTTTATAAAACGATTAGTCAACACTTCTGATACCCTTACTAATTTGGAGAAATACGTACTCATTTTGGACACTACCACCTTTCTTATTAAACACCTACTACTGCTTGCCACCTAAAGGTGGAACGAACGTATTTGGACGAATATCCGTTTGTTTCGTAATGCCGCGACGAACCATTTTCAATCGGTCTTTTGCGCGAACACAAAGGGATTCGTTGCCACAGTGTGGATGGTTATCTTCGGGTTTGCCGCGTTCGAGCCCAGGCACAGTGCGTCATTTAAATGGGCGTTCGGGACAAAACTCCAAAAATGCATATAATAAATAAATAATGAACATCTTTATAGTGGAAAAGATGAAACTAGTTGTACGACATAACATCATCAATAACATCATATAAATAACCACAATCGTATTCCATCCAGCGTAAACCATCAATCTGGCGGATGGACTCATATAAGCGTTTGGGGAAAACAACTGCTAGAGGCAACAACTCATATATGCGTCCGGCCTAAACAGATATATGCCGTGTAAGAAATCACACAAAGAATCATTTTATTTATCCCGTGGACAATCTGTGCGTGTACATATGTCCAGAATTTGCCATCTTGGAGTGCTATCAAGGATAATAGCGTGCAGGCAGAAATGTGCACTGGCAATTTCAAACGACAATCGCGACAGCAGTTCAGCCTCACGATCAGTGGTGCAGAAATATCGTTCGCAGTATCGATGTTATCGATGGTTGCTACTATCGAAAACTATCGATAATATGTTTACTACCGATAGTTATCGAAAATGTGGGTTAATATTCTTATGCCGCGAATTTAAAACGCTGTAATGCCGTGTTGCAGCTGCGGCGCGCTCGTCTATACCCACCTTTACGGTTTCAGATTTTCAATTCCGACATACAGTAATGTCTCGCACTGTGTCCAAAATCGTGATTCGATGGCTGTCCATTTCTATCCCCTCTACTTGGGGCCGTCCCCCTTGGATTCGGGGAAGCGTCGTTCGGATCACCTATGATGTTGTGATTCCGAGATAAGAGGCAGCCCAGCGTAGAGTACGAGGAGTGGGCAAATTTAAATGCCCGTGTACGTGTGAGACAATACTAATGCAATCAAAATTTAACATTAAAACTTGCCTTTTTTGTGTCCGTTTTAAATGAAATTTTACAAACATATTTGTTACAATCTCCCGATTAAAATGACACCAAACACGACATAGTTTGGACAGTTTTTACTCTATCATGGTAGTAATAATGGTGTTCGAAACAATCAGTTCCATGGCACCAATCTATGTCGTGTTTGGTGTCATTTTAATCAAGAGACGGTAACAAACATTTTGGTAAAATTTCATTTAAAACGGACCAAAAATGAACAAGTTTTATTCTTAAATTTTGATAGCGTTAGTATTGTCTCACACGTACACGGGCATTTAAATTTGCCCACTCCTCGTACGCTGCGCTGGGCTGCCTCGGTTCTCGGAAGTCACACATCAAAGGTGATCCGAACTCGCTCGAGAATCGTGTCCGTATTCGATAGCTGTCCACGTTCGGTCCCGAGCGATGGACACAGTGCGAGACATTACTGTAGTTTCTGATAAACTGCAGTACATAAACTCGAATAGTACCTAGATAGGATATCATTGTAATTCACTCGCTCTCATTGCTTGTCATTCACATCATCAACTCAGATTCAAGAAACTCGGAGCCATATTGCAGCAGGCAATTCCTGAAGTCACTACCTTCATCGTTAAATGTCGTGGAGCGAGCTTCCAAGCTCGTCAAGCTGCGACAACTTAGTAGGCACCATCGAACAGTGGATACATCTCTGTAAGCAGACTAATTGTAAGACATGAAACTCCGAGAAATATTGCATGATACAAGTTTCAAGTTAGTTATAGAATTATCTCTACAAATGAGCTTTTGGTGGACGGCAGCTCGTACTTCAGTGTGAAAGAAATAACGCTGGCAATGGTGTTGTGCCTACTGAACAATTGGAATAGTCGAATAAGATGTACGAATACGCAGAATGTAATCTTTATAACGTATACAGGGTGAGTCAAGTTACAAGCTTGATTCTCCAGAACTATTAGAAATAGGAACCTCATTTGGTTTTCGAACTTGACTGATCGTCGTTTCGTTGCATCCAAGCGACAGTGAACTTCGATTCAAATCGAAAGTGGCGAAAAAAGATGAGCGCTCTAATTTTTTAAAATAGAATAGAACATAAACTTGTACATTCTCGAGTAGTTCTCTGCAATCCTCGCAACTTTTTTCTGAAACATTTTCCTTTATTTTATACAAATAAAGGAGATACAATACAAAGCGGTCGCCCCGTTTCAATACCCGGGAACTCAATTGAAGCCCATTGCCACTTGCATAAATACTAACCGCGAGCAGCATAATTCCAAAAAATGATTTGGCCATTATCTATTATAATTACGGAGAATACATCTTGTAAGGCTTTATGTGCCTCACCCTATACAAATTTGAAGAACGAAAGAGAGAAATTGGAGATATGACCCTTCGTTTCCAAGAAAAGCTGATTCAGATAACCTGGAAAGAAGAAGAAAAGCCAGATTTAAAAAAATACAGTGCAGCTGATCGGAGAGATTCGTCCCACACCAATACCAATTCGTGTAGTGGAAGCTGCACATGTAAAGATATCACCCTAAGTTGGAACGAGGAGCGATGTACAGAAAAGGCAATAAATTGTATGTCGCGGTCACCATAGCGTGATTCTCAATCGCGTTTCGCGATTCGCAAATAGACGCTTTTCTAAAATTGCAGAAGTTTCAATATTAACACTATGCCGTCCGGGGACACCATGTTGTGTCGTGTATTATACTCTCTCCCGGCAACCTCGAAAAACCGCCGGCGCCAAACGAAAGGATCCTGATGTGACGTGCGGACGGCAAAGTGTTAATTAAGGCCGGGGCATTATATCGGTCGATATTGATAAATATGAACAGTATAGAGTTTGATAGATGGTTACAAACTCCATGACATGTAAACGTTTTTGGGACTAACTGTTAGAAATGTTTGGCATTTAAAAACTACCTAAAAACAGCAGCATCTGATGGTCAATCGTACGTGCTAATAAATATATAATTTAAAAGCTATTTATTGTACTGCAAAGGCAAGTAAGTGTTGGAACATAAGTTAGGAATTAGTGCCCCTAGCGGACCCTAGCCTCTCGCTACGAATAGAGGTGTGTAGTGTGTGGCATGTATCGGACGTCCGAGTCCGATGCTTATGCATAGTAGTACATGTTGCGTCGCGGACGAGCAACAATTACGATCCCGCGCCTTACCTGCGAACGACGCTAATAAAACCATCGCTTGCCAAAAAGGCGGCTAATAATCTGCACAAGGAACAACCGTGAATGTGCAGATGTTTAGCACGTTTATGACGCGCAAGTAACAAAGCTGTTTTTGAGGAAATTCATTTTATTTCCCTAACCATGACTCTATAAACCGTCACATCTGTACACGACCTCAACAGCTAATTGCATGCGTCATAAACGCGGACCTCCAAAGGGGGGCTTGACTCTGGGCCCAACAGCCACTGACCAGGTCAAGTCTCAACACCCTGGCGGAAATCCCCATGCGTTGTCAAACCGACGACAACGCTGAAGTCGCACCCCCTCCTCCAAGGAAACACGCTTCGGGCGCTGAGGAAGGGTGCGGCTACACCTTACAAAATATGCTGATTGGTATTTAGACTTTCCCTAAATGACCAATCAGCATGCTCAAACCCACTTCCGAGTCGACGTGTGAGGAAACGCTCGATGAGGAAGTCAGTTAAGATCAAACAATCCAACGTGTCGCATACCACGACACATAAGTTAACGTAAATCTATCCAACGTGTCGCATACCACGACACACAGTTACTATTCCAACGTGTCGCATACCACGACACATAAGCTATATCAATCCATCCAACGTGTCGCATACCACGATACAGTGTGTGTTCAAGGAGTCTAACATGTCGCATACAACGACATACTAGACTCCATCCAAGCGTCGCATACCACGACATACAATAGCATCAACCGAACACTTCATTCGTAACATTTACCATCATACAACCAACCGAGTCTTGGTTCCACCTTCCCAATAGTGACTCGTTATAATTAATATTTGTAACGAGGCGGTATACCGAGTATTACCGTATCTCCAAAGCGTCGCATACCACGACGCTCAACAGTACACATGCAGCATCAGCATAGTCGATCCCACCTGACTTCTTCCAAACCGGGCGTTTATCGGTCCGTCCGCATGTTTCGGACTGTCCAAGCGTTTGAATGTCGGGCTCAAACACATCCAGCTACAACCGTTTTGAGTTTTCACTCGCTTTGACACGTGTGCGCGCTTTCTGACATTAATCATCCAAACACTTTTTTCATAATTAATAAAACACTTTATTCCTTTCGGAAAACGAATAAAAGTATGAAACAGTTATTAAACGACTTGTTAATTAAATTGTTATTTATGAATAACGAAGAATTACACATTATTCTTAATGTAAGACGATTGTAATATTTGGCGTACGTTGCCCCTCGAAGCACCTGATTACGGCCGCGACGATTGTGACTGATTGTGAGCTCGCGCTATACGGGCGCTGTAATTGGCCAGTGTTTCCCGTTAATAACTAAAAAACAAAGCTTCAAACAACATTTTGGTCAAGGAAAAAGTTGTTGAGAATCACCACAGCTACCCCCCATTTCCCGATGTTGCGGTAGTTACGGGACACCCTGTATATGTGTATGCATACCTATACCCGTTTCAACGAGACGAGTCAGTAAACGTAAACAAAACTGTTGCGCCTTGTGCACGTGATAAATGCTAGCAACTGCAGCAAATAGCAAGAGGTAACGACAAAGAAATCGGGTGAAGTGACACTCGATATAGCCGACATGGAGGGGGTGATCTCCTAACTCGGTGCTTATCTAGAATGTAGAGGCACGGGTCACAAGTGGCCCGCGGTCCGCCAATTCTCCAGCCCCGACCCTAAATTATTGCTGTTATGTAAATGTATGCCACCAACAACTCGTAAGACAAATATTTACATCCTGTATAAAGTCCAATCATGTTGCAAGAGTGATTAAACTTTTAGTTTAGGGACTATTTTAGTCTATATCTCTGTAGAATAGTGAATGCACTTTCCAGTAACCTTGACCGCTGATGTACATATTTGATCCTGAAGCGGGTCTGGCACAAACCCATTTAAGGCATACAGTAATTTCTCGAAGAGTGCCACTCGAGTCCTATGGCGAGACAAATCGCGTTTCATCCCCAACACTGGGGGAATCCCCCCCAGTTTATAGCCGACACGTCCCGGCTGTTGATACTTTGGGTAACCATTGAAAGATTAAAGGCTTCGTATCTGTGAGACGACACTAATGTAACCGCGAATTTTTTATTGTTACGTATTGCGCAATGAATATTATATTAAAATATTCGTGAAACTGCTGTGATTAAAATGAGACTAAACACGAGAAGTTCTTAGCCGAAAAGCGCAATTTTGTTTACTATAATTATTTATAGTAACAATTATTGTTACCCAAGCATTAGCATAAACAGTAGATAGTAAACATATAAGTCAATATGATCCAAATTATATCGTGTTTAGTCTCATTTTAATCACAGCAGCTTCACGAATTATTTAATACAATTTTCATAGCGCAATACGTAAAAAATAACAAAAATTCACGGTTGCATTAGTGTGTTTTCACAGACACGAAGGCATTTAATCTTTCGAGGGATACCGCAAGTATTAACCGCCGGGACGTGTCGGCCGGCCCGGGGGGATTCCCCCCAGTGGTGGGGATGAAACGCGCTCGCTAACGCTGTACGACTCGCGCGGCACTCATCGAGAAATTACTGTAATTTGGATCATATTGACTTATATGTTTACATAATAAAACTCTTACCCATTGATTCACTATTAATTATACACTTAGAATTTTCACTATTAATTAATCAATTTTTATGCTAATTTACTATCTACTATTTATGCTAATGCTTGGGTAACAAGAACGAAAGCGTGTCTCGTCGACTCTGACTGCGCACAAAGCGTGTCTCGTCGACTCTGAGCGATCGCAACATGTTTCTCCTCGACCGGGGGGATCGTACGGAAGCATTTCATGCTCGGCTCGGAGGGATCCGTTTTTGTAATTTATCAACGCAAATATGATCCAAATTATATCGTGTTTGGTGTTATTTTAATCACAACAGCCTCAGCTATATTTTCATAAAATTTGCAGAACGAAATAATTAACAATAAAGAAGTTTTATAGTTGCATTAGTGTTGCCTCACCGATGCGAAGGCATTTAAATCCCTTACAGACGCCCGACTTCTCTTTCCTCTCTTTCTTTCGCGCGCTGTCCTTTTCTGTGGCCGTCGATGTCGGCGCCTGCACAATAGACGGCTCGGCCGAAATTTCCAAGAACCCAAAGTTCACCTAAATTCGATTAGTGCGCGCATCCGGTCCCGAGTAGCACGCGCTAACCGAAGAATTACTGTACCTATAGTTTTTTGCAAATATCTCGAAAACTAAGACCGAGCGAGGGTTATATGCATAGGATAAAGTTGTTCAGAATCTGGGTGAGTCTGGGTTCTTCCCTTGTTTTACCGCAAAATTTTCGTATCTGGGGCTCAGAAAATCCACACGTCATCGTGGAGAAACCAACGCATCCACAACGAGCGACTGTCTGGTGCGGATTTTGGTCTGGCGGCATTATTGGGCCCTTTTTCTTCGAAAATGAGCAAGGAAACACCGTTACAGTGAATGACGATCGCTACCGCGCCATGCTAAGCGATTTTTTGTTTCCCAAAATTGAAGAGGATGACATAGACGACATTTGGTTTCAACAGGGCGGCGCAACGTGCCACACAGCCAACGTAACAATCCATCTTTTGCGCACAGTTTGCGAAAATCGCATAATCAGTCGAAATGCTGATGTCAATTGGCCACCTCGAAGCTGCAATTTGACTCGGTTGGACTCTTTTTTGTGGGGAGCCGTTAAGGATAAGTGTTACGCTAACCATCCAGAGACGATTGACGACTTGAAACATGAAATCGATGTTGCCATTGACGAAATAGAGGCCTATACAATCGAAAATGTACTGAATAATTGGACTGATCGAACGGGGTATTGTAAGGCTAGCCGTGGCAGTCATTTGAATGATGTTGTCTTCCATTCCTAAATGGAAAGGTTCAATCTTTCTAATAAACTCATAACTTTGAAAAAATATTCATTAGTTGTTCTTTTTATAGCCGATTGAAATTCCAAATCTTAAATGGCCCACCCTGTAATTAGGGATATAGGTCAGGAGTTGGAATCATAGGATGGGTGACTAAACGGGGTGAGTCACAGGGTACGGGCAAGGATGAAGAAAGTTTGGCAGGATGCAATAATATTGCATACTGCTGGTGTGTAGCTTAAGATTAAGTGCATTACATTACAATACATAACCCTATAATGTATACTTTATGAATCAATACAAAATTTACAATTTTTAATTATAAACCTGTTGTTGGATTCCGATGGTGAAGGATGCGACCGATTACATTCAATAACATAATAATTTATTGAAGGTTCTGGAATCCCGTTCTCACTACAGAATGCAACTAATGCGGAGACACAGCAGTTTTAAAGTTAAAGAATAATAGTAAGAATGTATAAGTAACTACTTAACCGACCGAGTAACGTGGTCGTCTGTGGATTTAATTGTAAGAGTTAAGAATATCGAGTGTACCATTTCGCAATAGTACTTCTATTCTAAATTTGGAGCGGTGGGGATGACCTTGGCCCTTGTTGTGACATCGCAGCCGAGCATGAGTCCTGACCCTTAGGACGGAAAGCTATGTCATTATGACTAATGCTAGTCATGACTAAGGGAGGACTCACATACCTCGGTCTTATCGAAGTCGCGGGGGCTAGTCATCCAACATTGTGTTTTCTATCAAAATTTCTTCTTGCGCGAATTTGGGGACAATGAGACTAGCCGAAGAATAATATTGAAATAGAATAACAAACAATAATCATTTGTTTAAGGATAGAAAACTTTATTAAACAATATAAATTTGGAAAATAATGTTACATATCATAGTATATTACTATAATAATATTATAATGTTAACAAAATATTGTATGAAGACTAATGACCAAATACACAATTACAAAATACCCATTTTAAAATAATTTCAGAACCTGCTGCATAGTTACTGGCATACGCATACATGCATATTCAACACAGAGGTGAAAAAGTTTGTTAACAACCCAATT
Organism: Nomada fabriciana; assembly: GCA_907165295.1. Classification (NCBI taxonomy): domain Eukaryota; kingdom Metazoa; phylum Arthropoda; class Insecta; order Hymenoptera; family Apidae; genus Nomada; species Nomada fabriciana. The sequence goes on from OU015689.1 coordinate 13,770,174, forward strand.
AGACCTACTAGGAAGGAATCGTTAAATGCTATTTGCGCCAAGAACTGCATAATTTCCAAACCATGCCTTTTTGCGAGGTCACATAACGCTTTTACAAGTTTTGCCCCATTTTCTCGTGTCATGTCATATATAATTTTTGGCAGAGATACCAAATCCGATGATGCATAACGAGTGATTAGAGCGGTACTGACCATTCCGCCTGAAAAAAAGCAAAAACTTATTTTTCAGTTTGACATTTAACTAAGAATAAATGGAATTTAATCGTCGTAGTACAGTAAATATAGAATTAAATGAAAAACGTAGTGTGTGGACAATAGAGGTGTGCGAACACTCGAATAAATTTTAAATTATATTATATTATTATATATATTATATAAATTTTGTTCGATTGATCGGGCCGAGTCGAGCGCTTGAATTTTTCGAGCTACTCGACATCGACGAACTGCTGAGAACAAGGCGAAGTACTTGAAAATATCGATTTTTCGGGATTGGTAACCTTTTTCGGTCGCTGGGGTTACCGAAAAATGAATGTCGGTAACAATTAGTCTTACGACGCGACGCGCCGTCCAGAGCTCGAATAATATTCCCCGAATATGGCCCGAAACATGGGTGTCGAAAGGTTCGCTTTTCTTCCTTATATGAGAATATTTTGAGTTGGGTGAGGGCTCATTCCAAAGAGGAAGGTTCAACGCGGAGCGCTGCAGGCCCCGATTATGTCACAAAACTTTTTTAGTGACCTAAAAATGCATATATTCTGCGAGTGCATTTTGTCGATTTTTGTTACACTTTGAACACTCATATTACTAGATATCAATACAATTTTGTTGAAACATCTCTGCAGCGCCCCGCGTTGAACCTTCCCCTTTCGAATGAGCCCTCACCCAGCTCAAAATATTCTCATAAGAGGAAAAAAAATCAACCTTTCGACACCCATATTTCGGGCCATATTGTGTCGATATACAGCTCGCACAGTGCGGCGACCCTATTGTATCCTTGGACATTTTGGCAAAAAACCAAATTCGAATTTCAAAATTTACCTTTATAGGCAAGAAGCTATGAACCTTTTCCAATTATGTACAACTTTTTCTTTTAACTTTTTCGCACCAGATAATCCAGGGTAGCCAAAAATAAATACCAATGTAAAATATATATTTTTCTTCATTTGTTGTTTAGTACGTCTGTTTGGTGATTTTGGTTAAATTTTTGTGCAGTACATAATCTTGCCGGTATAATAATTCCAAAATAAAAAAAAACAAACTTTAAATTGAAAATGGAGCTTTGTTTTAGTTAGATTGGATTAGATTAGATTCGAGCCTCTAGTTAGTGCAACAATAAGAATTGCATTAAAGATCTGACGAAAAAGCAGCTAAATGCAAAAAGTGCTTGGATAACTATAATCTACATATGTATGTAGTTTCTAGAATATAATGGTGAAGAGTTTTTTTCGCCCAATCCTAGCCAATTTGCGTAATTAAATAATGTTTATATGCCATATATAATGAAGTTGTTCCGCTATCGCGTTATCAGGCCCTAATATCTAGTGATATCGAATCAACGATCGACAATATAACTATAACTATCGATAGCGATAATAACTGAGAAGCGAAATTCGAAGCCGGATGAGCATACGCGCGATAAATAAAGCTGTACATTATTCAAGTACCAGCCGTAGGTTCTCGAACAATAGGAAACTCGGAGCATTCGAATCCTAGAACACTTCACTTGGAAGATTCTAAAGGTTATTTATTACGGAGCGTAAAGAATTAGCTAAAGTCTATTGAAACACGTACGACCTCCGGAGGTTGTCAGACCCCACGATATCCTATTCTGGCCGCCACATGTTCTACCGTTGAACAAAAGGACACCCCAAGGGCCACTTGACTCTTCAGCGCGCTTTCTTCGACCCTCGCGCGTTCTTCCTTAGCTTTCCCGCGTTTTCCCCAAATACGCGCGTACCCTGACGCCCTTACCGAGAAGTGTAGCACTGCCACCTCCACGCGCACAAGGACGAATAGAAACCCACCAAGAACCAACCCCATTGGACGAGGACGATTTCGAAAGAGGACCAAGGAACCCAGGAAGAGGAAACAAAGCTGTAATGGAAAGAAGAAGCCCCGCACAGGAGATTAAATCGAGTCGTGAAAGGAAGATCAATCTAAGCATTTGAACAGAGATCAACTTAGCCTTGAACAGAGCTACTGAGCGAATTACTTGTACAAATAAATACTATCTCTTGGAATAAAACAGTGAATCTTTACAAAAGAGTTTATAAAAGTTAGTGTTCTTTGAATATTCCGCGCCTTTCCACAAGCAGAGCGGTTCAGCGCTCCACGGGCATCCGAACCAACTCCAAGTCCTCATATCCTACCAATCGCGGCGCAACATTAGAATTTGGCTCTGTCACTTCAAAATGTAAAGATCTAAAAATCTAATCAGAACGGGAACCAGGGGTGGGTTTATAAGTCATTTTTTAGTTCGTTTCGAAGTTTTATAAATTTTATATTTATTTGTCTTACACTTTATTCTTTATTATAAAAATAGTTGATAATACGTTTATTATTACCGATAATACTTTTCAACATGCAATAAATGCACAATCAGCTTTAGAATCCTTAAAATCCAAAATTACAACATTCTTAAGTAATAAACAAAATTATGAAAATAGATCGGCAAGTTCCTTACATTCCTAATATAGCAACAGTTATATCTACCCTAGGAAAAAGAAGAAACGACTTAAATTTTGATGTATAAAACATTAATTAATGCCGTCATGTTAAATACCTGACTATCTGATTCTAAAGAATATTTTCAAGAACTGAGAAAAATATTATACATAACCTAATTGATTCACACAAAAAATTTAAAACTGTTAATTTTTAAATGCAAAAATAAAAGAATATATGACAAATTGAAACATTAGGAATTGGTAAAAAAGAACCTTGTTCACCTTTTATATTTCCGAAATTCTAATTATGATCCAATAAATTTACAAAAAGTAAATACTAAAAACTATCGACTAAATAGTCGATAGTATATCGTTACTAAATAGCAATTAGTCGATAGTTTAAATTAGTCGATGGTGCCATCGCCACTAACAACACCAAGTGGTTCGAAGAACGATCTCATTTAACAGAGAAAAATTCTTTGTTTAAAAATAATATGGTGAAATCCGATTGTGGTACAAGTGATGTTTTCTCACGTATCCAGTACGCGTTTCCTATTTTATACGAAAAGGTTCGTTTATATTTTCCAAATCCTTTACGTTCTGAAACATTTTCGAAATATGCAGATTGATATTTCTGATATTGTACATTTCACTTAAAATGCAATGTATCGGTTTATTTAAATCACGAACTAATTTTTCACTTTCAATATCAAAAGACAAATTGCTGTTTTAGACTCAAAATGAATGCACAGACGACCAGTTTACTAAGGTGATCGAAGAAATAAGGACTTTAAACCTGACACAGTTTGTGGAAGATGTAGTTATTTATCATATACAATTATATATTCGGCAAAATGTAGCGCCTACATTTTGGAAGAAATTTATGAACAGCGCTGAGGGTCAGCAAGGTTTCGAGCAATTTAAAAGTGCAGTAGATGGATTGTACACGAGTTTAACAGAATTTTTACCCGTGCTGAAAAGATTAGAATATCTGGCGCAAGAAGAAACACAGGAAGCTGCTACAAACGAAAACAACGTACTAAGTCGATTCAAGTTAATTGTACGATCTACATTGTTAAGTCAATTACCGCTTCATTACGAACATATAGTTGAACAGTTTTATAAAATTGCATTCAACGTATTCTGTAGTGCGGACAACGCTACTCATGGTAATCATCGATATTGATTATCGAATTTAATATTTATTCATTTTATTCCTTATCTGTCTTATCTAATGTTAATTATTTTGTCGTTTCTCTTACAATTGTTTCTTGTTGAGTAATTATAATTTCGAATTTTGTTTAATAGAGCGTGCCAATGTTAAGACTTTGTTGATCAATTACAAGTATTCTTTGTTTCCAAACACAAACCGTATTAAACAATTGCACATTAAACAATATAATATCCAAAAGGATAAAAAAGGATCCTACAGAAGTACACAGACGCATGTTGGTTTTTGTATGCAGTCACTGAGCGGCAAAGTGTTAATGTTTAATTGATATTTTTGATATATGAGTGACGACCCGGGGTTGTCGCACGAGTCCAGCGCCATGTGTGTATATTCAACGGCGATAAATCTTTACTTTATAATTAACATACGGGCTATAGGATAATGCAGACGATAAAGGACTAGTAGGGCTGCCATCAATCCTATAGTCATCGTGCTAATTATGAAGCAAAGTTCACAATAAAGTTACAAATATTCTGTAGAATAACATAATGTTTCCCATGCGCTTGGAATAAATAAGGAGATACATTGTACTCGACAGAACAATTGAAAATATTGTGCAGGCTACGATGAATATACTTCCAACTAAGTGACACTAACGAACGTGTTAATTTATGTGTTATATATTTTTTTCAGCAACTACATCCACCAGTGACTCGGTTCGCTGCATGGGCTGTTATCAAGAAGTAGACAAATGTCAGTGTCAAATGATAGTATTTATGTTCCACGAAACGAATAGAAAATTAATTGAGTTAGAATTGTTAGAGAGACTAGTGGGTAATGTTCTTACATCGCTGATACATATACGTATAAAAAATCATGTGAATAGGTCCTGCGATAAAACATTTGATGTATCGCAATTAACATCACTGGAGAACGTAAGATTTCGTTATGGTGTTTACATGGCTTACTAACTGTTGGACTATTGGAAACAATGTATCCATGAATGCGACTTGTTTTCAGTGGTTAGAAACTGTTGTCATGAGTTGGTTAATAAGGATATATTCGGGTGGTTTTTCAAAGATTGTATCTCTAAGCGATCAAACTCGCAATGCTATAGACAAATTCAAGCAGAAACTGTCTCAGTTTTTATATGAAACATATACAAGATTTAGGATTGAACAGCTTTTTGACATTATCATAGGTATTCCTCTATACGTTATCTACAAAATTAATGTTTCTATTGTGTTTATATTCTTACCTATAATACACATATTTTCTTTCACTTTAAGAATATCCTGATTCTCAACCCGCGATAGATGATTTGCGTATATGCTTGGAGCGTACCGATTTGCGGAAGGTTTTGATTGAAAGTCTGCAAGAAGCTCTAAAAACAAGATTACTGCATCCGGGTGTAAACACACCAGACATAATAACAGCCTACATCGCAGCCATAAGAGCGTTAAGACAGTTAGATCCCACAGGTGTTCTTCTTGAAACCATAACAGAGCCTATCAAGTAATGATTCCATATAGCTTGAAATTTCTTTATCATAATTGTATTAACCTTTTAACGTATTAACCGTTTAATTATTGTTTAAAGTATATAGGCGACTTAGTAAATCTTCATTGAACTTTTTTCATTACTCTTTGTGTTCTTTGACATTTTCTTCAGAGTTTATTTACGGACTAGAGAAGACACTGTACGGTGCGTGGTGAGCGATTTGCTTGATGATTCGCCAAGCGATCTAGCAGACGAGTTAGTCAAAGGAGAATCTTTACAATTAGACGATGGTTCTGGTGACGAAGAGAACGAAGACTGGGAGAAATGGATGCCAGATCCTGTTGATGCTGATCCTGGTACGTTTATATTGTAAAGGGTGCATCAAAAGGGATGATCAAAACAGTAACTAAAATTGTATAGATTAAATATAGCAAAGAAGAGTACACTCATGTGTGTCTGGAAATACTTTTTTTCCAATTGTTTCACTGTTATTATCACCAAATGATGTACATTATTCATTATGTTATGAAATGAATTCAGTGCAACTCTTATACGTTTTAACAAATTCGGCAATTCGTGGCAAGCCGGTTCACGCCACATGCATGTTAATGTATCCTTCTTATCTTCCTATTTGAAACGTCAATTCAAGCTTTTGGCCATACTTTTTGATGCATCAGTGATATAATGTCATGAAAGGTTTATATTTAGATTTTTTGACGATACAATTTTAATGTTTTATAGCAAAATCAGCGCAACGGAGAATGTCAGATATAATATCAATGCTAGTAAACGTATACGGCAGTCAAGATCTGTTTGTAAATGAATATCGTACGTTACTAGCAGACAGGTTATTATCACAATTGAACTATCACACTGAACGAGAAATCCGCCACTTGGAGTTACTAAAAAGACGTTTCGGAGAGAACCAGCTTCATTATTGTGAAGTTATGTTAAAAGATGTATACGACAGTAAGAGAATAGACGGATATATACAATCAGACACTAGTTACACTTCAGAGAAGGAACAATTTCCTACGTCTGCGTTAGTATTGTCGGCACAATTTTGGCCACCTTTTAAAGAAAACTGGAAATTGGAGTTGCCGAAAGTTGTACAGGATCAGCTAACTAAATACGTGAAAGCGTTTGAAACTTTAAAAGGAAACAGGACGCTATGTTGGAAACCTCATCTTGGGAACGTTACTTTGGAGATTGAATTAAAAGATCGTAAATTGGATATAAATGTAACGCCGATTCATGCAACAATAATCTTACATTTTCAAGATAAAAGTAAGGAATATGTACAATTTCTTAATATCTATTATTTTAAAATTTCTATAACTTTTTAATTTTTTAGCGTTATTGAACAATTGAAAATATCTTATTACTTCCTTCACAGAGGAATGGGCTTTAGAAGAGCTCGCAGAAGTAATGCATGCCCCTGCGACTGTTTTACGAAGAAAAATAGCATTTTGGGTTTCACAAGGTCTCTTAAAGGAAATTTCGAATGATGTTTTTATATTGCAAGAAGAAAGTTCAACTAAAAATAGATCCCTATCGGATATCCTCGAAGAAGAAGAGGCTGAAAGCGCAATGGCGTCTGCGAGTGATCAGAGGGAGGAAGAGTTGCAAGTGTTTTGGTCCTACATCGTTGGCATGCTGACAAATTTAGATTCGATGCCTTTAGAAAGGATTCATCAGATGTTAAAAATGTTTGCGTCTCAAGGGCCAGGTGCAATAGAATGTGGATTACCTGAATTGAGGCAATTTCTTGATCGAAAAGTTCGAGAACATCAGCTTTTATTCTCAGGTGGCCTGTACCGCTTACCAAAAACGTGAAACTATAATTATTACTTACGTCTCCGTAAATATGATATATAATGCGTTTAACTTCAAAAAGGTTTAAAAGTTGCATTAATATGTCGGAAGCAAGAATTAAACGACACATAAAATGTATCGATTTTATAAATGTTAATAGGAGAATATTAATAGGTGTTAGAAATTATTTCGTCTTTCAGTATTTGATTTCTAGTATAAAACATGTAAGTAACATACTTCGCCTAAGTTTAAAGAAATCACCCAAAAATGATTATTTACTAATAAATATAATATTACTTTGGTTGACTGCACAATGTTGAGTTACGGATGTTTATAAAAATGAAGTAATAATATACGGCGTTATAATACGGAGTACTTAAAATACATACAACTAAATTAAATATTACAATTTCATTTTGTTCACGCAAAAATGTACTTGTTCGTGTCAAAATTAACATGATATATTTAATTTAGTTGTAATTTATTTAAATTAATTATTAAATATTATTATAAATAGGCAAAAATACTGGTTATTCGTTTTCGAATTATTAAAAGCTGAGTAATAGGTTTTCGATAATTGCCATAATTGATTGCCAATCGGAAAACTGAATAGACCGCCGAATTTATCGGTCCACGCAACAGGCGAATATTTTCCAGTGTAAGCGGTATTAGAGTTACGCGAAAGAATGCCAGGCGGATTGCGAGGAATTTTCGAAACCGCAACACAGACCGAAAGAAGCCGAGCAACTAAATAGATAGAGATATTTACATTTAATTGGTGTTGTCGGTTTCATAATTTGCCTGTTTCCACAGGATTCTGATAACGTTCACATATTGTAGGAACATTTTTAGTATTACATGTTGATGTATTTATCGAATTGCTTTGCGATGTTTGAGTGAGTGGACGATTAAATGTATGCTGCGATGAAACGATATAACAAATGCTACTAAAAATAATTAAAGTAGAGGAATAAACAATAGACTGAACAGACTTTCAATCATTTATTTATGTTTCTTAATAAACATTTTTCTTCTCATATTTCTGTAGTGTTATTCATCAAATTATTATTAGGTCTATGCAAATGTCACTGTCACATACTTCTTTCAAGAAAATACATATGTATTTATTTTGTATTATGCCCAAAATATTTTCTCGGCTTGTCCACTATCTTTTACCATCTTCCGGACAGCCTATTGAGTCTTCATTCTATCACGAAAAAAACAGAAAAAGAGGCTGCAAGGCAAAGGAAATTGTTGTAATAATCGGTATAGTGAATAACCTAACGAGTAAGCTGCATGCAGGAAAAATCTTTTATACTAATAATAAGTTCGAGGTAGTCTGTTTAGTTAATGCGACAACCATTCTTCGACCCACTGAATTCTCTTTGCCGGATGGAACCGCCAAAACACCATTGTTTGATCAACGCCTAACTGTTTTGCAAGCTTTGTAGTTGATTGGATGAATTTTGGTCGGGTAATTCTTGCAAATCGACTGTTTCAAGCTTCAGCGGTAGTCCAGAATGTGGTTTGTCTTTGAGATTGAAATAGCCTGCTACAACCTTCGGTACCACTCGCGACACGTATTTTCCTATGAGACCTATGAGCCATTGTTTCCATACACAGAACCAATCATTGACTAATTTTCTTGCGCCAGCTTCGTCCAGATTAAGCCTTGCGAACTATTTGGGTCAATTTTAACTGAAACGAAAATACAGCGATGAATAACTATTCATAGAAATATTGAAAGCGGGCGAAATTTTCTTACCTTTTTTAGTATCGCTTGAATAATATATTTCAGCGTCAAATATCAAGTATCGTATAATTGCAATAGCTGTGAACAGTTTTTGCTGCATTGGTAAAATCTGGTCCGCCAGATATCCTTATTTATTGTAACCGAATATCTATTAACCTTTTGCACTTCGATGTCCCCTCTGAGGGGACATCGTAAGTGTAACATATCTAGATCCACGTTTTCACCCAAAAAGTGCCGCCGAGTTGCTGGTACGTAACGCCCGTGTAGGTTCCGAGTGCAAGGGGTTAATACATTAAAGTCTCCATTAAAGCGAAAATGTGGTATCCCAACAAGCGAAAAGTTTATGCCCCCTACTGGGGGTATACACCTGAAGGCATCAAAAAGCTCGCCTGGCGATCAGTGTAACGCGATCAGGGCTCGGGTATATCGGTGAGTTAATACTAATCCAACGATGAAACTTTTACATAGCATAGCTGACATTTTTCTGATTAAAATGACACCAAACACGATATAATTTGGATCATATTTACATTATTTAATAAGAGGTGTAAAATGTATTGTGAACAGTAAATATGGTCCAAATTATATCGTGTTTGGTGTTATTTTAATCAGAAAAATGTCACAAACCTGTTGGATAAAGTTTGATAAAAAAAACTAAAAAAGAAAAAGTTTCATTGTTGCTTTAGCGTTGTTTCGCCGATACGCTGGATTTTGTTTTGCCTGTTGGCTGCTGGGTCCTTTATCTTTACTCGCTGTCCTTTTCTACGTTCGACGCTGTCGGCAAATTTCAAACAATGTAGGAAGTATGTATTCTAGTTAAGCGAATTTTCAGTCCCGAGGCTTTAGCTTTAATGGAGACTTTACTGTATCATGTTTACAGATCTCCTGTGCACCATCTGAATATGTTTCGTTTTAAGATTATATATGTATATGTATATTGCTTTGTACTCTGGAATATTATAAGTCATTACTGTACCTGCACAATAATTCTCACCCTTTTCCAATATATACGGAAAAACATTTGTAAATCATTTAAATGAATTTAATAAAAAAATCTCTTGGATAGTTTGAAAATAAAATTATTTTATATTTCTACCTATATTTGCTACATATTTTATATCGTTGACAAAGGTATCAACATTAAAATAAAATATAACACAAATAATTGCAATAAATTTTGACAAGAACTAAGCAACCATTTATATAAAAGGATATACGAATATAGTTATAACAGAATTATACATGCACATAATACACATACCTATACGTACAGTACATACTGAACGTTCGCCGAGAGACGGCTAGTGACAGCATATCGTTCTCACTCTGTTCCACGTCTCTTGCACCACACGCGTTGTCTTTATTGGCTATGGCCAGTGACAAAGAACGGTGCCGAGCATATCGAGACAAAGTGAGATAGAATGATGACTTTAGAGCACTGACGTATCCTCCCTCCATCCAAGGGTACACTACGTTAATAAGAAATTGAATGATTTCCTGAGGCTACTCCAATGCTTTTGGAATTATTCTATTTCACTCTGTCTCGACATGCGGTCAACGGACAATATGTATGATGTATGATATACATATGTACTATTCTATATGTACACATACAGGGTCCCCCGAGTCTCTCATCCTGCTTTTAATGGGGAGTTACTGGGGTGACTCTGACTAACTTCTTCCTTTAGCAAAATGTTGGTTTAAGCTTCGTTTTTGAGTTATTAAAGAGAAACACTGGCCAATCAGAGCACCCGTAGAGCGCGCGCTTAACACAGCCACCGAGCGCGATTAAGAGTCACGTGCTGGAGCGCGCGCTCTACGCCCGCTCTGATAGGCCAGTGTTTTTCTTTAATAACTCAAAAACGAAGCTTTAACCAACATTTTGCTGAAGGAAGAAGTTGTTCAGAGTCACCCCAGCAACCCCCCATTAAAAGCGGGATGAGTGATTCCGGTACACCCTGTATATATAAAGGTACGTACACATGCAGAATAAATTAGTTTTTATTAAAAAATTGTAATAGACATTCCTGACATCTTATAATACACATATATTATAAATTGTAATAATACGTGTAATATAATTTGCTTCAAGAAACAATCCAATTATCGATCAAGAATAATTCTAATAAAATTAATGCAACGATTGAATGATTTTTGCGATTGTCACACACGGACAAATGTTCAATTATAATACAACATTTCTTCTATCTCATTTTTGCGAAATTTATTGTTTTCTAATACAATTCGAGAATTTGTGTATTTTCCTCGTGTTTCATGTGTATTTCGTAATTTTATATGTGCATTTTAATATATTATCTGTTATATTATAATATATTATGCGTACGTACCCACAGTTCTATACTATTAAAAAAACATGTATGTTCATTTATGTATAAACGATCGTTGAATATATATTTTTATATACCTATATATAATAATTGATCTAACGATATACTGGAAAGTAAAAAAATGAAGACAATTTACCGGGTTTGAGATATGTTGCACGTTACATCAGATTTATTACAACGCGTATGACGTTTGTAACTATAATGGCAATGGTTCTTAACATATTTAGTTTTTAGTTGCAGGAAATAGTATACTTCTAATATACTGTACGTTTGCACTGTTAATGCTCGATTGAAAGTTAGTTGCGTTCGAAAGCAATGTGTTCATTCAGTTTAATTTATTTCCGGGCAAATAATAGGTATAACAGCATTAAATTACGTTTTATTTCATCTTGCACTACTTTTGCAAACCGTGACGGTTCCATGAGACCGATGGAAAAAATATGGTGCAATCGTAGTATAATTTTGCATCGGTTAAAAAAACTGTACCGAATGAATGGCAAAAGTGTCTCCAACTTTCTACTTTCCAATCTCAACATTTGTCTAACGAAATGTTTATCTTTCTTTGCACAACATTTTGAATTACATATATAGTATTAAAATATAACGAATATTGCTACTTTAAGCTGGAGGACTTAAGTAGATATCAGATCATTCTTAGTACAACTATTATATCGTGAACTACAATCTATTTACACAAAATAATAGTTACCTATTCTGCGATAGTAAGCAAAAAAAAAGTTAGAAATGCCTGTTAAAAATACAAGCAATGTTACACAGGCAACTAAAATATACACAAACGAGCATGATAGAAAGTTTCTTATTATTACATGTACATATGGCAAATCTAAAGAATCAACAGAACATTCTTTGATATATCTAATGGTATATTGACTGGTAAATAAATCAATCTCACGTATAAACACTCTCATCTATATAGATAACTTCATTGTATAACATTATAAGCATAGACGTATTGCGGACAAATGAGGATTTCTTCTTCTGCTAATAGATGCTCATAATTTGTAACAATATAATTTCCAAAAAAACGACTCATTTTACTTGATAAACAATATAATCCTAATCTACATTTTTTCAATATGTTTTTTTCACGCAAGATCGCCTAAATATATAAAATTGAAAATATTCAATAAACGATTAATGTCTATTATTTTACAAATAAATTGCACCGTAACATTATATAATAGATTTTTCGAATTATAAAATATTGAAGTATAATAATATTTCTTTGTTATTAAGAAGTGGAGATTCTTCCTAGCGATGTAATAAATGAATACGTTTAAAGAGACATTGCATATTCTTAATACCTAATTAGCATGTTCAAATATGTGTATAATAAATTTCATCATATTTTCTCGATCAAATTCATAAAAGTTATATAAACTCGGGGGGAAAAAAGAAAAGTAAAACAGAATTTTCGATCAAATTTTGTCTCTAAAAATTCGTACGTTCTCTTTTTTACATTTTGTTATAGCTCAATGTGTATTAATATTACACTTCCCATTTATATGCCATCGTTGATATAAAAACTGCATGCGCGTAAATATTGGCCTCACTTAACATTTAAAAAATAGATACGCTCAACATTTGTGTTTCAAAACTGTTCCTTTTTACCTGAGTCGAACTAAACTTAGCACTACCTTCAATTTCACTTAAAAATATCAAAATGGAAAGAAATTTTGATTTTATATTGCACCTATGACATGCGGACATGTTGTTATACTCTTATCTATATAAAATACATAATATTCTTGAATTTTTTTGTTGCCCCTTCTTACACTCTCTCTCTCTCTCTCTCTCTCTCTCTCTCTCTCTCTCTCTCTCTCTCTCTCTCTCTCTCTCTCTCTCTCTCTCGATTAACTCTCTCGTTCTATAACGAATGTAAGTACTAGAAAAAAATATTCGTGTAACCATTATGCAGAAGAAATAGTATTTATAGCCTGTGATAATTGTATTCGATATGCAATACGGCGTTAAAATATTACTTGAGATATGTAGGCAATTTAAATGGTGTGATATAAGAGAAAAATGAGATTCTTGTATATTACTAATAAATTAATTGGACGAATAAGTTTTCAAAGTAGCAAAAAATATCTCCTACAATTCGCACAACACTTTACTCAAAAGTGTCTTTCTTGCGATAATGATTCGTTAAAACAATTTCAATTATGAATTGCATCAAATATAATTATAAACGTTATAACACATACCTATATAAATATATATATTATTGAAACTTCGATTTCTTACTAGCGTTGGTAACGAAAACATTGAATTAAGCATTTTTAGAGTATTTTAAATCCACTACGAAGTGACACGTAGATGAAATGAAATAAAACATCATGAAATATTATAAACTCTTAAGGCAAAAATTTTGCAGAAAACTTACATGCACCCTTTAGCATGTATTTATATGTATACGTATATCCCATGATTGTAGTATACCGTTCGAGCTGCTCGTTTAAGATCAAAACGATTCAAATCGTTTCAATTAATAAGCGTCCTTACTTCCAGTTCGCGAAACTAACTAGAGATCTAACATTGATTAATCGGACACTGGTATACGCAAGCGATTCTTCTTGGCTTTAGTATAAACGGAAGCTGAGTGTCTACTGTTCCTTAAAAGAAATACATATAAACAGGAAATGTATGATGAAATCGAGACTTCGTAAAAAATGATTAAAACGAGTGATCTGGCTTAAAAATGAAGTGGATTAAAAAAGAAAATAATATAAAACTGTAGTTCTTGTATGAATATCTACAAATGTAGAGAATACTATTACATACAACGATATTTCGATAATTCGTCGAGCACATTTATATCAAGTGTCGCGTGTCCTATGAAGCGTTTCATACCAGCTTACTCGTTTATCGATTGACGGGCAATAGTTTGTTAATAACGTATAAATATTCGAAGTCTCGTTATGGAAAAGATAGAAAGACCCATCATTTTCTGATTATATATATGTCACTCCTTGTATTCGACAACGATAGCGAAATTTCGTATCTTAACGATGAATGAGTTACTGCGTCGAGCTAAAAAAAAGGAGCTGGCTGTTCTTTTATCACTGTTTCATGAATCCAATAATTGAACAGGTCATCGGTTACTCGACGGTTCCCCGAATCACGTTGAAACAAAAAAATGCAAAATAAGGGGTTGAGTAGCTCTGTACAAACAGAAAATAGATATCCACGGTTTCAGAGGAGAACAAAAAAAGAGCCGATTAAATAAATTACACTCGCATCCCGTTAATTCCGTAAACCTTATATAGCAGCCGATTACACGAAAGATTTCAGAACTGTTCTTCGTTCGCGTTGAAAATACGATACACGCTCAGTTACGAATGAAAAGAAAGCTAGAAGATATTTTTGCGTGTGGCGCAAGGGATAGCGAATCGATTTCTATCTCTTTCGCTGGCAAGTGGTTCCAGAGACTTTAATTGTGGCCTTAATTGGTTGACTTTACCTGGCTGGCGCAAGGGACGCGCGCCAGCGAGCAAAAAACAAAAAATGAAAAGTGAACGCCAGCGAGACGAGCAAAGCAACTTAAACGAAGATATACAATTTAAAAACACGAAGAGGATACAGGATGGATAAAGTTGACGAACAACAGGGCTGGTGATGCGAACGGCGAAGGTGGTCATCTGGTTGGTGAACCGATCGAACGCGGATGTTGTTCCAGAGTCCAGGTGTTAGCACGGGGCGAGTGGTTTCCATTGTTAGCACTCCAAGCCTATAGGCCATGGGCAACCAAGGTTAAAAAGAAAGAAAAGAAAAAACAGATTGTTAGTAATTTAATTATGATCGATTCATGTTAACATTAAGTTTCTGAACAGTTCGATAGTCGAAAGATACGTAGTTAGTGGGAAGCGCTGCCTTTTCTTTTAGATAGTTCTTCATTCTTTTCTCCCTTTTTTAATGATAATAATTAGACAGAATTGATCTTCGTGCTAGTATACTAAACAAGTTACATTTCATTTCAAATTTCCATTTACATTACATGTTATGAAAAAAAAGAATGGGATACGAAAAAATAAGTAGCAATCAACAAGCAACAGGCTTCGCACTACCTTTCGGTAAGTATTAGTGTATAAAGCGGTTTTTTTTATTCGATATAAAACGTAATATTACGACCGGAACGTTGTCGAATACATTATACTGGGCGAAACACGAAACACCAGCAGATCAGATCTTTTATTCTACGGCAAGTGGGTCGGTCGAAAATTTGTTTATCTGGTGCAGCATCTCTCAATAAGAGATTCAACATGATTATAATAAATTTTTTCTATGGAAGACCGAAGATGACTTAGACACCCTCGAAAAAGAAGGATAATCACTTTGAAACTCTTATTGAACCAGATTGCCACCGGATAAGCAAATTTCTCGATGGACCCATTACCTACAGAATAACGTAAGCTGATCGCGTTTCGCGGTTCACCCGGTACATCGGTAGAATGAAGCTCATATTTCGTTACTTGTCTTTCACCATTTATGGTTAATAGCTCTCTAATTACCGAGAAATTATGAACTTCACGTGTGCGCGTGATTTGTGATTTTACGTTTACATGTTTAGTCAACTACTGTTACAGCATGGAATGATTTTAACAGAGAACAGTTTGGCGACTATGTCCAATTTACATACACAAATAATATGCATCTCGAAGGTGGTTTTCTCTATTTGCAGGCAAAATTCGATCGAACATTAGATGGTTAAACTATGTATTCTGATTGTAAAGCCTGACAAAGTCATGTGCCCTCCCCGCTCTTAGGATAGCTGATAGAAGAGATAATTATGTCAAATTACGTATGTACAATAAACTACTACAGGAAACGATTTGAAGAAAAAAACCATGTACAAGTATAAAAAAAAGGCAGACTTAGAGCAGCAAATGACAAGATGATTTTAGTTATTCAAAATGCGAGGAGTTCGTTATTTCCCAACAAAATTGTATCATTCTGTAGGCAGCTTGGGTGTGCACCTGCCACCATATAGCAACGTTAAATAAATGATATTGTACGTGTGTATGATCATGAAATGCGTAGTTGCAGCAATGTTATATTTCAGTTTTATTAACTATAGAACGATTAATGGTCCTATCAGCAAGCAAGTGTAACAAGGCCAATGAATCGCACGGGTGTTGCGTAAAATTGAAGGTAAAATAATAAAAAGGAAGTGGTGGAACTATTTCTTTGCAATCCACAAAACTGCATCCCGTTGCATAATATTCAAAAATGCATGTATCGTACAAATCCAAATACAGAACAGCAATTGTAGCTGTCTAGTGAAGAATGTCAAAGGGGAAACCTAATGCTACGTTTGGATAATACTTTTTTCTTATTTTTCTGTACTCTACGACTCGTTGACAGTTAATCGACATATGCTTGACATTGCTTTCCACTTCCGTTTGAAATAATACGTTTATTCCAAGCGTTTTAAACGATTCGAAATTGAACACTACTTGAACACGCTACATATCTTTTCCTTCAAGTAGCAAGAATTAATTATATATACGTGAAATCTGTCAATGCAACGTATTTAGGCTCTATATGCAATTTCCTCAATTCATTTTGCCCGAGTTATTACTAATTGAAAGTATGTCAAGGTATTTCATGATACGAATTATGTACACTATGTAAAAATGTATGTAAATAAAAACATCAAGTTAGTGTCAACTTGGCCATGTGGAGCATTTTGGGTTAGTCTTATAGAAGAAAAAAAAAGAAAAAAAAGAAAAAAAAACAATGCATAGTTATACGATTCCTGTAATAAGTGAAGTCGCATGTATAGTAAAGGTGCTATTATAAATTATGATGCGTGGTATTTGTTAGTGGTGATACATAAATAGGACGGGATGCATTTTCAGGATTGAATTACGAAACCTTTCGTTTCTACATAACGAAAAGAAGAAGAAGATTGTTACCAAATAAGTTCACGGGCGCGTCGAATGGAAACTCGAACGAGCTAACAAAATCAGTTGATTATCTTTTCCCGTTACGTTGAAGAAGTGTTGCGATTAAAATTATTATTGTGGTAAAATGCAAGCAAAATCGTAGGTATTTCTAGATTCGCATGTTTTCGTGCTGTGTGAATGATACTCTGGATTCAAGTGGAACAAGAGGCATCCGAAATTTAGAAACAATTCATCGATATAGCCGAACTGCGAAACGTTCTTCCTTGATACTTCAAGCCTTCGCATCAGTACCACCCCTGTGACCCTTCATTGTCGAAAGAAGAAAGACTAATTTTCTTTTGCTACTTTGCATGAATATTTATTTCAACACACGCCCGTACACACGTATATATCCACGCACAAAGAGGCAGACGAAATGGAATGAATAAGTGTTCCACAGGCGCAAGTTGCCAAAAAGAAAGGAAATAAAGAGATCGAAACTTCTGGCAATGTCTGATACTAGAAAAGAAAAATTGCACACATACATTGGTATTAAAATTATGTAAAAAATATCGGATCGTAGTGCGGCGACATTGCTCTCGAATTTTCTGCAATTCATATTTGCTCCTCTTAGGTTCTCATGTCTGTTATATTCTGCACGCTCTTCCACTTTTATTCCTGTTCTTAGTTTACGTGTACCTTACGCCCCCGTTTAGAATCGCTCAACGATAATATCGTTTTTATCTTTTTCGACTGCTCACACGCCTCTGTTGTGGCCTATCATTTAGCATTGCACGACAATGTGAAAGAATTGTCTGGGAGAAGGAAAAAGAGAGGGGAAGAATGGGTAGGTGCGCACCCATATCGTACCGTTGCCTCCTCGATTATTTACCTTCATCATGTTTGCATGGCAAGAAGGAAACTAAGTAAACATATTCTTTCCAAGGTGTTTTAAACGTTATACCTAATTGCGGGGAGTTAACATTTCGTTAAAATTATTCAATTAACGATTGTAAAAAGAAATATGCCGCCAATCATTCAACACTTTTACTGACAAGTTGTGAGTTCAGTAAATTCGCAATTGCCCCCTCCTCTTGGAAGTGAGTAGCAACTTGTGGCAAGTTTGGGGTTTGTAGTAACAAATACATATGGAACAGTTGAAGTGTTTCATACGTTACTTATAGCTTACTCTGATTGATATTCACTCTGAACTAAACATTTTAATTTTGTTTCTAACTGAAACTGTCTATTCGAAATTAGAACACTTTGTATATGCTACGGACATTCAAAAATTGAATAATTCTAAATAGAAAGTAATCTGTAAGAAATATAAATTAGAAATCTAATTCTATCTAATATACATATGATCCATTATCAAATCTTTAAGTAACTGCTAAATACTAATTTATTGCAAGTTCAAAGCCACGTTTACGAACATCGCACATTCCATTAAATCAAAATTTGTGTTTGTACATTTTAAATTTACGACTGTTCTAAATACATGTTTTTTTCTAATTGTGATTTTCCATGTACTTCAATATGTACTTTATTGTAACTTGTTATGGATAAAAATATCTCGCTGAAATGTAACAAAACTTTCTTCTAATAATCTAATTGAAATATCGTCATCATCAGGTATTTAAGTTATTCCATTGTTAAGTGAGACTACGATGTTGAGATTTTCGAAAATTGTACAACACAGATAACCTGTAAGTATCTCAAGGAATTTTCATTCAGAACAGAAAGAAAGGGAATAACTTTTTCTTAACTAATATCCGCGACTCTTCTCGAATCCTATTCTGTGGCAAAATTTTATAACCATTTTTTCCGAGCATCTTGTCACCGGCCTGCCTCTGCAAAAAGTGTTTGAATCTACGAGCCAATTGTAAAGCTTTCTTTTGTTCACAGAACATGTGTTCTATCGAGAAGAGAACTGTTTATAAATGATTTGGAACTTTTTTTCCTTAAAGACCAGAAATGTTCTGAGAGATCACCGAGATGCTCGAGAATTAGGAGACGCTCTTAACTCCTTGAACAACACTTGAATCCACGAACAATTAGGCAAATTCGAAACATAATTAAAAAATATATACGAGGTTTTGAAACGACACAATATTTTGCGCCTCTAGTCCAGAGACTTAATCATTAAGCGTTATCGTTATCCAAGTGATGTTACGCGTATTGAATGCTATTTGCACATAGATTAAAACACTTAAAATGGAGGAAGGCTCGGATTTGAGAAATATCCCGCCCACAGTGAAAGACAAAAGTATTCATGCCGCAAGAATATCGAAACAAGCAAACTACATTTTGCACATCTTTAAATGTAATCAAACATATAAGTATATAATCGTCTATTGCATACAGACATTAGTAATAATAAATATTCCGGTGCAAAAGTTGATAGCATCATTTGATAATTCGTAAAAACAAATAGCGTCCATATTCTCTTTCTTGTAATTGTACAAATACTTTTACTCGCACTGCAATGGAATAGGACCTTCTCTAATGTACTAGATACCGGATAATCGTACAAATAGTTTGCCCTTCCCTAAAGATTTTAAGTGTATATGGAGTTGCAGTAATTAAAAGTATCTACTTCGAGGAAAATCGATATATCCTGTAAACAACGTATAAAAAAAGGGACACAGTATAATGCATAAAAGTGTGATATCTATATATCTATATCCCTCGACAAAGTGTATATTCCGTAATGCATATACGTAGATAGATATTAGGTGTGCACGGGTATTCAAGAGTACAGGTTCAGCTCGGGCGGGAAAATTGAATGAGGTTCGACCTGGCCCATTTCGACGCGACGCGACTCGACCCAATTCGATGAGTCCCGACGCACAGTGGCACTTTCTGCCGAAAAGCTGGCCAAAACACAATTTTCGAAGTATAAGGCAGACTTATGCTAATATGGTACCTTTGTTGTATATATTTCAATGTAATAAATGGCGCTTGAAATTTTAAAATATAGTTACATACTGGTTACTAATATGGAAACCTCCGAAGTTGACGATATTTGATTAGTGTTAATCATCTTATAATTCATGACACGTTTAGTGTGTCAGGCATACTCTGTATCTTAAAGGTTCTATTTTAAAACATTTTTCCCTTTCAATGCATGTTACAGTTATGAACTCTGGGCAATGGCAACACAAAATAAAATTACATTTACTCATTTAATTGTCTCTCAAATATAGCGTGAATTTTATTCATACTTTGGCAAAACGTTAGAAAAATAGTTATTTTATTCACGTTACTTCATACCGAGATAAGTTAGCTCATGCAAGGGAGAATGTCCAGAATGATATCCAATAAACGAAACCTGCAGAAATTTTCAGGTTTACTTGTGGCACCATTTTCCGTACCTTACTTTATTTTATACATAGTGTATCACTTTTTGTAATAAACCTATTTAGATAAGAGATGTACCACACTTTATTCATAAACACTCCAAGACTCCTAATTGCTACGAATTATTCAAAAAATTGAAATGGACCATTTGATCCTTTCAATTATAATCGTAATTTGAGAAAATGGTCTTCGGTATGGAGTAATAAAAATGATTTGACAAAAAAATGTTTCAGACAAAACGTAATCAGTATTCAGCCTTCTACAAATCTCAATATAAACAATTGTACAAAATCTTTTTTTGAATTACAAATTAAAGGTCACCTTCAATTTTTAAATGTTATTGTATATTTTTGTCAATAGTATGTGATACCTGACATCAATACGAATTCAACGACCTACTACACTATTACTTTAAGTGTTCAAATCACACTACAATAATTTTGTGCACGTTTTCGGGATTTGGGACCACTGTGCGACGTGATCCAACACGACCTGTCACGACCCGACACGACTCAACCCGACCCAATACCTCCGATTACCCGCACATTCCTAACAGATGTACATATAGATATATCCATAACACAAGAAACTATTGGGAAATGATAAAACGAAGAAGGAAATGGAACTTTTTTTTCAGCAAACTAACCTTTTCGCGGAGGCGCGAACGGTATTGCAATTGCGCTCTCCGTATTCACGACAAAGCACCAGCCCTTTGATAAGGGTGCTCGCGTATCTGACCCAAGTGCCTACGTTGCTTCGCAGCGGCTGCTGCACCTGTCCCCAACATACAAATACGTATAATTTATCTGCTTTAACACGCGTTAATCATTTTCCCGTCCTTGGGCAGGTCACTTTACTGCCGCTATAAACAGTAATGGCAAATTAAACTTATCCACAAGCTCACGATCGAAACGCAAACTAACACTTTTGTCTCTTCTAAACGTTCCATGCCGGGTGATTTTGCTTTTTTTAACATTCGGTATATCTTGTTCTGAAATATTTTCGATGCTGTTTATTAGTTTGCGTGTTCAATGCAAGTTTTTTACAATCCTGTAGCAGCTGAAATAAGAGTGTTAGAAAAGCATATCGTATATCTAATTTGTCCCGCGAATGGGAGCAACGCAACAGCTTTGTATACGCATGCGTGTATTATTACTCGCTTGTTATGTGCCCTTACTTGAATATATTATATTTACTGTATTAACTTTGATCTAATTCCAAGAGTAATTAAATCGTCAGTATTTTTTGAATGCTTTGAAATCATCAGTGTAGTTATGGAACCAACACGCACACGTATATCCCTGTTTAGAAATGATGTACATTGCAGTTGTTCGTTGACACTTGTTTCTTAAACAATAGATGTTGCGAAATAATTCCACGGGCCTGATTCCTTTTATTTGCGAAACGTTTTTCTCAATTTACCACGATTCGTCCATGTGTTGCAATTTTAAAAGAAATTGTACGTGAACGATAAAAAGAATCCTGGATAAGATAAGGCGACACCTGTTTATGAAAATAAATTCAATATTATCGTTTAAAAAACGTTTTTGGAAGAATGAGAAAAATGAGGAGAAAGTATCGTCACATAACATTAAAAACGATAATCAAACTTCGACGTACGCATGCCCGACATTAATTCTCGCTAAGAACATTTTTAGCAAATTATTAAACGTGTATTTTTCGAGTTTTCTTCCTCACATTTCTCTCCATTATCAACGCAGCATCGTGTATATTCATGTGTAATAAAAATATACATAGCATATACATATAATACGAAAGCATATATGTAGCTTTTGAAATCTGTCAGTAAAATATTATATATTACTATTTAGATGTAACATATTCTAATATTCTCCACCCTTTGTGGCTATGCGTATGTTGAGGCACAAAATTATATGCCATATATATGTATACAGGGTGACCGCTCGGTCGCTGTGTCAATGCGTTGGTTCGCGACCACGACAGAGCGCAATTGAGAGTCGTGTGTTGCAGCGCGCGCTCTACGAGCGCTCTGATTGGCCAGTATTTTTCGTTAATAACTCAAAAACCAAGCTGCAAACCACATTTTGGTCAAGGAAAAAGTTGTTTAGATACACGCCAGCTACGCCCCATTTCCCCATGTTCCCTGACTTAGCGGCCACCCTGTATATGTAGTGCGTAAGAACTGATCCTTCATTAACACGTTCCATGCGGAAGAGTTCCACGACAAATGTTCCGATCGGTTAAGGACAAATATCAATGATACGTCGTTTCATTTTTCCTTCTTTCGTTGTACTCTGACAAACCTTAAAAGCCAAGCCCACATAAACTCTATAAAATACTATGCATATACAATAATTTACGTAACTATCGCTATACTTCAAGGTTGTCATTCGATATTTTCTAATAAGTGACAGTCGTACCGAATAAAACATATTATTAAATCACTTTAAATGAAATCCCTGACAAGGGGTTACTTTGCACAGCTATCTCCAATAAGTCAATATATTATTATACTATTGTTACATTATTCGTTAACAATTGAAATGAATACTTAATTATGAGCAACTTTCTAACAGTCAGTGTCGTTTTAAAAGGTAGGACAAAGTAACGTGCCATAAGATGTTTGAAGTTTCCTAGGAAAAACAATTCTCTAATGTTTCAAAAAATTGTTTCCATGTTTCGATGTATAAAGAGCACTTATTAGAAGTGCAACTATTGTATTTACATGTACTTATATTATGTGTTCGCACGCAAATGTTTGGTCCCTGAAATATTTCCACTACGGTATCGCTTGCTAATGTAAAACAGTTTCGCGACCAGGGAAATTTGAAAAAATTAAATTCCGTACACATTGGTGGTTCATGTGACTCTTAACAGTTTATTATTTCGAAAACTGCGCAATCAATGGTTTTTGATATTTGTTTTATATATTCAACACACCCCCACACTTTTTAATAACATTCCTAGATTTATCTGGCTTAGAGTAATTTTTCTTCGCCAAAAAGATTATGAATTTGAACTTGAAAAACCAAAGAACTAAAATGTCATGAATGAATGCATTCGCTTTATCTCGAAAAACTGAAAAATGATCGCAGGCTTTGCGTTAAATATTAAAATGCAGCTGACAATCGGTTCATTCCATTTCATTTATTTTACCATCTTTTCAGCTTACTTTGATAGAAATTCTGCCATCAAGAATGTAACTAATCAAAAATTAATACAAATACTTTGAAACAGATATAAATGGTGGAAAGGATTTAACAATTGCAACTGTTGTAATATTTATTTAAATATATATGATATTGCAGTCAGTATTCAGTACTTCTGAATTGTTATCTAATTGTTATCGAAATTAAAAGTTTTCAGAATTATATTCATATTCAATGTTTCCAGTTTCGAAATTCATTAAAATTTAGATTTTTACAAATGTTGCATCAATTCCTACTTTTAATTTTGACCGCACAAACAAAAGAAAGGAATTCAATCCCGATGTTTCCTAAAAACGTCGTATACTATTATTTAGAAAGTCGTGGAGCGAAAGAAGTAAATAAATATTTTTTAAATTATCAATAAGAAACCATTTTTCGAAATTAACACATTGGCGACGGATGACGCGAAAACGCGTCATTTTTGAACCGTATTCGAAATCCCCCGTCGCCAATGTGTTAATAATACGACATATGCACAGAATGGTAAGCGAAGTAAAGAATATTTAACTTCAACAAAGACACCGAGCAAGTAAAATCTAGTTATCCGAACAATATTTATTAATAATATATATATATATATATATATATATTTTGAAACCTTGTTAACTTTTCGGGTCATGCTAGAATTTTTTGCGGATATTTCGTTGCACGAAAAGAATCAATGTCTAACGAAGTACTGAATACTCTGTTACTCTCAAACTGAATTCAAACACTATTAATTTAATGGACAGAAAATAATACTTCACTCCTTTTAACAAATAAAAAAGGTTTGGAGTAGTGTGAAACACGCGTCTCTGCTGCGATTTTGTTACAAATTCTATCCTTTGGTGCTTATGTCCACCCATATTTCTTTAGCATTAGAAATATAGTAATTACTTAAATATCATTGAACTATTCTTAAAACATAAAAAATATAGAAATGAATATAATACAGATATACATATATGTATATCTATTTTTGATTTATAAACGACCACTGTTATTGATGCATAAAACAACAGTCCGTGAATTTTAAAATGTCTGCGCTACGTTTTTTTCCCTATAAAAACGTGTTTCTATTGCCATTCCTTTTTCTAAAAATTTTCTTACCACCAACTTCGCTTTCTCATTAACTCGATCAATTTCAATTACCCTACAACTATAGGTTTTTTATAAAACAGAAATTACAATTTTCATAGAAAGTGCACGAAAAAAATACGTGCGAAACAATTAATCGCAAGAGAATAATAGTTATGTGTAAAAAGATTTTAAATTATTTTAACGTAATACTCTTATGTAATAAAATGAAAGTAAGCGCGTGTAATGTTCCCTGCATGGTGGAAAAAAGTTCCTGGCATGCAGCAGCCGAGCCAAAAAACGCAGGTGTGCAGTTATATCGAACTCCTGCACACGAAATTTTGCATAAGTTTAATAAGCGTACATTTCAATCTCATTTTTATTTGTTCTGTAAAAATTGAATAAATAATAATATCTTGTACAAATATAAGATCAGGCCTTACCTTTGACTCGAGATATTTTCATTTTCCAAATGCGATACAACTTCTGAAGTTATTTATATCTTGCAGAAGGCCTTAAAATATTTCATGCCTGGAAATAAGCAAATTCCTCGTAACAATTGGAGCAACAACTAGACAGGTTTGTAATAAACATCGTCAGCACAAACCTTCAGGTTCTAATCGGTATTTTAATGCAATATAAATAATGAAATATTAAAGAAATATTGACGATGCGTAGAATATCATTTGAAAATTATCGATTTTTGTTCTAATCGATACGATATATCACAATTAATATTATATTTTCAGCACGTTAGCTTAGTATCATATTTACCAATATTGTTGGACGAAAAGAAAAAGAAAGATTATTATGCGAAAATAATATTTGTTACCATCCAAGGGATATGCGAAAAGAATACAAAGAACTTGTCTGCGAATGTGCTCCAGTGAGAAATTGGCTTAATTCGTTTCATAACTCCTACCCTGTCGATTATATTAATATTCATATTTATATTAAAATTATGGTAATAAATAATATATCATTATTCAATTAAATATATAATCAATATGGCAATGCACCAGAGAATCGGACGTTAAGCACGCAGCGATGCGCGCACATTTCTTGTATATCTCTTTAAATAATACAAATAGAATACGAAGTATGTCCTAAAAACCGATATGTTTGAAAAATGAAAATCTCTGTCAACAAACGTAAAATAAAATAGAAAGCAGAGAATGTGGACCTATTGTGTACTATAAATTAAGTATCAATTCGACGTCCAAGCGGACATTTTCATCAATTTGACAGAAAATCGAAATTGTGAATATTTTTCCGCTCATGTTTAACACACTATTCAAACTATTGAATTCGGGAGGAAAAATTCATTATCTGCTGTGTGAGAAATTGTATAAAATGTTCGGATATTGAATCGAAATTTTCAATTAAACTGTATTTGATATCTTATGTCTGTTTTCCGTAAATATATGAAGACTGTCACTTTGATCAAAAATAACAGAACTTTAAACGGTTTTGTCTTCTTAAGTATGGGTGCTCTGTTCTTTTTATAATAGTTCGCAAAAAATTTATTAATACCACACGTACCACCGTCATTTGTTAATTTAATATGATCAGTATGTCTTTAACTTCGCGATTGGAAGAATGTTTATATGTCCTTTATTCTCATACTTTTCAATTCCACAAATACTTCGTTACTCTTAGTAAAAATATCAGACTTCTTCTAACAATAAATCGATTATTGTCCTAAGTAAAATCTAATCTCTTTTCTAGTTGCACATAAAACAATCGCCTATTATATTAAATGCTGTACAAGCACCAATAAAATATAAATATACAAGTGAAGAGATAGAGGGAAAGGAAGAGAGAGAGAGAGAGAGAGAGAGAGAGAGAGAGAGAGAGAGAGAGAGAGAGAGAGAGAGAGAGACAGTTCACGGTACGTTTTGAAAATCTATACGAGTATCGTGATTTAAAGTAAGAGTGAAGCAAGCGAAAATACCTAATTTTGTTGTTAGTATTTTCATCAGAACAAAAATTTGTTATCTCCGACGAAATATGTTGAAGGAAACACCGAATAAGATGAATTCGAAATTTAAAACACCGTATAGAGGGAGTGTTTCATTTTTCAAACATATCATACCTACTGAACACATCGAAGACCCATATTATGTAACGTATAATAAGTGGTAACGAATGTATAAGTGTACGACTTATCATACGATAACCGAGTATTTCAATTCACAAAGTACAATATATTCGTCTTCTATTTTTCGTCGATATATTGTCGTGTATGTGTACGATCTGGTTCACATACACTCACGCACACGCATACATGTACATATAATTACTCCACAACGCGAACAGATCTTTCACATTAAACACATAAGCGCTTGAATACTGAATGCATTAATAATCTTGACTGTTCTAAAATGGTTGACGACATTCAGGTATGTAAACAAAAATAATAATAAAAAATCAAACAAAGGTATTAAATTATTAAAGAAAATCTCAGAAGAACGTGGCCAAGCACGTTACAAGTGCTACGATAAACTTTGCACAAAATAAACGCGTCAAGTTCTGCTTGCTTTTAATATACATGTATGTATATGTACTACATTTTTAATAGGCTGGTAATTGTACGAATAATTTGTGCGATTTCAATCAACAATATTACAAACTCTAACAGTAAAAATTTAACAATGTATAACATAAACTTTCTTACGTGCAGCCCCCCCCCCCCCCCCCCCGACACTGTCGACCGTTGAGGGGAAAACAATCATTAAAATAATCAAGTAATTGTACTACTTGTGAAATTATTTCCAACATTAAAAATTCATACATTTGAATTAGAAATCAAATCTAATTAATCCTACTTGTTCAATCGTAACGACTTAATCATTTTTTTGCTTTCGAGATTTGGAATCCGCAAATCCGTAAAAATTAAATATGAAATTTTCCTTGCGAAATCTAATACCTTTCCTGCGCGCAAAATTTCTTGACTAACACGAGTATGCAATGCATACAGCTGTATAATTTCACGTATTTAATATCTTTATCTACCGACTACTAATGCTCCTTCTACAACTCCACTATTTACTCCATCGCGATATATCATGTCACATGTCTCCATTGTTTGTTACTATTTAACTGTTGATTCGGAAATGCGCATTACAGTAACATTCTCTATATATAATATAAAATATATAATCATCGTTAAATAACTATCAAAACTGATACGACTAGCAAATGACTGATGTGATTCTCTTACTATACACGTTTCGTGTTACAATAGAAATAATATCAGCTAATATTTTCACTTGAAACGTTCTCAAGCTTCGAAATTTTTAATAAATCCTTGTGTAGCAATATTAAAGTTCTTTCGACCCTCGTGTCAATCATTACTCTTACCTCTACTGTAATCAATGACAATTTCGTACAATTCACGTGGTAAAAATGATTCGCTAACAATAATAAAAATTATAACGATAATGGTACGTATGTGCAACCACAATCAAACTGCATCAATAACAATAATATTGCTAGAACAATTTATAATTGTCATAATATCAATACCAATAACGATGATGATGAAGATGATGTCGATGATGATGATGATGTTAATAATAATAATAATCATGATAATATTGTAATAATCGCCCAGAAATGCGATAAAACAATTGGTACTATTGATTACTGTTACGATATAAACCTAAACAGAAATGTACACGTATACATATACAAATATAGATGTATATACATATATATGTATATAAAAATATACGACATTTTCTTGTTCAATGGTGCGGAACATTCCTTTACTATTTCCGTTTTGAAAAAAATGGCAAAACAATTTGTATGTGGAGCAACCAACTCAACGATATTACACTTTCTTTCAGAAATTCAATAAGAAGGCTAATTTCGTAAGAAAATACTGCACTTGAAGGAAAATTCATATCCCACTTGCTACTCGTTTCGATTGTTCCGACTGCGCGACACGAATAATACGTTTACTAAAACCAAATGAACAATAATACTCGCAGTGTATAATTAGAATTTCAATCGTTTCTTTCACTTGGCAAAGGTATATATTAAGTATAGAAATGTGGCAGCCGCCTCATCGGCTGGCCCCGATGCTAAGTTAATACTATGCAGATCGAACAAAAATTACAGTGCAGCCGCAGAAGATTCTCCACAAAGAAACAATGCTAACTCGACGGGCTGAATTCAATAAAAAATAAAAAATAAACAAATGAAACCAATAAATATGTTATTTTGTTCTTCGCGTGTCTCTATCGTTCTACCTCCTTTCTCTTCCCCTTTTCCCCGCACGGTTTAGCCATTCCGCTTACTTTGTGTTGAAAAATCGAGAAGAGAAGGAAGGGGAAAAGTGGTAACAGCGATGTGGTTGATGAAGATGACGATGATGGTGAAAGTACTAATAATAGCAATAATAATAATAATAATAATAATCATAATAATAATAATCATCATAATATAGATAGTAATAAATGAAAAATATTTATGAAAAAACAGTGTTTCAACTAAGATCAGCGAGCAAACAACCCACCAGAATGATCAGCAGTAGTGTAATCCGTAAGTAGAGGCGAGGCTGCTAGGGCTGCGTAGTTAGTGTAATCGGCGTATGGCGTGTAAATTAAGCCATGGGGATCGCCGGCAGAGAGCAGAGATCCTGGTGGTCCTGAGCCGTTCAGAAGCGAGGCCGCGGTCGTTGGTACAGATATCCGTGGCGAGAGTATTAACGGTGCTCCCAACGGAGCACTGGGTGTCCTCATAGGTGTGGCTAAACCCGGAAGAAGTCGCTGTGTTTCTGCCGCGGCCTGTGCTACGCGTCTCCATTCTTCGTCGCAGGCTGAAACATTCAATGATTATCGTATAGTTCGGACCACGACGTAGCGAGGTTGTGAAATTGGAGAGGCGTTGAAGTACAAAAGAATTGGATTAAAGAATGCTTTCAAGTGATTAATTTTTCGTATATCTGTCTACTCTTTTTATACAGACCAACCGCATGGACCATCGAGGGAAAAAGAAAGGAGGAAAATTCATTTCTGTTCGGTGCATTCTTGTAGAGGATGTTCGGTGAGGTAGTGTTTGACACGTCTGAAACGATTGAGGAATCGACATTCATTTAATGTTCAGGGTTTGTTTAGTAAATGTTCAAAAAAATAATAGTGTTGCATAAGTGTACTGGAATGAACTTTGAAAAAATTCCTTCAAAATAGATAACGAATTATTCGATTTTTGACTAGTATATACCATTATGTAAAAATTTACGGAATATCTAACGCGACCGGATACCTTTATGGCCAACTATGCTTACAGCGAAACAGCAATTTCTGCTGTTAATTTTACATCGAATTTACAGCTATTCCATTGCGAAATATCAAAACTTCAATTTATTTTAATAATAATATACAAAGTATCAAAAATGAAAGAATTCGTTTTTGATCAAAGTGTAACACAAACAGTTTTACCTGTGCTCCATTTTTATTTATTTACTTATACTACACGTTCTCTAATCTTGCTCAACTATTATCAATTGAGCCGCTCTGTGGCCAAACCGATTAACTCCACAAACCAAAAGTAAGGAAATTTATTTTAAATATTAAAAGCTGAAACTCAATGAAGCGCTTTAACGATAAAATTTAAAAACATTCAAAAGGTGGAGTTAATCGATTTGACTAATGCGCGGCTCAATTACGCTGGGTAGAGCATCAAATTTTGTTGAGCGTTGGGTGAAGCATGGCCCAAAAAAGTTTGGGAAACGATGATACAAATGCTAACCTAAATTCCGAAGTTTTAGGAAAGTGTGCAATGGTATGCCCGTTGCGAAAACTGTATAATATAAACATTAATCATATATACAAATTCTGCATTCGAAAAAGTTCGAGGTAGACGCTTAATATATCAATTAACAATTAACAGCTTTTGCGGCATTCATAAGTCAAATAAAGTCAATTGCTTCTCGAAATACCAATTAATAATGTAATATTACAAATATACAAAAGGAATGATGCTTTGTATCAAGTGCAGTCGAATTTTCAAAACGATTTTCTTTTAGAAAGGCAATTCTACTTCCAAGAGAAACAAATTTAAAAATGCTACGGACAAGTATGTGAGATTGTTTTTATACGTCAATAGATGGCACTCGCAATTCAATTGTGAACGTTTTTCTATTCTATTTATATTCTGAGTTCTATGCATAAAAAAGAGGGTTATTACGTTTGTTATGAAGAAGGAAGAGTGACATATGCATTTATAAGTTTAGTAACAATTAATATTAAAATGTAATACAATATAAATAAATATAGTAATAATAATAAAATAGTTATCCACAAAGTATACACTGATTGTGAGTTTGGAACAGTCTTATGGAGAATATGTGTTCCACTTTGATCAATTTTCCTTTATAGCATTATCACAATCTGGGGGTGCTACTCGATTATCGCATTGGGTGGATAAGACCCAGATTTCAACTTTGGCGAAGAATGTCTTGACATCCATCTACCAATAATTAAAAAAAGGAATAAATTGATTTCTTTCATATAATTACTACTAGACACAGAATTTCCCTGATTCGATAGTTGCCCTCATACGACATGCCAAATGAATACCTCTTTTGAAACATGCATCAAAAACATATTTTTTTCTTAAAGTGCCAAATCAGCATCCTCCAAAAATTTTAGCAAGACATTTTTTTCGCAAAAGTCGTGTCCTTCTAGAACTTACAATTTTTTTATCATTTTTTCGTATTCTACAATATTCGAACTTTCCTTCTAAATTTTTTCGACTCGATATCCATATTATTTTTTAAACAACAGCTGATTGAACATTGAACTGTGTCCGATGAGACAACCGGGTACCGTAGATAAACTGTGACAACGGAGGGTTTAAGGACACCCTGCACGTGTCAGATATCCTCTCATTGTACAAGAACGTTGCAATGTAAACGTATAAACAGGAGGAATGTTAATTGTAAAATTTATACCTGTAGCTGCAGCAACTTTCGTGTTGGAATCCCGATAGGTACCGTTGATAATAGCAAGTTCCATTAATTGCCGTTTCTTAAGCTCATCCTCCCCATCAGCCTGCTAACATTCGATATAATTAATAAGAAATGCAGTAATGGTTAGTAAATAAATTGCATCAATTTGCAAGGTCACTTTTTTTTTGAATTTTAAAGAATTTTTAAAAGAATTTTAGTGAGATGCAAAAATAGATAGATCATTTATTACTAATTTTTGTTATTTAATTTTAAAAATGAATGATTTATAGAATAGAGGGCATGGTAATGTGGTTTATAAATTCGAATGTTACAGCAATCACGTCCACGAACGTGTTAACCCTTGTACGGAATTTATAAAGGATTCAATCCATATAATATCTGATATAATATCTGAACATTTTGTTAAATTTCTCACGCAACAGTTCTAGAACCATAGTGATCATATTTTCTTCCTAGAGAACAATGGATTGAATGGTATTGTATATTAAAAGTGGCTTTGGATTAGGCTGATCCGAATTCCCGTATAAGGGCTAAACATTTTCATGGTAATATGTATAATGTGTATTAGTGATTTGAAACAAGTCTTATCATGTATTTATGTAATTAATTATTATCAATACATTCGAGATCGATGATTTAGCACATGGATCGCCAGCGACAAATGCTATTATCAGTCAGTTATCAGACGACAATTGGAAAGATCATATTGCAAGACAGACGGTTGTAGAATCAAGTGAATACAAAATAAAATTGTTATTAGTTTTCAATACAAGTTGAAGATGGATCCAGAATGGGACTGAGAAAATATCGAAATAGAAATAACGATGAAGGATGTGAATTCATTGTATCAGAAATAATCGGAAAAAAGACTGCAACGTAAAGAATATGAACCGTACGAGTCATAATAAATGATCAAAGACTGTAATGAATTTCAGAATGTGAACACTTCTTATTATTAATACACAGCTACAATATGTATTCATTTGGATATATTTAATAATACAATTAATATTGATAATAAAGAAAATATATTTTATCTTATTTCCATATTCTTAATGCGCGAATATCTCTGTTCTTCATTGCATTCATTAACGGGAAGAAAGTGCTGGCGATACCAGTGAGAAAAGGGGGATGAGAAAAAGAGAAGGTTACACAATTATTGAGAGTTTTTCCACAAACAGGGTATTCTGCAAATATGTACTGAATTTGTATACAAACTACAATGTAGTAAAATATTTAGTTGATACTAAAAAAACTATTGCCTGGACAATCTACAGAAAAAGAAGAAGGAAATGGTACAAACACCATTAAGACAAACAATATTATGATGAGTAGGCCAAACAATAGCATTTTGTAGCTAACAGGCAAAATAAAATAAATATCAAGACGAGCAATTTTTAAATAAAACATAAATTTTGTTTATCTCGAGGGAATTGAAAGCATTGTTCATATAATTAGAAATTATATATTAATTAAGGAGCTAATTATATAACTAACTCACAAGGCATCAAATTATTTCCAGTGATCCACGACTCACCGTGTGGCTCATGCGATTAAAACACAAATTGCCTGAAACATGTTTCTCTTACCTTCGCATTTCTCTCATTTTTTATTATAACCGCGAAAACGTTGTCAGTTTCTGGAAATACCCTTGCAATAATATGCAAGTCGGTCTCGAATGCGTTAATTAATGTTGCTTAAAATTAATTATAATCTAAATGAAATATAACAAAAAAAAATAATGACGAATTAAGTTAAGATCGAGCAGAAATCATCGAGGGTTAGTTATTATGGCTAATAATAGGAACTTTCTCACCACGGGAACAAGCAGTTTTTTGACTTCTTCTACAGCTCTGGCAAGCTTCAATGTGGCACGATTTTCAGTATCGTCAACCGTCAATAAAACATGCAGTTCGTCGGTCAGATGTTCCCAGTTTGGTTTACCTCGATTTAGCTCCTCCTGATAAAGGAATGTACAACACGCGTAAAATAATTATACTTAATTGTACATACAACAAATGCAACAGATTTCACGATTTTATCAATAACTAATATGTTGTACACATAATTTATTATAAATTTGCAAACAACTATTCCATTAATGATAACATGTACTAGAACGAAATTCAATTTTTCTCATACTACCACGTGACCCGATTATCATAAGAAATCAATTTCCACGTGCAATTCTTGCAAAGGAAATTACTTATTCTAGGGTACATTCGATTTTATTTACATAATACACAAATACGATACTACTGTGTTCCGAGATACACTCAAAGTGCTGTTAAACGTGTAAAATGTAAAACACAATGCGTGTACCTCTTTAGAATCTTTTGTTGCGCGTACTTACGATCACATTTTTTCACATTCGCCAAACGCAGCTTGGAAGAAAATGGTTTTTTTAGCAAAGCGATTAGAAATACTGCATTTAGTTGAAAAGTTTCTGCTGCTGGAGTAATATTATAAATATATGTCGCCACAAGTGTCTACCGATTGTTTTATACTTTCTTGAAAATATTAACGAATAGCAATGTGAATTAAAAATAGGCGAAAAAATGTATGTCAATGGCTTATTCAATTGATTCTCTGTTAGGATGACTTTTCCATCAAATATATCAAGTCTATTCCAAGGCAGGTGTTAAGAGAAAAGTCCATTATGCCGTTTAGAAAATTTCTAAAATTCACGCTTTTTGCTTTCAATTTTCTGGGTTAAGATGCAAGCGTTCTGTTGCTCTCATATATCATTTACTTGACTACTTTCAAAAATGTATTTATTTCCATAATTTGTTATTTACAATAGACACGACTTCTGATTACGAAATGACCATTGACAGCTGCTGCATTAAAATATCTTTTGTGTTCGCAATTGAATAAAATTATAAAAAGTAGATATTAAAACTGTATGGTAACTTCATACATATAGGGCTATCACTGTACAATATTTAGACAATTCCTAATCGAAATCAATGTACTGATAATGAGAAAAAAATGATTATTCGCCATGCACAGCTGTCAAAAAGTCTGCCTCTTCTATGACAGCGCAAAACAACTTATGGAAAAAATACAAAATAAAACTAGCATACTTAGCTGTAAGAAATTTATTCAACAAATCCAACACTCATTGCCGACGATTATTATTTTTTCAAGTCTCACATTTATGAAGACATCAACAGTTTATGAAGTCACGTGAGAATTTAATAGTAATTGCAGTAACACTAATACATTTTTAAACGATCAAACAAATAGCTTAGAATTGTGCAATATAACGGAGGGCACACTGACGCGCAAGACTTGTACTGTCAATTTTAAAAAGGTATTTCCTAGTTCCTAATTTAATTGAATTTTTATAAAAATATATATATATATTAAATTTTTCCAAAAATATTGCAATAAATTTGCAGCATCAAAGGAAAGTCATTAAGGGTCAATTTCTTGGGAAAACTTTGTATGCAAGTTATGAAACTTTACCTTTTTCTTGTCCCTCATAGAACCCTTGCCTCGAACCATAATTTTGCATCCTGTTTCTTGCTCTAGCTGTTTAGCTGTCATTCCACGTGGCCCGAGAATTCGTCCAACGAAATTGAACTGCAACAAAAAGAAAAAATCATAAGCAAATGTGTCAGTAACGAATACATCTTTCTTTCTCTTACAGTGAAGGACAAACGTATTGGTAGAATATTTTATATTATGGAAATAGAGTAAGGTATATTTTTAATTATTAATAATATTCAAATATACACATTTATGTAACTCTGCAATGTATACAGATATTAGTAATACATAATTGTATTTGTTTGTCATTTATAATAACACAAAAATTTATAATAACATTTATACTGACACCAAGTTATAAATTTTGAGTTGCAGAGGCAGAGCAACGATAGAAGTTCGACTTATAGAGGTAAACTTCGAGTAGTAGAGGTTTGACTATTGTAAATTCGAGTTACAGAGGTAAATTGATTCATCTGGACATGTGGCAAATAATTCGAGTTAAAGTAAGTTTTATTTCGACTTATAGAGGTTCGAGTTATCGAGCTTCTACTGTATTAATATATAGGTATTGTTGTAGCAATTTGAAGACGTAGCAATGTAGCAATTTTTAATAAGACAAAATGACAATTATCTCTATTAAATGTTCATTCAACGACTTTCGTGTTCTTAGTCTAACGTATGCTATCTAAATAGTACCCAAATCTGTCGGTAGTTCTGGTGTTAATTGATTACAAAGTTTTGAATAGGAGCAAACAGAACAGTACTTAGCAGTAATGTTCGTTTAAAGTACAGACAAAATCTATAGTTCGTTAGCAGTCAAAACAAGTGTTAACGAAGTATGTACCAGGCAGGATACAATTCCCTAGTTTCAGTGTTAACAAATGCATCGAATGCATGGTGATTAATATCTCGTGTATCTCTTCGTCGGCCTTTGAAACTCTTAGCCTTGACTGGTTTTTATTTTATCAGGAACGACAAGTAAATAAATTTGAACATGTCCATTGCACAATGGAAAGAAAGTCGTCTGTTTAAAAGAACATTTGGAGGTATTAGACCGGGGCAATTACGATAATATGTTTTCTTCGCCACGAACTAACTTGCGACATGTCTGTTGGCAGGTTAACAAGAGCCATAAACAGGCTGGGCGTCTTTCTATAGGACTAACAAGTTGTAAGATTGAAAGGATATGGTAGAGTCAATGTAAACAAATTCGTTCATAAAGGACTACTTTGTACACTAGAAACATAAGGTCATCAAATTGGTTAAGATTCTATTCTTGCGTCGTAGGTCAAGAATCAGTAGCTTATGGAGCAAGTACTATTTGTTCCCTTTGGCTGTACTACATGCCCGCGAATCGCATAATAATTAAATTACAATAATTTGCATAATAAAGTGAAATGTACGTAATAAAAATAGCTTGTAGGACTGGTACGTTGATTCGGATAAAGGGTTCCAAGTTTTCCTTCTCGTGAAAATAATATGACACAGAGAGAGTACGTAGATGTAAAAGAAGATGTAAAAATTATGGATAATTTTGGTCATGCCTTGCACAAATTATAGCACATCTTTTTTTTAAATACTTTTTTTTAAATGTGGAGGAAGAATGTTCTCTCTTAAATATATATTCCATTCCAATAATTTGTTTGTAATTTGTATAAAATTGTATATGGTGGATGACCCGCCCTTGAGTCACCGATGAGATGTAAGGCCTGCGGATCCTGGCCTAGTCAGAGTCAATATTATTCAGTAAGGTAGTAGTCAGCGATATGACTACTGGCAAGGGCCAGACTCCGCGTCGGCTAAAGGCAACACAACAAGGGCTAAGGTCAGCCTTTCCCCTAAACATCATAATATACAATATAATATTGTACAGGGTGACCGCTAACTCGGGGAACATCGTTCCCGCCCATCAGAGCGCCCATAGAGCGCGCGCTCCAACACGCGACTTTTCGTTAATAACTCAAAAACGAAGCTGCAAACCACATTTTGGTCAAGGAAAAAGTTGTTTAGAATCACCCTAGCCTGGCCCCGCTTCCTGATGTACCTTGAGTTAGCGGCCACTCTGTAGAGTAGCGGAATATCAATTGTACTCAGAATAGTTTTGGACACGACGCGTACCATCACTCTGTCGCGCAAACTCGTACGGTATTCTTATATAAAACGTCTTTGCAAAATTAATTGTTGCATACGATTTTGTTTATCCCGGAATTCTACATATACATGACCTATACCTTGTGAGCCAGGGGGTATGTATTAGGTTGTCGAGGAGGTTATTAGTAATGATTAGTAAATTCAGTTCTGCGTGTGTAATACACTGTATACAGGGTGATTCCAATAACTGGGTCGGACTCTAACTTTGTTGCACGTGAAGAGAGAAAAAAATCGTAGAGCAAAATTTTGCAGGGCATAACACGTTGACTGCGGGATCAATATGTACATGTATATCGAACAGAACTTCGGACGTTCTTTGTTGTCTGCATTGTCTCGCAGTCAACGTGTTTGTTAGCGACAGCGCGTTTTTTAAAGAACAGAAAGGAACCGAGTAGCGAAGTGCTACGCATTCGGTGATGGATTTATGATAGGGACTTAGCCTGGGTACGTTTGAAGAGTGTGTTGCAAATGAACAATCTGGGCGACAGACGATGGCTGGACGCTATTCAACTATCGAATGTCCCAGGATTGACTGTTTATTAGGGGTGCTTGAAAGTGAATAAATGGGACTGAACATCCTGTTGACCGCCGATGGCTGGCGACCGCATTGGGTCTTCCAACTATCTGGTGGCGAGGGATTGTTTATTATAAAGAAAAGAGAGAGAGAGTTTAAATATCGCAAGCGACCTGTCGTTACATTGCTAAAGAATAGGGACTCTGTACCTGGGGGATTTGGCCACGGAGTGGGGGAGGTTATGCCTTTTGGTAAAAGAACTGTGATTGACCATTCAGTCTTTACCTCAGAACTGACCTGAAAATATCTACCTCTCTTACGCCTTTTAATATAAATTCTTAACATGTTAATAAACTCTACTATTCTGTGACACAACGTTTTTCGCAGGTGCAACGGTGCACATGCAAAGTATAATATAATAGAATTTTGTTTTGTAATAGCACGGTATGGTCCCGCTTGCTAATATTATAAGGCAGGATAATGAAAAATTCAATACTTAAAGAGTATAGATTATGTATATGTATATCCATTGTAGATGCTGATTCACATGAAGTTACAGCATTCTTCAAAATAATTAAGCGGCTAAATTTATTTTTAGAATTTTATTGCCCGATGATCCCTCGTGTCCAAGTGGCATCGGGCCAAAAACCGAACCCACGAATACATCAAAGAAATGGCCACTCTCAATTTTTGAAATAGATAGTACATTGTATGTATGTGCATTTCTATACATTTTCGAGTAGCTGTCTCTAATGGTAACGACCTTTGTCTCAAATATTATTTTGGTTCTGTATAATATGCGTGTCTATATTTCTTAATACTGTCAGTATTATACATATAAAACGGTAATCTAGAATTCATAATTTGATATTCTCATTTGCAAATATCCTTTTCTCTGGCCTTTTCAAGTATACAGTATCCTTCACACACTGCAGCCAGTATGATAATGATTCTATTTGAATCGATGAGATCAGAAACAGCATAAATTTTTTGTTAATTGAAATATGCAGTGAATCATGTCGCTCGCGTTCAAATACATCACATGGCTGCAACAGCACAAACCACATAAGCGCATAGTAAAAAAAAGTAAGTTTTCCTTGTTTCTGAAAAATTACTCAGGTGTGACTTATACTGTTTCTGGCCACGTGGATTCGATTAATGCTCGTGACGCTCACAATCTAAGCATTTATTCGAAAGAAATAATTTATGTTCACGACTCTCTCTTCGCAGACATAATTGTTTCACAGATGCACTTAATATAGCCAATTTATAAGTATTGTTCTTTTATTGAATTTAATTTAATTGTAAATTTTTTTAAGAATCGTACATATTAAATAATACGCGATCTCATAGGCCCCCATGCAATTATTATTAATAATTTAACAGCCAAATACTTTGAGAATTTTAGGCAGTATGATTGACAAAATGTTTTAGCAGACAATTTTAGAAACACTGTAGGATGATATATTTTAAATCTTAGAAAAATGCTAAAGTTGTTATTAAGATTTAAGCTTCAATATTTATAATTTTCAGGCAAGCATCCATCATGAAAGACGTTGGAAGCTAAAAATAATTTACAAGGGCCAGTTATAAAATTATTTCGACAATAAAGCAGTGAATTGTCATTTAAAGAGCGTTGATAAGACGCCAACAAGATATAGGACGTGAATATACAAAATAATGATCTCTACATATACCTCGAGTTAATAGAGCAGAGTAAACCAGTTTTACCAGAAGCTTAGTAGGATGCTCAAAAACGACATAATTTGCCAACAAACTTAACATGCACATAACTTGCAACAAGGTTATATTTGTATTGACTTTTTGA
Organism: Nomada fabriciana; assembly: GCA_907165295.1. NCBI lineage: Eukaryota > Metazoa > Arthropoda > Insecta > Hymenoptera > Apidae > Nomada > Nomada fabriciana. The sequence continues at coordinate 13,809,912 of OU015689.1, forward strand.
GATTAAAAAATAACTGCGTTGGGTACATATGATCGTGGCCATAGAAATTGGTGGCCACCACCTCAAAAATGTGGTGTTTGACTAATTACATGAGCGGTAACCGTCTGTGTTATTGAGAAATAAACGTTTTAGCGCTTCGAGGAGAAATGGTTTCAGGAATGTGAATGATTTTGCGTCCATTTTGATATAGCCTTTTGTTGTGGTATTACAACAAAAATCATTTTGTATCGAAAAAGGTAGGTAGTGACAGATATAAAACTACTAATTCAATTTTTAGACAAGGTAAAAAGATATATTACAGGCGTGTTCAAGTTTTATTAATTTTAATTGAATTTCCTAGGAAGCGCGGGAATGATATCTAAATTGATTTTAATTTTCCACAGAATTTGAATATAATTAATGGTACCTGATACCTTGTTTGCAGTGCATGAAACATATTTAGTCACATACATATTATAAAGACTGCGCGTTTGATTTATAATATTATTCTTATTTGATATGGTTAGAAGGATGTACAATATAGTGAAGTTTTGATAATAAAATCAAAATTCCACTAAAAATGAACAAAATTGAAACCATAACTGTATAAGCGACAAATAGTTCACAGGATATTTGAGTCCGCCAGCTCAATAAAATCGATATTATTTTACTATCAGTAGTATCAAACACATACTCCTAAATAGAAATTTTCGAAATTCAAATTCGTATAGCTAATTTATCCGTTTCTATCAATTCTTGTGTAGCACAGGTAAAACAAATGAGGGGTTGAGGATACATTTAATTCGGGTTGATTATGTTTCAGGCTTTAGAAACAATTGTAGGATTCAAGTGGTAAGCGATTTTATTATAACAAATATCCAAAATTATTTTTCCCCTAAAAGTAATACTAATACTAATAAGAAAAAATTGCAGTTGTAACTCGTATATAATTTAACATTTGAACTTCGCAATCAAAAAGCCAGAAGAACAGCTGAAAGAAGGTACATAAAAAGGGCTGCACAGGATAGGTGCTATTGAAAAGTACCAACTATTTTCTATGAGATTACAAAATTATTCTTAATACGCAACACAGCATTTTTGATTTTGATACTATTTTGAACAACGTTTTTCCAGTTGGAAAAAACAAATGTTTTAGAAACTAATTAAATTATATCATTGTATGATATAGGTATATTGTGTTGCATATGTGCTAAAGATTTAATATGTTCTTAAAAGGGGGTGCCAGTACAATATTTATTTCGATTCCTGATCTCAATCTTTAATTAATTCGTATTTATTGCTGGATCAAAGGATGTTGAGATTTCTGACATGTCAAAAATTATTTCACTTACAGTCTATTATTGAATGTTATTATTTAATGTTAAGTATAAGTTTAAAAGTATAATGCAGGAACATCATAGAGCAATGAAACTGATTTGCATAATCTTGTAATAAACTGTAATTTATTAACGATGAAACGATTGGACAAAATATACTTATCTACTTATTAAAGGAATTAATTCTCGAAAAATATGAACCGGAAGATCAATAATTCATTTACATTCGAATGCGATTCTCAATCTTGATTAATCATAAGTAGTACAATCATAAGTAACATCTTGTACAAAGATCTCAAGCATACATAGATATACATATGTATTTATTGCATTCTGTACTAGTCAACGATGTCTGACAAATGTATCAGCAAAATCAAGATTCTTATCGATCAAATCGAAATAAAGAGATAACTCGTATGTAGGATAAATTGATAATTATCAAGCGAATTACTATAACACACCGTCGCGGTAATAAAACATCCTCAAACAAAAATTCAGCTGAGCTAGCCATAAGATGCAAAGTTGTATTTCAATAATATACAGAGTGAATCTAATAATTGGATTATATTATAGGTCTGTTATGATTAAAGTTTCTTTTCAATTTTTGTTTTTATATGATGATTTGTGAAAAGTATAACCCACGTAATTTCACACAATTTAGTTGATTATTAAAAGGTTGTGAAATATTACTCGCATAGAAAGAGTACAAAAATAATTTCGGAATGCAAATTTACCAATTGAAATAAGCTTCTCAAATTAATAGTTAATAATCGCTGCAAATTCGCGCAACAAATACGCGAATCAATTTATGTAAGACAAATTGCGTAGCTCCTTCGTGTTTAAGAGAAACGATGTACATAATTGCAATCCGCGAGTTTTTCTCGTTAAGATACAGAATTTTCTACTTTTTCACCCCTGACAAACTTTTTATTGCACTTTCTTTGCAATACAATAATAGAGTCGCTAGTCGATCCGTTTACTAGATTTACCCCGCGTAACAAAAAGAAATGAGAAAACTTACATCTGGATGTTCTTTAACGGGCACATAAACCTTTTCCGTAAGCGTTGTGATTTCGCCTTCTGGTTCTGGTAGGATCAGTGGCTCCTTCTTCACACCACTGATCTGGAAAAGACTCGCCCGCACCTTTGCGATTTCTGTAACAAAAAGTAGAAGCACATGTACCACTGCGCTAATTTTGGACACGTATCTGCAAACATATGCATATTTAAATCTACGTTACTAGGGTGGTCCTTGTTTAATAAAAACAAATGTTTTTTTATACTTTGTCTTATATTTTTTTACATTGTATATCAGAAATTGTTATCAGCCATTGAATATCGTCTTTTTTTCAGGGAAAAGATGCAATTTTCTTCTTGCAGTATTATGAATCTTGCTCTCATGTGTTTAACATTGGAATATTTTAGCAAAGTAAATTTGTGAACCAACAATTTTTAAGAATAGGCAATTCACATTTCCAAAAATCTATGTCGCAAATAGCAATATTAGGTTAACAAAGTCGATTTCTTAATCCGAGGATATTTCTGTCGGAATTGCTCGGCTAGTATCAACAAGCCCTGTTTTTATTCTTAGTCCAAATGTTTGAAAAGTTGGATCTCAAGCACCACTCTACGTGTATCTAGAAATACATTTAATTAAACGAAAATGCAACGAACCTTCGAAAAAAAGGAATAAAAAATTGCAAATGTTGGCCACTCCACACGTAATGTTTCTATACAGATAACTTTAAATTACTAAAAAGTAGGACCTATCGTAGTTATTGATCAATTACTTATTGAAAAAGTGTTCCAGTTTTGACATGAAATATAACAGAATCTCGATTCACCGGCTCGTGATTATCCGGGGTGTCGAATATACCAAAAATATATTTACTTTATTTCTTTACTTTCCAATTGCTAACGAGAATTTTTGGTAACTACGGTTTGAGTTTGTCCTAAAAACCGAGAGTGGATTAATTCCTTCAAACGGACACCCTCTACGGATGATTTTTTTTTCCACGCACAACATGCAGAACGCAAACGGTTCTAGTATTGATTATGAACCTGCTGAAACAGCGCGGGCATTAAATAATTTATATAAATTTTAATCTAAAGGAGACACATTTGTTTATGTAAGCACGGTAAAATTCGACATTACTGATGAAATAGCTTGATAGAATTATGCACAGTTGGTCAGAAAAGTATCCAGTTGCCTGAGGAATCACAGGCAACACAGTTGAGGAATCCAGTGCAAGAGGGAGCTATGCCGATGTCACAACAGTAGCATTGCGAGATATTACCAGTCAGCTGTGGATGACGACTATATCCGTCATGCAGAAATGACAGAATTTCGCGTTATGACGACTATATCCGCCATGCGTAAAAGTTAGTTACCATTTGCTATTTAAATTGTAATTTTAGTCAAAACTAAAATATATTCGAGCCGAAATGAAACAAACAGATAAAAAGTATAAATAATTTGTAATGCACTAGGTGGAAGTGCCTATCAGTGCGGATAACCAATTTATACATGTGCGACGATAATGTTTTTTAGATGTTAGTGTTATAGTTTGTTATAAAAAAAAACATTAGGAACGAATCGCGGTATTGGTGTTCGACGTGCAAGGTGCCAGTACGTGTCGTTCCTTGGTTTGGTGAACTCGACAGCAGCAGTTTGAATTTTTAACTTTTATAGATATTTGATTTGTCCCGAGTTTTTCGATTATTATGTATGTAATATATGTTTATGTTAAGTGTATGAGTAAATATTACTAATAAAATTGTTCACTTTATAAAATAAAGCCCTCTTTTTGATCCAATAATTTAACACCGAGACTTAATCTGTGTTTGACGACTATACCTGCCATCGCTTGATTCTCGCGACACACGTTAGGTGCGCGCACTGAACAGAGGTCGCCACCGCTGACTGGATAAGGCTTTGATGGAAAGTGTCGTTTCAATAGGAATTTTTGCAATGTAGTTATAAATAAAGGGATAATAATTAGGCAACAAAAGGCGCCAGAATGAAAAAATATCCCATTTCTCAAGATTGTGTGGTGTAGCTTCCTCGTCACTGGTCCTCTCGATTACAAAACTTCATGCATTTATGTATCGTTCATTTATGTCAGAATATTTGTGTAAAAAGAACGTTTCATAGTTCCACTAAAACGGCCATTTAATATTTGTTACGAGTAGATCTTGGGATGCTCCATTTCGTTACTGTCATGTAATTTTTCTGGAAATTTACTCTGAATATCTACTTTTGTGACTTCTGCTTCAGTATCCAAATGGACACTGTATTAATTTGTATTATTATTACGTTTAGATTCACACTTCCAATCGACTTTATTCACCCTGTAGGGAACAACCTACGTAATTTAAACAAATATTACAATAAGACGGATGAAATTGTATTTCTCACCGATTGGTAGTGTTTTAAATATATTTAGAAATATGTAGTAATGCAGCTGCCAACATTTTATTACGTCAAAACTGCATTATGACTGATGATAATAATACCTTTCCAGCTTTATTAATTTTTGTACTAAGGTTGTGTAAAATGACCCAATGTCACGTATATTCAGAATGAGAATATAATATAAATGTATTAGATTTAACAATTTAGGTTTAATCCTATTAGTTTGTTAAATTTCTCACACAGCAGTACTAAGGTAATTTTTTATTCTACGAATACAATAAACCTATCCAAATTCAATGCAACAGGTACTTCTTACAAAAAAGATGCAAGACACAAAAAATATTAACAAATAAAAGCATGGCTTCTCATCAATATAATATTATATAAATTAACGATTCCTTACTGTTTTTGCAATAACATTATGGAAAATAATATATAAAACAATTTCATGTAACCACTTCTACCAGGAAAAAGAGTATAGAAAAAGCGAACAACGGGGACATTTATTTAGTAAAAAGTTCAGGATGTAACCGTATATTATTTAAAACGCCTGTGTGTTTTAATAACAAAAAGACTTTCTCGCATACAGTGTATCAAAGTATGCACTTTTAATTACATCTTCAGTCCTTGAAACATCGTGGTGTTTTTAGCACTTGTGTTAGGAACCGGGTACCTGGGTACCCATTTCTATATTTGTTTGAATAATTTTTGTATTTTCTTGACAAAATATTGCAAAACTGCTCTACATCTCGATTGTTTGAACAATTTCACGTCGACTCACGTTTTGTGAAAACAAATTTATGAAAAATCATTTGAATAACTAACAGTAAGAATAACTTCAACACGTAAGCTTCGAACTTCTACTCCATTTTGGTTGCTAACATAAGGGTTAAAAATATAAATTATATTACAATTGCAGCTATCTTGTTTACTGCGTTTGTACAAAGAAAATAGATCTGATTACAAAAATCAATATTATAGTGTTTTCATTACAATTATCTACTTATGTAACTGATAAAAAATAACAGCTAACTACGCCGTTGTATGAATATTAATAGCACCTAGAATAAGTAATCTTTCTTCGTCGAAGCAATCTTCAAACGCAAAGCGTGATACAGGTCGCGCTATTCAATAGCCTCAAAGACAGCTGAATAGTAAATTCACAATAGAAATAAATGTAATCGTTTATCTGAGTAGCAACTATATTCTAATTCAACTACTTAACTGTAAAACCAATAAAGTATCGTTTTTCAATTTTCTTTTATATGATGTTGTAACGATGATTTATATTTTGAAAAGCAGGCATTCAATGGTGGAAGTGGACAGCATGAATTATTTTAATGGGACCTTATAATTTTATGATATTAATATTATAAAGGAATTCTAGACGAATCTTGGACACCCCTGTTTATAAGATTTTAATAACAAATAACATTAACTTATTGCGAATCGGTTAGACAGTTATTACGTTGTCCAACTTGTATTAAGTTAGTGCCATTTTTATTCCCCAACGTATTTGTCCCAACAATATTTGCCCACTTGATGTTCATTACACAACATATGATAGCTTTTGTGATCCCTTTTTTAAAACTGCTGCAAATCGCATTTCGCTACTAACAGAGAAAGTTTAAGCTAAAAAATGTGATGCGCCGAGTTAGCAGAAACTAGATTCCCCGATTCATTTTACTCGATGAATTTTGAATCGTGATTTCGAATCTGTCCAGGCTAACAGAAACATTTGTGCAGACCGTGGTAAAGGTCGTGCTGTTGAAAAAAAATAGCCTGAGAATGGATAATAGCCAAGCTCTGGGCGAGTCTCTTGTTTCGTTTGGCATCGTCTGTAAATCTGTTAACGAATTAGCTTATCGTCGCTACGAACGTGAAATCTATTAATATAATATAATATATATTATAATATACCATAATTAATTGGTGTAAAGTGCATTTGAAAATAATAAGACATATTTCGTATTCACAACAAACGGGAAAAACTTATTGGAAAACCTGTATGGTAAGTTGTACAGTTTATGGAATAGATGAAGAGGCGTCAACCATTTAGCAGTCAATTCACTGTTTTTGACGTAGCCATTTTATAAAAAGGCGATTTTTAAGAGAATGCTTAAGACAAAAGAAACTATAAAAGAAACTGCCCCGTTTTGGAAAATCTGGTTTCCAGAAAAATATATTTTAAATTTGAGGAGCGCATAGTAACGTGAGTACAATTTCCCTTTTGATATCTGTACTACATTTTCGTAATTTTTGCGAATTTCCGTTCAAGCATTTGAACACAAAATCCAATTTCCATTCCTACATTACAGATGACTTTGCCTTAAAATTGTTTATCAGTAATACGTAGCTCCAAAGTCCACCTGTGCGGTAGTTTAAAATAATAACTTCTATTTGTGTAAGATAATATTACTACAGTAAGTGTGCTGATATATAAATTCTATTATAAATAAAATCACCAATCAGGACTCCAGAAAAGCCTGATTTCCTATTAAATATATGACATTAAAACGTTGAATAGAAAATATAGCAAAATGCAATACGAAATTGCGGGTTATATACATGTCAATGGTTTATCAGAAATGCGCGTTGAAACTCAGTCTCTATTTTGTATGTATGGCTATTTGTAACTTTCGGCCTCAGTGCACATCTAACTGGTTCTATTGTAAACCTGGCAATTACCTGCTGACTATTATTAATCTTTTAACTTGGATCATGCAGCAAGTGAAAAAAAGGAACCGTGTAAAACGCGAAATACTGAAAGCGGCCCGCTTGTCCTTTCCTTAGTTCACAAGATGCTTTTAAAATTATGCACAGCTACATCAACTTCTGAGCATCACCGATTCTTATATGTGTGCACATGCGGGCGTTCGAGCGTGATGTGTTAAGTACGTGCGTATGACTGTGCACATATTTGTCGAAGCACGACTACGTATATACATACATGACATGTAAGAATGTGAATGAAATGAGAATATGCATGAATACAAGTAAGAAAAACGACGCATCATATCCACTTTTAGCAAGATTGCTCATTACAGCTGACATCAGATGTGTTATATTCTCTCAGCTTTCTCACCTTCCTATTTTCATCTCTTTTCTTACACGTATTATTCACGTCGTTCAAATGGTATATTCAAAATAACTTTTATTAATCGAGGTACAGTTGGACAAAGGTACTGCCACTGTAATGTCATTAGTTATAATTTATAATTAATACATATTATGTATTCGTAGAGTATTATACAGTAGAAATGCGTCTTATTTATTACTTTGTTCATTGTGATTTAAGTTGCAATATAATATATATAAAATATATAATAGTCTGTAATCTGCTAATGGCAAAATAATTTTTCGATCGAGTTCCTCTGCTTTATTCACTTTCCACAAAAATGGTTAATATTAATATTTTCATAAACATACGCTATCCAGTTGTACCTATTTGAAAACTTTGCTCCAATCTAACTCGTTCTGTTTGCAATATCTTATTAGCCCGTAAATTCAAACGGTCCCACGCAAACAAAGAGATAATATTTAGCTAAGGAAAATATTTAAAATCTTTTCCAAGCATCCTATGGCAAGCGTTCAACTATACATGTAATGTACGTACACACTATTTCGCACAGATATAGTTTTAATTTTTTTAGGACAAATATAGAATATCGTGATGATTATTTCCATTTTATTACTGCGAATTTTTAAGATCGTGTTGAGAGGCGTCATTAGGTAAAACTAAAGAAATTGCACCAGGGGAAACAAAAATTATACTAGATTTATATAAGCGTTGTATAACTTACATTCGTTGGCCGAAGGCAAACAATAATTCAAATAAACTCTACGCAGTAACTACTAATGAAATATGCGGCAAAAATTTCTGCATTCAAATGAAGAAGTTACCTATAATAAATGGCTGTATGTGGTGTTTTTAGAAATGCTGGAAACTTGTGGAGCGTTGCTCAAAAAGAATCTTGAAGGCCAATCAAATTGAAGCTGTATCGAGACCTGTTTAATTTCATGAGAATAGATAGAGTCAACCAATATACAGAATGAGTAACGGAGAACTCAACGGAATGAGTTATATCTCGAATTTCATTAAAGATAGAAAAGTGTGAAGAAAAAAAGCAGAACAGCACAAGAAAGACATTAAACATTTTTTACAAAGGTGCAGCTGAAAAATGTAACTAGACTTGTTTTTAAAATATCGACTCTGTGAAACATTCGGCGTAAAATAGTAAAGGGTCCATCGAATGTTATAAAAATCAATAAGTATCAAAACATTTAGTGTTAGAAAAAAATGATAAATACATAAATAAATCTGGTCTATAAGAACTCAGGCAAATGGAATAAAATTAGTAACCTGTATGAACAAAAAAAGTTGCGCATTCAATACCAAATGAGTTAAAAGAGAAACTGAAATTATTTACCTTAGTATTTAATTGTATCATTATTGAAAGTCTGCACTTTTAGACCAGTCTGGGGTAATAATATTTGAAGTTAGAAATAAAGCTACTTGCACAAACTGTATTAGATGCGAGTATTTATTAATGAAATACCCATTTGTTTCTATATTAATATAAATGCCATTTGAAATATTATTCAATTTTGCGAATATGTGACCACCAACCACTTAAATTATACAATAGTTATGAACATGCATAATAGAAATAAATACTTTGTTTATTATACGTGCAATGAAATGTTTCTAAATTATTTTCATAATAATTAATTCAATATTATTGTATTGAACACTATGCCGCGGCATAAATGTTCAAATATGTTTCACTTAAACAAAACTATTCCGATTATTACTTTCAATAATGTTTGCTTAAAATATACTCAGCACTGTTTTACACAGCAGACAAAAGAAAGTTTAAAATTGGCATTTGTATACATATAAGTATTGTATACCTTCCATACTCTCACTTCGTACGACGCAAACATTCAATAGTTCATTTTTGTAAAGCTTCTGTATTCCTCTTTTTCATCTTCTGTTTTTCATACCCCTTGCATTATAAACTCCCATTTGTTTGCCAAGCAAATTATCGCAAGCAATGATCCGTACAAAAAAAGAATGAGTACAGTAGACATTTTTTCAATAATTACAGTATGTAAACTAAATCGTCTCTGGCGATCGTTCTGCTGGCCACTGTATGAACTCATAGTTTCAAGTGCTGTTGCGCGCCGAATTTTAAGTATAAAATCAGGCAAAAATGTAACGGAAGAGAACCTGATTCGCATAAATAATAGCCTTGAGATTGCGAATTTCGTGAGGTTTGAAGGATGTTCGAAAATAATATTTCTCACTTGAGAATGTAGGTTTAGTACTGCTATTTGACTCACATTCTGAGTCACGTAATAGAATCAGCTAATTCGATTCTTAGAAATGTGACTTTTTGTTATACAATAGTTAATACGTTGGTGGTGTCGGGCAGATGACACAAGAAACATCTCCGCCTTCTTGTAAAACGAGGATATTCTTCAAAAGCAAGTTACAGTTGTCTAGATTGAATCGGTGAGTTGCAGAACAGGGGCAAGTCCAAAAACATCGTTTCCAGATACACTTTAAAACCGCAGCTTTCGTTTCGTGTATCACTAATGTCACTAATTTTGTAGTCCGGTTCTAATTAACATGAACTCAACTGTTGTTACTTTTTTAAATCAGTTTTTGAAGTGATTATTGAAATAGAGCTAACTAGATATTTAAAAAATTATTCACCCCCTTGTGAATCAGTAATAGTCTCCCGACAATAAATTTTCGACAAATTGTTGTCGCTTCGATTTAACTCGGCCACACTTTAAATTTTTCTTAAAATTTGTTTTTACAATCGTTAAGCTAAAGGGACTATTTGAAATGCGTATATTGGTATGTATTTATTTCGTTTGGATTGTTCTTGGTTTTAACTTGTAGTTTTGGATACTTTGCATCGAACTTTGAAATTGTTTGTAACACTTGAACTCACCGATTCAATTATATTTCTAACTGTAATAAATTCATTCGCTGTTTATCATGTTACTGGATGTCTCTCGCCTACTTGGCAAATAGGAATAAATTTCAACTCGTTAAATATGTACAGAAACTTCCCCCCCAAAAATATGGTGGGATACTTGTTGGATAAAATTGCGTAGGAAAAGAATAGGTGGAACTCAATCCAAAGACACTACAGGCCTGCGCAGTAAGAATACTGGTTACGCGTGAGTAAAAAAATTTACCTAAGCGTAGGCTGTGATGTTGGATCGATGTTGGTATTGGTTAGGTGCAGCAACTATGACATCATCGATGGCGTAATCGCGAAGACTACAATCCATGACACAGATCAAACGCTCGAAGAAAAATATCGCGTTTCGAGGAGACAATTTATTAATGTGGAAACATAATAATTTACTCCTTTAGACTTCTATTCATTTTGTAATAAACATTTGAAATATTTTAAATTGTACAACTGGTTTAAAATATTTGCCTGTAGCTGTAGCAAATACACGCATGGCCCGTATTTGGAAATGCAAGAACTGGCATGAACTGACATTTTATAGAACTTAAAGCACATATACAGGGTGGTCGACGCGTCAGGAATGTCGTATGGCTTTCCTCATTGAAGTTAGAAAAAAGTGTTAGTGGAAAAACTTTAATGACTCAAAGAGGATTATATTCTCGCTCAATACCATGTTATCTTTCACAAGTGTAACGTTGCATTTGCCTGCAAGTATAAACATGAAAAAGGAGATATGTGCACTATACGAAAAGTGAATGCATATTTAAATAGATTTTTCAAACGATTTAGCACAAACATTGAAGTTGTTTTCAAACGATTTGCCAACTATACTCCGCAGTTGAAATTTCCTTGAACAAAAATTCTGATTCGAGGAGTAACGAAATTCGCTTACCAAATCAGGAATTCAATTTTTCAATGCTGTTGGATACAAACATAATATAACGTGGAATCTTATACAATCCTCCGCCATTTTTATTCTTCTTAGATCTGTATTGTAACGTTATAAACATCATGGTTCCAATCTATAATGTCACACGTATATGCATATATAAAAAATCAAATCTGGAACTTGGTTCTCGAAAGTTCCTAAATACCCATTCACCCAAATGGATTCACGAAATATATCGCGCTACTTTAAAGTATAGCAAATGAAATATTATCCTGGAAGGAATGCCAGCCGTGTTCAACTTGATAAAGCTAAAATAGAATAGAAAAGAATGGAATAAAAACTGAAGACCACACAGAAATCGAATGGTGAGTATACGAGAATAATTCCTAAAATAACAAAATAAAACATAACTTTTCTACCATCCAAAATTACAACAGACGTTAACACTGGCGAGATAAATCGTATCAGCGTCAGGCACAACGTTATCGTTAGTTCGCCGCAGTTGTGGAATATTAAGGGGGCCGACTCCAGGCGCCTTGACGTGTGTGCGTGCACTCACACAAACAAAGGAAAGCATGCACGTATACGCCATGTGCGACAGAGAGACCCGATTTATACTTTTTGAACTGTGGTCTCAATAATTGCCTTAATCAAACTTTCGCGGATATATAACACACGGGTAAACTTCAACACAGCCCTAAAGGTTATATTGAACGCCAATAAACACCATCCGTTGAGAAGAATATTGTTTCTGTAATTCACATGTTGAGACAGACAACGATGTAGGCAACAAGATGGCTGCTGACATCTGGACACATTTCACATTTGGCACATATTGGACGATTTAATGGTTTATTCACTGCTCAAACAACCTTTAGGGCTTCCTTGAACTAGCACAAGATCACAGAAATTCGATTTTTCACAATTTATCACTTCTAGAAAGCGGAGAATGAACAATAAGATTTGCACGCTTCGGACGTCAGAATTATGTAAGAATAGTTCACTGATTTTTCGCCAGGGGCGTTTATGGTAATCGTAGTAAATTTGATCCAGTTACCGTCACGGTCGATAAAAATACAAATCAGTCGGTAAATGTAAGTTATAATTTCACACCACTAACAGCGATCATACGTGAATACGTGATGCGTGCACACAGACACCAGTAAGGCATAGTTGCCGACACGTATCAAGATCTCTGTCACGCTGTTGTCACATCTGTTACAATTATAACATAAGCATCAGCAATATGAATCGGCTCGAGCCGAGATGTTGATTCGGGCCGCTGCAAACTTTTTTGTAGGTTCGAGTCGCCTTGGGGTATATCTTTTTACATTAATGTTTTTTTACAATAATTGTTTTTTAATTCCTAACTATATGACAATGATCAATATTTGCTTACCAATATTTTAAAAATATTTGTTAAATACTTTAATTTAATATACGTGGATATGAAGTTGAAACGCTTTTTTCTACCGTTTTCTTGCCATGTATCTTGTCAATTATGGAACTGCTTGATATTTCTAACATCTGGACGTGTATACACGTCAATCCAAAGCTCATAATGTGTAACTCAAAATTTAAATCATTTGGTGGTACGTTTCATTTATATTACCAATAAAGTTGCTATGTTAATATATATGTAATATATGTAAGAATATTTGAGGTACAGGAACGGCCGAGGCGGGCCATGTGCATTTTGAAGATGCACGCTGTCTTTGTCTAGCATAGCTTTCATTGGGGGTGAACCCTAAAATGGTTAAAAAGGGCCATGGTGACGTAGGCGTCCTCACGACGGACGCTTTTGCCCATGGAAGGCATTCTTGTATAGACTTCGGTCGAGAGAGCACAGTTTTAATAAACAGAACACCTTTTAACATATATACACGCCTACAGAATCATTGTATTTAGTAATACCTAATCGCGATAGAGAGGAGACTACGAATACCCCTCGAGCGATTATCTTACATAATCAGAAGTGGGATATACCAATTGTTTAGTGCACATTGTGACGATATACGTATATACTCGCGTACTACGTGCAGAAACAATTATTGAGTGCCGTGTACAGACAAAGTGAGTAATCGTTATCGAACTACAGAGTGTGCAGTTGGTGTCGAGTTGAGTTTATTGAAACTGTGTGTATAATTAGTAATAGTGAGTTACTAATCGTCTGAACTGACATTTTTGTGCAATATTTTGTACTATTTTGAACAATACGAGTCGTGAATCAATCGTGAGGTTCAGCCGATAGAAGGTACGAGCCGCGATACAACGGAGTCGCGACTTGGAAATTTGGAGTCGATGATAGAGCAATTTTTACGTCGATCGCGGTCTCGCGCGATGATCGAGTTCGCATTCGCATACTCCGCATTGTAAATCGGGTACGGATAAAGTGCGCGACGATGTGCCGCAGGAGCGTACAGTGCAAGGAGCGGGAAGCGTGAATACGCGTAGCAGCTTCGTGACACGAGCGATGGGAAGCATATCACGCGAGAAGGAAAACAAGATGGACGAACGAATATCCATAGCAGCCAAAACAGCAATGGGAAGCAGGTTATCACCAACTTGTTTAATTGCGCGAAGATGGGTCGCAAAGCGAGGAACTGCAACGAACTGAGGATTCAATTCGGCTTTTGCGAACAGGTGGGACACAGGTGACAAAATTGTCCGCAGGAAGAGGTAAATATGAAGATACCATATTTAAAGGATTTGCCGAATGATCGGTAATGATGAACCAAATGGAGCCGATTATGGTAAAAGTCTGTAATGTAACTGCAAACATTAATTCTTTTACTATACTGAATGTATGACTTGACGAACGCGCCAGTTGTTTTCCTACCGATGAATGCAAAAGATTCTTCGACCCTTGAAAAAGATGAAAACCACTGCCTTAGACGATAAAGTATTACCATTGAAATCTGTGGGAGAGGGCATAGGAAAACTACGGACCGTTTTGGAGGCTCTTCGAACACATGGGCTGACACTTAGACTCGAGAAGTGTTCTTTATTTGGGGGAAAGAATATTGAATACTTCGGTCATGGAAGAAGTGAGCATGGGGTAAAGCCAGGTCAACGAAAATCGACGCGGTTCCAGACATGCAGACACCCGAAAATGTAAAGCAAGCAGGTCAATTTTTGGGACTGGGACGCGCAGGTCAAAAAATGCCAAGTGCCATAAACACTGCGCACAATGGAAATATCATCGCAACGCTAATTAACGCATTGACCGGTTGCAATGTAAACAACCATACGAGAAGAAATAGATCGACTGGATCTAGCAGCATCGAGAGGAGATATCAACGAGCATATCTCTGAAGAGCAGAAAAAGCGGAAGGAACCACGGATGAGTTGGTGCTGATCCAGGTAACCAGCCAAGCTGCGACGGGAAGTAGCCGGAAGCTGCTACCGAAATTTAAAGGACCATTTCGGATTCGAGCGGTGCTGCCGAACGACCGCTACGATGTAGAAGAATTGAGAGAAGGCTCGAAACGATTGAGAACAGTCGTTGCAGACGACAGGATCCGACCATGGATCACGATCCAGGGAGATGCCCAGGATGCATAGCATCGTTTCGATATCCTTTTTCTTAATGTATATTTTGGTTTAGGGTCCAGAAATTAAATGTTGCACATTATTTCACCTCTATGTTCTGTCCACAGAAAGGAAACTTTAGACAGAAGCCGAAAGCTTTAGGCCAAGGCGAAGGATTGAGAGAGGGGGAATAAGCGGTGCAAAGGGATGTTGCCCGACGACCAGGCAAATTCCACCAAAGAGAGGCGAAGGCTTCTAGACGGCAGCGGCCAATGACGACAACAGATGTCCATCCACTGGGGTGCCAAGGGGTACTACCGCAGAGAGGGGAGGACGCAACGAGCGTTACGACACGGTGGCTGTCATTGGTGCTGAGCATAGGTACATTGGTACCTTAGGCATAGCCCAGGATAGGTACAACGGTACCTTAGGCAACGGTGCTGAGTATTGGGTACGACGGTGCTCATAGGCATAGCCTGGCATAGGTACGACGGTATCTTAGGCACTGGCCACTGATAATTACAACGACATGCTATCGATAGTTGGCCCCGAACCAGAAGGACACAACGGTGTCTCAGGCAGGGCAGTGGCAACTGATAGATGTCATTCTTTATCAGGGGGTTGTCACAAACCAGAAGGACACAACGGTGTCTCAGGGAGGGCTTGGCAACCCGAGAAATGCAAAGGCATTACCTCAGGTCAACACCAAACCAGACGGACACGCAAGTGTCTCAGGCAGGGAGGTGGGGGATACGACGGTATCTAGGGTGTTCGTGAACGATACGACGGTGTCGTCTTGCGGCCCCAAGTACTAATTTGGTTTTAGAATTTCAGGAAAATAAATGTGAAGTCTGAGGACAGACCTGACGTCAGTATGGCCGAATGTAAGAATATTTGAGGTACAGGAACGGCCGAGGCGGGCCATGTGCATTTTGAAGATGCACGCTGTCTTTGTCTAGCATAGCTTTCATTGGGGGTGAACCCTAAAATGGTTAAAAAGGGCCATGGTGACGTAGGCGTCCTCACGACGGACGCTTTTGCCCATGGAAGGCATTCTTGTATAGACTTCGGTCGAGAGAGCACAGTTTTAATAAACAGAACACCTTTTAACATATATACACGCCTACAGAATCATTGTATTTAGTAATACCTAATCGCGATAGAGAGGAGACTACGAATACCCCTCGAGCGATTATCTTACATATATTAACTATATTATACAACAATAATATAATTGTAATATAATTAAAATATATGTAAGATTATCGAAGGTGCTTGAATAGGTATTCACATGATTATGTGGGCATGCATGTGTTAAAAATCGTTTTGTTTAGCTCTCAGCGTTGCTCGGTCTAAGCAACGGAAAGCTATGTACATATACAAAGAGATAGAGCTAGTACGTCAGATGTACCTATGCAAGGACAGCAAGACGGGAATCGGTGTGCCACCGCGCTATGACGCAGGGTGAGCGCCGTCATTTGTTTATAAGATGAAACGCGTGGCCCGCGGCCCACCAGCTGCCTGTGCCTGACCTATGTCAAGCAGCAATAAGAGCCCTTCTCTCATAAGTTCCAAAAATGAATATTGTTTTATCAATCTGTTTTTTTCAACTTGACTCTCGAATCTCTTCTCTCATTTGCACTATTATCTTTTATGTTCGGCAAAAATCAAAATCTCAACTTGAGTCGAATCTATCGAAGCTTTCCTGAAAAGCAAAACTGTAATAGATACGACAATATCAACTATGTCTCCGTATTTTTCGTTTGTCATCCTACGCAATGACCAAAACAATTGGAAAAAGCGAATGAAATGAATTAAAAATTATCAATACAGTATTCCCTCGATAGTTGCACAAGCCTCGGGTCTGAACGTGTGCTACTATCGTGTTGTTCCTACGTTGTTTGAAATTTGCCGACAGCGTCGAACGTAGAAAAGGACAGTGAGTAAAGATAAGCGGCCGAGCAGCCACGATCGCAGCTTCTCTTTTCTTCTCACTACCTATCCCTTTCTGCGGTCGAAACTTATTAACGTTAATTAAGCCAGTAAATATAGTCCAAATTATATCGTGTTTGGTGTCATTTTAATCAGAAAAATGTCAGCTCTGCTGTGTCAAAATTTCATAAAAAAAGGATGAGAAATAGCAAAGTTGCATCCTTCAATTAGTATTGGCTCACCGATATATCCGAACCCGGATCACGTTACACCGATTGCCGAGCGAACTTCGGACCCCTCGAAGGGAATACCCCCCAGTAGTGGGGATGAACTCTGTGCAACTATCGTGTACCTCTTTTGTGCAACTATCGAGGGAATACTGTATATGCATATTCGGTACTCTCATAAAATCAGTACGAATAAATATTTTGCTTTATTTCCGATTATTTGTAAAAAAGAAATAATTATGTGGTCTAAAAGAAAGGCGAAATAGTAGTAAAACATCACACGAGTTTTCCAGCACTTCCTCAAGACTGTTTAATCTAAGACGTCTGAAAATGCGCTTCACACATTTTATTTTAATGTTAAAACTGTTAAACAGTACCATAATTGGCAAGATACATGGCAAGAGAAACGGTAGCGCGAAAAGCTTCATCTCTAACTTCATATTTACGTATATTAAATTAAAATATTTAACAAATGTTTTTAAAATATTGGTAAGCAAATACTGATCATTGTCATATAGTTAGGAATTAAAAAAAAATGAATGTAGAAAAA
Source organism: Nomada fabriciana (assembly GCA_907165295.1). NCBI lineage: Eukaryota > Metazoa > Arthropoda > Insecta > Hymenoptera > Apidae > Nomada > Nomada fabriciana. The sequence goes on from OU015689.1 coordinate 13,827,768, forward strand.
TATACCGATGGGGGATTCGAACCTACGAAACAGTTCCAAGCGGCTTAGCAGCTATGCCTATGTCCCGGCAGGAATCAAAATCTCGGCTCAAGCCGATTCATTTTGCTGATGTAACAGATATGGCAATAGTGCAACCGAACTCTCAAATGATGTGATTTGGCAACTATGGCTCCCACTCCCCGTTTATAATTCTACCTAATTACGTTAGATGTCACATCATGAGTTTTTAATTCTGTATAATGACGTTAGATGTCACACCGCCAAATGACGAAGTAGACGATCTTTCTGTTTTCACTAACGTCCGTTTCTTTTAATGGCGCTTAGATCGATTTGGAGTTGGCCCCAAAAGAGTCGGCCCCCTTAACGACATATCATATGCTCAAGGAACTTTAGCAGAAATATGTTATCAGAATTCCCATGAATTGAAACGAATTACAAGACTTTTGCTTGCAGCAGCAACTGAAAAAAATGGCGGTCATTATTGCAGCAATGCGTGCATTCGAGAGTTTCATTATTTCCTACAATATCCCTTTATAATGCCCGTACCACTGCATTGCTTTTTTTAAACGAGAATTATACCGAATGTTCATGAACAAAGTCTTAGCGATAAATATACAGTGACGTTTCTATCAGCAGCTGTACAAAATTGAAATTACACAAATTGTTCGCATTCGGTAGAAAAGTCATTTGCCGCTTTATTTTTTTAATGATTCAAATTTGTTATTTTTTTGGATATTAGCAAATGAGTCTTGTGTCGAACTATTTGCCTCATACGCTAATAAGAACAATTGATATACTCTACTAAATATACACTGTGAGACACGACACTGAAGTAAATTTATAAATGTATTCAAGAAATTTCATTAGACAGCTGCTTTTTCGCTGAGATCAACAGAAAACAAAAGATATATTTAAAAAGTTATATACGAAAATTGAATAAAGTTATACGCGTAAACTTGTATCTCTATACAGAAATGCAGTGGCTGAAAAACTGTTATCGCCATTAAAAATCAAGATTTTATAAGAATTTATTTGCATTTATTTCTTGGTTAACATAAAATACTTTATTGTTTAAAAGACATTGTTGATTATAAAACCAAAAGTGTGAAATACCTTTTGTCCCACTTAGTACTACTGCAGTTGATCAGATTCTAATAAAGTTAACTATATTTTATAGTGCTATCTGAATATTAAATTCTTGCTATTTTATGCATTATTTAAAGAAAAACGGGGAATATGAAAAGACGATCATTATTTCCATAGTACAACTTTGTTAAGCATTGTAATAATTTGAGCCTCGGAATAAACGATACAGTAGCACGACGAAACTAAAAACGTTTAAATTAAAAATACTGTTTCTTTTTATATACATATATTGCCAAATTGATAGGACAGTGTGCCTCAATCTCGTTGGAGATTCCGACTTGAGTCGACGTCACGTGTATTAGAGTTATACTTCAGTAGCCAAGCATCTTAAGCAATTCACAACTTATTTTCATACAGTGAGTCACGAGGATATATTTATAAAACGGTGCCCAAGAAATTTTATACCAACACTAAACTGTGACTTCTAACGACCGTTGTACATTTAGACAAATATAATGTTAAAAATACCATAGAATCGAATTTTACCCGTGTTCCTTGCACATTTTTTCTTTTTTTTCTATATTATAAACACAATTACGTTCCTGCTGTTTTTTGTTTAACGTAATGCCCACTAGAATACATCGGGGACGTAAAGAAACCGAATTGTATTTTTGAAAGCTTCAAATACGGAATGCAGTAAGAATATTGAACACCTTATATTTGATTATACAGTAAAACGCACAAAAATACCAATCAATTTTTATTTCGAAAGTTTGATGGTATAGAATGATACAGAATTATTTTAAAAAATATACTATATGTTGGTTTAATTATCAATTGTAATATAATTTATAAATTGTTTGGAGCTTGTTTGATTAATGTAGATACAGGGTGACCAAGTATTCGAACTTTCGTGTTATAATTTAATTTGACTCGAAAAATGATACATATATCCAATTCTTTGGAAAGTTTGCAGCGAAATATAAGAAACATTAAAAGATAATATGTTTATTCAGAGATCCAAAATTTAATTGAATGTTTAGACGGTTTATTTCAGCCATTTTTATAACGATTTACCGAATAAGTATAGGATGTGTGTCGTGTTTTTTCCGATTAATACAATTTATAATTCATTTACTTTCGAAGGCAACTTCCCAGTTCTAAAATTGGAGAACCACTTCCACTCAATTTCCATCGTTTTGTGACCTGTATGCTTATTCCACTATTGTTATAACAACAAAAATTGTAAATGCCAAAAACGATCGTCGTTGTTCTACAATTTGCAATCGCTGTTCGACAGGCATAATTCAATAATTTATTATCATTTTTTTGTGTGTGTCTTAGAAGTGGGAACGATTTAGATAACATTCGAACAATCCAATGTACACAATTTGTTGCGTATTTTTATACAGAGTGTTCCGCATGGCTGTCGTGGCTGAATTTGAAAGTGTTCTATAAACTTTAAAAGTAATATTGTTAAATGAAAGTTAAACAGCGTTAAACAGCGTTCAGCTCGTATAATCTTTCAAAGTCCAATACAGTTAACGTTGTATGTGTGACTTGATAAATCACGACACTTCACAATTGGATATCATATGCAGCGAAGAATAAAAATGTTCGTAGAGTAAGATATATTTTCTAAATTATTAAATGTATTCAAATATACACATATGCGATCGTGTGTTATGCACAAACATTAATAATAAGAAAAGAATAGTCAGGCGTAGCTATTTTCTACTTTATAATAGCACATCGTGTTAACACGACCGCCTTCCCATTATTTACGTTGTAATTGTAGAAACACTTTTGTCCCACACTGCATAATTAAGAAATTCTGCAGGTCATAATTTCCGAAATATTTATGAGACCTACTTAACGAACAAAAATTATTTAAGGCATCAATCTGACTATAAGATACGTTGTAGTCAGCCCATTTCTTTATTTGAAAATTAAAAGTTTGCACAATCATGGTCTTGAAAGGGTACAAATCTGTGCCCTTGAACGGTTCTCCAAAGAGTTATGAAAATATAAGATTTGTTAAATAGTAAGCAAAATCGTGTAATGCTCCTTAGCCTCTTTTTGTGCAGCTACTAATCAATAAGAAATGTACTGTAAATGTGAACAAAAATACATCTACAATGATGCGAATTTTTGTTACCAGAAATTATTGGTAAGCATTAGTTTACTACTCATAGAATGCTACAGATTGTTGTACATTTTTATTAAATATGTTTCCAAAACTCGTCGTGAATCTATTACTCTTGTACAAATCAGCTGTTTTATGATGCTGCATAAAGAAAAATCAAGCAGCGTGGTAAGTCTAGTCACCTGAGAAGACAAACCGTTGGTCCAATAATTCATTTCATTTTCATGAAACTTTGTGACGCACTTATATTCTCAAATAAGCCGTATCAACTTTGCTGCAATATTTTCAGACAACCCGTACGCAGTGGAAATTGCTACACGTGATTCGTGCTCGCTGAAAATTGTTGTGCGATAGCCAAGTAACGTCATGGAATTTTTGTATTAACAAAATAGAGCAATAAATAAAATCGTTGTCAGATTATCAAAAACTACTAGCTTCTTCTACGAAAAGCCCTTCTTGCATTAACGTTTTGAACAATTTTAATTGAAAGTTAAAAACACATGTGTGCCGCTCGAAGTGGAGGAGTCAAAAAGTGGAGAAAAGTGATTCTATAGTATACATTGATTATTAAAATTCCATTTTAAATAGAAAATCGAATAAACATTATAGAATGTATTATTATTATTATTGCAGAAAAACATTATCCGTTTTAAATGATTTATGTAAGGGTATGGAATTAATAACATTGCTTTGTGGTTAAACAACGTTTTGTTATTATAATATATAATAATTAAGGAAATTTACTTTAAATATAAGAAGTTAAGAGTCCCTCAAGCGCTTTGACGATAAAATTTTAAACAATTCCAAAAGTGGGGTTAACCTCTTTGGCTAGTGGGCGGCTCATATATCAAGTGGGTCAGTAATGCATTAGCAGAGTTAAAATGTAATTTGGAAGGATCCGAGTGTTTTTAGCAGAAATATAATAAATAAGTCTCTTGAACATTGAAATAGAAATATGAAGAAGGATGTGCGCGATTAAGAATAAGAGGATTCGTATATTTTCAATGTGAAACGCTTCCTTATGCCAAGCTGACGAGTATAAATAAAATAAGACTTTGTATGAATATTCATTGCGAAATCGCTCCATCAACTAATATTTCAATCAGAAAAGTCGGCGCAGTCAGTTGCGATTTAATGTTGCTCATCACTTTGCAATTGGAGTATTGTATTACAGAAATAAAACAAATCGACAGGTACACAGCACTTTAACATTTATACCAGCTTTGCCCTTTTCTCAGGCTAGTGCACGTTAAAAACATTAAAGGTATACAAAAGTTTAGGAATATATTAAAAGTATGCAATTTAAATTTTTTGTCCTTGCCGCTTTCAATTTTTATTCGATCTTAAGGACCTTGTTGAACTGCTTTCCTTAATGGGAAATAGGTAAATTGAATCAAACGGGGAACTTATTTATTTGTCTTCAAACGCCTGTTCCACGTATTGAATTAGTATATATGACTTAACACAGTAAACAACTGGTAGTTCAGAAAACATTGTAGCGTATAATGAAGTTTCGATATTCTACGAACAATTTTATACATCTTATATCCTTTAATTCCTGTCTACTTAGATTTATCCAATTATTTGTTTAATCGGTTAATCAGCCTTGAATTGGGTAGGCAATTTTACAATTTTTATTAAAAAGCTTTTTCAGTAATTTAATTACTACTGTCAATTGGAACAGCAATAAACAGACTTTGTAGTAAGCATTTGGATGATTTAGGAAAAGGACGCAAAAAAGATCTTTAATACATTAATATATTAATACGTATTATAAATAACTGAAATCTAGATAATAAAGAATGCAATAATCATTAAAATAATCTTAATTTTCAGAAGAATCTTAAGCTTTAAATCGTACTTGAAGTGAGATATTTATTATAAGATAATTATCTTGATAAGAATTAATTAATCCTCTATCCACCCGTGCATTATTCAAGCCACACAGTCGATAACTGTGCTTTAAATAATTTGGCAAAGTACCACTCTATTGCAACCGATGTGTTTGTTGTAATCAATCACCCATTGCGAATTCAGCTAAACCTTTCAAGCGTAAAAATAAATTGGAGTATAAAGGGGTTAAATACTAACAGTTATTAATTGGCAGCAGAAACACACAGGGACCACAGATTTCACTTTGAGGGAGAGAATACTGATTGTATTTAAAAAATGATAAATCCACTAGAAAGTGGCACTTGATTGATTTAACCTCAATGCTAATATGTAAGTACATATTATACTTTTATCCACCAGCTACGTACTGTATAATGTACTGTAAAACGAGGACTAACATAAGATTAACAATAAATGAACGTCTCATTGAAAATTAACATAGAGAAGTGCTACTTTTATAATTATTAATCATACTATATTTGTATACTATATCAACTAAACAAAATACCTTCACTTAATAAAGTCGCATTTTGCCAAATCGTCAATTTTTAAAACTGCATTCCATAGACAAATCAGAATAGTTGCGACTAACAATTACATATCTACAATGTGTCCTACGAAATATCTTCGTTATTTTTAAGATTACGCAAAAGTGTATAAAATAAAAGTTGTAGAATTAAAAGCAATTAATAATATAGTAACAGCAGTTTTTTGACAAGTGGACGCATAAAAGATATATGAAGGTCACTTTCGTCTTTTCAAATGGAATTACTTATTTTTTATACCCAATTTCGATAGAGTGGTAAATTTCGAATGAAAAAGTAACGAGGTTCATTTGTCCTAAAACTTATCGTTTCTGAGATATTAACAATTAACATTTATGTATACTCATTATTCGCTACACTTTTATGAATACATACATACATTTGGCCAACGAGCGAGTGAGTAGCCAAATACATACATTGAATACATACTATGAAATCGTAGTACATACTTTAGAGAAACTTATCCCTCTGAATTAAAGATTTATTTTCTAAACTCGCACCCTCTGCATACTCTATAAAATTGCATATTTAACGCTAAATCTGTCAACTGCTTATAAATACAAACCTATTTCTACCGAACCGATCAAATTACCGGTCTTTAAATAAAAGTTATAATGTCTGTAACTGAGTGCAGGTAATAATCAATTCAATGCGATCAATAATAAACCAACTTTGATTCGTGAAGTCGTGATGTCATGAAGCCAGGTGACAATAAATGCAGAACTATTTCAATTCTTTTTTACTGTTAAACGAAATGTAGGTTTAACCCTTATGTTAGCAACCAAAATGGAGTAGAAGTTCGAAGCTTTGTTATTCAAATGGTTTTGCATAAATCTGTTTTCACAAAACGTGAGTTGACATGAAATTGTTCAAAGAATCGAGATCTAGAGCGGTTTTACAATATTTTATCAAGAACATACAAAAATTATTCAAGCAAATATAGAAATGGGTACCCGAGTACCCGGTTGCTAACATAAGTGTTAAAAAAAACAGACAATTGTTAAATGACATTGATCATTGCTTAATCGAACGGCTCTTAACAATTTCATCCGTCAAATACATAAATGTAACGCAAACGGTTACGCTCCGTTGACGATTAGAATAAATTCAAGAAAGGCGTTCGATTGCTTGAACGATAGATAGAGATATGTACATAATAAGCCAAAGGAATCTCGTTCGTGTCCCGAAGTTGCAACTGTAGATGTTGAACCTGCTTCGTCTCGACTCCGAGGCAAAGCTGACCGACTAAGGCCGAGTACAGTACGGGAATACATATACATATACGGTTTGGTATAATGACCCAAGCGGACATGTACCTGTATGTGTGCATGGCCAACCGAAGGCAAGCATAAAGAATGACGAAGAGAAGAGGCGAAGAGTGCCGCTTGGAAACGGAGACGGTAGAGAATTCCTTTCACCCTACCTACTTTTCGAAGCTTAGCAAGAGACCACTCGATCCAGAAGAGGAGGAAAGAGACGGCAGAGTATGGGAGTGGTGAAGGTGGGGGCAAAGAGGGGAAGACAAAAAATGCTTGAGAACGACGGAGAACAAAAATCGTGGGAGTGAAACAGGGGCAAAGGAAGGGGGGATTCGAAAATTCGTGCGGAGAAGAAATCGTATGGTAGCAGTTGAAAAAGGCGCAAGATTCTTCCTTTTACCGTAGAAGAAAAACACACGGCAAGGCTCTGAGCGAGCGTGGAAAGGAAGAGGATGAAGGTTAAAGAGTATAAATTCGCGAGAGCGAGCAAACGAGCGAGCAGAATAGCAGGGGCGAAGAGAGACGGAGAATGACGAGAATGGAACGAAGCAGAAGTGGCACGAGCCCGTTGGTGGATGCCATGCGGCATGAAGCGAACTGCAGGTCAATCCGGTCATCGGCCCCTATGAGTTCCCAAGGGCCGCCGTTAAGGGTTTTATGGGATTCCTCTCTTCTACCTAAATATCTGACTTTTCCCTCGGTTTTCCCAATTTCCTTTTCTCAAGTGCCCCCTTTGAGCCTTTGTCGTTAGGACTAGATGCTTCACGCGACAACAATATGCACTTCAGCAATTGATATCTTGCTTGCTTTCACCTACTCCGTCTACTACTGTGTATTCGTTGGCCCCAATGTAATGTCGGAATTCTCGGTAAAAAAGACAATACTCGAATTTTTAAATGCAGTAAACTAATTATTAATCAACGCATTGATTATTTTGCTCCGCAGAGTTTTGTCGGCGCATAGAATAGTCCCAAGCTTTCAATAGTTGTGTTCGTCTTTAAAAAATATAAAAAGTGTATATATATATATATTTATTTATTGCTTGCAATTGCGTGCAGTGATTTCGGATTCTGCAAAAATGTGAGAAATGAATGGATGTTCTGTCACATACTGTAACACGACAACCGATGAAGGTATTACTCGAGGCGAGACCAGATAAATTAATATTAAAATTAAATTGAGTAATTTAATCCATTTGGAAGCATGCTATGAATTTCCCTATTATCTGAAGTTAGTATGTTTCGGTAAGTTTTGTACATGCTGTATACTCGTGTAACAGCTCTCTATTTATGAGAAATAATTTAATATCATTTATGACAAGTACCATATTTCCATTCTTGCAACCAAATATTTGACCGAAATACCGTTTTCAATCAAATAAAAATACATTTTTATATGAACATTTCAATTGCATATATGTAACCATACAAGTATCTATTTTGTTAATTTTGTTCATAAATTTTTAAAGGAAGTACCACGTGTTGGCCACCATTAAATATAATCAATCTCATATTTTACAGTTAAAATATCACTTTAATAAATATACTGTATAATCGCAACAAATAATAATCTAGAACCATTATTTCCTTCTCAATAGATTTCATTTTACCTGCTTTTGTCTCGCATTTGCATCAGTTTGTCTTTACAATTATACAACAGAATTTCTTTTCATTTCTGATAATACGGAATACAAAAGCATTTTGCGTAATTTTGGACATTAAATATAACGAATATATGGAGTGTTTATTGCTGATCATTGTCAGTTCAATAAGCCAGCTAATGATATGTATACGTGAATGCATGACCGTATATGTAAAGGGACATTCACAGATAGCTAAGGAATCTATATATGGTAAGCCTTCGGAACACCCTGTACATGCGTGCGTGCGTATATACATAGTGGTCTGCGCGACATAGACGGAAACGACGACAGAGTCGACCACGGCGAGGCCCGCGAAAGTGGGGGCGCGTAGGCATTTCCTTATTTAGAAACTGAGAAACGTCTTTGCTAGTATGTTCAACAGTTACTTGGAAGAATTTGACAAAACTCGAGAGAGAAACTTTTTCCTGTGCATTGCATGCGACGAGCGGAAGAGAACTATTTAACGCTGCATGAGAATTATAAATCGTGATATGTAAGTTTTTCCTTTGATAAAAAAGCTGTGAAATTGTGTTAGTATAAAATTGTGTTAGTATATTAACTACGAAAAAAGAAACTGTAATTTTGCAAATATTAGTCAAAGGACTTTCTGTACATTGCCAATGTTGTGCTGTATGTGCTTGGTTTATTTCCATGAATTAGTCTACATTTATATTTCTTCAACTATTAGTACATTCACGAAAGTGCAAAATTTTCAGGCTTTAAAGGTACAAAAATTGGTTTCTTGTTTAGAAAGGTTCTCTGTGTACGTAGAAAAACCGACGAGCTACAGCCACACTAAACTTAATAGCTCCAAAATAATTTCCAAAAATGTCTGCAATGAAAATAATCATCGGGTACAAATATAATAATTATCAGGGCTGAAGTAATCTGTTTAACAAACGTTAAATATACGCATTTATTACTTACGTTTTACGTTTAGTTTCATTTCTGTTTATAAAGTTTTAATTTCCATTAATACATAACGGAATATGTATTCCAAGTTTTATTAGGTTTTTTTCTATTACATAATAATGATTCTACGTTCGTACATTATCAAACGTCTTTAATATAAACATTTACGTGTGATCTGTACACACTGCAAATTTTGATTATTTCCTTCGAATTATTCACACAGTTTAAGAACTTCCATTGCCTTTGCAAGCGCAATTTTTGATATACAGTAATTTTACTTGGTAGTGTATTGAAAAATATCTTATTAAATAGCTACGTCGAATTTATACAATTCATAAAAGGCTTTGAGAAATATTAGTGTCACGTTAGTTTATCGTTGTTCTAAAATATGTTGTCATGTCAATACCAAGGCCGATTGTAATCTATTACATTAGGCCAATCCCGAATACCCGAGCCCCAAGTACAGATAATGGCAATAAAATACATTTCCCTTCTTTTGCCAATTACTTTTCACATTAACCATCGTTCAACGTGTCCCACTGGTATACCAGTCGTGATTTCACGCTGGCTCGCGAAATTTTTCGTTATCTAAAGCTTATCAAAAAAAAGAAGAAGAGGTGTTATCAAACGATTATGATTTTTCGTACTGTTGACACTAAGCGTGTGGTAACACTTGAAAACTTCACATTACAAAGTAGTTATCGAATCAGATAAAATTCGTTCGACATTTAAACAACCGTCGCGCCCGAGGAGTTTGGAATATACTTGAGAAATTATAGTCGATTATCCGAAGGAGATGCACGGGGATCGAGCAAAACGTGTCAACGAGGAAAATATTTAATAAAGTTCTTCTGCCTCGGCAAATATCTATGGTAAACCGTACGTAGGATATCGTTCGCGATCGCTAACGGGTATATGTAACCTCTTCGTAAGTAAAAGGAAGAGAGGCGGAGAGGAGCAAAAGAGGAAAGAAGGAATGCGGCCGCTACCGCCTTTGCCGCCACTGCTGCCGCTATTGCGCCTGTCGCCTTGCTACTTAGACGATGCTAAAAGAAACACCCAGAAAAGGAAAAAAGAGTCTACCCAACAGACTCCCCGGTACTCGAGCGATCGCTACGAGCACCGAAGAACCGCCATTGAAGGCACTGATTGCGAGAATACTAAAGCGAAACGAAGAAAGTATAAACACGCGATTCCTCAGCTTTCAAGGAAACCACGTTTCCCCTTCGACAATTTCACCCTACCAGATATACATACCTGTATACGTATATATACCTGTGGCCAATACGTACACATCGCCGTTCAGGTATAGTCATGTTTACGAATAACACTTGACGCGGATAATATTTTTCATTTTTATGTATCGTCTCCACCTAGGCTTGGAACGCGACCAAGTATGACACACCTTGGTGTTTACTATTTCGCACTGAACGCACTGAACGCGATTACACACGCTCTATTCCACTCTGGCCAACTGAGAACATTCATTTGTTAAGCTAATTTCAGTGCTGGAAAATTACGCGTGGAAATTCACTGAAATCATTGCGCACGCGTACTTGACTATTCAACTGCTAATTTGAGTGCAACAACATTTTATTGTTCTTATATTGTGCGAGTGTTCACACGTGTACAACGATTGAGAAATTGTTTTAGTCGTTTAATGTTCAGTTATTTGCTAATAAATTATACAAATTTAGCTTTCACAGTTGTACTATAACAAACCTTACAATATTTGATAAAAATAGATTACGAGTTATTTGATTTTTCATTGATATATAATTTTCTGTAAAATTTCTGGCAGGATATCCTTTTGTGACGAACTTTTATATATATATAATTCAGTTCCGAAATATTAAATCCCCATCATTTATAATTTATAGCATTGAAATGTCTGTGCTACGTATATGTGTAAAACGATATAAATGTGGCGTAAATTACGCAGCTCATTCATTTTATTCCATTGGAGAGTTTCATAGAGACAGACATTGTCGTAATTAAAGTAATTAATTAAAATCGTGAATGTAAAGGCAGAAAACAGGAAGGTATGTTTTTGTGCACTGGCTCTGCAAGAAGATGAACGAATTCTATTCGATACAAATTCAACTAAGATTTTGCTTTTCATTAGAGCATATGAACGATTACACGTCGTAATTTTTCAACAGCTTGTAAACAGACCAGGGTTAACCAGAGGCTAGGTTTGGGTTAGATACTCCAATTTATTCTCATGCTTCAACAATTTTAAATAGATTACAATAAGAAAAAGATTGTGACTTTCAATTCATTATGCGTAATAACCGTAAAGCACATTAAACAATATTTTGCCAAATTATTTAAGAAGATAAAATGTAATGTACAAAATGTACGTATGGAATATGTTACTAAAGTAATAAAAGTTACACAGTTAAAGTTACACAGTTATATGTTGGATTAAACGCAAGACAAAAATTATATACACATACATATGTGTAGCCAAGACAAAGTACATACTAACGAAAAATAAGAGAACCATTTTTAAGTCTTGATAACCTGAAAACAAATGGCTACAAAAAATTATTTGTATAAGGACCCTAACCAAATGAACCAAATAGTGCAACACCTTTTGATTTCTCGTGAAAGTATAAAATAAAATCTTTTGTCGTTGTGCCAAAAATTACACTTCCTATTGATTCTATTATTATTTGCACACACATTAAGACTCACAAGAATTCAAACCCTCACCGTCTATACAAGAAATTCGTTGAAAATTCGTGTCTAAAGGTGCGTAACAATTAATATATTTTCACTATTCACTAACCACTCAATTTTCGTAAAATTTCCTTTAAATAAACTCTACGTGTGCGTTCGTTTATTATAAAATACTTATCTCAATTTAAACTAATTTCTTTGAAATTGACTAATGTAAATGATGGCTCGAATACTTATGAGACTGGCCGTAGAATATAACGCTAAGAGAATGCACAGATAGAAATCGTCCATTCCCTCGAGCCACGGTGTTCCCCGATTACATAAATACGATACGCGACTACCCAATTCGTTGCATTTGAGAACGTGCGTGAATTTCATCCGTTTCCATTTGAAATGATTAAGCACGACGACCTAGTAGCTGAAGAAAACTAGACCTCGTGGTCTGTCCAAGTTTTCGCTAGACAGTTTCGAAAGGACGCGCTTGACAACGAGTTCTATTCACGCCACTAGGTCACCGAGAAAACTTGCTACGTCGTGTTCGAAATAGATCTCTCGGACACGATTGCAATACGGTTGGGGCATCATGGACCATGCACTATCCTAAAACAACATTGTGTATTGTATATTACAAGTTTCAGCTTCGCGTCACATAGCGTGCACTCGACGTTTACTCCATTCGTGTGTCGCCGCTTTTCTTTGCCCCCTAACAACCAGCTCACAGCTTTTCCATATGTTTTAGTCATCGTCGAAAGGGACAATTACAGCGTAGGAGAAGACTACTAGATGCGCACCAGCCGTGTTACAGTTTCCAGACACCGTATAGACCGTATGAGCGTTTACATCGGACCATATGCCAGCGTTGCGTTCAAAATGTTACAGACGCGAACAGATTTCAGAGACGACTGGTCTCAGATTATTTTAAACAAAGTGCATACGAATGATGTCTATAAGGGGTGTTCCGGGTTTTTCCCGACAAACCGCGTGGGCTTAATCGACAGGCGAAGAGAAGAAAAATGTTATATAAAGTTTCTTTCTCTTTTCTTTTCCTTCGCCTTCTGTGTGCTGCGTTGGAAAGGGCGTTGTTACCTATTTCACGACTATTTTTTACCCCCCTGTACACAATGCAGGTTGTTATGAAAAAGCAATCATTTTGCTACGGAACTGTATCAGATTGTAATTAAATTATAAAATGGGCTCGCTTTCGGTAACTCGTTCATAGATTTCACTTGGCTCGATTAATTTTTTCTATTCGTTTCGTTGCCAGTTCAAATTTGGACGTTAAATAACAAGGAACGTTATGCCGCAGCGAATCAAAAAGGAGGAGCGTAAAATGAAATTCTTTGCATCAGCAGGACTATATCCCCGTAGGAATGCGAGGTTCGAGAGCTTTCGTAAAACCGGTTCTCGCCGTAAACGTCATTTGACACATTTCCTGTGAAACAATATAGACAACATCGATGCATACATGTATACTTATACATTTATTTTATCGAACCTGTGGGTGAAAATCAGGGAGAACCGTGTCTTTGGCGTTTATTTCAAATATATATGTAAATATATGCTAAAATAAACTATTATATATATATATACAAATATTGCACATATTTGAAATAAAGGGCATAGAAACGTTTTCCCACATTTTCACACATGTATTGAACTATTCATAAATAACATTTTTCTGCTATTACAAATACAGCCTAAAACGTGCAGTCTCGATTAAAACAGTTTGTCTTTTCTGGGGAAAAGGATATTACTCGGTAAAAGGCAAAATTACTTTTAACTTTTTATTATCACAAATTCTTTATTTAAGCGTAAATACTAAGGATTCTGTCGTAATTATCGTGCAAAAATGGACGTGTACAGGTTCTAATCATGGGTATATAAAATCTCCTTTCACGCAATAAAGAAACGTTCTCCAATTATTCTTTTATGAGATTTAAACACTCGCATTAAGCATTTGATGGGTATAAAAAATCGCTCTGCAATTTTGCACTAATGGATCACATTTGCATTTAAATAGCACGTACTAGGTTTGATTTATAGTCATTACTATTAATATAGATATAGAAATATACATGTAAATTAGATCTCAAAATACTTATGAAAAAGTACTAAACAATATTTCATAAAATAGTGCTTACAAAGCAAAATATAATACTTGTATCATCGGACTGCTATTAGTTATGAATAATTAATGCAATACTTTTGTGTTAAATATTTGTTTAATACCTTTAATATCAAAAATATAGTAAGCTTGAACGGCGACTAAAAAAAATCGAATATTACACGCAAGTTTAATACGTGTTTAACGTGCAACTAACAAGGAAGGTTCGGCAACCTGAACATTCAGAAACGTATGAAACTTTGCATACAAGTAAAGTATGTCATCCGTAATTCTACCCTAATTTCTGTGCGTGCCATAATTTGGTGTTAAGGGGTGAAATCAGCCCTTGAAAAAAATTCAGAATGTTTTTTTCGTGAAATATCTCAAGAACGTTGACCGATATTTGAAAAAAGGATAAACAAAACTTGCATCACTTTATTGCGTCTACAATACTGCGTAAAAATTATTTTTGAAAAATCCATGGAAACGAAATGAAAAAGTCATAGCTTTTTCAAAAAATTTGTTTATGCAGTTCTGTAGACGCAATAATACGCTGCAAGTTTTGTTTATACTTTTCTTAAATATCTGGTGGCATTCTCGAGTTATTTCACGAAAAAGAACTTTCTCAATTTTTTTCAGGGGCTCAATTTACCCCTTAAACCGAATTATGGTACGAGCGGAAAATATGGTTTCATTACGGATGACATACATTAGTCGTATGTAAAGTTTCATACGTTTCTGAATCTTCGGGTAGCCTAACCTTCCTTGTAAGTTTCAGTGCACTTTCCTATTCCCACGTGAAAACTTCTAAACGATAGAAAAAGAGAAATACGTCATGACACTCATGAATGAAACAAGCGTACAATATAATTGACAATGCAACAGCGATGAAAATACATCTCCGATGATAAATCAACTAACGCATGTTGTTCTTTCTAGAACATGTTATTTACTAACTCGAAATTGGTATTTTTCGGCTCAAAAAACAATTAGTGAAATATGTATAAAACTAGTTCCACCGTACATCAAACGCGTGCAAAACTATCGAACCGCTTTGCTTTAAACCGGGCGTTATTAAATAAATCCGAATTCTCGAGAAGAAAGCCTGGAGCACTGTAAACATGCCGCGGAACCTGCACGGACCGGTGTGTGTGCACGTACGCGTGAATAAGAACTGTCCAAAAATAGAGTGCGAGAAAATGCTGTTCAGTATAGCCGATACGAGTGTAGCGAATTACTAGAAAGCACGCATAAACTCGTGAAATCCGAGCTTGCAACGTGTATCGTGAGTTTCTCGTGCTATGGAGGAAAGGTTGGCATTATGGCCCCCTGCTGGCAATTTGGCCCCACTTGTGATTTTCATATTTATAACAAAGAAATGTAGCGGCCAATGGTGTCATCTGCTACAGCTACTGGCTATATATACAGAAATAACTCCAATGTTACCAAAGAGTGGTGTAGTTTTTATGAGTATCATTAGGGGGCTATATTACCCTCAGTTTTGTAACTTTTCCTCACACATAACCTTAATTAGTTTATCTAGATTTTAAGTAAAAACTTCAAGCAGTTAATTTTCAAAGAAGATTTCTAGAAGAAATATAAAAGTATGTTTCCTCTGTCGAAGACACTGTACCCAAACATTTGCTGCACTTCGTTTTCACTGGCAATACCCCCACCCTTCCCTTCTCGTTTCATATCTTGTTTCTCCTCACTGGTATACATATACGCGCATGATTCTGGGTCGAAGTGACGAACCAGAGCAAACCGAATTGTGTCAAGATTAGTATGCAGTTTCGATCGGATACCATGAATCGTAAGTCACATTGTAAATTTGGTAAGTTACGCTGATCGACTTACGGTTGTGTAAAGTTAATTTCCTGTTCCCCTCGATGCGATGCAGAAAATTGGAAAAATAAAGTGAACGGCAGGGCTCGGCGACACGAAGAGCAGACCGGGGACGCGCAACACGTGACACACGATCGAGATACGATGTTTGCGAACAGTCCGTTGCCGATTATGGCAAACTACGAGGCAACAAGAACCGGTCTCTCATGGCACGAGCTGCGTTCCTCGACGTTGCGCATTTCTTTCTTTTTTCCCCCTTTTTCTCGCTTGCGCGACTGCCGTAGCGAAATCCGTCAAGTCTTGGAAACTATGGCGAAAGTTTCGCGGGCATGTATGTAGAAACATGCTTGGACCGCGCTCGAAGTAAGTATGTATGTATATATACAAACCGCTGTGGGCGTTAATCATGCAAACCAAAGTAAGGCGTGTCGCGAGTGAGACGGATGCGTTTGCCGAAGGTAACTAAAGATATTAGTGGATTAATGGTTGCTTACCTTCGTCTAGTAGGCGCTCTACATGTATGAAGACATTAGGGAAAGCAGCTAGCTGCTTTCGGTCTTTTAGTAACTGTGACAGGTAGTCCGCTATACTCTGCGTCGTCGTGTTAGTATTATCACACATCGCAATTACTTGATTACTCCTATGGCGGCCACGCGAAAATAGAAAAAGATGTACAAAAAGAGAGTGGTGTTGCAAAGAGAGAGACAGAGAGGGGAAAACGGAGAGAAAAGAGTGTACACGTTGAACGTAAACGAGTAAAAGAGAGACAGACGACGATTGCGATTAAGATCCAAAACAACGGCAGTCCTTTCACGTTTACTTTTTCTTTCCCTTTTGCACAACGTTAAACGCAGATTCTTTTCCGTTATTCACTCTTGTATCACTTCGACTTCCTATTTTCTTTACGTTTCTTCGCACAATTATTTATACTGCAATTAATACAACTCCGCTGTTCGTACGTCGCGCCTTCTCACTCGTGGTTTCTCTGGCGCGCTCCTCGCATACGTCGCCACGATTGCGTTACGTTTTTAGAAATAGCGGAGTCAGTATACTATGTGTAAGAAGGAGAAGGAGGTGGTGGAGGAGGAGTAGAAGGAGGGCGAAGTGGAGAGGGGGATATGTACGTAGGAGCGACAGAAACAGGGAGTACAAACAGATAGAGCACGAGAAAGAGAGGATGCGACTGTGAGAAAGAGAGGATGCGACTGTGGGAAAGAGACAGAAGGCAGAGGAGCAAGGGAAGGCTCTGAAGAGGTGAAGTGAAGGAGGGGAAAAGAGAAAGAAAGAAGAGGGAAGGAGAAAAAGGGAAAAAAGACAAAGGAGAAGGGAAAGGCAGGGAAATTTGACAGTGAGAGAAAGGAGAGAGAGAGAGAGGGAAAATAAGCCTCTCTCACAAATTGGACTCCGTTAAGGTTAAAAAATTAGCTCGTAGATCGCGAAATTAAAAACAAACACGCGCTCCGGGATTCTCGGCTCAACTGCACCACCCGTGCATGTGCCGCGGCGAACTACCCGCAGATTCCAGAGTGCCGACGCATGCGCGGAAGCATTGCTGCGCATGCGTACGCGCGCTTTCGTTCTTGCGTACTTCTATCGGCGCGCTTCTACCGCCCACTACCATATACGGCCTCTGCGTACGCGCGAGTACTGAGGTACGCGCCATACCATCGTCGCATACAAGTTGGATAATTCAGGGACGAAGTTATCTAGTATTGTACCCTGCATCTTACAGGCTACGTGATTCACAAGTTGGCAAGCGTAAAACTCTTTTTATTAAGGGAACACCAAGAAACACATTTACCATTGTGCGTGGAACTACCAGATTCAAGGACATTGATCTGTACGTGATCAGTGTGTTGCTGAGCTGCATCTGATTAGTCATGTATTATTTGTTACGAAGCGATTCACTTTGTAATAAGCAAGTTTACCTACTGGACTATTCCCATCTTAATTCTGTCATTCATGCTTCATCTCTCGGTTGCCGATAGCTTTTTTTACCTTTAAGCAAATTAGCCGATCGTCCAAGCAAACATATGTAATTCTTTAAATAAACCGCGTACTAATTTTAGATTTCGACTTTAACTTGATGTTTTAAAGCTGCCTAAAACATATTTCACGCGTAAACTTTATAAACCGGAAAGATGTATCTACTAGTGCATTTGTGTATAGCGTTGTATATGTTGTATATCGTATACTACTAGCTAATACGTATAATTCATCATATACATACAGTTATTTATTGGGAAACTTAATTAAAATTTTTTGTTGGAAAATAAGAGTGTAATTTTGAATTATACGTTGATTCTCATCTGGATTTGAGCATTAGCAGTCTACAATACACTAATTGAAAAATATAACAATATTTGAACATTCACTGATAAAATCTATACAACATACACAAATAATGGAAATAGAAATGTTTACAAATCCTCCAAGGTTGCGCCTCCTTGTACTTTTCGTATATGTTTATAAGTTTGCAGTTTGTATTCTCGTATACGCGTGCAGACTAAAAACATTTGAGATGCTTAAGAAATATGAAATTGTTTTAGAAAAATAAAACAAAAACGTTCATATTTATTACGAAAATAAACCATATTTTTGAATTACTTGCACCACGTGAAAGTGAAAACTTGATTGCCGTTGTTAAGTTAAAACGTCAGGATCTAAATATGATATCTGAGCATCCGTATTGTATAATACTTATTACATGGACCCTTTATTTTGAAAGTGGCACAAGTCACTATTCGGAATATGATCTTGTTATCTAGAAATAGTTTATTCTCAAACTGTTTGCTCTTAGGTCGTTGGAAATTCAGATGATAACCGTAATTAATTGCAAAGTGGTGTTTTATTTTAAATAGATCACATTGTTATGCATAAGATATGCGGTGAAATTGACAATGTAAACAGAACAAGAAGCTTCATGTATCGTGAATTTTATTTCTCAAGAGGGGAATAAATAAATATGACATATACAGCCCTAGAAAAAAAAAATATATTGTTATTTTATTTAATATACTTAATGGTGCATGATAATTATGTTTTAGGAATTCGAAAGAATTGAAATACTCGAAGATTTAATGTCTTCTACTTTTTATGATAATTAATTCACTATTGTTTATTAATGGGCGTAAGCCGCCCGATAACTCATGCATATTTATAAAAATTCATTTAACAACAAAGCGATAAGTAACGACGACTTGTTATTGAAACGTACAATTACGTAGCATTCTGGACATTGACGTTTTGAAGGATGCTACGGATCCATGAAAGAAATGGACATTACCACTAATGGTGTTAACTATGGCGCACATTCTATTTATTCAGTTACATATGTTTGCATTTATGTTGATAAATTGTGAATATTAAATATGTCGCATAAACTATATGCACACTTATATTATATCATCTTACGTAAATTACTTAAACTGATGTATTGCAAATCTTTTAATTTTGAAAACATCATGAACGAGAACGATTCGTGAACATAGGTAGGAATATAATTATGGATCTAACTTCTCAACATCAAAAAGCTAAAATCACAACAATTTCAAAGCACAAGATTACAGCTTATTTGTGCGTTCAGCTGTATTTTTGGAATACATAATTAATAGTCCTACCTACTTTCAATTTATATATACGCAATACATAATGTTGTATCACAATATCGAACTGCGTATTAATTGATATATCTTGAAAGATGACATTGGCTAAATACATAATCGGCTATGTAAACATAGATTTCAAATTTTGAACATGTCGAACGAGCATTGTACATATTAATTCCTAATTGTTGCAAAAAGTATGATGCTGAACTGAAGAATCTTTCCCTATGCCCTTATCAATTAGCAAAACCTTGTCTTTATTTGTACATGCTACGAACTTCAGAATAATGCACAGCGCATAAAATATTTAAAGTATATAACTTAAGAAGACTTTTTATTGTAAACAATAGGTTATAGAACTTATAGTTTACAAGTTTAGGTAAATTTCAAATTATTACAATCATTAAATAATTGTTATCTCGACAACTATCAGCAATGAATTAAGGTTTTGTCTTATATTTACGCGCTTATTTTATATTACAGTAATTTCTCATTGCATTTAAAGAAATAATTTTGATAATTAAATGTTTATTTGTACAGAAAAAGCAACGTAATACGGTTTTAATTTTTAATAACTGTGCACACTCATATTTGATAATATTGCACAATACTGAAAGTGTATAAGATTAAATATATCTTACATTCATATAATTCACATTAATGTTCGTATCTAACTAAGCCAGTTAAAAAAGGTCATTGTAAAAGATGTCGTAGGTATACCATATAAAATGTTTGTAATGTTATACGTAAACAAATTATAGCATCAATGTACTCACGCAAAATGAAAATTCTCGTAGAATGCGGAAGACAAATAAAGTCAAATGTCACGTAGATTACAATTATTGTGTGAGATTATACAGAAACCTTACAGTATATCCTACGACGTATGTGTAACGTAGGATCTACGTTATACGTACACAGATAATGACTTTACATTGAAATAAAAAAGTTTCTCATTTAGCTGTATTAATAATGTTTTTGTAATTGAAAGCATATACATATTATGATGCATTAGGCGTTCATTTACATGAAATGTGATAAAGTTAAAAAATTGTACAATGCATTATTGGCATGTACTATTTATTTATTTTTTGTATATTAATTAGTTTTAGTATACAAATTTAGGTCGACCTCAAATTCTCTTTTTATCTGTTAGTCTGTAAAAAATAATGATTTAGAGAACCAATTTTGTAAGAAACAGTTTTTGGTAGTATTAATTACCTATGAAATAATTAATTGTTTCGAGTAAGCTAGGTACATTATATAATACATTAGTATAATTTTGCTATATATTGCTATAAAAATTATCAACTAATACAATACGTCTGATATAAAAGAAAGAAAGAAATGTTAATTGATAAGAATATTTGGAATTACTATGTTTCTACAGATGATATTGATGTACACATGAAGTAATGTGCGAACATTTATGTACTAAGTACCTACTTAGATGCAATAAATTCTGATTCACCATTTTGCTTATTGCTATTCTTTATATATTCTCTATGGGCCATTGAATATGAGTTACTTCCGAGTTATCTTCATCACAATATTTTTCCTCGTCCACGTTGCAAGTTACTGCAAAATTGTCCAAATACACTGTTCGACAAATTTCAACTTTGTTTTCATTTTGTAACCTTCAATAGGCGTTCCTTACAGACTTTAACGTGCTGAATACGAATCTTCAATCCGTTTTCCTCCAGAACTTACATTTTTGAAAAAATCAATTTTGTTGAAAACCGCAGATTTTCAACTTTGGAAGCGATTTGTACTTTTGCGGTAATAGTTATTCAATTCCGCTTGGTGCCAAATGATTGTTTGAAGTTTCACGAATAAAATGATATATATTGTTATTAGACTATAAACATTTAAATGTGTGTAAATAATGGTAAAATTGAAAAGGACACCGAAAATGCACCCATTTTGGCTGATATCTTTCAATTTATTTCTAAAAATAAGGGTCGAGGAGGAAATCTAACTATGCCACGCGATAGAGCAGACCTTTCTGCAAAGGAAAGCATCAACGGAAGTTACAAAATCATTTTCGTTTTCAATATGAAAGCGAAACAGTTTGGCAAAACACGTGGCGGCGACAGTGGTGCTCTATGACGGCGGCTCCCTTATCGCTCAGCGTATCGGAATCACTAGACGCGCAGTACTTCTGCTGAGTGTCACTGTTGCCGCCGCGTGTTTTACCAAACTATTTCGCTTGTATATTGAATACAAAAATGATTTCCCTTTACCCTTTGCAGAAAGGTCTGCTCTATCGCGTGGAATAGTTAGATTTCCTCCTCAACCCTTATTTTTAGAAATCAATTGAAAGATATCAGCCAAAATGGGTGCATTTTCGGTGTCCTTTTCAATTTTACCATTATTTACACACGTTTAAATGTTTATAGTCTAATAACAATATATATCATTTTATTCGTGAAACTTCAAACAATCATTTGGCACCAAGCGGAATTGAATAACTATTACCGCAAAAGTACAAAACACTTCCAAAGTTGAAAGTTTGCGATTTTTTTCGAAATTGATTTTTTCAGAAATGGTACGTTCTGGAGAAAAACGGATTGCAGATTCGTATTCAGCACATTAAAGTC
Source organism: Nomada fabriciana (assembly GCA_907165295.1). Classification (NCBI taxonomy): domain Eukaryota; kingdom Metazoa; phylum Arthropoda; class Insecta; order Hymenoptera; family Apidae; genus Nomada; species Nomada fabriciana. The sequence goes on from OU015689.1 coordinate 13,850,090, forward strand.
TGCAAGAAACGCTTATTGAAGGTTACAAAATCAGACCTGTGTTGAATAGTGTTATCGATCTTTTATTACAAAAATGTCTATGTCATAGTCCACTAGCCTCAAGGATGTTTTCATTAAATTGTCAATTTTTACAAGAAAATGATCATCCTCCAAATGGGTCAGCCTTGAAAAGTACAAAATCGCTTAACTCGTTATTATTTTTGCAAATAAATTATAATAATCATTCCTACTACTCCTGTAACGAATAGTTTTGAGCGGTGAGATCTGGAAACGGTGTGCAAGGTTTTAACTTGCACATCTAAATCTTTCAACTGACGCTCCTGTTATTTTAATCAAACGCAATCGTAGTATTATCTTTCAATGATTTCTATTCTCACACAATTAATATGTACACATATTGAGGAAACCAAGTTGTAGTTTTATGTGATATAACAAAAACTTTCTGCCCAGTCTCAATAATTTTTTCATTGTTATATTTTTATGTATACTTCACGATTCCAATAATAATTGTACTATTAAATAATTCGCAATGATTATTATAACTAAAATGATTAAACAGTTTGAACTGATTTCAAATATGAAGAATATAATAGGCAGTTTGAATTGTACATAAAATAGAAATAGAAATTTGTTATATCATTTAAGTACCTATAAAATAATTTATATTCAATGTTTAAAAATAGTACTAGTCAAATCAGATATTTGTTACCCCTCATACGGAAAATTAGGTCAATTGGACTAAAAATCCAGAGAGCATTACTCCTACCTCATATTTATGGCACCGTTCAAATTATTCTAGCCGAGGAATTATTCTCGTTCTGCGGAAAAGTTAACTAAATGTCAGAAAGTTAAAGCATAATTGTATATGGGTTACTTTTATCCGAAAATTCTTCATCATGGAACATTTGTAAATTCCGGAGAAGGGTTAAATATAACTATCTTAAAGTAATCGAACCACCAATTTTGGAAACCACTAACGATGTGTCACATGTTTTAGATGGTCGAACACGTACATTATTTTCTCATCTAGGTCCCAACGGCTTTAGGGCTCTTCCCGTTATTCGATGGAGCCCACATGTCCTAAATATTGGTTTCTCATAGAGTTAGGGATTAAGGGAAAACAAATCTGTTATTTTTGGTACATAAAATGCGGCGACAATTTTACCTCGTATGGAATATTTTATGCTTTCACGCTATTAGATGTGCTTCCTCGAAATGAAGAAAGTTCAATAAAATTCAGGAAAATTTTGATTCATCGTCAGTTATGGAAACATGTCTTTCTAAATCGTTTGATGCAATTTTTATTTTTCTCATTTTCAGCACCAGTATTTTTTTTATAACTGTTTATATTGAAAATTAAATTCCATTTCCGTCTTTCGAAAAATTGCTTCTCCGTAAAATTGTTTTTCTTTGTTTAAGCTTTAACCAAGAAACTGTTCGTACTGAACATACTATACGCAGTTTGTAAAATAATGCCTACATTGCGAGAAAAAGCGATTTCACTAAATTTTCACCCCTCATCTTTCACGTATTTATAAATTTCTAAAAGATTTGTAGAAAAAAACGCGTATTGTATTTATCTGGAGTCTTACGGTAGGGTACGTATTCACAGTTTGAATTCGATTAACGTTGCTTCATATGTTTGTGAAGAAAAGGGTCACGAAAAGCAAACAAAGTTATGTAAAAATATATTACGTTTATTTAATGAAATTTTTACAAGCTGAAGATCGGAAAACTCGTGGAACATTGAAGGAGAACAATATAGCTAACAGTCAAAGTAATAATAAAAACCTGTGTAAATACCTGTGCACAGGTATTCCTGTCGATATTTATAATAAAAATAGAATGCGAATACCTTGCGCTCAACTTGATAAATTGAAAGTAAAGAATAAACTAAGAAATAAATAAATCGATTTTAGATAATACATATGTACTAGTAGGTACTTACATGCTAATCAAAACAACTTTACGTCCATACAGATTTTCACGAGATATGTGTTCAGTAATATTCAGGTTGAAAATATTTGGAGTTAGACGAATGGATTTGTCTGATATATTGTTCTTTTAAATTTCTAGACCCTTGGGGTACGTTCGTTCGTTCTCTAATTGATGCCACGTGGTCTGAACCAGTGCAGTCCACGGGTGGGGCCTCCCATTCAGCTTCGTTCACCACCACGTGTTATTTACCGTGAAACAAAAAAGGTTCAGCGGCTACCCATTAATTCTGAAAACAGAAGACGATATCTTAAGTATGGCGAAGTAGGGGATGACCCTTTTTTATTCGAAAGTAAACTGAAACAGCACTGCCCTTTTCATTTTCGTCCAGCCTGGAAATCTTTCGGGGGATGCGAGACGAAATAAATTCGTCAAAGATTCGGTAACAAATAAGTAAATATACATATACAGTTACACAAAACAGACAATTGTAAGACGACGAATTGTCAGTCTATTTTGATACTTCATTCGACTGTTACCCGTACCGAAAATACAACAATTGTTGATTAGTGAAAAAGACAACACTACAATGCTTCCTACGATACGACCATGTATCATTTATACGATTTTGACTGAGTGACTAAGTAGTAGGTACAGCTCTATGTAGCTCTATTTTGCAGGAAATACTTTGGCTTTTCATGGAGATGTTTCTCCATAGGAACAATCGAAAGGCAGAGAAAAAACTAGAAGTGTCAGAAGACATTTGTTCGGGACGATGCACGATTGCATGAGAAGCGGTCAAGCCGCCGAAAATTCTCTAGAGAGAAGAAAAATTGGGAATCGCGCCAGATCTGCAGTATAAGAGGACGCGACCGAAGCCTCGAAGTGCATCGAGGCCATAAAATCACGCGTCAAAGCACGGACACCTGCATGGCTACGGAGCTTGCTGACTGACCGCGCGAGGCTAGCGCCGACTTGCAATGAATATCGGAGTCGTGAGAGCAAACGAGACATTCCTGCTACACCTGTGGGAGAGGACGTGGTGAGCCCATCGGCCGCCCACGGGATGAGAGAGTACGAAGGCGAAGCATTTCTATCGGGCGCCCGGCAGTTGGGAGAGGAGAGTGGTTAGCTTTGAGAAATCCAACCGCCCGCAGAGAGGAGTGAACAGGGTGGCTCGGTAACGTGGCGTATAGGTTTGGACTGGTTCGTTATTATTACATTTTTGGGAGAGCATGGTTGAAAGGTCCAATAGTGGAATCCTGATTTTTAATGTATTTATGAATTATTCGTTGCTGTCCATCGGAGCCAGCAAGGTTTGTTTGAGACCTACCTGTAATCAGTACTGTATCTAATGCGAGTATATCATCTGTTTGCCCCCCCCACATGCATCGCCACTACACCCCATGAAATCTTTTATGCCTTGCATTTGAAATGGTAACGATTTCTTTATATGCTTTATTCCGAATTTCGAACTCTGTTTTCTTTATTACAGTTTTAGTACTGACAACATATGTACTGTGAGCAGTATTTTTTATTTGAATACTGTGAGTGGACATTCCTTGTTTTTGTGCAAACACTTATCCTGAAAGTATTCTTCAAGGGGGTACATCAACTTGTCGCTTTTAAAGAAACATTAAATTATTTTCGCATCTTTTTTACATTTCATATGTGCAGAGTACTGTAATTGAAGGAGTTTTTGAAATTCGAATGATTGACGAAGCTATAGCACTTCAAACGACTGCGCATCATATCGAGGCCGGGTGCCATTTCAAGCACGACTTTCTCGAAACTATGTTTCTTGATACACGATTTTCTAAATATTTGAATTCATTTAATTGTTATGAAATTTCGAAGCTGATTATATTTTCAATGGCCGCCATTTCAGAAAATTGTTTAAAAATCGTACGGTAAATCGAGAAACATATATTTCTCTTTACATTGAGTTAAAGACAATTTTTCAATTTTTCAATTTTGTTATACCAGCTGCGTTTGCTGCCGGGTGGCAGTTGACAAGGTTCTGCTAGACATAACGGTGGGCGATGCCGTGTAACTCGGCCATTTTGTAATTTCAGATAATAAATAAAACATTAAAATTAAGATAAGATGTTGCTAAACAATACCTAAAAAAATCCCGATACTATACTGAATAAGTATCAGAGGGGAAAAATGTTAAGTTTCCTTAAGGTTTTGGGCCTACATTGAGATGAACCCCATTAAATCACCCGTAAAAAGGAGACAAAACTACGTCCAATAATGAACGTTCCTGTAACTTGTAAAACAATGTATACAGGGATAAAGTCTTCTGCTATTAGTCAATTTCTCATTAATATTATTTACAAATGCGTACAATGATGATCATGTTATTATACGAACAGGTGGAAAAATTACATATTTTACGTTTTTACAAATTTAATAATAGTAATGTATACCTTCTCCTTTGTTTTTAACATATAGATAAACAATTTAGCCATATTTTTATATGCTCGCACGAGTGTTTTGTTTAATCAGTGTTCAGTAAGACGCATATTTGTCATTCATATGTGTGATTTGAAACTGCCAGTTCATGTTGCCTTTCTGGATAATAATAGTGTGTGTACATATTGCGGGATTTTGGTAGTAGGTAGTTTTGATTTTGCATAATTCGACGAATACATTTACAATCGTTGTCATATATCATTAAAAACACAAAAATATGTTTTGTAACAAAAAATGTTTCCCTATAAGTGTAGTTTTAATTCCACTCGGGATCAAACTTCCATCGAGTGGCATTTATGAAACATGCATAATAATCCGATCACCCAGTGCACATGTATGGTTGATATTAACGAAAATTTAATATGCGACGCATAAGTTTCGGCTATCATTGGAAACCCCCAAGCATATACATATTAAGACTTGACTTTATTGAAAGGTGACTTATTTTACAAAAAGTAACCTGTAGAACGTTTCTCGAAGATAGAGTTTGTCGCGTTAGCATTTCCTACGAGCGTTACCTTTTGCGCCATTTCCAACGCGCCTACACAGGTATATTGGGTAATGTAAAGTAGCGTTGACGTCATACAACATGTGCCATACATGGTCCTACTCAGAAATAGCGTAGGTGTCGCACATTATAAAGTGTTTCTCTTATCATTTCTCACCGATCGGACGATACTTTCTAGTTCCACTTTTTTCGAAAATTGAAAGTCAGCTCAAACAATTGGGTAGGACAAGATAGTTGGCGTTATAATATATGAATGTCATATACATTATAGAACAATCATAATCACAATAGTACATGTGGCGCTAAATATTTCATAGCACAGTCCAATCGAACGTACTTAACGAGATACATTTAAATCAATTAACCTTCAATTATGTACTTATACCATGGTACCGTAATACGAAATATTTCCCAATATTTCCCTGCAGTTGTCTCGTAATTACATCGAAGAATGTGCTACTGTATTGGACAAACAGATTCTTTGAACCCCAGCTTTGTGTTCCGATTCTGTTTTTCGATTCGTATGATTTTTTTCTTTATTTAAAACTAACGAATTTTAATAAAAACTGTCAAGACAACATTCGTATTAAATTCTTTCTAGATCTAAAAATTTTCTAAGTAAAAGTTATTCTAGTCTAAAACCAGGTCATACGGAGGCAAATTATAATACAAGGGTGAACTACCCTTATACTGGCTGATATTAGAAACTTTCAATCACAGTACGAGGAAATTATTGTACGAGGAGATGTATTTTATTGTAAAAGCATATTTAATCTTACACTTATTGTAACAAAAAAATACGGTACACCCGATTGTTCATTAGCCACGATTTAAAATATTGTCTCAAGTAACTTCATTGCCAATTCCTGACAACTGGGGATCGACGTTTATTTTATTTACAACTTTTATAACATTTTATACAATCTTCGTATCCTGTACACTTGATTGGGCAAATAAGTCGTTGCGTTTTTATACTATCTTTGTTTGCGAAATTAGTTTTTCGTTAAATATTATGTTTTTGTAAAGATAATATTCTATTTTCAATTTTGTAATAATAATATTCCTAATAATATTAATTTTTTTCGCTTAATATTCATACACAGTTACCTAGCGTATTGCCTATTATCCTTGCCACGTTTATTCACTTGGCGGAAAGTTTTACTGCGTTGTAGCTGCTTCTCTGCATTTTGATTGTTCATGCCTCCATAGCCTCCTCCGCCTAATCTTTTTCGTGGCCTCGAAGCTTTGCTCACTCCCACTTCTATTGCGAAGTAATGTTAAGGAATACATCTGGTATAATACTGTATGTACAATTACGATTCATAAAAAGCAAAACATGCATAATTAATTTATTGCCCTATATAAGCAAATCAAGAATATTGATTTCGAGAGAGCTAACTAGATGCATGCATTTTTATTTGTTTATGCTTTTTATTCATTAAGATATCAAGCTGATCTCCAATTGTTTTAATAGCAATGTAGACATTCATTACTACTGCGTTGTAGTTAATAAAGAATAAACTGAAAGTAAACGAAGCATTAGCGCTACAATAAAAAAGATACGTGCTCGGTGCTAACTTTGTATGAAAAATGATAATAAATATAATACAAAATGCAACGAATGACCACATTGGAATTGTAAATTGTACTCAGGAGTCACGGCAACAACATATGGTTCACGTTGTAAAAATTCATAATAGATGGCATCGTGATATTAAAATTGTGTATTCTTTATAGATATATCCCATCATTATGCATAAATCATATAAAAGATGAAGGACGAAAAAGGGCAGCTCAGATTATTCTTTGGTATAACATCTTTTAATTTGAGCTTTAAGATGGTTATAACATATTTTTGAAATCAAAAATTGATTTACTATGTTTTATCAGATAAATAAATTTTCGACAAACAACAGAATAATCTAAGCTGATCACGTTTCATAGCTTGCCGTGTATATGTATATGTACTTCACAAATCTATACTGTTTTTCATTCAGACGTTAATTAATAACACCTTTTATAAGAGCACACAAAAAAATAATATAATTTAAGAGTTTAAGATAAGCAACGTTTTCTCTCTGACGTTAAAATCAAAATATTTGTACGTGGGTCCAAAATGACATGACTCCGGCACATGCTCAAGTTCCGAACCCTACACTTGTTCGATGGTTAAAAAAGGATACTCAAATCCACAGCTGGTGGTACTAGGAATCCAAACGATTTCGCAACTTTGGCCAAATCCAATGTTTCGATATCAAAGATTTGTTTTAAATGGTGAGAATCGTATGCCCTCACATACGCCTTGAATGCTTCTTTTGCTGACATGTTGAGGAAATAGTTCTTCGAGACTAATTTCTCGAGCTGAAACACAAAATAGAGAAACTGGTTAGTTATTTCAGTGCTCGAGCCGTCGGAAATTAAAACTCGTTAAGAGAACTAGCAAAATGAGAGGACAATAATAAATTAAGTGAAGAATATGTACAATCCAACATTCAAAAGTAAAAATGTCAAAGTTAGTTTAACTCTATTACATATTTTTATATATTTAATAAATCCATTCAACTTTTTCTTTTTTCAATAAAGATATGTACTTCTTGTTTCAGTCGACGCAGTCGATTTAATAATGTCATGTAGGAATAGTTAATCCCGTTTATTTTATGGAAAACTTTTTCCACCCATTTCATAATAAATCATCACATATACTGTACATAGTACATATTTTGATCATGCAGTGGAACGAACTCATATCAAAAACATCTCGTGTCACTGAAAGAAACATTTCAAAGTTCGAAACATTATGTATTGCAAAATTTGAAATTTTCTAACGTAGCTACAAGTATCTACATATTTGTGGGTGTGCCTCCCACGCTCGAAATCCAGGGGGCCGCATAAATCACCATTTCTTAAAAGTTGCCGCCCAACAAACTTTCCCCGTGGGTACCCCTTGTAACTCGATTCCAGGAACCCCGTATTTAAAAGGTGTGGGTGTGTTGGATGTGTTTCTTAACAGACCCCGAAAAAAGCATCAATACTGTCAGACATCGGTTACTCGAATCTCGAGGGAAGGACTAACATCTTCGAATTATGGAGGTTTCGTCTTATCGAAGTTTCCTGTTAAAAGAGGTTTAGCGAACGAAAATTCGATTCACAAAGGCCGTAAATGGGGTAGTATCATTTTTTTCCGGCTAACCACTGCTAAGATCTAAAGTTATTATGGCCTAACAATTTAGTAAAAGCCTCAGCTTTTTTGCGTAATGTTGGTCTTCCTATTCTAACGTTTTTATTTCCGCACTGTTTAAACCATTTTAATAAACACTCCTCAACAGCAGGTAATTTAGTACTTTTTCTTTTACATTCTATATTGGGCACGGCACCTAGAGTCTTAAAGTCAGCTTTGGCGTAACTTTGACCGAGCTTCGTTGAAATCAAATTACAAATGTAAAATAACGCATCTAAAGTTAGCAAATAATTGGAGTTGTAGGAGGTTTATATTTCGTGCAGCAGAGGTTGTTTCGGCCGATGGGAATGAATAAAATTCTGGCCTTATACAGGTTTACAGAGGCACGACTTTTATTTTTATTTTATATTGAGGTCATCGTTATTTAAATGTTATTATATAAAGCCGATTTAATAATTTACAGAACAAAGCCACATCTACGCGACACCAACGTAAGTCACTGCAAATATTCCTTCTGCTCCATCCATTTTTCATTTGGTTTTAAGAAAAGAAAATTTAACCACTTACCTGTAATTGGATATCAGCAATTTTATTCCACGAAAAATCAAATTCGTTCACAGGCACTCTAGCTTGTTTAAGGTAACGTAGAAAACCAAGTTCCTCTGGCCTTAAAATTAATAAGGCATGGCCACTGCTACCTTCCCCACGAGCTGTTCTGCCAACACGATGAATATATTCCTGAAACGGTATTTGGTCAGCACACTTATCGTTGGTATAGAATAATATTGTTTCCGTAGTGATGTGTGTATCCAATTTAAATATTATAGAAACATTGGCATGCTTCTGAAGCAACTCAGATTGACAAAACGGAAAAGAAATTATTCCGCATAACAGGGTAGCAAAGTTATGCCACTTCTTTTCTTTTTATCGAAGATGACACTTTTTTATGTACACTTGTAAAATTGATCGTGTGCCAAAAAGAGCTCGAAAAGTGGGCGTAATTTACTTTGCCGTGTTAGCTGATATAATTTTTTTTCAGATTCTCAATTTGCATGTGATCAATTTTTTGAATCACTGTATAACATAATAACGCTTATTGAGTGCATCGAAATGTAGCACGAACAAGAAGTCATTTTAATGTATACACTGTTCAAAGACAAAAATTAATTAACCGATTTACAATTGTAACATAGTTTCCTATTTGTTCCAGATCTTTGAATCATATTTACAGCGTACCTTGGGATCATCCGGAGGATCGAATTGTACGATCCAATCAACAGCTGGTATATCAAGACCACGTGCTGCCACATCGGTACAAAGCAGTATACCAGAAGTAGCATTGCAGAATTGGAAAAACGTTGTTGTTCTCTTAGTTTGTTTCTGTTTTCCCTATTGTGCAATTAAAAAATATGTACCACAAGACCAATATACTGCAGTAGCGATTAAATATTTGATACAGAATACAATCGTACATGTATACTTAATACCGGTAGATCGATATAATTCAAAAGTTCGTGATGATATTTGACAGACATGCAGGAACTAAAGAAAACCATCACTTTCTTCTTCCTGTTCTTCTTCAAAAATGTAAACAGAAGCAAAAATCTTTTTTCACTGGGACACGCTACGTATCCTTGCTCCAAACCTTCTACTGTGGCCTTTTCCTTATCGTCATCAACACCAACATAAACCGGTTCCTTTTTCACTGCTAAAGCCATCAGCATTTCCGTTTTCTTAGTTTGTGTTGCGCTAAATAACATAGTTTGTCTCTTTTCTGCAATAAAATACATCCGAATGAATACCAAGGTTTCCTGTTAAATACCATTTACGTTTGCTATGTGAAATATTATTGAACCAACTTGGCAGGATGTTAATAATCTGTTTGAGTTCTTCTTCGAAACCTATGTCCAAAATACGATCAGCTTCGTCGATAATCAGGCACTGAAGATTTTTATAGAGGAAATCGGGTGTATTTTGTAAATGATCCAATAATCTACCAGGCGTAGCTACAACGATATTAATCCCTTTGGAAAGTTTTTGCGCTTCAGTTTGTCTGCTAGCACCACCCATTAGCAAACCATACGTGTGATAATGATATTTCATCAACTCTTTTAAAACTCCGAACGTCTGCATAGACAATTCTCTTGTTGGCGATATAATAATACAACCCGTACCTATGAATAACAATATAATATAATAGATAAATTCAAAATAATTTCTTTTATATTTACTTACCATTGCGAGGCATGAATTTCAACTTATAAATTAGTTCTACAGCTGGTATTAAAAATGCTAAAGTTTTTCCAGATCCTGTTTTCGCAGAACCAACTAAATCTCTTCCCTCTAATAAGGGGGGAATGGATTTTGCTTGTATCTCTGTCATGCTCGTGAAACCCATGTCTTGAATCGCTTTTAACGTATTTTCACAAACTGTACCTCCTAGTACCTTAAAATTTGTATCGTTTGCTATATTCAAACCTATCGTAGATCCAGGCACTAGACAGGAACAGCAAATTGAATAAACATCTCTCCAACTTTAATTATGAAGTAGAGCTGCAGTATGTAGTTGTAGTATGTAGAGCTTAACAATAGGATGTTTAAGGTTTTAGAAGGCTTAAGGCCACCTGAAGGGATTGTCATTTTATGTTGACGTAAGAGAAAATGCTAAAAATGTTTTTTTTTCTGTTCGCAGTATGCTTAGCTATCTAATAAAGTAATATAAAACATGTAGGTATCATTGAAAAAATAATGTAGCAAACATTTATCTTTATACAGCGTGCTGCACAAATGTATCTGAAAAACATGGAGCATATGATTGCTGATTTGGCTAATACTATTACTACATTAGCTACTTAATTGGTTAAATCTTTTCAGCCTAATTAACTTTACGTTGGTTCAAAATTACATTTCATTTTACTTAAACGGTAAAAAGCAAAAAGAAAATGGGTCCAATTTGCTTCTTTTCAATCACGATTCGCAAAGCACAATAATTTTCTGACACTAAACCAAACTATTGGCCTTCTACACAAATTCCTATATAAAGAAAACTAATGTTTCAAACACTATGGATTTTTTCTGACCCTCCCTTAAGCATCCTAGGGTTAATAAACCTGTATTATCGTACTTACAGTTTACAATTGCATTATCAACATTTGTTTCTGCTTGTTCCTCTTCTGGTGTATCCTCGTCCTCTTCTGGGGTATCCTCGTCATCTTCCTCGCTCGATATTCTATCATCTTTTACTTTCTTTCGTTTTTCTGAAACATAACAGAACTTCATATTAGACAGGAAAACATTATTTATGGAATGATTTCTCATTTTGTTGTCCTGTTTTGCATTCCCATGTACTAAAATATTTCAAAGCAATAACAATAACTTTTCTATTATTATATATCTTTCCCCCTTATATTTTACATATTTGTTCTATCCACAATTCGTAGTACAGTGTAGTTTATAGTATTATACATTAAACTTCAAACTATCTTGATTCACCGTTTCTTTGTGCCAGACAAAAATACTATCGAGTGTAAAGGATTGTACATAACACCATAAATTCATTAGACAGTCTGGTTCTTGATATTTCGAAATGGCAATATCAGGTGACTCCTTGACTCAAAAGTTTTGACTCCTTAACGCACTACGTCCCGCTTGAAATTGTTAAAGGATAATACGAGTCTCTTGAATGTATAATCTTGAGCACAGAGGCTTGTCACTTGCCATACTAACACACGAGCACACAGCACTTTTGCTTTGATTTCAAATGCTTTATGCATCTAATGCAGAACTTTCAAGAATTACGTCGCATAAATCCCTCACATAATTTTCATGTCAATCTCATTGTACACAGTTTAATAGAAGGTGCAGCACGTTATATATTTTGATGACGTTATGAATAATACGTGTACCTTAAATGCTGCAGTTAATATTCCAATAATAAGTGATAAATATTTCGTAGCTCACTAAAACATGTAAAATTATATGTTTGGTCAACAACTATTATAACCTATCTCAAATAACCAGCTAACTTTTTGTAACGAAATCGACACTTTATTTCGTAAATTTGCAAAGTACGAACAAAGTATATTATTAGCAAATAGTAGTCTCTTGCAGAACATAAATAAACAATTATTTTGACTTACTTTTTACCGGTTCGTCATCTACGCAATGTTGTTTCAAGCCATTTGAAACGTTTATTTCGTTTTCCTGAACAGTGTCATCTTTATCTGAAATCGCAGTTTTACCTTTGTGAATATATAATAAATGAAATTAGTCTATAAAGCATAAGCACATGTAATATATCGAATAAATTAAAAAGCTGTATTACAAAATAAGACAAACGTCAATATATCAATGGTGCGCGTATTTACCATGTTGTATTTGTTGTTCACGGTCTCTTAATACTTGAAGCTTTATCTTCTCCCTCTTTCTAATTTTTCGCATCAAAACTTTGTCAGGAACTGACATTTTTGTTGAACAACTCGAATATGATTACGAGTTCGATCCAAATATTCAAGCACGTTTATCCACGTGGTAAACAGCGTTGCCAGAAGTGGAAAGAAAATGGCTGCGTAAGGACTCAGTGACGTAGAGTAGTAGAAGAGGGGAATATGTAGTAGAAAATCATAGTCCAGGGCAGAGATGTCAAATTGGGGGCCCGCAGACCACCGGGATAAATTTCCCCTAGTTTGCTGCATGGCTGCACGCCACCCTCCATACCTGCAGAACTCTGACGGCGTAGTCGAATTTCGAATTAAAGACTGCTTTATTACAAAACATAACGAAATAAGTCGATTGAATAATGTACTATTCAGTAAACAGACCCTTCAACGGCCCCTCGACTCGTTGGTGCGCCTCCTTTGACTTTCGCGCGTTTTCCCGGGTTTTTCCGCGTTTCCCCTTAACGAAGCGTCGCAACCTTCACGCGCCCAAGGACGAATAGAAACCCAACAAGAACCAACTCCATTGGACAAGCACGATTTCGAAGGAGGACAAAGGAACCCAGGAAGAGGAGCCAGAGCTGTTATGGAAAGACGAAGGAGGCGCACACATCAGATCAACTTAACTCGTGAATAGATCAAGTTAGCCTTGAACAGAGCTACTTCTGCGAATTACTTGTAAAAATCAATACTATTTCTTGGAATAAAACAGAAAATCTTTATAAAAGTCTTTATAAAAGTTAGTGTTCTTTGAATATTCCGCGCTTCTCCACAAGCAGAGCGGTTCAGCGCTCCACGGGCAATCGAACCAACATCAAGTCCCCATATCCCACCAATTGCGGCGCAACAGCAGCAAAGTAAGCGCGTAAGGGACTGGGTGGCAGCTTCCGCGGGAATAGTTTCTGGCGGGCGACGGCAGGGGGAGGCTTTCCCCGCCGTGTATACCTTCATTTGGTTGGACAAATGGCGTCGATCATACATATATATAAAAAAGTATTATTATTGGTAATTCACCAATACCGCTGGTACTTTAGTTGAAAGTGATATTAGCCGTACAATAAGATATGTGTCTGTAATTCTCAGCTGACACTTGGGGAACATTGTTATAAGTGGTTGCGAGGATTTAATACAGCTTCATATTTAGTTGAATTATAATGGATTTTATGAAAGATGATGATTTATTGCAAGAAGTTTGCAATATTAATGCAGTACACCAGATAAAAGCCTCTGTAGAAAGCACATTAAAATGTACAGCAATAGTTGGAGCTTCAACTTTTGTTGGTGGTTTACTTGGTGGACGGATAGGTCTGACGCTTGGTAATAATTACTTGCGCTAACTACAAGATCATACAGACATGAATCATACTTAACAATACTAGTACAGAGTGTCCCATGTAAAACCTGCTTGCTTTAAACGATGATCTATTGCTTTCAGCTCAAAGCCCATAGGGATTGCTATAAAAGAATTACTTGTGACAATATGCACAATGAATGGCACTGGTCTTACCTGGGACATGCTATATTAAACATTTGAAAATAAGTTTCTGCTCTTTTCAGGTGGAATAATTAGCAGCTTTGTAGTAGGTAATGTGGCATCGTCAGATTTGCGACCTGTGCCACTTATTATATATGAAATGGAATGGAAAAGTAAAGTAAAATTAGCAAATGAAATACGTGCTCTTGCACTTGAACATAAAGTGACAATTAATCAGTTCCTATCTTTAATAAAAGTTGATGATGTCTTAATAAATACTCTAGTTGTTCTATTAAGCAACTTTTTGTACAGTGAGTTAGGTATGAAAGTAAAGCAGTAGCTATATATGTAACGGGTTCCAACATTATTTTAAGATGGGTATCTTGAAAGTAGGTGTTGACAACTATATACTATGTTAATTATTTTAATCTTACAATATTATTTTACCATGTTCTTTGAGTTCTATAAAACTAATGTTAGATTTATACAAATGATGATTATATGCTTTTCAAAATAAATACGAATCTGCGTAATGGTCAATGGTTTATTTAATAAAGTTTCATATATTTGAAAAGATTGGTTATTGTTTCTTAGTAAATAAAACCCACATAGCAAGTGCAGAACGTTATCAGAGTAGTTAATTAAAGATATGATTGCAAATGTTTATAAGCCTAACAGCCACTTGCCTGAAAATTTATGGGAGATTGCCAACAAAACTGACAGATTCTGTCTACAGATCCATAGCCATCTGCGTCCGCATTTGGCTTGGGTTGTGTAAACAGAACCTGCTAAACAGTATCCGCCATTCAAGCCATTCAAATGGATTTAGTTGGCCATTTACATGACTCAAGTTGCAGAATCTGCTCAGTTTCTGCAACCAATCTGCCATCAGATTCTGTTTAGCAAGTTCTGCATCTAATCTGCAATCATTCTGTTTACAAAACCTGCTAACAGAATCTGGGCAGAATCTGCTATTGCAGGTTTGGCTGACTGGATAACAATAAAAGTACGATTTTAATTGTTTCTGTACTATTATATTGTTACGCTATAGCGTTAGCAGGCCCTAATATCTAGTGATATCGAATCAACGATCGACAATATAACGCAACACTACACAACTGTTGCGCCGCGATTGGTGGAATATGGGGACTTTGTGTTGGTTCGGTTGCCCGTGGAGCGCTGAATCGCTCTGCTTGTGGAAAAGCGCGGAATAATCAAACACAAGTTTTACTGTTTAGAAAGAGCGGCTATTTATTCGATAATTCAGCGTTAAAGATACTGATGGTTCCAGGAATAAACAAGTTCTGATGAATTTGGCTTCTTCTTCTTTCCATTTCGGCTCCGGTTCTTCTTCCGGAGTCCTTGATTTCTCCCACTCTTCAGGTAGCGGCCAATGGGGATGAGTCTTGTTGGGCCTTGGATCGTCGTTGGACGCCTAACGGAAAACGGAGCCACGCTGATCGTACCCGCAATACGTGCAGCATGCCTGCCTGGTCTACGATGGTAGCAGAAGTAGCTAAACATTGTATGTAATTGGTTCTAGGCGGTAAAAGTATACGCGCGGTATTTACCTTACGTTGCATGTTGCGTGTTGCGTGTTTGATGTATCTTTGGTGTACGGCCTGCCTTACTCATATTTGTGTCTCATACTTTACTTTCAAAAACAAAAAAAACAATGAGTCGTTTCTGACACGTAACAACGCCACGTCGTGACTTCATGCAAGGAAAATAAAGTAATAATAATTTTCTGGAAAAAATGTCATTAATTGTAATATATGTTTTGTAATGTATTTTATTTTTGTTCTAAATCGTAATATTTTAATACAATGTAATGTAGTTTTACAAAAGTAGATTGATTTTTCTATAAAAGTTAATTTGGTTACAATTTGTTCATACAATACAAATATGAGAATCTTTCTTCAGTTTCTTATTTTATTTCTTTCTCAGTTGCAAATAACCATGGTAGTTGACTCTGAAAAAATATTAATTACGTATTGAAGTTTCTACTTTAATGCATATCTGTCTCGTCAGTTAATTGTTCAAAGGATTAGTGCACGAAAATCCCGCGGACGTTTATTATCAACGTTTTCACAGAGTGCTAAACTGTATTGTATTGTATGTCCATTGTATTGTAAGATACCCATGATTATTGTAGCATGCTTTTATGTTCTTCAAGAATCAGACAATTAAAGAACCAGGTGGTCAAAAGCGTTTCGCCTCGGCTCGGAGCGATCGTTCGGAAGCGTTTACATGCTTTTTTTTTTCTTTAACGTTTGCATGCTTAAAATGAGACGTCACGATCATATTTGCTTCATATTGCAACCCGTTTTTGTAATTTACCAACGCAAATATGATCCAACTTATATCGCGTTTGGTGTTATTTTAATCACAACAGCCTCAGCAATATTTTAATAAAATTTGCAATACGAAATAATTAACAATAAAGAAGTTTTATAGTTGCATTAGTGATGCGTAGGCATCTGACCTTTCTTTCACTCTCTGTCCCTTTCAGTGGACGATGAGAGTGGGGAAAGCGCAAAAATTTGTGAATCTACTTTTAGGGGCTCAAGTTCGAAAGCCTTTAGTCATCTGGTGGACACGGACCCCGAGTCAAAACGATCCGATCATAAAACAGCTTGCCAGGTATCGAAGGCCGTCGATATGTTCGGTTTTTGCGACCAAAGAGTTGTTGTGTGCATCGAGCACCTACATCGAATTCAAACAGATATGAAATTGTTTGGAGAATGGGATAAGAATGTGTGGGATTAAACTACGCGCTACCCGAAAGGGCGTTGCGTGTGGTTATGTGTGTGTGTATGTTTGAAAGGCGCGAATCGGGAAGCATGATAGATGGAATGTTTGGAAACGATGGTGTGATTGGCAAGGATGGAGATAGAGAGCGTGGAAGAATGAGTGCGAGACAGACAGGGAATGCGAGAGACTGCGAGCGAGCGTGAGGATGAACGGGGTGCGATTAGAATACGAATGATTATCAAAGCGAAAGGATCGGAGTTGAACAGAAATAAAGTCTATTTTGAAAAGTAGGTTTTGAAAAGTAGTAGATCTTATATCTCGTCGGTGACCCAGTATCAAGGACCCACTTCCGTCGGAGCAGGTTAATTTGTGGACGAATTGGTAAGTTTAACTAGCCTTTTTCTAACATTATTTATCCAAACCGTTTTTCTTAAAACACAATTTATCCACCTGAAAACGTGCTGTTAAACAAAAAATAATTCATAAGTAATAAAATACTATATTTTTTTCGGATAACGAATAAACGTATCGAACACTTATTAGGTTATTTGTTATTCATGAATAACGAATAACTCCACATTTTTCTTAATTTAAGACGAGGTAACATACCTGTCCCAATACGTTCGTTCACGACCACGACCGAGGTTGAGATCCGTTGAGAGTCACGCGCCCCAGTGCTCTGTTTGGCCAGGGTTTTTCGTTAACACTAGAACTACCGATACATTTTGGTATTATTCAGATAGTATACGTTCGACAGATTACGAACGCGAAAGTCGTAGAATGGGCATTAAATAGAGATATATAATTGTCATTCTGTCATATTAAAACTCATCATAAATTGCTACAACGATACCTATATGTTAATAATTCAAAAGCAAGAAATCTGAAACAAGTCATTTTGACCACCTTGGTAGTTCTAGTGTTAATAACTCAAAAACGAAGCTTCAACCAACATTTTGGTAAAGGAAAAAATTGTTCAGGATCACCCCAGAAATCCCCCATTAAAAGCGGGGTCAGAGACTCTGCCGGACACTGTATATAGAAAGGCACGAGAAACTATACAAATAGTCTTTGGTGTTAGGTGGTAAAATGAGAATGGTGAGACAATGGGGGAGGGGAAGCGGTGGAAGAAGGATATTCTATATTGTATTTACAATACGTGTGGATACAATTGTTTTTACATTAATTGGCTATGACGATTGAACACTACAAGGTAGAGGCGTTTGTGGGAATGAAAAGAAAAAGAAGTTTACAGCTGAAGGGAAAAAGAAAAATGCCCTCCCGGCGGGGAATCGAACCCCGGTCTCCCGCGTGACAGGCGGGGATACTGACCACTTTTTTTTTTTTATAACATACGTTTTATTGTGCCAACAACAGAATAAATAAAGAAATATGTACAAAAGGAACAATAAACCAAAACGCATAAAAAGATAACAAATGACAGGTGTTAATGTTGAGATCGATGGCTCTAGTACAGAGCACTCGCGATCTTATCGCTAAATATAAACTACCGCGCTTATCGCTAAGTGTGAAATAAGATTAAGACTTACCTTCTGCTTATGAATAGGTTTGTTTATGTATAGAAAGGCACGAAAACTATACAATATACATGACGTTGAGTGGTAAGATGAGATCGGGGACGGAATGGGAAGGAGAGGGGAAGTGGAGGAGGAGAGGGAGTTTTATTTACAATACTTATATCAAAGAAAAACATTTGTACATTGATTCATTATAGCTATAGAGCACTACAAAGTATCGGCATTTGGGGGGAGTGAATAGGCAAAAGAGTTTTGCGGTTGAGGGGAAAATAAAAATGCCTCCCCGGCGGGGAATCGAACCCCGGTCTCCCGCGTGACAGGCGGGGATACTGACCACTTTTTTTTTTTTTATAACATACGTTTTATTGTGCCAACAACAGAATAAATAGAGAAATATGTACAAAAGGAACAATAAACCAAAACGCATAAAAAGATAACAAATGACAGGTGTTAATGTTGAGATCGATGGCTCTAGTACAGAGCACTCGCGATCTTATCGCTAAATATAAACTACCGCGCTTATCGCTAAGTGTGAAATAAGATTAAGACTTACCTTCTGCTTATGAATAGGTTTGTTTATGTATAGAAAGGCACGAAAACTATACAATATACATGACGTTGAGTGGTAAGATGAGATCGGGGACGGAGTGGGGAGGAGAGGGGAAGTGGAAGAGGAGAGGGAGTTTTATTTACAATACTTATATAAAAGAAAAACATTTGTACATTGGTTCATTATAACTATAGAGCACTACAAAGTATCGGCATGTGGGGGGAGTGAATAGGCAAAAGAGTTTTGCGGATGAGGGGAAAATAAAAAAAAATGCCTCCCCGGCGGGGAATCGAACCCCGATCTCCCGCGTGACAGGCGGGGATACTGACCACTTTTTTTTTTTTTTATAACATACGTTTTATTGTGCCAACAACAGAATAAATAGAGAAATATGTACAAAAGGAACAATAAACCAAAACGCATAAAAAGATAACAAATGACAGGTGTTAATGTTGAGATCGATGGCTCTAGTACAGAGCACTCGCGATCTTATCGCTAAATATAAACTACCGCGCTTATCGCTAAGTGTGAAATAAGATTAAGAGTTATCTTCTGCTTATGAATAGGTTTGTTTATGTATAGAAAGGCACGAAAACTATACAATATACATGACGTTGAGTGGTAAGATGAGATCGGGGACGGAATGGGAAGGAGAGGGGAAGTGGAGGAGGAGAGGGAGTTTTATTTACAATACTTATATCAAAGAAAAACATTTGTACATTGATTCATTATAGCTATAGAGCACTACAAAGTATCGGCATTTGGGGGGAGTGAATAGGCAAAAGAGTTTTGCGGTTGAGGGGAAAATAAAAATGCCTCCCCGGCGGGGAATCGAACCCCGGTCTCCCGCGTGACAGGCGGGGATACTGACCACTTTTTTTTTTTTTATAACATACGTTTTATTGTGCCAACAACAGAATAAATAGAGAAATATGTACAAAAGGAACAATAAACCAAAACGCATAAAAAGATAACAAATGACAGGTGTTAATGTTGAGATCGATGGCTCTAGTACAGAGCACTCGCGATCTTATCGCTAAATATAAACTACCGCGCTTATCGCTAAGTGTGAAATAAGATTAAGACTTACCTTCTGCTTATGAATAGGTTTGTTTATGTATAGAAAGGCACGAAAACTATACAATATACATGACGTTGAGTGGTAAGATGAGATCGGGGACGGAGTGGGAAGGAGTGGGGAAGTGGAAGAGGAGAGGGACTTTTATTTACAATACTTATATCAAAGATAAACATTTGTACATTGATTCGTTATAGCTATAGAGCACTACAAAGTATCGGCATGTGGGGGGAGTGAATAGGCAAAAGAGTTTTGCGGATGAGGGGAAAATAAAAATGCCTCCCCGGCGGGGAATCGAACCCCGGTCTCCCGCGTGACAGGCGGGGATACTGACCACTTTATTTTTTTTTTATTTTTATAACATACGTTTTATTGTGCCAACAACAGAATAAATAGAGAAATATGTACAAAAGGAACAATAAACCAAAACGCATAAAAAGATAACAAATGACAGGTGTTAATGTTGAGATCGATGGCTCTAGTACAGAGCACTCGCGATCTTATCGCTAAATATAAACTACCGCGCTTATCGCTAAGTGTGAAATAAGATTAAGACTTACCTTCTGCTTATGAATAGGTTTGTTTATGTATAGAAAGGCACGAAAACTATACAATATACATGACGTTGAGTGGTAAGATGAGATCGGGGACGGAGTGGGGAGGAGAGGGGAAGTGGAAGAGGAGAGGGAGTTTTATTTACAATACTTATATAAAAGAAAAACATTTGTACATTGGTTCATTATAACTATAGAGCACTACAAAGTATCGGCATGTGGGGGGAGTGAATAGGCAAAAGAGTTTTGCGGATGAGGGGAAAATAAAAATGCCTCCCCGGCGGGGAATCGAACCCCGGTCTCCCGCGTGACAGGCGGGGATACTGACCACTATACTACCGAGGAGCGGATGATTGTTTAAATTTTGTTATTTGTACATAAACAATATACTTATTTTGTTAATTTATTTTATAAAATATTGCAATTACGATAGCCACCAGTACTTTTTAATGTCTCTACGATGTTGGTCCTTAAGATCTACGGCTGACAGTTTGTCGTTGAGTCGTATATTGTTGTTGGGGGGATTAATGTCTGTTTGTGAGTAGAGGATTTTTTTGTCGTCTGCTTTTCTAAAGAAGTGGTAGATGAGTGGCAAATTTTGGTCGTCCTGGATGTATCCTAAGCTATCTAGGTATAAAAATGCTTCTGGGGGGATGTATCCCGTAGCGCAAGTGTTTTGATAATATTGCGGGTTGGGGTAAGTGGAGCTATTGATAAGGCTATTGCTTTTTACGTTTCGAGAGGTTGCCCAGTGGTTACGGATGAGTTTAAGAATGAAAAGATCTATTCTAATTAGGTCGGCGTATTCGTAAAGTCTACGGTTGCTAATTAATTTGGTGTAGTTGGATTCAGGCGATCTGTATTTGTTAAGGCAGGCTCTGAGGCATTTTCTTTCGAAGATCCTCAGTTTTTCCATGGTGCCTGCTGAGATATTGAACCATATGGGACATCCGTATGTTAATATTGGTCTTATTAATGATTTATAGCATATTATTTTAGCTTTTACACTTAGTACTTTAGAGTAGAAAAGGCGTTTGTGTGAGGCGAAAGCTTTTTGGGCTTTGTCCATCTGAATATATACATGGTTGGTGTAATTTAATTTGAAGTCTACGTGTACGCCTAAATAGCGCACAACATTTTTATGAGAAATTTTTTCCAGCCGGTTGTTGTTATTGTAGAGGTGGAAGTTCATCGCGTGTTTCCGTACGTCATGATTCGCGTTTGAGATTTTTGAAATATATGGGCGGAACAGTATTGTTTCACATTTATCGGTGTTAATTTGTAATTTCCACGTGTGTAAATGTTCTTGTATTTTGTTAAAGGTTTCTTGAAGTTGCGTTTTTAATATGGACGGTTTAGTGTGTTTTATATATATTAAGAGATCGTCGGCGAAGGCTATTGCGAATTTGGAATGTTCTTTGTTTAGACCGTACATATGGAGCAAGTCGCTTATGTAGATGCTAAATAGAATGGGGGAATTGACCGTTCCCTGTTGTAAACCGTTTTTAATAGAAAAGGTTTTGGTGGAAAATATATTTTTGTCGGCTACTATGAAATTTTTATCATGGAGCATGTTCCAGATCATTTTTGTAAGATGACGCGGGAATTTTTTGTTTATTAATTTGAAGAATAGTCCGTCCAGCCAGACCGTGTCGAAGGCCTTTTCGAGATCTATGAATAGGGCTCCTACGCATTCGTCCGCGTTTCGTGCCCAGCAAATGTCTGAAGTGAACTTTGTAAGTGCATGTACTGTGGAGTGTTGCCGCCTGAATCCAAACTGTGTCTCAGGGATAACGTTGTTATCTTTCGCAAATTTTGTAATAGAATCGTTGATGGTTGTCTCGAAGATTTTGCTGATGTTCGCGAGGAGGCTGATCGGGCGATAATCCCCTGGGGAGTTTCCGTCTTTTCCTTTTTTTTTTATTGTTATTAGTTTGGCTGTTTTCCAAGCCGTCGGGAAATACATTAAGTTAAGGCAATTATTAAATAGAATAACATAGTTGAATATGTAATGTGGAGGTAGATTCTTGAGAGCTATGTTCGGGATGTTGTCGAAGCTGGATGATTTTTTATTGTTGAGTTTTTTAAAGGTGAGGTTTAATTTCGAGAACGATGTAAAATAGTCTGCCGGTACGTGTTTTTCGTCGGGGCTGTCTGCAGTGTTGGTGCTGTCGAATGTACACAGCGTATTATTATTAGTTCTGTCGTGGTGTATTTCTTGTTCAAGTGTCTGTGTTTTCTGATTGATTATGTTCGATAGTTGTTCTTTACCCATGTGAAGGTTTTGGGTGTGAACCGCTTCGAAGTGTGCGCCGAGGATATTTAACTTTTGAATTGTATCTGTGATAGTGACATTATCTTGATCGTCTATTCTCTGGGTGACGAGATTTATATTTGCTTTTTGGAGAAGCTGTGCATTGCTGGTTGGAATTTTTAGAGTTTCTATGTTATTTGCGGTTTTGGGCCTGAATATACTATTTATCGAGGGGAAGAATTTCGAGGAGCTCCGAGGGGATATTTTGGAGATTTTGTTTATCCAGAATTTGCTTACGGAGTCGTGAAACGCTTTCTTGATCTCGTGCCTCACCGTTTTGAGCGCGTCTTTGAGTGCTGATATCAATGTATTATTAACAGTGGTGTAGTTTGTAACTCTCGTCAGTCTGTTTATTTGTGTGATCAGGTGGCTCTTTTGTTTCCTTAGATGTCTGATGTGAGGTGTGATGAATTTATCTGTCGAATTTTGATTTTTTAATATATACGGGACTGCGTGGTCTATTGCTTTGATTATGTTTGTGTTTAATACATTGATGTGATCATCTATCTCTTCTATCGTTAAGTTTCTGTCGTTTGGTAGTGTTACGTCGTCGGTGTCTGCGATAAATTTTTGAAATTTTGCCCAGTCTGCTTTGGCGAAATTGTATGTTTCGGGTGTCGTTAATTCGTCTATCTCCATTGTATGCATTGATGGAATAGATATTTGAATTTTGACAGCCCTGTGATCACTGTCGTATTCGAATGAGTCTAATGTGCGATGTCTAAGTAAGTTATGAAGTTTGATGCGATTGTCTGCGAGGCAGAGATCTATGAAGGCGCCACTGGTGGGGAAAGATGGAATTGCCGTTCTGTAGAGGGAAATTCTATAAGGTATTTGATTTTCTTGCGTCCATTTGTTTAAAGAAGTGCCTCTGTTGTTATTTATCGCGTTACCCCAGGATTGATGTTTCGCGTTTAGGTCGCCTGCTAATATGTAATAATTGTTAGGTTTATGTAGTTCAAGTTGCTGGAATAATGCTTTGAATTCTGACATGAACTCTTTTTTACAGCTGCTGGTTGCGTATCCCGCGATAACAAAGAGCTTGATGCTGTTTTGTAATTGGAGTTCAATTGCCGTGGATTCGAAGCATACGTTATTGTTGACGCGGTCAATGTGGATCAGTTTATACTTTATGTGATTCTTGATTAAAATGCCTGTACCCCCCGCTTGTTTAGCGTTAGGTCTGTCGTTCCTGATGAAGTTATAATTTTTAAAGCTTAATTTGTGAATGTGGTTCAGTTTCGTTTCGGATAATAGAACTAAGTCTGGGCTATATTTGTTTAAGCAGTCTAACAGAGAGGCTCGTCTTTCATTTGTAATTATTGAGTTTACGTTTATTTGAATTATGTTTAGGTGGTTGATGGTAAGTTTACTGCGTGTGTGGGTTTGCGATGGAGTATGGGTGTGCAGCATTACAATTCGATTCCTAAGGATTCAGTAATAAGATTTATGCGGGTGGAGTTGAGTTCTACTTTTTCGGCAATGCGAGTCATCTGTTTGTTAATTGAGCTGATAATCTGTTTAATTTCTTCCAGTGGGTTTGTATGGTGCGAGTCTGGTTGTGTGGATTGTGTGTGCGTTTCCTGTGGGGTTGGAGCTGGTTGGCTTTTCGCGATGGTCGGGTATTGTTTGCCTGAGAGCATTGCACTGTATGATATGGAAGGATTGACCGTTTTTTGTATTAGTTTTATTTTTCGCTCTTTTTCAGATTTAAGGAATTGAACTCTTTCGTCTATCTTCTGTTTGAGCTCTTTTAATTTAGGGCAACCTCTGTATGATGCTGGGTGGCCAAAGTTTTTACAGTTAACACAGAACGGTTGTTCTGTGCTTTCTTGAGTACGCGCGCATTCTCCCGGGCTGTGGGGGAGATTACATTTAACGCATCTATATGCCAAATTGCAATTTAACGCGATGTGCCCTATCCTTTGGCACCTTTTGCACTGGACTCTGTCTCTTTTTATTAATTTCTCCCAATGTATTAGGGAGTGTAAAACTATTTTTAAACCTTTCAGATTTTCTACTTTACTGTCCGATCTTAATTGAACGATATACATTGGGAGGTTTCTACCTTCTAGTGTTGATTTTCTCGTTTGGAATTTCTTCACAGATGTGAAGTAAAGGTTGGGGATATTTTTGTTTTTTAGTTCTTCCAGGACCATTTCAGGTTCAAAGTTACCTTCTAAATTTTTGAGTAATACTGAAATATTTTTCTCCGATTTAGGAGTGTACGAAAAGAAGTTGACCTTGTGTTCTTTAAGGGTTTCGCGTGCTTTTTGGAAACTTTCGACGTTGTCCATATGCAAAAGGTGCTTGTTCAGGCCTACCTTTTTGGTAAAAAAATTTGTAGTGCTCTTTGATATTAGCTTAATTGTCACGTCGCAGGGTGTGTCTGTAATAATTATGGGGGGAGGTTTCGAACTTTTAATGTTCGCTACTGGAACGGGGTCGCTGTCTTGCGTCCTAGTTCTTTTCTTTGGGGGTGGGGTTGGATCGGCGTTTCTTACCAATTGACGCTGTGGGATTGTGGATCCTGTCGCTTGGTGGATGCGGTTGGTGGCTGGGGCTGAATTCTCCTTCTTTCTTGGCGCTGGTCTCTTGGCTGGTGCTGCCAGTGTCCATGGTGTGGTGTCCATTGGGGTTTCCGTGTCCTCTTGGGGGGTCGGTGCGCATACCTGCGGCCGGGCTTCCTTCGGCGGTGACTCAGGGCGAATCGGTTGTTGGGGTTTTCCCAAGATTTCTGCGTTGCGGGCGCGTTCTTCGTCAAGTTGCTGTGACAACTTTTCCACCGTCTTATTCAGATTTTCTATTATGGACATGAGGTCCTTAATGTTTAAATTGTCTTTCACCATGATGCCTGGCGCTTTTTTGGACGGTGGTGAATTTTTTTTCGTCGGTGGCATTATTACCGCGTCGTTTTGATTTTTTAAAACTTGAGTGTTTGGCTTTGGGTTAAGCCTTGATTTGTTAATTTTTTGCACCAGGAGATGACTGATATTTTTATTGCGCGTTGCGGCGTTTTCTTGTGGCGGGATTGTGTCGCTTATAATATGGAGCAGGTCCTTTGCGTTTCTGCTGTTAATTTTGTCTAGCGTGCCGCTCCATGCGGCTTCGTTTGCAACGCACTTCGATGTTTGCGGGGGGCTATCCCCTTGCGCATTATTATTTTTCACGGAATCAATTTTTGCTGCACTATTAGAGCTGGTTATTCGTTATTTGAATAACGAAATGAACGAAACTGCACTGTATAGTGAAACTGCACTGTATACCGTAAGAGAAAACTGCACTGTATACTACCACGTATGCTGAGGGCAATAAACTAGCACAGAGGCACGGTAGGGTACGTCCGCTCACCACGAAGGACAAGGGACGAATGGGATACTGACCACTATACTACCGAGGATCGGATGATTGTTTAAATTTTGTTATTTGTACATAAATAATATACTTATTTTGTTAATTTATTTTATATAATATTGCTATTACGATAGCCACCAGTACTTTTTAGTGTCCCTACGATGTTGGTCCTTAAGATCTACGGCTGACAGTTTGTCGTTGAGTCGTATATTGTTGTTGGGGGGATTAATGTCTGTTTGTGAGTAGAGGATTTTTTTGTCGTCTGCTTTTCTAAAGAAGTGGTAGATAAGTGGCAAATTTTGGTCGTCCTGGATGTATCCTAGGCTATCTAGGTATAAAAATGCTTCTGGGGGGATGTATCCCGTGGCGCAAGTGTTTTGATAATATTGCGGGTTGGGGTAAGTGGAGCTATTGATAAGGCTATTGCTTTTTACATTTCGAGAGGTTGCCCAGTGGTTACGGATGAGTTTAAGAATGAAAAGATCTATTCTAATTAGGTCGGCGTATTCGTAAAGTCTACGGTTGCTAATTAATTTGGTGTAGTTGGATTCAGGCGATCTGTATTTGTTAAGGCAGGCTCTGAGGCATTTTCTTTCGAAGATCCTCAGTTTTTCCATGGTGCCTGCTGAGATATTGAACCATATCGGACATCCGTATGTTAATATTGGTCTTATTAATGATTTGTAACATATTATTTTGGCTTTTACGCTTAGTACTTTCGAGTAGAAAAGGCGTTTGTGTGAGGCGAAAGCTTTTTGGGCTTTGTCCATCTGAATATATACATGGTTGGTGTAATTTAATTTGAAGTCTACGTGTACGCCTAAATAGCGCACAACATTTTTATGAGAAATTTTTTCCAGACGGTTGTTGTTATTGTAGAGGTGGAAGTTCATCGCGTGTTTCCGTACGTCATGATTCGCGTTTGAGATTTTTGAAATATATGGGCGGAACAATATTGTTTCACATTTATCGGTGTTAATTTGTAATTTCCACGTGTGTAAATGTTCTTGTATTTTGTTAAAGGTTTCTTGAAGTTGCGTTTTTAATATGGACGGTTTAGTGTGTTTTATATATATTAAGAGATCGTCGGCGAAGGCTATTGCGAATTTGGAATGTTCTTTGTTTAGACCGTACATATGGAGCAAGTCGCTTATGTAGATGCTAAATAGAATGGGGGAATTGACCGTTCCCTGTTGTAAACCGTTTTTAATAGAAAAGGTTTTGGTGGAAAATATATTTTTGTCGGCTACTATGAAATTTTTATCATGGAGCATGTTCCAGATCATTTTTGTAAGATGACGCGGGAATTTTTTGTTTATTAATTTAAAGAATAGACCGTCCAGCCAGACCGTGTCGAAGGCCTTTTCGAGATCTATGAAGAGGGCTCCTACGCATTCGTCCGCGTTTCGTGCCCAGCAAATGTCTGAAGTGAACTTTGTAAGTGCATGTACTGTGGAGTGTTGCCGCCTGAATCCAAACTGTGTCTCAGGGATAACGTTGTTATCTTTCGCAAATTTTGTAATAGAATCGTTGATGGTTGTCTCGAAGATTTTGCTGATGTTCGCGAGGAGGCTGATCGGGCGATAATCCCCTGGGGAGTTTCCGTCTTTTCCTTTTTTTTTTATTGTTATTAGTTTGGCTGTTTTCCAAGCCGTCGGGAAATACATTAAGTTAAGGCAATTATTAAATAGAATAACATAGTTGAATATGTAGTGTGGAGGTAGATTCTTGAGAGCTATGTTTGGGATGTTGTCGAAACTGGATGATTTTTTATTGTTGAGTTTTTTAAAGGTGAGGTTTAATTTCGAGAACGATGTAAAGTAGTCTGCCGGTACGTGATTTTCGTCAGGGCTGTCTGCAGTGTTGGTGCTGTCGAATGTGCACAGCGTATTATTATTAGTTCTGTCGTGGTGTATTTCATGTTCAAGTGTCTGTGTTTTCTGATTGATTATGTTCGATAGTTGTTCTTTACCCATGTGAAGGTTTTGGGTGTGAACCGCTTCGAAGTGTGCACCGAGGATATTTAGTTTTTGAATTGTATCTGTAATAGTGACCTTATCTTGTGCGTCTATTCTCTGGGTGACGAGATTTATATTTGCTTTTTGCAGAAGCTGTGCATTGCTGACTGGAATTTTTAGAGTTTCTATGTTATTTGCGGTTTTGGGCCTGAATATACTATTTATCGAGGGGAAGAATTTCGAGGAGCTCCGAGGGGATATTTTGGAGATTTTGTTTATCCAGAATTTGCTTACGGAGTCGTGAAACGCTTTCTTGATCTCGTGCCTCACCGTTTTGAGCGCGTCTTTGAGTGCTGTTATCAATGTATTATTAGCAGTGGCGTAGTTTGTAACTCTCGTCAGTCTGTTTATTTGCGTGATCAGGTGGCTCTTTTGATTCCTTAGATGTCTGATGTGAGGTGTGATGAATTTATCTGTCGAATTTTGATTTTTTAAAATATACGGAACTGCGTGGTCTATTGCTTTGATTATGTTTGTGTTTAATACATTGATGTGATCATCTATCTCTTCTATCGTTAAGTTTCTGTCGTTTGGTAGTGTTACGTCATCGGTGTCTGCGATGAATTTTTGGAATTTTGCCCAGTCTGCTTTAGCGAAATTGTATGTTTCGGGTGTCGTTAATTCGTCTATCTCCATTGTATGCATTGATGGAATAGATATTTGAATTTTGACAGCCCTGTGATCACTGTCGTATTCGAATGAGTCTAATGTGCGATGTCTAAGTAAGTTATGTAGTTTGATGCGATTGTCTGCGAGGCAGAGATCTATGAAGGCGCCACTGGTGGGGAAAGATGGAATTGCCGTTCTGTAGAGGGAAATTCTATAAGGTATTTGATTTTCTTGCGTCCATTTGTTTAAAGAAGTGCCTCTGTTGTTATTTATCGCGTTACCCCAGGATTGATGTTTCGCGTTTAAGTCGCCTGCTAATATGTAATAATTGTTAGGTTTGTGTAATTCAAGTTGCTGGAAAAGTGCTTTGAATTCTGACATGAACTCTTTTTTACAGCTGCTGGTTGCGTATCCCGCGATAACAAAGAGCTTGATGCTGTTTTGTAATTGAAGTTCAATTGCTGTGGCTTCGAAGCATACGTTATTGTTGACGCGGTCAATGTGGATCAGTTTGTACTTTATGTGATTCTTGATTAAGATGCCTGTACCCCCCGCTTGTTTAGCGTTAGGTCTGTCGTTCCTGATGAAGTTATAATTTTTAAAGCTTAATTTGTGAATGTGGTTCAGTTTCGTTTCGGATAATAGAACTAAGTCTGGGCTATATTTGTTTAAGCAGTCTGACAGAGAGGCTCGTCTTTCATTTGTAATTATTGAGTTTACGTTTATTTGAATTATGTTTAGGTGGTTGATGGTAAGTTTACTGCGTGTGTGGGTTTGCGATGGAGTATGGGTGTGCAGCATTACAATTCGATTCCTAAGGATTCAGTAATAAGATTTATGCGGGTGGAGTTGAGTTCTACTTTTTCGGCAATGCGAGTCATCTGTTTGTTAATTGAGCTGATAATCTGTTTAATTTCTTCCAGTGGGTTTGTATGGTGTGAGTCTGGTTGTGTGTGCGTTTCCTGTGGGATTGAAGCTGGTTGGCTTTTCGCGAGTGTCGGGTATTGTTTGCCTGAGAGCATTGCACTGTACGATATGGATGGATTGACCGTTTTTTGTACTAATTTTATTTTGCGCTCTTTTTCAGATTTAAGGAATTGAACTCTTTCGTCTATCTTCTGCTTGAGCTCTTTTAAGTTAGGGCAACCTCTGTATGACGCTGGGTGGCCAAAGTTTTTACAGTTAACACAGAACGGTTGTTCTGTGCTTTCTTGAGTACGTGCACATTCTCCCGGGTTGTGGGGGAGATTACATTTAACGCATCTATATGCCAAATTGCAATTTAACGCGATGTGCCCTATCCTTTGGCACCTTTTGCGCTGGACTCTGTCTCTTTTTATTAATTTCTCCCAATGTATTAGGGAGTGTAAAACTATTTTTAAACCTTTTAGATTTTCAACGTTGCTGTCAGATCTTAATTGAACTATATACATTGGGAGGTTTCTACCTTCTAGAATTGATTTCTTTGTTTGGAATTTCTCCACTGATGTGAAGTGAAGGTTGGGGATATTTTTATTTTGTAGTTCTTCAAGGACTATTTCGGGTTCGAAGTTACCTTCTAAATTTTTAAGGAAAACTGAGATATTTTTCTCCGATTTAGGAGTGTACGAGAAGAAATTGACATTGTGCTCTTTCAGGGTATCGCGCGCTTTTTGGAAATTTTCGATGTTGTCCAAATGCAAAAGGTGCTTGTTCATGCCTACCTTTTTTGTGAAGAAATTTGTCGTGCTCTTTGAAATTAGCATAATTGTCTTATCGCAGGGTGTGTCTGTTATAATTATGGGAGGGGGTTTCGAACTTTTAGTGTTCGCTAATGGAACGGGGTCGCTGTCTTGCGTCCTGGTTCTTTTCTTTGGGGGTGGGGTTGGATCGGCGTTTCTTACCAATTGACGCTGTGGGATTGTGGATCCTGTCGCTTGGTGGATGCGGTTGGTGGCTGTGGCTGAATTCTCCTTCTTTCTTGGCGCTGGTCTCTTGGCTGGTGCTGCCAGTGTCCATGGTGTGATGTCCATTGGGGTTTCCGTGTCCTCTTGGGGGGTCGGTGCGCATACCTGCGGCCGGGCTTCCTTCGGCGGTGACTCAGGGCGAGTTGGTTGTTGGGGTTTTCCCAAAATTTCTGCGTTGCGGGCGCGTTCTTCATCAAGTTGCTTTGACAACTTTTCTCAAATTTTCTTATTCAAATTCAAATTTTCTTATTCAAATTTTCTATTATGGACATGAGGTCCTTGATGTTTAAACTGTCTTTCACCATGATGCCTGGCGCTTTTTTGGACGGTGGTGAATTTTTTTTCGTCGGTGGCATTGTTATCGCGTCGTTTTGATTTTTTAAAGGTTGAGTATTTGGCTTTGGGTTAAGCCTTGATTTGTTAATTTTTTGCATCAGGAGATGACTAATATTTATATTGCGCGTTGCGGCGTTTTCTTCTGGCGGTATTGTGTCGGTTATAATTTGGAGCAGGTCCTTTGCGTTTCTGCTGTCAATTTTGTTTAGCGTGTCGCCCCATGCGGTTTCATTTGCAACGCACTTCGATGTTTGCGGGGGGCTAACCCCTTGCGCATTATTATTTTTCCCGGTATCAATTTTTGCTGCACTATTTTAGCTGGATATTCGTTATTTGAATAACGAAATGAACGAAAACTGCACTGTATAGTGAAACTGCACTGTATACCGTAAGAGAAAACTGCACTGTATACTACCACGTATGCTGAGGGCAATAAACTAGCACAGAGGCACGGTAGGGTACGTCCGCTCACCACGAAGGGCAAGGGACGAATGGGGATACTGACCACTATACTACCGAGGATCGGATGATTGTTTAAATTTTGTTATTTGTACATAAACAATATACTTATTTTGCTAATTTATTTTATAAAATATTGCAATTACGATAGCCACCAGTACTTTTTAATGTCCCTACGATGTTGGTCCTTAAGATCTACGGCTGACAGTTTGTCGTTGAGTCGTATATTGTTGTTGGGGGGATTAATGTCTGTTTGTGAGTAGAGGATTTTTTTGTCGTCTGCTTTTCTAAAGAAGTGGTAGATGAGTGGCAAATTTTGGTCGTCCTGGATGGATCCTAAGCTATCCAGGTATAAAAATGCTTCTGGGGGGATGTATCCAGTAGCGCAAGTGTTTTTATAATATTGCGGGTTGGGGTAAGTGGAGCTATTGATAAGGCTATTGCTTTTTACGTTTCGAGAGGTTGCCCAGTGGTTACGGATGAGTTTAAGAATGGAAAGGTCTATTCTAATTAGGTCGGCGTATTCGGAAAGTCTACGGTTGCTAATTAATTTGGTGTAGTTGGATTCAGGCGATCTGTATTTGTTAAGGCAGGCTCTGAGGCATTTTCTTTCGAAGATCCTCAGTTTTTCCATGGTGCCTGCTGAGATATTGAACCATATGGGACATCCGTATGTTAATATTGGTCTTATTAATGATTTATAGCATATTATTTTAGCTTTTACACTTAGTACTTTAGAGTAGAAAAGGCGTTTGTGTGAGGCGAAAGCTTTTTGGGCTTTGTCCATCTGAATATATACATGGTTGGTGTAATTTAATTTGAAGTCTACGTGTACGCCTAAATAGTGCACAACATTTTTATGAGAAATTTTTTCCAGACGGTTGTTGTTATTGTAGAGGTGGAAGTTCATCGCGTGTTTCCGTACGTCATGGTTCGCGTTTGAGATTTTTGAAATATATGGGCGGAACAATATTGTTTCACATTTATCGGTGTTAATTTGTAATTTCCACGTGTGTAAATGTTCTTGTATTTTGTTAAAGGTTTCTTGCAGTTGCGTTTTTAATATGGACGGTTTAGTGTGTTTTATATATATTAAGAGATCGTCGGCGAAGGCTATTGCGAATTTGGAATGTTCTTTGTTTAGACCGTACATATGGAGCAAGTCGCTTATGTAGATGCTAAATAGAATGGGGGAATTGACCGTTCCCTGTTGTAAACCGTTTTTAATAGAAAAGGTTTTGGTGGAAAATATATTTTTGTCGGCTACTATGAAGTTTTTATCATGGAGCATGTTCCAGATCATTTTTGTAAGATGACGCGGGAATTTTTTGTTTATTAATTTAAAGAATAGACCGTCCAGCCAGACCGTGTCGAAGGCCTTTTCGAGATCTATGAAGAGGGCTCCTACGCATTCGTCCGCGTTTCGTGCCCAGCAAATGTCTGAAGTGAACTTTGTAAGTGCATGTACTGTGGAGTGTTGCCGCCTGAATCCGAACTGTGTCTCAGGGATAACGTTGTTATCTTTCGCAAATTTTGAAATGGAATCGTTGATAGTTGTCTCGAAGATTTTGCTGATGTTCGCGAGGAGGCTGATCGGGCGATAATCCCCTGGGGAGTTTCCGTCTTTTCCTTTTTTTTTTTTATTGTTATTAGTTTGGCTGTTTTCCAGGCCGTCGGGAAATACATTAAGTTAAGGCAATTATTAAATAGAATAACATAGTTGAATATGTAGTGTGGAGGTAGATTCTTGAGAGCTATGTTTGGGATGTTGTCGAAACTGGATGATTTTTTATTGTTGAGTTTTTTAAAGGTGAGGTTTAATTTCGAGAACGATGTAAAGTAGTCTGCCGGTACGTGTTTTTCGTCAGGGCTGTCTGCAGTGTTGGTGCTGTCGAATGTGCACAGCGTATTATTATTAGTTCTGTCGTGGTGTATTTCTTGTTCAAGTGTCTGTGTTTTCTGATTGATTATGTTCGATAGTTGTTCTTTACCCATGTGAAGGTTTTGGGTGTGAACCGCTTCGAAGTGTGCGCCGAGGATATTTAACTTTTGAATTGTATCTGTGATAGTGACCTTATCTTGTGCGTCTATTCTCTGGGTGACGAGATTTATATTTGCTTTTTGCAGAAGCTGTGCATTGCTGGTTGGAATTTTTAGAGTTTCTATGTTATTTGCGGTTTTGGGCCTGAATATACTATTTATCGAGGGGAAGAATTTCGAGGAGCTCCGAGGGGATATTTTGGAGATTTTGTTTATCCAGAATTTGCTTACGGAGTCGTGAAACGCTTTCTTGATCTCGTGCCTCACCGTTTTGAGCGCGTCTTTGAGTGCTGTTATCAATGTATTATTAGCAGTGGTGTAGTTTGTAACTCTCGTCAGTCTGTTTATTTGTGTGATCAGGTGGCTCTTTTGTTTCCTTAGGTGTCTGATGTGAGGTGTGACGAATTTATCTGTCGAATTTTGATTTTGTAAAATATACGGAACTGCGTGGTCTATTGCTTTGATTATGTTTGTGTTTAATACATTGATGTGATCATCTATCTCTTCTATCGTTAAGTTTCTGTCGTTTGGTAGTGTTACGTCATCGGTGTCTGCGATAAATTTTTGAAATTTTGCCCAGTCTGCTTTAGCGAAATTGTATGTTTCGGGTGTCGTTAATTCGTCTATCTCCATTTCGTGCATTGATGGAATAGATATTTGAATTTTGACAGCCCTGTGATCGCTGTCGTATTCGAATGAGTCTAATGTGCGATGTCTAAGTAAGTTATGTAGTTTGATTCGATTGTCTGCGAGGCAGAGATCTATGAAGGCGCCACTGGTGGGGAAAGATGGAATTGCCGTTCTGTAGAGGGAAATTCTATAAGGTATTTGATTTTCTTGCGTCCATTTGTTTAAAGAAGTGCCTCTGTTGTTATTTATCGCGTTACCCCAGGATTGATGTTTCGCGTTTAGGTCGCCTGCTAATATGTAATAATTGTTAGGTTTATGTAGTTCAAGTTGCTGGAATAATGCTTTGAATTCTGACATGAACTCTTTTTTACAGCTGCTGGTTGCGTATCCCGCGATAACAAAGAGCTTGATGCTGTTTTGTAATTGGAGTTCAATTGCCGTGGATTCGAAGCATACATTATTGTTGACGCGGTCAATGTGGATCAGTTTGTACTTTATATGATTCTTGATTAAGATGCCTGTACCCCCTGCTTGTTTAGCGTTAGGTCTGTCGTTCCTGATGAAGTTATAATTCTTAAAGCTTAATTTGTGAATGTGGTTCAGTTTCGTTTCGGATAATAGAACTAAGTCTGGGCTATATTTGTTTAAGCAGTCTAACAGAGAGGCTCGTCTTTCATTTGTAATTATTGAGTTTACGTTTATTTGAATTATGTTTAGGTGGTTGATGGTAAGTTTACTGCGTGTGTGGGTTTGCGATGGAGTATGGGTGTGCAGCATTACAGTTCGATTCCTAAGGATTCAGTAATAAGATTTATGCGGGTGGAGTTGAGTTCTACTTTTTCGGCAATGCGAGTCATCTGTTTGTTAATTGAGCTGATAATCTGTTTAATTTCTTCCAGTGGGTTTGTATGGTGTGAGTCTGGTTGTGTGTGCGTTTCCTGTGGGATTGGAGCTGGTTGGCTTTTCGCGAGTGTCGGGTATTGTTTGCCTGAGAGCATTGCACTGTACGATATGGATGGATTGACCGTTTTTTGTACTAATTTTATTTTGCGCTCTTTTTCAGATTTAAGGAATTGAACTCTTTCGTCTATCTTCTGCTTGAGCTCTTTTAAGTTAGGGCAACCTCTGTATGATGCTGGGTGGCCAAAGTTTTTACAGTTAACACAGAACGGTTGTTCTGTGCTTTCTTGAGTACGCGCACATTCTCCCGGGTTGTGGGGGAGATTACATTTAACGCATCTATATGCCAAATTGCAATTTAACGCGATGTGCCCTATCCTTTGGCACCTTTTGCACTGGACTCTGTCTCTTTTTATTAATTTCTCCCAATGTATTAGGGAGTGTAAAACTATTTTTAAACCTTTCAGATTTTCTACGTTACTGTCCGATCTTAATTGAACGATATACATTGGGAGGTTTCTACCTTCTAGTGTTGATTTTCTCGTTTGGAATTTCTTCACAGATGTGAAGTAAAGGTTGGGGATATTTTTGTTTTTTAGTTCTTCCAGGACCATTTCAGGTTCAAAGTTACCTTCTAAATTTTTGAGTAATACTGAAATATTTTTCTCCGATTTAGGAGTGTACGAAAAGAAGTTGACCTTGTGTTCTTTAAGGGTTTCGCGTGCTTTTTGGAAACTTTCGACGTTGTCCATATGCAAAAGGTGCTTGTTCAGGCCTACCTTTTTGGTAAAAAAATTTGTAGTGCTCTTTGATATTAGCTTAATTGTCACGTCACAGGGTGTGTCTGTAATAATTATGGGGGGAGGTTTCGAACTTTTAATGTTCGCTACTGGAACGGGGTCGCTGTCTTGCGTCCTAGTTCTTTTCTTTGGGGGTGGGGTTGGATCGGCGTTTCTTACCAATTGACGCTGTGGGATTGTGGATCCTGTCGCTTGGTGGATGCGGTTGGTGGCTGGGGCTGAATTCTCCTTCTTTCTTGGCGCTGGTCTCTTGGCTGGTGCTGCCAGTGTCCATGGTGTGGTGTCCATTGGGGTTTCCGTGTCCTCTTGGGGGGTCGGTGCGCATACCTGCGGCCGGGCTTCCTTCGGCGGTGACTCAGGGCGAATCGGTTGTTGGGGTTTTCCCAAGATTTCTGCGTTGCGGGCGCGTTCTTCGTCAAGTTGCTGTGACAACTTTTCCACCGTCTTATTCAGATTTTCTATTATGGACATGAGGTCCTTAATGTTTAAATTGTCTTTCACCATGATGCCTGGCGCTTTTTTGGACGGTGGTGAATTTTTTTTCGTCGGTGGCATTATTACCGCGTCGTTTTGATTTTTTAAAACTTGAGTGTTTGGCTTTGGGTTAAGCCTTGATTTGTTAATTTTTTGCACCAGGAGATGACTGATATTTTTATTGCGCGTTGCGGCGTTTTCTTGTGGCGGGATTGTGTCGCTTATAATATGGAGCAGGTCCTTTGCGTTTCTGCTGTTAATTTTGTTTAGTGTGTCGCTCCATGCGGTTTCGTTGGCAACGCACTTCGATGTTTGCGGGGGGCTAACCCCTTGCGCATTATTATTTTTCCCGGTATCAATTTTTGCTGCACTATTTTAGCTGGATATTCGTTATTTGAATAACGAAATGAACGAAAACTGCACTGTATAGTGAAACTGCACTGTATACCGTAAGAGAAAACTGCACTGTATACTACCACGTATGCTGAGGGCAATAAACTAGCACGGAGGCACGGTAGGGTACGTCCGCTCACCACGAAGGACAAGGGACGAATGGGATACTGACCACTATACTACCGAGGATCGGATGATTGTTTAAATTTTGTTATTTGTACATAAACAATATACTTATTTTGTTAATTTGTTTTATATAATATTGCAATTACGATAGCCACCAGTACTTTTTAGTGTCCCTACGATGTTGGTCCTTAAGATCTACGGCTGACAGTTTGTCGTTGAGTCGTATATTGTTGTTGGGGGGATTAATGTCTGTTTGTGAGTAGAGGATTTTTTTGTCGTCTGCTTTTCTAAAGAAGTAGATGAGTGGCAAATTTTGGTCGTCCTGGATGTATCCTAAGCTATCTAGGTATAAAAATGCTTCTGGGGGGATGTATCCAGTAGCGCAAGTGTTTTGATAATATTGCGGGTTGGGGTAAGTGGAGCTATTGATAAGGCTATTGCTTTTTACGTTTCGAGAGGTTGTCCAGTGGTTACGGATGAGTTTGAGGACGAAAAGATCTATTCTAATTAGGTCGGCGTATTCGTAACGTCTTCGGTTACTAATTAATTTGGTGTAGTTGGATTCAGGCGATCTGTATTTATTAAGGTAGGCTCTGAGGCATTTTCTTTTGAACATCCTCAGTTTTTCCATGGTGCCTGCTGAGATGTTGAACCATATGGGACATCCGTATGTTAACCCTTTGCACTCGAGCGGCGCCGATATTGCGCCAGGCTGATGTGAAGCGTCAACTCGAGCGGCGCCGCTGGGGCGCCCGGCAACCCGGATGATCCATGCTGAAGCTATGGTAGGCAGAATGGGAAAAGTATATCGAACTGAATTGGACGAGGAGGCTCATCCCGGATATCAAGGAATGGCTAAAAGGATGCGGTAAAGGAAATATGGACAACCACCTCGCGCAACTTCTAACAGGACACGGAGTCTTTAATGAATATAGGTTCCGCATTGGTAAAACTGAGGACGCAGCCTGCTGGGACTGTGGATATCCGGAAGACAATGCGGAGCACGTCCTGCAGTCCTGGGGGACAGTCCACGAGCTAGTGAGAAGAGCATCTAAGAACGCTGAAACATGGACCGCGCTGAAGAGTTTCGCCCGGATTACGATTGATAAAAGAATCCAGATGGAGAACGAAGTCCAGAAACAGGAACGGATACGAGAGGGGGCCGCCGTGTGTATTGTACATTTTATTTTAATGTATTACCGAGGGGGCATCTCCCCGGATTGCTTTCACAATATTGTATGTAAGGTAGCGGGCTCTTCTCGTTTTATCTATGATCCAGGTTCCTACTCAGAGGCCGGACCTTTCCGAGGGCGCCTTCTGCGCTAATGTTTGCTCGTCCCGGGGTCGGTGTACCGGGCATTCCTCCCTGTATGCGACAGCGGGGCGGGGAGGAATGAGAGGGATGGATGGAGGGAATAAAAAGAAATAGGTTAGGTTAGGTTAGAAGCGACTGCCGTCATTGAGTACTACTGCCACCGCCGCGTGTTTTGCTAAACTATTTCGCTTCTATATTAAAAACGAAAATGATTTTGCAACTTCCGTTTGTCCTTTCCTTGGCAGAAATGTCTGTTCTAGCGCGTGGCATAGTCAGATTTTCTCCTAGACCCTCAGTTTTTGAAATAAATTGAAAAATATCGGCCAAAATGGGTGCGTTTTCGGTGTCCTTTTCACTTTGATCATCATTTAAACATATTTAAATGTTTATAATCAAACAACTATTTATATCATTTTATTCGCGAAACTCCAAAGAATCATTTGGCACCAAGCGGAACTGAATAACTATTACCGTAAAAGTACAAAACACACCCAAAGTTGAAAAATTTCCATTTTTTTCAAAATCGATTTTTTCAAAAATGGTACGTTCTGGAGAAAAACGGATTTCAGATTCGTATTCAGCGCGTTAAAGACTACAAGAAACGCCTATTGAGGGTGTTACGTATGAAGAATATTTCCATACGTCGCTCTCAACGCGTTTTCGAGTTCGCATTTGTTTAGGGAAAACGCCCTAAAATTCTTTCGTTTATCATAAACAATTAAGGGGGCCTGAGAAAATGCATGACCAGCTGCACCATGTGCGAGACAGGCGTTGCCCGACGACGACTTCTAAATGTCCTTATATGGAAAGTTCTAGTCCACCCCCATGCATTTTTGGGACTATATAAACCCTTTGGTTTCTATCCTCATCGGTTCAGAGTAACATAGTCACGTGTAGTGCTACGTCGTGCCACGGTTGTATAGAATCAGTTATATCCAGTGAGATTGGGCTTAGCGCACCTCTCGAATCAGAGCTTAACCCGTTAGAATCCCCTTGTCCGGTTGAAGTTCTTTCGGCATATTCTAATAGCGGCTCTCATTGTCAGACCCCGCATCGCCAGTGCGTCAACACCGCACAAATACTTAGGTAATTCACACACTTATATTATTTCATCGCGACAGAAACATTTGTATTTATACTGATATTCAGAATACATTTTATACGTTCACTTATAAATCGAGTAGATTCGTTAAACTTATCTTACCCCGCAATCCTTGCATATTGGTAACAACGTACCCACCGATACAACTTTACCGCTCGAGTTGTATCAAATAATAATTAAGAGTTACGAGGCAACTAACATTTCCTGCGACTATCTGATCTAGTATCAGTTCCGTTCGCATACCTTTACCCAAACAAATATTCTATATATTCCAACCTAGTGGCTCCCCGATTTCGCATCGGGTTCGTCCGCGCTTGTACCCCCTCCTAGAGGCTCCCCGGTTTCGCACCGGGTTCGTCCTCGCACTCTATAATCCTAGCGGCTCCCTGATTTCGCATCAGGTTCGTCCGCGCACCTTAACTAACAAATTGACAACCGTATTCCTGGGTAATACACCCCTCGCCGGCCTCTCGTGCTGCCACACAGCCCGGCTCGTAACAAGGGTTACAAAATCAGACCCGTGTTGAACAGTGTTATCAAACTAGAGGAGAACGTTTGAAGGAAGATAAGCTTGCAGCATTCCGTGATGTTTGGAATATGTTTTTGGCAAATGTCAAAGAATTTTATAAACCATCATCCAACTTAACTATAGATGAACAACTAGTATTAACTCGTGGGCGATGTTCATTCAGACAGTATATGCCATCAAAGCCAGGCAAATACGGGCTTAAGATTTTTTGGATTTGCGATGCGCTGAATTCGTACCCATTGAAAGCTGAAACTTATGTAGGCAAGCAACCGAATGAGCCACGTTCAGTTGATTACGCATTAAATTTAGTTCATCGATTGTCTGCACCATATATCAATAAAGGTCGAACCATAACGATGGATAACTTTTTTACGAGTTTTTCATTAGCAGAACAGATGCTACAGAAACAAACAACAATAATTGGAACGATTCGCTCAAATAAACCAGATTTACCTAAGGAATTTACGAACAAGGACAAAATTAAAAAGAGGACCGCGAATTCTTCAAAATTTTGCTTCGACAATCATCTCACTTTGGTAAGTTATGTGCCGAAACCAAACAAGAATGTACTTTTACTATCCACTCTACACAATGATGATACTGTTGACCTCGCTTCAAATAAACCCAACATCATATTGGATTATAATAAAACGAAGGGAGGGGTTGACACACTGGACAAATTAGTTCGAACCTATACCTGTAAAAGAAAGACCAAGCGATGGCCCATGGTTTTATTTTTCAATATGATTGATGTGGCAGGTATAGCTAGTTATAACATGTACAAATGTGCCAATCCACAATTATTCACTCAGCCCAAAAACTCCGAACGTAAAATATTTTTGAAGGAGATGGCTATGCAATTAGTAAGAGATTACATATTGAAGCGATTATCGAATCCACGGGACAAACTTCAACAGCCGAAGGAACAGCGGCAAATAGATCTAACAGTAAGCGACCACGCTGCTACATTTGCCCACGATCCGCTGATAAAAAAACAGGAACGCGATGTGATGTCTGTAATCAGCCAGCTTGCGCACCACACGTAAAAAATATCTGCCTGTACTGTATCAATGAAGAAGGAATGGATTCGCTTGAAGAAGAAGAAAGTAACAAAATAATGTCTGACGATGCTTCTGGTTAAATGCTTTATAATATATGTATAATATAATTTAAATTACCTTGTATCGTTTGAATAAAGTAAGCATTTATTATGAATTAATAAAAATAACTATTTTTTAAAAAAAAACTGTACGAAATATATGAAAATATATATGGGGTCAGTTTGACCCCATGCACAGACCATGGACAATTTACTATGCACAGAGTGAAGGTTAAATAATCGTAGATCAAAGTTGGAAGAGGTTTGGCGGCATTTTGACAAAGTGCAGACGGGGCTCGATTTACTTGAAGCACAAGAAAGCAAAGATTACGTTTCACCGGAAAGAACCATGGTTGAGGAAAATTATTGTGATTTGGCCGTCAAACTCGACGACATGATAATCACGAAAACGACTATTACGGCGGGCAATTTGGCGCCCGCGTTCCACGAAAATGTCGGTTCGATCTCAGAACAAACAATAAATTCGCAAGTGCGCTTGCCGCGTCTAACATTACCCACGTTTACTGGACGCTACGAGGATTGGTATCCGTTTTACGATATGTCCAAAAACTAGTGGTGTGTAAGGTACCGGTCCATGAGATTTCTGAATCCTTCACTACCCCACATCCTACAAGCAGAGAGTATTGATATGGATGTTTCCAATCCAATCATTATTTACGAAGATAATACTGGCTGTATTAGCATAGCAGACAATCCAACAAACCACAAAAGATCTAAACACATAGATGTAAAATTTCATTCCTCAAGAGAACAAATTGAGAACAATATAATAATATTGAAATATATTCCAACAGGTAACCAGATAGCTGATATCTTAACAAAACCATTACCAACTGTGAAGTTTCTGGAACTGAGAAGTGGAATGGGTTTACAATAAAGTTAAGAAATAAATATTAAGATAATTTAGATAAGTATGTCTAAATTATTGTGAATAAGTAAATATATATATAGTTTTGTAGTATTTGGTCTGATTAGTTTTTTCTGGGTTTCCCTAATCCAAAGCAACAAATGTTGGACCATATGTAGATGACCCCAGAGAAAGTAAGAGGAGGGTGCGTTCTTCTATAAACGATTAATTTTTAAGGGGGCGTGTTGGTTTTATGCATTGTATAAAACCCAGTTAAACAAAAATTATCTCTTATGGTTCTGAGAATATATTGGGGCATAGAATTCCAATGCTTATACAAAAGTGTTTATATTGAGACGGACCGACAGGGTCCGAATGCTCCTCGCTTCTCTTCTATATTCATTCGTTAGAGTTTCTCCTTTGAATAAGGACGTGCCTTTATTTTACTATATAAAATAAAGTACTTTTCATTAAACTGAACTGCGTATTATATAATATGAAACTTCTTCCTAATCTAGTCTTTCCAATAGTAAGAATGGGCAAACTGTTCGATTTCGGCTGACCTCGGACGCGATCGGAAGAGACCGCAGCGAAGTCAACCCCAGGTCTGTCGCTACCTTAGGGTGACCGGTAGATACTTCAATCATGCGGGGTTTGTTTACGTACATCGTATTACCCGTATTTACCCGCAACGCACAGAAAAGTCTGAGGGCGTCAGATCCGGCGACCGTGGTGGCCACAATCCAGCCGATCCTTCTGCCGAAAGGAAAACTTACTACGGTCAGGCCGATAGATTGGGGTTCTCGAGGACTCGCACATTTACTGTTCACAATGCATTATGCCCCACTTATTTAATAATTAAATGTGATCCAACTTATGTCGTCTTTGGACTCATTTCCATCAGAATAATGTCACCAATGTCTGGGAATACGTTTCATAACAAAAGAATGAGCCATTGCAAAGTTTCATCGACGGCCAGAGAAGGGGCCAGCGAGTGAAAGAAAGAGAGGAAAGAAAGGTC
Source organism: Nomada fabriciana (assembly GCA_907165295.1). Lineage (NCBI taxonomy): Eukaryota > Metazoa > Arthropoda > Insecta > Hymenoptera > Apidae > Nomada > Nomada fabriciana. The sequence continues at coordinate 13,892,906 of OU015689.1, forward strand.
GGGCGATAGTAAAAGATTACATAAATGCCTTTGTATATGTGAGACAACACTACTGCAATGGTGAAACTTTTTTATACTTATTCATTTTGTTCTGCAAATTTGATTTTGATATTGTTGACGTTTTTATGCTTAAAATGAGACTAAACTCTACCAAGGTCCAAGTTTTATTTATTAATAGAGAATTAATTTCCTCGGCAATAGCCTGTTTCCATTTAATTTTGTTTTCACTATTTTCAATTTCCCCAAACGAATTTGGAATTTTATTAAGAAATGATTGTGCACACGTAAGATCATATTGTAAGTTACATTCATTATATGAAATAGCAGGACGTTGCTTAATCCTGTCACTCCTTCTCAGTTCCGAATTCTCTTGTATTCTACTCTTATCTTTTTGAAATGAAGACTCATTATGCATATCTGTTTCTACTACAAATTTATTAAGTTCATCACCTAATTCTACCTCACTTACTTTTCTACTCGACTCATATTCCTCAGATTTATCATTATCAGATTTACTAGACATTCCATTTATTTCTACTGATTGTGATCCTCTTTCAGATATATCAGTTTTATCAGTTTCACCGATCATACTTTCAGATCTAAATGTCAGTGCTGGTCGAGTTTCTAAGTAATCCATTTCATCTACAATTACGTCTCTAACCGTAATAAAGTTTTCCTTTTCCACATCCCACACTTTATAACTACTCGATTCATAGACCATTAAATTCCTTTCCATGACTTATCATCGATTTTTTTTTTCTAATTTTATTATGTACATAAACAGTAGAACCAAAAATTCTTAAAAACTTAAATTTAGGCTTCTTATTGTGCCATAAATCAAATGGTGTTTTATTTCATCCCAAAGCTCTAGTTGGGGTTAAATTAATTAAATAGGTAGCAGTAAGCACTGCTTCACCCCAAAACACCTTATCCAAACTAGCACCACTTATCATCGTGCGTGCTTTTTCGGTTACTGTTCTAACCATGCGTTCTGAAACGCCATTCAATTGTGGGGTACGTGGAACAGTTCAATGAAAACTTATACCATTTTGCACACAATAGTCTTTCATCTCATTTGATAAGTATTTTTTACCACTGTCACAATATAAATTGGCAATTGTCAAATTAAAATGTGCCTCACTCTTTGCAATAAAATCTTTAAAAACAGAAAAAGCATCTGATTTATAAGTGATTAAATACGTGACACAGTAATGAGTAATCTCATCTACAAATAACACAAAATAATTTTTATTATTTACGGTAGTCGGAGTGATAGGTCCACAAACATCTGGATGAATAATAAACAATGGTCGCTTTATATGACTTTTATCTTTAGCTTTCCGTAAAGGTAAGCCTGCTTGTTTCCCTCTTATACAAGCTTCACATAAACTATCTGCCGGTATAATTTTATCAATTTGCTCTACATCCTCGAACATTTGTTTAACTTTTAATTCTACAAATTTACTCTTTCCAATGTGGCCTAGCCGTCTATGCCATAGTTCATAATTATTAACCAAAACACTATGTGCATGAGAATTGCTATAATTTACCCTTTTTGCAGTACTAGTGAAAGCACCGTTTAACCAACCATCCCTAGTAGCACAAAATATTGAATACATATTTATCCAATATTAAAAAGAGATTCAATCTCTTTTTAATATTTAAATATACATACAATATGTATTCTAGATTCAGGAAGAAATATTTTTTTCGAATATGTATGAAATATTTATTAGATGTCACAGCAAAATATTTTTTTCTAAGAGAAAAATAGATATTCATTTAATATTAGAAATGAATATTTTTTCTCGAATATGTATGAAATATTTATTAGATGTTACAGCAAAATATTTTTTTCTAAGAGGAAAATAGATATTCATTTAATATTAGAAATGAATATTTTTTCTCGAATATGTATGAAATATTTATTAGATGTTACAGCAAAATATTTTTTTCTAAGAGGAAAATAGATAGGTTATTTATTCATAACTACTTTATTTATTCAAACGGTGATGTATATACATCACCGTTTTACCATTTTTAGTTATGCGGACCCCCTCCTCGTTGAAAAGAATACACAACCCAGCCTGCTGCATCCTTCGTACAGAACAAAAGGTTGTACGGGGCATCTGGGCAGTAAAGAACGTCATCCAGGACACCCTCGATGTTCATATTACTACCCTAGTAGCACAAAAATATTGGATAAATATTTTTTTCCAATATTGAATAAATATTTTTTAAGCCACACTTTTTAAGATTGAAGAAATATTCGATCTGAATATTGTACACATGTACAAGAAATATAAAATAAATATTTAGAAAACATGAGCTAAATATTCATAGAACATAAAATAGATATTTGAAAAATATAAGCTAAATATTCAGAAAACATAAAATAGATATTAAAAAAATGTTAGGTAGATATTTAAAAGATGTAAAAAAAATATTTAAATGATATTGAATCAATACTTCAAATCTAAAAAAAAGTTAAAAAATATAACATTCGAAATTGTACGGCGTTGTTGGAGTTTACTACAATATTGTGTACCTTATTATACACTACTTTCTACTCCCCTTAAACAATTTTTCAACCTGAGAAATTTTTATTGGTGTCGACCGGATTCGAACTCGGGATTCATGGATTACTGGCCAACCTACTTCCCCAAAGAGCTAAAACATGTTACATGATATAACTAACCAGTTACATAATATAATTATTCAGCAAAGACACAATTTTATTACAGAAATAATGTTTTAACTAAAAGTGAAATATAGTATATTATTAACAAAAAAAGAGAATGCACATATATTTTTCTAAATACTTTTATTATACATAAATTTGCACGCAGAAGGTTTTTTCGTGTACCGATCGCTAGCCGCCTTCTTTTGTAGATACCGAGGTTTATTGCATCGGTATTAATAATCTAGCCCCGATAATCCCTTGACCGGGACCCGAGGACCGCGCGCTCGACGTCTCTTGCAAGGAGGCCTCCTTGCAAGAGAACAGGAGTCCCGCGCGGCGACTCGCGTCGTAAGACTAATTGTTATCGACATTCATTTATATTCATGAATTATTGCCTTGTTGCTAAAGAACGCAATCGCTCAATTGTTAATTATTATTTCGTCACGCAATGATTCGCCATCTATACATTCCAATCAATATTTCAGTCGATATATTGAAAAGAGAGTACAAACAAATATTTTATATCTAATATAAATCAAATAATTTTGTCTAATATAAAATGAATATTTATTTTTCTCTTAGAAAAAAATATTTTGTTTAAAATATTGAATGAATATTTATTTTACATTAGTGAATAAATATTTTGCTGTGACATCTAATAAATATTTCATACATATTCGAGAAAAAATATTCACATCTAATATTAAATGAATATCTATTTTCCTCTTAGAAAAAAATATTTTGCTGTAACATCTAATAAATATTTCATACATATTCGAGAAAAAATATTCATTTCTAATATTAAATGAATATCTATTTTCCTCTTAGAAAAAAATATTTTGCTGTAACATCTAATAAATATTTCATACATATTCGAGAAAAAATATTCATTTCTAATATTAAATGAATATCTATTTTCCTCTTAGAAAAAAATATTTTGCTGTAACATCTAATAAATATTTCATACATATTCGAGAAAAAATATTCATTTCTAATATTAAATGAATATCTATTTTCCTCTTAGAAAAAAATATTTTGCTGTAACATCTAATAAATATTTCATACATATTCGAGGAAAAATATTCATTTCTAATATTAAATGAATATCTATTCTCCTCTTAGAAAAAAATATTTTGCTGTAACATCTAATAAATATTTCATACATATTCGAGAAAAAATATTCATTTCTAATATTAAATGAATATCTATTTTTCTCTTAGAAAAAAATATTTTGCTGTGACATCTAATAAATATTTCATACATATTCGAAAAAAATATTTCTTCCTGAATCTAGAATACATATTGTATGTATATTTAAATATTAAAAAGAGATTGAATCTCTTTTTAATATTGGATAAATATGTATTCAATATTTTGTGCTACTAGGGCTCTTTCATGACATGGTCAGAGGCTCCCGAGTCCAAGACGAATGTAATTTTTTCCGCAGCTCCAAGTTGACGGTTCCCAGCCATAATTGCGAAGCCAGATGTGTTACCGCCTGATCCGCTCGGTTCGGAAATTTGAGCTGTCTGCACAGTCCTTTCCCCATTTTCAGTACACTGAGACTTTCTCTTATTAAAAAAACAGTCTCTCATTTTATGCTCCATCCTTCCGCAATGATGACATTTTACTAATGCCCCATGTCCATTATAATTTTTATTAAACTTATACTCCGAGTTTCCCAACTTATTAATTTTCTTAAATGTTATTCTCACTTTAGTACTACCGCTGTCTGATTTTCGCACATCTTCATGTGCGAAATTCACACTTTCGCATGTGTAAAAATATCCACTGCCCTTATTTCTATTTCGTGATCAAGCAATCTTATTTTCACAAACGCGACAGTTAAATTATCTTCTGATAAAGTTTCAATGGTTGTGTGGCGTCGTATCGGTCACGACTTTTCGTAACTTGGATCACGACAGGAATTACGGAGAATGGTCGTAAATCAAACCCCGGAGAACTATGTAGTTAGTTTATTGGTACAAATGCAAGACTCGGCTTGCAACCTCTAGTATAGGTTCGCTTATGCTAGAAGTATCGGTAGGATGATAGTCTATCCGTCTTAATCGCGGGACTCTAATAGTCGGACTCTTAAGATGATGACTGCTCGGTAGCGTACACAGTTCTGACTTCTGGATTCGTGTGAGGGTTTAGGAAAGCTCGGATGTAGGTGGGGTTTTAGGAAAATGCATATTATTGGTTATGGGGTGTGACTGGAAAACGGTAGAGGTGGAGGAAGATGTGTTAGGGTAGGAGGCGCAGATGAGGTTGGCTGACCGTTGCTTAATTTATAGCGACTTACAATTAGCGGTGTGCAAGGGCTGCAAAATACGTGGTGGTCAGCTGCGTTTCCTTCGGGTGTCCTAATCTCCTAAATTACATATAACACGCGGCTAACTTAGCTAGTAATAGGGTTAAATAATACGGTACTGTTACATTTGAACTATTATACAAGGTACATATACAAGGCTTGGGTAATTGCTATATACTTATGACGTACCTTAATTACATTATTCTAGGGGTAGTGGAAAAAGGGATCGCACGCTCCGCTTGTAGCAACCATTTGCGGTTTTTACTGTCACCACACGGATGACGTTGTCCTTGCCAGGGTGGATTTCGATTATGCGCCCTAACTTCCATTGCATAGAGGGCAGGTTGTCCTCCTTCAATAGTACCAGGGTCCCGCTTTTGGATATGCTCCCACCTCGATTATAGATCGGTAGCAATATCGGACACATCTCGTTCCGGGATAGATGTTAATGGCTCACCTATTAGGAAGTGGGCCGGGGTAAAGGCGGAGAGGCCATTGGAGTCTGAGGATAGTGGTGGCAGCGGTCGGGAATTTAAGATTCCTTCAATCTGGATCATGTAGGTATTGAAAACTTCGGCTGGAAATAACGTTTCCCACAGACCCCCAAAATGAGACGATCTTGGTGGTGAGAAGTGCCATGAAATACCCTTGCGGTTTAAATAATTATTAATTGGATCCTTGTGACGTTCGGATTTTAGAAAGGCTTGTATTTCGTATAGCTGGTTCTTTGCACCGGCGAAGTTTGTAGCATTATCGGAGTAGCTAGTCCTAGCGTAGTCGCGTCTGGAGAAGAACCGTCTTAGCGTGGCAATAAAGGCTTCGGTGGTTAACTCGCTAACTGTCTCGAGGTGAACTGCCTTAGTTACGCAACAGATAAATACGACTACATAGATTTTGATTTTGTTCTTGTTCCGGTACTTCTTTTTCTTTATGAAGAATGGTCCACAAAAATCTACTCTCGTCGTGCGGGAAGGTCTCGCGGATATAACCCTATCTCGAGGTAGGTTTCCCATCGGATACTCATGTATGCCCAATGGTCCGGCCCTAAAGCAGCGCATACATTTTCGTACGATATTGCGAGTTAAATTCTTCCCGTCAATGGGCCAATACCCTTGTCTGACCGCGTTTAGAGTGCCTAAAATGCCGGTATGCAGTTGTCTTTGATGCTCGCATTTAATTATTAATAGCGTAAGATGATCTGAACGCGGGAGAAGTATAGGGTGCCGTAGACCGTACTTCAGACCATCACCAAGGAAAGGTGTTAAAGCCAGTTCCGTAATGGCGATGTCGGGAATTGGTGTCGAGGGCCAATTCGCCGATGGTTCGGATAGCCAGGTAGGACCGTTCAACCATGGCCGATTTCTTGTGAATTCGCCAGGTAGTTGGCCGCAAGAGAGACAATCCGCAGGGTTGTCACTGGAGAATATATGTCTCCAATCATAATTGGTCGTGTTATCTTGAATTTTCGCGACTCTGTTTTCCACAAAGGTTTTTAAAGTGTTCGGTCCTGTTCTTGTCCAGTGCAACGTTATCGTTGAATCGGACCAAAGGTGTAATGGGTTGAATTGTAGTTTTATTTCGAGACTATAAAATCTCCTTGATGCGGATTGGTTAGATTTACCGAGGTTCGATTTCTTATTTTTCAATGGGAGTCTAACTCCGTAGCGACCACTTTGCTCTCGACGGGTGCCCCTTTTAAAAAAGTCTTCATACAATTGCTCTTGCGGTGAACACGCGTTTGCTGCTGAACACCGCTCTACTTGCCAGAATCTTTCTGGCTGCGCGTCTAGATCCCGGGTAATCAATAGGCACGTTGTGTTTGACGGCGTATTATTTATTTCTCCTGAAATCACCCAGCCTAACTCGGTGTCATGAAGAACGACCGTATCGTTCGGTAATCTGATTTTATGATTTCCTAACAGCTTATAATATAAATACTCGCCAAGTAGGAGATCTATGTTGGAGGCTTGGTTAAACGCGGGATCGGCCAATGTTACGTTGCTCGGAATCTGTAATATGCTGCTATCAAAGGTACGCGACGGTAAGGATCCGGTAATCCCCGGCAGCGTTAAAAATACCGCATTACTTTTGAAATCGGAATTATTCGACTCGATTTGAGTCTCTACGGCATATTTTACTTGGCTTTCCTGACGCCCTATACCTGATGTCGTTAAGTTTAGACGTTTCTTCGGTAAGCGCAGGTATGTCGCTAGCCTTTCGGTCATAAAATTACGCTGGGAACCCGGGTCTAAAAGTACGCGGCAGTCATGTTCTCGGTTGTTTTTATCCCGGATTTTAATTTGCGCCGTGGATAGCAATACCTCGTGATCTAGGTTATTGCATGAGGTTAACGATACTGAACGCGTTGATGTTTCGGTTTCATTGTTTAAGTCCCTAACGTGTGGTGTGATGTTAGTGTCAATGTGTAATAGTGTATGGTGTTTTTCCCCACATTTTCTACATGTTGATGATCGGCATTGTGCAGTCATATGGTTGTAATATAAACAATTTAAACAATTCCTAAGGCTCCTCACGGTGTTTACTCTGTCGCGAGGGGATTGCTTTAGAAATTCCGGGCATTGATTCAGGTAATGCGACTGCTTGCATACCGGACACGATGGCGCGGATTTAGTGCCGACAAAGGTATTGATTCTCTTTACCGGTTGGAATTTTTTATCAACCGCCCGATTCGGATAGTTAGTTTCTCGCGTACGCGTCACCAAGCTTATGGGTTCATCGTCGCGGGCATATTTGTTTAGAAACGCTAGTAAGTCCTGATAGGTCGGGACAACCCCGTCCTCGATTGTGCGCTCCCAAGCAGTACGTGTCGACTTGTCGAGCTTTGATGAAATGATATAATTAATCATTTCATGCCACTCCACCGGTTGCTTTAGTGATTTCAACGCATTTATGTGCATTTCGGATTTTTCTGCTAACGCGCGCAATGAGGACGGTTTTTCCTTGATTACTTCGGGTAGCTCGAAAATAGCCCGAATATGGCCTTGAATTATTTTACGTGGCTGATTAAATCGTTTTTGTAACAAGTTCCATGCAATCAGGTAGTTCTCCTCGGAGGCGGTTAGCGAGTCTGTAACGTTAGCCGCGTCGCCCGTTAGATAAGATTTTAGTAATAGAAATTTGCTGATTGTGGGCGTTTTCTTCTTATCGTGCACTAGGGATCGGAAGGTTTCATAAAACCCTTGCCACTCTAAGAAGTTCCCATCGAAAGGTTTGATGCGTATTTTCGGTAATATATCCTGTTCGTCTGTAACGTGTTACGAGCCGGGGCTGTGGGCAACGGTTAGCCCGGCGATGGTTGATATTACCCAAGGATTAAGATTGGGAATATGTTAGTAAGTTTAAATTAATATTCGATACAACTCGAGCGGTTAAGTTGTATCTGTGGGATCGTTACTACTAATGTAAGGAATTACGGAGTAAAGAATGGTTTCAACGAATCTACTCGATTTAATGGTGAACAGTTAATAAGTATATATTGCAAGCAGTTGTTTATACAAGTGTATTTGTCGCGATATATATATATGTAGTGTGTGTAAATTATTACCTAAGTTGCACGGTGTTGACGCACTGGCGATGCGGGGTCTGAGAATCGATTACGAAGTATACCGAAAGAACTTCAACCGAACTTTGCGGATTCTAACGGGTTAACTTGATGCGAATGGTGCCCTAAGCCCGATTCTCACTGAATGTAACCGACTCTGTTTAAACGTAACGTAACGTGATGATGCGCGTAACTGTGTAGTTATGAACCGAAGATGATCAGAAACGAAGGGTTTATATAGTGCAAAAATGTATGGAGGGGACTCATTAGAGGCCTCCATATATGGTAAGATCACAGGGCTTTCGTCGGGTCACGGTTGTATTTAATCTGTCATGATGAAACTAGTCGATATCAAAGACCCTATTATTCGCGTGATAAGTAGAGAAATCCTTGAGCGTCTTCCCTTTTTACGCAAGATCGGACGACACGTGCGAGGGCAGCGTAAGAGAGTATTATTCATACGTAACAAACGGTCGGAGTCGAAGTATTGCTAATAGTCGGAGAGGATGGGGCCTGAGTACTGTCGTTTATGTGCCTTATTCCTTTAGTCAGTAAGCCGTAATATTCATAATAAGTTGCTTCGACATCCTGAGCTACCTGCTCCTGAACTATTTCCTCGTCGTTTTCATCTACTAGGGATTCGATCCGGGTTTGCAAAGTACCGAACTTTTCGAAATATTCTTCCAATTTCCTTTGTCGGATTTCTAAGTCGACCAGCTCAAAAGTGGCAATCGATTCTCGAATTTTTTTTTTTTTTAAATTAGAGTTTATTGTCGCGTCAACTGCAAGGTTATTAGCGACATCAAGGGTAAGTAGGGTTTACAATATCTGGCCAATCAGACCGGTGTCTGTTACGAATTTAAGTAGATTCCGGATTTTGCTGTTTTTCAAATTGTCTTTCAGTGAGGGTCCTAAATTGTGTCTGTTGCGAAGGGAGACATATTTAGGGCACTGTAATATTAGATGGTCAATGGATAACATAGTGTCACACACTTCACACTGGGGGGCTGGAGATCTTGATAGTCTGTAGGAGTGGGTAATTCTGGAATGGCCAATTATAATTCTTGAGATAGCCACTTGTTCTCTTCTCAGAAGAGTGAGGGTCGTTGTCTGGTCATCGAAAAAGTTGTCCGTGGAATTCTTAATATGATTAGGAGCCCTCTGCTTCCATTCGTCTTCCCACTGAGATTTCAGTTTGTTTTTGATTTCTCTAATCAGGTCTTCTAGGTGTAGTTTGTCTTCATTAGTTAAACTTTGAGAGTTTGCAGCTTTTTTGGCAAGTTGGTCAGCTTTTTCATTGCCAGTTATTCCGACGTGGCCAGGTATCCAAATAACTTTGATTTTATTGCCTCTCTCAAGAATTTTTTGGTGAGTTTCGAAGATTTGTAAGATAGTTTCATTATTTGATTCTGGATTTTTAATAGCTGATGTAACACTTTTGGAGTCTGTAAGTATTAAGACGTTTTGATAGGCTTTGTTGAGGACAATTTTAAGGGCCTGATAGACGGCGGTAAGTTCAGCAATGTAGACTGATGTATTGTCTGGGAGTTTGGCTTTAACGTTAAATTCAGAGGAGTAAACTGCATAACCTGTGCCCATAGTTGTTTTTGATCCATCTGTGTAGATATGTTTGTAGTTTTGGTGTTTGTCAAGAATTTCAACTGTTTCCGCGCGGAAGAGTTCTGGCGATGTGTCGTTTTTCTGGTATATTGATAAGGATGTGTCTATTTCAATACATTGGATTTTCCAAGGTGGCACTGAAGGTAATCTTCGTAGGCTGGAGGAGGCGATTTTAAGTTGTAATTCCTCTTGATATTGGTGAATTTTAAAGTAAAAGGGTTTTGGGGAGTTTGGATATTTCACGTATTTATTAATATTTCGGTAAGAGAAAGTATTGGAGTGTGACGGTTTGTTGGGAGAAGATGAGATTTTAGCTGCTTGGGTTGCACTGAGTAGTTTTCTTCTAAATTGTAGGGTTGGTTCAGTTGTAGCTTTTAGTATGCTGTAGATAGGGCTGGTTCTGAATGCTCCAGATGTTATTCTTAATGCAGCGTTGTGGATGGGGTCTAATCTATGTAGAACGGTTTTGTTTGCTGATCCGTAAATGATTGATCCGTAATCTATTTTGGGTCTGATAATGGATTTATACGTGTTCATTAAGGTTTGTTTGTCAGCTCCCCAGGAGTTTGCCGCTATTATTTTGAGGATGTTAAGTCGGGAGTTGCATTCGTTCTTAAGAGCAGGGATATGTGTCTGCCATGAGAGTTTGCTATCGAAAGTCATACCTAGTATTTTGAGTGAGTTAACTTCTTCAAGTTCAGTGTTGCCTAGGAGTAATTTAATTTTCGGTCGATTACTTTGTTTGCAGAAAGTCATGTACTTTGTTTTGGAAGTGGAGAATTTGAATCCCGATTTAATTGACCAGTCTCGGATATTGTCTAGAAGGTCTTGAAGGATTTTTGGGTGGTGTCCGAGGATTTGCCTTTGTAAAGGATGGTTAGATCGTCAGCGAATATATACCGCTTGGTTGGAGCCTTTATCACAGAGGCGATTTCGTTTATCGCTAGTAAGAATAGTGTGACACTCAACACTGAGCCTTGAGGTACGCCGTTTACAATAAGTTTCGGTTCTGATAAGGTATTATTTGCTTTAACTCTTATATTTCTTGTTTTGAGGAAATTTTTGACGAAGGTAAGTATGTTTCCCCTGAAGCCCAGAACTTCAAGAATTTTGATAACTCGTTTCCTACAAATCATGTCATAGGCCTTTTCAATGTCCATTGACATTAGGATAGTGTGTTGTTTGTCCAGTAAGCTGTCGCAAATGAATGATTGGATATTAATTAACTGGTCTGTTGTGGAGTGAAAAGGTCTAAATCCACTTTGGTAAGGGGAGATTATTTTATTAATTTCCAGAGTCCACCTTAGTCGGCGATTTATTAGCTTTTCCATAAGTTTGCAGAGAGTATTGGTGAGAGATATGGGTCTGTAACTATCGGGTGAAGTGGGGTCTTTCCCAGGTTTGGCAATTGGTATTACTATCGCTTCGTTCCATGAGACTGGAAAAACTCCATTGCTCCATATGAAGTTATAGATCTTAAGTAGATATTCTATTCCGCTTTCTGGTAAGTTGGAGATCAGGATATTTGGTATTCCGTCCGGACCAGGGCTGGTATTTTTGAATTTCTTAATAATGCAACTCAGTTCCTCAATCTTGAACGGTTCGTTTATCGTTGTTAATTCATCAAAGTTATTATTAATTGTATTGGAGATGGATACAGAATTTACGTAGAGTGTCCTGTTAGTGAGGAATTCGTTGTTGTAATTTGAGTCGCTAGAGTTTTTAGCAAATGCTTCGGCTAATAAATTGGAGGTTTCATTGTTATTTGTGATAATTGAGTTATCAGGCCTGGTTAGCACAATAGGTTTAGATTTGCGTCTAGATCCTTGGATAGCTTTTATTTTATTCCATAGTTCTTTAGAGGGAGCAGATGTATTAAGGGTGGTTAAGTAATTGATCCATGACTGTTTTTTACGTTGGCGTATGGTTTTTCTTGCTATTGCTCTATATTTTTTGAATGAGATTAAGTTTTCTGATGTTCTGTGTCTTTTGTACTTATTGAAGGCCCGCTTGGTGTTCTTAATTGCTGTTTCGCATTCGTCATTCCACCAAGGTACTTTATGAGGAGCTTTTTTATTAGTTCGCGTTGTTTTGGGGATAGATTGATCAGCAGCTTCTTTTAGAGAGGTGACAAAGTCTTCGATTAAGATATTAGTTTGGTATTTGTTGTAGTTGAGGTTGATATCTGGTGCAGGTAGGTTTAGGTCAATTAATCGTCGGTATTCATTCCAGTCAGCTAATTCAAATTTCCAGCGTGGTGCAAATTCTTCCTGATTGTTGTTTTGATTTGAAGAGATTTTAGTGATGACTGGAAAGTGGTTGCTGTCATACAAATCTGAAAGCGTAGTAGATTCACATTTGTGGGCGATATTTGGGTTACATAGGGTTAGGTCAATTGTACTGAATGTCCCACTAGAGGAATTGAAGTGGGTTGGTTTGGAATCATTAAGAAGAATTATATTCTGGTTGAGAATGATTTTTTCCCAGAGTTTGCCTCTCGTGTCTAATCGGTTTGAACCCCACAGGGGGTTGTGGCTGTTGAAATCTCCCAGAATAATAAAAGGTTTTGGTAAATTATCAATTAAGTAATTTAGCTCGAATTCATTAAGGTGCTGGCTGTTTGGTAGGTATAGATTACAGATGGACAGATCCGGTGATAATCGCACTTTCGATGTTATACTTTCCATGTTGACCTTAATTTGGATTTCATCAGCTATTAGGGAACTTTTGATAAGGGTAGCAACACCTCCACTAGCAGTTGGCGAGTTTCTGTTGGTAGCAAAGACATTATAGTTTTTGATTTGGATTGGTTGGTTCGGTTTGAAGTTTGTTTCCTGTAAGCAGATTATGTCTGGATCATATTTATTAACTAGCAATTGTAGTGAGGGTAGTCGAGGGAAGAAGCCATTTAAGTTCCATTGTAGGATGGTTATAAGCATAGTGGCGTTTGTTTAGAGTTTAGTTGGGTACGTTAATAAGAGTTTGTACAAGATGTTAGTATTGATCGTTGGGATTAACATCCGATTCATAGTCAGTCGATGAAGGAGACGGGAGAAGTGGGATATTGATGTCTGACTGTGATGGTGGATTAGTTTTTAAGTAGTCCTTGAGTTTTTTAGTTGTCCTGTGGATTCTGTTTTTAATGCTGCGTTCCTTGAGAAGTGGGTAGATTTCTGTGAGCATTTTAATTAGTGCTGACGTATCACGAGTGTATTCCAAAGCCACTTCAGCTGTGTTTTCAGTTCCAAAAGAGTTTTCAAGGAAACTGGTAAGTTGGATTAGGTTTAATGGGTAGTTGGAATTTGGATTGTTTATTTTACTATTAGCGGGCTCTATCATTTCACTGATGTTGTGAACTTTAATGGTTTTCCTGCGTTTCACTGTTTTAGTCACAGGTGGTAACATACTTATGGTTTGCGATGGGGAGAGGTCAATGGTTTGAACTGTTTTGTTTTCTGCGATGTTAGTAGTTACTGAAGATTCCGCTGAGGTGGAGTGAGCTCTCTTGTTTACTAAGGTCACGTTATTTGCTTGTTGGGAGGTTTCGAGTTGATTGTCACTGTGGAAAACATGAACGTTTTGTGTAATGTTTGAGGGATCAGCGTTATTATTATTAATCTCGGGTGCGCCTATATTTTCATTCCTGCTAGGTGTTGTTGATTTGGTAGCATTTTCACATTGATTCGCTACATGACCCTCTTGCTTGCAAATAAAGCAGCTAACTTTGTCCGTAGATACAAATATTCTATATTGAGTATCGTCGTGGGTGATAAGAAGAGAGTCAGGAATTTTGGAAACGTCTTCGGGATTAACGAAAATCTGTCTTCTGAAGCTCATGACGTGAGTGAAACCGGCGTCTTGAATACCTGCTCGGATGAATGACATCTTTGATGTTATTCTGATGTTGTTCTTTTCTAGGATCCTTCAATGAGATCATGGGGGATCGATGCAGACACGTTCGAAAATATGATTCTTTTCGATGGATTTAATAATGGTCTAACAGTCGTGAAGGTGTTCTTGATAAGTAGTTTTGGGTGGTTGTTAACGATATTTTTGGCAGTGCTTATACTATCCAGGTAGATGCAGATTCGACCGTTGGAAATTCGTGAGGCAAACCGAATGGCGTTGGGGCTAGTGATATTCGCAATTGCTTGAGCATAATCTGTCATGGTAGAGCCATCGACTGAGTCGATTATAATGGCTTGTTCCTTGCTAGGAAAAATAGAATTTTTCGTAACTGAAGCGTAGGAGGTTGTTGACTGTATGGGTTGTTGGGATGGAGAAATTTTGCCAGTCAGGTTATTGGTTTCTGTATTAAGACCTCTGTACTCAGAAGCCATGTTGACGGAGTCTCGATCGCCGCTCATGCGGTGGGCATGAGATCAGCTGTAAATAAACACAGGTCACTATCTGTTAAGGTCGTCAACTGTCACACAACACAACACAGCGATACTCGCGAACTCAATAAACACGTCCGTTCAGCTCAACCGCTAAGAGACGACTGATTCTCGAATTGTTCTGGCTAATCTAGTAATTTGTGCTTTCGCGGAAGCACGATATCTAACAAGAGTTTTCAAATCTTCCGCCATTGTTAGAGGAGTTGAAGCAATTTTGGGATTCAAAGGATTTCAGAATGGGAGATAAGTGAGTCAAAAACTTACTCGTACGGTGTAGTACCGTTACCCTTCACGGTTCGTCTTCACAGGGCCTTCAGTGGCCTTGTTGCTGTAGTATGGTTGATGCGATGAGGTGCTCCCTTCTGAAGACGTCACTGGTCCAGAAGTTGCTGCTATGCCTCTCGCGATGTAGCTCCTGCTACTTGGATAGTTGATCTGGATCCTAGGTTGTCTAGATGATCCACTCAATCGTGGATGCTTCTTCTGCAGTCTGCTGGTGACCGTTGGATCACTTGGTTGCTGCTGGTTATAAACTCGCGATAACAATCACGATCCGGCTCGAAGGACCAAAAAATGTGGCGTGCTCGTAATACTCGACAGCAATAGCGAATCGTTACGTAACACTGAGTATAGGTTTGACCAAGGTTGTAAGGCTTGGCCGGTACCACGACGGTGGGCCTGATGCACACGCTAATCGTGGGTTACCTTACGAAGTCTTGTTAGGACTTCGGAGCCCTTATTCCGTCGCTACGTATGATTGCAAGACTCGGCTTGCGTGGTGTGCGAGATCGAGGTTGTAAAGCTCTTCTCGGCGATAGTAAGCGGTAGTACTCAAGATCAAGGTTCGACTTGTCTTGAGGGTTGTCGGAAAGGAACTGACTTCCTCGTCGAACAAAATTTCAGATACGACTCGACGGTTTTCAAGCGAGAAAATATTAAACATACTCATGATGTTACTGTAGTTATGGTCATAGAAACTCATGGGTCTGCCTGCCTTAAACGAGAGAAAGCGCAGGAATTGATGCTGGACTTTCTCAAGCAGTTGAGTGTTCTTCTTAGTGTGTGGTGACCATATAAGTGAGGCGCATTCCAAATGTGGGAGAACAAGAGCCTTGTAGAGATATATGAGTGTGTGCGGATTCTTAAAGTTCAGTGAAGTGCGCTTCACGAAACCCAAAAGCCGTGAGGCAGTGACAGTGATGCTAAGGATATGCCTATTGAAAGTGAGGCCTATGTCGATGATGACTCCTAAGTCCTTAATGGCCTCAACATTGTCAAGAGAATGGTTGAACATAGTATAGTGACTAAGTATGAGAGGCGCTCCTCTATGAAAGCGTATGAATGCACATTTACTAGGGTTAACTCGCATTTGGTTCTGGTCGCACCAGCTTTCAAACCTGTGTAAGTCAGACTGTAGCCCAGTGGAGTCAGATTGAGACTTAATTACCTTGAATAACTTCAGGTCATCAGCATAAAGTAGAAACATACAGTTCTGGAAAATGTTTTTGATGTCATCAATGAATATTAGGAAGAGGAGAGGACCAAGATGAGAGCCTTGCGGTACACCAGAGGTGACCAGAAAAGGTCTGGATGTGCAGTTAGTATATTTTACCCGCTGATGCCTTCCTGTTAAGTAACTATATATCCAGTTAAGTAATTGACCTGACAATCCAAAGCTGATTAATTTGTCGATTAGAAGAAGGTGTGGGACTTTGTCAAAGGCTTTGGAAAAGTCGGTATAAACTGAGTCAACCTGTGCACCGGTTTCAAGGGCTCTAGCAAGAAAGGAAATGTAGCACGCCAGGTTTGTAACTGTGGAGCGACCAGTAATGAAGCCATGTTGCTCCAACATCAGGTGGGGGGTCAGGAGAGCCGATAATTTATGGGTCACAATAGCCTCGAAGATTTTGGCGGCCACGTTCAAAAGCGATATTGGCCTATAATTTTCTACACGGGTGTTGTCGCCGTTTTTGAAGATAGGTGTTATGAGGTTTTGTTTCCATTTTGAAGGAAACGAGCCATTAGAAAGAGAGGTATTAAAGATTAACCACAATGGTCTAGCTAGGATAAAAGCACACCGTTTGTAAATAATAGCAGGCATGCCATCCTCGCCCACGCTTTTGTTAGTGTCCAAGCTCTTGAGTTCCTGGTAGACCTCTCCAATACTGATGTTGAGATTTGCGAGTGCGAGCGTCGGTTCGTGCTGTGGAGTATCGCGGAATTGAGCCTGTGAATGCGTGGCGTAATTGTCCGCAAAGAAGTCAGCAAACAGGTTAGTGATTGTAGCTGGATCGGAAGATTCAGTGCCACGATACGACAAACAGGTTGGAAGATTTCGTGTGAGGCGGTTTGAGTTAACATAGACCCAGAATGCCTTAATGTTTGTGCCAATATGGGATTCAGTCCTCTGAATGTAGTTATTAAAACATCTTCTGGCAAGAGAGTCGCACCTGGCTCTGAGTTCCCGAAAAAGTGCATAATCAGTGTGTCGCAAATACCTCTTATATAAAATATGCGCTTTCTTTTTAGCCCTAATTAGCGAGATAAGCTCTCCTGAAAACCAGCATGGATACGTACTAGTAGAGACTTGGCGCTTGGGGACATACGTGTGTTACGAGCCGAGGGCTATTGGGCGCGGCTGCGGAGCCGAGGATCGGTTTTTAAAGAGTTTTATGTTAGTTGAACGGTCAAGCCGTTCGATGGGAAGGGTGTGGACGAACCAGTGTCTATTTCACCACCGGGAGCCACAGGAAGGTAAGGTTTGCGTGGACGAACCAGTGCCTATTGCATCACCGGGAGCCACAGGAAGGTAAGAGTTCGTGGACGAACCAGTGTCTATTTCACCACCGGGAGCCACAGGAAGGTTGTCGTGGACGAACCAGTGTCTATTTCACCACCGGGAGCCACAGGAAGGTTTGCGTGGACGAACCAGTGCCTATTGCATCACCGGGAGCCACAGGATTGTTAGTAATTTTGGTCTCGTAACTTTGATACACCTTGAGCGGTTAAGGTATATCCCTTCGATGGATTGATACTGCGTATGACTGGTATAGGTTATCGAAGTGAAATAAATGTGTCTGTTGTCAAATAAGAAAGTCTATATTCTCTAATTAACAAGATGCTTACAAACGTAATACCGTGAAGCTAAGCCACGGTTTCGGACTCTTACGTAAAGTCGTACAATATAATTAAGAATTGCTCGAAGGGGACTTGAACCCGATCTCGCTGAGCTTCGTAAACTGGATAATCGCGAAGTAACTCGTTGCCTGATTATTCAAACTAAGCCCTAATAAATAAGAGTTGCTCGAAGGGGACTGAAACCCGATCTCGCTGGGCATCAGTATGGCTAGCTGGCACCAACATGGTACGTAGCTAGTAGGTCCATACTGAGCCCCGAGCGCAGATTTCAAGCCCTTCTTATACTTGAAATACGGACCAGAAATATGGTGGGGCACCGAATTTTCCAAGGGAGTCCGGAAGGTTCGAGAACGTTCCCCCGAAGGGTTACGTCATCGTGTCACCGCGGAAGGGGCTGACCCGACTGCACACGCTCCCGATTCCCAAATAAGGGCATGATAGGTGAAAAACGAAGGAAACAATCCTTCCTACGTAACACGTGTCAATAGCTTGATAAATTGTAACTTGATACTATTGTAACAGATGTGGCAACTATGCCTTCTCACTTTCGGTCTCTGCCGCACGTGCCTGTGTTTAGCCGAGCCGACCCGAGCCGAGCCGAGCCGTAGTGGAACCGTTCGCCCATTCTTTCCACCCAAACCTTATCTCAGGCCAGTCTCTTCAATCTTGGTAAACCTTACCTACAAGACTTTATACTTTGACCAGCAGTTCATAGATGACGCGTGTATCGACTGCTTGCGATGTTGCCATTTACACAAGTTCGCGCGCGCACGGGTTGCAAGATAAATGGTAGACCCTGTATAAGAGGCGATATGGCCCCGCACACAACCGTGAGTAGTCGTCGATGCTTTAGAGCAGGGCTCGGAATTAAGTGAACTTTCGGGCCGATTTTCAGAGGCAACACCCCCTTTCTCCCACCGCGCTTCTTGGCCCCGCGATCACCAATCGGCTCGAAGATCTTCAGGCGCGTAGCATATGAACCGCAGGATATGGAATATGGGACCATGTGGAATCCTATTGATACGAGTGTCGCCCTAATGTGACCCGCGCGGTTACAAGCCTGAGGACCCCCGAGCTGCTTGGCGATCGCGGGGGCCAAGACGTGCGGCCGGAGAAAGGGGGCGTTGCCTCTGAAAATCGGCCCGAAAGTTCACTTAATTCCGAGCCCTGCTTTAGAGCATCGGGACTGTCCGTTAATTCGGATGCTGTTAGTTCCTTCAGATCATTGCTATAGTCAAGATGTCACTCTCAGTGCGTGGTTAATAAAGTATATTATGGCATTATTGTGGGATATGATGATGTATGATTGTAACACTGTGTATATGTTTTGCATGAGTGATCTGAATGAATGTATTTGCTGTGTTCATGTGAAGAGTGATGTGTTTAATGCTTGCTAACGAGCTAACAGTTTTGAACGAAGCGTTAACGAAGTGATAACGAAGCGATATTTTGTTAAACGTTAATTGTGGAATAATAATTAATAAATCATTTCCTACATTATTCATGACTTTTATGTCGTACAGATGGAAATTCCTACTCTGCGAAAACTACTGCACGCTATTCGGGAAAAAATTGATTTTCCCTGGCAGCGAACTAGTTTGTACACGTTGCTAAACGGTATCGGTTTCGCCTGAAAAAAAACAGGAATATCCGGGCACTGTTGATTGAACAACCTAACATAGTGAATTGGAGAGGGAAATATTTAAAAGCGGTGGATTGCTACAGAAAAGCAGGGCGAAATATTATATACCTCGACGAAACGTGGGTGGACGACACAATTAGCTTCGGGAAGTGTTGGCAAAGTAATAGTGTGCCATATGTGGTCAAGGCTAGGCTGGAGGAGTGTCTGGGCCCCTCTGGTCTGCACCCTAGGCAGTTCGGCTTTCGGAAGAGTAGGTCGACGCTGGACGCCCTTCGTAAACTGGACGAGGTTGTGGAGGACGCGAGGAGGAGTAACCTCTTGTGTGCGGCGGTGGCGTTTGACGTGCAAAACGCTTTTAATACGCTCCCTTGGGAAGCGATAGTAAACGAGTGTCGGACCAAGAAACTCCCGGTGTATCTTCAAGGGGTAGTGAATGGCTATCTACAGGATAGGGCCATTGTTATTAATAAGGAAGCGGGATCGGAGGTTATACCTGTGTACGCGGGGGTCCCCCAAGGGTCGGTGCTGGGGCCCCTGCTATGGAATATCGTGTACGACGGGCTGCTCGGCATAACGGGGTGCTGCTCGACGCTAATCGCTTTCGCCGACAACCTTCTCCTAATTACGACGGTGAAGGACTTCGAGAAGCTGAGGAGGAATATCGCAGCGATCCAGGCCGGGATACTAGGTTGGTTCGCGGATAAGGGGTTGAGGGTCTGCCCGGAGAAGACTAGTGCGATATTGCTGACCCGCAAGTGGGTGCCGAGCCCGGCGGAGTTTGCGATAGGCGGGAGAGTGGTGTCTGCTGCGTCCGAAATGAGGTATTTGGGGGTGACGCTGGACGCGAGGCGGACGTTCTCCCCGCATGTCACTAGGACGGTGGGTAAGGCCACCAGGTTTATGTCGGCGCTAATCCCCCTCCTCCCGAACCATGGAGGGCCGGGTTTGAAATGTAGGAGGATATACGAGGCGGTGTGGAGCTCGGTGGTACTGTACGGGGCTCCGATATGGGGGAGTCAGGCGCTGGAGAGGGGCACTCTCAGGACGGCCCTTAGAAGAGTGCACAAGGTGTCCGTCTTGAGAGTGGCCTGCTGTTATCGCACCACAGCATATGAGGCGGCGTGTGTGTTGGCGGGGGTACTCCCCGTCCACCTACGTATTAGGGAAAGGGGGCGATGGTACCACAGTAGGGTGTGCTCCAGGGGAGAGGGACTGCAGCCCTCCGGGGAGAGCAGCGGAAGGCAGAGAAAGGATTTGAGAGAGAGAATCATGGACCTCTGGCACGGGGAATGGGAGGGCTTTAATGAAACGAATTGGACGAGGCGGTTAATCCCAAACATAGGGGAGTGGCTCAGGGGGTGCGGGTGGGACAGTATGGACTACCACCTGGCCCAGCTGCTCACGGGGCATGGAGTATTCGGGGAATACCGAGTGCGGATAAGGAAAGCGCGGGACTCAGCATGTTGGGATTGCGGATGGGAGGGGGATAACGCGGAGCATGCGGGGGATAACATTGGCTCCTGACGTGCCCGCGATGGGACAGCGAGCGGGCGACTCTAGAGTGCCCTAGATTGAGTGCCCACGATCTGGTAAGGAGGGCGGGGGAGGGTGACGCTTCATGGGCGGCGCTAAAAAATTATGCAAGAACTGTAATGAGTGAAAGAGTGCAAACCGAGAATGAGCTGCAGATGTTTGAAAGGGTGCGGGGTGGGGGTGTCCCGCCTAGCAGGGCACAGTAGGGCATATTCCCTGAGATCGCCGAGCCGGAGCGGGGGAGCAGCAGCTCCAATTATGGGGCCGCTAGTCACTCGGGGGGAGGGGGATGGCGTGGAAGTATATTTCTCTGCTTATTTATTTGTTTGTGTTGTTTTTTTTTACGCTATTTATTTATTTATTTTGCTATTTTATTAGTTAACGTTGGTATTAATTATATTATAGGACCGTATCTTATTTTATTATTGGATTATGCCGTCATTCTTTTATTCTTTTATATAGTACTACTTATTATTTATTATTATTTATGATATTTATTAGTTGTTTACCTTTTTTGTTCTCGGAATATGCTTATTGTTAAGCTCCTTACTTTCGGCTGCAGCAGATACTACATGTATATATGCATGTACTTTTAGGCTAAGGGTAGTGTATGCGTGCGATGGGGGAGGAGATCCCCGGTTAGGTTAGCAGCCAATGTAACGCGTAATGCGCGGCGTAGCAGGATAGGCTTAAGGTCGCGCGTGGTGACCGGACCAGATGTTGAGGGCGCTTTATTGTGCGCATAGTTAGGCTCGTCCCGGGGTTGGAGTACCGGGCATTCCCCCCTGTATGCGAAAGTGGGGCGGGGGGGAATGAGAGGGATGGATGGAGGGTTTAAAAAAAAAAGAAAAAAAAAAGGGATTTTACGAAGCTCAAGTTCTTCCCGTCGACTTGTAATAGTTCATGCGGGTGGGAAGAACGGATTTGTCCCAGGGTCAGCTTTAATTTTTGAAGCACGCAGCCCTACAGGTGATTGCCATGGGCAAATGAATTCCACAAATTTTCAAAAATGGTAGCAGGAAATGTCAATACCTAATATTCCGCCCAATACCGCCATTATTATGGACTATGCCCCCTACCATTCTGTTCAATTAAACAAACCCCCGAACAAACAAGCTAGGAAAAGTCAGATGACAGATTGGTTATTACAAAACGGAATTCCATGTTCACAGGACATGAGCAAACTTGAATTAATGGATTTAATAAGGCGGAACAGACCGGAAAAAACATACAAAATTAATCAAATGGCACAATTACATGGGCACACGGTGTTAAGATTGCCACTTTACATGTGCGAATTGAATCCAATTGAACTAATATGGGCCCAAGTAAAAAACAAATTAAGACAACACAATATGTGCAAATTATCGTATGCCGAGTTACAAAGGTATACGAAACTTGGAATTGATGAAATTTCACCGTCTTCATGTGGAAACGGCTCCCGACATGTGGAAGACACAGAAAAGAAATATTGGCAGCAAGATAGTATTCTCGAAACGATGTTAGATGATCTAAGAGTAGATGGTGGCGATAGCGAAACGGATACGGCAGAAGTAGATTCGCGGGACAGTTATTTTTCGGATAATTAATAAGGTAAAAAATTATGGAAATTATACTCATTTTAATTTCAACATGATCTGTACTTATATAAATTGTGATTGCAAGTTTATTTGAATACAACGAGCTTAAAATGAGATATATTATTTTTAATAAAATAAGATATGTAAATACAAATTTATCTCTTCAGTTTTTAGACATTAATAATAAGACCGAACTGTGCGAAATCGCGTGTAATTTTTTAGTTTAGAAAATCTTCCCGAACTTGCAGTAATAGATCAAATATAAGAAATTGTATCTTTGAATAGTTGACACTTTCATTGGGAGGCTACGCCAGTGCTTTGGAATCATTCTATTTCACTCTGTCTCGATATGCTGATCGTCGACCTTTGTCACCGTTCTCAGCCAATAGCAGCATGTCACGTGATAGCAGCAGAGTGAGCGCGTAAACTGTCACTCGCCAACTCTCGGCGAACGCAGAGTACATCCCTACACAGTCCCGTGTGTTGCGCCGCAATTGGTGGGATATGGGGACTTGGTGTTGGTTCGTTTGCCCGTGGAGCGCTGAACCGCTCTGCTTGTGGAAAAGCGCGGAAAGAATCAAACACAAATTTAGAGTTTAAAAAGAAGGACTATTTATTTTGAGATTCAGTGTAAGAGGTACTGTTAGTTCAAGAAATAACGAAGTTCTGATGAAAGTGGCTTCTTCTTCTTTCCATTACGACTCTGGTTCCTCTTGCCGAGTTCGTGTTTTCCAATAGTGTTGGGTCCCGTCGAGGTTGGCATGTGGAGGTGGCAACGTTTCCGTTTCCGCGTGGCGCGTCAGGGTGCGCGTGAGCTAAGGGAAAAGTGCGGGAAAGCCAGAGAAAATCGCGCGAAAGTCGGGGAAAGCGCACCGAAGGTTGGTGGGGGCTCGCGAGAGGCTCTTTTGTTTCGGGGTGCAACATGTGGCGACCAGCCCCGGATGTTGTAAGACTCGATTTCTTTGAGGGTTGTACGTGACTTTTTAGTCTAAGTTGGATTTTCACTTTCCGGTTACAATTTATATTGGCAACTTCTCATTTGACGTTACTAGGGGATTGGGGCTCCGTTCACGCGATAGCGTAACACGTGTATACATATACACATACAACCATGTTACCATCAAGGTATCCAAATACATCGATAATAAGCAATACTGTATGAATTCAAACCCACAACGGAACAGATTATAAACCATTCTATGCAAACGCCATTAAAAACGAGTACACACCATCCAAAGATCAAGCAATCATCCTAAAATCAGTAGACGGCATCACCATCAAAGGTTGCGCAAAACTAATGGAACCATAATTGGACCAAAAGCGACAAAATTAAGAAAATGCATATACCTCGACGGCAAAGAAGCAGTTACAAATCTGACATCAAAACACAAATCAATAACCATAGACATCCGACCAATGCTGATACCAGCCCAACTGTATCATCCTATCTAATATAGCACCAATAATCCCGGACAGCAAAATTGAAACAGAGTTTTCAAAACACAACATTAAACTATGTTCAAAAATCACCTATTTAAAGGCAGCTATGACGGATCCAGAGTTCACGCATACCTTGACCTACAAGCACCAGGTTTACGTAAATCCAGACGACATCAAAAAGAATCCAAGCTCCTTCACGATTACCTTAGATGACACCATATACTGAATATTTGCCACCACACACAAACTAGACTGCTATAAATGCAAACAAGAAGGGCACATCACCAGATAATGTCTTCACAATACAGTAAGAAATCAAACAATCGCACAGACCAACCCCAATCCAAATCCCCACAAGGCAAACTGCGAGACAGCTTCTACAACAAACAAGGAAGGCACAATGGAAACAGAAACGAACAAAGAAGAACCAAACGCAAACAAATTAACAGGTAAAGAGCACTTTCAGTATCATCAGACGAAAGTCGAACCATCTTGGTTAAACCAACAATAAGTGTCCTATGCTTCAAAATTTCACCCCCCTCCCCCAA
Source organism: Nomada fabriciana (assembly GCA_907165295.1). NCBI lineage: Eukaryota > Metazoa > Arthropoda > Insecta > Hymenoptera > Apidae > Nomada > Nomada fabriciana. The sequence continues at coordinate 13,917,363 of OU015689.1, forward strand.
AAAACTTCGGAAACTAATAGGGATAGTACTCCACTCACCAAGAAACAAAGACGCCTCACATCTCTCTTCCTGACAAATAAAACAATAGAAGAACTACTTCAACAAACTAAAACGACCATTGAAAATAAAACCAATAACTACATCCAAAATTACCCACAATTTAAAAGCTTCCTAGAAAATTTCATCGATTCACCAAAGCCGCTTGTAATTGCAAAAACATACACCACCAACACCATAGCTCTGACCGAAATGATAAACAAGATCTACCTCCTATTGGCGGAGCGCAGAATAAAAAACAGAGTACATAGGCTCTGCAAACAAATGAACCAAGAACTGCCGGTCAACCCCACAATAAATTGGACATCGGACATAGACAGCGATTCGTCGGATTCCAACATATATCTAATACTTTCAACCACATAATATGAAACAAATACTACAGTGGAATCTAAATGGGTTCTACGCGCACCTTGAACAACTCCAAACGCTACTAAAAGAACACAACCCAACCATCCTGACCATCCAAGAAACATATTTTAAAAAACACCACCAACCAACTACTCAAGTGGAAGAGTCCTCGTGGCAGTGTCAGAAAAATTCCGCGTTACGGAAATTTAACTCAACACATACCTAGAAGCGAAAGCGGTGGCCACTTCAGTCCCAAACAAGATTCATATTTTGTGCAAATTATTTGAAAAAGTTATTGATAGAAGACTTCGTTGGTTCCTTGAAAGCAATAATCTTCTGTCTCCAACCCAATGGGGATTTTGTGAATATCGTTCTAAAACGGATCTACTTACTCATGTGCATACAAATATATGTGACGCTTTTCAAAAAAAGGAATCTCTTAGTATGCTTGGACATTGAGAAGGCATACGAAATGGTCTGGAAACCGAAAATCGTAAACGCTCTTATAGAATTAAATATTAACGGTCCTCTGCTATCTTTTATCATTAACTTCCTATCGAACCGATCAATCCAAGTGCGGATTAATAACACGCTATCTGATCCGATGGAAATCGAAAACCGTGTACCCCAAGGCTCTGTGCTCAGTGTAACACTATTTCTGCTTGGAATCAATGACATAACAAGCAGCATAAGATCACCTGTAAACGCTTATTTATTTGCTGACGATCTCACCCTAACATGCAGTGGGAAAAATATACACACCCTAAAAGAAATCCTGCAAACTTCGATCGATAATCTACAAGAATGGTCCTATAGATCTGGTCTCTAATTTTCATATCAAAAAACCCAATGCATCTTGTTTTCTAAACAACTCCGTCAAGATACACCAACATTAATTATGAGGAACAACGTAATCAAATTCGTTGATAATATTAGACTCCTTGCCCCGACTCCTTGTGGAAGCCCCACTCACAGTCCACCACTTTTTGTATGTTTGCCAAAAGCTTTCCACCCAGCGACTCAAATTTAAAATTAACTCGAAAACTGCCCTCACGTCTGAAAAACATGTAAGAAATACTATTGAATTCCTTGACGAATCCAACCTCTTCCACAAAATTTAAAGTCATTGCAGAAGTTCGTCGCTAATGACCTCGATGTTGATGTGACGTAAAACCTCAAAGAAATCATCAACCAACTTCCAACTTCATCAACCAATTCAACCATAATCAACCAACTAGATTGGCTCAAATTCCAAACAATAATCACCAATATGGTCCAACATAATTTACAAGAAGCCGACCCAAACCATATAAATCAAATAACATACTCACAGTAGCTTCTGGATCAATAAAGCATAGAAAAAACCACAAGCGCAATACATCATGGTGGAACGCCGAATGCCAAGCCGCCAGGAGAGGTAGTCACCATGCATTCAGAACAGCAAAAAACATTCCACAATAGAAAATCTCACTAATTTCCAAAAACTACGAGCATATTAAACAAAGCAAAAAAGATTCATGGAAGACATACGTAGCCACCTTAACCAATCCAACACCTGCTGGAATGGTCTGGAAGAAAATAAAAAGCATCAATGGAATAACACCAGAAACAGAAATTAAATTCCTAGAACTAGCGAACTAAAATCTTATAACCAACCCAAATGACATAGTAAATACCCTTGCCAAGACCTTCCAAAGGAACTCAAGTATGGAAACCCCGATCAATCCTGCCCCATACTCCCGTCTAGCAACATAATACAAACAGACCACAATCGCACCTAGGACATACCAGCACAGACACTAGAATAAATTAAAAAAAAACCTTAGAAGAGCTTAAGACGACACTAAAAGCAACCAAAAACTATTGTCGCGTCGTACCAATGCGCCCCGCAGAGCACCTTGGACCTCATGGGCAAAGGTTTATGGCACGCTCGCAAGTTAAAGCTATTTTCGAGAACAAGGAGTTTTTCGTTGATTACTTTTATAACTTTAGAGTATGTCCTTCCTCAATAGCTTAAAAATATGCCATAAACCCAAGAGTTTCCGAAGGCACATCTGGATGTAACGGTTGGACAGCCGAAGCATCAGCCGACGGAAATACCCATGACGGTCAACTTTCGCCACCATGCAAGCAGGTAACCTTCCTCCCTTCCAAGGACAGCGCGCTAAGGGCGTATTGGAAGGGCGGTGGTTATTCTTACTAGCCACGCTGATTGGTATTTGAAATAATCAACTGCCGACCAATCAGCGTGAAAAGGACGAAAACCGAGGCTTCATGGAAACCACGGAAATTGTCCGAAGAACAAAACATACAACAAGTTCATCACTCTACGAACGTTGCATCACCTTTGGTACAGTTTGTTAAGTTAATAAATATACATATTTATTTGCACATACGAATTGTACTGTGTCGTTTTGTTTCATTTGGGAATCAATGAAATCATTGTCCCCCCACCTCGCGTTAAACCAAACTTGTGGAAAATACAAATATGCCCCTGGACTGGACAAAATTCCAAACCTATTTCTGAAAAAACTCCCTCAATTAGCGATAAACCACCTTTTAGCAATCAACATATAACTCCAAATGGACTCAACAAGTGTTCCTTGACATGTGGAGGAAAGCCATTATTACCCCCTTATTCCAACCAAACAAAAACAGGAACAGGCCAGAAAGCTACAGACCGATTGCGATAACAAACTGCATATGCAAACTTTTAGAGAAAATACTAAACAGATGAATTAGATGGTTTCTAGAGTCAAATAACATACTAGTGTGGCGCCTCGCTCACACGCCATTGGTCAGCTAGACCCGAAATTATTTGAACGCGTTTCCCACCAAGTGTATTTGTAGAATTTCTGTCTTTGTACGCAATGACGTTGCTCTCGCCCCATAAGATTTGTGAGACGACTTGCGATCTTACTGCCAATTGGATATCTTTCCGTGGCCAATCATGAGCGGCAGGTCAGAGAAGAAAGCGGAAAAAAGAAAATCACAGCTCGTTTTAAAAACGTCGCGTCCAAAACATTCATTGAGCCAGCGTCCTTTGGTATAGTCATCTTTTAAGAGTTATTATAGCTTTTATTTTGTTCGTTACATGTTTAATACAGTTATTATTGTTTTCACGTTTTTAAATTGAGTTTAATGGTGGTTATTCGTAAGAAGTCTCCCACATTTTTTGGTCACCCCGACGTGATATAAAAAGTTACGCGTTTCAGTAACAGGAGAATTTCCTGAAGTTTTTACAAGCTTTTTCTGTTTTTTTTAACAAAAATGACAACCCCACGTACTCCTCCGAGTGCGCACTTTGACTGACGGCGCTCTCAGAGAAACGGAAGAATATTTGAAGAATTTAGATGTTCCGAGCCTCCCGAGGCGCAACCAGGGAGATTTCGCCGTGCCTCGACACTTTGAAATTCACGGGAGCGAATTTAGAAATGTTTCGCTGTCTACTTTCTGGCGTATCCGCCCCAAACTTTGGTTTGCGCAGCTGGAAAGTCATTTCCAAGCGTACTGGATCATTTCGGACGACACGTATGACGCGGTCCTCCGACATCTTGATGAAGCTACCATGACCGTTGTGGCGGGCGTTATCGAGAATCCTCCAACAGAAGGGAAATATGAGGCTCTTAAACAACACCTCATCTTAAGGTTTTCAGACTCGACACAGAAGAGGCATCAAGCTCTGTTTGCCGGTTTGGAGTTAGGTGACAAGACTCCACCGACGCTGTTGCGTGAAATGAGAACGGTGGCGGGGAGCAGTTTGCAAGACGATATGCTCCAATCTCTCTGGGGAAAAAAATTGGGGCCACAACGAATTGGGGAACTTCTTTCCTTTATGGACGGTGTATCGTTTTCGCAGATGGCTAAGACTCCAGAATTGGACGTGGCCGCGAAAATTCCCCGACTCATTTCCGATCGCAGTCTTGACCGTGACCTCGCTCGCAATCTCGGAAACTACCATCACAGTCAAGAGGCCCGCCTTGGATCTGCTGGTACCACCGCAAAGGAGAGAAGGTCTGGCGCTGTACCAAGTCGTGTGAAGCGTCGTTTCCGCTACCGAAGACAGAAAACTTCGACGACCGTCTGCAGTACGAGCCATCCTTGATGGTCAGAACACCCCCCGTAGGTTCCATATATCCGATCAAAAGAACGGGATCCGTTTTCTGATGGACACGGGAGCGGATATCTCGCTTTTGCCGAAGAAATTTGCAGGGATGCAGCCGCGTGTTTCACCTTTGCGGGTATTTGCAGCGAATAACGCAACTATTAATATCTATGGAGAGAAGCTGCTCTCTTTAACTCTTGGCCTTGGGCAGACCCTGCGGTGGAAATTCTGCATAGCCGACTTAACGACAGCTGTTATTGGCGCAGATTTCCTGTACCTGTAGAGGACGCCTGACAACTCAGATGCACGCGTGCGTGGTTACAGTAATGCCGAAGTCGGCATTTCATCGGCAGCTGAAGGAGTTTCCAGGTCTGACGAATCCGTCAGCTTCTTCACGCACTGTGTTGCAACATGTCCACCACCACAGATACAGGGACCGCCAGACGCGCAATCAGCACGCCGCCTGACGCCGCAAAAACTTAAGTTGGCCAAAGCGGAATTCACATACATGCTGGAAGCCGAGATCTGTCGTGTTTTATCGAGCCCTTGGGCAGCGCCGTTGCAAATGGTCCCCAAGAAAGAAGCTGGAGTGTGGAGACCGTGTGGGGACTATAGGGGATTCAATGCTGTAACTGTGCCCGACCACTACCCCCTATCACATATTAGTGATTTTACGGCAGCACTCTATGGTAAGTTCATATTTTTAACTTTTGAATTGCTGAAGGCGTACCACCAGATCCCGGTTGCCCCAGAGGATGTTCCGAAGACTGCTGTGACGACACTATTCGGCCGTTTTGAGCTCCTGAAGATGCCATTTGGTTTAAAGAATGCATCGCAAGCATTTCAGAGATTTATTAACGCCGTTCTTCGTGACTTGGATTTTATCTATTGTTATATGAACGATATCCTTGTCGCTTGCGAGTCGCCTGAGGAGCACATGAGTCATCTTCTGTTCAATAAATTACAGACTGCTGGTATTACTCTAAATGTCGCCAAGTGTATTTTTGGACAAGCACAAGTGCGCTTCTTAGGCTATTTAGTAACCCCAGAGGGAATCAAACCATTGGGTGACAAAGTCAAGGCTATTCTTGATTTCCCTAAACCGCACACCGTTGTTGATTTACGTATATTTCTGGGAATGATAAATTACTACCGGCGATGTATCAAACACGCAGCAGAGGATCAGGCTTTTTTGAACTATGTATTATAATTTGTTAAGGACAATCGGAAGAACGATAAAAGACCGATTCCATGGACTCCGGAGGCGGATAAGGCTTTCGCTCGGTGTAAACAATCGTTGTCCGAGGCTACGCTTTTGGTCCATCCCCGCAGTGCAGCCTCACTTACTTTGGCCACTGATGCGTCTGCTTCAGCAGTCGGAGCTGCTTTAGAACAGGTTGTACAGGGAAAAGTTGAGCCGCTCGCATTCTTTTCAAAAAAGATGAGTGCCGCTCAGAGGAACTACAGTACGTACGACCGGGAGCTGTTAGCTATGCATCTGGCGAACCGAGCCATGAATGACATTGTTCAAGGAAGGCCTTTGGTCATTAGAACAGACCATGCGCCGCTCACTTTTGCTTTCCAGCAGAAGTTGGATAATGCGTCCCCACGACAAGCCAGGCATCTGGACTTTATCGGGCAGTTTACCACAGATTTGGTTTATCTGAGGGGCAACACGAATTGGGTGGCGGGCGCGCTATCCCGAATCGATGCCGTGGACTGTGATCATCTCCACAGAGGGACTGGCCTTGCAACAGCAGCAGGATCAAGAATTCCTGCAGCTGTTGGAAGACCCTCAACAATCGAGATTTCGTCCTTTTTCCATGATCGGATCACAGCCTCCTTTATATTGTGAGGCAGCTGAGGATGCAATTCGTCCATACATTCCCGGGATTTTACGGAAGCCGATTTTCGACTCTGTTCATGGACTTGCTCATCCGAGCGGAAGGGCAACTCGGGAGCAGATTCGGTAAAAATTCATCTGGTCTGGAATGGACAAGGACATCACCAGTCGGGCCCGGACGTATCTCCAGTGCCAGAGATCTAAGGTTCACCGACATGTGAAGTTGTCTCCGGAGAAGATCGCCATTTCGGATGAGAGGTTTCGCCAACTTCATCTGGACATCGTGGGACCCCTGCCGATATGTAATGGGTATAGATCTGTTGTCTCTGATAGACCGTAATACCCGTTGGCCTGAAGCAGTTGAAGGAAATTTCAGCCCTTGCTATTGCTCAGGGTGTTTTTGATTGTTGGGTTGCACGTCTCGGCGCCCCCGTCGTTATCTCCTCCGATCAGGGATCACAGTTTGAGGCGGAATTATTTCAGGCATTGACCAACCTGCTTTGTTCATCAAAGACCAGAACATCACCATACCAGCCGGCATCTACTGGCATTCTGGAGCGATGGCATCGTACCCTGAAGTCGACATTGACATGCCACCGTAATGCTTGGACTGCGGACGGCTTTCAAGGCTGACATCAAGTGCTCTATAGCCGAGCTGCTATATGGCACCACTCTGAGGGTACCAGGAGAGTTTTTCGAAGACGTGGAGCACCCGGTCAAGCCTGAAATTTTTGTCCAAGAGCTCCGAGAGAGGATGAGGCGCATTCGGCCGAAGGAGACCAGTCATCACGTTAGGCCAACCCCTTTCGTTTTTAGGGAGCTGGAGGTCTCATGCCTTCATCAGAGGCGATACCGTCAGGCGTCCCTTGCAGAGTACTTATAATGGACGCCTTATAATGGCGAGGCCTAATCAAAAGCTGTATACGATTCTGGTGAAGTACAAGTCATGTAACGTGTCAACCGAAAGGTTGAAACCAGCGTATCTTTTTCAACCAGACTCCGTGGAAGAACCAACATCCCCGGTATCACCTCTCGCACCGCTGCCGCCAACACTTTGAACATATCCAGGAGCTACCAGCGTGCCCCGTGTCAAGAGGGTTACATTCCCGCCAAAACTAGGAAGGGGAAAAACGCTTTCCTTAGTTGGAATAAATGATGTGCTTAAAAACTTAAAACCTCCAATCCACGGAAACCTATTTGCAGACCACTTAACCCTAACCTGCTGGGAGAAAAACCTAACCACTGCAATAGAACTTATATAAATAAGCATAAACGATCTTACGGTATGGTCCAAACAAGCAGGACTTAAATTTTCAACACAAAAGACGCAATACATCATATGTTTTAAAGAAGGCAAACCACACATAGACCTGCCCAAACTATATTGTCAAATTATTAGCAAACGTGAACTGAGAAATCCTCCTTAAAACGTATCAGGCTTTGATTAGATCCAAAATTAACTATAGCTCAATATTATACAACTCAGCCAAACCAAACATCCTAAAAACAATAGATCAGATTCAAAACACTGCACTGAGATTAAGTACAGGGTGCTACCGCACAACACCAATAAACATAATTTTCTTTGAAGCCAAAGAAATCACACTAGAGCAAAGAAGGAAACAATTGAGTCTGAAATATGCTACTAAACTATTCTCCACACTTAATAACCGTACCTACAACAACGTTTTCACCCAAAGATATGCCCACCTGCACGAAAGCAGACTAAAACTTCTACCCCCATTCTACATAAGGTTTGTTAAATACTCGATGGCAACTGAAGTTGTTTCAACACTGATACCTATATTAAAAACGAAAATGGTTTTGCAACTTCCGTTGGTGCTTTCCTTAGCAGAAATGTCTGTTCTATCGCGTGGCATAGTCAGATTTTCTCCTAGACCCTCAGTTTTTGAAATAAATTGAAAAATAGCGGCCAAAATGGGTGCGTTTTCGGTGTCCCTTTCACTTTGACTTCATTTAAACATATTTAAATGTTTATAATCATACAGCTATTTATATCATTTTATTCGTGAAACTCCAAAGAATAATTTGGCACCAAGCGGAACTGAATAACTATTACCGTCAAAGTACAAAACACTCCCAAAGTTGAAAAATTGCGATTTTTTCAAAATCGATTTTCTCATAGATGGTACGTTCTGTAAAAAACGGATTTCAGATTCGTATTCAGCGCGTTAAGGACTACGAGAACCGCCTATTGAAGGTTACAAAATCAAAAAAAAGTTAAAATTTGTCGAACAGTGTAATCTCTCCCAACAGGATAGCCCACCTCATACACACACAACAACTAGACGACCCATTGGGTTCAGATCACTTTCCATTCAAGATAGACATAGTACTAAAAAAAACACAATTACCGATCTACCAGCAACAGAATCTCCTCCACGAGAACTGACTGAAACCTGTACAAATCCATACTTTTTTTTTTTTTTTGTACCCTCCATCCAACCCTCTCATTCCTCCCCGACCCGCTTTCGCACACAGGGAGGAATGCCCAGTACACCGTCCCCGGGGCGAGCAAAACTTAGCGCAGAAGGCGCCCAACTATGTTACACAGTAGCGGGAGAAGCCCGTTAGTGTTTTGCCAAAAGGTAGGCTCATAGACGGGGGGGGGGGGGGGGGGGGGGGGGCGGCGGTCCCGTCCTCGCGGTACATATATGTCGTTGGTTAGGTTAGGTTGGGTTAGGTTAGTAACCCAAGTGTAACAAACAAACATAGCCCTTCCAATAAGGAATTTACCAATATCTCAGGCAGTAATATACATATACGTGTTTGTCCTATAAGTATCTAACACATTAACTAGCAATATATAACATATATATGCATATCGTAGTTCCTCGGCCAAATACCCTATGAGTCAATGGGCTCGTACGTCAGAGGGAAATGTATGGATACATAAATAAATAAATAAATAAATATATAAATAAATACATAAATACATAGATAAATAAATAAATAAATAGATAAATAAATAAATAAATAGGTAGATAAATAAATAAATAAGTAAGATCCAAACCTCCGCAAGCTATACGGTATAGTAAAATGACCCCATATCCATATATCTATAAACGCAGTTAATATAGTTCCACGTGGGTGTGTATTCCAAGCTGTAGGCTGGGTACGATGTACCTCATCCCGGTCAGTGCCAGTTCCAAGTTGGTTGCCCACAGACCTCTCGTTTGTGTCTATGGGGTATACTTAGGGGTATACTTATACTGTACAAATCCATACTGGACTCAGCGCACCACTCGCTGATATACAGATATCGCACGGTCAGTTGTGACTCCCTTCGGTGTCACTGCACGTGTCATCACTGTCCTCGCTCGCCCACGGTTTCAGATAGTCTACCGCTGTGGATGCTTGATGCGGCCCTTCCTGCTCGCCAATTTTTGTCACTACGTATCTGTCGTTTCGTAATGTCTTCGATATCTTGTGAGGCCCGAAATACTTTGCCGCGAATTTTAAAAACCGACCTTATCATATCCGTTTAATTCCGACTAGGTCGGAATCTTCTACTTTCAACCCTTTTCTTATTAAAAGATTTCCTGTTTTCCTGCTGGATCTTGAGGATGTTCTGCCTCTTCTTGCAACTCGTCACGGTTCGGTTGGAATCAATTTTCCCATTCACACTCGAGCAATTCGACTACCTGAGGGTCATCTGGAAATCTAACGTTCACTCCGAACAATATCTTAAACGGCGTTGTTTTTCTACCTGGACTCGGTGTAGCATTAAAACGCTTCTGGCAACGGTCCAGGTACTTGTGCCATTTTTCAGGTTTCGGCGCTGACAATTTTGCTAGCAACGGTAATAGCGTACGATTGACTCTTATTCCAACTGGGGCTGTAAGAACCTGCACTTGTCCCAGTTAATCAACAGTCCTGCCTCGCTCGCAACGTAGAGCACGACTTTTAAATTGCTTAATCCGCTTTCGGAATCTGTCGATGGAATAATTATGTCATTCATGTAGACTAGCACTATTTTTTTTACTATTAGCTCTCGGAACACCGAATTAATAAATCTCTGAAACACGGGCGGCGAGATACAGAGACCGAGTGGTACCTTCAAGAAATTGTGCTGTGCGTCGGACACAATAAAATAAGTGTATTTTTGACTATTTGTACTTAGCCCTACGTGGAAAACCCCATTTCTGAGGTTTGTGCCGTTTATTGTTATATTGGTAGGTAAAGAAGGTGGCGCAGGTAGCAGCGTGACGCGGTGCTAATTACCGCGGCGGAGTAAGGGTACAGATTTTTGTAGCCAATTCGCCTGTGAATTTCTGCAGTAGTTGGGCCTTCGGTTAAAATATACCTGCAGCCTTTTTAAACTGTGAATCCTCGGAGCTAGAGTTTTCCTCGTCGTTTATGGTAGCTCTGAAAAGAGCTGATTTTGAAAGAAGAGCTGTCCGTAAAGATTATTCTACATAATTCTGGCAATAATGATACTCAAGGATAAAATGAGAAAAACATAAATGTTCGTTGCACCAAGAACATTTAAGTACAACTACATTTGAACAATGGAAACACGTTAGACCATCTAATTTTGTAAAGCAGAACTCTACGGGATTTTCAAATTCTCCTGGCCGTTCTTCCATATATCCACTGCGGTAGCAAGCATATTGAAACAGCTGTTTATAACGCACAGCTGATAATTGGTTGTGGATTAATGATTGCACTTTAATAATATTATCTCTTGCGTGTAGATTGATATCAATATTTAATAATATTGCAAGATCGGAAAGTTTTCGTGCAAAATTCTTCCAAATGCGGAACCCATATACGTCAAGTGGTTGAATTAATGGCGTCGTACTTTTTGGTATCGTTAATACCTCTAATTGTTTCTTCTCTGGCAGGGCGTTACGAATGATCTCGTCGTTATATCCATTCCATGAGTCAAGAAGTAAAACAGAATTTTCTGGAGCAGATGGGAAAAGTACTTCAGTCAACCACGTTCTAAATAATTCTTTCGTAAGTTTACCCGATGTGGAAGCTTCAATATGAACATTAGGTGCCGTGAACACACTTCGTCGTACGCGAGGTCCTAACTGCCCTTTGACTTCTTTCAAAACAATATACAATGGCGATAGCAACTGTCCATCAGCCGAAATTGTGAGCTGGATAGTGTAGCTGTGAGTTGTTGATGATATTGATTGGACAAGAGCACCCGTTTCTTTTTCACCTTTGTGTGAGAGTGTTCGACCAGAGTGCAATTCCAACTGGAACCCACTTTGATCACTATTGAAAATATTGCTTGCGCCATAATTTTCAAAATACCCTTTCACGTGACACACAAAATTTGTTGCTGCTGCGATCAAATCTGTCAAATGGTTACTATGATGGCGGGTAACGAGTTTCGTCGTTTTTCTTGATACTATATTATACTTCTCTTTAAATTTCCACAACCAAAAGGACGATGCCTGAAATCCTGCGAAATTTATTGATAAATTTTCGTTCATTGCCCATCGTTTCAAATCTATGTCGTGTACCAACATTTTATTATTTCTTGCTACAATAAATTTTTGAAGTGTAGCATGTGCAATTGCTATAAGTTTATCGTAACGACATCCGCCTTTATTAATTTGTTCTTCCCATCTGTATAACTCTGTTTTTGTCTTCAATTTCTTGTATTTGTTTTTACAGTTTGGAAGTTTAGTGGTCTTTTTCTTCCACTCTTCCAAAAATCTACAACTCTCTTCTTATATTCCAAATCAATGCCTCCATATTCTATTTCTTCTGGACTCTCGTCCGGAGAACTTGAAGACGACGGTTTCGATGTTGACGCTGATTCCAGATCTTCTTCGTCTTCGGGAACATTAAATGAAGTCGGTTCGTCTGTTATGTCATCGAATATTCATTTTTGTTGCGTTTCGAAATTCATGTACCCTGCTTCTATATACCTATCAATCAGGTCTATAATAATCTGTGCCAGTTCAATTTCCTTCCCATTCGTGGGTGTTTTCTCGTTATTATTATTGATATATGTTTCTATCAAAATGTTTATAACGTTCGTCGGATTGACCTTCATGTTCGTAAAAACGAATCTAAAAACAAAAATAAACAAGCAACAAAAGTAAAACAACAAAAAAACCAGTAGTTGACCATTTTCTAGAAAAACATAAAAAATAAGATTTTTATAACATGTGCACTTTTGATGAAAGTGAACATCGGATGCCACATCGTCTGTTGGTGAAATTTTAAAACAATTACATGCGATGTAACGTTTGCATAGTAATAACAGACGTCTGAATTCATGATGGTTAGTAATCTACCGATATACTTCTATTTTCTTAACGTTTCTGTTAAGAACAGCTGTACGGTTCAGGTAAAAAAATCCATACGTTGTGAACTTTTCGCGAATGAATTATTTGCTTTTTAAATTGTCACAGAGTTTTATAAGTGATAAATGCATCGTTTTTCTTATTGTTATCTCAAAAACAATAGTATATTAAGGGGTCATATACTGAATATTGTTTTTGAACAATTTTCAGAAGTTGACAGATGTGGTCAATTACTGACGTGACTCATTTAAATTTGTTTACGATTTATAATGTATCCATTTTACATCTAAGATTGGTAGCAGTACAAAATGTAATTCTAAATTTGGTGGCATGATGTGTTTTAGAGGATGACCACATGGTCAACTATTGATTGCATTCACGGTCAACTATTGACCAGTGTCCACTTTTTTTAAAACAGCCATGTGCGTGACATTATAAATACCAACGGAAAATTAAAATGCATTTATGTACTTATTTATTTCAGAAATTATTTTATTACTAGTCGAGAGATGCCTCCTATCAAGGGCTCTTTTAGAAATTATTCTGAAGAGACGATGAAGGCAGCCATTGAAGATGTTCGGTTGCACAAAACACCAATAAGGGCAGCAGCACGTAAATTTGGCGTACCAAGGATAACCCTTAAATACAAAGTGGAAGGTAAATCGCCTGTGGAGAGAAAGATGGGTCCTCCTCCAATTTTAAATCAAGCTGAAGAGAATGAGATCCGTCAGTGGATTGAAAAAATGGCTGCAGCTGGTTTCCCAATTACGATCGAAGAACTTGTAACTAGCGTGGAACGTATTATCAAAGAAGTGAAACGTCAAAACCCGTTTAAAAATGATCGTCCTGGTAGGACCTGGGTAAAGGGGTTTTTAAGCAGAAATCCTACAATATCAAAAAGAGTTGCACAAAATCTAACAGCTTCACGAGCAGCAGTCACCAGTGCTAATATACTCAACTGGTTTTCTGAAGTATATAACTACCTAAAGGAGAACAATTTTGAGACGATCTTAGACGACCCATCACGGATTTTCAATTGTGACGAAACAGCATTCTTTTTGAACCCCAAAGGGAACAACGTGCTCGCGAAAAAGGTGTGTACAACTGTTTACCAACAAGTAAATCCAGATGAAAAGGAGTGTGTGACGGTATTGTTGACGGGTAGCGCCAGTGGTATAGTTGCTCCTACAGTAGTCTTGTTCAAATACAAACGTATACCCCAAGAAATTGCTGACAATTTTCCCCAAAAATGGGGCCTGGGTAAAAGTGACTCAGGTTGGATGACATGTGAAGCGTTCTTCGAGTTCGTTGCCGATATATTTCACCCATAGTTGGTAGCAACAGAAGCTACGTTGCCTGTCATTCTTTTTATTGATGGACACGCCTCACATTTAAGCTTCCCAACAAGCCAGTTTTGCCATAATCACGGTATTATTTGGTGGCACTTTACCCTAATGCAACCCATCTACTACAGCCCATGGATGTTGCAGTTTTTAGAGCACTCAAAGAAAACTGGAAAAAGAAAGTACATGAATGGAGAATTAATAATCTTGATGCCCCAGTTTTAAAAAAAAAGATTTTCCGAAGTTGCTCCAAGAAGTGATTGACAAAAATGTAACTGCATCTATTCTATCCAATGGATTTCGGAAATGTGGTTTATATCCGTGGAATCCATCAGCAGGGAACATCTTACCGGGGCAAGAGCAACAAGTTGAAACCCGAATTATGGAAACACATTTGTCACGGATGGAGTATTGGAAACAAGGCCTCCGATTTCTAAATGAAAATATCGAACCTGAAAAACTTAGCATATTTCGATGCTCATCAGAAGAGTGGACTGGGAATCCGCAAGACACATCTTTATTTATGCTATGGAAGAGAACCCAAATCGAATTGAAAAAATATTCCATTCCAGCTGAGGAACCTGTAAACAACAGCACAATTCCAACAGTGTTGCTTCCCGAAAATAATACTCAAGCCTGATGACCCTGCCAAGGCGGTAACAATTCCACCAATCTCGCTTCTTGATGATACCACCCCAGCTGAAGAATCCATGAATGACGTTATGTCATTCATGGATTCTTTCATGAATGATGAAAATATTCTCATTGATGAAAATACTATAACTGAGCAACCCGCCAACGATGACACGATTCCATCACTGTTGCTCCACAATGTTAACAGTTCTGGTAGGCAAGCTTCAAATAATGTCACTCCTCAAGCTATACTGCTTCAAAACGACCTAATTACCCAAGCTGCTATGCTACCTCAAAGTATGACAAATTCATGCGTTACGCCTATTGCTGGTCCTTCATATAAAGTCCCGAGCCCATTTAAAAGACATCTTTATTCTTCAAACGTAGAAAACCAAAAAACAAACATAAAGAAGATGCCAAGAGAAAGGATGCCTTCTGTTGTCTCAGGGAAACTTTGCCAAGAATATTTCCTAAACAAAATAAAGAAAAAAGAAGAGATGGAACGATTAAAAAGAGAGCGGCACAGAACAGCAGAAAGGCGAATGAAGAAGCAAGAAAAGGAGAAAGCTAAACAAGACAACACAAGTCAACTAAAATTGAAAAGAGCAAAGAAAATCTTACAATTTTCTTCTGAGAGTTCAAACTCCAATTGTGAAATGTTTGATACTGTTGTAGAAAGTGAAGCAAATGAAGAGATCAACGAAGAAATCGAACTGTTGAACAACAATAAATGGCCTGTCTGGCTGCTTGTTGAAAAAGTCGTGAACGAACACGTAATATTTTTATATGAAGGAAAACATTTCCCTGGAAAAATTCTTCGTGTAACTAAAACTAAAGCGACTATTTCATCCATGGAAATGTACGGGCGATTATGGAAGTGGCCAGAGGAACCTGATGTGCTGGATTACGAGTGGAAGGTTGTACTTTCGCATATCAATGAGCCGACGAAATCGAGTAGAACTCGCAACGTCTATTCTGTTCCTGAATTGAACTTTTTATGGAATTGACTTATTTTATTTCTTAGTTTATTCTTTAATTATAATTTGTGCAGTTAATTGTTGAAACTAAATGATACTAAAATGATTCCCAACATTATTGCTTTAATCCGCTTTCTAGTATAAGTGGTCAACTACTAACGAACAGAAAGTCAATTACTAGATTTTTCATTTTTCAGAGTGGTCAACTTCTGAAGCAATTACTGAATTTTTAAATATTTTTTTTAAGTTTGTACAAGTCAACTTTTTTTTAAAAAGTTGACTTGTTACATAATCTAGAAAACTTAAAGAGTGTCTTCAGGCATCGATTCTCGCTATTTGATGACAGAGCAAGTTGTTACTATTGTTCGGGTGGAAAACTTCTCTTAACTGGTCAACTACTAATACCTTTACCTTACACATTTATACTAAATGCTTATATTTCGATAAAACAAGCCAGAATTCCTTCCTACGCACGCCAGGTGCAAGACTATCTTCCATTATGTATAATTATTGTTAAGTGCCAAAAAAAAAGAAAATCCTGAAACATGTATCCCCTATTTTGGATCAAAGATCACACACCCAAGTTTACATTAAAATGAACTAACAATAAATACGAGAAACTGCAAAAAAATCAAATTTTTAATATATTGTTTAACACGTTAAGCCCGGCGCCGGTCCCTGGGGACCGGCAGTGAACTTTCCGTGTGGCCGGCGCCGGTCCCTGGGGACCGGCACTAGAATTTTCGTTTGGCTGGCGTCGGTCCGTGGGACCGACAGTATTAAAGTTAAAAAATAAATGTAGTCTCAATGAAATGTGATCAAATGTAGTTTTCATGAAATTTATTGAAACATTCTAAACAAAAATGCGGCTTATCTTTACACATATTACAATACGTAACAACTTTTTTGGTAATATTTGTAGCTGTCTTTCGTCCAAATAGTTTTGAATTGTTATCATAACACTTCGAACAATACCTTCGGACTTTATGTACTTCTCCTTCCTTTTTATATAATTTATGAATAATTTTGTCACGTTGGATTGGAGTTTCCTCATCTAGGCGCCGTGTGAGTTCATCCGTCAATTGTCTGCGAAATGCCGTGACTGATATTTTTTTTCCTGTCACTTCTTGATACATAAACAAGGCATTTATAACAGCGGTATTTAGAAATAGCTCAAATGCTAGCTTCTTATACCACTTGAAAGTCTTTCTCAAGGGACTGCTATATGCACTCATTTGATCTGACAAATCAATACTAGTCTTTGCTGTATTATATGCAGCCACAATTTTTGGTTTTGGCAAAAATCCTCTTTTTGTTTTCACAGTTACCATTTCGCTTGAATGTTTTGTGGACAGGACCAAAATATCTCTCTTATCTTTCCATTTCAAGACTGTGATACCCTGATTATTTTCTTTGGCGATAATTTCTCCGCGTTTCAATTTAGTATTTATTACTTCAGATGGATTTCCTTTACGATTTGTGCGAAGTGTACCCATTAGATGTGTGTTTTTGCGTATTAATTTATTTGCCAAATCGACACTGGTGTACCAGTTGTCTGTGCACAACGTATGACCTTTATGAAATAAATTTTTGAATAAGGACATTACAATATTGGATGGGGTTGTATTCTCCTTGTCAAGAGCTTTTCCACTGTACACATGAAAATTGTACGTGTATCCGCGATTACAGCATAATTTAAATATTTTTATGCCGTATTTATGTTTTTTTTGTTTTAAATATTGCCTGAATATGATTCGTCCGCGGAATGGGATTAGCGATTCATCAATGCATAATACCTCAGGTGGATCATAATATTTTTGAAAATTTTTATTTAGTTCGTCTATCATAAATTGAATTTTTGATAGACGATTAGACGCGTCAACTGCCTCATTATCTGCGAAATGTAGCATTGTCATGAGGATTTCAAATCTGTCTCTGCTCATTACTGTTCGCGGGAATGTTTGACAAAATAATTTATCCTGAGACCAATACAAACGTAAGGATGGAAGTTTCACCATTCCCATCCATATTATTAGCCCAAACAAACGTTTAATTTTATTTTTATTAGTTGGCGACCATTTATTTTTACGTCTACAAGCAATTCTTGATTGAGCAGCATAAAGATTTGTTTGCTCACTGATGTGTTCCAACATTTCCTCAGTGACAAAGAGTGTATAGAAATCTTCTACTGTTTTACAATTCCGCACTTTCTCATTAGTTTTTTTCGCGCCGGCACACAGTGGGCTGGATCGAGAAATTTGGTGACATTTTCGTATAACTCTTGAACCATAAGAGATATCGGAATGAAATTTGCACTAAAATTGGTAAAAAAATTATTCTTATCTACTGATGATTATTTTAATATATATTTGTTTATATTTTTTAATTAATTGTTTAAATTTTGGGTTAAAGTAATTTTTAAATTGTTTATTTCTTACCTTATTTAATAGTTTTTTTAGACATTTTATAGCGCACATCTTTTTTTTATGAATTTCTTTGTATTTATTCACATATTCATAATATGAAGAATAGATCTCATGATCTAGAATCGAATAATAGATCTATAAAAGTAATGCTTCCATTAATTTCAATAATTACTATCAAACATAAAGTAGTAAGTTAATTAACATACCATTATACGTTTAAAATAATATCCGAATGATTAAGCAATAATGCTTTATTGAACCACTAAATTTCGTGCTTCTGAACTCAGAGTTTTTGTTTTTTTTCTATATGATTTAACCCTTAATTGTGATATGTGTGGATCCGATGTTACGAGTAATTTCAAAAAAGTGTCCTCATTAGTGCATGTTCTTGAAACTTTTCTACTACTTCTGTCTCGAAATTTTTTAAAATCTTTGTGCCTGGCCTCTTGGGCTTCCTCAGACAGTTGCCCAATCGGAAGCAGTGCATGTTTTATGATGTCAGCACCATGCATGAGTACTTTGTGTACTGTGGCTGGCATATAATACCAGCCATAATGATTAACATAATACTTTGCTGTGTCTTCGGTATATGTGGCGAATTTTTGGCAATCTATTTTGTAAGGAGAGGAAATAGTTTGTAATATTGTATGGAATCTTTTAATAAGTATTATGTTAATGCCAGTGATCTCTGCTGCAATATTTGGGTTTTGAAAAAATCTTCTGGCGGTATTCCCGTCATTGGAGGAACCCCATCCTTGTTTAACATAATCAACAAATAATCCTGTTCTTTCTCTGAATTTTTTCTGTATTATCTCTTTTCTTTCTTGTTGTATCCGTTTTAACTCTGGTGTCGTTGCTGCCCACTTTTTGAAGGGCAAATTATATGAAATATGTATTAGGCATTCAAAGAACCGAATCCACGCATGTAGCGACGAGAGTCCGAAACTGTAATTATTTATGTTATAAGACTTGGACTGTATGGCTCCTAAATTGTTCATTTCTATAGGTTTCGCGTTGCAAATGTAACACCTCATAGCGGATGTAGTGCTGGTAACTGCATTGCATATTTTGCTATCAACCATTGTAAAAGCCATAACATATTTGATTTGTACGTTATTTATTGTAAGTGGATTTAAATTGTCTATTTGGTTACTAATACAATCAACTTCTCTTCTAATGATATCTTTGGTCTCTTTTATAAATTCGAATTTTATTGGTCGGCAAAACCAGGGCGATGAGGGTGTTGGATTTTCCCACAGAACTTCAAAATTTAAATTATTATATAATTTGACAGGTACAAAACTTGAGCTAAAAATACTGTCACTTTCGTTTGTCATCTCATCTGTAGAATTTGTAATTTGTTTATAACGTGGTTGCCCTGCAGCACCATCACATCCCCATTTGCACGTTAAAATTAGATTTCCATCGCTTACTTTTTTCTTCAAATTATTAAATATTCGCCCAGCAGTGTGATCTAGCAAACTTTGTAATGGAACTGCTACTGAAGATTCAGTCACTTCAATTAATTCCTTTCGCGGATAACATTTAAGTTTTTCGTTTTGGATAGAAAAATAGGAGGGCCACGGATTATTTTCGCCCTTTATGCATTCATTTCTTATGGTGCAGTATTGAAATTTTGATAAATCTGCCATCGTGAAAATGCATAAAGCTGTTTCAGGCGAAAACATTTTTGGCTTAGCTACGTGTCCTTGTTTTCGAAGAACTTCAATCACTTTGTTGTATTCATTATTATGTACATATTGGATTAAACGAGACTTGACTACCATTCCACGTTTGCAAAAACTCATTTTTACTGCATTCAGCAATTCTTCTAAAGTAAAGTTAGATACTAGAGATTGAGCTCTTCGTAATTTTTCACGTTTACTACATTCGGCAAATGCTTTCTTCCCTTTGTGGACTTGTACCGTTGATGTTGACTGTATTTCAATATTTTCTCTGTGTGATGGATTGAAACTTGTCGACGCAATTTCCATTAGTACTACGCTAGGATACACGAAATCCTTATCCAACCATTCCTTATTACGAGCCAGGAATCTAGTCTCTGCGTATGAAGATTGGACCCATCTTTGTTTCAGTTTTGTCGAAAAATTTTGTAAACTGCTTTTTAATGCTTTCGTAGCGTTTGTAGAAAGATTAAATTTTGCACAAAGTGTATTAAATAAAAACGTAAAATTGGAGATTTTCTCTGATGCATTTCTCAAGATGTAGTATAAATCTTTATGCGTACGAAATGCTTCCATTTTGAATAACTAATATCTAACAGGGAGGAAGAAGGTGTTGAATGTAGAAACAAGTTGATACAGCAAATTCTTAGAGTCCTCGTGCTTACCAAGTATAAGTAGAATAAAATGTAGAATGAAATGTAGTTTAAATCACTAATGTCAATTTGAAGAACTTACACTGCACAAAGCACTATAGAAAGCTATAGAATATAATAATAACGATATAGAATATAACTTTTAACACGTTTTTTCGATATAATCGGCGACTTATGCAAGTAGGACCAAAAATATTTGTTATGTTACCATGGTAGCGGGGCCTGTACCATTCGTAAGCCAAATGATTAGCGAAATAACTGAATGTCAACATTCCGAGCATGCAAAAAAGATCAGTCATTATAACCAGCACATCGGTAGATGTGTTCCAATCGTCGTACGTACCGTATCTTACAAAGTATTAATTATTGTACATTTTGGAACTTCCGTCACGTCTCTAAATGGTTGTGTCAATAATGGGTATATTTCTCATACATTCGGTTCCACATTTTTTTTTTTTTTTTTTTTTTTTTTTTTTAATAAATTTTACTATCTACATTATTTATATACATATTTACTCCAATCATCTCTTTAATTATTATGGTATTAACAGATGTAAGAAAAATAAAATCTATTCGAAGGATAAGCTGTCATACGGTCTACTACGCACAGAATTAACGTCTCGTAACGCTCACTTGACAACTTTGAATAATAATAACTTCCACGGTAGGACGCCGTAGGATATGATTCTTGCGGCATTTTGTAGGGAAAAGTATGCTGAACAAAAGGCAATTTGTCTGGTTCCGGATGTCGTTGGATGTCTTAAGATATTCCTTGTTAAAGGTGAAGGAAATTGAAAATTTTGATTAGTTCATTAAGCATTATTTTTATATTAAAGTAGGAACAATATTTCTTAACACAAAGTGTGATTCTTATCAGAAAGGGATTCCGAACATTCTAAAAAAAGAACCAAGCGAAAATATTAAATAGGATCGTCAGGGCATTGTATTAAAGGGAAGCAACTTTTTTCATGAAATTTACTGTGCTTAAAATGTTCAACTTTCAATGGTTATTACATCTATAATATTTATTAAACTGGTCTGATATTTTCATTTCCGAATCCTCTGGACATTAAGGAACCAAAGTTTATTGATTAAATATCGATACGAGAAAGTTCGTTTTTGGGCAAAATGTCACCAAATTTCTCGATCCAGCCCACTGTGCGGCAGCACTCGTAAAGGCCGTAATATTTGGCTGATTACCTTGTGGATCAAACCATTCATTTCGATGAAAGGTTTCAGTAGCATCTGTGCCACTACTGTCATTCTCAATTTGCCTTTCCTCATCTAATGAATTATCATCTTCTAATGATGACAACCGTACTACTCGGCGACGTTTGGAAGATAAAAATATTTCACTTGACGTGTCACTATCTTCTTCTCTTTCGGACATATTCAATGTTATGGGCAATAATTTCAAAACTAAACTCAACTTTCTTTTTACGAACAATCTGTACACTTCGGTAGGTCTTTTCAAACTGATCGCCTCTTGGAGGTACGTACGTGGCTTTCCTATCCATCATACGTAAATATAGTGAACAGAATCACAATTCCTTATCTCTTCGCGAAACCCAAAACCTAAAACATTGTATCGCTCGCCGGCTGCCGGCTGAACGGAAAGGACAGCAAATTCGGCGCCGGGCTCAACGTGTTAAACAAAAAACTTTTTGACCCTCAACTTTGAGGGCTGTTTTCACCCCTTCAAAGTGGATGGTTGTCGATAAAAAAAAATACGTGTCAAATATTTTTCAAAGAACTATATCTCATATAAGTTTCATCAAAATCGGAGATTAACATCTGAATATGTTCCCCTGTTAGGCAGTTTGGGATAGGGAAAGAGAGTGCAGGGTGGTACAAATCTTCTGGTACGAGTGACTCTGGAGCAGGAGAAATGGAAATATTTGCCATAGTTGAGAAAACTAAGTCTAGTTTCGAGTTATGTGAATTGCTAATGTAGTTAAATTGCGAAATATTTAAGTATTTAAAATAATCCCCGACTATGAGGTTGGGTGAATAGGAGTGAAACGAAAAAGTGGAATTGGTGCGACCGCTGAAATTAGGTAAATTGTAGTCACCAGCGATGACAACAGAGGAGTGAGGGTAAAGAGCACATAATTCCTCGACCGTGAGACAATGTTGTTCGTAGTGGGAGCTCGGTGACGTGGGGGGAATATATACCGCCCCGCCAATAACAATAGCACGATCTATGTGCACCACT
Organism: Nomada fabriciana; assembly: GCA_907165295.1. Classification (NCBI taxonomy): domain Eukaryota; kingdom Metazoa; phylum Arthropoda; class Insecta; order Hymenoptera; family Apidae; genus Nomada; species Nomada fabriciana. The sequence continues at coordinate 13,939,944 of OU015689.1, forward strand.
ACGAACAAATGCTCGACCGAGTTGACGGTTACATCGATACGGCGAGTAATATATGAATTTCTTATAGCTATAAGTACTCCCCCGCCCCTGGTATGAGTACTGGTGCGATCATTTCTATCTAAACGGAAAATACTATAATTAAGAAGACCAAGCTCCGAATTCGCTATGCCAGGGAGTAACCAGGTTTCCGTAAGGATGATTATATTGTATGTGACCGCAGAGGATGCAATAGCACAGCGTAAATCGCTTAATTTCGGGCGAAGGCCGCGAACGTTCTGATAATAGACTAAAGGGTTACATATTAGTTTTTTTGCCGAGGCTGAGGTGATAAGGTTATGATCTGGGGAAAACCATTGACATACCGATTTGTTTTGTTTGTTGTTGAGCGTCGTGGTATGCGACACGTTGGACGGTTTGAATCTTAACTCGTGTGTCGTGGTATGCGACACGTTGGACTGTTTGATCTTAACTTGTGTGTCGTGGTATGCGACACGTTGGACGGTTTGAACACAGACTGTGTGTCGTGGTATGCGACACTTTGGATGGATTGACGTTAACTTGTGTGTCGTGGTATGCGACACGTTGGACGGTTTGATCTTAACTAACTTCCTCATCGAGCGTTTCCTCACACGTCGACTCGGAAGTGGGTTTGAGCATGCTGATTGGTCATTTAGGGAAAAGTCTAAATACCAATCAGCATATTTTGTAAGGTGTAGACGCACCCTTCCTTGTCGCCCGAAGCGTGTTCCCTTGGAGAAGGGGGTGCGACTTCAACGTTGTCGTCGGTTTGACAACGCATGGGGATTTCCGCCAGGGTGTTGAGACTTGACCTGGTCAGTGGTTGTTGGGCCCAGGGTCAAGCCCCCCTTTGGAGGTCCGCGTTTATGACGCATGCAATTAGCTGTTGAGGTCGTGTACAGATGTGACGGTTTACAGATTCATGGTTAGGGAAATAAAATGAATTTCCTCAAAAACAGCTTTGTTACTTGCGCGTCATAAACGTGCTAGACATCTGCACATTCACGGTTGTTCCTTGTGCAGATTATTAGCCGCCTTTTTGGCAACCGATGGTTTTATTAGCGTCGTTCGCAGGTAAGGCGCGGGATCGTAATTGTTGCTCGTCCGCGACGCAACATTTGTTATGGCAGAATCTATGAGAGATTTTAATTCGGTTCTAAGATTTTGAAGATGGAGGCGCTGTTTCGGCGTGGAGTCCTGGAAAATTCTTGCGGGACCATTATAGCGGTTTTTGTTTCGGAGAATATTTAAGGCGTCCGTTTTCGTGGCTAAGGTGACACGAATTAATCGATGACGACCCTGTTCTTTTCCGATTCTGTTGACTCTAATCGTTGAATAGTCGCCAGGGTAGATGAAAATGCTCCGTACCCGCTTGATGTCCAGTGAAAGGTTCGGTTGTGATGTTACGAGATCGGTGCTCTCGTTCAGCGAGCCCCTGTATAATTCCTTCTGGAGAATGAGATTGAGATTCGCCGGGGATATGCGAGGATTTTGTTTCCAGTTGGGATATCCTTTAAGTCAGAGAGGAAACGTCGAGCGTTAACCTCTCGATGTCTTCTTTATATGCGTTTTTTAGCTCCCTGATTTCGGAGCGAAGTACCTCAAATTGACTGAGGAACAGATCCTGAATCTTCAGAAATAGTTGGCCGTCCTCGCTTGGGCCGGAATGCCTTGCCTGTGATAATATAGCGCAGTCCAGCAACTGACCGTTGGAGGCCAGATGGCTTGACCGATTAAGGCAGCCAGGGTGCAAGGCAATTCCACAGTTGTTGCCCTTGATGGGTTTTGCCACAGGTTTACCACTGCCGTTGCAAACGTAACCCATCGTGAAAAAGTGGCGAAAGATTTAGAAAGGCACCGACGGATTTCAAAAGAAACAGCTGATTTTGATGTATGGCGGTTACGCACAGAATAACAAGACTCGTAAATCGAGACACGTCTACTCCGTGTGACTGACTGTTTGTGACAAGTTATATCCATCAAGCGGATCTGCTACGCCATTGTACCACGAAGAGGCTTGATCTTCGAATCTACTTCATTAGTGTTTTATTTGCTTATCGATTGCGTGCCAACCATTCCCACGTAATACACAAAGGTACGCACATTTCATTGAAGCAATGTAATCGCGGCAAGTCTCGATATCGGCAGGTGGTACGAAGAAATGAGCGAGCCAATTTGCAAGCGAAATAAAACGTGAATATAAAATTTCTTTCACCAGACCACTACATTTTTCTGCCTCATCACAGGCCAACTGTTGCGACAGTATTTCTATGCTACTAATATCTTACGCAAATCATGGAATTTCCTTTCGTTGGAGTTTTCGCAACCGACACTAACACAGAGGTTATAATTTCGATGCGGCACGTGAACCAGTTCCGACGATTCCGACATTTATAAAACAAATAACTGAGTGTTCGACGTGGTGTTTATGACGAAGTATCGGGTGGAATCGCGATGTTCGCACCTCTCGTGGATACGGATACTCCGGAGTCGGTTTGGAGGTATACTCCTTTACAATAAGAACTTTAACTTGTCACGTAAGAGTGTGTAAGACTGCTACAACTGACGAGTTCGTTTGATTGTATCTGTTAAGACTTGCTGTTTAAGACTGTCTGTTACGACTATTGAACTTCGACTTTTTTAAGACTGACTTTTGCGATTGATGTTCCAAGACTGAATTTTTAAGACTGACTTCCTCCTTGAGTGTTTCTCAGCACGTCGACTTAGAAGCCTTTTTGAGACACGCTGATTGGACATTTGCAAAAATGACTAGTTTCCAATCAGCGTGGTTTGGAGGTGTCACCGTACCCTTCCTTTGCGCCCGAGGTGCGTTGCATGAAGGAGGGGGTGCTTCTTTGAACGCTGCAGAACGCTGCAGCGGAATTTCCTTCAAAGTCCTAGAGCTTGACCTCGCCGTATCATCTGGGGTCCAGCTGCGAGGCCCCTTCGGAAAATCACGTTTACGATGCATGCAATGAACTGCTGAGGTCGTGCATGCCTAATTTCTGCTACCTTGGCAGATTGGAGAGTAAAACGACTTCCTCAAAAACAGTTATATTACTTGCGCGTCATAAACGCCCTAGCCATCTGCAGGTTGAAGGTTCCTTGTGCAGATGCCTAGACGCCTTTTTAAGAGGGTACCGATGTAAGAACTCCGGTTGGTGGCTCTGCTGTCTTTGATGTTGTCCTGGTTGAACGCTTTTTTTCGACCTTTCCTTCGATATTCAAACACGTCGTGACGGCGCGCAGTGGTCCGGATCGGGGTTAAGTGTCCCATATGACCAAAAAATGAACTTACACATATCGATATTTTTCGAATATACACTACTTCCTAAATGTCCACCAGTCTCAAAAACGAAAACATTTGCATAATTTAATGCCATTTTTTGGTAGAAATGACAACTTAAAGTTGGAGTTTCTAAGGACAGTGTTTTTTATCGAAAAATCGCGTATTATTCTTTTGGGTATGGAGGTCACAATTCTACATGTATTTAGTTCATTCTTTTTTTGCAGTAAAGGGCATTCTTCAGTGATATAAATTTACTCCTCGATTTAATAATTACCATATAAAGTTTATTATAAAATACTGTCGAATGAAGTATTGCAATATCTTGCAAGTCCCAAAGAATCCCGCAATTTAGCAAATTGGAATATTTTCCAAACACCTTCCTCTAAATAACTATGAAAAAATCGATTCCCCCCTGTCCCCCTATTCAGACTATGATTTTTTAAAGTTGGGCGCGTCATCGCGTCTCTCGTGGGAAAGTATAGTTGGTACTATATGCCACCTTCTGTCCATAAGTTATTAATGCATGGATCCGATATTAATCAAGATGCGTTATTGCTGGTACGAGCCGAGGGCTATGGGGCGCGGCTGCGGAGCCAAGGATCGGTTTTTAAAGAGTTTTATGTTAGTTAAACGGTCAAGCCGTTCGATAGGAAGTGTGTGGACGAACCAGTGCCTATCTCATAACCGGGAGCCACAGGATTGTTAGTAATTTGGTCTCGTAACCTGCGATACACCTTGAGCGGTTAAGGTATATCCCTTCGATGGATTGATACTGCTTATGATTCGTATAGGTTGTCGAAATGAAATAAATGCGCCTATGGTCGAATAAGAAAGTCTATATTATCTTCTATCAAGGATTTTACAAACGTAATACCGCGGAGCTAAGATCCACGGTTACAGTCTTTTACGTAAAGTCGAATAAATATAATAAAGGTTGCTCGAAGGGGACTTGAACCCGTTCTCGCTGAGCTTCGTAAACTGAACAATCGCGAAGTAACTCGGTTGCCTGATTATTCAAACTAAGCCGTAATAAATAAGAGTTGCTTAAAAGGGACTGAAACCCGATCTCGCATTGTGTCCAGCTGCATATTTCCTTATATGGAAAGTTCTAGTGCACCCCCATGCATTTTTGGGACTATATAAACCCTTTGGTTTCTACTCTCGTCGGTTCAGAGTAACATAGTCACGCGTAGAGTCACGTCGTGCCACGCTTGTATAGAATCAGATATATCCAGTGAGATTGGGCTTAGCGCACCTCTCGAATTACAGATTAACCCATTAGAATCCGCTTGTCCGGTTGAAGTTCTTTCGGCATATTCTAATAGCGGCTCTCAGACCCCGCATCGCCAGTGCGTCAATACCGCGCAAATACTTAGGTAATTTACACACTTTATATTATTTCATCGCGACAGAAACATTTGTATTTATACTGATATTCAGAATACACTTTATACGCTCACTTACAAATCGAGTAGATTCGTTAAACCTATCTTTACCCCGTGATCCTTGCATATTGGTAACAACACACCCACCGATACAACTTTACCGCTCGAGTTGTATCAATTAATAATTTAGAGTTACGAGGCAATTAACATTTCCCGCGACTATCTGATCGAGTATCAGATTCCAGCTCCCTCTTCAAGCGCCAGGTTCGTCTGTGAATAAACCAACCTCCTAGCAGCTCCCCGATTTCGCATCGGGTTCGTCCGCGCTTGTACCCCCTCCTAGAGGCTCCTCGATTTCGCACCGGGTTCGTCCTCGCTCTCAATAATCCTAGCGGCTCCCTGATTTCGCATCAGGTTCGTGCGCGCACCTTAACTAACAAATTGATAACCGTATTCCTGGGTAATATACCCCTCGCCGGCCTCTCGTGCTGCCACACAGCCCGGCTCGTAACAGTAGAAAAAGTTCCAGAACCGATACAAACCAGGATATACTACATCGCCTCCTGCTAACATCAGATCCGTACATGAGCTCTATTAGAATAAAATCATGTACCAAAAAATTTAAGGAATTAGATCCCGAAGCGCTCATTTTGAATCATTTAATTATTAATTGGAGCGTTTCGGGATCTAATTTCTTAAATTTTTTGGTACATGATTTTATTCTAATAGAGCTCATGTACGGATCAGATGTTAGCAGGAGGCGATGTAGTATATCCTGGTTTGTATCGGTTCTGGAACTTTTTCTACTATTTCTTACTCTAATTTGCTTGAAGTCTTTATGGCGAGTTTTAAGGGCTTCCTCCGAAGGTTGGCCTATTGGCAATAACGCATGTTGAATAATATCTGGTCCATGCATTAATAACTTATGGACAGAAGGTGGCATATAGTACCAACTATACTTTTCCACGAAAGACGCGATGACGCGCCCAACTTTAAAAAATCATAATCTGGCTAGGGGGACGAGGGGGGAATCGATTTTTTCACAGCTATTTAGAGGAAGGTGTCCGGAATATATTTCAATTTGCTAAATTGCGGGATTCTTTGGGACTTGCAAGATATTGCAATACTTCATTCGACAGTATTTTATAATAAACTTTATATGGTAATTATTAAATCGAGGAGTGAATTTATATCACGGAAGAATGCCCTTTACTGCAAAAAAAGAATGAACTAAATACATGTAGAATTGTGACCCCCATACCCAAAAGAATAATACGCGATTTTTCGATAAAAAACACTGTCCTTAGAAACTCTAACTTTAAGTTGTCATTTATACCAAAAAACGGGCATTAAATTATGCAAATGTTTTCGTTTTTGAGACTGGTGGACATTTAGGAAGTAGGGTATATTCGAAAAATATCGATATGTGGAAGTTCATGTTTTGGTCATATGGCACACTTAACCCCAATCCGGACCACTGCGCGGCGCGCCGCGACTGTGAAATACCGACGCACAGTGGTCCGAAACCGTAAAAACACGAACTAAATTCATAGCACTGTTATTTGCACATTATTCATTATGAATAAAAAGATTTTAGGTAGTTCTTGACTTATAGAATATAATTGCAATGAAAAATTCTCTTATTATAATTAATCTAGTAGTAATATTTGATAAAATGTTGTTTTGTTGAAAAGGTTCTGATATTTTCTGTGGTGTGCAGTTATCTCTTAGGTAGATGGGATGTACCATCTACATCTAATGCGTGTTTATGATGTGATTCAACCGAACTAACATGTTACTAACAAAATATATAAAATTGTGAAGAATCGAAATACGCGCGCTTTCGGAAACGGGACCGCGATCGTCTTTTGTCGTCTTGACTACAGGGGCGTCCACCGCGTGGTGCTGCAGTGCGAACGGACCACTGATCGTATCTAGATGTATCACCTTTTTGCCTATTATAACCAAATAAATCTAATAAAAATTATTTAAAAAAATTATATTAAATAAGAAATTTTTGATAGAAAGAGAAAAGTTTATGACTAAACAAAAAGAATTTAGTCAATACAAGCATAGTTATTCATAAATGGATTTACTTCTATGTATGGCACTTTGGCGTTTTTAGGGAAAACGCCTAATTGACGTTTTTCCCCACTGTGCGGCGTTGTGACTGCACATATATTGTTATAACTTTCGGAGTTGCAAATAGTTGCAAGAAATTTTTGTGCAGGCATCTTAAGAAGGTTCTAATCAATACTTTTATATAAATTTTTAATTTTAATTTTATCTTTTATTTTTTTTTTTTTAATTTTATCGGTTCCGCGAATATCCATCCCCTTCATAAACCATATTAAAGTGGAAAAACGGGGGGGGATTCGCGAAAAGGTATTTTTCTAAGCGTATAAATACTTAGATACCTTTCATGTTACATGTACTTGTAGCTGGAAGAACTCTTTAAAAATATATAAACAGACTTGAGTTAGCTACACTCTGTAAAAAATATAGCATCGCAAAGTATAGCAAATTGAGACATTCGTGTTTTTACGGTTTCGGACCACTGTGCGGCGCCTGGACGGAAAGTTTAGTGTCAGTCACGGATGCGTGACGTGGCACTCGACGTGTTGTGAGTGTACCACCGGTGGTACACGTGGCACGGAACGTGTTAGCTACCGTTTTCTAACATTGATTATCCAAACACTTTTTTCATCATGAATAAAACACTTTATTCGTTTCGGGTAACGAATAAAAGTATGGAACGGTTATTAAACGACTTGTTTAATAACCGTTAATAACGCTTTCATTGTCCAATGTTTTTCGTTAATAACTCAAAAACGAAGCTTCGAATAATATGGTCATGGAAAAAGTTGTTCAGAATCACCTCAGCTAACCCCCATTTCCGGGTACCTCACGAGTTAAGAGACACCCTGTATATGTTACATCGAGGTCATAAGTATTTTAGAATGGCTTAGGTGGGGCATGGCGCAAGAAAGGTTGGAAAACACTGCTCTAGATATTACATATTATTACATGACATAAACATACAGGATTGGGCACATCTTATTTGAAATGATAATTAGAAATAACTGTCTAAATATAGGTTTCTATGCAAATAAATCCTATCATTTAAATTAGGAAATAAATTACTTCACTTTTGATAAATATCTGATTATTTCAAATAGTAATATAAAATAATTAATAACAATTTTTCGTACATTTTAAAAATAGTACCTGCTTGTTGTTGAAAATTATTCGCTTTTCAAACAAATCGATATTCAAATATTGCATCGGGTAATTACTTTGAGATTCATTAATCATGGAAACGGAAGGAACCAATATTGGGGGGACAAATAGTTTTTAAAATCCAAGAATTAATTTCAGACATATCCTTCGGTAACCGATGAAATATTATACAACCAACAGTTTCGAGAATAGCAGGGATGTTTACCCCGTCTACAATATTTGCAGAGATTTGAAATCATAGCAGCCCGGCTAGCTCAGTCGGTAGAGCATGAGACTGAGACGCACCGCGACCTTCGAAGGGAACGGACGTGCAAATGCAGAGTAGCAATAACTCAGTGCAATTACCACCACCATCGAAAAAGTATATTCGTGCAAACTCATATATTCAGTGCCTCTTCGAACACCATTAATCCAGTAAAAACGCAATCATTGTGGCCGTGTATCATTCCCAAAGTGAAGTGAAGTGATAGTACCAAAATTAGCGGAAGGCGGAAACCCACGGAGGGGAGTACTCCCCCGACCAAAGCAAACGAACGCAAAGTAATATGTGAAACGACAGGCGGAACCAGCCTAAGAAGCATAAGGAAACTAACAAACCTGATCAATGAATGTGGGCCAAACCAAAGAAAAAAAATATCAATCCACACGCAGATATCACAGGCTCTAAAGGAAACCGAACCCAAGCAAAAACCAAATCTGATACGAAGAGTGTCAACCACCACAGAAGAAGACCTACCTCAGCTATCAGAAATAAAACCGAAAATGGCACCCCAACCAAAGAAAAAGAGTAATAGCAGCAGCGACCAAATCAGCGAATTACTAAAAACGATCGACAATCTAAACAAGACGATCGAAAACCTAGCGAAGCAGCTAGATGAAGAAAGGTCGAGAAACACAGCCCCTTCGGGGAAAACCCAAACCTGCACCACGAAGCGCAAGGCCACAAGCGACCAGGCCGACGCACCCGAACAGCCGCCCGCGCCAATAGCAGAAAAATCGGCAAGTTCGCCCGCGCGGGAAATACCCGCGCAAGGATCCCCGCCAAGAAAAGCAGCAGGCACCATTTGCTCCACCGAAAGTGCGACACTAGCGGCGCCCCCAGCAAACAGCGACGGCCAAAACAAGGACTGGACCATCGCCCCCTCCAAAAGGCAGCGGCAAAATCCAACCCCCACCCCGCACGACACAGAAGACAACTGCAAGAAAGCAACAAGGGTCAAACCAACCACCGCAGCGCAAAGGCAGGAAAACCAAGAAGGAACGCATACCGCCAGGACCAAAGAGATGCCACAACAAGATGACCACGGTACCAGCAAGCCCCCAATCATCAACATAATAGGAAGCACCCAGCATACAACCTACAGGCTGATAAAAGAAGCACTAGGTATAAACTCATTCAAAATTAAACATATAAATGCCACTAAGCACTACGTACAACTAGACAACCTCAAAGAATACAACGTTACAATCAACGCACTAACGAACAGACAGACCCAATTCTACACCTTCACCCCTAAAGCACTGAAACCTCAAACACTATTAATCAAAGGACTCGACTCCAGCTTTGAACCGGAAGAAATTCTAACGGAACTTACCAACCTCCGACTAAGCAGAGTCAACTTCATAAAAGTATCACACTTCCCCAGAAATAACGTAGACGCAACAAACAAGAAACACCCCTTTTTCCTGGTCCAGATCACTCCCGACAGCGACACCAACCAATTAACCACGACAAAACGACTCCTCCACCAAGTTATTACATGGGACAAACTACGTAGGAAAGATCCCACAATGTGTGCCCGCTGCCAAAGAACGGGGCACACTTCCAGAAACTGCAACCTGGAATTCAGGTGCGTGAAATGCGCAGATAAGCACGAACCGGGACAGTGCAAAATAGCCAAAGACACGAAACTCCCCGCACTTCAAGTATATTGCATCAGATGCAAAGATTTCGGACACCCTGCATCCTATAAAGGCTGCCCCAAATTCAAAGAACTAAAACTGAAAATCAAAAACGCAGCCATCATAAAAGCAAGCTCCAAGCTAGAAGCACTCACCAAAGCAAAAAATTCTCTCACAAACAACATAATCAGACCAGACATCTCTTACGCAATGGCGTTAGCACACCCAAAATCCCACACCCACACGACCGCCGCCCACCACCCCCCATCCCCACTCTCCATCCAACCCCCACTCCCCACCCCACCCCCACCACAACCACCAAAAACACAATCTACCAAGCAAACAAACCAGCCTTCACAGAACCATTCTCAAATCCCATACGAGAAACTCTTCAATGATTTAAAAAATTTCATCCTACCGCAAATCAACAGACTAGAAAACATAATAGAAAATAATTCCAGCCGGATCGACAAACTGCACGACTTATACTTCGGCATACCCCCAGACCACATGAACATAGACATCACCACTGATTCCAATGAATAGCACAGCCACTACAAACCTCACACTAATATCAGCGAACATTAACTCCATCGCATCAAATGAAAGGAGATACAATTTAACTCAAATTTTAAAAACAGAAAACCCCGATATAGCACTCCTTAACGAGACAAAACTAAAATCACAGCACAGCCCGAGATTTAAAGATTACAACCTCTTGAGAAAAGACAGAGCCAATAACAACGGAGGGGGCGTTGCACTATTAATAAAAAAACACATAGCTTTCGAGCTCATCCCCCTAGAGCCAGTCACGGAAATAATAGAAAGCATCATAATAAAGATCAAACTGCAGAGCAACAGCAACCTATTCATAATAGCAGGATACGCAGCAGGAACCCAAGCTAATGAATTCATAAAAGAACTGTCACACATATTCACGCACCTAGCACTCAGAAACCCAAACAATTATTACATCCTAGCCGGTGACCTAAACGCGAAGCACCAAAGCTGGAATAACAGCCATTACAACGGCAGAGGCCTAGCCCTATCAAACTGGATAAGCAAAACCAGCATAGAGAACAGAACTTCCTTATTATGCACCAACACCCCTACCTTCCCAAGAAGCAACGCCTTCCTCGATATCTGCCTTCTAGACAGTAGAATGCGCATTCTCAACAAAAACTCAGACAACACCATCCCCACCCTAAACATTGACAGCGACCACAGAGCAATCCAAATCCACTTCGCGCTACCCGGAAAAGAAAACCAAATCCCGTTCACCACACCTGCATCCCCATTAAATTACAATAAAACCGACTGGACAAAGCTACAAAAAGACATAAACAAAAACTGGACAACAAAAATACCCACAAACAGAAACCTACAAAACGAAGAAATAGACAGCCATCTTACCAACATGAACAAGATCATACTAAACGCGATCCACAGAACAGTACCCATCCTACCCGACTACAACTCGGCCGAACTGTACGAAAATAGAAAAATCAAAAACCTCCAAAAGACCAAAAGCAAATTACTGACAACGTTACATAACGAATACAGACACCCATCCCACCTCTCGCAATTAATAATAAAAACAGCAAAGTCACTCCTCAAGAAATGCAAAGCAAAAATTAAACAAGAGTTCCAAAAATCTATAAATGCATACTGGGAAAACAAAACGAAAAACATACCCACAAACTCTCAACAGATGTTCCCCAGAATCAATTCCATATTCAGAAAAAAAGAAGGTATAGCCATACCAAGCCTGAAAATCGACCACACAAATATAAACTTAATAGCCAAAGCCGGAATAAGCCTCAACACCCTCAGCAAAGACACAGACGGAAAATTCATAATCTCAAAAGACACAGACAAACTCGACATACTAGGAGCCCACTTCGCAGCGACAAGTTCACAAAACACATCAATGGGAAAATTCAGACTAACTGAACTGGTAGAAAAACACCATGCTAAAAATGACAGTAGCACAGATCAACAAGCCAAAAACACCATCATACAGTTCTCCGACACCAACCAAGCCAATAACCCAAAATACGAAACAGACGATAAATACTTCACCAAGACCGCGCACACATTACATCTCTTCAAGAAACTGAACAACAAGAAATCCGCGGGTCCAGACAACATCCCAAATATAATTCTGAAAAACCTACCTACCAAACTCATCGACAGCTACAATATCCTCTTCAACAACTGTCTCAACAACAACTACTTCCCCGACGCTTGGAAAACAGCAAGAGTCATACCATTAAAAAAAAAAGGAAAAGACCTGTCCAATCCATCCAGCTACCGCCCAATTAGCTTACTTCCAAATATCTCAAAAATCTTCGAAAGGCTCATCAAAGGAGCCCTGGAAAGATTCTTTTCGGCACACAATATAATACCAGACACTCAATTCGGATTCAGACCGCAACTCAGCACCACGCACGCAATCCACACCCTAACTTCAGACATACAACACGCCTTACACAATAACGAAAACGTTGCAGCCTGCCTAATAGACCTAGAAAAGGCCTTTGATACAGTTTGGATAAAAGGCCTGCTCTACAAACTATCAAAGAAAGGCTGCCCAAACCCACTACTAAAAATAATAACTAACATGACACAAAACAAAAAATTCTTTACGTCTACCACGAAGGCAAATTCGACATTAACACTGCACTTAACAGACGGACTGCAACAAGGAACAGTAACCTCTCCCGACCTCTTCAACTTTTACACCGCAGACATATCAAGACTATTTCAAATTCCCGAATCACCAGACGTAAAAACGCTACACTTCGCGGACGACCTCATAATATACATTCGAGGCAAAAACATAACAAAAATCCAGGAAAAAATGCAACACTTATTCAACAAGATAGACGACTACTACTGTACCTGGAAATTAAAGATTAACCCAACAAAATCCGAAACCATCCTATTCAGAAAGAAGATCAAGAACCAATCAAAAAATTTCAAACAATCCTACAAAACGTTCCAAATAAGACATAAGACTACAGCAATACCACACAAAAAATCAGTTAAATACCTAGGCATCAATATGGATGAACTCCTCCTATATAACCAACACATTGACACACAAATAGAAAAAGCAACAAAGACATTCATAATCAACGCCAAACTCTTCCACTCTAAATACTTGAAACCAAAAATAAAAATCACATGCTACATGCTCTTAATAAGACCGATCCTAACATACGGCTGCCCGACGTGGTACAACATAAGCCCGCAAACTATGGAGAAACTCCGAATCCTGGAAAGGAAATGCCTAAGGGCGTGCACGGGCATAAATAGAAGCGAAAAGTCCAACTACAGACAATACACGAATAACAAAACACTTTACGACGCCGCAAAAATACCACGAATAGACAGCCACATTATAAAGCTATCCAGAGATTACTTCGCCAATATCCCGAAAATAAAAAACAACCATCTAATAAACAGCTCCCTATACCCATATGACGAGTTCCATCAAAAGACACTATCATCCGGAAACATCCCTCCGGAAGCATTCCTACTCCTCGACAAATCGGGCAGGATCACCGACCAGCACAACGTACCAATAATCTACCACATACAGCGCCCAACAAACAACAAACAAATTTTATACGAGCCTTACGTTAATAGTAAAAGCACCACTCTCCGCCTAGTACACAGCACCGACATACCAGAACGCGACAGAAATAATAAATACCATCATAACAAAAAAAAATACTGGTGGCTATAAAAATAAAATATGCTAAACCGGGCACAAAAATTACATGTCCTTACTTCTAATTACACCTAAGCCTGTACATATTGTAAATACCCTAGTCTTCTAAGGCCTGCCAATCAAGCAGGACCGCGTGCCTGAATGCAGTATGAATGTACGAAGAATGCGTGTAGTATGTATATGAAGTATGTATGTATGCAAATTATGTATAAATTAATCTAAGCTCCTAACTGTAAGACCCCCACCCCTCCTCCTCTAATGAACAGAAGACCCGACTCCCAATATCCAGTTTTTCGGTTTCTGCTGCTACCCAGCAACACCTTTTCTCGGATAATAAATACAAAATGTACGGTCTAATAAACCAGATCGCCGAATCACAGAAAAAATATAAGGGGAACCAAACCCCCAATGCCCCCCTTGGGTAAAAAAAAAAAAAAAACACCCTATACAGTCTGCGAGCGTCACCTCCCGACCATGCAGCCATATTTTAACTAGAAAATAATCGCATAGACTATTCACTATAAGGCACCAATGTACTCAACACATGTAAACATTGACTATGAATAAAACTACTTCTATCTATCTAGAGCATGAGACTCTTAATCTCAGGGTCGTGGGTTCGAGCCCCACGTTGGGCGAATATTTTTTTAACAATTTTCTTGGAGTTTAATTAATATCTTTAATATATAAACTATTATAGTTGGCCTTTTTTCTTTTCCATGTTTAATTTAAAGACAATCAATGTCGTTAGGAACAAATATGAGTATGTATATCTAAAAAAAATGTGATCGTTCTACTCTACGGATGACACCTTTTCGCTTCATTTTGGTTCTGGTTGCTTTTCCCGAATTTTCCTCATTCATCGATGACTCTATTGGAAATGGGTTTATTAAATAACTCTTTATTCGTCTGTGATTTAATAATATACTTTGTTAACCACGCACTGGGAGTGACTTCTTTAATATTGCAATGGTCTGAAGGAACTAAGAGCATCTAAATTAAGGATACGATCAGCGTGGCTCCGTTTTCCGTCCGTTCGACAGACGACCGGCAACGAGCTCAAATGCACGATGCCTTGGGACGCATGTGTGTGTGTCTTATCATCCGAATTCGTGGTTAGAGTGGCACCGATATCGGGCGATGTGACGTCAGCTACATGTGTGAGCGTTTGGATGTATTGAGAAGCATGTGTGTGATCTATCGGTGTAGCCGTTTTCGTCGGGCAAGGCGAAAGCCGGACAACTATTTTGAGTTTTGTCGTAGATACACTTCAGACGCCTCCTCCTGGTTCCCGTTCCTACAAAAACAAACCTTTCGACGGCCAGGTCGACAGACGTTGGGGTTCTCGAGGGCCCGCACTTAACACTTGAACTATGGCCCCGCTGATAACAACAATGAAACTTTGCTATGGCTCATTCTTTTGTTATGAAACTTATACCTAGACATTAGTGACATTTTTCTGATTACAATGACACCAAACACGATATAATTTGGACTACATTTACTGGTTTAATTGATGGTAATAAGTTTCGGACGCAGAAACGGATGGCGCGTGAAAAAGAAAGAGAAGCTGCGACTGTGACAATCGGCAAAGACCAGATGCGTTTTTGTACTGATCAAGATACCAATGCATTGCAATCTTTTTTATTTTCAGTCCTTTTTTTATACAGTTTTGATCAATATATTTGTGATATTATTCCGATTAAAATGTGTCCAAAGGCGACGGTCTGCTTATGACTTTTTTTTAAATTTGGAAGCAGGTATGTACATGCGACCGGAAAGGTATGTAAGCAACAGCCTATTTTCCCCAAAGCGGCCAAAAACCTCAAGGACTTTCCGAATATAAATACCAGTACAGTACCAGTAACAGGTACATTGATCCTTTCATAGTCAACTATCTTGGGTAATAAAAGTTTTACAGCTTAGAACAAATGTTTAAAATCGACTTTTGCCCAGGTAGATCGAGCAAATACCACACTGTGCAACGTCAATAACTTCGGGACCATAAATTACCTCCTTCCTAAAAATCAAATCTACCTCCACACCATCACATTCCTTTTTCTCAATTAAGTTTTAAAATTAAAATGAAGTAACAAAAAATTAACACAGAATCTGAAATTGTTACAATCAGTTAAAAATATAAGTTGAAATAAATAAGGGTTGAATATATGATTTGAGTCAGAAAATAGTTTTTGCGCCTTTCCCAGGCAATTTGTACTCCACCGCGCGTCCGCGGGCAATCTATGGCTCACACACATACCTACTAAGGCTACATTGGAACCGAACCGTTTACATTGGAACCGAATTGACCCGAAATGCCACGGACGTATTCGGAAACCGAATCAAATCCATTAGAATAAATGGAAGCGGTAGCACTGCAACCGATCCGAATTCGTGCGAAGACGCGAGGCACTTGACGAGGTTTGATTTTTTCGTCCGAGTTTAAATGGCTCCCCCCCCCCCCCCCGAATCGAGAGTCGTGGCCGTTTTTTCATTATAGGTTCGTCCTAAATAAACAGAAATACGATCTTTTCGTCCGAATTCGCTAGCCGTTCAAACGAGTTTGATTTTTTCGGATGCGAACTGTGCTTATCTCATGAAATTGAGAGCGCTCGCGCTTCATTCCCGCCACTGAACCGGTCCCCTCGCCCAGGTTTGAGTGGAAGGAGCAAACTGATACGTTTTGACTAGCCGACATGTCCCGGCGGCAGGCAACTTAAGAAAACAAACATATGTCTTCGTATCCGTGAGACAACACTAATTTTTGTATTGTTACGTATTGCGCTATGAAAATTATATTAAAATACTCGTGAAGCTGCTGTGATTAAAATGAGACTAAACACGATAGAATTTGGACCATATTTACTTATATGTTTACATAATTAAACTCTCACCCTTTATTTTAAGGCAGCAAAGTGGAAATTCCCACCTAATTTCAAATATTAACACGTTGAGCGCCATGTCAGCCATCGGTGGCTGACACTAGACTTTCCGTTTAGGCCGCGTCACCCATTGGTGGCTGACAGCGTGTAACATGAGAACTATAAAATTTTACACTATTTTACGGAATTACAGAAAATTTATTTAAAATTTACTTAATTTGGTATCATTACAGGATTAATGGGATTCATTGTAACATGGTAAACATAAAAATGGTTTTCCTTCACAAGTATTACAGAATGTTACAACACGCTTGGTCTTTCTTCTTGCCATCACTCTACCATCTTTTCTTACATTTTTGTCATAACATAATTTACAGTACTTTCGAACTTCAGAGACTTTTCCCGATTTTCTTTCGAGTTTGTGTTTGTTTCCGGATCTTCTTGCAATTCTGCTCGGTGGAATGTTTTCTTTGTCACAACTTATAAGATGGACTGCTAATTTTTTCCGAAATTCGGTAATGCTAATGTTCTGCTTCGTAATATTTTTATATAGAATGTAACTATTTACAACTGTAGTATTTAGTAACAATTCGAAAGCTAGTTTTCTATACCATTTTAGAGACTTGCGTAATGGATTGTTGTAGGCGTTCATTTGGTCGGATAAGTCGACAGCTGACTTTTGTCTGTTGTAGTCTACTATAATTTGTGGCTTGATCTGGCCTCCTGATCGGCATTCAACATTCACCATTTCTGACGAGTGCTTTGTCGATAGAACTAGGATGTCTTTCTTATCTTTCCACTTCAAAATAGTTATCCCCTGGTTATTTTCCTTTGCTATTATTTCTCCTCGTTTTAATTTTGTTGAAAGCACTTGGTGCGAATTTCCTCTTCGATTTGTACGTAGTGTTCCCACTAAATGGGTTCCCACGCATCCATTTCGAAGAAATCTTATATGGGCGGGCCAAGCGGTAAGGAAAACAAAACAGACTTGGCGCGTAACGTGTTGAATCAATGACTATAGGTATCACGTTCCAAACGTACACTATGTTCTACTGCGATCGGAAACACCGGTCCTTCAATACCAGCGCTTTAATCGAAGCGGCGCGCGTGGCCTGAACGGGATTGTCTTAGAAATACGCGTGGCGCTCAACGTGTTAATTACGTATTGAAGTCTCTACTTTAATGTATATCTATTCCGTCAGTTAATTGTTCCAAGGATTAGTGCACGAAAATAACAATTCGGGAAGAGTCAATCCAACTTTCGTTTCGGTCATAAAGAACCCAGATTGACCGCGGAGGTTTATTTCAGGTCAACTTCTTCACAGAGTGCTTTTATGTCTTTAAAGAATCAGGCAATTAAAGAACCAGGTGGCCAAAAGCGCGTCGGTGCCAAATTTCTAAAAAGGCAAAGTTATCTTTACACTCCTAGTAATCGCGGCCGGTCCCGACCTGCGACCCCTCTTCGAGAAATTACTGTAGGTATATTGTCGCATTGATTGTTACATTTCGGTCAATGAATATTAATGAGTCTTCACTCGGAGTTGGAGGGAAAACCACTATACACCCTCGAACAACGCGGGTCCAGGACCCTCGAACGACGTCTGGTCCACACGTACCCTGAGTCAATAAAATCCGATCATAAAACCGATGTCAGGTATCGAAGGCCGTCGTATTGTTCGGTTCTTCCGACCAAACAGTTACCGTATGAATCGAGCATCTACATCGAATTGAAACAGATATAAAACTGCTTGGAGAATGAGATGAGATTGCATTTGTTTCTAGACATAAAATAAATTAATATGAAAGAAATGTGTCGGGACAAAAAAAAATTATCCCGAAGAAAACTGCCGGTCGGAACTCACGTAGTTTATGGCAGAGTCGCTGCTATTGTGTTAAAAAAGAGAGGCAACGTGTCCACTGGTACTGCCATTGGTTGGCAGTCGGAATTGTTATTTTATTCTAAGCCCTACCATCTGAATAATATAACCCAGATGGTCAAAGCGGTAATTTAGCGAAAGCAATATACGGTCCGAAAGAAGAGAGTTGCTCTGTCTGTTTTTCGGGAAAGCTGAATTTTGGTAAAAAGGGCATAATGGTTTCGGACGGTCACAGTGCCAGATGTCTTTATGGTTCCAGGTAACTGAACCATATGGTTCCGGGTTATAGATTCCAGATATGTTAAAATACGAAATCGTAGTTTTGAAGCCCACCTTGACTTATGTCCACGGTTCATTATTCCCCTTATAATCTATCTTTCCGAAACTGTTTATGACCCGGCATTGCGAGCAAAAAAGAAAAGTTCATTTTGAGACTCGAAGCGTCGCGACATACCTGTCCATCTTGATGAAGGGAGTGGGGCACCCTTTATTAGCGTTTTGCCTTAGAAATTGGGGTGGGGGCCGGTTTGCAAACGAACTTGCAAACATTACATTAGTTCAGTTTTGGATACAGTACAGTGAACAGTGAAGCACAAAAATTGAAGAACATGAATATTGCACAACTGATTAACCGTTTGAGTGCGGCGAAGCGCTATCGCGCTTCGCTTGTTATATGCTAAAAATGCGGAGGAGCGCGATCGCGCTTCTCTTGTCCAGCCAAGAATGCGGAGACGCGTGACCACACCGCTGTTTGTTAGTATACTTTTCGTATTAATTGAGAACAGTTGTATTTATATTTATTGCATTAAAAATTGTTTTCTTTTTTTTAACAAGTGTTATACTGATAATTACAAAAAGCACTATGCCAAATTATGATTCATCTGAAAGTGACTATGATATGAGCAGTAATGATGAAGAGTGTAGTAATGACTTTGAAACTGATAGTGGAAGTGATATTATCATTCCTTCTAAGAGATTACGAATTATTAGTGATAGCAGTGATGATGAGGAAGTAACTGCAAGTGCCTCCGATGGCGATAATATCGATGAATTTTTACCGGTAAACACAATATTTTCGAATGAATCGAATAGTTTTTTTGAAGTACCCGGTCCAAAAAATGCCCCTGCTTCTGATGCGAAACCAATTGAATATTTCAATAAATTTTTTTCAAATTCGCTCTTCACTACAATGGTAACGGAAACGAATCGCTATGCTGAGCAGTTTTTGAATTCCGGAAAAAAATTGAAACGACGTTCACGCGCAAAGTCTTGGGTACCAGTAACTGTTACAGAAATGAGAGCATTTGTTGCAGTTTTATTAGAAATGGGCATTACAAGACGACCTTCAATACACTCCTATTGGAGTAAAGATTCGAGAAACATCCCGTGGTTTGGAAAAATGTTTAGTAGAGACAGGTTTCAATTGATTTTGAACTTTTTCCATTTAGTAGACAATAACAATTTAGCACCACCAGGAGATTCAGGTTACGATCCGTGCGGTAAATTCAACTTTTTAGCAGATTACGCCAATAAAATTTTTCGCGAACAATATACACCACACCGCCAGTTGAGTATAGACGAATCATTAGTTGGTACTCACTGTCACTCTATTATAAAGCAGTATCTTCCTAACAAAAAACACCATAAATGGGGAATCAAGTTCTGGATGATTTGCGATTCTGTTTCAAATTATTGTTTGGGATTTTCTTGTTATCAAGGTGCAAAATCAAGCGATGATAAAAATGAAATAAATAAGAATGGTCTCGGATATGTAGTGGTTGAGAAATTGTTATCACTCGGAAATTACTTGAATAAAGGATACCATTTATTCATAGATAATTTTTTCACAAGCATACACCTTGCAAAAGGATTGTTAGAGAAAAATACATATCTAACTGGCACCATTCGGAGAAATAGAAAATACATTCCAAATGAGGCAAAATTTGCACAGGTTGGTCAGCCAAAATATTTCAAAAATGACAAAATACTTATGTGCTCTTTCCGAGACAAACAAACTAAAAAAAATCCCGTCATATTGATATCCACAAATTGCACAACAGGAAATATAACCGTTACAAAGAAAAAAGGTAATTTTCAATCTGTAAAGGAAAAACCAATTATCATTCACAATTATAATCAGTTTATGAATGGAGTAGATGAATCCGACAAAATGTTATATACATATCTCGATGAAAGACGGACTCTCAAATATTGGAAGAAAGTTGTTTTCAACATTTTTGTTAGAATGGTGCTAAATTCTTACATAATATACTCAGAGAATTGTCTGGGTAAAAAATTAACACGACTGCAATTTACTTCAAGCATAATTCATGCTATAGAGAAGGAGTGGTTAGCAAGCAAAAATGAAACTGCAAGTCCAATAAGTAAAAAGTTTGCTTTAGAAAAATTGCCAGGACGAAACTTGCGACAGTGTGAGGTTTGCAGCAAAAAAAATGGAAACGGAATTAAACGATCCAATTTAATTTGCGCTGTTTGTAAAAAAGGAATTCATGGCGTTTGTGCAGCAAAACACTCATGTAATAAGTGAGAATAAAAAACATTTTTGTTAGTAAAAATTACTTGTTTTATAATAATTAAAACTATTTTTATTATTTTCCAAAAAAAATAATTACGCATTTCATTCCGCACTTTTAGCATATACGTAAAAAAATTCTTCCGCACTCAAACGGTTAATCTTGTGTTCTTGGAGAACCATTTATGGGACATGAGGAACAGGAATTACCACAACAGGGACATGTGTCGGGAAAAGTGGCAGAAAATTAGTGAAGAAATGGGTTCGAGCGGTAAGTGTAAAAATTTTGTTTATTTATGATTCTAAATTTTGTACAACATATACTTCTTAAATACGTGGTCTTCAATTATGAGTGGTAGATACAGTGTTCAATTCTCCTATGCTGCTATTGAAATAATTTTTGTATACATCTCGATTTAAACACGCTGGTCTACCACCATGATTATAGCGCCTTGAAACATTTGCATTTGTTTCGCTGCCAGTTGCGAAGTCCTGTGCTGTCACATTGCAACCCTCTTTATCAATTACTATATTATGCAGTAAACAAACACATTTTAATATTGCATCGATGCGTTCAGGATATACTTGCAACTCAGTTTTCAAGCACCTCCATTTAGCAACTAATATGCCAAACGCATATTCAACACATCGTCGAGCTCTAGACAGTCTAAAATTGAAAATTCGTTCTTCATTTGTAAGATCTTGTCTAGAATATGGCCTGAGTAAATATTGCTTGAGTGGGTAGGCTTCATCCCCCAACAAAACGTAAGGTGCTAAAATTTGTGAATTCGGAAGTAATTTAGCTTCTGGCATATTGAAGTTACCAGTTTCTAAACGATTATAGATGTTTGATAAGGAAAATATCAGCTACACCTTGCAACACGATGGAAAAATATTGTTTATAATTATAATATTGTGATCCTGAATGTTTTGGACATTTAATGCGGATGTGTTTTCCGTCAATGCATCCAACGCAGTTTGGAAAATTCCATATATTGAAAAAATCATTTGCGATGTTTTGTAAACGTCCCTTGGAGGGAATGGGCATATGTGCCGCACAAAAAGAACCCCATATGGCGAGACACGTATCATATACAATTTTTCTTATTGTTGTATGTGCCATTCTATATGAAAAGCTCAAAGATCTGAATGATAAACCAGTAGAAAGAAATCTGTAATGGAATAATTATTTATTATTTGTTTTTGTTTTTAGTCGAGGCAGTTAAAACAAGGTGGAGGGGCTTGCGCGACACGTTTCGTCGTGAAGTCCAGAAACTAAAACAAACACGGTCAGGTGATGCAGACGGGGTGGTGGCGACTTCGTCATGGGTGCACTTCTCGGCCCTACAATTCCTCAATGACCAGTTCGTGCCGAGGCAAATGAGTGGGAATTTCGAACAACTGGAAATAGAAGTGAGCGAAGAGCAGGCGCCACCTGACCATGATTTGAACGCAGAGGAAGGCAGCGAAGGGGAAGGTGCGCAGACTCTGAAGCGAACGAGAAGTGCGGATGCAAAAATTGGGAAGAAAAAGTCGAAGTCTGACAAGAAGCAGGTTTTCGAAACCATAATACACTTGGAGCGTGAGAAAATGAAGCAAATAGCCGAGCAATCCACTTCCGGGGGGGGGGGGGGCAGATTATTTGTACATGCTGAGTTTAGTGCATTCATTAAATAAAGTTCCGGAACATCGGAAACATATATGAGGGATCGATTTATTCGGATGTTTCCGCCTAATGTCGGAGAGGTGGTGGGCCTCGCTTGTTTTGTTTTGCGCGTATTGCGTCGGAAGGACACCAGTCTTTGTCTAGCGGTCGACGGGGAGAGTGCGACATTCGTCTTTCGTCTTATTATATTCTTTTAATATCGTATTTAACTATTAATAAATCATATACACTTAATTGCTGAGCTTATTCGGATACGATTCATCACCCTCGATATCCCAATCCTACATGTATTCCGCGGAAAATTGGAAGCTGTCTTCCGTGACGAAGAAGCGAGAAATATACAAAACAGTGTATAAAATACTATAAATAAAAATTACCTTACCTTAATGTAACTGCAAGTTTTTCTCCTGGACAAATGCATTCTCGAAAATTTGATTGCGTCTTCAGTTTTTCTTCAATTCTATTTAAAATGTAGAAAAATGTTTCAGGAGTCATTCGGAAATATTCTCTAAATTTCTCCGGTTGATTTATGAGATCGTGAAATAAAGTGTGGTATTCCCCATTCTCTTTCCGTGAGGCAAAAATTTCATTTACCTCTCTCGGAAATAGAACGTCTATTAGAAACAATCTTAAGAAAGGATTGTCTAAGAAATAGTTAAACTCAGCCAAATTCATGTGCATCTTGCACGAAGGACGACCCAGAAATGAGAACTCGTCGTCATGCTGATGGGGACCGGACATCTAGTAAAGAAGCAGTGGGGAGGAAACACATGTTTCGACCCTCTCAGCTTCGCTACAGACTAGCAGATTATTCTTACCTATTTTACATGAATTCATGAATTCATGAATTTTTACATGAATTCTAAGAGCTATGGCGAAGAATTAGAAATGCGAACATCAAGCCTGCTGATTTACGTTTAGTTGTATTAAAATAGTTATGCACCGTAAAAGCAACAATTTATTTTTCCCGTTCTAATCTTTCATTTGTTAACAAGGTTGTTAATAAAACATTATCCTAAAAATAATAATAATTAGCTAAATCCATGTCCCTTTCCTACGGCGTGAATCATTGAGATGCGAACGAATATTCGTCGGAATAGAATACGCAGCCACTAGCACCACCCCACTTCGGATAGCCGATTCGGTGTCTGCGGACGACTTCGGAAGGCCGAAATTCGGTTCCACTGTAAACGTAGCCTAACACGAATGCACGTATCGGACGACATTGCCCGGCATGTCGGTCGTCTGTCGAACGGAGAAACAATAGATAAAACCTTATAGCCAGAGATGAGAATCAACAGTATAAGGTATCCCCTTGCACACGATTATGAAAGACCAGACGTACCGCGACCTTCGAAGGGAACGGACGTGCAAATGCCTAGTAGCTACCTAGTAGCTACTGAGTAGTAGCTACAACTCAGTGGAATTACCACCATCAACGAAAAAGTGTATAAATGCAAGTTCATATATACAGTGCCCCTACAAAGTCCATTAACACAGTGATAACAGAGCCATTTCGGCCTGTTTCTTTTGCTCTTTTTCACGTGCATCATATCCCTATGTGAAGTGAAGTGAAAGTGCCAAGATTAGCGGAAGGCGGAAACCCACGGAGGGGAGTACTCCCCCGACCAAATCAAACGAATGCAAAATAATGTGTGAATCAACAGGCGGAACCAGCCTAAGCAGCATAAGGAAGCTAGCAAACCTTCTCAATGGATGTGGACCAAACCACAGAAAAAAAATATCAATCCACACGCAGATATCTCAAGCACTAAAGGAAACCGAAGCCAAACAAAAACCAAACCTGATACGAAGAGGGTCAACCACCCCAGAGAAAGATCTACCACAGCTATCGCGGAGCGCAGCCCCTTCGGGGAAAACCCAAGCCTGCACCACGAAGCGTAAGGCCACGAGCGACCAAGCCGACGCACCCGAACAGCCGCCCGCGCCAAAATCAGAAATAACGGCAAGTTCGTCCGCGCGGGAAACACCCGCGCAAGGACTCCCGCCAAGAAAAGCAGCAGACATCCTATGCTCCACCGAATGCGCGCCACTAGCGGCGCCCTCAGAAAACAACGACGGCCAAAACAAGGACTGGACCATTGCCCCCTCCAAAAGGCAGCGGCCAATTTCAACCCCCACCCCACACGACACGGAAGACAACACTAAGAAAACAGCAAGAGACAAACCAGCCACCGCAGTGCAAATGCAGAAAAACCAAAAAGGAATTCATACCACCAAGACCAAAGAGACTCTACAGCAAAAAGACCACGATACCAGCAAGCCCCCAATTATCAACATCATAGGAAGCACCCAGCAAGCAACCTACAGCCTGATAAAAGAAGCACTAGGTATAAACTCTTTCAAAATTAAACACGTAAATGCCACTAAACACTATGTACAACTTGACAACCTTAAAGAATACAACATAACAATTAGCGCGCTAACGAACAGACAGATTCAATTCTACACATTCACTCTAAAAGCACTGAAACCCCAAACACAAAGGTAAAAAGTTAATCAAGGTTAATCAAAGGTCTCCACTCCAGCTTTGACCCGGAAGAAATCCTAACGGAACTGACCAGCGTCCGACTAAGCAGAGTCAATTTCATAAAAGTATCCAATTTCTCCATAAATAACGTAGACTCAAATAACAAGAAGCACCCCTTTTTCCTGGTCCAGATCACTCCCGACGGCGACACAAACCAACTAACCACGACAAAACGACTCCTCCACCAAGTCATTACATGGGCGCATTACAAGCTACGAAAGAAAGATCCCACAATGTGTGCCCGCTGCCAAAGAACGGGCCACACGTCTAGAAACTGCAACCTGGAATTCAGATGCGTGAAATGCACATATAAGCACGCACCGGGACAGTGCAAAATAGCCAGAGACACGAAACTCCCCGCACTACAAGTATATTGCATCAGATGCAGAGATTTCGGACACCCTGTATCCTATACAGGCTGCCCCAAATTCAAAGAGTTAAAACTCAGAATCAAAAACACAGCCATCGTAAAGGCAAACTCCAAGCTAGAAGCGCTCACCAAATCCAAAAATTCCCTAAACAACATAATCAGACCAGACATCTCTTTCGCAATAGCTCTAGCACATTCAGAATCCCAGCCCCACACCCACACGACCGCCGCCCACCATCCCCCAACCCCACTCCCCACCCCCACTCTCCATCCCACCCGCACCCCAATCACCAAAAACCCAATTTACCAATCAAACAAACCAGCCTCCGCAGAACCATACACAAATCCCATACGAGAAACTTTTCAACGACTTGAAAAACTTCATCCTACCGCAAATCAATAGACTAGAAAATATAATAGAAAATAACTCCACCCGGATCGACAAACTGCACGACCTATACTTCGGGATACCCCCAGACCACATGAACAATGCCACAATACCACAATATACACATAGACAATACCACATAGACAATACCACTGATTCCAATGAATACCCACTACAAACCTCACACTAATATCATATTAACTCCAAATATTATTAATATTAACTCCATCGCATCAAATGAAAGGAGATACAATTTAACCCAAATTTTAAAAACAGAAAACCCCGATATAGCACTCCTTAACGAGACAAAACTAAAAGCACAGCACAGCCCGAGATTCAAAAATTACAACCTCATAAGAAAAGACAGGGCCAATAACAACGGAGGAGGCGTTGCACTCTTAATAAAAAAACACATAGCTTTCGAACTCATCCCCCTAGAGCCAGAGACGGAAATAATAGAAAGCATCATAATAAAGATTAAACTCCAGAGCAACAGCAACCTATTCATAATAGCAGGTTACGCAGCAGGAACCCAAGCTAATGAATTCATAAAAGAAACCCAAACAATTATTACATCCTGGCCGGCGACCTAAACGCGAAGCACCAAAGCTGGAATAACAGCCATTACAACGGCAGAGGCCTAGCCCTAGCAAACTGGATAAGCAAAACCAACATAGAGAACAGAACTTCCTTATTATGCACCAACACCCCTACCTTCCCAAGAAGCAACGCCTTCCTCGATATCTGCCTACTGGACAGTAGAATACACATATTCAACAAAAACACAGACAACACCATCCCCACCTTAAACATAGACAGCCACAGAGCAATCCAAATCCATTTCGCACTACCCGGAAAAGAAAACCAAATTCCGTTCACCACACCCACATTCCCATTAAACTACAATAAAACAGGCTGGACAAAGCTACCAAAAGACATAAACAAAAACTGGACAACAAAAATACCCACAAACAGAAACCTACTAAACGAAGAAATAGACAGCCATCTTACCAATATGAACAAGATCATACTAAACGCGATTCACAGAACAGTACCCACCCTACCCGACTACAACTCGGCCGAACTGTACGAAAACAGAAAAATCAAAAACCTCCAAAAGACCAAAAGCAAATTACTGACAACGTTACATAACGAATACAGACATCCATCCCACCTCTCGCAATTAATAGTAAAAACAGCAAAGTCACTCCTCAGGCAATGCAAAACAAAAATTAAACAAGAGTTCCAAAAGTCCATAAACTCATACTGGGAAAACAAAACGAAGAACATACCCACAAATTCTCAACATATGTTCCCCCGAATCAACTCCATATTTAGAAAAAAAGAAGGTATAACCATACCCAGCCTGAAAATCGACCATACTAATATCAACTTAATAGCTAAAGCCGGAATAAGTCTCAACACCCTCAACAAAGACACAAACGGAAAATACATAATTTCACAAGACACAGACAAACTCAACATACTAGGAGCACACTTTGCAGCGACAAGTACACAAAACACATCAATGGGAAAGTTCAGACTAACGGATCTGGTAGGAAAACACCATGCTAAAAATGACAGTAACACAGATCACCAAGCAAAGAACACCATCACACAGTTCTCCGACACCAACCAAGCTAATAACCCAAAATACGAAACAGACGATAAATACTTTACCAAGACCGCGCACTCATTACATCTCTTCAAGAAAGTGAACAGCAAGAAATCCACGGGTCCAGACAACATCCCAAATATAATACTGAAAACCTATCTACCGACAGCCTCATCAACAGCTACAATATCCTCTTCAACAACTGTCTCAACAACCACTACTTTCCCGACGCTTGGAAAACAGCAAGAGTCATACCACTAAAACAAAAAGGAAAAGACCTGTCCAAACCATCCAGCTACCGTCCAATTAGCTTACTCCCAAATATCTGAAAAATCTTCGAAAGGTTCATCAAAGGAGACCTGGAAAGTTTTTTTTTCGGCACACAATATAATAAAAGACACTCAATTCGGATTCAGACCACAACTAAGCACCACACACGCAATCCACACCTTAACTTCCGACATACAACACGCCGTACACAATAATGAAAACGTAGCAACCTGTCTAATAGACTTAGAAAAGGCCTTTGACACAGTTTGGATAAAAGGTCTGCTCTACAAACTATCAAAGGAAGGCTGCCCAAATCCACTGCTAAAAATTATAACAAACATGACACAAAACAAAAAATTCTTTACGTCTAACACGAAAGCAAATTCGACATTAACACTGCACCTAACAGATGCACTACAACTAGGGACAGTAACCTCACCCGACCTCTTCAACTTTTACACCGCAGACATATCAAGACTATTTCAAATACCCGAATCACCAGACGTAAAAACGCTACACTTCGCGGACGACCTCATAATATACATCCGAGGCAAAAGCATAACAAAAATCCAGAAAAAAATGCAACATTTATTCGACAAGACAGACGATCATTACTGTACCTGGAAATTAAAGATAACCCAACAAAATCCGAAACCGTCCTATTCAGAAAAAAAATCAAGAACCAATCAAGAAATTTCATACAATCCTACAAAACGTTCCAAATAAGACATAAAACTACAGCAATACCACACAAAAAATCAGTTAAATACCTAGGCATCAATATGGACGAACTCCTCCTATATAACCAACACATAGACACACAAATAGAAAAAGCAACAAAGCCATTCATAATCAACGCCAAACTATTCCACTCTAAATACTTGAAACCAAAAATAAAAACCACATGTTACATGCTCTTAATAAGACCGATCTTAACATACGGCTGCCCGACGTGGTACAACATAAGCCCACAATCCATGGAGAAACTCCGAATCCTGGAAAGGAAATGCCTAAGGGCGTGCACGGGCATAAATAGAAGCGAAAAGTCAAATTACAGACAATACACGAATAACAAAACACTTTACGACCTCGCAAAAATACCAAGAATAGACAGCCACATTATAAAATTATCCAGGGACTATTTCGCCAATATCTCGAAAATAAAACACAACCATCTAATAAACAGCTCTCTATACCCATATGACGAATTCCATCAAAAGACCCTATCATCCGGAAACATCCCTCCAGAAGCATTCCTACTCCTCGACAAAACGGGCAGGATCACCGACCAGCACAACGTACCAATAATCTACCACATACAGCGCCCAACAAACAACAAAAAATATTATATGAGCCTTACATAAATAGTAAAAGCACCACTCTCCGCCTAGTACACAACACCGACATACCAGAACTCGACAGAAACAATAAATACCATCATAACAAAAAAAAATACTGGTGGCTATAAAAATAGAATATGTTAAATCGGACACAAAATTACATGTCCTTATCTGTAATTGCACCTAAGCCTGTATGTTGAATTGCGCGTATTATTTTGTATTATTCCGTGTATTATTCCGTTATTACTTTGTATTACTCATGTATTGTTCGTTCGTCTGTTTATATTTGTCAAAGACAAATTGCCTCGGTCGAGGCTCGGTATGTTTACGGGCAGAGGCCTGAGAGTCGTTACCGAGGAACGAGTAGTCCGTTACCTTAGTTTCATAAAAATAATTCTTAAATATATTTTTTGGTTCTAATTGAACACTGTACATATTGTAAATACCCTAGTTTTTAAGGCCTGCCTAACAAGCAGGACCGCGTGCCTGAATGCAGTATGAATGTGTGAAGAATGCGTGTAGTATGTATATGAAGTATGTATGCAAATTATGTACAAAGTCATCTAAGCTCCTAACCGTAAGACCCCCACCCCTCCTCCTCTAATTAACAGAAGACCCGATACCCATTATCCAGTTTTACGGTTTCTGCTGCTACCCAGCAACACCTTTTCTCGGGTAAAAAACACAAAATGTACGGTCTAATTAACTAGACCACCGAATCACGGAAAAAAATAAGGGGAACCAAACCCCCAATGCCCCTTTCGGGCAAAAACACCCTATACAGTCTGCGAGCGTCACCTCCCGACCATGCAGCCATATTTATAATTAGAAAATAACGCATAGACTATTCACTATAAGGCACCAATGTACTCAACACATGTAACCATTGACTATGAATAAAACTACTTCTATCTCTAGAGCATGAGACTCTTAATCTCAGAGTCGTGGGTTCGAGCCCCACGTTGGGCGAATATTTTTTTAACAATTTTCTTGGAGTATATTTAATATCTTGAATATATAAACTATTATAGTGGACTTTTTTTTCTTTTCCATGTTTAATTTAAAGTCAATCAGTGTCGTCAGGAACAAATATGAGTATGTATATCTAAAAAAATGTGATCGTTCTGCTCTACGGAGGATACCCTTTCGCTTCATTTCTGTTCCTGTTGCTTTTCCCGAATTTTCCCCATTCATCGATCATTCTTCGTCAGGTTTCGATCCGCCCCTAGGCACACGAATGCAGCACACTTCACTTTTGTGTAAGGGCGACGCGGTTCACACGTGCTATGAGAAGGCGCGAATATCGGGAAAATCGCGCCAAAGAGGCAAGAGGCTCTAGGGAGCGCTTTTGTTTAGAGGTGACACACGTTACGACAAGCCCATAATATCATTATGGCTTAGGGTACTCTGGCTTTTCTTTTGTTCCAGCACCTACGACTGGTACTTAAACAAACAGCTTTACGGTTTATTCATACGGTTTCGAATCTCGCTCCTCATTTATTTATCGCTGTCGATAGTCACAATTCTATTGACGGTGATGCGTCTGCCTTAAAATTGCTATATTCTCCCCCTACCGAGCGTTGTGCGAACCAATACGCGCGGTATTTAAATTGAAATGTGTGAAGTTAAAGCAACCCGGATGGAAATTGTTTAATTGATTAAATGTCATTAATTGCATTGCTTTGGCGTTAAATGCTCGTAATCTATTGATTAACTCTCACTAATTCCGTTGTTACGGCGCGAACTGTTTATTATTTATTGATTAGCTGTCAATCTAAAATATCAGCCAATAGGATTAGGTTTAATTAATTTGTTAAATTAACGTTAATTTTAATTGGCGAAAAACAAAGTCGTAAAATGTTTTAATCCTAAGAGTTGAAAGGGCTCCTTTTGGACTCTCACTTCTATCGTAAGCTTCAAAGTACTTAGAAAAAGTATTTAGAATATTCTATAAGCGTGTTATACTCGATTCCCTTCATACGGAATCCATCACAAAAATTGGTGTCAGAAGTGGGATGGTTTAACGTTCATCGACTTCGCTACACTCCTGGATCGAAGAAACATCCAGCACGAACCGTGGACGACAACTTCAGTTGTTAATTAGGCCATCCAAAAGCTAAGCCTTGGAAGAAAAGAAAACACATTCAAGAAGTTAATTGGGGTAAGTGTTATTCAAGGATCATTCTTACAATTTGACTAGATCATGTTATAATTTCCGCTCCCCGAAAACCCAGAAAACTTAATTACATCTATCTCCACTTCCTTACTTATAATACACACAACAAGAATCATGCCGCATACACAAAACACTGATACTCAAGCTTCAACTTCAACCCCTAGTTCAATACCGCAACTTTCAATAGAACTATTGATTAAATTATTACCCGACTCCTTCGTTGGCGACAGGTACAAGCTACGCAGCTTCATAAAACAGGTCGACGCGGTTTTCGAATTAGCTAAACCGTTCCAAATTACACCACTAATACTATATGAAAAAATTGAATCACGGCAAAAACGCGCGAACAATGTTCACTGTACAATGTTCACTGTAATTTAACCCCCTGGGAAGAAGTTTCCGAATTATTGATTACGTTATACCAAGACCGGAAATCACTTGATCAGATTTTAGAAGAACTGAGTTCTATGAAACAAGAAACGCGCGAAAATGTATCCAAATTCTATAAGAGACTGGAAGGTTTGCACTCTAAAGTACTAGGGGCAATTCATAGTACTGAGAGAAATGAAGAATCTTTAAAGTGGCGGGTACTCGTGATAAACGACATTACCTTGAACCGGTTCGTTCACCGCAACCACCCACAGATTTCGCAAATGCTAAGGTACAGAGACTTTAGAAATATTAATAATGCGTTTACTGGAGCTATTGCGGAGGAAAAAGCCTTCCGTTTAACCGACAATAATGACAAACCTGGCCAATGCAAAATTTGTGGCCGTACAAACCACGCTACAAACAATTGTTATAGAAACAGATCCAATCCTTCCACCCACATTTACAGTAACTCCAGATCTGTTAATGTCAATCAAATCCCTGCTATATCTATGAATCTACAAAACCAGGCATAATCAACTAAGCAGTGCCGCTATTGTACAAAATCGGGCCACAATATAGAAGAATGTAGGCTACGCCAGTATAATAATAACCGTAACAGTAATTACTATAACGACAACCGGCACAACAAACGACAAAACCCAATTAACAATAATCAAGACCGACAACGTCAATACCCAAATTCTTTCAAGTAGAATGAACAACATTCATTTAACGTCAATCAAGAAAGTTATAACTTCACCGATGATAGAGGTTTAGATTTTCAACAACAAAATTTTCGTTTGTAGCCTCATCATCGCGAACCACCAATTTCCATGGAACAAGCAACAATAGAATTCAACAATTCCAGAATGTAACAATTTCGGAATCATTGTTAGATTCAAACGATCTAAAGTACATTTTCTTCGAATCAAAAAACTCTAACTCCAAAGATAAAATTTTAAAATTTTTAATTGACACGGGCGCCTCTGTCTCTTTAATTAAAGCGTCCAATATCGCCAATTTCGTCCTTAATAACAACGTCCCTGTAATATTAAATGGAGTAACGCCGAATGCACCAGCACACCACGTGATGAAACCGAGATCGAACTTAAAATTCACACAAGTAAGATCGCGGATAAATTCCAAATAATGGACACCCCAACAAACGTGTCCTTCGACGGACTCTTAGGTGATGATTTTCTGCAATCACAAGGAGCTATAATTAATTATGAGAACTACACTGTCTCCTTAAATTCTTTCCCATCGCAGATCCCTCTGCTTGGGAATACACTGCAACGTTCGAAATTAACGATTCGAATCAACCCTCGAACAGAAACGGACGTTCCAATCAAAGCCCTCAACCCGTATAATGTTAAGGAAGGTATAGTGCTCCCACAAAATGAGAATAAAGCATTGATAATGCCAAATGCTATTGTCCAAATCGACGATTATAATAATGCAATCGTCACGATTGTTAATACTTCTACCAAAGTCCAAATCGCCTCAATTCCTGAAATACATGTCGAACTCTTTCCAGATGAGTCGCATGTATATAGTTTAGCTCCGGATAAATCGGATAACGAGCTCTCAAACAGATTACGCATACTAAACCAAAACCTTGGGCTCGATCATCTAAATAAAGAAGAACGACACGCGATATTTCAAATTTGCACAGAGTTTAACGATATCTTCCATTTGCCTACCGATTTGCTTAGTCGAACCCCTGCGATGACTTACGATATCCAAACGGTAGACGACGTTCCGATCCATGCCAAAAGTTATCGATATCCTCAAATACATAAAGCTGAGGTTGATAAACAGATTGAAAAAATGCTTAACTAAGCAATTATTAAACCGTCAACTAGCCCTTGGTCCAGCCCCCTCTGGGTTGTTCCAGAAAAATTAGATTCTTCCGGAGAGCGCAAATGGCGCATCGTGATAGACTATAGGAAGCTCAATGAAAAAACAATAGGTGACGCATACCCGTTTCCAAATATCGAAGATATCCTAGATCAGTTAGGCCATGCGCAATATTTTACTACTCTGGACCTTGCGAGCGGTTTCCACCAAATTCCCATGAAACCTAATCATGCTCCTAAGACAGCCTTTCCCACTCCCAATGAACGTTACGAGTTCACGCGTATGCCATTCGGACTAAAGAATGCACCTTCCTCCTTCCAAAGGACGATGAATAACATGCTGACAGGACTAACGAACAAGCAATGATTTGTCTACCTAGACGACGTTGTTTTATACGGATCTAGCTTAGAAGAACACGGGGGGGGGGGGGGCTGAGGCTGGGGTGGCTTTCCTGGCGATGATGAGTTCGGAGCCGGGTCAAAAACCACAATGGAAGTGATGTTCCAGCTTAAGAGCCTCGGTGCGCACCCTAGGATCCTGGGTGCCCACCGGGCTTAGCGGCTGAACTTCGGGGAAGTTGGCGGGTCACTTACAGCCAAACGATCCGCTCGCCTCACCTCCACGTGGGGCCCCCTGGTGTTTGGGACGGGGTCGGCTTTTGGCTAACCCCGATCCGGATGCGGAAGAGCGAGCGGTCAAACGTCGCAAGCGAAGGTGGGAGACATCGTGCCGAGCGCTGCGTGGCCGTAGCGACGGTATAAACGGATACGGTCTTGCACGATCCCTGTGGGGCACCTGGGGCCACCCCACAGTATATTAGTCTCCTACCTATGCCGGAGCCCAACGAGGGGGCCAACCAGGATGGAGGGGACGTCCAGCGGAAAGGTGATCGTGGCGGGGTGCCAGGGGATATGGGAGGTGGCGCTGCCGGGGAGGAGAGGATGAGAGGAACGAGGGAGGCAAAGGAGCCCCTGAGAGAAGTAGCGGAGCCGGCGTCGGCGAGCGAGTCGCTGGCGAGTATTGTGGCGGCCCTAGAAGGATGCATCCGTGAGGCGAAGGCGGCGAGCCTGCGAATCCACGAGTACGCGTCAACGACGAAGAACGTCAAGGGGCTGCTTAAGGACTCTAGTTGGTCGGCGCTGCGATCACTGGAGAGGATGGGGCGGCATCTGGCGAGGTTGGGCGGGGCGGATCACACGATGGGTGAAGCGCTCTCTCAGGGGAAACGCGGGGCACAGGGAGCCGGACTGAGGGAGCCGGCCAAGGGACCTGCGGCAAACACAGCCACGCAGACGGATGAGGACGGGACCCGGGAAAGGGGGACGGCTCAAGGGGATGAGGAGAAGGCTGGGCCTTGGTTCGTCTAGAATCGGAGGGGGACAGTGCCCATAGTGGGAGTCGGGGCCCCAGTGGGGAACGCCCAGGGCGAGGAGGAAAGTAATAAGGCTAAGGGGGATAAGAGGAAGGAGATCTCCCCGGAGCTGATCAGGGCCAAGCGTAGCCGGAGGAATGGAGCGGACAACCTCACCCCTCGGGGGGGGGGGGGGGGGTATCCAAGATGTATAATATGTTCGAGGGCGGGGCTCGAGGGCCCCAGGGTAAGGCATATAGCGGGGGCTTTATACTGTCCCACATACATGGACAGTGGTAATCCGGTAATGGATAGAACGGGACGGATGTCCGAGCAGAGGCCCAGATGGAGAGGACCTTGACGCGGTGGACTTACTCGGTAATGGATATAAACCAAGGAAGTGTGATGGAGGCCTACGCAGAGAGCATGGAAGGGTTCCAGTGGGCGCCTGGGAACGGGGTTAGCCCTCCGAGGGAGTTTTCGTCCAGACTCCGGGGAGTGTGTGAGGCTGTCCTTCCGAGAATTCGGCGCACCCAAAAAAAGGGCAAGGCGCGGTATTGGTGGAGTCAGGAGATAGAGGAGCTGAGGGGGGGGGGGGACGAACAGGCTTAGGAGAAAGGCCCAACGGGCAACTAAGTTGGACCGGCCGGAGAAGGAGGAGCTGGCCCGACAATTTAAAGCCTCGAGGAAGGCCCTCAGGGGGCTGATAATGAAGAGCAAGCAGAGGAAGTGGTCCCAATTCTGCGAGTTCTTGGATGAGGACCCCTGGGGGCAACCTTACAGGATACTAACGAAGAGGCTGAAAGGAGGGGCGGGGCAAAGGTCCCGGATGAGATGAAAAAGAAGATCGTAGCGGCCCTGTTCACGGTGACCCCCCCCCCCCCTCCCGGGTGTCGGGGGATGCGGGGCCCAGACGCGTTTGGGTTCAGGGGGAGGAAGCGAGGCCCCCGCCGGTCTCGGTGCTCGAGATACGGGCGATGGCCAGTAGGTTGAGGCCAAAGAGGGCGGCGGGGGTTGATAAGATTCCCGCGAAGCTGGTGAGGATCCTGGCTGCTAAAGCTCCGGAGGACCTGGCCAATGTCTTTACGGAGACGCTGGTGGCTGGTAGGATCCCCCCGGAGTGGAAGGTGGCCAGATTGGTCTGTGCGTTGAAACCGGGGAAGACGGGTGCCCTTCCCGAGGACTACAGGCCGATATGTATCCTCCCAGCGATATGCAAGGCGTGGGAGTACGTGATAAAGCGCAGGGTAGAGGATTTCATAGGGACAAACGGCCTTCACCCGAGACAGTACGGGTTTAGGAGGGGGAGGTCTACCGTGAATGCCCTCGAGAGGTTTAAGTGGGTGGCGGATCGGGCTAGACGGAGAGGCGAGGTGTGCGCGGCGGTGACGTTTGATATAAAAAATGCGTTCAATACGCTCCCGTGGGAGGTGATCCACGAGGAGCTGGGGAGGAGAGACCTGGGGGGGAGACCTACGCGGGGGTGCCCCAGGGCTCGGTGCTGGGCCCCCTCCTCTGGAATCTGGTCTATGACGGAATGCTCGGGTTGTCGGGGCAAAATGCCTCTTTGATAGCGTTCGCGGACGACCTGGTCCTCCTGGTAACGGGTCGCGACCTGGCAAGGGTGGAGGCGGACATTGGCAAAATGTTCGCTCGCATTTTGAGATGGTTCTCGGGGAAGGGCCTCCAGGTGTGCCCTGAGAAGACTGACGTGATAATCCTGACGCGAAGGAGAATTCAGAATCCGGTAAATATGAGGATTGACGGTAGGATGGTCAGGACGGCGGAGGACATTTGGTACCTCGGGGTGACGATCGACAGGAGAACGTCCTTCGCCGCCCACGTGACCAGAGCGGTGGGAAAGGCCACGAAGATGATGTCCGCCCTCGTGCCCTTGTTGCCCAATACCGGAGGGCCGGGCCAGCGTTGTAGAACGCTCTACGAGGGGGTCTGGTCCGCCGTGGCTCTGTACGGGGCTCCCTGCTGGGGTGGTACGGCCGTGTCGAGGGGGTATCTGAAGGCGATACTCAGGAGGGGCCATAAGATAGCGGTGGTTAGGGTCGCCTGCTGCTATCGGTCGGTGGCGTATGAGGCCGCATGTGGGGTGTAATAAATTCCGGGTAAGGGTTGGGAAGGCGTCCAGTACCGCATGCTGAGACTGCGGGGCCGAGGTGGACGATGCGGAGCATGTGCTGCTGGCCTGCCCCATATGGGAGGGGAGCGGGCGGCCCTGGAACAGGAGCTAGGTGGTAGTTTCGCGATTCATGATCTGGTGGCACGGGCAACCTCGAACGAACGGAGGACCTCGAACGAAAAGGAGCAGGAGCGGCGGGCCCGCCTCTGCTTGAGGAGCGAGGGGCCGTGTGGCTACAGCTCGGGAAACGGAGATGGATGGGGGGGGGGGGCTCGGTCGCGTCCACCCCTCTCTGGCGCCACGTCTAGCCCGACGGGGTAGGGGGGTAACCCCGACTGCTATGTAGCGGGGCTAGTATTTATTTATGTATTTATATATTTATTTATGTATGCATTTACCCATTTATCTGACTGCTCACCTGCATGTTTATTGTAGTTATTTATTTACTTATTTACTTATTGATCTATTTATTTATCGATTTATTTATCTATTTGACGTACTTATTTATTTTATTTATGTTTTTAGTTATTAATCTATTCAGTTATTTATTTATCTATGCGGGTGGGTGGGTGGTTATTAATTTAGTTACGGGGGGGGGGGCGTAGACACCTCAGCATTAGGGATACTCGAGGTCATGGGAAGCAGAGGATGGAGGCCTGGACGCCGGGACGGGCGGCTGGGGCCTTTTGTGGGTTCCGGACGTGCACGGCTGGCGGTGCTAGGTACTCCGGGCCTCGGACATCGTGTAAGGAGGGGATTGCGGGTAGACGGGCTACTAGGAAGCTAGTGCAATCTATGATAAGGTTCGGTAGGGGTGCGGCTAGGGTATTATACGCAATCACGTATCTCTGTAGTCATGTACTGACTAGTTACTTATGTACTTATCTATTTTATTTTATTTTAGTGTTGTTGATCTTGTTACGAGCCGAGGGCTATGGGGCGCGGCTGCGGAGCCGAGGATCGGTTTTTAAAGAGTTTTATGTTAGTTAAACGGTCAAGCCGTTCGATGGGAAGGGTGTGGACGAACCAGTGTCTATTTCACCACCGGGAGCCACAGGAAGGTAAGGTTTGCGTGGACGAACCAGTGCCTATTGCATCACCGGGAGCCACAGGAAGGTAAGAGTTCGTGGACGAACCAGTGTCTATTTCACCACCGGGAGCCACAGGAAGGTTTTCGTGGACGAACCAGTGTCTATTTCACCACCGGGAGCCACAGGAAGGTTTGCGTGGACGAACCAGTGCCTATTGCATCACCGGGAGCCACAGGATTGTTAGTAATTTTGGTCTCGTAACTTTGATACACCTTGAGCGGTTAAGGTATATCCCTTCGATGGATTGATACTGCGTATGACTGGTATAGGTTATCGAAATGAAATAAATGTGTCTGTAGTCAAATAAGAAAGTCTATATTCTCTAATTAACAAGATGCTTACAAACGTAATACCGTGAAGCTAAGCCACGGTTTCGGACTCTTACGTAAAGTCGTACAAATATAATTAAGAATTGCTCGAAGGGGACTTGAACCCGATCTCGCTGAGCTTCGTAAACTGGATAATCGCGAAGTAACTCGTTGCCTGATTATTCAAACTAAGCCCTAATAAATAAGAGTTGCTTAAAAGGGACTGAAACCCGATCTCGCTGGGCATCAGTATGGCTAGCTGGCACCAACATGGTACGTAGCTAGTAGGTCCATACTGAGCCACGAGCGTAGATTTCATGCCCTTTTTATACTTGAAATACGGACCAGAAAATATGGTGGGGCACCGAATTTTCCAAGGGAGTCCGGAAGGTTCGAGAACGTTCCCCCGAAGGGTTACGTCATCGTGTCACCGCGGAAGGGGCTGACCCGACTGCACGCGCTCCCGATTCCCAAATAAGGGCATGATAGGTGAAAAACGAAGGAAACAATCCTTCCTACGTAACAATCTATTAATTTATCTTTTAATTTCTACCTTGACTTATGTACATATCGGGTTTGAGTCTTACGGGATTGATGTATCGTACCTTTTGAGGACACGTATTATTTTATCGAGGGATTGACGTTCTAAATTAAGTTTTTCTTTTAAGTTTTATCGGACGACTAAGGGACAGTGTCCCAGAGAGGGTTTTATTATCGACCACAGAGGGTCGGAGGAGGTGGTTCAGTTAGCGGGGGGACCAAGCCCACTTAGGCTGGGTACGAAAGGCGGGACGTACATACGTACGGGAGCCGAGTTCACTCGGCGCGAGGCGAGGGCCCTTGGTAAGGGCAAACGGTATTGTATATATATATTGTTATACATATTTTTCTTGTATTCTTGAGCTCATGTTAGCTCGTCCCAGGGTCGGTGTACCGGGCATTCTTCCCTGTAAGCGAGAGCGGGGCGGGGAGGAATGAGAGGGATGGATGGAGGGTTCTAAAAAAGAAAAAAAAAAGGACTAACGAACAAGCAATGATTTGTCTACCTCGACGACGTTGTTTTATACGGATCTACCTTAGAAGAACACAATAGAAAGTTATTAAACGTATTTTCAAGGTTCAGAGAAAACAACTTCAACCCGATAAGTGCGAGTTCTTAAAAAGATCATGCCAGTACCTGGGGCATGTCATATCCGACAAAGGCGTCGAAGCCAATCCCAATAAAGTGGATTGCATCCAATGTTCTATGGAACCCAGAAATCAGAAACAAATTAAAAAATTCCTAGGCCTTGTAGGTTACTACAGGAAATTTATTAAAAACTTCTCCACTCTCGCGAAACCCCCAACATTACTACTAAAGAAAGACGTTACATTTACTTGGACGAACGTACAAGAACATGCATTTAACAGATTAAAAGAAAGATTGATGGGAAAACCGATCCTTCAATATCCAGATTTCTCAAAAAGTCCATTTTAACGACCGATGCATCCAACACAGGTATCGGTGGAGTACTTTCACAAATAACAAACGATTCAGATCTACCTATAGCGTATTATTTCCGAACTCTTAATAAAGCTGAACAAAACTACTCAACAATTGAAAAGGAATTGGTGGCAATAGTTAATCCAATAGAACATTTTAGACCCTATTTGTACGGACGAGAATTCCTCATTTACACAGACCATCGTCCATTGTAATGGTCATTCAATTGTCATAATCCATCTTCTAGATAAAGTCAGATGGCGCTTAAGACTCGAAGAATATCAATACCAGATTAAATATAAACCAAATAGAATAAATTCAAATGCAGATGGGCTGTCAGCCGAATCACAAGCACGTGTGAATGTAACAAAAAAAACTGTAAGATTTTACGAAGATTTTGTAAAATTCGAAAACACAAATCAGGAAATAGCCACGTATGAAAAAACAAATTCACCATGAAAGAAGCAAGCACATCCGATCCTATTATTTTGGTCTCAAGATCTAAACAAGAACAATCCATATTCAAAATATATCTTGGATAAATTTGACACTAGCAAAATCGCACCCGCGATAAACGGTGTTTGGAAATTAGAAAATCAGGGTCGAATCGCGTACATACAATATTGTGCGAATTAATGTGAACACAGAGCATTTTCTCGTAAATATCATGTATTTGAAATGAAACTAGTGTTAGGTGCATATATCTGGATTTCTTACTACCAATTAATAAGAAATATGTCCCCCCTTCGCTTTAATGACTGCTTGAACACTTCTCGGCATGGAATCGATAAGATTTTTGCAATTATCCTTAAATGTCTGGTCTCGGAACCTCACCTGAATTACTGCTTCCATCATTTTGCTTTTCGTGGTACAGTCTATTTTTTATTACCGGACCTTACAGATGGCCCACAGATTCTCAATGGGATTGAGATCTGGTGAATTTCCAGGCCAGTCTAGAATACTAATCTACTTGTCCTCGAAGTATTTCACCGTAGTCTTGGCAACATGGCACGGAGCTGAGTCTTGCTGAAAAATTGTGTCGTCGTTGACCTGGACTTTCCCCAGCTCTCGAGCTAAATGTTGTTCCAGCATTGCTTTGTATATTTCACTGTTGATCATGCCTTCTACTGGAACAAGTGAGCCAGGTCCCGAGTGCGAAAAACAGCCCCAGAACATCTTCTTCCTAGGGTGTTTGACTGATTGCACAATATGGGCAGCAGTCAGCTTTTCGTCCTCACTCTTACGAACGAATTTTGATCGCTGGCCCTGCACTACAAAGTGTGTCTCGTCTGAGAACAACATCTTCCTCCAGTCCTGTACAGTCAAATGGGCATATTTTTTGGCACAATTGAGTCTCTTCTTCATCATAGGGGCAGTCAATTGACACAACAGTATTGCCATCATCAGAAAACTGATTTTAGCTATGTGTTCACATTACTTCGCACAATACTGTACTATTTCCTGCATTCATGCACTTCGACAAAATAGAATGAAAAAACGTATTCGAGTGTTTGATAAACGCGAAGTACCACATTAAAAACGGAACATTCATTTTAATCCCTCCGGATAAAAAACATAATATAAATTTAACGCGAATAGCCAATATGTTAAAATTTATATTTTCTAAAAACGACATAAAAATATACGATGGTAGTAGAATAGAACTACAACATGACGAACAAATTAGAGAAATATTAAAAGAAAACAACGACAGTAAACTCTCGGGGCACTATGGATTCAACAAAACGTACTCCAAAATGAAAAAACATTATCATTGGAACTTCATGAAAGGAGACATGAAGAAATATGTCAGAGTCTGTTCATCTTGTCAAATGAACAAAACCAATTTTAAGCCAACGAAACAGCCCATGGAAATCACGAGAGCGTCAGAACGAGCTTTCGAAAGATTAGCTTTAGACGTAGTAGGGCCATTACCTGTAACAGAAGCCCAAAATAAATTCATCTTGACAATGCAAGATGACTTAACGAAATTTAGTTTTGCAGAAGCAATACCTAACGAAAATTATCACGTATTTCGGTATTCCTAAAACCATACTATCAGATCAAGTTGCGGACTTCATGTCCCATGTAATGAAGGACCTAACTAAATTATTTAAGACAAAACACCTATCGACTACACCGTATCACCGACCTCATTTAACCCTGAAAGACTATTTCAAACACTATTGTGCGATTGGAAATATGGCGTGAGTGTTTAGAATGATTCCGATGTATGAATGGTACGTTCAGAGCTGAGTACCTGAGAAGGTTGTGTGCATGGAGGGTACAGTGGCCCAAGGGTTCGGATGGTCAGGACCGACCACCACCGAGGAATGATTGCGAGGTGTGTCCTAAATGAGTGAGAACAAATGAGGAATAGAATGAGAGAGAAACTAAGAGTGAAAGGAGATAAAGAATGAATGATGCGTGCAAGAGGCAGGTTGAGAAAGGATCGGAGTGCAGAGTATCGAGAGAATCGTGAGAGAATCGTTGTGTGTTTGAGTAATGGCGTGTGTCGAATTACTATTCGGCTTTAAAGCATATCTACCACCGTCGATCGTCCAAGAGCCTAAATTCCGTTACACTTACGACTATATTAAATCTTTACAACACAAATTAAACACATTGGTCAAAATTGCAAGAGAAAATATAATCAATTCTAAAAACAAGAGTAAAGAGAACTACGATAAAAGGACGAACCCCAAAGAATTCAGGATAGGTGATCTAATATACATATATAATAAACAAGGGAAGAGTCATTTATCGACAAAATTGTGGCCGAAATTCAAAGGTCCCTACAAAATAACCAGCGTCTTCCGTAATATGACAGCAGAAATCCAAATAGGCACGCGGATGAAAAGGTATCACACTAATTTATTAAAACATTTCGTTTTAGATGGGAATTAACGCACTGGTCGTCCCTATCCTTCATACTCCTGCCTTGCGTAATGCCCCATTCTTATACCAACACCCCTTATCGAGAAGCAAGCGGATTATTCTATAACAATTTGGGCGAAGCAAAAATTAGCAATTCGAAACTGACCTTGGGCAGCTACGTAAATTTTACACATTTTTACAAACCTTGAAAGTAATAAAAGACCAATTATCCAGTATAACTGCTAAAGACGGAATTATTTACCATATATCAGGCCATAAATTGCAATCACGCAATCGTCACGGACTCATAAACGGTGGATCATACATTTTTAATTGGTTGTTCGGTACTCCAGATGCCGACGATGCACAATATTACACCGATAGTATAAATACTTTATTGAATAACAACAAACAAACGCAAACCACTCGAGAAACGCAAATGCAAGTGATTTCCAGTACGATAGAAAATTTCAATAACTCGGTAGTCTTCTTACAATTAAATGAAAATAGTTAAACAAAAATATAGAAATGATAAATAGATTGTCATCAGAAACAAACCAGTATTTAGACGAACTAAAACTGCATACCATCATTACACAACATGTAATGACTCTATCCTTGTTCACCAGTAGATTATTTAGCGAATACGACCAGTATATCAATTGTATAAATTTAGGGACGCCAAAAATTCTATTCGAAGAATTAAGGAAATATAAGGGTCGCCATGAATTACCCCATTCAAGTGGATTACTCAAATATCCTCAATTACAAGATTTTGAAATTGCAAGTCATACCAGCCAGGGACATAACAATTTTTGCTATAAAAATTCCCTTAGTCGACAAAGATACATTCGACATATACGAATTGATTCCTCTCCCAATGCAATATAATACTAGTAGCCTTTTCTCCTGCATCGAAGTTAAGCAACTCTTCCTGCTACCGTCCCAATCCAAAATTTACTCCACTCTTGTCAAACAATGCGATACAATGCTAGCAATACAATGCTAAACATACATTTTGGGGCTCAAAAACAGTCACACCGCGTGGTAGAACTTTAGAGCAAGCTAT
This sequence comes from Nomada fabriciana, assembly GCA_907165295.1. NCBI lineage: Eukaryota > Metazoa > Arthropoda > Insecta > Hymenoptera > Apidae > Nomada > Nomada fabriciana. Next base: position 13,983,730 of record OU015689.1, read on the forward strand.
ACATAATCTTTCCTTAGATGTAATATCAACCGGTGAACCGACGTACTGGCCATCGGCGCAGGAAAAAACGCCAGATTTACTGGATTTCGCAATCATAAAAGGTTTAAACAAACACCATTTTACTACACAGTCGTGCTTAGATCTTACCTCGGACCACTCTCCGATTCTTCTAAATTTTTCATCAAAACCAATATTCACAAACAAAACTAATTATCTACACAAGAATAGTACTGATTGGACCCAATTCAAAGTGTATCTCGAAACTAAAATAAATTGCAATATACCGTTAAAGACACCTGAACAGATTGAATTGGCAGTAATGAACTTTACCGATATAATACAAGAAGCTTGCTGGTTAGCCACCAATCAAGAAGAAAACGCTAGAAATTATCTATCACTTCCGGCTTATATCTTGCAGAAAATCAAGCTTAAACGTAAACTAAAAAGTAATTGGCAAAAACATAAAACACAGCTAAACACAGCTAAAGAAGTCAAACATTTAATCCAAAACCACTGCAATGCCGAATTTCATAATTATATAGCTAACCTCTCACCTAAAGAGGATATGAACTATTCACTTTGGAAAGGCACCAAAAGGCTAAAAAGATCAACCATTATTCTACCTGCTATTAAAAAAAAAGACCTGTTTCGAGCGTAAGGTGACGTCCACTCAGATATTCCAAATGAATGTCTACGCTCTTTGCGATTTCGTGGAGGATTGAATGAGTTCTTTGGTTTGGATATAAGTGTCGTAAATTTCACTGGTTTTGGAGAGTTCTCTGATTGAGTTCTCCAATGTATAAGGTTACTGGTTATAAGAGACTTGGTTCTTAGTAGTAATAGTTAATGATAGAGATTTGATAATACTTTGGTAATGATTAGTAATGATAATATATGATAATGATCTGCGCACGGACTGGTCGGTTTCTTTTAAAGGTTGATGCCCTCCCTTCCAGTGCGCCCTTAGCGCGATGTGTACCTGGAAGGGGAACAGGCCCATCCCTCTGTGGGTGTGCACCGCGAGATGTTGGGGAATTCCAGAGGGTTGACGTGAGGCCTGCCAGATGTGCCTGCGTATGACCGCTCGGACTTCTTGAGTTTTATGACAGGGTCGCTGCTATTGAGGTGCAAGAGAGAGAGTGCTGTGTCGCGGCTGTAATTGTGTTTTAAAGCTTATTATAATTCGGTGCCATCCGAAGGCTGGCAGCCAGATGTTTTATACCGGTAGAAGTATACCTCAAAAATAGCATTAGTTTGACCGTGTCATAAACTGATTTAACCGAACCCTCAGGAACCGCGATGTACCTCGCAACAAGACCTCAACTGGGCTAAGAGCCCATTTGAAAAAGCAAATGCTTTCGCTGAACACCTCCAAAACACATTTAAACCAAACACAAGCAGCTCTACAACGGTCAGTCCCCACCATACCGTACTCCCTATAAATGAGCACCTCGCTCAAAACATTGCACCAACCACGTTAAAAGAAGTCAACCAACTTACCCAGGAAACTCGAGTTAAAAAAACACCTGGATATGATATGATTAGTGGAAGGGTTCTCAAGGAGTTTCCACCAAAGGCGATAAGAATGCTCACCATAATTTTTAATGCGGTGCTAAGAATCAAATATTTCCCTGCTAACTGGAAGGTAGCACAGGTCATTATGTTACCAAAACCAAAAAAGGATCCTCATTCACCATCGTCATATCGGCCAATCTCGCTTCTTCCAATAATGTCAAAATTGTTAGAAAAAATAATCTTAAGTAGAATGACAAAAATAATAGACGAAGAAAAGCTTATTCCGTCTCACCAATTTGTATTCAGAAATAAATATGCAACGATCGAACAAATTCATAGGCTAACCAACAAAATTTATTTAGCGCTCGAGCAAAAGAAGTACTGCACCGCTGTCTTCCTGGACATAGAAAAGGCCATTGATAAAGTATGGCATGAAGGGCTCCTACATAAAATTGGACAGAACTTCCCTCCATCCTATCACCAGCTTCTGAAATCTTACCTCGATAATAGAACGTTTTTTGTTAAGATACAAGACTCAGTTTCAGGAATCTGTAACATTGAAGCAGGTGTTCCACAAGGCAGCGTCCTGGCACCAATAATATACACGATATACACCGCAGACCTACCAACCACTAACGAAACATCAATATTTACATTTGCAGATGATACTGCAATTATAGCCACACACTCTGATTCAAAAATCGCACACAACATGTTACAACATCACCTCCTGAAAATAGAACAATGGCTAAGTGATTGGAGAATGGAAGTTAATTCTGCAAAGAGCAACCATATCACATTTACACTTAAAAAAGGTACTCTCCCTCCTGTTACTCTTAATAATGTTACCATACCTCAAACCAAAAAGGTTAAATACTTGGGCTTGCACATGGACACAAGAATGACATGGAAACACCACATTAAAGCTAAAATAGACCAAATTCGCATCAAAAGAAAACAAATGTACTGACTAACTAGCAGGAATTCCAAACACAGCATGAACAACAAGCTTCTCATCTATAAATCAATAATAAAACCTATTTGGACCTATGGGTTAGCACATTGGGGTACGGCTGCCAAAAGCCACATAGCAAAAATGGAATCTCTACAATCCACTATCCTAAGAACCGTTGTCAACGCGCCTTGGTATATAAGGAACGAGCGAATACGAAGCGATCTCATGATCAAATCAGTGGACGAACAAATAAAACACCTATGCAACAGATATAGGATAAGGCTTGAAAACCACCCCAGCGACCTAGCAAGCGGATTATACGCAGAGACCATTCCTAGAAGACTCCAAAGGAAACATCCAAACGACCTCTTACCACCAACATAAGGAGTGTGCACACTAGAGTTGTATCCTAATGAGGTTACAACTACGTGTTACTCATTCTAAATACCGCTATAATAATTAACCAAATGTCCCTCTCGGACAAATTGTTAAGCACATTGGAGTTATTAAAAAAAACTCTTGTCAAAGATCTGTCAAATTGCATCGAGTATTTGGAACAACACTTCATCTGCCGTGAAATTCACATGAGTAAAAGGAGCGATCGACTCACGTGTGAAACGCAACTCCTATTCACACAACTCAATCGGGTACCCGAAGACTGCAGGACTGAAACCTTCAAGGCTGAAGTGGAGACTTGGAGGTACATTAAGTATAACCAATGGATATACGTACTCCAGAAGCCTATCAAGGTGACGCTTATCTGCGAAAGTCAACTAAATCACATGGAAGATGTGACACTACGTCAGACCGGGATCCTTCAATTGAAACCGTCCTGTAAAGGATATACGGACCTCTTCGTGTTAGAAACGACAAGCAGCACGAGTCGCAATATAAGACACAACTTTTGTGTCTTTCGGCACAAAAGTTCAGTAAAACAACCCCAGTCCAGCTAACTCCAATCAAGCTAACCAACATAGATCTCTCGGAATTGAAATATGCCAATAGGAAGTTAACTCTTATGTTAGCAACCGAAATTTCAACGCCTGTCTGGTAACCGGGGTACCTGGGTACCTTATACTGTTTCCATCGGTACATTAGCCAAATTGGTTAACTCCACCTATTGAATTTTTTAAAATTTTATCGTTATAGCACATGATTGACGCTTAACTTCTTATATTTAAAATAAATTGACTTATATTTGTTTGGTGGAGATAACTGGTGTTACGAGCCGAGGGCTATGGGCGCGGCTGCGGAGCCGAGGATCGGTTTTTAAAGAGTTTTATGTTAGTTAAACGGTCAAGCCGTTCAATAGGAAGTGTGTGGACGAACCAGTGCCTATCTCATCACCGGGAGCCACAGGAAGGTAAGGTTTTCGTGGACGAACCAGTGCCTATCTCATCACCGGGAGCCACAGGAAGGTAAGGTTTTCGTGGACGAACCAGTGCCTATCTCATCACCGGGAGCCACAGGAAGGTTTGCGTGAACGAACCAGTGCCTATTGCATCACCGGGAGCCCTGGAAGGTAAGAATTCGGGGACGAACCAGTGCCTATTGCATCACCGGGAGCCACAGGATTGTTAGTAATTTGGTCTCGTAACCTGCGCTACACCTTGAGCGGTTAAGGTATATCCCTTCGATGGATTGATACTGCTTATGATTGGTATAGGTTGTCGAAATGAAATAAATGCGCCTATGGTCGAATAAGAAAGTCTATATTCTCTTCTTTCAAGGGTTTTACAAAACGTAATACCGCGGAGCTAAGCCACGGTTTCAGTCTTTTACGTAAAGTCGTACAAATATAATAAAGGTTGCTCGAAGGGGACTTGAACCCGTTCTCGCTGAGCTTCGTATACTGGATAATCGCGAAGTAACTCGGTAGCCTGATTATTCAAACTAAGCCGTAATAAATAAGAGTTGCTTAAAAGGGACTGAAACCCGATCTCGCTGGGCATCAGTATGGCTAGCTGGCACCAACATGGTACGTAGCTAGTAGGTCCATACTGAGCCCCGAGCGTAGATTTCATGCCCTTTTTATACTTGAAATTCGGACCAGAAATATGGTGGGGGTACCGAATTTTCCAAGTGAGTCCGAAAGGATCGAGAACGTTCCCCCGAAGGGTGACGTCATCGCGTCACCGCGGAAGGGGCAGACCCGACTGCACGCGCTCCCGATTCCCAAATAAGGGCATGATAAACTAAAACGAAGGAAACAATCCTTCCTACGTAACACTGGTTTAACCAATGAGTGGTTGAAATATGAAATTATATTTTTCGAGACTGTTAGCTTTCATTCCTATAACTCAACAACTGCAGCTTTAAACATATTATGCAAATCTATTGTATGTATATTCTTATACTGAAATCAAGTAGTATTTTTAAAATATTTGAAGTACCTACATGCTCTTCTATGATATCTCCCAGTTTTTCAAGTGTCTACTGGTCGATTTTTAATTCTTCGAATCGTTCCTAGTTCTATAACTACAGAAGGGAGAATTTATTTAGAGAGAAATTATATAAATGCTTATGTTGTTTATATAAACAAGTATAAGCTAGAATCAGAGATCATCTCCATTATGCAGCAGTTTGTATTCAGTGTTTGATTCGAGACACACTATCCTTTACAGTTAGGTGAAACGTACAGTGCTTTTGTGACATATAATATGTAAGTTTTAGAAGTTTATAGTGTAAAAATATTTTATCAGAACACGTCAATTAGGGGAAGACCTTTGTTTTCCAACAATTCGGACCCGATTGACAACTGCTCAAATTATGAGACATCTTTCCACAAAATTGGCAATACAAAGCATGATAAATAGTCAAGTAAGGAGCAGGCAGTGCTAACGGATGAAGAAATCGAGAAACAAATAAGATAACTGAAGAAGAAAAAGGCAACGGGAGCGGATGGAATACCAAATGAAGCTTGGATCTTCAGTGAAGGTAAAACCAGGGTGAGACTGAAAGAATTAATAAAGAAAGTATGGACAGGTAACGGATCCCCAGAGGAGTGGAGAAAAGGAGTAATAACGACGCTACACAAAAAAGGGGACGTCAAGGAAACCAAAAATTACAGGGGGATAAGTCTGCTATCAACGGCATATAAGATCTATGCCGGAGTACTGAACGAGAGATTGAAAAAAGAAGTAGAGGCGAAAGACATCCTGCCGGACACACAAGCTGGATTCAGAAAGGACGGGGGGGGGGGCAATTGATAATGTATATATATATGTGGGAATGTGGTATGAGGGATGCGTGTGGCAGGTGCGTGCGTTCGCGACCCAAGACGCAGAAGGTCGAAGGCCGCTCGAAGGCAGGCGCGGAAGTACGAACGCATTTTGTGCGTAGCGTATCGATCGGCAGTTAGTCGGTCATTAACATTCGTACAATAGGGATCTGTGGAACTTTGTGCTCAATAAAATACTTTTTCCCTTCCACTCCCACATATATATTATGGCATGTAATAGAAAGAGAACTAGTGAGAATGTTCCGTCGTAAAACCCTCCTTGGAAGAGACGTCGAGTGCGCGGTCCTCGGGTCCCGGTCAAGGGATTAGCGAGGCTAGATTAATAACACCAGCGAAACGAAAACACCAGGTATTGTTCCACGGCCTACGAGCAGGAGCAATAAAACCACGGTACCTCCAAAATAAGGCGGCTAGCGATCAGTACACGAACAAACCTTCTGCGTGCAGATGGCTAGCACGTTTTATGACGCGCAAGTAACAAGACTGTTTTTGAGGAAAGTACTTTATATCTTTAGCAAGAGATTACAAACTTCCAAGCTATTCACGACCTCAACAGTTAATTGCATGCGTCATAAACGTGAACTTCCAGAGGGCCGTCGGAGCTGGGCCCAACAGACATCTGGCAGGTCAAGCTTTGGACACCCTGATGGAAATTCCGCTGCGTTGGCAAACCGATGGCAACGTCTAAGGACACACCCTCTCCTCCTAGAAACGCGCTTCGGGCGCTAAGGAAGGGTGCGGCTACACCTCCAAAACACGCTGATTGGCAATTAGTCATTTTTCCTTATGTCCAATCAGCGTGCAGAAGATCACTTCCGAGTTGACGTTTTGACAAACGTTCGACGAGGAAGTTAGTTCCTATCCGACAACCCTCAAGACGAGTCGAACCTTGATCTTGAGTATTACCGCTTACTACAGCCGAGAAGAGCCTTAACAACCTCGATCTCGCACATCACGCAAGCCGAGTCTTGCAGTCACACAAAGCAACGGAATAAGGGCTCCGAAGTCCTTACAAGGCTTCGTAAAGGTAACCCACGATTAGCGTGCGCATCAGGCCCACCGTCGTGGTACCGAACAAGCCTTACAACTTTGGTCCATCTCTACTCAGTGTTTCGTAACGACTCGCTATTGCTGTCGAGTATTGCGAGCACGCCACATTTTTGGTCCTTCGAGCCGGATTCAGCCCTTGGTTGATGAGATCCACATCAACAAGTTACTGGAATCAGCCTCCATTCGCTGAATTCCACACTACACAAGGAAATTCAACGATCGGGCCCTGACGTCGACTCCGACAGCGCCCAGAAAGCAGCAAGGGATCTACAGCGTTAGCCGCCCATTCAGCTGCAACCAGCATCGTAACCTCAAAGGAGGCAGGCGATCTACATTCCCGGACAACGGGACAATCTCGAGTTTTATTTTACACCGCCAGGAGCTGCTCTACGACAGTATCCTCGACCGGCCCACTGACTACTTCAGTAGGAACAACCGGAAAGAGTGCGACAACACGACTACTGCTTTGGTAAGTTTCTTAACTCACCTTCCTTTCTCAAACTTCCCTGCAACCGATAAATTGCTTCAAGCAATTACGCAATGGCAAACGAATTGAGAACTCTCACCAGGCAACGGGCCTCAGTAAAATCACAACTTACGCGTTTAACGAATTACGTTAAAGACCCGACTGACCTGGAAATCCCAGAATTAGAAGTCAGAAAACTCAAATTAGAAGAATGCTACGCAAACTTTTACAAGATTCAGAACGAAATCGACAAACTCGAGGAAACAAGCGATTCAGAAACAACAAAGGCAGACTTTGACGTAGCTTATTATTCGTGCGCCGATTTAATAGCTCGGAAAATACGCGATCTGAACCGTATCTCTCTAAGCCAAACTACTCCGACCACCGACAGGATCTCGAGTTCACCTATCACGCCGGCACAAAGTATCGCGCCGAAAGTACATATAAAGCCATTCAACGGCAATCCCGTAGAATGGCGGGGTTTTTACGAAACCTTTCGATCAGTAGTGCATGAGAATGACTCAGTACTGATTATAAATAAATTCCACTTACTAAAATCATACTTAATCGATGAAGCATCATCAGTTATTACTCAGCTATCCGCGTCGGAAGATAATTATTTCGTGGCATGGGAATTGGTGCAAAGGCGATTCAACAAACCGCGAAAAATTATACAAGGCCACATTCGCGCCCTATTCGAACTCCCAGAGGAAATAAAGGGTAAGCCAGCTTCACTGCGCGCCCTATCGGAAGCAGCAAAAATGCATATCCACGCGTTGAGGTCCTTGAAGCAACCCGTGGACTGGGACGAAATGATTATCTACATAGTATCCGCGAAGCTAGATAAGGAGACACGCACTTCTTGGGAACGCACAGTAGACGTTATGCCAAAATTTACGGATTTCATATCCTTTCTCAATAAATACGCGCGTGATGATGAACCGGCGAGGCTAATTACACACACACGTGACACCCCTCCAAGGAGGTACCCAGACAAATACGCGCGTGATGAGGAACCGGCGAGGCTAATTAAACACACGCGTGATACCCCTCCAAGGAGATACCCAGACAACTACGTCAAGCCTGCACATAGAGTAAATAGCTTTGCAACCACGAATACCACGGGTTCGTGTATCATTTGCAACCGCGCGCATTATATCAACCAGTGCGATCAGTTCTTAAACCAGAGCCCTTCAGAAAGAGCAAATTCTATAAAATCTCTCAAGCGCTGCGCCAATTGCTTGCACCAGGGACACAATGTCTCGCAGTGCCGTTCGTCAGACTGTAGGAGATGCGGCGGAAGGCACCATACACTCTTACATGACGACCATCTGCACACGACTAGACCCATAGACCGTACATCTCCGAACGAAGTCGCGCCCACTACAGTAGCATTAACTGCGTGTGATAACCTAGCATCTGAAGTCTTGCTGTCAACTGCGCGAGTTAAGATATTAGATATCCATAATAAGGAACATGAATGCCGAGTTTTATTAGACCCCGGTTCGCAGCGGAATTTTATTACCGAGCGGTTCGCGAGTTACCTAAGTCTACCCAAAACTCGCGTAAACATGGCCACCTCAGGTATAGGACGGCAAGAGAGTGTGATAAAGTATGCCGTGCAAGCGCAAATAAAATCAAAAATAGCAGACTTCAAGTGCAAGACCGTGTTCTTGACAATGCCAGAAATCACAAATCCCTTGCCGTCGCAGACATTCGACCAGGATCTCTTACAGATCCCTTCTGACATAACCTTGGCAGACAATACGTTTAACAAATCGGCAGCAGTCGATTTATTACTAGGAGAACATCTGTTCTATCAGTTACTAGGCAACGGTAGGATTAGATTAGACGAGAACGTAATATTGCAGCAGACCGGTTTAGGTTGGGTTATCTCTGGAGAAATAGGCAGTAAACTAACAAACGGGAACTGCTTAGTTAGCATGCAAGGATTAGATTCACATCCGGGGAGATCTTGGCAGTTAGAGGAACACTCAGCCGACAAGATACTCCCGCCAGAAGAAGAGTCCTGAGAACAACTCTTCAAACGAACCGTAAACCGGGAACAATCGTATACATTAAAAACATTCGCCGCGAAAATACAGGAAACGACGAACGAGTCAGACTCGAAGCACGCGATCTCAGCAGATAACCCTGCGGACTCTATCTCGCGAGGTCAACTATCCACAGAATTTCTAAGCAACCAGCGTTGGCCCATAACTCCAATTCCACCGATAAGTATTCCGGAGCGAAAACCAATTACTAATTCAAATACCACCATTCGCCTTGAATTAGTCAGCGATCTATCTACCGATGTCTTCTTAGCCAGCCTAGGGAGATTTTTCTCTCGGCGCGGATATGATCAAGCAATATATTCGGATAACGGTACGAACTTTGTAGGCGCCAAAAATAGGTTGACCGAGATTCAAAAATTCCTAGAGTCGGAACAACAGCGCGGTGTAATAAACAATGAGATACGCGACAAGCACGTCACTTGGCACTTCTCACTTCCGAAGGCACCAAACTTCGGAGGCCTCTGGGAAGCGGCTGGTAGATCATTTAAGCACCACGCACTTCGCACAGTAGGGGATACATTGTTCACTTACGAGGAGCCAAATACTTGCGTAACTGAAAGTGAAGCAATTTTAAAGTCGCGCCCGCTAACAGCATTAGCACCCGATCCTAACGACCTTTCCCCTCTTACTCCCGCTCACTTCCTAGTAGGTGAGTCATTAAACGATTTGCCGGAGCATGATGTGTCCGGTATGCCCTCTAACCGATTGACAGCCTGGCAACATATCCAGAAAGTTCAGCAGCATCTCTGGGCTCGTTGGTACAAGGAGTACCTAAACGAGCTGAATATTCGCAGTAAATGGCGAAACAACCCTGCCAAATCACTAAGCATAGGCATTCTAGTGATTGATCAACCAGTGCAACCTACCGGCTACGCAGTGGAGCCAGGGCCGTATAATCGAAGTGCATCCCGGAGAAGACGGTCTCGTTCGAGTGGTCACGCTCAGAACCGTGAACCACACCTGCAAAAGGAGTGTCCGACACATATGTCCCCTCCCATTGGACAATAATTCATATCAGGACTGTAACTAGCTTAAGAATAGTATGTAACGCCTTTAACTTTAAATTGCGATTATTATAAGGTATACATCTAATTGATGGCGGGCTTGTACAGTACAGATGACAGTTTACATCGAGTTAGAATAAGTTAATAGATTCGGGGATTTTTTGAACGGAGCTGTTCAAGGGGGGCGGCATGTTCCGTCGTAAAACCCTCCTTGGAAGAGACGTCGAGCGCGCGGTCCTCGGGTCCCGGTCAAGGGATTACCGAGGCTAGATTAATAACATCAGCGAAACGAAAACACCAGGTATTGTTCCACGGCCTACGAGCAGGAGCAATAAAACCACGGTACCTCCAAAAGAAGGCGGCTAGCGATCGGTACACGAACAAACCTTCTGCGTGCAGATGGCTAGCACGTTTTATGACGCGCAAGTAACAAGACAGTTTTTGAGGAAAGTGCTTTATGTCTTTAGCAAGAGATTACAAACTTCCAAGCTATTCACGACCTCAACAGTTAATTGCATGCGTCATAAACGTGAACTTCCAGAGGGCCGTCGGAGCTGGGCCCAACAGACATCTGGCGGGTCAAGCTTTGGACACCCTGATGGAAATTCCGCTGCCTTGGCAAACCGATGGCAACGTCAAAGGACACACCCTCTCCTCCTAGAAACGCGCTTCGGCCGCTAAGGAAGGGTGCGGCTACACCTCCAAAACACGCTGATTGGCAATTAGTCATTTTTCCTTATGTCCAATCAGCGTGCAGAAGATCACTTCCGAGTTGACGTTTTGACAAACGTTCGACGAGGAAGTCAGTTCCTATCCGACAACCCTCAAGACGAGTCGAACCTTGATCTTGAGTATTACCGCTTACTACAGCCGAGAAGAGCCTTAACAACCTCGATCTCGCACATCGCGCAAGCCGAGTCTTGCAGTCACACAAAGCAACGGCATAAGGGCTCCGAAGTCCTTACAAGACTTCGTAAAGGTAACCCACGATTAGCGTGCGCATCAGGCCCACCGTCGTGGTGCCGACCAAGCCTTACAACCTTGGTCCATCTCTACTCAGTGTTTCGTAACGACTCGCTATTGCTGTCGAGTATTGCGAGCACGCCACAGAGAAAAAGGGGAAAAGTGTATGCTCTGTTTGTGCACGTGAAAGCGGCGTTTGACTCAGTAAAAAGGAAGAATCTCTGGCGTAGCATGGAAGAGTGCAAAATAAGGAAAGGGCTGATAGAAAGGACGAAATAAATATATGAGGAGACCAAAAACGTGGTAAGAAGCAAAGGGGACGTGTCGGGGCAATTTTGGACAGAAGAGGGGCTTAGGCTGCCCCTTGAGCCCACTACTATTCGCCATATACATAGCAGAAATGGAGAACGAACTAAGGAAAGACCAAGTGGGAGGACTAGAAGTGGGAAAAGAAAAGTTTTGATCCCTAGCATACGCGGATGACATAGCCCTAGTAGCATTAACGGAGGTAGAATTAAGGGAGATGATGAAGAGAATGGAAAGGTTCTTTGACCGGAAAGAACTAACATTAAATGTCAGTAAGGCGAAAGTAGTGGCATTTAGAAAAGGTGCAGGAAAAGAAGGAATGGAAATGGAAGGAAGAGGAGGTGGAGGAGGTAAAAGAATTCATGTACCTTGGAATAGTGTTACAAAGAAATGGAAACATGGCGAAGAATATAAGAGAGCGAGCAAAGAGGGCAACCATAGCCATGAACCAAGTATGGAGCATAGGGGAGAGAAAATTTAAGAATGATTTCAAGATCAGAATGATTATGTTTGACATGCTAGTCATGGGGGTTCTAATGTATGGAGTCGAATTATGGGGCTGGAAGGAAATGATAGAGGTAGAAAGAATACAACTGATGTGCGTCAAGTGGGTGCTAGGATTGGATAGATGCACACCAGATTACATAGTACTAGAGGAGGCAAAGAGGGACAAGATAAGAATCAGGTCGGGACAAAGAGCAATCCAATTCGAAGAAAGGGTAAAGAAAAAAGAAGGGAAAGAAATAGTTAAAGAACGCATTAGAGAAAAAGAAACAGGCAGAGTACAGACAGCGACCAGGAAAGAGGGGGAAGACTATCTGAAAAGAAACGGGGTCAGCCAAGCAGGACTAGACCAACTAAGAAGTAATAGGCAAAATGTTGGGATGAGACTAAAAGAAAGGGACCAGCAAGTTCAAAGGCAGGGGCAAGGCAACGCAATAGAGAGGGGCAAATACAATAATAAGTAAGTAGGAATAAAGAAATGTAGCGTAAGGCAGATGAAGGAGAACGTAATGTAAGGTAAAAATTAAGAATGTAAAATAAGTTCCTTTTCATGGCTGTGAAGCCGAAAAGCAAATAAAATTCTATTCTATTCTAATTAGTCAAGTAGAAATAAATGAAATTCCTTCTACTTCTACACAAGAACACGACGACAGTGGAAGGAAATCAGTCGTGGGATCCTGTTACATGCGTCAGGCTGATCCCGAAAAGAAGCGACGAAAAGCACGAAAGGCTTGCCACAAGTGCCACCGTCCTATTTGTAATGAACACGCAAATATTATAGCAATATGCAGAAATTGTCCACAGAATTCTCAATTATTGTAGTTTAATAAATAAGTAATTTTAGTTAAAAATTGGTTCATGTTTATGTGCACAGAACATCTAACAATCACGACTCTTATATGGGTACCCGGGTACCCCGGTTACCAAACAAGCGTATAAATATGTATTATCGCTTTATAACTTGAAAAGGTGGTATATCGACGTAAAAACATCCAAACAATGGGGATCCAGAGGCGTATTGCGATATTGTTACCAGAACATAACAAATTCTTGTAGGGAAGATGAAATGGGTACCCGGATACCCTGTTGCAATGTAATGTACTGACTCACTTAATCTTAAGCTATACAACAAATATTATTGCATCTTGTCAAACTTTCCTCATCCTTGCCCTTACCCTGTGAGTCACCCCGTTTGGTCACCAGTTCTATGCTTCCAACTCCTGACCTATGTCCTTAACTATTTTCCATTCCTACTTTCGACGTCTCCTATCACCCCCACTCCTATATTTCAGATCCCTTATAAACCCTTGACCATTCCTACTCAACAGCATTCTTAATTCGCAAAATCCGAGCTACAAGTCGGTCATCGTCGTATAAGTAATTTATAATCTTAAATAAAAGCCAGTCTTCGAACAAAGTTGTTCCGACTTATTTTCACGTGTAACCCATCCTTTACGCAAAGAAAATTGGTGTCAGAAGTGGGATTCTTCATCCGAAGAACAGAAGAATTCAGCACGAATTCGAAAATTTCTGTCTTGGACGAATCCATCAGGAGGAAGCAATTATCAGGGCACAGTCCTATGACCCATTGAAAATACACCAACTACCGAGGCCGAGCACAATTACTCAGGGTAATTGACCTACTCTCTCGAGAAAACGATCGGAGCAGACGAAGCCTAGAAGATACTCCTGGCTCAAACTTTTCGACTACAAGGACGACACTGGTTCGACACGGATCGGCAAATTCGATATCGCTGGTTCTCCAACAAATTCTCGTCACTGTAACCATCCACGAGGTTTTGACATCAACTCTATGGGGTTCGAGATCCAAGGACCGAATAAACGAGGATTCTACCTCGCGACACCGGCATCATCAACACCGCTTCCTTCAAACACTGAAGAATGTTATCCGAAATCAGCATATTCATGTTAGCAGTCTCACTTAATTAATAACGCGCATCGAATCTTATTAATATTTCACAAATCTCTTAATATACTCCAAAATTTCGACCGCAAATGAAACCGCGAATCAAACACCAATCGGTATTAAATTAGAATTATCAGAACCGATGCTGATAAAGGCTATAGCCGGCTAAGGTGGTCAAATGTGCCCTTAAACCAAATTCAACTTGTGAGGTGCCATTCTACCGCATACAAAATTTTGAAAAAAATCTGAGACATTGCAATTATGGAGGCACATGTTGTAGAATTTTTACAGCTTTTCAAATTACAAACCCGAGCTGTAAAAATGAAAACGTAAAAAAAAATGCAGAAAAACGACGATTTTGTATTGAAGGAATTGGAGACAGACTTTTATATTTTTTTTTTGTGGGTACATATTAATGGTACTATTACTCCCAATTTTTTTCAGATTTTTGAATTGGGTGCACCGCAGTTAAACAAAATTAAAAAACGACTTTTTCGTCGTTTTTTGCGTGTCAGTAGTAACTTATGCGGCGGACCTTTGTCTAGTCTTTGCGAAATAAGTGTTTTATGCTATGTTTAATGCTTTCATATTCAGCAGACCACCATAGATATCGAAGAGGGTAAATAAAACGAAGCGATTGAGGTCACGTCAGTCGCCTTATATCCTAAAGTATTCACAATATTCTCAACGGCGTCGATGGTCCCGCGGCAAGGTAGACGCACCGCGACCATCGAAGGGAACGGACGTGCAAATGCCGAGTAGCAATAACTCATTGTCAGTGCAATTACCAACACCAACGAAAAAGTATATTCGTGCAAATTCATATATTCAGTGCCTCTTCGAACACCATTAATACAGCGATAACAGAGTCATTTCGGCCTGTTTCTTTTGCTCTTTTTCACGTGCATCATATCCCTAAGTGAAGTGAAGTGAAAGTGCCAAAATTAGCGGGAGGCGGAAACCCACGGAGGGGAGTACTCCCTCGAACAAATCAAACGAATGCAAAATAATATGTGAATCAACAGGCGGAACCAGCCTAAGCAGCATAAGGAAGCT
Source organism: Nomada fabriciana (assembly GCA_907165295.1). Lineage (NCBI taxonomy): Eukaryota > Metazoa > Arthropoda > Insecta > Hymenoptera > Apidae > Nomada > Nomada fabriciana. The sequence continues at coordinate 13,998,792 of OU015689.1, forward strand.
AGCAAACCTTATCAATGCATGTGGACCAAACCACAGAAAAAAAATATCAATCCACACACAGATATCCCAAGCACTAAAGGAAACCGAAGCCAAACAAAAACCAAACCTGATACGAAGAGGGTCAACCACCCCAGAGAAAGATCTACCACAGCTATCGGAAATGAAGCCGAAAATGGCAACTCAACCAAAAAGAAAGAATAATAGCAGCAACGATCAAATCAGCAAGCTGCTAAAAACTATCGAAAATCTGAACAAGACGATCGAAAACCTAGCGAAGCAGCTTGCTTCCGCGCGGGAAACACGCGCCAAGGACTCCCGCCAAAAAAATCAGCAGACAACCTATGCTCCACCGAATGCGCGCCACTAGCGGCGCCCTCAGAAAACAACGACGGCCAAAACAAGGACTGGACCATTGCCCCCTCCAAAAGGCAGCGGCAAAATTCAACCCCCACACCACACGACACAGAAGACAACACCAAGAAAACAGCAAGAGACAAACCAGCCACCGCAGTGCAAATGCAGGAAAACCAAAAAGGAATTCATACCACCAAGACCAAAGAGACTCTACAGCAAAAAGACCACGATACCAGCAAGCCCCCAATTATCAACATCATAGAAGGCACCCAGCAAGCAACCTACAGACTGATAAAAGAAGCACTAGGTATAAACTCTTTCAAAATTAAACACATAAATGCCACTAAACACTACGTACAACTTGGCAACCTTAAAGAATACAACATAAAAATTAGCGCGCCAACGAACAGACAGATTCAATTCTACACTTTCTCTCCAAAAGCACTGAAACCCCAAACACTGTTAATCAAAGGTCTCGACTCCAGCTTTGACCCGGAAGAAATTCTAACGGGACTGACCAGCCTCCGACTAAGCAGAGTCAATTTCATAAAAGTATCCAATTTCTCCAGAAATAACGTAGACTCAAATAACAAGAAGTAACCCTTTTTCCTGGTCCAGATCACTCCCGACAGCGACACAAACCAACTAACCACGACAACACGACTCCTCCACCAAGTCATAACGTGGAACAAGCTACGAAAGAAAGATCCCACAATGTGTGCCCACTGCCAAAGAACGGGGCACACGTCTAGAAACTGCAACCTGGAGTTCAGATGCGTAAAATGCGGAGATAAGCACGAACCGGGACAGTGCAAAATAGCCAGAGACACGAAACTCCCCGCACTACAAGTATAGTGCGTCAGATGCAGAGATTTCGGACACCCTGCATCCCATAAAGGCTGCCTCAAATTCAAAGAGTTAAAACTCAGAATCAAAAACACAGCCAACGTAAAGGCAAACTCCAAGCTAGAAGCGCTCACCAAATCAAAAAATTCCCTAAACAACAACATAATCAGACCAGACATCTCTTTCGCAATGGCTCTAGCACATTCAAAATCCCACCCCAACACCCACACGACCGCCGCCCACCATCCGCCACTCCCCACCCCACCCAAACCCCAACCACCAAAAACACAATTTACCAATCAAACAAACCAGCCTCCGCAGAACCATACACAAATCCCATACGAGAATCTTTTCAACGACTTGAAAAACTTCATCCTACCGCAAATCAATAGACTAGAAAATATAATAGAAAATAACTCCATCCGGATCGACAAACTGCACGACCTATACTTCGGGATACCCCCAGACCACATGAATATAGACAATACCACTGATTCCAATGAATAGCACAGCCACTACAAACCTCACACTAACATCAGCGAATATTAACTCCATCGCATCAAATGAAAGGTGATACAATTTAACCCAAATTTTAAAAACAGAAAACCCCGATATAGCACCCCTTTACGAGACAAAACTAAAAGCACAGCACAGCCCGAGATTCAAAAATTACAACCTCATAAAAAAGACAGACACCAACCAAGCTAATAATAATAATCTACCACATACAGCGCCCAACAAACAACAAAAAAATATTATATGAACCTTACATAAATAGTAAAAGCACCACTCTCCGCCTAGTACACAACACCGACATACCAGAACTCGACAGAAACAATAAATACCATCATAACAAAAAAAATACTGGTGGCTATAAAAATAAAATATGTTAAATCGGACACAAAATTACATGTCCTTATCTTTAATTACACCTAAGCCTGTACATATTGTAAATACCCTAGTTTTTAAGGCCTGCCTAACAAGCAGGACCGCATGCCTGAATGCAGTATGAATGTGTGAAGAATGCGTGTAGTATGTATATGAAGCATGTATGCAAATTATGTAGAAAGTAATCTGAGCTCCTAACCATAAGACCCCCACCCCTTCTCCTCTAATTAACAGAAGACCCGACACCCATTATCCAGTTTTTCGGTTTCTGCTGCTACCCAGCGCAACACCTTTTCTCGGATAAAAAACACAAAATGTACGGTCTAATTAACTAGACCACCGAATCACGGGAAAAAATAAGGGGAACCAAACCCCCAATGCCCCTTTCGGGCAAAAACACCCTATACAGTCTGCGAACGTCACCTCCCGACCATGCAGCCATATTTATAATTAGAAAATAATGCATAGACTATTCACTATAAGGCACCAATGTACTCAACACATGTAACCATTGACTATCAATAAAACTACTTCTATCTCCCGCGGCAAGGTGTCGGACTCATAACCCGCTGCAAACTTTTTGTAGGTTCGAGTCCCCCCTCAGGTTAATCTTTTTTTTCTGCGAATTAACTTTTTTCTTATTCCCAACTATATGACAACGATTAATATTCGTTTTCAAATGTTTTAAGAACATTTTCAAAATTTGGTATGCGTAAAAATGGAAGGTATTGCGAAAAACCTGTATTTTGCTTTTTTCCCTGTAACTACCCTCCCAGTCGAGCTGCAGAGTTGAAACTTGGTACGAATTGGTTTTTCTTGATAAGCTATCGACTGACACCTCACAAGTTGAATTTGGTTTAAGGGCACATTTGACCACCTTACCCGGCTATAGCCTTTCAATGGCGACAAAACAAAATAATACGAATTCTGCGACAATTGCGACAAAGCAATGTCCTTAGTCTACACAGAGTATACAGACGTTCTATTCGCAATAATAGAAACCAAAATCACGGGAAATGCTAGAGCCCTCATAAGAAACCGTAGTTTCGAAAATTGGAACTCATTAAAATCATACCAATTAGACACATATTCCGAAAAACGATCACAAGGCCAATGGCAGTTAGAGCTATCCTCATGCAAGCAAGCACATAACGAAAATGTACTATCATATTCACAGAAGGTAGAAAATTGTCTTATTAAATTAACAAATAGTTTAGACGAGAGTCTATCGCGCATAGAACGAGGAGCTTGTATAAATCTACTTCAAAAACAAGTATTAGACGTTTCATTATGGGCTTGCATAAAGATATTTCCATTATAGTCAAATCACAAAGACCGCAAAAGCTCGAAGAGGTCATACAATTGGCCACTGCCGAAGAAATCGAACAGAAATCGCAATTCGACATCGCTAGATACCAGAACCTAAATTTAAGAGAAACGAGACACTGTTCCATATGCAATCGTGCTGATCATACCACATTCAATTGTCGCTATAACCAAAATACGAGTATCACACGCATTCATCCAAAACCAGATGGAAGACACCTTCATGGAAGATGGAAGACGCTCAAATTCAAATTCCCCAAATCAGAACAGAGGTTGGCAAAATTCACGAGTTCCGAACAGTCCAAAAATCTGCAATTATTGCAAGAAACCGGTCACATAATCGCGGAATGCAGAATACGCGAATCAATAATAATCGTAATAACTACCCCACTAATAAACCCCCAAACTATAACAATTTCCCTATTTCTCCTACATCTTATTCTTCACAAGGATACAATAGGAATCCTTTAAACTCCAACAGCGCTCGGGCGGCTGCCGCCCCGAGAGCGATTCACGATCTCCAGGCAGACTCCCAAATCCAGAACTAGGAATCACTACGTTCATTGACATCAATTTAATCGAAACAAAAAGGAAACCTTTAAGAGTCCTACTAGATACAGGGCGCGGACATTTCCATTATCAAAATTTCGGAACTTGAACCAAACACCCAGTATTACAAGGACATAAAGTTAAAGATAAGAGGAATAACCCCCGAACCTTTCGAATCAATGGGTTATTGTTATCTCAAACTTCGACTAGGTACTAGTATGTACACTTGCGTGTTTCATGTCGTCAAAGACGTTTCCAATCCCTTATCCAGGAATCTCTGGTAACGACATTATGTACGATCTCCGAACAAAGATAGATTACGACCAAAACCTATTACATCGAAAATTTTAGCCAAATCTCTAAACCATTAACAGCACTACTAAAACAAAATGTTCCATTTCTCTGGACAAGTAGTCAACAAAACTGCTAAGGAGGCGATATGGTTGAGACTGCTGCTAAGCGAACTGAAACTCTATGACTTCTTCTCGGGAATCAGCAACATATCAGCAACATATCAGCAACATAAATATGTATTGTTATTCCTATTTCTAAGAACACTGGTTATACAAATGCGCATAATTTTCGTCCGATAAGTATTCAATGCGTTTTCTCAAAAATTTTTGAAAGCATAATTGCGGATAAAATGTCAAACTTGTGCAAGAACGTCTTGATTGATGAACAACATGACTTCGTGAAAGGACGATCTGTCGCCACCAATCTTACTTTATTTAATCACTATGTCGCTAGTGAATTAGATAAAGGTTGCCAAGTTGATACTGTGTACACTGACTTCAATAAGGCCTTTGATACAGTCAATCATGGCCTCCTCACAAAAAAACTTAACGCATATGGCATATCAGGATCATTCCTCTCGTGGCTTGACAGTTTTTTGAGCTCGCAAAGTCAAATTATTAAATATGGTCAAGCATTTTCACGTCCGATTTCTGTCACTTCTGGAGTGCCTCAAAGATCTCATCTTGGCCCTTTACTATTCAACTTATTTATCAATGATATCTCGGATGTGTTTCTATATTCAAAATTTGTATTATATGCCGATGATCTAAAAAAATTTCTTAGCTTCGATAATGACAAGATCCCACCTCTCATTCAGTTGGATTTATCTAGACTCGAGGGATGGTGTCATAAGAACAGACTAAACCTGAACATTCAAAAATGTCATGTCGTTAGATTCACTCGCAAGAAGAAAAAGATCATCTTTCCTTACAATTTAAGCTCGACCCAACTGCACGAACTAAATAAAATTAGAGACTTAGGTATAATTTTCTCTTCTGATTTGACCTTTGCAGAACACATTCGCACAATCACTAGTCGGAGTATGCGAATGCTTGGTTTCCTTTATAGAACATCCAAGTTTTTCAAGCATGTTTCCACTCTAAAGAAATTATACTGTTCTTTAGTTAGGTCCCATCTGGAATTCTGCTCTATAATATGGTCTCCCTATCAAACGAAATACTGTCATTTAATTGAAAGAGTCCAACATAAATTTTTAAGAATTGCTGCTAGTCACTTAGGCAGGCAGGCATTGATAGAAGAGAACATAATTACCAACCTTTTTTGAGCAGTTTTAATTTAATCTCATTAGAAACGCGACGCATCATATCTGATCTTATGTTCGTTTATAAATTGATTAATGGACTTCTTTCCTGTCCTGAAATTATCGAGCTAATGAAATTTTATATTCCTGCATCCAACCTCAGGAAACATGATCTTTTTCAGACTCAGCACCATCGAACTACTTATGCTCAGAATAGTACAATAAATAGGATTTTAAGGAATACCAACGATGTGTCGTCTGACATTGACATCATTGCCGCGAATCCATCTAAGTTCAAAAGTCAACTAATTTGTGTATTATTGAACCGTTAACTTATTATGTCCTTACTTTGCGAAATTCTATTGTCAACTTTGTACACTAAAGGGTCTACACCCGTTTATCAATAAATAAATAAATAAATAAATAAACATATATTGCGACAATAAATCAGCAATAGATTTCTCAAAAAGTCGTATGGAAAATAGAAGAACAAAACATATAGACATAGCATATCACGTTATAAGAGAAGAATTAGAAAAGAGGTCAGTCACCTTATCATATGTTACCCCTAACGAGAATATAGCTGATATAATGACCAAAGCCTTCAAATGTGTAGCTCATAAGGGTTATGCCAAAGAATTAAAATTAAGATTCGCAAAAGTGGGGGATTGAAGCTGTTTGCTCTTCCCGCCTTTGGCGCTGTGTGTGTGGTTGCCGCTCTGGCATTTTTTTTTTGTTCTGTCCTGTATGTGCAATGCACGATAGCATAGTACGCCGTTCATATTATTCAGATATATATTATTCAGTTGTATTACTTAGATATATTTAGTTGTATTATATTATTGTGCTTGTGTTCCTCTTTCATTGTATGAACATTAAAGAAACTACATTGATAACTGCCGCTCTTTCAAAAACACTTTTGAAACTCTGAAGGAAAAACTCATATCTGAACCTCTCCTCCAATATCCAGATTTTACAAAACAGTTCATTCTCACCACTGACGCAAGCAACTTCGCAATGGGAGCTGTGCTATCCCAATACCATGGGACACAAGATTTACCTATCGCATACGCAAGTCGAACTCTAAATCACGCCGAATCAAATTATTCCACCACCGAACGTTAATTATTAGCCATTGTATGGGCAGTTAAACATTTTTTTACGTATCTCTTTGGCCGCGAATTTAAAATAATTACTGATCATCGACCTTTAACATGGTTATTCAATCTAAAGGATCCAGGATCACGTTTAACCCTTGTGTGGGCAACCAAAATAGCCAATAAGTTTAAAGCCTAATTACATAAAATATTTTACATACATTTTTTTCACAAAACGTGTATTGACGTAAAAGTGTCCAAAGAATGGAGATCCGAAGTGGTTTTGCGGTATCTTATCAAGAACATACCAAAATTATTAAAGAAAATATAGAAATGGGTACCCGGTTGTACACACAAGGGTTAATCGGCTGGAGACTAAAATTAGAAGAATTCCAATACAAGATAGAATACAAACCTGGGAAAATTAACTCAAAGGCTGATGCACTGATTGTGAGTAGAATCAATCCTGAAAATAAAATTAATTTCGAGTCTTGTCCCGGCAACCGATGTGAACGGACATGTTGTCAATTGCTCTGTGCCGCTGACGAGTACCATATACGGAGTTAGTAAACAGTCGACGACACCAAGCTCTGTTGGTGTTACCAACTTAGCTGTGTGAATTCACAAATTCAGAGTACGAACGCGCTATGTGTGCGCGCGCGTGTGTGTACGTATCGCCATGTCACTGAATAAGACCCAACACAACGAAGAAACCGTAACCTACAAAAATAGCCTCCAAAACGATAAAAATTCATCCATTCCAATGGATCAAACCCATAACCCCCAAATAAACCCACCCAACCAAAAAACTCATACGCAACCGTTACGAAACAAGAATACATCCCGACTGAGGACCAAGCCATAATCCTACAATCAGTTGACGGTATCACTATCAAAGAATACGCTCGAGCGATTGGAAACATAATAGGACTGGATAGTAAACACACGGTCACTAATCTAACGCATAAACACAAATCGGTTAACATAAACAACGTAAACATAGAAATCATACTTTCTTTTGAGTATAATAATAAAGAATACAATATTCAGGAGTGTATTACCGCACGACAAGTATAATAGCGAACACACAGCGTAGCCAGGATCCGTTCAACAGGAAGAAGAAGAAGGAAGAGAACCGTAAGCGCCACATTCCGGCACATACAAACACCACAAGTCATATGGCGCTCTTGTACAATAAAAGGACGCGAAATTCGAATATACTTTGACACTTTCCAACGTAGCACCCATAATTCCTAATACCCAAATTGAGAACGCCTTCAAAAACAATAATATTAAACTACTCTCGAAAATCACTCCGCTATAAGTGGGAATCACTGATCCAGACCTATCTCACATTCTAAGTTTTAGGAGATAGATCTATGTTGACCCAGAAGAAGCCAAACGTATACCGAACTCTTTTACAATTACAATAGAAAACAACACATATAGAATATTTGCCACAACAGAGAAGCAGACATGTTTGAACTGTCAACAAGAAGGGCACATTGCAAACCAATGCACAAGCATGGTAAATCCAAACAAATCTAATTCACACACCCGCACACACACAAATCCAGATTCATCCTCATACTCCCCCATAACCGACCATACACTTGAAACTGAAATGCAAATTGAAACAGACATTACCAAAGAAACCGAACCACCAACACAAAATATCTTCGGAATAACCGAACCTAAGAATGAAGAAACCGAAGATCAAAAAGGAAATAAGACAGGGAATAAAAGACCACTATCTATAACATCCGAAGAAAGCATAATAAATCCGGCAAAGTTAAGTGACCTAGACCTGGCCATCAAGGACCCAACCCGGCAAATATCGGAAAAGTGTTCCAAAGATTGCAATCCAACCTTCAAAAGACCTAAACGTCCCCTGTCGCCTGCCTTCTCGTTGGATAGAATCGACGAGATGCTTAAACCTGCAAAAGATTATATCGACGACAAGAACAAAAACCAAGTATTGGATTACCTCCAATTGAAAAGTTTTTTGGAAAATGCAATAGGGGCACCTAATCCGAAGGAAATCTCCAAACAGTACACCAGCAATATGCCGGCCTTAAGCGAATTATTAAAAAGAATTCACCCCCTACTTAAAGAGCGGCCAATAAAAATTAGAATCTATAAATTGCAAAAGAAAATGGTTCAAGATCCATCTGAACAACTCTCACTCAACTGGACATCGGAAGCGGATAGTGATCTATCAAATTAGGTAACAACTAACTAACTAATTACTACCAAGTAACTTACTAATCAACAGCTAGTCACTTTATGAAAACAATTATTCAGTGGAACATAAACGGATATTATGCTCACTACGAACAACTTCAAATTATTGTTAAACAACACAATCCAGACATACTTTGTCTCCAGAAAACAAGTTTCAAAAAGAACCGGAATCCATCACTGAAAAATTACAGTCTCCTTGTCAAAAACAGAGAAAACAACGACTTCGCCAGCGGAGAAGTAGCTATTGCAATCTCAAATAAATATTCAATCACAGAAATTCCACAAAAAACAAACTTGGAAGCAATTGCAGCAACCATTCATTTTCCCAACAAAATCAATGTTTGCAATGTATATTTACCAAATAGCCAACCTCTCCACCTTCAAGAGTTACAAAATTTAATAGAACAAATTCCTGCACCTACCATTTTAACCGGGGATTTCAACAGTCACAACCCTCTGTGGGGGTTATCCAGGATTGACTCCCGTGGAAGGATAATAGAGAAATTATTAGAAAACCCAAATCTAATTTTGTTAAATTCAGGACACCCTACACACTTCAATGTAAGTAATGGGTCATTTAGTGCAATTGACCTAACTATCTGCGATTCCAAACTGGTTCTTCGCATAGGATGGAGTGTGATAGACAACCTACACGATAGCGATCATTTCCGACTAAATATAACTTACGAAGATAATACCATATATTACCAACCTCCGCCAACTTTTAAGTGGAATCTGAATAAAATTGACTGGGAAATATATCAATCTCAGATTAACAAAGCCCTCATTCCAATGAGTAACCATACAAATAATCATACTAAAATTAACGATATTGTCAGTGAACTGAAATTAATTATTACCAATGCAGCAAAAGAGGCTTCCGATTCTCCTGCAACAAAAATCCCAAAAATCCTTAATAAATGTACAACTTCCTGGTGGAATGCAGAATGCGAAAGCGCGTTAATGAACAGCCATCATGCTTTTAACAGAGCCAAGAAAAATCCTTCTACTAAAAATCTAATAGAGTTCAAGAAACACCGGGCGAAATTTATAACAAATCAAACTCCCGCTAAACAAGTGTGGCAAAAAATTAAACAAATAAACGGGAACAAGTCATATTCTGGAATTCAATACCTCCAAACGGATCAAAACCAAACAGTAACTAACGCAAAGGAAATTGCCAACACCCTTGCCGAGAAATTTAAGTCCAACTCCAGCAATAGTAATTACCCCGCAGTCTTTCTTTCAAACATCATTGAACGCGAAAATGAAATAAAAGAGAAGCTTTCCTACAGGGATGAAGAGATGATAGATCCAGAATTAAACTCTGACATATCTATGAATGAACTAACCAACTGCCTTGAATCAACGAAAGACTCATTGCCTGGCCCGGATAATATTCCTAACAGACTACTAAAAAACCTTCCCGTGACCGGGAAAGACTACCTACTCCAATTATTCAACTGCATATGGACCCACAAAGTTTTTCCCGATAACTGGCGGAAAGCCATTGTCGTCCCAATTCTCAAACCTAATAAAAATAAACATGAACCAGAGGTTATCACCCAATAGCCTTCACAAATAATATGTGCAAATTATTTGAAAAAATTATTAATAGAAGACTTCGTTGGTTCCTTTAAAGCAATAATCTTCTGTCTCCAACCCAATGGGGATTTCGTGAATATCGTTCTACAACGGATCTACTTACTAATGTGCATACAAATATATGTGACGCTTTTCAAAAAAAGGAATCTCTTATTGCAGTATGCTTGGACATTGAGAAGGCATACGACATGGTCTGGAAGCCGAAAATCATAAACGCTCTCATAGAATTAAATATTAACGGTCCTATGCTATCTTTTATCATTAATTTCCTATCGAACAGATCAATCCAAGTGAGGATTAATAACACGCTATCTGATCCGATGGAAATCGAAAACGGTGTACCCCAAGGCTCTGTGTAACACCATTTCTGCTTGGAATCAATGATATAACAAGCGGCATAAGATCACCTGTAAACGCTTATTTATTTGCTGACGATCTCACCCTAACATACAGTGGGAAAAATATACACACCCTAAAAGAAATCCTGCAAACTTCGATCGATAATCTACAAGAATGGTCCTATAGATCTGGTCTCCAATTTTCATATAAAAAAAACCCAATGCATCTTGTTTTTTAAACAACTCCGTCAAGATACACCAACATTAATTATGAGTAACAACGTAATCAAATTCGTTGATAATATTAGACTCCTTGGACTAATTTTTGATAGGCGGCTATCCTGGATCTCTCATATAAAACACTTAAGATACTCCTGCCTAAAAAGGTTAAACATTATCAAAATGCTGGCGAGTCACAACTGGGGTCCCGACCAAGAAGTCCTACTCAAAACATACCAAGGTTTAATCAGGTCCAAGATTGATTATGGCTGTATTCTATACAATTCAGCGAAACCGCACATTTTAAAAATGATTGACCCCATTCACAATGCAGCACTGCGATTAGCCATTGGTTTATTCCGCACATGCCCTATTAGTGGTATACTATTTGAAGCTGGTCAGATGCCATTAGAGCACAGAAGAAAATTCTTAAGTATAAAATACGCACTCAAAATGTGTTCTACTCCTAACAATCCAACTTATCACTATATATTTGATAACAGATTTTCCGAACTACATGCAAAAAAACCAAAGCTACCGACTCAAAAACTTTCGACTCAAAACCAATTATTATAGAACGGAAGCAAGATAAAATTCCTCCCTGGCGTATCAAAACTCCGGAAATAGTCACAACTCTTGCCAACTGCAAGAACCTTAGATCAAGCCTTGAACATAAGACCAACTTCCTAGAACTTAACAGGAAATACGCATCTTGTAAAAAAATTTCACTGACATATCTAAATTTAAACAATGAGTAGGATACGCCATCATTACAGATGATAATATTACCAAGATACGTCTACCTATACAAACATCCATTATGACCGTAGTGGTTCTTCGGGCCCTCAAATTCTCCTCATAATCAAACGGGTTCCCTGTATTTGAAAAGGTTAAGATCAACTGCCCTAGCGTGATGCGCGAGCAAGTATGCATTTGTAGTGGCAAACCATTAGGCAGGCCGTACACCAAAGATACATCAAACACGCAACACGTAACATGCAACGTAAGGTAAATGTCACATCTTGCTAAACCGCGCAAGCCAGTGCAGCAAATGTTGAATTATTTACTAAAATGTCATCGTCCGAGGAAGATGTTGTGGCCGCTTGGCAATATTTGCAACGTAGGAAACAAGGAAAAAGAATCCGCCGATATTGGATTAATCCTCTATTCGTGGATAATTTAAGGCATAGCTCGGCAACAGTTGCACAGGAGCAGCTCAATCTCAATCCTGACAAAGGCTATAGCCGGATAAGGGGGTCAAATGTGCCCCTAAACCAAATTCAACTTGTGAGGTGTCATTCGATAGCTTATCAAGAAAAACCAATTCGTACCAAGTTTCAACCCTGCAGCTCGACTGGGAGGGTAGTTACAGGGAAAAAAGCAAAATACAGTTTTTCCGCAATATCTTCCACTCTAGCGCATAAAAATTTTTGAAAAAAATCTGAGACATTGCGATTATGGAGACACATATTGTAGAATTTTTACAGCTTTTCAAATTACAAACCCGAGCTGTAAAAATTGAAAAACGTAAAAAAATGCCGAAAAACGCCGATTTTGTATTGAAGGAATTGGAGACGCACTTTTATATTTTTTTTGTAGGTACATATTAGTGGTACTATTACTCTCAATTTTTTTCAGATTTTTGAATTGACTGCGCCGCAGTTAAAAAAATTAAAAACCGATTTTTTCGTCGTTTTTTGCGTGTCAGAGTAACTTATACGGCGAACTTTTGTCTAGTCTTTGCGAAATAAGTGTTTTATGCTATGTTTAATGTTTTTATATTCAGCAGACCACCATAGATATCGAAGAGAGTAATAAAACGAAGCGGTTGAGGTCACGTCAGTCGCCTTATATCCTAAAGTATTCACCATGTTTGCAACGGCGTCGATGGTCCCGCGACAAGGTGTCGGACTCATAAACCGCTACCAAACTTTTTGTAAGTTCGAGTCCCCGAACTCAGGTTGATTTTTTTTTCTGCGAATTAACTTTTTACTTATTCCCAACAATATGACAACGATTAATATTTGTTTAGAAATGTTTTAAGAACATTTTTTTAGTATTTTAATTTGTATTGTACAATCGCTCAACCGCTTCGTTTTATTACTCTCTTCGATATCTATGGTGGTCTGCTGAATATAAACACATTAAACATAGCATAAAACACTTATTTCGCAAAGACTAGACAAAAGTTCGCCGTATAAGTTACTCTGACACGCAAAAAACGACGAAAAATCGGTTTTTAATTTTTTTAACTGCGGCGCAGTCAATTCAAAAATCTGAAAAAAATTGAAAGTAATAGTACCACTAATATGTACCTACAAAAAAAATATAAAAGTGCGTCTCCAATTCCTTCAATACAAAATCGGCGTTTTTCGGCATTTTTTTACGTTTTTCAATTTTTACAGCTCGGGTTTGTAATTTGAAAAGCTGTAAAAATTCTACAATATGTGCCTCCATAATCGCAATGTCTCAGATTTTTTTCAAAAATTTTTATGCGCTAGAGTGGAAGATATTGCGGAAAAACTGTATTTTGCTTTTTTCCCTGTAACTACCCTCCCAGTCGAGCTGCAGGGTTGAAACTTGGTACGAATTGGTTTTTCTTGATAAGCTATCGAATGACACCTCACAAGTTGAATTTGGTTTAGGGGCACATTTGACCCCCTTATCCGGCTATAGCCTTTAAAGAATTTTATAGAATGAGCCAGGAAAGTTTTAAAGTATTGGTGGAAATTATAGGACCTAGTATAGAAAAACTGGATACCCACTATCGAGAAGCAATTCCCTCAGAAGAACGTTTATTAATTCCATTAAGGTAAATATTGTAAAAAGATAGAACAAAATATAAACTCAATATTTTCCTCTAGTAAAAATAATTATTATTTAAGTTTCTTTATATAATAAGTCATAATCAATTACATATTCCTTCTTATTTTCCTCTCTTCTTATGGACTATTCATTTCGCACTGGATATTGTGCAGAATAATTGGGATTTGGCGTTGGACATACAGGGTAATTAGGGCTTGGCGTTGAAGGATGTATAGAGTTACTTGAACTTGGCCTTGAATTATTTTTTTTTTTATTGATTTGCTGTTGCTTTACGATTTGTCCATTGGACATTTGGTAAATTCTTGGATTGGTTACGGAGGTCATAGCACGTGGATGACAGTTTCTAACGAAATGTCTCCTCAGGATATTTGTTTTCTTCCTTTTTTTATACAGTTTTTATATGCATAGGTCAGCAGGATGTGTCCTCCTTAGCCTCCGTGTGATACGGGTTGTGCGTATCTCCGCAGCCAGCTGGTTCGGATGCATTTTAATTCTTTCCTCATGATTTTTGGCGTATCTACTGATTTCTTCCCTGGCCGTCGGAATTTCTAGGTCCTTACGTAGGTCATCATTTCTGCAGTACCACGGTGCATTAACTACTGTTCTCAGTATTTTTGATTGCAGTGACTCTAATTTTGCTATGTGACTCATTGCAGCAGCTCCCCATAGCGGTATACCGTAGGTCCATATTGGCTTTATGATGGTTTTGCAGATTTTTAATTTGTTTTCTGCGCTGAGTTTAGATTTTTTACTGGTTAACCAATACATTTATCGTCTTTTGATTCTTATGTTGTCAGCTATTGCCTTAACGTGGTCCTTCCACGTGAGTCTTGAGTCCAGATGAATCCCTAGATGTTTTACCCGTTTAGTTTGAGGTACAGTCATATTATTTAATTTGATATTCGGTGCTTTTTTTTACAAAGTGTGAACGTAATGTGGTTGCATTCATTAGGATTTGCTTTTATTTTTTTTTCTTTCAAGCCACTCTTCTATTTTTGAGATGTGCTTTTGTAGTAGCGCGACCGCAACTTCTGGATCGCTATGTATGGCTAATATAGCTGTATCATCAGCAAACGTTAGTATTTTGCTTTTGTCTATGGTTGGTATATTAGCTGTGTAGATTGTATACAGTATGGGCCCTAATACGCTTCCCTGGGGTACCCCCGCTTTGATGATCTTGATCTCGGAATATGTGTCTTTGATTTTTACAACAAAGGTTCTGTCCCTTAGGTACGATGTAAGAAGATTGTGTATTTGTATGGGGAAGTGGGTTCTTACTGTATGGAGGAGCCCTTTGTGCCACACTTTATCAAATGCTTTTTCGATATCCATGAAGAGCGCTGTGCAATACTGTTTTTCTTCTAACGCTACGAGTATTTCATTGACAAGTCTATGTGATTGTTCGATGGTAGAATGTTTGGTTCTAAACCCGAACTGATGGGTTGGTATGAGCTTTTTCTTTTCTATTATGGGTTTTAGACGATTGTAGATTAGTTTTTCCAGTATCTTGGAGAGTATCGGGAGGAGCGATATTGACCGGTAGGAAGAAGTTTGGTGCGGATCTTTACCGGGTTTGAGCAATATTGTAATTTGTGCTAGTTTCCACATGGATGGAAAGTACTGTATTCTTAAGATTGCATTATATATTATTGTAATTAGTCGTATTGCCTTTGGTGGTAATTGCTTTAAAATTTTTCCATTAATGAGATCAATACCTGGTGACTTGCTGTTTTTGATATTTTTTATGATCTCATGGATCTCTTTGGCAGTTGCGGCAGGTATAGAATAACGTTCCTCCAATGAGTTACCGTTAATGTTTGGGTTCCTTGCGGTTTCATTGTAAAGATGGTTAGCAAGTTCTTCTGTCAGTTCCTTGTTGCTTCGTGCCCATGTTCCGTCAGATTTTTAATTGCTATCGTTGCTTTTGCTGTCTTTTTAATTTTATTTTTAACTTTCCAGAGAGAATAGTTACTGCTTTCATGTGTTGAGAGTGATTCCAGGAATATTGTGAATTTGCTGTTGTTGTAGCTATTTATGCTGTTTTTGATTTCTTTTGTTATTTTGTTCAAGTTCTTCTTATTTCTTATGGTTCTGTGTTTCTGCCATTTTGCTGTTGCTTTCCTTTTTTCCTTAATTTTATCGAGGATATCTGCTGGAACTGTTTTATTTTGTCTATACGTTGGTTTGAAGGTGGTAGTTGCCCAAGCTGCTTCCTGTATGATTGTTGTTATCGACGCTACTGCTTGTTCAATATCTTCAGTTGTTTTGAGTGGGATATCGCAGTTAATGTTATTTTCTACAAGTACTTTGAATGTCTCCCAATCTGTAGTTTTGTTGCAGAGTGCAATTGGAGCACTGTAACATATTGGTTTACTAGTGTATTGTATTATTAGTGGTGTATGGTCAGAGCTAAGATCGAGACTGGGCGTTATGTTCAATTTGTTCGTGCTAAGTCCTTTGACAACTGCGAAATCGAGTACATCAGGGATTTTATTTATATCTGACGGCCAGTGTGTTGGTTTTCCTGCTGTTAATATATTGTAATTGTTATTTCTGATGCTTGTTTCGAGTGCCTTACCTCTGGTTGTGATGATTCTTGAGCCCTACATGGTGTGCTTAGCATTATAGTCACCTGCTGCAATTTTAATTGGTATGTGTGATAAGCTGCATTTTTTTGCCGAAGAGCCTGTGTTACTTTGCGGAAAGTTTCGGGCGCGTTTGTTTGAATTTTTACTTGGTCCAACTTTATTTGCTTAATGGTATAGTTTTCTGTACCTGCAGTGTAATTCAGTAGTTCAATGGGGGGATCTATGATATTTGCATCTACGTAAATTGGAGGTGGTTTAATGGTTCGAGTTGCATCTTCATTATTTGTGTCCATATCTACTTCTTCCTCGAGTGAACTAAAGGTATTGCTGAGCGGAATATCCTGCAACCATTGTTGTGTTTCGGCTGTACCTTGGAATGGAGATATTTTGCGCCTTTTATTATGTGTAATGTTTGTCCAGTTATTATTTTGTTCATTGCCATTTCCTTGTCTATCGCTTTCTATGGAGTTTTGTGAGCTATTCCACCCGCTTGTGCTTGGGTTATCCGGATCTCGATTTTCATGTTGTTGGTTTAGCTGATTTAAGGTTTTCTTTATCATATAAGTTTCGCCTTTGGCGGTTATTTTAATCGGCTCGATTTTATTAGCCATGTTATTGTTCACTGGCGGTTAACCGCCTTATACTCACTAATCGCACAGACACCTGTAATGTTTACTGCGGGAGCACTCTTATACACGTCTGAATTGTTCGACTGCTTGAGCGGCACTGAATTATTTGTGAACGACGATACCGAATATGTATTTGAAGTTGATGAATGACAGGAGCGAATATCTGCGTCTTCAAGAATATCGTCTATGAGGCCTATAACTTTTTGCCTAAATCTTCGATTTTGCTTTTCAGTCATTCTTGACATATCTGGCAACAAACTACGTAAAAATGACATGTTTGCATCTTCTTGGGTATTTCCCTTTGTCTTTTTATTTTGAAGCCATTCAATAAAAGCAGCGTCAGCATCACTTGAAGTCGTCGCAGGAGTTTGAACTGTTTGCTTTTTAAATTTGTGAGCTATAATCAAAGATTTGTTAATGCTTGATTCTTCAGTGGTGTTGTTTGGCATATCGAACGGAGAATTAGATTTTGTGATGTCTTCGGCTTGGGGTTCAATCAATTTTTCATTTTCTGTGTGCTCTTCTAATTCGTTATTTGTGTTTTCTAAATTACCGCTACATCTGCTCGCCGTTTCTAAATTTCCAGTACTGGGTTTATTTTTTATGTAAGGCAAAAGAAATTCCAAGTATTCATTAAGATAGTATTTTTTCTTAGAACTTGCACCAGATCCGCTTGGTGGATTTTTTAGTGATCGCGAAAATGCTCCTCGGATGTTTCGCCAGCGTTCTCGACAGTTCGATACTAGAAAGAAAAAATCTGCTAAAAACAGCTAAATGAAACAGAAAATATTTATTTTTTTCAGATATTTGGCGACAGGAAGTACTTTTAAAAGTCTTTCGTTCCAGTTTTACCGAGCAGATACTACAATTGATAGAATAGTCAAAGAAACAACTTCGGCTATATGGCAAGAGTTGCAACCGTTATTCATGCCAACTCCTAACGAAGATATTTGGAAAAACAATGCTCAACGATATTATGAGTTGTGGAATTTACCAAATTGTGTAGCCGCAATCGATGGAAAACATATTCGTGTAAAAAAATTTGCCAAAAGTGGATCCAGTAATTATAATTATAAAGGCTATTTTTCCATGATTTTAATGGCTACTGCTAGCGCAGACAGTTTGTTCACAACAATTGACGTAGGTGATTTGGGTCGCAATAGTGACGAGGCTGTTTTTAAATCTTCGCACATCGGCAAGTTACTAAACAAACACAAACTAGGAATGCCTCAGCCGTCGCATTTACCAAATAATAAAAATGGAGAGCTTTTTCCATATTACATATGTGGAGATGAAGCATTTCCATTAATGCCATATTTGATGAGACCATACTCCCAAAGAGTTTTAAATACTACGAGAAGAATCTCTAACTTTAGGCTTTCACGTGGAAGGAAGAGCATAGAATGTGCATTCGGAATACTTGTGTCAAAGTTTCGTGTTTTTGAGACACCGATTTCCTGTAAGGAAGAAACTGTAAAAGAAATTGTAAAAGCCGCCTGCGTTTTGCATAATTTTATTAGAATACGAGAAGGAAAATTCACTAGTCCAGTGTATTTTGAAGATATAGTGAATCATCAACCAATGATAAATGAAGTTGAAGATGGATATCGCGAAACAACGTTAACAATGAAACTTCGCAAATCATTGGCTACATATTTTATAACACCGGGAGGATCAATACCAATACAATGGAAATATGCCTAAAATTATATTATAGAACTTCAAATAAAATTGTTTATATTTACCAGAATCGTTCATTTCTTTTCCCACTTCTATCCAAGCCTTTTCCGTCAAATTACGTTTACTATACTCTGCTAATGTATAATTCCATAAACAAGAATATTTCTCAATGGCTTTAACAAAATTAATATTAAAAACTGGATTTTCGGACATTTTCACGAACCAGAAACTGAAACTGTCTTCTCAAACGCGTGGCAAATACTGCAGCAAGACACACACAAAATATCGCACGCAGTTGATGTCGCGCAATACGTGCAGCATGCCTGCCTGGTCTACGATGGTAGCAGAAGTAGCTATACGTTGTAATTGGTTCAAGGCGGTAAAAGTATATGCGCGGTATTTACCTTACGTTGCATGTTGCGTGTTGCGTGTTTCATGTATCTTTGGTGTACGGCCTGCCTTTGGGTTAAGGTACAGTCGGCCGCATAAGTATTCGTCCACCTACCGCATTCAGTGTATGCGCAAGTAAAAGTTGGAAAATATGCAGATAAAATTTGAAAAATAATTGAAGAAATAAAGCTTTATTTGTAGAAAATGAAATAACATTTTGCGAGATTCATAATTGTTATACATAATGAAAAATAAAACAAAGTATTATAATGTAGCGGGAAACTCGAGCGCAAAAGTCTTCGTCCACGAATATTTATTCAGAATAAGACGCTTAGAAACGACTAATTTTTAAAATAACTGAATGTATCGTGATCGACTGTGTTTTGTTAAACGTCTGCAATCGGCAACAGTCGATCTCAAACATCCAGGAAGAAAATATCGTAGTCAGAATAATAATGGATCGCAAGAGACGTGAAACATCACTTTCTCAACGAGAATATATTGTACAATTTTGGAAAGAAGGAAAATATGAAAGAGAAATATCAAAATTATTGGATATACCACGGTCTACAGTACAGTATATATTAAAAAAGTTTAAGGAAGACAAAATAATTGTAAATAAACCGCGGCAGGGAAGACCAAAACTGCTGATAAATCGCGAGGAAAATCGGATACTTAGAACTGTTAAGCAGGATCCCCACATTTCAACACCTGAAATACAGGAAAACGTTCTGTCTGCCTTAGGCAAAACTGTAAGTCGTGACACAATACGACGGGTACTTCATAGGGCCAATTTGAAGAGCCGTGTTAGTCGGAAGAAACCATTAATTACTGCTGCAAATAGTAAAAAAAGATTAGAGTTTGCCAAAAGGTACGTTTCAAAATCAGAGGATTTTTGAAAGCGTGTTATATTCACCGACGAGTCCAAATTTTGTGTGTTTGATGTCCCTAATAAAAAAGTTTGGAGGAAACCGAATACGGAGTTCCATAAAAAAAACTTAACACCAACCGTGAAACACGGGGGAGCATCACTCATAGTATGGGGCTGCATGTCGGCTGCTGGGGTTGGTGATTACCACATTATAGACAATATCATGGATCGTTGGATGTATTTGAACATATTAAAGGAACATTTACTTCGAAGTGCTGAGAAATTTAGAATCAAAGATAACTTTATGTTCCAGCAGGACAACGATCCAAAGCACAAAGCCATCATCGTCAGAGAATGGATATTGTATAACACCCCGCATTATTTAGAAACACCACCCCAGTCACCGGATATAAACCCCATTGAACACTTGTGGGCAGTAATAAAAAAAAATATTCGTCAATCACCGCCGAAAATCGTGATGAATTAAAACAACGATTTATAGAGGAATGGGGAAACATACCATCAGACTTTACAGAAAAGTTAGTAAAATCAATGCCCCAACGTCTAAAGGCCATAATTTCTTCTAAAGGATACCATACTAAGTATTGAGAGGACTAATGGTAGTTTTGTATATCAATAATTTCATTAGTTTACAAGTGGACGAAGACTTTTGCGCTCAAGTTATAATATCCCGCCACATTATAATACTTTGTTTTATTTTTAATTGTGTATAACAATTATGAATCTCGCAAAATGTTATTTCATTTTGTACGAATAAAGCTTTATTTCTTCACTTATTTTCCAAATTTTGTCTGCATATTTTCCTACTTTTACTTGCGCATACACTGAATGCGGTAGGTGGACGAACACTTATGCGGCCGACTGTAGGTTTAAGGATTCTACGTTTAGTGTACTGTACTGTACTTGACCCTGCGTGCACTAAGGCTAGTGCAGATACGTTCAGTAATTTATTCGAGTAGCGTTCAGCCATTTACTACTAAACGGTTCAGTGCATAGAAAGTGTTCGAATTACTCCAGGCGAGCTTCACAAAAGAAACTGATATGGGCACCGTACTGGACCGGACAAATTTTAAGAAACGGATCTACTCGACCAAATCGTTTTACTAACTCACCCAACTAAATTTTAGTGCTCGTTACTAAATTACTCGCTACTCAAATAAATTACTTTTCATGTCTGAACCAATCATTCCTCGTCGCGCGGAACGATATTCTTGCGCATACTGCACACAATCAAACTACATAATTTCCAAAGCGTCCAGAGGCACGAACAGGCATGAACAGGCACGAAAGGGTTAAACTAATCAGCAAAAGAAATACGCCCCCGGGTGGGCTCGAACCACCAACCTTTCGGTTAACAGCCGAACGCGCTAGCCGATTGCGCCACGGAGGCGTTTTCTTGTAAAATTGTCTATACATTACGTCACTGCATTTGCCAAACGCGACCAAGTACATAGTCGCAAGCTGATACGATAACGATTAATGGAATGGCAGCAGGGATTCACCCGATCATTCGCTCTACTACTGTGTGGCGTTGCAGATCGTAACACGTGGCGCGATAAAATAATACCTGTTCAACTTTACGCGTCTTTGAATTCGATAGCTGCGAGCTTATTAAGCCCTTGAGTTAGATTGGCGGCGATATACAGGGTGATGCGATTCCCTCGTATAAAACTGCACGGGAACCGATTGCTTCGTGCAAAATTGGTCCGAACCTAATATCGTATGGCTTCGCGCGAGTTTTAAGTAGAACGTGTATTGTCTCATCTGGCTACTCGAGAGGATATTGAACTATTGAAATGAGTAAATAATTATCGGACGTACGGAATTAAAAACCGCCGTGTGAAATGATCTAAACTTTAATCATATTTTTCAACATAGCCAGTGACATTATAATTTGGCGAAAAATCGGGACACAGACACTCTCTTTGTATGTAATACATACAATCAAAAGTACGATTGTATTTTAGGAACAAATTAGGAGGAAGTTTTAATAACAGCAGCAGTGTACATACAAGGAAATGCACGTCGTGAAATTCGACAATATTTTCGGAGGAAGTTGAAGAGGAAGGATGTAATATTTTAAATTGGTGGAAAAGCCAAATTGTGCGATTCCCCCTTTTATCTGATATAGTAAGGAATTTTCTTGTAATACCGGCAACACAAACCTGTAGCGAACGATTATTTTCCAACGCAGGAAATATTGTAACGCCGCTGCGAACAAGATTGTTGCCGAAAGGTTTAGAAGAACTTTGTTTTTTACACTATAATTTAAAATAAAATAAAATATCTAGTATTATACTCTACGTATATGTGATTATTTCTTCTTCCTTAAATTCACACATATATAACACTATTCAACACTTTGAAACATTTGATAGGCGTTTTTTTATAGATTTTATTGCATTCATTATGTGGCGTGCTCGCAATACTCGACAGCAATAGCGAGTCGTTACGAAACACTGAGTAGAGATGGACCAAGGTTGTAAGGCTTGGTCGGTGCCACGACGGTGGGCCTGATGCGCACGCTAGTCGTGAGTTACCTTTACGAAGTCTTGTAAGGACTTCGGAGCCCTTATTCCGTTGCTTTGTGTGATTGCAAGACTCGGCTTGCGTGATGTGCGAGATCGAGGTTGTGAAGGCTCTTCTCGGCTGTAGTAAGCGGTAGTACTCAAGATCAAGGTTCGACTTGTCTTGAGGGTTGTCGGATAGGAACTGACTTCCTCGTCGAACGTTTGTCCAAACGTCAACTCGGAAGTGATCTTCTGCACGCTGATTGGACATCAGGAAAAATGACTAATTGCCAATCAGCGTGTTTTGGAGGTGTAGCCGCACCCTTCCTTAGCGCCCGAAGCGCGTTTCTAGGAGGAGAGGGTGTGTCCTTAGAAGTTGCCATCGGTTTGCCAACGCAGCGGAATTTCCATCAGGGTGTCCAAAGCTTGACCTGCCAGATGTCTGTTGGGCCCAGCTCCGACGGCCCTCTGGAAGTTCACGTTTATGACGCATGCAATTAACTGTTGAGGTCGTGAATAGCTTGGAAGTTTGTAATCTCTTGCTAAAGATATAAAGCACTTTCCTCAAAAACAGTCTTGTTACTTGCGCGTCATAAAACGTGCTAGCCATCTGCACGCAGAAGGTTTGTTCGTGTACCGATCGCTAGCCGCCTTCTTTTGGAGGTACCGTGGTTTTATTGCTCCTGCTCGTAGGCCGTGGAACAATACCTGCTGTTTTCCGTTTCGCTGGTGTTATTAATGTAGCCTCGCTAATCCCTTGACCGGGACCCGAGGACCGCGCGCTCGACTTCTCTTCCAAGGAGGGTTTAGGACGGAACACATTACGAACCTGCAATTTTATTTATAAAAATTTCATAGAATCATTTCGTACCAAGAGTAACTTGAATAACTACATATTACTGTAAAAGCACAAAACAATTGCAAAAATTTCATATTTTCAAAATCCATACGTTCTGCACGCTAGAAGGTAGTAAATCCTAGAAGAAACGGCTCTCGAAGTTTACAAAAGCGGAATAAGTTAAAATTGGTCGGATATTGTAATTTCTATGTAATAGATATGTCTGTATGTTCATAATGATATGTAAGCACTATTGGGATCCCGAGACATTGCATTGTATAGTCAGTTTCGGGATCTCCATTTCTCGATACGCCTTTTGGAATCTCGAAGCGTTCGGATACTATCGAGAATCTCGACGAGTATTACATTTCCGAGAGCACGCCCGATCTCGCCCGAGTTGTCCCGACCCGACTCGAGACTCGGAATCTAGTGAATTCGAGAACCCGCACACCCCTGGTACGTATACATATGTAAGTACTTACATAAGTACATATATTAGTGTTTATTAGTTTAGCGTGTATTGACGTGTTCACCCATTGTGACGCACCCGGTCTAACACCGCAGCTAGACTGCCGAAACTTGGCCCCCCACCCCTAAATCGGATGGTTAACCGATTGGATAAGACGATATGCGGCGGGGGCCCCGCGAAACCGATATAAATTCACGAGGATTCGAGTATCCGCAAGGAGTGTAAAGGAGTGTAGAGAGAGTGTAGAGAAAGAGCGTAGAGAGTAGAGAAAGAGTGTAGAGAGTGTAGAAAGAGTGTAGAGAGCGTGTAAGAGTGTAAGAGGAGTCTAAGAGTTTAAGAATATATATATATATATATAATAAAGAGGAATTCAAGAGTTCAATCAGATCGCGTGCGAAGAGACGTGTTATTTAACTACCCTCCCAAGTAAAGCCACCCACACGTGGAATGATTCGATTACGCATGCTTGAATATATTGTGATGCAAATCCAACGATATACATTAATCATGCCTGGAAAATGGTGATTAATCTTTTAGAGAGTACACCCCGTATGTATTTAGTACTGTGTGTAATATGTATTTGTAATAAAGCGGAATGGTATGTTTTTAATGACCACCACAGTGGAAGTCTACACTATTGTAAACTGTCCTTGGCCTTGAAATTTTAGGTGCAATGATTTGTTTATTTTATCTTATGTAAGACTAATTTAAGGGTATAATTAGTCAGTAATGATGATACTTGTATTTATTCCAAATACAAGCTGATAATACAATATTGTACGGATCGCTGCTTTATGGCACCCCCAAACGTGTATCGTTCCCGCTCGCATGCCAGCCTCTTGGTGACGTTTCCCAGATGGGCATGCTAGGCGCTCCGAACCCCCGCATTTTCTTACACTTACTCTACTTGCCACTAAGACAACGAGTCAAAATTGAACCATGGCTCACGACTCAGCTGTCCTCTTGAAAATGATGTTGAAATTCCAATTATTAGCGATAGGACTGCTCATTGCTGCTTTAGTGATGTCTTTCGCGTCACTAATGCAACGCAGTGCTTGAAATTATCATACCAGCGAGTCACTTCATTTTGTTTCCTTGAAATATGCCACCGTTTTGTGATCAATTTCTCGCCAAATTGCCTCGTTTGCCAATTATGCAAGTTTTCAATGACGATATGTGCAAAACCCCATGGAAATCCCAACAGATACACAAATATGTGTATGTACCTCGTAACTATAGATATGTATTGTCTAAAGATTTTATTGCGTGCGAAATTGTCATTTAATGTCTCTTTTATCTCTGATCATGATTCGTTACGAAAGGAATGTATGCTCGTGTCGAATTACATAGTAGCGAAATGCACGTGTTGTTTTCGGGTAGTTCACGCGGATTCCACTTTCTCTTCTTCTAAATCGTTTTTATCTGGTGCAACCAGCGAGATATGACACTGTGGTTAATATGGAACTTCTTTGCTAATAGAAAATGCCAGTAGACAATAAAATCGCATTGCAATTTTAACAGAAATGTTAAATTATATACGTTCCAGCGATAGAAACGTTTGCATACCCCTAATACATATTGCAAATTAGACTAAAAAAAACAAATTTCATAGATTTCTTTGATTGAGCAGCAAAATTAAATAAGCTGATCATTACGAAAGTTGCTTACGTTATACTTTTTTCGATTCGAGATATTTTAACAGTTGGCATAGCTTCAATTAAAACATATTTCTGGACAAACAGAAAGGAAAATATGTTATGGTATTTATTGTGACAAAATAATTGTTTTATGTAGGTAATTGCCAAATTTCATTCACCACTTGTGGAGAAATTTATTGTCTGTTGTCTAAAATATTTTCTATGTTATATCACTCTGATAACTGCTAGTATACATATACATATGACATCAAAACGGGTAGCTAAACTTAAGTACCGTTATTCTAACAAGTTAGAAGATATAACAGTTCTCGTAAGAATGAAAACTTATTTTTTCAGATATAAAAACTTGTAATTTATGGTGGAGCATTGTATACATGTTGTAAAATTTACTTAAGTCTTGAACAGAAATTGCAAGTGTAGCACAAGTAAGAAGTTTTTGGTCAGAACTTTGTTTCCTCTCGTATAAAATAGTTTGAACAGTACGCTGCAAATGGGGAAAGTGTATTCTTATCTTCGGCCACTTTGAGTTACTGGGCTATACTATTTGCTTCCAACAAGAATAAAATGATAAAAATGTTTGTAAAGAGGCATGAGAAGTATAGAAATTTGTGATAATTATTCGTGTAAAATTTAACCAGTCAGCTGTGGCGACCTCTTTTCAGAGCGCGCACCTACGTGTGTCGCGAGAATCAAGCGATGATGAGTATAGTCGTCAAACACAGAGTAAGCCTCGGTGTTAAAATATTCAAAAAGACGGCTTTATTTTATAAAATGAACAATTTCATTACTAATGTTTACTCATACATCTAACATAAACATTCAGGAAAAATTCAGGAAAAATCAAATATCTATAAAAGTTAAAAATTGAAACTGCTGCTGTCGAGTGGTATTCACCAAACCAAGAAACGAAACGTACTGGCACCTTGCACGTCGAACAACAATACCGCGATTCTATCCTAAACTTCTTTTTTATAACAGACTATAACACTAACATTTAAAAAACATTATCGTCGCACATATGTATATCGTTATACGATCTGATAGACAGTTCCACCTAGTGCATACGAGGATGCATGAATTCATCTCAAATTATTTATACTTTTTATTTGTTTGTTTCATTTCGGCTTGACCTCAAAAGATTTTAAACATATTGAAATTTACGAATGTATTTTAGTTTTTACTAAAATTACAATTTAAATAGCAAATGGTAACTAACTTTTACACATGACGGACATAGTCGTCATAACGCGCAATTCTGCCATTTCTGCATGACGGATATAGTCGGCATCCACAGCTGACTGGTTAAGTTTTATTCTTGTTAAGGAGGTTCCTGGTAGTGTACCATGTAGTCCTAAGAAGTAAGCAAGCTTAACATTTTTTTCCTGAGGTAATTATTGGGTGAAGTATTGGGATTTTTGTAGGGGTTATTAACATTTTATCTTCATGTTATTATCTTATTTATTACCTGATATTATAAAATTGCGAAATTATGCAACATTCTCTACCGTCATATCTAGTGGAACTTTGTTAACCACCACCCAGCAGAAAATGCAACTGGAATACACAAAATTGGAATGTATTGTGTCAACCTAAAGAAAAATATATTTTCCTCGAAGTTGCGTACAATTGAAAAAATGATTTGTATAATAAGGAAATGATGGCCACTTAAAATCAAAACTTTAGTTATCACTGCAAATAATCGACTTGATAGTTCATAATAATTGAACGAGTTAACCATTTGCATCCGCAGGCGGTATAATCCGCACAAGACGATTGTCAACTATCACTGTCAACTGTCAACTATCATGAAACATTTCGTGAGTATTTTATGAGCAGTATAGGAGGACTTCGTGGCTTAAAAATTTCGAAAATTATAGCGCATTACGTGTCAGATGAATAACGCTAGTAGCGTATTCAAAGCTGTGATGTTGGGTGCAAATGGGTAAAAATATCAAAGAAATCTGCGCAGATCATTTTTTAAGGAAAAATGTGTCAAAATTTGAAGTCAATCCGGGGAATAATTTCGGAGATCTACTGGTTACCAAATAATGGAACGCGCTGCGAACGCGAGAGTTTCGAACATTGAACCTGGTTTCATTTGACGTTTCTTCATCTTCCTGAAGAGGAGAATGTGGTGCCAAGGATTGGTTGCCTATTTCAATGTCACCATGTACATTAGTCACACTATACAGTGTATACATAGTATGCATAATGTAGGTCAGTCTCAGAACACGAAGCCTTGAAAAACAGGTAAAGTGAAAGGAATTTCGAGCATCGCGTTCCATGCATTGATCAGCGTTGTTTGAACCTCAGTATAAGCAACACGCGAAGTTTCGTTGCTGGATTATATTGTCTGACACCTCCGGTGAGTGCTAGTTTTATAAATTATACTGTTGTCAATTGTTTTTCATTTCTACTTGCATCGTAACGTACGGTGACGGCCACCTACTTACGATCGCTTGATAGTTCGGCAAATAAACGTTGAACATACTTCCTAAATTAAAATTTTCATGGGTTAAACTCATATATAATAAACCCTGAAGTATATTCTAACATAATATTACAATGAGTTTATTTTCTACATTACAAACTACAACTATTTTTAACATTTTCTTGCATCATATCGTTGTAATAGCGTACAACTTCCTTAGTTACTGTCATTGTGGACACAGTTGCTACAGTTGCTATAGACGTGTTCATGAATATAAACAATTACAAATCAGTCTGCAATCATGAGTCGAAGAAAGAATATTACTCCTGAGCAGAGAATTCAAATTAAATTCTTGAGTAATGAGGGATACTCCTTTTCGATTATCGCTGAAACGTTAAATATTCCAAAACGTTGTGCGTATAAGCAATACAGTTCATATCAAAGACAGATTCAGTGAATAATACGTCAACGAAAGGAAGGCCTCGGAAAGCAACAGTCAGAGATTATAGCGTTGTTCATCGCATCTCTGAAGCTGATCGACATAAAACAGCTGAACAAGTTCTCAATGAATCTGGTATTGACATTAGTTGCAAAATTAGTGTCCTCACATATCTGAACGCAACAGAAAATGACGTTTACAGTTCGTTAAAGAGCATCGGCACTGGTCGGTAGCTGATTGGTCAAACATTGTTCTTACCGATCCAAGGGTTCCAAGGGCAAAACGTATGTTCGATACCGTGTTAAAATTAATTTCCATCAAAGGGTGTAAAATCAACCTTGAAAGGAGGGGGAGTATCGGCGAACGTCTGGGGAGCGATGTCGTTGCAAGGTGTTGGTCCGATTCATAGAATTAAGGGAATTATGGACCAATGCGCATACACGAATATATTAAGTGGAGTACTGCTTCCATTTTAAAGTGGACAAATGCCAGAAAACTGGATTTTGCAAGCTGACAATGACCCGAGACATACGGTTCGCAGGGTTAAATAATTTTTAAATGAAGAAAACATAAGAGTATTACCTTGGCCTTCGCAATCTCCATATCTCAAACCCATTGAGATGTTATCGATAGATGTCAAAAAATATGTTAAACGCAAGAAACCAAAAATTTAAATAAACTCTACGCTGTTATTGGAGAAGAGTGGATTAAATATATCAGCCCAGCGTTGTCGTCGTTTAATTGATTCAATGCCAAGGCGTTGCGAGGAAGTTACGAAAATTTTAATTTATGAAATCTGTGCAACATGTATTCACCGAACTATCAAGCGATCTTAAACAGATGACTAAATTAACTTTGTATACTTGCTATGATTTTAACTTTGCTGTAATGTAAAATATAAAAATGGGACTGTGAAATATACGTGAATAAATGTAAATTCAAAGTGTGGTAACAGTAGCGACAATATTTATTGAATTACAATAATGTCTCGACTAGTGTTCAAAATTGTGTCTACCATTAGTGTTCATTTCTATCCCCACTACTTGGGGTGCCCCCCCCCCCGAGTGAGTTCGGGTCCCCTTTGATCTTGTGGCAGCCGAGATTCGAGTCAGCGTTCCAGGAAAGAGGCAAGTTCAGTTTCAGCAAATATCCGTGTCCGTGAAACAATACATAATATATAATCTCCTGATTAAAATGACAGCAAACACGATATGGTTTGGACAATTTTTACTCATAATTTTATTCCTCTTTATTATTGTTTCCGATAACAACCGGGATGTGTATATTAGTTGTTAAGAATAAGGTAATTAGTAGTGAGATTATAAATTTGGAAGTAAAATCTCGATTCCAGTGTTTCGAGTGCACTTCGCTCGGGACTGAATGCGAACACTAGTCGTGTGTAGACACGTTTCTCGAAATATGTCGAAATATGACCTCTCCACAGCTTAAAGAATTTTTAATTTTATCTTATATCCTATTTGTTATCCACCGTATCGCGTAAACCCTATAATATTTTAAGTTCGAGAGCTGTATGTAGACTTTTGTGACTGACTGTACATACTACTATTAAGATAAAAGGTCACTGAGGTTAATAGTCGTTACAATTAAACTGTATTTCAATCAAATGTTCCATAATAAGTAAAGTATATTTTTCACGCAATGCAAAAATGAAAATGCAGTTTGCGATTACTACACGATATGAATTTTAATTCCTCTTGAAATATGGATACATATACAGTGAGTTGCAGTAGTATTCGAATGACACGGTAGTGAACCATTTAAATACTTTCACGGCATATAAATTGTGTAAGACATTGTGATTTACATAAGTAAATAACGTGTGTATTACCAAATATTCATAGAGTAATCGTATATAAAATTGAATAATTTTACAACCCGTTCAGGAAACGCAGAACATTTAATGCAACAATGTACTTACATATAAAACGTTATAAAGATATTTGAATCCATAGCACCAGGTTAATTGCAAGTGCGCGTTAATATTATATCGTATAATACTGTATAATATTGAAGATGATTTGCCATGCTATATAATAATCATTCAGTAATATCTGCGTCCATGGATTATCGAGGAATGGATTACTAAACGTGATCAACTCAGATTATTCTGTTGTTCAGTGGGCCGATGGAAACTTTGTCTATTTTGTATAACATCTTCTAATTGGAACTTTCAGACGAAAGTCATAAATTGCCTGTATAAAAAAACTGAATGTGTCTTTGAAAATTTCGAAAAAAGAGGTGACATTTTACCAGATAAACAAATGACCAATCAAATCACTAAGAACAGAATAATCTAAATTCATCACGTTTTGTGGTTTTGCTGTGTATTGAAGCATTCAAATACACGTATTACTAGGCATACGAATACTTTTGTCCCTCACTATAATAATGTAAAGTATTTCTAAAACTACTCCATTCCTCTTCTTGGCATAAATAATTCAATAGCGTTTTTTAATACGGGAGAGCGAGCTGCATCGTTTAGTACATTAAAAAAATAAATGATTCCATTAAAAAGAATAAAGGTGAAAAAATATCATGTTTTGGAAATCTTAATTACTATATTTTATCAGCAAGTAAAAGCAAAATTAAAAGTAAAATTTTATGTATTAACTTTTTCTGTCAAGTAGTTTAAAGCACTTCGAAAATTTGGACACAGTTACGCTGTACACGCTATTAAACGCAATTAAGTAATTAGTGCTGGTGAATTCAATAAATTCAAATTTGTTAAAACGATCAATTGATTATCATTCATCGTTGGTACACCGTTATTAAGTCTATGTTAAAAAAGTGAAAGCAGATCACAAATCTAACATTTGTCGTACAATTTTATTTTAGATACACAATGAAGCTTTATAGTGTTTCCGATGGACCACCATCTCTCGCATGTCGCCAAGCATTGAAAGCTTTAAGTATTCAATACGAATTGGTCGAAGTAGATTTTGGCAAAGGGGAACACATGACAGACGAATATGCACAGGTACATTTTTTATTTTAACGAGCTTACAATGGAAGGGTAAGAGGAAAACTAGGAATGTCGCGAAGCATCTTTAGTGAAAAAATTAAGTTATGATATTTAGTCCGGAAGTAAAGAAAAAAGATTGAATCAATTGTCTGTCTCATTCATAGAATGATATTTATACCTTAATTAGGCATTATAAAGAGAATGATGAATAAAATAACAATTATTTTACAGCAATTTCAATTTTTGCTCATAATTGAACCCCGTATAATACCGAAACAAAATAAAAAATATCTACTTGATTTCCGTATTATTGTAAAAAAACAGGAAAGCCGTGTATTTGATTAATAGTCAGATACTTCCTTTTTTACTTACTTGTTATGCATCAGGTAATGTCCCATAAAATCATAATCTCTGTATGTGCTTTATACGAAACTTAAATCTTTCTCCCTTTTTTTATTCCAGTTTTGGTACAGAGTAGACATTCTCCGTTTTCAATCAACACACCAAGTCTTTAACTCTAACTTTCGGAGTCATTATGAACTTTATAAACTTCGTGATTTAACGGTTCTATTAATTTGCCCCAAACCAAATGTGCTATAAAATGGACATCTTCGTTTTTTCCCCTTACTCTTAAATTCAAAACTTTGTTTAAAAACACGATAATAATATGTACCATATGTAACTATTTTTATAGTTGAATCCACAAAAAGAGATACCTGTGTTAGTAGACGACGATCTTGTAATGGGAGAAAGGTACAAATTTTTGTTTCATAAATAGTTTTACATATTTATTTAACAAAACTGGCTAACAATTGTTAGAATTCCTTATTAATAACTAGACTGTGGATATTCATTGCAAATACATATTTTTATAGGAAACTGATAATAAGTTGGTTTAATTTGCACTTTTTTTTAACTCTTTCGCTCTGGTATCTCGAAAAATAAAAATGTCTGTAAAAGTGTGTGTGAGCAGTAGAGTTTTTATTAATATCGAAGAACTATACTATATGTATAAATATTTAGATACTCTGTCTAAATGTTTAAGCTATAATTCATATATGTAAATAATTGCAGTAATTATAGACTACTGTAGAGAATGTTTGTACAGACTTTTTGTAAACAATTGTTATACAATATATTTTCCATAGCAAAAGGATTAAGGTTAAGAATACATGTGCAAAAGTGTATTGCATATTTAATTTATGTTTATCATACTTGTCATGCAAAGCATCAAAATATTTACTCCACTTTCGAACTTTACTTTAATTGCAAAATAGAACGAATTTAGTATTCACGTACACATATTTTTAAAAACTATCTTAAAGAAAATTACAAACCGAATTCACTTTTTTAAAGAAATACCAGATTAAAAATTATTTTACGTATCGGTAAAGTTTAAGAATATCAGCGAAGGTTGAGAAGCCATCAGAATCTCTACCTGCGTTGTATTTTCAAATATATTGTACATAATACCATATACACGCGGCTTTTATTTTTGTGCACCTGTTGTTATATCTCTGCATGCGTCCGTATACTATATTTTCACGTTTCACATATTTAATATATTATTATTACTTTATTTACATATATCGTCACATTTTAAGTGCATAAATTCCGCAGTCTACTAATTGTTGTAATAATAATTAAGTATTAACAGCGAAGTATTCGTGTTTCCTTGTATCTGAAAAGAAAAATCTAGGGATAGGTTTCTCGAAACATCGCACAGTGGTCCCAAATCCCGAAAACGTGGACAAAATTATTGTAGCGTGATTTGAACACTTAAGACTTAAGGTAATAGTGCAGCAGGTCGTTGAATTCGTATTGAAGTCAGGTATCACATTCTATTGTCAAAAATATACAACAACATTTAAAAACTGAAGGTGACCTTTAATTTGTTGTTCAAAAAAAGATTTTGTACAATTTTTTATATTGATATTTGTACAAGGCTAAATACTGATTAAGTTTTGTCTGAAATTTTTTTTGTTAAATCATTTTTAATACTCCATACCGAAGACAATTTTCTGCAAATTTCTGCAGGTTTTTTTTATTGGATATCATTCTTGACATTCTCCCTTACATAAGCTAACTTATCTCGGTATGAAGTAACATGAATAACATAACTATTTTTCAAACGTTTTACCAAAGTATGAATAAAATTCACGATATATTTCAGAGAGAATTAAATGAGTAAATTTAATGTTATTTTGTGTTGTCAAACTGCAGGGTTCATAACTGTAACATGCATTGAAAGACAACAATGTTTTAAAACAGAATCTTTAAGATACAGAGTGTGCCTGACACACTAAACGTGCCATGAATAATAAGACGTTTAACACTAATCAAATTTCGTCAACTTTGGAGGTCTCTATATTAGTAACCAGTAACTATATTTTAAAATTTCAAGCACCATTTATTACATTGAAATATATACAACAAAGGTACCATATTAGCATAAGTCTGCTTTATATTTCGAAAATTGTATTTTGGCCAGCTTTTCGGCAGAAAGTGCCACTGTGCGTCGAACCCTCGAAACGCCAAAAAAATCGAGAAGGTTTCTATGTACTTCCGAGAATTCGAAACTTTGCACTTTTTTCATAATTCGAAACGTTTGAAATTCAAATTGTTCGTAGCGTTCCCACCGAGACTGTCCGATTGGCGTGTATTCCAAGTATTCGAGATCGCGAATTCTCGACAGTCGGTTTTTGTTTTTTAGAATATGAACAGGTTAGCGATCGATCGTGAGAGATTTATTGTTGACTACAGAAATGTTGATTCAATTCTTAAAACAAAATATTCCTCTTACAAAATAAAATCAGCACCTCAAGTTTTGAGAGTTTCGAATTCGAGTATCGAGAATTTAAAAATTAGTTTCGTGCCCATCCCTAGAGAAAACCATTGACACCTTCCGTGCGCGACAAATGTTCTGATCGATATTATGTACTAATACTACCATCAATGTGTATTAATTACTTTGCAACGGTTAAGTATACAATTTCCAGGGTATTGTAATAATCCATATTATATTTCCTTGTTTTAATACGTGGTACACGCTAGTAATGCCATTCTACAGTATCTCGGCGATAAATACGATAGAACGGGTAAACTGTACCCAAAGGATCCAAATGCACGGGCAATTGTGAACCATCGTTTATGCTTCAACTTGGCTATGTATTATCGGAATATTTCCGAGTATGTGGTAAGTACAATGTAGATCATTATCTACATACCTTTATCATTTTTGTATTACTTACCCCATTTTCCCTTTGTTCCTAAAGCTATACTCGCCGCGGAAACTATGTTGACACGCATCAAAATCCTTTGTTTTGGCCTTTCCTCAGTTGCAGGCAAACACTTAAGGTTTGCAGTACATAGACCACTTTGTTAGCATTTCTTGAAATGGTACACATAGTAGGTGTTTATTATTCACGTGTAATACAAGTCATTCAACGCCAAGTCGATCCTTTTCCAGATCATTGTGAAGCCAATTTTCGATTCTCCATCATTTTGAAAGTCTCATTTTGGAGGGGAAACCTCTAGGAATATGGACATATTTTTTTCAAAATTCAATCGCCGCGCCCCATCATCGAAAGAAACGCAAAAAAAGAATTTGTTTAATTTTTCGATATTATAAAGTTAATTACCGAGGTTGAAAAAATTATATTATAGTAGCTCAATCGGACTAACAGTTCCGAAGATAAAAATTCCTAAGTAAAGCCCGTTTTCGTAAAAATGGCAAAAATTACAAACTTTGAAGGGCTGTATTTTCTAACCAAATTGTCAACCGCAAAAATGATGACTTAAACCTCCCTCCCCAACTCCACATGGACTACAACATATTTAATTTAGAACAAATTCGCCGATGGTGACGTCGAAAAGTGATCCACTCGGCGTGATATGACCCCCAAGTGTTTATCGTTAAAAGGTTATGTACTTACTTGTTAGTGCTGCGCGGAAAGTAAGTTGAAAGATATTTTCAGTTGTATTTTAGTACAATTTGTTCAAGGTTTACATCTTAAATCACATTTCTCGTAATTTTTAACATTAATTGTATCGTTTCAATTTAAATTTTTCCATTTTAAATGTAATATTACTATAGAATGTCAAAAGTTTGCGAACTTACACCTTCTGAGATATCACAAATATTTAATAGGCGTGTAAAAGGAGATACACGTAGGAAAATCGCGTCAGATTTTAATATCTCTGCAGAAGGCTGTCAGAAACATAGTACATAAATCGTCTGGAAAGGAATGGTACTGCAGAAAATCTTCCAGAATCGGAGCGCCCCACAGTTGGGAAAAACAGCAATTTACGAGTGCAAAAGTCGAAAAACAAAACACGGAGTAGGCCTATAATTTTATATCCCATATGAAGATAGATGTCCGTAGCAGCTAGAGACGACATTTTCATTTCTTAAATCCATTGTTGTTAAGCGTGGCAAGGGATACAAGCGTTAAAAATTAAAGATAGCTTAAAAATGAAGAATATTATTTTCATCTGTTATCTAATGTACAGGACCTTAACAGTAAATCCATTTGCAGGAACTGCATCAAGAAGGATTAGGAATGTGTAAAAATCAAAAGAAAAATGAACCAATTTTCTACGCGTTCTTTTATGAAATACTTTTGAAATCCGCGCTAATTTTTATATACACATTAAGAATGAGATGTATACTTTATGCTCTACAAAATTTGGCTGCGGATAGCTGCGGGTGCAAAAGTTTTGGCTTTTTTTATAGAATAGTTCTACAACTAGTTTCAAGAAATAGTTAATAGAAAATAGAAACACATTTGGGCCTCTATTTAGGGACCGCATGAGAACCTTAAAAATGCAAAAACCAAATACAAGTCCATGGGCTGCTAACGGAAAAACCCGGTAGGGTAGACGGTAGATAATCGGGCGCGCCCGCGGAAAACCACAATATGACAAGATCGCATGCTAATAAGAGAGGTGCTTATAAATCGTTTTATTTCCGTGAAACAATTCAAATATCAAGAAAGCGACCATTCATGAGTAAGCGTTTAGCGTTTGCTAAAAAATGTGTAAATAAAACAACGGAGTTCTGGAAAACTGTCACATTTAGTGACGAATTTCAGGAAAGAGGGAATGGAAATGGAAGGAAGAGGAGTAGAGGAGCAGGACTAGACCAACTAAGAAGTAAGGGGCAAAATGTTGGGATGAGACTAAAAGAAAGGGACCAGCAAGTTCAAAGACAGGGGCAAGGCAACGCAATAGAGAGGGGTAGATACAATAATAGATATAAGCACGTAAGGACGGGGGTGCTAACGGAGTACCTGGCCAAGGAGGGCAGGGAAAACAACCAAAGACTGATAGCAAGAGCGAGGTGCGGGAACACGGAGACGTGGAATAGATATTGGAAAGATGATGAAGAAAGGAGATGCGAATTATGCAAGGAAGGGTGGGAGACCTTGGAACATATGGTAAGAGATTGCAGGGAGCTGGAAAGAGGGAACATGGGGGTTGAAGATCTGGTCAGTGGTAGGAAAAGCGAGGAGGCAGAAGAATGGTTAAGAGAGGTGGAAAGGAAAATAAGAGAGAAAAAGAAGGAATAGGGAGGACAAGAGTGGGGATAGATGGCATTGAATGTACATACAAATTAGGGTATAGTGTATAGTATCAATGTGCATTATATTAGTGTATAGTATAGGGTTATAGATAATAGTATAAGGTTATAGATAACAGTATAAGGTTATAGATAATAAGCAAGTAGGAATAAGGAAATGTAGCGTAAGGTAGATGAAGGAGAACGTAATGTAATGTAAGGTAAAAATTAAGAATGTAAAATAAGTTCCTTTTCATGGCTGTGAGGCCGAAAAGCAAATAAAATTCTATTCTATTCTAGTGACGAATTTCAGTTTTGAACTTCGTTCGAATAAAAGGAGAAAATTTGTATGGAGAAAAGTGGGAGAAAGTTTTAAACCCTCAATTATTATTGCAACCGTTAAACAAGGAGGTGGATCAGTCTTAATATGGGGCTGTTTTTCCACTGGTTGGTGTAGGCAATTTACAATATATAGAAAGCACACTGACAGGAGAGGGATATGTGAATATTTTGCAGCAGAATATAGTACACCCAGCTGA
Source organism: Nomada fabriciana (assembly GCA_907165295.1). Taxonomy (NCBI): domain Eukaryota; kingdom Metazoa; phylum Arthropoda; class Insecta; order Hymenoptera; family Apidae; genus Nomada; species Nomada fabriciana. Next base: position 14,036,245 of record OU015689.1, read on the forward strand.
AGAAATGAACATCCAGGACACATTTATTTTACAACAGGACAACGATCCTAAACACACTAGTAAAATTGCAACGAACTTTTTCAATGAAAATAATATTAATTTGCTCGTCCCGATCGAACACCGATGGGACCATTTGGATAGAAACGTTGTCGAGCATTACAGAAACGATAAAATCTTATTCCAAACAGCGTTATCAAAAGCTTATTTTGAAATAGACCAAAATGTAATTAATAAATTACTAGAAAGTAAACCGAAAAGACTCCAGGAAGACATAAAAAATCGAGGATATCTAACTTCGTACAAAGTCCGTACTTGCTCTCGTTTAGAATTTAATATTTTTCCTAAATTACTGTTTGTCAACATACTTTCCGAAGACGATGAATACAAATATCATATTGTTTTGTAGCTAATAATAATCTTGTATAATTTATGTTACCATATATATTTTGTTTCATGCTGTTAATCAATATCGGTAAATTATTGACACCATGTAACTTGAATTTTGTATTTGGCACCGAAGAACTACATTTTCGGAAGTTGTCAACACACTTTCCGCGGCAAATGTGCATTTTCAAATAATAAAACAAATTGTGTTGTACCAAAGCAGATAAAAAATCGTTTATCTATTTTTTAATATGTATCCATCAATTATTAATGGCAATTTCAAATGTTTGCACAGATGGCACCTATATTCTTTGATTACCAAAGAACACCTGCTGGTTTAAAGAAAATGAAGATAGCATTGGACGTATTCAACACATATTTGCAACGTGACAATTCAGAATATGCTGCTGGTAGTAAGTATCTACAGGTTGCAACCGTTTCTAGGCACTGCGGAGATCTTATGTGCCGGTGATTATGAGAGTGTTGTAATTGTAAGGTAACAATACACAAAAATTAATTTAACACACTTATTTTGTGTTTGATAATGGGAAACTGAATCGGTAAATTAAGTTAGTAGTTACGTTCACGTTTATTTTTAAACCTCGAAATATCTCGAAACGAAATACACCCGTCCCTCAATTTACGCGAATATCCGTTCCACGTGGATTTGATTTACGCGAATAAAAATCGTGTAAATTGGAATCTGTCAGTATAAAAGGAAAATTCTCGAAAATAAAAGCTAGTAAAAGTTTTAGAAATACATGTGTACATATTTATTTCACATAACTTAACGAAAAAATAAGTAAGACATTTCGGAAAACAGAAATATGTAAGTTTTATTCGATGCCACTATCGCTACTGTAGTTCAAAACCATAAGCCTTTTCTTGATAATTGGAATAAACTCATCATCTTCATCGCTTGAAATAATTGGAAGTTCGTCTTCATTTTCATTGTGAATGTAAATTTTTTCGGCTGAATGTTTGGATCAATGTCTATAATGGCGTATTCCAATTTTTTGGCCAACTCAAGAGCGTTACAAAGATTTTCCGCAGTGAATGAATCTGCTTCTTCGTTGCCATTACTACATAAATCATGAGGGTGGGTTTCAGATATGATATTTATTAATTCAGTATCGGTTAATTCATGATCTGCTTCTAATAATTAATGTCACACTCGTTCAAATTGGCAAAGCGTCCTGCTTCAACCTTTTGTTATAAAGTAATAACAGTGGATATAAAACCGTCAATTTTAAAACTTATAGGAAAATATGTTCATATGACCGCGTAAAATAAGATAGCGTATATTAATTCCGTGTATAAAAAGTTCCGCGTAAATTGAGGTAAATTTGCCGCGTAAAATAAATACTCGCGTAAAATTGAGTTCCGCGCAAATTGAGGGACGAGTGTATACATATAACAGCTTAGGCCACTTAAACAAATGGAAGTAACTCAAAATCACCGGCGTATATTTCATTTTTTATTATAAATAAAAATTTGTCTTTTAAGTTAATAAAAAAGGCAAGTTAACTTTACGTCGTAGGTGAAGCGACTGTGTAAAGTATTACACGAAAGTTGAATTTTCACGATACTAACAAGGAAACGTCGCGAACGGTCCAAACTATTAGATATATATTTTTTTATAGCTATAATAACTCATGTTTAGGGGATGCACCTACCCTTGAAAGTTGAACCTGTAAAGTTCTATATCGGAGATAGTTTGAGATAGAAAAAATTGTTTGAATGAGAGTTGCATAGTTTTTAACACGTTCCCTACCACAAAGTCTTTCTTTTTTTTTTGTATTTCTTTAACGTCGCATCGACTTTTTAGTCAATAGTGACTCCTTGGGGTGGAGTTATATTTCCTGGTATAGATTGGTGTCCTTTAGAAATTTGAGGGTGTCTGTTGCGTGGTTCTGTGACGTTAATGCTGTGTGAGGATCTATATTGTATCTCGCTCTTTAGTTATGGTATTTTATGCATTCGAATAAGAGGTGCTTTATTGTCAGTGTCTGGTTACACAGGTTGCAGATGGGTGGCTCCGTTTTTTGAGTAGGTGTTCATGTGTTATTTTGCTGTGTCCCGTTCTGAGTCTAGCCATGCACAAAGTCTTATAATATATTGTAATATTAGATTGCAAAAATCATTATTATCAAGAAAAAGGAGTAACGTTTAAGATGCAGTACAGAAAGGGTAAACATTTTTGTGTTAACAAGTTATCGTCGCAGTTTCTGCATAGTTAAAGGAAGTGCCGAAAATCGGTTCAGCAGGGAGCGTATTAATGTTTCGAATGAAAATGCTGAAGGTAATGAAAACGGTTCAAGTTCAAGGGGTCGCTCTTTATCTAAAGTTACCACAGATCAAAGAATAATATGTATGTAATATTTTGACTGATCCTCAAGTCTGCACAAGTTTATTATAATCGGAGAGTGTAGAAAAGATGAAATGAGATTTAATTCACTTGTCAACTGATTGACTCATCTTAAGGGGGGACACTCAATTAGAAGCATGAAATTTAGCAGGTTTTTAAAGATTTTTTTCAGAATACCAATTGTTCAATCTTTTTGTAACTTAGAGGCTTATTTATTACATATTTAAATATCACCAAAATATTTTTGTTTGTTGAAAAAATTTAAAAATGGCGGAGTTTCGGGACATCTTTCCAGGCAGGTCGCGGCGTGAATTCCAAAACGGTGGGAACTCTAGCGACCGCATCGTTCATTCGATGTATATGAAATTCATTTTTTTAGTAGATAATACTTGTAGTGTCTATTTGAATTAAAAAAATTGTACGAAATTCAAAAATTACAGAAATTGGAGGATACAAATCAAAAATCTGAAATTTTCCGCAGTATTTTTGCAATAAAAATGTACTTTCTTGAACGATTTTCAATATGATTTTAGTTCAAATAGAAGGTAAGAGTATAATAAACATCTGTGCCATGTTTGAATGAAATCGGTTAAATAGTTATTGAGTTATCTTTCCCGCCAATTTGAAAAGTACAGGTTTCGGGAAAACGCGTTTCAAGTTTCGAAGACTGCCTGGTGCCGAGCGGACATCAGTGACGTTTATCTTATCTAAAACTTTGGGATTATATTAATAAGATATGAAACTATCGTTCTATAGAAAGACAATTTTCGATTTTTTTAAGATTCTAATTGAGTGCCCCCCCCCCCCCCTCCCCTTAAGCGGAAGGCTTAAGCGGTGTCGCTGCTCGATGAATTGGCACGCGATTGAAACTTCTGGGACAGTCCTTTCTGACCCCGCACGGAACTTGTAAAATAGTAACATTTGTCTATAACATTATTTTTACAGATACATTGACTATCGCCGATTTCCCATTGGTCACTGCAACCATGTGTCTCGAAGCGATCGATTTCCAATTGAACGCGTGGCCGTGCATCGAGAAGTGGTATAACAATTTTAAACGAAAGCATCCGGAATTATGGGAGATCGCCGCAGAGGGAATGCGAGAGATTAGTTTCTACGAAAAGAATCCACCCGATTTGTCTGACATGGACCACCCTATTCATCCGGTTCGCAAAAATAGTAAATAACCCGACAGTGTGTAATGATTACTTTGCAACAGTCCTATGCGAAATGTTGGAACCTTTACAAACTGTTCCCTAAATTTACAGAGTTCATAAGTTAATGATTTTTATCGACATATGCAATATTTATAGGTCCGCAGATATTAATTTTGGGCAAACTAAAACTATGGCGTTTGAACGTTTATCGGATAAATACTCTAATAACAGTCGCATGTTTTTATATGTATAACTACACATTGCTAATGATTTGTATAATAATTGACATATACGTCATGAGTTGCAAGATGTTTTAGTTGAAATAAATATAAGGTTGGTTCCAGTCAAAATTGAATAAATGGAAATGACGATAAACATACATATCTATATTTGCAATTTTCTACGCAAATCATTTTCAATAGAATACTGTCCATCGATAAATAAAAACGGGTATTACATATTCCGATTGAGAATGCTTGCGGAAGTAAGGTGTTCCTATTAGAAAGAGCACCCGAAAATGCGAATCCTATTTTAACGAAAACAAAATTAGCTATATTTTTCTTTTAATGTAGAAATATAGTTTTTTTCTATATTAATGATAAACCTGCAATATCTTTGTTACACCGTATAAATGATGGGTCAGGGTGGATACGTTATTATTTTTCTAGACTCCAAAATTGTTTGAAATATGATGGCAATGTGTGCCCATTTTTAAAAATTGTTATAAATAAATGTTTTAAACGTAAAGGGTACTAAATACATTCATTTCATATTCGAAGTCATTTCTGGAATGTAGAAAATAATCAAAATATTAATTGAAAATAAAGTACTAAATAGTTTATTGTTTCCGTGTTTAACATGAATGTAATAAGATTTACGAGATATCAGGAGATTTATATTCGTGTATTACCATTTTCCCTGACTAAATAAAATTTGCACAATAAATATTGCGCCGACTCTTAATAAAATCATGCAAAATCGTCAAACATTTGAACTTTTCTTACTAGTAAGAACGAAGTTATAAATTGGCGGTCTAAATAACATTACATAATGTGTGCACTACACGTATAATTCGATTGAGCGAATGTTCTATATTTTCCATTGATAAAAACACTTTGGTCAAGAATGTTCCCCCTTTATTTAGTTATACTTACAATTAAAACGTTAAGACATTGAATTCGTATGGTGAAAGTAAAGTTCTAAGTGTATAATACATTACGTATAATAATATAAGAATTCGAATATTTTACAAGACTGCAAAGTATCATACTTAATTATGCTGCACAGATATTGAACTGAAAGGAAAATTTTGTATACTTCATCTACTGCTAGAATAAATGATTGTCTTTACAGTGTACAAATCGTGTAGGTACTAGGTGACTAACCCTATCTATAAATATACTAATACTTATAATGGAAAGTTTCTAACAGCAGACGAAGATTACTATTAATTTTTCTGTAGAAGATACGTAGAACAATTAAAAGTATAAAAGCAGCTTATAAAATCATTACACGGTTTTGCATGAACCTAGAAGTGCCCATTATAAATTGATTATAATGGAAACGATACTAGATAAGTACATACATTATAATATACAGGGCGTCACATAACTTGCACACCTCAAATAACTTTTAAATTGTACATCTAATAAAAAATTGTTAAATAACAATGAGGTGTGCAAGTTACGTGACTCACCCTGAATATGTAATTGCCGAAGGTAGGTCAAGATTTGCACCTGTGTACGTATATCTAAAAGCGTACTTTCGGATAATTGTAATTATTTCTTGTTTACTATTTACATAATTTTCGAAATTCAAAGAAATCGAATCATCGGCGCCAATGGAACTTAATTATCAGTAAGTAATCGGAAATATGATAAATTGCTAAATTAGTTGACAAAGATTATATTATAAACGTTACAACATTATACGATTCGTGTATTGAACGATACACGGTGAGCAGGTGGGAATTATAATTGATCGTCGAAGATAAAAAGTAGAGTTAAAAAGTTGGCATTTCGAAACGTTCTATTAGAAAAGAAAACAATTGAACTGCTTTTGGGGCTTTGATTACAAACAAAGATTTCCAAAGCTACCTTACAATGTTTTTTCCCTTTTTATTTGAATTATATGCCTTTGTGTTGATTGCGGTAATATAAATTGAAAAATATAAAAGTAACGTTTGAGCTACTACTATAACACTGTTCAACACGGGTCTGATTTTGTAACCTTCAATAGGCGTTTCTTGTACACTGTAATGTGCTGACTAAGAATCTGCAAACCCTTTCTCCAGGACGTAAAATGATTTTGTAACTTCCGCTGATGCTTTCGTTAGTAGGATGGTCTGCCCTATCGCGTGGCATAGTTAGATTTTTTCCTGGACCCTTAGTTTTTTAAATAAATTGAAAGACATCAGCCAAAATGGTCTGTTTTCGGTGTCCTTTTCACTTTGATCATTATTTAAACACATTTAAATGTATTTAATCTAATTACTAATTACATCATTTTATTCGTGAAACTTGAAAGAATCATTTGGCACCAAGCGCAACTGAATTACTATTACCTCAAAAGTACAGAACACTTCAAAAGTTGAAATTTAGCGCTATTTTTAAAAATTTATTTTTTCAAAGATGGTCTGCTCTGGAGAAAAACGTATTGCAGATTCGTATTCAGCACATTGAAGTCTATAAGGAACGCATATTGAAGGTTACAAAATAAAAGAAAAAGTTGAAATTTGTCGTACAGTGTAATCGATAATAGTTGGTTAATGGGGATGCAAGGTTTAGGAAAATGACTCTTATTTATTTTCTTCTGTGACGTAAATAGGTACTGGCAACCTTTCCGTTTCTTTGGGTGTCGGGGAATCATGGAAACATAAATGATATATTTATAATAAACATCTCATCAACGTCTTCATTATACGTACTCTGTAAAAATTACGAATCCGAACTGACACGAAGTGATAGCTTAGTAGTGCTGTAAAAACTGTTGGATTCCGAGGATGAAGAACATGACTGATTGTACTCAATAATACAATTATTTATTGTAGGTTCTAAAATCCCGTCCTCACTTCAGAATACAACTATTGCGGAGACACTGCAGTTTAAAGAATAACAGTAAGATATACATACAAGGAACTAGTCGACCGACAGAGTAACGTCATCGTCTGCGGATGTAAAAGTTAAGAATTAAATTTGTACCGTTTTGCAACGGAACTTATATCCTTAATTTGGGGGGGGGGAGGATGACCTTAGCCCTTGTTATGACATCGCAGCCGAGCATGAGTCCTGACCCTTAGGACGGAAAACTCCGTCATTTTGACTAATGCTAGTCATGACTAAGGGAGGACACACATATTCTGCCCTTATCGCAGGTATAAGATTAAGACACTACTTACGCTTGTTAAAATACGTACGCCACGCTTAGGAAATCAATAAGATATGTTTGTCAACATATAGGGACTTCGTGGAAATATTTGGTCATGTATGTTTGAAATTTTAACAAACGAAATATACTCTACATTGCCTAGTGGTCTGGAGACCCGTTCTCTGTGGCCAAAATTAATTTTTCTAGTTTAATATTTTGTAAAAAAATTGTTTCCTATACCCTTGAAACCCTTCGGTGCTCCAAAATCCCAAAATTTTATTCACTTAAGATAATTCTCTGCTGAGATATAGCCCCCCGAAGACGAAATTGTGAAATTCAATGTAAAACGAAACGTTTTAGTTACACATTATAGAATATCAGAATATACGTTTAACTGGCGGTTTTACACCTATCAGCAGGTGTGCTTCAAATATTTAATCTAGTTGAAAGCATTTTTTAATCCATATTCACACAGTGCAAAGTTTATAACAATTTAAACTTTGGGAAGACTTATACAGAAATGTGTTTAAGCTCGGACATTTTTTCCACGAAAGCTTAAACACTTGGTAACAGGACCACATAAATTTCAAGTGCCGCTTCTTGCCGCTTATAATTCTTTGTGGATTGTAATAAGTCAACGCCCGAGGTATTTTGGTGTCCTCGACGCGTGTAGCTGCGAATTCGATGAGACCAACGCGTTGCTTGTGTATAACCCTACGGCCGTGTGAGAAGATTGGGGTAGTAAATTCATTTAATGCTTGTTTAACTACCTGTGGGATTAAATTACCGCGAAGGTAGTGCGTGTAATTAGGTGTGTATGTGTGTGTGTTTGAAAAGCGCGAATCAGGAAACATGATGGATGGAATGTTTGGAGACGATGGTATGAGTGGTAAGAATGGAGATAGAGAGTGTGGAAGAATGAGTGCGAGAGAGACAGGGAATGCGAGAGACGGCGAGCGAGCGTGAAGATGAACCAAATGGAATTAGAGCGAGAATGGGTACGAGAGCGGAAGGATCGGAGTCGAATAAAAATAAAGTCTATTTTGAAAATTAACCGAGGCCTTTGGAGTATCGGTCCCCGAAATTCCTACAGATGTAACCGTGATGAAAAACAGTCTTATAACACTTTTACAGGTTTATAACACTTGCAATTTCTTGTACGTTGTCGGATTATAGAATAAAACGACACCGTCAAAAACCATTCTATTACTTGAGCGACATAAACCCCTTTTCATGAGTGGAACTATTTATTCATTTATTAAACAGGGTTTGGCGCGGAACACGTACATAATAGGTACTGCTCTGCCTCATGGAGTCAATCGTTTACCGAACGTTCACAGCTAAGCATTCCTTGTATTGAAAAATTTCATTTAATTCCACATATTGAAGTGTGAATTGTGTGTATTTCAATTTAGTTACATGTGTATGTTATAGTTATATCTATATGTATAGTGTCGCAGTATTTATAGTTCTTTATAGGCGTTTGAGATTATCGTGTGTGCTTTTTTCATACATTTTATACAAAAGTGTCGCAAATATTTGTGGTGACTGAATGGTTCGAAAATGTGAATGTGAATGTGAATGTGAGTGGGACGCGTGAGAGCGAGAAAGAGTGAAGTGAGGTGAGAGAGAGCGAGAGAGCGAGAGAGAGAGAGAGAGAGAGAGAGAGAGAGAGAGAGAGAGAGGTGCCAACGACCGGTAACAAGCGAGAGCTTGTGAACGAATTTTTCTAAATGCAAGTTTTGGAACGGTGAAGCAGAATTGTTCTCGGTGGAAAAGCAGTGTTCGCGCGAACAGGGTGCAATAAAATATTGAAAGAATTACCACACATTAGACCAGTATTCCTTCAAAAACGAAGATATCTTTCATGTATGGCACAGTGAAAATAACTTAAACGAAAAGATAATTGTTGTTTCTGTCTTTATGGCAGATCTGCCTTTATTCTGAAACTTGAATATACAAAGGAAACGGCAGATCACATTCTAAAAAAAAAAGCAAAGTATCGTCCAAGAAATCAGTAATCTATCAGAACTAAATTTATCATACAGGAACAAAATTTTGACACTGCAGTGACGGAAATATAATGTTTATTGCATCACTCGACTATTAAACATCATTTCTCCACTTACCTTTTCTACTATAAGTACTAGGAAAATATATTTAAATGCAGATTTGACGCTAAGTAAAGTGCACGATTCGATGATAATTCCATTGAAGTACAAAATATGAATATTGTTTATTGGCTGTAATTTTATAACTGTTACTCTTAAATAAATGTTGCCAGTTCTCTTAATTTATTAAGCAACAGTAAGATATTTGAAACATTAAATTAAATTAAATTAAAATTGATGCAGTCTAACACTAATATGCCATTAGTAACTCATTAAACTTTGTTATATTTTCGTGCAGAAACAAAATTCTACATCTTTGAAAAATGAATTAAAAGAAATATTTATTGCAAAACTAAAAATGGTAAAAAATTATTGTATTTATAGTAGAGATAGTTTATATAAATAAAATTCGAAAACAATCAAATGATATATGTATACAGTATTTATTACCAAACATACTTATTATTACAAAAATGCTCGAAGGTTCCGCGTACTGTTATATTATTTAGCGTTAATAATTATTCTGAGTTAACAGACCATAATAGTACTAACAAGCACGCTTAATGACATGATTACAAAATCTAACAGCACAGTAGAGTATTGGTCCGCATTAGTCTACACAAACAGTCAAGAATAAATAAATACGGACACTAGGTTAATTTTTAGCTACAGGAGTGCCAACATGTGTGGTAGAAACTTGTGCATAAATAGCTAAAAAACTTTGCTGTTTTTTATTATGCTTCGAAATTTAATGGGTCTCTCGTAGCAATATTCTACACAATAATTGGAAAATAAGTAAATACGAACACCAGAGTACAATAGTTGGTTTTCGTCAAGCCAACTTTTTTTTTATAATTCATCGGTAAGTAGTCGGACATTTGCTTTATTTTGTGATGTTTTGATATTGACCATGCTGTTTAAAGTCTGTTTTGAATAATTTCGAAACAGGACTCTTTCCACACTCATCTTATTTAATTTTTTCAAAATCAGTGGGTTTTTTCGTTACATAGGCGTAAGTCTTTTCTCTTCCATATATCAATTAAAATTAATTTGCAACTATAATAGATATATACAATAACATGATACTATCACGAAGTGTACAAGTCAATTAAAATAGTCTATTTAAAGTAATTTTATTTAGAAATTTCGTTCTACTTTTAAGAGTCTTTGATGACAGTGTTTACTGATTCTACACGGTACTTCATTCTACATAGCGCATAATATGTAACAAATAGTTTTTTTTTCACTAAAATATTATTAAATTGACTAACATGATTATTGAATACTGATCCAATAATATTGAACTGAGCATTCTCCATTAATCTTAAATCACCTAATTAAGAATTTAAGCTAAATCAGATACAACATCAACAACTGAACCTATTAATCTAAATTTGGAATGTGTAAATATTTCGTGTTAAATTACTTTTATTGCTGCCGAGAATATTATCACAAAAGGACTGCTCTTTCCTTTCGTAATATAAAATGCAGGTAATGAATGTATGTGTTAGAATAATCGATGGATGTATCTGGATGCATGCTGCCCTCCTGGCGCAGATAGCCGGGCTTGTGTATAGCGTTCGTTTGTTTGATTATGTATATCGTTGTAGGTTCGTTATCGTGCTACAATAAATACATATATATAATTGCAAACCCGACGTTTTTTTTAATTGTTTCCGCGCCCAAGCCACACAAACTGACAGTATGCAACTGCAATTTGTTTATTTTATGGCCGTAATGTATACTGTACTTTTGCTGCAAAGAATTTCTTGTACAGCAATATTAGTACATTATTAATGCCACATTTTGTGCAAAGAAAGAAAGATGGGCGAAAAATAGGGTACTATAAAAGAATTTTTCATATGCACTTCTAGCCTAAAATATAGTAAACTATCTTCTTTGCATTTGAGAAATTTGATATAATATTTCGGTAACTAATCGTTCGTTTTGAATATACTGCTTAATTATGTTCAATATAAGAAAATAAAATTAAAAAAATGATCATTACTATAAATACATATTTTGATTTTATGCAAAGGATATATACATATCGAGGGCTACAATAAACAGGAATTTATAACGCGAACCTCGTTTGGCCAAGCAATATAAAGGTTATAATTATATTCTAGAATAAAGAGAGTCCCTAAAATGTTAGTAATACTATTAGTGGACACTGATAACAAGTTAGATGTTGATATCTATTGTATAATTGACTCGTAATATCACTAGCTATACACTATATGTGAATGTTAATTACATATTTGAAAATGATACCTTTGAAATGCAAAGCGTGTTTCCCCATTTTTCATTTGATTCATACTAAAAAGAAATTATTCTACGCCTAATAAAAAACGCGGTTTTTTAATTATTTTTTCACGTGAAATACTTCAAAACATGGCGTTACATGGAAATGGCACCATTTCTCTTGTATGTGATTTTTGGCAGATGAAGGCATTTTCTAAGGAAAGTAACCAGATGTTAAACGAAATGATAATTCCTTTTTCCAGACTTCCGAATTTGATGACAAATATCCAAGGAATCGAAGAAATCAGGTCGCGAGATATCTCGTTCAAAAATACAGTGCGGTGAATAAGGTGCATTAAATACAGTAAAATTAAAAATTGGTTAGATGATCGCGCTCTTTATTTGGTCAATCGGTTAGAAATATTGCAAACTTTTCCACATCATCCCCTAAACGGAAGACCTACATATTACTCGATGTTTCACACTCCATTATTCACATCGAATGGGTGCGTTATTAAATACATATACAACTATTCACAGAATCGAGCGTACAGTGGTAAAAAATGTATATTGTTTGACATACAAACAATAAAATGGTCACAATGAAAAAGAGGATAAAATAAATTATATGGAAACTATACACTGAAGAATTATAGTAATCATCTTTTTCACTGTGACAATTTTATTGCTTGCGTGTTAAAAAGTATACATTTCTTGCTACCGGACGCTGAATTTTGTGAGTAGCCGTAGTTGTCAATGTTTTAACGCGATGCAACCACATATGTGGATTAACCGTGACGTTACGTGCTATCATATGCAAAGTGATGGCATGCGATTTCACGTGATTGATATTGATGTGTTCTACCTTAATCCGCGTTCACAATACAGGTAGTCATCTACTCTCAATGGCAGTACAATTACTATTGGATTACGAAATAATATTGTTACGAGCATTCGACAGATTTCGCTGACTTCCTAGTTTGTTCGCAAATAAAAAGAAGATTAGTGGTCTCTGTTGAACGGAAGTATTGATCAATTGATAAACAGTCTTACACGAGACCACCGCGAGTGAGGACAAGCACACGAAATTCAAAACAGTACGATAATTTATCATAGTAAATAACTTAACATTTAATCGTGAAAATTGGTTTTGTTCTTCCAGTTCTCTTCGAATACAGATAGAATTGTCAGATGGATATGTTTAGAAGTTGCATACAGTGACATAAATTGAAATGGAACAGTGTCTCCCAAAGTGTGGTACGCGTACCCCCTGGGGGATGGGACGAGTTTGGTGGGGGTACGTGCTGCACCGGGCTTTGGCTGCGCCTGGTGCAACAATTTTATTTTTCCTTTATTATTATTTTGTTTATGTACTAAAAACGGAAAAAATAAATATATATGTTAATTGTTATTAAAGCATATGCAATTTTTTTTTACGCGGGGTACTCAGTGTTACGAAAATTATAGAGGGAGTACACAGATGTCGCAAGTTTGGGAACCGCTGCAATAAAGGAATAACAATGGAGAGAATTGTAGGAGCAATGATAAGAGATGTGAATTATACAGGGGGTCTCGTTAGAAGTGTTACAAACTGTTTTGTTTCAAATTGTGGTAAATTGTTTTCGAATTTATTAGTTCAATTAGGTTTTTATTGATATCTATGAAGTACATACCATTTTGCAACCCCCTGTTACGTCAAACGAGCGACCACCTATCGCTTCTTTAAATAGGAAGCTATATAAACTGTTACAGACTCGAGTAATCCTATAAAAAGTAGATCATTTTTGTGTAAACAATTTTTTCAAATGTTCGGTGACATGAAATCGAGTATACGTGTACAATTATTCCTGGAAAACTGCACTACAGTACACAACATACAAATTATAAATGTGCAATAATATTAACCCTTAAGTAGGCGGGTGAAATTATATGTAGATTAATATAATAATAATACAAATTAATAGAAATAAATGTGAATGTTCTTAAAAACCAGCAAATTTGAACGCAATAATTGATACACAATTGATGTAGGTTCCTAAATGTTGTAAAATCAAGAAAGCAACTATGCCTCATAATATACGGATGGGGTGTTGATAACACCGTTTAATGATTAAATGGTAGTAGAAATGCGTTACTGATTATTTCGCCAAGATGCAGTGCGTATCGATAGGATACAAAAAATAAAATTTACGGCCCTCACTGTGGAGAATAGAAATAAGAAAGAAACTATAATTTACTTGTAAACATCGGTTTAATATTTCCTTGAATTTCCCACACAACAGTTCTGCGATAATTAATTTTCCCTCGAATGCAACAATTTAAATGCTACATTAAAAACGTGGACAGTGTAACCTTGTCCAGGTTTTGGGTCAGATTGACACCAATTTCTGCATTACGGTTGATTACTCTCGAAGAACTAATTTTTCGAAGATATGTACGTTCCTTAACTTTATCGATTTCCTGATGAAACGACGACAATTACACATTTACCATGATATCAACTTTATCGATTCGGATTCATTTCAAGACCCTTCATAGCTTCAATCTAATAACACTTGGTTATTAATTGCAACAAATAACGCGAACATTTAAACAATTACATAGTTCAACGTTTAAACATATATGAAACGAAAAGGTACTCACTGAATCGCCCACTCGATGATTGTTTCTCGGATATGAATAAGTAATTCAACTTAATTGTAGCACACATTATTTTTAAACTAATTAAAATAGAAAACTAAATAACTTTTTACAAGTTTTTCTTTGCACATACGACTCGTTACGTCAAATAGTTTAGAACAACTATCAACAAATATGTTTAATGAACTTTTATTACAATTAAAACTGTTTCCTAAAATTTCTTTCCATTTAGTTCTTCTGGGATTTTTTCTTTTTTCTTTTTGTTTTTTTTTTATTGAAAGACAAATGCTTCCAACATCCACGCATGTTACTTCTGGCATATAAATACTACCTGGAATCGAAGTGACAGTATACATAGTCACCGAACTCTTCCAGAAGGAGAGCGGAGATGCGATTTTATGTATCCGGTGCGATAATCAATCACGTCACGCTGCGTACCACCTGATACGCCATGACCATGTCTCCTACTCCACCTGCAAATTAAATCTCAGATTAATCCCATTGTTCTCAGGAATTATGAATTATAGTAAATGCATGCAATGTTATGGTACTCTTATTTTTACCATTTATCAACAAATCGTAGAAATTTTCCACTAAATCGAGTGTTCCATTGGAATTATAGCGACGACAACATTATTGGAATTTGACGTTTAGCGTGGAAAATATCTACGAAAAATGCTTTTTATATGATTTAGATATTTGAATTTGCGGACGCTTTACGCCATGGAATAAAGTGTAGAAGAATTACCGGACATGGATCAACAGTGGTTTTCTTTCTTACTTGCGTTCATCTCAATGATACTTTTTATTCAATTAAAAGCATATTTTTCATTTGAAAATAATTTTTGTCAGTGCTTTCAAGATCAATAATGCCGTTTTGTACGTACTTATATATTTCATTCTCTTGCATATTATTAATTATGCAAGAATCTTTTCGTTTGATAATTACACTAAAATCTGAAATCGCAATGATTACAATTCAATAGTGGCCAGATTTTTCAGGTATGTGTAATATACAAGTAAAAAAGATATGCACTGATGCATAAAAACGTAGTGATAATCTTAAAAATTAAAAGGAACAGTGTAATTTGAATATTTATTGTTCTCGTACGATACTTGTAAAAATAACAAATTTTGCAATCATAATTCAGTATTTTTTCCTGAGCTCAGTATTTGTGCAAATATTAATTCACAAATGAATATAAAAATACTTCATTAATATAACACTATTATGCAATAAAGAAAGATTGCAATTTTAATTGTAAGTCGTAATAGTAAATTTCACAACTGCCAGACGTTCATTCCTATAATTTTCTAAACAATTAAAAGGATTACAAATATAGTATTATTTATATTTTTAATGTGCAAAATATTTGATTCGTATTTACATTTTTCTAAAATCGATAATCGTATAAAAACAATTAATTCTGAATTTCTAATTCATTTTGCAGATCAAAATTTCTTGCGAACCACCAATTCTGAATCCTTTTTATGACATTTCTCTTGTTACGTTTTGTGAAAGAGTCCGCAAATTCTCATCATATTTGAGATATTTCGTAATATTATGAACTAAATTATAAACAAAATGACTGACACGCGACACGCCAAGCAACATGACATTAGTCACGATGCTTCATTCCACAAAACGAATATAAAATACGTAATACATTAAGGTAAGAGGAGAAATAAATACTAACGATGTCATCTACGGGGAAGATTCTCATTCCTAAATGCAGGCATGTTTGCATGTACTCAGTACTAATTTCGATAAGAACACAACCTACTAAAAACTAGCAATTTAATATTAACAAATCCTTATATAACAGAGGGACGTTTTAATGTGTAATTTTTTTTTATGGAATTCTAGAAAACAACTTTGTTTGTATTGTCCAAAATTACATTATTAGACATTTGTTTATGAACGAAAACATTAAATTACTCACAACTTCATTTTGTGCAAAATAAATGTTTCATTTAACATCACACAGTCAAAGGGGCCAATTAGAACAATATTAATGCTAATTTATTTATTTATCGACGTATGATTCAGGAGTCGTAATTGTGTTCAATATTCCTATTTCTTGTTTCTTTACGCAAATATAAGGGAAATATGAAAAGCCAACTAAAAAAATGTGTACACCAGTGTGATTCTTATGTTATTAAGTTGAAATTCCTCTACCCTCTCACCCTTCAAAAGTGTTCGAATTTGCTGAAAAATGAAGTGTAGAGTACCTTATCGCTTACTTATTGCTTTTCGTTACACTTTTCATTATCCTTTATTTATGTATAGCACATTTTCGAATAATAAAAGGAATTGTGGTTTATTTGATCAATTTCGCAGATTAATTTGGCAGTGGAAAGGGAAATGATTGATAAAATTATAATGCTTGGAATCGACTTTGAAAAGAAAGTTTTTTAACGTCATCTTGTCAGTAACAGAAATGTGGAAAACCGGATGTTAGGTATACACACCAGAAATGATCGTGATTCAAAAAGTGTACCACAAGTGGGAATATTGTCAACAAAACTAATAAGTTAAAGAGTAATCAAATATTTACTGTGAAAAGTCTAAAATAAAAAAAACCGTAAAATGAAAAAAATCGGATTCTATCATATTATTCGTTTGTACTTGCAATGTTAAAATATTTGTTGGGCTTTGTACGTCAAAGTTATTCCATTTTATTAACGTACGTGTGTTTTAGAAATTATTTTCTGCTAAATGTGAATTTATCTGGAAAACCCTTTTGGGGAGTGAGTATAATAAAGTTCGCTCAACTATTATTAATCACTTATAGCCATTTAAGACCTATACTAGTGTACATGGAAGCCAAAAGGTAAAATAAAATTCATTTACGAATAGCGTGGCCAGCTATGCACTAATAAGTATATAAAGACAAATGAAACTACCGACAACATTGTGTACGATATTCAAAGTCTCTTCCATGCAGATCTCGATACGATGACAGGTGAAACACGGATGGTTTTCTGAGAACAAAAATGTATGGAATTTCTCTGACAAGTTGTAAGTAAGTTTTTATTATCGATTTACTTAAGTAAAGCTAATTTGATAAATGTCTGAATAATTCAATTTAGGACATAAAATTCCATTACCGTATAATCGAAGTACCCAATAGTGATTTTCCATTTGAAGAATCAATTCTTTCCCTCGTTTGAATGGAAAAAAAAGTTCAGGCAACAAACGACTAATCGCATTGTTTAGTAATAAGTACTAGGATATCATCATAGAACGAGCAGATTGCGAGCCACTGAAGTCATTAGAATAAACGAGTATTTGTAGAACATTGAGACATATGGTACACTTTAAAGCAGTAAATAAAATTAATCAACGATGACGTGATAAAATAACGCTGCGTACCCTCGTTCGAATACAAATAATCAAACAATAAATACTATTATTCGTTAAAAATAATTCTGGAATCATAATCATTTGTTTATCGATATCAATGTGGAGATTATCACAAGTGCGCATAAATATTAGGTGCAGAAATGAGTTCTTTCCGACGAATTTCGTTAATGCAGTCATATTGTTCTGCATATGGGGGGATATTTAGAAAGTATGTACTCTATTATGAGCTGCTGCATCTAGGAGAAGCAATGTCTCTTCAATTTGTGTGATGAACTAACAAGGAAGGTTAGACAACCCGAATATTCAGAAACGTATGATACTTTGCATACAAGTACAATATTTCGTCCGTAATACAACCCTATTTTCCGTTCGCGCCATAATTCGGTTTCAACTGGTGAAATCAGGCCTTGAAGAAAATACAGAATGATCCTTCTCGAGAAATATCTCAAGAACGATGAGAGATAAATAAAAAAATTCTAAACAAACTTGCATCACCTTATTGTGTTTGCAAGACAGCGTAAACAAATTTTTTGAACAATCCATGATTTTTGCCCCAGGGTATTTCAAACAAACTTTTTGCGCAGTTTTGTAAACGCGATAAAGCGATGCAAGTTTTGTTTATACTTTTTTTTAAATATCTCCCAGCGTTCTTAAGATATTTCACGAAAAAGAACTTTCTGAATTTTTCAAAGGTTGATTGCACCCCTTGAAATTGAATTATGACACGAACGGAAAATAGGGTTGTATTACGGACGAAATATTGTACTTGTATGCAAAGTATCATACGTTTCTGAATATTCGGGTTGTCTAACCTTCCTTGTAAGTTAGACGAGAAAGGCCAGATAATCTGTTCAAGGCAGTCGCATAAAGCTGATTGTTCTTTACGACGACGGCCTTCCAGATACAGCATAGGCCTCAAAAGATGTAATTTTCTCATTGTTGGGATATTCTTCCTTATTCGGCGTATTCGCCAGGCATGGACCCATCTGATTTCCACCTGTTTAGATCTCTACAACATGTCTTAGCAGATACAAGTTTTAGAACATCTGAAGACGTCTGGCAAAACTTAGATCCGCAAGTTGCCAGAAAAGTGGCGCAATAAAGTCATTATATTACAATGATTACTACAAGTATGGTATATGTAGAGTAGACCGTGGGCGGTAGTAACACATTACATATCTCAAAACGTACAGGGTGTCTGACGTTTTTCCGAATAAAAAAAATTGCCTAATTTTCCAGATTAAACCGTTAAAATAATAATATAATATATATCCTCATCAATGTCCTTTACTTAAATAAAGCTTTCGATTTACCCAGAAATCGGAAAGAACTCATTTCCGCGCATAATATTTCAAAATATTACTATGGATAAAAACCAGCTACGTAATAAAAATATGTTATATTCTCTGTTTTAAAATTGATAAATCATTAACGTAACAATTTTAAAAAATTACAAATACATCCTCGTTAAACTGATATAATATGATTTAATATGATTTTTATGTGAGTATTAATCGCAAAGTTGGAACAGTATAAATTCAAACTGAAATATCTATACAGTTTTGAATCATTATTTACCCCTTTGGTCATTCCCAGTTTATGCTAAAATAATATTTCACAAACGTTGCCATCTTTTAACTAATGTTTATTCACGTATCGCATGTATGTAGCTATACAATACTGTTTACGCAACTTTAGATTGATTTGTTATTGCCTTGCAGAAAGATGGTCGACTGAAGGAATATTCTTGCCGGGAAAAGGAAACAATTCATCTAAACACAGATAAAGAATTTTAAACAATTAGTCGCGTCTAAATAATTGTATCAAAAAATTGTAATTATTAATCATATTTGAAACTATCTTTCTCCTTATTGCTTGTATCAAGTAACGCAATTTTTAGGAAGATTAATTATCGGACATATTACACGATTTTATGGGGCTTTACTTTTTAGTCATTTTCAACGCTATACAGGCTGGTTCATTAAACCGGAACAAGTGCCCATCCTTTTCTGATTACAATTAGAGATGAAAATGTCCCAGAATAAGATTGAATGGTGCTATGTGTAAAACACTTTCAAGAACATAGTTTTTGTATAGATCAAATCCTGTCGCCATCATTATTAGAGAAACAAATATTAATGTACGGGATATGTGGTTGGTTAAATTAGTTAAGTCAAATTGAAATGACCCATGATATGATCTTCGCCCTCTTTGAACCATTCAACTAATCCCCCAACATTCTATTGCAATTGCCATCGAGAAAGTGGTACGGCCTGTTCCCATTGTCCTTGAACGATCCAGCGCCAATTGGACCAGCCTGTACAAAACTCGACCGACAAACGGATCACGCTTCCGGCAATATTTTTCTCATCGTTTCCACCAACGGTACACGAAAACTAACTAAGAAGAACGCTATCCCTTCGGCACGACCGCAAGCTGTAAATTAATTTTAGCGTTGCCGATCCATAGATCGCTTAAACGCAGAACCATGATACGCGGGGCTTTAATATTCAGCCATACCTTGTTATTGGTTCTGCAGGCCAGGGGGGCGGGAACAATGATGATTATTCGTTGTGGTCGAGGTTGTGATCGAGGTCGTGGTCGTGGTCGTGATCGAGGTTGAGGTCGGGGTCGAAATGGAGGTTGGAATTTGACAAGGTTGGGATTCGGGAACCGCGTTGTTGTTCTGCTGGGACGAGTTAGTATGCCGATGTGAGAAATTCACAGTGGCTGGCGTCGGTGCATCGCTGCCTGATTGATTGATGTTAGTTTGACTGGTGTTATTGTTGGTCAGCGGCAGCAGCATTTGCCCGTCACCGTGAGAGGACGACACACCGTAGCTTCGTAGTCGGTATTGTCGCTGCTGCATCGAGGAACAACGGCTTCTAGCAACTGTGCTTCTGCGTTGCTGTCCACCGGTGGTACTGCGTATATTAATCCCAGGCTTTCATCAGTATTTTCGTTATCTCCTGCAAGGACCTGTGCGTGGCTTCTTTCGGTGGCACCGTGGCCTTAGCGCATTGTGCTGTCTGTGATCTGTTATTTCGCTTGCACGCGCAATTTAACGAAGCTGTATGCGTTCGACAGAATAGTGTACTTTGTAGCTCTCAGTGCCTGTTTTAGCTGTTCATGATCGTTCATATGGATGAATCAGTTGCAGATATCATCGCAGAAATTCAACCGTACATTTTTCCTTATTCGTCAGTTCTGATTTTGGGATCGCAAAGATAGAGCTCCAGTTTACAATCTTTACTTCGATGACAAAAAGGGGTCTGCGCTACAGTATTCGTGTCCGCGCCAACTGGAGTGTATAGCACACAGTTGCGTTGGAAAGCTAACAGATGGAGGTGCCTTACAAATGGTGATCACTGCTACCGCTAACGGCCCGTTTAAGAAATATATTTAGATTAAAATGGGTAGATTCGACAGTGGCATAGGCGGTCGCGTGCCTGTTGTATATCCCACCAGGAATGGGAATTCTGCTCCGACGCTGAACATATAATGTATTGTACAAAATATGTAAAGCGACAAGAAGTAAATCTCAAAATTTGAAGGCCACATTATATCGAAATTCCTCGCGCTGTAGGAGGGTTTAGGTAGCAGTGACCACAGTTATTGAAACTAAAACATTTCTACTCGTAACCTTTCCAACGGTATACCATACAGCATAGCAGGCGTCGGCCTAAATACTATAGTGTAGCCATTAAATTATAATTTTCCTTATTTACAACTTTGTAATTAGTCAGAAAACATAACATAATTTGTCTTCGTAACTAATTTCGAATATACAGGCATCCTGTACGATCCTGAAGCTTCGCGACCGGGGACTCGAACTCCTGGTCTCCCAATTAAGCGCCAAGTGACACATTTATTCGTGGTCCAATCATGTCGAATAACGATAGTAACGCTAAACACTATAGTCCCGTCCAAAGGAGCATTATATGTACATTTTCGAAAGATCTAATGGCATCAAGGAGTGCAATGACGCATGTTTATCATGGCAATTGGTATTTTTGAATTCCTGCGTTGACTGAACTGACATTTAAGGTCGTAATAGGATAAGTAAACTTAAAAAAGCTGTATACACAACACACTGACAGTGACTACCCCTGTGTCGTAGTTGGTACATTTGCGTCACCTTTTAGTCTGTCAATCTGTTTCGTGAAGTACACGATACGTGACAGGTACATTGGGCATCGACACGTAAAGTAGAGAATGGCATGCTTGGTAATCGAGACGAAGAAGTGCATGCAATGAAATATTAAGTTGCATTTCTTATATATACACGCATAGAAATTCAAACAGCATAAAGTATTATATCATGCATTTCGTCATATCTTTTATTTGTTACTTATGAAAAATTCATCTGGAAATGTTAAAAGCTGGCTTCTATGTGTAACGTGCTTGCTAGTTCAAAGAATGAAAGTAACAAATTTTGAATACATTCGATTAAATAATATTCGTTGATAACTAAAATAAAAACTTGACTTAAGTGTTACATCCATTCTGATAACAGTCTTATTCGTTTAGTATATTGCTGATTTATTTAGTTAAAAATGATAATATAGTAACTTTTTATAGCGACTTGCAGAGATAGTAAGACGTGATTCTGAGGTCCATAGAAACAGATGAATTTTCGATGTAAGTAACACAAAACGAGGGCAGTAGTTTCTTACCTCGAACTGTGACTCATGAGGACTATGTTTCTGTAACAGCATATAATGGATCCTGATTGTTGGGAAGCGAGTGATGAAGTGTTGACGTCGATTCACACACAACACAACAAACAGCTCAAGCAATTTTCTTTTTCTTTTGTTTTCTTTTTCAAATTTAACTGAATGTTTTGATTCATATCGAGAGAAAGTTTAATAAATGTTGGTCAAGATGTAATGAATGCTGAATTAACAAGTGACTGTATAAATTTTACGTGGACGCTACAAATCGAAGGAGTAAAAGAAGTGTAACACCAAAGCATATGTCATTCCAATTCAGCAAATTGATATTGAAAAGTTGGATATACATCGCTATTTGTGTAATCACTAATAGCATGTCAATTGAATAGCTTACATATACAATATCGGTTAACAAATTTGCATGTACTTCTTTTACTATGCTATAGGAATTTGATATTTCCAAAAATATATCAACGTCAAGAAAGGCTTGAACACACGATCGATAATTTGCAATATTAATAAATATTTACTAAAAAAAAATATGAATGTTCACACAATATTGCCATAGAACAGCGACTTTCAACCTTTTTTATATTCATGGTACACATAAGCTGATTACTAAAATTCTACGGTACACTGACAAATACGCTATATTTTTTCGTCGATTAAACAAAAAAAAGTATACACTTTTGACTGATTAAAGAAAGAAAGTCATGTTTTTACCATTTTTGCTCCAAAGTGGTAATAAAATAACTGTTTTCCACGCTATACATTAAATGATATTCGCAGATTTGATGACAGATTTCTAATCATTGTTATCACTCCGCGTTAACTTGTGTCAAAAAATCATAGACCTTTAAATTGCACACCAGGGTTGAAAATCGCTGCAATAGAATATGCTTGTAAAAACGTATAGGAAAACCACGATTAAGAATCCTCTTTCACCCGCAAAGTATTTAATACAGAATCGTTAAAATAGTAATTCGTTTGATCGTTAACAAAACATAAAGTGCACGTATATAAAAAGTGTAGGGGGCAATGAAGATTTAAAATGACCGAAAAAGATCTACCGACAACGGTAGAATGTAAATGGAAAGTATGAAATTGTAAATAGGAGCACGTGTTTCCTAGAAGTGGTTAAATAGATTTCTTTTAATTGATTATTTTTGTTTCCTTTTCATGAATATGTCTAATAAGTAGAATCTCCAGTACCGGATGATCAAACTATACAAACGTCTCATATAAACAGTGATCGATATTAAGAATGCGATAATAATTATGTGAAAGAGTGATTTCAACCTAACCTAAACATGGTATCAGCTCTAACTGGCAAAGATATTGTTAGCAACGTGTATTTTTAATTCTCATGCTGTAAGAAATCTACTGGACAAAAATGTAGTCGTTAGAAGACCTACAGAAAGGATTTATAAAAAGAAACCGAAGCTCCCCATGTCATGTAAGCGTGTGATGTTATGGTAGATTAGAACCTCCGTTCGTCAAGTTTCACACCAATTACAGTAAATAATGTAATACAGTAGAACCTCGATAACTCGAACCTCTATAAGACGCAAATTTTCATAATTCCCTTCCGTTCCGCTGCAAAGACCGCCATAAGTAAAAATAAAACTTACTTAAACTCGAATTATTTGCAACATGTCCAAATGCATCATTTTACCTCCGTAACTTGAATTTAGAGTAGTCAAACCTCTACTACTCGAAGTATTCCTCTATAAGTCGAAGTTTATAACTTTGTGTCAGGAATCATTCACTTGTTTCCTTCCGTTCAGCCGCTAGGATTGTCTCAAAACATAAAATGACCACGTGCATATCCATGGAAGCTAATCGTTTTTCGTCAATTTTCATAGATAAACAATGTGCTAATACATTAGCTCATAGCAAAATTACTAACTTTTTGAATTATAAGAAGTTGGTACATATATGTATGTATAGTGACCCTGATTACATCTTCTGATTACGTTTATATGTATATGTATAAAATAAAAATGTAATTCACGCGAAAAAATTTCATTTGTGTCCTCGCAAGTCGGAAAGTTAACCGTCAAACTAAGCCTCCATAAGTCGAATTTTCGTGTGCTAATCCTCTGTTACTGGAACACTCGATAACATGAAACCTCTATGTATAACTCGAAGTTTCTTTCTCTTCCCTTGACATTCGAGTTATCGAGGTTCGACTGAACTAGGTGTTGGACAGCACTGTTGTAGAACGATGCCTATTGTAAATCTGCGGACATATTTTTTATAATGCACCTGAACCTTTACGTATGCTCTAATTCAATACAGTGTAAAGTATTACTCCAACAAAATTTATATGAAGATAGCAGGGAAGAGACAAAACCCACAAATAATTTAAAGAAACTTCACATCAATGTTATATATTGTGTTGCGCAATTTTTCTTGCATTTTGCTTTTTGAAATATAAAATAATCAATATAAGAAAAGACGTGTGTTCTGTTATTCGAACATTATGCCTTCCTAATAAACTAATATTATATCACTTAATGAAGTCAGATACTGGAGGTTCTACTATATCTTGAAAAAATACGTCACTGACTTGTAACTAATATTAATAGTAAATGTTGTATTACCAGGGAAATTTAAGTACGCAGAAATAAATATTTAGATTTATGAAACATAATGTCGTTATGTTATGAATGAATATCCTAATGCTGTGTTATCCACGGACCTACTTGTTGCTCACTTTTCTATATTAAAACTGGATAAGTAAATTTCAGTATTTCTTTGTGCGTCTAACTGAATCTTGCGCAATGTTCATGAAATGAAGGGTACCGAACAATGAAAAGTAGAAAAGATGCAAGAAAATGTCGTTCAATACCAAATTGAATTTTGGTGGTTACTGCAGAGCCATATCCACAAAGGGTGTTTCCAAAATCATGGTACGACCAGAAAAAGTGGTCTCCCTTACGAAACTAACTTGAAAATATAGAGTGAAGTTTATATATACGCATATCTTTGCTTTCCAGAAAATCGAATTTCAACATCTTTAATATAAAATCAGTAAAATGAGTGACAATATTCTTGGGAAGTTGAGTATCGATCGGTGTAATTATAGATACCGATACTTGTTGCATCATTACTTTTCATCGATAATTCGAAATAAAATCTTGCATATGGACAGCACTACCAAAATGTATGATATTACATTCTTGTAAAAATATCAAACTAAGCTATACGTGTGAATAACATTTTATTTTGTTAGTGTCAAGCAACACTCCACGATCTTCCAACTAACTTGTTCTATGTACATGTATCGTTGAACAATTTTTTATCAAATATTCCTACACGCGGAGAAAGAGATATAAGAAATGATTAATCAACCTATTCAATGATTAATGATTTATATACCACGAGAAATCATGCAATGTTCAGTTTGAGAATCAAGTCGTGAAACTTGCTTACATTGGAATACGATTGTGCATAAATACGTAAAGAAAGAAAATAACGCATAAAGTGTTACAAGCTGTACTCTATGGATGTATTAAAGATGGCGACCAAATTCTTGTTTTATAATTTTACTGCACAATCCCTTGTATCCAACAAATACTGGATCGTAATGACATCTATGTGTGGCGAAAATTGGTGGCCACCCTTTATTTCTTAAATTACATAATGCCAAAATTGATATGCTTTCGGGTAGCTTTCTTTATGTCGAACAATTCTGATTTGAAACAGTTGTTTATATTATACGAAATTTGATCCCAACCTTTAATAATTTCAGCGAGTATAGCCTACCACATTTTATGTGTATCATTCACCCTGTGACAACACATACAGGGTCCGGCAGAGGCTCTCTTAACGCGTTTAATGGAGGGTTGCTGGGGTGATTGTGAACCACTTTTTCCTTTACCAAAATGTTATTTGAAGCTTCGTCTTTGAGTTATTAACGAAAAACACTGGCCAATCAGAGCGCTCGGGCGCGTGGCTCTCAACCGCGCTCGGTCGTGGTCACGAATAGGCGTGTTGGTTCACGCTACGACCGAGCACGTTTGAGAGTCACACGCTTGAGCGCGCGCTCTACTGGCGCCCTGATTGGCCAGTGTTTTTCGTTAATAACTCAAAAACGAAGCTTCAACCAACATTTTGGTAAAGAAAAAAATTGTTCAGAGTCACCCCAGCAACCCCCCATTAAATGCGTTAAAAGAGACTATGCCGGACCCTGTATATTATTTCTTCGTATTTTCTATTTTTAGCGACAACATATAAAGGGTCAACCAAAACACGCGCCTACACGTTTCTTTTTAATAATACACAACTACTAGGAATTTTGTCAAGTTGTTTGTTCTTATTGAAAGTATGATGTATTACAATTATACGCAGAACAGTATATCATTGAAATGTGCACCACGACTGTGTTTGCAGACATTCATTGGATTATCGAAATTTTCAATGGCTTTTTGACATGTTGCTGGAGTTATTTCACGAATTGCAACTGGAATGTTGTTCTTTAGGTCATCAATTAATCGTGGCCTGTAGCATAAAGTGGACTTTTCCCACAAAAAAATCTACCGTTGTTAAATCGCATGATGTTAGAAGCCAATTAAAATCTGCATTTCTGGAAATTACACGATGACGAAATTTCGATCGCAAAAACTGAATATTCTCTCGAGTTACATGACATGTAGCACTGTCTACTTGGAAATGGACATCAGACACATTAATATGATTCAATTCTGGCCACAAAAACTCACTCAGCAATCGAGTTGAAATTGGTAAAAAAAACTGCAGCAACATGTCGAAAAGTCATTGATAATTTCGATAATCGAATTGATAATATTCCAATAGTCAGTCGCTTTCACTGCAACACTATTTCATTATTCGATTCTCCGACTGTACACGACAAAAGAAAAGAACTGTGAGATATCGTAATGAATACACAATACATGATACGTATTTTTAAGTTGAAGGGATCAGGGAATAAAAATGTTGTGTTAAAAATTCTATGAAGTTTCGAGTAAAAGTTAACAATCAATCTGCCTATATTTTGTATTGAATAAGAATATGCATTGCTAATACTATTTTGAGGAATCTTTGTCCATTTAATGTTCAATTACTTTGTAATAAATATTCCAAAATCATGTTTCATAATTGTATTAAAATAATCTTTAAAATATTAGCCCGAAATAGATTACAAGTTTTCTGATGTTTCACCATACATAATCTTGTCTAAAATTTTTTGGCCGGGATACTTTTGTGATGAACTGTATATCGAAAATATTCACAGCAGACCATTCTGGTAGATGAAGGTTTTACGAGTAAAACAAATTTTGTGAAAGGTTTATGGAAGAATACTGTAACTTTACAGGTCGTTCAGTTGTTAGAGTAATTCAATTTTTCCAAATTTGTTACCCAACACTTTTTTCCCCTGCACCCGTCAATTATATGTAGGAAATGTGTTAATTTGTATTAAAAATGAAATTAGTATAAATCGAAATCAACTAGTTAATATTAACATAATGGTAAACAGACATCTCTAAACTGTGATTAATTGTACAAGAGTTTCTTTGATAAAATACGATTTAAATGTGAAATCCAGAAGGAAGAATAATTCTTGTTAATTGTAAAGTCATTTGTGACGCTACCAAATAGTGCATCTACTGTTTGCACTTTGAAAAACTGATACATTATATGTTACTGGAACTATTATTATTTATTAAGATTACATAATTATGAAAATATTACAGGTCAATTCTTGTCCATAGACTGTCTGAAGACATGTATTTTAATTGTCCATACTGCGTGTTCACTATCTGAGGGCTTTATGTATACATATCGACTTCGTTTTTAACGAGACGAAGTAATTTCTCAGATACAATAGTCTTACGTTTCTTAAATTGAAACAATTTTATAAATTATACAAATTTCATTTATTTTTCAGAAATTTTTAATACGTAATTTGAGTGGTTTCACACTGTGAAAATAAATATTGATTTCTAAAGCAAATATTGTTTTGCTTGTTGCAACTGGAGATAAATGACAATCAGTGTTCTAATAAACTGATAATTATTGACTCATGTCCATACAGTGTTGGACAAATTTTGATGTAAGTACTGAATAATAAATAATAACTAAAAACATGATTTTAATTGTCATTAAGCATTTACTTCTTTACTCAAATAAGAGCCATTTAATAATCATTTAATAGCCATTTAACAGTCGTTTAATAATGCCAGGAATAATATATTTATTGTGTTTTATTAACAACTCGAATTTTAATTTTCATTTAGATTTAAGTGAAGAACAAATAATACATAGGTTTTAATATTCTCTTATATGTTTCATTTGGTGCAATGAAAAGATCGTAAAATAAATAAGGTAATTTTTCCCTGGACGGTTCACAGTGGATATTTGCTTTTCGCTTTTTGGCCAATCAAATAGAAACAAATCTATTTTGCATCCTTACATGCAAAAATAAAGCTATATGCACATAATAAATAAAAAGTAACAAATAATAATTAAACAAAAATCAAATTGAATATATGTATGTAAATAACAAATAAGTATCTCTGCTTTTTATTTTAATTCTTGTAAAAACTTTCTATTTAAATAATTACTTCAACGACAATTTATTTAATGATGCCCAACACAGTTTTCATATAAATTAATCATTTTTTGCATAATGCTTATTGTCAAATTGATCAAATGCGTATCGATTAGATGAATAATCCCGTACATTCATCTAGAAAAACATATTTGCACGAAAATATAGTGGTCAGAATAAGCTGCACTGTAGAGTAAGTGATTCTATACACCTATAAGCATACTAATCAATCGCTGAATAACTAACCAAATATTTAAAAATAATGCTGGACTGTGGAAAAATGGAATAACTGTTTTTTATCTCTGTAGATATTATCAACAACATAGTGAACACTTAATTAGTTGATAACAATCTTCTGGAAGATCGTACTGTGATGCATCTTAATTGTATACGTTTTTTTCAAAATATAAACATATTATTAGCCAATTAATCATAAAAGTTTGATAACAGTTGTTGTATCCATATAATAATATGAAAGGGATACATATGTATATCATATCTAGATAATGCATTAACTTCATAGGTTAGAACTTTGCCAGTATACAGGATGAATGTAGAAATATGTTTTCCTCATGTTTTACTAAAAAACTTGTGCATAAAAACGAGGGAACATTTGGTCAATAATGTTTCACGCATAGCATTCAACAATTATTGACAGCAATGGGCAATTGTTGTTTTATTGTGTTTGTTAATTCATACGAATTTGGAAATGACGCTCGATAATACTGAAGAATTCATTAGTGAAAAATTAACAAGATATCTTAGGCCTTTCAAAGCAAATTGTGCGAAAAAGAATTTTATATTTACTTGAAAATGAATAAACGGAAACGTAACAAAATCGTTTACACGCATCGTAAACTTCTTAAATATATATGATATTATACATTTAACATTATAAATATAAAGAGGAATTACTGTTTTTGTGAAAATGTAATGCATATTCTGAAACAACATATATAGGTTGAATATCACTTTAATAATTATTACAACTCTTCTTTTAATCCAATTTAATTGTAACAATAGTAAGCATTTGTCAAGTGTTCGAAAATATTCGAACGTTATTTAATTATTATATTTTATTAATCTCCTTTTCCTTTTCCATGAATGTAATCATTTTTAATTTTGTCATTTTTAATTTTATAATGAAGAACTACCAACGGTAAGTGCATATTGGTACACCAATATTTAAAAAGGACTGTGGCATTTCACACATAATAGTAAAATAATTATTTCTGAGAATTTAAATAAAACTGAATTGAAGAACTTGTCGATTCTATTGCACTGTAAAGTGAAATTATACAGGAAGGCCAAAATTCATAACTTCATAAAATATTTGCGTAATATATGTATGTAACCATAACTAGAATTGAAATAAAATTTGTTTGCTGAATATTAGGTATACCAAACAGTAATTAATATGCCTTTAGCGAATTTATTATTTGATAACAATCTGAAACAGTTTACGCTTAATAAAAAATAATTGGCGACATCTTTTTAATCTTTTCCCCATAACAGCATCAGGCTATTAATTCTTTATGTCAACTCAAAGCAATTTACCCATAATTGTTTCAGAAATATCAATGCAATAATGAAAGTGGCTGATTCTTTTGCAACAAACAATAATCAATGTTCTCATTTAGAAAAAGTATTTAATAGTCCAAAAAAATATATGTAAAACATATATATAAGATATAAAATGTATATTATATAAAAAATATATCATATATATACAATATAAAAATATTATTAAAAAGATAATTAACGAATGAAAAATCAACACACTTGTCTTAAAATGTATGATTAAGAAATGGTGGATTACTTTATTGGTACACCTAATACATTTGAACATTCAGAATTATGTATTATAGATAAGTTTTCTGTTTGGATGAACAAATCCACGATATATTATTTGGCAATACGTGGAATAAATATTCACGGTCATGCATTACTTTCTATTTTCATCTGCCGATTAGACCCCACTTTTGTAAACATAATAAGTATTTTTGCGGAAACATTTGTGTTGTACGACTAAAATATGCAGTACTTCTTTCTGAAATTTAATCTAACACAAATTAGTGAAAAAAATTAGTGACAAATTATATCGTATTATGCATGAAGGCGGATTTACACTATATTACTTTAGTAAGTTTTATACAAATATGTTCATATTTTGTATTGAATAAACCGATATGCACTTAATTTTCCATTATATGGAACACAGACCGTTAGCAAAATGCATAACTATACTATGTAATATATAAATTTCGATTGGTCTAAAAGATGCGAGAACGGAACTGTGTATTTTAACTTATTCCACATGTATAACAATGTGAACCCGTATTATATTTCAAAACCATCATTTCGGTTTAACGAATCCTAGATTATTTAATTTTTTATGCAATCGTATTATCGGTTTCAGCTATAAAAGATAGTCAATTAATTATACTTTAAACCTGTTGCATATTCCAGGCATCCTGTAAAACAATATCAATGCCACTTTTTATCTGTATCAATTTATGAAACACACAAAAATACCTCTAAAATCGCAACGAAAATTTCTACACTCAGCTTCGAACTTTTTCTACACAGCGCAATTATATAAAAACATTGAACGGACTATCACATGTTTTAATTAGTACTTTAATTAAGCAGCAGAACAATTTTTATGAACCAGTCAATCGATTCAACCGAACTCTTTGATTTACCCCACACACGTGTACGATGTGTAGGTCACGTATGTATTTCTTTGTAGAAAGAATATTATTATTTTTAGAGAAAAGATATGACGTAACGTAATTCTGATGTGAAAAGCGTATTATAGTACAAAAAGATTTGGCACTTGTTGGTAAAGAAATAATTGGTAATTGTGATGCGGAGAAGCACTACAAGTGTACATAATAATATTATACATAAGGTTAATGTTATGCACAAGTATGTGACTGCATAATTACGAGAAGAGGTTGCCCGTGGAAATTCTTAATATGAAATCTAATCGCAGAGTGAAGTCTGTGAACAGTTGATATGCTCCAAGGAAATCCAAAATACAGAATCGAATAATAGAAAGATAGATATTTATAAGCATATTTGATATAACAAGCATATCCTACATCAGTGAGACTACACGCTGCCTCTATGGTGGTGCAAAACAAGATAAACGACATTTTAATATTCTTGCAAAAGTGAAAAGAAGAAATATATATATAATGGAGATATATGTATGTATGTAATAATAATAGCAAACATAGGACGCTTAAAAGTACTACGAAACTAAAGACTAAGAAAAAATGATTTCGGAAGTAATAAACATACCACAAAATTATGTTTAGGAAATATATTAAAAATGCATACCGGAGCAGCCTGGTTATGTAATCTGGCCAATTATCTGGGAACATCACGAGGAAAAAGCCCACAGCTATAAAAATCATCCCTGCTAGCTTCATGCCCATGAAATGAGCCCCGTATAAAAGTACGTCCAACGCTGGAAAGCAGTGAAGTTATAGTTATTCAATGGTAATAATCATTTTATGGAGGCTTAATTTATCTCATTTTTTACCATACCGGCCGACACAGGTACAGCGGTGATCAATCCTAGTGTAATGAACAGGTCGTAGGTCAGAGCAATACTGAAGTTACCAAGCATGTTCGCAACTACGTAACAACAAAATAGAATCTTAATATCTGCCACTGGATCTTTTCTTTAGTTCAAAAGTTGCTACAATTAAGTTAGGTCTCCACTGAAGCAACAACGAGGAACTTTTTGTTGATGATCCATGTACAGTAAAAGTTGTATAGAAGCTCGTGGTTCGGCGCCGATCGCGAGGTTGCATCGTGTACGAGACGCAATTCGCTTCTCAGAAATTTTGACCGGGCCTCGACAGCCCAGTTTCTTTGCGAAACTTTGTAAAACTTCTTTGTAAAACAACACTAATGCAACGATGAAACTTCTTTATTGTTACTTATTTCGTTATGAAAATTGTATTACTATATTGCTGAGACTTTTGTGATTACAAGAGACTGAACACCATATAATTTGGATTATATTCAGTACATAGCAACAGAAGCAAATGCTCCTCCAGTCTATACGCTCTGTCGCCCAATGACCATAGCGCGATGTAGCCGCCGGCGTAATAAACGCGGTCTGTATGTAAATAGTGACATACAATAGTGACATGACACAATTATCTAATTATTAAGTTAATTGAAGAGTAGAGAAGATGCAAATGTTTGTGGAACTCTTCGGATAAAAATCTTAAATGCAAAGGAAGTTACAAAATTCTGATTGTCCAACTTGACAGGACCCACACTTTTCGTTTCTTCTTTCTTCGCCTGATAACAATAAATGCTGCATTTGCGAGGAGCAAATCTTCTTTTGTCACCGTTAGCAGCTTGGAGGATATTGATTTGCGTGTTCACAACTTGCTGCCAGCAACAACTGTAGTCTTGAAACCGAAACAAAAGCCAAATGTTCCTCAGATTATGTTGCTTCAGTATGGACAAAATGTTTTCATAAATTAATGTTTGTTGAAAATGTATTAGAACATCCAGCAACAAAAGGCAACAAAAAGTTCCTCGTTTCTTTTTGAGTGAGGACATCGCATTTATTATGTCATTTACAACACACGATCGGGTCCCTAAAATATGTCCCCCATGAAAGTAATTTTAGGGGACAGATAAATTAAAACAGAAGATAATCCATGGATGTCCTGCATGAGTCAGGTATAGTACAACGCAGAAGTTTAAAAGGTTGTTGAAATGACCAGCTTTTGCTTACCCAAACCTTTTAAATGACTGAAATCTCATGGGTCGTTAGTAACGACCCATGAGATTTCAGGAAACGGAAGGTGTAAGGTTATCGATATCCCTAAAAACGGAAGGTGTAACGACTCGTTACACCTTCCGATATCGATAACCTTGCGTTACTAAAAATGACTATAGTCACCCAATGTCGAGCGCTCACTGTACATTAAAGGTGACATCTAGCTTATTGTTGGTGGTCTTGATTTGTACCCGTGCAACATATAAAAGGGAAAAACTCATCCCAAACCTTTTCGTAATATCATGACTGGAAATAAATTGAATGAATACAGAAGGGACTGTCTATGCCCCAGAAGAGTTGTAAATGATGCGAAAGTATGAGTAACTAGAGTTAGGTACCTATAGTATACAGCGTCCGCTCAATGTTGGCTAACTATAGTCACCTTTAGCATCAAAAGGGTTAATTACACAGAAATTGAGGTACAACTGTATTGAAGCTGATGAACATACATACAGGGTCTACCACGTAACTCGCAACCCGTGCGCTCGCGAACTTGTGTAAATGGCAACGTCGCACGCCGATACAGGCGTCATCTATGAACTGCTGGTGGAGGTATAAAGTCTTGTAAGGGGCGCAAGGTTTGGCAAGATCGGAGACTGGCCTGAGATACGGTTTGGGTTATGAATGGGCGAACGAATGGTTCGACTTCGGCTGAACTCGGACGCGATCGGCAGACACCGCACCGAAGTCAACCCCAGGTCAGTCACTACCTGAGGGTGACCGGTAGATTCTTCAATCATGCGGGGTTTGTTTACGTACATCGTATTACCCGTATTTACCGTGGTGGCCACAATCCACCCGATCCTTCTGCCGAAAGGAAAACTTGCTACGGTCAGGCCGATAGACTTTGGGGTTCTCGAGGACTCGCACATTTACTGTTCGCAATGCATTATGCCCCTCTTATTCAATAATGAAATGTGATCCAAATTATGTCGTCTTTGGACTCATTTTCATCAGAATAATGTCACCAATGTCTGGGAATACGTTTCATAGCAAAAGAATGAGCAATTGCAAAGTTTCATCGACGGCCAGAGAAAGGGCCAGCGAGTGAAAGAAAGAGAGAGAGGAACGAAAGGTCGGGCGACAGTAAAAGATTGCATAAATGTCTTTGTATCTGTGAGGCAACACTACTGCAATGATGAAACTTTTTTATACTTATTCATTTTCTTCTGCAAATTTGATTTTGATATTGTTGACGTTTTTATGCTTAAAATGAGTCTAAACACGATACAATTTGAATCATATTTGCGTTATTAAATTACAAAAGCGGGTTGCAATATAAAGCAACATATTACTTAATATATTACTTTATAATAAAAATATTGGTAAGCAAATATTGATCATTATCATATACTTAGGAATTAAAAAAAATTATTCTAAAAAAATTATACTCGACGGGGATCGAACCTACCAAGAAATTTCCAGCCGTTCAGCAACTATGGCTATGTCCGGCAGGATTCAAAATCTCGGCTCGGCCCGATTCATTTTGCTGATGGTCAGGATTGTAAGAGATACGGCAACAGTGCGGCAAAACCGAAGATTTGGCAACTATGCCTTCTCACTTTCGGTCAGCCTCAGGTAGCGACTGACCCGTGGGTGACTTCGGTGCGGTGTCTGCCGATCGCGTCCGAGTTCAGCCGAAGTTGAACCATTCGTTCGCCCATTCATAACCCAAACCGTATCTCAGGCCAGTCTCCAATCTGCCAAACCTTATACCTTCACCAGCAGTTCATAGATGACGCCTGTATCGTCGTGCGACGTTGCCATTTACACAATTTAGCGCGAGCATGGGTTGCGCGTTAAATGGTAGACCCTGTACAGGGTCCGACAAAGTCTCTGACCACGCTTTTAATGGGAGGGTTACTGGGGTGATTCTGAACAATTTTTTTCCTTAGCCAAAATGTTGGTTGAAGCTTCGTTTTTGAGTTATTAACGAAAAACACTGGCCAATCAGGGCAACCGTAGAGCGCGCGCCCAAGCGGGTGGCTCACAAGCGCGCTCGGTCGTGACGTGTGCTAACGCGTTTCTTCGTGATCACGACCGAGCACGGTTGAGAACCATGCGCCCGAGCGCTTTGATTGGCCAGTGTTTTTCGTTAATAACTCAAAAACGAAGCTTCAACCAACATTTTGGTAAAGGAAAAAATTGTTCAGGATCAGGATGTTAGCGTTGACGATAACGTTCATGGCAACAACAGGTTCCTTGAAATAAAATACATGGAAGGATTATCTTCTATTTTAATTTATCCGTTACTTCAAGTTGCTTTTCTCAAAGAATAGAATTTGTGGCACGACTAATGAAATATATGTATTTATAGCAATTGTCTATGGTTGAAGAGAATGTGAGAACAATGTTACTGAAACTGCCTCACTGTATTTGTTTTATAGAATAAGAATGTAGGACATTCAGATTCATATAAGAAATATGTACATCAAAATTTTGCATAGGATTTTATTTCTTATTGATAATAGCGTATCGGAAAGAAAAAAGAGTTTCGATGACACTATTGCTGCTTATGTCAAAAAAAGATTAAACGTTACGTATATGGATTTAAGTGCAAAAAAGATTAGCAAGTAGAAGATTTTTTGTAGTGTATAACAAAAATCCAAAGCCATCGTAGTGGAACACATAGATTCCACATAATTTATTTTTAAAGGCCTGGTGGGGAACACAACAGGGATAATCTGTGTTCTTGTAAAAACAGTTTTCATATGGCAGGGATTATAATAAAACAAGAAAAGGAAAATGTAATTCAATAATTCTGGAAATAATTATTTTTTTAATTCTTACATAATTCCGTGTTCGTTTTAAGCTCAAATTTAATTATAAAACAATTTTTGATCCAAAAAAGACATCCAGCTCTATTTTTTAACTGACAAAAGAAAAAATGTTGCACATTAATGTAGTAGTGTAATGGTGGAGAGCGTGTGGATGTGAGAGAGTGTGTGTGAATGAGAGAATACAGCATGGGCGATGAAGCGCGAGGCTCAACGACGGAGCCCGAGCAGAAAAAACAAAAGAAGAGCATGTAAGGAAAAGACGCGTAGAATGGTGGCTTTGGTGGTAAGCTAGGGGTCGGAGGTTTTGAATTAAGCTTGAATATAATTTTTTGTGTTTCATCCTTTACATTCCAATAGTTTCATTTGTTTACCATCCTACATTCATAGTTTTCGCATAAAGGGGGTAGGGCTGATTTGATAGGAACATGTAATGGTACAAAACAGGGGTTGAAAACAGTTACGATATCGGTTCCAGTTCTTGAAACAATTATAATAACCGAAAAAGCTTAGTAACTATTATGAATATAATGATTCTCACTTATATCGGTTTCGGTTTCGGCTCTTTAGAACCTATACATATGATATCGGATCCATATGGGTTTTATAAATATTATTTTTCGGTTCTTATTCACGAAGCAGTATCTTCAAGGACCTGCTTTACAATACCCCCAAGTATGTATTTGTATTTTCCGCTCGCATATCGGGCCCTTGTAACAAAAGCCAGATGACCATACCGAATGCTCCAAAACTTCGTATTTTCTTACAATAGCTATCTCTCAAAGACTAAAAATTAATATCGGCCACAAATTTACATATGCTACAGTTCACATTACCAGCAACCCCCATTAGCATGTCGATTCATTTTTAACTGTGTAGTTAACCATGTACTGTACAGTAATTTATCGAAGAATAAGTTCTGCACAACTGCAGAACTTGAGCATTTGTTTCTCTAACAATAATTCCAGGTGGTCTTCAATTTTGTTCAGATTCCAAAATAGCATCGTATTTGGGATGCGCAATGTCTTCTTTTGTTTTCGAATCTAATGTTCACGTATTGTCTGTTGCTCAGATCGTTGTCGAACATAAATCCCAGGGCTTCAGTAATTGAAAATGCAATTGGTTCTTCCTTTTCCTATTTTCCGTGCTCATGCAGAACTTTTCACTGTTTCATTCAAATTGTTGTTACCCCCTTTGCGTGCCATCATACTAGTTGCTTGCACTATTAGGCCCAATTATTGATTCTGTTCTTCCGAAAGTGCCGATGCGTGCCGTTTTTTTTATCTCAAAGATTTGTCTTCGAAAGATAAACAGGGCATGGTCAATCAAGTAATTTATTGAAAATTTTCGTGTCGCCAAAACGAAATAATCTTATGTTCAGGGAGATATATTCTAAAAATAATATGGCACCAAGAAATCTAAAGGCCGTCCAAAAAAACTAACGGCGAGATAAAGGAAAAATTCTGCAAGAGGCTCGAGCAAATAAACTGAATGCGTCAAAAATAAAGACAAAATTAGATTTGCCCGTACTTACTCGACATGTGCAACAAATTTTAAGAAATAGTGGAACCCTGCGCTACACGAAGATATCAGAAAGACCTCCACTAACTCAATTTCAGAAAGATGAGAGATTAAAATTCGCCCAGAAGCACATGACAGCACATGAATAGGAAGAAAGTGATTTTTTCCGATGAAAAAAAATTTAAGTTAGACGGCCCAGATGGCTTCCAGTACTATTGGCACCATTTACGTGACGAAAAAGAAATAAAAATGAGTAGAGTCCATGGAGGCGGCTGGGTAATGGGCTGGCTTCGGATACAATGGTAAAACGCCGGTAATGTGGTTTCCCCCAAATGCAAATGGTGAAAAGTATCAAGAATTACTAGAATTCGTATTAGATGAGTATGGTGATAAAGTTGGTGGACCAAATTTGATATTCCAGCACGACACTGCAGCAATTCATCGGTCGAAAGTTGTTAAAGATTGGCTACAAAGAGTAAATATTGATGTCTTGCCTTGGCCATCAAGATGTCCTGACTTAATCCCCATAAAATCTTTGGGGAATATTAGCACGCAAGGCATACGCCAATAGCAAGCAATATTGTAATGTCACTGATTTAAAAAATGGTATCGGAGAGGCGTGGTACCATATCGCACCAGAGACACTACATAAATTAATTAAATTAATTGAATCGATGCCAAGACGAATATTTCAAGTGATTAAAAACAAAGGAGGACCTATTAAATATTAAATTCTTTTTTTGTAAGATTTGCTTAATTTTTAATGCAAAAGCAAGCTGTGAAGCTATGCTTATTTCACATATAAAATTCAGTTTATATAGTAATGAACATAAAATTAGTATTGATCAAAATTATACTTTTCAACTAAACTGTGTGTCTTGTTAACACTATTAAAAACAATCAATAGTGATAAATAAAATAGAAAGGAACTACATAAAACACACTTCTGTGTCACTAAACTAATGTGAACCTAACATTATTTCGGCCACTGTATGCCTATGCCTTTTGGTAAGAGGTCTGTGATGAACCCCATGGTGCTTACCCCAGAACCTCCAGTGAATAAGCATACATTTCTAAAATCTTACGATCTTATAGAAAAAATCGTATTATTTTTGACATGCTAATATGTATAAAACCGCCAGTTAACCCTGTATTATGATATTCTATAATGAGTAACTATGTAAAACGTATAGTTTTACTTTGAATTTTACAATTTTGTCTTCTGAACGCTATGTCTCATCAGAGAATTATCTTAAATTAATAAAATGTTGGATTTTTGAAGGTTTGAAGGGGTTGAAGTTTAAAGGAAAAAAAAATATTTTTAAATATTTTAAACGTGAAGAATTAATTTTGGCCTCGAAAATCGGATTTCCAGACTACTGTTCACTGGAGGGTCCCACGGGTTCTGAGTGACAGTAGCAAACTGATACATTTTGACTAGTTGACACGTCCAGACACGGCGGCTCATAGCTACGGCAACCCTTGAAAGATTAA
Source organism: Nomada fabriciana (assembly GCA_907165295.1). NCBI lineage: Eukaryota > Metazoa > Arthropoda > Insecta > Hymenoptera > Apidae > Nomada > Nomada fabriciana. Next base: position 14,075,740 of record OU015689.1, read on the forward strand.
ATGTCTTCGTATCTGTGAGGCAACACTAATGCAACCGTGAAACTTTTGTATTGTTACGTATTCGTTATGAAAATTGTATTAATATATGTATTCCTGAAGCTGTTGTGATTAAAATGAGACTAAACGCGATATAATTTGGATCATATTTACTTATAGTAATAAGACTCTTACCCATGAATTCACTGGGCCTGGTGGTTCACATTCTTTGTTTTTAGGGGAGGGAAAAAAGCCCTTCGCACACCAGGTGTTGAGTGTCCGGTAATGTGGGACTCCCCTGTATTGGGATTTATCCACTAAAAACCCCTCCTCCATATTCTCACATAACTAAACTAATAACTGCACTTAAACACTACACATACACTGCAGTTATTACAAAGGTATAGATTTCTTCAGGGCTTTGAGAAGGTGTTTTACGTAGGTGGATAATGTTTGGTCATTTTTTCTATTTTTTTAATCACTTTTCTTAAAACTTCTTGGGTCCCTTCCTCCTCTAGCTCTCTTCTCTTCTTCATCATTTTCTTCTTCCTGTGCGGAGTTTTCATCTTCTTGGACTGTTTGCTCGTTCGCCGAAATGCTCTCCACTTCTTCACACGTGGACAAAAATACATGATCTTGAGATACTTGTTCTGTTCCTAGTTGGCTCATGACACTTTGTATTTCATTTTCACAAAAATGCATATGGCCAATCTCGTCTGTGCTTATTTTTCTATCGCACATAAGTTTACGCCGGCTATTTCGAATATTTAGAGTGTCCACGGTTCTGTCCGCGATTTATGCATGAAGTCAATGCAATCTTTAATCGTGTATTGTTTATAAAATTCGGTAATTCCATCTTCATAAGTGAGTACATACTCCAGCATTTTATGGCAAAACAGTCTTTTCGTCTTTTCGAACAGTCCTTGATCCATTTGGTGCAGAATAGACGTTGTATTGGGCGGCATATACAGGGCGAGGCACTAACTATTGCCACCTACAATAACTCCGAAAGTATAATAGTAGCAGAAAAGTTTTCGAAACAATTGATGCATGGGACAACAGAGGCTGTAATATGGCGTTAATCTCTTCTTTCCTAGGTAGAATCGCTTCAGAGATGTGAAGGTTACCTTTGTTTTTTTCAATCGAATGCTATGTTTTGTAGTAATGGAATGCTGAAAGATATCCTCAAAGTTCTCACCCTACATGCCGTACAATTGAATACATTTGTACAATAAATTGTCCCAACATGTGATTCGATAAGTGCCAAAGTGATAAAAAATACTACTCAATCCGTGATAAGAAGATTGCAGCATTGCATTGATACCAATGGCAATCACTTTGAACACCTTCTGTAAAAGCAAGTTTATTTCGCCTTTTTTGTCATAAATGACCTTTGCTGACGTTCAAAGACGTTAATGTTGCACTTCGTTGGATTCGTCTGCATAGCCGCTATCAGAAAACAGGAAGCAAAACATAGCATTCCATTTAAACAAACAAAGGTGACCTTCACATCTCTGAAGCAACTCCACCTAGAAAAAAAAGATTAACGCCATATTACAGCCCCTGTTGTCCCATGCATCTTTTGTTTCAAAAACATTTCTGCTATTATCATACTTTCAGAGTTATTGCAGGTGGCAATGGTTAGTGGCTCACCCTGTATATGTATAATCTTGAAATACGGATCTCCTTCGGTTCCTTCTGCAATTTTATGCCCCTGGAAATGATCTACAAGCAGCACTACTTTGCCACATATACGATTTTCCAATTCATATTCAAGAACTGTTGGTTTGAAATAATTTTGATTCTAATCGGAAAACATGGATCGATCCACCCATATGTTTGCCTGTGATTTAAAGCCCACTGGTAATCAAATTTGGCAATGCTTCAATGCTCTTTGATTTTTAAATTTGTAAGCAACTACCGGCACTACTTTATGATGGTCGCGTTTAAAACCGCTGACGGATCTCTCCTGTTCTGCTGCCAGCGATCTGGAAGGGACAGCTTTCCAAAGAAGACCAGTTTCGTCCCTATTATAAATGTTCTCCCGATCTACAGGGTGTTCCGTAACTGCTGGGGTGATTCTGAACAACTTTTTCTTTGACGAAAATGTTGTTTGAAACTTCGTTTTTGAGTTATTAACCAAAAACACTAGCCAATTAGAGTGCCCGTAGATCGCGCGCTTTGGCGCCTACTCTCTACTGCGCTCGGTCGTGCACGGAGGCATGGAGGGTATCGAGGGAATCGCACGGCAAATGTTACATCGTCTTTAAGCAAGCCTAATGTGTAATTTTTGGTTATTCATTAATAAGAAGTAAACTAATTATACTTCTAATTAATCCGGCACACTCGTGGCCGCGAAAGAACGCATTGGCACGGCGTGTTACATCGCCTTTAAGCAAGGATAATGTGCAATGTTTGGTTATTCGGAAATGAGAAATAAACTAATAAGTCGTTTAATAACTATGTTCGATACTTTTATTCGTTATCCGAAAGGAATAAAGTGTTTTAATACTTATGAGAAACTTACCCATTCGTCCACGAATTAACCTGCTTCAATTCAACAGCTGATATTACGGCCGAGTAGGTTAACTCACTTCACGATCACTTTCATTGCACAGCCACTGTAATATCCAGTGTAAGATATGGAGATGGTGCGACAGGTCGATACAAATTTGACCGATTTGCCAAGCATTCGCTTCCACGCGACACGCTCGGACACTCGTTCGTTACTGTAGCCGATACTCGTGTGCCAACGTTAACACCGCGTCGTAGGACATGGGCAGTTGTAAATAAACAAACGCTGGAAGCAAGTGCGTGTATGTATGGAAGCGAATGCTTGGCAAATCGATTAGATTTGTATCGACCGTAGTGACGATCGAATGAATAGTGAATAAATCTTGATTCGGGCATGAGATCAACTTTTCATTACACAGTACTGAATTCATTCGTCAGTGAGTGATCAACTCCATTACACGAAAGAACAATAGATTCTGTTGCACCATCTCAAAATCTTATATTGGATATTAAAGTGGCTGTGAAATGAAAGTGATAGTGAAGTGAGTTCACCGACTGGGCCGTAGTATCAACTTTTTTATCGAAGCAGGCTAATTCGTGGACGAATGGGTAAGTTTCTCATAAGTATTAAAACAGTTTATTCCTTTCGGATAATGAATAGAAGTATCGAACACAGTTATTAAACAATTTATTAGTTTATTTCTTATTTCGGAATAAATAAAAAATCCACATTATCCTTGCTTAAAGACGATGTAACACTTGTCGTACGATTCCCTCGATGCCCTCGAGGGAACCGTCGCGCCTGAGCCCGTGGTTTTCGGGCGCTCTGATTAGCCAGTGTTTTTGGTTAATAATTCAAAAACGAATCGCGAGGAAGATGGTAGACTTTCCTTGATCTCTGCTGCCTTCTGTGGCATTAGCTGCCTATATGTACACATAGCTGTATATGTAGTAAGAATTGTCACTATAAATAATTATAGTATACAAAATTGCGCTTGTCGGATGCTTGTAAACTTCGTAATGTTGCGCTTACACTCACCGTTAAAGAAGTAATGAACTTAGTGCGAAGTGGTTCGAAATAAGGAAAACCGCGCTTCTCCAACAAGAAAGATGGAAGGGGTGTGGAAAAATACCTGCTATTTATAAAATGGGTGTATGGCAACAAAGTGGAAGTTCCTGCCTAATTTCCTTGTCAATGTACCCACGCGTCATTAAACGAGACTTTTCAATTAATTCTGCCCTTTAAATCACACTTGAGGATTAAGAATTGGCGGGCAAGGCTTTATGACACGTTTACAATTAAGCCGTCGTGGTCAAGCATATTTGTCGCATCTTTCCTGGACAACCTAGGACGCTTACTCCTGTTCTTGGCTTTCAAAAAATTTAAATTACTTATTGAAATGGCTATTTGAATGTGCATCTGTTTCATCAGTTAATTGTTCAAAGGATTAGTCAACGAAAATAACAATTCGGTAAAAATCAATACAAAACTGAACTTTCGCTCCGGTCATAAACAACCCAAGTTGGCCGCGGCGGTTTATTTCAGGCCAACCTTTTCACAGAGTGCTAAACCAGGATGCCCACTTATTGCAGCATGCTTTTATGTTTCTTTCCTTTTCATTGTCAAAACGTATTTCGCGAAAGACTATTAAGCACAGTTGACAATTCTTAGACTTAACCGCAATTGAATATAATAAACTAACATGTGGTATGGTACAAACGATCCGCTAGCTCCTCGAAATAACGAAATAAGTAACAATAAAGAAGTTTTATAGTTAGTGTTGCAATATTAGTGTTGTCTGTCGAAACGGAACCACGCGCCACAAGTGTACCCTTCGCTGCGGGGCGCCGCAGGACCCTTACTCGTCAATAGGTACGTTTTTCTTTGATTTATGCTTTTATAAACAATGCAAGTACTTAAAAAAATACTTTTGATACCATTCGATGGTTTCCTGATACAATCAACTCGGGTTATTATCAAGTCGGGTTATTAAAAGCATAATTTCATTTTTTAACGCCAGTAGTAATAGTTAAATATATAGTAGTAATAATGAAATACATAGTTTTAGTTAGTGTGAGTGTGATTATTAATAATAAAGACAACTAAACTCTAAGAGCCGAAATTGAACCGATATAAACATATACAGTAGAACATCGATAACTCGAAAACTTCTCTAAAATGAAAATTTTCTTAATTCCCTTCGTCTACGCTGCAACCTCTATAAGTCGAAATAAAATTTACTTTTGACTCGAATTATTTGCTACATGTCCAGATGCATTATTTTACCTCTGTAATTTGAATTTAGAATAGCCAAACCTCTACATCTCGAAGTTTACCTCTATATTTTTACCTCTACCATTTTTTCATTCATAACGTGATCGCGTTTGTTGAGATGAATACATATCTAGCTACAGACCCTTGCCATTGAATTACGACCACTAAAAACTGTCAACCTTTTTTATGTGTATAGTAAAATTGAAGAGATGTGCGAATCCTAATAATAAAGTTAACTAACTTTTCAGGACTTAAACACATATTGTTCACAGCTGGAAAGCAGACTAGCTGAACGCCACAAGGGTAAGAGAAATAGCCACCCGCTCTAGCTTTAAGCCCTCGAGGACGCCACATTTTGACATAGAAGTACGATTTAAATTTATCGAAATCAAACTTTTGCTGGGTTAATAGATGAACATTTTGATTCTATGTCCACATTAGTTCATCACTCGCTATCGTTTTACCTTTAGTTCCGACGATTCTCGTTCGATTTCTTTGTCACACGGAGCTACCGATCCTGCTTAGTAGATGTGGCCAATTATGTCTATAGTGAAACTTCATGTGGTCCGATTCTAAATAAAATTGTGTTGTGTAACGATTCGAGCAAAATGCTTGGGATCGTTATCCTGGTAGAAAAAGTATTCACCACTGATATGAAGCTTTTCTGCACTTTGCTTAATATTTTCTTTCAGAATGCTGAGATAAACATACTTGTCCATTATTCCAGGAATTATAGCAGAATTTCCCATCCCATTGACAGGCCCCTAGCCTCACGGACCCTCCGCCGTGCTCGACCGTCGATCTCACAAGGAAGGTTAGGCAACCCGAAGGTTCAGAAACGTATGAAACTTTGCATACAAGTAAAGTATGTCATCCGTAATACAACCCTATTTTCTGTTTGTGCCATAATTCGATCTTAAATGGCGAAATCAGCCCTTGAAAAAAATTGTATCATTGTAACTTTTGTATTTGGATATTTCTTTTAAATAAATTGAGAACAAACGTAATTTCGCAAATAGCTTAACTTTGCATTCGAATGAACATAATCAGCTTATATTAGTATTTTTTTTATAATTTACAGAGGTGTTTGAATACTTTTTCCGTGCACTGTACGTGCATCATCGGAATCCAATGGGTTAAAACATCGTTTATCCCTCCACATCTTGTCTTGATTACAGGTCGTATACTTTCCAGTATTCTCTGTATACTGGATATTTCACCTAACTTGATCACCTCAAATACATATATCGCTTATTTTGTATGATAGAAAAAAATGTCAGGGGAGAAAATATTCTATTCGAAGGAGCCAATACGGTGATGGGCCGAATTTTGTTATCAAGGTCATTTTTTTCGAGATTTCAAGGTCATCATATTTTTTTTAAATGGGAATGCATATTCTTAATACAACAGACTTATAGCTTGTAAAAAAACGAATTCAACGAGGTGCAATATATTGACCTTCACGTGACCTTTAGCGAGGAAATTATGAAATGTTTGTCAGTAACTTCAGTACGTGTTCGAGGACGGTAAATGAAGGAATTTCAATTTCCTTGAAGACATTTGTTTCTATCATACAAAATAAGCGATATATTTAAGGTGGTCAAGTTAGGTGAAATAGCCTGTATAGTGCGTTACTATATACTGTATGTCTTCATTATTTTGTCGAATATCTACAATTTTCATGTTTTTATATCGGGTAATGTAATGGTGACCAGTCATAAGTAGACAAACGACTGATTCTACAAAGTAGCCTTGAAAGGAGTAGTTCGCCACAGTAGCAAAGAATAAATTACTGCGTGTACATGCTCTTCTACGTATGTATGTATTTGGTATAATAATTTGGACAGCTAAGGATAATTCATCATTTATGTCACAGTAGGTATGTATTGTAATTAGACGGGTGAAATTTTTCGCACGTGATCCTAATTCAATGGCCAAAGAATTTGAACGTTTAATGTACACACATTATCTTTGTATCAAGGTTTCGAGTTGAATTATGATAAAGAATTGACGTAATTCAATAAAAAATACTAACCCAAATGCAGAATGCTTGCAGAAAGTAACGCTGTCCATGGTAACCGTCCCCATTGTACACTCTCTGCCCCCGAAAAGTAAAGCGCCAAACAAACCGGCCATAACAACGCCGCGTTGCACAGCCCAATAAGGGAAAAGAATAGAGACATTTGACCGAATGTGGTTTCTCCTATGACTTTCTTAAACAGCACCTAATTTAAAATTACATTCATTTTTTTTACATAAAAATAATTTTACAAGTGCTTCGCCATGTCATTTTAAATATTCGCTCAAAAATTATTTAACCCTGTTAGTACCCTCCAATTTGTCTGTGTACCATCTAGAAATACCTTGGAAAATATGCGTTTTTTAAGACATTTATTAAAATTGGCACATCTTTTTATGAAATAAAAGTAGCTACACTTTTTTCTATTTTATTGTAAAATGTATTCTGTTTTACACAAGAGAAATAAAATTATTTTCTATACATCAAAGCTCATTTGCTTAGGCGCAGACCGCGGGATCGATATTTCGGTTATTAGGTACTAAAAGCGTTAAACAATAATAATTTAAATAGTTCTAATTTTGAATATCATTCGAAAGTATTAAATGTATAAAAAGGTTGAGTCTTACCTTATAAACTGCTGAACCTGCTGCAGCTGACGTTGCCAAAACTACACCACCCAATGTTGGACTCCCGGTTATGCCGTCCATGTATGCTAAAAGTGCAATACCAGTATTGCATAATATCACTGCTACTATCTGCAATTAATAATTTGATATAATAAAAGTAATTAAAAATTGCTACAATAGAATTGTCGTTATCCGAACTAATAGGGCGACGCCAGTTATTCGGCGACGCCGAATAACTGAATTTCGCATTCATTTTGTGTACGACATTTCACCAACTTCTAGTTTCTTTCTATTTTTATGATATGAGTTCGAGATTCTTATCCTATTGCAAATCATATTTCGAAACAGAAAGGTGACATATGTATTATTTCTTGTCTAGCGTAAATAAAATAAAATATAGAAACACAGTATAAATGAAGTGCAAACATCAATATTTACTTTACATAATAAACTTGCTCCAAAAAACAGAATATAAATTAAGTTTCTCCGTGTTCTAACACTGTTACATAAAATTGATATTGTTTTTATAAAACCAATAACAGTATTTTCCTTCCATAATTTATTATGTGGTTTGCATGCAATGGTTTTTCATTTGCCATATTACAGTTGTGCGCAGTATCAATAAAATTCATAAATAAAGATAAAGATTATGCTCTCCAGTACGCGGATCAAAGTAGACCCAGGTACGGTCGCCAGAAGGTTTATTATTTCATGTTCATTTGAATTGTTAAAATTGAAATAAATACTGTGTGCATATTTGCACAGGAAATATACTATGGATGTTCGGATAACGAAATTTCTATTGTAGTCATTGTTTGTTTATTGTATTTCCTGTTGTACTCTGCTACTAACCCTTACTCCAACAAACTGTTCATGGAGAATAACCCACGATAACAAATATACACAAGAGACGTTTGTTGCGAACAGAGCCATTACGTCGGTAGCTAACAATATCCTCAGCGAATAAATGTACATATAATTTGTGACTACCCAAAGTCCGCAAAAAAGACTACATCTAATTAAAAACCGCCCACCGGTAAAGCCTTTGTCACGAAAGCCTCGCAAACTCTCTGCAATTATTTCGGATGGAGAATTACATTTAATTCTTGCGGCTTGACAAACAAAATAAACTGGGAAGTAAAGAATTTCCCAATTCGTACAGAACCAGGTTGTGAAGAACGGAGCATTGTATGGAACCACCTGTAAAATATATAAAAGGAAGTCTAATTGTAGGATCACGCTATGCCAATAATATACAAGGTGTTTCAGTAATTCGATCCACCTCAAATATCGCCATTGTTTTAAGCGATAAGCGAATACATAACAAATAATTAGTGTACAAATTTAATTAGAAAATTATGAAACATCAGATTGACATTTGTGAAATGATCTCAAAATTTAGCACCTATAGAGTAGTCAATAACTTTATTCAAGGCTGCTTCAAGTAACGATATTTCTACAAAGAAGAGACCCAATAACACATACAATATTGAAAGGAAGTACACCAGAGAATAACGGACCTACTTAGTATCATTAATGTAAAAAGTTAATCTGTCCGATACTCCACAAGTATCAACAAAAAGAAAAACGCAAGAACTGTTCGTTCTACTTAATACTGCCGGAAACTCATTTTGGTTTGCATGTAGAACTCGGTTTAGAGATTAATCGTATAGAGCAAAACTGGTTTACTATTTTTAAACAAAACATTGAAGTTTAATGAACTTACGTGTTGATGGCGTCCTGTAACAGATGAGTTCGAAATTGGTGGATAAGTCGTAGTTTCGTGTTTGTGAAAATATAAATATTTAATGCAATGCGTTGCACCGACCCAGCTTGCCGTGACACATATCGTAACACACACTCCAAAATATATCTGGAACCAAAATAATACGTCGCTAAACTGTTATAAAATAAACAGTATATACCGCATACACAATAAACTTTATTATGACTGAAAAATAAACGATTTCATCTTTGTCAATAATTTTGTAGCTCTAGTAAAATCGAACGAAATTATGTTGATCTTAGTAGATTTTTGAATACAAAAATTTTGTGTGATCTTATGTAACGAAAATAAGTAGCTCTCGACTGTCCCTAAAAGCTATTTTCTTAGCCTAAACTTTCAAAATTAGCCTACATTTGTAATCTAGTATTTCTAATTCTACAAATTGTGCTTCCAAAATATATAAATAAACAAACCACAATTTCTACACTGTTTTCAAAAAATCATAAATAGACAACAAAACATGACTAAATTAGAAGCAACATTTCTATATGTATATTTCCCAAGTACCTAATCAAAGAAAACATGGGGTCACGTTCGTCCGATTGAGGGGAATTAAAAGGCACTAAGGGGCATTAAAGGAGAAAAAGAACTTTTCAGTCAACCCTCGTATCTTCAGCAAGCATTTTCGAATGCGATTTCAGCAAATGCGACTACAAGAGGGTTAATCTTTCTACTAATTGTAAGTGAGAAGTTCATCAACCTTTTTTGCAGATTCGGCGCAGCAGGATGCATAGCAAGCGGACAACGAGTTAGACCTTTGTTGACGATAAGTGACTGGAGGCGCTGCCACGTGGGATTGAACTTGAGTTTGACTGGTATTATGCCCTTGATTATCTCCAGCTCCACCAGAGCCTACTCCGCTACCACTAGTATCCACGGGACGACAACTCGGCGCGGAATCACCGCAGCCGCCGCCAATACCACATCCTTGTTGTTGCTCACAGCCTAAATATTTCAAACCATTAATTAAAATTTTAAATAAACATATGTCAAAGCTGTAATGGATAGATTCTTATACAGTAGAATTTCATTTATCGAAGCGAAATTTTAATTTGTGCTCGATTATCTGAACTCTTAACCAGTCAGCTGTTGCGACCACTCTGCAGAGCGCGCACCTACGTGTGTCGCGAAAATCAAGCGATGACGGGTATAGGTGACAAACACAGAGTAAGCCTCGGTATTAACATATTGGATCAGAAAGACGGATTTATGTTATAAAATGAACAATTTTATTACTAATATTTACTGATACACTTCACATAAACATATACTACATACATAATAAACGAAAAACTCAGGAAAAATCAAATATTTGTTAAAGTTAAAAATTGAAACTGCTGCTGTCGAGTGGTATTCACCAAACCAAGGAACGACACATACAATTAGTGGCACCTTGCACGTCGAATACCAATACCGCGATTCTATCCTAATCTTTTTTTTATATCAAACTATAACACTAACATCTAAAAAACATTATCGTCGCATATGTATAAATTATAAGTTATACAAACTGATAGGCAGTTCCAGCTAGTGCATACGGGGATGCATGAATTCATCTCCAATTATTTATACTTTTTATTTGTTTGTTTCATTTCGGCTGGGCCTCAAAAGATTCTAAACATATTGAAATTTACGAATATATTTTAGTTTTGCACCGTTAAAATGTACGTGTCTGCAGGCAGTCTATGGACAAGTATTGGCCTGTATTTCGTTGGAATAGAAAGCAAGAGATAGAGTTTGAGAACTTTTTCGGCTCTCGGTGGATATGTGTCTGTAAACAATGGCTGTCAGTGAACAGGCGAGGCTTTATTGACTGTGAGTTGCTAGTATGTACTATCGAGCGTCATTTAAGTTATATGAACACTTACAACAGCTTAGAATACAGTTCTACCTCAATCTCTTTATTATTAACCCTTTGGTTAGTAAAGGTGACTATAGTCAGCCAACGTTTAGCGGTATACTATAGATGACTTCGATTACCCGTAAATCTTTCGCATTAAATAACAACACTGGTTGGCATATCTAAAGTAACTGATGCTGTTTTGTAAAATTGTTCCATACAAATTGCTTAGCAAACTGGCTACATGGCACAAAGCATAAAGTACCTATGGTTGTAGGTACAACGTGGTTGTATACTGGTGACTAACCCGACCGTAACAAAAGGGTTAATAAAAAGTACATTTATCTTTGTCACAACATATATCAACACTTAAATCCTTGTTTCCGTAATTTCACTTCCAAATTTATCATATGCAGTAAATTATATGAGCTACCCAGTTATATGAACTGCTTGTTTTTCTAAGGGTTCGGATAAATGGAATTCTATGGTAATGATAATATCCATTTACATCTCTAAATTTTGTATATTCAAGGTCACCTGAAGGTCATGTGATTGTAGGTCTTTGAATAGGTGCCGACCACAGCTGTTACGTCATAATGATAGAAATATGTACTCCCAATTAAAGAAACATCGGTGACCTTGAAATCTTCAAAAATACAACCTTGTGAAAAGTTTTCTGTTTTTTCTAATATTGTCCCCTTCAAACCAGGCAATGATTTGTCCTTTGATATTTTTGTATGCTATCAAAAAGAAGTGAGATATTCGATGTGAGCAAGTTAGTTTATTCACCCTGTATACTTGAGACGCCTAGGTGAGATTCTGTATAAATTATTTAAAAGTCTCACTAGTTATCATCACTTAAGCGCACAATTCTTTATGCAAGCTATAAAGGTAAATATATCGAAAGAGGCCGACCTCACCGATTTCGATGAATTTTGAATATGTTGTAAAACTCGATATTCTGAGAAACTTTTTCCTATGGCTATATGCGCCGCTCGCCCTTAGTTTGCGAGATATTTGCCAAAAACTATAGCTACTACTACATAGAATTTTGTCTATACGTGCACGCTCGCGGCCGCCTGTGTGGCCGCGCTTACCCGACCGCTGGCGAAGGATCTTTATACCTGTTTTTCTGTTTTTATATTATATTTTTACCTGTATTTCTGTTTTTTGGCAATATTACAACCAAAGTCGTCGAATTTATTTGTTTCTACTGTATAAGGATATTGAAAAGAAATGAATGATCCTGAATTCTTGAACAAAAAAAATGACCATAAGAAAAATCCTTGCGCCGTTACACGTGCCCTTGAAATAGTGTAGCTTTGCTCTGAGAAGTTCTTTTCATACAACAATAAATAAGACAGATATTTAGGTGATTCCATTTAGGTGTAAGCCACACTGTATAATAATATTCGCTGCAAACGCACGCTTGTAATAATTTTTGGCACCCTTCTTCGTGAAATTAAAAAACGAAGGGGTGTAAAAGTCTTGTTTTACACGAGTCTTCTGTCTTACAAAGAGTAATCGCGATATACATATGTACATACGAATAAATTCAAATTAGAATGCTTCCTTTAACGATATTTCGTAATTTTTTAGCTTTCTCCCATTTTCAGTCTATAGGTTCTCTATGGGATTAAATATTTGGTCTCTCTGGAGGAGTGTATAGTTTATGAGGGGTGTTATACATATAATATCCACTCCTGTATAACCCGAGCTGTGTGCTTCGGGTCGTTATCTTGTTGGAAGTAAAAATCTTCCAACAAACCCAGTTTAATTGCACTTTCATAAGGTTATTTTTTAAAATATTGAGATATTTATACTTGTCTAAAATTTCGTCTTTAAAAACCAGATTTCCAGTTCCTCTTGCTGGCATATGAATTATCTTTGTCATTATAGCTACAGTTAATCTACAGTTAAGCTACAGTTAATCTTTTCTGGCTACATATTCACTTTACTTATACATATGTATCTGCTGCATTTCTAATATCGCCGACTCTTTTTCCCCTTCTACCCTCAATCTGCTGGCAGAGCCGGGTTTAACAGATTTTGCATCCAATCTGTCGCTATTCTGTTTAACCAACTTGCTAGCAAAATCTGCTCTGACAGGTTTCGCTGACTGGGAGGTTTTGTTTTCTCTTCAACCTTTTGTTTTCATTTTGCACAAAAAGGGACGCAATAAAACAGCCTTGCAAATATAATATTTATGTATTGTTTTCTAATATTTAATATTTTTGAAAAATATTTTCAAAGCACGTTGTGTTTGTAACTGCCTTTATAGAAAGATAAGGGACTTGGAATTAGCCAACATATTTTTATTCAAATATTAAAAACTGGCTTGTTGTAAGGTCAATTCTTTTACGAAGCACTTTCACCTGCTTATTTGACTGTCTACTTTATCTGGCCATCGAGGTAATTAAAGCATAAAAACACATTGCTCTTGATTTAGAAAAAAATAATCAGTCGTGCTGGACTATGATTATACCGGCTTAGCTACTCGCGAAGAATGAATATTAATCAATTTAATAATAAACATTAAATTTTATGTCTGTTAAAATTTTGCCTTTAACAGTGCTATATTTATACGTAATGCAAATAACTACTTATCATAGTCATGGGTATAAAGTTTCATAGTGTAATAGCTTTGGTTGTGATAAGGGTGTTTCAGAGGGTTAATGAGGAAAACTTAGGTGTAGTACCATTTACAACCAATGCAATATACAACATAGCCCACAGCTGAAGTCAGTTTACAATCACGCGACTTCCAAACAGTCCTAACAATAAAACTAATTTAGAATTGCTTGTGGAAATAACGTCCGCTGGTCACTTTTTGCACTTAACACTAGGTTTACGGAACGCGTCAACTTGATGCATTTCAGAATTCGAAAGACAAAAATTAATGAAATCCCTTTAATGATACATAATTAAATTAATTATATTTCATTTAAAAATTAGGTAAATTCATTTTTTAAAGAAAACGCGCATTTTTGTTGGCAATCGTTTATCTGAGGGAAGTTAGTAAAAATAATAAATAATAAACCTAGTGTTAATAGTCTGACCTTCATAATGCTTTACGCTTCTCACTTTTCTTTTGTTGCCCCTGTCTTAATCATGTCACAATTATTCCATTGCAGCAGCCAGTTAAGGCGTGATTAAAAATGTTGCACCGTACATTACAGGAATATCACTTTTTACTGGGAACAGGCGAAGATCTATCTTATAGCTTACAATAGATTTAACCTTTTGAAACGGTCTAGCCGGGTAAGAATGGAAGAGGAGCCCCCATGCTAGTGTTCTTTGCTTGAGACACCATTCTATGAAATTTTAGATTTCAACTCCCACGTTTAAGGGAAGTATGAGGGTAAAACCCCCCAAAAATTTGTAATCTTTTTTCTGAGTTACTACTTAAGACATTTAAATGAAACTTGGGGGAAAAGTAGCCTCACACAAACTCCACCTCACATAATTTTTTCAAAATTGTAGGTACATTATTAACTCTTATGTTAGCCGAAAGTACAACGCCTGTCTGGCAACCGGGGTACCCCATACTGTTTTCATCGGCACATTAGCCAAATTGATTAACTCCACCTATTGAATTTATTAAACATTTATCGTTAAAACGTTTAATTGACGTTTAACTTCTTATATTTGCAATAAATTGACTTATTTTTGTTTTGTAGAATTAACCAATTTGGTCAATGAATGGCGGAAGTACGAAATTATATTTTTTCGAGACTGTTAGCTTTCATTTCTATAACTCGACAACTGCAGCTTTAAACATTTTATGCAAATCTATTATACATATTATACATATATTTTTATCCTGAAATCAAGTATCATTTTTTTTACATATTTGAAGTACCTACATACTCTTCTATAAAGTCTCCCAGTTTCTCACGTGTCTACTTTTCGACTTTTGATTCTTCGAATCGTTCCTAGTTCTAGAACTAGAGAAGGGATGCTTATCTTGTTTATATAAACAAGTATAAGCTGGCATCAGAGACCATCTCCAATATGCATCAGTTTGTATTCAGTGTTTGACTCGAGACACACGATTCTTTGCAGTTAGGTGAAACGTACAGTGCTTTTGTGAAATATAATTTGTAAGTTTTAGAAGTTTATAGTGTAAAAATATTTTATTAGAACACGTTAATGAGGGTAAAACCTTTGTCGTCCAACAATTCGAACCCGATTGGAAACTGCTCAAATTATGAGACATCCTTCCACATAATTGGCAATACAAAGCATGATAAATAGTCAAGTAGAAATAAATGAAATTCCTTCTACTTCTACACAAGAACACGACGACGGTGGAAGGAAAACAGCGTGGGATCCTGTTATATGTGTCAGGCTGATCCCGAAAAGAAGCGACGAAAAACCCGAAAGGCTTGCCACAAGTGCCGCCGTCCTATTTGTGATGAACACGCAAATACTATAGCAATATGCAGAAATTGCCCCCAGAATTCTTAATTATTGTAATTTAATAAATAAATAAGTCATTTTAGTTAAAAATAGGTCCATTGTTATGTGCACAGAACATCTAACTTTCACGTCTCGTATATGGGTACCCGGGTACCCTGGTTACCAAACAAGCGTATAAATATGTTTAAAGCTGTTTATAAATATGTTCATAACTTAAAAAATTGCGAACCAATTTTATTCAAAGTGGCATATCGACGTAAAAACACCCAAATAATGAGGATCCAGTGGGGTTTTGCGATATTGTTGCCAGAACGCAAAAAATTTGTGTAGGAAACATGAAGTGGGTACCCGGGTACCCGGTTGCTAAAATAAGGGTTAATGACAAAATCAAAAATTAATTTTTACGGGGTAGTTTTTGCAGGCACCACCTCAAGTTATACCCACCAGAAAAATCAACGACAATACTTATTTGTCTAAGTAACATCTGCAAAAGTTTCAGGTGGGTCGAGTTAGTGGAACATATTTAAAAACAAAAGAGAAGGTCAATATATGTACGTATAGGGCTACGGTGAAAGTGGAACCGATTTTCGGTTTGACGACGTCGTCCGTGGACTGCGATTCGGCTGTCCAAAATGGGGTGGTGAAAGTGGCTGCATGTACTATTTCGACCGAATCTGCGAAACGCTTCTCTATGATGCACGCCTAAATATGCTCCAAATTGTATCGTGTTTGGGCTCATTTTAATCACAACAACCCCAATAATATTTTAATACAATTTTCATGACAAAATAAGTAACAATAAAATAGTTACACGGTTGCATTAGTGTTGTCTCACGGATACGAAGGCATTTAGTTTGCTCCTTCCACTCGAACCCTAGGGGGGCCCTAGGTCTCACGGATACGAAGACATATGTTTGTTTTCTTAAGTTGCCTACCGCCGGGACATGTCGGCTAGTCAAAATGTATCAGTTTGCTCCTTCCACTCAAACCTGGGCGAGGGGACCGGTGCAGTGGCGGGAATGAAGCGCGAGCGCTCTCATTTTCAAGAGATACGCACAGTTCGCATCCGAAAAAATCAAACTCGTTTGATCGGCTAGCGAATTCGGACGAAAAGATCGTATTTCTGTTTATTTAGGACGAACCTATGATGAAAAAACGGCCACGACTCTCGCTACGGTGCGGCCAGCCACTTGAGATCGCACGAAAAAAACAAAAATCGTCGAAGTGCCTCGCATCTTCGTACGATTCGGGTCACATGCAGTATCACCGCTTCCATTGATTCTAAGGGCTTTGATTTTTGTACGACGTCGTCAAACCGAAATTCGGTTCCACTTTCACCGCAGCCTAGACCAGGGACAGTGAACTTGCGCGCCATTGCGCAGCGCACAGTGGTGTCATTTCACGAAAAGCTGGCAAAATTCAATTTTTTAAGTATATAGCAGCTTTTTTTTAGTATAGCAGATTTGTTGTTTATATATCAATGCATCAAATGCCGCCTAAATTTTTTAAATATATTGTTTGGGTACTGAGATATAAGCCGTCAAAGTTGTCGAAATTTCATGCTCCTTCGTATCTTGAAAATTGGGACTTGTTTAGTGCGCCAGGGAAAGTTTATCTTAAAAAAATTCATATATGAAACATTTTATCAGTAAAGTAGGTGTTATAAATATAAATTTTCCACAGAAATGAAGTAACATATCTTTGAATTTATCCTTGTAATTCCGTTCTCAATATATCATAAAGCTTAGCCATAACTTAATAAACCGGAAGGAAAATAAACATGTTATTCACTGAAATTCACGCTGCGACATGTTCCTTGATATAAAGTTGGATGTCAACTATGATATCCGGTTGAGAAACTATGCGCCTTTTTGCGCCAAATTAAGATATTTAATTTTAAAGTATCAAGTAGGGGTATTTACGTCTGCCCCTCTAGAGCATAGTGGCGATATCTCGTGCAAAGGTTTGAATATGGAAAATTGAATATGAGATAAAAAAATCTACCGAAAACATTAATACAATAATAATAAATAAGTAAATAAATAATAATTAATAATAATTAATAATAATAATGATGTGTCTAAGATTAGAGACGACTAACAACCCCAAAAACATAAGAATATCCATTTTTATGAAAATCGTGTGAAATTTCGAATTTTGGCCAGCTTTTTCAGAAATGGCACCACTGTGCAGCGGCTCGTGCCCACGTGTGGCTCTTTCCCCTATCTGGTCCTAAATAGATTTTCCACCCCCAAATCACATAGGTAAGAAATAAAATAAAACGTTCAACAAATTTATCTAGAATAAACATTTATTTTTAAATTTTCACAAGGAACGAAAAGATTGGTTTAACAAAAGAAATACGCAAGGGCGGACATAATTTAAAAAAACAGTATAATATTTTTTAATTATTGATAAACTAATCTCCATCGCTATTTTCATCCATAACTGCTGTTGTATGAAAGTCATTTTTCCAAGAAAAAGTAGTAATCTTTAATATTAAACAAGAATATGTATTGTAATTTGAAAATCTGAACAGCTCTTTTAACACATTGAACAGATTATACGTTATATTTAAGTCAGACTGTATTTGGTCAAGAGGTTGCATAAACTAAATATGACTCCAATTCTGAACGGAATTCTGCGTTACCCAAGAAATATGTAGCTCAGAGGTCTTTTTGTTCTAATGTCACAGTCAATGTGACAATTTTTCTATCATTAGTTTTGTTCGCTTTAGACCTAAACCCTTATCAAACTTTAGAGCCAAAAATCTACATATAATTAAAACCAAGATACCTCTATTTCGTATTTTTTATGCAGAGGTCATGTACCACAGAAAATAGCATATAAAAAAATACGCAAAATAGCATAACTTACGTTGAACAATTGGGTATACGTTAGCTAAAATAAACCTAAAATCGCATAAAGTTGATAGGATTTCAGGAAAATAAGAATGCCTAAAAAATTCCTTTGAAGATCTGAGAACAATTGATATGAAACTTAAAATGCTTTTGTTTTAAAACTTTATTCATTTAATTTGATTGAAAAGTAACAATTCTTTTGATATTTTTGCGTTAGAATTATCATCGCTATATGACAGTGTTTGGCAATACGTGCGTATATACCACCCCCCAATTTGCATGAAATATGCATCGCATAACTTTAAAACCAAATATAAAACATACGCATAAAATGAGACTCGATTGTATTTGACATCTTTTATTTCTAAACAGGATCAATACAAGTATTGAAGTTTATATGTGAAATTTCAGGAAACAAATAAAACATAAACTATACTTATGCTACAAATTTAAATATTATTTACTGTATTAAACTAATATTGTACATAATTATCTTTTCACTTTTCTTTAATTTTATGACTGTACACAAATATTTTTAAATTCATCTGTTTAAAAAGTCAGTTTGATAGAGTTACGTATGTAACATTCATAGATTAACATACCCTAAAAATGTAGTTGCATCATACTTGGTATCGGCAATAGTACATTAACTAGATATTTAACATATACTTACCAGAATTGTCATGAGTAACTTGACCAGCAGTGTTTTGAGGCCCATGGTTCTGCTGATTGTCACCGAGAGTAATATTTAGGGCATGGGTTTGCTGGGGATGAAATATAGTTGGTATGTCCGAAACTCCTCTGCTACCCATGTTTAGCTTTGTTCTTTGAAACATGGAACATCTGTTTCCGTCACATTTGCAGAAACGTGCAACATTCTTCTATATTAACTGGTAGGAAATACTTTTTAATAACAACTAAAGTATTTTATATTTAGTATTTTAAAGTATTTTACAACACAATACTAATAAAATATATTGATGTAAGTATAGTAACTCGTGGTTATTTAGAATTACAACATCAAGATATAATACACTAATGTCCCTGGTTTACAACTGGCTATTCATAACGTGTAGTCTGACAGACTCCAAACTCTGTCATGTTAGTAACAAAAAAAACAACTGCTTAAAACGTGCCACTTATTAGATGCAAATTAACTTTTATCATCCCTTAGGAAGGTACTAGAATCCATGTAGTTGGAACTTTACTGATTAAATGTATAAGTTTGAAAAAACTTACTTCTTAGTAAATTACAACTAAGTAAATTCAATGGATTGATTAATGCCCATATGTAGCAAAATATTCAATGTACTGTATTAAAAATCTATGTAATCTCAATGGAACGGAACCATTTACTTTCACTATGTAATCTATTAAAATACAAAATAATGACTACATAGAGCCTCAAATATGTGGATTTATTTAAAATGCTACGACCCAATATGTTTACGTTTATACTAACTATTCAAAGAATTAACTTTAAACTTATAAAAAAATGTTACAATATCATGATATGTTCTAACAATAATACTTTCAACATGCAAACTACTTATCGTATAGGTATTTAACTGCTTACTTTTAATTCATAAGTCTTAGAATGAAAATTATTCGACTAACGAAGACCAAATACTGTTGTACAATGCAAACCGGTATAACTATGAATTTGAGAGAAATCAGTTCCTCTTTTAGTAATAAACTCAATACTTGGAAAATTTTTATCTCACAAACTGGTACACATTAGTTTGAAAAAAGCACACACCCACTTATAAATATATACATTGACGTTCCATACGTGCATTTTCTCAAATCATCGAATATTTCATACCTTCTTCACATTTTTTTTTCGCACCTTATAACATTATTTATATTTAATATATACATTCTTCACGGTATATTTAACTGATCATTATGGATCGCATACACTGTCATTTTAATTTTACTGCGATTATATCACGGGATCGTTTCACTCTTCTATGCTTCATCAGTTCGTTAAAATCAAGTGTTTTATGGCTGCCCTATTAACGAAATCTAATAATGCAGTAACCAGCAGAATATTAGGTTGTTACTTATTAAGTTCAATAGAATGCATTATTTATGTTACAGATTATGAGATATAGTTTTTAACTATTCGTTTATTTGGTTACGATGAAATGTAACATCGTTGTGGAGGGATGAAATCAATGTTACTTTTCATGTAAATTCAACACAGCCTACACTAATGATCTTCAAGGGGTTTTAAGTACGCTATGTCACGCCATTGATTACTAGTAAACTTCGTACTACCACCCGTTTTGAGCACCCTAGTCGCGTCTGCGCTTAGCTTTCTATTATATCTGCTTCATTGGAATCTCAAAGTATTCAATATATTGAATTATATATTTATGTTTAATTCTAATATACTACCGAAATGTTGAATTGGAACTGCATTCAAAGAGATCAGCTCTGTTGATTTCGTATTTACGATCCTGAGTCATCAAACATTTGAATCTTAAATGAATGATTGAGCGAATAATTCTATCAACAAAAATATATGTATGCATCCAATAACTATCATGCAGAAACTACTAATTACTTTAACAATATTAATTCATTGGAAGCGATACAATGAAAGTAAAATGTTACATGAAGCAAACGGGTATTACAATAATAATTGTAACAATATATATCTGTAGATATATCTACATATACTATATAAGTGGCCTATTTTTAATTTGTTCTCATTTCGTAGCATTACATTAGATTGAATTTTCGCTCAATATTTAGTATTCCAAGTGATAATACAATTATGGACATTTTTTCAAACAAATCTCGCAAAGTGCGAATTTTTTTAGTAATTATAAAGAGAGAATGCAGTAATTGTTTATGAACAAGTAACTTCAACTCTGAAGTTCTGAGATTAACAAATGGAAGATAAAACGTGAAAAGGATTTTGCTACTGCGTGCCAGTTTTTCTAAATTACGTTCGTAAAGTTCAAACGCATTTTTCTCAGAACCGTGTTTTTCAAAACGGTGTACAAGATATCTCGAGTTTTACCTTATCAATCACATTGAAATTTGACAGTGAATTTGTTTATAATATTTATTAGGCATTCACTATCGATTATAAACAATTTTCTCATTTTTTTGTAAAATACAAACTACAAACTAACACATTTCTTGTCGAGATTCAATGGCTGCATTTAACATATCTATCATTTTGTTAATTTTTACAAAAATTGAAATCTGGGATCGTCAATGCCTAGAGAATACATTACAGTTAATAACATTTTTAGGAATTTTGTTATAGTTAAACCGATTTTGCATAATCCTGTACACCAGCTGGCCATTCAGAAAAAAAGATATTCCGGGCGATGTCGGTGTACGGTATAAAAACAAACTATTTTTAAAATATTATAATCGCTTTTTGTACTTCCTATGGTAGTAAAATAAGATATAAAAATCCCATACTACATAATAGAGTGCGTACTTTTTCTTGTACCGTTCTTTAAAAATCGTGCATTGAGTAATACGTCACTGTGATCTAACCCCTTAATAGCAAGGATTGAAGGAATTATTCAAATATTTTTAAACATGGCAACCAGTTGAAAACAAATCGGTAGAATACATGGGGCACTAAAGAATTGTATTTTCAAATTTATTAACATTTATGTTTACAATTCATTCATCTCGCTCGAACAATTCTTCGCTTCATTTTATTAAATTATTTCTCCACACAATCTTAACAGTACTTCTCTACCACAATGAATTCTATGAAGTTTAATAGCGATTCTTTGAGGATTCAAATCAACGATGGTCAACCCTGATCGTCTTGTAAGCCATTTGGAGGATTTTACAGCTTCCGGGGGGCTGTGCCGTGCATATCTAAAACAATATTTGAGAAATAAAATAGGTTTCTGTTTATAGAAATATTACTCATAGAATACAACTTGCATACGAAATGTAACCCGGAATATCTGTGACTGCCTAATTGGGAACTCCGCATGGGGCCCATATTAGGAAACCTGCGTATAGGGCCGCATTAGGCTTTCTCAATAACTATCCAATGAGGCGAACCGCAATAGGCCCACATTAGGATAGCTTTATTAAGCCTTCATTGGAAGACATTAATTCCTGATTTTAAAAATTTTAAAACCTGATTTTAAAAATTTTAAAACCTGATTTTAAAATTCAGGGAGCCGCAGAAAGGTGAAACGTCGTTCACTAACCCGATGCGAAACCGGGGAGCCACTGATTGTAAGTTTAGCTTTGTATAGTGTGGTGTGTGTTATATATGTTTATTTTGTGCTTATTAAGTACATTTTTTCAGTTCTTCAGTTCTGTTCTATATTGCACTTCATTTTACTTCTATCTGGTAAGTACACTTCATATTTATGTAATATAATCTAGATATTATCCACTTTTGATATTCAGATGTTAATTTAACGGTAATACACATATAAGTATAGGTGTCACAATGTTCTTTTCTCAGTTCTACGATGCAGGCTGCGGGTCCCTCTGACATTCAATTAATAACGCGAAAACAGTTATTTGAAATAATGCTTCAACGCAAGGGTGAAACTATAAATATAAACTGGAGTATATAGGCACTTTTTTACTCAATCTAGGAAATTATTCTGCCCAAGATCGCCGAACGTTGCAGATTAATGCAGGGCTCGGAATAAAGTGAACTTTCGAGCCGATTTTCAGAGGCAACGTTCCCTATCTCCTGCCGCAGGCCTTGGCCCCCGCGATCACTAACAATAAGCGACAAAAAGCTCCTCAGGCGCGTAGCATATGAACCGCAGGATATGTGATATGGGACCATGTGGAATCCTATTGATACGAGTGTCGCCCTAATACGACCCGCGCGGTTCATATGCTACGCGCCTGAAGATCTTCGAGCCGATTGGCGATCGTGTCGCCAAGACGTGCGGTGGGTGCGGAGGCAAGGGAGCGTTGCCTCTGAAAATTGCCCGGAAAGTTCACTTGATTCCGAGTCCTGGATTAAACAATCAAATATAAAATATCAGTTTATACGCAGATGGTTGTCTGTTAATTATAAGGAAAAGGCGTTTAGGAAAAAGTATGGGAGTTGCCGTCAAGGAACCACGGGAATTTCTATTTCGAAACCTCGCGCTGGACTACCAACCAAATCTTTCAGCGATTTAAGGGGGGACACTCAATTAGAAGCATGAAATTTAGCAAATTTTTAAAGTTTTTTTTACAGAATACCAATTGTTCAATCTTTTCCTAACTTAGGGGCTTAGTTATTATATATTTAAGTGTCACCAAAATATGCTGAGCGTTCTAAACGTAGAAACACAGAATATCTTCAGCCAAATACAAGTATAGAAGAATTATCATTTGCAACACAGACAAAGCTAAGAACTTCCGGGTTAGTCGACGCGAGTGCTGTATTGAAACAAATAACAAAATCTCCTTCGCGTGCAACCAAATACCGAAAAGTTTCTACCAATTACCAACAAGAAGAAAAAAAGACATCTATCAAGCTTAAAAGCACGGATAGTGCCTAAAATGGATAGTACTATTCATTTTTGTTGACGCTCAACTATCAAGAGAGCAATACGAAAGTATCAGAACAAGTGACAAAAAGTTCTATCCCTATTATTCGGTGCTGCAAAAAGCAAAAAAGGAATGTTATCCTGTTCCAGAATCATATTCAGTAACTGCGTCTAGTGCTAAAATAAATTTACAAGATTTATTGGACCATATAAATATGTTACTCGCCTACTATTATCCATAGAAGATGCAATAAATAGTTTATCTGATAATGAATGCAGTGGACTATAACTAATAAGCAAATGGGGATGTGATGAAATACAACAGTCACAGTTTAAACAGAAATTTGAAAATAGTTTGGATCCAGACGCAAACATATTTCGAAATTCTCTGGTACCTCTACAGATAATTTGTTCCACAAATGACAAGATTGTTTGGCAAAATCCAACACCATGTTCTCCTCGGTATTGCAGACCGATTCGAATAAGATTTATCAAAGAATCAGTTCATGTTACTAATGAAGAAGTTCAGTATATGCAAAGGAAAATAAATGCATTGAAGGAAACATGATTTGAAAAAGGCAGATCCACAGCTATTAAACACAAAATGTTATTTAGGATGATCGATGCAAAAATATGTAATGCTATTACGAATACGGCATCAAGAATGGGATGATATGAGAAGCTACCTCCAAAGAATTAAATAACTTACCAGCAACAAGAGAAATATGTCCAAAATCAATGGAATTTGGTTTGTCTATCCGGCATGCCAGAATAAGGATATTTGAACATCTACTACACCTATCATATAAATTGTCTGTTAAAAAGTGGCAAGTAAGGTTTGAAAATAAAAAACAAGTAATAGGTCAGTTGACAAAGTTGATTCAAGATCAGTTCAGAAACCAAATGCGTATAATCGTTGACGTACCAAAGCGTTGTTTCGGAAACACAAATGACGGTAACACGAGCAGAAGTTTTTTTTCGAATCATGAGTTGTCGTCAACAATAACAGGATTCGATGTACAACTAATATATAAATTCAAAATTATATTAGAAGTAATTTCGAGTGGATATAAAATTGATACAAACAAATTTGTTATATATGCCAAGAATACTGCAGAAATGTATGTACAATTATATCCATGGCATCCTATGAGTCCAACACTACAATTAATTCATGGACCGCTCGTTATTGAAAATGCCATTTAACCCATTGGACAACTTTCAGAAGAGGCTGCAGAAACCAGAAACAAATATGTTATTTTCGTATATACAGGAAAAATCATTCTAGGAAGTGTAGTCGCGAATTATGCTATATGTATGTCATAAATAGACTATTACTGTGTTCCGACCCTCATTTGTCAAATATGAGGGCAATTCAGAAAAAGAAAAAACATGCATATGCAAAAGAATCTTTAGACATGTTCCTTCCCTTCAACACAGAAGAATCGGAACAGACATCATCCGAAGAAGAAACGATAGATGTGTCTTCTGATGAAGATTAAAGGTAAGATAACCCAAAAATAGTTCGAAAATAGGTATTTTCTTAATAAATGGTTTCCTAATACACATATTCTGCATTAAAATAAGAAAATAGTACATTTTAATATGATATATGTACAAAACTAATACTACTCTACTATTGACCCTATTTTTCAAAGAGTTCCATAACTGTCTTAAAGAAAAATGTTTTAAACAAAAGGTAAACGGTATTTAGACATCTACAAACTTCAATATATCAAATTTCGAGAAAGATTTGTTTTGTAAAAAATTAAGTTATAATGTTATAAACTAATGTTAAAAATTATCTTCAATTTCATAACATGGAAGCTGACGTTAAGACGATTTCAACGACCTATTACATTATGACCTGGGGTCTATAAACAACGCTGCAATATTTTTGTCCGGTTTTTCGGGCCACATACCCCACTGTGGCGCCGTTTATTCGGGACAGATACTGAAGAACGGAAACAAAACCTATCGTTTCTCCTACGCTTATAAGGAACATATCGCCTTTTTATAAGGACCGTTTACGCTCGTACAATTTACAATTGAAGATACACTACTATTGAGCTCATTATGAAGTAGCGATACTGATTGGAAGTACAGATACGGCCCGAACGTAAGAAAGGACAATGTGAATAAAAGAACAACAGCTTAAAAAGTCGGAATCATATTGGAGTGAGCTCAGGTTTACGCTCTCCAGTCGTTGGAGAACGAGCGCGAGTGATGCGGGGTACGCAGCACCGTCGTCCTACCATCACAAGACCAGCGCACCACAAATATTTGGATTCACGACCGAATATTACATACGTTTTTCAATAAATCGTTTTGGCTTCATTTTTGACGTAGTTCGGGGTTTGGCTGTTGAATTTCGCCCTTTCGGGGCAATCGCTAATTGCGACAAATTTGTCCGGCCCAATGTGTCCCTATTAACCGGAATCCCCTGTATTTTGCCTACTTAATTCGAATACAAATGTAATTTGTCACGATGAATTAATATTAAACGTGCCTAAGTTACCTATACATGTGTTACGTAGGAAGGATTGTTTCCTTTGTTTCGTCTATTATGCCCTTATTTGGAAGTCGAGAGCCCCTTCCGCGACGGCGCGATGACGCAGCCCTTGAGAGGGGCCTTTGACCTTCCTAAGAGGATTTCGCGCCCCCACCATCTTTTTAGACCGAT
The DNA here is from genome assembly GCA_907165295.1 of Nomada fabriciana. Classification (NCBI taxonomy): domain Eukaryota; kingdom Metazoa; phylum Arthropoda; class Insecta; order Hymenoptera; family Apidae; genus Nomada; species Nomada fabriciana. Next base: position 14,102,244 of record OU015689.1, read on the forward strand.
TTTCCGGGTATAAAAGGGGCATGAAATCTGCCCTCAGTGGTTCAGTTCTGAACAATCAAGCTACGAGTTAAGTCGTGATTGATCAAACTTCTAGTAAGCTCAGCGAGATCGGGTTCAAGCCCCTTTCAAGCAACTAATACTTGTTATATTCGTTACTATACGGTGTTAGGCACCTCTGTACCTTCATCGTAGTTATACGTAAAAGGCGGTACAAAACAGATTCTGTAAATCGAACTTACTTGCCAGATTGGAAGCAGATCTGGCAACTTCAGCCATTTAAAATTTATATGTATCTGCTGCATTTCTGCTATCGCCGACCCTTTTTCCCCTTCTACCACCAATCTACTGCCAGAGCCGGGTTTAACAGATTCTGCATCCAATCTGTCGCTATTCTGTTTAACCAACTTGCGAGCAGAATCTGCTCTGACAGGTTTGGCTGACTGGGACATCTTAACCGCTCGAGGTGTATCGAATATAAGTTACGAGGTTACATTTACTAACATTTCTAGTGGCTCCCAGTTCTGCAATACGCTCTGGTTCGTCCACGCATTTTCCTATCTTAAGCGGCACCCGGTGATGAAATAAGCACCGGTACATCCGTTAACTAACAAACTCTTAAACTCTTATGGCCTGCATAATACATTGTATTATGTTGACAAAAATGTAAGAAAAGATTAGATGGAGAAATGGACTATCCCCTCCTCGTGGGGGGAACCCCCTTGGCGATAGCGACGCTCGACGACGCGGTGTAATATGATGCGAACCGGAGTATCCGTGTGACTAATACTAATTCAACGATGAAACTTTTTTATTTATTAATTTTTTCCACATGTAACTTTTACCAATGTATCTGGGAGATCTTTCTGATTCAAATGAGACCAAACATTTGTGACGTCGCTTGCTCTGTTTTAACGGCAATATTAACAGCGGACGACGATACTCGTCTGTGAGAATGCAATTAGAAGCATGCAATGTTTATCGTTATATGAGAAGCTTTTGAGCTCGGTAAGGGCTCATTCGAAAGAGGAAGGTTCAGAGGAGTTTCAACGAAATTGTGTTGATATCTAATAATATGAGTGTTCAAAGTGTAAGCAAAAATCGATAAAATACACCCGCAAAATACAAGCATCTTTAGGTCCCTAAAAGAGTTCTGCGACACAAACGGGGCTTCCTCTTTCGAATGAGCCCTTACTGAGCTCAAAAGCTTCTCATATAACGACAAATATTGCATGTTTCTAACCTATGTTTTGGGGCCATATTGTATCGGTATGCAGCTCCCTACATTACCCGTGTCTACCCCCTTAAGTGATCTTTCGGGCCGATTTACAGAGGAAACGCCCCCTTCCTCCCACCGCGCGTCTTGGGTAGGCGATCGCCAATTGCCTTGAAACTCCTCAGCTCCGTAGCATAAGAAACGCGCGGGTCGTATTTGCGGGTCCCATGTCCCATGGACCGCGCGGTTTGTATGCTACGCGCCTGAGGAGCCCCGTGCCGTTTGACAATCGCGGGGCCCAGACGTGCGGCGGGAGAGAGAGGCCGTTGTCTCTGAAAAAGCGCCCCAAAAAACACTTAAATCCGAGGCCTGATCCAGCTGGTACCGACGTGGCACGAAGCAAGAGTGTATTCAATACTGAGCCGCTGAGAATAGCTTTCGTGCCCCTTTTATACTCAAAAATTAGTCTAAAAAGATGGTGGGAGCACGTATCTTTCAGCGGAGTCTAAAGGCGGGTCCACACTTGTTACTGCACCTCGCACTGTTACAGGGATCTGTACCTACTCAAGTGGCCGTTACTCGTTACTTGGTTCAGCGAATCGAGAAACTGACGGTATTTTACCCGCTCCAAAGGAATCAGTGAGCTGCCGCAAATGTGTGCCCTCTTCCTTGCGCCACTGCCAATGTGTTGCTCGCCCCTGAACTGCAGTACATGTGCGAACTCGCCTGTGCGGTGCTGTTGCTATTATTGTACACTGTTTAGTCTTGGGAGATAGGGCTCATTGGGCCTATGCCTGTGAGGTAGACCCCTTTGGCGACGTAGGACTGTTGTGAGTGCGATACCAAAAATTGAAGTAACGGGTGTCAGTAATAGGACTAGGTAACAAATGTAGATCCGCCTTACCGATGGGTAAACATTTACTACCGCACCTCGCATTATTACCGCGATCTGTTACCTACCTAAAAGTGCGTCCACATTTGTTACGTCTCCCCACACTGTTACCAAGATAAGGACCTAGTCAAGTGGTCTAGAAGAGGTTTGGGAGCAAATGTGGAGTGTTTCTTGTTTCCTCTTTGCATTAGTCGTTACTTGGTTCGGCGGGTGCAGAAATCGTCGGTATTTTACCCGCTCTCGAGGAGTCAGTGAGCTGCCGTAGATGTGTGCACTTGTCCTTACGCCACTGCCAATGTGTTAGCCCGCCTCTGAACTGCTGTACATGTGTGAACTCGTCTGTGCGGCGCTGTTCCCATGTATTGTAGACTGTTGAGGCCTGGGAGATAGAGCTCATTCAGCCTATGTCTATGAGATAGACCACAAGTACCAAGTAACACAATTAGGTATCAAAAAACACATTTCTTCCCAGACCTTTCCTAGACCACTTGACTACGTAATAAATCCCGGTACGGTAACAAATGTGGACGGACTTTTACGTGCAGATGAATAGAAATACGTCGAAACCCACACCTCGTTACCAAAAACTGACGCCACCGGTGTCAGTAACAGAAGTTTGTAATAAGTTTGGACGCACCTTTACAGGTTAGGTTAGGTTAGGTTAGGTTAGGTGTAAAGACAAGTTGGACGCACCTTTACAGGTTTGGTAACAAATTTAGACTGTCTTGTTACTTCATATCGTTATTCGTTACTTGCTTCGGCTGTATTGATGAACTGTCGTTATAGTAACCCGCTCCAAAGGAGGTAACGAAATTTAGGACACCCACATACTCATGTTTTCACATACTCAGACCTGTTACCTCCAGGATAAAGCGATCCATAAATCGATCGATAAATAGAAGGATCACCCGTTCCACGGTGCACCCGCGGAACCAACACCTGAGGCCAATAGTTACCCTGTTAAAAGAGCGGCCAGCAATCTGCACCAGGAATAACCTTCGACATGCAGATGGCTAGTGCGTTTGTGACGCGCAAGTAGCAGAACTGTTTTTGCAGAAGTCGCTTTATTCTCTAATCCGAAAAGGTACGAAAAATTCAGCATACACGACAGAAGGCACGGCCAGGCCAAGCTCTAGGGCCCTGGCTACAGACAAGTGTAACGCAATGAAGTAGCAGTGGAGAGTAGCAGGTGTAGGTAACAGTGCATAAGTCTAGAAACAGGTTCCATACCGAAGCTCGTTGCCGAAAAATGAAGTAACGGGTGTCAGTAACAAGACTAAGGAACAAAGGTTTACCTACCCTAACGGTTGTCTAAAGGGTCTGAGTTAATGCACCACCGCGGAAAGGATAGATCGACTGCATGCACACCGATGATCAAATAAGGGCATAAATAGAAAGAAACGACGGAACCGGAGGCTTCCTACGACACACCAATCAAATTGCATATAAAACATTTTTTTAGGCGACTAATTTTATGTAGGACACCCTGTATTCTTATAGTATTCTAGTATACTATAAGAAGTAGTAGTCAGTATTCTTAAGTATTCTTATAGGGAAATAATACAAAGATTGCGTTAAAAAATATTTGAGGTTTCAATGTGATGAAATATTATTATATCAACAAAGAAAGAGTGTAATTCTTTTAAATATTTGAAGGGATCAATCAAATAACGTAGTTTACATGTTTAAGTAACATTTATGCGTTGCTATTATACATTTCGGTTGATTCATTAAATGTCCGAATACTTTTGAGCGGTATTTTGGAAATGAAATTGAGAGAATGATAATTTCATAACGCTTAGTGAACGAAATCTTAATTTATTTTGTCACCATGATAAAAATGTACTTTCCATTATATCAAAGAAATTGAGTCCTAAATGAATACTGAAGATGCTCATGTACATTATATGTATATACTACATATAACTAGAGTGATGCTAGACAGTAGTTCAAGTAATTAGGTATTAATAAAAGGGAGGATTAATAATGGAAATCGTGAATTTTAGGATAGCGTTACTGACCTTTTCCAACTATTATTGAAATACAATAGCAGATGCTGTTTGGCCTCAGCTTCGTAGCAAACAGTCTGAACCTTAACCATATTTTCAATGCAGGTACTTACAGTTCACGATGGTGGGAAAGAATTTGCACACGCATTATTAGGTTCATATACTACGTACATACTGGCAAAAAATTAGGATAGCTTTGGACCTGCCAGGTTCTAATAACTTCCTTATCAGTAACGTGAAGAATTGTGGCAGTTCACAGTTCAGTAATACATACGATCACTGCGAGAATAAGTGGCTTCAATATAAAAATTAGTCTAAGCTTTAAATTCTACTAAAAGTATAAACAAATCATACAACTTTATTCATTAATTACACAAGAGAGTCATAGAAAAGTAACGAAACAAGAACCTCCAAAAAAATTTCCATGAATGGTAAATAGATTAACTATATTTTTAATTATGTACAATGGGGAGGATACACAGTTCTTAACACTCGACACTTAAAAAATGTTGTCGACAAAATAATAATATAAAATCAGTATTTCGTGTTATGTCAAAGCGCAGCGTTTCACTTTCCATATGCAAAGTGACAGTTAATTATAATTTATTCACTCGAAAGGTTTCAGGTAATTAATTAAATAAGAACCTTATTCCCTTCGGTGTAATTCCGAAATAATGATATTCTAATATTTTATATCAACGAATTAAATTACAACAGCTGCGCACACTTCGCATAAGGTTTAGGGTGATAAAAATAAGACTAAACAAATAAGTGGAAAATATTTTATTTTTATATTTTTCTGAAATGAGAGTTTTGATTTATTTCAAATGCTATATGAATTAAATATCACTGTACTTGCTTTATATTAATATTTGATGTTTGTATTGTATTATGTCTGAACAGTCTAAAACCTATGTGTAAAAAAATGTAAGTACAAGTACATGATTATACAAATAGTACAGCCATACGCAATAATAAGAATAATTTATATAGTAAATTACAGATGGATAAAATAGTGAAATAATTTACACACATACTACTGGAATTCTATATACATATAACATTATAATGAATCGTTAATAAGGACATGTACATATGATGTTCATCTTTATCGAATAATTTTCGAATAATTTCGAAGATCCATCTGTATTTACTACAATGACAAAAATTAGATAAACAAATCAAACATCATAACACCAGTGATTAAACTTAGATTTATTTATTGTCTTATTATAGAATAACACTGAGAAGCGAAAAATCGTGAAAGAAATGTAGCAGCACCCATGGTTAAAAATATTTGGGCGGTGCAGTAACTTGACCTACTTTGCAGCGACGACATCTACATTATGCACACAGATTTGCAAGAAAAGAAAATAATAATAAAAAAATATAAGACAAAACGAATTATTATCGAACACCGATTTCAGTTAATAAAATGTGCGTTACGTTTTATGATATATTTTGCAGGCGAATTTAAGGGATTGCGTGTGTTATTCTAAAATAAGTGATTCGCTTATCGTTAAATAAGACTGTAAAAGTCTTGTTGTGTATCACATTTTGTACGATAGATAAATTCAACAATTTCAAGTCTTTTGAGTTCTTTTATATTTATAACAACAACGTGTCTACTATTCAACTCCTGGAGTTGACATTTAAAGTACATGCGTACAGGCATATATGTATAATATAAGTGAAAGACTATAAGAAACATAGCACACCTGGCGCAAATCATTATGCTCTTGCCATACTTTGGCACACTTAAAATTATATCATTATGATATGACCAAAGAAATATAAATCATAGCACGGATGTAATGATTTCAAGTATTGCTTTTCTCTATACAACGTTAAAATCGTATATATTCGATTTGCACTAGAGGTTTCGTAACACCGCTAATATCAAAATTTCAGTCAAAAAAGTTCATATAAATGTAGTCGGCATTTTATGTTTACTTTATTCAATTAAAAGTGATATTTACATCTTCATAGATACTATGAAGTATGCTATCTCGCATATCAAATATAATATTTCAGGTAATCTAAACTTACGTCTGTAAGTATATTGGTTCCTAGATCTGCATACTGGTAACACATGTTTGATCATTTACTATGCTAATCATAAAAAAAATAATGCAATTGTTAAACACACTCTTGATTAATGCTACGTAAAATGCAGGACAATCATATATTGCCTGTACCGTAATAGACTAACCAACCCTAAAGCAGAATATATTAAACTATTAGCATACTTCACTGAATAACTGCAATTCTGAAAATCTATGTACCTCATGTACCTGAATTATAATACTATTGTAATAATTGTATATGTAACATCTACATATGGGCACATGTGAGAAATGATTTAATATAGCTTCTTACATTTGTTTAAGTATAATAGTAAATTTGCACTGTGTATCATAATTTAAATATAAAGTAACAAGTATAGAGAAGCCACTTCAAATTTCACTGCGTTTACTAATCGTCTCTTGAAAAATTCGTGTTTTTGTTGCTTTCGAACTATATTAGTGTAAAAAATATATTTCAATAAAATCACTCTTCTGTCGCTATAGGTCACTTTATGTAGTATAATCAATGCCTTAATAGTAACTCAATTTACACGATATACAATTTATTCCCTCGCTCTACACGCGCTTATTAACAATATTCAATATTTACAAACGGTCGATCCGTTAACATAATTTTTTTTTCTCTTTTTAGATACTAGTATTATATAATTAGGTTTACAAAAGGTGCCTTTGGGATTATTAATTGATGCTTATTTATTAAATGAGTGACTGATGTAAATTATTTACAAATACTTCAACACAACAAATGATTTAATATAATCACATGTAATCAACTATTTACGATAACGCTTAACAATAAATAATTAGATACAATCATACATAAAGTATCTCGAAATATCGATATTGTCTAGATGAATGTTATCTTTCCTTATTTTTCTTTATGTTAGGTCACAGTCCAAATAAAACGATAGCTCTTCTACGTGAGTGCAATCTTTGATACAACTAAAACTTTTATTATATCTTATTGATCCTATGTAGATAATAAAATAGGAGGTAAGATGAACAGCTACACACTCTTCATATAAATATGCAATCAGGAGAACACACGTTTAGTCTATTCCTAAACAAAAAAAAACAACACATAGATTTATCGTCTCCTAATAGAAATTATATCGATTTAAATCTATCCATTTAACAAGTTCGACATTTTTACTACGAAAAAAAAGGCTAAATTGATATACTTTTTAAATAACGTCAGTTTATCACTTATTTCAGATTTATCCTGCTTTGCATATATTTATATTAAAACAAGTTCTATATTCTTCAACTATCTTAAAAAACACAGTGTATATATATTGTGTGGTCGGGCGTATGTGTGCGAATTGTCACTCAATGTGTAACTATAATATCTAATTATTTATTTATTTACAAAAAGGAAGTGAACAAATTATGTCAAATAAAACCTTGAAACTAAAATAATCGTATAAAAATAAACTATAGCATTTTTATTCTATTGGAAATCACAAAATTAGCAATTCGAATATACTAGAGTCCATTATAAGAACACAATTCAAGAAATATTTTTAGACAATTTTCTTTATTCTCATTCGTATGTACGACTATGTTATAAGTTGATTTAAAAAGGTATCCTATGTTATTGAAAACAGTTCAAATTTCAACAACTGCATCCTCGAGTTTAATAGTTCTGTTCTCAAATTTTCCTACTTTCCAGGAGACGTTAAAATCTGCAACGACCAACGACTGACATAAACGTTCATGATTCACGAGATGGAATGGCGAATGCCTAATAATATCAATTGGAAACCCAGTTAAAACGAAACACTCTCCTAGTCTACGTTGGAGAGTTTTTTTAATTTAATTCTCTCAATTAATATCGTTTCAATGACTTCTCTGTACACATACGATACAGTGGTGCTTAAAATTCAACTTTTAACATATTACTGGGTTACCTTAATATTTTGTTCCCTATGATGAGAAATTTTATTATCATACATTTCATAATATTTTAAAGGTTGCTACTCGCACCGGGCTCTGCCTATATAAAAAATCCCCAATGGAGAATAGAATAACAAATTACATAGCACAATCAAAGAACAGAAACAGTATTTGTGGCTATTAGTCAAGCAAGTCTGATAAAGATGTCCATGCATTAAGAAATCAATATTATTAATCTAATGATATTATTTGTGAAATAGGTTTTTATAAATGGAAATTGGTTATCCTTAAAAGTTGATGATTCATAAATTTACTTTGCAATAATATTCCAACGTTAAGTAAGTGTGCTTAACAATCATATTATGTCAAAAAGTAAATCCAATTATTTTTCTTGATATACACAAAATTCATTGTCTAGTAACAACCCTTAATGTGCAACTGGTAAAAATATAAAAATACCCAATTACTTACTCATAAGGGTAAGCGCATAAACAGATTACCCCTTGTGCATCTACAAAAACATTGTGTTATTAACTAAGCACCACCCTACTCATAAATGGACTAGACTGAAATCATCTAGTAGTAAATATGAAAAATGGACTAATTTCCATTCAAATATTCAATCTAAAACACCACTAGGTCCGCTGACGAATTCCAAATATTAGAAATTCCTTTCAGACAAACATTAGTATATTGATTCTGCTAATTTCCTTGCAAATTTATTAAATGGCTAAAGAAACAGCTAATCACTGTATCATGATTCTAACTCGCTATATTATTTCCATTAACTATACCCTAAATATTGGCCAGTCCAAAAATAGGGAAGGGGGTGGTTAATTAATATTAACGGCGTGCTATTGTAAATGGAATCGATTTTGCATTTCTAGTCCTTCAATTAAACAATACTAACATCGATTTTTCGCGAATATAAGTTTCAATAAGGGAATAATTCAAATTGCCAGAATAGTTACGTGCAATTATTTTTTTTTAAATCGTGGAGATTGAACATTATACCTAGATTGTTATTGAAAATGTTTGGGGCAGCACTAATTTCTCGGGGGATGATTACGATTCAAACTTGATAGACAAATAACAGTCACTAGGATTTATCAAATTTGAGGCCAGGTTGATTAAAATCGTTTATGCACTTTTGATACACCGAGAACTGTTTTCAGTTACAGGATTCAATGTTTAGTGTTTAAAAATTATTTATACTATTACAAAACTCTCTATTTAAAAATACCATATTTAAAATGCTAATATTTGAAGCAGCACTAATAAATTTTGACTGCGATATTATGTAATTGGAATATCAACAGCAGAAAGAAGAGTGATTCTGACTGCACGTTCGTATTTAAAAATATGTCGTTTGAAAATTTATGTGTGTAATGCTAAAACAGTGTACTGTCAGTAATGTAAATAATTGTTATTGATATGTACATATTTTATTCACATTACGTATTATAGTCTCTCCAACAATCATGGACCAATGACATTTCCAATCTTTTTCTTTTTAAATAATACTAAACAGAATTTTTAAATAGTACTTTATATAATAGGCTTTCCTTTAAAATTACTATAGATTTCCAATGACGAATAAACAAGAAAAAATCGATGTTTATAATTGTAATAAAAATACAATTTTTCACTTTTTCTCTCTAATGTAGGAAATCTATGCACAGTATCCAAAGTATCTTCGAAATCATAAAAGACAACAAAATATTACAATTATAAATTAAGTATAAATCAGAAATAAACATGTTAAATATGTTTTTCAAATATATCCTATTACACTATGAAATGTAAAATCTATATTAGGAGCAGAACTAAGGCTTTATCGAGCGTTTAAATGTTCTCATACGAACATGAGCTATATTTAATCAAATTTTTAATGTTAATTTTTTAGATTAATAATAATCTAAAAACAAAAATAAGGCTTACTTCATAAATTTATCATTATCGAGTAGTAACTGTTTAAATATGCATCGAGTGTTATCATTTTTGTATTATAATATCAAATACGTTTATGTAGTTTATGCATAGGAAAATTATGTAAGTGATTCGAAATGATAAATCAAGACTACACAATTTTGTTAGTTTCCGACATTAGAAATTTACACGCGATGTAACATCAACTGATTAAAAGAAAAGTAAGTATCAAATATAAACTTACAAATTTCTTCTCCGCGACTACAAAAAATATAAATAAAAATATTTTCAGAACTCGCTATCATCTTTACCATAACGGTACTACCAAATTAGTTATATTTTTTTTATCTGCAATGTGACACAGAAATTTCTACATACATTTTTTTTACTGGTAATATAAAATAAATTTATTTAATTCACTAAATTATTATATTTCTAACTATTAAGGATATTAACAGCTGGTCATAATACTTAAATTATTTAATACAGTTAATTCGACAAAACTCAAGAATACTGAAAAGTTGGAACCCTCAGAATTAAGCATACACGATATTAAAATTAAACGGAAATATTATGCTTTTAAAAGGATTTGAGTATGCGAGTTATGTACATTTAGTAGGATGTAGCCTTCATACTATAAAATATGTTCATTATTTGTTGCAGTCAAATTGACTTTGTGTTTTACCTTACGACCCTGCCTTTTAGATGCCTTTCGTGAAGTCTTTGACTCCCTGGTGTCTTGCACTTGCTTATTGAGACCCAGTCTAAACCGTACAGGCACCTTGGAATCCAGAGTACTTTCATCTGTAAGCAAATAATATTTATTTTTGGTGATATTGCATGCATAAATGGTAATACTGAAATTGCTGATTAAAACCTCACGTATAATGAACATCGCATCAAAATTGATCACATTTTTCAATAATTAACTGGGAGCACACTGAAGATGATTATAATATTGTCTCCATATACAGTATAGAGTGATAAATTATAGAAATTGTGATTTTCAAATATGCAGGGTGTACAGCGTACCAGTATTAACGATTTTTTAACTGCTTCAAAGTGTTTATCAAAAACAGTTGATACAATTAAATTAATTAACTTTTAATCGCCAATAAATGACAATAATTAAAATTTACAAATTATTCTTTTGTACTAAATAAAAAAGGGAGGCCATTGTTCTGTATACACTTTTTAAGCTATTTATGCCAAGAAACCATTAGTTTTGGTGATATTTTAATTTCAATATTTCGAAATGATACTAGTAACATGTAACATGCTTTACGATTGTTCAACTTATTTCATTTATGCCTCTCGCTTATATTTCCTCGTTCGTATACTGTTTATGCTCCGAAAACTATATGTATTCAAAGTGCTACTACCAAATTCAGTTACAATATCCTATGCTTCGTGATTCTATAATATGTTGTGATATGTTAAGAAAAATGACATTGTTATTGTCGTTGGATTTGTTGTATACTTCTTTGCAATATGAAAAGGACCAAATCTGTATACCTTTTTAAGGATATAAAAACTTAATAAGTCATCAAAGTGTCGGGATTTCTACCAAGGCGTATAAAGAAGTTTTAATATAAGGCATGATATATTAATAATATAATTATATACAAACCTTCAGAATCGTGTATGTCAGATATTGGTCTATGAAGAACAGTAACCCGTCTTACTTCTTTTTGATTAGCTGGAATGTATAATAATACGCAATGAACAAATAATGCCAAAAATTCGACTGCGATAAAGAATATGAGATTGAAATGAATATTGTTTACAAGTTAATCTGTTTAAATGGAATGGCATATATTTCTTGTCCATAATCTGATAACATTTGTTGAGACAAGTTGAACGATTTGCTTAATTAACAATCACATCATAAAGAGAAAATATAGCATCGTATTACAAAGAAATTAACTTAATCTTCAAGTCTCTCCCACTACTGTACAATGTCCTCATTCATACGAAACAAATCTCAAAAGAAACATTTTGTTCTATCTCTAACAGCTTAGGAAATATTCCTACTTTCTGCTTAAAAGAAACACTGAATGTAAATTGAATATAAGTTAACAAATCCTTCACATCACACTTTACTATTCAGTATGCATGTATACATATATGTATTCTAAACTCTACTTTTACTCTAAATTTATCATGGAAAAATGTGATTGAAAATGACGCTGTGACCTCGAATTATTAAAACTCTTGCAGCTGATAAGTTTTTTACTCAGTGCAATGCGAAATGGAGTATGTTTACAGGTATGCAATACGAAAAAATAATACGATATAAAATATGTATTAGGGAAGTAACTAATCCTCATGCACACAAATACCCAATTCGAACTTTCTTTCATCCGCACTGTAAAATATCGAAATCCAAAACTAGATATTATTATTCACTTTTTACTCCTCTCGGTAAGTACTATAAGTCCATAAACACTGTACATATTTACTTACAAACCGTATACAATAAGACTAAAATCGATTGCAAAAAATAAATATTTTTACGTTACAGCTGCAAGAGTATTAATAGAAATTAGCTTATCTTAGTTTGAAAAATATTCTACTCACCTTTTTCATCCGCCTTAACCAAGTGTCTTTGATTTACTTTTGCATTACTCTTGACAACTCTGAAAAAGGATATAATTATTATTTTTTAAACTTCTATGTTTACATCTGTCTGAATATTTGTGCATTTTCTTTGTTAGAGTGTTTTTAATATTTTTTTATCCCCATAAAGTCATGTTATTCTAACTATATTTTGATTAGTGTTGCGTGTTTGATTTTGCGTAAATTTATTTTTTCATTTTATCCCATTATTATGATAATCACCTTGCGAGTAAGTTTTACCACTTATTTTGTCACTAGTGCTGGACAACATAATTAATAGTAAATACATATACAGGCTGCCCAAGGAGGACGGGGCTGAGCTTATATTACATGTCAATGAGGTTGAGTAGGTAATAAAGTTCATATAAACTTATGTCCAGAAATGTCTGATTGGAAAGTTAGAAGTGTCCAAAGGTTATCCAACTGTTATATGATAGTAGTTATAATGTATGTTCGAAACTTCTACTTTCTGCAAGTATAGAGACTTCCAATCTTCGAACTAATGAGTGTCAGACTTTTTAAAAAATTCTACTTTATTGGAAACAGTAGTAAATGCATTTTGCATACATTCCAAAAGCTGGAGTTCTCTACCTATAATATTTTTACAAATCAACGGTTTTGCATCAACAAGAATTATCTGTCTGTCTGTGATTCTGTATAATAAGTTGTAAGAACACGTTTCCTGCCGAATCTTTGAACACTTATAACTTTGAAATACAATATTCTCTTTTTTCATCTGTTTTGTCTCATTAACACATGCTCTAATTTTGATTCTGATCTTTTTGGACACCTTGTGGCTTAAGTCTTTTAATAAAACCATTTTTGGTGTTGATAAAAGAGATGTTCGAGACTTTTAACTCAATTAAACGTAAAATGTAAATGTCGTTTAAAGCAACACTTGTACGTTTTACAACTAACACGTTGAGTGTCCAACCAAATTCACATAAATTTTATTCAGCCTTTCTTGGACTTCTACTGGTTTACCTTTCTGGATTCATTATGTGATTGCGAGGTTTGTTTAATAATGTTTATAAAACCGGAAAGATATTAACATATTTCATCGTAATCAATTTTTATACCGAAGTAAATAAAATTGTCCAAGTAGAAAATTCAGCACGGCCCATCAACGTGTTAGAAAATATGTAATGCTCCTTTGTTTGTTAAAGTACAAACATAGAAAATGGAATTTCCATACAATATCGTAAACACTTACTCGTTAACCACTCCTTTAAAAGCTGACTGCACTAATCTTGCAGACTGAATTGGCACTGTCCTATTTAATCTTTCTGCACGTCTCCTACTTAACTCAGTTCTTAAATCACTTTCTTTATCAACTACCAAATCTTCAAAAATTGCATCCATATCTTCGCTCGATCCATCCGAAATAACATCCTTGCGCCTTTTACACTTCTTATCTTTCCCAATACGTTCAGAGAGGGGAAGTTCATTTTTCAATTTCCCAACCTGATACAATTCTTTATCACGTTTCTTCTTCTTCTTCGAAGATCTTTCTTTCTCTACTTTCTGGCTTTCCACATCCACGCATGAATTAATCGAACTCGCAATAGTAATAGGCGAAGTATTTTCCATACTTTCTTCAAATTCTTCGATCTCATAATGAGTGTCTAAACACAAATCTGCTTCTTGAATATCGCACTCCTCCGTAGGTTTGTTCACCCTTCTTAAATTCCCCATTTGTGTATCACCCTCTTCCGGAGACTCGACTTTTCTACTCGTGTTCTCCTTTTTACTTAATTTGATCTTTTTGTTCGCATTTATCGGGTCGATAGGTCTCGTCGACTCGAATTTTCGTCGCCTGGCTTCCAGTACAGGGTCATTAATTACATCAACAGTTTCTTTCTCCGTTGAACCAGTCTTCTCTAAATTCTCTTCTCGCTGTTTCGTTTTCGTACGATTCGCTTCGGGCGATACTCTGCTTTTAACTAACGGCGATGACTCTTTCACATACGACAGACCAGCAGGTTCGTCTGGACTAACAGATCGTGGTGCATGCTTCCGTGACAACTCCTTGGGGGACCATCTCGGAGATCTCTTTCGTTTAGGAGACAGACGGGGTGAGTGTCTTGGCGACGACCACGGTGACTTATGTGGCGATAATCTTGGCGATCTTGAGCGTGACATTCTTCGCGGGGATATTTTTGGTGATATTAAACGCAACGGTCCCCTCCGCGGAGACAGGCCAGGGGATTTAGACTTAGGCGACAACCTCCGGGCGGGTGATATTCGTCTTGGGGATAATTTAGGTGACCTTGATCGTAAAGGTGACCTTGATCGTAAAGGTGACCTAGATTGGGGAGATAACCTAAGCGGTAAAAATTTTGGAGAACGAGATCGTGCCAATCTCGGAGATTTGGTTAATGACGTTTTAGGCGAACGTATGGGTCTAGGTGATCTGGAATGCGGCGAAAGTTTTGGAGATCTCCCTCTCGGGGACAACCTCCTAACGGGTGATCTCCTTGCTGGAGACTTGTTGGGAGATCTGCGTGGAGATAATCGTGGTGATCTCGATCGAGGCGAAAGCTTCGGTGATCTTGAGCGCGGCGAATATCGTACTGGTGATTTTCGTGGTGATCTGTACCTTGTTATTTCACGTTGCGACTTTTTCGATTGTCTAATGGGTGATCGCCTAGGAGATCTTCTAGGTGACTTTTTCCTTGAGCGTGATCTTGGCGATAACGATCTACGCTTCTGTGAAATACGAGTGACTGCGTGGGGTGATATAGACCGTCTTTCATTTTTTATCACTGTTGCTGCTGGAACTGGACTGTAATTCTCTTTTCGGATACTACTTTCCTCTGTTCTATTTTTCTGGCTCGTACTTCTAACTGTCTCGTCCTTTTTCATAGGTTCTTTCGTTTCTTTTCTACTTGCTTTCGTTTCTTTCCTTTCGGACGGCTTATCCACATTCATTTCTCGTTCCATTTCGTCCATTAAACGTTCTAAACTATCTTCCTCTTCGAGATCTGCCATTAAAAGTATGTCATCGTCGTCGTCATTGACACCATCCGGATTTTCTTCTGATTTTTTCAAGGTTTCCGCGGCTGCTATTTGATTTTTATCGATTGCAGAAGACGTTTTAACGTCTATGCTATCTTTCTCAATATTTTCTGTTTTTATAACTGTACTTTTCTGTTCCTTCTTATCATCGTCATCTGAACCACTACCGACGTCCTTGAAGCGATGAAATTTCGATACTTCTGTAACATATTTTTGTATAATGTATTAAGATAGGGAGAACAAATATAAATTTTAGATTGTTTTAAATATATAAAATAAAAGATTTAATTCACCTACATATGATATCATATATCTATAGAACATAAAATTTGATTTACCTGTAGAATAAGATTTAATGCTTGGAGTAGTTTTTTCTACTGAAGGTACTGCCTCAGTCTGTTGCAGCACAGAACGTTCATCCACAGGAACTATTGCTATCAAATTTGGATGACGTGGACTCTGGTAATACAAATTCTGTAAAACGAATATATATGCACAACGTCAATTTTTTTTTATTTATTATTAAATTAATTAAGCAAAACTAATTCATTTCTCAATTACGAATGTACTAGAGTCTCAGCAGGTCCGACGCTTGACACCTCTTGTTCAATACAGTATAAACGAGAGAAGTGGATACAATTTTTTATGTTGAAGCTTTAATAGCATATGCTACAATGCTATTGTACTGTATAGTTCAATAGAGAATCAGATAGACAACTAAATATTCCTGCATAAGAAAGACATATCATACTGAGCCGTTCATGCAGTTCATAATGTGTCTGATAACTGTTATTGTATATGTCACAGCATTGAAAGGCCTTTAAATTAGTGTCACTCTTATGTTTCATACAACAAAATGGTTGAATTATGGCTGTTAAGTAGTAATTAAAAGGTATATGATAGTTAAGCTTTGTATCTAGCATTTATTATTTTTGCCACTATCGTAAAGATAAAACTGCTAAACTTATTTAAAGATCATGAAATTCCTGATGACTGCATTGTCGGTTATGGCTATACACAATTATTGTAGCTCTAATTTTGGAATTGGTAATTTTTTTGGTAAAGAGATATAATTGAATAATGTTTAGTTGATCATGAAAAACCAACAAAATGAACAATAAAATGTAACTGAAATGTTAACCCTGAATATGTATATTATCTTTATATTTCTTTCAGACCTCTAAATTAATATTTCTTAAGAGTTTGTTATGTGATATAAATATAGATTTAATATAAAATTAAACTTTATATGCAATTATATCATTTCCATTATTCATTCATTCATATAATACAATAATCAACCATATCTATAAGAAGTTTATAAACTGTTACCGATATTTAGAAACAATAATTCTATACAGGGATAACCCGAAACTTAACAAATTTGGAATACACCAAATTTAAAATTAAAATTAAACAACCACCCAGTACTACAAATGGTACATACATGAAACATGTAAAATATAAAAGGAAAAGATTTCTGTTGATAGAATGTTTTTATTCCCTCTAAGTCGCCTTTTGATTTTCTGTGTTAAACCAAGTAGCAATTGAGAATGAGTGCAAAGGTTTACATGTATTAAATATTAATATTATAACAACTGCAAAGAATATATGAAAGCATGCTCTAAATTACTCGCATTTTTTGCAAAACTTTTATACTTGTTAATGGATACAGACGAATCAATGTTTGTATATATTTGAAGAAAAATGAAAGGAAACATGTAGTTTCAATGCAATGTAATTTTACTGCACAATTATATCGCAAATAATTTAGTCCTTATAGAACGGGGAACCCATTATTTAGTTGCAGATTTCTCATTTCAAGTCATATACATATCCTTTGCCTGTATTTTAGATCAGACTATAAATAAGAAAAACAAAAAACTATTGCTGTGAAAAAATTTATATTAGAACTGTCTTAGATCTTTGAACACATTCTATGCCAGACCGATTTTTGGTAACTTTCTTTGACTTAAATGGTGGAGCAATTATGACTATAATTTGTTCAAACAAAAATGTGTAGCCTTTCTGTACTGCATATTAAACGTCATACCTTTTTTTTGATAGTAATGATTTTTACAATCTAGTGAATATTATACCGCATATATGTCATGAACAAAAATGTTGGTGTTGATAGTGTGGGGTGCACACCACCCATAGGCACGGAACGTGTTAATAGCTGCATGCATTGTTCTTGCGCAGTTTATTTTATTCCATGGGAATGTAAAATCTGTTAAATATGAGTTTTGAAATAATGGAAACTTACGCCATTCTGTCGCTGTTGCATTCGGTTATGAAAATATCCTCTTCTTAAAGGCCGCTGGCCTTTGTACGATGGGTGAGATGTATGAGTTACATCAGAAATTATTTTTTGCACCTGTGGTGGGGGTAGCTTTTTGTTCTGCACAGTATCTTTCGTTCTTAGCGACTGAAGAGCTGCTAATCGTAAAGCTTCAAGATCTTCGTCATCTTCATCATCGTTCTTTGTACTTGGATGAGAAGGTATAATCATCTAGAAGTAAAAATAACGTTCATTTCAATGTAGGCAGAAGTGATTTAAAATTTGTATTGACGCTTTGCTGTCTGGACACTAGTTGTACAGTCCGAAGCATACTGACGCTCAATAGCTATTGGCTTGTAAGGACTTGTTTTTTACAACTTATGCTGACTCTCTCTCATTCTCACATCGCTTTGGTCTTTTTAGTAATAAGCAAAGGCGCAAAAAATAGCCCCGACATTAAAGTGTTAAGAAACACTTCTTTCAATTAGAAATTAACGATTGCAATAAGACAGAAATAAAATCATAGACATTAGTGTAAATATAAAGATTTTAGACAGCTTGCGTCCGGATTTTGTACAAATAATTGAACGAAATTGTAACCCAGATTCCTTCACATCATGCTGTCCGTAATATTTTTGAAAGAAATACTATATTTGTTGCATCAAATTCAGAAACTATTCGTGCAACAAATAACCAAAAACTACTTAACGCACTATTAACATTCTGAGATCTTTGGAGTAACATTTCCGTACAATACGTCGTAGCATTTAAGACGGCGAAATTATAAATTAGTAATAGATATCATGCTGATGTTTAAACAACAAGTTAAACTGAATTGTTAATTACTACACTGTGTTTATGCTCACCTTTTGACGATAATCCATTTTATCCGATTTACAATCGTCGGAAAACCTGCAGTTATCACCACTAACACGGAGGTCTAGCAATAGCATTAATAACCTTGTACAATATTCCACGACAATAAGATTCTATCTTACGGACAATCACAATTCATATTATAACTACATCGCAAGAAACAAACGGTAATTTTGATGAACTTTTTGATAATTATAAATCCCACGGACAAATGTTGCACACTTTGTTACCCCCCACCACATATAAATAAAAATGGCGTGAGCGCACATAAAATCAAAGGCCTTCGAACTACGTAACATATGATGCGCAACTAAGTTCAAATTTCACAGCACAACCAACGGAAGGAACCACTCATTAACATACATGTCCCTATATTTATGTCGGACATGAACGATTGCTGGTCCTAAAATCAAATACGAATATAAGAGGAAGCCTAACCACAAACCTACACAGGATCACGCCGCCTTGCACTGCTGTTGGCGGCAGAATATAGAATGATTTCACGGACATCTTTCTTTTACATGGGTTAATTTTTATCTAGTGACATGATTATAGTGGTAGACCTGCGCCTATAACCGTGCTAGGGGTGGCGAAACATGTAGTGTTACGCTATCGCGTTAACGGGGCTTAAGGTCTAGTAACATCGAACCTGCAATCGACTAGGAAATCGTAACTATCGATAACGATAACTATTTAGGAGCGAAATACGAAGTTAGATGAACATACGCGATACTCCGATCAATACATTGTATAATTATTGTACGCGTATTCCTACGATGCGCTGTAAGGTTCCTTTACCCTCACGTATTTTCTCGGGTTTTTTCCACGATTCTCCATTTACCGTTACCCCGCGTCTTTCACGCGTTTTCTTGGGTTTTTCCCATTTCTCCCATGCGCACGCACCCCTACGCCTTTGCCGGAAAGCAAAACGTTACCACCTCCACGCGTCCAAGGACGATCCAAGGCCCAGCAAGACTCAACCCCATTGGCCGCTACCTGAGGAGAGGGAGAAATCAAGGACTCAGGAAGAAGAACCAGAGCCGAAATGGAAAGAAGAAGCCACATTCATCAGAACTAGTTTATTCCTGGAACCATCAGTATATTTTTCTCCGAATTATCGAATAAATAGTCGTTCTTTTTAAACAGTAAAACTTGTGTTTGATTATTCCGCGCTTCTCCACAAGCAGAGCGGTTCAGCGCTCCACGGGCAACCGAACCAACTCCAAGTCCCCAAAGTCCCCATATCCCACCAATCGGCGGCGCAACAGTAGCGATAGGCACGATCAACTAATTTAAACTACGGACTACATAATTACTATTTAGTAACGATATACTATCGACTGTTTAGTCGATTGTTTTTAACATTTATGTACTTTTTGTAATTTTATTAGTTCGGAATTAGAATTTCAGAAATATAAGAGGTCAACAGGTTCCTTTTTTAACAAGTACTAATATTCCAATTCGTCATGATCTATTTAATTTTGGTACTTAAAAATTAACTGTTCTAAATTTTTTGTGATAATCAATTAGGTTATATATAATATGTAGGATTGCGAAGCACCCAACGTCCAGGTACATGGCGTTTATGACATGCTACCTGGGACACAGCTGGTCTGCAGGCGAGCAGTGATGGCCTGCAGAACCGTGTCCTCTGCTTCGTAGGTTTTAAGGATATCTTTAAGGATACGAATGAGAGAGAGAGAGAGAGAGAGAGACGAGTAAGACGAAGGACGAATGGATGTATGAATGTATGAATGAGGACAGTGTAGTTGGAACAGCGTAGCAGTGTAGATCGAGCGAGAGTAGTTTAAACAACGTTGTAGTGTAGATCGAGCAGCAGCGTAGAGTAAAACCTGTGCCGTATAGCGTAGTATAAGATAGTGTAGAAGTCTTTTAATAAATATAACAGTTCCGCGTCAATTACATTACACTTACACCGGCTTGACTTTATTAAAACTTCCAATCCCACAAATATTTTATTCAGTTCTTGAAAATATTCTTTAGAATCAGATAGACAGGTGTTTAACACGACTGCATTATTAATGTTTTATACATCAAAATTTAAGTCGTTTGTTCTTTTACCTAGGGTAAATATAAATATTGCAATATGAGGATTTTGTCGATCTATTTTCATAATTTTGTTCATTACTTAATAATGATGTAATTTTGGATTTTAAGGAATAATTATATTTATTCAATTAATAAACATGTCATTACTTATTTTTATAATAAACA
This sequence comes from Nomada fabriciana, assembly GCA_907165295.1. Classification (NCBI taxonomy): domain Eukaryota; kingdom Metazoa; phylum Arthropoda; class Insecta; order Hymenoptera; family Apidae; genus Nomada; species Nomada fabriciana. The sequence continues at coordinate 14,123,299 of OU015689.1, forward strand.
ATAAAATATAAGACAAATAAATATAAAATATATAAAACTTCCGAACGAACTAAAGAATGCTGTTATGTTCGTCAGAAATACTAACCCACCCCTGGTTCGCGTACTGATTACATGTTTAGATGTTTACATTTACAAGTGACAGAGTCGAATTCTGAAATTGTTTAGTATATACTATATACGACTACATATATACGTTATAATTGACTCGACTTTTTTCTTATTCATTCTGAAAAATTCTCATTTTTTATTAATGTAAAAGGGAGGGCGAAAGTATTCGCGCACTGTAACAATTAAATGCCTTTTTTAAAATTAAACGGAAGGATTGCTTTATTCTGAAAAGTCTAAATAATTAGTTTACAAGATATTTGGGATATCTCTAATAAAAATCAAAGTACTGCATTTTATAAATATCAGTAAGTAGTGTACATGTTGAAAATGTTATTAAAATCGGTTAATATTGCTCTGAGTTCCAAATGATTAAAAGCTTTGCATTAGTTTGCGCTGTGCATAATTAAATATACATATACTTAATGAATTAATTATTCGATACGCTATCGAAGGCATACATTTGATGGTGAATCTTGAACCTCATGATAAAATCTATTCATAACTCCCGCAACTTAAATTCAGTTTATCGGTAGATTATCCAACATACTTATACACATATGGCTTTCAAAAACTATTAATTACGTATTGAAGTCTCTACTTTAATGTATATCTGTTCCGTCAGTTAATTGTTCAAGGGTTTAGTGCACGAAAATAACAATTTGGGAAAAGTCAATCCTAGATTGAACTTTTGCTTCGGTCATAAGTAACCCAGGTTTACCGCGGACGTTTATTTCAGGTCAACGTGTTCACAGAGTGCTAAACTGTATTGTATTGTAAGATATCCATGATTATTCTAGTATGTTTTTATGTTTTTAAAGAATCAGGCAAATAAAGAACCAGGTGGTCAAAAGCGTTTCTCCTCGGCTCGGAGGGATCGAAAATCGTTTCGCCTCGGCTCGGAGCAATCGTTCGGAAGTGTTTCATGCTCGGTCGTTCCTTTGTTCTGCAAATTTTATTACGATATTGTTAAAGTTTGAATGCTTAAAATGAGACAACACGATCATATTTGCTTCATATTGCAACTCGTTTTTGTAATTTATCAACGCAAATATGATCCAAATTATATCGCGTTTGGTGTTATTTTAATCACAACAGCCTCAGCAATATTTTAATAAAATTTACAGAACGAAATAATTAACAATAAAAAAGTTATATAGTTGCATTAGTGTTGTCTCACCGATACATAGGTATCTGACCTTACTTTCACTCTCTGTCCCATTCAGCGGCCATCGATGTCGGTGCCTTTCTAAAAGGGTGTTACGCTATCGCGTTAACGGGGCTTAATGTCTAGTAACATCGAACCTGCTATCGACTATAAAATCGTAACTATCGATAGCGATTATAATTTAGGAGCGAAATTCGAAGTTAGATGAACATACGCGATACTCCGATCAGTACATTGTTTAATTATTGTACGTTTCGATATCACTATCACTAGATATCACTAGATATTAGGGCCTGCTAACGCGATAGCGTAACACTACTGTTACGCTATCGCGTTAGCAGGCCCTAATATCTAGTGATATCGAATCAAGGATCGACAATATAACTATAACAATCGATAGCGATAATAAATTAGGAGCGAAATTCGAAGCCGGATGAGCATACGCGCGATAAATACAGCAGTACATTATTTAAGTACCAGCCGTAGGTTCTCGAACAATAGGAAACTCTGAGCATTCGAATCTTAGAACACTTCACTTGCAAGATTATAAAAGTCATTTATTACGGACCATAAAGAATTGGCTAAAGTCTACTGAAACATGTACGACCTCCGGAGGTTGTCAGACCCCGCGATATCCTGTTCTGGCCGCCACATGTTCTACCGTTGAACAAAGGACATCGCAAGAGCCACTTGACTCTTCGCGCGCTTTCTCCGACCCTCGCGCGTTTTCCCTCAGCTTTCCCGCGTTTTCCCCAAATACGCGCGTACCCTGACGCCCTTACCGAGAAGCGTAGCACTGCCACCACCACGCGCCCAAGGGCAAATAGAAACCCAACAAGAACCAACTCCATTGGCCGAGGACGATTTCGAAGGAGGACCCAGGAACCCAGGAAGAGGAAACAGCTGTAATGGAAAGAAGAAGAAGCCCCGCACATCAGATAAAATTGAGTCGTGATCAGAGATCAACTTAGCCTTGAACAGAGCTACTTCGGCGAATTACTTGTACAAATAAATACTATCTCTTGAAATAAAACAGTGAATCTTTATAAAAGTCTTTATAAAAGTTAGTGTTCCTTGAATATTCCGCGCTTTTCTACAAGCAGAGTAATAGATGTGGCAATAGTGCGACTTTCAAAATTCGTATCTCCTTCATCATGTGCTATCGTTCAGAAGCATGTCTTGCTCGCTGTGTAATACATCGACAAACCACTTTCTGTCGTATAGGAGTCAGTGAGTGAAAAAGATGGGGGCCCAATAGGTGTTGCAAGTCTTCGTATCCGTGAGACAACACTAATGCAATGATGAAAGTTTTTATTTTTATTAATTTTGTTCTGGAAATTTTATGTTGACGTTCTTATGCTTAAAATGAAACTAAACACAATACAATTTGGATCATATTTGCTTCATATTGCAACCCGTTTTCGAAATTTATGTAACGCAAATATTATCAAAATTATATTGTGTTTGGTGTCATTTTAATCGCAACAGCTCCGCAATATTTTAACAAAATTTTGATAAAGACATAATAAGTAACAATAAAGAAATTTTATAGTTGCATCAATGTGGTCTCGCCGATATGTGGGTATGTAATATATCTTTGTTGGTGCTTGCACAGTAGCCGGGTTCTTGAAGCTCGCCCGAAATTTCTAAGGAGGCAAAGTTCATCCGTCGTCGTTAAGACTTTCGACCGGTTCCGAACTGCGAGTTACCCGCAAACTCGCCTTCTCCAAGATTTCACGCGAACATTTTCTGAACTTGCAAATTCGTACTTTTCACCTCGAGTCAGTTACTCTTTGATTGTTACTTACTACTAGTACTTGTACCCAGCTTTATATAATTCATTAATTCTTAAAAAATTGGTTGCTGGCGGCCGCTAAAACTACATATTTTCAGTGAATTATTACAAATTTTATAAAATCTTATTCTCATCGAAATTGAGTGGAAGTTTGTAGTCGAATGTTTTATTTTATTGTAAGATCCTTCCGGGATTTACAGTGATTTCAAGGAAGAAATTGATCGAATTCATGCAGAACCCTGAGTCCACGGATTACGGCAAAAGTTGAATTTTTGGGGTAGCTTTTGACGCAGCAAAATTATTCAGAAACCAAAGTGGTTGGATTGCAGTAAACAACGCTAGTTTATTTGGACTTGTGAGGCGCTTTTATGCGCTTTAGTTCTTCTTTTGTTTACGTTAATATAGATGGGGTATTCTTCCCTTCCGTTACGTGTAAACATGTGTGTTCTTATAGTGTGAATAATGAAGAAAGTATATCCAAAGAAATCGCGGTCTAAACACTAAATACCATCAGGTTATAGGCTTAGATGATAATAGACTGTGCTAAATAAAGTAGTGGAGAAAAAAAAGAACGAGCAAAGAAAAATTACAGTTCTGTCCGGTTAACCTAAAATTAACGAAAGAATATTACGCCACATGGGCAATCCAAATGAAAGCGATATTAATTAAATACAAAATGGTTAATGGGATTATGTAAGCGGATTGCGAAGAAAACCAGAAGCCAAAGGCACCATTTGGGATAGAAACGACCAAAAGGCAAGGGTAAGTATTATACTTTCGATAAGTACTTCACAAATATTTTATGTACAACATTGTGGTACGTCAAGAAAAGTAAGGGTCAATTTATAATATGTATACTCATCCAAACATCTTGCGAGGAAAGCAAATCTTCTCACACAAATATTATTTAAAAAATTAAAGGAAGGTGAAAGTATGGTATAACATTAGAATGTATTTTGAAATCATACTTCTGTAGGCGCATTATGAAGAAATGATTGGAGTGATTTTTTGCGATGCGCGCGCACCGTGTAACACAAGGTCTACACCATGAAGCTGTCTGCTAAACCCCTTAAGAAAAGGGCTACCAACAAAATAACTTCAAACAATAGAAGTAGAGATCTCCATTGCACGCACATGTTGGCATGCGCGTCGCTTTTCATAGCTGTATTCAACTGTATTTATACTATTTGAATACAGTAATTCTTCGCTTGGCGCTCGCTACGATCTCCCCCGACGGCGCTCGCGATTCATCCCCACCACTGGGGGGAATCCCCCCGGGTTCTAGCCGTCACGTCCCGGCTGTTGATACTTGGGGTAACCATTGAAAGATTAAATGCTTCGTATCTGTGAGACCACACTAATGCAACGGCGAAACTTGTTTATTGTTACCTATATCGCTATAATTTTTTTTTGGAAATATTGCTGAGATTGTGGTGATTAAAATAAGACCAAACACGATAGAATTTGGATTATATTTACTTCCTTAGTAATGTTATATGTAATGGGCTCGGATCCTTACACGGAAAGCTCCCGAACGGTATGGTTAGTTTTTAATAAAAACACAGTTTGAAATTCCTAAACTGAAGGCAAGTTCCATAGGATTTCTAGAAAGCCATGCGGTAATTATTTAGAAAAGGGGGGGTCCCACCGATTTTGATGATTTTTAAATATGATGTAGAAATCAACATTTTGAGTAACTTTTTCCTATACATATAACCGCCGCTCGGCCTTAGTTTCCGAGACTTTTGCCAAGAAACATCGGTACTACTACATAGCATTCTGCCTATACGTACGCGTCCGTTCTAGCGTATGCGTAAGCGTTCGATCAGCGATCGTTCACGGTTTCTTCAAACACATCGGACGGCCGGCAATGGACGCGTATAACGGGTGCGAACTCGATTTGGTTTATGCTTGAAAGAATAAAAATCCGAACCGAACCTTACTCAAATCGAACTTTTCTACCTAATAACTATTTTAATGGATTAAGTTCGGTTTAGGTTTGGGTTAGTGTATTCATGCCACACATTCATTGTTGCATTTAATAAGGAGATCAATGCAGATCAAAATTCGCTTTACACATTGTATAATGTTCGTCGCTGGACGCTACGCTGTTATATATAGAAACGATGGACAATTGCCGATCAAACACTTACGCATACACTTTCACGAACGCGTACGTATATGCAGAATTCAATGTAGTAGTACCGATCATTTTTGGGAAAAATCTCGGAAAATAAGGCCGGGCGGCGGTTATATGTATGGGAAAAAGTTGTTCAAAATGTTGATTTCTATAACATACTCGAAAATCATCGAAATCGGTGAGACCCCCCCTTTTCTAAATAATTACCATGAGTGGTACGGTAGAAGCGCCGAAAACACAGCCGTCGGCACGTGCCCGTGCTCGAGAATCAGGTGGATCAAATTCGTCGCGGATGCCCTCCCGGCGCTCGTCGACATTCGTTTCTGTGTTCCTCGAGGAACGTCGACAAGCCCTTGTGTCGAGCGCCGGGAAGGCATCCGCGACGAATTTGATCCATCTGATTCTCGAGCACGGGCACGTGCCGACGGCTGTTTTCGGCGCTTCTACCGTACCACTCATTTCGTTATTATATTCAATTGTAAGTAAGTAAATATGATCCAAATTCTATCTTGTTTGGTCTTATGTTAATCACCACAATACCAGCAATATTTCAAAAAAAAAATTATAGCGATATATGTAACAATAAAAAAGTTTCGCTGTTGCATTAGTGTTGTCTCACCGATACGAAGGCATTTAATCTTTTACGCTCGGTGTCCCTTTCTGTGGCCGCCGAAGCCGGTGCTACATAGTAGCCGTGCTCTTAAGATAAGGCCGAAATTTCTAAGAACCCAAAGTTCACCTATGTACGCTCGGCGCTCGCGGCCGGTCCCGAGCAGCGAGTGCCAAGCGAAGAATTACTGTATTATGAACATACAGGCATATCTATTACATAGAAATTACAATGTCCGACCAATTTTAACTTAATTCGCTTTTGTAAATTTTAAGGGCCATCTTTTATAGTATTTACTACCTTTTAGCGTGCAGAACGTATGGGTTTTGAAAATATGAAATTTTAGCAATTGTTTTGTGCTTTTACAGTAATATGTAGTTATTCAAGTTACTCTTGGTACGAAATGATTCTGTGGAATTTTTACAAATAAAATTGCAGGTTCGTAATCAGCACAATAAAATCTATAAAAAACGCCTATCAAATGTTACAAAGTGTTGAATAGTGTTATATACAATGTGTGAATTTAAGGATGGACAAATAATCACATACACGTAGAGAATAATACTAGACATTTTATTTTATTTTAAATTATAGTGTAAAAAACAAAGTTCTTCTAAACTTTCCGGCAACAATCTTGTTCGCAGCGGCGTTACAATATTTCCTGCGTTGGAAAATAATCGTTTGCTACAGGTTTGTGTTGCCGGAATTGCAAGCACATAACAATTGCAAAAATTTCATATTTTCAAAATCCATACGTTCTGCACGCTAAAAGTTAGTAAATACTATAAGAGACGGCTCTTGAAGTTTACAAAAGCGAAATAAGTTAAAATTGGTCGGATATTGTACTTTTTATGTAATTGATATGCCTGTAAGATCATAATATAGTATGTAAACACTATTGGGATCCCGAGACATTGCGTCGTATAGTCAGGTTCGGGTTCTCCATTTCTCCATACGCCTTTCGGGATCCCGATGCGTTCGGGATTGTGATGGGACTTTCTCACCAAAGATATGTAGATGATGCCAAATCGATAGATTTGAGCATCAGCCAGGATAAAGAAAGGTTGGGAAAATAAGTGCACAACGAAGTATTCTATACGAGGTCGAAAATTAGACTGTCTGTATTTCTTTCTTGTGTACAGCGAGATGCATCCTTAGTTTTGTCGGTTCGGGGCCATGTGCTATGGCCAGCTATGGTGTCCTCTGGTGGGTAGGAGAGGGGATGGGGCGCCGAGGTGTCCCATGTGGCGTCTTGGGTCACACCCCCCAACGTAGATTGAACATAGTCCCTTAGGTTCCGCAATGGCTTTAATGGTTTTTTTTTTTTTTTTTTTTTTTGGTATGTTGAAGGTTACTCGTGGCGTTTTTGTCGGTATTACGATATGATGTAACGAATATCCCACAGGGAATCGGTAATAATGGGGAATTTTAGTACATATACAAGTTTGTTCTTTACTATTGCGATGTGTACTTGGCAGAGTTCGATCAATTCCGGATAGTCTTGTAGTGTTATGCGTATTTGCCATTGTACTGCGGACTGCTCACTCAATTTAATTAATGCGTGCATGAAATCGCTAGGTTTAATCAGTTCAGGGTGAATTTGTCCGTGTCGTCTCAATGTTAGTCCGGTGATTAGTGTTCCTATGTCTTCCGTGATTTCGTCCACCAGCATGCCTATGATTGTTAATTGTGCGGTAACGTCGGTCGAATGCCGTTGTTTTGTCGCGGTTCCGATCAAACGTTTCAAAGTCTGTGAGTTGATGTCTCCTGATGTCAGTAAGCTTTTGTTGTCACTGTCGTGTAGCAATGTTCTGATTATAGCTGTTTGATTTGAAATGGCACACGTTAGCGTGTCGCGGTCGTCAAATAATTTACCTATATTCCTATTTATTGTGGTGAGGTCGTTTTCTGTGAGGGTTCCGTATAGGGTTTTGGAAGCAGATCCGATGTGATTGAATAGACCTCTTCTGACTCTACGATGTGTAAGCAGGTCGAGTCGTCGCGACAGTTTCTTCAATCTTTGTAATCGCAATTTGACAAATTGCAGTTCGCGTTGGGCATCGCAACTATATTTTGTGCAGTGCTCTTCGGCGGAGGTAGGCATGTGGTTCGCTTGGTCAATTCTTCTTCGTAGGTGTAGGCCTGTCCTATTGTTTCGACGTAGACGTTCGTATTCTCCAACGTTAACAGCGTAGCGTGTGTCAACGCGGGCAGGAGGAGGTGGACAATCGTGAGTACCATGGTCCTGCTGAGAAATTCATCGGAAGTAAGGTTTGATTCTATTACCGTGGATTTTGAAGCGTCTGTTTTGATATTCTATAAGATAGTTAGGAGTTTCGACAGTTAGTATGGTGGCTGGTCCTAGCCATTCTGAAGATAATTTGTTGAGCTTTGATTCGTTGTGAATCAATATCTGGTCGCCGATATGAAATATTGGCTGCAACTTGATTAATCGGTGGTCTTGTTTCCTTTTGTACTCCTCCTTATTTTTTGCAATTATGACCCGCGGCTTTTCTAAATAGATGTTGTGCCTGTGCTTCCACATTTTCAGCAATTGGTCCTTCGTCATTGCTGGTGTGGTTGCGATGGTTGAAGGAAGGTTGGCTTGTCTTCCGAACGTCATTTCGAATGGCGTATGTCCGGTTCCATCATGTCGTGCGGTGTTATAGCCGAAACATATTGTGTTAAGGGGGCCGACTCTTTTGGGGCCAACTCCGAATCGATCTAAGCGCCATTAAAAGAAACGGACGTTAGTGAAAACAGAAAGATCGTCTACTTCGTCATTTGGCGGTGTGACATCTAACGTCATTATACAGAATTAAAAACTCATGATGTGACATCTAACGTAATTAGGTAGAATTATAAACGGGGAGTGGGATCCATAGTTGCCAAATCACATCATTTGAGAGTTCGGTCGCACCATTGCCATATCTGTTACATCAGCAAAATGAATCGGCTTGAGCCGAGATTTTGATTCCTGCCGGGACATAGTCATAGCTGCTGAGCCGCTTGGAACTGTTTCGTAGGTTCGAATCCCCCTCCGGTGCATTTTTTTACATTCATATTTTTTTAATTCCTAACTATATGACAATGATCAGTATTTGCTTACCAATATTTTAAAAACATTTGTTAAATATTTTAATTTAATATACGTAAATATGAAGTTGGAGATGAAGCTTTTCGGGCGACCGTTTCTCTTGCCATGTATCTTGCCAATTATGGTACTGTTTAACAGTTTTAACATTAAAATAAAATGTGTGGAGCGCATTTTCAGACGTCTTAGATTAAACAGTCTTGAGGAAGTGCTAGAAACCTCATGTGATGTTTTACTACTATTTCGCCTTTCTTTTAGACCACACAATTATTTCTTTTTTACAAATAATCGGAAATAAAGCAAAATATTTATTCGTACTGGTTTTATGAGAGTACCGAATATGCATATATTGATAATTTTTAATTGGTCATTGCGTAGGATGACAAACGAAAAATACGGAGACATAGTTGATATTGTCATATCTATTACAGTTTTGCTTTTCAGGAAAGCTTCGGTAGATTCGACACAAGTTGAGATTTTGATTTTTTCCGAACATAAAAGACAATAGTGCAAATGAGAGAAGAGATTCGAGAGTCAAGTTGAAAAAAACAGATTGATAAAACAATATTCATTTTTGGAACTTATGAGAGAGGGGCTCTTATTGCTGCTTGACATAGGTCGGGCACAGGCAGCTGGTGGGCCGCGGGCCACGCGGTTCATCTTACAAACAAATGACGACGCTCACCCTGCGTCATAGCGCGGTGGCACACCGATTCCCGTCTTGCTGTCCTTGGATAGGTACATCTGACGCCATACATAGCTCTATCTTTGCATACATAGCTTTCCGTTGCTTAGAGCGAGCAACGCTGGGAGCTAAACAAAACGATTTTTAACACATACATGCCCACATAATCATTTGAATACCTATTCAAGCACCTTCGATAATCTTACATATATTTTAATTATATTACAATTATATTATTGTTGTATAATATAGTTAATATATTTCATATATATTAACATAGCAACTTTATTGGTAATATAAATGAAACGTACCACCAAATGATTTAAAGTTTGAGTTACACATTATAAGCTGTGGATTGACGTGTATACACGTCTAGATGTTAGAAATATCAAGCAGTTCCATAATTGACAAGATACATGGCAAGAAGACGGTAGAAAAAAGCGTTTCAACTTCATATCCACGTATATTAAATTAAAGTATTTAACTAATATTTTTAAAATATTGGTAAGCAAATATTGATCATTGTCATATAGTTAGGAATTAAAAAACAATTAATGTAAAAAAACATTAATGTAAAAAAATATACCCCAAGGCGACTCGAACCTACAAAAAAGTTTACAGCGGCTCGAATCAACATCTCGGCTCGAGCCAATTCATTTTGCTGATGCTTATGTTATAATTGTAACAGATGTGACAACAGCGTGACAGAGATCTTAATACGTGCCGGCAACTATGCCTTACTGGTGTCGGTGTGCACGCATCACGTATTCACGTATGATCGCCGTTCGTGGTGTGAAATTATAACTTACATTTACCGACTGATTTGTATTTTTATCGACCCTGACGGTAACTGGATCAAATTCACTACGATTTATCATAAACGCCCCTGGCGAAAAATCAGTGAACTATTCTTACATAATTCTTACGTCGGATGTGTGCAAATCGTATTTAAGATTCTCCGCTTTCCAGAAGTGATAAATTGTGAAAAATCGAATTCCTGTGATCTTGTGCCAGTTCAAGGAAGTCGGACACTGGTCTGGAGACTATTTTATCAGTGAAAAAACCATTAAATCGTTCAGTATTTGCGACCGGTGAAATGTGTCAACATGCCTGCAGCCATCTTGCTGTCTACATCGGTGTCTGTCTCTAGCTTGCCAGTTTAAGAAATAGATTTCATCTGAACGCATGGTGTTTATTCGCGTTCAAATGCAACCCCCTAACTGTGGTGAAGTCTATCCGTGTGTGCTATATCCGCGAAAGTTTCATTAATGCAATTATTGAGACAGGATTTCTGAAATACGAAATCGGGTCTCTCAGTCGCGCATGGCGTATACGTGCATGCTTTCCTGTGTTTGTGTGAGTGCACGCACACACGTCAAGGCGCCTGGAGTCGGCCCCCTTAAATACAATTTGCACGCTTCGAACGTAAGAATAGTTCACTGATTTTTCGTCAGGGGCGGTTATGGTACATTGTAGTGAATTTGACCAAGTTACCGTCAGGGTTGATAAAAAGACAAATCAGTCGGTAAATGTAAGTTATAATTTCGCACCACGAACGGCGATTCATACGTGAATACGTGATGCGTGCACACAGACACCAGTAAGGCATAGTTGCCGGCTTGGATCAAGATCTCTGTTACGCTGTGGTCACATCTGTTACAATTATAACCATCAGCTAAATGCATCGGCTCGAGCCGAGATGTTGATTCGAGCCGCTGCAAACTTTTATGTAGGATCAAGTCCCCTTGGAGTATATTTTTTAAATTAATTTTTTTTCATTACTAAGTATATGACAATGATCAATATTTGTTTACAAATGTTTTAAAAATACAGTAAAAGAAGTATCTATATAAGCGAAAGCATCGAGACTGAATGTTCGCTTATATCGGATACTTCCTACATTGTTTGAAATTTGCCGACAGCGTCGAACGTAGAAAAGGACAGCGAGTAAAGAAAAAGGACCGAGCAGCCAAACCAAAACAAAACGCAGCGTATCGGTGAAACAATACTAATGCAACGATGAAACTTTTTTATTTTTTTTTTATAAAACTTTATCCAACAGATATGTGACATTTTTCTGATTAAAATAACACCAAACACGATATAATTTGGACCATATTTACTGTACCATATTACATCGAGGTCCAATCATTGACCCGTTCACTTATACAGCGTACCTACAGTCGTGGACTTTCGCACTATAAAATCTTCACTCCAGGTTCGCGATATATGTACATATGTTTAAAAAGCATTCAAAATTTAGCACAGGTGCTAAATGATAGTTTTTTAGTTATCAGATTTTATTTAGCAGATCTGCATGTATAAGATTTGTTAAACAGTTAAAGTTAAAGTTAAAGTTAAAGTTAAAGTTAAAGTTAAAGTTAAAGTTAAAGTTAAAGTTGTAAAAAAAAGAGCTGATAATAAAAATATTGGTATTGCATTGGTATGTTAAAGAGTGTATTAGGCCTTTGATCTTTGCTGAATGCCACGATCGCAGCTTCTCTTTTCTTTTCGCCACTAAATATAGTTCAAATTATATCGTGTTTGGTATCATTTTAACCAGAGCAACGTCAGCTGTGCTGTGTAAATGTTTCATAAGAAAAAGATGAGAAATAGCAAAGTTTCACCGTTGAATTAGTATTAGCTCACCAATATACCCGATCCAGGATCACGTGACATTATGTTGTATACCAACTTACTCACTACTTTTAGTCAGCTTATATGACAAGCTACGAATTAGTCATAGCGCATCTAGTTTTAGATGAACAGTTCTTTCCACTCCGATACCAAATTTTCCAAGTCTCCTCGCGATACGCAACAACCCCAACCATTACCCATTAACCATCCTCTGATTCTTGAACTTCAAACTTCCCTTTCCATCCCTGTTCTAAAACAAAGACAATTCCTACTCCCCCACTTTTTACACTCTTAAATATATTCGACCACCATCAAAAAGCTCCAGAGCTCCCTTATACTAGAGACCGTTCACCACGCAGTTCTACTTGAGTAAAATTGTTACGGGAATTACCAGGAGTACTTCGCCGCTCCGTGGATCCGTCTAACAATAAGTGTCCGTAAAGCTTAATTGTACTTATCCAATATAATAAATAAAGCTCTGCGGAATACAACAATTAATTGACAATCGACTCTTGGGCCCCTCGAGGGGTATACCCCCCAGTAGCGGGGATGAACTCTTCGGTTATATCGGATACCACTTTTCCGGTTATATGGAGACTATACTGTATTTGTTAAATACTTTAATTTAATATACGTAAATATGAAGTTGAAGTGCTGCTTTCTTCTCATGTATCTTGCCAATTATGGAACTATTTGATATTTCTAACATTTAGACGCGTATACACGTCAATCCAAAGCTCAAAATGTGTAACTCAAAATTTCAATCATTTGGTGGTATGTTTCTCACAAAAATGCGAACAAACCAGAGAATGAGACATGTATGATCGATGTGCTGTATGCGTAAAAATAAAAACATCGCGGGTCTCATGGTCAAGTGGTATCACGCGGATGTCGTCTATAGGCGACGCTCGTAGCGAAAGGGTTAATAACTACACACGTCTGTAACACTAGTTCGCCGAGCGATCAAAAACTGAGCGACTGAACTCAACGACCAAACTGGACGACTACAAAGTTGTTAATATCGCGGGGACCTTCGAACATCATGGATGTCGAATACATTGTTATTGAGGGGAAAAGGCTGTTGGGAGGTCAGCGGTTACAGTACAAAATTAAACGATGGATTTAACACAATATACAGGGTCCGGCAGAGTATATGACCACCCTCTTAATGGGGGGTTACTGGGGTGATTCTGAACAATTTTTTCCTTTACCAAAATGTTGGTTGAAGCTTCGTTTTTGAGTTATTAACGAAAAACACTGCCCAATCGGAGCGCTCGGGCGCGTGGATCTCAACCTCGCTCGGTCGTGGTCGTGAACGAAGGCATTGGGACAGTTATGTTACCTCGTCTTAAATTAAGAATAATGTGGAATTATTCGTTATTCATGAATAACAAATAAACTAATAAGTGTTCGATACGTTTATTCGTTATCCGAAAAAACAAAGTATTTTATTACTTATGAATTATTATTTGTTTAACAGCACGTTTTCGGGTGGATAAATTGTTTTAAGAAAAACGGTTTGGATAAATAATGTTAGAAAAAGGCTAGTTAAACTTACCAATTCGTGCACAAATTAACCTGCTCCGAAGGAAGGGGGTCCTTGACACTGGGTCATTGCGTCGATCCCGACCTTCCACAACAGCTGATGTTACAGCCGTGTCGATGCACTGTCAGTTTTCTTGCACGGTAACTTCACTTAACGGTCACTTTCACTTTTTCATTTTTTAAAAAATTGTTGCTATCCAGTCGAATACAACCGTGGCGCGAACGAACGAAAAGATTCAGCGCAAGGTGTTTGATCGCCGGGATGCAAGTCGAGGTACCGAGAAGCGGCAGCATTATTATTAAAATCGCACTGCACAAATAAAACAAACATTTGATTGTACTCCTGATTTTAAAGATACATGTTGCTCGTTCGAATAGACGAATGACTCTGCCAGCTAAAGCGTTTCCTTGGTCCTAGATGAACATTCGTTAAAGAAGGGATATTGTTATAATAGAATGCAGAAGAAATGTTTCTTACTGGGACGCTTAAGTGGCTAGCAGTTTTGGCGTCAACCTCCACTACACGAAAGAATACCCCTGCGCTCTAGGGGGTGGCATGGTTTTCGTAACTACGGACCCCGATTGCGAAGCGAGACCACACACACCAGACAGTGTGGGATTACACTGTTCGAGAAATTTCAATAGAAGCGAAATAGTTTTCAAAACACATGGCGGCGGCAATGGTATATTGGAAACGAAATTATTTTATAACTTTCGTTAATGCTTTCCTTAGCAGAAATCTATTCGGAAAGCGTATCGTATTCTAATTTCTAATTTATTGAAAGATCTGCCCTATCGCGTGAACTTCGTTAATTTCAATACAAATTTCAATAAAATAAAATTCAATAAAAAAAATTGAAATGGATGTATTCAATATAAAATATTGAAATTAACGAAGTTCACGCGATAGAGCAGATCTTTCTGCTAAGGAAACCATTAACGAAAGTTATAAAATAATTTCGTTTTCCATATACCATTGCCGCCGCCATGTGTTTTGAAAACTATTTCGCTTCTATTGAAATTTCTCGAACAGTGTAATCTCACACTGTCTGGTGTGTGTGGTCTCGCTTCGCAATCGGGGTCCGTAGTTACGAAAACCATGCCACCCCCTAGAGCGCAGGGGTATTCTTTCGTGTAGTGGAGGTTGACGCCAAAACTGCTAGCCACTTAAGCGTCCCAGTAAGAAACATTTCTTCTGCATTCTATTATAACAATATCCCTTCTTTAACGAATGTTCATCTAGGACCAAGGAAACGCTTTAGCTGGCAGAGTCATTCGTCTATTCGAACGAGCAACATGTATCTTTAAAATCAGGAGTACAATCAAATGTTTGTTTTATTTGTGCAGTGCGATTTTAATAATAATGCTGCCGCTTCTCGGTACCTCGACTTGCATCCCGGCGATCAAACACCTTGCGCTGAATCTTTTCGTTCGTTCGCGCCACGGTTGTATTCGACTGGATAGCAACAATTTTTTAAACGTAGGAACGATAAATCGTTCCAAAAAGTGAAAGTGACCGTTAAGTGAAGTGACTGTGCAAGAAAACTGACAGTGCATCGACACGGCTGTAACATCAGCTGTTGTGGAAGGTCAGGATCGACGCAATGACCCAGTGTCAAGGACCCCCCTCCTTCGGAGCAGGTTAATTTGTGGACGAATTGGTAAGTTTAACTAGCCTTTTTCTAACATTATTTATCCAAACCGTTTTTCTTAAAACACAATTTATCCACCTGAAAACGTGCTGTTAAACAAATAATAATTCATAAGTAATAAAATACTTTGTTTTTTCGGATAACGAATAAACGTATCGAACACTTATTAGTTTATTTGTTATTCATGAATAACGAATAATTCCACATTATTCTTAATTTAAGACGAGGTAACATAACTGTCCCAATGCGTTCGTTCACGACCACGACCGAGGTTGAGATCCGTTGAGAGTCACGCGCCTGAGCGCTCTGATTGGCCAGGGTTTTTCGTTAATAACTCAAAAACGAAGCTTTAACCAACATTTTGGTAAAGGAAAAAGTTGTTCAGAATCACCCCAGTAACCCCCCATTAAGAGGGTGGTCATATACTCTGCCGGACCCTGTATAATCTTTAATGATTTCCTACGCTACAACTGTTTTCAATGAACGTCTCTCTACGACTGCTCTCGATCGTCTGTCCCCAAAGGCGGCGCACAGCCCTTGAGGTGGTTTACGTTAGCTGGCGCCCGATAGGAATCGTCGCGATATCGGCGCGACAATCTCAGGCCCTAACGTAAACCACCATGGCCGTGCAAAAGCAGACCCCATACGTAAAATCCCCTACAGCTCGGCCATCCTGACAGTATGATCCGTCCCGGTCATACCCACACGATTTTTCTATTACCCAATATCAAAGAACACATACAATAGCTGTACGATTAAACAATAACAGAAAATAGACACACGATAATTTCACGATTACACAATAATGGAAAATAGACATACAATAATGTCACGATTATACAAAAACAATTAGCACACACGAATAATAGCAAAAACACACAATAACAATATATAAAACAAAAAATGTCGCTCGCACTATCTAATCCGGTAAATCATGGATCCAATGTTTGAGAATTTGTTTAAACCAAGTTAAACGAAGGGTATCACAATTCATAACAATTTTAAAGTTTCTCCCACACAAATATACAATATACAGTAATTCTTCGGTAAGCGCTTGCTACTCGGGACCGGCTGCGCGCACTAATCGAATTTAGGTGAACTTTAGGTTCTTAGAAATTTCGGCCGAGCCGTCTACTGTGCGGGCACCGACATCGACGGCCACAAAAAAGGACAGCGCGCGAAAGAAAGAGCGGAATGAGAAATCGGGCGTCAGTAAAGGATTAAAATGCCTTCGCATCGGTGAGACAACACTAATGCAACTATAAAACTTCTTTATTGTTAATTATTTCGTTCTGCAAATTTTATGAAAATATAGCTGAGGCTGTTGTGATTAAAATAACACCAAACGCGATATGATTTGGATCATATTTGCGTTGATAAATTATAAAAGCGGGTCCCTCCGAGCCGAGCATGAAACGATTCGGTACGATCTCCCCGGCCGAGGAGACACGCTTTGCGCGCAGTCAGAGTCGACGAGACACGCTTTCGTTCTTGTTACCCAAGCATTAGCATAAATAGTAGATAGTAAATTAGCATAAAAATTATGTAAACATGTAAGTCAATATGATCCAAATTATATCGTGTTTAGTCTCATTTTAATCACAGCAGCTTCACGAATTATTTAATATCATTTTCATAGCGCAATACGTAACAATAAAAAAAATTCACGGTTGCATTAGTGTGTTCTCACAGATACGAAGGCATTTAATCTTTCAAGGGATACCGCGCAAGTATTAACCGCCGGGACGTGTCGGCCGGCCCGGGGGGATTCCCCCCAGCGGTGGGGATGAAACGCGCTCACTAACGCTATACGACTCGCGTGACACTCATCGAGAAATTACTGTATTTATTGACTCTTTACGTTTAGGCAGCGGTTGAAGAACGCAGCGTACCTCACGGTAGGTCAGAGTACCGCCACTGAAGCAGGAACTTCTGCAGGTACCTCGTACGAAGTACTTCCGAGCACGTCTGCTGTGGATAATTTTCCGGCGGAAGAAATTACAGAAGAAGTAGATGAAGATATAGATAGTAGAAGAAGCAATGAGCTGCCAGTTAGCAATAGAGTACCTTTGGTAACAGACAACAACGAAGAGACGAGTTATATTGATGATAACAGTGACTGTTATGGTTGGTGGTAGAGACAGCAGAACCACAACAACCAGAAAAAACAATTTCAGAAGGAATAGACTTCGTTGATTTTGCGTATGTCTTCGAGCAAATTAAAAAGCTCCTAAAACATTCGGTTATTGGCTGTGGAAAATGAACTGTCTATAATGTACGGTGCCGAATGAGCAATAACGTAGAGCGTATATCCTGTCTTCGGAAGAGTGATGGTACTATGGATATCAACCATGCCGCTATTTCCGCAGCAATGATGACGGGCGGCGGATACAATCAACTGGAGGAATTATTGTCTGGCATGGACGTATCCTGTATGACGAAAAGGATATACGAGAAATGTCAGAATGACATAATCGATGCCTTCGATGTGGTCGCATAACGCGAGATGGAAGATGCAGGAAAAGAGGAAAGATCTTTGGCTATCGCAAGAGACGATGTACTGCCAGGATCGAATATACCGTGGATCGTAGTTGTCGCAGATGGCAGCTGGATGAAACGGTCATACCGCGGAGGTGATTATAATTCTCTTTCTGGCGTAGGAGCCATTGTGGGATACAGTACGAAAAAAGTACTATACGTCAGCGTGAAGAACGCTGAAGAAATTCTGCATGATTTGCCAAACAGCAGCTAAGAAGAAAGAGCACGCGAGCATCGGTGCTTCAAAAACTGGGGTCGTAATCAGAGTTCAACTGGCATGGAAACTGCTGCTATTGTAGAAGGCTTCAAATGCAACATAGGAATGCACGGCCTAGTATACAGCATATTGGTTGCTGATGGCGATAGAAACGTGTACAAAAAGATATTGGACAATGATCCATATAGAGAATATATGGTGCATGTACAGAAAATAGAATACACGAATCACCTGCTACGCAATTTCAGTAAAAAACTAAACGATCGTAGCAAAAGGCCGCTACAAAGAACTAAGAGCTATCGTAAAGCACAATGCTCTCCGCCTGCGAACTGGAATAAAGAAAGCTGCAGAATACCGGTTCAAAGAAAAAACAAGACTAGTTGAACAAATTAAAAACTTGAAAGAAGATATGAGAAATGTACCGAGTCACGTTTTCGGAGAACACACGGAGTGTCACACGGAGTGTCACACGGAGATGTTAGCGTACTTTTGTACTACATACTCTGACCCCAACAGAGTGGCCTACGTTCTACAGCTGAAAGAAGCAGGTATTTACCAAAATATTGAAGAAGCGTTGCAGCCACTTTTCGGTCAAGCTGAAAGATTGCTGCACAGCCTAAATAACAATGCTGTTGAAAGCATTAATAATATAATTGCGAAATTAATCGGAGGCAAAAGGATAAACTTTTGACGAAGTGGCTCGTACAAGGGTAGAGTCACCGCTGCTGTCGTCCAATACAATACAAAAGAGGCGTTTAGCAGATTGAGTATGGCAATGAATAAAGAACCGACAACCATTGTAAGAAAGATGGAAGGACGTCGGAAGCGTGCAGCAGAAATGGCAGTAAAATATAAAGCAGAAGCGAAAGCATCTTCCTACAGAAATGAAAAGCAATCATGCGACCAAGATTACGGCCCCAATGCAGAAAAACCAGATATGGAAGAAACAGCACACTCTTCCGAGTGCGAAAGGCGCACGGCTATACTCCACGAGTGGCAAAAGATGCGATGAACGATCGAAGTGGAAACCCCCCGATCGAGCGAATAGCGAAAAGTGGATAGCTTATAGAAAGAAATTATTAACTGCATCCAATTTTGGCAAGGTACGCCGATTACGAAAGGATACACCACGGGCAAATACATTGAAGAGTATAATGTACCCACAACTCTAAAATTTACGTGCTCTGGAATACGGAAGGGAAAATGAGGCAAACGCCTTGAGACAATTGGAAAAATTAGGCATCCGTATTCTACCGTGTGGCCTCTTCATCGATGCCATTGTGCCTTACTTAGGTGCAACTCCTGACGGCCTCGTGGACGATGATACCATCGTCGAAGTGAAATGTCCTGAATCGGCGAAGGATTTATCGCCTGGCGGAGCAATAGAACAACTTCCCGCTATGCGACGTATATTTCGAGGTGATGAATTGAATAAAAATCATCATTATCATTATCAAGTGCAAGGACAATTGCACATAACGAATAGGCAAAATGCTTTATTCTGTTTATGGACGCCGAAAGGAATAAAAATTATAAAAGTACCAAGAGATGATACATTCTGGGCAACAGAGATGGAGGAAAGACTGAAAAAGTTCTATGATGACTGCATGTTGCCAGAAATCATAGATAGTAGATTCAATCGACACCAACCGATTAGAGAACCTCCGTACATAAAAACAGGAGGAGCATGTACATGTGTGGTCAGTAATGCCAATAATTCACCGGCGAGTGTATCCAGCGCATATGAAAAGCCGGCGAATAAGGTAATGGTCCAAAATGGACCATTACATTACCATTACAAAAGTATGCCGAAGATGCATATTGAGAGTGAAGAGGACCGTCTATGACGGGGGTGGTGGTGGGACTCTTCACACTCTCCTAATAATTTATACTTGAAGCCATTCTTTCAGTGGAAATGACATGTATAAAAGCGTAAGTATGTCCCTTATCCCTTTGTTATGTAAATAATTAGATTTTTGGAAATAATCATGAATTTTCTTTAGTTATTTGCAGCAACCAATATCAAAGCCAAAAATTATGCTGTATGAAGCTAGAAAAGTAAGCAAGTCTACGTAATGCATACATAAAGATAAGTAAATTACATACATACATTAAGATTTTTATTGCATACATATTGATTAAAACTCGTTCTAACTTTTTATCACAGGTTCTAGGACAACTAACTGTAATTGAAAGGGATCATTGCCATTATAAGAAAATATTTCTGGCAAATACAAAACAATAATAATCGATTCTTCAGGTATCAGTTTTTACAGTTTAGTGGCGAGAACTTAAAAAATAATTTTTATTATACTTATATAATAATAATAATAATAATAATAATAATAATAATAATAATATAATACAACCATAATATAATATAATACAATATAATATAATACAATAATATAATATAATAATATAATATAATAATATAATACAATATAATACAATATAATACAATATAATACAACAAATAATAATAATACAACCCGTGTGGGTCCCGGGGAAGAATAGGCCCAAGGTATTCCCTGCCTGTCGTAAGAGGCGACTAAAAGGGAAACCCAAAATATGGAGACAAGGAGGAAGAAAAGATGCCTCGGAAAAATGCCGCCACCTGGAGATCGCCAGGGCGTGTCTGGAGCCGATGCTGGACACGGCAGCATGCAAGCCATCGGTGACAGTGATCCGAACAGGCGGGACACTGCCGGGAAACCCGAAAACAATACAGCCGATAATAGAAGACAGGACAACATAGAACAAAACAACATCACAAACCCAGCTGAGAATGTTTTGCAGGTGCAACCTGCAACCACCGAAGCTAACAAACAACGGCAACGCATGAAATGGACAGATGATATGAACCGAACCGTCATGCGCTGCTACTACAACGCTACAAAACTAGAAACAATAGCATCAGGATACAGACCGGAAGAGCAGTAATACTGAAAACATGCAACATCACCAGAAAATTCTTAAATTTAACATAGAGACCACTCAGGACTTGGCCTAGGCCCGTCCAAGAGGGAGGAAAAGCCCCAGAAAAGGGAGAAAATAGTGAAAACTGAATAATAATATCATAAATATCATCATAAATTGGACTACAACGGACCTAGAAAACATAGACAGAATAACACGAACACAAATGACAAAATTCCGGAAACTACACCCTAAATCATGCAAAGAACGCCTAACAATAAGCAGAAACGAAGGAGGCAGAGGACAAATAGACATACAGTCACTTCACAAGAAACAAATACAGAAGTTACGTCACTATTTCCACAACAACGAACACGAACTGCATAAAGCAATAGTACAAGCAGATAAAAATTACACCCCCCTAAACCTCAGAACACGAACCCAAATAATAGACAATTACAATGACAAAGAAAACACACAAATGAAAATGGACACCTGGGCAAGAAAACAACTCCACGGAAAGCACTATTACATAACAAGGAATGAAAATATCAGTAAAACAGACACATACAGATGGTTGCAAAAGGGATCCATATTTCCAGAAACAGAAGGTTTCCTGACCGCAATACAAGATCAAGTAATCGCCACCAGGAACTACTCAAAGCACATATTAAAAGATAGCCACATACAGGACGACAGATGCAGAAAATGCAAGCAGACACCCGAAACGATAGACCACATAACAGGCGGATGCAAACTCTTTCAAACTCTTTCTATTTGCCCTCTCTTCGTTCCCGCATCTTAGTCTGCCCAACTCTTTCATGCCTTTGTCTCTTTCTTTATCCTTCATCAAGTATCTTGGCCATCCCAACACCTTTACCTCCTCGTACCTTGGAGCAAATCTGGAGCTTCCCACTTTTTCACCTCTTTCTTGCTCCTGCCCTTCTCTGTCCCTTGCCACCAGTTCCTTCCATACCTCTACCCTTTTCTCCGCCTCTCTCCCCATGTAGCCGCATCTTCTGAAATAATCCTCCCTTTCTATTTCCCATCTCGTCCATTATCCCTTTTCTTCATCCTTTCTTCTTTCCTCCCAGCATTCTCTTACCAGTACGCTGACCAACCCTTTCCTTATTTGCTCGTCATACACTGCCGCCCTTTTTCCCATCCACACCCTCATCTTGTCCCTTTTCATCTCCTCCCTCACCAGGTACCCCAGGGTGTTCCTGCTTACCCCTAGGACCCACCTTGCATATACTTCCTGAAGTATTTCAATCAGTCCTGTCTCCTTCCACCCCCATACCTCCAGTCCGTACGCAGCCACACTTCTTACTATTGCATCAAACAACCTCCATCTCCATCTCACATTCCCGTTGAATTTTCTTTCACCTATACTCCATATTGTCCCCATTGCTAATCTGGCTTTCTTCGCCCTTTCCCTTACGTGGGCCTCATCCCCGTTTCCTCTTCCCAACCTGTACCCCAAGTAGCAAAATTCTTTCACCTCCTCTAGCCGCTCCCTTCCCCATCTCCACTCTCTTTCCTTCGGTTTCCTCCCTCCTTTGCTAAACACCATCACCTTAGTTTTTTCGGCATTCACCACCAGCCTTTTCTTTTTGCAGTATCTTTCCATTCTTCCCAACATTGCTTTTAGCTCCTCTTCTCTCTCGGCTAGCAGCACAATATCATCCGCATATGCAATCGTCCATATTCTTCTCTTTCCCACTAGGACTCCTCCGTCCTGGCCCCCCCTCATCACCTTCTCCAAGTCCACTAAATATAAATTGAAGAGACCCCGGACCCTCGGAGACCCTCGGAGACTTAACGGACATTCCTGCCTTACCCCCTTCTCAATTCCATTCTCTCCGATAATTCCTCTCCTACTTTCACTCTGCAACTTGTCTTTAAGTACATTTTCTTTAGTCTCCTTACTAGGCCCTCTCCAATCCCTCTCCCCCTCATCGAGCGCCATAGCACCTCCCTATTCGGACCATCGAAGGCCGCCTTTAGGTCAATAAAGGCAGCAAATAGTTTTCCTCTTTTTTCTTTTAACCTTCTCTCTACTATGTGTTTCATCATGTATATGCAGTCCGTTGTACCTCTCCCCTTTCTAAAGCCCATTTGCGTCTCCTCGAAACATTTCTCCTTCTCCGCATGCTCCACCAGTTTTTCATTTATTACCGCCGCGTATATCTTGTACGCCGTACACATCAGCGTTATTCCTCTGTAATTCTTCACTTCCCCCTTCTCTGCCTTCTTGAAAACTGGAGTCACCACCCCTTCCTCCCAGTCCGTTGGTATGCCCTTCCCCTTCCATACGTCTCTTAAAACCTCCCCTAATCTCTTCCCAACCTTCTCTCCTCCATATAACCACGCTTTGTTTCTGATACCGTCCTTACCGCTTTCCTTACTTTCAGACGTTTGATTTGCTTAAGTATCTCTTCCAAACTTAGGTCCTCCTCCCCTTCTTCCTCTTCCATCCACTCTCTCATCATCTCTCCTTCCTCACTTCCCTCCTCTTCGTCCATTTCCTCACCCCTCAACAGTGTTCTGAAATGTGCCACCCATTCTTCCAACACTATCCTTTCACATACCCCCACTCTTCTTTTCCTAAATTTGCTTACATACTTCCATGCCTGCGCCTCATTCTTTATCCCTTTCAACTCTCTCTCCTCCTTTTCTTTCTGCTCTTTCTCCTTTTCCTTACAGAGCCTTTTGTACTTCGCCCTTCTGCTCTTATAACTCTCTAACTCTTCTGCTCCTTTCATCACCCTTTTCCAACTATTCCTCAGCTCCTTCTTCCTCACTCTACACTCATTATCCCACCAGGATCTTTCTCCTACCTCGTTTCTCCCTCTCCTTTTCACTCTCTTACTCACCACCGCCCCTCTTATTCCTTCTATTAGTTCTTTCCATCCGCTATCCACTCCTACCTCCTTCCATTTCAGCCCGTTTAGTCTCTCCCTGTATCTTTCTATATCCTCCTTGCTCCAGTACTGTACCTCTCTCTCTCCCACCTTCTGCTCCAGCACCCTTCTTTCCATAGACTCTTTCATTATCACTATAAGAGGTTGGTGGTCAGAGTCTATCCTGTCCCGATCCTAAATTCCTCCACTCTGTCCCAGGTCTCTTCGTTTACTATTGCGTAATGTATTATAGTTCTAACCCTTCCTCTGTAGAATGTGCATTCTCCCCTCTCATCTCCTTTCTTGTTCCCATTGAGCAATGTCCATCCCCTTTCCTTTGTCAGCCTCAATAAAGTATCCCCTTCTTTATTTTTCTCCTTGTCCTTCGATTTCCTTGTTACCACCCCCTCTCCGTACACCCCCAGTATCTTCTACCCTCCTCCCCCACTCTTGCGTTAAAGTCCCCGCGATTAGCAATATCCCTTCTTCCATCTCTCCGACCATATCGGCCAACTCTCTCAATTTCTCTTCCTTGCCCTCTCTGTTGTACACACCCACCACTACTCCCTCCTCTCCTTTTATCTTTATTTGCCTTTTCACTATACCCTCTCTCTGCTCTATCCTTTCATCTTCTTCCTTGCTTATTTCTCTTCTTACTCCAGTTATAATCCCCCCCTTCGCCCTTCCTCTTTTCCCCTCTCTACTCGCTCCTTGGCATTTCCAGTTCCATTCTGACGGCAACCTCTGCTTCCAATAGTCCCAATTCCTCCCTTCCACCCACGTTTCAACCAGCCCCACTACGTCGAATTGCTGTAAATACTGCCAGAACTCCTTATCCTTGTTCCCTATGCCACATTCCAGACTATCATTTTACACTCCGTCACTTCTTTCTCTTCTCCTCCCCCAACTACCCCCATGGTTGCCGCCTTTTTATTCAGAAATTTCCTTTCTTCAAACCCCTGCTCTCTTTCCAGTCGATCCTCTCCCCGCCTATCATCAATTTTCCATACCCCACCCTTTCTGTGTTTCCTTCCTCCCTTTCCCTTTTTGCCCTCTCTGAAATTTCTTTCTGCATCATTCTTTCCTGTCTCGTCCAGTCATTTCCTACAAAAATTGTCTTCTCTTTTAACCTGTTCTTCTTCATCATGATTTCTCTCTTCTCCTCCCAGCTCCCTATTTTCGCCACCATCATCCTGCTCCCCGTTCCCCTTCCGCCAATCCTAAATGCTTCCTCCACTTTTACCTTAGCCTCCAGCTGTTCCGCAAGCCACTACTCTTCTATTCCTTCCCATAAACTCGCCCCCTTCACTTCTTCTAGACCCCTGATTACTATGTTGTTCCTTCGTTCTTTCTCTCAGCTCCCTCCAAATCTCCTTCATAATTTCCATCTATTCCCCACCCTGCGCCTCGCTTCTACCATTACCTTCCTCCTTCTCACAACCCTTCATGATTGCTGCCACCTGCTCTACTTGTACCGATTCCTCTGCCTTTCCTCTCGTGAAGTATTCTGGGATAGAGCTGTTGCACCAACTTCGTTGCGACCCCACCACCGCTGCTCCGCTTTCGTTCTCTCTCCTTCTCAGCCCCACTGCTCCGGTTCTTGATACCGCGCCGCTTTCTCTACCGCTCTTACTCTTCTCTGCCGCCATTTCCCTGTTTCGCGTTTACCGTCGCTCTTGCCGTTCTCTTCTTTACCGATTTTCGCACCTCTTTTTTTTATTTTTGTTCTCTCTACCTTTTAACCTCTCTAACCTTCAATTAACGTACACTTTCCCTTATCCCTCTAACCACAGCTCCCTTCCGGCACTACTCTTTCTATTCCCTTCTTGTCCCTTCTCTATCACATTAATTTCCGGACCCTCACGCACGTTCGCTCTCAACTTCTACCAACTCACTCACTCATTATACTTATTTATTTTTACAGATCAAACCAGGGTATGCAGCATGAGAATCCAAGAGATGCAGTATCGTCTCCAATATATTCCATTCAACATCCAACAGAATTTTATACATAATATTTGTTCAATAACTGCTTTCTGCATAGGATGTTTAATTATCTTATAATAAGTGTATAACTTTCATGTCCTGCTTCAGTGGTTTGCTAATAAAAAAATTTCTAACCTAACAAATTCAAATTCCCTGGAACATCCCATGCCCCTCATCTATTTTTTCTTTTCACTTACAATTCCTTATTGCAACGAAACATATTGTAGCATAACTACATTTCACGTAATTCAAATGTAAAATGGATATTCTATGCTTGCACTACCAGCAGACTTTCCGTTTAAATTCATTCAAGTATAAAACGTAACAGCTAACAATTTCTTTCCACATTTAGATTAGAATATCGAAATACCAAGCAGCTCCCTCTCGCCTGTCGGCGTATTATCATTTCATATTATGCTAAGAACGGAACAATTTTTGTTTCCTACTAAAAGACGGTCCTGGGCGTGAACACATCCCTCCAAAGAAATCTTGACTTTTCATATTATCGTAAAAATTACGAAACTGTTTAGGATACACTAGAAAAGTTACATTCAAAGTTGAATGGCCCTTTATGGTCCACAATACAGATGTGAGAAATTAAAAAACAAAAATTTTGTGTCTACTAAACTACTACTCTATATCTACTATATCTACTAAACTATCAACTTTTCAACATAAATATCTTAATACTTTTTTATAACGGCTGTCGAGTTGCATCGATTGACACATTAAAAAATACATCATTCCATTTAAAAAAACAAAGTTGACGTTCATGTGACCTTTACGTGACCACCCCCCAAAAAACTCGTAAGGGCAGAAGATGCCCGACATGACACCATTAAACTCAGTTCTCAGACATTTTTTGCTAGGATAAACAAGTACCGAGATAATCAGGATGTCAAAATCAAGTGAGACACCCTGTATAGCATTCTGGATAGCTACGAAACATTTAGATGTGAAATCCAGCTTCTTCAAACGTTACGAATACAAATACTTTATATGTATATTGCTCGAAGGGGACTAAAACCCAATCTCCCTAAGCTAGAGTATTATTTTAGTCGATACTGACGTACACGAAGCTAGATTATACAAGCCCCCGAGGGCAGATTTCGTGCCCTTTTGATACCCGAAACCCGGACCAAAAATATGGTGGGGGTACAGATCCTTCCAAGGGAATCCAAAAGGTTCCCCTGACGGGTTACGTCATCCCGTGATCGCGGGAGGGGCAGACCCGATTGCATGCACTCCCGATTACCAAATAAGGGCATAATAGAAGTAACGAGGAAACAATACTTCGTAACAATAGTAACAATAGTAAATATCAAATGATGGAAGTGTGATTCCTATCCGTTTCAAATAATAGTTCACCAATTTCGAATGAAAGAGTAATCGATTATGCATCAATTTTTTCACATGCGCCTCCTCCATCAAGATTGTCATTAGATTTAATAGCTAGTTTTATTCTACAAAATTCGACGGAAAATCGGCTTCAGTTAAAAATTTGATTAGTCAAAGTAGATTTGGGATGTCAATTGTCCAACCGGAAGATAAATTTTGTTTCTTTGCTCTAATACGAAATAAAATACAGTTACGAGACTTTAAGATTTACTCAAATCAATTAAATCAACTTACAATCAGGGTGAAAGTATTAAAAAATCTTTAGAGGATTTAAAGTTGGTGCAACGGAAGGTTCGCGAATCAATTGGAGAGTTTGGAGCTAGAGTGCAGGAAAGTCTAGATTGTGGCATAGAAGCAGCGCAAGAGAAATTAAAATCTGAACAATTGGTTGGAATTGAAAATTTATTAAAACAAGAAGCTATAATCAGGTTTCTGAAGAGATTGTGGAACGAAATGATAATCATAATTTGAAAAGACAATATTTAAGATCTAAAGACAGCAATTCAGTTACCGTCGAAACTGGAGAAACTTTTTTATTATTACTTATATGGCTATCATTTTTTTTTGAAATGCTACTGAGATTGTGGCGATTAAAATAAGACCAAACACGATAGAATTTGGATTATATTTACTTATTTAGTAATATTATATGTATGTAATGGGCTCGGATCCTTACACGGATCCACTTGTCTCACCGATGCGAAGGCTTTCAGTAGCCGCGACTGTCGGGCCGACACAAGGGCTTGGCGAGGTTCCTCGATGAACACAAAACGAATTTCGACGAGCGCCGGGAATGCATAGACAACGAATTTGATCGACCTGATTTTCGAGCAAGCACGGCCGACGGCTGTGTTTTCGGCGCTTCTACCGTACCACATATTTCGTTATTATATTCAATTGCGGCTAATGATTTTAGTATTACATGTGGCATTCCATTATTATGTGCTTGCATTGTTTTCCAGAAATCCTATGGAACTTGCCTTCAGTCTAGGAATTTTCAACTGTGTTTAATTGCCTTTTGAAAAGTACGTTTGGCAATAAAACACGAAAAACATAAAACCATACTAATAAATGTGGATCCTATCTTGAGAAAGCCTATTGGAGTATATATTTAGATTTGGACTATTCTCTAAGCCCGTAAAGTTTTATTAAAAACTGACCAAGACCGTTCGCGAGCTTTCCGTGTAAGGATCCGAGCCGAGACGCTCGACTTCCCATTGCAAGTTTTTCTTTCGCTCGTTGTCCCTTTCTGTGGTCGCCGAAGCCGGTGCCTACACAGTAGCCAAGCTCTTAAATTTCTAAGAACCCAAACTTCACCTAAATTTTCTCGGCGCTCGCGGCCGGTCCCGAGCAGCGAGCGCCAAGCCAAGAATTACTGTATTTGCGGTAAATTTGGAACAAAGATGCTTTCATTGTAACAAAGGATTCAATTATAATTTTACTAGGTATAGGAACTGTAGAAAGACGGGGCACATAGAAACAAACTGTTATAACAAAAATAGGCAGCAAAAATGGGAGAAACCACAACCCGAAATAACTAAAGTCACAAAAAGCCGGGATGATTTAAATTTAAAAGGGCGGCCATAAGACGGTGCGAGGTGGAACAAAACTCCCCTAAATCCACTATGTCTGCTGCAAACTCGAAATAGAAGATGCTGCACGATCACCCACTATTCTTTTGAATCAAGATAATTTCTTTCAGGGCACTGTAGATTTCTTGATAGATACTGGAGCTCAACCTAATTTAATTAAGGAGAAGGGTCTTATTTCTGGTTTAACAATTGATAGAAACAGAATTTATCAGAATTTATTTAGCGGAATTGGAGCAGGGACAATTCGGACATTAGGAGAAATTAATGTTCTGGTTTGTGATATTCTAATTTCCTTTCAAATAGTGGATGACACGTTCCTTATTAAATAAATTTTAATTTTAGGAGTACTGTTCATACAAAAACACATCAGGTAACGATTGAAGTTAAGGAGAAATCGCTAAGAATATTAGAAATCGGAGAAAAGGAATATTTGTCTCAAAGTTTTTCATCGCACGACTTACCTCCTCGAACTAAACTCTTGATTAGTGTTCCAACTAAAAGTGCTATAACATCGGGATACGTTAGACGAATTGATGCTGGTCTTGGCATTTTGATAGGTGAGGTTCTGGTAGCTCAACAAAATGGTCAAGTAAAATTATATGCAATAAACACTACTATAAAACATGCAACACTCGCTATACCTTCAATTGAGTTCGAAGAATTGAACACTAAATCCTCGGTAAAACATCATTGATCTTGTACTGGAAATCCAAATGTTGAAAAATCAAAGGATCATGCTCAGAAACTGGTTCAAAAAACGAAGTTATTAAATTTAGAACACCTGGATGAAAAAGAGGAAGCTGGTATTTTAACAATTATCAATCAATTTTCACATCAATCATTTATCCTCGGACTAATTACGTTCTACAGATATAGCTCAACATGAAATAATTACTACTAATGAAATTCCGATAAACACAAAACAATATCGTTTTCCTTTAATTCATAAAACTCTAGTACATAAAGAAGTAGATTATTTATGAGCTAAGAACTCAATTCAATCATCTACATTACCATATCTCTCCGGTTTCGGTAGTTCCTAAAGAACCTGTTTCATCTGAGAATCTTCGTTGGCGAATGGTGATCGACTATTGCAAATTAAATGAAAAAGCAGTGAAAGATGCTTATCCTCTTCCTAACATTATTGAAATATTGGAACAATTAGGGGGCGCAAAGTATTTTAGTACCTTAGATACCCTATTCCAGTAGATTCAGCATTCAAAGCAAAAACTGCCTTCTCAACTCCTCATGGCTATTATGAATTTAGCAAAAGGCCGTTTGGACTCAAATGTTCGTGCCACTTTTCAATGGATTTGGTATTATCCGTGTTGCAGAGTATTGAGTTGTTTGTTTACATGGATGATGGTGTTATTTACGCCAATTCACTTGAGCAACACGCATGCAAATTAAAAACTTTCTTGGCACGTTTTCAAAATTCTGTTTTGACATTACAGCCGGAGAAATGTCATTTCTTATACAAAGAGGTGACTAATCTGGGACATATAATTAGAAGTAAAGGAGTGAAACCCGAATCAGGGAAGATACAGGCCGTAAAACAGTTTCCTATAGCCAAAAATAGAAAAAACCTTAAACAATTTTTGGGCTCAGTAGGATATTATAGGAGATTTATACCAAATATGGAAAAAATTGCTAAACCATTAACAAAACTTGTTCAAATCACAAACAAAACGAAAATGTTCCTTTTCGATGTACTCCGAATGATCCAAGCAGTTCCTTGTAATAAAGTGATGCAAGTTTTGTTTATACTTTTTTTAAATATCTCCCAGCGTTCTTCAGATATTTCACGAAAAAGAACTTTCTGAATTTTTTGAAGGGCTGATTACATCCCTTAAAACCGAATTATGGCACGGATGGAAAATTAGGTTGTATTACGGATAACATACTGCACTTGTATGCCAAGTTCCATGCGTTTCTGAATCTTCGGGTTACCTAACCTTCTTTGTGAGACGTAACTTCATTAGTAAACAAAGATTTGTATCATGAGAAGAAAATTTTAGCTTCGGATTTAAAGAAATATAAATTGAATTAAGGAGAAGCCATTGTTATTCGGTGTTATAAATATTATATTTTTCACTTATTCGTTAAAAAGTACTCAAATGAAATCGTAGATTTAAGTTATGTGAATGTAAGAGACTTCGAGTTGCGGGCACACCGTCTGGGCATCTGGACAATATCAGCGCCGGGCCCGATAGGGCACGTAACCAGCGGACGCTGAAGGAAGTCATAAACTAGGCCTCGAAGGCACTGCGTCGTGGGATCATGGGACGGAGGCCCTTTTTGGCGACCACGAGGCAGGGGCATTCTTTCACCGACTTTCAAACGGAAAAGACCTAGCGACAGGCATATTTTGAATAAACGGCGTATAGAGTTAAACACAAATAGTAGCGTTACTTCTATTTAGTTTATTCCTCCTTTTCGGTTCCATCCTGAACCCACCGGAGCTTTATTCAGCTTTTTATATTTCGAGAGTTCTTACATGAACCCAAAAAAGGACACGATTTTGTGGGATTTTCTATGTTTAATATTATTCTTTATTGAAAACGCATCTTTCCGCAGTCTATTCTCGCACAGGTTAAAACACGCTCTGCCCTGGAGGAGAGGAAAGTTCTCCTCCACGCATTCTTTCTCTCTCGCACACACGCACTCGTTCTCTCTCTCTCTCTCTCTCTCTCACGCTTCAAACAAAACACAATCGGTGGCCGTTCAGTGGCAAATTCCACGAGATCGGCGCGCTGCAGCGACGCCGATTCCACAATTTGAAACCAGTCGAATGGAGTCTGAAGATGCCTGAAACAAAATATTCAATGATTCTCAATATCAGTTCACCGTTTGCACGAGAAAAATCCTCTAAGATCCTCTCTGCAAAGACAAGACAACCGATGAGAATCACTGATACTTCTAAAACGGCATGTGGCAAGGTCCAAATGAACATTGTTGGGCCATTGCCCTTAATTAAAACAGGAAACAAGTACTTATTAACTTTGCAAGCCAATTTGACTAAATACTCAGATGCCATATCGTTATCCAAAATTGATAGAATTACTATGTACAGTGCTGTGAAAAAGTTTTCACGTGTTATTCTACATTGTTATGCTACATTAAGTAGGAAAATAACAAATATTCAGGTCTTTGGAGACTTTATTTATGAACAATATTGTTAATCATTACATACATCATACATCATTACATCATCATCATACGCATCAGAACAGTCAATTCTGCCAAATTTTCAAGATACAGAAAATAACATCAACAATGTTTCACCGTCTGTCGTTGGAAGCCCTGGAACGGGGATCCATCGAGTCTTTATAAATTACCTTAAACACTTTTGAATAGCTAATTGTAAGACTGCCACCGATATCGGTCGATCGGCCCGACACCTGTCATCAGCTCGCATATATGAGCGTTTCGATGCATTGAGAGGCATGTGTGTGGTCGATCGGCGTAGCCGTCTCGCCGGTCAAATCGAAAATCTAACAAATTCAAACCATATTGATTTTTGTCGTACGATAGCTAGAGTTTGTTAAAACAAATGATATCGAATTGGCATGGAAACTACATGTGCGTATTGTACAGTGCTTCCTATATTGCAAATCAAGAATATTACTGCCCGATACTTTCAAATACTTAAAATATTAAAGAAAATTTATAGCTATACTAGTGTGGAGTCATAAATTAAACCGTAGCTCGGGACAAGAGGCCACCGTTAAAAAAGGGCCTTGCTTAGGTTAAGATGGCGTGTGTGTGTGTGTCCGTGCCGGTTGCTAGCGAAATTTTCCAGACGCATGCGATGCAGCCGACATTGGGGGTGACATGGGGGGGGGGGGCTTTTAGGGACAGTTGAGAGCGAACGGTGACCGAGAAAACTCTCATCTGCGAAGTGCGGTCTTGAGCCTTTATTTTGTATGCGTAATAAAGTATATTTTAATCATCAGTTTAGTTTAGTATTACTCCGTAGTTTATAGTGTCATATACAATAAAATATATATACATTTGCATATTCTTACAATCACCGATATCTAGTTATTTTCCTTAAATAAGATCCTACAAACTTTTCGGGGGCTCGTCCGTTCGTTCCAAGAAAATTGTACAAGATAAAAGTGAAGTGTAAGTAAGTGACTTGTGGAATCGACATTATGGAAGTATAGAACACGAGTGCCCCAAACGATCAAATATCGGAGACACCCAAAGTGTTGTTGCAGGAGATGACCATTCTTCAACTGAAGGAAGAAGTGGGTAAAAGGGATTTGGCAAAAACTGAAAATAAATCCGATTTCATCATGCGCCTGCAGTCTGCGTTGCTGTTGGAGGCAAATAGCGAAAATAACGACGTAGGCGGTTATAGGAGTCGGGAGAGCGTTAGCCACAGCGGGGGCCCTGGCGCGCATCTCACCAAATACAGGGGGTGGTGGTTTCAGATCCAGGCTCCTCCACTATCGTACTATAGAGTCAGTGGTCCTGTATGCCGCTCCAAACTGGACGTCGGAGGCCAGCCTGCGGGCAAACATCGCCGACCTGCGAAGAGTCCAAAGGACTGCACTCACACGGGTCGCCAGGGCCTATAGGACGGTCTCTCTGGATGCCCTATGCGTCATGGCAGGATGCCCCCCCCCCTTGGTCTTCTCGCCGACGAGAGACGCAGGGTCTTCCTGAGACAAAGGGATGAGGCCGCAAACAGCGGCTCGCTATATAACGCGAGTAGAATAAAAAGGGAGGAAAGGGAGTCCACCCTGGATAAGTGGCAGGAGCACTGGAGCAAGGCCCCCTACGGAAGATGGACGTGGGAGCTCATCAGGAGCATAAGGCCCTGGATAAACGCGGGCCCCAGAACATTAAATTTCCATCTGACCCAGGTGATTTCGGGGCACGGCTGTTTTGGGAAATACCTGGCCAAAATCGGTAGGCGTCAGTCCCCCCTGTGCTGGTTCGGCTGCGCGGTACCCGACGACGCTGAGCACACCCTCTTCAAGTGCGGAAAATGGGCCGCCGATAGGGAGGCCTTGGAGGCAGTGACTGGCCCCTTGTCCACGCGTAATTTTGTAGATCGGCTGATGGACAGCGCATGCGGCCACAAGGTGAGGGACTTCGTGGACCGTGTGATGAAGGCCAAGGAAGACGAAGAAAGGAAATGGGAGATCGCCCGGAAAACTAGGAAGAAGAATCGGCAGTGCCCCACTGACTGATATACCCTTTAGTTCCTCCCTTCACAGGGCCCGGTAGTCAGCGAAGCATCGGTAAGCACAAACAGCGGAAGCGTGATAAATGAAACGCAACCGCCCGTTGTGATGGAACGGAGAGGTCCTCTGCGAAGTAGTGCCTTGCGGCCAGTACCGAGAGGACCTCTCAACCGTCAATTTGAGACCGGATATGGAGGGGGTTTTTTAGTGGGTAGCCATTGCGAGAGTCCCACACTACCAGGCCAAACAACAACCCGGCCTGGTGTGCGTAATGCATTTTCCCCCTCCGAAAAAAAAAAAAAAAAAGGCGGTGATAGGAGTGGCAACCACGAAGCCAGAGTGAATGACACGTTGTTAACGTTTAGGGATGTTGAGGAAACAATTCCGTTCTTTAGTGGCGACGGCCAGATCAGTATCCATTGATGGTTGGAATATTTTGAAGATGTGGCTGAGCTGTGCACTTGCTCGAACGTGCAGAAGATAATATACGTGAAGCGATTGCTGAAAGGGTCCGCCAAAATCTTTGTCAACTATGAGAAATGTCACAAGTCGTGGAATCAGATATACAGATCTTTGAAGGCAAATGTTGTCGCAGAGGTCGAAAGAAGAGAGTGAGACGTACCAGGTATACGTTTATAAAATGAGATTGCTGGTTAAACAGACGTGGAAACGGAAGCTGTGATTCAGTACATCATCGATGGCATTCGGGATGAGGAAGTAAATAAAACAATTTTGTATGATGAGGATCAATAATAAGCAAAAACGTGCAGAAGAGAGAAGACCGTTTTCGCAGGAGGAAGCAACAAAGGATCGTCGTTGTTTTACCTATGGCTCACGGAACCATCCGAGTCAGGATTGCCCTACGAAGGTTAAGGGTGTTAAGTGTTTTAAGTGCCAGGAATATGGGCATTTTGCATCGATATGTACGACGAAGGTGCCGCTAACTACCTGCAATGCAACGGAAGTCGCCCGGAAGAAGTGCCTTAAGGAGGTGGAATTAGAGGACGCTAAGTTTATGGCTCTCATCGATACAGATAGCAAGTTTAATGCGAGCGGATCCGTACATACAAATAGGTGCACCGCATCTACGAAGTAGAACAATAGGTTTCTGCGGTGTCGGCACGAAGGATAATCGAACGTTGATAGATAGCGAACAGTACCCAGTAAAATTCCATGTAGTCTCCGATGAATTATTGCAGTACGGTATTTTAATGGGCACAGACTTTTTAGACACTGTACTAGTATAATTATAAAATAATTCATAGTCTTCTCATCTCGTTGCTTGGAACCTAACATCGGCCATTCCCACTCCATTTTTTTCATTCAATTCTTGATTTTCGTCTGTTATGAATAGATTGATTTTTGTACCTGTGAAATGATTCCGGTGAAGTTTTAGTCATTATTAACTTCTAAAGTGAATAGTTGTACGAAATTTTGTATTAGTTTGCTTATTTTTATTTTTTAAAATAAAAATCAATATTTTCCTATTTGTAAAAAATGTATTTTTTGTCCAAAATTTAACCATTTGGCCGCACTATACAACATGACATAGCGAGAGCGTAGTTATATTGTCTCTGAAGTTCCTCGGACCTTTCATGTAGACAACATATGCGGCCATTGTCGGCCATTGAAATGCTTCCATTTTTTTTTTTATTAAACAATATCCTATTTTCCAAAAAACAGGCAAGGAACCTCAACTACATTCTCAATGGACGCTAAAACAGCATTGTGTTTGGAGACGAATCCCATTATTAGATTTCTGCTGTTAAGAAGAGGAAGAATACAGGTCAACGCACTGTACGCATCGCGAGAAGAAAAGGGCGAATATCGTTCGTTCTTTCCTGATGTATTGCAACAATCGAACAAGTTTTATGGATACATATGAGCAGAAGGATACATTGGGAAGGAGTCGAACTTCAGGAAATGCATTTCGCCAGAGGAGAGGCTTGTAGTAACTTTAAGGTAAGTTATTTTTAAATTATCTACTCGCAACTTCTAATATCTTCTAATTTGTTTTATGTATGCAATAATTGTAATTACTTCTACAATTCTACAATTGTATAGATGTTCTTCTATGTAATTTATAGTCACAAATTGCATTGTGTAATGTTTAATATAAGGTGTACTTAACAACCCTGTAACCGATATCGGTTATTTTTAAATACTTTCCATACAGAGTCCTATGGGTGAGTATACATATTTCTAAACAATCCGCAAGGCGGCACCGCAAATGAACCAGATCTTGGGATATCAGATATCGAAACTGTTACGAATCGTACTGACCGGGATGGCAATGGAAATGTGATTAAAGACAAACCTGAACAACTGTTGAAAACGCCAAAGAAAAGAGAATCCATGCGAGATTTACTACATTTGGAAAAAGATGAAGTCACGGGAATTGAAGTTAGTTAAAATGGCGCGATAAACTGCCACCTACTACAGTTGCTTGATGAACTGTAGAAGGTGGTAAATTACACATAGCTTGATCTTCAATAATTACTTGCTGCAATTTCACCCGCGTGTGCAATATTTTGTGTTGAGGTATGGCACGCAAATGCAGAAGTAGACTCATGAGGAAGACATAATCTTCGTCTTCCTCAATCATCCTCTGCTGCGTGCCATCCTTTTGGTGCAAGTATGCCACTTGTTTTTCTTCCAATTGTAGGTAATCAAGCAAGGGATCTTTTCTCTTTCGGGCACACTTCTTGGTGATTTCAACAGTTAGGCTACGTTTACAGTGGAACCGAATTTCGGCCTTCCGAAGTCGTCCGCAGACGCCGAGTCGGCTATCCGAAGTGGGGTGGTGCTAGTGGCTGTGTATTCTGTGGGGGACTCCTTAAGAATAACCACACATAAAACTAAATTTGAAAACCAGAAAATAACAATAACTTTATTTAAAAAACGTAACGAACAAAATATTTATAATAGCAATTCTGAAAAGGAGACTTTTCAGGAGGACGCTAGCTCAAAGAATAATCTAGACGCAACTTTTTAAAATCGAGCGGCGATTTTCTTTTTTTTTGTTTTCTCCTCCGACCTGTCGATCATGATTGGTCACAGAAAGATATCCAATCATCAGAAGGATCACAGGTCGTCTCTCAAAACGTATTGGGCGAGAGCAACGTCATACGTCACGACGTGTAAGCGAGACGCCACATCACTCCCTTCCTAGATTTGGCGCGAAAGTGACCCTCTTGACACGGGGCACGCTGCTAGCTCCTGGATATGTCCGAAGAGCGGGAGGCAGCGGTGCAAGAGGTGAAACTGGGGTTGTCGGTTCTTCTACGGAGTCTGGTCGAAAAAGATACGCTGGTTTCAACCTTTCGGTTGACACGTTAGATGGCTTATTCTTCACCAGAATCGTGTAGAGCTTCTGATTAGGCCTCGCCAAAACCTCAAATGGTCCAATATAAGGTGGTTGCAGGGGACGTCTGACGGAATCGTCTCTGATGAATACGTGAGACACCCTCTCCAGTTCCTTAAAAACAAAAGGGGTTGACCTAACATGATAATTGGTCTCCTTTGGACGAATGCGCCTCATCCTCTCTCGGAGCTCCTGGACGAAAACCTCGGGCTTGACCGGGTGTTCCACGTCTTCGAAAAATTCTCCTGGCACCCTCAGAGTAGTGCCATATAGAAGCTCAGCTGTGGAACACTTGATGTCAGCCTTGTAAGCCGTCCGCAGTCCAAGCATGACGGTAGAAAGACATTTCAACCAATTCCTGTCCCCTTGAAGGTGGCATGTCAAAGCCGACTTCAGAGTACGATGCCATCGCTCCAAAATGCCATTAGATGCCGGATGGTATGGTGATGTCCTGGTCTTTGATGAGCCAAGCAGGTTCGTCAATGCCTTAAATAATTCTGCCTCAAATTGAGATCCCTGATCAGTGGTGATAACGGTGGGGGCGCCGAAACGTGCTACCCAACCATCAAAAACACCCTGAGCAACAGCAAAGGCTGAAATTTCCTTCAACGGAAGTGCTTCAGGCCAACGGGTATAACGGTCTATCATAGTCAAGAGATAACGATACCCATTACAAATCGGCAGAGGTCCCACGATGTCTAGATGAAGTTGACGAAACCTCTCATCTGGAATAGCGATCTTCTCTGGAGACAATTTCACATGTCGATGAACCTTAGATCTCTGGCAGTGCAGACAAGTCCGAGCCCAACTGGTGATGTCCTTGTTCATTCCAGGCCAGATGAATTTTTTCCGAATCTGCTCACGAGTTGCCCTTCCGCTCGGGTGAGCAAGTCCATGAACAGAATCAAAAATCCGCTTCCGTAAATTCCCGGGAATGTAAGGACGAATCGCATCCTCAGCTGCCTCACAATATAAAGGATGCTGCGATCCGATCATGGAAAAAGGGCGAAATCTCGACTGTTGAGGGTCTTCCAACAGCTGCAACAACTCCTGATCTTGCTGCTGCTCCAAGGCCAGTTCCTCCGTGGAGATGATCACCGGACAGTCCACGGCATCGATTCGAGATAGCGCGTCCGCCACCCAATTCGTATCGCCCCTCAGATAAACAATATCTGTGGTGAACTGCCCGATAAAGTCCAGATGCCTGGCTTGACGCGGAGACGCCTTATCCAACTTCTGCCGGAAAGCAAAAGTGAGCGGCGCATGGTCTGTTCTAATGACCAAAGGTCTTCCCTCAACAATGTCCTTCATGGCTCGGATCGCCAGATATATAGCTAGCAGCTCCCGGTCATACGTACTATAGTTCCTTTGAGCCGCACTCAGCTTTTTTGAAAAGAATGCGAGCGGCTCAACTTTTCCCTGAACAACCTGCTCTAAAGCAGCTCCGACTGCTGAAGCAGATGCATCCGTGGTCAAAATGAGTGAAGCTGCACTGCGGGGATGGACCAAAAGCGTAGCCTCGGATAACGATTTCTTACACCGAGCAAAAGCCTCTTCAGCCTCCGGAGTCCATGGAATAGGTCTCTTGTCATTCTTCCGACTGTCTTTAATAAACTCGTTCAACAAAGCCTGATCGTGAGCTGCATGCTTGATACATCGCCGGTAATAATTAATCATTCCCAGAAACCTGCGCAAATCTACAATGGTGTGAGGTTTAGGGAATTCAAGAATAGCTTTGACTTTGTCTTCTAATGGTTTTATTCCCTCTGGAGTTACTAAAAATCCTAAAAAGCGCATTTGTGCTTGTCCAAAAACACATTTGGCGACATTTAAGGTTATTCCAGCAGCCTGTAATTTATTGAATAGGATCCTAAGATGATTCATGTGTTCCTCAGGCGACTCGGAAGCGACAAGGATATCGTCCATATAACAATATATGAAATCCAAATCACGAAGAACTGCATTAATAAATCCTTGAAAAGTTTGGGATGCATTCTTTAGACCAAATGGCATCTTGAGAAATGCAAAAAGGCCGAATGGTGTCGTCACGGCTGTCTTTGGAACATCTTCTGGAGCAACCGGGATCTGGTGATACGCCTTCAGCAAGTCCAAGGTTGAAAATATGGACTTACCATAGAGCGCCGAAGAAAAATCATGAATGTGAGGAAGGGGGTAGCGATCGGGTACAGTAACAGCATTCAATCCCCTATAGTCCCCACACGGTCTCCACGCTCCAGCTTCTTTCTTGGGAACCATGTGTAACGGTGCTGCCCAAGGGCTCGATGAAGGACGACAGATCCCGGCCTCCAGCATATGAGTGAATTCCTCCTTGGCCAATTTAAGTTTTTCTGGCGGCAAGCGGCGAGCTGACTGCGCGACTGGCGGTCCCTGTGTCTCGATGTGGTGGTGAACGTGCTGCAACACAGTGCGTGAAGAAGCTGACGGGTTCGTCAGACCAGGAAACTCCTTCAGCAGCCGATGAAATGCCGACTCCGGCATGACTGTAACAACGGACGCGTGTAGTTGAGTTGTTAGACGTCCTCTGGTTTCCGCTCCGCTCTGATGATCGCGAAGACGTCCACGTCGCAGATCCACACCTAAATCGAAATGATACAGGAAATCTGCCCCAATAATAGCAGTCGTAACGTCAGCTATGCAGAATTTCCACCGCAGGGTCCGTCCAAGGCCAAGGGTTAAAGAAAGCAGCTTCTCCCCATAGGTACTAATAGATGCGTTATTCGCTGCAAATAACCGCAAAGGTGATACGCGCGGCTTCATCCCTGCAAATCTCTTCGGCAAAAGTGAGATATCCGCTCCTGTGTCAATCAGGAAACGGATCCCACTCTGTGGGTCGAAAATATGGAGCCTACGGGGGGTGTTTTGACCGTCGAGGATGGCTCCTACTGCAGACGGTCGTGGAAGTTTTCCGACTTCGCTAGCGGAAACGAGGCTTCGCAAGGTTTGGTACAGCGCCAGGCCTTTTCTCCGAATCTGCGGTGGTACCAGCAGATTCCTGACGGACCTCTTGACTGCGATGTTCGTTTTCGAGACTGCGAACGAGGTCGCGATCGAGACTGAGGTCGGAAACGGGTCGGAGAACGTCCTCTTGACTCAAGTTGAACGGCGGGAACTTGCGCTGTAAGAGCTTGAAGAATCTCTGCCATTTTCACGGCGACGTCCAACTCTGGAGTCTTAGCCACGGCTGCTACGCCGAAACTCGATGAAGCTTCCATGGCCCTGTCCGCGGAGAAAGCCAACTGTGAAAGTGAAGCACCGTCCATAAAGGAAAGGAGTTCCCGAATACGCTGCGGTAATCTCTGTGCCCAGAGAGATTGGAGCATATCATCTTGTAAACTGTTTCCGGCCAGCGTTCTCATCTCACGCAAAAGAGCTGATGGAGTTTTGTCTCCTAACTCTAAACCGGCAAAAAGAGCTTGATGCCTCTTCTGCGCGGAGTCTGAAAATCTTGAGATAAGATGTTGCTTAATAGCTTCATACTTCCCTTCAGATGGAGGATTTTCAATAATGTCCGCCACAACGGTCATGGTCGCCTCATCAAGATGTCGGAGGACCGCGGCATACTTCGTGTCGTCCAACTTGATCCGATACGCTTGGAAATAACTTTCCAGCTGTGCAAACCAAAGTTTTGGACGGCTTCTCCAGAAATTAGACAGGGAAACATTTCTAAATTCAGTCCCGTGAACTTCTAAGTCTCGAGGAACGATGAAATCTCCCTGATTGCGCCTCGAGATAACCGGAGTATTTATATTCTTCAAAAAATCTTCCGCTTCTTTGAGAACGCCGTCAGTCAGAGGGACACTCGGAGGAGTACGAGGAGTAGTCATTCTCGTTACAAGAAAACGAAGAAGCTTGTTAAAAACTTTAGAAAAATTCTTCTATTAATGAAACGCGTAATTTAAATTATCACGTCGGGGTCACCAAAAATGTGGGGAACTCCTTAAGATTAACCACACATAAAACTAAATTTGAAAACCAGAAAATAACAATAACTTTATTTAAAAAACGTAACGAACAAAATATTTATAATAGCAATTCTTAAAAGGAGACTTTTCAGGAGGACGCTAGCTCAAGGAATAATCTAGACGCAACTTTTTAAAATCGAGCGGCGATTTTCTTTTTTTTTGTTTTCTCCTCCGACCTGTCGATCATGATTGGTCACAGAAAGATATCCAATCATCAGAAGGATCACAGGTCGTCTCTCAAAACGTATTGGGCGAGAGCAACGTCATACGTCACGACGTGTAAGCGAGACGCCACAATTCTATTCCGACGAATATTCGTTCGCATCTCAATGATTCATTCCTCCCCACTGCTTCTTTACTAGATGTCCGGTCCCCATCAGCATGACGACGAGTTCTCATATAAGTAAATATGGTCCAAATTATATCGTGTTTAGTCTCATTTTAATCAGAGCAGCTTCACGAATTATTTAATATAATTTTCATAGCGCAATACGTAACAATAAAAAAAATTCACGATTGCATTAGTGTTGTTTCACGGATACGAAGACATATGTTTGTTTTCTTAAGTTGCCTGCCGCCGGGACATGTCGGCTAGTCAAAACGTATCAGTTTGCTCCCTCCACTCAAACCTTGGCGAGGGGACCGGTGCAGTGGCGGGAGTGAAGCGCGAGCACTCTCAATTTCAAGAGATAAGCACAGTCGCATCCGAAAAAATCAAACTCGTTTGAACGGCTAGCGAATTCGGACGAAAAGATCGTATTTCTGTTTATTTAGGACGAACCTATGATGAAAAAACGGCCACGACTCTCGATTCGGGGGGGGGGGGGCAGCCATTTAAACTCGGACGAAAAAATCAAAATTCGCCAAGTGCCTCGCGTCTTCGCACGCATTCGGATCGCTTGCAGTGCTACCGCTTCCATTTATTCTAATGGATTTGATTCGGTTTCCGAATACGTCCGTGGCATTTCGGGTCAATTCGGTTCCACTGTAAACGTAGCCTAACTCGCGTTTATCCGTACCAACTGAGGTGATACTTTCATCACCAACCTGGTCAGTATGTGAACCGGCTTCATCTACATCTACTATATAATACCCCGATAACTGTTTCATTTTCGGTGTCGCATTGCGGAGGTTTGGAAATATTTCTAAGCTGAGGCCTCGTTGCGTACGTGTCTTTTAAAAAGTTCATTAATTCTAAATATTTCCATTTGGAATCGTTGCTCGTCGACCCAGATCCCGATGTTAGAATCCTCTTTCTCAATTCTCGACAATAGGTGTCTTTCAGCCGTTGCCACTTCGCCATAACGCTACAACCTATAAATACATAAATAATAA
Source organism: Nomada fabriciana (assembly GCA_907165295.1). Classification (NCBI taxonomy): domain Eukaryota; kingdom Metazoa; phylum Arthropoda; class Insecta; order Hymenoptera; family Apidae; genus Nomada; species Nomada fabriciana. Next base: position 14,166,163 of record OU015689.1, read on the forward strand.
AACAATTAGAAATAGGATAACAAAATGTAATCGTGATTTTTCTCATTGAATCATTCCTATAGTACAGTTTTGTAAGTGATATACAATATGCTTTTGTTTCAGGTATCAACTGGACTTCATTTTCCAACATTGGCATTTTCATTCAGAATTGCCCATAATACAATTGCCGGCATCGTTTATGAAACATGTGATGCTATTTGGTCGGTCTTTAATAAAAAAAACACATGCCCTTCCCAACAACGGAAGATTTTTATAAAATTGCCAGTTATTATGAGCGGTTGTTGAATTTTCCCCACTGCGTAGGGAGTATTGACGGAAAACACATCCGTACTAAATGTCCCCCAAAATCTGGATCAATGTTTTTTAATTATAAGAAGTTTTTTTTCGATACATTTACAGGGCATCTCAGATGCCCATTATAAATTCATAACTGTGGACATTGGAGAATATGGGAGACGGAGTGATGGAGGTGTTTTTACAGACACAAATATGTATCTCCTCTTGGAGAACAATTCTTTTAACGTGCTACCAAAAAAGGCACTGCCCGGAAGTACAACTGTTCTACCCCATGTCTTCCTTGGAGATCGAGGATATCCTTTGAAGGATTACTTATTGCGGCCGTATCCAACAACGAACGATAAAGTTGAAGAAAGGGACATCTTCAACTATAGGCTCACAATCAGTAGAGCTAGGCGCACCATTGAATGCACGTTTGGAATAATGGTTAGCAAATGGAGATGCTTGAAGACGGAATTGCGGATGCATCCACGCAATGTTGACACTACTGTCAAATGCATGTGCTTATTGCACAACATTATAATCGACATGGCAGGAATCAACGTGGCTGTAATTTTTTCAAGAATTCGGGAAATTAATAGTGATATCCAAGTTAAGGTAACACGGCGTTTTAACAGAACATTGCGTAGAGTACCTACATGAAATCCGCGACATGTTTAAACGGCATTTTGTAAGTACAAGTGTACCAAATAACAAGAATTAAAAATTGTAATTATTGAATATGTATGTGGGAAAAAAAACTGATTCCGCGGGAATTAAATGAAACAGGTTATATACATATATATATCTATTATTAATAAAGAAGAATAAAAAAATGCACTTATACGTTACGTGATTGACCGCATCTCGCAGGTCGAAACTCACTCATGTGCGCTTTTTCCACGCTGACTCGTCGTCGACAAATGAAATGCGCCTTTCGCGCCTTCGCCGCACACGCACACAGACACGCGCGCACTTTTTGTGCGGTTAATGCAGCGAGCTGTATATCGACGCAATAGGGCCCGAAACATGGGTGTCGAAAGGTTCGTTTTTTTTCCTTATATGAGAATATATTGAGCTGGGTAAGGGCTCATTCGAAAGGGGAAGGTTCAACGCGGAGCGCTCCAGAGATGCATCAATGAAATTGTGTTGATATCTAGTAATGTTCAAAGTGTAAGCCAAAAATTGACGAAATGCAGAATACAAGCATTTTTAGTTCACCAAAAGAGTTTTGTGACACAATCGGGGCCTGCAACGTTTAGCGTTGAAACTTCCTCTTTCAAATGAGCCCTCACCCAGCTCAAAATATTCTCATATAAGGAAGAAAAACGAACCTTTCTGACTGCGCTTCCACAGACGAGATCCGCCGTCCGAATAAAAAAATTGGTGCAAAAACGACCGCTTTTTAATTTTTAATTGGTGCGTTAAAGGATTAATGAGACTGTTACTAAGTTTTACTAATTTTTTAATGAAAATTTTTCTGATTAAAATAAGGCCAAACATGATATAGTTTGAATTATATTTACTTGTCGATACTGATCAAATACGTACTACAAAGTCAGTATGAGCAAGTAAATACAGGGTGGCCCGAAACTATCGGTTCAAAATAATATCAAATCCATTTGGAATTTTGTAAATTCCAAGTGTAAAACGTCTGGCCTACTATCCAACATGCTTTATAAGGAAAAGGTGGCAACAGATGATAATGGAATTGCGAACTTATTTGGTACATTTTTCGGATCACTCTATCGAAACAAAGCTACTAATTATACTATCCCTGAAAATGGATGTAACCCTTGTTTTTCTGACATGAACATAGAGATTAGCGATATTTATATTAGGCTAAATAAACTCGATGACAATAAAGGACCTGGGATAGATGGTATCCCTCCTTTGTTTTTCAGAAATTGCATCTTCATTTTATCTCGGCCGCTTTGGCTAGTCTTTAATAAATCTCTACAATCAGGTTTAATCCCAACACCTTGGAAAAGCAGTAAGGTTTCAACCATTTTCAAAAATGGCGAAAAATCAAAGGTTGAAAATTATAGAAAATTATATGCATCATTAGTGTTATGCCCAAGATCTTGGATTAAGAGACGCGACGATATAGATAAACATGCCCAGGTTTAAGGTAGCTCCATAAAACGATGCACCTTAGCTACAAACCTAAGAGCATAGACGCCATGTAAATAGAGTCGAAAAAAGTACGACGTAGATAAAAATAAGGCAAATCGGAACTACGAAATAATAGGCAAGAGCCGAAAAAGGAAGGAAAGACAAAAAACAAAGAATAGGGACTGTTCGGGAATCCTTCACGTAACCCTCCGCAGTGCATCAACACGCTGTGTCTCTTTGTCGCGCCGGTGGTCGATCATCTCCATACCTTGTTGACATGAAAGACCATCGGCGCAATAGCCTAATTTAGGCCTAATTGTCAGCCCCACCTCGAACAGTTGCCGGTCGAACCAGAGCGTCGACAAGCATCGCAATAAATAGTCGAAATATGCTGCTGTGAAACCGATAGATTGTGACAGATTGTATTTGTAACAGTATACACACTAGTTGTAACAGCAGTGGTGTTAATGGTAGTTATAAGCTAATATTATTATTTGTAGGGATTTGGTTATATTGGCGGATGTGCCAATGGAATCCCACGTGTTAGTTGGTGTAGTAAATGATTTTATTTAAACGATCACAAGACGGATTTAAACATTTAACAAGTAGCTCGCTGTATTCTCACTATACAGGGTGGCCCGGGACTCACGCAGTATTTTTAAAAAAGGGGTAGCTGATGTGATTCTGAACGATTTTTTCCTTGACCAAAATATTGTTTAAAGCTTCGTTTTCGAGTTATTAACGAAATACACTGGCGAATGAGAGCGGCCGTATAGCGCGAGATCAGTGACAATCGCGCGCGGCCGGGATCGGGTGCATCGAGGGGCGACGTACGCCAAATATTACAATCGTCTTACATTAACAATAGGGTGTAATTCTTCGTTATTCATCAATAACAATTAAATTAACAAGTCGTTTAATAACTGTTCCATACTTTTATTCGTTTTCCGAAACGAATAAAGTGTTTTATTAATTATGAAAAAAGTGTTTGGATGATTAATGTCAGAAAAGGGTAGTTAATTATATTTACCTTTTCGTTCACGAATTTGCCTGCTTCGACGGTGTCTTGGCACTTGGTCATTGACCTATCCCCTTTATACCATGTCCCGGCGATCGATACAGAATTGATTCGCACTTGTTTCCACACGCACGCGACTCGCATTGACGAATATGTCGAAAGTTAATGTGTGTGTCATGTGCGTTTGGAAACAAGTGCGAATCAGATCTGTATCGATCGCCGAGACGTGGCACAAAACATATGGTTACATACACATGGTTAACATTCACATGGTTAAGATAGGTCAAGATCGGTACAATGACCAAATGCCAAGACACCACGAAAGCAGGCAAATTCGCGGCCGAATGGATAAGTTTATTTGACTACCCTTTTCTAACATTAATCATTCAAACACTTTTTTCATAATTAATAAAACACTATTCGTTTCGGAAAACGAATAAAAGTATGGAACAGTTATTAAACGACTTGTTAATTTAATTGTTATTGATGAATAACGAAGAATTACACCCTATTGTTAATGTAAGACGATTGTAATATTTGGCGTACGTCGCCCCTCGATGCACCCGATCCCGGCCGCGCGCGATTGTGACTGAGCTCGCGCTATACGGCCGCTCTCATTCGCCAGTGTATTTCGTTAATAACTCGAAAACGAAGCTTTAAACAATATTTTGGTCAAGGAAAAAATCGTTCAGAATCACATCAGCTACCCTTTTTTTAAAAATACTGCGTGAGTCCCGGGCCACCCTGTATATATATGTATCACTCGCTATGCTCTCTCTATCTCGCTAATCGGTTATCTCACCCTTACTCCTACTGCTCGCCGCCTTATATACTAAACACGGCACACACACATACTCACATACTTCATACTCTCGGTCAACGCACTTTACTCGCTGTACTCTCTCACACACACTCTCGCTCTCTTTCGCTCTTTGTTATGTTTGTTTCGGCGGTCGTTCACCTATCACCTGTGTCTAGATTCTGTTATGACGTTGGTCATTGACACCGGTGAACGACCTGCCGAAATAAACATGTTTTCGACCGACGATCTGCAACCGATCGTCGATTTCAACTCCTACACCCGACCCCCCTGCAATGATATCTGGCCTCAGATATCATCTGCACCTTCCTCGTCGCTTGCACTTAGGTCTGGGTCATGGACCCAGCTTTTCATATACTCCGCGGCCGTACTAGTCTCCTTCGGACCCTCGTGTTCTCCAACCTTCCGAACCACGTAGCGGTCGTTTCGCAACGATTTGATTATTTGATAAGGACCGTAGTACTTCGCCGCAAATTTCGTCCCAGGGCCCTGCTGGGTCCTCTTTATCGCCACTAAGTCGCCTTCCCTATACGCCGTAGCGGTTTTCCGACGTTTATCAAAACCGCGTCTATTCTCCCGTTGTACTTCCGCGATCTTTTCTTTAGCGCAATCCCGCAGCTCACATCTGTCTTCGTCGAACAAAGCGATCCACTCGCGCTTTAGGAGCTCTCTTAGAGGTAAATCACTTTGCAGTCGCATATCAATCCCGAACATTACCCGGAACGGGGTCATTCCCGTACTTCGACTAACCGTGGTGTTTAAGAATTTCTGGCAACGGTCGAGATGTTTGTACCATTCGTCAGGGCGAGGAGCTGCAAGTTTTGTTAGGATGGGTATCAGGACTCGGTTTATTCTCTCCGCTTGCCCATTACTTCGCGGCATTCCGGTGGTGATCGATATATGCTCCATACCTTCGGCTGAGCAATATTTTTGAATTCCCCGGAGGTGAAAGCCGCACCTCGATCGGATATAATGCGACGCGGATTCCCGAAAACTACGGACTGTTTTCTAAGTCTATCTATTACCTCGGCGGAGGTTGTGCTTCTAGTCGCGTACAGCCATGCGAATTTGGTAAAACCGTTAACGACCAAGAAAATGTGCTTGTAGTTCTTTCTAGTTGACACCAGCGGACCCAGGTGATCTACATGAAACGTATCCAGCGGGGTTGCGCCCTTTTGTACTGGGTGCAGAAAGCCTTCTCCTTTCCCGTGCTTCCGTTCCGCGAGGATGCAGCTAACGCAATTCTCTATTACCCTTTGGATTCTTGGTTTCATGTGCGCAAACCAATAGTCTCGCTTGACAATTGCTTCCGTTTTTCCGACAGCGAAGTCACCGACCTCGTGAGCTCTCCTAATTACGCTAGTTTGCATTGACCGCGGTACAACTAATTTATAATCACCGTCAACGGACTTAAATAAGAGATCCCCTTGTACGTAATATCCATCAATCGGTTTTTCCCTTATTGCGTCCAGCAATCTACGGATGCCCTCGTCCGATGCTTGGGCTTTCTTTAGTCGCGCACCTATACTATCGTCACTTTCCTTGATTAACATGCACTCAGGCAACGGGTAGCGGCTAAGGGCATCTACGTGTCGCATGCTACTCCCTGAACGATGTTCGATAGTGCACTGGAATTCTTCCAGTAATAGCGCCCATCGCGCCACACGCACGCAAAGGTCTCTTTTTCGCATTGTTAAGGCGAACGCGCGGAAATCTGTCACTATTTTGAACGGTATGCCCAGTAGATAGACGCGGAACTTTCGAAGAGACTTAATAATCGCCAAACATTCTAACTCATAACTGGTGTAATTGGCCTCGGCAGAGCTTGTTTTGCCGCTCGCGAAATACACGGGGTGCAGCGCCCCATCAACACTATCGCGCTGCAATAGGATGCCTCCGAACCCGAATTTTGATGCATCTGTGTGAAGCTCGGTCTCGGCGCCTACTCGGTACAATTTTAGTACGGGTTTATTCGTCAACGCTTGCTTTAATTGCTCGAATGCCAGCGCATGCTCGCTTTCGAATCGAAATTTCTCGCCTGACTTTAGCAGGTCTGTGAGTGGCCTGGCGATTAACGAGAAATGGCTAACGAATTTTCTGAAATAGCCTGTCAGTCCTAGGAAGCTTTGAACTTCGCGTGTGGAGGTCGGCCTACGGAACGCGGCTACTGCCTTGGTTTTATGCTCGGACGGTCGCACGGTCTGATTTTCGATGATATGACCCAAAAATTCTACCTTCGTTTGCAACAACTGGCATTTCCTCCAGTTAATCACCAGACCTACCTCACTTGCTGTTTTTAATACCTTGCGCAAATTCTCAAGGCCAGATTCTATATCTACCGACGGTATGATTAGGTCGTCCAGATATGTTAGCATTACTTTCTCATTAATCAACGCTCGGAACGCGGCGTTTATGAATTTTTGAAACAAAGCTGGCGAGTTACACAGGCCGAAGGGCACCTTTAGAAACTCGTATTGTCCATCTGGTACGATGAACGCCGTGTACTTCCTACTCTCGGGTTTTATCGCGACGTGGAAAAACCCGTTTTTCAAATCCAGCGTGCTATAAACCTTCGCGCCTTGCAACGCGTCCAGCTGATCATCTATTAAAGGGAGTGGATAGCGATCCTTGATGACTTTCCGATTAAGCTGCCTGTAATCGATGCATAGTCGCGACGACCCGTCCTTTTTTCGCACTAGAACGACTGGACTCGCAAAATCTGACAAGGACGGTTGGATGATTCCGTCGCGTAGCCACTCCCGTATGTGCGTATTTACCTCGTCTCGTTCTACCGCGGATAAGCGCCTAGCTCGCTGATAAACAGGTTCTTCGTCCTTTAAGATGATTGACATTTCGACCCCTACCTCACGCGTTTTCTTTGGTTCATACCCCTCTACCAGGGATAGCACACGGTTTTTGACCCGCGCGTCTCCTATGTATGACACGTCGACTAAGCTCGCTTCCTCGCACACGTCGATCTGCAAAACCTCGGGCAAATCGTTATCCGTCTCTTGCGCCTCGCCTGACCGACGGATCTCGATGTGCCCGTGCCGGATAATTAGTTGTATTTTATTTAGGAAGTCGATCCCGAGCAAAAGGCTATGCCTCATTAATGATTCGGGTACGACGTGCGCCGTGATGGGGAATACGGACCCGTCTATTTCGATGGTGGTTGTGAACCCCCCCCAACGTCTTATTTGACACCGACCCTATCCCGTCGAACGAAACCTGGTTGTACTGCAACTCCGGCGCGCCTATCCTATCGTACACGTCCGCTCGCATCAGCGTGACGTCGCTTCCGGTATCGATAAGCGCGGTTATTTTGACATTGTCAATCGCTACTGTTTTTAGGTACTTCCCTTTCGCTGCGGTTTCGGTTGAGCGGTTGTCCACGGCGGCTGACGTCTTCTTGGGGCAATTGGAGGCGATGTGTCCGAATTCCCGGCAGTGAAAACACTTCGTACCCCTGTCTCTCAGCTGGCATTCGGCCGCCCGGTGACCCCTCCTTCCGCAGTTGTGGCACCTCTCAAGGTTCCGCTGCTGGCCGTCGTTAGCCTGCGGCCGCTGCCTCTCCTGGTACCCGCTGGACCCCGTCGTCTTCTTCGGGGCTCGGCACGCATCGGCTCCCCCCGGTAGCACCACCTTCTCGAACGCGGCGAAAAGGTCAGCTTTGGTCCGAAACCGCTCAATGCGCGCCTGGTTCCGCATCGTCAGGTCCGGAATCCCTTCGAGCAGGTATTCGACGATCTCCTCCTCGTCGATAGGCACCCGATTTCCTAGGATCACCTTCTGATGGTAATATTCGCTGAAGCGCTCTCCGTGCTTCCAGCGTCGCTGCTCGAACTCCCTCTTTCTGGTGACCCTGCTCGGCCGATGGTGGAACATCATTCTCATTTCCACCAGTAAATCGTCCGTGCCCATGGCGACGTGTTCGGGCCTCGAATGCAGCCACTCCACCGCCTTTCCTTTCAGCCGCGACCCCAGCAGCACCATGGCCTCACAGTCTGACAACCCATGGGCCCTTCGCAGGAGCTGGAATTGCCGTTCCCAGTGGTCGTATGGTCCGTCCCCGTCGAAGTGGCTTAGCAATTCAGCGATCGCAGTCACACTCGTCCTTCCTCTGTGCGTCTCCCTGAATGTCGACGCGTATGAGGCGCCTGCGGGCTGTCTCACATCCTCCGGTTCCGCCGGTCGGGTTGAGCTTGCCGCTAAATTCAGCTGCTGCACTCTCTGCATCAGCTCGACTTCTCGGCGCGCCAGTTCGAGCTCTTTCTGCACCATGTCTCGTTCTCTCCGAGCCATCTCCATCTCGCGACGCATCCACTCCATTCCCTGCTCCTCCTTTCCTGGGGGTTGCGGCATCGTCAACTCCTGTCCGTCCCCTGGCGTGTCCGACAGCAGATCTCCCGATGGATCGGCGCTCAGGAGCCTCGTGATTAGCTCGGACTTCGTGCCTGTCGTTGGCTGCTCCAACTCCCGCAGTCTATCTTTCAGTCGTTGGACTGTCAATTCGCTGTATTGTGCCATCTTCTCAATTCGGCACCGAGCACACTACACCACAATTACTTTTAATCTCAAATCCCGGACGAGCCCCCAATTTGTAGGGATTTGGTTATATTGGCGGATGTGCCAATGGAATCCCACGTGTTAGTTGGTGTAGTAAATGATTTTATTTAAACGATCACAAGACGGATTTAAACATTTAACAAGTAGCTCGCTGTATTCTCACTATATATATATGTATCACTCGCTATGCTCTCTCTATCTCGCTAATCGGTTATCTCACCCTTACTCCTACTGCTCGCCGCCTTATATACTAAACACGGCACACTCACATACTCACATACTTCATACTCTCGGTCAACGCACTTTACTCGCTGTACTCTCTCACACACACTCTCGCTCTCTTTCGCTCTTTGTTATGTTTGTTTCGGCGGTCGTTCACCTATCACCTGTGTCTAGATTCTGTTATGACGTTGGTTATTGACACCGGTGAACGACCTGCCGAAATAAACATGTTTTCGACCGACGATCTCCGATCGTCGATTTCAACTCCTACATATTATTGTTACACTATCACTTTCTTCTCCGTTCTCGCGGTTGCTACGCGGATGAGACGGATCCTCATCAAGTCTCATCTCACTCTTCTATTTGGTTTAGGAATGCTCGAACCATGTTGCATGTTTTTAATATGACGGCCTTCTGTATCTCGGTGTGTATGCTGGGTGGTAGTTGAAGTTGGGTCCGGTGCTTCTTATGTGTTTTGTGTAAATATGACGAGTGGTATTATATATACTCTTTGTTGCTTCCAGATTCGTATCTCTTGTGCTAGTGGTGTGTATTTTTCCATTTTTTCGGTGTACTTGTTCTGTATGTTGCTGTCGTTGGGTATTACTGTTATGTGGTCTATTGTTTCTGGACACTGTTTGCATTTCCCGCATTTATCATCTTGTATGTGTGGATCTCTCGGAATGTGTTTTCGGTAGTTTTTTGATTGAACTACTGATTAGATGATTAATTCCTGTGTTTTGTTGGAATCCCAGGTATTTATATGTTTCATGTGTGTCCATGTTGTTGAGTGTTTCGTCATTTAGCGTTCGTTAGGTCTCGCTCGTCGTCCATTTCCCTCTTTCAATATGTAGTGTTTTGCATTTTTTGATTCCGGATTCCATGTTGATGTCTCTTGTGAACGGACTTAACATAACAGATATGTTAAGTAGTCCGTTTAGTTGTATTTCAGTTGCTGCATATAGTTTTATGTCGTCCATATACATGAGGTGGTTTATCGTGTATTGTTTTCTCTTTTGGTGTCTGATGTCGAATCCATGTGTTTTGTTATGTAGTAGGTTTGACAAAGGGTTTATACACATGTTGAACCATAGTGCGCTGAGTGCATCGCCTTCGAATATGCCTTTTTTTATTTATATTTCATTTGTTTGTATGGTGTTCGTTGCAGTTTCGAGGTGTATTTTGATTCTCCGCGTTTGCATGATTATGTTGCGGAATGATTGGAGTTGTTTGTTTTTTTGTATATTTGTAGTATTTTTTGCAGCCATGTGTGTGGTACAGAGTCGAACGCTTTCTTGTAGTCTATGTAACATGTAAGGAGGTTTCTATTTTGTTTTGTTGCTTGTCTCATGATTATGCTGTCTATGATCAGTTGCTCCTTTCATCCCTGGCTATTTCTTGAGCATCCCTTTTGTTCTTCACTGAGTGTTCCGCGGCAAACCCTCGGAACCAACAGCTGAAATAAATTGCCTCCTTCATAAAAAGACGGTTAGCAATCTGCACAAAGAAGAACCTTCAAACATGCAGATGGCTAGGACGTTGATGACGCGCAAGTCGTAGAACTGTTTTTGAGGAAATCGTTCTATTCCATAATCCGCCAAGATACGCGAAAATAAACTTATACGGCCTCAACAGTTAATTGCATGCGTCATAAACGTGAGTTTCCAAAATGGTCCCACAGCTGTGCCCCAACAGGCACGGCCAGGTCAAGCTCTAGAATCCTGGCGGAAACTTCCGTGCGTTGGCGAGTTACTCATAGCGGTCAAGGATGCACCCCCTTTTCTCGGAAAAAAGCGCTTCGGACGCAAGAGAAAGGTGTGTCCTTATTTTTTAAAAAAAAACACGCTGATTGGCAATTTGACATTTTTTCCAGTATCCAATCAGCGTGCCTAAAACCCACTTCCGAGTCGACGTGTTAGGAAACACTCGACGAGGAAGTCAGTTCTTGTTCTCAATTAACAGGAGAAACCAGCATTCTTTCTCAGTCAACTAATTGTAAGTTTGCTTCGCAATAGCACTTTACGAATCCACCGTTCGATCCATCACTGTTGTACTTGTTTTTCAGCAGACACATTAATAGTTATTAAATAGTTTATTTTGTTACTGAAACGAATATTTCTTTAATATACCACCCCTATTTCCCGAAACGGTCGTAGGGTCATACGCGAGTGACGGTGTTGATGAAAGGTATCTAAGTATTTATACGCTTAGAAAAATACCTTTTCGCGAATCCCTACCCCCCCAACCCCGTTTTTCCACTTTAATATGGTTTATGAAGGGGATGGATATTCGCGGAACCTATAGAATTTATATAAAAGTATTTGTTAGAACCTGCTTAAGATGTCTGCACAAAAATTTCTTGCAACTATTTGCAACTCCGAAAGTTATAACAATATATGTGCAGTCAGAACGCCGTGCAGTGGGGAAAAACGTCAATTAGGTGTTTTTCCTAAAAACGCCAAAGTGCCCTACATAGAAGTAAATCCATTTATGAAATACTATGCTTGTATTGACTAAATTCTTCTTGTTTAGTCATAAACTTTTTTCTTCCTGTCAACATTTTTTTGTTTAATTTAATTTTTTTAAATAGTTTTACATATATTTTGTATTTTAAACCTTTTGCTAACATGTTCGTTTAAATCACATCGTAATCACGCATTGGATGTGTAGATTCTACATCACATCTACCTGATAGATAACTACACACCACAGATAATACAGAACCATTTCGACTAAACAACATTTTGTCAAATATTGTTATTAAAATAATTATAATAAGGGAATTTTTAATTGCAATTATATTCTATAACTCAAGAACTACCTAAAATCTTTCTATTCATAATGAATAATGTGTAAATAACGGTGCAATGAATTTAGTTTATGTTTTTACGGTTTATGTTTTTCGGACCACTGTGCATCGAGAGCAAAGTGGTCGCTACGTAGTTAGACATTTAAGAGTAACAAATCGAACATCGGTAAATGTTCAGGATGCGCGCGTTGGCGCGACTATGACGCCAGCCTTCGCGCGCATCGGCAGCGAGCGTGGCGCTCTCGACGAGTTCGCCTGCCAATTAACGGGGTCGGAAGCGATCAGCCGATCGATCGGCTGATCGGGATTGGCTGGTTTGCCCACTGGATCCTTCCGGAGCGACTCTTAACTAGAGCAGGAAATAGCCTGCTCTAGCCCTCTCTCCGGAAGTCATGAGAGATCTAGTTCAACCGTACGGAAGAGAAGACGTTCCCTCTTCCGAAAAGCGAATAAAAGTGTGATTCTAATTATAAGATAAGCGACTAAATCTAATTGTTAATTCGTGTATATTCGTTTAACTTAATATAAGATTCGTGTCAGTTTGTAGTGCTTAAGTCGTGAGAATAAACGTTGTTCGGCATTGACCCACGGTTTAACCCGCACCTCTTGCGTGCACCGGTGGTCGAGCACACCGTGCCTTGTTTACACGGAAGACCACCGGCGCAATAACCAAACTTAGGGCTAATTGTCAGCCCCACTTCAACCAGGCCCAACGGCCCGCCGATCCGCGAGCCGCTCTGGATCAGCGAGGCCGACCAGAGCATCGACAACTGTCGCTATAACATGAACGCATCCGAAATCCGTTAATAAGAACAAAAGTAAACCGAGCTTGAGCCGTGTTGTTTGTTACGCCGTGCTGTTTCTTGCTGTTTTTTTGTCGTTTCGTCGTTTCGTCGTCTCCTCGTGGAGGCTCGTGCAATAAAGTGCCGTGTCAGTCCGTTCCCACGGACAGATCCAACCAGCAAACATCCGAACATTTTGGTCCTTCGAGCCGGATATTATTCTGAACGGCAGCCATGGGCAGTCTCCACACCGTACTCGCAGAGCAGGAAGCAGTCATGCACTCCATAAGGCATTCGGTCAGCAACCTAAAGAAGCTCGGGCAGGAGAAGGTGACCGCAGCCGTCATCCGCCGTCGCATCGCTAGCGTGGAGGACAACGTCCAGAAGTGCAGGCGACGACACTCAGCCCTTGTCGCCCAGTGCGACTCCAAGACGAAGGCGACCCTCCCGTACTTCGTGGAACACCAGTTCCCCGCTGCGGAGGACGACTACAATGAGGCAGCTGACTACATGGCGGAGCTCCTGGACCAAGCAGAAGCCACGCTGACGCAGACGGCGACGAGTAAGTCACAAGATCCTCCAGCTCGCTCCGCGTCGCGCCTCCCCAAGATCGGGCTGCCGACCTTCGACGGCAGCTTCGATCGTTGGGAGATGTTCCGCGACACCTTCATCTCCATGGTCCACCGGGATGAGACCCTGTCCGACGTGGACCGCGTGCATTACCTTCTGTCATGCATGCGCGGTGACGCTTTGGAAGCCTTAAATGGCTTAAACATCACCGAGGCCAACTTCCGTGTGGGATGGGAGATGCTGGTGTTGCGGTTCGAGCACAAGAACCGTCTTGTGGCCATGCACATCGATTCGCTGAACAACCTGCCAACCGTTACGTCTCAAAACCCGCGAGAAATCCGCCGATTGCGAGACGCCGCGAACAACGCAATCACTTCGCTCCGTAATCTCGGTCGTCCAGTCCATGACTACGACGATTTCCTCGTGTATTTTGTTCTGTGGAAGCTTCCCCAGGCTACGCGAGAGGCGTGGACGTTGAGCTTGGGCGAGAACCGTGAGTGTCCAGCGTATCAAACACTGGACCAATTTCTCGGAATCAGAATTAACGCCTTGGAAGATTCGCTTCCTACGCCCACGTGGCACGCTTCAAACGCAACCGTTTCAAAAGAAACCCAAGGCAAGGTTAAGACGACGACGTCGCATGTAGTCAATATTTCCAGGCCCCAGTCAGCATGCCCCGCGTGTCAGTCAAACCACTTGTTATTTAAATGTGCGCAGTTCCAAAACCAGACTCCTTCGCAGCGGTATGACCTCGTGCGGGGGGGTAACCGGTGTGTCAATTGCTTCTCTGCCAAGCACTTAGCAAACCAATGTGTAAGCAAACACACTTGCAAAAAGTGCGGCAAGAAGCACCACACACTTCTCCACCTCTCCGACGAGCCAGCACCGCTGCGAAGTGAGCAAACTCTCTCTCCTTCCTCAGACTTGGCCTTCCGGGTGAGGGAGGAGAGGGTGGATTCCCACATGCTTGGAGACCCAATGGCACCCGAATCCAAAATCCTGTTAGCCACGGCTACAATTCGGGTGTACACTGCGCACGGCGGGTTTGAAACGGCACGCGCACTGCTTGACCAGGGCTCGGCAACTAGCGTGATTTCCGAGAGGTTGGTCCAGCGTCTCCGATTGCCCAAGCTCACCCGGTCGATTTGTATTAGGGGAGTCGGCGATACCCAAACGCACGTTCGGCACGCGGTATCGATTTCGATCACCACCCACCATAGCGATGTTCCGATGTTCCCTACCACGGCACTGGTGCTCAAGTCGGTGACGCGGTATGGCCCGACATCTACGGTGCCGATCCGCAGATGGCGACACATTTCCGGTCTCTCACTTGCCGACGGGGACCCCTTGAGCTCCGATCCGATCGCCGTGTTAATCGGCGCGGATTTATACGGTTTACTCGTCCGCGGAGGCGTCCGACGGGGTGCCCGCAATGAGCCCGTAGCTCAAGATACCGCCTTGGGATGGATTTTGTCTGGGTCAGTGTCCCATCCAACTCCTACATCCAGCCCCTCCTCAACCTTCCTCCATGTCCATCATGGAGCTGTCTCGGAGACGTTCGATCGCGAGCTTCGCCGCTTCTGGGAGATCGAGGAGGTTCCTCAGGTCACTCACCCGAGCCCTGAGGAAACTAAATGCGAGGGACACTTCCTCGACACCCACTTCCGAACGCCGTTACGTGGTCCGGTTGCCCTTCAAGAGCAGCGCTCCCTTGGATCTCGGCGAATCCCGCAATGCCGCTCTGGCCCATTTCAAGCGTTCGGAGTCGCGCCTCCACCGCGACCTTAGTCACGCCCGTGACTATACCGGTTTCCTGTCCGAGTATGAGAGGCTTGGGCACATGACGCGTATCGCACCCGCGCATATCGCGTCGCGACCGGTGTACTACATCCCGCATCATGGCGTCCTGCGCAGTGACAGCGCGACGTCGCGCCTCCGGGTCGTCTTTAACGCGTCCAGTCGAACCTCGACTGGTACCTCCTTGAACGACCAGCTCCTCATCGGTCCAAGGCTCCAGGCCGATCTGCCTGCGATCGTTCTCCGTTGGCGTCGGCACCCTCTGGTGTGCACGGCTGACATCGAAAAAATGTATCGGCAAATTCTAGTCGATGCACGCGATCGCAATTTCCAGCGCATCCTTTGGCGCGCCTCCGGTTCCGAACCGATACATGAATATCGACTGAACACCGTCACGTACGGCACAGCGTCCGCTCCGTTTCAAGCACGAGTGCTGAAGCAACTCGCCTCTGACGAAGGTCACGCGTATCCCCTTGCTGTGTCGGTCGTGCACAACCAGACGTATGTCGACGACTGCATCTTCGGAGCAGACGATTCTGGGGCGTTGATTCGCATCCGCGACCAGTTGATGGCCCTCCTCCAGAAGGGCTGTTTCCGCCTCCGTAAGTGGGCAAGTAACTGCCCCGCACTGTTGTCCGACCTCGATCCCTCTGATCACGGACTCGCGCGCGACAAGGACATACAGTCCGATGAACCCTTGAGGGTGCTTGGTATAGCCTGGAATCCGGAACGCGACGTTCTTCGGTTTCTCGTAGCGTCATCGCCGTCGCCCAGTCACACTAAGCGAGGCATCCTCTCGTTCATCGCGCGGCTGTTCGACCCCCTAGGTTGGGCCGCACCAACTATCATTGTTGCAAAAATCCTCATCCAGGAATTGTGGCTCCTCAAGTGTGACTGGGACGTACCGCTTCCCGCCGCGTTGGAGAACCTATGGCACCAATACCACTCCACGCTGCCGAGCTTGGAGCGCATCGCGATCCCACGATGGACGTCCTTGGCTGCCAGTACATCCAATACCGAATTGCACGGCTTCTCCGATGCTTCAACGGCAGCTTATGCAGCTGTCGTGTATATCCGGGTGGTAACCGCAGACGGCACCCCCACCACTTCGCTTCTGATGGCAAAGAGCAAAGGAGCTCCGCTCAAAACTTTGAGCATTCCCCGTCTGGAATTGATGGCAGCCCTCCTACTGGCACGTCTCGTGGTGTTCGTTCGGTCCGCTCTACAGCTCGGCGACCTTCCATGTTGGTGCTGGACCGACTCCTCCCTGACGCGAGCCTGGCTTAGCCAACCTCCATCCCGATGGACCGCTTTCGTGGCGAACCGCGTTTCCGAGGTGCAGACCATCCTTCCGGATTCCGGGTGGTACCAGGTACCCACAGGGGAAAATCTCGCGGACTGCGCATCTCGCGGCATCCACGCGCCCCAACTCGTCAGCAGTCTTTTATGGTGGGAGGGCCCTCGGTGGCTGCGGCTCTCTCGCGACCATTGGCCGGTGCAGGAGACTGTAATGCCCTCGACGACTCGAGAGGACCGACGCCGCGTGCACGTCGGTTCCGTGCTTCCCTCCGACATATGGGAGCTCTCACTGCGGTTCTCCTCGTGGCCCAAGCTTCTCCGAGTAACGGCGTACCTCTTTCGCGTCTTGACCTGGACGCGGTCTAATTCGCGCGGTCGGACTCAAGTCTTTCCACCACGACGAAGCCGCGGCTGCGCGATTCCTTCGCTTACTCCTGGCGAGCTGGAGCGCGCCGAGCGCTACTGGCTCAGATCCCTCCAGCTGCATCTGTTCCCCAAGGAGATGGCGGCGCTCGCCTCGAACAATCAAGTCGAGAAATCCAGCTCTCTAGCGTCCTTGAATCCTTACCTGGATGCTGATGGTCTGCTGCGAGTTGGAGGACGCCTCCGTCACTCCACCTTGTCTGCAGACCAGAAGCATCCCATCATCCTCTCCTCTCATCCTCTCGTCTCCCTTCTTATCTCCCATCATCATTTGCAAACACTGCAGGGGGTCCGGCTTTAACCTTGGCATCATTGCGGGAGCGCGTGTGGCTCCTCCGCGCGCGACCTACCGTCCGTGCGGTGTTGTATCGGTGCGTCTCGTGCACCCGCGCGAAGGCGGAGATTCCGGCGGAGCTCATGGGTGACCTTCCGGCAAGTCGAGTACTCGCAGTATCCCGCGCGTTCGCCCATACTGGAGTCGACTATGCGGGCCCCCTCTTGGTGCGAACCGCTCCGGGACGCGGCCATAAGTCGCAAAAATGCTACATTGCATTATTCGTCTGCATGTCGACCAAGGCCGTCCATCTTGAGCTGGTGCTCGATTATAGCACCGCTGCATTCCTCGCGGTTTACCAGCGGTTCGTGTCAAGACGCGGCCGCCCGCGGTCGATGTATTCGGACAACGGCACTAATTTCCAAGGCGCGGATCGCGAGCTTTGTGAAGCACACCCCAGTGCTATTCGCGATCCAAACCTCCTCAACCGCCTCGCAACCGACAAAGTGGAGTGGCATTTCATGCCCCCAGCGGCCCCGCATTTCGGCGAGCTCTGGGAAGCTGGAGTTCGAAGTATGAAACACCACTTAAAGCGGTGCGTCGGAGCGCATACGCTCACCACTGAAGGGCTCACTACACTGCTTTGTCGGATCGAGGCATGTTTGAATTCGCGACCGATTTGTGCCGTGTCCGAGTGTTATGACGACTATACTGTTCTCACGCCAGGACATTTCTTAATCGGCGCGTCCCTGATCGCGTCTCCGGAGCCCAGTGTCTTGGAGATCAACGAAAATCGTCTCTCGCGTTGGCAGATTGTTCAGCGAATCACCGAGCAGTTTTGGAGGACGTGGACGCAGGATTACCTGCACACGTTGCAACAGCGCCCCAAATGGCGCACTGTACAGCGTTTGGCCAGGGTCGGCCAAATCGTCCTGCTCCGGAACCCTCTCGCCCCACCAACCCACTGGGAACTTGGTCGAATCATCGAGTGTCATCCTGCGGACGACGGGCTCACCCGTGCCGTGTTGGTGAAGACAAGCCGCTCCCAGCTCAAGAGGCCCATCACCAAGATCTGCTTCCTATCAGTTGACCTCAACACGGCCTCCGAGGAGGGTTCCGGCACGGCGGGCGGTGGCCCGACCTTGGTCACATGATTCAATTCTCCACGGCGGGCGGCGACTGCTGTTCTCTCCCGCATTCCTTGTATATAGCCTTTGTAAATATCTGTAGGTTAAGGTTGGTTAAGGTAGGTTAAGATTTTTGCGGAGTTGGGAGTGGCCTGCGTCGTCTCGGGGGTGGAGAGGCTCGGCCTGCGAGTGGCGCCACATAAAACTGAGGCGATGTGGATGGCGGACCGGCTGCAGCGGCGGGGTGAACCGCCTGCGACCGCGCTTTGCATTGGTCAGTCCTGCGTGGGGGTGGGTCAGCGACTACGATACTTGGGACTCACCCTCGACGCCCACTGGAGTTTCGGAGCCCACTTCGACCGTCTGGCTCCCCGACTGGAGGGGGTTGCGGCCGCGTTGGGCCGTATACTCCCGAATCTCGGGGGCCCGGCGGGTGAGGTGCGTCGCCTGTACGCCGGGGTGGTGCGCTCGATTGCGCTGTACGGGGCACCGGTGTGGTGCGGCGACCTGGTGGTCAGTCGACGCAGCCTGGACATGCTGCGTCGCGTGGAGAGGAGGGTGGCCATCAGGGTCGCGCGGGCGTACCGCACGGTGTCCTACGAGGCGGCGATGACTCTGGCGGGGCTCCTGCCGCTCGACATCCAGGCAGGAGTGGCGGCGTCCGACTATGCATCGTCGAGGGCACCGGACAGCGACGACCCCCTGGAGCGGGAGGATCGACTGAGGGCTTCGAGGCTTCGGTCTCGGCGGCGCGCCGTCTCCGAGTGGAGGGCACGGCTCGCTGGATCGACCGTAGCGGGGCGGTGCGTCGTCGGGGCGGTCCTGCCGAGTCTGGAGAAGTGGCTCGGCAGAACGTGGGGCAGGCTGACCTACCGGATGACTCAGGTGCTCTCTGGGCACGGGTGCTTCGGGGAGTACCTGCAGCGCATCCGGAGGGAGGAGACGGCGCAGTGCTGGCATTGTGGCGAGGAGGTGGACTCGGCGCAGCACATACTGGAGGAGTGTCCGGCGTGGGCTGCGGAGCGCCGAGTTCTGAGGCGAGCGGTGGGGCCCGACCTTTCGCAGGCCGCGGTCGTCCCCAACATCTTGGACGACCGGGCGGCTTGGAGCGCCCTGGCCTCCTTCTGCGAGGACGTTACCACGAGCGGACCCCGCTCGTGGTAGAGGAAATGTCGGAAGGGGGAGGCGCAGGCTTAGGCGTCTGGTGCCTCCGCCTGACTGATTGGGTCCCCGGGGGGAGGTAGCGTCGGGACCTTCCGTCCCGACTAGAGGACCACGGGCTGTCGGACGGGGGATCTGGCAGCCATTGCACGTGGCAGGGGATGGGCCGTATTGCGTGGTGGCCGCGCAATGCGGCTACGGGTATTAGTTTATAGGTATTGGAGGAGGGTCCTTCTGACTCTCCTCGGGAGGAGCCTCCTATATAGTTTGACCTATATCCGACACTACCTCGGTCACTCCCCAGTGGCCGGGGTGTCTCATGTAAGATTTCCCACGCGATAAAAAAAAAAAAAAAAAGGTAGGTTAAGATTTTGCGTCAAAACTTGACCAGCCGCGTAACCGTACCACGAAACCGGGGGAAATTTCGAACGAACCCATTCGAGGCGGGCGGTATGTTCGGGATTGACCCACGGTTTAACCCGCACCTCTTGCGTGCACCGGTGGTCGAACACACCGTGCCTTGTTTACACGGAACACCACCGGCGCAATAACCAAACTTAGGGCTAATTGTCAGCCCCACTTCAACCAGGCCCAACGGCCCGCCGATCCGCGAGCCGCTCCGGATCAGCGAGGCCGACCAGAGCATCGACAACTGTCGCTATAACATGAACGCATCCGACATCCGTTAATAAGAACAAAAGTAAACCGAGCTTAAGCCGTGTTGTTTGTTACGCCGTGCTGTTTCTTGCTGTTTTTTTGTCGTTTCGGCGTTTCGTCGTCTCCTCGTGGAGGCTCGTGCAATAAAGTGCCGTGTCAGTCCGTTCCCACGGACAGATCCAACCAGCAAACATCCGAACAAACGTTTAGAGTTCAAGTGTCGCCTCTGTTAATCGTCCAGCATCGTTGTGTATCCGTTCCTGTTTTTTATCTTGGCTCTCACTCTCAACGAGTCCTAAGTGTGCGTACTTGCTAATTGCGCACAGTCAATCTTACCAATCCGCTTTATGGCGATTTTATAGTCTCGAGAGAAAGCTACATACCAATACCGACCTTCCCAAGCAATATACCGAGTTTCTAACGGGTTACGAGATGTTAGGGCATATGGCCGAAATAGGGGACAGAAATTCCAGCGAGATAGGGTGTTATTCTCCGCATCATGCCGTACTAAAGGCTAGCAGCCTTACAACCAAGGTCAGAGTCGTTTTCGACGCATCGGCAAAGACCGATACAGGTCTGTCTCTAAACGACGTGTTAATGGTAGGTCCGAAGATTCAGGACGATGTATTCGCGCTAATTGCGCGATCCCGAAAATACGAGTACGTCATTACTGCCGACATAGAGAAAATGTTTTTTGGCAAATGTTAGTTCACCCTGAGGACGCGACATATCAACAAATATTATGGCGTAAAAATCCAACCAAAATCCGATCTAAGATGAATGGGCATCAAACAAACCTGAGCTCTTAAAGGGACTCCAAGAGCGTACTGCGGATGCGGCTTCTGTTTAGATTCGCAGGCAGTCAAAAAGACATTAGGCATCTGCTGGCATCCCCGCAAAGATATAATCGGTTACAAAGTTATCGCCGACAATTCCATTCAGAACACAAAACGATCGATTCTTTCCAAAATTGCACAATTGTTCGATCCACTAGGCTTACTTGGTCCGGTCATAGTAAAGGCAAAAATAGTGATGCAATTCTTATGGAAGACCAAACTGGGATGGGATGACCAGTAACGTCGGAGATACAAGCTCACTGGCAAACTTATAGGGAACAATTACCGTTATTTAATAACTTCTCAGTCCCACGGAAAGTGTTAATACGGAATTCAATAGATGTACAATTACACGGATTTTGCGATGCTAGTGAGATAGCTTACAGAGCATGCATCTACGTAAGATCGTGCGACGCTAGAACCGCATCAAGGTCAATTTAATCGCCGCGAAATCAAGTGTCGCCCCACTAAAAACCATCTCGATACCCAGGCTAGAATTATGCGCTGCATTAGTACTCTCCGAGCTGTATCAATCGATCTCTAACTCGTTAAAACTACAACTCAACTTAGTACACTTTTGGTCCGATTCAACGATAACGTTGCACTGGATCAGAACAGCACCGCACACTTTAAAAACCTTTGTGGCAAACGGAGTCGCGAAAATTCAAGATAGCACGAATGAATATCATTGGAGACATATAATCTCCAGTGACAACCCTGCGGATTGTCTCTCTCGCGGCCAACTCCCTGGCTATGGTTGAACGGTCCTACCTGGCTATCCGAACCCTCGGCGAATTGGCCCTCGACACTAAATTCCCGACATCGCCATTACGGAACAACGTCCAGTTGTCAATTTGACGGTGAATCTAACTAACCCAGAATTTCTAACACGATTCTCGTCATGGATAGGTGCACAACGAACGATAGCCTATTGTATCCGCTTTTTTAAGAACGCTTCGCGTTCCGAGAAATGTACAGGCCCACCTTCAACTTTCGAATTAAGGAGAGCACACAAATACATCATTAAAAACGTACAAGGTCGACATCTTTCAAAGGAGCTTACTAACCTAAGGCATGGAAACTCAGTCCATAAGGACAGCAATATCCTGGCCTTAACACCTTTTCTTGATGATGAAGAAATTATCCGCGTTGGAGGTCGTTTAGAAAATTCGAGTCTGAGGTACGGTCAACGGCACCCTATACTTCTCCCGCGTTCAGATCACATTACGCGGTTAATAATTGAATACGAGCAGCAAAGGCAACTGCATACCGGCATTTTGGGCACTCTAAACGCGGTCAGACAAAGGTATTGGCCCATTGACGGAAAGAATTTAACTCGTCATATTGGGCGAAAATGTATGCGCTGCTTTAGGGTCAGACCATTGGGCATGCCGCGCAAAACCGGCCCGGGGGAGGGGCTGTCTCGCCACCGCCGAGATGGGTACTTGGCCGCGTCAACGAGGATGCCCTGGCGGCGGCGCTCCACGCCGTCGCGTGGTCCGGGGCTGATCCGTCTGGACCAATCAGTGGGGAGGGAGAGGCCAGATGGTGCCGGGGCGCGTTGAGGACGGTGTGCGACGTCGCCATGCCACGGGCTGCCCCACCGCGAAAGCCGGCCGTGTATTGGTGGTCGCGCGAGATCGCGGATCGCGCGCGACGCTGGTACACGAGAGCGCGCGGCCGGGTTGTGGGTGCGGCGGCTCTGCTGTACGGGGAGTACAGGGAAGCGCGGGTGGCCCTGCAGCGTTCTATCGTGAGGGCCAAGGTCCGCGCCTGGCGTGAGCTCCTCGGGACGCTGGACGGGGAGCCATGGGAACGCCCGTACCGGCTGGTCATGGGCAAGTTGCGACCATGCTGATGTGCGACATCTTGATGTGCATCCAAGATGTGCGACATCTTGGATGCCCTGTTCCCCGTAGCCGACGGTGGGGAGAATGCGTCCCGGTTGGTGCCCGGAGCGGCGACCCCGCCCGACTGGTCCGCTAGGCTGGGCGTTACAGAGGGGGAGTTCGCGTCAGCTGTCTGGAAAATGACGGTCCGCAGCACGGCGCCGGGTTCGGATGGGTTCCCGGGATGGGTGCTTGCCTGGGCTGTGCCTATCCTGGGGGACAGGCTGAGGTGGGCGTTCGACGCCTGCCTGCAGTCCGGGGAGTTCCTTTCGTTCTGGAAGAGGGGAATGCTGGTCCTTCTGAGGAAGGAGGGTAGGCCTGCGGAGGAGCCATCCGCTTACAGGCCGATATGCCTGCTGGACGAGATCGGGAAGGTGCTCGAGAGGATCATCGCTGGCCGCGTGACCGAGCATCTTTCCGGGATGGGATCCGACCTAGACGAGAACCAGTTTGGCTTCCGCCGGGGACGTTCGACCTTGGATGCCGTTGCGCGCGTCCGGTCCCTGGCGGGGGAGGCCACGACCCGGGGTGGGGTGGTGTTGGCAGTGTCGTTAGACAGTGAACACCTTCAACTCCGTGCCCTGGGGGGTGATAAGGGGGGCGCTAATTCACCATCGGGTGCCCCCATACCTCAGAAGAGTGATCGGGTCCTACCTGTCCGGCAGGTGTATAGAGTACCCGGGGAGAGACGGGGTAGAGTTCAGAAGTGTGGATTGCGGGGTCCCGTAGGGGTCCGTCCTGGGCCCGTTGCTGTGGGACCTTGCATACGACTCCGTCCTCCGGGTTGCCCTCCATCCCGCTGTCAGCGTCACCTGCTACGCGGACGACACGTTGGTGCTGGCATGGGGGGGGGGACTTCGGAAAGACCGCGCGTCACGCCGAGCTGGGCGTGGCCTGCGTCGTCTCGGGGGTGGAGAGGCTCGGTTGCGCGTGGCTCCCCATAAGACCGAGGCCATGTGGATGGTTGATCGGCTCCTGCGGCAGGGGGAGCAGCCCGCGACCGCGCTATGTATCGGTCAGTCCTGCGTGGGGGTGGGTCGTCAGCTGCGATACCTGGGACTCACCCTGGACACCCACTGGAGCTTTGGAGCCCATTTCGAACGCCTGGCTCCCCGACTGGAAGGGGTTGCGGTCGCGCCAGGCCGTATACTCCCGAATCTTGGTGGCCCGGCGGGGGAGGTGCGCCGCCTCTACGCGGGGGTCGTGAGGTCCATCGCGCACTGTCAGCTACGAGGCGGCGATGATCCTAGACATCCAGGCAGGAGTAGCCGCGACCGACTATGCTTCGATGAGGGCGTATGCTGGCGGCGGCCCGCTGGAGCGCGGGGAGAGCTTGGGGGCTTCGAGGCCCTAGTCTCGGCGGCGCGCCGTCTCCGAGTGGAGGGCACGACTCGCCGGGTCGACAAGAGCGGGGCGGCGGGTCGTCGGAGCGGTCCTGCCGAGTCTGGAGAAGTGGCTCGGCAGAACGTGGAGCAGGGTGACGTACAGGATGACGCAGGTGCTCTCCGGGCATGGGTGCTTAGGGAGTACCTGCAGCGCATCCGGAGAGAAGAGACGGCACAGTGCTGGCACTGCGGCGAGGAGGAGGATACGGCGCAGCACACTCTGGAGGAGTGTCCGGCGTGGGCTGCCGAGCGCCCAGTCCTGAGGCGAGCGGTGGGTCCTGACCTCTCGCTAACAGCGGTCGTCCCCAACATCCTGGGCGACCGTGCGGCTTGGAGCGCCCTGGCCTCCTTTTGCGAGGACGCCATGACGCAGAAGGGGCGGCGTAGAGGGCCAGAGATCGAGCGGACCCCGCTCGTGGGAGAGGAGATGTCGGAAGGAGGGGGCGCAGGCGCAGGCTGGTGCGTCCACCTGTTTGATTGGGACCCCGGGGGGAAGGAACATCGTGACCTTCTGTCCCGACTAGGGGATCACGGGCTGTCTGACCCGGGATCGGGCAGCCATTGCACGTGGTAGGGGAGGGGCCGTATTGCGTGGTGGCCGCGCAATGCGGCAATGGGTATTAGTTTTTCAGTATCGGAGGAGGGTCCTTCTGACCCTCCTCGGGAGGAGCCTCCTGTATAGTTTGAGGCACGGCGGGGGAGGACGCGGAGTCGTGTCCGTCAGGGTCCCACGTGTCATCCCGAGTCGCCTAGGACGGCCAGCGGGTGGGTTTTAGTCGGTAGGAATCCGACACTACCCCGGGCTCTCAGGCCGGGGTGTCTCATGCAAGATTTCCCACACGTTAAAAAAGACCATTGGGCATACCTGAGTACCCGATGGGAAACCTACCTTGAAATAGGGTTATATCCACGAGACCATTCCGCACGATGGGAGTAGATTTTTGCGGACCGTTCTTCATAAACGAAAAGAAGTACCGGAACCCGAATAAAATCAAAATCTATGTAGCTGTATTTATCTGTTTCGTAACTAAGGCAGTTCTCCTCGAAACAGTTAGCGAATTATCCACCGAAGCCTTTATTGCCACACTAAGACGGTTCTTCTCCAATCGCGGCTATGCTAGTACTATCTACTCCGCGGCCGTGAAATCCTTTAAGCACCAGATTGATCGTACGATCGGGGACACGTTATTTACAGCCGAAGCTTTCAATACTTACATGATCGAAATTGAAGCAATTTTAAATCCCCGACCGCTAACACCACTATCCTCAGACACCAATGAACTCTAGGCCCTTACCGCGACCCACTTCCTAATAGGTGAGCCATTGACAACCAATCCCGGAACGAGATGTGTCCGATATTGCTACCAATCGATTATCGATGTGGGAACATATCCAAAAAATAAAACAACACTTTTGGACACGATGGTACAAGGAGTACCTAAATGAATTAAATATCCGGACCAAATGGCGCAACAACCCTGCCACACATCTTCACAGCGGGACTTTGGTACTATTGAAGGAGGACAACCTGCCCTCTATGCAATGGAAGTTAGGGCGCATAACCGAAATCCACACTGGCAAGGACAACGTCATCCATGTGGTTACAATAAAGACCGCAAATGGTTGCTACAAGCGGAGCGTGCGATCTCTTTTTCCACTACCCCTAGAATAATGAAATTAAATCACGTCATATGTATATAGCGATTACCCAAGCCAGGTACCTTGTATAATAGATCAGATGTAAGGCAATACCGTATTATTTAACTCTATTAGTAGCTACGTTAGCGGCGTACTATATGTGATGTAGTTATTAAACCTAACGTGTATGTACTGTTTGACATTTCGGGGAAGTTTTCGGGGAACCAGTTTTCGGGGAACCTCGCCGATCTTACCTTATTACCATATGTTCAATTGAGTAGGAATCATTGAACACGATCGTTCATGGGGGGCGGTATGTTCCGTTACGGCGGAACATACTGCCCCCCATGAACGATAGGTTTAACACGTTAGGTTTAATAACTACATCACATATAATACGCCGTTAACTTAGCTACTAATTGTAGCGACCCTGTTCCGACAGGGTCGCTACCTATGTCTGGCTTAAAATGCCAGATGACAGAGCGAGCCGGAATGTCATAAACACGGCAATAAACATAGGCCACGTGCGGAATTTGCAAGTAGACAAATAATTTAAGAGATTAGGGCTCCCGAAGGAAACGCAGCTGACCATCACGTGTTTTGCATTCCTTGCACACCGCTAAGTCGCGATAAATTAAGAAACTGTCAGTCAACCTCATCTGCGCTCCCTACCCTAACACATCTTCCTCCACCTTTAACGTTTTTCTGTCACACCCCATAACCAATAATATGCATTTTCCTAAAACCACACCTACATCCGCCCTTTCCTAACACCTCACACGAACCCAGAAGACAGAACTGTTTACGCTTCCTCTCGCGATTAAGACGGATAGACTGATAACATACCGATACTTCTAGTATAAGCGAATTTATACTAGAGGTTGCAAGCCGAATCTTGCCTTTGTATTAATAAAGTATAAACATAGTTTTCAGGGGTTTGATTTACGACCATTTTCCGTAATTCCGGTTGTGATCCAAGTCACGAAAATTCGTGACCGATACGACACCACACTATCAAAGGTCAGCGGTGACCTCGAGTGGCAGTGGGAGCTCTCGCTGAAGGACAAGGAGAGGCCGTCGTACGAGCATCTTCTCGATTTTCTCGAGAAACGCGCAATCTGTGCACCAGCGGCCCCGCAAAAGGTAGCATCGACGCCCAGGCAATCTAGCACACGATCGCGGCCACTATATGTTCAAGGATCAGCGATTATCAACGGACGTTAACGTTTAATCATTCCGTGAATCGCTGCACTTATTCCGGACCAACTGATTGATCGCTCGTCCATCCGCATTCCGAAGAATCTGCAATTGGCAGATCCCGAATTTCATCGGCCAGCACCGATTGATCTGTTGCTCGGCTCTGGGGCCGCATTATCGCTCTTGAGTGTCGGGCAGATCAACCTATCCCCCCCGACGGTGGCGACTTATATCTTCAGAAGACGAAGGTCGGATGGGTAATGGGAGGGAGTCCGCTAGCACCCGCGAAATCGCGAATCCTTTCCTGCAACGCGACTGCTGCCCTCCATTTTGCCCTCACACGTTTCTGGGAGGTTGAAGAAGGACCTCAATTCCAGCCTCTCTCCGATTCAGACAAATTCTGCGAGAGACATTTACAGCAGCACGTCACGAGGAACGCCGAGGGCCGCTATATCGTTGCAGTCCCATTCAATGACAAACTGTCACAACTCGGGGATTCGAGATCCAGGGCAGTAAAGCGTTTAGATTTATTAGAACGGAAGCTCTAACGCGACTCAAGTCTAAAGAAGCAATATCACGCCGTCATCGAAGAATACCGCAACCTTGGACATATGACCAAGGTCGACAGTAGCCAAAATGTACAACGAGGATATTATCTACCTCATCACGGAGTCACCAAGACCACCAGCGAGACTACGAAACTTCGAGTGGTATTCGACGGTTTCGCGGTCACGACCACTGGTATCTCCCTTAATGAAGTCCTGAACACCGGCCCGAAAACCCAAGACGACTTGCTATACATTCTTGCTGTACACCGATACGTGTTAATCGGTGACATCGAGAAGATCTATAGGCAATTCCTCGTCCGTGAGGAAGACCAGAAATACCAACGCATTCTCTGGCGCGACGGGACCCGGGAAATCGAAAAATATGAACTAAAAACGGTCACGTTTGGACTGTCCGCGGCACCGTACTTGACAATCCGCTGCCTCACGCAATTAGCCCAAGATGAAGGTCATCCTCATGCCGCCAACATATTGCTCCGAGACTTCTATGAGGACGACGCATTAACCGGAGTGTCGACCATTCAGGAGGAAATATTCTTACGGGAGGATTTGACCCAATTATTGGCAACAGCATCTTTAATCATCCGTCAGTGGGCAGCCAACCATGAGTCTCTCCTACAAGGTCCGCCGGAACAGGCCATAAATAAACAACTCCACCTCGGGGAATCTTCAACGTTGAAGACTCTCGGCATAGTTTGGGATTCCGCGATTTATTCGATTTCATACGAAGTTAAAATACAGCCTGCAACTTCGCGCGTCACGAAACGGTTCATCACGTCAGAAATCGCCAAAATCTACGGTCAACTAGGCCTCCTTGGACCGGTGATCATGGTAGCAAAGCTGCTGCTGCAAAAAATCTGGACCATCAAGGTCGATTGGGATGAATCCCTACCTATGGACATCCACACGGAATGGAGGCAGTATTACATGCAGTTACCTCTCCTGAACAACACCACATTCATGAGAAGAACTGTATTGAATACGCCAACGAAGATCTAGCTGCACGGATTCTGCGATGCCAGCGAGAAGGCTTACGGCGTCTGTCACTACATTCGCTGAACGGACGAGTACGGCCATACAACCGTACAGCTTCCCTAAGCAAAGTCCAAGGTAGCTCCATTAAAAACCCAATCCGTAAAAAGGCTCGAGCTCTGCTAGTACAGCTGCTAATACAGCTAGGAGCCCTGCTCCTAACAATTTTGATGAATACAGCAAAAGGAGCTTTACATATCGAATTTCATCGTACCATCCTCTGGACCGATCCAACCATTGTGCTTCACTGGTTGAAGACTCCTCCGCACACACTGAAGACCTTTGTCGCGAACCGGGTGTTTGAAATCCAGACGAAAACCGACGTGGCAGATTGGCGACACGTCCCGACTACAGACAACCCGGCAGACCTCATCTCGCGAGGACAATATCCAGAGGATTTTCTCCAGCCGTCCTCCTGGCAGCACGGACCAGAATGGCTCCAGAACGAGGAAACATCATGGCCGACTGGGCAGCCACCGCCACACGAAATCACACCAGAGCAGAAGACGGTAACCTGTCTAACATCTACCACTCTGGACACCAGCCTCCTCGACAACCTCTCTTCATGGGAGAAGATGCAACGGATCGTCGCACGATGTCTCCGGTGGAAGCGGTCAAACAGAAACAAGGGTGCCTTGACCGCATAAGAATTAAAGCACGCCCACGATGCAATCATAAAATTGCTCCAAGGAGTTCACTTTTCTAAGGAGTCGTAGTGCTTAGAAAACCATAACACCGAAGTCGGGGGCACATTACAGCGGCTAGCTCCCTTCTTAGATAAGGACGGTATGATACGAATCGGCGGCCGGCTGAAACATTCTTCAATGCCTTTCCCGCAACGTCACCCTATCATCCTACCAAAGACACGGGTTACCAATTTAATCATAGAAGCTGAGCATCGTGCTCGATTGCATGCAGGTGTTCAAGGCACGCTATATGCCGTTAGACGCCGCTACTGGCCCATCGACGGACGCAACCAGGTATGGAAAACGCTACGCAACTGTGTCCATTGTCTCCGAGCCCAAGCACCACCAACGAATTACGTCATGGGTAATCTACCGGAAGCAAGAGTGACCGAGTCTCGACCATTCACCAATGCCGGGGTAGATTATTGCGGACCGTCTTTCATCAAGGAACGACGTCATCGAAATCGCGCGCGGATTAAGATATACGTCGCAGTTTTCGTTTGCCTCGCGGTCAAGGCAGTTCATCTGGAACTCGTGAGCGATCTTACCAGCGAAGTGTTCATCGCGGCGCTCAAGAGATTCATTGCGCGGCGTGGTTTCTGCGGCAAGTTATACTCGGACAACGGCACTAATTTTGTTGGCGCAAAAAATGAGTTGCGAGAGCTACGGGATCTCATCAGATCGGACGAACATAACAAAAAGGTGCGGACCTTCCTGGCGGACCGATCAATCGAATGGATCTTTATTCCACCACGCGCACCGCACTTCGGCGGTTTATGGGAAGCGGCTGTAAAGTCCTTCAAACCCCCACCTCATTCGCGTCGCAGGTACTGACTTATTCACATTCGAGGATTTTAACACCCTAATTATCAAAATTGAGGCGATTTTCAAATCCCGTCCTCTCACACCAATTTCATCAGACCCCAACGACCTTCTCGTCCTAACTCCCGGGCACTTCCTGATTGGCGATTCCCTCACGAGCCTACGCGAGCGAGAATTTACAGATACACCACCAAAACGTCTTTCGAGCTGGCAGCACATCCAGAAGGTGAAACAGCACTTTTGGGTTCGCTGGCATCGAGAATACCTGAACGAGTTGACCAGACGCAGCAAATGGTTCAAAGGGGTGCATCCAATCAAGGAGGGCACATTAGTTTTTACAGAGAAGACAATGTACCCCCATGCAGTGGGCATTGGGCAGGGTTGTTAAAACTCACCCAGGCTCCGACGGCATTATTCGGGTCATGACAATTAAAACTGCCACGAATATGTTAGATCGAAGCGTGAAACAACTTCTACCCTTGTCTTACGAGCCCGAAGACACGGACAACAACCCGGCGGAGGCAGCATGCATGGAAGAAGCTGACTGAACCATGGGGCGGCCCTTAAAAATAGGAATCTATACCACACATATATGATCTATCACCATACACATACACTTTAATAATCACATTTGATCGTTACTCTCTCAACGGAGGGAGGATGTCCCGCGGCAAACCCTCGGAACCAACAGCTGAAATAAATTGCCTCCTTCATGAAAAGACGGCTAGCAATCTGCACAAAGAAGAACCATCAAACATGCATTATGACGCGCAAGTCATAGAACTGTTTTTGAGGAAATCGTTTTATTCCATAATCCGCCAAGGTACGCGAAAATAAACTTATACGGCCGTGAGTTTCCAAAAGGGTCCCACAGCTGTGCCCCAACAGGCACGGCCAGGTCAAGCTCTAGGATCCTGGCGGAAACTTCCGTGCGTTGACGAGTTACTCATAGCGGTCAAGGATGCACCCCCTCTTCTCGGAAAAAACGCGCTTCGGGCGCAGGAGAAGGGTGTGTCCTTATTTTTGGAAAAAAACACGCTGATTGGCAATTGGACATTTTTTCCAAGATCCGATCAGCGTGCCTAACACTCACTTCCGAGTCAACGTGTTAGGAAACACTCGACGAGGAAGTCAGTTCTTGTTCTCAACTAACAGTCGAGACCAGCATTCTTTCTCAGTCAACTAATTGTAAGTTTGCTTCGCAATAGCACTTTACGAATCTCCATTCGATCCATCACTGTTGTACTTGTTTTTCATCAGACACATCAATAGTTATTAAATAGTTTATTTTATTACTGAAACGAATATTTCGTTGTTGTTGGTGCTGTCCGTCAAGTTGCTTACCAGTTTTACTAATTTCTTTGATGTGTTTCCTTTGGTGGCTTGTGTAAGTCTGCCTATGTTTTTCCTTAGTTTATCTATTTTCTGTTCGAGTCTTATTTGCCAGTTCGGTTTTTTGGGTCCACGTAAGGGGTAGTACTTATTTTTAGGATGGATTGTATTTTCCTTTCTTCGGGTTCTTGTGTGTATGTCTGGTTGTCGCGTGTTATTTGCGGGTCCGGTATTATTTCATGTCTTGATTTGAGTTGTGATGCATTTGTTGCTGGAGTTGTATGTCTTTCTTGCTGTACATTTGCTCTGTCTGTTGGTTGTGATTGGTGTTGTGAGATTGTTGGTCTATTGTATTCTGAAACGAATAGACAGAGTAGCGACGATAGACAGAGTAGCTTGAACCGCGTAGCAGTGTAGATCGAGCAGCAGCGTAGAGTAAAACCAGTGTAGTATAGCGTAGTATAAGATAGAGTAGAAGTCCTTTAATAAATATAACCGTTCCGCGTTAATTATATTACACTTACACCGGCTTGACTTTATTAAAACTTCCAATCCCACATATGGTAGTGTCCCAGTATAGCTTGTATTCGTCATTCTCCATGCTGGTGGTTGGTGTGTGCATATAATAAGGGGTGTTGTTTTGTTCTATGTTGTATTTGTTGATTATTGCTTTGTGAATTATTTTAGCTGCTATATTGTGTCGGTTTGTATATTCTTCACGTGCTAGTGACTTGCATCCTTCTGTTATGTGGTCTATTGTTTCCGGATACTGTTTGCATTTCCTGCATTTATCATCTTGTATGTGTGGATCCCTCAGAATGTATTTTCGGTAGTTTTTTGTTGCTATCACTTGATCCTGTATGGCTATTGTGAACCCTTCTGTTTCTGGGAATAGTTTACCTTCTTGTAACCATTTATATGTATCTACTTTATTTAAGTTTTCATTGTTTATTATGTATCGATGTTTTCCGCGTAAGTGCTTTCGGGCCCATACGTTCATTTTATTTTCAGTATGTTCAGCGCTATTATGTGTATCTAGTCTATGGTTTTGTGCGGCGAGATTTAGTGGGGTGTAATTATTGTCTGCTTGCGCTATTGCTTTGTGTAATGCCTTTTGTTTGCCGTGGAAATATTTGCGTAGGGATTGTATCTGTTCTGCATGTAATGTATATATGTCTATAAGTCCTCTGCCTCCTTCTCTTCTCTCTATTCCTAATCTTTCCTTGCGTGATTTGGGGTGTAATTTGTTGAATATGGTGAGTTTTGTTCGTGTGAGTATGCTCATATTTTCCAGGTCTGTGTCTGTCCAATTTATTATATTACTGTATTTTCTTCCATTCTGCGTTGTGATTCTTTATATCGTCTGAGGCGGGCTCTGTAAACGGCTAGTTTCTGTTTATGCGTGTCGAGTATCTGTTGTACTGTTTCGTTGTTGTTGCTGCTGTCCGTGAGGTTGTTTACCAATTTTGCTAATCTCTTTGATGTGTTTCCTTTGATGGGTTGTGTGAGTCTGCCTATGTTTCTGCCTATGCCGGTCGTGGACGACGAGGAGGAGGCGGGCGGATGCACGGCTATGGTTTCGATTTGTGACACTGCTACCTGGAGGGGGAACGACAGCTGTACGAGGGCTGCAGAGCGCGCGTTTTAGCCCTCCCGCTGGACATTGGGAAGGCGAAACAGGGCGCATGGACGGAGCTCCTCGGAGATCTGTACTGTTAACCCTGGGTGTGCCCATACAAGTTGGTGATGGTCAAACTAGGCCTTTGGGCGCCTCCCTTGACGGAAACTCTGGACCCCTTGTTGCTGGACAGGGTGATCGACAGGGCTGTACGGCTTTAGAGGGGCACGTTCGACGGTGCATGCCATCCGTCAGGTCAGATCCCTCTCGGAGTCGGCCACATCCCGGGGGGGGGGGGGGTCAGCCTTGACATTACCAACGCCTTCAAATCCCGTCCCTAGGGGAAGATCGAGGGGGGGGGCACTCACGGAAGACGCAGTGCCCCTCTATATGAGGAGGGTGCTTAGGGACTACCTCAGGGACAGGAGTATCGAGTATCCGGTGCGCGGGAGACAGATGCACACGAGGGGGGTCGACTGCGGTGTAGGATTTGCGTCGGCTGGACCACTTCCCGGGTAGAGGCGCTGGAGGACCGCCCGCTGCGGTGCTTCCGCTGCCTGGAGGCGGGCCACGTGAGGCAGCGGTGCACCAGCACCGTGGACCGCAGCGGGCGCTGCCACAATTGTGGGAGCCCTGAGCACATGGCAGCGGAGTGCCGGAGTGCTCCTCGATGCCCCCTGTGCGCCGACCTTGGAAAACCATCAGGACACCGGATGGGGACAAAAGGGTGTACGCCCCCCAAAGCAAGGAGGAACCAGGGTGCCCAGGGGGCCCAGGAGACGCAGCTGGCTCCCAAGCTGGCTGCCATGAGCCTGAATGGACCAAAGGAGGTGGCGGCGGCAGTTGCACCGGTGGGCTCTGGTCCTGTGGCGAAGAAGGCCGAAGTGGGAGGAGAGGCGCCAGCAATAGCTCCTCCCGCAACGCTCGAGACGAGGCCCGTGGAGGATGGGGCCATGGATCTGGAGCAGTGAAGGGGCTATGGCCCTGCTGCTTCAGGCCAACCTTAACCACTCGGCCAGGGCGCAGGACATGCTTGTCCAGTCCATGGCTGGGTGGGGTGTGGGGTTGGCGATCGCTGCTGAGCCGTACAGGATCCCGGACCACCCGAACTGGGTGGGAAACCCGGGAGGCTCGGTAGCGATCATCCTTGGAGGGACTTCGACACCCTTGCCGTTCTCCCTTCTGGAGAGCGGCGAGGGCTACGCAGCAGTCCAGTGGGGGGACGTTGCCATAGTGGGGGTATACGCACCGCCTCGGTGGAACCGGGCAACATTTGAGGAGTTCCTGGACGGGGTCGCAGGATGCATCTCGCGATGCCGACCCCGCCCGGTCATCGTCCTGGGGGACTTCAATGCGAAATCTCAGGCTTGGGGTTCCCCTGGGACAGATGTGAGGGGTGAGGCGGTGCTGGACTGGGCGGCCGGCTCCGACCTTCGACTGCTTAATCGGGGGTCGGCCAGCACCTGCGTCCGCTACCAGGGGGAGTCCATTGTTGACCTGACGTGGGCCTCCTCCTCGGTGGTGGATCGTGTAAGGGGCTGGAGGGTGGCGCAAGAGGTGGAAACGCTGAGCGACCACCTCTATATCCTGATGAAGGTGCGCGCTACCCGGGGTCGGGGACCGCCGGGAAGGGGTGGTAGGGGTGGGGGGTATGGGTCCCCTTTCACTTCCCCTATTACGAGGAAGAGATGGGCGCTGAAGCGCCTGGACGAGGACGTGCTGATGGCTGCCTCCCTCGTCGTGGCCTGGCCCGGACTTCCGGTTGGGCCGGTCGTGGACGTCGAGGAGGAAGCGGCGTGGTTCCATGGGGATATGGTAGCGGTCTGCAATGCTGCTATGCCCTGGTCCCGCGCCCCAGATCGACGGGCAACGTACTGGTGGTCGCCGGAAATTGCGCAGTTGCGCTACGTTTGCAGTCGTGCCCGGTGACTGTTCCAGAGAGCCCGTCGAAGACGGCGTCGCGAGCTGGCGAGGGAGCATCAGCTGTACGAGGCCTACCGGGAGCAGGTGGTAGTTCTGCAGCTGGCCATCAAGAGGGCAAAGGCGGGGGCGTGGTCAGAGCTCCTCGAGTATCTGAACCGGGAACCCTGGGGACGCCCGTACAAAATGGTAATGGGCAAACTCCGCCCATGGGCGCCCCCCCCCACGGAGACCTTGGACCCCGAGTTCTTGGACAGGGTGGTGGACACCCTGTTCCCCCTGGACGAAGGGGGACAACCGGCGCCGGAGCTCGGGGAGTCGGACCCGAACACCTGGTCCGACGACATGGGGGTCACAGTGGAGGAGCTCTCCCGGGCCGTCCAGAAAATGGCAGCCCGCAAAACGGCCCCGGGTCCTGACGGCATACCGGGCAGAGCCATGGGCCTTGCCCTGCGCGTCCTCGGGCCCCGCCTCAGGCGCCTGTTCGATGGCTGCCTGAGGATGGGGCGAGTCCCGTCCCGCTGGAAAAGGGGGCGGATGGTCCTAATTAGGAAGATTGGCAAGCCCGCTGATTCTCCCTCGGCGTACCGGCCGATATGTCTCCTCGACGAGGTGGGGAAGCTCTTCGAGAGGGTGCTGGCTTCCCGTCTCTCGGGGCACCTGTCCCGGGTTGGTCCCGACCTGGCCGAGTCACAGTTTGGCTTTAGAGGGGGACACTCGACGATCGACGCTATCAGTCGAGTCAAGTCCCTCTCGGACTCGGCCACGTCCCAGGGAGGGGTGGCACTGGCGGTCAGTTTGGACATCGCCAATGCCTTTAACTCCCTTCCCTGCGGACGTATCGGGGGGGCACTCGCTGACCACGGAGTGCCCCTCTACGTGAGGAAGGTCCTAAGGGACTATATGAGGGACAGGTGGATAGAATACCCGGGTAGAGGGGGCCGGTTATGCACGAGGGAGGTCGATCGTGGTGTCCCGCAGGGGTCGGTCCTGGGCCCCATGCTGTGGGACATCGGGTACGATCGAGTGCTGCGGGCTGCCCTCCCAGACGGCGTCAGTCTGACGTGCTACGCGGACGACACGCTGCTGATGGCCGTCGGGAGGGATTGGAAGAGGACCATCCGTCTAGCGGAGACGGGACTGGCCTCCGTCGTCGACGGTATCCGGGGACTGGGGTTGCGGATCTCCCCGCTGGAAACCGAGGCCATGTGGTTTCACGACAGGCCTCGGAACGGGGGACCGCCCCACTTCGACCGACTGGCTCACCGTTTGGAGAGGACGGCGCCTGGCCTTGGCCGCCTCCTCCCAAACATCGGGGGACCGGATGAGAGGGTGCGCCGCCTATACCTCGGTGTCGTGCGGTCCATGGCCATGTATGGGGCCCCGATATGGGCGTCGGCCCTGATGGCCTCGCGGAGCAGCAGACTATCGCTGCGCCGTGTACAGATGAGGATGGCCATCAGGGTGGTCAGGGGATACCGCACGATATCCCACGAGGCGGCGCTGATCTTGGCGGGCACCGTGCCCTTCGATCTTCTGGCGGAGGGAGACGCCTCGATATATGAGCGTCTCCGAGAACTCCGCCGAGGGGGCGCGATGTTGTCCGCTGAAGAGGAAGTGGACTTGAGACGCCAGGCTCGGCTGGCTGCGCGAAGCAAATGGAGGAGGGAGCTTCTCGATAGAGGAGCTGCGCAGCGAGCAGTCGGGGCGGTACTGCCCAGCCTAGACGAATGGCTGGACCGCGGCAGGGGGACACTCACCTACCGAGTCACGCAGGTCCTCACCGGACATGGCTGCTTCGGTGAGTACCTGTGCCGGATACAGGCAGAGGCGACGACGGAGTGCCACGAGTGCGGGGCTGCGCTGGACACAGCGCAGCACACACTGGAGGAGTGCCCTGAATGGGCGGCGGAGCGCCGGGCGTTGAGGGCGCGAGTGGGGGCGGACCTCTCGGTGCCAGGAATCGTCAGTGCGATGCTGGGCAGCGAGAGGGCCTGGTCAGCGGTGGCCTCCTTCTGCGAACTCTACTTCGCAGAAAGGAGGCATCGGAGCGGGATCGGGAGGTGACCGATCCCGTCCGACGCGAAAGACGGAGGGTGAGGGCTCGCCGGCTGCGATCGCGCAGGCTGGCAAGATCCCCCCCTCCCGTGGTGTAATAGCGGTGACGGTCCAAGGGGCGTCTGGAGGTGTTCCCCCTCCCGTCCCACGGATGACTGTCACCGCTGTCTCAGTGAACGGGCGGCCCTGCTGTGGGAGGATTATGTCCTCCTGTTATCCCGCGGGGCTGCCCGACTGCCAGAAATGGCGTCGTTTTAAACGAGGGGCGAGCTCGCTGGCCGCATCGCTGGCGAGATCCCCCCCTCCCGTTGTTGATATGGCTGACGGGCCCGACGGGCGTTGAGGTGTCCCCCCTTAACCCCCTGTTGGACTACCGTCGCCAGCTCCCGGATGCGGGCGGCCCTGCCGAGAGGAACCTCCTCTCAATTCCCGCAGGGCCGCCGGAGAGCCGTGGGCGACTCGGGTGGGGAGGCACCGGAAGGTGTCTTCGGAGGTCACGGAGCCTCCCCTGCAAGCGCCGAGGAAAGGTAACCGGGGTGGTTTTAGTCGGTAGAAATCCGACACTACCTCCTGCCCTCCCCCAGGGCAGGAGGTGTCTTTCGAAGATTTCCACCTCGAAAAAAAAAAAAAAAAAAAAAAAAAAAGGGTCGACTGCGGTGTCCCGCAGGGGTCAGTTTGGGGCCCTTACTGTGGGCCATCGGGTACGTCTCGGTGCTGCGGACTTCCCTCCCAGCAGGCAGCAGTGTAACGTATTACGCATACGACACGCTACTGATGGCCACTGGGAGGGACTGGAGAAGGATCGTCCGCCTGGCGGAGACGGTACTGGCCTCGGTCGTTGGAGAAATCCGGAGACTGCGTGTTGAGGACACGTGTTGGGTCTACGCTGCGATCGCAGTGGACAAAGCTGCTTTTGAGAAAGGGCCCATAATAAATATAGGACTTGTATATTTACGAAGAGGCTTTGACTTGGCTGGAAGAGAGGCTAAGTTTTCGAGGTGACATTTTGTAGTCACGCCATTCTCAGCAGTACTTGACGTAACTTAGACGCTCGCGATAGCGCGGCTAAACATCCGGGGGTTCGGTTTCTCCTAGAACAAGGGACTCTTTGTGCAACGTTCTTACCGGGCCTACGTGACGGAAAATCTCTGGGCTCGGAGGCGTTACATCGAAGGAGAACCGACCTGCGGATGCAATTGCACGGCCCTACGCCCCACCAAGGACAGAAGTCCCTCCAAGGTCCTCTGGGAGGGAGATTTGGGAGAGGGGTCGGGCGACTTGTCGTATGACATTATTGTATTATGATTTTAGATATATATGTAGAGAGTGAGTGAAACCAGCAAGTGTAGAGAGTGAGTGAAACCAGCAGTACATATAGAGAATGAAACCAGCCGAGTGTTTCCGAGGAAACATAATTAAACATTAACAAACGGCAAATATGTTGATAACAAATAAGTTAGTTAGTAACCGACGTTTGAATGAGAAAGACGGACATCGAATTCCATTGTAAAAGCATTAATTACCGTTTATCACAATAAACCTTTTCGCTTCTAATTTATCCCTCTACATTTTGGGGGCTCGTCCGGGATAACAGAAGAGAAATTTTGTGAAAGTGTTTAGTGTTTCAAAGTGGGAGCGGTGTTCGTGAAAAGTAATACGACGATAAAGACGGTTGTAGCGCGTTCTGTGTGAACGTGAAACGACATTTGTGACGATTAGCAGCGTGTGACGGTACTTGTGACGACGATATGCCAGACTCGGTTGAATTTAGAATCGCGGAGTTACGAGAAAAGGCGAAAGCTCGTGGACTGCCCATGGCGGGGACAAAGGCCGAACTTATTGCCCGATTGATGGAAGATGATCCATCTGGGGATTGGATGAAAGAAAATAGCCGTGAAGAAAATATGCAGCGTGAGAATGAGTGGCATGACCGGGAAGTTGAGCTTTTTAGACGAGAAAAGGAACTTGCCGAGCGTGAACTTGAGCTTGCTCGACGAGAGATTGAAA
Organism: Nomada fabriciana; assembly: GCA_907165295.1. NCBI lineage: Eukaryota > Metazoa > Arthropoda > Insecta > Hymenoptera > Apidae > Nomada > Nomada fabriciana. The sequence continues at coordinate 14,205,065 of OU015689.1, forward strand.
TTTTGCGTGGCAACAACCGTGAGGAGGTGGTGAATGGTGATCGAGCATCAAGAACGTTAGATGATGGCAATGGTGTGGTCCGATCTCGCGCGCAAATGAATTTGACAACTATCGCAGATCTGGTGAGTGAGTTTGACGGTGTTTCTAATGATTTTGATACGTGGGAACAGCAGCTGAAATTTATAAGGGATGCATTCAAATTAGAAGATAATTCCGTGAAAGTACTAATTGGGATGAAGTTAAAGAAGAAGGCGCTCGAGTGGTTTCACTCAAGGCCTGAGCATGTTGGAATGACGCCTGACGGGATTATTGAGGAGCTGAAAATCATGTTTTATCATCGGCAGAGTAGAGTCACTTTGAGAAGAAAATTTGAGGAACGTTTGTGGAAAAAGGAAGAAACATTTCACGAATACGTTCATGACAAAACAATACTTGGAAATCGAGTACCTATAGACGTGGAAGAGATGGTGGATTATATTATTGAAGGAATCCCAGACAGTTCATTGCGTGACCAAGCGCGTATTCTTCGATTATCGACGAAGGGGGCGTTGCTTGAAGCGTTTCAAAAAATAAGATTACGAGATCGGTATGCTATGAATTCTAGTCGGCAGGACAGACGGGGAAGTGTTTCAACAAGAATGGATCGAGGTGAGAAGGCCAGTGATGGTGCTAGAAGTGAGAAGAATGAAGCTAGTAGCAGCGGAGTAAAAAGAACGGCGACGAACCAGACACGCTGTTACAATTGCGGCATGCGAAACCATATCAGCGCGGTGTGCCCTACGAAGGACCTTGGTGCCAGATGCTTTCAGTGCGGGGAGCATGGTCATATTGCAGCGAAATGCAAGAAAAGGGATGACGAATTGAAGAATGCCTGTGTTGTATCGTGTTGCTCGAATAAGACCTTTATGAAAGATATTTTGATTGAAGGTAAGCGTGTGGAAGCGCTTATGGACACTGGAAGTGATATTTCGTTGATGCGTGAACATGAATATTTGAGGATTAGGAGTGAGGTATCGGAGTTCAGGCCATCATCGACGCGTTTTTCGGGAGTGGGCTCTTCTGGTATTCCGGTGTTAGGGGAATTTCATACGAATTTGACGGTTGACGGTCATACATATCCGATTCTTTTCCGAGTAATTTCTGACACAGTTTTGAGACAGAAAATTCTGATTGGAGCTGATTTCCTAGACAAAGTGGAAGTTCATGCAAAATATGGTCAAATTAGTATTAGTCCCATCCACGAAACTAACAATGATGACGGCACTCCAGAAGTGTTTCAGATCGATTTACAAAATGAGACAGATATTAATCAAGTTGATCTTCTTCACGTGCGTGATGTAGAATCCAGACAGATAGTATCGACAATGATCAACAATTACAGACCGAATAAGACGATTGAGACGGACTTTAAAATGAAAATTGTACTTATGGATGATGAGCCCATTTACCAAAAGGCGAGACGCTTATCTTCGGTGGAGAAAATATTGTAAATACTCAGATTGATGAGTGGGAGAAAAAGGGTATTGTACGTCCCTCTTCTTCTGATTATGCGAGTCCGATAGTTTTAGTAGGAAAGAAAGACGGCTCACATCGACTATGTATAGACTATCGGTTATTGAACAAGAAAATAATAAAAGATCGCTATCCTTTGCCGTTGATAGAGGACCAGCTTGACAGATTACAGGGTGCTAGGATTTTTAGTACGCTTGACTTAAAAGATGGGTTCTTTCATGTGCGAGTGGATGAATCAAGTGTAAAGTTTACGGCGTTCATTGTACCCGACGGTCAGTATGAATTTCTGCGTGTGCCGTTTGGTCTTTGTAATTCACCTTCTGTTTTCCAGCGATATGTCAATGTGATTTTCAGAGAGTTAATTCGGGACGGTACAGTGTTAGTGTACATGGACGATATAATAATTCCTTCGAAAGATGATTTAAGTGGTATAAGGAAACTTGAGAGAGTACTAGAAACAGCGAGTAGGGCCGGTTTAATAATTAATTGGAAGAAATGTCACCTTTTACAAAGACGTGTTGAATTTTTGGGTCATACGATTGAAGACGGGTTTGTTAGACCATCAGAACGAAAGACGGACGCGGTGAAACGATTTCCAGAACCTACGTGTATTCGACAAGTCCAGGCGTTTTTAGGCTTAACCGGATACTTTCGAAAATTTATTGCTGGGTATTCAACGATTGCTCGACCATTGACAAATCTGCTAAAAACGAATGCGAAATTTGATTTTAATATAGCCGAGAAAGAAGCGTTTGTTAAATTAAAAATGTTGTTGAGTGAGAGGCCCGTGTTAGGTTTATATCGAATGGGTGCTGATACAGAATTGCACACTGACGCATCAATGTATGGATATGGGGCTATCCTCTTGCAGAGAAATGATGAAGACCAGCTACTTCATCCAATCTATTTCGCGAGCGGAAAAACGACGCCGGCCGAGGAAAAATATACGAGTTATGAGTTAGAAGTGCTTGCTATTGTTAAAGCACTTAAGCGATTCCGTGTATATTTGTTAGGTATTACGTTTAAAATTGTAACAGATTGTCGTGCGTTCACTCTTACAATGAATAAGAAAGATCTTTGTGTACGTGTAGCTCGATGGGCATTGTTGTTAGAAGAATTTCAATACTCAATTGAGCATCGTCCTGGTATAAGGATGCGCCATGTCGATGCATTAAGTAGAAATCCGCTTCCGACATGCCTGATGATAGACGAGTGTGAGAGTAGTATGACGGCGCGATTAAAAAAAGCGCAATTAGAGGATGAAGATGTAAAAAAGAAGTTAGAAGATGTAAAGCAGGGACGACTTGTTGGCTATAGCTTACGAAATGGACTATTGTATAAAAACGTTGGCGAAGAAGTACGTTTAGTGGTTCCAAAAGCAATGCAGTTATCGATCATTCGAAGAGCACATGAGCAAGGACATTTTGCTGTCGGCAAAACAGAGACGTTGATCCAAAGAGATTTCTGGATATCTGGACTGAGAAACAAAGTTGAAAAGGTGATACGAAATTGTATCTCTTGTATTCTTGCCGAACGACGACAAGGGAAGCAAGAATGTTTTCTTAACCCTATTGAAAAAGGAAGTGTCCCATTAGATACTTTTCATATTGACCATTTAGGTCCACTTCCATCAACAAAGAAAAGTTATGTTCATATTTTTGCTGTTGTGGATGCTTTCTCAAAGTTTGTGTGGTTGTATACAACAAAGTCGACGACTGCCACTGAAGTAATTGATCGTCTACGAAAGCAATCATTTGTATTTGGTAACCCAAGAAGAATCATTTCTGATAGAGGGTCTGCATTTGTATCAAGAGAATTCAGGGATTACTGCAGATTAGAGAATATTGAACATATTCTGATTACGACTGGCATCCCGAGAAGTAATGGTCAGGTAGAACGTTTAAATCGAACAGTTATACCATTGTTGACGAAGCTGGCAGCACCAAAACATGATGAATGGTACAAGTACGTAGATGTAGCCCAACGATGTTTGAATACCACGATACAACGGAGTATAAGGATGACTCCTTTTCAATTATTGTTTGGAGTACATCCTCGTATTCGTGATGACCCTGACATTAAGGAACTTTTACAGAATGAGTTAATTTCATCTTTCGTTATTAAACGAGATGAGCTACGAGACGAAGCAAAAAGTAATATTGAGAAAATCCAGATCTTAAACAAGAAGAATTACGATGCAAAGAGGAAGAAAGCTTTTAATTATTGCAAAGGTGATATTGTTGCGATAAAGCGAACCCAGCAGGGTCCAGGATTAAAATTGGCTCACAAATATTTCGGACCATATGAAATCACCAAAGTTTTACGAAATGATCGATACATTGTACATAAGATCGGTGAGCATGAAGGGCCTAGACAAACTTCATCATCAGCTGACTACATGAAACCCTGGATAGACGATGATCGTGAAGATCTATTTAATAGTGATGGAGATGAATAATGGATAAGTGATAGTAAGTAATGAATGAATGAAAGTGAATATTCAAGGTGAATATTCAGTCAGGATGGCCGAGTGTAGAGAGTGAGTGAAACCAGCAAGTGTAGAGAGTGAGTGAAACCAGCAGTACATATAGAGAATGAAACCAGCCGAGTGTTTCCGAGGAAACATAATTAAACATTAACAAACGGCAAATATGTTGATAACAAATAAGTTAGTTAGTAACCGACGTTTGAATGAGAAAGACGGACATCGAATTCCATTGTAAAAGCATTAATTACCGTTTATCACAATAAACCTTTTCGCTTCTAATTTATCCCTCTACATATATAAGGGTTTAAACAACAGACCAAATTTGTTCCTGTAAAATAAAGGTTATGTTTTATTAGCTACTTATTAAATCTACACTTTTTATAACTATTTACACTTTTTACCTGTAAAATAAAGAAACGACAATTAAAGCCTATTGATAGTAGATGGTTGTTAAATTCTGTTAAAGTCTGTTTTCTATAGCTTTCTCTGCGTACGTGCGCTCTCCTTATCTATTTTCTCTATCTATACTCTCTATCTATTCTCTTTATCTATTCTCTCTATCTATTCTCTCTATCTATTCTCTACCTAGGGCCCGTTTTCAAGAGCGCGCTGGGTATGCACGCGCGTCCGATTTTAATTTAAAGAAGATATATTTTCTTTAAATATATTTTAACATTAGCTGAGTTCTGAACAAATTCCACATTAAGAGAGACCAAATCAAATCCAACACTACAGAACGACTCTCGTCTTCGACGACCAGAAAACAAGTGACCTTACGGTTGCAGTCTACACTGATAACATTGAACTTCATTATTCAGAGCGTATGCTCATGCATTGGAAGAAATATCTTGTTTGTTTCTTTTGTACCGAAGTTCTAGCAGAGATTACCACTGCCAAATTTTCTACTCCGCGGATTGCGAAGGACTTGACATTGGTCCTTCGAGCCGGATATAGAACAGTGAACAGGGAAGGGGATTTCGAACCTTGAACTTTGGTCTGTGAATTTCGAACTGTGAATTGTGAACTGTGAACAGTGCTCTTTTGAACTTTGCATTTCTTGAACATTGCACTTTTTGGACTATTGGGCTTTGGACATTGCACTTTGAACTTTGAAACTGTAACACATTAACGCAATAAGTGAACTGTGGCTGTTTACGATCTGTACATTATACGACGGTGTACATCGTACACGTTTGACAGCTATCCAGCCAGTCGACGCAGATCGTTTCGAGAACTCTAGGCCCTGATGGATATCAGGACAATAGAAGCTGGAAAATCAAGGCTGACAGGACGAGGCCAAACACAATCTGGTTACGAGACAATTGGTAGCGTGACGCTGCATTGACCGCCTGTGAACGGTTCTCGTAAGTCCTTCCTTTACTTACGTGTTTTAGAACAGCATGGATGCGGCGTTGAAAGCCTTGACCTCCGGATCCGAACCGCGCCAAATATTTGGATAGAGTATAGAGACACGTTTGAATCAATGAAACACAGTAACGATAATCTAACGACCATTGAGAAATATCATTACTTCATTTCAGTAATCAGTCGCACAGGTCAGACGTGTTTATATTGCGCTCCCCAAATCCTACACGCTCCCATTGTAGCAACCTACAATGAAAAGAAAACCCGGACTGAATACATGGACGACGACATGGAGAGTAATATGGATCTCGAGACGGTACCAAATGACATAATGGAGGAAGGCATGGGACAGCGTGAGGATGCCACAGGGAGCACCCCTGGCGGGATGGCCACACGGGGGTCGGAGGGTGAGGATCCGTTTAGGCCAAGGGCCGGGCTGAGGCGGAGTCCCACCGGTCCGACTAGGAACCCCGAGAGAGCGGAGGTCGACTGCGAGGTGTTAGATGTGGCGTTCTTCCAGCAGCGGCTGGAGGCACCGGCGAGGGATGGGAACGATAACAAGGGGGGATCCACACAGGGAGATAGGGTGGTGATCACGTGGGATACCCTCATTAGGATGAGCAAGAGGACGAGGGGGGCGATTACCGCTATAAAAGCCATCTTCGAGTATGCGGCCACAACGAAGAATGTAAGTAAAATTCTGAAGGAAAGGAGCGGCGTGGCCCTCAACTTCCTGGAGGACCTATCGAAGGAATTGGTGACGATCCAGCAGGAAGGCCCGTCCAAGGATAAGACAGTTGGGGGGGGGGCTTGGTAGTAGGGCGACGGCGAGCCGGGCCCCGCAGACGGAGGGCTGCGTACGGCCTGGAGGGGAAACCCCCAGTCGGATTACCGGGGGGCAAGTCGGGGAACCGGGGCCGAAACCACTCGGGGGGGATAAGGGGAAGGAGCGAACCCCGTCGGAGAGGGCTAGGGCGAAGCGTAGCCGACCGAACGGCAGGCAGGGTGGGGACGGCCTCCGGCTTGGGAGGCGGGCCAGTGAGCCGGTATCGGATGCGACGGCTAGCGAGGATGAACTGGTGCTGGTGGAACAGGCGAGACGCAGGTCGGACCTGCAGCGAGAAGAGGGGGCCGGGCGCGGGAGTGACGAGTTCCCCGCCCAGTAGGCGCACCCGGAGGCGCCCCGGCTTGGAGGAGAGAGGAGAGTTGGGAGAGTTCCTACCGGGACGGAGGCGAGGTCAACGCCCTCTGTACTCCGTGGTGGCGGGGGCGGCAGGGATGGGGGGCACGGAAGGGCCCACAGGAGGAACGCGGAAATACAGTACCTGCGGGAGGCGAGGATACCCCACTGGAAGTGGAGGGGGTATTCCAGTCGGGAATCGTCCGAGGAGGATGATCCGGGAGGTTTTGCGTATCCCGAACCTCGGGTGACGATGGAGGCACGCACGGCGAAGGCGTGGAGGCAGGAGGCGACGAAGACGGCCCCCCCCCCCCCCGAGTGCTAGAAGAGGCAGCAGGAGAATCAAGCCGGAGGCGGTCCTGGTGAAGGTTCAGGAAGGGACCAGCTACCTGGACACTTATAAGGCGATCTCGGGTGAGCTGAAGGGCTTCGCTAAGGGGGTGAAAGGTGTGCGTAAAACCCGCACCGGCCATCTTCTTATAGAAGTGGTGCAGGGGACGAAAGTGGGGGAGGTAGGCGACGCGGTCCGGAAGAGGCTGGGAGGGGGAGCTCTGGTGCGGGTCCTGCAGGAAGCGGTCACCTTCCAATTGAGGGGCCTCGATCCCATAGTCACGAAGGAGGAGGTGGCTGCGGACATGGCGGAGGCAGGAAAGTTGGAGCCCAGTGAGGTCTCGGTCCAAGCGCTGAGGCCCATGAGGGACGGCACTCAGGTAGCGATAGTGAGGGTTCCCGCGAGAAAGGTCAGCGGCGAACTCAGGGCAGGGAGATTCAGGGTCGGGATGGTGATGTGTAGGGCCAGGATCCTCCCGGAGTTGACCCGGTGCTTTAGGTGTCACCAACCGGGGCATGTTGGGATAGAATGTAAGAGCCTGGGGAAGGGCGTAGTCTTGTGTCGCAGGTGTGGGACCGAAGGCCACTCCATGGACGCGTGCGATCAGGTCCCCCGCTGCGTACTTTGTGTGAAAGCGGACCGGGAAGGGACAGACGTCCGCCATGTCGCGGGGGCTTTAAATTGCCCGACCTTTAGAGGAAGGAATACGTGCGGCACCGATGGCGTGTAGTACCCGGGGACGTGCGATGCGGGTCCTCCAGATTAACCTGAACAGGTGTAAGCTGGCGCAGGAAGTGTTGCTGAAGACCGCAGCGCAGTACAGGGCGGGTGCGGTTTGTATCTCTGAGTCCCACAGGATACTAAATGGATGGCTGACAGATACGAAGGGCGACGCGGCTATCTATACCCCTCCGGGGAGCCCACTGCAATGCCACGAGGAGGTGAGCGCAGGAGAGGGCTTCGTCCTACTAAGGGCGGCAGGGTGGCTCATCGGGAGTTGTTACTGCTCCCCAAACGTAAATATGGAGGTGTACCACGAGTTCCTGAACGGAGTGGCCGCTGGTTTGGGGAACATGGGCAAAACGGAGTACGTGGTCCTGACGGGAGATTTTAACGCCAAATCCCCTGCATCGGGCAGTAGGTTCCTAGACAACAGAGGGGCCGCGGTGATAGACGTAGCGTTGGACTGTGGCTTGGTGCCCATCAACTCGAGGAGAGCTGCGACCTTCGAACGTAATGGCAGGAGGTCAAAGATCGACGCGGGCCTGGCGAATAGAAAGGCCCACGGGTTGGTGTGGTCGAGCAGGGTCCTGGCGGACTTCTCCGCTTCGGACCATTTTTATGTCCTCCACGATTTCCAGCAGGGGGACGCCCCGGAGACCTGCGGGAGGAGCTGGGTGTATGGGGTCCGAGATGGGGATCGGGACCGAGTCCTAGCCGAATATAGAGGGGCGCCGGAGCGGCTAAACCTGGACATTGGGGGGGAACGCTCCCTGCCAGCGGAGTTCACGAAGCTGACCGAGGCGGTGTGTGACACGGTCCAGCCTAAAAATTCTTGGGTACCTAGGGGGAATATCTGCTATTGGTGGTCCGAGGAGATTGCAGGGCTCAGACGTGCGGCCAACAAGAAAAGGAGGAAGGCTCAGCGGGCAACAAGGAAGGATAGCCCGGAGAAGGTGACCCTGGCCGAGGAGTTTAAAGCGGCGAGGAAGGAATTGAGGGCGGCGATTATGAGGAGCAGGGAAGGGAAATGGAGGGAGTTTTGTAAGACGCTGGATAGCAACCCGTGGGGGCGGCCCTACCAGGTGGTTCCGCGGAGGCTCAAAGGTGCGAACTCCACCCCGATCCCCGGAGACATGATGAGGAGGATTGTGGCGGAGTTGTTTGTCCTGTCTCCCCCGGAGGGAGGGGGTGAGGCGGGCGAAGAGAGGGCGGGCTCCTTGGAGGCGGAAGAAACGCCGGCGGTGTCGGCGGTTGAGGTCCTGGAGGCGGAGAAGAGACTAGGGGCGAGGAAAGCTGCAGAAGTGGACAGGATTCCGGCGGTGGTCGTTAAGACCCTGACGGTCAATGCGGCGGACGACGTGGCGAGGGTCCTCACGGCGACTCTTCACACGGGTATCCCGCCGGCATGGAAGAGGGCCAGACTGGTGTGCATAAGGAAGCCGGGAAAAACAGGGGAGGCCCCGGGGGACTACAGGCCCATTAGTATACTCCCAGCGGTTTCTAAACTATGGGAGTATATTATCAAAGCGAGGATGGAGGATTTCCTGGGTCCTTCGGGCCTCCACCCACGCCAGTTTGGTTTTAGGAGAGGAAATTCGACGCTAGACGCCCTGTGCAAACTGGACGTTATAGTCGAGGATGCTAGGAGGAGGGGCTTAGTCTGCGCGGCCGTAGCGTTCGATATCAAGAACGCATTCAATACGCTCCCCGGGGGGGGGGGGGGGGTCCACAGGTAGTGTAGGGCGAGGGGGATGCCTCGGTACCTGCAGCGCGTGCTCAGGGATTACCTGCAGGACAGGTCTATCGTTTTTAACACCGACGCGGGCGAGGAAGCGGTGTCGGTTTATGCGGGGGTGCCCCAGGGGTCCGTGTTGGGACCCCTGCTGTGGAATCTTGTTTACGATGAGGTCCTCCATTTATCGGGGTACTGCTCCACTTTGATTGCGTATGCGGATGTTATAACTCCTAGTTACAACGGGGAGAGACTTTGAGAGGGTTAGCAGAAATATCAGTGCGATGCACCCCAGGATTCTGGGGTGGTTCGAGGGGAAGGGGCTGAGAGTGTGTCCCGAAAAGACGAGTGCGATCCTATTAACCCGCAAGTGGATTCCCAACCCGGCAGAATTTGTGGTGGGCGGTTCCCGTAAGTCCTTCCTTTATCTTACGTGTTTTAGAACAGCATGGATGCGGCGTTGAAAGCCTTGACCTCCGGATCCGAACCGCGCCGAATATTTGGATAGAGTATAGAGACACGTTTGAATCAATGAAACACAGTAACGATAATCTAACGACCATTGAGAAATATCATTATTTCATTTCAGTAATCAGTCGCACAGGTCAGACATGTTTATATTGCGCTCCCCAAATCGTTACGTTATTGACAACATAGTGCTGCGACTCTTAATCCATTTATTGGTTCTTAATCAGATTAGTGATCCTTGCAAAGATAGCAGCATTTTTTGCTGTACAGCTTATGCATCGAAGCATTCTCTCTGGTTCAAACGATAAATTTATTCATCGAAGGTCAACTGTTTTTGTGAAGGTCAACAATTCTATTCAAGTATTAGATCGAATCTTAGCTCGACACGATCTGGTACATATAGAAGGGAATATGACAATGTCGAACGCCAACAAATGGAGTGGTTGTAAATCTCTGATAGTTAATCCGGTTAAATGTCCGGACTGTGGCATTCTCTTACATCCAGGAGACAAATGTCTAGCCCGTACGGGTCATCCATGGGTTTTTGAAAGACTGATCAACTGTAAACGTCCTCCCACCGCGTCACCTGATGGTATAGATCCTAATTATAGCCAATTATCAACGGCAGGTCCGACGTTATCGACCTTCCCATCATTAGATAATATTAGGGACTTGATCCGAAAAGAGCTCTCCTCATTTCAAAGTAGTATTATAACTGAGCTGAAAATGGAAGTGGTGAACATCAGCAACACGATTGCGAACTTAAATTAAAGGATAGCAGCTCTAGAAAACGAAAGAGGTTCGCCCGCAACCAATGACCCTAACACCTCAACTAACGTCATTTTAAGTGAATTGAATGAGCGACAAGAAAGATCTGAGAACATTGTTATCCATGGGCTGGGGGAGGGGGCGACTGGACCAAGAGAGGACGGACGCAGATCGGACATGGCAAGAGCGATGGATATCCTGGAAAAGTACAGCCAGGAACGCATAAGATATTGCGGAGTCAGAGACTGGGGAGAGTGGGCAGTCATAACACCAGACCTTTGAAAATAGGTCTGACAAGGAGAGCGCAAGACCATCGGGTCACCGATTTAGTTCAAACTTTGTGGACCTATAGATCTCGTTCTCCTGTTTACGAATATATAGCATTATAGGGGCAGATACTCTGTAGGTTTTAAAATATTTACAGTTAAACATTTATCATTACCTTGAAATATATAACATGTGAAAGATTTGTACAGTAGCGGCGATGGCTCGGTGGGACGGCGTCAGCTTCCCGAGTTTACCTGTGTCCTTCGAAGCGTACGGGCGAGTCCCTCGCTCGGAGCCGCGGCTCTTAATTTGCTTACTACGCATCAGTGAAAGTGAAAGTTCTTTTTTATTCCCATGTGAATTCAGTGCACTTCTGATTCGCTCATCTATACAAGCTACATCACACAACCCAACGCTACCAAGCAACCAAAACCACGGATTCCCCTCTGGGGACCTCCTCGGCCACAATCCGTGGCCCTCAAAAAACAGACGACCAACGACGCATGCAAAAATTATCATCAAATGCTAGCGAAGGCGCCATCATACGCGTGGCTAGAACAGCGCTAAAGCAAAAACCAATTCTAACCGTCCCAAGAAACAAGCCTCAAGCCGAAGGAAGCCACTCTGCAAACATCAGCATGAAGCCAAAACCAGCAACCCCCAAACCAAAAAGCGGGGGAAAGGTCCAGTCCGCCACCATTATTAACTCGCAAGATAGCCAAATGCATCTCCTACGAATAATTGAAAATCTTAATAAGACCGTAGAAACACTCCCCAAGCAGCTAGAAGAAGCCTTGGAAAAAAACAGGGAATCAGCGGGGAAAACCCAAGCCTCGACAGCGTCTACTGGCCACGCGGGCACGCACCCCCCTCCACAGGCTGAAATCCTCGAGCCCCCCACTACTGGGCTCACCCGTAGCCATCACCCAGGAGAGCCAGGTCTATCCCTACCCTCCAAACGGCCGCACTCTGACGGAAAAGGACGCTACCCCGCAGACCAAGAAGGACCCAGCACCTCCAAAGCAAGGACACTAGCCTCACCTCCCCCACCACCGGAGGTAAACAAGGAAGACTGGACATTGGCCCCCTCCAAGCGCCCCCGTCACGGAAAAGGACTAACCGGACAGGAAGGACGCGGAACCACCGCTCATTCACCGCTTCAAAGCGCAGCCATGGACAGCCAGCTTAAACCACCGAACCATCTACCCCAACCAGGAACATCATCGCAACAAGACCGAGCCCCGATGCATCTCAGAAATTCGCTGACGAAACATCCAGTAATAAACGTCATGGAGAGCTCATAACAAGCAACCTACAGAATCGTCAAAAACTCGTTAAGTATCAACTCGTTTAAAATAAAACACATTAACAGTAACAAACATTACATACAATTAGATAATATGACTGACTACAACGCCACGATTACCGCCCTCCGAGACAGAAAAATACGGTTTTTCACCTATACACCTAAGTCCCTCAAACCCCTAACACTCCTCGCTAAAGGACTTGACGCAAGCTTCAACCCCGAAGAAGTCCTCGATGCCCTAAAAAACCTACAGCTAAATAACGTTCACTTTACAAAAGCATCCTACTTCAGCACGACCTCCGCTTCCACCAATTCTAGAAAACTCCTCTTCTTCATCGTCCAAATTTCTCCGGAAAGCGACGTAAACACCCTAACTCAAACCAAACTTCTCCTACACCAAGTCATCTCGTGGGAGAGACTCATCAGGAAAGACCCCATCATGTGCGCCCGCTGCCAAAATCGGGCCACACCTCAAAAAACTGTAACCTCCAATTCAGATGCGTCAAATGCGCAGAAAACTACGAACCTGGACAATGCAAACTAGCCTTCGACGCGAAAATAGAAGCCTCCCGTATCTACTGCATCAGATCCAAAGGACACGGCCATCCAGCATCCTACAAAGGTTGCTCCAAATTTAAAGAGCTTAAGCAAAGGCTCAGATCCATATCAGAAGCAAAAGCAAAGTCAAAAGCCAATCTCCTAAGCAATTCTAAATCTTACCTCAACGCCGCAATAAGAAAACCAGATCTGAAAACATGGCCCTCAGCCAAAAACCTAACCTCACACGAACACCCCCCACACGGACACTCCCTCCCCCAACCCACCTCCCACCTCGCAACTTCCTTCATCACACCCTACCAACCCCAACCTCCCTACAGCCTCCCCAAAACCCCCCTCAGCAACCCCACGAAAAACTCTTTACAGACCTCAAAAACCTCTTCCTCCCCCAGATCAGCAGACTCGAAAACCTCATCGGTTCTAACTCCTCCAAAATAGAGAAACTACACGACCTCTACTTCGGTATAAACCCAGACGAAACAGAAAACGACATCACCGACACCCCCAATGCATAACCGTAACGAGCTAAACCATATCTTTATCACCCTCGACCTAAAAAACCCCAAAAACTACTACATCCTAGCCGGAGATCTCAACGCCAAGCACCAGCAATGGAACAAGCCCCATTACAATAGCAGAGGCCTGACCCTCGCAAACTGGATCCTCAACAAGCAACTTAACCTCAGAATCTCTTTAAAATACACTAACATCCCCACTTTCCCCAGAGGCAACTCCTTCATCGACATCGGCCTACTAGACAGCAGACTAACTATCCTCAACACAAACAATGACGGAACAATCCCCACCCTAAACCTGGACAGCGACCACAGGGAAATACTCCTGCACCTCTCACTCCCTCAAAAAGACGTCAAAATAGTATTCACCGCACCTAATCACCCCCTAAACTACAACAAAACTGACTGGACAAAATTTAGAAACGACTTAAATAGATCGAAACGTACCCCCCTTCCTTGATTATAACTCCGCAGATACATATATCAACCGCACAATTAGAAAACTATATAGAACCAAAACCTCCTTACTCTCGCTACTCAACGACGCATACAGACACACTTCCCCCTACTCCCAGGAAATTATAAAAATAGCCAAAGCCCAGTTAATCAAATGCAAAACATCAATAAAAAAAGAATTCCAAAAATCCATCAATACTCACTGGGAAAATAAAATAAAAAATATCCCACTTAACTCCCGCCAAATGTTCCTACACTTAAACTCAATTTTCAGAAAAAAAGACAACCTCTCCATCCCAAACCTCAAAATTCCGACAATTAACCGCGACCACCTAGATAAAGCTAGGATCCATACGGGATCACTCCGAAAAGACCCAGACGGTCACTTCATAATTGACAAGGACTCCGACAAACTGAACGTTCTAGGAGCTCACTTTGCCGCTACAAACTCCCAAAACGCAACGCTAGGGAACCCTAGATTAACCGAATTAATCGATAATCACCACAAAAAGCTCATGTCCGACATTGACGCAGACAAACGGACTGACAGCTCCATCACCCTCTTCTCCGACGCAAACCTCGCCAGCAACCCCAATTTCGCCTCAGACCCCACCTTCTTCACAACACACCACCGCACCTCGCAACTTTTCAAAAAGCTCAATAACAAAAAATCCTCCGGACCTGCCAAAATCCCAAACATCATCCTGAAGAATTTACCCAATAAAATCATCTCCTGATACAACGTCCTCTTCAACAACTGCCTAAACAACAGATACTTCCCCACAGCCTGGAAAATTGCAAGAGTCCCCCGAATAAAAAAAAAGGGAAAAAGCCCTTCCGACCCGTCCAGCTACAGACCAATCAGCCTCCTCCCAAACATCTCCAAAATATTAGAAATCCTAATAAAAAAAGCTCTCGAAAAATTCTACAGCGACAACATCCTAATACCAGACACCCAATTCGGTTTCCGTCACAAACTCAGTACTATCCACGCAATCCACACCCTGACCTCAGACATTCAACACGCCCTCCACAACAAGGAATCCACAGCAGCCTGCCTCATCGACCTAGAAAAAGCCTTCGATACCGTCTGGCTAAACGGCCTCTACTACAAGCTCTCCAAAAAGGGCTGCCCGCCCCACCTCCGAAAGCTAGTTGTAGATATGACCCTTGGCAAGAGCTTTTTCACCTCTATAAACAATTCGGACTCTCACGTAACCCACCAACTGACAAACGGCCTTCAACAAGGCACAGTCACCTCCCCAGATCTCTTCAACTTCTTCAACGCCGACATCTCTAAACTCTTCAACATCCCAGAATCCTCAGACATAAAAACCATCCACTTCGCGGACGACCTAATAGGTTACATCAAAGGCAAAAACATCCCCAAACGCCGCAACATCTCGCAACATCTTTAAAAATTAAGTTTGGCTTAAGTCGCAACATCTTTCCAATAAAATAAACGATTACTACCTAACGTGGAAATTAAAAATCAATCCGAAAAAATCCGAAACTATCCTTTTCCGTAATATCATAAAACCCCAGAGCAAGCTTCATAAACTCCTTCATAAACTCCTATAAATCCTTCCAGCTACAACACACTAACATCCAAATCCTCCATAAAAAAATAGTCAAGTATCTCGGAATCCACCTCGACGACCGCTTACTTTTCAACGCCCACATCAATTTACAACTGGAAAAAGTCTCAAAAGCGTTCCTGAGCCACTCCAGACTATTCTATTCGCGCTACCTCAACCCGAAAATAAAAATACTCGGTTATATGCTCCTAATCAGACGCATTATTTCGTACGGCTGTCAAATATGGTTCAACCTAAGCCCCCAAACGATGGAAAAAATCAGGATCTTCGAACGAAAATGCCTGAGGGCCTGCACTGGCCTCCATCGAACCAAAGATTCTAATTTCAAACATTACGTAAGCAACAGAACCCTGTACGACGCGGCTAAAATACCCAGATTTGACAATTTGCTCACCAAACTTAACAGAGATTACTTCTCAAATATCCCAAAAATCCGCCACAACAACCTCATCAACAGCTCTCTGTACCCTCACGACCAATACCACAAAAAAACTCTCGCATCCGGCCATATCCCCCCAGAAACCTTCATCTACCTCGACAAAACAGGTAGAATCACCGACCAAAACAACATCCCGATAATTTACCACCTACACCGTACAACAACTGATAAAAAATACTATACGACCCCCACATCAACATCCGTAATACATCCCTCCGTACCGACTTCAATACAGAAATCCCAAAAATCGACAAAACAAACACATACCACCTCAACACAAAAAAATACTGGTGGCTCCAAGACCCTCCCGCCCACCGCCTCTAGCGACGATCTCCTCCTCAACCATATCCTGAACTGTGTATATAGTGTAAATATCCTGTAACCCCCCAACCCCAGTCATAAGAATACATGTGCGAGAAATTGACTGTAAATAGGAATGAACGATCCCAGTACGAATGCTAGACATAACTCCCCACACCCAGCTTAACTAAAGCTACGTTACAATTCTTTCCGTTTTTTTCCCGGGCCGCACCCCCCGGTATTACTTTTTCGGAATTTCGCACTCACAAACCCACAAATACATTTCTGCCCTAGCCAACCGGACCAAATGACGACAACAAGCAGCAAACTGGAATGAAAGATCCCACCCCAACGCAAGACACCTCCTCACCGGCCGTGAGCGTCACTCCTTCGACCAGGCAGCCAAACTTAATTTTTAAGACACACCATATATTGTATACCAT
Source organism: Nomada fabriciana (assembly GCA_907165295.1). Classification (NCBI taxonomy): domain Eukaryota; kingdom Metazoa; phylum Arthropoda; class Insecta; order Hymenoptera; family Apidae; genus Nomada; species Nomada fabriciana. The sequence continues at coordinate 14,221,514 of OU015689.1, forward strand.
ATATACAATGTATTCACCCATATCTAACCATTGTATTACTGAATAAAATACCTTTTTTTAAAAAAAAAAAAAAACGGCTTCAGCTTCATAACTCGGTCTAGTGTTCAAATCCTTCTGTCGGTCCACATTTCTTTTCTTAAAATTTTTGTATTATTTATATTAAAGTATTAATAATTTATTTTAAATTTGGATAATAAAGTATCGGCAGAATATATTGTTTAATCAAGTATACAAAAAACGGTGCTTATCGTTATGTCTCGTACAAGAAATGGTGAGTAGATACTATCAATAGATGCGAGGTAATGTTGGAAAATCCGACACCACGAACGAGGCGTAGGCGCTTGCGGATGTATATACAGCAGGCGAGCACGGCGACGTCGGGTCCGGACAGCGTGACGCCAGGCCCGTCGTAAATTAGATAAGGCCCGAAGGAAGCTAGACAGCGTCAACGCAAGGACCTCCCGTCCAAAAGAAGGCAGTCTTCCACCGACCTCTTTGCGAGACAGTTTGCATTTTGAAGCTGTACTGCGTTGGCGAAATATATTCTTTGTTTGAATTGATTACGTACAATCTCCCGTTTTTACTATTAACCTTACATATCAGAAGTGGGATACACCTCGTGTCTTTGATACACCTCGTGTCTTTGCTACACCTCGTGTCTTTGATACACCTCGTGTTTTGTTTGATGACCACGTGTTATACGGATTGTAAGATCACTGTACAAATTTGGACGTTTTCACGCGTTTGTGACAATGAAGTGGTGCAAAAACAAAAGTGTTAAAGCGTCGTGTGTGTTAAACAATGGGCCGCACAAGGGAAAGTGGGAAAAAACGCACACGTGAACATTCGCGGAGTCGCTCAGGTGAACGAGCGCGCGGAGAGTCGAACGATCGTTTGCACGGGCGTTCGCGAAAGCGTACGCGGGACGACCGGTGGGATGGAGACTGTTCGCGGGATCGGTCGCAAGCGTACCCGCGGGGCGATTCGCGTGACCATTCGCGACACCGTTCGCGAGATGAGTCGCGAGATGAGTCGCGAGATCAAACACGACGACGTGAACGATCGCGTAGTTCGTCGGAGACTTCAGTTGACTGGCGCGAAACAGTAAGACGCCTGAAACTGGAAGTGCGGTGTCTGCGAAGCAGATCCGCAAACGACGAACATCTAGTGCCACGTTTCAACCCGGGAAAGGACAATGCCGACGTCGAGTCGTGGGCGCGAGCCGTGGATCGCGTGGCCAGTCGGTATGGATGGAGCGACGACGACGTGATGTGCAATATCGCGCGTCAATTGTCAGGGCACGTTCGACGGTTTTACCACAACGAGCAGGAGAACGACCACACGTGGAGCTCGTTTAAAAGGGCGATGGTCAAGCAATTTCGACGACCAGTGCCATTCTTCAAGTTGCTATGTACAGCAGCGACGTATCGCGCCTGTCCAGGGCAGAAATTGGGAGATTATTGTTTCGAGATGCTCGCAAAATTACGAGCGTTAAAGGTAGTCATCCCGGATGAGTTCCTGGAGGACGCGATAATGGGCGGCATCGGCGACGAAAATATCGCACGCACGGTACGGTCCAAACAATGTCGAGACGTCCAGGAGTTGTATGCGGCGATGTTGACGATGGGGGCGATGCCGTCGGAAGCTGCAGAAGAAGGAAGGTCAAGGCGGCCGACGGACAGACACCACCGGGCACGGGAGTTGCCAGGAACGTCGGGAACGAAGCCACGGGCGTTACCAGGAACGTCGGGGACGAAGCCACGAACGGTGGAAAGAACGGTGACATACACCGGACGGTTTCCCCGGGCACCCCCAGTGTGCTACAATTGCGACAGGGAAGGACATTTATGTCGGCAATGCACGCAGCCACGGACTACCTGCGTCTCCTGCAAGAGAACGGGACATCTCCTGCAAGAGAACGACGATGGCAGTAGTTTTTGCTTTGAGGCATTTCCGAGTCTACTTGTTAGGAATTAAATTCACGGTAATCACGGATTGCAACGCTTTACGCACGACGCTCACGAAGAAGGACCTTATTCCCCGAATCGGGAGGTGGTGGCTCGAGGTGCAAGATTTTACGTTCGACATTGAGTATCGACCGGGCACCGCGGTGCAACATGTTGATGCATTGAGCCGGAACCCGATTCAGATGGTTGACGTGTATCCAGTGGATGTAACAGAGGCTGATTGGACCTTGACAGCACAGTTGCAGGACGAACAGCTGGAACGGATTCGGAAAATTCTTCTGGACAACGTGCGGAATAGCGAGACGAAACAGTATTTTGACAATTACGTTTTAAGGAAAGGGAAGATCTGTAGACGACTGGGAAACGGACGCGTAACGTGGGCCGTACCCCGAGCGGCGCGTTTTCAGATTTGCCGATTGTGCCACGACGAGGCTGGACATTTGGGCTTGGAAAAAACGTTGAAGCGCATTCGTCAAAATTACTGGTTTGCGGGGATGAATGCGTTCGTGAAGAAATACGTGAGCGCGTGTCTGAATTGTTTATATTATAAACGAACCGGCGGACAAAAACAAGGGAAGCTGCATCCCATAGAGAAGACGCCGATACCTTTCCATACTATGCACGTGGATCACGTCGGACCGTTCGAGAGGAGCCGGAAAGGCAACCGCTACCTGCTGGTAATCGTGGACGGTTTCACCAAATTCACAATAATAGAGCCGGTGAGAGATACGAAGGCCAAGCGTGCAGCAAAGATATTACTCGATGTTGTCCACTTATTTGGAGTACCGCATCGAATAATTACTGACCGAGGGACAGCTTTTACAGCCCGGTCTTTTGGGATATTTTGTTCGACGTATGGGATACGTCATGTTCTAAATGCGGTGGCAACGCCTCGAGCAAACGGACAGTGCGAAAGGTACAACCGCACTATTGTCGCGTCATTGGCTGCCATGACGGCGGGAAATGAGCCTGATAGATGGGACGAGAAAGTGAAGCAAATCCAGAGCGCATTGAACACCACGCACAACAAGGGAATTGGAACCACACCGACGGAAGCCTTGATTGGATGCAGTGCGAGGTGTCCGGCGGAGGCCTGGATTCTGCAAGGGGTACAAGAAGAAATGGAGCGTGTGGATTTGCGTGATCTTCGAGGACGAATTTCGGCACACATAACGGAGGACCAGCGCAAACAGAAGGAATTGTACGACAAGGGCCGGCGAGAGGCTAAGCAGTACCGAGAGGGGGATGTTGTGATGGTGGAAATCACGACAGATCGAGCGACGGGTGAAAGCAGGAAACTCCACGCAAAATATAAAGGACCATTCAGGGTGTCGACCGTGTTGTGTAACGACCGATACGAGGTCGAAGACTTGAGAGAAGGGGGTCGGAGAGCGAAAACGGTGGTGGCCGTGGAACGCTTGAAGTCATGGGTCGCAGTGGTCGAGTGAATAACCCCGAGGTTATGGCCTGGTTGGCAGACTCGACCTCGTAGAATAATAATGTTGTATGTTCCAGATGTTTTTTTAAGTACATTCAGCGGAGATGATGCCAGGAGGAATTTTGCATCATCTGGAGTATGTACTGGAATGTGAGCATAACTGCAGGAAGTTCGTTATGTCGTCACAGGATGCTGAAAGGATTGTGAACGTAGCGGGGTGATCCGTTATGTCGTCACATGTTGCGAAAGGTGATGGTCATGGCGTGGGTTGTCCGTCATGACTACATGGAAAATTCGGTACTATGGCTAAGATGTGTATTGTAGTCTGTCTAGCATAGTGGACCGTTAGGGTTGTGAATTGTGACGTGGGAGGCCCGTCATGATTGCACGGGAGGCTGAATCCATAACGAAGTGGTTCGTTATGACATCATTGGACAAGAACAATAACCACAATATACGATATGCGTAACGACACCAGAACGAGTATGCTTGTTGAAGGCATGTAGCAAAGCGGCGAATTCTGAATCGCCGGATTATCTGCCACACGTACCAAACGGGGAGAGTATTAAGCGTTCGGTTTTTATAAAATTGTGTGAATCCCTGTTGACGGGGAACTGAATTTAATGTGCCGGACGACCGTTTTGTTTTTACAGAAAACGACGTGATAAGAATGCTCGAGGACGGGCATTGTTGCAGGAAGGCCGAATGTTGGAAAATCCGACACCACGAACGAGGCGTAGCCGCTTGCGGATGTATATACAGCAGGCGAGCACGGCGACGTCGGGTCCGGACAGCGTGACGCCAGGCCCGTCGTAAATTAGATAAGGCCCGAAGGAAGCTAGAGAGCGTCAACGCAAAGACCTCCCGTCCAAAAGAAGGCAGTCTTCCACCGACCTCTTTGCGAGACAGTTTGCATTTTGAAGCTGTACTGCGTTGGCGAAATATATTATTTGTTTGAATTTGTTTGTTTGAATTGATTACGTACAATCTCCCGTTTTTAGTATTAACCTTACAGTAATGTATTCTGCAAAACTCATTCGTTACTCATCAATAAAGGAGGAATAAAATACTTACAATTATTGTTGGGTGCAGCAATGGTATTTGTCGAATAAACATACGAAGCACAAAGAAGAAAAACATCGAGCGCATCGTATGAATGCACTTTCCTAACAGGCACATTTGTTCTTCAATAAGTCCACTGGGAAACAGAGTTGATTCACATTTTCAAATATTTCCCTCTCTGAAGATAATTCAGAAGCAAACCACGCATACTGTAACATTGGTTTAAAACTTGTTGCAGACAATTGGTGGAGGATAAGGGAATGAATTTTTATTGCATCTTCTCTTGATGAAATTTGCCTGTTGTGTTGTAATAAATATGTGCAGTTTTGTAGTCGTTTAATTAAATTCTTGACTTGTCTATAGAAATACACATCGCAAGGTTGGACTAATGGCGTGCACTTTGGGGGAATAATTTTAATAGTGTAGTTGTTAACACCTTCATCCGTCACAAACACTTCGTCATACATTTCCATATTGGTCTGTCCTCCCCACGAATCAATTAACAATAGAAATTTTTCATCTTGTACGTATGGTTGCAAAACTGATTTTAGGAAAGTTTTATATCTGTCGGTAGTTAGTTTTCCGGATTTGGTACTTGGTCCGGATTACTATTACCTTTTTAAACTGTCTTGTAAGTTCATCTACTTCCTTTTGTACGAGTGGTCCAAATGTTCCTGACGTTTCTTGCATACATAAAAATACGAACCGTAAAAGTTTTCCTGACATCGTAATAGTATATTGGGTTGTATATGAGTGCGTGGTTCTTGAAATACTTCTTCTATTGACAATTACAGTTTTTTGACCTTTTTGTGTTAGTGTCCTTTCAAATGTGGATTGATATTGGCAACCTGTTTGATCTGTATTTGTTCAGGAATCAAACGAGAAAATTTGGCCCTTCGAGCCGGATCGTACAAAGCGGTTCGATATAGGCGTCGCTAATGTATCGATAATCAGCGCCACGTTTCCCCGTCCCGTACCGATTCCGACCAAACGGAGATCACACTTGTTCAAACAATCAAATTGTTAACACCACGGGTACGAGCGACTTATTGTTAGTCTTTTTGCGCGACCTAACGAAAATAAAAGGCGATCTTCGCAGTGAAGAGTGATCCTGCCATTTTTCAATATTCCTGCACTATTGCATATCCTCGTCAGGATAATTCCAGTTATCCCCAACATCCCCGTGACAAAACAGTATTAATTATGTAATTTGTATTGAACTGTGGTGTGATGTGTTTTATCATTTTTCGGAATTTTTCGGCGGCCTGTGTTATATCTTCTAAACTTGCTGCTTCGTTTGATGAAATATATCTTGTGATTTTACGTTGACGGATGCTATGCTTTTTTTTTGAATATGGTGCCCACCGGGAGGAAGCTTTAAATTGAAAAGTATCTGTTTCGTACTGATGTGCTCCTGCCAGGGCCCATTGTTGAAGATCTCTCGTTGTAACTTGTTCAAAATTTGCTCGAGCTTCTTGAAATCTGTCGAACGTCCACTCATCGATTGCATTATATTTTTCTATATTTGTTTCACCTTCTTTAGTTTGTTTTTCCCACCGTGTCAAATCTTCTTTTCTTTTCAAAAATTTTGTGGTGTTCGATCTTAACGACTGCAAATTCCATGTATTATGACGCCGAGCAATAGTTACAGCCTTAATTTTATTGTTTAATGGTACATTTTCCAGGCATTTCTTTTTTTCTTCTGGTTCATACCACTCATCTTCAATTCAATCTTCGTGCGAAATTTCTTCATATATGTTTTCATTATCAGATTCATCATTAGAAATCAGACATTCCGCTGTAATTATTCGGTGCTCGTTTATCATATCCACCACATGTTCGAATATTTTTTCACCCATTACTATTGCTGCATTAGAAATTACCGAAGACCCTTTTCGAAGCAATTCAATTTTCATTTCGAATGAGTTCTTGGCAATATATAAAAGCATCCTTCAATTGCTGTTTTTCATATTGAAAATCGGGATTTATATCACCTACGCCAGGGCTCGGAATTACATAAGTGAACTTATGGACCGATTTTCAGAGGCAACGCCCCCTATATCCCGCCGCACGTCTTGGCCTCACGATCGCCAATCGGCTCGAAGATCTTCAGGCGCGTAGCATATGAACCGCGCGGGTCGCATTAGGGGGACACTCGTATCAATGGAATTCCACATGGCCCCATATCCCATATCCTGCGGTTCATATGCTACGCGCCTGAGGAGCATCTTGCCGCTTGGCTATCGCGGGGGCCAAGACGTGCGGCGGGATATAGGGGGCGTTGCCTCTGAAAATCGGTCCAAAAGTTCACTTAATTCCGAGCCCTGACCTACGCAAACACCCGCGACGGAAACACTGTCGGACGAATTCAACGCGGACTTTTCCGGATTCATTTTTACTTTAACTACTCATACTTTCTTCAATCGCAAACGAAAACTGACTGACTGGCTCGGGAAATGCAATTTGAAACCTATTGATGGCATTATTAACTCTAATATAAACAGCTAACATAAACAGTCAGACCTTTCTGCTCTTGAGAACCTGATACACGGGTTGAAAATTTCGACTCTAAAGCACTCTCTCTCGCGCACCTCAATAGCAGCGACCCTGTCATAAAACTCAAGATGTCCGAGCGGTCATACGCAGGCACATCTGGCAGGGCTCGCGTCAACCCTCTGGAATTTCCCAACATCTCGCGGTGCACCCCCACACAGGGGTGGGCCTCTACCCCTACCCGATACACACCACCTCGAGGTGCACACCCAGTGCTGGGCCTGTTCCCCTTCCAGCTACACATCGCGCTAAGGGCGCACTGGAAGGGAGGGCACCAACCTTTAAAAATACACCGACCAGCCCGTGCACCATCATTATTATTCATTATTATTACTCAGAACCAAGTTTATTATAACCATTAACCTTATACATTGGAGAACTCATTCAGAGAACTCTCCAAACCAGTGAAATGTACGAAACAGAAATCGCAGAAATCGCAAAGAGCGTAGACAACAAATATATTCTGCCGATACTTTATTATCCAAATTTAAAATAAATTATTAATACTTTAAAATCAATAATACAAAAATTTGAAAAAAAAAATTGTGTACTGACAGAAGGATTTGAACACTAGACCTTCGAGTTATGAAGCTGACGCCGTTCCACCGAGCCTTCGCCGCTGCTGTACAAACCTTTCACATGTTATATATTTCAAGTTAATGATAAATGTTTAACTGTAAATATTTTAAAACCTACTGAGTATCTGCCCCTATAATGGTATATATTCGTAAACAGGAGAACGAGATCTATAGGTCCACAAAGTTTGAACTAAATCGGTGACCCAAAGGTCTTGCGCTCTCCTTGTGAGTTCAGCAAATGAGGTCATCTCCATTGTTCCGTCGTAAAATCCGCCGAACGAAGGGACAGGCTCGCTACCTATCTGGCTTAAAATGCCAGATGACACACCGAGCCGGAATGTCATAAACAACGGCAATAAACATAGGCCCCGTGCGGAATTTGCAAGTAGGGAAGTAACTTAAGAGATTAGGACACTTGAAGGAAACGCAGCTGACCACCACGTGTTTTGCAGCCCTTGCACACCGCTAATTGTAAGTCGCGATAAATTAAGCAACTGTCAGTCAACCTCATCTGCGCCTCCTACCCTAACATATCTTCCACCACCTCTACCGTTTTCCTGTCACACCCCATAACCACTAATATGCATTTTCCTAAAACCACACCTACATCCGAGCTTTCCTAAAACCTCACACGAACCCAGAAGACAGAACTGTGTACGCTACCGCTACAGTCATCATCTCAAGAGTCCGACTATTAAAGTCTCGCAATTAAGACGGATAGACTGACAACATACCGATACTTCTAGCATAAGCGAATCTATACTAGAGGTTGCAAGCCGAGTCTTGCCTTTGTACTAATAAACTATATACATAGTTCTCCGGGGTTTGATTTATGACCATTCTCCGTGATTCCTGTCGTGATCCAAGTCACGAAAATTCGTGACCGATACGACACCACATTTTTGGTCCTTCGAGCCGGATCGTGATTGTTATCGCGAGTTTACAACCAAATCTACGAAGAAGCAGCAGCCAAGTGATCCAACGGTCACCAGCAGAATGCAGAAGAAGCATCCACGATTGAGTGGATCATCTGGACAACCTAGGATCCAGATCAACTACCCAAGTGGCAGGAGCTACGTCGCGAGGGGCACAGCAGCCACTTCTGGACCAGTGACGTCTTCAGAAGGGAGCACCTCATCGCATCAACCATACTACAACAACAAGGCCACTGATGGTCCTGTGAAGACGAACCGTGAAGGGTAACGGTACTACTCCGTGCGAGTAAGTTTTTGACTCACTTATCTCCCACTCTGAAATCCTTTGATTCCCAAAATTGCTTCAACTCCTCTAACAATGGCGGAAGATTTGAAAACACTTGTGAGATATCGTGCTTCCGCGAAAGCACAAATTACCCGATTAGCTAGAACAATTCGAGAATCGATTGCCACCTATGAGCTGGTCGACTTAGAAATCCGACAAAGGAAATTAGAAGTATATTTCGAAAAGTTCGGTACTTTGCAAACCCGGATTGAATCCCTAGTAGACGAAAACGACAAGGAAGTATTTCAGGAGGAGGTAGCTCAGGATGTCGAAGCAACATATTATGAATATTACGGCTTACTGGTTAAAGGAATAAGGCACCTAAACGACAGTACTCAGGCCCCATCCCCTCCGACTATTAGCAATGCTTCGACTCCGATCATTACAGACGAACAAGATATACTACCGAAAATGCGCATCAAACCTTTCGATGGAAACTTCTTAGAGTGGCAAGGGTTTTATGAAACCTTCCGATCCCTAGTTCACGATAAGAAGAAAACGCCCACAATCAACAAATTTCTATTACTAAAATCTTATCTAACGGGCGACGCGGCTAACGTTACAGACTCGCTAACCGCCTCCGAGAAGAACTACCTGATTGCATGGAATTTGTTACATATTCGGGCTATTTTCGAGCTACCCGAAGTGATCAAGGAAAAACCGTCCTTATTGCGCGCTTTAGCATAAAAATCCGAAATGCACATAAATGCTTTGAAATCATTAAAGCAACCGGTGGAGTGACATGAAATGATTATTTATATAATTTCATCAAAGCTCGACAAGTCGACACGCACTTCTTGGGAGCGCACAATCGACGACGGGGTTCTGCCGACCTATCATGAATTACTAGCGTTTCTAAACAAATATGCATGTGATGATGAACCCATAAGCTTGGTGACACGTACGCGGGAATCCAACTATCCGAAACGGGCGGTTGATAAAAAATTCCAACCGGTAAAGAGAGTCAATACCTTTGTCGGCACTAAATCCGTGCCTTCGTGTCCGGTATGCAAGTAGTCGCATTACCTAAATCAATGCCCGGAATTTCGAAAGCAATCCCCTCGCGACAGAGTAAGCACCGCGAGGGGCCTTAGGAATTGTTTAAATTGTTTATATTCTAACCACATGACTACACAATGTCGATCAGCAACATGTAGTAAATGTGGGGAAAAACACCATACATTATTACACATTGACACTAACACCACACCACACGTTAGGGACTTGAACAATGGAACCGAAACATCAACGCGTTCAGTAGCGTTAACCACATGCAATAACCTAGACCACGAGGTATTGCTATCCACGGCGCGAATTAAAATCCTGGATAAAAACCCTGTGAGAACATGACTGCCGCGTACTTTTAGACCCGGGTTCCCAACGTAATTCTATGACCGAAAGGTTAGCGATTTACCGGCGCTTACCGAAGAAACGTCTAAACTTAACGACGTCAGGTATAGGGCGTTAGGAAAGCCAGGTAGAATATGCCGTAGAGACTCAAATCGAGTCGAATAATTCCGATTTTAACAGTAATGCGGTATTTTTAACGCTGCCAGAGATTACCGGATCCTTACCTTCGCGCACATTTGATAGCAGCATGTTACAAATTCCGAGCAATGTAACTGTGGCCGATCCCGCGTTTAACCAAGTCTCCAACATAGATCTCCTACTTGGCGAGTATTTATATTATAAACTGTTACGAAGTCATAAAATCAGATTACCGAACGATACGGTCGTTCTTCAGGACACCGAGTTGGGTTGGGTAATTTCCGGAGAAATAAATAGTATGCCGTCAAACACAACGTGCCTATTGAATACCTGGGAGCTAGACGGGCAGTTAGAGAGATTCTGGCAAGTAGAGCTGTGTTCAGCAGCAAACGTGTGCTCACCGCAATAGAAATTGTGTGAAGACCTTATTAAAAAGGGCACCCGTAGAGAGCAAAGTGGTCGCTACGTAGTTAGACTCCCATTTAAGAATAACAAAACGAACCTCGGTAAATCTTACCATTCCGCGTTAAGGGGATTTTATAGTCTTGAAAGAAAACTACATTCCAATACCGAGCTTCTCGAGCAATATACCCAGTTTCTAACGGAATACGAGACTTTAGGGCATATGACCGAAGTAAGGGACAGAAATTCCAGCGAGATAGGGTGTTATTCATAAAGGCTAGACTAAAGGCTAGCAGCCTCACAACCAAGGTCAGAGTCGTTTTTGACGCATCGGCAAAGACCAATACAGATCTGTCCCTAAACGACGTGTTAATGGTAGGTCCGACGTTTCAGGACGATGTGTTCGCGCTAATTGCGCGATTCCGAAAATACAAGTACGTCATTACTGCCGACATAGAAAAGATGTTTAGGCAAATTTTAGTTCACCCTAAGGACGCGACATATCAAAAAATATTATGGCGTAAAAATGCAACAGACGCGGTTAAAACATACTGCTTAAATATCGTAACCTACGGCACGGCTTCAGCCCCATTTCTCGCGGTACGTTGCCTATAACAGCTTACCGAGGACGAAGCAGAGTCGTGCCCCGTAGCAGCTAGTGTAATGAAAAATGATGTTTATATAGACGATCTATTAACCGGCGCGAATTCGTTAAGGGACACCGCGGAGTTGATAGAACAGTTGAATAAGGTTCTTCAAAGGGGTGGGATGAATCTAAGACAATGGGCACCAAACAAACCTGATCTGTTAAAGGGACTCCAAGAGCGTACTGCCGACGGCGGCATCTGTTTAGATTCGCAAGCAGTTAAAAAGACCTTAGGCTTCTGCTGGTATCCCCGCAAAGATATAATCGGTTACAGGTCATCTCAAGGTCATCAAAACTACAATTCAACTCAGTACACTTTTGATTCGATTTAACGATAACGTTGCACTGGATCAGAACAGCACCGCACACTTTAAAAACCTTTGTGGCAAACGGAGTCGCGAAAATTCAAGATAGCACGAACGAATATGATTGAAAACTTATAATCTCCAGTGACATCCCTGCAGATTGTCTCTCTCGCGGCCAACTACCTGGCGAATTCATAAGAAATCGGCTATGGTTGAACGGTCCTACCTGGCTATCCGAACCATCGGTGAATTGGCCCTCGACACCAATTCCCGACATCGCCATTACGGAACAACGTCCAGTTGTCAATTTGACGGTGAATCTAACTAACCCAGAATTTCTAACATGATTCTCGTCATGGATAGGTGCACAACGAACGATAGCCTATTGTATCCGCTTCTTTAAGAACGCTTCGCGTTCCGAGAAATGTACAGGCCCATCTTCAATTTTCGAATTAAGAAGAGCACACAATTACATAATTAAAAACGTACAAGGTCGACATCTTTCAAAGGAGCTTACTAACCTAAGGCATGGAAACTCAGTCCATAAGGACAGCAATATCCTGGCCTTAATACCTTTTTTTGATGATGAAGGAATTATCCGCGTAGGAGGTCGTTTAGAATATTCGAGTCTGAAGTACGGTCAGCGGCACCCTATACTTCTCCCGCGTTCAGATCACATTACGCGGCTAATAATTGAATACGAGCATCAAAGGCAACTGCATACCGGCATTTTGGGCACTCTAAACGCGGTCAGACAAAGGTATTAGCCCATTGACGGAAAGAATTTAACTCGTCATATTGTGCGAAAATGTATGCGCTGCTTTAGGGTCAGACCATTAGGCATACCTGAGTACCCGAGATATGGTTATATCCATGAGACCTTTCCGCATGACGGGAGTAGATTTTTGTGGACTATTCTTCATAAAGGAAAAGAAGTACCGGAACAAGAATAAAATCAAAATCTATGTAGCTGTATTTATTTGTTTCGTAACTAAGGCAGTTCAGCTCGAAACAGTTAGCGAATTATCCACCGAAGCCTTTATTGCGACACTAAGACGGTTCTTCTCCAGACGCGGCTATGCTAGTACTATCTACTCTGATAATGCTACAAATTTCGTCGGTGCAAAGAACCAGCTATACGAGATTTCTAAAATCCGAACGTCACAAGGAGCCAATTAATAATTATTTAAACAGCAAGGGTATTTCATGGCACTTCACACCACCAAGATCGCCTTATTTTGGGGGTCTGTGGGAAGCGGCCGTGAAGTCCTTTAAACACCAACCACATGTATCGTACGATCGGGGACACGTTATTTACAGCCGAAGTTTTCAATACTTATATGATCGAGATTGAAGCAATTTTAAATTCCCGACCGCTAACACCACTATCCTCAGACACCAATGACCTCTCCGCCCTTTTTTTTTTTTTTTTTTTTTTACGGGGTGGAAATCTTCGACAAGACACCCCCTGCCCTGGGGGAGAGCAGGGGGTAGTGCCGGATTTCTACCGGCTAAAACCACCCCGGTTACCTGCCTCGGCGCTAGTAGGGGAGGCTCCGTGACCAACAGAGACACTACCGGGGCCTCCCCACGCCCGGCCCAATTAGGCCCCGTCCTCGGGAGGGTCAGAGGGACCCCCCAGAAACTCCGCAGCTAAGGACGCACGACCGCCCCAGGGGTAACACCCAGGACGGCCCACCAACAATAGAACCAATAGGAGGACGACTCAGGCCCCCACCCAAGCCGCCCTCAGTTCACCGACTGCCCCGCAGGACGTGGGAGGAGAAGAATTCCTCCCAGCGGGGCCGCCAGCACCCAGGAGCGGGCGACGGGAAACCACGGGGGACCGGGTAGACACCCGGACACACCCGGGCCCGTCAGCCCAGAAGCAGACCAAAACGGAGGGAGGGGGGGATCCCACCGGCAGAAGCCAGTAGGACCACCCCATCCCCTATACTCTCAAAGCCAAGCGGCAATCCGGGCAGACCTGAAGGGGTATCAGGAGGACAGAATCCTCCCACAGCAGGGCCGCCCGACCACTGAGTGCAGCGGTGACCGTCGTCCGATGGGCGGGAGGGGGGGGGGACACCCCCAAACCACCCCCGGCACGTCACCGCTTTACCTCGAAGAAGGGGGGGATCCCGCCGACCTGCGGGCGCGCAGCCGACGGGCCCTTTCCCTACGTCGTGCAATTCGGGCAGGGTCGGAAAGTTCCCGACCCCGCTCCGCCGCCTCCTTCCTGCTTAGGACCACCTCGCAAAAGGAGGTCATAGCCAGCCAGTTTCTCTCGCTGCCCAGCATCGCACTGATGATGCGAGGCAGCGAGTGATCCGCCCCTACATGGGCCCGGAGCACACGGCGCTCTGCCGCCCACTCCGGGCACTCCTCAAGTGTGTGCTGCGCGGAATCTAGCGCAGCACCACACCCATGGCACTCCGTCGTTGCCTCCGCCTGTATCCGGCACAGGTACTCACCGAAGCAACCATGTCCGGTGAGCACCTGCGTGACGCGGTAGGAGAGCGTCCCCCTGCCACGGTCCAGCCACTTATCAAGGCTGGGCAGAACCGCCCCGACTGCGCGCTGCGCAGCCCCTCGGACGAGGAGCTCGCTCCTCCACTTTTCCCGCGCAGCCAGCCGGGCCTGGCGTCTCACCCCGGCCTCGTCCTCGGCAGACACCACAGCGCCTCCCTGGCGGAGCTCCCGAAGACGCGCATAAATAGCCGCGTCTCCCTCCGCCAGAAGGTCAAAAGGTACGGTGCCCGCCAAGACTAACGCCGCTTCGTGCGACACCGTGCGAAAACCCCGAATTGCCCTGATGGCCATCCTCCGTTGTGCACGACGCAGCAAAACACGGCTGCGCCGCGCCGCCGTCAGGGCCGGTGCCCAAATCGGAGAACCGTAAAGGGCCATGGACCGCACGACGCCGACATATAAGCGGCGCACCCTCTCCTCCGGCCCCCCAAGGTTTGGGAGGAGACGACCAAGACCGGTCGCCGCCCTCTCCAGACGAGGAGCCAGACCGTTAAAATGGGCCGTGAAACGCCAGTGGCTGTCCAGGAGGAGACCAAGGTACCTCATTCGGTCCCCAACCTGAACATGCTCCCCTCCTACCACGATCCAGGACCGGGGCGGTCCCCCGCTCCGAGGCCTGTTGTGAAACCAAATAGCTTCGGTCTTGAGCGGGGAGATCCGAAGCCCCAGCCCCCGGATACCGTCAACGACGGAGGCCAGTCCCGTCTCCGCTAGCCGGATGGTTCTATCCCAGTCCCTCCCGACGGCCATCAGCAGCGTGTCGTCAGCATAACACGTGAGGCTGACGCCGACCGGGAGGGCAGCCCGCAACACTCGATCGTACCCGATGTCCCACAACATGGGGCCCAGGACCGACCCCTGTGGGACACCGCGATCGACCTTCCTCGCACAGAGCCGGCCACCTCTGCCTGGATACTCCACCCACCTGTCCCTGAGGTAGTCCCGAAGAACCCTCCTCAAATAGAGGGGCACTCCATGATCGACGAGTGCCCCCCCCCCCCCCCCGATGCATCCCCAGGGGAGAGAGTTGAACACGTTGGGGATATCCAGACTAACAGCCAACCCCCCCCCCCCCCCCCCCCTGGGATGTGGCCGAGTCCGAGAGGGACCTCACACGATTAATAGCGTCGATCGTGGAGCGTCCCCCCCTGAAGCCGAACTGGGACTCGGCCAGATCGGGACCTACCCGGGACAGGTGCCCCGAGAGGCGGGAAGCCAGCACCCTCTCGAAGAGCTTCCCCACCTCATCGAGGAGGCATATAGGCCGGTACGCTGAGGGAGAGTCAGCAGGCTTATTGGCCTTCTTCACCAGGACCATCCTTCCCCTCTTCCAGCGGGACGGGACCCGCCCCAGCCTCAAGCAGCCGTCGAACAGGCGCCTAAGGCGGGGCCCGAGGACGCGCAGGGCAATGACCATGGCTTTGCCCGGGACGCCGTCAGGACCAGGAGCCGTGTTCCGAGCCCCCATCCTCCTGACGGCCCGGGAGAGCTCCTCCTCTGTGACCCCCATTTCGTCGGACCAGGTGTTGAGGTCCGACTCCCCGAGCTCCAGTGGCTGGTCCCCCCCCCCTCATCCAGGGGGAACAAAGCGTCCACCACAGTATCCAGGAACTCGGGGTCCATTGTCTCCGTCACGGGGGGCGCCCAAGGACGAAGTTTGTCCATCACCATCTTGTAGGGGCGCCCCCAGGGGTCACGATTCAGCAGCTCGAGGAGCTCTGTCCATGCTCCCGCTTTTGCCCTCCCGATGACCAGCCGGAGGGCTACCACTTGCTCCCGGTAGCCCTCGTACAGCTCTTGCTCCCTCGCCGGGTCGCGACGTCGTCGTCGACGGGCTCGCTGAAATAGCCGACGGGCGCGGACGCAAGCGTAACGCATCCGCGCAATTTCCGCCGACCACCAGTACGAGGCCCGCCGATCCGGGGCACGGGACCAGGGCATGGCAACATTGCACACCGCGACCATGCTATCCTGGAACAGCCCTGCTTCCTCCTCGACGTCCACGACCGGCCTAGCCGAGAGTCCGGGCCAGGCCACGGCGAGGGAGGCGGCCATCAGCGCGTCCTCATCTAGGCGCTTGAGCGCCCACCTCTTCTTCGACGGGGAAGTTTTAGGGAACCCATCCCCCCTCCCACGTCCCACCCTCCCAGACGGACCCCAGCTCCGGGTGGTGCGCACCTCCATACGGATATAGAGGTGGTCACTAAGAGTTTCCACCTCTTGCACCACCCTCCAGCCCCCTACACGACCCACCACCGAGGAGGAGGCCCAAGTCAAATCAACGATAGACTCCCCCTGGTAGCGGACGCAGGTGCTGGTAGACCCCCGGTTGAGTAACCGAAGGTCCGAGCCGGCCGCCCAATCCAGCACCGCCTCGCCTCTGGGGTCCGTCCCAGGGGAACCCCAAGCCACAGACTTGGAGTTGAAGTCCCCCAGGACCAACACCGGACGGGGCCGACACCGCGAGATGCAACCCGCGACCCCGTCCAGAAACTCCTCGAATGACACCAGATGCCAGCGAGGCGGTGCATAGACCCCGATAACTGCGAGTTCCCCCCACCGAACCGCGACGTAGCCCACACCGCTCTCCAGCAGGGAGAACGGCAAGGGCATCGAGGCCCCACCAAGGATGATCGCTACCGAACCCCCCGGATCTCCCACCCAGTTCGGGTGGGCCGGGATCCTATATGGCTCGGCAGCGACCGCCAACCCCACACCCCACTCAGCCATGGACTGGACAAGCAAGTCCTGAGCCCTGGCCGAGTGGTTGAGGTTAGCCTGGAGTAGCAGGGCCATAGCCCCTCTACTACTCTATGTCCATGGCCCCTTCCTCCACGGGCCTCGTCTCCCCGACCACGGGGGTATCGCCAGCCTCGGCATCCATTGGCGACGGGCCGGTGACAGCCGGAGCAGCCCCATCCACGTCCGCCGTCTTGGTCGGCTGCACAAGGTTCCTTGCAGCCGGCTTGGGGGGCAGCGGCGCCCGTTGAACCCCTTTGGCCCCCTGCTTCCTTTTTCCCATGGGGGGCAGGCACCCCCTGGACCCCATCCGGTGACCAGAGGGCTTCCCCAAGTCCGCGCACAGGGGACATCGGGGGGCGCTCCGGCACTCCGCAACCTGATGATCCTCGGCGCCGCAGTTGTGGCATCGCCCGCTGCGGTCCACAGTGCTTGTGCATCGCTGCCTCACGTGACCAGTCTCGAGGCAGCGGTAACACTGCAGCGGACGGTCCGCCAGTGCCTCCACTCGGACGGTGACGAAGCCCACCCGGATCCTCTTGGCCGCAACCACTTTCCTTGCAGCCAGCAACGGACACCTGATCCAGAGGGTGCCGAGCCCCAGCGGGGACGACCTGATGTCACCAGACCGCACCTCCGCTGGCGAGCACTCCCCGGCTGCTGCTATGGCCGCAACCACCTCCGAGGTGCTGGTGGCCGGTATCAGGTCCCGGACTCGCAGCTCGGCTATCTTGGCCGGGCGAGACACGGAGACACCGTCCTCATCATCCAGCACCTCCCGCATCTTGGTCGCAAGAGCATCCGCTTTTGCTGCCCCCTCCGGGCCCGGGATCTCCAGGAGAAGACCCCCCGTCACGGCTCTTTTGGGCCGAATCTCCGCAATACTGAGCTCCGCCAGGTCAATTCGACTAGCGGAGCTCATGGCCTCGGCGTAAGTGATCTTCGCCCCATCCTTAATGGTAAGGGCGACAGCCGCCGTGCGCGGGGGCCTCCGATGAGGGTTCTTGGGGGCAGTCCTAGCTCCGCCCTCCTGCTTCTTCTGCTGCTGCTGCTGCTGCTGAGGCCGCGGTTGCGCCTTCTTCTTGTTGTTGTTCTTCTTCTTCGCCTTCAGCGGCAACTGCTCCTTCTGCGGCCTCGCTGGCAGCACTCTGACGGCAATGACCTCTCCGCCCTTACCGCGACCCACTTCTTAATAGGTCAGCAATTGCCAACTATCCCGGAACGAGAAGTGTCCGACATTGCTACCAATCGATTATCGATGTGGGAACATATCCAAAAAATAAAACAACACTTTTGGACACGATGGTACAAGGAGTACCTAAATGAGTTAAATATCCGGACCAAATGGCGCAACAACCCTGCCACACATCTTCGCAGCGGGACTTTAGTACTATTGAAGGAGGACAACCTGCCCTCTATGCAATGGAAATTAGGGCGCATAACTGAAATCCACCCTGGCAAGGACAATGTCATCCGTGTGGTTACAATAAAAACCGCAAATGGTTGCTACAAGCGAAACGTGCGATCCCTTTTTCCACTACGCCTAGGACAATGAAATTAAAGCACGTCATATGTATATAGCGATTACCCAAGCCAGGTACCTGTATAATGGTTCAAATGTAAGGCAATACCGTTGTTCGGGATTCACCCACGGTTTAACCCGCACCTCTTGCGCGCACCGTTGGTCGAGCACACCGTGCCTTGTTTACACGGAAGACCACCGGCGCAATAACCAAACTTAGGGCTAATTGTCAGCCCCACTTCAACCAGGCCCAACGGCCCGCCGATTCGCGAGCCGCTCCGGATCAGCGAGGCCGACCAGAGCATCGACAACCGTCGCTATAACATGAACGCATCCGACATCCGTTAATAAGAACAAAAGTAAACCGAGCTTAAGCCGTGCTGTATGTTAAGACGTGCTGTTTGTTACGCCGAGCTGTTTCTTGCTGTTTTTTGTCGTTTCGTCGTTTCGTCGCCTCCTCACGGAGGCTCGTGCAATAAAGTGCCGTGTCATTCCGTTCCCACGGACAAATCCAACCAGCAAACATCCGAACATTTTGGTCCTTCGAGCCGGATATTATTCTGAACGGCAGCCATGGTCAGTCTCCACACCGTACTCGTAGAGCAGGAAGCAGTCATGCACTCCATAAGGCATTCGGTCAGCAACCTAAAGAAGCTCGGGAAGGAGAAGGTGACCGCAGCCGTCATCCGCCGTCGCATCGCTAGCCTGGAGGACAACTTCCAGAAGTGCAGGCGACGACACGTGGCCCTCGTCGCCCAGTGCGACTCCAAGACGAAGGCGACCCTCCCGTACTTCGTGGAACACCAGTTCCCCGCTGCGGCGGACGACTACAATGAGGCAGCCGACTACATGGCAGAGCTCCTGGACCAAGCAGAAGCCACGCTGACGCAGCCGGCGACGAGTAAGTCACAAGATCCTCCAGCTCGCTCCGCGTCGCTCCTCCACAAGATCGGGCTGCCGACCTTCGACGGCAGCTTCGATCGTTGGGAGAGGTTCCGCGACACCTTCATCTCCATGGTCCACCGGGATGAGACCCTGTCTGACGTGGACCGCGTGCATTACCTTCTGTCATGCATGCGCGGTGACGCTTTGGAAGCCTTAAATGGCTTAAACATCACCGAGGCCAACTTCCGTGTCGGATGGGAGATGCTGGTGTCGCGGTTCGAGCACACGAACCGTCTTGTGGCCATGCACATCGATTCGCTGAACAACCTGCCAACCGTTACGTCTCAAAACCCGCGAGAAATCCGCCGATTGCGAGACGCCGCGAACAACGCAATCACTTCGCTCCGTAATCTCGGTCGTCCAGTTCATGACTACGACGATTTCCTCGTGTATTTTGTCCTGCGGAAGCTCCCCCAGGCTACGCGAGAAGCGTGGACGTTGAGCTTGGGCGAGAACCGTGAGTGTCCAGCGTATCAAATACTGGACCAATTTCGCGGAATCAGAATTAACGCCTTGGAAGATTCGTTTCCTACGCCCACGTGGCACGCTTCAAACGCAACCGTTTCAAAAGAAACCCAAGGCAAGGTTAAGACGACGACGTCGCATGTTGTCAATATTTCCAAGCCCCAGTCAGCATGCCCCACGTGTCGGTCAAACCACTTGTTATTTAAATGTGCGCAGTTCCAAAACCAGACTCCTTCGCAGCGGTATGACCTCGTGCGGGGGGGTAACCGGTGTGTCAATTGCTTCTCTGCCAAGCACTTAGCAAACCAATGTGTAAACAAACACACTTGCAAAAAGTGCGGCAAGAAGCACCACACACTTCCCCACCTCTCCGACGAGCCAGCACCGCTGCGAAGTGAGCAAACTCTCTCTCCTTCCTCAGACTTTGCCATCCGGGTGAGGGAGGAGAGGGTGGATTCCCACATGCTTGGAGACCCAATGGCACTCGAATCCAAAATCCTGTTAGCCACGGCTACAATTCGGGTGTACACTGCGCACGGCGGGTTTGAAACGGCACGCGCACTGCTTGACCAGGGCTCGGCAACTAGGGCGATTTCCGAGAGGTTGGTCCAGCGTCTCCGATTGCCCAAGCTCACCCGGTCGATTTGTATTAGGGGAGTCGGCGATACCCAAACGCACGTTCGGCACGCGGTATCGATTTCGATCACCCCCCACCATAGCGATGTTCCGATGTTCCCTACCACGGCACTGGTGCTCAAGTCGGTGACGCGGTATGTCCCGACATCTACGGTGCCGATCCGCAGATGGCGACACATTTCCGGTCTCTCACTTGCCGACAGGGACCCCTTGAGCTCCGATCCGATCGACGTGTTAATCGGCACGGATTTATACGGTTTGCTCGTCCGCGGAGGCGTCCGACGGGGTACCCGCAATGAGCCCGTAGCTCAAGATACCGCCTTGGGATGGATTTTGTCTGGGTCAGTGTCCCATCCAACTCCTACATCCAGCCCCTCCTCAACCTCCCTCCATGTCCATCATGGAGCTGTCTCGGAGACGTTCGATCGCGAGCTTCGCCGCTTCTGGGAGATCGAGGAGGTTTCTCAGGTCACTCACCCGAGCCCTGAGGAAACTAAATGCGAGGGACACTTCCTCGACACCCACTTCCGAACGCCGGAAGGGCGTTACGTGGTCCGGTTGCCGGTTCAAGAGCAGCGCTCCCTTGGATCTGGGCGAATCCCGCAATGCCGCTCTGGCCCATTTCAAGCGTTCGGAGTCGCGCCTCCACCGCGACCTTAGTCACGGCCGTGACTATACCGGTTTCCTGTCCGAGTATGAGAGGCTTGGGCACATGACGCGTATCGCACCCGCGCATATCGCGTCGCGACCGGTGTACTACATCCAGCATCATGGCGTCCTGCGCAGTGACAGCGCGACGTCGCGCCTCCGGGTCGTCTTTAACGCGTCCAGTCGAACCTCGACTGGTACGTCCTTGAACGACCAGCTCCTCATCGGTCCAAAGCTCCAGGCCGATCTGCCTGCGATCGTTCTCCGTTGGCGTCGGCACCGTCTGGTGTGCACGGCCGACATCGAAAAAATGTATCGGCAAATTCTAGTCGATGCACGCGATCGCAATTACCAGCGCATCCTTTGGCGCGCCTCCGGTTCCGAACCGATACATGAATATCGACTGAACACCGTCACGTACGGCACAGCGTCCGCTCCGTTTCAAGCACAACGAGTGCTGAAGCAACTCGCCTCTGACGAAGGTCACGCGTATCCCCTTGCTGTGTCGGCCGTGCACAACCAGACGTATGTCGACGACCGCATCTTCGGAGCAGACGATTCTGGAGCGTTGATTCGCATCCGCGACCAGTTGATGGCCCTCCTCCAGAAGGGCTGTTTCCGCCTCCGTAAGTGGGCAAGTAACTGCCCCGCACTGTTGTCCGACCTCGATCCCTCTGATCACGGACTCGCGCGCGACAAGGAGATACAGTCCGATGAACCCTTGAGGGTGCTTGGTATAGCCTGGAATCCGGAACGCGACGTTCTTCGGTTTCGCGTAGCGTCATCGCCGTCGCCCAGTCACACTAAGCGAGGCATCCTCTCGTTCATCGCGCGGCTGTTCGACCCCCTAGGTTGGGCCGCACCAACTATCATTGTTGCAAAAATCCTCATCCAGGAGTTGTGGCTCCTCAAGTGTGACTGGGACGTACCGCTTCCCGCCACGTTGGAGAACCGATGGCACCAATACCACTCCACGCTGCCGAGCTTGGAGCGCATCGCGATCCCACGATGGACGTCCTTGGCTGCCAGTACATCCAATTCCGAATTGCACGGCTTCTCCGATGCTTCAACGGCAGCTTATGCAGCTGTCGTGTATATCCGGGTGGTAACCGCAGACGGCACCCCCACCACTTCGCTTCTGATGGCAAAGAGCAAAGTAGTTCCGCTCAAAACTTTGAGCATTCCCCGTCTAGAATTGATGGCAGCCCTCCTACTGGCACGTCTCGTGGTGTTCGTTCGATCCGCTCTACAGCTCGGTGACCTTCCATGTTGGTGCTGGACCGACTCCTCCGTGACGCGAGCCTGGCTTAGCCAACCTCCATCCCGATGGACCGCTTTCGTGGCGAACCGCGTTTCCGAGGTGCAGACCATCCTTCCGGATTCCGGGTGGTACCAGGTACCCACATGGGAAAATCCCGCGGACTGCGCATCTCGTGGCGCATCTCCTCGTGGCCCAAGCTTCTCCGAGTAACGGCGTACCTCTTTCGCGTCTTGACCTGGACGCGGTCTAATTCGCGCGGTCGGACTCAACCCTTTCCACCACGACGAAGCCGCGGCTGCGCGATTCCTTCGCTTACTCCTGGCGAGCTAGAGCGCGCCGGGCGCTACTGGCTCAGATCCCTCCAGCTGCATCTGTTCCCCAAGGAGATGGCGGCGCTCGCCTCGAACAATCAAGTCGAGAAATCCAGCTCTCTAGCGTCCTTGAATCCTTACCTGGATGCTGATGGTCTGCTGCGAGTTGGAGGACGCCTCCGTCACTCCACCTTGTCTGCAGACCAGAAGCATCCCATCATCCTCTCCTCGCATCCGCTCGTCTCCCTTCTTATCTCCCATCATCATTTGCAAACACTGCACGGGGGTCCGGCTTTAACCTTGGCATCATTGCGGGAGCGCATGTGGCTCCTCCGCGCGCGACCTACCGTCCGTGCGGTGTTGTATCGGTGCGTCTCGTGCACCCGCGCGAAGGCGGAGATTTCGGCGGAGCTCATGGGTGACCTTCCGGCAAGTCGAGTACTCGCAGTATCCCGCGCGTTCGTCCATACTGGAGTCGACTATGCGGGCCCCCTCTTGGTGCGAACCGCTCCGGGACGTGGCCATAAGTCGCAAAAATGCTACATTGCATTATTCGTCTGCATGTCGACCAAGGCCGTCCATCTTGAGCTGGTGCTCGATTATAGCACCGCTGCATTCCTCGCGGCTTACCAGCGGTTCGTGTCAAGACGCGGCCGCCCGCGGTCGATGTATTCGGACAACGGCACTAATTTCCAAGGCGCGGATCGCGAGCTTTGTGAAGCACACCGCAGTGCTATTCGCGATCCAAACCTCCTCAACCGCCTCGCAACCGACAAAGTGGAGTGGCATTTCATGCCCCCAGCGGCCCCGCATTTCGGCGGGCTCTGGGAGACTGGAGTTCGAAGTATGAAACACCACTTAAAGCGGTGCGTCGGAGCGCATACGCTCACCACTGAAGAGCTCACTACACTGCTTTGTCGGATCGAGGCATGTTTGAATTCGCGACCGATTTGTGCCGTGTCCGAGTGTTATGACGACTATACTGTTCTCACGCCGGGACATTTCTTAATCGGCGCGTCCCTGATCGCGTCTCCGGAGCCCAGTGTCTTGGAGATCAACGAAAATCGTCTCTCGCGTTGGCAGATTGTTCAGCGAATCACCGAGCAGTTTTGGAGGACGTGGACGCAGGATTACCTGCACACGTTGCAACAGCGCCCCAAATGGCGCACTGTACAGCGTTTGGCTAGGGTCGGCCAAATCGTCCTGCTCCGGAACCCTCTCGCCCCTCCAACCCACTGGGAACTTGGTCGAATCATCGAGTGTCATCCTGGGGACGACGGGCTCACCCGTGTCGTGTCGGTGAAGACAAGCCGTTCCCAGCTCAAGAGGCCCATCACCAAGATCTGCTTCCTACCAGTTGACCTCAACTGGGCCTCCGAGGAGGGTTCCGGCACGGCGGGCGGTGGCCCGACCTTGGTCACATGATTCAATTCTCCACGGCGGGCGGAGACCGCTGTTCTCTCCCGCATTCCTTGTATATAGCCTTTGTAAATATCTGTAGGTTAAGGTAGGTTAAGGTAGGTTAAGATTTTGCGTCAAAACTTGACCAGCCGCGTAACCGTACCACGAAACCAGGGGAAATTTCGAACGAACCCATTCGAGGCGGGCGGTATGTTCGGGATTGACCCACGGTTTAACCCGCACCTCTTGCGCGCACCGGTGGTCGAGCACACCGTGCCTTGTTTGCACGGAAGACCACCGGCGCAATAACCAAACTTAGGGCTAATTGTCAGCCCCACTTCAACCAGGCCCAACGGCCCGCCGATCCGCGAGCCGCTCCGGAGCAGCGAGGCCGACCAGAGCATCGACAACCGTCGCTATAACATGAACGCATCCGACATCCGTTAATAAGAACAAAAGTAAACCGAGCTTAAGCCGTGCTGTATGTTAAGCCGTGCTGTTTGTTACGCCGAGCTGTTTCTTGCTGTTTTTTGTCGTTTCGTCGTTTCGTCGTCTCCTCGTGGAGGCTCGTGCAATAAAGTGCCGTGTCAGTCCGTTCCCACGGACAGATCCAACCAGCAAACATCCGAACAACCGTATTATTTAACTCTATTACTAGCTAAGTTAGCGGCGTATTATATGTGATGTAGTTATTAAGCCTAACGTGTATATACGGGTTGACATTTAGTTTTCGGTGTACCTCGCCGACCTTACCTTATTACCGTACGTTCAATTGAGTAGGAATCATTGAACACGATCGTGCAAGGGGGGCGGTATGTTCCGTCGTAAAATCCGCCGAACGAAGGGACAGGCTCGCTACCTAGGTCTGGCTTAAAATGCCAGATGACAGACCGAGCCGAAATGTCATAAACAACGGCAATAAACATAGGCCACGTGCGGAATTTGCAAGTAGGCAAGTAATTTAAGAGATTAGGGCTCCCGAAGGAAACGCAGCTGACTATCAAGTGTTTTGCAGCCCTTGCACACCGCTAAGTCGCGATAAATTAATTCAAGTCAGGATCCAGATCTACAGGGTCTACCATTTAACGCGCAACCCATGCTCGCGCTAAATTGTGTAAATGGCAACGTCGCACGACGATACAGGCGTCATCTATGAACTGCTGGTGAAGGTATAAGGTTTGGCAGATTGGAGACTGGCCTGAGATACGGTTTGGGTTATGAATGGGCGAACGAATGGTTCAACTTCGGCTGAACTCGGACGCGATCGGCAGACACCGCACCGAAGTCACCCACGGGTGAGTCGCTACCTGAGGCTGACCGAAAGTGAGAAGGCATAGTTGCCAAATCTTCGGTTTTGCCGCACTGTTGCCGTATCTCTTACAATCCTGACCATCAGCAAAATGAATCGGGCCGAGCCGAGATTTTGAATCCTGCCGGACATAGCCATAGTTGCTGAACGGCTGGAAATTTCTTGGTAGGTTCGATCCCCGTCGAGTATAATTTTTTTAGAATCATTTTTTTTTAATTCCTAAGTATATGATAATGATCAATATTTGCTTACCAATATTTTTATTATAAAGTAATATATTAAGTAATATGTTGCTTTATATTGCAACCCGCTTCTGTAATTTAATAACGCAAATATGATTCAAATTGTATCGTGTTTAGACTCATTTTAAGCATAAAAACGTCAACAATATCAAAATCAAATTTGCAGAACAAAATGAATAAGTATAAAAAAGTTTCATCATTGCAGTAGTGTTGCCTCACAGATACAAAGACATTTATGCAATCTTTTACTGTCGCCCGACCTTTCGTTCCTCTCTCTCTTTCTTTCACTCGCTGGCCCTTTCTCTGGCCGTCGATGAAACTTTGCAATTGCTCATTCTTTTGCTATGAAACGTATTCCCAGACATTGGTGACATTATTCTGATGAAAATGAGTCCAAAGACGACATAATTTGGATCACATTTCATTATTGAATAAGAGGGGCATAATGCATTGCGAACAGTAAATGTGCGAGTCCTCGAGAACCCCAAAGTCTATCGGCCTGACCGTAGCAAGTTTTCCTTTCGGCAGAAGGATCGGGTGGATTGTGGCCACCACGGTAAATACGGGTAATACGATGTACGTAAACAAACCCCGCATGATTGAAGAATCTACCGGTCACCCTCAGGTAGCGACTGACCTGGGGTTGACTTCGGTGCGGTGTCTGCCGATCGCGTCCGAGTTCAGCCGAAGTCGAACCATTCGTTCGCCCATTCATAACCCAAACCATATCTCAGGCCAGTCTCCGATCTTGCCAAATCTTGCGCCCCTTACAAGACTTTATACCTCCACCAGCAGTTCATAGATGACGCCTGTATCGGCGTGCGACGTTGCCATTTACACAAGTTCGCGCGCGCACGGGTTGCGAGTTACGTGGTAGACCCTGTATAGTATTTAATTACCGACCGGTATCTGTTTTGAATACGATGGCTAAGATTTTTGAAGGAATTATATCCAAGAAGCTGGACACATTAATCTCATCCATCTGTAATGAGCACCAACACGGTTTTATAAGAGGACGCTCCACCGCAACAAATCTAGCTGTGTACTGCAACGACCTTTACAAATAACTCGGTAGTGGCTTACAAACGGACTCAGTGTATTTGGACTTCAGGAAAGCCTTTGATAGAGTCAACCATTATCTATTAATCGATAAGTTAGCGTCCCTAGGTAAAAGAGGAAGGTTCCTCCATTGGCTCTTCGCATATCTAAACGGGCGGGATCAGGTAGTCAGAATCAGAGACAGCCTTTCGAGGCACATTATGCCAACTACTGGTGTTCCTCAGGGTTCGCACTTGGGTCCGCTGCTTCTCCTATTATTTGTTAATGATATCGACTCTGTTATTCAGCACTCGAAAATTTTACTCTTCGCAGATAATATCAAATTATACCTTCAAATTCGTTCAGCAGCAGACTGTCTCAAGTTGCAGTCCGACGTTAGTGATATAGTGAATTGGTGCTCCGACAACGGAATGGAATTGAATACTGAGAAATGTCATGCTATCAGATTCACTAAAAAGAAGAATACCATAGTATTCCATTATTATATTCTCGGAGAACCACTACCCTCCTACACCTCGGACCGGGACTTAGGGGTGACCTTATCTAACACGCTATCGTTCGAAAAACACATACAAATCATTACGAAAAAGGCTCTAAACACACGAGGATTCTTTTTAAGAAACAGTAACGAATTTAAAATACGAATACTACACGATACTTGTACATTACTCTAGTAAGACCCATACTAGAGTATGCATCGATAATTTGGGCACGGCAATCGAAGAAAGGTGATTATATCTTAGAGAAAATTCAGCATCTGCTACTGCGACGTTTGGCATTCAAAGAAGGACACCCGATGTCTCGTCATAGTCACGATTACGGGAACTTAATGAATAAGTTTATTCCGGGCTAAAGCCCGGGGGGATTCTCCCCAGGGGTGGGGATGAAACGCGCTCACTAACGCTATAGGACTCGCGAGGCACTCATCGAGAAATTACTATACTTCGATGTCATGGACACGGTTCGGAGTCATATACAGCGATCACAAGATCCAGGTGCGTGTAGCGGCGGGATTCATTCAAATAGAAACATAGATACGGCTCTTGCGACGTCCGCAGCCACGCCTACAGTAAAACTAGCTTCAATTCCACTACCGATCTTTCAAGCATTCCTTAGCGCGTGGGTATATTTTCGCGATAGCTTCGAATCAATGATAAATCAAAATAAAAAGTTGAGCGATATCGAACGATTTCATTATTTAAAGAGTGAAGTAAAGAGGGAAGCTGCTTGTGCAATCGAGGCATTGGCAATGTCCGACGAGAACTATACTGCCGCATGGAAACTCTTACGCGAGCGGTATGAAGACACAAATGAGCTAATTGATTATCGACGAGTAATTGATGATTTCAACAATTATTTACGGTCACTAACTTCATTGCAAGAACCAGTAGATAAATGGGATACCTTCTTAGTATATCTGCTAACGGATAAGCTAGACGCGCGAACACGAGAGGCGTGGGAGAAACGAGTATCGGAACTAGGTCGCAGAAAAACTCTCGGAGATTTGAGCACGTTCCTTGAACAGCATTACAAGTTCATATCAAAATCGTTTCGCGGGAAAGCGGCGCCATCTCCACCTTCTAGCAACAGTAGATATAAATATCAGAAACCGCCATCCCGTCCTGTGTCATTATTTAGCGCTGAGAAGGGCAGATGTCCAGTGTGCACTGCCGACCATACGTTGTCTTCTTGCAATCTATTTCAATCATTGGAACTCGAAGCACGCAGATCAAAGATTAAAGAACTACGGTCATGCTTCAACTGTCTTGGTACAGGACATGGCGCTAGGACATGTACATACGGGTCATGCCGTAAATGTAAATCAAAACACCACACCCTCCTCAATTATGATAGGGAATGGGAACGGGTCGCGAATCCTGTCGTAGTAGACCAACCAACCGATGAAACAAATTACGAGAATCAAAGTTACACTGTTCATGGCGCGACAGACGCAGATTTAGTCCTCTTATCGACAGCAATTGCTCATGTAATCGATGACGAAGGTACAAAACACGAATGCCGCGCGTTGTTAGATCAAGGGTCTCTGGTAAATATTGAAAAGGAAGAATTCGCAACTCGGACAGGTTTGACCTGGGAACCGACACATTCAGTAATTTCGGGGGTAGGAGCGGCTGAGTCAGGGAACCGTGTTCGGGGTAAAACCCACACCAGAATAGCATCGCGCTACAATGGGCATCGTGCAAACCTACCGTGTTTAATAATGAGAAAGATCACGTCCGACATTCCAAATTTTAAACTGTCGCGCTCATTGTTCCAAGTACCATCCCACATACACCTTGCAGATCCACAATTTGATGTGTCGCGCGATGTCATAGGAAATGGCTATCTTTGGGACATAATGAGCGTGGGACAGCATAAACTGGGGCCTGGCTTCCTGTCTTATTAAAAACGCAGATGGGTTGGGTATTCGGGGGACGCGTTCGAGGCACGATCGCATCGACGCCACAAATTTGCAATGTGGTCATAAACGAAGAATTAAATAATCAATTGACACGGTTTTGGGAAGTCGAAACACTTCCAGCAATCGAGGAATCAGTCACCCACCCTTGCGAAGCGCGGTTTATGCCCATGGTCACACAAAATTCCGAAGGACGCTTTATAGTAAAGATCCCTGTAACTGACGATGTTACGAAATTAGGTGACTCGAGAAGCACAGCTGAAAGTAGGTTTCGCAATCCCGAAGGAAAATTGTCCAGATCACCGTCATTGCGACAGGCATATGTAGAATTCATTCAAGAATATATTACGCTGGGGCATATGTCCAAACTACCGAGAAATATTTGAGCCAAGACAAGCCCTGTTTATTATTTGCCGCATCATGCTGTGACTAAGGAAGCGAGTACCACTACAAAGGTGCGAGTGGTTTTCGATGGGTCCGCAAAAACGTCGACGGGAATTTCTTTAAACGAGGTTCAACATGTAGGACCGACAGTGCAGGATGATTTATTTTCCATCCTTATTAGATTCAGGCAACATCGAATAGTATTGAGCGCCGACATAGCGAAAATGTATAGGCAAATTCTGGTCGCACCCGAGCAACGGTCACTGCAACGCATTTTATGGCGAGAGGATCCTTCGCAGCCGATAGACGTTTACGAGCTAAACACCTATGGAAAAACACCTATGCATTACCTATGGAACCGCGTCGGCCCCTTTTTTGGCGACCAGATGGCTACGACAGGTCGGCATTGACCATAAAGAACAATTCCCCGTCGCGAGTAAAATCATAATTCGGGATTTCTACTTTGACGACCTCCTAACAGGCGCGAATTCAATAGAAGAGGCACAGATTATCAAACGGGATATCGAAGGGCTTCTAAAAACGGTAGGATTCGAGCTGAGGAAATGGGCCTCGAACGAGCCCACGGTAGTCCAGCATAGCATAGATACAACTAAGGCGATTGTATCACATGTAGAAAAGGATCCGAGAACTCTGGGGCTGCGATGGGCTCCTACAGCAGATTACTTGCGTATTGCTGAGAGCAATCAGGTGATACATCGAGTGACAAAACGAACTATCTTGTTCCATTTGGCAAAAATCTTCGATCCGCTAGGACTGGTCGGTCCAGTAATAGACCGCGCGAAACTCATTATGCAATCTCTCTGGCAACTAGGTCTCGCGTGGGACGAATCAGTACCTCAGCGAATATATACTGAATTCCAGGAATTTCAGGTAGAGCTCGAGTCATTGTCGCGAATATCAATTCCCCGGTTTGCCTTGTGCCCGAATGCAGTGCAGGTAGAATTGCACGGATTTTGTGATGCATCCGAAAAGGCATTCGGTGCATGCGTATACCTGCGAATGACAGACCAAGCAGGGCACGTTACGGTTCGGCTGTTGTGTGCAAAGTCACGAGTGCAGCTGTAGTATTAGTGCAATTAGTCACCAAGATACGGGAAGCATCTCAAGGAAAATGGATTCGCGAAGGTTATTGGACAGATTCAATGATCACGTTAGCCTGGTTCAAAGGATCTTCAAGTCGCTGGAAAACATTCGTAGCAAATAGAGTTAGCGAAGTTCAAAATTTGTCTGAGGGCAGTTGGCAACACATTGCATCTCAACATAATCCACCCTAGAAGCATTAAGTCTTTGGTGGAATGGTCCGTCGTGGCTCCAACAAGATAAAGATATGTGGCCAATTAGTAAATCCGTTCTCGTTGACATTCCAGAGGAAAAAGCAGTAATTTGCACGGCTCTACAAATAGATACTAACTGCAGCGAGTTACTAACTAGATATTCCAGTTACACACGCCTCATCCGAGTCACAGCGTACTGTCTCAAATTTTATCGTGCAGTCTGTTGTCGTCGATTAAAGCAAGGGAAACATACCGCTATTGATACCACCGCGAGTCGGGCCATTGTAGGCAACCGTATCTTAACAGTGAATGACCTCAATTCGGCTGAAACCTGCATCCTAAAACTACACTTTATGCGCGAAGTTTCTGACCTGAAAACAGGGAAGGCTATTTCCAGTTCAAGTCCATTACGGTGTCTCAATCCCTTCTTAGATGATAAAAATCTCCTCAGGGTGGGCGGCAGACTTAACTTTACTAAATTAAGCTACGAGCATCAACACCCCGTAATCCTCCCAAAGGACAACGTAATTAGCAAACTACTAATTCGTCGCGAACATGAGCGGATGTTGCACGCAGGTTGCGAATCGGTATTGTCAGCGATTCGAAGAAGATACTGGCCACTTACAGGTAGAAATGTAGTGAAGGGAGTTCTTAGGAAATGTGTACGATGCAATCGAACAAATCCGAAGGGTAGTGGCTACATGATGGGTCAATTGCCTTCGGCAAGAGTACAGCTTAGAGCTCCATTTTTTTGTACTGGAGTTGATTATGCAGGACCATTCTTCGTAAAGGAAAGGCCTCGCAGCAAGAAAACCACATACTTATGTATTCATATCTATTCATATGTATGGCAACGGTCTATTCATATGTATGGCAACAAAGGCAGTTCGCTGTGAACTATCAGTAAATTTAACGGCATAAGAATTTTTAAACTCTCTTAGGCGTTTTATTGCACGCAGAGGTCGATGTAGAGAAATTTATTCAGACAATGGAACAAATTTCGTGGGTGGATGGAATGAAATCCAAAAGATTCAGGACTTTCTAAAAAATGAAGTCAATCAGCGGCGCATCTCAGACTTCGCGATCACCGAGGGGTTCGACTGGCATTTCATCCCTCTCCACGCCCCACGTTTCGGTGGGTTATGGGAAGGGGCGATAAAATCAGCGAAACGCCATTTGATGCGTGCAATTGGAGAAACACGTTTGACGTTTGAAGAGCTATACACTGTTTTGACGCACATCGAGGCTTGTATGAATGCTCGGCCACTATGTCCTGTTTCAACCGATACCACCGATTTAAATCCCCTGACTCCTGGGCACTTCCTTACGGGAGGCCCACTCTCTGAGATACCTCATCCTGACGTCAGCGACGTCAAAGCCAATCGTTTAAGTCGGTTTCAGCTCCTCCAAGCAATGTACCAACATTTTTGGAGACACTGGCACAATGATTATTTGCACCAACTCCAGCAGCGGCACAAGTGGCAAACTTTTGTCTCGAAGCACTTTGACGTCGGTACTATGGTGGTGGTAAAGGAGGATAATCTTCCCCCTCTACGTTGGAGACTGGGCCGAATCACCGAGTTGCACCAAGGCAAGGATGGCATCACGAGAGTCGTCTCAATAAGGACTACAGATGGAACTATTAAACGGCCGATGACAAAAATCTGCACTCTACCAGTGGGCAACGGAGACACAACAACCCCGGACCA
This sequence comes from Nomada fabriciana, assembly GCA_907165295.1. NCBI lineage: Eukaryota > Metazoa > Arthropoda > Insecta > Hymenoptera > Apidae > Nomada > Nomada fabriciana. The sequence continues at coordinate 14,254,090 of OU015689.1, forward strand.
GCCATGAGAACCAGCCAAACTGGATCAAGACTTGTCAGGCCAGACAATCCTCAAGCAAACTAGACACTATCCGTGCACACTTGTATATAGTCATAATATTCATTTACTTGTAATGTTTTTAACGCAAGCGTTCAAGGCGGGCGGCATTTTCCGGCATAAAAACCCACCGTGCGAATAAGTATGCGCATGACCGAGGATAGGTAGGGCAGCTAGATGGCGGACTGCGCGTCAAAACCCTAAAAACACCAAATGTGCCCGGTACCGTTAGCCAAGGTATGCAGGCCTTGCACACCTCATACTAGCCGGCAAAGGCGTTGATTGGTCGAGTACCGAGTCCCTTTTTGGTATATAAAACGGAATATTTAGTCAATAACGGTAGACGATTATTGGAAGCGAGGACGAGCAGTCGACAAGCTGAAGTCTTCAGATTCCAACACATCAAGGGTCGTGGCCTGACCGCCGGACACGACATATTTAACATTGGAGCATCTTTAGAAGAGACAGTCCCTTAATATTCCACGCATCCAAGAAACGAAATACAGTCCACTAAATTGAATAACTCTCAGGCTATACGTTACTTCCTCCATCATCCCGTTCGCGAACCTACGAGTGTTCGGACGCGTACAACGATCTTAATTCGTTGAACCCGTTTATCGATAGTATTGGACTTCTTAGGGTGGGCGGAAGAATTAGGAACGCTCCCATTCAATATAAAAGGAGGCATCCTGTTCTGGCATCCTGGAGGCGTTTATTGCATGCAGGTTGCCAGGTCGTGATTTCTTCCTTGTTTACGAGGTATTGGCTGCTGTCCGCGAAAAGAACAGTTAAGGGTGTAATTCGGAAATGCATCAGGCGTTCCCGAGTGAGGCCCAGTACGGTGACACAGGTAATGGGTAATTTACCTGCTGACCGGGTTACTCCGGCACGCGTCACGCGGGACCGTAGTTGCTTAAGGATCGGACTCGGACTAAGACTACGACCAAGGGTTACCTTTGCCTTTTTGTCTGGTTCGCAAAAAGGGTGTGCATATTAAATTAGCCATTGACCTTAGTACGGATGCATTTTTGAATTGCCTTCGAAGATTTGTCGCTCGTCGGGGTTTATGTCACTGTATTTACTCCGGCAATGGGACAAATTTTGTTCGAGCTCGGAATAAAGTGAAGGAATTTAAAGAAATTTTTTTAAATGAAGAACGTAACAATCAAGTCTCAGAATTCTTAGGGGTTAAGGAAATACAGTGGCATATGATTCCCCTCCCCCACCCGCGCCACATTTTGGTGGTCTGTGGGAAAGCGCGATAAAATCAGCTAAGTACCATTTGAAGCGAGTCATCGGGGAAACAATATTAACGTACGAGGAATTGTACACTGTTCTGACGCAGGTCGAGGCAGTCCTGAATTCCCGTCCTTTGTGTCGTTTATCACATGATCCCGAGGACTTCCTCCCGTTAACACTTGGAAATTTCCTGATTGGCGAGTCACTCATCGCACCTCCGGATCATGATCTCCGCGAGGTCAGGTTTAATCGACTGAATAGATTCCAGATGCTTCAGCAGATGATTCAGCATTTCTGGCAACGATGGCAGAACGAGTACCTTCATTAGTTGCAGCAACGCAACAAATTCCAGGTAACAACACCTGGCAAATTCGGACCTAGGACGATGGTGGTTGTCAAGGACAACCTTCTTCCACTACGATGGCGCCTTGGTCGGATAGAACAGCTTCATCCGGGGCAGGATAGAGTCAATCGAGTGGTATCGATCAGAACTGCTGATGGCCTTATCAAGCGATCAATGACGAAGGTCTGCATCTTGCCAATGGACCAGGACGACTACGATGGGGTTACGCAACCAGCCACCATAGCAGCATGGCAACCAAACACTGCGCGATCTTAGTGTAATTTGTATTCAGATCGTCGATTGTACGGACTTTATGCATAACGTTAGATGTAATTTGTATACCAATCTTTGTTACCTATTTTATACATTTATTACATGCTACGTTAATTTCGCATTAGAATTTCATAAGTATATCTGTAAGTACTTGGATTTATATTTCATTTGTAATCATTGCACTTACCCTTACATTACACCTTATACTCAGGTGTTCACCTACGTTACGTATGTGTATGTTATTACCAAGGCGTATAGGTACACTCACACCTAGAGTTAGTTTAGTACTTATGTACGAGGGTTGTCCGTAAAATAAGGTTCCCAATGATTTTTCACAATGAAAAACATGTTTATTGGCATTGAATGATACATTTTTGGAAAGCTTAGACTTTCCCCTATTTTTCGATATAATCGCCGTTGAGATCAATGCATTTTTGCATGCGGTGCACCATTTTCTTTATGCCTGACTCATAGAACTCTCCCGCCGCGCCGCGAAGGTAGCTTAAAACCTCTTCTTTCAGGTCCTCTCCGGTTCTGAAATGAGTCCCACGCAGGTGTTTCTTCAATTCAGGGAAGAGATGGTACTCACTTGGGGCTATGTCTGGGCTGTAAGGCGAGTGTGTAACACTTTCAGCATCGTTTCTTCCACTCTCGCAATTGTTTCGTCCGAAACCGATGGCCGTCCAGAACGCTGTTCGTCATGGACGTCTGTACGTCCGTCTTTGAATTCTCTGCTCCATTTGCGCACGTCTTGTACGCTCATACACTTTTCTCCGTAGACTTCACGCAGTTGGGAGTGAATGTCCACCGGCCGCAGTATTTTTGGCACACAAAAACCGAATCACAGAGCGTAATTCGCATCTGGCGGGAGAAGCGAGTGGGAGCTCCATCTCTAATGGCTGCCAAAACAAAAATTAGCGTCGCAGACAGCTCGCCGATACGGGGATTGGGAAAGGGGGAACCAAGCTACACGCCAGTATCGCCGGATCCCGCGTAACACCGTTCCTCGCGGCTGCAGCTCCTTGGGAACCTTATTTTACGGACAACCCTCGTATTACTGTAAGACTTTGTATTCATGCTATTCATACATAAGGGTTGTTTTGTGTTAGAAAATAGTTATAGTTGTTGAACGCGATGCGTTCAAGGTGGGCGGCATGTTGAGGACACGTGTTGGGTCTACGCTGCGATCGCAGTGGACAAAACTGCTTCCCCTGTTAGTAGCCGCAACCTTGACGTGGTGCAGGGGCTTAAGTAGCTGCAATGAGGCCCAAGACCATGCCGGCGGGAGATGCATTCCCGGCAGGTACAACCATGCCGGACGGGCTTGGATTGAGCGGTGAAAACTAAGCAGACTAGCCACGGGGGGAGTAGTTGACCCCCGACCGGGGTTTACACGTAATGTTAGTACCTGACCTCTGCGGCAGTAATAAGGGTAAATGTAAGTCCGACAAGTACGGCAAAGGTCCCGTGAACCCGCATGTTTAACGTGGAAGAACCGCTCACGTGTACACTGCCGGAGCCAATGACGGGGTTGAAGTGGGGTACCCGGGCGCAGGTATGGAGGATTACACGGTCAGTATTTTCTCATAGGGGTGACGCTAAACCTTTAACATCATCTATGGCGTGGGCCTATCCCGTAACATTTTTCTATAGAGTCAACAGGTGCCGATAGGATTGACCATCCGACAAACCGCTTCTCGGCTTCGGCATTCATAACTAGGGTGAAACTTAAACGGGGAAGTGCCTCCACCGCGATGGGGGTCCCAAGATGGGTGAACCGTTTTGAAAATACCGCTTAATATGTCTAAAACAAAAACAAACACAACAAACAGTACTCAGGAGGATGAATTACGCCAAAGTGGCGTAAATCCGGCGGGGAGTGCCGCAACTTCGGGGCAGCCTGGAACGAGCGGCAAGATGGGAGGAGCTACACCAAGGACATCGGGTGCTAGCGGTCACCAATGAAAGGTGACAGGATGGGAGGTTTAATCGACTGAATAGATTCCAGATGCTTCAGCAGATGATTCAGCATTTCTAGCAACGATGGCAGAACGAGTACCTTCATTAGTTGCAGGGAAACTTAAACGGGGAAGTGCCTCCACCGCGATGGGGGTCCCAAGATGGGTGAACCGTTTTGAAAATACCGCTTAATATGTCTAAAACAAAAACAAACACAACAAACAGTACTCAGGAGGATGAATTACGCCAAAGTGGCGTAAATCCGGCGGGGAGTGCCGCAACTTCGGGGCAGCCTGGAACGAGCGGCAAGATGGGAGGAGCTACACCAAGGACATCGGGTGCTAGCGGTCACCAATGAAAGGTGACAGGATGGGAGGCCGAGGAGCAACAGCAGGCGGCAGTGAGCACTGAGGATGGAAGCTCGCACTCGAGCGCCGCTACCATCACGGGGAGGAAGAGGCAGCGACCGTCAAATTTCTCTTCGGACTGTCGCACCTATATCAAGGGCAGGATGGATGCGAGCTCCGGGGACGAGGCGTCGCCAGTGGGGTGCACCCGCAGGCTCCCTACGAAGCTGGAGATGGCCAACGAGCTGCGACCACAATCAACTGCTAATCTGGGGAGTAAAATCCTGACCCTGATAGCGGTCGTTGAGAGGGTGGCCAGGCACTCCAATAACCTGAATGGCCAGAATGTGAGGGAGCTGAAACTGGCTGCCTCACGGTTAGCGCCGCGGCCGCGGAGCTGACGAAAAGGTCTGCTGCCGTAAATGCGCAGCAGGTGGAGGAGGAAAACCTCCTGCTGCGCAATCAGATAGCGGACCTGAAACTGGCGTTGGCTGCGGCTGAGGCAATCCCGGTGCCAAGGGGAAAGCAGAGGAAGGAGGCGACCCGCACCCCGGAACCAACTTCGTCATCAGAGAGGGAGAAGAAGGAGGAGAGGCAGCGGAGGGCGAAGGATGGGGGGGCCTCGGCGCTCCCTGTCACTGATTCCCTGTCCCAGGAACTAGAGGGAACGGGGGGAGTAAGGGCAACCAGGTCGTCCTCCTCCAGGGTGGAGGCGAAGAGCTTGCCCAACAGCAGGGAGGACAGGCTGGAGCAGCTCCTGGAGAGTTTTATGGGCCGAGTGGAGAAGAAATTCTCGGCCCTTAGGCGAGAACTCTACGAGGGGCCGTCCAGGGTCCCCGGTGCGAGAGCGTCCACCCCGACGCCTTTGATGGAGACCCGGGACCTGGAGGAACCTGGCTTCGAGCGAGGAGGAGGAAATAAGAAGCCAGGAAAGGAGAAGGAGGTGGCTGCCTCCTCTAGGGGGATTACCCCCGGGCGAACCCGGCCTGGGGCTTCCCTTACTGGAGGGGCAATGACAACGGCGGCCCTGCCGACCCAGTCCCCCACAACACAGCTGCCGAAGAGCGGCGAATCAAACGCCTGCCCAGGGACGCCCGGGTCAGCAGCAGCTGGCCTATAAGAAGAAGACCCCTGTGAAGATCGGTGGGGGTAAACCAGAAGGAAAAGGGGCGAAGGTTACCGCCCCAAAACCCCTCAAGAGGAGGTTCGGCCCAAGAGAGCGGTCAACGGGGGCCTGTTATTGGAAATCCCGGGCCCGGAGGGAGCGGTCAAGGCCGACGCCCTGGCCACGACGCCGACGCCACGAAAATGAGGGAGGTTCTTGAGGAAGAGGAGGACGTCACGGTGACCAGGCCCATGAAGATGGCAGAAGTACGGGTCAGGGACCTTGTGGCGAAGGATGGGTGAAGTGCCCCCTGGTGGCGGCCAGGAGAGTGGTGGCAGCCAAGAAAGTAAGAATGGGCTGGACCACGGCACGGGTGGTGGCGCTGGCAGACCGTCCACTGCAGTGCTTCCGCTGCCTTGAGACGGGCAACGTGAGGCAGCGGTGCACAAGCACCGTCGACCGCAGCGGGCGTTGCAACAATTGCGGAAGTCGTGACCACAATGTGGCGCAGTGCTCCAGCTCCCCTAAGTGCCCCATGTGCGCGGACCTGGGGAGGCCATCCGGTCACCGGATGGGCACCAAAGGATGCGTGCCCCCGTAGAGGAAAGAGAACGCGACGGACAGAGCCAGGAGTCAGCGGTCCCAGCTAGCCCCGAAACTAGCCGCCCTGACCCTAGAAGCGACAGGGAAACAATTTGTTTTGTTGCTAGTCTCATGATTATTCTGTATATGATCAGTTGCTTCTTGCATCCCTGGCTATTTCTTGTGCATCCCTTTTGTTCTTCACTGAGTATGTGGTGTTCTGTAAGGTGTCTGTCAATCTTTCTGCATATGGTTCCGGTTATGACTTTGTACAGTGTTGGTAGACATGTGATGGGTCTGTAGTTTGCTGGGTCTTGGGTATTCTGAGTCTTAGGTTTGATGTATGTTATTCCTGGTGTGAGGAATAATGGGAATTCTTGTGGATTTCGTATTGTTTTGTTTATTTGTTGAACAAGTTGTGGATGGGTTGTTGTGAATTGTTTCCAGCAGTTGTGGATGTTATCGATTCCGGGGCATTTCCAGTTGTGTGCTTTCTGTATTGTTTGTATGAATTCGTCTACTGTGATTGTACACTGTGTCTGTTCTTTCAAATGTTCGTGTCTCTGTTGTTCATCGATAATCCATGTTGCGTTTCTATTGTATTGTGTTTGGTCTGACCATATTTGCTTCCAAAATTGTGTGATCTGTTCTTTTGTGGGTGGTGTGTTATCTGTCCTTTGTTTTGTATGTATTTTCCGGTAGAACAATTTTTCATTATTTCTGTACATTGTATTTTCTTCCTTTCTGCGTTGTGATTCTTTATATCCTCTGAGGCGGGCTGTATAAACGGCTAGTTTTTGTTTATGCGTGTCGAGTATCTGTTGTACTGTTTCGTTGTTGTTGGTGCTGTCCGTCAGGTTATTTACCAGTTTTACTAATTTCTTTGATGTGTTTCCTTTGATGGCTTGTGTAAGTCTGCCAATATTTTTCCTTAGTTTATCTATTTTCTGTTCGAGTCTTATTTGCCAGTTCGGTTTTTTGGGTCCGTGTGTGGGGTAGTACTTATTTTTCGGTATTTTTTGGCTATTGCATTGTATGGTCGTTGTCGCCGCTGCATATATGATAGCGTGTATTTCCTCAGTGTTGTACTGTTGTTTATTTGGTATTTTAGCATTGTGTTGATCGTTTGGATTATTTTCTGTGTTTCTTTTTTGTATATCAGTTTTGGTAGGGTGTTTCTTTTGGTTGGGTCGCTTCCAGTCCAGGTTGCTATGTTTGTTTCCAGGATGGATTGTATTTTCCTTTCTTCGGGTTCTTGTGCGTATGTCTGGTTGTCGTGTGTTATTTGCGGGTCTGGTGTTCCATGCCTTGATTCGTGTTGCGATGCATTGGTTGCTGGTGTTGTATGTCTTTCTTGTTGTATATCTGCTCTTTGTGTTGGTTGTGATTGGTGTTGTGAGATTGTTGGTCTATTGTAGTCTGTGTGTTGGCATGTTTCGGGCTCTGTTGCATCTTGTCTTTCGTTCGCTGTGTTATTCATGTTTTGTATTTCGTGATTGTTTAATTCTATTGCTACTATTTCCTTTATTCGTTGTAGTTCTTGGGATGTTAGTCTATTGTTTTTTATGATGACTCGTTTCTGGTTTATCAGTCTTTGTGGCTGTTTCATTAGGTCTATTGTTTCGGCTGTTGTAGTTTCGGGTTTCCCGGTTATGTCCCGCCTGCTCAGATCATAACCACCGATGGTTTGTTTGCTGTCGCATCCAGCATCGGCTCCAGACACGCGCTGGCGATCCCCAGGTACCGACTTCTTTCCGAGGCCTCTTCTGCTTCGGGTCTCCATTTGTAATGGGTTCTCCTTTTAGTCGCCTTTTACGACAAGCAGGAGTTATTGTGGGCGTATTCTGACCCGCGCCCACACGGGTTTATTATTATTATTATTATTATTATTACTATTACAATTATGAGATACATAAACAAATAGCGAGGTAGATATAAGCTAACTCCTCCACAGTGGCAGACACTAGAAGAGGAAAGAGGAGCTGTGCCCACAGGGGAGCCCTGGAAAGAAGAACGCATTCGCACAAAGGAGGAAACATAACACACCTCCGCTCTAGTATGGTATCGATGATGACGCCGTGTTTCGGACAGGATGCGCGAAATAAACTTGAAATGAGGAAAAGAATGATCAAGAGTAGTAATATAGGACCGCATGATAAGAAAAGAACTGCGAATATGAAGCGAATGATCCGTCGAGTTCAAAGCCTAAGTGGTAACTACTCCAAAACTGTCCGCGACCTAAACAAGAAGACCCGGCTGAAAACAGAACGTGGGACATGGATGTGTGAGTGAGTATGCACAACAACGAGGTTGTCGTTTGTAGGATACACAGTCTGTCCCATTTCCGATGACACTGGTCGAAATTAACAGCCGATTGCAGCGCATCTATTGATTCATCTATTGAATTTTGTAGACACATCTTTCATCTATCTTCACACCAAATTTCTTAGCATTTCAATTGTTCTGTCAATAGTTACGACATTATAACTAACCGTCCACTGTGTCAGTCTGTCGAAAAATCGCTATGGAGCAAAGAGCGAATATCAAGTTTTGTTTTAAGTTGGGCAAAATTGCTCAAGAAACATTCGAATTGATGAAAAACGTTTACGATGATCAGTGTCTATCCCGTGCACAAGTGTTCCGCTGGTTTGCTAGATTTCGTGATGGTCCGCGATTCCTACCATCCAGAAGGCTTCGACCGACATCCTGAAAGCTATTCCGGCCCCCGAGTACCAGACATGCTTTGACAAGTTTTATGATCAGTTTCAACGCTGAATTGGCTTGGAGGAGGATTATTTCGAATAAATACGGTGGAAGAAGTGCACTGTAGAGCGTCTTCTTTTTTATTTTTGAGCAGTCTCGCGGAAATGGGTCAGACTGTGTATTTGGTTTTGCTGAGTTGTATACTAATGATCAATAGTCATTTTTGGATCTAATCAAGGTCTAATACGTGTTAAGGAGGATTTCTTGGTCGGCTCCCCGGTTCACGTTGGCTAATAATTTGATAACATTTAATTTTTGTGTTGTAGGAGGGGCGGATCGAAAATTAGGTCAGGTGCGTTAAAAAAAAACCAATTCGTAACTATAAAAATGCTGGTTTAATTATAAGACTGCGGCCTCCTTGGCTGCTAAGGACTAAGAGATCGTATGCGATGCTCTCGCAGCAGTGAAGCTGGACCGCGAAGCCGGCGTCGTGCAACGCTTGTTGGTCGACTACAATGTAAGCGGCGACGATCGCCCCTCGACTACAGTGTGGATGTTTTTTTAATGTATTTCACGTGTGAAACCCATGTTAGCTTGCGATTAAAAATGAGGCCTAGTAGTAGTTTTATTTTGTTAACTTCCTTGAGATCGGCTCTTTCCATGTATAGTTTGGGCAGGCCTTGGTGGGGTTTACGTTTTTTAAAAAATATGATGTAATGCGTCTTTTGTGGTGAAAATTTAAGTCCTGCTTGTTTGGACTATATCGTAAGATCATTTATGCTTGTTTGTAGTTGTTCTATTGCAGTGATTAGGTTTTTTCCAGATCAAGTGTTACAATTTGAAAAGCGACACCTGTCGTTGGTCGCACAGGTGGATCGCGAGAGGGGACGGTCGTAGATAGAGAGCCGTGCGGAACAGACGAATTGTAGATTGAGAGTGTTATTGTATCCATTGTTCCTCATTATAATAAACATTATAGTTTACAACAATCTCAGAAGTGGGATAGCACACATTATATGTATACAGGGTGGCCCGGGACTCACGCAGTATTTTTAAAAAAGGGGTAGCTGATGTGATTCTGAACGATTTTTCCTTGACCAAAATATTGTTTAAAGCTTCGTTTTCGAGTTATTAACGAAATACACTGGCGAATGAGAGCGGCCGTATAGCGCGAGCTCAGTCACAATCGCGCGCGGCCGGGATCGGGTGCATCGAGGGGCGACGTACGCCAAATATTACAATCGTCTTACATTAACAATAGGGTGTAATTCTTCGTTATTCATCAATAACAATTAAATTAACAAGTCGTTTAATAACTGTTCCATACTTTTATTCGTTCTCCGAAACGAATAAAGTGTTTTATTAATTATGAAAAAAGTGTTTGAATGATTAATGTTAGAAAAGGGTAGTCAAATAAACTTATCCATTCGGCCGCGAATTTGCCTTCTTTCGCGGTGTCTTGGCACTTGGTCATTGTACCGATCCTGACGTATCTTAACCATGTGAATGTTAACCATGTGTATGTAACCATATGTTTTGTGCCACGTCTCGGCGATCGATACAGATCTGATTCGCACTTGTTTCCAAACGCACATGACACCAACATTAACTTTCGACATATTCGTCAATGCGAGTCGCGTGCGTGTGGAAAAAAGTGCGAATCAATTGTGTATCGATCGCCGGGACATGGCATAAAGGGGATAGGTCAGGATCCCTACAATGAACGTCAATGGCATTACTTCGTGAACGAAAAGGTAAATTTAATTAACGACCCTTTTCTGACATTAATCATCCAAACACTTTTTTCATAATTAATAAAACACTTTATTCGTTTCGGAGAACGAATAAAAGTATGGAACAGTTATTAAACGACTTGTTAATTTAATTGTTATTGATGAATAACGAAGAATTACACCCTATTGTTAATGTAAGACGATTGTAATATTTGGCGTACGTCGCCCCTCGATGCACCCGATCCCGGCCGCGCGCGATTGTGACTGAGCTCGCGCTATACGGCCGCTCTCATTCGCCAGTGTATTTCGTTAATAACTCGAAAACGAAGCTTTAAACAATATTTTGGTCAAGGAAAAAATCGTTCAGAATCACATCAGCTACCCCTTTTTTAAAAATACTGCGTGAGTTCCGGGCCACTATATGCATATAAAGAAACTGAACATTGCTGGTCGGTAGTTAAAATCGGTACGAAAAGGTACGTGGCGTGGTTGGAGCGTGAGCGTACTCATAGTGGCAACGGTGCGGATAGTGCACGTTTGGGTCAGTTGTGGTTGGAGTAACTAGAAGGAGCTGGACAAAATTATCAATATTCATAGACATGATGGAAAGCTACGAATACGAGAAGTAAGGTAACGGATAAAACGACATTGGAGCAGCTGGAAACGACTTGTGGTAAGAAACAAGGACAAGGACGGAGAACAAAGAACAGTAAACAGGTGAGCGATCCAAGTACAAGTACAAATCGGACTGAGATAGATACAATAACAACGGAAAATAACAAAACGGGTGAACACGGTGAGAATAGCAGCGGTTATAGTGAGAGAGAAAGCATATCGGAAGACGGCAATAGCACTAATATCGATATATTGGGCAGTATGGAGCGAGCAGATGATAACGACCGCGCAGGCCCCGCGCGAATGTTCAAGGACTTGAATGAAGTTCTACCCGCTTCTGACCCCGTGAAGCCGGAACTCGATATAGAAGCGTGGATAGATAGAATCGAGGAATATGCTGCATTGTATTCGTGGGATGACGTCGCAACAAAACATTACGCTCTGGCAAAACTTGCAGGTGTAGCGAAGAAATGGCGCGATAGCTTGGCTCCTCAACAGCGGACGTGGGACCAGTGGAAAACCCTACTAAGAGAGGTGTTCCCATGTGAAATAAGCTGCGTGAAGAAGCAATTAGACGCTCAGAACTACACCCGAAGGATGGGCCAAGACATCACCGAGTATTATTACGAAAAGCTAGCAAAATGCAATCAAGCCGGTATGACGGATAAAGAATCGGTAGAGTGGATAGTAAACGGGCTTAACAACTTGCGATTCCGCGACTACTTGGGACCGCTGTCTAAATACGAAAAACCCAGTGCCTAGTTCCCAGATTTAAAAGGAGCCAGTCATTTGCTGCAGGATCGAGCGACGTATCAAAAGAATGGGAGTGACCGCCCCACCCTCAAACCATCCAAAAGAGTTTGTTTTAACTGCCAAGGAGAAGGACACTCAGCTAAGGAGTGCGAGAAACCGAAAACAAACGTCTGCTTCCGATGCAATGCTCCTGGACACTATGCTAAGCATTGCAGGAGTAGGGTCGTGGCCGGAACTTCGAAGGTGAACGTGAGTAGAGAAAACGCACGCCAATCGAACAGTATGTCCACAAATAAAGTGTTACATATAGGGTCGGGACGAAATCACGCCAAATACTTTAAGAACGCGTATATCAATAGGCGTCACGTGAGATGCTATGTCGACCTGGGCAGTTCTTGTGTAACATTACGGAAAGACTTTGTAGAAGAAGCAGGTTTCACCTATCTAGACGGCAGTTTTGACAGGTTAACCGGCTACGGAGACGGATCCGTTACGCCCTTGGGGATGTTAACAGCCACGCTTAGTATAGATGGAGTTGCAGCAAGGGTTCGCATCCATGTGGTACCGGAGGATTGCCAGGTGATACCTTAGATCGTTGGCCACCCGTTTACGGAGCAGAGTCACGTGGAAATCATCAGCAGGGCGAATGAGTTAGTGATCAAAGAACTGAAGAACGACTTGCAGAGCATCGCACCAGAAGAATTGCGTCAAGAGATTATTGCCGAGACTCACAAACACCTATGTCACGTAGGGGTTGATAAAACCTTAGCGGCTATTAAGGAGGCTTATTATTTTCCGCGTATGAGAACCTCCGTTACAGAGTATATCAATAGGTGCATTAATTGCTAATATTATAAAACTCCAGTGGGCAAGCCACAAGGCTTCCTACATCCGTTAGACAAGGGAGATTCGCCATTTTCAGTCGTACATGTGGATCACTTGGGCCCATTCATAAAAAGCGATCGAGATAACAATTACTTAGTAGTAGCAATATGTGGGTTCAGAAAGTACTGCATGTTGAAAGCAGTAGCGACTACTAACAGCGACGAAGCGATAGTTTTTATGGGCGAACTGATTTCGCATTACGGCAAACCAAAACGTTTAATTACGGATAGAGGAACAGCCTTCACATCTAAGGACTTTCAAGCATTCTGCGAAAAACATTTACTCGAACATGTCAAAGTAGCGACCGCGACTCCACGGGCAAACGGGCAAGTAGAACGACTTAATAGACTACCTTTAACATGTATGTCAACAATTTGTAACAAAGACGGGACTAATTGGGACAACTGTGTACCTCAAGTGCAATGGTCCGTAAATAACGTGGAACATAGCGTCACAAAACGCACACCGTATGAGATTGTTTTTCAAAAAAGGGGCTTAGGGTTAAATACTACTCCGTTAACTCGCGAACTAATAGAATTGAATGAGAAACTGAATATCCCAGACAATAGCGAACCCGTAGTATCGTTACTAAAAAGGAATCGCGACAAACAAAAATTGTATTATGACAAACGTCGTAGGAAGGCTACAATATATCAACCAGGAGATTTAGTCATGGTCCGAAGCGACATACCGTCTACAGGGCAAAGTAGGAAGTTGGAACCTAATTTTAAAGGGCCTTACGAGGTAGTGAAATCATTAGGCCGAGATAGATACCTTGTGCAGGATATCGAAGGCGAGCAACAAAGCAACAGATGCTATAAAGCAATCGTTGCAGTTGATAAATTGAAGTCGATCCCGAAAACGTCATGAAGTTGTAATATTTAATTTTAAGGTTCAATCAAGTTGTAATCTAGTAATGATTTAATTGTAAGGTGAAAAGAGAAAGAGGGAAGGTATGTACAACCATAAGGACGCTCATATCCATAGCGAGGACGCTATGCGGTCAGGAAGGGCCGAACTGTTACAATTTGAAAAGCGACACCTGTCGTTGGTCGCACAGGTGGATCGCGAGAGGGGACAGTCGTAGATAGAGAGCCGTGCGGAACAGACGAATTGTAGATTGATAGTGTTATTGTATCCATTGTTCCTCATTATAATAAACATTATAGTTTACAACACAAGTTAGGATTAAATCGTCTGCAAATAGGTTTCCGTGGATCGGAGGTTTCATGTTTTTCTGTACATCATTTAGTCCAACTAAGAATAGCGTTACACTGATCAATGAGCCTTGCGGCACACCATTTTGGATATCTATTGGATCGGAGATGGTTCCGTTTCTTCTAACTTGATATTCTTGTTGTAGAAAAAGTTTTTTTGAATGCCAGCGTATTACCATTTATTTTTAAGTGGATAGTCAGGTTGTGAGGTTGTTCTGTGGTAGAGGACTGTGATCATCGTAGGTAATTTTACTTGGAAAGTGGTCGCTGCTGTGTAAATCGTCTATGGTATTGCATTTCATGTGTTGTGTTAGTCAGCTCCTGGAAATGGATAGGTCTATTGCACTTGTTACGCTATCGCGTGAACGGAGCTCCAATCCCCTAGCATTATCAAGCGACAGGTCGCCAATATAAATTGTAACCGTTTGCAGTGATAAATAACTTAGGAGCGAAATTCGAAACCGGAAAAGATATGTACGCGACGCAAAAGCCATATATTACCGAAGTACCAGCCATGGGTGGTCGAGCAAGGGAAAAGTCAGAACACCCAAGTCCCAAAACAATTCACTTTAGAAAACTCCAAACCTTATTTATTACAGACCGTAAGAATTCAGCTAAGAGTAGAAAGTCACGTACAACCGTCAAAGAAGTCGAGTCCTACAACATCCGGGGCTAGTCGCCACATGTTGCACCCCGAAACAAAAGGGCCTCTCGAGAGCATCTCGCGAGCCCCCACTAACTCCCGACGCGCTTTCCCTGACTTTCGCGTGTTTTTCTCTGGTTTTCCCGCACTTCTCCCTTAGCTCACGCGCACCCTAACGTGTCACACGGAAACGGAAGCGTTGCCACCTCCACGTGCCCAACCCCAACGGGACCCCACCCCAGTGGACAACACGAAACCAAGGAGGAGGAGCAAGGAACTCGGGAAGACGAACCAGAGCCGTAATGGAAAGAAGAAGAAGCCACATTCATCAGAACTTCGTTTTTCTTGAACTGACAGTTTCTCTTATGCTAAATAACAGAATAAATAGTCGTTCTTTTTAACTTTAAAATCTGTTTTTGATTCTTCCGCGCTTCTTCACAAGCAGAGCAGTTCAGCGCACCACGTGCAACCGAATCCATCCTAAGTCCCCATATCTCACCAATAGCTACACAACATAGATATATAATGGTATTCCTTTATTTAATTTTACTTAACCCGGCGTTAGTAAGGTGGGGTGTCACAGACCCCAACGATTTTAAATTTACTATAACTTTTTAATAACGCGTTGCCGTGAGTCGCGCCTCAGGGTAGCTTCCCCTTTTGTAGCCTGCTATTTGGCGCCATAGGCAACAGGCCGTTATCAAAAGTGTGACTATATTTATGTAAGAGTTTTCGAACTCCGTGCGCTATGGTTGGGCGCACGTACCCATCGAACACCAGAGAATTTCATAAACAAGGCCCTTGAAGGCATTGCGTTGTGGGAAACAGGGACAGCTCGCCTTTCTGGCGACCAAGATGCAGCGAGGGATTATTCTTGCGACGACCATCGACTAAAACAGTTCTGCCTTTTGTAAACGATCATTGAACGTCATTTCCTGACTAGACGAATACCGTGTAGTTTTTATAGTGTTAGCTTTACCTGTGTCTTACATTTACTTCCAAAGGTGAGTACTTTCATATTCTATTCAAATATTATCGTTACTGATGTATCTTATATCTCTTTACTCGCCAACTATAAGCAACTACGTATTCGTAAATGCTTAGAGCATATTTTGAGTGTAATATCCTTTTTTTACCAGATGAGTAACGAGCAGGAGCAATCGAGCTTGTGCCAACTTATGGATAACGTTTTGTTAGAAGAGGAGCCACTTAGCGAAGATGATGATAGTGAAATCGATTTAGAATTAGTCAGTAACCATGAGTCTGATACAGAACAAGACTGTGAAGAAGAATCCAGGGAAGCAGAGGGAACCTTTTACTTGGCGAAGGATAAACTAACAAGATGGAGTAAAAAAAAGTTAGGATCTCGAGTAAGAACTCGAGCACATAATATAATTAGCCAAGCCCCTGGTGTTCTGGGCAACGCAAAAAATGCAAAATCAGTTTTAGATTGCTGGGGGATATTTTTCCCGGATGACATGATAGATCTAATTTTGAAGAATACGAATGACGAAATCGAAACAAAGCAAGTAAATTATGCCACAAGTAATAGTGTCCAAGAGACTGATATAGGTGAAATAAAGGCTGTGTTTGGACTTTTGTATTTAGCTGGCTTTTATAAATCTAACCACCAGAATCTTGATGATTTATGGACCGCGGAAGGTACCGGTGTTGAACTATTTAGAAGCACCGAAGTTCAGCGTTCGGAAGCGACCGAAGTACAAGAACTGAACGAAGATCTTACGACAAATTGGCTCCAATTAGAGAAACTTTTGATAAGTTCAACAAAATATGCGAATCTGTATATTCTTTAGGAGAAAATGTAACAATTGACAAAAAGTTAGAAGCGTTTCGTGGACGATGCAGTTTCCGGCAGTACATACCAAGCAAGCCGGCCTCAAAAGTATGGCCTCAAAGTATTTGCTTTGGTGGATGCCAAGTCCTTTTATACGTATAAATTGGAAGTTTACGTTGGCACACAACCTGAAGGCCAGTACAAGGTTTCAAACACACCTTTCGAAATTGTCAAAAGGATGATTGCACCTATATCAGGAACAGGTCGAAATGTGACCATAGATAATTGGTTCACCAGTTACCCATTGGCTAAATCCTTATTAGATGATCATAAGCTAACTATGGTGGGAACAATACAAAAAAATAAAAGAGAACACCACCTGAGTTCATCAATACAAAGCGAAGAAGCCCAATAACTACCATTTTTGGTTTTCAACCCAATATCACCATAGCTTCATTTACACCAAAAAATAACAAAAATGTTGTCATTACTTCCACATTACATTATGATGATAATGTAGATGAGAGTACATCTAAACCGGAAATCATTCTATTTTATAATGAAACTAAAGGTGGTGTTGATGTAGTCGACGGAATGTCTGCATTGTACAATGTAAGTCGACCGAGTCGACGCTGGCCTTTGATTTCATTCTTTTCCATATTGAATGTTGGCGCTATCAACGCGTATATTATATATAAAAATAATAATAAGTCCACAATAAAACGAAGGCACTTTCTAAAAGAAATAAGTAAACAACTTATTGCAAACTACATAAGTAAAAGAAGCAACAATCCTAGACTGCCAACTTCACTGCGTGATAGCATCAAGCGCCTGGCTGACACTTCCGAACCAAGCACGAGCACGGCCGAACCACCACAAAAAAGAAGTGCAACAGGCAGATGTCAAATTTGTCCGCGAAAACGGGATAGAAAAACCAAGTATTGTTGCCTAAAATGCTCAAGATATGTGTGCCTCGAACACATAATCCCAAGGTGCCCCGACTGTGCAATGACAGAAAATAAAAATTTTCATTTAGAATCATAAGGCCAAATATTTATTATTGTATTAGTTCCTTTTGTACGCCAATACCAAAGTGCCTAAAAAATACTGATTTATATAGTTGGCTCATTATATAAGCTAAGAAAAGTATATTTATGTTGAATTATAAAGATGTTTAGTTAAACAAGTATTTTTGGATAATACAAATTTTATTTTGTAAATCTGCGTTTTTAGTTTGTTAAATGACAGGACCCTTAACCAATACGTAATCTAATATTGAATAAAAAGATATGGATTTCTAGAATACACTACATTATTTGATGGGGTCTGTGATATCCCACCATATAATTCTTGTTACATTTTCCCACCTTACTAACGCCGGGTTAAAATGATATAATAAAATAATACAATACGTCACGCTGCCATTCAAACTGCGACTGATTCGTCGCTCGACGCTGCGACCGCCGCAGCCGTCCGTCGTCGTTCTTTTGTTACTCTCATACGCACTCACACACACACACACACATATATACATTCTTACAGCTATATCTTTTGGTGACAGCGGTAGTATAATTCAAAATAACGAGGACAATTCGGAAACTGATCCTCTGCAGCCGGCTCGTGGAAGGCGCTTCATCAACGGTGCAATCTCTCTCTCCTGGGTTTTGCACGGTTTCCCCAGGAGTAAGGATAAATATCGGATAGAACCGGTAAACTACGACCGTGCCAAATACCCTGGTTTATCGCACGCCCGTTCAAGACGATGAGAAGGAAAACCACAAGGAATTCAACCCGCAACGTTACCCGTCAGTCAAGGAAACGACAGAGGAAAGCCGCATCATCGACAGGCAGCGAGCCAGTGGAGTGGTAACATAGAGACATTAAAGTGAACTTTGCGCTCACGGTGTTTACTTATGAACGGGAGTCTCGCGAATTCAGAAATCTGTAAGCTCCGGAAATTATATTTGATTTTATTACGAAATAGGACCATAGTTAACATATATTTGTGATCGCGTCTCGGAAACGTAGGACAATCCGCAGTGGTGATAGAAGCCCTGCAGAAGAGTAGAACGATTCCTCTACGGGACCGCGAATAGCTACGCAAAGGATGTAGATTGTGCAAGGATTGCGTTCACCCACATTGGAGCTGATGTTCGAAATCGCTGGCTGGTAATCAAGGAAAGTAACATCAAGGAACATCAAGGAAAGTAACAGAAACCTGTTCACGTTCCATGGTGACTTTACCAGAAATCCTGATACCATACCCTTACCCACTGTAAATTTGGAAACTGTACCCATCGTACTCACACAATCAACTGATTGGTCGATACAGATGTCCTGGAGAAATCCATATAGATTTGCATTAACTTCACCAGTCTGATGACAAAACCATTTTGTAAAATCTCAATATCCAGAGGATTACACCCATCACATTTCAACTACACCATTAGTTCCCTCGTTTATATATTTACAGCCTTCACAGATTATCTACAAGGTATTGTTTTACCTGACCAAACCACTCCTGCACATGTAGTAACCGAGTTTGCCCTGCCGAATTACTCTATAAACTTAAAATTTCAATATTACCTGAACTCTCTAAAGAAAAGATACCTCGTATACTTGCCCACTATCTCGATAAAATTGTTCACATTAGTATCCACTGCCCACTACCACAGCTACGATCACTGGAACCAAGCTAGAGACAGACCAGAATGTTATTCGAAACGAATATCGAACCGTGTAAACTCCATGTAAATAATCACACATACCTACTGAGAGAATCAAAGATCTTGCAATTTGACTCCATTTGAATAGGGCCACATCATGTAACAAGTCGACAGAGTTAGAAATAGGAAACAACAAATGAGGAAGGTTCGCGCAAAGAAAATAGACTCAGCTTCCCCGATCCCTAACCGTAAACTATAACAATGCGATTAATGTGAACCTAAATTTAGTCTTGCGCTTATTGGTCATGTACGTCGTGTATTGTATACCTGTGAAATTGATAAAACTCAAAAATTCGCCGATCATCGCGTACGGAATATGCACTCATGTACAAAGTAGGTAATTTGAATGCTGTCACCGTAGGTAACACCTTTTAATAAGAGAGGAGGTGTTACGATATCGCGTTAACGGGGCTTAATATCTAGTAACATCGAATCTGCGATGGACTAGAAAATCGCAACTATCGATAACGATAATAATTTAGGAGCGAAATTCGAAGTTAGATGAACATACACGATACTCCGATCAATACATTGTTTAATTATTGTACGCGTATTCCTACGATGCGCTGTAAGATTTCTTGACCTTCGCGTATTTTCTCGGGTATTTTCCACGATTCTCCATTTACCGTTACCCCGCGCCTTTCACGCGTTTTCTTGGGTTTTTCCCATTACTCCCTTGCGCGCGCACCCCTTCGCCCTTATCGGAAAGCGAAAACGTTACCACCTCCACACGTCCAAGGGCGATCCAAGGCCCAGCAAGACTCAACCCCATTGGCCGCTACTTCAGGAGAGGGGGAAATCAAGGACTCAGGAAGAAGAACCAGAGCCGAAATGGAAAGAAGAAGAAGCCACATTCATCAGAACCTGGTTATTCCTGGAACTATCAGTATCTCTAACGCTGAATTATCGAATAAATAGTCGTTCTTTCTAAACTATAAAAGTTGTCGATTATAACGCGTTAACCTTGGTTGAATTGAAGAAATGGCTGGGGGCGTTGTCACTAGAAACGACCGGCAATAAGGCTGAGTTGGTAACGAGACTGTTAGGTGCAGATCCGACAGGTGTGTGCATGGGAGCACTCCTCGAAAGTCATACAAGCGAGAAGAGTAGTGAGGGTCAAGCACAACATATATCATACGAGTATGATAACCAGGTACATCGCAGGATGCAGGGCCAACTAAACATGATTAGCCAGCAACTCGTGGTGATGCAGCAGGAGGATCGGCATCGTGCAAATGCAACCCGGCAGATCCAGAATGTGCAACACGTGTCGCCAAAAGCGAAGATCCTAGATATCGCTAGCATGCTGAGCTACTTCGATGGCGATGGTGTCTTATTTGACCAGTGGCAACGACAACTGCCCCTGTTGAGGGACGCGCATCGGCTCAGTGATCAAGAGTTGAAAATACTCGTGCTTGCTAGGCTGAGTGGTAAGGCAATGGATCGGTTTCATTCCAAACCAGAGCACATCGTCATGGACATGGGCGAATTTCTGGCCGAAATGCGCGCCATGTTTTCCTTCAGACCGAATAAGGTCTTACGGCGAAGGGAATTGGAAGGACGACTGTGGAAACGGGAGGAGCGGTTCTGTGAATACTACCACTAGAAGGTTATATTGGCGAATCGGGTGCCCGTAGCTGAGGACGAGATGGTTGAACATCTGATCGAGGGCATTCCGGATTTGACGTTGCAAAATCAGGCGCGCATCCAGTGTTTTTCCAGCGGAGCAGCACTGTTGGCCGCTTTCGGAGGCGTGATGATGGGTCCGTCGGCCGACACATGTCAAGCACGCAGGGGGCCGCCGAGGGACACTGAGTGACGGAGAGCGCAGTACGCGGAGCAGGTAGCAGAGGCAAGACCGGCGGTGCCACGGTACTACAGCTGCGGAGGAAGAGGGCACAGGGCAGCGGGTTATCCATCAAGGGTTCAGGCGGCCAAATGCTACGCTTCCCAGGGATTCGGGCACGTTGCATCCAGTTGTCCGGGGAGAACATCGGGGAGAACGTCTTCGGCAGGAAAGTATGTGAAGAGTGTAAAAATTTACAATCGCGAAATAGTAGCTCTCGTTGACACCGGTAGTGAGGTCACTTTGATGCGGTCAGATGTCTATGTAAAATTGGGTGCTCCTCCTTTGCGGCGGAGGCATGTTAGTTTTAAGGGTATAGGATCGGCCACGAATGAAACGTTAGGCGAATTTGATGCCGTAGTTACGATAGATGGTAATGCATACACGATGAACGTACATGTGATTTCAGATTCACTAATGCAGCACAGCCTTCTGTTGGGGACCGACTTCCTCAAAAGAATAGAGCTACGTATTAAACACGGAGACGTACAAATTCAAGGAGTACGAGAGAAAAGCCCCTCTCGCGTCGATTGTGCGGAGGTTTTCCAAATAGACATTGCAAATGTAGATGAGATAAATATTTCTTGTGACGCGGATTTACAAATTAAAGGTACAGTAAAACGCATGGTAGAAAATTATCGACCGGATAAAAAGCGCGAAGTGGGCGTTCAAATGTCGTTAATTTTGAAAGATGAGGAACCGGTGTATCAGCGCGCAAGACGACTGTCTATGTCAGAGCGAGACGAGGTAAGTGGAATTATTCAGGAATGACTACGCGACGGCATTGTTCAACCTTCCTCGTCCGAATTTGCTAGTTCCGTCGTTTTAGTCAGGAAAAAGGACGGTACACCTTGGTTTTGCGTCGATTACAGGCAATTAAATAGAAAGATCATTAGAGACTGGTATCCCCTCCCATTAATAGACGACCAGTTAGACTCTTTACAGAACGCGAAAATCTACAACATGCTGGACTTGAAGAACGGATTCTTTCATGTTCCCGTTAATCAGGCTTCCCAGAAGTATACTGCTTTTATAGTCCACGACGGTCAATACGAATTTTTGAAAGTATCGGTTGGCCTTTGCAATTCCCCTTTCGTGTTCCAGCGATTTGTAAACGCCATATTCCGGAAATTGATAGCCTTGAAATTTGTCCTAACGTATCTCAATGACCTAATCATTGCATCCCCATATTATGAGACCGCGGTTAGGGATTTGGAACTCGTATTGAAAACCGCGAGTGAAGCCGGATTGCTGATTAACTGGAAAAAATGTCAACTGATGCACACTAGAGTAGATTTTCTTGGGCATATAATCGAAGGCCAAACCGTTCGACCGTCAAGTCATAAAACAGAGGCCGTCGCAAAATTCCCTGCGCCGACGTCAATAAAACAGGTACAGAGTTTTTTGTGGGTTATTGGCTACTTTAGGAAGTTCATACCTGGGTACTCGTTAACAGCTAAACCACTCACAGACCTGCTGAGGTCCGAAGAAAATTTCCATTTCCATTCGGAACAGATTGCGGCATTGCAGGAACTCAAGAAGTATCTTCTAGATAAATCTGTACTTAGATTATATAAATTGGGTGCAGAGACCGAACTTCATATCGATGCGTCTCGGTTCGGGTTCGGAAGTATATTGTTGCAACGCGACGGTGTCGATAATGCGGTGCATCCTATCCATTATGCAAGTGGGAAGACAAACTCGGTGAAGAAAAAATACACCAGCTACGAGTTGGAAGTACTAGCTATTATTAAGTCGTTGCAGAAGTTTAAAATATATTTATTAGGGACTCCTCTCAAGATTGTCACTGACTGCCGTGCGTTTGCGTTGACTATGCGTAAGAAAGATATATGTGTGCGTGTGGCTCGATGGGCCCTGTTACTGGAAGAGTTCCAATACACCATCGAGCATCGGCCAGGTATAAACATGGCCCATGTGGACGCACTTAGTCGTTATCCCCTACCGTAGTGCATGCTCGTAAGCGAAAGCGAGGATAGTCTGACCGCGCGTTTAAAGAGGGCCCAGGCTAAGGATGAGGATATTCTATAACTTTTTCGGGCAATGGAAACGAAAGCCATCGAAGGATATTCCATCCAGGGGGGTCTCCTGTTCAAAACCATAGACGACGACATCAAATTAGTCGTACCGAGGTCTATGCAAGCAGACATAATTAGGCGAGCGCATGAAAACGGTCATTTTGCGATTACTAAAACAGAAACGCTTGTAAAACGGGATTACTGGTTCTCAAATATGAGAGAGAAAATCGAAAAGAGCGTGCGGAACTGTATTAATTGTATTCTCTCGGAACGTAAGCATGGCAAAGCGGAAGGATTTTTGTACGCGATCGAGAAGGGCGAAACCCCTCTCGATACGTACCATGTTGACCACTTGGGTCCGTTGCCCTCGACAAAAAAAAGTTATAACCATATAATGGTGGTCGTGGATGCTTTCGCGAAATTCGTTTGGCTCTACGCGACTAAGAGCACCACTACTGCCGAGGTAGTGGACAGACTGCGTAAACAATCAACAGTTTTTGGGAATCCATGCAGGTTAATAACAGATCGCGGTACTGCATTTACGTCAGGTGAATTTAAGAACTATTGCGTCGAGGAGGGTATAGAACATGTGACCATAACCACGGGCATGCCGCGGAGTGACGGTCAGGTCGAAAGAATCAACCGCATATTGATACCGCTTCTAAGCAAACTGTCAGCGCCCCATCCGGGCGACTGGTATAAATACCTTGACCATTGCCAGAAATTTCTTAATGCAACTGTTAGCCCAAGCATAGGTATGACACCATTTAAAGCCATGTTCGGTGTGAATATGCGATTGAAGGATGATAAACCTTTAAAGGAAATGTTGGAACGGGAGTGGAACGATATTTTTAATGAGCATCGCTGCGAAACAAGAGATCGCGCGCGAAGAGAAATTCAAAAGGTCCAGCAGGAGAATAAAACTAGTTTTAACAAAAAACGGAAGGATGCGCAGCGTTATGCGTACGGCATCCTAGTCGCAATTAAGAGAACGCAGCAAGGCCCTGGCCCAAAGCTGTGTGCGAAGTATTTCGGACCTTACCGAATAAATAAAGTATTACGAAACGACCGATATGTCCGCAGCAGACATGTACTGCAGCGGAATATATGAAATAGAGGGTGAATGAGTGCGTGTCAGATTATAGTGAAGAAGAGTGTTTGTAGGAATATCTGAGGCCAGATATCTTTTTTTAGGATGGCCGAGTTTGGGATTGGAAATATTGCATGAGTGTTTAGAATGATTCCGAGGTATGAATGGCACGTTCGGGGCTGAGTACCTGAGACGTTCGTGTGCATGGAGGGTACAGCGGCCCAAGGGTTCGGATGGTCAGGACCGACCACCACCGAGGAATGACTGCGAGGTGTGTAATAAATGAGTGAGAGAGCAAATGAGGAATAGAATGGGAGAGAGACTAAGAGTGAAAGAATATAAAGAGTGAATGATGCGTGCAAGAGGCAGAGTTGAGAAAGGATCGTAGTGAAGAGCATCGTGAAGTGAAGAGTATTAAGAGAATCGTGTTAATCGTTGTGTGTGTTTGAGTAACGTTGTGTGTCGACGAGGTTAATAATAAAGGTAGTGTATTTAATAGGGTAAACTGAAGTCTTATTACCCCACCTGTCCTCTATTCCAATCTACGTGAGATTTACGAAAAATAACTTCTACAATAATATGTAGACTATTGTTCTTCATCGCTGATATATGTACGTGTTAAATCTCCCGCGGTTGCGGCGGTAGCGCACCCCGTAATTATACGCGCAATTACCGTGATGGTAGGTATGTGGACCCCCTGCAAATTCACGGGCTACATTCCAGAAAATGTGCTCCGTTACAACAGACGTGTATATTTGTTCGGCCTTACTTATTGTCTATTGTTTAGTTACACTGCATTTATTCATTTTCTTTATACAGTTTTTTTACAATACATTCTATTTAATTTATGTTATTATATCTAAGATATTATTAGTATTGATATTTGTATATGTATAATTAAGAACTCTAACACGGTTATGGGCCCAGGTGACGTGTGTGAAAATTGATATAGGAGTGAATTCGTAACCTAGACGAAGAGTAAACCCAGGCGAAGGATCGAAATTGTGAGTGCGTTCTATTTTAATTATTCAAAGTCCATATAACATTACAAGCACGAGATATGACGACCGTTAACGTAACAGACAAAATCGACAGATTAAATATTTTAAGTATTTATATACTACATGCTCTTCTATGAAGTCTCTCAGTTTCTCAAATGTCTACTTTTAAACTTTTGATTCTTCAAATCTTTCCTAGTTCTACACCTAGAGATTACACCTATTCTTTGCAGTTAGGAAAACGTACAGTGCTTTAGTGAAATATAATTTGTAAGTTTCAGAAGTTTGTAGTGTACAAATATTTTATCAGAACGTCAGTTAGGGGAAGACGTTTGTTTTCCAACAATTCGAACCCGATTGGCAAATGCTTTAATTATGAGACATATTTCTACAAAATTGGCAATACAAAGCATGATAAATAGTCAAGAAATAAATGATACTCCTGCTACTTCTACACAAGAACACAACGACAGTGGAAGGAAAACAATCGTGGGATCCTGTTCTATGTATCAGGCTGATCTCGAAAAGAAGCGACGAAAAACCCGAAACCCTTGCTACAAGTATTTGTGATGAACCCGCAAATGCTATAGCAATATGCAGAAATTGTCCACAGAATTCTGAATGATTGTAATTTAATAAATAAATAAGTCATTGTAGTTAAAAATTGGTTCACGTTTATGTGCACAGAACATTTAACAATCACGTCTCTTATATGGGTACCCGGGTACCCCAATAACCAAACCGTGTATAAATATGTTTAAAGCTTTATAACTTAATAAATTGCGAACCAATTTTATTTAAAATTGGTATATCGACGTAAAAACAAACTATAGGGATCCAGAGGGGTTTTGCGATATTGTTACCAGAACATTAAAAATTCTTGTAGGAAACAAGAAATGGGTACCCGGTTGCTAACATAAGGGTTAAATGCCGATAATTACAGAACATGGAAATTCTCAATGAAAATGTTACTAATGCAAAAAGAGCTATGGCCTTGTTACGTATGGAGAATATTTTCCATATGTCGCTCTCAACGCGTTTTCGAGCACGCGTCTGTCTAGGGAAAACGACCTTAAATTCTTTCAGTTATTGTAAACAAGTAAGGGGGCGTGAGTACAAGCACGGTCAGCTGCATCATGACCGAGGCGGGCGTGCCCCGACGAGACTCCTAAATTTCCTTATATGGAAAGTTTCAGTGCGTTTCCGCGCATTTTGGGACTATACAGGGTGTCCGCCAACTCAGGGAAAATCGGGAAATAGGGCGTAGCCCAGGTGTATGTAAACACTTTTTTCCTTGGCCAAAATGTGGTTTGCACAGTCATTTTTGAATTATTAACGAAAAACACTGGCCAATGAGAGCGCCCGGCGGGCGGCCGCTGGCGCGCGCTCAGGCACGAACCTCTCACAATCAGCTGTCGTGATGGGGGGGCATCGAGGGTACCGATGGAAGCATGCGGCAAATTTTATATCGTCTTAATTAAGAATAATGTGGAATAATTTGCTATTCATGAATAACAAATAAACTAATAAGTCGTTTAAGAACAGTGTTCGATACGTTTATTCATTATCCGAAACGAATAAACTGTTTTATTACTTACGAAAAAAATATTTGATTTTAACAGCCCGTTTTCATGTGGATAAATTATGTTTCCAGAAATTATGTTTGCAGAATTAATGTTAAGAAAAGCTAGTTAAACTTACCCACTCGTCCACGAATTACGCTGCTTAACATTGTGTGAATCCTGACCTAGGCAACGCTCAACAGCTGATATTACGGCTGGGGTAGTATCCTTGCACGATCGCTTCACTTCACGATCACTTGATGATCACTAGCACTTGCCACTGTGAAATGTAGGAATATTTAACAACAATATGTAAGAGATCTTGAACTGCGGGCGCCATACCGGGGCATGTGGTCAACGTCAGCGCGGGCCCCGAAGGCGCACGTACCCAGCGGACACCATGGGCGACGAGGCGTACGTGGCCAAGGCCCTTGAAGAGATGGCGCCGGGAAAAACCCAGACAGCGCGTCGTTGGTGATCACGATGCATCGGGAGTCATTCTTGCATCGATCGCCGTTCGGAGCAGTCCTGACACTTGACTTGCCGGATTTTGAATAAAGACCTACTTGTCATAAGCGTATAATATAGAACCGCGTACTTTATTCTCATTAGTACCATTCCCGTGTTCGAAAGTATTATTATATTATACGTCTGTCTTACATATCAGAAGTCGGATATACCACGTGTTCTGTGCTATACCACGAGTTTTCAGAAGTACTACGTGCTTTGCGGTTTAGTGGAAGTCGTTGTGCAAATTATAAAGCACAGCCGGGACAAAAGCTGGGCGAGTATTGCTGCGAGCTTTGAGAGTGGAGATACCGGACAAATTCTTGGCGGATGCGGTAATTGGTGGTATTAGTGACGAAAATATCGCGCGTACGATACGTACGAACCGATATCGGAACGTTGACGAGCTGTACGCGGCAATGATGACGATGGGAGCGATGCCGACGGAAGCTGCAGGAGAAAGAAGGACAGAAATGCGGCCGTCGGGCGGGCAGTACAGGGCACGGGCGTTATCAGGAACGTCGGGACCGAAGCGGCGGGCGCTACCAGGAACGTCGGAAACGAAGCAACCGACGATGGAAAGGACGATGGCGAATCCGGGGAGGTTTCAGCGGTCGACCCTTGTATGCTATAATTGCGGTCGGGAAGGACATATGAGTCGGCACTGTACCCAACAACGGGCTACCTGTGCCGTTTGCAAGAAGGCCGGACATCTCGGCAAGTTTTGCTCGCAGAGCACCGCTAACGTAATGCAGGTGAGCCAAAATAGTAATACATATGTATCTTATGGAAGCAGAGGTAAACGGACGAAAGGTCCGGTGCCTGTTGGATACCGGCAGCTCGAATACTTTAATGCAGCAAACGACTATAGAAATTATTGAGGGTCCTCGGGTACAGTTGCGCGGATTCACAGGGTTAGGAAATGAAACCACGTGGAGGGCCGAAATTCGAATTAAAATCATGGAGGTAGAAGCGAAAGTCACCGCCATTGTAGTAAATTCGGAAGCAATGGCGTACGAGCTAATCGTGGGACGAGACTTTATAGATCAGGAACATGTAATGTTGATTAAGCGAGGATATCGATTGACGATCAATAGAGTAATAGACATGGGCGACGCGAAGCAAGGTAGCACGGAAGCGTGTACGGTAGGGACGATATCGGACGACATAGAATGGGACCTTGGGAATGTCTCGCAAGACGACCGCACGCGTTGCGTAAATTTAATGAAGGAGTATGCAGATCGAATTACAACATCAATGAGTACGCTGGGGGAAACGAGTGTGGTACAAATGGACGTTAAATGCACCACCGATGCGCCGGTGGTATATCATCCGTACCGTATGGCCGAAAGCGAACGGGCCGTAACGCGTAAAATGGTGAGTGAGCTGCTCGAGAACGGAATAGTTCGAGAATCTACGTCGCCGTACGCGAGTCCGATTATGCTGGTGAAAAAGAAAACGGGCGATTATCGGTTGTGCGTGGACTATCGACGATTGAATGCAGTAACCATAAAGGACAGGTATCCTCTACCGTTGATCGAGGATCAAATCGACCGGCTAGGTGGCTACAGGTACTTCACAGCCTTGGACCTTGCCCCAGGCTACTACCAGGTAGCGATGCACGAGGATTCGATCATCAAGACTGCATTTATCACCCCCGAGGGGCATTATGAACTTTTGCGCATGCCCTTTGGATTAACGAACGCACCAGCTGTGTTTCAGCGACTTATAAATACGGTGTTAGGAACGCTCCGAAATTCCATTGCGTTTCCGTATATCGACGACATTATAATTCCGTCAACTACGGTCGCCGAAGGACTGGAACGCCTTCGATTAGTACTGGATCGTTTGCGTGAAACGAACCTAACAATTAAAGTAAGTAAATGTTCGTTTCTCAAATCCGAAACTATTAGGTTGGGTCATAAGTAATTGCCGCTGCCGGCACTGGGTCATAAATCTTTTCGGAAATTCCGAATGACCTGCAGTCCCCTGTCGCCATGTTTTGTCCTTTATTTCTAAGGTTTAAACAGTTTAAAAGCAACAGTTAGCGAGTGCGGATTGATTACGATTCGAATTATCTGGATAGTTAAAATGGAGAACTCAAAACAACATATTAGGCATGTAATGTTGTGGGAGTTCCAAAATGGTAATAATGCGGCCAATACCGCAAAGAAGATATGTGACGTTATCGGTGAAGGTGTGGTGTCAGAACGTACAGTGCGAAATTGGTTTGCCAAATTTCGTTCTGGAGATACCAGCCTTCAAAATGGACCTAAACCTGGACGATCAACTGATATCGATGACCATGCTCTAAAGGTACTGGTGGAACAAAACCCGCGGGAAACCACCAGAGATTTGGCAGATAAGATGGGAACATCCCAGTCTACTGTTTGTCGTCACCTGGACAAACTAGGAAAGGTTTGCAAGTTAGGCGTATGGGTTCCGCACGCACTATCGGAGAAAAACAAAGCAGACAGGATGGCAATTGCCACATTGCTCCTGTCTATGTATCGAAACGAATGGTTTTTCGACCGATTAATTACAGGAGATGAAAAGTGAGTCTCGTATGAAAATGTTATTCGAAAAAGGTAATGGGTGAGTGAAAATGAGACACCTCAAGCTACGCCTAAAGCAAATTTGCACGGAAAAAAAATTCTGCTGTGCGTATGGTGGGATCGAAAAGGAATCATCCATTACGAGTTGGTACCACGCAACGAAACGGTTACAGCAGCCTTATACGTGCAACAACTGGCACGAGTTCATGAAAAATTGACAGAGAAACGACCAGCACTTGTCAATCGCAAGGGAGTCATGCTTCTACACGACAACGCTCGACCGCATACGGCAAGGATCACCCAAGAAAAAATCCTAAACATGAAATGGTCAGTTTTGCCTCACCCCCCTTATTCACCGGATCTTGCCCCAACAGATTACCATCTATTTCGATCCCTCCAAAATTCCCTAAGTGGCAAAAAATTAAATAATAACAACGAAGTGCGTGAATACATTGGTACATTCATTGCATCTAAAGATACTGATTTTTTTGCCTCTGGGATCAACAAGTTACCCAATAAATGGGAAAAAGTTATATTTAATAATGGAGATTATATTTTAGATTAAATACTTCTGTAACTGTCGTAAAAGACTAATAAAGTTAATGCGAAAAAACGGCAATTACTTATGACTCAACCTAATATTTAGGCCGAGAAATTAGCGCGGAGGGTGTTAAGCCGGGGCGACGGAAGGTGGACGCGGTCATGAATGTGCCCGACCCTTCAACGGTCAAGGAAGTGCGGCAATTTTTGAGATTGTCGGGATATTTTCGCCGATTTATTAAGGGATATGCAACCTTGGTGGCTCCATTGACTGTGCTCACGAAAAAGGCTGTGCCATGTGTATGGTCGGAGGCACAGCAGGGGGCGGTGCAGAGAGTCAAGGAGGCACTTACCACCCGACCGATGCTGGCGATTTTTAACGGGGCGCGACGGACCGAATTGCATACTGCTGTGAGCGCGATAGGATTGGGCGCGATATTGTTTCAATTCGCGGATGACGGTACACGACACGCGGTTGCATACTACAGCAAGCAGACAACCATAGACCAACGGAAATACCATTCGTATGAACTGGAGACCATGGTGGTGGTATTGGCTTTGAGGCATTTTAGAGTCTATCTGTTGGGGATTAAATTCACGGTGGTAACGGACTGCAACGCTCTGCACACAACACTTACGAAGAAGGACCTCATTCCTCGAATTGGGAGATGGTGGCTTGAGGTGCTGAAAAAAAAAAAAAAAAAAATAACTTCTACAAATTGGGGGCTCGTCCGGGATAGAGGTAACAGGAGGTGTAAGATTGTCAGTGCTACGTGCGACAATGAGTTTGTACATTGTTGTAATTTGTTAAAAGGTAACAGTTTGTGCGTGTTGTGATTTCGCCATGAGTACGGGGAATCATAGAGATGTTTGTGGTCCGGAAGCACAACGGAAAATGCAGGATCAACTGGACATGATTAGCCAGCAACTTGTGGCGATGCAGCTGGCTCGGCATCGTGCAAATGCAACCCAGCAGATCCAGAATGTGCAACACGTGTCGCCAAAAGCGAATATCCCAGATATCGCCAACATGCTGAGCTACTTCGATGGCGATGGTGTGTTATTTAGCCAGTGGGAACGACAGCTTCAACTGTTGAGGGGCGTATATCGGCTCAGTGATGAAGAGGCGAAAATACTCGCGCTCGCGAGGATGAGGAGTAAGGCTGTGGTATGGTTTCATTCCAAACCAGAGTATATCCTCATGGACATGGACGATTTTCTGACCGAAATGCGTGCCATGTTTTCCTTCAGACCGAATAAGGTCTTACGGCGAAGGGAATTCGAGGGACGACTGTGGAAACGGGAGGAGCGGTTCTGTGATTACTACCTCCAGAAGGTTATATTGGCGAATCGGGTGCCCGTAGCTGAAGACGAGATGGTTGAACATTTGATCGAGGGCATTCCGGATTTGACTTTGCAAAATCAGGCGCGCATCCAGGGTTTTTCCAGCGGAGCAGCGCTGTTGGCCGCTTTCGGATGCGTGATTTTGGGTCCGTCGGCCGACACATGTCAGGCAGGCAGGGGGCCGCCGAGGGACCCGGACACTGAGCGACAGAGAGCGCAGTACGCAGAGCAGGTAGCAGAGGCAAGACCGGCGGTGCCACAGTGCTACAGCTGCGGAGGAAAAGAACACAGGGCAGCGGGTTGTCCGTCCAGGTTGCGGGATGTCGTGTGTTTCGCGTGCCAGGGACTCGGACATGTGGCGTCCAACTGTCCGGGGATATCATCGGCCCCAATAAACCTGCATCGACCCGCAGCGCGATCTGCGACAGAGGAGTACGAACAAACAATAGAGTCAAGTGCTGAGGAAGGTAGCATAGAGACGGAAGTAATACCCGATGCGAATTTTCCTATTTGCAACACCGTAGACGTTTTGAAAATCGATATATTTAATGAAGCTGAAAGTCAAGACCGGCAAACAATTGACGTGTTCAACGTCGCTGAAAATTATGTCGTACAACCACCTGAACCGAAAATAGAAATTGTAAAGTCCTTTGAGCCGACGACAGTACAAGAAGCACAGGATGTTTTGATTCCTAGCGCGTGTGTCAAAGAATGTAGATCTTCGCGTCCGGTAAAAGTTGTCGATTCCATCAAGAAAAACGATGTGCGTAGTCATATTTTATCCAAGGATGGATATAATATTGGCGTAGTTGTAAGGCGGCCTTCACAAGGAGATGTAAGTAGACAAGAGAATGTAAGTGAGCGAACACGTGCGTCGTACGATGATACATTCAATAGGGCAGAGTCTTCCGTGAGGCGCGGTGCTGGGTTTGAACACGAAACGATGAAGTTCGGGAAGATTAAGCGGGCGCGTACAAATTATCCTAGTGGTAAATGCTGTAAGACAGAAAGATCTTTATATGCGGATGGGCAATTTAACAAGATTCTGTGTCAGGTAAAAATATCGGACCAAGGGCGTGATAGAGTTTTTCATAATAATTGTTATGAAGATAGGAAATATATTCCAGGAGCGTTGCGAGGGGGCCAACGAGAAAATAGAGCCAGATTCAATAGAAGATATAAAGATGCGCAGCGTTACGCAATTGACGATGTATTTGTAAACAGAGGGACACAGCGGAGTCCTGATTTAGAATATGTATTGTAATTGTAAGTGGACGAATGAGTGATTGACCTGAAGCGATAGAGGAGTGTTTGTAGGAATATCTGAGGCCAGATATCTGTTTTTTAGGATGGCCGAGTGTAGGATTGGAAATATGGCATGAGTGTTTAGAATGATTCCCAGGTATGAATGGTATGTTCGGAGCTGAGTACCTGAGAAGTTCGTGTGCATGGAGGGTACAGTGGCCCAAGGGTTCGGATGGTCAAGACCGACCACCACCGAGGAATGACTGCGAGGTGTGTAATAAACGAGTGAGAGCAAATGAGGAATAGAATGAGAGAGAGACTAAGAGTGCAAGAATATAAAGAATGAATGATGCGTGCAAGGAGCAGAGTGGAGAAAGTATTGTAGTGAGGAGCATCGTGTCGTAGAGAGTTGAGAAACGATCGTAGTGAAGAACATCGTGTAGTGAAGAGTATTGAGAGAATCGCGTGAATAGTTGTGTAACTGTTGAGTAACGTCGTGTGTCGACGTGGTTTAGAATAAAGTTAGTGTATTTAGTAGAGTAAACTGAAGTCTTACTACCCCACCTGTCCTCTATTCCAATCTACGTGAGGTTTACGAAAAATAACTTCTACATATCATTATTATATATTCTTTTCTTTGCCATACGTGTATTGTTATTTACATAACGAAATGGAAAATATTGCGCTTCTCCATTCTTCATTGGATGGTTTATTTGTCCAGACGCTCGTGCGAGACGAAAGTGTCGAGTGTGTTAGCGACAGTGCATTTTGAATGAAAGGAAAGAGACCGAGTAGCGAAGTACTATGCATTCGGTGAGGTATTTATGATAGGAACTTGGCCTGGGTACGTTTGGAGAGTGTTTTGTAAATGGGCAATCTGGACGACGGACGATGGCTTGCATCCCGACGCTATTCAACTATCGAATGTCCAAGGATTGACTGTTTATCAGGGGTGTTTGAGGGGATGTTTAACATACGAAATAATAAACAGTCAGTTGTATTATTAACACGTGCCACAATTAATACCATCATCACGGACCCAAGACGTACAAACTTAGGTGGTCCTTCGGGTAGATATACAGACGGCACATGGTGCATATAATCAGGGATTTACGCCCCCTAACATTGGTCCTTCGAGCCGGATACAGCATCGTAGACTTGGATCGGATTGGAGCAGCAACCGATCGAGCCGCAATTCAGCAGCACAGCAGACGCAGCCAAAAATCAGTCACCATCAAAGCAGTATCAGTAGGCTACGTCCGTACCTGTCGAGTAAGATCAAACTCCCTTCCCTTATTTGTGAAATAACGTATACTGGAAGCCGAACTTAGGAAATTGATAGCCGACCGCAGTACAATTAAGGCCGCGTTGACTCGACTGAATAGATATTTCAGTGAATCCGCGCAAACAGTGTCGATAAGAGTATTGCAAAAACGGTTAGAAGCAAACGTAGGTCTGAATGACAGCTATAACATAGTTCACGTTCAAATTGAGCAAGCTACTGAGGGAACAGACTCAGAAGCATCTCACGCGGCAGATAGAGACACTTTTGAAGAAACGTATTTTAATTTAGTAGCAGACATCGAGTCATATATAGAACGCGCGCAGGATACGGGTGAAACAATAAACCAGGTAGCAGGACGATTAGCGTCTTCTGGATCTACGAGTTCACGTCCATCGGTAAAAATGCCAACCATACAGTTACCATCATCGGACGGCGATTACAGCGGGTGGGTCATGTTCAGAGACACATATATCAGCCTAGTACACGAGAGCGACGCACCAGGCATAGAAAAGTTTCACTACCTCAATTCAGCGTTGAAGGGTCCAGCCGCGCGAGTAATTCAGTCTCTGGGAGTGTCCGAAGCGAATTATCGCATTGCGTGGGACGCGCTCAAGTTACGGTACGAAAATGCCGCAGTACTAAAAAGACATCATGTGTTGTCAATTTTACACATGCCAATTATCCAAATATCGTCTCAAAATGCGCTTCGAGAACTATTAGATGATGCGCGAAACCATCTAGCAGCACTACGTTCGTTGAACGTGCCAGTTGAAGCGTGGGATATTATGATTATCCCAGTCTTGAGTAGATAATTAGATCGGGACTCCTTGAACGAATGGGAAAAAGGGGCCACGGGATCCGCTGATATTACATTCGCGAAATTTTCCTCATTTTTAGAGGATCGGTCCGCGTATTTAGGAAGCACAATGTCATCGAGTCAGGTATCCATAGCAAAAACCGATAGCCCAGCAGGATCCTCAGGTAGTCGACGACCGCTTCGAACAACCACCCACTTGGTTGTTGCAGCGGGTGCCTGTCCAGCGTGCGGTTCCGGACGCCCCCTGTTTAAATGCGACAAGTTCAAGGGTCTGTCCATTGGGGTAAGACTCAGATAGTGCAGGCGTCCCAAAGCTGCTACAATCGTTTACAACCGGGTCATCGTGTGCATGCCCGTACCCGCAGACACTGTACCCCGTGTGGCAAGAAACACCATACACTGTTGCACTATGTAGTAGTTCCACAGTTAAACATGACGGCAGCGGAAGAAACGCGACAGTATGAATCCAACCAGACTATATCCTGCGTCGCGAATTCAAATGCCAGCACCTTCGAACACAGCGTATTGTCCACAGCGGTTGTGAATATAAAGGACAGACAAGGAAAAGGGACATAGTGTCGTGCCTTATTAGACTCGCGATCACAATCAAATTTTATTACCACCACGCTATGTAAAAGGTTAGGGTTCAGATGCGATCCCACAGATGTACGGGTATCAGGCTTAGGTGGGCACATAAGCGAAGTTAAGGATATGGTCCGCGTAAACATAGGATCCAGAGTGAACCAGTTTAGCGCTACCTTGTCATGCCTAGCCATTGACAGGATCACCCATGATATTCCAAATATAGGGTTAGATAGAGATGCGACGTGTATACCGTCACACATCGTATTAGCATACCCTGAATTCGAAAAATCCCGGTCGATAGACATGCTAATAGGCGCCGGCTTGTTTTGGCGGCTGCTGTGCGTCGGTCAACACAGAGCAGGCAACGAATTACTCTGGCAAAAAACGCAGTTAGGTTGGGTTTTAGGCGGGGCGATTGATAGACCGGTTAGTCACAAGATTCAACATTGCCATATGGTCGCGAATAAAGAGTTAACTAATCAAATGGAGAGATTTTGGAAAATAGAGGAAGTCAATGTAGAATCCACCATACATACAGATAAATGTGAAGAATTATTTCGAGCCACGGTACGTCAAAATGACAGAGGGCGATATGTAGTGCACATACCGTTTAACGAGCAACTACAGAAATTAGGAACATCGCGACATCAAGCAGAAAATAGATTCAAAGTACTAGAACGAAAATTACTCAAGCAACCGCAGTTGCGCAAACAATACGTAGATTTTATAACCGAATACGAGGCATTAGGGCACATATCACGGATTTCAAACCCAGTAACAGACGAGGCAACTGCATCCTTCTATCTTCCTCACCATGCCGTTACCAAACAGGATAGCACAACAACGAAACTTCGTGTCGTATTTGACGGTTCGGCAAGGTCAAACACAGGCATCTCATTGAACGACGCTCAGATGGTCGGCCCGACAGTTCAAAGTGAACTAACAACCATTCTTTTACGATTTAGAACGCACAGATACGTATTATCAGCAGATGTATAAAAGATGTATAGACAGGTATTAGTAAAACCGTCCCAACGGCGCTTCCAAAGAATTTTGTGGCGTCCAAGTCCAAATCTCGCGGTAGAAACATTCGAGCTCAATACCGTAATTCCTCGGCGCGCACTCGATGCAGCAAGTAAAATCGAGTGGCATGGGTTCGCGGACGCGTCCGAACGTGCATACGGGGCTTGCGTTTACCTCCGATCAAGCAGCGGTACTGTTACCTAGGGAGCTAAGCTTTTATGCTCACAATCTCGAGTCGCGCCGTTAAAAACAATATCGCTGCCAAGATTAGAGTTATCCGGAGCACTGCTACTTGCGCAACTAATGACCAAGGTCAAAGCCGCACTTCGCGTTCCAATAAAGGCAGAGAGGTATTGGTGCGATTCGACGATCGTACTTGCGTGGATCCGCGGTAATTCAAATAGATGGAAAACCTTCGTCGCGAATAGAGTAACGCAAATTCAGACATTAACAGATTCAACCAGCTGGGCAAACGTACAGTCTGAAAACAATCCCGCGGATGTGATCTCACGCGGCAGCAACCCCACAGTATTGACTAGTGGGGTTGTCTAGTGTGGTTGACTAGTGTGTGGGACAATGAATTGTGGTGGCTGGGTCCTTAATGGGTAACAGTGGAATCAAAATATTGACCACAAGCTGTTGAAGAAACAGTCGCGATACCAGATGAAAGGGTACGATTAACAGTAGCTGCGACGATAACCTGTACTGCGGACTAAGTATTCCTCCGTTACTCAACCTATACGCGTTTATTGAGAATAACAGGTTATTGCCTTCGCTTCATAAATAATGCTCAAGCTATGGTGAAAGGGACAATAATCAGGCACGGGGCTCAAAACGGAACGTTAACAACCGTAGAATTACAGATAGCTCAGGAACACCTCGCTCGACTCGCACAAAGAGATAGATTTAATAATGAAGTAGGAGCATTGAGACAAGATCACGTGGTTCCAAAACGAAGTTCACTAGCATCACTCTCGCCCTTCTTAGACAAATCAGGTCTTATTAGGGTAGGCGGCAGATTAACCAACGCAATGGTTGCATATAGTGAGAAGCACCCTATCGTGCTGCCCGCAAGGCACGCATTAACAGATTTAATTATTAAACACGAGCAGATCAGGCTCGTTCATTCAGGTTGCCAGCATGTAGTTGCCTCGCTCCGCGAACGTTTTTGGCCAGCAAATTGTGGTCAAAATGTGAAAAGAATACAGATCCTGCGTGAGATGCTTCAGAGTCAAACCAAGGGAAATGGAATGCCCTATGGGCCAATTACCTGCGGCTCGGGTTAATCCCGGCCGCCCATTCCTGACCTGCGGTGTAGACTACGCAGTCCATTTACAACAAAGGATCGCACCCGTAGCAAGGTATCACTGCAATCGTACGCCTGCATTTTTGTATGTTTTGCCTCAACCGATTTATTGCACGCCGAGGCCCTTGCCAGAGCATTGTGTCCGACAACGGAACAAATTTTGTCGGAGCAAAAAACAGATTTACAGAACTAGATAAACTCATCAGGTGTGAAAGACACAATGCACGGACCGTCAACTTCTTAAGCGAGTATCGAATTCAGTGGCACTTCAACCCGCCCAAGCACCACACTTTGGTGGTCTTTGGGAAAGTGCCGTTCGCTTCACCAAGTACCATTTGAATCGTGTCATAGGAGAACAACGGCTTACCTATGAAGAATTATATCCGTTATTAACGCAAACAGAATCCTGCTTAAATTCACGCCCCCTCAGTCCAAGTTCCTCCGACCCGCACGACCTGATCCCTTTGACTCCCGGAAATTTCTTAATTGGTACTGCTCCCTGCACATTACCGGATCAAGACATCACGGATGTAAAGCAAAATAGGCTAAACAGATACCAATTAGTGCAGCAGATGTTTCAGCACCTTTGGCAGCGCTGGCAGAAGGAGTATCTTCACCATCTCCAGCAACGATACAAATGGAAACTTCCGTCCCATCAGCACTTGAAAAAGGACAACCTGGTCGTAATAAAGGAGGATAATCTACCCCCCTTACGTTGGTCACTAGGCAGAATAGCAGATCTACACCCGGGCAATGATGGCATAACCCGAGTGGTCACTGTAAAAACCACTACCGGGTTATACAAGAGACCAACGGCACGGATTTGCATATTACCAATGCAACCTCAAGACAATTCTGGAGAACTGTGAAATATAATGTAAATGTAGAGTCACGTAACAGTAATCAACCAGATAGACTATCATACTTCGATGTAGAATTTAAGAAAGCATGTACACATAGTATTTAGAATCGCACACAGCCATTAAGTAGCATAAATGTATTTATTCTAATATACTTTGTATTGTCACGTTATGATGTTGAACATGCATCGCGTGTTCAAGGGGGGCGGCATGTTACGGTGCGAGAAGACAAGGTTTATGGAAGGGGCAATTGACAACAAGTGCGGAGTACGTGACTATTTAGTTTTTCTGCAGATGTGCAAAGGGCGCATAGAAAAAGGCTTTTAAGGAAGACCCTGCCATAAACATCGCTGCACCTAGGCGTGACTCGGCCGCGATACTTTACGGTGTCCGCGGCAGCGACTCGTCACCTGGCAAAACCTGGGAAATACCCCCAGCAATGTCAAGGTGCCGCCAACCCCCTAGTTCTCCGTGGAAATTCACCGTGCCCCCTCCTAAGGAACATCACGTCAAGGACGTAATGGAAGGCGAGAACACGAGGTCTTAAAACCAGGGGAACTTGGAAAAGGGCAGAGAAAAACTAGAGATCTTAGAACCGATAGAAGTCAATAGAAGTATTAACACGACAGCATATATACATACACGATACTTTAACATACGAAATAATAAACAGTCAGTTGTATTATTAACACGTGTCACAATTAATACCATCATCACGGTCCCAAGACGTACAAACTTGGGTGGTCCTTCGAGCAGATATACAGACGGCACTTGGTGCATATAATCAGGGATTTACACCCCCTAACATTGGTCCTTCGAGCCGGATATACAGACGGCACTTGGTGCATATAATCAGGGATTTACGCCCCCTAACAACCATGGCAACTCCCAAGCATGCAAGGTTTTACTAGATTTTGGATCTCAAGTCCATTTAATGACAGAGCGAATGTGCAAGAAATTAGGGTTAGAAAGAAAACACACATCTATACCACTTCACGGCATCAACTCTATGACGGCCGAAATCGATCACTATACAAAAACAAAAATCCAATCACGTACTCGCAAGTACAACAAGGATCTACAATTTTTAATCGTAAAGGAAAACTCAAAGTCACTAATATCCGATGCAATAGATCACAGAGAACTAAGAATACCACCCAATATTAATCTAGCAGATCCGACATTTTATCAACCATCCGAAATTGATGGCCTCATCGATGCCCAAGTTTTCTGGGACATAATACGTTCGGGAAAATTAACATTAGCAGCTCCCAACGTTGCATTACATGAAACGCAGCTAGGGTGGGTTGCAACGGGCGAGCTACCATCATCTACCCAGCAGAAAGTAATCTGTAATTTAGCAACCGTATCAGTTACTGAACGATTCAACGGCGATATAATCAAACAAACCACATTGTCGCGAGACACCACCCCACGAATCCACGAGGAGAAAGCACGAGGAGATACATTAAACGGCAGGTGCGGCATCGATCATTCTCGGGACCGTAGCAATTCGAACTCCAATCGCTCCACCACCGTCGCAGACTTAATTGAATCAATAGTAATACAAATTATCGTAGCACGTTATACGTACTCGACTATCAGCTTAAAACAGTCATTGTATTGTATTGACGCCAATAAACGAATACATCTTCGCAAAAAAGGGTATATCAATACCTCGGGGTATATCAAGAACATTGATCCTTTAACTTCGTGTCTCTCCAAATATGTTACTCAGTAATAAGCACGCTAGAGTGCGATTCTACCCAGTAGAGGATAGGTCAGGTACAATCTTCACCATGCGCAAACAGCCTACAGCGCGGAAGGAAGACACCTTGTCCCAGACCACCGGTCGCTGGGACGCAGCATGAACCATCAACCCAGAGAGTGATTGCATCGACTATTTTATAACACCTTTATCTATAGAATAATGATATACCTTTGTATAATACGATGTACAGGGTGTCCCGTAACTACCGCAGCATCGGGAAATGGGGGGTAGCTGAGGTGATTCTGAACAACTTTTTCCTTGACCAAAATGTTGTTTGAAGCTTCGTTTTTGAGTTATTAACCAAAAACACTGCCCAATTAGAGCGCTCGAAATCCCGGGACTCAGGCGCGCAACATTTTGTGGCGCTTCGTCGTGTACGGGGGCCTCGACGGTATCGAGAGAATCGTACGGCAAATGTTACATCGTCTTTAAGCGAGGCTAATGTGGAACGTTTGGTTATTAAATAATGAGAAATAAACTAATCGTTGTTCATTAATAAGAAATAAACTAATTATTCTTTTATTTAAGCGAGCAGAGTCGTGGTCGCGAAAGAACGCATTGACACGCCGTGTTACATCGTCTTTAAGCAGGGATAATGTGGAATATTTGGTTATTCGGGAATAAGAAATAAACTAATAAATCGTTTAATAACTGTGTCCGATACTTTTATTCGTCATCCGAAAGGAATAAAGTGTTTTAATACTTATGAAACACTTACCCATTCGTGCACGAATTAACCTGCTTCGACTCAACAGCTGATGTTACGGCCGAGTCGATGAACTCACTTCACTATCACTTTCATTGCACAGCTACTTTAATATCCAATGTAAGATTTTGATATGGTGCGACAGGATTTATTATTCCCACGTGTAACGAAGTTGGTCACTCACGAACGAACGAATTCAGTACTGTGTAATGAAAAGTTGATCTCACTCGCGAATCAAGCTTTATTCGATTTATTCCTCCGATCCGAATGTCTCTGCGGTCGATACAAAACTGATAGATTTGCTAAGCATTCGCTTGCACACGCACACGCACAGACACATGTTCGTTTTGGTAGCCCACCGACAACTTGGGTGGTCTTGGTGGGGACTTGGTGGTCTTTGGAAGAGAAAAACTTCGTTGTCCCAGGCGTCTGTTTATTTACAACTGCCCGTGTCCTACGACGCGGTATTACGGTGGACACAAGAATGTGGGCTGCCGAAACCGGAGTTAGGACCGCAGTTAGAACCGCAGGTAGGAGGCCTAGGAAAAGAGCCAAGCCTGAAGCGGTGCTAGTGAAGATCGAGCAGGGAGTGAGCTACCGTGACACGTATAAATCGATAGCTGGGGAGCTAAAGACCCACCTGAAGGTGATTAAGGGTGTCTGCAAAACCTTGACGGGTCACCTCCTGATCGAGATCGGCCACGAGTCGAAAGTAGAGGAAGTGGGGGAGGCTGTGCGGAAAAAACTGGGAGAGGGAGCCCAAGTTAAGGATACAACTACGCTTCAGCTTAGACGGCTGGACCCTATCACCAAGGATGAGGTGGCCGCGGACCTGGCCGAGGCGGGTAAGATGAAACCCGAGGAAGTCGCTGTACAAACCTTGAGGCCTATGAGGGAGGGAACTCAGGCTGCAATCGTAAGGGTCCCCACGCGGAATGTTAGGGGAGAACTGCGGGCCGGGCGAATTAAAATAGGAATGGTTGTATGCCGAGCTAGGATCCCGCCGGACATTGTTAGGTGTTATAGGTGCCACAAGAGCGGACACGTAGGGGCTGAGTGCAAGAACCTGGAGAGGGGTAAGTCGCTGTGTCGCAAGTGCGGGCTGGAGGGACACGACATGGAGGCGTGCGACAAGTCGCCACGATGCGTACTGTAGGGATTTGGTTGTATTGGCGGGTGTGTCAAGGTAATCCCACGTATTAATAGGTGTAGTAAAAGACTTTATTATCAGATGCTAACATTTAACAAATTACTCGCTGTATTCTCACTGTATATTACTCGCTATGTTCTCTCTATCTCGCTAATCGGTTATATCTCCCTATTCCTACTGCTCGCCGCCTTATATACTAAACACGGCACATACACATACTCACATACTTCATACTCTCGGTCAACGCACTTTACTCGCTGTACTCTCTCACACACACTCTCGCTCTCTTTCGCTCTTTGTTATGTTTGTTTCGGCGGTCGTTCACCTATCACCTGTGTCTAGATTCTGTTATGACGTTGGTCGTTGACACCGGTGAACGACCTGCCGAAATAAACATGTTTTCGATCGACGATCTGCAACCGATCGTCGATTTCAACTCCTACACCCGACCCCCCTGCAATGATATCTGGCCTCAGATATCATCTGCACCTTCCTCGTCGCTTGCACTTAAGTCTGGGTCATGGACCCAGCTTTTCATATACTCCGCGGCCGTACTAGTCTCCTTCGGACCCTCGTGCTCTCCAACCTTCCGAACCACGTAGCGGTCGTTTCGCAACGATTTGATTATTTGATAGGGACCGTAATACTTCGCCGCAAATTTCGCCCCAGGGCCCCGCCGGGTCCTCCCTATCGCCACCAAGTCGCCCTCCCCACACGCCGCAGCGGCCTTCCGACGCTTATCAAAACCGCGTCTATTCTCCCGTTGTACTTCCGCGACCCCTTCCTTAGCGCAATCCCGCAGCTCACATCTGTCTACGTCCTTTAAGATGATTGACATTTCGACCCCTACCTCACGCGTTTTCTTTGGTTCATAATTATCCACCATTGGCAGCACACGTCTCGCGGTTCCGGAATCTTTTACATGCGATACGTCTACTCGGCTTGCTTCTTCGCATACGTTTATTTGTAATACCTCGGGCAGGTCACTTTTCGACGGCTGGATTTCGCTCAGTTGCCGGATTTCGACACGGCCGTGCCCGACGGTTAATTGTACGTTATTTAGGAAGTCGGCCCCCAACAAAAGGCTATGCCGCATGAGCGATTCGGGCACAACGTGTGCCGTAATGGTATATGGTATCCCGTCGATCTCGATAGTGGTTCTGAACCCTCCTAAAGTTTTGTTCGAAACCGAGCCTATACCGTCGAAGCTTACTTGACTATACTCTATACGTGGCGCGCCTATTCTATCGTACACGTCCGCTCGCATCAGCGTTACATCGCTCCCGGTGTCGATAAGCGCGGTCATTTCCGAATTATTTATTATCACGGGCTTGATGTACTTCCCTTTTGTAGTTGTCTCGGTCAAACGGCTGTCTACTGCGGCTGCCGTCTTCCGTGGGCATCGGGACGCAATATGTCCA
The DNA here is from genome assembly GCA_907165295.1 of Nomada fabriciana. NCBI lineage: Eukaryota > Metazoa > Arthropoda > Insecta > Hymenoptera > Apidae > Nomada > Nomada fabriciana. The sequence continues at coordinate 14,297,691 of OU015689.1, forward strand.
AACTCTCGGCAATGGTAGCACTTCGCGCCTCTGTCCTTTGCTGGGCACTCGGCTGCTCGATGCCCTCTCCCTCCACAGTTGTGGCACCTCTCGATGAGTTGCTGCTGACTACCGGCAGCTCGCGGCCTCTGGCGCTCCTGATACCCGTCTGGACTCGACATTTCCCTCGGAGTTCGACTGGCATCGGCTCCCGACGGTAGCACCGTCTTTTCGAATGCAGCGAAAAGATCGGCCTTCGTCCTGAACCTTTCGATACGGGCTTGGTTCCGTAGGGTTATATTCGGAATACCCTCGAGAAGATACTCGATGATCTCGTCTTCATCGATGGGCACACGGTTCCCTAGAATCAACTTTTGGTGATAATAATCGCTCAAACGCTCACCGTGCCTCCAATGGCGTTGTTCGAATTCCCTTTTCCTAGCCACTCTACTCGGGAGATGATGGAACATCCCTCGCATTTCCTTCAGTAACTCGTCTATGGACATCGTGATGTATTCCGGCCTGGAATGGAACCACTCCATCGCTTTCCCTCTCAACCGTGATCCCAGCAAAACCATCGCTTCGCAATTTGTTAATTGATAGGTGCCTCGTAATAGCTGGAGCTGCCGTTCCCATTGTTCGTAAGGCCCATCACCGTCGAAATGACTTAGCAACTCAGCGATCGCTGTTACGTTTATCCTTGTTCGACACGCCTCTCCGAACGTCGATGTCCGTTGGATGTCTTGGCGCAGCCTGACCTCCTCCATCGCTGGTTGAGCTGAATTTGTCGCCAGATGCACCTGTTGTAGTTGCTGCAGCACCTCGACTTCTCGTCTTGCCATTTCCAGCTCCTTTTGCATCATGTCCCGTTCTCTCCGAGCCATCTCCATCTCGCGACGCATCCACTCCGTTCCCTGCTCCTCCCTTCCTGGGGGTTGCGGCATCGTCGAGTCCCGCCCGTCCCCTGGCGTGTCCGGCAGCAGATCTCCCGTTGGATCGGCGCTCAGGAGCCTCGTTATGAGCTCGGACTTCGTGCCTGTCGTTGGCTGCTCCAACTCCCGCAGTCTATCTTTCAGTCGTTGGACTGTCAACTCGCTGTATTGTGCCATCTTCTCAATTCGGCACCGAGCACACTACACCACAACTACTTTTAAATCTCAAATCCCGGACGAGCCCCCAATTTGTAGGGATTTGGTTGTATTGGCGGGTGTGCCAAGGTAATCCCACGTATTAATAGGTGTAGTAAAAGACTTTATTATCAGATGCTAACATTTAACAAATTACTCGCTGTATTCTCACTGTATATTACTCGCTATGTTCTCTCTATCTCGCTAATCGGTTATCTCACTCGCTATGCTCTCTCTATCTCGCTAATCGGTTATATCTCCCTATTCCTACTGCTCGCCGCCTTATATACTAAACACGGCACATACACATACTCACATACTTCATACTCTCGGTCAACGCACTTTACTCGCTGTACTCTCTCACACACACTCTCGCTCTCTTTCGCTCTTTGTTATGTTTGTTTCGGCGGTCGTTCACCTATCACCTGTGTCTAGATTCTGTTATGACGTTGGTCGTTGACACCGGTGAACGACCTGCCGAAATAAACATGTTTTCGATCGACGATCTGCAACCGATCGTCGATTTCAACTCCTACAGTACTATGCTCCAAAGCGGGTATCGAGGGGGTAAATGTGCGGCACGTCGCGGGGGCACTAAATTGCCCGGCCTTTAGGGGGAATTCTATGAAGAAGAATAATGGAAAATAAGAAACTAACGCGAAAACTACGAGTGCTTCAGATAAATCTGAATAGATGCAGACTGGCCCACGAGCTGCTGGTGAAGTCTGCCTCCCAATACTGCGCCGAAGTGGTCTGCATATCGGAGCCGTATCGAATACTAGAAGGATGGTACGCTGACGAGAGGGGGGACGTAGCCATCTATACCCCCCTGGAAGTGCCCTGCAGTCTCACGACGAAGTGGTCGCAGGTGAGGGATTCGTCCTTCTACGAGCTGCCGACTGGCGGATATGGACTGCTCCCCCAATGTCACCTAGGAGGTATTTCTTGCTATTGTAGATGGCCTGGCGGCTGGATTCGAGAGGATGGCAAAAACGGAGTACGCTGCCCTCGCACGCGACTTCAACGCAAAATCCCCAGCATGGGGCAGCAAGGTCCTTGACAACCGCGGGGCAGCGCTGATGGACCTTTTATCTCCTTTCCCAATTATCTCCTCGGGGGGGGGGGGGCAACCTTTGAGCGAAATGGGAGGCGCTCGAAAATTGATTGTGTACTTATAAATGCCGAGGCCCATAGCGAAATGAATTTTAGCAGGGTCCTGGCGGATTATTCAGCCTCCGACCATCAGTATTTACTACATGAGTTTGTTTCTAGGGGCCCCTCAGGTAGCAACGTAGCCCGATGGGCCTATTCACTCCACGGCGTGGACCAGGATAGAGTTCTAAACGCGTATAAGGAAGGGAACGGCTTGGCAGGGACCACCCAAACGAACCCGCATTGCCTACGGCGTACACAGTGATGGTTAAGTCGATCTGCGAGGCGGTCCTACGCAAAGTCTCAGCTAACCCGCGCGGAAAGACGTGCTACTGGTGGTCGGCCGAGATCGCTGAACTTAGGACAGCTGCTAACAGGCGAAGGAGAAATGCTCAGCGGGCCACCAGGATGAACAGCCCTAACAAGGTAGAGCTGGTGCATGAGTTTAAATCCGCCAGGAAAGAGCTGAGAAGGGTGATAAAGAGCAGTAAAGAGAGCAAGTGGCGAGAGTTTTGCGAGACCCTTGATAATAACCCGTGGGGGCGACCCTATGTGGTCGTTACACGGAGGCTCAACGGAGCGGGCTTGACCCCGATCCCCGATGAGATGATGATTAAGATCGTGGACGCATTGCTGCTATCGTACAGCGGCCTACGAGGCGGCCTGCGTGCTTGCAGGAGTACTACCAGTACACCTGCGGGAAAGGGAAAGTGTGCGGTGGTACTAGGATAAGAGGAGGTCTAGGGAGGCGGGCTCACAAGCCACCGGGACCAACGAGGGAAATGTAAGGCGTAAAATGAGGGAGGACATGGTTAACCTATGGAAGGCGGAATGGGAGAAGTTCAATAATCGTAACTGGACAAGCAGGCTCATTCCGGATGTCAAGGAGTGGCTTAGCGGATGTGGGAGAGGGAACATGGACTACGACCTCCCTCAGCTGCTAACTGGGCACGGGGTTTTTAATGAACACAGGGTGCGCATTCGGAAAGCTGAGGACCCAGCCTGCTGGGACTGTGGATTCCCGGAGGATAACGCGGAGCTTGTCCTGGTGAGCTGCCCACGGTGAAACAGCGAGAGGGCGACTCTGGAGGAGGCCCTGGGGGCCCGAGTGTCTGTCCGCGATTTAACAAGAAGGGCGGCAAGGAGCGCTGAAACATGGGCAGCGTTGAGGAGCTTTGCCCGGACCACTATGGGTGAAAGAATCCGGATGGAAAATGAGATCCAGAGCCAAGAGCGAAGGCGTGAGGGGGCCGCCCCTCCAAGAGGACGAAGGGGGTAGCCGGAGAGCACCGCTTTAAGAAGACTTGGGCTCTTACTATTGGGCTACTGTTTTTATTTTACATATATACATATTTATTTAGTTATTTATTTATTTTTTTCTATGCTTATTTATTTTTTTCTATGTTATTACTTTCTATTTCTTAATATGTGCTATTTATTAGTTATGTATTATTCATTAGTTATGATTAGTCTCTTACTTTATCTACTATTTTCTCTGTAGTTACTTATTATTTAGTTATTTATTATGTACTATGTATTACGGGGTAGTTAGGTATCCATTGATGCGTATTCGGGGCCTTACGTATGGGCGCTAGTAACTCGAATGTAACTGAGGCGGTCCTCCAACAGGGGCCCGACACTCGGTGAAGCGGAGGACTGCCGCCAGGAGGCCTAGGCGGTGCAGCCAGGGGTCTTGCTGGGCGGGTCCCGGATTGCCGCGGCCGGCCCTCCTTGGCCCTCCTTGGTCCCGTGCCTCGCTCCCTGGAGGGGATAGTAGGTAGTATTTAGGTATCTATCTTTTTATACGTACCCACGAAAATGCCTAGCCACGAGGGATGCTGCCGTATTACTTAGGTCGTGTATCGGTATATTTACGTAGTTAGTTATTTATGTATCTATCAGGTATATACGCGTTTAGATAGGGACTTTGTACTTATCTTATGTTATTGATTGGCGGCGGGTAGTCTGTATATGTATATTTGAATACTCAAGTTTTCTTTTATCGTCGGACGAACAGACACCACCCGAGCGATGTTTTAGAAGTGAACGCATACGGCTTGTGGACATACCTGGTTAAGTTTTAAGTTGGCGACCGCGCCCACTTAGGGGGTAGGGTATGAGGGCGTTTCTGGCCGGTTTTCGGCTGGGGGGGTTAAAACTGGGGTTACACTTTGCGTGAGGTGAGAGACCTCGATAAGGGAGCATTGTATGTATGTTTAGATAGAAGTATATGATTACGAATATTGCGCACCCGGACTGTATGGTTATGTTTGCTCGTCCCGGGGCCGGTGTACCGGGCATTCCTCCCTGTATGCGAAAGCGGGGTGGAGAGGAATGAGAGGGATGGATGGAGAGATTTAACCCTTTGACTGCTAAAGGCGTATATTTACGCCTTCACAAGTCCATTAATATATACGAAAGACGTATATATACGCCTTCACAAGTCCATTAATATATACGAAAGGCGTATATGTACGCCCTCACAAATCCATCATTATATAATGATGGATTTGTGACCATTATCAACGTGTACAATTTTGTAATTGGGCTCTCTCTCAAAGAGAGTACTTTTTCAACAATGTAATGTTCACGGACGAAGCAACGTTTACGAAAAATGGATCAATGAATTCAAGAAATGTGCATTATTGGTCAACGGAAAATCCTCATTGGTTTAGACAAATTGATAATCAACATCGATGGAGTGTAAATGTTTGGATGGGCATACTCGGCGATAGACTTATTGGTCCATACTTTATCGAAGGAACACTAACCGGACCAAAATATGCACATTTTTTATCAAACACTCTATGGACATTTTTAGATGATTTACCATTGCATACTCGCCAAATAATGTGGATTCAACAGGATGGTTGCCCTGCTCATTATTCAAGAATAGCAAGGGATACATTAAATCGAATGTTCCCAAATCGTTGGATAGGGCGAGGTGGGCCCATTCATTTCCCGGCAAGATCACCAGATCTAACGCCCCTCGACTTTTTCTTGTGGGGCTACATAAAAAATAAAGTGTACGCTGAGCCTCCGACTACAATGGCCAATATGAGGGATCGTATCATCAATGAGTGTAACAAAATAACAGCAGATACACTACGCAATGTTAGTGAGTCATTAACTTGGCGATTCAGAAAGTGTTCTGATGCAAATGGGCGACACATTGAACCTTTTCTGTAAATAGACATTAGAATTAAAATAAGAATATAATTAAAATGAAAAAATTCCATGTTGTAATAAAAAAGAGAGAAGGAGTGCTATGGTTGACTTTGCCAGATGTGTGCAGAGTTGGGGTTTTTCCGTGGAACTGCAGGTATAACGTCCTGCAGACGTGCAGGGTGCACGGTCAAATTCACAAATTAGAATTAAAATATCTCCTAAACTAATGATTTTTTTACACAAATAGATTAATACTTTTTTATAAAGAATAAGAAGGAGCATCAGCTGATTCAATAAAAAATATATGATTCCATTTAAAAAAACATTAATGACCTTCACATGACCTTCACACGTCCACCTACAAAAAAAACTGTACCATCAGAATATGTCCCCCTCAAAACCCTCTCAACTTCATCTTGAAACATTTTTTGCTATGCGTAATAATAAAGACGTAAATCCAGAAGGTAAAACGTGGTGGTCCACCCTGAAAAAAAAAAAAACAGAGGGCGTATATTTTTACTATAACACCTTTATTACTGTTTTACCGACTAATTCAACATGGAATCTGTTGTCCTATGTAACATAGCAACTAAATATCGGCAATTGTTTTCATATTACACTGCTCTTTTACATACGCTCTCGTATAATCGCTTCGTGCATTGATTCCTGTAAACCTGTTCCTTTAGTGCATATGTAAGTATTTATTTATTTCATTTTGTGATTAGTTTTTGAATTTATCCATTCGTTATTTTTTTAAATAATATAGTACCCCTTAAAAATGTTCGGCCAGAAGAAAAGAAAACGTGTGTACCTAAGTAGTAGTGAAGAGGAACAAATAGAGCTTCTTGACGACATTTATTCCTCGTCTGAAGAAGAGAATTTAATTAGACCAAAAACAAGACGCGTTTTGCGCTTATTAAGTTCAAGCTCAGAATCCGAAACTGGAGAACAAGATGTTTCACAATTGCAAGAAAATAATGGCAGTGAATTTGTATCGCCAAATCCATTTGTGGACATGTGTTGGTCGCATCAAAATTTAATTCTAAAAATACACAACTTTGATGATAAAGATCCTGGATGCAAAGCAGCCCTAGACAACACGTCAAAACCATTAGACTATTTTCAATTATTTTTCCCAGAATCATTAGTAAATTTGATTGTAAAAGGAACAAATAAATACCATAATTATTTGAAAAGAAAGCGAACATGGAAGGTTAATTCACGAATAAATTCATGGTACGATACTAATGTGGATGAAATATACTGTTTTCTAGGTACCATATTGTTAATGTCACGCGTAAAAAAACTTTCTTACCAAGAATATTGGTCAAAAGACAAATTTCTGAAACCTGACATTTTTCATAATATTATGTCTCGAGATAGATTTTTGAACTTAATGCAGTTCTTACATTTTAGCAATCCTGAAGTACCAAACTGTAGTGATAAATTGTTTAAAATTCGTGAACTAAATGAAAAATTTCGATTGATTTTAAAACAAAATTTCTACCCTTTTCAACATATTTGTATCGACGAAAGTTTATTATTGTTCAAAGGTCACTTATCGTTCAAGCAGTATATACCATCTAAACGCAATCGATTTGGCATAATGTCCTTCATTGCTTGCGACTGTAAAACGGGGTATATTTTAGACATGATAGTATATTCAGGTTTGCAAACAGAAATTTCTGTGTTTCAAGAAAATTTGGGTAAATCCGGTAACATAGTCATGACTCTAATGAAAGACTATCTCGGGAAAGGTCACAGTTTATATGTTGATAACTGGTACACGAGTCCACTTTTATTTAACACATTACAGTTGAACCAGACAAATAGTTGTGGTACCGTAAGAAAAAACCGCAAATATGTACCAATTATTTCCAACAAATTTAAAAAAGGAGAAATATCGTTTCGATCGACTGAAACTTTATTATGTATGAAATGGCATGATAAAAGAGAAGTTTGAATGTTGACAAGTTTACATCACGCTGATATCGTAGAAACAGGAAAGCTTCATTACCATACAAAAGCACCAGTAACAAAACCAACATGTATACAGGATTACAATCGTAATATGGGTGCTGTAGATAAGACCGATATGGTTATTAGCACTATTGAGTGCATTAGAAAATGTTATAAATGGTATAAACAAAATTTTTTTCATTTATTAGATATAAGTATTTGGAACGCATATGTTTTATACAAGCACGTATCAGGTCAAGAGTTACAATTCGCGACATTTCATTTACTCCTGATAAAACAAATATTTGGAAAACATTTACGAACTTCTAATACATATCAAGGGGGAAGAAATACTGACGACCCGTTACGTCTTATTGAAAGGCATTTTCCAAGTACGTATTTTAATCCGACTGCGAAAAAGAAGAATCAAACGCGAAAATGTGTGGTATGCACTAAACATAAAATCCGACGAGAAAGTAGATATGAGTGCAAAAAATGTAATGTAGGTTTATGCGTTGATCCATGCTTTCAAATATACCATACACAAATTGATTATTAAATTTTTCTATTTTAATTTTATAATATTTATTCGTTCATTATCGTTTTATTATTTTTATTATTATGTTAAAATTATTAAAATATCCTGTTAAAGTTGTCATACTCTGTGTTACATTATAAATTTTGGATTTTTTCCTTTGTATTTAATTACCGATTATTATTGAAGGAATGCACATGTTAGCGACAGCGTATTTTTAATGAAAGGAAAGGGACCGAGTGGCGAAGTGCTGTGCATTTCAAGGAATGGTTAAGGGATTTATGATAGGGACTTGGCATGGATGCGTTAGGAGAGTGTTCTGCAAAGGGGCAATCTGGACGGCAGACGATGGCTGGTGCCCCGACGCTATTCAACTATCGAATGTCTAAGGATTGACCGTTTATTAGAGGTTTTTAGAAAGTGAATGAATGGGACTGAACATCCTGTTGACCGACGATGGCTGGCGACCGCATTGGGTTTTCCAACTATCTGGTGTCGAGGGATTGTTTATTGAAGTCAAGTAGAGAACACATGTGGCAATCGGCTTGTAGCCGTATTGCCAAGGAATAGGGACTCTCTCCCTGAAGGATCTGGCCACGGAGTGGGGAAGGTTCTGCCTTTTTGGTAAATGAACTGTGATTGACCACTCAGTCTTTACCCCAGAATTGACAGGGAAAGATCTACCTATCTTACGCCGCGCTTTCAATATATACTACATCGTTTAAATTTCTAACACACAAAATAAGTTAAGTAAATTAAAATGGCTTAAAAAGTTATATAAGGATTCGTTCGAGAGCGCGCCGCAGTCAAAGGGTTAAAACAAAGACCTAGCCACATACCAAGCAAGTAAATATTCTCCCATCATTATTTTTTGGTCTATATCGATTATTTAATGTCGACATGATTGTCTGTTTCGTTCTTATGGATCAAACGACATTTAAGAATATGTAGTAATAGTGTTTATTAGACTATTTCAAAATATAAACAAAATATTCTCATAAATTGCCACATGAGTCAAGCGGGGTTAGTTGTTCCCGTGACTTGGGGCTCGTTGTGACCGTAACAACTTACCCCGCCGCCTCGGCTGAATGGGCTGTGTTATGGCCGGGCTTTCCAGAGTTGGACTACGTGTCTCCCAGGCGAAAAAAGTCTTCGAATCTGTCATAAAACAGTTCCAACAAAATTTTCCTAAATATTTACACCTTTCCCCACTCCTGCCGACGAGGGTAGAAAAATTGAAATCGGTCATTAGTCATTACACATAACACAGAAGTCTGTAGAACAGTCGTCACGAACAAGCTTAGTAGTGCACGCGTACAAATAGTTCTTGCAGTGTTTTAAAATGCGAACGTATAAACGATAGACGGAAAGGGGCACCACGTCCATCCAAGTTATGCGTATGGCCGCTGAAGCCGTTATAGAAGGTCAGAAAAGAAAAACTGTCACTAGGCAATTCAATATCTGTCACATGACGTTGTCTCGATTTGTGAAAAGAATACAAGGTGGGCAAGAGGCTACAGTGGGCTACAAGAAAATCAGGTTGGTTTTTAATGAGCAAGAAGAAAGTATTATGACAGACTACCTTTTGAAATGCTCATCTGTCCTCAAATGTCCATCTATTTTGGTCTTCTACCGCAAGAAGTAAGAAAATTATCATATGAATGTGCAGTCGAATTTAACCTGAAGAACATTCCATCATCTTGGCACAAGGATGGTACAGCTGGTCCTGATTGGCTAAGTGCTTTTTTAAAGAGATATCCAAGACTCTCGATAAGGACTCCTGAAGCAACCAGTTGCAATCGAGTTACATCATTTAATAAATATAACGTAGACAACTTTTTTTCTAAGCTTGCAAATATATTGATGAAGCATAATTTGGCAACTTCAAAAATTTGGAATGTGGACGAAACCGGCGTACTTACTGTCCAAAAACCCAGAAAAGTAGTTGCTGGGAAAGGCATTAAGCAAGTGGGCTTAATGGTATCAGCTGAACGCGGCACACTCGTTACACTTGACATTGCAGTTAGTGCATCGGGAAGCACTATACCACCGATGTTTATTTTCCCGCGACTAAAATACAAGGACTTATTTATCCGGGGCGGTCCTCCAGAATCAATTGGAGCTGGTAACAGCTCTGGGTGGATGACAGCAACGGAGTTTTTAATATATATGGGGCATTTTATAAGACATGTGAAACCAACTCCATCTGAGCCAGTTTTATTGCTACTAGATAACCACTGTACGCATATAGACATAAAGGTAGTTGAAAAAGCTAAACCTAATGGGGTTATAATGCTTTCTTTTCCTCCTCATTGTACGCATCGCTTACAACCTCTAGATGTCAGTGTCTATGGGCCGTTTAAAAGTTATTGTGCTACTGCACAAGATAACTGGATGCGCAATAATCCTGGAAAAACCATGTCTATTTACGAGATTCCAGGAATTGTTAAACATGCTTGGCCCATGGCATCAATTCCAAATAATATAACTAACGGATCCAGGAAGACCGGGATATGTCCATATAATAAAAATATATTCACGGACGTAGACTTTGCTCCATGTTACGTGACCGACCGTGCTTTAGTTGAGGACCAACATCCTCAACCAGGACCCTCCAGTATGGATAATATCGTTGAAGAGCCTGTTGCAGATCTTTCCAGTGGTCCTATGGAAACAGCACCAGGAACATTTTCGCCCGAAGTAGTCCGGCCTCTACCAAAAGCACTGCCGAGGCAGCGAAAATCTATGCGTCGTCGAGTTAGACAATCGGCTGTCTTAACTGACACCCCAGAAAAAGATGCCTTAGCTGAAGAACAGGCAAGGTCTAAATGCAAAGGGAAAAAGGAACAGAAATGGAAGGATAAAGGCAGAGTCAAGCGAAAGATTCTCTAAAGATAATTTATATAATTGTTATAGTTTGTTGATTTTCTTTGAAAGATAATATACTTCTTTGATCCGAACCATAATAAATAAACATTATTAATAAAATTGTGTTTTATTTTATTCAAAGGCAACTGCTATTTCTTAGTCACAACTTACCCCAAGGCGGGAACTCCTGGCCCCGTGAAAGGGGCAAGATGTTCCGTCTCGAACAGCCACAAATAAATAAATTTCTTTGAAAAACCTATTACAGTAAATTAAATATAAGCTTAAAACCTTAAAATATAATAAATTTAGCAACAAATTAGTCTATAGTGTAGAGAATATGTACATTATTTTAGGGTCATTTTTTATGTTTTCTCAAAATCGGAACTTTTAGCCTTGGTCTTTAGCCCCGAATAAATCTAAATCGGTGTAAGCTGGCCCAGGAGTTGCAAATGTTTGAAACAAAAGTTGCATGTTATCTAGGGGGACATACAATGCTCTAATCTGTTTTTTATGACCTTACTTTTCTTATTGAGATATTAGGGTCATCTTCAGTTTTTTAAATGGAATGCCTAATATTTTTTTTCGAATTCGGATAAATCATCAAATTTTGCGTAAAAAGTATTACACAAAGGACGACTTCAACTAAATAATTACTGAGATATCTTCAAATTAATAATCTTCTAATACAGCGTAGTCAACGCTGAAAGACGCGTAGAAATACGCGTAGTCAACGTGATTCTTAACACGACTTTGTTTCATCATCATTCATCATCAACACGAAATGCCTATTTAGTATCTCACTAACAATAAGCGCTAAAGTCGCATTGAGAAAGGTGCTACATTTTTATTACGATGTTCAGTCACGGGGAAAAATACGATATGATAATTGTTTATGGTGCGTGTGAAGAAAATGCTATAAGAGCGAAGATCTTGTACCAAGCTAAGTATCCTGATCGAAAACAGCCATCGCATTCTACCACCTTAAGGCTTCGTCGAAGACTCAAAGAACATGGCAATTTTAATGTACAGAAACGTAAAAGGTATCACAAAATTGTAAACAACGAAGGATGTCGTACTTCAACCTTAGCAGCTATTGCCCATAACCCGCATATCAGTACACGGCAGATTTCGCGTGGTATGGACATTTGTCAAAGTAGTGTTGTGCGTATTCTTCATTCGGAGAACTTTTATCCGTATCACCTGTCAGTACATCAAAACCTACATGGACGAGACTTTGAAAAACGCGTACAGTTCTGTGAGTGGTTTTTTCACCAGATGCAAGATTCAAATGGTACATTTGTACAGACTGTTTTATGGACTGACGAAGCCTCATTCCCAAATTGCGGGAATGTTAATACAAAAAATACACATTATTGGGCAACAAAGAACCCACATTGGCTTCGTGAAGTTGACCACCAACACAGGTGGAACTTAAATGTTTGGTGTGGCATAATTGGTCACCAGATCATTGGACCGTACTTCATTGAAAGATCACTAACAGGTCAAACATACTCCACATTCTTGTCTGAAACACTGCCAGGCCTATTAGAAAATGTACCATGTTTAATACGTCAAATAATGTGGTATCATCATGACGGCTGTCCAGCACATTATGCTCGGCAATCGCGGCAAGTATTAAGTACAATGTTTCCTAATCGTTGGATCGGACGTGGCAGTAACATTGGTTGGCCCGCTCGCTCACCAGATTTAACGCCGCTGGACTATTTCCTTTGGGGAACATTAAAGAATGAAGTTTATCGCGAGCCACCAACGACAGCGGAAGATATGCGACAACGTATTATTAGTGCATAAGCTGGCGGATAAGACGATGGAAAGATCGACGCCATACAAAATGGCCGCCATCGTTCCAGCGGAAGTGACGCCAACGCATGAGCCGCCATTGCAAGCGACGCCAGTGCAAGTGGCGTCATTACAAGTGACGCCGCCACCAACGGCGGGATCCTTAAGCGCGGAAATTGCTGCGCTTACGAGAAGGATGGAGCAACTCGAATCGGCGGTGCGCGCTGGTTTCAAACATCGCCCACGCAGCAATAGCAGAGGACGCTACTATAGGGGGCGCAGCCAGTCTCGCCACAGCAGCCGCCAGCGGGCTGAATTTTGTTATTTTCATGACAGGTTCAGAGAGAATTCATATAAATGCAGGCCTCCATGTAGCTGGTCGGGGCCAGATAAAAGATCCGCTATGGCGGAAAACTGAAAGGGTCGTCTTTCGTAGAGACAGTGACGATTTGTATTTAAAAAAACGTCTCATTATATTGGATACCAAGTGCGCTACATAATTTTTAATAGATACCGGAGCAGAGATTTCTTTTGTGCCTAAAGGAAGCGGTAGTGTTAAAAATCAGACTGACAATTTTAAGCTATATGCAGCAAACGGAACCGAGATCGATATGTTTGGCCATAGAAATCTGACTGTAACTCTTGGGGTTACGACGTCAGTTTCCGTGGAAATTTATTGTTGCCAGTGTTTCAAAAGCAATAATTGGTGCTGATTTTCTGCACCACTATAATCTGTTGGTTGATTTACGGAAACGTAGGTTGATCGATCAACAGACGCAACTATTCCGTACAGGAAAAATTACAAACGCACCCGTACCATCCATTTCTACAATAGATAGTAAAAACAGGTATAAGAAACTATTAACACGTTGACTGCCAGGCGTATTTACAAGGACTTGTCATTCAGGCCACGCGCGCCGCAATACCGAGCGTACGCTATCGGCTCCCGCGGTGACATAGACCAGATGCTCGCTCAGAGCGCATGGATTTCGAGAACTCTTACCCGAAAATAAGCAAGTATATTGTTAGATAACCGAACCTTCTACCCTGCACATCCACAGAACGCGTACCTGCAATGCATCGGAAACCCTCAACTCCGCGCACATCTGGCTAAAATAACCATCCTAACTATAGCTGCAAATGATCGTCTTGGAAAAATATTACCACTACTCAACAAACTGCAAAAAAAGTATAAGGCATATTCACACCTGGAGAAAACATAGTCATTGATGAAACGTTGACTCCATGGCGCGGAAGGGTCATCTTCAAACAATATATACCAAATAAAGCACATAAATACGGGATCAAATTATTCAAATTATGCTCCAGCGAAGGATTTACATGGTCAATGAAAATTTACTCTGGAAAATCAGCTGACGGTATTAGGGAAACCGGACTGGCACACAATGTATGACTACAACTTGCAGGTACAGTTTTCAACCAAGGACGAACGTTATATATTGATAATTTCTATACAAGCTATGAATTAGCTATATCATGTCCAAACCGCAAGACGCATGTAGTGGGAACACTTGGAAATAAAAAGAAATTCATCCCAAAAGAAATTGTTGAGTATAAATTACAAAAGGGAGAGATGGTATCCAAAGAGGATAATAACGGTATTGTAGTGCTCAAATGGAGAGACTCGCGGGACGTGAGAATTTTATCAACAAAGCATGCTCCCATCATGGTACCAAGTACAAGAAGCATTGGTGACATTTGTGCTGCTTCTACAAGCCAACAGTCATCCGGAAAATTGAAACCACAAGCTGTTCTAGCTTATAATAAAGGAAAGTGTGGTATAGATTATTCGGATCAAATGGTATCTTACGCCACTACCATGAGAAAAGGAATAAAATGGTACCGGAAACTAGGAATTCAACTTCTGCTGGGAATTTCAGTTGTAAACGCCCTGATAGTTTACAAAATGGCAACAAAGAAGAACATAAATGTTAGAAGGTATCGAGAATTATTAGCCACACAATTATTAGGGCTACCCGAAAATAGAAATTCTTCTCAAAGCAGTCAACATAATATTGCCGTGAGAAAAAATGCTTCCGGAATTAGTGTTAGACGTGCTTGCAAATTATGTTATTCGAATAAAAGACGTCATACAGACCGCTCAAAAGCACGAGAAAATGTAAAGAAGACAACAACTTTTTGTCCAAATTGCCCCGACCAACCTCAACTTTGTATACAATGTTTTAAAGTTTTACATTCTGCATAATTTGTTTAATAAACCATGTTTTTATATTGCTTTTACAACAATTTAATAGTTTTATTATACCCTGTGAAATATCCTTTCAAATACCTCCAAAGATCTTTCGTAAGTATGTCAAGTCAAATGAGCGTGTCACATACATGTGACTGACGCGGCCTAAATGGAACGCTTGCCGTCACCCGAATACGGGTGACGTGGCAGTCAACGTGTTAAATGAATACAAAGATATAACTAAATCCTCAACCAATAGTATACAGAAACATGGCGTGTAGCATCACATTCTTACACAAAGACCACCGATAGCAGGGAGAGCTCGCAGGTTACCACCGGAGAAACTACAAGCAGCCAAGCTGGAATTTCAGCTGATGCTCAAGGAAGGAACGGTAGTACCATCAAAAAGTCAATAGGCAAGTCCGCTGCACCTGGTAAAGGAGAAGAAGGTGAAGGCGACCTTACGGTGATTACCGCAGGTTGAATAGTGTAACTTTACCAGACAAATATCCGTTACCTCACATCCAGGATATACTAGTAGTACAGCATTTTGCCCAGGCGAAGATATTTACCGTTCTGGACTTAACGCGAGCATACCATCAGATTCCAATAGCGCCTGAAGACCGTGCCAAGACGGCAGTGATAACACCATTTGGCTTGTATGAATACGCAGTGATGCCATTTGGTCTTTGCAATGCTGCGCAGGCATTTCAGAGGCTAATGGATAATGTGCTGCGGGGTTGCCATTTTTGTCGATGCTATATAGATGATATCATTATCGCATCGGAAGATATGAAACTGCACCAGGAACATCTGGGAATTATTTTTAAAAATCTGAGGGAAAATGGCCTCACCATTAATTTGGCAAAATGCCAGTTCGCGCAGAATGCGGTTACTTATTTGGGGTGTCGTGTTACCAGTGAAGGTATCGCACCGTTGGATGAACGAGTAAGGGTCATCCAGGATTATCCGAGGCCAAATAATATTAACGGGCTACGGAGATTTTTAGGAATCATTCATTTCTATAGAAGATTCCTACCCAAGGCAGGCGAGACACAACTCCCATTAAATAAATTGCTCATAGGAGCGAAGAAAAAAGACAAAAGACAAATTATTTGGTTACCTAATGCTGAGGAAACTTTCGCGAAGTGTAAGAAGCAGGTGGCGGACGCAACCCTCTTGCACTTTCTACTACTAAATGCTAGGCTAGCCTTATCAACGGATGCATCGGACACAGCAGTCGGAGCTGTGCTTGAGCAGTGAAATAATGATCGTTGGGAGCTCATCGGATTTTTCTCTAGGAAGCTAGAGAAGGCACAAACCCGATATAGTACATACGACCGGGAACTCCTAGTGATTAACAAGAGTTTGAAATATTTTAAGCATATGGTGGAAGGGAGACAGTTGTTAATCAGATCGGATCATAAACCATTAGTTTAAGCTTTCCTCCAGAAATCTGATAAAGCATATCCACGGCAGCTCAGGCAACTGGACTTTATAGGTCAATTTTCAACACATCTGGAACATGTTTCCGGTGTTAAAAATATTGTGGCAGACTCGTTGTCACGCATAGAAAAGATCGATCTACCCATTTTACTATCCACAGAAGAGTTAATCAAGGCCCAAAATGAAGATCAGAAATTGAAAAGCATACTCCAGGGGACTAGACAAACCAGTAAATGGAGATTACAGCAGTTAAAAATTGATAATACAGATTCCTATATTTATTGCGATACATACAATAATGCAGTCAGACCGTATATTCCACAATGTCTGCGGAGAGGCATATTTAACAAGATACATAATTTATCACATCCGGTCGCACCACGAAGAAAATTATAGCCAGGACTTTTGTATGGCCACAGATGAGACGTGACATTACTGCTTGGGCACGTACTTGTGAAGAGTGTCAACGCAGTAAGGTCCACAGGCATAACCATAAACAACCTAAGCATATCCATATACCGTCAGGCAGATTTGATCACGTCAATATGGATACAGTTGGTCCTTTACCACCTTCTAATGGATACATCTATTGTCTGACAATTGTGGATAGGTTTTCAAGATGGCCAGAAGCAATACCGATCAAGGATCAGTCAGCAGACACCGTAGCAACAGTTTTTTATAATAGTTGGATTAGTAGCTTTGGTACACCTCTGACAATTACAACAGATCAAGGTACGCAGTTTGAGTCGCAGTTATTCAAATCATTATTAAGATTATTGGGTTGTGAACGAATCCGGACCACAGCTTACCATCCAGCATCCAATGGATTAATTGAACGGTGGCATCGTTCTCTAAAGACTGCAGTAGCCTGTCAGGGGAATAAAGACTTGGCAGAAGTGCTACCCACTATACTTCTGGGGTTAAGAACAAGTTTTAAAGGAGATATTAAAGCATCTGCAGCAGAAATGCTGTACGGTAATGCTATTAGACTGCCAGGTGAATTTTTCATTGAGCAAACTCAGCCAGAGCCGGAAAACTTCATCAGTAAATTCAGGCAACATATACGACAAATCAAGCCAACTCCCACTGCGCATCACACTAGAAAAAAACCCTTCGTCCATAATACGCTGTATTCCTGCACGCATGTTTTCCTGAAGCTGGAAACTAAGAAGCCACTCGATCCGTCTTATGAAGGACCGTTCGAGATTTTGGAGCGTGTAAAAAATGATATTTTTAAGATAGATTATAAGGGAAAACCGATCAACGTTCCGATCGAACGATTGAAACCGGCGTTTTTAGAAACTGATGGTAGTGTTACGCTATCGCGTGAACGGAGCCCCAATCCCCTAGTAACGACAAATGAGAAGTCGCCAACATAAATTGTAACAGTCTAAGCGATAAATAAACTAAGAGCGAAATTCGAAACCGAAAGGAAATGTACGCGACGCGATAGTCATATATCATTAAGTACCAACCACAGGTGGCCGAGCAAGGGAAAAGTCAGAACACGCAAGTCCCAAAACAATCGACTTTAGAAACTCCGAACCTAATTTGTTACGGGCCGTGAAAATCCAACTCAGACTAAAAAGTCACGTACAACCCACAAAGAAGTCGAGTCCTACAACATCCGGGGCTGGTCGCCACAGTTGCACCCCGAAACAAAAGGGCCTCTCGAGAGCCCTCGCGAACCCCCACCAACCCTCGGTACGTTTTCCCCGACTTTCGCGCGCTTTTCTCTGGCTTTCCCGCACTTTTCCCTTAGCTCACGCGCACCCTAACGCGCCACGCGGAAACGGAAACGTTGCCACCTCCACATGCCCAGTTTCAACGAGACCAACACCATTGGACAACACGAAACCGGGAGGAGGAGCAAGGAACTCGGGAAGAGGAAGCAGAGTCGTAATGGAAAGAAGAAGAAGCGACTTTCATCAGAACATTATTATTACTTGAACCAACAGTACCTTCGTACTCTAAACCTCAGAATAAATAGTCATTCTTTTTTTTCACTTTAACTTTGTGTTTGGTTCTTTCCGCGCTTTTCCACAAGCAGAGCGGTTCAGCGCTCCACGGGCAACCGAACCAACTCCAAATCCCCATATCCCACCAATCGCGGCGCAACAAAATTGGTGACAGCGGTGGGATAATTCAAAATAAAGAGGACAATTTGGAAAATTCATCCTCTACAGCCGGCTTGTGGAAGGCGCTTCATCAACGGTGCAATCTCTCTCTCCTGGGTTTTACACGGTTTCCCCAGGAGCAAGGATAAATATCGGAGAGAAGCGGTAAACTACGGCCGTGCCGAGTATCCTGGTTTATCGCACGCACGTTCGAGACAGCGGGAAGGAAGACCCCGGAAATCTGATCAGCAGCATTGCAACACGGCCATCGGACAGCTTCCCCAGGACCTGAAAATTCATCAATCGGGAAACCAACAGAGGAACGACGCATCGACATCGTACGAGCAGTGGAGTGGCAATTAGAGACACATAAGTGAAGTTTGCGTTTTAGAGAAGTAATAAGCATCGTCTTCCCCCCCAGCCAGCAAGGAGTAAGTTGCAAATTTATATTAATCCCGGAAACAATTAGCTAACATACATCGCAAACCGATTGCGTCGCGGAATCAAAAGGACATTTGCCAGTAGATCTTTTAAATTGAAATATGTCTGAAGTACCGACCCCAGTAGTACCGGTTCCGGAGGTAACTCCCACCGCCGTACCCCCGGTAAACAGCCTTCCATCCGCCGATCTACAAATTATTCCGCGTCAAACCCCCGAGATCGACGCGTACAGTCTCCCCGGCACAAGTAGCTCTTCAAATAACCACGAATATGCCGGCACTGAAGCATTCCAAGCCAAACCTGCGGAGCAATACATATCGCTAAAATTAGTAATTAATTCAATCCCCCAATTTGACGGAAACTCTTGCTCACTTGCGCGGTTTACAACACGTTGCAAAAGGGCATACAATTCGGTAAAACCAACAGACAGGTGGTTGCTTCTCGACTACATGCGAAATAAAATCACGGGTCAGGCCGATACATTAATAAACGGATACGCCGAACCAACCACGGTCGAGGAGCTAATAGGTTATCTAAAAGTAGCTTTCGAAGATAGACTTTCGCCGGACCACATTCTCGACGAGATAAGGGGGGTACGACAGGGCGCGCGCGAAAACACCAAAGCTTTCGGGGCACGGGTCCACGAGATTTTAACACGCGGCATCGAAACCGCGCGAGAAGAACTCCCCGTGACCGAATTCCCGGGTTATAGGAGCATCCTCGAGCGAAAAGCGACGTCGGGTTTCATAAGCGGTCTCTTTGATCACACAACCAGCCGACTTCTCGACTTTTCGACGCCATAAAAATGGCATCGTGCGCGAAGGAACCCATCGGCAACTCCACCCCTAGCCTCCTCGCTCCGGGCGCAAAAATATATCTGTCAGATATACAGCAACACGACCATCGCGAATGCTATAACTGTGGCAAACGGGGCCACCTACGCGTAAATTGCCCCCACAACACTCCTCGGCAAAACCCACCCCGGTGTAGGAATTGCGGAAAAACCGGCCATACCGAGGCAAATTGTTATAGGAACCAACAACGAAACAGGTATCTCGAGTCAAACCAAGCTACGGGAATCGAGCCGTCTTTAAACTACCGGGGGGAGGCGCAACGCAGCGCACCGCGCCTCGAGCCCCTCATAGCACGCGCCGCACCCACCGAATCTGTTTCGCGTGCCGAACAGACGGAATCTCGCGTTCTCCCGCCATATCAGTCACCCATGACCTCTTCAGGACGAGCACAGTCTCATTCCTCGTCGACACAGGCGCCGAATTAAACCTAATAAAATCCGGAAGTCTAACCCCCCACGCTAAAATCGACCCAAACGTCACGTATGAACTTGTAGGGATAGGTTCAGGAATGCCTCGCACACATGGGCAGGTGATCTTGAACCTGTACGGTAGCCAGGTAGAACTTCAAATCGTTAGCGACGACTTTCCCCTTGAGGAAACAGGAATCTTAGGGGTACCCTTCTTGAAAAAAACGGACGCCGCGGTAATATTCGGGAAAACCTCACCCACCGTCGTTCAACTTCGCGACCACAGGCTACCCTCTCGGCCCTCTTCATCATTCGAGCTACCCCCGCGTAGTAAAACGTTAATAACGCTACCCGTCACACAGAATAGGGAATTCGGATACATTAAACGCGTTGATGCCGGTCCGGGAATATTTATCGGAGAAGTCCTGGCCAAACAAGAGGGCGGTTTTGCGAAACTGTTCGCAATCAATACCAACCCAGGCCACATCACGCTCACTTTACAACCCCGCGAACTGGAAGACTTTCATGTCAAGCCACTAGCCCCGCGAACAGGCCCAAAGGAGGAGAAGGTTAAAACCATCGCCCTAAGAATCTCTAAATTACTCCAGACTCTCAAATTGGATGACCTGAACGAAGACAAAAAAGGAAGCCTCCTTGAGGTCATCGGGAAGTTTCCTTACCAATTCTATCTCCCCGAGGACGACCTAGGTAGTACCACACTTACCAGCCACTCCATTAGGACAACAGATGAAACCCCCATTAACACTAAACAATATAGGTTTCCCCCCGTCCATAAGGAAGAGATCGCGAACCAAGTCAATGCCTTGCTCGCTGGGAAATTAATCCAACCATCAGTCTCCCCGTACAACTCCCCCGTATGGATAGTGCCCAAGAAACCAGACGCAACGGGAAAACCCCGCTGGCGGATGGTAATAGATTACAGGAAACTAAACGATAAAACTATCGGCGACGCGTACCCCCTCCCTAACATCACCGACATTCTTGACCAACTTGGTCGCTCTAAGTACTTTAGCACCTTAGATTTAGCCTCGGGATTTCACCAGATACCTGTTTCAAACGAATCAAAACCAAAAACTGCCTTTTCGACACCCAATGGGCATTACGAGTTCAATCGTATGCCCTTTGGCCTCAAAAACGACCCCGCAACCTTCCAAAGGGTCATGGACATCGCCCTGTCCGGCCTAACGGGAACCGAGTTGTTCGTTTATATGGACGATATAGTAATCTACGCCAACTCCCTTACCGAACATACCCAGAAACTAAACACGCTACTATCGCGATTGCAGAACGCTGGTTTAACCCTACAGCCAGAAAAATGCTCCTTTCTCCGTAAGGAAGTCATTTACTTAGGACACGTCATCTCCAAAGACGGTGTAAAACTAGACCCCACAAAGATCGCAGCCTTCAAGCGATTCCCACTACCCAGAAATACAAAGAATATCAAGCAATTCCTAGGGCTCGTAGGCTACTATAGAAGGTTCATCCAAAACATGGCAAACATCGCCAAACCCCTTACCCAGCTACTCGCAAAAAATACCACTTTCGTATGGAATGATGCAGCTCAGGCAGCATTCGAAAAACTCCGAGACACAATTTGTTCAGAACCCATCCTCCAACTCCCAGATTTCACAGAACCCTTCTTAGTTACGACAGACGCCTCCAATTTCGCAATTGGAGCGGTGTTGAGCCAAGGCCCCGTCGGAAAGGACCTCCCTATCTCATATGCCTCCAGGACCCTAACCGAGACCGAAACTAGATACTCCACCATCGAAAAAGAGTTACTGGCTATAGTATTCGCCGTAACCCAATTTCGACCCTACATTTACGGGCAACAGTTCACTCTTATTACCGATCACCGACCCTTAGTTTGGTTACATAGTGTAAAGGACCCAACATCGAAAATAATGAGATGGCGCATAAAGCTCGAGGAATATGACTATAACATCATATACAAACCCGGAACGAAAAATGCCAACGCAGATGCGTTATCCAGAAACCCCATCAAACCCCAACCTACCTCCCCACTCCCGTCGCCAATGCCCACAGAATCAACTAACCCCCCCCCCCGGGGCTGCCCGTGTAGCACTCGCAAGCAACGGCGAGCTGCTGCCCACAGATCCACTGGATCCCAACCCTTCACCGACAGAAAATGAAGAATTAGTGGCTACCGTTTTCCTAACACATGGGAAGGCGGTACCAGCAACTGAAACCGGAAACGACATAGACTCAAACCCCCCTGACAGATTCCGACGAATACCACACCGCAGACGAGGAAGAGACACCTACACCCTCTGGGAGAACACCCTCTCAAAGAATAGAGCCACCCCTTCACACGACCGGAAATAGCTACGCAGAAGACGTAGACCAGGCAAGGATTGCGTTCACCCACATCGGAGACGATGTTCGAAACAGGAGGTTGGATAACCGGATAGGCTGTAGTACCAATCATTCCGGCCCAACCCCAGCTAGCGCACGCTCGGTGTTGGGATATGGTGTTGTTCTGGACGCAACGCCGTCAGCACCTGACAGAAGGAGAGAGAGTGCTGTACCGTTTATAATGACGGAGCACAAGGAAGAGAGTGAGGTGTATGCTGTCGGAACGCAATCCAAGCTAGAAACAATAGAAACGGAAATCAAAATAGAACAAACCCCCCACAGAAACACAAGACGAGATATCTTACCCATTAGAACCCCCAAAGACCGATCAGATACACAGACCCCTCCACTACCCACACTGAAACATTCCAAACACCACCTCTTTATGCGCCACGACAACCTCATACATTTTCTCCCAACAGACTACTCGGTGACAACCCAGACAGGCATGAATCTAATAGCACACAAAAAATTCACCACCAACCACCTAAAATCATACCACGTCGAAGTAGGGGATGCTCTGACTGTGCCAAACAATAACTATCACGTCTTCCATTTATTCACCAAAGCCACGCCCGACGAAACACCAAACCCCCAAGACCTCAGAACTTCACTAAATTCCTTAAAACAACTCATGGACACCCTGAAACTTAAAACTGCTAGCATCTCCACCACTCACAATGGATTGGACCCCATCAATTGGGACCAACTCCTATACCAGATAGGACAGGTATTCAATGACCCCCTATACGTATTCACAGCCTGCTCTGGAGAAATCATAACCCCAAACGAAACAGACAGACACCGCATCATCAAAGAACATCATGAATCAACCGTTGGAGGCCACAGGGGCATAAATAAACTAATCAGCCTCACTAAGGAAAAATTCTATTGGCCCAGAATGGCAAGACAAATCACAAACTTAGTCCGCTCCTGCCCCCTTTGCCAAAGGAATAAAATGCTTGCCGCCAGAACTAAACAGCCCATGCGTATCACGGATACCCCCAACACAGCCTTCGAAAAAGTACAGATGGATATCTTAGGCCCATTACCAATCTCAAAAAGGGGAAACCGATACCTGTTAACCCTTCAGGATAACCTGACCAAGTTTTCAGACGCCATCCCCTTAACAACAATAGACTCTGTAACTGTAGCCACTGCACTCGCGGAACAATTTATCAGCCGCTATGGATGCCCTAGGGCAATCCATACCGACCAGGGTCGAAACTTCACAAGCCACATAATGAAAACCTTCTGTAGGATCTTCAAGATCCAGAGGATTACATCTACCGCATTTCACCCACAATCCCTGGGTTCATTGGAACGGGCACACCGAGTCTTCATAGACTACCTAAAACATTATTGCACAAAAAGAGATTGGGACGACTGGATTAGATTTGGTATGTTTTCATACAATACCTCGGTCCACGAAGCAACCGGTTTCACCCCCCACGAATTAGTCTACGGTGTTAAAGCCCTCATTCCCTCCGAATTTGCCAAAGAAAAAATACCGCCCACATTTAACGACTACCTCGACAACCTATTTACAAGAATCAGTACCACCCAAGCCACAGCCGCGTCCAACCTAAACGAAGCAAAGCAAAAAACGAAGAATCTTTATGACAAAAATTTAAACCTTCCACGAAGACGATCACGTCTACTTATTAAAGGAACCGAAGACATCAAAATTCGACTCCGCTTGGTCAGGCCCCTACCGCGTAAGAACCGTACATAACGACCTTACAATAGAAATAGAATTAGGGCCAAATAAATACAAAACCATCCACGCAAACAAATTAAAACTAGCACTTATAAGACCCGATCCCTAAAAAGTAACAAGCACGAACCAACCCCCAAAACCACAAAGTACACTACAACCCAACACAATTGTAAACATAATACACCACCATGTATCAATAAAACCGGAAAACCTACACACCAACGACAGAACTACGACAAGATGTACAAAAATAACATAGAAAGGTGTCACCATAGGTAACACCTTTCCAATAAGGGGGGAGGTGTTACGCTATCGCGTGAACGGAGCCCCAATCCCCTAGTAACGACAAATGAGAAGTCGCCAACATAAATTGTAACAGTCTAAGCGATAAATAAACTAAGAGCGAAATTCGAAACCGAAAGGAAATGTACGCGACGCGATAGTCATATATCATTAAGTACCAACCACGGGTGGCCGAGCAAGGGAAAAGTCAGAACACGCAAGTCCCAAAACAATCGACTTTAGAAACTCCGAACCTAATTTATTACGGGCCGTGAAAATCCAACTCAGACTAAAAAGTCACGTACAACCCACAAAGAAGTCGAGTCCTACAACATCCGGGGCTGGTCGCCACATGTTGCACCCCGAAACATAAGGGCCTCTCGAGAGCCCTCGCGAACCCCCACCAACCCTCGGTACGCTTTCCCCGACTTTCGCGCGCTTTTCTCTGGCTTTCCCGCACTTTTCCCTTAGCTCACGCGCACCCTAACGCGCCACGCGGAAACGGAAACGTTGCCACCTCCACATGCCCAGTTTCAACGAGACCAACACCATTGGACAACACGAAACCGGGAGGAGGAGCAAGGAACTCGGGAAGAGGAAGCAGAGTCGTAATGGAAAGAAGAAGAAGCCACTTTCATCAGAACATTATTATTACTTGAACCAACAGTACCTTCGTACTCTAAACCTCAGAATAAATAGTCGTTCTTTTTTTTCACTTTAACTTTGTGTTTGGTTCTTTCCGCGCTTTTCCACAAGCAGAGCGGTTCAGCGCTCCACGGGCAACCGAACCAACTCCAAATCCCCATATTCCACCAATCGCGGCGCAACAGTAGTATTATAACTAATTTAAGGACTTACAAAAATACTAGAAGAGTTAATTTCTCAGCTTAAATGTTTTGTAGGGGACACCTAGGGATATTTATAATTCCTAGGGATCTTCCCCAGACACGAGAGCCACTAGCGACGTGAGGTGGTATCGCGGAGACGCGGTACATTTAGTTATAATAAAGACACCGTACTAAGCAGACGCTAGTCTCAAATATCTTACCCAGAACTACCCCACAGTTTAAACTGCTTAGGGGGGAGCGATGTCGCGATGCCAATAGGGAATCATGGAATACCCTAGATTAGATTAAGTTAGTTTACCTTCTATACATTTTATGTTTTATGTTTTAAATATGACAAATAGCGGGAAGTTCCGACGCTCATCCTCAATCCTGTTTAAGTGTCGGAGATTCTCAGCTGTCGAGTCAGTTTTGTTGAATAAAGCTTGTTAAACCCACGGGTAGTTATTCTTGAAAAGCTCTCCCATATTATTACAAAGTATTCGAACACGTAGTGCGCGATAGTTTATTTATATCGTATTAGCGCGCTACATTATAAACTGACGGTGTAACATCTAACGTCATTAGGCAGAATTATAAGCGGAGAGTGGGAGGCCATAGTTACTAAATAACAAAACTTAGGGGTTCTGTCGCAATGTTGCCACATCTGTTACAATCCTGGCCATCAGCAAAATGAATCGGCTCGAGCCGAGATTTTCATTCCTGTCGGACATAGACATAGCTGCTGAACCCCTGGAAACTTTTTTGTAGGTTCCATTCCCCTCGGGTATATTTTTATTAATTCCTAACTATATGACAATGATCAATTACCAATACTTTAAAAACATTTGTTAAATATTTTAATTTAATATACGTAATATGAAGTTAGAGCGCTTACCGTGCTACCGCTTCAAACAGTCTGATGTTTTATTACTATTTCGCCTTTCTTTTAGACCACACAATAGAATGTTTTATTCATATTTAGGATGTATTTCATGTATATACATATCTAATTTTATTCACTTCTTGTAAAATAATTTGTTGAACTTGTGAGATCAGGTTCTTATTACTGCTTGACATAGGTCAGGTATAGCCAACTGGCGGTCCACGGGCCACGCGTCTCATATTGCAGAGAATGAACGGCTGATTGTGAGATGGGCCATGTGCATTTCGCCAATACACACTATCTTTGTCTAGCATAGCTTTCTCTTAGAGCGAAGCATAAAATGGTCAAAAAGGACTATGGTGACATTGTATTGTTGTACAGTGTTAGATACCTGACCTGCCATCCAGTAGGCCCGCAGAACATCGTACCTTTTCGCGTCGCGACAGTAAAATCATAAAGCCATCGAGTTCCCTAAAATACAATTATCTTCTGGTCGTATATGATTATTACATTCTACAGCTGCAAGCTATATAACTATAAATTCGTACACCTCCCCTTTTTAGGATTAGTAGGCTTTCCGAAACTCAGAGCGCTTTATGACTTTATTCTCTGCGAACCATTAGCTGCACATGTGCACCTCGCGCGAGTCACCCTCAGGTCAATCACTACCTGAGAACGACCGGTAGACGGGGGCGGTTAATTTCCACTTCCACCAAATCTTGGAACATCCCTCCCGTCACCTCTCCATATCGCAAAAACACGTATTAACCAATCCGCAAGTTACCGTCAAGAAATACGCCCTTCACTAGAATTTAGCGAGTCTTCGTAAAGGCGAACAGAACGAAGACTCATTAGATAAAACCTAACAGTCGAAAAGTACAGATCCAAGTCAAATAACTTTAAACTTCAGCCAAAGAAATAAAGACGAATATTTATACTTTAAAACTTGGCTTATTTCATCCTTACGGGTTTACGACACGAAAATTTGGCGCAGTCGGGGACCGTCAACGGTGCAAGAATAACTAAACTTTATTCAAAGTGTTCTTCGCCTGTGGATTCTTATCCTTTGTGATGGGAAACAAAAAGTGTCCACTCCGAAGGTCCACGAGTCTAAGAGTATCTTCACGGCAACGAAAGTCAACCTGCAGCACGTCCAACGACTTCACCGATATGTGGAAAGTACACTCTCAGGTTCCGTTGCTTTGTAATCGCCTTTATTAACTCAACATCATACACCATGTCTAAACCGAATTCACCAGACAACACGTTCGAATCATCGAACTCTTCGTCTGACTTCCCAATTCAATTCCTATGTAGTCTAATCCCTAAAGAATTCTCCGGTAACCGATTCGAGCTCGGACAGTTCATAGCAAACTGTAACAACGCCAACGAACTCGCATCGGAAAGACAGAAAACCCCTCTGCTTTATTTTATTCTTTCGAAAATTTTCGGTAACGCTAAGGAGCAGTTAGCTTTACAGAATTTTAATAACTGGTCAGAGTTAAAAGAACAGCTAAAGAGACTCTACCAAGATAAAAAACATTATTGCCAGATAATGGAGGAATTAAATAATAGTAAGCAACTTCATTCAGAAAATATATGTAACTTCTATCAAAGACTCATAACTCTGTCGTCTAGAGCGATTGGCGCGATACAGCAATATTCTACTGATCCTTTAGAAATACCGGGAAAGAAAAGATCAGTAGAAAAAACCATTAAACAGATTCGTATACCACAGTAACCCGCACATTTCGCAAATGCTTCGATGGAAGGATTTTGGCAATTTAAATTCTGCTTACACCGCCGCGGTAGCGGAAGAACGCGCGTTAAACATGCACAGAAACACCAAACAAAGATCTTGTACCAATTGTGGTAGAACAAACCACGAAACATCGCAGTGT
This sequence comes from Nomada fabriciana, assembly GCA_907165295.1. Lineage (NCBI taxonomy): Eukaryota > Metazoa > Arthropoda > Insecta > Hymenoptera > Apidae > Nomada > Nomada fabriciana. The sequence goes on from OU015689.1 coordinate 14,325,766, forward strand.
AGATCAAGTCAACCACAAACCACATTCAAAATTCTAGCCAAAATCAGCCCCTTTATCGAGCACAAAATTCTTCTCCAGTTTCAAATCAAACAAATAGTAGACAGAACACCAACCATTGTAAATTTTGTAACTATTGCAAAAAAGAAGGACATTTGATAAACGAGTGTAGAAAGAGAGAATTTAACAATAATCGTAGACAGCCGCCTAACAATGATCCGAGACAATTTAATAATAACCATAGGCAACAGTCGTCTAATAACAATCCTCCTCGGACACAGTATCCTTCGGTACATTTAAACTACCAAGGGTCCCCAGGGACGAATACCACGCTGGCGGACGAAATTTCTCAACTAACGATGTTCGAGAACTAAACGTATCCATTAAAAACGACAACTTAGATTACATTACCGCATTTTCACGCTATTCTAAAGACTGCAACATAGTCTTCAAATTTTTAATAGATACAGGCGCAAACGTTTCACTAATTAAAGCTTGTAAATTGCATCCAAATACACGCTTTGATCGTAAAGATAAACTAATATTGCACGGTCTTAGTCCAAACACCCCTGTGGAAACCGTAGGGAGCTGCAAAATTCCAAATCAACTACAGGATACGAGAATTGATGTCAAATTCTATATCCTAAATCAAGCAACAAACGCCCCATTCGACGGCTTATTAGGAAAAGACTTTTTACAATTGGAATCGGCGACAATAGATTATAAATCGCAAACTTTATCCCTTAAATCCGTACCACTCGCGATTCAATTAAACGATCAAAACTCCGAAATTTACGATATAAATCTAATTAATCTAAAAGCTCGATCAGAAACTCTCGTTAAAATCGATATCCAAAACCCAGAAATACAAGAAGGCATAATTCCAGATATCGAAGTACAAAGAGGCGTCTACTTATCAAAGGCAATAGCAACGGTAAATAGAAATAATAAAGCTTACGCGCTACTATCTTAAACACGCGTATAATTGATCAACGAGTAAAACCCATCTCAGTATGTTTAGGACAAGTCCCACAAAGCACTGTAATGCTTCTCTCAAATAACCACAATAAACCTCTAGTAAACCAGGAATCGTTATTAAACAAAAATTGAAGACTAGAACACTTAAATTCTGAAGAGAAAGAATCAGTCTTAAAAATTTGTACAAAATATACCGACATATTTCATTTCCCAGACGATACTTTGACCACGACGGACGCAATAGAACACGAAATAAACGTAAACGACCCAACACCCATTTACACTAAATCATACAGATACCCCGAAATCCACAAAGTCGAAGTGAATAAACAAATCGATAAGATGCTAAAACAAGGTATCATACGGAGTTCAGTTTCTCCATGGTCCTCTCCTTTGTGGATAGTTCCAAAAAAGTTAGATTCTTCCGGCGAACGGAAATGGAGAGTCGTGATCGATTACAGACGATTAAGCGATGTAACGGTCGGCGATGCTTACCCCTTACCTATTATCGAAGATATATTAGATCAACTAGGGCACTCGAAATACTTTACAACGTTAGACTTAGCTTCTGGATTCCACCAAATTCCAATGCGCGATGCCGATAAACAAAAAACAGCTTTTTCAACACCCTCAGGTCATTACGAATTTACACGAATGCCTTTTGGACTTAGAAACGCTCCTGCGACATTCCAAAGGTTGATGAATTCCATCCTGACGGGTTTACAAGGACTCCAATGCTTTGTCTATCTCGATGATATAGTCATAGAGCAGTCTAACCACATCAAGACCACATCTAACAAACCATTTGAAAGACTCGCACTCGACATTGCAGGACCTTTGCCGCAGACCTTAAACAATAACCGATACATGCTGACCATGCAAGACGACCTTACAAAGTTTTCATACGCCATACGTCTTCAAAATCACGAAGCACAAACAATAGCTACCGAACTTTCTAAATTTATAACACTATTCGGAATCCCCAAGACAATACTCACTGACCAAGGGACCGACTTCACCTCAAAATTAATCAAAGAACTGAGTAGATTATTTAATACGAAACACATCTTATCTTCTCCTTACCATCCTCAAAGTAACGGTGCATTAGAAAGATCACACTTAACGTTGAAGGATTATTTAAAACATTACATAAATCAGAAACAATCAGACTGGGACGAACTCAAATCATCCGCAATGATGGCTTACAATAGTCATGTACATAAATCGACCGGCTTTACGCCATACGAAACTCTTTTCGGTAGCAAACCTTATCTGCCTAGTAGCATAACCCAGGAGCCCACACTTAATTATTCATATGACGACTACATCGTAAATTTAAAGCAAAAGTTAAATTATACACAAAAGGTAGCTAGGGACAATCTAATCGAATCCAAAACAAAGTCAAAATCCTACTACGATAAGAAAATAGTTACACACAAATACAAAGTCAATGACCTAGTATATGTCTTAAATAAACAAAGTACACCGGGATTAAACAAGAAATTGTCAGCAAATTATAAGGGTCCATACAAGATAATGAAAATTAACTCGAACAATACGGTTCAGTTAAAAACCAATAGAAAGTTAGTAACGTATCATACTAATATGTTGAAACCTTCTGTTTCAGGCGACTAATTAAGATGGACAAGATATACCGTATCTATTTCCTCCTAATGATAACTTTCAACACGACTAAGGCTGCGGTGAAAGTGGAACCGATTTTCGGTTTGACGACGTCGTACAAAAATCAAAGCCCTTAGAATCAATGGAAGCGGTGATACTGCATGTGATCCGAATCGTACGAAGATGCGAGGCACTTCGACGATTTTTGTTTTTTTCGTGCGATCTCAAGTGGCTGGCCGCACCGTAGCGAGAGTCGTGGCCGTTTTTTCATCATAGGTTCGTCCTAAATAAACAGAAATACGATCTTTTCGTCCGAATTCACTAGCCGATCAAACGAGTATGATTTTTTCGGATGCGAACTGTGCGTATCTCTTGAAATTGAGAGCGCTCGCGCTTCATTCCCGCCACTGCACCGGTCCCCTCGCCCAGGTTTGAGTGGAAGGAGCAAACTGATACATTTTGACTAGCCGACATGTCCCGGCGGCAGGCAACTTAAGAAAACAAACATATGTCTTCGTATCCATGAGACCTAGGGCCCCCCTAGGGTTCGAGTGGAAGGAGCAAACTAAATGCCTTCGTATCCGTGAGACAACACTAATGCAACCGTGTAACTATATTATTGTTACTTATTTTGTCATGAAAATTGTATTAAAATATTATTGGGGTTGCTGTGATTAAAATGAGCCTAAACACGATACAATTTGAAGCATATTTAGGCGTGCATCATAGAGAAGCGTTTCGCAGATTCGGTCGAAATAGTACATGCAGCCACTTTCACCACCCTATTTTGGACAGCCGATTCGCAGTCCACATACGACGTCGTCAAACCGAAAATCGGTTCCACTTAGTTTGCTCCTTCCACTCGAACCTTAGGGGGGCCCCTCCAGTGGTGGGGATGAAGTGGTCAAACTGAGAGAGTTGAAACACGTGTTTCCTCCCCACTGCTGCTTCTTTACTAAATCTCCGGACCCTAACGACTATAGGTATAACGACGAGTTGGTATTTCTGTGACGTACTTCGTGCAAGATGTACATGAATTTGGCTGAGTTTAATTACTTGTTGGACAATCCTTTCTTAAGATTGTTCCTAGTAGACGAACTATTTCCGGAGTCGGACCAATGAAATCTTTCTTTCACGAGAAGTGAGTGGGGAATACCACACGTTATTTCCGGATCTATTAAATCGACCGGATAAATTTCGCGAATATTTTCGAATGACTCCGGAAACATTTTTCTACATTTTAAGTGGAATAGAAGAAGCATTGAAGAAGCAATCAAATTTTCGGAAATGCATTTCTCCAACAGAAAGACTTGCTGTTACGTTAAGGTAAGGGGTGTTTTATCATGAATCATTTAAATACAAAAATACGAAATCTTTTATTTTGCATTACATATATGTATATATATAGTTATTTTATTATATCTTATATTACTACTGATTCTCCCTCGCTTCTACCTCGCGGAAAACATTTTCCAGTTTGCCGCGGACGATATGTTTTCTGCCCTGTGGTACTTTTCGCAGTGAGTCCACCAGGCTCATCATATAATAGTAGGTAATAGTAGTAGTAACATCAGCTAATAGTAGTAACATCAGCAGTCGGGGTCGAAAGTAACAACAGCAGTCGGGGCCGAAAGTAACGTTTGTTTTCGCTATTTTTACAATGTAATGTTTTCGCTATTTTTACAATGCGATACCCGACAATCCTATTCAGAAACATCTGGCATATTAATCCTCGGTCGTTTTACCAATAAAACAACTCGCTGAATTGTCTCTGAATAGTAATTACCGTATCGTAAACCTTAATTACCGAAAAAACCACGTCCAACCCTTGGGCCCACTGATTGGACGACACTACGTGTCCATTATTAGCATATAAGCAAGCACCTTTTTTAATAAGGTCATTATTCGTAAAGAAACACGAAAAGAGCAACACTTCTCTTTCCTTCCGCAATTATACAAGTGTCGAGATATTGAATATTCCGGCTGGTCTTTGACAAGCAACAACTTACAACTATTAGTTGACGACTATTAACGATCGAAAGATCATCCGCTGGTATTTAACACTACTTTGCTATTACTAAGGTAAGTCTTCTTATTAAATTGTATTATAAATTTGATTTTCTTCAACAAATACAAATTATGATTACACTTTTATTAGAATGCCACGTACGAAAGTTAGGACAACCGATAGGGGCACAAAACATATTTCAATATATGAAGCTGCTTATGATGATATCATGGAAAATGGATTATCTGTTCGCAATGCAGCTAAAAAATATGAATTGTGCCACGTGTCTTTGGCAAGATATATGAAGAAAAAACAGAAAGCTTTAGACGAAGGAATAGCTTCTCCAGTGACAATGGGTTATAGACCATGGAATAGAATTTTCAATGAAAGGCAGGAAGAAATAATGGTAAAGTATTTAATAAGAGCTGCGGATATATATTATGGGTTTGGTTCAAAAGAAATAAGAAGATTTGCATATGAGCTTGCACAGAAATATAAATTACCTGTGCCATGTCAGTGGGAGAATAAAAAAATGGCCAGTGAAGATTGGTTCACAAACTTTATGAAAAGACACTCACAATTGTCTATACGACGTCCAGAGCCTACCAGTCTATCCCGTGCCACTAGCTTCAATGAAGCAAACATTGTCGCCTTTTTTGAAAATTTAAAAAAGGTTCTCGATATATATCATTTTGGAGCGAAAGATATTTACAATCTTGATGAAACGGGCGTCACTACGGTTCAAAAACCAGACAGGATAGTTGCAAAGAAAGGATCCAAGCAAGTTGGAGCATTGACATCCGCTGAACGAGGGCAGCTAGTCACTGTAACTTGTGCCATTAATGCCGTTGGTAATTTCATACCACCCATGTTTATATTTCCACGACTTAGGTATAAAGATCATTTTGTGAGAGATGGTCCAACTGGATGCATCGGAAGTGGAAACGTCAGTGGGTGGATGCAAGAGAAGGATTTTCTTATATTTTTGAAACACTTTCAAAGATACACAGCAGCAACAAAGGAGAAAAAGGTCCTACTACTGCTAGATAACCATCCATCACACATTTCAATTGAAGCACTTGATTATTGTTCCGGAAGTGGTATAGTAGTCTTGTCATTTCCACCTCATTGCTCACACAAATTACAACCACTAGATCGATCAGTATATGGACCACTGAAAAAGGCAATTAATACCTTGGCAGATGCTTGGATGCGAAACAATCCACGGAAGACTATGAATATTTACAACATTCCATCTATAGTTGCAGTAGCCCTTCCGATGGCTATGACCATGAACAATATTCAAGCAGGCTTTAGATGTACAGGAATATTTCCATTCAATAGTGATATATTTACACCTTTAGATTACGCTCCATCGTATGTGACTGACAGATTACTATCGTCACCTGTTAACGGAAATGAAGTCATCGAACAAATAAATCACGAGTTCACGCCCGAACTGGTAAGACCTTTTCCGAAAGCTCTACCTCGGATAGACTCAAATAGAGGTAGAAAGAAAAGAAAATCAACAATTTATACTGAATCTTGTGAGAGGGAAAAAATCAGGGCAGAACAAGAAGAAAAACGGGGGAAAAAAGTGAACCAAAAAATGGTGTGTTACTATCGACCCCATGCCGTGTTACAACCGCCCCATACCCGGGGGCGGTTGTAACACTTTCTCCGTTCTCGGTTTTTTATTAATAACTTGGACATTACTTGTCATAGAGCGAAAATACTATATCTCAATAATGTCAGATAACTATGGAAGACGTTAATACAAAATTTATTGTTGTTAATGTAATAGTTATTGCGTAATTGTAGTTCAAAGTCAAAATGTTACTTTCGACCCCGGTCTCCCCTACTCTGCATCATGGACTACATTTTTGTTCTCCCTCAATGACAGAATTTTCTGCCGCTCTAAATGGAGCACCGCGTCAAACGCCCTTCCTCGATCGGTTTTCGGCCTTTTCCTTGAAACTGCTGTAGACGCTTCAAGATCTCCGGCTCTCTTCACCCTCGGCGCTTCATCCTCTTTGCCGACACACGTTCGGGGGTTTTATCGTCCCGAACGGGTTGCGGCTGCTCTTCCACTTCTGGCACCTGCAGTTGTGACAGATTGTCACTCATCTGCTGGGGCACGCATTGATCGTTTAAAAACTGCAGCGAAGCGAAATGCACCCAGGTTGAATTGGGCGTCATCTCGCCTGCGTCACCTGACCGCACTCGGTTCATCTTTTGCGTCTCTCGGCGAAATGTGTCCCGCAAACTCCTCCACTTCATGTTAACTACGTTGACTAAGACAAAAATAAATTATGCAATATTTATTCCATTACAGATTTCTTTCTACTGGTGCATCGTTCAGATCGCTGAGCTTTTCATATAGAATGTTACATACGACAATAAGATTAATTGTATATGATACCTGTCACGCCATATGGAAATCTTTTTGTGCGCAACATATGTCGATTCCCACCACACAGCGTTTGGAAAATATTGTAGGATTGCGAAGCGCCCAACGTCCAGGTACATGGCGTTTATGACATGCTACCTGGGACACAGCTGGTCTGCAGGCGAGCAGTGCCTGCAGAACCGTGTCCTCTGCTTCCTAGGTTTTAAGGATATCTTTAAGGATACGAATGAGAGAGAGAGAGAGATGGGGGAGAGAGAGAGAGAGAGGGGAGAGAGGGGAGCATGACTGAGGATGTACGAATGTATGAATGAGGACAGTGTAGTTGGAACAGCGTAGCAGTGTAGACCGAGCGACAGAGTAGATTGAACTGCGTAGAAGTGTAGTATAGCGTAGTACAAGATAGAGTAGAACTTCTTGAATAAATATAACCGTTCCGCGTCAATTACATTACACTTACACCGGCTTGACTTTATTAAAACTTCCAATCCCACAATCTTTTTGGGGGCTCGTCCGGGATTGAGTGAGCAACGAAGTTAAGCCGCGTAAGTGTAAACTGTGTGGACTGTGCAGATTTTGTGGACTGTGTGAACTGTGCAGATTTTGTGGACCGTATAGATTTTGCGAAACGTCCATTCGGGATGAATAAGAGCCCGAGTGAGTTTACGGTGGTCGAGTTGAAAGGAATTTTAAAAGCGAAAGGTTTGAGTTCATTCGGCGCGAAACAAGAGCTCATTAACAGGCTCATGATGAGCGACCCGTCGGGTATGTGGATGAACGAGGGAACACATGACGCTGCCGAAGGACCCGCGAATGAAGATTCGGGTGTTATCACACTGCCCAGTGCGAGCTCGCCAAGGACGCCAAACCTACCTGCAGGCGAGGCAACGACCAGCGAAGGCGGAAAAGGAGCTGATGGAGAGCGAAGTGCAGAGGTTGAGACGTGAGGTGGACTGGTTGCGTGAAACGCGGACGACGAGCGTTAGGGAACCGGTGAATTGGAATCAGGTTGCGCCGGTAAGGATCGATGGATCGAGAATTATTTCGACGGAAAGGGCGAAACCTTCGATGTTTGGGAGGCGCAATTAAGAACAGTGCGAACAACCTACAGGCTGGACGACGACACAGCGAAGGCACTGGCAGTCTCGCGACTAAGAAATCGGGCTCTCGAATGGTTTCATTCGAAGCCAGAGCACGTGGCTATGCAAGTGGACGCATTGATAAGAGAATTGAAGGGCATCTTCGGCAACAGGACGAACCGTATAGCGGCCCGCAGGGAATTCGAGGCCCGAATTTGGAAAAGGGAGGAGACATTCGCCGAGTACGCCCATTGCAAGATTATATTGGGAAACCGCATCCGCATCGACGAGGAGGACCTGATAGACTACACGATCGACGGGATATCGGATGATTCGCTGAAGAATCATGCGAGGCTGCAACGCTTCAAGACGCATGCATCACTCGTGGAGGCGTTCGAGGGAGTAACGCTGCCCACTGGATAGAAGGGGACGCGATTTGGCGCGGAAGTGCGCGAACAACATTGGCCAGAAAATATGCAACGATTCAACAGCGTAGTGCAGCGTCGAAGTGCGGCGATGTGGCGAGCGCCAGGCGGACGCTGGCGAGAAGACGAGACCCAGCGATGGGACAACCAACCCCGCTGGCGAGAAGACGAGGTCCGGAGATGGGACAACGCACCCCAGCGAAGATATGAGGAGGTCCAGCGACGAGATGATGGATACCCGCGACGGGAAATGCGGGATGAGCGGCCAGGTAGGTGCTACAGCTGTGGCGGTCGCAATCACTTTTTCTACAATTGTCCGCTGAGGAGCAGAGGATTGAAATGTTTCGAGTGCAGGGCATTTGGCCATATAGCAGCAAATTGCCCGACAATAAAAAAAGGGCAATCAACGAGATCCAAGCCGTACGGCAGACACCGTCTGAAGGGGATTTCAAGAGGGTGTTTGTTTGCGAGCGCAAAGACAGCGACGACGTTCGACCGAGGATATACATAGAGCAGGTAGCAGAGGCGAGGCCGTCTACGCCAAAATCCTACAGTTGCGAAAAACTAGGAGACCGACCAACGGATTGCCCAGCAAAGGTGCAGGTAGCCGAGTGCTACGGGTGTCAAGGGTTTGGACACATGGCGCCCAACCGTCCAGAGAGGCCACCAGCCCCGGTGAACGATCAACTGGCGACACGACCATCGACAGGGGATCTTTTGTACAAGACCGTAGACAGTGAGGTCAATTTACCTGTACCGACTTTGCGAAAAAGTATGATCAAGCGACCGAGCGAGGATAATCATCCTGTAGTGAGAACAGTGTCTGTTGCGAACCGCGATTCGCAGCTTGCGAATCTTGAAAAGACTATCCGTTACCGCGATAATCGTAATAGTCGGTTTCATAAAAAGGGTGGCAAACTTAAAAAATCTTCGGTCATGGTTGAAGAAAGAATAAATAATTTCAGGCAATTTAATGAGGTTGTCCAGCGTAAAGAATTGTCGCAGAAAAAGCGAAATGAGGGTCTTCAAAAAAATCGACGCGAAAGTAGAACTACAGTTAATAAGAAATTTAATAAAAATGTTATGCACGTAGACTCCTTGAGTTACAACCTCCGTTCGCCGTACAGGTCGGTACGCCAAAGGAGCATGCACGGTACCCTAAGAGAAGCGCGGTGGGAAAACCCACGAGTGAATGGTGGCGAGCGTTTTGCGATGCGAAAATTTATTGACCGTATACCTGCGAAAAGAAGGCGCGGTAGGTTCAAAAAATGTACAGAGGAGAGCATGCGATATCTGAGGTCACATATCCTTGCAGGGGGGTCGAGTGTAGGATTGCGAAGCGTCCAACGTCCAGGTACATGGCGTTTATGACATGCTACCTGGGACACAGCTGGTCTGCAGGCGAGCAGTGCCTGCAGAACCTTGTCCTCTGCTTCCTAGGTTTTAAGGATATCTTTAAGGATACGAATGAGAGAGAGAGAGAGTGAGAGAGGGGGGGGGGGAGAGGGGAGCATGACTGAGGATGTACGAATGTATGAATGAGGACAGTGTAGTTGGAACAGCGTAGCAGTGTAGACCGAGCGACAGAGTAGTTTGAACTGCGTAGAAGTGTAGTATAGCGTAGTACAAGATAGAGTAGAACTTCTTGAATAAATATAACCGTTCCGCGTCAATTACATTACACTTACACTGGCTTGACTTTATTAAAACTTCCAATCCCACAATATTGCGAATGATTTTTTTAATATTTGGAATTTTCCTAACTGCGTTGGATGCATTAACGGGACACACATCCGGATTAAATGTCCAAACAATTCCGGATCTCAATATTATAATTATAAGCAATACTTTTCCATCGCGTTGCAAGGTGTAGCCGACGCTAACTACAAATTTATCAGTATAGATGTGGGGGCTTATGGAAAACAAAGTCATGGTGGCATATTTTCTGAGTCAGACATATACAATCTTTTAGAAGCATCTTTTAGAGCACTACCAAATACACAAATTGTAGCACCATACGTTTTGTTGGGTGATGAAGCGTACCCACTGATATTATATTTGCTTAGACCATATTCTAGGCAAAATCTAACAAACGAAGAACGGATATTCAACTTTAGATTGTCCAGAGCTCGACGATGAATGTGCTTTTGGAATTTTAGTGACCAAATGGAGATGTTTAAGGACGGAGTTGCAAGTGCACCCAACCCGTGTAGACATAATTGTGAAATGTGTATGTTTACTGCATAATATAGTAATTGATAAAGAGGGTTCCACTGTGCCAGCACAGACCAGGGAAACTGGCAATGAAGGAAATGCAATTGTTTCAAGGCGCCACAATCATGCTGGTAGAGCAGCGTACACAAATAGAGATAGCTAGTAAAGCAGCGTACACAAATAGAGATATATATATAAATATTATCTTAATAACAGCGTAGGAGATCTACCAAATTTGTAATCTTAAATATAAACAAATTTACACTTACCGCTCATTAGAGAGCCAAGACCAAAGCCAATACACGACACTAGTAACCGCAAAATCATTAATACAAACATAACCACCGGACCTGTAACAAGGGCTCAACTAAGACGACTTCTGGAAGAAGAGGAAAGATGCCGAACAGAAGAAAATCAGCATGGCCGCAGACGATCACCACCCCGAATCACTTCCATAAACATGGAATAATTTTTAGGCAACGAACTCTCGCTATCATTTTTTATCTATTCATTTATCGTACTATATCACTACAGTAACCGTTTAAGTGTAAGTGTAGTATTCCATGTAGCTATAATTGTAAATGTAACTTTTATTCTTTTCTCGTAGTTGTAAGAGCGAACAGACACCAAATTGTTTCTAGACATCATAATTAATTTACTTTTAAGAATGCGTAAATCAATCTAAAGGTGGGAGGTGTCAGATACCTGACCTGCCACCCAGCACGCCCGCAAAACATCGTACCTTTTCGCGTCGCGACAGTAAAATCATAAAGCCATCGAGTTCCCTAAAATACAATTATCTTCTTGTCGTATATGATTATTACATTCTACAGCTGCAAGCTATATAACTATAAATTCGTACATCTTTTTAGGATTAGTAGGCTTTCCTAAACTCAGAGCGCTTTATGCGATCTCAGATGACTTTAAATGCGATAATACTTTATACATGTAGGTAGAGATGGTTCGCACATACACAAGAAAGATTAATCAGGGATCATGGTGTCCAAAAAAATATGGAGGAAGCCACAATAAAAGTTAAATCGAAAAAATGACTATACATCAAGCTGCAGAAACATATAATGACCCATATACAACTCTGCAAAGACGAATCACTTCAAATCAAAATGTTGTTAGGTGTCGTGGTGGACAGCCAATCATGGACGAAGAAGCAGAAAAGCAATTGGCTGATCGCTTAATTTACTTAGCAAGCCGTGGATTTGGCATAACACCAAAGAACGTCCGAAAATACGCTTATGATTTTGCAATACTGCATAATCTAAAGCAGGGCTCGGAATTAAGTGAACTTTTGGGCCGATTTTCAGGGGCAACCCCTTTCTCCGGCTGCACTCCGGTCTCATTAGGGCGACACCCGTATCCGTAGGTTTCCACATCACCCATGGGGTACTATTATCGATGCGTTTTTTTTTTGTCAGTGGTATCCCCTGTAGGCCTATTCCACTGTGTCGCACGATAAAAACTAAATACTGAAAATGCTTTCCACTGTCAAAATTTTAATCAAGTTTGGAAAAACCAGATTTTCGCGCACGTTTAGACGTGCTGGGCAAATTTAAAATATCCACGGACAAACTGGACGTCGCTGTCCCTATCATTCCCGCGAGCAAGGGATCGTTTAACGCTGTGCGCTGTTCTGTCTTAATGCTACGCATTTTCGAGAACGAACATTCACACAAATACGTTGATCCGAACATTGAAAAAATACGGAGGGCGAAATTTCTGAGATTAGGGCACGTTGATTCTTCTATTGTTTTGAAAAATTCGGCTCCCTTTCCTTCCCTCGTTTTCAAAGAAATGACGTGCTGAAGATGACACAGTTCTTGTTGATACACGTGGGCCTGTTCTTCGATTTTTACAGTCAGGGGATTCTCAAAGAGAATTAGATCTTTTCTGAGCGATTCGAAGTCAGTGAAACGCTTATCGAACTGATCTATCACCGATCGAAGAATATGAAAATGATTCTCGAAAACACAGTTATTGCCGAATTCTTCGAAAATGATTCTACAGGAGGGAAAATAGAAAAAAAAATTCTTCGGAAAGGAGATGACTTTGGAGAACTAATAGCATCCTACGAAAAGAATCAACGTGGCTACACAATTGTGTGATACTTTGGTCAGGTTTTTGCAGATCCTTGTTTAAGTCGCTCAAATGGTTGGCTAAATCTACTATAAATGAGAATTCACAAAGGAAACCCACATCTATTAATAAAGGTAAATATTCCTCTCCATTTGAACTTGGATGTTCTTGCAAGAAATGAAAAATTTCATTTCTTATAGCAAAGAACGTACTTAAACATTTTGCTGCACTGAGCCACCGTACTTCGCAATATAAAGGGACATCAGTATATGCAGCGTTATACGTTTCAAGAAATTCTATAAATTTCCTGTGAGATAGAAATTTATTTCCGCCTTTGGTGAAATTGATTATTTTCGTAACCTTTTCCATCGCGGAAGATAATTTTATATCTTTCCCGCATAACGCTTCCTGATGTATGATACAATGTATCATTGGAAATGTAAACCCGTGTTTTTTAAATTGCCCATTCAGTCCTACATACTTTTGAACCTATCATGGCTTTCGCACCATCTGTTACAACTGCAGAACATTTTGACAAATCGGCTTGGAATTTTTGAACAGTGTTCTGTACTGCGTTAAAGATATCAAGCCCTGTCGTTGTGTCATGCAAAGGCACGAAGTCCAAAAGCTCCTCGACATACGAAAAATCTTGATTGAATTTTGTACAATTCGAACGAAAATGCTCAATTGACTCGTTTGCAGGATATCGGTGTTTTTGTCCAGACACAAAGAAAAATAACGACATGAGCTTAATAGTGCAGTTAACTTCTGTTCGAGAGATGTGCCTCTGTCAAAAATTCGGGAGCTCACAGTTTTATCGCTAAGGGGGATGCTCGCAATGTCTTCAAGTGTTATACACTTTCCGAAGGATGTAACCGCTACAGTGAGACATTTCTTTATGAAATCGCCCTCAGCGAACGGTTTACCCTGCTTCGCTATTAAATGGGATATAGCGTAAGAAGGTATGCAAGCTGTTTCAGAAGAAGAAGAATCGTCAGAGATATATGTACGAGATTCTTCATGAACTAATTTGAACCCCTCTAGTAAAGCAAGTTTTTCGCGGCCTTGATACGGTGCATATTCTTGCGAATGATGACATGTAAAGTGACGTTCGATACTACTTTTCGTTACTAGAGTAGGCTGAAATCAGCAAAGAAGATACATCGTACGTTTACTAATTTTAGCGAAACAAAATTTTTCCCATACCTTGTTAAAATTTTGATAGTATGTCTGCTATCCAGACATTTTGTTAATAGTCTAAATTTCACTGAACAAAATACGTATATTTTTAAAAATACTGCACAAATGACGCAAGAGTTGATGTAAACTGTTTAATAGGTAAAAGAAATATGTCCTTTTTTTTCCCCGCAATGTTCAAAGTAAACAGGAATAGGGAGTGTATTGCGAAAAGGAGTGGGTGTTAGTGATGGCTCATTGGTTGCATTTTTGTCCCATGTGAAATTAGGAAGTGGAAAAAAAGGGTAGGAGATGTACTACAGGGTAAGGCGAAGGATGGCAAAGTACGACAAGGAATGGTCAGCAGATGTGATAGTGGGTGATTTATGATTTGACTTGCAGTTCGATGTTTTATAGCGTTGAGAGTTGTCGAGCGGCGGCATGGTTAATGTTTTAAGACCTGCAGATGTCGCCGAAATGGTCAACACATCGGTCACTTAACATTTGGCGAGCAGCTTCGATTTGTCTGTATGCTTTATGGGACCGTACAGTAAACCACCGTCATTTTTTAGTTACAATTTTCGCATTTTTGAATTTTGTATCTTGGCAGTGATAATTGTACATTCGTAATACTCATATAATCATGCTCTAATAGTCTTTTTCTAGAAATTTAAATTTCGACACGATGAACGGCCCAAGCACACTTCAGTGTGCGAAAAAATAAAATTTTTCCAAAGTTGATTAAAATTTTGACGCTGAAAAGCATTTGTCAAATTAATTTTTTAGCGCGATTTGACACAAATTATGCCTGCATAAGAATTTATCATGCGACACAGTGGAATAGGCCTACACAGGTTACCATTGATAAGAAAAATGCATCGATAATAGTACCCCATGGGTGATGTGGAAACCTACGGATACGGGTGTCGCCCTAATGTGACCCGCGCGGTTACGCGCCTGAGGACCCCCGAGCTGCTTGGCGATCGCGGGGGCCAAGACGTGCGGCCGGAGAAAGGGGGCGTTGCTTCTGAAAATGGGCCCGAAAGTTCACTTAATTCCGAGCCCTGATCTAAAGCATACTTTTAATACAGACGAAAAGATGGCAGGGCAAGATTGGTTCCGGAGATTCTTAAAAAGAAACAAAAATGTTACTATTAGAAAACCAGAAGGTTTCTCTCGAGCAAGATGTAATGGCATGCAGAAGGATAAGGTGCTAAGCTTCTACGAAATCTTAGAGAAGGTTATCGATAGTAACAATCTACGGGGAAGACCCGAATGTATTTATAATCAAGATGAAACCGAATTGCCACTTAACAATCGTCCACCCACTGTGATTGCAGCAAAAGTATGTAGAGACGTAGTGAGTGTGACCAGTGTAGAACGAGGTGAGAATGCCACAGTATTAGCCTGCATGAATGCTGCAGGAAAATTCATACTACCATTCGTTCTATTCAAAGGTATGTGTAAGCGAGACGATTTTATGGCGGGTATGCCTTCTGGTACTCATTGTCGGATTGCAATGACGGAAAAAGGGTGGGTTACAGAGGAAGCATTTAAATTGTGGTTGGATCATTTTAATCGTTATCGCACACAAGGAAAAGTAATTTTAATTTTGGATGTCCACCTGTCGCACACAAATTTATCAGTGGTAGACTTGTGTGAATCTCTAGAAATTGAGGTGATCGTGATCCCCCCCCCCCCCTTCCACACAACCCACGCTTTGCAGCCACTTCATGTATCATTTTTCAAACCACTAAAAACGTAGGTATAATAATCAACAAGTGACGACATGGCAACATGCAAATCCGAATAAAGGAATCAGCAAAGTTGTTTTCGGAGGCCTACTGAAACATGCATGGTATTTATCAGCTACAGTTGGAAATGCTACAAAGGGCTTTGAAAAGACAGGAATATATCCTTTGAATTCCAATGCAATACCACATTATAAGTTCATTGGAGATGTAGAATCTGCAAGTCCCGCTGACACGCCAATATCAACTGTTCACGCATCAACTAGTGCTAACACTCAAGACTCTAAGACTATAGATCATACAATAAGACAACTTTTTCCATCGCAACCTGAAAGAGCATCTACTAAAAGACGTCCGATAACCAACGAAACAGTATTTCACCTAACATCACTTAAAAATAAGGCAATACTTCTTCAACAACAGCAAAAGAAATTAAATGCATTGGAGATGGATGCATATAAAAAGACGAAAGAAAATAAGAAGCCTGTCAAGCAGAAAAGTAAAAATAAAGTAACTTCAGGTATGAAATTTAAGGGCAAACACAATTTATCAAGAGAGTGGCATTGTATTTATTGTAATGAGAAATTCATTCATCCACCTGTGGAGGATTGGATACAGTGCAATACCTGTGAAGAGTGGTGCCACGAAAAGTGTGCAAATGTAAGTGGTGTTCAAGGACAATATACTTGCCACCCATGTACTACATAGAGTCTTTGACATTATTATTATTGAGTTATATTTTATAAAGTTAACCAAAGATTATTTTATAACAATTTGTTAGTTTTCTTAGAGATATTCGGAATATCCGATTCGCCCCCAGACTCGGGGCGAATCGGATATTTTCCACTTTTTCGTTTTTTGTCCATAAAACAGGAATTTTTTAATTTGATTATATTTTCTATTAGGTTGGTAAGAAATTAATGTCGGTTTTCGAACTTTCGAACTTTGACGCAGGGTTTTGGGATAACAGTTCACTTTATTCTGTTTACCTTCTAATGTCATCTTACAGTGCAGAAGTCGCGCTGCATGCTAATAGGTATGCTTTTGTTTTTACTGTTAATCTGTGCTCACTTCAAGTTATTGACTTCGCAATGGATATCAAGCAAGTTCGTGTAATATTCTTATATGAATATAAACTGGGTCATAAAGCTGCAGCTGCGACTCGTAATATCAACAGTGCATTTGGAGAAGATACCGTAAATGAACGCACGGTGCAGCGGTGGTTCAAAAAATTTCGAAGTGGAGATGAGAGCCTTGAAGATGAAGATGGTCGTGGACGCCCTTCTCTCGTCGACAATGGCCAACTGAAGGCACTGGTTGAAGCTGATCCACGAACAACGGTTCGACAACTTGCACAGCAGTTAGATGTAAGTCATCCAACAGTTATTGACCACTTGAGACAGCTAGGAAAGTCAAAGAAGCTCGACAAATGGGTGCCGCATGAGTTAAGCGTAGACCAAAAGAATCGTCGTTACGAAGCGTGCTCTGCGTTCCTTCTACGCAATAAAAATGATCCATTTCTTCATCGCCTTGTGACATGCGACGAAAAATGGATAATGTACGACAATCGTCGACGATCAGCCCAGTGGTTGGATCACGATGAAAAGCCGAAACACTTTCCAAAGCCGAAGCTGCACCAAAGGAAAGTTATGGTGACTGTCTGGTGGTCGGCAGTGGGAATTATCCACTACAGCTTTTTGAATCCGGGTGAAACTATTACAGCGGAAAGGTATTGTCGAGAAATTGATAACATGCACGAAAAATTGGAACACTTGAATCCGGCACTGATCAATCGGAAGGGCCCAATTCTTCTACACGACAACGCTCGACCACACGTCGCACAATTAACGCTACAAAAGTTGAATGAATTGGGATATGAAACTCTGCCCCATCCAGCATATTCCCCGGATCTGTCACCAACCGATTACCACTTCTTCAAACATCTCGACCACTATTTGCAAGGGAAGATATTTACCAACCAAGCAGCTGCTGAAAGTGCGTTCGAAGAATTTATCAATTCCAGAACAACAGAATTTTACGCTACTGGAATTAACAAACTGCCAATTTATTGGCAAAAATGTGTAGATTACAATGGATCTTATTTTGATTAAAAAAAACTTATTCCGATTTGTGATATGTGGATTTAAAGATGTAGCTTGGAAACCGACATTATTTTCCTACCAACCTAATATTATGAATGGTCATGTTAAATGAGTACTTGTTACGCATTTATAATAGAATATTGCGTTCCTAAATTTTAACTATTACTTTTTCACCATCAAATAAAAAATGATCCGATTCGCTTCGTTCTACTCTATATATTAACATTGCAGTTTTATTGGTAATATAAATGAAACAGAGCACCAAATGATTGAAATTTTGAGTTACACATTTTGAGCTTTGGATTGACGTGTATACGCATCCAAATGTTAGAAATATCAAACAGTACCATAATTGGCAAGATACATGGGTAGAAAACAGCGCTTCAACTTCATATTTACGTATATTAAATTAAAGTATTTAACAAATATTTTACAACATTTTTATACAAGTATTGATCATTGTCATATACTTAGTAATGAACAAAAATTAATTTAAAAAGATATACCCCAAGGGGACTCGAACCTGTTCCGTCCTTAGACGGAACGTTCTACCTAATTTACTGGCCGCAATGTTTATTTCAAGGCGCCAGGATTCTTAAGTAAGGCGAGACTTTTCATAGTCGAGGCGCCAATATTCCTGGCGTGCCAGCCTACTTCAAGGGCCTCTTTTCTATGCAGGCGATAAGGGCCTGTGAGGCTCCATGACAGGCTAGCGGTCCTGCGGCAGACGCTGGCCGCCCGCGTCGTTGGGTTTCCCACGACAAATTTTTCCCTTTCCCCAATTATTTGGGGAAGGTCTTATGTGACACCCTTGGTGGGAGCTATGCCGAACTGCACCAATAAAGTTTCAGTATTTTTAAAGACGTATAGAACTCCACCCACACGGAGTGCACGTTGTAGCTCTTTTTGAGCGTTTAGTTTAGTTTACCAATAACCAGCGTTTGAAATAGTCGCCAAAGCCTTTCTACATATCCGTTAGTGTATCCACGGATAACTTGTCAATATTCAATAAACAAACTGATTAGGAGCTACTGTGTTTACAGTTCTTTTAAAGTCTTCCTAAATCGCACAAAAGTTCCCGCCGCCATCAATTTGCCGTCGAGAAACACGGTCTAGGCAACCTACAATTGTCAGGCGTGCGCCGCCGTTGTACTTAGAAAAAGTAACGTACGGTCGATTCAGAACCTACAAAAAAGTTTGCAGCGGCTCGAATCAACATCTCGACTCGAGCCGATGCATTTTGCTCATGGTTATAATTGTAACAGATGTGACAACAGCGTAACAGGGATCTTGATACGTGCTGGCAACTATGAGTTACTGGTGTCTGTGTTCACGCATCACGTATTCACGTATGAATCGCCGTTTGTGGTGTGTAAATATAACTTAAATATAACGTGTTTCGAGCGAGTTTATCCTGACTTTTAAACTGAAGCTAACATCAGAAGTGGGATTCGAAGTCACTTGCCCACAGTGTACTAGTTTTCTTTTTCTTTCGGTAAGCGGTAAAAGTTCTGTTGAAGAGTGTTACGTTATCGTAGCTGGTTCGGATGAGGATCGCGTAGCGACGGAGCAAGTTCTACACCAGTACAGGGATATGATTTCTTCCGACGGCAGCCTAGGGCAGGTAACCACGGGGGAGATGTCTATTCTTGTTGAGAACAATAAGGTGGTAAATTTTCGTCCTTACCGGTTGTCCCTTGTTGTGCGTGAGAAGGTAAGAACGATGATTAAAAAATTATTGGACTGTAATATTATGCGAGAATCTGTCTCGCCTTTCGCAAGTCCGATTATTCTAGTTAAAAGAAAGAATAGATCGGATAGACCCTATGTCGATTACCGGGCGTTGAATCGAATCATCGGTCCTCGCAAATGTTCGTCTGGGGGAGGTGCGTGCCTATGTTAGTAACGAATTAACGTCGAAGCCCTTGTTGGTTGTTTTGGATGCAAAAAGAGAAACTGAATTGCATACCGATGCAAGTAGTTTAGGATACGGAGCTATTCTTTTCCAAAGAGTAGAATCCGATCTACGAGTCGTTGCGTATTTTAGTCGGCGTACAACTTCCGACGAAGTGAAGTATCATTCTTACGAACTGGAAACATTGGCGATTGTAATCTCGTTGAAACATTTTCGCGTATATCTTTTGGGTATCCGTTTTAAAATAATCACGGATTGCAACGCTGTTA
This sequence comes from Nomada fabriciana, assembly GCA_907165295.1. Taxonomy (NCBI): domain Eukaryota; kingdom Metazoa; phylum Arthropoda; class Insecta; order Hymenoptera; family Apidae; genus Nomada; species Nomada fabriciana. The sequence goes on from OU015689.1 coordinate 14,345,801, forward strand.
AAGCGACTAGTGCAAAAAGGGATTTGTTACCTAGGGTCGCTAGGTGGTGGGTGTTTTTACTGGATTTCACCCTTGATCTTTGTTACGTATGAAGAATATTTTCCATACGTCGCTCTCAACGCGTTTTCAAAATCATTCATCTAATAAACATTGTTGAGGATTCGGCTTAATGAGGGCTTTATTGTCGGGTCGAGTTCAAATCTACCGGGCTCGAACCCCGGGCGCGAGTCTACCGGGAACGAGTCTACCCCTGGAGGTCCGCGCTAAACGGCTGGTTTTTCTGCCGTTTTCAACGGACCTCCAGAGAACCGTTTAGACCTCCGTAGGAGCCGGACGCAAATTTCGCTGTTCAATCTATCAGAGCCGAGTCCTCGCTCTTCCGTGGCAACACACAAAATCAGAGTTTGTACATAATCATCGAGAGTGTATCGTTAGAAGTTAAGTTCTACGGTGTAAGTTTTAACAGTGTAACGTTTATTCCTTTGGCTGCACCGTACAGTGGTCGCCACGGGTACATGTTTCGCGATTTCATACGCGCCCTTTCGTCTCGGCTTCCTCTCCTAATCCGAGCTTCGGCGACGTATCCCCGCGTGTGCCAAACGAAGCCATCGTTCCTGCGGTGTCCCTGGCTAATAGCCAATCTACCTGTCCGTCTATTCTTTCCCTCTCTCCAGCGTCGCGGAGGAGCCGCGCTCCTCGTGGACGCTTTCCTTCGTTCTAACGAGCTCCCTGCCGAGTGCGAACCAATATTAATAGTCAACGTGCAATAAAACCAAAGACTGACCGAAAGTTTCGAGTGTTCAATCCGTTACCTTCACTACCTTCGAAAGCTGCCCCCAGCTTGAATCAGCCTGCCGGGTAGTGTAAATCCTCCACACAACAAACATCAAATCTAATAAACAATTAAGGGGGGCCTGAGAGCATGCATGGCCAGCTGCATCATGTCCGAGATAGGCGTTACCCGTCGACAACTCCTATATTTCCTTATATGGAAAGTTCTAGTGCACCCCCATGCATTTTTGGAACTATATAAACCCGTTTGTTTCTACCCTCGTCGGTTCAGAGTAACATAGTAACCCGTAGAGACACGTCGTGTCACGCTTGTATAGAATCAGTTATATCCAGTGAGATTGGGCTTAGCGCACCTCTCGAATCACAGATTAACCCGTTAGAATCCGCTTGTCCGGTTGAAGTTCTTTCGGCATATTCTAATAGCGGCCCTCAGGCCCCATATCGCCAGTGCGTCAACACCGTGCGAATACTTAAGGAACTTACACACTTCTTATTATTGCATCGTGACAGAAACACTTGTATTTATACTGATATTCACAATATACTTTATACGTTCACATATAAATCGAGTAGATTCGTTAAACCTATATTTACCCCGTGATCCTTGCATATTGGACACAACGCACCCACCGATACAACTTTACCGCTCGAGTTGTATCAAATAATAATTTTTAAAGTTACGAGGCAACTAACATTTCCCGCAACCATCTGATCTAGTTTCAAGTTGAAGTTGCGATACTAGGTATTCGTGACGGAGAAAGTATTCGACAATACGTCGATAGGACAAGTCATCTTGTTTACTGTACGCGTGGAGCTATCCGGGAAAAATATCTGGATCACGCTGAAGATTTTGTCAAAGAAATGGAAAAGGACGTTAAAGAAAACTTCATCGAGTGTTTACCGGATCGAATTTCCTGGCAAGTGTCGGTTATGATTCAAGACTAGTACACTTGCCTTGAAACAAAATAGGTACAATTGAACTGGCTTACGACGCCGTGCTTCAGATAGACAGAAAATAAAGAAATCGGCGACGGTCGCCATCCAGTGAACAGGTGGTTCCGTCGAGACCGCAACGTTCAAGATTCTCGGGATCATGGACGTGAGAGGTCGTACCCTCACTCACCGACTAGATATGATCGGGTTAGGGAACGACATATCAGAACATCTGGATACGAAGCCGAGCAAGAGAGGCAAGGACGCACGACGGCCTGGACTTTACGACAACGGACCTCCTCGAGATCCCCTTCTAATCACCACGATTCATCGTATTTTATTACAACATGGAATTTTCCACAAACTCCTGCATACCATAAACTACCTCTTTCCCTAAAAATCCTAACACTCCTTCCGCTTACCACTTCCACCCCTATTAACATCCAATAAGAAGTCCTATTTCCACTCCCTCACGAAATTCCAATAACCAATAGAATTTTAGCCATAGTTTACGTTTTTTGCTACATCACACCAACAAATCAGAACAATTCCTACAGTCAAACAGTATAAATCAGAGAACAATTCCCACAGTCAAACAGTATAGATCAGAGAATAATTCCGACAGTCCAACAGAATAGACCTAAGAACAAACTGAACAGTCTAACCATTAACTTCGAACGATTAAATAAAGACGATACATAGATATTTTGTAACTCTGACTAACTTCATTCCACGGGTTCACGACACAAAAATTGGCGCAGTCGGTAGGACCGTCAAAGGTGCAAGAATAAATAAACTTTATTCAAAGTGTTCTTCGTCTGTGGATTCTTATCCTTTGTGACGGTAAAATAAGAAGTGTCAACCCCGAAGTTCAACGAGTCCAAGAGTATCTACACTGCAACGGAAGTTAACCAGCAGCACGTTCAACGACTTCACCAGTATACGACAACGGTAGTCAACCAGCAACACGTCCAACACTTCACCGATATTCGGCAAGTACATACATCCTCAGGTTTCGTTGCTTTGTAATCACTTTATTTACACAACATCCAAACACCATGTCTCAACCAAATTCACGCGATAATATGTTAGATTCATCGTAATAACGCCGAAGAACTCGCATCACCAAGACAGAAAACCCCTCTACTGTATTTTATTCTATCAAGAATTTCTGGAAATGCCAAAGAACAACTAGCTCTGCAAAATTTCCACAGTTGGTCCGAATTAAAAGAACAACTTCTTTTAATTCGAGAAGATTATATCAAGATAAGAAACATTACTGCCAGATAATGGAAGAATTAAACAATATTAAACAGCTTTACTTCGAAGGTATTAGTAATTTTTATCATATTTGGAATCAAGTGGAGTATCAGCTGCGGGACAAGGTCGTCGATCCTCATCATCCATTTCTCTCTCACATAGTAGTAGCCCGAGCACCCATCGAAAAGCAAGGGATAGCACGCAGTCAAGGCCATCAGGCAACATTAAGCGAAATGTCGCACCAAATAAATCGCGTAGATTAGCAACTAGATTAACAAGGCCATGCATGGCAGCATCATGGAATTTCGCGATCGAAATGACAATCGGTCGCGATTCCCCCTCTCTTAGTTTGCATCGTTGGCGCAAGGAAACCTCGACGCATGCAAAGAAATCAGTCACGAAATCCGACCTGTACAGGTATAAGGAGTTAATTTTTAGCAAGGGGGTCAGACTCAAGACCTTTTTTGAATCATCCCGTGCCGGCCTGGCCACGTTTCGCACAGGATGCCAGCGCCATAGCATCTAGTTAGGTTCAAACTTCATAAATCCCTACCAAATTATTATTATAATTATTAACTTCATAATTCCTCAACCACCTATTTGTACGTCCAATCCAGTACTCCTTATCTCCTGTTGAATACAAATAGGGTATATTACGCACCGCTCGAAACTCTCGAGGTATGTCCAGCAGTTGATATCGGTGAATATACCTGCTATAAGAAGCACGTAATACGGACGGCCAGACGACCAACGTGCGAGACAATGGTACTCGCACCCACCACCAAGAGGATCCCACCATCGTGTCGAATTCACGTCATCAAAGGTAACTTCGAAAATTGGTATCACCTCAGGGACAACACTGCGCCTCACTAGGGAACCAAGATCGAAACCAATAAACGACGCTAGTGGACGCAAAACCATCAACACAAATATAAACACCGGACCCGTGACAAGGGCACAATTGAGACGACTTCTGGAAGAAGAGAACAGATCCGGAACGGAAGAAGGTCAGCTCAACCTTCAGCTAGTCCACGACAACGACGAGCACTGTCGAAACGACTCCCCAACCAGGTCCATCACACAGCACGGCCGTAGAAGATCACCTTCCCGAGCCGCATCCATAAATATCGATTAATTTTAAAATTAATTCTAATTTCAAATTGTCGTTAACATTTCCGACTACTTCATATGTAACATAACCTATATCATATTACTATATAATACTACATCCACTATATATACCTATATCACACTATGCTATATGTATACAGATGCAGATTATTACAACGAATTAAATAAAGTCTATAAGGATCAACGGGAAATCACCGAATTCATAGCGAATCAAACGCATATTATCAAAGGCAAATTCTCGGTCACACATGCAAGGTTAGTTAACTTAACAAAAACTATATCACAAATGACCAAAATGATGGCAATGCATTCGGATGCACTGCATGAAGCACAGTCAGACATTGGCAAATTGCGTTTTGAAGCAGCGATAGAAATTGAAAGTAATATTGTCAGTAATAGAAATTGAAAGAACACTGGACGATTATAGTTAACTTAAACATCTGTTCAACACAAATCTGTTGTTATTAATAGACGCAATATTATTAGCAAAACAAGGAATTTTACATCCCGCCATTCATTCACCTGAACAGTTGCTAACCTCTGCCCATAAAATTAAACAAAAACCTCCTCTAAAAACCCAAGGGTGGGGGGTGCGATAAGGTTTTCTGCCTTATATAAGCAGAGCCTTGAGACCCTTGCCTCCGCATAAGTTGCATCAGTGCATCAGAACACGAAACCACAAACCAAACCAGAAGCAGAAACAAGGAAGTGCATCCTAGACCATTTCGCGTCAAAGGAAATTACGGACATACAAATAATCGCGACTAAGCGCCGGGTGAGCAATTTACAGCGGACAAGATGATGCGAACCATCAGCATCCAGGACTTCGAACCAACCGCGAAGTGCAGGGTAGTTCACGTGAAGGACCTAACCACATTCTGGGTGACTATCGAAAAATTCGATAAAACAGCATTAACGGTGGCCATCGCACTGAACCGCTTCATGGCAACCAGGGAGCAGTTCCACATGCCACTGGAGGATAGCGTCAGACCAGGACAACACGTGGTTCTCCAGAAGCCAATCGGGGTGTGGCGCCGAGGAGCGGTCCGCCAGACTGGACTAAGGTTTTGTACAGTGTTCTTGGGGGATCACGGCAGAATGGTCAGGTGCGAGTATACGCAGCTGAGGTCCTTGCCGCCCAGATTCAACGCCTTGCCCTGGCAAGCCGTAAGGATCCGACTGTGTGGTGTCCGACCTCGTGCATCGCACCACGAAGCCATGGAGATCGCGAAATTAGCGGTAAACAAGAGGAAAGGCCGCCTCGACAACGTGCAGAGGATGTTAGATGGAACAACCGCCGACCTACTCTTGGACCGTCTAGCTGATCAACCTCCCTACAACGTAGCCCAAGGCTGGATAGAGCTGGGCTTCGTTGTCTCAACCACCAGCTAAAGCAGATCCCGCACAATCACAGTAGCGATAAGTACACGGACATATAGACTGCACACGACAATTTTTTCACACTCTTAAATTTGAAGAAATCTTTGACCGTTTTCCTTTCTTTGTAAAAGCATCACGCGAAACGCGATGTTTCATCTTGAGGGGGAGATGTTACGTATCAATAATATTCTCTTACGCTGCCCTCGCACGTGTCGTTCGACCTTGCGTAAAAATGGAAGATGCTCAAGGTTTCCTCTCGTCATCATGCGAATAATAGGGCGTTTGATATCGACTAGTTTCATCATGACAGATTAAATACATCCGTGACCCGACGAAAACCCTGTGATCTTACCATATATGGAGGCCTCCAATGAGTCCCCTCCATACATTTTTGCACTATATAAACCCTTCGTTTTGGATCATCTTCGGTTCATAACTACACAGTTACGCGCATCATCACGTCACGTTACGTTTATACAGAGTCAGTTACATTGAGTGAGATTTGGGCTTAGGGCACCATTCAGATCAAGTTAACCTGTTCGGATCCACAAAGTCCGGTTGAAGTTCTTTGATTCCGGTTGAAGTGCAACTTAGGTAATAATTTACACACTATACAAATATATCGCGACAATTACACTTGTATAAACAATTGCTTGCAATATATATTTATTAACTGTTCACCATTAAATCGAGTAGATTCGTTGAAACCATTCTTTACTCCGTAATCCTTTATATTAGTAGTAACGATCCCACAGATACAACTTAGCCGCTCAAGTTGTATCGAATATCAATTTAAACTTACGAGTCAATCTAACATTTCTTGCGACTCCCTGATTTCGCATCAGGTTCGTCCGTGCACCTTAACTAACAAATTGATAACCGTATTCCTGGGTCTCTACCCCTCGCCGGTCTCTCGGGCTGCCACACAGCCCAGCTCGTAACATCTTGAATGTCGTAAGGGTTTGGCTGGTGTAGTTTGTACAGAGGGACAGCTACCTGCGGTCGACACTGTTGAATTATTTCATAATTGTGGGACTCCTGGTAAAAGATCAGAGGAAGTCATGGTCGCGTAAGAAATTAAATTTGATTGAAACGCGAGTCTATAGGATCAATTTTAAATTTGTCAGTTTGTTTTACCTCGTAACGATTTTTAAACTGTCGGAATGGATAATAAATTCCAGATTGTATTTTGAAATCGGTTGCATCTATGGAATTTATGGTTGCGTTTGTTATCAGGAAGTGTGGACGATGAGAATCCGGAATAAACCGGGTTCAATTAATTAAAACATTGTATTGTTCTTTATCGCTCTGATATTCTGCCGAATATATTGTGATTATGTGGCCTGAAAATTGTGTACTTTCTTGTTTATGTTCAGCGCTTATATTTGGCAGGACGCTGGATGAGTATCGTTGATTGTGATTGAACTATATTTGGGCATATTCTGCCGTTGCAGTAGTATTTTGTGATGCTATCTGTGTTTGGGCATTTTGTGCAGGAAATTGCTCAGCGATAATAGTCGTGCCGTTTTTCGAAATTATGTGCCTAAAGGTAGCAGGATAGTGTTGTTGCGTTTATATCACAACGAGAATTACCATGTGGGTCTTGATAAAACCATGGATAAAACATTACAAAAATGTTGGTTTCCGAAGTTGCGGAATTTTGTAAAAAAGTATCTGGAACACTGCATTACCTGTACGGTTTCTAAACGAGTCACGGGTCCGAAGCAGGGTTTTTTTTGCACCCCATTGCGAAGAGGCCAGTCCCGTTTGACACAGTTCAATGTGATTGTGCGGGTCCTTTTGCTGAATCTAAGGGTGGTTACAAGCATTTTATGCTCATCGTGGACGTACTTTACAAAGTACGTGCAACTTGTACCCTTTTTTTGTACCCTTAAAATCATTGAGTGGGGTAAAAACGCTACAGGTTTTTTAAGGACGTTTGACATTGTTTGGTACACCTCGTTTGCTGGTTCTTGACCGCGGTACAAACTTTACGTATAAACCATTGGGTTTGTTTCTTAAGCGTCATGGGGTGCAGTTGCACCTGATTGCCATGGTTGTTCCCGGGCTAACGGTCAAGTGGAGCGCCTTGAAGCGCCTTTTGCGTGGACGCTTCTCGAGAGCGCGAAGCAGGTCAGTCCGGCCGTGTTAGGGTCAGTTTATTTTTAAAGAAAGAAATAGGGCTGAATGGTGGAGTGCTATTCATTCAGTGTTTAATTTATGATAGGGGCTTAGTTTACGTTGGTCAGAGAGACTGTTTTGAGGATACGCAATCTGGGCGACAGACGATGCCCAGTGGCTCGTCGCCATTCAACTATCGGATGTCCTAGGATTGACTAATCTATGATAGTTCTAGAGTGTGAATGAATGGGTCCAAACATCCTGTCGGCAACCGGTGGCTGTTGACCACGTTGGGTATTTCGGTTATCGCTTGTAAAAGGGGAGAGAATGATCTTAATGTACAAGCGGCCCGACGCCGTATTGTTAATGAATAGGAACTCTATTCCTCTAGGATCTGGCCACGGAGTGGGGAATGTCTTTTGGTAAGAGGACTGTGATGAATCCCACGGCACTTACCACATAACCTTGGAGTATATGAGACGTTTCTTGAGTTTTCGAGCGAGTTTATCCTGACTTTTAAACTGAAGCTAACATTCCTGTGGGGCACTTGGGGCCACGCACAGTACCTCAGTCCCCTAGCCTCCGTAAGGGGGAGGCGCAGGGGGTTCTTCTGTTCCTCCAAGATAAATGGGTGGTCGCCGGAGGCATCGGTCGAAGGGGGCCGGTAATGAAAAATGCAGACACCTCAAGATAAAAAGATAACTAGGACTGGAGATACCGTTGACAACAAAGCTATTCTTATGGACACGGCGGAGGGGCCCGAAATTAGGGGCATTCCACGCCACGAGTCGAAAGGAGCGACCTGGACGGGTAGCATCAATCCTTTCTTGCCACGTGCGAGCCTTCTGAGCCCGACTAAGCAACCCGTACGACCGGAACCAGTTGTGGACGCGGAGCGTTTTTATGCACGCTGATTGAACATTTAGGGAAAACGTTTAGTGGCAAATAAACATCTTTTAAGGTGTGGTGCAATTAACGATTTCCGGCTAGGTGTGTGGTCAATAGGGGAGCCGTTCTCGGCGGTCAAATCGAAAGTCGGACGAATTCAACCCATATTGATATTTGTCGTACTGTCGGTAGAGTTTGTTAAAACAAAATATATCAAATTGGCATGGTAACTCCGCGTGCGTTATTGTAAAGTGCTTCCTATATTACAAGTGAAGAATAATACTGCTCGATACTCTCGCAATACTGCTCGAGGAAATTCATCGATTTCGTGGCCAAAACGACAAAATTGAAATCCTTGATTTTAATAAATCAAGTGAGCCTATGGCATAAACAACTAATACCGGCATCAAATTAACATCGATTTCGTTCTTAATTGTTTCATCCAATTGTTATACAATTCAACAGAAGTCGATGTCAATTTGTTACTACAAACGTTTGGAGACGGTCGATCTGTGTGTTCATAGTTTAAAGTGATTTTTTCGTACTATTGGAAAGTTCGAAAATAATCAGCAGACGTGGATTCTACTCCTGGCAGTATGTAGAATCTTTTTATGTATTTATATGGTTTGTCCATTTTTGTACGTAATTGATATTTTTCTTAAAGTAGCGTTTTAGAGATGACATTTTCATATAATAATCAAGTCTTAATACATAAAATATGTATAAAACCCACAATATTGTGGGATATGATAGTGTGCGGGATATGATGATTGTATGATTGTAACACTGTGTATATGATGGTTGCATGAGTGACCTGAATGAATGGATTTGCTGCTTTCGTGTGAAGAGAGTTGCGTTTAATGCTTGGATACGAGATTAACAGTTTGAGACGAAGCGTTAACGAAGCCATAACGAAGCGATAACGTAACATTTTGTTAAACGTTCATTGTAGGTTAATAATTCATAAATTATTCCCTACAATATCCCGTAAAGATTTTCATATTTGTATGAGTTTAGACTATTCTGAATCTAAAAATTCAATAATTAATTGCTAGTAGTTCCTAATCTTACAATTATACGCGTTTGTTTAAACATCTGTCAAGTTTACAACATAACCTCGATCGTTATTGGTTTACATACATAGTACTATAGATATGTTACGAGCCGGGCTGTGTGGCAGCACGAGAGGCCGGCGAGGGGTATATTACCCAGGAATACGGTTATCAATTTGTTAGTTAAGGTGCGCGGATGAACCTGATGCGAAATCAGGGAGCCGCTAGGATTATTGAAAGCGAGGATGAACCCGGTGCGAAACCGGGGAGCCTCTGGGGGGGTACAAGCGCGGACGAACCCGTTGCGAAATCGGGAGCCGCAGGTGGGAGCGACGTATGGAAAATATTCTTCATACGTAACAGATATGTAAGTTTTCCTTTTTTGGTTTCATTTCAGACTCTCGCCAAAAAGAAATAATTGTATCTAAAAAAGAATTATTTAAGAAGAAAATAGTACTTCACAATTGTTATATGCTGCAAAAATGAATCTCCGTTCTTGTAACAATAGTGAAAGATGTTTTTGAAAACCCTACAAAAGCTAACTCTTATATTCAGGCACTTAACTTAAAACCGGTCAACCAGTTACCTATTGACAAAGCACTTTGAATGATAGTAGAAGCTAAATTATCTAGACAGCAGTCTAATACGGTTAGAGCCATAATAAATGAAGGTAGCAGTAACCTTTTGCCTAATTATGAAACTGTTCGAAAACCTAAAATTTCTTCATATCCACCACGCTCGCAAATTATAATAACCGAACATAGTACAGAAGGTATGTTACAACCATTGCTAGATCATACAGTAGAATGTATTTTAAAAGTTCAGAATGATGTTCTCCATACCTTACTCCTCGAGAATGAAACAAATATTACCTTAATTTCGAAATGGGGGTGTGACGGAAGTTTAGGGCAAAGTGAATATAAGCAAAAATTTAATGATGAGACAATATCGGATTCTAGTATATTTCTAACGTCATGTTGCCTTACGACTTGTGTCATATAACGAAATTTTTAAAAAAGAAACAATTATTTGGAATAATCCAAGGTCCTCGTTTCCCCGTTTTCGTCACCCAATAAGAGTGTAACTTATTCAAGAAGACTCTGAAACAACAGTTAACGAAATGAACTATATCAACCAGCAAATTCAATCTCTTGTTCCCTTTTCAACTATAATAAGTGGCAAACACATGTCAGTATCCTGTAAAATGTGTTTTTACAATGGTAAACGGCAAAGTGTGCAATGCTGTGTCATCTACCAAATCTACCCTTCGCTGTTATTTATGTGGTGCGACAGCAAAAAATTTAACCGATATTGACAGAATGTTGAAACAAAAAGTCAATTAGTCGTATCTACAGTTTGGAAGATCTTCTTTACATGCGTGGATTCGCCTATTTGAATGCTTGTTACATTTGTCATATAAGCTTGATGTAAAGAAATGGCAAACAAGTTCTGAAGAAGATAAAAAACTGTCAAATATCGTAAAGTAGAAGTACAAAAAGGTTTTAAGCTTCAGTTGGGACTTCGCGTTGATTATCTAAAATGCGTATATGGAAGTTCAAATGATGCGAATACCGCTCGACGATTTATGGAAAATTCCATTGTATCTCCATCAATAACCGGATTAGATATAGATATTATTCGGAGGTTTCATGTCATTTTACAAGTAATTTCAAGCGGTTATCTGAGGTATGGCCCGCAAATGTGGAAGAAGACTCATGAGGAAGAAGTAATCTTCGTCTTCCTCAATCGTCCTCTGTTGTGTGCCACCCCTTTGCTGCAAGTATGCCACTCTTTTTTGTTCCAATTGTAAGAAATCAAGCAAGGGATCTTTTTTCTTTCGAGCACACTTCTTTGGTGATTTCAACAGTTCCTCACGTTTATCCGTACCAACAAAGGTGACACTTTCATCACCATCCTGGTCAGTATGTGAACCGGCTTCATCTACATTTTCGCTATCTGATACTTCGATAACTGTTTCATTTTCCTTGTCGTTTTGCGTAGGTTTGGAAATATTTCCAACCTGAGGCCTCTTTGCGTACGTGTCTTTTAAAAAGTTTGGAAAATTTGGAATCGCTGCTCTTTGACCCAGATCCGGATGGTAAACTGCTTTTTCTCACCTCCCGATGATGGGTGTCTATCAGCCGTTGCCACTTCGTTATAACGCTACAGCCTAAATATACATTAATAATAAAACAATTAGAGGTAGGATAAAATATAATCACGATTATTCTCATTGAATCATTCCTACAGTAGAGTTTTGTGAGTGATATACAATATACTTTTGTTTCAGGTTTCTATCAACATGACTTTCTTTTCGAGCGTTGGCATTTTCATTCAGAATTGCCCATAACACAATTGCCGGCATTATTTACGAAACATGTGATGCTATTTGGTCGGTCTTTAATAAAAAAAACACATGCTATTGCCAACAACGGAAGATTTTTATAAAATTGCCAGTGATTACGAGCGGTTGTGGAATTTTCCCAACTGCGTAGGGAGTATTGACGGAAAACACATCCGTATTAAATGTCCCCAAAATCTGGATCACTGTTTTTTAATTATAAGAAGTTTTTTTCGATACATTTACAGGGCATCTCATATGCCCATTATAAATTCATAACTGTGGACATTGGAGAATATGGGAGACGGAGTGATAGAGGTGTTTTTACAGACACAAATGTGTATCTCCTCTTGGAGAACAATTCTTTTAACGTGCTACCAAATAAGCCACTGCCGGGAAGTACGATTGCTGTACCCCATGTCCTCCTTGGGGATCAATGATATCCTTTAAAGGAATACTTAATGCGACCGTACCCAAAAACGAACGGTAACGATGAAGGAAGGGATATATTCAACTATATGCTCAGTAGAGCCAAGCGCACCATTGAGTGTGCGTTTGGCATAATGGTCAGTAAATGGAGATGCTTGAAAACTGAACTGCAGATGCATCCACGCAATGTGGATACTGTTGTCAAATGCGTGTGCTTATTGTACAACCTTGGAATCGACATGGAAGGAATCAATGGGGATGTAATTTCTTCAGTAATTAGAGAAACTGATAGTACATGCCAAGCTAACGGTAGGAGACGTTTCAACCGATCATTGCGTAGAGCAAATGATATCCGCGATACGTTTACGCGGCATTTTTTAAATACAAGTGCACGAAACTAAAAGATTTCAAAATAGTAATTATTGAACATGTATAAAAATAAATAAATAGGTTCTATATGAATGTTAATAATTGTAGTAGTGACTCATAGCTTCCGGGTAGTATCTCTATTCTGATATTGATGATGCTTTGGATCCCATAAACTTCTTCTGTCGTGCACTAGATCAATTCATTCACAATCCATCAATATAAATGTATTATTTCTCAATTTTGTAAACGAGGTTAATAAATCTTGGTTAGGCAAAGAGAAGCGTTTTTTCCGCGTGTCCCACGAAAAAAAACAGTCTCCGCCACGCATTCTTCTTCTCTCGCACTCACGCTTTCATCTCTCTCACACAAACACTTCTCCCTCTCTGTATGTGTGTTTCTATCACACACACTCACAAACCAAACAAAACACTCTGTATAGTAGATTGTTGCCGCCGTTCGGCAGGGCCGTGTGCGTCCTGCCGATGTTGGTTTCGAAGCAACAAGATGAGAAGACTACAAGTTAAATAGTGTACCATAATTGAACTTATAATATGTATGATATTTTCGTCTGTTTTAATCTAATCTTAATCTGAAACATCTGAACAATATGTTCAAACAAATTTAATGCAAAAGAACTTAGAAATAAAAAGTTCAGTGGGGTGGGATACACGTGCTTATCCCACACCACTTTTTTCATTGAATTGTGGGTTTATTATTTATTAATCAACGTCGTGTTAATGACGAGCATTTGCGTTCATTGGTCGAGGACTGGCAAGAACTCAATCGGAGTTATATAGAAGCTAGAACGTATGCGCGAATATCAGCTCAGGAAGTGAATTGCAGACTGCAAGAATATAACAAAAAACAATACGACAAACGTCACAAAAAAATTACATCGTATTCTGTAGGGGATGTAGTAATGGTTAGGAAGCTACAGAACCAACCGGGTACGAACACTAAACTAGCCCCTAAGTTCAAAGGTCCGTATCAGATCAAGACAATACTTAAAAAGAATCGTTTTGTAGTAACCGACATACCGGGCTATAATATTACACAGAAACCTTATAATACCATTCTGTCCGCGGATAAAATTAAACCATGGATCCGGATAAAAGAACCTGTTACCGGAGATAATGCAAATAGAATCAATGTAGAGACAGAAGCCGATAGTGATCACGATCTCTTAAACGAATGAAACAATAATATATAACTCTCATAAGCAGATAATGTTATACTTAATCAATAAAATGTATTTTTTTTATATTTTTGCTTTCTCTTTAATTGCACAGACCCTGTTCTGTGTGTCGCTTGTAGGCTGTTACCATTCTGAAGGATGAATTGTTCATACCCAAAAATCCTGTCCTAAAGAGTGACATTGGTTTATTGTCAGTGAATAACCCACCCATATATCTCAAAGAAAAATACTGGCTTCACAGTGTAGCAGTAGAAATGCCCTGTTTGGATGATGCTATTAAACCCAACATAATGGTGATAACAAGTGAGATGAATTATTCAGCTACTGCACTGGTTGCATTAACAAGCAATATTGACTTCGATCGACTAACCAGAGAAAGTCAAGGGAGAATTTTAGGACCTATACAATCGTTCAATCAGACATATAAAATCTTCTTGAATTTTCTATCAGAAGTGGGATTAGTGAATCCGACGAGACGAAATGAGTCGGGTGCAATTAGAACAATTAAATATTGACGGACTTCGTGAGTTAGCGCGGCAACAAAACCTCGATATCCGTGGAGAGCGTGCAGTGCTGTTTGAGAGGCTCACGGATCATTTTGAGGCATTTGGGTGGCCGGAGCAGATAATTATTCCAGGTCCGAGTGATACGGAAATTCGGTTAGCAACCGAAGGAGCTACGTTGTCGTTACAAAAGGGCAATCGAACGGGCAGTAATGTTTACATCAGGTCGGATGATTCGGGTGTGGTGCGACCTAGCAAAGACAATACAATAGCAGGTAACACAGTGGTTCCCAACATGAATGAAATAGTACAGGTTGTGAAATTTGGGAGTGTTTTGTACTTTTACGGTAATAGTTATTCAGTTCCGCTTGATGCCAAATGATTCTTTGGAGTTTCACGAATAAAATGATATATATATAGTTGTTTGATTATAAACATTTAAATATGTTTAAATGATGATCAAAGTGAAAAGGACACCGAAAACGCATCCATTTCGGCCGATATTTTTCGCTCGTCTTTTTGGCGACCAAGATGCGGCGAGGGATTATTCTTGCGACGACCATCGACTAAAACAGTTCTGCCTTTTGTAAACGATCATTGAACGTCATTTCCTGACTAGACGAATACCGTGTAGTTTTTATAGTGTTAGTTTTACCTGTGTCTTACATTTACTTCCAAAGGTGAGTACGTTCATATTCTATTCAAATATTATCGTTACTGATGTATCTTCTATCTCTTTACTCGCCAACTATAAGCAACTACGTATTCGTAAATGCTTAGAGCATATTTTGAGCGTAATATCCTTTTTTTACCAGATGAGTAACGAGCAGGAGCAATCGAGCTTGTGCCAACTTATGGATAACGTTTTGTTAGAAGAGGAGCCACTTAGCGAAGATGATGATAGTGAAATCGATTTAGAATTAGTCAGTAGCCATGAGTCTGATACAGAATAAGACTGTGAAGAAGAATCTTCAGAGGAAGAATCCAGGGAAGCAGAGGGAACCTTTTACTTGGCGAAGGATAAACTAACAAGATGGAGTAAAAAAAAGTTAGGATCTCGAGTAAAAACTCGAGCACATAATATAATTAGCCAAGCCCCTGGTGTTCTGGGCAACGCAAAAAATGCAAAATCAGTTTTAGATTGCTGGGAGATATTTTTCCCAGATGACATGATAGATCTAATTTTGAAGAATACGAATGACGAAATAGAAAGAAAGCAAGTACATTATACCACAAGTAATAGTGTCCAAGAGACTGATATAGGTGAAATAAAGGCTGTGTTTGGACTTTTGTATTTAGCTGGCTTTTATAAATCTAACCACCAGAATCTTGATGATCTATGGACCGCGGACGGTACCGGTGTTGAACTATTTAGAAGCACCGAAGTTCAGCGTTCGGAAGCGACCGAAGTACAAGAACTGAACGAAGATCTTACGACAAATTGGCTCCAATTAGAGAAACTTTTGATAAGTTCAACAAAATATGCGAATCTGTATATTCTTTAGGAGAAAATGTAACAATTGACGAAAAGTTAGAAGCGTTTCGTGGACGATGCAGTTTCCGGCAGTACATACCAAGCAAGCCGGCAAAGTATGGCCTCAAAGTATTTGCTTTGGTGGATGCCAAGTCCTTTTATACGTATAAATTGGAAGTTTACGTTAGCATACACCTGGAGGCCAGTACAAGGTTTCAAACACACCTTTCGAAATTGTCAAAAGGATGATTGCACCTATATCAGGAACAGGTCGAAATGTGACCATAGATAATTGGTTCACCAGTTACCCATTGGCTAAACCCTTATTAGATGATCATAAGCTAACTATGGTGGGAACAATACAAAAAAATAAAAGAGAACTACCACCTGAGTTCATCAATACAAAGCGAAGAAGCCCAATGACTACCATTTTTGGTTTTCGACCCAATATCACCACAGCTTCATTTACACCCCAAAAAAACAAAAATGTTGTCATGATTTCCACATTACATTATGATGATAATGTAGATGAGAGTACATCTAAACCGAAAATCATTCTATTTCATAATGAAACTAAAGGTGGTGTTGATGTAGTCGACGGAATGTCTGCATTGTACAATGTAAGTCGACCGAGTCGACGCTGGCCTTTGACTTTGACTTTTTTCCATATTTAATGTTGGCGTTATCAACGCGTATATTATATATAAAAATAATAATAAGTCCACAATAAAACGAAAGCACTTTCTAAAAGAAATAAGTAAACAACTTATTGCAAACTACATAAGTAAAAGAAGCAACAATCCTAGACTGCCAACTTCACTGCGTGATAGGATCAAGCGCCTGGCTGACACTTCCGAACCAAGCACGAGCACGGCCGAACCACCACAAAAAAGAAGTGCAACAGGCAGATGTCAAATTTGTCCGCGAAAACGGGATAGAAAAACCAAGTATTGTTGCCTAAAATGCTCAAGATATGTGTGCCTCGAACACATAATCCCAAGGTGCCCCGACTGTGCAATGACAGAAAATAAAAATTTTCATTTAGAATCATAAGGGCAAATATTTATTATTGTATTAGTTCCTTTTGTACGCCAATACCAAAGTGCCTAAAAAATACTGATTTATATAGTTGGCTCATTATATAAGCTAAGAAAAGTATATTTATGTTGAATTATAAAGATGTTTAGTTAAACAAGTCTTTTTGGATAATAAAAATTTTATTTTGTAAATCTGCGTTTTTATTTTGTTAAATGACAGGACCCCTAACCAATACGTAATCTAATATTGAATAAAAAGATATAGATTTCTAGAATACACTACAATATTTGATGGGGTCTGTGAGACCCCACCTTACCATTCTTGTTACATTTTCTCACCTTACTAACGTCGGGTTAATATAGAAGCGAAATAGTTTAGCAAAACATGCGGCGGTGGCAGTGGTACTCAATGACAGCAGTCGCTTCGCTTGCTGCTCAGCGTACTGGAATCGCTACACGCGCGCGGCTCTGTTACCTTCTTGCAATATTATACTTAGTTTATGCAATCATTTAAAAAATATTATTTAATTATTTGTCAACTATTTTATAACAAAAAAGCCCAAAGTTAAGATTTATACTTACCTAAAAGAACTTTCTTCCTGATTGACGTTTGTGAAATCCTTTTGCTTCCGTTTTCAACTGCCAACAGTAATCCGCCAACATTGCAGCACTATCCTTTCCAGCATATCGTTTTTGCATAACACTAATATTTTGATGAAATTGTTCACCGTGTTCGTCACTCACATCTCCAAGATTTGCGGGGAAAAAGTCTAGGTGTGAGTGTAAAAAATGCATTTTTAAGGAACATATTGCATCCCAATTTTCTAAAAGCCTGAAGTAATTCCTTATCAATTTGGGCATAATCCGATGATCGATATGACCCAAGAAAATTGTTGCATATATTTTTAAACGCCGTCCACACTTTCTCTTCTGCTGGTACCATTTTGTGAGAAAATTCTTCATCTCGCATTTACGTTCAAATCTGTGGCCCTATAAAAATGCCTTCTTTTATATTTGCCTCTGATAAAGCTGGGAACTTTAGCTTTAAATAGTTAAACGGAGGTCCGTTTTTGCCCATGCCTTTTACAAAATTTTTCATAATTCCCAATTTAATTTGTAGTGGTGGTAAATAAATGTTATTCTTGTGTACTAAATTTGTATTTTTAATATTTTTTTCTCCGGGGACGAAGCCTTTCCTTGCTGGCCATTTTTCAGCAAAAGTCGAAAAATAGACACTTGATAAACTGAGAGACTTCATAGAAGAGTATGGAGGTACTTTAAATATTGAAAACAAAACAATGGTTTTACAATAACTGTTTAAAAAATGTGAGATGACTCTTTATTCCTTCTTTACTGTAGTGTAAAGTATTTATATCACATACGTATATCAACGAAGTCCTGACAGTAGTTATTGCGGAATACCAATAAAGAATAGTGCGAGTTAGGCGCGTAATATAGAACAGCGTCCTTCACTTACGTTGAGTACCTTTTCCGAGTTTAAAAGCAGTACGTCTTATATGCGAAACCCGGAAATTCAAGAAGGCATCATTCCAGACCTAGAATTACAGAATGGCGTCTATCTATCGCAAGCGATGACAAAGGTAAATCTAATCAATAAAGTTTATGCTACAATTCTAAATAATCGAATAATCGACCAGCAAGTAAAACCCATTTCTTAGAACGAGTCCCACAAAGCACCATAATGCTTCTATCAAACAGCGAAAGCAAATTTCAGCTAAATCGAGAATCTTTATTAAACAAAAATCTAAGACTCGAACATTTAAATTTTGAAGAAAAAAACTCAGTCCAAAAAATTTGTACAAAGTATAACGATATATTCCATTTCCCAGACGATATTTTGACCACGACGGACGCTATAGAACACGAAATAAACGTAAACGAGCCGACTCCAATTTACACCAAATCGTACAGATACCCCGAAATTCACAAAATCGAAGTCAATAAACAAATAGATAAAATGCTTAAACAGGGGATCATACGAAATTCGGTTTCTCCATGGTCCTTTCCTTTGTGGACCGTTCCGAAAAAGGTAGATTCTTCCGGCGAACGAAAATGCCCCCCGCTGCGGAGGTTACTCGCTATATTTCTTCCAGTTGGCATCCAGCGCTCGCAGTGATCGGAGGTGTGTTCGGTAGCTCCGCCTAGCTGTGTCCCGCGTGCTCGCGCAGCAATAGTCGTTCCTTTGTGTCGCTTTGTTCGCACTCGATTCGTTCCGCTCTTCGTTTGCTCCACTGTTCTCGTCCTGTGGTCGTCCTCTCCCTACGAGGAAGGACTGGCCGCAACAGTAAGTGTGCCTTTGGGCATAAACTCTGACCTACTGAAAGGTTGCCGAAAGCGGCCCATGGCCGCCAAGGCTCGTGTACTATCCAGATTATCTTCCGTTCCAGTTTCTGTGGGGTCTCGCAGAGCCCCAAAGAAGACTTCGTTCGTGAAGAAGCAGGGTCTCCCACTTTCCAAATCTTCCTTGGCTGCGGTTTCATCGCCGCAAAACAAACCAGGTGCTTCCGTTCCGGCCAAACGCGCGGAAGAAGTCTCCAGTCCGGTAAGCGATAATCGTTCCTTTTCGCCCTCGGGCGACCAAGTGTCCGGCAGGGATCCCGAGCCCGCCGCTTCTTCTTTCCGTCTCCATTAAGAAACCCCCCCCCCCCATCTACATCACAAAATACTCATGCTCGGCGCACATCCTCGAGAAGCAGCCGTCAGACCTGTGTGGTAAATCCTTCAAACTTAAGCTTCACAAAGAGGGCATCCGGATTCAGTTCGACAACCAAGAATCACACCTTAAACTAATCGAATTCCTTCGCGAAAACAACTTATCGTTTTTCTCCTTCACTCCCAGTAGCGAGAAAATGATGAGTCTGGCTCTTAAGGGGCTTCCACCGACCCCGGCCGAAGAGGTGTTAAATGAATTACGCAGGGCTAACCTACAGCCGATTAACTGCTCATGTATAAACAAGTCCGCTAACAGGCCTGTGTACCGAGTTAACTTTCCCGCGGGCACTAGCCTTAACAACGTAAACAAAGCGAGCTACTTCTTTAGCATTCGTGTATACTGGGACAAGTACTTCTCAAAAAAAAACATTACCCAATGCTTTCGCTGCCAGGCGTTCGGGCGTTCAGGCGTTCGTGAAGTGCGCCGGTGACCACCACACGTCGCAGTACACCAAGACGCTGGTCGCCCCATCCTGCAACAACTGCAAGGGGTCGCACACGGCGAACTTCTCCAAGTGTCCAGCCTTGCTGAATTGTTTAAATATCCGGGTTAGCAAGCCCGCCTCACGGCCCGCGCCGGGTCCAGGGCGCGGTTCGTCCGTCGCGGACTTAGCGTGAGGCGTCGTCGCGCGCGGGGAGGGACCTGGCATGCGGTCGGCCCCCTTGCACTCCTCCGGTGACGATTCCGGAAGCTTCCAGGACTTCATGTCCGAATTGAATAAACTCAAATCTCTAGTAAATTTAAATCTCATGCTTTCCTCGATTCGGAAATTAAATAACAAACTTGCAAGCTGTTCCCCCAACAGCGAAAAATTCCAGGCCTACATTGGGTACTGAGTGATCCTGACTAAAATGGCTTCCCTCATGAAGATCCTTTTATGGAACATCAGGTCGTTTAACCTACACAGAAACGAGCTCCTGCTCATTATTGCGCGCGAACAGGCCGAAATACTGCTTCTCACGGAGACGCGACTGGCGCCCGCGGACAGCGTCAGCGTTCCCGACTTCGAGGTCATCAAACACGACAGGGACTCTAGTGGGGGTGGGGTGGCAATTCCGATCCATCGCACCTTAAATTTTAAATTAAATTTTAAATTTTAATTTAATTTTTTTATTTTAAAGAGAGGGCGAGAATGACGGGAAACAGGTTTTCCTGAAACTTGCAGTATTTGAAGATATCGTATCCAAAGTTAATTTGGCAAAGCAGAAGACTTCTCAAGATTTTCCGAGAAAATTGCATTTGAAAATCGCTGCATTGGGTTATAAGGAGTTTGTGTTAAGTATTCAACAAGGGGGTGAGTAGCCGAGGGCACAGATAGACGGACCGTGGCCTTCGAAGGGGACGGACGTGTGCCTATGCAGAAACGCAGAGAACCAGTGACTCGCCACCATAGTGCAATTACCGCCAACGAAAAAGTGTTGTGTACAACTCCACATGCTCAGTGTATTTACGAAGACCATTAAGACATTACTGAATAGATTAGCTTTTTTCGTGAAGTAAAAGTGCCAAAATTTACGGAAGACGGGTACCCACGGAGGGGATTTCTCCCCCGGCCAATTCAAACGAGCCCGCAAAATCATGTGAACCAACAAGCGGAATCAGCCAAAACAGCATTCAAAAAATAGCCAAGCTAATCAACGAAACTCGACCAAACCACAGAGGAAATCCATCAATACACGCGCAGCTATCGCAAGCATTAACACGTTCGTCGCCCAGCGCGATTCGGCTGAGTTTCTCCCGGGGCCCAAATCCGACTGTCGGAGCGCCGAAACATAAACAGAGCGATAAGCGGGAAATAGCAGGGATGTAACTCGAGTAGGTAAAAAATTGAAATAAGAAAATTTCGAGAGCTGCTTGTTACCGAATTGATGTCCCCGGAAAATTCTACGCTCGATAATAATAGGGCTAAAACAAGGAACGAGTCCCATAAGCTGCAGATTCGTACGAATCAGCAGGGCAAATCTGTAAGAAGGATGTGCGCCCTATGTTACCGGAAAAGGAGGCAAACTGTTGAGCGACAAGAAGCAAAAAAAAAATGTAAAAAAGACTACGACCTATTGTTCCAATTGTCCAAATTCACCACAAATGTGTTTACAATGTTTCAACGCACACCATACGACATAGTATAATGCAATATGTTATCTTAAATATAAATTAGTAAAAACTATAGTATAATATGTATAATATATTATTAGTATTTTTATGTTGTATATCCTATATTTATATTTCAGTACTGATTCCATTAAATTCGTGTTAAAAATCCACCTGAAAGTTGTATTAACTTGAGTAAGAAGAGCGTCACCCATATTCGGGTGACGGGGCCCCCACGGAAGCATACCCGTCACCCGGATCTGGGTGACGTGGCGACGAACGTGTTAAAAGGCGGGCGAAACGAGGGATGAAAAGTAGCCCCCTCCAAAAGGCAATGACATAATTCCACCCCAACCCCCCCATCGCAAGAGGACAACACCACGGAAACCACAGAAAAGGATCCAACCACCGCACAGCAAATGCAGAAAAAACGCAAGGACGACCAATCTCGCAAGGACCAGGAAACACGCCAACCAAAAGACCACGCAACCCACAGGCCCCCGATCATCAACATAATAGGGAGCACCCAGCAAACAACCTTCAGATTGATAAAACAATAACTAAGTATAAACACTTTTAAAATTAAACGTATAAACGCCTCGAAACATTACGTCCAATTAGACAATCTAAACGATTATAACAACACAATCAGCGCGCTAACGAACAGACAAATTAGTTTTTTCACATACGCCCCAAAATCCCTAAAACCTCAAACGTTCCTAATTAAAGGACTAGACGCCAGTTTCGACCCAGAGGAGATCCTAACAAAATTAACCAACCTCCGACTGACCAGAGTCCAATTCATTAAAGTAGCAAACTTCTCCTCAAACAACACAGACAAAAACAACCGAAAACTCCCATTCTTCAAAACTGCCCGCACTACAAATTTACTGCATCAGATGCAGAGAATTCGAACACTCAGCATCCTATAAAGGCTGCCCTAAATTCAAGGAGATAAAAATGAGAATTAAAAACGCGGCCATAGCAAAGGCAAATTCAAAACTAGAAGCCCTCACAATGTCAAAGAGTATCTTAAATAACAACAAAACAAGACCGAACACCTTTCGCAATAGCGCTGGCTCAAACAAAACCCCACTCGCCCACCCACACGTCCTCAACCCATCAATTCCACTCCCCACCCTCCATCCAACCCCCACTCCAACCACCAAAACCCCACATACTAAACCAAACAAACCAGCCTGTACATAACCACACACAAATGCCATTCGAAAAACTTTTCAACGACTTAAAAAACTTCATCATCCCACAAATTAATACTCTGGAAAGCATAATAGAAAACAACTCCACCCGGATCGACAAACTGCACGTCCTTTACTTCGGCATATCCACAGAACACACAGGCATAGACATGACCACTGATCACTGATCACAATGAATAATACAACCACCACAAACCTCACACTATTATCAGCGAATGTTAACTCCATCGCATCCAATGAAAGGAGATACAACTGAACAGAAATATTGGGCCTGGGAAAAAGTTCGTGGCGTTTTTTTAGTAAGATTAAGCTGGTTTTCTTATAGTGTGAAAATGAATTTATTTAAACCAAATATGCTCCATTATTATCAACAGTGTCTCGCCATTTTTCGGGTAGAGCCATGATGCTATCGGTGAAGAACTTCCGTGGTTTCTGGTTGAAAAACTGAATCAAGTGGTTTTCACAGGCTACTTTTGAAAGCAGCTTAATTCCATTGATAGAGTTCTGCAGAGATCGGAACAAGTGATAGTCAGAGGGTACTATGTCTGGACTATACGGTGGATGCTATAAAACTTCCCATCCAAGCTCTCGCAATTTTTGACGGGTCATCAAAGAAGTGTGTGGTCGAGCGTTGTCATGGTGGAAGACAACACCTCTCCTATTATGCAATTCGGGCCGTTTTCTTTCAATTGCCAGGTGTAATATCTCTAGTTGCCCACAGTAGAGTTGAGAATGAATCGTCTGACCATTTGGAAGTAGCTCATGGTGGACGATTCCCTTCCAGTCCCACCACACACACAGCATCAACTTTTCCGACGTCAATCCTGGCTTAGCAAACGCTTGTGACGGCTCACCATCCCTTATCCACGATCTTTGACGCTTCCGATTGTCATACGGGATGCATTTTTCATCACCGGTTATGACACGTTTCAGAAATGGCTCGATTTCATTGCGCTTCAGCAGCACATCGCAGATGTTAATTCGATCTATCATGTTTTTCGCACTCAACTCATGAGGAACCCATACATCGAGCTTCTTTTTGTAGCCGGCTTTGTGTGAATGGTTCAAAACAGTTTTGTGGTTAATGTCTAGCTCCATACCAATATCGACACTGCTGATATGCTTATCTTGCTGGACTTTTTCCAACATTTCATCAACTTTTTCAGTGATTGGACGACCAGACCGTGACTAAAAACTGAAAACCCCGAATTCGCACTACTAAACGAGACAAAACTAAAATCACACCACAGCCCAAGATTTAAAAATTACAATTTGAATAGGAAAGGCAGAGACGGTAACAACAGGGGAGGCGTTGCACTACTCATAAAAAAACACATAGCTTACGAACTCGTCCCCCTAACTACAGAAATAATAGAAAGCATCATCATAAAGATTAGACGCCAAAATAATAACAACCTGTTTATCATAGCAGGTATGCGACAGGAACACAATCAAACGAATTCATTAAAGAACTTTCAGAAATATTCACCCACCTCTCACTCAGAAACCCCAATTACTACATATTAGCCGGTGATCTAAACGCAAAACACCAAATCTGGAACAACAACCACTACATCGGTAGAGGCCTAGCAACCTGGATAAACAAAACAAACATAGAAGACAGAACATCATTACTATGCACTAACATGCCCACCTTCCCAAGACGCAAGGCCTACCTAGCCATCTGCATAATAGACAGTAGGATTCTCATACTTAACAAAAACACAGACAACTCTACTTCGCACTCCCTGAAAAAAAACAACCAAAATCCTTTCAACACACCCACATTCCCACTAAACTACAATAAAACGGACTGGATAAAACTACAAAAATACATAAACAAAAACTGGACGACAAGAATACCCCCAAACAAAAACCATTATACCAAACGCAATTCACAGAACGGTACCCATCCTACCCGATTACAACTCAGCAGAACTGTACGTAAACAAAGAAATCAAAAGCCTGCAGAAAACCAAAAGCAAGCTACTGACAACGCTCCATAACGAATACAGACGCACAACCCACCTCTCCACAATGATAATAAAAACCGCAAATACCCTCCTAAAACAATGCAAAATTAAAATCAAACAAGAGTTACAAAAATCCATAAATTCATACTGGGAAAACAAAACCAAAAATATACCAATAAATTCACAGCACATGTTCCCCCGAAAGGTATAACCATACACAGCCTAAAGCTCAGTCCCAAGCTCATCACAAGGTAGGCAAGTTATTGTGCCGCCAAGTAACTCCATACGATATTCCATATCCTCTCCTACTTTTTCGATGATATAATTGTCGATCGAAAAAAATGGCTGAGACCGTACAGCAACTTAAAAGCAAAATCGCCAGTTCAAAAATAAAAATCACTAACTTCGCAAAGTTTGTCGAGGGATATGTCGCGGAACGTGATTCGCCTGGCTTAGAGAAGAGAGTGCATGACATCGATAAGGAATTCCAAGAATTTGGAAAATATTATCCAGAACTGGAAGCGCTTCTACAAGATTCCACCCTCGCGGTCACGTGCACGGAATATGAGGAAACCTATTACACCGCGTATGGTAGGGCGACGTCGTTTATAAAGGAACTATCACCTCCAACGAGTCACTTAAACGACGCTGGCTCTTCGACTTCGAATAAAGCTTCTGAAAAGTCCGTCCCGCGAGTAAAATTGCCATTTTTTAACGGATCGTATGAAACCTGGTTGGGCTTTCACGATCTTTTCAAATCGGTCATCGATGACGACGAAGAGATTCCAAATGTCGAAAAGCTGTATCATTTAAAATGTTGCTTAACGGGTAAAGCCGCGGAAGTTCTTTCATCAATCGAATTGTCATCGGAAAGTTACAAGGTTGCGTGGGACCTCCTAAAGACACGATCCAATAATCGCAAGGTCATTCGGCAAACGCATATTAGAGCCTTATTTGATTTTAAGGCCGTTTCGAAAGAATTTCCGGTTCATTCTTTACTTAACCAAGTGCACAAACATATTAACACTTTCGCTGCGGACGACGCACATGCGCGTCCAACTGATTGTGAACCCTTGCCATGTGCGAATGACGCTCATACGCGTCCTCTGCTTATTTAGTCATATTTGGTGTAAGACACAGCGTTAAAATATTAATAATAGTAATACTTTCGCGCACGGGAAAGGTACTAATGCCGGTTCTGTATTATACGCTTATGCCAAGTTGGTCTTTATTACCTTTAGCTCCCGGCGAACGCCTACTTATTTTCGTCCGCAGCGAAAGTGTTAAGGCAGTTGTAGCTTTGAAGGAACCCGTCGATTATTGGGACACCCTATTAGTCGCAATGATCAGCCGAAAATTGAACAAGGTGCTTGTGGAGAAATGGGAAGAATCTAGTTGCGAGTCGGATAATCCACGCTCCAAGAAATATTAACATTGGTTTCATCAAGACCCAGGAACTCAAAAATTGGCAGAAAAAAGAGCCCCTCAGGCTCATATCAAACAGCACTCGCAGCACACCTTGTCGTCGTCAACAATAAAATATTCTTGTCCGCATTGTCAAGGAAAACATTCAATTTATGAATGTGAAACCTTTAAGACTTTGTCACCATCAGCTCGTTTCGAAGCTGCAAACAGGCCGAGTCTCTGTATAAACTGCTTGCGTGTCAATCACAGTGTTACCGAATGCAAGGGTACACCTTGTCGTAAGTGCAATCAGAAGCACAATTCACTGTTGCACTTTGAAAGGCAACCAGACGGGAGGACTCACGGGCCCGAATCCGTCTCTTCCAATCAGTCTACAGTGAACTTGCATGCCCAAGCTTCATCAGACGGATTGCTAGCGACCGCGATAATCGATATAGTCAATTCCCCGACGCAGTTCTTCAAAAAACCCAACTCGGGTGGATTGTAGCTGGGGAAATCATTTGTCGTCGTTCATCGAGAAGTAACGTTCAATGCCATCTCACAAGGCATTCAACTCCGTTAGATGCCAATTTAATTAAATTTTGGGAAGTAGAAGACATTCTGCATTGCGCAGCGCAATGCAGAAGACAGGTATATCGTTAGGCTACCCTTCAATGAAAATAAACAAAAGTTAGGAGAATCTCACTCTAGCGCTCTTCGTCGTTTTCACTCGCTGGAGAAACGTTTTGAGAAAAATCCTCAATTGAAGATTAATATTGCGAATTCTTAAACGAGTATAAGGACTTAAAGCACATGTCGGTTTTAGAAAGCAATAACACACTATTAACTTTTGAGCAATTAGAGACATGCATCATCGAAATTGGAGCAATCCTTAATTCTCGCCCTCTTTCGCCTATGTCTCCCGATCCCAATGACCTGCAACCTCTGACTCCTGGCCATTTCCTAATTAGTGGTCCACTAACGAGCTTTCCGCAGATGGACTTCACGGACACAGCGGCGAATCGTTTATCGGCCTGGCAGCACGCACAGCAGTTGCGGCAACAGTTTTGGCGTAGATGGCAAAAAGAATATCTACACCAACTAACAATTCGTAGCAAATGGCATGCCAAGTCTACGCAATGCATCCAGCCTGCCATTATGGTCGTCATCAAGGAAGACAACCTACCCCCTCTGCAGTGGAAACTCGGGCGAATCGTCGCCACCCATCCTGGACCGGACGGCATCTCCAGAGCCGCCACCGTCAAAGCCGATGCGGGAGAATACAAGCGGCGCAGAAAAAAGCTCTGCCCCCTTCCCATTGTGTACCCGCCCGTTGCAGATGGGCAGATTAATCTACAATCGAAGAATTTAGCGAAGGGCACCTGAATGACAAGGCTCATTTAGATGCACGATTAATGTTAAGTCAACCATATCCCCACTCTCGGCTCGATTAGCCATAGAGTGCGCTTTATTTGTATCATCGTTCAGTGATCAGATCTTATATTATTGTAAGAACTTTATAAAAATGAAGGGGAGACATCGGGAATCCAACCCGAGACCTTCGTATTACTACGCACTGATCAGTCCATCTACGGCACGGCCCCTTCTTAGGCAACGCTGTTCTTATGTTCCTCTTACGTTCTTTGATGGAGGCGCCCGATCCCACACTCGGCCATCCTACAGGGAAATTCGCCCTCGAATTTCATCTCTGTAGCTCAACTCAAACTCAACTTCAACACGCCCAACTTCACACCTTGAATTCGTGTCCCTCGTTGCCGACGGTTGTTGTTTCGGGCACCCCGAAACCCCGAGAGGCAATGGCCAGGTTGAAAGGGTCAACCGAACCCTCATCCCAATACTAACAAAACGAAGCGCACCGAAGCCAGAACATTGGTACCGACACCTGAAAGCGTTGCAGAAATGCCTAAATTCCACGTATCATCGCAGCATTGGAACTACTCCATTCGACCTCTTATTTGGGACGCGCATGAGAACGAAGGAGGATCTATCTCTCACCGAGATGGTACAGGCGGAGTGGGTCAAGAAATTCCAAAAGGACCGAAATGAACTGCGATGCAACGCGAGGGAACAAAGTATGAAAATGCAGGTAGAGAATAGAAAGATGTACAACAAGAAAAGACGAAAAGCGCAAGTATACAAAGAAGATGTCCTAGTGGCCATAAAAAGAACGTAGATGGGTCCAGGTCAAAAGCTCTCACCTAAATATTTGGGTCCATATACAATAACAAAGGCACTACGCAATGATCGTTACCTAGTGAGGAGGGTCGGCAATCACGGGGGGCCGCGCGAAACCTCAACAGCGGCAGACCATATGAAACCATGGATAGAAGATCAGGCAGAATTAAGCGATAGCGATTCCGAAGTAAAATAGCGTAAAATAGCGACAATTTCCCCACATTAGAAACCCTATTTAAATTTCTGCACGAGCGCTGCCGAATTATCGAGCCAATGAGGAGTACGCATCACCAAGCGACCCCTTCCAATCCAAACCATTCGCATCGAAACATTTCACACCATCGGCTCAGTACCCGTATGAATTTTTGCGATCCTCGCCCACCACCCCCACACGTTCTCATTATGCAAGTGACTACGTCCTGCAACTTTTGCAAGAAGAATCATTACGCTCAACAATGCAAAACATTCAACCGCCTCTCGAATTCTGATAGACTTAAACTTGTAAACTCAATAAATCTATGGACGTATTGTCTCGGATTGAGTCATAAGATCAACACGTGTCGATCCACCACCTGTAAACGATGCCACCAGAAGCATCATACATTGCTGCACATCGAAACAAGACCTGCATCTACCCTGACCTCGCTATCCAGGTATGTCGATGCGCCATTCGTATCGGAGACATTTTTAGCCACCGCAGTAGTGAAACTCACTGACGACGCATGCCAGACGCATCTCTGTCGGGTCCTCCTTGACTCCTGTTCGCAAGCGCATCTCCTAACCTACAAGTTTTTCAAGAAAGTACAGCTGACGTCTGAAAGAATCGCTGTACCACTCTCCGGGACAAACAATATGACGTCAGCAATTAATAGCCAAACGAGACCGAACATACAATCCAAATTTAACGACTTCTCGCGATCGCTTAGATTCTTGTTGGTAAATAAGGTTTCTCAGAACGTCCCGACGACGTTAATCAATCGAAGCGTATTGAGCATTCCCCAGAATATACCTCTAGCTGACCTTCAGTTCCACCAATCCGCCGAAATAGACGGGCTAATAGGGGCACAACTGTTTTGGGACCTACTGTCCGTTGGTTGCATCAGTTTGAACGGCACAGACACAAAATTGCACTAGACTAAATTAGGATAGGTAATTTGTGAAACCATCTCACAACCGCGACGCACGACAATCACGTGCAACGTCATTACCAATGGGAGATTGAGGAGCGATCTACGAAAAAACACCTGTCCGTAGAGGAAAGCACGTGCGAAGCTCACTATGCAAAAAATACTAGCCGCGATTCAATCAGTGGGCGGTATTCAGACCGGCTTCCCTTTAAAGAGAACGTAACAGAGCTGGACGAGTCACATTCACTAGCTCTGAAGCGGTTCGTCTCATTGGAACGACAATTGGATCGTAATCTACATATTAAACTCCAATATTCAGCCTTCCTCAAGGAATACTTGGATCTCGGGCGCATGAGTCGTACTGGCTCGCAATCTCGCGACGGGTATTTTTTACCACACCACGCGGTAAGTAAGGAAGGCAGCCTTACCACCAGGATCCGTGTGGTGTTCGATGCATCCGCCCGGAAAACCACGGGACTATCACTCAACGACACCCTTATGATAGGTCCCACGATACAGGACGATCTATTTGCATTAGAGATACGTTTTAGAACACATCAATATGTCCTCACCGCGGACATCGCAAAAATGTATCGCCAAATAGAACTAGCATCGGAAACCACAAGCAACCGATCCAAACATTCATCTTAAACACCGTCACATACGGTACAGCTCCCGCCCCTTTCTTAGCCTTCCGTACATTACAGCAACTCGCAGGGGATGAAGCCGCTGACTTCCCTCTCGCAAGTTAAGCTCTCTTGAACGACTTCTATGTCGAAGACTTATGATCCGGAGCTCACACATTCGCTCAAGCCGAAAATCTACGCGATCAATTAATTGCTCTTATTGCCAAGGCAGAGTTTCAATTGCGCCAGTGGGCATGCAACGACGCTCGGTTAATAGATCCGCTTCGAGACCCACAAAACGAATCAATGACACTTGCCTTAACGGACAATAAAAAGACATTAGGTCTATTTTGGCACCCACGGTGAGATAGTATAGATTATACAGTAAAAGAATACGCGCCTTGTTCAAGGATAACAAAACGAGCAATCCTTTCCCGAATCGCACAGCTGTTCGATCCGTTAGGCTTACTAGGTCCTACCATAGTCAGAGCGAAGCTTATCATGCAAGAACTATGGAATGTGAAAGTTCATTGGGATGAATCTATGCCGGCAGACATTCATACAACACATTCTGGCAATCCGGTTTGCTCAGAATGAGGCGTTCGCAGACAAGCAATCGCAATTGAAGGAAGGGAGGATAAACAATTACAAGGGTCGTCTCGCACCTCTCAAACCCTTTATAGATTCAGACGACCTAATTAGAGTAGGAGGGCGACCCGTGAACGCAGCCTTGACGTATGATAGAAAGCATCCTATCTTACCCCCTAATAATCACGCAATTACCAATTTAATAATTCATTATTACCATTTCTCTTAAGGCCATACAAGGCACCCAAGCCACATTAAATGCTGTACGCCAAAAATATTGGCCCATAAATGGGAAAAAGCAGGTTAAATCATTCATACGTCGATGCATAATCTGTTCCTGAGCGTCCCCCGCCATACCGAGCTACGAATTTACAGATACCAAAGCAGGACGATTATCGAAGTGGCAGCATATACAGCAAATCCGTCAACACTTTTGGTCTCGATGGCACCGTGACTATTTAAATGACCTCACAGTGAGACAAAAATGGCATCGACATCAAGCATCAACATCAGAGAGGGAATGCTGGTCATATTAAAGGAAGACAACGTTCTACCATTATGCTGGCCTCTCGGTCGCATCTCATCCGTTCAACCAGGGGAAGACTCGCGTGGTAACCGTCAAGACCGCACGCGGAACGTACAAGCGAGCTACAAAAAGGGTAGCTCCACTACCAATAACCTAATCTATGCGCACATCTTAACTAATTCTTAATTGCTTGCATATATATCAATTTGTTATTTAATGTTCATGTACACGCTACTGTTATTGTTGAACGTAACCGTTCAAGAGGGGGCGGCATGTACGGTCCCATAAACCGTCCAAGGAAACCAAAGCTACTTGCGAAATGTGCAAGGATAAATGCATGGGAAATTCCGGCGACAGCTCCAGGTATTAAAACATTACCCATGCTGCCACCCGACAACGTCTCACCATCATAAAACAAACCGACCATAAACCTTCGATTTCCATAGTTGCTGACCATCCCTTGCTATATTTTTCATATCCCTCACCTTTCCTTCTAACACATCTCCCACCCTTTTTTCTACCACTTCCTAATTGCACATTAAAAAAATGAGCAGCCAATAACCCAGCTCCAACACCCACTTCTTTTTCACAACACCACCCCTGCTTCATGTCTACAAAAAACATCTCAGAAACGGAAGACGACACTTCGTTCACAACCATCGAACTATATACATCGACATCAGGCTCTCACCATCTGTATAATATTAAGAGAAATATACGTTAAGATGTTACTTGACATCATCTTTTCATCACCTTTCATCAACACAACTAGCCCTCACGACATTAATTTGCCGTAGAGCGCAACAGCCATCGCGTTTAGAATCACCATTTACGATTCGCGAGTTGAGTACTGTACAAGCGTTTTCATTCAGAATTGCCCATAACACAATTGCCGGCATTGTTTACGAAACATGTGATGCTATTTGGTCGGTCTTTAATAAAAAACACAGGCCCTTCCCAACAACGGAAGATTTTTATAAAATTGCCAGTGATTATGAGCGGTTGTGGAATTTTCCCAACTGCGTAGGGAGTATTGACGGAAAACACATCCGTATTAAATGTCCCCAAAATCTGGATCAATGTTTTTTAATTATAAGAAGTTTTTTTCGATACATTTACAGGGCATCTCAGATGCCCATTATAAATTCATAACAGTGGACATTGGAGAATATGGGAGACGGAGTGATGGAGGTGTTTTTACAGACACAAATGTGTATCTTCACTTGGAGAACAATTCTTTTAACGTGCTACCAAATAAGCCACTGCCGGGAAGTACGATTGCTGTACCCCAGGTCTTCCTTGGGGATCAAGGATATCCTTTAAAGGAATACTTAATGCGGCCGTACCCAAAACGAACGGTAACGATGAAGGAAGGGATATATTCAACTATAGGCTCAGTAGAGCCAAGCGCACCATTGAATGTGCGTTTGGCATAATGGTCAGTAAATGGAGATGTTTGAAAACTGAATTGCAGATGCATCCACGCAATGTGCATACTATTGTCAAATGCGTGTGCTTAATCCACAACCTTGGCATGGAAGGAATCAATGGGGATGTAATTTATTCAGTAATTAGAGAAACTGATAGTACATGCCAAGCTAACGGTAGGAGACGTTTCAACCGATCATTGCGTAGAGCAAATGATATCCGCGATACGTTTACGCGGCATTTTTTAAATACAAGTGCACGAAACTAAAAGATTTCAAAATAGTAATTATTGAACATGTATAAAAATAAATAAATTGGTTCTATATAAATGTTATTAATTGTAGTAGTGACTGACCTATAGCTTTCTATTTTAATACATCTGGAAATAATAACTTTGTGAGTTACCTCGGACTTCCAATAAAAAAAGCCATTTGGCCACTGTCACACATTGACCGTTCGTCCTTTCTAGCAATACTCAACTTTGCCGAATCACAGACAGGACAAGGAACTTTCTCAGGAACTTTCCGGCCATAAAATACACGCCTCCCAAAAGTAAAAATTTCCACCTCCACCCTCGTTAACAATGAATGCGAATTCCTATTTCCACACCATCGCAATAATATTAACCAATAGCATTTTTCCCGTAGTTTACCTTTTTTCTAGTGCAACGTAGAGAAATCAGAATAAGTATAGAATTCAAGCGACAAAGATCTACGGTGATTCACGGCAATATACATATGCACGTATAGTTCGACATACAAAACTTGCATCAGAGCAAGAATCAGAGTCTTGGCATAGTTGGCGGGAGAGGCCTGAGACCTGACTCTTAAGTGTCTCAAGTGTTTGAAGAGTTTCAAGTGTACCCAAAATGCAAAGCGACAAGGAATTTTGGGAAGAATTTATACATACAGGGTGCGCCATATTTTATGTCGGTATGTAAACATTGAATAACTTTAACATTTATCAACTGATTGACTTGAGTAAACATGTTTTTGAAACGTCAATTCAGTACAATTCAGTACAACTTAACCATGAATCGCTTCACACCGAAACAACGCGCCGAAATAGTGCTCGAATGGTTGACGCTGAACCTGATTTTTGGAAACAAATTTTGATGACCGACGAGGCCCACTTCACACTCTCTGGCACCGTTAACAAGCAAAATTGCCGCATTTGGGGAACGGAGAATCCACACGAGATCCATGAAACACCATTGCATGACCAAAAAGTGACTGCTTGGGCCGGCGTTTGCGACCAAACCATCATTGGGCCATTTTTCTTCAGAGAAGGGGAAACAGTCGATGGGAATCGATATCGGGGGATGTTGGCTCATTATGTGTGCCCAAAAATATGTGAAAAAGGTCTGGCCGGTTACTGGTTTCAACAAGGCGGTTCGCCATGCCACACTGCAAATCAAACAATGCAGTTTCTGCAACGAAAATTCTCTGAACGTGTGGTGTCAAAAAATGGCGACATTGACTGGCCACCCAGATCTCCAGATTTAACCCTACCGGACTTCTTTTTGTGGGGTTATTTGAAAAGCAAAGTGTACGCCAGCAAGCCTCAGACCATTGACGAGCTCAAGGCAAACATTCGTACCGAAATCATCGCTATACCGCCCGAGATGCTCGAAAAAGTGATGGAAGACGCAGCAAAAAGGGCACATTTTGCTTTGGCCAATAAAGGCGGCCACTTGATTGATGGTGTATGCAAAAACTAGTCCAAATAAATTGTAAAGGACCAAATTAAATAAAAATACCTCATATATGGAATTTTTTTTTTTTTTAAAGTTATTCAATAATCACATACCGACATAAAAGATGGCGCACCCTCTATTGTACAGAGTGCACGAGTGTTTGTGGAATAATAAAAACTCGGAGTATGCAGATAGGAATATGCGTAATTTGGCATACGGAGATCTTGTTGAACTGTGCAAAACAAAATTTCCCGCTGCCACAAAAGATTGTGTTGCATAAAATTCATACGTTGAGATGTAGCTTCCGGAGAGAGCTAGAAAGAGTGCGGAGAGGAAGAAGAAGGGGCACGTATTCCCGGAACAAATAGATTACCGGGATGCGGTCATTGGAGGAAGGAAGGTGGTAATAGTGCCAGCCGGCTTCCCCAATGGGAGTCTCTCCAGAGAACAGGGAGACCTGGTCCGGAGAGAGATGATCAAGGTGATGGATGGACTCCCAGATGGGGGACACACCCCATACTTTGACGATCGTAAATGGAGCGGAGGAGTACTATGGGTATTATGTGGAGAAGACTAATCCAAAAAATGGATTCAGGCCACGATGCCGAAAATCTAGGAGGGTGCCAAACTGGAAGTATTGGAGAAGGAGACCCTCCCAAAACTTGCAATGACGAACGTCATCTTCCCGGGTCCACCGGAGGAGACGGACGTCATCCTAAGAAGGCTGGCGAGACAGAAACCCGGGCTCAAGGCCAATATCTGGAGAGTCTGTGGAAAAATGGAGACTCCCAAGGCGGTATACGATGCCATGGGAGTTGACAAGAATTCGTACAAGGTACTGAAGCTCAAATATTAATGATTGCTCGGATCTCATTGACGAGAAACTTAAAGAAATTTGAGAAGCTTATTGTTCAGTGTTAAGTAGAAAGTGGAAAGAGTGTTCCCACAATAAGGTTTACTTATTCCAACGGCATTATGCGTGGTTGAACAAAGAAGTAAATATAGAAGATATCTTAAATATGTGCTCTAGTCGAGGAAGGCCTATTGCCGCCTTTGAGCATGCACAAATGAAAACAAAAAATGCCGCATTCAAGAATTACTTTCTTCGAGATCATCGGAGGAATTACATTTTGCCGCGGAATTATCGGAACCATCCTCCAGACTATTAACTTCGTCGCATTCTGATCTAAAAAGCTACAAAATAATTGCACTCTTTATGGATTTAGATCTGTCCGAAAGGAAATATAATATCCTTCGATGCTTTGTAAATGCTCTGCATGAACAGTGTTTCCCAAGCATAAAAAAACTTTGACAAATGAAAATATCATTTTTTCTTAGTTCAATATCGGTTACAGAGATCTCGGCAAAAATAAATCTACAATGTTTACTAAATATCACAGTGGAAAGTATTTTAAATGATTGATGTAGAAGACCGTACCACTTTAAAGCTAATTTGCAAATGGGGTTTCGACGGTAGCTCTAGACATAGTACTTACAAACAAAAATTTACTCAAAGTTCTTTTGGGACAGATGAATTGTTATTTGTAATTGCTTTAGTACCACTTCAATTAATAGATGAAGATGACAAAGTACTATGCTCCAATACTCGTCCTTCGTCAACGTTTTTCTGTCGACGTTTCTGTCGACATTTTTCTGTCGAGGAGAAGAATTATTAATGAAAACAGAGCTTGAAAATCTTTCACCCTATACATACAATTTAAATAACAGAAATAATATACAAGATAATTTTGAGCTACATTTTACTATGTTGATGGTAGCATCGCCAATATTTTATCAAATTCTAATTGCTCGCAAAATGTTACCTTTGCGGGTCAACACCGAAACAAATGAATTCGGTGACAGTTGCTGAAAAACCATACACAACAAAGAACTACCGTTTTAGCTTGTTTACTTTACATTGTTGCATACGTTTCTTTGAATGTCTCTCCACATTGCCTATAGACTTCCATTTGAAAAGTGACAAGTAAGAGGAGAAAACAAAGAAATATTTGTAAATAACAAGAAACGGATTGAAGAAGATTTTAAATCTCGTCTAGGACTTATTGTGGACAAGCCAAAACCAGGATATGGCACCACTAACGATGCTAACACGGCCAGAAGGTTTTTCAGCAACACAGATATTAGTTCGGAAATTCCGGGCATTTGTAAAGATTTAGTAGAAAAATTTCATTTAATTTTAAGAATTATATCTAGTACGTACACGATAAATACAATTGCATATAGTGTACATTTAAAACAAGCATTAGAATTGTATTTAGCTAAGAATTGTTGGTACTACATGCCAATAAGTGTCCATAAAATTTTAATACAGGGTTCCCATATTATTGACTATTTTAATTTACCAGTAGGTCTTCTTCCCGAGGAAGCTTTAGAAACAACACACTAAGAAATTAGAAAAAAATAAGCACTCAAACAGAAGACCTCGTGATCCGAGAACACAGAGTAAGCAGGACGACAGGGGGTGACCAAGACTTGTGGCGTCAAAAAACGAGGAAGGGAATCACCACCGTTATAAGAGAAAACGACCCCAAAGCACATGTGATAACGACAACGGCCGGAGCGGCGACAAAAGGAAGGAGATTTCACCGCCAGAACTGAATAGGGCCAAGCTCAGCCGACCTAATGGCGGAGCTAACGGCAATCCTCTGCTGGCCACGGGATGTGACATGAATCCCGAGAGGGGCAGAACCCAATATATGGAAGAACCGACGCCGACGGGACAAAGGAACCTGACGGCGAGACTTCCCTTAGAGTGCCAAGGGTCCATGGAGCAGGGCCCGGTTCCAACACTGACTCCACTTAAAAGACGGTCACGGAGACGGCCCGCACCTGACGAAAGCCGGGACTACGTGTCGAAGATGTACGAACGGGAGCGGACACCACGACAAGCCCTCTATTCGGAGGTTGTGGTTGATCCGTCCACCCACCCACAAAGGGGCCCGTACAGGTGAACTTTTGCGCAGGAGACTGAGCGAAGTCGCACAGGTGAGACTGCTCCAGGAAACGACGACGTTCCAGATGAGGGGCCTGGACCCCATAATCACGAAGGACGAGGTGGCCGCGGACTTGACAGAGGCAGGCAGGATTGACCCGGCGGAGGTCCAAGTACAAACGCTGAGGCCAATGCGGGATGGAACTCAGGTGGCGATCTTGAGGGTCCCCACCAGAAAGGCGAGCGGGGAGCTGCGTTCCGGAAGGCTAAATTCGGTATGGTACTCTGTAGAGCGAAGATTCTTCCAGATATTACCAGGTATTACAGGTGCCACGAAATGGGGCACGTGGGGGCGGAATGCCGGAATATCCAATATCAATCCACATTTGAAAGGACACTAACACAAAAAGGTCAAAAAACTGTAATTGTCAATAGAAGAAGTATTTCAAGAACCACACACTCATATACAGCCTAATATACTATTACGATGTCAGGAAAACTTTTACCGTTCGTATTTTTATGTATGCAAGAAACGTCAGGAACATTTGGACCACTCGTACAAAAGGAAGTAGATGAACTTACAAGACAGTTAAAAAACGTAATAGTAATAAGTACCAAATCC
Organism: Nomada fabriciana; assembly: GCA_907165295.1. Taxonomy (NCBI): domain Eukaryota; kingdom Metazoa; phylum Arthropoda; class Insecta; order Hymenoptera; family Apidae; genus Nomada; species Nomada fabriciana. Next base: position 14,383,890 of record OU015689.1, read on the forward strand.
GGGAAACTAACTACCGACAGATACAAAACTTTCTTGAAATCAGTTTTGCAACCATACGTACAAGATGAAAAATTTCTATTGTTAATTGATTCGTGGGGAGGACAGACCAATATGGAAATGTATGACGAAGTGTTTGTGACGGATGAAGGCGTTAGCAACTACACTATTAAAATTATTCCCCCAAAGTGCACGCCATTAGTCCAACCTTGCGATGTGTATTTCTATAGACAAGTCAAGAATTTAATTAAACGACTACAAAACTGCACATATTTATTACAACACAACAGGCAAATTTCATCAAGAGAAGATGCAATAAAAATTCATTCCCTTATCCTCCACCAATTGTCTGCAACAAGTTTTAAACCACTATGCGTGGTTTGCTTCTGAATTATCTTCAGAGAGGGAAATATTTGAAAATGTGAATCAACTCTGTTTCCCAGTGGACTTATTGAAGAACAAATGTGCCTGTTACGAAAGTGCATTCATACGATGCGCTCAGTGTTTTTCTCCTTTGTGCTTCGTATGTTTCTTCGACAAATACCATTGCTGCACCCAACAATAATTGTAAGTATTTTATTCCTCCTTTTTTGATGAGTAACGAATGAGTTTTGCAGAATACATTACCTCGCATCTATTGATAGTTTCTACTCACCTTTTCTTGTACGAGACATAACGATAAGCACCGTTTTTTGTATACTTTATTAAACAATATATTCTGCCGATACTTTATTATCCAAATTTAAAATAAATTATTAATACTTTAAAATAATTAATACAAATATTTGAAGAAAAAAAATTGTGTACAGACAGAAGGATTTGAACACCGAGTTATGAAGCTGACGCCGTTCCACCGAGCCATCGCCGAACGATGCTCAATGGTGTAATCAAATTCTTCTAAGAGAAACGCCCACCTAGCTACTCGAACACACAAGTCTTTCCCATTCAGTGTTAAGGTGAACGCCCTAAAGTCTGTCACGATTTTAAAGGGAATACCTAAGAGATACACTCAGAAATTTTCCACAGCCTTTACAATAGCTAATGCCTCCTATTCATAACTCGGATATCTCGTTTCCGCCTCACTCGTTTCTGCGCTCGCATAATAAACCGGGTGCGATTCACAGCCCTCTATATTGCGTTGCAGAACAACTCAGGTGGGACTGTTAGAGTTTCGAGTGTGGGATATAATAATAATGTGGTATGACTGTAACACCGTGTATATGATGGTTTGGATGTGTGACCTGAATGAGTGCGTTTGGTGTTTGTGGAAACGCGTGAAGAGCGTTTGGCTTTCAGCTTGGATACGAGATCAACAATTTAGCGAAGCGACAACGGAATATTTTGTGAAACATTCAGTCCGGTATAACATTTAATAAATCATTTCTGTTCTTTATTCTCACTTTTCGTACAAATATTTCTTAAATATTTTAATTTGATATACAGTCGGCCGCATAAGTATTCGTTCACCTACCACATTCAGTGTATGCGCAAGTAAAAGTAGGAAAATATGCAGATCAAATTTGAAAAAAATTGCAGAAATAAAGCTTTATTTGAACAAACTGAAATAACATTTTGCGAGATTCATAATTGTTATACATAATGAAAAATAAATCAAAGTGTTATAATGTGGCGGGAAACTTGAACGCAAGAGTCTTCGTCCAATTACAAACTAATGAAATTATTATTATACAAAACTGCCATCAGTCGTCTCAATACTAAGTATGTTACCCTTTAGAAGAAATAAACGCCTTCAGACGTTGGGACATTGATTTGACTAACTTTTCTGTAAAGTCTGGTGGTATTTTTCCCCATTCCTCTATAAATCGTTGTTTTAATTCATCACGATGTTTGGGCGATGATTGACGAATATATTTTTCTTACTGCACACGAGTGTTCAATGGGGTTATATCCGGTGACTGGGGTGGTGTTTCTAAATAATACGGGGTGTTATATAATAACCATTCTCTGACGATGATGGTTTTGTGCTTTGGATCGTTTTCTTCTTGGAACATAAAGTTATATTTGATTCCAAATTTCTCAGCAATTCGATGTAAATGTTCCTTCAATATGTTCAAATACATCCAACGATCCATGACATATCTATGTAGGATTTTGGAATATCGAGGGTGACAGAACGTATCCGAAAAAAGCTCATCACTGGATGTATTAAGTTTATTATTGGTTAAATATAATACTACAAAGAATATAATGATATGAAAGAAAAATGTCAAATACTCTCACCGTCGTCCGTTAAACAACGACTGACTTCTTTCTGACGCAACACGCGAAACCAAAGAAAGCGAGGCCCACCACCTCTCCGGCATTTGGCGGAGACAACCGAATAAATCGATCCCTCATCTATAATGTAGTAATCACACACTCCAGCAGGCGACATGCACAATTGTGTCACGATTTACAGTTTTGCCTAAGGGCGACAGAACGCTTTCCTGTGTATCAGGCGTTGAAATGTGGGGATCCTGCATAACAAGTATACGACCTTCATCGCGATTTGTCAGCAGTTTTGATCTTCCTTGCTGCGGTTTATTTACAATCATTTTGTCTTCCTTAAACTTTTGAATATATACTGTACCATAGATCGTGGTAAATCTAATAATTTAGAAATTGCTCTTTCAGATTATCCTTCCAAAATTTGACAATATATTCTCGTTGAGAAAGTGATGTTTCACGTCTCTTACGATCCATTATTATTATGACAACGATACTTTCTTCCTGGATGTTTGAGATCGACTGTTGCCGACTGAAGACGTTTAAAGAAACACAGTCAGTCACGATACATTCAGTTATTTTAAAGTTTAGTCGTTACTAAGCGTTTTATTTAGAATAAATATTCGTGGACGAATACTTTTGCGCTCGAGTTTCCCGTCACATTTGTATTATTTTTCATTATGTATAACAATTATGAATCTTGCAAAATGTTAGTTTGTTGTGTACAAATAAAGGTTTATTTCTGCAATTTTTTTCAAATTTTATGTGCATATTTTCCTACTTTTACTTGCGCGTACACTGAATGCGGTAGGTGGGCGAACACTTATGCGGCCGACTGGACGTAAATATGAAACTGGAGCGCTTTTTTCTACCGATTTCTTCCTCGTTACCAACCGATCGCGCTGCACGCATCAACACGGCATCAAGTACAAAATTCAGATCTACATCCCACAATGTCTCTAAAAGGGGAAAACATTCCAATAGCGTAAGAGAAATAGAACAACCGGAAACGATCATAGATTATAACAATTATATGGGTGGTGTTGATGTGGCGAACCAATACACGACATCTTATTGTTTATACCGTCGAACACTCAAATGGTGGAGGAAATATTTCTTTTGGGGACTTGAAATCTCTTTAGTGAACTCGTATATTTTATATGAAGGAAAAACTGAAAATGGAGGAAGAAAACCTATGACCCACAGAAGATTTCGAGAAAGCATTTTGTTGGAACTCATTGGTCATTCTCGTGTTCTACACATGAAATTGGGAAGGCCTGGAACAAGTAACGAAAGCGATCGTTTAGATGGTAAGTCTCATTTTATTTTCTCACATCCAGAAGGAAAACACAAGGATTGTACAGCTTGCTCAAACCGAAAAATACCTGGAGGATGAAGAGAAACCAATGTTTTTGTCTAACGTGCGAAAGAAAACCAGGTTTGCATCCTGGAAATTGCGTCAAACGTTATTATACTCTTCAAAATTACAAAATGTAAGGAAAATGTAAATAAAACTGGTTTTTATATATATTTGGTTCTTTCTTTCTTTATTTACATTGTCTTATATTGTAGTTAAAAACAAATATAAGTTCCACAAATGTAAAGTACAATAAAGTTGGGGAGCTATATTTAGTATAATTAGTAAACAAAATTGTTTTATATAAGTAGGAGTCAACGAAATTTCCTTTGAAGTAAATGTCAAATAAAACACTCAAAATACTAGGGAGTTGTTGGCAACAATATTGAAAAATAATTTGGAGTGCATAGAGTTAAAAGGAGAACCAGAAGAAAGTACGAGGTGGAGCAAAACTCCCCTAATTGCACACACCGTATCCACTATGTTTACTGCAAACTCGAAGTAGAAGATGCTGCACGATGACCTACTATTCTTTTCAAGCAAGATAATTTTTTCAGGGCTCGGTAGATTTTTTATAGATACTGGAGCTCAACCTAATTTAATTAAGGAGAAGGGTCTTATTTCTGGTTTAAGAATTGATAGAAACAGAATTTATTACCTTACCGGAATCGGGGCAGGGACAATTCGGACATTAGGAGAAATTAATGTCCTGGTTTTTTATATACTAATTCCCTTCCAACAATTGAAGTTAAGAAGAAATCGCTAAGCATATTAAAAGTCGGAAGAAAGAAATATTTGTCTCAAAGTTTTTCATCGCACGACATACCTCTTCAAACCAAACTCTTAATTAGTGTTCCAACTAACAGTGCTATAACATCAGGATACGTTAGGCGAATTGATGCTGATCCTAGCATTTTGATAGGAGCGGTTCTGGTAACTCAACAAAATGGTCAAATAACATTATATGCAATAAACACTACTACAAAACATACAACACTGTAACTTCAATTGAGTTTGAAGATTTCAATACTATATCCTCAGTAAAACATCAATCTTCTTTTACTGGAAATCCAAACGTTTAAGAATCAAAGGCTCATGCTCAGAAACTGGTTCAAATAACGAAGATATTAAATTTGGAACACCTGAATGATAATAAAAAGCTAGTATTTTAACAATTATCAATCAATTTTTACATTAATCTGATTTACCCTCGGACAAATCAGGATCTACAGATATAGCTCAACATCAAGCAATTACTACTGATGAAATTCCAATAAATACAAAACAATATCGTTACCCTTTAATTCATAAAACTCTAGTACTGTTACGAATTGTAAGAATGCCTGCAATGGGGACGTAGATGGCTCGTAGCCGTGGATTAGGGGAAGGTCTCGAGGCTTTGAACTGGACAGACGTGTTTATATATTGCTCCTATTGTCATTCGCTGTCGGTTATTTTTCAAAATCCATCTAAAGTGTTTTCTGAACGTTTTTGAAATTTCCATAAATTTTCATTAAAATGGAGATCTGTGCTGGTTGTAATTCCCGTGTTGTGAACCCGGTCACCTGTGCAAGATGCAAAATTGCATCTCACCCGTCCTGCTTGCGACGAACTAATCACCCACATCTGGGCGGCAAGTTCTTGGACTGCATCTCAACGCCGACACCTATGACTGAGGTCCTTGTTTCTAAAATCGACGAATTTGGGAAAATGCTAAGTGCTGAAATGGTCAAGCTTCGGGAGGATATGAACGATTTCAAAAAGGAAATCATTGGGATGTTCTCGGCCGACCTTGAAGCAATCCGCAAAAACATGTCTACATTAACGGACAGAGTACTTATATTGGAAACGGAAATCGCTAATATTAACAGCTCCAAGGATTCTGTCCCCATTAACAATACTAATTCTTTTACGGAGGAAGATCTTCTTACCGAGATGTCCGAAAGAGAACGCCGTTCTCGTAACCTTATATTCTACAACCTCACTGAACCCGACACTACTTCCTCAACTTTGTATAATCAGCATCAAGCCGATACAAATGCGGTGAAAAACATATTGGATCAACTGAAACCTGGGATTTCCATCCTGAATACAGCAAGAATTGGTAGGAGAATAAGTGATCGTCCAAGACCAGTGTGTGTCACTCTGCAGTCGAAAGAAGATACAATATCTGTGTTAAAAGTAAAAAACAACTATAATGGACCCATTCACCTTGCTCAGGATCGTACTCCTAAACAACGAGCCCATCTGGAGAAGTTAAGACTCGAATTAAAGACCTTAGTGGACAATGGAAAAACTGATAAAACTATCCGTTACGTTAATAGTGTGCCTAAAATTGTAAATATCACTCCTAAACCTATCAGAAAAAACTAAATAGGTACCCATTAGTGTATTATCAAAATGTTCGCGGTTTAAGAACAAAACTACTTGAACTACGAAGTGCAATTTCCTCACTCACTAACGCCTACGATATCATAATCTTAGTTGAAACATGGCTGTCTGACGACATTTCAAATATTGAACTTGGTTTGGATTACTTTAATGTCTATAGATCTGACAGGTGTCCTGAGACTAGTAAACACAACAGAGGCGGCGGTGTGTTGATAGCTGTCCGCAATAATATTCCTAGCCGCTTTATTTTTATTCCTAATAATTGTGTTGAACAGGTATTCGTTAATATACACTTCAATTTTAAATCAGTCATTGTTGGTACTGTTTATCTTCCTCCGTGCAGTGACTCATGTTGTTATGAGCTACATGCAATCACGGTTGAAAATATTATGCAGACCTACCTTAATTCTAGTTTAATTATTATTGGTGATTATAACCTGCCACATACTACATGGTTCAATAATGATGACGGTTCTTTAATCTACAATATTAATGGTCCTTGTCCTGTAACCAGACAATCTTCCATTATCTCTAATTATTTCAATCTCCTCAATCTTTTCCAAAGAAACAAAGTTATCCTCTCTTCCGGTTACTCTCTTGATTTACTTTTTTCCTCCTTCTCTAATATCACTCCCCTTCCTTCTCTGGATCCTATCATATGCCCTGATACGTACCACCCCCCTCTTGAATTCCATATCCCCATTCCTCTATCCACAACACATTCGCGTCATAAGAGAATCAAGAAGAACTTCTATATTGCCGACTATACAGTAATAAACGAATACCTCTCAACTGTCAACTGGGATGACTGTCTTCGGAATCTAACTGCTAATGAATCGGTGGAATTGTTATACTCGCACCTAAATTTTATTATGGATAATTTTATCCCTTCTTTCAATTGTTACTCATCCACATTTCCAGTATGGTTCTCTCGAGCACTTATTTCTTTAATTAAGCAGAAAAAATACCGTCATATGATTTACAAACGCACCAATTCCTTTGCAGACTATCTACTTTTTTCCGAACTACGAACTAAATGTAAAAACCTAACCCGAGATTGCTGGTTAAAGCATGTGCACAATGCGGAAACATCTATTCCAAACAATACTAATTCATTCTGGCGTTTTATCAATTCCATGAAAACTACAAACTCTTCACCCACGAATTTACATCTTGGTGATAAAATACTGACTGATGATCTATCCATTGTTAATGGTTTTGCGGAATTCTTTGAATCTGTATACCTGGATGGCAATAACCGCTCTTCGGACATTAATCCTAAGCACCCCCCACTTCTTGATATTTCCAATATTTCTATTAATATTAGTGAAATTTATAACAATATTAATACCCTTGCATCAAACTCTAATCCTGGTTTGGATGGTCTTCATCAACTACTTTTTAAGAACTGTAACTTTATAATTTCGAGAATTCTCTGGATTATTTTTAACAAATCTCTCACTTCTGCTGTGTTTCCTGATGCTTGGAAACAATGTTTAGTTAAACCAATACCGAAGGGCGGTGATCCGACTTCCATTAAAAATTACAGACCAATATGTATACAGAACGTTATGCCCAAAATCTTCGAAGGTATTGTTTCTCGTAAATTGTCATCTCTTTGCAAGAATATTATTATTAACGAACAACATGGTTTCGTCCACGGACGCTCGACTGTAACCAATCTCCTTGAGTACTATCACTATCTGTCGTACTCAGTTGAGAGTGGCTTGCAAGTTGATGCCTTATATACGGACTTTCGAAAGGCATTCGATACGGTCAATCATTCAGTGCTCATATCTAAATTACATGCACAAGGCATACGAGGTAATCTGCTTGCCTGGATCACTTGCTTCGTATCCAACAGAATACAAATTGTTAATTTTAATGATTCATACTCTCGGCATATATCTGTCCGTTCAGGTGTACCCCAAGGATCACACCTTGGGCCTCTTCTTTTCATTCTATTTATTAATGACATTTCCGATGTTTTTCAGTTCTGTAAATTTTTATTATATGCTGATGACTTAAAAATATTTCACACCGTTAGCAATCCCTCTGATATGCTTGAAATACAAAACGACCTAACAAGACTTCAAATATGGTGTACTAACACTAAGTTAAATTTTAATCTTGATAAATGTAAAGTTGTTAGATTTAGCCGGACCTCTAATCCAAAAATTTTTAATTATTCTCTCTGCGGCACTACTTTATGTACTTTGGACGCAATCAGCGATCTCGGTATCTTATTTTCTCATGACCTATCGTTCACACAACACTATAAAATCATCACCTCCCGAGCTTTAAGAACTTTAGGTCTGATTCATAGAACTGCGAATTTTTTTAAGGATACTGGAACCCTCAGGCTATTGTACTGTAGCATTGTCAGACCAATCCTAGAATATGGATCATTAGTCTGGTCCCCCTACTATGATTCACATATTCGGACCTTAGAAAGTTCTCAACACAAATTCCTTCGATTAGCCGCAAAACATATGGGATGCCCCATTCCCAAATTCTCGCACAATTATGACCGCATCTTATACACACTGAATCTGCCTACCTTAGAAAATAGAAGAAAGTTAGCGGATATAATCTTTGTTAACAAAGCGCTAAACGGTATGATTAACTGTCCGGATGTGATTAACAAATTCAAATTCAACGTGCCATCCAGAAACTTACGGCATTTTGAATTATTTCATATCGAACACCATCGTACATTGTATGGATACTTTAATCCCTACAATAGAATGTTTATTAATGCTAACACCGCTCACAGATCATGTGATGTATTCAACCGCTCATCGTCTTCACTTAAGATATCTTTGCGAAATGTTCGGCTATAACCGATTCTTGTCTGTCTTTAGTTTATTTTAATTACTTGTTCTAATACTCCGTTTTGTCTACCCTATATGTAACTACTCTCGCACTAATGGGTTAATACCCGTAAATAAATAAATAAATAAATAAATAAATAGTCACGTGGACTGCTTCCTCGCGAATTAGCGCGGCGAGTCGCAGTCGGATTACATTGTCTATTGTCGAGGATCGCGAGAGACGGGTGTGAGCGGGGCAGACGCGCCATAATAAAGCTCAAATACACTTGAAATCCGAACTGCGCCAGTCCAGGCGTATATCTACCTGAACATCAATCAAGTACATAAAGACGTAGATTATTTATTAGCTAAGAACTCAATTCAATCATCTACATCGCCATGTACACTTCCGGTCAAAAGTATGTGGACACTTACCGTGTTCATGAAATTTGTGATATATAATTGCAGGAACCCAATAAAAATGAAAGGGGGTAGTCATCGGGAACGCATCCCGAGACCTTTGTATTACTGGGCACTAGGATCAGTCCATGTACGCCACGGCCCGTCCTTAGGCTTCACTATTCTTATGTTCCTCTTAAGGGGAGATTCCGGTTTAGAACTTTAAAAAAATCGATTTTTTTTTTATTGTATTTTTCTCATCTTTGGTGTTTGATAAATGTGTAGTTAAAAGGAAATTTCGAAATTTTAAAAATTAACAAAGTTAGAGCTGTGTAAACGGCAGTCGAATGTAACTGTCTCCGAGCGGCCCGGCCGGGTCGTATTACAATGCTTAGAAAATCATGCAGGTATGTACGGTCAAACTCTCTCTGGTCATACGCAGGCTAAGTCCCTATCGTAAACTGTTCGAAAGCAAATTAGTGACGAGTTTCCTTCGATCCTTAAAAATGTGGCCAACAGATGTGTACAACAGTTTGCAATTTCTATTCTCAGTTCAGAACGTGAACTCAGAATTCTTTCTAACGTCTCCGAGTAAACACGATTTCCAACTATGTCAAGCATTATTAAAAAAGGCAGTCGTGCCAGTAATCAACGTGTCGCGAAACCTCATAAACGGAAGTTTAGAGGTAATCAATATACATTGAACGAAGAGGCTTCAACTTCATTTGCAAGTACGTCGGCGGAAAAGTTAAAAGATCGTAATTATGATGATATCCTACTCGATCCTGCTCAAGGATATGTCATATTACATTTTTTAAGTGTTTTTAATTTTATTAGTGACAAAGTGCAATGTAAACGTTGTCATGATCATGTGAAGTTTTTACGAAGTGCTGAACGGGGACTTGGTTTTAAATTAAATATACAGTGTAAGTGTAAGGGTGCTAGCACTTCAGAATCGAGCCCACTTATCGATAAAAGATACGAAATCAACGTACGCATAGTGTTTGTAATGCGTTTACTAGGTGTGGGCCTGCAAGGCATAAATTTATTTTGTTCCTTTATGGATATTTGCCACGGCTTAGCAAATACAACGTATTATTCAATTTTGGAAAATATTTATTGTGGAACAAAATCTGTTTTTAAAATTGTGCGAGAAGATGCCTGCAAAGAAGAAATAAGGAAAAATGCAGCATCAGGAAACGAGCCGTTACATTTATCAGTTTCTGGTGACGGCTCGTGGAAGAAGCGAGGTTTCTCGTCGCTCTTCGGAGTCAGCTCGATAATTGGAAAGTACAGCAATAAAGTTCTCGATCTGGTTATAAAATCTTCATCTTGCCAGTCATGCAACCACTGGAAGAAAAGAAGAGGAACGCCAGAATACGTGAAATGGGAAGAAACACATGTGGATGAGTGTTCTATCAACCATGAGGGGAGTGCGGGAAAAATGGAGGTCGATGCTGTAACCGAAATGTTTTCACGGTCAGAAGAATTGCACGGCGTGAAATACGTGAATTATATTGGCGATGGCGACACAAAAACGTTCAAGGCAATTTCAAATCTCGACCCATACAATGATGTCAAAGTGAATAAAAAAGAATGCGTGGGCCATGTCCAGAAAAGAATGGGAACGCATCTGCGAGCGGCGAAGAAATCAGGAAAAGGCATCGGAGGAAAAGGAGCTGGCAAACTGACAGATCGGGTTATTTCCAAATTAACAAAATATTATGGATTAGCAATTAGAAGACACCCTAATTCAGTAGAAGACATGAAAAATGCAGTGTGGGCAACATTTTATCACATGTCTTCTACTGATGATAATCCCCTTCATCAAAATTGCCCCGAGGGAGAAGACAGTTGGTGTAAGTGGCAGCAGGCGAAGGCAAAAGGTGAAGAATTTAATCACCCCCCTCCACTAAATGACGAAGTTTTGGACGCAATTCGTCCTACATATGAACATTTAACATCTCCAGATTTATTAGAAAGATGCACCGGAGGGAATACCCAAAATAATAACGAAAGCTTCAATTCGTGTGTATGGTCAATGGCTCCAAAGCATTTACATTGCGGAGCAAAAACAATACAAATTGCCGCATTTTTGGCTGCCTGTGTATTTAATAATGGATACACACCACTTCTAAATATTATGAGTGAAATAGGAATTGCTGTTGGCCCGCAAACCAAATATTTTGCCGAGAGCATAGACCAGAAGAGAATTATGGCCGCGGAAGAACAGGCTTCTGCGATATTGAAGAAAAGAAAAATGGCAAAAAGAGAAAGCATAAGAACTATCAACCAATTTTATGAAGAGACAGAAGGACTGATGTACGGACCTGGAATTGCTGATTAAAGGTAAATACATTTTCAACAGGATTTTTCTTAGGGTAAAACTTTAACGTGTGATTTCTCGAAACAACATTATTCAGACTGGTGGGACAAATATCTTGAAAATTAATTGATTAAATTATATGAATCTTTTTTTAAATTATACAGTATACATCTCCGCAGGCAGTGAACCTTTAATATCTTGAGTTTTTTTATATTTATTAATTTCGCTTATTTCAAAACATGAAAAAAGCATGAAAAAAAAAAGTTTTCTTACTTTTAAAGGTTCACTGCCTCGGAAATTTCATACAGTTTAAAAATATATGCAATTTTTTAATTTTCGATTTACAGATGAGATGCTAGAGATCCCACCATTCAGACAGAAATTCCGGACGACTATGGCAATATGCAGCTATTTTATGTTAAATATTATTCCGAAACAAAAAACTTTGCATGTTTTTATATGTTTAAGGAATGCATAATAAAATATCAAAAACCCCATATTGTTAACTTGTTCGGTTTATCATAAAAAAAAGTTTAAAAAGGGACCTTTTCCAAGCCTTGTAGACCGGAACCTCCCCTTAAGGTCGTTGATGGAGGCGTCCGATCTCACAGATGAATAATGAATGAAAGTAATCAATGAACGATAGTAAATATTCAGTCAGGTCGGTTGTGTGTAGAGAGTGAAACTAGTCGAGTGTTTCCGAGGAAACGTAATAAAACATTAACAAATGGCAAAGTCGTTTATAACAAATAAGTTAGTTGGAAACCGGCGCTTGTATGTGAAAGACGGGCATCGAATGTCATTACAAACTCACAAATTACATTTTTCACAATAAACCATTTTCCCTTCTAATTTATCCCTCTACATTTTGGGGGCTCGTTCGGGATAACTGAAGAGGAACTTCGTGAAAAGAACGATTAGTACCACGAAAAGAACGACCGATAAAGATAACGACGAAGGAGAAAGACGATCGTGACGTGTTCAGATTCTCAGACGAGGTGTGTGAACGTGAAACGATATTTGCGACGACGACATGCCAGACGCAATCGAATTTAGAATTGCGGAGTGGCGAGAAAAGGCGGAAGCTCGTGGATTGCCTATGGTGGGGACACAGGCCGAACTTGATGCCCAATTGATAGAGGACGACCCATCTGGAGATTGGATAAGAGAAAACAGCCGCGAAGAAAATATGCAACGTGAAAATGAATTGCACGACAGGGAAGTTGAGTTCTTTAGACGAGGAAAGGAACTCGTTGAACGTGAACTTGAGCTTGCTCGACGAGAGATTGCAATTTTACGTGGCAACGAACGTGCGGATGTGGTGAATGGTGATCGAGCACCAAGAACATTAAACGATGACAACGGTGTAGCTCGATCACACACGCGAATGAATTTGACGACCATCGCATATCTAGTGAGTAAGTTTCCAATGATTTGTGAACGGCGTGGGGTCGGCAGCTGAAATTCATAAAGGATGCGTACAAATTAGAAGACAATTCCGTGAAAGTTCAATCAAGACCTGAGCATATCGGAATGACGCCCTACTGGAGGAGTTTATTATCGAGGAGTTGAAAACCATGTTTCGTCATCGGCAAAGCAGAGTGGCTTTGCGAAGAAAATTTGAGGAACGCTCGTGGAGGAAAGAAGAGACATTTCACGAATATGTCCACGATAAAAGAATACTTGGAAATTGTGTACCAATATACGCGGAAGAGGTGGTGGACTGCGTTATTGAAGGAGTCCCAAACAATTCATTGCGTAACCTTGTGCGTATTCTTCGATTTTCGACAAGGGGACCATTGCTTGAAGCGTTTGAGAAAACAGGGTTGCGCATCGGGACACTATGAATTCCAGTCGGCAGGACAGGCGAGTAAATGTTTCAACGCTATGTGCAGTGCAGCTATGTTTTAAATTTGCAATGGTCAAGGACACACCCCTTCCTCCAAGGAAACGTGCTTGAGGTGCTACGAAAGGGATGTGGACACCTTCAAAACACACTGATTGGCAATTTGTCATTTTTCCCAATGTCCAATCAGCGTGCCTAAAAACGCTTCCGAATCGACGTGACGGGGTACATTCGACGAGGAAGTCAGTTTGAATCGACAGTAGGAGAAACTCTCCTTACTCTTTGAAAACGGGTTGTATTGTTTGCAATTATGGAGTGGTGTAACGAACTGGCATTAGCGTTAATAGATGCATATAAAAATAAAACATTAATCTGGAACCCCAAACATAATTTCCATTACACTACATTTAAAATGTTCGATGCTTGGGAAGAAATTGCTCTTGAAATAGGAATATCTGTTGAAGAGTGCAAAAGGAAAATGGAGCGATTGTTATCATCGTTTAGGAGGGAAAAAATGAAAATAAAAAGAAGTGTTGGAACAGGCAAAGGTAAGCAGTTAAACACATTTACAAATATTACTTAGATTGTATTATTGTTTATTTAAAAACTAAACTATTATTGTTTATAATTATTACTATGAGCCTTTTTTATATACAGGATCAGATGAGATATACAAAAGTACTTGGTTTGCGTACGAGAGTTTGAAATTCATACTTGATAAGAACAAACCAAGAGAAACACTGGAAACTGTAAGTAAAGACAAAATTAAAAAAGGAACATAAATGCAAAAAGTTTAAGTGGAAAACAAATATTTATAAATTTATATCTATTTTACCTGTTTCATGCATATTCATATTGCCACTTAATTTTTCCTTCGTTTATAAAGTGCTCTGCCAATTCATCTCTGACATGCACTCCATCTCCAACTATCCAATTACCATTAATTAATTTGCCATCTATTTCGTGGTCAAATGTGCCTGGTGGAGTAGGTATTTATTAATGGAAGTCCTAGATTTTCTTAAAAAATTATGGAGGCAAACAATGCCCATCACAACCATCTTTTTAGAAGAGGTGAATGTGGTTGAAGAAGATGCCTCTGAGGGAGTACCACCTGAACCATAACCAAAACCTCCAAAGAGAAAAAGGCAGCTGACAGAAGATGATCATCGATTAAGTACTGCATTTAATATATTGGCCTCTTGTACTCCGAATACAATAAACGACGAATCACAGCAGTTTGCAAACTTTGTGGCTGTTAAGTTAAGGGCACTTTCTAAAAGTATGCAAAGTGCAATCCAGAAACGAATTATAAGTGTCTTTGATGACGAGACTAATTACAATCAGATGTCTGCCCCTTCTACTACTTCTGCCGCCGTGGAATATAATATTATTATTACAAATTTGTAATTTTCATATTCAGTAAATATTACGAATTTGTAATTTTCATATTCAGTAAATATTACAAATTTGTAATTTTCATATTCAGTAAACAAAAAACAACTACACCAAGAATCCCCGGTCGACGTCTGTGAACTTTTCGCTTTAAAACGTGCCATCGAACTTACCACTTCTCGCAAAACAAAAACCTCGCCATCTTCTGCCATTCCACGAATGCAATATCAGCTATCCAAAGCCAGTGGACTGGTGACCACATAATTCATGAATGCCAAACAGCTTATACCATGACAACCCATAACAACAATTCGGTCACAATAGTGTGGATCCCCTCCCATGTGGGCATCACAGGAAACGATACAGCGGATGTTGCAGCGAGAGAAGCAGTCAACTTAGTAAAATTGCAACTTAGTAAAATTATAGAATTTTACAAGCATTACTTTCCTGCCAACAAAGTTCTATTGCTAGGAACTCACTTCGGGAAAATAATGAGTCTATTTGGCAGTACCTATATCTGTGAGCAATTATCTCAAAGATGAAAATTGTCAAATGTGAACGTCGTAATCGATTCGATGACGAACGATTAACGAATTGCGTTAGAGTAGCAGTTGCGAATATCATACCCAATGTTGATAAGCTTGTAGATGAAAAACAGAATAAATTATAATATCTCATTATCAATAGGTAAATATTAATAATTATTTAATTCCATTTAATTAAAGAACCACATGTATTTACATGTTGCTGTATATGTTACTAAGAAACAGTAAATAAAACTGAGAAAAACCGTTTCATTGTATTAGGTTGGTAAGAAATTAATGTCGGTTTTCGAACTTTCGAACTTTGACGCAGGGTTTTGGGATAACAGTTCACTTTATTCTGTTTACCTTCTAATGTCATCTTACAGTGCAGAAGTCGCGCTGCATGCTAATAGGTATGCTTTTGTTTTTACTGTTAATCTGTGCTCACTTCAAGTTATTGACTTCGCAATGGATATCAAGCAAGTTCGTGTAATATTCTTATATGAATATAAACTGGGTCATAAAGCTGCAGCTGCGACTCGTAATATCAACAGTGCATTTGGAGAAGATACCGTAAATGAACGCACGGTGCAGCGGTGGTTCAAAAAATTTCGAAGTGGAGATGAGAGCCTTGAAGATGAAGATGGTCGTGGACGCCCTTCTCTCGTCGACAATGGCCAACTGAAGGCACTGGTTGAAGCTGATCCACGAACAACGGTTCGACAACTTGCACAGCAGTTAGATGTAAGTCATCCAACAGTTATTGACCACTTGAGACAGCTAGGAAAGTCAAAGAAGCTCGACAAATGGGTGCCGCATGAGTTAAGCGTAGACCAAAAGAATCGTCGTTACGAAGCGTGCTCTGCGTTCCTTCTACGCAATAAAAATGATCCATTTCTTCATCGCCTTGTGACATGCGACGAAAAATGGATAATGTACGACAATCGTCGACGATCAGCCCAGTGGTTGGATCACGATGAAAAGCCGAAACACTTTCCAAAGCCGAAGCTGCACCAAAGGAAAGTTATGGTGACTGTCTGGTGGTCGGCAGTGGGAATTATCCACTACAGCTTTTTGAATCCGGGTGAAACTATTACAGCGGAAAGGTATTGTCGAGAAATTGATAACATGCACGAAAAATTGGAACACTTGAATCCGGCACTGATCAATCGGAAGGGCCCAATTCTTCTACACGACAACGCTCGACCACACGTCGCACAATTAACGCTACAAAAGTTGAATGAATTGGGATATGAAACTCTGCCCCATCCAGCATATTCCCCGGATCTGTCACCAACCGATTACCACTTCTTCAAACATCTCGACCACTATTTGCAAGGGAAGATATTTACCAACCAAGCAGCTGCTGAAAGTGCGTTCGAAGAATTTATCAATTCCAGAACAACAGAATTTTACGCTACTGGAATTAACAAACTGCCAATTTATTGGCAAAAATGTGTAGATTACAATGGATCTTATTTTGATTAAAAAAAACTTATTCCGATTTGTGATATGTGGATTTAAAGATGTAGCTTGGAAACCGACATTATTTTCCTACCAACCTAATAAATCTATAAATAGAATTATATATAACAAATTCAATATTTAAGTATTTAATATTGCGACCCGCATACAATATTAGGTTTTAACTTTTGGCCAAACGTGCAAAAATCACGCGTGGCCCGCATGTCACTTGTTTTCGCGGGCCGCAGGTCTGTGGCAGCTGTGCCAAACTGGCCCGTGGGCCGCAGTTTGCTCATCACTGATCTACATGGTCATCGACATATCGGTCGATTCGCCCGACACCTGACGCCAGTTCGCATGTTTCGATGCATTGAGAAGCATGTGTGTAGTCAATTGGTGAACCGTTCTCGCTGGTCAAATTGAAAGTCGGAGGAATTCAAACCATACTGATTTCTTTCGTACGGTCGGTAGAGTTTGTTAAAACAAAAGATATCAAATTGGCATGGTAACTCTGCGTGCGTTATTGTAAAGTGCTTCCTATATTACAAGTGAAGAATAATACTGTCCGATACTTTCAAATACTTAAAATATTAAATAAAATTTATACGTATACTAATGTAACTATAAATTAATTCCTAATCTTCTCATCTCGTTGCTTGGAACCCAACATCGGACAGGCGCACACGGCCCTGCCGATAGTGCGGCATCAATCGGCCGTTCCCACTCCACTTTTTCCATTTAATTATTCATTTTCGTTTAATGTCTGTTATGAATTAATGTCTGTTATTGATTTTTTGTACCTGTGAAATGTTTCCGGTGAAGCTTTAGTTATTATTAACTTACAAACTGAATAGTGTCGCCAAATTCTGTTTTAGTTTAATCATTTTTATTTTTTTAAAATAAATATCAATATTTTCTATTTGTAACAGAATATATTTTTTGTATCCAAAATTAAACCATTTGGCCGCACTGCACGACATGACATGGAGAGAGCGTAGTTATAACAGGCAAAGAACATCAATGGACGTTGAAACAGCTTTATCCGATAATTAGATTTCTGCTACTAAGCAGAAGAAGAATACAGGTGAATGAAATGTTTGCATCTCGCGAAGAAGGTGAATTTCATTCGCTCTTTCCAGATTTATTGCAACAAGATGTGAAGACTACAAGTTAAAGAAAGTACTATGGTTGAACTTATATTATGTTTGATATTTTCGTCTGTTTTAATCTAATCTTAATCTGAAACATCTGAACAATATGTTCAAAGAAATTTAATGCAAAAGGACTTAGAAATAAAAAAAAAGTTCAGTGGGGTAGGAAACACGTGTTTATTCCACACAATTTTTTTCATTTAATTGGACAAAGAATCTAAAATAGAATCTAAGATTGTTACAATCAGCCAAAAATAAGAGTCTAAATAAATTCATATTTGTAAAGATCAATAAAAATGTATTTGCAGTCTATGCTGTTGGCTTCAGCATGGTAATAAACACATGCTAATCCAAACGCATTGTTGATTTAAGTTGTTATATAAAGTGCAATTTTTCTTTTATACATAGTAAAATGGAAGGTAAGTAAATGAAAACTAATTCATATTTGCCTTTTTCGTTTCAAAATGAATAGAAAGATGAAACTAAAATCAACCTCAATTGAAAACGGTTTTTTTTAAATAAGTAAAAACTAATATAGGGTTATATTTTGACTCCAGCATGCTCAAGCCGTAACATTTTTTTATATTTACCCTACATGTATTGCTTAAGAATGCAAACAGAAATGAGCTGCAACAACCTGCACCTAAGTGAGTTATTTTCAAATTTCAGTTACATACTCTATTCCACGAAAGCAATTGTTCAACGTATGGTTGAACGAGTCAAGTAAGGAAATGAAAATTCCGACACTTTTCAGATATATCTTAAATTATTCTAATATTAAGGATATCGATAATAAAATAGAAGCGATTACCATGAACCGCTGTAGAAAATTAGCATACGTCTTATCCGAAAAGTGGATGAAAAATTATCGTATGAAAGAAAAATTTGAAAAAAATAATTCTTTTTGGTTGGAAGGGTTTTCTAACCTCCCCGAATTAGAAACCTATATTGAACAGGTGCCTTCAACGTCCAAAACCCGTTGCCGGCCGACAAAATTATTTAATGAAGGATGTGATAAAACCAAAAGGCGCCGAATTGTATCTATAATAGAGTCACATGGGAACGATGTAATTGTATATGCTGCACAAGGAAGCTTAAGAGCAGAAGGAAGGCCTGATGCTGCATACCTGGTAAAAACGGCCGTAAGTGAATCACCTGCAGAATTAAAACGATTAAAGAAAAATTTCCGGACCCCAGAAACGAAAAAAGAAAAGCTATGTAAAGAAGAAGCATTAGCTACATTTTTAGATGGTAAAATGACAAAATGGGCGTACGCGGCGGTCCAACAACGCTTAAACATGCATGGATTTAAGGCTTTTCCATCATATCCTTATATACTAGAAGCAAAGAAGGAGTGTTACCCACGTGAAATCAAAATCACAGAAATTTCTGCTGAAGTACCTTTGCAATGTATAATTGACCATACACTTAAACGTTTATGTACACTACAGCAAGATGTATTATTACAAACGAAAGAGAAATTGAACGATGTCGCAATTATAATCAAATGGGGATGTGATGGGACCTCTAACATGCCTAGGTATAAACAACGATTTCAGGATTTTGATGAAAAACAAATCGACAGTTCGATATTCGTAATTTCAATGGTTCCGTTACAAATGTTCTTTACAGAAAACAATAAAAAAATAATTTTATGGCAAAATACAACACCATCGAGCACTAGGTTTTGTAGACCAATCAAGATATTATTGCGATCTCAAAATGCAGAAGTAATAAAAGCTGAAACAACGAAGATAGAGAATGAAATAGAAAGATTAACATCTACAAAAATAATGATAGACGGAACCGAAATAAATATAAGACCGGTACTTATTTTGACCATGGTTGATGGAAAAATTTGTAACACTTTAACGAATGTATCATCTCAAAGGTGTTTTATTTGTAAATGTGGACCACGGTATATGAACGAACCATCCGCGGCCGCGGTAACTTCAGACCACCCCTACCCATCAACTTATAGATTTGGTCTATCTCCCTTGCATATGAAAATTCGCTGTTTCGAATGTTTATTCAAAATTGCATATCGCTTAGATATACAAGAGAAGACAGTAAAAAAAGAAAATAAAGAAAAGGTCGAGAAACGAAAGGAGGAAATAAAAAAAAGATTTTACAATGAGATGGATTTGTTAATTGATGTAGTAAAGCCTGGTTATGGCACTTCTAATGATGGCAATACGGCTCTTCGCTTTTTCCAAGATCCGTTGCTATCAAGTGCCATAACAGGCTTAGATAGAACCTTAATAAGGCGATTTACTACCACGCTACAAACTATTTCATGTGGCTATGAAATAGACGCTGATAAATTCAGAAAGTTTTCTTCCGATACATTGGATAAATATTAAAGTTTATATCATGGGTATTTTCTCCCACCTACAGTACATAAATTACTTGTACATGGGGCAGATATAATTAAAAATGCCCAACTACCAATTGGCCAACTTTCCGAGGAAGCCCAAGAATGTAGGCACAAGGAAATAAAAAAATACAGAGAAGGGAATACTAGAAAATGTTCTCGGAAATCCACAATTGAAGATATATTCAATATATTATTAGTCTCCTCAGATCCTATTATAAATAGTTATAGACGAAAAACAACCAAACCAGGTTCACAATTATTATCGGAAGTATATTCTCTATTAGTTGAATCTAATAGACATAATTATGATGACCAGAATATGAATCAAGGTAACAGTGATGGCGAAGCAGATTCATCTTCTGATAGCGATGATTAGGGTATAACTTGGAACAATGATTTACAATGACAACACTATATCAGATTAATTTAGTGCAATTGAAATGTAAAGTAAAAGTATTACATTTAAGTAATTTAGTTTTTTTTATATAGTTTACTTCCTGTAAATAAGAAATATGTAAATTTACAAGAAACGCAATTTTGTGTCATAATAATTTTTACCTCCATGTCTACCATAACGGAAATATGTAGTAAACATTACAATTGTAATTACTGAGTATTAAAATATCATATAATGATTTTATCTACCTAGAATTTGAATTTTTACCACTGTCGAATTGACCGATATCGGAGCTATGCTACCAGGTATCTATCAACGGGACTTGCTTTTCGGTCATTAACATTTTCCTTCCGAATGGCCCACAATACTATTGCTGGCATCGTATACGATACATGTGAAGCCATCTGGTTGTTGCTTGATAGAAAACATATGCAGTTCCCAACAACTGAGGATTTTTATACAATTGCAAGAGATTACGAGCGATTATGGAATTTCCACAATTGTATAGGAAGTATCGACGGGAAACACATTCGCATAACATGTCCTCCGCAACCTGGATCTATGTATGTATTTTAATTATAAGAAGTACTTCTCAGTACATTTGCAAGGCATCTCAGATGCCCATTATAAATTTATAACAGTAGATATTGGTGAATATGGAAGACGGACTGATGCCGGTGTATTTGCGGAATCAAACGTGTTTCACCATTTAGAAAATAATTCTTTTAATGTACCGCCCAACAACCCCATACCGGGAACAACGTATGCTGTCCCTTATGTCTTCCTTGGAGATCAAGGTTATCCGTTAAAAGAATACTTATTGAGGCCGTATGCAACGACAAACGATACCGATGAAGGCAAAGAGAACTTTAATTATAGGCTGGGTAGAGCTAGACGTTGCATTGAATGTGCGTTTGGGATATTAGTGAGTAAATGAAAGTGCTTAATAACAGAATTACAGATGCATCCACGCAAAGTTGATACTGTAGTCAAATGCGCGTGCTTGTTGCATAATATAATCATACATATGGAAGGAACCAACGAGGCAGTATATGCTTTAGCAATACGGGAAATTGGTATTAATGAAATTGGTATTAACACAACACGCCGTTTTAATAATTCAGTACGTCGAGCACACGAACTACGCGACTATTTTAAACAACATTTTATAAATAGACCTCTTCGAAACGTATAACAATAGAACAAGCGCACAACCATGGTATTCATATTCACGACAATATATATATATATTTCCGATTCACATTGTAATATTAGACAATCATATTGTAAGATTAATAGTAAATAAATTGGTTATTGTTATTGGTTATTGAAGAAAAATGCGATTTTCATTCGCTGTTTCCAGATTTATTGCAACAGGCGGAGAATTTTTATGAATACACGATGATGAAAAAAGAGACTTTTTATAATTCTTTAAAATTATTTATTTTTCGCATAGTTTGCTATAATCTGTTGGTCAGATATCGAAAATGTGATGACTCTTACTGACCAGGATGGCAATGAAAGTATGATTAAAGACAAACCTGAACAACTGTTGAAAACGCCAAAGAAAAAAGAAGCCATGCGAGATTTACTACTGAATTGCAGATGCACCCACGCAATGTTGATACTATTGTAAAATGCGTGTGCTTATTGCACAACCTTACAATCGACATGGAAGGAATCAATGGGGATGTAATTTCTTCAGTAATTAGAGAAATTAATAGTACTGGCCAAGCTAACGTAACGAGACGTTTCAACAGATCATTGCGTAGAGCAAATGGAATCCGCGACACGTTTAAACGGCATTTTGTAAATACAAGTGCACGAAATTATAAGAATTAAAAATAGTAATTATTGAATACGTATAAAAATAAATAAATTGGTTATGCATATATAAATGTTAATAATTGTAGTTGTGACTCACTTGTTGCATCCAATAAGGTGCCGATCTCGCACCACAGCTTCCGGGAAGCATCTCTATTCTGATATTGATGATGCTTTGGATCCCATAAACTTCTGCTGTCGTGCACTAGATCAATTCATTCACAATCCATCAAAATAAATGTACTATTTCTGAATTTTGTCAACGAGGTTAATAAATCTTGGTTAGGCAAAGAGAAGCGTCTTTTTCCGCGTCTGCCACGAAACAAAAAACGTCTCCGCCACGCATTCTTCTTCTCTCGCACTCACGCTTTCATCTCCCTCACACAAACACTTCTCCCTCTCGGTATGTGTGTTTCTATCACACACACTCACAAACCACACAAAACACTCTGTATAGTAGATTGTTGCCGCCGTTCGCCAGGACCGTGTGCGCCCTGCCGATGTTGGGTTCGAAGCAACAAGATGAGAAAATTGCAAGTTAAATATTGCGCAAAGCGATTCTGTGTATTTATCCCTCAACATAATGTATATTTCTATTATTAAACAATATTTATTCTAATAGTATTGGGTGAGTGCAAAAGTTCGTGCCCAATTAATATACAGTCCTGTGAAAATGTTTTCGGAATCCGCTTTAATGCTACATTAAATAGGGAAATAAAAAATATTTAGGTGTTTGGAGATTTTATTTATGAACAATATTGTTAATCATTACATACTAAATACACCTCATCATAAAAAGTTGTGTATTTTTTAAAAGCTTCGAATAAAATATTAAATGGAGCATAGATACGCATTAACGAGCTGTGAAAAAGTTTTCGGATACAATTTCACGTTATTTTGTAAATGGCATAGTAACGGCTAGATGTTTAGTTGTTTTTAACTTATGATGCGAACAGATCTTCTATTCGCGTATACATATAATAGTTCAAAGTATATTGTGATTGACCGAGTTTATTCAATAAAATAAAGAACGGACTTTGTATACAGGGTGGCCCAGGACTCGCGCCAAATTTTAAATATTTGGATAGCCGAGGGGATTGTGAACAACTTTTTCCTTGACGAAAATATCTTTGGACGTTTCGTTTTTGAGTTATTCACGAAAAACACTGGCCAATGAGAGCGGCCGCATAGCGCGAGCTCAGTCACAATCGCGCGCGGCCGTGATCGGGTGCATCGAGGGGCGACGTACGCCAAATATTACAATCGTCTTACATTAACAATAGGGTGTAATTCTTCGTTATTCATCAATAACAATTAAATTAACAAGTCGTTTAATAACTGTTCTATACTTTTATTCGTTTTCCGAAACGAATAAAGTGTTTTATTAATTATGAAAAAAGTGTTTGGATGATTAATGTCAGAAAAGGGTAGTTAATTAAATTTACCTTTTCGTTCACGAATTTGCCTGCTTCGACGGTGTCTTGGCACTTGGTCATTGACCTATCCCCTTTATGCCATGTTCCGGCGATCGATACAGAATTGATTCGCACTTATTTCCACACGCACACGACACGCACTGACGAACATTACGAAAGTTAATGTGTGTGTCATGTGCGTGTGGAAACAAGTGCGAATCAGATCTGTATCGATCGCCGGGACGTGGCATTAAATTGTTGAGATAGGTCAGGATCGGTACAATGACCGAGTCCCAAGAACCCATTTCCGTCGTTGCAAATAAATTCTTGAACTAATGGGTACGTTTATTTAGCTACCCTTTTCTAACATTGATTATTCAAACACCTTTTTCATTATTAATAAAACATTTTATTCGATTCGGATAACGAATAAAAGTATGGAACGGTTATTAAATAACTTGTTAATTAAATTGTTATAAATGAATAACGAATAATGACACATTATTATTAATTTAAGACGATGTAGTAACATTGCCCCCCGAGGCGCCCGATCCCGATAGCGCGCAATGGTGACTGAGCGCCGGCGTTTCGGGCGCTCTCATTGGCCAGTGTTTTTCGTTAATAACTCAAAAACGAAACGTCCAAAGATATTTTCGTCACGGAAAAAGTTGTTCACAATCACCTCGGCTATCCAAATATTTAAAATTTGGCGCGAGTCCTGGGCCACCCTGTATAATGGTGAAAACAGGAAAAAATACTGATGTTAATATCCGCTCTTTAGTTATTTTCCATCGAGAAAAGGGAAAAACTATAAAGTCTATTGCAGAAATGTTATTACTAAAACGGTCTACAGTTCATGATATTTGTAAGCGATATTATACAGATAATTCTATCGAGGATAGACCGCGTTCTGGTCGCCCGAAGAAAATTAATGCAAGCGATGAAAAATTTGTATTGAGAGAAGTAAAGCAAAACCCCAGAGTTACATCCAGTGAATTAGTCTCCAAACTTTAGTGGGAAAGAAGTTAATAGTTCAACTATTAGAAAAAGGCTGATTAAAAATAACTATGTTTCACGTGTTGCTAGAAGGAAACCTCTGTTAAGCAGAGTTAATCGCGATAAGAGGCTTGCATTTGCAAAAAAATTTGTAAATAAAGACCTTGATTTTTGGAAACGTGTTATTTTCATAGACGAACAAAATTTAATTTATACAATAGTGACACCAAGCAAGTCAGGGTAAGGAGGAAACCCAACACAGAACTAAATAAAGAGAATGTTTGTGGTACTGTAAAGCATGGTGGGAAAAATACATATAATGATCTGAGGTGCCATCAGTTACAATGGAATCGGAAATCTTGTTTTTATAGATACGATTATGAATAAGGATGGATATTTAAAGATTTTAAAAGAAAATTTATTACAGTCGGCCGAAAAATTGGGGATAAAAGAAGACTTTTACTTTTATCAAGATAATGACCCCAAGCATAAAGCTTGGGATGTTCGTAACTGGTTACTGTATAATTGCCCGCACGTTATTGAAACACCCCCTCAAAGCCCAGATCTGAATGTCATTGAACATGTTTGGGCTTACCTAGAAAAAGCAATTAGAAAATTGCAACAACCGAAAGGAATTCCCGAGCTTCGGGAACTTGTTGAAGGACAGTGGAACAAGGTGCCTCAGAATTTTACTAAAAAACTTGTAGAATCCATGCAAACTAGGTTAAAAGAGGTCATTAAAGGGACGGGATTTCATACTAAGTATTAGGTACAAATCTATATACATTTGTATTCTATTTTTCACAGGTTTACTGATATTTTGTATGTTATTTTCAGGTATGAAATATCATATCCGAAAACTTTTTCACAGCTCGTTAAGCGTAACTATCCTTCATTAAATATTCTCTTCGTAGTTTCTAAAAAATATAGTACCTTTTATGATGAGGTGTATTTAGTGTGTAATGATTAACAATATTGTTCATAAATAAAGTCTTCAAACACCTGAATATTTTTGATTGTCCTACTTAATGTAGCATTAAAGCGGATTCCGAAAACATTTTCACACCACTGTATGTACATTTACACCAAAGGGCATCATCCCGTTTAATAATAATAATAATAATATACTTTTGTTTCAGGTATCTATCAACGGGACTTGCTTTTCGATCCTTAGCATTTTCCTTTCGAATGGTCCACAACACTATTGCTGGCATCGTGTACGAAACATGCGAAGCAATCTGGTTTGGGTTTCATGCAAAACATATGCCGTTCCCAACAGCGGAGGATTTTTATAAAATTAAAAGGGATTACGAGCACGTATGGAATTTCCCCAATGGTATTGGAAGTATCGACGGTAAACATATTCGCATAAAATGTCCCCCGCACTGTGGATCCATGTACATACTTCAATTACAAGAAGTATTTCTCAATACATTTGCAGGGCATCTCAGATGGACATTATAAATTCATAACGGTAGACATTTGAGAATATGGAAGGCGGAGTGATGGGGGTATTTTTGCAGAAACAAACGTTCATCACCATGTAAGAGAACAATACTTTTAATGTACCGCCCAATACTCCGCTGCCGGGAACTACGAATGTTGTCCCGCATGTCTTCCTCAGGGATCAAGGACCATCCGTTAAAGGAATATTTATTGCGGCCGTATGCAACTATGAACAGTACCGATGAAGGAGCGGACAATTTTAATTATAGGCTGAGTAGAGCTAGACGCAGCATTGAATGCGCGTTTGGAATACTAGTCAGCAAATGGAGGTGTTTAAAAACTGAATTGCAAATGCACCCACCCAATGTAGATAGTATTGTGAAATGCGTGTGCTTATTGTGTTGGATGACCAGCCCTTTAATCACCGAAGAGCGTAAGGCCCGCGGATCCTGGTCTAGTCAAAGTCAATATTATGCACTAAGGCAGTAGTCATCGATATGACTACTGGCAAGGGCCAGATTCCGGCTGGGGCCAGAGTCGGCTAAGGCTACGGTTACAGTGGAACCTGATTGACCCGAAATGCCACGGACGTATTCGCAAACCGAATCAAAGCCATTAGAATAAATGGAAGCGGTAGCAGTGCAAGCGATCCGAATGCGTGCGAAGAAGCGAGGCACTTGACGAATTTTGATTTTTTGTCCGAATTTAAATGGCTCCCCCCCCCCCCCCCCCGAATCGAGAGTCGTGGCCGTTTTTTCATCATAGATTCGTCCTAAATAAACAGAAATACGATCTTTTCGTCCGAATTCGCTAGCCGTTTCGGAAAATTATATTAAAATACTCGTGAAGCTGCTGTGATTAAAATGAGACTAAACACGATATAATTTGGACCATATTTACTTATATGTTTACATAATTAAACTCTCACCCTTTATTTTAAGGCAGCAAAGTGGAAAGTCCCACCTAATTTCAAATATTAATTACGTATTGAAGTCTCTACTTTAATGTATATCTATTCCGTCAGTTAATTGTTCCAAGGATTAGTGCACGCAAATAACAATTCGGGAAAAGTCAACCCAACTTTCGTTTCGGTCATAAAGAACCCAGATTGACCGCGGAGGTTTATTTCAGGTCAACTTCTTCACAGAGTGCTTTTATGTCTTTAAAGAATCAGGCAATTAAAGAACCAAGTGGCCAAAAGCGCGTCGGTGCCAAATTTCTAAAAAGGCAAAGTTATCTTTACACTCCTAGCAATCGCGGCCGGTGCCGACCTGCGACCCCTCTTCGAGAAATTACTGTAGGTATATTGTCGCATTGATTTTTACATTTCGGTCAATGAATATTAATGAGTCTTCCCTCGGAGTTGGTGGGAGAACCACTATATAGTAGTCCCTCGAACAACGCGGGGGTTAGGGACAGCAACAGACCGGTAGCCTTTTGGGGGCTACTTTATGACAAGTTCAGAAGCCTTTCGTCATCTGGTCCACACGTACCCCGAGGCAAGAAAATCCGATCATAAAACCGATGTCAGGTATCGAAGGCCGTCGTATTGTTCGGTTCTTCCGACCAAACAGTTACCGTATGAATCGAGCATCTACATCGAATTGAAACAGATATAAACCTGTTTGAAGAATGAGATGAGATTGCATTTGTTTTTAGACATAAACTAAATTAATATGAAAGAAATGTGTCGGGCCAAAAAAAATTGTCCCGAAGAAAACTGCCGGTCGGAACTCACGCAGTTTATGGCAGAGTCGCTGCTATTGTGTTAAAAAAAAGAGGCAATGTGTCCACTGGTACTGTCATTGCTTGGCAGTTGGAATTGTTATTTTATTCTAAGCCCTACCATCTGAATAATAAAGGGTGTCCCAAAATCCCAAAGGTGTGCAAAATTTACGCAAGATTTGAAATTGCCACCATTTGTGCAATGAAGTGTTACTAACCTTATTAAAAAAATCATTCGACAGCTGATAGGTTAGGGTTAATAAAAATGGAGCGTCACACAACAGAACAACGTGTTTTCATTGTTGAACAATATTTAAAAAATAATGATAGTCCGGGGGCCACAGTTAGAATATTTCGTACAAAATATGGTCGGAGTAGTGATTTACCTTCGTCAACTGTGAAGAGATTAGTTGACAAATTCAGGCAGACTGGATCAATTGGTGAGGCTAAACACACTGGTCGTCCAAAAACAAGCCGTACAAATGTTAACATCGAAGCAGTACGTAAGAGTGTTAGTGAAAGTCCAGGAACATCAATTCGGCGTCGTGGACAAGAATTGCAAATTTCAAGAAGCTCTCTACAGCGTATACTCACTAAAGATTTGCGTCTCCATGCTTACAAAGTTCAATTGGCACAAGAATTGAAGCCTAATGACCATGCACAGCGAAGAGAATTCGTTGAATGGATTATTGAACATCAACAAGTGGATGCCGATTTTTCGAACAAAATCATTTTCAGCGATGAAGCATATTCATCACCTTGATGGCTTTGTTAATCGCCAAAATTGCCGCATTTGGGGATTAGAGAATCCACATGTGATTGTTGAAAAACAAATGCATCCCCAACGTGTCACTGTTTGGTGCGGATTTTGGGCTGGAGGCATCATTGGACCATACTTTTTCGAAAACTCTATTGGGAAAGCAGTGAATGTTACTGGTGTTCGATATCGCGACATGATAACACAGTTCTTTCTGCCTAAATTGAATGATATTGATGTCGACTCCATGTGGTTTCAACAAGACGGTGCCACATGCCATACAGCCCGTGAAACAATGCCACCTGACCATGATGTGAACGCGAGTTCCCGAAATCCGGAACGTGAGACGGAAGGCAGCGAAGGGGAAGAAGCGCAGACTCTGAAGCGAACGAGAAGTGCGGATGCAACAATTTGGAAGAAAAAGTCGAAATCTGACAGGAAGCAGGCTTTCGAGACCATATTACACTTGGAGCGTGAGAAGTCGAAGCAAATAGCCGAGCAATCCACTTCCGGGGGGGGGGGGCCCAGATTATTTCTACATGATGAGTTTAGTGCATTCTTTAAATAAAGTTCCGGAACATCGGAAACATATAGTCCGCGGAAAATTGGAAGATTAATAGACGACCTAATAGACGAAAAATTACCTTACCTTAATGTAACTGCAAGTTTTTCTCCTGGACAAATGCATTCTCGAAAATTTGATTGCGTCTTCAGTTTTTCTTCAATTTCATTTAAAATGTAGAAAAATGTTTCAGGAGTCATTCGGAAATATTCTCTAAATTTCCCCGGTTCATTTATGAGATCGTGAAATAAAGTGTGGTATTCCCCATCCTCTTTCCGTGAGGCAAAAATTGCATTTTCATCTCTCGGAAATAGTTCGTCTATTAGAAACAATCTTAAACTCAGAACAATTAATTGAAGAATAAACTTTGAAGAATTAAACAACAAAACTTCAGAAACTTATTGAGAACTTTATTAAATGAACGTGCTATCGCCTTTGAAGCTTACGATAGAAGTGAGAATCCGAAAGGGGCTCTTTCAACTCTTAGGATTAAAACATTTTACGACTTTGTTTCTCGCCAATTAAAATTAACGTTAGTTTAGCAAATTAATTAAAACTAATCCTATTGGCTGATATTTTTGATTGACAGCAACGGAATTAGGGACAGTTAATCAATAGATTACGAGCAGTTAACGCCAAAGCAGTGCAATTAATGACATTTAATCAATTAAACAATTTCCATCCGCATTGCTTTGACTTCACACATTTCAATTTAGATACCGCGCGTGTTGGTTCGCACAGCGCTCGGTAGAGGGAGAATATAGAAATTTTAAGGCAGACGCAACACCTTCCATCTCACATAGAAAGATGTTGCCTCTAGGCAAAAATGTTCCATTACAATTTAAAAATTCAATCTCCCTTCGCAGTTCTAATTTATTCTTATATGTGCAAGTTTTAACTTATTTAAATGAACAATTTTGAATTTATTAACGCCCAAATCAATTTCTGCCGTAAAGTCGTTAAAAATTTGCGTAATTTTATATGGTCCCAGCCAAGCTTGATCAAACTTGGAAGTTTTCGGTTCTTTCAGTAAGTAAATCCTATCTCCTACTTTGAATTTAGATAAATTTATCCTTCTATCATAATAAGATTTACTCTTTTCCTTTGCCCTTTCTAAATATTTTGCTGCCATGGTCTGAGTTTTGGTAATCTTTTCAAATAGATTCTCAAAATAGCTTATAAAAGTCCGTGGGATGGATCTTTTGTTTATCGAATTGCGATGGAATTGAAGCCTTGGTTCCGAAGCCTAGTTCGTGGGGGGGTGAACCCCGTGGATTCATGTACTGAAGTATTATACGAAATTATCCGAAACCTAATCCACTCATCCCAATCGTTAGCTGAACAAAAGTGTTTAAGATAATCTACAAAGACACGATGGGCCCGCTCTAAGGATCCCAACGATTGAGGGTGAAATGCTGTTGACGTTATATTTTGAATTTTGAAAATTTTACAGAATTGACTCATAATTTTGCTAATGAAGTTACTTCCTTGATCAGTATGAATTACTCGAGGGCATACAAAACGGGATACAAACTCTTGTGCTAAAACTAGGGCTATTGTTATACTATCAATTTTGGATATCGGAATTGCATCTGAATATTTAGTTAAATTATCCTGTAACGTTAACAAATACTTTTTTCCCGTTGTAGTTAATGGTAATTGCCCAACAATGTAAATTTGGACCTTATGAAATGCTCTCTTGGGGGTGCCGGTAATTTTCATTGGCTGCCTTATCTTAGCAGAGAGGATCTTATTCTTTTGACAACTGGAACAGGTTTTCAGGAATTCCAATATTTCTTTTTTCATTCCTCCCCAATAAAACTCATTTCTAATCATATTAAAGGGTTTGGCTGCCCCCTGATGGCCACCAATTGTTGATTCATGATAATTTTTTACTATTTCCTTTCTTTCTGAAATGCTGGGAATTTTAATTTAGTTGTACAAATTGTGAATACATATTTGGAATTATTGAATGTTTCTCTTAACACTTTTTCTACGTGATTCCATTCAACTGGCTCTAAATCATTTCCCTTTTTAGAAATACTTGCTGATTTTAAATTTAAGGAATTCATTAAGTGTTTTAGACATAAAAAAGATGACTCTACATGGTTCAAATCTACTTCTCCATTTGAGTGGTTTTTTACGATTAGATGGAAAACATAATATTTATCATACTGAATAGCAATGGCTTGGCCTAGATTTAATTTGTACCTTTTTAAATCCGAAAAATCAATATTCTTTTCCTGATGTAAATGTTTATTTATTAATGAAGTTTTGTCACAGTCCGTTGATATGAAGTTTATTAAATTATCTTTTCTCATAAATAAATGATCTTGACTACAATTGATTATGGGTGAATTAATGTTATGAGCAGGTTGTTCTTGTTCTACGTTTGTTAAAAATATCTCTGTCCAGTCTGTCCAACTGTTTTGTTCATCCAAACTTTTATTCAGGTCATCCCTACCAATGATCGGATCCAAATTCAACCGGCCAGAGCAGCCAGCCCAAATCACATTCCCCGACATGCAGATCACAGTGCCGGGCTCAGCTGTACCGGTGTCAGCTCCTTCCGGTCTCCCTTGCTGGCTAAGCCTACCCGCCTTCTTCCCGGGATAGACAAGAGTGCGAGGATTGACAATCGGTCTCTCGGTGCCCACCTATTCCCCACGTATATCCACGTGATCCTTCGCACACGTCCCCATTAGAGTCCGAATTTACCATTTCCCGCGATCTTTCACTTTACCGTGAACCATCTCTGACCCCACCTTTCTCCACCATCAGATCCTTGTGCACTAAGGAGACCAAGGCTACACACTCCTTAATTCTGTCTACGTTCTTGTCCACTGCAGAATCCACAACCGATAGTTTGTCAGCACTGACAAATATCTTTTCTGGACCCTTCGGACAAGAACTATTTCTGTCCATAATAGTCAATTTCTGCAGTCATTTCTTAATAGTCAATTTAAAATATCAGCCAATAGGATTAGTTTTAATTAATTTGTTAAACTAACGTTAATTTTAATTGGCGAGAAACAAAGTCATAAAATGTTTTAATCCTAAGAGTTCAAAGAGCCCCTTTCGGACTCTCACTTCTATCATAAGCTTCAAAGGCGATACCACGTACGATTAATAAAAGTTCTCAAAAGGCTTCTCAAGTTTTGTTAATCAATTCTTCAAAATTCATTCCTGTTTTAATTGTTTAGGGTTTACTTTTCACCTTATTAATAATTTTCAACCACAAGCAGAGCGCTTTAGCGCTCCATGGGCACACGAACCCACAATCAAAGAATTTCCCTAAGGACGAATTCGCAACACTAATAACACTTCTAGGGAGCAAGTGTTGTTGCTAGCTGGCAACAACTAGCTGGCTTGCAACGCACAAGTATTAGAAGACAGACGCTCCCAATAAACTATACTCTGAACTACGACACGTGTCTTATTAGTTATCATAGTTACAACATACAGGCCCACTCCTACACATTATTCGACAAACTTCAACTTTTTTTTGTGTTTGTAACCTTCAATATGCGTATCTTATAGGCTTCCCACCACTAGATACGTAACACTACTAACCTTCCTCGTAAAAGGACTAAATGCAAGCTTCAAACCCGAAGAAGTCCTCACTGAACTTCAAAATCTCAAATTAAAGAAGGTGACTTTCATCAAAGTCCCGAATTTTAACTCCCCCAACGCCGCGAAAAACAACAAGCCCTTTCTTTATCGCCCAAATCGCTCCGGAAAGCGACGTTAACACCCTAACCCAAACTAAACTTCTCTTACATCGAGTAAGTGCCATAATGTGCGTGGGCTACCAAAGAACAGGCCACACCTCCAAAAATGGAGGTGTGGCGTCAAATGCGCGAAAAACCCCGAACCGGGCCAGTGCCAATTACCGTCTGACTCCAAAATAGAACCATCACTAATCTACTGCGTAAGGTGTAGAACCCAGCTTCCTACAAAGGCTGCCCAAAATACAAAGAGCACAAACAAAGACTCAGATCCATTGCAGAACTCAGACGCGGCGCTCCTAAACGAAACGAAACCCAAAGCACACTATAGCCCCAAATTCAAAAACTACAACCTCATACGAAACGGCAGAACAACTCAAACGTATTTCCCAGCCAAAAGCCTCTCGTTTAAGTGTTACTTAAAAATGAAATGTTAATTAAATTACACTGTACTTTCCGAAGAATGTACTAAATATACCTAATTCTGCGATTTGTATTATTCGCGACATACGTGTGTTTAATTAAAGTGTTGTTGTTGGATTAATACTGGCGACAGTAAATAAAATATATCACGCGTGAGCAAAATTTACTCACCGTTCGTACAAACGTCTTACTAACAGATGTAGTAAGAGGACCGGATGGCCCTGTAATTGGCTAGTTAAAATTTATGAAAACACAGAGCACGCTGTTCTCAAAAGCTCTCCCACATCTTATGGAAACTATCCAAATTCTGTAGTACGTGCGGATAATTTAGTTTCGTATTAGTACGCTACAGCGCTCTGCAGAGTTGTAGCGGAGGCTGAGTCTCAGCTCTCTGCACAGCAGCGCCACGTTCACTTTCGTGGTGTCAAGCGACGCACAGTGGGCGAAATTCGGAAAAAGTGATCAAAAATCGAATTTGACATGTATTAAAATTGATTAAATTAATTATGCTCTCGCTTTTATAACATCTTAAAATATACAAACCAAAGTAAAATATACTAAAATACTGAAAATGTAATTGTAAGAGATCTTGAATTACGAGCCCCATGCCGGGGCATAAAGTCAACATCAGCGCGGGCCCCGAAGGCGCACGTACCCAGCGGACACCATGGGCGACCAGGGCGTACGTGGCCAAGGCCCATGAAGGGATGGCGCCGAGGAAAAACCCAGACATCGCGTCGTTGCCGATCACGATGCATCGGAGAGCACATTCTTGTATCGATCGCCGTTCGGAGCAGACCTGACTGTTTATTTACCGGATTGTTAATAAAGACCTACTTGGCATATGCGTATTGGCATATGCGACAATATGCTTTCCGAAGACAAAACAACATCTTAACAAATCGAAAAATAAATTTTCAAAAGATCTTATAAATGGTACTTTGGCCTTGTATATGGATATGGGTATGACAACAGAAAAATATGAACATCTTCGGAAA
The DNA here is from genome assembly GCA_907165295.1 of Nomada fabriciana. Taxonomy (NCBI): domain Eukaryota; kingdom Metazoa; phylum Arthropoda; class Insecta; order Hymenoptera; family Apidae; genus Nomada; species Nomada fabriciana. Next base: position 14,418,424 of record OU015689.1, read on the forward strand.
TATAATGCACGGTATTTTGGCAATAAGCAATGCCCTCCCTATGCAAAAATATAAGCTGCTAAAATTGATTGTTATCCGCGTGATATAACAATAACTGAAAAGGGAGCTGAAATAAAGTTACAGGCATTGCTTGATCATACAGTGTCTCGTATTATATCATTAATTACGGACATAAAAGATTTTCGAGAAACAAATGAATGATTCAGAAAAGATAAAACAATTGAAATGTAATGAAGACAATTATAAACTTGGTTTGTCTACTCTGCACTGTTGGATCCATTTCATGGAGTGCATTTTGCAATAGAAAAAAACAAGTTCAACATGATTTAAAATCGTGTGGCGAGCGAAGTGCGTGACGATGTTGTTCGTTCGCAGACGTGTTGCTGCACTTAAAACAGCACTGTGAGTGGGGAATAAGCGTCTTTTGTACACTTAGTGACAATTTGCGGCGATTAGTGAAAAAGACCTTAGAGGCTAGGGTGACCATGAGCAGCCAGCTTGCCTCTGCCTACTTCCCGGTAACGGCCACCTTGCACATATTGTCCCAAGGACGATAAGGGCATATGTCCCGATCAAGGTGCTCTGCAATGGAGGGCATTCGCCTGGCGTGCGGGTTTAGTGACCGTTGTGACGAATACCGGATTAGTGAGGTGAACGATTTGGGAGAAGGCATGGTTACGTACTAGTACGTAATTAATAAAGCAAATATATAAATAAGCCCAATCCACACAAATAAAAAACATGGCAGGAAGTGCTTGATGAGATGCTTCCTAAGTCGGGATGTATGCTTATATCCCTTCGAGCGGGGTATGGAGGTGTGCAGCGCGCGACCGTCAGCTCTGATGATGGGTCGGAGCTCCGCAAGTTTGCTGACTAAGGGTCAACTTTTTGCTGGGTCAAGATCGGCTTCGTTTCGTGTAGGGTGAAGCTCCTACCGAATGTGATGCGATACTTCAGGTGCCAACGGACGTTAGCATTATTACTTCCATGCGAAGTTCGGAGCGATGCAGGAAGCCTTGTGCATGGACAGCTCCCGACAAAAGGTCGGAAAACTAGCCGCGACGTCTCAACTAGAGGCGCTTGAAGTCGTTGCGGAAAGACGACGCCTTTTTGTTAGCGATAGGAAAACCGGTATGGGTTTTCTTATCGACACGGGCGCAGATGTTTCCGTCGTCCCACAGGAGTTTGGTAAGGGGTGCATGCAGCCATGCATCTATACGCTTTTTTCGGCAAGCGGGGTCGTTATCAATACATATGGCGAGAAGTTGCTTGCACTTAGTTTCGGGTTACATCGCGATTTTACCTGGCGGTTTGTGGTAGCAGACATAGCCAAGCCCGCTATAGGCGCAGATTTTTTGCATAATTTCAATCTGATAGTCGATTTGCGACGCAACAGACTACTAGACGGCCATACTAACTTATTTACTAACGCCACTGTGAAGAGTGACAAGGCGGAGACAATTACGACAATAACAAAAAAGTAGCTTCATTTTTTCAGATTTATATACATGTTCTCATGTATATGTTCGGATCGAGTCTGTGAAGAAACCGCTCGAAGCTCGTTATGAGGGGCCATTTAAAGTAGTAGGGCGTATTTCTGATCAGTTTTTTAAAATCCAGTATAAACATAGAACATCAGTTATTCCAGTGAACAGATTAAAACCAGCATTTCTGGAAGAAACGGAAGAGACACTACATTTTAAGTTAAATCGAGTCTAGTCAAGTAGCGCCTAGTTTAGTCAGTCAGAGAGAAGTGTGCAGAGAGTCGTGAACGAATAAGAAACAAAGTGAACTGAGCATCCTCACAATAAAACTGCATACTGCTGTCGACAATTTAGTTTTCTTTAATTCATCACCTTCAATCATAAGCTTCACTGCTACATCGTCAACGAAACTAATGCCATCTACGGATCATCGACAGAAAGTAATCAATCGAAAGCGTTAGATAACTCTAAGCGTAATAGAGTTAAGCAAAGTTTAATCTACAATATATGTGTACCAGAGACAACAATCTTCAACGAACCGATAAAAATAATAATAATTCTACAATAAAACGAAGGAACTTTCTAAAAGAAATAAGTAAATAACTTATTGCAAGTCATATAAATAAAAGAAGTAGCAATCCCAGACTGACTTCGCTACGTGATAGTATCAAGCACCTGGCTGTCACTCTTGAATCAAGCACGAGCACGACCGAACCACCATAAAAAGAAGCGCAAAGGGCAGATGCCACATTTGTCCCCGAAAACGGGGTAGAAAAACCAGCTATTGTTGCCAAATATGCTCAAAATATGTGTGCCTCGAAGACATAAGCTCAAGGTGCAATTACAGAAAATACAATTTTTAGGTGGAATCGTAAGGCCAAATGTTTATTATTGTATTAGTTGCTTTTATACGCCAATACCAAAGTGCCTAAAAAATACTGATTTATTTAGTTCGCTCATTATATAAGCTAAGAAAAGTATATTTAGATAAAGAGCATCTTAATAAACAACTAATTATGGGGGTATGCTGGCGGGACCGAAATAGCAAAAAAAGAACGAAAAAACACTGGCTTTAATACTATTAAGCGTAGAAGAAAGCTAATTGAACCACATCTAGAGAGCCACGACCTCACATGAAGCTTGGCAAATTTTAAGCAGAGTACACGAATTCAAAGGTCCTGTACGGAAAGAGACGCTATACAAGAAAATCCACAGAATGAAAAGGGAATCGCACCAGACGATGACACAATACATCAACGAGTTTCAGCACATTGCCGAACAAATGCAAGAAGTAGGGGTAAACATACCAGATGAATTATTATCTATAATCTTAAGTGCACTGCCAACAGAACATGGAAACTTCGCAATTGCGATGGAATCAAGAGACAAATTATCCAATTTGGATATACATATAGTAAGGATGTTTGTTATATGTATCACCGTTTATATCAAAAATTTAACCGTTTCGTATATTTTTAATGATTTAAACAAATGCTCGTTGCGTTATGGTTTTGTTCAGAAACATCGTTGTTACTGATTTTTCTGCGAGCGATCCACCAAAAAACATACTTTTGCGCCCTAACGAGCCTCCTTACAAATTTCAGAAGTGGGACAAAGAGTCGGTTTGAATTTCGGATTAGTGTTCTTAAGTTCGGGGGAATCCAGGTTTAATCAATTAGTTTTAAGTTACGTTTTATGCCGAGTCGAGACGGTTGTGTCAGTGGGAATTTTTGTGTTTGGTAAAATGAATTTACTTACGGCGGTCGAACTTAAGAATAAATTGAAAGGAATGGATTTTCCTACGGCTAGATCAAAGAATGAGATGGTGAGAAGATTATTGGAAGCAGGAGTACAGACAGAAGAGTTAGCCGCCCCCTCACACCCCGGTCCCTGAAAGCCGTCCGCCAGAGCCAAGCCAACGTGTTTTTGACCAGGCAGGCGACATAAGATGTCCCACATTATAAGCGATAGGGGGACTGCGTTTACCTGAATTCAAAGAACATTGCTTAATATAATAATGCTTAATAAGTTAACATTGGGCGAACCCGAGAAATGATACAAGCATATTGGCCGGTTACAGCAGATAATAAGTTCGTCTTATCAGCGGAGTATAGGAACTACTCCTTTCGAATTGCTCTTTGAGGTGAAGCTATGAAATGAAGATGATTCGCACCTGAGAGAGTTGTTAGAGGAGGAATTACGTGACCAATTCCAAAGCGATCGGAACGAACTGCGCCAATCGGCGAAAAAGCGGATTTTAGAGGTTCAAAACGAGAACCAACGCGTATATAATCTTCGTCGAAGAAAATCGATTAAATATTGTATCGATGATCTGGTGGCGATTAAGCGCACTCAGCAGGGACTTTGTTTAAAATTGAAGTCCAAGGTTCTGGTCCAAGTTAAATCGAACGACACGTATGATGTAACGCGCGTAGGAACATACGAAGAACCTTTGTCCACGTCCACGTGTGCCGAGTATCTTAAGCAATCGACTACTGATATGGTACTGCCCGAGGCGGTCAGCAGTCAGAATGGCCGAGTGTAGAAGCGTATAATTTGGTTCTTCGCGCCCTAGGACCGGCGTGGGAGTGGCGGGCTGGTCAGGAAGCGAGCGGCAGAGAAACGGCGTAGAGCAGTACGAGTTGTAACGTGATTGATCGAGGGCGTATTCTAATATATTGTTAATAAATAGCAAGTATTACTAATAGGGGTTTACTTAATAATTCCTTACACTATGTAAAAGTCAATCCAGATATATTTGGAGTTTTTGCATATAAACTGCAAAAGATACAGATTATGGTCCAAATTATCCTCAATATAAAATCGGAACTCGCATCATTCTTCAACTCTGTCACGACCTATTACACCAGGGGTATAAAGTACATGTGGATAACTTTTACACCTTTTACATAGAAGTCGCAAAGAAACTATGTACCTGTAAGACAGATATTGTTAGTACAATGCGACGCAGAGACTTGGTGTTCCTTCAGATATAAAAACAGCTTACTAAAAAAGGTTGAGTGTATTGCAAGGTATAATAATAAAATAATGCTAATGAAGTGGCGGGATAAAAGAGATGTAGTGCTTCCTACAATTAGTACAATTCATGGCGCTAATATGATGGAAAGAGAAAAGCGAGGTGTCATAGCAAGGAAACCGGAAGTAGCCCTTGAGTATGGTACGAAAATGGGCGGTGTAGACAGAAGTGAGGGAATAATTTCATCATATACACTTGCGAGGAAAAGGATGAAGAAGTATTATAAGAAAATGTTTCCCCACGTCATAGACGTTATGTATTTGAACTCGTACATATTGTATAAAAAAAATATCGGAAGATTAAGTGAACTAAATTCTTTGCTCAGATGTGTTGAGCAAATTGTTGAGAATATGCAATGCAGCAAACACAAATTTCGAAAATTGGTCGACCAACTACAGCTGCAAAACCTACCCGTCTCATCGGGAAACATTTCCCCAACTTTATACCAGTTACACCGCCAAAAGCAAATCAGCTTCGAAAATGTGCCGTGTGCTCAAGAAATGGAATCCATAAGGAGTCACGATATTGGTGTATGACCTGCGAAGTGCCACTTTGTGCGATACCTTGCTTTGAAAAATACCACACTGTAATCAATTGAATATCTTAATATTATTTTTTCCTTTAATATTTCTTGTTTATGAATTTTATTATTTTTTTACAATTTGTAAGTTTTTAATGACAATAACCTTTTCACGAATGAATTGCTAATTTTGTATCAAATGAAGCTCTCTTGCTCTTCCCGCCATTGGTTTGTGTGGTTGGTTTGTGTTTTCCCTTAACCAAAATATTGTTTGAAGCTTCGTTTATGAGTCATTAATGAAAAACGCTGGCCAATGAGCGCCCGTATAGCTCGCGCTCAGGCACAATCATGATCGGCTGCATCGAGGTGCAACGTACGGCAAATTTTAAAAGCGTCTTAAATTGAGAATAATGTGTAATTATTCGTTATTCACAAATAACAGTTTAATTAACAAGTCGTTTAATAACTGTTCCATACTTTTATTCGTTATCCGAAACGTATTAAGTGTTTTATTGCCTACTTACGAAAAAGATGTTTGGCTAATTAATGTTAGAAAAAGATAGTTAAATAAACTTACCCTTTCGTTCACGAAGTAACCTGCATCGACGGAAGTGAGTCCTTGGCACTAGGTCATTGTACCGATCCTAACCTATCTTAACAATTTTATGCCACGAAACGCATGTCCCGGCAATCGATACAGATCTGATTCGAACTTGTTTCCTCACGCACACCATACGATCTGTAGTGACGACGCTCGTAAGTCATCCCCACCACCGGAGGGGCTCCTCTAGCTTTAAGTGGAAGGAGAATTCCGTCACCTTTTGTCTAGCCGACACGTCGCACAGTGGGCCAGAACTGTGCGCTAGCTGTTCATCTGGTAATAAATCGATTTCCTCATATCGATGTTTTTTAAATATATATTGGCTCACAAGTGTCCATTCCTTTCGAAAATAATAAAATTAATGAAATTTATTAAAAATTGTGATTATTACAAGCGTTTAAAGAACAACAACTTATTGGTACCATTTTTCACACGAAAAATTGCTTTATTTCTTTCGTACGATATTTCGTACATAGCATCGCATGACAGACATTGCGTTGCGAGATATCTCGTCCATAGCATATCATGAACGAAATCACGTGGCGAGATATCTCGTCCGTCGGTGCGAAGGGGTTTCTATCAGTCCTTGGTCCATTGGCTGTAGAATCGATGTTGTGTTAGCCGGCATAATAGACAACTTGAAGTACGGATCTTCCTGTTCTGAAATTTTGTGCCCTTGAAAATTGTCCAACAATAGCACTACTTTTCCACATATCCGTTTTTCCAATTGGTATCCACGAACTGCTGGCTTGAAATAATTGATATATCAATCGGAAAACACGGGTCGATCCATGCATTTGTCTGTGATTTAAAAACCACTGGCAATCGGTTTTGTAAAACAATGTTTTAATGCACGTGGATTTTTATGTTTCTAAATAACTAAGGGCATCAATTTGTGATTGCCGCTCGCATCTGCACATAGAGCAAATGCAATGCGCTCCTTCCGGACTTTAAAACCGCTGACGGATCTCTTGTTCCCCTGCCAGCATTCTGGATGGGGCCGCTTTCCAAAGAAGGGCACTTTCATCCATATTATAAATATTTTCTGCGCCTTCTTTTTCCACTGTTGTCTTCATTTCTTGTACAAACCTCGTTGGCACATCAACGCCAGCACTTTCCTTTTCGCCATGCGCACGTACAAGGCGTATACCGTGGCGTCTTGTGACATTTGCCAATCAGCCCATGCGGGTTTTGAATAGTGTCAACGATTGGACATTTTCCTTTATTTTTGCTGCTTTCTGCAGCATTAAACCGTCTGTCACAATATCTGGTAAAGCCCTCCTTTCCAAAAACCATGTCACTAGCCGTTGTTCGATCTTCGTTTTCTGACTATTTGCCGCTATCTTTGCTGTTTTTGTTTTTGTCTGCAAATACTATAGCCTGACCCTTGAAGAATATCCCCTTATGCTTGTTATGGTTGTTATGGTTGTTGGATGCATAGCATATTTTGCAGCAATTGCTGATACGGGTGGCGACGAATCTAAATCTTCTAAGGCTCTAGGGCATCTAGCCGTTGCTGCATATTTAAAATACACCGCTTTCGAGAAGCCATTTTTGTAGAAGCGTAATGCTTCACGATGTTTAAACTGAAATACAACTAAACTGTAAACCATTGTAACAATAAGTCAAGATTCAATAAACGACGTTGTACAACATCCCGTCTTCAGCGATATGACGACACTCTAGGACCTGGCCACGGAGTGGGGAAGGCTATGCCTTTTAGTAAGAGGACTGTGATGAACCCCACAGCACTTACCCCAGAACCTTGGAGCTTTACAGTCGTTTTCCTGAGTTCTCGGGCGAGTTTATCCTGATTGTAAAATAAGATCTAACATACCGATATTCAGAACCAGCAGAGGATGGGCTGCAAATTTGAAAAAACGGACATAATATTCGACTGTTAAAGTTACACGGAAAAAAGGAAAGCACTGATGAAAATCCAGCCATCAAATTTATAGATAACTTTAAAATATTAATGGAAGAAGAGGACATAGACATTCCAAATGTCTATAATATGGACGAATCGGGTTTTGTGTGGAAGACACTGCCCCAAAAAACTTTAGTTGAGGACAAACAAAAGTGCGGGGGTGCAAATTAAAAAAAGGCAGGATGACTGTCAGCTTATGTGCCAACGTGTTGGGCACTCACAAGCTTATGCCCTTATTTATACACATTTATAAATCACCCCTAGACGTTTGCATGCTCGAAATGTGTAAAGCCAGTGTGATTGTTTTGCGTGAGATCACCTACGTATGTACATACCCTTTTTCTAAAATATTTCGCCGTTTCCCTCGCCAGAATATAACCTTCCCACCAATTGTCTCCTGATGGTGACGGCCTCCGTCGTCGGGGCAGGCCCTCCTCTTGGGACGAGCCCTGCTCCTGGGACAGACTCCGTCGTCGAGACGGTCAAAAAATTTCGAGCACGAAGTCTTAAGGGGCCTATATACCTTCAGTTTAACTGCGCAGTTATCTATCATAAATAACTGTGTAAAAATCTGTACAGTTATCTAAACTGAAAGTGTGTAGGCTATATTCAATTTTTCCCTCAGTTCCGTTGCAAAACTTACTTCCGTTTTCAACAGTTTATCGTTACAAAACAGGGTCCTAATGCACACTTCACTTATCTGCGTAAATACCGGGCTAAACTGCGCAGTTCACACCGTTTATCGCTCAGACATGACGTCGCACATGAAAAACTGTGCAGTTAAACTGAAGGTGTGTAGGTATGTAATATTCGAGCTGCTCGATTTTTTTTTGAGGTTTTACGTCGCATCAACATCGAGGTCATTAGCCACGAACTTCCGCAATGACTTTAAATTTTGTGGAAGAGGTTGGAATCATTAAGGAATTCAATAGAATTTCTTACATGTTTTTCAGACGTGTAGGCAGGTTTCGAGTTAATTTTAAATTTGGGACGCTGGGTAGAAAGCTTTTGGCAAACATACAAAAAGTGATGAACTGTGAGTGGGGCTTCGCAACAAAGGGGAGGGTCAGTCTTCTTTATGAGATATTCGTGTGTCATCTTGCAGTGACCAGTTCTCAGGCGAGAGAGAACGATTCTTCCTTTCTGCTCATGTGATCGCGTGGGATATCTTGAGAAATATTTGCGATTACGCTATGGATTTTTGTTGATTTCGATTTCCATTCTTCTTTAACTTTTTCTTCTTCGTATTGGATAATTTCTTGAAGTGGGATAGTTATTAGTTTTACAGTTTTAGTTATTTCAATTTTAATTTCTTTTATTACTTTCGTTTTACTTTATTATAGTGCGATTTAGTTTCTTTCCTAGTTTTGTTCATAATTCATTTCAGTTAGATTTAATTCTTCTTAGTTTATTTTTTATTCAGTTAGTTTTAGTCTTTGATTAGTTATTAATGTAAGTGACAGAAATAGCAAGTGGCAAAGGAGTTGTTTTGACTATGCAGCAACGGCTGCTTACGTGGTTCATACAAAGGAGAACCATGGGTGATATGGTCTCAGATCTGATACTTCTGGAAAAATCAGCTGAGCTAAAGGAAGAGATGGCAGGTTGTTCCAATTTTAAAATGAGCAGAGGGTGGGTCACAAAACTCAAAAGACGCCATGCGATTAGACGGGTTCGTATACACGGCGAAAAAGCCAAGATCTAATCAAGAACTAATCGAAGAAGACGATACGGGCTTGAAAATATATATAACATGGACGAAAGTGGTTTGTTGTAGAAAGCTATACCGACGAGGACCCTTACAAGTGATTCCGAACGGTGCGTGAGTGGCCAATAGCGCTATACGCGAATGCAGCAGAGACACACAAAATAATGCCTCTTGTAATACACAAGTACAAGAAGCCAAGGGCATTGGGGAGCTGCATAGACTCTCTTCCTGTTATTTTTAAGGCGCAAGCAAATGCGTGGATGAACCAAATTTTATTCATCGATTGGTTTGAAAATCATTTCAAAAAGGCTGTGCGAACATTTAGGAAAAGGACTCTGCGGCGAAGTAATTTTATTACTGGATAATTGTGCAAGCCACAAATTTCCGTCGAACTATGAACACGGCGCACAGTTCAAAATAAAATACTTGCCTGCAAATACTACGTCCTTGATCCAACCAATGGATCAAGGAATTATTGCAAAAATAAAAAGAAGTTTTCGTTACAAAATTATGCAACGCGTAGTGCAATATGGAGGTGGGGTGGAGAATTTTACAAACAAATTACCTTGAGCATACTAGGTTCATTTTTACAACAACGCGTAGAATGTTTAGGTCGCATTATAGAAAATAGATGTGTACAACCGTTTGAGAAGAACTTTAGCCGTAATTAATTATGCTAGGCCTTGTAATGTCAAAGAACTATAAAGTTTTTTAGGTTTAACTGGTTACTTTCGTAAATTTATTCGTAATTATTCGATTATAGCACGTCCTCTTCCTGACTTAACTAAAGCTGACAGTGAATTTAAAGGCTATAGCCGAATAAGAGGGTCAAATGTGCACCTAAACCAAATTCAACTTGTGAGGTGTCATTCGATAGCTTATCAAGAAAAACCAATTCGTACCAAGTTTCAACCCTGCAGCTCGACTAGGAGGGTAGTTACAGGGAAAATAGCAAAATACAGTTTTTCCGCAATATCTTCCATTTTAACGCATACCAAATTTTGAAAAAAATCTGAGACATTGCAATTATGGACGCACATATTGTAGAATTTGTACAGCTTTTCAAATTACAAACCCGAGCTGTAAAAATTGAAAAACGTAAAAAATGCTGAAAAACGCCGATTTTGTATTGAAGGAATTGGAGACGCACTTTTATATTTTTTTTGTAGGTACATATTAGTGGTACTATTACTCTCAATTTTTTTCAGATTTTTGAATTGGCTGCGCCGCAGTTAAAAAAATTAAAAACCGATTTTTTTCGTCATTTTTTGCGTGTCAGAGTAACTTATACGGCGAGCTTTGTCTAGTCTTTGCGAAATAAGTGTTTTACGCTATGTTTAATGTTTTTATATTCAGCAGACCACCATAGATATCGAAGAGTGTAAATAAAACGAAGCGATTGAGGTCACGTTAGTCGCCTTATATCCTAAAGTATTCACAACATATTTAACGGCGTCGATGGTCCCGCGGCGCGTCCCCTTCACAGTTTTCCTCGCTCGTCGATATTCAAACATCGTATATACAGTGATAACAACCAGTGAAAATTGATTCCATGATAAATAATAGTCCACAAGGGGGTATCACCCTCCAACCAACAGAGGTGTCTCACACAAAAACCATATGGAGTGACATATCTAAAAACGTGAATACCAAAAATACAAATGACTTAATACAGTTATTATCCGACACCAAAACATTAAAAGAAAACGCCGCAGTGCGATTCAAGGAAATAAACCAAATCCTTTGGAAGAATTTGACTCATTAATTATTCCGTCTTTTAGCATTTTACTGATTCGAGTATTGACTTCCTCCTTGTGGCACTCTGGATAGCGATACGTTTTGGGGGAAATAGGAGTCTGGGTGTTTGTCGCTATTTTGTGCGTTATAGCATCGGTGCAGGATAATATATCTCCTTCCAAATACGCGATATGATTGAAATAAAAAAATTCAAGAATCAAAAATTGCAATTTACATTTTAAAATTGTATTTCATACAATTGTACATTTTCTTTTATTTAATGGATGGATCGTTTATCAAAAACTGCACCAACGCCATCAGTTTCTGAGAAAAATCACATATAAATGTTTATGTACGAATGAAACCTTTACCCACCGAAACTGTTCTAACAGAGGAGCAGCAAAATGCATATAAAATTCTAGATTCAACTACTTTGCTGACAAAACTGCCTACGTTTGACACAAATGTTGGTTGTCTTACATATAACAGTACCAAGGTTAGGTTAGGTTATGTTCAACATAATTCAACATAAATTAGGTCGATATTCAACGAGTTATGTTCAACAATACTGTTTAATAACTGCCTCAACCTAACGTACTTCCCGACAGCTTGGAAAACTGCAAAATTAATTGCAATTAAGAAGAAAGGAAAAGACGGAACCTCTCCAACGGATTACCGCCCCATCAGCCTCCTGGCCAATATAAGCAAAATCTTTGAAACAACAATTAACGACGCAATAGTGAAATTTACGAAAGACAACAACGTCATCCCGGAAACGCAATTCGGACTCAGACATCAACACTCCACAGTTCACGCCTTAACGAAATTAACTTCAGACGTCTGCTGGGCGAGAAACGCGAACGAATGCGTTGGCGCCATTTTCATTGATCTCGAAAAAATCTTCGACACGGTCTGGCTTGACGGACTGTTCTTTGAACTAATTAATACAAAATTCCCAAGACACCTCACTAAAACGATCTGGACCATAGAAATTACTAGATTTTTTAATAAAACAACAGCAGCAATTTTTGACTAATGTTAGATTAGACAAAAGAATAATTAATATTTCTTCATCAGATCCGTTTTTATCTGCACCCAAAATACGATCCAAATTATTAAGTGGGGGTAAAAATGCACCGTCTACACAAACCATACGCCGCCGATTGCACGCTTCAGGGAAACATGGTCGCGATGCAAGAAAACTTCCATACGTGAATAAAAAAAATCTTAAAAAACGAATGGACAGTAATCATGTCCTTAAGCCGGTTTCATTTTGGAAAAATATCCTTTGGACTGATGAGTCCATGATTAGACTTAATTACAGCCATGGTCGAATGTATGTTTGGAGAGGACGACATGAATTATCATCATACCAATGTGCTAAGCCCACATTCAAATCCATGGAACAGGGTATTATGGTGTGGAGATGCGTATCTTATTTTGGAATAGGCAAAATTGTAATGTTAAAAGGAAAAGTAAATTCACAGGTCTATCTAAATTTATTGAAAGAGGTAATTATTCCAGAAGGAAAACGACTGGTAGGGGATGATTTTATCCTCCAACAGGATAATGCCCCTATACATAAGGTCAAAATTGTTATAGAATATTTACGAAAAAATGCAATAAATATTTTGGAATGATGAAGAGTGTAGGAAATATGTATAATATATCCCGACCGACTAGCGAAATTGTCATTCATAAATGACATACATAATATTAATATTGTCATACATAAATAATTTCTTAATTAATGTAAGTTCTATTAATGTAGTACAAATAAATATTTAATTTATGGTACAAAATGGGAGAATTGAGATAACCAAAAATTATACGAATTCGCCGACATAATCAGAATAGACCTATTCATCCTCAAACTTATTCGCAATCACTGGGCAAACACCCGAAAGATAAAAAGCAACAGCCTCATAAGTAGGTCAACCTATCCCAACCCACAATACTATAAAAATACGTGCTCCACCGGATACACCCCACCAGAATCATTTATTTACTTGGACAACCTAGGATACATCCAAAACCGCGAAAATATGCCCCTTATTTACCACTTCCACAGGAAAGCCGATAATAAAAGAATTCTCTACCCACACACAGTCACTAACACAACAAACTATAATGTAAAATTCAACGACAAATTGTCAACCATAGATCGTAAGGACCACCACCGCCGGGACATAACAAAATACTGGTGATTATCCTAATAGCAATTCTAATATAAATAAATATATATTTATATTATAATTTTGGAATAATTGGGGCATAATTTTGGGGCATTTTGGAAGCCAAGGTGAACAGTAGAAAATACGAAAATTTGAATACTCTAAAGGCAGCACTTGTCCAGGAATGAAAGAAGATTCCCCAAACTCAGATACGGGCAGCGTGCGATTCGTTCTTTTGTCTGGATGAAATTATTCGTGCAAAAGGAGGATATATCGAACATTGAGCATTTAGTTAATTTCTTGAATGTTTTATGAAAATCATTGGACCAAATGAAAATATTGAAAAATATATCTGCCACAACGTTTTGAAGTTGTAACAGATCATTCCAGGCACCCTGTAGATGACACGATCCTACCATACTGGAACGTACGATTCCGCGGCTGGATTCGGCGTAATTATTGGTTACCATACCAAAAAAGTTTTATTTACTGGCGTTCGGAACATAGTTTCCAGAATTTTTCGGTGTGCTGCAAAACGAAAAACGAGCTCCGAAACCACGCGTGCTTTAAAAGCTGGGGCACGAATCAAGCATCAACGGCGATGAAAAGTGACGCGATAGTTGAAGGGTTCCGGACTAGCGTCGAAAAATGCCGAATCGTTTACTCAACGTTGATTGCTGATGGAGATAGCAGTGTTTATAAGAAAATTATAAATGCTGACCCATACAGAACCCAGATTCGTGTTAATAAAATTGAATGCTCGAACCATTTCTTGAGTAATTTTTGCAAAAAAATGAAGGAAATTGTGAAAAAGACAACACCCGGCCCGTTGAGGAAAATCGTTGAAAGTAGCATTCGGCGAATGCGCGCGGACGTAGTGAAAGCCGCAGAATATAGGTATAATCAGAAGATAACAACTGCAGAGAAAATAAAAATTTGTATGCCGACATACACGGTCTGTCCCATTTCCGATGAGACTGGTCGAAATTAACAGCCGATTGCAGCGCATCTATTGATTCATCTATTGAATTTTGTAGACACATCTTTCATCTATCTTCACACCAAATTTCTTAGCATTTCAATTGTTCTGTCAATAGTTACAACATTATAACGAACTGTCCACTGTGTCAGTCGGTCGAAAAATCGCTATGGAGCAAAGAGCGAATATCAAGTTTTGTTTTAAGTTGGGCAAAATTGCTCAAGAAACATTCGAATTGATGAAAAACGTTTACGGTGACCAGTGTCTATCCCGTGCACAAGTGTTCCGCTGGTTTGCTAGATTTCGTGATGGTCCGCGATTCCTACCATCCAGAAGGCTTCGACCGACATCCTGAAAGCTATTCCGGCCTCCGAGTACCAGACATGCTTTGACAAGTTGTATGATCGGTTTCAACGCTGAATTGACTTGGAGGGGGTTTATTTCGAATAAATACGATGGAAGAAATGCACTTTAGAGCGTCTTCTTTTTTATTTTTGAGCAGTCTCATCGGAAATGGGACAGACTGTGTACACATTGGTCCAAGCCATGTTTTTGGAGACCATGCAGAATGTTCAAGGCTTGAATGCTTCTGCGATGGAATCAGAAATGAAGAAGAAAAGAACATTGTTCCACAACTGAAGAACGTGGGAGTGTATGAACAAATTAAAGAAATACTTCGAACGTTGTTCGCACATGCTGAGAGTTTGCTATACAACAGCAATAACAACGCGGTCGAAAGTTTTAACGCAATCATCGCGAAATATACAAGCGGAAAAAGATTGAATTTCGGAGAACGACGATCTTACACTGGAAGATGTGCTGCTGCTGTCCTGCAGTATAACACGAAACAAGTTTTGTCACGCCTGAATACGGCGATGAAAAAGGACCAGCTTGTTACTCTGAAAAAAATTGAAAAAGAAAACAATCAGAAGTCCGTTGAAAAGCTGGAAGAAAAAAGGGTTGCGAAGCACGTGCGGAAAGAATTCCGTTCAGAAAAGGGTTCTAATTACGGGCCGAACGCTCAAAAGCCAGATATGGTAGAAACCATTTATGAATTGGAGAAGACCAAACATATGGAAATGTTGAACAATTGGCAAACTAGGAGAGATGCCATTGAGCAAGAAACCATCCGACAAGCCTAAAATCATAAATGGTTAACTTATAAATCAAAGCTTTTGACGGCCTCGAATTTCGCACGAGTATGCCGCCTTCACAATGACATGTTCTATGAAAATGCAGTAAAAGCATTTGTTTATCCCAGGATAATTAATGCACCTGCAGTAATATAGGGCAAGGGCGTGAAAAATTAGCACGTGAAGAACTCAGTACGAGAATTGGTGCTAAAATTCAAGAATGTGGATTATCCATTGATGCTTGCAACCCATTCTTAGTGGCTTCTCCAGATGGAGTAATTGATGAAGAGGGTTCGCACAAATAAAATGCCTGAAAACGTCAGAGAATTTACTGTCGGAGGAGGCAATAAAAACTGTTAAAGTTGTGGCACCGATAAGCCGGCGCCACGTCTCCGCCTTATGTTTGGCGCGAGCTGTCGCGGGTATCGCGAACGTCTGCCACGACGTGTTAATAAAGACAAGTACAAATATTGAAGGGAATGTTATTCCACTCCCATCACCATATCCCACAAAGTTATTCGCCGTATATTTGAAGATGAAGCAGGAAAGAAGTTGAAAAAAAAACATTATTACTACTACCAAGTACAAGGGCAGTTACACATAGCAGGTAGAAAATACTGCTTGTTTTGTATCTGGACCCGTAAAGGGTTCAAGTACATCAAAATAGATAAATACGATAACTTTTCGCAAAACAATATGGAGCCACAGATAACTCGATTTTTTATACAATGCATGTTACCGGAATTAATAGATAGTCGGCAAAATAGAGGTATGCCCATTCGGGAACCTGAATTTATAACAGAGGAGAAGGCAAGCTCAGAAAAGCGAAAAAGGTGTCTCTCGGACAGTAGTACAAGTAGTGCTACTGGTCGGCGTCGAATTGTACTGTAAAGTGCAAGACCACTGACTCTGTTAGTGAGGTTTTTTCAAATTGCAATTCAACTCGCGAGATCGTATGATCCGCGAGTTGTTCGACGCTACGGAATGCGCATTTCAAGCGCTTTACACATCTAATAATAATTATACAGCCAGAGTTGATATTTCCGAACCTTCAATTGAAAAATGTAAGTATTGAACAAATTGAAAAATATCTTGACTTATTCATACCATTCTTTTTGTCCTATTTAAAAAATTGATTACAGATTATACAAAGAAGGATTCCCGAGAAGAGGTTTTTAGTGAGTGTGGCCACGTTTGGCGAGTATCACATAACCAAATGCATTGCCTCGGTAAGTATGCGTAACAGCATTTTCGTCTGCTCGAGGAAAATAGGAAATATATGTATAGATATATTGGAGAAAGCGTTACCAGGACAAATGATGTGCTAATATGCTGCCTGATTACTGGTACACTTTCAAATGAGAAAGCAACACGTACCATGTTTCAGGAAATGTTTTACACCTTTGAAATATATGAGGGATCGGTTGATCGGGGCCGGCGACTACGATCGATCTATTCGGTTTTCTACGCCAAATGTCGGAGAGGTGGCGGGCCTCGCCTTTCTTTTGTTTCGCTATTGCGTGAAAAAGAATGTCAGTCATTGTCTGTCGGTCGACGGTGACAGTTGAGTACACTTCCAACTTCCATTATATTCTTTGTAACCTTATACTTTAACATTAATAAACTTCATACATCAAGTGACACGGATTTTTCCGGATTCGTTCTGTCACCCTCGATATTCCAAAATCCTACGCATATTTGAGAGCTATGTGGGTCTGATGTACCTATGGCAGGGACACCAAGACGAGAATCGGTGTGACACCGCCAAGTACGACGCAAGGTGTGAGGGGCGTCATTTATCTGTAGTATGTCGCAAGTGGCCCGCCAGTTGGCTGTGCCTGACCTATGTCAAGATGCAGTAAGAGCCTTCTCTCATAAGTTGAAAAAATTATTTTGCAAGAAATTAATAAAGTTTTATATGTATATACATGAAATACATCCTAAATACGAATAAAACTTTCTATTGTTACATACATTAAAATCATTTTATCAATTATTTTGTTCAATACGACCCTGGAATCTCCTTCACTTGTAAGCAAATATTGATCATTGTCATGTACCAGATCTGTCAATATGAAACCGGAATTTGTTCATACGCTAGCTGTCAATGTAGTTACCGTCAAACCGCGCCATTGACGCCTTTCTTTTGTTTTGACATCTGATCAAGATTTTCAACTCACAACCATACAAGTTTCAAACAGCATAGTTTTGAATAGCGTTGAACATGTCGAACTTTGTGCCTGGAAACTACGATTTGCGGACAGGATTGATTTTCGGTGAGCATGCATTACGGTGAGCATGCTCTTGATAAATCACAGTGCTTTGAGTGGTTTACAAAATTAATAAATGACGATTTTGACGTAACCCTTCGGGGGAATCTTCTCGATTCTTCTCGACTCCCTTGGAAGATTCGGTGCCCCCACCATATTTTTGGTCCGAGTTTCAGGTATAAAATGGGCGCAAAATCTGCCCTCGCTGGCTCAGTTTTGAATAATCAGGCTGCGAGTTACTTCGCGATTGTTCAAAGTTATACCAAGCTCAGCGAGAACGGGTTCCAGTCCCCTTCAAGCAATATTATATATTTATTCATTATATACGTAAAAGACTGTAACCGTGGGTTTTAGCTCCGCGGTATTTAAATTAAATTCTTGGAGAAAAGAAAATATAGACTTTGTTATTGATCATAGACGCATTTATTTAATTTCGATAACCTATACCAATCATAAGCAGTATTAATCCATCGAAGGGATACACCTTAACCGCTCGAGGTGTATCACAAGTTACGAGACCAAATTACTAACAATCCTGTGACTCCCGGTGATGAAATAGGCACTGGCCCGTCCACACACTTCCTATTGAATGGCTCTACCGTTTAACTAACAACAACTCATTAAAGCCCGATACTCGGCTACGCAGCCGCGCCCTCAGCCCTCGGCTCGTAACAAATTGGTGACAGCGGTGGGATACTGCGAAATATTTGATTGTGTAGGAGATTGAATGTCTTAAATGTGCTTCAATAAGAAAGCGGGAGCACCGAACCGGCGAAAAACACCAACTTTTGTGGTGAATCCGGCGTATTTGAAAAATCTGTGCTGTAGGGCTTGGACAACCACCTTAGAGAACGGTACCAAGGTCTGCACGCAGTGCGCGCTAACATCACCGTTAGATATACGAAGTTCGTCCACCGAGCATTGGTACCAGCGTGATTTACAACAGACGTTGTGCGCTTCGTGTACTAGACCACTGTATTCAACGCAACCTATAGTCGATTGCAACGTGTGCTCGGTAAAGTATTAGGTTGGTAAGAAATTAATGTCGGTTTTCGAACTTTCGAACTTTGACGCAGGGTTTTGGGATAACAGTTCACTTTATTCTGTTTACCTTCTAATGTCATCTTACAGTGCAGAAGTCGCGCTGCATGCTAATAGGTATGCTTTTGTTTTTACTGTTAATCTGTGCTCACTTCAAGTTATTGACTTCGCAATGGATATCAAGCAAGTTCGTGTAATATTCTTATATGAATATAAACTGGGTCATAAAGCTGCAGCTGCGACTCGTAATATCAACAGTGCATTTGGAGAAGATACCGTAAATGAACGCACGGTGCAGCGGTGGTTCAAAAAATTTCGAAGTGGAGATGAGAGCCTTGAAGATGAAGATGGTCGTGGACGCCCTTCTCTCGTCGACAATGGCCAACTGAAGGCACTGGTTGAAGCTGATCCACGAACAACGGTTCGACAACTTGCACAGCAGTTAGATGTAAGTCATCCAACAGTTATTGACCACTTGAGACAGCTAGGAAAGTCAAAGAAGCTCGACAAATGGGTGCCGCATGAGTTAAGCGTAGACCAAAAGAATCGTCGTTACGAAGCGTGCTCTGCGTTCCTTCTACGCAATAAAAATGATCCATTTCTTCATCGCCTTGTGACATGCGACGAAAAATGGATAATGTACGACAATCGTCGACGATCAGCCCAGTGGTTGGATCACGATGAAAAGCCGAAACACTTTCCAAAGCCGAAGCTGCACCAAAGGAAAGTTATGGTGACTGTCTGGTGGTCGGCAGTGGGAATTATCCACTACAGCTTTTTGAATCCGGGTGAAACTATTACAGCGGAAAGGTATTGTCGAGAAATTGATAACATGCACGAAAAATTGGAACACTTGAATCCGGCACTGATCAATCGGAAGGGCCCAATTCTTCTACACGACAACGCTCGACCACACGTCGCACAATTAACGCTACAAAAGTTGAATGAATTGGGATATGAAACTCTGCCCCATCCAGCATATTCCCCGGATCTGTCACCAACCGATTACCACTTCTTCAAACATCTCGACCACTATTTGCAAGGGAAGATATTTACCAACCAAGCAGCTGCTGAAAGTGCGTTCGAAGAATTTATCAATTCCAGAACAACAGAATTTTACGCTACTGGAATTAACAAACTGCCAATTTATTGGCAAAAATGTGTAGATTACAATGGATCTTATTTTGATTAAAAAAAACTTATTCCGATTTGTGATATGTGGATTTAAAGATGTAGCTTGGAAACCGACATTATTTTCCTACCAACCTAATACAATACTTCTTACGCAGTGAGCGCTTGCATTAATTAGAATCTAAAGTATTCTAAGGCAGAAAATCTCTTATAAAAACCAATAATTAGAATTTCTATAGTATTTTAAGGCAGAAATCTATTTTTTGGTTTAGGCTAATCGCCTAAAATTCTCACATCATGGCGTCACTTTCGCCCGAAGAATTGGCGAATTTAACGCTTTTGATAACTAGTTCCATGACTGTATTAACGCGGCGTAATTGCATACAGTTCGCGACAGCATCGATACCCATTTTTAATGGGGAATATCCACGTTTTTCAACTTTTACGCAAAGTATAGAAAACGGGTTAGCTTTAATACCAGAGAACACGGAGCCAGATTATTTAGCCATAGTATTAACCAAATTCACGGGTCCAGCAAGAACAATAATTCGAGATAAGTCGTTCGGGAGTGTCGCAGACTGTTGAACTAAAGCACTCGTCCTGGCGACGAATTACTTATTCCACCGTTCGATCCCGCGAAAGACGATTTGGTGATAGAGCAGTGGGTGAAACACGTGGACGATCTCGCGAAACGATACGAATGGGACGACATCTCCAATACGAGATTAATCGCGACACGGTTGCACGGTCACGCGAGAGTGTGGTACGATACGCGCCAACGCATTACCTCTACCTGGGCGGAGACAAAGGTATTGTTAGTCGACCAGTTTCGTAAGACGGTGCCGTTTTACCGTATAACCAAATTTTTTTAATTATATTATCTATATGTTACGTCCTGGTTGCACACCTGTTTAGTGGAACCAGTCGTTGAGGCAAATACGGGATACACTTGCGCTTTTGATCGTGACTAGCCCTAATTGGGCCACTCAACCAGTATCGGGAACGTTGAGAAATGGGTGAATATTTATTTGGAAATAAAAGAATTTTTTAATATTAGCACTTTATTTAATTGAGAGTGTACAGAAACCTGTAACTCCTCTCGGTTAAGAGATTCGTAAAACAGTGAAGTAAAATACTCTTCCGGGATCGGTTCTCCGGAAGGTACACTCGGTTCTTCGGAGGCCGCATTGCTCGAAGCGCAGCCCGGTTAAAGTTTGGGAGATTATGGCTTCCAAAAATTGACCCAGTTGCGGAAATTGGACATTAAAATACCCAATAAAAATCTTGTGGACATGGTGATCGGGGGAATACCGGATACGGTGGCGCGTACAGTGCGGTCAGCGCAACGCCAGGATGCGAACGAGTTGTACGCGTTCATGAGTTCGCTGGTGTGTATGCCGCGAAGCAACATGGGAAGGGGAATCCCCAGCACATCGGGGAAACCGATGACGTTCCTGAGCAGGGAGAAGCCGGGGCGTACCTTCAGGAACCAGGGAAAGGAAAGACCGCCGAGGTGTTACATTTGCGGAATGGTGGGGCATTTCGCCAGGTATTGTAGGGCACAGAAGGAGGACGGCCGCAGCAAAGAGGTAAATATGTTATCTGGTGTTGCTTTGAAACCGTCGCATCTGTACGAGATGGATATTCGTGTCAATGGGAAACGAATTAACAGTCTCATTGACACAGGTAGTGCATGCACTATAATACAATCTTCGGTAGCGAAGAAATTTATTTTATCAATTAAAATGGTAGCCGCGGCGTTAATTAGGGCATTCGCGGGGCAGACGGTGCCAGTAAGTGCGACGACACGCGTCAACATTCAAATACAGAACGTGAGCGCGGACGTTGATTCATTCGTTGTTCCCGACGAGTACACGGGGTACAACGTGATACAACGAGTTACGATTCGGCGACGTGGATATAGGAACGCGCGAAAAATACATCGTCGACGATGAGCGAGATAGGGAAAACTGACACGGCAGCGATGGAAATTAAATGTATTACGGACGAGACGGTAGTGTACCGCCCTTATCGCCTCGCGGAATCGGAGAAGAAGAGAGTCGGCGAAATGATACAGGAGCTGTTAGACAACCGAATTATTCGGGAATCGGATTCGCCGTGCGCGAGACCAATCACGCTGGTAAAGAAGAAGACGGGCGATTATCGTATGTGGATTGACTATCGGAAGTTGAACGCGATCACCATTAAGGACTCAAAAATTTAGGTAAAATATTGTAGCAGCTAGTACTATTACGTTCGCCAATCAATTGTATTAATATTAATATCATATTATTTTTCAGATATTTGCTGCAACATCTATGTTTAAAAATCCGCGAATAGATGTTCTAACTCGCTGGAACTCAACATTTGACATGTTACAGCGTCTGTTAGAACATAAAGACTTTTGCCAAGAAAATTTAAAGAAACCTTCATTATTATCAGAAGAGGAATGGCTGATTATTCAGGACTTACAAAGTAAAAGTTTTAAGTCCCTTATACGACACATCGAAAAAATTGCAGAAAATGCAATTGTTTTTGGGAGACATTTACAAATTATGGCTGAATCTTAAGATACGACTAAAATCAACAAATTCCACTGCAGCTGCCATTCTTCTACAATGTTTAAATAAAAGAGAATTGCAGCTACTTGAAAATGAGGCAGTTAATGCTGCACTGTTTTTAGATCCGCGTCTTAAACGCCTGTTGGGAGCGGAACAAAAGGCAAAAGCTAAAAAGCATTTAAAAAAGATTGATGCCCAAATGCTTTTGTTGAAACAGGTATATACATATATACATTTTTGACACTTGTTTTTCAAGTAATGTAATTTCTCACTAATTTATATACTTTCTAGGGTGATATAACCCAAAATGCAGTAGAAAGGGTGGCATCTTATGCTGATACGATAATGCTTGATGCATTCGTCAGCCCAAGTAGCACGTCTTTTTCTCTATTAAGAGAATCCATGAGAGAGCTGGAGGTGGAGTCATCCTCGGACAACGAATCCGAAAATATTAATTCACAAGAACTGGTAAAATTATGCAATGAGGTTGATAATTACAAAGAGAAAAGAATAGATGTTGATGCAGATTTAATGACATACTGGAAGAATAAAAAGTATATGCTACCATATGTTGCAAAATTGGCATAAATAGTACATGGATCCCAGTGCTTTCTCGTCAACACTTAGGGATGACGAGAGACAGGAAGAAGATACGACGCCATACTCACTGTAATAAATTGGGAACTTTATGGGCGAAGGGAAAAACCTGCTGGGGGGATTGGCATTGTTTCCGATTGGGACCTGCAGGGCATAGAGTGCACGGCCATGTGCAACCACTACACCATCTCGAAGGCATATCTACTCTGGAGTCGGGTCTGGGTTTCATACATTCCCCATTTAACAAACGTTTAAATATGCAACTTGAAGAAGTCTCCGTTCCATATATAAGATCTTGCAAATTCGGAAACTTTGGTTTCCACAAAACCAAAGAATGCAGACTGAAGCTGAGACGCCGGCGGCAAGAAGCGAGGGCACTGGAACAATATCAATTCAAACTGGGGAGCAGGGTGTCTGGCTAAGGGAGTACCGGAATGGCACGATCATGTGCCCACCGGGCGATCCATCGCTGGCGTGGGCAGTTATAAGTCGGGCAGGGGTTCGAGGACCAGGAACCAGGGGGTTCAGATTACCGGACCCCTGGAGCCGTGCAGGAGGAGGACATTTTCCTGTAATAAGGAAAATGGTCTCATCCATTTCGAAGTCCCCTTCGAGCAACTTTATTATATTTATTCGACTTTACGTAAAAGACTGTAACCGTGGATCTTAGCTCCGCGGTATTACGTTTGTAATTCCTTGAGAAAACAGAATGTAGACTTTCTTGTTGACCATAGACGCATTTATTTCATTTCGATAACCTATACCAGTCATAAGCAGTATCAATCCATCGAAGGGATATACCTTAACCGTTCAAGGTGTATCGCAAGTTACGAGACCAAATTACTAACAATCCTGTGGCTCCCGGTGATGAAATAGGCACTGGTTCGTCCACGCAAACCTTCCTGTGGCTCCCGGTGATGCAACGGGCACTGGTTCGTCCACACACTTCCTATCGAACGGCTCGACCGTTTAACTAATATAAAACTCTATAAAAATCGATCCTCGACTCCGCAGCCGCGCCCCATAGCCCTCGGCTCGTAACAACCTTAAGAAAAAAATTCGGCCCATCACCGTATTGGCCCCTTCGAACAGAATATTTTCTCCCCCTGACATTTGTTTCTATCATATAAAATAAGCGATATATTTAAGGTTGTCAAGTTAGGTGAAATACCCTGTATATTGTTAATGTTTTTATTGTAACTTTTATTTCTGTAAATTATATATGTTCATAAATGAAAAAGGGGGACCAGATCATCTATCCCCGCATCGGTGCGAACGATCTCAGCATCGAACTATTCTATAAAAAAATGGAATAACTTTTGCACCTGCAGTTGCCTGCAGCCAAAATGTATAGAGCATAAAGTATACATCACATTCTTAATGCGTATATACAAATCAGCGGGGATACGGGCGCATATCAAAAGTATTTCATAAAAGAACACTGTAACGCGATGGAATTTTCCTCCATCGTTTTTCTTAAAACATAATTTATCCACCTGAAGACGTGCTGTTAAAAGAAACATTTTTTTCATAAGTAATAAAATACTTTGGTCCTTTCGGATAATGAATAAAAGTATCGAACACAATTATTAAACGACTTATTAGTCCATTTCTTATTCATTCATTTATGAATAATGAATACTTCCACATTAGTCTTAATTAGGACGATGTAACATTTGCGGCACGCTTCCCACGGTACCCTGGATGCCCCCATCACTACGGAGCGCAGTTGAGAGGTACGCGCCTGAATGCGCGCCCAGCGGGCCCTCTCATTGGCCAGTGTTTTTCGTCAATAACTCAAAAACGAAACTACAAACAACATTTTGGTCAAGGAAAAAGTTGTTCAGGGTCACGGGGAGGGGACGCTGGCCGTCCGCGTCATTGGGTTTCCCACGACGAGTTTTTCCCTTTCCCTAATGATTTGGGACCTAATTATTATTATTTGGCAACGAGCTTTGTACAAGAAATGAAGACAATAGTGGAAGAAGAAGGCGTAGATGCAGAAAATATTTATAATATGGATGAAAGTGGCCTTCTTTGGAAAGCAGTCCCATCCAGAACGCTGGCAGGGGAACAAGAGACATCCGTCAGCGGTTTTAAAGTCGGGAAGGAGCGCATTACATTTTCTCTATGCGCAAATGCGACCGGCAATCACAAACTGATACCCTTAGTGATTTATAAATATAAAAACCCACGTGCATTAAAACATTGCCAAAATCGATTGCGTGGTTTTTAAATCACAGGCAAATGCATGGGTGGATCGATTCATGTTTTCCGATTGGTATATAAATTATTTCCAGCCAGCAGTTCGCGGATACCAATTGGAAAAACGGATATGTGGAAGAGTACTTTTACTGCTGGACAACTTTCAAGGGCACAAAATTTCGGAGGAAGGAGATCCGTACTTCAAGATTATCTATATGCCGGCTAATACAACGTCAATTCTACAGCCAATGGACCAAGGACTGATAGAAAAAACTAAACGACTGTTCCGCCATAGAATGCTTACCTATGACGGTGGCACAACCGAATTTTATAAAAAGTACACGATCAAAGATTGCATTGATTTATTGCATAAATCGTGGACAGAGATAAGTACTCCGAATATTCGGAACAGTTGGCGCAAAATTATGTCTGAAATAAACAGAACAACAGATGATATTGACGACACGCATTTCTTAGAAAATGAAATACAAAGTGTCATGAGTCACATTGATACAGACATATCGCGCGAGCAGATGACTCAATTTTTGTCTACGTGTGATCAAACGGAGAGGATATTAATCGACGACCAACTGGACTCGCAATCAGAAGAGGAAAATCCCGTTCAAGAAGAAGAAAGTGATGAAAAAGAGCTAGACGAGGAAAAGAAGCTCTCGAAGAAGTACTGCAAAAGTTAAAGAAATTAACAAAGAATGAAGCTTCATATGTGAAATATCACATCATGGCCTAGAAGCTTACCTGTTAGAGAAATAAGTGCAATGTGAACGTGCAGTGTAAAAGTGCAGTGTAACCGTGTAGTTATTATTGCAGGGTAGACAAATCAGCACTCTCGCCTGGCCAGCGAGATCCCCTGATATCAACCAGATTGAAAATCTTTGGGGCCAACTTGTACGTGACGTGTACGATAATTGTCGTCAATTTAATACTGTCGCCGAATTAAAAACTGCGATATTAAGGGCCTGAAATGAAAGCAGGAATGAATTTATTAATAAAAAGTCATGGGAAAGCAATAATGCGGTTTTCTGCAAGTGGACCTATCGTTTTGTTACGGTAAAAAATTGACAAAAATCAAATAAATGTTTACTGTACAAAAATGACGCACTGCATTAATATGAAATTTACACTATTGTGTAATGGAATTCTAGTTGATACTGGAAGGCCCGGTCTTATCAATGTTTGTGTTGTAAGACTACCATAGTAAGGCAGAATTCCACAAATATAACCCGTATTAGAATCTGCTAATTTTGAGTTTATATAATCAAGATAGCCAATTATTAGCTGCAAACGTGTTGAGGGTTAGTACCTTGTGCCGAAAGTACGTATTTTCATATGTAGCATCCAAAAAATTTGGGTAAACCTATCCCTCGTAAACGTATTGGCATAAAATGGAATGTGTCTTGTTTTATATGTTGACGAATACTCCTGTATATTGGCCAGTGGCATCGTCCCCATATTTATTATAACTGCAATGAACGCCCTAACCTCTTCCTTGGTGACATTATGCCATGTTCGCCAAATTGAATTTGATGACAGCGTCCTTCCCTCTAACTTTTTTGCAGCATAATTATTTGTTTCAATTATTATTTTATCCATTAACTCGTCGGTAAAAAATATCGTAACAAAATCAAATGTTTCTTCAACATTTGAAGATACCAGTGGCCCTGCAGGATTTTCGCCGGGTAGGAATTTTATTCTCGGTGGTATTTCTCAAGATCCTTCACAAGGTATCCATTCTGAACTATTACAGTCTTGTGGGACATCGCTATCGCTGTCAGATTCGCTATCTACGACTCTAATTTTTCGATTTCTGACACCTAATACTATTTCACTATCTCCATCACTGCTTTCATTTGCCCTATCACTAAGCTCTTCATGAATGTAATCCATCTCGTTTTGTATTAATATAAAATCAAATTCAACTTCACTTGAATTTATTTCACTTCTAAAATCCATTTTTGTAGGGCTTCAAGATTCTCCAAAAGAGTTAGGTCTATATCTTGATTCGAAAAGTGCCTGGTCGAATACGGAAAATCAAGATGGAACCTTATGCGGTGAAGTGTTCTGGAGTGTTAAACAAACTGGTGACTATGGGCGACAGAATATCTGGCAAATGTCATATGTACGTCTATAACAAATATGTGACTTCTTCGAATTTTAGAAACTTAGTTGTTGCGTCTTTTATAGCGGAACCTTCTTCTTCAGCGGAACCCTCATATTCAACCGAACCTTCTTCTTCGCTTATAACATCCCCTGTAGTCGACCCTTTCTTTATTCGAAGATGATTCAACTGGAACATCTTTACCAGTAACATCTTCAACTCAAATTCCTTCACTCGAAGAAACTAATCGATCTTCACCGAAAATATCTTCTTCCGAGTCTAGTTTTCCATCACATTCCTCAACAGCAGATCCTTCGTTTCTTAGGGACTTGAGCAATGTTGAGGAAACATCTACAGAATGCATAGAAATGCCATTTACCAGAGTTATTTCAACTCATAGGTAGTGTTTCGTTTGTGGATCCACTAGAAGCATCATTAATGTACCAGCTGAAACCAGGAAACAGGTATTTCTTATGAGAAGGTTATATGTTAGTCTCTAGTCATTTGTTGAAAAAACGTTTGTTTCATCAAGATGTCCAGAATTTGAGGATACATTCAAATATGTAGTACCGTAATCGACGCGATGGAATTGCGAAACTATTTTGAATATTTGTCTCTTCATAGTGATTAAAATTTTAAAGACAAAGTAGGCGATCTTACACTTTCAGAGGAGCGCTTGAAAGCATTTACGGGTTTAACGTGGGAAAATATAATTCAACTTCGGGAAATGATGACTTCCATGAGAAATTCTCAGCAACGTGATGTCACCCAAGCTCTTGTAGTTTTCTTATTTAAATTGCGTACCGGTAATTCAAACAATATTATCGCTGCCATTCTCGGATTAGAACGGCAGCAGCAAGTATATGATTTTTGTACGTCCGTCATAAATTCATTTAAAACTGATATTCTGCCACACCACTTTGGACTCGCGGAACTTTCTCGGAGTACCCTTATAGACAAGGAAACATGCCCCGTTGCCAAAAAATTATATAATAAAATAGACCAGTTAGCGAGTACCAAAGGAAATTATATTCCAGCCAGAAGAAGGTTCCGCTGTGTAAACCTTTCACGGATTGCACAACCAATGGCTATATTATCGAAATGCTAGGCCCTTTCCATGCAAATCAAAAACCGTAGAGTCAAACGAGTCCCGGCATGTAACGAAAGTTCGCTGGGTAGTTGAGGCAGATCATGGCATTTTAGGGAAAAAATATCAGCTTCTTCATCGTCAAAGTCATCGTAAGTTTATATTCTCGAATAGCATCTTTTTTACACAATAGCTTCGGTAAACGTTTAAATTCTGATGTTAGACTTTGTGTCGAAATAGTCCAAAGAATGTCCATTTATAGGAGCACTGAAAATTCGTTGTCACTGAAAGTTGATAATAATCGCTGGAACAGCAGAAAAGTTTCGTTCAAGACCATTTTATCTAACGAGCTTCTTGATTTTTCGGAAATGACCGAAAGAGACTTAACAATATTGTTTACCGGGTCATATCAATTATCACAAGCCATATCTTATTTAGCTGAGATAATGGATGATAATAATAACGTACATCTCCGTTGCCATAAGGAAGATCAGAATATCCTTAAATTCGAAGTCAGATCGCGTCACATTAACAGCAAAACATATAGATGCTATATAGAATACAAACCTAATACAATAGGTTACTCGGGTATAGAACGTTATTGTTGCGAATGTACAAACGGTAACCGTGCGGTCGGATGCTGCTCGCACATAGCTGCAATAATTTGTTACTTGTCGCATGCTCGGTTCCTGTCCAAAATTATTTGGCCCGCGGAAATATTAAGTTCTTTATTTAACAGCCAACAAGTGACGCCAGTGATTAATGAAGGCAGCGATGAGGATTATGAATCTTGTTTTGATTCTCTCTCTGCCTTTCCACTTCTAACAAAAAGATAAGTATTTCTAAAACAACGGTTACATGTATGCTCCACATTACAAAATATCAATAATTCTATAATACGTAGGGTATAGGGCAAACTAGAAACCGGAATCAGAAGGGGGCAGAAGGCTGGAAGAAGAAGAAAATTCCTTCAGGTGCCAAAACCCCTAACCCGGATGCGACAATACTAAAACGCTGATCTATCAGCTTACTCTTCAACTAGCAGTACAGCATTGAAAGACGATCCATTGAATAACTTTATTCAAGGATCCAGGCAAGTGATAAAAAGGAGATGTCAAAATATTGAACACTCCAGTTTTCCGCAAAACTGGTTTCTACTGCTATATTCGCTACTATTCAATCATAATTGGTAAAGATAAGTGCCTTTAAAATAATAACATTAACATAGTAAATGTTAAATCGTAATTAGCAAGATACGTGACGAAAGAAACGATAGCACCATAGGCGCTCCGAAATCATATTACCGTACATTAAAGATTAAAATATTAAGAAAATGTTCTTAAAACATTTGTAAACAAATATTAATCGTTGTCATGTAGTTGGGAATAAAAAACAGTTAATTCGCGGATTATAATTGCAATCATAATTGCAATGTCTCAGATTTTTTTCAAATTTTTGTATGCACTAAAATGGGAGATGTTGAGCAAAAACTATATTTTTGTTTCTTCGCTATAACTACCCTCCCAGTCGAGCTACCGGGTTGAAAGTTAGTACGAATTGGTTTTTCTTGATAAGCTATCGAATCACACCTCACAAGTTGAATTTGGTTGAGGGGTACATTTGACTCCCTTATGCGGCTATAGCCTTTGCATAAAAGTATTTGTTAGAACCTACTTAAGAAGAATCTCCTACCAATTTATCAAGATTTATCCCAAAGGGAACTGCTAGAGTGTTACGTATGAAGAATATTTTCCATACGTCACTCCCAACGCGTTTTTGAGCTTGCGTCTGTGAAGGGAAAACGCCCTAAAATTCTTTCGCTTATCGTAAATGTTGTACCGGTGAAATTCGAGCACTCTGTATGTGTGGTGTGCCTTTTGCCTTTGACACGTGTACTACGCACAATGTTCAATATTATATATCTCTATGTTAATACATAATACAAACAACAAACACATCTACTCCTGCGCAACTTCTCATTTCATCCTAACAGTAAACAACTAAGGGGGGCCTGAGAATCCATGCATGGCCAGCTGCATCATGTCCGAGATAGGCGTTGCCCGACAACGAAACCTATACTAGTATTTCCTTATATGGAGAGTTCTAGTACACCCCCATGCATTTTTGGGACTATATAAACCCTTTGGTTTCTACCCTCGTCGGTTCAGAGTAACATAGTCACCCGTAGAGACACGTCGTGTCACGCTTGTATAGAATCAGTTATGTATATCCAGTGAGATTGAGCTTAGCGCACCTCTCGAATCACAGATTAACCCGTTAGAATCCGCTTGTCCAATTGAAGTTCTTTCGGCGTATTCTAATAGCGGCTCTCAGACCCCACATCGCCAGTGCGTCAACACCGTGCGAATACTTAGGGAACTTACACACTTTTAATTATTTCATCGTGACAGAAACACATGTATTTATACTGATATTCAGAATACACTTTATACGTTCACATACAAATCGAGTAGATTCGTTAAACCTATCTTTACCCCGTGATCCTTGCATATTGGTAACAACACACCCACCGATACAACTTTACCGCTCGAGTTGTATCAGTTGTATCAATTTAGAGTTACGAGGCAACTAACATTTCCTGCGACTATCTGATCTAGTATCAGATCCGTTCGCACATCTTTATTCAAACAAACAAACTACATATTCCAACCTAGTGGCTCCCCAATTTCGCATCGGGTTCGTCCACGAAACCTAACCCTTCCTACGGCTCCACGGTTTCGCATCCGGTTCGTCCGTAAGTCTACGAACCTCCAAACAGCTCCCTGGTCAAGCGCCAGGTTCGTCTGCGAATAAACCAACCTCCTAGCAGCTCCCCGATTTCGCATCGGCATCGTCCGTAACGGCCGCGGATCCTGGCCTAGTCAGAGTCAATATTAGTCCCGAACAATAAGGTAGTAGTCAGCGATATGACTACTGACAAGGGAACTCCTTTAGCCAACGCGGACTCCACGTTGGCTAAAGGCGACACAACAAGGGCTAAGGCCTTTCCCCCTCTAAATCATGATATATATGGTAGCGGAATATCAATTGTATTCAGAATAGTTTTCTAATCTTAGACACATCAGTATTATTATTAATTATTATTAATTATTATTTATTGTAGGGAAAATCCCTACAGGAATAGACACGGTGCGGTGGTTGCGTAGTGTCGGGCCCCTTGCCACCCACGGCGTCATACGGTGCACCGTGGTGCCCGGTCCCCTCCACTGCTCGTCAAAGCACATGGCCCCGGACCGATACGAAAGGAGACGTTAGTTGTACATATGTAGAGAGTCGTGTCCGAGCGTTCACATAATAAAGTAATTTTTGTTTTCAACTATAGAACCTCGTTGTTTTTTCACCTACATTATTTATTATAATTTTGTGGGATTGGAAATATTGCATGGGTGTTTAGAATGATTCCGATGTATAAATGGTACGTTCAGAGCTGTGCACCTGAGAAGGTCGTACGCATGGAGGGTACAGTGGCCGAAGGGTTCGGATGGTCAGGACCGACCACCACCGAGGAATGACTGCGAGGTGTGTAATAAATGAGTGAGAGAGCAAATGAGGAATAGAATGAGAGAGAGACTAAGAGTGAAAGAATATAAAGAATGAATGATGCGTGCAAGAGTCAGAGTTGAGAAAGGATCGTAGTGAAGAGCATCGTGAAGTGAAGAGTAGTGAGAGAATCGTGTGAATCGTCGTGTGTTTGAGTAACGTTGTGTGTCGACGTGGTTTATAATAAAGTTAGTGTTTTCATTAGAGTAAACTGAAGTCTTACTACCCCACCTGTCCTCTACTCCAATCGACGTGAGGTTTACGAAAAATAACTTCTACAATTTATTTACTTATTTATTATTATTGTATTAATGTTTTTGGTAGATTTTTTTATCTCATATTCAATTTTCCACATTCAAACCTTTGCACGAGATATTGCCACTATGCGCTAGAGGGACAGACCGTAAATACCCCTACTTGATACATTAAATTTGAATATCTTAAAAATGCGCAAAATGGCGCACAGTTTTTCAACTGGATATCTTAGTTGACATGCAACTTTATATCAAGGAACTTGTCCCAGCGTGAATTTCGGTGAATAGCATGTCTTTTCCCTTCCGATTTATTTAACCAGCTCCGATTTTCAAGACATGAAGGAGCAAACAAATTTTGTTAACTTTGACGGCCTATATCTTAGTAACCAATGAATATATTTGAAAAATTAAAGCGGCATTTGATACATTGATATATATACAATAAATCTGCTATACTAAAAAACCGCTGCTATATACTTCAAAAATTGAATTTTTGCCAGATTTTCGGGAAATGGCACCACTGTGCGACGCGTCGTGCACACAAAGATGCTATTTATGTAGATTAACTTCAAAAGACTTCAACAACATTGATCTAGTTACAAGTAAAGATATCCAAGACGAGTATAAATTACGTTTTGGCATGAGTTATTAACGAAAAACACTGGCCAATCAGAGCGCTCATGCGTGTTGCACTCAACCGCGCTCGGTCGTGGTCACGAAGAGACGCGTTGGCTCACGCCACGACCGAGCGCGTTGAGAGACGGGCGCTCTACGCCCGGGCGCTACGACAGGCGCTCAATTAGGGCGCTCTACGGGCGCCCTAATTGGCCAGTGTTTTCCTTTAATAACCCAAAAACGATGCTTCAACCAACATTTTGGCAAGAAATTTTTTTTTCAGAATCACCCCAGTAACCTCCCATTAAAAGCGGGGGCAGAGGACTGAGTCCGGGCTCTGCCGGACTCTGTATAAAAGCAAACCAAATAAAAGAGTAGCTGTTTTAAGTTCTTAGCATAAATTTGTGAAAATTGATAAAAGTAATAAAAAACGTTACCGGAATCTATTCAATTTTATAACAGCACATAATTTGGAGTTGATATGGCGGATCAAATGGCCAGAAAATATACAGTAAAAGCTAGTTCTCGTAAATGGCCCCTCCAAATATTTTTCAATATTTTAGATTTGGCTGCTATAAATGCTTGAATCCTTTACAAAGAAACGACAGGAATACAAATATAACGAAAAGAGTTCTTGTTGCAATTAGCAGAACAGCTTTCCACTGAATACAGAGCTGCAAGACAGAAAAATTCATCAGAACATGAAGACCCACAAAGATCACCTGCAACATCATCAAATGCAACCCATTCAGCAAACGCAAAATTTGTCAAGTACGACTTTGCCACAGCAACAAAACAAATAATATATGTGAAAAATGTAAAAAGTATGTTTGCGGAAGATGTACACATAAAAAGATTTCTACTTTCATTTGCACAAAATGTACAAATAATA
Source organism: Nomada fabriciana (assembly GCA_907165295.1). Classification (NCBI taxonomy): domain Eukaryota; kingdom Metazoa; phylum Arthropoda; class Insecta; order Hymenoptera; family Apidae; genus Nomada; species Nomada fabriciana. The sequence goes on from OU015689.1 coordinate 14,452,054, forward strand.
ATGCACAAATTATTTTTGTTTCCAAGTGAGGTAAATTTTGTTTATTGTTAATATTTACTAATAAGTTGTTATATAACTGTAAATAATATAAAAAATATTAAAAATTAATTTTAAACAAATTTCTTTACACATTAGTTCTTTCTTTCACAATGCAGACATTTTGACTGCTTTGGGCAATATAGGTACTAATTGTAAGTTTCAGTCTTTCTAGTGTTAATAAAATACTTGATTTTATCCACTCCCACATATATACCAATGATACACCATTTATTAGTGAAGTGCTTTGTATTATTATTAAATATACAGGGTGGCCCAGAACTCGCGCAGTATCCCGAAACGGGGGGTAGCTGAGGTGATTCTGAACAACTTTTTTCTTGACCAAAATATTGTTCGAAGCTTCGTTTTTGAGTTATTAACGAAAAACGCTGGCCAATGAGAGCGCCCGTATAGGGCGAGGGAATAATGTGTAATTATTCATTATTCATGAATAACAATTTAATTAACAAGTCGTTTAATAACCGTCCCATACTTTTATTCGTTATCCGAATCGAATAAAATATTTTATTAATAATGAAAAAGGTGTTTGAATAATCAATGTTAGAAAAGGGTAGCTAAATAAACGTACCTATTCGTTCACGAATTTATTTGCAACGACGAAAGTGGGTCCTTGGCACTTGGTTATTATACCGATCCTGACCGATCTTAACAATTCTGTGCCACGAAACGCACGTCCCGGCGATAGATACAGATCTGATTCGAACTTTTTTCCACACGCACACGACACACACATTACGAACATTACGAAAGTTCATGTTCGTTGTAAAACAATATTTTGGCCAAGGCAAAAGTGGTTCAGAATCACCTCACCTACCCCCTATTTCCGGATACTGCCGAGTTCAGGCCATCCTGTATTACTAATTTAAAATATTTTGTATTTCTTTGTATTGACGATTGTAATTAGGACTATAGATACAATATTTAACATTAAATTTTACATTGTTTACTTTCTGAAGTCATTTGATTATAATATATACCAATAATATACCTTTTGGCCACGTTTTTGGACTTTTTCACCACTGTGTCACGCACACTCTGTCGCGCAAACTCGTCACGGTATTCTTATATAAAACCTCTTTGCAAAATTAATTGTTGCACATGATTTCATTTACCCTGGAATCCAACAATGGACACAATAGGATTCTTGAGAGAGACGGCCATTTATATGGAGAATCATACAAGAAAACGCGACTGACGAGGCAAGCACTTCAAAACTTCAGCAGCACGAAAGAGGCCCGTATAGCTCGTAGACTCAAGCAAATTGAGGAAAATCAATTGTTTGAAGAATCTAAAGGTCTACTGTATGGGCCTGCAAAGCTGATTAGCTCCAAACAGTGCTAAATGCCGATATCTTTACTCTTTTCCTATCGAAAACTTTAAACGCGTTTTTCTCAAGACGACTTTCTTCAATCTGTCGTGCAATATAGCGAAAAAACTAATGGACCAATTGTCTTGAATCAAAGTGAATTTTGAAGATTAATAAATTCTCTTCTAGTTATTCCAAATTGTTCATTAAAAAAATGATTTAACATACTATTCTCCATCTTTTCAACAAATTTTTGTCAAAAAATCATTTTTTTTCAGAGGTCTGTATTTTTGATCAGTTACGGGATATTTTTTACAAATTCAGGTATAACTATAGCGTCGATTAGTGCAGGATAGAAGTTTTTGAATATGGAGAACGAAATATTACATTTTCGCCATGTTGCGAAAAGGAGTAGGTGTTGGGATGGCAACAAAAAATCCCTGATTGCAGGCCATGAAAAACAACCTTTTTTGAATTGACTTCAAAGAATTGAATTCTAATTGAATCTAATTGAATTGAATTCTATACAACAAAGTGCAACGAAAAAGAACCTGCAAACAAACAGGTGAAAGTGCTGAACCCGTGGCTTGTATCTAATGAAGGTGTCGTTATCTGTTTGGTGGGATTGCAGGGGAATAATTTTTTTCCAACTTCTTCCACCTAGTGAAACAATCCCGTCTGACAAACATTGTGAACAACTCACCAAACTAAATGCAAAAATCAAAGAAATACGTACAGGCGGCTAATCGAATAGGCGTCATTTTTCATCATGACAACGCCAGACCGCATGTCGCCGAACAGATAGTGCAAAAGCTGAAGCAGCTAAAGTAGAAAGTCCTCCAGCACCCACCGTATTCCCCGGACCTTGCCCCTTCGGATTTTCACCTGTTTCGGTCTCTACAAAATAATTTAAATGACAAGAATTTTGGATCCCTGGTAACTGTCGAAAACTAACTTAAGGCTCCCTTTGAAGAAAAATCACGCAGTTTCTACAAAAAAGGAATTCACAAGCTTGTAGAACGTTGGAAGACAATTATAGAAAATGATGGTGAGTATATAATTGTATAATAAAATTGTTAGCTTCAAAATATAACCACTTATGTTTTATTTGCAAATCGGGCACGAACTTATGCAATCAACCAATATATGCTTGTAACTGTGCATAAGATTCTCTTTCACAGTCAATCGTGCCTCTTGCCAGTAGGTACGATGTCTGAAGAGGCTCAAGAAGCTCGCAATAAAGACATAAAAAGATTTCAGGTTAGCCACACATGACAAAATTCGCGAATTTCTAAAATTTGTGACTTATTGTCAATGCTAATAATAATATCGGACCCGGTTATAAATATGTAGTTGCAAAAGCATACCTAATAAAGACAACACTTCTTTGCCTGAAATTAAATTAATTAAAATTAATGAATTTAAAATTAATATTAAATATTAAAATTAATGAAATTAAAATTAATAAAGGTACCAGAATTCCGTCCAACTCCACATACTCATATAACGAACAGTTCCATCTACATCGATAGAAATATACAATACGGGCGATGAATCTGATGATTCTTCTGATTTTTAAAGTGTACGTCTGTATAGTTATTTACATGCAATAGTGAACAAGGTAAGTATATTGAGATTGCATGTTCCTTTAATACCGTCTGCAAATCATTTTTATTTCTGAATAATAATCTTTTTTAATGTTTATATTGATGAAACTACAGGCAGCGAAATTTCCATAGTTTCATATGTCATTTCTTCGTAATCATGGTTCATGTATAAAAAATAAGTAGGTTCTAATTATTGATGTTATATTAAGTTAACTACAAAAACATTTAAATAGATTCAAGACAAAACATCTTTTCATTCAAGTGAGTAATGTAGAAAATACATATTTTTGATCTTCGGATATGCGAAATTCCAATTAATGAAATACTTTGTTTATTTTATCTTTTATTTTATTTGTATGAGAGAAGTCGATTGTAAAGAGGAAATGATAAAAATTCAATTTTAGATTAACGACCATGAACGCCATTAACGACAGGGCTGCGATCGTCAAATGTATTGACCATTCGCGGATCCTCAGTATGGTGAAGCAGTGCGAACTGACCAGTTGCCTAATACAGACGTGCCTAACAATGCCATGCGTGGATCAAACGCGTTAATATTGCTCAAATAGAGCGGACAATCGAACGAGTCAATAGAATACTCATTCCCGTATTGACAAAATTGCCAGCACCACGTCCAGAGGAGTGGTACAAGTATTTGAATATGGCCCAAAAGTATCTGAATGCCACGCCGAATCGGAGCATCGGTACCACACCATTCCACCTATTGTTCGGTACCCATATGAAGATGAAGGAGGATCCCTCGGTAAGGAAAATGTTCGAAGATGAGTGGGTCAGTATGTTCCGTGAATATCGAGAGGACATCACAAAACATGCCAGAAAGGAAATTTATAAAGTACAGGAGTAGAGCCGGAAAACTTTCAACAAACATCGCGTCGAAGCAAAGGGTTACAATATCGGGGACTTTGTTGCCATAAAACGTACTCAGTCTACACCTGGTTCAAAGTTCATGTTCAAGTTTTTGGGACCGTATCAAGTAAAGAACGTGTTGCGCAACAATCGGTACATAGTACAAAAGATAGGAGAACATGAGGGTCCATTCGAGACTTCCACAGCCGCCGACTATATGAAACCTTGGAATCACACTCTGGAAGAATTATCATCTGAAGACGACGCCGACATCTGAGGACAAATGTTTTTGTCAGAATGCAATGCAATGTTTTTTGCATTCCTAAATTGCCGTTTTTCCCCACTGTTCGTCGGGCCTAAATGGGACAACAAGGCTGGCGGCCTACAGAACCAGCCGTTCCCATCCAAGAAGCCCGAAGCTTAAATGGACAGTGCAGATGATGGAGGACCAGTTGAATCGGCTGCTGCCAACGCTGACAACCAAGTACCCCGCATCTCCTACTGCACCTGAGAGCAGCTTCGCCCGTTGCACGGCACGCTTCGGTGGAGCGTGGGTCCGAACGAAGCTGGAGGACTTCGTCCTCACCATTACGATTTACAGAGAAATTGAAGGCATCTCGAAAGAACACGTCATAAAAGGGCTACCTCTCCTGCTCAACGGCCATATCGATAGCGAGACTCGAACCAGCAACCTCTTATTACCAGTATTCCACGCTGTGCCCTGGGCTACTCACCTTCTGGTTGAATAGCTAACGCGAGCTTCTTATACCCGAGTACAGTTATTTTCAAATGCAATTTTCTCGGAAAATCTTGAGAAGCGCGCGCTACTGCTTTGCGAAACTTTGGATACGACATCTTCAAATAGTGCAAGTTTCAAGAAAATCCGTGTCACGTCGACCTCGCCCTCTCCTTGTTAGACAGCCGGATGCACTTATCTTCCTTTCCAAATTCCACTTCAACGCCAGTCATTTAGATATTTGGGTACATGACCCGCGACATTCAAATTCTTTCCCAGGCTATTCCCCACTCACGATTTTCCCACATCTTTCCGACTTAACCACAACCGAATCTGTAAAATATTGTAACTATAACCAAAGGTTGAATAAACTACGAGCGAAAATAATTCATCTCGAGCATATCCCGACGATATCCCTATCGTTTCGCGGCTGCGGAGAAAAAGATTGTTCGAGAGATAATAACGAATGTTTTAGATAATGGTGTTACGTATGAATAATATTCTCTTAGGCTGCTCTTGCACGTATCGTTTAAGGTTGCGTAAGAAGAGAAGACACCCAAAGATTCCTGGTGCCATCGTATACAAATAATAGGGCCCCTAATATCGACTAGCTGCATCGTGACCGAATAGGTGCATCGTGACCCGACGAAGACTCCGCGGTCTTACCATATATGGAAAGCTCTAACGAGCCCCCTCCATACATTTTGGGACTATATAAACCCTTTGATTTTGATCATCTTCGATTCATAACTACACAGTTACGCGCATTGTCACGCCACGTTATGCTTGTACAGAGTCGGTTGCATTCAGTGACAATTGGGCCTAGGGCACCATTCGCAAAGTCCGGTTGAAGTTCTTTCGGTATACATACTCTGTAACCGTTCTCAGACCCCGCATCGCCAGTGAGTCAACACCGTGCAGCTTGGGGAATAATTTTCACACTATTCAATTATATCGCGACAATTACACTTGTACAAACAACTGGTTGCAATATACATTTATAAACTGTTCACCATTAAATCGAGTAGATTCGCCAAACCCATCATTACTCAGTAATCCTTTATATTGGTAGTAACGTTCCCACAGATACAACTTAACCACTCGAGTTGTGTCCAATATTAATTTAGAGTTACGAGTCAAACTGACATTTCCTGCAACTCCCTGATTTCGCACCAGGTTCGTCGGTGCATCTAACTAATAAATTCTCAACCGTATTCCTTGGGTACCTCAACCTCACCGGCCTAGGCGTTGCCCAGAGCCCTGGCTCGTAACAATGGAATAATTAGGGAATCCGATTCACCATATGCGTGTCCGATTACGCTTGTCAAGAAGAAACGTGGAGAATATAGAATATGCGTAGACTACCGCAAATTAAACCCGATAACGATAAAAGACATGCATCCCTTGCCGCTGATCGACGATCAAATCGACAAGCTTGGAGGAAATCGATATTTCACGGGTCGCAAATCAGTGTCTGTCTATTATTTCCAAGTTAAGGCCGCAGAAAATTCAACTACGGAAACAGCATTTATTTCTCCAGAGAGACACTCACTACGAGTTTTTAACAACCTCGTTCATTTTAACGAACATCCCAACTGTTTTCCAACGGTTGATGCAAAAGGATAAATTAAGTGCGGAATGAAAATCATATATTTTGTTATAGTGAGATTCAGCTGCGAAGAACGTTCTATACAATAATTCTTTTACACCATAAAGCTGGAAAGTAAGTTATTATTATTGAACAGTATTTCTCAAGAATTTCGTATTATGTTAAGAAGCAAAAGAAATTAATAAAAGATAGTGAACCTACATATCTTTTGGTTATGGACTGTATATGTCCTTATTGTTAATAAACTCTAATGAATAATGAATATATTTACCATATATAACGAACAAATGCTAGACTTTTCTTACTAACATCAACCGATCAATTATTCATTAGTCGAACGCGTTTAGAATAGTGTGCCAACATAAATCCTTTCGCGGGTATACATGCAGGGTGGAGAACGTAACTGGAACCACTTCACTTACTCTCTAAGTATGCATATAGTGACTTCAATGTCGAAGTGGCATATCTAGAACCATTGCGATAACTCCCAAAGTACTAGTTGGTGCGAAAATTGCTACATATGAATCTGCATGGTTCGAACGGGACCACATAATGAACTATTCAATTCATTTTTATCACTTCAAAATATCAAGGTCATCTTAAATTTCGTAAAATAGAAAAACATTTTTTTCATAGCAAACGTTACGGACAATAGTAAAACAGTTTCAATGATATGTATTACGATGGTCATTGAATAATTTGTAAAACAAAATGTTACCAATTAACGTACCGAAAACTAGTGCTTCACATGTTTGGCTGTTGGAGAATTTTGACAATATCGTCACAAAAGATTACTGTCCTACAAATGTTTTTTTTCATTTTATAATATTTCTTTTAATTTAAAAAAATGAGCTTGGCCTTCATATATGCGCCACACATCTAAGTAAAGAAAGGTAATTTCAAGTTACATGTTATATCATCCCTGACAAGTTATATCATGTTATATGACAAGTTATATCATCCCTGAAACCATTCAACTTTAATCTGAAACAGTTTTTCACTGAAATCATTATTTACGGAGTAGTCCAAGTCGTTCCAGTTACGTTTTTCCTCTATGTAATATTATAATCCATACATGTCGAATGACTTTTGCTACATGAAAATAATATATTCTCCATATATACCCCAATATATTGTTTGCTTAAACAAAGATTCAATGTTTTAAATACATAAAATTTGTATTTCGGTTAACTAAAATACATGTTGTAACATAGTACAAAACAATAAATTCATTAACTTAACTATGACCACATATACAGAGTAATAAGGACTGAAGTACCATTTATATTATTATTATATATACATATGTAATATCGGAGTAAAGCTTTATCATAAACTGGCGTGCACCCGTAAAAGGAGAATGTTAAAAAATGATCATTTTTTATCCTACATGGAAATGAAAAATTCATGCAGGACATTTAACACGTTCCGTGCCAGTCCGATTTTCGGTAACTTACTTTGATTTAAACTATGCAGCAAACATAACGACAATTTGTTAAAACAAAAAGGTGTACCCTTTCTGTACTGCATGTTAAACGTTATACCTTTTTCTTGATAATAATGATTTTTACAATCTTCTAAATATTACAATGCATGTAAGTCATAAATAAAAATGTTGGTCTTCGCAGCGTGGGCGCATGCGACCCACGTGGCACGGAACGTGTTAATAGTAACACCTCCCAGGAATAAAAAATGTTATAAACTTTAATCCCAAATATGATGGGAGATATGTTGAAAATTAAATTCAGATATTGAAAAGTGGTTGTAATGAAACTCACGAACCCGCTACGTTTTATAATATTTTCATCTTCTTCAAAAATTAATCAATAGTAATAAAGATTGAACAGTAAAGTAATGGAAGATTAGATGAATTTTTAACTTTCATGTGAGGCCAAAAATGGCCATTTTATAACATCCTCCTTTCAATACTCCGACTCAAGTCAGTCATTTAGAAAATGTTCACGTATCATTTTCTCGAAATAAGTGTTACGATTTCAGGAAGCATAAATAAAATAATTTTTACAAAAAGCGATGTTGCTCCCAATAGCTAAGAACTAACTGAAAAATTAATATTAGTTAATAAATTAACTACATTGCTTCTGTAAAGAATATTAATACGATCAAGATACATAGTATACATATATGTATAAGACTTTTTCTATTTTATTACATAGGTATTTCTTCCACGTATACTATTCTAAATACAAAATTTCACCTTAGTTTAATATTCAGATATCAGTTTCCAAAAAAGAATAAAGATAAATTCTATGATATTCACAAACACAATGAATGAAAGTTAACACAGACTTTTCGTACCATTTTGATCGATATAAAATTAAATTTTGCTTAATAGAATTCAACAGATATTTATCTACCACAATTAGCAGGTGATATAACAATATGTAATTTGAGCATATCTTTATTTGGACCTACTAGAAAAGGAGACGTTCTTTCTGGTACAGCACCCTGCTGTGGATTCAATTCTTCGAATGGCAAAAGATCGTCCAAATTAAGAACACGATCTTTTTGACTAAATCTATGAATAATTTCTGTTACTCTGGCAATGTGCTCAACACCATCTTGTAATCCATATATTAAGACGCCTATTTTTACTCTCATATCAGCCGTACTATTTACAGGTGGTTCTTTACACGTAAGCGATAATCTAACTGATCGCTTGACATGTTCAGGCATTTCTACTGTTCCCTGCCACACTATTAAGACAAATTTTTTAAACCAAACTCCTTTCGGATATATGTCTACAACCCACTCACACGCACGATCACCAGTATATTCTGCTAAACACGAATGACTCGAAAATACAAGCGTTCTTGTATGATAAGAAGGTAAACTATGAAAGTTTTCGATCGTAAGTAAAGAACTATAAGTATCTACAGTGTATAATCTTGGTTCAAAAAGTAACGCACCATCTTCCTCATTTAAACATATTTCCCTAATTCTATCTAATTGGCCAGAATGGAAAGACATTCCTATGGACATACGTTCAACAAAGAATTCCTTATATTTTTTTGTCAAAGGACATAAAAGCAATTCCGCTAATTCTCGCGGAGACATCATTGGAAATCTAACAGTGGTCATCGCAGCTATAACTAACTGTTCTAATGTGGATTCCAATTCGTCGTGAGATAATTGTGTCCTCAGTCGATTTTCTTGATGATACAACCAACATTCTAAATATTTATACAATGTCATTTCGTCCTTTATCACTAAACTACTTTGATGTAGCACCGATATTAAAATATCTAAATCGAAATTTCCGAAATCCGCAGTCCTCGCGACCAATTCCAAATTCCATTTAATAAAATTTTGGCAAGCTTGAGTGATATTGTGATGGCCACAGTTTGACGTGTATTGTAACCACGATACTAGTGTGCCATGTGTGGCAGCTAATGCAATATGATTTTGCATGTAATCAAGACATAGCGATATTAAGTCCTTAACGTTATACTTATCAGCTAAAGATAATATCGGTAGAACAACCCCGTAATTGATTCTTATTTGACCAGTGTAAAAGTACCGCAAAAACTCACTAAATATAGGTACACATTGTGACGTTTCTTGTAGAGTTACTCTAGTTTCTTGAGACTCACTCCACTGAGGACTCATTAACATTACCTGTATCGGAAGACACAACAATAGTAAGTATGGCTGGGAAATGCTTAAAAATGTCATGTCAGGTGATATTTTGTAATAGGCTACTAAGCAAGTACAATCGAACCTCGATAACTCAAGCTTCTATAACATGAGAATTTTGTTTATTCCATTCCGTTCCACCGTAAAACGGCCTTTGCGAGTCGAAGTTTGGCACCATAATTTAAAGTTTTATCACAGTTGCCACTAGAACTCGAAGTACCATGCCTAATTTAGATTGTAAGAGAAAAGAATATGCTAAGTTTGGTGCCGCAGAAAAGTGTTCATTAAAATGGTTTCAATGGTAGAAAAATAAAAATGTTAGCATAGAAAGTCAAATGTTACCCAAAAACTGAGGCTTTTGCTAGGTCATAACAACTTTAGAGCTAACAATGATTATCTAAAAAAATTGAATGTTATTATGTAAAATACTCTCAAAAACTTAAATCAAAGATTTTAGTTCTTCCCTTGAGTTTCGAGTTACCGAGGACCAACTGTATTTGTTGTTGAACCATTGAACAACGTGACTGTACCACTACTATTGATATTTGAAAATTGACCAAAATGTGTTACAATGATCTGATTAATATAGGTAAACCTTTTTCTCTTTTCTCAGGCTGTAATATTGTGTTGAAAAAAACTAATTTACTTTTAACAAACGGTTTGTGTCCTTAAAACCTTTGAGGTGCCTTTATCAACAGAGAAGTGATACTTCTCAATGCAGATGAAGTTTCTTCTGATCTTTTCATATCACATACATATACGAGCATGTTCATCCAATACTAGGTGATACAACAAGGAATATGACTTTTCGCAAAAGAGCAATTCAGAAGTCTAAAATATAGTTTTTCTTTCTTAAATTAACATTGAAAATTTGTTAGATGCTTAGCTGACAAAAGGATTACTAAGTATTCTTACTGTTCAACAAACAGAAATGCCTTTAGACTATTATAGATTTGCAATTGTATTCCATAAATTTGTAATACCAATTTGCTAAAGATCAAAATATTGTATAAAAAATGTTATGGAATTACATTCTTATTCTGTTTTCTCATGCAAAATAAGTTTCTCTTTCATTGTATCATTAGTTTTGCGACACCCTGCATAAAAATAGTTCTATTAAAATTGTATGCACTTACTTGAAAAACATCACTAGAAGCACAAAGTATAAGGCGATGTGCTGGATACTCTGTACCATCGACAACAAGACATATATCATTCATAAGACGTTCTGCATATAACGTCGCTATCTTTAATAGAACTGCCTGTGAATTGTCCACCTAAATAAAATATATACAGCATTTAACTTTTCACTCTTAAAACGTTGATTGCCAGGCAAGTTTCACATGTTTAATTGTGAACACACACAGTACTTGAGTGAAAATAGAAAATTTGAATATCATGACATGTAACATTAATATTCATGAAAATTTAGCTTTAAGCTGTATACGATCCCTTACAAAATTACTGTAACAGTAGCAGTATCAGTATTTCATTTAAGTTGTCCTATTAACTCCAACATCGCTGTTCACAAATGACTACCTAGCGTCAGTGACAATTCTTGTTCTAGTTAGCAGTAACCACAGTGGCAATCAATGTGTGAAAGTAAAGTCCTACATCTTTGTTTTGCAAATTAATGCTTTGGATCCTAGCATTGCCTATAATTAATGTCAAAAGTCTAGTCAACAAGAACTATTGATTCATTCGTAATCTTTGTTCGACTGGAAATTTATAAAGAAGGCAAGTGCGAGTCTCCAGGATGTATAGCTCTGAACACTGCTTGATATGTTAGCTCACAAGTGGCCAAAACCCCACGTGTTAACTTCAAATGTCCCGTAAACCAAAGGGTTACGACCAGAGTTGAGTATTATTCGAATAACTCTCCAAATAAGGTTATTGTGTGTATATTATCAGCTTTCGAACTCGACATGCCCCAATACCAATGGCATGTACTGCGTAAAGATCAGGCAAGAAACTGCGATATTATATAAACTTACAAAAACATAGCGAAGGATTCTTTCATTCGAATAACTAATACAATCTGCTCAACTCTGGTTCAGATATATGTAATTTAAAAGATACCTCTATGGAGTCCGAATTTTCAGATTGTCCAATGGTATCCATTTTTGAAGAATCGGTTCTTCTCGATCACAGCAATCCTTTCAATAAAATCTGCATAACCTCTTCTTTGCGAAGATACACTGTTTCTGAAAATTGAAGACTGTAAGAAAGCACAGTGATTGAACAATAATATGGTTTCGTAAATTTAATTACAACGAATAACTATTAAATAAGGCAATGAAATGTATAACTCAAAAATATACATGGTCTGCTTGCAAAAAAATTATGTGTCAAAAGAGAGTTAAGTATTAGATAACTATTAAAATGAATTATATACTATTTTAAAATGTTAATCTAAATTGTACAAAAACTATGACTGTATATATTTGTGCAAAAAAACATTGCCTTGCAGTTAATATTGCCACTTACCCTATACAATAAAATATTCAATACCATAAGTATTGAAAAACATTAGTTCGCTTAAAAATTGTGTACTATCATAACGATTTGAATATGCCAACTAAATACAAAGAAGCCAAATTGGGAAATTTCAATTGTCTATATAACTTTAATATTAAATCACCAAAATATCAAATGTTTCACGAGATCGATTAACAGTTGCCACTTTGTTTATAATTATAACTTTTCCCTTCATAATAACGAAACGTCTGTAGCACGTAAAATCACATTGACCGTAAAAACGGTAATATCAAACCGATTATTTCAAAGTCAATCCTATCTGTAAGCTCAGACAATACGACTGATGAAGGTGAGCGCTATAGGTGTACATTAGGCGGGAATTTTCATACCTGCTTTATATTTGTGTGAATTCTTCCTTGAAAAATACTTCGTAGTTTGGTTTTAAATATTCATCTTTATGCCGTTCCAAAGTATGACTTCCTTCTTGAAGATACAAAATTTGTTATCAATATTAAACCGAAGAACCGAATTTATAAAGGGTCGTTCATGTTTTCGTCACAAGAACCGAACACTCCGACAGCGTTGGCCGAGTCACTGGCTCGAGACCGATACGCACACAGTGTCGGAGCTGTTTATGTTAGCTGCGAGGTAACAAGCGACGATCTCCAGGACACCGCGATCGCAACGAAAGCACAAAAACAAACGAGCGAAGGATTATTCTTGCAACGACCAACGAGTCGTTGGCAACGATTCGAGCAAACCTCTCTTCGAACACGAATTAGAATAAACATAGGTCTCGGGTGACCGTGAATATTTATTACGAAATATCGGTATGAGTCAAATAAACTCCAATCTCGCTGTTGGAGTGTTGATATTAACAAAATGCATGTATAAAGCATGATAATAGTATTAGTATAATTATTGATAAACGAGATAAAGTAGTTACCAGCATTTATTTATTTACAAATATGCATCTAACAGAATCTACGATACAATAATTTCTAACTCTAAACTAATTAAATTTTTCGGAAGTGGAGGAGTTCCGAAGCAGGCCAATTACTAAAATCATGGAAAGACGTTATTGGCAAAGGAAAAAAATTACGTCAAAGATTAAGCTTACACATTTACGATTTTTTTGTTAGCATTATTGAAGAATACCAAAAAAAATTTGAAATAATATTATCAGGTGTACCTATATGTAATTTTCTATTTCTTGATCACGTTTATGACTGACAATTATCATCATCTTTTCAGACTTTTCCTTATATGTTTTACAAGAATGTTAAAAATTCCAACACAATGGAACCATTGATATTTGTTTGCGGTAAAGTTTTTTTTCATATTTAGACCGATATTTCTCAAACATTTATCGAATAAAACACGTTGTATTTTTATAAATAGTCAATAATACGATGCACATGTATCATGGGCAATTTAACAAGTTTAGGAAAATTAAAACAACGTGTCTTTTAACAATTTTACAAAATTACTTTATTCCAAACAAAAATTAGTTTTTCTATAGTTTTGAGATATACGTATATTTAAATTAACAAAGAAATGGAGAAAATCCAAAAGAATAACGCTGGCAATAAGTTTGTTTTATAAAACAAACTTATTGATTATAGTAGCATTAAACATTCTATAGAATGTGTTGCATTTAAATCTGTAAAGTCAGTCAAGATGGATGGATTATTAGTGAACTTAGTATGTATAGGGGGTTTCCCTTGGCATGTGTACAAACCGGAAATGGGTAGTTGCCGGGATGATTCTGAACAACTTTTTCCTTTACCAAAATGTTTGTTGAAGCTTTGTTTTTAAATTATTAACGGAAAACACTGGCCACTCACAATCAGAGCACCCGTAGAGCGCGCACTCACGCGAGAACGTGGCTCTCAACCTTGCGTGGTCGCGGCCGTGCAGAAATGCGCTGGATCACGTCCACGACCGAGCGCGGTTGAGAGCCACGTGCTTGAGCTCGCGCTCAACTAATCGGCCAGTGTTTTTCGTTAATAATTCAAAAATGAAGGTTCTACCAATATTTGGATAAAGGAAAAAATTGTTCAGGGTCGCCTCAGCAATTCTCCATTTCCAGATTCTACACATATCAGAAGAAACCCTGTATACGTATAAATAGTTCAAGAAGATTCTATCTATGAATAATATACATATTTATCAAATAATACAAAAGTTGTTATATTAAACGATATCTATACAAGAATGCAAAGATTACATTGCGTCTTACTTGTTATAAATAATATGCATATTGTGTATATTATAATGCGTCAATTATTATTTCAGTCACAATCAGATCTTCGACTTCCATACGTGCCATAATTTACCTATAACGTTAAGCGAATTTTTGAAAGACTTTATTATCTTAAAATGTAATATATATAACTAGTCTAGATATTACATATTCCGTATCAAACATGGATGGTTTTGTTCACTGTTCAATTCCGTTAGTTATTTGGAAAACAGGTAATAAATAATTTACAGAAGATGAATATTGACCTTTTAATGTACCGTATTGGAATAAAAAATCAAAAGTTAGTAAACAGTCTTGTGGCCCAGGAACAACAAGATACATATGTATCACCTTTATGAGTCGAAGAATGTACATATACCGTTTAGATCAATTTTAGAACTTTGAATATTTTTAAAATTGTGATATCTAAAGTGCAGACTAAATTTTTAGGAATATCAATATCTTTTTCCAATGTATAGCATATATGTATGTATAAAATTATTGGGACAAAGGAAGATTCCGAATGTTCGGTAATTCGTATAAAATATAAATTCCTTTTAATTCTACAATAAAATTTACATTTATGTATACATAAGCTATTATAATAGATTATTTAAAGCTATTTAAACAAGTCAATATAAATTACAGGTGCCATATACATATGATCACTTCACATGTTGATTGATATTACAGAGCGTTACACAGTAGAGAAGGAAGTAGAATACATAATATTTTTAAAGCTCATTAATGCCCTCTAACTTGAATCCTTGTTTTCTCAGGTTCCTAGAACGATTTCAGTTTTAGAAGAAAATTAATACTTGGTACATGGTAATAAGTAATTACACTTCAGATAGTAAATGAAGGAGGATAAAATAAATTGTAATTGTATAGAAAAATATTTATTAAACTGCATTTTATGTACAAAACAAGTATTACTGTATTTCCCTTTCATAAAATACGTAATTAAAACCAATTGTTGATCAATGCACTCAATATATTTTCTTTTCGCTTAATTTTAGTATCACTTCTTCCATGGTACTACCATATTTACCGCACTGTAAAACAGCCGCCGTCAGTTTCTGCACCACCCAAAGATACGAATCAATGGACACATGAAATTTAGTTTTATGTTCCAATGCTTGAAAGTTATGTTTAAACTCTATATTACACAACAAGCACATATCGTGATACGCAAAATAATGACTTTTATATGATTGTATACTTGAGAATTCATTTGAACATATCATACAACCAAAATGTTTATTTGGCGAAATTTCATCAAATCTCTGATACTCGTACAGAGACAGTAAGCGTTTCAGACCAAGAACTTTTAGTATATCGGTCTGTGAAATTATTTTTTCGTATGCCACTTGAATGTTAATACTGTTTTCCACCAAGCGCGAAGTATCGTGCGCTATGTGGAAATCTATTAAATGTTTCAATAGCTTATCTGTTAGATACAAGTCGTTGCAAATTTGGCATATTTCCATTTTCATATCATGCAATTTCTCTAAATGAAGTATCATTTCAAACTTTGTCTCCAGCATTATATTACAAAGATTACATTTAAATACATTTTCAACGTCGAACAATTCCACGGATGAAAGATATGTTTCAAAACAGTTTTCATTTGTTTTTCTGAATCCTTTAAAGATTTCTGGATTTTTCTTTGCAAATGGAACAGTAACATCACTTACTGGTTGTGTATCATTGTCATTATGTAAAGTAATTTCGTTTGCATTAATTAAACTGTACGGTGAACTGTTCTTTACAGTTTCGGATGAGTCTCGTGAATTGTTTAAATTATTATAAGATTTATTATCATTTACTGAATGAATAAGCTTGTGTTTTTCCAGCATATATGTTGTAAGAAAACTTAATGTACATATATTACATGTATGCGGCCCAACAGTTTCTAAATGACAATTTCTATTATGGTCTGTTAAAGATAAAGCATTGGGGAAATCTAGAATACATCTTTTACAATGCCACGATGAAACATTAGCGCATGTATGAATGTTCACCATTGCCACAGAAGTGAGAATTTTGTTGCAGTTATCACAAATATGAACCACAGATTCATCATTGTGACAGTAATATTTGTGACGTAAATAGTTTCTTAGTAGTGCAAAATTTTCTTTACATGGCCTACAACGCCATTTTTTGCTTCTCTTATTTGGATTATCTTGACTAAAAATTTGGTGAACTGCTTTCGCACGTGTTATATTCTTTTTCTGAAAAAATTCTGAGATTTTTACTTTGGGTAAAAAATTAAGTTTCTTTTTAAATTTATGGGTGTTCTCTGTAGACACGTTTTCGATTTTACGATTATCACTAAAATATGGCATTAATGTTAAATTTTGATACTCTTGGTTCTCAAATGGAGAATCGTGCAAGAAAAACATATGTTCCTTTAATACAGTTGGAGAAGTAAATGTTTCATCGCATATTTTACAATACAGTGCTTCTAATCCATACTTTACATTTGTTTCATTTTCATCTCCTATAAGATTAGTATTTGGTATAAAATTGACTGTAACTATATTTTCAATTTCTGGATTTGATGGCCCATTAATATCTGTCTTATCCTTCTTTACAACACTCATATCGAATTTCATTGATTTCTGTCTTTTTATGCCCTGTTTTGGACTGTGAACAAGATTAATATGCAGTACACAAGAACAATTATCAGTTGGTTCTACTGTAATGCCATCTTCTTTTACATTAGTATGTTCCATATTTCCAGGTTTGGAGCTACAGACTTCTTTATCAATAACTTCTGGTGTTAAAATATTTTCACATAGTTTTTCTGAACACGTAGAGGAATTTAATGTATTGTTGTCTGTAAATATCTTATCGGAGACTCGAAATTTATTCGTGTAAACATTTTCTACAGTTAAATTATCATTGAATTTAATCGTATTATTATCTTTTAAACATTCCTCTGGGTGTTGCTGGCCATATACATCCATACTAGAATTTGCTACATGCTTAGACATATGAGATAAAAACATATGTTTTCTCTTATAAGTTCTACAACAAATGTTACAAATATAAGGAAAATTTTCCTTACATTTTTTGCGATAAGGTGCACTATTCGAAGTGTTAGTGTTGGATCGTTTTAACTCAGAAGTAATTGAAATCTTTGAAATCTTACTTGAAGTTGTAGTGTAATGTTTCTTTAAATTCAAATTTTCCAGATTCTGTTTCATTTTTGCAGTCCGCTTTCTGTTTAAGCAATTTATATCGCTGATCTGATTTTCATTTACTTCCACTGTTACTAATAATTTTTCATTGTTTGAATTATAGTACATACTGTTTTTAAAATTCGTACTTTTCACATTAATACAATGATCATTTATGTTATTATTATTTTGAACATTAGTTTCCTTAATTTCCACATTAGCTACTTGCTGCATATTATTTTGCATATCAAAACTAAGACTTCTGTTTAAAGCATTTTCTTTCTTAAGTATTTGATTATTGTTATATGTTGTACATAATTCAGGCGGTTCGGTACCTTGTATTGGTTTGACTTTTTTTATATTGTTCGAAACATAATTAAATCCACTATGCATCCTGCTAATATGCTTTTCGAAATATGTTCTATGAAGAAAAGTTTTTGAACAACAGCAGCATTCGTAAATGCATTTCTTATTACTGTCCAAGTTTAACTCATCGTTAATATTCACAATATCTACTACAAATTTTTTCCTCGAAGTTGACGAGTTTTTTTCACATCGCAGATGAATATCCATCACATGCTGTTGAAAATTAGACAAGGAATCAATTTGAAGATTGCAAAGAGTGCATTCAATGCACAACTTTTCGTCTTGTATAAAGCTTATTTTAGCTGAGAACTGCTGCAAAAGATTAAAGACTTCTTTACATTTAATGCATAGTGCAACGATTTTTGTTATACCACAGTTGTATTCTTCTCCTGAATTAATAACACAGGATCCTCGTGTTGCTATTTTCTCCCTCTTATAATTTTTGTATTTTAAGAAGAATTTTAATACATTTTCTAATAAAGCTGTACTTTTTAAATTATGTTTTTCATTTACTAATGCTTCTGTATTAACTTCATTATTTGAAGAAATTTTACATTCGCTTGTTTTAAATTTTATATTTTCCACGTTCACATTGATTCCTTCTATTATAGTTTCCTTGAAAAATGTATGACTTCTTTTAAACACTGACTTATGATATAGCACGTTTATTTCTTCATTTTGTTTAAGTTCAGTAGTCCTATATTGTTTGTTCGTCGATTGTCGCGCTCCTGTAATATTTTCTCTTTGATAAATCGTTTCTTTGTTTCTTTCTCTCTTTGGTCTGTTTTCCACATAGCTTGGGTTATGTATTAATGTGCCTAGTTCGGCTAGTGGAAGATTTTCAATCTTGATTAATGGTACTGTTAACTGTTTATTATCTATATCATTTTTGTACATAACTATGTCATTTTTAGTTGATTGCATTACTGCAACTTCGGAACAGTTATTTGTACATGATTTTCTTAACGTTTCTCTAAAAAACTTGTTTTTTCCTTTTTTACTAATCCGTTCTTTATATTTGGGCACTGCGCTGTATATATTTTGTTGTCTCCTCCTGTTTATTTGAAAATGACGAACTGACTTTGCAATTCGTTGTTGTTTACCTTGTTTGAGATTATTCTCTTCGGATGTTCTAATTGACATAGGATTATTCATTTTGTATGTGCTTTTCCTCCCCATTTTTACATTACAACTCGTTTTGCATTTAGTATTGATTACATTACATTACTGTACATTAACTTTTGAAATAGCTTTCCGTGTTGCGTTAGTTTTTGTTCATGCTTCAAATGATTTTTTTCGGTACTCTTTTACTTTTGAAGACTTTACCTTCAAATGTTTGATGTTGAAGTTGCATAGAACCATCTGCTGCTGTAATAAATCAAATTAAGACTGAGCTTTGACTCAACAGTTTTATAACGTTTTATCACAGGAAACAATATAATTATACATATATTGATATCACTATGTATTTTAGATTTGTTCCTACGTCTTCCTCTTTACAAATTATGTTCCTAGATTCTTTTATGTTGAGTTTTTGATAAGTAGCGTGCTTCACTTTTACTTCATTTCTTGTTATTATTACAAAGTTTTCATGCAAGGAAGTACATGTATCTACATGTACATGTATCTATCATGGAATATTTAAATTTCTAAGAGAAATTAATTTTCCTGCAGTCCCTTACATTGCGTCCCCTTTCGTATTGTTTAATAATTATAATACTTCTTACTCTCGTACGTTCTCTTGCTGAATCTATAAGTCTTGTTTCTTTTGAACATTATAGATGTACTGTGACAATTAATTGTTCAATGTCTTAACGTTCTCTTATAAATCCAGTTTCTTCTATAAACATTAAGAATCATTTGTTGTTTCGGGCAAAGAGCATCATTATAAGAGATTCATTTTGCCTTATTTGCTTCACTTCAGCAGTTATTGAAAATGACTTTGTAGTTACACTTGCTTATCAACATTTACATTTGTACAAACTAAAGTACCTCAACGTGCTCTATTCCCTGCAACAATGTTTAAATTGTACTTAATTTTATAACGTGGCTATAGCTTTTCGTAGTTTGTTTATTATTATCATATATTATCATATATAAACATAAATAACTTACATTTGACTTAGTAACAATACTTCTAACAAAATTCTTTTGTTGTTTGTATTTTAAAAACATACTTTTAATATTTCACAATATATATCTTGTCGATATTATCATTTGTGGTGTGCAAAATGTTTACCATTGGAATGCATTCCTTATGACAGTATAATATAATATATATTACTCTCGATATTTGGAATTGTATAAATTATACTGTTATTTTTCTCTTACCCTTTATAATGTATCATACTTTTTATTAGCTACCATGGTTTTGCCTCTGCAAGAAAAACATAACATTACTCGTATATAAATTTCGGTAGTATACAGGTACGAAATTATGACATTAAATAATAATAATAAGAATTCTATATTTGCATTCATTTATATTAACCTTAACATTTCATAGTTTTACTAATGTGTATCATTTAATGCGTCACACGTGGCAATGCATGTTTCTATCTCGTGTAATAGCAACGTTTGACAATTAATGGTATCACTATTTTATTTACGAATAATCAAGTGATTTTAACTGTACTTACCAATAACCATACTTAAAAACGCTTCTTTTCAGATTAGGAAACCTTATTTATCGAATTTGAAAATATATATCGTAAAGCTTTCTGTCGCAAGGTGGCACTGGCGAATGCGAACTACATATTCATTGTTATATTGCATATACCTATTAATCCGTGGTGACGTCATTAGCCATACACACTTATGGGATACTGCTAGAGTGGGTATTATTCGAATAAAGATTTATTCGAACATGCCTTCGAAATAGAGTTCATCTGTATCTGTATGTTATTGGGTAACAAAAGCAACCGGCACGCACTAACCCTAACGGCATTCACAGTCACGTAAGTGTGAGACAAGAAGCCGTGATATTATACAAATGTACGTAAAGGTAACAAAGGATCGTTTTATTTGAATAACGAATAATGAATAATATTAGCGCAATTAGCGAGTATTGCCCACTCCGCAGGCCGGAGCTTATCTGGACGTTTATCTGAACCGGTGTATTCTCAGAGTTCGACTAATAGAGGAAGAAAGAACGAGTGTGAGTGAAACACATGAATGCATCGAGTCATCGATAACGAATCGATGTTGGCCGACACTTGAGTAAAGCCCGCGCTTGCAACGAATTTCTAGTTCCATGAATTGGTGGGGATAACAGTAGGCGCTAAAGTGGACAAAAATTCGGACATTTAAGGGAGCAGACTGTACAGACTTGTACAATACATAGTTACCAAAACGCACATACAGGTATTGCATCGTTTGTTCCCTCTCTACTACTTTCTATGACGTCACTTATTATTAGTCCCACCGCGTATGGGACATGTTTCCCTACGTGTCTTCCCACCTTCTGGCAAGCCCGAATTTGAATGGAACATACAAGTCTTGCAATAGTTTATTCAATGACATAGAGTGACGACTGCATGCAAATCCTATTTCAAATCTTACGAGTTTATATCAGTATGTATGATACAAGGTTTCTATCATTAACTTGACGTATGAAAACAATATTTGCAGTTGTAATATCGTGCGATAATAATAAATAGTTATTATTTTCTTTGCACGCTTATATTGCTAAGGTAATGAAAAACATTTCCAAAACATTAGGCACTTTGAAAGAGTCCCTCAGAAATACTTAAACGTGATTGTATATGGCAATGATTGTACGATATATAAAGTTTCAAGGGCTTAATGTATAAAGTAATATTTGCGCTTTATGTGTATACAGAGTATTTCGGAAATTGTGGAACAACCAAAAAGTACGACATTCATCGCTGAGGTAAAAATAAATCGAAAATATAGAAGGGAGTTTTTTCAAATGAGGCACCAGTTTCGGCAAAATATAATTACAAAATTCGTTAGCATGTACACACTTATACTTATGGTTAGACACTATCTAGTTCGTTCATTCAATCTGGGTATCCTGTGCTACTTCTATTTACGTTTCTAAACTTTGTACAAGTATGTAAAAGTAGTGGTTTATTTTAGAAACAAATGAACTCCTATAGTAAAAGTAAATATAAAAGAAGACAAAATCTTTCAGGTGTTTGAAGAAGTGAATATTTTGAATACATTATTGTCAGTTTAAGCTTTTGTAATTTACCAAACTAAACTTTGTCTGTGGTATCATCTATCAAAGGGTGACATTCTTTACAAGGGTTTATAAGGGTGATCTTGTAAACTAAAACAAATAAATCATCAATACTTAATGCTTATTATTATTATTAAGTAAGAATAACAGTGGCTAACTGGCTTGTGCAGATAATATATATTAGGTCTAAATGCATGTACACCTGATGGATTTATAAGTTGAACGTTCTCAAAAATGATGCCCCATATGAACAAATATTGTTGTATACAGTGGGGTATCTTATAACAATCTGATTTGTTTTAGAACCTCATTCATTATAGGATACATATAGTCGAGCCTCTATGATACGAGCGAAGAACATGCAAATATACGTATTATAAATTTAGTTTGCTATATTGAGATTTTATACATTGCACATATGTGTAGATTGATCACAAAATTATAAAGCAGAGGTGGGGGAGGAGCTATCAATTTGCCTTTTTTTTTGGGTGAACTGTCCATTTGTCCTAACATATTTGTTCATTATAAGTGTATTGATTTAATCAGAAAACTTTTCATTATAGCATATGTTTATTGTATAGTTGTTGGTTATAGGATTTCCTACTGTATTTTCAACTTATTTTTACCTCAGTAATCGTCTCCTTGGTTGTACCATAATTTCTGAAATGCATTTAGTTGTACAGTCGAACTTTAGTAATTTGAATCTCAAGAGAAAAGCTAACATCTTTGAATTATGGAGGTATAGTCTTATTTAAGTTTTAGAGTAACAGTGGTTAAACAAATAAAAATATGACTCGCAAAGGTTTTATATATGCATGGGTTCGTGCCAACAATTACACACTGTAAAGTTATTATATAACGTAACGATTTCTCAAAAGTCTCAGCTTTTCTACATAACATTGCACTTCTGATGCTAACCGTTTAGAAATTCAGGACTTCCTTATCTCTTGCAATATAAATTAGACACAGTGCTTTAAATTCTACACTTCCTACAGAACAGAACAACAAAACTTTAATTTATAGAACTTGCCAAGATCAATCTGCTTTGAAATCAAGTCACAGTAACAAAATAACGGAACTAAACATGCAGCAAATAATTTTAGTTATAAGAAGTTTGTATTTCAATTGGCAGGGGCTCCTACAGCAGAGTGGAGGCATGCGAACAGAATTCTAGTCTTATAGAGGTTTGAGTTGCCAAGGTTCGACTGTATTACATGCATACAATCTATTAGAGTCTGAAAAGCACAACCATTTGATAATCTGCTAGAAATACTTAAATGCGTATTGCGTGATAGCAATTGCTCATTAAGAAAGGGAAGTTTATTTAATACATTTAGATGTATTTAATATAGAATTGTCAATGCATAATGCAAATTGAGCAGGTTTTTAATAAGTTATATATTTATTAACACATTTCTATCCCTTTTCTTTTCACACGAAATAAATAAGTTAATTATTTTGATTTCACTTGTTACAGGTAACATCTAAAACATGTATGCAATGTATTATATTTATATGTGCATACTTGTTTGTCTCATATTTGTTACACGACTCTGTTTCATGATATTTCATACACGTAAAGTAAACAACAAAAGAGTAATTCGAAATGGCCCTGCTAAAACAATGATAATATTAGGGTCAGGTGGACATACCGCAGAAATGATAAGAATTCTTAGATACTTACATTTCAATAATTATTCGCCAAGAACATACGTATATGCTGATACAGACGAAACAAGCATGGAGAAAGTTAAAATCTTAGAAGGGAGCAATACAGACTATAAGACAATAAAAGTTCGCAGATGCAGAGAAATTCATCAGTCCTATTACATGTCTATCTTTACCACTCTTCGTTCGACATTAGAATCGATTCCTCTTTATTGGTCAGAACGTCCAGAATTACTTTTGTGCAATGGTCCTGGCACTTGTGTTCCCTTATGTATCATAGCATTCTTGTTTAAGCTATTGTATATTACAAAGACTACTATAATTTTTGTTGAAAGCTTTTGCAGAGTAAAAACAATGTCATTAACGGGAAAGATTTTATATTATTTAACCGATTATCAAATACTGCAATGGCCATACTTACATAAACCAGATAATGACAATAATAAGACACTTTACTTCTGAATAAAAAAATGTTCATTCGCATCTTTCATTTCTTTATTTTAGTTACTATACCTGCACTATTTCAAAAAAAAAAATGCACGACTGCACGATCGTCGCAAAATTAGTTCCTTGGGACGTATTGGCGGAAAATGTACAAAATTGCATACCTGCTGAAATGAGGGTACATTTAACAACGATAGTGACTCGTCTGAAAGGCTTCTTTGAAAATAAAATGTAAATAATATAATTTATTTATATAATATAATTGTAAAAATGTATCTCTGATATTATTGTATACTTTTTTTATCTATATAATTTTTATTCGAATTCGAGATTGCTACTCTATAAAAGCTTGTACTTTATGTATTAAAATAAGTCTCCAAAGGGACAATATAAACATTTGTTCAAGGAATAATAATGTAGAACCATTTATATTCCCATTGTCGTACAAAATAATATCCTGTTTTATTGATATTTACATCCAGTTTCGTTGTGCATGGGAGGTACTAACATTAGTATAATTCTTATTTATAGAGTTGACAGTGTTAACATAAATAATTTATCTACAAAGAAAATAGGAATTATAATTTTATGTAAATAAAATGAACTTGCTGGCAGACTGTTTGCTTAAAATAATTTTAAATATTTATTCGCTTATCAGCGGGATAATTTCATTGGGATAATATTCCTGTATTAGTAGGATAATATAATTATCATTTATATTTATAAGATGGGCTAACGGTTTTACAGTAAATCAAGAATAAGAACTATTTTACATTGCCTAAGATTCTGATATTAAATATTTGTGGAAATCTTTCAAATATTTATTTAATTCCTGTTATTTCCCATTTATTTACACTTTTGATATGTTATACAGTAAATAAATAATAATAAGCATGTACAGTGAAGTTTGAAATATATGTATATCGTAATCGCAATCGTGAAAACACAGGAGTTAAATATTATATGAAATTTTACTTTGACCAGAATCATGTGTACACATTTGTATTGGTATCTTTAAACAGTTTCGAGTTGTAATAAATAATATTAATTCTTATATCTAATATTAATAAATTTGACTCATATTATTTAGTATAGTAATTGAACTATACAAATTTAATCAGCCATGTTTAGATATGGAAATGGCCATGATGATGAATAAGAAAAATTAAAAAGTTATTTAATAATCGCTAGCTTTTATTTCGATGTTTATTATTTTGGTGCAAATGTTTCTAAAACATTATATTTTTGGTGACTTATTCTACATACATTTATATTTATATACCAATTAAAAATATACAGTAAACATATTGTTATACAAGATGTGACGATAATACCTTAGTTCCATGAATATCTTTAAACGTACCGTACTAGGAATACATTTGATATAACACAAATTCTGTTTTATAGAGGGGCTCATGAAATGGGGATAGTTTTGCCGGTTTATCTACAATTGTTTCCGATATACGAAGGTATCTTTCATTTTTCAATTTTAATTGAATGGTAATTTATTTTTAATTCCAGACAGTTATTGTCATTATTGAAATCTATTCGTATATTGCCATATTAAAATTATTTAATTATTATCTGACAGTAGTTGTACTTTTACCACAACTGGCACATAACAGGTCACTCAATTCGTCTTTTTATCGGCTGCAACACAGCAATAATGAAAACATTCATTTTTAATAGAAAATAGAAAAAAGTTAAAATGAATTCATTTAGTTAGCCCTCTCGAATGTAACACATTTAATAATAGTAATCGAGCTGGTTTAGATAACAGTTCTTTTTTAATCACCCTGCCTAACAAAGATCTTATACCTTAGGATTTTGTTTGTCCTAGCGGCCGCTTTTAAAAAATAAAAGAAACTTACTTAAGAAAACAAGCAAGGTGACATTTACTAGAAACTGGTACCAAATATCAGGTGTCCTTGTATCATGCAGGGTCCCTTAGAATAATGATCTGGTATTATAATTTCGAAGATATTCAGGGTGATAAGGATTATTGCCTCACCTTGTATGCAAGGGGTTCAATCTCACTTTTTCCATGCGATTATCTTTCAAAGTCTTAAAAGACTTAATGCCAGTTGTCAATTGGTTGCCACTAGAAAAGATCACCTAGTGTATCATGCTTTGTTTATGTTTTTGTCCTTCTGAATCATACCATTTTGTTATACCAGATAGTAATCTCCCTGTACTCGAAAATAATGTGCAATGTTGTTGAAAGCGTTAACGTGTCAGTCTACCTTTGAACACTCGGAGAACAATTGTGTTTTATTTGGGCTTTTTTATAAAGTACAGACCGTAGAATATCTTTGGAAAGTTTCATTCAAGAATGTATTATTTAGAAGGGCAATCCAAACGGGACTATAAAAGTCTTCAAGCTAATATTTTTGTGATCTCGATTTTATTATTTTTTTACTGCTCATTTATAAATATAGAGTTTATGCATCGAAGATATGTTTCTTCAAAATGTGGTTTGCGGCACATTGTTTAGATAGAATTATACATGTAATCAATGGTCACATATGAATATTATAATAGCTGATTAACGACTCTATTTAAATTCGCGTAAAGTTTCGAAAAAGTCCCACTTGTAGTTTCCTTGCCAATAATTCGCGAAAGAACGTAACCAGGGGTTAAAAGTAGAATAGCACTGCAATTCAATTCGTAGAATTAATGGAATGAAGTAATTTTCATCAAAACGAACTTCTAGAATGCTATTCAGGTGAGAAATTAATCGTTCAAAGTTATGGGCTGCTCAAGAAACATGGAATATTTCCAGACTGCTGGAATGATAAAAGTAGTAATACGCTTTTTCCTTATTAAGGTCGCCTTTGACACTGCCGGAGTTCTTTTCTTACAATTGAATCCGTTTGGTGAACAAAATTTACAAAGAATTATTGAATACACCGGAAGACGTGCTAAAGTACCTGCTTAGACTAGTTTCAATCTATTCTGCAGCAAGTATATTAGACTTGTACATATATTCCTTTATATTGCTTGGAATAGACTGAAAATTAATTAAATGATCTTGGATTACTTACTTACTAGTATATATTACTTTTCTTAAGCATATGCAGTAAAAAAAATAATAGAAAATGTTACCATTGATGAAACATAATAGAGTTTAAAATTTACATAATATTTCCATCTGGAATAAAAATTGGCGGAGCGAAGAATAGTCACTTTCATACGGTCCAATTTTCGATTTATTTTACGACGTCAATTACTTTTCGAAATATACATATGTATACTCGCATGGAAACATTGAACTGGGGCACATCTCTTTTATTAGTATTTTCTGTAAATCTCATTTAAATTATGTGGGTACAAATGAAAATAATTATTTATTTCTGATTTTCTCTCATAAAGGATCTCACCAACAGAATGGACAAGGGATTCATTAATACTAGTGGATGCTTGTTTGGATAAAACATGGGAAGTATTAAATTCTGGTCAGTGGCAATCTGTTTCGATAGAAAATCGGCATTGCTATACTTTGTGTAGCATTTTGGAGGTACGATCATATATTGTTTTTATATGTATATTACACGATTCATACATGGTCTTTCGTTTATGACATAGTATTGTAGTATCTTTGTTACTTTTGCTGATGCAATATATTGTAATTGATGACCTTCCTCTTTTGAAGACATTCCTTTTTTCAAAGTCATGGATCATTTTTCAGTAACAATGAAATATTTTCAATATTATATTATAGCGGCTGATCATAATCAAGCTACAAGTTAAAAATCAACATTGTATCGTATGCGAAAATACATTGAAGTTAATGGAAATCGTGTCGAATATTCCTGGCAAAATTGAAATAAATATTTTGCACTGCGTTAAAAAAATTCATTGAAATTCAACTTCCTGGTGGCCCTCAAATCATCGCGGTTTCTTCATTCAAAGTCATTTGAAGGTCAATGTATCATACATGTCTGAAATCAATTTATGATTTTCTGTAGTAACACCTTAATAAAAGCATACCGTTACTATCGAAAAAGGTAATTGATTAAAATATTTATCAGCCTGAGTCAAACAAATTTGTCTTCAGACCTGTTTTTGTATCGGCAATAATAACGAAGATATTACGGTATACGTCGTAAACCAAACACCCTATGAACATGTGACTTCATTTGGTAATTTTGATCATCGATTACTGTGTATTTACAGGCAGTGCTATTAGAATTTGACTATGACAATGATAATAAAGAATCTACGGAGAACATGGATTTATTGAAGGCTATTATTGAACAAATTGATAAAGGTATTTTATTGGGCGCCCCACTTCCGAATTTATTATTTTTGTTGCCGAAAATTGCTACAGAAATCAACAAACACATTAGTAAGTGTGTCCATAGAGGGGGCACAAGTAACAGAAAATGTTTAATTATGTATTGCAATTTTGTTGTATTTCTATATTACTTATATATTTGGATGTTATTTTTTTCAGTAAAATCATTAGAATTCGTAGATATAGAAGATTTGGTTATTGACTACACAAGGATACATAGTTCTACCACGTCCGAATTTGTTGAGATTGCTCACTATGTTGAACCCTCGATGGAAACATTTTATAAGAAAATGTTTATGCCAAAGGTACCAGCAGTATTGGAAGGTAATATTACTTTTTCAATTGTAAGTAGTGCTCATAACTAACCATTTTTGTTCAAGTATTTGTGCAGCCATAGTATACACATATCGTTTATAGGTGATTGTTAGAGATAATGCCTCAGCAAAATATGCAGCCATTATTTATTTTATTATTATTTTTTTTTACCTTTTACGTCTATTGTAAAAGATATTCTGATTGTAACCATTTGTACTAATGCAAAATATGTTCCAATTGAAATATGACTGGATTAATGTTAAATATAATTTTAGATTGTATTAAACATTGGAGAGCATTACGTCAATGGAGATATTTAAATTATTTAATCAAGATAGCAGGCTCTCGAACGGTGCCCGTTGAAATTGGATCACGTTATACAGATGACGATTGGACACAGAAGCTTCTGAATTTTTCCGAATTTTTGCAAAAATACGTATTGAGTAAACGTAATCGGGTTGGTTATTTAGCTCAGCATCAACTTTTCGATCAGGTTCGACTTTTAAAACCCTTCACGTTTGTTATTGAACCTCGAACGTTTTTATTAAAGGTCCCAATACTAATGAAATAGCAATAATTTCAGATCCCGGAATTGAAAAATGATTTTACAGTTCCTGAATACTGCAATTTCACAGACAGCGATGACGATGTAGAACAACCAGATATAAATGCTTGGTTTGGTCCCAGTGGAACCGTTTCGCCCCTGCACTTCGATCCGAAAAATAATTTTTTGTGTCAAGTATGATCATCATTCCCTACTTTACAATAAAGCATAAGTATTACAGTACTATTTCTGCGAAAGAGTAGTGTATTATACACTATTTTGTACATAACAGATATTATTGATTGTTGCTCTGTTTTAGGTTGTTGGATATAAAAGAATTATCTTGTATCATCCAGATGAAACACCCAATTTGTATCCATACGATACAAGGTTGCTCAACAACACTGCACAAGTTGATCCGTTGAATCCAGATTACGAGAAATGGCCCGATTTTAAAAAAATTAAAGGACATGTGGCTTATTTGAAACCAGGGGACATACTTTATATTCCCCCCAAGTGGTGGCATCATGTAACTTCTTTGACTGCGAGTTTTTCAATTAGTTTTTGGTGGAATTAAATATTATACGCTTTAAGAATAATGATTCTATCCTTACTTTTCGTTTATTTAAATAACATGTGCAGAATTTTATTTTGAATATTTTGTATTAGTCAGTGAAACCTCTAGTGCCACCTAGTATTGCAAACTAGATTATATTTTTCAAACGAATGGATATATGTATATTAGGTGCGTGTGAACAAAGTGAGACACTGTATGTGTTTGACAACATATATTTGTTTGTGGCGTACATCAAGTTACATGATAACTGTGATAATAAGTTCCTAAGATGAATAACCTACCCCGTATAAACGATTGCTTATTTTAAGTTGGAATGTTATTGGAAACATTTTTATTTAAGGTATAAACATTTTTGATTGGTACATGAATGATGTTATTTTATATGTTTATACAATATTTTCTTAATGCGATTGGTATGAGTAACTTAAATTTTACCAAGGTGTAGTACAACTTTCGGTGGCAATGCAAGTACGTTACAGTTTTTATAAATTGAACTTTACAAACTTATATATTACTCGGTTTAATTAAGTATTGCAGTAATGTAGACTGTTAATTTTCATATTTATGTTATTTGCAAATCCCACATTAATTCCATTGAATGGAATTATCTGCCAAAGAATTATATATATATAACATATTAAGGGATTATATTACCAAAGATAAAAAATACTCTTTTATTTAGATACAATTTATACCTGTGTTTGGAAAGTTTTAATTATAGACTGTAAAAGAATTTGTACGAAGAATAGTTTTATTTGGTTATTGTTAAAACCAAAATTATTATAAACAGAAAATTTTATTTTGTTAACACGTTTTAACGATAAGAACGATATTAATATAAAATGTATTATTCTAGTTTTATAATAAATCTGACGTAAAAATTCTAGTTCGTTTTTATACATATAGTCATCTATATAGTCGTAATACTCATTTTATTCAATTTTAATCAATAAGAAAGCGTTGCATCAAATTAGTAAAGAATTAGAGCATTAGTGGATAAAGTTACATATAGTATGAAGGGTACTGAAATTAGTAGCAGATTTTATGTCCATAACATAAAAATGGTGATTGTGTTTATATATTTTTGAATACAAATATTTATAGAATAAAATACCCCGACATTTGATTTATTTCGTGATTATTTGACTACTTTACATTGTTCTTCTATTTTTGTGTCAATGACTTTTCCTTATAATATTACTAAACTTTCGTTTATTGAGACCAATTGTATTAAAATAAAATCTATATACAATTTAAGTTAATTTCTGCATAATTACTATAGCGTATATTTAACACCTAATTACTTCACAACGATTCTATTATTCCAAAAATTAATTGAGTATTAAATGTCGGTGTGGGGAAAAATTTTCTTTTGCAATTACTTTCTGCAATTTCAATAGCGTAAAAAAGAAAACCGAAACTTGAAACAATTAAAGATAATGGCGTGGGTATTCTATGTACAATTGCTTAAAATTAATGCAGAAAGAGGACACGTATTTAGATCAAGTTTATTTTCTTATGTATTTTATACCAATGAAGTATATGTTTAAAAAAAACGTATATTACAATAATAAATAAAGGGAAAAGATACGCTAAGGGTATATCGTTGATTTAAATAAAATATGTATATGCAAATCATCGAAGCAGATGCACCACAAAGGCGTTCATAAGAATAAAACAGAATGCTATAAATATCTTCTGACCTACGTTTTTAGTATGGAGCGTAGAAAGTATACGTATACGTAAAGTCTGTCAAACGGGATACACAGTGTGTTATTTGGATAATGACGACCGACGAGGCATTTCCACCGATCATTAGGTTCCAGGTAAAAATGTGTGCAAATAACATTTGTCAGAGTATACGCCAGATATTTGTGCTGAAGCTTATTATACATACATATATGCAGTGATGTGTATGAAACATTAAAGAGATTTCTTTCCTCTTTTCAGTGTATAACGAACTAAAATAATTCCAGTTTGATCAAATAAACATTACAGTTACACATCTTATAAATAATGAATTGGCATAAGATAATTGAAGAAAATTTTGTTTGTAATGTCGGTAACGGAAACACATAGACTATATATTGCTCTTTTAGTGTTAATATTTATATTGCAATGTTGGCATAAATCCAATGTTTAAAGTTGAAAATTATTGTCAGAATATTCTTGCAGCTTTCATATTGCTAGTTTGTTGAGCAAATCGTATGAGTTATATCGAATTGGGCGTTGAAAATATGAGAATTTAATTTTACATAATTGAGGGCAGAAATTTTTAGATGATATGTCAAACAACATATAATAGGTGGCAATGTATCGTTGAATTCTCATAATCTTGCTGTGGAAATAAACAAATTTTATTTCAGATAATTGAGGTGACCTCGAAGTCTAGAAACATGTCAAGGGATTTCTTTTTATTTTAATCAAAATATTCGAGTCTCTATTAAACAAAGTGACTTTCCCCTTTTTCACGTATTTCCTGCCAATCGGACAAAGTATACATTAAAAAATGGTTCCGTATTATCTAACATTCACAGCATTTACATACCCAAAGCTTTTTTATTGTATTTTATAATAAAATGTAATAATACTAATAAACGAATACTTATTCACCGAATTCTATAAGTCTCTTTAACCCAACACGACCCAATGTTTATTACATTTAAACAATGTTTTATTACATTTTCATTCATATTGTTAGAAACATTTAATAGTCTAAATATGACGTAGATAGATTCCATGAATTCCACATTATTACATTTATTATAAATGACAAGTTGCTTTTAATTTTTTATTTATATGTATATAATATATAAATAAACGGTTTTATTCTTTATAAGATGGTTTTTATCGTCTCTGTTAGTTAGTCTTAATAAATCAGCAGACATATAGTTAACCAAAAATAGATGATAGTTTAAAAATATATTAAACGAATGCTAATAAAATATAAATAATGTATGCCACATTAATACAATAAAAATTGATTGCGTTATCTAGGATTTTTTTATAATAATTGATTTTAATTTTTCAATATAATAATAGTTTAGGATATTTGTAGTGTTATCACCATTGTGTGACAATTTATACACGATCTTCATTCTAATTGTTGTTCAATTTTACAATTTGTATACTTTATGTGCGATAGTAGGTAGAACGGCAAGGTCGTAGAAAAAATTGATTTCGACACAAACCATTTCGGATGTTTTAAAAATTCAACCATATTCTCTATTAATTATTATAATTAATACTGAATTTTTCCCCAAATACGTCTCACACGAAATTTAGCCCTTTCGTGCGCACAATGTTAAATTAACCATACATGCGGATACGTTAAGATTGTTAACAACGTGGCATACCAAAGTCATATTACATCGTGCATAATAAGTTGCATTTGAAGAAACTAAAACCATTTTGTCTTTTTTTAATTGAACCATATATTTATTCCCATTAATACGTCATTTTTTTACAAATTCAATTTGTACATTTGGCACTTATGTGCGCATAATACTAAGGTGACAATGCTTGTACCTAGAGATTCGTGAAAAAGTGGTAAATAAGAAGCATTTTGACAAGTTCTATTTCCGCTGGTGTAAATCCAGTACTATATGTATAAAAATATTTAACTTTGTACTATATACTTGACGCGTTAAGATACATCATCTTAACGCGCTGTACAGGTACATTAGAAAAGAGGGGTCATAATTTACAAAGCTCAGTTGCGTGCTCCTATCTTGCCGATTTAACATGGAACAACTTTTACACCGCACTATCAATGTCTTAAACTTACGTTGCATATCGCATCGATCAAAAAATCATAAACTAAAGGTTTACTTACTTTATCGAAGGGGTGGGCAAGTGTGTTTGATACAGAACTGTTTCCGCGTACCTTCGAACATCGAACACGGAGAACATAGAATTCGACAGTTACAATATTGGAAAGCATATTCCTATTTACGCTGAGCACCACAAAAATCTTGCACACGTTCAACAATTAATGCAGTTTCGGTCTCAATTGATCATAGAGGTGCCGATGATTTTCACAGTACGATGCTTTGCACTCTCTTCGGACGTACATGACCAGCAAAGGGGTTGCTGTTGAAAGAGTTGAACGGTACTTTGCAAAACCGTTTATTTTTCACTTCTGCACCTACGTCTGAAACGAGAGGAACAATGATTTTAAATAAAGGGCTAAAAATATCAGCCAAACACACTGCATGCTTAGCTTAAAATGCGCGGGGGTCTATTTATTTGTGCACGAGATAATATCAAAGTGCTAGTCGAAAGTGTCCTTACTCGTTCAATCCATTTGTTTCCGGTTGATTCAGTTTTTTCGTACAGTATTATGTACCACTTCGACAGATAATTCGCACGTTGTAAAGCCCGGCTAGTTTTCCTACGTCGTGATGTTGCGAGATTTCGAAATTACGAGCGAGCGATGGAGTGAGGGCGGACGAGGGAGCGAGGGGGTGAGAGGGGGAGAGAGGGATAGAACGAGGGTGAAAAATTAGAGAGAAAGAGAAAAGGACATTGAGAGCGTGTGAATACGCGCGTGTGAGTGAGGGGTGAAAGGAAGGGTGGGAAAGTGTACGCGGGCGCGAGTGTGTGTAATATCAAGTTTGATAGGCGCGTGCGCGCAGTAGGGAGGAGAAACGATACACTGCGCGTGTTGGGCGTAGGAGGAACAGGGACAGGTATAACAAGGGGTGAGAAAGGCTACGATGCAACCCCTGTTTTTCCCGTAATCGTTGCCGCTCGATTCTGCGCCTTGGTTTGGTGTACGGGGCGGCTCCTATATTTCTATTCACCTTTAGCGTTACCCCAGGAGTGCATGAATGGTGATATAACGCGTGTCGAGAAAAAGAACCTTCGTGTCCGGCGGTTGCTGGACAAGTGAAAGAATTTGGAGGACAGTGCTCGGACTTTGTGAAGCGCAATGGTTACGGATAATACCAGTCAGGTATGATTCTATATCGTTTTCCCGTGCAACTGGATACCGGAATGTTGCCGGTATTTTCTTCCTTTTCTTTTTCCACCCTCGACTGGTCGAAGGGTGTGAACTTTGCGGGATACCGCCCGAATAATTCTGGCGTAATGCGTGAACGTTCGTTTGCGTATTATGCGAGTCCCTTTGGCTATGGTATTTGTCGTACAACGATCAGAGGTGCCTCGGAATTTTATCTGATAACCATTGATAAAAAAAAAGGGAAAGATGCCGCGAGGAGGGGATGATTGTAAGAGGCGCATTGAAAGCGTAGACGTTTTATAAGCCGGTATGTTGTTGTGATGATCCCGTTTGGTAGATACGAATCCGGCAATAATCGGGAAGAAACGTATCTGGTTAGCCGTAAACTGATAACCCCTTGCTGTGGCAAAGGAAATACGATGAGTGGAAGCGTATTATAAATTGTGGATAGGACGAGGGTCCTTTGAAGTTGTAGCACGCAATACTAGCAACTGTATTCTTTGATTCTGCTGCTGGATTTCATTTTGCGTCGGCGAAGAAAATTGAGAAGAAAAACTGAGATGATTTCTGTCAGATTTTATTTCAATATATCGTTGTGCGTTGGAATTTGTCGAGTATAGTATCTATTTTGGAGAAAGTAGAGTAGCGCTTTTGCGGTCGAAATTACACTCGATTTTACTGCATTGATAAATACAGTATGCACTGTGACAACGCACTTATTTATACATGCACACCTCTTTCGATAATACGGTAGATCATCTGGTAGTTAATTTTTCGTTTACTGAGTTATTATTTTTGAGCGATCTAATTAAAGAAATGCACAACCGGAGAAAGGATAGAAATCGAAAAATGATGGGGCCAGTATCTAGTCATTTTACTGCATTCTGCGTTTGCTTATGTAAAGTATTCCCTGCTGTATTCGATGTGACAGTTATTTTTATCGTATTAAATTTAATACGTAGGTCGCCGATTTAAGTAGATCGTATAAATTAAATGGAATCAGGGGCTAGAAACGATATATTTATATGATAATACGTTGCATACTTTTGTACTAGAATCTGATCTTCCGGATGTAAGTAGTATATTTTATAAGAGATCTGAAGGATAATTATCAGTAATCATTACTGTTACAATATGCTGTTATGAATACTGAGACTAAATCGCAATACAATCGCCATTCCTTTGTATATAATATTTTATTAGTTATACTTGATCGTAGATTAATTGACCGTAGCATTCTACAATTTGAAATTACTCTCAATTTAATTCAGTTACCGACTATTGCACACCCCCCAAATGTTACAAATGGAATATATAAAAGAATTATCCAAATTACCTATTTCAATAATCATCTCAATTAGATTATATTAGGGTCCAGTTTATAATTGTACCCTTTTTCCATTTGATTTCAATTTAGTAGAAAACATTGCTACCTGTTGTATAAGTACACTCTTTCACGACTACGAATACCCTTAAAATATTCATAATTATTGAAAATAATAATTGAATACAATTTCAAGTCGGAAAATACATGATCATTCTACACGATCTTTTACATCTATATAAATGTCATGGGGTCCATTGACAAATATTAATACTGCCTGCAAAAGAAAGATAGGGAAATGATAAATGAAATTTTCGTTTCATTCACTTTACTAATCTATGAAGACGAGAGTCCCGGTGACAAGGTTCACAATTTTGTCAACATATATTTAGTTTAATTAAAAATCGTACAATGAAATAAGAATGATCATATAACTCAATGGCGACATATTGTTTCATATTTAGGCTGACGACACGACAGCATTTCTTCGTGCTGCTCGGTCTGGGAACCTCGAGAAAGTGGTCGAATTCCTCGATACCGACTTAGATATTAATACAGCGAATTCGGCAAGTATTCATACGATTTATAGAACGCCGCAGATATCACATTAAGTTACTCCTTAAACTTTTAAATAATACTCATTCTGTTTCACGAGTGCGAACTAATATTATTGTCTGCCATTTCAGAACGGTCTAAATGCTTTGCATTTAGCATCGAAAGATGGCCACGTTGAAATAGTAACAGAATTATTAAAAAGGGGGGCCAAGGTCGACGCTGCGACGAAAAAAGGGAACACTGCGCTGCACATAGCTTCGCTAGGTAACTAAATGATGTTCCTACTAATATGTTGCAACCGTATCCTATTTAACGAATTCTTTCATGCATGTTCCAGCCGGCCAAGTGGAAATAGTAAATATTCTTATTCAGTATGGCGCCGCAGTTAATATACAATCTCAGAACGGTTTTACACCTTTATATATGGCTGCGCAAGAAAATCACGATCAAGTTGTTAAATTGCTGCTCAATAATGGAGCTAATCAGAGTCTCGCCACAGAGGTAAATATACATATGTATGCAGTCAGTTGTCTAATATGCATATAATCGATATATCGGGTCGTTCCGCAAGTAATGTCTCTTACTGTGCTTAATTAAGCAACCGTATCTCATTTAGATTTAAATTTTCATGAGTTCCTCAGTGCCTGTGCCGTCACAGGCATTCTGCTTCAGTTTGAATTTACGGTCGGTATCCTAGAACTTTTTTCAAATTGCATTTCATGCTCGAAAGAAAAGCTGTAACGTCAATGCCATGCTCGAGGCCTGGACGTTGTCCAAAGAGGGGGCGTCGTTATGCGTTTGCTGGGATGTAAGAGAAATAATCGAGTTCGACTTCCTAGGACGAAACTGCAATTATCAAAATTTATAGCTGGCAATTAGAAAGAAATTAATACTGAAACGGTTGGGACTAATGGATTGGAAAAGAATTCTCCTTTACTGTAAAGAATACACAAATGTTATTGGGATTTACATTATTTACTCTGTTTAAATAATGATTGATAAGAGCAACGAATAATAAATGATTAATTAATTAATAGGTGTAGTAGGTCCAATTTTGCAGCGTTTTGAAGATGTGAAAATTACATTATTTGTGAAATTGCCTGATACTGATTAACTCGAGCTTTTGAAAATTGTTAATACTTTATATTTGTGAAAATTGATGGTAAACTAAAATATGATTATCCAGGATGGATTCACACCCCTCGCCGTAGCAATGCAACAAGGACACGATAAGGTTGTCAGCGTCCTCTTAGAAAACGATTCTAAAGGAAAAGTTAGACTACCAGCGCTTCATATCGCAGCTAAGAAAGATGATTGCAAAGCGGCAGATTTATTATTACAGGTAAACGATAATAGATTCAAATGAATTGCTTGCAATTATCATGTCGACTAATTAAATATATAAAACTACATTGTAGACCGAAACGCTTTCCCCTGTTTAAAAACGTATTTGAACTTCGATTTATTTCTTCAGAATGACCACAAGCCTGACGTCACATCGAAAAGTGGCTTCACCCCTTTGCACATTGCCGCCCATTACGGTAACGAGGAGATTGCCCGGTTGTTAATAAAACGCGGAGCTGACGTGAACTATTTAGCTAAGGTATGAGAGCATTGATATCGATAAATATTGTTCTAAATGTGTATTGATACCTGCAATTTC
This sequence comes from Nomada fabriciana, assembly GCA_907165295.1. NCBI lineage: Eukaryota > Metazoa > Arthropoda > Insecta > Hymenoptera > Apidae > Nomada > Nomada fabriciana. Next base: position 14,490,718 of record OU015689.1, read on the forward strand.
CACTATCAGCATAACATAAGCCCCCTGCACGTAGCGGCGAAATGGGGTAAAAACAACATGGTTAAAGTATTATTAGAAAATTCTGCGCAAATCGATGCTAAAACTAGGGACGGATTAACGCCGCTTCACTGTGCAGCAAGATCTGGTCATGAACAAGTGATTACTACACTTCTCGAGCATTCTGCACCTATTAGCGCACGAACGAAAGTACGTAACCAGATTATATTAATTAACTAATTGTAAGTTGTGGAAAGTCGTCGCGTATACACCACTGCTCAAAAGTTTATGGACAGCTGGTAACGATGTCCACATAAATATTATTTGACCCTTCCACTCCGGTAACATTTAAAATAAGAATGACCTGGATGAACAAAGCAGTACAGATTTGATTAAAGTCGATTTTACAGTTAAGCCTTGTAAAAACTTATATACTCTGTTTAATTGCCTAAGATGCAATTTATATGAATACTTGCAATAATGATTGTTGTTGAGAACGTCTCTACAACATTCGTATTTCGTAGCGAAAGGGTTAACTGTGTTAATAGTTCAAGAAAGGAAGCACTAAACTAAATATTTGCCAATTGCGACTCATAGACGTATCCATCACTGTTAAATATTATTACTCGAGCAATCGTAATATTCTATTAGCTTTTCAACTATTCTTAATCCAATTTCTTCCCATGTTCTTTGTGATACTTCTATGTACAATTATTTCCAAGACCTTGTACACTTGCATTTAGTTCGTACTTTTGGTAAAGGGGCAGTTTCATTTCGCCTGGAATTTATCGTATGCACACAAACTTTATTATTGTATTTTGGTTAAACAATTTACAATATAATAATGACAAATTAATACCACTGTAAGTCCTTTTAATAATGAATCGAATTACAGTGAGTAACGAAATCATTCGAACTTTAAAGATAACGCGGTAGTCTAATACCGACAGCACAAAAGTTGTATAAAATATTATGATGTACTTAAACTAATTATAAACAAAGATCTATTAATATGTACAAAATATAAAAGTTATAAAAATTGTGTGCATACTAATAGATGTTTTTGAACAATAAATTTCAAAGGGTCACAATATTTATACAAGCTTTATGCAGATAATTGCACATCATCTTACTGTGCTGCCTTCGCCGTTCAAACCCTTTCGTTAATCGCTGTATATTCGGTAGAAAATACGCGAGTGTCCAGATACTTATGAACAGTGACGCATTCATAAAAAGAGAATCGCTGAATTTTTCCGTGCATATTTATTAACTTTAGTAAACTAAATAATTGCATTCGTTAGAATGGACTGGCCCCGTTGCATATGGCATCCCAAGGAGATCATGTGGATGCTGCGAGAGTCTTATTGTATCATCGAGCGCCAGTCGACGAAGTCACGATCGACTATTTAACTTCTCTACATGTTGCGGCGCATTGTGGACACGTAAGGGTTGCAAAACTGCTTCTCGACCGAAAAGCTGATCCGAATGCGCGCGCTTTAAACGGCTTCACTCCATTGCACATTGCTTGCAAGAAGAATCGAATAAAGGTTGTTGAACTGCTATTAAAACATGGAGCATCGATTGAGTCCACTACCGAGGTAATTATAGTTTATCACTTTTTCTTTATTTTAATTGCGACCTATATTACTTATTTTTACGCGAGCTATAGATGGCTTCGTTGGTATTTTATTTGTATTATTTTTGTCTACATGTCAGTTGCACGTTTGCTATTTATTTAAATAAGGAATACAATAATATGAAATAGTAGGCAATGGGATATGCTAAGTACATATTAATTTGTTTAGAGTTTTAAATTCCCGGAATCAATGTTTTATTTCGTAAGACACTACTACTTATAAGTATTCTTAGCATCCTTTTTAATTTCGAGAAATATTCTAAAAGAAAATATTTGTTAAGCCAGATTTCTTTACATAGTATTTTTATAATCTAAATTAAAATACAATGTCCGATGACTGCAAATTAGTTATTAATTTTTGTTCGAGTAGAGTTCCGTGATCATTTTACTTTCTATTGCGGGACAAAGAAAGGATCAGGATTTAGTGTTACCTCGAAGAGTTATCGGATGCAACAAACACTAAACCAAAAATGTTAATTACTTTAATCAGCAGTTCATTCATCGCATTGCAAAAGTTAATATTAATTCATGCACTAGGGATGGAGAGAGCAATAGTATTCTACAATATTTAATAGTTACCACTCCTGACCGCCGTCTTTGGTAAATAATTTATTTGAATCCCAGGCGACGAATTTTCAATTGCAGATCTACCACGGGAATCATATATTAATCATACGCTTATGAAAGATTTAATAACAGTAGAAACGGATAAATATTGTACCAAAATCTGGTAATTAAACTAGTAATTAGAACAAACTACCTTAAACTACCCAACGTTGGCTGACCTTCTTACATCCATGCAGAACGTTAATATTTGTAAGCGTGTGAAAATGGCACGAAAGATATCGAAATTAATTTACAAATTAATAAATTGTTTGAGTAAATGACCGTGCATTGTCAAAGGGTTGAAATGAAGGGGAAGAACGGGGTGTCCAGGTCCCCTATATATACGTGCAAGGTCCCAGAAAGTTGTTGCGCGCAATTTCGTCCAGATCGGTGAAAGGGTTGTGAACAAAAAAATTAATAGAGCATACGGGTAAACTTTCTTTATTTTACATGAGTACATGAAAATTGATCGCGTATAGATTATGAATAGCGCATAAGCAGATTAGTCAAATAATATAATAAGAAATAATTTATAAATTCTATGGACAATACGATTCAAAAAAATGTGCAATACATTTTTTCAATTACTCCTTACAGTTCATACGAACCTTACTACTAGATCCTTGGTTAACAAAAGACTGGTTAACGGGCATAAGTAGTCTCATGATCAATACAGATGATCATTTCTATGTATACCGTTTTGTAATACAAACCTAAATATGTCAAGGAAGAAAGTACCATAATTTGTTTGGGAACCGTGGAGTCACGGTATGAAAATGTTAATAGAAAATACATATATTTTCCAGTCTGGACTGACTCCATTACATGTGGCCAGTTTTATGGGATGCATGAATATCGTGATATTTCTACTGCAACACGAAGCCAATCCTGATGTGCCAACTGTCAGGGGTGAAACACCTCTGCATCTGGCAGCTAGAGCTAATCAAACAGACATTATTCGAATTTTATTACGAAATGGAGCCAAAGTTGATGCTCGTGCAAGGGTAAGTAAACGAAGTATTTTGCTTGAAAATGAATCGACGTTCTCCTCAAAGTCACAATGTTTCTTTAACAACTAAAAAGCACATTTTGTAACAGGACGATACATATAAATGATCACTCATGTACTTGCTAAGTATTACACGCATTCCATTAACCAGTCTCGTTCTTTCTTCTATGTTTATTGTTTTTGTGCGACTATCTTAATCGTAATGATGTATACCGAGCTTTTCAGTACACACGCATAATATTAATTTATTATAATAATTGTTTGTTAAACCGATCCTGGTTTCATACGAGTGGGTATAGTTATTTTATTTGAAACTTAAAAGTTATTCATTTTGAAACCTTGAAAACATTCGACAGGGATGTTGTCCCGTCTTTTGCATAACTTTTACATAAAAAAGTGATACTGATTTAAAACCAACATCGTATTATATACACCCGAATGTAAATGGCACGATAATTTGAATGGTCTTTCCAGGAACAACAAACACCTCTTCATATAGCATCACGATTAGGAAATATTGATATTGTTATGTTACTTCTGCAACATGGGGCAGCTGTTGATACCACCACGAAAGATATGTACACGGCATTGCATATTGCGGCAAAGGAGGGGCAGGAGGAGGTAATGTACAAAGAATTTTCAAAGATAGCGGATTACATCAGCACACAAAGTAGATTGCACTTATTTTGGACGAGATACCGTGAATATTTTATATAGTTGGTGTAATTAAAAAAAGCAAGCAAAACAATTCGTTACTTTCTGTTGCTACACATTTTCCTCTCTCTCTATCATTTACATTTTCATTTCGCATCTTGTTAATAAATCTTTGTTTACATTCGTTATATTTTATGTTAAGTTATTTTATCTGTATTTGAATATTAATAAAATTTTCCACCATATTGGTTATTTTTTTGTTGCCTTCTTTTGTACATTGTTTTCACGAACATCATAATCGAAAACGTCATCTCATTGTCTTCATACTGTATAGTTATTTGTTACCGTTTAATTGTATGTGTAAATTGAGCTACATGTTATAAAAGATGTCGTGGGTAGAGCGAGCATGTTTGTTCCTGTTACATATTAATTTCGTAACTCAGCTACTGAGCCTAACGGTAGAATGTTATTATGCACCCCTTAATATGTTTCACTATGTCTGCGAATGTAATTGCCCGAAATTTTATTTCGTACAATTGGATTTCATATAAAATGCAGTGTTACCTCGGTAAGTGATCGCGAATTGGTACTGCTCTTTATTACTCAAAGAGCGTACGGTGCTATTTCTTTTAAACCAAATTTTATTGGACAAAGCAGGAATAGATCGCAATTGGATCAAATTTTCCAATCAGAGGATCCAATGAGTCAGCTAACAATGAAGGTTTGAATTTTTATATTTTTCATTAAGACTTTCGTAAACTTATTGCCAATCATTTAATAACATTTCTATTTTTATGTTTGAATCGAATTCAAATATCTTTATCTCATCAAGTAAAATGTAACAAAATTCGAATTTACATGCGATGAAGTACATTTTATTTCGAAAGGAGTCAAGTTAGGCCTCATCTTCGTTATGCAGCTACTAACAACCTATGACAAATGTTTCTGAAAGTGTTAACGAAGAATTACAAATTTATATCAGGCTGGAAAGTTCGATTTGGTATTCGTGTGGTGTCAGCAAGAAAAGAGTGATGGAGGTGATGCCACAAACTTTGAACAGGTGAAGAGTATGATCACTTATCCGGGGAGTGCTGTAATCCCATATCGCAAAATTCGAGTGTAGTTCTCACAAATTTTATGTTTTCCAATGTTCCCCAAGGTAAGCTATACACAGGGCATTTTATTTTTCAATTATACTTGTTGCTTACATTCATTGTATTATTGATGAAGGAAGTACGAAATGCAAAACTGCATACGTTGAAAGAGCAGTTACTTTAAATATTTTATTAAAGAAGTAATACAGTTTTCACAAGAACTTTCAAATAATTCTAATTAAATAATGAAATAAATGAGTATGACATTATGATTTTCAACAGAGTACTAGAAATGCAGGATAATTCTAATAAAGAAAAAACAATTACGTATAAAACTCAAGCACATCGTGAAAAAAATATTTGAATGAATTGAAAATGAATCACGAAGGAGATAATTTCCTTGCTTATACGTGCATAAAGGTATTAAGTATATTTCAAAATCGATTTCGCTTCTGCTAACCATATGCTAAATTATTGATTTCATTTAGTACAAACTGAACAATACAAGTATACGATCACAAACACGTAAGGATAGATGTATGTTTTTCGATATTTACATTTGCTTCTTAAGTAATAGTAATAATTCCTCATGGAAAAATTTAAATTAAAATTACAAGTTTGGAATAATGTTTCTTCACAAAAAGTTTATATTTAGCTTTATATTTAGTCAAAATACAATTTATTTAGCAATACTATGAAGACTATGATGTTTGTTCATACTGCTTACGCGTTTCTCATAAGTAGTAAAATTTAAAAAAAAAGTACCAAGAAGTGATTTGCCAAAAATATTTTTTTGGATTAACTAGATCTGTCTCTTTTTATTATTTATGTAGTCGTAATAAACTTATTATTGTTTGTAGTAAGGATATTGAAAATATGAATTACCTAGTACAATATTATAATTGTGTATCATTACGATAGCTATTGTAGTATTGTTGAACAAACCATATCTTTAAAGTATCTATACATATAAGTACACACGTATCCAGCAGATTTTTTATTTTTTCGAAAACTAAGCGCGAGATGAAAAATAGTTGCACCGTACTTTTATTTATCTTTGCATAAGGAGTTATTTTCTTCACACTTGTATCACCATTTTGGCCACATCCTATGTAATAAAGTATCAAAATATGTTCTCCTTTTCATGTATTCTTATTATGTATTTATGCTTTTAAATAATTTTATAGTTTGAGTGGCAGAATTCAATTTCAACTTTCGGCGACCAATTTGTAAGATTAAAGACAATTAATTCTACTCGAAAACGTATTCTTACCATTTCTTAACATTTCCACCTACAAGGTAACTGTGTGTATTAAATAATATTTTCCCATAAGGAAACATCTTTTAATATTTGTACATATTTCATATTTATTTGAGTATTGATAAATACGTTTCCTAATATCCACACAAAAATTAAATTCGTTACACTCTTAAATTCAATTCGTGACGTAGTAAATTAGTAGTATTTATTCAACTTTTGTGTGCAGTATGTGGAATATTTTACAATAAATAAAGAGAGTATATTTTATAGCGAAGGACCAAGTTTTTGGAAGTTGAATATATTTTTACTTGAGTGAATATATTTGTATACAGGTGGCGACGATACTTGTGGAAAACAATGCTTCTCTTATGGCCACCACTAAAAACGGTTTCACACCTTTACATATCGCAGCTAAATATGGAAATATGAGCGTTGCGAAGATACTTTTACAAAAGGATAGCAAGTTGGATGCGCAAGGAAAGGTTTGTATTGGTAGTAGTACCAATCTTTTAAAATATTGAATCAACGGAATCCAACGGTTGGCGAAAATTCAAAACGATTATTTTCTTAAATTATTATTTGGTACAATGTATGTCTTTGTAAATAACTGTATGTAATTTTTGTTTTAATTTTCAACATTGGAAGCGCATACATTTCTATTTTAGAACCTATATTCCGTTTTCGCTTTCAACCTCGTATACTATTTTATTAAAACTCTCTTTATTAAAACGTTTTCTAAAAATTCTCATTCATCAGTTCGTGAATAATTTTTGAATTCGTTATACAACGTTTATCTAAAAGATTCATAAAAAAACCTTGCATTCAATTTATTTAGCATTCAGTCAGTCGAAATTTTGTTAAAATTACTTGAGTGGTTCGAGAGAGAAGTCACATAAGGATATGACCTTATTGCTGTCCCCTTCAGTACTTTTTTTAGCATTTTGCTAATTTTTGTTATCTTTCTTTCATATCACACGTGTATTCAAATCGTGTGCTATCTCAATTAATCAAGATTTGGGTCACCTTTATAGACAATGCACATAGAAATACTAACATTTCCTACATTGTTACTGCAATTTATATATTGTTTATTAATATTGTCAAATGTAACATTTCAGAATGATATTTCGCCTTTACATTTGGCCTGCCACTATGACCATCCAAACGTTGCAAATCTTTTGTTAGAAGAAGGGGCATCTCCTCATCTGGCTTCACAAAATGGGCACACACCTTTACACATTGCTGCACGTAAAAATCAGGTAAAATATTATATACAATACAGTATTAATCGTTCGTATATTGTACATTAGGTGTAAGAAATATAACGATGTTGTAAGTTTGTTAAAGTATAGCGACTCACAAACTATACGTATAATCACTGGTACTATGCGTATAAGAAAACATGATTGTTCGTGGTTGAGCTATATGTATTACGAAAGAAACGCTAACAAATAGATTGTAGCATAGGTTGATAGAAAAGAAGGGTGAGACTATTATTTAAAAAAATTGAAAATACGTGAACGGAATCTGAAAATCGCAGTATGGACACTTTTCGCATATGTATAAACATAACAAGTAACTTAACAGAAGAAAATATGTATTTCACAGTTTTGTATTGGAGGATGCAGACTTCTCTGAGTTTCTTTTGAATTTTGCTTCATTCTGTATTTAAAAGTAATGCGAAAAGAAAGAATCGAATGTTTTAGTGAAAACTTCGTTATGGGCGTTTGTGTCAAATTGTTTGTCTCTTCTTTTATAGGATTGTAGCCGAAATTAAATAACTAAAAGGAATAGATGATTTGTTTAAAGCTTTCAGTCTTTCTGTTTAGCATTGAATTTGATTACTTTCTAAACAACCTGATGTTGTACTGAACATTCCAAACTTACAAAAAAAATGTATGTAATCTAGAAATTTTCTTTCTCACCATTGGCCTTTCGTCCAAATTTGGTGAAATCTGAACTAAAAGAAAGAATATTACAATAATGGACTAGGTCTAGGTTAACGTAAAAACTTTCTGAAGGGACTTTCTTGTCAATAATATTTGTTTATCCAATTGTGCCACATTTATTGCCTCATAATTTAACAAACAATTCTCTCATATTCACTTTGAGTCACCCAACGTGAAATGTGCACAAGAATTATTCCACTCTTAGTACGTCAGCAATGCGATACATGTTAGTCCTCGATCGATATCATAATTGAATTTAAACAATTAGAGACAGCGTTGAATAACTACTGATTCTAACATATGTAACTGCTCCAGAGTACTATTGTAGTATTTACTGAAATACAAAAATTATAGAGTTCTTTAAGGATCCCTATAAAGACCGTTGATCGTTTTACCTTGGTATACAAAGGGTGCAATGGAATCTCGCCACTCTCACGTTAAAATAATACTCTCGATGTCTACCCGTGTTACTTAATCGAGATACAACTGCTTTTACTTATCGAATTATTTCATAAAGCTGCATTTGGAAAAGTAGTAAACAATTCGAGAATCCGTGATACATGTATAGATTTTTTCTTTAAGAATAGGTAGTTAAAACTGAATAATCATAAACAAAAATATCTTCAGATGGATATTGCTTCGACCCTCTTAGAGAATGGTGCGAATGCAAATGCCGAATCTAAAGCAGGATTTACACCTTTGCATTTGAGTGCACAAAAAGGACACTACGATATGACAAATTTGTTAATTGAACATTGGGCTGATCCGAATCACAAGTCGAAGGTACAATTATATGTTTATTATGAAGTAAAATCAATTTTCAACACCACTGTTAATAATTCCGTGTTACGTTTGAAGATTCGTAATAAAATTTCAAAACGATGCATAGAAGAATTTCGATAGAATTCGTACATGTTTTTCTTAAACTATACTTTACTATGCACGTAAATTCTCAGTTCAGATACGCTGTACGTAGCTTTCAGCTTTCTTCCTTTATATTTCCATAATTATTGTTAAAACTATTACTATATGAAAGTTGCTTCATAAACATCAAGATTACATTATGTTTCATGAATTTCAATTTACAATATTAATCATAATATATTTTTATAAGAAAGTTATGTTCGTCAGTTCCCATCGTTTGACAAATAATATTCGTGTTTCGTTTAGAATGGACTGACAGCGTTGCACCTGTGTGCCCAAGAAGACTTCATTAAAGTAGCCTCTATACTTGTAAAAAATAATGCGGACGTGGAGAGCCAAACTGAAACCGGATATCGGCCGATTCATGTCGCCGCGCATTTTGGAAATCTATCGATGATACGGTTTCTTTTGAAGCATAACGCAAGTATCGACGTAGTTACTAATCAAAATTACACACCACTACATCAGGCTGCTCAGCAGGGTCACGCGAATATTGTTAGCGCTTTAATAGAAGGAAATGCCTCGCATAAGGCACGAACCAGCGTGAGTAATATTTCTTTCCATATTTTTTATACAGAAATTGAGCCAATAGAGAAGGGAATCTCTTTTTTTCACTTTTAGATATGCTCTATTCGAGTTACTGCGTGCGTGGGAGAAAATTAATTATTTTACAATTGTGTTGCCGAAAATTTAATTTATTTCCAGTTAAGAATACTGCACATGTATTTCAAAAGTGATAGAATTACAACAATGCGAATTTCGAGTCACTCCCACGAAGCAGTTGCTATCTATGTATAAAAGTGATGCATTTCGAATTACAATTTAAACCATATTTTAATTGACAATTAATACAATTGGGCATCGTTTCCTAGAGTCTATTTTTTCGTACCAATATTAAACACGTTAAGTAATTCTTTTTTGCAAGTTCTGTCCTATATTCTTTAAATATAGGGATGTGAGACATAATTCAAGAATTCAATATATTAATAACTTCATATTCAATACTATGCTCGTTAATATGTTCATTATGTTCTGTAAATACGAGGTATACATTAATAGCTTAATAACATTTGATTTTAAGAAAGACAAAAATAATAATACACTTGTCATCGTCTTTTTAGGATGGATTAACTGCATTAAACATAGCTCAAAAATTGGGATACATATCTGTTATGGAAGTGTTGAAGGGATTGTCTTATGATACGTTGGCACCTGATAATAAAAATTGGGATGAAAAGTACAAAGTCATTGCACCTGAAAGCATACAAGAAACTAATTTCATGTCTGACTCTGACGACGAAGGAGGTATAGCGTTTTTATATAACTTTATTGTACAATTAATTTTTATTTCAACATGTTAAATATCTGTATCTAGATCTATATTAATAGAATTTTATATTAATATTAATCTATATTTATATAACATTACTACACCGATATTTATATTAACCCTTTTAATATCAAAATTTGTTTTCGTTACATGGATTATAAAGGGGTGAAAGATTAAGGAAATACTTTATGTTCACCTACTAAAAAGCTATAATATCTTTACAAAACTTTAGTGTTTTGAATATATCTGGAAACGAAGAATCGCAAATAAAATCTTTCATTAAAAGTAACTATACTTATCGCGAATAAACAGTTCTATACATCATTTTTTAAGACAATATTTAAGTAATTATTTTGGTCGAAATTCTGAAAATAGTAATTCTCATTATAATGGGCGTAAATGTATGTACCCCCATTTTGGTATTTTAAAATACCCCCACTCCTTGATATTACGAGGATGAATAGGTGAATATTATTTGCCGCGATAAATCAATTGTTTAAATGCAAAAGAAATGTCAAATACTATAAGAATAACCTATACATATGTAGGTTATCAATATTTTTACATTATTTTGCCTAAACATTTACAAATAAAAATACACGTACGAAGAAAAACGAAGAAATTTCGTGACGTATTTTAAATATTGCAAATATCCTAACTTGTTAATGGCAATAATAATCTGTTAGCTGTTAACAGACGATACAGATTTAAAAATGAACTATTACCTTAAAAAAGAAATTGAAGTGAAATATTTGTTTACAGGTTCAGACGCGTTAATAAGCGAGCAACCGTATCGATATCTAACAGCAGATTTGATGAAAAGTTTAAGAGACGACTCTTTACCTATCGACGTTACACGAGATGACCCAATACACAGACAAGGTAATATTACTAAAATTACTTACACTTCAATCTTTCGATTACGATCACATGTTTTTCCTAATCTGTTAAACGGTTTCCGATTAGTTACAAAAGAAGAAAAACAAGAGTTCACCCAGAGCAATAATTACTGTTTGGCAGAGAACTTTGAAACCGATGGATTCAACTTAGGGTATGTGAAATTTCTTTTCCATGAAAATCGCTTTGCACAATCTTCAAATGCTATTTAACAACTTGCACAAAAATATAGCGTCTTTTTGGCGAGGATTATAATTAATTGAGACAAAATATTTTTGTTTAGCCGACTTCATTTCAGATCGTAAGTAACTTTTATTACTATAGCACGTACATGTGATTAAGTATACAGTCAAATAGAAATGTCACAGATGCATATGTATATTAGGACGTTCCAAAAGTTCTTTTCTCTATTCGAATGCTCAGGTTATGAGACAATATTTCACCAAACACATAGCCTGGTCTATTTTTTGTTGATGTCATTAGGACATTCAGTTGTCTCGTAGTTTTCGAACAGTATGATATCGTTTGAATCAATAATTCCAGTCCTAAACTAAAAACGGTATTTGGATCTGATTTGCATTGTTCTATCCCATTTATTCATATTTTTGAATTCTACTCGTCATAAAAAGATTAAATCTTTAAATGACGCAAAAATCATGTTGCTCAGTACTTTTTAAAGAAATAAAAAATTGTTTGGAAAAATACTATCACGATGCTTCCGGAGGGAAGGAGATAGATGATAAAGAAGAACGTATGTCACATAATTGAATAATACTCTATTGTTAATTTTGCTGTATAATTTTTTCTAGTTGGTATGTAATAAGAAAACGAAAAGAGCTTTTAGGACGACCTAATACATATTTCCATGATGCATCATTAACTTCTCAACGAGTTAATTGAGGTCCTCATTCTTATGTGACTGTGAGTGATTAAGAAAGAACTTTCACTTTCTTCTCCGAGTTTATGAACTAGTGGGATAAATATCGTTTGCTTTGTGCCAACATTTGTCAACATTTTTGGAATTTTCTTAAGACTTACTAAAAGCTTTCATTTAGCTATAAAGCACTTTTGCATTACAAAACGATATACAACCGTCTTTCTTTCTCGAAAAGTGATGCTTTGGTATGAGAGGTGCGTTATTATTACCAAAAAATAAATTGTGTTGCAATTAAAATATTGATAAATTAGAAATCTGTCTTTTACAAAAAGGGCGCGTAAGTGGAAGACTAGTACTTACAGTAGTTAAAGAAATTGGTTTAAATCTTCAAATTAGCAGTAATTCTATAAACTTCTACCACGTTTATTAGAATAATGAATGCTTATTTATCGTGAAACTAGTAAGACGATATGTTAGAAATTTATTCGCTTACTGATTTCCAGTGTTTTTTATGCAAAACAAACGTTTCGAAAATTATTCGGGCGTGTGATTTTTGCACTCCAAAAAGTTGCAAACCAAAATATGTAAAAAAATTATTAACGAACAATTTTACAATTTTACGAAAATGATTGATAGGCCCACCTGATCTACCTGATACGTTCGAAGTTCAAATGGAAATTAATTTATATTAATAACCAGGTTAAAAACAAAAATCTCCCTCGTCCAAAATTAATTATTTATAAGAACAATGATATGTACTCCAAGTGCAATTATTTATTACAGTCTTCATATGTTATGTTTTGATCATCTGAGTCTTATTACTATTACAATAATTTATAATTTCTTTTATTGTAAATTCAAACGCCCTGAACTTTTGAAAGAATAATTATAAAAATGTTCCAGCTAATTGTAAGTGTCGCGGGCTTTCAAACGGATTTCAATAATAATTCACCTGTATTCATATTCGAAATTATATAGTAAATTCCTGTTTAATCTCTAATGGATAATGAATTGCGATTAAGTTAAAAATACACTAATTTATAGATTTGTCTACATGCATACAATTATTAAGAATAATGGCTTTACGCTTCCACAATTATTTCTCGTACTTTTAAGAAAATTCCTCGCGTTTTCTTGTACAATAAAAATTACACTTCGAATTGCTCGAAAGTGTTCGAATTACACTTCGCGGACGAACAAATACATTAGCTTCACATAAACAAAATTGTCAGTCGTCGTATATTTAGGACATTTAAATTTAATATCTCTTTTGATTGCAGTTCGAGCATTCAGCTCATTGCCACTTGATACTTCTTCTTTTCAATTAGTCTAGTCTTTTAATCTATAGGTATTATCATTTATTTTGTATCGTATATTTAGGACAATCAGCCTACAAAATTCTAAACCAGGGCAAATAAAATCAATCGCATAATTTCCAGGCTATTGAAAAACGTCCAGTTATATAGGTCGGCCTGTATATTGTTAGAAACCTCTATGGCGTTTTAATTATAGTACTCTGGGAAACCAGTGAAACCTATGCTTGAAATAATACAATTAAAATATTATTTCTACTCTGTGTAATTTTCAGTAATCGAATTGTCTTCAACCGTAACGGCTGAATGATAATTGATCACAATTTTTAATATTAAACACTAACGATAAAGGGACACTTTTATTGCAACAATCTTGTATAACGATCATACATACGATTAACAGATAAAGAAATCTTTTAAATTTTTAGATTTTTGGTAAGTTTCTTGGTGGATGCACGTGGAGGTGCTTTGAAAGGGTGCAGACACAGTGGTGTACGTATTATTATACCACCGCGCAGAGCAACCATGCCAATTCGTGTCACCTGTAGATTGGTAAAACCAACGAAAGTTGCAAATCCTCCTCCTTTGATGGAGGGAGAGGCTTTGGCGACTCGAATGATCGAAATGGGACCAATCGGTGCAACGTTTCTCGGGTAAATATAATTCTGTGTTCGGTTGTGTCGTAACAATCTATTCTCCACACTGTAGAAACGATAAATCTCATTTCAGCCCCGTTTTAATCGATATACCGCATTTCGCGTCCATTGGTGGCAAGGAGAGGGAAATTATTATTCTCAGAAGCGAAAATGGGGAGACTTGGAAGGAACATGATAATTATGTAGATAACGATACTACCTTATTAAATACTCCACATGGTAATTAAGTTGAAAGTAAAAGAAATTAGAACAATTACACCTGCGACTAAAAAATTGGGGCAGTCAGACATTTCAAACTACACATATAATTTACAATCGATTCATAATATTAAGTTAAAAATTGAAGAATCTATCGAAACAAAGTCAGTTACCGTCGATCTCTATAATATTAAGTTCGAATCAATGGGCCAACATAATCGAGTCATTCAACATCTTTACATTTAAGTAAAGGCTTCCCAAAATTTTGGTCGGCAGTGTCTGAATGAAATGTTGCAATGGGACGATGAAATGATTTGATTTTATAGATCCTCAAATGAGTGCGGCGTATTCCGGCAGAATCACTCGAATAATAACAACAGATTTTCCTCAGTATTTTGCTATTATTAGCAGAATTAAACAGGAAGTTCACGTAATTGGCGCCGAGGGTGGAATTTTAACATCGAGCGTAGCCGATGACGTGCAAGCAGTATTTCCGCCAGGAGCGTTAACGAAGAAAATTAAAGTTGGATTACAGGTATGTTGAAATGGACCAGCGGGTGGAAGAACAGGTCAAGTCCAAAATTGTCATTTCGAGATATGTACATATCTTAAAAGCGCAGATTTTGTTTCAAGCACTTCAGCGTTCCTGAATTCATAGTCCCGTTTCAATTTAAAGATTGTTACACTAACAAGTTAGATAAACGTTTATGTATGCTCAATTGTTGTTAAATTCTTTAATCAACTTTCAATAATTACAATAAATCCATTGCGATATTTAGTTATGGAACAAAGTAAATAACACAATAGTAAAAGAAGCCATTTATTAATTTGCTTGACTCGTAATTGAAGTAAAAATTGTTTATTAAAGTAAATCCAACATGATATTAAAAAAATTAGTCATCTCTTTGTTGATCAGTAGTAGTCTTCCCACACCAAATTTCTTGATAAAACGTTGATCTTCGTTGATCTTCTGAGCTTCGCTTGGGTACCTGATGCTTCAAGTATTGCACTTTATTAACCTGGCCTCTTTGTTTTTCAACAAATCCGTTTTCCCACTCGTTGAACTAAAGAAACTATATAAAATGTGAGTACTTTACAGGTAGTTTACACTATCTTTAGTCTCAGCGTGCAGTTCTAAGCATTTTCCATTGAGTTTTGAGATTGTTTGAAAATGGTTAATTCTGGACTTGTGCTCTTCTTCAATTGCTCGACTCAAATTAAATATACAATAATAACATAATTTTTGTACGTGCTTCCCAGTTTAACTGTACGTAATAAATCGTAAGTATTCGTATTGTTACAGGCTCACGTGATACCAGCTGATCTTACTGCAAAATTGCTGGGCAATTGTGTAGCAGTTTCTCCTGTAATAACAATTGAGCCGAGGAGACGAAAGTTTCATAAGCCAATTACTCTTACAATACCTGTACCACAAGCTGCGAATAAAGGAATGATTAACCAGTACGGCGGTGAAACGCCGACGCTACGGCTTTTATGTAGTATTGCAGGTAAATTTGTAATATAATTAAGCTTTATTTATTAGCGTTGATTATTTTTCATTAAATATGTATACGCAGTATTGTTCGTTTCACTGAAAATGTATTATCGTAGCAAGAAAGTGTGAACGATAATAATTGTGGAAAGTTTCACAAATGTGTGGACGAAAGAAAGTACAGGACCGGACAAATGTTTGGAATCCCTTTTTTGACTTTCCACTTATCGAAACCTTCGATAATTTTCCACTAATTGGAAATTAATATCGCAGGGAGTAAAAGTGATTTACTTCATTTGGAAGAGCTTTTCATTTTTCGATTCAATATTGTCAGTTTGTTCAATCATCTTTGTACACCTTGCAATGTCTAGTGATTCAAAACATTTGGCCGATAGTCTAAATTATTTTATCAGATATGGCGGAAAGTCCATGCATTCCGTGTTCTTCCTGTTAAGTTCAAGTTACGTTGTACATATTGTCCATTTAACCTCCACATTTTTACAACTGAATCCAATTCAAAATTTAATACTTATCTGCCCTTTTCTCATAAAAGGTGTTGATGAAGCTTTCACGATTATTGCACATTCCGTGAAATCACATTCCTGTATATGATAATTATTATACAAAAGAACTGCACTTTATATGGTTTATAAAAACACTGGTTTGGGTGAAACTGTTTTAAAGAAATGAGTACTTTGTAAAAGAAAATCAATGTTTCTGTAAAGCCAAAAACAAAATGTTTCATCAATCTATATTTTATATTTCCAAATATAATAATTACAATGCATATAAAATAGTAATAATAACATATTCGATTACTGGGTTTTTACTTGTATTGCTAATTTATTAGAGCTATTGTTGATAATTAACACTTTTGCATTTTATTATCGACTTAGGTGGCACCAGTGAATCTCAATGGGAGGATGTTACCGGTTCCACGCCTCTTACATTTATGAACGACACAGTATCCTTCACTACCACTGTATCTGCTCGATTCTGGTTAATGGATTGTCGAAATATAGGCGCAGTTCCAAAAATGGCTACCGAATTGTACGAAGAATCCTTATTTGTACCGTACATTACAAAGTATGTATTTCGCTTATTAATGGCTTACGACTGATTATACAGGGTGGCCGCTAACTCAGGGAACATCGGGAAATGGGGCGTAGCTGGGGTGATTCTATACAACTTTTTCCTTCACCAAAATGTGGTTTGCAGCTTGGTCAAGGAAAAACTTGTTTAGATACACCTCAGCTACGACCCATTTCCCGATGTTCCCTGAGTTAGCGGCCACCCTGTATACATCGTATATTCTGCTGCGAATGAAAAGTTAATTTTCCCCCCACAGTTTTGTCATATATTCCAAACGAATGGATATGCTGGAAGCAACGTTAAGAATATTGTGTATGACTGATGGGAAAGAGGGTATGCATACTTTGGAGAGGCAAGAGGAATTTGTCGAAATTGTAAAAAGTCGCGATGTTGAAGTAAGTACTATTGAATACTTATATATATTATTATTTTTTTCATGTCAAAATTATTTTGATTTAATTTCACTTATCAAAATATGATGTCGAATGTTTACATACGTGCACAGTGATTTACATGTTTTCAATTATTAATTAAGGTGTAAGCATTCATTTTGTAACACATTTTTTTCTTTAATGAACAATTTCTATACCGTTTGGTATAGTCGAAGTATAATTATAATTTGCTAATGAATAAATATTTTGGCTTCGCATGAGTAACTTCCACTGTATATTATACAGGGTCCGGCAGTCTTTGACCACGCTTTTAATGGGGAGTTACTGAGGTGATTGTGAACAATTTTTTCCTTTACCAAAATGTTGTTTGAAGCTTCGTTTTTGAGTTATTAATGAAAAACACTGGCCAATCAGAGCGCTGAAGCGCGTTGTTCTCAAACGCGCTCGGTCGTGGCGTGAGCCAACGCGTTTCTTCGTGACCACGACCGAGTGCGGTTGAGAGCCACTCTCCCGAGCGCTCTGATTGGCTAGTGTTTTTCGTTTATAACTCAAAAACGAAGTATCAACCAACATTTTGGGTAAAGGAAAAAATTGTTCAGAATCACCCCAGTAATCCCTCACTAAAAGCGTGGTCAGAGACTCTGCCGGACCGTGTATATACATATAACTCGCCATCTAACTTATACATTGAATTTGTGTTATTTGATAAATAGTTGTATACAAAAGATTCCAGGTTTGAATGGTTTAAATGTTTGAAGACTAACTTGGTTTTTTTAAACGGAACTTTGACTTCTAAATTTTATAACGAATCTCAGAAGTAATTCTGGAATAATTCAGATTTTTCAAAGTCTGGAAAAACGAAGTTGTCTTACAAGAACTTTCGAAACCCTTCAAAATACCTGCATCACCATTACCAAACACCAAGTTACAGTGATAGGGTTATATTCATATGTATGTACATGGTTGGCCAAAAGTATTAGGACGCCTGGCTAAGTACATATAAGAAATGTCTGAAAGATATTATGAGAGCATATTTAATAAATAATTCACCGAATTTCTATTTAATATGAATAATTCACATTGCATAACGAAAGTCCACTAATAATGGTAATGATAAGTGTCCTACTATCTTTGAGCGGCATTTTACTTTGTATTATATCTCCCTTAAATCAAGTAACTATTGTATACAACAATTGTTCAAACACCGCAATAATCTATGAGTTCTTCAGATGTTCGAGTTATATTCGAAGACGTGATCCTTTATGAAAAAATCAAATCTAAATTGTGGAATAAAATTATTGCATATGAAAAAACGTTTTATAAAATAACTGGATCGTTATCATTTCCGAAATCGGTCCAAATAAATGTAGAATATGATAGACAATGAACCATATCATAGTTCACAGTCACAAATATGAGAATGAATGAAAATACTAGATAACAAATTGTCAAGCTTACAAACCAGAGTAAATACGATAAATGTGTTCTTGTTTATGTTGAATTTCTTGTTTCGTAAGCAGCTGCTAAAAAATACGACTGTTCAAATAGTACAGGGAGAATCAGTTGCATGGATACATTTAGCTACCTCTTTTATTCAAAAATATATGACAAAATTATTGAGGACAAGTAATAGGAATAAGATTATATTTTCCAATATTTTCCAAAAGAAAATATATAATTCATTTTTAAATAGAAGCCGTATACGAAGCGTTACATTTAAACACGAATGGTGGAATATCTCGTAAGGTGTTTAAGCTATGAAAAAAGTGTTTCTACAAATGTTGTTAGACTTAAAGAGGCAAATTATTTGGCAATAGATGATTTTTGTATAACCCGAGGTAGCTCCTTTGAATGGCACTATTCATAATATTGTAGCGATTCATTGAAATGAATTCAATGACCTGCTGTATCATATTATTCTGTTTAGTAAAATCATAAATTGATCCGAACGTTTGCCCATACAAATTGACGCAAATTCGATCCCATTAATTTATGGTTTTACTAAACAGAAAAATATAATATAACAGGTCGTTCAATTCGCCTCCACTCGCCCTAATATTACGAATAAAAAAATTGAGGTAGGCTTTTACACCCCCCCCCCCCACTATTTCACGTACAGAAAAATCACCTTCACCACATAATGTGCCCCTTTAGGTCAAACAATTTTTGTAGATTTACATTTACATTTTTCTACATTTACATGTACATTTTTTTTATAGCATCAATCTTTTACGAGATATTCCACTATTCGCGTTTAAACGGAACATCCAGTATACATATATGTATTTGTTCTATATTCTTCTAGAATATAAATTGAGAAATTGCTAATGGTATTTACCAATACAATTCAAATGGCTATGATTTTCTGATCTCAAAATAATGTAGAACGCTACTCCAGTACAGGGTGTTTTCCAATAATTTATACAAATAATTACATTAATGATACATTATTGCAGAATACGTTCGTATACATTTTTAACAAACAGTCCTTGAATGTCTGAGTATATAAACAGCGTGTGTTAGTACAGGTGGTGTAATCAGACAGATGGCGATTCTATACGTAAAAATAAACAGAAAATATAAAATGAAAGTTGTTCGTAAAGAATTCAGTTTTTGGAACAATTGTATTTAAAGATTCATTTGGTTCCTGTACACTTGACTAACTTCATGTTTAATTAGCAATCTCTGTGCTTGTCCAATAAACACTACAAATGTCACGTTTATTAATAATTTTGTTAAACTATGTTACTGGATGTATTGTTCAAAGTCACGTCTTTATAAACGCATACTACGCGCAATAGACGAATCTTTAAATTCAACTTTCTCGTAAACTATATAATTCTTATGAAAAACTTTATCTTATATTTGGGGTTCATTTTTACATGTTCTTATCAAACGGTATTTATCATACATTAATAATGTAATCACGCTGTCGAATTTTTAAAATTTCTTATTCTTAGTTTTCAGTAAATTGCCCTTTGTCACCGTGGTAGCTTTCTTGAAACTTTCGAATTTCTTTAATCTTCTATGATATTTGTAAATAATTATTTACTTGAATGACGGCGCATTTTCGATTTTTGATAACTTCTTCGTATTCATCCATTCTATCTGGTAAACACGCTGTATCAATTTGGTGCCTATCTATCGGAACACCTTGTATAATACTGTATTCTTAGAGCGAATTACCATTTTATGAAAACTGTAGCTCTAGCAATTAACAATAGATCATTTCGTTCCTTCGATGACGCGATCTATTAACCCTTTCGTTTCTGTACCATACACAATGAAAGTGCCCCGTATGTATAAAACAGCACTTTAATCGAAGAGCTACAAGTATGAACAGTTAGATACTCTGTTTAATTACTTACACTACCTACAGAATAGTATAATTCACTCAATCGCTTCTCTTTCTGAGGAAAACTATTGACTCTTATATTAAGAAGTCATCTGTACAGAGTTTTCTACATCTTTTTTTAGACCAACGTGCAATGTTAGGTTTGCAACGGTATAAAACCAATAAATGACCTCTAAATAAGATTTCTGTCCACCTTTTAATCAGACAATTCTCTTTCAAATGGCACGATAGAAGCGACCATCATTAACGCTTTTGCTACGGTACCAGTAAAAATGAAAATGTTCTCGATTCACAGAACAGTACAGATTTGATTAATATCGAAGAGCTATATACAGGGTGTTTCCGAAATCGTGGTCCGAAATAGATAGGGTGTGATTGCTCACATAAAACTGAGTCGACAATGTGGAATAAAGTTTTTTCATCTGAGCCGTTATTTACGAGGAAATTTCTTGATGACAATTTTTTTCATCATTTTTTCCGCGCTACCTCCCCTAATAGTTCCGATTAAGAAAAAAATAGTCTGTGCAAAATTTGAATACGGTCAGATAACGGGAAAACGTGCCCCCCAGTACTTTTACATTGAAATAATTAACAAAATGCTCATGAAATCTAACTATTGTTGTCGTAAATCAATGCATATAGAAGTGGACAATAATGTCACGTTGGTATTTCCACTGGATATGCTGAATACCTTAAAACATCTTACAATTAGGCAAATTGAAATGAAGTATTTTTTGATAATTGTGCCATACTAATCTCACAATTAGTATCGTCATGCAATTACTAAACGGTTGATTATTACAAAATAATCTTGTAGTTAATAAAAAGGAATCATTCCGTACAGCTACATTTTCTTTTTGTATACCAAAAACTTATAAAGTAGATGACTGTGGCAATGATATAACTGATTCAGTTAGTGTCGCTAATTATTAAAAACTTAGTAAAACGCAATAAAAAGGAAAAATATTGAGCCACCTCTTTACCAACAAATTGTGTACGGATGATTATATTATGTATAATATATCGTAATATGCAAAATGTAATGTATCCAAAAATATTAATTCATTTCAGTAATTGAAATGAAATGGACATGGACATTGGTCAAAATATTTTGTAAAATGTTTGAAATGTTCTTTTTTTGTCACTCCAACGTCCGCCTTTCTTTTCGAATATACTTAAATAACTTATTATCAATATGTGATGAAAATTTTATGTCTACTAATGAATAAACCCTAATATCTAAACGTTTGCAGAAGAAGATTTAGTTATTTTGTTAGTAACAAATAGGTTTATTTATCGTGTACGACCTATACAGGGAAAGTCACTTAAGACAAGCAACTCGGAGGTAGAGAGAAATATTCGGAGGAATAATTGTTTGATTTCTGCGAATTCATTGTGATGGGGAAAATTTTGTCTGAAGTGGACGTGCTTCAAAGACATTAGTTTTTTAAACTGGAGCTATTTATACGTGTTTATTAACACTTACGATTGTAGGCCTTCTAAAGGCGATTTGAAAGACCATGGTCATTTAAGGTTACTCAAGCCTTTAGTCTCAAGGTCTTGGGCAACAAAAAATGAAGACAAATGAAAATTCGTTGTAAATACTTTGAGTAATATCACTTTCACTATTTTTGCAACACTACCTAGGAGCAGAAAATGATCGGGTGAGGCGGTTGAAAAAAATGTTAAACATAAAATAATATCACCAATGCTTAACGAAGTTCTTCTAACAAGTTGGCAACAAAAATTACTTAGTATAGTCATTTGAAATTCTGGCAGGAAATAAATAAGGATAGCATAAACAAAGAAAAAATGGTTGAGTAATTATTAGCAAACATACAATTTCTAGCACATCCAAATAAAATACAATTTGCACGAAATGCTTTTGCCCAAAAATGCATTTAAATATAACAAAAACATTTACGGTTACTGTTATATCATAATGTAAAATAATATTTTTGGAATTTCCATTGAAGTATTGTAACATTTATATTTCTTTACAGGCTCTCGATGGAAAGGACCTTTATATTGAATTTAGTGGGAATCTCATACCTGTGACAAAGTCAGGTGTACAGTTGAAATTTACCTTCAAAGCTTTTCGTCAGAACCGTCTATCGTTTCACGTAAAAGTGAAGGATCCATTGTTAGATCCTGTCGCCAGGATGCTATTTATGCGAGAACCGAAAGTCGTCAAAGGAGAACCGCCTCAGCAACCGATTTGTGTATTAAATATCGTTCTCCCAGAGATTACAACTAAAATTGAAATTGAAAGAAAATTCACAGGTAAAAATTTCGGATGCCTTAAATAGTGGAAAGTATAAAGCATGGGAAGTACAATATTATATCTTTCTTCTTATAGATTACGAGGACTCTAACATCATTAGCCAGAAACTGGATTCTTATCAATCAAAGTACAAGATGGAGCAGGCTGAGAAAGGCGACGAACCTAAGGATACGTCGCCATCTGAAAAGAAATTTATTACCGACACCTTGCAAAAGGAACGAACAGGTATTGTATTCAGTCATTTTAGTCCTCTTCAATAGACACGTGGTAACGTTAGAGCAGTGATAGAAATCCAGTCTCAATATGCATATAGCGATTAAACTGAATTGGTTGAGCAAGCTGAAAAACACACTACGTGGATTTCATTGGAGCGGAAAATGTACCTTGAATATCAGCCTCCTTGGAGTAATTTATACTTTTTAATAGGACACGCGTATTATAAATTATAGTGGTGTTTATCTCAGACATGATTAATGAACAGTTCCACTAAATGCTAGGTGCAAAAAAGGAAAATTATACCTTAAACTATTATAACGAATGGTAGCAATAGAGTAGAAACAGCTTTGACGATTTATGGTAGTATATTGCTACTATGTATATACTAGAATTATTATTTCGAAAAATAAGTACTGATGATGACCGATATGAAATTATTTTTGGCAAACGTGATATTGTATTAAAAAGAACTGATAGACAAACAAACAATTTCACTCAACAATTATTTACAATATAAATATTGACGACGAGATGGGTAATATTGTGCGACGAAATATTTACATAAGCTTGATATGAAATGAAGATAATTGGTAGGCATCCAAACAATGTCTCACAGTAAATATTTATAAAAATAAATAACAAAGTACGTACTGACAGACATTGAAACAATTTCAGTCTGTAGAAGGTAGAAAAATTCCATTTTAATTCTATTTTCGTTCAAGAGGAAAAGTAAATCTGCTTACGGCTCGGGTATCGAGTGGGGCTTCTTTAATTTAATTACGTATAACAGTATCAACAAACGTTCGATGTAGTTACGGCGAAACTTGTTTAGTTCGGTCCGAACCATTACTGGAAACACTTCTTGTACAGCAACCACAGACCCGTACATGTGAGTTCCGTTTTATTATCGATTGGCGTCAATCGATTGGCGTCACCGGTAACCGAATTTCATTTGTTCTTTATTTTTACATTACTTTTCCATAAACAGTGTCACCGTTTCCTTCGTTTCGGACATTAATTTCCGTATCTCTGTTAATTTTCAGTTTCAGGTTTTTTTAAGTTCATTACTAATTCGCGCTTAGAATCTGCGCGCTAAATATTTAAAGGAAGAAAGGAGACTCGTTCTCGACGCATACATCTCGTCATGGAGCAGACAAGTGACATACGGGAAGAATCGATCAAACTGAAATGCTGCGTATCAGAAACAATAGACGAAAACGGATCGGCCCCTGATAAAGCCGCAAACGATACAAATTCTTCGGATCACGCTCAAGGCCAAAGTAAAGCAGACAGCAACCAAGGGAAAACCGCAGAGCGCCCTCCAGTCGCGAACGAAAATGTGAGCCCACTGAAAACGAAAGAAACCGCGACAGGTGCAAAGGTGAAGCGCAAAGTGAGGTCGACGCGCAGGAAGCTGAACGCCATGATTAACAACACTTCGTTACACTTCTCCGACACTGATTCTGAGGGCGAATTAACCACGATTAATACTCAGCTGCACACGTTGAATTGCACAGAGGACGGCGAACAGAGGCCAGTTATTTCTATAACGCTGGATAACGAGGAAGTTGACGGTTCCTGCCTGCTGTCGCCGGAAGACAGAGGTCCGTCTCAATGCATGTACAACAGTTTCGTCGAGAATCTGACGGACATAGACGAGATATATCCTAGCGAGCCGGAGAACGAGGCAAAAGAAAGCCAATATAGTCTGAAGGTCGTCGAGGGCCACTGTCAAGGCGAAACAGACCTCGAGGACTTCGAGGGCGACGACGAAGTGCATTCGACGATCTACGTGCAGCCGAGATCCGACATTTTCTGCGACTACAGCGGCGAAACGATCACGACCAAAGAAGGCGACGGACCGTTCTCTATAGAGGTGAGGAATAAAATGTACCGCGACGATGCCCCACGGAACGAGGTGTGCGGCGGCGGGCCAGACATCGTGGTGATGTCGCAGACCGACGAAGAGGACATGGACATGTCCGACGAGGACGATGTGGAGGAAGCCTGCTGCAGTCAGAGGGAATTGTTCGAGGACATGGACGTTCTCGCGGCGTCGCAAGTCGTTATGAAGAATGTTAATAAAATGGAGAGCATGCTGCTAGCTGTTAAGGATGTCAGCGATGATGCGATCAGCGATTGTCACACCGACGTCGAGGATGTCGATCAGGTTGAATAAATTATCCAGACGTTCCGTCGGCGGTAAGGTCGTGGATCGACAGAGTGTTCTTCGCGGCGGGAGAAATTTGCTACCTGTGTTTTATGCAGACTTAATCTGTACTGGAACCATGTTACTCGACTGGATAGTTGGACGGGATACGAAAATTATTTGGGATTTGTTGCCAGCATTAGGCACCGTTTATTTCTTGCGTGTACATCGTGCAAGAATTTATGCGGTGAACAACGCGAAACGAATTCTTGACGAGATGAATTTGTTATGCGGCAATGGAGAATATTCTGCGGATAATGAATGATTACATGATTATTCAGACATAAGCCTGTGAAGGATCTTCGCATAGTTTTGGTTATTCTTTAATTAGGGTTTCGATGCGTGGGCAGATTTACTTTTCGAAGAACATTGAATTTAGTAAATCGGAATATGGTGCTCGAAAACAGTTGGACAAAGATTTGAAACTTTGCTCGCGTACTGTAATATTATTTTATCTTGTTTACTTGTATTAATTGTACTGAATTGTGATACTATTTTTTGGAGTATTCAAAATCAATTGCCCATACGATTGTGGGATAAATTATTCAAGCATCACACGCGACGTTGTTATTACAAAAACTTTATTATAATGCAATATTATAATTCAACTTAACGTGTTTATCCATTAACGTTAAAGAAACGTTCAATTTCTCATGGAATATATCAAAATTTAAAATTTATTTGAAATAATAAAAATTCGTATTTCATTTAGGCAGGTAAGCATTTTTCATCCTTCATTTTTGCCGTTTTAATTATACAGTACGTCTTTTACTACTTATTTTCTTTCTTAAACCAATTAAGTATGTGCACGTAGATGAAGAACATATTAAAGAATACGTATTAGAAAAAGAGCGTGCAACTTCTAATTTCAAAAATTGAAATTACAGATGAATTTCATTAAGTGCTATCCTAAATCATCACAAGATAAACGCTAAATAAAATCTGTATATTTTATTTTCATTTAACAACCTCAATTAGTACTGTATACAAGAAAGTTTCTTTCTATCGGTTTCTAGCGCTGCTCTTCTATTCTTTTTTGCACCATGCTTTGGTTAAATCTTCTTTCGTTCTTATTTGAAATATAAACTATCAAATGTGATCCTGCTAATACCGATATGAAACAATCAATATTGGTTTAACTTCAGAGAAATAAAGAAAATCCTTATAGCGCAATAGAATAATTTGAATTGAGCAAGCATTTGTTAAATACAAAAGAAAAATCATATCTGCTTTAATGTTATCATTTACTATTAACGGTTCTTTCTGTACTTATACTTGCAGACAAAACTGCCGTCCTCAACATAATCATAGACAACCGTATGGGATATTAATTTTAAGTCTGAAAGGATTCAAATATCTACGGATAAATTAATTAAAAAGAGCAATCACAGTCTATAATGGAGCTTAGAGTTATACATTATGCTTATACACTTGCTGTGTGCATGTTACGAGTTTAAAGAGTTTATTAACGTCTCGGTGAATTAAACCTATTTTTTGAAATTGTATTTGTTTTTGACAACAGTGTCGTTATATGTACAGTAACCAGAGTTTACGATAGCGTTACCTTAATAACACGTTCAGAAAAGATGCTATTATATTAAATAAACAAAAAAAACAAACAAACAAAAACGATTGCATTCATGCATTATGCTTGCAGAAGTTTATTCGCGTAACCCTTTACAATAACATATAAATAGATATATGTATATATAAATGAGATTGTAAATATACAGAATGTATCTCATGCATTATATGTATTTATCTAATAAAAAGTAATGTGAGCATAATTCTTGGTTGTTCTAGATGCTGTCACTATCCAAGAATCCCTTGCGCAAAAAGCGGCTTGTTCCCTAGAATCTGTAGATGCTAGTTATCCCAGTAAAATAGTTGGGCAAGAGCAGGATTTGTCACCGAGTGTTGAGCGGCAAACCTATTCTGAGAAGAGGAAATTCTGGGAAGATATCTCGAAGAAGCGTGAAAGTTATCAGCGATCGGAATCCGAAATATCGAGAACGTCCCAATTAACGTTTAACGAGAGCGACAGCGAGTACATGCAGAATGTTGTCTCGTCGGACACATCGGAGATCTCGAAGCAAGTCGAAAAGTCCGAAACGATGGAGGATTTGAATGTACCTGATATTTCTGAGTGTTCAGTGGCGGAGAAAGCGCAGTACTTCGAGGAGCAAATACAGAGGGAGACAACTAAGCAACCAGCGAAATCGCATCAGCCGGACTCTGCGAGGTCTGAGAAGGAGAAGGTGGCAACGCCTAAGGGGAGTGACGGCGAAAAGGTGGACAGGGACGAGAAGTATGTGGGTGAAACGAAGCAAGTGGAACAGGTGGGCGTAGAGAAGGAGATTATTAGCGTCCATGCGAAGGAAGAGAGGAGAATTGAAAGAAAAGAGTCAACGAAGTCGATTTCTGAAGACGAGAAGGAGAGGGACGAGAGTAAACAGGTTCACGTGGAAGCAGCCGGAATTCCCAAGATAGTGTTAAGTGAAGAGAGAAGAGAGTCTGCACAGGGAGACGATGTAGAAGAAAAGTTAGAATCTGTGACGCGTGTACAACCAGCAGTGGAGATGGCTGAGAAAATTGCCATCAAGATAGATAAATCGCTACCCGTGGAAGGCCAGGCAGAGAAAACAGTGGAATCGTCGGTGTCTACTGCTGGGCAATCATTCGATACAATGAAACAGGAGGTACATAAAGCAGAAATAGAGAAGACTGGAACTTCAGAATTGCAGGCTTCACAAATTGAGGGGAAAGAGCATGCAGCAACTGTTACCATCCACGTGCAACTGGCTGAAGACATTGTAGAGGACGTGGAAGTGGAACCCAAAGTCGCACAGAAATCGATTGTAGAATTAAGTGGGGAAGAGAGAATAGAGGACGCAAAGGAAAGACGTAAAGCCGTGGAGGAGTCCATAGAAACGAAGAAAGAAGTACAAAAATCCGAACAGAAAGCGAGGGAGGAAGCAGGAATTTCGAAGGATAGTGCCGAACAGAAAAAGTCCGTAACGATAATAAGCACCGAGAAAGAAGGTGCGAAGGAAACGAAAGTTGAAGAGTCTGTAACGAAAATAAGCGCACAAGAAGTAGTTGCAGGGAAAATGGAGGTACGAGACTCAACTACAGACATAGGTACACGAGAAAGAAGTGAAGCAGAAAGCGTAGAAGAGAAGAAGGTAGAAGTATCAGTTAGTCAAGTGAACGCACAAATAGAAAGTACGAAAGAAAGTATAAAAGAAAAAGGGATGCAAGAGTCTATTCGAGAAGTAATTCAAAAACCAGAAAGTATAAAAGGTAGTGTTGATGTGAAAGAAGAAGGAATACGCGAAACTGTTCCAGACACAAGTGCACAACGAGAAACTGTAAAAGGTAAGACGAAGAAAGAAGAAAAAATGCAAGAATCTATTGAAGAAATAACAGCGAAAGGTATAGAAGACAAGCAAGAGAAATCGCAACTATCAACGAAAAGTGTAAGGGAAGTGGAAGCGACACCAAAGTCTGTTACGGAAACAACGTTGCAGCTGGAGACGAGTTTACATAAGGACCTTTCTAAGGGAGCAGAAGACGAAAACCAAGGAGCAAAAGAAGGCATTACAGATGTAGGCGTGCAAAGGAGAAGCGAAACTCCCGAAATAAAAGAGGAAGCTACTGTGAAGAAAATATCGAGTGGACGACGCATTACAACAGAAGAAACTACTATCATTTACAAGGTGCAGAAGGACGGTTCGGTTGTACAAGAGCAAGTGATAAAATCTGTTCGCGTAGAAGGAGACGATACTTTGGGTCCACTGTCACAAATCTCTGAGAGTATGTTCACAACACAAATAGGCGACACCAGTGCTGCTGAAGGACCACAGCAGGTGCAGTTGATTGGCGATTTTGAAGCTGAGACTGCATTTGCAGCGGACGTTAAGAAGGAGATGCAGAAGTTCCTTGACAGGGAAAGGCGAGAAACGGACGCAAAGGGTGAAAGCAAGGAAGAAGTAAAGTCGATCGAGCAGGAGGAATTAGAGATAGTGCCTTCAGTGTCCGAGTCAATTGCGAAGGAAGACGCAGAACTTAAAGAAGCGATGAAGGACGATGCGTTTGACAAGAAGGCAGGCGCCGAGCTTGACACGAAGCAGGTTAAGAAAGAGTCGCGTATTCCAATCTCAACTGTAAAGGTGGATAAAGATAAAGGTCAGAAAGAGACAAAGCCCAAGACACCGGTCGAAGTGAAGTTTCCGAGCAAATTCGAGAGCGACAAGGAATCGCAAGATATCTTGCCGACAGGTAAAAAGAAAGAGTTCGAATCACGAATCCCGAAACGCGTTACGGATGTTAAGTCGGCGACGGACAAGCCTGGGAAAAAGGATACGCACGTGAAACAGGAGAGCGAATCGTACACGATAACGGAGAAAATGTCGAGCGAAGAAGTGACGTCGAAATTGGAGGAGCATTCAACCACGAAGAGCGAAACGCAAACATTTTCCAAGACTTTCACGGATCCACGGGAAGCTTTCAAGATGTTCGAGGACAAGGACAGCGCGAAAGGTGAATTCGCGACCGTCACTTCTAAGATAGATCACAAAACGTCCAGCACGGTGGAGAAGAAGGAAGTAGTTTCGTCAGAAATCTCCAGTGGCAAGGACAAAGTTATCACTCTCGAGGAGAAGGAACGCGTCGAGAAGAAGAAGTCCTCGGAATCGCAGATGAAAAAGGAATCGCCAACAGAAACATTGGAGGAGAAGGCAATTAAGCACGAGGAATTGGACAGAACCGCTGTACAAAAAATGTCGATGAATTTGACGGACAGCCAGGAAATAATAGATGCAGCAGCGTCCGAATCGAGAGCTGAAACGAAGAAACAAGAGACGTTTAAGAAATTAAGCGACGAGGAAGGAATACTGACGCGCGAGGCGGGTAGTAGCGTCGTACGAGAGAGCGATGCGAACGTAGCAATTCGAATAAAGAAAGACGTCTCTGAGAAGGAGGGCGGAAAGGATGGCATGACAACAGTGGAAGGAAAATCGGCAGCGGAAAGAATATCTAAACCTGTCGCGGATTCGGTCCACGTGGAGACGCTTGCCCAAGGTGAATCGCATAGGGAAAGCAAAGAAAGCTTCGATGTAACCCAATTTGTGCCGGCAGAAAAGGAAACGAAAGACAGCGACTCGTTCATGGAGGAACCGGATGAGCCAGTGCAATACGTTGAAAGTTTGGAGGAAAGACAGCGACAGAGGTTCAAGGAAATCGAGGCGCGCACTATCGCGGAAACGTTGATTCAATCGATCGAGAGCGAGCTCGAAGAAAAATCGGCCGCAGAGTTGAAGACAGAATTACTTAGCAAGGGGTATTTGGAGCAAATTATCGGCGAGAGCATCGATGCTGATCACGAGAAGCTGGCGGACGATTTGACACGAAAGTTCGAGAGCATAATGAGGCAAACGATGGACAAAAAAGGTGTGCACAGTAAAGCAGACCAAGGTTCAGGCGACTTACCGAGGCAGAGGCCATCGATACAGGAAGAGCTGCAAGAGAAAGAGTCGACCAGGGACAGCATAAGCTTCAGCGAAGACATAACTAAGGACGAGGAATCGTCCCTGCGCGAGAAGGAAGACAATCCACTGTCGTCGTCCCAGGCTAAACTGCAAGACAGGGACATCACCATGAGCCCCAGCAGTATATCCGAACAAATAGACTTCGAGGAAACTATTGATGTCGACACGAACGACTTCGAGGGGCTGTCGAAGCCGACATTTAGCCAGCAGTCTGAGAAGCAAGGGTCAGACAAAACGAGCAGTCAAGTGGAGTTGCAACGAGACTTCCCAAGCGACTTGAGTTTTCCTCAGGACAAGATAGTATCTGAAATTTCGGGAGCTAGGGTGTTAGAAATCCTTGAGCCCGATATCGACAGTCAGTCGAGGGAAGACTCGGTTGATGTGCCTTCTTTAGAAATGGACGAACTCAAAATATCCGAGCAAACTAGTAGGGGTATACCGTCGTTGCACGAGAGCGCCGAGATGGATTCGTTCGAAAGGTTAGTTCAGGAACGGGATATAACGATCAGTCCCAGCATTGTATCAGAAGATACGAACGTAGATTATTCGCTGGTGCAGGAGCCCCCTGTCCCAATAATCGCGCAAAGGGAACACGAAGTGATAATCGCACGAAGGGCGGACAGTTTTGAGATCGATAGCCCCCCTATGATCTCGCCCAAACCGAAAGTTCGTGGCCTTGAAATCAAACCAGTCAATTGGATGATCGGCGACGAGAAAATTGAAATATCTGAGACGTTGGAGCCGTCTCAGATTTTTAATCAGGAATTGGAGGCTTACGAGTCGAAGCAGAGGAAACAACGATTAAGTTCGCAGGATGGATCCACCGATCGCGAACAGGGATCGGGTACCAAATCCTCGGAAGACGTGAGCGTGATAGAATCCACAGTTCCGGATGACGATCGAGATGTTCCGTTGACATGCAAGAAATCGAAGTTCACCGTGATTCCTGTCAGCGAGCAAGATTTTGAAAACGAATTGGTTGAAAATAAATTGGACGTCAGCTGTCAGGAACTAGTGGACACTTTGCAGCGCGAATACGACGCGAAGACGCCAATCAAGGAATACGTGGAAAGTATCAAAGAAGAGATGCCTAGCGAACGAATGGTGGAATCGGACAAACGAGAGGATGGAGTTTCAGAGGTTGATGACCGTGTTCAGGAAGAACGTACCAGTACATTCACAACTGTAACGGATTTAAGTAGCGAGAAACATTCTCCGGATGAGACAAAGGAAGAACTGGCTAAGGACGATTCGCCAGTGTGTTCCGAAGAACAGAACATGGGGGACGATAAAGTGGAGACGATCGTGTCGAAACCGGAGGTCGAATCGAAACCAGAGGTCGAATCGAAATCAGAGGAATTAACGAAACCAGAGGAATTAACGAAATCGCCGAAAGGGGACGTGAAAACTGTGGAAGAATCGGTGCAAGAGGTAACGGACAACGACAAACCACCACGCGTAGACGATGTATTGAAGGAATGGACGGAAGTTTATTTATCGAAAATGAAACCCCTAGGCGACGACTATAAAAGGCATATGGAGAAAGCAACAGAGAAACACGATAAGCCTGGAAGATCCACAACAGTTCCTTCCGACACTTGTGCCTTCAAAATAAAGAAAGACGATCTCTCTAGTGTTGATTTAAGTGCGCGATACGCTATAACTGTTCTAGATCAGGTAGTTAAAAAAGAAATTGCCGAAGTGAAAGAATCTCTAGAAGCCGCGAAGCAAGACCTGATAGAGGAATTAAATGAAAATAGTGAAACTGTGATTCAAATAAAAGATTCCCCCTCGGAGTTCCAGTTTAAATTGCAACCCGAATCCATTCCAAACGATTTACCGTTTTTATACACACCATCGTTTTCAGAACTGACGCACAAGACTGACACGGAAATACTAAAGAGTGATTCTCCGGTTGGCAAATCGGCGTTGCAACAGGCGCAAGACAGCGCTGAAAGTAAAACGGAGGTAGAAGAGTCTGCACCTAGCAGTATCGAGGAACCGATAGGCCATACCAGAGGAGAAACACCTACAATCAGAACTGAAAGGTCTGACGAAGAGACTGCTGCAATAACCGTCCAGGAAGATACGAGAGACGACGACGAGGAGCACATCAGTCCTGTGCCTGCTAGTAGGTCGGGGTCGGATGTAGACAATAAGGATGAAAGTTCTTCTTTGGCTTTGCCTCGTCCAGTGATCAGAAGGCGTCAAAAGCCCGGTAGAAGTCCTAAACGAGTGACGTCTGACAGCGACGCGGACGTTGGCTCCAGTTCGGGCGAGAGTAGCAACTATCAGTCTTGCGACTACGAGATCGATAGTGGTAGTCGACCTAGTTCTTCCGACGTAGAAGCTCTGCAATCCTGTGGCGTACCCTCGGCGACGACATCGGAATACGAAACGGCTGTCATGTCTATCGAGTTCTCTTCTTCCTCGAAACCAACTTCCCAAGAGTATCACACGGCTGCTACCACGATGAGTTCCCGGGAATCCATGAAGTCTCTCACTTCCTTGAGTTCGGGTCATCTAGGTAGTATCGACAGCACCAGCGAATTATCGGAAACCCTGGTGGCCTCCGAAGCGGACGCGGACGAGAAAGAGGATGCGGACGACAACAATGGTTTGCACGAGGAAGAGAACACCGAGCTGT
This sequence comes from Nomada fabriciana, assembly GCA_907165295.1. Lineage (NCBI taxonomy): Eukaryota > Metazoa > Arthropoda > Insecta > Hymenoptera > Apidae > Nomada > Nomada fabriciana. The sequence continues at coordinate 14,524,355 of OU015689.1, forward strand.
CGGATTCTTCTGGCAGCAGTGACATGCCGATGCGCCAGACAGACGGCACGATTGATAGTCATATACCCTGTCGCATGAAGAGGTCGTCCGAAATGATCTTCCCCCAAGTCCTCGACGAGGCCGCTGCCGATACCGAATACGTCCAGGAACCGCCTGCGAAGGACGCCAAGGGCGTAGATTTCGCTACGTCCACTTCGACAACGTCACCCGGTGCCCTGCAGTCGGTTGACATAATGACGTCACGGGTCTCCGTGGACGGTGTACAGAGCGTGTGCACTCAGGTGATTTCGACTCAAGCAGACATGGAAGCTGATTGGCCCGTGGCGGAGGATGAAATTTCTGATCTAGGAGCGTTTGAACAGGCAATGGAGGATTCGATGCTGGACCCACAGGCGATAGAAGCGGACGTTTTGGAACAGAAGTATGTTCCGGGTGCCGTTTCGAGCGAGAGCCCGGAAATGTCGATGCAAACGTCGACGCCGTCGATAATGCAGCAGGCGAGCATGTCAACGTCCTCGACATCGGGCGTGTCGATTGATACGGTAATAGAGAGAGAGAAGTCGGACCGTCATTCACCTGACAGCGATTCTTTCGAAATGGTCGACAAGCCTGGCATCATCGATGACTTCGTGGTCATAGAAGAGGTGGCTCGAGAAGCCGAAGAGTACGATTCTGAGGGGAAAAGTATACGGATCAGCTCTATGCCTCAAGTGTGCAGCAAAAATTACGACCGCGATCTCGAGAACCTGATAACGGACGCCAAGGAGAGCACTCAGGTATCGGCCAGCCAAACATCGAAGAATCCCGAGCTGTTCGATTTCGAGTCGGAGGAGAGCCCACCTCAGGTTTCAAACGACGATCAATATTCTCAATCGTATTCGGACGACGAGCAGTACGACGGTGGGAAGAAGTGGATAGAGACGCAATTTCACGCGGACGCCAGGGCGTACGACATCGAATATGACCGTGGCCCCCTAGAGGATATAAAGGAGGAGGAAATCACCGACTTCGAGGCTGGTAGCAGTAGATTTGGAAGTTTAGGTAGTCACAAAGGATCGATAGGGAGCGTGGGTAGTATGCGTGGTAGCTTCGGAAGTACTCCGGATTACGACGTTCTGGCGGGCAAAAAGTATTTCACTAGACCATCGGACCACGACAATATATCCCTAAGCTCGCTGCAAGAGTTCGAGAATTTGGAGAGCGCCGTCGCCGCGGAGAATTCTAAGAAATTGCAATGCGGCTCGCACGATTCTGTTAATAATGGCAGTCTTCCAAGAAGGTACACGACCAATCGATCGGGCCACGGTGACGATATCTCAGTGTCTTCGTTGAAGGACTTCGAAGGACTAGAAACGGCCTGCAAGGAAGCACACATGATTGAACTGCGCGCCAGAGAGGAGGAAGACTTATTGGAACACGAGAGTCCTGAGAACAGGTACAAATTGGAGGGTCTACCGCGGGCAAGAGTGGACACGAGTACGGCGGGCTCGTTCAACGCAAGCACGTCCGGCTCCGATGATTATGAGAAGCGAATTAAGGAAATCGACGAGATTATACGCATAGCCCAGTCGAACGTGGAGAAATTCGACAGACAGGATGACACGACCGAGGACATCTCTCAGATAGAAATTACGGACGCAGAGAAGACTGGTCCACAAGTGACTATGCAATCTGTTACGAAACCGGAAGAGCCAGACGCAGCGTTGTCTCATCAGAGGGAGGGCAATGTTATGGAAACGAGTACAGATTCTTTAGAATTGGAAGACAATATGGACAAAAAGCATCATCCGTTGTGTCGGAGTTCCGATTCCTTGGAAATGAAAACCACCCTCGACTTCCCTTCGTTGAGTTCGGACTCGTTGAACAACGTGCGCGACGCCAAAGAGACACAGTCGGACGCAGTTGGAAATCTCAGCAGTATCAGACGTATTTCCTCGGATTCATTAGATATGCCTTTACTGGAACAGCCAGGCGTTGAAAGTCACGAGAAAAGAAGCAACGAGGACGATCATTCGGATGGTGTTACGTCGGATAATTCGTTGGAGCACAGATCTGAGACGACTGAAGCGCGTGGCACAAGTGATAAGATGAGGACAACACCGAGTGCCGATACATAAGAATATTTTCGTTGGTATGTATTATGGAAATCATTCAGAAATGAGAAATTCACGTTTCGAAAACGTTATAATTGTTATTGACAGTTACTGCGATATGCTGTTCGAGTCGTGGTGAATATTAAATATTTCAAATTCAAAGAAACAATACAGTATTTAATTTTTCTGCTATGTATTATATTTACTACGTGTGTCAGTTTAGTAATTCATTATTTCCCGATCATTTTCGTAGTCTGTCTTCAGCATCTTGTAAAAATATTTATTAGCAATAATTGCAAACTTTTTTCTACTTTTTTTTAATGAATGGAAACATTGATCCTTATTTGCGATTTTATTAGGTCTCTTTTTTGGTAAACGGACATCTCAGAAATATTTGTGTGACAAAAGGCGTTACATTTATTGCAAACGGTAATCACTTTTTCTATAGAGTTGAAACGTCTAACTTAAAAAGGAAATAAGTCCAAGTAAACAGCGATGATTATTATGACGAATAAATTGCTTCAAAATGTGTTCCTATTAAATAATACAATTGGAAAAGAAATCATAAATTACTTATTGGTATGCCTAACTAATTAAGCTCCGTATTAAAGGCAGATAAGTCTTCGACAGAATGTGGTTTCTATTGATTTTTGTTAACTTCATGCTCAGCCCAGCGCTTTTAGGTAGATGCACCTCAAAGGTTTCAAAGTAAATTCATGAAACTTCATTAAATTTCTTTCAAAACCGCTGAACACTGATTGAGAACTATTTGAATAAACTTTTTAATTATTAGGTACTGTCTGCAATGTAATGAAAAAAGTAACCCCTTTTTCTCTACCTGCTTTGTTTTTAACATTTTTACGTCAGCACTTTTTTTTCGTCTCTGAAAGATACAATTGAATATAACCGTACCACATATATTTTCTGTTATAGTCTTACGAAGTATGTCTGCGAGAAAGTAGATCTGATTTATTTACAATTAGATCCAATGACACGTTTACGAAACATTGCTCTATTTCTATTTCTGACAACGAATAAACCAATCATAGTAAAGTTAAAGCAAAAGGAGAATGTACATGCATTTGTTATTTTAACTTTAGAAAATTGTTGTCAAGCGAAAGCTAGTTAATATTTTCTCAACAGAAGGATAACGTTGTATATGACTATGCATGGGCCTTGATTACCGGATTTGCTGCTTTTCAATTCATCAGTGTTCATTTACAAAGTAATGAGTTAGCAATTCAAATCGTGATTTCCCTCTTTACGCTTTCTCGATGCGAGAGTCTATGTTTCTGATTACATGTCCGCGTTGGTATTATTTGCAATTATCGTAAAATGACCTTATCCATCGCAAATAATATAGGGTGTCCGGCAAATCACAATGCATATTGTAATTTTCTATTCAAAGCCATTTTTCCTCGAAAGCATGCAAGCAGTCGAAAAAAGTTATTTTACATCTTTCACTTATTTTCTATTAAGGAACCACATCCCGCGTGATTGTAATACACAATACTGTTAATATGATTTAATTTCGTGTTGATGCCTAGGAGATATTTCATTTCATTATTTCACTACAACAATACCTACTTGAAAAATGTTTTACAATCTAATACAAATACTCCTTATATTTTTATTTTAAACAATAGCATCTGTGTCTCGTTGCAGATAGTGGACCATCAAATTAAATTTATTGGAATATTGGTTCTCAGGGCCACAACGATGTATTGGCGAACCAGTTCAGATGCTTTACGTGTAAAACATAAATATGAAAACTGATGTACTAAAGAAGTACTTGCGTGTGGTGCATATGCAAGATATTAATGCATTTATCTTCGTTTCCTGCGACATTCATTTATAAGAATATTTGTTTTATAATGCTTAAGTCATATCTAGTTATGGTCCTTAAAATATAGCATTGTTATCCGAATGAAGTATAGAAATATGAATTACGCTTATTTATTTCATGCTCAATCTAATATGAGTCTGAACGTTTCATTGCCCTCGATTTACCAATTCATACAATTATTGATATATTGCTTAATTGTTCACGACTGTTTGTAATAATTCAGTTATATTGCAAAAAAACAATTGTACTTTTAAATGCTATTTGTATGTCCTACTTGTATGATAATATTATTATACAAAAATGTCATGTTTTGTAAAGTTTTCGATTGTAAGGTGTCTTTGTGACTACGCTTTCTTAAGATGTTGACAATTTATGAACAGTGAACGGCATACTGATTTTTGAGAAACGTCTACGAGATCTGATACTCGTTAATCTTAATCGCAAATGTTCACGAAGGAACAAATATATATGAACTGACTAGACAAATTTTATATGCAAACCGTAATATATAAGACATTAGGAGAAAACTATCGAGGGATCCCATTCTCTGGTTAGCATATAATGTACATGTGCAAATGTTGTAGACGTTTTTGTATGCGAAATTCGAATCAATTATGAAATGTTGCTTTGATCTTTCCGCTAACGATAGATTCGATGTATCGTATGGAGCATACGAATTTCTATGTTATATCGAGATTTTAACAATGTTTTTCATTTGGTTTCAGAATCTGTTTTTTCAATGAAAATATAAATCTATATGAACAAAAAGAAAGTATTACTCCCTTCTTTTTATTGAAACCCTGATGTACTCTGCAACCTTGAATTATTTAGATATTTTAGATGATGCATCAACAGGACATCTGTTACAGTGAAGCAATAATTCAGACTATACATGGGAATGTATTTAATGAATACCCAAAATTATGCTCATAAATAAGTTCAAATATAAAAAATATATAGTGAGAAAGTATAAGACAAACGGAACATTCTTGATATCTCTTTTCATAGAACCTTGCACTCTTTACTTGCAAGTAGACAAAGCAATTGCTTTGCTTTCATGAGTATAATATATTTAGTCTCAAGTATGTATTCTTTATACACATACATACGTAAATAACCAACCGATTCTTTTTATTGTAACAAATTAATGCTTGCCAAATTACCAGGCAAACAACACGCAATGAACCTCTTTGTAAGAGCCTCTTTGTAAATGATATTGTAAGTAAAATTTTGTTATGTTATTTCCTTAGAAAAAGCTGTCATTTTAAAGTTGAATATCGACCATAAGTATTCGGATAGTTGCATATTTAAAATTTTTCTTTTGCTTTTTATGTATTTCGTTTCCATCTATTGGGCGAGTTCAGGCGCAGTCCCAACACGAACCCTCGAATTGTTTAAAACAAAGTCATAGGGTTTGAAAAATACAGACCCGTGAATTTTTCCTAACTTTCGGCCTACTGGAGTACACATTAGTTTGACATGAACAGCTCACTTATTTGTTAAAATTGTAACTTAACTGGCCGTTAAAAATAAGTTCTATAATAATTAAAAATAAGGTAAACATAGACGCCGAGAAAGAGTCATATAGTAAATAAGGCCACGTGGATGTATTTTTCAGTGCATGATACAAACGAACTTTTTACTATAGTATTATATTCAGAAATGAGTACAAAGGTTTTGAATAACTGATAATAGAATTACTGTCCAAACAATTGTTCCTATTTAGAGCCATACAGAGGCCCTATATTGTACTCATATCATTCAAATACTTATGGTCGAGACTTTATATGTATGTTTATAGATATATGCGTTTCGTGTTATCAATTATGTTATTAGTTGTATTATTAATGATTCCCTTATACACAGAAAACAATTTTATTATGTTTAATAACCGTTAAAATTTTCCAATATACTTCTCATTGAAAATAATGATTAACTTTGTTTAATGTCCTTCTTTCTCCTTACTCCAATATTCTCTTAGATAGATTTTTCTATTTATTTTGGCTGTTTAAATTCATTGTGATATCCATTTGTAAACATTTTTTGTGACTTATCCTATAGTAACTCAATCTATTTTATACATGCAGGGTGTCTGAGGGTTTTCTGGGCAAACGTTGTCAGCGTATTCCGTGCAAAAAAATAAGAAATAAATTTTATATGAAAGTTCGCCAGTAAGACTTTATTCCAAAGTTATAGCATAAATTGTAAAACCGCCTAATTTTTTTGCTTAAAGTGTACTTGACACTTCTCGACATTTTCTGTTTATCGTTACAACCGCATCCTTAATTCGTTGAACCAGGGTATCACGCTTAGCTATTTCAGTTCTATAAACTGTTTCTTTCAGTGCTCCCCACAAATACAAGTATAAAAACATAAGGTCAGGTGCTCTAGGTGGCCAAGCAACTGTTCCCCGTCGGCCAATCCACTTTTGATGGTAATGTTCCTTCAATCATTTTTTTACTGGTTGAGTAGAAAAATTAGGCGATTTTTGAATTGAAGTTCTAAAGTAATAAAGACTTATGGTGGACTTTCATATAACATTTTCGTCTCATTTTCGTGGATAGAATACGCTGACATCGTTTGTCCAGAAAAATCTCAGACCCTTGTACATATATTATGTCTCTTCCTTCCTTTTTCTGAGAGTAATAGAAAGAATAAGAAAACAAGTTTTTAACTATCTAACAATAAGAACAATTGTAAGTATGTGCATGGTGTATACAAAATAATGGTCACATTATACTATACAGTGCAGCGCCCTGCTTAAGGGAGGTAGTGCACCGGGAGGCCGCCAGACTAGCGCTCCTGTCACCCTGCTTGCCTGCACCCCCGTTACCTGTTCAACCCTTGTGCGCTTGCGCATTGGCTCTCCCCCTCCACCACTCGCACTGGCCCAAGCCCTCCCGCTAAAAGTATAAAAAGGGGACCGGCTGATAGTTTTAGAGAGAATAAATCGACAAGTGAGTTCACAGATCCGAAGACGCTCCCTTGTGTGGACATCTGAAGGTCAACGAATGTGCCAGGGTCCGGCATTGCTCCCTTGCGTGGACATAGCCGATACGGCACTCTTGCTCCTAACGTTTTCGCCTACGTTAAGTAGTCTCCGAACATACTGCATACTTGTCTGGCTCATTGTCAGATCTTGCTCTCTGTTTTTGAGTTTTATCTTACACGAGTCAAAGTATAAGTAAGGAACTACTGTATAAGTGAAATATATGTATATTGTCATTACTAGGACAGTGGAAATTATTTGTGGTCAGCCCGAACCTTCTGCGTAACACACCCCAAACTCACCGTTACAACATTAGGTGATCTAAATATTAAAGCCTCAGTTCGAAAACGTATATTTCATGTATTTGTGTAGAAGTGACATCATAATATCAAGATTTTGACTTTTGACAAATTTTAATAAACAATTTTCCCTTAAACATATACAAGAAGTGAACTTACCTTATTTAAATATAAAGATTTAATTGTTTTAATGTGATATCATAAATTTATACAGGTGTCCTAATAATTTGATCACCCACTTTACTTACTTTTCTCCTGAGTGCATGTACGAGAAATAATTTCTCAAGTATATACTGATTGATGGTGGAAATAAGAGATACCAATGCATGGATAATACATATATTAACAGAAGTAACATTACACTTATTGAATGAACTGTTCAAAGTGAACACACCTTGACGAATTCGAGTCTAAAAGTCATAGATTGATGTCACATTATATCGACGCTCTAATTCAGTGATGAGCAAACTGCAGCCCGCCGGAACAACGTTAACATGTACATGTTAAAAAAAAACGGACGAGAATTTTGGTACAAATTAAATAAGAAATTGCTAATTTACGTCTTAAATGAAATTATTCGATTAATATTGTGGGATGGGAAATATTGCGTGACTGTTCAGAATAACTTCGGGGTGTGAAAGATATGTTTGGAGCTGAGTACTTGAGAAGATCATGTGAATGGAGGGTACAGCGGCCCAAGGATTCGGGTGGACGCGACTGACTGTCGCCAAGGAATGTATGCAGTGTGTATCCGAAATGAGTGAGAGCAAATGAGAAATAGAAGCAGAGAGTAACTAAGAGTGAAAGAATATACATATACATAGAGTGAATGATGCGTGTGCAAGGCAAAGCTAAGGGAGAGTTAGAAGAGAGCTGATTGAGAATAGAGCAGAATAGTTTGAACAGTTCAAGAGAGACGTATCGCGAGCAGAGAGTGTTGAATTGAGAGTATTGTGAGTATTGTGTGAGAGTTGTCGTGTGCCGACGTTTTATAATAACAAAGTTAGTGTTTAATTAAAGCAGACTGATATCTTATTACCCTACCTGCCCTCTATTCCAATCTACGTGAGGTGTACGAAAAATAACTTCTACAATATACATATTTGAGTATTTAATATTGCGGCCCAGCGTAAAGTAGTAGATTTCAACTGTTGGCCCACTGCGACCCAAAGGTTGCTCACGACTGCTTTAATTGATCAAAAGCTTGTATTATTTTCCTCTTTTAGTTGCAAAGGATTGCTTTCTGCGCATACTATTGCTTTCTTATGACCTTACAAGATGAAGTCCGATTCTGAAACTCGATTATCTCAAAATCGAGATCTCAAAGGAAAAAATGTTAATCCTTTTCTCCTACGTATACATGTAGAATTATAGTGGATTCATGCGTTTTAAATTTGTCGCTTGGGTATTGCACATTATTTCTCTTGTTTAGAATAAGAGTAAAAAGGCAAGGGATTACTTACTACATATACGTAGTTTTTAAATATTTCCATCTTCTTGTGGTATACGTGGGATTATAAGAATCCAAGGAACCTGCTTGAAATAGGATCCGTTGTATCGTATACACCAAGAAAATCGATGATGAGTCTATCATATTTACACCATGAGACCGAAACTTTAAACTATTTAAAAGAAAATAAATCCGTTGTAGAATGTATCTACAGAAAGTGACGTGGATATGAATAAGGAAATATGTGCCTCTAACTTCATTGCATATTACGTTTCTATTTTTTGCGGTATTATAGACTTCGAATACACATTTCACGCCGTTTGTGAAGTTGTAAACGTTAAAATATTTCTAAAGTGTATAAAAAAAGATAATAAAAAATATAACGTAAGATAAAAAAGGTCCTGATGAACATGAGTCAAAAGATTACTATTTCCAAAGTTAAAAACAATTTTTGGTTTCGATTAAAGCGAACGAATTGTTTGCTTCAGAAGCTACTGCGCTGTCTAAAAAAAGTGCATTATTTCATAATTTCAGTTTATAATCATCGGTCATTGATTGTCGACGAGTACATTATACTCTTAAAAAATCCTCACTAAAATATTTGTTGACACGTAACACGATAGCTGAAGTGAGCAAGTCACTGGTTTTAACCTAAACGAATGTTTATCAAGCCTTTTTTTAGTTACAGATATTTAAGTTATGAAATCTTGTATTATCACCATATTTGCATAGATATAAAGAAAGCTGAATTCTGCGCTTCGTTTTGCACTACAGTAATTCTTCTCTTGGCGCTCGCTACGATCTCTCCCGACGCCGCTCGCGACTCATCCCCACCACTGGGGGGAATCCCCCCGGGTTCTAGCCGACACGTCCCGGCTGTTGATACTTGGGGTAACCATTGAAAGATTAAATGCTTCGTATCTGTGAGACCACACTAATGCAACGGCGAAACTTGTTTATTGTTACCTATATCGCTATAATTTTTTTTTGGAAACATTGCTGAGAATGGAGTGATTAAAATAAGACCAAACACGATAGAATTTGGATTATATTTACTTAATTACAATTGAATATAATAACGAAATGAGTGTTACGGTAGAAGCGCCGAAGACACAGCCGTCGGCACGTGCCCGCGCTCGATAATCAGGTGGATCAAATTCGTCGCGGATGCCCTCCCGACACTCGTCGACATTCGTTTCTGTGTTCCTCAAGGAACGTCGACAAGCTTTTGAGTCGAGCGCCGGGAGGGCATCCGCGACGAATTTGATACTCTTGATTATCGAGCGCGGGCACGTGCCGACGGCTGTGTCTTCGGCGCTTCTACCGTAACACTCATTTCGTTATTATATTCAATTGTAATTAAGTAAATATAATCCAAATTCTATCTTGTTTGGTCTTATTTTAATCACCATAATCTCAGCAACATTTCAAAACAAAAATTATTGCGATATATGTAACAATAAAAAAGTTTCGCCGTTGCATTAGTGTGGTCTCACCGATACGGAGGCATTTAATCTTTTACGCTCGGTGCGGCTGCCGAAGCCGGTGCTTACATAGTAGCCGTGCTCTTAAGATACGGCCGAAATTTCTAAGAACCGAAAGTTCACCTATGTACGCTCGGCGCTCGCGGCCGGTCCCGAGCAGCGAGTGCCAAGGGAAGAATTACTGTATTTATTTGCTCGCCACTGTAATTCTATACTCTGGCTACGCATGCGGACGAGGCAAAATCTACTTGTCTGTGCTGAGTCTTATTCTACTTGGGCCCGATTCAGACGAACATCACAGGCAGTGGGACGAGTATGTATATGGCCGTTCGGGACAAAATTCATAACTTCTAAACTAATCCATTTTCGACCTAAAATTTCAACCCTTAATACTTTTTTAAAGATAATACAAAGATGAATCTGCTGTTTCAAAAAATATACAATTTCGTTAAAACATTGATTGACAAAACATTTCGTTAAAACTTATTGATATTTACTATTGCAATTTGTTGTTAACTGAACGTTCGCTAACTTTTTTTCGAAATGTTTTTCTATAATCGACTAATTTACTCGTTAGATTGTTTGACCGTATATTGCGTGCGACTGCTGTCCTAAAAATGAACATGGCACCTAGAAATTGGAGGTCTACAATAGAAATTGTTGTACAACTGTATTGCAAAAGCTAGGACACTGAACGCATCAATAAAGATTTTCAAGTGAAAAATCACTTTTTAATTTTCTTTTGAAACTGAAGTAAAAATATGATAAACATTAAACATAGAAAATTCGAACAAATTGTTAATATTGGCAAAAATTATTCTGCCACTTGGAAGGTCTCATAATACTCATAACGTATCTTATGCAAATCAGAATAATCAAACTAACATTGAGTAAAGTGAGGTGCTTAAAAGAATGCATCGAAAATTAGAATTCTCATGTATCATGTTTAACAACAAATTGAAGGATTCACTAAAAATTGTGGGCTGTATTAAAATCTACGTGTTTTTATTACTATTTTAAGATATAATCAGCTATGAATTTTAAATTTCAGTTTTATTACTCTTGTCCATTGCCCGACACACTTTGGAACAGTCCTATCTATGTCCCAAAAGTTACTGCGCAGTAAAGTTTCACGTATCATTATCAATGTTTGGAAAACCTAATGGACAATACCGCCGGGCCGTTACAATATATTCCAATAGTATACTCCACTGCACAGTAACTTTTGGAGCAATCTGTGGAGGATAGAATTATACAGTATGTTCTCCAATTCGTATCAGCTGATTATATTTATCAGTTTCTAAAAAATTTTTCTGCTGGAATTTAATTTGAACAACAGTATATCATAATTCCAACGATTTATATAAATTAAGCCTTTGGTAACTAACCCCTAACTGGAAAAATATAAATGACATCATATTATTTATCAATATGAGGGTTCACTCATATTGACTCACATTGACAGGGTGGCCCTTGAAAAAGTATAGGCCACATTTTGTTTTATTATAATAAATAAAGCGCACGTAAGGCACATATAGCTTACTGTATTTCTTTCGTTGTTTCTAAAAATTAGTAGAAGTACTTTCTTCAAAATGTTGTACCATTCTATCGCACCCAATTTGTGTGTATTTTATCCCGTCACATTGTCACCAATTTTCCTGATATCACATTAGGTGCACCACTGGGCAATCTCCCATTTCTTTACCAATAACATTAGTTAATATTTAAATCCTTCTGGGATAGTTTAATACTTATATCAATCAAGCTCATTTCTTTTCATTTTCCCAATTTGTTTATTAAGCATGCAAAAATTGTCAATAGAACCATTAGTTTGTATTATAATTATATGGTATTGTCATTTATTTATGCTAAGGAAGAAAGTCGAGGAAGAAGATAGTACCTACATATGTGCATATACAGGTAGACGATATTTTTATATTAGAATTTTATTAATAATTGTCTCTTAATATATTAATAAAACGTTCTTTTTATTAACCAGTATTACTGTAGAATACTAAAATGAAAATATTGTAAAATAAAAACATCTGAAGAAATGGCGGCAATTGTCCTTACGATTGCATCATTTTCCCTCATAAAAGTCACTAATAAAGAATGGGTTACCTATTGGTACACCTAATAAACTATTTAAAAAATTTCCGGGTGTAAAAATAAATCGGGATATAAAAGAGCTGTGAACTAGCTGCGAACTGTAGTAGAATATGGACCACAAGTGTTGCGACATCAACGAGTGCTGACATTCGAGAGTTTAATTTACCAACTCGCTATATCGTTTCTACCAACTATACCAATGGGCCCTCTGAGTCGTTAAACTTACAAAGTCTGCCATCGGTTGTGTTACAGTAATAAACTATGATAATAAACGAACCAGACAAAAATAGGAGCCTCTGGAAAAAGTCATTGGATAATTCTAATCTCCCACAACAACAGATGTACATAAATTTTAAGTTTAGCCTTTGTAATACTTTCCGTCCTATGCCCCCCCCCCCCCTAATTTGCGAACCACGGACGTACAAATTTTTAGCAATTTTAAAATCTTAGCAATTTGTTACTTTTTCCACACTACAATTTTTAGATGATTAATTTTTGTTCCCCCGAATACAATAGTTCAAATAGCTGCATTGAAATTGAGAAAAAAGTTAATCAATTCTGTTGTTAGTCTTTCTGTATATTATAGCACTTTCCTATAGTATATTAGCAAATAAATGAAGAAAAACTTTCACAATAATATCTAATTTCTGAAATTAATTGAAGATGAATGACTGACGTACATTTATCGAAATAATTTAATCGATTTCTATTAATCAAACTCAGTTACATTTCTGTTTATGGTCATAAAGATAATACATTCGTGCTCATACATATCGGTAGACAAATAATGTTTAATGAGTTACGTTACAGTATTTAATGCTTTATAAAATATCAATGTGCATAGTAAGAAATATTTTAAAAAGCTTTTTTAAATAAACTGTATCGCAGACTTGCCTTTTCGAACACTAAAGATAATAGACAAATGTTTTATATTAATATTTTACTAATTCTGTTAACGTTATATATTTTAATGAAACGACTTCTGTGTTAATTAATACGCCTTTAAAACATTGTAATAACAGTTGTAAGATTATTACAGGGGTATTAACCTAACTTTATCCCTTGGAATATGTCCTTTGTTTTTGATAATATTAAAAAGTTTTTCAGATAAGAATTGAGTGGCCTCGAAGGAGGCAAAAGTGGGCGTAACTATCTTTTTGATAGGTGGATGCATAGAGGGCACATGAAGGTCAAATGTTTAATGGAATTATATATTTATTTACTTGAAAACGATAGCCATTTTAAAGGTGAATACAATGACCTGCGGCATGACATCTTTCAAGGTCGCCAAAGGTCGAATAAATAGAATCTTCCGAGTCCTATTTAACGGAGCTACCTCGAAGTGATATTTCGTTTAATCTTCGTTTCTTGAAAACTTCTTGAATTACTTGCATTGATGTTTTTGCTCGTAATTTGGATGAATAAACGGAATATTACATCGCGATAGCCTCACAAACTTTATACAAGGGTATAAAGTATTGCGGCACATGTAAAAAGTAACTTTGTGATATATTTTGTTAAATAACACTTTAGTGACCGCCCAATTATTTTCTTAAAATTTGAATTTTTTATGTATACAGATATATTTCAAAATATAGTTGTTCCAATGTAGTGCAAGCAAGTGTGTTAAGGTTTGTTTAAAAACTTGTAGATAGAAATTATTTGGATCGATTGATAAATAAATTCAAAGATTGTTTTATTACGCGATATTTATTATTCGTAGAAAATTGATAATAATAATGATGAATAATATTCTTTAACACGTAGGCCCAATGGGAAAAAATACTAATACATAATACAAATACATACATATAATTTGCACAAGGATTTTTATCATAAGTTACAAAATTGCATATATCAATTTTATTCTTTCTTCCTTGCATCCGTAAAACTTGATTTCCCTTTACAAAAGAAGTATAAAATCCACATGCAACAAGAAATTACATATACATAATACACGTATACATTTATCGAATTGTATACTGTCGAGTAACTTAAATAAATAAAGCATCGAAGGAATTCCACAATGGCAGCGTGCATCGATTGGTTGAATAATAATCCAATCGTTACGAGAGTGATTAAGTCATTAACAAATCCACATCCAAAGGGTATCGCCTTCAAATTCTATAAACAGAAACGTTAAATGAAAAATATCTGTAAAAGTTAGTTCCATTTATCTTCGCAACCGTGAAATGGAAACGCTGACAAAAGATTGTACGTCATTGTAATATTTACCTGTACTTCTTCGTGCACTTGAAGGAAATGATAAAAAGCGATGGAAAAGTGCACAATTATGTAAAAGTTTTGCCACGTTGGCATGTATTTATCGTATTTAATCCTAGATGTGACCTACAAGGAGTATAGAGAACATTATTATTACCGCGAATGTAACACGAAATTAATGTATTCATTCTATGGTTACGCGACTCAGCGACCATGCGATAAAGAAGACCCTTCGTAAAATCAAACCGGTTTACTCGATCTTGGTTATTCAAACTAGTATTTATATCATATCCGCACTCACTGTAAAATACCACTTACATGCATGTACCACTGATATAACTAGTACCCGACCGGTCTTCCGATATTATTCTACTGGACACCACATATGTTACTACATATCGTATTTTTGCAAATATGTCGTGTCGCTTCGATTTCAGCGCAAAAAGAATTATTTTTGCACGATTTCGAAACACGAAAACAGTAGAAATGATTGCTACAGTGTGGTGTTTTCCATAATATTATCACATTAATCACACAATACAACTGTGGTGTCGATAATTTCGATAGAATGAACAGTAATTTGTACCACTGAGTGTAAAGCTTACATTAATTTTGAACTCGTCGAGACCCAAGCGTGGTGAACCAGGGAACCAACTGGGACCCTTCCAGATAGCAGACAACTTGTCCGACAATGTCGACATCCTTAAGCTTTTTTCGATCAGCTGTATCGAATAAAATATCTGCGACATGTGAAAATAATTAGGTTATCAATTGAACAGGTGCGTTGAGTAAATTGTTTTACGTACTCGATATAATCATTTTATGGCTCATGAATACAATTGAATATACATGCACATTAATAATTTATTGGAAATGTGTTTGCAACATGCTACATATAACTGTCCCAGTTTATAGCTGTTATATCATTGTCATTAAATATATCGAATACAAGAGCTACAGGTTAATCGTTCACTAAATCGCGGATTATGTACTTTTAAAATCATGCCGCTCGTATACGTAATTGCATAACGAATTATCATTTTACGTAACAGAATGATCGCGCGTTTCACGTTCGTTGGAGATTGATTTGAGGTCTGGTAAATGGGAACAGTTATGTGCACAATTGTAATAACGCGAAGCACAGTATCTCACCTGTAGATACAGGGGATTAAACGACTGAGGGCTAACAACTAAACCATAAATTATCTCGTTGTTCTTCTCTTCTTCCATGTATGTACCAAACAGTCTGTCCCATATAATGAGAACGCCACCATAATTTTTGTCCAGACAATACAAATTGCAACCTGTTCAAAATGCATGATAATTTTAACTACTATTATTCTCATAGTAAAAATATGATAAGTGTGTATTAATTATTTATATTTTTACGGATAGAACATGTGTTTCTCTTCTCTTACCATGATGTACGCGATGATGTTTGGGTGTGTTGAATACTAATTCTAACGGCCCAAGATCGTCGATGACAGTCGTGTGAATCCATAATTGGTAAATTAAATTAAACTGATTATGTGCGATGAAATGCGACGGTGGTATAAATAGCGCGAGAGGTAAATAGAAAATCTGTAAAAAGATCGTGTATCATTATACGATATAATGCAGTTCGTAAAAAGTTGGCATTAAGACTATCAGAAAATAATACTATATTCGTAACTTTCGTAGTACGATATAATCGGACACCTTGTGTTTGATGTAATTTTATGCGAAACGTACTTGTATAAATTCAAGAAAAGTGGAACAAAGACATAGCAACGAGTTTGCATTAGTTTTGAGTAGGGAAGGATTTTCTGTGGACTAGAAACAAACAGAAGTACATATCTCTAACGAGCAAATTGTGCAAAGTAATATACCTTTTCCAGAGCAATAATGTTCTCATCAATTTTCTCAATGTGCAACATATTATTTTGAATAAACATCATTTTATTTATTCATTCGTTGTGGAAACAACAAAGACAGCCAGAGAACAATGATTAAAGATAGAACTTAATGTGTGTTCAACGGTGTGGTGTCAAATGAAAATAGAATTTATATAAATTAAAATGACAAAAATCCTAATTTAGTACGAGGAAATGAAAGGCTATAGCCGGGTAAGGTAGTCAAATGTGCCCTTAAACCAAATTTAACTTGTGAGGTGTCATTCGATAGCTTATCAAGAAAAACCAATTCGTACCAAGTTTCAACCCTGCAGCTCGACTGGGAGGGTAGTTACAGGGAAAAAAGCAAAATACAGTTTTTCCGCAATATCTTCCATTTTAGCGCATAAAAAATTTTGAAAAAAATCTGAGACATTGCAGTTATGGAGGCACATATTGTAGAATTTTTACAGCTTTTCAAATTACAAACCCGAGCTGTAAAAAATGAAAAACGGAAAAAAATGCTGAAAAACGCCGATTTTGTATTGAAGGAATTGGAGACACACTTTTATATTTTTTTTGTAGGTACATATTAGCGGTACTATTGCTCTCAATTTTTTTCAGATTTTTGAATTTGGTGCGCCGCAGTCAAAAAAATTAAAAACCGATTTTTTCGTCGTTTTTTGCGTGTCAGAGTAACTTATACGGCGAACTTTTGTCTAGTCTTTGCGAAATAAGTGTATTATGCTATGTTTAATGTTTTTATATTCAGCAGATCACCATAGATATCGAAGAGGATAAATAATACGTAGTGATTGAGGTCGTGTCAGTCGCTCTATATCCTAAAGTATTCACAATATTTTCAACGGCGTCAATAGTCCCGCGGCAAAGTGTCGGACTCATAAACCGCTGCAAACTTTTTGTAGGTTCGAGTCCCCGAACTTAGGTTGATTTTTTTTTCTGCGAATTAACTTTTTTCTTATTTCCATGTAAGCCATATCTTATTTAGCAGAGATAATGAATGATAAAAATAACGTTCAACTCCGTTGCCATAAGCAAAACCAGAATATCCTTAAATTCGAAGTTAGATCGCGTCATATTAATAGTAAAACATATAGATGCTATATAGATTACAAACCTAATACAATAGGTTATTCGGGTATAGAACGTTATTGTTGCGAATGTGCGAACGGTAACCGTACCGTCAGGTGCGGTTCGCACATAGCTGCATTAACTTATTACTTCTCGCATGCCCGGTTCCTTTCAGAAATTCTTAGACCCGCGGAAATATTAAGTTCTCTATTTCTTCTTCTTTTTCTGCCTTTCCACCTCATTCGAAAAAAATAAGTATTTCTAAAACAATATAGTTGCTACAACATAGTCGTTACTACTCCTTCATAATTTTTAAAGATAAGTACCTTTGAAACAATAACATTAATATAGTAGATGTTAAACCGTACCGTAATTGCCAAGATGCGTGACAAAAAAAACGATAGCACCGTGGGCGCTCCGAAATCGAATATTACCGTACATTAAAGATCAAAATATTAAGAAAATGTTCTTAAAACATTGGTAAACAAATATTAATCGTTGTCATATAGTTGGGAATAAGAAAAAAGTTAATTCGCAGAAAAAAAAAATCAACCTGAGTTCGGGGACTCGAACCTACAAAAAGTTTGCAGCGGTTTATGAGTCCGACACTTTGCCGCGGGACTATTGACGCCGTTGAAAATATTGTGAATACTTTAGGATATAGAGCGACTGACACGACCTCAATCACTACGTATTATTTATCCTCTTCGATATCTATGGTGATCTGCTGAATATAAAAACATTAAACATAGCATAATACACTTATTTCGCAAAGACTAGACAAAAGTTCGCCGTATAAGTTACTCTGACACGCAAAAAACGACGAAAAAATCGGTTTTTAATTTTTTTGACTGCGGCGCACCAAATTCAAAAATCTGAAAAAAATTGAGAGCAATAGTACCGCTAATATGTACCTACAAAAAAAATATAAAAGTGTGTCTCCAATTCCTTCAATACAAAATCGGCGTTTTTCAGCATTTTTTTCCGTTTTTCATTTTTTACAGCTCGGGTTTGTAATTTGAAAAGCTGTAAAAATTCTACAATATGTGCCTCCATAACTGCAATGTCTCAGATTTTTTTCAAAATTTTGTATGCGCTAAAATGGAAGATATTGCGGAAAAACTGTATTTTGCTTTTTTCCCTGTAACTACCCTCCCAGTCGAGCTGCAGGGTTGAAACTTGGTACGAATTGGTTTTTCTTGATAAGCTATCGAATGACACCTCACAAGTTGAATTTGGTTTAAGGGCACATTTGACTACCTTACCCGGCTATAGCCTTTCCTTTCTTTTCTTTACCAACACAATTTCGAAACGACATTAAAGCTACTCTTTAATCGTTCTGCTCATTTTTTGTTATTTGTTAACAAATAGTGTTCAGCAAAAGTCGTATTTATAAAAGTATAATTAATCAAAAAGTACGAAAGTTATAATGAAATGCAACTTCTAACAATTTTGTTCATTCCGTTCATTCTTTGTAGTGTGTTAATTAATATCGTTCAGTTGAAATGCAATTCAGAGACATAGGCTTAAATAAAAATGGCAAAAATTGTCGCCAAATACAACGAAATAACGAAATAATCTTTTTCAAGTACTTTTACAAAAGAACTTCCAACAATTGCGAAACAGCGCTGGAGCTACTCTCGCACGTTCTACCCATTGTCTGTCATTTGTATAATTAAATGATTGCAACTGCTGTTGCATGTACACAGTTCACCGATTGTACCCGTTTCCATTTGTGGTGCGCGACTACCCACAGGATCGTGCGTATGAAACTCGAGCAATACTCACGAAGTTACACCAGTGTTGCAAAACGGATTGCCGCAGACCGACCGCGAGATTGAACTCCTCGCTGCTATGATGCACTTGATGGTGAGCCCATAAAAAGTGTACCTCTGTAAATGGGCGAGAAATACTATAAATTGGTCAAGTAGGGGGTCAACAATCACACACATGGTTGGATAGGAATTTAACCATGGTTACTGCGGTGAACCCAGTAGTAACAGAAATCCACCCCAACGGCAGTGGCACACCAAGTCCATACTGAATCCCAGGGCAGATTCCACCAGGAATATTTCTCGTAAATTAAGATGTACGTATAATATTCGGCGCCACGGGAGCATATACTGAAAAGTTTCGTTAACGAAATTCAAATTAAACCTATCCGACTTGCGGTTAAAAAGTAACATTCTTGCGAACAGAAACAATCGCAACTGATCCCATTGTCATTTACAATGCATAAATTAGTTACAGCGGGTGATTCAATTATTATGAATAATTCGAAATTATCACTCGTTTGAAGTTTCATCAAGAATAAAATTTAAATGCGCTTTTTCTATTACAAAATATACTGTTATGATTTGAGTACTCGCGTGTACGCACGTCCACAGCATGGTATCCTATAATGAAGTAATTCGTTTAAGAACCTTGTTCGTTATAAGATACATACATATACAGCAGAACCTCTACAAGTCGAACACCTCTATGATCCAAGAAAAGAACATGAAAATGTACGTATTATAAATTCAATTTATTATATTCACATTTTATACAATGAATACGCCTGTAAATTTATAAAAAATTATAAAGAAGATGAGGATAAGGGGTCGTGAATTCTACTTCTCTTGACGAACTGCCCGTTCGTTGTAAGCGTTTCGTTTAATGAGCAAAACTATTCGTTATGGGATACCCTGCTGTATTACTTAACAATACAAAAATAAATAGTAATCAAGAAAAACAAACATATGAGCCTGAAATATTAAGTCACACTTATGTACATGTATACGAATGATCAATGGTAGCATAAATCGTTACAAATATTGTCTGTTACAAATATGCGTCTTACTGTATATTGATTAAACCAAACACTGTTGCGAATATATAAAAATACAATTAAATTCTGGATCTATATGCTTAGAATAAAAGAGACATTTATACTTCACTATTATCGGAACATATTTTTCCATCTGTTCATAATAATTTGGTCACCCACTGTACGTATTAGATAGTCCGGGAATAAATTGCAGTTTTTAGTTGCCTAATATTTAGTTCTTTGTACACTATAAACTTAAAAATGCATGTTTATTATGCCATGTATATACAGTTACTCACAAAATCAGGCGTACATGTACGTGTATGTTGCTAATAAAAATTGGTGGAAAAATGAGTGCAAACACACATATCTGTTAAGCATAAACAAATGATACATTTTATTTGAACTTTTTTTGTGAATATACGATTGAAATATACTGCAATTTCACTTTTGAATATGTGTGCCTGTGTTCATTTTCCCATCAGTTTTCATCACAAACATAGGTGTACGCTTACTTGTCTGAGTTACTGTATGTATGCACCATTTTATAGTATACACGACTCGCTATAATTTATTGATTCAACTTTCGTTTCCTACATTGGCGTGTCATCAGTTTAGCCTGTCGATGTACCAACTAAAAGGAAGCAGATGTGTCCAATATTTTTGCACGAATTCAAAATAGGACATGCATTTGGTAAAGATACAACTACTGGAAACCCAGTGCAAGATCGATTTCCACGATATTGTGGTAGCAATGACAGTTTCCATCAAAAAGCAGATCAAGTGCAATCCTTAGCCCATTAAAAACCACAATTTACAGCAAAAAGTTGAAAATAAGTCCTCACGCATAACACTTCGGAAACTACGTAATTGTCGAAAACTCATTAAAAGAAGCAAGAACGCGCGATAAGCGATAAACACCGGGCCTAAAAATCACAGTTTATTTCTGGGCAACGTAATATATTTAAAAGATAAACATAATCCCTTGGTATGATTACTAGAGGAAATGTGAGACCTACAGATTCAAACGTTTTTACGGTGCACTTTAGGATGCGTCAGTGGAAGTGCGTGAAGTAACAAAAACTAAAAATACGTTTTAGGTTCGACCCCGCACAAATAGATTTCGTCTCTCTACACGATGTAAACAGCCTCGTATTTATCATTAAACACTTTGTTCTTGTTTTACAGAAATAGAAAACGAAGAAGATTCAATATTCACGACAGCGTTACAGATGTTGTTTATATACAAACTGCATGCAAGTATTCTTTTGCTTTTGTATGTTGCGTTACAATATATTATTAAATACGGTGATCTTACTAAGTACATTGTAAATACATTATTAATTATGTACGACTATGTGAACAATAATGGACTCGACGGTACAATTGCACAAAAATGTTAATCTTATGTTATAATTTTATTATACAGTGTGTTTCGCTTAACCGGAACCGGTGGAATATCTCGCGAGGGATTATAGTTATAAAAATAAAGTTTTTATAAAAGTCATCTGGTATAGAGGGGGGCATTGCATGGTCTAAATAATTTTTCTGTAACTGTAGTAATTGGGGTGATATGTAGGTAAAATTAGGTTTTTACAAGCAGAACGCTGCATTTTTTTGTTCATAATGCAATAGTGTAGCAGAAAATGGCATAAACAAAATACGATGGAGTCAGACTCGTACCAGACTGATTCATTCATTTTTGATCAAATGTTCCTGGTACGGAAACGATGTTAATATTGTAACAAACCCGAGGAGCTGACTATAAGTAAAGAATGTAAAGTTCCACTTACACTCTCCTTACATATAATTTTAATTAAAATATTAATGATTTACGAAGGAAGATTATAATCGTATGTAGAAGAACAAAGAACAAAATATTAAGAATGGTCGAAACACAATTTTTGAACCGATTATTTACAGAGAGATCCATTGTTTATGCTCAACGTTTCACATCTGCACAATATTGGCATTGTTTCCATACCAGAAACATTTGATTAAAAACAGAAGAATCGGTCTGGAACGAGTAGATAGCAAGGAGGTCGTTGTGTTCATCTCAACAAACGCTATCACATTATAAGTACAAAAATAGAGGGTTCCATTTAAAAAAATTAAATTGACTTCGATATCTCCCCTACTATCACAGTTACAGAAAAAATATTTTCGTCACGTAATGTACTTCTGGATATCAAGCATTATTTGGGAGAATATTTTTTTATAACTTTAATTTCCCTCGCGATATTACAGCATTTCCAGTTAAACGAAACGCTCATGAATACAATAAAATTTATACAGCGTCTCCTGTACGAGATGACAAATCCGGAACTTTTGTATTGGTGGGGTGAATCTGAACATCTTTTATCGTTACCAAAATGTTGATCGCAGCTTCGTTTTTGAATTATTAACGAAAACCACTGGCCAATCAGGGCGCCCGTAGAGCCCGCGCTTAACCAGGGGTTCTCAACCGCGCTCACAGCCGCTCACAAACGCTTGTCAGTCGTGGTCGTGAACCAACCCACCGGCATAGCGTGCGAGCGCGGTTGAGAGTCACGCTTTTGGGCGCGCACTCTACGGGCGCTCTGATTGGCCAGTGTTTATCATTAATAATTCAGAAACGAAGCTGCAACCAACATCTCCTACAGGATAGCCTGTATAGAAATTCAGAAAAATCGTTCTTGTTTCGGTCTAATGGTCTTTGTATTTTGTTGTCCATTAAATTAAAAGTATCTCCTATTTTTCTTATTTAAAAAGACGCCGTAGCAGCTATTGCTTAAAAAATGCAATTTCAGTCAACAACGTGTTACGTGATTTCTGTGATGAAATTTCGACAGGAAGAAAAGTATTTGCAATTTCTACACTGATATAACAAAGTATTGTAGAAAGATTGCCTTATCGTGTATAATTCATAAAACGAGTTTTTGCCCAGTATTTTTTCTCTTTCATTTTTTTCGGTAATAATACCATATGTATATTATTATGTGAGAATAAATTTCCTCTCAAATACAGCGAATAATAATAAACGCAAAAAAATTCAGACGGAAATGTATGATAATAAAACTTGGATAATAAAATGTTACCTATGCTTACCGGCCAGTTTCATGCAACAACCAGTGTGATAAAGATGTCACTTGATCGTTTAAACGAAACTTCTTTTTCTTGGACACCAATATCAGTTGCTCCAATACGATAAGGACAAAAAAGGGTAGCCATACCTATGCACACATATATCTTATCTTAATTGATGTAACTAATGTAACTAATTTATGTTTGTGTACAATTCGACTATCAACAATAAACATTTCGTCATTTCGTGATGTTACTATTGCACTACTGCATGCAACGATCGATAACACATTGGGAAACTTTACGAACATGGACAAAAATGTGGACAATTTCGAAAATAACATTAGAATACAAAAGGAGTCTGTGGAGCCCCATTTCATACGTTTTTAGATAAACCCTAATGACATACACTGATATATACTAATTACTTTTCTCAGTGGCGCAGCTACATATAACGGCGCCCTAGAATCAGAGCAACTAGAATCAGTCGGCCCCCTTGTTCATGGAAACAAGTAGATTTGAACATTTAGTTTAAATACATATGTGTAAGTATTTCGATTAAAACCTTACTTAATAACAATTTATTTGAGATTCAAGGCATTGCAAAAATAAAATATTCAAATTAAAAAAATATAAATACAATAATTTATTCATCAGAAATTTTTTTTACGGATCTTTTCACATTTTTTTTCACCCTTTCCAATTTTCCACCCTCATGAATCGTGCGCCTCGAGCAGTTTGCTCCGACTGCTCCGCGATAACTACGCCACTGACTTGTGTATTTGGTTAACAGTTAACTGAAGAAATTATAATAGATTTTTTAAACCAATTGAAACTTTACTCACGATATTTGTATAGGTGCAAGATATATAAATACCAAAAAAGAATGCAACGGAAAAATTATAAATGCTCTCGTATAAATTTTACGAACACTCAGCAACGTCACAAAATTACACATTAATAATATATAATTAAATTATAATTAAACATAATTGTAATACATTATTCCCTGAATAAATAATAAATCGACTAATGAAACAAAAAAAACAAGAATCAGCAAACGATTACTGATGCGAGACTAAAAAGAAAACATTGCTGTGCGCTATAATTAACTAAAACAACGCTCAGTAAAGTAATCGGGTTACCTGCTGTTGATAATCAGGAACTTCGTGCGGGAACTCGAACGTTGTTTCGTAGGGGTTAACGAGGTACCAAAGTTTCCCTACTTGCTTCAGTTGATGGACCAAATCAACGCAAGAAACGTTCATTTTGTTTGTTGATACGTGCTACACCATAAATTTTCTGGTAGCTCCTACTGGATCACGAAACAAAGTAAACACACTGAAGCATGCTAATACCATCCGATTCTGTTTTAGTCATCGAACTGCGTGCACGCATCGTTTATATACGTAAGTTCGAGCTACCGAGGACACGTGAGTATGCGCGCGCGATGTTTCTTTCACGGCCGTATGTGGTAAAGGCGCGACGATGATGAGATACGATAACATTTTTTTTTTTAAATTCAACCATTCCGAATATGTCACTGTTTGTTTAAGATAAAGAACATTATTTGATTATATCAGATTTCATTTCAGGTCCTATCTTATTGAAAACCACAGTCTACGTGCGCTTCTACTATCTCTGCAGTTTGAAGAAATTTATTTCTGTACTCTTTTTTTATAATTAAAAAGCATATTGCTGAGAGATAGTATGGATTGAAAAAGTCTGATGATATTTGACAATTTAGTAATTCGTTTATTACAACAAATTCTTCATCCTACATTTTTTTTATAGAGCATATACTTACAAACATAATGTGGTTGTAATTAATTTAGTAGCTAATAAATGCAGTGAAATTTGTATGGAATAAATTTTCCTCGTATGCTTTCTAGAGAAATTTCTTAAAGTAATTAAATAACGAAGACCAAACTCAAATTAGCATAAAGAAATTGCTTGCGAAATACTCTGTAGATCATAAATGTACAATACATAAATTTCTATTACTAGTGAAGTTTAAAAGCTATATTTTTGGCAAATAGAAAGAGAGTAACTATTATTTTATAAATCGCTTCCCCTTCCCCGTGTGTCAAATATTACGAGTAAATAATAACGTCAACCAGGATAAGTCGCACGAAACTGTCCAAATGTTTCTAAGATCTCGTGAGAGAGGAAAACTGCGTGATACACCACTGTGTGCAAACCTTCGGTATGTCTGACACTGCACTGACGGCAGACAGGGTGTTTCATAACGTGAATTAATTATTCGCGCAAGAATGGACAAACCGATAAATTATAGTATTATGTTTGAGATTGTTTCAAGACTTCGTATATCAAATTCAACCCTTCGATCAATTCTTAATTTTTAACATGTTTACATTCCTTCGCTTGAATCACTTGCAAAATATATAACGTGTCTAGTTGTACTCTATAGTGTGCGAATCTTATTGTTAATTTATGGAAAATGGTCATATAAAAGAAAGGAAGAAATCACGTAAGATGTTTAAGCTATAATGATACGGGTAATTGGTAATTCCATTCGGTTTTATCCTTTCTATGAATATTAAATAGTATTTTTAATTTTTTGTTATGTCAACCCTATACATATAATTTCTTTGCTTGTGAGTTAATGACAACTGAGGCAAGTTCAACGACCTTGATACAATTTTTAAGTTAAACTTGTGCTACGTGTTTACTTAAATTCACAATGTGCAGTCAAATCATAAAACCGGCATTCCGAATGCAAATATTTGTAACTATGCATTTTGTAGGTAGAATAAACTGAAAATTTGTTTTTGAAAAAAAATGAGAATTCGACGAAATTAAAAATACATTATTATGATGAATGTACAAATTATAGTAATTTCATGACAGTCTGTTCTTAATTCATTGTTCTTGTGTTCAAGTAGATATACTTACACTGTCTTACACTATAGAACAGTAAAATTGAAATTATGATTAATTACTGTTTACTTATTATTTATTTATTTCAGGTTTAAAAGGTTTAATTATATACATTATGAAAAATGTATAAACAATGTAAAAGTCTAACAATTATTAAACCCATCTTCGAATTTATACATTTTGGACTGAAAAATTATTCCTCTTAAAACAATATTACAAATTAGTCATTACTCTTTAAATTGAGAGCGACACCTAACAAACGCATGTATCAAAATAGATGTAATAAATGTTTATTGTATATTACGTACTTGTATGTAAAAGTTTTAGTATTTTAAAATCTCTATGTGTTATTGACTAAACGCATAAATATGTTAAATTTGAATAAAAAATGATTCACCATATTTTATTAAGAAACACACGTAATCATTCAATTATGCGACTTAATTTATGAGGAAGAATTTGAAATGAAGATGCATCTAAAATTATGCAGTAATTACATAGTTTACCGACAAGGTATAGAAGTTCCTTATGTGAAAGATAAATTAGCATTTGTGACAAAGTTATTTGCGTAGAGATATCTGTGCCTTTAAATAATTATAGTTAATTTGGTGGAATGTAAATTGTTTACAAATAATTAAGAATAACGCAGTATTGTTTATTTGCTACTATTATTTAATGTGTTATTTAACACACATACATTATTGAGGTAATAATGTATATTTGTATGATATATTTTTATGCAAATATAACACAATGTTGTATAGTAAACAGATGCACCTGCGCGATCGCATAATCTGTTTCGTGTGATTGACAGTGAATCATTCCGTTTATAAATATATTTGTATGCACGGTTCATTTTATATTCTATTCCGCTTTATTTATTTGTATTATAATTCATATCGTATTGACATTTGTACATATATTTATAAATTAATTATCAGCAGTATCACACGGTTGGTCGAAATAATCGGGAGCATGACCCTATTAACATTTCCTGCGAGAAATACGTGGAACCACAGCATATCCTTCCCAAATACTGTATAATAATTTTTTTCGGCTAATTGTATAGCTAACAAGATTACAAGACAATTCTTTTTTAAACATGATGTTTGAAGAAGGATCGCAATTACATACTTGCACACAAAATTTTCACATAATCTGGCAACGTTGCACTTGCTCACAATATGTAAACAGATTACAATAGTCTACTACTTTTGAATTATCAGCAAAAAGTATGTCATTAACGATATATGTATGTACTTTTATTTTTGTTTATCAGTATATTAATTTGTTTACGATTAATTTAATTAATGAATCTTTCTTGCGACAGACTGATTTTGGCATTATCACATTTATTGTAATCATTATAGTACTCATGCTTTTTTAATCGAACTACAAATGCTTTTTTATAAATAAGTCGTGAATAAGATATTTTTGCTGATATTACCGGCTGCATTATTTGCGATTAATTTCTTCGTTCCTTTTCTTCATGAACGTTTTTAATTCTTCCTACATGTTTGTATTTCGTAAGTTATTGTATTTAGTACAGAAATGAAAATAAAAGAATTGGAAAAAAAAACTAGGGTGCGCTATACGGAATCGTCTTTCTAACCAGATGGCAATAATGATTTCTGTGTTACCTACATTAAATGTTTATGTCAGGTTGCGCACGTGGAAATTTGAATCACTGTACATTTCGGTACAAAGTTTTAGACAATAATAATTATTCTAGAATAAAAGTATCGAATAACGTAAGTAAAAATATATCTGTCCGTTTTAATTGTTAAATGTACACACGTTATATTTCAAATCTATTATACTAAACGCGACAAGTCAAAGTAGAATTTTTCATAGGTTATGTTTATTGTACGGTTATTGTTCCTTTAATATAACTTAACGTAATTGTACTTGATTAGCTTTTCTAGTTATACAATGAAGATTCAAAAAACGAAAACCACAAACAAAAAGAAGACAAAATCTACTATGAAACGAAAGAAACAATTAAGTAACGTTACTACGGATGACTTTTTCAGTCAAAATTTTGATGACGGTCCGAATATCGAAGATAGGGCCGTGCAAGGTAAGTTCGTATTGTCTGAATGCAGATAAAAACAAAGACACCCTCCTGTATCTTTAAAAACGTTTAACACGCAGGGTGATTCTGTCACCAGTGAACCCAAATGCAATGTTGATGTCTAAACACTGCGGCACGAACTCTGTGGCTTTCCTACAGGGATCTGAAGCGATCAGTGAAGGCACTTATCATTGAGTTGTTAATGGCAACTGTATGACGGCATGTGTCCCAAAATTGAAATGTAGAAGAAAATTCAGTGTACAAATATAAGCAAGTAGCAGTTTCCGCTATAGTAAGTCTTTATTGACAGATCAGGCTCAGCAAGTAAAAGATGTTTGTTATAATGTCAATGCGGTGGCATTGCTTTTGTGTTCATTGGTAAAACAATCCTTTTCTGTACAAATGGCAAAAAAGTGCTTATTGACAAAACATGGTGAAAATTATGTGCACATAACATCACGTGTAAACATTATACTTTGAATTTTATTGTATGTATATCAGCGATTAGCAATAGAATTGCTTTAATTCTTTTTGATAGTAATTTAATATTTTGCAAGCAATTAATTTTAAATTACACCAAAAGAGAAATGCAATTGTTCTAAGCTTCAGAATGTTAGTTACTTAACCAGCAGTTCGCCTATGTAGTTATTTGTTCATTTTCACAGGTGCTGTTTAAAATATAATTAGCCACTGAATTCAAATTTATTCATTTTGGCTATCTTTGAATGTAAGGTGTTTAAAAAAAAGGCTCTAAAGCTTGGCAAACTTATAGCACTCATTGAGGGGAGTAAAAAATCTCTAATCAATGTAGATCCCAAATCAATCATTTTGTTGTAATATTGAGTTTTGCATTTATAAATATCACGTGTTTCCGAGATAGTAAGAAACTTGTTTCCAGTGTTCAATGCTCTTAACACTCTTTATGCTGGACTCTTCAAAGAACTTCTAATTCACTACATAACTCAAAATTAGATATTGGATTGATTTTATGACCTATATGGTGCTAGACAGTTTTTTACTCTTGGTGAATAGTAAAAACCCACACGGTTTTATCTAGTACAGTAAAATCTGCAAAGACTGAATTAATATGGCAAACGTGAACGCTTGAATATGAAAAGTGTAGCAAAGAGCTGGTATGCTCAAGTCACTTTTCAAATGTATCCCCATACATTAGAAGACAGTCTGGAGATGAAAAGCATTATTGAGTAAATTGGGAAGTTCATTGTATCCTTCTTTCCTATTAATACTTACGTTGTGGCTGATTGTTATTATTATTATTCTAATCACCTACCGATATCAATTAAGTGATGGTTATTTCCATCGTGTTGTTTGAAAAGAGGAATGGAAAATTTATTATATTATGTCTATTTATAGAAAATCTTATTTCCAGCTCATTTGCTACTTTTTGCCACTTTAAGATTAGCAATTGCACAGGTAGGTAACATAATAGGTAACAATTGTAGAGTACCCTGTACAAATGATTGGCTAACTTAGGAGTGAATAGTTTTCCTCAGACATGGGAATGATCGGATAAAGTGTTAGTTCCAAACCAACCACAATGACCCATGTCAAATTTCTCAAATAATGTATGGAAATAATATTGTCTAGTACTTAGCAAGAAAATTGTATAACTTCACTGAAAGGGCAGATAAATTTATTTTTAGAGCATGTAATTAAGTACAGTGCAATAAATGCAGTTATATGCATTTAAATACCACTAACATTAAATCCTGATAGAACTATCTGTTACATATACCATATAATTAGAAAATAAAATTTCGAAATGATCTCATTAAATTTTTAGCGCTAACAATGTTTCTAAACATTCTGGAATTAATCAAGTACAATGTCCATATTAACATTATCTACGATTATTTTCATCACGCATAATCTAATGAAACCGAAGAATGCTGTATGCAGAATTAAATGGCTTTAATCAATTCATAAGTTAGAAATATTAAGACCCGAAAAACGGATGACCTTTGACCTTTGACAGCATTATCTTTTTTTCTAAATGCAATCATATTTGTTTCCATTAATGCTTAGTATCATTTTCATCAAATTGTTTACACTGTGCATAGTCAGAAACACTGATTCAATAATACAAACTATATGCATCAATATTTCTGTGACACTACACAATCAGTGTGCAATGTTCAAAAAATTGTATTAGGTCGGTACTATTACAATTGTGATCAAATGTATTCAATCATCAATGTTTGAAATTCTGCAACTGCTTAATAAATTACAAACAAAATATACTTGTTGAAGAAGTATTGCATTTTCTATCTGCTAATAATTATTTTTCCTTACTTTGTTGTCCCGCAATAGGACAAAACACTTGCGAAGATGATGCAAGAAGCACTGATAGCGAAATGGATGCGGTAGAACATAAAAAATCGTTAAAGAAATTAAAAAAAACAGATCCTGAATTCTACTCCTATTTGCAAGAGAATGATAAGAACCTTTTGGAATTTAATATATCAGATGAAGATAATGACGATGAGGACGAGAATGAATCTTTGGTAGATGAACAGGATACTAGACATGTACCTGATGGAGATTTGGAGGTATGAAAGTGAGATACGTATACAAAAGAAGAAGATAAATTACAAATTTGTGTGAACTAATTAAAAGAGTAGAAAATATTTTAACATTTTAATCAAACGATCCTAGGTTGCTAGCGATGAGAGCGATTACGAGGCAGACGAGAACGATTCTGCTCGGGATAAAAGAAAAGTTACACTGCAATTATTAAAAACATGGCAGGAAGAAATTCAGAAAGACAAGTAATATTTTATTGTGTTTTATAAAAATGCAATTTCAATGATTGCAGAATTCAATATACAAAGTGTTTTCGTTTACGGCGTAAATCTTAATATCTCCGTTATTTTTGCGATACAAAAACCTGTCTGAGAGCAAAATTATTTGCCTTAACTTTCTTGAAGCTTAATGTTAGCTTGAATGGTAATATGGCGTTACAACTTGCAACGTTTGCATGTTAAAATCAAAGTCATTTACATGTCAATGTATCATAGACGCCTGAAATCGACTTTTTGTATCATCTACAATAATATGATATTGAAAATATATCATTGTTATTGATATATGATCGGCGATCTTGAAAGCTCGACAAAAATTATCTTGGGAGAAGGTCATCAATTACAATGTTTGTCAATCTGAGATAAACAACTTTATCCTTAAACATTTTCTTGTATCGGCAAATAACGGCAGATATTACGGTATAGGACATAAACAAAATACGCGGTATAAAGAATAACATTACAAGGGAAAAAATTACGCATATTTAGGCATAAAATATATAGCATTATATAGGTTCGTTTGTAATTTTACAGATCATTGAAGACTATCAAGTGTGCCGTGGAAGCTTTCCATGCTGCATTACAAACGGTAGCTGAATCTGCCGATTCAGATTCCTTACCGTATAAAGTTGAGGGTGGTGTAGGTTGGTTTTCATTTTTTAATACTTTTCTCGAACTTGTTAATCATTATACATACTTTCCATCTAAAGATTTAAATATTTTACAGTGTTTAACGGAGTTGTACAATTGTGTATATTGTATTTACCCGACGCATTTAGGCGATATTTAAATTTGGGAACAGACACACATTTTCAAGCCCACAAGGCTAAAAGGTTTGGGAAAGTGAAGGGAATTCTAAAATCGTACTTGACGGATTTAATTAAGGTAGATATTACTGATATTTTATAATCGATTGTTATCAATTCTAATTGCTTTATAATATGTATATTTTTTCGCAGATTTTGCAGAACGTAACGTCGGCGAATATTCTCACAGTACTTTTGAAACATCTACATCAAATGCTACCCTACATACAGTCGTTTTCGTCGCTAAATAAGCCATTATTAAAGATTTTATTGAAATTATGGTCGAGTGCGGAAGAAACTGTACGCGTTGTTTCATTTCTAAGCATAATACGCATCGCAACCAGTAATCGTGACTCTGTTCTGGAAATGTTGCTCAAGGTATGAACTAAATTTTGATGCCTTGTTACGTATATAATTACAATATAGCGATACGATTCTTTTATGATTAATGTTTCTAATTTTATACATTGCAGGCAATGTATGTGAAATATGTTGAAAATTCTAAATTCGTCTCGTTTACAACGTTACCTGGAATCAATTTTATGAGGCATTCTTTAGCTGAAATATATTTACTCGATAGTAATTTAGCTTATAATCATGCTTTCTTATATATTAGACAGTTGGCTATTCATTTAAGAAATGCTATGACCCTAAAGAAAAAGGTAATAATATTCAACGAAAATATGCTATACGTATATACATATACAGTCGGACCTAGGTAACTCGAAGCGCAAGGGAATAATTAAAATTTTCGAATTATGAAGGTTTTGTCTACGCAAGGTTTTGGAAAAGGAAAAAGCCAAAAGCTTCAGCTTTCTCGCATAATATTCGACTTCCTATGCTAACATTTCTATTTCTGCGCCAGTTAAACCATTTTAATAAACACTCAACGACAAGAAATTCAGTGCTCCTTCTTCTCTTGCGATGTAAATTAGATAGAGTACCTCAAATTCTAGACACAGCTATGATAAAACTTTGGTTTATAAGGAAGTAAACTCCGACTTCCAGAGGTGGGTCTTCTCAGACATTGAAAAGCACAGATGAAATAGTATATGTAAACGTAACAAATAATTCGAGTTATATGATGTTTGTATTCCGAATTGCGGAGGTTTTTACAGCGAAATGCTATAGAGAATTTCGAGTTATGGAAATAGAGGTTCGACTGCACTATGTTTTTTCGGTTCTTTACAGTATCAGTATCTAAACATGTATTACAACTTTTCTAGGAACATTTCCAAGCAGTGTACAATTGGCAGTATATAAATTCATTGCGCTTTTGGTCAGAATTAATAAACCTATCCAAAAGTGATTCTATGTTACGATCTCTTTTGTATCCCCTTGTACAAGTATGTAAAGACTTTTAATATTACGCAGAGTTTGGTGATCGTTTATGTTTATTTAACACGAGCTATGCATTTACAGATTATCGTAGGGACGATAAAAATGATACCGACGCCGCAATACTATCCTCTCAGATTTCACTGTTTACAAATGTTAGTAGATATTTCTAAGGAAACTGGAACATTTATACCTGTATTGCCATTTTTACTGGAGGTACGATACATTAAGTTACTTATCCTAAAAAATTAAAAGACAACATTACTGCAAAATTTATCGTCACCTTCTTCTATGATAAATTCGGAAGGCGTCCTACGTTTTTTTTATATTTAAAAACCTTATACATATAAAATATGCAAAATCTTGCAGGATATTAGTTATTCTTTACATTTGCAGATATTAAATTCCTACGATTTTAACAAGAAACACAAGGCAGTGTCTATGAAACCGGTACCTTTTATTTGTCTTTTGAGGATGTCCAAGTCGCAGATACAGGAAAATGGTTTTAAGGATAATGTTATCGATTCCGTGTACAAACTTATTTTGGAAAGTGCTGCGAAAGATAGCTGTACAGTATACTTCCCGGATTTATACGTACCGTGCATAATACAAGTAAGTCAGAGACACATAGTCTTAAATTTATTTGGTTCCACAGAGCATATCTTTTCAATAATTATATAAATGGTATGATATATTTAATATCATTATGAGCACAATGTAGAAGCAAACAAGAAAAGAGTTAAAATTTGGAAAATATGTAAAAGCTCTTACTCTGATATTTTCGTTTCTATTACCCGCATTACGAATTACAATAATGTTAACTCTTAACCGGTATGGTGTTTACCAGATCGCCACTACGTAAATATTTTTCGGGATGCTTGTCGTACTTTTCGTACAAACACGTTCTACTTCTCAGTACCTGACGTTCTTTACATGAAGTCACGATCTCAGTTATCATTTGAACTCTGTGTCAAGCGGTTATTCATTATTATGAAAGTAAACATGTTGCGTCGCATGTACAGGGTGTAAGAAAATTGTATGTCAAGCCTATCACAATTCGATTCTACACCTTTGGATAGTCGGAAATTTATTAAAGAAAGTTTTAACAAATTGTGTATCACAGGAACAATTAAAGTTAACATTTTTATATCCTTGTGTATTCTTGTCGGTGAGTAGAGGAAATGTCTTAAAGGAAGCATATGTCAGAAACGTATCTTTTGCGCAATATAAATTGTTAAAGCTTTTGTGCAAATGAAGTTGTCTGACCCACAATTTTATTGTTATAAACAATTTTGCGGAAACTTTCGTGAGCAGATTTCTACCGATCCAAAGGTGTAGAATGACTATAGACATCCGATAGACTATTAGTCGCATAGTTGATCTTCTACTGTCACCAAATGTTGTGATAAACCGATATCTGAGAAAAAGGAGTGGTCATTTACCCCTCTATGATGGATAGCAAGACAAAGCAACCGTGCACAGCGTGCCACTTACAGTTGGAAGCTGTATTACGAAATATTATAAAAATTGTGATGAAGAATGGTGAAAAATGGTATTGCTCCAATCAATGCATTTATAAATTGCATCTCGATTTATGCTTCACTGTCACAGAAAAGAAGTGATTAAGATTCAAGTCGGGTTGACTTTACTTATGGAGCACAAATTCACCACACCAGTTAAGGGTTAATATGCATTACACGATAGTTATGGGAGTACACAAAAAAATGAAAATTGCATTACTATCAGAACTGATGACACGAAAATCTCGTTCTTCTTAAAAATTACAGTAATAGGCAAGAAGCTCTTTTAATTCCGTTTACTTTGTGATTCGTGAAATGAAAAAAAAGTTAACAAGCCGATCAAAAATTGTAGTAAATACTGTGCATCATTGAAGTTATCTTTTCTTAGCGTCTTACCGATACGATATTTAAAAAGGAACTCCTTTCTGTGCACGGATATTTATATATTTACTTTTGTTTTCAGCTGAAGGCATTTTTGAAGAAATGCCATATAGCAAACTATTGCAGAAAAATGAAACAATTATTAGAGAAAATCGAGGAAAACAAAAAGTACATCGAGGTAGAGCGTAATAAAACTGTAATCAATTTAAGGAACATGACAGAGATCAAGAACTGGGAGAATGGAATAAAAACACAGGGCACGTCTATAGCGAAGTTCTATGAATCGTGGGTAAAAATCCATCAATCTCAAAAGCTTAAATTACTTACGAGAAACGATGAGATAGCCGAATATAATTTACCAACTATAAGAAAGTCAAAGAAAGGAAAATCAATCGAAGAAAACGCGGCAGAAAGTAGCGACGAGAGCGAATTCGACATGAGGATAAAATCTGATAAGGAAAAATCCGAGAAACCGTCCAAACCGAAAAGGAAGAAGTTGAAAGTAATCAAAAAAGTTGCCACGATTGATTTACCCAAAGAAAATACAGATATCGTGCAAGATATAACTAGTGCCGATTGGGATTAGATGTAATTCATTTCGCATATGTATCAGAATAAATCGATATCAATTGAAACTCGCCAAATGAAATAATATCTTTAAAAACTGAACACACTACACAATAAAGAATTTTATCATTTTTAATAATGCAGTTGCAGTTATTCATGTAAAACTCGATAGAAATTATTCGCATGTATATCCATAAAGAATATATATTAATTTGTTTAAATTATAGATTACATTGTTTCCTTCTGTTGTTTCATACAAGCCTCGTTTAATCGAACAGAGGCAGCCTATTTCGTCTATTCTCGCCGCGGTACAATTTTCACGCCTACATTGTTATTGTGCGCTTTCTATTTTTATATCCATAGAATGAGAAACTTGTTAGGGAGGAATTGCAACAAGTTGTGGTGTCACTAAATGGTCGCTATAACTTATGTCCCGTACGGCTGCAGCCACCGATTTCTGAGGTGTCGCTTTCTGATAGTCTATTTTTACCGGAGACGACTCAAGGCAGTCGGGAAGTTGGTATAGCGACGGTTAGGCGCTATTATAAAGCACCGTCTGCTCTTGCGTGGTGTAATTCATTCAAGTGAACGTTACGGCACGGGGAAAAAAGATCTCGAAGTAAGAAATATATTAACCAAAATTAAGTGTCCTAATAGTTGAACCGAAAAATAGTGACGAAGGAAGAAGCTCGAGCGAAAGTGTGCCCTTCGTGTCACTGGACGGCTCCGTTGGAAAAGGATTCAGTCACGTATGTAGGTGAAACATTAGAAAAAAAGAGAAGAAAATAAATGTTTTGGAAGGTACAGTTGGAGCGTGAACTATTCTGTCACGATCGCGAGAGATTTACGGCAATCTCCTTGATATAAAAATAAATCGACCGATTCTCGTTCAGTTCCACGGCATAAGTCACGATCATGAATGAGCCAGAACCGGCCGATGCTGCTGACCGTTAGCCGCAAAGTGTCTCGTTTACGAAGTTACCGCGATTGTGTGAGTTTGAGCGGCCACCTCTGGTGGCTGGTGCGTGCCAGGGAACGTTTTGTAAGATGCGATTTTCTCTCTCATGGCGAGGGAGCCCTCGTCGTGAGATTCGTTCGCTTTCCGTGGCGGACCACTTCTTTCGGAGCGTGGCGCGTCACGCGTGTTACGTAAAATCCGCGAAAAAAATCAGGAATATCTATATCGGAAAAGGAAACAACCGTGGTTAAAGTTAGGGAACGAAGAGAGAAACGAGCGAACTGTGCGTAGAACGTCGAGAAATGAGGAGGGCACAATTTGATAAGTAAACTTTCATTTTCTTCTTTCATTTTGAAAGAAAATTTGGGGAAAGAGAGAGACTTAGCGGGGCGTATAAAGTTCTGTGCTATTACTTACGACAAGGGACGTAACTCCAGCTTAAGACTATGATTAACTGTGCAACGCTTCAGCAACTAAAACAGCCAGTGCCTGCTCTTAATAATACATCCCCTTTAAACCTACGTCTATGAGTTTCTTCTCGGCGATGATGGAAGGCTATTTTAATTTGCTGCTTCCATTAACGTTTTTTTGTATTCAAGACTGAAATTATTTATCGCTGTGTATTCGTTTTGGATGTGTTGCTTTAAGAACGAGGTTCAAAATCGCGAAGGTAATGTCAGCATTGAGAACGTGTTAATTGAACAATGCGTTGTACGATTAATTAGAGAAGTTTGTTTATACGTGTACTGTAACGTAACATTCGAAACGTTTTCTAAGCAGTTCGATCGGCTTTAGAACATAAGAATTTCTTCTACCGAATAATCTATTTAAAGCAGCATATCAGTCACGTTGCTCGCGTTTGAAATATTGACACAACGAAATCGTTTTTAAGTTGTTGGAGGTGTTGCTAAAATTACAGTAGGTGATGGATAAGTGATTGTTTTATAAAAGAAATATTTCGAGGCGGTCTCGAGAAAACAGTAGTTCGACTTCGATAGAATTTAGTTCGCGCCGTAAATTTTGTACCGATCCAATAATTATATTAAATCTCGATCGATCATATTGGTGTTGTAGAAAGAATTAAAATAAAAACTGATATTATTAAAATATATTGCTGATAAATAAAATATGAGTAAGCATTAACAATGTGCAAAATCTTAAAAGAAGAGGATAGAAGAATATTAGTTCTAATAAATATTTGTTTACATTTACATTCATGTTAGCATATACATACATATATGTATAATATACTGTTGACGCAAGCATTTTATTTATAAATTTTCCAGACTTACCTTATAATGTATATTACAATATTTGGAATTAAATAATGCTTATTCAGCAAGTATTATTTAATGCATCCTTCGCATCCGCTTTTCAATATATTTTCGATTAACCTTATAACTTTCGATTAAATACAGCACTGGTTACACACCCTGAACGCAACTGCTCAAACTGTTACTGCGTATTACGTTACAACAGATAAATTTAGCATTTCTTTCGCACAGAATCTCATTGTACCGCTGCCAATACTGCAACGCGGAATTAATTGGCTGCTTGGAAGAGAACCAATTTACTGCGATTAAAAAAAATCCAACTTGCCCACTAATCGTATGTCTAATGTCAATGCATCGTGATATATTTGCAGATGTTATTTAACTGCTTTTTTCTCTCTGAGATTCGCATTAATCAAATTGCAATAAGTATTGTGTAAGTACTAGCAAAGGATATAGCGTTTTATGGAGTTGTATTATTGTAGGTTCTTTGCTCTATTTCAAACATGTTATAAGGGACTTTTAAAAGTAAAGTTTTATAAGTTGTACAAATTTTTATTAATTTTGCTCTCTTTCTTCTTACCACAGCTTCGCTCTTCTTCTTCCCGATTAAAATGCCCAAATAAATCATTTACGTCGCTGCTTAATTAAAATGTTTAATACAAGATAATGCTTAATCTACGAATGTTTTCAATTAAGAAACGTGTTACGTTAATTTTAAGCATACATACGTGGTCCTAAAAGTAACTATATCTTTATCTTTGTTTATTTTTGAAAATGGTGCTGAACGAATGCTTGCGATGTCTTTAACCTTCCCAAATATTATATATATTTCTCACATATTAAAGTATTCAATATTATTCTAAGTTCATTATTAAAATCAACATAATCATCTGTGTTCTCTTCCTAGAAATTAGCTTCGAATGATTTATACTGCTCTTCTTAGCTTGACTGGCCTAATTAACGTTTTTGAATATTCGAGGAAAATAAAGTTTTCTTTTTTTTCATTAAATAGAAATTTAATAAATATGTAGTATAATATAATCTTTTTGAACATGTGCGTGAACAGTAAATCGTCAGTCTAATTCTTAACTGTTCTATCTACACTAGTTTGTAAACTGTGTAAAATTAGTTCAAGTTGATAAAGTTTAATGTTACAGATATTTTAGAGCTAGGAATCGAAAGAATTGAATATTTGTTGCTTTCTAAGTAGAGTTTTCATCATATTATCATAAACTTGTATTCTGCATACTAATTGACACCCATGTGGATTGGCTAATTACTTTTCTTTTTAAATGGAGTTTAACAGTTCAGAACTAGGTTTAAGAAATGTAGATTAAACGTAGAAGTTAATTACTTTCCACAGATAGGACATTTTAACTTTGAAAACAAGTTCTGGCATTTTCACTTCATACAAAAAATCAATTTGAATCTTTCTGTGATACTGTTTATGTTGCAATTATTATTATTATTATCACTATCTTCCCCGTTTTCTGGTTTCTTACCCGATTGAGACCGATCCTCGTCAAGACTCATCCCGCTCTTCCATTTGGTTTAGGAATTTAGACTCGGGCTATGTTGCATGTTTTTATTGTCTCTAGTTTCGTGGCAGTATAGTAGTAACGCATGACCATGGTATTCATTTCATCTGTCCATTTCATGCGGTGCCGTTGTTTGCCGTCTATGGTGGTTGTAGGCAGTTCCCGCAAAACATCTTCGGACGGCGTTGCATGACTTGTGTGTGGCTGTCTCGTAAGGCTATTGTGTAGGGTTCTCCTTTTAATTGCCTCTTACGACAAGCAGGAGTTACTGTGGGAGTATTCTGACCTGCGCCCACACGGGTGTTATTATTATTATTATTATTAGAAATTCTTAATAATTTCCGAAAAGTTAGTCGATTGACCAGCATGGTGGCACTTAATTTTGTAATTTTGTATTACAAGTCTTAGTTTACTAAAACTAGTAAAACCATTTGCAAAACAGTTGGGACAGTGAAATTAATACAAAATAAACCGTATGCGACATTTAAACTTCGCTTAAAAACTGAAAGACACGTGAAGTACCAGATATTTCAATAATATTGTTAAATAGGACTATCACGGCTAAGAGGGGCAATATAATTTGAAGATTTAGAACAGTGAAATTAGAAATACGGAATGATATTTGGAATGATATGTCATAAATGCTTTCCTCCGTTTTTTTTTATTAATATTCCCGATGTAGTAACCGCAAGAAAGAAAACGACGTGGTAGACCCTGAACGGTTTACGTTCAAACTGTAGACTAAACAATTACGAATTCGGCAGTAGCACCAAGCGGGCCGCTTTGAACAACACGTATTGTTCATACAGCGTTGCATCCGAAAATTCGAAGGATGCGGAGTATCGGTACAGCGTGAATTACGGCAATATACAAGAGAAGAATTATTTGCAACGGAGCATATCCGCGGACAATGTTGTAATACGTTCCCGCGGTTTTAAGCCCTCTGATAGGCACGATCCCGTGAAGAGGAATTTCCTTGAGCATCTCACTTCGAAAATACTGCACTTCGATATGGTGAGTTATTTCGCAAATATTAAATCTAATCTTTTAAACAAATAACTAAACCTGTCAGACAGCCGTAAGAAAGATTGGGAATATCAGTTCTTTTTTTAATGTATCATCGTTTAGTTGGTCAAATCAAGTAATCAGTAATCAAAGTAAACCAAAGTAAATCAAAGTAAAAGTAATCAGTAATCAAATCAAATAATATTGCAATTAGCAACAAAGGTTTTACTGTTTTGTGGAACGTTTTCATTAGGAAAAGCGGAAT
The DNA here is from genome assembly GCA_907165295.1 of Nomada fabriciana. Taxonomy (NCBI): domain Eukaryota; kingdom Metazoa; phylum Arthropoda; class Insecta; order Hymenoptera; family Apidae; genus Nomada; species Nomada fabriciana. The sequence continues at coordinate 14,565,132 of OU015689.1, forward strand.
TTTGGAAGTCGAAAAGTGAATGATTACTATATTTTTATTAATATTACAGTTATGATTGTTATTATGGCTTCTGTTAAAATTGCTGTCAATAATATTGTGATTATTAATCATTTTCTTGTTTATGCATATTATTATAGAGCATTTAACATATAGAAAGAATTATATCTCGAATACTTTGGGTGAAGGAATATAGTTCTAAATTAAATTTTCTGTCAAATTAACATTTACAAAGATTTCAATGCTAATTTCAATTATTTAAACAGACGTACATTTTTGAAAATACTTACATCGCATGCTGCATGTCGCATGCTGCATGAAACTTTAAATCGTGTTTAATTAAGTACTAAGGTGGTCCCGTGACCAATGGTAACATATATGTAACCAGATAATTATATATTTGGTTAAATGAATCTTAATATACTGAACTTACAAGTTATGCAAGTACACGATAAAACATTATTTGATATATATTATACACAGAATATTATTAAAAATTTGGAAATTCACAAATACAATTCGGCCATTTAAATTTGTCATACGTGCGTAGAATATATGCTTTTTTGTATTGCTATATAATTATTGCACCACCCAGAATAGATTGATGTGAAGTAATCGATGTAAAATTTCTATTGGCTGCATGCATTAAAATATGTATACGTTAATATAGGCCAAAGTAATATTTACCTAATTGCTTCTTCTCTGCTTAAAAGAAGTTGGATGGTACATTCTTTTCTGCCACTTAAATGCTAAATCGGTGATAAGGTTCGTTGGAAGAATTGAAAGCAAAGAAGTACATTTTTGTCGGTTTTATTCACGGTATATATTTTCAAATATAAATTATTTTTCTGCAACTTTTTCTCTGCGATGGAAGTTCGACAGCACTGTTGTGTAACGCATCAGATTTAATAATTCAGCCTCTGATTTCCGTTCAAGTACGTTCTCCAGTTCTGCGAAAACATTAATATACATCAAATGATACAAACTTTTTGTACTTTATGAGATACAGACTTGTTTTTTTAAGTGCATCTGCATAGCATGTTTCTTAAATTTGTGTATCGTTAATTTCACGCACGTTGAAATCGAGTGGGTGTGATCAGAAACAGCATAAATAATCATTGGGAAACAAGGAGAAAGTATTTTTTTCCCACAAATTTATGACCCTAGATTTTTCATGACGTACCTATATTTTATTTGTCTTGTGTTTTTCAGTAACTTGATATACATATTTAGAACGCGAACAACAAGATACAGTGTATAACTAAATTTTCAAAAAAAAGATGTACTATTCTAACGCAATGGTACACGCAATCCATATTTTTTATAACACTCTTGATATTCTATAAAACCGTAATTTTATATATCAATTAATTTATTTTCACACTGAAGGAGAGAAATGAAAGTGGACCGGTGAACTTGCAAAAGTTACTCACGCCTGCCGCTGATTCCCAAGGGCTTATGCAATCCAAAAACAGTAAGTGAAAAAAAGTGTATGACCAAATGAAAAATGGGATATGTCCACGTTTCGAAAAAATTGTGAATACATGCAACTCTATGCATGTATAGAGTTTAGAAACAATTGGCTGAACTTGAATTAACAATCAGTATTTCCAACTGTTAATTAAAAATGTATTTTTAAAAGTATTATTTTAAAATATTGACTTTTCACTGCTGACACTTTAAAATGGCCGTACAATTAGAAAAAACATGATGCCCATATTACATTTTGCCATCTAATCGTAGAAGTAATAATGAATATAATATTATAAAACACTTTGACTATAATATTTATACTATTACTATTATAATTATATCGCGATTAGTAATTTCATATCCGTGGATGAACTGAGACATACGAAAATACTTTTCTAGGGAAAATGTTTGCATCTTCATACTTTTATGCGCCAACTCATCCGACTGTTGAAGATCAAGTAGAATTAGCTCGACGAATTTCGCATTCTTTAAGCGACGTAAAGAATATGAAAAGTAAAGGTCAATCTATGTACGTGAACAGAAAAAAGCGTTCAGTTAAATGGATCCATGATGGTAATGGTACGTACGTCCACGAATATCTATGCAACGATTGATTATTATTAGAAAGTATAAAATTAGTGTAACGGTTTGTTGCAATTCACTATATTGCAATTTTTGTAATGAGAGTTTGAAAAATTGTAATATCTAGTATTCTAAAACTTCAAGTCGTACTTGCAATTGATTTATTACAGGTGTTGAAGATTTAGACGAACCCTCAACTCCTATTAATAGAGTAAGTGGTGTGTGTTCGAAATTGCAATGTGTATTTATTTATATGTATATCTTAGCGAAGCTTTACAGTTACGTCGTTGTTACATTGCTGTGATAAACATTAATATCGTTGCAAATATTCTCCTATTAACGTTTGGCGATAAATAAATCCACCCATCATTCATAATAGGCTTAACCCCCCCAAAATAATTATAAACACAATTTCCTTAAAAAGATCACTGCATTATCGGTTGCATTACCAATAACGAACCACCCCGCATAATAAAAATACATTTTATTTCCAGAGAAATGATTAATTATTGTGCCTATATAATATGTGATTACATATATAAATATGTCAGTGTAAATAATAATCTAAAGAGCTCTCAAGTTTTGTAAGACATAAGTATAATTATGCAAAAGTCTTCTTTTATTCATAAAAGTTAAACAATTCGAACTTTCATATACAGCTTTGCTATTTGTAAAGTAATATAGAACATTATTCTGTCTTTGTGGCGTCCAATATTAACAACATTTCTTTGCAAATTGAAACGAATACAATACATATTTTAATAAAACTGGTCTTTACACCGAGTACAGAATAAAGAATCAAAGTATTGAACAAAGGAGTGTTTCAGCATCTAAACACCTCTAATGAAACGTTCTTTGCAACAACAAATAAATGAAAATTGTGCTTTATTAATATTTATTGAATCTGACAGCTGACTATCCATATGCAAAGAATTGTATAGCAAATTCTATTAACTAATTACGATAAACACTGTATCTTACTGAAAATGTTGAACAGTATCTTATCGAAAATTCTCTCTTATCAGGAAAAAGTGCCTCTAAAGTGTATGATGAATCCGTATGGAAAGGTGTTAGATATACATGGCATTCAAGCTCTGGGCGAAGAAATAAACATGGAACCAATGCCGAAAAACCCTGAGAAACTTTTTGACATCGTTCGTGATTTGAATAATCAAAGAGGCCGCGGTAATAAAGAGTACATTCATATTTATGCTTTCATACAGGGGACTCCATTTAAACGAGCACACCGGAGATATAGCGGTCTTTATGATTGGATTATTCATAATACATAATCCAATCATAAGAGTTCATATAAATAGAGTTCTTTTTGATTTATTTGTAACTTCAGCAGACTCTCACGGAATCGATCAGTAATTTTTGTCAAATATAAACAAATAATTGTCAATAGTTAAATATAGTTAAATATAGTTTGAGTATAAGTCATACTGTAGTATTATATACTCATTCATCTGAATCAATGGCTTTTTAAACTGTTGAAAATGTTTTTATTTATATAAACACGTTATTAATCATTCGAATACCAGTATTAATACGTAATTTTATAATATCATTACTATCTACTAGTTACTATTAACTATCGCAACGTTACATCCTTGTCAAAGGTGTTAATACGTTCGCAAGAATATCTTATTTCAAGAATCCATTGATCTTGGAGCAGATTGAACGGAGCAATGATTTACAGGTGCCGAGATATTCGCGAAACGTAGGAAAAGATCGGAAAAATGGGTCGTAGATAGAGATCAACCGCAAACACCGAGCACACCTGGCACAAGAATGCCAATGTATGCAGGAAAACCGGTGAGTACTGATATTATCAATACTATGAAAACAAAAGATCGACGAAAAATAATAAACGAAATTCAATTTGGATTGCAATTTGACGCAGGAAATGAACGGAAATTCGAAGTTTTCGTCCCTACCTCCGCTTACACCTGTAATACCTGCGCCCATCGTCGACAATTCGTTCTACAATCCCTTCACCGTGGATTTATCTCTGAACGGCGCGAACCCACCGGCGACAGGTGCGTAAATCCGAAACAAAGTCATAACGCTTTTGTCCTGCGCAATCTATTTGGCACATTTCTATTTGGCAAACCTCCACGCAATATATATTCTTGTTTGTACGAATTGTTTTCAAATCGCAGCCGAGTATCTAACAATTTCCAAGGATTCCTCGTTCGACCTAAATTGCTTCACGCTTATTTCGGGCTGGATTATGCTTTCTTTTCGAATCCGCTTGGAATCATCATTTAACGCCGATCCGTGACTGGTTGCATAACCGCCGACTAAAAAGAAAACGATCTGAACTGTTAATAGTCCTGACAACGTTCAGCCCGATGTTTAAACTTGTCACGTTGAAGTTTCGTCAAGGGTTCAACAACCCGGTGGGCTTCAATTGGCAAACGACGTCGATGTTATTCAATCAATGCGAGACCACCGAGGCATTCTTTTTCGTTGCATATCTAAAATAAACAACGCTCTGTACCTGGTTGCCAATCGATATCTTTGCACTGATTAGAGCTATGTAGAAGTTAAAGCTCATTGACATTTAATCTTTCGAAAAGTAGCAATAAATTCTTGTTTATCGCGCTACTAATTATTTCAGTGACGCGAGGTCGATATATACGTTTGTGTGTCTTTATAGTATTGTAGGAAGGTAATTCTTGGTTACAAAGTTATTTTCTATGTTCACTTCTATTCAAGTAACAATTTTTGCGTTTAAATACATTTTTAGGTATGTGCCCAAGATATGTTTAAAACGATTTTCTTAATTATTAAAAGCAGGCATTTAGTCACACAATATGTGCAAAGTATGTAGTATTCAATTTCGTACAGCTTCGGCGTCATTCACATTTTTAGATATTATTTGATTTGCTTAGCTTATTACATATCTTGAAACAAATTTTAATCTCAAAGTCTACGTGAAATTCGTAGCAGCGTTACAATTATATATTATTGTTATTAAATTAAACCAGTTGTTATTAAATATCAGGACACGTATTAATTTCAATTAATATAAACTTTTCTTATTCAGTACTTATTGAACAAAGTGACAAAATGTATAACTGTCAGAGATCAGAAAAATCTAATGCTTGGAAATAGTGTCGGTTTTCTTTTAATCAAGGAATTTTAATTCGCTTGATTTTCAATTCTTAAACTTGATATTTTCAAAAAGTCTTTTAAATACTGTTCTCTGGTCATATTTGCAGTCGAATAATATATTAACAATTGTTGAAAAACTTCAGTTGTATTACGGATCAATCATAATTTTTTTTATCAGGAAAACAAATGAGTGGTGTTGTCACATTTCAGAAAATTACTGGTAGCAAATTAGCATACGCATAATTCATGCTTCGAATCATTGTTATACTTATGTGGAATTGTTGGTACGAAGAGTATAGAAAAATGAACGTGCGCTGATATTATTGTCGAGAAAATTGAAAATCATCAGTCCGGGATTTTTATTCATTGTGCAAACTCTATTGATACTATTCTACTTATTATTCGAGAAGTAATTGAAGAAGGTTTGAACAGCTTCATTATGGAAAGGAAAGTATCATCTAAGAAAAAATGTAATCTAACTATTTATATGAAAGTTTCCATGACATAGAATTTAGGATTTTGCTATCCAAATTGGTCATCTAGTATAATTTATTCATTTTGTTTTAAACAATATACAAATCATCCATAATAAATATAATACATAGGAAATATAGAATATATAGAAAAACATAGAAAATAAATGTCAAACAGAAAATCGCCATTATATTTACAGAAAGATGGACTTTTCGAACAATGTTTAGCAAACATTAGTTTAATCGGATACTACACGCGTTCGAACTGAATAAACTGAATATTTTGTTTATACAGGGTGTATCATAATATGTTCAGTACACAAAAGTACTAAAATAGTGTTATCCGATCTTGTTTTTGAGTTACAGCAACTTTCATCTTCCAGTATTTGTAATATTTTATTGTTTTCTTTAAAACAATAACTTAAAACAATGGTCACTTTGAGATATTTATACAAGCCTTTTTTATTATCTTTGTGTGTTATTGTATCCATAATCGTAGTTATCTCAAAGTATAAACTGACTAACTCCAGCAAATAAAAAAAGTAGAAGAAATAGGCACATTTGGACACATTCTTTTTTCAAATTTCCTGTAAAATATACAATATGCAAAACAAATATTGCAAAATGTACCTACATATGTAATTGTTTTATTTAAATTATGTTTAAGTATTTTCCCACGCAAAATTGAGAACTTCATGCCACTTGCGAAATGAATAAATTTACATAAATATTTCAACGATAATTAAATATGTAAAACTGCGCAATTCATTAGAAATAACGAAGTGGCTTTGAAATAAAGTTACTCACAGTGGCTTTTCAAATAAATGACTACATTATTCAGCAGGTAATATTTCACAATGACAAATAGAATTATTAAGTACCAGTAATCGGTACTGAAATTCGGAAAATTGCCAAAAGTCCATCCATTTGGCTTTGAAATAATTCACATTATGCTGCACCCTGTATATTAAATTTTTCATTCCCCTCCACAATCTACTAATTACGACCTCGATCGCAAAATGACCATTCCGAAAATAACCTTCACTTTACGCGACAACGTAATCGAGCAAAAGTAAATATACCTTGGAAGTTGAAAGATCGAAAATATCGTAGCATTCCAGCCATCATGAGCTCCCTCTAAAACGTTCCAGGTAGAAATCACTATCGATGCAACGGTAAAGAGTGCAACCACTTGACCGAAGTGAAAAAGGTCTATCTGAGGGAAGTGGCTGTCGGTACGGATAACGATTTTCCCTTCGACAAGTCACGATCGTCGGGGGTCGAAAGATCGCACAGAATCTCTTTAGACCCCGACATCGATCGGCATAACAGCTACCATGGCAGAAGTAACGCTAACGAAAACGCGACAGCATCGATCATCACTAACAGACGCAACCATAACTATAACAAAGCTTCGCTGTGCAGAATGAATTTGTCTAACGCGCAACACGCCGCTACTAACAACGACATGAAAAATTACGCGAAGCAGCAACGTGTGACGGAATGTGTAAAGACAACTTACAACGAGATAGAGAAGTTCGCAAATAATGAAGGGGAGATCGATAACGAGGAGAACGAGTACACGCCGGTTCCGGTGAAACAGTTGATACAGGAATTCGAAAAAACGTGCAGACCGGTACTGCAATACAAACAAATCAGTCCAAAGGTGATTCCAATTGTGCAGCAATCACCTCACGATAATGACATAGCGCGCTTCTTCGAAACGCGTAACTGCGTCAAGTACAGCGCCGTGGAGGATCACAGGAGGTGAGAGGGAATGAAAATTTACTGCCCCTTCCGAACAGACGATTAAAAGCTTCGTTGAACTACACCCTGTAAACGGTTTTATAAGGGACCAATGGTGAATAGAGTTCAGTTAAATCCATAACAGATTCGTTCGATTATCAATTAATTAATTACTGAATTTCATTGGAGGAAAATCATTGTTGTCATTCAGCTGGATTCTTTCCTTTTATTTTGAGAACAAGGTTGTACTTGCAGGCAGACATTTAGGTTTTCAGAATTCTTTTTTTTTATTTTTCGCATTTCTACCCTTGTACCATTCTAAAATCGCGAATAATATCATGTTTCCAAATATACAATTATAGGGGGCTTCATTTATGACGTACATCGTAATATGTTCGCTTTTTTTACCTATACAAAAGCTCTCTGATTGTAAGATCAGGCTTGCAATTGGTAAACTTTTTTTCAAGGCCATTTTTTCCAGGTTTCAAGGTCATCGATGATTTTTCATTAATAACAATACATTTTTTATATCGTGTTACGCATGATAATCGCGCATGATACACCGACCTTCTAATGATTTCAACTTTAACGTGGAATCGTTAGCAACCGCACCCCTGTAATCTCACAAGGAAGGTTAGGGAACCCGAAGATTCAGAAACGTATGAAACTTTGCATACAAGTACAGTATGTCATCCGTAATACAACCCTGTTTTCCGTTCATTCCATAATTCGGTTTTAAGGGGTGAAATCAGCCCTTGAAAAAAGTTCAGAAAGGTCTTTTTCGTGAAATATCTCAAGACCGCTGGGAGAAATATAAAAAAGAAGTATGAACAGCACTTGCATCGCTTTATTGCGACTACAAAACTGCCTAAATTGTTTTGTTGAAAAACCCACGGAGAAAAATTGAAAAAAATCGTGGACTTTGCAAAAAAATTGTTAACGCTGTCTTGTAAACACAATAAAGTGATGCAAGTTTTGTTTAGAATTTTTTTAAATATCTCTCATCGTTCTTGAGATATTTCACGAAAAGGATCATTCTGAAGTTTCTTCAAGGGCTGCTTTCATCCCTTAAAACCGAATTATGGCATATATTCTATTTGTATGAAAAGTTTCATACATTTCTGAATCTTCGGGTTGCCTAACCTTCTTTGTCAGTCAAGCTTGATAATAGATGCTATTCAAGAATGCACTATATCTGAAAATACATTGAAGTTAATGGAGATCGTATAGAATATTTCTTGCACAATTGAAATAAACATTTCGGACAGAAACAAAAATATGTCTCCCTAGTGGCCTCCAAACTATTTCGGTTTTTCATTCAATGTCATTTGAAGGTCAAAGCGTCATACATACCTAATATCCACCCTTCATCGACTATAATATTATCGCAATAAAAGTATATCGTTATTATCAGAAAACCATCGATGACCTTGAAAGCTTCAAAAAATGACCTTGAGAGAAAAATGCCACCAATTGCAGCATTCGTCGGTGTCAGTCACACAACTTTGATCTCAGACACTTTTTTCCACGAGCCAAAAACGTTATGAACGAAGCACTGTGTATAACAGGCATGTCAAACACGCGGCCCACCAATACATGCATACATAGGTCGCGACCCGCCGAAAGTTTCTAAAAAATTTTAAATACAGTAATTCTTGAAGTTTAACCGATCAACATTTATCATCAATTTTCAAAATTGCATAAACTCAATATATTCAACCAAATTTTGATGACTTGCTTCGTGAAAAAGGATGTCAAATATCTTCTAAAAAGTAATATTAAACTGTGATTTTGTTTATTTCTTACTATAACTTTTATTTTTGTTTGTTATAAAAAACATAAAATATTTATAGTTTAAGTTTAAATAACAACATGAAATATAAAACAACTATGTATGTATGTATAATATACAATACATTAAGCTCGACATTCAGTCTAATAAATACATAATACAATCATTCTAAAAATCGTATTTCATTAATGTTTTGAATATTGAAAACATGCAGCCCCCAACTCAATACAAAATAGATCATTTGGCCCTCAGTATCATATGAGTTTTGACATGCCTGCTGTACAACATCTGTAGATCTGTAGAAGTATGTAATATAGTGTCCATACTTCACGCGATTGTACATTTTGCACTAAACATTAAGAGGGTAGAAAATCGACCCACAGAAGCCGGGTTCATCTCCAGAAATCATAATTCACGAGAAATCCAATGGGGAGAAAATTTCATTCTAATTGATTGCAATACAGAATACCAGAACAGCGTACGTACGAGGAGCCTGTGAAGTTACAGGACCACTGTAACAACGGTTACGTATCCACCGACGACGGGGACTACACGACGGACGAAACCGATTCCCAGATGAACGATTACAGCGAGGAAATAATGTACCGCGAGAAATCCGAGTCCTCGAGTATCATGAACGGCGATCAGGAATATTCGTCGGCGTTCCATGAAGAGTGCTCCAGTCGTCGTCGATCGATGACCTCCGAGGAAGTGGAAACATTTTGCGGCAACGAGAATGGGAAATTCGTGAACACGGAAACGGAAATGCCGGCCGATGCGAAGTCATTGTTGCTCTCGATGATAGCCTCGCAAGAAGATATCTTGGAAACTATTAAACATTTGCGTAACACACCGGTCCTGGACAATCTTTTGCATGGCGTTTCACCGGACTGTACATTTTCTGACATTTGTCCGGACGTAGGCAAGTTAACCCGCATGCGCTATTAATTTCATTCTTTTTTTAGACGTATTCTGCGTAATTAACTCTTGCTGCTTTTCATCTCACGATTTTCTTTAAATTGTATTTGATCTTGAACATATGTATGTATATAGGGTGTCTCTTAACTATGGGACCTCTCGGAAAAGGGGGTTGCAGGCGTGACTCTGAACAACTTTTTCCTTTACCAAAATGTTGGTTGAAGCTTCGTTTATGAATTATTAACGAAAAACACTGGCCAATCAGAGCACCCGTAGAGGGCGGTCGTGATCGTGAACCAACGCATTGGCACAGCGATTAGAGACACCCTGTATACATAGTTATATTTATCAGGATGATGATTGAGGCTGCATATGAAAAAAGGGTTAAACAACAGTTTTTTCAGAAATAATTTCTGATTCGACGTACAGAAAGGATTTATTTATCTGTTACTTGAAAACTATATTATATAAGTATTTACTATAATTTTGCTTCTGTAATTATTTTCCTCTCTATTAAAAAATTGTTTAGCCTCTTGCTGTCGTGTTTGGCTTAGATATGGGTGCCGAACTGATCAGAATTCATTTTAGTCGAACGTCACTAACAATGTAACGCAAGATTATAAATAAAAAATGTTGTTTCCGACAGTTATCGCGTTCTGGGTTCAAAGAAGTGTTCAACATAGCAGACATACGACCACGAAGGGTTGAATTACACGTGTACACCTTTTTCGCATATGCTGCTTCAATTTAAGCTGAAATAAATGAACGAAATATTTCCTGATGTTTGTCGATAGTATACAGAACATTCGTATATGTAGATGTCTGAAAGGTAATTATTCTTTCAGGGCAAAAGCTTTACGAGAATAACGCCTACATGGGACCAAAGCTTTCTAGCGTACACAATCTAACGAATTACAATACTGCGCCACGTGGATGGGATCAGTCTTTGTCCTACTATCGGCCAATAAAATTCGAGAACCCGCAGGAAATCGTATACTCTGATTTTTAGGCATTATTTGCGTAATCGCAATCTACTGTTGGGTACGTTGCAAGGTTTTACATATTTGCGTTCCAATATTAATTTAAATACATAGTGCAGTCGATGTCTGTAGAGTTAAATTAAAATCTGCAGAGCTATATATGAGCTCATTAACCATGAGTACATTAGCCAAATCGGTTAACTCCACTTTTCGATTTTTTTCAATTTCATTGTCAAAGTGCCTTATCTAATCTAAACTTCTTATATTTGAAATAAATTTATTTATTTCTGTTTTGTGGAGTTAACCGATTTAGCCAATGGGCGGCTCATATTAAAGTATGAATCTTTTTCAGATGCAAAGACACGTTTGCGGAATTGATCATCGAACGTCGCGACACAGACTGTTTGAATTTTCACCCCCGTTTATAAAGAATTCGTCTTCGTTTCGTTTTCATCAGACGCAAGGACAGCAATATTATTAGGCAGATAAATTTCGTAAATATGCGAATAAGAATTCGCGAGGAGAAAATTGTGTCGTACACAGTATAATGTATTTTAAGGCTTCGTTTTGCTTGATGTAGCTACCTCTCCCATTATTAAGATGTTGAATCTTATTTATGCTTCTCAGCAGTGTTGTTGCATTTTACTTTATAATATTACCTTAATAAACGTTGTTTTCATAACAGCTCGGTGTACCTTGAATGTTGTATCCACTTTATTAAGTAGCTAAGCATCGTTATTAGTAACAATATTTCATATAGAAATTTCTGTGCTTCAATAACGATTGGCAATTATAGGCATTTATATAAATATCTGGGTAAATCGACATTTCCCACTGAAAAGTGGAGCTTATTTACCTTTCACAGAGATTCAAAAACAAATCAATTCTATTTTATTGCTCGATTATATTTCGTCATTCATTCTAAAATATATTGTCTTTTAATTGCACTTGCATCTATAAAATGAGTAATTCTGATTTATTTTGTGAGATATGTAATACGAAGCAACGAAGATCTTGTATGTAAAAATGTAATAATACGCGCTTTGTACATAAGAATAATAAAGCAATTATATTAAATCTTAAGTAGTTGTTTAAGAAAATGTTTTTGAAATGTGCGGTATGTATCGCGTATAGTGGCCATTACATTAGAAATTGCTAATTATTCAAATGAATTTCTTGATTAGTTTCAGGGACATTATTTCTGCCAGTATGTATAAATGTCTCGAGGAAATCGCATTTGAAGATTGTGTCGAAATTATTTACAAGCCAGAGAAACCTATCAAATACACATCAGCCTATTCATTAATTTCTAACAATAACTGTCATCATCGAACGCATACACACGTTCATAACACTCTGAGGGTTAAATGGTTCTGTTGTTGTCACAACTATATCGTTTGTTTCTGTCTTTTTTTTTGAGGAAAGAAGTGTAAGCCCATTTGTTGTTAAGTATACGCCATGCAATAATATATAAATGGGACCCACAGCCAGAAAAAAATTAAAAACAATAATTTTTAAATGGTTCTGTTATTGTCACAACGATATCGTTTGTTTCTGTCTTTTTTTTTTGAAAAAAAAGAAGTGTAAGCCCATTTGTTGTTAAGTATACGCCATGCAAATGCAATAATATGCAGAAAAAAATTGAACACAAGAATTTTTTCATTTTCATTTTTGTATTTGATTTGATTTTATTTTGAATTGCCCTAATGTAATGCATATTACTCATCATGCGTTGTATTTTATATCACAAAACTTACGATTACGTATGTTAAATCTAATTATCCGTTAATTTGTTCTGTACTTTATCTTTAATGAAAAATGTGAATTTACAACGTAGATAATACTAATTTATCTCGTTGTGATTTGCGATCTTGTAAAGTGTAGCGCATAATAAAATATTTCTAATTGAATAAAATATTTATTTAACTCGTTATATATACATGTCACTATTCTTTGAAAAAAAAGTTTGATTGTATTTTTTATTCAAGGTCTTTGCGAATTCATCCTGTAATCTTACTATACGAAAGTAGAGAATGGGCAAGATGATAGTGGCCATGGTTAAAGTATAAATTATTGCCTGAATTTTAATTAATGATTGATTCAAAATATTTAATTCACAATGCAAACTTTAAGATATTATCCATAAATATTCATTGTATGTTCTTTTTAACTCGAACGGAAACATTAATTTGTAAGTTTATAAAACCCTTGTTCTCTTTATATAAACAGTACAATATATTTACTTGTGGTAACAATTATATGAGTTAATTACTTTTACTTTTTGCAATGCAATATTTTCTTCTTTTCTTTGTCCAGTGGATATGTGCCATATGTGCATAACTGTATACAAATTTTGAATAAGAATCGATTAAGATTCGTCCTCCACTGTTTCGAATTATATTGATTCTACTTTTTTTGTTGTGGTATTCAAATTTCAGCTTTAATGTTTGTATAATAGCAACAACCATAAATGTTTACATATTTTTCATTCAGGTTGTTTATTGTTACAGTGGTACTTTTCTTAAAAAATAGGAACATGAAAGGTATAGAAAAATAAAATATAAAGGTCCTACCTTTACATTGCTCCCTGCTGAAGTCATATAGGGAACCCTTTTTTAAATTCAACTACATAGAAATAAAATAATTTGCGCATTAAATTTTGATTTTGTAAAAAATTCTGAAGACAACAGTGGCGTTTGCTGAAATCACACATTGAAGATACTAAATCATGATTTCATTGAAAACATGATTTTCTATGATATACTTATATGCACTGCTTCACTGTTGATTCCTTTCTAGTAAGTACTAAAGTCAAAGATCAATTCGAGACTCAAAGCACTGAGACTTCATTTATTTATCTCCCGCAATATGGATCATATTTGTTTATCATTAATATATTAATTATTATTATGTAACGCGATACGATACGGTACGATATGATACCGTACGATTCAATACGATACGATACAATGCGATACGATGCGATGTGATAATTTTTAAATGAAAAGTTAATACAGCTAATAAGTTATCAATTTTAATTAAGCACACGAAAATATTTTGTTTGCCGTTTTTTGGCTACCAACAGTATCAAATATAATATGCACAAAATATTTATAATCCCGTTTCGATTAGATCGATCTACGATTAGAATTTTAACCTACATACAATTTTTAAAAATTTAGAATAATCAGTTACAATTTCTCACTTATGCACTGATACAGCAAGCAAGTACTCTATTATTTTATTTAAATGAGTTAAGTACCTACAATATTTACATGTTTCAGTAGCAAAGGATTCCTTGTTCCAATATTTTTTTACACACTGTACTTACCATACTAGTTTTATTTATTACAATAATTACAATATATAAAATTATTCAATAGTGTACATTAGATGGCAGTTTGAGCAAAATCAGAACGAATTCTTAATCCTAGCCTGTTCACAAACACCACCAAGCCTGACTGCGGTTGAAAATCTTTCTCGTAACAAACAAATATGTTATATTTCTGCAACGATTATCAACTGGGGTGCAAAATGTAAAATTGATAACGGTTGAAATACTTAAGTTATTTCGTTGTTATACATATACAAGTCGATGGCCCAGCGGTAGCAATACTATGTATCTTCTATCTTCGACGCAATCGCAGTAACGCCGTGCCGCAGCGGGAAAACAGTATAAGTAGGAGCAGATAGGCAGGTTATTTCATTAGTTGTGACTGGAAGTACTCAGTGGTGTGTTGGTGATGTTGTGTTCAAGCAGTCTACTTCCCTTGCTTTCGCTACTGCTATTGTTCAGCCATGAAGAAGCAGCGAGCATACCAACGAAACCAGTTACTGAAACCTGTGGCTACGAGGTACACGTGAATTAATTTGACATGTCACGTCGAACGGATAGTAAATGTCATCGTGCGTTGATGTACAGTCGAACCACGGTAACTCGAAGCTCAAGAGAAGAGTTACAATTTTCGAAGTACAGTGGTTTCGTCTTATCGAATTTTTCGAGTAAGAGAAGTTTAACAAAGGAAAGTTCACTGTTGGATTAGTATTAACGTTTTGCGGCCAACCGTTGCTGGCTCAACCAAAGCCACAGTTTCCTCGCGTAACATTCCACTTCCTATGCTAACATATTTGATTGACATAGACTAGACTTCGATTTATGGAGGAGTTAACTTGCAGGGTCGATCTTCTCTGAAATCGAGTTACAGATTTAAGGTTAAATAACGCGTCTAAACGCAGCAAATAATTCGAATTATAGGTGTATATATAGGTGTATATTTATATTTCGAGTTGGACAGGTTTTTACAGCTGACCGGAAGAGAATGAACTAACAATAAGTTCTAGTCTTACCGGGTGTTGAGTTATAGACATTCGACTGTCGCATACGATACATTTCATTTCTTGGCTAATGCAGGCCACAATAACCAAATACAAAGATTTACGATAATACACATAAAATGTAAAATAGGAAGCCTCCTTAACGAATGACCTGTTACAAAAACGTTAGACATACACCGAAAATCGTAATACTGAATGAAAAGAAAGCTGATCTACAGTACGCATTACTACAATTGAAAATGTATTATGGTCAATAAAAATTAAAATTACAATAGAAACAGTTTTCTATTCTGACCTATTACAAGCATCGAAAACATAGCCTCAATGAAAATAAACATGTATATAAGTAAGTAAGTATGTAGGGGAGACCGGGGCTAGATGTTCCGGGGGTAAGTTGTTCCGATGGTTATATTTTCAAAATAAAAAGAGATAGCGTTGATCTTCAAATTGTTTTCACCCTGTGAGTCAATCACACTAAGGTGCCATATATTTCAATATCGCCAGAATTGCGAATTATATGGTTTTAAACAAAGACCTAGCCACGTACCAAGTAAGTAAATATTTTCCCATCATTATTTTTTGGTCTATATCGATTATTTAATGTCGACATGATTGACTGTTTCGTTCTTATGGATCAAACGACATTTAAGAATATGTTGTAATAGTGTTTATTAGACTATTTCAATATATAAACAAAATATTCTCATAAATTGCCACATGAGTCAAGCGGGGCTAGTTGTTCCCGTGACTTGGGGCACGTTGTGACCGTAACAACTTGCCCCGCCGCACAGTGCGGCCTCCAAAGCACAAAAATCCAAAAAGTCATGTTTGAATTTTGAACTTTTTATTCAAAATAATCATCAATCGGTAGGCAAGGAATACGAATGTAACAATTGTTACTGTAAAAAACCAATAGGGGCCCGGCAATAGTAACCTGTTTATAATAACTGAAATTTTAAAAATTAGATAACTCGTGCATCACTCGTTCTTTTTTATTCGTATTTTGTATTATGGTTTGTTGTACTTTAAGTATGGAGAATTTCATAAGCGGTAGGCAAAATTGTAATGTGCAAAATTTGTAATGGTTTCCTAAAATTCATTTTACAAAAAAGCGGCACAAAATGTCCTGTAATTTTTGTTGTTTTTAATCGACAAGGTGTTGTACTACATTGCTATATAATTTTTATCTGCAATTACCTGCAACACTCCAAGTTATTTAATTTTTAATGCGACGTAACACGTGCAGCAAATTGTATTAGGTTCGATTCGGAGATTATTGTTTTTACACCAAAGATAATTTATATGATTGTTATAGTTTGTTGATTTTCTTTGAAAGATAATATATTTCCGTTGATCCGAACCTTAATAAACAAACATTATTAATAAAATTGTGTTTTATTTCATTCAAAGGCAACTGCTATTTCTTAGTCACAACTTACCCCAAGGCGGGAACAACTAGCCCCGCGAAGGGGCAAGATGTTCCGTCTCGAACAGCCACAAATAAATAAATTTCTTTGATAAACCTATTACAACAAATTAAATATAAGCTTAAAACCTTAAAATATAATAAATTTAACAGCAAATTAGTCTATAGTGTAGAGAATATGTACATTATTTTAGGGTCATTTTTTATGTTTTATCAAAATCGGAACTTTTAGCCCCGGTCTCCCCTACTTACATACATATGCTATGTATATACATATATGCTAAAAGTGCGGAATGAAATGCGTAGTAATTTCTTTTGGAAAACAATAAAAATAGTTACTGTATTTTATTTTAATTCTTATATTATTAAGAACCACAATTGATTGAAATTAATAACAACTGCACTTGATATGAATACAACTGATCTCAATAGATGCGAAAATTATACTAACCAACAGCAGCCACACCGCATTCTCGGTACAAAACAAGAGAAGCGCTATCACGCTTCTCCGCATTTTTGTCAAACGACAAGTGAAGCGCGATAGCGCTTCGCCGCACTCGACGGTTAAGACACAGGAAAAAATGTTACATTAAACGTTGGATGGCTCTTTATGGTCTATAATACGGATGTGGATATTTTTAAAAAAAATATATTTTATTGAAATTTGTAAAAAAAATTGTTTGAAAATTTCCGTGCCCCAACCATATTATTAGACCAATTTTTTAGTATGAATAGGGCACGAAAACCACTCTCGGGGGCTCAGTATAAAGGCACTAGCTTTGTGCCATGTCGGTTCCACTAGAATCTAGCTGATGTTTCCCAACGCGGGACCCACGCCCCATATGGAGGCAATTTGATTGTTAAGAGCGGGGAGGGGCAGTAAATAATGATTAATAATTAAAATAATATATACAAAATTTTCAGTGCAATAATTTCGTAGTTGAATTTCAGTTCTCCACTATATGCTTTGAAAATTTACTTAGTGTAAAAATTAGGGGGCTTAAGAATGTTAGAGAGGCTTAGGTGAAGCATAAAGGTTGGGAAACACTGAGTTGGATCATACTCAAGCCCAGCGAGATAGGTTTTTAATCCCTGTCGAGCAACTATTACCGTACAGTACGTAAAACTGCTGTTAGGCAACGTTAAATTTAAATTATATACTCTCATTCCGTAAAGGTTGAGCAAGGTGGATCCTTTTTTTTTTTTTTTTTTTTTTTAACGTGTGGGAAATCTTTCATAGACACCTCGGCCTCTTGGGGAAGAGACCGAGGTAGTGTCGGATTCTTACCGACTAAAACCCACACGGTGGCCATCCTGATCGGCTAGGAGGGCAGGTGGAACCCTAAAGAACACAACGCCGTGCCCTCCTACGCCGCGCCTCAAACCATTGCGGGAGGCCCATCCCGAAGAGGGTCAGAAGGACCCTCCTCCAAAAACAACTAAATACCCGCCGCTGCACCACGCAGCCACTACGCAGTGCAGCCCTCCCTCTTGCCACGTGCAATGACTGCCTGATCCCCTATCAGGCAGCCTGTGGCCCCAGGTGAGGGCACAGAGCCCCCACCGTCCATCCCCCCAGAGCAAGGTGGATCCTTAGTTCATCGACAACCTATACACTTGTTACGAGCCGAGGGATAAGGGGCACGGCTGCGGAGCCGAGGATCGGTTTTTAAGAGTTTTTGTTAGTTAAACGGTCGAGCCGTTCTATAGGAAGTGCGTAGACGAACCAGTGCCTATTTCATCACCGGGAGCCACAGGATGGTAAGAGTTCGTGGACGAACCAGTGCCTATTTCATCACCGGGAGCCACAGGATGGAAAGAGTTCGTGGACGAACCAGTGCCTATTTCATCACCGGGAGCCACAGGATGGAATGAGTTCGTGGACGAACCAGTGCCTATTTCATCACCGGGAGCCACAGGATGGAATGAGTTCGTGGACGAACCAGTGCCTATTTCATCACCGGGAGCCACAGGATGGAAAGAGTTCGTGGACGAACCAGTGCCTATTTCATCACCGGGAGCCACAGGATGGAAAGAGTTCGTGGACGAACCAGTGCCTATTTCATCACCGGGAGCCACAGGATGGAAAGAGTTCGTGGACGAACCAGTGCCTATTTCATCACCGGGAGCCACAGGATGGAATGAGTTCGTGGACGAACCAGTGCCTATTTCATCACCGGGAGCCACAGGATGGAAAGAGTTCGTGGACGAACCAGTGCCTATTTCATCACCGGGAGCCACAGGATGGAATGAGTTCGTGGACGAACCAGTGCCTATTTCATCACCGGGAGCCACAGGATGGAAAGAGTTCGTGGACGAACCAGTGCCTATTTCATCACCGGGAGCCACAGGATGGAATGAGTTCGTGGACGAACCAGTGCCTATTTCATCACCGGGAGCCACAGGATGGAAAGAGTTCGTGGACGAACCAGTGCCTATTTCATCACCGGGAGCCACAGGATGGAAAGAGTTCGTGGACGAACCAGTGCCTATTTCATCACCGGGAGCCACAGGATGGAATGAGTTCGTGGACGAACCAGTGCCTATTTCATCACCGGGAGCCACAGGATGGAAAGAGTTCGTGGACGAACCAGTGCCTATTTCATCACCGGGAGCCACAGGATGGAATGAGTTCGTGGACGAACCAGTGCCTATTTCATCACCGGGAGCCACAGGATGGTAAGAGTTCGTGGACGAACCAGTGCCTATTTCATCACCGGGAGCCACAGGATGGAAAGAGTTCGTGGACGAACCAGTGCCTATTTCATCACCGGGAGCCACAGGATGGTAAGAGTTCGTGGACGAACCAGTGCCTATTTCATCACCGGGAGCCACAGGATGGAATGAGTTCGTGGACGAACCAGTGCCTATTTCATCACCGGGAGCCACAGGATGGTAAGAGTTCGTGGACGAACCAGTGCCTATTTCATCACCGGGAGCCACAGGATGGAAAGAGTTCGTGGACGAACCAGTGCCTATTTCATCACCGGGAGCCACAGGATGGTAAGAGTTCGTGGACGAACCAGTGCCTATTTCATCACCGGGAGCCACAGGATGGAAAGAGTTCGTGGACGAACCAGTGCCTATTTCATCACCGGGAGCCACAGGATGGAAAGAGTTCGTGGACGAACCAGTGCCTATTTCATCACCGGGAGCCACAGGATGGTAAGAGTTCGTGGACGAACCAGTGCCTATTTCATCACCGGGAGCCACAGGATGGAAAGAGTTCGTGGACGAACCAGTGCCTATTTCATCACCGGGAGCCACAGGATGGAAAGAGTTCGTGGACGAACCAGTGCCTATTTCATCGCCGGAAGCCACAGGAAGGTTAAGGTTTTTGTGGACGAACCAGTGCCACAGGATTGTTAATTACACTGTTCGACAAATTTTAATTTTTTTTTTATTTTCTGACCTTCAATAAGCGTTTCTCGTAGTCCTTAACGCGCTGAATACGAATCTGGAATCCGTTTTTCTCCAGAACGTACCATTTTTGAGAAAATCGCTTTTGAAAAAAATCGCAATTTCTCAATTTTGGAAGTGTTTTGTACTTTTACGGTAATAGTTATTCAGTTCCGCTTGGTGCCACATGATTCTTTGGAGTTTCACGAATAAAATGATATAAATAGTTGTTTGATTATAAACATTTAAATATGTTTAAATGATGATCAAAGTGAAAAGGACACCGTAAACGCACCCATTTTGGCCGATATTTTTCAATTTATTTCAAAAACTGAGGGGCTAGGAGAAAATCTGACTATGCCACGCGATAGAACAGACATTTCTGCTAAGGAAAGCACCAACGGAAGTTGCAAAATCATTTTCGTTTTTAATATAGAAGCGCAATAGTTTAGCAAAACACGCGGCGGTGGCAGTGGTACTCAATGACGGCAGATTTTCTCCTAGAGTCTGTCTGTTCTATCGCGTGGCATAGTCAGATTTTCCCCCAGACCCTCAGTTTTTGAGATAAATTGAAAAATATCGGTCAAAATGGGTGCGTTTTCGGTGTCCTTTCCACTTTGATTATCATTTAAACATATTTAAATGTTTATAATCAAACAACTATATATATATATATATATATCATTTTATTCGTGAAACTCCAAAGAATCATTTGGCACCAAGCGGAACTGAATAACTATTACCGTAAAAGTACAAAACACACCAAAGTTGAAAAATTGCGATTTTCTTCAAAATCGATTTTTTCAAAAATGGTACGTTCAGGAGAAAAACGGATTTCAGATTCGTATTCAGCGCGTTAAAGACTACAAGAAACGCCTATTGAAGGTTACAAAATCAGACCCGTGTTGAACAGTGTTATGTAACCTCGTAACTTATAATAAGTCGATACACCTTGAACGGTTAGAGTGCATCTATTTGGTGGGACGTTTCTGCAAAATGATTGGTACAGAAAATGAATTATTGTAATGCGTTTATGTTCAAGTAAAAAAAAGTCTATATTCTCTATGCTTTGGTTTCCCTTTCCGTTACGTACAGACTGTCGCGGAACTAACTAAGTATCCACCTTTCTCAATCTCTACGAATACGAATACAATTTAGGTACAAGGATGCCTAACAATAGATGTATACTGTACGATAATATATGTATATGTATGTATTAAGTTGCTTCAAGCGGACTAAAGCCCGATCTCGCTGGGCATCAGTATGGCTAGCTGGCACCGACATGGTACAAAGCTAGTGGTTTCCATACTGAGCTAGGAGACTGGTTTCCGTGCCCTTTTTATACTCGAAAATTAGACTAAAAGATGGTGGGGGCACGTGATCTTCCATAGGAGTCTAAAGGTTCTCCTGAAGGGAAGGGGTGGCATGTCGGAAGAAACGGAGGCTTCCTGTGTAACAGTATGTGCAATACATCGATATGCACAGTTTTTGCATATTACTAATTAATGCAAACACATATTAAATATACATATACAGGGTGACCTACTTTACCTATATTTTTCTGCAAACTAATATACGCATATCCTATGGGTAATAATAAAAGACAAATTGCATATAAACGTAGGCTAAAATATGTTTCGTTAAAATATGATAACCGTGCAATGAAAATTAATGTAATATTTAAATTCGTTTCTCTTGTAGGCATGTCCTGTGGCAGATCCGAAGAAACTAAATATTCATTTAGTTGCACATACTCACGATGATGTTGGTTGGTTAAAGACAGTCGATCAGTATTACTTTGGTAGTATGTATTTCATATGTACATATATGTATATTCACTTAATAATAATTTTTTAAAATATAATACAAATCATATTGATATTCATAGTTACAATACGGTATGTATATTAGTTTTATTTCTATTTTTTTTTTACCAAAGGTCGCACAAATATTCAGAAAGCTGGAGTACAATATATTCTAGATAGTGTTATTCAGGCGTTGCTGGCTGATCCCGAAAGAAAGTAATTATGACATTTTTTTTAATGTTCAATAAAATATTCAGTAATATCATCACTTACATACGTAATAATAATACTTTGTTATTGACTGTATAATATTAGAAAGCAAGAATAGGTAATTACAGTAGGATGTGCTAATTGTATAACACATATTATCCGTTATTTCTTTAAATACTACATATATCGTTCCCCCTATGTCAGTACCATGAATGCGAGATTCAATAAAATTATTTAAATGCAAAATGTAATCAGATAATTCCGGAGAATAACATTTTTAGTACATTTTTACAGACATCAGTTTTTATTTCAGACTTGAAAACTACAAAATTACTTTTTATTTTAAAAATACAGTCTTCTTTACTCACTAATGAAAAACTGGGCACTCATGATTTTTTAATAAGGGGGGCCATACTATATAATAGTATGCCGTTCAAAAATTTGAGAAGAAAAATATTCTTCAGATTTAACTCTTTTTACGATATCAACACTTTTAACTTTATTGTTTTTTTGTTCTGTTTCATAGATACTACGTAGATATGAAGTTGCATAAAATATAAGTAAAAAATATAAATTAATAATTCACCCTTTTTAGTTCTGTTGGTATTTCTGAAACATTCTTCTGTTCTTCTTTGAAAAAATGTATCTTCTGCATAAGTCGTTTTTGTTTGTTACATGCAAAGTTTCTTCCCTTCAAGATTTTAACTTTTCTACAAGCTCCCGGGTACAAAGATACTCGTCGTCAAAGTGATGATAGCATTTACGATTTCACTACTCATTTAAAAAGTATATATTATTTGTTAATAATTTCATTTTAGTGTGAAATACAAATATGGTAGGTATGCCCAAACTTTTGAGCTGTAGTGTAATGTCATATGGCATAAATATTAATTATTCATTGCAACCTCATGCAGTAATACCCTTTGCACTTAATGTTACACCTATTTCATTTTTACACGATATTTGCCTACCACGCCAGGTTCATCTACGTGGAGACTGCTTTCTTATGGAAATGGTGGTTGAGGCAAGACGAAAATGTGAAGGAAAACGTACGCAATCTAATCAATCAAGGCAGACTAGAAATTATCGGTGGTGGTTGGAGTATGAACGATGAAGCAGTGACTCACTATCACTCTCTCGTGGACCAATATACCTGGGGCTTCAGGTAGAACGAACAATTTCGATCAACTTAAACATAAACAAAAAATATTCTAAGCGCGAGAAATTAAAATATAACTTTTAAATTCAATTATCAAGCGCGTTTTCCATGCACACGATTATGCAAAAAAATCTTCCGAAACGTTTGTTAATATGTAATTGTTAAACGTTATTCAATTTCATACCTGGGGAATAGAACATCGTGTATTAAATTAAAGTTAAAGTAATGTCATCTTGCAATGGGATAAATATGTTCGATATCAGTAGCGCAATACGTATAATAACTATTATATTAAACATTTGCATAATATTCCTTATGTGAAAGATTAAGATAAAGATTTTAGTGTAAGCACCATTGACGAATATACAATAAATTATTTTATATCGGCCACTTTTTACAGTTGTTGAAGTCCTTTACGAGCTCTCCCAAAGTACTCAAAATTAAATGAACATCCAAAATTTATTAGAGAGATCAGATTTAATTCATCTCTGTCATTATTTCATTTTAAATTCTCCAGACGTCTTAATGATACATTTGGAAGCTGCGCAAGGCCACACATAGGATGGCAAATCGATCCCTTCGGCCATTCAAGAGAACAGGCATCTTTATTCGCACAATTAGGATTCGATGGGATGTTCTTCGGTCGCTTGGACTATCAAGACAAGAACAAAAGGCTGAAGGACAAAACGATGGAATTCATTTGGAGAGGAAGTCCAAATTTAGGTGAAGATCAAGCTAATAGGCTACGCGGTTTCCTGCTTCTTTCATTAAATCGTTGGGTATAATTTGTTACAGGAGAACGGGCAAACTTGTTCACGGTTGCATTGTACAACAACTATAGCCCACCGCCAGGCTTCTGTTACGATATTTTGTGTGACGACGAACCAATAATCGATGATCCTGACAGTCCGGACTATAATGTTAAAGAAAGGGTACGCATTGTTTATAATAATTCACGTTCGAATCATTCTTTGCAAATTAATATCTATGTTAAAATTTATGCACGATCTATATATTTATGCTTGACGAATTTACATATATTTACAGCTTCTGCTTTTTTCTTGCTTTTTTGATTACTCTGAAATTTGATAATCTCATTACTTACGGCCATGTAATCGATAACTCGATTGTAATCACGCACCGTATCAATTATTTACGTCGTTGAAGTTGTACAATAGAGGACAATTATTTTATCGATACATTGTTATTTGATATTTATCAGTAGATACCGAAGAAGAGTTTTTGGTTTACAAAAATTAAAATACAACTGTTAATTAATGTAATATTGGAGCAAAAGGCTGTTGGGAGGAAACGATAAAAACGATTAAACGATGATCGATATATACATATACATATACAGTAATCCATCGAACAACGCGGATTCGGTTATACATACGTGGTTTTTTCTGTCGGACAATTTCTTTTATATTTTTGTTGTCCCGACACATTTCTTTCATATTAATTTATTTTATGCCAAGAAACAAATGCATTCTTATCTCATTCTCCAAACAGTTTCATATCTGTTTGAATTCGATGTACATAGATGTTCGATGCATACGGTAACTGTTTGGTCGCATGAACCGAACATATCGACGGCCTTCGATACCTGGAAAGCTGTTTTATGATCGGCTTTCCTGACTCGGGCTATGTGTCGATCAGATGACGAAATTCTTCCGAACTTGTCATAAAGTAGCCCCTAAAAAGTTTTACAAATTTTTGCGCTTTCCCCACTCCTATCGTCCGGGGAAGAAAAACCGGCAGTAAGCCGCGGAAACAGTTAGAATACGTCAGAATAGGGAGGAATACGTCGGTGAAAATGCGAAATATGTACATAAGTAAGTACGTATATGTAATGTGGTGTAATTATACATATAATATACAGGGTGGCCGCCAACTCAGTGAACATCGGGAAACGGGGCGTAGTTGGGGTCGTTCTAAACAACTTTTTCCCTGACCAAAAAGTAGTTTGCAGCTTCGTTTTTGAGCTATTAACGAAAAATACTGGCCAATGAGAGCGCCCGTAGAGCACGCGCTCCAACACGTGACTCTCAATTGCGCTCGGTCGCTGTGTCAATGCGGTGGTTCGCGACCACGACATTTCGCAATTGAGAGTCACGTGTTGGAGCGCGCGCTCTACGGGCGCTCTGATTGGGAACCGTTTTTCGTTAATAGCTCAAAAATGAAGCTGCAAACCACATTTTGGTCAAGGAAAAAGTTGTCTAGAATCACCCCAGCTACGCCCTGTTTCCCGATGTTCCCTGAGTTAGCGGCCACCCTGTAGATGTACTTATGTATACATTCCTGTATATGTGTGGGGTTAAATTACGCGCCAGCCGCGAAGGTGATGCACGTTGGAATCCCGAGACATTGCATCGTATAGTCATAGTCAGTTTCGGGATCTCCATTTCTCGATACGCCTTTCGGGATCTCGAAACGTTCGGATACTTTCGAGAATCTCGAGGAGTACCACATTTCCGAGAACTCGCCCCATCTCGCTCGAGTTGTCCCGACCCGACTCGAGGCTCGGGAATCTCGTGAATTCGAGAACCCGCACACCCCTGTATGCACGTAATTAGGTGTGTATGCGCGTGTATTTGAAAAGCGCGAATCAGGAAATATGATAGATGGAATGTTTGGAAACGATTGTATGATTGGTCAGGATGGAGACAGAGCGCGTGGAAGAATGACTGCGACAGAGACAGTGAATGCGAAAGAGTGCGAGCGAGTGTGAGCATGAACCAAATGCTATGCAAATTTCTGCAGGTTTTTTTTATTGAATATCATTCTTGACATTCTCCCTTACATAAGCTAACTTATCTCAGTATGAAGTACCATGAGTAACATAACTATTTTCCTAACGTTTTACTAAAGTATGAATAAAATTCACGATATATTTCAGAGAATTAAATGAGTAAATTTAATGTTATTTTGTGTTGCCAAACTGCAGGGTTCATAACTGTAACATGCATTGAAAGACAACACTGTTTTAAAATTGAATCTTTAAGATACAGAGAATGCCTGACACACTAAACGTGCCATGAATTATAAGACGTTTAACACTAATCAAATTTCGTCAACTTTGGAGGTCTCTATATTAGTAACCAGTAACTATATTTTAAAATTTCAAGCGCCATTTATTACATTGAAATATATGCAACAAAGGTACCATATTAGAATAAGTCTGCCTCATACTTCGAAAATTGTGTTTTGGCCAGCTTTTCGGCAAAAGTACCATTGTGCGTCGCACTATTGACGTTACTATCTCATAGAGGTGTGCGAACACTCGAATAAATCAAGTACTCGAAATTCGAGTCGAGTAACGTTCGGTCAATCAAGCCGAGTTGAGCGTTGAATTTTCCGAGCTACTCGAAATCGACGAACTGCTAAAAATAAGCGAACTACTTGAAAAATTCAATTTTTCGGGAACCAGTTGTGTACGCGCGGTCGGTGGAGTTACCGAAAAATGAATATCGGTAACAATTAGTCTTACGACGCGATGCGCCGCGTGGGGTTCGAATAATATTCGAGCTGCTCGATTTTTTCAATCTATGTACTTTGCTTTATTTCGAGCAATTCGTTGATTTCGAGTAGCTCGGAAAATTCAAGCGCTCGACTCGGTTCGTAAATTACGGGTACTCGCACACCTCTACTATCTCACGCCCTTACGTAAACCATCATGGCCCGAGCCATGACCAGCCAAACCATATGTCTACGTAAAATCTCCTACAGTAATGAACATGCAAATTAATTAATGCAATTCTTATCGAATTGTTCGTCATAATTGCACTAGAATTGTCCGTGTACCTGAAAATTATTAATTCCCCGTATTAACAAGAATTTTTGTATGTACCATGAATATAATATTCCCCGGATAAGTAATCTCTAATGACATTGTGCCAGATCACTTAACGAGGTTGAACTACCGTTAGCTTTTAATCAGATTTCAGACGTCTTCTATTTACAAATTAACCGGCTGACAGTATAATAAAATATCCACTTCAGGATATCGAGTAATAAAAACTGGAATTTGTATATTTTTCATTAGATCTGTTTGAAACTTTTGGAATAGCAGAAATTCTTTCTGTCATAGTTGGTTCGAAATATGATTTGTTCGCAAAGTCCACGAACAATTCTGAACATTCATTTCACTAAACATAGATCAAATAAGTTCGACGTAGTGGGATAATGAAAATTTGAATTAAGTTCAATTAAGTACGAATTCGGCATCATCGAAGAAATCTCAGCAATTTATTGGAATTAATCTCGGCATGATCTACTGAAAAACATAAGTTTAATTATCGTCATAATTTTTTGCGTCGCACAGTCATCTTGCTTATACCTACCTATAAAAAAAGATGGTGAAGGTGAATTCATGAAATTTTAACCAAAGAGAAATTTCGATTACTCATTCGAGAACCACTGTACTCGTGTAAAATGGGTAACATAACTATGAAATTTACGTTAATAGTTATACTGAGAAATGAACATACAGGGTGCCTCACGAAACCTGTCCACCGGAAATATCTTCGTTATTTCAAACAATGCGCAAAAATGTTTCCAATTAGAGTTGTAGGATTTAGAGGAATACATAATATGGTAATAATGGTTTATTGTCAAGTGTATCTGTCGAGAAGATAGGAAGGTCGCTTTTGTTTTTTTAAATGGAACGTCCCGTATTTTATGTTGCGTTTCGATGGAATGGCGAATTCTGAGTATAAAATTACTAAAGTACATTTACCCTACAACTTTCCGTTTTTGAGATATGTGACTTCGTTGATCCTATTACTCTCATTATGAATCATATTCAAATTACGCACAGTGTTATCCATGGAAAGTTCGTGGGATACCCTGTACATAACATAGTTGGAAGAAAAGCTTTTCTATATTATTAAAAAAAATAATTTGCAAAGGATGATTCAGGGTACTCTAACATATGCTTTCATGGACCTCGTATTTCCTTCCTTTCTACTAACTCTATTAGTTCTATTCTTAGTACCTCATTCTACCAACGGAAAATTAAATTTAACAAAATTCACTTTTGTACTAACAGCAAAGCTTTCTGCGATCTAGTATTGCTTGCAGTATCCGGCAGTGTATTTGTCATAAACATGTCGTGATAATTCCATGAAAAAATGTAGTTTGTGTTACAATTGCAAGCCTTGAACTCATTCTGGACTGATAATGATATATCTTGTAAAACAGATCGATACATTCTTGAAATACGTCGCTCACCAAACTGATGCATATCGTACAAATAATCTTTTATTAACAATGGGAGGAGATTTCACTTATCAGCAGGCGGAAATGTACTTCATTAACATGGATAAACTAATAAGGTAGTTTTATTGCATCAAGCATTTCTTTCTTTTCAATAATACTTGCGTTCAGAGAGTATAGGAGCGAAAGGAAGGGAAAGGTCCTAAGAAATTAATGAACATTTAATGCCTCGTGTTGGTAAGTAAAATGTATGTAATTACGTCATTGGCAGGTTGAAAAACTTGTGCAATATGCCCATCGCCAAGCAGCGTCGTACAAGACTAACAATGTTATCTTTACAATGGGCAACGACTTTAATTATCAACACGCTGAAATGTGGTTCACTAACTTGGATAGGTTGATCAGGTAAACTATACTTAATTACCAATGTTATTGGAACCATTTATTTGGTTTACACTGGTCTATAGTTTACACGCGCCATATTCGTGCTGTATAATGTGTGTACACGTTTTTAAACAGTTCTGAAGATTGGTAGTTGCAGTAAACAACATTGGGTCACAAAGGGTGAAACGGAAAAGAAGATTAGCAATTACTTTTACGGGGGATAAACGGATCTAATTTAGATCTTAAAGTAATTTGTTGATTGGTATTTATTTTTGTTAAGAGTAAATCGATGCGGTAGTTTTGAACGTATCCATATGTGTAATACATATTTAGGGGTAGGCTTGGTTTAGTTTTATTTCAACTGCCAGAATAAATAATTTTTCTTCTCTTTCTCCTTTTACCTTTGCATTCGAACAGACGAATGCGAGGAAAGGGAGACAATCTACAATGTTGAATTAAAACACGTAATTGTTTAAAAACTATAATACACACATTTGAAGCATAACAGAAGCTGCAAGTCTTAAAGACGCAAACTGATATTTTGATTCTAATAAAATTAGATAACAAAATTAGTACCAAAATTTACAGTAAAAGAAAGCTTCCATTGAAGAGAGCAGTTGCCAAACAGAGGTATTGCGTAAACAGGTGATAAAAATCTGAGGAATCACGATCAAGTATGGAATAACGATAATGCTGATATTATTAATTTGCAGTGATTATTATTAATATCGACAATACGTAATACATGATTTTGCTCAGTCAAGTACATCTTGAATAGATTGTTTGTCGAGAAAGAGTTACTAATCTGGAGATAAGTTAGTTAATCTGAAGATCTGAATGATTACATTAAAAAGTGCTGTTACTCAACTAGACAGATGCTAATATAATAATTTATAAACATTTCGAATACATATTTTAAGGATAATTGCTTAATGAATTTTTTCACTCCATTATTATTGAAAACAGAATTGTAGAAGCCTTAATGCACTAGTGAAATGTGTTTCGCATAAACTCAACGAAACACAATAACAATGTTTTGAGATATAAAAATTAAAGAGATTCTATTTATACAATTTTGTAACCTAGTGAACAAATGTTAAAACACATAAAATAACTAATTATGTTTACAACATTCAATCAAATATCCCATTGAGATAAATATACATACATACATATGTATAATATTCTATTGCAATGGCGTCGAATCAGAGTATTTTATTTTACTTTCTTCTATAACCATTATTTTTAACAGTTACATACGTATGTATATTAAGTATTAAGAGTTTGCAATAACAATGTTCTTCATACGTACGATTTTATTCCTGATAGATACGTGAAGGATCTTCGTGGTTCCGAAATAAATATATTTTACTCAACGCCATCGTGCTACCTGAAAGCAGTACATGATGCACAACTTCAGTGGTCGACGAAATCTGATGACTTTTTCCCTTATGCAAGTGATCCGCATTCATATTGGACTGGTTACTTTTCTTCTAGACCAGCGATCAAATTCTTGGAGAGAATGGGAAACAACCTTTTACAAGTGAGGGAACCATTGTTCGTATTAATATTTTTACTGAATCGCTACATTTTTCAATGTAGTAATTTGTTGACAATCCCGTAAATGCACAATGTGTTCGATTTAACTGGGAATAGTTGAACAATTGGTAAGTAGTTGAAACTAATGAAACATTGTTGTTATAAAAGTTACTCGATCCAGAGGGGCACTTTGTGAGGTGGAAATATTTTTCGCGTAAGTGGAGTGATGGTACAGATTTGAAGGTCAGCTAAATTTTGTTAGATATACGGATGTAAAGTATGTAATACAGTTATTTTCAATATTGTTATTTTACTTTTGGGATTGAACGTTACTACATGGTCACTTTGTAATATATCATTGAATGCATACTTTTATCGACTATAATGCAGCACTAAAAAATAGAAAACTTAACATTTCGTTGATATCAACACGCTGAACTCAATAAAATACATTTTGTATAAAACATTCATTTGATCAAATTAATAGATAACTAATTATTATTGGCTCGCTGTATATCACTATAATATGTATAATAACAAAGTTTCGTATGCAAAACTTTTTCTACCGTTCTTAATTATTTTTTCATAAGAAAACAATCATTTTCTGAATATGACACACCCTGTACATGGGATCATTAATGTTCGATCGAAAAATGATTAATAATTGGATTTTTAGCATTTCGAAGCAGTTTTAATTTAATGTAATTATATTTCCAACTAACTATCTGCATAATGGTATATATTATATTATATTTATAATATAAAACACATTAAATATGAGGTACAAAGGCATTGGGACCCCCTCATACATAAACTAATTGCAAGGCGAACAAAAACAAATATGCATAATTTTAGATCAGTAAGCAATTGTCTGTGCTGACCCATTTGGACGGTTTCGAAAAGCAATTGGAACATTTTCGTGAGGCAATGGGTATCATGCAACATCATGATGCAGTCTCTGGAACCGAGAAGCAACTAGTTGCAGATGATTACGAGCGGGTATTATATGATGGCATGCAGCAAGGAACAAATATCATTTCCGAAGCTATAAGGTACCGGACTCTTTTTCACAATTTAAGAAAATTATCCCTAATTTTCTTATCGCCGCATATCACAGTAATTTATTTATTTATTTACGGGCATTAAGCCATTAGTGAAAAAGTGGTTTCATATAGTGTAGAGAAAGCGGAGTGTTAGAACATGTAATTTAAATATCGAAAGATAGACAGAAATCGGTGCAGAAACAACACCTTAACATTTCGCAAAGATATCTTAAGTGAAGAGGATGAGCGGTTAAATATGTTGGATGATTCGTGAGCGGTATTGTCATTAATAAACATTCTATTGTAAGGATTAAAGTACCCATACAATGTACGATGGTGTTCGATATGAAATAATTCAAAATGCCATAAGTTTCTAGATGGAACATTGAATTTGAATTTGTTAATGGGAGAAATTAATTAGGGGGATCAGGCTAATGATCCATATTCTAGAATTGGTCTGACAATGCTACAGTACAGTAGCCTAAGGGTTCCAGTATGAATGGAACCTAAAGTTCTGAATGTTTGGGAAATTGTTCGATTCCGGGGTTTATACAAAATCGTGTTTCAACAATTAATTTTGTAATGAGAGTGTTATGGCAGGGCGTCGCTTTTATTGAACGTCGTAAATCTTCACGATTCCCTGTCAAATGAGTAATTTGTTCAATGTAGTAATTTGTTCTCTTGCACAATGGTGTCGTGCAAGGGCCCCAAAATTTGAATTGGCGTTCAAGGTGAGGAGCAATGTTTGAAATAGATGAATGAAAAAAAACATTGGACCGTTTAACAACAACACTTAAAGTATATTAAAACAGGTCACCACTGTGAACCGATGACTTAAATGATACAATGCTCTGGTCCCAAACAGAGTTCGATGCTACTTGATTAGCACTTTCAACAATGTGCTCTATTCTCTCTTTAGCTTATTTCTCGTTGTAATTCAAACTACCTTCTTCGTGTGACTGATATAATGGATGGTAAACGAAAAATGGACTATTGGTGGAGGCGTGTCAATATTGGAGATAGCTGTGAGGCGTAAGAAAGGGAACTTTACCAAATATGGAAACTTCGTAGCATAGGGTTTGTTACAAACGTCAGGGCATAACTTATGATTTCCTGGCTGGTATTAGTGACAGTCTAAAAACTAAATAAACGCGAGGCCACCCGAGTCGACCCTTAAAGCCCGGGACACTTGGGTCTGGCTAAGGCGATGACTCGAGCCTCCGGAACGAAGTATAGAACAACAGTCCAACCCTTGGACTCGATGAAATCGAGACGCGTACCCTCGAGGCTAAACAAGACGATACGCGACTGAACCTTTCTGGCCTCATTTCTTGAAACCATAAATTCTCGCTTCTCAACAGAGAGTTTTAATATAAGGGAATACCGTGTCAAGTGTGCGCGACAGAGTAACAGTGTGAAAATCTATTCTTCTTACAGTAGCTATTCCGCTACTATATATATTATGATATTAAGGGCTGACTTTAGCCCTTGTTGCTGTCGCCTTAGTCAACGTGGAGTCTGGCCCTTGCCAATAGTCATATCGCTGACTATGTACTGCCTTAGTGCATAATATTGACTCTGACTAGGCGAGGATCCGCGGGCCTTACAACTCATCGGTGACTCAAGGGCTGATCATCCAACAATATTAGTAGGGTTTAAGCCATAGATTTGTAATATTTAGCAAACAATGTTAATGAAATCCGTGAATGTTCTGGCGTATTTTCGAATCAGGTGCTTCGAAAATGTACTGGGTGTCCAACGTGAAATATACCAGCTGAATACGTATCTCTCTGCACGCACACTTTCCACCTGGCTGCACAGATCGCCTTTGCCCTCCTAAATAACTTCTAAATAAAATGTTACTGTCGGAATACTAGGGGACCAATACTCCAAACGCCTCGAATACTTTTTAAATTAGACTTTATTTCTGTTCAACTCCGATCCTTTCGCTTTGATAATCATTCGTATTCTAATCGCATCCCGTTCATCCTCACGCTCGCACGCAGTCTCTCGCATTCCCTGTCTCTCTCGCACTCATTTTTCCACGCTCTCTGTTTCCATCCTTGCCAATCTCACCATCGTTTCCAAACATTCCATCTATCATGCTTCTCGATTCGCGCTTTTCAAACACACACACACATACACCCAACCACACGCATCTCCCTTGCGGCTGGCGCGTAGTTTAAGCCCACATTAATTACACTAATGGCTTCTCGACATATATATGTACCTTAGTAGTTTTTTATAGGGAATACATGGCTGTGTCGACCAGTGCCTTCAAAATTATATGACTCCATTTAAAAAATCGTGTGTCATCTTCATATGACTTCTACGCATTCATCTACATCTACAGAAAAACTAAGTACACTAAATTGTGTAATGTCGTTATGTCCCCATCGAACCCATGCAGCTTCTGTCTGAACTATTTTTCCATATAGCGGGCAGTTTATAAGTAATTCAGACTTATGAATTGAACTGGAACACCCTGTATATTTTCGGTTTATTTTATAGACATATATTCATTTACAACTGTTCTTGCGCCACCCTGTATGTACATATGGTCCCTATAGAACGAGTCAAGAAGAACTGCTATCTAAAATAACTCACTCACAAGTACAACTCACTTGTTAGTATTGACGTTATGAAAAAGGGTTTCAAATAAAAAATGTTATATTCGAGAGTACTAACTAGATTCATGCATTTTTATGTTTTTATGTTCTTTATTTGGTGAGATATCAACGTGACCTTGAGGTTTTAAGTAGCTAAACACATTTTCATTATTGCTGTGTCGTAGCTGACAAAAAGACAAATTCAATGACCTGAGTTGTCTTCAAGGCTGAAAATTGAGCGGAAATCTAGTCAGGCTAATTAGCACTTATTGCATTTGCATTGTATAACATTTAACTAACACGTCTAGCTTTACACTACAGCTTTATACTACAGTGTACTGATATTACGTACTAATTAAATTATTATTCGAAAATATCAGTTGGAAATTAAATTATTTTGTAGAAAATGGGGATCAAATGGACAATCAACATCTGTGAAACAAGATATGTTCTCCTGCATGGAATGGAATATCAGTTCTTGCACGTATACGGAGGAGCAAAATCAAGATTTTGTACTTACGATTTACAACCCTTTGAGCCAGAAAATTGTAACACCTATTCGGCTCCCCACTAAGCAGATCCCATACGACGTTGTGGATCTTACAAGTGTGTATTATTCTATTCCAATTAATACTTTAATATCGGCCTGCTGGGCCGTTGCGATCGGTAATCAATTAAGCTGCATTATAATATTTCTAATAAATAAACCAATCCGCAAGATACCCCCAGCAGCACGCCCATCTCCACGCTTTCGCGCGTCTTCGTAATAACAATCCAAAGAGGACTCGTCAGTCGTTTTAACATCATCGACAGTCGCTTGCCAATTTCGAACAATTTCAAACTTGTCCCGGGGGATTCTAAATTCAGATTCACCAATAGCTAGCAAGCGAGCTGTTAATTCTGAGTGCGACGCACACACAATCACAACAGAAGTTTTGTTGCAATTATGTTAATTATCCCTTTCTAGTATCGACAATTGACTAGCGTTTAATAATTAACTTTAGCTCCCGAATAATTTGTCTACATCTGGTGACTGGACTCGTTAGGTGAAGTAAACCATTCGAATTTTATGTTAGTAGATTGAGTTAGTACTAGCCAGATAAGGGAATAAAGCCAGCAGTACCAGGTCTAGAGATTTTAATCTCTAGTTTCTGACTGGGAAGTTTGCGGTAGCTAATAGCAACTATCCTTGTTGGACGCCTTTCCTCGTAAGCTTTCTTACAGAGTGCATACTATGTATGCTGAGTTGTTTCCCGGGGCCCCTGGGTCAGGGGGCATGGACCCAAATATTATAGTCCTGCTGTCAATTAATGCGATCATTTGATACAAAATTAAAGATATTATAATATTTAGTTCTAGGAGGGAAACATTTTATACAATGTCGTATTCACATGTTTAGAAACGTGCTTTCTTCATATTTTAGAAATTGGGCTTAAATTTCAGATATAATTTTTTGTCTGCGTGAACTGATTTAAGTACAATAATGAATATTCTATAATATTTAAATCTTCTTAAATCTTCAGCCTGTAAATAGAAGCAATGCTCTAAACTTTACGAATAGTGTCCATTCAGAGAATAATGTCAATCCTAACTTTTTACGTCTCGTTTCTTTTTTCATAAATTAATGTTATATGTTCACTATAATAATAGGAATAGTAATAATAATTTATGACATTAAAAATAGTAATAAAGGGTACTAAAGAGTTTAGTAATAGAATAGTAAAAATTGCTTAATATTTTTTAAGATGGCCACACAGTTACATCTCAGGTGGTTCCGATTCCCGATTCCGTTCGTCAGATACCTGGAAGGAAGGGTGAAGCGACCCAGGAGCTTGTATTTTTCACGACTCTGCCGCCCTTGGGATATAAAACCTACAATGTTAAAAGAAAGGCGGAAAATACTGAAAATATTAAGGAGGCCGCTGTCGCAGGTTTTATTAGCAACGAGGTACTGTATTATCCAAATTATCAGTAATCGATACATTATAATTAACTAATAAATATAATAAAAGTGTTCAGAACATAGGGATGAGGAGCGGTGCTTATACAATGAAAAATATTTATTTTTTCGCGGGGCACCTTGTTAGTCTCTTCACCCGTATGACTGAAGAATATCGTATTTTCTTTATTTTTGGTCAGGTACATATTAAGAATTGCTATCAGCTGCTGAATTTTGTGTCCTTTATGAAAAAAATGGAATTTTCTCTTCCAAACATTATGACATTTAAATACTCTTACTTAACATTAGAATATTATTACAAAGTAAATCTGCGAACCAACAGTTTTTAATAATGGCCAGTTCACGGTTATAACAAATCGCTTTCGCAAGTATAATAGGAATAAGTACTGTTCTTGTTCTCCGTTTGTGGTGTGTAGCTTGCCCTATTTTTCATTGAGAGTTCTTGATATATTGACGCCAGAAAATGCGACTCTTAAATTTATAGAGACTGCTACGTGATTTTGTTATTGGAAATTTTAACAATTGAGTAGCGACATATAAAGCATTACGAAATATAATGTATGTATACATATGTATACTTGCAACCTTTTCATCCACTAGAATGCTCTATTATACATAATTTTCATATACTAAGGAATAATAAAAGTGGTACACATTAGCTATACATGTCACTATTTAATTAAAGATACAGACAAGGTAACTCAAGTGCACGTAAATTCTTCTTTTATTTGAGTTATTTTTTATTATTTTTATCATTAATTTGTTTTATTAGAGAATGTCTTTACATGCACACTGAGAGGAATATTTTCAGTAAAACCCGTGGATGATAGGTGGTCCATTTGGCACAGAACCTGTTACCAAAAAAGGAAGTGAGTGCAATAGATGAAATTTTCATATCTTTCAGTTTTATAACGTATCCGTCAACGAGTATGGCCACGTCGTCCTAAATTGGAATAAAGAAAAAAATATGAATCTGGCGCAATCGTTTCATTATTATGAAGGAATGGAAGGAAATAACAAGGTATTTAAAAATAGATCTTCTGGTGCATACATCTTCAGACCTAAAGGCGAATCCGCTAAAAATTTCATAAGACCTACATCTTACAAGATCTATAAAGGTAATGGTTGAATAAAAATCTTTTCTCGAATTGTTGATTATTATTGAGCCCTTTAACATATTCGTTTCGCTCTTCTGTTACAGGTCCAGTAGTGGAAGAAATTCATCAGTATATTAACGATTGGATATGTCAAGTAGTTCGAGTTTATAACGGAAAAGAATACGTAGAATTCGATTGGCTTGTTGGCCCGATACCTGTTAAGTAAGTGCATTGAACATAGTACAAAAAAGTGCAAAAGTATTCATACAAAATATCAGATTAAGAAACAGAAACAGTACATCTTGTTAATTTTATAAACTAATTCCACATTGTACACTGTGGGGTAAAAGCTCTGACTACCTGAAATATCTTCAAATATTCTCAGAGATATGAAGAAATTGTATTTACAGAAATTCTTTGGTATCAAGAAGGCTATAATACGCTTATGTGTATAAGATTTTCAAAGGTTTAAAGGCCACTTCAATTTTTGTTTGATTGTGTGCTTCCATTACTCTGGTGTTTAATATCGAATATCCTTGTATTACATGTCCTTGAAATCATCTTAGCATTCATTATTACACCAGAATTATAAAAAAGTGCAAACGGCATTGAAAACATAAAGATGACCTTGAAATAATAGACAACCCTCCGCCGATAAAAAAATGATTACTTAAATGTTACGTTCCCCTTGAGACATACCGCACAATTTGTATGTATATAGTTATTTCGCATCTCGTAAAATAGCAAAGATACTCCAAGTGGTCAAACTTATCTTTACAAGAATAACGTATGTGTGTTGAATGTAATATAGGCACAAGAAACTGTTATTGTAAAATAATATATGTAATCATTGTATTGTGAGAAGACATTATGTCCATAGTCGTTATTCATAGATCATCCACACAGTATTTCTAATTCATACACCTAAGAGGGAGGTGATTTTTCGAAGCAAAATGTAGAATTTCAAAAACCTGCAATAAGAACGCCGTATAATTTTAGGGATACGATTGGTAAAGAGATCGTTACGAGGTATTCCAGCAACTTAAATTCTGCCGGAGAATTTTACACTGACAGTAATGGTCGTGAAATGTTAAAGCGAAAGAGGAATTATCGGCCAACGTGGAACTTGGAACTGGAGGAGCAAGTATCCGGCAACTATTATCCTATTACCTCGAAGATTTCCATGAAAGATTCAGAAAAGCTCCTCAAGTTCAGTGTACTAACGGATCGAGCTGAAGGTGGCACTAGTATGAATGACGGAGAAATCGAGATGATGGTAAAGTATATAAGGTTTTTTTTGCCTGGAGAAGAGACACGGAGATGAAAGAATTGAAAGTCAAAATTAATTGTGATTATATTAATTAATTCTGCCTTCTTATATTATTGCTTACTATTCTATGTTATTGTTAAATTCTGTCCAATTGCATATTTCGTGTACACGTTGCCGCAAGATTCATAGTAAAACTGTGGGGAAAAAATAAAAAGTTGACGGAAACTTTAAATAGCATTGAATCAATGAGATAATCACTGAGAAACAAAAAAGAAGTATGTTATGGAAAAATTTATAACAGTAATTCGCGTTTTAAATATGCCTACACGTGTTCTAGGCTGTCTTCTCCAAACACTCAAACTCGAATCAATTAAAAATGTAATACAACTAGATTTAAAGTTGCTGAATGTTTATAAGTTCCATTCTATTATTATGTAATTCCATATTAAGTTTAAGTACTATAGGGTGTGTGCAGATACATCCAATGAAACAATAATTTAAACAGCACAATTTCATTGTATAAAAATCTTTGCATAGGTTCACCGGAGACTCCTAAAAGACGATGCATTCGGTGTAGACGAAGCTCTCAATGAAACCGCCTTTGGAGAAGGGTTGGTGGTTAGGGGTTCGCACTATGTCATTGGAGGCAGTGCGAAAAATTTAGACGAATTCGCGATGAAAGAAAAATCTTTGGCACTTCAACTGTTGCTTCGTCCTTGGACTCTTATTACACCTACTGCACCAGACTCTCCCGTGTCTACGAATTACACATACGCCTCGCAAGTGAGAATCTTTGCAATTATCCATGATATATAAATAATCGGAGATGCATGCAAAAACAAAGTATTGTAGAAAATAATATATTGGTAGAAATTAGGTTTTATTCACACTTTATGCAACATTCATACTTTGGCGTAAAATTAAATTTAGTTATAAAGCAGTTATTTTTAATTTAGAAATATAGATCATTGTTAAATTTAATAAGGTAAAGTTAATAGATCGGGCATTTGTTTACAATTAATTGATTTTTATATTCGCTTTAACGAATTACTTTTGAAAAAATGGAAATGCAAACAAGTTTAGTGCTTCAGCAAATAAATCAGGTGATATATTTAAAGCAATTAAAAGCAAAGGTACAAATATTAAGCAAGAATGGGAATATTCATTTCATTATTAGTAGTACATTTTCTTATTCTATTGTCTTTAGGGTTCAGGTCTTGCTAAATCTCTACCACCAAATGTTCACATTTTATCTTTGGAACCATGGAAGGACGACACTATTCTACTAAGGCTAGAGCACATTTTCGAAGTTGGCGAAACGGAAAGATTAAGTAAACCTGTGGAAATTAATATTAAGGTATATTCCATTGTCTTCTCATTCATATACATAGACGATGAAATTGCTTTTATTTTTCATATGAAACGATTTTTAATTAAACGGCGTATTGTATCTCCAGTGAAAAAGTTCAATGTATATATTTATGGTACTGAAGTTCTGTTTATAATTAAACGTGGTTTCAAAGGTAGTGCTGTTATACAGAGTGGCAGGGTCCTTATTATACCCTGTATAATAACACCAACCATTCTCTTTCTATTGTGAAATTTTACAGATACATATTTCATTTATTATTTCCTTATTGCAATGACTTTGTCACCATAGGACCTGTTTTCTACTTTTACGATTCTTTCCATCGAGGAGACTACATTGGGTGGCAATCAGTGGATGAAAGATATGAATCGCTTGAAATGGGATTCTGAAACCAATGATATTCTCGAAACAGAAGACTTATTTTCTCCACCTGTGGAAATTAAAGATGGTGCTATAAATGTACTTTTGAAACCCATGGAAATACGTACATTTATCGTTAAAACAGCACCGCTGCAACAATAATTTACAAGTGATTTTTGTATTTGTAATAAAAATTTAATTTTTGTTTGTATGGTCTACACATACATATTTCAATTTATTACCATTTAATATGTGATACAATAGTGCGAACGTAATTACTGTTTTGTAAAATGAAATACAATAAATATCAATTTACGATACTATTGTATATCTTCAAAATATCCTATTTTTCAAATCCATGTGGAATGGCCAGATAATGTGAAGGACTCATAGTGAATGATAGAAGATACTTTTCAAAATACACATACATATGTATATTGAAGTAAGTACACATACATATATGACACTTGTTGGCTATGCTAAGGTTTGTGGGGAAAGTGATGTGTCGATTGAAATTGCATGGCTCTTTACCATGTGTTCTTTTATTCCAATTCTTACATTCTGAATCCTGCACTCAGATGCTTGAAGGGCTACAAATTATGTACTCCGAAAAAATTGCGTTGGTTTCGACCGCGACATATACCTGACCGAGGGTTGAACTCGGCACGCACTCACAACAGTGCCACGGCGCCAAGGGGGTCTGGTATATCTCATAGCCATATGCCCAATGAGCCCTATCTCTCAAGCTAAACAGTCTACAATACATAAGAACAGCGTCGCATAGACGAGCTCAATCATTTACGGCAGTTCAGAGGCGAGCAGACACATTGGCAGTGGCGCAAGGACGAGTGCATACATCTATGACAGCTCGCTGACTCCTTTGGAGCGGGTAAAATACGGACAGTTCCTCCACCCGCCGAACCAAGTAACGAGTAACGTTAAGAGGAAACACGACACACTCCACATTTGTTTCCAAACCTCTTCCAGACCACTTATCTAGGTGCAGATCCCGGTAACAGTGCGAGGTGCGCTGACAAGTGTGGACCCGCCTTTAGACTGGGCTCTTGGGACCCTCGCTGGCGACGCGTCGCAACGGGGTGTCGGTCCCTCGCAGGACCATGTGCCCTAATCACCGCACGCATAAATAAGTCCCGTATCGTAACAACGCACTTGACGACGATCTCGTAGTACTGTAGGCGACGATCGTCTCCTTGCACAATTATGTTCAACAGATACTTGGATAACTGGCATTAGTACTATCAATTAGTTTGAGTGCAATGAAAATTAATTTGCCATAAATATGTAAATAAAAAAATGTATGTTAATGGACACACTTAAACCATGAATGATAGAAATTCATAAAAACCGAATCCAAGAATCAGCAAAGCTGAATTTTCTCGAATATACTATGTGTTATATAAATTAGAAATACATATCATGAAATCTTAATTAATATTTAAGAAACAATTCGTAAAATCCCTCCTGTAGATAAACATTTGTGACTTAACCTAAGGTTTGTTTATATTATTATAATATTTTTATAATATTTTTCCCGGCAAGATGTGTTTAATGTGC
This sequence comes from Nomada fabriciana, assembly GCA_907165295.1. Taxonomy (NCBI): domain Eukaryota; kingdom Metazoa; phylum Arthropoda; class Insecta; order Hymenoptera; family Apidae; genus Nomada; species Nomada fabriciana. Next base: position 14,606,973 of record OU015689.1, read on the forward strand.
CTTTTAATATTTAACAAATCGTCTCTACGAATTAAGTGTAAAGTTCTTTTCATTTAGTGTAACTGTAAAAATGATTATTAGTACCTTCATATAAAAATTTTATCGCACACCCTCTGAAATTGTATGTCATACTTTTTAACACGTCATTGAACTTATTATAACCTCCTAACATGTGAAATTTCAAGGACGAAATTTTCGAATATTTGTTTAAATTACTAGCAAGCTTCAGAAAAAATCTGACATGCCATCTCGGAATAGTAAATGTACTTTTTCGTCGAAAGTAAATTGCATCGAGAAGGAAATTACATACAGTACACTGTATTTAATTTCTTATCACAGTAAGTACTAAAAGCACTATAATACGATGTATTATACTAATTGGTAGTGTATGTAAAGTAGAAAATTATTCTGAAAACGATGATCATATTTTAAGTGCATTTAAGAGCTTCTAATAATATTGCAAACATCCTTATGTTAACTACAGAAATCTCTGTAGGTCTGTAAATATATAATACTATTATAATATTGTCTATTATATGCTACTATAAGATTTAATAAGTAGAAATAGTGTTATTTGTACAGGACTTTCCGAATTCATGATACACCCGCAATAAAGGTAATTCATCGTGCAAAAAAAGTTGAATAAAATACGGATATTCAAGGTCATTTCAAGGTTAATGTATCATATCTGTCAATGAAATTCATTTTTCATCAGCCATAATGTAAGCTTACAAAAAATATTTCATTGTAATTGAAAAATCATGGATGACCTTGAAGCACGAGGCAATGACTTTGAACGAAAAAGGTCATCAATTACAATTTCGCCGATGGGAGTCAAACAACTTTGTCCTTTGCATCGGCTAAAATAAGAAAAGTATTATGGAGAATACTAGTACAATTGACATATCGCATTAGTTTTCTAAATCTGTTCATTAACGGTTCACTCATCTATTACACTGCGCAACAATTTTTATGCGACAAGAGTAGCGTTTCTTGCATTTTCCGAATTTATAACAGAAATATACTTCTAAAAGTTATAGTAAAGATATTGCAGTCACAGATTCTGCAACTGTTAAAAACGCCAGCATCAATAGCGTTGAACAGTTAATTGTAAGGTAGGTAAACCGAAGAGATTATGCCTAGTGAATTCAATGCAATTATGCAGTGTAATATTTAAACTTCACTTCCTGAAAATTGGAGCTTTAATCAGAAGCCTTTCTTTCTGTACTTTCTAGTTTCCTTTGCTCGAAGAGTTAAAGTAAACCTTTGATGTAGTCTCGGAGCTTGAGTCCAAGCTCGACACTTTATCGTACAGGTGCATCGTTTTCATGCAGTCGCTTCGCAACGGCTACAGTAGAGTCAGTTGAGACAATCATTTAAAGACTAGAAACCTTCGTATCTGTAAGATAATACTAATGCAAGCATGGAACTTATTTTCTTATGAAACTTTTATTAGAATATAGACAAGACTTTAATAGTTCTAATGAAATCATATTTGTATCTGATAAATTACAAAAATGGCTTGCAATACGAAGTAAATACGTCGTATCCAAATGATGTAGCGGTTAGCCCCATTATAATCATAAACGTATCAACGATATTTTAACTCTTTAACTCCCAAAGTAGCGCCGGTTATGTAACCTTTCTCACGATCAGTAAGAACCAGCTTGTAGCCAAAAGCTGTTGTAACTCATTTTTATTTTCTCTGAAGCTTCATCTCTATCTCTCTTAGCTCTATTATCCTCCCCCTTTCTGTCCCTTCTCATGATCTTGCTATACCGCATTCTAGTTTCTGTTTTCGTGCAATCCTCTGTTCTTCTTATAAGTCTAACTTATACATCTGATTAGCTTACAGCGACAATTATTTATACTTCGTCCTTTCATTATTATTATATTGAGCTTGTGCCTGGATTTCTGTTCCAATGGCGTAATTACCTCTTGACTATATACATCTTTTTAAGTACCTTGTACTTTCCCATTAATGTTTGGCCATCCTCGCCACCTCCGTTTGTTTCCTTTCCCCATTTGGTGTCTTCAAGGCACCATACTTTCCTCCTCAAATTTCATTGTCTTTCTATCTGCCCCTGTTTTCAGTTTTTCTGGCATAAAGAAACATCATGTATACAAAAAGCATCTTATTTCCCCGAAATATTTATGCTTAAACATTTACTTTAAGACTTTATGCAATATAATATTACGGCCGTCAGAGTTGACCATTTACTTCGTGCACTGGAGGACTGTACATACAGTACGAGCAATAATTCATACTAGTCGAGTATAGTACAAAAAAGATACCACTTCCCACCCTCGAATTTATTGCATTTCAATTCTATCCTATGCTGGTGGTCACCGCTGTTTTTAAACGTGACATGTAATCTATAGTACGAGTATCACTCGTTATTGTAAGACGGGTGGTTAATTAGTTTCTTCGAATACGGTATCACTGAAATCTCATGCCCCGTCCACGCTGCTGTTCACGAGTACAGAAAGAGGAGAAAGGTCAACCGCAAACTGACTGCAAACAGAGCAAACAAGTCTGTAACTGCTTGTAATTTGTTAGCGAGCTGTTTACGAGCCCCAGCGTGAACATGAGCTGTTCACGAACTGAGCACAAACTGTTCGCGAACTCAAGTGTGGAACAATACTTTTGCTGCTCGCGAACAGATTCTGCACAGTTCCCAGAAGTGTAGACCTAACATTAGATAACTACGGATTAGTGTTTGAAAATACTTTGTTTGCTATATTTTATGTTTTTGCACACAGATGGCAACGGAAGATGAAGCATGGGCTCAAACTCTTATAACAGTAACTCCAGAAGACGATGCAACAATAAGAGAAATATCGGACTTAACTACATTGTCTTCAACACCGGGCACAGATTTGAACCTTGGCCCAGATAACATTGTATATAGACGAACATTTAGTGATATACAATTCGTAGATCCTTTGGAAGCAGAGGACGCAGTACAAGCAACAGAGGAAGTAAGAGAAGTAGAGAAAAGAAATGCTGAAAATCAAACATACCTGGAGGGAATACCAAGCGTTTATATATCTGTTGAGTACAAGGATGAAGGATCACAGACGATGTATATGAGCTCACCGTGCCCCCCACTAAAATATTTTAGGGATATCATGAGTATGTATTACTGTATAATTGTTAGAGACAATTATGAGATAATAACTTAAGATTGCTGTATTTAAAAATATGAGAATTGTTACTTTTACTGAATATTCCGGCATTACCTTTTGTCTAACTTTAAACTTTGAACTATAACGCTAAAACGGTAGAAGATAGATCAAAATTTAATTTGGACAAATTAAATAGGATTGGGTTTTCTGGTAAATAAATCTACCCTGAAAGTCGAGGAGTTTCATAGATTCGAAGATTAAATAAGATTCTTTTTTTAATGGAACTGCATATTTTGGTTTGCACCATTCGATGCACTTTTCATTCTCTACAAGAAAGCATTGGGGTACTTGGATCGAAAAGCGATTGCAAAATTTGGTTTAGATCGGTTAAAGGGTTTAGCATGTAATACAAAATATAATAGATAATAGGAAAGATGCAGGTAAATATTATATTTTACATACTGGGTGTTCCGCATATACATATCTCATCACGAAGTTCCAGAACTTCCCTTGCACTTTACACAAAATTATTTTAGACGAACGTTGAAACTGTTGCATACGTATATATGGACCTTAACGTTAGGATCATACCTTGAGATGGTATTACACATTTGACGCTTGTGTTCTTATGGGTTACGCTTTGCTCCATCTTTTCAAATAATTCATCAATTTTAAAACGATTATTGATCTCGAAGCCTACGCAATGTCATCGTTTCAACCCCTTGTACAGCTTGCGAGTGAGCCAAAAAGGGCATATAAAACTATTGAAATGTATCCCACATTGTAGCGTCCATGAGTGGTGGTCCCATACCTACGTTCAAGAGAACCAATGTGGCAGAAACTATTATGAGCTTCGACCCGGAAACAGCAGAGGACATTGTTATGGAACAGCTGTCCAAAGCCGTCATAGACGTTGAACACGCATTTTTCACGTCTCTACCTAGCGACGAGGAGGAAATGGAAATGGAGGTCACGGAGGCTTTACACTTTTTAATAGCTCGTGTATTTTGGATAAAAGATCCGGCGAGCCTGACGGAAGTTCCGATGGCGGACCAGGAGACGCAAACTTACATTATATATAACAATCGCGGAAAAGTTTTTATCATAGACAGAGAAACGCAGACCGATTTAACTTGCGAACCGAAAGAGTCGCATACGAAACTGTTGTCGGGTTATTGGGAAACGAAGAATGTTATTTCAAATTATTTGGAAAGCTGTATTTCTAAAGCTATCGATACTCGAATTATAATAGACGATATAATAGACGAGATCGTCGACAAGTGTGGTGAACGGGTTAGATACCCCATGAAGGAACAAGTTGCCCAGACCATAGCTACGTATAAGTTGCACGGGGAGAAGGAGGAAGATGTGTTGAGAAAACTGAGAATCGACATGATCGTGGACCCCTTTGAATCGTCGATTGTTGTTGTACCGTTAATGAGCGATTTGTTGCACCTGACTTGCGATGTTGTATCGAAAGATGCTGTAAATGTTTCTAAAATCGTTGTAAGTGGACTTGTTCAACGAATATCGACTATAATTGGAAAACTTATGGAACTGCAGAAGGAATTTCAACGTTAGTATAATAGTCGTACAGTAAAATCTCGATTAGTGCACTTCGCTCGGGACCGAATGCGAACACTACTCGGGTGCAGCCACGTTTCTAGAGGAAGTTCGGGTCACCTTTGATGTTGTGACTGCCGAGAATCGAGGCAGCGTGCGAGGAAAGAAGCAAGTTTAAATACCCGTGTACGTGTGACACAATGCTAACCCAATCAAAATTTAAGATTAAAACTTGTTTATTTTTGGCCCCTTTGAAATGAAATTTTACCAAAATGTTTGTCACAATCCCCTGATCAAAATAACACTAAACCACCACCCCAAGTAGGGGGAATAGAAATGAACACTAATGATAGTCACAATTTTGAACACTAATCGAGATTATACTGTACATGTTTATTACTTTACCTAGCGGAATTAGAAAGGAGGTTTACATTAACAGAGTGATAAAAAAGATTTAGAATTTGTAGGGTGGGTAGTGCTCGTCAAGTGAAGGATAAAAGTCCTTACAACATACGTTGTAAAAATAATATTTTCGAAGTTGTAAACAATTTTTGGTTTTGGTTAATATGAGTGAATTGCTTCGGGTGCTATACCAACTAATATCTCGTTGAATTGCGCTGATGCAAAAAATATTCTATTAGTAATCATACGGCAAGAATAATTTTTTTCAAGTTTATCGATGTTTTTTGCACGCAACTATATATGCCCCACCCCCGTGGTGGGAATATTACTGTACTATGATCTTGATGTGATTTTAAAAACAAACAAATTGACAAATTTTGAGAACAGCCTCAGTTTTGACAAAATTGTCAGAAAAAAAACATTTCACATTGCATTGCCTGATCCAAATCACTTTAAATAAAGCTTGAAGTATTTTCTCATTTCATGGCGAACATGGCAGAAAACATTTAAGTACTCAGATTTTAGTGAGGCACTCTGTAAATGTAATGTGAATTAAATATTCGCAATGTTCCTTAGGTAAGCCAATAGATCAAATATTGGCAAAGAGAAAGGAGAGAATTCTGGAATTAATGTCGAAAAAAGAAACAGAGACAATTGGTACGCAGACGAGTATAGCTGCGATTGCAGAAGTGAAGAAGATTAAAAAATCCCAGGAAATTCTATGTTCTGTCTGTAGAAGACAATCAATGTGCCAATGGTGTTTGGACAATGGAGACGTTCCAACTCCTTCTCAACAAGAAATGAAAATACTTCGTACACAGGATATATTACTGGCGTATAAACCCTGTTACGTAGTGACCAAAGCCACAGAAAAAGACAAATATCTTCTTCAACCGCCATGTCCAGAAAAAAAAGTCAAGCCTCCTGTAGTACCCAAACGTCAGTTATCGATAAATTCGTCTGAAGAATCTCGAGATACAATTCGTATACTGTTGCAAAGTGGAAAAGACGTTGAACCCCAAGGTGATGACGTTAATAAGCATTTTTGTTAATATTTAAATATAGACATTAACGGTTACAAAAATAATTGTATAATATTTATGAATTTTTTATTTTTTAGAATCCTTTAACGAATGGTCGTACGTTACCGATGCTACGTTAATGAAATCGTATTCTTTAAAAGGTAAAACTAATTTATTATGTTACTTATGATACAAATTATCGACTAAATGTTTAGGGAATTACAGTTTTACAAATATTCCATTCCTTTATTTCCTCTATTTACGCCATTAATTTAATACTGATGTTATTGGGACTACATATAATAGTCATTTGGGAAGTTTTTTTCAAAATGGCTACTGGTCTCAAACTTGTAGTAAATAATTAGCCGTACTATTATTTAACTATTATTTAACGTACTATTATAATTCGGCGTTAAATGGTTCATATTCGTTAATACAACTTGTTATTTACATGTAGAGGTAGACAAAAGAAAATTTAGAAAGTGATCGATACGAACAAAGGCACCAATCTTTTGCAGTATGGAATTACAGAATATCTATATCATTCGGCAATTTGGAACTTTGTTTTATTATTTTTGTCTGCTGAACTAAAGTTATGCCCACATATGATGGGACTCGTTATAACCACTGAAATATCTCTATTTCTAATCCCTAACTGCCAAATCTTCAAATGGGCCCAGCCGATTATTACTGATTGCCAAAGCTAAGATCACTCGATAAAATAAATAGAAAAATGGGAATGAATGTGAAAATAAGAAATACCGCGGTTTCAGGAAACAATGAAGGGGCTGAAATGTTGTATTTCAATTTGTCAGCGCACCAGAATGAGTCGCGTTACAATTAACATTGCACTACGGTATTATATTGCCATTTTACACTTGCACTGAAGGAAGTTAATAAAACTGACGTTACAAATTATTATTTTATTATTGAACTTGCCTTGAACCTCGATCGGATAAACAACTTAATTAAAGAAATTCACGATGACCGTATTTTTGCCAATAGGCAAGAAAGTTTCATAAATATTAATACTTGTACCTCAATAATGTGGATGTATTATCTGAAGGGTTACAAGCATTTTACTCTTCAGCTACACGTGATAGTGTAGAAATGATTGTGATCTTTTGATATATTTTAATGTACAACCATTGACCAGAAGTATTATTTATTCTTTTTTGTGTTGCCTAAATTTGATTTAATAAGTTACTTATTCGATACATTCTTTCATATTCAGCAGGTCGAAAGGATTAAATACATATGATTTTATTCGTGACACGATGAATGTCAAAATATTTGTCTTTGGGTCATTCTTGACTTATTACAAAAAAATAGAGTTCAAACTGTAATGTTTTCAGCATTTTTTGTATCTTACTTGGTTTTTCGCTGAATATAAAGTTTTGTCGATAGGATTTCTTATTTCACCTTCACACAGGTACTAGATCGACTACAATTAACAACATGTACAATTGTGCATTGCATTTTGCAGAATCTGTATGCAGTTCAAGTCAAACAACGATGACTCTCCTGGATCAACCGATTTTTCAAAATACATCTTGTCATCGCAGTGATGCATTAACTTCCCAAGCAGAAAATGCTTTGCAGATACTGAAAAACACATTTTGCACTCGAGAAAATTGCGCTACTACCTCGTCCCTGCACATCTTGAAGACGAATCATTCGTTTACAGAAAACGACGAAGTATACACTAAATCCACATGTACATGCTTGAGCAAGACAGACAATACACCGCCTGAACAAGTCACGTTTCGAGCGAAACAAAATAAACCACTCTCAAAATTACATTTATCTAAAGTAAATACTTACAGTCACAGTACTTCTCGCAGAAAATCAAACGTTGATGGATTTAAAATTATTCCCATTTGTGTTTCACAAAACTCTAACACTTAGAAACGACAAAAAATAATTAATTGGTTTCAAAAATGTTTAATTCGCAGAAATAAATGCACATACATTCTGTTTAAATAATCGCCGCGTAAGTTCGTACAATGCAACGCAAACATAATGTGCTACATTCAGAAACGATGTTGTATAGTTATTTCATCGTTCTATATCGAAACGTATGATAATTGACAGCTGACAGTCATTACATAAGTTAAACATAGTTATGTATAGTGTACAACGCTTGAATTAATGGCAAATGACGCGTGTACAAAAATGTTCAATCGCGACTTCTATATTACAGTTTGTAAAGTGTTCATAAATAAAATGTAAGAATATATTATTGCTTTTACAGCGTCTTTTTGTACAAGGGCACAGCGTTTACTCAATTACGTAAGCATTATAAATTACCAGCGCAAGTTACGAACAATTTTATTTACAATTGCGCCCTTTGTGTTCGTCGTCTTGTAATCAGTGTCATCAATCGTAATGTGTATGACACGACGGGTTGTAAAATAGTAATATTAAAATATCATCGTCGATAGTGGCATTGAGTAAAGTATTGTTACTACAATCTACATAAACAACAATTGAAAACTGGTTGGCGTGATTATGCAGAAGGTCGAAAAATATCATCGAGTATTTTTAATAATCGAGACTATCTATTAACAGTGTTCGATTTTGCAAACTAAAACATATTCCTTTATGCATTAGCCATCATCTTAAGTAAATTAGCTCATAGACAAGAAACTTACGAGTTACAAAAATAGCAAAAAGCCGTAGAAAAATATCTGTTTCTTTAAAATGCTGCCAAGTGATGAAAAAATATTTTCTATAAAAATACGTAACATCGTTTGGGAAATGTGTTTGTAACATACATTTGTACGTTGAAGTAGCCATCCATATAATATTATATTTAACGAAAATATTAAATATTTTTCATCGGCAGTTTAAACAAGATCTTGTGATGAAAGCATATTTCACATAGATATTAGCTATACAAATTTGGCACCAAATATTTAAAAAAACACGGCTCGCTCGATCGAGCTATAGAGGAATAAATTTTGTAAGTTAATTGAGAATAAAAGTGTATAATAAGTTCAGAATTTTATAGATAGTATGATTATTTTACAAAAGTGAAACTGCCATGTAGAACGTAGTATTATTATGTAAGAAACATTATATAAAGTTACAAAAAATATGCCAAAGTGTGGTAGTTTTGTACATTTTACTTAAGCAATTATCTCAAGGAATTACTAGTACAATTTCAGTAACCAAGTTTCATTTCATTGGTTTCGATTACTACGCAAAAATAACAAAGTTGCAATGAGTACTTGCAGGTTTGAAAACGTACTCTTAAGTATAATTCGATGTTAGAAAGATTGGAACCCTTCACCAGCTGTACTCGAATTTTAGGTGGGAGTGAGATGCCTGGAGCCAGTGTCTCTGTTGCCGAGAACTTAGAAATTAGTTAAAAAGTAAAGACTATCGTACGTTATAAATTGCGATGGCGATAGTCTATGTACTTCATAAGAAGTTCGAATCTACTCAGCCAGGGCTAGTGTATGACTTGGAAATGCTGCTTACGTTTTTCATAGTACTTATAAAGAGTTCTAACCTATCGCGTTTGAAGCCAAGGTTACTTCAAAGTATTCCTTTTTTCGAACGAAAATATCCAGTTAATTTCGAACCTACTTGTAAAATAAATACCACTGTCTTCCTCTTTTTAAAAAGACACTAATCCTCATATTAATAATGAAGCCACATATATAAACGCATTTCACATTACAAACGCTGAAGAAATGAATAAAAAAAGTTCGATATTAATGCTTAGTAACTACAAATTTTGTTAGATAAATCCATACTTTTTTATCCAATATTTATGACGAGTTCTAATCGCAGAATTAAAGGCGTACATTTTCTTCGTCTTCTTCCTCCGTCTGTACTTCTTTAGCAGGTAACTCTGTCATTTGTTTTTCCTCATCGGAAAGTGCCGACGGCTCGTGTTTAGTTAAATCATTCCACGGTTGGATTTCTGCCGATCCAAACATCCAGTAAAGTACTGTTGCAGATATAAATACTGCTGCTGAGATCCAAAACATTACACGCCACTCTTCTACTCCATTCTAGAATTAAAACGATAAAAGTTTAGAATATTGAAATATATTATATAAGATTTGGAATGAACGATTTCGTTATCGTTTACTTTGTACGGAATCAAATACGGCAAAGTCTCGATTATCCGTAGAGGTGTGGCCCGAACCTGCCTCGCATAACACGGAATGGTCGGCGAGTGTTCATAAATCGTTTAATGAAATCATGAAAATCATTTTGATAATGAGGTATTGTACACGTACTGAAGTTTAATTAACTATTTCATTGATTGGAAGTTTGATTATCTGCCTTAACAATACCTCACCATTGTTGTGTGCTATTTATTAAACATCCGACAGAAAATGAAGTTCGGGATTTTACCGCAAAGTTCAAAACAACTTTTATAATACGAAACCTCGGTTAATCAGAAGGCCACTGTATTGCAAATGTAATATTGGATTTTATACATACCCTCTCGTTTGTTAGAGCACCAATAATTGGTGGTATAATGAATCCAGGAAAACTACCGAAGGTGTTCATAATCCCGTACAAAGAACCAGCGAAATTGGGTGCCAGATCTTGATGGTTTTGTAAACTAGTTTGGCATGCGGCACCATTAAATGTTAATGCCAATACTAGCATAACCATTGCGCCTACTGCATCACAGCCAACATACGTCATTACAATCAGAGCTAGTGCCGGAGCCAAGTGTGCTGTTGAAATAAACAATGATTTTGTACTTATCGTGACTTAAGGAGAAAAAGAACTAATTAAATTAGGTTTCGTCAAAGTTTGGCTTACAGGAAAGCATAAATAATTTTCGAATCCATCCTAAACTAAGGAAATTTCTCCTTCGGACATAATCCCCTGCCGCAGCAAACAATACACCAGCACCGAGTCTTGCTATGTAAGGTAATCCTGTAATTGGTCCTCCCTGTAATACAATTCGATCGGTATATATTTTGATTCAGATTAAGATCATTTTAACGGCATATCAAACTCAATGGTTATAAACAAATACCGATTTCATGTTAAAACCGAGAACTTCCAAAGTGTATTTCGGTCCATTAGTTGCTATGAAATAGATACCCCACATGTTTGCGAAATGAGCCCATAACAAGACCAAAAATGGTACCGATGTGAGAACAGCTTTCACAGGCAGTTTCACCTGCAATTTTATTAATATTTTATTATACAGAAGTAGTATTATGCTGAAAAAAGATTTCTTTACAGCAGAATATCAAGTATTAACCCTTTGCACTCGAAAAGCGACTCTCTCAATCACCACTTGGTTCAACACGACACCCAAATGGCGACTGTCGGGCGATATACAATACTTATTGTATTATATACGTTTAGACTATGCGTAGTTCATATTACAGCCAAAATTCGGTAACTCGAAATTTCTATAAGACTAGAACTTTGTTTATTTCCTTCCGCTACGCTGCAAAATCTTCTACAATTCAAAATATAAATCTCCTATATATCGAATAATTTACTATATTTAGATGCATTACTTTACCCCTGGAACTCCAAGTATAGTACTCAGATTGCGGGAGAAAAAGAAGCGCTGAATTTTAATTTTAATTTGAAATAAAGATACTAGCATAGGAGGTCTAATGTTACGCCAGAAAGCAGAGGTTTTTGTCAACTCACTAGACCATAATAACTTTAAAGCTAACAATGGTTGGTTCGTAAAATTTAATAGTAACCCACGCGCAAAACCTCTCTGAGCCAAATTTCCGTTCGTGGAACCTTTCTTACTCGAAAATGTCGAGAAAGACGAAACCTCCGTAATATTCACCGAGTTGCCGATGTCTAACTGTATCAGAAAGAAGTCGTTCGTGTACAAAGGAATTGACATCTACTTACCTTCTGTTTAGAGACCGTTGTGCCGATCTGTTCTTTGATGTAAGTTTTTTCAGTTTCCGTAATACCTGGGTGAACTTCAGGTGTATCGTATATAAGGACAGCCCATAATGCGTAAAACACCAGTATGAGCCCACTTGTAGCGTAATATGCAGCCTTCCAACCAAACGCACTGATTATTTGACCGCACAGTGCAAACGTGACTACAGTTCCGAAAGGTCCACCTGAAAAACCATGGCATATTATTTCATATTGCGGCAGTCGAAATTAAAACAGTTTCTATTGTTTTAAAACACGAATGTATTTTTACGGAAGATATTTGTATATCGTAGAAGAATATCACTATAAGCGGAATGAAATTTTCGTAAAAAGAAATGTGATAAGTCGCTTCCAAAATTGCATGACGTCTCCGAGGTATAATTCCGTTTGGCATTGGAAATCTGTGGCGTCCCGGATTCGTCATTTTGAGGACAAAGGGTTAATGAATTTTCTATTTCATTTATATCTAAATACCTTGCATCGTCCACACGAACATGCCTTTTTCACTAGGAGGAACCCATCTGGCAATCATTGCGTGAAGAGCAGGATAAACGGCTCCCTGTGAAACGACTTGTTGTTACTAAATAGCACTACAAATATTTGTATGATTTGACGGATTATGTAATTCTGCCCATGGTATCAAAAATAAATGGCGTAGCTGTTTGCTATAGATTCGTAATTGAATTAGACAAGTTGCAATAACACTATGTCTCTATTTCATTTCAATAAAGTTTAGCGGGAATGAAGGACTAAATGACTTTTATAGAAGATATATAGATTTTAGCAACCTACTTACTCCAAAGAAGCCCATCATAAAACGAAGTACAAACACTAAACCATAATGAATACCAGAAGCCCAAGGCATCAAAAGGTTTAATACTGCAGGAATTAGTGTGGCAAATCTATATTAGAAGGTAGCACAAGAGATAGTTAGAATATGTGTAAATGAATAAATATACCAAATTTAATGCAAAATGATGAAGTACGTATTGTAGATCTATTAACAGTTTTGTAATTAGAAATTATACTTACGCTACAACTTTAGATCCTCCGTATTTTTCAGCTAAGAGACCAGCTGGAATGCTTCCTGGGAGAACACCGTAAAAATAGCCAGAAAGCAGAAGACCTTGTATATGTTGATTCCACTCGTATCGTTCACCGTACTAGGGCATCAAATTTTAATTTTTGGGTTTTTACTAATTGCAAATAGTTTTCTATCTTTATAAAGGATAAGAGCATATACACATACACTGGTATGTAAAATTAAAGGGCCCCTAAATTTTCGGTATCTGTAACTACAAGAACTTCGTAAAAAAAAAATCTGCCAGGGATAACTTTGAAGCGTGAAGTCTATGCAATAATTGATAATTGTGTCCCTCGGATGATGAATTAAAATTAAATTCATCTGAAGTATTGTATACTCTACAGTTGAAAATATATGTGAAATGATTCAATACAGTGAAGAAGTTAAGAAGTATTAAATAGTAAAAAATGAATTTTATCCAAAACTTATCGATTTCAAATTTATTTTACATAAAACAATCACACGTCTGGTATATAACTGCGAAAAGTTTTAGATAATGGAGTTTGCCCAATTGATTAGAAATCAAAACACGATCTCAATCGCAGTATGAAGTATAGCGAAGAGATACAAAAGACAAAGACCGTTTGCAATTTAGTATTTACCACTCAAAATTCAAGTACATACTTTGGAGGACGTTTTATCATTACATGGTATTATGGGCGCTCGACATTGTTTGCTTATGGATTTGGATACTTTCGAAGATTACAGTAAAATATTCCGATGTCACATACTACTACGTTATCGTTCAAAAAATTGGGACACAGAAATTTTCTGGAACATTTTAGATTGAAAATTCAATATACTTTCTTAGACTAAAATAGATCGAAACAAAATTCATTTCAAATCACAATACCTCGCGGATTAGTGTAACTATAGTATAGCGAAAAAGGTATCATTATTAATGTACTATAAAAACAAATTAGTGGTAATTTTGAAGCGTTAATAATATGGCCACTCACTAATATTGCTATAATCATTGACACATTCTAGCTAATACATAAATAGGTGATTAGTTAATACTAATTGTTACAATTAGGACCGAATGTTATTCTCGTGTACGTCCTATACATATATCTAGTTATTTTAGAATTGTACAGTAAATACAGCAAAACTTACGTCTTTAATTTCTGCAGGCTTAAGAGTTGTATTGCCCACTGTAGTAGCTGAACACGCTGGACCAACCACCCCGTCTTTACTGGTTGTATTTACCATAGCAACAATAGTAATTGACAAATTTGTACGTATCATGTATGAAAACATACAAGCCAAAAACATCATAGCCCCCAAAATACCTCTTCGGGGTATCCTCTCTGAAATAAATACATACATATTTATGAGCTTTGCATGTAGACAGTAAGTTGATACTATAAAAACTGATGCAGAAAGAGTCGTCACGAAATTTCAGAACTTTCCTCGAACTTTAACAACAAATTTGATGAAACAAATATTGAGTTACATTTAAGTGTCCATAATTTTTGCAAACTGCAGTTTCATCGCGACACTAATGCGGAACACTAATAAAACGTGGTTTTTAAATTATTCCTCCCAGTACCTGCATAACGCGTATCGTTGTCATTATTAATTAATCTGATTTACAAATTGTTATTTTGTGATTCCTACGCGATTTGATGAACATAAATAACTGAAATTAGTAAAAATATATTTTTTTAATTAAGTAGAATTTACGTAGTACATACATACATTCATTTCTTTAAAAAAATATTTTTGGAACATGATACTACTTTTTGTACGTAATCTGAACCACGCATAATGCAATTTTTATAACGCGACGTTTTTCTGGAATCTAACTCTTGCATTATGCAGTGTTCCTTCGAACAACATGGTTTCGGTTATACGCGGATTCTTTTCCGATATACATTTTTTTGTAACATTTGTTTTGGATTAATTTATTCAGTACCATTCAGCATATCTTTACAATTTTCCTTATTGTGGCGAACAAGGGGGGGTCAGGAAGAAGAAATGCGTGTCTCTCCACGTATGTAGTAGTACGGAATTCAAACATATAACGAACTGTTTTGAAACTTGAAAAGAAATCAGAAAACCAGTGTATCTCTGCGAACTATATGTGTATATGTATGTAAGTACATGCATTGGAGAAATACATATAAACATGTGTATGTATTTCAGTTTTTGTTCAGGGTGGGGGGTGGGATCCAGAACGAGTGGTTCCAAGCAGCTAATATTTTTTCCATTGTTCTTAATCATAATTGTAATGGTTTAGGTTTAAGGGAATCCTCATCCGAAGAAAATTTGAAAAAGGTCCTTTTTATTGTCGCTTCTGAAAATATGAGTCTCTTTCAGTCATTTCTTGATTGTTTTCTAATTCTCAGCACTAGAGATAATTGAATACGGTAATGCATTATCATAGTATAAAGTCAACTTTTAGAGTTGCAAGTTTTCCAGAGTTTTTGCAAATATGAAGCATATCAGGTTAATTGACATATGTATATGTTAACGTAGTACATAATGACTCAATCGTCCTTCTGCTTAACAATAATTACGATGACCATGATTTGTCTTGCACAATAACGTCCAGTTCTCACAGTTTGCACATCACGGACATGCGCGTAGCGAAATTTCCATACACGGGATGATCATTTTGTACTCGTGAAAAATTGCAACTGATAAATAACTGTGAAAAAAGTTAAATGCAACGAAAATTTTGTAATCGTGTCAGACTAAAATTCTTGAAAAGTCGTTATATGCATCTTTAATGTTTGAAAATAATCGATTTTTCTCTTTTCGCATTGCTTAAAGTTGTATAAGCTGTACAATTAAAATGAAACAACTTTTAACAATTATGATTTTGCAGGTGAATTTGAATGTTGATACGCAAGTAATTTAAAAAATTGTAAATTCAGTACTTTTTAAACGCACACTTTCCAAAATTGCGTAACTTAAGCTTGTGTGTGCAATGTGACACAAAACAAATTCAAGGATATGAAATAAGTTTCTTCTCCGTACAACCGTGTATACAAATTACATAAGGCGGAAATTTCAATCCTGGATTTTTACAAATTTAATTTTACACTCCAAAATGATGTACGCTGATTATAATTCAATTTCAATTAATTATTCCGGTCCTTTTTTGAGTTGCGAGATGTTGAAAATACGAAAATGGAAAAAGGCGTTGATATAAATAATTGCTTCACTTTTCATCAATAAAATGAATTACGTTGATAATTCTATTTATCACCGTGAGATGTGTACAGTTTTTCATTTTTGCTGCATAATAAATAATCTGTAGTAAAAGTAATTGCGATTCGCTTCACTTCAAAATAATATCTTTACCCTTAATAAATGCCATTTTACATATTTAAAAACATGTTTTAAAATATTTGCTGGTATATTTCAAATGAAATGAGAAAAAGTACTCCGTCTATGTTTATTAACTTTCTCTATCTTTGTTCCACAAAATTAATTTCCTTCCTAGGCAAGTCAAATAGTCAACTATCTCGTATGTAATAAAATGAACATTCGTAGGGTAAAGGATTAATCATACAAAAAGGTGAATTGTTAATGGAGAAGACAAAATATTAGCAAAATACCATTCGATCATTGTTGCCTGGAGTGTATTCTTCTTACCAATATTATTTGATTAATAAACATATTTTTATTAGTGTCTCTCCTGAAAAACATCCTTTTTTTTTAATTGTTCAATTTGTCATTTGAATTTGCCACTTGTCATTTTGAATTGTCATTTGCGATTTGAATTTTTTAATCTCTTTCGCATCTGCGAATAAAATTACTCGTCAATTAATTTTTGCTTATCCAATTCTTTCTATTACGAGACAACCTTCTATAACTCAATATTTCACAATACAAAAAAGTGTTTGCAATTATAATTTTGTACTTTGAATTACCACATCGTTTGTGATCTCAAAGATTTTCTACGAAAATGCCTCTCCTGCAAAAAAACTCATGCCCAAGGTTACGTAATATAACAAGCTAACAAGCAACATAAAGAAACCAGCTATTTTTTACGACATTTCAATGTAGAACAATGTGTCACACCACGTTTTAAAGTTGTTCACGTGAAGGAAAAATATAATTGATATTTTAGGTGCCAAATATCCCATGTATAGCATAGGTGAGTAGTGTGATAAAAAAAAAACGAGAGTCATTTCGCTCAAATAATTGAATAGTAAAAATCACTTTGTATGATATTTGGTCCTTTGATGCAAACGGGTTAAGACGTTTGTATGTGAAATAAAAACTGTAATAAAGAAAAGGAAATTGAAAAATTTGTATGGTAGAAATCATTTAAATTGAACGTGTAGAGCAAAGAGTAAAAAAATGTTCACATTCGTCGATAGGCAAGGCATGTCTTGATTTTGATCACATCGATCGTCTCACCGTTAGATGAGAAAGTATTAATTAACAATGCCATACAAAAGTAACAAATATCATTTCTTTGTAAAATGGAGTTCTCAAAAGAAAAATTTCCTTGGTAGATCTTCTTTTTTACCGCGTATCGCAATTAACTGCAATGACTAAATTGAAAAAACAGCTACGACACATGAAACATAAATGAAAAGGTGGACATTTTATATCAACATTCTCTGATTTTGCAAGCCGTATTCATGTGCATATATGTACATATACAAGTAAGACTGTGTAGCAAATTGTAACACGAAGTCCACGTGTTAATGTATTTCAACTGCAATAAGTATCAAAGTTCATACATTTTCTGAAGGAAATTAAAACTAATCTCTATTATATAATTTATGGCACATGATTGATAAGCTTCTCAAAACCAGTAATAACCCATTGCCTTAGTATTGGATGATACCACACGAGATAAATAAAAAAAACTTAGTTTCATAAAAATAATTCCATTGAAAATCGTACAATGATGTTGGTCAACTCTGTATCATTAATTCTTACTTGCTAATTAAACTTTGGGTGGCTATATGTTACAATACAATACACAAGGTAGGTACAATACACAATATAAAACATGTCCCCAATAAACACTATTTCAATAATCAACATTTGTCTAAAAATAAAGAATATCGTATGATACTTTGTTGTCATTTAACCCTATCGTTTTCACTATAGACTTACGGTTATATAATTCAAATTACGAAATAAAATGTTTGTACTTCTGCATTTTTTAAAAATGTCTTGCAATTATAGCATGCATAATTGTTGCCAAATAGCTGAGGGGAATAAAACGGGGCATTAAACGCTTTCAAAATGTTAAGACGGTCGTGTGAATAAATTATATGTTACGAAATCTAGACAAAAATAAAAATAAATATTTTGTTGGCGACAGGTAAATTAACTTTTGAACGAGAGAATTAAAAAGATTTAGCGAACGATCCAAATTACAATAAGAATTTGTGTGCTGTCTTAATTAATTTCAAGAAATATATTTTGTAACGCTTTGTTTCTTTTTATTTATTAACAGGTCATGGAATGAGTGCTCCAAAAGTTTGAGTTGCAGTGTACATGCGTCTCGTAAAAGTTGTGCTCTTCTCCGAATACCAAATTAGCAAAAGAATTGCCGAAACTGGTGGACCTACTGGTGTGTAAAAATGTCACGATTTTCAACGTATTTACACGGAATGCAAATTCTTCTTTCATGTAGAAATGAGAAAAATGACATAACGCCAAAAATAAGGAAGAAACAGTAATATTATTTTCCCATTTTATTTGACTTTTCGTTAGGGTCCATCTTTTGTTATGCCTTATGTCCATCTTTTGACACGCTATAAAATTTTAAAGTAAAAGATATATAAACAGAAAAGGAAGAAAAATTAGTAACTAGCAAAAGTTTTAAATCAATTACAATTTATAAGATTAACATCGGCGTTAATTTTTTAGACTGTTAGAAAGTGATTGAAAATTGTACGTAAAATCACATACAAAAATATTCGACTTGTGTTATTATGTCATAAGATATCGAGTAAAATAATTTGAATTTTACGTTTATAAGGTGCAGCAACAAAATAAGAAATATATATATATATATATATATATATATATGACTTATTGTTAGTTAAAATTAAAAAAAAATATATATATGCATATGCAAATTAAAAACTATAATAACTCGGAAGCAACATTTTCTCAATTCTGAAATACTCAATACGAAACGAAGCAACTGGTTCACCTCAGATTTTTCGGTATCGCCAAAAATAACTGTGATGCAGAGACGAACAAGATAAATATAACACTTCGTACTATTATATTAAAAATGATGTACTGTAAACCAAACACTCATTGAACCTTAAATATGTTATCAGGTTGTTGGAAAATAAACTGCTGCTTCCAGCACTCCTATACTTAAAGCGTTATGTAATATAAATTTCAAATTCATGTTTCCTACACGACCAATGTTTCATTTTACAGAGGAGACGCCGATCTATCGATTAATGGTTCCACTTTTGTTTCCAACATTGATGTCTTAGCGTTGCTCCAACAACGAAACTCATAATTAATTAGTTGTACTTAGATCATTACCTGAAAATTTGGTATATCGCAATCTTTCGTACAGTTTAAATATGAGCCACTCAATTGACGAGTGGCGTAAGTCCAAAATTACGAAAATGAGTTTATTATAGAAATAGTAACTATTCAAAATAATTGTCTTAGTTACCAATTTAAGTTGCGCATATTTTCTGTCATGTTAATAAAAAATACGAGTCAATTTTACATTTGTTACAAAACATGACTTAAGAAAATCAAATTTTCTTAAAATTGGGAAAAAAGACTTAATTCACATGTCATCTAAGGGGCTCGTATGTTTAGAAACTAAATTGGTTCTGTTAAATTTTTCTTGTTATCAGTTTGGCCTATCGAAATAGCAATAGAAAGAAAGCAAACTCGTACAATATTTTTTATATAAATACAAAATGGAACGTAACGCAGCAGACACTACACGAAATATTGATCATACTTTTTGGTAAAGATATAGTTACTAAACGGAAATTGCAAGATTAGTTTCAAAGATTTTGTAGCGATGACGAGCTTCGTAGAGAAAGAAGATCAAGGCCGGTTTTCGACCACTGATATCAACAAAATGAAATTTTTTTTAGCAGATAATACACGTACAGCATTTCGAAAAAATTCTAATGGCTTAGGAGGAATTGGAAATGCAAAAAAAGCTTGATAACTGATAAGTAGCATGCCTAAAAATCGTAATTTAATTTCGTAATACCTAATACGCAGTTAACTTTCTATGTAAAATATAAATTATGTTTTGCGTTCATAAATGACTTATAAATAGCAATACGTTCACAGGTTTTAAGTTATGCACTCCACCGTACATATTACATGGTGTAGTAATATGTGTATGTATCTACATATGTAATATACATAGTATTTCAGAAGGAACTTTAAACGCAAGAAAATCAGTAATACATATTTGAATTACTCATACATCTCCATAATTGAATGTTATCATTTTCAGTTAAATAATATCAAATGAATGATAAAGTCACTCTTATCTTCAAAGCCCAAATTCTCTAATTAGAAGAGCTATCAAACATGCGTATACATACATATTTAGATATAAAAAATTACTTTCTTTTTAGTAATATTGTTATTAATATTGGTAAAGATGATAACATTGCCTATGCTAAAGGAAATGAATATTTCGTAATATAGTTATACATAATACATTTTAAGGGTTTCAATAGGATTAGTAGTAAGTAGAGAACAAAGCGTAAAAAATAAATACAATTTGGTTACTCCTGTGTTTATAAAAATGAATTTTCGGTCTTTGTAAATGCAAGAGTGCAAAGATTTTTCGAAGTAGAACGCGTTACAGATTATTCTCCTAATCTCCTTATACAGTATACACGTAACGCGTAGACTTACTTTTATCAGGAATTCGTCAACTCATCAAAAACTCTTACGAATTGTAAGATAAAATAAAGACATATGTTATATCGTTATTAATATCGCAACTATCACTGAATGACTGCAATGATCCAATATAGATTACAGTACTCTAATTCGATCACAAAATGTCGATAATGATAATATCGCAACTATCACTGAATGACTGCAATGATCCAATATAGATTACAGTACTCTAATTCGATCACAAAATGATAAAGATGGATGTCAGCATTTTAAGAACATTGCACGCTAACCACTAAATATAGATTACATAATATATTTATGTATAATATTTTGTATGCAGTAAGTAGAATCATTGGTAATCGTGTTAATATGAAAAATCGTTTCTGTAAAAATGACTAACTTTTTATTATTTTCGATGTTTTATAAATTGGCACGTTAGACAAATATATAGGGTACCCCAAAGTTTAAACGATTAAACATCACCAGTATATTTTACGGGTAAATACAAATAAATGACAAAAATATGAAATCTGAACACTGCTGCTCGCGAGCAGCTCGGGAAGTTATTATTTGTAACCGCTTGTGATTTGTGATTTGTTGGCGAGATGTTCACGAGCTCCAGTGTGCGAACTGCTCGCAAACAGTACGTGAACAGTGCGCGAACAGTTCTATCCAGTGTGGACCCAGCATAAGGCATGAGAGTGGTAGAAAGAAAGACAGTGAAAGACCACCACATATTGGGCATGTGTTTCAAAAATTGCACAACTAAAAGAAAAGTATGTTTTTCAGGAAAAGTGGAAAACTATTTGCGAGCTATTAAAAATATACATTTACTAAACAAATAATACTGGTATAAAGAATAGACACATTAATCATTTGTACTTCATTAAAATTAACAATCCATTGTTAATTTTACTAAGGTCAGGTATAAATGCGATTTTATTATGTTGTTAAATAATAGGCATTGAATTCCTAGTAAAAAATCGCAGAATAATACTTTCATAATACTAATAATGTGAAAGGTATAAAAGTGATAACATAATGCTCGAGTGATACAATACATAAATATGTCCAACACTCTACATTTCGCAAAACCATTTCGAATTAACATCACATACACTTTTTTGCTACAGGAAAAAAAGACTCTTTAAATACATGATTCGCAATGGTTAAAAGTATTCAATAAGACTTTACGTAAATAAAACTTGGTCACGACAAATAACGACACTCAACTCTCGATTTCCACGGTACTTTTTATTCCAGCTTTTTACGCAATAAATAGCCACTCTATTTACGTATACATACTTTTTACATGCGTTTTTAAGTTCAGACCATCTCATTTAACGAGGTCAACGTATTTTGCTATTGTATTTATTGAAATTATTGTACATCCGTGACCCGAAAATTCTTAATTTATTGCTGTGATTACATCATTCTTGACTTGTTGTGGCCGATTTGTGGAAAGTATTAACATTTTTCGAATACAGTAATTAAACACGGTGGTAGAAATATTTGTTACACCTCCCAGGTTATTTACGATGTTGTCGTTTTACTTCATAACAGTACTAAGAAATAACTTTCCACGATTTTTAAGGAATGAAGCGAAGGATTCATCGCTTGTAGGGGAAAAGTTGAACACCAATGATTTTATGCATGATATTATGATAATTGTGGTTTCTACGTAAACTTGTACTACGTAAATAGTACCGTAAATATTTCCAGCAGCCAGTATTTAGTGCTGTTTAATTTAGCACAATATTGCGAAACACAATGCTAAATATCAATCTAACTTTTAAGCAAGCTCTGAAGTTTCGATGAAAGTCCAGTATCAAGAAATTTATGAGAATTTGATAAAAACTAAATTGGAAACACTCGACCAAAAAGGGACAGGCCAATAATGAAACTGAAAAGATCTGCTAAATAGTATAAATGACAAATACATTGACCCCCTGTATCACACAGCATTCGTATAACACGGTTTCGTTGTTGCACGGTTAAATAATTGGCGTAACATCCATATGACGCAGTACGTGACTGGATTTTTTAAATGTAAGCGCGATTACTAAATACATACATTAATGCCTTTCACTCGAGCAAGGTTTTGATAATATGATCTAAAGACATTCAAAACTGACTGATAAAATAGCTACCCTGAAAGTGGTGTCTACGCTACACCAAAGGTCTTCAGAGAACGATAGCACAGATCAGAACCCTGAAGCTAAAAATTTTACCTTACAAGCATTCACGAAAACTAAACTTACAACTGGAGTTCTACTTTCTATGTACAGATCCCTCGACTGACAGAATCGCAAAATTCGGGAAAGAATTTCACAAATGCTTAGCTTTATATGTATTATTTTACTTTATAAAGACCGGTCAACTAAGCGAAGACGAACAAAAATAACTTTTTTTTTTTTGGAAAAAGAAAACACCCTCGTTTAATGAGGCTTATTGTTAGCAGTAATGAAAAGAAAAATTAATATGCATTATTTTACAGTAATACTTGCTACCTCCGTTTTTTCTATTAGTTGAATGTCTCGTGTAACACACTATGTATGATTAGAAACCTAACTATGATGTTGTACAAGGGATACCTTTATAGTCATTTTAAATCAATTACAAAGATTTACTATTTTAGGATACAATATTAGCAAAAATTTATTTGTCTGGACTTCGTCCAAGCTACGAGGCATACTAATTTATTACAGGTAATTGTGAGAATTCAGGGTGTCCTTGAAATATATCAATGCATTTAACCATAGTCTATTACAATATACATACATACACTCAAAGGTCTTGGATTTTAGTATTGCTACCGAAATGTACATTTTCTTTAAATGTTCTATTAGAAGATAAAAAAAACATTAAAAACTGAGTTTTAAAAATATAAGTTTCGTTTATTTTTTGTTATTTTAATTTGATTTCGGTATTTAATATTCCAAAAAACAGTATCGGTATCTATATTCGTTGTGAACCACGGTTAACGGATCGGAAATGCAAAGAATTCTGTGTTTCTTTAATTTATTTCTTTGTTGAATAATAGGGGGTGTACCGCCTAACTGGAGTACCTTAAATATCTCGTTTATTTTTAAAACTAGAACCAAATTTCAGAGGAAAACATTATTTGATTCGATGGGGTAACTATTATGGTAGGCTGAAAATTTTTTTCAAGGATATTTTTCGAGATTTCTAGAATATCGATATTTTTGTGAATGAGACAACATATTTTTATCATCATCGTGTAATAGTTGAGGTGAAGACTAATCCAATGATCTATGATTCAGAAAACTTCAGAAATGTTGAGAAACACTTAAGTATAACTAATGAAATAACTACATTAGAGAGATTAATGAAAGAAATGATTTGTCCTATAAAGCGAATAAGTTTAGTATCAATTTCAAGTTTAAATTAACTTTGATTTATTTTACCAGTAATCAATTTATAATATTTCTACTTGTGGTAAATAGATTTACATATGTATATCAATTAGCATAGGCTAACCTACACCGCGCAGACTCATTTCTAAAGGCATAATTTTTTAAATTCCATATTTTATTATTGTTATTATTATTCAACACGTTTGCTGCGGTACTTCGTCCAGAAAGGCATACGTTATAGGTAACTAGAACCGTAGTATTTGTACAGGCATCCATCGAATAACACGGAACATGAATTGTAAGAAGTCGCGAATTGCACGGAACGTAATCTCCAAAATTGTATGAGTCCTTAGTATCGAATAGCACGGAACCCATATTGTTCCGTATAATTCGAGGGATACCTGTATTACGTATATTCAAAAGTACATAGTTCGCTACTTCTTGCACATTTCCCTGACTCGTCAACACATTGTAAAACAATTATTCATAAAAATAACTGTCGTAATTTTTTGAGACCTCTTTCTATTTTTGTCTAGAGTGTACAAAATTTCTATTCCATGAAAACTGCTTTTTATTGGCGTTGATATTTTTGAAACGTTAGTTAATGTGCCGAGTAGATAATAAATTGCCTTTCGGCGATTTCGCGACACGGTGCCTAGTATTGTTATCCAACGATATACAGCAGACTATACATAACTGGCGACTACAACAACGGAATCATTTTACCGCAAATAAGAAACAATGTTTCTGCAGAAACTATTTGGTTGAACGAAAAAATTGGAAAGTAATGTCTAAAAATGACGGGAAGTACTATGACACATTATTATTCATTGGTGCACTTAATAATTATCTTCAGCACAGTGCGTCTCTCTGTGTGCATATCAAAATTTTGAATAATGTAACCTTGGGTCAAGTACATCCAATATTATGACAAGGCGAAGTTCCCATAAGTCAGCCTTTGCAGCTTATACGTTACTTATTGAGAGAATTAATGCCTATTCTTCGGTTCGGTACATTAATGTGTTGAAGTTGTCCGGGCAGGATAAACTACGTCTTCGCTTTGTGATGTCATTAGGCATGAATAAGATGAAGAACTTATTGATCTCCTCAGATCGTAAGAGATTGATACATGCACGGGCTTTCTTATATTACGTATAGCGAAGGATTATTTCAGCCATTGCAAGCAAATAAAAGTATATTATATGTGTATTTAGCTGCAAAATGTGAAGTCCATGGGGCAACCATCATAAAAACGAACAAACAGGGTGTTTCTTTCAACTAGATTTGGGAAATATCTTGTAAAGTATTACTGAATACATAACAAAATTGTTATTACGAGATTTGTTTGGTAGGGTATATTTTTTATGGTCTTAATAATAAATTTGAAGATCAAGTTAAACTTATAAATGGGATACTGACATGTTTTACGACAATTCGTTTCACATATTATTTACTCAGAAGACAACATGTATGTTTTCTTGTTTCGAGATTAAGTCAATACGACCCAATTTTACGTCTAAGGGTAAATATAATACAGTTAAAAAGTGGAAATACCTGTTAGGTGCAAAGATATAAGTGTTTTAAAGATCGATGTAGAACATGACAGCGTCTTAATCCTTATAAAATAAAAAATGTGATTTATCGTGCCTTTTCTGTGATTATCATAAAATTATGAATCGAAACTCAGTATGCACTATCAGTATTTTTGAAGGCCATAATAACTTCTTTATTCTCAAGTGAATTTAAATTATCTATTGTCACAGGCGAAGATGAGGAGAACTTGTTCGTAAAAAACAACAATTACTTTATTACAGATGATTATGATATTTACAATGCTATTGACTACTGATGGTGATGGACCCTAACTCGTGAATGAACTTTGAATGAATGATTCCATATGCGTCTGTCTATGGGCTTTTATAGCATTTCCTGACTGCCTCTTATGTTTCATGTTTCATCTGCGTAGCTGTCTTGATGATTTCAGGTGTCATACAATATTTCATCTTGCGTCGATGCCTTAATTATTGTGTCTCCGCATTCCTTATCTTATCTCATGTTTACACCAATTTGATGGTCACACTATATAATATGTAACAACTATTTTAAAAAATTATTCTTTCTAATCACTGTGGTTCCATACTTCTAACAATAAGTGTAATCTGCTGGTGTTCAATTTGTACACAACAAGTGCATATAATCGTGTGCACGTATTGACTCAAGAAGCTGACCTTTCTGTTCAACTTTTAATAAACGTGTGCTAAGATATATTCTGTAAATGGATTTGTCCCAAATAGAAGTAGCCTTAGTGTTTAACAGAATGATAAAACATGTATGTAGTTACAAAGATAGCTTGCACAAATAGATCTTTTTAGAAGAAAATTCAAATTGAAATATTACTTATACAAAAAAAATAGTAAAATAAGTGAAAAAGTATGCTTTACTTTTTTCAAAATTGTAAATGAGTAACGTTTGCACGGTAGTGTTTACTGATGTAATTTTGATATATTCTGTACAACGTAAGAATACATACATATATACAATATATTCTGTAAGGTCGCCCATGTAAAAAAATAGCTCCAAGATTTTATTCACTTTACGAGATCACGGACGGACACAATTAATTAACCTACATAACTTTGTATGTAACTCTTTGAGCAAACAGAAAAACTGTACGTATACATATACACATATCACTATACGATCGTTTAGTGTGAAATTATTTTTCCCGCATTCCGCAAGAAGCTCTATTAGGTACTTTATTAATTATGATAGACTGTAATTTTTGTAATGCATTACCGTTTAAAACTAATTCTGATATTTATGCCACAGCCCATCAATGTTTAATCATGAAATAGAGCACATATATTACAATGTCAACACGTTAACAAATTCAGCTAGGCGCTCAACCAGATGCTTATTTAAAAACGGAAATAAAAAAGGAACGTATTATGCTTTAATCTTAAGTATTAACAATATCTTTGACGAATGAACCGGGTTTGGGACAAATTTAGTCTGACACAAAACCATGGCACGAAAATGTTAGTGTACCGTTCAAACTATTATACGCGAAAGAAAAATTATTTTATGTTAGACCTATCACCTGGGAAATTTAATAAAATGTTCATTTATTAAAAGGGAGCTTTAAATAAACCAAATTTTTTACTTTTCGTCTGGTTTCTGTTAATATACCGTCGTACTGCATAATTTCGAAACACTTCTTCCTCGGTTAACAAGTTAAAAATGTTTCATATAATATGAATCACATTACAACATGCGTCAAAGTTGACTATTTAATTTCTGCGCTGGACAAGGATCCAAATCTAATAGTTCACAACAAAGAAATGTAGTGCCAATGACTATTACTAATTTCACCCGAGCTTGCTATGTTTGGAACTTATGCACACTACGAGTTACACCGTGCAATTGCAAGAATTCCTCGTTATTATCAAGCAAAATGTATGAATATCAACGATAAATAGTTCATTATGCTATGTTAGTATTTCGTTGTAGCCGTATCCTGGTACCAGTCACAGAGTCGATAACAGAGAATTGCACATACTACAGGAATAATTAACTTCTTCGTCACTACATTACTTATGAATCTCTTGTCTATTAATAAGTAACCTAACATCATATAAACTAACCGAACGAATGAAAAATACTGCGAAATGAGTAATACTTCGATGTTCGAATAGTAAAGTGAGTAACTGTGTAAGTATACAGGGCGATAAAAACAAGGTTAAGCAGCACAATAGTTCCCGAAACGAGCAAATTCACTCGCCTTAATCGAAACAAAAAATTGTGTATAACTTAGAAAATATTAATTGTCAACTATCTATGTTGTTAACCCTTTTTTTAATTCCTGTACATCCTCAGCGAAACTCTTGAGCGACTCTCGTTTTTTCATATTCAGAACATTGCACAACATGTATTTCAAAATTAAAACAACCCAAAAACGCGTGTTCTTCAGAACAAGCGGAAATATGTATGTTTGTAAGCTAACAAAAGCAAATGATTTCGAATAAGTAATATTGATGAACTGTATTAATCACGACAATCAATAATTAATATATGTATAGTCCATGTTATAATTCGAAATGTCTCACTCCTGTATACATATACCAAGGCGTTCTTATTTGAAATGTAAACAGTTTCTGTGCGAGGTCGATACATTTATCGAATAGAGCTAAACTATTATTCTAATTAGCAATTTATCCAACTGCTTCATATTCGTAATTAGAAAAATTCGCCTGTTTTTAGTTCCATCACTTTTGCAGACACTGTTATGTGCATTAGAAATTAATAACCACGAACCAAGCCTGTGAATTAATCATCTAGGTTACTAAAATAAGGAGACGTGATCTAATTTGAATCGATGGAATCTTAAAATTCGATACCTTTAGACATAACCTCGGTTTTGTCTCGAAAATAGTTGAACGAAGGTTACTTGAGAATTTTCAGTCAGAATCTACGGGAGAAGTGTCCGATTTTCGTAATGTAGGCAAGAAAACAAGCAATCTTCATTGGAAATGGTTTCGTATTTATATCTTAAGATGTTGCAATTATATCTACACAATTCCGCGATAAAACGTGAGCTTCAATTTTTATCATTTTGGATCATAAATTACATTATAAGTTTCCAGTATCCCCGTAGCTTAATTTAAATTCGCTAAATATGTTTGGTGAAGAAGACGTTGCATGTTATAAGTCGAATTATGTATTACAGCTGAATTTTATACTTTTTATATTTTTGTACTTTAATTTTATATAAAGCACTGTATTGCATTACGGCAATCGTATACTTTTATCAACGACAATGTAAATATGGAAATATAAAAGTCACACAGTTGGTGCATGCGCAGTAAATACAACATAGCCTAGTTAGAGCACTGTAAATCTTCATACTGTATAACCATCGCAAAGCGAGACGCATATGTATAACGCGTGATCATTGCACATACTACCATAGGTTAAAGATAGCTGGAATAGTTCAATCGTTTATTGCAGAATAAATTTGCATTGATACAAGGAAAATGTTGCAAAGTATTGTTATGAGTATAGCTAAACATAAACAGAAAGTGGACTTATCTAATGGATTTATCATTTCGATCTGTACATCTTGATAATAATAATCATACTCTTATCATCGATCATTTCCTCTTTGCTTCCAAGGCAATACTATCCATTTCATATATGTATACATATTTATAGAACTACGCAAATATGTATGCACGTATGAGGATAAGTAAACATGTGCGAGCTTTAGTCTATTTCAGTAATGTTTGTACATTATACATATATGTGTACTTATAAAAGATCCTACCAAAATAAATCACCTCCAGATACAGTTTGCATAGAAAGAGCACATAACAATATCGTCGGAACGTTCATTACGAGGAAAACAAAATTGCATTCCATATGCTAGTCACTAGTTTAAACTAGCAACTGTATTAGACAAAATATGAAATATGATCACCTGCTACCAACAGTGATGATATTAATACCTATTTAACGCTAAGGAATCATAACAAATATGTATATCGTGTTGATCCTGCGTTTGGTAAAATGGCGCCCCTTATATAACTTAATTGTGTTCGTATGTTTGTACTTCTATAAACCTACTTCTGAAGCATGTTTTATATTTCTGCAAGCTTTCTTTGACTTACTTTATGTCGGTTAAAATAACTGATACGCATTAAAATTCCTGTAATACTGTGTAATGTTACTGTGTAAATCATAAGTACTTAAACCTTATACATATGTATAGTTCGAGCCTATACGGCCGATCGGAAGATTAGATTAAAACAACTTTTATACTTAAAACATTCAAATACCTCATTTTTCATTTTAATAAATTTCAACGTGTATGTTGTCTTATCAACTTCTATTTATGTTTAAAAGTTTCTAGTAAAACAGTTGTACGTACTAATCTAAAGGATTGGTTCATATGGATCCGAACGCCATCCATGGGGTGATGGAATTTTTAAAAAAGAACTTGGCACAACAGCAGAGAGACTCGTATAACAAATTTGTTGTATTTTAATGTAGTGTAATATTAGTATGAGGTCAATGCAGACACAAAAAGCCGATAGTCATAGCAATGATAATGTTAAGATGATACATTTGAAGAACTGCGCGCTCATTATTATTTGGTATAAGATGAACAGAAAAATATAATATAAATTGGTGCAGCATAAACAAAAAAATAAAATATAAATATGTGTCTGTTTCAAGTGAGAACAACTAAATATCGGAAAAAATATGAACGATACAAAAATTATAGCATATGAGGTAGGGTCACATTATGCCGGTATTTATTTGACCTTGAGATGACCCTGAAATGCCCCGTGAACATCGAGATTAGATTTTCAAACGGGTCCTTATATTTTGTATTACATATTATTGCAGCTGACATCAAAACATTTTCAAAACACTACTTACATGTGCATTTTGTATAAACCACTTCGAAAGGAAAGTCGAAGAATCAAGGATGGCATGTACCTCAGCCTCGGTCATTTGCTACGTCCTTCTATCCCATAGATAGAAGTAACATTTTTAACATACACGCATAAACTCGAAACTTTTTTAGGGGCCACTATAATGTTCAAAATATGGCCGAGTAACTTCTCTGTGCTAAAATTTATTCGGTAACGCTAATGCCGCCGGTATAACAATTTTGACGTTGAATGTATCAAAATTTGCTTGTACAAGATACACATGTAAGTAGTGTTTTGAAAATATTTTTACGTCACCTACAAGAATATACAAAAATATAGGGTCCTATTTAAAACGTAAACCTGATATTCAGAGGGCGTTTCCGAGTCATGTCAAGGTCAAATGAATACATATCGGCATCATACAAGCCCCCTGATACGTTATAACTTTTGCCTCATTGTCAGTCGTTTTTGGTATATTTCATATTTCAAAAATAAAAAACAACTGCGCTACTTATTTATTATTTATTGAATATTTCCATGATTATTAGAGGGTCACTATTTTTGTTACTTATTTTTATCAAGCTTCGTCTTAAGATACTTAATAAAATAAATGTGCAATTATTTAAAACTTTTGTATTTCGGTATCTTATGACTGTAACATATTCTTGCCCAATATCTAGTGTGAATAAAGAAAAGTACAAAAATCCGAAAATGATACTTGCTTTTTAATCACAAATTGAAAAATCTATTAGTTTTCAATATGAAAAAATATTAATCGGGTATTACATTCAACGAACCGCGTTCTGTTATCAAAAACTGTAAAATAAAAATAGCAAGAACTAGAGTGAACAAAAGTTTGCGCAATTCCTCGGTAATTGTTTTGGCATTATGGACAACGATAAAAAAAATGTCACCTTACTTACCATTAAATTTCCGGAATAGAGCCATTTTTATCTGCCGCAGCGTAGAATCGGCCTGTGTGTGTCAGCGTGAAATCGTTGTTTGGAATACTTTAAACTTCAAACAATATATGTTTGAAATTGACCCCTATTAATAATCGTTATTCGTTATCAACAACCAACAAGAAACATTGAAACGAGGTTAGTCTGGTGGATACCTTCAGGGTTTAATCAACTCTGTAAACTGTGTTACATTTCTATTACGTCACGCTTTAATAAGTATATACATATGGGATACCCAGTTGTATTAATAATATTATTTTACTTTTAAACTGGTTCGATGGCGTTACCGAAGGCTGAAAGCTATGCCTTTTCGAAGATACTAGACAATATGTTCAGTCTCAATTTTATGTTTGATATTCGTCTTATGGAGTATCATATTTTAAATATAAAAGGAATAAAAAGTTTGAACCACTAGAATATTTGAATGCACCGCCATTACACCCCCCCCCCCCCCCCATAACACTTCACGTCGCACCGTTCTATTGACGACGTTAGTTCTCTTTCTTTTCCTCGCTCGTCCACCGTATAGTCCCTACTCTATCCCTCTCTTACTGACTCATTTACTCTATCTATTTTTCCTTCTTACTTCCGAGATGCTCTTTATCGAATTATCAAAATTATCGTGCAGTGCATTATGCAGTGTCTTATCCTTATCATGTTCGCGCACCTGACAATATTGGTATTGTATGTCTAAATTCTATACATGACAAACATTCTTACAATAGTACATTCTGCGTGGTGGTATGATGATTATCAAGTCGCAATAACTTCGATAAACTATTAAGATTAAGTCTTGAACTATACTTAAAGGTTATTTCAAATTCATATAAATAATAGTAATGTAGTTGGCACTACATTATTAACAACTGCACTTGTTAGTGATTAAAGTATTGATACGTAATTATTTTATCCACATATCGGTCATTTTAATCAAATGTCCATCACCACAATACACTTTTAAGTTACCTTTGTTTTAATTAACTGTGCTATAATTTACTTACCTTGTTTTAATATTAAAAAACAAATTTTTCACAATGGTAACATTAGAATTTAATATAAAGTAAAATGAGATCAATGAAACATTGGAAACTTCATTTACAACTCAAGCATTCAGTTGAATATCATGGATAAATGTGAGATCCGTTATCATCCACGCGAATATTTTCAGCTATTTACTAAACAACGATTATAATACTTATTTAAATTATAAATTACAATTTTGTCTGCAAAAACTACATACAAGACAATAATTTTTCAAAATTTCTATACAACTGTATTACGTATTAAAATTATTGTTCCAACTATCGCATATATAATTAAATTATGTTAACTTCTTCGGTATTTTCAGTTATCTTTCTTACCAAAATTCAACTTTGAGCCAGAGCCGTATAATGACCAGATTTATTAAATAAAATTACTTTTATCGTGACTAAGAGACACATTTTAATTTTAACAAAATAGAATTAGTTATTTTCTATAAGTTTCCTCACGGAAATGCCAATCGAATTGTACTGCCATTCAATTAACAAAAGAGAACAGTACTTGCATCAGCCGTTTTATGTTTTGCACGATGCATGACCAGACTAACCTCTTTCAAACAGATACATCTTTCCAACCGAAATATACAATACGAAACAAACAATTTCCAAGAATTAGCTAATCAATATTTGTAAAGCCAAGTTACTCTTCATCAGAAGGATCTTTCATATTCTATTAAAAAATTCAACACTTCACATTCAACTTATTTACACGTGCACATAATAGACTTTTATATTAGATATTGTTGTAATACCTATTTTAGCAACGTTGTTGAATCACATGATAAAATAAATACAACAGAACAGCACACGAAATATTCAGACGCTCGTACACACGCCGTGGTAAACGTGACTGAAATTCAGTTACCGAATGCTGACTTTTTTTAGTCTTCAGTTCGCGCTTCTTCCCCTACTACAATCACCTGTTGAGTGTGTGTGTATATATGCACGTAGACGTTAAATACGAACACTACCACCCAATGAATATCACGTGCAAGTTTTCAAGTTAAAAGACTTTGAACGAACAAAGTATTTACCATATGTAGTTATTATTGTACAATACACAAGATCTGCAAATGCATATCGTCGTCCCTGTATATGTATAATATAAAAAACATAAAAATTTCATGTTTACAATTAGTTTAGTACCATTTATGTATTTACTCTCAATATGATTTCCGTTAAAATTAATTATATGTACATTGTTGGTTCCATTTACTTAATCTAATTATTAAAAACAAATGAAAGTTTAAAAATATAGAACTTATATTCAAATCAATAAAGGGTAGTTTCCATGTTCCTAACCTCTTATGAAGGTTAGATAATGTCCCGACGGTTTGTCGGATTGAAAATTGGAATTTCTTAATTTTCCAAAAAATTAAGTAAACGAGATAGAAATATTATAAGCTCTGGAATAACTTTTGTGGCAATAAGAAAGCTATGTTTCAACGAACAATTTTTATTTTCATTTAACATTGTTATATGAAATATTTATAACACTTTATGAGGAAAATATCGTACAATAACAGTTTCCTTGAATATTAAGAATACGAATTAAGTTTACGTATGTTTTGTTCATTCAGAATAATCTTATATTAAATAATTTAATAGTCAATCGAAATGAAAGATTATTTGAAATAAAGAAATTTCTTTATAATTTGTATTATGAATTACATTTATTTTTATACACATATTAGTACTAGAGGACCGCAAAATACTGAAGACAGGTTTTATTGTATTTGGGATTGGTAATTATTTAACATAGTACTTCTTATTATAAAAGTGCACTATCTTGTTAATATACACTGTACATTATAAGAGTAATGTATGAGTGACGCAATATAATGATTTTTTGATTAATTTTAGTAGGGTGACATATATGTAAATATTTTGAACCATTGAGTTTATTTAAATTTTGTATAATTATTTATAAATTAATGAAATCAACATGTTTGCAATATAAACAATAGAATAAGAACTATCATTGGAGTTGCATTATATTACATAAGAAACATGATCGTTGTCAAATGTCATTTATTATGTACAATGTAACATGGTTACATTGCATCAATTTGCAAAATGATCTTAGTGTTTATAAAATAAAGATCCTTCGCTGTTAATATAAATGTATATATAATATATATTATTCTAACATAGTTTTGTTTTTGTTATACATACATATATATTATAGTTTCCTGTGAATATTTCAAATTTCTAATAATTTAGTTCCGGGTTCAGACATTTCTATTTTCTAAATTATACATAAATTTGATTATTTCATATATCAAAAAATATAATAATAATAAAATTTAAAGTCAAAATTAATGAAATGCAAGTATTAACTATAATGTATATAAAAAAGAACACAGATTATTTGAAAATATGATATTCGATGCGCAGCTATATTAATTTGTGCTGTAGTAAATACATCACTTATATATACTTGTTATACATTCTGTATTTTAATTACACATATATTGGAAGACTATTAATGTATTTGATTTAAAATGTTTATACTATATGCAATGAAAGAAAAAATAAAAGTTCGTAGTCATCTGTGTGCAGCACAAATAGTGAAGTATTTCAATCAATGAAAATAGAAATTTCTCAACTATGCAACTTGTTCATTTATGAAAATGTTTCAATGAAAAGAACATTTTAATTATATAATAATATTACAAAACATATATTTATAAAATTCGAATTTATTATTCATAACAAACAGCACCAATTTCAATATAAAAGCTTTGATTAGGCTTTCCAATATCTCGTAAGGCCACATCTATTATTGGCAGCCTCACTGGTTTGTCAGTTCCGTATGAAAGTACTGTCTTGCTCCATTCTCCAGTGTGTAACTACAGAAAACATTGATATAAATAAATAGTCCAATAGAGTAATAGCTTGTCTATACTACAATATTATTGTTTAATTTGCTGGAAACGTACTCTGCATTCATCCGTTATCATATCATATCTTAAACGTTGATTGCCACGTGGTGTTAGCTCTGCATCATTCCATGTTAAAAATTTGATGCCCTTCCTATATGTCTTTCGTTCAGAATCAAAATATGCTACACTATTTTTACAGTGATATGTGATATTTTGATAGGCGTTCTTGGATAAAAGTTGAAGGAAACCAATTTGATTACTATCCGCTTTGTACGTGATCTGCTTAAAAAAAATAATTATTAATTATGTGATGTTCGTAAAACATATTTGTACCAATATGTAAATATAAAAAGTTTACCTTCATTCCATCTTCTATGTCACTTAACCAAGTTTCTGGTTGGTCTGTGATATATGTAATTTTTGGAGAAAGTACTGGATTTGGTAAGATACACGTTGAGCGTTTCTTTGCATCACAGTATACTAAAATAGCGTCTCTTGCATCGCCCTCATTAGGATCAACCCAATATTCTCCTATATTAAAAGAATATTTTCATAAGTATCATTATCTATCAGTAACCTGTTAGAAGAAATTTAATGGAAATGCAGTATTCTATATTTTTTAAGCTAACCGGAGGCTTTATCTGGATAAGCAGTGTAAAGGTCTCTACAAGTTTTGGCAGGAGAATTTTTGTCCCCATCTGGTTTTATAAATTTCTGGAATGATGACTTTAATTGTTTATATGTCTTCAAAATGAGCTCCTGTTTTTCTTCCTCTGTCATATCGGGACTAAAGATTCTAGGTGGCTCATCGCCAACTAGTGGATCTGGACCTTTAGTTTGGCCTTGCCCTACTCACATAATAAAAGTAAACATTATAGTGTATCGAAATACATAACATATAGTGTCATGTTATGCACAATACAGTAACATTAAGTCCTATAATATTTATAATAAGTCAGAGTTAAAAAATAAGGACAAATAATAATTACCCAAGAGAGCAGCTAAAGAAGCGACATCATATCCTAATCCAAGTTCCCCAGGTGGACCTGGTGGGCCAGGAGGACCAGGTTGTCCTGGTGGTCCATGGCGACCTTCTTCACCTCCAGGTCCCTTTGGTCCTGGATTTCCAGTTAATCCAATTGGACCAGGACTCCCATCTCGCCCTGGACTGCCTCTAGGTCCAGATTCTCCATCTTTACCAGGTAGTCCAGATAATCCAGGTATTCCTTTCTCTCCCGGAGGACCACTTTGTCCAGGTAAACCTTGTAAACCAGTAAATCCTCTATGACCTTTAGCACCTTTCTGACCTTCTTCTCCCCGCTCGCCTTTCGGACCTTCCAACCCTATAGGACCTGGTTTTCCTCTAAGTCCCTAATTTTTAGAACATTATCATTTATTTAATGTTAGTCAGTCATTCAGAGACGATAACCAATTTTTTATTATTACGAATTATCGTGCTATAATTGCTGTTATTAGTATGGCAGAATAACGACACTAACTTGTTGTCCATCAACACCTTGAGGTCCCGCTTCTCCTTTGGGGCCTCTCTCTCCAGTTAATCCCACAGGCCCTGCTTGACCAGGTGGACCCTAATTACCAACAGCAGTAGTATATATAAACCGATTTGATTGAAGTCACTAAAAATTTGTACATAATACTTAAGTACGATGCACGTTTATGTTACCATTGTTCCGCGGGCTAACAAGGCTACACGTTCCGAACGTCTATCTTTTAATTTTGATTTTATATTGTTTCATGTTTCTCAGGAAATTTATTTTATCCTGGCAAGTGAAGGCAAATACTATTATTTACATTTTTAGTAGCTTGTGTTCTTCGTTCTCAATAGCTCCAGGACGTGTCATACACCAGGGATCTGTCCAGTCCATGTAAACTGGCAACGAGCAAAACCTGACCACTACAATCTAAAGACTGCTTCAATATGCTGTGTCAATGTTTCGAACGATTTTGAGTGTGAAAGATATGCGTTTAGAACTGAGCACTTGAGTTTATGTGTGTATGTAGACCGCGCGGCTACCTAAGGATTCGGGTGAACGTGACCAACTGTCGCCAAGGAATATCAGCGGTGTGTATCCGAAATGAGTGACAGCAATTGAGGAATAGACTGAGGGAGAAGCTGAGGGTGAAATAATATATAGAGTAGATGATGCGTGCGCGAGGCAGAATTAAGAGAGAGTTGTTAGAGAATGGTAAACGTTAGAGTTGTGAGTTAAAGGAAATTGTTAGCGAGTCGTGTTGAGTTTGAGTGTTGAGTTGTTGAGGGGACATAATCTCTACATATGTGTATGCAATATACAGGGATTCCCTTGGCCTTTGTAGAATCCGGAAATGGGGGTTTGCTGGGTTGACTGTGAACAACTTTTGCTGAACAAGCACGCGACTTTTTTCCTTGCTCGGTCTTGGTCGAGTACAAACGCGTTTGTACTCGACCAAGACCGAGCAAGGTTGAGAGCCACACTCTCGTGGTGAGCATGCGTACTATGGACACTCAGGTTGACCACTGTTTTTCGTTAATAATTAAAAAACGTAGCTTCAACCAATCGCTAATAGCAATCTCTATTATATCTTACGGATAAACCTGGTGGGCCAGGCATTCCTGTTTGACCAACTGCACCAGCTGGTCCTTTATCTCCAGGACGTCCACCTATTCCAGGAGGTCCAGGTTTACCAATCGGACCTTCTGATCCAAGTTCTCCAGGTGGTCCAGGCGGTCCAATTGGTCCAATCAGTCCGGGGAATCCAGGTGGGCCCTCCAACCCTGGTTTGCCAGGCACTCCAGTTTCACCCTGTTATATTGTTTTTATCCAAATATAAATTATCTCTAATTTATAATTGGATCTTGTATAAGATTAAATTCTATGCTAGACTAGAAATGTTAACATATTAATTAAACTTACAGGTGCTCCTCGCATTCCTCTGGCACCTATTGCTCCAGAAGGACCTGGTAAACCAGGTAAACCTCTCTCCCCAGAGGAACCTTGAGGTCCCTGAGGCCCAGATACACCTGGTGGTCCTTGAGATCCACTCTCGCCTTTATTCCCATCTATACCAGGTAAACCTGGATTTCCAATTGGTCCAGGACTTCCTGATCGTCCTGCTTCGCCAACGCTACCCTTGCTACCTGGTAATCCTGGTGGTCCCACTTGTCCTACTGCACCGGGGGGGCCCTATACAGATTTTCAAAATTGGAGGATTGCATTGTCTACGACAGAACATGCATGGTGTTCTACTTCATAGTTATATTTCGAAGGATGACCTGCAATCGAAATGCAAAGGTCACACAATCCCTGCTTTTTCGATAGAACTCATTTTTGAAGTAGGTCTATAAAATAAGTCTACAAATATCAAATCAGATAATCTTCTATGGTGAATCATTACGTCTTTCCGTCCAAAAAACTCCGGATCACCTAGTATTTTATTTCCATTTGTTAACGACTTTCACAATTTTGATTGAAGTGCAACACCCTGTCCGCATCGAAAGAAGAATGCCTAACCGTTTGAGTCCCACGGGTCTTTGCTGTTTCCCAATTAAAAATTGCCAAGCGGCGCGATAGCGATTGTTTCATTCGATGTCCGAAAATGTCAGAGGATAGCGATACACGATAGCGCCCTTATTTCTTTCAGTTTAGTGTTATTCTGATATTATTTACTCCAATAATGTCTTAATTTACCTAAGAATGAACGGTAACCGTAAAGACATGCATCGACAAAAACCGAGCGTGCTTATCTTGTCGGCTTCGTAGCATCGCAACCTCGAGCGCTGGAACTTTTGGACGCAGAATAGAAGAAGCGCGATCGTGCCGCTTGGGACTCAAACGGTTAATATTTGTTAGAAATCTAATTATATTCAAATAAAGTAATGGTAAATTACTGCTGCTCCAACTATTCCTGGTACACCTGGCGGTCCCATAATACCAGCTTCCCCTCTAGCACCTGGTTCACCTCTGACTCCTTTAGCCCCCGTTAATCCAATTAGACCCTGTGGTCCAGGCTCGCCAGGGTTACCTGTATTTGAAATTTACATTCAAGGTAATACACTAATTGTATCTACAAAGTGGTTTAACAGTCGTGGTACATCTAAAAGTAACATAATTTTTTATGTGAAGTTATAGATTGTACACGAATCACTGCCATTCCGGTTGTACCATAACAGAAAATATCTTTGATGAGGTAAACCTTATAAACTGTAGCTATGGACTTATTTCTATAGAAAGTGAAGTAGTCAATTTGTTATAAGGGATAATACCATTAAAAACTCAATCGAAATGTTAATATTAAATTTTCCTTATGTACTTTACTTGTTAAGTTTCCATGCTCATATTTATTCGCTTCATCTAATTGTACATTTAAACACAAAAGAGGAATTTGCAACAAACTTGACAAGTTTAAATACATTCAAACCGATAGAATTAAAAATATCTCTTTCCCTGGGCATTTTATTGCCATATTGTTTCTTTACATGGAAATTATATTTTTTCTTGCGGTCCAATTAATTTATCTAGCAATGTAAAAAATATAAAATTATAATATAGAATTGTAGAAAAAAGATGTAATGACCTTTAAGGAAGTTGAGGACCTTACTAATTCACAATAAAGTCAATTCACAAAAAAATATTTTGTAGACAGCCAACTACAGAAATCCTTAATATCACTATAAATTTGGTGGTGTATTACAATGTTAATAAAGATTTTCTGGAATTTTCTCGTGACCTATAATTATTATTCCACTGTATATGTTTCTATGCGTTGACAATATGTGTACATATACATTACCAGGTGAGCCAGAATTTCCTTGATCTCCTTTTAAGCCGGGATAGCCACGATCACCCTTCAATCCTGGCAAACCAATGAGTCCCTGAGGTCCTGGGAATCCTTGTGACCCTTGTAATCCTTGAGGTCCTCTTTCACCCGAATTTCCCGGAGCGCCAACTTCTCCTGGATGTCCAGGTAAGCCAGGATCTCCCCGTTCTGCTGGTTCACCCGGTGGTCCAGGTGGGCCACCTTGGCCTTGTGGTCCACGTTCTCCAATCCTTCCTGTAAGTTAACGTTTCAGTATTACGCGAATTCTTAAAAATTGCAAATATATATTATATATTTTAAACATATCACCAGGGGGTCCTTCGGGACCAAGTGGTCCAGTAGATCCCCTTTCTCCTTTGCCACCTGGTTCTCCTGTAGCACCTCGTAAACCTGGTAATCCTAGTAACCCAGATGGTCCTGGAGTTCCTCTATCACCTTTTGGCCCAGGTAATCCCTGCAATATA
Organism: Nomada fabriciana; assembly: GCA_907165295.1. Classification (NCBI taxonomy): domain Eukaryota; kingdom Metazoa; phylum Arthropoda; class Insecta; order Hymenoptera; family Apidae; genus Nomada; species Nomada fabriciana. The sequence goes on from OU015689.1 coordinate 14,647,893, forward strand.
CATATCACTTTAGTATATTTGGTATAAACACCACGATTCAAAACTACTTACAGGAGGGCCGTCTTGTCCTTGAGTTCCTGCTTCTCCTCTTGGCCCTGTTAACCCTGGTGTTCCAGGTGTACCTCTCTCCCCAGGAAATCCACGCTCACCTCTATTTCCAGGTGTGCCTGGTGACCCAGGTGGTCCTTGAATACCTTGTTCTCCATCTTTTCCGGGAGTCCCTGGATTACCAGTTGCACCTGGAAAACCCTAATTACATCAAATTATGTAAGAACAATTTCACTTCTCCTTTGTTACAATGTTTACATGTACTACTTCATAAAGGTGTTATATATACATATGTATATCTAAACAAATTGTCACTTTTTAATGCCTAAAGCATACCTGGAAGCCTCTGGGACCTGGAGATCCGGAGGGTCCTCGTTCCCCATCTGCCCCCGATGGTCCAGGTGCACCTTGCAGCCCTGGTACTCCTTCTTTTCCTGCATCACCCCGAGGACCTGGCGGCCCAGGATTGCCTGGTTCTCCGGCTTTTCCTGGTTCTCCCTTTAAGTAAATAAATGTTGTAGAATAGTATTATTTTGTAAAGCTGAACATTAAATAAAATCGATAGATAAGATTACCGTATATCCTTTTTCACCTGGAAGACCTAGTGGACCAGGCAAACCTTGCAATCCTGATGGTCCTTGTTCACCTGGTTTTCCATCTGCACCTTGTATTCCTCGTTCTCCCGGATTACCTGGTTTTCCAGAAGCACCGGGACGACCCATTAGACCGCGTGCACCCTACCACGTTATATTTCAAAATAATAGATATTTGATTTCAGGGGAAATTGTGCTAGCAATAAGATACAAACCAAAGATTTGTACAGGGTGTATAAAAAGAAATGTACGGCTTTCAGGAATGATTCTACACCAGTGTTTCTCAACATTTTTGTGCCATGCCTCACCTAAGACTTTATAAAATTCTTATGCCCCCTATGTAACGTATACATAATTTTTAATATTCAAAAATTGAATTGTTCACTGAAGAAACTTAAATAATAGGTTTTAAGAATAAACCACTAGAAAATTGTTGAGGAAACTCAATAAGTAAATTAATGGAGAACTGAAATTCAAGTGCGAAATAATTTTAATGAAAGATTTTTCAATATTATTTTAATTATTAGTAATTATTTATTGCCCCCCTTAACAATCAAATTGCACCCCTGTGGGGCGTGGGGCCCACGTCAAGAAACACTGTTCTACACCTTTGGATCTGTGGACATTTGTTAAAATTGGTTGCCGTAAAATTGTTTATAACAATACGAACTGTTGTTAAAAATGTTTTTGAAATCTACATATTCTGCTCTGTGAGAAGGAACAAAGTCTGAAATGAACCATATTTCGTATATGCACCGTCTGCTCAATATAAATTGTTAACGTTTTACACAACTAAGATTGTGTAAGTCACATGTAGGAAGAAACTTATACTATAGAATAACATACTTTGTCTTCTTAAAATAAGTGTATTTGAATTAATAAAAACCTGCAGTCCAGATGGTCCTGGGCGACCGGGATCACCTGTAGCACCTCTTGTCCCAATTGGACCAATTGGTCCACGATCTCCCGTTTGTCCTAATAATAGAAACATATGTATTATTATTATTTTAACGTTATTATTGTACTGTTTCTCTAGAATATGAAATATTTTTATAATATGTAAATGTTGTATAGAAGAAAAATATTGAAAGTTTGGGTAAAAGAAAATATTCTGTAATTAGGATAGGATACCTTTTGGTCCCATAGGCCCATCAGGTCCCGAGAGTCCTGGTACACCTGGTGCGCCGCGTTCTCCACTAGGTCCAGGTGTACCATTAGGGCCGCGCATCCCTCTTTTTCCTCTTTTCCCTTCATTTCCAGGAGGACCAGGTAAACCACGTGGGCCTGGAGATCCCATGTCACCCTTAGCTCCACTGTCGCCTTTAAATCCTCTTTCACCAGATAGTCCCTACACATTGTAATCATACAATACTTATGTTGCACCCAATGCAGTGAAACCCTAAACAATAGTTATATAGAACGAGCTCTCAGCTGCATAAAAGATGCAATAATATCGTTAAACTGGAATCAATATTTACAGGCATTCCTTTTGCTCCTGGAGTACCAGGATTTCCAGATATTCCAGGTTGTCCCCGAGCTCCTGGAAAACCAGGTGCGCCAACTAAACCAGCTGATCCTGTGCTTCCTTTGTCGCCAGGTATTCCATCTCTTCCCTGAGGTCCTTGCGGCCCGGATTCACCCGGTTGTCCGGGTCGACCAGTTTCACCTATGGAGCACAAACAATAATACAGGGCACATGCACGTTCGACTGCTGAAAAAATACTTCTTTTTCCATGGAGAAATTTATAGTATACTGATATTGCTGAATCTTTTAGTACAAAATACAACAAATATTTCTATTTTCATATTCACCATGTATTTCTTCCTCTAATGTTTCTTTTAACTGCAACTACAAAGGTAATATGACTTGTTTCTTTTACAGCGATCGTCCTGTATCTTTGACTTCATTTTTTTTCTCTACTAATTAGACTGCCGAGAACGCCCACAATTAGTGCATTTGGGTACAATTTCGGCCTATAATTATATAGGGATTTCCTTATTTTGAGTACAAATATTTCGGCCATTCTAGAAGAAACCAACGGAATGCAATATACTGTATTCAGAAACTCGTAAAATTGTACAATTCTTGAAATACATTTGTTTTAGATCTTGGTGGGTAACAATATGTATGCAAATTTCAAGTGCAAATATTTTCATTAATTCGAAAAAGTTAAAATTCCGGTTTATCCATATTTTGTTCGTTTGATTAGTACGTTACACGCACATCTTATACGAAATTTGATAAACATTATACAAGAAAAATCAACGAAACAATAAATAAGCCTTTCGTACACCTACATTTCTTGTTCTCAAATTTAATATTTATTTATCATCCACTGTTTTGAAGATAATGTTCAATTCATAAATATCGATAAATGCTTACAAAATTGCGGATCAAGTTTTTGTTTATCTTTATATTAAAAGTGTATAGATAATGTCGATTTTTAAGACAGACTTTACTAAAATTTGCAACTATTAAATCAACCTTTAAAGTTTAAAGTATAAACTACTCCCGCATGTTAATGAACCTATTATACTGTTAAAATTATTATAATCTGATTAAAAACTGTTTAAAAATTTGTTACAAATTGAAATTACCTACTAACAGATAATATTTATCAGATAGCTGAAATGAAATCATAGTGTAAATGAAATCATAGTGTTATAAACAAAAGTCTAACAGTTTGTTAGACTGTACAACAAAGTACTCTTTGTGAAGGTAAAATAAAAGTAAATAACGTTTAAGAATGTGCAGATGTACCTCGGGGACCTTGCAAGCCTTGACTTCCTTTAGGTCCTTGAGCTCCTTGATCACCTTTCACACCTGAACTACCTGGAAAACCAGGTGATCCTGGTTTACCAACTGCGCCCTAAAAATTCACTTTATATTGAGCACTCGTTTCTTGTAACTAAATGTAATTCAGTTTTCATGGTTGTCCATATTTACCGGTTGTCCAGGAGGCCCGGCAACTCCATCTACTCCTCTAATACCTGGAGGTCCTGATGGACCCTCCCTACCTCTTTCACCTCGAGGACCTGCTGGTCCCTGTGTAGTTTAAAAATCTTACCATAAAATAGGATCGAAATGATAACAGTTGGTTTTGCTTATATAGTAATGATATAATTGAATACTTACAATAGGACCCACGGGCCCCATTGATCCAGTTGCACCCATGGATCCTTTTTCACCAGATACACCTTGTTCTCCTTTTGCACCATCCAATCCTGGGAAACCGCGATGACCTTTCACACCAGGAAGACCAGGCATTCCTGGAAGACCTCTTGCACCGACTGGACCAGCTGATCCAGGAGGACCGGGTTCTCCATCTTCGCCAGTGTTACCCTAGTATTAACACGTGTTCATATATGGAGAGTGTATTAATTGAATTATGTAATCTAAATACGAAATAATACACATTGGTTCTCAATAACTTATGAAAATCATGATCATTATCAATGTTATCAAATTAATGCCAGTCTTTCACAGCACCTAAAGTAACAGTCACCGGTGGGCGTTGAAGAGATCTAAGGGGGCCTTTTGGGCCCAAGGCAAATTTAGGGGGCGTTGAGGACCAATCGCCGCTCCTCTGAGCAATATTCGCCAAAACGCGCTAAAAAGTTTGATTAATACTGAAAATCATTGAACGCATGTTTCAACAAATAGTTCTAAATGTGAATTAAGCAAGAGCAGTCCGTATTGGTATTGGTACATTATAACTTTGTTCCTAATACCTTTTTGACTAGTTCATCAATAAGTTGATATCTTTTAACAAAGTAATTTTAAAAATCTGTTCTTGTTCTTCAATGTGTATTGTAAAATATAGTATACTTAAACTAAGAGGGGCGCCTTGGAATCACGGTTTGAATAAGTGTGCTATGACTAATAAAAGGTGGAAAACTATGGATTACATTACTGATTTCAAGAACGGCAGTCGGTATGCTTTTTTCTGAAAACAGGGAGGTCAGGGCCAATTGTATAATTATTTATTATATTTGAGCACGATAACTAAAATTAGTTCCTAATGGCTCGATTGGTACATACATCCTTCCCAGGTAACCCAGGTAATCCTCGTGGTCCTGATGCACCTGGGGGTCCCGGGGTTCCAGATTCTCCAGCTTCACCTCGTACACCTTGAAAGCCCTGTGGTCCAGGTGGACCAGGTGGGCCTATTATAAATTGCAAACTGTTAATTACGAAACATTATAATCAATATTAGTACAATAATTTTGAAAGGAGAGAAAAATACCTGGGGAACCACGTGGACCAACAGGACCCACTTGCGTTTGTAAGTAAGCTTCTGGACCATATAGGGGCGCTGCTGCTCCTGTTGGTCCCTTGTCTTGACTTGCTTGCGATAAGGCCAGTTGTTGATAATACATTGATACCTGTTAATTACAATGTACACATTGTATTATATTATATGTATGGCAGTACTTTATACTATTCCTATAATAAAATGTTGTGCGAATTAAGAACGAATTTACAGCTTGCAAATTCAGTTTTAGTGTAATTATTTATCTAGCATGTGATACGTTTTATGGAATATGTCTTTTAAGTTATGTGTGAGCAAACGTATGTTCTACAATTTGTTAAAATGTAACCTAAATAAAGCATTTACATACTTTGGATTATTTACGCATATTTTCATTTATTAAGTATACATGCCTCTCACCAATAATATTAATGTTAATGAGTACTTACATCGGGCACTGCTCCCGGAGGTCCTGGTGGTCCAGGAATTCCTGGAGTTCCCGGTTGTCCTGGAAATCCAGAGTCTCCTGGGCGACCAATGTCTCCAGGTCTGCCAGGTTCTCCCTAATTTATTAAACGTAATTAAAATAAGAAAACTTGTAGTTCTATCATTGCTTACTTACATGCTTATTCCTATTCATAAATAAGTAATATTACGAGATGTGTTTAATATGAGTGATAATTATTGATCATTAAATTTATTAGACTTATTAGGTATGTAGTTAAAACGATGTTTTATATGATAATTATAGTATTTACCCTGGGTCCAGGAAAGGCAACGGAATTTACAAGATTACTCTCACCAGGCACAATTTCAGTGGGTGTCTAGTAATAAAAAAGAAATTGAAGTTACATTTGTATAAGTTTCTAAAAACACATTTGTTTGCATGCATACCCTGAATTTTATACATATTTTAACACTTACAGCCTGATTTCGTTCTGGGGTTGTTTGTTCCACGGCTGGCAGTTCTATTTTAAAGTAATATATGATTATGAAATTTAAAAATCTAAAAAATGTGCACCCATTAATCTACTTATAAATAAAAGGTATGTATAATAGATTGATAATACTTGTACTTTAATAGTGTACTTTATATATAAAACGTTATATTTAATGTAAAAGCAATTAACCCAGAAATACTTTGTAATAGTTAAAAAATAGATCCTCCATCCCTGGAAACAAAAATAGATACCCTTAAAATCTCTATCACGTATCAAAAATCATTGGAAAGTATTATTAGAATATTCAACAGATTACTTGAGATTTCAATCAACACTTTCAGAAGTTATAGGATTTTTCGTCAAAACTGGAGGCCAAAACTTACTATTAACATAAATTCAAACACTTTAAAAATTGTTCAATTATTTAAAACAAGTATATTATTAACGATTGCCTAACGTAAATGGGTGTCTTTATTCTGTTAAGAATAAAGTAATATTGCAGTACTGATTCATTACGTATAATTATTTTGTCGCATTTTATTAAGAACATTATACCATAATTGATACAGTACCTTGACTAAAATGTCGTGTTGTTGTAGATGCTGGAAGGTCCGTAGTTATTGCTGGCCTGTAAAAGGTTTGCAATCCTTCTGCTGCTACTCCACCCCTTACTTTATATAATAAAATAATAAGAATAATTTTAATATTATCATCATCATCATCTTTTTATTAAACTTTGTTATTTGGACACTACAAATAACTAATTACACTAAAGATACATGAAAATTGTATAAACAATTAAACCCAATTTTTGATTGTTATGACATTACGATTTATTAAGTTACATTTCTATTTTATTTTTGAATAAGTAGTTTGTATCTCACTGTTTGAAAATATTTTCTGCATTTCTAATATAAAATATACATGAAGGTGATCCGTTAAGTGTAAACGTACCTGCATTATGGATACCAGGTGAGGCAACAAGTGGCGGCAGCGTGGTTGTGGTTCCAGTTTCTAAACATACAAGTATTATTTAAATAGTACTGCAACTAAATGCCTTGCAAAATTGTATATAAACTTATATGAAACATGTTGTATTAAATATTAAATTGGATATTTATGATACACCAACACTTTCACATTGAAGTCTGAATCTTTGAAGAAATTCAAAGCTACGTATGTTCCCTTTTTCCTTTTTGTTTATTATGGAAAACTGTATTCGGTATTTTATAGAAAATTCTTCTACACGCATATTTAATAAAAGCTGGTTTATAATGATTGTATTATGTTCATTCGATATCTTTCGTAAAATTAATCGAGTAAAATCTATCGAGTTTATTAAAGTTAATATTTTATACAGATAGAAATATTTCCTTTTAAACTAGCAGTAATATAAATATATTCAAATATTAAATACTGCAATTTTGAAAATTTGCGCCTATATTATACCAATTGTAGTATATGTATGTGTGTGAGTGACCATGCGTTATGGTGCAGCCATTGCGTGGCGATGCGTTTTTGTTTTTGGAGAGCGCTGTCGCGCTACGACAGTGCTTGAACCAGCAGTGTCGTTACAGCCTGTGTAACGAAAGGTATTAAATAAAGTTAACCTATGGCTTACAATTTCAGAAGTGGGATTAATTGAACTCAATTTAAGTAAGATTTAAGATTGAAATTAAGCAATTAGTTTTCGAAACGTGCGACGCTCGCCTTAAGTATAAGTGACTATAGACAGTAGATTTTTTTTTCCTTCCGTACGTGAGTGTGACATACTTCAGTAGCAAAATGGTGTTTGCAAGTGAATTTAAAGTTGTGCAGTTAAAGGAGGTACTTCAGAAAATGGGATTGACTACTGCGGGGTCAAAGAGTGAATTGATCAGCAGACTTCAGGAAGCAGATCCCAGTGGTGAATGGATGAGGAATGTCGGCATACTGCCGCCGGAAGACGTGCCACAACCCGGTGTATCGCAGGATAACGCGTCGTCCATAGCGAGAGGCACCGAAAATGACAGGGCAACGTACAATTACGAATTCCTGTTAAGAGAAAGGGAACTCATGGAAAGAGAGCTGAGGGTGATGCAGAGGGAGAATGAATTGTTACGCAGTACATCCCGGTCCAGCAATTCCACGATTGATGCAAGAATTGGCATCAAAGCGGTAAGCGATTTGCTTGGAGATTTTGACGGTGTGAGTGTTGTGTTCAGCAATTGGGAAAAGCAAGTCAGATTGCTGTGCGCATCATACCAGCTGGATGACAACGCTTCTAGAATTTTAATCGGCACGCGGCTGAGGGGACAAGCTCTTCGATGGTTCCAGTCTCGTCCAGAGCATATCGAGATGGATACTACTCGATTATTGCGGGAAATGAAAAAGATGTTCGAAAAAAAAGAAAGCAAATTGATCCTAAGAAGAAGATTTGAAGAGCGTGTTTGGAAGTCGAGTGAACCCTTCGCCATGTATTACCATGACAAAATTGTTTTGGGCAATTATATACCGGTGGGCGAAGAGGAGATGATCGAATATCTGGTCGATGGAATACCGGACCTGCAAATGCGAAATCAGGCACGGATTCAGGACTTCCAGTCGTCATCGGATCTTTTGTCAGCGTTCGAGAGCATCACTTTGACGGATGGAAAGCAGCCGACGAATCGAGAGTTGGCGTGCGGAAGCAAGATAGAAGCGCAAGTGAACAGACGACAGCGTCACATTAGAAGCGGATCTCCTAAGGAGGAGAATCAAAGCAAAACAAGGTGCTACAATTGCAGCGGATACGGGCACATGGCTAAAGACTGCAAGCAGCCTCGACGAGAAAAGGGCTCCTGCTTCCGATGCGGCAAGGTTGGCCATGCGTATACAGATTGCAAAAGTAAGGTAGATAAACAACAAGTAGCTTGTGTAGATAATGTATCTGAGCGAGATGATTTTATAAAAACTATAGGATTAGAAATATGCGATGCGAACGTGCAATCGAAATTATTCTTACACGCGAATTGATACGGGTAGTCCGATTAGTTTTGTGAAAGAAACTTTCGTTCCACGACATTTGATCAATTGCACGAGTAGTTCTGACAAGACATTCTGTGGTCTTAATGGTAGTAGATTGATTATTTCAGGGTCGATAGTAGTGAATATCGAATTAGATGAAATGGTGCAAAAAGAAATATTTTTATATGTGGTACCCGATGATACCATGACTGTTTCGGTAGTGTTGGGTAGAGACGTGATGAGAAAGTTCAACATGAAATTGATAGTACCATCAACAGTTGCTGTAGATGAAGCGATTTCGGAAATCTTAAACATTGACACTGGGGAAACTTGCGTGGACAACACTGATAATTTGTTAGTTGATACAAAAATACCTGAGTCCGATCAATTACGAGTTAAAAATCTTTTTGCAGCGGAATATTTACGGCCTAAGCGTCCTGAATTGCCAAAGGTTAAAAGCGAATTAAAAATAGTTGCAACAGAATTAAAACCATTTAGTTTTTCTCCGCGCAGACTTTCATATGCTGAGCAAACCAGTTTACGGGAAATTTTAGATAACCTACTAGCAAAGGGAATAATTCGTGCAAGTGAGTCGGAATACACTTCACCTATTGTACTGGTTAAGAAAAAGAACGGTGAATATAGAATGTGTGTGGATTATAGAGTACTCAACAAACAAATTGCGAGGGATAATTATCCGATTCCATTGATTGAAGACCAGTTGAGTGTATTGAAAGGAAAAGCTTATTTCAGCTTGCTTGATTTGAAAAACGGATTTTACCACATACCAGTTGCCGAGGAATCTGTTAAATACACTTCGTTTGTCACTCATTTCGGTCAATTTGAATTTGTAAAAATGCCATTTGGCCTAAAACCAGCGCCTACGAAATTTCAGCGGTTTGTGAATGAGGTATTAGCGGAATTAATTCGTTCGGGTGACGTGGTCGCGTATATCGATGATTTCTTGATAGCCACCGAATCTATAGAACATCATTTAACAGTGCTTAAGCGTGTGTTTAGATTAATGGTAGAGAATAAGTTAGATTTAAGGATTGATAAATGTAAGTTTCTGTCGACGGAAATTGAATATCTAGGATATTTTATTTCTGCGAAAGGCATTGGTCCGTCAAAAACTGGCATCGAAGCAGTGTCTCGATTTCCAGTACCGCAAAGCGTGCGCCAGGTACAAAGTTTTCTTGGACTGTGTTCTTATTTCAGAAAATTTGTAGAAGGTTTCGCGTTAATTGCTAAGCCGTTGTACGATTTGTTGAAGAAGGGCGTTGAATTTAAATTTACGGAAGTCGAGTTAAAAGCGTACGAAAGACTGAAATCAAATTTAACATCAGCTCCTATATTGTCTATTTATAGCCCGCACGATCCGACAGAGTTACATTGTGACGCTAGCTCGTTGGGTTTTGGTGCTGTGTTGCTACAGAAAAAGGCTGACTTGAAATTTCACCCCATATTATATTTTTCCAAGCGCACAACAGAAACAGAAAGCAAATATCATAGTTTCGAACTAGAAGCATTGGCTATCGTATATGCTCTCAGACGATTTCGAGTATATCTACACGGAATTTTTTTCAAAATTATCACCGATTGTAACTCATTGAAATTAACATTGCAAAAGAAAGACGTTAATCCGCGAATAGCCAGATGGGCGTTAGAGTTACAAAATTTTGATTATGCAGTAGAGCACCGAGCAGCGGATAAAATGAAACACGTTGATGCACTGAGTCGATCGTTTGCAATTCATATTATTGAGGATAATCCTATTGAATATAATCTAGCAGTATGTCAATCGCAAGACAGCATAATTAGGCAGTTAGTCACTAAACTTGAAAAGAGTGAGGATCCATTTTACGAAATGAGAAATGGTTTGATTTATAGAAAACGCGGCAATGATTTAGTTTTTTATGTGCCTGAAAATATGGAAAAAAATATTGTGTTCAAATACCACGATCAGATGGGACATCTTGGTGTTGAAAAAACAGCAGAGACTATCTTAAAAAGTTATTGGTTTCCAAAACTAAGGCAAAAAGTAGATACGCACATTAAAAATTGTTTGAAATGCGTTGCGTATTCACCTACCTCGGGTAAAGCGGAAGGTGTTTTACATAGTGTGCCAAAAGGTGTGGTACCATTTTCTGTTCTGCACATTGACCATTTTGGGCCGGTTAACAAAGAACATTCAGTGAAGAAATACATATTTCTAGTGATTGATGCGTTTACCAAGTATGTACGATTGTATCCTACCAAATCAACGTCCACTAAGGAAGTTATAGTGCATTTATCCAATTATTTTGTAAATTACAGTAAGCCTCGAACAATCATATCCGACCGGGGATCTTGCTTTACATCGCAAGAATTTCGTGATTTCCTGTCTGAGCAAAATGTCAAGCATAGTCTAATTGCTACAGGATCTCCACAGGCGAATGGCCAAGTCGAGAGGGTTAATCGCGTATTGGCAGTAGTTTTAAGTAAATTAATTGATAAGAACGAGTGTAAATATTGGTATAAGTGGTTGGACAGTGCAGAATATTCACTGAATAATACAGTACATAAGAGTACGGGGGAAACACCCAGCAAATTATTGTTCGGAGTTGATCAGCGTGGAAAAGTTGACGACGAGATAAAAGAATATTTGAACGAATCACTCAGTGACAAGCGTGAAAGCTTAGTTCAACTTCGAACCGGAGCGGCTAAAAAAATAACATAACGTGCAGCCATTGCGTGGCGATGCGTTTTTGTTTTTGGAGAGCGCTGTCGCGCTACGACAGTGCTTGAACCAGCAGTGTCGTTACAGCCTGTGTAACGAAAGGTATTAAATAAAGTTAACCTATGGCTTACACAATAAAGACTAAATAAATAAATTATTATTATAGTACAATAACAATTGTAGTATCAGATATGTATACTGTGTAACAAGGTAATGCCACCGGAAAATGTGAAAATGCGTATTGCTTAATAGGCAATAGTAAAAATATTAATCGTTCATTTTTATCAATTAACACAATTGATTAATTGGATTACATGATGCAGCGAAATGAGTACCCGATTCAATGCTTCCGGTGTTACTTGCGCGGTAATTAATACTTCCTTCAATTACTTTCTCAGTGATATAACCAGTAGTTCCTATAATAATGAATAATGTACTATCTTATACTTTCATAAAGCATTGTAAATGTATTTTCGATGCAGGAAAGCTTGCAAAGCTATTTTATTTTTACAAATCGGAGTCTCGAAGCGAAAAAAATCCAACGCTATGTGAGAATGAACGAATATGAAATCACAATCAGAAATAACATAAAAATTCCAACAGATACAATAGCTCGTTAAAAATATATTCGCCAAACTTCTAATGTTCAAACGTATAAATACCAAAGTGCAATAGTACCTTATAGAAGATAAAACTTAAAACCAAATCAAACTATGCATGTATTTAAATACATACATATATACTACATTCTAAAGGCAGAAGTAGTCAATTTTAAATATGTGATTTAAACTTATTTAAATTACACAATATCTGTTTACATAATATTCTGACTTTCTTCTGATTTAAATATTTCTTAACAATTTTGTTTGAACACAATACTGTGAGTTCACGCTGTTACTAGCCAGCAGTATTCTCGTAAATAAAAAGTATGTATCATACAAAAATTAAAAAGTTTTGTAGCTTTTATTGGTCGGAAGTTCTGTTTAGCGATAAATCCAAATTTAATTTATTGGAAAGCATCTTATGCCTATGTGTATAAACTATAAGTATAAATAGTTAGATATTCTATTTAGTTAATTAAGAAACAATTGTATACAAATAATTTAAGTAAATAATGCACTTCTGCGGAGAACGTTAGAAACATTTTTAAGAAAGGGTTGCTAAGTATCAGAGGACGCATGTACACAATATACGGAGACCATACCCAACGGGTTAAGCATGGCAAAAGGAACGTTCATGGGGTGGATTTATCGCATAAAAAGTGGGCTCTTGACTGTGTAAAATACAAATACAAAAAAAAATTAAATCTGATTTCTCTCTTTTTACATGTAATATTTTACATTGCTAATAATAAAAAAGCATTATTATATTGACAATATTTACACTGTACAGGTTTTGTACCATCGTACAGCAATTATAAGACAGAAATGGTAGAAAATTGTACAACCGTGTCTGAACAATGTTTTTACGTTCTTTAAAAAACGATATTTCGGATGTTTTTCATTATAGCAAATATTTACTCTATGCTGACGACCTTAAGGTTTATCGAGCTGCTGCGTATGTGGATAACGCTGCACTTTTGCAGCATAATCTAAAATCTAAACGAGTTCACTTGCTGGTACACCAGAAAGACATTTAATATTAACATATCTAAATACCATATAATTCGATTCAATCGTAAATCTTTCTTCCTTACTTATCAATGCACCTTTAATGGTAACCCTTTCCATTGTATTCCAAAAGTGGAATAGTTTCTCCAGTAAACTTTTTTTTCATGATAGCTATCGATCAATAGTAAATACATATTTCTTATAAATCACCTGGGTTTCATATACCGTATTTACTGCTAAACATTTTTCCAGCATCTCACTTCCCATAGTCTGTAACTCTCCTGTTCGCCCACGCCATGAATACGGTTTTTCTTATTTTCTCACCTTAGTTCAATAAACAAATTATTTTAATAGAACGAGTGCAACACTTTCTTATCATTGCGTCGTATTACATGGATACATCTGTGGTGTTATTTAATCGCGTCACGGGTTATAAACTCTTGTGTAACGCCATACTGTGTTTGACTTATTCTTTGTATAGATTATCATTAATCAGTTCATCATCCTTCCTGATATTTTGAATACATTAAATTTCAGAAATTTAATGTAAAAATAAAAATTTAATTTCTATATTACGGCGCTTCACTCTTTCTACTTGAAGTCTTAATTAAAGTATTAACCGCTTATGTATAATCTAACGAATCTTGCTATTCTGTCGATTTTTTTTTAATCTTTTCTTTCAAAGTATTATAAAGTATTCCTGACACTCTGTCCACTATCTGTATTTGTCTAATTTGCTCTTCTGTTTTGCGTTTCTTTTGCTGCCCTGGATATATCTATTGTAACTTTGTGGTTATTTTATGTAAGAAATGGTTTTCCCGTCAATTATAATAAAATTATTATTGTTAAAAAGTTAATAAAAATTGAGGATATCATAAAAAGCACCAATTTTAAATATAAGATATTTTAGAAAACAATATATGACATGCCAAAAAAAATATGCCACAATTCATTATGGTTTTCAGTATGAAATAACACAGAACACGTCACAATAGTGGCGAAAGTCTAATTACGTACAAGAAATATACAAATATGCTATTATGCGAATTTTATAATATACAAACATAGGCCCTTAATTAAGTGGCCTGATGTCCCATCACACACCTGTACACATTATGTATGACATAAAGTTGTAATCGCCTTTCTCTTACAATTAGATCTCATACTTATTGGAAACATGTAGTATTAATTACACGGACTATTAAGTATGTATCAATACAATACTTCACAATATTATAAAATATTAAGTTTTTAATATTATTGACAACAAGTTTCAAATCATATTTAGATTTGGTCTCGGCTCGATATTTTTTGCACAATTAGATTTTTCAATAACGATACTAAGTATTTATTGTCCACCGTTATGAGAAATTTATTATCCTTATGTAATTAAGATTAGGGATTCTTTGTGTATTTGTGAAATTGCCTGCACAACAATATCCAAAAACTTTGCACGCATCTAATAAAATAACATTTGCTAATATTCGTGCAAATTTGTTTCCATGAACGAAAATGTTTTCAACGAGCAGAACTAATAACCCTTCAAATGTCTTCATTACACATTGCGCATGAAAACCAAAATGTACCACTCACCATTCCTGTCTTCGTAGTCGTCGTAGCCCTCGTAGTATTCGTAATCGTAGTCACCGTTCGCAGGTTGCTGAGCTTGCAGGGGTTTGGACCGCTGTTTTCTAAGTTTGGCCCGTATAGCGTCAACACGGAGCAGAAAAAGCTGGACCACAAAGAACGCCGCGGCCAGCTTAAGGGCCTTCGGCCCCATGAGCGGTTACTATGGTGCACAGCTAGTAACGTGATCCTAGAGCCAACTTGCCTTCGTCTGAAGCTGAGGACAACTAGACTTACAACAACTGGCGTAACATCTATTTAGCAGATGCTTTGCAACTCAGGGGAGGTCATCATCCTCCGTTTCATGATCTACATGCAGTCCTCCCACTGCCTTAGTTCGATGTCATCCCTCCCCTTTGATCCCTTTCTTTTATTGTTTCTCTATCTTCGCGCGTTTCATGTCGACAGGTTAGTTCTTCCGCCCTTTAAAAATGCGCCAGTTAAGCAAGGGTGAGACTTTGTGGCAGAGAATAAAGGGAGATTGGTGAAACTAATTATTGGATTTATTATTTTAATGGTTTGGGTACGTTCTAACGTGGAGGTTTTGGTGTCTACTGGATTTTTTTGTTCATTCCATTGTAGCATGTTTCTATCAGAAATTTTGTATGGAGATTATATACTGATTTCATTAAGCTTATTAGTTTAGTGTGAAAATTGTTGTGCGTATGCAATTTTTTCATTTAATCTATTGGTCATATACGTTCGTTATTAATTCTGTTATGGATTTATTCTAATTTCATTGGAACCATTACAACGAGAAAATTTTGGTGTCGTTTCAATTTCCTCTTTTTATTGATTCATTTGTTTCTGTTATCAGTTTTGTTATGGAAAGTATGCTCTTTTCATTGAGTTTATTTTAATGTAAAGATTATGGTGCCTTACTTACTTCTGTATTCTATTCCTTGCGATACTTCTTTTATTACATTTGTTTCTGAATCATCCTCAATTCTTCAAGTCCATTGCAGTATGAAAATTTTGACAGTCATTACGTTTCTGCACTCACTCGATTGATACATATATTTTTATTATCAAAGTATGTCAAGTTCCTGCGATCCAATTATTTTTCTTACGTTTTTAATAATTGACTGCCTCGTTGTCAATCAAAAATTATTTTTCGTTTGAATCTAGGTCTAAAATTAAAACTGACATCAAGGAAATTGCAGAGTTTCATCTCAAAGATTGCGTAATTATATTTTGAATTCAATTATTAATTTCCATAATTTATCGAATCACACATTCGTGGTATTGGCATAGAGGGAACAACGTGCCCTTTTTCTATTCGTATCTGCTTGATCTTATTGTAAGATACATTTTACGAAATGGATAGGTCGTCACCCGGTACCGAGAAACTGCATATGCCTTTTATTACTACGATCTAGTACACACGCAACTTATTTTCTTCTGCTGAACATGCTTTCAATCTTATCTATAGTTGTGCCAAATACGATGGAACATCTGCGAATATAATATTCTTTGTTTAATTGAAAATTAAGTTAGCTGTCAATAGTTTATTTAGATTGCAATGAAATGATTGAATGCATATTGAACGTGGTGCATCATATATTGTTATACAATGGTTAAATGATACGTACACAGAATGTAGAATTTACAAGTGACTTACTGATTCAAAAACTATGCATACAAACTTATTATTCCTTTCTGTTAAACAGTAAGTAAAGTAATTGATATAAATGTTTAGTTATAAAACAAATATGCGATAATAGGATTTTCTAGTAGGTACATATTATAGAAGATGATGGTACACAAAAATATTTTCATTCAGTGGAACAAGGGAACAAATTACATATGCTACAAACAATCATTGATTGCACGATGTTATATTATTTTAGAATTACTACATTCAAATGAAACCACATCACAGTGAACAATAATAAAATAATAATTAATAGATATACTTTAGGCGTAAATAATTTCCACTTTTTATATATTATTACACATCTGTTTGACTTCACGATTATGTGCAATAATTTAATAATACTTAATAATTACTATTGGTCAACTTTTAAATTGTCGCGTTAAACTGAAATGAAACTAAAATCCTTTAATAATAATAAACTGATAAGCAATATATTGCATCAGAGCTTTTGCAAATGAAAGAATATAAAATAAAAGTCAATTGATTTACTATCTTTCAGGATGCTTTGCTTTTATAACGTTTGACACAGTAATGTCTCATTTTCTAAAGATTTTGTGAACAAATATTCCTCCAATTATCAACTACTACAAATGAAATAGAAATATAATGACGATACTTGCAAGGAAGAGGATAAAGTGCAAATATAAGTTTATTTGAAAGAATTTAGTTTAAATTAATTTTGCAATTTACAGTTTACAATTAATTCTAAACAAGAACGAGGGCTCGGATGAAAATACTTTATTTTCCACTTTGCACTTAATTTTGCACCAAAAATTACGTGTTTACTGCTTGCACTACCATTTTTTGCAATTTAGTGCACCACATATTTTAGTTTTCTGTTTCAATAATAAATACCCGACGCATCTATAGAAAATACCAAGGAATTAATAATTTAGTAAATAATTACATATATAGTACCATATATTTATTTCACATCTACATTAACAATACAGAAATACAAAATTTTATCTTAATTCCATGATTAAGTTGGTCAGTTACTCAAAACAGTGGCACAGTTTGTATTTTGTTGCAAAGTGCAAGTTAGATTCACAATGCACGCAAAATATTAAATCATTCCATGATTTCCCCATTTTTCCCATTTGGACTTGCGATAGTTGCAATTGCCGATACAGATACCAGTCATTTCCACTTAATACGTTTATTAAACGACAATCATTATTTTGGCCGCATTCTCGGGGCGCGACTTACTTTACAAAGCGTTAACCGTAATAGGCTGCGTTGACCTAAGTCCCTGTATCGTTGCGTCTGACTATAAATCAGAGTTGCCACTATTTCTAAGAGTGTAACTAGGCCAGTTGAATATTAATCAACGTTGCATTGCTAATTTTGCATCAAGAATATTTTTTTAATAATTCTATTCTGTTCGATCAGTTGTTGACCTTTTTCTTCCTTAAAGTATTTCTGTTCCTGTATTGATAGTAATTTATAAGAGATTATTCTGCACACGTTGCTCCTTTAGAATAATTTCATGTTAAATGTACAGAGTGTTCTAAGTTCATCCCAAAAAACTGCAGCGATTTCTTTTTTAGATAAAAATCTAAGGAATTTTATATAAAGTTCTGTAGTAAGCGTTTTCTTACATATTTATGAATATACTAAGTACAAACTGCGTAGAATATTTATTTGCCAATACCTTGACAACAAGACATTTATTGCAGAGTTTTATTCACATTTCTTGTCTTCTTTTTATCGAAAAAATGAGACACTGCACTTTATCGAGAAAAACATGGGTCTCCCCGAATATTACAAACAGTGTCCAATCGGACCACTAAACTCTGAATATTTTCTTTATTTTGGGTAGTGGAGGAAATTGGGACAAAGTGGAATACTTGAACTTGAATAACACAAAAAAACATACAAATAACTTAAACAAACAGATTTCTTTTACCAAATGAAAAATCTCAAAAAGTTTCCGAAATGGCACTTTAGTGGCTCAATTTTCGAGGGTTGTTTCATCCCTTAAACTTGAGTTACCGCAGCTAAAAAAAAATACGTGTTTAATATTTTGAATTGTTCTACAAGCTCCCAAAGATTTATTAAAATCACACATTTACCTCTCGCAACTGTTCTTTGTTAGTTCAAACCCAGCCTGTTTGATTTCTTTGTTTCAGTAGATGTGACCAATTCAGTTATTTGTGAAAATGATTGCCTTCGAATAGGTGGGCTGATTTCCCTACAGCCAATTAGATTCGCATTCCTTCCGTTTGCTAACTTACTAGACGATGTTATTATAATACCTCGTGTGTAATGTGTTTAGTGTGTGTTTAACGCGTGCTTAAATGTACTTGAGTCATTCAATGAATGATTCAATGTTTAATAAATACAGCAAATGGGATAAATATAAAGCTGAAAGGTAAAAAGGAAATATTTGGTACCGTTTGAAAACAGTGTTAAGAATTAACAATTGCAAATAAAATCGGGTATTATAAAAATGTCTGTAATATGCAGCTATATAAGTGGATTTTTAAAATACTTTTCACTAAACATTGCGAAAAATCTTTATCATGGAAGATAAATACTTATATCGTATGATTGATATTATTCCTGAGGAATATAATTGTTCGAATCGCATTCTTCAATGCCATAAAACAGGTGAACAATTTTGTAAATGTATTTTACATGTATATGTATATCTTTCTATTTTTGTAGAAAACACGATATTAAAAAGTTTAAAAATAAGTCTTGCCAGAAAGTTATCAACTCCATACTTCTATACATTTAATGGATTGTATTGGAGTCAGCACGAAATAAAATATTCTACTTGCAAGTCCATGAAATTGCGAATAATTTTTTTCAGATCTCTACCCCTTTCTCTTGCTCGTCAGAAAATCATACAAGGAATTAACACTTCAAATTATATATGATTTTTAGCTACAATCATTTGTTTGCTCAGCAAACCAGATATCTCATTGATGGTGGGCGCACATAAATAGACGTGTTAAATGCATTTTAATGGGAACTGCAGATCTTGGAATGTTTGCGGCATCGGTGTCATCGCGGCCGCTTTTCTGATGAACTATATGTTCTGTACAGTCCCTTTTGTGGAACTAAAGGAGATCAATTACACTGACTAGTTATTAGCAATTTTGCATATAGAATAAATTACGCATACTCGAATTTTATTATTTAAAATATGACACGATGTATTATATTAATTGTTTTGAAGACATTAAGGGGATAGACTCCAAAGATTCACATAGACAGTTCCTTTTTCTTTTTAGAATAAAAGGAGGTAATACAGAATAACAGATGACGGAATACCACATATGTAATTAATTATATACAAACAATTAACTCTTACACATATATTTATTTAAAGAATGCTGACTTTAAATGGAGGACGAATACTTTTGCTGGTGACTGTATGTATCTATAATACTATGTACATATTTAGAAAAATTTAGTTCAGATTTTATTTAAAAGAATTCTTTTAAATTAGGTTAACCTAAGTGGTCAGCTAATCGTAGACTGGATAGAGTACACACTACACGCCGCATAAAAATAATTAGAAACACACTTTATACAATAGACAACGCGCCGCCCTTACAAGTGTCTCGGTGTCTCTCTGGTCGTTCGTGTCTTTGCTTTTTAGCCTTATTTTGCAAAACGAACGCAACCAAAGCTGGTACAACATCGCATTCCACAACTTAAAAAATTCTTTTTACAGTACATACATATAATACCATCCCATCCTACGTGCATGTTGCAATGTATATTTAACATTAATGCATTTGGTCAGACGTTGATACTTCTAATAAACATATTTCTTATATTTGTGAAAAAAATAGTGTAACTTTGTGTAAGAATATGTATTATAACAACTTGTTGCTAGATTTTTTTGGCCGCGTAAATTCCTCCCTAAAATACATTGCGTGGTTGGAGAAATTATGAATGAAGTTTTCTATCAAAATTAAAAACGCTGGAATGTCACGAATATTTAACAGATAAAGGACAATTTGTGGATAACAATAAATCTTACAAATGTAAGGGGTATGATTTCCAAATGTGATATTATTTCTAAAATTCATTTCTCTTTAATACGTTTGGAATCACCATATGATGACTTACCCATGAGAGAGAGAGGGGGGGGATTATGTTTATGAAATTAATTTTCTGCACAACCTTACTTGTAGCAGCAATCATTTTTCCACTCGTGTTCCACCGTCATCGAATAGCATAGCAAAACTTACATGGAAGGAAATTTCAATATTGAACATTGTTTGAATGTTAGAAACGGAGTCACGTTGTTGCACTTCACTGTTATCGTTCGAATCAATAATTATGACGTGTAGTAAGTATGACTAACGTTAATGGATTTTTGTTGAAAAACTGAAGAAATACGATGTTACCAACAAAAATGTCAACCTAGTCATTATTATACAGATTGTAAATGGACCTCTTATAGGCTTCTTAAAAAATGAAAAAAGCCTTTTATTTAACTTGGGAATGATGTATTCTGCTTCTGACTGAGCTTTATTAGTATGATAATAACTTTCAAGTATTATTACTATTCTATTATACATATATTAATTGTATTCGTAATAAAAGATGATGATTTTTCGTCCGCAGAATCTCTGTATTTTAAGGTGATCAATCTGGTACTAAAGTATGGAAGTACCCTGCATAAATATAAAAGCATTGTACTGGAAGTAATTCTGGTGCTTGCAATTGAAAATAAAGGTAATATTAGGTATCTTATTTATCATTTAAAGAGTATGGAAATTATAGACGCGTAAAATTAACAAAATATACGTCTTTTTAAATTTTAAAGATTGAACACGAACCTTATTAGTGTATAATACAATTGACCATATTAATAATGCAAGTGATCTGCAAGAAGTTACTTCACACTATTTATTCATTTCTTTCTTATAAAACATGTTTCCATTTACTTTCTTTACACTTTCGGACACATACCATAATAAAGTCCTATCTTCTAATTAGCATGAGTTTTTACAATTTATTTAACTGTAAAACCTTTCCATATACTCTCTCTCGAATAGAAAAATGAAAGAATCTGTTGGTTATCCATGCACTAAATAGTTATAGCATTAGCTAACGGCTCTCAATATAGATTCGTACTTCTAGTCACGTTTCTATTCGTAAATGTGGTCAATGTCAGCATTTGCTGACACTTTTACTGGCTAATGACGTGTAGCATTAGTTCTCCCCGTTCCATATTTAATTGGAGTGGTTTCGAATGTAAAAAAAATATGTTTTCACAATTTATATTTATAATGATATTTTTATAACAAATTATGCAATCCTTTATAATTATAGTACGGTTATTAGGATATCCTTTACGTATTTTACCCACCGAATATCGTTGAAACAAAAATGATTTTAAATACCTCTTGGGAATCGAATTAATTATCTTCGATCCCATAATTATCCAAAGTTATGAAGCAGTGTACACTATGCGACAGTGTTAAACAGGGCCATACCGATATGTCAAATTCGGTATTTTTCGGTTGTACCCTCAGAACCCTTGTAGAAACTGAAATACCGAAATATCAGTATGACGTCATACCGATCTATGAAGAAATCCCGGTATATTTACCTATATTTACCGGTATTTTTTCGGTTTTCTTATTTTATTATACAAATATTTGTATACATGGGTTTAAAACATTGTGTCCGATATACATGTCAGAAATCAGTTTAAAGAAGGTTCGATTTTTGAAAATAATCGGTTCTGGTGTAAGTGCCACGTGGGTCAACCGAAAGGCACCCCTGCTTTTCCCCACTACGTGGCCAGGTATTACTTAGCTGCAAGCAAAGCAATGCAACTTGGGAAGGGTCGCTATCCCCCTTAATTATCCCAAACTTTCTCTAAACTGACACGTGATACCCGATGGCTGTGATCTACGGTCACAGGCTCTGAACTACCGATCACCCCGCAAGACAGTAACCTACCATAAACCGCCCCTACAGCAGAATTGCGGCGGGCTATCTGCTTTCGGAGACCCTTCAACTTAAAACGCAACTCTCCACAGTAGAAAACCCGAAAAAATAGCGCCATTTTATTTCGATTTTCGGTTATATCGGTTTCGGTACAGCTTCGCGAGCCTAATACCGGTCCCACAACATTGTGGGAACAAAGCTTACTTTTAGTGAATCTTTTATAAAAATGCAATATTTTGCTGCACTCCTTTATGGCTGGTACTTTCCAATTTTTACGTGGCTATATAAATCCTAATTTCTGATATTCCATGGGACATTAATGGATTGTTCTCAGTTTAATTATAGACACATACATTATCGTAGTGCTCGCGCGACGCAAATCGTCGCTGCATTGAATGTGCAATTGCCCGTACGTCCCTACTCTCGACAGTTCCGCATGCATTTGCATGTGATTACTGTGGGCTCACTCACGCTTCTTTAATAAATGGTTTATCAAGTGGCCGCCGGTGAAGAGTAGATGGCGCTAAAATCAGCGTCGAATTTTTAAGTCGGTATGACAGTCACGAAGAGCCGCGAAAGTCCATGAGATGATTTGTCTATTCATTATATCGTTGGTGCTTTCGTAGACCAACGTGACTGCTATACTTATATATTTACGGTTTTTAATCCCGTTCAACTCCCGGATACAACTTTTGCGGAACATAGCAGTCCCAGCTAGCCATCTGTCTATAAATGGATTACAGATTGGCGTCAGAGCCTGTCACACTAGCGCTGAATCGGTTTCCATCTGTGTCCGCATTTGGCGCCCTCTTCGAAAACAGATTCTGCAAACCGAACTTACTTGTCAGATTGGAAGCAGATCTGGCAACCTCAGCCATTTAAATTTTATATGTATCTGTTGCACTTCTGCTATCGCCGACTCTTTTTTCCCTTCCACCGCCAATCTACTGCCAGAGCTGGGTTTAACAGAATCTGCATCCAATCTGTCGCTATTCTGTTTAACAAACTCGCTAGCAGAATCTGCTCTGACAGGTTTGGCTGACTGGGGTGTTTTAAGAATCCGAAAGTTCTAGTAGAACTCACAACCGACAGAGTTATGTACATACATACTAGGTCATCCAAGAGTAAATGTGATAATTCTTGGACTGTACTTATATTCTGAATTTGCAGGAGTGAGAACGACTTTAGCCCTTGTTGAGACATGACAACGAAGAACGAGTCCTGACTCTTATGTTATGGGACGATGAACTCCGTCATTCTGACTAATGTTTGTCATGACTAAGGGCGAACCCGCGTATCTTGCTCTTGTTACGAGCCGAGGGCTATGGGCGCGGCTGCGGAGCCGAGGATCGGTTATTAAAGAGTTTTATGTTAGTTAAACGGTCAAGCCGTTCGATAGGAAGTGTGTGGACGAACCAGTGCCTATCTCATAACCGGGAGCCACAGGAAGGTTTGCGTGGACGAACCAGTGCCTATTGCATCACCGGGAGCCACAGGATTGTTAGTAATTTGGTCTCGTAACCTGCGATACACCTTGAGCGGTTAAGGTATATCCCTTCGATGGATTGATACTGCTTATGATTGGTATAGGTTGTCGAAATGAAATAAATGTGCCTATGGTCGAATAAGAAAGTCTATATTCTATTCTTACAAGGTTTTTACAAAACGTAATACCGCGGAGCTAAGCAACGGTTTCAGTCTTTTACGTAAAGTCGTATAAATATAATAAAGGTTGCTGGAAGGGGACTTGAACCCGTTCTCGCTGAGCTTCGTAAACTGGATAATCGCGAAGTAACTCGGTTGCCTGATTATTCAAACTAAACCCTAATAAATAAGAGTTGCTTAAAAGGGACTGAAACCCGATCTCGCTGGGCATCAGTATGGCTAGCTGGCACCAACATGGTACGTAGCTAGTAGGTCCATACTGAGCCCCGAGCGTAGATTTCATACCCTTTTTATACTTGAAATACGGACCAGAAATATGGTGGGGCACCGAATTTTCCAAGGGAGTCCGGAAGGATCGAGAACGTTCCCCCGAAGGGTTACGTCATCGCGTCACCGCGGAAGAGGCAGACCCGACTGCACGCGCTCCCGATTTCCAAATAAGGGCATGATTGACGAAAACGAAGGAAACAATCCCTCCTACGTAACACTCTTATCGACGGCGCAGAGGCCAGTCACCCAACAAAATAATGAATATGTGATAGGAAATCATTTTTTACGATTTTGAAAACATGCTGAATTCGGTGTTCATCGACAACAAATAAATGGTTGTGATATTCGCCGATTTTTTTAAATGCATATACAGGGTGCGGCAAAAGTTCTCGAAATTTTGTTTGGAAGGTGTTTTGAAATACTTCAAGTTGTTCTTTTCGAATTCTTTTTGTTCAACTGAATTCAGCATGTAATTTTGGTCTGGAAAGTGTCTTTCAATCGTTTTTTGATTTGTAGATATCTCATTGTTGAGAGTTGTATATAAAGGGTTCCGTTAGGTCCGGTTTATGACGCAGTCAAAACTAACGCTATTTCTGCGGTGTAGTTTTTAGCGCTTCGACCATTTGGGTGCCAGCATTCAGATGGTAAAGATTAGAATAAAATAACACATTTTAAGGAGCCATGGAATTTCAATCGACACATCACTTTCTCTTTTTTAATACAATACTTATGACCCTATCATAAACCGTGAGAGTTCCGACCGGCCATACGACGCGGCCGCCTCGGTGCGTCGGGGAAGACTAATATAATAGACTTAATATTCACTGACAAAAATGTTAAAATGAATGCGGTAATATACCAAGAAAAAAATGCCGTGGTCAAGGGCACAGTTGGCCCAGTATGGCGCAGGCAGAGTTTTACGCTTCAACGGAATTGGGGTCCGACACATGAAGCACGTTCAACAGCAACACGTGAAGAACTGTTTGCCGGGTTTCGAGGTAAAGATGTGTGGCCTCCTAATTCGCCGAATTTAAAACCGATAGGCTACTCCATTTGGTTTATCATGGAACAGAAGATCTTTGGTAAAACGATAGAACTCAATCGATCAACTAGAAGTTGCTTTGAGACAGGCCTGCGATAAATTAACGGTTAACGAATGTGCGATCACTGCATAGTAGTCTAGAACTCGCATTTAGCTGTTCAGACTTTGAATAATCCATAATTCTTGAAGTAATGAGTTTTATTGTTTAACATTGCGATAATATTACAATGAAACCACGAAAATATTTTAGGTAAAAGATACAACAAATTATATATAAATTATAAAAGGGAAAAATAATGTAAATAATAAGAGTTGCAGACAGCGTTAAGGTTCTTAAGGTTCTTCTTAAGGTTCTTAACGCCTCACGCAGTTCATGACCACATCACCACAAAATGATCAGAATATATTAATTATAAAAATAGATAGGACCAGGGCATCTATAAGGAAAAAATTAATTTTTCTGTGATAAATGGTACCTATAAAATGTCGATCTTTAAACGCTTGTACTGATCATAATTTGTAATTTTCATTAATTTCGTTATTTTTGAAAGTAGTAGATACTTAGAAAGTAACATGCATTTCATAAATATCGACATGACGAAATTGATTTTTTAGCAAATGACTCTCCAATCTGGACCACTGTGCACCGTCGGTAATTTTCGGTAACGTTTTCGTAAATGTATTACAGTACTTTTACTGGCCCCCTTTGCCCTCTTTGAGGCATTTGTGAAGACCTAATGTGCCTCTCTTTGTTTAATGTTGTTAATACTAATCTGCTAATGTTATTCATTTGTCAGTGATTTAGATTTGTGATTCCTTACACAAATTATTCGTTGTTGAAATGCTTGAAGGAATTCCGGGAATTTTTTCCGCACCCTGTATACATTCTACGGTCTAGGTGTTGTAAGGGTCCTTGAAGGGAAATAACCCGCTGCTATTCTGCTGCTATTTATGTTAGATTATTGTCTTGCTGGTGATCAGTAAGACGACATAGACTAGCCATCGGGTTTCAGGTGTCAGTTTAGAGATTATTTATGAAATTAAGAGGAATGGCAAGCAACCTGACGTTACATTACTTTGCTTGTCGCTGGGAGCTGGCCACGGAATAGGGGAAGCAGAGGTGTCTTCTGGTAAGAGGACCGTTGCAACGCAAGCATTATTTTAAACAACAGGCTTTCATTCTAGTGATGTCTAGCATATAAGTAGATATGTTTCATATGTAGTCTCGTATTAACTACTTCAAAATTCACTTTGCAAGTATACACCACAGCTATTCTGTGTAGCGTACTTGCAGTAAATGAAAAAGAGGAAAAGTATAAATGTTATAAAGAATGGATATAATGGATTTAACAGATTGTTATATTTATGAAATTACTTTCAAAAAAGTTTTCTACCGTCTGTTACATAGCTCTAACTTTCTATTTTAACACATCTGGAAACCATAATTCTGTTAGTTACCTCCAACTTCCGTACCCATGCCAACCTGTTGAAGACGCACACGGGAACTATTCTTCAGGGTCCCTCGCAGCCGGAAGGAAAGACCGTTTAGCAGTATGGAGATAGGAGACAAAGATTGCTGGACCACGGGAGGTTCCAGCATAAAAAAGGAGCGCCCACGACACTCACCGAACACATTAAAAGAAAGTGCCCCTATACCCAGATTGACTACACCGAATCGCACAGAGGATCTGCTGTTCTAGAGGTACGCAGTATGATGGTATTCGCAAAATCGAGTGAATCCAAATTACTTTCAAAGAATCACCCTTGCCTGCCAAAAATTCAACTGTGTGACATGCTGCACACACCAAGTAAACCATACACTGAATGGGTGAAAATGTGCAGGAACTGGTAGGTACGGTCACACCACAATTAAATGCAGAGGTAAATCAACCTGTCTCGCCTGTGGACGAGACAAAAGTTTGTAACACACCTGCCATACAGAGACCAGATACATCTATTGTCAAAGAAACCACCCCATGTTTTTTGCCGATAGCCAACAAATAATTTATCAGAATAAAGTCAGCACCTTCCTTGCATATTGTAACATTAGCATACTTGAAGCAAGTTCCCAAGCTAAGCGCAACACGGAACGGAATGGCAATACCAACAAACGGATTAAAGACGAGTAACCATAGTGTGTAATGTGGCAGAATTTCCCTACTCTACTAGAGTTCACAATAGAAAGCGACTATATGTTCCGCGTTATTGGGAGTGTTGCCACCCCTAACAGCGAAACGAG
Source organism: Nomada fabriciana (assembly GCA_907165295.1). Taxonomy (NCBI): domain Eukaryota; kingdom Metazoa; phylum Arthropoda; class Insecta; order Hymenoptera; family Apidae; genus Nomada; species Nomada fabriciana. The sequence goes on from OU015689.1 coordinate 14,675,466, forward strand.
GAACCCCTGGAATATAGGTAGTCTTAAAACCTATTCCATATCTCCAACAAGAACAGGATCTGGGACATGCAAAAACATAATCAGATCAAATTACACTAACACGTGTTACCACAAAGTAACCCACTTCGCCCTATTTCGAATACACTACGCCTGCATCAAAATAAACAACGAATGCAAGCCAATCCGTACCACAAGCAACATGCGCAAATCAGGACTACAAGCACAAAAACCCCAATGTGAATTGTAGGCAAATAGCTATTGGATGTGGTGTGTTAAATAAAATAAAAATTATATTTTTCTCAATCCGTGTATTTCAAATAGCTCTGAAGGAATATCGCCTCTCTCTATGAAATGCTCTTTTGAACTAAACGGAAACACCCAAAGAACTGGGGTCCACTTATACCTCCAAGTCCAGCCCCATCAGGTTTTCTTACTATCTGTGTTAGTAAGACATTTCTAAGAACGTTGAGACAATTTTGCTACAGCATGATGTATTATATTTACTATCACTTGTAAATATCCAACAATAGCTAACAAGGAGACAGAAATTTCGCTTTCAGAAAATCAAAGTTAAAGTATTAAACTACAACAGGGATGCGGCTACTTTCTGGAAAGAAATCAGAATCTTCAAAAACAAATGGACCAGCACGTCAATGAATCATAGAGGAACTTGACACATCTTCGTGGTGTACAACCACATTGACAAACTGTATTCCCCTTGATCCACCAGCAATCATGTACACACCGAATCGAGCCGAATCGAGCTTGACTTGAAAATCTCAGAAATTATTCCGCCTGTAGAAAAGTCATTTACATTATATACTGTCTCTTTCGTACTAAGCAACTTTTGTATGAAAATATTTTTAATGATTTTGCTTCCATATGGTACGTAGGAAGTATTGTTTCCTCGTTACTCCCATTATGCCCTATTTGGTGATCGAGAGTGCATGCAGTCGGGTCTGCCCCTTCCGCGATGTCGCGATGACGCAACCCTTCAGGAGAGCCTTTTGGACTCCCTTGGAAGATTCTGTGCCGCCACCATCTTTTTTCTCCAACTTTCGGGTATAAAGAGGGCACGAAATCTACTCTCGTGGCTCAGTATGGATGCATAAGACCAGCCCTTCTATATGGATCCCAGTTCATTTTAGATTACCTAGAGATTTCCCCCCAGATAAACTTCATCGCAAGGCCAAATTCCCCAGATTAATAGATCTTATCTACAAATATAACTCAAGATATAACACCTCCTCTCATAACGCGCTGATCAGCTCCACCAACCCGCTGCCCCCAGAACAAATTCCCTATAAACTTAAAGTCCGCTACCCACTGTCATGCAGTAGTACACAACAAGTTGCTGCATCCCAACTGATCTCCCCACACTAATGACCGCACCATCGCTTGAGCATTTGCGTTTAATACTCCTGATTCTACTTTATCACCTCTCTTCTCGCTTGATCGGGCTTCTCATTTTTCTCTCCCTAAGCGCGGAGTCCCTTCTAATCGCCCTTCCCCTCCAACAACTATTGACATTTATTCATCCTCCCACCTCTTCTGTTTCAGATTTTTTTGTACATTTTTCCTGAGCGCTCACACTGTACCCCCGCGGATAGCATTGAAAGCAGCCCTCCTGGCGGACATTGAAGGTAGCGCGCAGCAGGCTTAATCGCCTCCCAGCCGTTATTAGCCGACGTCACCACAAAAAAACAAAAAAAGAAACAACTCTCGTGGCTCAGTATGGATGTTTCGTATCATGTCGGTGCTAGCTAGCCATACTGATGCCCAGCGAGATCGGGTTTTAGTCCTTTTCGACCAACTTAGAATTGAACGGCGCAGTATTGAATAATGTAGCTACGAGTTACGTCATAATTGTATGTTATATAGAAGAATATAAAATAGAACTATTTTTATAATTAAATACAGTTCTGACTCAGTCAGACAAATTAAAAATAAAACTAGAAACGATCACTTTTAATTGCTATATTCAATGACAAAATTATCTTAGAAAAATATGTTCGGATTGCAAATGTTCGGATTGCTATTGTCAAAAAAATATCAATTTGTACCAATATTGTAATCGAAAAATTTAATTGTGGCCAGAATATTGGGCCGAAATCTCAACAGAAACAACAAGTAGGTATAGAAAAAGCCTTTGTAGCGATGAACATTTTTATCTTTTATTGTCCTTGTAATAATTTGATTAATATATTGATGAGATTATTTTGATTAAAATGAGAACAAACGCGATAGAATTATATCCTATTTATGTAATTTGCTAAATACAAGTGTGATCATCACATCACTCATTCTAATCACAAATACCTCGTCAATAGTTAGGTAAAATTTGCATCAAAAGATAAGTAACGATACAAAAGTTTCATTGTTCCATTCGTGTCGTCTTGCCAATGCGAAAGTTCTCAATTTTCCATTAACCGTCCCGAGCTCAGTCCTACTTTCGTTTTCAGGGCCAGGATGCCATGACGCACAGTTTGGCAACCACTGGCCTGCAGACAATGTCTGTCACCTTGGGCGAGGCTAAATGGAAAACAAACGACAGTGTATGCGGACAGTCTGAAAGGAACACGCAAGTAGACAACACGCTGCTCAGTTGAATCCTAGTTTTCGCGCAGTTCTTCACTGTTATTCTGTGTTATATCTTTAAGTGCAGTAATACAAATTATTTCTGACAAATATGTGGCCGCATGAGAAAACGTTATCATTCATTAAAGACTACCAAACCGCTGAGTGCTTATGGAATGTAAAAAATGTAGACTATAAAAAACACGACAAAAAAGAATATGCGTTGGCGTGTATAGCGAATAAACACGAAATGAGTATGCGGGCAGTGAATAGAAAGATATCAGTTTTAAGATTCCAATTTCAACGGCAACACAGAAAACTATTAAGGTTTAAAAAGAGTAGGCCATCGTTGAACAAGACGACATGGTTCGCGTATGAACCCCTATCGTTTTTGTTGAAATATGCTGAAGCACCAGAAAGGACACTTACCATCGATGATCATCTGCTTTCCGTGAACGATGAGGGTGTAGTAAGTTTACAAACTTTAATAATTTGTTGTATTAATTGATTAATTATTTTAATTTTTCGAAAATGATTTATGCGTATATATGCAATTTGCCAATAGATTAAACCTATTGGCGACACAAAATATTCCACAAATTCTTTCTACCATTATTATTCTGATCTTCTACCCTGAATTATCCGATACGTTCCCGGTGGCGAATGAATGTTTCTTGCGGTAGATTTTCTTCGTGAAAAAATTAAAATTAACTTGCAACAGCATTAAAGTTTCGAAAAAAGTTCCTACAACTTCTTAAAACCTAGAACCCTTTTCAATTAGTCTAGCCACTTTATTTCATTTTACTGTTTTAATGAACATGTCCCGTTTAATATAGTCGATAATAATCCTATGAGGTGCATGTGACTAAAGATAAATTAAGTAAAATGGCATACAAGCTATATGTTCTCATAAGACTCTGAATTCAGCCGAAGAAATAAAAAACACGATTTTTACTATTCTATATGCTTGACACAATCTGTAACTGTAAATTTATGATATTGCCCAGGATACACTTTCATTATACATAAGGGAAAAACCATACCGACCATTAGGGATAAATGCGTAGGGATACGTAGGGCACCCAAGTCCTCGGGTCGGTCCCGGTGGGATCGGGCAGTACACTGAAAGTATGTCGGAAACATACTTACAAATATTCGACTCGATTTGGGAATGTGTTTGTTTTTAATGTAAATGTACAACATTTTACACACTTTATTAACATTTTAAAAGTAATACAAATAAATAAGGTTTGCAATCTGCGTAGCTGGCGATGGCGATATAATGATAAAAGAAAGTAAGAATACAAATGTTTTTATGGGAAAGAGTGTGGCTTGACGATGTGCGACGAACGGCCTTTATTTTTGGAACTATTGGTTTTCAGACGACCGGGCGTCAATCCAAGCGGCTTGACCTGTAAACAAAAAACAAAAACAAAAAAACACGAACAGTTGCCGTTTGGGCTTGTTCTGTGTTGTTGAATTTGAACACTGTTCCTCAACGACGATGATACTGATACTAATGTAATGATCATTCAATCCACATTTTCCAGCCGTATATTTTAATTCTATTGTTCCCAGTGGTTTTGTAAGCATATCGGTATTGGAAATGGGTTTATTAAATAACTCTTGACTCGTTTGTGATTTAATAATATACTTTATTAACCACTCACTGGGAGTGACTTCTTTACTATTGCAATGGTCTCAAGGAACTAACAGCCTCCGAATTAACGGACAGACCCGATGCTCTAAAGCATCGACGACTACTCTCGGTTGTGTGCGGGGCTCTATCGTCTCTGACATAAACAATAGGTAAATCCTTATAGCCAGAGATGAGAAGCAACAGTATAAGGTATCCCCTTGCACACGATTATGAAAGATTAATTTTTGTATCGATTTTCAATAAGAAAATCTAACACGCCCCCTCAAAAATGAATCGGTATATTATAAACTTATAACCCATTCATACTTAGAAAAGAATACCACTCTCAATGCGTCTTCTGGGATTGTATGTGGTCCAACATTTGTTGCCAAGAGTTAAGGAAACCATGAAAAACTTAACCAGTCCACTTCATGCTTGCATAAACATACAATACTAAATAATACAAATTATTTCAGATACATTTCCATTCTGAAATCCGTGAACTTTGGCGTTGGCAATGATTTTGTCAGAGTATCTGCCAATCGTTGACCTGTAGGCACATAGATTAATTTTACAATATTTTCCCCTGCTTGTTCTCTGCAAAAATGATACTTAATATCAATATGCTATGTTCTTTTGTGACTGGTAGGATTATTCGCAATACTAATGCCACCATTGTTATCCTCAAAAATTTCTATTGGTTCTGAAATCTTAATATTTATACTAATTGCCAATGATCTCAACCACAAAGCTTCCCTAACTTTTTTGCTTCTTCCCATTTTACTCTAAAAGTTTCCATGGTAACCATTTAATTCTTCGCACAGTTGTCCCGGGGTTACTATGAATGTTGATATAATATTGTGGTTGCCTAAATTAATTGCTTCTATGTATTTGTTGTATTCGTCGGAAATTCGCATGCAAAGTGATAAGAGCATGGTAACGTGTTGTGTTATCGTCGTTTCTAAAGAGAGGCGTGTAAGATAGGTATTGGTTTGTGACATGCATTTGTTTATTAATCGTAGGTTGTTATTTAAAGTATTCTCGGTGTTTTTTAAAGACTGAAGTGAGCTATTAAAATTTTTAATGGTGCTTGAAATTATTTGAACTTGTGATTTTAAAAGTGTTTGGGTTTGTTTATTATCGTTCACGAGCATTTTGATACTATCTGAATAATATTGAGCATCATCGGCGTCTGGTGTCCCTATTAGCCAATTTAATATATTTGATGCTCCGTTAACTAATCCTCGACGTTTACGTTTTTTAGATATTCCTACTAAGTCGTGTAGGATATCCCGATTTCTAGATATGCTTTGCAGTTCATCCTCGATTAGTTTGATAGTTTGATCGCAATGGAAACTAACGTGATTCTGTTCTGAATTGTCTTTTATCGCGGCGGTACAAAGATTTCGTGTTTTAGCGAAATACGAAATTAATATATTGTTTTCCCACTCCAATTGAGTGGTATTCATATGTGTTAAAAGTATTAAGTTATAGTTTGATGTGCTTGCCGTGCCCTTTTTGTTGTAAAATATTCCGCTCGATTGGAATAGGGGTGTATTAATGAATAGGTTGTTAATGACGTGTCTGGGGAAGGAGAGCAGTAGCAGGATCGTCAGAATCATCTGAAACATATGGTTTTAAAAGATTGTAGTGGTATCTGTATCTTTTCTTTCCCATTTGTATCTCTACTGTACTATTAGGATATACTTGTGTTATTTGGAACGGCCCTTTGAAGTTCGGTGTTAATTTTTTACTCAACCCTTGTTTTGTTTGTTTTTGATATATGCATACAAGGTCGTTTACTTTAAATTTTGCTGGGTTACTACTTTTTTTATCATAGTAATTTTTGCTTCTGTTTTTGGAATCAATTAAATTCTCTTTTCCGATTTTAAACGATATATTTAATTTGCTCTGAAGTGAACGGATGTAATCGTCATATGTGTAATGGAATTGTGGTTTTTGTACAATAGAAGTAGGCAGGTGAGCTTTTCGGCCGAATAGGAGTTCGTATGGTGTAAGATTTGTAGATTTATGGGTAGAAGTATTATAGCTAAAGATTGCAAATTGGATATATTCGTCCCAGTCAGTCTGATTTGGTTTAATATAGTGTTTTAAGGAATTGATTATGGCTAATAATTCTTTTTCCGTAGTGGAGTAATTTCTCTCTGAATTGTTTAATGTACGAGAGTAATATGCTATCGGAAGGTCTTGATTGTTTGAATTTTGTGATAGGACGGCTCCTATTCCTACATTGGATGCGTCAGTGGTTAAGAGAAACTCTTTGGAAAAATCAGCGAATTGTAAAATGGGTTTGTCCATCAATATTTGTTTAAGAGATACGAAAGAATTTTCTTGATCTTCAGTCCAATCGAATGGTGTTTCCTTTTTTAATAATAGTGTCAAAGGTTTTGCAATAGTCGAGTAGTTCGGGATGAATTTTCTATAGTAGCCAGTCAAACCTAAAAACATTTTAATTTCTTTTTGGTTGCGCGGTCTAGGAACTCTACTCATAGAGTTTACTTTGTTAGGGTTAGGCTCCACTCCTTTGTCCGATATTACGTGGCCTAAATACTCACAAGATCTTTTCATAAACTCACATTTGTCGGGTTGCAATTTCAGATTATTCTCGCGTAAATTGGAAAATACGTTTTTAATTTACGATTGTGATCTTCGAGCGTAGCACCGTGCAACACGATGTCATCTAAATAGACGAAACATTGAGTATTGGTCAATCCGGTTAGAACATTATTCATCATACGCTGGAAACAAGCAGGCGCGTTTTTAAGGCCGAAAGGCATACGAGTGAATTCGTAGTGCCCATTTGGAGTAGAAAATCCAGTTTTAGAGCTATGCTTGGGGTCCATTGGAATCTGATGAAAGCCGCTTGCTAAATCTAACGTAGTAAAGTATTGTGCATGACCTAGCTGATCGAGAATGTCTTCAATGTTGGGGAGTGGGTACGCGTCGCCTATTGTTCGTTCGTTTAGTTTGCGGTAATCTATGACGATGCGCCATTTTCGCTGACCTGACGCGTCTGTTTTCTTGGGGACTACCCAAAGGGGGCTCGACCATGAACTGGTCGATGGTTTGATGATACCTTGCTTTATCATTGTCTCTATTTGCTTGTCTACCTCGGTTTTATGGATTTGTGGGTAGTGATAGGTCTTTGTTTGGATTGGAATCGCGTCAGTCGTAGGAATGGTATGAGACATTGCCGTGGTTCGAGATAACAAATCGGTAGGTAAATGAAATATGTCATTAAATTCCTCACATATTTCTTTTAAAGATTGACATTCTTCAGCATTTAAATGGTTAAGTCGCAAATTATCGTTTAGTACTCGTAATCTCTGTTTCACTTCATTTCCTTTTTGGTTCGCGGCATGTATATGATAATATTCTGGAATTGGTTCGAAAAGTAGTTCGGGAATTGGGATTAGTTGTGGTTTCGGCGACGTGTTGATAATCGTTGTGCTCTATTTCCGTTGTAAACCTTTACGGTTGCATCGGGTGATAGGAGTGAACATTCTTCGTTCAATTTTTGGAGCGATATTATACCTTCTTTGACGTGATAAGGGTTTATCAGTTTGATGGGGACTACTGTTTCCGTCCGCGGGTCAAGCCGTATCGTGGAGATAGATTTCTGCGGAGTGTTACGGCACAAAGAAATTGGAAACGGAACAGATTCGAGCGAGATACTTGAAGTTGAATAGTCGATTTTTGGGTTATGTGCTCGAAAGAAATCATCGCCTAATAATCCATCGAAAGGAATATTGGTTTGCGTATCGAGTATTTGGAAACGTCCAAGAATCTTTTTGTTTTGGAATTCTAAATTTATTTCTGCCTCACCTAGCGTTTGAATTGGCATATTGGGTGCGATGCCATTCAATACGGTAGAATTGCTCGCGTTAGGGTTACAATTATGTATACGAGATGCTTTGATTAAAGAGACGGCTGCCCCTGTATCGATTAAGAATTTCAGGATCCTATCATCGGCTTTGGAGTATTCTGATTCGAATAAAACGCTTAATTGGTCGTTACTGATTAGTGTAGAGTAAGAGGAATTTATGATAGATTCATTGTTTCGAACTCTATTGTGGCCTCCTCCATCGATATCGGGGGGTTTGGTAAGTGTAGGGCATTGTAAAAATTCGAAGACTGAGATATTCCACGCGTTTCGGGGTTTCTAGAGGAAGTAGTGGGGGTATTGTACCTTAAGGAAGGTTGATTTCGTGGACGTGTGGTAGTAGGATTGGAGGTACTGTTAAAATTCTGGTTTCGTTGAGAATAACCATTATGATAACTTGTGGGATTTGTGTATTGTCTTGAATTGTTGTATTCCCGTTTTCTACATTCTTCTATTAGATGACCGTAGAGTTTACAATATCTACATTGTTTTCTCTCGGGAATTACATGATTTGGAGTGGATTCGTTGAAATTTACGTATTTATTGATGGGCGTTCGTGATTGATTTCGATTCCTATAACATTCGTTTGTATTGTGGCCTGTTCTTAAACGGATCCTACATTTGGAAGTGGGAAAACTATCGTATCTTATACGTAATGCTTTTTCTTCTGCTACTGCTGCCGTAAGGGCACTACTGATATTGCAAAAATCTCTGTACCTCAGCATTTGCGATATTTGTGGGTGTGAATGATAGACAAAACGGTTCAACGTTAGTTCATTGATTAATGCTATTCTACCCGATAATGAGTTATCATTTGCATCCGCTGAATAGATGTTCGCTAAGGTTCGCGACGAGAGTTCTTCTAAACGTTGATAGAACTGCGAAGCATTTTCGTTTCTTTCTTGTTTTATTGACGTTAGTTCTTCCATTAATTGATCGAATGATTTTTTGTCTTGATATAACTTAAGTAGAAGCTTGGAAATTTCAGTCCATGTCGTTAAATTGCAATGAACGTCGATTTGATCTCTGGCCTTGCCGATGATTCGTTTTTTCACGAATATTAATAAAATGTGTTCCTGCGAAGGGGAAGCTAACTCGAATACAGAATCGATTTGCTTTATAAAGGAACGAAGTTTGTGAGGATTTCCCTCGAATGGTTCTGGTAATAATTTAATTAATAACTCCATTGAGACTCCGCTGGATTCTCTTTGGGTTGTTTGTACTTCGTTTTGGGACATTTTTGTTTTGGATTAAGGATTACCAAGTCTTGTCGAATTTAGAGTAGGTGAATTGTACTTACAATGCAGGACGTAGTATCTTCCTTCTTACTTTCTTCACAGGGTGGCGATTGATGCTGGCGCTGGGACTTCTGCAGATTTCTCTGGTCCCAGTGAATACTACCAAAGCAGTCCCTAGTAGCACAAAAATATTGGATAAATATTTTTTTCCAATATTGAATAAATATTTTTTAAGCCACACTTTTTAAGATTGAAGAAATATTCGATCTGAATATTGTACACATGTACAAGAAATATAAAATAAATATTTAGAAAACATGAGCTAAATATTCATAGAACATAAAATAGATATTTGAAAAATATAAGCTAAATATTCAGAAAACATAAAATAGATATTAAAAAAATGTTAGGTAGATATTTAAAAGATGTAAAAAAAATATTTAAATGATATTGAATCAATACTTCAAATCTAAAAAAAAGTTAAAAAATATAACATTCGAAATTGTACGGCGTTGTTGGAGTTTACTACAATATTGTGTACCTTATTATACACTACTTACTACTCCCCTTAAACAATTTTTCAACCTGAGAAATTTTTATTGGTGTCGACCGGATTCGAACTCGGGATTCATGGATTACTGGCCAACCTACTTCCCCAAAGAGCTAAAACATGTTACATGATATAAGTAACCAGTTACATAATATAATTATTCAGCAAAGACACAATTTTATTACAGAAATAATGTTTTAACTAAAAGTGAAATATAGTATATTATTAACAAAAAAAGAGAATGCACATATATTTTTCTAAATACTTTTATTATACATAAATTTGCACGCAGAAGGTTTTTTCGTGTACCGATCGCTAGCCGCCTTCTTTTGTAGATACCGAGGTTTATTGCATCGGTATTAATAATCTAGCCTCGATAATCCCTTGACCGGGACCTGAGGACCGCGCGCTCGACGTCTCTTGCAAGGAGGGTTTTACGACGGAACAGGAGTCCCGCGCGGCGACTCGCGTCGTAAGACTAATTGTTATCGACATTCATTTATATTCATGAATAATTGCCTTGTTGCTAAAGAACGCAATCGGTCAATTGTTAATTATTATTTCGTCACGCAATGATTCGCCATCTATACATTCCAATCAATATTTCAGTCGATATATTGAAAAGAGAGTATAAACAAATATTTTATATCTAATATAAATCAAATAATTTTTTCTAATATAAAATGAATATTTATTTTCCTCTTAGAAAAAAATATTTTGTTTAAAATATTGAATGAATATTTATTTTACATTAGTGAATAAATATTTTGCTGTGACATCTAATAAATATTTCATACATATTCGAGAAAAAATATTCACATCTAATATTAAATGAATATCTATTTTTCTGTTAGAAAAAAATATTTTGCTGTAACATCTAATAAATATTTCATACATATTCGAGAAAAAATATTCATTTCTAATATTTAATGAATATCTATTTTCCTCTTAGAAAAAAATATTTTGCTGTAACATCTAATAAATATTTCATACATATTCGAGAAAAAATATTCATTTCTAATATTAAATGAATATCTATTTTTCTCTTAGAAAAAAATATTTTGCTGTGACATCTAATAAATGTTCCATACATATTCGAAAAAAATATTTCTTCCTGAATCTAGAATGCATATTGTATGTATATTTAAATATTAAAAAGAGATTGAATCTCTTTTTAATATTGGATAAATATGTATTCAATATTTTGTGCTACTAGGGGTGTTTCCTGGCTGCTTGTGACGAGGTCCGCGTTCTTTAGTACCCGTAAGCAATTGAAATTGCCACTTACTTACTGGTTCTATTTCAGCCAAGTCTGTTTCTCGTAACAGTTCGATTAAACAATTCTGAGTAAAAAAATGCAAGTCATTATCTAGATTTTTGTATACAATATCATAGCGATCATGTTTGCTTACCGCATCTATGGTAAAAATGATATTTGTACTTTCATTATTATCAAAAGGGGGCTCAAATATGAATTCCCCGTTCTGATAGACTACTTTAACCTTAGACTCAATGAAGAACTCTCGTCCAAGGAGTATATCGAACGCAATAGTATTGTCGTCTACAACTAATAAAGTAACATGTTTCCATAGACAGAAATAACTGAATTATTGACTCCTTCCAGGTTTAAATTATCTCGAATGCGTAATAATTTTTTGTGCGCGAAGAACTCGGTGTATACAGACCTCTTAATAATATTAACCGGACTACCTGTATCAACAAGCGCACAAAACGGTTTGTCCACGTTTCTTAAACTGTAGACCGTTATAAACGGAGTTTCTTTCTCCCGAAGGTTAACGTTACGCGTAACTGCCGCTACCGAAGCCAATGCCGATACTGATGCTGCCTGTACGGTATCCTCCGACGAGTCCTCCGCGAAATGGTTCAGGGTAGGCCCGGCTCCGCTTTTCTTCCTCGGACATCCCGTGCTAAGATGACCTGTTTGTCCGCAGTTGTAGCAAGTAGCTTTCGCAATTCGGCACTCCTGGACCCCGTGCCCCGATTTCTTACAATGTGTCCCAGTTTTCCCTTTTGAGGAGGTCCCCGTGTTGGGTGGATTCTTTCTGCTGAGTTCCGGTCGTCGAGTTACCCCATCTTCTGTTATCTTTCTCATGTGTTGAATAAAATCTGGGACCATAGTCGCCCAGGTATTCAAAGCGAATCTTCGCAGCAAGGGATCCTTATCTCCATCCGCTAATAGCTCGATCTTTTCCCTTTCCGTGAGTTTTAAGAACTGCATCAACCTCAATTTGTCCTCGGCGTAATCCGCAAATTTTTCCGAATACGTTTTCCACGTGCGACTTCCGACCCTTGCCAATGTAGTTGTAATTGATTCTTTTCGTTCAAAATATGTCCATACATGGAATTTGAAATCTTCCCAAGACGCTATTGTTTCTATGGGTTGGCGGTTGTACCAGCTTAACGCCCGACCTTGGAGCTGGTTAACGGCTGCCAACACCAACACGTCGTCAGCAAGCTAATAAACACGACCGATGTTCGCAATTCTCTCCAACCACGTCACCACGTTATCTTCTGCTTGCCCCGAAAAGGGAGCTATCAACTTAGCGGTAAACTTTACGTGATTCCAGTTCTGCAATGCACTGGACTGGGACCCAACACTTGGCGAGGGGGAATCTCCCACAACCACACGATTCGAAGACTGCATATTTCCGTTTTCTTGGCGAGCGGGTTGTTGTACCCCAGTAGGGCCCAAGGCTTGTAAAACTGCCTGTACTATTTCATGCATGTTGGGAACCACTGTGTTGCCTGTTATTGTATTATCTTTGCCAGGTCGCACCACACCCGAATCATCCGATCTGATGTAAACATTACTGCCCGTTCGATTGCCCTTTTGTAACGACAACGTAGCTCCTTCGGTTGCTAACCGAATTTCCGTATCACTCGGACCTGGAATAATTATCTGCTCCGGCCACCCAAATGCCTCAAAATGATCCGTGAGCCTCTCAAACAGCACTGCACGCGCTCCACGGATATCGAGGTTTTGTTGCCGCGCTAACTCACGAAGTCCGTCAATATTTAATTGTTCTAATTGCACCCGACTCATTTCGTCTCGTCGGATTCACTAATCCCACTTCTGATGGCTGTAAGTGACTGAATATGATTTCTCTTTTTAACGCGGTACGCTCGCCGCTCTTTATTATTTTACAAACTCTAAAATGGAACACGGTACGCTCGCCGTCTTGTTTCCCTTTTTGTTTCTTCACGCACACACTCGTTCACCTCGTCTGCCTTCGACTCTCTTTTCACACGCGTTCCGAACCTCTCAACCCCACTCATTCACACTCTATCTCCCTACCTATTGGGTTTTTACACTGTTGAGCCATTTGAGCAGTTTGGTTTGTTTTACTTTTCTCTGCCTCCTCCTGATTTTTCGGCTTCAGGTCTCTCAATTAATAACGGCATTCTCGTTTTATGTGTCCTGGCTTGTTGCAGTGGTGACATTTGATTCCACATACTTTTCTGTTATTTTTGAATCTTGTCCAAATTTTTGACCGAAGCCCCTAGTCTTGGATATGTCGAAATTTGGCCTTTTTGTTATATGCATTGCACTTTCAATATGAAGTACTTTTGCACTTGTATCTGCACTTTCCGCTTATATTTTCACCTCGTGATCAAGAAGCCTCGTTTTCACAAATGCCAACGTTAATGTATCTTCTGCCAATGTCTCTATTGCGGTAATCACACCATCGTAAGAAGGTGGAAGAGTGAGCAATAAGTGTGCCACTTTATCTATTTCTTCAAGTTTTGCACAGCTGCCGATAATTCAGTAATCAAATCATTCAAAACAGTAAAATGTTTAACTAGCCGTATGTCCCCTTGCAATTTCAAACTGAGCAATTTCTTCCTAACAGCCAATTGGGTTGCAACACTCTTTCTTTCATAAATTTTGTCCGGATTTTCAATAATCTCTCTTGCTGTTACATTTCCACTTGCAAAACCAAGGAATGAATCTGACAAGAATTCAATAATCACACCCCTAGCAGTTTTTTTTTGGCCTTCTCCCAGTCAGGAATCCTCTCCTCTGGAATCCCTTGGTCAATAACTTTAATCACACCTAGTTCAGTTAACAATGGACGAATTCTGAACTTCCACACATTGTATTTATCACCATCGAGAGGAGTAATGTTTCTCTTCATTTTTAATTGATCCATTATAGTATTAATACACGTGTCCTTGCACAATTAACAACCTGAATCAGAAACACTCTCTCTCATTAAACTTAAACTTAACTAAACTTAAATTGTCTTGGCACATTTAATAATTAACAAGAACTAAAAACAAATAAAAAAGTTTTGCACAGTTTCTACACGTTAGCCCTGGGCCCATAATCTATTGAAAATGGGTTTATTAAATAACCCTTGACTCGTTTGTGATTTAATAATATACTTTATTAACTACGCACTGGGAGTGACTTCTTTACTATTGCAATGGTCTCATGGAACTAACAGCCTCCGAATTAACGGACAGACCCGATGCCCTAAAGCATCGACGACTACTATCGGTTGTGTGCGGGACCCTACCGCCTCTTATACATATAAACAATAGATAAAACCTTATACAGTAATGATTCGCACTGTGTTCATCGCTCGGGACCGAATGTGAACAGCCATCGTGTACAGACACGATTCTCGAGCGTCAGGTCACCTTCAATGTTGTGGCAACAGAGACTCGAGGCAGCGACCAGGAAAAAAATTAGGCAAGTTTAAATACCCGTGTACGTGTGAGACAATACTAACACCATCAAAGTTTAATATTAAAACTTGATTCTTTTTGGCCCCTTTAAATGAAATCTTACAAACATGTTTGTTACAATCTCCTGATTAAAATGACACCAAACACGACAGTTATATTTGCCCCTTCCTCGTAGGTACTCTGCGCTGGGCTGCCTCGGTTCTCGGAAATCACAACATCAAAAGTCATCCGAACGACACTTCCCCGAATCCAAGGGAGGCGGCCCCAAGTAGGGGGGATAGAAAATGAACAGCCATCGAATCACGATTTTGAACACAGTGCGAGACATTACTGTAGCCAGAGATGAGAAGCAACAGTATAAGGTATCCCCTTGCACACGATTATGAAAGATTAATTATTGTGTCGATTTTCAATAAGAAAATCTAACAAACGGCAGTGTAAGACTAATTTATGGATATAAATAGTCTATAATGAAGATACTTGTATTTATTCTAAATACACGCTAATAATACAATATTCCCCGGATCGCTATCCGTACGCTCTCGATGCTGGATTCCCATGGAATGCCCCGACGCTGCATCATGGGCGCCCAAAGGGCGGGCTCGTCGGACCCACGACGTGATACATTCAAGGGCCTGCTTTACGGCACCCCCAAATGTGTACCGCTTCCGCTCGCATGCCAGCCTCTTGGTGACGTTACCCAGATGGGCGTGCTAGGCGCTCCGAACCCTCGCATTTTCTTACAGCAGGCATTTTAAATCTTTCATAAAATGTAATTTAGTGGCCAAGCGAATTTGATATGAAACTTGTAGTACATGTGTGCTTTGGATTGTTATTTTTAAAATAATTTGTAGCGTTATGAATAAACAGTTGTTCGTAATAGAACATACTACGAAGTTCATAGTATGAACGCAATACGGTAGGCTGCAAAAGCAGTTTCGAGTCGGAAACGGTCTCATTGGCAGGTGACCGATACGTTTTGGGCCTCGAACATTCTTGTATCCTTGACTACTTTCGGGGTCCCGGCCGAATTTCCGAAAATTTGTAGGTCCGCCGCGTGGTCTTGGGAACCGCGCGCATCCTATCACCTGCAAAATCCTCTGTACTTACCTGAATCTTAACTTGCGAATATCATGTGTTCGGAACACATAGGTCCCTATACATATGAAGGGTGACTATCTCACCTATAGGCTAAAAAAGAGTGATTTTTAAATATCGTTAGGTTTCATATCATCACAACATCCCCTTCTAGAGGGGCTCGCTTGCTTGAATGAAAGGTATCGATGTACAGTAATTCTTCGCTCTCTGCGATCTCTAGCGTGCATGCTCGCGATTCATCCCCACCACTGGAGGGGCCCTCTATCTTTAAGTGGATGGAGGAATCCGTCACCTTTTGACTAGCCGACGCGTCCCGGCGGTTGCCGGCCGCGGTAACCATTGAAAGATTAAATGCCTGTGGGATCGATGAGACAACACTAATGCAACGGCGAAACTTTTTTATGGTTACTTATGTAGAATTTGTTGAAAAGACACGAATACGTTACATAGGTTAACTTTGTATATTTAAGCAATTTGGTAACAGTAATTATAATATGAATAGTACAGATATAAAAAGTAGCACTTCCGATCGTGTCAACGTGGCGTCGCAGACTGCCCGTGTTGCTAACCCGCAATGCGCGCAAGCGAACGCAGCGCGCGTGTCCCTTGTCTTAAGCGCGCTTTCGCCATACTACATTTATATCGCCATAATTTTTTTTAAATGCTGTTGAGATTGTGGCGATTAAAATGAGACCAAACACGATAGGATTTGGATTATATTTACTTACTTAGTAATATTATATGCAATGGGCAAGAATCCTTACAAGAAAAGTTTGCGAACGGTCGTGCTCAGTTTTGAATAAAACTTTACGGGCTTAGAGGATAGTCCAAATCTAAACATATATTCCAATAGGCTTGCTCAAGATAGGATCCACATTTATTAATATGGTTGTATGTTTTTCGTTTTTTATTGCCAAACGTACTTTGCGAAAGGCAATTAAGCACAGTTGACAATTCCTAGACCGAAAGCAAGTTCCATAGGATATCTAGAAATCCATGCCAGCACATAATAATGGCCGTCGGCCGTGTCCACACTCGGAAATCAGGTGGATCAGATTCGTTGTCTATCCGTTCTATGCATTCCCGGCGCTCGTCGAAATTCGTTTTGTGTTCATCGCGGAATGAGGCGCGGCTGGTCTTGTCTCACCGATGCGAAGTCAGTAGCCGCGACTGTCGGGCCGACACAAGGGCTTGGCGAGGTTCTTCGATGAACACGACCGTTCGCAAGCTTTCCGTGTAAGGAGCCTTGCCCTTTACATACAATATTACTAAGCAAGTAAAAACAATCCAAATTCTATCGTGTTTGGTCTCATTTTAATCACCACAATCTCAGCAAAATTTCAAAAAAAAATTATAGCGATATATGTAACAATAAAAAAGTTTCGCCGTTGCATTAGTGTTGTCTCAACGATACAAAGGCATATAAATCTTTTACTGACGCCCGACTTCTCATTCCAACTTTTTCTTTCGCTCGCTGTCCCTTTCTGTGGTCGTCGAAGTCGGTGCCTAAGGATCCAAAGTTCACCTTTTGCTCGGCGCTCGCGGCCGGTCCCGAGCAGCGGGTGCCAAGCCAAGAATTACTGTATCTATTTAGTAATTGCGCTTTCACTTAAAAAGTTCTATGGAGCACTGGGTTATACGAGGCTTCAACCAATTATTTAACCGTGCCAGAGCGAAACCCTGCTGGAGGATTATTATGTTATACGAGCGGTCGCTGTATTGAAGCCTACGTTCACTAGGGTATATGACACACTGTTGGAAAGCTTATGAGCATAGGTGCCCATCGAGGATAATCTCGACTGTGTCAAACGTACCATGTAGGAAGTATAGAGCGAAATGTGTAGATCCGGCAATGACACAGGCGGCTAAAAGTTCTTTTATACTTAAAAGTACACACACATTTTCCATCCATTGCTCGCCTATTTCTTCCCATTCTTTTTCTATCGCAAGCACGCGCACGTAATATAGAACATGTAAAATACCACTGTCTCAAAATATTTGTTCCCCTCATAGGAAAGCAACATGAAAGAAGAACATTCCACGAGAACCACACCACGTTCCTGGGAAGAAACTGTAGAAGAGACTGGAACAAGTGTAACACCTAGGGAATCCCGACAATCCAAAGTAGGTAATGGAAAGAAGAAAGCACGAAGCACGAGCAAAGAAAAGGAAGATGCAAAGCATTTTGAAACATTAAAGGAAACTGCAGCGGAAAGGGATGACTTCTCTGTATACGGAGAACTCATTGCATGTAAATTCCGCAGCAGTGGAAGAAACTATAAGGAGATCGCTATTGCGCAATATAATATAGAGCAAGTCTGTTTCAATTTAATAATGGGGATCTATCGTAATGATTACGAAAGATTTCATGAGTCTCAAACATCAACCCCGATGCCAACATCATCAACCAATTCAGATGACATCGTAACTCAGGGAGCAAAGTGACAATTAGAGACTTGGATGCCGACACTAAAACATCATTGTTAAGACTTTGACTGCGGGACAACGCAGCAATAAAGGACATTAAGGGGGTAGACACGGGTAATGCAGCGAGCTGTATATCGACACAATATGGCTCGAAACATGGGTGTCGAAAGGTTAGCTTTTCTTCCTTATATGAGAATATTTTGAGCTGGGTGAGAACTCATTCGAAAGAGCAAGGTTCAACGAGGAGCGCTGCAGTGGAGTTTCAACGAAATTGTGTTGATATCTAATAATATGAATGTTCAAAGTGTAACAAAAATCGAAAACATACACCCTAGAATACAAGCATTTTTAGGTCACTAAAAGAGTTTTGTGACACAATCGGGCTCTGCAGCGCTCCTTATTGAACCTGCCTCTTTCGAATGAGCCCTCACCCAGCTTAAAATATTCTCATATAAGGAAGAAAAGCCAACCTTTCTGACTGCACTCCCACAGACAAGTTTCGCCGTCCGCTGTAATATTGCCGTTAAAACCGAGCACATGACGTCACAAATTTAGTTCAGCTAATTGTGATGAGGTGGCGCCTACTCAGGAGGACTGGCAACGTGAAATCATAGCAAAATTGAAGCTTTGGCGTGTGACATGTGCTGCAGTAAAAGCGTGATGCAGTCAATGTATGCATTTTCGTACGATTATAGGGTAGGTCATGCATTTTAGGCATACATTGACTGGGAACTGTATAAATTTACTAAACGTTTTTAATGTTACACATACATGACTCGAAATCGATGTCGAATTTATGGTATAATTATATGGCTATATTATGTAAAATAAAAAAGGGAGAGATTGGAACATTTTTACTAATGCTGGAAGTATTGATGGACTAATATCATATTTTGAGAATGTGGTAATTACAGCAATTATTTGAAATTATTGCTCTTATTATTATTCTTTTTCATTCTTTTGACTATTTTGTATAAAACATATTATAAGGAAATGTCTCTAAATCAGTCAACAGTTGAGTCCCTGATTTTTTTGTAATTCTTTACGCTCCTATGTATGTAGTATCGAACACCGATTCATACGTAAATACGTGATACGTGAATACAGACACAGTAAGGCATAGTTGCCGCAACTTATCAAGACTTCTGTCGCGCTGTTGCCACATCTGTTACAAATGCGATTATCAGCTAACTAAATGAGTCGGCTCGAGCGGAGATTTTGTCTCGAGCCACCAGAAACTTCTGTAGGTTCGAATCCCGCACGTGTTCATTTTTTTACTTTCTGAATTTCACTTAATGAAACTTTTACTAACGTACTTGCAAGATTTTTCTAATTAAAACAAACCCAAATACGATATAGTTTGAATCATATTTACTTGTTGATACTAATTGAATACGTACCACAAAGTCTGTATCAACAAGTAAATATAATTCAAACTATATCGTGTTTGGTCTCATTTGAATCAGAAAGATCTCCCAGATACATTGGTAAACGTTACATGTAGAAAAATTATAAAGGTAAATAAAAAAGGTTCATCGTTAAGTTAGTTTAGTCACACCAATACTCCAGTTCGGATCATATTACACCGCGTCGTCGAGCGTCGCCATCGCCAAGGCAGATTCCCCCACGTGGAGGGGATAGTTCATTTCTCCATCCAATCTTTTCTTGCATTTTTGTCATCATAATACAATGTATTGTTCTAAGCTTTCTCATGACCATTCAAATACGTGTACGAGACTAACTAGTCAATTGTGAACAGTTCGAAAAACTGTTTGCAGAAAATGATTCGAACAATTGAGTGGGTCCAATTTCGGTACATGTATAGCAGCTCATCTACTTTTTCTTTTCGCTTATACATAATTCCTTACTGCAACGAAACATATTGTAGCATAACCACATTTCAAGTAATTCAAATGTACAATGAATTTTCTACGCTTGCACTACCAGCAGACTTTCCGTTTAAGTTCTATCAAGTGCAACACAACAGCTGACAATTTCTTTCCACATTCAGAATAGAATATCGAAATAACAAGCAGCTCCCTCTCGCCTGTCGGCCATTTCTGTGCAGGAAAAAGATGCTGTAATACCGACGTTCCAAATCGGAGGGGTCACTTATACAAAGTACATATATAATTACACTTTTACACTAAATACAAACGCACTCCTACTCATTATTATTGCTATTAGTTATGTTTATTTTGTACCATAATTTTATATTTTCCGGAGAAACAAATACCCCCAAAGGGCAATTAAGTTAAATGATGCCCTTCTGGATAGCGTATTACATAACGATTTTTGTCTAATACATACTTTGTTACATATGAATAATATTCTCTTACGCTGCCCTCGCACGTGTCGTTCAATCTTGCGTAAAAAGGGAAGACGCTCACGGATTTCTCTCGTTATCATGCGAATAATAGGGCCTTTAACTTTAAATAGGACCATATATGGAGGCCTCCAATGAGTCCCCTCCATACATTTTTGCACTATTGTATAAACCCTTCGTTTTTAATCATCTTTGGTTCATAACTACACAGTTACGCGTCACGTCACGTTACGTTTGTACTGAGTCGGTTGCATTCAGTGAGAATTGGGCTTAGGGCACCATTCAGATCAAGTTAACCCGTTCGAATCCGCAAAGTCCGGTTGAAGTTCTTTCGGTATATGTACTTCGTATCCGATTCTCAGACCCCGCATTGCCAGTGCGTCAACACCGTGCAGCTTGGGTAATAATTTTCACACTATACAAATATGTCGCGACAAATTTTACCAACATGTTCGTTACAATCTCCTGATTAAAATGACACCAAACACGATATGGTTTGGACAATTTTACTCTATCATGGTAGTAACAACGGTCTTCGGACCAATCAGTCTAATGGCACCAATCTATGTCGTGTTTGGTGTCATTTTAATCAGGAGACTGCAACGAACATGTTGGTCAAATATAATTTAAAACGGACCAAAAATGATCAAGTTTTATTCATAAATTTTGATCACGTTAGTATTGTCTCACGTACACGGGTATTTAAACTTGCCTCTTATCTGGAACGCTGCCTCGAGCCTCGGCTGCCACAACATCAAAGGATAGCCGAACTCACTCAGGGGGGACCACCCCAAGTACTGGGGGTAGAAATGAACCCTAATCGTAGACAAGTTTGAACACTAGTCGTTCAAGTAAAATCGTTGGCCGAAATCGCCTCGAGTTGCTGGTTCAGCCAAGCGAAAAAGGCCTCGAGTGCAAAGGGTTAAAAGCATAGGACGGTTGACTAAACGGGATGATTCACGGGGTAAATGCAAGGATAAGGAAAGTTTCGCAAAATGCAATAATATTTTATGTACAGCTTAAGATTAAGTGAGTCGATGCATTACACCCCCCTCCCCCCCTAGATTAAATATGGATATTAAAATTTATCTTTAAATCGTAATCCTGACCTAGGATATGAAGTGGATGGTGTGATTTCCGTTTTTTCACTAGTACCCCATGATGAGTCGGTTTGTTCTACGCTGTTATGTAGAGAGCTCCGCACCGCGAGGGAGTATACAAAATTCGACAATTTTACAGAATCGAGGGAAAAGTAAGGAATACCGTATTTACTAAACGTAACGAAACTTTATTAAAATTTAGACAATCCGCACGTGACGATGATACAAGTCAAAAAACCTCGACTCCTGTTTTGGCAGCCCTTTTCTATCGTGCGTTATCTTGCCCCCACTAACGCCACGTTGGAGGATCTGTTGTGGACCCTTTGGGAATTTCCAACTAGTGCTCCTTGGTCCTGGTGACTCAAGGAACAACAACACGTCAGCGGACTTTTCCAAATCTATGTTTGTGCATTACTCATTACGCTATTTTCGTATTACGCATATCTAGTTCTCCGTAACAACGCGTAACGGGCGGGG
This sequence comes from Nomada fabriciana, assembly GCA_907165295.1. NCBI lineage: Eukaryota > Metazoa > Arthropoda > Insecta > Hymenoptera > Apidae > Nomada > Nomada fabriciana. The sequence goes on from OU015689.1 coordinate 14,697,515, forward strand.
AGCATGGTCTCGACTAGAACGTGTTGTGTTCTGGTTATGTCTTATCTTAAACGTTAAACAATTTACAATTTTGGTGCAAGTTAAGTTATCGTCGTCACCGTGATCAAGATGATGTCGTCGGCGTTTACAACATTTACAACATTTATACATTATATACAAAATAAAGATGATTACAATTAAGTATCTTATATATGACTAACTAAGCTGAAAATTTATGATGGATTTCTCGTTGTTTTGTTATTATATCTCGTGCTTCGGAAATATTCATCTAGGTTATCTAAATTAATGCTGTGTAATGTGCTATGTCTTAATATAGGTATCGTAGTAAGATTTATATGAGTCTTGTCACAAGAATATAAATAGCCATTGGCTGGGATTTGGTAATTTTGGTTAAAGATTTTGGTACACGTGTGTTCTGAAGAAATAATTCCATTTGACAAATGGGTTTAACATGCGAAGTATATAGTGGTTTAGTTATTTTGCAGATGTAAGTCTTTTCACTCGTGATTTTACAACTTTTAGTACGTAGACACTGCGAGGTACGCATTTTGTTGATGGTTGTATGAAAAGAAATGTATTATTATGTTGCGGGACAGGTGAAGTGATAGGATGATATAAGTGGAGCATGGTAGTTGTAACACCAACTATCAATGTGAACTACGGTTTGTCTATTCTTGATTTGTAACGTAACATTTACTGGTGAATTGATTTTAATTATTTTGTACGGTTATTCGTAATTAGGGGTAAGCTTTTTTGAATTCGTGATTTTCTCTCTGCGCAGATATAGTAACTCTTCTACATGATAATTTACTCTAGCTGTTCTGCGGTCATAGTATGATTTATTACGTTGCTTCGACTCGGTTACCTGGTTTCTGGCAATTGTACGTGACTTTTGAAGTTTGAGTGTGAGGTCTGTAATAAAATCGTCGTACGTGTATCTGAATATGTAATACGTTTTTCGTAAGGGCTGCCGGAATTACAGGTTTCTCTCCAAAAACTAATTCGAAAGGGTGTTTCGTGGATTTATGAATTGTAGTGTTGTATGAATACATAGCGGTTGGGAGCCATCCGTCCTAATCCATTCGTCTCTAAAGTGCCATTACTTTGTGGATGATATGCGAATATTTGGATTTGTTTTATTTCGAATAGTTTCGCGATAGTTGAGTTGAATAGTCTTTCAATAGTTGAGATGTAAAGTCTCTCCCTTGATCTGTTATTATCGCGTTTGGTATGTGATATCTATACCTTTTTGCGGAAATAGTATTTGTGTAAGTTAATGGTTCATCCTCTAGTAAGGCAATTTGATTGAATTCAGTGCAAATTTCAATTATACTTTGACGTTCCTCGCTATTTAGATGATCTGGTCGGAAACTCTTAATAATTTCTTTAATGCGATCCGATCCAAAGTTAGTTGTATTTGCAGAGTGAGAATTTGTATTATTATATACCAGGTGTATTTTCATTAAATTCTTCCAATGTGACGAAAGGTTTTTCAATTGTTTCCTCATTGTCGTTAGTGTTTATAATTGGTGTAATTCCCTCAAAATTGTGATTTCCCTTTAATTATACTTTGCCATAGATAGTGTCGTGAACCCGTGAAATGAAGTTACTCAGAGTTACAAAGTATGTATATATCGTCTTTATTTAATCGTTTCGAAGTGAATGGTTAGACTGTTCAGTTTATTCTTAGGTCTATACTGTTTGACTGTAGGAATTATTCTAAAATCTCGGAGTGGCGTAGGGAAAAATGTAAACTATTACTATCGAAGGAGTGGAAATAGGAGATCGCGGTGGTGGTTGATAGGGGTGGAAGTGGAACTGGAAGGAGTATTGGATTTTTAGGGAAAGAGGTAGTTTAAGGTTTGCAAATGTTTAGAGGAAAATTCCACGTGGTAATAAAAAAAGGGAGAAGGATGGTTGCTTTATGGTTTTTGGGGCCTTGAAGAGGTTTCGTGAGTTTTCGGAGAAAGTTTGGTATAGTAAAATAAAAAGGACTGGTATTAGAACAGGGGTAGTTCTAGCCAGATTATTGCGGGTTTGACATTTTTGGCACATGTTCCGTGGACGTGTAGGTTCGGAAGTCCCAGATTTCTTAAGAGTAAATTAATTCTATGGTATGTCGGAATACTTGGGGACCAATACTCCATTACGCCTCGAGTACTTTTAAGCTATACTTTATTCTTGTTCAACTCCGATCCTTTCGCTTTGATAATCTTTCGTATTCTAATCGCACCCTGTTCATCCTCACGCTCGCTCGCTGTCTCTCGCATTCCCTGTCTCTCTCGCACTCATTCTTCCACGGTCTCTGTTTCCATCCTTGCCAATCACACCATCGTTTCCAAACATTCCATCTATCATGCTTCTCGATTCGCGCTTTTCAAACACACACACACACACATACACCCAACCACACGCATTGCCCTCGCGGCTGGCGCGTAGTTTAATGCCACAGGTATCTGATCGATCTTATGATTACATTGGAATGATTAGATTTAGAAATAGGGTTAGGGGTACATAAAATATTACACTTATATCTAGACGCTCGCTGTGGTGATACATGGTATGATACATGAATTAATCGAAAACGATAGAAGGAATTCGTTGTATTAAAATTAATCCATGGTTATGGAAGCGGCTCGGAATGGTGATCGTTTGGGCCCATGCGGTGTAATAGACCTGGTTGGAGTGTCACCTCGGCATTACTCGACGTTGTCGTGTGCTGATTGCAGGTTGAGTTGGCTTCTTTCTACTCTGGATCTCTCCTCTCCTTCCAGGAGTCGTTTAAATTGCGCTCTCGTCACGGGTCCGGTGTTTACGTTTCTGTTGGTGGTTTTGAGACTATGTGGATCGTTTATTGGCCGCGGTCTTGGGTCTCTAGTGAGTCGCAGATATTTGCATATCCATCGACCGACGCAAGAGTTTGATAGTTGCAAATATAATGGCAATGGCTGCCAGTATACTAAAAATGATTTGTAAGCCAACGACTATGTTCAATTGCTATAGTTTTACTTAATTGGTTTTCTAATAGAATGTCCAATTTGTTTAATTTGTGATCGATATATTTAAAATCTTCTATCCTGGTACTTGAAATCTTGATTGGTATTAATTGAATCGGGGAGTTCGTGAGATTCTCGTGATATTTTGGACAGCAGTCATCTTCGGCGCTGTCAGGTGTTAATAATTTGAGCGTGTGTTTGATGACGAAATTTCGTGCTGAGTCCAACACAATATTTTGGGTGTAACCCTTGCATTGATGCTTGAGCTGAATGATTTCGGTGGACCCCAATTTGAGATCTTCGATGTCTGACGAGGAACATGTGAGGGTCAACTGCAGGGGTTGCTTCGTAGTGAAGACCCAGGTGTTGTCCCTGAGGTGATACCAATTTTCGAAGTCACCTTTGATGACGTGAATTCGACACGATGGTGGGATCCTCTTGGTGGTGGGTGCGAGTAGCATTGTCTCGCACACAGGTTGTCCGGCTGTCCGTATTACGTACTTCTTATAGCAGGTATATTCACCGATATCAACTGCTGGACATACCTCGAGAGTTTCGAGCGGTGCATAATATACCCTATTTGTACTCAACAGGAGATAAGGAGTACTGGATTGGACATAAAAATAGGTGGTTGAGGAATTATGAAGGACAGGGAACGGTAACATTTCGTATAGCTCGAACTGCATTGCGCGAACCAACGGAATTTTTATGATGAATATTAAAATATTATTAGTGTATGCTACTGTTAGCTTGTATAACTTTTCATACTTATGTATGGTACTGTGCGTTAATGGAATAGGCCATTCTACATCGTTTTGAAGAACGATGTTGTTTAATTTATCGATAAGATTCTACGGAGATATTATCTGTGGATGTAGTATGTTTCGTTTTGCAGACATAATGGAAGAAATAATTATATTATAATATTGGTCTAACTCGGAAGATACTTGCGATAAAATAATTAAGTGCTCCAAAATGATTTGTCTAGTGGTGATAGCGTTTGAATAATTGGTGGTGGAATTCGTGAAGTTATTGAGTAGTTCGATATTTCTGTTGAATTGATTTTCATCTGCACGAAGACTCTGTATGGATGAATTTATATTTTGTATTGTGCTACTTATAATACCGATTTGCTGTCTCATTAATAGACTGACGTGTCTGTTTTCGAAAATTATTGTTCCGATCGCTTCCTTATAAAATTTAGCATCTGCTGCATCAGGTATGCTGAATAGCTATCTTAAAGCGTAGGCGTAATTTTTCATTTTTATTCAAATTATTGTTGGTCATGCTTTTTATTATTTCGATTTCAGTTTTAATTGTGGTTAATTGTGTATACAATTTATGCAGAGAATTCTGACAAAAGTATTTGTTGTTACTGAATATTGTTTTTTCAGGGTTTTGCATACATACTTCCAAAGATCTTGTGTAGAATTTGCATAGCTGATTATATTTTTGGTCAGCAATGCTGAGGTTTATTTGCGTTAACAGAGTGTATTCTGAATTTGATATCTTCGCGTTACCTAAATGGTTATAGTATAATCCTAATTGGTTGTTCAGGGGCAAGATTTCGTAGTGAGGTTTATTAGTCTTGTTAATATGGTTCGAGTTAATTGTACTAAAGGTTATCATTATGAGGAAATACGTATGGTACATTTTGTCCATCTTAGTTAGTCGTCTGAAACAGAGGGTTTCAATAAATTAGTATGATAGGTTACTAATTTTCTATTCGTCTGTATCTGGACTGTGTTATTCGCATTTATTTTTATTATTCTGTATGGGTCTTTATAATTTGGTGCCAACTTCTTGTTCAATCCCGGTGTATTCTCTTTATTTAAAATATATACTAGGTCATTGATTTTGTATTTATGTGTAATTATTTTGTTATCGTAGTGTAGTTGGTTTTACTTTGGGGGCTACACTCTTACACTCTTACAATTAGACTATTAGACCCTTGCACTCTTAGACCTAGACTTGTACAATTCGACCCTTAGGATACGCGAAGCCTCGTGTATTTATACCGGTTCGCGGGACCCCCGCCGCATATTGCCTTACCCAATCGGTTAACCATCCGATTTAGGGGTGGGGGGCCAAGTTTCGGCAGTCTAGCTGCGGTGTTAGACCGGGTGCGTCACAATGAGTGAACACGCCAATAGTAGTAAGATTTTGATTTGGTTTTTGATTCGATTAAGTTGTCTCTAGCTATCATCTGTGTGTAATTTAATTTCTGTTTCAAATTTACGATGTTGTCGTCATAAGAATAATTAAGTGTTGGCTCCTATGTTATGCTACTCGGTAAGTATGGTTTATTACCGCAAAGGGTTTCATGTGGTGTGAAGCTGGTCGATTTGTGAACATGTGTATATTAAGCCATCATTGCAAACATTATCAGTTCGTCCCAGTCTGATTGTTTTTGATTTATGTAGTGTTTTAAATAGTCCTTCAGAGTTAGGTGTGACCTTTCCAGTGCACCATTCGTCTGAGGGTGGTAAGGAGATGATAATACGTGTCTTGTATGAAATAGTCTGGTGAGTTCTTTGATTAATTTGGAGGTGAAGTCGGTCCCCTGGTCAGTCAGTATTGTTCTAGGGATTCCGAATAAGGTCGTAAATTTTGCTAATTCTGCAGCTATGGTTTGCGCTTCGTGATTTTGAAGAGGTACGGCGTATGAGAATTTAGTAAGGTCGTCTTGCATGGTCAGTATATAGCGGTTATTGTTTAGGGTCTGCGGCAAGGGTCCTACGATGTCGAGTGCTAGTCTTTCGAAAGGTTTACCAGATGTGGACGTAATTAGCATTGGGGTCTTTGACGGTCGGAATTCTCTTGTTTTTCGGATGAAATATCCCACTTCTGACACGAATTTTGTCGTGAAAATAATTTCGGAACAACCTTGCTTGAAGACTGGCTTTATTTTGGATTATAAAAACTGGTACGGCGGTGACGGATTTCAAACGCGGATTCGTAAAATAAGAATGCTATTGAGGTGGAATGGTCAAGGGATTATAAAGGATCTGAAATATAGGAGTAGGGGTGATAGGAGAGATCCTAAGTAGGAATGGAAAATAGTTAGGGACATAGGTTAGGAGTTAAAAGCATAGGACGGTTGACTAAACGGGATGATTCACAGAGTAAGGGCAAGGATGAGGAAAGTTTGGCCCAATGCAATAATTTTTTATGTAGAGCTTAAGAAGTGGGTCGGTACATTACATAGCATGATTGTACGGAAGTTGCTGGTGATGAATGCCGGAGGATGAGACTTATCTTTCCAAGTCTCCGTGAAATGAAACAAGTCTTTAGTGGACACTAAGATGGCACTTTACTGGACCACACGTCTGCACCGTGACGACACAACAGGTACAAAAAACGGTGCGAAAGGATAACTTGTCGATGCTCGTATGTAGTGCGACGGTTGTCGATGATCTAACGCGACCGATAACGCTCGCGGATCCGCGGGCCCTTAAGCCGGTTCCAGGTGGGGCTGTAAATCAGCCCTAAATTAGGCTCCTGCGCCGGTGGTCTTTCGTGTCAACAAGGTACAACGATTGTCGACCACCGGCGCGACAAAGAGAGACAGTGCATCAACAGCGTGCTATCGCACTGCGGGGGGTCACCTTATGGATTCCCGCACAATGATCAACTTGTAATTTTAGTGCGTTAATAGCGTCATTTAATAGTTAATAGCGTCATAATAGCGAAAGCTATCCATTACTACATGAAAGATTGCAATATAAATGGCTTTAATTGTGAGGTTTTAATGACCGAAATATCTGCACCGTTATCTAAGAGCATTTTTAAACACCTTTGCCTCTTGAAGATTTATATTTATAAAGGTCGCAACGCCTTGAATACGTTCTCATCCTCTTCCTCTAGGATACGAATAGGCCTCGGTGCGGCAGTCGCCGGCGCTCGTGTCATGTAAAAAATGACTTAGATGGTGAAAGAAAAATAATAATAAATCTTAGTTAGGCGAACCGGATCGTACTTCTTTATTTTAATCAAAATTATTGCAAATGAATAATAATAATATAGCTGTAGTGGGGAATACTATTCCAAGAACTGCTGTGGAAACACAGGATGTCGTTGAGGCTGTTTGGTCATAAGTAGATTGTTGTCAGAGAAGTGGAAATTTTGATGTGACACTCGGTTCGAGTTTAATGGATTTCTTCTGATATTTGGAGTATAAAGTTGGGCATTAGGGTAACTTCGTGAAAAGTGGGAGTTTAGTGGTGGTTGAGTGGATTGAGACGATCTTGTAGTAGAGGCCCTATCATCTTGTTGAGCAAGTGAGTTATTATACTTGCGCTTCCTACATTCATTAATCAAATGTCCAATCTTCTTGCAATAGTTGCATGCTTTTTAATTGTATGCAGTGCTACGATTTTCTGTATATGAATTTGTTTCCAGTTGCCCAATGACTGGCTTTCTTCGAAAATGTGTATTTTGTGAAATTGTATTAGGTTCTTGAAAATAACAATTAAACAATTTGTGCAATGCTTAGGTGCTCTCAAGTTTAATCCTTGACCTCTTGCTATTTCGATCTGTGATTTTTGCTCCGTTTCTTCCGCTAACGCAATTCGAATCGTATCCTCTAAAGTATTAGGTCTTTGTGACTTAATGATTATGGCGATGTCTCTTTTCAGACCCATAACAAATACGTCTATGGTTTGTGTTTGTAAAAGTTTTACGCATGCCCGACGTTCAACGGGAGTTTGATTGTTTTCTAAAGTATTTGTTAATTTAATTAAGCAATTTTAAATTTTCTGCGAATAAGAGAGCACGTTTTCATTCTAGCCCTGCTTGCATGATGCTAATTCCAGTTGCCATTGACCTTGTGGCCCTTTGTTCGAACATGCGTCTAATAAATAACTTTTTAGAGCTTTCTCGTCCGAGAAGGTTCGATTTCTGATCAGTGATCTAGCGTTTCCCGTGATTTTTGTCTCTATAATCGCGAATAGGATAATTTTTGTTTCCACATTTACTAAATTTAGAGCCTTGTCGCAGTTGTCGCAAAATTCAAATAACATTGACTTAGTACCATCGAGAGTAATTAACATTTTTTCGACGAGTTTGATTCTGATACCCGGATGCGTCATTTTGAGTGTAGATTTGATTTAGAAATTTCGAATCAAATTAGACGATATATGTATATACAGTCGGGGACAAAAATAAGTGGACACTTACTGGAAATAGGTAAAGATAAAGTTTAATGGAATTAACATAACTGTTATAAACTTAAGCTTTGTTTACTATATATCCTTATAGTATGTACATTATTTAGTGAATAATTGAAGTTCATATTTACATTCTTTCAGGAAGTGAATCATTTTTCTGTAGGCATCCGATGTGTTTGTATTTATTTTTACAGAGTTTGTAGAGACCGTTTTGCAGACGAAATCTTCGTCAGATAGAACAGTTTTTATGCTTTCTATCATAAGGGGGTAGTTTGTGATGTTTTCCATGAATATAGGGGGAGGTTTTTGGATTCTTTTTTCAGTATTATTTATTGGAGATCCTTCAGGTTCGATTTGACTTAACACGGTGAATCTGTTAGAGTTTTGTATGTAGTTGACGTTTGAATCAAAGGCTTGTTTTTTTGCAGTAAGTGCATTGTTTTGTACATTTTCCCTATTCCTTTTGCCTTTTCGAATTTGTGTCCGTTGCCATGGAATGTTTGGGTCTGTGATGTCTATATCAGTCTGTTGGTGTATACTGTCGACTTGTATTGATGGTATTGGTAGTTTACTTACGTACCGTTTCCTTGGTGTGATGGTATTGGAAGTCCCAAAGATGCTCGTGTTTAGTTGAGGTGAGGTGGTATGTGCGACTCGTGTCGTCATAGTATGTGTATGTAGCTTGTTGTGTTGATTGTCTACCGTAATATGCTGGTGCGGATGTGATTGTGTAGTGATGTTGGTGCTAGTAGTGGTGCATATTTGTGAGGAAGATGGGCCCCCACTGGCTTGTTGCATCGCTATTGTTTGACCACTGTAGTTTTTTATGGTTATTATATAATGTTATATTATATATTGTACGCTAGTCACAATTCACACACGTAAGTCACAGTTCACACACGTAATTTTAGATATTCGTACACTTTGTTTATATCCGGAGCTCGTTACGCGTCTTATCTCTTCGACGGTTCGATTTCGATATTTCACGCTGTCTTGTGACCCAAGACAGCGTGAAATATCTGGGCATACATCTGGACAAAAGACTTACATGGAAAAATCATATCAAAATGAAAAGAAAGCAATTGGATATTAAAATTAAAAAATTGTACTGGGCACTAGGCTACAAATCACCACTCTCACTACAAAACAAATTGCTGTTATATAAAGTTGCGATCATCCCAATATGGACGTATGGCATCCAACTCTGGGCCTGCGCTAAAAAAAGTAACCTAAATATTATACAGAGATTTCAAAACAAAGCCTTAAGAACAATAACAGCAGCGCCTTGGTATGTCAACGGAGAAACTCTTCATAAAGATCTAGGAATAAAATACGTAAAAGAGTAAATCCAAAAATATGTAAAATCACACAATGTCAAATTAGGTACACACCCAAACGAGCTGGCCAAGAAACTGACACAAACCCCAAAAATCAGAAGACTGAAGAGAACAAAACCACACGACCTACTGGATAGACAATGAAGGAAAGGAAGTGGTAACACTACTGAGGGTTATCCACTCGCACGCGATATAAAAACTATCAAATTTGCTGGTTGGCTCACCCGAGCCAGTTGTAAATGTAACATTAAAAATAAAAAAAAAAATAAAAAAATATTTACATTCTTATGTAAACACGTTGTACTTAACGAAAATGACAGCTATTTATCAGGAGACAGAAATAAATGGACACTTAATAAAATACGTCATAAATTCAATACATAATCCAATTAATACTTGGTATTGCCGCCTTTTGCTTGTTTACTGCTTCCAGGCGTCGGGGAATACTTGTTATTAAATTTTTAATATAATCTGTACTGATTATTTCAAATTCAGACTAACTTTTTGAAAAAATGGACCTTATTATTTCGCTGGTCCAACGGAACTTTTGCGTCCAGTAAACTCCATAAATTCTCTATAGGATTCAAGTCGGGGCTCTGGGCCGTCCATTCAAGTAATTTAATGTTAGAAACCTCAAAAATTTTTTTAGTTTTCTTAGCAGTGTGTCTTGTTGGAAAACAAATTTGTCGTCGCAACCCATTTTTACAACTGCTTACTCTAAATTTTCGCTTAGAATATCAATATACATTTCTGCATTCATAATTCCGTCAATTTGTGCTAACGTACCAATTCCATTCCAGGAAAAGCACCCCCACACCATTAATGATCCGCCGCCAAATTTAACCGTGGGCGTAATAAATGCTTTTTTATACGCTTCATTCTTTTTCCTCCTGACCTGTTGCTTCTTTTTTAATTGCCGCAACTCGAATTTACTTTCATCGCTCCAAACTATATTTTGCCAGAATGCTAGTGGCATATTTACATATTTTTTTGCGATTGTTAAACGTTTCCTCATGTTTATTTTATTGATGTGTGGCTTACGTCTAGCCTTGCAGCATCTTAATCCAGCTTCGTGGAGTCTCCGTTTTATTGTTTTTGTTGAAATTTGTAATCCGACTATTTCTGCAACACTTCTTGATGCAATTGCAGCATTTTCGAACAATTCGACGGTCTTCTTGTATAGTAGTATGTACAGCGTTTGCGTCCACGACCTCTTAAATTTTGTACAGTATTATGTAGTAGATACTTTTTATAAATTTTGTCTACTGCACTCTTAGATACACTGTACTTTCGAGCTATCACACGGTAACTTAACTTCTTACAACAGTCCGTAACAATTAAATGACGAATTTGATAAGAAATTTCTTCTGTTATTGACATTTTGCAATTTTGCAGTAAATTCTTTTACTCGTACGAAAGCTGAGTTGATACTAATAAATTTGTTTGGAATCACTGCGTGTAAGCGTGGCTTCTGTCTATTGTTTCTACACATTTCTTGCCTCACAGTAACTTTGTAACCAAGTGTCCACTAATTTGTGTCTCCTGATAAATAGCTGTCATTTTCGTTAAGTACAATGTGTTTACACAAAGATGTAAATATGAACTCCAATTATTCACTAAATAATGTACATACTATAAGGATATGTAATAAACAAAGCTTAAGTTTATAACAGTTACGTTAATTCGATTAAACTTTATCTTTACCTATTTCAGGTAACTGTCCACTTATTTTTGTCCCCGACTCCTCTGTCCAGAGGTTTTATTATCACTTAGGCTTAAACCTTGGGTATTTAAAGGGTATTGGAAAGGATGTAGTAGGCATGATGCTTTGGAAGGCAAGCCAAAGGACTCCGGATGGGTAGGGATAGTAGGCAGTGTGACTAGGTGTTTTGTGACGACGGAAACTTAAAAATATTTGTGTATATGAATCCATAGGTGACTAGTAGATAATAAGAGTAATACAGAAATATACATATATCATAAGACTAATACAGATATTTGGGGCGAATACATTCCAAGGCGGATCATTAATGGGAGATGAAGAAGTATTATGCGGAAAAAGGTATTAGTTGCCATTTAACAGTGCCACGAACCCTACAATTAAATGGTGTCTCGGAACGTATGGTAAAGACAATAACGGAGAAGGCTCGAGCAATGGTAACCGGATCTTTAGAAAAATGATTTTGGGGTGAAGCTATGAATGAAGCTTCTTAATTAATTTAACCCCAACTAAAGCATTAAAAGAATCCAAAACACCATATGAAATGTGGCATAATAAAAGGCCAGAATTGAAATACTTAAAGATTTTCGGTTCGACAGTCTACGTACATGTGGGATGCAAGAATTCATGGAAATGGTATGAAAGAGCTTTGTATGAATCGTATGGCGGGAAGTATCGAGTGTGGCGCGAGGTGTGAATGAAGAGTGTTAGTGGAAATGGTTTCGGGCAATGCACGTGGGGTCTTGGGTGCATGGTGAACCGTGGTCCAACTGTGGCACGTGGCAAGGGTGTGTGTCCTAGTGAGTGAAAACTGCGTGGAAGAATATATGTATGTTAAGGTAAATGTGATTAATCGGGTGATTATGTATAATTGCAGGTTATTATATATAATCACCACTAAGTAAGTTTGGTAAATGTGATAAATTAGACAAAGAAGCGGTTCCTTTAGTCTGGGCGAGATCCGATAGCTGAATGGTGCCGGGTCATCACCATCCATCGTCTGTCACCCAGATTGCATTCTCTCAAAACACTTTCTCTGGCCACACAAATATTAACAACGAACGTTAGGCAACCTGGGGATTCAGAAAATTATAAAACTTTGCATACAAGTACAGTATGCAATTCATAATACAACCTTATTTCTCGTTCGTGCCATAATTCGATTTTAACGAGTGAAATCAGCCCTTGAAAAGAATTGAGACTTTTCTTTTTCTTGCAATATCTCAGGAATGCAATATCTCAAGAACATTTACGCCGTTTTCTTTAATAAACTTGTTCCATAACAGAATTAAATAATTTACATTTATTTTAAGTTCATTTATATGAAAATTATTCATATTAAATTGAATTATAGCAGTATAAGTGAGACCTCAGCGATTTGGATGTTGCAGAAATCAACATTTTGAACAACTTTTTCCTATGCATATAACCACCGCTCGGCTTTAGTTTCCGAGATATTGACAACAACCTGTAACTACTACTGCATTAAATTTTGTCTATACATGTACACTAGTGGCAACGCGTGCGTGACCACCACTTTTTTGGGATGGGACCACCACTTTTTTCTTCTTTCTATAAACACATAGCGGTGGACGGCAAAGAACCTGTATACAAGGATTCATATATGGGATTGGAAACACTACGTGACTGTTGAGAATGATTCCGAGGTGTGAAAGGTATGTGTTTGGAGCTGAGCACTTGAGCAGATCGTGTGACCGGAGGGTGCAGCGGCACAAGGATTCGGGTGGATGTGACCGTCGCGACGGTCTGACCGGTGGTGTGACAGGAGCTTATTGTCCATGACATGAATTTGAGGCTTTGGAGGCCAAAGACATATTTCAAGACATAGTGGACCTACCCGAATTCAAGGCAAGTACATATGTACATAAGTGGTGGATTTGACAATTCAAGAATGAGCATCGAATCATATCTCGTGTTGGATTCCGATGGTGAAGGATGCGACCGATTACATTCAATAATACAATAATTTATTAAAGGTTCTGTAATCCCGTTCTCACTACAGAATGCAACTAATGCGGAGACACAGTAGTTTTAAAGAATAAGAGTAAGAATGTATAAGTAACTACTTAACCGACAGAGTAACGTGGTCGTCGCGTGTACCATTTCGCAATGGTACTTTTATTCTAAATTTGGAGGGGTGGGGATGACCTTAGCCCTTGTTGTGACATCGCAGCCGAGAATGAGTCCTGACCCTAAGGACGGAAAACTTCGTCATTCTGACTAATGCTAGTCATGACTAAGGGAGGACTCACATACCTCGGTCTTATCGATAACGCGGGGGCTAGTCATCCAACACTCGCAAGATGACAAAAATTCAGAACGCGATCTACGTTTCAAGATATTGGTAACTTTTTATTTCAAACGTAAGATCTAACAGTCCAACTAATGGAGTTAAAGAAATTTATAATACAAACGAGAGTGGCTTCAACCTTGAAATACATTCTGGACGAACATTGGCAAAATCAGTTCCTTTGTTTCGAACATTTCTATCAGCAATATCATTATTGCACCAATTCCAAACCATGATTTTTACTGTTTTTGGCGTTTGTTACTTACATAACCCTTCGATGTGGAAAAATGTACAAAATGAGAATGGAAATAATTAAATACTTATTTTATTATTAAAAATTGTTATACTGCTATAATTCAATTTAATATGAAGAACTTTCATGCAAATGAACTTAAAATAAATGTAAATTATTTAAGGATTGCGTTATGAGCCCAGTTTATTAAAGAAAACGGCGTAAATGTTCTTCAAATTCGTTAATAACTAATCCAGAGGTATTTTAGCACGAATAGTAGACAACATTTTCTTAAGGCAGAAGGGGTGGGGGTATAGAGCGGTGACTCGAAAACCATGGGTTTCTCAAAATAAATTTTTGCGCAAAGTTGCAAACACAATCAAACCATGCAAATTTTACTTAAACTTGTTTCTGATATCTCTCAGCGTTCCTGAGATAAAAAGCGAATTACGGCACGAAAGAAGAATGAGGGTGTATTACGGATGACATACAATACTTGTATACAAAGTTTCATAATTGTTTGAATCTCCGTGCTGCCTCACCTTCCAAATTTAATTGACACGGTGATCAAAGTGCCACGGCGTGCTTAAAACTTGAGAATCAAGCATTCGACAAAACATTCGTCAAAATCCGTATCCTCGCCGTATCGTACGCTCGTTTAGAAGAGTATCATGTAATTTATCTAACGCAAATATGATACAATTTAAGTATATCATGTTTGGTATTATTTTAGTCACAATAATCTAAGCAATATCTCAATTAAATTTTTCTAACAAAATAAGTAAAAATAAGAATTTTTCACCCCTGCGTCTCGAACGTAAAAACCCTATTCAAAGATGGTCAATCTACGGAAGTTGTACTACCTCACCGATTTCGATGATTTTTGAATATGTTGTAGAACTCAGTATTCTGAACATCTTTTTCCTATGCATATAACCGCCGCTCGGCCTTAGTTTTTAAGATATTTGAAAAAAACTGTAGCTACTACCTCTGTAGCTACTTTCCTCCCCATTGCTGCTTCTTTACTAAATATCCGGACCCTAGCGACTATAGGTATAACGACGAGTTGGTATTTCTGTGACGTACTTCGTGCAAGATGGACATGAATTTGGCTGAGTTTAATTACTTGTTGGACAATCTTTTCTTAAGATTGTTCCTAGTAGACGAACTATTTCCGAGTCGGACCAATGAAATCTTTCTTTCACGAGAAGTGAGTGGGGAACACCACACGTTATTTCCGGATCTATTAAATCGACCGGATAAATTTCGCGAATATTTTCGGATGACTCCGGAAACATTTTTCTACATTTTAAGTGGAATAGAAGAAGCATTGAAAAAGCAATCAAATTTTCGGAAATGCATTTCTCCACCAGAAAGACTTGCTGTTACGTTAAGGTAAGGGGTGTTTTATCATGAATCATTTAAATACAAAAATACGAAATCTTTTATTTTGTATTACATATATGTATATATATAGTTATTTTATTATATCTTATATAACTACTGATTCTCCCTCGCTTTTTCCTCGCGGAAAAAAATTTCCAATTTTCCGCGGATGATATGTTTTCTGCCCTGTGGGACTTTTCGCAGTGAGTCCACCAGGCTCATCATATAATAATACTCTGCATCATGTACTACATTTTTATTCTCCCTCAAACGCAGCATTTTCTGCCGCTCTAAATGGAGCACCGTGTCAAACGCCCTTCCCCGATCGGTTTTCGGCCTTTTCCTTGAAACTGCTGTAGACGCTTCAAGATCTCCGGCTCTCTTCACCCTCGGCGCTTCTTCGTCTTTGCCGCTACTATCCGACACACGTTCGGGGGTTTTATCGTCCCGAACGGGTTGCGGCTGATCTTCCACCTCTGGCACCTGCAGTTGTAACAGATTGCCACTCATCTGCCGGGGGACGAATTGATCGTTTAAAAATTGTAGCGAAGCGAAATGCACCCAGGTTGAATTGGGCGCCATCTCGCCTGCGTCACCTGACCGCACTCGGTTCATTTTCTGCGTCTCTCGGCGAAATGTGTCCCGCAAACTCCTCCACTTCAGTTTAACTACGTTGACTAACACAAAAATAAATTATGCAATATTTATTCCATTGCAGATTTCTTTCTACTGGGGCATCGTTCAGATCGCTGAGCTTTTCATATAGAATGTCACATACGACAATAAGATTAATTGTATATGATACCTGTCACGCCATATGGGAATCTTTTTGTGCGCAACATATGCCGATTCCCACCTCAGAGCGTTTGGAAAATATAGCGAATGATTTTTTTAATATTTGGAATTTTCCTAACTGCGTTGGATGCATTGACGGGACACACATCCGGATTAAATGTCCAAACAATTCCGGATCTCAATATTATAATTATAAGCAATACTTTTCCATCGTGTTGCAAGTTGTAGCCGACGCTAACTACAAATTTATCAGTATAGATGTGGGGGCTTATGGCAAACAAAGTGATGGTGGCATATTTTCTGAGTCAGACATATATAATCTTTTAGAAGCTGGCAATTTTAATATGCCAGAACCCAGAGCACTTTCAAATACCCAAATTGTAGCACCATACGTTTTGTTGGGTGATGAAGCGTACCCACTAAAATTATATTTGCTTAGATCATATTCTAGGCAAAATCTAACAAACGAAGAACGGATATTCAATTTTAGATTGTCCAGAGCTCGACGATGCATCGAATGTGCTTTTGGAATTTTAGTGGCCAAATGGAGATGTTTAAGGACGGAGTTGCAAGTGCATCCAACCCGTGTAGACATAATTGTGAAATGTGTATGTTTACTTCATAATATAGTAATTGATAAAGAGGGTTCCACTGTGCCAGCACAGACCAGGGAAACTGGCAATGAAGGGAATGCACTTGTTTCAAGGCGCCACAATCATGCTGGTAGAGCAGCATACACAAATAGAGATATATATAAATATTATCTTAATAAAAGCGTAGGAGATGTACCAAATTTGTAATCTTAAATATAAAAAAAATATACACTTACCGCTCAAACCCATTTCTTCACTTATTTTCTGCCACTTTTCCCGACAAATGTCCCTGTTGTGGTAGTTTTTGTCCCTCATATCCCATAAATTGTTCTCAGAGAACACCAGGTTGATCAATTTTTCAATGTTCATATTTCTACTTGTACTTCACTGTTCACTGTACTGTTTTCAAAAATCAATTGATGCGATGTTTGCAAGAAAGCTGATGAATTGTTTCCTTTATTCTGATTGGTTCACCCCCCCCCCCCCCCTCCATTCATTTTTAAGGCAAAAAGGTAATCAGGGCTCTTAAGGTATAGGCACCCCCTTCTATTCCTCTCTGAGCACACCTTTTCGTGGTGGCGGTGTACAATATCCTTTTCAAACGTCGAAGGAGGGGTACTTGGACGAAATTCAGGAAGTATGTAGCTATTTTTCAGGTAAAATTCTGAACTTTTTGCGTTTAATAAATTATGCAAAAAATGTCTAACTATTTTTTTACTCATCAATGAAAGAATTTATCGAAAGCATATTCGGATTAAAATATACATTGTTGTTTCAATATGGAATGCTGAAAATACGTGGTTGTTTTAGTAACGTTTAAAATAAATAGTTACAAAATTAATTTTTGGTAAAATATTTGATTGCTGACTTTTACCTTGCGTATCCTACTCGATTTATTAAGATGGGCAGGTATTTTGGCGACGCTTAGAGTGTGGTTAATAACGGTACATTTTGCGCGCATATTCATTCAAACAATGAACTATCTCTCAATAAACTGATAGTTTCGAAAAGGTAGATTATAAGGGGCACAATGAACCGTCGAAGGTGCATAGTACGAATCTCAACCTTCGTCACGTGTGCATAAATATCGTCTCACTCTTTTTAATTAAGAGCGTCCATTCTTGACATAAGTCAAGGTGGGCTTTACAATTACGATTTTCTAGTTTAGCACATCTGGAAACTACAACCCTGTTAGGTACTTCGAGCCATAAAGACATCTGGCGCAGTGACCGAAACCATTATGTCCTTTTTAGCAATATTCAACCTTCCCGAAAAACGGACAGAGCAACTTCTCCTTTCGGACTTCCGGACCGTATATTACTTTCGCTAAATTACCGCTTCGACCATCTGGGTTACAGGATTCAGATGGCAAAGTTTAGAATAAAAGAACAATTTCAACAGCCAAGCAATTGCCGTGGACACATTGCTTTCTACTTTTTAACACAATAGCAACGACCCTGTCATAAACTGCGTGAGTCCCGACCGGCCATGCAACGGCAGCTTAACTATAGTAGCTATCACACCAACCCTCTGGAGTTTTATAACACCTTGCGCCTCATGGTAGTTATCTATGCAGCGGGGAAGACCTGTTAATATTCCCTGATCGAAATGTTAAAATCAATGCGACAATATACCAACAAAAAGTCCACCGTAAAGTATTGGAACCGCGGTCAATGGCACAGTTCGGCGGACGTGGTTTTTACGCTTCCCAACAGAATTGGGCTTCGGACGGCCGAAAAAATCAAATTCATTTGATTTCTTCGCATTTTCGGTCCGAAAGGTCGTATTTCTATTGATTTAGGACGAACCTATGATGAAAAAGGGGCCACGACCCTCGCTACGGTGCGGCCAGCCACTTGAGATCGCACGAAAAAAATAAAAATCGTCGAAGTGCCTCGCATCTTCGTACGATTCGGATCACATGCAGTATCACCGCTTCCATTGATTCTAAGGGCTTTGATTTTTGTACGACGTCGTCAAACCGAAAATCGGTTCCACTTTCACCGCAGCCTAAAACGTCATACCTGCAGTACCGTGGGAATCCCCAAGTCCGCGCCCATCTGCCAAAAACAATCATAGTAATACTTCGTCCTTTATTTAATTTACTACACGGAATTTTCCTCAATCTCCAAACTCCGGCGCGATTGGCCGAGCTGAGCCTCGAATCGTCTTTCAAACCACTCTCGCCAATCTTGCCAAGACTCTCTTGCGACTCTTGCGCCCTCTACAAGACTTTATACCTTCAGCAACAGTTCACAGATGTTTACCGACTTCTAGCGCTGTGCCCAAATTTACATGTTCGCACGCGCACGAGTTTCGAGATAAATGGTAGACCCTGTCCAGTATATGATATACTGTAGGTCAATGTGGAAATGGTTTGAGACATTGTTCGTGGAACGGACACCAATTTCTCGATGCTCGCGGCTCGCTTTTGTGGGTGTGAATAGGCCGTAAGAGAAAAGAAGGATGCCGCGAGTATCGGGGCAGTCGAGTTTATGTGGCAGTGGATCGGTGTGATTACACAAATGCAGAACGATGTTAGAATTGAAACACCGGTGTAACCTATTTATTTCTGATTTCTTTTACATTAAATTTGCTTCAAGATATTGTTGAGATTTTTCCGATTAAAGTGAGGCCAAACATGATATAAGTTGAATCATATTACTTTATTTAACTTGTCGTCTTCTCATTTGTTTACTGGGGACCCTACAACTACGAGTCACATACGGCGCTGTCGATCGGCGGCATCAATCGACAGATCCCATTCCACTTTTTTTATTTATTTCTGGACTCACTACATATACATCGTTCAACTTGTTTCTAGAAATGCTATGAGATTATAATTAACAATATATATGATCCTATTTAAACAAAAGAGCTTGACTTTAACATCTCTGACATTATTCCACTTTGTAGAGAAACTATTTATGTTATGGAATTTTCCTCTTCCTATTAAACAACTTTTGTCTAAACATTTTTTAATACACTTGTCGTAAAGCTAGTTCCTTACCGATTTTGATGATAGCGACGTACACTTCTCGTGCTTAATCACTTTGTTGGGAAAAGATTTAAATATTGCTCAAAATATTAAAATTATTATTGTCATTGAAATAACAACAAACACGATATAATTTCGAATATATAATTACATTTTTACAATTTGTCGAATACAAGTATGAACCAAATTATATCGTCCCTGGCGTCATTATAATGATGAATGCATCATCAATAGTTCGATATAATTTTTATCAAAATTTAAGTAGGGTTAGAAAAGTTTAATTGTTGCATTAGGGTTGTCTTGTGGATGCACAGGTTCTCAAACTTTTATTAAGTGTCTCGACTTTCAGTCCTTTCTCCGGGATAGGACGCAATGACGCACAGTTTGGCAACCACTGACCTGCAGCCAACTTCTGTCAGCTTGGGCGAGGCTAAATGGGCACAACACGACCGTGTATGCGGACAGTCTGAAAGGAATGCGCAAGCTGACGACACGCTGTTCGTCTGAACTCCAGTTTTTACGGAGATCGCACACTGTTATTCTTTGTTATATCTTTAAGTACAGTAATACAAATTTGTTGTGATTAATATGTGGCCGTATGAGGAAACGTTATCGTTCATTAAGGACTACGAAAACGCTGAGTGCTTGTGGAATGTAGAAAGCATAGACTATAAAAATCGCGAGAAAACAGGAGATGCTTTGGCGTATATAGCTTATAAATACAAAATGAGTATTCCGGCAGTGAACAGAAAGTTAGCGGTTTTAAGATTCCAATATCGACGGCAATACAGAAAGCTAGTAAAGTTTAAAAAGAGTCGGAAATCGTTGAATAAGGGCACTTGGTTTGCGTATGAACACCTGTCGTTTTTGATGAAATATGTTGAAGAAACAGAAAGGACATTTACTATGGATGATGATCAGCTTCCCACAAAGGATGAGATAGTGGTAAGTGTATAAACTTTAATAATTTTTGTCATTTGTGTATCAATTACTTTAATTTTGTGAAAACGATTTATGCGTATGTATTCAATTTGCCAAGGGACTAAATCTATCGGAAACCCGAAATATTCCACAAATTCTTTCTACCATTATTATGCTGATTTTCTACTTTACAATTTTCTGATACGTTCCGAGTGGCGACTCAATGTTTCTTGCGGTAGAGTTTCTTGGTGAAAAAATGAAAAGTAATTTTCAATAGCATTATGGTTTCGAAAAATCTACTACTGTTTTTAAAATCTAGCACCTTTTTCAATTAGTCTAGTCACTTTATTTCATTTTACTGTTTTAATGAACATGTCCCGTTTAATATAGTCGGTAATAATCCAATGAGATGAGAAAAACGATACCGACCATTAGGATCGGAAAAGTTCCGGTGGGATCGGGCAGTACATCGAAAGTATGTCGGAAACATACTTACAAATGTTCGAATCGGTTTGAGATTGTGTTTGTTTTAAAGTAAATGTACAACATTTTACACACTTTATTAACATTTTAAAAATAATACGATCGGTTTAAGACGATCGGGCGTCAATTCAAGCGGCTTGACCTGTAAACAAAAACAAAAAAACACGAACAGTCGCCGTTTGGGCTTTTTCTGTGTTGTTGAATTTGAACACTGTTCTTCAACGATGATGATAGTGATACTAATGTAATGATCATTCAATCCACATTTTCCAGCCGTATATTTTAATTCTATCGTTCCCAGTGGTATTGTAAGCTTATCGGCAGGCACTTTAAATTTTTCATAAAATGTAATTTAGTAGCAAAGCGAATTTGATATGAAACTTGTGGTGCAATGTGTGCTTTGGATTGCTATTTTTAAAAGAATTTGAAGCGTTATGAATAAACATTTGTTCGTAATAGAACATACTACGAAGTTCATAGTATGAAGATAACCGATACGTTTAGGGCCTCGAGCATTCGTCTACCTTCGAGTACTTTCGGGTCCGCCGCGTTGTCTTGGGAACCGAGCGCATCCAGCACCTGCAAAATCCCTTGTACTTACCTAAATCTTACCTTGCGAAAATCATGTGTTCGGAAACATAGGTGCCTATACATATACAGGGTGACTCTCTCGCCTGTAGGCTATAAAAAGGGATTTTTAAATACCGTTTCATATCATCAAAATCTCCCCTTGGTGAGGATTCTGCTTCATCGGATGAAAGGTATCGATGTTTGTATTTAGTAATTGCGCTTCCACTTAAAAGGTTCTATAACTGCGTTGTACGGGGGTTCCGTCAATTACTTAACCGTGGTAGAACAAACCCCCGTTGTTGGATTATTATGTTGCACGAGCGAACCATGTATGTAAGCCTGCGTTTACTAGGGTCTATGATGCACTGTTGGAAAGCTTATGAGCAAAATGTGTAGATCCGCCACTGACACAGGCGGCCGCACTCGTATATAAATTATACGATGACAACCATGCTGGACACGTTCTCATGCCATGAAACCTGCCACATTTCGTCTGGATCGGCCATCGGTGCCTCCTAGAAGTACTCTACTGCATAATTGGAACATTTGAATGTTATAGTTTGCATTTACCGCTGCAAGAATGGTTCTTGCTAAGAACTACACTAACGGCTTCTTTGTATTTAAAAAATAAACACACGTTTGCCCATCCATTCCTCCTCTTTTCTTCCTTTATTTTTTTTGTAGCAAACCTATGCCCGTAATATAAAACATGAAAAATATCATTGTCTCATAGATTTGTACCTCTCACAGGAAATCAGCATAGAAGAAGACCATTCCACGGGAAGCACACCACGATCTTCGGAGAAAAGTGTAAAAGAGACTGATTGTGAGACAAGTGTAAGACCTAGGGGATTACAACAATCCAAAGTAGTTAGTGGAAACAAGAGAACACGAAGCATGGACAAAGAAAAAGAAGATGTAAAGAATTTAGAAACATTAAAGGAATCTACAACGAAAAGGGACGATTTCACTGTATACGGAGAACTCATTGCAAGTAAATTCCGCAGCAGTGGAAGGAGCAATAAGGAGATCGCTATTGCTCAATATCAAATTGAGCAAATATGTTTTAATTTAGTAATGGGGATATATGGTAATGAATACGAAAGGTTTCTTGAATTTCAATCATCAACATCGATACCAGGATCATCCAATTCAGATGACATCACAATTCAGGAAGCAAACTCACAATTAGGGACTTGGATGGATATACTAGAACGTAAGTCTTCACACGTTGACTGCGGGACAACGGAGCGATAAAGGACATCAAGGTTTGTGTTTGATATGCATATCGATACCGCAGTCGGCGTGTTAAAATTAGTTCAAACTGATACATAATTGCCCGCAAAATACCGTCTCTTGTTTTCCATTCCAATGGAAGACAAAATATGGAGTATTGCTCGACTTGTATTTTATCTGCGATTTGTGCGCGAGTATTTGTGTCAATCTTATCGATACTTTATACTACACGGTGTTTCGCTTGCAATAAAAACGTAAACTCTTTCTATTGTTATTCAAATTAATCTATTAATACCGATTCAAAAATGTACCACCAAAAATACCATCCTGTAAATTATTTTTCTTTAAAGTACTAGATGCATCATGAATATGTATAAATATATATAGATTGTACATATCAGAATTAGGAGAATTAACTGACAAGAAACCGAAATCGACAGTAATGGGGATAAAAAGTACTGGATGGAGTTTTATGGTATCGGAGTACATAGTAATGACAGCACTTGAAGGTTATTTTAAGGACAACGACATTTTTTTACCTGTGAACATGTTTCTTTTTATAAGGTATCCTTGTAGAAATTATCAAAGCAAGTTTCGTACTCTATGTTATATTCGTGCTTTCCAGTCTTGACATGTGATCAATAACACGATTGTAATTTGTTTTGGAAAGGGAAGGGGTAAAAATGGATGCAGCAGAGTATGTATTGAGAAGTTTCAAAATGAGAAAAGTTGTGAGAGAGAATGGTAATTGTTAGAATATGCTGTTTATTAAATGTAAGAAGAAATACAAAGTAAGATGAAATGCGTTCTATAATAAGTCTCTATACATATATGCTCTCGTAATGTCGCTGTATACCGTAAGGATGTCGATGCTGAACTGAACACTAATCGTAGCAGATGCGGCGTTCTGCTCTCCCACTCTTTGGTCAGTTACTCACACACTCGTACATGCACACAGAGAAGGCATAGACAATGATAGCTGAGAGAGAGACACATTCCAACAGTAATAAAAGTCAAGGCTTCAGTTTTTAAATTAAGTACCGGAAAAAGTTCATGCGGATTTTCAGGGCAAAATGCAAGTACATACTCAAATCTGTTTTAAATGGAAATTAAGTGAATGAAGTCACTTTCTTGCGGTATATTCTTCACATTCGAATACTTGAGCAAGGTCTGACCATCTTTTTCCTGAATTTGAACTTACGTACTCGATAAATTTTTCGTCTTCGATGACAGATGGACGCCCTGAACGCGGCTTGTAATCTAGCGATTCATTTCCTCCTTTGAATCTTTTAAACCATTTCTGTGTGGTTTTTTCACTAACGGAACCTTCCCCACAAACGCTACAAATGCGCCTTGCTGCATTTGCTGCTGTACTGCCAAGTTTAAATCCGTAAAGAATAAAAGCACGAATTTTTACTCTTTCGCTGCCCATGTTTACTGTTCCTGTAATTACATAACAACGAAACAATTGAAACTCATAGAGGATACACATACAATTACCGCAAAAACCGGATGAACTTTTTTCGGTACCTAATACAAGTATTAAGTGCTGTTATAGTTGGTATGTACATTTAATGTTAATGTATTTTATAAATAGATAAAAATTAGCTATTTATAAAATAACTTAGTGAATAAAAAATATAGCGGATCTCTTTTCTATCAGTATTTAACGACCTATCGATTTTTATTTATGAACGAAACGATACCTCTTAACTATAAGTACATTTTCATTCATATCGTTGTAAAAAGCTTATGTTATTATATTTTTCTGTATGAAATTTATAAAATAGAGTAGTCCCTCTAACAGCGCGGGGGTTCGGGACAGCAACAGACCGCAGAGAGTGAAATTCGCGTGTAGTTTCGGAGCCACCCTCCACCACCACCGTTTTTACCCCCTCCACCATCACACACACAAGAACTGACGTACATACACACATTTATATGGTTTAAACGCATGTGCATATACATATGTATTTCTTAAATTTCTTAAATCTACATATATAGGAATGTATAAATAAGTACATCTGTATTATATAATTACACTACATTACATATGTGTAGGGGAAAGGGGGGCATGATGGGGAACCTAAGGAAAAATGCAATTAAAATAATAACCGTACTTTTTAATCAAGTCTTTATGAACTATGAAACAGTTATAAGGTAACATTGGAATCTTTGGCACATGCTTTGGTCAATATAAAATCAGACTTCTGAGTTATTAAGCGTTTTTAAAAAAAATCAGAGAAAAACCGTCTTGCCCTTACTGCGGGGTAAAACAGGGCATCGAAAATGGGGCAAAATGGTTCGTCCTAAGTATTATTGCAATCGTTACAAATATGTATTTCTACCGAATTTTCATCAATCCCTGCACAGGAATTATGGGACCAACGTCCACAAAGTTGGCATGCAACCCAACCTTCCGTTGACTGCAGATATGAACCATTACAATATAAACATTTGCAGTCTTCTTCTGCTGATTTTGTAGATTTTTCTGCTTTTTGCATTTTTCTTTAATCGGGGATCATTTGGGTTAGAACATTTTTTCTTTTCTTTACGTTTTAGATTCTTGAGTTCTTTTTTATATGGAGTAGAAATAAGAATTACGGTTCTTCCACGGTGATAATTTTTTCTGGGCTCTTTTCGTTGAACTGCAGGTTTAGATAAAATATCTGTAGGAGAAGGGTTTTCGAAACTGGATGTTAGATTACGGCAAACAGTTTTAACAGGTGATGAGATAATAGCTGCACAATTATTTTGGTCTATCAAACTGCGTGAACAACATGGTTCGGGATTGCAAATAAGGGGAGCATTTTCCTGACTTGTGGTGGTATCCGATTCTACAATTGGTATGTTTGTCATTTCTGCAGCAATAAAATCGGAATCTGTCAAACAGTTTTAGTTGAATGGCCAAATTCCACATTTTTTGAATCCATTAATAGCTGTTGACATAGTTACTGCTTGAACATATGCTTCACCAAATATTTGGCTTATTTGAAACATGGTAATTATTCGACCTGCATGTGATCTTAACCAATTAGAAGCAGGTTGATCATAATACACACTTAAGGGTTTCAAAAGGACTCATCCAAAGGCTGAAATTTGTGAGTGCAATGTGGAGGGAAGCAAAGCATTATCACTCCGTTTTTCCGGGACAGTTCGATAACTTCTAAAGATTTTGTATGAGTTACATGTCCATCTAGAAGAAGTAACACATGACTTGTGGGCGACGCTCCTGAAAATTGAATGAACCGCTTAAGCCAAATAAAAAAAAAATGCTCGTGGATGGTCATCCATCCACGAGCATTGCATTCGGCAGTAGTTCCTGGTTGAGCACGGTCTAATAGTTCAGATTTCATTCTTTGTCTAGGGAATATCATAAGCGAAGGCATATAAGAACCAGCAGCATTAAAGCAAATTTCAGCAGTTACAGTCTGACCGCGTTCCGCTGAAGACAAAGCTCCTACCTGTCTTCTTCCTTTCTGTGCTATTATCTTACACTTCGTTTTCTAAACGTTCGATATTCCTGTCTCATCACAGTTATATATTCTGTCAGGAGTTAATTTATATTTGTCATATATGTGGGATTGGAAGTTTTAATAAAGTCAAGCCGGTGTAAGTGTAATATAATTAACGCGGAACGGTTATATTTATTAAAGGACTTCTACTCTATCTTATACTACGCTATACTACACTGGTTTTACTCTACGCTGCTGCTCGATCTACACTGCTACGCTGTTCAAGCTACTCTGTCTTCATTCATACATTCGTACATCCTCTCTCTCTCTCATTCGTATCCTTAAAGATATCCTTAAAACCTAGGAAGCAGAGGACACGGTTCTGCGGGCCATCACTGCTCGCCTGTAGACCAGCTGTGTCCCAGGTAGCATGTCATAAACGCCCTGTACCTGGACGTTGGGCGCTTCGCAATCCTACATATACATATATCCCCTAATAATTCAACAAATTTAGAAACCGAGACTTTATTGAATCCCATTGCCCGAGCTGCTGATATGGCTTCAGGTTTTCGTATAGATAAGTCCGGGTGACGTTTTAAAACACTCTTTAGCCAATCTACGCCTGCCATCTGCTTGCCTTGTTAAATTTATGTTTTTTCCATTCTTTACGGCTAATTGATAAGCCATTTTTCTGTAATCCATAGTAGTTAAGCCAAATAGGCGTTGTTCCATATCTTTAAGATATCCCACAAGTTCTTCTTCCTCTACCTGGGAAAATATAGTTTTGATTGGCCCTAAAGGTAATCCTACGGTCACTTCATCTTCTTCTTTTAATTTCTTAACGTAACGTTCCAATGTAGTTTGTGGAATAGAATATTTTTGAGCAGCTTTCTTGTAGCCCATGTTCTTACTCAAAACTTTATTTACAGCTTCTTTCATCAATTCTATAGACCATTCTCCTCTTCTGGTTTTTTTCTTGTAAGTTCTGACCATTTTTTAAGTCCAAGCTAAGAGTTACGAAATTTATTTGAATTAAATTATAATAGAGAAAGATAATGATGCTTAATCTCATACGAACAATTATGGTACGGGGAATGATGGGGTACCCCATTATTCCCCGTATCAAAGACCCCGTCTTGCCTCAAACCATAATTTTTCAGAAACTAATACAGTGGTGGACATAAGTATTGGCACAGAACGATGTTCCGCATACAAACATTTATACCTATTCAAAAAATTGTTCATACTACTTCGTTTTTGTATGGATCTTTATTTGCAATGTCTTACTTGCCTATATACAAAAACAGAACGATATTAATAAAGTAGGGAACATGTAATTCATAAAAATGTCTTTTCCAACCATTTTATGCATGGACAAAAGTATTGGCACTTACTTAAAAATCTTTATTCACACACATTATTTTACTAATATACCGTTCTTCGCTTGTTAAAACACATGAATAGTCATCTCGATAGTCATTTTAGGCATTGTGTCAGTCCAGCAGTTGATTTTTAAAGTTATTTTTATTATAATTAAACAAATTTCAAGGAAAGGAAAAGAAACTACGCCGGAGGAGGGAAAAATTATATTGAACCTGCATAAACAAGGCAAATCTTATGCAGAAATTGGAGAAATCATGCAAAGAAGTCGTTTCACAACTCGACATATTATTAAAAAATTTGCGAACATGTCAAACACCCATAACAACTTACGGAGCGGTCGGCCATCTAAATTGTCGGAAAGAAAAAAACGAAAAATAGTGAATATAATTAAACAAAATCTGCGAACAAATTCTTCAGAGATTGCAGCAGTAATTGCGCAAGACTTTAATAAAGAAATTAGTTCGAAAACACTACGTAGAGTCTTGAAAGATGCTGGATACTCAGCATGTGTCGCTCGAAGAAAACCGTACATTAGCGAAGTTAATAGAAAGAAACGACTGGAGCTTGAAAAAGAATTTTCAAACAAGAGCAATGACTTTTGGGACCAAGTTTCGTTTTCAGGCGAAAGCAAATTTAATATATTTAAGTCCGATGGTCGAGTATTAGTATGGAGGAAGCGTAATGCTGAATTAGATTTGAAAAACCTCCAAGCTACAGTTAAGCATGGGGTTGGTGGAGTCTGCATATGGGGCTGTATGTCTTCATCTGGGCTTGAGGAACTAGTGTTCATTAATGGATCAGTAAACGCCAAAGTTTATTTAAATATTTTAAAAGAAAATTTAAAAAAAAGTGCAGAAAAATTAAATCTACCGCCCAACTTTTATTTCCAACAAGATAATGCACCTGCACATACAGCATATACAGTTCGACAATACAGCACATACTTTAAAGACACATCCCCAAAGCCCGGATCTAAATCCAATTGAAAATATCTGGAATCAGTTGGAAAAAATCATCCGAAAACATAATATTTTTAGTAAATCGGACTTGATGCTCAAAATTTCAGAAGAATGGACTAAAATCGGCAATGACTTAACTAAGTAGTTGGCCCTCTCAATGCCAAATACAGTAATTCTTCGCTTGGCACTCGCTGCTCGGGACCGGCCGCGAGCGTCGAGCGTACATAGGTGAACTTTGGGTTCTTAGAAAGGCTATAGCCGGGTAAGGTAGTCAAATGTGTCCTTAAACCAAATTCAACTTGTGAGCTGTCATTCGATAGCTTATCAAGAAAAACCAATTCGTACTAAGTTTCAACCCTGCAGCTCGACTGGGGGGGTAGTTACAGGGAAAAAAGCAAAATACAGTTTTTCCGCAATATCTTCCATTTTAGCGCATACAAAATTTTGAAAAAAATCTGAGACATTGCAGTTATAGAGGCACATATTGTAGAATTTTTACAGCTTTTCAAATTACAGACCCGAGCTGTAAAAAATGAAAAACGGAAAAAATGCTGAAAAATGCCGATTTTGTATTGAAGGAATTGGAGACACACTTTTATATTTTTTTTGTAGGTACATATTAGCGGTACTATTACTCTCAATTTTTTTCAGATTTTTGAATTTGGTGCGCCGCAGTTAAAAAAATTAAAAACCGATATTTTCGTGGTTTTTTGCGTGTCAGAGTAACTTATACGGCGAACTTTTGTCTAGTCTTTGCGAAATAAGTGTATTATGCTATGTTTAATGTTTTTATATTCAGCAGACCACCATAGATATCGAAGAGGGTAAATAATACGTAGTGATTGAGGTCGTGTAAGAAAAAAGTTAATTCGCAGAAACAAAAATCAACCTAAGTTTGGGGACTCGAACCTACAAAAAGTTTGCAGCGGTTTATGAGTCCGACACTTTGCCGCGGGACTATTGACGCCGTTGAAAATATTGTGAATACTTTAGGATATAAGGCGACTGACACGACCTCAATCACTACGTATTATTTACCCTCTTCGATATCTATGGTGGTCTGCTGAATATAAAAACATTAAACATAGCATAATACACTTATTTCGCAAAGACTAGACAAAAGTTCGCCGTATAAGTTACTCTGACACGCAAAAAACCACGAAAATATCGGTTTTTAATTTTTTTAACTGCGGCGCACCAAATTCAAAAATCTGAAAAAATTGAGAGTAATAGTACCGCTAATATGTACCTACAAAAAAAATATAAAAGTGTGTCTCCAATTCCTTCAATACAAAATCGGCGTTTTTCAGCATTTTTTTCCGTTTTTCATTTTTTACAGCTCGGGTTTGTAATTTGAAAAGCTGTAAAAATTCTACAATATGTGCCTCCATAACTGCAATGTCTCAGATGTTTTTCAAAATTTTTTATGCGCTAAAAGGGAAGATATTGCGGAAAAACTGTATTTTGCTTTTTTCCCTGTAACTACCCTCCCAGTCGAGCTGCAGGGTTGAACCTTAGTACGAATTGGTTTTTCTTGATAAGCTATCGAATGACACCTCACAAGTTGAATTTGGTTTAAGGGCACATTTGACTCCCTTACCCGGCTATAGCCTTTCGGCCGTATCTTAACACTTTACCGACCGCTAGCGTTTCAACAGCATAGCAACGTCCGACCGGGCACGGATTCGCTCTCGCGCCGGCTCTGTTCTGTTTAGAGTGTCACGCGGGGATGTCTGTGCGTGTTATGTGTTTAAATGAGATTGTCTGCTTTCTGTTATTATAGGAAAAGTATATTTAATGAAATCTTTTATTCTAATAATGTTATACTGTAACGCTAAATTATACTTATTTTATGCATACAGTGGTTACTACACATAGGAAATAGTTAATATTTTTTTAAAGTATGATATCGTTCATAACATTCGCCTTTATGTAATTAAAAAACTCTCCGGTGTCACTTTTTTCAGTCATTGCGAACGGTAAATTTTTCCAAACGATATAACTCTGTAGCAAGTTACAAAGCAAAGCAACGCAACTAACGCCATTGAGCAACATAACATAACTTAACGATTGACTTAAGGATTAACACAAAATAATCGGTCGATAAGCGTCGGCGACGAAAAGCCTATTAATCGGCTACCGGTCGGTAAGCGTTGGCGACGAAAAGCCTATTAATAGGCTACCGGTCGTTAATGTGTTAAGAGCACGGCTACTATGTAAGCACCGGCTTCGGCAGCCACACCGAGCGTAAAAGATTAAATGCCTTCGTATCGGTGAGACAACACTAATGCAACAGCGAAACTTTTTTATTGTTACATATATCGCTATAATTTTTTTTTGAAATATTGCTGAGATTGTGGTGATTAAAATAAGACCAAACAAGATAGAATTTTGATTATATTTACTTACTTACAATTGAATATAATAACGAAATGAGTGGTACGGTAGAAGCGCCGAAAACACAGCCGTCGGCACGTGCCCGCGCTCGATAATCAGGCGGATCAAATTCGCCGCGGATGCCCTCCCGGCGCTCGACTCAAGGGCTTGTCGACGTTCCTCGAGGAACACAGAAACGAATGTCGACGTTCCTCGAGGAACACAGAAACGAATGTCGACGTTCCTCGAGGAACACAGAAACGAATGTCGACGAGCGTCGGGAGGGCATCCGCGACGAATTTGATCCACCTGATTCTCGAGCGCGGGCACGTGCCGACGGCTGTTTTCGGCGCTTCTACCGTACCACTCATTTCGTTATTATATTCAATTGCGGCTAATGATTTCAGTATTACATGTGGCATTCCTATATTATGTGCTTGAATGGCTTTCTAGAAATCCTATGGAACTTGCCTTCAGTCCAGGAATTTTCAACTGTGTTTAATTGCCTTTAATTGCGTTTGGCAATAAAACACGAAAAACATAAAACCATACTAATAAATCTGGATCCTATCTTGAGAAAGCCTATTGGAGTATATATTTAGATTTGCATTATTCTCTAAGCCCGTAAAGTTTTATTAAAAACTGACCATACCGTTCGGGAGCTTTCCGTGTAAGGATCCGAGCCCATTACATATAACATTACTAAGGAAGTAAATATAATCCAAATTCTATCGTGTTTGGTCTTATTTTAATCACCACAATCTCAGCAATATTTAAAAAAAAAATTATAGCGATATAGGTAACAATAAACAAGTTTCGCCGTTGCATTAGTGTGGTCTCACAGATATGAAGCATTTAATCTTTCAATGGTTACCCCAAGTATCAACAGCCGGGACGTGTCGGCTAGAACCCGGGGGGATTCCCCCCAGTGGTGGGGATGAATCGCGAGCGCCGTCGGGGGAGATCGTAGCGAGCGCCAAGCGAAGAATTACTGTAGGTTGAAAGAGGTAGTGAAACGGAAAGGACTCTTTCGGTGCGGTCACAGCCGGAAAGGCATCCGCACTGGATGACCTCCAGTGAGGTCAGTCACTACCTGAGGGTGACCGGAAGACTCCTCAATCATGCGGGGTTTCATTACGTATATCGTATTACCCGTAATGCACAGAAAACTATGAGGGCGTCAGATCCGGAAACCGTGGTGGTCACAATACACCCGATCCTTCTGCCGAATGGAAAACTTACTACGGTCAGACCGATTTACGTTGGGGTTCTCGGGGGCTCGCACATTTACTGTTCAGAATGCATTATGCCCCACTTATTCAATAATGAAATGTGATCCAAATTATGTCGTCTTTGGGCTCATTTTCATTAGAATATTGTCACCAATGTCTGGGAATACGTTTCATAACAAAAGGATGAACAATTGCGAAGTTTCATCGACGGCCAGTGAAAGGGCCAGCGAGTGAAAGAAAGAGAGGAAAGAAAGGTCGGGCGACAGTAAAAGATTACATGAAGGCCTTTGTATCTGTGAGACAACACTAATGCAACGATGAAACTTTTTTTATGTTTATTCATTTTGTTCTGCTTATTTTTATGCTTAAAATGAGACTAAACACGATACAATTTGAATCATATTTGCGTTGTTAAATTACAGGAACGAGTTGCGATATAAAGCATTATATTACTTTAATATTAAACTTAGAAATTAAAACTTAGAAATTACTAAAAATATTAACCCTCTGCGGACGAGTGTCGGCAAATAGCCGCCCAAGTCTTTTTACCGTTGCGGACGCGTGTCGGCATATAGCCGCCCAATTCTCGCGCTGCGGCTGGCGTATGTTTATCGTTCTGAACGATAAAATACGCATGGGCATTGGGTATTGGTATATCCAAGTTTTCCCTTTGCGGACGAGTGTCGGCCTATAGTTTTTGTATGGATAAGGTCTCATATTCTGTATAGTGTAAACTTACGATGCGAAACCATGTAGGTTCAGAACTAATTTAGTTTGCCGAGTCAGTCTTTCAGTGTCACTACCAGAGAAATCAGCAATGTTTTCATACATTTTATACATTTTCACATATTTTACACCTTATAACATCCTCCACACGATGGCTAAAAGATGCAGAGGCGATACGTTTAATAGCGACAGTAAATACAAAGTAGTTCTGGATCACGAACACCTGGTTCACAACTAAATTCAACTCACACAGAACCATTAGATTTCTTCAACTCGTTCTTTACCGATGACTTGATCAGAAATCATATGATACAAGGAAAACATCTAGAAAAGCGCTCCACACGGCATACATGGACTAATGTCACACCAAAAGAAATGCGAGCATTTCTCGGCATAATATTGCTTATGGGGACAGTGCCACTTCCGAGCTTGAAAGATTATTGGGCCACTGACAAGAAATGTAGGATCCCATACTTTGCCGAAATATTCAGGAGAGATCGATTCTTATAAGTATTTTGGATGCTGCACACAAATGAATAAAGCTTTAGATTTTATAACGCAAACGTGCGACGTGAACATTTTCTCAGCTGCGTGCTCGAATACCTCTCGTCCACAGCGACGCTCGGTCGCCGGCCGGCTCCGTCCGCAAAGGGTCAACAGTACCATAATTGTATCAGATGTGGCAACAGTGCGACGGAATAGAAGATTTGGCAACCATGCCTTCCCACTTTCGGTCTTTGCCGATCGCGCCTGAGTTTAGCCGAGCCGAGCCGAACGGTCGAACCGTTCGCCCATTCTTTCAACCCAACTCGATAAGTGCATTAATGAAACTTTCGCGGGTATAGCACACACAGGTAGACTTCACCACAACCGGGCAGGTACGCTTTAATGCCAATAAACACCATTCGTTGAGAAGAATGATATTTCTGAAACTGGCAAACTGGAGACAGACACCGATGTAGGCAACTTCCTTAAACTAGCACAATATCACACATATTCGATTTATCACAATCTATCACTTCTGGTCGGCGGAGGAATAGTATTACGATTTGCACGTATCCGACGTAAGAATAGTTCAATGATTCTCCATCGTAGGCGTTCATGGTATATTTTAGTTAATTTGACCACATTATCGTCAGGGTCGATACAGATACAAATCAGTCGGTAAATGTAAGTTATAATTTCACACCTACGAATGGCGATTCACACGTGAATACGTGATGCGTGAGCAGTCACCAGTAAGACACAGTGGCGGAGACATATCGATAGTAAACATATACTTCGATAGTTATCAAAAATGTGGGTTGATATTCGTAATGCCCGAATTTAAAAATGTTCATAAAATCAAATACAACAATGCTTATTCGTTCTAGAATTGACCACAGCGTATGTATTTTGTCATTAAAGACTGGCTTTCTGCGTGATCTTGTGTACGATGGAATCTGCAATTTACAGAATTTGATATCCTTTGTTCAGGACTGAACTATATTTGAGCGCTTTCAAAAGGGCGCACAGTGGTCCGAAACCGTAAAAACACGAACTAAATTCATAGCACCGTTATTTGCACATTATTCATTATGAACAGAAAGATTTCAGGTAGTTCTTGAGTTATATGTAGAATATAATTGCAATGAAAAATTCTCTTAATATAATTAATTTATTAATAATATTTGATAAAATGTTGTTTTGTCGTAATGGTTCTGATATTTTCTGTGGTGTGTAGTTATCTCTCAGGTAGATGGGATGTACAATCTCCACATCCAATGCGTGTTTATGATGTGATTTAAACGAACTAACATGTTACTAACAATATATATAAAATTATTTAAAAAAATTAAATTAAAGAAACAAATTTTGATAGAAAGAGAAAAGTTTATGACTAAACAAAAACAATTTAGTCAATACAAGCATAGTTATTCATAAATGGATTTACTTCTATGTAAGGTACTTTGGCGTTTTTAGGAAAACCGCCTAATTGTCGTTTTCCCCATTGTGCGGCGTTCTGACTGCACATATATTGTTATAACTTTCGGAGTCGCAAATAGTTGCAAGAAATTTTTGTTCAGGCATCTTAAGTAGGTTCTAACAAATGCTTTTATATAAATTTTATCGGTTCCGCGAATATCCATCCCCTTTATAAACCATATAAAAGTGGAAAAACGGGGGGGGGGGGGGAAATGGGGATTCGCGAAAAGGTATTTTTCTAAGCGTATAAATACTTAGATACCTTTCATGTTACATGTACTTGTAGCTGGAAGAACACTCTCTGAAAATATAAATATAAAATATAAAAAAATATGGCATCGCAAAGTATAGCAAATTCGGACACAAATGGGATCGTTCCAAAGTGGACATGGGTGTAACAATGGGTGTAACAACCGCATTACAATTATCCATTCCATATGATTCCAATAATGTTTTTATGTATGTCTTTTGATGCACCAATATTTTTCCTTCACTTTGCTCTATTTGCATTCCCAATATATTTCTTGCAATCCCTAGATCTTTAATATCTATATGCTTTTTTATCTTGTCTATGTATTTCTTTTCATATTTATCTGTGCTCGCCACCACTGGTACATCATCAACATGTACTCCACAATACAAAAAATCAGCTCCCTCTTTCACATAAAATAAGCATGGATCCTCCTTGCATTGCTTCAAACCTATTTCTAATAACTTTTCTGTGAAGTGCTCATTCCAGCATCGACTTGCTTGTTTTAAGCCATAAATACTCTTCTTAAGTTTACATACCTTATTAGTATTAGTTCCATATCCTGGTGGCATCTCCATATATATTTGTTCATTCAGAGTTCCATGTAGGAAAGCTGTCTTTACATCATAAATCTTCAATCTTTTTCCTTTTTCAACACTTATACTTAATAATAACTTGATTGTCTCTGCCTTAATCGTTGGTGCAAAGGTTCCACTATAATCGAAACCTGGCCGCTGCCCACATCCCATAGCTACGAGTCGTGCTTTATATCGCTTTCCATTCATTTCTGTATTTTCTTTTACATTAAAGACCCATTTACTTTTTATTATTCTTTCTTCTCCTCTAGGTCGGTTTACTATGTCCCATACATCATGTTGCTTCATTGATGACATTTCTTCATCCATGGCCTTCTTCCATTGGTGCCATTCATTTAAATTTCTTGCTTCTTCTACCGAACCTGGATTCTTCCCATCACTAATTTTCATTGCTCTTTGATTTTTAATTCGCTCGGATCTTCTTGCACCCATTTCTTTAAGCCGTTCTTCATCTTCTTCTCGTTCTTGGTTTCTTCTTGTTGACATCATTTCTTTAGTCATTCCCCTTGGTCTTCCTCTAGTTCTTAATTCAACTGTCTCTTCCTGAATTTCTTCAGCCTCTTGGTTTGGCTCAACATTATTCTCTTCCTCCACATTTTCAATATCTTGAATATCCATTTCATTTTCATTATTTGAATTGTCTATGAATACATCCTCATAGTCATTATTTTCTTCATCTGTTTCATCAACTGTTTGTGTCTCTGTTTGATTCTCATCATCCAACCCCAATACAACTATCTCTTCTATATTAACCTTATCTCTATTTGTTACATTGTGTATTAATTCACATCCATTTCTCCCCTCATCAAATTTCACATCGCTATCACATCTAATTTTCCTTGTTTCTGGTATATATATCCGATATGTGTTATTCATTTCATATCCCACAAAGATACTGTCAGTAGTTTTTGACTCAAATTTTGTCTTGGTTATTCCTTTATCCAACAAATAGGCAACACATCCAAATCTTCTTAGATGTTTGATGTTGGGTTTTCTATTGTTCCAAACTTCATAGGGTGTTTTTTTATGTACAGATGATTTTGTTCTGTTCCTTGTATACACGGCAGTGCATACCGCCTCTGCCCAAAAATCTAATTGCATTTTAGAGTCGCACATTATTGTCCTTGTAGTTTCAATAATTGATTTATTTGCCCTTTCCACTACTACATTGCATGGTGGTGTCATTGGAGGGCCCAACTCGTGTTTTATACCTTTTTCTTGGATCCACATTTTTAAATTCTTTCCAATAAACTCACCCCCATTGTCAGATCTTACAGCTTTCAGTTTTTGTCTGGTCTGATTTTCTTTTAATACAATTAAATTTTTTATTTCTTCTGCTGCATGACCCTTTTCTTGTAGTAATTTGACAAATAATACTTTTGAGTAATCATCTATGATGGTTAATATGTATCGTTTTCCACCACGTGACATAGGTTTGATTGGACCAATTAGATCCATATGCCACAATTCCATTATGTTTGTTGTCCTCCTTTGTTCCAATCTGTGGTGAGCTTTTCTGCATGATTTACCCTCCACACATGGCTCACAAAGTGTTTTTAGTTTGTCTTCATTCATTCCTATAACAAGCTCCTCTCTTTTCATTTCCTCCACACCCCTGTTATTTGCATGCCCTAATCTTTGATGCCATATGTTTACATCATTTGTCATATTGGCAATTTCATCTTTTACGACAAAGGATCTCACATAATAGGCATTACCTATTCTCACTGCAGTCATTTTGACATTGTTGGGTTCTTTATACACTATGGCTCCATACCTGTTAAATTGTACATTATAATCATTATCAGTCATTTTTGCCACAGATAGCAAATTGGTATTCAGATCTGGCACACAAAATACATTTTTTAATCTGATATTATTTTTACTGGATGATTGCTTTATTACTACTTCACCAATGCCCTTTGAACATAGTTTTTTGCCTTCTTTATCTGCCAGTGCGATTTTTCTTTCCTCTTCTTCTATATTGTCATATATCTTCACATTATCCGTCATATGACTAGTGGATCTTGAATCAAGTAACCATATTTGATCATTATTATTGTCAATATCTTGACTTACCGCAAATACGAATTCATAATTTGAATAATCTCCCACTGTATGTATCATTTCATCCTCTGCTTTAAGACTGATCTCATGTCTTTCTCTTCTATTTTCTACTGCTCTTCTTTGATGGCTTATTTGTGTGTTACCACTATAGTTTCTTCCTCGATTCGGTGTATTTCTTCTTCTTTCTTTACACATGGCTGCTGTGTGATTGAATCCATGACAGTTATAGCATTTCTGCTTACTGTAACATTCTGTTGCCAAATTGATAGAAAATATCTATATCTGACGAGCTTTGCGTGTATGGAATATCACATTTAATAACTAGACTCCTTCTCTTAATTATAATAGTTTTATTACTAGCTTTATAGCTTTATAAACCTTTCTATTATTACAAATAAATTTGCTTAAACCTTTCTAGACCTTTCTATAAAACCTTTCTATTAGTCTTCACACGACAAAGAGACAGAAAAACAAAAGCAAGTCGAAAAAGGGGAAGAGAGACACTCTCACACACCCAAATACATGATAAAATAATTACATCTCAACACTCCTCCTTAATTATTTTACTCCTAAGATTTTCAAAACTTTTACGCGATAATGCTTTGGTCATAATATCTGCAAGTTGATCTGCACTCTTGACATGTTGCAATTGTATGGTTGATCCAATATGCTGCTGAATGTATTTTCTTGATATCTCAATATGTTTCTTCCCTTTTGTGATCTTCCCCTCATGAGTATTCTGCAGCATGTGAATTGCTGACTGATTGTCGATATACAGTGTCGTTGGCTTACCAATGTCCAACTGATTCAATTCACTTGCGATTCTTCGTATCCAACATATCTCATCAATGGCAGATACCGCAGCTCGATACTCTGCTTCAGCAGTCGACTTTGCAACAGTGTGTTGCTTTTGAGTAAACC
The DNA here is from genome assembly GCA_907165295.1 of Nomada fabriciana. NCBI lineage: Eukaryota > Metazoa > Arthropoda > Insecta > Hymenoptera > Apidae > Nomada > Nomada fabriciana. Next base: position 14,736,191 of record OU015689.1, read on the forward strand.
AGACTACAGGACCTCCTCGTAATAATAAAACTCCACTGGTTGACTGTCTAGTCATCAAGTCACCACCATAGTCTGAATCGCTATACGCAGTCAATTTCTTATTACCATCAAAAAAGATTCCGTACGTAATAGTACCTTTTACATACTGAAAGACACGTTTTACCATTTTCCAATGACAATTCATAGGTTTATTGTTAAATCTACTGAGATAATTTACAGAAAAACTAATATCAGGACGTGATATAGTGGCCAAATAAAGTAAGCTACCAACAGCTTCACAATATGGCTCAGACTCTTCCAATGGTGTATTGTTCATAAATTTTCCTGGTTCAGTTACCATTCCACGTTCAATAGGTGTATTTACATAATTGCAGTCATCAAACCGAAATCGTTCCAAAATCCTTTCTGCATACCTGCACTGACTTACAAAAATTCCAGTCCGCATGAGTTCAATTTGCATTCCAAGATACGACAAAATATTTTCTTTTCCAACATCATATGTTATTTGAAATTTTCCATTCAGCTTTCTCAGAATTTCAATCATAGCATTTTTATTCTTTCCAACCATCAAACCATCATCTACATGCAAAACTATTATTATACTTCTGTCATTGTTATAGTAAACACAAGGATCATCATCTGACGATGCAAAACCTAGACTTTTCAAAAAAACTGAAAATTTCATGTTCCAATTTTTAGGTGCTTGCTTTAAGCCATAAAGACTCTTCTGCAATTTGCACACACGACCAGACTTATCATTAAATCCTTCCGGTTGATACATATAAATACTCTCTTTTAACTCACCATGTAGAAAAGCGGTTTTTACATCAAAAGTCATAACTTTCATTTCTTCTGATGCTGCTATGCTGAGAATCAGACGAATTGACATTTGTCGAGCAACTGGACTGAAAACCTCAAAATAGTCCTTACCTTCCTTTTGTTCAAAACCTCTTACAACAAGTCTCGCTTTATACTTTCCATTTTCTTTCTGACATAAGACCCAGCGACAAGTCAAAGGTTTTACATTCTTTGGTTTTTCAACTAAGGACCATGTTTGCATATCAGACAATGACTTAAACTCCTCGAACATAGCTTTCTTCCAATTTTCATCTTTGAGAGCCTCTGTTACAGAGATATCGTTGATCAAGGCTAAATCTGTAACATAATCTTTTAATCTCTCTGGTGGTTTCAATCTACGACGATTTCTCAAATTTCGGTAATGAGGGACTTCAACTTCAGGATTTTCATTTTGACTCCCTGAACTACCAGAAAAGAATTCATCATCTGAATTTTCAGACGAACTTTCACTTTCAGAAACATGTTGCTCAGAGATATGCTCTTCTGAATCTTCAATTTCTAAAGATACGTCCATATTTCCAGTCAATGGAATTTCTAATTCCGTAGAACTTTCTAATCCAGTACTCTCATCAAATATTACATTACTAGAGCTGACTACATCGCGTGCAACATCAATAAATACTCTAAAACCTGGAGAATCAGTATCATAGCCAACAAAAATACCTTTCATAGACTTCTTCTCGGTTTTACCTCGCTTGTGATCTTCAATAAATACATAACATTCGCATCCGAAAGTTTTCAATTTTCTGACATCTATTTTCCGTCCAAACCACAAATCAGCTGGGCTTTTACCTTTGATTGAGCTTCTACCAGTCTGATTTAATGTGAAAACCCCGTAATTTACAGCTTCGGCCCACAGATTTTCATTCAACTTTCGAGCGTGTATTACTGATCTTGCTGCTTCAACCACAGTTCTTATTTCTCGCTCAATACGACCATTCTGTTGAGGTGTGTAGGCAGTTGATTTGCTGTGGAAAACTCCAACACTGTCCAAAATTTGTTTCGTGTCACCATTTTTTATTTCTGTGCCATTATCTGACCTGAGCGTCTTGACCTTCTTATCAAATTGATTTTCCACCAATTTTAAAAAAGATTCTAATTTGGCAGCAGCTTCATTTTTATTTTTCAGAAAATACACAGACTTGAAATGTGAGTAGTCGTCCTTGAAAAGTAGAAAATATTTAGCTCCTCCTAAAGAGTAAATATCCATTTCACATAAATCTACATGAACTAGTTCCAAAATTTGAGTAGACTTCTTTGGATTTAGGGAGTGTGACGCCCTATGTTGTTTACCGTAGGTGCAACCAGGACATACATAGTCATTCCAATCATCTAAGAATTTGATCCCATTTCTCCTCAATATATCTCTTACGTATATAACATTCTGATGAGCAAATTTTTCATGCCATTTCTTGATTGATATATTGACTAAACATGTTTCAGACGATCCTCGACGAAATTTCATTTTGTATAGATTACCTTCCCTTACGGCCATCGATCCGACTTCTCCATTGCTATCTTTGAAAATTGACATATTTGAGTCTGCTGACTGTTTATACCCTTTGTCCAATACATTGCTTACAGAAAAAAGATTAAATGGCATTTTAGGTGTATACAAGACATTTTTCAAAACTATCTCATTCCATTGCTGACCATCAAAAGCCTCAAGTTCTATATCACCTACTCCAATTCCTTCCAATTCGCTTGCATCTCCAATTACAACCATACATGGCTCTTCCAATTCGATATAATTTGTAAACCATTCTCTGTGAGAAGTCATATGTTGAGTTGCTGCACAATCTTGATACCAACAGTTTCTGAAATCTTCTTCCATTTCTTTCTCAAAACTCGCAGCTGATAAACTCACTGTGATCATTGCCCGTTTTTTACCTGCAGTTTTACCTTCAGTGTCATCAGACTTTCTATTCATCGGACTAGAACCTTTATTTGGACATTCATTTGCAAAGTGCCCTTTATTTTTACAAATATTGCACCCATAAGTATTTTTACAATATTCTAGATATTTGACACAAGGCTTACCACGGCAATTCGATTTTATGTGCCCTTTCTTTCCACATTTGAAGCATTCAACAGACTTACTTTTATTATCAAAAGACTTAGTTGGCTTATTTCCTTCCTTTGAAATGAAAGCGTTTTGTGAAGATGACTTACTCGATTGACCTTCATCTAGTCGATCTTCTTCAAGTCTTAGGCGATCAAACAAATTTGCAAGAGTTCTGTCCGTTCCGCTCACGTTATCCCATGCCGTTCTAAAATGATACAGTTTCGGAGGTAAAATTCCCAAAATGCGTTGCATTATCCACGACTCCTTGACTGCTTCGCCTTCAGCAGACAAGGCATCAGCATACTCTTGGATTTGCATGCTGTTTTCTATGACACTCTTTTTATCGTTATATTTATACCCAAAAAATTGCCTTTGCAAACCCTCAATGGAGACTTCAGATCTCTTGCCATAGAACGTTTCCAACTTACTCAGCATTCCATTTGCTGATGTGCATTTCGATATTTTCTTTGCAATACAACTACTGCAATTTAGACCTATAAGAGTCTGCGCCTCCAGATCCTTTGTTAACCATACTGAAACTTCACCACTCTCATCAGGTCCTTCTGGCTTTACTGCAATGCCAGTAGCTACATGGAACAATTTCTTAGATTTCAAGGTTAGGTCCAACTTGAACCGCCACGACTCATAATTTGTGTTTCCTTGAGAATCTTCGGCTAATGTTTCCAAATGCGACTTGACTGTATCCATCTTGACTCTTTTATAAATTTCTTATTTGGACTTTCAACAATTTCACTTCTATTCTACTTTCAAAAAATCTGATGCAATATCCTTACACACGTGGGCTCATGCCTGGGCCCATAACCTGATAGAAAATATCTATATCTGACGAGCTTTGCGTGTATGGAATATCACATTTAATAACTAGACTCCTTCTCTTAATTATAATAGTTTTATTACTAGCTTTATAGCTTTATAAACCTTTCTATTATTACAAATAAATTTGCTTAAACCTTTCTAGACCTTTCTATAAAACCTTTCTATTAGTCTTCACACGACAAAGAGACAGAAAAACAAAAGCAAGTCGAAAAAGGGGAAGAGAGACACTCTCACACACCCAAATACATGATAAAATAATTACATCTCAACACAAATGCCCCTTTTTACCACAGTTGAAACATTCCATATCACTTTTTCCCCTTTCATATACTTTTCTGACATTTTCTTGACCTTTCCATCTTTCATCCTTTCTCATTTCACCTCTCAATTCTTCTTGTTTCAATGCGTACCGAATATCATTAACTGTAACATTTGTTTGTATTTCTAATATTCTTACATTCTTATCATATTCTTGTCTTAATCCTTTTAATATATACATTCTTAGTTCAAAATCTTCTATATCTCTTCCTAGTTGAACGCATTGGTTTCTCAGGGCTTCCGCTCTATTTATGTAATCATCCACATTTTCCCCTTTTTCCATCCACAGATTTGTTAGTTCACTTATTTTAATAGTATTCCACAGCTTATCAGCCTCCTTTATATGTGTATACTTTAATAATTGTGCCTTATCCATCGTATTAATTATTATAGCTCTAGCTGCTGCATTATTATCGTCCCACTCATCCCATAGTTTGAGATTACCTTCATAATTTGAATCATTTTCTTCTGGTTTGACAACAGGCTTTACCCCCATCACTTTCTTCCATAATTTTTTAGCTCTCAATACACCTTCTATTTTTTCACTCCATAGAAAGTAATTATCATTATTTAATAATTCTATTGAGGCCAAATTCCAATTTTCTGCCATCTTTTTATATAAATGTTAAACACGTTTTCTGTAATATACCATGTGCTCAATCTTTTTATCTCTTTTAATCTCTTCAATCCTTTTAACCACTGAGCTCTGCTACCATATTGTGAATAACTATTTCTTTATTATATAGTTCTTTGGTTATATTATATTTATTACTAATTACAATTAATCTTACAGTATACATATAATACTCTTTTAAGGTTTTACCAGCGACAATCAACAGCTTCTTAATACACATATATCTAAGAATATATAGAATAGAAAAACCCTAATTATCGAATTACGAGTGCCATCTATTGGCTTATAAAAACAATCTCACACTAACAACGATAGTGGCCAATGTCAGGGCAACGATCCTCTTTTGTTTTACATGCATTGTTTGCAAATTTGTTTGGTCTTTAGCATTGTTACATAGAATTCGATAAAACGTAGTACTTACAGGAGTTACAAAAGTAAGTAAACATCTTGAGTTTTTAGTTCCCATTCTGTTTCAGAAATGTATTCTTATATTATTTGTAGTCTATTATAAAATCATAGAGTTTCTTAACCATTTTGAAGCACTAAGGTTACATTTCCATTATATTAAAACATATTTTTGAAATTTTAATATCTGTTCGGTATTCGCGTATTATTTTTAGAAATAACACGACAAAATGTCTGAAAGGAAGCATTTAACAAATGAAGAGAGAAGAATAGTTATTAAAATGAAAAATGAAGGAAACACCTACAGAGAAATTGCTAGATTTTTTAATAAAACACCAGCAGCAATTTTTAAGATAGTTGGGGCTTATAAGGCTAATGGACGAGTTTCAGTTGCACCAAAATCGGGACGACCAAAAGTGACTAATGTTAGATTAGATAAAAGAATAATTAATATTTCTTCATCAGATCCGTTTTTATCTGCACCCAAAATACGTTCGAAATTATTAAGTGAGGGTAAAAATGCACCGTCTACACAAACCATACGCCGCCGATTGCACGCTTCAGGGAAACATGGTCGCGTTGCAAGAAAACTTCCATACGTGAATAAAAAAAATCTTAAAAAACGAATGGACGTTTATAGTAATCATGTCCTTAAGCCGGTTTCATTTTGGAAAAATATCCTTTGGACTGATGAGTCCATGATTAGACTTAATTACAGCCATGGTCGAATGTATGTTTGGAGGGGACGACATGAATTATCATCATACCAATGTGCTAAGCCCACATTCAAATCAATGGAACAGGGTATTATGGTGTGGGGATGCGTATCTTATTTTGGAAAAGGCAAAATTGTAATGTTAAAAGGAAAAGTAAATTCACAGGTCTATCTAAATTTAATGAAAGAGGTAATTATCCCAGAAGGAAAGCGACTGGTAGGGGATGATTTTATCCTCCAACAGGATAATGCCCCTATACATAAGGCCAAAATTGTTATGGAATATTTACGAGAAAATGAAATAAATATTTTGGAATGGCCTCCACAAAGCCCTGATCTTTCACCAATTGAAAACATGTGGTCTATCTTAAAATTACGTATTGCCGAAAGTAGACCACGCAATATACCGGAATTGCAAATTTTAATAGAAAAAATGTGCAATTATTTACGAATGAAGAGTGTAGGAAATATACGCTTTCCTTACCCGACCGACTAACGAAATTATCATTCCGAAATGGACATCACTGTGGATACTAATTGGTTTATAAAACCTGCGTTCACTTACTTTTTTAACGTACGATCACAACAAGTCCTTTGTTTTTATCTTTTACATAAATAATTTCTTAATTAATGTAAGTTCTATTAATGTAGTTAGTTAAGTATCGTTGCGTAGCACAAATAAATATTTAATTTATGGTACAAAATGAGATAATTTCGTCCGTTCAAAAGGTTTTTTATTTGAACGTCAAGTGTTTACTTACTTTTGTTACATACTGTATTTTATTAACTCACAATGATTCGATCGCCTCGAAGACCATACGGAGACTGCCTAAAACAAAAACTAATCGCCCCCCACCTGGAGTCACTCGCACATCGCGCAATCACTCAGTCAGCCATCCCGGCTCGCCACACATGTAAACGCGAACGCTGTTTTACAACATAGGTAGTAAGGCATATTTGCTGGCACGTATCAAGACCTCTGTCACGCTGTTGTCACATCTGTCATAATTGTAACCATCAGCAAAATGAATCGGCTCGAACCGAGATGTTGATTCGACCTGCTGTAATCTTTGTTGGGTCGAGTCACCTTGGGGTTCATTCTTTTATATAATTTTTTGTATTACTAACTACTGTATATGACAATGAACTGTAAGAACACCCGAGGCTTTAGAGCGCCTCGGATACTCATCTGGCAAATGTCACCGCGAGGCTGATAGGCGAGCGGGACCGGTAATTATTTGGGCGGTCGTAAAACAGACCCTTGAAGGCATTGCGTCGTGGGAGCGAGGGGCTCGCCTTCTTGGCTGGCAAGAATGTAACTTCGAGGCAGTCCATGGGAAACCATTGACTAGAACGTACAGATTGCGATCCATACTATATTGTGGTACTATAGCAAATATAAATATATATACAGGGTGGCCCGGGACTCACGCAGTATTTTTAAAAAAGGGGTAGCTGATGTGATTCTGAACGATTTTTTCCTTTACCAAAATATTGTTTAAAGCTTGGTTTTCGAGTTATTAACGAAATACACTGGCGAATGAGAGCGGCCGTATAGCGCGAGCTCAGTCACAATCGCGCGCGGCCGGGATCGGGTGCATCGAGGGGCGACGTACGCCAAATATTACAATCGTCTTACATTAACAATAGGGTGTGATTCTTCGTTATTCATCAATAACAATTAAATTAACAAGTCGTTTAATAACTGTTCCATACTTTTATTCGTTTTCCGAAACGAATAAAGTGTTTTATTAATTATGAAAAAAGTGTTTGGATGATTAATGTCAGAAAAGGGTAGTTAATTAAATTTACCTTTTCGTTAACTAATTTGCCTGCTTCGACGGTGTCTTGGCACTTGGTCATTGACCTATCCCCTTTATGCCATGTTCCGGCGATCGATACAGAATTGATTCGCACTTGTTTCCACACGCACGCGACTCGCATTGACGAACATGTCGAAAGTTAATGTGTGTGTCATGTGCGTTTGGAAACAAGTGCGAATCAGATCTGTATCGATCGCCGAGACGTGGCACAAAACATATGGTTACATACACATGGTTACATTCACATGGTTAAGATAGGTCAGGATCGGTACAATGACCAAGTGCCAAGACACCCGAAAGCAGGCAAATTCGCGGCCGAATGGATAAGTTTATTTCACTACCCTTTTCTAACATTAATCATTCAAACACTTTTTTCATAATTAATAAAACACCGTATTCGTTTCGGAAAACGAATAAAAGTATGGAACAGTTATTAAACGGCTTGTTAATTTAATTGTTATTGATGAATAACGAAGAATTACACCCTATTGTTAATGTAAGACGATTGTAATATTTGGCGTACGTCGCCCCTCGATGCACCCGATCCCGGCCGCGCGCGATTGTGACTGAGCTCGCGCTATACGGCCGCTCTCATTCGCCAGTGTATTTCGTTAATAACTCGAAAACGAAGCTTTTAACAATATTTTGGTCAAGGAAAAAATCGTTCAGAATCACATCAGCTACCCCTTTTTTCAAAATACTGCGTGAGTCCCGGGCCACCCTGTATATCTCAGTTCAACCTAAACCGTGCGGCTTTTATTAAAACTAGTCGTGCAGATCAATATTTGTTTACAAATGTTTTAAAAATATGTGTTAAATACTTTAATTTAACATACGTAAATATGAAGTTGAAGCGCTTTTTTCTACCGTTTTTTACTCATGTACCTGACCAATTATGGAACTGTAGAAGTTATTTTTCGTAAACCTCATGTAGATTGGAATAGAGGACAGTTGGGGTAGTAAGAACTCATTGTCAGTTTACTCTATTAAAACACTAACTTTATTCTTAACCTCGTCGACACACGACGTTACTCAAACACACAACGATTCACACGATTCTCTCAATACTCTTCACTTCACAATGCTCTTCACTACGATCCTTTCTCAACTCTGCCTCTTGCACGCATCATTCATTCTTTATATTCTTTCACTCTTAGTCTCTCTCTCATTCTATTCCTCATTTGCTCTCTCACTCATTTATTACACACCTCGCAGTCATTCCTCGGTGGTGATCGGTCCTGACCATCCGAACCCTTGGGCCGCTGTACCCTCCATGTACACGAACTTCTCAGGTACTCAGCCCCGAACGTACCATTCATACCTCGGAATCATTCCAAACACTCACGCAATATTTTCAAACCCACAGAATTGTTTGATATTTTTATCATTTGATATCATAAATTCTCCAAAAATAAATATTTTCCTTTATTTATGATGGTATAATTGCATTCGCAACAATAATTATTTGTATGGTCTAAAAGGATTCGGAATTAAGTGAACTTTCGGCCCGATTTTCAGAAGCAACGCCCCCTTTCTCCCGCGACGCGTCTGGGCCCTCGTGATCGCCACGCGACTCTACAACTAACAACATCCCTAGGTGTCCCCTACACCATCCCCCGCCAGCAACAGCGTTACATACTACGAGGTACGACATAAAATACACAACAGAATAACATTAAAAACTACCAAACGGGAAATACGCACATTTACATAAACAAGATATACACCACGCGTGCTATGACTACATTACAAATACTTCAATTTAACCGCACACTGCAAGTATACTAAATCTACTTCGAATTAAACGTATGCTAAATCTTAAATCCAACGCATTTCCTTATAGTACTTCCGGCCCCATCGGGTACCTCATGAACCTTACATTCTAATTCACTTAACAAAAACGCCGGCTTCACACGGTCTATCGACACGTTTACCTCGCGGTCGTTAATCCTAAGAAGAAAATTCTTTCAAACGGTCAGACACCGCCCGTTTGAAACCCTGCGTCCCGATAGGACGTACTCGCCCTGTCGAAATGTCGCAGTACACTTCAACGTCCGGCAGCATTCTCACCTTCTTGAACTGCAGGCCTCCTGGATTTCGCAACGCTGCCTTCAGTTCCTCGTCGGTCTGCTGAGCTTCAGCTGAAGCGCGGTAATCGAGCGGCGACACCACCTCCTCGATCCGCGACAGCGCCACCACGTTGTCCTTCCCGGACACATGCTGAATATCCGACGTGTACTGTGCTATGAAATTCAGATGTCTGAACTGCATGGGCCTACACTAGTCCGGCTTCTGGTCCAATGCGTACACCAGATGCTTGCGGTCCGTAAAAATCGTGAACTGACGACCTTCAACGGCGTGGCGGAAATATTTTAGCGCCGAACATACTCAATTGCGCCTGATCCTGCGGTTTGGGAAAATTTGCGATTACATCCACCTTCTCCTGCAAAGGTCTGATGCCATCGCTGTCGATTGAATAACCCAGGAATGTTACGCTGGGCACAGCAAATACACACTTGGCCAGGTTCCCCACCACGCCATACTCAGCAAATCGTTGGAAAACCTGTTCAAGGTGCTGCAAATGCTCCTCCTTACTCCTCGATGACACCAACACGTCATCAATGTAGCACTTACAACAACCTAGACCGCGCAAGACCTCGTCCATAAAACGCTGGAAAGTCTGGGCTGCATTTCTCAAACCGAACGTCATTACTGGAAACTCGAACAACCCATACGGCGTCGTGATCGCCGTCTTGGGTATGTCCTCTTCAGCGACAGGGATCTGGTTGTAGGCCTCCACGAGGTCGATCTTCGAGGAAACCGTACAGCCACTCAGCTCCTGAGAAAAATCCTCTATATGTGGAACCGGGTACCTATCTGGCACCGTCCTCGCTTTCAGAGGCCTTTAATCACCGCACGGTCCCCACTCGTTCCCCTTCTCAGCAACCAAATGCAATGCCACTGACCAGCTGCTTTTCGGCGGAAGGGCGATTCCTTGCTGAAGCATAAATTGAAATTCCCGCTTCGCCACCATCAACCTATCCGTCGTTGGTCGTCTGGGCTTACACGACATGGGTGGACCGGGCGTCGTGATAATATGGTGGACGGTCGAATGCTTCGGTTGCTTCAGCTGTGCGGGAGGCCTTGTAACCTCCGGAAACCTGCCAAGGAGGGCGCGCACCTCGCTGTCAACCACCAGGTTTGCGCTCCGAACCGTCTCCACCGCGCCACTGGTAACCACGACCGCCACGGTACACGTTTTCGTGCTATCCACCAGGCGTCGCTGCCTTACATCGACGAGCAGGCCAAAATGACAGAGAAAATCCGCCCCCAAAATGGGACGAGACACGTCGGCGACTATGAATTGCCACGCAAATTCCCTGCGCATGCCCAAGTCCAGTACCAACGCGACTCGTCCGTACGTCGCAATGGAAGTCCCATTTGCCGCCACCAATGTATAGTCGGTCCGTGCCCCCGGACCGCCTACTTTCCCTTTCGGAAAAACGCTGACGTCGGGCCCCGTATTCACGAGGAAACGCGCCTTCGTTGTTGCATCGGTGACGAAAAGGCGACGCATCAATCCTTCAGAGCCGTCAGTCGCCATCAACGTCCCTGGTCGGCATTTCCCGCCGGCTTATAAGAGCACGGGGGGCTACACCTAAACGCTTTTTCCCCAAATTTCCAGTGGAAAAAACACATCCCGCCCCTCCGTTTCGTCCTCGACAGCGACCTCTGTCGACGCCCCTGCTCACTACGCCCACGCGATCTTGAACGACCTCCGACATCTTGCGCCGTTAGCTTCGACACCAACGCCGCCAACTGCTCCACCAGGGCATCCATCCTAGAATCGCCTGATACAGCTGCACCCTAATGCGACCCGCGCGGTTCATGTGCTACGTGCATGAAGAGCTTCTTTCCGCGCGGCCATTCGTGAGCCATTTGTGGCTCCTTCTCCTCCCTAAGGCTTACGCCTCCACCGAACTGCCAACAGCACCCATTGGTCCAGCCCCCTGGATCAGCACCAATTCATCCGTGGTATACTTGCGAGCTTTCTTCCGCGTTCGGTCATACCGTTCCTTCTGTTTCTTCTGCTCTTCGGAGATATGCTCGCTGATATCTTCTCTTAATGCTGTTAGATCGAGTCGAACTAACTCTTCTCGTATAGCGCTTAATATTGGTCCTTCAGCTATCGATTTTACGTCGCAACCGATCAACGCTTTCATTGGCGTTGCGTTGATGCTTTTATTGTGCATGGCATTTATGGCACTCTGCACTTTCTTGACCTGCCGTACTTGTCGCTAGGGCGTCCACAATAGTTTTATTGTAGCGCTCGCACTGCCCATCTGCTCTTGGTGTAGCCACTGCATTAAGCATGTGTTTAATGCCGTACGTCTCGCATAATAGTACGAATCTGAATGACGTGAAACTCGTTCCTCGATCGCTTATGATCCTCGTTGGTACACCGAACAGATACATAAGATTTAACAATACCCTCTCAGTATGACGGGTCTTTTGACTTTTCACCGGTTCGATAATTGTAACCTTTGTGAACGCGTCTACCATCACGAGCCGGTACTTGTTGCCCTTCCGACTCGTCTCGAACGGTCCTATATGGTCAATGTGTAAGGTATGAAAGGGAATCGGTACCTTTCCTGTTGGGTTCAGCTTGCACTGTTTCTTCCCCGCTGTGTGCTTGTAATATGCGCAGCTCAAGCACGCCTTTACATATTTATTGACAAAGTGTCGCATGCCAGGAAACTAATAATTCCGTTGGATCCGTTCTAGCGTTTTTTTCGTGTCTAAATATCCAGCATCATCGCGACACAATCTACAAATTTGTAGCCTCGCGCTTCTTGGGACGACCCAACCCTCTGGTTATTCGATAAGCATCGATATAATTTGTTCCTTTTCAACGCGTTTTCCTTGAAATAATGTTTTGTCTCGGGGGACTTATAATTATTTGCCAATACCGTTCTAATTCGTGATAACTGCTCGTGCAACAATCCAGTCCGCTTCCGTAACGTCTACGTAGGCGACTTCAAGGGTGGTCGGCTGAGTGTTACGGCTGAGTGCACCCACATGTGCCATCCTCGGTCCTGGTCGGTACAGAATTTCAAAAGTAAATTCTTGTACTTCCAGCCACCATCGACCTATCCGTGGCAATAAATCCTTCTTCGAGAATGTTGTCCTTAATGCATTGCAGTCAGTTACCATTTTGAACTCGATGCCAAGCAGGTAGACTCTGAAATGTCTCAACGCGAAAACAACGGCCATCGTTTCCAATTCGTACGAAAGGTAACATCTCTGGTCCGCTGTTGTTTGTTTACTGAAATATGCAACTGCTGCTATATTTCCGTCTTCCTGTTGCTGCAACAGCATTGCTCCAACCCCTATAGAACTTGCGTCCGTATGCAATTCCGTAGGCCGTGTAGGATCAAATATGCGTAATATCGGTCTTGATATTAGCTTTGCTTTCACCTGACGGAAAGCATCTTCCTGTTCTTTTACCCATTGCCATTGTACGTTTTTCGCGTTAACCGTGTGAAAGGTTCCACAAGGGCTGCGAAATTCTTAATGAACTTCCTGAACTTTATACTTCCTAGTGTCGTTAAATATCAATCGATTTCCTCGTTTCAGCATTGTAACGTGGTCCTGCTGAAGGAAATCCCTTCCAAGTATCGCTTCGTAAGCCATACATTCGTCCGGTACGACAAAGGAATTTACGTTAGCGGTTACATTCTGTATTTTAACCGTGACCGGTGCCATTTGGTTTATCATAATTGATTGTCCGGCAAATCCTTGAAATATGATATCTTCTACCAATTTAGTCTCGATTCGACATTTCTTTGAAATTGACGCATGTATTACCGTGCATGCACTTCCAGTATTCACCAGCGTTTCCACTTTGTGTCCATTGATACGGACGTGCATATGAAACATGTTAGAGGTAAAATGTTTAACGTTCTGTACCATATTTACCTCTTTATGCGGACAGTTTTCTCGTTCATGACCCCCTCGTTTGCATAGGCTGCACTGGGTCCTCGGATTCCTACCGTCAATCGATTTGTGGCCTATCTTCCCACAATTATAACAAGTGAGAGGTAACCTGCTTCCCGTTGCGTTTCTGGCTGCCGTGGGCCCACGTTCTCCCACCTTCTTTTCCTCTTTGCGCGGCATGCTACTCATTGCTCGCATGAAGGCATACAGCTCATTCGGATCGGTATACTTCGCTGATCGCACTGTCCTGGCGATTGCTTCATCTGCGGTCCCATAAATGATCATATCGACGATCCGCTCGTCGGATAGATTTATGTCCAAACGTCGGATCAAATCTAACTTTTGGAAACAATAGTCTCCTAGCGCTTGGCCCGGCTTTGCCTCGTACAGATCCGCTTCTCGAAGCTGCTGCGAGAATGGCATCGCCCGTCGGCACTGTGCTACGAGATACACCATCATTTGTGCCCATGTGGTTACACTGCGCATTGTAGTTTCGTACCACTGATGCGCGTGTCCTTGCAATCTCGTCGCGATAAGACGCGTGACGATCAAATTGTCCCACGAAAATCGCATCGCCATGCCAGCTCGTCCACGTGACGTACCCAGTTTTCTATAGAGATGTTCTCCTTCGCTGGATCATATTTCGGCACCAGATTCTCGTCCCCGATGCGTACACGACCAGGCGATCTAGCCCGCGACGTGGAAGTTGCGTACTCACGCTTCCCGCTCCTTGCTCCGTACGCTCCGGTTGCACATCGTCGCGCACTTTTTCCGTGCTCGATTTACGATGTGGAGTACGCGAACGCGAACTCGAACCCGTCCGGTAATGGGTCCGCGAACGATGGTGTACTCGACGATACGATGGTGAATGCGAACGAGATCGCGACTGGGAATGCGATCGTCGATATGATCGTGCGCGAGATCGCGATTGACGTAAAAATTCCGTGTAAGACGGGTTTATAATATAACTCGCTATTACCCTGACTCGCGTTTATTTACGGGATTCGTTATAATATCACAAGATATTGCTCGTCGTCTCTTAGCGGTTGAGCTGAACGGACGTGTTTATTGAGTTCGCGAGTATCGCTGTGTTGTGTTGTGTTGTGTGACAGTTGGCGACCTTAACAGATAGTGACCTGTGTTTATTTACAGCGGATCTCATGCCCACCGCATGAGCGGCGATCGAGACTCCGTCAACATGGCTTCTGAGTACAGAGGTCTTAATACAGAAACCAATAACCTGACTGGCAAAATTTCTCCATCCCAACAACCCATACAGTCAACAACCTCCTACGCTTCAGTTACGAAAAATTCTATTTTTCCTAGCAAGGAACAAGCCATTATAATCGACTCAGTCGATGGCTCTACCATGACAGATTATGCTCAAGCAATTGCGAATATCACTAGCCCCAACGCCATTCGGTTTGCCCCACGAATTTCCAACGGTCGAATCTGCATCTACCTGGATAGTATAAGCACTGCCAAAAATATCGTTAACAACCACCCAAAACTACTTATCAAGAACACCTTCACGACTGTTAGACCATTATTAAATCCATCGAAAAGAATCATATTTTCGAACGTGTCTCCATCAATCCCCCATGATCTCATTGAAAGGATCCTAGAAAAGAACAACATCAGAATGACATCAAAGATGTCATTCATCCGAGCAGGTATTCAAGACGCCGGTTCACTCACGTCATGAGCTTCCGAAGACAGATTTTCGTTAATCCCGAACACGTTTCCAAAATTCCTGACTCTCTTCTTATCACCCACGACGATACTCAATATAGAATATTTGTATCTACGGACAAAGTTAGCTGCTTTATTTGCAAGCAAGAGGGTCATGTAGCGAATCAATGTGAAAATGCTACCAAATCAACAACACCAAGCAGGAATGAAAATATAGGCGCACCCGAGATTAATAATAATAACGCTGATCCCTCAAACATTACACAAAACGTTCATGTTTTCCACAGTGACAATCAACTCGAAACCTCCCAACAAGCAAATAACGTGACCTTAGTAAACAAGAGAGCTCACTCCACCTCAGCGGAATCTTCAGTAACTACTAACATCGCAGGAAACAAAACAGTTCAAACCATTGACCTCTCCCCATCGCAAACCATAAGTATGTTACCACCTGTGACTAAAACAGTGAAACGCAGGAAAACCATTAAAGTTCACAACATCAGTGAAATGATAGAGCCCGCTAATAGTAAAATAAACAATCCAAATTCCAACTACCCATTAAACCTAATCCAACTTACCAGTTTCCTTGAAAACTCTTTTGGAACTGAAAACACAGCTGAAGTGGCTTTGGAATACACTCGTGATACGTCAGCACTAATTAAAATGCTCACAGAAATCTACCCACTTCTCAAGGAACGCAGCATTAAAAACAGAATCCACAGGACAACTAAAAAACTCAAGGACTACTTAATAACTAATTCACCATCACAGTCAGACATCAATATCCCACTTCTCCCGTCTCCTTCATCGACTGACTATGAATCGGATGTTAATCCCAACGATCATTACTAACATCTTGTACAAACTCTTATTAACGTACCCAACTAAACTCTAAACAAACGCCACTATGCCAATAACCATCCTACAATGGAACTTAAATGGCTTCTTCCCTCGACTACCCTCACTACAATTGCTAGTTAATAAATATGATCCAGACATAATCTGCTTACAGGAAACAAACTTCAAACCGAACCAACCAATCCAAATCAAAAACTATAATGTCTTTGCTACCAACAGAAACTCGCCAACTGCTAGTGGAGGTGTTGCTACCCTTATCAAAAGTTCCCTAATAGCTGATGAAATCCAAATTAAGGTCAACATGGAAAGTATAACATCGAAAGTGCGATTATCACCGGATATGTCTGTAATCTATACCTACCAAACAGCCAGCACCTTAATGAATTCGAGCTAAATTACTTAATTGATAATTTACCAAAACCTTTTATTATTCTGGGAGATTTCAACAGCCACAACCCCCTGTGGGGTTCAAACCGATTAGACACGAGAGGCAAACTCTGGGAAAAAATCATTCTCAACCAGAATATAATTCTTCTTAATGATTCCAAACCAACCCACTTCAATTCCTCTAGTGGGACATTCAGTACAATTGACCTAACCTTATGTAACCCAAATATCGCCCACAAATGTGAATCTACTACGCTTTCAGATTTGTATGACAGCGACCACTTTCCAGTCATCACTAAAATCTCTTCAAATCAAAACAACAATCAGGAAGAATTTGCACCACGCTGGAAATTTGAATTAGCTGACTGGAATGAATACCGACGATTAATTGACCTAAAGCTACCTGCACCAGATATCAACCTCAACTACAACAAATACCAAACTAATATCTTAATCGAAGACTTTGTCACCTCTCTAAAAGAAGCTGCTGATCAATCTATCCCCAAAACAACGCGAACTAATAAAAAAGCTCCTCATAAAGTACCTTGGTGGAATGACGAATGCGAAACAGCAATTAAGAACACCAAGCGGGCCTTCAATAAGTACAAAAGACACAGAACATCAGAAAACTTAATCTCATTCAAAAAATATAGAGCAATAGCAAGAAAAACCATACGCCAACGTAAAAAACAGTCATGGATCAATTACTTAACCACCCTTAATACATCTGCTCCCTCTAAAGAACTATGGAATAAAATAAAAGCTATCCAAGGATCTAGACGCAAATCTAAACCTATTGTGCTAACCAGGCCTGATAACTCAATTATCACAAATAACAATGAAACCTCCAATTTATTAGCCGAAGCATTTGCTAAAAACTCTAGCGACTCAAATTATAACAACGAATTCCTCACTAACAGAACACTCTACGTAAATTCTGTATCCATCTCCAATACAATTAATAATAACTTTGATGAATTAACAACGATAAACGAACCGTTCAAGATTGAGGAACTGAGTTGCATTATTAAGAAATTTAAAAATACCAGCCCTGGTCCGGACGGAATACCAAATATCCTGATCTCCAACTTACCAGAAAGCGGAATAGAATATCTACTTAAGATCTATAACTTCATATGGAGCAATGGAGTTTTCCCAGTCTCATGGAACGAAGCGATAGTAATACCAATTGCCAAACCTGGGAAAGACCCCACTTCACCCGATAGTTACAGACCCATATCTCTCACCAATACTCTCTGCAAACTTATGGAAAAGCTAATAAATCGCCGACTAAGGTGGAGTCTGGAAATTAATAAAATAATCTCCCCTTACCAAAGTGGATTTAGACCTTTTCACTCCACAACAGACCAGTTAATTAATATCCAATCATTCATTTGCGACAGCTTACTGGACAAACAACACACTATCCTAATGTCAATGGACATTGAAAAGGCCTATGACATGATTTGTAGGAAACGAGTTATCCAAATTCTTGAAGTTCTGGGCTTCAGGGGAAACATACTTACCTTCGTCAAAAATTTCCTCAAAACAAGAAATATAAGAGTTAAAGCAAATAATACCTTATCAGAACCGAAACTTATTGTAAACGGCGTACCTCAAGGCTCAGTGTTGAGTGTCACACTATTCTTACTAGCGATAAACGAAATCGCCTCTGTGATAAAGGCTCCAACCAAGCGGTATATATTCGCTGACGATCTAACCATCCTTTACAAAGGCAAATCCTCGGACACCACCCAAAAAATCCTTCAAGACCTTCTAGACAATATCCAAGACTGGTCAATTAAATCGGGATTCAAATTCTCCACTTCCAAAACAAAGTACATGACTTTCTGCAAACAAAGTAATCGACCGAAAATTAAATTACTCCTAGGCAACACTGAACTTGAAGAAGTTAACTCACTCAAAATACTAGGTATGACTTTCGATAGCAAACTCTCATGGCAGACACATATCTCTGCTCTTAAGAACGAATGCAACTCCCGACTTAACATCCTCAAAATAATAGCGGCAAACTCCTGGGGAGCTGACAAACAAACCTTAATGAACACGTATAAATCCATTATCAGACCCAAAATAGATTACGGATCAATCATTTACGGATCAGCAAACAAAACCGTTCTACATAGATTAGACCCCATCCACAACGCTGCATTAAGAATAACATCTGGAGCATTCAGAACCAGCCCTATCTACAGCATACTAAAAGCTACAACTGAACCAACCCTACAATTTAGAAGAAAACTACTCAGTGCAACCCAAGCAGCTAAAATCTCATCTTCTCCCAACAAACCGTCGCACTCCAATACTTTCTCTTACCGAAATATTAATAAATACGTGAAATATCCAAACTCCCCAAAACCCTTTTACTTTAAAATTCACCAATATCAAGAGGAATTACAAGTTAAAATCGCCTCCTCCAGCCTACGAAGATTACCTTCAGTGCCACCTTGGAAAATCCAATGTATTGAAATAGACACATCCTTATCAATATACCAGAAAAACGACACATCGCCAGAACTCTTCCGCGCGGAAACAGCTGAAACTCTTGACAAACACCAAAACTACAAACATATCTACACAGATGGATCAAAAACAACTATGGGCACAGGTTATGCAGTTTACTCCTCTGAATTTAACGTTAAAGCCAAACTCCCAGACAATACATCAGTCTACATTGCTGAACTTATCGCCGTCTATCAGGCCCTTAAAATTGTCCTCAACAAAGCCTATCAAAACGTCTTAATACTTACAGACTCCAAAAGTGTTACATCAGCTATTAAAAATCCAGAATCAAATAATGAAACTATGTTACAAATCTTCGAAACTCACCAAAAAATTCTTGAGAGAGGCAATAAAATCAAAGTTATTTGGATACCTGGCCACGTCGGAATAACTGGCAATGAAAAAGCTGACCAACTTGCCAAAAAAGCTGCAAACTCTCAAATTTTAACTAATGAAGACAAACTACACCTAGAAGACCTGATTAGAGAAATCAAAAACAAACTGAAATCTCAGTGGGAAGACGAATGGAAGCAGAGGGCTCCTAATCATATTAAGAATTCCACGGACAACTTTTTCGATGACCAGACAACGACCCTCACTCTTCTGAGAAGAGAGCAAGTGGCTATCTCAAGAATTATAATTGGCCATTCCAGAATTACCCACTCCTACAGACTATCAAGATCTCCAGCCCCCCAGTGTGAAGTGTGTGACACTATGTTATCCATTGACCATCTAATATTACAGTGCCCTAAATATGTCTCCCTTCGCAACAGACACAATTTAGGACCCTCACTGAAAGACAATTTGAAAAACAGCAAAATCCGGGATCTACTTAAATTCGTAACAGACACCGGTCTGATTTGCCAGATATTGTAAACCCTACTTACCCTTGATGTCGCTAATAACCTTGCAGTTGATGCGACAATAAACTCTAATTTAAAAAAAAAAAAAAAAAGATATTGCACAAAAATGTCAGTTCTGTTACATGGTATGGCCCTATTCAAGTAGAGTCGAATTGTAGTATCTTTGATTCTCTTGGTAGATGTGTACGATTATTTACATAGAGTTTACGCGGATTGATATTCGTTTCGTATAACATTCTGGTTTGTCTCTAACTTGGTTCCGGTGATCGCAGCTGTGGTAGTGGGTAGTGGATACTAATGTGGACAATTTTATCGAGATAGTGGGCAAGTATACGAGGTATCTTTTCTTTAGAGAGTTCAGGTAATATTGAAATTTTAATTTTATAGAGTAATTCGTCAGGGCAAACTCGGTTACTACATGTACTGGAGTGGTTTGTTCAGGTGAAACAATACCTTGTAGATAATCCGTGAAGGTTGTAAGTATACGAACGAGGGAACTAATGGCGTAGTTGAAATATGATGGGCGTAATCCTGTGGATATTGAGTTTTTACCAAATGGGTTTGTCATCGGACTGGTGAAGTTAATGCAGATCTATATGGATTTCTTCAGTACATCTGTATCGATCAATCAGTTGATTGAGTGGGTACGATGGGTACAGTTTCCAAATTTACAATGGGTAAAGGTATGGTATCAGGATTTCTGGTAAAACTACCATGGAACATGAACAGGTTTCTGTTACTTTCCTTCATGTAGGTAATGGAGGAGGGTAGGTTCATCGTCTGTCATTCCAAAGGGTAGAATCTGGGTCACATTTCGGTTAACGTTTCCTTTCGTCGCAGATGTATCACACTGCTTCGTTCCTAGCTTGGAGTGTGTTCCGACAGCATGCACCTCAGTGCGCGTCTCTCTTTCTCATTTGTGTTCCGGCATGTCATCCGGTACCGCACTTAACCTTTCTCTGCCTGGTGCTGACGGCGTTGCGTCCAGAACAGCACCATATCCCGACACCGAGTGTGCACTAGCCGAGACCGGGCCGGAATGATGGGATCTGCAGCCTATCCGGTTTACCGGCCAGCGGTTTCGAACAACAGCTCCGATGTGGGTGAACACAATCCTTGCACAATCTACGTCCTTTGCGTAGCTACTCGCGGTCGCGTAGAGGGATGGTTCTACTCTTCACGAAGATGACTTCATGGGAGAAAGCAGGAACCTCCTCTTTTATCTGGGGTATGATATTTGTCAGGACATGTATCGTCAATTTCTCAGTCTTTATCAGGTTCATTTCCGCTTTCGTTTTTGCTACCGCCTTCCCACGTGTTAGGAAAACGGAGGCTACGAATTTTCGTTCTGTCTGGGTAGGATTGAAGTCCAGAGAATCCGAGGGTAACAGCTCGCCGGCGCCTGCCAGTGCCACACACGAAAGCTCTGAGTGGGTTTTTGGATAATGTGGGTGTTGGGTAATGTCTCGACTTTTGTTCAAGCCTCGCCAAAGAGGTTCTTTCTGGTGGTTGAACACAACCGTCTGTACGTCCTTTCCTCCTCGACACAACGTTCTCGTTCGATCTCCAATGATAGATATATACAAGGGTACCGAAACGTCGGAAAAATGTCTTACTCGCACATGCATTCGCAAATTCGAAACACGTTATGCAATGCACGAATACTCGACGAGACCCAATATTAACGCAAGAGCAGGACGGTGTGAGGGAACAATCAAATGAAAGACAACGACAGGGGAGGTAATCACTTTCTGATCCCTGGGGCAGTAACGAACATCAGTACTTCTCCGGGTCCTCTCGTTTGCAATGTTCTCTTTTGGAAATCAAATTTAAATTCTACTTGCACATGTGTGCGGGGAATTTCTGAGAAACAGCCATTTATTTACTGGGAAATTTTATAAGAACGCGTAGGCGAGCAATGGCTTCCATCGAAACGTGGGATAATGACAGAAAGAAGTTTCAATTGGGTCAAGGACTCTTCTGCAGGTTTGACGGGAAACATTTTAACGCTAGCAAGATCGTTATTGCTAGAAGAACTACTCGCCTCGGGGTGTAGGGGCTGTGATGAAACCTATGGGGTCCTCCGAGCACAATGCTGTTTTTAGAGCGCTTTCGAAGTTCGTGATTCCCGGCATGCCGAGATGCGCGCGGGTCGTGGGGTCACGCAGACCGTCTATGAGTCCCAAAACCGCCGCCATCTCGAAGCTGTTCGCGTCGTACTCTTCCCGAGCAATTTCGATCATGCCTTCCAATTTGTGAAACACGTGGCTTAGTGAGAGTTGGTTGCCAAAAGCAGCTTTCAACTGGTCGACCAATTCCTCGACCGTGGCTGGTCTTGGGTTTCCCCTAAAAAGTGCGTCGGCATGTCCCACTATTTTGTTCCTCATGAGCCTAAGGAGCAGCCATTGATCCTCGGATTTTACTGAGCTGTAAGCGTTCCTGCATTTGTCTATGAATCGCGTGAGGGAGCAGGAGCTGCCATCGAATTGAGGGATCGTATCCGCGACGAGATTTAGCTTGTATCGCCCGTTATAGTAAGAAGTACTCGTACCGGGGAGACTCAATGCGTCGAACTCACGGCGTACGTGTGGAGTTATTCGCGAATCCGGTAAATCCGCGACAAAGAATCGTCCGCTACCACTACTAGCGATACTGCGCATGCCTCTGCGTTTTCGCCGCGTGACTCTTCTCGGGAACATATTCGGTACCGCGGTTTCCGGTGTAATTATTTTAGAATTTCGGACTCACTTTTCGGCGGGTTTTCGGGAGATTGACACTCGCGATTACACACCGTTGACGCGAAATTCACTTTAATGTCCCTATGTTACCACTCCACTGGCTCTGTGTCTGTCGATGATGTGGTGTTCCTCTGTCGTTTCCTTGATTGATGAATTGCAGGTCAGCAACAGCTATCCGTCGGTCGTAATTTCTGCCTCGATGTCGTGGGTGGAATTCTCGTTGTTTGTCCTTCAGGTCGTCTTGGATGTGCATGCGATAAGCCAGGATACTCGGCACGGCCGTAGTTTACCGCTTCTCTCCGATATTTATCCTTGCTCCTGGAGAAACCGTGTAAAACCCAGGAGAGAGGGATTGCACCGTTGATGAAATGCCTTCCACAAGCCGGCCGCAGAGGATGAATTTTCCAAATTGTCCTCTTCACTTTTGAATATCCCACCGCTGTCACCAATTTTGTTGCGCCGCCGATTGGTGGGATATGGGGACTTTGTGTAGGTTCGGTTGCCCGTGGAGCGCTGAACCGCTCTGCTTGTGGAGAAGCGCGGAATAATCAAACACAAGTTTTACTGTTGAGAAAGAACGACTATTTATTCGTACTTTAGCGTTAAAGATACTGCTTGTTCCAGGAATAAACAAGTTCTGATGAATGAGGCTTCTTCTTCTTTCCATTTCGGCTATACTGATTATATATGATTATATATGATTCGGGTGGAGTGTATCCGGTGGCGCGCGTATTTTTGTAATATTGTTGGTTGGGATAGGTTGAGCTATTTATGAGGCTGTTGCTTTTTATGTTTCGAGTGTTTGCCCAGTGATTGCGGATGAGCTTGAAGATGAAGAGGTCTATTCTGATTAGGTTGGTGAATTCGTACAATTTTTGGTTGCTAATAAGTTTGGTGTAATTAGAATCGGGAGGTCTGTATTTGTTTAAGCAGGCACGGAGGCATCTTCTTTCTAAAATTCTCAGGTTTTCCATGGTGCTTGCGGAGATGTTAAACCATATGGGGCAACCATATGTTAAAATCGGTCTTATTAGGGATTTGTAGCAAATGATTTTGGCTTTTACGCTTAGTGTTTTTGAGTAGAAGGGGCGTTTGTGCGCGGCGAATGCTCTTTGGGCTTTGTCAATTTGTATTTGTATGTGGTTGGTGTAGTTTAATTTAAAATCTACGTGTACGCCTAAGTAGCGCACCACCTTTTTATGAGAAATTTTTTCCTGTTTGTTATTATTGTTGAATAGGTGGAAGTTTTTCGAGTGTATGCGTACGTCCTTGTTCGCGTTTGAAATGTTCGATATGTATGGGCGGAATAAAATTGTTTCGCATTTATCTGTGTTAATCTTTAGCTTCCAAGTGTATAAATGATCTTGTATTTTGGCGAAGATTTCTTGTAGTTGTGTTTTTAATATTGACGGTTTGGTGTGTTTTATGTATATTAGTAGGTCATCGGCGAAGGTTATTGCGAATTTAGTGTGGTCTTTATTTAGGCCGTACATATGGAGTAAGTTGCTTATGTATATGCTAAACAGGATTGGGGAATTGACTGTTCCTTGTTGAAGTCCGTTCTTGATTTCAAAGGTTCTAGAGGAAGTTGTTTTTCTTGTCAACGACAATGAAATTTTTTTCGTGGAACATGTTCCAGATCATTTTTGTAAGGTGTCGCGGAAATTTCTTGTTTATTAGTTTGAAAAACAGTCCGTCTAGTCATACTGTGTCGAAAGCTTTTTCTAGATGTATGAAAAGGGCTCCTACGCATTCATTCGCGTTTCGTGCCCAGCAGATATCTGAGGTGAATTTAGTTAAGGCGTGTACTGTGGAGTGTTGGTGTCTAAATCCGAATTGCGTCTCCGGGATGACGTTGTTGTCTTTCGTGAATTTTACGATGGAATCGTTTATTGTTGTTTCGAAGATTTTACTAATATTCGCGAGGAGGCTGATAGGGCGGTAATCCGCTGGGGAGCTTCCGTTTTTTCCTTTCTTTTTTATTGCAATTAGTTTGGCTGTTTTCCATGCTGTCGGGAAGTACATTAGGTTGAGGCAGTTATTAAACAGGATGGTGCAGTTGTATATGTACTGGGGAGGTAGGTTCTTGAGAGCTATGTTGGGAATGTTGTCGAAGCTGGAGGATTTTTTGTTATTTATTTTTTTAAAAGTGTGGATTAATTTTGCGTATGATGTGAAGTAGTCTGTTGGCACGTATTTTTCGTCCGAGTTGTCTGCTGTGTTGGTGGCGCCGAATGTGCAAACCGTATTGCTATTAGTTTTGGAGTTTGTTACGGTTGTCTGTGGGGCAGAGATCTATGAAGGCTCCACTGGCTGGGAAGGATGGGATTTCTGTCCTGTACAGGGAGATTCCGTAAGTAATTTCGTTTTCTTGGACCCATTTATTTAGAGCGGTGCCTCTGCTGTTAACTGTTACGTTTCCCCAGGTCTGGTGTTCCGCGTTTAGGTCGCCTGCTAAGATGTAGAAGTTATTTGGTTTATGGAGTTCTAATTGGTGGAATAATGATTTTAGTTCTGGAGTGAATTCTTTCTTATTGTTACTGGTTGCGTATCCCGCGATTGTGAAGAGTTTGTTGCTGTTTTGTAATTGTAGTTCTATTGTTGTTGATTCGAGGCATTCATTATTATATGAGTGGTTAAGGTGGATCTGTTTGTACTTTATCATAATTTTGATTAAGATGCCTGTGCCGCTTCCTTGCTTAGCGTTGGGTCTCTCTTTTCGGATGAAGTTGTAGTTGCTGAAGCTTATTTTGTGGGTGTGGTTCAGTTTAGTCTCGGATAGGAGTACAATGTCTGGGTTATGTTTGTTAAGGCAATCTAGGAGAGAATCTCGTCTTTCGTTTCTAATTATGGAGTTTACATTCATTTGTATTATGTTGAGGTGGTTGATGGAAAGTTTGTTGAATGGGTGGATTTGTGGTGGAGCGTGCGTATGCATTAAAGGTCGACTCCTAGCGTTTCTGTTATGAAGTTAATTCGGTTAGTGTTAGCTTCTACGCTTTTGATTGAGTTGATCATATGTTTGATTTCTTCTAGTGGGTTTGCCGGGTGTGAGTCTGGTTGGGGTTCTTATCTGCGGATTCTTGTACAGTAGGAGCTGTTTGGTTTTTCGCGATGGTTGGGAATTGTTTGTTAGTGAGCATTGCACTGTAGGATATGCCTGGGTTGACTGTTTTTTGGATTAGTATTTGTTTGCGCTCTTTTTCGGCTTTAAGGAATTCGACCCTTTCGTCAATTTTTTGTTTCAATTTAGGGCAGCCTCTGTAGGAGGCTGGGTGGCCAAAGCTTTTGCAGTTGACGTAGTACGGTTGTTCGGTACTTTCACGGCGTTGCGCGTACATTCTCCCGGGTTGTGGGGGAGGTTGCATTTGACGCATCTGTAAGCTAACAATAAGTTCCAGTTAAACGCGATGTGGCCTATTCGCTGGCATCTTTTGCATTGTACTCGGTCTTTTTTTGTTATTTTCTCCCAGTATATTAGGGAGTGTAGGACTATTTTGATTGATTTTAAATTTTCTGTGTTGCTGTCTGGGGAAAGTTGGACTATGTATATCGAGAGGTTTCTTCCTTCTAACTGGGATTTTCTCGTTTCAAATTTTTTTCACCGCCGTGAATTGAAGGTTGGCATGTTTTTATTTTGGAGCTCTTCTAAGACGTTTTCCGGTTCGAAGTTTCCTTCTAGGTTCTTTAGTAATATTGATATATTTTTTTCTGTCTTTGGTGTCTAAGAGAAGAAGTTAATATTGTTTTTTTTAAGTATATCCCGGGCTGAATGGAAGTTTTCTATGTTTTGCATTTGTAGGAGGTGTTTATTCGTGCCTATTTTCTTTGTGAAGAAGTTTGTCGTGTTGTTAGATATTAATTTGATTGTAACGCTGCTGGGGGTGTCTAGAACGGTAGTGGGGGGTGGTCGCGATTTATTTGTGTTTGTGTTTGGTACGGGGATGGGGTCGTTAGTTTGTGTTTTTGTTTTTTGGTGGGGGTGGGGTTGGTTTGGCGTTTAATATTACCTGTCGTTGGGGGGAGGTTCGCTGGGTGTTGATTGTGGCTGCTTGTTCTCACATGGCTCCCTTTTGTTTTGGGTGCTGGTCTTTTGGCTGCAGCTACCTGGGTCCAGGATGTTGAGTCCATCGGCGTTGGTGTGTCCTCTTGAGGGGACGTGGCGTCTACCTGCGGGCTGGCTTCCTTTGGTGGTGACTCAGTGTGGGTCGATGGTTGGGGATTTCCTATGAGTTTGCTGTTGCGGGCTCGTTCTTCTTCGAGCTGTTTCGACAGTTTTTCCACTGTCTTGTTCAGGTTGTCGATGATGGCCATGAAGTCTTTTATATTTAGAGTATTCATGTCCGTGTTGGTCGTTGCTTTTTTTGATGTAGGCGTCACTATCTTAGTCGGTGGCATCTTTTCTTGGTTGCTTGTGCTTTTTTGTGTTTTGAAGTTTGGATTAGGGTTAAGCCCATTTTTATTAATTTTCTGTTTTAATTTTTGACTGAACTCTTTGGATCGTGCCGGGGCGCTTTTTTCTGGTGGGTTTATGTCGGCTATTATTAGCAGTAGATCATTTACGTTCTTGAGCTTCACTTTGTTTATTCTTTCACTCCATGTGTTTTTTGAGGAAACTTCCTTCGTTGGTTGGGAGGGAATATTCCCTTGTGTGTTATTGACTTTGTGGAGATCAATTTTCACTGTTGGTTTGCACTGTATAATCGGTGCTTGAATAACGAAAGGCGTAAAACTGCACTGTGTAATACCTCGTATGCTAAAAGCAATTTACTAGCTCGGTGGCTCGAGAGGGTACGTCGCACAGTGGTGCCATTTCCCAAACAGCTGGCCAAAATTCAATTTTTGAAGTATATAGCAGCGGTTTTTTAGTATAGCAGATTTATTGTATATACACTTGTATATACTCGCAAACGGTTTGGTATACTGTGGATTAAACTTTTAATTACATCTGGGCTAATATTGTTCCATTCATTATATAGAGCTTTAATAAAAGTGGTTTTGTTTTTTCTGTCCTTCACGGTAACATTTCTTTTTAAATGATCCCATAAATGTTCGATGGGGATCAGATCCGGACTTTGTGGGGGCCATTCCAATAGGTTTATGCTGTTATTTTCAAAAAATTGAATTGTTACTTTTGCCTTGTGCTTCGGATCATTATCCTGTTGAAAAACGTATCCATTTTCCAATTCCATTTTTTGTGCCGAAATGTATAAATTATTTTGCAATATCTCAATATATTTTATTGCTGTTAATTTGCCGTCTATGATCACCAGGTTTCCAACACCGTGTACACCAAAACACCCCCATGTCATAATGGAACCTCCTCCGTGTTTGATTACAGTTTTTACATGTCCCCTTTTAAAACTTTCGTTGGCCTTCCTCCAGACATACTGTCGCCTATTATTATTAAGAACATCAAATTTTGATTCGTCACTCCAAATAACCGATTCCCAGAACTCAGTTGGCTTTTCTAAATGCTCTCTTGCAAATTTCAGGCGTTTCAGTGCATTAGTTCTAGAAATTAGTGGTTTTCTTCGACACACACGCCCATGTAAACCTGCTTCTTTTAAACGTTGTTTAATTTGCGTTAAACCTATTGGCAACTCTAAACTCTCTTTTATTTCACGAGTCGTAATTAAAGGGTTCTTCTTTGCTTCGCGAACGGTATAATTATCTTGACGTGGCGTTGTTTTACGTTTTCGCCCTGTTCTTTGCAGAGATTCAGCATTACCTCGCTCTTCAATCCGGTCACAAATTTTTTTCACTCCTACTTTTGAAAGCTTGAACAGATTTGGAATCGAAGACAAAGAATACCCCTCCTTCCTAAGCTCGCAGATCCTCAATCGATCGTTCTCCACTTCTTACCATGCTTAAGAAAATATTAATCGGTTTTAGGTTTGATAGGTTTACAAATACCGACAAATGTTTCACACATATCTCAATTGCTTCAAGAAAATATATAACAATGCATATTGCAATGATTATTTAAAAAAACCCAAGAATTATTCAGGCGTTAACTTACTTTCCGACGATGAAATTTGTTCCTCTTGACTAATGGACTTCACGAAATAAAGAATTCTTTGTTGAAAACAGATGCCATCAGTAAAAACAAATCACGATCAATAGTACTGATCAATACTGCCATCAGTGTTACAATTAATAGATGGCTCTCATTCCTTTTCGCATAATAGATACTTTTATGCAATGCGTTAACTTACTTACCGACGCGACTGTAGTTAATAATTAAAAACAAATTAATGTAAAAAAACATACCCCAAGGCGACTCGGACCTACAAAAAAGTTTGCGGCGGCTCGAATCAACATCTCGGCTCGAGCCGATTCATTTTGCTGATGCTTATGTTATCATTGTAACAGATGTGACAACAGCGTGACAGAGATCTTGATACGTGCCGGCAACTGTGCCTTACTGGTATCTGTGTGCACGGATCACGTATTCACGTGTGAATCGCCGTTCGTAGTGTGAAATTATAACCTAGATTTATTGACTGATTTGTATTTTTATCGACCCTGACGGTAACTTGATCAAATTCACTACAGTGTACCATAAACGCCACCGATGGAGAATCATTGAACTATTCTTACGTCGGTCGCGTGCAAATCGTATTTTTGATTCTCCGCTTTCCAGAAGTGATAAATTGTGAAGAATCGAATTTCTGTGATCTTGTGCTAGTTCAAGGAAGAACTAAAGGGTGTTTGAGCAGTGAATAAATCATTAAATCGTTCAATATTTGCTAAATGTGAAATGTGCCCAGATGTCTGCAGCCATCTTGTTGCCTACATCATTGTCTGTCCCAAGCGTGTCAGTTTAAGAAACACTATTCTTCTCAACGAATGGTGTTTATTGGCGTTCAAATATACCCTTTAGGGCTGTGGTGAAGTCTACCCGTGTGTTCTATATCCGCGAAAGTTTGATTAAAGCAATTATCGAGACAACAGTTCAAAAATTAGAAATCGGGTCTCCCTGTCGCGCATGGCGTATACGTCCATGCTTTCCGTTGTTTGTGTGAGTGCACGCAAGCCGGTCATGGCGCATGGAGTCGGCCCCCATAAGTTAGTCAAACCTAAGACATCCGATACCTGGGAGGCGGCGGGTCACCAGCCATCGTCTGTCACCCAGGTTGGCGAGTCCCAAAACACTCTTTGATCACACGTAGGACTGCGTCCCTATCATAAATTATACACAAAGACCATAGTACTTCGCCATCAATATGTATATTTTTATTAATTCATAATAAATGCTTACTTCAGTCAAACGGTACAAGGTAATTTAAATTATATTATACATATATTATAAAGCATTTAACCAGAAGCATCGTCCGACATTATTTTGTTACTTTCTTCTTCTTCAAGCGAATCCATTCTTTCTTCATTGATACAGTACAGGCAGATATTTTTTACGTGTGGTGCGCAAGCTGGCTGATTACAGACATCGCATCGCGGTTCCTGCTTTTTATCAGCGGATCGTGGGCAAATGTAGCAGCGTGGTCGCTTACTGTTAGATCTATTTGCCGCTGTTCCTTCGGCTGTTGAAGTTTGTCTAAGGTTTCTTACGTTATATCCGATTTGATGAATAGCGACTTTTACACTTCTCTTCATTGCCCGTGGATTCGATAATCGCTTCAATATGTAATCTCTTACTAATTGCATAGTCATCTACTTCAAAAATATTTTACGTTCGGAGTTTTTGGGCTGATTGTGAGTGAATAATTGTGAATTGGCACATTTGTACATGTTATAACTAGCTATACCTGCCACATCAATCATATTGAAAAATAAAACCATGGGCCATCACTTGGTCTTTCTTTTGCAGGTATAGGTTCGAACTAATTTGGCTAGTGTGTCAACCCGTCCCTTCGTTTTATTATAATCCAATATGATGTTGGGTTTATTTGAAGCGAGGTCAACAGTATCATCATTGTGTAGTGTGGATAGTAAAAGTACATTCTTGTTTGGTTTCGGAACATAACTTACCAAAGTGAGATGATTGTCGAAGCAAAATTTTGAAGAATTCGCGGTCCTCTTTCTAATTTTGCCCTTGTTCGTAAATTCCTTAGGTAAATCTGGTTTATTTGAGCGAATCGTTCCAATTATTGTTGTTTTTTTCTGTAGCATCTGTTCTGCTAATGAACAACTTGTAAAGAAGTTATCCATCGTTATGGTTCGACCTTTATTGATATATGGTGCAGACAATCGATGAACTAAATTTAATGCGTAATCAACTGAAATGTTTGCTTTCAATGGGTACGAATTCAGCGCATCGCAAATCCAAAAAATCGTAAGCCCGTATTTGCCTGGCTTTGATGGCATATACTGTCTGAATGAACATCGCCCACGAGTTAATACTAGTTGTTCATCAATACATGTTGCTATTAGACACTATTATAAAACGGATAATATAAACGAACTGTTCCGCTTCGAAACGGCATAATAATGCACGCCGAAATTAGAAAAACCAAACAAGTCACACGCGCTCGCATACATTGTTATGCGGGAAATCCTCTAAAAAACAAAGAAATGCAATATTGAATACGAAATAGGAATCGTTTCGAAACTGTAGACAATAATATGGACAAAAAAAATTTGGGGTCAATTTGCCCCCAATGCACCAAAATATGCTTGGTTGGCTTAAAACTATCGTAGATGCGTCATATATAATATTTTGTGATTTACAGAGTGTCTTTGCGCTTTCGATTTAGAGAGCGCCTTTGCGCTTTTGATTTAGGGGGAGCGCAATTCGCTTTTGATTTAGAGAGCGCCTGTGCGCTTTTTTGATTTAGAGAGCCGTTGGATCTCACAGGTTGTTTGAGTCGTCGAGGCTGTTGTGTGTAGATGATAACAGATGTACTGTTCGTCTCGATATTCATTGCAATCGGACAGTTCTTTTCCCGAATCGTTGTTAGAAGAATGGAATGTGCTAATCCGTTCAGAAGGGCGTACAAGTGGTAAATTAGTTCTGACGATCTTCTTGTTTTCAAAAGAAGGATTAGTGATGGCAATTAAAGTTTCGTTCTTATTTATTACATTTACTAACGCGCTGAGAGTGATTAATGCTTCTTTTTGATCCAGTGATTGGTTTAGAATTATTCCTTCTTCTTGGTTAAGAGGGTTAGTTACTGATATTTTTGCAACCATTTCGGATCGAGGGTTAATTGATATTAAAGACACGTCTGAGTGTTGATTTATGTTTTATTGCAAAGGAATTGGAAACGGAATTGTTCCGATTGAGATTGAAGAATTTTGGAAATCGATTTTAGAATTCTGTGTATTGAGAAAGTCCTGCCCCAAAAGACCATCGAATGGAATACCCGTGTTAGAATCGAGAACTTGAAATTTACAATAGAACAAGTATCTATGAACTGATAGGCTGAGTTCCGTTTCTCCAAGAGTTGCGATTGGCGCACTGGCGTTAATACCAGTGCGCCAATCGGTTTAGGGTTGATAATTTTGAAATTACCGATGCTCGATTTCGTTACTAAGAACACAGATGCTCCTGTGTCGATTAAGAATTTTAGAACTCCAACGGGGGAGTTTGATGGTGTGGATTCGAATAAAATAAATGTCAACTCGCTATTATTCGAATAAACATTATGAAATGTAAACGAGCTGAGGTGCGACGTAATATTTGATACGTTGCTGGTCGGAGACGTTTGATCAGAATAATTAAGATTTTGTTCTGGAGATTCGAAATGTTTATCGCTCAAATGAACATTCGAATGTTGAGTATTTTTAATATTCGGTCTGTTCTCGCTAGTTCCATTCCGTCGGACGTTTGCGGCAAATCTTTTTATGCATTCGTCGATGGTAGGTCCCATATTTTTGCAATACTGGCATTGAATTTGACTAAATGCTTGGTGAGAATTTTGATTTGATCTTGAACTGTTGGATTGACTTGAATTTTGCACTTGATTAGAATTTTTATATGAATTTTGAAAATTGCTTTGTCTGAAAGGTTGTGCCTGTTGTGAAAAATGAATAGTTTCGTGATGTCGAGACGTTACAGGGTTCGTTCTAGAATTTCTATACTGCAATAAGCGCATCTTGAAAAGGTATCATAGCGAATTCGAAGGGCTTTCTTTTCCGCTGAAGCGACGGAAAAGGCTTGATTAATTGTTTGGAATTCCCTATAACGAAGCATTTGTGAGGTCTGGGAATCGAATGAATCGATTAAGAGTCATCTTACAATTAGTTACCATTGCGACACTGCCGGGTAAAATACTTTCGTCTTGTTCCGATGTGTGAACAGCTGCGAGGATTCGAGACGAAAGGTCTTCGATCCTTTGAAAAAATTGTGAAACATTTCCGTTTTTGTTTTGTACTATTGCATTTAATTCCTCAAATAACTGACCAAGAGATTTTTTGTCCTGGTACAAATTTAAAATAAGGTCAGAGACTCCTTCCCAAGTCGTGAGATTACAATGAATGTCGATTTGTTCCCGTGATTTACCCGCAATTCGACTTTTCACGTAGAGTAATAGAGCGGATTTTTGAGTTTCGGCGGCTAGTTCAAATACTCCGTGGACTTGTTTTACGAAACTGCGTATTTTGTATCGGCCGCCATCGAATTGTTCTGGGATTAGTTTAACACGTTCCGCCGGCGTGTAGTGAAAGGTACTATTTAGGCATCTCTGGACTTTATTCACATATTTGTACCACTGTGCAGGATTATTTATCGATAGTTTAGCTAGTACTGGGATTATACTGGGGAAAATATACTTATACGACTTATTAGTCATTGTCATAGGTCCCACGTGGTCGATGTGGTATGTACCCAACGGTGCATCTCCTTTAGGGATGGGCATAAGATGGCCCTCTTTTTTTCCCACGCTTTCGTTCAATCATAATACACTGCAGGCAACAATCAATTACCTCCTGTAGCTTTTCTACTAACTTTGGTATATAATAATCATTTTCTATGGTCTCTCTCATTTTCCTCAAACCAAAATGGCCATTCTCGTGTGCTCTTTTAATTATTTGAAACTGCAAACATTTCGGGACAACCACAACATTTTTGCCATTACGATGTTTCTTTAAAATAGCATCTTCGATAACGTACTCTTCATACGATTCTTTATCTAACACTTGACGAATAATTTGCAGTTTCTCGTCACTTTGCTGTCTTGCTTTTATGGCCGCAATTAAAGTATTGTCTATTACTAGAACGGGCAATCGACTGAGTGCATCTACATGTCTAAGCTTACTACCCGATCTATGTTCGACGTCATATTCAAAATCACCTTTCAAAAAACCTTTGCCGATAAATCTTTTTTCGTAAGAGTTCTTTTAAACGCGTCGCAATCTGTGACTAACCTAAACTTAATTCCTAGCAGATACACTCGCAGTTTCTTTATCGCATTAATTACGGCTAAAACCTCCAACTCGTACGAGTGATACCGTTTTTCAGTGTCCGAGGTTTTCCTACTATAATAGTATACGGGATGGGACATTTTCTCTTCACTTCGTTTTTGCAACAAAATCGCGCCGTACCCCTCTTTACTTGCGTCTGTGTGTAATTCAGGAACTGCGGTGGGGTCATTAATTCGCAAAACTGGTTGTGTTGACAATAGACTTTTCAACGTTGTAAACGCGCATTCCTGTTCATTGATACGCTGGACAATCGCGGCTTTCGCCCAAGCTCAGCGTCCACGCTTCTCGCGTCGACTGGGGGAGTTTTCACAAGACAAAGTACACGAGGAAGTAGTGATGGGCACCATCGACTAATTTAAACTATCGACTAATTACTAATTAGTAACGATATACTATCGAATAATTAGTCGATAGTTTTTAGTCGATAGTTTTTCGCTTATTGGTTATGTCTGGAGTCTGAACTACAGTTACTCTCACTCGTATTCGTACAGCACACATGCGTTTAGTATAAATGAAAAAGAACCACTTTTCTTAGGGATATTCTTTATTTAGCTTTATCAAAATGAATTATTATACTGTTTTACACCTATTTACACAGCAGTTTTACTTTTCATTGTTTAGAAACACGAAAAATAGAAAAAGAATGTAACTATCCATAAAAACCATCTCTCAGCCGTATTCGTACACAAGGGAAAAACGTATTTCTGCTATCAAAATTCGATGAATCAATACTTTGTTTGATAACCCTTGTGTCTAATTACTTCAAGTAATCTATTTGGCATAGATTGAACCAATTTTTTTGTAATATCAGCACTAATATTCTTCCATTCCAGGATTAATGCTTTTTTGAGTTGGTCCACGTTACTTATTTCGTATTTCCGCATTCTAGTTTTTAGTTCTGCCCATAAATTTTCTATCGGGTTGATGTCTGGGCTTTGTGGAGGCGTTTCCAATAGCCATTCACGAGTTAAGCGAGCTTTGTGCTTTGGATCATTGTCTTGATAGAAAATGAAATCTTTAGGAATTCCCAAGCGATTCGCACTGACGTGTAAATTTTCTTTTAGAATATTAATGTACTTATGCTTATCCATAAAGCCATCAATAATGTGCAAATTTCCAACTCCAGTGGCGGAAAAACACCCCCAGACCATGACGTGCCCTCCGCCGTATTTCACTGTAGGCTGGAGATTTGACTTCTCAAGGCTGGTATTTGGTTTCCGCCATACAATTTGCCTACCATCAGATTGAAAGACATTAAATTTGCTCTCATCGCAAAAAATAACACGCTTCCACGATTCATATGTCCATTTTATGTATTCATTTGCAAATTGTAAACGTTTTCGTCTATTTGGTTCACTAATATATGGCTTCTTCCTGGCGACTCTTCCATTATATCCATATTTCCTCAAAACGCGGCGAACAGTTTCATCACTTACTTTTTTGCCTAATTGATTTTCTAACTTTGACGCAACTTTCGGGACACTAATTTTAGGATTTATCTTAATTTCTTTTAAAAATTTTCGTTCGTCACGATCAGTTAGTAGCTTTCTGTTGAGATTTCGAACTTTATTTTCTACTCTATTTTCAGTTTTATACCTTTTTATAATATATTGAATAGTGGACCGACTTCTTTTTACAATGCTACTAATTTCTTGTAAACTTTTTCCATCTTCATGATGAGTTATAATCAATTTTCGTAGTTCAATTGACGTTTCTTTACCTTTTCTACCCATTTTGCTTCTTAGTAAACAGACTGCTTTTGTTGAGACAAAAGAATAACTGCCGATTGTCTTTTGTTTTGTGTAGAATAAACGGGGAATTCCCGATAAAGTATAAAAATTTTCTAGGACTTATATTCTTGTTTGTATGTTGGCTGTACGA
Source organism: Nomada fabriciana (assembly GCA_907165295.1). Taxonomy (NCBI): domain Eukaryota; kingdom Metazoa; phylum Arthropoda; class Insecta; order Hymenoptera; family Apidae; genus Nomada; species Nomada fabriciana. The sequence continues at coordinate 14,772,170 of OU015689.1, forward strand.
ATACGGCTGAGAGATGGTTTTTATGGATAGTTACATTCTTTTTCCATTTTTCGTGTTTCTAAACAATGAAAAGTAAAACTGCTGTGTAAATAGGTGTAAAACAGTGTAATAATTCATTTTGATGAAGCTAAATAAAGAATATCCCTCAGGAAAGTGGTTCTTTTTCATTTATACTAAACGCATGTATGCTGTACGAATACGAGTGGGAGTAACTGTATGTCATGAAATATTGGTGTAGTTACTATTTGTAAATTTATTAGTTCATAATTAAAGTTTCAGGAATCTAAAAGGTAAACAAGTTTATTTAACAATTACTAATATTTAAATTTGTTATAAACTATTTAATATTGGCACTTAAAGACTAACTTACCAAAATTTTTGAGATAATCAATCAGGTTATAAGTAATATTTTTCTCACTTCTTGAAAATATGATAGCAGAATTTGTTGATTGTCATTTATGTTGTCATTTATGTTATGTTTATGAAGTCAATTTATGTTGTCGCATTTTTTCTTCTAGGGCAGATATAAAAATTGCTATATTAGAAATTTAGGAGTAAAAGAATTTCCTGTAAAAAAATGTTTATATAATTACCTGATATTTAGACCTATATTAAGTCTATTCCATGTTGATATTTAGGAAAAGCAGCTGATCCAAATTTTTGGTGGATAATCTATTTCTCCTTTCAGACATAATCTGGCCAGCTTTTGAAAATACTCGTTCGGAAGGTACTGAAGTAGCAGGCACAGCTAAGTATTTGTCACTTATGCCTTGTAATTGAGGCATTGTTTTTTCATGCTTTTTCCAAAAATCAATGGGATTACTTTTCATTGATTCATAAGGCAAATCTAGGTATTGTGCCATTATATTGGTTGCACTTTGCAAAGTTGTGCAATGTTGTCTCGTTAAGTGCGAAATTTTTTGAATATGGAAGTTCCAAAACTCTGAATCGGTATTAATTTCTTCAAGTGCTGGTCTATTTTCTTCAGTCTCCTGTTCATTTAATACCGTTGTAATCTCTGATTTTATTGAATTTATAGCAGCATGTGCGTTCCTATCATCTTCAAAAATTGCTGTTTTAAATCTAGGATCCATTATTGTAGCGCTTGTTGTTAGAGCATTGCTTTCCATGTAATTAAACCTAATTTGAATGTTATTTATGAGATTGATTTTCAAGTCAGCCCATGCCTTGTGTTTGGAGCAATGTTTTCTATTGCATTGTATATGCCTCGTATTAGGGGCATCACTTTAGATGCTGTCGAATACTTTTCTGCAGATAATTCTGCGGTAACATATTCTATTGGTTTTAAGAGTTGTATTATGTCTTGTAACACTTCCCATTGTTGGGCATCAGGCATCGTCGGGCACCTGTGTAACGATACGACAGCTGCCGATATCGGAACTTTCAAGGCTAACAGTGTCTCTACCATCACAACAGATGAGTTCCATCTTGTACCAACATCTTGCTTCAATTTTTTTTTTGCATCCCCATTTGTTCTTGTATTTTTTTTAATTTGTCCGAGGCTGTCACACTCATTTTAAAGTGGGCAACCACGGTACGGCAAATTTTTAATACAGTTACAATTTCTGGAATTGCGTTTATTGAATCATTCACAATTAAATTTAATACATGTGCTGTGCATGGCAAATGTAGATAGCCTAAGGTACGTACAGCACCTCTCATATTTGCAGCATTGTCCGTTACGACTGCAACAGTTTTGTTTACTATATTGTAGTCAGTTAAAATCTTTTTTATTATTTGTGCTATATAATCAATTGTATGGCTTTCATTTAAGGCGGCAGTGGTTAATACATTTGAATATAGCTTATTTTGAAGAATGTAATGACTGGTAACTGTTAAAAAAGACTCTGTATTTAAGTTTGACCATATGTCTGCTGTAATTCCGAGATACGTGGTAGACCCTGTATACGTTATAATCGACTCGTCTTCTTTCTTATTAATACTTAAAATTTCTTATTTCTTATCAATGTAAAAGCGAGGACGAAAGTATTCGTGCACTGTAAATAATTAAATGCCTTTTTTAAAATTAAACGGAAGGATTTGCTTTATTCTGAAAAGTTTAAAGGATTAGTTTACAAGATATTTGGGAAAATTACATAATATCTTTAATAAAAATTAAAGTACTGCATTTTATAAATATCAGTAAATAGTATACATGTTGAAAATGTTACTAAAATCGGTTAATATTACTCTGAGTTTCAAATGATTAAAAGGTTTGCATTAGTTTGCGTTATGCATAATTGAATTTACACATGCTTAATGAATTAATTATTCAATACCGCTATCGAAGGCACATATTTGATAACCTCATGATAAAATGTATTCAAAACTCCCGCAACTTAAATTCAGTTTATCGGCAGATTCTCCAATATTCATGCATATATCGTGTATACATATACACAATTCAGTAAATGTATCGATGGTCCAAAGTCCAAACGACTAATATTAGTCGTTAAGGATTCGATGGTTTTAACGACTGAATTCGTCGATAGTTTTTAGTAACTACATTCAGTCGATGGTCCAAAGTCCAAACGACTAAATCATTCGATGGTTTTAACGACTGAATTTTGTCGATAGTTTTAAGTAGCTACATTCAGTCGACTAAATTAGTCGTTAGCCGATACTATCGATAGTCTTAAAAATCATTCGAATGAAAGTAGTAGTTGGGTACTATCGAATAATCGATAGTTTTTAGTCGATGGTGCCCATCACTACGAGGAAGTCGTCGCAATACTGGACTGGGCGACCGAGGTTGCGCAACGACGATATTGCGTTGTTCGCGGCGTCTCGCCAGCGGCGGAGGTCTCGCGGGTTTTTGAACGCAACGGCCGGCAGGTAGTTCGACGCTTCAATGTGCATAGCCACAAGACGGATCTAGTGCTCGAACCGCGACACAAGCATCTCCCATCCGACCTTGAAATTGGCTTCGGTGAGATTTAAGCCTTGTAAGGTTTCTAGAGCATCATCGCGCAAGATCGACAGAAGGTAGTGCACGCGGTCTACGTCGGACAAGGTCTGGTCACGGTGGACCATGGAGATGAACGTGTCGCGGAACCTCTCCCAGCAATCGATGCTCCCGTCGAAGGTCGGCAGGCCGATTTTCGGGAGGTGCGATGTGGAGCGAATTGGAGGATCGTGAGACTTACTGGTAGCGGCTTCTGCATGGTCCAGGATCTCCGCCATGAAGTCCGCTGCGTCGTGGAAGGCCTCCTCGCATCGCAGGAACTGCTCCTCGCTCCAGTACGGCAGGGTGGGCTGAGCCTTTCCCTCGGTTTTCACCGCGATCTCCATGTCCAGTTCCTGGCTTCGCGCGAAGCTCTCTTCGAGGAGGGCAAGTCGTTGGCTGGTGACGGCTGGCGTCATCCGGGCTTGCCCCAGTTTTTTAACCCTTTGCGGCCGGATTAAATTTGGAGATGGGTATCGTACTGGTCGGAATTAATTTCCGTCGATAGAGCAGGGATACATAACACGCAAGTTTACGATGTATAAACAAGATTTAGTAATTCTTTTGTGAACTTTAGATACAGGGTCTACCACGTATCTCGCAACCCGTGCGCGCGCGAACTTGTGTAAATGGCAACGTCGCATTGTAGGCACCTGGCGCTGCGATCGCTCATCAGCGAGTTTCCCCTCTAGCGTACTCACTGTCATCGACTTAAGCTGTTGCCAACCATGATGGTAACTCTTCAGCATTAGCCGTTAACCGAGTAACAACTCTCATGTGTTACTAACCAGTAATTTAAGCTGTAAAACATACTATTGTAATACGCCATAACCGACCTCAAGACGAGGTTGATTGTCCTTCAATAAACGGTATCAAGGCAACCAGTGCTTACTATCTTCAAGGGCAAGTAGAGCCCAGCGACCAGTTCTACACTGGGAACCAGAATCCTACAGCATGACGATACAGGCGTCATCTATGAACTGCTGGTGAAGGTATAAGGTTTGGCAAGATTTGAGACTGGCCTGAGATACGTTTTGGGTTATGAATGGGCGAACGAATGGTTCGACTTCGGCTGAACTCGGACGCGATCGGCAGACACCGCACCGAAGTCAACCCCAGGTCAGTTGCTACCTGAGGGTGACCGGTAGATTCTTCAATCATGCGGGGTTTGTTTACGTACATCGTATTACCCGTATTTACCGTGGTGGCCACAATCCACCCGATCCTTCTGCCGGAAGGAAAACTTGCTACGGTCAGGCCGATAGACTTTGGGGTTCTCGAGGACTCGCACATTTACTGTTCGCAATGCCTTATGCCCCTCTTATTCAATAATGAAATGTGATCCAAATTATGTCGTCTTTGGACTCATTTTCATCAGAATAATGTCACCAATGTCTGGGAATACGTTTCATAGCAAAAGAATGAGCAATTGCAAAGTTTCATCGACGGCCAGAGAAAAGGCCAGCTAGTGAAAGAAAGAGAGGAAAGAAAGGTCGGGCGACAGTAAAAGATTGCATAAATGCCTTTGTATCTGTGAGGCAACACTACTGCAATGATGAAACTTTTTTATACTTATTCATTTTGTTCTGCAAATTTGTTATGATTTGTTATTTGATATTGTTGATGTTCTTATGCTTAAAATGAGACTAAACACGATACAATTTGAATCACATTTGCGTTATTAAATTACAGAAGCGGGTTGCAATATAAAGCAACATATTACTTAATATATTACTTTATAATAAAAATATTGGTAAGCAAATATTGATCATTATCATATACTTAGGAATTAAAAAAAAATGATTCTAAAAAAATTATACCCGACGGGGATCGAACCTACCAAGAAATTTCCAGCCGTTCAGCAACTATGGCTATGTCCGGCAGGAATCAAAATCTCGGCTCGGCCCGATTCATTTTGCTGATGGTCAGGATTGTAAGAGATACGGCAACAGTGCGACAAAACCGAAAATTTGGCAACTATGCCTTCTCACTTTCGGTCAGCCTCAGGTAGCGACTGACACGTGGGTGACTTCGGTGCGGTGTCTGCCGATCGCGTCCGAGTTCAGCCGAAGTTGAACCATTCGTTCGCCCATTCATAACCCAAAACGTATCTCAGGCCAGTCTCCAATCTGCCAAACCTTATACCTTCACCAGCAGTTCATAGATGACGCCTGTATCGTCGTGCGACGTTGCCATTTGCACAATTTAGCGCGAGCATGGGTTGCGCGTTAAATGGTAGACCCTGTATATCTTTATTCAATACACTCATCTTGTGATATGTTTTTGTATAAAAATTATGTTTTATAATTCTCCTTCGTGTGATATTTTTTAAAACACCCTCCTACATGCAGGCGAGGTTTTCGAGTGTATGTATCGCAAAAATAATTGGTTTGGTGCCTTCCACCCTTAATCTTCCTGTTTGAACATACAATACAATCTTTACTTTTTACATTTTCACAATGCCGCAATATATGCAGTTTTCCATTAAGTCTTTCTTCCTTATCGGAGGTCGATGGTCTTCCTGGTTTTGAATCTGCTCCGTCACGAAAATCGACCAGTTGTACCACCAATTTTCGGATGAACATAGAATGTGGCATAGGTTTCCTGTTCTCTCTTCTAGCTGACACCTTATATAACATGTAACTATTTATTGCACAAACCTCTAATCTCCAGAAAAAAAGTTTTCGCCACCATTTGCACGATTTTCTCATAAAACAATATGAACTTGCTAATTGGTCAGCCTTATCCACACCTCCCATATTCATATTATAATTTATAATAACGTTTGGTTTGATAATGTTGACGGTCCCAACTTGTTTCTTCCTTCTTTCTATAATTGTCGTACCCGATGTATCGTAACTGCTTAGTATGGTGACTATTCTTTTATCCTTCCACGCTAATAATAGAATATCGCCTGATCGGTAGGCAGCGACAGTATTATTTTTTGTTACAGCTGGTTTTTTAATCACAGCTGGTACATATTTCCTGTTTGTGTTAATTGTGCCAGACAAATAACAGTTTAGTTTTAGAAGTTCCTGCGCTAATGGCATCCCTGTAAAATATCTGTCCGTAAAGATGTGGTATCCCTTTGCTTCGGGATTTGCGGGCAACAGCGGCAATGACTGCCTTTTTCGCACGCCACTTCGCATGCATTACACGAGACAAAAGAAAAGCGAGGCCCACCACCTTTCCGACATTTGGCGGAAAAAACCGAATAGATCAATCGTAGTCGCCGACCCCGACCAACCGATCCCTCATGTATTATGCACAATTCAGTTTAATAAAAGTGTGTATGTACTTTATTTTATGCAGGGTGGGCCTGATCCCATGCGGTATGTTTTAAAAAAGTTTAGCTGAGGTGATTCTGAACAACTTTTTCCTTGACTAAAATATTGTTTGAAGCTTCGTTTTTGAGTTATTAACGAAAAACACTGGCCAATGAGGGCGGCTGTTTAGCGCGAGCTCAGTCACAATTGCGCGCTGCCGTGATCGGGGGCATCGAGGAGCAACATACGCCAAATATTACAATCGTCTTACATTAACAATAGTGTGTAATTCTTCGTTATCCATCGATAATAACGTAATTAACAAGTCGTTTAATAACTGCTCCATACTTTTATTCGTTTTCCGAAACGAATAAAGTGTTTTATTAATTATGTAAAAAGTGTTTGGATGATTAATGTTAGAAAAGGGTAGTTAATGAAACTTGATCATTAGATAATTGATAATTAGGATTGATCAGCGACTCCTGTGTACACCTCCTAGCCAGCATTAGCGTGAGTTCATTACTATAGATTCAATCTGCATTATATTATGTTGCAATAATGGAAACGACACCGAAAGAGTTAGCTGTATAACGCGGCCATATTAAAAGCTCGCTTTCGCGGTTCCAAAAGTATTGCGAAACCTTTGGCCAGGAGGGCTCGGTGAGGCGCTCAAGGAACGTGTCGCAATGCGGACACATTGCTTGATAAATTCGAAGATATTCAAGATCAGATAGAGGCGCTGGTCGCGGGAACGGGTCAAGAGGGGACGCAGGCGGTGGAACGCGACGATTTCGGGAATTTGTACTATGCATTGATCGCGACTGCGAAACAATGTATTGTTTCGATTACGTTGCCAAGTTTCGATGGTAGGTAGGGGAGACCGGGGTCGAAAGTAACATTTTGACTTTGAACTACAATTACGCAATAACTATTACATTAACAACAATAAATTTTGTATTAACGTCTTCCATAGTTATCTGACATTATTGAGATATTTTTTTATTGTTGTTTTTCATTATTGTGTCATTATTGTTTTTCTTACCATTTTCGGATTTTCGGATACTTTTTTACTTTTTTGGTTCACTTTTTTCCCCCGTTTTTCTTCTTGTTCTGCCCTGATTTTTTCCCTCTCACAAGATTCAGTATAAATTGTTGATTTTCTTTTCTTTCTACCTCTATTTGAGTCTATCCGAGGTAGAGCTTTCGGAAAAGGTCTTACCAGTTCGGGCGTGAACTCGTGATTTATTTGTTCGATGACTTCATTTCCGTTAACAGGTGACGATAGTAATCTGTCAGTCACATACGATGGAGCGTAATCTAAAGGTGTAAATATATCACTATTGAATGGAAATATTCCTGTACATCTAAAGCCTGCTTGAATATTGTTCATGGTCATAGCCATCGGAAGGGCTACTGCAACTATAGATGGAATGTTGTAAATATTCATAGTCTTCCCTGGATTGTTTCGCATCCAAGCATCTGCCAAGGTATTAATTGCCTTTTTCAGTGGTCCATATACTGATCGATCTAGTGGTTGTAATTTGTGTGAGCAATGAGGTGGAAATGACAAGACTACTATACCACTTCCGGAACAATAATCAAGTGCTTCAATTGAAATGTGTGATGGATGGTTATCTAGCAGTAGTAGGACCTTTTTCTCCTTTGTTGCTGCTGTGTATCTTTGAAAGTGTTTCAAAAATATAAGAAAATCCTTCTCTTGCATCCACCCACTGACGTTTCCACTTCCGATGCATCCAGTTGGACCATCTCTCACAAAATGATCTTTATACCTAAGTCGTGGAAATATAAACATGGGTGGTATGAAATTACCAACGGCATTAATGGCACAAGTTACAGTGACTAGCTGCCCTCGTTCAGCGGATGTCAATGCTCCAACTTGCTTGGATCCTTTCTTTGCAACTATCCTGTCTGGTTTTTGAACCGTAGTGACGCCCGTTTCATCAAGATTGTAAATATCTTTCGCTTCAAAATGATATTCATCGAGAACCTTTTTTAAATTTTCAAAAAAGGCGACAACGTTTGCTTCATTGAAGCTAGTGGCACGGGATAGACTGGTAGGCTCTGGACGTCGTATAGACAATTGTGAGTGTCTTTTCATAAAGTTTGTGAGCCAATCTTTACTGGCCATTTTTTTATTCTCCCACTGACATGGCACAGGTAATTTATATTTCTGTGCAAGCTCATATGCAAATCTTCTTATTTCTTTTGAACCAAACCCATAATATATATCCGCAGCTCTTATTAAATACTTTACCATTATTTCTTCCTGCCTTTCATTGAAAATTCTATTCCATGGTCTATAACCCATTGTCACTGGAGAAGCTATTCCTTCGTCTAAAGCTTTCTGTTTTTTCTTCATATATCTTGCCAAAGACACGTGGCACAATTCATATTTTTTAGCTGCATTGCGAACAGATAATCCATTTTCCATGATATCATCATAAGCAGCTTCATATATTGAAATATGTTTTGTGCCCCTATCGGTTGTCCTAACTTTCGTACGTGGCATTCTAATAAAAGTGTAATCATAATTTGTATTTGTTGAAGAAAATCAAATTTATAATACAATTTAATAAGAAGACTTACCTTAGTAATAGCAAAGTAGTGTTAAATACCAGCGGATGATCTTTCGATCGTTAATAGTCGTCAACTAATAGTTGTAAGTTGTTGCTTGTCAAAGACCAGCCGGAATATTCAATATCTCGACACTTGTATAATTGCGGAAGGAAAGAGAAGTGTTGCTCTTTTCGTGTTTCTTTACGAATAATGACCTTATTAAAAAAGGTGCTTGCTTATATGCTAATAATGGACACGTAGTGTCGTCCAATCAGTGGGCCCAAGGGTTGGACGTGGTTTTTTCGGTAATTAAGGTTTACGATACGGTAATTACTATTCAGAGACAATTCAGCGAGTTGTTTTATTGGTAAAACGACCGAGGATTAATATGCCAGATGTTTCTGAATAGGATTGTCAGGTATCGCATTGTAAAAATAGCGAAAACATTACATTGTAAAAATAGCGAAAACAAACGTTACTTTCGGCCCCGACTGCTGTTGTTACTTTCGACCCCGACTGCTGATGTTACTTTCGACCCCGACTGCTGATGTTACAATCGCCCCCGACCAGTCTCTTTGACTTAGATTACAAATCATTACTAACGAGATGCTCAAAAGTGTTAAGTAATAATTAATATGTTATTTAGAAGGATCAACTTACATATTAAAAAAAGGAATAGCACATACCTGGTCAAGAAACATTTATATCACAATTTTAAGGCACTAAGAAAAGATTACTTTAGGTTAGCGGAAAGTCATTTTGTTTAATATATATATTAATTGCGTATTTATATTATTAGGACATGGATGTGTATAGTTCAATTGTCATTTGGCATCATATATCTAAAATTTGCCGGAATAGCTACAATAGATTTTGAATTATTAACGATGTTACTTTCGCCCCGTGTTACTTTCGACCCCGGTCTCCCCTACGAGCGGTGGATTCAATTCCGGGATACGTTCGAATCATTAATTCATGATAATGATTCCTTGAGAAATATACAGAAATTCCACTATTTAACTTCTACGTTAAAGGGGGACGCCGCGAGGGTGAATTAGTCGTTGGGTGTGTCAGAGGCAAACTACAATATCACATGGAGAAATCTGAGAGATCGATTTGAAGATTCGCAAACTTTGATTCGTAATCATGTATCGGGATTATTTGATTTACCGTCGGTCACTAAACCATCGTTTGCGGGTATTAGACAGTTGGTTGACGATACAAACAATCATCTACTCGCATTAAAATCATTAAACGAACCGGTTGATGCGTGGGGTACTCTCGTCATTCATCTACTAACTTCGAAATTAGATCACATAACGAAACGCGAATGGGACAAGCGGTTGATAAGAACGTCGGGCAAACCATCGTTCAAAACTCTGACAGAGTTTCTGGAACAACAATGTAAATATCTGGAGAGATCCGCACCCGATAAGGTAACCGGGCCAACCAAATCGAGTGTCGTCGGTAAGAACCATCAAACGACGCGCACCGTGTCATATGTTGCGAAGGTGCCGACATGCTGCCACCTATGCAAAGGTGAACATGCCTTGTATCAATACGAGGTATTTAAGAAATTAAATATTGCGATGCGCCGGCAAAGGGTGAGCGAACTCAATGTATGTTTTAATTATCTATGATCAGGCCACCGAGCGGCGAATTGCGGCCGAGGAAACTGTAAAATTTGTAAGCGAATGCATCACACGTTGCTACACACAGACGAATCGACTGCGAGGGTTTCGAGGGTGCAATCGGGGCAGGTGGACGCGGTGTCATTGACGCAGACCGACAAGGGTGCGGACGGGACGCTCGTTCTTTTAGCTACTGCCGTCGTTTTCGTGCGAGGCAAGGCTGGGTTTAATCACGAGTGCCGCGCGTTGCTTGATCCGGGTTCACAATCGAATTTCCTCACACCTGAATTTTGCGATAAATTGCGTCTTTCGTACACGCCGTGCGACGGAACATTATCGGGAATCGGGCAGATAACTAGCAACGTGAAGCGCCAAGTTCGAGTAGATTTACAATCAATGCATACGAATTATGCAGCGACCATCTCGTGTTTCGTTATTACACATATTACAGAAGATCTGCCGAACGATCCTGTGAACAGAGCAGCGATAACGATACCTGCGCTCGCGAAAAATTGATCCTTTAATTGGCGGCGAATTGTTCTGGAACCTACTTTGCGTCTTTTAATATAGCTTTGTACGAAAGCTTTTTTGTACGAAAGTCAACAGTTCTCGGGCTCGCAGAAAATATCAAAAACCGCACCTTACGGAAGTGATTATTACAAGTGTAGTGTTTAAGATGTGCCAGAACAATTTATGTAGGATGCAGAGGAAGGTATGTAAGGTTTTTATGTAAGAGGAAGGTTTTTATAATCTCGTTAGTTTCTTGAACCTAGAATATAATCAAGTCACATAATTTTCAGTTTGTAGTTCGTAGGAGTTACAGTTTACTGCTTCTCTTTTTCCTAATTTTTCTCAAGCCAAAGAAATTTTTGTTATTCTTGGCTCATTTTATTAGCAGTGGATTTTGTTATTATGGGTATGTGTACTTCAAAGCTGTTGGAACTTTTATTGCATTTGATCGAAATTCAAATAGAAGTTTTTAGATAAATGTTTTACCTTATTGTCAGGTTCTTCCGGGATTACAGTGATCACAAGGAAGAAATTGTTCGAAATCATGCAAAATTGTTAGTGTAAAGATTTCGATCATAAGTTGAATTTTATGGAGGATTATTTGTTGAAGAAACAGAATTATTCGGAAACCGAAGTGAAAGACGTTAATGAGCAACTTCACTTTCTGAAATTAAAGTTTAGGGTCTAAACAAATGATTGCATAAATTTTGTGTTTAATACATTTTTTTTGTCCAATAAATATTCGAATATATTGTTTATCAGCGAGATGGGTCAAAGCAAAACGAACAAGTCATGTTTTCTGTCAAATGAATGAGAAATGGCTGAATGGAACTATTAGTCTTCCGGCTGCGAAAAATGTTCGAGGGCGACCAGGCAAATCATTTTCTGATTCGAGCGAACGAAGCAAGCGCAGAAAAACGGAATCCATTCGTAAATCTGTGGATGAAATTAAGAACGAGTGGTCATATAGCCGCATCACAAATTGTTCAGACAATGAGCATTTGCCCAGTGAAGCTTTATTGTACAAAATAGCTTACTCTAAAGTCCTACAAAAAAGCAGGACCAATTAACGCCTTTTGAGGCGTTATGTATGTTTATTGAATCCAACCTATCCCGTAAACAATACGAGACCATTAGTTTAACAAATAGAAAATTTTATCCATGCTACACACTATTGTAGGGAGCAAAAAAGCAGTGTTATCCGGATCCCGAGTCGTTTCGAGTAACAGAAACTCATGTAGAAATAAATTTACCATGTCTGTTGAATGATACAGCTGTTAGATTGGTACAATACTTAGCAGAGGTATTAGAAAGCTTTCCAGAAACTGACTTGGAATTGGAGTTAATAACAAAATGGGGTTGTGATGGCTCAAAGCAAGCACAATTTAAACAAACATTCGATGAAAGTTGCAGTTCGGATGAAAATATTTTTCAAAGCTCGCTAGTACCACTGCAACTTTCATTAACATCGAATAAGCACACGTCATTTGGCAAAATCGTGTGCCATCATCCCCACGTTATTGCCGACCGATTCGAATTCGATTTTTAAAAGAATCGATTGATGTCGCAAAGGACCAAGTGAATTATATTAATTCGCAAATATCCAAATTGACCGAAACACAAATTGATGTACCGAAATTTTTTAGAGTTAAACATACTTTGCTGTTTACAATGGTTGACGTCAAAATCTGCAACTCGATTACGGACACAAAGTCCACAAATAAATGTTATATATGCGCAGCCTCATCGAAAGATTTTAATAATATATCAAATGCAAATCCAAAGGGAGACCTTGCAGTTCGGCTTGTCAATTTTGCACGCGAGAATTCGGTTCCTTGAGCACCTGTTACACCTCTGGTACAAATTACCGTTGCAAAAGTGGCAAGCCAGAACTGAAGGCGAAAAAGCGGTAGTACAGGAGCGGAAACGGAAAATTCATAATGAATTTAAGTGTCAATTCGGCCTTAATATTGACGTTCCCAAATCATGTTTTGGGAACACGAATGACGGCAATAGTAGTAGGAGGTTTTTTAATAATCATGAATTGTCCAGTGAAATTACTGGTACTGACATGAATTTAATATATCGTATGAAAGTAATTTTGGATACGATATCAAGCGGGTACAGAATAGAAACGGAGAAATTTGCAGAATGGGCCATGGATACAGCAAAAAAGTATGTGGAGTTGTATCTATGGTATCCAATGTCACCAACTATCCACAAGATTTTGGTGCCTGGGGCGTTGGTGATTGAAACCTCACTGTTGCCAATTGGGCAATTATCAGAGGAAGCAGCAGAAGCAAGCAACAAGCATTTTCGCCATTATCGGCAACATTTTTCTAGGAAGTTTTCAAGAGTAGCATGTAACCGTGAAGTCATAAATAGATTATTAATCAGTTCGGATCCACTCATAACCAGCTTAAGAAAACTTCCTAGAAAAAAAAATGATTTCACAAGCGGAACTCTTGCTATGTTGCTTCCTGTGACTTCCACTTATTCTGGCAATTCTGACGGTTCTGACGTTGATTCTGAAAACTAACTAGTGCAGCGTTATCGGGAGCATCAGTATTGTCAAAATAATTGCTGTTAGTGGTAATTATTATCATTAGCAGAAACGATAGATATTTAAATTTATATTATAATCTATGTAATTATTGTGAGAATGAAAGTACAGAGAGAATATTTGGGATGAATTCGGGTGCGATTGATATATGTTTGGACCACAACAACCGTAGCGTAGCATGATTGAGGAATATTTGAGGCAAGAATCTTAGAAGTATGGAAGGAATGTATTTGTGAACGAAAGATGCAAGGTGGAAAGAGCTTCGACGGGACTGACTTCGAAGAGTTGTGTTTCGCCAGTTAATTTTCAAGATTTTGTCCAATAAATACAAGTTTTAATATAACTGCAGCCTTATTACTTTCCTAGTTAATCCGATTAATCTTACGTGCAATTGACAAAAAATAATTTCTACATTATTTTAAATAAACAATTTTTTAACAAAAATAATCTAAGGATATTGTAGTCGACGAGACAGGATATTATCTAGTTAAGGTACTTCAAAATGTATCGATTAACTAGCTCATATGTGTATTTTTGGCCAGCTTTTCGGTGCAAATATCCCACTGTGCGGCGGTTTCTTTCAATTGAGCGCAAACTTGCGCGGCTTCCGGAAGTGAAGAAACGATACAGCGAGTTCATGGCGGAGTATGAGGCACTAGGCCATATGACGCCGATAACGGAGCAGAAACGATCGGAGCATTCGTTTCGAAATTATCTTCCGCATCATGCGGTGACAAAGGAGAGTAGCACTACGACAAAGCTACGAGTAGTGTTCAATGGATCTGCGAAAACATCGTCGGGCATTTCACTGAACGAGACGCAGCGGGTGGGATCTGCCGTCCAACACAAGCTGTTTGCTATTTTGCTGCGGTTCCGAAAACACACTTTTGTTTTATCAGCGGATGTGACGAAAATGTACAGGCAGATACACGTTACACCAGCTGACCGACGATTCCAAACGATCTTGTGGAGATTCGAGCCTGCACTGCCGATTCAAGAGTACGAGCTCAACATCGTGACGTACTCTCTGGGATTTTAAGGTCATCACGGTTGGAGCTACGCAAGTGGGCATCGAACGAACCTGGAATCTTCGCGACTCCGCATGAAGCATCTTCCGCGCGGGTGGAGATTATCGCGGACAAGGACCCCAAAACTTTGGGTCTCCTTTGGTTATCACAAGGTAAGATTTTGCGATTTTCAGTGACTACGAAGCGCCACACACGTGCAACGAAGCGCACGATCTTGTCTGAAATATCGCAGATCTTCGTGTGACAAACCGAGGCGAGAATGGAGTTCTTGCTTCAAGTGTGGAGCCACAACGTACCTGGTGAGCTAGTGTCCGCTGGGCGCTTCTACGTCAAACCCGTTGCGGAGACGTTGCGGCTGTTACAGAGAACTAGAAATGCGTAATAAAAAAATAGATTAAATGAGTAATGGACAAACATAGACTTAGAAAAGTCCGCTGACGCGTTGTTGTTCCTTGAGTCACCAGGACGGAGCACTGGTTGGAAATTTCCAAAGGGTCCACAACAGACCCTCCAAAGTGGCGTTAGTGTGGGCGAGATAACGCACGATAGAAAAGGGCTCCCCAAACAGGAGTCGAGGCTTTTTGATTTGTAACATCGTCACGTGCGGATTGTGTTAACCCTTTGCGCTCGACAGCTTTTTCGGTCGGGCGAAGCAGCAACTCGACCTGATTTCGGGCGTATGTGACGAGTGTCTTACAGGTAAGATAAAATGTTCGGTCCCTATATCCCGATATTCATCCTGGCCGAAACTCATTCGAGTGACCGCATACGTACGGCGCTTCATCGCTAGCTCTCGCGGTCGTCAACACGACCGCTCCTCGTCTCGCACTACCGGCCGGGCCCCGCGCTCACTGTCGAAGAATGCTCGTCCGCGCGTACGTTCTGGCTCAAAACAATTCAGTCGACCGAGTTTGCTACCGAATTCAACTCATTATCAAACAATCAGCCCGTTTCCACGAAAAACGCGATTGCAAACCTGCACCCATTTCTAAACGCTAATGGCATTATTCGCGTAGGAGGATGGCTCAGAAATTCTCCGCTTCACTACAATCGGAAACACCCAATTCTCCTCGCGGCACACCCGTTGGTAACCCTCATAATTGAACAAGCTCATTAACGAGCATTGCATGGAGGCCTTCAGCTTACCTTGACCACCCTCCGCTCTGTCTTTTGGATCCTGCGTGCCCGTACACAAGTCAAACTGGTGATCCACCGCTGTGTTTCGTGCGTTCGGTCGTAAGCTCAGGTTCCGGAACAAATAATGGGAGATTTGCCGCTCTCTCGCGTCACCCCAACCGGTCGCAGCTTCGTTCATTGCGGTCCGGATTACGCCGGACCTGTAAAAGTTCGAGCTTCCGCTGGGCGCGGCATTACCTCCGGGAATGTTGGGAATTGGAGAGCTGGGTTCCGCTGGTATCACTCAGCGCTGAGCGTGAAGGTGGTTGTGATGAAATGGGGTGCCTTTAATCCAGAGCAACTCTCCACGGACTGGCAATTTAACGTTTATTTCATTGGTCGCGTTGTAGCTTACAATGAGTCGAATTCTGTATTTGCGAGTTAGTGTTTGCTCTTGCTCTCCTGTAGAGTATCTAAACCGTTGGTCGGCGATCGGTAGCTCGCCGGGTCGCGTTGAGCGGTTTTTTCTTCTTCTGCCTGGTTGGCGGAAACCGATCAGGCGATACCTCGACGGTACGCACTGAGCCACAATTTCACATTTCTTTTCGTGTGATAATGTATGGAACATTCGCCAATATGTATCCTTGGTTTATCCGGACAAGTATCGCAGTAGTACGTTGTTTCGTGTCTTCCACCTGGTTTGTTTCGATAGGAACACACCTTACAATCCTTTTTTGTGCCTGTGAGAATCACATGCAGCTTTCCATTTAGGCAAACTTCATCATAATTGGAAATCGACGTGGAAGCTCGATCTCGCAGTTGTCGAAAATCTCCTCTCAACTGGTCCACTAAAATTTGTCTGAATTGCAAGTGGTTAAGTGACTGTTCGTTCGTCTGCTTTTTTACTGATTTATAGAGCATATAAGAATTGATTAGATATATCTCCAATCCCCAAAAAATAACTAGCGCCACCACTTCAGCGACTTTCCCATAAAACAGTATATCGAGGCATACTGATCAACGCCGCCCATGAATTTTATATAATTTAGGACCGCATTGGGATTCCTGATAACAGTCTGAACACCATGGCGGGCAATTCTTCCGACGGTACTCATCTCTGCATTGTCCCAATTTGTCAATAATGTGACAACCCGCTTATCCTTCCACGCCAGTACTAAATTATTATCCCTGCGATAAGCTATCATGGATTTCTTTTGAAGTTTTGCTTTTTTGATCGCCTCGGGCAACTCTTTTCTATTTGTCAATATTATTCCGGTCAAATGGCATTTTAATTTTCGTAATTCACTAGCCAAAATATAACTGGTATAATAACGGTCTGTAAACATATGATGCCCCTGCGCCCCGGGAAATTTATTCAATAGCATTGTGTACAGGTGCAATGGAATTCTAGTTGTTACTGGAAGGTCCGGCCTTATCAATTTTTGTTTTCTAAGGCTGCCATAGTCCGGCAGAATTCCACAAATGTAACCCGTATTAGAATCTGCTAATGTATAGATTCGAATACCCCATTTCGTTGGCTTTTTCGGGTTATACGTGATAAACGAAACTCGGTCTTTGAATTTTCCAACAGACTCGTCAACACGAGTTTGAAAATTAATTTTGCGCCTGTCCATAATATTTCAGTTTTGTTCGCGCATACTCGGCATACGATGTCGCGGAATCACTGTTATAATTCACCGCACGCGATAGTCGTTCAGACAACCGATCTTCCGACACAAATACTGAACATAAGTCCCCACGGAACGTGGCCCACGTTCTCGGATTGCCTTCCCATCCCTTATACCACTTTTTGGCAGCACACGTCAACGCGTGGGTGTCCAAACCCAACCTCTGCGAAACAGGAAGCTTTCTATAATTTTTTCCACAACCGCGCACGACTGATTCGCGTCTTCTCCAAGATCGGTACCACTGAAGTCTGTTACGGCATCCGCGGACACTTTTTCACCCGTCGCGGCTGTAGCCATCGGAACCGCGCCGGACGCGATCGTTTCCATAAAACGGCGAAAAAGTTCTTCGCCGATCTGCTCGGTGCACCTTCCATTGCAAACGTGAGTTTTAATCAAAACTGAACGGATCCCAACTCTGATGTTAGATATTTGATAATATGAGAGATTTAGACGCGTGCTCCTTCAAAGTTCTGTGATAAGTGCCGAGAGGTTCATCTCAGTCCTCTTATGAAAGGCATCGCCTTCCCCACTAACTAAGTGGCCAGATCCTCCAGGAACAGAGTCCCTAATCTTTAGCAATGTGATACCTGGAAGGCGGCGGGCCACCAACCATCGTCTGTCACCCAGGTTGTCGAGTCCCAGAACACTCCTCGATCACACGCAGGACCGCGTCCCTATCATAAACTATGCACAGAGTGCATAAGCAACCACCCTGCAAGCTACAAAGGATGCTTTTGTTCGTAAAAAACTGCAGCAAAAGCTATTTCCAAGCCTTAGGAAAAGAAACGAACTGTTACCGTTAGAAACAAACACCATTCACAACATAGAACCCAACTCCCAAGCGAATGTAGCCAAAAAAAGTTACGCACAGGCAACAGCTGCATACAACACCTTCCATCCTTCGCCAGAACATAACACTGAAGCTCACACAATTAATCCTACATACAAAGAAACTCCAGAACTAAAACAACTCCAGATTCAATCAATTAAAAATACCGAAATAATCACCAACATGTTATCAATTCAAACTGCACTGCTTCAACAACAATCTTAACAGATTACCGCCATGATAGAACTATTAACAAAACTCGTCAACAAAAATAGCACCAAATAATGGACAACACACTAAAAATAGCGGTATGGAACAGTAACGGGTTACAACAAAGACTACAGGAACTTAATGACTTACACAGTAACACTGCACAAGATTACCTACAAGCAACAACCATTACAATAGGAACATCAAACGGAGCACTCCAACTGTCAGGAGTATACTCTCCCCCAAAACATAAACTCACCACAGAGCAATATCAGAACTTCTTCGAAACCTTAGGTAATAAATTTCTAGCTTCAGGAGATTATAACGCGAAGCATCGATACTGGGGGTCAAAAAGTATAGTATGGTGTTATGTATTATGGTATGCTGTTACGTATTATAGTATGGTATGTATAGGCATAGGGGCAACGCATTTTAGCGCTGCCACGAGACAAAGAACTCGCGACGTTCCTTTACGCGAGCGAGTTTGCAACAGTCATTAGTCACCATCCCGACGCTTCGCACGTGCCACTACAAAAGAAACACACCTAGAGGTATAACCCTGTTATCAGTGATAGAAACACTATCCCTGACTCCACTAGCAACTGGAGAACCCACATACTGGCCAGCAGCACACGACAAAACATCAGACCTATTAGATTTTTCTACTATTAAAGGTCTAAATAAAAATCAACTAAAGTTAACATCTAGCCCCGACCTGAGCTCAGACCACTCACCAGTAATGATAGAATACCGGCAAAATTCAACCATAAAGTACGACACCGCGACGCTTTGCAATAACACCACAAGGGGGGTAAGTTTAGATTAACAATAAACCAAAAACTGAATTGCAACGTCCCATTAAAAACTCCAGAGCAGATCGAGAGCGCAGTAAACCATATAACACAAATTATACAAGAAGCAGCCTGGACATCCACCAAAACAGTTGAAAATAGAACAAACAACCTCTCTTACCCAAACTACATATTACAAAAAGTAAAACAAAAAAGAAAACTAAAAACACAATGGCAAAAATATAAAACAGTACATAACAAACGTCAACTGAACAAAGCCGCCAAAGAACTAAAGAAAATCATACACGACCACTGCAATAAAGAGTTCAACAAATTCCTCACATCTCTATCACCTAACGAGGACACGAATTATTCACTCTGGAAAGCGACAAAAAGGTTCAAAAGACCGATTACATCGATACCAACGGTAAGAAAACCAGACAGTACCTGGGCTAAAACTCCGGCTGAACAAGCAATGGTATTCGCGGAACACCTGCAACAAACATTTCAACCACACAACCTACCACATGTGTGGGGGCACTTCCCACCTACGCCGCTAGGGGACTTGCACGACGATCCGGCTCGTCTCGCAAGTGGTCGTATAGGTCCACGTTCCTATATATACAACCTCCGACGATTCCTTTCTATCCCTATGTGTCTAAGGCAGGGCCTGCTAGTATCGCCTTACTGATGAGTCCGCTAGCAGGCCTAGGACGAAACATCGCCTAGTTCCTCTCCCTCTCTTTTCCTGTCGCTAGTTCCGTCCACCATCTCTACGACGACCGACACCGCGAAGGTCCCACAACATGGAAACCCAATAACAGATAACCCGAACGAAAACACAGACTGCAACTACAAAATACGCAACGTTACAGAAATCAAACAGCTAATAAAAGCAATCAAAACGAAAAAAGCCCCAGGGTATGATCTAATAAACGGTATAATAATCAAAGAACTGCCAGATAAAGCAGTAAGAATGATCACAATAATATTCAATGCCATATTCAGACTGCAATATTTCCCAAACACGTGGAAACTAGCTGAAATCATTATGCTACATAAACCAAACAAGAACGTACACGAGCCTTCTTCATACAGACCAATATCCCTACTACCAACACTATCCAAAATTCTTGAAAAAACAGTTCTGATCAGGCTAAAGGAAATAATCACAAAATATCAATTAATCCCAGATCACCAGTTTGGTTTCAGAGACAAACACGCTACCACAGAACAAATTCACAGAATAGTGAAACACATCATAACTGCCTTTGAAAACAAAAAATTTTGTAAGTTCTATTCTTAGACATAGAAAAAGCGTTTGACAAGGTTTGGCACGAAGGACTTCTACAAGTCATAAAGAAGCTAATCCCAGACGCACTATACCAACTCCTCAAATCATACCTGACTAATAGAACGTTTTACGTTAAAATAAAAGACTCACACTCTGATCTAAAATTCAACGATGCTGGAATACCCCAAGGAAGTGTACTGGGACCCATTCTCTACACTCTATATACAGCAGATATTCCAACAACGCCAGATAGTTCACCGCCATTACAAGATTGAGAAGAAAACACCCGCAAGACTTGTTATCACGAATGCAAACATAAACACTGCATTTACACTCTCACACACACAAATATAGATGCTACTTACAGAAGTAGCATCTAAGCAATACCCACTCCTCCTTATATCAACCTGCCAAATGTCCACTGGACAAATTGCATGGAACATTGGGGTTAATAAAAAAAAATAATGACTTATGTGTTACAATGTTGTCTAGCTAACAAATCCATTATTGACGAATTTCAAGAACATTTACGCCGTTTTCTTTAATAAACTTGTTCCATAGCAGAATACTTAAATAATTTACATTTATTTTAAGTTCATTTATATGAAAATTATTCATATTAAATTGAATTACAGCAGTATAAGTGAGACCTCAGCGATTTCGATATGTTGCAGAAATCAACATTTTGAACAACTTTTTCCTATGCATATAACCACCGCTCGGCTTTAGTTTCCGAGATATTGACAACAACCTGTAACTACTACTGCATTAAATTTTGTCTATACATGTACACTAGTGGCAACGCGTGCGTGACCACCACTTTTTTCTTCTTTCTATAAACACATAGCGGTGGACGGCAAAGAACCTGTATACAAGGTATACATATGTGGGATTAGAAACACTACGTGATTGCGAGAAGGATTCCGAGGTGTGAAAGGTATGTGTTTGGAGCTGAGCACTTGAGCAGATCGTGTGACCGAAGGGTACAGCGACACAAGGATTCGGGTGGATGTGACCGACGCACAGTGGGGAAAACGCCAATTTAGGCGTGCAAAGGTCGAAAAACAAAACAGGTCTATAATTTTATATCCAATATCAAGATAGATGTCCGTAGCAGCTAAAAACGACATTTTCATTTCTTAAATCCATTATTGTTAAGTGTGGCAAGGGATATAAGCGTCAAGAATTAAAGATAGCTTAAAAATGAAGAATACTGTAATTTCCACACGTTTGGTTTAACGCGAGGTGGGAGGTCAATAATTTCATTGATTCCCAAACGACACAAAAACGACACAGTACAATTCGTATGTGCAAAATAAATATGTAATTGGGGGCCCCTCCGGGATCGAGAGGATTAGACGGATCGTGAAATTTGAAAAGCGGTTAGCAAACGTAGTGTAACGTTGTACGACAGTCGTTCTGTGCGCGATCGGAACCAGTCGGGTTTTACAGTTGTCCGGTGCGGTGGAAAGTTGACCACGTGCCAATAAGTTGTGCCTAAGTTGCGGCACCCGTGAGGAAACGATCGAGCCAGTTTCGAGGAAAAACGATGGATAAACGAAGAAGAAGCACTGCAGAGGTGGAGACAAACGTGGGAGATGACTCCAGCTCGGAGGGGAACAAGACAATAGTTTGTCTAACTGCACTGCTTCAACAACAATCTTAACAGATTACCGCCATGATAGAACTATTAACAAAACTCGTCAACAAAAATAACACCAAATAATGGACAACACACTAAAAATAGCGGTATGGAACAGTAACGGGTTACAACAACTGAGCTTGATACAGCAGAGGAACTGGATGCAGAACAGATAAATAAGATGAAAGTAGCACGATTGAAGGAAGAGTTGGAAAAACTCGGTTTGTCAACATCGGGGAAGAAACGGGAATTGTGCGAGCGATTGTTATCAGCCGTACAAGACGATGAACAAGCGCAGGCCGAGGACGAAGAGGATATCACGGACAGCGACGAGGAGAGTTCTGAAGAAGAGGAAGAAGATGAAGGACGGGGATACCGGAAGCGTGACCAGAGACAAAGAGGCAGTCGAACAGGAGAACATGGAAGATGGCGTAAAGGAAACGGTAGCAATCGAACCCGAAGCGCGTTTACCATCAAAGATGTAGAGGGCAGTCTCTGTCATTTCACTGGAGACGATAAAATGCCGATTAAGAAATGGGTGTCGGACTTCGAAGACACAAGCGAATTATTGGGCTGGAATGATTTGCAGAGTTTTATATACGGCAAGAAAATGTTGCAGGGTTCGGCTAAAAAATTCGTAACGTTCGAAAAGGGAATCACGTCGTGGGGAAAACTAAAGCGTTGCCTAATCCGCGAGTTCCACGTTCGGAAAAACAACGCGGAAGTGCATGCCCAGCTGTATCGGCGAAGGAAATTGCATGGCGAAAGCAGTAGGCAATACATTTATGAAATGCAGGAAATAGCCGCGCAGGGGGAGGTCGATGAAGAGGCTTTTATACAGTATATAATAGACGGTATACCGGATAGCAATGAGTCTAATAAAGCAGTTCTTTATAATTCTCAGAACCTGCGAGCGCTAAAGAAAAATCTGGAGGTGTATGACCGATTGAGAGAAAGAACCGATCGGAAAAGGGGAGTGACGAAGAGAGAAGAAACGAAGAGAGAAGAAACGAAGAAAGAAGAAAAAGGGGAGACAAAGACGCCAGCGTTGAAACGCAACGCGAAGTCACGCTGCTACGCGTGTGGGTCGACGGAGCATATAGTGCAGAATTGCACGAACAAAGACAAAGGCCCGAAGTGTTTCGGCTGTAACGAATTCGGTCATATTTCGAAAGTATGCCCGAAAAAGAGTGAAGAAGAACTAGGTAAATCAGTAAACTGTGTGCGAAGTGCGGACGACAAACTCTTGGCCGTCAAAATTAATAACGTTGTGAGCTACGCTTTAATAGACATATTTTCAAAAAGATAGCACGTGCGAAGTTGTGCGCGACGCGTCGAGTGTTGACAGGTTTCGGAAACTTGCAAACGATACCGATGGGCCGATTCGACGCTGAATTAAGTGTAAATGGGGGTGAATACCATATCGAAATTTTAGTGGTTCCGTCGGGAGCGATGTCGTCGGAAGTGATTCTGGGGCAAAACTTTTTAGCTCAAGTGCAAGTGTACATTCGCGGGGGTGAAATCACTATAAGACCAGTGGATACCGTGGTTTCGGAGTGCAAAGGAAAGCGCGAGGGCGACAGAGTGAACGATGCCGTATCAGATGACGTAGGAAACGTAATAGTGGAGCTGATGCAAATTAATTACGTGGAAGAAAACGAATCAAACGTGTGTGCGAAATACCGTGAGAAAATAGATACATTAATTGCGAATTATCGGCCAGCCAAAAATGTAAATACGTCGGTAGAAACAAAGATTGTTTTGCGCAGCGAGGAGCCGATCAGTCACCGTCCGAGGCGATTGGCTCCGAGAGAATAGGCGGTGCTGGATAAACAAATTGCTGAGTGGTTAGAGAATGGTGTAATATACCCCAGTACCAGTGAATTTTCGAGTCCTGTAGTCATTGTGCCGAAGAAGAATGGGGAATACCGGGTGTGTATAGACTATAGGAAGATAAACAGACAAATGATGCGCGACAGATTTCCCATGCCCCTCATAGAGGAAAGTATAGACTCACTAGCGGAGGCGCGAGTGTTCTCGTTAATAGATTTAAAAAGCGGTTTTTTTACATGTAGCAGTAGAGAAAAATAGTAGGAAGTATACAGCGTTCGTGACCCCAAATGGGCATTATGAGTTTGCGAAAACTCCATTTGGTCTTTCCAACAGTCCGGCTAGTTTTACGCGATTTATAACGGAAATTTATAAAGAATTAATCAGAAGTAAGACCGTTATCATATACGTTGACGATGTGATAATTCCGGGAAAAACCGAAGAAGAAGCGTACGAAAAGTTAGTAAAAGTTTTAGAAATAGCGGCGAAAAACGGGTTGGAAATTAATTGGTCAAAATCCAAGTTTATGCAAACGCGCGTAGAATACCTAGGTCATGAAGTCGAGAGCGGACGCGTGTATCCCTCACCTATGAAGACGAATGCGGTACAATGTTTTCCAACACCGAGAAATAAAAAACAGATACAGAGTTTTCTAGGATTAACAGGATATTTTAGGAAATTCATCTGTGATTATGCTAAGCTGGCCCGCCCGTTATCGGAACTGTTAAAAAATGAAGCGAAGTTTCTGTTTGAGACGGAACAACGAAAATCGTTCAATGCGTTGAAGAATTCGTTATCGAGTGGACCGGTGTTGCGTATTTACAACCCAAAAGCAGAAACCGAGTTACACACGGATGCGAGCAAGGAGGGATACGGCGCGGTTCTGCTGCAGAAGGATATAGGGGAAAAAATGTTGCACCCAGTATATTTTATGAGTAGGAAAACGTCGGATGCCGAAAAGAATTATCATTCGTACGAGCTAGAGTTATTAGCGGTTATAAGAGCACTACAAAAGTTTAGAGTATATTTGTTAGGAGTAAGATTTAAATTAGTTACGGATTGCGATGCGTTGAAAAAAACACTGTATAATGTATAAAAAATAGCAGAAGAATTCTATATACCGAATTTGACAGAAAGATTGGAAAGGTACGTGAAATGTTGCATACCGTGTATATTATCGGAAAGGAAGAAGGGGAAGGTAGAAGGGAAATTGACACCAATACCCAAAGGAGATGTGCCACTGTCTACCTACCACGTGGATCATTTGGGGCCAATGACGACTACAGGTAAAGCGTACAAGTACCTTTGTAGTCGTGGATGCGTTTTCCAAATTCGTATGGATATACCCCACCAAAACCGTAAAAACGTCAGAGGTGTTAGATAAGTTGAAACTGCAGCAGAAGACATTCGGAAACCCGACTCGGATAATTTCAGACAGAGGGACCGCATTCACATCCAGTGAATTTCGTGAGTATTGTGCTACCGAAAGTATTGATCACATACTCATTACCGCAGGAGTCCCAGGGGGAAACGGCCAAGTCGAGAGAATAAACAGAATAATAATACCGGTGTTGACTAAGTTGTCTTTAGATAATCCGGACAGATGGTATCGGTATGTGGACAGGGTGCAACGCAATATCAACAGTACTCACCAACGAAGCGTAGGGATGTCCCCTTTCGAAGTAATGTTTGGGATCAAAATAAAACAGAAGGAAGATTTTAAAATTATTGAGCTTATTGAGCAAGAAACTGTGGGCTTGTACAATGAAAAACGGGACAGGTTACGGGAGGTGGCGAAAGAAAATATAATTAAGATACAGGAAGAAAATCGAAGGAATTATAATAAAAACAGTAAGGCCGCTACCACATATAGGGAGGGTGAGTTAGTAGCAAGTAAAAGAACGCAGTTTGGGCCCGGTCTGAAGATAAAAGCGAAATTCTTGGGACCGTATAAAGTAACGAAGTCAAAGCGGAACGACAGGTACGAGGTTGTGCGCATGGGGGGCGGAGAGGGTCCTAGCATCACGTCTACATCAGGTGACTTGATGAAACCATATGGTGGGATCTCTTCGGGGAACGAAGAGGAAGGAGCAGGAATGGCCGAATGAGGGATCGATTTATTCGGATGTCTCCGCCTAATGTCGGAGAGGTGGTGGGCCTCGGTTGTTTTTTTTGCGCGTATTGCGTCGAAAGGACAGCAGTCTTTGTCTAGCGGTCGACGGGGAGAGTGTGACATTCGTCTTTCGTCTTGTTATATTCCTTTTATATCGTATTTACCTATTAATAAATCATATACATACACTTAATTGCGGAGCTTATTCGGACACGATTCATCACCCTCGATATCCCAATCCTACATGTATATTTATTAAACTTAACAAAATGTACCAAAGGTGATACAACGGTTCGTAGAGTGATGAACCTTTTATATTTTATGTTATTCGGACAGTTTCCGTTCGACACGAGATTTGAATTACTATTGTTTCGAAGATGTTCTTGGTTCGAGGTTTTTTGAGATTCTGTTTGTTCGTTGGCGATGTATTTTCCATGAAGCCTCGGTTTTCGTCCTATTCATGCTGATTGGTCGTCATTTGACATAATCAAATGCCAATCAGCGTGGCTAGCAAGAATAACCACCGCCCTTCCAATACGCACTTAGCGTGCTGTCCTTGGAAGGGAGGAAGGTTACCTGCTTGCATGGTGGCGAAAGTTGACCGTCATGGGTATTTCCGTCGGCTGATGCTTCGGCTGTCGAACCGTTACATCCAGATGTGCCTTCGGAAACTCTTGGGTTTATGGCATGTTTTTAAACTATTGAGGAAGGACATACTCTAAACTCATAAAAGTAATCAATGAAAAACTCCTTGTTCTCAAAAATAGCTTTAACTTGCGACCGTGCCATAAACCCTTGCCCATGAGGTCTAAGGTGCTCTGCGGGGAGCATTGGTGCGACGCGACAAATACTATTTTCACCTGTTATCTAATGCTCAGGACCTTAATGGTAATTCTATTTGCAGGAACTGCATCAACAAGCAGTAGGACAGTCGCTCTTGAGCAGTCAAACTGAGCAGACGTGTTTATTTTCGCTTGCAAGGACCTATCACCAGAAATTGTATACAATCTCTCTCATTTGTGTGACGTGTCGGTGTGTGGATTAGCACTGCGTGCTATCATACATCGACGTCGAAATGAACCAGGAGTATAACATCGATGAGAATCTTGACCAAAGTGAATTAACAATGGTCTTCAACATGGAACCAAGCTGCAATCCAGGGAACTCTTCAACTTCACAACCAGTGAAATCTTACGCCTCAGCTGTCTCAACTACTTCTAACAGCATATTTCCCAGTAAACAACAAGCCATACTAATCGATGCCATTGAAGGTACACCTATCAAGGAATACGTACAAGCTATAGCTAAATTCACCGGTCCTAACGCCATTCGTTTCGTGTCTCGAATCACCAATAATAGAATTTGTATATACCTCGACAGCACATCCACGGCTAGAAAATTCGTACGGACACACAGTACACTATTCATTAATAACACCTTAGTCAGACCCCTGATCAATCCTTCCCAGAGGATTCTGGGAATCCTTCCCATTGTCTTGTCTAATGTTCCCCCAACTAGTCCTCATGAATACATTGAAAAGTTCTTAGGAGAGCGCAATATCAAGTTAAACTCTAAACTTTCCTTTCTTCGTGCCGGACTACACGAACCTGGTTACTCTCACAACATGAGTTTCAGAAGACAAACATACATTAACCCCGCCAACCTCCAAAAATCCCCGACTCATTTCTAATCACACACGATAGCACCCAATATAGAATCTTCGTATCCACCGAGAAAGCCACATGCTTCATATGCAAACAAGAGGGCCATATGGCTAAACAATGCACCAACATATCGCAGCCAACTATAACAAGGTCACCAACCGACAAAGAAGCTGGCAACAACCACCAAATAAGTAATACAAAACAAACACCAACATCAGTAAGACGCAGAACCCCTCAATGACCCCGCGTGGCAACCAACCTGAACGGGAAGATAATCAAATCTATGAATCCGCCAACGCTATCACCACTGAAGCACCCACAATGGATCACACCGACACGGCACTGGATTCAACACCTTTACAAATACCCCACAAAAAAAGACCACTGTCGACTTCCTCTAGTGACGTGCCGATTAAAGAACCCAAATCGCTAACCGAGGGAAAAACACCAATGCCATACCCAGAACATCCAACATAAACCAGAAGCCTACGCGTAACCAATCTTTAACCAGGATCATAGAACAAATCGATGAGATACTTAACCTATTGAACCAATCTTAAAGGACGAGACAAACAACTCCATTCTAAATTATGCCCAAATTAAAAGGTTCCTCGAAAATGCGATCGGCGTAGAAAATCCTGTTGAAATCGCCAAGGATTATACAACGGACATCAATGCTTTGATTTGCCTACTAAAAAAAACCCCATAAGCCATAAAGAAGCAACGAAACACGACGGACGACGTAACGTAAAGACTGGAAATATTTCCTTTTCTGTGTTTAATAATCTCTAGTTTTAATCATTATAATAATACTGTACTTTATTAATAAACAATAATATTAATTATTACAATAATCCTACATAATTTGGGGGCTCGTCAAATATTAAACATTGTTCAAAAGTGAAGTGATCTCGAAGTAAATCCTGTTTAGTGATTGTGAGTGTGCATGCGCGGTTGTAACGATGGCCGCAAACAACGAAGAAGATATACAAGATGCTATCCAAAAATTAGCAATTGAAGACAACCCAGAAGCCAGCTTGGAAATTAGCACCATGAAATTACCGGAACTGAAAGCCGAATTAAAACAGAGGAAATTAAAGACGACTGGAAATAAACCAGAATTAATTGCGCGATTGAAGGCTGCTATTGCTCTAGATCGTGAAAGAGAAAACAAAAACGATGAAGACGATGAAGATGATGAAGACGACGAAGATCATGGAGACGAAAACGATGAAGATGAGGCTGGTGAGACGGTAAAATACAATGCTTTTAAGACGAAGACGAAACGCACTACCAAGCATTCAAGATATGTTCCGACCTTCAAGGACGCTGAGGAATCAATGGAAACTTTTAATGGCGATTCCACGTTAAAAGTGCAGCGATGGCTTGGAGAATTTGAAGAAACAGCTGATTTGTGCCAGTGGACAGATGTCCAGAAAATAATTTACGCATAACGTTTGCTTAGAGGATCGGCAAAATTGTTTGTTAATTTTGAAAAATGTGGCAGAACGTGGAAACAGCTCAAGCGCAGCCTGATGGCAGAATTTTCGCAAAAAATGAATAGCCATCAGATTCACAGAAAACTATCACAGCGGAGGAAAAATCACAACGAATCGTATCAAGAATACGTATACACCATGATGTCTATTGTGTCTCAAGTTGACATGGAAACCGCTTCCGTAATTCGCTACATTATTGACGGAATTCAGGACGATGAACTGAATAAAACTATTCTTTATGGCGCGACAAACATTCGAGATCTCAAGGCCAAATTACAACAATACGAAGACATGAAGAAAAACATGAAACTTAGAGCGAGACAACCAGACCACATGAAGAAGAAAACATTTTCGACGTCGACGGAGAGGACAAGATGCTTCAATTGTGGTGAAGAAAGTCATGCAACTTCTGCTTGTCCATTAAAGAAAAAGGGTAGAAAATGCTTTCGTTGTAATGAATTTGGACATATATCATCAGAATGTATCGGTAAGATAAATAAAAATACAAATACTAAAAGTTGTAGCGCGACTGAAACTAACGACAAGAAGTACACGAAAAATGTTATCATAAAGGACACTAAGTTCAGTTGTAAGTTAAATGCGCTGTTTGATTCAGGAAGCGATATTAGCTTAATCCGTGTGGGAAAATTTATTGAAATAGGTTCGCCGCATCTTAAAAAGCGTAAAATACAATTTCATGGAATAGGTTCTAAAGATAACCATCCGCTAGGCGAAATACGTACAAAAATTTTGATCGACGATACCTGTTACGATTCAAAATTGCATGTTATTTCTGACTCCTTGATGGCACAAGATTTAATTATTGGTTCAGACTTCTTATGTACTGTCGATGTGCATTTGAAAGAAGGGAAAATTACTGTTGCAAAAATATAAAATTCTAATTCAGAAAATTTTGAAATATTGAATATAGACGTTACAGATGAAATCGAGGAAATTGATCTATCGCATATCAAAGACACAGACGTGAAAAGAGAGACACAAAATGCATTAGAAAATTATAGACCGAATAAGATTCGTGAAACTGGCTTTAAGATGCGTACCATAATGAAAGACGAAATTCCAATTTATCAACGTTCGCCAAGATGGCGAACGTCGTGGCTAGACGATGGAATAATTAAACCGTCAGACTCTGAATATGCAAAGTCCCGTAGTACTTGTAAAAAAGAAAAACGGGTCAACAAGAATTTGCGTGGGCTATCGTAAACAGAATCAACAAATGTTAAAAGATCGATATCCTTTACCGCGTATTGACGACAAAATTGATCGATTACAAAGTGTCATGATTTATAGCACAATTGACTTAAAAAATGGGTTCTTCCATACACCCATAAAAAAAGAATGTACTAAGTATACGGCATTTATCGTTCCTACCGGACATTTCGAATTTTTACGCGTACCTTTCGGACTAAGCAACTCACCGGCCGTTTTCCAAAGATACATAAATGCAGTTTTCAAAGACTTAATTGCGGACGGAATAACATTAGTATACATGGATTATTTGGATATTCCATCCAATAATTATAAAGATGGTTTATCGAGACTAATCGCAAGCGAAAGTGGATCAAGTATAAACTGGAAGAAAAGTCGTCCCTTGCAAACTAAAATATTATACTTGGGTCACGAAATCGAGAACGGTTCAATGCGTCCATCAGAACACAAAACAAAAGCCATTGTAAATTTTCCGCGTCCCACTAATGTCAAGGGTATTCAAAGCTTTTTAGGCTTGACGTTACATCCTGAATAACTTTTGTTGCATACGACAATACCTCCATAGGAGTGTTCGAACGAATCTCCGCTGTCCTTCTTCGTTTTGTCCTTTCACTTGCAGTTGCAAATTCTGAAGAAGTTCGTCCAGTTTTTTCCTTTGGTTCAACATTTGCAATTAGAGGTACGCGGAAAGCAATAGAAATGTTCAACCAGTTAGCAAATTTCTGGAAAAAAGCACATTCCTTTCTGTGCACACTTTGCCACTTGCTTCTCAATACATTGCATA
This sequence comes from Nomada fabriciana, assembly GCA_907165295.1. Classification (NCBI taxonomy): domain Eukaryota; kingdom Metazoa; phylum Arthropoda; class Insecta; order Hymenoptera; family Apidae; genus Nomada; species Nomada fabriciana. The sequence goes on from OU015689.1 coordinate 14,803,400, forward strand.
ATTTGCACAATGCAACCCTCATCTCATCATGGATATTAATGAGACATCCATTCTGCTGGAACACCTGACTTTTGAAATGTTCAATTATGATGCTCAACTTCTCATTCAAATGATTTTTAATCATCAAAAAAAATTCTTTTCTGGTAAAACGAATTTCGCTATCACAAGAACCTGAAAATAAATATTACATTTAAAATAAAGTGCCCATTAATTATAATTGAAATGAAATCAAAATGGATTGAACGGTGGCTACCTGGGCCCCTGGGTCCGATGGAGGCCGTGTTCTCTCTCGCTCTCTCTATTGTTAACTTACACGAGGGGGAAGGTGGGCACTAGTACACCAGCAGAAGCAGGTACGTACATTGCTCACCGTCGATCGAAGTAAGCACGCTACTATTCAAAGCGTTTTTATTTTTAAAAATATAAAAAAAGTTTTTAAATAAATATTTAATTCATATGTTCTTTATACATCTAACTTATAAAACACTACACGCAACTACATAATTATGACTCTTCGAAACTCACAACTTTTTTCTAAAACACATTTCAATATCATTGAACGCGGCAAAAATGACTAGCATGAATACGGAAAATGCCGCCATAAGTGCATCTGCAGGTATCTGCAGCTAATTTTTCTCACATTGCAAGATAACAGTATAAACTAAATGACTAACAAAAAATTACCGCAGGATATGGCAGGATCTACAACTTTTTGCCTACATGAAGACAGTATACTTCTCACATTTTATACCATATTTTGTACAAAACATTTCCTGATTTACACATTTAATGGTTATCAATTTTTAAAATACAACTACTATAAAACATTGTACTTACTTCCACAAACAGCATCCATATTACAGAATTTAAATTACTTTACGCTAAAAAAAGTTATACGCTTTACACTGAACGGTGCACACTTACGCTCACCTTCACGACAAATGCTTGACTAAAAAGACTAATGTTTGCATTGCAATTGCTTGTCAGGTATAAAAATGAGACGTTTTTGACTTACACCCCACCATAGGGACATCAATAAAGTACCCTAAGCAACGGTTAAAATGACCATACGATAAAATTCATGTTTTGGTGTTTTGACCACGTTTTCGGGCTTTGGGACCACTGTGCGTCGCTATGAAGTTCTTTTATGTCTCTACCAAACTGATTCTTAATTTCTCTGCAAAACAATTCTAGCTTTTCAAAAACTTCTGACTTTTCGCGTAGAAAATAAATGTTTCTAAAACCTGAATATTCATCCTTGAAAATTAAAGAGTACCGCTTTTTGCCCAAAGACTCTACCTGCATTGGTCCGCATACATCGGTGTGTATAACTTCTCGAACTTCGGTTGCACGTTCCATTCTCTCATGAAACGTTAATTTATGCATCTTTCCATACGCACATCCTTCACAAAAATCATTATCGACTACCAAGTTTATCCCTATATTACCTAGAAGCGATTTAACGTGTCTTTTGTTTTGATGATAAAGTCGTTCATGCCATAATTGAAGGGTATCTAGTTTATCAGCAACGTAACATTCTTTCGGTTTTACGACACGAGCATCCAATTTGTATAGGTTACCGCTATCCGAACCTGTCGCTATGACCCTATTGTTACGCGTAAATGAGCAATGCTTTCCGCACTTATTGTTAGTGATAGAAAAATTCACGCCTTTCTTCGCTACTACTTTTACCGAGAACTTTTCTTTTAAACACGGTACATACAAAATGTCACACATATTCCTTGGGCCACTGTTTACAAAAGTCTCTATTTCGATATTACCTTTTCCGTATGCGCAAATTTCTTCTCAGTTTCCAACCTTAATCTTTACCGGACTCTCGAACTCTTCAAAAATATGGAACTAATCCCGTCGGTGTGACATATGATCAGATGCACCTGAATCTATCAGCCAGCCATCTCCAGTGATAATGCCGTTGACACCTACGAACGCCTGCCTGGTGTGTGTTTGTTGTTGTGATGAATTCCCACCATCCAGCTTTGCCAGTCTTCTCCCCTTCTTAGGACAATTTTTGCTAAGGTGATTCTTCGAGCCACATGAATAACAACCCGGACAGTCCTTTTTCAAATGATCTCTCCGCCCACAAGTATATCAGATTATATGTTTATTTATCCGTACACACTCGTCCTGACCTCTTCGATCATACCTGTTATACGCCATATTTTTCTGTCTTTAATTTGTAAACAGAGCAACCGTGGACTCGCTTGACTCTTCTTGTCTTCGAATTCTTAGCTCTTCCGCCATTAGCCTCGTGGTTAAGTTTTCTAACGTTTTCTTCTGTTCGTCTACTGAGTCCCACGCGCTATGAAAATGATTGACTTTGGTTGGTAAAATACACAACGCACGCGTTATCATCATGGAATCAGGGATTCCACCACCAAGACTTTTCATTTTTGTAACTATGTTTTCCAGTTTTGATAAATTATGCGCAACACTTTCACTCGATTCCCACTTACACTCAAAAAACTATTTTTGTAGCCATGATAGAGTTTCATTAGATTTCATATCATATACGGAATTCAACTTCGTCCACATGTCCTTGGCGGTTGTACAGTTCAAAAGTAGATCCAACGGCTTTTTCTCAACCGTCGTTACGATTAATTTCCTCGCAGCTTTGTCCGCTGTTTCAAACCTTTTAAGCCGCGCATCCCGATCTTGTACATTATCTGTGGGTTTTATTAATATTCCCTCACAGACATCCAATAGATCGTCCTCATTTTCAAGTATGGTACGAATAATAAATCGCCATTGGTGCCAATTGTCCTTGTCACGTAGCTTCTCAATTTTTGAACCCTCCATCCTGGATTGTTTAACACTTAATATTCAATAAAAGAAAAACGCGATATACTGGGCACATAACCTGTTGTAGTTATTTATTTAATGAATACAAATTGGATGAACAATTGTTGAATATATATGTATATATAAAAGAACATAAGGAGCACTTTCTTCACAGACGCTTCGTCGTACCTCACTTCCCGATACAATCGTTTGGTAAACGTCTGACGCTCTTCGCTCCTAATATATAAACACCTGAGCATAACCAGCAGGTCTCCCTACTCCTTACATACATATTAGAGTATTGAAAGTGTGGGAAGGTTTTATAAGATATCATGTATATCTTCAACAGGTACTATTGATGAGTAATTGCTCTCGAACGAGCTCTGTGCTACTAAAATTGCGGGCGGTGTATACGCTTTACATTGACTGTAGAGGGAAAAAACTCCTGTACCGCTTAATTTGATATCGAAAGGCGTTCTTATGTTTCTGCAATTTATTGTCACGACCGTGGGTTTTGGCAAAACGTATACCCAATCGTTCTTGTCTCCTAATTATGCCAAACATCGTTTCTTGTTTGAGCAATACGAGTGTCACAAGATTTCGGAATTTGATTTGAAGAGACTAGCAGTTCTATTTCACAAATCGGATTTTCGTATGTAGTGTAAATAGGTTTTATCATTTTGCATATGTACGTCATTTCGGATGTTCTTTTGCGTGAAGTTAGATCATTTAAGGTTGCGTATTGTAGTTTCGTGCTCGATAGTGCTGGGTACCTCGTTGATGGATATATAAAAAGGTACGTATCTTTCTCGTGTGGTACGGGTAAGGGAACAAGGCGATAAAGATGGAAGGTGTTAGTCGAAACAAGAGGATTGCTGATAATGAATATTATTTTGTCCTTCATATAATATACTTGGAGGTCTAATAGGTTAAAGTATTCATGAGCATTATCGTTTTCGAGCGTACAGTTACTCACTTTAATATTCGGACACTATAATACTTTTAAGTATAATGCTGTATATCTTCCTGAATTATTAAAATATTTATTCACTAGTTTTTTACCATGTTAACTTATTTATTATAGACAACAGAAACATACAAAATTATTTTGCAATTGCAACACGCCATTACTTAATGAAGGATAAACAACTATTTGTCTATTTTACGCGTTACAAAAATATTCGGACACTACAAAAATTTACAATATGTACATTTTACATAAGATTAAACAAAAATTCAGTATTTTGTTGGATATCCCTTATGATTAATAACATGTCGTAAACGCTTAGGCATGTTTGAAATGATTTTTTCTAAATATTCACTATTAATATTGTTCCATTCTTCTTGTAGTCGAATTTTTAATTCTATTTTTGAGTGTATTGGGGTATTCCGTATTTTTCGCTCTAATTCATCCCACAAATTCTCGATCGGGTTAAGGTCTGGAGACTGTGGAGGTGGATGCAGCACTTTTGGACAATTATATAATAAGTACTCCTGCACAATTCGCGATTTGTGCTTAGGGTCATTGTCTTGATAAAACTTAAAACGATTGCGGATTCCCATTTTCTCAGCACTTTTTAATAAATTTTTCTTCAGTATCTCTAAATATTTATTTTTATCTAGGATTTCTTCAATAAACACTAATTCGCCAACTCCAACGCTTGATATGCAGCCCCACACTATCACACTTCCTACTCCGTGCTTTACGGTTGGTCTTAGATTTTTTGGTTTCCATTCTTCGTTGATTCTCCTCCACACTTTACCCCTTCCATCTGAACCAAAAACGTTGTATTTACTCTCATCAGCAAAAATTACGTCCCGCCACCATTCTTCTTCCTTTGAAAGATATTCTTTTGCGAAGTTTAATCGCTTTCTCCTGTTTATTGTATTCACATACGGCTTCCTTCGTGCAATTCGTCCATTGTAACCACTTTCTTTAAGTGCCCGTCGAACAGTTTGTGGGTTTGCTTTTTTTCCAGTTTCCTGGTATAATTCCGACGTTAATTGCGGTGCACTTAATTGTGGATTTTCCTTAATTTTCCTTATAATTATCCTCCTATCTCTGGAATCGAGGAGGCGTGGACGTCCTTTTTGAGGTTTCAATTCAATGCGATCTTCTTTTTTGTACCGTGTAACAATATCTGCTACGGTACTTTTCTTCATATCCAATAAATATGCTATTTGACGATAGCTTTTGCCTTTTTCGTAATTAAATATCACGAGTTGCCGTTTATCGAAACTTGTGTTTCTTCCTCTTCGTTGCATTTTGAGTATTTTATGTTTATTGCTCAATTTTCTGATTTAGACTGACTTAGACTAACGAAGGACATTAACGCTACTGCTATTTACTGTTGTTTACATTTTAGACGTAAACATCGGATTAGATCGCTTCGTAGAATTAATCGCTTATTGTGTCCGAATATTTTTGTAACGCATAAAATAGACATCGTTTTGTTTATCCTTCATTACGTAATGACATGTTGGAATTACAAAATAATTTTGTATGTTTCCGTTGTCTATAATAAATAAGTTAACATGGTAAAAAACTAGTGAATAAATATTTTAATAATTCAGGAAGATATAATGCATTATACTTAAAAGTATTATAGTGTCCGAATATTAAAGTGAGTAACTGTATAAGGATAGTGAATCCCTGGTGGTAAGTCTTGGACTGTTTTCCTAAGTTCGTTAATATATTGCGTTGGTGTAATTATCTTTGAGTGCAAGGTACCTTGTTTAGAAAATAAGACGGCGTCGATCAAGGTGGAAAGTATAGAATCGAGTTCGTTTATAGCTAAATTGAGAAAGGATAGTTGTTGGGCAATGATATTTTCCTGGTTTAAATTATTTACATCGCTTTCTATGGTTCTCAGACGCTTGTCTACGATTTTAAAATTATCGTGGTATACCTTATTATTTTTCCGTTCCGTGCTCATAGTTACGTTGAAGTTACTGATAGTAGTTTGCACTACTTCGATTTGTGCCTTAATCAGGTTGGTTAGTTCGTGTTCGTTTGTTTAACCCTCTCTATCGCGTCATTATAATATTCCGCGTCGTTTTTGTCCATTGTGCCGATTATTATTGATTTAAATACTGTCCCTATTGCGTTAAACCAGCCGCGTCTTACTCGACTGTCTTCCTCCAACTAATTCTTTTAAATCCCGCTCCTTTGATTTTAAGATGGGTATTAGTTGATCTAATATTTGCATTGAGGAGTGACAAGCTGCAAGTTCTTCGAGAGTACTTGGTTCGATACATTGTAGTTTGAATTTTTCGAAGTTTGAATCGATTAGTTGTGTTCTATCATTTATGTGCGTGAGAACGAAATATGTCACTAGCTTCCAGGTGGTATCGTAGAATTTTAATTCTTGTATACTGTCGTAGTATATTCTGGGACAACATTTGAATTTAATATTCCTCTGATATTCTGCATTGACGACTGTAAGGAACCTGTAACATAATTATTCTTTTATCTTCGAGAACTATCATCCCTTCTTTTCCATTGCCATTTTTACTCGGTCGGTGTGAACTACTGTTTCCCCTTTCTTGATTAACAGCGTGATGTTTACCGGTGAATTGATTTTTATGACCTTATAATGACCTTATACGGACCAATATAATTAGGGCTAAGTTTCTTAGAAACGCTAATTTTTTCCTTCCTAAATATACTAAATCTCCTGGTTTATGGATTGTTCGGTTGGTTCTTTTATCGTAGTATACTTTATTCCGTTCTTTTGATTGGAGTAAATAGTTTTTTGCGATTTCTCGAGATTTCTGCATTTTTAATTTTATGTTGCTGATTAGGTCGTCATACGTATATACAATTTCTGGTTTCTTAGAAAAAGCGGTAGGGATTTCTGTTTTTTCGCCAAAAACTAATTCATAAGGTGTATATTTGGTTGATGTATGTACGGTTGTATTACAAGAATACATTCCACTAGGGAGCCATTCGTTCCAATCGGTTTGGTCGGAGTTTATATAATGTTTGACGTAGTCTGCTAGAGTGGCATGACTTCTTTCGAGTGCGCCATTTGTTTGTGGGTGCTATGCGGTGGTTTGAATTTTCTTGATTTTAAATAATTTTGCGACGTCTTTAAGTAGTTTCGAAGTGAAATCTCTACCTTGATCTGTTAGGATAGAGTCCTGTATCCTATATTTGCAGATGAATTTATGGTGGAAAACTTTGGCTACTGTACTAGCCAACTTGAAGCCCTTGTACTTCATGATTTTGTATTGCGTAGGCTTGAGAATATTTGGTTAAATCATCTTGAATCGTCAAAACATATTTTTTCCCGTTTTGTAACACTGTGTATATGATGGTTGCATGAGTGACCTGAATGAATGCGTTTGCTGTTTTCGTGTGAAGAGAGTTGCGTTTAATGCTTGGATACGGGATTAACAGTTTGAGGCGAAGTGTTAACGAAGCGGTAACGAAGCGATAACGTAACATTTTGCTAAACGTTCATTGTTGGATAACAATTAATAAATCATTCCCTACATTAGTAAAACTAAACCTAAAATAAACCTAAACCCCAAAACATATTTGTTCCCGTTTTCAGATAATGGCAGAGGGCCTACGTTATCTAGAAATACCTTTTCGAAAGCTTTTGAGGCCGTAGTCGTTATTTGCATTGGAGCATGGTTCTTTTTCCTGTCTATTTTTTTCTCCTGGCCAGATTTACAACATTGAATGTGTTTCGCGATGTCCTTTTTCATCGAAGACCACTTGTAATTTTCCCTAATTCTATTCTACGTACGATGGAACCCTGAGTGACCTGTAGAAGGCGAGTCGTGATTTTCTTTTGAGATGTCTTTGATTTGGTCAGTAGTTGGTGTTTGTATATGTGGGAGTGGATAGGAAAAAGTATTTTATTAAGCACAAAGTTTGGACAAATTCGTGTTGCACGAATGTTAATGACCGACAGCCCCGCTGATCCATGCACTACGCACAAAATGCGTTCCTTCTTCCGCGCTTGCCTTCGAGCGGCCTTCGACCTTCTACGTCTTGGCTCGCGATCGCACGCACCTCACACGCATCTCTCATACGCACATTCCTACATATATTATATTATCGAAGTATATTTTGATTTGAATATTAGTTTCTTTAAATATATATCTTAGCATGGATCTAACCTTTTCCCACTTGAATTTTTCGAATTGCGACCCTGGTGGGGATAAGCTTACAGATTTTAGGTTTAGTTTTACTAATGTAGGGAATGATTTATTAATTGTTATCCAACAATGAACGTTTAGCAAAATGTTACGTTATCGCTTCGTTACCGCTTCGTTAACACTTCGCCTCAAACTGTTAATCCCGTATCCAAGCATTAAGGGGATAGACACGGCACGTGACCTCTCCGATTTGGAGGGTCGGTATTACAGCAGCTTTTTCCTGCACAGAAATGGTAATACCGACAGGCGAGAGGGAGCTGCTTGTTATTTCGATATTCTATTCTGAATATGGAAAGAAATTGTCAGCTGTTGTGTTGCACTTGACAGAACATAAACAGAAAGTCTGTTGGTAGTGCAAGCGTAGAAAATTCATTGTACATTTGAATTACGTGAAATGTGGTTATGCTACAATATGTTTCGTTGCACTAAGGAATTATAAGGGAAAAGAAAAAGTAGTGTTAGAATAGTCGAGGTACAGGAACGGCCGAGGCGGGCCATGTGCACTTTGAAGATGCACGCTGTCTTTGTCTATCGTAGTTTTCATTTGGAGCGAACCCTAAAATGGTTAAAAAGGGCCATGGTGACGTAGGCGTCCTCACGACCGACGCTTTTGCCAAGGAAAGGCATTCTTGTATAGAAATGCAAGGAAAGATTGGATGGAGAAATGGACAATCGCCTCCACGTGGGGGAATCCCCTTTGACGATAGCGACGCTCGACGATCTGTGTAATATGATCCGAACCGGAGTATCGGTGTGACTAATGCTAATTCAACGATGAAACTTTTTTATTTACTAATTTTTCTACATGTAACTTTTACCAATGTATCTGGGAGATCTTTCTGATTCAAATGAGACCAAACACGATATGTATTTACTTGTTGATACAGACTTTGTGGTACGAATTCAATTAGTATCAACAAGTAAATATAATTCAAAATATATCGTATTTGGGTTTATTTTAATCAGGAAAATCTCGCAAGTACGTTAGTAAAAGTTTCGGTAATTATTTAGAAAAGGGGGGTCTCACCGATTTTGATGATTTTTAAATATGATGTAGAAATCAACATTTTGAGTAACTTTTTCCTATACATATAACCGCCGCTCGGCCTTAGTTTCCGAGATTTTCCCCAAAAAACATCGGTACTCCTACATAGCATTCTGTCTATACGTACGCGTCCGTTCTAGCGTATGCGTAAGCGTTCGATCAGCGATCGTTCACGGTTTCTTCAAACACATCGGACGGCCGGCAATGGAAGCGTATAACGGGTGCGAACTCGATTTGGGTTATGCTTGAAAGAATAAAAATCCGAACCGAACCTTACTCAAATCGAACTTTTCTACCTAATAACTATTTTAATGGATTAAGTTCGGTTTAGGTTTGGGTTAGTGTATTCATGCCACACATTCATTGTTGCATTTAATAAGGAGATCAATGCAGATCAAAATTTGCTTTACACATTGTATAATGTTCGTCGCTGGACGCTACGCTGTTATATATAGAAACGATAAACAATTGCCGATCAAACACTTACGCATACACTTTCACGAACGCGTACGTATATGCAGAATTCAATGTAGTAGTACCGATCATTTTTGGGAAAAATCTCGGAAACTAAGGCCGGGCGGCGGTTATATGTATGGGAAAAAGTTGTTCAAAATGTTGATTTCTATAACATACTCGAAAATCATCGAAATCGGTGAGACCCCCCCTTTTCTAAATAATTACCAAAGTTTCAATAACCGAAATTTAGAAAGTTAAAAAATGAACACGTGCGGGACTCGAACCTACAGAAAAGCTTTTGGCGGCTCGAGACAAAATCTCCGCTCGAGCCGATTCATTTAGTTAGCTGATGATCACATTTGTAACAGATGTGGCAACAGCGCGACAGTAGTCTTGATAAGTTGCGACACTATGCCTTACTATGCCTGTATGCACACATCTGTATTCACGCATCCGTATTCACGTATGAATGAAAAACATCAGGTCAACTTATGACTGATTTGGTGACATTTTCTTACAATATGTTTTGTACAAAATGATCAAAAGAATGCAAAAGAATAATAATAAGAGCAATGCAATAATTTCAAATATTTGACGTAACTACCACATTCTGAAAATATGATATCAGTACATCAATACTTCCAACGTCCGTAAAAAAGTTCCAATCTCTTCTTTTTTATTTTAAATAATATAACCATAGAATAATAACATAAATTCGACAGCGATTTCAAGTCAAGCATGTGTTATATACAGTAAAAGCGTTAGTAATTGTACACAGTTCCCAGTCAATACCTAAAATGCATATGACCTAACCTATAATCGTACGAAAATGCATACATTGACCGCATCACGCTGTTACTACTGTAGCACATGTCACAAGCCAACGCTTCAGTTTTGCTATGATTTCACGTTGCCAGTCCTCCTGACTAGACGCCACCTCATCACCACTACGTGAACTAAATTTGTGACGTCACGTGCTCTGTTTTAACGGCAATATGAACAGCGGACGGCGGAACTGGTCTGTGGGAATGCAATCAGGACTATGCATCGTTTATCCTTATATGAGAAGATTTTAAGATGAATAAAGGCTCATTCGACAGAGAAAAGTGCAATGCAGCACGCGACACAGCCTGTTTGAGCCATAAAACTCTTTTAGTGACTTAAAATATACTTAGATTCCGCGGTGTATTATGTCAATTTTTGCTCTACTTTGGACACTCATATTATTAGATATCAACACAATCTCGATGAACGGGCTGTGTCGCGTGCTTCATTGAACCTTCCTCTATCTAATGAGCCCTCGCCGAGCTCAAAATCTTCTCATATAAGGATGAAAAATGCATAGTCCCAAACCCATGTTTCGGCCCAGATTGTGTCGGTATACAGCTCGCTGCATTACCCGTGTCTACCCCCTTAAACGCAACTCTCTTCACACGAAAACAGCAAACGCATTCATTCAGGTCACTCATGCAAACATTATATACACAGTGTTACAATCATAAAATCATCATATCCCACACTAATAGATTCCGTAGTGTGCATAGTACTTTATAGAGGTCTTCATAGCATGCTTGGTCCAAGTAATTTTCCTTGATTATAAGATAGAATATGTGGTCGTCGTTTTCTTTTACTTTAACTATTTCCTGATTTGCTATGTTTTGATTTTTGAGTATATTTAAATGGATGGATATTGTTTCACTAGTTCCTGGAATTTAATGTCATTGGTTTGTAAATCCTTTGAAATACAAATTGCATAATTGTCAGGTGAGGGTAACAAGATATTGTTGCTTTCCTCGATTTTATCATAATTAATTATTGTTGTTCTTAAACTATCTAGAAAATCTGAGTAATTTTTTGCGGAGGTAGTTTTAATTACGTTAAGCATCTGCGTCAGAGTTAATTTGCCCTGCTTTATAAATTATCTCATACTCGTACTCTTCTAATAATAATCGCCAACGAATTAACCGAGAACCCGGGTCATTGACGTTAAACAACCACGTTAATGGTTATTGGTCAGTGACTAATTTTAAATTTTCTTCTGAAAATATACAAACGAAAGTGTTTCACTGCCCATACTATTGCTAATAATTCGCGTCCTATCGTTGAGAAGTTCGACTCTGCTCTGTTTAATGTACGGCTAGCGTACGCTATTGGTAAGTCTTAGGCACCATAGACTTGTGATAATACGGCGACGATGACAAAATTACTTGCGTCTTTCATAAGAATAAATTCTTTTGAGAAGTCTGGATACTGCAATATGGGTTCCGAAATTAATTTGGTTTTCAAAGTTTCAAAAGAATTCTGTTGATTGCTAGTCCATATTTATGTTGTATCTTTCTTTAATAGGGCAGTTAGGGGCTTACGAATTTTACTGAAATCTGGAATGAATCTTCGATAGTAGCTAGCAAGGCCTAGGAACGATTTTATTTCTTTAGGCGACTTTGGAGTTGGAAAATCTCCTACTGCTTCTACTTTTAAAGGATTTGGTTGTACTCCTGATTCTGATAATACGTGACCGAGGTACATTACTTCTTGGCGTAAAAATTGGCATTTATTTAATTGTAGCTTTTGGTTATTGTTTTTTGCATACGCGGCTTCGATGATGCTATAGGTTGCACTGAGAGCCGAGCATACGGAGGGCGTAAATCTCCGTTTCGATTTGTATCGACACCGTCGCACGCGTATGCCCCTACGACCTTTTACAGAGATAGGGGTAGTAAATTGTAGATTTTGAATATGTGATAATCGATTCAGAATGGAGAGACTCGACTGTTCGGATGTAGACTGCCGTATCACTGAGTTCTGAGAGAAGACCGTTTTGATACACACTGTCAACTCACTGATTTCCGAAAGACGACCGTTTATGTAAACAGTCGACTCACTGAATTTCGAATGATAGTAAAAATGTAGACTGCTTCTGTTCTAACTCACGATTGTTGAGATTCTGATCGCAGACTGACTCCTTGACCGAATGCATTCCTTGAGGTTGACTCGGAAAGGACCCTTTTGCACGCTGATTGGATAGCATGAAATTTGCTAATTGTCAATGAGCGTGTCCTTTTTGAAGGTGTGGACACACCCATCCTTCCTTGCGCTCGAAGCGCATTTTCTAAAAGGAGGGGATGTGTCTTGACCGTTGCGGCTGCCTCGCCGACGCATGGGATTTTCCACCAGGGTCCCAGAGCCTGACCTGGCCGTGCCTGCTGGAGAGCAGCTGTGGGACCCTTTTTGGTAACGCACGTTTTATGACGCGAGCAATTGATGCTTAATTTCCTGGATTCGGCGGCTCATAGAAATAAACTACATTGCCAAAAACAGTTTGATTGCTCGCGCGTCATAAAAGCCCCTAGCTATTCATACATAAAAGATTTCTTTTCTGCAAATTGTTAGATGGATTTGGTTAGATGGTGGGTAATTAATTTCAGGTATTGGTTCCGAGGGTTTGCCTCGGAACATCCTCCCCCCGTTGAGAGAGTAATGATCAACAATAGATATAATGAAGGATGCATGAATGTAGTTAACTGAACATGGTAATTGATTCGGTATGTGTGTTATACAGATACTGATTCCCGATGGATGACCCGGAGTTTGGTCAAACTTCTTCCGGGGGTGCTGGCTCTGTTGAATCGTTCTCCTTGTCGTCTGACTGATAAGGCAAGGGTACCAATCGTTTCACGCTCCGGTCTAGCGTGTTCGTTGCTGTTTTTATGGTCACGGCGCGAATAATGCCGTCGGAACCTGGATGAGTTCTGATAACCCTGCCTAATGGCCATTGCGTGGGGGGAACATTATCTTCCCTGAGGAGAACTAATGTGCCCTCCTTGATTTGATGCGTACCCTTGAACCATTTGCTGCGCGTGGTTAGTTCGTTCAAATACTCGCGGTGCCAGCGGATCCAAAAATGCTGCTTTAACTTTTGTATGTGTTGCCAGCTCGAGAGGTGGTTTGGTGGTGTGTTTGTGAAGTCACGCTCGCGTAGGCTCGTGATGGAATCACCAATCAGGAAGTGACCGGGTGTTAAGGCGAGCATGTCGTTGGGGTCGAAGGATATAGGTGTGATAGGACGGGAATTGAGAATTGACTCAATTTCGATAACTAAGGTGTTGAAATCCTCGAAGGTAAATAGCTCAGTACCTGCGACGCGGATGAGGTGGCGTTTAAAAGACTTCACGGCCGCTTCCCACAAACCGCCGAAGTGCGGTGCGCGTGGTGGAATGAAGCTCCATTCAATTGATCTGTTCGCGAGAAAGGTCTGCACCTTTCTGTTGTGTTCGTCCGATCTGATGAGATTTCGGAGCAATATTTTTGCGGCAAGAGGAAACCGATGGCCTTCGTCTTGGGCCAACTGCGTGAGGCAGCGAATTGCTAGGTAAGGTGCCGCGGACAGTATGTTTGAATTTCACCGGTCGCGTCGCGCCAAAGTATGCGCTGGTAACGCTGATCCTCTTCACGGACGAGGAACTGCCTATACATCTTCTCGATGTCACCCGTCAGAACGTAGCGATGAATGCGGAATCGTAAAAGAATATATAGTAAATCATCTTGTATTTTCGGTCCGGTATATAGAACTTCATTGAGGGAGATGCCAGTAGTCGTAGTCGCGGAACCGTCGAATACCACTCGAAGTTTCGTGGTCTCGCTGGTGATCTTAATGACACCGTGATGAGGTAGGTAGTATCCGCGTGGTGCTATTTGATTGCTATTGACCTTGGTCATGTGTCCAAGGTCGCGGTATTCATCTATGACAGCGTGATATTCCCGTTTTAAATTTGCGTCGCGTCGCAACCTTCGTTCTAAAGATTCTAAACGCTTCACTGCTCTTGATCTAGATTCCCCGAGTTGTACTAATTTTTCGTTAAACGGGAGCGCGACGATATATCGACCATCAGCGTTCCTTGTGACATGTTGTTGAAAGTGGATCTCGCAGAATTTATCTGACTCCGAGAGAGGCTGGAGTTGTGGCCCCTCTTCAATTTCCCAGAAACGTGTGAGATCAAAATGGAGCGCAGTGGTCGCGTTGCAAGAGATGATTCGCGGTTGCGCAGGTACTGGTGGGCTCCCCCCTATGACCCATCCGACTCTTGTCTTTTGTAGATATAAGTCGGGTCCAGCGGGGGGGGAAAGATTGATCTGCCCGACACTTAAGAGTGATAATGCGGCTCCAGAACCGAGTAAAAGGTCAATCGGTGCTGGACGATGAAATTCGGGATCTGCTAGTTCTAGATTCTTCGGAATGCGAATGGACGAGCGATCAATCGGTTGATCCGGAATGAATGGGGCGATTCGCGGTATGGTCAAAAACGTTAACGTCCGTTGATAGTCGCTGACCCTTGAACAAATGGTGACCGCGACCGTGTGCTTCGCGACAGTTGACAGCGCGTTTAGAGCTCCGATGGGGATGGAACACTTTCTCATCGGAAGTGCAAGCCCCCTTGCGAGGTCTTCGGTAATAAAATTGGTCGTGGCACCCGTGTCGATCAGCGCTCGACAGGTGATCGGTCGTCGTTCCTTGTCTAGCACGTGTAATTTGGCTGTTACGAGAAGCTCATTGTTTATCGTGTTGACGACAAACGCATTTGACTGGCATGTCCCCCCGAGGTTCTCGGGTATCTCTAGTCAATCGTCCGTTGCTACCTGCCCGATTGATGATGTCTTGCGCCGTTTCGCTGGCGGGCTGTCTACGCGATCTGGGGTTTCTCGCGGCTGGTGCAGCAACGTGCTATGATGCTTGTAGCATATTCGACATGATCCTCCCTTGCACACGCTGGAGTGATGTTCGGGTTTGAAACAGTTTTGGCATAATGAGGCTCTTTTTATACTGGTTATTCTCGACTCGACCGACATGGAGTGAAATTTCTCACAGCGCCAAATTTGATGCTCGTCGCTGCAGATGGGGCATTTTATCGGGGTGGCGGGCGCGCTACTAACTCGGTTGTTACCGCGTTGACTACCTCGATCGCTTACGTTTGTTGCGGTTATGAAGGCGTGACTCCGCGTTTGGTCACGAATGCTGGCCGGCTTAACGAATGCACTGCGGCTAGATTGTATGGATGTTGAGGCTATCCTCTGAGGGGCTTTTGGCGCGCAATCTGCCCTTTTTTCGATGAAATCAAGGAGATGGTCGTATGATGGCATCTGCTTGTCTTTTAGCGAAAGTTCCCAGTGCCATTCGGTGTCAGAGTCGATTTTAGACAGAATTATTGAGATGATTATGCAATCCCATGATGAAGTATCTATGCCCATGTTTCTCAAAGAGCATATATTCTGACGGATGGTGTCCACAAGATTACTTAATGCGTCCGGGGAATCACGCGGTATTTTGGGTATTTTCGATATCGCGTTACAGTGGGCCAACAAAATTTTGCGTCTGCAATCGAATTTCTTTTTTAGCAGTTCGATTGCATTATCGTAGTTTGAACCCGTTGAAATTAGTGCTTGTATGCATGCGGCGGCCTTACCGGTAAGGGCTGACTGTAGATATTGTATTTTTTGCGTCGGCGTCAGATCGCCATTTTTATCGATTGCTGATGTGAATTTATCATAGAAGGATATCCAATTTTCGATTTTGCCGTCGAAGGTAGGCAAACGCAGTTCTGGTAACTTAGTAGTCGCGGGATTTGTTGCGGTGGTCGCGGCCGAATCCGACATGCTGCGTCGTGATGATATGTTTGAGTCCCTTTCTATAATCGCGTTCGCCTGGGCGACCGCAGATGTATATCTTGATTGCAATTCGAACCGACGCACAGTGGTCCCAAATCCCGAAAACGCGGTCAAAACTATTTTAGCGCGATTAGGACACTTAACATAATAGTATGGTAGGTCGTTGAATTCGTCTTGATGTTAGGTATGATAATACAAAGTCAAAAATATATATTAACATATAAAAATCAAGGTGACCTTCAATTTGTTATAAAAGAAAAAATTATTTATTAATTTTTTCTTTTGAAATTTGTAGACGGCTAAATACTGATTAACTTTTATCTGAAACAATTTTTTGTCAGATCATTTTTATTACTCCATTCCGAAGACTTCTTCGATGACTGTAGATTAATTCTGTTACTGCAGAAATTTTCTTTTTTTCAATTTTTTTTTACGTGTAAATAATTCTAAGTAAGAATGATCCTTCAAAATTGATATAACTTTTACCTGAAACAGTTTTCCGTATCATTCACAGTTCTCGAAAGGCAAAAAAAGTGAAAAGTAATACTTTATTCAAAATGGTGTCACGGCTGAAAGTGCAAAAAAGTGCAGCCAATTTTTGTAAATATAGTAAGATGAAAGTATAAACTAAAAGGTCCAACATGAATTTTGGCGGGATATTGTGGGATATACAACTTTTTCTCTACATCTTTAAAATATATGCATTAAATCTAACATGTTATTTCCCATACTATACTTACCAGTTTACAATGTTAACGGATAACAATTCTTAATATATTCAGAGACGAAAAATGTTCTACTTACTTCCAGGAACAATATCCATTTTACAGAATTAAGATTGTTGTCTTCTAAAAAAAGTTATACACCTTACAGTCTGCACTTCACACTTACGCTTACGCTCACGAGAAATGACTGTCTAAAGAAACCGAAGTTCGGACTGTAATTGCCATTCAGGTAAAAGAGTATGACTTATATCCTGTCATCCCCCTACAGAGTCATTATTGTACTACCCAATCCATCAATCGTGACCTCCTCAACAACAACTTCATTTTTTAAGTTTTGGCCGCGTTTTCGGGATTTGAACACTTAAGGTAATAGTGTAGTAGGTCGTTGAATTCGTATTGATGTCAGGTATCATATTCTATTGTCAAAAATATATAATAACATTTATAAATTGAAGGTGACCTTTAATTTGTTATTAAAAAAAAGATTCTGTTACAATTTTTTATATTGATCTTTGTAGAAAGCTGAATACTGATCAAGTTTTGTCTGAAATATTTTTTTGTCAAATCATTTTTATTACACTATAATTGAGAAACAAAATGCTTCATTTTAATTTTCTTAAAAATTCGCAGTAATTTGGAGTCTTGGAGTGTTTATAAATAAATATTGGGTACATCTCTTATCTAAATATGTTTATTGAAGAAATGCGTATAAATTAAATAAATAAAATTAAATAAAAAAAAACAAATTTAATTTTAATAAAACTAATTAAGTGCTATCGTCCGAATCTGTTTCGAAATTTCTTTCTGTAGCAACTTCTCCATGTATATTTGCAGCAGCAAACAATTTCAAGGCTTCTGTAGAAAAGCTTCTAATTGGCTTCCCTGGCAGTTGTCTTAAACTAGATATATACGGATCGGAATTGACTAGAAGTCGGTGAAAAACGTCCTCCATTGTCTTCACTCTAGAACATTTTCTCGAGAAATCTTCTCGAAATCTCTTGATATGTTTATTTAGTGCTTCCTGTGCATCTTCTGACATTTGCCCGATTGGCAATATGGACCTTGCAAGTATTGCGGAACCGTGTATTAAAATCTTGTGGACAGTAGTGGGCATATAATACCACGGATATAAGGTTACAAATAATTTTGCAGTGTCTAGTGCATATTTTTCATATCTTTTAGAATCAATTAAGTGACCGCTCGATATGACTTGTAAAATGATATAGAACCGTTCGATTAAAACTTCGTCAATCCCTGTTATTGATCCTGATATTTTGACGTTTTGGAAAAATCGGCGAGCGGTATTGCCGTCATTGGTAGTACCAAATCCCGGCTTTGGGCGATCAACGATGAGACCCAATTGTGATTGGAAGGCTTCCTGTACTTCCCGTTTCCGATCTTCCGTCACTTGCTTTTCTTCGTTGCTGCGTGCTTGCCATTTTTTAATTTTCAATTTGTATGACAAATGCAAGCAGCATTCGAAAAATCGAATCCACGCATGCAGTGTTGACATGCCAAACCGTACGTGGTCTTCGTTGATCACCCTTTGCAAAATCGATTCCAGGTTATTAAATTCTTTTGTCGTTGCTCCACATAGGAAGCAACGTTGGGCCGATGCCGTATGTGCAATGGCATTGCACACTTTTCCGTCAATCATCGTCAAGCATAATTTGAAGTTCACGGAAATTTTCTTTCCACTTACAATTCCTGTGAAAGGAATTAGATGTTCTATTTCCTCTTCAATGCAAGTTACTTCGTTTTGCGTAGCTTGCGTGTTTTCGTGCAGAAATTGTAAGTGAATGGGCCTACAATAACGCGGGGACGCTGGCCTTGGATTTTTCCACATGACAATTTTATTGTCAGCAGATATAAGTTCCAAGGGAACGACAGATGTTAAAAAAATGTCTGCATCAGAATTTGTTTTGTCCACAAAACTTTGTTTGTAGACGCTTTGTCCGGAACTCCCATCACAACCCCATTTACATATGAGGATCACATCTTGCATATTCTCTTCCCTTATGTTCTTAAATACTGCATCTTGTAAGAGTAATATGCGTTGGATCGTATGATCCAATAAAGCTTGCAGTTCAATTTTTGCATATGACTCAGTAACAATGATATTAGAAGGATAACATTCTCTCTTGGCATCTAGTACTACTTTGTACGATGGGTACAAATTACAGTTATTTTCTACACCTAATTTTCTAATTCCTAAATACTGGTTCTTGGACAGTTTTTGCTCCATCATTAGTGACAGTGCAATTTCACCGGACAATGTCCTTTCTTCCTTCGATGCTATTAGATTTATATTAGATGGATCATGATCAATTGAAAAGACAGGTTTTAACGTATAGATATATATTTATATGAAGAGACACAAAACACGTAACCATGCACGTGGTGCAACCATACCGATATAACACACGACGCGCACGCGCAGCAACAGGTCCGATATGAGGGCGCAACGATCAACCTAAGTGCCGATTTCCAACACTCCCTCTATCGATGTGCTCGAATTATCACACCAACACGCTTACCAATGCGCGTTCACTCATACAGTCTTTAAATTTAATGAGTCAATACATCTTTGTAATTTTATTTTTGGCAATGATTTTGTTAACATGTCTGCAGTCATATTGTGTGTACTTATAAATTGTACATTTACCTTTCCCTGTTCTTGTACTTCTCTTGTATAATGATATCGAATATCAATATGTTTACTCTTACGGTGATATACATCATTTTTTGACAATTGTATAGCACTTTGATTGTCACAATATATGACAGTTTGACTGAAAACTAAACTATTTAGGTTCATGTGAGATAATAGTCCTCTTAGGTAGATTACTTCCTTTGTTGCTTCCGAAAGCGCCATGTATTCGGCTTCCATCGTTGAAAGCGCCACCGACCTTTGTTTCTTTGATTCCCAACTTATGGGACCACCTGCTAATGTTGCTACAAACCCTGTACGTGATCTTCTTCCATTTTCGTCTGCTGCCCAGTCCGAATCCACGTACATCTCCATTTTGCTGTTTATTGCCACATATTTTATTGCATAGTCAACATTTCCTTTTAAATATCTTAGCACGTGTTTCGCTGCTCTCCAATGATAATTGGATGGATTTCCATTAAATTGACTAAGGGTATTTGCCGCAAATGCTATATCTGGCCGTGTAGCATTAGAAATATATAGCAAAGCGCCTATCAGTTCCCTATATGGAATACTTGCTGTAGTTTCCGTGACTATACACGTGTTTTGGAAGGTTTCGTTTGGTATCAAAGGTGTGCTGGCTGTTTTGCAATCTTCCATTCCAAATTTCTTTAGAGTCTCTTCTATGTATTTGCGCTGACTTAATCTTATTTCCCCAGTATCTTCCTCTCTTTCAACTTTTATTCCGAGAATATTTGTAACTTTCCCTAAATCATTTATTTTGAACTTCTTCTTTAAATGTTTTTTTACGTTTAATAGTTCACTCAAGTCCTTCGATGCTATTAAAATATCGTCTACATATACAGGGTCCGGCAGAGTCTATGACCGCGCTTTTAATGGGGGGTTACTGGGTTGATTCTGAACAATTTTTTCCTTTACCAAAATGTTGGTTGAAGCTTCGTTTTTTAGTTATTAACGAAAAAGCCTGGCCAATCAGAGCGCTCAGGCGCGTGAATCTCAACGGATCTCAACCTCGGTCGTGGTCGTGAACGAACGCATTGGGACAGTTATGTTATCTCGTCTTAAATTAAGAATAATGTGGAATTATACGTTATTCATGAATAACAAATAAACTAATAAGTGTTCGATACGTTTATTCGTTATCCGAAAAAAATAAAGTGTTTTATTACTTATGAATTATTTTTTGATTAACAGCACGTTTTCAGGTGGATAAATTGTGTTTTAAGAAAAACGGTTGGGATAAATAATGTTAGAAAAAGGCTAGTTAAACTTACCAATTCGTCCACAAATTAACCTGCTCCGAAGGAAGGGGGTCCTTGACACTGGGTCATTGCGTCGATCCTGACCTTCCACAACAGCTGATGTTACAGCCGTGTCGGTGCACGGTCAGTTTTCTTGCACGGTCACTTGACTTAACGGTCACTTTCACTTTTTGGAACGATTTATCGTTCCTACGTTTAAAAAATTGTTGCTATCCAGTCGAATACAACCGTGGGGCGAACGAGCGAAAAGTTTCAGCGCAATGTGTTTGTTCGCCGGGATGCAAATCGTGGTACCGAGAAGCGGCATCATTACTATTAAAACCGCATTGCACTAACAACACAAACATTCGGTAATACTCTTGTACTGAATGAACCATCTTACTTGCACGAATAGTCGAATGACTCTCCCAGCTTAAGCGTTTCCTTGGTCCTCGATGAACATTCGTTAAGGAACCGATATTGTTATAATAGAATGCAGAAGAAATGTTTCTTACTGGAACACTTAAGTGGCTAGCAGTTTTGGCGTCAACCTCAACTACACGAAAGAATACCCATGCGCTCTAAGGGGCGGTATGGTTTTCGTAACTACGGACCCCGATTGCGAAGCGAGACACACTGTCTGGTGTGCCATTTTGATTATTGGGGTTAGAAATACAACCAATGACGCGGAGACTGTATTCACTCTCCATTGTGCATTCCGGGAGAGGGAGAAATTCTCGCTGCGTTGTGTACTGAGGGCGTCTGCTTAAGTTTTGAGTGTTGGTGGAGGGGTTATCCTCAGCATTTTGCTTTGTTTGGGTACACGCCTCGTAATTACTAATATTGTTGTACGCTAGGATAGTGTTAACATCCTTTTGGTACAACATTTGCGGACAGTTGGTCGAAAAGATAGGGTGGTTGCCTTGGTAGTGGATGCAGTTAATCCCTGGTTTGCAGGTATGTTCTGGGCTGCGGTCTTGCCCACAGGTGAGGCAGGTTGCTTTCCCTCTGCATTTCAATTGTGTGTGTCCGTATTTGCCACAGTTTTTGCACGTTCGGACTCTTTCAATGTATGGTTCTATAGGTTTGCTAAGCATACCGTATAACTGAATTTTTGTTGGAGGGGCTGAACCTTCGAAAGTTATAAGAACTGTCTCGCAGGGAATCCAGGAGACTTCCTTTGTAGTAGGATCCACAAACCTTCTGTTTAGCCGTTTGGCATGTGTTATTTTACATGGACTGCTGGCAGAGTCCAGGTGGTCTTCAATGGGGTATTCTAGACTGAACCCCTTTAATATCCCTTTTTTTCTATAAAATGTCTTGGCTTCTTTTCGAGTATCGTTCGCACGACTTTATTGGCTTCTATGCTGTTGTTGAAAACAGCCTCGGCTCTGTTGAAGCCTCTTGGGCGCAGCTGGTGTATGCCTGCCTTCGTGCAGTGCAGTGCCTTAGCAAGAGCCATCATGTTGTGGCTCTTGCTCTTTTTTGTTTCTGGGTTTGATAGTTTTATCTCTACCACAGCCGGTCCCTTGTGGGACTCTGGATAGAGTCGATGGATTTCTCCGCTTTTTAATTGTGGGGGTGTATTTTCGTTTTCCGTATTGCCAACGGCGACAAGGCTGGGTGAGGGACATTTCCTCTTGGTCGGTTCGTGAGTCAGAGTAGAAACCCTTTTCTTCTTGATGGGGCCTATCGTGGTCCAGCAGGTTTCGTCTTCTACCTCCATGCTGGAGGTCTCTCCACCGGCCCCGAGGGGCCCGGGTGTGAGGTTCCAGGTGTTCCTCAACTGGTTGGCGTGGGGACGCTAACCTAAAATCCTGGCGCTATCGCGCCAAGTAGCCCACCGGCTGCTATATCGCGTTTGTATATTACTGGTGGTTTGTAGTGGCAATCTATCCTGTACTTCCTGATCGTGCCAGTTTCGCCGAATTTTTGTACTTTAATAAACTAAGTGTGTAATACTCACGCTGTAACGCGCCCTCCTCTTTCCTCTCGTCTCTCTACCATATTTACAGTCCTGTCTGGTGTGTGTGGTCTTGTGGCGACCGGTGTTTACCGACGTTGGTCGCAAAGTAGCGACCAATGTTACCGTCGGTGGGCGCTCATAGTTTTAACTAGGCTTAGTGTTTTTATAGTTAGTTTTAAGACACTAGCTTTTAGTTCTACTGGTTTAAGTATTTAGAGTTTAAGACACTACCTTTTAGGTTTTTGAATCTAGTCATTAGCGCCTAGCGTACTTTTTAGTATCCTGTAAGCCTTCAAGTGAAGAGCATTTATTAAGCAAACCAGAACGCAAGCCACGTTCTGTAAATAAAGTGTTGAGTCGGTAAATCGTCGTGTATATTGTGACGTCGTACGACGTTTTTTTTTTTTTTTATACCCTCCACCTCCCTCAACAGACCAGTTCAGATCATCCTCGAAGGACTAGTCAACAAACTATTGGTCTGCCAAGCTCTGAGTTAGCCACGCTTGGATGGGCATGACCCTACATCCAGCCCAGGTACAAGTGTACCCAGGTCCTGGTTCAGGACCCTGTCATGTGCAGGGCACACTACGCCCACCCACCCTATCTCAGTATTAAGCACACACACTCGCAAATACCACCCTATCCATTTAGATAACATTTCCCTTATCAAATTACGAATAAAACACCTATTAAGTCGCGACAACATACTAGGCTTCTGCAGCCGAACGTCGGTAATATACCGACTCTCAGTAGCGTGCGCCCGCCATTCACACACACATTTCTTCCTTATCGAGATTGGACCAACTACACCCGCTCCAACGCGGATGTCTCCCACCGACCCCCGACATACCATCGCCCTCTCAATCTTGCATCCAGGGTCCAGAGCGTCCTTCCCATCGCTCCTTCGGCGTAAGACAGCAATGAGCAGAAGCTCGCGCTGCAAGCATTCTGGAAATCAAGATATATGAAAAGAAGAAAAATTAAAAATTAAAAATTATTCCTTCCGCGTCCTTATTGAGCTTGAGCTCTCAGCATCCCTCCAGCCCTCAGCATAGGTTCCGCTTGAGCGATCGTCCCTCCGTGCAGCTCCTCCCATTGTTCGTATCCAAGCATCATCATCCTCTTCCGTGCCGATCATCTTGCCGTCACTTTTCACTCGCGGGGAACACGTGCTCCATTCGCACTGGTCACACTCGCGTCGCAATACAGTCCCTGTCCCAATACTCCAGTGTCTTTATCAGCTCACTATGCGCAGTGCGAGCCTCTCACGGCATCGCTCGACCCTCTCATTGATTGTCACAATCCCTGTAACAAATTCGCTAAAGCTGTTCCAATTTTCCCGAGAGTCGACCGCCCACTCCAGCAGTGCAGGCGGGTCCAAGCCCCTTGCGACAGTCGGGAGGATCCCCGCCCTCATCATCTCGGCAACCGGGCACCTGAAGAAAGTGTGCCAAGGGTCACCTAGCGGCGCTGCGCACATCCAGCACCTCGCATGCTCCTCCTTTCCAATGCGGTGGAGGTAGCTGGGAAAACACCCGTGTCCAGTGAGCGCCTGCGTTACACGGTAGCTCAGCACACCATGCTTCCTGCGCGCCCAGACCCGAATATCCGGGATCCACGTGTGTGTCCATCGTCCCTTCGTTGAGGCATCCCACTCCCTCTGCCATGCAATCTGGAAAATCCTCTCAACGTCCTTTATAATCAGAGGATGGGAGGCACCACTTTGCTGAATCGCAATAGCCAGCCGTGGATCACATCTGGCATACTCCAGTATCCTTTGTTCACTTTCCGCGCACTTGAGGAAGTATGTCATCCTTCTCTTCTTGCACTCCAAGGTTATCGGCAGGGTCAGTGTCAGTACGTCAAGTGCATCCGCAGAGACCGTCCTGTACGCCGCAGCCACGCGGATCGCCACATTCCGCTGCACCGATCTTAGCTCCTTCCTTGCCCACTCGAAGCCAAGCGTGTGTGCAAATACCGGGGCAGCATATAACACCACCGAGCGGGGCGTGTTCATCACCAGCTTGCGTGCCGCAGCCACAGTTCGCCCTGTCCTCCTCATCAGTCTGCCAAGTGCAGCAGCCGTTCCACTCGCCCTTCTACAGGCATCTCCAATATGGTCCTTGAAGGTGAGCTTCTGGTCGATAATCACCCCCAGGTACTTGATTTTCTTGGCGAACTCAACTACCCTTCCATCGAGCCTGATGGATTGGGTTCGCCCTCGCCTATTAATGCCTGCCACCAGCATCGCCTCAGTTTTCTCTCGCGCGAGCTCCATGCCCTTCTCATGGATCCATCGAGAGACATCCCCGTACGCACGCTCAGCCCGTCGAATCATCACATCCTGGTCAACTGCCGAGACCAGGATGGCCAGATCGTCCGCAAACGCTACAAACCGCACTGAGTCAGAGTCATAAGTCCGCACTATGTCATCAAACACTATGTTCCAGAGTATCGGGCCGATGACCGAGCCTTGCGGCACACCGGCATGTACAGGAAAACTAAGTGACTCCCCGTCTCCTTCGTAGACAAGGGTTCTATCGCTAAGGTAGGATGCTATAATCTCTATCAGATACCGGGATATTCCCTTAGCCTGCAGCGCCTTCAGAATATCTGACCACCTCACGCTGTTAAACGCATTCTTTACATCAACCATGATCATTAATGCTATTTTGCGACTTTTTTTCGCCCTTTCAGCAAACTTTTGCACTATCACGAGGGCATCCGTAGTGGATCTAGCCTCCCTGAACCCATACTGGTGGGTCGCAAATCCGCCAGCAGCGGTCCATTCAGCATCAAGCCTGAGTTTTATAATATTCTCTAATACCTTTGCCGCATTAGGGATAAGGCTAATGGGCCGGTATTTCTGCACAGCATTTGCTCCCACCGGCCCCTTCGGCAGAAGGATCAGCTTCTGCACCTTCCAGATTGCAGGGAAGCATCTACCATCCAAGCATGCTCGGTACACGCGCAGTATGTTCTGTGGCAATTCTCTGTACAGCTCCTTTAGAACAGCGATCGGCATCTGGTCCAGCCCCGGGGCTTTCTTGTGGCCAATCCTACTCAACGCAGCATGTACCTCCCCGACTGTCAGCCGTGGGGCCCCGACATCAACCCTTCCAGACTCTTCCGGAGGCAGCTGGTATGTTTCGGCTTGCTGTGTGACGAACAGGTCCGCGACGGCAGCCGTGACCGCATCATCAGCCATGTTAACTGGCCCTCGATGTCCCTTGATGGCCTTCATGATCACCCGGTACGGCCTGTCCCAGGGATCCTCGTTTATAGTTTCGCAAAACCTCTCCCAAGCCGCTATCTTCGCTCGTCGTATCTCGTTTTTAAAGACTCTCTTGACCTCCGTGTACTCCCTTCGGAGGGCCTGAATTATTGCCGGGGTCGTTCTTCTTCTCCGATAAGCTCTATGGAGTCTCCTTCTGGCAGCTCCCGCCATCCTTCTGTATCCAGCTAGCGCCGGGGTCCACCAGTAAGTGCTCCCTCTGGTGCTAGCACCATCGCTTACTCTCACCGTCGGCATCGCTGCGTCACATGCCTCCAGTAGGTACACCATCCAGGCCTCCACCAGCTGCTCAGGGCGTTCTTCAACACGCGCGTCGATGATGTCAGCTCCTGCTCTTAGCTTCTCCCGAAGCTTGTCTTTATCCATGCGGTTGGCCAACCATCTGAGCCGGGCTGGGCCCAGGCTCGCCCGCTCATCAGCGAAATCATGCCGTATGTATCGGTGGTCCGATGCATTATATTTCAGCAGCACCTCCGAGCGCCTCAGGAACCTCTCCATTCCCGAGGAAATCGCCATAAAGTCTATCGTAGAGGTCCTGCCTGCTTTTTCAAATGTCGGCACCCCATCCGTGCTGGTCGGTCGGAGACCCTTCTCAGCCAGCGCTCGAGAGAGATAGACTCCTCTCCTGTCACTCCATGTGCAGCCCCAGGCTGGGGACTTGGCATTAAAGTCCCCCGCGAGAATGCACTCACCGCTGTGTGCACTTATAGTGTCACACAGTTCCTCTACCGACGCACAAAAGGACGCAAAAGTGTCATTCGGTGGGAAATATACACTGATCACTTGGGT
Source organism: Nomada fabriciana (assembly GCA_907165295.1). NCBI lineage: Eukaryota > Metazoa > Arthropoda > Insecta > Hymenoptera > Apidae > Nomada > Nomada fabriciana. Next base: position 14,830,219 of record OU015689.1, read on the forward strand.
ATTATTCACTGTCACTGTCACTAGGTTCACGCGGGTGGAGTCACTAGCCGTAACCATGAGTCGCGAGCTGACCCAAATGGCCGCTCGTCCACTTAGGTCACACTGCCATGCGGGCAATTTCCGATAGTATTCGGAGACCAGGGCTACGTTTATCCCCTGGCTCTGTATCTCCTCCAGGAGCATATTCTGCGCTACTTCACATCTATTCAGATTCACCTGGATAATTCGCAGGTTTAGGGGCATTACACGGCCGTTATTTTTCGCACGATGGGGCACGCTGCTGAGGCAGCAACGTGCGCAACTTTGTCCTCAGGGGCTCCATTTTCTACACAGAGGCAGCACCTCGGCTGATTCAGACAGGCATCAATGCCATGCTCCTTTGATCCACATTTTCGGCAGATCTCCTTAATCGCCTTGTCCAGCGTGCATCGAGCCGCGATGTGCCCCAGTCGATGGCACCTGAAACATCGCATCACGTTCGGTAGGAGCTTCACCCTACACGAAACGAAACCGATCCTGATCCTACCATTGGTCAGCAAATTGCGGAGCTCCGGCCCATCGTCGCAGCTGACGGTCGCGCGCTGCGCTCCTCCATACCCAGCTCGAAGGGATATAATCTTACATCCCGACTTAGGAAGCATCTCATCAAGCACTTCCTTCACATCCTCCTTCTCCGTCAACGGGTCCACATCATTGATTTGGATGGTGTGCCTCCTTGTGGATGAGTTCACCGTTGCGCAGTCCCCCATTGCCTTGGAAATCTCCGTCCTGATCTCCGCAATTTTTTCCGGAGCCGTCGCCTTGCTGAACTGCAGGAGCAGGAACCCTGCTGCAGTCTGCCGCGCTGCCGTCACAACAACGTCTTTGCTTTTGAGGCATTCCTGCCCCTTGACCTTTTTGAGGACCTCCGCAAACGAGCGGTTTTCACTAGCCCTCACAGTAATCGCTGCAACTGCTGGCTTGGTCCTCAGCAGGTTCTCCACCCGCATCTTGGCAACGTTCCTTTCCGGGAGACTCTTAGCAGCCATACCAGCATACGTGGCAGGCTTCTTGAGAGCAACCGCCTCCATTTTGATGCGCCTGTTGATCCGCTTCTTCCTGCCAGGAACATCATTCCACTGGCCGGCCGCGTCCACTTCCGTTTGCTCGGTGGACTCGCCCGTGTTTGGCTCCAGCCTTCTCACGATTTTCCGTCGCGGTGCTTCTACGGGCGATACCAGGGCCTCCCGCTGCTTGCCCTTCTTGGCATTGCCCTGCTCCTTCTTTTCCCTTGTCAGCTGCACAAGAACTTTGGAGTTGCTCTCCAGGGCTTTTTTAGTGGTGGCGAGCTCCAGCTTTGCTGCCACCACCTCCTGACACGCATCTTCGTATAGCTGCTCCATGCTCCCCAGCGCACCAGACGGCGTCAGCGCCACACACTTGTCCGCAGCCCGTCTGGCCCGCAGGAACGCGGATTTCACATCATTGAGCAGCTGCCCCAGCTGCTCATTCACCTCCATGTTACCCGTGCAGTAGCGTTCTACAGCCTCCGCCGCCGCTGCTGCCTCGCACATGATTTCACCAACCCCACGGTATCCATCTACCGCCACCTTCGCCCTGGTATAGGCACTCTGCCAGCTTAGGCTGCTAGTTAGTGTGGGGCTTGCCACCACACTCAGAGGCTGCTCATTATGGCGCTCTGGGGTCCTTGCCAGTGGTCTTTTCACTCCACGAACCGGCGTTAGCTCCATTAAGGGCGCCACACCCGGCTCCGGGGAGGCCCCACATTGCCACATTGGGGCTCCATGCCCTTCTCCCAAATCGTTTACATCACTGCTCCCGTAGTCATCACAGCGGTCACTGAACCCGCAAGCCAGGCGGATGCCCTCCATCGCAGAGCACCTTGATCGGGACATATGCCCTTATCGTCCTTGGGACTGCGTGCGCAAGGCGGCCTCTACCGAGAAGTAGCCAGAGGCAAGCTGGCCGCTCCCGGTCACCCTAACCTCCAAGATCTTTCTCACCAAATCGCCGTAACTTGTCACTAAGTGTACAAATGTCGCGTATTCCCCACTCACAGAGCTGTTTTAAATGCAGTAACACGACCGCAAACGAGCAACACCGTCGCGCACTTCACTCGCCACACAGCTCACACAATTTGAGGTTAGGAAATACGTTAACCCACCTATCGGCCGCAAATTTCTAACTACCAACGGAATGTTTTTTCCCTCTCAATTTCTCGAGAGCTTCAAGTGCAGCAATAATTGCTGCAGTGACCGTTTGTACGTTCGATCATTAATCTAGCACCTTACCGGTTCAGAATTAAATCACATTTCGCGCCTGCTACGATCACGTGGAGTCGACTCAAGATTCTAGTAAATCTTAGGTCGTACGACGTTTGACTTAGGTTTAAGGGGGTAGACACGTCACGTGACCTCTCCGATTTGGAAGGCCGGTATTACAGCAGCTTTTTCCTGCACAGAAATGGTAATACCGACAGGCGAGAGGGAGCTGCTTGTTATTTCGATATTCTATTCTGAATGTGGAAAGAAATTGTCAGCTGTTGCGTTTTGTACTTGAAAGAATTTAAACGGAAAGCTTGCTGGTAGTGCAAGCATAGAATATTCACTTTACATTTGAATTACGTGAAATGTAGTTATGCTACAATATGTTTCGTTGCAGTAAGGAATTGTAAGTGAAAAGAAAAAAATAGATGAGGGGCATGGGATGTTTCAGGAAAATTAAATTTGTTAGGTTAGACATTTTTTTAACAGCAAATCACTGAAGCAGGACATGAAAGTTATACACTTATTATAAGATAATTAAACATCCTATGCAGAAAGCAGTTATTGAACAAATATTATATATAAAATTGTGTTGGATGTTGAATGGAATATATTGGAGACGATACTGCATCTCTTGGATTCTCATTTTAGTTTAGGAAATTAAATTTAATGGATGATTTCGATCATTTTCGAGTATGTTATAGAAATCAACATTTTGAACAACTTTTTCCCATACATATAACCGCCGCCCGGCCATAGTTTCCGAGATTTTTCCCAAAAAAGATCGATACTACTACATTGAATTCTGTCTATATGTACGCGTCCGTGAAAGCATATGCGTAATCGGCAATTGTCCATCGTTTCTGTATATAACAGCGTAGCGTCCAGCGACGAGCATTATACAATGTGTAAAGCAAATTTTGTTCTGCATTGATCTCCTTATAAAATGCAACGATGAATGTGTGGTCGGCCGCCTAACTGCGGCCGGAATGAATACTCTGACTCAAACCTAAACCGAACTTAATCCATTCAAATAGTTACTAGGTAGAAAAGTTCGATTTGAGTAAGGTTCGGTTCGGATTTTTATTCCTTCAAACCTAACCCACATAGAGTTCGCACCCGTTATACGCATCCATTGCCGGCCGTCGCGATGTGTTTGAAGAAACCGTGGACAATCGCTGATTGAACGCTTACGCATACGATAGAACGTACGCGTACGTATAGACAGAATGCTATGTAGTAGTACCGATGTTTTTTGCGAAAAATCTCGGAAACTAAGGCCGAGCGGCGGTTATATGTATAGGAAAAAGTTACTCAAAATGTTGATTTCTACATCATATTTAAAAATCATAATCAGTTATCATTGTCACAAACAGGTAACGGCCCCCAAAAGGCTATTGGCTAGCATATTTGATTTGAACTTAGTATTTTTTTCTATTCTTTTTGCTGAAATTCGCTATCTATCATTTGTACAATAATTGGCAAGATACGTGGCAAGAAAAACGATAACACAAACAGCGCCCGAAGTTCATAATATTTACCAAATATTTTTATAATATGTGTAAACAAATATTGATCATTGTTATATAGTTAGTAATTAAAAAAAATTACTTTAAAAAAAATGAATCAGTTTGGGACTCGAACCTGTAGAAAAATTTGCAGTGGCCCGTGACAAAATCTCGGCTCAAGCCAGTTCAATTAGCTGATGATCGCAATTCTAACAGATGTGGCAACACCGCGACAAAAGTCTGATAAGTTGCGGCAACTATGCCTTACTTGTGTCTGTATTCATGCATCCGTATTCACGTATGAATGAAAAACATCAGGTCACTTATAACTGATTTGGAGACATTTTCTTACAATATGTTTTGTACAAAATTGTCAAAAGAATGAAAAAGAATAATAATTTCAAATATTTTCTGTAACTACCACATTCTGAAAATATGATATCACAGTATTAGTAAAAAAAGCTCCAATCTCTACTTTTTTATTAAATAATATAGCCATATAATTATAATATAAATTCGACAGCGATTTCAAGTCATATATATGTTACAGTAATGGCCCGAAAATATCGGGTTAGGGCAATTCATTGTTTGTCCTTATATGAATAGATTCTGAGCTCGGTAAGGGCTCATTCGAAAGAGGAAGGTCCAACGCGGCGCGCTGCACGCTCCGTTTGTCGCTAAACTCTTTAAGTGACCGAAAAATGCTTGTATTCTGCGGGTGTATTTTGACGAATTTTTGCTCTACTTTGGACACTCGTATTATTAGATAGTAACACAATCTCGTTGAACGGGCTGTGCCGCGCGCTGCATTGAACCTTCCTCTTTCGAACGAGCCCTCGCCGTGCTCAAAATCTATTCATATAAGGACAAACAATGAATTGCCCTAACCCATATTTTGGGGCAATATTGTGTCGGTATACAGTTCGCTGCATTACCCGTGTCTACCCCCTTAAGTTAGCTTTAACTAGAAATAAGCCGTTTAAGGGGGAAATTGCAATACCGACGCTTCATTGATAAATTTTCCCAAATTTCAAAGCCACTCACCAATCTATTGAGAAAGGATGTCAAATTCGTGTGGGGGCCAGATCAGGAGCGTGCTATCGAGACTTTACGGAAATCATTATGCAGCGACTCAGTATTGCGATATCCTGATTTCACAAAAAATTTTAATATTACGACTGACGCTTCGGGTTACGCGATCGGAGCAATACTCAGTCAGGGCGAAGGAGGGGACGATCGGCCTATAGCCTATGCCTCTCGACTTCTGCACGGAACAGAGTTAAATTACTCCACTATTGAAAAGGAATGCCTTGCTATTGTCTACGCGGTACAACACTTCAGACCTTATGTCTACGGCCATGCCTTCAACCTCATCACCGACCACCGGCCGCTGGTGTGGATGAATTCGGTAAAGGACCCTACCTCGCGACTGCTTCGTTGGAGATTGAAATTGGCCGAGTATGAGTACAAGGTCATGTATAAAGCGGGGAAAGCCAACGGAAATGCAGATGCTCTCTCTCGCAATCCGGTTCCCGTATTTCCTCCTCAACCAATACCCCAACCGAAGGAAAGTTTTAATAAGGACACCAATGCACCTTCCAATGTCCTAACTCCCACCTTACCCATACGGTACAATTCCCCCGTACAAACCACCTCCGCTCTCGACAACCACGTGGTTGCAGGACCCTCCGACGGAAACCGAAATCCAGCCTCCAAAGTTCGACCACTTGAACCCAACGTAAATTCTCCCACGCAACGACCCAACCTCTTGACGTCAACGAACGAATTTCCCGACCCCCCAGACGCACGGTCAGAATCCGACATGACAGACGACGACTCCGACCTTGACTTACACCAGACTTCCGGTACGGGAAACTTTACGACGACCACCCACCAAAACATGATTTATATACGAGACAGACTCGCGATGCGAAAAGACAACCTCGTCTGTTTTGTATCGCTAGACGGACAACCAGCAGAAACTGGCGCCACAGACCTCGCTGCACAAAACAGATTGAGACCCTTCAAGGACGTAACCCTCGGAAGGGCTAAAGTCAGTAAAAGTGGACAATACTATGTTATCCAATTACCAATAAAAACTTCGACACACCACTCAGCCTCCGCACAAGACGTTGTAGATTCCCTTTGCTTGCTATACGACGTAGTAACCGAATTAAATTTAACATAATTTAGCATATCCCGCAATAGTATTGAAAACGCTTCCTGGAACCTCATAAAAGATACACTCTTAGAATTTTTCAACGCCACCCCGACCAAAATATTCGCTTGCACAAACGAAATTCAGATTCCCGCGGAAGACCGACGAAAAAACATTTTATTTAAAAACCACGTGTCTGCATTCGGTGGACATAAGGGTATAACTAAGACATACAGACGCATACGAAACAAATATTACTGGCCAAGCCTAAAGACTGACGTACAGGACTATGTAAATTCGTGCACCAGTTGCGAACTAAAGAAACTCACACGAATTAAAACAAGATTACCCATGACATTGACGGACACACCAGGACGTGCATTTGACAAAGTATCACTGGATGTAGTCGGACCGCTCCCTCCCACTTCCTCTGGCTATTCCTACATCCTTACCATGCAAGATCTCCTTATCAAGTATTCCCTCGCCGTTCCTCTCAGACACCCGAACGCAATAGAGACCGCGGATGCATTTATCAAAACACTAGTATGCAGATTCGGCGCTCCTAAAGCTATTTTGACAGCCCTGGGCACAAACTTTACAAGCTCAGTCATGAAAGCAGTGGCACGTAAATTTAAAATATCACATTTTAAGGCAACTGCATTCCACCCACAAACAAATGGGTCTATAGAAAGATCCCACCACGTCCTGACCGAGTACTTGAAGCACTACGTTACTAACAACAATTGGGATGAATGGCTCGATCTCGCTATGTTCAGCTACAATACCAGCGTTCACGAGGGTACGCTCTTTACCCCACACGAATTGGTATTTGGACATTTAGCACGTACACCTACCGCCGACGCGACGCTCTACATTGAAACTAACGACGAATCCTACCGCGAATACCTCCACGAACTGCAGACCAAATTAATTAAATCACAGACAGTTGCACGAAACAACCTCGGCAAGGCCAAGGAAAAATCTAAAAGCTATTACGACAGACAGGTAAACGTGCAGAAATTTTCGGTAGGAGGCAGGGTCCTCCTCCTAAAGGAACCACGTAAAGGTAAATTCGACGACCAATACACCGGGCCATACGACGTTGTGGAAGTCGTATCCGCGAGTAACGTTAAGATTAGAATTAAGCATAGATTTAAGGTAGTCCATATGAACAAACTAAAGAAAATGAAGTCGAAACCTTTTCCCCTACGGAAATGACGGTAATCTTCCCGAAGGTGACCAAAGTCTCAAAGCAAAGAACATTTTATTCACCCCCGCCGTGCTCTGACCATTAATTACAACCATGGTAACAGAAGCAACGGAGAAATGGTGTTTACTCAAACATATTTTAGACACCGCAACTCTATCCGCATCTCACCAACCCTGGAAATAACAGCTTTAAATTACGCTCAGCGACAATCCTGGAAATAACAGCTTCAAATTACGCTCAGCGACAATCCTGGAAATAGCAGCTTCAAATTACTCTCAGCGACACTGGACATTCTCTTCAAAAATCAAAAGAGAAACTATTTCAATGGGAAGGACGGCTGACCGTCACGACGATGCAATTATACCGTCCCAGGCGCCATCACCCATCGAAGACATTTGCCAGCCACATCCGGCCAGGCCCCAGCACTGTGACAAATCATCACTCCAGGGAATTCCAACCTTTCGAGGGAAAGCAGGCACTCCAGAACTGAGTCGAAAGTAAATACAGGATGGGAGAGGAAGGCGGTGGTTTCGCTGTTCGAGGCGATTGGGATCCCTAAAGAATTTACCCCAGCAAATTCCTCACCAAGGGGGAAGGTGTGACGTCGTACGACGTTTGACTTAGGTTTTAATTAGCTTTAACTAGAAATAAGCCGTTTAAGGGGGGAGGGTCAAGTAAACTGCAATTTTTTCACCTTTTTTTTTTTGCTTAGAATATTATTTTACTATCTGGAGAATGTCCTCCGAAAATTTCAAATAGAAATTCGAAGTCTAAGTGTACCTGCAACGTCGTTAAAGTGACGCGCTCCGAACGGTCCGGAGCGCAGCTATACGACCGCGCGCATGAATGGTGCCCTTCGATCCCTTGGCATAATTTTTCGACCACGTAGCGTCTCCAAGCAAGTAGGAGAGTGGTTGGGTACGTTCAGTACATCGCTACATTACACACCAAGCAGTCGTTTCACGTTATTTTCTTGCGGTTTGTAAGAACGAAAATGAGTCGAAAAATGAGTGAAAGTGAACTGAAATTGCTGCATATTTGGCTGCCGACATGTTTAATGAAGGATACACCTTCATTTTACAAATAACGAATGATTTACAACTGGAAATCGGGCTCCAGTGTAAGCATTTTGGCGATACTTATGATAGACACCGCAGCGTCGAGAGCACAAAAGAGGCAAGAACATTAAGAAAAGAAGAGCAGGCGGCTTTGCTGAGCGAATTTGAGGAAGAGAAAGGCCTAATATACGGTCCTGGCATCGCTGATTAACTTCAAATAAGCTGCAAGTTTCATGAACGACTATTTTTCCTTCCGAAAACTTTAAACGCGTTTTTCTCGAAATGAAAAATTTAACGCGCCGTGCAATGTAGCTTAGCCATTTCTCAACCGATTGTTATGAAATTTTGCACAAACATTCCTTGATATATCCTCCTTTGCATGAACCTACAGTTTTACAAAAAATTGAAACACAAACAATGTTTATGACCATTTGTTTGTAGAAAAAAAACTGGATTTCTCTTCAAAGTGGTGCACAATTTGTAATTTTTGAATTTTTTTTTCAAATTTAGGTTCATGCAAAGCGTATTATTATATTTTAACGAAAAAGTTTTGGTTTTTTGATTTCGGATAATTACAACGACCTGTGCGTTGCACGGCGCATTTTCGAAGGGGCAACTTCAAGCACCTGTTATACAGTCAATTATGAATATTTTTATAATCTAAAAAAAGAAATAGATTGTCTAAATGCTACACAATAACATACAAATATTGTTCAATAAAGAAATACTATAGTCTTTTCATACCAGCTTCGAAAAGAAACGTCAATTTATTTCAGTTTACTTGACCCTCCCCCCTTAAGGGGGAAACTGCAATACCGACCGCAGTCACCCCTTAAACCTCCACTAAACGCAACGGAGCCACCCCGCACCAAGATCGGACATCAACCCAGCGCCTGCAGATAGGCAACCCAGGAGCAACATACCCTATATAACACCACGAGGACACCGGCGGCCACTCAATCCTCCCCTACGGAGCGCACTCAACACATAGCACCTCTAGCTATTGCACACACCTCCGTGTGCCTTAAACCAACGCGCCGAATTTAGAATATTGTTTCGCTAAGTTTAATTATACCTAGTTTAGATTAGAAGTATATTTTAGTAATTAATTACATCTAGTTAGCTGTATAGTGTGACGTCGTACGACGTTTGACTTAGGTTTAAGTTAGCTTTAACTAGAAATAAGCCGTTTAAGGGGGAAACTGCAATACCGACCGCAGTCGCCCCTTAAACCTCCACCAAACGCAACGGAGCCACCCCGCACCAAGATCGGACATCAGCCCCAGCGCCTGCAGATAGGCAACCCAGGAGCAATACACCCTATATAACACCACGAGGACACCGGTGGCCACTCAATCCTCCCTTACGGAGCGCACTCAACGCATAGCACCTCTAGCTATTGCACACACCTCCGTGTGCCTTAAAACCAACGCGCCGAATTTAGAATATTGTTTTGCTAAGTTTAATTATACCTAGTTTAGATTAGAAGTATATTTTAGTAGTTAATTATATCTAGTTAGCTGTATAGTAAACGTTAAGAAACTGTGATTTTATTTTATAATATAAAGACTTAATTAACGCAAGTCGAGTCAGTGATCTTCATTTCGAAACCACTCCGTTTCCCGCTCCACGGAAACTCTCAGAGACGACAACCGTTCAAGTCCGACAAGATCTTCAGGCCTAAAAGAGAACTACACCTGGAAGCTGAGGACACCTGAAGGACCGGTGAGTGACACTCATAAGATTGCGATCGCGTATCTAGCCGTGGTGCCCGATCAGACGCGAACGTACGTGTCGCGTGGATCATAAGATTGTAGAGAAAGTCGTCTCGCGCCGTGGTAAGAAGAACCCTGCGTAAATTCTGTAAAGCCGCGCCGGGACGTAACATTTTTGGTGACAGCGGTGGGATTTATTCTCAATCCCCACGGTAAAATGGCTACGAGATCAAAAGCAATTTCAGAGAAACAGTCGACATTATCCCAGGTAGACCTCGCCGCGCTCGAGTTGCATTTAGCTAATAAGGAAAATCAGCTTAAGAAGGAAGCGGAAGCTGTAGAAGCTGAGCGCATCGCGCTTCAAAATAAGGCCGCGGAACTTGACGCGGTATATCGTATGAGAATGGAGACCGTGCAAAGCGAGTTAGAAGATACGCTAAGGTCATCGCCAGTGAGCAATATCAGGCGCGAATTAGAGGAATTGCGTCGGGAGTTGGGGAACCTTCGCGAAGCACACGAGGAATTTCCACCTCCGCGAGTAGAACCCCGTGTGACAAATAGGGAATTTCCGGATCTTTCCTTAAAAGAAGCGCTGGAAATTGTGCCGGTCTTCGACGGGCAAAACATAAAGGTTCTAACCTTCAGCCGAGCTTGCCGTAGAGCTCGAGACATATTGCCAGCGCACGCAGAGTTAACTCTTACAAGACTTCTAATAAACAAACTTCGCGGTCGCGCATACTCGGTGATCGAAGACCAGGATTGTTCCACGGTTACCGAGCTATGTAACCGTTTGAAGTACGTGTTCGCGCCAGCGAAGTCCGTAGACCACTACCGCGTAGAATTAACCGACGCGTATATGTTCCGAAATGAACATATTGTTGATTATATCGGCCGTATTAAAGACATAAGAGCAGCCATACTCGACTTCGACGGACAATATCGCGAACTAGATCAGGTGAATCGTACCACTAGGAACAGCTTCATCGATGGGCTGATTCCAGAATTACGAATCGATATGAAATCGTTCGAGTCTAACGCTCTCGAGGATACTTATGACGAGGCGATAAGACTGTATAAACGGTACATACGCGAGAAGCAGCGGTACGAACAACCGCATCGCGAGGATAGGCGCGTGCACTTCGCGGGAAATCGAAATAGGACCCCCGGCGGAGACACTTCCTACTGGGACCCAGCTGCGCCGAAATTTCAACCCATACGCACAAACGACAATTCCCATAGCCGTTCGCCCACGCGTTATGAATCGGCACGTGCATATGTTCCGCGACGAAGTAGTTACGAGAACCCCTCAGGTTCCGCGCTCGCCTATTCACGGAGCCCTTCGCGACCGTCCGCACCCCGAGGCAATTTGAACGAGCGCCAGGATGCTCGTAATACGCGTGCCGTAAGGTTATGCAATTATTGCAAGTATCCTGGGCACGACATACATGAATGCAGGAAACGGGAACGGAATCAAAGAATGCAGGGAAACGAGATGTCCCTCCCGTCAACCTCGGACTCGCGACGGGAGGAGACAAGCAGCCAGTCGGTCCATATGTTATTAGGGAATCCCGAGTCGCAAGAGTAACCCTTACGGAAATTTCGACTGTCCCTCAGGTAGTAATCCGCTCACCACAATTTTTAAATGCCACAACGCTTATGGTGGATACGGGTGCTGAGCCTAATTTAGTAAAGGCTAGCGCGCTGCACGCAGAGACACGAATTAATAAATCAGATACAATATTGATTAGTGGAATTACGCAGGGCCACGTAAAAACCCTCGGCGCCGTCAATGCAGAGATCCACGGTGTCATTACTCAATTTTACGTGGTCTCGGACGATTTTCCTATAACCACGCAGGGAATACTCGGTTCCTCCTTCCTCAAACATGGAGCCGAAATTTCATATGTAAAAGAGCGCATTTTCTGGAGGGGAACCGAGATCCCTTTTTCTAACACGACGCGTTGTACGATCGAACCACGGACAGCCGCGTGCATCGTAGTCCGCGTCACCGGTCCACGCGTTGGTTATATCGCGAAGCGTGAAATCGCACCTGGAGTCACTGTATTCGACTCATTAGTGTTAAACAAAAACGGAAAAGCGTACTTGCGGTGTGTAAACACATCGTGCGGAAAAGCCACCTTTTCCACGCCCACCATGGAGCTGGAAGAGGTCGAAGAAGTCTCCTCCGTATCGCCCGATCCAATCCCCGAATCCGTTAAATTCGCCGGGACCAAAAGAGGAAAGGGAATCTTTCCAATCAAAGACAAGCGCGACAAGTCTCCCGACTCTCGTTCAGAAGAAGTGATGAACATAATAAGTTCTAATCACTTGAACGACGAGGAGCTTAATCACGTGCGCGATCTAGTAAATCGAAATCACGATCTCTTCCATCTCCCTGGCGATTATTTGTCGAAAACAAACGCGGTCACACATAAAATTCCAACGACGGACCAGACACCCGTCCACGTAAAGCAATATCGCTACCCACCAATCCACAAGGAGGAAATTAACAAACAAATGAAGGAGCTACTGGAAAGCGACATAGTGAGTCCTTCTACGTCTCCCTATAATTCCCCCTTGTGGATTGTTCCTAAGAAGCCTGATGAATCCGGGAAAAAGCGATGGCGCATGGTAATCGACTACCGTGCACTAAACGAAAAATCAATATCCGACGCCTATCCACTACCTAGCATTGCCGAAATACTAGATCAGCTCGGTAGTGCAAAATACTTCAGTGTTTTTGATCTAGCGAACGGGTTCCACCAAATAGGCATGGAAAAGGAGGACGCTACTAAAACCGCTTTCTCAACGCCGTATGGTCATTATGAATTTAACCGAATGCCATTTGGTTTAAAAAACGCGCCTGCAACCTTTCAGCGCCTTATGGACTCGATACTTACCGGATTACAGGGCACGGAACTATTTGTGTATCTAGACGATATAGTACTCTACGCCAGTTCACTAACAGAGCATAGAAATAAATTCAACAAACTAGCCGAACGTCTCCGCAAGGCAAATTTAAGGTTGCAGCCGTCGAAATGTGGTTTCCTCCACCGTGAGGTAGCCTACCTCGGCCATGTAATAGGAGAGGACGGAGTCAAACCTTGTCCGGGAAAAACATCTGCGGTACTCAACTTCCCCCGACCGCGTAACGCTAAGAATATTAGAGAGTTCCTTGGCCTTGCGGGTTACTACCGACGTTTCATTGATAAATTTTCCCAAATTTCAAAGCCACTCACCAATCAATTGAGAAAGGATGTCAAATTCGTGTGGGGGCCAGATCAGGAGCGTGCTTTCGAAACTTTACGGAAATCGTTATGCAGCGACTCGGTATTGCGATATCCTGATTTCACAAAAAAATTTAATATTACGACTGACGCTTCGGGTTACGCGATCGGAGCAATACTCAGTCAGGGCGAAGGAGGGGACGATCGACCTATAGCCTATGCCTCTCGACTTCTGCACGGAGCAGAGTTAAATTACTCCACTATTGAAAAGGAATGCCTTGCTATTGTTTACGCGGTACAACACTTCAGACCTTACGTCTACGGCCATGCCTTCAACCTCATCACCGACCACCGGCCGCTGGTGTGGATGAATTCAGTAAAGGACCCTACCTCGCGACTGCTTCGTTGGAGATTGAAATTGGCCGAGTATGAGTACAAGGTCATGTACAAAGCGGGGAAAGCCAACGGAAATGCAGATGCTCTCTCTCGCAATCCGGTTCCCGTATTTCCTCCTCAACCAATACCCCAACCGAAGGAAAGTTTTAATAAGGACACCAATGCACCTTCCAATGTCCTAACTCCCACCTTACCCATACGATACAATTCCCCCGTACAAACCACCTCCGCTCTCGACAACCACGTGGTTGCAGGACCCTCCGACGGAAACCGAAATCCAGCCTCCAAAGTTCGACCACTTGAACCCAACGTAAATTCTCCCACGCAACGACCCAACCTCTTGACGTCAACGAACGAATTTCCCGACCCCCCGGACGCACGGTCAGAATCCGACACGACAGACGACGACTCGGACCTTGACTTACACCAGACTTCCGGTACGGGAAACTTTACGACGACCACCCACCAAAACATGATTTATATACGAGACAGACTCGCGATGCGAAAAGACAACCTCGTCTGTTTTGTATCGCTAGACGGACAACCAGCAGAAACTGGCGCCACAGACCTCGCTGCACAAAACAGATTGAGACCCTTCAAGGACGTAACCCTCGGAAGGGCTAAAGTCAGTAAAAGTGGACAATACTATGTTATCCAATTACCAGTAAAAACTTCGACACACCACTCAGCCTCCGCACAAGACGTTGTAGATTCCCTTTGCTCGCTATACGACGTAGTAACCGAATTAAATTTAACATCATTTAGCATATCCCGCAATAGTATTGATAACGCTTCCTGGAACCTCATAAAAGATACACTCTTAGAATTTTTCAACGCCACCCCGACCAAAATATTCGCTTGCACAAACGAAATTCAGATTCCCGCGGAAGACCGACGAAAAAACATTTTATTTGAAAACCACGTGTCTGCATTCGGTGGACATAAGGGTATAACTAAGACATACAGACGCATACGAAACAAATATTACTGGCCAAGCCTAAAGACTGATGTACAGGACTATGTTAATTCGTGCACCAGTTGCGAACTAAAGAAACTCACACGAATTAAAACAAGATTACCCATGACATTGACGGACACACCCGGACGTGCATTCGACAAAGTATCACTGGATGTAGTCGGACCGCTTCCTCCCACTTCCTCTGGCTATTCCTACATTCTTACCATGCAAGATCTCCTTACCAAATATTCCCTCGCCGTTCCTCTCAGACACCCGAACGCAATAGAGACCGCGGATGCATTTATCAAAACACTAGTATGCAGATTCGGCGCTCCTAAAGCTATTTTGACAGACCAGGGCACAAACTTTACAAGCTCAGTCATGAAAGCAGTGGCACGTAAATTTAAAATATCACATTTTAAGGCAACTGCATTCCACCCACAAACAAATGGGTCTATAGAAAGATCCCACCACGTCCTGACCGAGTACTTGAAGCACTACGTTACTAACAACAATTGGGATGAATGGCTCGATCTCGCTATGTTCAGCTACAATACCAGCGTTCACGAGGGTACGCTCTTTACCCCACACGAATTGGTATTTGGACATTTAGCACGTACACCTACCGCCGACGCGACGCTCTACATTGAAACTAACGACGAATCCTACCGCGAATACCTCCACGAACTGCAGACCAAATTAATTAAATCACAGACAGTTGCACGAAACAACCTCGGCAAGGCCAAGGAAAAATCTAAAAGCTATTACGACAGACAGGTGAACGTGCAGAAATTTTCGGTAGGAGACAGGGTCCTCCTCCTAAAGGAACCACGTAAAGGTAAATTCGACGACCAATACACCGGGCCATACGACGTTGTGGAAGTCGTATCCGCGAGTAACGTTAAGATTAGAATTAAGCATAGATTTAAGGTAGTCCATATGAACAAACTAAAGAAAATGAAGTCGAAACCTTTTCCCCTACGGAAATGACGGTAATTTTCCCGAAGGTGACCAAAGTCTCAAAGCAAAGAACATTTTATTCACCCCCGCCGTGCTCTGACCATTAATTGCAACCATGGTAACAGAAGCAACGGAGAAATGGTGTTTACTCAAACATATTTTAGACACCGCAACTCTATCCGTATCTCACCAATCCTGGAAATAACAGCTTCAAATTACGCTCAGCGACACTGGACATTCTCTTCAGAAATCAAAAGAGAAACTATTTCAATGGGAAGGACGGCTGACCGTCACGACGATGCAATTATACCGTCCCAGGCGCCATCACCCATCGAAGACATTTGCCAGCCACATCCGGCCAGGCCCCAGCACTGTGACAAATCATCACTCCAGGGAAATTTCAACCTTTCGAGGGAAAGCAGGCACTCCAGAACTGAGTCGAAAGTAAATACAGGATGGGAGAGGAAGGCGGTGGTTTCGCTGTTCGAGACGATTGGGATCCCTAAAGAATTTACCCCAGCAAATTCCTCACCAAGGGGGAAGGTGTGACGTCGTACGACGTTTGACTTAGGTTTAAGTTAGCTTTAACTAGAAATAAGCCGTTTAAGGGGGAAACTGCAATACCGACCGCAGTCGCCCCTTAAACCTCCACCAAACGCAACGGAGCCACCCCGCACCAAGATCGGACATCAGCCCCAGCGCCTGCAGATAGGCAACCCAGGAGCAATACACCCTATATAACACCACGAGGACACCGGTGGCCACTCAATCCTCCCTTACGGAGCGCACTCAACGCATAGCACCTCTAGCTATTGCACACACCTCCGTGTGCCTTAAAACCAACGCGCCGAATTTAGAATATTGTTTTGCTAAGTTTAATTATACCTAGTTTAGATTAGAAGTATATTTTAGTAGTTAATTATATCTAGTTAGCTGTATAGTAAACGTTAAGAAACTGTGATTTTATTTTATAATATAAAGACTTAATTAACGCAAGTCGAGTCAGTGATCTTCATTTCGAAACCACTCCGTTTCCCGCTCCACGGAAACTCTCAGAGACGACAACCGTTCAAGTCCGACAAGATCTTCAGGCCTAAAAGAGAACTACACCTGGAAGCTGAGGACACCTGAAGGACCGGTGAGTGACACTCATAAGATTGCGATCGCGTATCTAGCCGTGGTGCCCGATCAGACGCGAACGTACGTGTCGCGTGGATCATAAGATTGTAGAGAAAGTCGTCTCGCGCCGTGGTAAGAAGAACCCTGCGTAAATTCTGTAAAGCCGCGCCGGGACGTAACAATAGTAACCGTTAAGAAACTGTGATTTTATTTTATAATATAAAGACTTAATTAACGCAAGTCGAGTCAGTGATCTTCATTCCGAAACCACTCCGTTTCCCGCTCCACGGAAACCCTCAGAGACGACAACCGTTCAGGTGCGACAAGATCTTCAGGCCTAAAAGAGAACTCTACACCTGGGAGCTGAGGACACCTGAAGGACCGGTGAGTGACACTCGTAAGATTGCGATCGTGTATCTAGCCGTGGTGCCCGATCAGACGCGAACGTACGTGTCGCGTGGATCATAAGATTGTAGAGAAAATCGTCTCGCGCCGTGGTAAGAAGAACCCTGCGTAAATTCTGTAAAGCCGCGCCGGGACGTAACAATATCATTATCCACCTTCGTATCACCGCCACAGTCTTGTAGCGACCGGCTTTACCGACGACAGGCGCGATTAGTTTTAACTAGGCTAGTGTTATTATAGTTAGTTTTAAGGCTAGTGTATAGTTCTAGTTCTTTAAATCCCCTTAGGTTATAACACTACTTTGTAAGCAAAATTGAATCTAGTCAAGAAGCGCCTAGTTTAACCCTTGTGTGGACAACCAAACTACTCAACGTTGTCGGGCAACCGGGGTACCCGGGTACCCCGAGTATCCTATAGCACAACGCGTGATATGCAGCAATTGTTTGGCTGTTTGTATCTCTCGTCTACGTTGATGAGTGCGTATCGTACAGAGATGTAGGTCTCTTATTTGTTTATATAATGTAGGGTGCGTCAAATTAAGGAAACTAATCGTGGTTTTGGTTAAGAGATTTGTCGGTTGACGACGCAGTGACATCGAGGGCCTTGTTTATGACCCCCTACGTTGTTATTTTCCGGTATGTGGATAAATTTATGTTGGAAAAACTACTTCAGGTCGCGAAATAAATCAGGGTGAACGGGTAGTAAAGGACTTAGTTGTCGCTTATAAGGTAGAAAGGTAGAAAAGACTCTGGTAGAAATATTACCATGGACAATTTCTTTAAAATACTTCCACTAGCTAAGAATTTGGTGTCCTGGAAATTGAAAGTTGTGGGAACAATAAGAAAGAATAAAAAATATATTCCGAAAGAAATACTCGTGAAGAGTATTCTTCGTTATTTGGTTACCACGAAAATATTACGCTTTGCTCGTATGTACCCAAGAAAGAGAAAGCGGTCATATTATTATCGTCAATGCATGCAAGCAATGCAATTTCGGGGCCAAAACAGAAGCCCGACAGTATACACTATTATAGACAGCATATTGAATACATTAGAGAGGCAAAACATTCCTCTTTGTTCGACACAATCGACACAAACATCGCAAACGTCACAACCGTCATATTCGTTAGAAGCAACTGGAAGAAGAAAAATTGTTGGACCATGCCACATGTGTCAACCAGATACTGCTAGAAATAGAAGGAAAACGAGGAAAAATTAAATTGTCGAAAGTGCTTAAAACCAGTCACCGATGAACACGCAAACACAATTACTCTATGTAAAAGTTGTCATATTGGGTTGTCCTAAACTTTCCTACAATTAAAATATTTATTATTAATCACCTTTTTATGTAAATAAATAAATAATATTTAAAATGTTCGTTTTGTGCACATAACTTCCTGAACAAAATGTCCATTTATAACTAAACTCAAATATGCCTCATATGGGTACCCGGGTACCCGGTTGTACAACAAGCGTATAACTGACTTTGAATTCCAATTACATAAAACATTCTCTATAAATTATTGCCACAAAGTAGGAATCGACGTGAAATTGTCCAAAGAATGGGGATCCGAAGCGGTATTAAGATATGTTATCGAGATCATTAAGAATTACTAATGGAAACTTGGAAATGGGTAGCCGGGTACCCGGTTGTACACGCAAGGGTTAAGCAATTATATAAAAGTGTCCGACCAGCGAACAACGTGATATAAACGGAAGCGATTTGTACCTCCCTATATTAAAGCTACAGAACGGGGTCGACAATATAGTTCTCTTTATTTTATCCATCCTTCACAAGCTTCACCGCTACAAACTGGTGCCGAAACTCGTGTTGAAGAATTACTCCGTATATTGATAAAAGTGAGTGAAGCATCAAAGATGACGACGCGCAGCCAAGCCGCCGCGCAGGAACGGAAGCCGACGCCACCACCAGCCGAGAAGAGGGACATCGTCGACTTTGAGGGCGACAAACTCCGCCGCATTCCAGTGCAGCCTTTCTGGAGCGAAGAACCAGAGCTTTGGATTACCATGCTGGAGGGTGAGTTGGAGTCGTACCAGATCACGACTAATGTGGTACGGCGCAGCGCGGTGATCCGAAGTTTGGATCAAAAGACCGCGCGCGCCATAAGCGATTTGATTCGCATGCCGAGGGGCGCATCGTTCGAGGCGATTAAGATGGCGTTGATCTCGCGATTGACGTTATCGAAGGAGGCGAATTTTTAAAACAGCCATGGCTGGGATAAAGCTGGAGGGCCGTAAGCCTTCACAGTTGCTACGTGAAATCACGCAAAAAGCGGGTCCAGAGACCAGCGTGAACGTGATACAGCAGCTCTGGATGCAAGCGTTGCCAGTTTTCACGCAGCAAGCGTTGGCTATGCGACGCCACCCTCGAGACTTTGTCCAAGATGGCGGACAAGCTACAGGACCGTGCAGCAATGGCGTCCACTGATGCCATCGCTGTCCCCGCCATGCCGACTTCACCCCAATTGGCGTCTATAGAGGGCGCAATCGCGGCCTTGGGGAAGCAGCTCGCCAAGATGGACACCAGCGGTGATTGGCAAGGACGCCAGAGGAATAGGTGGTGTGGCGATCGGTCGAAATCGCGCCGACGAACTGGATCGAGGAGCCGCAATAGAACGGACGGCAGCGGGCACTGCTACTTTCATACGAAGATCGGGGCGAACTCGTTCCGATGCAGGAAGCCGTGTGCCTGGACAGCTCCCGACAGAAGGTCGGAAAACTAGTTGCGACGTCTCAAATAGAGGCGCTTGAGGACGTTGCGGAAAGCCGACGCCTATTTATTAACGATAGGAGAACCGGTATGGGTTTTCTTATCGACACGGGTGCAGATGTTTCCGTCATCCCGCGGGAGTTTGGTAAGGGATGCATGCAGCCATGCATCTATACGCTTTTTTTGGCAAGCGGGGCCGTTATTAATACATATGGCGAGAAATTACTTGCGCTCAATTTCGGGTTGCGTCGCGATTTTTCCTGGCGGTTTATTGTAGCGGACGTAGCCAAACCCATTATAGGCGCAGATTTTTTGCATAATTTCAATCTGCTAGTCGATTTGCGACGCAAGAGACTAATAGACGGTCATACCAACTTGTTTACTTACGTCACTGTGACAACTGACAAGACGGAGACGATTACGACAATAGACAGTACCAATAGTTATCAGTCATTGTTAAGAGAATTCTCCGACATAACCAAACCAACTGCCAGGAAAGTTGTTAAGCACTCAGTCGTGCACAATATTTTTGCAAAAGAACCCCCGATTGCCGAAAGAGCGAGGAGGCTACCCCCGGAAAAACTCAGGGTGGCCATGGCGGAATTTGAGCAAATGCTCAAAGAGAATATTTGCCGGCCATCCATGAGTCAGTGGGCTAATCCACTGCACATGGTTCCCAAGAAGACTGGGGAATGGAGACCATGTGGAGATTATCGTAGGCTAAATGGCCTGACCGTGCCGGATAAGTATCCATTGCCACATCTACATGATGTGGCACATCAGTTTAGCGGATGTACGGTGTTTTCGGTTATTGATTTGGCCCGGGCATACTACCAGATTCCAGTAGCACCCGAGGACATACCGAAAACAAGGGGGCTGGGCTTTTGTCATTGCTACATCAATGACATTATAGTCGCATCCCCTGACGCAGAATCTCACAAGAAGCATCTGTGCGCCGTTTTCGAAAAGCTTCAAACGATCGGTTTGATCATTAATTTGGCCAAATGCCAGTGGGCGGAATCGGAGGTGAAGTACGTGGGTTACAAGGTATCCAGGGAAGGGATTGCCTGTTGGGGCTTTGAGGTTTGATAAATAATCTATCAGGTAGGTAAATGATTTTCATTGCGCAATTAACGTGTTTACTGTAGGGAGATTCTTACAAGAGTAATTAGAGTTCATACAGAGAGTGACCAGCAGGTCGTGCGCTTCGCATTGGTAAGTGGGGTGGGGTATACCATAGGTGTCGCGATTATTACCAAGACGCGTGCTCTAACACTCCCTCGTAATAATCGCTATATTTGTGTTCTTAATCCTAGACCTTTGACAAAGTTCGAATGTTTGTTCGGACTCAAAGGTTTTGTTAAGATATCTGCAATCATATCATTCGTGGTGATATAATGCAGATATATTCTTGGAACTTTATTTAACTTATTGGAACAAAATGATTTCTCACGTCAATGTGTTTGGTTCGATCGTGAGGTAACTTTTCTGTTGCCCAGAAACGTGCCGATTGATTATCGTTATATATTTTTATAGGTTGTTCTTTATTCGTCAATTCATGTATTAATTAAATTGTTGAGAAATTTTGCTTCCTTGCAACTTTCTGATAGGGCAACATATTCAGCCTCACAAGTCGAAACTGATACCGTCGCACAGTGGTCCGAAACCGTAAAAACACGAACTAAATTCAATTTTTCGACCTCGTTCGAATTGCATGAAATTTTAGGTATAGTTTCTTATATGTATAGACTAAATTTTGGCAAAAAATGGATTGCCTCAGAGCACTGGTAATTGCCTGGGCCACCTTCAAAGGGGAGGAAAATATGTCCACTTTGGAACGATCCCATTTCTTTCTGAATTTGCTATACTTTGCGGTACTATATTTTTTTACAGAGTGGAGCTAACTCAAATCTGTTTATATATTTTTAAAGAGTGTTCTTCCAGCTACAAGTACATGTAACATGAAAGGTATCTAAGTATTTATACTCTTTGAAAAATACCTTTTCGCGAATCCCTATTTCCCCTCCCGTTTTTCCACTTTAATGTGGTTTATGAAGGTGATGGATATTCGCGGAATCAATAAAATTTATATAAAAGTATTCGTTAGAACCTACTTAAGATGCCTGCACAAAAATTTCTTGCAACTATTTGCAACTCCGAAAGTTATAACAATATATGTGCGCTCAGAACGCCGCACAGTGGGGAAAAACGTCAATTAGGCGATTGTCCGAAAAACGCCAAAGTGCCCTACATAGATGTAAATCCATTATTGAATAACTATGCTTGTATTGACTAAATTCTTTTTGTTTAGTCATAAACTTTTTTCTTTTTATCAATTTTTTATATTTAATTTAATTTTTTTAAATAATTTTATATATATTGTTACTAACACGTTAGTTCGTTTAAATCACATCATAAATACGCATTGGATGTGTAGATTGTACATTCCATCTACCTGAGAGATAACTACACACCACAGAAAATATCAGAACCATTTTGACAAAACAACATTTTATCAAATATTATTACTAAATTAATTAAAATATGAGAATTTTTCATTGCAATTATATTCTATAAGTCAAGAACTATCTAAAATCTTTCTATTCATAATGAATAATGTGCAAATAACAGTGCTATGAATTTAGTTCGTGTTTTTACGGTTTCGGACCACTGTGCGTCGCTTGTTTTTTGCGTTCCCATGACACTGCTCCATTTCCCAATAGAAATGCATAACCGCTGTACGATCTGCGATCTAACCTGTCGCTAGCAAAATCCGCATCGGCATTCCCTGTGATTTCAAGGTTCGATTTTATATAAGTTAAGCAATAGTCCATGGTTCCTTTTAGATAACACCAAAATGGTTCTTGGCTGTTATAGTTTCGTAATGGCACGGTTTGTAACAATCCTTCAGCTATTCGAAGTCTGTACTCAGTATAATTCTGCTTCTTTATCATATTGTTTTTGTTGTATAGAATATAGGAATTCAAAAGTGCCATATCACACACGTAAAAAAAGATTTTTCGGTACCCCTTCACGAATTTTCTCATAATAGGAAAACTCGCTAATACCTGATCTTGGCGATCAATACCAATCATTCCCATATTATAATCTACAATACATTTTGGTTTGAAAATAGGGCTTAGATAACTTTTGTTTTGCGCAATCATTTCTGCACTTTCGTGCTTTGTTGAAAGAATATGGACGTCTCGTTTATCCTTCCACTTCAACGCTAGTATGCCACTGCAACTTCTTATTATACAGTCTCCTTTTTTTAATTTTGCTTTAACAAAATCTCCCGGCATATTTTTTCTATTGCCACGTACTGTCCCAAGAACGTTTGTTCCATTTCTAACCAAAGTTAGAAACAATTTCGGCGAAGAATCCCAATTATCTATATATAAGGTATGTCCTTTATCTGGTATGGATTGCAATAACTCCATCAAAACAGTTTCAGATGCACTGTAATCAAGATTTGTTTTATCGTTTCCTGAATATATTTTAAAATTGTAGCAGTAACCCGATGCTGACTCGCAGAGTTTACAAAATTTAATCCCAAATCTCGCCCTTTTTGAAGGATTGAATTGTTTACAAGACATACGTCCGTTGAATTTCATCAGGGATTCATCGATCGCGATATTTTCTTCCATTACATATACGCCTTTAAATTTTTCATTAAAATAGTTTATCACAGGCGTCACTTTACGTAATTTATCCCTGTTGTCAGTCGCATCGTTATCTGTGTAATGGATGGGTTACACGTGAAAATAAGTCGGAACAACCTTGTTCGAAGACTGGCTTTTATTTTAGGGTTATAAAATACTTATACGACAATGATGGACTTGTAACTCGGATTTTGAAATAATAATGACCCTGAGGAGGAATGGTCAAGGGTTTATAAGGGATCTGAAATATAGGAGTAGGAGTGATAGGAGAGGTCGAAAGTAGGAATGGAAAATAGTTAGGGACATAGGTCAGGAGTTGGAAACATTGGACGGGTGACTAAACGGGGTGACTCACAGGGTATGGGCAAGGATGAGGAAGGTTTGGCAAGATGCAATAATATTTGTTGTACAGCTTAAGATTAAATGGGTTGGTACATTACACCTCCCCCCTTAGATTAAAGATGGATGTTAAAATTTATCTTTAAGTCGTGATCCTGACCTAGGATATGAAGTGGATTTCCGTTTCTTCACTAGTACCTGATGATGAGTCAGTTTGTTCTGCGCGTAATGCCTGAGGAGTGTTGTCTCGACTAGAGCGTGTTGTATTTTGGTTATGTCCTATCTTAAACGTTAAACAGTTTACAATCTTGGTGCAATTTAAATTATCGTCGTCGTCGTGACCATGATGATGCCGTCGGCGTTTACAACATTTACAGCATTTATACATTATATATAAAATAAAGATGATTACGATTATGTATCCTATATATGAATAAGCTGATAATTTACGATGGGTTTCTCGTTGTTTTGTTATTATATCTAGTGTTTCGGAAATAGTGTTGAGTTTGTAACTAACTACTTCTAGGTTATCTAAATTTACGTTCATATTTCTGACATTCTTCTATATAGAAATTTTCACTTCTATTTTTGCAAGACATATGTAGTGGCGTCTTCTAAAGATTATTGAAGAGGTAGTAAACAAGCAATTGGGTAGCTAATGAATGAATTTGCCTGGCGAATTATATTATTATTGTGGAGTCATAAATTTGACCGTAGCTCAGGCCAAGAGGCCACCGTAAAAAGGGCCTTGCTTAGGTTAAGACTGTGTGTATGTGTGTGTGTCCGTGTCGGTCGCTAGCGAAATTTTCCAGATGCATATGATGCAGCCGACATTGGGGTGAAAGTCTAGGTTAAGAAAAAATAGCTTTTAAGGACAGTCGAGAGCGAACTGTGACCGAGGAAACTCTGACCTGCGAGGTGCGGTCTTGAGCTTTTGTTTTGTGTGTATAGTCAAGTGTATTTTTATTAACAGTTTATTAAGTATTACTCCGTAGTCTATAGTGTCATATACAATAAAATATATATATATTCTCATATTCTTATAATCACCGATATCTAGTTATTTTCCTTAATTAAGATCCCACATTATATTATTATTATATTAATGATGAGTTGATCATTGTTTGAACTTGCGGGAAATGTTGGTTTATAGGGCTCTGACTCCTTTTGTTAGGGTAGTCAGGCCAAGATAAAAGAGTATCGAATGGGCCTTGAATCTGACCATTTTGTAATAGTTGAATTGCATATCCCCGTGAAGGCTTCGGTGGATATTTGTTATGTAAAGGCTCCCGATTTGAGTATTTTCATATTTTCGAATATCTTGGGTTTCTTTAGCGTGAAGATTGATTGATGTGACATTTGTAGTAATGTCGGGCATCGATAATAAATGTTGACTGTGTTTCAAGTCTTGAGGTTTGCGTGGATGATCCTTCGATAACGTTGTTATGTAGAGAGTTCCGCACCGCGAGGGAGTATACGAAATTCGACTATTTTACAGGATCGAAGGAAAAGTAAGGAACACCGTATTTACTAAACGTAACGAAACTTTATTAAAATTTAGACAATCCGCACGTTAAGACGAATACCAGTCAAAAGGCCACGGCTCCTGTTTTGGGAGCCCTTTTCTATCCTGCGTTATCTTGCCCCCACTAACGCCGCGTCGGAGGGTCTGTTGTGGACCCTTTGGAAATTTCCAACTACCGCTCCTTGGTCCTGTTGACTCAAGGAACAACAACGCGTCAGCGGAGTTTTCCCAGTCTGTGTTTATGCATTACTCATTATGTTGTTTTCCTATTACGCATAGTTAGCTCTCTGTAACAACGTTAACGGTCGCCGCTTCTGCTCCGCGATTCGGGCCGTATTGGAATATGATTCTGATCCTACGCGCTCTTGGACGTGTATAAAAGGTTTTGTTATGATTGATGATTTTATGTGATGACCGGATGCGGTCGGTTCAACTACCTGCACGGAGGCTATGTCGAGTGTCCCTTTTGCCGAATCGTGAGTTAATGATTGGGGCACAGGTAGGTTAGATTTGAGCACTTCGTTAATGGGAGTGATTACCGTTTCGGTCGATTTTGACGATATAGCGAGAATCGCTTGCGAAGAAGATTTTTCTTGGGTATCAGGTAGGGTAGATTTGAACACTTCGTTAATGGGAGTGATTACCGTTTCGGTCGATTTTGACGATATAGCGAGAATCGCTTGCGAAGAAGATTTTTCTTGGGTATCAGGTAGGGTAGATTTGAACACTTCGTTAATGGGAGTGATTACCGTTTCGTTCGATTTTGACGATATAGCGAGAATCGCTTGCGAAGAAGATTCTTCTTGGGTATCAGTCTCGTCGTCGCGGGACATTAAGAGATCGGATGCGTTAGCTAGTTGTTCTGGTCTGCTGATCTCGATAATATTGATTGGTTGCTTTGCTGAATCAACCGTGTTTGTAGAGTCGGAGTCGTCCGTTGACACTTGCGATTTAATACAATCTGATACATGGGTATTCGGTTCCCTGGAATTTAGTGGGGAGACTTCTTGATTCTGCTCGATGCTCTCCACAGGAATTGTTGTACTAGTTTGTATATCGCGGGGTGGATTTGTTTACGTTTCCTTCCGTAATGCTATTAGGTTATCATCCGTTTCTTTGGTTTCGAAAGAGAGGGGCCTAAATTGGTCGCGGTTATTGAGGTGAAACTCTTCTTGAGAATTGCATACATTTTGACTGTATGAAGTGTTATAATTTTCTATATATGTATTTCTTTGAAGTTGCCACTGTCCTTGTGACCGTTTGCCAGAATATGTGTATAATAAATAACTTTTTAGAGCTTTCCAGTCCGGTAAATTGCGGTCTCTAATTAGTAATCTAGCATTACCTGTAATTTTCGTCACTATAATCGTAAATAGAATCAAATGTGCTTCCGCGTCTACTAACTTTAGAGCTTTGTCGCAGTTGTCGCAAAATTCGAATAACTTTGACTTGCTACCATCGAAGGTAATTAGCATTCCTACTGCGAGTTCGAGTCTGGTATCCCAATCCGTCATTTTGATTGTGGATTGATTTGAAAGTTCGAAGCAAGTTAGAGGGTATACATATATGCGAATAGTATTTTAACTTACACTAAAAGAACTTGGCGATGTAACATGCTTCTTTGGTGGTTGTTGTTGATAAGCTGCGTCCAGTAGAAAATGCTGAGTTGCATGATGGTTGTTTTGAATCTTCTGACGAAGATGTTTAGGTTGTCCAGTGATGATCAATTGTTTCTTTTTTGATGAATATGATGATTTCGTATAACATTCTTCAGTATTTGAAGAAAGCGGTGTTGATGATACTGGTGTCACGAGGTAGAATCCTCGTTGATTTGGTCCTTGGATCTCGAACCCCGTAGAGTTGATGTCAAATCCTCGTGGATGGTTACAGCGACGAGAATTCGTTGGAGAACCAGCGATATCGAATTTGATAATCCGTGTCGAAACAGTGTCGTCCTTGTAGTCGAAAAGTTTGAGCCAGGAGTATCTTCTAGGCTTCGTCTGCTCCGATCGTTTTCTCGAGAAAGCAGGTCAATTACCCTGAGTAATTCTGCTCGGCCTCGGTAGTTGGAGTATTTGCAATGGGTCACAGGATTGTGCCCTGATAATTGCTTCCTCTGGATGGATTCGTCCAAGACAGAAATTTTCGAATTCTTGCCGAATTCTTCTGTTCTTCGGATGAAAAACGCACTTCTGACACCAATTTTCTTGTGTAATGGATGGGTTACACGTGAAAATAAGTCGGATCAACCTTGTTCGAAGACTGGCTTTTATTTTAGGGTTATAAAATACTTATACGACAATGATGGACTTGTAACTCGAATTTTGAAATAATAATGACCCTGAGGAGGAATGGTCAAGGGTTTATAAGGGATCTGAAATATAGGAGTAGGGGTGATAGGAGAGGTCGAAAGTAGGAATGGGAAATAGTTAGGGATATAGGTCAGGAGTTGGAAACATTGGACGGGTGACTAAACGGGGTGACTCACAGGGTATGGGCAAGAATGAGGAAGGTTTGGCAAGATGCAATAATATTTGTTGTACAGCTTACGATTAAATGGGTTGGTACATTACATCTACAAACTGGAGAAACCTAGTGATTTGTAAAAATCTTCTTAGTGGCATACATTTTCGGAATATGGGTGTTTCTATAATGGCTCTTTTAGACCAGTTCATCTGGATTTGCGGTTTCTTTACTTGAGCCATTATGATGCATAATGCAAAGTATATTTTAATTTCATTCCGATCTACTGGCATCCAAGTTTCATCAATTATCCTTCTTGTATGTGTATAGCTTTTTATTTTTTCTGCGTACCGATTCGTCTCCTGAACAATATTATCCCAAAACACATTGTCGAACATTATATTAAAAAAGTCTAACTCTTTTTTACTTCCACCTAATTGGTCTTGAATTGCTGCTCTTATGCCAGGAGTTTGTGTATACTTCCAGATTTTGGGCTTGTTATTTTTATCTTCCCAAAACCACTGCGCTGTTAATTGCTGACAAGTGCTGTCTTCACCATCGGAATCATCTTCAATTATTAATCTTCGTACACGTTTTCTTATAGGATACATAATATCACTGTCCTCACTATCATATTGAAAAGGATCTATCGAATCAGAATCGGCAATAGTGCCACACTTCTCTCCACTACCATCAACAGTATATTTCCTTCTTCTTGGCATGATGGGTATAAGAGTTTTTTAATTCTTTATATGAAGTTATATTTGAAACGTGTGAACATAACGAAGCTTTACGGGCAACTAAAGTAACAAATCATCCAGTTTCGTCAGAAACAAATGAAAAAACAAAATACTGCCGTTACCGTCAAAGGAAAAGTATTCGTTGTGGAATACCTCTAATCGCGTGTTCTAATAATAATACGCGGCATCTTATGCATAAATTCCTCACCACGAGTCTGACTCGTGGGTTTCGCTTATGGCACAAATTTTTTACCACGAGTCAGACTCGTGGTTTTCGCTTATGGCACAAATTCTTTACCACGAATCAGACTCGTGGTTATAGGCCAAAGGGTTAATTGGGTTCCGACTGCATACGACGTAGTTACTGGTTTGCAATCATACATATTAAATTTACGCAATATTTGTTCAATGTAATTCTTTTGATCTAAATAAAGTGTATCCTTATCTCTTCTAACTCTAATACCTCCATTCTCCGATTAGCCTACATCTACAGCCTACATCTCGTTCATAGCTATAGTCCAAGTGTGTGTGTGTGTGTGTGTGTGTGTGTGTGTGTGTGTGTGTGTGTGTGTGTGTGTGTGTGTGTGTGTGTGTTTCGTTTCCTGCTTTGGAACAAGATGGCTCCACCTTGATGGTGCCAGGAAATCCAGCCTTCCCGACAAGTAACTTTTCAACAAACAATAAATTGTCAAGAAAGAAACGCAACATGGACGATATGGATAATTTTACACGGCCTAAGAAAACGGCTCGTATCAACAGACAAGTCAGGCCGCAGTTTATCCCTACCTATAACCCACTAGCACCTCTCGCCGATCTCCCATCTAGTTCTACGTCGAACATCAATGAAACAACAAACATTCCGGTGAAACGAATGCGTCCTATCTATATTGATCAAATTCCTTCCGAAGATAATAGTGCTGCGATACGAAATATCCTTACACTAAACAAAATATCCGCATCCTTCCGTAGATATAATGATAAACAGTACATTCTTTTCCCCAATGACGAACAAGCGTCTCGGACTTTCCAAACCATATTAAAAGCAGAAAATATATCTTTCTACACTCATTCAGTCCATAATGCAACTAAGCATATACAATATCTAATCTTAGGCTTAGACCTTAATCAACCTTCAGTACCAGAAATAGAAACAGCTCTACATGATGTACCAAACGTATTATCCATTCGCCATATGACAAAAACAGATGAATCGGGCAACAAACGCCCAATACATCCTGTTGTTATTACCACTTTAGCAACGACCACGTTGGATCATTTCAAAAACATAACAAGTATTTGCTATTACCGCATTCGTATTGTGAAATATATACCTCAAAGAAGTATTCCACAATGTATGGTCTGTCAAGATTATGGTCATACGCGTGCCTTCTGCAGTAGAGCACCTGTATGCGTTCGCTGTTCTGGAACTCACCAGGTGCAGGATTGCAATAGATCAGAAAGTATAGTCAAATGTGCAGGATGTGGCGGAGACCATGTTGCTAGTTTCAAAAAATGTCCAAAGCGAATGCAATTATTATCAATGAAGAATATTAAAAAAGATAGCTCTTCCAAATCACACCTTACATCACCACCAGTTTTCAATAACCCTACTCCTACACTGTCGTTCCCATCTCTTCCACGTAAAACTCATCAAATTCCTGGTTTTACTGAAGCTATCCAGCAGCCAGCGCAACCATATCTTGATTTTAATGCACAACTAACTAACATGTTATCCAATCTCTTCACATCATTTTTCCAGCAGTTAACCACCACCCTCATGCATTTTATCCAACAGATACGTAATATCCCTCAATAATGTACATGTTTATGAATATTAATGTTAATGGTATTGCGACAGTAATACCAGAACTTCATAATCTTTTGGCCTCATACAAACCAACTATAGTAGTCATTACAGACACACGACTCAAACAATCTCCTCGTTTCCATTTCGTAGGTTACAATATTTATCATACCCCGACACCGAATATCGTTGGTGGTGTTATAATTTGTTTTCGCCAAGATGTGCCTAATCGTTTAGCTACACCTTCATTACCCAGCCGGCCGCCATATTGGTACAGTATCTCACTCAGTTGAGGTTTCCCTTCAGACTCCGCACACTATAACAGGAATATATAGACGTCCTAATAATAATATCGAGGACTTTAAAAGACACATAAAACCTTATTTAAAGAAAAGGTCACACATAATTATAGGTGACCTAAATGCCAAACATCCTCCGTGGGGCAACAAAACCACAAACAGAGCTGGACTATGGATAGCTCAACAACCAACCTCTGTAGTTGTCCCAGAAACACACACCTTTGCTATAAGTAACCGTTTCTCCACTATTGATATTCTACTTACTCAAAAACCAAATTGTTTAACAGATGTCTATACAATACAACGCTTATCCACTAGCAACCATCATCCTGTTATCTATACTTTCAATCCTGGACAATTTGCACCACCGCAGAACAAGCATATACATTTTAACTACAATCTTTCAAATTGGAAGGACTATAGGGAGCTCATTTACAAAGCGCTTCCTACCCCACGTATCCTTAACACAATGCGAGACTTGCAGTAAGCTATAGAAACTCTAGTTAGGACTATAAAAGAAGCAGCTTCTAAAAATATTCCAACATATACACCTAAACCACCTTTCCTCCGCCAATTACCTAAGCACATTACGCACCTTATATCCCTACGTCATAAACTATTGAATAAATACCATAAAACACGCGCACGTCATCTAAAACCTGCTTTAAATTCCCTGTCCCCTCAAATCCTAAATCGGCGGCGTAATTGGTTATCTAATATTTGGCAAGACAAATTACGCAGTACTCACACTGATCAGAACAAATTTTGGACATTAGTTCGATCAGCCCACAGCAAATATCAAAGATGTGGTATAATCACTGCTACGGGCATCGCGACACCTGCAGAACAAGCCAATATCCTCACCAATAACATTCGCACGGGAACAATATATGAAATCCCTGAGCCTACTATGGCCACGGCACCGATGGTAAATACCAGAATATTTCGAGGACTATTACATCGTATGAAAGGTAAAAACTCGGCTGGGCCGGATGGCATTCAAGCAATTCTTCTTCAACAATTACCAAGAAAAGGCATAGCTTATCTTATCCAAATTTATAATGGATGCCTTCGTCTTAATACCTTCCCAAACCAATGGCAACAAGCAATCATAACACCGTTACTCAAACCAGGAAAGGACCCTACTATAGCTTCTAGTTATCGTCCAATAAGTTTGCTTGATCACATGGGAAAACTATACGAGAAAATCCTGCACAATTTTTTATTGTCACATGCAATAGAAAGGGACTAATTACCTCCACAACAAGCAAGTTTCAGAAAAACCATATCCACTACTTCACAACTAACCAGAGTTGTTGCAGATATTCACTCCGTGTTCTGCGCCAAGCATACGACGTGTATGATTTCCATCGACTGCGCGGATGCTTTTGGCTCAGTTTCTCATTTAAATCTTTTGCAAGAACTACGTCGATATGACACACCAAATTGGCTGTATAATACAATCACATCTTTCTTGCAATACCGGAAAGCCTCGTTCCGAGTCATATCATCAATAGCCGAACCAAAACAAATACCCATTGGAGTACCTCAAGGTGCCATACTTTCACCCCTTCTTTTTAACATTTATACCGCATATATCCTTCGACAAATACCAAGCAACATACTCGTAGCAGCTTATGCCGATGATATAGCATTATATTGCTCACACAAGAATCCAAATACGGCAGTCCACAACATCAAAATAGCTCTCACCAG
Organism: Nomada fabriciana; assembly: GCA_907165295.1. Taxonomy (NCBI): domain Eukaryota; kingdom Metazoa; phylum Arthropoda; class Insecta; order Hymenoptera; family Apidae; genus Nomada; species Nomada fabriciana. The sequence continues at coordinate 14,862,475 of OU015689.1, forward strand.
CTTTGCACAAAACCTAAATAGTTACAGCATATCCATAAATCCTGCTAAGACGGATGGATTAATCTTCAGTTACCGATCCCGATATCGGCGACCGACTCACTTTACAATAATGGACCAACGATTGCCTTTTTCCAATAGTATTTGTTATTTGGGCATCACACTGGATCGTCACCTAACATTCTCAGCGCATATAAAGAAAAAACTAGTAACCGCACGACAACGAGTTAAAGCTCTGTTTCACCTCCTACGTAACCCAAATCTATCAATAAGGGTGAAACTGCTTATATTTAACTTGGTTGTCCGTCCTAACCTATTATACGGTGCACCATTATTCAGAGAACTATATGCATCGATATTAGTAAAATTACAACAGTTTGAGAACAGAACATTGCGTACGATCAGTATGGACACCTCCTATCAACGTACACGTATACGTATAGTGCGGAAGAAATGGAATATTTTGGCCGTCAAAGACTTCATTACCAGACGTTACATCAAATTTTATGATTCAATGAAAAATTCAACTTCCCCTCTATTTTCGGTCATAACCCCACCTACGAGGGCAAACTGGCATACAGGCCGGTTGTTAGACATTATACACGAGCCCACGGATCATCTTCATCACTAAATTAAGTAGATTATAGTGTTTACACCAAATGTTAGTTTTAGTTAGTTTTAGTTGTAATTTAGACGTAGGCTGTAGCAAATAAGCACTAGTTATTAGGAATTAGTACACTTCAACTACGCCTGAGCCATCCACTCAGTTATGCGGCTTACACAAGTCATGTGTACTATACAAATAGTATTTAGTCCCACACTTATATTTATTCTGCATCATGTCATGTAATCCAACGGCTGGAATATTGACCATTTCTTCCAAAAGATGAACAAGTAGTGATGCATGCTTCTTGCCTAGTTACATTTTTTTTTTTTTTATTAATAAAAAAAAAAAAAACTCTAATACCTAATATCATTTTTACATCACCAAGATCTTTGATGCTAAGTTTTGACGCCAATTGTTTCTTTAACTTTAGTTTCTATACGCTTGTAAGTAAAAGAATATCGTCTACATAAATGCATACAATTAGTTTGGTGTCTCCTTTTGTTTTTTAATACACACAAGGAGTGCACAAAAGAGGATTAAAATCTAAATTCAACAGTATTGAGTATTTCTCATACCATACTCTGGAAGCTTGTTTCAAGCCATAGATCGCTCGTTTTAATTTGCAAACTTTGTTTTTGTCCCTAATGTAGCCTTCCGGCTGTTCAAGATAGACTTCTTCCTTCAATTCTCCATTGAGGAAGGCTGTGGTTACGTCTATTCCTAATTGTAAACCTAAGCATAAGAGCGTCCTAATCGTGGAATACTCGTATCATCTGTTTTTGTTTTAAATTGTAGGCCAAAAAATGTACTTTTAATAATTCTTTTTAAAAAAACTTCTACATCCGTCTTTATCAGTGGCCTAGAACAAACTGCGTAACCCAGATAACAGATAAACAAATAAACAAATTAACTTTAACAAAAACGTGTGACCGATCAATACACAAAAAGAACACACAGACTTCACACACATAAACTACTAAACCCACTCAACCACACACATGACCCATACATGCATACAAAACCTCTACAATTTCGGCCATCCTGAAAATTAATCGTCCCTGATTAATGGAACTGTTACTTTAACAATAATACAAAATATATGTTAATATAATACATTCAGTTTTACAATAAAATACATTCAGTTTTACTTAATTATCTTAACTTCATTTGGTAACCATAGACGCATATTCGCGGCCTCCCATGTGCCTTGATATGGAATTTGTGAAATTTGATGCCCCGGAATATCCCTAATTACATATCGGTCATTTCTTAACACTTTAAATATTTCGTAAGGTCCTTTAAATTTAGGAGTTAGTTTATGACATATACCAGGTGTAAAATCAAAATTCCGAATCATTACATTATCTCCTTCTACATACTTCGTGGGTGTCTTATGTCTTTTATCATATTGATTTTGATTACGTAACTGATCTTTCTGAATGCGTTTATCTGTAACATCACGTATTTTCAGTAGATCTCTGGTTTTGACTGCAAAATCATTATTTTCCAAATAATTTCTCAAACTATCGTTAGCATTTCCCCGCTGAATCACACCATACAAAAGCATACTAGGACATTCCCCAGTAGAACGATTAACCGTGTTATTACAAGCATACTCCACATCTTCAAGAACATTAAACCATTGTACTTTCCGCTCATCACTTAATTTGGCTATCATTGGTAATATAGTTCGATTCATTCGTTCAGCTTAACCATTTGCCTGCGGTGATGAAGTGGCGACTTTTACATGTTGTATATTGCATTCTTTCATAAAATCTTCAAATTCTCTAGAAGTAAAACTACTTCCTCGGTCAGATACAATTCTTAAAGGCCTACTGTAATTTTCAAAATATAACTTTAAATATTTAATAACTTCCTTAACACTGGTACTTTTAGTTGCATATAACTTAACATACTTCGTAAAACCATCTACAACTAAAAAGATGTAACGCTTTTAAACGGAATTTGCTTTAGATAATGGACCTAAATGGTCAATATGTAATGTAACAAAAGGCTTGTTTCCTTTTGGAATATTATGTAATATACCTTCTGGTTTTCCTGAAGTTGGTGTAAAAGCAATACATTTTAAACAGGTCTTTATATGATTATTAATTTTCATTTTCATCTTCGGAAACCAATAACTGTTTAAGATGTTTTGCAATGTTTTTTCCGTTCCAACATGACCGATCTCATCATGGTACTTATGCATAATGCTATTTTCCATAATAAAAGGAACATAAAACCAGAGTTGATCATTGTTTTTTCGGTATACTAAACCATTACGCATTTCATAATATTTGTTTTCACTTTCTAACTTCAAACTCGCGCCGTAAAACCAAACTGTTCACTCGTTGACCAAACATTGTTTTGATCTCACCTAACAACTGTTCATAATTCATCTCGATACAATCACTTCGAGTTTGATACCACTTAAGCACTTTTCCCATCAGTTTGCTACAAAGCAATGCTTTAGCAGCACAATCATCTAAAGTGTAAGTTTGAATCAATTTTCTTAATTGCTTCTCCCAGATATCATAATCATAGCTCCTTCCATCATAATCTCCGATCATATCCTTTAGATCCTTCCACTTCGTAGTATTGGAATTCATTGATGACCGATTGTCCTCCCGCAAAACCCGTAGCATCTCTATTTCTCTTCTAAGGATTTGATTTTCACGTTCAGCTAAATCTCTCTCTCTTCGTAACAAATCTGTTTCCGACACTTGAGAAATTGACGGTACCGGCTGACTGGACAATCCTTCCACTGATTGTTGTTGTTCTATGATTTCTGAATCCCAACCATTTTCTTCTTGTTCCAAGCTAAACCCTGCATCCAGTAAACGACTTACTAACTCTGCCTTAGTGCCCGACGTTGGCAAATCCAATCGTCGCAACCTTTCTTTCAATTCAACGACTGATAGCTTTGAAGTCATCTTGTAAAACACTTAATATTCTTCTGTCACAAACACAACAAACCAAATAAACTTATTAAACTGATTCTATCCCACTTCTGAAAAATTGTAGGCCAAAAAATGTACTTTTAATCATTCTTTTTAAAAAAACTTCTACAAAATACCCATTTTTATTATTAGAATTAGTATTAAATACCCATTTCGATTTTATTGCTTTCTTTGCTTCAGGTTGACCTGTGAGGTCCCATACTTGATTTTGTATTAATGCGTTACATTCTTCATCCATAGCCGCTTTCCATTTTTCTCTTTGCGAACATGTCAACGCTTCTTCAACGGATGTGGGATCCTGATTGGATACCATATACGCTTGGTGTCGAAACATATCCGGAAATTCCCTGTTTTTCCTGATTCTCGTAGGATATCTTGTGTTATTTGATGGTTCAGCGCTTGAATCTTGAATTGATTCCAGTTCTTCAATGTCTGGACTATCTGTTTCAAAATAAATCCCATTTCCGGAGCTTGCACTTGAATTTTGGGTAACTGTGGTTTGATCTCCCTCTGACATTGTGCTGTCTTCTGCTACACTTGTGTCTGAGTTAGGGAGTTCATCAGTGTAATTTGTTTCTTGGAATTCAACAGTATAATCTATAGGTTTTTCTTCTGTCCTCTTCTTTCGTTCGTTTCCAAATTGGTTTTCAATGAAGATTACATCACGTGCTTTAAGAATTCGTCTTGGATTTTCTGGATTCACTAGTCTGTATCCTTTCGAATCCGTGCAATAACCAATGAAAATACATTCCTTCCCTTTTTCATCAAGCTTGGTCCTTCCATGTCGAGGAATGTGCATGAAGCCTCTGCATCCAAAAACTCGTAGATGTCTCAGATCTACCCTCTTATTCGTCCATAATTCGAAGGGGGTTTTACCTTTAATGGCTTTCGTCGGAGATCTATTGTTTAGGTAGACTGCTGTCCTGACAGCTTCTTCCCAGAATCTAGCATCCAGACCGCAATCATTTAGCATGCACCTTGCCTTCTCTATTAGGGTGCGATTTGCTCTTTCTACAACTCCATTCTGTTCTGGGGTATAGGTAATACTGGTTTGGTGCCTTGTACCATTCATCTTTAGAAAGGTTTCTAGCTCAGTATTTACGAATTCCTTTCCATTTTCCGACCTGAGTGTCTTGATTTTACGGCGTTTTTCATTTTCCATCCACGCTGTAAATTCTTTGAAAGCTTTTGTAACCTGGCTCTTGTACTTCAGGAAATAACAAAAGGTTAAGCACGAGAAATCATCGATCAAAACGAATACATAGCGAGCACCTGACCAACTCGCTTGAGGGAGAGGGGGCGCAAATATCTGCATGTACCAAGTCAAGAAGGTCTCCCGCTCGTTGTCTTCCAATTTTATTGAACGGTAGCCTTGTTTGTTTGGTCCGGTAGCCTTGTTTAAATCCCTTACGCAATAGTGTCATGCTACGTTCATTTAAGTGTCCCAGCCTTTTGTGCCATATCTCTTGAGTTTGCAAGACACTTGCTGCACTGAAAGCCCTTGCTGATCCAGCGTTCAGCTCGTAGAGCCCATTTTTATTTGTGGCAATCGCTACGACTTCTCCTTTCACACTGAAGTCCGATTTCCGGTACATCTTACATATTTCATCATCGAACACGAGTAAGAAGTCTTTCTTTGTTAGCGTATTGACCGATAATAAATTTGTGCTCAGATTGGGCACATGTAATACATTTTGAATTGCTTTGGTACTGGAATGACCTGCTAGGCTTACCTCAACGTCACCAGTTCCTGTAGATTGCAGTTTTGCATTATCTGCTACTGTCTGTGCCTGATTACAAGACAGCCACTATCTGTGGCTGATTACAATGACACCAAACACGATATAATTTGGACTAAATTTACTGGTTTAATTGATGGTAATATGCTTCGGACGCATAAAAGGATGGCGCGTGAAAAAGAAAGAGAAGCTGCGACTGTGACAATCGGCAAAGACCAGATGCGTTTTTCTACTGATCAAGATACCAATACATTGCAATCTTTTTTATTTTCAGTCCTTTTTTTATATAATTTTGATCAACATATTTGTGATATTATTCCGATTAAAATGAGTCCACAGACGATTCTCAATTAAGTTTTAAAATTAAAATGGAGTAACAAAAAATTAACACAGAATCTGAAATTGTTACAATCAGTTAAAAATATAAGTTGAAATAAATAAGGGTTGAATATATGATTTGAGTCAGAAAATAGTTCTTTGCGCCTTCCACAGGCAAATTGTACTCCACCGCGCGTCGGAGGGCAATCTATGGCTCACACACATGCCTAACACGAATGCACGCATTGGGCGACTTTGCCCGAAATGCCGGTCGTCTGTCGGACGGACGGAAAACGGAGCCACCCTGATCGTACCTTAAGGCCATTATCCTCATAGGTTTTACTTAATTTAAGCCACGCATCTTTGGCAGTTGGAATGTCCTTGAGATGAACATGACAGTGCGTTTTAACGTTCAGACAGATCACAGCAAGAGCCTTTTGGGCTTTTCTTTGATCTACTGTCTCTGTATCTTGTGAATCAATACAGTCCCATAGACCCATCCCAATTAAAGTCATTTTCATGACGAACTTCCAAGATGCATAATTTGAAGAGCCATCTAATTTCGCGTCAATTAACGGGATATTACCCAAAACGTGTACGGCAGCCATATTGGCATTGCTTTCATTCGTCGACATTTTGATAATTTGTGACTAACGAGCACCTAATGTGTAAGACTCCGAAAGGGCTTTCTTAGTAGTGTTTCATAGAATTGATTTTTATCTTGTCGCCTCTTGTAAGTTCCTTATAGTTTTATAGGTAATACACAGGAGGACTTACCGATTATGTAACCGCCACGTGGATAGCAACGCTGCCTGCAGTCCTATTACCGATTTATTTTTGAAAACTATTTCTGTTTCTCTTATTTTTCTATTCTGATTAGCAACCAGCCCTCCTCTTGGTTATTCTGGGCCCATAACCTGTTGGGGCTTTGAAGTTTCATAAATAATCTATGAGGTAGGTAAATGATTTTCACTGTGCATTTAACGTGTTTACTGTACGGAGATTCTTACAAGAGTAATTATAGTTCATACAGAGAGTGACCAGCGGGTCGCGCGCTTCGCATTGGTAAGTGGGGTGGGGTATACCATAGGTGTCGCGATTATTACCAAAACGCGTGCTCTAACGTTACCCCGTTGGACGAACGGATCCAGGCAATCAGAGATTTCCCTAAACCTCGTACTGTAGCCGATTTGCGGCGCTATTTAGGTGTCACTACTTTTTACAGAAGCTTTCTACACCGCGCAGCACACTGGCTTACTCCTTTAAATGGACACCTCAAGAGAGCCAAAAAAAGGGACCGAAGGTTGGTAAATTGGGACGATGAATCTGAAAACGCTTTTGAAGAAAGCAAAAGGCAGATATCAGATGCATCGCTCTTGTGCCACTCGGTCGAGAACGCGAAATTGACTTTGCGGACAGAGGCATCTGACGTCGCCATCGGAGCTGTTTTAGGACAATTTAATAACGGTAGGTGGGAACCACTCGGGTTTTTCTTGAGGAAACTAGAAAAGGCTCAGACGAAGTATAGCTTGTACGACAGAGAGCTTTTAGCCATGTACAAGAGTCTCAGATTTTTCAGACATCTTGTAGAGGGTAGAGATTTGTGTATATTAACGGATCATAAGCCGTTGGTATACGCATTTCAGCTGAAAGCGGTTAAAGCCAGTCCAAGACAGACAAGCCAATTAGACTTTATCAGCCAAATTACCACCGATATTCGATATATTAAAGGCGAAAAAAACACGGTAGCCGACGCGTTTTCCAGAATTTAAATAGTTGAGATGCCTGTCATCACCTCCACAGAGGAGCTGATGCAGGCACAGCAATCAGATGACCATTTGTTAGAGATTTTAACCGAGCAATATAAGGGTTGGAATTTACAGAAAATTTATCTAAATAGTGCTGATAAATTTCTTTTTGGCGATGTGTGTAAGGGCACTATCCGTCCTTATGTGCCGAAGGCACTAAGGAGACGGGTATTTGACAATGTACATAATCTGTTGCATCCTAGCGGAAGAACAACTAGGAAGCTGATTGGCCAAAACTTTGTCTGGCCTACGATGAATCGAGAAATTGCTGAGTGGTGTCGCACCTGCATTGTGTGCCAGAAAAGTAAGATTCATCGTGACAATAAACCACAGCCGGAGGAAATTGTGATCCCCAGGGGTCGATTCGAGCACATACATGCAGATTTAATTGGTCCATTGCCCAGTATCAAAGGATTCAGATATTGTCTCACAATCATTAATCGCTTTACCAGGTGGTCTGAGGCGCTACCATTAACCGACAGCTCGGCGGAGAACGTTGCCTCAGCGCTTTATGAGCACTGGATAGCCAGATTCGGAGCTCCAGCAACGACAACCACTGATCAAGGGGCCCAGTTTGAGTTCCACTTGTTTGAGTCCCTGATGCGTCTAATAGGTTGCAACAGGACTCGAACAACGGCGTACCATCCCCAGTCTAATGGGATGATCGAGCGGTGGCACAGGTCGTTAAAGGCCGCTATCATGTGTCACCAAGATAAGAATTGGCTGGAAATTCTGCCAACAGTGTTGCTGGAACTCCGGACAAGCTATAAGGCTGACATTAAGGCGTCAGCTGCTGAAATGGTGTATGGTACCACCTTAAGGATTCCTGGAGAGTTTTTCGTTAGCGATGGTGATGAGGCAAGTTCGAATATTTTTCTTCAGAAATTCAGAGAATCAATCCGTAGGTTAAAACCGATGCCAATGGCGCATCATCGGTAAAAAAGTAGCTTCGTTTTTTCAGATCTTTATACGTGTACTCATGTATTTGTTCGTATCGACTCCGTGAAGAAACCGCTCGAAGCTCCTTATGAGGGGCTATTTAAAGTAGTAGAGCGTATTTCCGATCAGTTTTTTAAAATACAATATAAGCATAGAACAACAGTCATTTCAAGTCATAGATTAAAACCAGCATTTCTGGAAGAAACGGAAGGGACACCTAAGGTAGCGCCAAAAATGTACTCTGGCCCAAGGCCAGGTAAAGTGATCAGAATCGCGAGTTTGAAGTGAATAAGCTCACTCGGGGAGTACTGTAGCGACCGGTGTTTACCGACATTGGTCGCGAAGTAGCTCCCAGCGTTACCGACGACAGGCGCGATTAGTTTTAACTAGGCTAGTGTTATTATAGTTAGTTTTAAGGCTAGTTCTTAGTTCTAGTTCTTTAAGTCCATTTAGGTTATAACACTACATTTTAAGTAAAACAGAGTCTAGTCAAGAAGCGCCTAGTTTAAGTAGTTAGAGAAATGTGTCCGACGAGCGAACAACGTTTTATAAATAGAAGTGAATTGTACCTCCTCTTATTAAAGCTGCATAACGGTGTCGTCCACATAGTTTCCTTTATTTCATCCATCACTCACAAGCTTCAGCGCTACAACGAAGTAGACGATTTTCTGTTTTCACAAACGCCCGTTCCGTACAATGGCGCTTAGATCGATTCGGAGTTGGCCCCAAAAGAGTCGGCCCCCTTAAAGGCCCCGTTTCCTTTGAGGCCAACTGCGAATTGATCTAAGCGCCATTCGTCAGAACAGGCGATAGTGAGAACAAAAAATTTGCAAGTTCGACATTTGACGGTGTGACATCTAAAATCGTTATATGTATAGAAATATAAATTCACGGTATGACATCTAACATCATTATGAAAAATTATAAACGGAGAGTGAGATGCCATAGTTGTCAAATCACATCCTTTTGGAGTTCTTTCGCGCTGTTGCCACACCAAACCATCAAACACCTGTTGCCATCAGCAAACTGAATCGGCTCGAACCGATATTTTTATTTTTGCCGACATACACATAACTTCTGAAAACTTTGTCGTAGGTTCGAATCCCCCTCCGGTTTCCTTTTTTCCACATTATTCTTTTTTAATTACTATCTATATGACAATGATCAATATTTATTTACAAATGTTTTAAAATTATTTTTTAAATATTTTTTCTATTATAGCGTCTTTTATGCTATCGTTTTTAATTTCGAGTATCTTTCCGATTATGGTACTCTTTAATATTTATAACATTCAATTAATTTATTTTGTGTCTTGAACAGTCTTAGATGAAGTGCAGGCAAACTCGCGTTATATTTTACTATTATACTATTTCGCCTTTCTTTTATAAGCTTAGTTAATATTTGAAAGACAATGAGTATCAATAATGGAACAGTACACCTAACGTACGCGATAAATTTATATCAATAAAAAATACAGAGCATTAATAATATCGGTTAAAATGCAATATTTATTTATATATTTAATAATTTTTTAAAACGAAGGTCAGCTCGCCTCCGCCAACGTCCCGGAAACATAATAAATAGTTTATATAAATCACAAAATCAATCAATCATCGCCCACATTCAGTATATGTACCTATATAAAAATCAACGCTTTTACTAACTTCAGTCATCGCGGGCATCGAAGCAACAGCGTGACAGGAGGCTCGATAAGTTGCGGCAACTATGCCTCACTTGTCTCTGTATTCCCGTATTTAATGGGTCGCCGTTGGTGGTGTCAAATTATAAATTGCATTTACCAGCTGATTTGTATTTCCATCGACCCTCGTGATAACGTAGTAAAATTAAATAAAATATACCATAAACGCGTCTGACGGAGAATCATTGAACTATTCTTACGTATGTTGAGTGCAAATCGTAAATTAGAGCGTTCGTCTTCCAGACCTAATAAATTGCGCGAAACAGAATTTCTGTGATCTTGTGCTAGGTTAAGGAAGGGTGTAAATGTGAGATATCAGTGAGTAAACCATTAAATCGTTCAATATTTGCTAAATGTGGAATTAGACGAGGTGCCAGCAGCCATCTTTTTTGCTTTACTCTGTGTCTGTCTCAAGCTTCGAGATGAAAAACTAACATTTTTATAAACGAATGGTATTTATGGGCGTTAAAACGGCCGTTGCACCCTGTGGTGAAGTCTACCGGTGTGTACTGTATCCGCGAAAATTTAATTTATGAAATTATGTAGGAAATCCATCTAATCTACGAAATCGAGTGTCTCTCTCCCGCATAGCGCATACGTGCATGCTTTTCGTTGTTTGTGTGACATCACACACACAGGTCATGGCGCACGGAGTCGGTAGACACGCCACATGACCTCTCCGAGTTGGAAGGTCGGTATTATACCAAAAACGTGGCCAAGAGCAAACAAAAATTTTGGCTAATTTTCAAAATGTGTAAACTGTTATTCATTTATGAACTATTGCTGCATCATCTTCTATCAAATTTAGCGTTAATAACTTCTTCCTCTAAGAGATATGCAGCTTCAAACTTTCTAGTATTAGAAAGGGGATTTTTTCAACTAAAATTAGAAATTATGTTACGATTCACTGTCGATGTATTAAGATAATCTATGAAGTTTGGTATTATCTAATGTGCTCTAGCATCATATTTCCATTGATTTTATTACTTTTAAAAAATTGCTAAGGCTGTGGTACTTAAATCTGCAAGAACTATATATTTTATTCTTTATTTAAGCAAATAGTTGAAAAGTAAGCGAGCTTAAGCGACCATTTTTTTTTTAAAGTAAAGCTTAAAGGTCACAGAACAAGTTCCGATTGAAATTGGCTGCGACCTTTTGCGACCTTGACAATTATCGTCATTTGTTTATCGCCTTCCATTGTAATATTCCTTTCATCAGCTTTGGAACAGTGTTCCACATGTATTCTTTCTGTGCTTTATTTTTATAAACTATTTGTGATGCCTTAGTTACTGTTTTATTACTTTTTGTTATACATTTATTACTTGCATTGTTATTAGGACTTCGTTAGTTACCCACTGGTTTATAATGCGGCTGCCTGTGAATTCTATTGAGAAACCTCGGGCACATTAACTAGAGTTTTTTAATTACCCTAATAATAAAGATAATTCTATTCAGAAACACAAGTCCTCACCGCCTATCGTCTCTGAATAACAATAGCCGTATCATAATCCTTTGATGCTTCGCTGGGAAGGCTGCACTTTGGAACGACTCTATGTGTAGTAAGCCTGAAATTTAATTGTATTAGCAAGAATATTAGCTTTTACAATTAGGTTCAATCATATTTTTTCATTTTGTTGGACTAGATAATCCAGCTAGATAATTGTATTATTATTAAATATATTACTAATTTAAAATATTTTTGTATTTATTATTGTTAGATTGTAATTAGGACTATAGATACAATATTTAACATTAAATTTTACATTGTTCACTTTCTGAAGTCATTTTATTATAACATATACCAATAATATACCAAACATATTAAAATTTTGCTTTTGGCCACATTTTTGGGCTTTTTCGCCACTGTGCGTCTTGCGACGTTTGACTTAGGTTTAAGTTAGTTTTAACTAGGAATAAGCCGTTTAAAGAGGAATACTGCAATATTGACCGCAGTCACCCCTTAAACTTCCATCAAACCTAACGGAGCCACCCCGCACCAGGATCGGAAACAGCCCCAGCGCCTGCAGATAGGCAACCCGGGAGCAACCACCCCAATATATTAACACCACGAGGACACTGGTGGACACTCATTTTCCCCTACGGAGCCAATACGACACATAGCACCTTTAGCTATTACACACACCTCCGTGTGCCTTAAATCAACGCTTCCAACTTAGAATATTATTTCACTAAGTTTAATTATACCTAGTTTAGATTAGAAGTATATTTTAGTAGTTTAATTATATCTAGTTAGCCGTATAGTAGCCGATAAGGAACTGTGATCTTACTTTAGAACATAAATACTTAATTAACGCAAGTCGAGTCTGTGAACTTTATTCTGAAACCACTCCGTTTCCCGCTCCACGGAAACCAACCACTCAGAGACGTCAACCGTTCAGGTGCGACAAGATCGAACCAATCCAAAAGAGAACTCTACACTTGGGAGCTGAGGACATCTGAAGAACCGGTGAGTGACACTTGTATGATTGCGATCGCGTATCTAGCCGTGGTGCCCGATCAGACGCGAACGTACGCGTCTCGTGGATCACAAGGTTGTAGAGAAATCGTCTCGTGCCGTGGTAAGAAGAACCCTGCGTAAATTCTGTAAAGCCGCGCCGGGACGTAACATAGGCACTGACGAGATATATGAATAGACAAGTCATCTTAATGTGGGTCCAGACTTGTTACAAACTTCTGTTACTGTTACCGGTGACGTCAGTTTTTGGTAACGAGGTGTGGTTTTGGCCAGACTCCCGTCCATATGCACGTAAAAGTCCGTCCACATTTGTTACCGTACCGGGATTTGTTACCTAATCAAGTGGTCTAGGAAAGGGCTGGGAAGAAATGTGAAGTGTTTTTTGATACCTCATGGTGTTACTCGTTACTTGGTTTAGCCGTTCCACGCGTTGTCGGTATTTGACCCGCTCCAAAGGAAGTACTTGAGTCGCTCGTGAATGGTTATAGCTTTCTTTGAATTTGTATCTTTTCTGGCTGCCTTTGGCCGGATTAGGTTGACTAAAGTTCATAATTCTAGTATAATAATAATTTCTAAGTCGTATATAATAAATCTTTATTATTTATAAAAATACTTATAAAAATATTTTACAAGTAACTTTTTGTTGATATATTGCGGCATTGATTTTTACATGTCTGTCGATCAATATTAATGGCGTTAATTGTATTAAAAAAGGGAAAGTGTTGTGCCGATTGAAATTGCTCTTTACCATGTGTTCTTTAATTCTAGTCCTTGCCATCTAAATCCTGCACTTAGATGGGCGAAAGGCTAAAAATTACTCCGCAAAAAATAGCGGGTCTATCTCATAGGCATAGACTGAATGAGCTCTATCTCCCACGTCTAAATAGTCTACAATACATAGGAACAGCGCCGCACAGACGAGTTCACACATGTATGTACAGCAGTTTGGGGGCAAGCTAACACATTGGCAGTGGCGCAAGGACGAGTGCACACATCTACGGCAGCTCACTGACTCCTTTGGAGCGGGTAAAATACCGACAATTTCGGCACCCGCCGAACCAAGTAACGACTAATGCAACGAGGAAACAGGAAACACTCCACATTTGCTCCCAAACCTCTTCTAGACCACTTGACTAGGTCCTTATCTTGGTAACAGTATGCGGGGAAGTAACAAGTCTGGACCCACCTTTATGGACTTTCGTGGCCCACCGTGACGGCCATACCGACTCAGAAATCTGACACTGATTTGAGCGTCCTCTGCTCATGAACAGTGGTCACTTGAAGAACTATTATTTACTGAAGTGGTTTGGGGACAGGACTCATGCGATTGTGTGAATATATGTGAAATGTTTAGGGAGAATCAGGAAAGCTATTTCTCGGTCAATTCACGAGATTCCCGAGCCTCGAGTCGGGTCGGGACAATTCGGGCGAGATCGCAAAACAATTGCTAAAATTTCATATTTTCAAAATCCATACGTTCTGCACGCTAAAAGGTAGTAAATACTACAAAAGGCGGCCCTTGAAGTTTACAAAAGCGAATTAAGTTAAAATTGGTCGGACATTGTAATTTCTATGTAATAGATATGCCTGTATGTTCATAATAGTATATAAGCACTATTGGAATCCCGAGACATTGCTTCGTATAGTCATAGTCAGTTTCGGGATCTCCATTTCTCGATGCGCCTTTCGGGATCTCGATACGTTCTGGATCTCGATACGTTCTGGATCTCGAAACGTTCAGGATCTCGAAATGTTCGGATTCTCGAAACGTTCGGGATCTCGAAACGTTCGGGATCTCGAAGCGTTCGGGATCTCGAAGCGTTCGGGATCTCGAAACGTTCGGGATCTCGAAGCGTTCGGATACTTTCGAGAATCTTGACGAGTATGACATTTCCGAGAGCTCGCCCGATCTCGCCCGAGTTTTCTCGACCCGACCCGAACCCGAAATATCGAGGACCCGCACACCCCTGCTACGGAGCGATGAATTCCGTGTGTCGCGTATAGCCTACTTCTTTAACACGTCACGTCGTGACGTCAAGTAAGAAAAATAAAGTAATAATAATTTTCTGGAAAAAATGTCATTAATTGTAATATATGTTTTGTAATGTATTTTATTTTTGTTCTAAATCGTAATATTTTAATACAATGTAATGTAGTCTTACAAAAGTAGATAGATTTTTTTTATAAAAGTGAATTTGGTTACAATTTGTTCATATAATAAAAGTTTGAGAATCTTTCTTCAGTTTCTTATTTTATTTCTTTCTCAGTTGCAACTAACCATGGTAGTTAACTCCGAAAAAATGTTAATTACTTATTGAAGTCTCTACTTTAATGTATATCTGTTCCGTCAGTTAATTGTTCAAAGGATTAGTGCACGAAAATAACAATTCGGGAAAAGTCAATCCAAGACTGAACTTTCGCTTCGGTCATAATCAAGCCAGATTGACCGCGGAGGTTTATTATCAACGTTTTCACAGAGTGCTAAACTGTATTGTATTGTATGCCCATTGTATTGTAAGATACCCATGATTATTGTAGTATGCTTTTATGTTTTTAAAGAATCAGGCAATTAAAGAACCAGGTGGTCAAAAGCGTTTCGCCTCGGCTCGGAGCGATCGTTCGGAAGCGTTTCATGCTCGGTCGTGTTTTTTTTCTGCAAATTTTATTACGATATTGTTAACTCTTGTATGCTTAACACGAGACAACATGATCATATTTGCTTCATATTGCAACCCGTTTTTGTAATTTATCAACGCAAATATGATCCAAATTAAATCGCGTTTGGTGTTATTTTAATCACAACAGCCTCCGCAATATTTTAATAAAATTTGCAAAACGTAATATTTAACAATAAAGAAGTTTTATAGTTGCATTAGTGTTGTCACACCGATACGTAGGTATCTCTGTCCCTTTCAGTGGACGATGAGAGTGGGGAAAGCGCAAAAATTTGTGAATTTACATTTAGGGGCTCAAGTTCGAAAGCCTTTCATCTGGTCGACACGGACCCCGAGTCAAAAAGTTACTGTATGCATCGAGCATCTACATCGAATTCAAACAGATATGAAATTGTTTGGAGAATGAGATAAGAATGCATTTGTTCCTAAGCATAAAATAAATTAATATGAAAGAAATGTGACAGGAACAAAAAACAAAAAAAAATTGTCCGGAAGAAAAAACTGCGTATAACCCAAACGCGTTGTTCGAATAGTATAATTATTGGAGTTGGTAATAATATAATTGACTTGGTACAATATTGTATGCGACACATCATTTATTGATAGTACAATTGAAATAAGAAAACTTGTTATCATGTGTTTCTTTAATTAAAAGATTTATAATTAACATTAAATGTTTCATATCCTTTGTTGCGTTTCACTACGGCAAAAAACGAAAGAATTCTTTAAACGTTCATTTTACGTTCATTGAGAACAGTTGTAGAATAGAAATTAATAAAGAGTATTGTGTTAGATCCATCGTGGTACTATAACCGCTGACCTCCCAACAGCCTTTTTCCCACACCTACTCATATCGTCCGGAAAATAAAAACCGGCAGCAATCCGCAAAAACCGTTAGAATTCGTCAGAATAGGTAGGAAAACGTCGGTCAAAATACGAAATATGTACACATACAGTCCGCGACACTTGATTAAACGCAATAATATTTTTTTAATATTACTCTGAACTGAACATCAAATTAATATATTCTGTTTTTTCTGCAATAATAGACCCTATTTACCGAAGCTACACACATTTGTTTTGGGCAATTACTTAATTATTATATAAGTATTTACGTTTTATAGCAGAAAGTACGAATGTTCTTGCGTCACTTGAATACGCGCATCTTATTTTTCTGCTAAGCCTGTCCAATTATGCGTGTTATTCCTTTGTTAATTGGTTGCTTAGTAGCAATTATAACACGTAGAAGCTCATGTCGCAAAAAGTCGTGCCAAAGAATTCTGTATTAACAAAAAATGGGGCGATCAGTGCAACTTAATGCTGAAGAAATGGGGAAAATTCAAATACTGAATGAGGAGGGATATTCCAACAGAGAGATAGCCAGAAGAATAAATAGAAGTGAGTTCGTCATTCGTTCTTACTTAAAAAATAAAGAAAATTATGGCAAATTGTACAATGGTAGAACTAAAGAGGCTATATCGCCCAGAGATAAGAGGTCAGTTCTTCGGATAGCTTCGAATTCGAGTTCTAGTGCTAAACAAATTGCAGAACAAGCTAGTGTCTTAGCTTATGTACGCACTGTACAGCGATTTTTAAAAAAAACGCCTACTATCAAAAGGAAATCGTTGAAGAAAAAGCCGTGCTTGAAAGACCGTCATAAGAAAGCTAGGCTTCAATTTGCGAAAGATCATATGAATTGGTTAACTGAATGGAGAAATGTCGTTTTTACCGATGAAAAAAAATTTAATTTAGATGGCACTGATGGGTATTCATTTTATTATCATGATTTGAGGAAGGAAGAAAGAATTTTATCTCGTAGACAACATGGAGGAGGATCAGTAATGATTTGGGGTGCCATAAGTTCCAATGGAGTTGTTGATTTACAAATTATGAAAGGACGGCAAGATGCTAAGAAATATCTCGAAATATTGAAATCAGCAAAAATGAAAATTTTTAACGTAATGAAACATAACAATTGTATATTTCAACATGATAATGCGGCGATACACACAGCAAAATTAATTAAGGACTGGCATAAGGAGCAGGAAATAAATTGTTTAAACTGGCCAGCATTATCACCGGATTTAAATGTCATTGAAAATGTTTGCGGATATTTAACAAGACAAGTTTACGTGAACAATCGGCAGTTTTCTCACCAGGAGGATCTTGTAAATGCTATTGAAGCCGAGTGGACAAAAATACCACAATCTTATCTGGACACACTATATAAATCAATTCCAAATCGCATTTTTCAAATTATAAACAGAAATGGCGGACATACTAAATATTAATAAAGCATATTCGTTGTAAAAATATTGTTTTTTCTGTTTAATTTACTATGCGTTTATTCAAGTGACGCAAGAACATTCGTACTGTTTTCTATAAAACGTGAATATTTGTATACTAAATAAGTAATTGCCCAAAACAAATGTGTATAGCTTCGGTAAATAGGGTCTATTATTGTAGAAAAATAGAATATATTAATTTGAGGTTCAGTTGAAAGTAATATTGAAACAATATTATTGCGTTTAATCAAGTGTCGCGGACTGTATACATATAATGTAGTGTAATTATATAATGTATATGTACTTATTTTTACATTCATATACATATATGTAGATACTAAATTTAAGAAATACATATGTATATGCACATGCGTTTAAACCATATAAATGTGTGTATGTACGTCAGTTCTTGTGTGTGTGATGGTGGAGGGAGTAAAAACGGTGGTGGTGGAGGGTGGCTCCGAAACTACGCGCGAATTTCACTCTACGCGGCTGTTGCTGTCCCGAACCCCCGCGTTGTTAGAGGGACTACTGTATTTTATAAATTTCATACAGAAAAATCTAATAACATAAGCTTTTTAGAACGATGTGAATGAAAATGTACTAATCTATGTTCATCTTTCTACATACAAATCGTTCATCAACGTCTGATAATAACTTTTTCCGGCCCCGACCAAGTTTTTGAATTGTGGAATGTGTCTTACCAACAATTTGACCCACTTCTCGAAAAGATCTTCCTTCGCAGTACAGTTTTATAATTAATTTTCGTACTGAAAGGTCTATTTCTTTTCTTCCACTGGCCATTTTACTACTGATGCTTAATAACCAGCTAACAAACAGTCATTTGTTTTTAGTTGCTTAGCAATAACATTTCGAAAAGTATTTCACGGGCCTACCCACCAGTAATACCACCATTCAATATATTTTTAGTTAAATCTAATCAAATAGTTAAGGTTACTCAACACTTTTTTAAGGTTCCTTATCTAAACCATTCGAATAAATACATACCGTAGTATTGTACTAAAATATCTATATCTATAAATATCTATAAAATATAAAGTATTATATAAAGTATCTCTCTCTCTCTCTCTCTCTCTGTCAGAGAGAGGACACGGTTCTGCATGCCATCGCTGCTCGCCTGCAGACCAGCTGTGTCCCAGGTAGCGTCGTCATAAACGCCCCGTACCTGGGCGTTGGGCGCTTCGCACTCCCGCAGTATCGATAACATTGACACAAATACTCGCGCACAAATCGCAGATAAAATACAAGTCGAGAAACACTCCATATTTTGTCTTTCATTGGGATGGAAAACAAGAGACAGTATTTTGTGGGCAATTATGTATCAGTTTGAACAAATTTTAACACGCTGACAGCGGTATCGATATGCATATCAAACACAAACCTTGAGGTCCTTTACCGCTCCGTTGTCCCGCAGTCAACGTGTGAAGACTTACGTTCTAGAGTCCCCATCCAAGTCCCAAATTGTGAGTTTGCTTCCTGAATTGTGATGTTATCTGAATTGGATAATGTTGGTATCGGTGTTGATGATTGAGATTCAAGAAACCTTTTGTATTCATTACCATATATCCCCATTACTAAATTAAAACATATTTGCTCAATATGATATTGAGCAATAGCGATCTCCTTATTGTTCCTTCCACTGCTGCGGAATTTACTTGCAATGAGTTCTCCGTATACGGTGAAATCATCCCTTTTCGTTGTAGATTCCTTTAATGTTTCTAAATTCTTTACATCTTCTTTTTCTTTGTCCATGCTTCGTGTTCTCTTGTTTCCACTAACTACTTTGGATTGTTGTAATCCCCTAGGTCTTACACTTGTCTCACAATCAGTCTCTTTTACACTTTTCTCCGAAGATCGTGGTGTGCTTCCCGTGGAATGGTCTTCTTCTATGCTGATTTCCTGTGAGAGGTACAAATCTATGAGACAATGATATTTTTCACGGGCATAGGTTTGCTACAAAAAAAATAAAGGAAGAAAAGAGGAGGAATGGATGGGCAAACGTGTGTTTATTTTGTAAATACAAAGAAGCCGTTAGTGTAGTTCTTAGCAAGAACCATTCTTACAGCGGTAAATGCAAACTATAACATTCAAATGTTCCAATTATGCAGTAGAGTACTTCTAGGAGGCACCGATGGCCGATCAAGACGAAATGTGGCAGGTTTCATGGCATGAGAACGTGTCCAGCATGGTTGTCATCGTATAATTTATATACGAGTGCGGCCGCCTGTGTCAGTGGCGGATCTACACATTTTGCTCATAAGCTTTCCAACAGTGCATCATAGACCCTAGTAAACGCAGGCTTACATACATGGTTCGCTCGTGCAACATAATAATCCACCAACAGGGGTTTGCTCTACCACGGTTAAGTAATTGACGGAACCCCCGTACAACGCAGTTATAGAACCTTTTAAGTGGAAGCGCAATTACTAATTACTAACATCGATACCTTTCATCCGATCAAGCAGAATCCTCACCAAGGGGAGGTTTTGATGATATGAAACGGTATTTAAAAATCCCTTTTTTTAGCCTACAGACGAGAGAGTCACCCTGTATATGTATAGGCACGTATGTGTTCCGAACACATGATTTGCGCAAGCTAAGATTTAGGTAAGTACAAGGGATTTTGCAGGTGCTCGATGAACTCGGTTCCCAAGACAACGCGGCGGACCCGAAAGTACTCGAAAGTAGACAAATGCTCGAGGCCCTAAACGTATCGGTTATCTTCATACTATGAACTTCGTAGTATGTTCTATTACGAACAAATGTTTATTCATAAAGCGTCAAATTCTTTTAAAAATAGCAATCCAAAGCACACATTGCACCACAAGTTTCATATCAAATTCGCTTTGCTACTAAATTACATTTTATGAAAAATTTAAAGTGCCTGCCGATAAGCTTACAATACCACTGGGAACGATAGAATTAAAATGTACGGCTGGAAAATGTGGATTGAATGATCATTACATTAGTATCAGTATCATCATCGTTGAGGAAGAGTGTTCAAATTCAACAACACAGAACAAGCCCAAACGGCAACTGTTCGTGTTTTTTTTATTTTCGTGTTTTGTTTACAGGTTAAGCCGCGTGGTGTGACGCCCGGTCGTCTTAAAACCAATACATAGTACCAAAAACAAAGGCCGTTCGTCGCACATCGTCAAGCCACAATCTTTCCCATCAAAACAATTGTATTCTTACTTTCTTTTATCATTAATACGCCATCGCCGGCTACGTAGATTGCAAATATTATTTAATTGTATTATTTTTAAAATATAATAAATCGAGTAAAACGTTGTACATTTACATCAAAACAAATGCATTCCCAAATCGAGTCGAACATTTGTAAGTATGTTTCCGACATACTTTCGGTGTACTGCCCAATCCCACCGGAACTTTTCCGATCCGACGATTTGGGTACCCTTCGTATCCGTACGAGATCCCGAAAGGCGTATCGAGAAATGGGGATCCAGAAACTGACTATGACTACGATGCAATGTCTCGGAATCCCAATAGTGCTTACATATTATTATAAACATACGGGCATATCTATTACATAGAAATTGCAATATCCGACCAATTTTAACTTATTTCGCTTTTGTAAACTTCAAGAGCCGTCTCTTATAGTGTTTACTACCTTTTAGCGTGCAGAACGTATGGATTTTGAAAACATGCAATTCATTTTTGCAATTGGTTTGTGCTTTTACAGTAATATGTAGTTATTCAAGTTACTCTTGGTACGAAATGATTCTGTGGAATTTTTACAAATAAAATTGCAATAATCATCACAAAAAAATCTGTACAAAACGCCTATCAAATAGGTTGAATAGTGTTATATATGCGTGAATTTAAGGATGGACAAATAATCACATACACGTAGAATATAATACTAGATATTTTATTTTATTTTAAATTATAGTGGAAAAAACAAAGTTCTTCTAAACTTTCCGGCGACAATCTTGTTCGCAGCGGCGTTACAATATTTCCTGCGTTGGAAAATAATCATTCGCTACAGGTTTGTGTTGCCCGAATTGCAAGAAAATTCCATGCTATATCAGATAAAATCCATACGTTCTGCACGCTAAAATGTAGTAAATATGTACTATAAGAGACGGCCCTTGAAGTTTACAAAAGCGAAATAAGTTAAAATTGGTCGGACATTGTAATTTCTATGTAATAGATATGCCCGTATGCTCATAATAATATGTAAGCACCATTGGGATCCCGAGACATAGTCAATTTCAGGATCTCCATTTCTCGATACGCCTTTCGGGATCTCGAAGCGTTCGGATACTTTCGAGAATCTCGACGAATATGACATTTCCGAGAGCTCGCCCGATCTCGCCCAAGTTTTCTCGACCCGAACCTAACCCAAAATGTCGAGAACCCGCACACCCTGGATCCGTACTCATTTATCCCTAATGGTCGGTATCGTTTTTCTCATCTCATAGGATTATTACCGACTATATTAATCGGGACATGTTCATTAAAACAGTAAAATGAAATAAAGTGACTAGACTAATTGAAAAAGGTGCTGGATTTTAAAAAGGTGTAGAAGATTTTTCGAAACCATAATGCTGTTGAAAATTACTTTTCATTTTTTTACCAAGAAACTCTACCGCAAGAAACATTGAGTCGCCACTCGGAACGTATCAGAAAATTGTAAAGTAGAAAATCAGCATAATAATGATAGAAAGAATTTGTGGAATATTTCGGGTTTCCGATAGATTTAGTCCCTTGGCAAATTGAATACATACGCATAAATCATTTTCACAAAATTAAAATAATTGATACATAAATGACAAAAATTATTAAAGTTTATACACTTACCACTATCTCATCCTTTGTGGGAAGCAGATCATCATCCATAGTAATTGTCCTTTCTGTTTCTTCAACATATTTCATCAAAAACGACAGGTGTTCATACGCAAACCAAGTGCCCTTATTCAACGATGTCCCACTCTTTTTAAACTTTACTAGCTTTCTGTATTGCCGTCGATATTGGAATCTTAAAACCGCTATCTTTCTGTTCACTGCCGGAATACTCATTTTGTATTTATAAGCTATATACGCCAAAGCATCTCCTGTTTTCTCGCGATTTTTATAGTCTATGCTTTCTACATTCCACAAGCACTCAGCGTTTTCGTAGTCCTTAATGAACGATAACGTTTCCTCATACGGCCACATATTAATCACAAAAAATTTGTATTACTGTACTCAAAGATATAACAGAGAATAACAGTGTGTGATCACCGTAAAAACTGGAGTTCAGACGAACAGCGTGTCGTCTGCTTGCGCACTCCTTTCAGACTGTCGGCATACACGGCCGTTCTTTGCCCATTTAGCCTCGCCCAAGCTGACAGATGTTGGCTGCAGGTCAGTGGTTGCCAAACTGTGCGTCATTGCGTCCTATCCCGGTGAAAGGACTGAAACTCGAGGCAGTTAATCAAAGTTTGTGAACCTGCGCATCCGCAAGACAACACTAATGCAACGATTAAACTTTTCTATTCCTACTTAAATTTTGATAAAAATTACATCGAACTATTGATGATGCATTCGTCATTACAATGAAGCCATGGACGATATAATTTGGATCACACTGGTATTTGACAAATTGTAAAAATGTAGTTATATCTTCGAAATTATATCGTGTTTGTTGTCATTTCAATGACAATAAGCTCAGCATTATTTAAATCTTTTCCCAACAAAGTGAACAAGCGCGGAAAGTGTACGTCGCTATCATCACAATCAGTAAGAAACTAGCTTTGCGACAAGTTTATCAAAAAATGTTCAGACAAAAGTTGTTTAATAGGAAGAAGAAAATTACATAACATAAATAGTTTCTCTACAAAGTGGAATAATGTCAGAGATGTTAAAGTCAAGCTCTTTTTTTAAAAAAGGATCATATATATTGTTAATTATAATCTCATAGCATTTGTAGAAACAAGTTGAACGATGTATATGTAGTGAGTCCAAAAATACATAAAAAAAGTGGAATGGGATCTGTCGATTGATGCCGCCGATCGACAGCGCCGTATGTGACTCGTAGTTATAGGGTCCCAAGCAAACAAATGAGAAGACGACAAGTTAAATAAAGTAATATGATTCAACTTATATCATGTTTGGCCTCATTTTAATCGGAAAATTCTCAACAATATCTTGAAGCAAATTTAATGCAAAAGAAATCAGAAATAAATAGGTTACACCGGTGTTTCAATTCTAACATCGTTCTGCATTTGTGTAATCACACCGATCCACTGCCACATAAACACGACTACCCCGATACTCGCGGCATCCTTCTTTTCTCTTACGGCCTATTCACACCCACAAAAGCGAGCCGCGGGCTTCGAGAAATTGGTGTCCGTTCCACGAACAATGTCTCAAACCATTTCCACATTGACCTACAGTATATCATATACTGGACAGGGTCTACCATTTATCTCGGAACTCGTGCGCGTGCGAACATGTAAATTTGGGAACAGCGCTAGAAGTCGATAAACATCTGTGAACTGTTGCTGAAGGTATAAAATCTTGTAGAGGGCGCAAGGGTCGCGAGAGAGTCTTGGCAAGATTGGCGAGAGTGGTCTGAAATACGATTCGAGGCTCAACTCGACCGATCGCGCCCGAGTTTGCGGATTGAGGAAAATTCCGTGTAGTAAATTAAAGAAAGGACGAAGGGTTACTATGGTTGTTTTTGGCAGATGGGCGCGGACTAGGGGATTCCCGTGGTACTGCCGGTATGACGTTTTGGGGATCTGCAGGGAGGAAGGTCAGATATCTAACCATGTACTAAAAAATCATTACTTTTTCGATGATTTGGCCTGGTATACAGTTTCTCATCGAAAAAGGAAAATCTAATCCAAACTCATATCTGATTAAATGAAAATTAAATTCGGGTTAGGTTTGGGTTAGAATTTTCGGGGGGGGGGTGTTGGCTCGGCCCCTCCCTCCCCAATACCAAATCTGATTTGATATATCTAGCTCTAGAGGTACAATTTTGATGAGTTCACCCGGTATACATATTTTTCGCCGGCAGCCGGATAAGCGGTGACCGCATACATTGCCATCAGCGTGCACGTAGAGACAAAAGTCAATGCATGTAGCTACTGTTTTCTTCAAATATCTAAAAAACTAAGGCCGAGCGGCGGTTATATGCATAGGAAAAAGATGTTCAGAATACTGAGTTCTACAATATATTCAAAAATCATCGAAATCTGTGAGGTAGTACCACTTGTGTAGATTTACCATGTTTTTATATAGGGCTTTTACGTTCGAGACGCAGGGAAGAAAATTTTTTATTTTTACTTATTTTATTAGAAAAATTTAATTGAGATTTGTTAGATTATTGTGACTAAAATAATACCAAACATGACATACTTAAATTGAGTCATATTTGCGTTAGATAAATTACATGATACTTTTGTTACGTAGGAAGGATTGTTTCCTTCGTTTTTCGTCTATTATGCCCTTATTTGGGAATCGGGAGCGCGTGCAGTCGGGTTGCCCCTTCCGCGGTGACGCGATGACGTAACCCTTCGGGGGAACGTTCTCGATCCTCCCAGACTCCCTTGGAAAATTCGGTACCCCCACCATATTTCAGGTCCGAATTTTGAGTATAAAAACGGCAAGAAATTTGCCCTCGACGGCTTAGTTTGAATAATCAGGCAACCGAGTTACTTCGCGATTGTTCAGTATGTATACGAAGCTCAGCGAGAACGGGTTCAAGTCCCCTTCGAGCAATCTTTATTATATTTGTACGACTTTACGTAAAAGTCTGAAACCGTGGCTTAGCTCCGCGGTATTACGTTTGTAAACACCTTGTTTATTAGAGAATATAGACTTTCTTATTTGACCATAGACGCATTTACTTCATTTCGATAACCTATACCAGTCATACGCAGTATCAATCCATCGAAGGGATATACCTTAACCGCTCAAGGTGTATCAAAGTTACGAGACCAAATTACTAACAATCCTGTGGCTCCCGGTGGTGCAATAGACACTGGTTCGTCCACGAAAACCTTCCTGTGGCTCCCGGTGGTGAAATAGACACTGGTTCGTCCACGAAAACCTTCCTGTAGCTCCCGGTGGTGAAATAGACACTGGTTCGTCCACGAAAACCTTCCTGTGGCTCCCGGTGGTGAAATAGACACTGGTTCGTCCACGAATTCTAACCCTTCCTGTGGCTCCCGGTGATGCAATAGGCACTGGTTCGTCCACACCCTTCCTATCGAACGGCTTGACCGTTTCACTAACATAAAACTCTTTAAAAACCGATCCTCGGCTCGTAACACTTTTCTAAACGAGCGTACGATACGGCGAGGATACGGATTTTGACGAATATTTGGTTCTCAAGTGTTAAGCACGCGGTGGCACTTTGATCACCGTGTCAATTAAATTTGGAAGGTTAGGCAGCACGGAGATTCAAACAATTATGAAACTTTGTATACAAGTACTGTATGTCATCCGTAATACACCCTCATTCTTTTTTCGTGCCGTAATTCGCTTTTTATCTCAGGAACGCTGAGAGATATCAGAAACAAGTTTAAGTACAATTTGCATCGTTTGATTGTGTTTGCAACTCTGCGCAAAAATTTATTTTGAAAAACCCATGGTTTTCGAGTCACCGCTCTATACCCCCACCCCTCTGCTTTAAGAAAATGTTGTTTACTATTCGTGCTAAAATACCTCTCGATTAGTTATTAACGAATTTGAAGAACATTTACGCCGTTTTCTTTAATAAACTGGGCTCATAACGCAATCCTTAAATAATTTACATTTATTTTAAGTTCATTTGCATGAAAGTTCCTCATATTAAATTGAATTGTAGCAGTATAACAATTTTTAATAGTAAAACAAGTTTATTAAAGAAAACGGCGTAAATGTTCTGGAAACTCGTCAATAATGGCTTTTTTAGCTAGACAACATTTTAACACATAAGTCATTACAGGAATGAAAACAGGGTACTCGGAGGTATTTCAGCACGAATAGTAAATAACATTTGTTTAGGGTGAAGGGGTGGGGAGAGGGGTTACTCGAAAAACATGAATTTAAAACAAAAATTTACGCAATTTCCTAAACACAATAAAGCGAAGCAAGCTTGACTTAAACTTGTTTCAGATATCTCTCAGCGTTCCTGAGATATTGCACGAAAAAGAAAAGTCTCAATTCTTTTCAAGGGCTGATTTCACTCGTTACAATCGAATTATGGCACGAACGAGAAATAGGGTTGTCTTATGAATGGCATACTGTACTTGTATGCAAAGTTTTATAATTTTCTGAATCTCCAGGTTGCCTAACATTCGTTGTTAGTCTTTGAGTGGCCAGAAAAAGTGTTTTGAGAGAATGCAATCTGAGTGACAGACGATGGATGGTGATGACCCGGCACCATTCAGCTATCGGATCTCGCAGAATTCACTATTGAATGTTTTCAAGAATACATGAAAAAGTTAGGGGAGACAAGCAGCCCGACGCGATGTTGCGTTACCGTGATGAATAAGAACATTGCTTTTAAGTGACACGGTGATTCAAATGATTCCGCGTGTTTATACGCTTGGGAAGCAGCTAGGTCAGATTAGTTTCCCATGCATCTTACAATTAAATACACGTCAAAATTCGTATCCTCGTCGTATTATGCGTTCGTTTAGAAGTGTATTATGTTCATATATTCAATTTACTTTATATTGCAACCCGTTTCTGTAATTTATCTACTGCAAGTATGATACAATTTAAGTATATCGTGTTTGGTATTATTTTAATCACAATAATCTCAGCGATACCTTAATTAATTCAATTTTTCTAAAAAAATAAGTAAAAATAAGAAATTTCCATCCCTGCGTCTCCAACATAAAGGCTTTTATATACATATACACATATGTTACGGTAAATGTGATTAATCTAGCGATTATGTATAATTTCCGGTTATTATATGTATACATATAATCACCACTAAGTTTGGTAAATGTGATAAATTCTTGAATAGTTATCAAATTAACCGGCGAGTTTATATTATTCCCAACTCGTAATGGTTATACAAGTGTGAAAGTCTTCCTTGTTTTGTTCCTAACTGATAAAACTCTTCATTTTGAACTTTTAATATCACCACTAATAAATTTCGTGGATCACTTCTTGCTCTGTCAACGTCTGGTACTTGTAAGTTCACTGTGTTACCAATTTTACCAGAAGGAAATTTAAGATTTGAAACTTTCGACATTTTCTTTGCATGTGATTCTAAACCTTCTTTACCAATCATTCTATATTTTCTTAATTGTTCTTGCCTGCTTAAAATATCTGCTTGGATTAAGGGGCCCGACTTTTTTCAAGCCAACTCCGAATCGATCTAAGCGCCATTGCAAAGAAACGGGCGTTCGTGAAAACAGAAAATCGGCAGGTTCGACATTTGACGGGGTGACATCTAAAGTCATTATACAGAATTATATACTCACGATGTGACATCTAACGTCATTAGGCAGAATTATAAACGGAGATTGGGGGGCCATAGTAGCCAAATCACATAATTTGAGGGTTCTGTCGCACTGTTGCCACATCTGTTACAATCCAGGCCATCAGCAAAATGAATCGGCTCGAGCCGAGATTTTCATTCCTGCCGGACATACACATAGCTGCTGAACCCCTGGAAACTTTTTTGTAGGTCCGATCCCCCTCGGATATATTTTTTTTATTTCCTAACTATGTATATGACAATGATCAATTACCAATATTTTAAAAACATTTGTTAAATATTTGAATTTGATATACGTAAATATGAAGTTAGAGCGCTTTCCGTGCTACCGTTTCAAACAGTGTGACGTTTTACTACTATATTTCGCCTTTCTTTTAGACCACACAACAGAATGTTTTATTCATATTTAGGATGTATTTCATATATATACATATATAATTTTATTAATTTCTTGTAAAATAATTTTATGAACTTGTGAGAGCAGGTTCTTATTGCTGCTTGACATAGTTCAGGTATAGCCAACTGGCGGGCCACGCGCCTCATATTACAGAGAATGAACGGCTGATTGTGCGATGGGCCATGTGCATTTCGCAAATGCACACTATCTTTGTCTAGCATAGCTTTCTCTTACAGCGAAGCATAAAATGGTCAAGAAGAACGATGGTGACATTGTATTGTTGTACAGACTGCGGTCGTGAGAGCTAAACAAAATAACTTTTGAACACATACATGCCCACATAATCATTTGAATAGCTATTCAAACACCTTCGATAATCTTACATACATACATACATTCTAATTATATTATTGTTGTATAATATAGATAATATATTTCATATATATACTAACATTGCAGTTTTATTGGTAATATAAATGAAACCACCAAATGATTGAAATTTTGAGTTACACATTTTGAGCTTTGGATTGACGTGTATACGCGTCCAAATGTTAGAAATATCAAACAGTTCCATAATTGGCAAGATACATGAGAAGAAAACGGTAGAAAACAGTGCCTCAACTTCATATTTACGTATATTAAATTAAAGTATTTAACAAATATTTCTAAAACATTGGTAAACAAATATTGATCATTGTCGTATACTTGGCAATGAACAAAAATTAGTTTAAAAAAATTTACCCCAAGGGGACTCGAACCTACAAAAAATTTGCAGCGGCCCGAATTAACATCTCGGCTCGAACCGATGCATTTTGCCGATGGTTATAACTGTAACAGATGTGACAACAGCGTAACAGAGATCTTGATACGTGGCGGCAACTATGCCTTACTGGTGTCTGTGTTCACGAAGCGTGCAAATCATATTTAGGGTCCTACGCCTTCAAGAAGTCATAAATTGTGAAAAATAGAATTTCTGTGATATTGTACTAGTTCAAGGAAAGGTGATGCACGCGATATCGGTGAATAAACAATTAAATCGTTCAATATTTTGCTATGTGTGACAGTCGGCAGCCATATTGCTTGCTACATCGATGTCTATATCTCAAACTTACAGTTTCAATCATTCCATTTTCTCAACGAATAGTATTTATTGACGTTCAAACGGATACGCCAACCCTGCGGTGAAGTCTACCCGTGGGTACTGTACCGGCAAAAATTCAATTTATGCAATTATCGAGAAATAGGACCTTAAATACGAAATCGAGTGCCTCTCTCGCGCATTTCGTATACGTGCATGCTTTTCTATGTTTGTGTGAGTGCACGCACACAGGTCAAGTGTATACATAATCATCCGATTAATCACATTTACCGTATCATATATATTATGTATCTTTCTGTGGCTACCTTTTGGTGCTTTTAAGATTTCGTTCCTGTGAACACTGTTCTGGAATGTTTGTACAAATCACTATTTTCTTTATAATAGTTTCATTTCCTTTCATTACTGTAACGGTGAAGTAGATGTGAAGTTGATTGGAGCTCTAGATCTTTATATTTTTACAATTTTCAAGAAAACAGAATATATGATCCTATTTAAAAAAAAAGAGCTTAACTTTAACTTCTCTGACATTATTCCACCCGTACAAAAGCTATTCATGTCATGTAATTTTGCTCTTCGTATCAAAGAACTTTGTATCTCAGAACTTGTTGAAAAGCTACTTCCTTATCGATTTTAATGAAAGCAATGAAAATTTTTAACCCATTTTTATAATTTATATTCCATTTTTGTAATTTGTCAAAGGCCAATATGATCCCACTTATATGGGCCATGGTTTCATTATTATGACAAATGCATCATCAATAGTTCGATAAAACTTTCATCAAAATTTAAGTAGCAAAAGAAAAGTTTAATCGGTGCATTAGTCTTGTCTTACCGATGCGAAGGTTCTCAATCTTCTATTAACTGTCTCGACTTTCGGTCCTTCCTCCTTTTTCAGGCCTAGGACGTCATGACGCCTAGTTTGGCAACCACTGACCTGCAGCCAACATCTGTCAGCTTGGGCGAGGCTAAACGGAAAACGAAGGACAGTGTATGCAGACAGTCTGAAAGGAACGCGCAAGTAGATAACACGCTGCTCAGTTGAATCCTTGTTTTCGCGCAGTTCACGCAGTGTTATTCTGTGTTATATCTTTAAGTACAGTAATACAAATTATTTCTGACAAATATGTGGCCGCATGAGAAAACGTTATCATTCATTAAAGACTACCAAAACGCGGAGTGCTTGTGGAATGTAGCAAACAAAGACTACAAAAATCACGACAAGAAAGATTATGCGTTGGCGTATATAGCTAATAAACATAAAATAAGTGTACAGGCACTGAACAGAAAGGTAGCGGCTTTAAAATTCCAATTTCGACGACAATACAGAAAACTACTATCGTTTAAAAAGAGTGGCACATTGTTGGAGGCCACATGGTTCGCGTATGAAGCCCTATCGTTTTTGCTGCCATATATTGAAGCAAGTGAAAGGACATGTACTACCGGTGATGAGCTGCTTTCCGTGAACGATGAGATTGTAGTGAGTGTACAAGCTTTAATAATTTCTTGTATTTATTGATTAATTATTTTAATTTTCCGCATATAATTTATGCATGTATATTCAATTTGCCAAGGGACTAAATCTATTGGAGACACGAAATGTTGCATAAAATCTTTGTACCATTATTATTCTGATTTTCTAACCTACAATTTTCTGACAAATGGTTTCGAAAAATCTTCTACACCTTTTTAAAATCTAGCACCATTTTCAATTAGTCTAGCCACTTTATTTCACATTACTGTTCTAGTGAACATGTAGCGTTTAATATACATAGTCGGTAATAATCCTATGAGATGCATGCGACTAAAGATAAATAAAGTACAATGACTATGAGACTCTGAATTCAGCCGAAAAATTACCAGACACGATTTCTACTATTCTATATGCTTGACACAATTTGTAACTGTAAATTTATCATATTACCTACGACACACTTTCATTATACATAAGGGAAAAACCATACCGACCATTAAGGATAAATGGGTACGGATACGTGGGGTACCGAAGGCCTCGGAACAGGCCGGAAAAGTTTTCGTGGGATCGGGCAGTACCCAAGTATTTCGGAAACTACTTACAAATGTTCGGCTCGATTTGGGATTGTGTTTGTTTTGATGTAAATGTCCAAGATTATATACACATTATTAAAATTTTACAAATAAAAAATAATACATATAATATGGTTTACCATCTGCGTAGCCAGCGATAACGATTTAATAATAAAAGAAAGAAAGAATATGTCAACATGTGAAAGCGCGTGGTTTAATGATATTCGTAAGGGGGTGGGGGGCATTGTTTTGATACTAGTCGTTTCAAGACGGTCGGGCGTTGCTGTTTGGGCTTGTTTTATGTTGTTGCATTTCCACACCCTTCCTCAACGATGATAATACTGATACTAATGTATTGCTCATTCAATCCCCATTTTTCAGTCATATATTTTAATTTTATCTTAAGCATATCAGCAAGCTTTTGGTCCGTAGTTCGGTATCTGTATTCTAAGATTCCTTGATCTTTTAAATTTTTCATGAAATGAAATTTGGTTGCAAAGTAAATTTGATATGAAAGTTGCTAGTTCAACGTTTGCTTTGGATTGTTATTTTAAAAAGAATTTAAAGCGTTATGAATAGACAATTTCCGTAACAGAACATAGTACGAAGTTCATAGTATGAACGCAATACGGTAGGATGCAAAAACAGTGTCAAGACGGAAACGGTTTACTAGCAGGTAACCGATACGTTTACAGTCTCGAGCATTCGTGTGTCTCCGAGTATTTTCGGGGCCCCGGCCGAATTGGCGACAAATTTTTAAGTCCGCCGCGTGACTTTGGGGACCCAGGGCCGCGTCTTACCATCCGCAAAATCCCTAGTATTTAGCTGTGTTGCGTAGCTATTGATGGTATATGGGGACTTTGTGTAGGTTCAGTTGCCCGTGGTGCGCTGAACGGCTCTGCTTGTGGAGAAGCGCGGAATATTCAAAGGCAACTAATGCTTTTATAAAGATTTAGTGTTTATTCACTGCTCGAATTAACAGATACTGTTTATTTTAAAAAAAAGTGTTGATTTGTACAAGCAATTTGTCGAAGTAACTTTGCTCAAGGCTAACGTTGATCTGTTCTGCGAGGCTTCTTCTTTCCATTACAGCTCTGGTTCCTCTTTCTGGGTTCCTTGGTCCTCCTTCGAAATCGTCCTCGTCCAATGGGGTTGGGTCTTGTTTGGTTTCTATTCGTCCCGGGGTCCGTAGAGGTGGCAATGCTACGCTTCTCGTTAGGGGCGTCAGGGTACGCACGTATTTTGGGAAAACGCGGTAAAACTGAGGAAAACGCTCTGAAGAGTCACGTGGCGGCCAGAACAGGATATCCTGGGGTTTGACAACCTCCGGAGGTCGTACATGTTTCAATAGACTTTAGCCAATTCTTTATGTTCTGTAATAAAATAGGCTTTAGAATCTTCCAAGGGAAGTGTTCTAAGATCCGAATGTTCTGAGTTTCCCTGGTTCGACAAACTACGGCTGGTACAAAAATAATGTACAGCTTTATTTATCGCGTATGCTCATCTGGCTTTGAATTTCGCTCATAAGTTATTATCGCTATTGATAGTTACAGTTATATTGTCGATCGTTGATTCGATGCCACTAGATACTAACGCGATAGCGTAACACCTGAATCTTAGCTTGCAGAAATCCTGTGTTTGGAACATATAGATCCCTATACATATACAGGCTGACTGTCTCGCAACTAAGCTAAAAGAAAGATTTTTAAATACCGCTAGGTTTCATACCCTATAAACCTCCCCTTTTAGAGGTTTTTGCTTGCTCGAATGAAAGGAATCGATGTTAGTATTTAGTAATTGCGCTTCCACTTAAAAATTTCTTTAACTGCGTTATACGAGGGTTCTGCCAATTATTTAACCGTGCTAAGGCATCATTCAGTTATACGAGCGATCTCTGTATTTTAACTCATGTTCACTGAGGTATATGACAAAGCGTTGGAAAACTTAGAAGTACAGGTGTCTAACAAGGATAGTCTCGGCTATCATAAACATTCTATGCAGAAAATATAGAATAAAATGTCTAAATCCAGGACTGATATAAGCAGCTGTGCTCATACGCAGGGTGACCCAGGTTGAGTAGTACAATCGTGCTGGAGGTAGTTTTAGAAGCAAGAATCATACGAAAAAAAAGGATAAGTATCTTCATGATTGATTCATGACCATGCTGCACGCGGTTTCATCAAATAATACTCACCAAGTTTCGCCCCGATCGACCATCAGTGGTCACAAAGTGGGAACAAAGATTTCTTTGTAGTCAAAACATAGACACACGTTTGCCATCCATTGCTCGCCTATTTCTACCCATTCTTTTCCTATCGCAAGCATCTGTACGTAATATAAAACAAGTAAAATACCATTGTCTCAAAATATTTGTACCTTTCACAGGAAATTAGCGTGAAAGAAGAACAGTCCACGGGAACCTCCCCATGTTCCTGGGAGAAAACTCTTGAAGAGACTGAGACAAGTGTAAGACCTAGGGGATTACAACAATCCAAAGTAGTTAATGGAAACAAGAGAACACGAAGCATGGACAAAGAAAACGAAGATGAAACGCATATAGAAACCTTAAAGGAAACTACAACGGAAAGGGATGATTTCACCGTATACGGAGAACTCATTGCAAGTAAATTCCGCAGCAGTGGAAGGAACAATAAGGAGATCGCTATTGCTCAATATCATATTGAGCAAATATGTTTTAATTTAGTAATGGGGATATATGGTAATGAATACGAAAGGTTTCTTGAATCTCAATCATCAACGCCGATACCAACATCATCCAATTCAGATGACATCACAATTCAGGAAGCAAACCAGTCTTAATACGTTGACTGCGGGAAACGCAGCAATAAAGGACATGGACAAGGTCTCTTGTTTTCCATCCCAATGGAAGACAAAATGTGGAGTGTTTCTCGACTTGTATTTTATCTGTGATTTGTGCGCGAGTGTTTGTGTCAAACTTATCGATACTTTACACTACACGGTGTTTCGCTTACAATAAAAAACGTAAACTCTTCCTATTGTTATTAAAATTAATCTACAAATACCGATACAAAATGTACCACCAAAAATACCATCCTACAAATTATTTTTCTTTAGAACACTAGGTGTATCGTGAATATGTATATATGTAGATTGTACATATCAGTATTAAGAGAATTAACTGGAAAGAAGGAGTCAAAATGAATGCAGCAGAATGTTGCGATTCGACGACGCAACATATATTTCTGAATGAAAAAAGTTGTGAGGGAGAGTGGTAATAAAAGTCAAGTTTTTATAAAAGTATTAAGAGCTGTTATAGTTGGCATATTTAAAAGAAAATTTGGTCTATTGCAAAATAATACACAAATTCAAAAAGTAAAATTTTAAAGAACTATTTTAATAAAAATTTGACTAATGTTTTCATATTTTATCCAGAAGGTCATGACCTTGTGTTTATTAAAAGTACGTTATTTGGTTTTAAGTTTATGTTTTTTATGGATAAAAATTACCTATTTTTTAAATAGTATAGTGAATAAAAAAAGATCAATGATCTAACGATCTATTGATTTTTTGTTATGAACGAGATGATATCTCTTAATTATAAGTACATTTTCATTCATATCATTCTAAAAAGTTTATGTCGTTATGTTTTGCTGTAACACAATTTATAAAATAAAACTTAAAATATCACTACAAGATGCTTCTATGTTTAATTCAATAAAGTGCAAAATTTGTAAAAAAATTTCACATTTACTACCCATACCAAAGAGTACCAAAACTTTTCCCAAAAATCATATACATAGAAAATTGTATACAATACATTAAACGTAGTAATATCGTATTATTAGACAATACAGGGTGGCCCGGAACCCACGCAGTATTTTTAAAAAAGGGTAGCTGAGGTGATTCTGAACAACTTTTTCCTTGACTAAAATATTGTTTGAAGCTTCGTTTTTGAGTTATTAACGAAAAACACTGGCCAATGAGGGCGGCTGTTTAGCGCGAGCTCAGTCACAATTGCGCGCAGCCGTGATCGTGTGCATCGAGGGGCAACATACGCCAAATATTACAATCGTCTTACATTAACAATAGGGTGTAATTCTTCGTTATTCATGAATAATAATTTAATTAACAAGTCGTTTAATAACTGTTCCATACTTTTATTCGTTTTCCGAAACGAATAAAGTGTTTTATTAATTATGAAACAAGTATTTGGATGATTAATGTTAGGAAAGGGTAGATAATTAAACTTGAGAGTGAATTGAAGCGGGAGAAGAATTTGTTTGATATTCTTCCCTCGTAACTACGAAGAGCAAAGTATTGTAAAGAGTAAGTGAGAAGCTTCCTTCTGTAACGTCACTGATGTATGCCTGAAGATGGCAATCGCGCGTAGAATTCGCGGGATCATTTTAGCATTTACATTAATGCAATTATTTCCTTATGCTAGAAGAAATACTTATTCAACAGACGAACAGTGATTTAACTTTTAACGCTACATTGCACTTCCCTCTCTTTGTACAGCAAAATGCGAGACACTCTCAAGTTTAACCTTCCAAGTCCTAGCACAGCCATTCGCTGGTTCCGTATAATTGATCTTTGCCCAGGTATACGTCAAAATTTATTTGGCGCGATAAGAATTAAAATAGCGACCTTAAGTGATTTTTATAGGAATTGTGTTCTTTCATTTGACGAAATGTCAATAAAAGAATATTTTAGTTTCCACCCAAAGAAACAAATTATTGAAGATTTTGAGGATTTAGGAGTTTCAGGCAGAAGCGTGGCAGTGGGCACTCAGGTACGGGTTTTTATGATAAAAGGCTCACTAATTGGAAACAGCCAATAGATTTCGTTGTTTCAAAGAATGGAGTTAAAGTAAATCAATTATCAATTATATTAGATGTTATGTTAGCTAATTTAGACAGGACAGATTTGGAAGCTGTAGTTTCTGATCAATGTGCAAGCAATCAAAACATGCCAGAATGACGAGTTAGTGTCCAAAATTCTTATTTTGTTAGAAATGAGAGAAACACTTACTTTTTGTTTGATCATTTACATTTGTTTAAAAGCATCAGGAACAATTTATGAAAGTATGGTTTCCAAATGAACCATTCACGGGTATCCGCGTGCGATGTTATTGGTTCATGGAATTCGGAACGCTGTTGGATGACCAGCCCTTGAGTCATCGATAAGTTGTAAGGCCCGCGGATCCTGGCCTAGTCAGAGTCAATATTATTCACCAAGGCAGTAGTCAGCGATATGACTACTGGCAAGGGTCAGACTCCGCGTTGGTTAAGGCGACACAACAAGGGCTAAGGTCAGCGGATTTTCAGATTCAATTTCATAGAGCTTAAGAGCGGAACCTCTGTCAAAGTACCGATTGGTCTAAACTGAATAAACTGTTCTTAAAAGTATTTAGAATATTATATAAACGTGTTACACTCGATACCCTTCATACGGAATCCAACACAAAAAGAATTGGTGCCAGAATGGGGATGATCTAACGTTCATCGACTTCGCTGTACTCCTGGATCAAAGAAACATCCAGCACGAGCCGTGGACGACAACATCAGTTGTTAATTGGATCATCAAGAAGTTAAGTCACAAAGAAGAGGAAACACATTCAAGAAGTCAATTAGGCGAAGGTTGTTCAAGGATCACTCTTATAATTTGACGCGCGCCCCTGTTTCTTTAATTAAAGCGTCCAGCATCACCAATTTCGTCCTTAATAACAACGTCCCTATAATATTAAACGGAGTAACGCCGAATGCACTAGTCGCAACACGTGGTGACACCGAGATGGAACTTAAAATTCACACAAGTGAGATTACGGCTAGGTTCCAAATCGTGGACACACCGACAAACGTGCCATTTGACGCACCCTTAGGTGATGATTTTCTGCAAGCACAAGGAGCTATAATTAATTATGAAAACTACACTATCTCCTTAAATTCTTTCCCAACTCAAATTCCCCTGCTTCGAAATACACCGCAACGTTCGAACTCCACGATTCGAATCAATCCGTGAACATAACCCGTATAATGTTAGGGAAAGTATAGTGTTCCCACAAAATGAGAATGAAGCATTGCTAATTCCAAACGCTATTGTCCAAATCGAGGATTCTTATAACGCAATCATCACGATTGTTAATACTTCCACCAAAGTCCAAATCGTCTCTATTCTTGAAATTCATATCGAACCCATTCCATATGAGTCGCATGTATGTATATGTATAGTTTAGCTTCAAATAGATCGGATAACGAGCTTTCAAACAGATTACGCGTCCTGAACCAAAATCTTAGACTCGATCATTTGAATAAGGAAGGACGACACGTGGTATCTCAAATTTGCACAGAGTTTAATGATATCTTTCATTTGCCTACCGATTTGCGAAGTCGAACCTCTGCGATGATTCACGATATCCCAACGGTAGACGACGTTCCAATTCATGCCAAAAGTTATCGATATCCCCAAATACACAAAGCCGAGGTTGACAAACAGATCGCGAAAATGCTTAACCAAGGCATTATTAAATCGTCAACTAGCCCCTGGTCCGGCCCATCGCGGTTGTTCCGAAAAAATTAGACGCTTCTGGAGAGCGCATATGGCGCATCGTGATAGATTATAGGAAGCTCAATGAAAAAACCATAGGTAACGCATACCCGCTTCCAAATGTCGAAGATATCCTAGATCAGTTAGGGCATACGCAATATTTTACTACTCTAGTTCTTGCGAGCGGCTTCCACCAAATTCCCATGATCCCCAATCATGCTTCTAAGACAGCCTTTTTTACTCCCAACGGACATTATGAGTTCACGCGTAAGCCATTCGGACTAAAGAATGCACCTTCCTCCTTCCAAAGGACGATAAACAACGTTCTGACAGGACTGACCAACCTTTGTCTACCTAGACGACGTTGTTCTATACGGAACTACCTTAGAAGCCCACAATAGAAAGCTGTTAAACGTATTTTCAAGGCTCAGAGGAAACAACTTGAAACTTCAACCGGATAAATGCGAGTTGCTAAAAAGATCATGCGAGTACCTGGGACTCGTCATATCTGACAAAGGCGTAGAACCCAATCCTAATAAAGTGGATTGTATCCAGCGCGCTATGTAACCCAGAAATTAAAATGTTCCTAGGCCTTGTAGGTTACTACAGGAAATTCATTAAAAATTTCTCCACTATCGCAAAATCCTTAACATTACTGTTAAAGAAAGACGCTACATTCGTTTGGACAGACATACAAGAATAAGCAGTCAACACCCTAAATGAAAAATTAATGAGGAAACCGATCCTCCAATACCCAGATTTCTCCAAGCAATTGATTTTAACAACCGATGCTGGCAACACAGGTATGGGAGGAGTACTTTCGCAACTAACGAACGACTCAGATCTACCTATCGCGTATTATTGCCGAACCCTTAACAAATCCGAACAAAATTACTCAACAATTAATGCAGTAGTAACAATTAATGCAGTAGAACGTTTTAGACCTTATTTGTATGGACGAGAATTTTTCATTTACACAGATCATCGACCACTGCAACGGCTTCTTAATTGTCAAAACCTATCCTCTAGGCTAGTGAGCTGGCGATTAAGACTCGAGGAATATCAATATCAGATTAGATATAAATCAGGTAGAATAAATTCAAATCCAAATGGATTATCTAGATTACCAGCAGAACCTCCAAGTCGAATTAACATAACGATAAAATCTGTAAGATCTTACGAAGACTTCATAAAATTCGAAAAAACGAATCAACAAATAGTTGCGTACGAAAAAACAAATTCACCGTTAACAAGGCAAACAAATCCCATTCTATTATTCTGGTCTCAAGATCTAAACGAGAACCATCAATATTCAAAATAAATTGTGGATAAATTTGGCAGTAGCAAAATCACACCCGCGATCAATGGTGTTTGCAAACTAGAAAACCAGGGTCGACTCGTGTACCTACTATTTCCCACACTCATACACTTCCATAAAATAGAATCCAAAAACGTATTCGAATATTTGATAAACGCTAAATACCATATTAAAGACGAAACGTTCATTTCAATCCCTCCGGATAAAAAACATAACATAAATTCAACGTGCCTAGCTAATATGTTAAAATTTATATTATCTAAAAACGAGATAAAAATGTGGGATGCAAGAATTCGTGGGAATGGTATGAAAGAGCTTTGTATGAATCGGGTGATAGGAAGTATCGAATGTGGCGCGAGGTGTGAATGAAAAGTGTTAGTTGAAATGTCGAATGTAGATCGAGAGAATGTTTATATCTAGGAAGGAGCGAATTGTTTCGGAGAATGCACGTGGAGGCTTGAGTGCATGGTGGCCCGTGGTCGACCTGTGACAGGTGGCAAGGATGAGTGTGTCGGTGTGTGTCCTAGCGAGTGAGAGCGAACGATGAATGGAATGAGAGGGAAAGCTACGTGAAAGAATGTATTGAATGGAAGATGCGTGTGCGAGTCAGAGGTCAGAGTTTGAGAGGATATTGTAAGATAATCGAATGAGAGGGTAGTCTTCTCTCTATCTCGATTAGGTATTACTTATTACAATGATTCTGTAGGCGTGTATATGTTAAAAGGTGTTCTGTGTATTTAAACTGTGCTCTCTCGACCATAGTCTATAGAAGAATACCTTTCCTTGGCAAAAGCATCGGTCGTGAGAGAGCAGTTTTAATACACAGAACACCTTTTTAACATATACATACACGCCTACAAAGTCATTGTAATAAGTAAAACATAATCGAGATACAGAGAAGACTACCCTCTCATTCGATTATCCTACAATATTGAGAAGTAGAGAGTGCAGAAGGGTGTTGAGTCGAGTGATAAATATTGTGTAGTTGAGTTGCGATATAGAGTTATTGGTTTATAAAGCACATTATTAATATTAAACTGAGTCAATCGCAATTCCCATAAAAATAATCCTACAAAAAAAAACGATAGTAGAAGAATAGAAATACAAAATGCCGAACAAATCAGGGAAATATTAAAAGAAAATCACGGCAGCAAACTTTCGGGACACTGCGGATTCAACAAAACTTACTCCAAAATAAAAAAACATTATCATTGGAATTCTATGAAAGAAGATGTTAAGAAATATGTCAGAGTCTGTCCGCCTTGTCAAATAAACAAAACTAATGTTAAACCTACGAAACAGCCCATGGAAATCCATGGAAATCACAAGCACATCAGAACGACCCTTCGAAAGATTAGCCTTAGACGTAGTAGGACATAATAAATTCACCTTGAGAATGCAAGATGACTTGACGAAATTCAGTTTCGCGGAAGCAATACCTAACCACTAAGCCGTAACAATAGCGAAAGTCCTAACAAAAACTGTTACATATTTCGGTATTCCTAAAACCATATTATCAGATCATGAAGCTGATTATATGTCTCACCTAATGAAAGACCTAACTAAATTATTTAAGACAAAACACCTATTGATTACACCGTATCATCCCCAAACAAACGGAGCGCTCGAACAATCGCATTTAACTCTGAAAGACTATTTAAAACATGATGTAAAACCAGAGCAGACCGACTGGGACGAATACCTACCTTTTGCAATGTTCAGCTATAATACGGCGAATCATAAAACAATTAATTTTTCACCTTACGAATTACTATTTGATTTTAAAGCTTATCTACTATCGTGGGTCGTCCGGGAGCCTAAATTCCGTTACATATACGACGATTACATTAAATCCTTACAACACAAATTAAACACATCATTCAAAATCGCACGAAAAAACATAATTAGCTCGAAAAGCAAAAGTAAGCAATACTATGAGAAAAAAACTAATCCCCAAGAATTCAAAAAGAACGAACTCGAGTATATTTACAACAAGGAATCAAAAGTAAATCTGTCTAAGAAATTGTGCCAAAACTTCAAAGGACAAAGTTACAAGGACATTTTTGAATAACACAGTAGAACGGAGGGTGAGATGCCATAGCAGTCAAATCACATCCTTTGAGAGTTCTTTCGCGCTGTTGCCACACCTCTTACAATACTGACCATCAGCAAAATGAATCGGCTCGAGCGATCACGCAATTGTCGCGGACTTATAAGCGGTGTGTCATACGTTCTTAATTGGTTGTTCGGCACTCCAGATGCCGACGACGCACAATACTGCACAGATAGTATAAATACTTTATTAAATGACAGCAAACAAACGCAGATCCTTCTAAAAACGCAAGTACAAGTGATTTTCAGTACGATACAAAATTTCAATGATTCGGTAGCCTCCTTACAATTAAATGAATATAGATTAAACAGAAATAAAGAAATGATAAATAGATTGTCATCGGAGACAAACCATTATTTAGACGAATTAAAATTGCATACTATCATTACACAACATGTGATGACTTTGTCCTTGTTCAGCAGTAGATTATCTAGCGAATACGACCCATATATCAACTCTATAAATTTAAGGAAACATGGTATCTTATCGCCTCAAATTCTTACGCCAAAAGTTCTATTCGAGGAACTAACGAAATACAAGGGCCGCTATGAATTGCCCATTCAAGTGGATTATTCAAATATCCACCTCTACTACAAGATTCTAGAATTGCAAGTCATATCAGGCAAGGACATAATCATTTTTGTTATAAAAATTCCCTTACTCAACAAAGATACATTTAACATATACGAATTGATTCCTCTCCCAATGCAACACAACACTAGTAGCATTTTCTCCAACATCGAACCTAGACAACCCTTCCTGTTACTGTCCCAATCAAGAATTTATTGCACCTTCGTCAAAGATCTGTCAAATTGCATCGAGTATTTAGAACAACACTTCGTCTGCTGTGGAGTTCACATCAATAAAAGGACCGATCAACTCACATGCGAAACGCAACTCCTATTCGCATAACTCAATCGGATATCAGAAGACTGCAGGACTGAAATCTTCAAGGCTGTGATGGAGACCTGGAAGTACACTAAATGTAACCAATGGATATACGTATTCCAGATACGTAACGGCAATAAACTGTCTTAAAGGGTAAGTTAATTAAACTTACCCTTTCGTTCACGAAGTGATGCCATTGACGTTCATTGTACCGATCCTGACCTATCCCCTTTATGCTACGTCTCGGTGATCGATACAGATCTGATTCGCACTTGTTGACACACATTAACTTTCGTAATGTTCGTCAGTGCGTGTCGTGTGCGTGTGGAAACAAGTGCGAATCAATTATGTATCGATCGCCGGGACGTGGCATAAAGGGTATACTTCAGGATCGGTACAATGACCAAGTGCCAAGACACCGTCGAAGCAGGCAAATTCGCGGTCGAAGGGATAAGTTTATTTAACTACCCTTTTCTGACATTAATCATCCAAACACTTTTTTCATAATTAATAAAACACTTTATTCGTTTCGGAAAACGAATAAAAGTATGGAACAGTTATTAAACGACTTGTTAATTAAACTGTTATTCGTGAATAACGAATAATTACACATTATTCTTAATTTAAGACGATGTAATATTTACCGTACGTTGCATCTTGATGCACCCGATCACGACCGCGCGCAATTGTGATTGTGAGCGCGCACTATACGGGCGCTCTCATTGGCCAGTGTTTTTCGTTAATCACTCAAAAACGAAGCTGCAAACAATATTTTGGTCAAGGAATAGGTTGAGAATCACCTCAGCTACATCCCATTTCCGGATGCTGCGCGAGTTCTGGGCCACCCTGTATATTGATGGTTACCATTTAAATGGTTCTCAACGGGTTCCGTAACAAGATTTTATCTATTCAACTTCGTCATTCTTCCAAGATATTGTAAACTATACCTAATGATGACCAGTGTGTGTCCGATCTTGCTAAGTAATTAGGTCTGTTTTATTGCCGTTAAAATTCTGCTA
Organism: Nomada fabriciana; assembly: GCA_907165295.1. Classification (NCBI taxonomy): domain Eukaryota; kingdom Metazoa; phylum Arthropoda; class Insecta; order Hymenoptera; family Apidae; genus Nomada; species Nomada fabriciana. The sequence goes on from OU015689.1 coordinate 14,905,860, forward strand.
CTTCCAAATAAATAGAAAAATCCTTTAATATTCTGATTGTTATTTTTGTTACATCAGCATTGTTTTATCATTCGTACGTATGTCTAATTTCCAAAATATTTAAATAATTCATTCACAAAAAGCGCTTCCACCTACAAACTTTTTAAATTCCTTGATTTTTTCTCTCGTCGAAGTAAAACATCACAAAACATTTTGCGAATTCTATTGCTTTAATGTTAAAGTTATTAAGCAAATGATTGCAAAAATCGATTCATATTATAATGATTTTTTATGAGCGTTTCACAATTTTTCGTTTTCATATATGTCTTGTAAAAGAATATATTTACAAACGGTGCAACAAATATTATTGTTTCACGTAATTTTTTCAAGCGAATACCTAAGCGTGCATCGCCTGTCCGTCACGTTTGGGATAGGGGAAAGTAAGCGAGAGTAAAGGGTGCAATTAATCGGATGCGACTTTTGCAAATGGAAGTTTCCAAAGGTCAACTTCCCATCAACAGATCTGAGGAAGACAATAGCTGTCAGGTAGATGGAAGATTTTGATATGGATTTTGGAGATGCAAAGCTGGCCGAGGCCATTATATTTTCTATTTAAATTTTCAGGACTTTATGGCACATTTCGACGTTATCCGATTGATCTCAGGTGTTCTGAACATTGTATCCCAGCAGAGTGAAACGTTGCTGTTGGCGATGGTAAAAATGTAGGTGGCAAGAAATTAAAAAATCTACACCTACGAGGCTGCAACTGAAAGTACCATATAATGTATTGCGTTCAAAAGCTCAATATAATAAGGTCAAGAGAAAAAAGGTATAAGTAATATTAACCAGCTATATGCATATATCTACTACTGCATTACATTATATCATTACTATTAAAACAAAGACATAACAACATGGATTACATTAAACGAAATGTTTTTCCTAAACAAATAAAATTCCTGTAAATTGTTAAGCGCTTCGATTTCCCTTTAGACTCTGAATGTGTTATATCAGACAAACATTTACAATAAAACGTTTTTTATCAATGTGATTTACTTTTTATTAGTAATATTATGTGTGCACCGTAATATACATAGACATATTAGAATATAAACAGGTACTTGTACATATATTTTTGTATTTGTTAAATTACGTACCATCTGAATGTTGATACTTAGATGGTAGCAAAAAGTAACTGGAGGGCCATATGCGGCCTCCGGGCCGCTGATCCCGGTGGGTCACAGTTTTGCACCTGGAGGGCTAGATAAGGTCGTTCTTCAGTGCTCTAGAGTCTTGAGCCTAGACGAAAGTTGTACAAAGAATGATTCAAAACCACATCATAGTCGCCAAAAAGGCAGGATCTTGCTGCAGACGACGCAGTGCCTCAATAGGCCTAATTTGTTACACGTTCGAGTGTCCTCCGTATCACGGTGACATAAGTCAGATGACCACCTAGCATTATCATAGTTTTGTATTCCCTTACAATAGTGTTATGCACAATGCAACATTACAATTCTGGCGGTAGGAGGCGGCGATATACCCCATCAAAAGCGGTAAACGGTCAGCATCGGATCGCGAGATATCTCGTCCAGGGTTACAAAACGGTTAAATTATGGAGCAGTCATTATATCATAATAAAATCTTTTTACTCTGTAATGGTATGTGTGTACAGCCTTACAATATAAAAATTATGATATAATATTAGACGCAGTTAAAAATTGACGTAACATTTTTAATTTAGTACATAATTTTATGTACTTACATGAAATAATTTATTTCCATACAGCTACTTTTACATTACTAAGGCAATTTCTGCTTTAAATTAGATTTAACCCGTTGCCGCAAACGACGGCTACAGCCGTCCACTTGCATTCTTAGTACGTACTGTAATAATGCATATATTTGTTAATTCTTCAGTAATACATTGAACAAAAAATATCGTAACGGCCTAGATAACATAACATGAATTGATTTTGTGTACGATTTTTTATGTTTTGAACAAATCAAAACATGAAAAAAAGTGCGTTCCTGGGCACGATTTGCGGCAATGGATTAAGTAACAATAAAACTTTTAGAATACGTTATACAATGATAATAAAGGTATGGTAGTGTTGCACTAATATTTTTAAAGAATGGAGAAGGTACAACTAAAGGAAAGGAAATTAAAGGATTGAAATCTTCATCATATGAAATTTATCCTAATAATATTTGCTCACGAACATAAAATTCGAGTGTGATAAATTCCCATTTAACTTGCGCGTAAAATAACACGAAACTATTATACGTAAAACAGGGTCGACGGGTGAAAAAATGTAATTAAAATACACAAGCATTAAACTGAAATATGTTCTACGTATTAAACATGCGTGGGATACTCAGTTAAATCGAGAGTTAATACTTTACTTTCCAAACATTCGCCAACCTGTAATAGAATAAAGGATACAGTAATTACAGTAATTATTTGCATACATGAATAATCAGTTATACTTACATCAGGGCAAATACCAATTAACGCATCAGCATGAGAATAAAATTCTTCTTTCAAAGATATGACAATGGTTTGCAAGGAGGTGGTTTTATCACGTATGTAACTAGCAACTTTTCCTATATTAGTATTATCCAGTGCAGCATCAATCTCGTCCAACACGAAGAATGGAGCAGGTTGAAAGCTATGAACATCATCAGATCACAGTTCAATATAATTGGAGATATGTTATATGTTGAGAATATACAGTGTATCGTTTATCACATATATCGTCACATGTTTGTTGTAATAATTATAAATACAGTTAGACCTCGGTAACTCGAAATGGAAGATATACAAATTTCGAGTTATGGGGGTTTCGTCAGGACAAAGTTTTCGAGTAAGAGAGATTGAGGGAACAAAAATAGCTACTATAGGCTAGTAACTTAGACAAAGCCACAGTTTTCTCGCGTAACATTGGACGTCCTATGCCAACATTTTTATTACTGCACTGTTTAAACACTCCTCTACGTTATGAAATTCAACACTTACTTTTCTCTCACAATGTAAATTACATATAATACGACGAGTTCTAAAGGTAGCTGTGACTAAACGTTGTTTATAGAGGGAAACTTCGACTCGCACAGGTCGATTTTCTCTTAAATCGAGTTGCAGACGTCAAATATCGTATCTATACGTATCAAATAATTCATCATACATATCTGAAATCGATTCTTGATCAGCTACAATAATTTGATAATAAAAATGTTTCATTATTATCGAAAAATCATAGATGATCTTGAAAACTCGAAAGAATAACCATGAGGGAAGAAAGTAATGCATTATAAAATTCGCCGGACTAAGTCAAACAACTTTGTCCTAAACATTTTTTTGTTTCGCCAAAATTAAAGAAGATATTACGATATACGCCATAAATGCCTGTATGATATTTATAACTTTGAATTTAGAATTTGTGAAACTTAATAATTGTAACCCCGAATACCTATGAATTGCAAACAGTAATGCCAATGCTGCTACAGTTTTTTCTCCACCAGACAAATTAGACATTGGTTGGAATCGTTTTCCAGGTGCAACACAATTGTAATTAATCCCGTCCAAGTATGGTTCCTCGGGATTTTCTGGTCCAAGGAATGCTTGTGCAGATTGATTCTTCGCTAAACTCTGAAATGATACAAATATTTATGTACCAATTTCATAAATACGAAATGATATATAAAACTACTTGTAAATATAAATTTACCTTATAAATAGGATCGATTTCATTGGCGACGTGTTCAAAGCAGGACATAAACCTGTCGTGCCTTTCCTTCTTGATCTTCTCGAATTGTGTTTTTGCTTTCTTTGCTTTTTTACGAGACTGCTCAAATTCTTCGTTAGTTTCTTGCAGCTTCTCTTTGGCGAGATACAATTTTTGAATTGCCTAAATAAAATAAAGTATTACGAATTATATGGAACTAGTTAACATACAAGAGATGTTTAATACGACGCGTAATTTTCAAATATAATATGTCCACATATACATAGTTTTCAGCTTGTAGTGTTTTACAATACTATTTCTTACCTTCATATTGGGCGCTTGAATACGTTGAATAGTACATTGTAAATCGTTAATTGATTTCGTCAATTTGTCTGTATTTTTTTTAATATCTTCTTCTTCTATATCCTTCAAATTTTCAGGCAGAAGACCATAATCTATAGTTATCCGTTTCTCACGCTCATATTGTTGCTGCGTACTCACAGACGAATCTAGATTACTTTCTGAACTATTAACTGTACTAGATTCATTAGCTATATCCTCCATATTTCCATGAAGCATTGGAATTGCAATATCTTCCATCTAAATAATATAATACTTAGTTCATCTTTATTTTTTCTTCCCCGCTATTTTAGACATACGACAGTGATAGATTTATTCCTCGTGCACATTTGACTCGCAATCGAATATTTGCGTTAAATAACTTTTGCTTTGCTTGCTTTTCCAAAGAATAGACACCTATTTCTAGTTACATACATTATTTATCTCATTCTACAGAAATTTTCTACTAGATATTTGTAAACCACGCTTGTAGCTGCCCACCAAAACATAAGTTGTGAAAACATAAAAATCATATACAATGTGCCACGTTTTATATATGAAACATCCCGTTGAGCCACCCCATATTTTATAACTTTCGTCTTAATCATTCTTTCGTATCTTTCACATTTTTCGAGATATTTAGCTGTTCTCACTTAAAAATGGACAGGCTGCGTGTAAGAAGTGTTCTATTACTGTATGTCAAAGACGTATGATCAAATAATAGTTTATATTTATTATAATTTAGTTTAATAATAATACCCTGCCTTGTACTATTTAGTATTTTTTCAATGCGAGTCTACTTGACTCGAAAATCTTTACTGTAGCAATTATTCCAACTGTGCACAAAGATTAAATCACTCCGTACCTACCTTGCATTGCATTAGAATAGCGTGACGTTCAGCTTTCTTCTGCTCAATTTTCGCTTCGATACCATTCAGTTGCTTTTGGGCACTTTGTATATCTTTTGCAATCGCTCCAACTTCGCGCCTAGCTTTACCTATCTCATCTTCCTTTTGGTCGACTTCCATCTTTTTTGCACTTCGTGCGGACTTCAGTTGTTCCATTTGAGTCTCATCGTGGTCTATCTCTGCCTTTTGATTAGATTCAGTCAGCCTTGCAGATTCGAGTTTATCCTCTGCGTCTTGTACAGCACGTTCCCATCGTAAAACGTTACCTAAATTTGATATAGATCTATGAAATCGTTCCGTTCAAATTCTAACTAAGTATTTAAGATATATTACTTTACTCACTTTCCGTATCCCGTTGTTTCTCGAAATCTAATTGATTATAAATACGATTGCATTGATTTTCAAATTCCATTCTCTTCTTTGCCCTCTCCTGTTGCGAGCTAGAAATACAGTTACAACAATTATTCATTGTATAGTTAAATAGACATTGAGGAGAGATTTATCCAAATTTGGCCAAATCATCTAGTTTTTGAAGTATTCGGAAAATTGTAGATTTTAAATTATGAGCGTGGATTGCAACATGACTTATCAGTCTCCTTTAGAAACAAAGAACAAAACCTTCGGAAGAATTAGAATTAAAAATTGCTAACATAAAAAGCGAAAGGAAAAAAATAAAACTTTGCAGAGTAAAATATATTTTATATTAGAATTAAAAATAATTACCGTAATTCCCTTTCTTCGTATTGTCGAATATTGGATACCCCTATTTGCTCGCAAAAACTAGCGAATACGTCATCCTCAACGTTATTCATTTTTTCTTTGATATTCTGTATTTCCTGATCCCGTTCAGCCATAGTTTTTTCAATTGCAGCTATTGTAGGCTAAACATGAAAATTGTTGCAAGTTAGTAAATATTTATATAAACTTGTGTCATATAAGATATACATATACATACACCAAACATGTTTAATTCGTTTTGCAGCCCATCCAACTCTGCTTCGAGTTCAGAAATTTGTTTTTGCTGCAATAAATAAAGTTAGATAGTTAAAAATTTATACAAGGGATGCAAGGGACTCTAATTATCATAGCTATTGTTATCGTGCTACTTACTGTGGCAGTTAAATCACTTTTATTATATTTTAATCGTGTTTCTAATCCACGTATTTGGGATTCGACAGTATTTAATTCAGACTCTTTCCGTGATTTCTTTAAGGATTCACGCAGCTCTTCCGTTAGTTTTTCCTACGAAATATATATAGTTCATCGTGAACAATTAAAAAGAAAAACAAACAATGTACATCGGATGTGAACTTTGAACGCCTTACTTTTTGTGCCTTTAATTGAGACATTTGCTTTTCATCCCATCTCTTTGCTTTCTTTGCGAGATCCAAACTACCACCCGATATAATCCCAGCTTTTTGGTAAAATGTTCCATCTAATGCAACGCACTGAAATTGAATTGTATTTATTGTAGAATTCGTAACAGCTGTAGGATATAAAAACATTGTTTATCTTCTACATACATCGTATCTTGCTTTCTTATCCATCTCGTAAGCAACTTTATTTGCATCTTCAGGCGTTTCACACACGAGTGCATTATTTGTAGCAAATAATACAGCCCTATCAATATCTTTGGGTGAAAAATGTAACACATCGTATAACAATTTCACGTTTTTGGGTTCCTGTATATTTCTGAAGATAGAAATGGAATCATTACAATATTAAATCACTTATTTTTAAAAATTGTAATAACAATAAATATTATTGTATCATTTTCATGTTACGTACCTAAGGCGTTCTTTCAATGGCTTTGCTTGAATATAATCAAGGGGAAGAAATGTTTCAGGTTCAAGATACTGCTCCTTGAGGTACTGAATACACTGTCTGGCTGTTTTTTCGGTATCAACGACAATTGCTTCCATATATTTGCCAAGCACTTTCGTAATTGCAACGTTGTATCTTTTATGAATAGGTTCACACATATTGTACATTCGATCGTACTGAAAAGGAATAATAATTTTCGTAATCCTGCTATAGACCTTTGACACGTAAAATTTATTCGATTGAAGTGAAATGTTGAATGTGGTTCGTTACTTACTACTCCAGGAAATAGACGTTTAAAATTTTCGACAATCTCAGTTTTCTTTTTAGTCCTCGATACTTCGTGTTTATCAACCTTCGCATCACCTAATTGCTCCGAGATACTTTCTAATTCTCTCTGCAAATTTTGTATTTTATCTTTCGATGTTCCAACATCGGATTGTAAGTCAGCTCGCATTTTTTTCTGGTCCTCCAAGGCGGCTTCCGATGTCTTTATATGTTCTTCCAATTTCTCTACTCTCTTAAGTGCTTCATCTCGCATATGTCCTTTTTGTTTATGCTTATTTTCTATGTCTGTCTTCTTTCTGCCTTCGTTATCAAGTCTATCTTGATCTGATTTTTGTTCACGGTTAATAGAATCGAGAAGTTGCAAATATCTTGCCGACTGTTTGCCTGCTTCCTCTTTTAAACGATTATATTCTCTGACCTTAAATTAATTATATAATCATTATTGTAACTATTGTCATGTGGTCGTGTCATATGTAATGTCGGGTTTCTTATCAGTTCTTTCTCTTTGAATAATCTGACATTTCATATTACACGACCTAATACTTTATACTTTCATTATTTGAATGCACGTAGCTGGTACGCGTTTGAACGATTCGGATTTTCATAGTACGCGAAGCATAATTTTTGAATCGCGTTATACAAGGGCTGCCCGTAATGCATAACATTACTCTACAGTGAGCACTTCTACACGGTATTACGTTACATTTGTACCTGTTCATCTTCGAGCTGTACATCTCGTCCTTGTAATTGTGATTGCCCAGCAATACTTGACTCGTAAGCCGCTTTAGCTTCCTCTACTTGCCGCAATTCTTCTTGAAGCTCGTTTATATCTTTCTTATGAGCTTCATCTGCAATACGTGCTTGCGCTAAAGATTTCCGAGCAGATTCAACCTTCTTCTGCATATGTGCAACACGTTCCTTTGCTTTAATAAACGTGGGTCTTTTCTTTGTTATTTCAACTTCTACTTCTCTAATATCCTGCTCTATTTTAGCTAGATCCCTTCCTAATTTTCCAGCTTCTTTCTTTTTATCCTTTAATAATTCCTCTGATTTCTCTTTCTTCTTCTCAATCTTTTCTATCTCGTGCTGTTTTTTCTTCTGCATAACTTCTAAATTCTCTGTACTTTTCTCATTATGAAATAAACGGAATAGTTGCAGCTCTACTTGTTTTTCTACCTATAACAGAATAGATAATTAAAATAAATCCCAAGATAGTTGAATACAAAAAGAATAAAGAAATAAATGGCTTACATATTCTTCCTTCAGACGTTGATATTTTTCTGCTTCTTCCTTTTCCAACTTTGCTTCTTTTCTTTCTGCAGCGATACCTTTTTTCTTTTGGTACGAAAATTGTGTTTCTTCTTCCGCCTTTAACATTTCTGTTCTTAGTCTGTAACATAAGAAATCTCAGCTACATCAAACAAGAAAATATACACGTCAGTGAACAAAAAAAATAAAAAGAGTGAAACATATGACTGCTACTTTTCAACTATACTGAATTAATAATTAGTACTATGCTTACACAATAGTCTACTAATGCCTGCATACAAATGGTCTATGCTTTAAAAAGTAAAACCTCTAATGTGTTACTTTGTGAAAATTAATAGATTGTTTGCAAGAAGATGAGTTAAATTTCATAGTCAACAAGTCAGAAATCTGTATGTCTTCGATGCACAAAGCAGTACAGATTTTATTAATATTCAAGAACTATACGTCTAAGCATGTAGCTACTCTGTTTAATTACTCAAGGTCCGATTTATTTAAATAATTGCAAGAATGATATATTGTGGCAAAAATTGTTTAATGTCTACTGAATATCTGACGGCGTATATGTATGGTATCTATGGCGAAAGAATTGAGTGTGCGTCAATTTATGAGTTTCAATATTGTTTTGAGTAGTTCAATACAACAGTGTATAGATAGGCATCGTAGATTCATTGTGAAAACCCAATTTGAAATTTGAAAAATTTCGAAGCACATTATATTGCAACATTCAAATCAATTTTTTATATAAGTATACTTTTTATACACATAATATTACATATTAACATTACCTTTCATATTCTGCTTTTAGGGCTCCAGAATTACTGATTTCTTCGAAAAGTGCTGTACGTTCTTTTGGATTCTTCATAGCTATCGATTCTACTGCTCCTTGGAATACTAAAAAATTTTTCGCTTTGACATTGATGCCAAGGTGTTCCAATTCGTTAAGATATACTTGACTGGTAACAATCTGTGTAATTTAGGAAAAATAATGAGGATTAGTTTGAAGATCAGATAATAAATGAGCTTCTATTTAATAATATATGAAAGTTACATTATTATTTATTCTGTGCTCTGAAGAAGATCCTTGAACTGAGCGCATATAAGTCTTTTCTGTGCCATCCTCTAGCTCGAATACAGCAGTCACAGATGCACTGCAATTTATAATATTGACGTAAGATATGTAAAATTTAATAACACATTTAGGTTTCGATAGTTAATATTAATATTAATTTAATAAACATATTATTAAACCTTTAGCTCCTATATTGCGTTCAGGTTTATGTGACTCGATTCTGGTTTTACATTAGTATAACATTTTTATTTAAAACTTTTGGGTAATCTTTGTGGAAATAAATTCTTGGATGAAACTTTTCAATTTTATAGCATATATGCTTCGAAAGAAAACCAATAATCCTTGTTATAATAGACTATGAATTACTCGATTAATTGAAGATAATTACACAAAGAGAGGAGACATTTAGCTACATATTAAGGTTGTCCCCCATCTAACAGCATAACCTACCTGTCTGGCATCAGACCAGCATTGATATATTCGCATTAGTTACATGTCTTTTAAAAGAACTGCGTCCACTTAGCGACAACCGTTCTGTCGTTAGGCGTTGTGCTGTTAGATGGGCGACGATCTTTAACTGTGAAGAAACATATTGCCCTCAAATGTCCCTCATATTTTGTTATGATCCATTTGAACCGTACAATAACAGATAAATTATGTTTCATATATTATTCAAACAATGACTACCTTATAAAAATACCATTCGTGTATTGTTAAGCTAAATAACTTTTATTATTATATGAATCCATTCCAACACCTTCTGCCTATATCAGATACATATTGCATCAAGCTAAAATGTTATATGCCTGAATGCATCTAATTGCCTACAAGAAAGTTTGTTTAAGCAAAAAGCAGTCTGTATCTCAACAGATAGCATAAACAGACCTTTAATTGGCAAATGTTCAAATGGGAGTGGATCTCTATTAATGGAAGCTACTGTGCTCGACTTTATGCAAAGTTCAATGTTATGTAAAGAAATTGATATTCCATTTATCATGTTGACTGCTGTGTGAATTTCATATATTTCATCTACGGTGCCAATGATATAAAACATTAATATTTATTAAAAAGATGAAATTATGCAGTTCCTTATGGTGTATCTAATCTCTTACAACATTGCTATAACAGTAGCAGCATTGGAAGATTTATAAATATCCTTTACTTCATTTCAGTTGTTCGATTAATTCCAGTCTTGTGTGTCACATTTGATCGCCATAATGCAACTCTACTGCACGGCACAGGTGACTACCAGACCATTCAACATGTTTAAAAATATAATAGTAATCTTGAAATATGAGAAACGCCTCTGATATTTAAAAGGAACTATTCAGTTTTTATTTAAGACAGGTTTTGTACCAATAATGACCATTATCTACAGTTTATCCAGCAAGACAAGAGAGTAGACATAAACAAAACTACCACATGCTAGATAGCTGTGGCTGCAATTACTGGCTGTCACCCGTTGATGTACAGGGTCGAAGGGGTACTGTTATTCTATGGTTCTTCCTATAGTATGAGTGCTACGAACCGTGTCAATTTTCTAATTTCTAGGGATCTGAAATCTGTCGGGAGTCTACTCTCCTGTCTTGTTGGACAAACTACAAATGCACCATCAAAATTGGACATCCTGCTTTTATATGTTTTTGCCATAATTTATTTTAACCCTCTACACGATTGGCTCCATATCTTGTAACGACTCAACTCTATTACATGCTGCTCATTTCATTAACAAATACGAACCATGACGACTGTTTGTTTATAATGTATCCGAGCCCTTATAAGCAGAGTTTTCTATAGACTAACTTATAATAATACTGTTTGACAATTGTTGTTTGACAAGTCGTTAATTGTACTGTAATTGGTATCAAAGTAAGCATTTCATTAAAATCTAATAGTCAGCAATGGATTAGGGCACTAGTTATAGGCCATCTGAAGTCAACACAAAAATTTTGTCTGCTTACAAATTAACAAGAGGAGCTATGCTTAAGCCTGTACATCCTGGAGACTTATATTCTCTTTCCCTACAAATGTCAAGTCAGATGAAGCTCGCAACTGAGTCAATAGTTCTTAGTCGTCTAGGCTCAAATGAGTATTGTCAATGTCACAAGCCAATGGTTTACTTTATAAAGCAAATAGTTTCTCTACTTTGTTGGTCTTTTATCTACTCGTATATTATCGTAACCTTTGTATCAATTAAAAAGACCATAAACATATTGTTATGAAAATAAAAGAACTAACATTAATAGGACAATATGTTACACAGAAATATGCAGAATTAATATTATTTTTAAACATACGGCTGTAATTATATTTTTTACAGGCTATTAATTTTCAAATAAACTTATTGAATACGGCAAAACTCTAAATTGTGAAAATTCAACAATACCTTCGTGCAACTGGCATTCCTATAGAAGCTCCATGTATCAGCTCGCTAAACCGTTTAACACGTAAGCTGCTTGTTTTTTCTCCCATAACAAAACTAATTGCATCCATAAAATTAGACTTTCCTGCAGTAAACAAAAAATTGTATGTAACGTATCGCAAATCTAAAATTGTTAGAAGAATTTCACGTAATTTTAGAGAAGAAATATAACCTACCAGACCCATTTGGTCCAACAACAGCGGTAAATGATTTTAATGGTCCTATAATAAGTTTCCCTTTGTACGACTTAAAGTTTTCCACTTCAATGTGCTTTAAAAAAGCCGGCATTTTTGGAAGTTATTATTAAAAACTCACAAATAACACCAAAATGGCATAATTGGCGCCATAAACTGTCCAACACAAACAAGCATTATATATCAACAATTGGTTCCCCAAATGCTCTGAACCTAGCCGCATGTCGTGACAACTTCAGTCACGACCAAGTATGTATAAATTTGTAAAGGATCTCTCTTACATAATTGATATAAAAAAGATTTCTTATAGTTATGAAGGAGAAATAACTGCATACATTATAAATAATAATATAGGTATTATATTTTAATGCAGGCGGCATTAATTTTATCGTTATTGGGTTCATTAAATGACAACTTCATGTTGATCAATCCTAACAACTGTTTGCTTAGGAACTTTATTTGCATTTAAATTACAATATTGTTATGTGACCAAGTCATTTTAAAGCGTGTAAAAAAGGTTAACCATCGAACTAAAGGGCGTTAAACAAATTACATACTACGAAACTTACATAATTATAATATTCCCTGAAATAAAGAATTTTACACAATGAACAACTGTTTCGTTATATAAACGAATAAGAAGTTTGCACTAGAATTTTTACAAACTACTTTGAGTGCTAGTCTATGATCTGTAGAGTAGTACTCTTATTTTAGGGGACATTTACTGATATGCACTTTAAACTTTAATGTGCTCTGCTAAAGAACAAGAAAGTCCAGTATTGTCCGGTTCAACATTCAATTCTTTAATTACTCCATCTTCGAGAATCATAGAGTAGCGTTTGCTTCTTTTTCCACCCAGTACAGGCAAATCCACAGATAATTCTAATGCATCTGTGAATTGACCAGTAGGATCTGCCAACATGCGAACCTACATGGAAAAATTAATTAAATAATTAAATTGCAATGTATGTATCGTTCGTGAAAATAAAAATGTACTCTAAACAATATATATTGACGTAATAGTACCTTGCCGCCTGCCCCGTGTTCTTTACCCCATGCTGCCATTACGAATGGATCATTTATAGCGACGCAGAAGATTTCTGTAACTCCTTTTGATTTCAAGTCCCCTGCCTTCTGTATGTAGCCAGGAAGATGTGTCTAAAATAACATTAATCTTGTAAGCCCTGGATCAAATGAAATGAAATTTGTACTTCGAAAGTGTTTACATTAATATGTAATTTAGAAATATGTAAATATGTTGAATTTTATTACTTCTTCAACTTTGTTATTCAAATAACATATAATTTTTCATAATTTCAAGAACAAAACTAATTAAGTTTGCTTAATATTTCAATGAGATTTAGTTAATGTGTAATAGCATAAGTTTTTAAGTGCACTCATTGTCATTTATATAATTTGAGGACCAATTTAGTTCGAACAAATGAAAATAACAATTCTATCCAATTAAATAATACTGTATGTTAATGTAGAAAGTAAGGTATCGAAAGTAAAGTTTAAATAATTTTTAAATAAAACGGGGGAAATTTTACCTTGGAACATCCCGGTGTAAAAGCTCCTGGTACCGCGAAAACTATAATTTTCTTCCCTGCTGAAATCTTTGCCAGATTCACCTTATTTGCGGGAGTATCTTCGAAAAGATCGATTGCAGGAAGATGATCACCAACCTAAGTACACACATAATGTATAGTATTGTGTATGAATAACATTGTGTAAAATGCATACATTTCATATATTATTTTAAATTAAAGACATATCACAATAGTTTCTACTATTTATGTCATCTTGTGCTATTTCAGAATCGTTTTAATCAGCATGACTTACGATAACCATGTTTTGAGATGACACACGAAATCCTCTCAAGAGACAACTAAACGACGATCGTTCGCCGATAGATATTGCGCGACTTACGAGTTGGTTCATGTGTATTATAACTTCGAACGCCGTGAACCAACTAACCGACTATTTTTCATAAAAGGAATTATGGCAAAATTTATTGGTTTAGTGCACAACTGGACGCCGTTCGTATCGGTGCAGAGTATTGCGCAACCCATTATCGCATTACATAAATATTAACGTTCGTGTCTTCTATGTATATTTTATTTTCTATGCTCATTTCCATTTACGTAGTATAAATTGATCAAGAACAATCGACATTGTTCGCCTTGACTTGCATTCATTATTTTTTTACATTGCTACCGTGGGAGAAGCCAGGTGATAACAATATTATGACTTCTTTATATTGAATGGAAATATACAGGAGTTTGCATAAACAATGAATTATCAAAAGAAGAAGTGTGATTACTTTCTACATTTACCACAGGAGGGTCGCAGGTAGTAAATAAACCTGATAAAATTCCGCAATCTATGAATCCTCTTCGGTCAAAATTTCCTTAGGGAATTCAAATATTCCCGCTTTTGAGTTTAACTGCAGTATTGCCGCAGTTGATAAAATTTGCTTTTTTTGGCTTCGCACATTTAATTAGTGAAAAACGTTATTTATTTATCAATAATTACAGATCAATTATAAATATAATTATATATATATATATATTCTACGCATTTTGCGGAATAATTTAAAAATAAGCTCTAATATTCCAATTGATGAATATTGCAAGCTATAATATGGCACATGACACTGCACATATGGGATGGTTGTACATGATGTGCATACTTATACATATGCATATGTACTATACATACTAGTGCATATTATATATATATGCATATATACGGATGTTTTGCATTATCAGATAGGTTTCGTTGGAATTTTGCATAGTGATTGACCAAACGCTGAATGCTACATATTTTGGAATGTATGTATGTATATGTTTTTAGAGTATTGCTCCTTAAAATATGAATAACATTTCTTTGAAATATTCGCGTCGGTGATTATAAAAGTGGCTTAACTAACATATTTATTATTTTAACCTATATTTATTCTCCTGCGTTTCAAAAAATAGTTTTATACAATTCTATCATCCGATTCGACTTTCAATTATTTTTAAAAAGTAATTAAATGTTGTTACGCTGTGACTCCATGTAACACATGAATGACAATTTGAACTTCGACATTTGTAAGCCATGTTTATGATCAATTTTACGTTATGTATAGTTGAAGGTGCTTTATATTTTGTAAGTGACCATGGCGTTTTTAATTAAAGTCACGTTTAATTTAAGTTTGATTAAATTTTACTGAAGTAAAGTCAATTAATTGTTGGTGCTACACTTAAACATTTCGTATTTTTTACTTTATGTTGGGTGTGACGAAAATACCAGTGACGTAACATATACAGGGTTACTCGGAATCTTTCCGTCCGTTTGAATCGGAGGGTTGCTGGGGTGAGCCTGAACAACTTTGTATTCTTTTACCAGAGAAATTCCGGGAGACCCTGTATATACGCAACCGTAAATAATTCCTATTGAATAGCAAGTCCAATCGTAAACGGAAAGTTACTAGCTAGAAATAAACTAAAATTCCCTGGGATTTAAGTATGCTCTGGTCGTATGTGTTTAACTATGAGGTTTAATAAAGAGTAATGCTTCTTAACTACGTTATTTGTCTTACAACAAAAATATAACACACTTTTCTATTAATTACTTAATTACAATGAATATTTGTAACAGAAGTTCAATTTGAATAACTTTCTATACGATTGGAAGTACAAGAGTGCATAGAATTCAATTACATATTGTTTAAAGCATAAATATGAGATAATATTTCGATTACCTTCTTTATTACATTCCTTTACAGAAATTTCATATTCCTATTGTGTGTATATTACATTTTTTCACAATAAACAGGAACATAAACTTTGAATCTTAAACAAAAATATAAAAAATTTTCCAATAATAAATCTAATCACTAGACTGCGGAAGTTTATGCAAATGCATGTTTTGGAGAAATGGATTAAACAAATAAGACTTTGACAAAAATACGTTTCAGCATTAAAAGATTTCAAACATAAATTGGTTTATTTTGCATAGTGCATATATGTTGCATATTTCGTATAATTTTGCATATACATATACAATTTGCTTACAAATCAGTTTCCTCATTCAGCATTGTATTATAAATAATGATGTCTTTGTTATGCTGCGACTATGACCGTCTGAAAAGGGAACCACAATGACTGATACACGCTGATCTTGATAAAACTTTGCATTAGAATTTATTTTACCAATCTACAAATTTAGTTGCAATTAGTTCGTGTCGGTTTTCACTTTAAGGGAGAAATCAACCCTTTTATCCGAGTGGCCTCTTTTATGCAATTGCTTATAAATCGTAAACTGCAAAAGATATACAAAAATTGTTGAAATAAAAGTTATTCTGGTTCTTGAGATCTATAAATAAGTGTACAATTTGTTTTTGATTGTTGTTGATAACATAATTTTTTTCTGAAAATTAAATGTTTATGTAGGCAAAGTGAACATTTGCGTTAAGTTTCATCAAAATCGGCGTGTACAGTCACCGGGGTTCCCTTGTACATCTCCTTGTACAACAATCTTTATGTTTAAGCGAGAATATGAAGGGGATAAGATCAAGAGGGCGAAGGGGGAAAGAGCTTCTCTCAGTCTTGACCATAATATCGCTAACATAATAGTAGCGAAGATGTGTGAAGACGAACAGTCGAGAGCACATTTTTTAGCGGGCAAGCAACTAAACAACACCATCCATGCTACAATAGCGCGATTAGTTAATGCGCATTAAGAATTGTATGTCCAACTGGTGGCGAACAAAAAGTTCTATTATTTGTAACAGAACCTGCAGCGCATATGTTAAAAGCTGCCGAAAATTTGAAGGTGTTTTACCCTAACATGGTGCATTTCACATGCTTGGTCTATGGGTTGCACCGCATTGCAGAGGACGTACGGCTGCAGTTTCCAGCCGTAAATAAATTAATTTCAACGGCAAAAAAGGTTTGTTTAAAAGCGCGCCTTTGAGTAGATCGGTATAAAGGGATGGAAAATATCCCACTACTACCTCAACTAGTACTGACTAGATGGAGTACGTGGTTAGAATCAGCAGTGCTTTATGCAAAACATTTCGAAGCTATTAAAGAACTTATTCTTTCATTCGATCGGGATGATGCTATTTCGATAGCTTCAGCACAAGAAGTAACCCTCCCGGCAGATTTACCATACATCAGTCTACACTTCGCAACACTACCATCTACAATAGAAAAGCTGGAAAAGACTGGCACACCATTAATCGAAGCGATGAACCTGGTAACTGAAGTCTTCACCTGGACTCCTCCACCTGAATTGAACTCCAATCCCTGGCGATTCAGACGAAAAATTGTTGCGGGGAATAGGAGCTGCGCAATGTGGATAGTGAAAAGTAATCGGTTTGCGATTTCTTTAATTAGATAGAGCTCCTTAACTTTACGAGTGACTTTATTCGACTATGTATTTACACGAGTGTTGCAGTTCGACTCCGTCTAACATGCTTCGTTACGGTTAGTTATATTACGAGGTGGCGCTGATGCCGAAATATTACTAATTAAGGTAGACCGATGCGAATCGAAAACTAAATAAGAATTTAGTTGAAATTTGTAATGTTGCTATGGAAAAAATCGTCTAGGTCGTGCATAATTCCCCACGCACTCTCTATGCACCTCTCTCAATTGTTTTTTTATTGTTTTACAATACCGTTTAGTGTTGACACGCATTTCAAGTTGGCCTTACACGGACGAACATTATAATTTCTGGGATCTAAAATACATAGCTAACAATTTCTTATTTAAAAATAAAAGGTAAGCTTTAACATCCAAATGTGTTTAATATTATCAGTTTGTATAGGGTCCAGAAATAATATTTGATATAAGTTTCACTATTATATCATATTTTGTTTACGTATTTTATTCGCTTTAAAATTATTATTATATGGGTTGAATCGGATCGCTCTTGTTTTGGTTATTTAATTAGTTGTATGGTTTTAAATGCGTTAATAACTTGTAAATGTAGCTAAAGATGGTTCGCACATACATAAAAGAGTATGGCATTGCATTTATTGTAACGAGAAATTCATCCACCTGCGGAGGATTGGATACAGTGTAATACCTGTGAAAAGTAGTAGCACGAAAAGTGTGCTAATATAAATGGTGTTCAAGGACAATATACTTGCCACCTATGTACTACGTAGAGTCTTTCACATTATTATTATTAAGTTATACTTTTCCACTTTTTGGTTTTTTGTCCACAAAACCGGATTTTTTATAATTTATTTATATTTTTATTATGAATGTTCGTGTTAAATGGGTACTTGTTACGAATTTATAATTAAATTGCTGCGTTTCGAAATTTTAACTATATTGTTGTTACCATCAAATAAAAAGTGACCGATTCGCCCCAGTCTGCCCTAAGTATTACTCCCTGTATTATGCCAACAAAAATACAGACCGCACAGTGGTTTAACACTAGAATTACCGATAGATTTTTGTGTTATTCTGATAGCATACGTTAGACAGATTATGAGCACGAAATTCGTTGAATGGACATTAAGTAGGGATATATAATTGTCATTCTGTCTTATTAAAACTCGTCATAAATTGCTCGAACGATACTTGTATATTAATAATTCTAAATCAAGAAATCTGAAACAAGTCATTTTGACCCCCTTGGTAGTTCTAGTGTTAAAATGCGATTAGCCAAAAAGTCAACTTTCTCGTAAGGATATCTAATCAATGAATTTTCCTTCCTTAATGACCATGGACCTCGGAAATGTGAAAATGAATGAAGGTTAATAACAATCGTACCTGTAACAGACAGTTAAATTTGGAAGCATTTTTCATGGAGAAAATTGCTTGTTTTCTATAAGAAGCACCTACCTCTCTTTTTAATATTACCGTCCAATTTTCGTTTAATTAAAAGTATGTATATCTTTATGTTACAAATTGCCACTGTCTATTAAAAATTACTATTCGTAATGTATTAAAAATCTTACAGTGAATGCAGCAAAGAAAAGTCTCAATATTTTGAACAATTGACATGGAGTATCTTTTGAGTCTCAAAAATTCCCGTATTCTAACAAACTGGGATATTTTCAACATACTTTCACCTATTTAATTCTGCAAGAATTAATTCCTACTTCGTCCTACATCACAAATTATTACTGTTTAAAGACGTCCGGGTCGCTGTGCGTGTACATACATACATAGATGGTTGCATTTGTCGTGGGACTCCGTGACGCTTTTTTAAAAGAAGGCTATTAAATAAACATAAAGTGTATTACATTACACACAATTGAAATTGTAAAGGGACACTTTGTTAAATAAAAAAAAAAGTATACACTATTCAAAATGATTACATGTTAATATTCTGCACTCCAAATTTCACTTCGATATCTTTAATGGTTTTGAAGTTATACTAAAATGATACTCAATTCAATTTCTCGATTGAGATCACTGTGCGGCGTCCTAAACAGAAACAAAGGTTGCACATCAATTTTAAAATTTTCAAAAATCGTGGTGTGACTACCAACGGGATATCCGGATGACATTTCAAGATGCCACTGGAGTGAATTGAAATATGCTCCAAGAATATCATGCGATGTGGTAACATCGGTTTCTGCATGTAAGCTGATTCTTTCCGACAAGCGACGCCAATTTTCAATTGTCAATTTAAAAAGAACTGTTGTTGTTTGTTGCAACTTAAATTACGCTTAAAATTTAATATAGTGTAGTATACATGTATATGTATGTACAGAGTATAATAGTTTAATGGTAATACAGTTCAATCGTTTAATAACTAAAAAGCTGAATATTCATCTTATATTGTGCTTTGATTGTGTAATATGTATAATATCATTTTTTTTATAACAGCTTGTGTAATGTGCATATAACGTAAAATACAGTAATTAATGAATAAACGTAATTCTACAAATTTTCTAGTCTATACATATGCAAGTGTATATTTATCTTTGTCCTGCAAATATTTTGCATACATCTTGCATATACTCCGCATATTCATTGTATATCGTAATTGCACGAAATTCGGCAGTCTACTAATCACCAATTAGAATTATAGGGATCGGAGAGGTAAATTAGCCCCTTTGCTTTTCAACCCGTTACCCTTTAGTTCTGCTGAAGTAAGCCTGCCCAATCATATTCATCAATTTTATTAACAAATAAAATATACAGATTAGACATTTTTTCCCCGTTTGGAGAGCCTTATAAGCCCACAAAGTTTTCGACCCTTTTTTCAATCCCCTGTAGAACCTCGGAGCATATTTCCCCCCAAAAACGCCTGAATTTTTCAAGAGACCCGATAGTATACGTAAAAATGCACAGAATCTTACAATAGAGCAGGGCTGTAAATTAACTGTGGTAACTGTGACAATTGTATTTCTTTTTAATAGAAAGAAACGGACTTGTGGGAAAATTATTAATGGAGAGTTGGTAGCGTAGTCGCCATCTTAGCTTGTGGGCGATTTGAAGAAAGCGTATAGGGAAGATCGGCACAAGTTCAAAGGTGTGGTAACATGAGACGAACGTGTGGGGTGAAAGGGGTCGAAGAATCGAAAGGGAATTACCTTGAGATTACGGAGAGCACAGAAGTTGGAATTGAATACGACACTGCTAGGTGGAACCATCCACGTCCGGGTCATTAAAAGCGGTTCGTCTGAACCCTACGGATACTGCCCTCACAATGCGTTGCACCGAGAATAATATGCTCTATTTACAAATTAAAATATCCGGTTTCAAAATATTCCGCGCGGTATTTAATCAATATTGGCCCCATTTATGTTTTGTTCAGGCTTCGGGCTATTATTTTCTTATATAGCTGCTGTAATAGATTTTTTTTCAATTCAGTATTAGTTCGTTATATACCTATATTGTTAGGCAGGCTTATTTTCTACATTAATACAGGAACCTTGATCAAAATTTTCGTAATAAATGCGAGTAAAGTTTTGCTTTACTAGATTCATCGTATAAAGTACCATAATTACTTACCTACAGCGATGAACATGTTTTCCAAGTTTGAAGACCAATGGTTCAACCCTTAGTTTTTGTGAACTTAGGAAGCAAGCATTTCTTTTGCCATATTTTTATTGCTTTACGACAAATTCTTGGGCCTGTTTGTGTAGTAAACAAGATTATATTTTACGAACGAATAAATATTGTATGTTAGCTGTAAAGCTACGTTGTTCACATAAGTGAATAAAATCTTGAGTAAACTGTGTATAGACAATACTTGATTCGTTCAGAGCGTATGTTAATTTCCGTTTTTATTATGTAATCTAGTGAATTATGTAAAAGAGGTAGTATAGGATGGTATATCCTTACATTTATATGGATTATTTCATTACGCCAAATGTTATATTTATATAGAAATATTGGAAAAATGGATAGGTGAAAAACTTCGTAAAATTTTCATTTACATAAAAAAGAGAGGTTTTCATTCTCAATCTGATAAGCATTTGGTTCTGTTTCAAGCGGAATAATTATAATAGATATTATTGATAATAGTTTTTGCTATAAGGAAATGTTCAGTTGACGATACTTACAATTCGATGCTAGATAGAACAAATTATAAACAAAATTGAATTATTATATGTTACCGATGCGACGTTTTAAAGAATTAAAACCTGTGTTTACTCTCCCATTTGCGAATTTTTGATCTGTTGAATAAAAACGCTCGGGATATTCACAAAATAATGTCCTACATTCAGTCTGTTTATTTAAAATTGTATTCTTAACCTACACTACGTATCTATATGTACATTCATTCAGATTTATTTATATTATTTCTCACAATAATATAATTTTCGAAGAAATGTTTATTAACTCATTTTTTAGTAATTAAATTGCAGCGTGAAACAATGCACAGTGAGAAATGAAAACATTGGGCACCGTGGCCGAAATTACACCTGAGATTTAGATTAATTATAGGTAAATATGAAATTTCTTAAACTCACAATTCTAATGCTTCAAAAATGTAAACGACAACTTGAATACGCTGTAGCACTTACTGTAAGGCTGCATTGTAAAATCTACGACGCATCGTAAATGTGCCGGGCGATTTTTAAACAGCGTAATTTTTTTGTTATACAAAAAAATGGCCTGAATTTTTACAGTAAAGAAACGTCATAAACCATGTTGACTTTCTTTAAAAAGCTCGCGCCTAGATGTTCGAGGTACCGAAAAAAAAACGGTACCTCGAAAAAAGTACCGAAACCGAGAAGTCAGTTTTCTTTTAGCAGTAACGGGTTTCACTTAGTTTACAGCAGGACTCGCTGTTTTCAAGGAAACATTGGATTTTGAAGCTTAAAACGTTCCTGTCGTCACGTACCTTTTTTGTTTAATAGGTGAACAAAAATGTTTGGTCGGTCGAAGGGGCTTGCATTTTTTTTTTCCTCATCCACTTTCCGCAACTGACCATGCGAAAAAACGTTAGTACTGTAAATTAACTTCTCCGGTGCCTTTTTTAACGGGATTTTCTAACGGCAAAAAAACTGTACCCACTAGTATTTTCGCAGTAACGGAAAAAACTGGACCTTTTTAACCGGGCAAGACAACTTTATGGCTGCTTCCGAAAAACTAGTAGAAAAACTACTGGGACACTCTTTTCTTTACACTTCTGCGCACTTTTTCCCCTTTTTACTTTAATCTCGCACGAATTGGAAACATTTTCTACGAAAACGTGGTTCTATAAACGTGGCGACGTTGTTCGATTCTTTTTAAATTTTGCTTATGCCTCATTCTATACGGCGCGCCTTAAAGATATTTTAACTTAAAAGTATTGTCAGTATTCCTTGTCGACAATGAAAAACTTTGACAACTTTCTTTACTCCATTGGGTATTGATTTTGTACTAAATAACGAACGGTAATTATAAATTCAAGGTGTGCATTCTTAATGCAAAAGAACACTCTTCCTTTGGAAACAAACATGACCAGAAAATATTAAATAGATTCATCAGGGCATTAATAAGAAGAAAAGCAATTTTTCGTGTGAAAAATGGTACCTATAAAATGTTGATCTGTGCACGCTTGTACTAATCACAATTTTTAATCAATTTCATTAATTTCATTATTTTCGAGAGCAATGGGCACTTATAAACCAATATGCATTTCAAAAACATCGATATAAGGAAATTGATTTTTTACCAAATGAACAGCTAGCTTTCAGTTTTGGACCACAGCGCGCCGTGTAGGAAAGTTAAACGTGTTTTTCTAAGCAGGGACCAAGAAAATAAGGAAAATTATAATATTGCCGGTGATTCTCGTTTGTGATATCGATTGCAACGAACACTGTAAGAGTTCATTGAATAGATGAGGAAGGAATGTATAACGGTATTGGACGAAACTTATAACAACTTAACGGCAGCGTAATAATTCTTTGAAGATTAGTTTTTTTAGCATATTACGTTTACTAACCAAGGTTATGGACTTTCTTGTGCGCAATTTTCCTCTTTGTAAGGCTGTATACAAATTATTTGAAACTTATTACCAAAATTGAATCTGTATTTAATCAAGACTATGCCTCGTCGATGTTAAACAGTCACTGTTGCTCATGACTCTATTACAAATAATCCCCCCGTAACATTCTTTTGTATTTGTTTGGTTAGTAAACGTGTGCTTCCTGCATGTAAGCAGTAAGTATTGCAACGTGTTCCATGGAATAAAAGTTATTATGGTTGTGTCTGATGGAATAATTTTAGGACGGCTCAATCTTCATGAAAATTAATATAATTTTAATATAGGTCTTATTGCAAAGAAGGCAATATTTGTTCTATTGCATCGTGTAGCTGACGTCAAAATACGACAAAATATTTGATTAAATATTGCAAGATAGTACAATTGGCCTTATTCAAATGGTCCATCCTGCATACTCTTCATTAGTTGTTACATAAAATGCTAAAGATATTGATCTGCAAGAACTATCGCGGACAGGCTGTTGTATAACAGTTTTTTCCAGGCTTTTCGGTTTCATCATGTCGATTATATTATAGCAGATGCGCTGTAGGGAAACCGATATCACACTTCATTGCCGCTTTGCAGAGATACGCGATATAAACGCAGACAACGAGATTCTCGTTAAGTGTGGCCTGAAGGCTCTAATTAAAATAACAAACTGAAAATTCGCGAGTTTCCATCATTTATGGTAAGTTCAGCTGCCGGTGTAGCTCTATTACTCTCGTGAGCATTCATTTTCACGAGCGAACAGTCCACAGAAGTTGCACACTATATCCTTCCCCGTCTTTGTATATAAATGTTTCTGTAATAATACTTCATAGAGTTACCTTCACATAAGGGGCATGGTTCTTTTCAAGTGGGAAGCTGAAAGAAATTACCGCGAGCTAAAATAAGTAATTACGTAACACGTAATACGTAAATGTAGACCGATGAAAGGGAAGAAAGACAGCACACAATCTTCATGAATTGGGGGTTGCATACATCTAGGCGGGTAAGGAATAATCTATTTTCTAAAAATATTTTTGTTCATTTGTATTCAAGATCCAATTTTCTAAAACTTACGATATGCTTGAACTCAAATATGCGATTTTCAATATAACAATTATTCGTTTCTTATAGTCCGTAAAAGAAACTATGCAAGATATAACAGATATCTACTTACGATAAATACCTAGTAGATGATAGTATAAAAAAGAACTGTACCAAACAGTTAAATCGGTGCACGAGACTCTGAAATATTCTCAGTATCAATTAGGAGAACACTAACTTTTCGAGTAAGATATGTAGAAAGTTTCGAATGGTGTTTACGAGTTTATCTCGCAATATGTAGTTTCAATTCAGACACTGCATGTTTCAACAGCGAGACGCAAACTCACACTACACTACTACCGTCTGATGAAACATTTCAAGTGAAGGAAAATAATTTGGTCGCTACCAAATTGAACAAACTCTGTATATCGTACTCATATGTGCATATCGTGGCAAAAAAAAAAAGGAAGGAAGAAATTTATTCGCCGAAAATACAGGAAAGAAATTGCACGTTGGAAAGATCAAGGGGAACGTTTAGCGCGGCATTAGCGAAACTTAGACGAGGGCGGGCGCGATGATGCGGATCAGCTGAAAATAATAATAAAGGGGAAAATAAGTTGGTGATGAGAGGGTGGAGGGGGTGGGTGTTGGAGGAGGGAGTAACCGCGAAGAGGAGTTGGCATTTTCATCGAAAAGGAGGGTTAGTTCTGGCGTCTCGTTACAGTGGTTGGTTGCTGGAAGCGGGGATGACGCGGGGGTGGCGCGAGGTGGCGGGTGAAAATTCCCCGGAGGGTGAAGCGGCCCCGCCGTGTTTTTCGCCGATTGAATCAATTAAAGAGGAAAAACTCCCGGGGTAAAATATTCGAGACGTGTCCTTTCAGTCTTGTACCGCGAATACGTGCGTGCTCGTACGTCCGTACCAATCGAGACACCGACATGATGGTTCGCCTTCGGAATTGCTGGACCTCGTGGACTTTGAGCAATTACTTTTCCTCCCTCTCCCCCCCTCGTCCTGTGCCTCTTTCAGTTTCATTTCAATGTCTTTACTTTGTGCACGGTTCCAGGGTATGCGGAGAACGGCGTAGACGTTGTTTGGAAATGTCGCTGCGTTTGTGTACGCGAGACTCGCGACAATGCACACTTTGTTGCATTTTTTCTCGTTGCTGAGCAATGTATAGGTATGGTTGCAATGAAGGTCACGATGGAAGGTGGATTTAAGGCGTCATTGAAAGATACGATTTCGTAATAAAAGTTTGAAAACGGGAGTATCTTTTCATGGATTTTAGAATTCCTCGATTTTTCTGATTTTTGGGGGGCGGGGCAAGCAAGGTGTAACAAAAGGTTGGTGTTAAATTGGTGCAACATACGAATGATTTTTCCATCCGTTTATAATAATTCAATCCCATTGTAGATGTTACCATGCAATTTACTGTGTCAAAAAATAGTAGAATTGAGTAAGCAACCAATTCTGGTTAAACTTTCTTGATAAATACATTTCGCAAGACACTTTGGGCATTCAATATCCTCTGCGTTCTACTGCAATAATTTCTGAACTTATAAAACTCGAATTGAACCTTTAAAATTGATTGCCAATCATTTTCTACTCTCTAAAGTAATTGTTTATACCCAAAAAAATTACGCACCGCGATTATTCAAACTTGCGAATACGTCGCTTCGACAAAAACAGTCTCCAATGGAAACAAATGGAATGCTACTATTGTTCCGTTTTACCTCCACTTGAGTTTCCAACTAACAAAGTAACAAGTGCAAAAAAATCGTGCAAGGGCTTAATGCAATATTTTGTTACGTAACTTGAACAAAGTGCAAGGTTATCGAGATAACAGACATGTAATCTAATAAACATGTAGACTGAAGGGGAACAGACGAAGGGGGAGGGGTTGTAAGACAGCTTTAGACAACAGAGTTTAATCTCTTAATTACAGAGGAATAGATTCGCATACAGGCGTGCTAAAGTCGTTGCAAAGATTAGTGGTAACAGTACTCTGGTAAGCCCTCCATCCGGCTTGTTTGTTAAATAATATCACCGCTACTCGGATACAGGGTTGCGAAAGTATCTCCTGTTTCACTTGTATGCGCACGTCTCCGCTCAAATGTCTGTTCGTTTAAAGATACGATGCGCAACAACGTAACAGTGTAATGCACATTTTTATTTGAGTAATGAATAACGAATAAGAAATAGTAGCATGAGTTTAGATGTAAATGGTGATTAAATGTGGGACATAAATAAGAGTTATTCAATCAAATCATCGTGGGTCTTGACATGGAAGAACACTGATCCTGCAGCAATTATACACTTGGCTCGTAACAATGAAGTCCAGAGAAGTGTTGCTTTGTCAAGACTAGGTAATACTGACAAGGCTAAGAATAGATCACCGGAATTACACGCATGTACATCTTATCACAAATGCAGAATCTAAGGATTTGTGACGTAAAGATGACTGTAAAACGTACTCTAACTTCTAACCGATTGCCCGATGTATCAAAATGAAATAAGACAACAAAATATTCCAAATGTCTCCAAGCAAGCACTGAACAAAAGTCGCTATCTAAGATTGTAATAAACATTAATTTAATGTAATTAATCTAACCTAGAGTAATCACGCAATTAGCAATAGACGTCTAACAAACACATGTGTATAGTAACTGTGTATCCTTCAAGTTGTCGGCAACCCACAATGGTTCGTGCGACTTTAAATAAATAAATTAAAAAAGAGTTACTCAAATTAGTGCCAAGAATAATTGATTTTATATTTCTTACTTGTAGATGGAATTTTACTTCTAACTTTGATTTAAATGGAAAACAAATAATAAATAGCTTTTGGTCTTTTGTTATCTATTTCATTTTCCACAATGAGAAAATCATAAAATTAATAAGGTTATTTTCCAATGGACAGTAGGCAGTTCATGCTTCCTTCTAAAATTAATTGCTTCTCGTCCTACCAAATAGATTCGAACCACCTATTTTTCATTCGAGGATGCAGACATAAAGTTATATGCAAATAATAAATAAAGGGCAGCAAATAATAATTAAATTGTTATTTATCTGTACGCATATCAATAACAATTAATAACATCGCATTAAATAATTTATTTAGGCTTGTGCAAATGAAAAATAATTAATTCTGCATTTTATTCGAGCTCTCAAGTAACAAACAACATTCCATTTAAATAATTACTTAAATGAAAATTTATTTAATAGAGCACTGCAACGTATCCACAAGATTGTTTTGCTATTTTTTTCTCCGATTTTCACTCTGATTTCGTTTTACGTTACTCTCCCCATTTAATTTCTATCTGTTAGCTGTTTTCTTTTTTTCATTTTCTATTTTATGAAAAAATCGTACAAAACCTACTTGTTTATTGAATTATGAACAATTCTTCTCAATTGTATCTTCAATACATACTTTCGCCATGGTCTCCTATTTAGTGTTGAACGTGTTGAAAACGTTTAGGCGCAAATAGTAAAACTTTGAAAAAACGTTTATGAAATAAAAAATATGTTCAAATGAATAAAAATTGGATACAGCTTTAGTGTAAAAACAGATAAAGAGATAATTTATTATCACCCTATAATGAAGGGGAGCAGAAATATCTTCAAGTAAAATTAATTGCTTTATCGTAACTGCGTATTGAATTAAAAACTACTGTGCAATAAATCATCGATCACTTGCATACGCTAATAAGTACCGCGAGCTGTTTTAACGTCTATCAAAGTTCAAAGTTCAAATCCTTAATTATGTTATGGCTTATTTATTATGTCCAAGAATTATCGAAGCCATTCAGATACTGGAATCAAGCTTGCGTTAAATTTTCATCAGGTAATCTTACTTACACATTTATTGCTAATATCTTTATGGATATGTAATTCGTTCATTCGAGATTTTGTAATCGAGAAATATGGCTTTAAAATTCAATTAAAGGATTCGTTGTTTCTCTACCTTACTTTCATCCAGTATTCCTCCAACAGATGCAAACAACGATAAATTGTTCATTTATCACGACCACAACTTTACAGTCACATTATGTAGGATACACCAAGGGCTACGTATTTAAATTTAATTGATGGCACAAGAAACTATTGCTTTCTTTAGTAAGAATTCAATGATCTTGAAAATGTTAATGGACTTCCGTGCAATAAGTATCGCTGATTATCTAGTTACAATTAGATTGTTAGGTTTGCAGCTATGGTGATAGGACAAATGCGATAAAGTATTATCACTCTTGCAATTAAAAGCTTCAATGTGTTCAGGATAACAGAAACGACCGTGATCTTGCAAAGTCAAGTGGACCTCCGTGCAATAAACTGCTGCGAATCTATATTTGCGTTTGGATAGTTGGATGTACAGATAGATATCGTGAAGAGAAAAATGCGATAAAGTATCGTTGCTCTTGAAAATGACAGTTTCAATGTGCACAATTATTGTTCTTGCACTATTTACAAAGAATCACGGTACCTACCCAAACCTGGCGTCTTCATTTTGCTATAAAATACTTCTCCCTTATATTTTAAACGATTACTGTATAAGTTTTGTAGAGAAAAACACATGACGATAATTTCGAGATGCAGTTACAACTATCTGCAAACAATTAATGCAAAATTCGAAATATTAGATCTCATGTATATCTCAAAGTATTTCTATACGAATAAGTGGTGTCACTTCTTTAATATAATAATTTTGTTTCCAATACAATTAACATCGTAAATATCCGAGTGATGTAATGAATATTTTCGGTAGTGTATAATTTTCCAAATAATACATTGGATTTTATTGTTTCGTTTCGACGTTATTTGTGATGCGAAAGCAGGGGTTGGCAAGATTTAAGTACAATATTGTAGTTTTTGGCCTTTGTTTATGTAGCATGGAACAGCATGAATACAAGCACAAGTGTATATTAAGGAACTCCACTTACCCGCTGTGCTATTCAATTGTGCAGATTATTGTCACGAGTTTGCTCCCGTTTATTGTGTAACATGTGTACCTATCCCCTTGCATTGAATGTATCGTAGGGATAGAAGGATTTCTGATGCGAATATTATACGTATATGCGATTCGTGAAGTAACACACGCTCAGCTGTTACACTTCTGGTACAGCAAATTATTCGAATTTTTTCTACCTGTGATTAATTCTATTATAACCATTCGAATATATTTTTTACCGATATTTGTTCAAATGGTGCACAGTTAGTCACAAATGTATTCATTCATTTTGATATATATTTAATAGTACGAAACGATAGACGGTTAGATATATTTGTGACCAATTTTATTATTAAATATCATTTATAATAAATGCTACCTAGCGACATGGACTAATTTCCTATGAATTTGAATGTCTTAACTAATTTAGATATTCTAAAATAATAATTGTGTTTATATATATCTTGCAATATATCATTCTGTTATGCAAGGTTAAAGGTCTATATATTAATTATACTTTTCTTATTGCAAATATGAAAGGGTAGAGAGTATGAAAACTTTAATTTTGAGACGTTCAGGACAACCAGTTCTGGTTAAGGTTCTGGTTAATTCGGAACTTAACCGGAATTTAACGGAAACCTAAACCGAAATGGAGATCATCACTTTAATTGACAGTTAATAGATAGATCAATTTCCATTAATGTGAAATACATTTGATTAATTTTTCAAGTTCATTTTCTCAAAAAATCTAGTTCCATTCGAAGAGAAAAACTCTTAGTCGCTTTAATTTATCTTCAATCCAATTACGCCACAAAATTGTAACCCGAAATTGCATATTCTAATAAGAATGAGTCAACGATATTTATCCTCCGTGAAAAGAAAGTAATACATATTTAATGAATGACATGATCCGCACCTTTTCCTGTACCAAAGAAATTGTTGTCAATACGTTTACTCCACCAGCGATTATTACACGCCATTTGCGTGATAAAATTTTACGATTACGATGAAGCCACGGTTGGCAGGAAGCGAAGTACGTGCAATACAACGCAACGAATGATTTAGTGCTGATGATCGTGACCCAGTCACGGCTCGCAGCATTTCTCCGGTAATACTGCCACCTTTCCATAGGAAACAACTTGTTGTTTGCAAACGAAATTAATGGAACAATAGTTCTCCGTTGCGGCAAGACGTAGAGTCTCCAATTCTGTTTTACGATTATAGATATGCCAACGATGACCGCTATTATTCTCGAAAAATCCGTGTTCAATAAATCCTACGCCGATCTTGTTTCTTGCCCAGGCTGCGCGGTCGGTCAGGTTTTCCGGAGGGTTTTAGGGTGAAAGTCCTTTCGCTTTCCAATTTATTGTCGTCGGTCATATTTCTGCCTTCCCGAAATGCTTACACCCGGTTGACTTGCTGTATACGCGTGCACACAGTTGGTCAAAACACAGTAGTCGAAATTTTCGTGGTAACCTAGTGGCTTTCGCTGGAAGGATTATTGGGACGTCCGTCTCCGCCGGATGTTGCGGATATTTCTTCAGATTTCCTCGATTTATTCGAGATCCCTGGCGTAATCCTGAAACACTAGCCCTCTCGGAATAAGTATTTATGATCGCGGAAGCACATTGAAACCAACTGTTACATACTTTCCGAGGACCACGACTTTGGGGGACTATTAATGGAACGTGCCTCTTTCAATTGCGTAGCAGCCGCCGAAGTCATTCGAAATAATCGACTTCCTAATTTAACCCTTATGTTGGCAACCAAAATGGTCAACACGTTCGAAGCTTAGTTAATAAAAATATTTTGCATACACATGTTTTGAAGTTATTGCAAAGAATGGAGTTCTGGAGTGGTTTTGCGATATTTTATCCAGAACGTTCAAAAAGTATTAAAAGAAGTATAGAAATAGGTAGCCGGTTGCTAATATAAGGGTTAAACAAATTTAAATGAATTTATTGGAGTAGTTATATTAGATTTTATATATTTTGTAGTTCATAAATTGTATAGTCTGTGGTAGAAACAAGCTGCAATTAATGATGAATTTAACGGCTCTAATTCTCAAACGATTTTTTTCGTATGAAGAAACTTAACATTTTAAATAATTGCATAATAGTATACGCAAGGATTGGCTGCCTACTGTTACACATATTATCATTATATATATTGTATTGATATGTAATCGCGATTTACCGAAATCGACAGTGGTTTAGCGCAACGAAGCGCAAAGAATGCGTTTCAGTCTCTTATAAACTTTATCATGTTATGACGTCGAGAAAATAAAACGGGTTGCAGCTGAACGATGCAGGGGGTGACGATGTTCTATGGTATCACCGATGGTCCATGCATATGTAAAGATTCCTCGAAGGGGTTTCTTCTGTGGCACTCCGGCTACAGAGATATAAAGGGGCTTCCCTTTCGCGTGTACGTGCATTTGTTTTATGTAACCGAGTTTATGTCACTTCGCTCTGGCATTGTTCACAATCATCCGCCAGTGTTTTATATAAATCTTTAACTTGATTATACACAGGGAGCTTGCACATGAGAGGTCTCTTATTGCACTAGCTGATCGAATAATGTATCGCCCTTGCCGCCTTAAAATTGAAATTCTATTTAATCTATCATGTTATATTTTTCTCAAACAATTCTTAAATCTTCTTAAAATTTCTGAAAACATCATGGATCTGATAGTTCAAAGTCCATTTAAGTTTTGCAGTGTCGTATCAAAGTTTTCGTATCCTCTGATGTCCATATCATATAGTATATAATCTTCATTTCTTAACACTATAACTACCAAGCCAGTCAAAATGACTGGTTTCAGATTTCTTGCTTTACAATTATTAACTTATAGGTATTGTGGCAGCAATTTATGATGACTTTCAATAAGACAAAATGGCAATTGATCCAGTTCGTAATTTGTCCAACGTGTACTGTCTAAATAGCACGCAAACCTATCGGTAGTTCTAGTGTTAAAGATTATTCTTCATTTGAAAGTATTCCATTTCTTGCCATGATCTTCCAGTTCGTTTACTTATGTATTTATTACATTATTATTCGAAGCTTTGCGCATGCCTCGCGTAGGTTCAAATCTCGGAATGTCGTTGTTCATTGCTTGGAAAAAATACGTAATGGCTGGCAATTACCTAAAGATATTTTGTTCGTCCAATTGACAGAGGAAATAGACCGTTCCAAACTGAAACAACTACCGCAGGATTGCATGTGCAGACTATTCGAATCTCTACCAAACCGACCGATCGAAATTCTCGAAAACAGTAGAGGACTCGCACGCTGCCGAATAATAAAAGAAAACATAGCAATCGTGTCGCCAAGCAAAAGGATTATAACGTGGTCGAATGGAGTGGGGATGCAGCGAACGGAAAAGGTGGCGAAGGTAGAAAGAATGGATCGAAGGGTGGCGACAGTAGGAATCCTTGTTCGCGCAGGCAAAGCGCGTGGCGAAACGCGCCATACTTCCGAACGATGTCTCGAATGGACCGGTACGTGTTTGGATCGCTTTTAAGAGGGCACCGTAAATTTTGCGGCCCAGCAGGGTCGTAAACTCGAACCGAACCGAACAAACGGCTCTCGCGAGGTAGGGGTGCCACCAACCCCATAGGGGGTACGAAGCGCGCGCACGCCACGCCGCGCTGCACCACCACTCACAGCATGCCTCGAATACGCGTCCCCCTCTTCCTACCCTTCTCTTTCTTACACCCTTTACCGCTTCCTCTTTATTTCCCGGCCCATCAGAGAAAGTTCCATGGACTAATATCTTTTTACATTTCTATCGGTGGGCAGTCGGTAATAGACGGCTGAGATGTTTCAGGTCATCCCGCAAGTACCTACTTACAGTAGGACTTCGGTTAAACGGCTTAATCGTATGCGCGTTTCTTGTTCAGATTCGATTCAAGTTTCAATTATAAAGCTGCGGTGAGCGTATTCATGTTTTCGTATTTGTACGCTGCGCCTGTGAATAGAAACGGGGTAATGTAATGTGTATAAATTTTAATATTTATGGGACGCGTGGCGTGGATATTTATCAATTCAAGTTTCTGTTGCATTTGTTGAAGTTTTATTCGCGTCCTACATAGAGTCACTACTTTTTGTTTGGTTTGGTGGCATGAAATTAAAATGATGTACAGAATAACATACCGTAACAAATTGTGTGCGTTACTTACATCTGCTCAGTGCCAGCAGGAGTACATACTGTACTTCGGTGGAAGAAACGACGTTACTTATGCGGTGATCTAAGAAATTCATGTAGACATTTTTCAAGCTTGAACAACTTTACTCTTAAAATAGATAAACGAATCCCTCTTGCATGCTAGGTAGAGCGAACTTAAATATACTAAATTTCGCATTTTATTTAAGTCGAGCAATTATCCCACCTACCATTCGTTGTTTCAAAACTAGGCCTTCAGTATCTTAAGATATATTTATGCAATAACGTTGTATCTGACAATGAGTAAATTTCAGTTGAACCCTTCTATCTATGGCGTTTTAATTGTATCTCAGTTCCCGGGACGTTTAATCGAATAGTTATTCAGGACATACAGTATTCGTTAAGAAAAAGTAATTGACTAATGCAGTGTAAATTAAGTATAATAAAACACATAGAAGACGACTGTTCGTAAAGAGTGAAATATAAAGTCTGGAGGTCAAAAACTTCTTTATTGTTAAAACTTTCAGTTGATTAATCAATTAAGTCACTATTTTCATGGGTAAGCAATAGATGACAGTACTAACATTGTCATTTTTTCCAATTAATTTGTGAAAACCTTATTTATCACGGATTGAATGCTACTGGAGTTGCACTGGTTTGCTTCTGAACCCTCCATATTTATTACCGAGAACAGTGACTCCAAAAATTTGTATCTTGCGTGCAAGTTCGCAGAAAATGCGCAACAGGAAAGTGGAACGAAAATGCGAAAGCGAGTGATCGAGAAACTTCCGCAGAGGGGACCATCTCCCAGTTTTTGTTTGCTCATCTGTACAAATGCTTGTGTGGACGATCACGGTGTAATCAATATCAAGCGGGTAAACAGTTCTTTTGTTCGTTCAGTAAAGATCTATCAATCAATTAAGCGGAGACGAATCCAGCCCTCGAACCATGTTTCAAAGATGAAGTAATTAAACAATCGAAGAAAGATAATGAATAGGTGGGCACGAAGGTAAATTTTCAAACACTTCGTTGACTCGGAACTAGAACTTGAGCTTCGATTTAATATTGTAACCGGCTAGTGGTTGCATAAACAATGGCCGTGCGACTGTAAAAGTAAAAACAAAGTAGAAAAAGGTGGACGGGAATGATTTATTATATCTTGCAGAGGTTGCCGAATTTTCGGGGCAATTTTGAAAAGCTTCTCGCTCGCCGAACTGCGGTGACCGGCGAAACGACTCTTGGCTTACCGCATGTGTCATAAAAGTTTTTACGCTGTCAAAAATTTGGTGGAAACTCGGCAAACGAAGGAGAAAAGAGGAAAAGCGAGACGAGAGGTGCAGTACGGTAGCCGTTTTGTGGCCCTCTATAAAAGTTATACGATGGGTCCCAAACCGCTGTAGCGCTCCGAAAATTTGCCATCTTCGGATGATTTGTGACACTTCTCTGATCAGGCCTGGCCATGGTTTTCACCTTTATGTCTTCACTTTTTTTTTTCAAGACACCAACGCCTTTCAAGCTTGCCGATGCGATTTTTATGACGAAAAAAAGTAACAGCTTCGATTGATGTAATATTGACGCTAGACCATACAATTAAATGGCTGGAATATTGGGTCTATTATGATATTATTTACAACGAGTAATGAAAGGTTATTGCATAATGTTCCGGGATGTGAAACATGCACGAGACATTTCCGCTTATTAAAATCAATTGCACGAATGTTAGGAAATATTTATCCAGATGTTTGCAAATGGTTTGGAAAAAATAACGATGTACATAAAATTTGACGCAATGTATTGTCGTTACTTGGTAATTTATAGATATAGATTTTACTAAAAGAATTAGTAGGTATCATCTCTTCGCGTTATTATTGCCAAGGATGAATGAACAAAATAATAACACGTGGTATTATTAATTGAACGGATTGCGTTCGAATACTGTTACGTTTTTCATCTGAACTTTGTTACAGCAAATGTTCTGTACTTTATGTGCCTATTATGGAATTCTTCTTGAAGTTTACACAAAATCATTTACAGCTAAACACATTTGGGATCGTTGTTTTCCTCGATTTCTTTTTCTTTCAATAAAATTCAGTCTGGATTATTGTTTAATAAAAATCTTCTCTTTAAAAATCACAATTTGTATTGTTTCTTTATTAAGGAAAGACATTCATGCTGTCCTTATCCTTATGGGTTTGTCTGGTTCCCCTTATATCTGGTAATACGTATGCAATTTATTTTAATAAATCCCAGTGTCTCTTATCATTTCTGCGCCTATCATATCGTTAGAATACTTTTCTTACTCGCTGTATACCTACCTGTCTGTACCGCAACAAGTTTCCCCAGTTTGCTACCTCTGATGGAATTGAGAAAACGTCAAACAGTTGTTTTGTATGTAGCAACGTTTATGGGATTAATAACTATTTAAAATAATTACAAGTACATTAGTATCGGCTATGGTTCCGGGTTTACCCAGTCGCAGGGTAAACCCGCAAATATTAAACATATTTAAAATCATTATTCTTTTGCATTTATTTTCTTTTAAAAAACAGAATGCGATCTACTGTTTAGTCATAACATTCTTCTAGTAAATAGTTACCTCCATTTTTTTACATCAATGTTGAAGTTATGAGATTTTATCCTTAACTTTCCAGTTTTGCTCCCATTTCCCGTAATTCATTTAATTGGCCGGCAAAGAAAAACGGCGCAGTATCGCGTGGGGCGCTATCAGTGTCTTACGCGAGGCTGAAAGCATTGATTGATAATTTTTTAATGTTGAGGATGGTCAATATCTTGCCTGTCTCCAACAGAGAAACGTCGATAATTACGATAAGCTCTGTTTCTAAAGCTTTCTCTCATTTAATTCTCTAAATAATAATTCGAATTCGATCTCTTTATTCGTATATTGTTGAAAACTTATTTCATTTGTTTATTGGAAGGAAGTAATCTTCCTCAGTTGTGTGAAAATGTGTGAAATCGACAGAGCTATTACTGCCTGATAAATCTATGAAAGTAAACAGGGGGTGAAAGCAAGTTATTGAAAGTTTTCGTATAATTTTATCAAATTACAGACACACGATAAGTACCGGATTGGAAGTATTTTAAAGGGCGATTTGTGCAGCAAAATAAAACGAGAGTCAAGGATAACAATGCTTTAACTGGGAGTTTTTGTTTCAGCGAGGAACACTTTAAAAATTGGATATATTATAAGGAATATTAGGACGAATTTTGGAACCCAGACTTATTCGCGTTACACTGCAAAGCACACGTACATACGTGTATGTATTGCTTGTACAAAAATATTTTTCTACGCACTTCCCGTTTTGCACTTGTATAGAATAATAAGAATAATATTCTGCTATTCTATTTGTTCATTTTATGTTTATGTAGGTAATATCGTTATCTTTTTGTAATTAATGTTTTGTTTGCTTTCCATAATATCTACTAATAATCAGAAGAAACTAGTGTATCTAAGTCAATCCTTTCCTGGTGCGCAAATATTCTATAATTCTACGCTCTGTGCTGTTTTTTATCTTCAATGTTATTTTGAAATAATTACGCATTGGTTTATTTGAATAAACGTACGATTTCTTCCGAATTATTTCACTATTAAGCTATCGAACGAATTGCTTCTTTATCTCAATTTGTATTTTGTATTTGAATAAATGTGTCCATAAATGGTTCGTTGATTGTTTTCGTTTAAATGGTATATTTATCGCAGCAGAGATGTCTTTCTGCTGAAATATTTGAAGCGAGGATAATTTTTAGAGCAAACGCTATTGTATTATACAAATTTTCAAACTCTGTCTTTAACTTTCGAGCAGAACATCATTCTATGGTCAGAATGCCTGCTATTTTTATTTGAATGGATTAACGCGAATAAAAGCTTATTTACCAATGAAAACAAAGTTCCTTTGCCTATATTTATTCCTATTTTTAAAATAGAAATAATAAAGTAGTTGAAACGATTCGTTACTTCGAGTTGCTAGTTTTTGCTTACGTTGCGAATAAAAGCCCAAGCCTGGTGCACAATTCAGCGTATCAGTTCTTAATGCGTGCCAGCAATAGGAACACGTTATATCGTAGTGGAAGCTGTGTATGTATTATATCTGGCTGGTTTACGCTACGGGGGACAGCAATATTAACCGTAACTAGTAATACGATGACAGTGGCTGATGCGAGTGATCTGTGAACGGAACGAACATTTGCTCACGAGATTTAAGAATATTTCCCGAGTCTTTTCAGTTTTCAATGGTTTCAAACGTTGCACGTTCTTTGTAAATTACACGCGGATCGATTGTAAATGGAGCTGGTCGATTCTACGACGCGTAGTGAAAATAATTATATTGCGATACAAAAATATAATAATCGTCGTGGATGACATTTGCTCGCCAAGAGACAGCATAAAAGTCTAAACCGGAAACGTTGGACAGCAAGTGAAATAATTGTAATAAGTGAAAGGCGGAGATAAAGTCGTGGATCCTCTTTGCCACGATAATAAATTATCGTGCCAGTATCTGAGAAGGTAAGAAAAATGTTTATTAAATAATTGTAGCGCTTTTAATCATACAGAACGGAGCAGCCAGTTTGCGTGGGTTTAATTGCGCGCTTTGTAAAAGATCCGTGTTTTCTGGAAAGTTATTTTGAGCAGAGATAGAGTGGTTTCGAGGTAGAATTCAAGTGTATGGTCTATTTATTTTTCTATAAAAATACGTAAGACACATAGATAAGAGGTACACATAGTACGCGTTATTAGTAACGATATTTAATCAATTTTCTTGGTCTTCTTTGTTTTATACTTAACGCATGACGTCATGCATCACGTCATGCGTGAGTAGTTACTTGATTATTCAACGAGATCGAGCGACTACTTTGTTTGATTAACTTTATTTGCTATAGACTGGAGTTGATTGAGAAATACCGGAATGTAGGAAGTATTTATAATATCCTTCTTCATTGAACAAAGCTTGTTTCCATTATGTTAAATCAATTGCAAATATAACTTACTAATTTTGGTTAAAATTGTTAGATTTTCTTATTGAAAATCGATACAAAAATTAATGTTTCATAATCGTGTGCAAGGGGATACCTTATACTGCTGCTTCTCATCTCTGGCTATAAGGTTTTATTTATTGTTTATATGTATAAGAGGCGATAGGGCCCCGCACACAACCGAGAGTAGTCGTCGATGCTTTAGCTTCAGGGCTACTATATTATATTTAATAAATTATTATTTAATAAACCCATTTCGAATAAAAATTACTATATAGGTTATTATCTTATTATCTATTGCTTAAAACAATGCAATTTATACAAACGAAATATGTAAGCTTATGATAGCAGAATTCGATATTATCTTTGCTATGAATTTGAGAATAGATCAACATTAGGAAAGACTATGACGAAAATGGCCAGAGTTATTTCTGATACGAGTATAGCATAAGTACCTACACATTTTATTTTTCGACCTAGGGGGGCTTGGTGAATTTCATGTGAAATATGCTGCATAATAATCAATCTTGTAACCACTGAAATTATGTTACTTTTAAAAGAAATAAGTTATGAAACAGCGTGAAAATATTAATAAAAAAGCTTTAACGATACATAGGTGACTAATACTGCAACACGACCGCAATTTATTTAGTTTTGCAATAATCGCATCATCGTTGACTCCTTTCTGGAAGCAGGTAATAATAAAACCGACTCGTTAATAAAATTCTCGCTCGTAAAATAGAAACAGTGTTCCTGTTACGAAGATTGGGGAACAAATGAGCAAGGGTACAAGAGTAAGTACATTTCAATAATGTGTAACTTTCATTTTTTCAGAATGGAATTGCAACACGTGTCATTTAATGAACAAATGTTCGAGGCGGCGCTTCGAAGGAAGTTGTCGGACAAAACCGCCAAAGTCGTAAAGGTTTTGCCGAATTGTCTGTCAGAGAAGGGACTGAACTTTCTCAGCGATTTATACGAAATTTCTGTCACATACACGGCAATGTCCAAGAAGGGGAAAATGAGCCAGAAACGCACAATCAGCATGGTCATGAAGATCGAGCCGGTCGCCGAAACACCACGGGACTTGGTTCAGCAACAAAATTTATTTCACACCGAGTTGAAGTTCTTGCGCGATGTTCTGCCGAAGATAAAAGAAGCTGTCTATTGCCAGATAGGGCCGGAATTGTTTTACGGCTCCGACAATCCTCGTGTCCTACTCATGGAGAATTTGACGCAAAAAGGATTCGTTATAAAGGATCGCCAGGTTGGATTATCATTGGAGCAGTGCGCTTTGGCGATGCAAAAAAT
Organism: Nomada fabriciana; assembly: GCA_907165295.1. Classification (NCBI taxonomy): domain Eukaryota; kingdom Metazoa; phylum Arthropoda; class Insecta; order Hymenoptera; family Apidae; genus Nomada; species Nomada fabriciana. Next base: position 14,945,741 of record OU015689.1, read on the forward strand.
AGCCAAACTACACGCTGGATCGGTTTTGGTTTTCGAAAAGGTAGATATGTGTGCAGGATTGAACCGGAAGGACCGTCCTCTCTCGCGACTCTCTATCACATTAACTTGAAACGCACTTCTTCGTCGCCCTCTACCTTTGCATCGGTTTCATTTGTTCACCCATGAATAACAGGCCATAGCTTCCTGCTCGCTTCCATGCCTCGTGTGTAAAAAGTATACTTTAAAGCGTAGGCCCAATGAATGATGGATTTAAAATCATTAGATATGGAATATTCTCTTGTAGGAGTTTTATTTGATATCTAATTTTCAATTATTTACGTAGCTCGTACTAGCAATAATTTTGCGCTGTTAATATAATAAATATGTAGATGCCTATATCTGTCTATAGATGTAACGTGCGATTAGTTTGTTCGAAAATGCTGCAGAAAACTTCAATGCCGCGAAATTGTTGCTGCGATTCCCTGGTGGTATTTTTTATAGTAAGAAAGTTGTGAATCCTGTACAGTTCAAGAAAATTGCATGACGATCAGATGTAGCGGATCTTATTCGCAACATTTTTAGATACGACCATTAATATTGTTTAATTATTTGTGTCATATATTCATTATATATTTCAGAGTCGCTACTCGAGGTTGCATTGCTTTGTGCACTTACGGTTGCAAAGAATGTTGGAAAATTATAGGACGTACAGGTTGGTCCAAAATAACTGGCAATAACTTCATAGCTTGTAACTTCAAGAACTGCCAAGGAATTTGAATTACTTTCTTTTTCATGAATTAATAACACAAGTAGAAAACTTTGCAACACAGGTTCAAAGTGATCACCTTCATATGTAATACAAGCTTTTTAGAGTCTTCACCCTTGGCAATATTAAACGCTGTATTACTACAGTTACTTGAACCACCCTGTATATACTATACCAGTCTAGTTTAAAGAGTGCAGGCATGAGTATGCCTTTATTTCGTTGTGAAAAGCTGTTTAAAGATTGTATCTTTAACAAAAGTGAGCTTCATGTCACTGTAGCAGCATAATTTTGTCAATGACTGCATTATTCTCACTTATGTTGCCGTTGTGTAATTGAAATTTCATATCGATTTAAATTTTTCTCTCGCCCCCGAACTCTAACTTTTAGAATAATGTCCATTTGACTGGATTTACAGAATCCAGAGCTGATTCAATCTTTCACAGATACTGGCATCGTATCGAGCAGTTGTCCTAAAAGTTTCCTGCGGCTGATCGAGGTAAGTGTTTCGCGCGTAGGACATCGGATGCGAAAATGGTCGGATGAAAGGTGTGCAAAAGCGGCGGAAAAATTGATCAAACTGTCCGGAGACATTGGAACACGTTGCACCGACGCGTACAATTATGATCCAGCTGAATTCTGCGTGCTAAATCACGGAGATTGCTGGGTGAACAATATGATGTTCAAGGAAAATGAAAAAGGAGAATCCGTGGATATTTTATTGGTAAGATTATATCGCATTCATGTTTTTCCATCGAGTCAATAATAACTGAACGATTTTAGATATCATCCCTTAATGACTCATCTTGCATAGAATCAGTCGCAAAAGTGCGCACGCACCCCCCAAAATTTCGTATAATTTCAAACGATCCAAGGGTTTGAAAATATCCACGAAATATTCTAACGATATCCACTTTTCATTTCGAGCGATAAACGATTCTCTGTCCACCCTGTTACATAAACTCTTGAATTGCCTTGGAGTATCCAGTATTTTAAGATCAGAAGTTGCGTGCAGATGTTTTTATTCGATTCGCTGTTTCACATTTCCCAGGTTGATTATCAAATGGGCGTCTACACTTCGCCTGCTATAGATCTGCTATACTTTCTGAATATTTGTCCCGAGTACGATGTAAAGTACGATTGCGACGATTACCTTCTGGAGATTTATTTGACCGCCTTGCAAGAAACGATGAGAAATATCGGCTGCAAAAGAGACCCGCCGACGGTCCAAGAATTGAAGGAGTCGATATACAAAAGGAGAATATACGCGGTTTTCTCTGGGATCGTACTCTATTTGCGAATGATGGCAGGGAAAGAGGACACGGAAGATTTCACCGAGGTGCTGAAGAATTTGGCAGGTGAAACGAAAATGGACGTTTTCCGTAACCCGGACGCTGTGAAATTGGCGCACAAAATGGTCCCGATCATGAACGAGAGAGGCTACTTCGATTAATACTGCCAACTTTGTAATAAAGAAAGCATTATATAATAATAGAAAATGTAATATCGATATTTCAACGGGGCACTTTGGTAACGCACGATAAGTATTGGACACTGGATTTCTTTCCAACTCTTTTTTCTTCGCCGTTCTATTTTGATGCACCAAAAGTGTCAGCGATCTTTAAGATTTACTTTGCACCATAGCGAAACATTTATAAAATATAAGGTAAACCGTGTACAAAATATTAATTAAAGAAAATCTCATTCCCTCAATATAAAATATTTCTTGCGTTTAGACTGTCCTCGACATTAAGGTGTTGATATTAAGGTGTTCCACGGTTGTAATAGTATTGTACACGAGAATCGCAGAGAAATAATAAACAATTTCACAAGGCATCGTGCAAAAACTTAGAAATTCGACCCGTTTGTCGCCAACTGGGAGGGTTGGAACGTATACAACTTCTCGTCGGAAAACTTATTTGCAAACGTTGGTCCATTTAAAGCGAAAAGGTCCATTTGGGAAAAGTCAGTCGCACGGACACAGACGGTGAACTTTCGAAAGGATCCTTCGGAGGCGAACGTGCGGCCTTGGCGGTCAGCCGGTAGCAATTGATTTATTGTAGGGCAGTAAAGCACTAGGCTAAAAGGTCCCCGAAAGCATCGTCTCGGTAACCTACATCGTGAACAGAGAAATTGTTGTGGCAAGCCTCGATGGGGTGGCCATTGCCTCGAGGAGAATCTCTCTACTACCGGGCAAAGAGAAAACGCGATGGAACAACAGTCATCGCCACGAGAGAGTCTCTGTCTTCTGTCTGTTCAAGGTATTCGTCAAAAACTTCTCCCTCCCTCCTTAAAACCTCCACCACTGTTTCTCACATTTAGCCTACTTGCTGAACTCGTCTTCCTTTCTTGTTTGCACTGACCTGGCCGATGCGCGTCGCTGTGCCCTAGTCTTCGTCGGGGGTACATTCGTAAATCATAGTAGAAAGGCGAATCGGAGGAATACGGTAGCCGATTCTCGGTTCTCCGCACGAGGTTTGAGAAAGTTCGGGAGAGGAAGAAGAAGATGCGTCGAGGGTGAAAATAAGGGATAATAGAAAAACTAGATATCCGTGAAGTATTCGGGTTAGTCGGTCGTCAGTGGCAGAAAATTCCAGTAGCTGGCCGCGATTAGTTACGAATTGCCCTGGAAAAGACGTTAAAGTAGAAATCCTGCCCCTTTTCACGTTTCTACTGACCTTGTGCTTGGAATGACATGTTGCACGTCGAAGGAGATGCGGGAATGTTCGTTGCAAGGAAATGCGTCGTACTCATTCGTCGGTAATTAGATAAACCAGGAGTATGGATTATAATGGAAGGTAGGATTATATTTTTTAGGATGATGATGCTCCGATGGGTTTTGATAAAGCGGTGGAAGAATTTTTCGTTTTCTATAACGGTGAAAGATATTTGAATTGGGCTAGCAAGAAGCAATGGGGTGGAAATAGGTTCAATAATTTCATGAAATCAAAAATTGGATTACGAGCATGCTGATGTAGAAAAGAAGTAGACAATTATTTAAAAAAATTTAAAAAGGAAGGTTGTCTCACTAAATATTAATATGAAATTTGATGTTAATACCTTTATAAAATAAATAGAATTTGCAATTTTGTAAAAACTTCTGTAAATTCTCCGTAATATCTAAGTACATTATTTAAGCTTAAAATGTAACATAGTCTAATCTTTGGCATTCTTCTAAATTCTTTTCTTAAATACATCCTGCCGTTTTGTTCCGCCCTGTACAAATTTTCTTTTCCTAAAAATTTTAATTTTAACAAATATTTTCCGACATTTCTCGTGTAATTCAATTTTGATGCTGATACGTGGTTTTGTTTAATTAATGAACATGCCTATGGTATTGCTGTCAATCGTAATAAACATCGTCGGTAAGGAATAATTTTTTCATAAAATATTGGGGAGGGAGACGAAAATTTCATCAATGGAAACATGAAATCGTTCGAATTTGTCTAGGGGTTTGATAATCCCCCGATTTTTTGGTGCTCCGTTTTACTACGCATTAGACAACTTATTTGTCAACGTCCTCTACCTGAATAAAGCCTGTTTCTGGCAGGTCTACCAGAAGAAAATGGTTTTAAGCCTGGGAACGCGTCTCGACTTTCGTGCAGTGCGATTAATATATTTGAAATTTGAAATTTTCCTTTATGCCTTACCCGCGTAAGGAGAAAAATCTACTTTTTCATCGATACAAAGGGGTTAACATTTAGAGAAAAAAAGTAGGAAAAGGCGGAGAAAACGCTTTTGACTGACGGCGATGTCAGACGGACCAAATTGATCCTTTGACACCTAATATATCGTTTAATCCGCCTATTATTGCATTCGCCCGTACCTGTTCGTAAGGTTTAATAGAGAACATTTTTTGCTGTATACAATTTGAAAAATTGTTATACATTTCGGAGGTATGACAGTATAAAGAATTTCTGGTACATAATGGGAAAGGAAAAAATAATGAAGGTTAAAAGTTGTACGTGTTACGAATTATTTAATATATTAGGAACCCAAAACTTGAATGAAGACAGTAAATTCTATGTTTCACAAAGTTGTCAATAACAATAAAGAAAATTCTTTTCCTGAATTGCGCGATAAATATGTTTGTGTGGTGCGCTTGCCCCCTAAATACATAGCAGATGTTTTAAGAAAGGGTGTGGGGGTGTGATTATTCATTCCAAAAGTAAATGTTATAAAATTTAGTTAAACGGTTTTACCGAGCACGCAAAGCGATTAAACTAATATTCTAACCATTGCTTGAAATATACTGTAGTTTCCAAGACATAGAAAACAGCCTGCAGGAAAATAGGGAATTGCACCTTAACCTCTTAAGGGCCGTTTTCACCTTGAAGAATCAAAAAGTAGCACGAAGAAAAAATTACCTGATGCTTCTGCCGAGGTCACTTGGCAATCGGGCAAAGCTTCGTCAAAAATTAGAATTGTCGGGGAACCGAATGTCTCTTGCCATTCCAGTATAAAATGCATAACCAAGTTCTGCTTGTTGAAAACAATTGCATGAATTAATATTTATTCGGAAGCACTATTCGTAGTACACTATAGTAGTACACTATAGTAGTCTATTCACTCAGATAATGCGTTCAAATTTTTTTCAAAATATTAAATGGTATAAATACGATTTCAGACAACATATTGCGATTTCTTGAGAATTCATGGATACAATTGTTACCAAAAAATTAATATGAAGCTAGAAAAATGATTTCCAAGGCGTTAATGTTGCCGAAGGTGGACAAGCAAAATATTAATACATTGCAATCGAGTGGAACAAATATTCAGCATTGACCGTGGTCTAAAAAAAATGTTATCAATTTCACAAGCAGTTGCTAGACAGATATCTACTAATGTCCAGGAAATTTATTTCAATAAACCACAGTGCTCTATGGGTACCTATACAATTTATATGCGTCCAATATTAGACTACTGTATCGTTCAATTACTTTTGTTACGCCCTGTATATCTTAATCATCATCACCAGCGTGACATATTAATTGTACTTAGGCACATATCACGACACTATAGAATTTACGAACGATATTAGGCGAAGCACCTTGAAAGGTCCCCATCTAATACGAATCCTATTGCAACGAGCAGCTTTTAAAAAAGAAGAAAATGAAAACCACTTATCAATATTATCCCCGTATCCCTGAATTCATACGGGCGTATTTACACCGGAGGGGCGTGCAATTTTGGCGTACGACGTGTAAATACAGACGTGTCATTCGACAACAATATACCCGTGGGATTCAAAAGCCTGCTCCCGATGTCAACGACCACATTATTCTGAATTTTTCGATGGTATTCCGTGACGACGCGGCGTCGAGTAAATTATTGCTAAATGCTGTACCGGCGGATGTCAAGATGCGGGTCCGGTTCGGGTGGTCGTGGGATCTTTCGGTGTCGACCCTTTCAAAATACTGGAATGTGGAACATAATCTTGTTAATCACCGCCAGACAAAACAAAGCACAGAAATCTGTACGAAGGTAACATTAATGCTTGCAGCGTATGGATTCGACGATTTCTGGCTGCGCGAATGCTTTGCATTTCTCTTCTACCCCTTTCTTTTTCACAGGTCGGTCTTGTTCGAACAAGCCCTTGTGTATATGTATACGTTTGTTTGCGTTTCGCACTTTATTTGTTCGTATTATATTATATTTGCAGATAGTAATTATTATGAGCTACGGTCTCGTATGACGAGGCAAATAATTATTAGCGTTTTATTTGAATTCAAATTGTAAAACGTATTGGTGGTATATTTTCGTGAGGTCAATTTTAAACTGCGCGATATAGGTAGTGGTTACCGTGGTTATTTTATTATAATTTATTTCGTAGTGCAACTTATACATATACTGCATATTTTTGTATTGTGACATATATTCAGTAGGCATAGGTATAATATTTATGAAATGCGATGTATAATATACAGCAGAGTAGATGCATAGCTATTGGTACTTACCTATGTAGTATTTTTATTACTTCATCAGATCAGAATAGTTCGTTTAATGTAGTTGTTTCTAAATTCAGACAATTTATTGATTAAATTAATTAAGTTGTTCGTAGAGTTGTTAAGATGTTCATTCAACATTTAGCAGTTTATGAAGTAGGTACACTTTACGTGACTTTCTGTTTTAACAAATATACTAGAAAAGAGCCACTATGTATTAATAACATTTATAAAAATTCGTCTTCTTCTTGAAACATTCCCGCATCGAAAAATTCTCGCAGTCGAATATTCATAAACAGATCGGTTTTGTACTCTCACTTCCGCAACGCTCAATCGAACGATGCAGAAATATGGTTCCGAACATTTAGTTAAGACCAACGAAAATTTATGAGGGTTATTGCAAACAACCATAAGAATCGACTATGGTCCCACGGCACATTCAAGCGAATGTTCGACGCTGCGTTGCCGTGGTTCTACAATGTTTTGAGAATCTGCGGCCGCAGTAGCATTGAACGTAGACCGAGCAGTCTCGGCGAATATTCCCCTGGACTGCCTGTTCGTAAGGATAGTAAATCATGAAATATGGATTTATGGGTCAATTTCGTGCGGCTGGAAGGTATTGCCGACCATCCGACGCTTTCTCCTGGCCATGTCCTCTTTCACTGTTCCGTCTTACCTTTCACGAAAGCCTTGCACAAATTGTTTAGGTATACTTGCATCGCCATCCTTCCGCGCACATTTTGACAGGCGACATTCTTCTTCAACAATATGTAGTCGCGTGGTACATGCGAGGCGATTTTGTAAATCGGCCAGGACGATCAGTAATGTAACCTTTAATCGACAATCAAATAATTCTCCATGATTCGTTAAAGCCTGGATGGTCGAAATTTATTATTGTTTATCAATTTGTTTATAAATTTATATTGCACAATTTAATTCAGTAATTGTATCAATAACTGGGGTAACAACGAGTACGATAGTTCCTTCGTTTATTCTTTAATTCAAGTTCGGCATTGTTTATTGGGAATACATAGGAAATTGTGGAGAAGGGACGTGTGGAAGAATGGCGGTCAGTTAAGTAAAGCTGTCCAAGAACAAATTATTTTTTTAACGGACAGCCTAATGTATTCTTTGGTTCGTGACAAAATATGAAATGTATTAAATTAACCATTTACAAGCGACATTAGGAAAAATAGAAAATGAGCTTTGAACGGTATTCCCCCATGGATGGGGTTTCTTTCCTGTGGGTTTTAAACTGGGAAAGCAAATCGTACGTTTGTTTATTGCTTGGATATTGCAGTGTTTATTGTACACGATGTTTTAGTAGCATGGGTACGAAGAAATTGGGGAATAAAATGAAATAAACTGTAAATGTAGTGTTTGAAAAGATATTAAAAAGTCGGTTACGATAGTTCATCTCAGTTATGCCAGAAATTTTTCATGTTGGTAACTGTACCACTGTACCATTCTTTTAAATCTCACGTTGACCCAAAAAATAACATTTATTCGGATTGTGCTATAAATCCTTGCCCGCGAAGTTCGACCGGTATTCCCCCATTATTTTGACCGTCATTACCCGACGGTCACATTGTATAAACAGCCCGAAGTGTAATAAAACTATTTCGCTAAAATAGCTAATATTGTGTGGGGCCTAAACGGTATACCTATATATTATAGGTGAATTATGGAGCTTAAAACAAAATAATAATAATCGTAGCAATATTTACATTTCATAATTTTCCTCAAGAAATTGCAACGTGTCATTGTTAATTTCAATAGCGAAATAATGTAATCTCGCTATAAATAAGTTATGATTAAGAAATGATTGCTTTAAAACATGTTATAAATTTTTGGCTAATCGGTATTCCCCCGCACTTTCCTATCTGTCTATGTATACATACCTATATGGTGTAGAATATGTTTGTACAATTAAGCTGAGATGCAGGTAATCAAAAGTTAAACTAATTATCTTCACTCTATGCAATTTTAATTTCAGCGCCAACGCATATTTTGCTATTTCACTTCTCATAAATAAAATAAGTTGAGACGGTATGATGCGCAAAACTTGGTATCACTACTTAATAGTGAGCTATTTCGAAAGCCACTCGAATCGATTCCACTTCGAAATAATTCCTTCATTTCTAATAAGTAGCACCAATTTACGCATTTAATAATAGTTGCATTCCACAATATGTACTTATTTGCGTATACTATATACAGTCGAACCTCGATAACTCGAATCTCAAGGGAAGAGAACACAGGTTTTGTGTTATCTAGTGTTCGAGTAAGAGAGGTTTACCACACGAAAATTCGACTTATACGACGGTTAACTTTCCGATTTGCGAGCATGGAAAGGAAGGCAAATTAAATTTTTTCTCGCGAATTACATTTTTATAGTATACATATAATAAACGTAAACAGAAGACTAGGTTACTATATATGTACCGACGAAAAACGATTAGCTCCCATGGATATGCACGTGGTCATTTTACATCTTACGTTTTGAGACGATCCTAACGGTTGAAAGGTTGGAAGCAATTAAATGATTTCTGACTCAAAGTTATAAACTTCGAGTTGCAGAGGCAGCAGCGATAGAAGTTCGACTTATAGAGGTAAACCTCGATTACTAGAGGGTCGACTGTTCTAAATTCGAGTTACAGAGGTGAAATGATGGATCTGGACACGTGGCAAATAATTCGAGTTAAAGTTAGTTTTATTTCGACTTATAGAGGTTTTTGCAACGGAGCGGAAGGGAACTAAGGAAATTTTCGAGTTGTATAGGTTCAAGTTATCGAGGTTCTACTGTGTTTGAAACGAAACATTAAAAAACAATGCTTCTGACTTATATTTCAAAAGGGTAGGGTACTTGACCCATCTCGAATTCGTGGTAACGAGGTTCACTATGAACGCAACATTTACGACACGTGGCAGATTAATAAGAGATACTAAATTGCGAACAATGATGACGCCTGCGTGACGTCTACATTGCACTGTTCATCAGAGTGCGTTACACTGTTTTACTTTACAGAAACAAGCACGTAACACGATGTGTGTTGCAGACGTGATTTCTCTGTGAAAGGCAGAAGCCAAATGCGATTATGATCGCTGGGGACACGGGCAGGGGTGTGTTATAATAAAAAGAGAGTGCTGTTACAGAACTCATGTCGTGCGGCACGTGGCGAATCGTGTTCTGATATTGTATCGCTGTCTGCCACGTGACCATCACTTTATAAATATATCGTATCATACACGGATAGCTGTGGATCGAAGAACGCGTCCGAATTTATGTTAGACCCTTAGCAAACGATTTACAATCGCATGCAAAAATTACACTTTTCCGACTATAACGCAGTGATAAGTGGCAAATCGTGAAACTGTTAGCTATACAATTTATTATCTACTAAATATGTAGACGATCTTGTACACCCCTGCTCAAAAGTTTGGAGCAGCCTTTGCTTTTTGAGCGAAACAAATGTTTAACTAGAAATGCTGCAGTGATATATTAAAGTAACATTACGTCAACTACTGTTTCGATATTATCGAAGGATAATACATATTATGAATTAAAGTTTTATTTACTCAAGAAAGTCATTATTTCTTCAGAAGGGGTGTAAAAGTAACGATGGATTCATAACAGGTCGCCGTATTATTCTGCTTGGAAACTAAAATTGTAGATACATACTTAGCAAAGTAACGGGGGCATAGACGATATGATAATGCGGGTTATTTAAGGGCATACTGGGAACGTTACGAATTGCAATAAAAATAAAGGTAGACCAGCGCAAAACATTAACCTGCTTGTGCTTAAGATCTTGCATGTGAATAAACTTTATTATTAAAGTCCACTCAAGTCTATCAGTGTTCCTAAAAATATGAAACATGTTGGAAATTTCGGGTGGTTCTAATACTATGGCTGGAGGCTGCAATGCGTACAGCGAATCACAGATTTCCAATCTTAAGATCTCTTTACAATATTTTATTTAACGGCTTAGCTTGCATTGCAAACCAGATTATACTCTACAAAGGAATGAACAAATGTTTGGACCACTATATCGTCGACATTGGCTTTCAAAATTTCCGTACCAGCATGGCAATTTGTCCCTTCCGATGTATAGGTACGCCTATTAAGCTAACGATATCTCGCAGATGAAATACTGTAACGAAAGGACAAAGTACAATAGGTGTAGCCTGTACCATTTGGTCTTTAAACTGGCGAACAAAGTGGATCAACATGGTCGAATCGTGAAAACAGGAGAGTGCCTGACGTCGTACATACGTGTCTGTTAGGGGTGTCAATTTATCTAGTGGAAGTCCAGTTTGTCCCTGTTTGTTTCCAGGAGAGCTTTATTTGCAGCACACAAGGACCACGAACGACAGCGACTGCTCGAGGGTGACGAAGTGGACTGGAGGATAAAGCCCATATAGGAGCGTGGAAAAGTGGACGCTTCGCGTTATAACGACGTCCTGATGCCAGCTTCTTGTTTCAGAGAGGAGAAAAAAGGTCGGTAACGAGGCACGACAACCGTAGAAACAGCTGTTTGACAAAAGCTCCGATTGAGAAACTCCTGCCCCCGAGTCGCCAATGTTCAGTTTGAACGAAAATTCGCCCGCTATTGCTAAAAAATTGCAGTTCTCAGCGTTTACGTATCTTTTGACAATTTATTGCTCTCCTATCTTAATACAAATTTCTAACAATGCTGAAAAATATCGATTCTTTATACATGGCAAGTGTAAACAAGTCAACCGAGGTCCTTAAATTGAGATCGTACAAAAAATGATATTGAAAATGATTCGGATGAGTGACTTCTCTAAATTTTCGGTGGATATTATTTAATATAAGTAAATATTTGTATGTTTTTATTAAATAGAAGTAAAAGTTGTAGCAGCCAATTTTTGTGCACGTAATTTCACAATGTTGCATTCTGTAAACGTAAATAATTTGTTATTTGTTAGTACCAGTTGTTATTTTTTTACAGTTCACTTTCTAAATACTTCATCATCTTCATTAACACGTGGCTGAGCACCTCAGTTGTATCTTCACGTTCAGACTGAAAGGAAAGTCTACGATTTAACAATTGAAGAGATTACAGCAAGAAGGATGCAGCTCCGTTTTTGTCAGTTATTTTAACTACGACGTGTAATATACCCAAGAAAAAATTACAAAGCGTTTGGCGCAGGTGTGATGTAATTCCAATGACAACTGAGCGATTTAATACAATTTTTTGACCTGCACGCATTCAGACCAATAATTATATAAACAGTTTCTTCTAATCTACTCGAAGTTGCAAACATGGAGCTGCACCCTTCTTGCTGCAGTGTCCTCAATGGCAGTCTACAAGTGTTTGTGTATTTTTGTTTTAATTTAATGTTCTTTGAGTTAGCTGTAAGCATAATAGCTTTTTATGATAATTAGTATTCATTCCTAAATAGAGAAGTATTTTTCCTAATTATTTCATTAATGTATCATTAGTTATTGTAATGTGTATGGTTTTCATTTATTTGTGCACTACAGAGACACTGGTTGACAACGCATTCGAAATATTCACGGTACCATTATGATAATATAGCGTTGAAGATATCGATGATAAATTAGAAAACTTCAACGCACCACAAGTATACTAATAAGTAAGGAGTAGGGAGATTTTTCTGGGGGGCTCAGGTGTTTATAAATATATGCGTGCAGAGCGACAGACGACACACACAGAAAGGAAGAAGGAGGCGAAAGGCTCAACAAGCGTGCGTTGTCTAAAGTAATTTTTCTGTTCTTTGTATTTACATATATATTCAATAAATATTTTGTTTATTTATATTCCTTTAAATAAATAACCATAACATATAGAAACATTCGTGTGGTCACGAAACTAATAGAACCACCCTCTATTATTCAACCAGTCCTAATTTCAAATGCCCATACCAAGTAATGTACATACCTACTTTTTTCGATTGCCAAATTGCCTTGACCAAACCAAATTGCTTGAGAACCGCGAAATGGATATTGCAACACTACCTTTACTAGTTTGGGTTGTAAAATTTGACCAAATTTACAACCCTCTGTACTCGCTTTAAATAATAGTATAAAATATCCACTATGATAACACGAATAACATATGCAGGAATTTATCAGCAGCAGTGAAATGTAACAATTAAGTGTCACCAATTTTTCATTCCTTTAACAGAATGATGGCGGATAACGATTGGCAATTGTATTATACGAATGAAGTTGTAGTCGAAGTTGTTTCAGAAACCGCAATGATTCGATGAAATAGTATGGGGAGCACATAGAGATCCGTAGAGGAGGAGATGAAATGGAATGGAAAGAGATGGTTATAAGTGTAAAGTAGGGTGCTGGCAGGGGAACTGCGTATGTTTAGCGCACGTGCGACTGTTACCCGTGTATCGGGTGCAAACGGGGCACGAAACCCCAACAACAAGGGTGAGAACATGCCGCATAGACAAAATGTGACATCCGGACTGAGCAATTCCCAAGGTTTTCGAGGACGTCGCATAACCCATTTACCCCCCGTAGCGTCTTCGTGTTTCGTCACCTTCCACGTGATTCTATTGTATTGACTCCTTTTTTTCACGATTGAAGATGAATTTATGTTTCCATTGAAGTAGCATGTGATTTTACAAAATTTATAAGCAAGTAATATATTTATAATTATTTTATGCTAATATAATTTACTTATTTTTTTTTGTAAAATTGATTTCTGTAATGCGAAAACGTTTCATTTCAAAACATTAGAATGAAAGTAGATATTATTAGGATGGGGCATCGGGACTGATTTTAAGTTATACATTTTTAGATTAGTAATTAAGTGCTGAAATATATAAATTTTATCGTTAAAAATTAGATATGCTTAACCTTTGATTATAATTATTTTTATAATTTAATATAATTATTAGAACTTTTACATGATTCACTTCAAAAAACTATTTCTTTCATCATGAATCCTATAATATCTAAATTCCCCCGATCTATAGTTAACAAAAGCTGGTAAGCCAAACAAACAATTAAATACTAATTTCATTCGCCGAGCAACTAAATAACTAAATAAAAATGCAGATCAAATTTTGATCGCCAAATCAATACCGGTAATCGCAATTAAAGTTTGCCTCTATTGCCTCTTCGAACAGAAACTCGCGTCGTATCGATAATAAAATGGAACGGATTGGAACGGATTGGAAAGCGAGTAAAAGAAAGAGGAAGGAAGAATGGTCGATGGAAAGAGACAGAAACAAAGGGCGAGGACAGGGGTTTCTCGTAGACTGTAGACGATTCTACCGTATTGTTTTCGTCGAGAAGAGAACAGGACAGAGTTTCACCGCGATTGCTGTAACAGCATCGGCGTGATGAGAGACGCGCGTATCGGTAATGTAACCAATCACCGGGGTGAGTCTGTCTGGCTATAAAGCTCGGTACCAAACCGGTGTTGGGTCGTCTACCCTCGGCGTTAGTTCGGCTACACCCGGTGCGAGTTGGTTTAGCCTCGGCTCCCCGTAACGAGGAGTTTAATGACATCGTCGACGTCCACGTTGGACACGTGAATGTCAGGAGAAGTTTCGCCCTCTTCCCCATTTTCATGTATCTATGTCTAACCGTTTACAAATTTCACCTTCCCGCCCAGAAGACAAACTGACTGGCTCCGTTAAATAAAACTGACAGACCCCGTTAAATCAGAGGTAGAGAACATTGATGGGCTTCAATTGAAGCCACTTGTTTTGTTAAATTTTCTTGCTTGTTACGCTGTCTGTGACGTAAATGTTATTTTTATTACTCGTCGTAAGTTTTATTAATGAATAACGAATATCTACACTTTTGTTTAGTTATTTATTTATTTATTTAGGGGTATTAACCCATTAGTGAAAGAGTAGTTACATAAGAGGGTAGAGAAAACGCAGAGTGTTAGGACAAAGTATTTAAATATTTAAACGCAGACAGCAATTAACATTCCGCAAAGATATCTCAAGTGATGAGGATGAGCAGTTAAACGTGTTGCATGAGACGTGAGCGGTGTTGGCGTTAATAAACATTCAGTTGCAAGGATTAAAGTAACCATACAATAATGAAAATAATTCAAAATCTCGTAAGATTCGGGATGGAACATTGAATTTAAATTTCGTAATGATATCGGGACGGTTTCTCAAACCGTTTAGCACTCTGTCAACAAAAAGTTTATCCGCTATCTTTCTTCTATGTTTTAAAGTATGTATTTAGGTTTAATTTATGTGAGGTGCAGTCATAGTTGTGCGGGAACTGGGGTTGGGGCATGCCATATGATTTGCGGCTAATCGTAGGAATTTATGTTGAGACACTTCTGCAGTATTATACGAAAAAAGCAGAGAAAGTCGGTGGACTTAGAAACACCGTCCTTATTTTAATTTTGCGCGCATTATTGACACAAAGAAGTATTGCAAATTAAAGAATTCAGGGGACGAATGTGCTATGTTACAAACACGAAGTTTCGAATCAATTGCGTTTAAAGTTAATCTACCCGTATTTTTTATTGAATAGTACTATGTCTTGTAAATCCTATCCCTTAGTTTAGTATATAAAAAACAATTGAAAGCAAAGCATCCTGCTGGGTGAGGATGTTACGAGTAAATCAGAAATCATAACACTTTTAACTACCAAACAAATTACTTGCTGATATTTAAATAAATACAGCGATTTCTGTATTCTGTGAAAGAACAGTGTGAAATAAGGTATTTTAAGAAGGAACATCTCGTACCACTTTTACCTGAACCCTTCAATTATATTTTCAAATGAAACTATCGTATTTATTAGTATTAAAAAAGTGGAATCAATTAGAATGGTTTTTTCAAATAAGATATTTACTATATACAACAGCAACGTAAAGCTCTGCACGTCTCATTACGACAAATAGAATTAATTATTAGAAATTCATAGAAACATAAGTCTCAACTATGAATGACACAATATACACAGTCTTTTTGAATGAACAACAACGATTAGTTTGTTTTTACACGTCGCGCCGCTCCGGAAAGCTGAATTCTACGAGGGGTGACTTATTGTTAGTGAAACTTCCATTGTTAGAAATCGGTCAGGAATGTTTCAACGGTGTTAATTTGGAAAAAAGGGCACGTGCTCGATGCAGGATCGTTCTGGTCCCCCGTGGTTAAAACAGTAAAAAGATGGGCGAGTGACACGCGGCTCTCACATCAATTAAAATAGGTAGACAAACCAAGTGCCACGGGTGGAGGATGCAAGCTAATGGTGTGTGCTTGCCCAAGTCGTTAGTGTCCAACGTTACCCCCTTATTTTTGTATTAAAACCACCCCCACCAAGCTCGCACAGTCTCCTTTATCACGGCTCGACAAACGACACCGACAATCCTGCCGATTCTTCTGGAAACGATACTACCAACCGAGAAAGTTTGTGCCAGCAGATTTACTTGTCTTTTGTTTCATACGATGTATATTTTTGTATGCATTCAAGTATCGCGTTAATTGTATTATCAAAAACTGAAACGGTGTTAGCGAATTGTGTATTTGACAAAAGTTTTATTCAAAATGAAGAACTTAAAATCGTTAGATAAATTCGAATACTTCCAACATATGTAACTATGATACAACTGAAAAGAGGTATTTTTCTTTGGGCTAGTTTTACGAACTTCGGTTTATTTTTAATAGCCGTTACACGTTTAATGGGAATTTTAAAGCTCATTTCTGACAAAGTTCTTAATTTAAATAGAGCGTGAAACGGGCTCTTGTTCCATTTTCACCCTGAAACCTTTTTTTTATGGATTTTAAGAATACATTGTATTAGTTTATGAATGTAAACTGATTTTTTTTTTAAAATGATCATATCAGCCATAACTACGTGATCACTGCCATGCCATCACGTACAAATGTACAATATCTGGTCTTTATTTGTAGATTCATGTTCATTTCTCTTCCCTTAGAATTTCGCAGGCATTTATTTTTGACATAAAATATTTATTGCCTGATCGAAATTTAAATACTACTCTAATCATATAATTTCACAATATTTACATAATCTTAACGATATTTCTTTCACCTTTGTCGCATTGCATTTAATTGTTCCTTCGCGTCAATAAAAATGCATGTGCAGTGCTTGCCCGTTTGCAGAGGATTTCGAGCCAACACAATGTGTTAATATTTTACCATTTACGACTTGTTTTCTATTATTTTCTTCGTCATTTATGAGCGATTTTAGGCGGTTCTGTAGCTTCAATAAATCAGCAACGGGCCAGTTGCTTCCAGCGTAGCAGGAAATCGATCGTAAAATTTGATCCGAGATTTGGAAACGTCGGTCATGTTCACAGTAGCCTTCTAAACGAAGTTCAAAGCCATTCCTCCTCCCATAACAATATAGGGTTCACGTTACAAGTCAGTCTATACACAATACGGCCAGAAGAATGTTTCTTATTATTTGAAAAAAAATCGTGCTCCTGGACATCTATCACAAAGACACTTTTATTCGTTTCGTTATTAAGGAACATAATGGGAATCAATATTATAATAAGAAAGAAACGTGCCATTTTGCGTGGTATCTATACAATTTTCGTTGAAAAGCTGAGAATGTTATTTCAAATCGTTGAAGTATTTAGTCGAAGATAATATTATTGATTCAGATCAAAATTCATAAAGTGGAGATAAATGTATGATTGCAGATACGATCTACCTTACTTATGAGAACCTTGAAAGAAATTTTTCAAGTCCTTAAAAGGTTGCAGATTTGTTAGTTTATATAATGCATATAGATATTGTATCTGATAGCACATATAGTATATTACTATAAAAATATAAGTGACACATTTTTATCGTAGATTTGTTATATTCTAGATATTATATTTTGGATAAACGTAAAGACTACTGATAATTATAGTAGGTAGGAACTTGAATTATATAATAGTATGAATACGTTCCTTCCTATATTGTGTGTAATAAAATACCAACAATATATTGCACCCGTAGGTAAAAATAGAGAGAGTAGATAACTGATGAGCACTGTTATTCAAACTTTTGTTTGCAGAATACATTGCACAAAGAAATATTGTATAATTTGTTACTAAATATTTATTACAAATAAAGGAATTACGTATCTTCAAATGGAATGGATAACAACCGTATTTGACAATGAGATGGGTACATGCTTTATTGTACAGTAGCGAAAAATCCATCAATTTTTTGCCATCTGAGAATGAGATAATAAATGGAATTACTAAATACATTTATTTCACTTACAAAAAGGTGAGCAATCGTATGATGACTCGACATAAAAATGAATAAATATTGCAAAGAGAAAATTCAAACAGTTCACCTTTAAATCGTTTTATCTAGAGATTTAAAATCGATATCGGAACATTCTCAATTTAACTCTACATCAGAATTACAAAAATTACACAAAGAATAAAACAGTTCACCTTAGATTTGTTTCACATAAAGATCTAAAATCAATATCAGAACCAAACATTTCACTATACTTTCATGGATTTCTTTCATCCCTATGGCACTTAAAGAAAAGAATGCAGGTATTCTTCCTGTGCTCGCTGTTCCACCATCCTATCTATGTACTTCCAAAGATAAATTCCCCCATGTACTTCCCATCACTTACCAATCAACAGTCTAGAAATTCAGTTGGAAGTGCGTTTCACGTTCGATCTACATACAAGTGACTGCCAGCTGGTGAAATTGTTGGAGAAGTTGCGGCGAATGACAGTGCAGGTGAAAAAAGTTGAATGAAACCTCCGGTTGGTCCAGAAAGTCACGTACGATCGGCTAGGCGAAAATGATATTCAACGCGTGGAAGAACGGTTCGGTTCAAAGGCTCGTTAGCGATGGGCACCGCGATGGGGGTTGTTGTCGGATGGGCAGGTGAAAAAGTTCCCCGAAGCCGGTGTAAAAGTCCGTTTGTTACAGATCGTTCAAAGGCTGAACAGATTTGCGTTACCTACATATAATGGGGCGTGCGCGCGTTTGTCCATTCTTACCAGCTTCCCTCCATCGTTGTTCCTTTTCCTCTCTTCACCATCGGGTCCTTCTTACGAAGCGTGCTCGGCATCCAGAATAGAATGCGCAAAGGATCACCGGGAAGTTTTTAACACCGTTCGGGAAACGACGTCTTAATAGACGGGGCCAGGTGATGCGCTTTTCTGCCTCCATTCACCGTTTCGGACAATTTCTTTCGACAATCGATACAAGTTCGAGTACCTAATTTAAACTTCATTATTCGCGTGCGATTGCTTTTGTGCGTTCTGCTTGGTTGGCGCAGTTCAACTGGCTGGATTTTAAAAACTATTAATACATTGCTCGAGGATCTGACGAGGTAAATTGTCTTAAGATGTGGTTCTTCAATTTTCAAGGTGTTTTGGAATATTTGGAACTCCATGTTCTTTATATAGGTCTGTTACGCATATGTGTTCTGATATATTTTTTTTAGAAAGTTAGAATGCACTATTATGGATTTGAGGGGCTCCAGAAACAGTTCAATTTATTTGTCCTAACTGGTTTGCAGAAGCTTTTAATATAATAATTTATATTGCTCTACGTAACGCGCACTATAAAATCTTCAGGTCTATAGTCTTAAGTAAGATTTGACGTGCAGATTTTAGTATGGCACTATTATAAATTTAATAAATCGAAGACAACTGCGCAAACCGATTGCCTTTGGGAATTACTAAGAGTTTCTAATTATGATAGTAATGACGACGATGAGTGTTATACGCAAATTGCTATTTAATACATAAAAAAGGCGAGTTAAGAACGATTTAAATAATTTTCTATGTGGAAACGTCCTCACCTGAGGCACTTAATTAGTTTCTACTTTCAGCCTACATTCTTACATGTTCGTATGCATGTTCTATAAAATGATATGCTCGATCACGAGACAATAACTAAATCTTCTAAATTTAGTGAAGTCAAATAGGAACACATAAGTATTGCAGTCAATCCCAAAAGTAGGAGTAGGCTAGAAAAGAATTAGTTTCCTCAACCAAACACATTACATACTTAAAAACGACATATAAAAGAGTTTATATGGTAGTTTATATGGTTATTTATTAACTGATATTAAAAACATTTTAAAGAATGCCGAAGTTTCTCATATACACCTACGAATTCATGAAATATTGAAAATCTTCGCATTTTTCAAAATATTTAGAATTTGAATGCTGTATGTAGTTGCTTGTACCTGTCACTGCAAAAATAAGAATCTTAACGAACGAAATAGCAGGAAGATATTTACAGCTACTTGATTTCGATCATAGGACTACAATCACGAAATTGTGGTTATTGTATGTTCAATTTGCAACAGAATTGCCACGCCGGAGGTGAAATTGAATTTCGAGGAGTGAAAATACAGATCTATCAGGGGGAGAGGAAGTTAGGTATTTAGGTGGTGGATTCACGTGGCTAGGCATCTGTCGGGCAACTTAACAACCACCCTCCTTTCGACAGCCCTCCTTCATTCCGTTTTTTTTTATACTGTAGCACTGCGGGATGATACACGCCTGAGACGCCCCGCGGCTTTTTCTTTTGCTTTTTCTCTTTTTGCCGACAAATAAGGGCTACTGCACGAGTATATTATGTACGTAACGAGTAATGCGCACGCGACGCAATTAAAGAGTAATAGAACTATTTTATGCAGAATTAGTTTTTACAGTTGTCCACCCTTAAATAGACATATAAACATTTAGATTAGAACGTAACAGGCTCGTACGAAAAAACATTTATATATTCGTTACATACATATTTGACCCATAAGAGTAATCCATTTTATCCATTTATTAGAATTGCGATAGTAACATTTATTGTACAGGTAACAGAGGCAAACAAGGATATTGTATCCTGGTAAGAGAGCATTGTATCACATCCACTGCTACATTCTGAATTTCCCCGAAGACTTGAAATTAAATTCAGAACAGCTTTCCACGCTCGAGGCGTCGACCATTTCGCCCCTGACGATCTAATGAATATCGCAGAAAATTAATAATACCATACAGAAATACTTTCCACGCTCGTTAATTGCACCGGTTGCATCGATACTTCGAATCGCGCACTTACAAATTTAACAAGCTTCACGTACCAGTTATATACGCGTTCCGTCCGGTGTTCAAATGTTTCTTGCGGTGTTACGTGCACGCGAGTACTGTGTTCGCCCTTTGTAAAGAGTTTTCCATTAAATTCGCCGTTTGTGTGCTCTCGAATTGTATACAGAAAACGTGTACGCGTGTGTGCGTGGAGGTGCCGAGTGTCCACACGATTTCTCCCGGTACTCTATTTAGCGCTTGTTAGCGTCGACAATACGCCGTTGCAGATCCCCTTAACGAGACCGATGCTTGCATTATGCGGCGAGGGTGTAAGCTCACCGCGTGGTCCCTGCGAGAAATACGAGCACGCGACACACAAACATCACCGACTGAATCGTTATTTCTCCAACTTCCACGAAAATACCATTCCAATGTGTTTCTTTCACTCTTTTTTCGTCCCGGTGAGAGGGGACAGCAGGCCCACTGCCACTTTTACTAACTGGCTTTTCTATGTATTTTACGCGGAACAGTCAGAATTTCGTCGAACGGCAACTATTTATAATACAATGCTTCGGTTGTACGTTAGATAGTTCTATTGTAATTGTTCTCCTTAGGCACACGTGTAACTAGTTTTATCGCCAGCTTCAATATCTGACTTTTCGATAATTTCATATTTCGGGCGGGAACATTGAAAAGTTATTAAATGAAAATCTTCTGCGATGTTTTGGTTGAGTAAAGGGCGTGCGGTGAGTTTGGAAATTAAGTAGAGAATGTTTCTGTTGCAATTGTGATTGCTTTTCTTGGAAACAGGTAACCAGTTTTATTGCCAATTTTAATATCTGGCTTTCCCATACGTTTATATTTCACGCGAAACGATTTAAAATTTATTAAATGGAAACCTTTTGCGATGTTTTGGTTAGGTAGGGTGCGTGAGGTGAGTTCAGTAACTGGTTGGTAAATAGCTCTATTGTAATTGTAATTGTTCGTTTTGGAAATGGGGGATCAGTTTTATTGCCCCCATAAGTTTATACCTGGATTTCCGATAATTTTATGTTTTTCTAGGAAGTGTTGAGAGGCTAATGAAGGAGAATTTTTTTGCAATGTTTTGATTCTATAAAAGGCATGGGATGGGTTGAACAACTGGGTTAGTAAATAGTTCTATTGTAATTGTAATTGTAATTGTTAGTTTTTGAAATGCTAGTCACATTTATTGCCGCTTTGGGTACCTGCCTTTCGATATCAATTTTATATTTTACGCGAAGGGATTAGGATTTTGTGAAACCGGAACTTCTTAAAATGTTTTAATTATATAGGGTTTAGGTATAGTGTGAGCTTATTAACTGAGTAAGGTGAATTCTGTGGTAATTGTAGGTAGAAAAGTAGGTAGAAAACTGTGGAAGGCTGGGTTTTTTATTATCCTATAACCTTTTTATAAGTGCGTCGATGTTGTCACAGAAAGAAATTGCAGTTTATGTTTTCATACGTTCGTATAATAATCGATCATTTGTACTAATAACAGTTTTCCTCGTATTGGTTTTAAGGATGTTCTATCCATCTACGAAAGGTGTAGAGGATATATGTCATTTTTTCGAGAGGATGGAGTATACAAAAAGTTGGGTAGAAAATATTGTTCTACAACAGAAGTTGGAGAAAGCACTTAAATGTCGTCAAACAATTTTGAACTGCATTATTGATCTTACAAAAATTTTCTGTAATTTATCGAAAGAAATCATAATTTTTCCAAATTCTTTTCTAAAAGACTAACTACCTATTTAACTACTGCTCTACAAGTTTGCATGATTGTTTCGAATTATCTGCTATCTATAATTTTGAATTTTTAAAAGAAATGCGTGGTTCTATTTAATTGATAGGTATGTGAAATTACCTTCTATCTATCAATGCATCGAAGTGCTTGTTAAAAGTAACATCAGCGTTAGATTTTCAGAATTCTCGTTTCTGATTTTTTCCATCCTCTGTAATTATTAATTAACAAAACAGAGGTGTAGTTGAAATCAGTGTCATACACATTAAACAAGATATCTATCCATAAAGTAGTTAGTAGTCAAGTAAAGTAGTTTAATCAAGTAATGTAATATCATAATATGATTTTAGGAGGGAATGAAGAGTTTTTGTGACAGCTTCTTGAAAGTTATTTAGTATGGCAGTATATTTCGGCTTTTTATTATAGTAAATGTTCCTCATTCATAGGTACATACACATATGTGTTGATAAACACGTTATTATCTAGTTATTAGTTGTTCTTGCATTGACTAAATTGTCTCCACATTTGTTTGCTAAGTTTTGCCTGTCACCTCTAACAAATATTTCTGTTCCATTACCGATTTCCATCAGAGGATCAAATGCTGTATTTTATTATATAAAATATCTAATGAAAATAAAATATCTCCTACGAATGCGGTGCGAGGTTTCGGTAATTAACGGTCGAAGTCATTCACGGAGACTGAATTCACATGGTCATTAAGCGAAAAGAAATATCCAAGTGAATAAACTGGACGACGTGTCACACGATACCAGTCTGCCATTCGAACAGACTTGTACAAACTAATTAGTTGCCACACTAGATATCAGTGTATTTATATCGAAACACGTATGACTGTCAAGTTTGCCTTGCCTTTCCTCTCTTCTCCGGGATTCTTCTCGCAATTTCCACCTTTTGTTATTCTTCTTATTACACATTTTGTGGGGACGAATTGGGTTTAACTAGCGAAGTACATGTAATATAAAGAAACCTCGGCGGTTGTACGTTGAATAAGATTTTTGCAATTTTGCCTCGGCCATTTGCTTGGCAAACAAAATTATGGTGGTAGGAATTAAAAAAGTATACAACGTACTCCGTCTGATTATTGCAAATGTAATTGTAATTTCTCTTCGCAATATTTCAGATTCTTTGAAAGCCAGTATCGTTAACAAACGTTACAGAATCAAAGAAATAATAACACACGCACGAACGTAGTAAAGAGAAAAATCTTCGCACTATTATCATTTCACGAATAGTCTTCAAAACGATTACACTTTCAGTGAACATAACAACGCTGCGTCGCATAACGCATATGCTTTTATTTTAAACATTATTCATTAGAAACTATTTGATTGTAAATTATTGTAACCTGGGCAATAGAGATTTAATATTTTATTCTCAGTCACGTATTCTTTATATCCTCGTTGTTAAAGCATTATAATACTAAACAAATATACTACAATACTATCGTGCCACTATAGCAATAGAAAATTATCTCAGAAAATGACAAACAAACAATGGTATTACAAAAGTAACTACTCCATTCCTCGCACTCCTACAGTATTGGGTCTAATTATAGTTAAGTGGGAATTAGTCGGAGGAGTTAGGAAAGGTTTAAAAAGGGGAAATGTAGCAGCACGTCCGTTCTCGAAGGATTAACCTCTTTGATGTATAATCGAGTGCTAAGAATGCTATTTGTAAAAACTTCTGTCGAACGAGGCGTTTCGTTTTTCGTGCAAGGTGGAAAATGTCGTCCCGGTTACGGCTCGGTCGTAGATCTGAGGGATTTGTCGAGCTGCCGCCGAAATGTGAAGCACATTTTGAGAAACGCGTGTGTTATATATTGGTTCCGGTTCAGCTTACTTTCAACGACAAGCTGGATTCTGTTCGCCATGAATCTTACAACCTCGCATATGAAAACAAGTTCAACAGTTTTTTTTTCAATCGCCGCATATCCCTCTGTTTGAACACTAGTTATTAAATTATTTCACACTCGTATGATGAATCGACAGCACCGGGTAAAACTATAAATAATGTAGATAACCAGAATTCTTTAACGTAACGTTATGTGGACAGAATATGGATTTCCTTAAACTGTATTTTCTCCTTTGTTATACAAGAGTGTATAACAATTATTTGTTAATTATCACCGCATTCGTTGTTAGAAAGTTTAATTACCAATGTCAGTGCCTCCTCGTTATCAAGCGGTGTCTTATGAATGCTCGTGCTTTTATTACTGTTGAAGATATACATGATAGCTTATAAAACCTTCCCACACTCTCAATACTCTAATATGTATTTAAGGAGTAGGGAGACCTGCTGGTTATGCTCAGGTGTTTATATACATTAGGACAAGAAGAGCGTCATACACACAAAACTATTGTATCGTGAAGTGAGGTACGACGCGGCGTCTCTGAAGAAAGTGTTCCATCTGTTCAATCTATATGTATAACGTTTACATAGTTGTTCGTCCACTTTATATTCATTTAAATAAATAACTTTAACAATTACAAAGTTGGTAGATACTATTTTACTCCTCGTACATGTAAATTGTATTTACATGTAGGCAAATAATCTTATAATTAGTTCTATCAAAAAAAATGCTGCTACAGCTTTGCGCGACAGACTTAATCTTTGTCGTAATAACTTCCTATTTTTACTGTCTGGTAAATTGCAAGAACTTTACCGTGTGCTTAATTGTTGTCGAACTAATACTTTATTTCTTACAATGACTACTGAACTAATTCGCAACAAGTACACAGTTGATCATAAAAGTAACCGGCCGTGCACCACAATTAAAAAACCTCGTCCACTTGTTGGTCATTTATAAAGACAACGTTTCGTAATAGCAGATAGAGGTGACATGTATTCGTTAAAAACTGAAAACAAAAGAAAAACAATTTATTTGGATTTGATATGCACCTATTATGAACGCAAGTAATTTGAGGTGCTCTTGCAAATAATTTTGTGATAGGTACGTTAATATATATTTATTACTATTAACAATAAATCTATGTTTCTTAAAATATTAGTATTTATCACTGTAAAAGTATTAAACGGATGAAAGAAGAAATGTACAATACAGAACAGGAGAATGAAATTGTAGATATCAAAAAGATAGCAACAAAAAAATACGTACATAGGTTCTACATAATTTTCTTTTTGTATATAATGCTTTTGAATGCGTCCCCTTTGCAGGTATATTTTTCTGCCAGATAATTCGTGATCTTTGTAATCCATCGAATTCAGTGCAACATTGCTTCTATGAAATAAGTGCCCGTGTAGCTTTCATTGATGAAAAAAAAGAAGGAGTGACAAAGAATATCAAGACATCGATTTGTACTAGATTCAACTGTTGTGCTTTCAAAAGAGTGACTTTGAATCTTTCTTGCCACAAAGTGATGGATCATCGGATGATCCTTAAAAGAGGCTTCAGGAAAGAGAACGAGTCTTTGTGAGCGTGATTTGCATGCGAGTCCGCTATGAATGCTGCATGATTGCCTTTGAATCGAGGAATCTCTCCTCCATGGGAAACATCGCTTACTACAACTGCCAGTTTTTCAAACATTATTATGTACTCGTTGAATCTGTTATTCATAGTTCTAAACTTACTCTGCCCCTTTCCGAGGGCGTGCAGATACATTCTATTATTTCCTTCGTTCCTACTCACAAAGTTAATTTTATGAGAAGAAAACAGAAGTTAGTATAAGCCTTTTCTATATTATTTTTTTGCGAAAAAATATTTTTTTTTGCAAATTTCGAACAATAACGTTCTCTGAAAATTTCTCACGTCCGTATTATAGATCATAAAGAACCAACCAACTTTTAATTTAACTTGTTGCCTGTATCTTAAACAGTTTCCTAATTATTCGCGATGATATGAAAAGTCAAGAATTCTTTGGAAGGATTTTAGCAGGAAACAAAAACTGTTCCGTTGTTAGCATAATATCGACTACATTTATGCAAAGTTTCAAATTTTTCTGAATTTTCGAGTTGCCGAGTTTCCCTTGTACGTCAAATTGAATCATTTGGACAGATATTTAAATATAGTAACCGTTGCAATGATATTACGCCCAAGTGATTAATTAAAGACACAACTATCCAATACTGCGATATATGAAATCCATTTTTATTTCAGCGAAGGTAGTCCATTTCTTTAAACCCTACAGTTGTTCAAAGCTTCCGCAAAATTATTTACAAACATCATTGTCGAACACTATGATTAATATTGTACATGTATTCCCAGTATAACACGGTAGGTAGGTGCCAAAAAACAGGCGGTCCTATGCGATTTCGTGTTACACGAAACTTGGAACCAGTGCAAGAAACATGGTTGGATTTTAAAACTTAAAGAAACCATATTATTTTATTTGCATTCCAAATGTATTATATGTATATGTTTTCTTCTTCGTCGCTTCTACGCACCCTTAACACTACAACTACCAAGGGGGGTCAAAATGACTTTTTTGGCATTTCTTATAATCATTATTCATTTTCAGTACACCTTGTCTTTTAAAATTTTATATGACTTTTTCTAAAATAGGCAAATAACTAATTCTGTAAAAAACTTTCCTTTTTTTTTTGTCTTTTTGATCTAAAATGTTATGCAGTATACCTCCATATACCGAGATGAGTCATTTTGACCCCCCACGGAATGTAGGTAAACTTGTGATTTTTGAAGTTTCTCATATTACTTTTGTATAATTCAAATACATTTTTAGAAAACTAAGTATATTTTCGTACATTTACATGTACAAAATTCATGAAAATTCATTCGACATATCATGAAAGCCAGTGTAAGAACACCATTTTCTTTGATACTCTGCAATAGTGTTATGAGGCATATCAAGCAGATATGAGGCACTGAAGCAGAAGCCCGCCGAATTCAGGACACCGACTGGACTCTATCGTTAGCAGAATTAAATGCATTTATAGAAATTTTATATGCCCGTGAGGCATACGAAGCAAAGAACCTCAAGTTTTCCTATTTATGGTCCAAGAAATGCGGTCCTGCATTTTTCTCTAAAACAATGAGCAGGAATAAATTCGCCTAAATTCTTCGGGTACTTCGTTTTGATAAGAAAAATGAAAGAAGCCAACGATTGCAAAGAGATAAATTTACATTAGTTTCACAAGTGTGGAAAAAATTCATTGAAAATAGCCAAAGTGTCAAATAGCATATTGTACTAATAATAAGACGAAGAATATTTGTGGTACATGTCATAAACGAGTCTGTGGTACATGCTCTGCTAAAACAATTGGAACTTGTAAAAAATGTCTTTGACTTTTAAGCGTAATTATTTTGAAAATTATTGTTATTATCTTATTATCATTATTCAGTTTATATTCAATTTTCACTCATAAAATAAGAAAATATAAAAAAAACGTAAAAATTGCTATGTCTTTCATTAAAAGAGTTATTAATTTGAAAAACAAGTCATTTTGACCCCTTCGGTGGAAATAGGTATACGTCAATCGCCGGTAGTTCTAGTGTTAAATGCGGACACCCTCTCTGCGCCGAAATATCATTATCTTCCCCCTAAAAATCTGTGTTTTACGGAAGACGTGCGCAATTTTTGAACCGCGTTAGAGCGAAAGCGCGTTGCAAGAGATCCGCGTCACACGGGGAATACCTGTAAACAGGACCTTTCCTGGGTTGTTGTCCGCCCAGGTGGAATAACAATACCGCCGCCCCCATTAATTTAACACTAGAACTACCGATAGGTTTTGATAGTATTTAGACAGTATACGTTAGACAGATTATGAACACGAAAATGGTTGAATGGACATTAAATAAAGATATGTAATTGTCATTTTGCCTTATTGAAAGTCATCATAAATGGCTGAAGCAATACCTACATGTTAATAACTTTAAAGCAAGTTATCTAAAACCAGTCATTTTGACTGGCTTGGTAGTTCTAGTGCTAATAGTAGTCCAAATTTTACATTTATTAAACGGTGTGCGGCAGCCCCAGGTGCGGGTCACCTTTTGCACCCCCTTCAGGAACGGGCTGCATATACATATATTCCATTTTCATTTCACATTCATTTAATTTTCTAGAAGCTCCACAGTTAGTCGCAACTTCCACAAAAATTATTCATAAACACACACCTGTCCAATACTGTGGTACATAATACTCGTATACAGATGCAGTTTTATTTCAATAAAGACAGCCGTTTCCCCGAAGCTCCAGAAAATCATCTTACACACTCCATCACGGTATCCGGCAGCGACAGCAGTGTTCAGAGTCTTGTGACCCAGCGTGAACACGGATCGGAAGTGGAAACGCGTTCAAAGCGCGTGTCAAGCGTGATAATCGAGTTGTCGGCAGGAGAAGGCGTTGCTACCTCGGTTGGCCGTTCATTCTGCGCGATCCTGCTGCGCCAGGAGTCCCAAGAACGAGGACCGGTGCTCGTAAACCAAACGAGAAAATGGTCTACCCCGGAGCCCCGCGTTATTTGCAATTTCAGGGTACATGAGCGTCTCGCGCCGCTCCACAATGACCATCACCCGAACGCTTCTACGCCGGTTGCGTCCGGCTCGCTTTTCCTGCTGCGAGGAAGGACGAGAAACGGCAAGGTCGGGATCCCCTTCCCGCAGTGGTGCACCGAGCAATAAAGTTGCAAATGCGTACGCGTTTTAACGGTAACGCATAAAAAAGATTGGTTTTTTTATAACAATTTATTTGGGAATGTAAATCCAGGTGCAACTGCACCGTTGCATTGGTCGGCGACGAGAAAAAGTTATTTGGAGAGTTTTGTGGTGCTGTAGTGCAGTTTCAAGTAAGTTTATTAAGAAAGGGGAATAAGTAGGTTTGTTCAAAATTCGTGATACACAATATTAATATTAATATAGTAATTACTAATTAATATTTCTTGTCAGATTCTTACCTTTTGAGTAGATAGGCTGAAGGCGCTTGTTTTAAGTAAAACATTAGGTATATCATTGTTAAATTTAAGCTCGAAGTAAGTGATAGATATCTATAGAATATATGACGACTTTGAAAATTCTGATTACATTTTACTATTAAAGGTACATATTGGCATAATGAGAACGGTATTACTCAGGCATCTGCTGGAAGAGAGGCAGGTGACAATAAATTGCAAATTGTACGTTAGGCTAAATTGAAAATAATTTTGAAGGTCCTCCAATTCCATTGAAAACATAAGAACATACACGCTGACGTATGTAATTAACTAGGAACTACGACAGGAAATTAGAAAAGTGAACAAAAGATTCTAAATAACAGGGGAAACAGAAAAACTAGACAGCAATAGCAAATAATAAAATATTCTTATTACTACATTAATATTAGTTTTATATTGTCATTAACATATTCATTATAAATATTAACATTTATTATAATAAGTTATTTTTTCCACTTGACAATACTCATTCAACCGGTAATATTATAAAATAAAAAATACAATATCTACAGAACAAGAAATAGAAACGGTAGATATGAACGCTATCGGCTACATTGAAAATAACTTTAAAGGTCCTTACAATGAACCTAAAAAATATGAACATCGGCATCAATCTTCTTAGAATTTTCAATTTGAGAAGGGTGTTATGGCCAAAATGCATTCCAGGCCGTACTACGCACATTTTTCAATTTTACCCGTATATTCGTACAGAGACTTGCCTATCCATGTGTCCTGTAACGAAATGAAAAAGAAGGGGATTGTCCAGCGACAGTTGGTTGTGAATCGGGAGTATCGGTCACGGGCGAAGGTTGAGGCACCAGAAGGGGATTGATCATTTTACGAAAACCGACACGGTAAATGCCGGGAACGCTGTGAAAGCTGGCTGTGCCTGGCGCGCGTGTCCTGGGAACAATGCTCCAGAGATCCTGGTGATTTTCCTCAGCGTGGTGCCTTTTCTACGCGACGTTGAACATTCTATTGCCGGAAATTTGTTCCGGAAGGACCGATCGATGATAACCTGGAGCAGGGCTTCCGGAGAACTTCCATGAAACCAATGCCATTGTCGCGGCCCTGTCTAGCGTAAGTATTATTTCTAAGTTTCTTAATATTTCTAAACATTTTACACAATCGAGCGTTAACTTATGGTATCGGGTGTAACAATTAGTGATCCATCATTCCGTCACCTCATGGCAAAAATAATTGCCGCAATTTTGTTTAGTCTGACTTCTACGTTTGTTTCAGAATATTCAAAACTTCAGTTCGATCGAAACATTGATTCTTGTTTGCAGGAACGTCATAAACCCTTTTATTGTTACTCTTATCATTGACACTTCTCAATATAAATTCTTCTCAATATTAAAAACACATTTTACCGAAGCAAGCAGACTTGAAATATTCCGCTGAACAGAAATACGAAAAGGACCAATGAAGTAACGGCACTTACTACAAATTACTCCAAATCGTTTCAGGACGCCCTGCTGTTAACGAAGAAAATTGGCAAAGAAATAGTCGATTAGTCAATATTAGAATAACAGAAATCAATATTTTACAAACGTAATTTTAATATTGAAATTTTCAAACGAATAATTTACCTCCTTTTCTTCCATTTTAAGTATCTCGTAATTCTATCAGCTAACGCGGTCCAATTTCCGAGTAGATAAATATTTTGGAGGGAAACGAAGACTGGCGTCGATATCCCAGGAATTGAAATTCGTGTTCTAATTGTGATTCACAGCGAGCATCGACGACTCGACTGGTCGCCCCTGCCTACTGGAATTAATCAACGGCAGATCTTCAAAGATTTAGAGGAGCTTCCCCTTCGAAGTTAGTTTGTTTATCGTCGGCGTGTCGGTAGTGCGGCTTTGCTCGATCACTTCCTTTTTTCTCGTCGAGAATTCGTCCGATCCAATAGCGCTGGTCGAGTTTCCTAGAAGCTTCTCGCCTCTCCGATCGGACTACCAACTGACAAGCACCAGCCCTCCTCTTCCGGGGGAGCTTTGTCGTGTTTTTTCAACCAAACTTCCAAGTATTTTCGTTTAACTTTGATTCATGCGGTTCGTGGGTGTTTTCCTCGTAAATCTTACGCTTAACAGATTACTCTCATAACGATACGGTATATATTTACGTATCAACATCAAAACTCCTTTAGGCATTGAGCTTGTAGGTGCATTCTTTTAATAATTGGTAATGCAATTGAAGATATCAGACTATGATGGAGCTGTGTATATAGCTTTGTTTCACTTCGTGTTGCGACAGAACATAAAACATTGTAATAGAATAGATTGAAATTATTCAATAAGAATGCTAATGAAAGTGTGCCGAAGAAGGCTGTACTGATTGGGTTGAACATAGTTTAAATCACTCTTTTTTTACACATCCTTCTATTGTAAGAGAATAGAATGCAAACTATTTTATTACTCCATTTTTGTCCCACTCGATTATTATTAAAGTTACACGATGATATTTTAGTTTCTTCGTTTAAAATTATTAGCATCATATAGATCTTGTTGCAGACATATACGATGACTTTTAATAAGACACAACAACAATTATATCAGATATCTTTGTTTAATTTCCATTTAACCACTTTCGTTTTCATAATCTGCCTAACTTGCAACTAAATATATCGATAGTTCTAGCATTAAAGTTACTGTGCACTGGAATATCTTCAAATATATTTGCGCATAGGTATAATATGCTTCAACAACATTGTTGACCAGTGATTCCAGAAGATATTTTTTAAAAATTTGACTTTGCTACAATCAATGCAACCCGGTTATCATAACGTCCTCGACAAATGAAGGTAATGTTTTTATAATTTCGTGATACATTTCCACGCAATTATTTCAAGTGTTGATAAAAGAATATGGGAAAACCATCAAAGAAGTAATAGCAATTACTTTATAACAACTACATTGTATCCGAATATGCTGCTGTTAACTAATACAATTATTGAAGAAATAATGCATTACCTATTGATATATAGTATTCTAAGCTACGAAATTAAAATATAAACACACCTGTAGATCTATTTTAATGCAATATTTCACAATTTCGTATTAACCCTTTCGTTGCAACCGCGACCGTGCGTCTATTACGAAATGAAAACTACCTATGCATCTACTGCATAATAACATGGTCCACTTTTGTACAGGTATCACGATACCTGCGCCAATTTAAAGGTATATCTTCGAATTAAGCCATTACTGTTTTTCGTTTCTTTCATCTGGTGAAATTCAATTGAAATAAAATAAGCAAAAATACTGTAATCTGTCTTTCCTTCGTCCTGCAGGTATTTCCCGCAATTTCAAATAAATATTCGACACGAAGCTATTGTCTATCATTCCAAATAAAATAACCGCACAAAGCCAGATCGGTCGCATACAAAGAAATGACTGCGCCTAATAATAATCATTGCGTCGAAAATAAAAAGTTATTTTCGAGTGCTCGTTACGAATACAAAAGACAAGTGGCAGTCGGCCAGCAGGATGATATTACCCGACAGGTTGAGATATTCGGAGGACACGATGACGTCCCGCCCCGACGTTTCACGGGTCACGATAAAAAGGTGCAAGCACTAGTTGTTATTGCACCAGGAACGACTCGGCTCTCCCGCGGCGGGATTCTCAGTGCTGAGTAAACATCGGGTGGACGTCTAGTTAGTTTACACTTTGTTTGCGGAGATGTTAGCAAAACACGCGATCACTTTGAAGCACCGCCACCAACCGCGAGCCACCAACGTAAACTTCACTCCTCTCCGTCGTCGGCAACATTTTTTCGTCATAGCGTATCTCGAGTATTCGTGATCGTCCGTACTTTACGCATTCGCCCGCTTCTCCTACGCGTGTGCGTGACATGCGTCAGACGAGCTACCGTTTTTTCTTTCTCTCTTTCTTATATGATAGGAAAGTCTGGGGCAAAGCCGGAACGACAAGTGAAACGACCCATAACTTTAACAGTAATCGGGTAGGAAAAGATTGAAATATGGGTTCGTTAGAAGAATGTCTTTATTAAACGACAGTTCGCATCCAATTTTCCTAAACGAAAAGGGAGCGTAAAAAGGGTGACGATTTTTATGCTATGGTTTTGACCCATCGTCTGAGTTAAGCCAGGTACCATATATATTGTATTTCATTGGCTAAATCGGTTTACTCCACAAAACAAAGACAAGGAAATTTATTTTAATTTTGACGATACTTAAAACGATTCAAAAGGTGGAGTTAATCGATTTGGCTAATATGCGGGCTCATATAGAAATAGAATTCATCCAGTTTTTTATAGTCTCAATTAGTGCAGCATTCCCGAATCCACTTATTGTTAGAACAAATTAGGCCTTCGTCTAACTTGCTTGTACCATAGTATTTTTGACGGTAAACTCAAATATTTTCGTCATTTTTGTTATCATTATTTGCATCGTCATTGCTCTCGTTGTTTTTTATATTGTTCAATTCTACAATTCTTTGTTCAATTCTACGGGCTTTTGTAAGTTCGTGTCTGGCCGTTTAGCAAGATTCGGTTTTAATTTTGACATCTTCTCCCTCGCCATTCCGTTCGAAACGTTTTGCCTCAGAGTTCGTGTTTTCAAAGCGTTGCAAGCTACCAGCAATACCCTGGCGATTAAAGAAAAATATATCTGTCACTTATTTGCGCTTTAGCGTGCGACAAATAATATAACATGCTCCATAAAAAAATACTAACCTGAGTACTGACGATAATAAAATTTTAACATTGCTTTAGTAATCATTGGTGTATAGCGATTTACTTTTATTGATGAAACATTACACAAAAGGGCGCTGTTTCGTTGCGACGCAACGGCGCCAGACAATTTTTAACCGATTTATAAAATAAAAGCATGTCCGGTTTTTCCTCGGTTTCCGGTTTTACCCGGGCCTCCCCTAGACATTTGTTTGACTAATTTGGTCTGGCTTTTTTTATTAATTTATTGTCAACCATATAAATCGACGCGGCTCGTAAAAAAGGGTTTCTTATTTTACCTTGAAAAATTCAATTGGCCTTGACTCGAAAAGTGGATTCGCTGCAGTTTCTTTTTATACTTATGTACATTTGTTAATAAACAAGTATTGGCAACTAGTTTAACTCGTTTGTCAACGCAGCATTTATATTTTGTCATACTTTGTTCATGCTAATAATTCTGACGAAAATTCTGCATTCTCAAATATGAAGTCACAGGTACTTTGGACTGACATTAAAACAAACATTTACATAAAATCCCACACTACAAAATATTTGTGTTAAAAAAATTGACGCGATAAAAAATATCTTAAAGAGACTGTATCAGTGCCTTAATTTGATATATCAACCTGGTAAAATATGTATTTTCAAGATCAACTAAAAGCAGTCCTTCCAATTGCTCTGAAGAAAATAAAGAATATTCAAATTCTGAAGATAAAAAAATGTAACTCACAAGGAACAATGAACTGTGTCAGTAGGCATCAAAAACTCAATGACGGTGGTATTTAATTTTTAATGATGCCGATAATGGTTAGATTTTTCTTTCACGGTTCTTTTCACTTTATGCTATTATAGGTGTTCTATAGATTATAAAAAACGATGAAAATGATACATTAATATTGTTTTGCAGTAAAATGAAATGCACATTAGTTTTTGTTATATTTTATAAAACTATTTAATTTATTATAACTTTCTCTTTTTGTTCGGTATACCACCAAATTTGATTTACTTTACCTTCTTTTTATAAAACTCACTTTACTTTCTATTCTGAAAACTTCAATCAGGAATTTCAAAATATTAATTTTCAAATTGCTATCATTTGGTATCGCTGATTATCCAGCAAATCTTCAATTACCCAAAATAATTCACCGAGCAATTGATATAATATTACTTTACGCGAGTCTGCTGTTCGATGTCGATTTACTTGGAAAATTCGATTAAAAATATGAAAACGTGCGCCGAATTCCTATTGCGGCGTTTATAAAACAGAGGCTACCGGTGTTGGCGTGAAATGCTTTATGCTCCCCTCGAAACAACGTTAACCGCTCCATTTAGTTTCGTGTAAGCACACTGTTCAATCAAATAAACCAGCGTCTATGGTTTATTTACACGTTGTTGCTTTAAAGTACCGTAGGCAGTAAGATGATAGTCTCCGATTGTTACTTGAGCCAGATTTCGTAGAATTGCCGAGTCGACAGACGTAAATCATATTTAGCGAGATTAGAATTGGAGTTATGAGTGGAGGGATGCGTTCATCGGGCGATTAGTTGATTCATGCATTCATTATTCTATCACCGGGAACCATTTGCAAGCAGAAAAAAAATCTGACAGTGTACACAGCGCCACCAATGGACCACCAAAACTTTTTTAATCACATTATCTTATTTCTTTTCGTGCTAATAATCGATAAATAATGGACATTTATTTATATTTGTGTTTTGCATCATTTCGTAAATCATTTGCCGAATAGAATTACATAATGCGCGATGATTAATTAATCGAGGACGGAATTTCGGGTTAGAATCGAATTTGTATAAACTAAGCAAAAATTACTCCTTCGCGATCGTAGAAAACACGGAATTTACACTCGTAAAATAGATAGCTCATTTTTAAATGCCCACATAAAACGACTGGTGGAGGCTCATGCAATTTCCTCGATCGGAGGTCCGATTAACCCAGTCTCGAATGGGTTAAACCTCTTTCCACGGACCTGCGTCATCAAACAGGTACTTCCACATAAAACCGCTTCCCCGCATCGTCGGTTTTCCTTACCGCGATGACGCTCGTTAAAAGTATACTTTACGATCCACCGAAAGTTCAGTAATCGCTGCAACAAGTTTTAAGTATCTCTTTCGGCGTGTCACGCGACCAAAAGGATCCCCTAGATCCTAGATTCATTCACTCCGCCTCGAGGAGACGTCTCCGTGGCGGGGTTGAATGTCGCTCCCCTCGTCACGATGTCTGACAATGAAACGACAATATCTAGCCTCTGTGAAGACTACTTCCTGTTTCGTCGAGTCCAGGCGGGAGTTCCGTACGCGCGCCAGCTACGATTTTAACAACTTCATCTTCCATCGTTATTCCAGTTACACTGTTCACGACGCTATTCGTTCTCTATTGAAACCTCACCGGCCGGTCCCTGGTCGAAAAAAGACGCGCGACCGCGTTTCCTTCGTCGTCGAATCCGCAGCGGGATGCACGTGAGTAGGCCAATGTGTTCGCAGAGTGGCCTATTGTGGCGGCTTGTCCGGTTTCACTTCAGAAGCCGAGAATCGTACAAAACCTCAGCGGAGGTTTCCTCTTTATCCAATCATCTCGGTATTCACGCCTCCGGAGGTGTATTATTCGGCCGGTGTGCCCTCCCCGGGACCTTTCGAAGCTGTCCTCGCGACACCACTCTGATAAATA
Source organism: Nomada fabriciana (assembly GCA_907165295.1). Classification (NCBI taxonomy): domain Eukaryota; kingdom Metazoa; phylum Arthropoda; class Insecta; order Hymenoptera; family Apidae; genus Nomada; species Nomada fabriciana. The sequence continues at coordinate 14,982,509 of OU015689.1, forward strand.
GACCGGCAATCAGCGGCGAAAATATGTCCGCAAAGTGTCCGCCTAATTTCCAGCTGGAGCTTCGTAATAAACGTCGCAGCTGGAAGTGCTTCGTTTTATTTTCGGCCCATCATGCCAAGAGGTATTGTAATGAGGAAAAGAGCGATCAATCGTTTTCGTTTTCACGAACCTGTGTAGCTCTCGGGGAGCCAGGCAGGTTTGATGCTTCAGAATTTCTGCGCGAGCGTCGATTTATTCATAATCGGTTTTGGGAGTAGGTAGGTGTTTGATTGCTGCGATTTTAGTCGTTTCAGTAATGGAAATTATTAGATACCTATACCTATCGTTGTATGGAGGATAGTTGAAGAAATTATTATCGTATGTAGTACAGAGTGGCAAGTAACTCACAGGTTTTATTGTTAATTGTTACTAATAGTTTTAATATTTAAAAAATGGAGAAATTTGTACACTGTCGAACGATATATTACAGGTATGCACTTGGATATAAAACATTTCACTAATCAATTCGTATAATTTTCAATAATTATCGCGTGAATTTTTTCATCGAAACATGCTATTTGACAAATCTGGCAAATAATTTCCACCTAAATCCGTTTGACGCAATTTTCGAAATAGTCAACCAGTTTAAGGAAATCGGAGTGAGGGCGAAAGATATTTTCAAACGGAACTAATCCGACTGTATCGAGGTATTTTTGAAATCAGAACTTTTGAACTTTGGAAATCAGAGGAACTTTGGTTCGAGGTAAATCGTATTGTAAGTAGAAAAATAGTTACCGAGCTGAATCTCGTTTATGCACATCTTGTCGGAGCTCGTGGTCCAAGGAAATGATCGGATTACAGACAAAGCTCCATTGTGTTCATAATATGAAGGAAAGCAGTGCTGTATCTTCTGAGATATCATCTACGGCGTATACACGTGATATCGAATTACGAGGCTGTCTTATTTCGGTTGTTACTTACAAAAACACTATGTATCAATGGGCTCGCAAAAATGTTAGATTTCGTTCCCAGCCTTCCAGATCTGACTACAGATTGGTCGTTGGATGCTTACACAATCAAGACTACGGGATGGTTTAAACAATTTATTGTTAGCATTGTTACCTGCAAGTTTCAAACGATATAGGGGAAAGTAGGGTAAACGGGTGGGAAAATGACATGGATGTTTTTCTTAAATAAGCGGTCCAAGCTAGCTAGTGTCCCGTGATATATGTAATACTAATGAGTCCTCTTGACGTTTCGTCATCAGCCATAGACCACTGAGCACATCATTTTTTAACGCAGAGAGTTTGGAGAATTTTCCGTGCTGGAATCTCGACGTTACATTCGGGTTCTAACCATTTATTTTTTAAACTCTGGAGTAAAGAATTGGAAAATGTAAATACAGAGTTGGATTCAAAGTTTCTTAGACTGTATTTTTCGCGTCTGATTCGATCCTTTATCTTACGCGAAAGTGTAGATTTTTAACTTTTATTGAATTAGTACACGCGGGTGAAAATGGGACACCTTATGTATAGGGAAGAATGAAGATGTGTTTCATTGTCAAGAGGTGCCCATTCTGTCTTACAATTTTGGATGAAAGAATATAATATATTGTTTATTCTATTTTTTTAATGCAACGGAAAAGATAAGACAAATGGATTCGGCGGATGGAATATCCAGCATGGGCATACGAAGATTGCACTGGTACTGAGAAAGACGACGATACGTTAAGTTAATACATAAGTTAACACTATTTTTGCCAAGAGTTGTCAAAAGACACTTTTCCAATTTTATCTTTAAATTATTTTCTAAGTATAATCATTTTTCCACAATTAATATCATGACTTTTAGTGCAATAGCTGTTAAATTAATTCAGAGATACAATTTTCCTCCAGCTCATTCTGGATCTAAAAATATGCACAAGGTATACCTATTGCTACCATGAGGAGAATCATAACACCTTAAGTTTTAAAATATACAGAAGTCAAACATTAAATATATACACAATATTCGTTTCAATTGTATAAACGTCATATATGGAATAATATAATTGCAATAAGTAGATGCAGGTTTGTTACAAAGCGAAGGAAAAATTCTATAGAAGAAAGCAAACCATATGCTCTACACTCCACATTATTCAATATACTCAAATATACATACAATTGATAGATTCAGGGAAAAATATGCTTTCTTTAGTAGCCCAATTTAGGGAACTACCCCTACCTATATGCATATAACCGTGTATGTATGTATTTACACAGACGATCGTAGGTATACATATATGTACCTACAATGTATAACGACAAATATTCTAGGCTGCAGAAGTTAATTGCTATGTTTTGCAGTTTATGCTCTTTAGATTACAATTATATTAATGCTAGCCCCCACCCCCCACCGCGTGTAGCATATGTTTATGAAAGCAGTTTACCATATTAACCGTAAGACTTTGAATAATTTTTTATTTCTCTGTCACAAATGTACAACTAACAATTAGCAGCTTCTTCAAGGAATATGTGCAGGTAATAGTAGATCGAGTTATTTGTGCTATTTCTATGTATTTGCAATATATTTAAAAATAGTAATAATGAGAAAGATAAGAAACACACTGTGCCTGATATTTACAGAAGGTAATCAAATAGTTGGAATCACCTGCATAATTTTTTATCATTACAAGTTTAATTTTTCCGTGCTCTTTTAATGAACAATTGTTAGTTACAAATTATTCAACGCAAAAATCTTGTTATTCTGATCTCATTTCGATTCGTTTGGATTTCATTTTATTGTTTCACTGTTGCTGTAATAATTCAAACACTCACTGTATGTGAATACTTTTTTTTCATAATTTTCGGAAGTCGTACGAGGTAATATATTAACATGGAACAGCAAAATATTTGTAATACCAGTTATGCTCTGTCGAGCTAGAAATTTCAGCCCCATGCACACGTGCTGGCTGTAAAAATATTCCATCCTGTGCGTATCGATGTGCAAATTAATGAGATGCTATAAATATTGACACCAGTTAGGAACGCAGTGATGTACATAGACATAAATTCAGGAAAAAATGTGTCATTCTATCTTTTTATCGATGTAACCAAACCCCAATTATCAATGCCTCTAAGTAGAGAAAGAGGAAACCTTATAGGGAGCGGTATGATCCGGATTCATATTCGCAACGCAAGCAGGAAAGAGTCGAAGCTAGTCGTAATATTTCTATAATATCCTGTATCTTCCACACCTACTCTTCTTTCGTGGGGGTCGCAGACTGTATTCGCGTCCATCTGTCTTTCTAACGTTCGTTTTCTGAGCGTTACTATCTATAAACATGGTCCCATTGGTTGCTTGCATTAAATTATATTATTGTAAGATTTCTGTAAATAATGTAAATCGTTAATATTTATTTGGTACTCAGATATTTTAATCGTATTGAGTGGACAGTTAAACGTCAGAATTGGAATTCTGGTTTAGATTATTACTAAAAAGTTTTCTTAGTACTCTTATTGCTCTTATTTTCTCATTTTAGTAGATCCTACAAATGTCAATCCTTGTGTATCAATACCATCTTTGTCAATTACCAGCTTTAACTATTCAGGCTTTTTTAAATCTAGGTTAAAATCCAGCTTAAACTTACATAATAGGCATAGAAGCTTGTTCTTTTACCAAAGCAATTATGCCACGGTATAATATTTAATCAATAACTAACATTTTCATGAATCATTATCTAAAGGGGTAAAATTAGAAGATGAAGTAGGATGTCCAAGATTATTGATAGCCAATATTTTCTGCAGGAATATCGACTTACACTATTAAACGAGTTATAAGTGCATTACAATATCTATACATATAGAATATAGAAACACATCTATACATATAGAATCGAAACGTATTTAAAAATGAAACGGCGAAAGGGATTTAAAAAGTAGTACCTACAGAAAATACAGCCAGACGTTCTGCTTTATACGAATACACTAATTTATTGATAATAATTGTAATCACTACATAACTATAAAATTATTATGCATTCGAGGTAAGTTACTTTGTTGTGCATAATCGTAACAGATATTCTTTCGTTTTGCTTTTCGTTGCATAAAAATTGCCAAAAGATTTTATAGCAAGTGCTGAAACTCTCAAAAGCATGTCTCCCGTCTCGTCTAGTTATGTGTATGCACGTTTGCTCGCGCTAGAATTACGCGTCGTATGACGCACAGTCTCGGGCCCGGTTCCACTAAAATCAAAGGCGACCACTTCGTTTTGTATTGCATAACTTTATAGAGGGTTGTGTGACTAGGTTCGAAGTTGCTCGTTTCTCAGGTAACTTCGTAAAACTGCTGCCAGTACTGCGGTCGTTGGTTACATATTTATAGTGGATCCTCTGTGGTTTTCGTGCGGCTGCCAGCAATATGACCTGTGTAAAGATTGCGAGCTGCGGGACCGAGTTTTACGACGTTATACCATGGTTTATGGGTGGAAAAAATTTATAAGCTCTTCCCAATCAGCGCGCAGACCCTTCTCGCCGTGCCTTCAGAAATGCGTCGAATTTTCCTCGTTCCTGTAATAGCTGTGGCCGCAGAAATCCTCAAGGTCTCTATTTCCGTAATAACCAAGCTACTTTAGACCTGGAGAAAAAATTCGAAACTCCGACGGAAAGTTGTTTTGTGTTGGACTGTTCTAAATAAAATACAATCCTTTTCCAACCAAGGGGAATTTTAAGTACAGTGTTTCGTATTTTCACCCGGCACTTAAGGTTGCGGGGTTTACAGGCTTTTTACGATTTTAATTTTTCAGGTTTCAGAACTGCGATTGGAATTCCATTGCGGGCAGGCGTGCATGTGAAAAGTTTGGAAAATAACATCACAATTTTTGTGAAGCTTCGGTTACTGCAATAATTGCAAGTGGTATGGGAATAAAGAGGACAGTCGGTCAAAAGAGGACTCGACTTTGAATAATTTTGATGCACTAGGTATTAGGTCATCCCATAAGTCGTCTCGTTTTTTAACGCCAACATTAACTGTAAAATAAGAATACTTGCATTCATCTTTAGTCCTCGACGTATTGGTCATCATTTTCAGTGACCTCTTCGCATTTCTCGATCAACTTGTTGATCCCATTTTCAAAAAACGTCAGTGGTCGACCAGTTTTTTGTTTATTGGATACTTCTTGAAAGGCATAGGGAGAAGTTCCTATTAACAAATCGCGGAAATAAAATACAGATGTTTATATAAAGTGCGATAAAAACGACACGACTTATGGGATCACCCGATATAGTAACAGTAGTATCACCAGCGTATCAGAGGCCGAATTGACTAAATCCATGTTTTGCTAGTAAATGGTGCTTCCGGGTGATTCGGGAGTCTAAGTGAAGGCCTAGGTATTTTACTTGCTTCATCAGAGGAATGAGCGTGCCGTTTAGTTCGATATTTAGTGGTTTTCGTTTCCGTAACGTACATGTAATATGATTACATTTATTGGGATTCGCTTTTATTTGTTTAAATGGTAGTCATTTTTCTATTTCTGTAACGTGCTCTTGAAGCAGTGCAACTGCTGTTTCTGGATTGGAGTGTGTGACTAGTACGGCCGTATCATCTGCGAATGTTAGTATTTTATTGTTGGTAGCTGTTGGTATTTCAGCAAAAGTACAGATGAAATAACTTTAAGCTCAATTTGCTCGAAATTTCATACCTGTCGAATATATCACGTGAACCTTTTCGTAAGCATACAAACAACGTCATACAGGTATCATTGTTTACTTCCGTTTCTTTTCAACCGATCCGATTGTTCCTCATTCGAATTGAAATATTATTGGCCCAATGAGGAGCAGCGTGTAGATTAAGAAATAAAAGTGTATTCAACAGTGGCGTCCAGCGCGATGGATCATTGGAGCCAAACATATGAAAGATGTTGGGCGTGTTGAAACACCAAGTTGCCGGACGTTGAGCGAATTGAATCACTTAGTCGGACGACATTCTATGATCCATCTTTTGTGCGTGCAAATATTGCCTTTCTTTCGTCAAGACCGTTGGCTGCATTAGAATCAATCGTTTTAAAGCCTCAACGAGACCCGTTTGAACTGCTTTGTCTGTCAATAGAGGCCATCAAGGCTAAGTATCTAGTGTGGCCCACAGACTAAACTCTGCGTAGAAGCGAACGATGATTTTGTTGTTTCTGTCAATAGTCGCAGACTTGCTAGTTTTGCTGAACGGGAATGCAGGCCGATAGAACCGTGTCGCGAGATGAGTCTCGCCCGCGAAACAGTTCGATGTTTCTTAACGCAAGATTCGTAACGATATTCCAACGTTCGATCGTGTTTCGTGCCTTCATGTTTCGGAGTATTCGATCTTGATACAGTTGAACTTTGATTAACCCTCGGTTGTAACACTTCGTGTAGGGGAGGCTTGGAGGGCTCGACACGTGGCGTGGCCCGATACAGATTTATATTTACCAGCTAATAGATAAAAGAGCTTTGACTGATATTTTGTATTTTGCATGTTTTCTAAATATTGGCAACCCTGGCTCAAAAGAGTAGGATATTTTGGATACAAATAATTTTAGATTGCAAATATAGATATATTATCAATGATTTCGACACCTCCGGCAATCGAGTTCTCAGATAATCACAACCCGGGTAATCGAGGTTCTACTGCTTAAACAAGGCATCAGGAATGTGATTGGTTATCAATTATTGGATGTTCTCTTTCGATGAACTTATCAGTTTTCAAGAAAGGTTTCTGTTTAATAATTTAATGATCTGAAATAATTCCACAAAATAATATTGTCTGCAAGATAGGCGTAAGTAAGATATACATAATTAGGTTCCCACTAATCTTCCAGCTTATTATTTAATTTTGCACCCTATCGTGTTAAATTACATTACTAACAAGTCATATGTTAGGGAGTCTAATAAAACGAATCGGTATATACGTACGTAATATCAATAGAAGCAAAAACATGACATTCGCCATCGCCAGTACATAATTCGTGCAATATAAAACTACGAAATACCTACAATCTATATTTTTTATTTATTGTCGTATACAAATGTTCAATCGATGTTATTTTACACGACAGAGTACATATTGCTCCGTGCACAGAAAAATAGTGATACGTCTAACAATAAAGGGTTAATCCTGTTTTCTTTGTTGATCGCTCCACGAGGCAGTTACTAAAACGACAGAAAAGCGAAATCCTGACTTTAACGCATAACCAGCTTGGCCCCGGACATATTGAAAAGGTTATAGATTTCTCTGAGACATCGAAAGGGTCTCGTTTGTACGGGTGTCGTTGATCTAGCTAGTCCTCTGTGGTCGCGCTGAAAACGAGACTGAATAAAAGTTTTCTAATTCTTACAAAAGTATACGCCGCCCCGTGTTTAGGAGACAAGCTAAAGTAACCGAACAACAGACCACCCCGTTGCATTCAGCAACCCTCTCTGTCGCACGAACGGTGTATTATTTTTACAAACCACTCGGACTGTGCCATTCCGACATTCCGGCCAAACTAATCCCGATTAGGGGTTGAACGAGGGATGATAATCCTTGAATTCAGGAATCCGTGAATGCAAAGACGACAACTCGTGGAGAGGATCTCTGCACCATAGCGAAACAGAGATGTACTCGTTGCCTTTGGCAACCAAAAGTCCCTACGTTCTCTTTCAAACCCTTCTGGCCGCGAAGAAAATTTGAACAAATATTTGCCACCATTGTGCTGTTGCGATTGAATTATATGTGACATATTTATTTTACGATCAAAGTCGAGAAACGTCGAGGTTAATATATTCAATCGAAGATTGCTATTATGGTACATTCGATATACTAACCCTTTATAAACTCGTGTAACTTTAAAGTCGCATATTGGATGTGAACTATATCTCGTTTTTCTAATTCGTTTTCTGTGGTATTTTACAGGTGTATTTTATTTGTTGGCAAGCGTCGAAAGAAATTAAGATAGAGAGGGTTAACAGGATAATTCGCTTGACATTCTACTATGAACATTAACTTTTGCTGAGAAGTGCATCTGACCTTCTGATAAAAAAAACTGTACCTACTCCCAGCATTACATTCGTTGACAATATTCGTAATAACTACTGTGCTACACTTACTGCTGCTACTACTGGGTATTATATTTACTTTCGATAATTTTTGTACATCTTACGAACTTGGACAAAAATGATTGAAACGACCAATACCATCAATCGAAGCGATAACGAAACAAGCAAACATCGATACCGAAATTACACTTGGAAGCAAAGAAATTAACTGCATTTAGTTCAAAATTTGCTTTCGTAAAAGATTAGTTACTTATTTACTTACATATGTGCCGAAAATTAAATATAGATTCGTTATTTTATAAAGTGCATTAATTCCTTTTTATTTAACGTAAATGGTCAACAATGACGAAGAAGACCTTCAACGTGACTTTAAATAATGGCCGTATAAGGGATGAGTGTGACCAAAGCGATTCCAGCGCATAAGTAACACAATTTTCGAAAAACAGTTTCGCCGATTCAATTACAGTACATCGTATCTTTCCAATATATCAAATAATCGACTGAAAAATCGTCTTCATTTATGAGATGACCTAATCATTTCCACGATATCAGTGAAGCTCTGCTGCCAGTCAAACGGCAAGATTGGCAAGCGGTCAGGTTTTTGCGGATCATCTATCCGATCTTCATAAGCGAGTGCTGCTTAACTTTTTAAGTTCGCCAAATCGCATTAAAGCCATACCCGTTGTCACGGTTCACGAGCCGTCAGATTTCGCTTGACTTTTTCGAAAAATCTCACCGGTCCGCAAAGTTTCCCCGTCTTTTTATTCTTCTACGGTTTTTTCCCCTTTCTTCAACCCCTTCTCGAGATGGTGGATCATCCCGGCGTAAAACTTCGACCTCTGAAGCGGTCGAAGATTAAGCTGGTTTATCTTACTCCCGTCTTTTATACCTCGAAGACACGACGTCTCACACCGCTGCGACTGGCTTAAGCTCACGGATCCACGGATTTTCTTCGGTTTCTGACACTTTCGTCTCTCACGGCGTCTCGCCTGACGTTTCCTCGGGAAGATCATCCGCTTGACTTGCTGACCGTAGCCTCGAAAAGTCGTGGATCTAGTATTTTCACGTTATGTCTCCGCAGTTGTCCACGCAGCATGTCTACGAGCCGGAGGATTTATCTCGTGACTTTGAAGCTACGCGAAGGAAAGCCTTGACTCGATGGCTGACGGGTCGGAAAGAGCAGTAAACAGCGACTTCCAAAACGTTTCGTGGTCGTTTTCGACGTACAGCCTGTCAGGTAGCTGTATAATTTGCGGTGCGATCGGAAATGGTGATATTACACGAAGGACAAAAGTTGGAAGTGCAGAATTAAAGTCCTCCATGGGAGGCATCGTCTTTGAGAAAATTGAATTAAAATATTCATCTGGTAACGGTGGATGATTAAATTGTTATGAACAGGTGGGAAAGTTGCATTGTTTATGTGTTCGGTCTGTTAGATGTTTGCAGCGAATAATACTTCGTTGCAAGAAAAGATCTAAAAATGTATTTACTGTAAGAACGAATATGTATAGTTATTGTGAAAGGTAGGTTAGACCGAAGCGAATCGGAATATTCTTTTAATCATGGTAAAAAAAAAATAGATAAAATTTAGATACGCAATATTTTATTATAAATTCGTAACAAGTACCCATTTCAGCTTGAACATTTGTAATAAAACATAAAAACCAAGTAAAAAATTTCTCTTTTATGAGGATAACACATGTCAAAGTGGAGAATATCTCTAATAAAACAATCAACAAACTGTGGTAAAATAATCTTTGGATAAAACTTTATAAAATATAACTTAATAATAATAATGCCAGAAGTGTCTACGTAGTACATGGGTGGCCAGTATATTGTCCTTGAACACCACTTACCTATATTATCACACTTTTCGTGCCACCACTCTTCACAGGTATTGCACTGCATCCAATCCTCCACAGGTGGATGAATTTCTCGTTACAGTAAATGCAATGCCACTCTCTTTTATGTATGTGCGAACCATCTTTACCTACATGTATAAATTATTATCGCATTTAAAGTCATACAACTAATTATACAAACAAAAAAAGAATGATCGGATTCACCCCATATAACAACAATTTTAAAGTGAATAAAATACGTAAACAAATTATGATATGTTAGTGAAAATTATATCAATTATTATTTCTCGACACTATACAAATTAATAATATTAAACACATTTAGATGTTGGAGATCACCTTTTGTCTTTAAATAAGAAATTGTGAGATATGTAGGTAGGAATTTTAGATCTGGGCCAAAATTATTACGTTGGACCACGTAAGGTAAACTTGAAATGCGTATCAACACTAAACGGTATTGTAAAACAATAAAAACATAATTCAAAAAGGTGCAAAGAGAGGGCGTGATGAGTGCATGCACGACCTAAACGATTTTTTCCACAGTAACATAACAAATTTTAACTAAATTCTTATTTCGATCCGATTCGCCTCGGTCTACCATATATCTTTTTATAATAGTCAAGTCATAGAAAAATTTATGTACAAGGATTAAGAGATTTTTTAGAGGGCGTTAAGTAACATTTTAACTTCATTTTAATATTTCAACTGTTTCCTGAAATTACAAAATGATAGAGTTGTACAGCATCGTCTATCTTGCCAACTGGTACCCGAAAAATGCAACTGTAACATAGTAAATAAAAATGCTTTGCGCAAAGCAAAGGAATGGCAGCTACACTGATTGTGAGCCAAAACTCCGAAAATTTATAAAATTCAAACGAATTGAAATACTTGAAAAATTGTATAGAATAGTGTGCCGAAATTTTAAGTTACCCGGACGAACAATTTCGAAGGTCTACTGGGTGTCAATTGGAGACCCAATCAGGTACAATCAGGCCTTCCTACCTGGCACGAGATGCAGTGTATTGGAATGCCGTAAGAAAATCCTTTTATCGCATCATTCTGCGCATCCCAAATATAAAAAACAATACAAAAAGTATTTTTTCGATTCTTGAAAACCAAGATAGTGGCGCGCACCCCTCCAAAATAGTTCCATTGCAGACCGATTTTCGATAACTTTCGTTGACTTAAATCGTGCAGGAATTATGACGGTAATTTCTTAAAACCAAAATGTGTACCCTTTCTGTACTCCATACTAAACGTCATACCTTTTTCATGATCCTAATGATTTTGGAAATCTAATGAGTATTACACCGCATATATGTCATGAACAAAAATGCTGGTCTTAACAGCGTGGGTCGCACACGACCCACGTGGCACGGAACGCGTTAAACTGCCGCACAAAAATAGAGCAGGCAAATCCAAGCATTTAACTGTTACTGCAAATCCTGCAGAATATAATATAAAAAGCATACAAAAAGCGTGCATCGCGCGTACGATGGAAGGGGATCAACGAGCGACAATAGGTGAGAGTATCATCGATCTTGAAGCACGCTTCCTGTCCGCAGACACGTGGTCGAATCGTCGTCGAGGAGTCGCCCTGGACTCCCTCCCGGTTCTCCTGCGCCGCCGAGAGCAATCTGGACGGCAGCCTGCTTTGTTGAGCAAATAGAGTCGTTTGTTGGTCCACTCCCGGTACCTGCACGTCGGATCCAGCCCCGTAGAGGCGGCTGCGTGACAAGGGGGGTGAAATAATGGGGACGCAGGCGTCCTGCACCCCGGAAAACCGATTTTCCTCGTGACGAAAAACGGCCACCGACGGGCAAGCCGAAACACGGAACACGCGGAACGCGCCGCTGGAAGTCTGGCGTCCTGGCGTTGCGACGGCAGCATCTCCGACCCAAGACGCCCTCCGCCAATAATGACGTAATGAGTGGTCGGACTACCCTCGATTCGACACGGCTGCTCCTTTCGCAGCTCGCGCCGGCCACTACACGGGACACAGGACACGGGTTCGCTGAGAATCCAGTGGGTTCAAATACTTTCCTGCACTAAATCTCCAGGCTTTCATCTTCGGGCTCCTCCTTTTCGAATTATCGTCTCTTTCGGCGAGTCTGCCGGGTATGCTCGATGGCCCGGCTGGAAATGTTTCAATGGAGAGCCCATTAGGCTTGCAACGCGTACGAATTTGCCCCTTGTCTCTCGCGGTGACGAGGGACAGTCTTCTTGCGGGTTGCAACGACGAAATTAAATTTCGTCTTGCTAGTTAAGGGTTGATCGAAGAAAGTTGTGTTCGAATAGAGATGTCTTCGAGTTAGAGTTCTGTTTTGTTGAAACGCTGGACGCTTGAGGTTGAAGTTTCAGCAAATTACTTAAAATACTTCAAATTTCCGGATGTGTATTACTTCAATATTGTTTCAAATAAAACCGACGTTCAGTTATGCATTATTTGTATTTCGTAATACACTACGAATAAACTGAAAACGAATCAAATATTTTACAATCCAGCACCACGATTTTCAGCATCCTATAAATAAAATGGTAGGTACCTTCTATTCTGAAATATTATTTTGATAAATAAGCGGTTCTATGTCTTCGCAATTGCAGGAACGATTTACAAATAAAACAGACTAGGTATTTGTTATTTAAAATATTGTTTCTCTCGGCGTCGCAACGCTTCGCAGCACCGCGGTCATTTTTGTGGACAAACATAAAAATCTATGTACGAAAACAGTGCAACCCTTACCCACTTATTACTATTACTTGTCCACCTCTGTCTAGCGCATTTCGAGTTTCGTTCATTTATCCCAGAAGTGAGACGCTCCTCCTCCTCCTCCTCGCTGCTATTGTAACGGAAGCTGGACGACACGGGGCACCTGGGTAGTTTACCCATCGATGGAAAAAAGAACGAGTCAGCCGGTTTTCGAAACTGTGACGAATACGAATTTCTTCTACGATAATGAAGTAATGAACGTTCTGGGACCAAAATTTGATACGCTTGGCCAACATGCGCCGAGGCTTCCAGGTAGCGATGGCTTCGAGGCGAGCTATCCTATTACGACAACCGAGCACCCAATGTTCCTCAAACGATATTCCCAGCGTTAACTTTGCGATATGTCCGAATAATATGCGTCACGACCGCGGTTACGGCGTACAGGTAGGCATTCGCAAAGAACAATCGACAAAGGAAGGGAAAAAGTAGACGGAAACGTTCATAATACCTCTTCTTTTCAACGCTAATCCACTTAATTTCACGACAAGACAATTACGGTCATAAATATTCCTACCCGTTGGTAATTGGATCGGTGGTTCGAATTGCGAGACACTCGGGCCCAGGGCAAAGCTCGCACCTGAAGACCGTGGCGCATGTGCCGAGCATTGCAATCTTGTTTCCTTTTCCCAACAACGAAAAGCAATGTTAATTTCTGTACTTGAGCTGTATAGTATACAAGGTGTTCCGTCTAACGCGACGCACGATTTTCATCCGCTTGCAGCCATCTGATAAAAATAGTTTGGACCAAAAGTTGCAGGGTATATAAATGTTTTATGGGGACATTTACAGTCCGGTGTATTTCAATCAGCAATTAATAATTGTTGAAGATATCGATGATATAATAGAAAACCTTTCCCACACCATCAATACACTACTATGTAAGAAGTAGGGAGACCTTTTGCTTGGACTCAGGTGTTTATATATTATGAGTGTAGAGCGATAGACACACAAAAAGGGTTGAATCGTGAAGAAAGGTACGACGAAGCGTGCGTTGTGAAAAGTACTTCTTATGGTCTTTATATTTACTTATATATAAATATTCAATAAATCGTTTGTTTAATTTATATTCGTTAAATAAATAACTACAACAATAATATTGCAGAATTGCGAGGAAGATTCAGCAATTCTAATTGCAGCAACACATTCGAACTTCTGTAAACGAGCAGAATATGTATTACGTTGCGGAAGGTGTAATGCATTTCGAAAATGCAATTAAATAAAGTGCATTTTTCTTCATTCCGTAATCCCTTCGGTGTCAAATAATGTTTACACTGTCTTAAAGTCAAATACAACGAAAAGCTCAATATGTCACATTTCCACTACTGTAAGTCGAGTAATATGTTACTAAAAATATTATGCAATATGTGTTTCGAATTTGTCCCGATGTTCTCTACAATATACTAAAAATATATATGTGTTCCAGTAACAATTAACAATTATACCGAGTCAATTACCTACTTCTTACGATACGACCTGCACGATCTTCGTCGCAAGCGACTCTTTGTGCCTAGGTATACGTTGGAGAAGTGACGGAAAGTGTACAAGTGTATACAAGAACGCACCGCGAAGGTGGGCGCAAGCAAGGATGCAACTAAATCTATGGGTCGCCACGGGGTGACGACGTTTCGCAATGGGGGGTCGAGCAGCTCGTATAAAGATGTTCCGACGCGACGACCCGAAAAACGTTCATGGTTTCCTCGATGCCTTCTTTCCAGAACCAAAGGGAATAGCACCGTCCTTCTCGTCCCTTTCTCACGTTTGTCACGTGCCTTTTCCCTCGGTGTCATCTTCCTCCGCAGGCACCCTCCCCACTCCAGAGAGTATCGAATCTGTTCATTAGTTTCGTTCTTGTCTTCGCGACATCTCACTGATTACTTTACCAGCTACTGTAGTTTTTTCTCTGCTTTCCCTTTCTCTCTCTCTCGATGCCCTATATACCTGTACGCGGGGACGCAAGGACAGCGTGGAGAATTCGTATAAAATTGTGGGACGATGAGGGGAAGGATAGTGTTACGGTACGAAAACTAACGTTACTTCTGTATTTACGTTTTTTGGTAGGATAATCTTTCGGTTGTTTAATTACGGCGCGGTACAGGTATATAAACAGATGGGAGAATAAAGTGGGAAGCGATGCCAAACGATGTTTTGACGAGCCGAGAAATCATTTTCCTCTACAGACATGTCGACGATTTACGATATCCGGTAGAACCTCCGTTACCTGAATTAATGGGGAAACAAAAGTGCCCGTACCTAGAAGCAAATTTCCGCATAATGGAACAATGCAAATGAAATAAATGTTTTTAAATGTATATGTCTTTGCACATTGCACCTATACGAAATAAAATAAAAAAGATTCACGTTGCTCCATTCTATATATTTTGAACGAAATTGAGCAAAATTTCATCTTTCCGTTTTGCAGAAGGGAACACACGTGCACTGCGCACGCGTGTTTACAGTGTTTTAATAGGAAGTACGCTGTTGGAATAATAAACCGTTCGAGTAACGGGTTTTCGGATAATGCAGGTGCTCCTGTAAATCTTTCCGGTTAACCCTTTATCGATTTCAAAGATAAACAACAATACCCTTCGGGCTATTCTGGCCTTTGTCACATTCGTTTCAAGGAAACGTTAATGGAACGTCCATTCGCGCAAGTAATTATTCAATTACCGAATTGCTCATGCCGTTCGTTTCACTACGACGATGAATACATATGTACCTACGTCGGTTTACTTAAAACAACATAGGTCCGCGTATGCTCCCGATTTTTTACCATCAATTCGTGCCTGTCTATTATTTGTGGTACAGCCGAACGATATTTCCAAATGTTTACGCGCCTAACGATCTCCTAAGGACCTCGATCGTATTGTACACACGCCCTGTGTGTTCCCGACTTCTTCTCGACCACCAAGAGTTTTCCCATCGAGAGATCAGAATCTACGAGACGTCGTCTTCAAGGAGGCGTCGGTGCCTTTTTCCAGAATTAACGAGCTTCGCCCCAAGGAGCACTATACGCGCTGCTATACGTTTGTGAAATGGCATACAGATGAAACGCGCCGACCCGGATGCTCGGTCGCATCTTTCTCGTCGGCACTCTCTCACAGGTAGCCGCCATTCTGGATCGTCCAATTGGGCCGCACGACCGGCTATGTATCTGCAACTGGATTGACTTCTCAGGCATGGCACGACGACAAAACGGTCGAGGCTAATCGACAAACCAAACACGGGGCGTAATCGTGAAATAGGGGCTCGAATATTTTCTCGCGCGGAAAATCATCTAAATGGATTTACGACTGAACACGGGGCTGATTGAGAAACAAAATATTGGCCGGTATTGTCGATACCGTCAGCTTTTAGTCGATTTTTTCCTTCGAGAATCTAGATAATGGAAGTACACACGGTTCACGGTGGGGTATTTTCATTGAAAAGCTGGCCAAAAATATTTTAGCTAATTAATCGATTGGCGACGCATGCTTGTCATTTGTTTAAAACATACCAGACGCTAGATACTCATAAAATCTATAGTTGCCCGGGTCGTAGAATATGTCTACGCTATTTCTGTTGCAGTTTGAACTCGAACGCGAAAGTACCTCGAGTTCCCCGACTTATTGGATTTCCACGGGTAATTTCAAATTGCACAGCCGTGTTTGTTTACTTGAATTCCCGTTACAATATTTTGCCCAAACAGAAGACCCTTGCGCAACTCCGTTTGAAGCATTTCGCAGGGTATTATATTCTAATCGAATAAAGGAACTATGGATTGCTTAACGAAGTGGATGCCGCGGTTCGGAAGTTCCAATCGGCTTTGCCGTTCCTCGACTTTATTTTGCCCCCGTTAAATACCCGAGGCATCGAACGTTTACGACCCACGCGTGTGGTGATTAGGAGAACAATTTCATCCGTTTCGCGAAACGTATTCCTCGCGAGGTGAGGAAACATGGAGGCCGAGGCCCGACATAATGGAATCACGAACGAGAAGGGCGCTGTACACCTTTACAGGTGGCGAGAACATCGAACGTCGCCACACTGTCGACGAGTTAATCCTGTTAGTCTACAATAACGGGAAACAATGCTCGTGGGCAAAGTTTATCCGATTTGGGCGAACAAGGGTTAACTAACCCTTCTTCCCCCTCCACAGTCGCCGTTTGCCACCGTTCGATGACCGTACCACCCTTTTAATCCCCAATTTACACGCTCATAGTAGGAACGACATTAAGGCTACTTAGAACATTCTATCATTCCCGCAGAGCACGGAACTCCACATTGCAACTCCCTTTCGCCAGTGTTATTGTTTCGTTATATAAAACCAACGTCAGCGTTTCAATAAAGTTTCTCGAAAACGATGCACAATGGACTTAGCGATTGGACGGCGCGATAGCCAGGTAGAGACAATTTCAAAGGGGGTTCCTGTCGAGGGTTAGAACGCGACGAGGCGATCTGCGGTTTCACATTCGGGGAGATAAAGAAGGGTAAAGGGTAATGAAATTTGTAATCTCAAGACGGATGTTTATTGACAGTATGGAGAAACGAGTGTTGCGAATATCGATGCTGAATTTCTAAACGATTCCGAGTCGATTCTGAATTAGTAATTAGTAATAACGGTGAAATTTGTCGGGTAGTTTATGTAATTTAAAGTAATTAAGAAAATAACTGTCAGGGTAATTCGTTTATACAAACTTAATCTGCGAAAGGAATTTCGATTTTCGTTCCACCCGGTAAACTGTATTCGCCAATTGGCATTTATGTTATTCCTAATCGAATTGTAGCCAGGCAGCACCGAAGGTTTCTATACCTCGATTGATTAAGCGGCACGGAAATCCCCGCGCACGGATCAATAGCACCAACTTTTTCCCGGTAAATAAAAATATTAATTTAAACGGTACGCCATTCATGCGCCGACTCCATTCCGTCCTTTCCGCTGCAGTTTACAGCGCCTTCCCGGAAACGATAAAACGATTAAATCAAATTTTCGGAATCGACTTCGGCGCTGGTAAACAGCTTCGAAATTTGCTTCGTCGCTGCGAAGATTTACGAAAGCAAAGAGCAGCGAAAAGTGCGACCCGTCGAACGCCAGCGTGGAGAGGCGAGGAGAGCGATCGCGGAAGGGTATCGATTTCGAAGGTTCAGCGATTCGATCGAAAGCACGCAAGCAGCGGCTGAAACAGCAGCAACAAAGGGCATTCAACCCCCCTTTTAGGCGCGGTGCGTTCACGCGTGGACGGGCAGTGCGGTACCCATGGCGAAGAGAGCCGCAGCACCGTAAGAGGGCGTAGAAACGCGGATATCGCGTTTGCATTTGTTTGTATACGCGGGTTCGCGGCTACGGGTTTAGTCGCGGCTGCGCTCCCCACCACCGGCGCAACGACGATCGGCCACCTTCGAAATCCCTGCCCCCGTCGTAACTCTGCGCTGTTTGCACTGTTTGCTGTCAAACATTGGCCGCAAAACACAGTGGTGGGGGGTGAGGACGGAGCCGGTGGTAGGCAGCGAGCGGCCGCGCCGATTGGTCGGTCTCCCCTTTGCGTGTGCCGATCAGAGGCTCGGGGGCGGGGCCTAGCGGACGGTATATAAGCGCCGCGTGGCGGGGATGATGGCATAACGCGACATAACTCCGTCGAGACAGCATCGTTCGTTGCTCACGGACGAAAACGCTCCCACAAAAGAGAACATTGAACAGTTTCGCAGATCGCGCAGATCTAGCATCGCGGATAGTGCTTGTGCTTCTTGTTACCCGAACAGTACATCGTTGTGAACTATTGTGTTACCCTGCACGTTTTCGGGACGTTCGAAAAGTGCGTCCAGTTCACGCGTTTCGTTCGAAGCATGGTGAATATGGAAGGATCCAGCGAGCAACACACAGTGACAGCATCGCCACCGCCGCGGACAGCGCTGAAGAGCAACTTCAGCATCCGCAGCATCCTGCCGGAGGCTTGTGCAGGCACTCCAGCGCCGGCGGATTGCCGCTCGGTTTCCCCGGAAGTCAGTCACATCGACGACAGCGAGGATTCCAGCGACCTAGACGTGACTGGCGACGGCGGAACCGACACGCCGCCCCTGGACTGCTCCAGGAACGCCGCCAACATCAGCTGCGCCGAGCAGAAGGATTCCAAGGACCGTCAGGCGGACGAGAAGAAAAAGTGCGAGAAGCCGCCATACAGCTACAACGCGCTGATCATGATGGCCATCAGACAGAGCCCGGAGAAGAGGCTCACCCTGAACGGCATCTACGAGTACATCATGCGCCACTTCCCCTACTACGAGAACAACAAGCAAGGATGGCAGAACTCGATCAGGCACAATCTGTCCCTGAACAAGTGCTTCGTCAAAGTTCCTCGCCACTACGACGACCCCGGCAAGGGAAACTACTGGATGCTGGACCCGAGCTCCGAGGACGTGTTCATCGGCGGCACCACGGGCAAGCTCCGCAGAAGGACCACCGCCGCGTCCAGGTCGCGCCTGGCGGCATTCAAGAGGAGCGTGGTCCTCGGCGGACTCTACCCCACGGCGTACGCTCCGCCGGGATGGCCGGCGTCCCTCTACACGCTTCCGTATCTTCATCGCGCCGCCGGATATCCATCCGCGACCGGCGCGTACTCCACCCCGGCCGGCTACCCGGCCAGTTTGTTACCCGGGGCGACCAGCTCCGTCAGCAGCTTGCCGTGCAAACCTCAGCCGCTCCCGGCGACCGCTGCACCACAAGCCCACGGGCCCTTCTCCATGGAGAGGCTGCTCCAGCCTCCCACGACCGCTGGATATCCGAACGGACTCGCGGCGTCCGGCATCCCGGTCTCCGGAAACCCCTACGACTTCTACTCCACCCTGAGATCGCTGGCGGCGCACCAGCAGCACCAGAGCGCCGCGGTGTTCGGCCACAATCAGCAGCCGGCCAGGTACCACATGGGCCAGCCGACGATCCTCGGTCAGCCGACCTCTGCCACCGCGTCACCAGGAAGCAGCCCGGAACCTATGTCGCCGCACTCGCCGCCAACCTCTATCTGCAACTCCGCCATTCAGCAGCAGAGATCTCATCAGCACGGCCCGCCGCAGTTGCTGCTGAAACCGATCACAGTGCTGACCGGCAGACAGAGCTGAATAAACTTTGTGCCGTAGGATTAAGTAAAAAGTAAAGAGAGGTGTTCGTCGGACGGTACCACGAGTTCACGGGGAAGCTGGTCCCAGTTTATGCGTACGCGGTGATATATTGTATGTACGTTCTTTTGTTTCTCTCCGACGTTCTCTGTGTGTCCCGAGAGAGGGGACTTTCTTCTTGTAAATATGCTAGTTCGTAAGGAGGAGGATTGACCGGTTGGCGTTGAGAACGCACGGCACAGACGTCTGCATACCAAAATGCGAGTCCTCGAGAGTTCGCGATATCAGGGAGCCATCGGTGACCTGGCACGATGTGTGATCTTTAAATTTCTAGAAGAGTAATATAATGTCGTTGTAAATAGGATCTCGTTTAGATGATCTCTCCTGTCGTCGATCTTGGGCCGCGATTCTTCTCGCCCTCGAGCCTCGTCGCGAGGGTCGAGAAAGAGATTCGCTGGTCCCTGGACCCGTCGATCTTGTTAAACTGTGTATATAATTGGTAATTGTTATTCGAGAAGTATAGACACGATATAATGTATATATGTATACAACGGAAGATCATGGTTGCACGTGAGAACGTGTTTATAACTGTCGAAATAAATGTTCGAAAGTTTTCTAGTAAACATTGTCTGATTACTTGCTACTACCCTGAAACCTTCTCCTACCCTTGCACGTACCTCATAATAATTCGTCCGTTCGGAAAATCAAACGAAATATTTCATCTTCCTCATCTTTTTCGTTCGATTTCGAGTCTCCGCGAACACGTTGACCTTTGTTCTACAATCGGTGTGCAATCTTCACCCCGATGTCCGATGTCGGTTAACCCTTTCGGGGATGCGGACGCGTTTTTTTTCTTCCTTCGAGTAGGTATTCGAAACGCCACGAGCAGGCTCGAAAATTCGTCAAGACTACAGATATTCGTTTATTCGTGCACGGTCCGCGAGGATCGTAAAAGTAACAGGCAGAACCCGCCGGCTGTCAAAACATAGTGCTTGGAATAAAAGTTCCACTCGGCCAAAGTCAATGGATAATAGGGAAGAGCGGTGCGAGGTCGAGGCGACGAAATAGGAAATTGCTTTACTGCTTCAATATAACCATAAACCATATTTCGCCGGGCTTTACGAGTAACCTCGCCCTTTGGTTTCACCCAACAATTCCAGCCCGGAGTCGGCCCGTCGAATATGGATACCGCTTTTTGTCCCCTCCGTTGTCATCGATTTTCTATATTCCTATGTTTTCTTGGTCCTCTCCTCGTTTCCTCTTCCATCGTGGGAAGAGGAACGCCGCCCGGCCTTCCCGGTTCACCTATGCACGCGCGTGTTCGGCCCCGTTTAGAATTCTCTGGGTTATTTATTGCACTTCGGGCTGTTTGAAATGTAATCGATTTGGGTTTTCATATGTGGCAGAAGTGAACGTGGCTGTTTGTTTTTTAGTTTTCTGTTTCATGGCGTTCAGGTTTCGTTTGAACAACGGAAATATTCTTCTTCTCGTCGCGGAGAATTCAATTCTGTCGTTGACCACGCGGCCGTTTAACGAGGGTGGGCCTTTTGGTTGTTCAGAAATATTTTGCGACGGTCGGCGATATCTTCAATTAAAGTTGCTTCTGTTTGAAATTTAGTAGGTACCTACTAGGCCTATGTAGTACCTATATTATTTATCGTTCGCAGTTTAAGTGATACGCTTCTTAAATATTTCGCGTTCGCATACATCGCAGATCGGAGCATTTGTTTTAGAAAGTAAATATAAATATGTGCACCGTTTGCGTTATCTTCCGCTTCGAGGATTTTTCTATTTACCGTTTCGTAAATAGGTACCACGCTTTATCTGTTCGATACTTTTCAAGATCGTTCGATGAAATTTTCGGAGGCTTTTTTACTATTTACTTCTTGCGTTGTTCGTTTCTTCGCTGAAAATGGGGGGAGTGCTTTCTAAGATATTTAATAACGGACCAAACCGCAGATAGTAGATAGGAAGTGGGATTTTTGGAGTCAGTGGGAATAAATATCTATCGTTCCACTGTTTCTTTACGAATTTCGTTATTTAATGTCAATGCATTGAGAAACAATTCGGTCGTCATAACGATCCGCCACTTCTTCCGACTTTACTTCGTTTCTTCGCCAAGCTAAACGTTTCGGCTCTATAGAAAATTGATTTCTGGTTGCGATGAAGTGATTCTGCCGTGGTTGCCAGCTAAATGATTGCGTGACAACGTTAGGGTCTGTGTGGCGAAATTGTAAAAAGACACTATATTTTAATTTGCCTAAGACGTTTTAGATTGCCCGTCGTTTCCACTGGACATAGCCGCGTATCATCACTTATACTTATGCGTTTCTGTTTATGCGACGCGTTTTATCCGACAAATGTTTCAGAGATGCCGACGTAACAACAAAAAGGCAAGTAATTTCTGGCATTCGAGAGAAAAAGGAATAGAAAGTAATGATATTCTTTTCTCACGAAATAATCCAGAAATATGGCCGCACTTATCGGTGCACTTCAAGAAGAAAATAAGTATTGCATTCTGGAAGCATTTCACACAGCTTTTTACTTGCCACGCAGCTCAAACGAAGTTAATATTAATACAAGACACTTTCTCCCCTCGAACTATGTGCAATTCTCTTTCTCTTGCCACCGCTGCGCTCAATTGTTAAATTATCCGCAGCCATTCAGAATAATTTGAATCGCCCAGCAATGGACGAGCACTAATTCGTCTCGTACAGAAGCGAAAGAATCCGTTTGTCCCCGTTTCCGCTCGCTATCTTCTATCTCGCGAGAAAGCGTATTCCAATTCAATCACGTTATACACAATCGAATCGGGCCAAACGAGACGCAACAATCGCACGCAATAGTGAATAATTGAAACGTGAGCTGTTAAGAAGCATAGGGGGCTATTCTTTTCCACGGTGGTTCTAGGCGGGCTGCTTTCACGTGGACACGATTCAGGAGCGTGTTGTTGCTCGGTACGAGCGGTCGCTGGATATTGGTATGATACATTGAGACAATGAGGCGTAAATAAGATAATGGTGTACGCTCGTGTACGTTGAACGGGGGATTCGAGCGTTCGAAGGGCCGAGTGGCGCACTGGAAAGAGACGGACGACCGATTAGGATCTGTAGATGAGATTGTGACCCGCGCGGCCTCTGCGATGAAAGACGTGTTTCGCATTCTTTCTGCCCTCAAGTGCCACCGACGCTGCGTCACGAAGCGATCGTTCCAAGAGAATTTCGCCACAGAAATTACTTCTTGAGGGCTGTCTAGCGAGCTTCGTATACCTATTATATTGTTTCGTGGATTGTAACGACTCTTCTTTGCGCGAGGTTGTTTTTTTCCTTCAAATTGTGTTTCTTGATGAAAATTTCATCGTGGGACACAGTGTCTCGATGCTTGGTTCGTTCAGCTTTGGAGATCAGTTTTCAGGGGTGGAAAATATTCTTTTTTAGCAATATTTAGTCTGGCAGATTACCGGGTGATTACTATTTTTTGTTGCAAATGCTATTTGTAGAAAATTTGAACGCCATATTTGAATAAATGATTTTTTTATGAGCAAGATTATATTAGGTATAGCGACATATCGAAGACTCGAATATTCGTTCGAATATTTTCGTTACTTATTGTCAGTATAATCTATAGCCTATATGTTTAGATATGTATAAAAAGCATATTCAGTGTTTCGAAAATTCCTTCTTAACCTTTGTGGAATCGCAAATTTGTAGGTACTATTTTTCATTTGCCACAATGCAAGTATTAAGTTCGTAGTAAACTGAGTTTAAAAATTATTCTCTTTACACTCTTAATCAGATAGCAACTTTCCGTATCCTTTTTATTCTTCCCTATTTTGTGACAGGACAAAACGACGTACTTTTTATTTCATTTTACACCTCCAAATTCAAATACAAATAAATACATATGTACCTTGCTCTGTTTCCGTCTATTAGCACGAGAAATCTCACGGATTAATCTCTCGGCTACGTTAGATACATGGACGATTTTCAAATCCACGTCGACACGACTCGAGTCCTCGATTTGTCAAAGTAACACGTGGCACCGGATCGCAAATCCTATTCGTAATTGCAGGGATGCATTAGCGTGCCGCCGTTGCGCGTTATCGGCCAGCTGATAACAGTTGACAGCGACATATAATGCAAGACTAAACGAATGTTGCATAGCATCACGTAGTCGAAGGGGGGCGATAAACACTTGCATGACCAATTGCTCCAAGTGGTGAGTGCTCTATGCGCGTGTTACTTCTCCGTGGATTGGATAGATATTCGTCGCTATCAGCACCGAGCAACGAGAGTTGGACTTTATAGAATAGAGTATTTTGACAAGCTGGATTTAGCTGCTTTCGGAAGCTTAGGTTGGATTGGTTTGAAGCCGGGTATCTTGAATAAAATTTCGGTCGTTCTTATAAATAAACTAAATATACAGCGTTGGTTACAAATTTGGAATTAATTCGCGAGTTCTGTGAACATAGGATCTTTTTATAATTTACATTTCATTTAAAGTTAATATGTCGAGGGTTAATTGTGGTTTTTTAGCGTCAGCGCATTTAACGGTAACGAGTATTTATTCGACTCCGATATATTTAAACTTCGAAAAAGGTTTTAACACTGGAACTACCAAGGGCGTCAAAATGACTTGTTTCAGATTTCTTGCTTTGGGGTTATTAATGTATAGGTATCGTTGTAGCAATTTATGATGAGTTTTAATAGGACAAAATGACTATTATATATCTCTATTTAATGTCGATTCAACGACTTTGGTTTTCAGAATCTGTCTAACGTATGCTATTTGAGTAATACCAAAATTTATCGGTAGTTCTAGTGTTAAAGTGTTAACACGTTGTTCGCGACCAATGAATATATTCTATAAGTTATGCAATTGTTGAAGTGCGAAACTGTGTATGCTGTTACTCTATTATTGCAAAATTGCAACGAACAACGATAGTTTATTGTTGACATTAGCTATTTATCTAGACTTTTGACATTGCGTTCATTAAATAACACTATTAGTGTCGTTGAGTTTAATAAAATGACGAGCTGCAGAATAAGCAATCGATAGTGTGGTAATATTTCTAAATTCTTTTTCACTATTTACCTTTACAATCGAGGGATGTCAAATTCGGTTGGCGTCAGCCGTCGCGTAAAATTGTAATTTACGATATCCATATTACTATGAACAATTCTTTTTGAATTTACCTCCGCGATTTTTTATTACTCCATTTTTCGCAAAAACAATTACTGATGCTTGCACATATACACGAAATACTGTGCAAAAAGAATTCATTTTATAGTTATTCCATCGGCATATCATATAGGACGGGGCTAGGTTAGTGTATATCTGCTACAAAAAACTTGCACATTGCGTCCATACAATAGCAATAGGACAACTAAATAAAAGATTAATCCTAGCAAACATTTGCAATGAAAAAAGAAACGGACGATTATTGAAAACATCGAAAACTTGCTATAATTAAGTATCGCCAAACTAATTTCAAACAGGCATAATAAATAAAAGTGTAACAGGAAGAAATAAAAATGGGTACAGAGTTTCTGAAAACAGAGAGGAAGACGATCGCTCTAATCTCCGGCTCGACCACGCGGACCCTTTCCACGCGTCCACCGTTTCAATTCCACCTCTATCGGTTCGCGTTGATTCCCACCTGTGGCCAGCAGCGACGCGCAGGGCCTGCGAAACGCGTAAAGATCGTAAGTGTCCGTGGCATTTTAGTAAGTAGTCGGTAACTCGCTGAATTACTTTGCGCTATTACATTATTGCCGATGTCGTCAGCGTTATTCGCAGAGTCGGCTGGCTAGGGTCGCCGCGATGGCATTCGTGGCCCTTGTAATACCATTCCGCTAACACCGTATGATTGCCCGGTCTGTTATCAGCGCTCCAATAATTCGTTCGTTAACGTTTGCCCGCGTCGCGTCGCGTCTCGTCGCGTCTCATCGCGTCGAGGAGTCGGCGATCGGCAAACGGGGTGGCACGGGGTGACGGGTAACGGGACGGTTCGGCTAGCTGGATCGCCCTCGAAACTCGCCTACGGTTATTTTGACATCGCCATTTTGCGTTCGCACAGGAGTCACGAACACACGCAGTCTCCTCTCGGTGGAGATTGGTAAATAGAACGGGCGCATCGCACATGTGCGACGGATTTTAAGGGTAGCGCGTCAATAGATTTCAATGGCAGCGTGTTACATTATTTTCATCCGTAGCCTGCACACAACGCACTGTACGCGTAGGCACAGTGTTGAGGGGATCGTTTCCTGCAGTTTCATCCCCCCACCGCCCCTTCACCCCCTCTCTTGTACCGCATCTCGGGTCAGAGACGAACGTTTACGAGGAGAGAATGGAATAGACTGGTTTTGCTTTCGAGCAGAAGGTTTCCTCTTCCCGCAGGGGTTGCTATTCTTGGTCGGGACCGCGAGGGGGAGAATCCGGGGTTCCGAACGAATTTCTAGCCTATGGGGATGCGCTATGGGAGCGACGGTGGCTGATTTGCGGTTTTATTCGGAAGGCGTTCCGGCGTCTCTTCGAAGCTGCTCGAACCTTTGGCGATCGTGGGCCTATTTTTTTTTCTTCTCAAGAATTTATTTATACCTCGCGCGAGAATCATCGAGGATTACGTTTATCTCGCAACGTGTTTCGAATTGGCGGTAATCTCGGGATCGTTTTTCACCTAAACGAGGAGGTGACGCAGTGCAGTGTTGGTGTGATTTGGGAGCATTTGATAATGCCGATTGTTCATTCGTTGCTGGTGTTTTCTCTTCCTCTTTTCATGGGGCAGCGTGCATTTTTTCGAAGATTGTAATTTCAATATTGCGGAAGCGGTCCGCGCCAATTAATTGTTTACCCGCTTGGTCCGGTGATCAGTTGGTTAAAGGCGTCGCGGGATTGTTCTTGTCGGATTAACTGTGCGTTGCAGTTGACTTTTGAGACGCTTCTTTGGGATCAGAGTTTTGTTACAGTTAGCTCTAGAATTTTGACAATTTTCGAGTTACGATTACATTCGAGTGAAACGCATTGGGGATACTCGACTCTGTTAATTCGACATCCCATAATTTATGTATTCCGGTTTTTTGGTTACTAGAAAATTATAAATTACACAGCTCCTTTGAAATATGAATTTGCCAAGCTTTTAAATAATAAGGTAACAGTAAACATCGAATGGAGACTTGTTACTACGATCAGAAGCAGCATAAGTAATTTTCCATGAACACAAAAGTATTTTCTTAAGAAAATAACCGTCAATAATGTGTTCCTCAATCTACGGAAAATAAATTAAAGGAGATATATTTAACGCTTAACATAAATTTACAAGACCACTCGTAGAGCTATAATCTTAAACTGTGAATCATTGCTTCTGCTCGCACTTTTGACATTGCCAACACTGTATCACCAATGCCATTTGTTCTATTGAATTGTGCACAGTATGGTTATTAAAATAATGCAGGAATTCAGAGTTGCGATATATTTATTATTGTAAGATAGTACAAAAATAATTAAGAGTGGAATACAAGTCGACGTTTTCACATTGCCTTAACAAAATTAAAGGTCATCGCATAATCGTAATCTGAACCTTATTATATATATAATTTATCACAGAAATTAAATCATTTTACAAGCACTTGGTCCCATTTAACTCAAAACCTGGACCAGAATACACTGTTCTTATTAAATAACGCCCTGCGCAAACTACTGCCCACAACGGCAAGAAGAAATAATCTTAAAGCCGAATCTAACAAAATGGATCAAAAACAAGATTTTACATTATTCCAATAAATAGTAACCTGTTATCGAATCGTTGCACCACAAATTCTGCGAAACGACTAAACAATCGAGGTTACTACCAGCGAAACGGAGCACAGGGTGAATCAATCTTCTCCAGCATCCTCGGATGACGCGATTTCTGTGTTTCACTCTCAATTCCAAGAACATCCAGAATAGGTACTCTCGGAGGGAGGCCTCAATCTTGGCGCGTGATGCGCGCAATTAAACGAGTCATCGATCTTCCGGCTGCAGGGTCAGCCGTGAGCGGAAGTCCGGTCGATTTTCGTGACGCGCACATGCCCCGACGAGTGGACTCGCGCAGAGAATGTTGACGTGGCACTTTGATTGCGGTCAATTTCGAGCAAGATTCAAGGATAGTATCAAGTACCCTGTTGGTCCGCCACGCGCGGATGACGTAAGGCCGCGTACCTATGTAAGTAAGTAGCCGTGCTCGTACTGTCGCAAGATGACTCGGTTAATTTATTTAAGCGAGGAAGAAGGGTTAAGAGACGATGCCTGGCCGCCAACAGTGCCATATTCCTCGCCACCTCCGCATAGTCGGTAGCAATTACGAGCTCGCGATTGCTCGTCTGGAGCGAACCAGTTTGCGGCCTTTCGGTCGCGTCGCCTTCACTCGCGGGGACGCCCACTTTGGATGTGGCTCAGTCTTCGCGTTTTCCTTTCGTTCTCCTTCTTTTCTTCTTCTTCTTGTTCCCGTTTTTTCGCTCCTGCCGTTTTTCAGCCGGTCATCGAGAGCTACATATGTTCGGGGCGATACGTGCTTGTACGGGGGTGTAACTTAATTGGAGGAGTTTTTCGTGGGTCTGAAATTAATTTTAAACGCCGCTCGAGGAGCACTGTGTCAATTGAACGGTGGGTGCAGCTTGTAGGGGGTTTCGGTGAGAATGCCGAGGTGAGTTGGAAAAAAGAGGTCGGTATTTTGAAAACAAATGGCGCTACAAGAGGCTGAATTAATGGTTAAATTAGTTGTGGATTGTCGCGTGGCTAAAAGAGAAGGGTTGGGGATATTATCATGTAGGTTGAAGTTGGGTAAAAGCAGTTAGGTGGGCAAAATTGAGTAGGTATTATTGTTTCTTTAAAATAAATGCCGCGGGGGAAAATTGGGTATTTCGATAATTTTGGAATCCATTTTTCACTGGTTGTCCAAATAATTTATTGGAGGGAGAAGATGACGATTTCAAACTTTGTTCAGGATTTGGTGTGTCCAGTAATTATTTGTTAGCACGAAGCACATGGTCCTTAAGTAATTACGTAATTACGTAGTATCGAGAAACAAATGCAGGAACTACTTAATATTGGAGCGTTGTTATTCATATGTATTATAAGTATATAATATCCTTTTTTTATTTATAATATATGAGTTATGTGCTATTTATATGCCATCTTAATATCCAATTGTTTCTAGAAATACATATACGTCTTAGGTATTTATACTTTTTTCATATAAATTAATAGCTTTTAATTTAAAAAACATATACTTTGTATTTTCCCATGGATTTAAACGGGTGTTCCGTTTTACCCAGACACTTGAGCCAATCGGATATTTCAATGCCTCTGGAAAATATTATTGTTATTATATTCTACAGCCAAACACTTTTTGTAACAAAATGTTTCATTGTCTTATAGTCAAAGGTGGGACTAAAGTCCCATGCCTTTCTTGCCATCGTAGTCCAAAGTTAAGGGTTTCGTTACCCAACTCTCTCACCTATAATATACTAACATTAGTTCCGTAATTCTGCTAATAATCTATAATCTATTAGTGTCCATAATATAGACTGTATCACTTTGGTGGTTTACTATCAACATATAGTAGGTAAAACAATTCGCTCATAAAAGTAATTACCTCCTCTATTTATTTCTACATTATTGCAAATTCCAGCTCAACGGAAATATCGATTATTCGCCTCCGATAAACTCTCCATGCCCTTTTATTGTAACGCCGCCCAACGATTTACCTATCCTTCACAATGAAATCGCTCTATCGCAAATGAAACACCAATTTATCTACAGAACCGAGATGTTTAGCTCAACAAAGACGGGGGCGAAAATCGAATGCACGAATTGTTTCAAAATTGTTGAAGATAAAGTAGATTGCACAGCGTCGCATCCAAGATTCCAAGATAAAAGGCCGCCGTGAACGAATGACATTATTTTAAAATGTGGACGACCGTGCCGCGTGGAAGCACGAAGATTAACAAAGCCTAGTCCGGATTCGGATAACAGGAAGAGTACAGACGGGATTGAAGTAATCACGTTATACAAAACAGTTAAGAGGTTCCCAGGCGCGTACCGCCGCGACAGACGGCCCGTATCTTCGTGTAGCACAAAAGTGTTAAACGAATGAATGAACGAATGAATGAATGAATGAATGTACGGTCGTCGGATGACCGAATGAATGAGCGGCTGCTCGTATGTCTCTGTTCAAACGTTGACGTTCAAGCAGATCCGGCGCGGCGTGAAGAAAAAGCGCGTGGACAAACGAAAGCCTGGAAAGGGTGGAAACGGGAAAAGGCGAAAGAAGAACCGAACGCTCGAAGATCAGACGAATAAATGCTGGAAGCCGCACCCCTCGCGCTCAACGGGCAAAGGAAAGAGTTCATTGTGACTTGAACGAACCTAACACGTAGAGATCGTACAGTTGTTTGTATTTGTTGGTAATACTGTTTGGATTATTCTAACACGTTAGCTGGGGAATAATCAGGTGAACGAATATTCTGTCCGTGGACTGGTAGGTACATTGGTTCATTTTAATTGTAGAAATTTGTAAAGGGTAAATAGCGACGATCATAAGCGATAATAAAGAGATATTGATAAGTAATTATTTTGAATCGTTCTAGAACGCCGTCGCTTTAAGGATCTTTAATTGTTTGAAAAGAATTTGTGATACTTAGAATGTTAAAGCTGTGACACATGCACATATTCTCTATATAATCGATGCATGCAGATAAAAATATTAATAAATTAAATTTAAATATTTTGCGATAATATTTTAGCTTCATTTAACTTGATTTCCGTGTAAACATTGTCGGTTTACTGTTATATATTTAGAAAAATGTATACGTGCGTTTCTGGAAATTTTACACCTGCAATATAGATATGTTGAAGAATTATGATTAAAGGTGCGATTGCAATTAAAACTATCGCTGTATGGGGAAATAGTAGATAAGTAAGACAATAAAAAATGCGTTTATAAATATCTTTTGAATTTTATTCAACGTTGACCTAAAATAAAATTAGTATCATTAAAAAATCAATGGTATCTACATAATATCCTTTCTACAAAGAAAAATAATATACAAGGAAATAGATAATTCGGAATGAAGCAACAAGAATAAAGAAGGTCCCTATCCGGTAAAAAGTGCGATAAGAATAATATTTAAACACAGTTTATTACTACGAGCTTAATATTTATAACGTACACCCTTAGTGCTGTGAAACTTGGAATTATTAGAATAAAATCATTTTCAATAGAAAATTATATTTATATTTATTATTATATAGTAAGATTATAGAAATTTCAAACAATACGGAACCGCGTAATCCATACAAACATTAGTAACAAGACACGAATATTCAGATACAAAATCTAATTACACTATTTCACAATTTTGAAGAACACAGCATTCATATCTCCGCGTCACAAGTTTCATCTAATTTCATTTACTTAACAGTTACTCGAGCAATATAATAATAATTAAGTTCAACGACATACTTATAAAAAACATACTAGCACAGACTCAATAAAGCACTTGCAAAGCATTTATAAAAACATAACGAAACAATAAACAAAAAGCACAAATAAATAATAAATATATATTACACGTCCTCAATAAGCAATGAAAACGTAAAACAGTGCGCGCGTTGAAGCTGCAGGATAAGCAGTACGGCCGATAAATAGATACGACAAAGAAAAACGGGGGCTGAAGTAGCAGCATAATTGGAAGGGAGTCGACGGTGTAGGGATAAACGGAGCGATAACGGCCGGAAATGTGTCGTGTCGCAAAGAAGTAACGACAAAGAGCGAGCACGCGGCCGAGATGCTTGTGGGCGCTTCATTCAACTTTATTAGGCACGGTGGAAACGAGCAGTCGCTCGTTTACGCATCGAGTAAACTCAGCAAAACGCAGTTTACACTGTTGTTCTTGTCCCCCTCCACGCCGCGCCGACCCGACACCGACACGCTCGCCATGATCTTGAATGGCTTCAATTAACTTCGTTTAGGTCGGCAATTGTTTCTTAAGAATTCCCGCAGAAAGCTTCTTCCACTGCTCCGCCGCAGAATTGCGACATTATGTGCTGAACGACAGAGGTGGAAACGGTATAGCACCGATACGACGACCGGGGGGCGACGAGGGTGGCGGGAAATGCGCGGCAGAGAAAAGGGCGAAGGGTGAGCGGAAAATTGGAAAATTAGTGGACTGCTCGGTAAGTACGTGGCGGAACGTGGGGAACACCGAGGGATAACGTGTTTGTTTCGAGTCAACGTTTAATTGGATGCGTGCACGGTTTGCTTTGCGATGCATCGGATAAGGGTTATCGTCGATTAACGTTTTGTTTCATTCACCTTCCCTTGGGAGAGATTCTACATTTTTAAATTGGGGAGTGCCTAATTGCAGAGAGTATCTTCATTAACAGTGTTACATTGGTAAGTGGAAGGGCTCGATATTTTGTACATCATGAGATCATTTACATTTGGTAGGAATGGCGATATTGATTGAGTATTAATTGCCTGCTTCAGCTCCTTATTAATATCAGGTAATAGAAGACTGATTTTTCTACTTAATATTATTATTATTGATTAATAACTAAACAATGTCAGTAATAAACGACCTTGCGATGGGTTTTAAAAGAAATCTTCTTTCGTGCATAATGTCAGTGTTTGAACATGACTCACAGCAGCTAAGAAAGTGTAACTGGGAGTACCTTAATTTTGCAATTTATTAGACGTAAATTGTGTCTAGCTGATGGCAGCAATTAAATTCCATCGCTGCAAAGTTTACCCGTTCCCTGCGACTACGCCTGAAAAAATTCCTATAAAACTTAAAAATATTAAGAAGAGCGATTATTTGTAGCAACTGGGATTAGATTTTCAGAAATTATTTTTTCGTCATTTCTATGAATAAAAGAATATTTCTATCGAAAAAAATGCAGCGGCTTAAGCATTTTACATGGAAACGATCTCGTATAATGTAAAAAGCTTCTCGGAAGTTTGGTACCATTATTCCATCAAACTCCTTTGATAAGACTTCCTATTACTTTCTGTAGAGACAAGGCAAAAGGTCTTTGCGAAATAGTTTTAGTGCTCATAATTATGAAACACGCATATCAACAAATATAAGATACAAATTCGTTTCAGTTATTAGAAGAAACGAGAAAGGCGATACGTTATATTTGAATACAGTAGTTCGGTTTAATTTCTATTGTTCTTATAGAGTTCGGTACCTCTATTTATTCAGCAAACGACGAAAGAAACCTTAGAAAGGGTTTAACTAACGGGAGAGGTTAATTGCTTGGTGCAATAGATCAACCGAGGTCTGTTTACACAACGTTTGGCTTCCGTTTTCCCCCGATCCCTTGTATTTTTCAACACATTAAGCAATTGCAATCTCTATCAATCCCTGTCTCAGTGATTCCAATTAAATAACAATCAATGTAATTTCCTCTTCAATTACTAATAATAAAATTATTTTCCGCTTCTATCTTATTTAGTCTACCGCAATACCCTCGGATGTTCTTTTGTAAGTAACAATTTCGCAACACACTTTGTAAAGACAAGTTGAAAAATTCGGATATAAGACCATTTATCTTTAACTGCTTATCTTTATGAACTTTAAAATCATCATTATGCAATTGGACGAAGGAGCATCGGTATTTAGGTTCAATGACTACATTTGTTTCAGAATGATTAGAGTTATTTTCTGCACAAGTAAACGTATTTGTATCGTTTGAGTTCATAAAGCATGATTGAACGAAAATGTTTCCTATATAATATCTCTGATTACTAAAGCTGTTCAATCTATGTTGACTTCGCAACTTAGGCAAACGCTGAGTGTCGTATAAACGTAGTACAATACACGAATGCAACGGATTTTATCGTAAACAGTGATTACAGAAGCAGCTTATCAGTTTCAAATATCAACGTTACTTTTCCATTCAAGAATAGATATCCAAGATAGATACATAATGTAATTGTACCGTTGGGTGCAAGAAGGACCTTCAGTTCCAAAAGTAAATTTCGATAAAGAGGTTTCTAAACATTACGATGTTAAACATTTCCAATACGCAGCGAGATGTTTCTCCTTCGTAGTTCCAATATTGCAACAGGAATTATGTCGCAAGTTAATAATAAATAATAAAAGTTCCAATTGCAACATCCGCAGGCTGTTTTTGCCTAAAATAGGAGGATGTACTATACGATATTCTTTACAACCAATATTTATCATGTAAATAACATTTTTAAAAATCGGAACATCGATCATTCTACAAACACTGCTAATGCAATTTTGAGAGCACACGTAGAAAACAGTGGACAACGTATATTCTACACAAGTTTCGCGTAAAAGGTGTCTCGGTACAGATTTACATTGGAAAATAACTAATACCACAAATACGGAGATCACTGCGAATTCGTTATTCGATTTCACAGAGATATCCACGCGAAACGCCGCGGCGATACTATACAGTGGAATGTTTCAAGCTACTAACGAACGAGACGGTGAAAAAATGTTCTCGCCAATGAAAGTTGAGACCCGTTCCCTCGGGGTGCACTTCCTGCTTAAACGTCTGACTCGTTTGTGCCCGAGCGTAGAATAGACCACAGGGAACGAAAGAAAGAGAAGGTGAATTAAAGTGCAATCAAGGCTTGGTGTCTTTGTATCGTCGCTTTCTCCCATTCTGTCTCCCGCGCTTCTAACAAATGACCATTTAAACCAGTGGTCCAGGCGGTACTTAAATCTCATGGCATTTAAACGCGTCGCCATCGTTCCTCCACTAGGATTTCTTCCCCCGTGAAGTGAGGCCTCGTTTAGGTCGCTTTTATCTTCTCGTTCTCCTCCTACTCTCTCGAGTCCTCTCTGCAGTCCTCTCTGGATCCCTCTTCGGATCTCTCCTCGGCTGCAACTCCGTTCGCGCAAATTCTCACGGTCGACGTCGAGATTTGCCGCCGAATCAACGATCAACGAAAATCATCGAAAGTTAACGACGTCCGACGGGATATGCCACGGAATCACGAGTCGACTAGGGGGTGTGGCTAACGGGTGGATAGAAAGAGGGACACCGAGGTCGCGAGTGCGGGGTCAGAGAGTGTGTAAACGCATAGATAAGGGCCGTGTTCTTTCTCCCCTAAGCTGTTATCGCGGTTTGCTCGGAACTCGATCTCATCCTTTGGAATAGGAGTGCGAGAGCGGGCGCTCGTGTGCGTGGCGCGTACGTGAGCACTGCGTGCTGGCGCACTCGCGCGAACACTTACCGCAACAATGACAGAGCGACAGAAAGGGCGAGGGAGAAAGGGAGAGAGCGTGATATCGCGGCGGAGGAGAGCCGCGAAACGAGTGGAGCTGACTGAATGACTGAGTGACACTCGGCTGACGTCCCTTCCGGTGTGTCTCGTGTTACACCAAGCCTGTTAAGCGTTTATATATTAAAGTTACGGCATTGGGCGCGTGCCACCTACTGCATTCTCCCTGCCGACCATTTTTTTCCCCGTCTCCCAACCCCCCTTTTTTTACCTCGACCCATCCCCAAACGTGACGCGCACAGGGAGGACCTAGGATGGCATTACAATTTATTTGCTGGTCGATGGAAATCCAATTACCGTTTGGTTGAGATTCTGCCGCACGCTTATCCACTTGCTTCTCACTCTCTGACTTGCTCTCGTCTTTTCGCCATTTTCATTGCGTATTTCGGTGTGAAAGTTCACGCGATAGGTACTCCAGGTTGAGGTACTCGAAGATCAAATTTACTCGGTATCAAGATATGTTTAAATGAATGTATACATTTCTGTGGGAAAAGTTTAGTACATAATCGAAGTTGTTAGTTAATAATGCGGCGGTATGAACACCATTTCCTAACGAAATTGCTGTTTTGGAGAACTGTACAGTTTTATGTACATAGTGGCAAAAGCTACCACGAGTCATGCTTGCATTTTTTTGTATTTAAATTTTATCCAGTGCTGCGTGCAACACTCATGTTTGTTTAATTCTCGCGTGCTACTTGTAGCACGAGTGTCACACTTATCGTAAGGTAAGGGGTCAAGGAAAGCAAAGGTAAAATTAATTTCGAACGTACATAGGGTACATTTGTTGACACCTTGTATATACACGATTCAACTAATTAGTTTCAATTGGCTACAGTACTTTGAGTCCTTTTTCTTGGAGGTTGGGCAGATATTTGCTAACGAACAGATGGCTTGAATATGTATAAAAAATGATAATTAATAGCAAAATGTCAGAAGTCTATTCAATTATAATAAATGTAGACGTGTCAATGGTTAGATGGGCATTAAGGATACGACTGTATGCGATAATTCTTTGCGATAATTACAATATTATGATATTTATTTCGACACCAAAGATATATTGTTTCAATAATAGTAACGAAGGATACGAACTTCGATCTGTATCGTAACAATTTGATAAGAATTCGTGGAGTACTGCATTTTCATTAATTTATTCCTTTTGTAACTTCATGCAGCTTTGTTTAATTTCTTTACGTTTACCAATGATTAAATTGTACTCGATATTATTTTCTATTTTAGGAGACGATGTAGCAGAAGATATAGAAAGTACATACTTAAAGGATACAATGGAATGTTGAACAGCAAGAAACAACTGTGACCTATTTTACGAACTTTGCCTTGAATTGACCAGCTGTTTGATCGATGACTAACGCGAATACTGACGAGCCTGTAATTAGTGCAACGATGATTGACGTACAGTTGGAAAATATCCCCATGAACATCAGCAGGGAATTAGTTTCTTCGTTTCCTTCGTAAAGGCCACGCCAAGTTGTGTTAAGAATTTTCCAAAATCCAAACAACACAATCGAATGCCATTAATGTCCATGAATATGTATCATGATAATACTATGTCCATTTCGTATATTCTTTGTATCTATGTTTTCTTGACGTTATCCAATAAATAGAATATACTCTATTCGTGAAATAGTTTTCAAATAAAAGAAATAGGATTTTAAGAATGACTCGATGTAGCGTTATATTAGGTGCATTTTTATAAATTGTATACAGGGTGAGTCACAAGAAAACGGATACGTAAACATGTATATCCTTTGCTTGTCGTTGTATCGAAAAAGTTCTAATAACGAACTTGCACTACTTGGAGAATTCCATGGAAAAAAATCTTTCTCTCACTGACCTAATATAATATGACCTTGACCTTGCACTTGCTGAAATTGAGGTTCCATCAACGGAAGCATCCACGTGTAAAATTTTGTTTTCCAAGTGATTACGTTACACTCGCAGCAACAACAGGTGTGTCAGTCGCACAAGATTACCTCTAATTCTAGATACAATCTACCATTGCCGTCAAATTATTGCGTCAGTGCTATTGTGCGTCCTAGTGGTCGAGCAACATGAAAGAAAGAATACATGATTGGATGTCTATTGCGAATACTTCGTCGGAAATGATTCATAGAACCGTTTGGAAGCGTCACAGACCGATTAAACGGGCGTAGAGGAGACGATCTAAATACGGGCTACCACTTTTATACGGGCTATCAGTACCGTGTGCCACCGTATCGATCCCAAAATTTGACTGAAATAAATTTATTTCATCCGGATCCGTCGAGGAGCTTAGAAATCCATAAGGAAATTCCATTTTGTATACCTAAAACCACTACCGATGTTCTAAACGCCCCAATCCCAGGCAGCGCCGTACAGTTGCCCCTATTGTAAAATATAAACAACAATAACAATAACCATGCAGTGAGCAGTGCTGCACGAACGAACGAAAATCGAGCAACGCTTAACGTTAAGTGTTACCCCGTGTTATATGATCATTTTGTCGAGCGAACAATAGTTCCGTCTAACTACAGGTAATTGTTATTGAAAAACAATGTCTGCTGTAGTTTCATCGATTCCCGTTAATAGTGGTACAAGCCCCGGGAACAATGGGGGTCGTTTTGTTCCGCAGCTGTGCCACTTGTATATATACATACGTATAATACTCGCCACTTACGAAATCGAGCATCGCAGGGGCTGAACCCGATAAATCTCCTTCGTTCGCCCTTTTGCTCCGTCTTTTTCTCCTCGTTTTCATTTCTCCGCTACTCGCTCCCGGATCTTTGTTCCCTACGCGACGTCCTGTTTGTTTTAAAGGGTCAGGAGAGCTGTTGAAATGGGCAACGGGTTAACACATCGAGTATGTGGACACGCATTCACGAAAGCCTCCAACCCCCTTGCGAACGTTGCTCCGCGCCAAATCAGCTGTTAATACGCGCCGGCAAGAATAAATTTTCCGCCCCGGAACAATTGCCCACGAAGCCACCCCGTTCACTTTCATCCCCCCCTCCATCGACCCTAATTCCAGTTCATCGTTAACCCTTTTTTTCTATTTTAGTCTGCGCTGAATAGTCGAAGACAATGCTGAGATAGGGAACACGCATTACGCGGCTGTTGCAAGGTGGTACGATTCGAAATTGGGACACCTTGCGAGGTTTTTGGTTGGTGATAGTTTTCACCGTTGAGAAAGAAATTTTTTAGATCATTTTCTCTAATATTTCCGGTGCAAGGGCGAAAATATACCGCGCTTCTTTTTATAGTTTGGCCATTTGATTTTATATTGATATTTGATCGTTGAGATCAGTGTCGCGAAGTATTTCTTCCTTTTGATCTGATATTTGTACAGGATTTCGTTTAGCGTAGATGCATCACAAAACAAGTTTGGCGAGAATTTATTGATTTGAGAGACCCCAATATTTATAAACTCCAGCTCTGCGCTTTTAATTAAGCAATAGTTTAAACAACAGTTTCACGAGAATCCTGTTCTTTCAATTAGGTGCCCCTTTAAAACAAACTAAATCGCTACGTTTCAGCCTTTGCGAATTCATATTTATACCGTAGTAATACATATTCATGAAAGCTGCAAGGGTGCAACAAAAGCACGAAAGATTTCCAAATAAATCAATCGCAATGTCGAAAATGTAATTAACCCAACAATCAGGCCAACTATTCTCTCCCGTCCACAGATTCAGTGGATCGAGAGAATTAAAAAACTCCCTCATAAAAATTGATTCATAAAAAGAGGAAAATCACTCGCGGAAGAATTCGTGTCACGTGAGCGGCCTGGCAATTTAAAATGTAGGTGACAGTCATAGCGCGCCGTTCATTGAGGCTCGCGTTCGAGCTGCCTGTTCTGGTAATCGTAGAATTTATGAATGAAGCACGAGCTGGTGGCTGTAGTATTTACGATGTATATAGACAACATACGCAAGAACGATAAGAATAATTGTGAAGTTGTCTAGGGGGCAGCTGGTAGCGGTCGCGAGTCAAAGAGTTTGACCCGTGGGCGCAGCCGTCAATGAAGCAAGGGTCTAACCAAGACCCAGGATACGAGGTCGTCTACTTGACCCCACAGCGCGCGCCGGATGCCACCGTTTTTCTCCCCAGAATTGACCGATTCAATTGGGACCGACCACGCTTTGGCTCGCGAAAATTTACGAGCGGAACGAATTTTTGTTATACCTTCGCGATCCATCGATTCACGATATCGGTGGATCGTCTTACGTTTCCACACCTATCGGCGACATTGTATTCGTTGCGCTGTGGGTTCGTAATACCGGAGGATCTCTGAGATTCGACCACCCGTTATTCAATTATTTTACTACCATTCGAGTGGCTTATCTAGTATTAGTATTGGATATTGGACGGGAATCTGTGAGCAATGGTTTGGACGGGGATGAACGTTGAGTAGGTTTACAGTTTTACCAACAAACGTGAAGAAATTAAGAAGTTTAAACTTGGCGCATATTGCACGCAGAATTGACCACTGTCCTCCTTTTAGTTTAATTGCCCTAACTAAGGTTTTCTAGTCGCTGTTCTTATTTGCCCACACTGTATTTTGTAACAGGCCAAATCATTTTTGGGATTACTGAGATATGTGGATAGCAAATGCAGGATTAACATAGCGGTTAATTAAATCCTATATGACATTTACATTTTGCGAGAAGAGTTAGACAGGACTGTTCAACGTAGAAAACGATTCAAATTGAGCTCAACTTATCTTTCAGTTGCACAATGGAAAACAGTTTGAACGTAACACTCATCACTGTTATTATTATTATTATTAGAAACTCCGAATGATTCTGCCAAGATGTCAATATATATATTGACACACTGACTGAGATAAACTACCCTATTTGCATTTCAACTCTCAAAGCTATCTAAACTAAATATTGCATAGCACATTGTAGTCTCATTGAGGCCACCCAGTACAAATAAATTAAACTATATATTCCCGCAGCTCTGCAAAGCATTCTAACTTTACTCGAAAGGTGAAAAATATATGGAGCTCCAAATACCTCGAAACACTTTGAGAAACGAAAGACCGGGCGGTTGGACATTTTAGCTGAGATCAGAATGGAAATTCGCTCGTCCGAACACTTGCTCCCCCATTAATTCAAATGACGCAGGCTCTCCTCCACAATCCTAAATGCAGTGTAGCGCGTAGGACTATTTCAATCTGGGAGGGAAATTTCTAAACGACGAACTTCGTTCGAGTACGCTATTGTCGCGATGATCAAAGCCCAACACGTACAAACCCGCGGACGATTCGGTTAACCCAGTGATCCTCGGATCCCAAGCGGTGCGTTTACATTTTCCGAAAGCACAAATCGCTGGTGGCGGATAAACTGGGGTGGCGAAGGATCGATGCCGGTTAGGGAACAATGGGTGAAATTAAAGTCACCATGGGAAAGCCCTAACCTCTTCTGCTCTAATGCACATCGAACTATTTTCTCTTCCGGGGCTCTTCATTATTCCCCGGATCCTTGATGCGTGTACACGTACACAACCCAGTAACACGTGACTCACAACAGTTTAGCTGTGTTGCGGCTGGGTCGCGCAAACACGTGTCATTCGTGTTTCGTCATGCATTTTCGACTGCAACCTCAACTAGAAGTGCACACAGCTCTATTTGCGTTCGCCTGTGAATAGTCTGCCTTCCCTTTCTATAAATGTTATGTCTTTTAACGTGAGCGTGCGCGCGCGCGCAGGATTGGGGTTACCGTGAACGGTTGACCCCTATTTGAAGCTGAATATTTGGTCTCGGTGCCTGTGTTACGCTTTATGCAAATCTCCTTCTTAACGTTTGCCTTGTAAATGGTTACAATGTTCAAATAGGGTTTCTTTTTTATGCACTGCGTTGGTGCACACGAAATGGTCCACGATGGATATAGGTATTGTTTTTTATTTAAAAATGATTCGACGCAGTGGATTAATGATGAACGTTGCTCATTAGATTTGAACGGATTGGATTTACGTGGTCTGGTTCTGCAAATATTTGTAAAAATTGCACATTAAGATGCGTTCGTTCTTTTTGATCCCGGGACGTGCCGGTTAATGATATTCAATTTATTTCGAAAGCTGGAGAATTTTCAAACGGGCGATTAATTTATTACCGAGCAAATTTTTTTTAAGAATATTTGAAATGTTTTTCTTTAAGTAAGACCATTTGTAAGATCATTTTGTTACTGATAAGTATTTTCATAAGCGAGAAGATTTTGTCAGCACCTTAATTAATAGAAAGTACTTCCTAGCTTTCGAATTTCCCTGTTCATGGTAAACATTTAAATACTAAACATTAAATACTAAAAACTGGGTCACCGTTAACAAAATATTCTACCTATGTTGTATAATAAATGAATAAATTAACAACAAAAATAGAATTATGTAAGCAATAGATTTTGGGATTTATGTGCTTGTCGAGTTTTTAGCCAGAGTCTGGCAAAATTTTTAATAATTTCCTAAGATTTATATTCACGATCCTCAAATATGTAATATGATTTGCACCTATGTAACTTGTATACAAAAATTATTCGAGGCAGAAATTGTTTGAATCTTAAATTCAGATGGTCGCTATAACATATTTAAAACACGAGGAAACGTTACAATTCGCCAGCAAACCATTCTCCGCAAACAAAATGTCCAACACGTCGTATCAAAGTCATTTACCATGACAATTATATATTCCATAGGTCGTGGTCCATACTTTGTTTCTACGATAAGGCGTGTTACCTGCTGCATGTGCGTGTTAGCTCGAAATGAAGGCTTTACCACGCTTTTTATGCGTTACGGGGATCATTGGCGGATAAGAAAAGCAAGAAAAAAATGACAGACGTGGCTGAACGCGCGGTTAAAATTCCATTCGCGGCAGAAGGGGGTGAAGAGGGTGAAAGACCGGCTGCGTCGTGATCGATTAGTCACAGTACCCGTGTGCTCGAAGGGTGACTTTACGTTTTGTCTGGACCGATTACTTTAGGCATTTGTTGTATATGGTTGATCATGAGCGATGAGACTCGCCCCCGCGCGCGTCGACCTCTCGATTCTCGATGACCTCGCGTCTGCACGGATCACAAGCTATAATGGCTTCAAATTACTCCCATAACGATGAAATTGCTTGCAACCACTTTTTTCGCCACCCCGACAAACATTCGCATTGCCGCGTCAAACATTGCTGATCCGTATATTTTCTGCATCGCGAACGTAACAGTAATTGCGAATGCATGGAATGCAATGAATGATCAAATTCAATTGAAAGGGACGGTTGGTTAAATTGTGCACGACGATGGCCGGTAGATATTAAACTTGTATTGGCAAGGTGATGAGTCGATTACAGAAATATAGGTACTTAGATGTGTTGCAGGTAAACGAGGCAATTATTTCGCGATTCATACATTTGGTTGGTAATAAAGGCCGCCGATTAAAACCATTTTTATAATCAGCTGTTCAAATTGCTGCAGATCAATGATAATAAAACTGTGATATTAATCTTTATTCTATGCGTACATATATCGCAGAGCTCTTAGGAATTCAAGATGTTTCGAGTAAGGTCAAATGATTATAGTTGTTGAACAGAGACGGAGCGTATTAATCGCAGAGTATGGTCGACAAATTAAGGTATTACATTGCCTTATCATTACGTGACAATATGACTGTTGGAATAAAGTCACACTGCCAATTCGATTTGATTTGCAGTAGGTTACAGCCAAGTTCAATTGTGTCATATATCACCAATAATTCTCCGAACAGTAAACGTACAACATCGTGGAATGTCGTATATTTACATAATTATAGAAGCTCATTGTTACATTTATTTTAGACTTTTGCAAATTTTTATAACGCACCGCTTAATTTCATAATTTTCAATGAAATTTTTGTATACACGGAAACATTGTAATTAATGCTAAGCAATGTAATGCTACTTTATTCTTTTTCTTATGAGGCATGACAAAGTTGGCTGTGTATAAGCGATGATTCAACAATACGATTGCTCATAAGCTTTAACTACAATGATTTTCACATTACTAATATCAGCGTTCCGATTAAGCTGGATGGGCTTTAAAATAAAAGAATACAGTAGTCTAGTTTGAAATTGGAAACATTATTAAGTGCAGGACAAAATATTCATAACGAATGTAATTACATATCAGATATTCTAAATTCTTTTTATATTATTAAAAAATATATTTTATTTCCTTCCTCAAAAAATTGTGTACACATCTGAGAGTTTATTTTTCAGTTCCCATGCTTTGCTTAACATGTTTGCGGACGTGAATGCTATAGCATTCATTGTAATTGCAATGCAAAATGACACGAATGTTGTAACATTCAAATGTGTAGGCCACATTAACATGCATTCCATTCTATGTAGCGTCAATATTTTAGATTAAAACAAACAAACAATAATAAATTAATGATAAATAATCTATCTACTTTTGTATCTCATTAAAATCCTTACTGTCCGCGAACGTGTTAACTATTTCAATAATGTTTACGATCTGTACCCATAGTACGCTCAAAAATTCCACCTTCGGCATAATCAAAGAGAATTTTGTTTAAATATTGACCATTTTATTTATAGAATGAACCTTCGTGTAACATTATTTGGTTACAGAATTTTATCGATTTTTCGAACACCGATTTGTTTAACATAAAATAGATACATAGGTGTGGTTTGTTGGTTATTGTATTAATTTTATTCCACATACGCCTTAATAAAACTCATTTGACACTGACTGTACTTGTTCATCAAATGTGACGCATGACCGCGAAAGGAAGAAAGACTGCATTAAGTGTGATGCATAAGCGTGACAGGAAGAAGAACCGTGCAAGACATTTAAACCGTAGATTACGAAAGCGATTTAAGTCATGCATTAATTTCTTTTTCAAATATTTTAGTAGGTATTTGGGTTAGCATCAGTTAAACATATCGTATATCCCTTTTTTCTTACTCTACTTACAATCACTGTTACCTTCAGCAGTAGGGATTGTTTTTCCAATAATAAAAGTAAATTACAAACAAACAAAAATGAACAGTACCT
The DNA here is from genome assembly GCA_907165295.1 of Nomada fabriciana. Lineage (NCBI taxonomy): Eukaryota > Metazoa > Arthropoda > Insecta > Hymenoptera > Apidae > Nomada > Nomada fabriciana. The sequence continues at coordinate 15,026,592 of OU015689.1, forward strand.
AATTACGCAAGTGCTTTAAATTAATTATTAAATATACGAGAAATTATTCTTTCAATGTTGTTTAACTTCCGTTCGGAAACTTTCGATACTTTGTCTCCCGTGCAAAAAACAGTTCCTGTTTCTGCCGAACCCTTTCCAATTACAATCATTACTCTCTTTAAAATAATTCGAAAAGAAACCAGATATCAATCCCGAATGCATTCCACATTTCACCGCGATTATTTAAACCTATTGTGCGAAAAGCAACTAAATTACGTTCTATTTATACCTGTCGCCGTCAAAAACAAGCAATGTAGTCAATGTGAAAGAAAGACATATTTTCACCTTGTTTTTCATCAATTTAATACACTGCGAAAGGGTTAAGCGGGCCACTTGAAGCTCTGCCGTGGCTCGGCGGGTCTCGACGAGAACAGAGGCGTGGGTAAAGATAAGAGCAGAGGAGGAAAGAAGATACCAGCGGGCGCGCGAGCAAATCGCACGTGGACATCGTTGGATCGCGTTCATGCGTGGTAGCCTTAGCCATCTCGGCGTTATGCGTGTGCGTGCACGCTATTCGAGGCGGTGCGTTATCGCTACCAGTGACGTCGCGTGCGTCCTCTTCGTATCTGCGTTTCCTGCGTCTTGCGAGTGGGCGCCCCTCCGGCCAATTTCTGCGTACAAACAAAGCCTGCTGGACATCCGTAAAATGCGTCTCCGCGCTTAATGGCCGGCAGACGACGCGCCGAGGAAATTTCTATGGCCTTCCCTCTTGTCCAATTCGTTAACAAGCTTCCTCGCGCTGTCTTTCAGCAAGTGTACTTGCTTTCTAGGTGCGCGGCAATTCGCGGGCAGTAGTGCTTCAAATTTCTGCCGGCGATCGCTTTTATACAGTTCGCTGGTTGCAACAATATTTCTGGCCGCGGTATCACTTTGTTGCAACACTGATATTACAGATTTTTTAAGAGAGCAATTCGCTGCGCAAGTGTAGCTTGTATATTGCGGAGCACTATTTTGTATGTCTTTCGCAAGGAGCATGTTACTAAATTTCGTTTAAGAGGTATGTCGAGAGAACTGTTTGGCCGCCACTGTATCTTATCGCATGTATTGTTGGGAAGAATATATAAACATTGATGTGGAATAGAATTCGGCGAAAAAAGTTGTTTCGTTATGCTTCCACGTGTCGCGAGCAACTGGACGTGTTTTATGCCACCACGATATATTTCTGCTGATTCGTTCGTTTTGGGCATAAACCGGTAGATGGAGGTTCGATTTGAGAGAATAATTAGACGACTTAGGGCACGTAGGCAATGGGTATGCTGTGAGTTTAACTCGGTTTAACCTGGGGAAGATGAGACCATTCGGTGTCCGGGTTGCTAATTTTTTAGACGCGACGATGTGTTTATCCAAAAAATTTGCATATTTCTAATTCATTGTTAAGTTTGTCACAGGAATACTTTATCGAATTTCAATTAGGGGAGGTTGGGATATGCTAGTTCAGATTTGATTAATTACTCACTTCTTTCGTTAAGTGCCGATTCTGCTTTACTGAAGATAACTAGGAGAGACATGAATAAATACGGAGTTTACTTGAATGTACTTAAATGTATTGTCGTTTTTATTATTATTTTATTATATTTTATTTATTTTAAGTCGCATCCATCTCATAGGGTTATTAGCGACTACTGTGTCACATTATATTACAATGTTAAAATATGTAATATGAATAATATCGAATAATAGCAAATCCACCATGGTTCGATAGATTTAGAAAATATCACCAAATTTTATAGCGAGGATAACGAAAGAAATTGCAAACAACTCACACAAATAGTACAATAGTCTGCTGCATCACCAGAGCATCTCGCTTACAGTTAACTAAAGTTTAATTAATTGCACGGTTATCCTATTTGAAGAATCTCTAAATACTTGTTTCAATTCTCAGACGATAGAAAAGATTGTAACGTCACAGTGGCAGGACTTTATACCGTCAAACAAGGATGGTATGAATCGACGTACCAAATATTTAGACCTACGGTTACTCTTACATACTATTTTATTATTTACTATCACACACTATTGCTACTGCTTTACTATGTTTGTTTTGTAACAAATAGACATATAGATGTAGACTGTGGTAAAACAAGAAGATTGCATGTACAGTACACATATTATCTGTTTAAATAACAGCAATTAGAGTACGGGAAAGTTGTCTACAGGAAATTCAGAACATTGTTCACAATCATGATTCAGTATCTGTTAAATCATACATACAAGCCATACAATATAATCGAGATGCGTTCACAGTATGTAAACATCTAAATGGCTTTGCCATGTGTAGAAAAGAAAACCTTATGAATACACATATATTTAAAATTTATTCTGCACAATACTTCCTTCTCCTTTCCACTCTCCTTCCACTCAGTATTAGATATATTATTTCCATATCCATGATAGCATAGAATCTCAGAATAAATTCTGCTTGTGACAAGACAGTGAGTACATAGATGCGCAGACTTTAGTTACACCTCGTCATACCATTATACTTGGCCGACCAGAAGCAGAATAAAGACATTTAATTAATTGTTAATTAACTATTGGTTAGCCAATTTAGACCTTTCTAGCAAAACGAAGATACGTGTATCGTACATATTATACGTAGCACAAAACGTAAAAGAATCTGGCTGAAACTATCACTGGGTCCGGGCGACTAAAACCGAATAAAGGCATTTGCACTCGGGCTAGCCCATTTAGACCTGGTGTCGACTTAGTAAAATGAAAATATGCATCATCCGAAGACGTGTCGTACGCACAGAATGAAAAAATCCGATCGCATGGCGGGGACTTGTGTAGAGCGAGCAAGGGCTTAATGGTGTAGGGCCGAGCATTCACGAGAGGAATTAGTTAGCGGTTGCTTTGGGAGCGTGGACACCCCGTGGTGCCAACAAAAGAGTTACAGACCTTTCGCACCTCGACATGGGGGATTACATGCCATAAAATAAATCCTCCTGCACTCCCCGGCGTCTTTGCTCTTATGACCTTAGATTATAATGTTTTGCCCGTGTGTGCCTCAACGTCCAAGATGAGACACCTTTTTTAATGGCAATTTTGCGTCTGTTGGGAATTTTAAAAAGGAATTCACTTTGCAGCATTCTTCTTGCTCCAGACTTTTGTTTCGTGACTCTTTTCTGGATTAATGTAACTATCTGCCGTGGAAACTGAACGATTCAATTGAAATTACGTGCTTACCGAGCGAAGCGAAAAGTACAGGCCCGTGCATTTCATTTATCAGGTACAGAAAAACGTCCGAGAGATAGGGGATTAGTAAGCACAAAAATAAGTCACTGTGATGCATAGTGTGCTGTAGCTTTTGTGATTGTAACGGGTGAAAAAGTGAAGGTCTAAGATTTTGGGGATTTATAGATCTCACTGACAATGAGAAGTGTAAAATATGTTTCATCAACGGGGGTCCTAAAATTAATCCTTGTGAATTAAGGGGAAGCACATTTACATTTAATAAACAATTTGGATCTATTTGTTGTCTGCACATTCTGGTCTTAAACATAAATGACATAACATAAATGAGTACTATAATCACCCAAAGTCATGGGCTTCTCTCTTAATCAGCCTGCACGGAGTCCAACAGAGATATTATCTACTGACGAGGTAGGTTTAGCAACCTGAAGATTCAGAAATGTTTAAAACTTTGCATACAAGTACAGTCTGTCATCCGTAATACAACCCTATTACGGGTTGACTTCACCCCTTAAAACCGAATTATGCCACGATCGGAAAACAGAGTTGTATTACGGATGACATATTCTACTTGTATGCAAAGTTTCATACACTTCTGAATCTTCAGGTTGCCTAACCTTCCTTGTAAGTTTGTAGTAAACACCAAAGTACCTCTAAAAGTGAACCGATCTCTTCGCTCACGATTTTTAAGAACCAGGTAATTAAGCACCAATTAATCACTTTATAGAGAATAAAGATTATTTTAAACACGTTCGTGGACGTGAATGTCATGAATGCTATATCACTAAAATTTATAAGCCGCACATTGTCATGCATTCAATTCTATATAACGTTAATTTTTTAAAATTCAAAATAATAATAATTAATTAATAATATATCACCCATCTATTTTTGTGTCTTATTAAAATTCTTACTGTCCGTGAACGTGTTGAATAACTAATTTGACCGGTAGATATTCACACCTGTAACACCCAATATGTTATATTAATCTTGCACGCGTATAAAGCCAATTTTTGTGTCCAAAATCTTTAAACTAATGACCGCTCATTGCGTCCAATGAAAACGATTATGTATACACTATGCGCCACCGTGTAGTTTTCCTAAGCCGCGCAAGGAAACGTGTCAACAGCCAATGAATTACGACCAGTCGTCGGTGCGATTGCACGGATACATAAAGTTTTTATTGGAAAAATAAAGAAACAATCAGGCTGGCAGCAGTAAAAGAAGGAAAATCTTAATGCTCGTTTACTGTAAAAGGGACAAGGATGGCCGGTGGTAACGCGTACGGAATTCAGAGAGGGTCGTGACTTTTGTCGTTTTTAATTGATTAATCGCTCGCGCTATTACGTGATTATCATGGCTCCTCGAGAAGTCTCGAAGAGGAAGGAGAGGGACGAGTGGAGAGTTTTTCGGCAGACAGAACCGACCGTCTTCCTGTCGCGTGGCCCCCACGTTATCTCGCTTTCTCGTCTCCCTTCGCTAGAATTAACCTCTACATTGGGATTAAAAAGCGGATATATTAATTTGTCGTGTTCTTTCTTCTTCTTCTCCTTCTTCTTCTGCTTGCTCCTCGTGAAACACCATGCACTAGATGAACCAGGAATGCAATTAAAAAGAAGGGAATTGTGCGTGGAGAACGGTGAGGCTTTCAACCCTTGCTCTTGTAAGGAATAGAGAGAGAAAGTTTCTAATCATTGTACGGATAGTGTAAATGTATTCGAGATAAGAAATTTTTGTCAGAATGGCCCATTCTTGCGTATTCATAGAAAACGAAGCTAAAATAGAAATTATATTTGGTAACAAGTATTTGAAAATTTTGGTTCAGAGTCCTAACATTTTTTTAAATTGTCATCGGAATAGTGACACAATTATTTAGTTTTATCCTCGAGTGCAATAATTTGAATGGCGTGCATTTAAATTAAAGAAACTTCTTTATTTGGGTTAAATACACGGGGTGTTTTAAAAATCGTGGTGCAATTAAAAAGGAGATTATTTTGTGTGCAAAAAGAAGTGGAAAGTGTAGAATTAAATTTGCTCCTACAAGACTGTACTTTTTAGATAGAAAATCGTACGATGCACCCGATTCGAATATCCACTCTTATGTTTGTTTTTGCTAGTAAACAATTTCAATGTTTTATTAAGTTCTATTAAGTTCGAAATTTATGGAAAAGGTTCTTGTTGTTGTTCATAAATCTTTCTTTAGAAAACTAAAGAAACACGAACCGATAATATTAAGGTCAAATACCTTATTTGTTTTAAAAACCTGTATAATATTAGCATTCATTCATCAATGCGAATATAGAAATCCAATTGAAAGGGACCAAGTAGGTTCTAGTTAATCATGTGCAGACTAATTAACGGTCATTTAACGTAATTAACATCATTGAAAATTATGTCCGGGGCAACCCGCCAATTTTACAATTGCGTAAAAAGAGGGGCTATGATTTATCGTTTTTTCCCCTAAAATTACTTAAGAAATGTGTTCTTGTTTTAGTTGCATTGTCTAAAGAAGCCCGTACATGTATTTCGTGAAAGAGATTGAATTAAATTGATTGATTATATATTTTTGGGTTTTGTTTAAGTGTCCGGGGCTATCCATCTTTTCCCTACCTTCTGTACTAATAGGTAGGCATAGGTAGAAACTTTCCTACAAAAGTTCTCAGTCTCAATTGCTTTATCCATTTTGTTTAACCAAAGTTTTGCGCACATTCTTACGCAATTAGTATCATTGACGGTATTGTTTTCAAACGTCTTTTACTTGCTAATGATTCTATCTAACCACCTTGTAACGTTTACCTACAATCATTGCATAATTCGTACGAGACTAACTTATAAATCACTTTGAAACTTTGAAAGAGACCAGGAAACGGCACGCAACTATGCACGAGGTGTATGTATATACCTTTTGATTAGCTTGTTATCTCTGTCCCACCTATGTGTATTCAAAATATTAGAAATAGAAACACGAAATAATAGACAAGCAATGTACATAAAAGTGTTGAGCACTGTAAAAGTGGTTACTAATTTCTTAGAAACGAGTTCTGTTACGTCGCATGTTTTCTAGTACTTCGTCATTGAGAATCACAACAGATTTTGAAACGACGACAATTTAGAAATCAATCTACGTCGGTATTCACCGACTGGCTGACACTTTTTCAGCCATCAGCGAAGATGCAGGCTTGGTCTAAGGTAGATTTGCATACGAATGTGTCGTTCGAATAAAGACAAGAAAGTCAGAATGTCGTGTGTAACTAATCGTTCTGCTTGCCTTTTGCTATTCGCCTTCGTAAACTCTTTCTTTCACGTTGCCCTCTCTCCAAACGGCCGTCTTATTGTATTTTTCCTTTCCGTGCGACAGAACAAATGAAATCGTTCTGCGGAGTAACAGTCTGTACGGAATTTCAAAGTGTGTATGGAATTCGAGGCGCACGTGACGAATTTTAATCGTCATCCAGTGTCCTGGTTACTTCATTTACAATAATTCGATTCATCAAAATTAGTCATCTATTGTCTGTATAATTTTTCCATTTTTTTTTTGTTGAAAGCAGATTCTGATCTTGTACTCTCGTTTCACTTTCAGTTTGGTTTGAGGCGCATGTAACTTCTGTGTTAACGTAATATATTAGGAATATTGTAAATGAACTTCAAATGTAATAAAAACCTTACATTCTATGTGTGTATCAATATTTTTTGTAGTATATCTTCTTATTCCTAAAAAAATAGTGCAACTTATAAATTACTGGTTCGAACCACCCAGCGTCAGGTACTTGAGCTTTAGGTATATCTATATCTAGAACATTAGTGTTTGTGAAAATGTAAGTACAAGCAATTAACTTATAGAGATATGTAATTTACAAGTTCATTGAATTATCACAAACTGTCCAGGAGATGAAATTAGTGGTAGGGGATGGGTTTCCCAGGCTTCATGTTAGACTATATTTTGCTAAAGAAGAACTCTGCATTTTCTCCAACCTGATCAAAGAATTTAAAAGTTAATAATAAGGAACGTACACTCAAATTCGTTCATAGATCTAAATCTATATATGACAGATTTCTATAAATAAAGAAATGAGAAACAATTCGTCAAATACAACAGACTAACAGACAGACCGTTAAGCTCACCATCCATCCTCTAGGAACCTACGAATTCATTTCTTGGAATATTGGCGGCAGAATTAAACAGTTCCTTGTAAATTAATCTCGGTATTCCTGTCCCACAGAATTAACAGAGGGAAAACGAAGGGTATTTGGGAGCAGCTTGAGAATCATGAATGGAGGTTGGTTCCCATTACGTGAATGGCTGAATGGGGTCAGATCTCGTACCATTTGACATTTTCGATGCGAGGTCGGGTCGGTTCGGGCCGAGAAAGTCATTTCTTGTGTCACTAATCGTGGCCGAACTCGTCTATCTAAATTGATTGAGTAACCAAGCCAAGCATAGCCCTATTACGTTTACAATTTCCAACTAATTCTCATTGATCCCAGCGTGATCGAATTAATTGCAATCAACGAGATTACTGAATAATGAATTTAAAGACGTGTCAGCTTCACATCCTGAACAAGATGAATCTTCACCCGCGACTCGGGTGGAAAATTCATTCTGAACATTAATAAACTATGCTGTTAAAATTTGGCTGCTACATCTACACTCTCGAACAAAAGTTTGGAATTGTTGTCTTGGTTTTGTAAATAGTCTTTTCCACCTAGCAAATCCATAAATAATTTGGAAGGTTCGACGATTTGAGTATACAATACTGGGCAAAAGTTTTAGATAAATAGGCATTCGGAGGAATACACCCAGCTCCATAACATTTGACAATTTCACGCTAAAAATTGATGAATTCCTGAAAGAAAACCAAATATTGTAATAGGACAAACGATAAACTTACTATATTACTCGCGGCAATATTAATTTCAAATTAATGACTAACAAGAAATTAAATACTTGTAACACTAAAAGGGTGTAATTCCAAATGTTTAGCTGCTTTATATATTCTACATTGTGTTCAGTTTACCTGCTAAACCAGTGGAACGTCTAGTGACGAATTTAAGCTATCGCAAACATTATTCAACACGGTGCGGCGATACACTCAGTGGTGTATTTATAAAATGAATAATTCTATATCTTTTTATTTCCAAGGCGGTGCACTTGTTAAAAGGAGTTCAGCTATGAGCTGCCACAATATGCCATTTCGATTTATGAAAGGTCGCAAAATCGCAGAGAAATCGCTGAGAAACTGAGTGGCCTGGGGTACACCAGGGGCGCGATCAGGTAAATTACCTGGCGGGAGGTGCACGGCATGCATTTACCTACGTACACTGTGTAACCGATTTTGCACCTTTTCATAAATCATAGTTTCGTAGTACTGTGTATCGTTGGGCTAGTTTCCAAAAGCGTTATCACACAATAAACAAAAGTGTATAACATATAACAACAAATTAAGCTTATCTTCGAATATTTCCAACACTTTCCAACGACTGTTTTCATGCTCAAAAATTCTTTTTTTTGGATTCGACTACCCGCATGTTACTGCAATTTTTGCAAATATATTTGAATACATTCTATGGAGGGTTCAGAAGCCAATCAGTGTAAGTCCATTAACATTCGAACCGAGATAAATAAGGTTTTTACAATCTATTTGAAAAAAAAGACAATGTTAATACCATCATCTATTGCTTACGTATGAAAATAGTGACTGAGATGATTTATCGACTAAAAGTTTCAACAATAAAGAGGTTTTCGAACTACGAAGCTCATGTTCAGGGAAAGTAGGACTTGCACGACTGGCTTCTGAGCCCCCCCATATATCAATACTTATCTACTTGCAAGGAAATAATAATTTCAATATTAATTACAGTAATCGTTTCAATTTTAATCATCAATTTATATTAATCGATATCGTGTATACAATTTCGTCTATTAGATTTGTCAGAAAGTTCTTTCTTTCAAAGAACTTTCGTTTTGGAGTCTCTTAATGGGTTGGAAGATCCGTTAATTACTTATAAAATGATTCTTCGACACTTTCAATCAACTAATCTCCAGGTTAAACGCACAATCCATTAGGCAATTTGCAGCTCTAAAGTGCATTTGACAAAAAAATTATTCTACATTCGTATCAAACGATACGAAATTATTAAGCAATTCAATAAGAACATTGACAATATAATATCCTGAGTTCAGAGCTGTTATTGAAGGATATTTCTTCCTTCTAATCGTCATAAATATTATTAAGAAACGACCAGCGTTCGATTTGAAAGGTTCCACGGACGGAATTGACAGAAGCAGCACGATGCATAAAGCGGCGATTCTGATTTTCTAGATAGCAGTGGGCAATTTTGGGGTACTCGAGTCAAGCCTGTGTAAACGTGGGGAGAAATACATTGAGGAGAGAGAATTTCGAGACGAACGATTTGCTCGAAGTGAAAGGAACCCTTGGCCTCGGGGGCCACTTGTTGCACAGCTCTAGATTCCTGCTGATCGATCTCCACGGGACACGGCTTGCACTAACGATTCCGAATGCCCTCGAAAACCGACTCCCTGTCCTCCATCAGGCTACCACCTAATCGTCCCTTTATTCCTACCTTTGTACCTTGCCTAATCGATTCCGCGACCGCTCGAATGGACCACGCCGAAATGTCTGTTTCCGTTCGCGTTTTCTTCGAACCGGAGAACCAAGGAAATCATGTGAATCGCCCTCCCCTTCGATTCTCAATGGCCACCAGTAGGCCGTCGTGGATTTCTCCGCTTCGATGTTTGATCGTACCCCTGACGATGATGTTGCAGAAGAATATTATTTTTCTTTTGAAGGGAGTACGCTGAGATCAATTGGTCGGATAGATGATAAATATTTGCGCCAGCGCGAGCAGCGATGGTTATACCTACTTTATTCCCAGCGTTATTGTTGTGAAATAAGTATAGAATATAATATATTTCGTGTTAAACTATTGGAGAATGTACATGACATTGAAAGTCAATAGTAGTTTGTGCAGCTAGTTTATGGTTAATAAATAAATATAGAATTGTAGTGCAATTTACTGTGCTTATGATATTTAGTAGAAACAGATATTGCTGGTTTAAATCGTGTACATAGAATTGTTTGCGTGGACCTTGCACGTCTGCGTAATAAATAGGAGTAAGTGGATTGTATTATCATTTATTTCTTAATCAATAGTCCTCGCGTCTCTCTTTCAATAAGAGATAGTTATTTCCGTATTATATTTCCGACGAACCACGGTATTTAATCGCACAATTTGCAACGAAGAAAAATGGCTGTGGCGATGTATCGAGGTGACATAAAATCGTGTTTCGAATGAAATTGTTCGAAAAACAGGGTGTACTTGAGCAACGTAAAGTGGCGTGAGGAAAAGCAACGACGGAGGATCAAAGGAGCGGTGTCCAGCAACGTTTATTAGCTTGATTTAATTCAATTTAACTAGCAATAATGACTGCGGCACTTAATTGGTCCAGTGAAGATGTCACACGGTATTTTTCTAGTTCGCTGTCACATAACGCTCGTGCGATAGAGGCATCGGTATCCATTGCTCAATTTACACGCCGATGCGTACCTTAAAAAATGTCCGCTTCACTGTTTCGAATATCGTTAAGAAGGTCAATGGTAATCAAGGCTAATCACCTTATGTATTTGCTTCAAGTGTTTGTAATAAATACGAGATTTAATTTCGACGTTGCTCCGCGTGATTCATTTCGTGAGACGCCGCGTCCATCGTGATCCGAATATTGACGCGACTTCTACGCATAAATTGTTGGGTCGTGTGGGTTAGAATAATTCCAGGAGAATTTGTTGACTGGACAGTAATTCACTTATGGAATAATAGTTGATTCATGATACATCTATTAAGCGATGGGCACTTAAATTCTTTGTAATAATAATTGTAATTCGATTATTCATTCGAGATCCCACCTATTCAACACCAAATTAAAATTGAATTCATTTTGGTTGCGAGTAATCGATGTTTATAATATTCTTTTTATAGTCTATAAGCATTCGAGTTGTCATATGAAAAACAATCCCCTGGTTTACGAATTTGGTCATCGAAATAGTGGAAGACGAATTTGTCGAAAAGGTGGAATATAATTTTTGTTTGTCAAATACTGCATACTATCTCGTCCAACAAATAATATTCTTTTATTCGACCAAAGTATTCTGATACGTTTCCCATGAAAAATTCATGAAGCCAAGCCATTAAACGTTCGTAGTCGAATGATTTTTCGAGATTGCGGTAACGGTTGTGAGAAAATCAGCGTCAACTGTTTTCAGCGACAATAAAGCGATCATGAACGGATGATTGGGTATCAATGACCCCAAAGAATCGATCGGAGAGAACGTATCGATTTCGTGGCTCTAGGGCTCTCCCTTCCTAACTGAAGTACCTCTCGATGATTGACGATTAGAAATATTTTTTTACTACGATTTGCATTACCAGTTTCGTACTTTCAGTCAACCCACCTTTCGAAATTCATCTTGCGACTTTAATGCTCGTGAGAACAGATCGCAGGTTAGTTTTCGTAGTTGAAAATTCATACGGTACTTGTAATTTAATAACAATATCTGTCCAGTATCTATTATATTAAATTATAGTAAATTACAGCTTCGAGCTTGCACGAACATGTCTTACTTGCACCAACAAGTACAATTTTTTATCAAAATGCTTCAATCTCACATATTACGAACGATAAAGTAGAGAATATAATTTGTTAGAAAATTCACACTAATATATTTTTTAATTGTCCACGTAACAGTTCTAAGAAAATTGATTTTTCCCCCAAATGTAATTGAAGAGGGAGGGAAAACAAGAGGGAGATTGGGCTAAGATGGTGAGGCTAACAAAAGTTGAACACTACGTGTTGTAGTAGCATAAAGATAAATATGTAGAATGAAACATAATTTCAATGTTATCTTTGGCCAAAAACTGAAACTAGACATTCCTGTTTGGTTTAAGGTAAGATCGATCCCAGTTTCAGTACGGTGGTTAAAGAAATTGAAGTATTTACCAAAATATTTACAACATCATATTCATATCTGTAAGGTATATATTATTGTATTGCAAACTGCACACTTAGACTGTGCCTACATTAACTAAAGTATTTCTTTTAACACATTGCGTGAATTGTCTGTCGCAATTAGAAAAGTGAATACACGAAATAAGTAATACTTTGAAAATTTGTTTAAATACAGTTAATAAGTTTCCTTCCTAACGTTTAGTTTGCGTCGTAAATTCGAATTGACACTCTGGTATCGTTTCGAAATGTCAATGCATGAATATCATCTTATTTAATGAACGGAATAGAAAAAGTATTTAAAACAGACACAAATGAACGTTATTAAAAGTCAAGCAAAGAAAAGAAAATGCACTAAACTTCATGCACTAAATGCATGAAGGCACACAGCCTTTTCCTGTCGGTCTGCCAGTGACGAAGAACAATTACAATGGATCGTGGTTACAGGAGTAACACAGATGACGATTAATAGTTTAGATAGATGCATGGTATTGTTTTTTAAAGACACGCAAAGAAAAAGAGGGTCACTGGATTCGCATGCCCAATCATTACCAGCATATGTTACGAACAACTACTAACAGTCACGAGACAGATTGGTTCAATTGATAAAGCGATCCGGGTGTGAAACGCTCATTATATCAATTATTAGCTGTTACCTTTACCATACCATCAGCTACCCTCCTTTTCCGGAATCAGCCCTCTATTGTATTCGCCACCGTAAATTGTGGCCCTGTACCATCACCATAATAAAACGACAGCTAATTATCAAAAGGCGCGTTGCGACATTTGCTAACCTCGCACGAGATACTGCATATGTTGCACCGTTAATCCAGTAAATTTTTACTCGAGTAACGTACAGAGGCGCAAATTTATATTCACTTACTCGTAAAGGAAAAGATATTTTCATTTCCCGCTCGTTTTCGGGAAGAACCTGTTTTACTTATATTTTTGTTTCGTCCGTTAATCTTAAGAGACCTCAAAATGTTACCAGCCACCTTTAAATTTTCAGGAATGCATCGTCGTTCAACTTTGTTGGTTCGTTAAAAATTGCGTCGATGGAGAAGCAGAAGGCTATTTAGAGTAACTAATAAAACGGTAAATATAATTATAAGCATAATAGTACCGAAAAATAAAGGTCACTCACGGGCAAAAAATAATTTGACACATGCATAGTTTTAATATACAGGGTGAAGATTTTTCAAGAATAACGGTGGTCTACGTGTTCGATAAAAATAAGGGAGAATGTTATATGAAGTTCAGCAGTAAGCGTTTTGTTAGAAAGTTGCGAGCAAATAAATAGTATACACGCGTAATAGGTGTAACAATGCATACTGATCAAAATTTGTCATGCGACAAAATTGCGTTTAAAAATATTAATTAAACGCGAACCACTTAACAAGCATAGTCGTCCCGGAAAATCAGTTATTTAAAAAGCAGCGACCACTCGTGCATACAATCCACAGCTTCTACCAAAGATTCTACGAAATAACTCTTGCCTGTCTCCGATAGATATGCGCCCGGGGCGCTAGCAAGAGGACACAGCCGCGTGTCGGCCGGCGTTCCACGATAAATGCCAAATAAACAAAAGCACCGCGAGGCAAAAGTAGAAAAAGAAACAGAGGAGAAAACCTAAAGATCGCAGCAGCGCGTAGGTTGTGAACGTTCTGAAATAAAGTGATCATCATGCATCGGCGACTCATAAAAGGTGACAGTTAGCGGTAAATGGAGGAACTGGGCTCAGCATAGCGCGAGCCGAGGAGTGGAGGACGTCAGAGAGGAATAGACACGTTTCGGACCGAATAAAATTACAATAACCGGGATGTATAGAGTTATTCGTTACCGAGCAAACCCGACTCGGGACTCGGGACTCTGGATGGCCGCTTTGACGACATACACCGTGCCGCACGGTGATCCATCTTAACTGCCAACCCTTGCCTCGGACCGTCGCCGTGGGATTGCAGTCGATGACTGAGATGCCACCGTCCGTTAGAGCTGTCCTCCTCGATCATCCTTCGATCACGTTGATTTCGCTCGACCAGCGAGTTCCCACTTGCTGCTTCGACACTGTTCTTTTCTTCGATCCGCCGAGCTGGCCCCTCAGCCCCGCATTACGAGCTCTATTCCGTCTATATCTACTTGCACACGCGATACGCCATCGCGCGATTCTATCGCGTGAATCCTTTGCCCGATACGAGTGGCGGGCATTATTAAACCAATTTTCAGTTCGATGGTTATTTCAATAGGAAGTTGTTTGTTGTTTCGGAGTCGGGATGGAATGCAGATGTGGTAACCGTTGCTCGAGCAATTGTTATTTATACACATGTACAATTTAATTTATTTTTCGATTGTTGTTTCCGCGCAACTTCGTTTTTGCATCGACAGATGGAAAATGGTTGATACCTGTTTGGTTTGTTAAGTACATATCAACTGTGAACTGTCTGTTGAAAAGTGGCCGTTTTAATTTCGGGATTTTTGCATTGCGCGAAGTGAAACAGATGAGAGAGAGAGGACCAAACCCTCTGTTTATTATTTGTTGCTTACTCTATTACAATTTGAAAATAACAATTTGCTTGAAAATGAGAAGTAATGGGACTGCTTGCATGGGTTTTATTTCGAAAAAAAATTTGACTCGTATTTGCAATTAAAATCATATTTTGCTTAAATAATTGTTTAAATAACAATTTACCCAACACTGATACCAGGTCCAGCATAAAATGCTGGAGATAATTATTACATCGCTTAATCATTTTAAAACGTCTCTGCTTATTCTTCTGCGTTTCTAATTGTAAGTAGGAAAAAATCACGAGAGCGTACATTTAATTTCTCCCCTCATTAATATCTCTCTTCCATTAGTTTAGCAACTATTCTTTGTCCAGCTCGTTAATTCATTAGTACTTGTGATAGAAATTGGATTTGGATTACAGTTCCTTTTCACGTTAATACTTGTGCGTAAAGAAACACTGGTAACTAGTTTATGAATATTTTTCATAGCTCGTGCAGCATTTGCGTCATTTATTCGAATCCGTCGGAGCACAAGACGTTCGTGCATGTAAGTGGGTAGTTCATATACAATAATAGAAGTCCATTGATTTTCCCTACTAACTATGATTTTTGTTCACATGGTAGGAGTTCATATTCGATGTAGCTAGATTCGAACCTGAATCGTTCTACTTTCTAAGATTTTAAAACGTATACATTTCTTCAAATCTTAATTTATTATGTAACATAGACAAATGCATTTTTTATTCGTTACAAAGAAATTAAATTGCCATTGCATTACATCGGTTGCAACTGTTTTATAATTGTAGTGATCGTCAACTGAAGTTCAGGTAATCGGGCACTAATTAATAAATGAACTTCTATTGTATTAGAATAATATTGTCTCACAGTCTTCTGGTGACAAGTTTAGCGCATCTTTGCGAAAGAAATAATTTGCCTACCAACCATTAATTGATCAATTGATTGTGAACACTGTGAGTTACATGTAAATTTCTAGGTATGCATAAATATTTTCAGTAGTGCGTGTTGGGTATAAGCCGCTGGATTGCTTTATTGCTTTATATAGGGTCAATTGTTGGGATAGTAATAGTAATTCTATTGACGTTTATTGAAATACGTTACGGTTCGTTTAGAAAATGTGTTTGGGGTATACAGTGGAAGGTATCATGGTCATCCTATAAGTAATATTGTTCTCGATCCCGTGTTAGTGTAGCAATACTAGTTATGCTTTTACTGAACTTTTCATGAAACGATAAAACCCGTAGGCGTTAAACAATAAAACCCTAATATACTCATTCAAACTTTGCACGCCTCCAATATTGACACACAGAATTTCGTTTACTTCTGGAATGTAGTAATAATACGTTTGAAATGACTGCGATATTTGTAAACAATAATACGATTGAAGAACTGTTATTCGAAAAGCTTGACATATCTTCTTGTAAACCCGTGTTGATTGTCGCTACTAATAGGATAAGGCTGTTACTTATTATATTTATATTATATTACATGCATTTATAATATATGACAGTATTTAATTACATTTTGCTGTCGAGATATAAAATATTATGTCACAGGGTGAAATATTATTAAAATTAAATTAAATATTATTTCAAGTTTGTAAAGAAAACAGAAAATTGAAGAGCATAGTAAGCAGCTGCGATTAAATCACCATAAACTTAAACATATACCACCACATTAATTAGAAACCGAAGGACAGATATTCCTGTCACGTTTTCTGCATTTTATCACCCGCCGTACCTGTGCTTGAAATTCATTTGCCGAAGTATATTTAAACCAATTGATTCACGCGTTATTATGAAATGCATTATGAAAAGATGTTCAATATTTATTAATGTATTTGTTTAGTAACCGGTAGACCCCTTTAATACGATTCAATATAGTCGTTCGTAAGGGGAGAAAAACTGTTTACTGCTGTATGAGTGCAACCGTTATTACAGAACCATTGCGCAGAGGCAAATTTTAAGCAGTACCACTTAATACGCGAACGTTTCACGACAGGTGTGCAAAACTACAAACATCCAGAAAGATTGATAATTAACGCAAGCCAGGAAGGGGTGATAATAATAATTTCTATATCGTTTGACACGTAAACCACACGGCGTTTGTAACGACGCTACCGCCAGATGTGCCCAGGTAATTGCTCCTTCGCCATTAATGTAGCTACGTGGCAGAGCAAATTACGCAATGATAAAATAATACTTCCCGTCTTGCCAATTTTAATTGGAAAACCCTCATTGAAAACCCTTAATTGAAAATTCCTGGTTTGCGGAAGGCACCACCTGACGTAATCTTGGGAATTTGTTTGCTATTTACGTTGCAAAAATTATACAATGCTGTTAATATTTTGGGTACATCGTAAACACGATGCAAGGGTGCGTTAGTGTTCCAGTGTTCTGTTAATGAAAAAGTATTGAACGAGAAAATATAGAGTAGTGGCATGCAGCAAATATAGCGAATCCTGAGACCATCTTCCATTAATTGGAAATTAATATTCCAAGCAGTAAAAGTAATTGACTTCAATTCGTTATATTTTTAACTTGATATTACTAATTTATTCGGAAATTTCTGTCTTTCTTGAAATGCCCAGTGATGTAAATTGTTAGTTTATGCTATTTTGAGTACCTAGCATTAATAATATTCTTTAAACCTCCATGCTACATAGATGTTATATCTATAGTTGCCTTTTTTCAGGAATGTATGATGCCCTTTCACCATTCGCTATATTATACAATCGCTTACTTTCTTTCCACGAAGCTAGTACAATCACTCCTTCGCAAAATATCTCGTTCAAAGTACCTTCAAAATATAAAATATAATATATAAAAGAAGAAATAAGTTAACAAGAAATAAGCGTCGTACCATTATTCTTGAAATCACTTTAAGTCAATTAGGGATCACAAAACAGAAAGACAGAAAAATTTGAACGAATTACATGGAATGGTGAATGAATGGTTGTGAATTCTGAAAGGATTCGAATAGTAAACATCAAGAGTGTGCAACGTGCAAGCACCGTTTATTCCAAAACGTCGAACACAAAAGCTTGTATCTTTGCATTTTAAAAACCAGTAGCCAACCAACAGGAGCAACAACAAGCTGCTTCCGGTTCGACGAGAAAGAAAGCTTGTTATAATAGCATCTAGTGGACGAAAGAGAAAAATCCGCTTGTGCACCAGCGAACGTTCGAATGCGATTATTCCGAATCCGGGGAAGGAAAACCCCTTTCCGAGGTAATTAGGACAAATATTTGGCCAGCCGGCCGACAACCCTTCTTCGAATGGGTAGCCACGCGAGCTAAGAGGTTAGAGGAAGAGGAGAATCAAAAGAAAGCGGACAGAGGAGCGCGCGAGCGCGAGAAGGAAGAACGGGCGAGGAGGGTGAATGAGCTCCCCAGGAAATCGGATAATGCAAATATGTCCATAGGACAATATCTGTCCGAAAATCTAATCGGTCCTAATGACTGTAGGCGGTTTATTGTGCCGTGCAAATCCCATAAATATTTTTCCCTATATTTTCAAAAACACTACTTGAAACCTGAAAGTGTTTTCAGGCGGACAGAAAAAGCCGGGGTAATGCCCGGCATTTAATAGAGATTTCGCCGGTGAAATATTTCCCTGCGATTTCCGACTTGACGGTTACATGAAGATCTTCGAAAGACGAACAAACTTTTCGCGTAGCGTGGCTTACAAACCGCCCACCCTTTGCTGTCGGAAATTTAATGGGCAGAATATTGTCGCTCGAAATGGTGTGCTGTGTGGAATTTGCTGCAGGAAAATGGATTAGTTCCTTTCATTTTATTGCGATAAATCTTGACTCAATATGGTCTTACTAATGTGCTATTGTGCAATGGATTGGACTATATTTGTCCATCTGCCTATAAATTTTCCAATGATTCTGTATTTAATGATAGCCATTTTTTAAATACGAAATATTAATGGTATTTTATACGCTTCAATGTAAATAAATATACACCAATCGATATTTTTGGTATTCGTTTGTAAAGTTTAATAACAATAATTGATTCCCAAAGTATTATACTAAGTGTTGCCACATGCCAACACAATAATAATAATAATTCGTTGTCAAGGCTAGCATATGTTCTTGATAACTGTCAAAATAAATTACGCGACATTCAGAATATTTTCTTGTATTTTATGAATACAAAGAATTAGACACGGTTTATGGAAGAGATATTAATTTAAGATTGATATAAATATTTATATGTATAAACTGAATTAATCAAACATTACAATTGCTCAAATTTCGAAGGACGATTTTGCTGCTGATTGTAAGTGTCAAATGGCAGACGGTTTTGCACTGAAATTAAAATATCAATTACTTCCTTTACATGCATGTAATTATTTTAGAAATCGTCCAGCAACTAAAGTGCGGAAATTCAAAAGAAATTAAAGTAACATTCTGCCAGAAAAATTAATTTAAAAAGAACAAATACCTAATATATTATTTAAACGTGTTGTATTTTAAGAAACGCTGTTTCCACGAACGAATTTGTCACAAAAAGTACACGCACATACATTGTGTCACAAAACTATGTATCCAATAATCTTTGGGGTTGGGGAGACCGGGGCTAGATATTCCGGGGGTAAGTTGTTCCGATGGTTATATTTTCAAAATAAAAAGAGACAGCGTTGATCTTTAAATTGTTTTCACCGCGTGAGTCAATCACACTAAGGTGCCATCTATTCAAATATCGCCCAGAATTGCGAATTATATGGTTTTAAACAAAGACCTAGCCACGTACCAAGTAAGTAAATATTTTCCCATCATTATTTTTTGGTCTATATCGATTATTTAATGTCGACATGATTGACTGTTTCGTTCTTATGGATCAACTGATATTTAAGAATATGTTGTAATAGTGTTTATTAGACTATTTCAATATATAAACAATATCGTGCATCACTCGTTCTTTTTTGTTCGTATTTTGTAATATGGTTTGTTGTACCTTAAATATGGAGAATTCCATAAGCGGTAGGCAAAGTTGTAATGTGGAATGTAAAACTTTTAATGGTTTCCTAAAATTCAATTTGCAAAAAAGCGGCACAAAATGTCCTGTAATTTTTGTTGTTTTGAATCGACAAGGTATACTACATTACTATATAATTTTTATCTGCAATTACCTGCAACACTCCAAGTTATTTAATTTTTAATGCGACGTAACACGTGCAGAAAATTGTATTAGGTCGATTCGGAGATTATTGTTTTTACACCAAAGATAATTTATATGATTGTTATAGTTTGTTGATTTTCTTTGAAAGATAATATACTTCCGTTGATCCGAACCTTAATAAATAAACATTATTAATAAAATTGTGTTTTATTTCATTCGAAGGCAACTGCTATTTCTTAGTCACAACTTACCCCAAGGCGGGAACAACTAGCCCCGCGAAGGGGCAAGATGTTCCGTCTCGAACAGCCACAAATAAATAAATTTCTTTGAGAAACCTATTACAACAAATTAAATATGACCTTAAAACCTTAAAATATAATAAATTTAACAACAAATTAGTCTATGGTGTAGAGAATATGTACATTATTTTAGGGTCATTTTTTATGTTTTCTCAAAATCGGAACTTTTAGCCCCGGTCTCCCCTACCTGCAATATTTGACCAATATCGTATTAGAATCGTCTCGATCAATCTATTATATTTTTACTTCCACGCGTAGCGATTGAGCCACTCTTTTATACCTTGTCAAAATATCGCACAGAAGGCCGTTCGCTATATTGAAAAGTAACGGAATTTTAATGGACGACAGGTAGTAGGACAAAGCACAGAAACTGTAGCAGATGATCTCGACAAGATTTGAGGTAAACAGTCCGTCAGTTACCTTGGAAAATCTGCATTTCTTTCCCCGTGGGACACACGACCTGGGAAGAGTAGTCTGTCGCGTAATGATCCCAAGAAGAAGGATACGTTTAAACTTTAAACTGATGGGTCTGCCACTGAGGCACCCCGGCACGTGTGTTTAGTTTTTGACATCGATATGCTCGATTCTTGATGGATCTTCTAGGTATCTGCCTTTCTCACGCAGATCACGAAAAGATAATACTTTGAAGAAACAAAGGTCCCTCCCGTCTGAAACCGATACGTCTAAGCTTAAGAATTTCAGATACCACGAAAATCAGTTAAAACTGAAAGCATCGTCACTTACTTAGAGTGCCCGTCGAAAGTTTGACGCGTGCATGTATACCTGGTTCATGCCCGGCACCTGCCCGAGAACACAGACCCAGAAAAACGAAAGGAGGTTAGTTAATCTCGCCACCGAATTGTACTCCATACTCTGGACTATCAACAGACCCCAGAGGCTTAAGCTTTAATCTTCACGAGCGAAAACGACTAACGGAAACCGAGTGCAATTATGGACAAAATAGAAGAGCAGATAAGGAAGCGTGTACAGCACCTGGGCATCGAATTGGGACCACTTGCTGGAATTTCACTTGTCTAACTATAGGGCTCTGACGTTAAATTGCAAATTATAGACTCGCTTTAGATGCACCTTCTGCGAAAATCAAGCACAGACGACTAACCTATACGGATGCGGCAAATTCGAACAGCAGCGACAAAGAAACATGGTAGAAAGAGGCGCGATAATATCTAAAGACCGCATGGAAATCGCAATCAAATTCCTCAAGACGTTTGACCCATATTAGGAAATCTAATTGGTACCTATAACCAGTAGGCCTTAGGTCTTTTTCGTCCCTATTAACCCGGGAATCGATGCGAACGAATAATAATAATAATAACATAAATCTACTGTAAAAACAGCCATACCAAACACAACAATAATAATCAGAAAAGTCCTGAAACTGTTACGTTAGAGTGAAAAGGAAATACTCTGCGGGAAGTAAGAAGAAAACAAGAATAATAATAAATGAAAAATTATCCTTAACTGCCCGAATTATTACTAAATATGTAGACGACTTGGTATATCAATCAAAATCCTAGCAAATAAATTATCATTGATGTGAAACTTTGTGCTCCGAAAATGTCTGAATCCCGCTCGAGTCACTTTTGCGCTCATCACCCGATTTTGAAACAAAAATAATCAAGACATAAAGGACCTTGCAGCACCTGCACTCGAAGCAATGAGGGAAAACACAAAATTGCATACGCTTACGATCTTGAAAGTTGATAAACAATTTACTAAACGCCCAACAAATTTGGCCAATTTGTAGTGGTCCTAATTCGATAGCCAGAGGCTGTATTCCTGGTATTTATTGTCCAATGACTGATACGTCGGAACGTCAGCCCGCTGTCAGTGAATGTTTTTCGAACGACGCGACAGACGTCGAAGGATGAATTATAAATATTCGAAACACGGTGTAAGTAATAAGTCGTTGAGATGTTAGGTGTATCTGTCGTAATGCTGGCTTTCGGTTCTGTGAAGCGAATGAGGAGGCATCGAGGCCCTCAAAGGAGCCGCCTAGGGGCCGGGTCGTATCATCGAACCGGGTCCAAGGGAGTCTCGACTCGACATCTCCTCTTGGTTGCCTATTAGTAAGTCTCGTCACAACCAGCTAATGATCGCCTTTTACCTCCACGACACACGCACTCTCACTACCGTCATCCCTGCCTCTCGCGTTTTCAAATAAGACCGCTTCATTTTTCACCGTTCCATCAGTCACGCCATTTACTCCTGACATTTGTACGCGCGTTCTACAACATTGTTCTCTCGTTTCCATGCCGCGCTGGCATTCAATCTTTCAATCCTATCTATCGAAGCTTTATGAAGAAATTCTACCATTGAACTCCTCCCTGGATGGAAGCTCGTGGCGAGTGGAGTCGAGAGAATCGCGAGAGAAAGTAAATATTGTAGAACTGGAGTGTGGAAGAGAGAGGGTGAGAGGGGACAGGTGAGGGCGACGGTATTCAGAGGTGAGAAGGAGAATGAGAAGGAGAACGAGAAGGAGGGAAGAAGGAAGACGAGGAGGAGGCAGATGCGGGAGAAAAGAGAGAGGGAAAAGAAGGAGACGACGAACCCCCCGCAGCTGGTAAAGGGTTTACGGTCTGTCAGACTCTCATACACGCCGCTCGTCCTTCCTTCCACGTGAGCGTTTCAGCTGGTATCGGGCATGCAATCACACGGAGGATTAAAATGGAGGCGGCGTAAAAGAGCGCGCTGGAGGAAAAGGGAGAGCATTGCCTCCTATATGCTCGCGTTTAGCTCCTTCGCTGGATGAGGAGACCCGCTGACGGATTATCCTTTCACGGCAAGTCGCGGACACGGACATTCTTCACGGACAAAAACTTCAACTCGTTCCAACGACGTGACAAAGAGGAGAAATTTGTTGTTTTCTGCGGTGACGGGCGTTTTAAACGACAACGCTGCTTGGAAAATCGTATTCCTATCAGGATCTCCGATATTACTTACCTTGAAGTGGTCGCTAGTATGGGTGGGAAAATAGTTTCGCTGGCTCTTGGCTATTTTCAAGTGGACCGATTTTTTTATTGAGCGTGTGCGGTGGGACCTGGATTGATTAGCTCGATTAGGCTCACACGTTAAGTAAATTAAGTTCCGAGAAGAGAGGGTTGAATACGAATTGTTAGCAAACATTGAAAGGTTTTGCTAGAATAGTGTATTTTCATCTGTCTCAATCGATACTTAAAATATTTTCACATAAAATAAGTAGTTGTGTGCAGAAACGAATTCTTACAGATTTCAATTTTATCCTATTTACCTACGTCATCAAATATTTAAACGTTCTTACAGCACGGTGCAATTAAAGGTAACAAGGTCTCGGTTTAGCAGATATTGCAAACAACAAATTTTCGATGAAACGAGCAATATTAAGTTACAGATTGAAACGCTCTACTAATTAAGTCCAAAGGCCAAATATATCGAGTTGAAGTTAATTAGCGTTAGTTATTGTTAACAATATTAATTCCCACATAATGACAATCACTTATTAATAAATCCCATCATTTAAAGAAAAAGCTCATTATCTAATAATTAAACAAAGAGGAACAGCAATGTGGACGCACAAAAGAACTACTTAATTCCATATTAATAAATTCCCGTCTCTTCTAAAGAGGCACATTACCAAATTAAACAAAGGGCAATATCAACGTTGACAGCAGAGCAATTTAATTAATTACTAATAAATGCCCGCCGCATTCAACGAAACATATTAATAACTAATCAAAACAATAGCAACGTTTACAGCAGCAATGAACAATGTCAACGATATATCCCGGCCAGTCGTTATCAATGCGCTTTCGAATGTTAAACGATAAAAGTACCAACACACGAAATTAAGATATTAAGAGTTCGTTCCGTACTCCTTTGTCCCGGATCTTTCCAGGCAGAGCGCGTGACTCTTCTTGTTCAGTCGGAGAAGATACCGTCTCGATATCGAATCAATCTGCTCTGCCAGCGTCAGCGACATCAGGCTAATGGAATTATCAGACGGGACAGACACCCGCATCATTCTTTGTGGCCGCTCGCACGTGGAGGTTGCCGATCAACGTGGTGACCGGACCAAGTGAAACCGAGCCGAGTGTGTATAACCAAACGAAACGAAACGAAATGAAACGAGAGGAATCCTCCGAGAGGACGTTGCGTCACGTAGACTTTGAGGAGTATTATTCCCTCACGGGCCGTTACAATACCTCCATTACACGCGTGACACTCGCTCACGCTCCAATAAAACTGTCAGATGAAACCTGTTCAGGATGCACAATGCTCGGACTTAATGCATCTCGTCCCTGTTGGTATGCATTACATGTTTCTTCTTGTATATACTTCGTAACGAGTCATTCCGATTGGAACTCTTCTCTCATTTTCTTTTTACCTCTCTATAGGTATCGAAAAAGGTCGCGGTAAACAGTGGTCTAACTGTACACGTACTCCCTTACTCAGACACGATTCATGACTCTTGAAGAGTTACTCGGCTGGGTTTTGTGTAGCAACAAACTTCCAAACGTTTGTTGTATACCTATACCTATATCTATATGTATGTCACCTATATCTATGTCAATATGAAATTATTGATCTAATTGTAAGAATAAATGGAACGTGGAGGTGTTTTATTCTTTCCAAAATTCGCAATCAGTGCGTTTATTGGATAGAAATTTCTCAACGCTTCTAGTATTGAATACGTGCTGCTTTTATTGGATATGACCGTGTGTACTGTACGAATTGTAATGCATTGAGGTGGTGGACTTGAATGTTTCATCACCTTTCACGTACTCGAAAATGTATCTATCTTTCAAATGCAAAGATTATTGAACTAGTTATTATTGAACTAGCTGTGGGAACAACTAAATTCTGCAAGAATAAGGTCCTCATGGACAAGTGTAATTTTTCTGAAACTAACAATCTTTCTGTCTATTACATAAAATGTCTATCATTAAACTATCGTTTGGCCGCCACTGTATATTCAACGTTGCATAAATCGACTCGTTCGATTAGACGGTGGGAGTAGACACGTTCTGGTTGATACCGACAGTAAGTTATAGCTCAACTACGTAGCTAAGTACAGTTATGACAAGTCATTCAGGCTATTGTGTCTCTGCCAGTGAATCCCATAAGCCGATGGTCCCTTGTCTCGAAGTATTGTCGGTTCACCGTGCACGTCGGTTCTAGTGGCCATGTCTGTTGATAAAACAGATAAATATGTCGGAGTATCAAAGCCTACTTGAATTAAAGGTGGACGATTTGGACATTCGAATATTTTGTAAAGAGTCTTGAAATGATTCCATAACTGTATTATTATTATTGGAACTGAAATGCGTTTGATTGGATACAACGGCGAAGAATAGCTTGTATGAAACACCTTGTTGTATTGCATTACATTGCATTACATTACATTATATTGTACTACAACTCTTGCAATTTATCCAAATCTACGGTAATTGAAAAGATTCGATCAGCTCCGAGTTTGGCCTCTTTAAATTCAAATAATCCAGGTCTACTTTCTTAGCAAGGTATATTTTGCAATATGATGGAAAAATAATTCATTTGTCAAAGATACCGACCTACGGAAGTGACGCATACAGTTGAAAAGAAAAAAAGAAAAAAAAGAGAAAGAAGAAAAATATCAGCGCTTCAAATACATCTTTTCACTCAAGTTTATCTTCGATTCACCTTTCCGCAACAGAGTCCACGACAGCCACGGTAAACCGGAAGAGTTGGTGAATACGAAGTATTTACTCTGCTGATTTCATGAAAACCAGTAGCGCTATTTACCCCGGCAACTACGAATTGTCGAATGTTCTATTTGTGGGAAAACGGGAGTTGAACAGGTAAACGGGTAAACCACTTAGTCCACTGTGTCAACATGGAATGCTTGCAAAGATCGTTGATTTGTAAAATTTCTATACCTGTCACAGCCAACGAGCTTTCTGGAAACGCAAACAGTGAACCTCACTTCAAATATTTATTTCGGGATTTAAGCAAAGCTATCGTTACCAATTTGTTGTTTCTCACACAGAAATATATCACATGTAAGGTACACTTCTGAATCTCACTAAATGTTATGTGTTTCTTTTTGTACCATATTAGAGTATGTATTCGATACTTAATTCATAAGATTTTTAGACCTATTGTTCCAATTGATATGAGTAATTTGCAATGCATAGCGAAAGTTCCAAGGGGTTCCAGTATTTTTGCGTTTCATTAGAGTCGAATGAATAAAGAAACGATTACTTTGCATTATGAAATTAAATAAATCATTTAAGTAACTATACACAGAAGGTTTCAAATTTAATAATAATACGATGATTCATTACGAGTACTTATGCAGCCAGTCTGTCCAGCGATTAATCAGGTTGATGAGGTTCTAATATACGACCAGAAAAAAAATTCTAACAACGTTTCATGGAAGAAGAACAGAATATTTTACAAATACTTTTTATCAGACTTTTTTCAGAAATGCATACAAATCAAATAACGTACAGTATTCACTTTTCCAATAAACACATGCTGTCTATATGCAGTTACACTTAAATACTTCCCAATAACATTTTACACAATACATACTACGATATAATAGAATGTAGAATGTGAAGACATTAGGTTCACACCGAAACGTTATAAACTCGCAAAAGTGACCAAGATATCAACGTGGCAATAAAGCGGGGGAATCGTGAACGAAGAAGATAGACTTGGCAAATAAAGTCACAAGCAAAGCAGCAGGTGGCTGACAGTTTCCGACGATCCGGCGGAGGATCGAAAATCACGAGCAACTATTGTGTGCCACAGCGAGAGCTGTCGTGGGATATTTCGGGCGGCCCCTTTCATCTTTTCCAACCCCCTTTGGACACCTTGGACGCCCTCTCGTGCACATTATGCGACGCGACACCCCCGCTTCCTCGTCTATGAGATCGCTCTTTCTCGCACAGTTGGAACGAAAAATATATTGACAAGATACTCACCACTGTGTTACCATGGGTGTCAGAACCTGCGGAACTGAGAGATCCCTTCTCACGATCATCAAACGTCCCATAGATTTTTCCCTCGCCACGTGCAGATGATCATGCAATTAGGCGTTTGCTTCTTAAACACGCTTGCAACATATAAAGCTATTACGATACTTGTCCATTGTACGAATAAACCTATTGAATTTGTGGAAACGTAATTTCTCGCGTATCCGTGAGGCCGATTAGGCTCTTCAGTAATTGCTTTGTTTCAAATTTCAAGGTATTCTATAATAATTTTAGATAGCCACTTTAGTGGCCCGCACGATTTTTCAGTCAATTGCAACAATTAAATAAACGAAATTTGTTAACAAAAATTGATATGCATTGAGTGGACAGTATAGAATAATAATAATAATACAAACAATATGACAAAGGGAACAATTATTATAATAATAAAAAAACATATGAAAAATTCTTTTTTTCCATTATGAACTTTATAAGATAGCCTTGATGTTTTTTAGATAGAACCATATAATTTGTTTCCATTTATTGTAGGGGATGTTAAAGCCAATCCAACGAGTACAAAGTATCCTTTATTACACGATAATAAATTCACAGCAGTAGAGATATAAATAAACGTACCACGCATTTAAAAATTAATAATCCCTCCTAAAAATTCACGTAAATGGCTTTCGTTAAAATATGCTCCAGTGGTAGATGTTTCGAAAACTGAGAAAAGCTGCCGCGCAGTTACGACGGAGACCGAAAGATGAAAACGGTTAGTGTAACCTGAAAGTAGTTTTTGCTTGAACGAACTTCTATGAGGCTAGGTGTCAAAGGTGCCGATCGTTCGCTACTCACTTTTTTTACTCAGGATTCACGTGCTAACGCTCTGAAAGGCCAAACTAGAATGCACCTTAAGAAATACATTCACTCGTTATTACAAAAGCAACTTGTATTCTACAGGTGATGCGCGCACGCACTGACGCTGGTGTCAAGTAAACGTTCCTTTTCTTTTGGTTTTTAATAATAAAAATTCTTTACACCGTCGTGTTAAATTTTTCACAGAGATTTAGAACAATTTCCAATAGATGTTTGCTTACGTGGGCACGTTTGATTGATTATTAAAATTGCTTTTGACGTTAATTGTACTTCATGCGTCATTAATTCTTAAACGGAAATTGGGATCGATCTGAGCTGAAACCGAGACAAGGTCTCACAATCACTGTAGGATTGTATGGACAATAAAAGTTTAACACAATAGTAGATGAATTGAAAGAATTACTGAGAGGGTGAAATACATTTCTGGAATTAAATACATAATAAACAATTAATTAATAACTACAATAGGTCGCACCTTTTAGCCATTCAAAGTTACTTACATAGAAGCGATATTACTAATATACAGAGTAACCTAATACGTATCCATGCTTCAGGTCATTCAGCATGGAAGACTCATGAGAGATTGAAATTTCCAGAGGGACCTCCTTTATTCTATTATAATAATTTCACTACAAATATTTAACGATCATCACGATACAACGTGGAAGTGACGTCGGACAGCTTCGCAGGAGCGACAAGTGCTGGAATATTTTTTCTTCTCCAGCCCTCGCTACTTATCTCTATACGCATAGACACCATAGATCGTGTTCATAGATGGTAGACAGCGGGTGGCGTCGCTGAGTTCCAGTCCTCTTGTCTACATGCACGGGGCATGAATTTATGAACTTATCGGGAGCAAAATCGCTCGCGGAGTGACTGATGATCCTTTCGTTCGAAAACCGTTTTGTCTCAAGCCTGCTGCCGGAAACTGGCGGGGGATGGAACCCTGTTTCTTCATCTTGGCTTGCGTCTTTTTGTTTTAACGTTTCTCTACGGCCTTCCCCGCGTCTTTCCGCTCCACTGCTTTCTATCAAATAGAATCAACAGGCTGCATACCTTTAATAATAACAAAAAGGTAATTATTGTGTTTTGTTACGTTTGGACCGTCCACCCGTCTGTTGTGTAACTTTT
The DNA here is from genome assembly GCA_907165295.1 of Nomada fabriciana. Classification (NCBI taxonomy): domain Eukaryota; kingdom Metazoa; phylum Arthropoda; class Insecta; order Hymenoptera; family Apidae; genus Nomada; species Nomada fabriciana. The sequence continues at coordinate 15,055,758 of OU015689.1, forward strand.
AAATTTGTGGGCTTTTGAGACTTGGTGAAATGAAACAGGTGTGTCGTCTTGACAGATTTATTTCAATCTAAAATTGTTAAATAACAAAATTATATCAATCTAGAAACACCATTGAGTCGTATAGACCCGGGCACAATACACAATGTTATGTTAGTAGCGTTTTAAGATATTCATGAAATGACGTAATATATTAACAAATTAATTATATATAAATGTTAACAGTAAAATGCATTCGTATGAATTAATATTAATTTTCCTAATTTGGAAAATTAGAACAGGAAGAGACATTTTTCGATCATTTCTTATTATAGTGAACGGTAAATTCTGCTTTGTCCGTTACGTCATGGACGCGTTTCGTAAGCGAAACCAGCTGCCAAAACATTGAACTTGGTCAATTAATTTGAAGAACAGACGTTGATTAACGAGGAACAGTGGTGCACCCGGCGATCTAGCCAAGGGTTTGCTACCTGCTCCCGCGAAACAATGACCCCTGCTTCCAATACTAACGTTAGAGCTTTTCTTTATTAACGTTTCTTGTTTTATTAGCAACGAGCAGTCTGTGTCCAAAACTCAGCTTTTTCTGGCTGCTAAATTCCAAGGAATTATTGCCACCTATATTTTTCTGAGTGTGTAGACACAAATTTTCACATAAGCTTTCACTTCGGATGAAATTTAACGATCAATTTACCCGAAAAGTAATACAACAACGTATCGTGCCGTTCGGATGAATCGTTTGAAATATCATCGGAATATTTGACGGTAGAGCTATGTCATACTTCATAGTTATTGCATACTTTTTGATCAGATTAAAGTAGCAGCTGAACTATGCCTTCCTCTACTGTCTTTGGGACCACGAGCATCCATCACTTTTGAACTACATCTTTCAAATCGCAGATTCTAGCCCAGCCGAAATTCCATTAGAGATGATTGAAATATTTCCTGGCAATAAAAAAGATGTATACATATTCTGTTCATGTAAAATATTATAATATAGACAAGGCCTACATATCATATATTCTTGTTCTTTACTGCAGATATTGTAGATGTAGAAATCAATGTTTTCATTCAGCCGGAATGTATGTATGAGTTTTTATAAATGTGTTAACAATAGACAGGTCGTAAAAGTGATAAAGAAATAATGGATTACTTGGCACTACGCCTAATACACACATGTGCCACTTGATCTTTTAGCTTGTTTCGATAAATCATTCTAGCACAGTATCATTTACCTACATCAGCCATTGACAATTCACGTACGGAAAAAATTGAAATCAGCTGGTGTGGACATACGATTGAATTGATTTCTATCATTCATACGCTATTAGTTACTATCTTGCTGAACCGCATTCATTTGTAACACCATTCTGCTTATTCTATAGATATACATATTGTATGAGGTTGTAACATACAAAGTGTATCTGTTTCCTTCAATTAAAATGAATACATTTTTGCTTGGAATTATCGCTTTGTCAACGAAAGTATATGACATTTGAATGGAGATATCCTTGCCAATGAATTACAGTGCTCTTAGTTGTAGTTTCATAAAATGTTGGGCCTTTGGATTTTATAAATATTGAAAAATTCATTTCGTACGATGCTGGCTAATATAATATTATAATAGAAGAAAAATTCTATGTACAGTTTAAACCACGATACGACCTAGTTCAAACTCGTAAAAACAAATGATGCCAGAATATGTGCGTGTTCATTGTATCGTTCAAAGAAAAATATTATAAAAACCTCCAACATCTTTTGAAATAAAAGAACCACGGTATAAAAGGCGATGAATCGATGTTCAGTTTTTTAGACATCATTCGATAGAAAAACGATGTTCCTTTAAAAATATAAACGTACTTGAAAAACGAGGAGCATTCATGCAAACGTTTCATATCTTCAAACCAAACACAACACTGTATCTACATACAGGGTGGCCCGGGACTCACGCAGTATTTTTAAAAAAGGGGTAGCTGATGTGATTCTGAACGATTTTTTCCTTGACCAAAATATTGTTTAAAGCTTCGTTTTCGAGTTATTAACGAAATACACTGGCGAATGAGAGGGGCCGTATAGCGCGAGCTCAGTCACAATCGCGCGCGGCCGGGATCGGGTGCATCGAGGGGCGACGTACGCCAAATATTACAATCGTCTTACATTAACAATAGGGTGCAATTCTTCGTTATTCATCAATAACAATTAAATTAACAAGTCGTTTAATAACTGTTCCATACTTTTATTCGTTCTCCGAAACGAATAAAGTGTTTTATTAATTATGAAAAAAGTGTTTGGATGATTAATGTCAGAAAAGGGTAGTCAAATAAACTTATCCATTCGGCCGCGAATTTGCCTTCTTTCGCGGTGACTTGGCACTTGGTCATTGTACCGATCCTGACCTATCTTAACCATGTGAATGTTAACCATGTGTATGTAACCATATGTTTTGTGCCACGTCTCGGCGATCGATACAGATCTGATTCGCACTTGTTTCCAAACGCACATGACACACACATTAACTTTCGACATGTATGTCAATGCGAGTCGCGTGCGTGTGGAAAAAAGTGCGAATCAATTCTGTATCGATCGCCGGGACATGGCATAAAGGGGATAGGTCAGGATCCCTACAATGATCGTCAATGGCATTACTTCGTGAACGAAAAGGTAAATTTAATTAACTACCCTTTTCTGACATTAATCATCCAAACACTTTTTTCTTAATTAATAAAACACTTTATTCGTTTCGGAGAACGAATAAAAGTATGGAACAGTTATTAAACGACTTGTTAATTTAATTGTTATTGATGAATAACGAAGAATTACACCCTATTGTTAATGTAAGACGATTGTAATATTTGGCGTACGTCGCCCCTCGATGCACCCGATCCCGGCCGCGCGCGATTGTGACTGAGCTCGCGCTATACGGCCGCTCTCATTCGCCAGTGTATTTCGTTAATAACTCGAAAACGAAGCTTTAAACAATATTTTGGTCAAGGAAAAAATCGTTCAGAATCACATCAGCTACCCCTTTTTTAAAAATACTGCGTGAGTTCCGGGCCACCCTGTATATATCCAAAAAAAAGTACCGACATATTTACAGTCGTATTTTTTACCCTATTTCGACTTGCCGGTAGTAAACTAAGAAGGAATGCCATTGAAACCGTTTTATGGCCGGGTGTTCACGGTTGAAGATTGAAAGAGGAAGATGAGTAGCCAACTTTTGGTAGCTTGAGTAGATAAACGAACGCGATAGCACGATGATGATGTTCTTTTCACGCTAAAGACAGTCGATATTTCCCAGGATCTGTTACGCATCTTAATTTCTTGATAACGCTAGTCATTTATCGGTAGCGATAAATGTTCACGTATAGGGTGTTGGACGAAGCTCTGGCCAAACTTCAGAAGCATGCAGTACATGTTTATCAAAACGAAACCAAATGTTTGAAAAATGATGTGTACAGGCATCGTTAGTTTTGGAGTCCTCGCCAGTCAAATATCTACATCTGTGAACAAAATTGTATTCGATTAAATTGCTAAATGATACCCCTAAAAAGTGTCACAACTGAAAATACGTAATTCTTTATATGTGAGTTAGACGAGAAAAAGGGGCGATTTTCGGGGATTAGGAATTCAAAAGCAGAAATTTAAGATTGGAGCAGTCAGCAACGTTGTGCAAAAATGTTTCTCACCTTAGCAACAAAATTTCTAGGAAGAAGCCAAGAAGCTTGCAACATATTGAACCAGAGTAGAAGGAACTAATGCAATTATTTATTAATTAGATCGCATATACAAAAATAATGCTAAGCCGGGTAGGTAAACTGGTACACCTGAATATCTCTGCTGTTTATAAAAATGCAAAGAAATGTATTGTGTCAACCATACGGGGTGAACCGAATAGCAAAAAGGAAACGTCTTCAAGGTAATATTTTCCTACATTCTAAAATTGTCGCTATAACATATAGTAGCTCTACCGGTAAATTCTGTCCGATAATGTAATCTCATGTTTCAAGTGCTTTTCTAAATTACATTAGTAACGATGGAAATTACATTGTTCAGTAAATATTAACCGTTTGAGTCCTAAGGATCATTGAAAAAACACTGTCGAAAAGTACCGAACAGCGTAATAGCGCTTGTCCGAACTAATTGCGGAAAGAGCCAAGCGGCGCGATAGCGTTGTCTGAATTTATGTTTGTTTTAGGAGTTGATGCAATATGTTTTGATGGACACCCATATTATCAATTTTAACGATTTAATTTGTAACGTGTTGCTTAATGAAATATGCCTGTATTGCTGCTTTCTTTCAGTAAAAATTATTGAATAGGTAACAACAAGGCTGTGAGCGCACCGTCCGTTGTCCGTAGCGTATAAATGTACGGGGTCCTTTCGACATAAAATCTAAATAGCGCCATCGCACTGCTTGGGACTCAAACGGTTAATAAATAAATTGAAAATGTATTATTTTCTTTGAATTCAAAGACGGTCCGAACTTTCCGGTAGACCTATTATATAGAAGAATCAAATTCTCCCAATCAGAATCGAAAGAGAAAGCCTTCCTCCTACTAATTAATCTGGTACAATCAACATTTTGTATATTTCCGTTTTTGTATGTCTTCGCTCGTTGCAAAGGATATACTAAATTATCAAATAAATCGTTACAAAGACGATAGACGTCGCAAATGTGGTAGCAGCGCTTTCCAACCCGACCCCAAGGAAGTCGTCGAGATTGAAATTTCTACGAAGTACAGTTTGACAAGAAACAAAAAAAAGAGAAGCAAAGAGGTAACCAGCGACGATCATCCAGCCGGAGGACGTCATCCTGCCTCGCATTGTTCCGACGATGAAGCAAAGAACGCTTAGAGGGAACATTGTGCGCGTTAGAAGAGTGGTTCGCACGACGGTAACCCGATCGACTTATCAATAACCGCGTAATTATAGTACCAAAGAGTTGGTAGAGCTCAAAACAAGCCATAATAAGACGCAGGCATCTTTCCCACAAGTAACCTTATATCCCTGACGAAGGAGACCCGTGCCGCGCCCGACGTCTTTTCAGCTTTCAGCCTTCGCCTGAACCAACGAGGCTCCTCGAGAAGATGGAGGCTACGGATTCTTTGCTTCTCTCTGCATACCTTGTCCTTCCTTCGCGCACCAACGTGCCTCCTCGTAACCCTGACGCTCTTTCGCGACGTCTTCGTTCCACCATCGTCCGCGAGTACTTACTCATCTGACCGCAGTTTCTCCACGGAACGCGAACCAAAGTTTTATGCTACCAGACTCTATTGAAGCATTGTGCCCCTGTTGCTGCACTGGCCCCTTGTTTTGGTCCCGCGGCCTTTTGTGAGCGAATTAATTTATTACGACCCAATTATCAGCGTGTTACCTGCTTACTCTGCGGCTCAGCCTCGTTTCCTGCCTTTAGGAGCCCTTTTAAACCTGACAATCGCTTGCTTACTTTTTGCATGATTATTTGCCAAAGCTTTTGGAGTGCAGCCTTGTTCTCATTAGGCGTAGGTTCAGTCGACTTTTGCGAAGACGTGATCCGCGACCTGTACGCATTTCGGTGACGTCAACGATAATGCAGTTCGATCGAGTTTCTTTCCAATTTGAATATGTCGCACGCACTATTCGCACAGGAAGGTAAATTATGCCACTTATGCATTGCAAGGTGGAGATTGCGAGACTTTGCTTCCAGTGTGCTTGAAGGAGGGTTGAGATGTACCTATTGACAGATTTTTTCGCGAGAAAAGATTTCGTTGTGTAACGCTGACTTTTTGACGAGCCTTGGCACAATGGTCGGACTCGAACAATGGAAGTTAATGGGATTTTGTCAGTTTTTCGAGGACCACCATTGTGCAAAGTCAGCGTTACACCTTGGGACCTTCTATTGTTAGAAAACTTGCTGGGGAATTGGTTGTTGCTGTTTACATGAATTTGGGTTTCTATTTTATTTCCATTATTATCCTGTGATGGATGAAGGAAAGATTAAAAGTGGTATTTGTGTGTTGGAGTATATTAGTCATTTCTATATTAAATATTTTGTATTGTATTTGTCTATTCTGCGGCAAAACCTTACTATGCATTTATTGTAATTGAGCAAGTATTCTATAATATTACAGTAATTTCTTATTGCAAAATTATGGTGTTTTTACGTATAGCTTATTTTTCGAAGTTCCTTCTGTCTGCCACTGCCACAGGAATTATAAGTATATAAAATGTTGAGCCCGAACAAAATATGGAGCACTTGAATCATATAAATGATAAAAAATTAACTAAAATTTAGATCTTTTAGGTATTTTGTATGCTGAATTTTATATACTGAACTTGGTGTTAAAGAAAGAGGGTAATAATTATAACATTGAATAAGTTTTTACAGACTTCCAGTCTCTCTTTCGAATGGATCCTAAATCACAAAAATTCCACATCCTTAAAATATCGTTCTACTTCTACCAAAATCGTAAATGTGTAATTCTTCTTCTAAGAAAATAAAATAAGCGGCTTTCAATTTCATTTTCTTTTTAAAGAAACTACTTTATAATTAAGTTCAATTCTGAAATGAGGCCTGACACTTGCGAGGGAATTTGAACGGCTCTCGTCTTTAGACTTATCTGATTACATGTTACATTAAATCGTGAATAATCCATAATTTATCTGATCGCGTATTCACGGTACTGTTTTCACAAGGTGGACGATACAGCTTCAACACTGTATAATGACGTTTGCTATGGACCGTCACACGAATTCTGCTAAACGGTTGTCAGGGAATAAACGAAAACGTTTGCAAAGTGGGATACCGTTTAGTCGAGTGGCAAAAGATTGAGAGAACAAGATCTTCCAACGCACACAGTTCGATGGTTCATCCGCATAGAGCTTGAGTGACAAGCCATGAGCCTTCGGGGCATGAGAAGACCCATCTTCGACTCCGCGGCACATCAAAGACGTTAATGCTCGCCTTTCTTTCTCCTCTTTTCCTTTTGTCTCTTTTCGTCCCGCGCCATGTCTTTCTCGCGCGCTCGTTCGTGGTCCTCTAGCCCCAGTTAGTATCCCCTCTAACATTCTTCGCCTCGTGCGTTCTCACCCCTCTCCGGCCATCGATAAAGTTTTAAAGTTTCACGACAGGTACCTCGACGTCCTACCTGAAAATAAATAATTAACGAAACGTATTAAACGATGTCGTCAATGTTTTTCGGTTTTATTATTGAAATGAATATATTGATGAATTAATTACGAAACAAATGAATAAAATTATCAGTATACATTAGTATACAAATTTAATATATTAATATGTATATGGCAGGTTGTTGGTGCCATAGGCAATTCCATAAATAACTATTTATGGAATTTTTATTTGGAACTTTATTCATAATTTGCCAATATTTTAAATGGAAACTACACGAATAAAATGGATGGTATTTAGATAACTAGTAAAAAATTGTTCCTCTTTAGCACATCTTACACCTGGACCAAAATATTGGCACATTTTCAATTTACGATGAGAAAGTTAAAAGTTAAAGAATACTAAATTTAATTGCTTTGATACTGAAATATTATATCGTTATTTATCCACCACTCTCCATACTCTTAAAACTGTATAATAATAATAATAATTTAAAACTGTCTAAATAAATTGGCATACATATATTGCATGCGGTATGATGAATAAATTCTTGTCTGGAACTACACGTTGTCGCGTTAAAACGTTTAAAAACAGTACAGTAGAACCTCGATTAACCGGATCGCGATTATTCAGTCTTGTTCATCTGGGATTTATCCTGGGATTTTCGCCTGACTATCAATAGGTTGGTATAGGTACAAACATTTCTTACAACAAATTTTCTTAAAGTTTTAGAAATTGGCTTCATAGAAACGCTAAGGCGCATATGTAGATGTACATTCTATAGCAAAAGGAATTCATTTTCTTCCATACAAACAAAAGATTGTATATACAGAATATGTTACAATTGATAAAATATTAATTACAATCGCACCGTGTTTTGTACCATAGTGGTAGTGACATATTCATAGCGTTTATTGACTTCAGTAATTATTTATTTCACTCTAATAATGATATTACAGAATATAACGATTCCTGATTCACATAATGTCACTTCATTTATTAAATAGACGAACGTTGCAGAAATTAATAAGGCGTCCCCTGATTGTTATGGATATGTGTATCGAAAGTAAATATAAGTAAATCTTGCAGTATTAATTTATTTGCAGTTCATTAAAGAACGTTCCGAGTCTCGTGATTCAGTGCCATATCTGGGTTAAGTACATAATTAATGATTGTTGACACCATGCGCTGTTGCTCCGGGCCTTATCGTTCAATCTGGAATTTATTTCCGATCGGAATATATGCGTAAGCCGTTTTACTTGTAATTAGGGCTTAAATTGGGATCAGTGTCAGCGTGACAAGTTGCAATAATTCTCGAAAAAACAGATACAGTACAGATACCTTCGTGTTGCCAAACTTCAGAGAGATAATACGTTTTCCTTTATGAATTTCTTCGATCCTCTTTTCAATATCGTCACGAGTATCTGTAGTTTTGATCAGATACGTGTTTACCGTAATGTTCCTTCAATTTTGCACGGCGTTGCTACAAGAGATTGTCAAATCAAATGAAAACTTAACTGGAACAGTGGTAAAGTTATGTACTTACAAATTAAATATTAATGTTTTCAGTAATTTGATCATCAACATTGGTTATCAAACATTATACAAATTCATCTACCAACAAAGGACCAATTCAAATTTGCTTAAACCCATGTTTCTCCTTTCTGTCTACATTTTCCCCTTTTTCACTACTTCAGAATTATATTGTACAAAGTATATTATATTATATAATATATTTGATATAAGATACATTTATAGTTGTTAATTATTGAGTTGACAATCATTTAATTTCTTCTGGGTTTCAATTTATTGGAGACGCTGAGATATACTATACGTTATACATAATTATATTACATTATATTATAAAGTATAGTATATCCCAGTGTCTCCAATAAATTGAAACCCAGAAGAAATGAAATGACTATCAACTCGATAATTAACAACTATAAATGTATCTTTTAATTCGATTCACAGGTCGCCTATGTTTCAGATTTCAAAATTTGCACACAAACCGCAGGAAATTAAATTAATTCACCTTTCTGCACCGTGGCTAGACTATTAAAACAGCAATACCTGTAATTCCCAACATACGTATTTTTCGAACAGGAGATTCGCGCAAATAGAGATAGAATAATTGCAAGGGGTACACGGAAGGGGGATTGAGTAGGGAAAAAAGCGGTTCGCCGAAACGATCGCTGAACGTCCGTCGTCGAGCATGGCGAATCGTATTAAATTCCAAGAGAAACCCCGGGCCAATAAATCTGTTTGCAATTAGCAGGGATCTACACGCGAGAGTCGCTCGTTCGTATGAACTCGTATGGACCGTGGATCGAGAATAAATGACGTCATAAGAAATGGGCTCCTTGATGACCTCCCGTCGCGAAGAACGCGCCTGAGAATCGGAAAAAGAAGATAACCGAAGTGAGGGTGTTTCGTGCGCTGATGTCTGTAAACAAAACTCTGTTAAATAAAACGACTTGTGTGAAAAAACTGATGGTCGAGCGTTAAGAATTCGTGGAAATCGGTGCAAAAGAAGTAGCAGTATGGAATACTGTATAAAGGAACACTACAGGGACTCTTTGTTTAGTACTTCCACTGTATGTATGTATCCGTTGTATTTTTTGCAGAAAACATGAATGTGTCAATTTTTATTTTTGAGTAAAGAAGTCTTCTCAAGTAGAAATTGTCGTGCAGTGAAATTTAAGTCTGAAGCAAATTTGCTAGGATAGAATAGTAAAGTGTGCTAGGAAATTTCGAGGAGTGTGATCTGCAGAATTATCCGATTATACTTTTCATTCAATTGCACATGTCTGTAATTTATGGAATTACACATTATGCATAGAATTGTTCGCTACTGTGGAATAATAGTTTACTTCGCACCCTTGCTTCAAAAGTGGCACGGCCAGATATAACTTGACTTTTCCAGGATTTTCAGGAACATGCAAAGAATAGAAATTATGGACCACTTTAATGGTGTCGGTAAAAGAAAGATATGTACTCCGAATTACTGTTCTTGACAATACAAAACATTATAGCAAACGAAAAGTTCTTCCAGCTCTATATACAGTGTTTCAAAAGTTGGGGTGCAGGGAAGTACCACGTGAGTGGTACTATTGTCAATGTTTGACCAACAATTGTCAATACTGTTATACAGTATATTCCAGTGCACTTCAGGACAAAGTAACTTTTATACACTGTGAATAATACCGAACAATGCTTACTCAATTTGTTCATGGTCAAAAACTCCAAAACTCTGTTCTTTAAACATACTTCACGTTTGAATTCAAATTTGACCATGCAGCAAACAGAAAAAACATACCAAACCAATTAAAATACGAATTCCTAGTATTTAAAGCCGTGTGCTGTAAAAATTCTGGCCTCCAGGTTTTTTATAGATACAATATCATCACTTTGAACCATAGACATTGCACTATCATTTTTGTTTATTTTCCATTAGCATTTATTCGTTATCGGCTCAATTTCTTCCATAGGTATCAATAGAAGAAAAGCAAATTCGTATAACTTGGTTCAACATGAATTCAAAAAGGGTCACAGTCTAGCAGAAAGTGCGCAAATTATCAATTAAATTTCATTGCTTTCATCGATTTCGTAGCCTCGATAAAAGTCTCCAATCGGGAGAAAATGAACGAAAGTAACAACAACAAATTGCAAACATTTGTTCCGCATGGATCCACGCACAACACATCGAGGCCCACCCGCTCATCCGAATTGGAAAAGCAGAAAATCTCGATAAGTGGCAAGCACCGTGCCTGAAACACACAAATTTATTTCCGGACAGTCTAATAGGACCGTGCAAGATGTCCTCGGCGAAAGTTTCCCGTTCAGCGGCGCGCTGCAGCGTGCCGTGTATAGAACGGTCCGGGCACACCGGTTTCAATAAATAATCGGTTAGTCGAAAAGCCCAGCGGGACTTGATCTACGGCAGCCAAGGAAGAGAGGCGAAAGAGGAAGAGCGTGGAAAAAAAAGGACGAAGCGGAGGACGCGTGTAATGGAGATATCGTACTCTCGTGGCGGTAACTCGCGCGACGCGTTATGCAAATAGGATTGCCCTTTACACGCCAAGTCGGATCGTAATTGGCTCTCGCAGAAATGGCCTTTCCGTTCTGCTACTCTTCTCCACTCCCTGCACCCTTTTCTCCCTTTATCCGGCAGTTTCTCTTTCTGTCAGCATTTTCTCTTCTACGGTCCTTCGCACCCACTCGACTCGTCGCCAGTTTGCGAAACACCGGCGAATAAACGATTGTCGTCAACGACGTCGACTAATGTCCCCAAGTATCGTTGCGTTTGGACGACGTTTATGGTTCGTGCAGCGATTCGTGAACGATCGTGTCTAGGTGACAGCGTGTTTCAGGGTGACTGATGCTCGTTTCTTGACACTTTTCAGTGGTCGACGAGCACGAGGATTTCGTAAGAACGAACAGGGTGCCCTATTTTAATCCATAAACGCGAATTACTCGTTAACTAACCGCAGTATGAAAAAATGATCCAGAGATAAATTAAATGGTTTCGAGGGATGTATAGTTTGGTGAATTAGTTTTTCTGCGGAGAACGCGTAGAGGTCATCCGAAGGTGGCATACGCTTTTTTGAATAGAATTGTATAATTTTTAATACGTCCGTAGATGAAGCTATTTGTTCTCCGTAAAGAAGTGGTAATAGGTATATTTATGTCGATAAACCATTAGTTTAGGAGATATTTTATTTTGAAGTGTGAGGACATTAGAAATATTTTGTTGTACATTTAACATTTTGATATAATTTAAAGTAATTGTTTTGGAAGTGCGCGATAGACTAGAAACGGGTTTCAACTTTATGGATCTCTTGATTTTATATTGCACATACACTTTTCGTTTAGGAAAAGTCTCTGCTTGGATTGCTTCTCGAAATACATATTGTTACGATATTTGATTATTTTGTTTGAAATAATCGATATTTGATTATTTTGTGCACTGCAAAATGGAGATCCAGTTTTCTACATGAGTGAATAAAATCGACATCTACAATCCACTGAAATTGAATCCCTTAGAAAGTATGTGGCACCAATTGGAACAAAAGAGTCGGAAAATGTGGAAAGAAGAAAACTGAGAACGTATCGACATCGATTATTATTAAAGGGAACTATTTCTAACATACCCACATGCTTGAAATATGTTGCACAACAGAAGCGATATCCTACAAAATATTAATCCCCCATTAAAAATAAATTAATTTCTCTAATGCCTGAATATACTTCACTGTTTCTTTTCTACCATTTAAACAATCGTACGCAATAATTTCGGCAAAATTACATTTTACAGAAACCACCATAGTATGACGCACTATGTATAATCTTGAATCCTACTTTCAAACGATTTTCAACAACGTACAATTCATGAAATATTTTCATTGCATGAACATGACTTCATGTTCCCCAATTTCACCAAGGACCAAATTATTTTTACCAACTTTTCCAGCATCAAGTACGGGCGACAAGGAATGAATTGCATGAGGGAGACAACGTGGCGCAAGCTTTCATCTTCGTCAGAGTTACCCGTATACGCGGGGCAGCGAACGCCATTGAGCAAAATATGCAAACAGCAGTCCGTAAATTTGATCGGGCTCTCGATGGCGACGCTTTCAACGAGAAATTATTAACAGAGATGAATTGTATCGTACATGCGAAGCTGGATCGCGATCGCGTGTGCCTGATCCGTGAGATCTTAATTAGAACGCATGACTAGCGAATCTCGATCCTCACCATGCGGCTCCCGCGGTCACCACATTTTTTCTCGGGGACGGAACAGCATCCGGTGAATTCCCGTGTGCGGTTCCTCCGTGGCGCAATTAAGTTGCACGGGCGCAATTCCATCGAGAAAGCAATTATGCCGGGTCCTGGCCAGACGATTAATGACTGAGCGAATCCCCGACAATGTACGCTATCGAACTCTATAAATATGGAACGTTAATCCCCCCATAACGTAGGCACATCTACTGTTAAATCCTTCGACAATTTTTTTTTATTCAACTTGCAATTACAAATAATTTAGTGGTGTCGAAGGTGCAGCCGATGCACGCATTTACGGTAACGCGTGAGTTGTTGTATGGATTGGTGCATGTGGTTACTATAGTTTGAAGAATAAGTTTGTGGGGTATTTTATAGCAATTTGGGAACTTTGGGTATAATCATTCTTCTGGTTGGTACTCTGTTGTTAAAATTTTTGTGCGGGTTCGCGAAATACGCGAGTAGCTACACTTCATTTGTAATGGAATATTATAGGGAATTTAGTAGAGTTTTAGAAGGGAAATGTTTATTTTCACGGTGAACCATTTAACAGGATATAGTAGATATAATATTCAATATAGTATTAAATAATTTTTTAACGTAAGATTAACTATATTTCCTCTCATATATGTATGTACCTTTAATAAGATAGTAGTCTCCAATATCTAAATTGTGTTGCTATACATTAGATATCGTTTCACAGATCAATAATCACTTGTAATACTGCAAAAGTATTACCGGAGTATTGTACAGTATAAATTACAAGATCGAACTAAAATGAAATATTTTTTGACAAAAATTGCTTAATTATTATGGATCACTTATGGATCACTTATGAAATAAAAATGTTTCCTCTAATACATTCTGAAACGCTTTGACATCAATATTAAACATTTTCTATTAAACATATATTTATAATAATATATGTTTAGAAATTACGTTTCATAATCGTATTAAAATAGCCGTTCCATATTTCTTAAAAATAGACAATTGCTTCTGCATTGATACATTGTCTCTCCTTTGAAATCCTAAAATCCTTTTACAGATATTAGAACTTATTTCAAACTTAAATTTAACCATAAACATTTAACATCCAGTCTATTCTCTCCTTCTTTATTGCTTTATATTAATCATGTGTATTATAATTAATTCACTGTTGTAGCATAGGGCGGATAGTAGAATTTTGCATTAATGTGACAGGATACTGTATAACGAACTGCATTCACCGAATGCAGTTACACATTGCAGTGATAAAACCGGGGGATAAGACAGTAGAAAAAAAATGTTTAATTTAATGCACACAGGGAAGAGAAAACGGCGAGAAGGTCTGCCCGAGCTATCTTTGCATCTAAACGGTGTTTCTTAATTGCGTTGCGAGACTTTTCGAGACTTTTAATCGATCGTCTAATTCCACGGAGTTGAAAGAAGAAATTTTATGAGGACTGGGGTGCTCATTACGTGGCCGGCCTCCTGTTCGTGTCCCGCGGAGTCTCGTGTGTGTTCGCCATTCGGCCAGGTGTCGGTTCTCGTCCACCAGGGGTTCCAGGTTCCAGCTTAACCATCGTCTAGATTCTAGATCATCTCTTTTTTTCTACCCCTTTTCTCTCCATCCTCTGCTCTTTGTGCCCCAAAGGACGAATTATTAAGGCGCGCCTGTAATTGCTGCTTTGTTTTCCTGTGCCAGCGTCTATTTTATTTTGTAAATACGTTCGAACAGTTTGTTGTTAGCGATTATAATTTGATGGGTGCACGTATTAACGTGTAATACTTACTAAAGTAATTCTGATTCGATTTTTTTAGAGGCAGACTGCAAGTAGTAGATAGTGTGACGATTCCTTTTTTCGCATGAAGAATTCGAATAAATGAGTTTCCTAACTGAAGGAGAATTGTTTACATCGTTACTGCAATAAAGCGTAATGAACTTCAATAAATGATGAATATTTTGTATAAAACAGAGGAATAAATAGAGGACAATGGTGTGTTTCCGGAAACATGTTGAAGATTAAAGTAAATAACTGTGACTATTGTAATGTATATTTTGAACTTTAGTGCAGTACTGTGACATGTAAATAAATATAAAATTAATAATGTGTTTTGCAGTAATTCGCATAAGATTTTCTGCCAATTCTGATAATTCTGTTCTTATTAAAGACAAAATATATGCCATAACATATTTGGCAGGGAATTATTTAATTAAACCTACTCCATTTCTTAGTTATTTTGCAGGGGCCGCGCTAAACAATATGTGATTTCTTAAATACGCTCCCAAACTTTACCTAGGCTGAGATTCACAGTGGGACAGCACGTGGTATGTACGTGCTTCCCGAACGTTTCTCTATTCGAGTATTTTGATAAGGCAGGCGGACTCTTGGGTTGGCTGTATTGTCATGCTCCCACTGCAGAGCGCAACGACGGGATTTACATAATTAGTTCTATTATTTTTTCAGACACTGTCCGAGATGCCAGATTCAACGACACGTGTGCAATGAAAACACCTTTCGTTGTGGCGAACACGTGGCAACGAGGAATTGGAACTTTAAATAGGAATTAAGGGGAATACGGCTGCAACCTTTGGTGGATGTAAAAAGTACAAGAAGGAAAATTATATAGCAATCGAATCGTACAGAAGTACCTAAATAAATATTTTTGGAAAATATTGGTCCGCGGTAAACGTTACTCGATGCAAGCAAAATAGTAACCAGTAGTGAGTGCAAAGTAAAAGCAAAATTATGCAGGAATCGAACTGTATTCGATTTTTTAAGCAATTGTTTTATGGTGATTGAGAGAAATGTTTAGACAAGGGTGTTTACTCTTCTATATAATTAAGACTCAAAACAAGTACACAAATCAGCTGCAAAAGAAAATACAAAATATACCCTTCTGTTTTCATTTATCCAGACTACTTAAAAATCAGGTTGCCAAATATTCCTTATTCCAAGTATCATTTTAAGGGGCAAAAATATTATCAACATATGACACGTTTGAAAAATTCATTAATGGATATTTAAAAAAGCTATACAACGCAAACACTGGAAAAACAATACTGTGACGGCAGAGGATCCTTTGAAACAATTCGAAGGACAAGAGGGCACCCTTAGTGTTCCTGAAAGCGAAGAATCAAAGAAGTGAATCTATTATTATATAATGGAGCCATACTGTATCTCTGACGGTCTTTCATGCGAGACCACGTGCCTAAGTGGTACCACGACAACCTATACCCTCTTCAAGGTCCTCATGATTCACGTGCCAATCCGGAAACGGAAGCTAACCCTCTCCTGAGGTGGGATAAGTATAGAGGGACAAGAGGGATGTCCGAGATGTATACTTAACCCTTCGAGACTGACAGTGAAGAAGTCTATGAGACAAAGATAGGTCCAGCTGAATTGAAATTTGATCGCGTCTCGTCATTTTTACCATCGACCATAAAGAACTGTTTGTCAACATAACTCTTTTGACGACGAGTTATTTATGAAGCCTGTTATGTACAGCGGTGGCGTTGCAAAATCACTTATTGCTTTAGTGTCGCAGGAAATTGTCAACCTTTCGATTCTATTGTAATTTATAACAGATGCTGTAACGCATTTTTTAATTTCATCGTTTGTGTTAATAGTATTTTGCAGCTACCCTTGTTGTTCAAATTCTGAACAAATTTTTTGTATAATAGTTCGGCGCATCGCATTGGTGGGGCAATTGTGACAATTATTATATAACATGCATGCATATAAGATGAGAAAGTGAATTAAGTAACTTGAGTAATTTAGGATCTTAGTACAGCTACAAAAATAAATTCTCGGTGTTCATTTATTTATTTCGTACGCCTATTTCTCACGCCTGCTCATTAAATCGACTTACAACTAAATGCGTGTACAATATTATGTAATATATTTCAAGTAGAACGCAGTTAGGTTCTGCAAGCAGAAGATACCTGTTGCAATTTAGTTCTTATTATTATCAAGGATATTGTATGTACTATAAATGTAAGAGGGTTATCAAGAAGTATTCCACTATATCTTTACCAACTTTAGTATTTAAAAATTGTAACCACTAAACCTCGAAACAATTTACCGATTACAGCAATCGTCGTAATTTTTTTATTCGCGTCCTCATTCCTTCGTTAAGACAATTTCGGCTCCATAGAAAAATTAATTTTCATATTCGACAATGTGATTAGGCTCTATACGATAAATTGCTTGAAAGGCACTTTAATTTTGGTTACTCGATTATTTGAAGTATAAATTCCCTCAAAAATTCCTTTCTCACATACCATAATAAAAAAGACAAATAGAATTTATTACGCAGTAAAATGTGGTTTATTCGATTTCAATGTTCCTAGGATGCCAGACGTTTTAAACTATCCAGCACATCCACTGGACATAGAAACATTCTATTACTACTTATTTATGTAAATACAGTGCAGTTTTGCCAATAATTGATATGTGTGTGAGAAATATCAGCGCATCTAATATCAAAAGGGTCTGATGACTATCTGATGACTTGAAGTTTGTAACAATCCAGGAAAGGAGAGTAGAAAATCTCTGAACAAATCGCAACAGCTTTTGCGAGTAAATCGGTTCACGGTATGTTGAGAATAATCCATGAAAGTAATCACGAGGAAGGAGATTACTCATTGATGCACATATCTACAGGTACATGTCACCTATGTAACATCTATTGTATAACATTATCCCCTACAGAAATATAAGAGGTATGTGTTCCCGTGGCATCGCAACGTACCGTTTCACGCAAGGGGTGACAAGTTGATGGAACGGGCCCAATTTCCCAATATGTTTTGAACGCTGAGCGAATCTAGTAAACATTTTTAATCCACGTTAGCATACATACCTAGGACGTATCTAGGCGTAATCATTAATACGGATTACGTTTGGTGTTGGATTTCACCGTGGCCTCCCTACGATCTATTTTCAAGTAATCCCCGACGCAAACCAACAAACAGTGACAGCTGCTGACGTCGACTAAGGAACGATTACGTGTATCCGCTTTCGTTTCGACCCTTCGTCGTCCAAACGTCCTGCGGCGAGCATGCGTTCGCCATTCGAGGTACAAATCGTTTTTCGATCGCGAAGAAATCGAACGAACGGCCATCGACTGGTCGCCTGCTCGACCGAACTTGAAAGAGGAAGGAATTCGTCATTTTCGATGCCGCTTCCGCGGTAATAGGATTAAACTTTAAAATGGCATAACAAGTACTTGCTTACGCTCACCTACCATTCGTTAAGCTTAGCCCTCGCGATGAATAACAGTTTCGTATTTGTTACCGTTGATGTAGTACCCTGCAAAAAGAATGAAACGCACGAGAATACGCGTAGCCGACTGTTAAATAAGTTTATGCGCCTAAGCTAAGAAGCTTGGAGCTTAAGCTAGCTGTGATATGCCTTTTTCGTTAGTTACGGGGCAAACGAAATTTAAGGGAATATGGTATTTTTGCGCGTTTAATGCGTTAAGGTTAAATGTCAACGTTCGGGTATCAAAATTGAATAAGTTTATTAAGCATACCTTGATTGAGTTTCGTACTGCCCTTTCCCGATATTAAACTGTTTTAAACTGATTCATTTATGCGTTGTATGACATTAATTTCATAAGTAGTAATATATTTGTAAGCTATGCAATTTATTTATACTATATTAATAAATAATTTTTACTAGTTTAATTATTATATCATGATGTACCAATTATATATATTTTTATATTCTGCCCTTTATTCGCAATATTTTATATACTTGTAAACATAACATTCACCATTGCACAAAAAGTGAATACAGCTGCCCCTGCAATCTAAAATTCTATAAAATTACATTTAATTTTATGAATACACGTGTCGCGTCATTATATCTAACAGTGACAAAGAAAATAGAAGGATTCCAGCGTAAACGACCAGCAGCTACCTCACAATCGCTTCACCATGCCAGTAACGCTTGAAAAAGTGTTTGTGGTAGCTCAGGAAAAGGTTTCCATGGCGAATAAAAGTTTCAGGGGGATTCTCGCGGTTACGCAGCAATGCTTCCGATCCGTCGAGTCCAGAAATGAGGGAGAAACGTGGTTTTCACGGGCTTTTGACTCGTTCGTTTTTTCACGTTCGTTAAATCGTTTTAGCTGCTGAACGTCGAGGATCAGCTAAGGCTCTCCTCTGCGAGAAGGAAGAAGGACCTTTTGAAGGTGCCTACGCCGAGAAACCACCTGGTCCTTGCTCGGCTTTAACGCGCAATAAGATCGCCCCTTGAGATTACCGGGGCCATTATCTCGTTAATCGGGAAAGAGTTCGACAGGGAAACCGGCTCTCGGCACACTCCCCATGCTGGAACCTCGACCAGACTGTTGCGGGAACAAATCCACGCAGCGTTGTTATATGTATAATGAATAGCTTAATCGAGATATCGTAATAACGAAATAAATAGAATGCACGATAGTCGTTATGATAAAATAGGAACCAAAAAGCTGTGAGGGATTTATGAAGAGTCGAAACGATATCAGTGTGTTAATACATTGAAATATTAACCTACATAATATACGAGTATATACGGAGGAATATTTAAATTTCTCAGGCATGAGATAAGTTTCGTTATTCAGGAATCGAAAACATTTCTGTTGCTGGAATAGAGTAAATGAAAGAGCGTGTCTTTTTAAAACAAATGCGATTTAAGTTGAGTAACAGAAGTATAATTAATTCAATTCATATGCTAATAAAAACTATTGAATAAATAGGACATGTTTAATGTAGGAATGTGCGTATGCGAGATGCGTGTGTGAGGTGCGTGCGATCGCAAGCGAGAGACGTAGAAGGTCGAAGGCTGCTCGAAGGCAAGCGCGGAAAAGGGAAGGCATATTTTGCGTAGCGAATCGATCAAAAAGGCAGTCGGTCGTTAGTATTCGTGCAGCACGTATCTGTTTTAACTTTGTCAATATTTATTAATAAAATACTTGATTATATCCACTGCCACATTTAATAATATAAATTCAGTACTTAATTCATATTCCATTAATTCATAAAATAACTTCCAATTAATATTATCATAACTATTATTATTGCAGATGAACTTAATGAAATGTCGAGTGTGGAGTGTGGGATATTCGATGAATACAATTCCAACGTCTTTGGCAAACGAATAACTTGAAGTTTACTAAAATATTAAAGTAACCTACCTGATTCCCAGATCCAACCTTCAAGAAGCATATATGTATGTATATTAGATCTGCAATCCTTGCATTACAAATCGTCCAATCCACTATTAAACGCTGTGCATTTTGCGAAAATATTCATACTTCTAAATAAATATTATCCAGAACTGTTCTGGTCCATGTATGCATAGAACTTGTACACAGGCTCATACATGTATAACAATACAAACGCAACGCATTTATATAACAAATCGTAACTCATCCGACCGTACACAAGCCGAAGTACACAGGCAATAAAACCTTGCAAGAAAAACGAAATAACTCTGTCCAACGATCAGCAGTGGAAGAGAAGTCGGCGACCATTGAAACCAAACTACTGAAAATATATCTTACAACAAAATTAACCACGACTCGGTCGCTATGAAAATAAGGGTGCATCGCGCAGCGGCGGAGGCAGCGCGTGAGAGAACGCGCGTTCGGGGCAGATGCGGAGGACACGTTCGTGGTAGACGTCGAAGGGCAGGAAAAAATAGTAACAGGAAGCGGCGTGGCCCGTGAAGAGTGGCTAATCTTGCTAGCAAATATTTGGATTGTCGCATCGATGGCATTGATACATCGAGTGGCGTGTGTAGGTAGCTACGGTCACGCTCCGCAGGCAAAGGCTAGGGAAACCTGAAAGGATCGAGGATAAAACCGGGAACCGACCACTACGCGTGTTTACATGCCGTTTTGCCCGCTGCAACTATTCAACGAGCATCCAAGAATTCCGGTATTAAGATGTCCAGATAGAGTTGTGCGAATCCCGACGGCCATTGCAGATAAGCCCCCTTCGAAATATCGATGATCAGCTAATATGGGAACGTGGTCCCTTTGTTGCGCCGGCAGATGTAATTGAGAATAAAGCCCGGAACTGGATTTCTACTTCGTTCGTTCGTTCGCCGAGTTTAACCCGTTCGTATGTACTTGGCGAGTCAGTTTCAATGCTGGATTAGACGGTTTTCGTGTTTGCGGAGCTCGACCCGGAGCAATCGTGAGAGTCTTGGTATTTTGGAACGCACGGAGGAGAAGTGGGCAGATTTTACCAATTAATTTCTACTTCCTTGTTCGCCTTTCACACGCTTGCATTCGTCGTTTTTATCTCGAGGTTTATACGTGCATGTAATGCAAACGTCAATATTTCAATTCGTACGAATTTTGTATTTGGATCTATAGATTCTGCATACTTCTACAGAAGAAGATACCTAAACATTTGATTTAAAAAGTTAGGAAAGACTGTAGACTGTTCAGAAATGCAAATCATTTCTCTAATCATTTCTCGTATATTTAACAAAATAGGTTTTCAGTGCCTCGTCATGAATAATGGATGATGAAAAATGCGGGTCAAATATGATTTCAAGAAAGTTACATTATAGCAAAGCTTTATCTAAGTGGGCGATTTTCACTTTGGTACGCTTTGTAACTCTAAAACTGATTACAAAGGAGCTGCAGTTTTCAGCGAGGCCTTTCACTGTTTGGGAAAAATTTGTTTTCAATCGTATCTCTTGTGATCTCAATGTATTCAGCCTGTCTGCCTCTCAATTAAGCCGGTTAATCGGGATCCTAGTGCACTTGCTCTTAACTCCTTGTGTAAGTTTCACGATTGCTCTACGTCGAACTGTAGGTACGTTTCTATTCATCTTTTTATAGTTATTGTTTCTTTTATTTTTAATTCTTCCTCAATAAAGTTCGTATTATTACCCTACTACTTTTACAGTTTATGAGTTAAATTGTTTGCGAATCAATATATGGAATCAATACGGATTTGACAATTTCTTCTCTACCAAAGAAGAATCGCGAGTATATTTTTATTTGTATAAATTGCTCGATTTCTCCATATTAATTTATATTTAATATTCATACAAGAGTGCACACTGTTTCGATAGAATGCAATCATAGAAGGATAGGTTTTAAGGTGTTCAAGAAGTCACTAATTTACATTGCAGACGTGTGCAGTAGTTTTATTCAAACGACTATCATACACTGGTCCCTCGATATACACGGTGCATTCGTGCCATGTAGTTTCTTTTAAACGTTTGGGCATCGCGTAAATGATGCGCATGTACATTTTTCAGTACGAAAAAGTCAAATATGGAACGTGTATGAAAAAACTCGGGTACGTTGAAGAAAAACCTTAATTTAATTAATTCTGATCACACGAAACCAATGACGCTGAAAGTTCGGATAAACGAGTTTATACGTGTGCAATAATTTCAATAAATATCGCAACGACACATTAAATGAAGAATAGAAATGAAGAATAAATGAAGAATATAAGTAACTGAAGAAGGTAATAAAATCAGGATCTCAAGCGCAGCTCCAAATGCAGGCAAAATTACGTCAAACTGCAAAGCCCAATTCTTTTCCAAGCTCTTATTCAACCACGAGATACAACATACAAACGTATCTAATACCGATCACGAATTCAACCGCGTATCAACGACACAGCGAAGCGTTCGAACAGCGATCAAACCGTTCGCGAACACTCCACTCTACGTACACTCTATCTCGATACAGCGAAATCTTTAGCGAATAACGTAACAGGCGCGCCGAGTGGTCGCAAAACGAGCGGCGATGCAAGACGGAAACAATCAGCCGGAAGCGTGTAGCAGCGCAGCTTTATCTACGTAGATACAGTTTCATAGGCACGCGTTAAGAGCACTTGTCTGCAGAATGGAATTCACGAGAGGATCAGCGTGATAAGAGTAGCAGCGATTTCCATTAACGGAGCAGTCGTTCCGCGCCGCAGGCTGAATCGCGATCGTGTGGCAGCTAAGGCTCTCCTACGCATGGCAAGTGAGAAGAAATCCGGTCCAGGCCGGTCCAGGCCGGCCCAGGTCGGACCATTCTATCACACGAGAATCTCTTCGTAGTCCTGCAAAACGATCCGTATGCGCACATTCCATACGGGGACAGAGGAACCGAAGGGCCAACCTGGGAATAACCAGGCGCCGAGATTAACTCTTTCATCGAACAACCGATCTTGGAACGTCTTAGCTCCCTCTCTCTCTCCCTCTCTCAATCTTCTTCTTTTTACCTTCTTCGTCATTCTTGTGCGACTGGAGCAGCCGTTCTTGTCTAATCGCTGGCTTTCTCACTGTCCACTAAGATTACCGAACGCGACGATATCGGCCGTATTAATCTATTTAGTTTAGGGCTCGCTGGTCACAGGTGCCAAGGCACCGTGTTACGTCGATCTTCGGGTACCGGCGGATGGCAGCATTTTTATTTTATTTTATTCGTTTTTGCGTCTTACCATCGTTACCTGTTCCGAAGGGAATCCATCGCGAACTCAATTAGAACGGTAATTAAACAGGCGTTTGACCTGTGCTTGAAACGATTGTAGTATAATTAACACTAGAAGTACCGATTGATTTTGGTACCATTTAGATAGCATACGACTGAACATTTAATAGAGATATACAATTGTCCTTCTGTCGTATTAAAAGTCATCATAAATTGCTACAACGATACTTATATATTAATAATTTTCGAGCAAAAATCTGAAACAGGTGATTTTGACTTGCTACGTAGTTCTAGTATTAAGAAGAATGTTTGCTAAGATATGAACGACTCAGCGGGGAATAATGTGAGATAATCTTGGACACAAATTATCGCAGTCTGCTATAGTGTTTTTGTTTATAACTATGTTACACTGTACTATCATATGTGAATTGAATATAATAAATGATATGTGTCCATTGAAACAGTATCATGAAATGAATTAACTGGGTTAGTTGTAAAAGATTTGCGGTTTTGAAAAACTCCAACATCTATTATCATTATTATTTATTTGACTGTTGCATCAAGATGCGAGAAAATAATACTTCATCGTCAATCTGTTACATCGGGTGATCAGGAATTCGTTTGAAATTATTTCGAATATCACGCTGGTTCCCCTTTTTGGTCAATCGATTGACAATATATCTTTGCACGTACAGTATTGGGCTAATGGATTCGATGCCTACTTCACAAAGTACATTTGCCATAAAATAACCCGCGTTCACATCAATTCTCCCATCACTCCACCACAATTCATTCAACCCTCTTCACTAATTAAATAATTGTTCCTCCGCGGCACACATTGATCCGTCCACTAAAATCGCTACGCGATTCGACGAACATCTCCCTTGGCACGTAATATGAATAACCACTCCTGCGCTGTTCTATTTTATTTGCACGCCGCGCCGTCGATATTCCAAGTTTGTTGCACCTGCGCCGCGGCGACGCGCGGAAATACCTGAATAAGTCGGTGAATAATTCACAGGCAAACAAAGTACGTGCACGCGTAAAAGGCAGGTTGCCTCTTCTTGTTAGGGAATAGTCCGATGACGGTGGTGTTTGATGATCCAAGTTCTGCGACAGGTTCCCTTACCTTCGGCAACTCTGCTCTGAGAAAAACTGTCAGAGTCGTGGTCTGTTACGGTTTCGTGACAATCGCAACGTCGGTCGTTCTTCTCTGGCTTGAATCATTGATGAATTGGCGATGGGGTCGTGGGATCGCGCAGCTGTGATCGGCGACTCTTCTATTGCAAGGTGCAATGCCGGTGCCCCACCTACGACCCCCCTCTACGAAACCCTGCATGTGCTTTGATCGGCTATGCAAAACACTGAGAAATTGCGGCCTATTGCGGCATCGCATACTACTGGATACCTAATATAGGTTTCGCTAATGAATATTGCGGGATCGTTTAAATACCACTGCCCGGGCACGTCTTACGGAAGCGTTTAATTAATCGATGCGAGACTATGGCACATTATTTAACACTGTATGGACGTGCAGCCGACGCGAATCGACGTCGAGGTGCGGGATTGTGTGCAGCGATCGAAGCCGGCCGTGCACGTTAAGTTTGCATTTGTTGTACGGTGTACAGTGTGCGCGACGTACGAGATGTAATTTATATAAGTGTGCCTATACATATAATTGAGTCGCAACGGACAGTAACCTATCCTCTTTTACAGGATGTATACGTACAGGCACGTAGACTGTTCACGATACGCGAGTTGCGGATAATCAATTGCCGTAAGGTTGGAAGAGGTTTGTACTTTATGCATGTATACATGTGCATACATGTGTGCGCTATTAACTGACTAACAAGTAAGCTCGTTTTACGACAAAAGCCGTCGCGTGGAACGTGAACGCTGTATTATTTGGCGTTATCGAAGTAAATTGGCGTGTCGTCTAACAGATAGAACAAAAGTTTGTTGCGGACGAATTATCTTATAGCGATACGCCGGGTGGTCTTCGAAACACATTATTTTGTAGACTGGTATCGATCCTGGATTGTCCTCCGCCAACAATTTGTGGTCTTTAACCGAATACTAATCAGACTACTTTCCTTTTTAGTATATTTATATTACTTTGGTCCAGGGTTTGCGATATTTGTGCGTAACGTATAGGGACCTATATTTGTAGCTTAATATATAGGAGTTAGTCCTATATGCATTCGCGTAACTTATTATTATATTATGTCAATATTTCAGATATTTAAGCAAAGTAATTTGGAGTTGCACCATGCTTGTGCCCCATCACTGAGTGTGAATTCAGTTACAAGTTCTCTTCCGGATAATAAATTATTACTAGAGTATGAGTATAGTTCAATAACTATATTCTACGGAATTATTAATTAATCGATACGCGTGAAGAAATACGAGTATTATGTAATAATTGTTCAATATGATTACAGAGACTTTTAACAGTGGATATTAGGTCAAGATTTGACAATCCTCCAATGGGAACAGCACACTGATAAGAAACTCAAATATTCAAGTATTTCCTATTCTAAAATCTACATGCATGCTTTAGATGTCACGTTTGTCATGCTATACCAAATGTCTATGTCAACGGAGTGCAACGAGCAGAAATTCCTATTGACATATCCATTGTTCACCCTTTTCATCGGAACACCGAATCAGAACGGTTCATTTGTGTGCAGTAAACACAATTCACGATGTACCTACACTTCCGTGGTGGCCGATGTAACAAACAATGGAATCAAGTTTGACACTTGCAATAAGGCACTTTATTTAATATAATATAAACTTTACTTAACTTAGTTTAACAATTTACGCGTAAGAACCAATTTTATAATAACAAACGGTAACACTATAAGGTCCTTTTGCATATTCTGCATAAAATAATCGGGTGCCTAGATACTTTTGAAGGCTGTACATACATATGGTGCTAAATGCTATCATATTTGTTCAGAGATTTTTAAATGCACCCATCTGTGTCTAGCTTGAAACGTCGTTCATTTCTTTTTCAAGAACCGCATCTCCTTTTTTACGAGAAATTTAATCGTATTACCAGTGCCATTATTAATATAAATTATTTCTGAAAGTCCACTTCTTCATTCCTCTTGCCAATTTTATAGTTTACCCTTAACACGTTCGCGGACAGTACGAATTTTAATGAGATACAAACATAGGTAAATGATTTATTATTTGTTTATTATTTCTTTGCTCTAATTTCAAATAAAATTAATTTTTTCAACCCTTATGTTAGCAACCAAAATGGAGTAGAAGTTCGAAGCTTAGTTATTCAAATGATTTTGCATCAATTTGTTTTCACAAAACGTGAGTCGACGTGAAATTGTTCAAAGAATCCAGATCTAGAGCGGTTTTGCGATATTTTATTAAGAACATACAAAAATTATTCAAGCAAATATAGAAATGGGTACCCGGTTGCTAACATAAGTGTTAATTTCCAATATTTCGGTTAATTTCAAAAAATATTAACGCTATATAGAATAGATTGCATGATAATGTGGCTTATAAATTTGGATGTTACAGCATTCGTGTCCTTTTGCATCACAATGACAATGAATGCTATAACATTCACGTACACGAACGTGTTAATTCACTTGCACACGTCACACCGTATACCTACCAAACAAAATAAGTAACTGCCACCAATAACAACAACAATAACGGAAGCATAAGATAGACATTTCTAATTACGAATGAATTATTCCCAGACTTTTAGTAGAATTTCAGCAATTATTTACATACTCTGGCGTCACCCCTCGCTCCGCACAACGGAAACGTTCCACAGCCTTCTTTTTCTAATACCACGATGCAAACTTCTTTCCATCCACCGCTGTGTATCTCATCACAACTCTCGTTGCTTGTACACCGTTAATAATACATATAGCGCAGGAAAGTCTCGAGCAAAGAACGTAGACACGAGATTAGCCGGTGACATAACCAATGAACCATTCGACCGGTTGATTCAATAAATCCGTGCTACGGAGCAGGGTTGCGCGTTGCGACGACGCTTACGATTAATTCGACAGAATTAATGTGAACCGCTGACACTGTGCCGCGAGGTTAAATCGTTCGGTTAAAACCCTCCGCAACGGGCAAACGGATTCGCCTCTTCCATTCGGCCTGTTCGCAGATATTCCCCACGATCTTCGAGAAAATCCGATCCGACGTCGCGCCTCTAGGAACCGATAGACAAAGATCGGCCCATGAACGGTCGACTTCGATCACGATTTTTCTCTGTGCTGCGAGAAATGTCGTAAACTCGCGAAGATTGGCGTAGGCCGCGAGGTCACTCGATCGCTTATTGACCATTGTTGACTCGTGTTGACACCACAGACCTTAGGTGGATAAATATACCGTCGAGGCGCGGGTCAAGTGGATATCTGCACGGTGTTCGCCCACATCAGGTTGAAACTGCCGCGGAACTCTTTGCCCTCGAAACTTCGCCTCGCAACATATTCTACGCGTGTGTACGTGTAATAGGCACGGTTCAGTCCGCTCCTCTATAGTCGCTCGTGTCCATTTGCGACTTGGAAATTAATTCCCGCGTCGACAAAGATGTCTTACGGACTGTAGTGTAAAATGCGAGTAAATAATTGGGGAAAAGAGACGGTGGAAGTATGGTATTGCTTTTCCCGTCGTATACTTTTCTGATAAGTAAGTGAATCAATTTAAATCGCGACTATAGACTTCCATCGATTCTTCGTTAACCCTTTGTGGATGGTTGCTGCTATTTTTCTATCGCAATTTTGTATTATAGATACGCGAATGGTGATTGAATAAGACATATTGCAAGTATTGTTTACGAAACATTTGTATATAAGTAGATTGTAGCGTGTCAGGGGATACTTGAAAGAAGTAATGGACAGTTTCATCCGTGATATACATTCATAAATCCCGAGGTTATAAATGCAATAAATGTGCATAAAGGGTTAAAAGTCTTTCGAAAAATCTGAAGCCGCGATAAGTAATTATAATCGAATAAAATACTACGGTTTATTTTTCCTACCAATGCTCTCGTTGGAAAAATGTTACGAATAAAGTTGCTACCACGATATTAGTATGATTACACGTAACATACCATAGCATACAAAGAAGTCCAATTATTCTATCAAACAATTGCCCAAGAATAATATTCGAGTCAGTTTCGCTAATGAGCACGTGTCCGCTCAGAAATGTTCAAAGGGAATTTCAAAAACAGGTACGCATGTAAAGTAACATTGATATCACGGTAATCGTGGCTCAGAGTGGCACCACAGGGGGGAACGAGCAAGAAGGCATCAATTTATTTGGATGCTTAGCAAAGAAGGAGCAGCAATTATGATATTTGTCCCCATTAGGTGAATTGGGGTGGCGACTTGCGTGACCCCAACTGATCGCGGCGGTCCGCTAACTCGCGCAATGGGCCTGGGGTCAAATAAGAGCGCTTCTCTGTTCATTCATTTCATTTTTTTCCCCTTTAACAGAGGGCCCCACCACTCTTTCCTTCCCCCCGGCTCGATTTTACGATTAGAAATCTTCGCGTTTCGTCGAATGCGAGTTGGTCCGGGCGACACGGAGCGTGTCGAATTCTTATCGAGTTAGCCAGCGCATGCCTCGATAAATTGGGTCAAACGAATCAGCAAGTTGGTTAACCGTGACGGATGCCATCAACTGGTGAGTTAATTTTGAAAATACCACGGTGCATGGTTTAATTACGGCAGCATCATTAGGATCGTACACCTTAATTATTTAATGTAAACTGGAAATGCTTTACGTATTTCATCTTGTGATTGTAGCTTGAAATCTGTTTCAATGCGAGTATAACTGTGCTTCAATCGATATTAGTACCTATATTTCTTGTATCGTTTTACCTGTAGATACATTCTCGAATAATAATGTCCCTAGTAGCACAAAAACATCGGGTACATATTTTTCTCCAATATTGAAAAATTATTTTTTAACCCACACTTTTTAAGATTGAAGACGCTTTTGATGTACAAGAAATATAAAATAAATATTTAGAAAACATGAGCTAAATATTCATAGAACATAAAATAGATGTGAAAATAATATTTAAATAATATTGAATAAATACTTCAAACCTAAAGAAAAAGTTAACGACATATAACATTCAAAATTGCACGCGTTATCTATGAGTCTACACCAATCTTGTGCCTTATTGTGCTACTTACTCGCTTAAACAATTTTTCAACCTAAGAAATTTTAACAAACACGTGTTAAACGAAAGGTACCTGTTTTTTTAATACAAAACTGAATGGAATTTTTGTACGTTTAATGTAAGGTGTGTCATGTACAAGTTTTACGTAGAATTCAACATTTTTGTAACATGATGTGTGATTGTTAAGTGATTGTTACTGAAATTATCTTCGAATTTTTTATGAAAAGTAGTTGGAACTTTAGAGGGCGAAGAAGGCGCGTTACAAATATATTACATTTGCATTAAAAAACTTCACTGTTCACCAAAACTTTAAGCGCACAAATACCTCCTGAATAAAAAGAATACAATTCGAACATTTGATTCTAGTTGGCTCCGCTTCGGAAATAAGTGAAGCGTCAAGAAAAATATTAAACAAAAATTGATTATAATGGAATTTCAATCATAGTGTCTAATTGGACACATTATTGCCAAATTATTTTGCGCTAGAATTTACGTATAGCTCAAATTATCAAAAAGTTTATGCAACTGTGACACTGGCGAATCCTTAAATTCAGTTTCCAAAGCAGATATTTATTTCCTCTTAAAAAGATGAAAATATACACATTGTCAGTTATGTATTTTTCAGTTTCGATGTTTTTCTCAATGTCACATCAATGGGTAATTGTTCAGTGTACTGCATGGTCAGAATAATTCATCCACAAAAGACGTGGTAAGATCTATTACTGAAACCTGAACATTTGGTTAAAGAGTTAAGCTAGGTATCTCGAGAACAAGCAATCCTTTGGAGAATCAATAAGGTAATTAGGTTCTAATACGAAGAGATTACTCACGATAATACTGAGTAGACGACAGTCCACTAAATGCACTTAGTATCGGTTTAATGTTCCTTTATTATACTTGTCCTATTGCTAACTGTAACTTGTCTGGTTTAACTAATACAAACGTCTCCGATTATTATCAGTAATCAGGTATTTCAACCTTCCATCATTGTTTGGAAGATCTGTTACCGTGAAACCACTAATTACTATTGGTGCTTTAGATTGTAACAAGATTGTCCTTGAATCTAATACTCATTGGTTGAAAATACCTGATTAAACTTGTCTCGTACTTCTCACCTCTACTAACGAAACTTAGACAAAAATAAAACTACGAAAATTCCTTGTTTCAATATCAAACCTTGAATTCATTCGCAGTTACAGTGGAATACACGAACGAATTATTTACTAAAGCCACGGTATGAAAATGTCCATTTGTTTCTGTTTGTGTAGAAATAAGATCAGAATATCGAGGTTTTTACATTGTATAATTGTTATCGAACAGTTCTCCATTAAAGATATACAAATAATTAAAAAACTTAGAAAAGTTTATGTAATTACAGAAAAAAACTAATTGTATTAATGCGAAATCATCGATTTATGCAGGTGGCTCTATTAAGTTAATCACCAATGCCAGCAAACTTATCATTAACGTCATTTATAAAGTACTACAAGAAACATGAGATCAATATCATAATAAGGAATAAACTACGTGTTTTAGAAGTCATGACGAATCATGCCTATATTCATTCTAATTGTATGCATCTCCTGATTGCGTATCAACTAATTGGTACACATATAATGAACATGTACTGTACCGGATGATATCGACGGCTTTAATACGGAAGAGCAAGTTGTTTACAGGTCCCAGTTATGT
Organism: Nomada fabriciana; assembly: GCA_907165295.1. Lineage (NCBI taxonomy): Eukaryota > Metazoa > Arthropoda > Insecta > Hymenoptera > Apidae > Nomada > Nomada fabriciana. Next base: position 15,086,930 of record OU015689.1, read on the forward strand.
TCACTGTATGTGTGTACAAGCATCTGTCATTTCCATACTCTGATTATTACGCCCACATGCATTATTTCATTCTGGCCGTATCGAGTGCAGTAGTACCTACTCCATTTACACGAACCTGTCGCCGAGAAGTTCATATAAAATTGAATGGTTCATATAATGAGAGTGCACTGAATCTCCCAACTATCCACGATTTTTGTATTCATGTAATAGCAGTTCATGTTCGGATAAGTGGATTCTAGCATACACTTGCTCCATGTTTTTCCTATTAATATTTGAATACGTACAGGTAGAATTAAGGTTGGCGAATGAAGGTTTTACTTAATTCGAAACAAAAATAAAAATAATTTGTATTAGCACGTGACTGCCACATCCTATTGCCATAGATATGTTTGTATGCACACTATTTCAAAGTTTGCACCGTATCGCTAAGTGTTTCCAATTTTATTCATTATATTGTAGGAGCTATATATTTTTTCCTCAATCCTCTTCTGTGTAAACTGCGTGGGTGAGATATTTTGTGGTTGGCGTCATTAACAAGCCACCATTCACGCGTTATCACGTAATTGGCAGTTGACGCGTTAATTATAAAGAAAGTAAACTACAATTGTATCTTAGCTATCGTAGGTGTTCGTATAACTAAAGTTACGATCAGTAGTACATCACACGCCTAATGGAAGTTCGCATTCACGAGCTTACTTCCATAACGTTGCCCTTTTTATGCGGCATTCCTTTTGGGCGCATACGATCTAATCAAATTAGTCAAGCGCATCGAAGGACGATAGCTCATCGACGATAAGGGAATCGAGGACATTCGATGAAATCAGGTCGAGTCGAATCAACGAGTATGGCACCAGATCGACATATTCGAGTAATAGCACGTGTTGGATTTATTTGATGCTCGTTACATTTCATAGACATCACGTGGTCGATTGCAAATCTTGATAGGTGCCCAACACAGTGATGATTAGAACGGTTTTCTTTATTGTCCATAATCTGCTGTCAATTCCCTGGTTAAAACCAGCTAATTTTAACTTATATGTTGAGGGGATTATTTCTTCCATACACCATTAGGCTTTCCATCTTTATGTTATTAAAGATTATAGATTGTCGGGAAACTTAGTTTGACATATATAATTAATAAATAAGTGATTAATTCTTGATACCTTTCGAGATTATTACTGATAGACAGAAAAACAATTAATTCTTAAAAGTAATTGGAATTTTTTCAGGTCTTCCCTATTTTTCTTTGGAGCGTTAGAAATTTTAGCCCGATCGGAGACAGTGGTTTATGTTTGCTGCGAAATTATCAAGTCCCTTTATTTACTGATATGATACTTCGGCAATATTTGCCGGACAAAACGCATTGATCTTTGGTTAGGAACATTTAGAGCTACGGTATTCATTACTATGCGATGATATTTATTACAGAATCTGTACTAAAAAGAAGTTTACGGTGCCAGCAATTTAGTGCTCTCAGTCAATTAGCAATTCGTTCAATAGATTATTGCTGAAAAACTGAAACGAGCATGCCCAAAAAACGTTTCAAGAAGGCGAAGTAAAAGAAAGGGCAAATTTCGCAGCATAACAAGTAAAGGAAACAAATGTTAGCGATGACTGTAATAAATAAATTGCCTCAGTAGGCGTTGCTGCTAAACAACAAAATTAGCAAAAAAATGATTCATTATTTATTCACACACCTAATACTAATATTTCCATTCGACGAGGAATTGAATAATTTCGCGCGATCCCTCGTCTGATCCAGCAATTGCAAGGCTTACAAGGAAGCGTTTACAATTAGACGAAAATGTGGGACAGAATCAAGCGGTTAAAGAGAGAGACAGAGGTACATAATCGAAACAAAAAAACAGACGCAAGTGTGTGTAAAAGGCAAAAGGAAGTAATGGGAAGAAGACGATGAAGAACTCTGACGAAGAACTCTAAATTCAACGATGCATGATACTCTGCAAAACAATTTTTGCGACATTCCATACTTGCATTACACAGTCAATAAAACTCCGCGATAAGGACAATACTAAATATATTAAGTGCATCTGAAACACGTATACAATATTTAGTACCTACGTACAGTAGTGTCATAAAATTATTTGTCAACAGATGGAAAGAATGACATATTCTACGTCTTTACGACTTTCAAATCTTTCATTCGTCCTTAATATACAGGGTGATTCATTTATGTAAGGCCGCCTAAATATCTCGTCGAATTGTGATGTTGCAAAAAATATTTTTCACCTCATATGAGTCGTATCAACATATGACAGGAATATTTTTTTTCGAGGTGATTTTCTTCGGAGTTTTCTATATATTTTCGTTTATTGCATATTGTAGCTGATTAAGAAATACGTTCAGACGTGTATGATAACATCACCCTAAAATGGCCTCACAAAATTAAAGTTTTGCGTAAAATTGATGACTCTCCAGATTGTAGGCTTTAACTCAGCTATGTCCAACACGGGTCCCCAATTGAAGATTTTATGCGACCCTTTTCAAATCTGCAACAACGTATATATATCGTGCATGTTCTTAACAATAAAATAAAAATATATATTCCCCGTTAGTAGATTTGGCGAGTACGAAGAGTGTTCTCTAGTCCACATTTGTTTGCTGTAGCCTCTCGCTCACGGAAACATGAAGAATCAACTGCGTTGCGCGTCAACTAAATTATCAGTTGATATTATAAAAATTAGCAAATAATATATAGCAACAATTTTAACATTAAAATATAACTTAAGTTTGTTTTATAATAGTGATATATAATAGTGATTAATTTCCCTGTTTGAATGTGCGGCCCACTAGAGACCACTAACAAGATTATAAGTAAGTAAGATTTCAATTGGACATCAGTTGGACTACTTTAGCTCATTCTAGACGTCATGCCAGACAAATTTCGGATTCAAAACGGTGTCTTTCTGCGACGACACATTGCCTAAAACGAACAATAACCGATTGTTTCTGAATTAATAGCCGCCCAAGTTCGTGTAGTTGGACGTTCGTTATAAACTGTTTGATTTAAATTCCCCCTCAAAAAGGTCCATTGGCGTGAGTTCTGGCGATCCCGGTGGCCATACTACAACTCCAATACGGCCAATCCATCGATTTGAAAACAAGTTTATAACAAACAGTTTATAACCAACGCCCAACTATCACCAGAGGATACAAACAGCCGAATAGTTAGAGCTGAATAACACCCAGGAGAAAACAAATTCTCCAAAGCATCCAGACAAACGAGCTTTCCCCCAAACGCACGAAGGGATGAAATAGGAAATCGGCGGTCATCTCAGGTCAACGTCCGCAGATATCAATTCTTTTCACCTCGCCAAGGTTCGTGATTCGATAAAGTGCGGCGCGGTGAAATGCAAGGCAGGCAGAAAACCTCTCGCGCGACGCAGACTGTGCCTTGAAGATCGAAGGGGGAAAAAGGTTTGAAAGGAGCCCGACGTGCCGACGTGCAGCCGGAAGAGAAGACTATGGGTCGAATGGAGGGAGACAGGCAGTGATAAAGGGTCGAGGTGAGTCGTGGGAGTGAGAGGGACAGAAGTGGAAGGGTAGAAAGCGGTCCCGCCCGATTCGTACACCGAACCAGGGAGATACGCGTCTGATTCGTCGGTCGCAATTGGCGGAGGCGGTACAGACAGGTATCCATATCCGGTATGGGTTGGGTTACGGTTGCTCTCCTGTTCACCCTCGTCCTTCTTCGCCGTTCTCCTGATACGGATACAACCGTATCACCGCCCGACAGGTCTCAACACCGATACGCGCTACGGGCTGAAAGTTTCGGTACACTTTACTGGTGCATGAAATGTTTCTATGTTTTTCTCATTTGTGCGCGTAAAATATGACCAAAAAGCCGCGCAAGTACGTTAGGATTAAACCTGGGTTTCCCAACGTGGGACCCGCGCCCCACAGGGGGGCAATACGTAATTACTAATAATTAAAACATAACATAGAAAAATCTTTCATTAAAATTATTTCGTACTTAAATTTTAATTCTCCATTAATTTACTTACTGTGTTTCCTCCACAATTTCCAACTGATTTCTTCCTAAAGCCTATCATTTAAGTGTCTTTGGGGAACAGTTCAATTTTTTAATTTTAGAAACTACATGTTACATACGTGGCGTAAGAATTCTAGAAAGGCTTAGGTGGGACATGGCGCAAAAAGGGTTGGGAAACACTGGGTTAAACTGATCACCCTGGGAGGCACAGAAGACATAGAAGGATTTTTACACGATATTGGGAGTGGACTAGAAAATGTTGTTTAGCGTGACGAACGAGCAACGTCTGAGAATAGAAATGAAAGGATTGCAGCTGAATGTGCATTTTACGGAGTATCCGATCATTATCGTTGGAATGTCGTGAGAAAATCTTGCGCTCTCTAGTCGTCTTCAGATTGAAATGTCTCTGGATCAAACGATTCCTAAGGTCGTTGGACACATTTTTTTGTGCACTATAAGGATATCGAAACAAAAATATATGGTTTCGTTTAAAAATTTAGTTTTGAGGAAAATTCTTTCCAACATCAGACGTAATGGTATATGGCCCGAAAATGGCATTTAAATACCACACCCTGTATACATATTGCGATTTATCACAAGTTTCAGGTAATGGTTTGAAAATTCGTCGATGGTCCCAAGCAGATACAGTGAAACAGATGCAAAAGAGATACGCGACTTTTGGCAAAACATACAATATGCAAAATATTCATTTACATAAATGATCGCAGTACAATTATGGCATTGACTGTATGAACGCAATAAAAATACGTTTCTCAGGAGAAATTGCACCGTGTGAGCCGTAATGGAACGTATAATATAAACTTAATTGTATATTATTAATGCAATTATGAATGTTCTATTTCTCTTTGTTTATATAAATACATAGATGTCTATAGATTATAGATCTATATCCTAACTACACACGAAGTTTATCAAAATTCCTAATAACAATTGCAATATCTTCCAAACAAATTATATATTGCTAAAGATCCCGGTATTCAAAGTATAACCAGTCTCTGTTATTGTTAAATATTTGCACAATATGCATTCTTGAAACTGCCTTTTTTAATCAATCATACCGCAGCTGCGCAATGTGCTCAGAGATCAAAAATTCAGATCGTAGGTTTCAAATTAATAAACAACAGCAAATCGAACGAGAATTAAGATACGGTAAAATATTAAACTCTACAGCTTGGAACTTAAAATGTGGAATGCAGATTCGGTGGGTGTACCTAAACTTTCAACCGGTAGTGAACGTATACACTTGGACGCGAAAGTAAACGGTCGTGTTTGGGTATTGAACAGCGATTTGGAATGATCCAGCATGTTCTCTCATAAAGTTCTTGTGACTTTCAAGCAATTCCATAATTAAATATGTGCCAGCAAATTACGAACGCGACGTTCAAGATATATGTTTGATGTCTTAAGAATAAACGATCGCTGAATTCTCTTGTATTACAATTATGCAACTTACAATATAGTTTAAAATAGATCCATGCTATTGCAATGCAAATCGATGGAACATAAAGTAAGTGAGAAATTCATCTTTGCTTATTTTTAACAAAAGCTTTTTATCAAATTTTGCCTATGACCTGTAATTTTTACCTCATCTCACCTTATCTCATTTTTAAATGAGATAAAGCAATAACTTATCATTCGTAGTACAAGATCGTATATCAAATTAACTTTGTTTCAGTTCACTAAGGACCATTATAAACCCTAAGGTCCGTTTGTGACTTGAATAATGCTAATAAACAACATATTTTACCATATTTCTATTCGTCAAAATGAAACGGATAGGTATATACATATATTAGACGTTTCAATGTCCTGCAGAGCTTCAAAACGACATTCTCGTATACAAGAAATGATTCACTTTCTAATATTTCCAGACGCTTTTCCCGAAATTCAATCCTCTGCTGGTAACCAGCTCGTAACTTCAAACATACTAAAAAACATCGCAACATCGTGTGAAACTTATTTGTGCGGCTTACCGCCCCTCTGCACCCCTCTAAACGTACACTGGAACGGTAGGCGCTGAAGAATTTGCCGAAAGTCTAAGCAACCTTCTCGGTGGTGCCGAATGACGGAACGAATCCTGGAAGATTTGGTCGATCGAAGATTTTGCAGGATCGTGGCACGAACAAAACTGTTCGTCATCGCGGTCCAAAGAGATTTTCCTGGGTGTCGATGGTAGGCGTGGTGGGTACATCGAGTCAAAGGGGTTTTAACGAGAAAACGGGCAATAAATTCGCTAATGAGTGTTGTACGCGCAGGCGCTAATCTATGCAACCACAACCCTGCTCCGCCCTGCTTGTCATTCAATGGTGGCGAAGGCGATTCCAACCCTTTCGCCTTTCCGAGGAAACGCGCAGGCTGCTCAGCCATGAGTTCTCATTAAAAGGATTACCGATGTAAACACCGTAAATCAGAACCTAGCCTTACTTGGAACGCGGCGATGAACCGAAGTAAATACTACAATAAACCTTTCGTTTTTCTTTCTCTTCGTTTTACGTACTCCCGTATTCTCTCTGCGGTTCCAATATTTTCCTTGCCTCATTGTATTTACTTCGAGTTTATTGTTGGTACTGTGCGCCTCCTCTACCTGCTTCTCTGTACTTCGTGCGGTTTTTGGTATGCGATGAGCTACAATTTGCACGTATGCGACTTTATAAATGATACAGATAGCTAGCGAGATGCAAGAAATTGTAATATTGCAATCAATTCGAGTGAAGCCTGTATTGTAAAGAATGGAGATTGATTATTTTGTATCATCATTGATCATCGACTACGATAAAGCGAGTTATTAATAGAGCAGATATAATAATGAATAAATCTTGTATACCCCAATTTATCTTCCGTCTTTTCTTTTAAGGGAGGAAAACTGAATTCTCTGAGTCTAATGGGGTAAATCGGACACATTCTTAGTTTGCAATAGAATGATACAAATCCCACATGCTTTGGTAAATTATATAAAAGGTTCGGATAACTTTTACGAAATATAGACGTCGAGGGTGTGATTTCAAAGTTTCACGTGTGTATAAATGATTGGCAGAGAAAAAGTTGTTGTAATTCGCTTTTAAATGTCCATATTGCTTCTCATTGATATTCAAGTAACTAAATACATCTTGCTATTGAATTAATGTGTACGAATCCAGTATCAAATCAATTAAGCTACGAAATTAAGCGTGTACAAAATAATTCTAGCATCCGGGTCAAGTTATGTTTCAACTAATGATAAGTTTCAAAGTATCGTGGAGACAAATTTTTCATGATTGCTCGGGGTCTGTTATTCTATACCAAGTGCAACTATGAATCGAAGACGAGCGAGGTGTACGTACAGTTAGTCACACTGTTAGTCATAAGATTATCCAGTAAGTAGCTTAACACAATTTACTAACTTCATTCAATCATTGTTCGTAGTTTACGATATAACGTACGTACTTAGAAAAATAACGTTTCATCATCCTATTAAATATGTCTATTATATGTTTGTCAAAAATAGATTTCCAATTATTTTCTTCTTTATTAATTGGAACATCGCCCACCTTATATCCATACCAATAATGTGCAATTCGATAAATTATAGCAATGTAATTGGACAATTCTAGATATAAACATTTTTAGAACACTCGTGTATATGCCAGGGTTTATTTTAGATACAAATTTAAAACTGGTGTGAAATAATGTTTGCTTTACTTAAAAATGTAACACTTGTGTACACGTTACTACGTATGCATGGCTGTGAAATTAGAATACCATATATATATTTACATTTTACTGAATAGTAGCAATGGTTATATGGCTAATACTTCTCAGTTAACGTCGATATGACCTCGTACTTACATACGACTACGTAAACAGCTATCAGGCAGTATTAATGTCTAAATAAGTAACTCAATCAAAAATGAGGGCCACCTATTTTCTTTACTTCATATTTTACGGGGACAGTTTAGCGGCGAATCGACTCAAAATTATCGGTCATTTATAGTTAAGTACATAGCTGAGTTTAATATCGATGGTTTCACAACTCTATACATAACCCTAGCAGCCGTAAGTTTAGAAGCACTAGACGTAGCAAGAAGTCCAGAGATCTTCAAAGCAAAGAAAAATATTTTACACACTGTTGGTGCATGCAACATTAATTCCAATAATATTTAACCAATAACATAGAGCAAAATGGCACACCCATTTTATTTTTCAAGTTAGACAGTCTCAGAATGGCTACAGATTAAAGAATCAGAGGAATAATAACTTTGGTGCATTTCATTAATAAACGTTGCGAGACCATTGCTGGTTTTACTTTTTCCAAACGAAGGCGAAACCTTGGTGAAAAATACCCATTCGCGCCATCCCGTCTGTTTCAACAGGTCATATCTAACAGAACGCCCATTATCACAAAAATGAAATCATCTTCAACCGCGACCGCACTCTCCATTCTTATACTCCTTCGAAAGCAATTCTTCCACCTCTAGCTATTCATTCACGGAAACGCCGAGAATTCGACACACGAACGGCATTAGGGGTTGGTCCTCGATCGATGCATCCATCCTAAACACCACAGAAGGCACCGTTATCGGGGAATCAACATTCGGCAGAAGCAGTAAATCTTGCTGCGGTTAGGAACGTCACACTTGTTTGCGGGAACGATGAAAAGTTTGTATCAGTGTCGCAGTAGGGAAATAGACATTTCTCATAATCCGTCTAATTGGCAAGCTTCCGTGTCTTTCAGCTCGTCGCTGGTGCGCGTTCGCATAAATGCGACTATCCCCTATTCCCTTGCTTCTCATCGAAGTCTGCTCGCCGGCCGATTGTTCGCGAACCCGTGAATAATCGTGCAGTTGTAAATTACGAGTTTACGGAAAGGATCGGCCCTCGAGAATTGCGGGAACCTCCGTTAAAGTCGTCATTCTATGTACTCGTACCGATGACCGACGATAATCCCGTTCCCCTTGTTCTAAATATCAATGGGCCATGCGTCGCGATTAGCCGGCTAATCCTCACTGTTCGAAACTTACTCCGGGGTGGTCCGTTTTGGTTCGAATCATGGGACGAGCGTGAGGTACAGGTAGACGGAAACTTTGATCCACTTTAAATTAGACCGGAGCGTGATATATGGAATATCTTGGGTATTCAAGGCTCAATATATTAGATGCATTCATGCTTTGGTAAGGAATTTTGTATTTTGAAGTTCTCCAAGCGAACCAAACAATTAATTCAAACAAATACTGTGCTCGGATGGATAAATTAAAAAAATCAATAAGAGTAAAACGGCGAAAATTCGTGAATCGGTGCAATGTGGTTTTTCATCACGACAATGCAAGACCACATGTGGTACAGAAAGCGCAAAAAAATTTGTTTGGCAAATTTTATTACACCCAGCAGATTCTCCAGATATTGCTCCTATCGGATTACCACTTATTCCAGTCAATGCAAATATTTTTTAGCCGGAAGAAAATTTAATAATGTCCCTAAATAAAGTCCCTAAAAACAAACATTGAAAAGCATTTTAACGAAAAACCATAGAAATTTTATAGTGACGATATAATGACTTTACCAAAAAGATGGGAAGAAGTTGTGGAACGTGAGAGTAATTACGTTTTTCCATAAACATTAAAGGTATGTTTCATACATTAATTTAAATAGCAAAACAAGAAACGGCACGAACTTATGGGACGACCTAATATTTAGTACCTACAGATATTATCTTCGTTTAAGAAGGTGGGTTGCTTATGCTTATCTCAGTCTTCTGTATTTCCTGCTGCGATGACACCGATTTTAGATTTGCAAATGGTTAATCTACTTTTTGTGTAATCCAGATATAATGTATTATTCGGTTGATGCGCGTACGTTGGTTGTTTTGTATTTATTACATGTTTTTCAGGTTTAGATGTAACCATTTCGATGCGGCACCATGAAGTAAGTAAATCTGCTCCGCGTACAAAGCAGTAGGTACCTATGTATATGCATTTTTTCTATTTCCACATCGGCAGTCAAATTGATAACAAATCACCGTGGGAAATATGCTTTAACCTGTATACCCTATAATAAGCAGGGATTCGAAATTGCTAGTATGTATGTACAAAGCTCGAAATAGTAAACTACTGAATACTGCAATTATATCTTCAGACAACATAATAGTTGCTTCTCTGTTTGAGCAACTTGATTTATTACGCGCTTCTGCTGTAGAAGTACAGTCATCAAAATTTTCCTAGTTCTAATAGAGGTTTTACCTGCTTCTCATTCTTATTGTCTGACAATTGGTTTTTAATTGTTGCAGGAATGATCGTTGCAGGAATAATATATATTATTCGTTTTTCAATAATTACGCTCAAGTTTACGGCAAGTTTTATTCAATCGTAGCAGAACTCAAAGGACCTAATTCTTCTAGCATTGCCATAAACAAAATGAATAAACAGTGCTGTATCTAATAATCAGCGTTAAATTAGTTTGAAACATTAGGATACTGCAAACCACAAATTGCTTCCCGGCAAACCTAATTTATTTACAAGTGCTGGCTTTAGGTAGACGCGTTTAAACTTTTGTGAGGCGTAATGAGTACGGCACGTAACGAAGTGTGTGCTCTTCACTCTTCACTCTACTTTCGATATATCCTAGATCAGTGGTACGCACGAGTATTGTCAAGCATCCCACTTTCCAAACCGAGCAGCATTGTACTCGAAACCGTGGCATCTCGTAGCTGAGAAAAGAAAAAAAAACTCGTGGACGCGTTCCTGTCCGAGATGCCTGGCGCTTTAATAATGGGAACATATTCGTCGTGAAGTGGAAGGAGCGTGGAAGTATAATATCAAATGCACATACTGTGCACGCGTGAGCGGGCGCATGACAAATTCTAGCAGCGTAGAAATTTTACCTCCGCCTCGAAATCAGCCGGTCTCCTCGATCCTTGTGACCCCTCTTTAAACGAAAGGCGTCCCATTCACGAACGTCGAGTTGTCATCCTCGGGCCGCGTAAACGACGACGAATTCAATCGGAGGGGTGGATCCTTGGAACTGGAAATCAAACTGACATGATCCTGTCATGCTTCTTCTAGTCTTCGGTTTATTTGCACGGTAGGTGCTCATCTTTCGCTCTGTATTGCTGAGCCTCGTCATTATCGTATTAGGTGTTCTGCATTATAACTACGTTATACAGTGTGTAACATAAAGGTAGATCCACTTGGATTGTTTGCCATAACTCTGGAGCCAGTCAACCGATTCGGCTGAAACTTATTCAACGTGTAGATTAGACACTATAGAGTATATGTGCCAAATTTCATATTGATGCGGTGCCTCATTTTTGTACAGTAAACATTCATCTGATTTTCGTCAATTTTTGACCGTAACAAAATGAGAGATCCACTTGCAGACAAACAATCAATTTGTTAATACGAAGTGGAGGAAAAACAATAAATTATTGAAAACATTTATAGTTTTAAGTTATTATGTGTTAGTTCATTAAAGTTTTTGTTTTTCTGCAAGTTGATCTGTCATTTTGTTGCACGTATACTCTATGGTGTCTAGGCTACATGTTGGATAAGTTTCAGCCGAATCGGCTGACTAGCTCCAGAGTTATAGCAATAAATCCAAGTGGATCCATCTTTAAGTTGCACACTGTTACGCATGCTTTTAAGGAATGAAAATTGGTTAATACGTACTAAAAATTTAAACAGAACAGGTAAAAGTGAGCAAGGTATAATGAATTAAACGTTTGTTTCGAAGTAGTGTTATAATGGAAGAATGTCTACCCACGAAATCCCTAAATTTCTTAAATCGAACTAAAGTTTCTGATGAATTATATTTGCACTTTTTGAATACCTAATAATTTATCAATATAGATTTAGATACCTATTATCTAATGTTGCTATCAGCATGATAAAAAATGGGCGAAAGTAAATATTGCACAAAACTGATATTAGTGATCTTTTGATATGTCAGTACGGTTTCCGGTTTTGAAACTTCGACTTGCGATAAATTCAGTTTGTGCAAATTAGTTACTTTAAGTCGCTTTTCAATTTTTCGTCATTAAAAAATAATTTGATTTTAGTTTCGTAAATAATTGAGTTACATAATATGTAACTCAAAAAAAAAAATGAAATGAAATTAATGAAATTTCTGTTTTTCTAGCAGAACAAAAATTCGTGCCAACTATGATAATTTCTCAAATACTTTCAATACACAAGTAACCCCTAATACGTAAACGAAAAACAATCATCAACGATGTACGATAGTGTAAAAATTGAAGCAATACAAAAATGACACGAACAAATATTGCGCATGAAAAATCGTCCTTTCTATTAAACAATAACAGCGCGAGTATAATATAAGTGTAGAAGCTGGCAGGGTAATTAGCCCCGGTGAATAATTCTATTCGCCTCGCCTAATTCCATTAAGGTAATCTTGAGCAGCTAAGAGAGCGTGCGTCCCCAAGGAGCACGTCCCGCAATTGAAAAAGAGTGGCGGTCGTGATCGACTACCTGCGAACCCGTAAAGTCCCACGATCTCTGCACTTTAAAAGCCAGGACCCGTGATGAATCGCTCAGGTAACTGCATCCGAGGAACTTGAAAACGCAAGCGAACTACAAAGGTGTTAATACGTGGATAATTGATTAATTTGAATTCACCGGCACGGAGGGAAAGTTGCGCGCGATTAAACGTGAACATTTCAACACCACCAAAGGCTTTTCGATTGAATTTCTGTTGTACACGTTCTATTATGGATCATCGGACGGTGCAATTTTTCCTGAGAAATCCAACAAGTATTCGTACCTTTGCTGTCTGTGGGAGAAAAGTTGAAATTGAGTAGCAAAAAACTGTTTTTGATTCCCCGATTTTGTTCAAATTTGCTCTGAAAAAAATTTATACACGTGTTCATTTATAATAAAACATTAACTTGGAGAATATCAGGCGCTTCACTCGATTTCAATCAATTTCTTTGATTAGCTACGAATATTTATGGAATTGATTGTATATCGTCGTTGGGAAGCAATTTTGCTGTAAACGCCAGAACTACAACTTTATAGTAGAGCCAAGAAACATATGTATATGTATATTTAGGGGAAAGAATGACTATTCTTTAAATACTTGCTGTTTCCAAAATATTGTTGGAGTCAAATAATGAAAGAATTATTATTAGAACAATAAAAATCGTTATTAGAAATTATCGGAGTTTTGACGCTTACAGCAAAATTATTGAAATTTTTCGCGCTGCATTAAACTGTACCAAACCCTGCTATTATCTACGAACGGGAATCAAAATAATGATGGAACCCGATATATTATAGCTCGTGCGAGCGAACTTAACGAATAAATATTCGTATCCATTTTCTCGAAAACGTGAATCTGCGAAAAACTTTCATTTGGTCTCATTTTCATAACTTGTCCCACTTGTCCCACGACTTCGTGAACACCCTGCGTATTAAATAAATAGCTTGCGAAGCAAGACAATACATCCGTAGTTCCTTTTATAGACTGTCAATAAGAGTCACAATGCCTGTCCGAAAGGAGTAGGCAAAAAATGGATAATGAAAATCGGTCTCTTTATTATTAGTACGCTCGTCGCAGGTGGGCCAAACAGTTTGTTTTTTTTTTTTAAAAAATCGCGAAGTGTTAAAAAGTGTAGAATTTCCTTCGACGTTTCGAACAATCGGTGCTCCCTCGTAAGGTTGATGCAGTTCAATGAGATTACATTGGTTAAACCTTTTCTAATCGGCCCTCCGCGAGAGCCTTTCACCTGGTTTTCGTTGGACAAAGGCAGGAAAAGAATAATCCATTATGAGAGGAAAATGGATCGAGGCAGCAAGGCGTAGGACTATTTCTTTGCGGTCACGTGACCTCCGAAGGGATGATCGAAATAACGCATATGTCTGTAACACTCGAGAAAATCGGATCTATCCGACGAGTGTTGTACACCTTTCACCCGCCGTCGGGTTAATATGTCGAATCCTCGTTCCGTCGTTGCTACATTGTTAGAAGGCGCTGCTTAGAAAGTACTTACGTGGATGGAGATACAATATTATTGTGATTATTACGTAACACAATGTGAACGGTAACACAGCTAACGATATTCTGACAATTAGTTCCTTTTTCTATCTCTTGTTTTTTGTTTTCCTTTGCTGTGCCAACTGCTTTCACTTCAAACAAAACTTATAATTTATGTAGGTTTTTATGGGCGCTATTTGGAAGCTGTAGAAAGTGTTCAATAAAACGTTACGCAACGCGTAACTCCTGGATCTATAAGCTAATTCGGCGAAGGCGATATCTGTATGAATTTTGATGTATACCAAACCATATAATATCGTTATTGACTGTTTCCGTGGTAGGATGGTTGTGAAAGTATATTTTTTATACTTTGCTTCCTGTATATTTTAATGCATATTTCGTGTACGTACACGTAACTTTCAATTCATTTAATTAAATATTGAAATTTATGGACGACGGCATTAAAAGCATTAGTGTCGTTTATAATACAAGCTTGATGTGACATAATTTTACACATTATACCAACACACTAATGTCCAGAATTTAATAACACCGTTTCGTTATAGTCGTTACTGATGTTTAATTGAAAACGAAAAAATATGCAATGGTTATTATATTTGTACGACTTGAACAATTGCAAATCGAAGTTTATGATCTGGTGAAAGAGAGACGGATAAATAACAGAAGTGTAATTCCTTGTAACAACCCGGTGTTCGCACTTAAGTGACTGTCGCTTAATCGAGTAGAATAGTGCTATACAAAATTTCAAGTGTACATTGATAATTTTCATCCAACGACCTGGAACCACGGAGGTTAACGCTCTAGCAGTGCGAATAGAGTTATACGTATATCCCCAGATTAGACATTACTGTTCCCCCTTTGCACACGAACACATAGCTGTTTATCGATGGTAAACCTTGTCTCCTCCCTGGGGCAAAATTCGAGTCGACTTTCTAGATTGACAGGGGACCGAATGCAGACGATTGTGAAGAGGATGTTCGATAAATAACCACGATTCAATTATTTTTGTTATTGTGGGTATAATTGTAGAATTGCCACTTGTTAAATATAAATGCGAAAATTTTACTCGACTTCAATGCACTTGTAAATGACTGCATTAGGCATTTTTGCTGTTTATTATAAATTAATTTCATTAAAGGTTTGTTGTATCTAACTTTTTAGATATCCATGCTGTATTGTAAATATTGCGTTGATACGTTTAGTACGAGTATGTACATGGAAGTTTCTTTATGTATTAAAGGTTTTGTAACAATTTTGAATAGCATACCACAGAAAACTTCCAACTGTCGATATTAACTCTTCTATGTGAAATTGCATCAATCTGATGCAAAACTGAAGCAGAAATAATATTATACTATCTATAATCTATACCAGTCGAACTATTTTACAGCATTTGAAAATTTCAATATATTTTATTATTTTACTTTCGATTCCTGTGAATTCGTGTAAATAAAAATTCCGCGCAAGGTTCCAAACGTTATTACAGAAAAATTAGGCCACTTTCTTCTAACATCAATCTTACATAATGCTACGTGCTCGTGTCAGGCCACTTACTGTTTAATCGATAGCATTAATCGAATACTTGTTGTCCCGTTTCGCTGTGCGTTCCGTGGCATGGCAATGCAGATATTAAATATTGAAAGTACAAGGGACCCTCCGAACACTTCGTACGCGTTCCTAGCATGAAGAGGAACGAAATTATAACCGTTTAACATTGTGCACTTTTTGTTTGAATCCTTGCATATCATTGGCATATCATTGGACGTTACCGTAATAACAGGTACCGCGTATGTTCATCACTTTCATGCTACCCGCAATTCTTCAACAAATAATGCGTTACGTGCGTAGCGGAGGGCTGTTTTTTAAAATGAATAAAATATCTTCTGCCTTCGCGTTTCCTTTTTAACAGGTGTGCATCTGCCCCGGACAGCAAAAAATGAATCATCAATATGGAACGATGTAGCACAGACAGGTAAATTTTTAACGAGAAGCACACGCATGTATATACATTGTACGAAGTACGAAATCCTGTTATTTTCCAGCCTGTTTGTACTTCAGAACGTCCTCAACCATTTTTCCCTCAATTACATTTCGATATGCCCCACATGATGGGGCAAATCGGGCTCGGTAGAGAAATTACGAGAATTTCAGCGAACGTGAAATTATTGATACGAGAGGACACGAAAGAGCACAGGAGAATGCAAGAGAGTAGGGAAGAATAGGAGAAGCCAAGAGAAAATATTAGAGATTAGAAGAGTTTACGAGGAAATACAGAAGAAATCAAGAAGGCAGAAAAGAATACGAGGTACATAGTACAAAGAAATGCAAGAGAAAACAAGAAGACAGGAGCAACAACGAGAAAATACAGGAAGCAACTAGAAAGTACAGAAGAATTCGTTAGAATACAGGAGAAAACAAGAAAGCAGGAATGAACACGAAAGAGTACAAGAGAATACCAAAAAATAGTGCACTTAACGCGAAAAATACGAAAGAGGACAAGAGAAAATAAGAAAATAGGATGGAATAAGAGAGACTGCGACACGATGAACGAAAGGAGAGAAAGAATTTTCAGAAGGAGGAGGAAGCAATAAAACGGCGACAGCTGCTCCAGAGGTGATATATCGAGTTGGTTTGGCGAATACTGTGAACCAGTCGATGGTGTACCTCCGCGGTATCATAACACCGAACGCCTATTTGTTAGACGATAAATATGTAACTGTAACACAATGTCCCTCGCCCCCTGCTGAAACGTAGCCAGCCCATCCTGTCCTTGCGTTTTTCGAGGGGGGTTCCGTACGAAGTGTTAACCACCACTATGCGGATGACTAGAGGGGGGACACGGTGCGCAATATTAAATCATACACGCTCGCAGCCGCATTTTCGATAACTGCTATTCGCCACGTTGTGCACACTTCTCCGCGAGCGTATACATGCGATGTATACATGTGTAACGCGTGTTTCCCAGAAGGTCACGCAACGAGGCCCACAGGGATAGGTAAGTGGAGACAGATGGTGTCCGCGAAGTCAAAAGTTCCCAAATAAGGGCTGGGCTACGACAACATGGGATAGATACGGGAAATTGGTTCCCGATTCTTTGGAGGCTGTCTGCATTGCCGAGATATTCCTCTGTACTAAATATGTACCTACAGCAATACCTCGCATAGCCCGGCTAATTCGTGGAACCAATTAGAAAACCGGACTAATCGAGGAACTAACTGCACACAAGAAACGATAATTGGATCCAAACATTCCTTTTTCCTGTTTTTCAATAAATAAGACGAGGGTAATATCAATGTACGTGTTTTCTTGTTTTCTTCAAGTAAACAACATTTTTTTCAATTTTCAAACCGTACTGCAGTGAAACCGGATTAATTGAAGCCGGACTGTACGAGGTATTGCTGTACTTGCGATTGAGCCGCATATTTGCCAAATCGGTTAACTCGACGAAACAGGAGGTGGGGGAAAGTGATTCGATAGTAGGTATACATTGGTTATGAAAATTCCGTTTTAAATTGAAAGTCGGGTAGACATTATGTAAACATTATTGGGTATGTATAATAATATCGGATAAACATTATCTCTTTTAAACGATTTATATGGGCGTATGGAGTTAATCGTATTGTCTTCTAAAATAAATGGTCTATTACTATGTGGCCAAAGAAATTGTTGTTATGTATTTCGTGGCATTAAAGCCAATAACAAGAACATTTATTTTAAATATAAAAAGTTCTTCGGGCCCTTTGACGATAAAATTGAACGAAATTCAAAAAGTGGAGTTAACCGATTTGGCCAATGAGAGGTTCAATTTATTCTACTATATTTATTGTTAACTCAAATTTTCTATGCAACCAATTCTTCAATTTCTGAGAGGGGGTGTTTCAAAATATTTGCCGATAGACGTGTTTTCTCACCTTTTTGCAAGAGTTGTATATTTGAATGCCTTGTATGTATTATTCAGCTGTAGAATAAACAATCAGCTAAATAAGCCTAGGGTAACTTGAAATGGAATTAAGCAACTATTAGTGCAATTGAGATATTGTGTATTATTAGCACTAATATATAACACAAAAGTGCAATATTGGAGGAAACAATTGTTTCATATCATTTTTATACCAGCCAATTGCCTTGCATTTGCAAATGATGCAGTTTTTATAAAACCTGTTATTCTCAAATGGTCTAAAATCTTAGTTATAGGTTAATTAATTTAAGAAAGGCAGTATGTATTGGTATCCTGATACAAAATATGGCATTTAATCGCCATAACAACAATATCCTTCATTGACACCAGCTCAAGTAGGAGCTTCATTTACCTATGGCTATTTGTTTCGCCTTGATTACTAATTACAGTGATATAATGAAAAAGGCGTTTATTCGTTCGTATCTAAATATCCATCAGAACTTCGTAGGATAAGTTGAAGGTGCCGTGGATACGTGGGTCTAATTATTTATAATATACTGCGATATACAGAGGCAAGAAAGCCGAGAAAGGAATAAATTAATATTGCATTGTCTTCTCGGAATGGCATTGCTTTAATAAGTAGCAGCATTGAATAATAATTACAATTTTACTATACTTATAAATTCTAAACAAGAATTAATTCGACTCGAATTTCAAATTTTATTCGAACCGTATATAAAAACCAAAAATCGCATGCAATCTATATACAATAGTATATAAAATGGAATCGCTGTCTACGTGCTCTCTATTAACTCTTCAACCTTTTCACAAGTCTCGACCAAATTTTATACAGTCACTTACTAGGATCCTGTAGAAAATATAGAACATTATTAGACCTGGACACCCCTCCCTTTCTCTTTCATTTCATTCCCTTTACATTTTGTAACAATTCAGTTACATTATATATATTTCAATATGTTACAGTTTGACATTGAACATTTTCACAAATGTTCTAGATATAAAAAGCTCAAGCAGTGCAGAGATAGTTTAAGCTACACGTGTGAATAAAACTGTGAATAAAACATTTGGTATAGTATTTCTTGGTACTGTTCTAGGTGCACAACCATTGTTTCATTGTAAACCACTCGAATGAAAAAGTGTTTCAAATAAGTTCCACGACAGATGGATAA
This sequence comes from Nomada fabriciana, assembly GCA_907165295.1. Lineage (NCBI taxonomy): Eukaryota > Metazoa > Arthropoda > Insecta > Hymenoptera > Apidae > Nomada > Nomada fabriciana. The sequence goes on from OU015689.1 coordinate 15,106,032, forward strand.
CATAAAATTACACACGATGGCAACCTGTATTTTTAAGAACTCCAGAACGATCGAATTCTGATTGTACTGCGGGCTAAACTCATCCTCGAGTCCACATGCGTGCCGACTGGAAATATTGTTAGCAAACTTTAGCTGTATTCGATTTGTAGCCGGTGCTGTAAACAATTATTCAACATAGCATAGTGGCTTTTGTGGCTTTTCATTTTATTCATATAATCTAGAATCGTTGGTATTATACTAATGAACCATTATGGGATTGATAAGTGAGGAATTTGTTACGTTGCACATTTTTCGATAGAAATACTTGACGAAAAAGGTTTGACAAATTTTATTACCATACACAAGTAATTATAGAATGGTGAGAAATATGTAGCATGTCACGGTAGAAGAGGTCGATAAACAAACAAACCTGAAGAAGCGAATTTAAGTGTGATGAACTTTCTTTACTGAGACATTTGCATGGAAAGGTCTAGTTAGAAACGCCAATTGTCGTTATCTTTAACTTTTCATACGAATGATATAAAGCAGCACTCCGTGAGACTTACATACGTGGTCGATATCGTGCCATGCTACTTGTACATTCTATTAGTACTATGAGTTTGTCCGACAGTTTTGTTGCTGCTCTTGAAATTCGTTGAACAGCTTGCGAAGTCATTTTGTTCTAAGAATAAACCAACCAATTAACTTTTCAAGAAAAGTTAAAGTACATACACGGCGAATAATTGTAACTCAAAAATATATTATTAATATTGAGATTATTATATTTTTGAAAGGAATTTGTCAATTAAACTGTGCATATCAAAGAATATGTTATGTCATGAACATTCACTGTACTTATGCATGATATTTAATTAAAGTAACAGATAGCAGAAGTAATTTACATGTATGATTATTGTTATTTACAATATTATTTACAACAAAATAATAACTCTAGTTAAATCGCAAAATATAAAAAAGATAGATACTTATATTAACGTTGAAAAGAAAATTGGAATTGTATTATATTTATTAACATTGAAAAAAGTGTAATTATTATATTAGAAAGAAATAAGTGAAAGCAATCTGTATGTACTATACCTATACATAGTTTTGTTGTAAAAAGTTATAAATTGTTTCTATTATGACACTGTGCGACGGTTGTACTATACATATAACATTATTGAATGTACATACAGCTGCAGTAACGCTTAGAAGTACATATTACAACACTTTCTAAATTGCAACAACTGCCTGAGAAATGTTGTAAAATCATTCATGAATTTCACTGAATATTACGAAGTACTTAACTTTTATTAATTATCACGTTTTAGTATTTATATAATATTCGATAAATAATCCACGAAATAACTTGCTCTGCTCTTTGTGAAGGTAGAAAAAAGTATTCAATTTTAAATGTTTTATCCCATAACATTTAACATAACAATATCAAAAGAAATCGATTAATGGGAAGAATAATTATAGCCATTAACAAAAAAATGTAATTACTCTTTCTAAGTGGCCCAGTGAATTTATGAAAGAAGTCGCTTCACAGTATATTGAAACTCGTAATTCTAAGCAAGACATTTTGTTTACTATCTTTACATAAAACAGAGATATACATCATGTACCTATATATGTACGTGTAGTTCGGCCCAGTTACTAGAATCACTCTGTATTCTGTACACATTGAGTTTGTAAGCTTCTCACTTCAAGAACTAATCACTTCTGTGATAGACATTCAGTAATGTTATATTCATTACAACCTGAATTTTTACGCGTGACCTATCAGACTTCAAACGCTGCGCTCTAGTAAAGTTTCGCTCTGTGAGGTGTATCATTATTCTGGAACAGCATTGAAACACTTGTAACTAAAAATTTTAACGACACCAATAAAGTACATAATGCTTCAGTAAGCAAATGTTTGAACAGTTAAGCACTGTGTTAAAGGGACCTCAGATAGTAAATATATATTTTCAATATATATTATATTTGAGGTATATACATATATGAGATCCGCTTTATAGAATGCAAATATAATATATAGACTATCTATTACTGTATATTGCTTTCATTTCGTAGTTAACACCATTTGAAACAAAAATACTAACAATAAGATCTGCCTTGTGGCATAAGTTTAATATTTTTGATTAACAATTGCAATTTGGTTGTACTATTTGTTCTACTACAGGATACTTCAAATCTCTTACTTGCAATGGCTAAACAGAATAAATAGAATAGTCCCGCCTATATGATTTCATAAACGAAGATTTTCAGGAGAATTCAGGAGATTTGAATTTAAAATTGGTCACCTTCGATAGTATCGAAACTTGACTAGTTTCAAATAAAAACAAAAGAAAGGTATCTCCAAGAATATCTTGTACTTCGTTTTGCAATAATGCAAGTTAAATTAACATCTAGAGCAATAAATTTGTTTTGACGGTGTTAGCCTGAGACAGTTGCCACGTATAACAGAAAATGCCCGTGAACTTTTTATTGGTGATGCATCGATCACATAGGGCTCTATAGCACGACCATGCATAATATTGTCAGGCCTTCCGTACAAAACTACTGAATTTACAGGTAATTACAGGACGGCAACGTGGATTAGATGGAATCGAAGTAGAAGAAAGTGTATCTAGCAAGTGTATGTACAGCGTAAAGAATGTTGATTAAAATTTTCCATTAGATTGATCGTATGAGATGATATTGATTCCAATTCTACTGCATGTGCAGGTATCAATAAAACTGAAAGGAAACTATGTATCAAACTGAAACAAAGTTTTGTCATAATAGGATGTTCGCCAGAGCAGAAAGAAAAAAAAAGAAGTGCACACTGATTTTAATTTATTTATCATGTATAAATGTCAAGATCTTTGCGTATCATTTCTGTTTCCTATACCTCCGTACGATTGTACCTTACTCCTATCACATATAGAAAGTTATAAAAGTTACAGTTACACACCACAAAAGAACACAACATGAGTACGTATAGTACATCGGGTTCGCGGAAAGTTTTTGCGCTTTTCCCTTTAATCGCATGCTTAGTCGTTCTATATCTGCCTGTAATTACTTCAAACAAATATTTATCGTACATCCATAGAGTCGTTCTTTTTTAAGCTTCGAAATTGCCGGCATTATTCAATCTAATGTAATATTGAATGCGACACATGACGTCTTAAGTTTGGTTTGTACAGATTCGAAACGGTGGCGAAACACTAGAAAACGATTCTCAGGTAAATGAAACACTGCTGGTTCATGATGGCCTTCTCTGAGGGAAAGTCGAGTCACACCTATGGAAAACGTGCACAAAATTGGGGAAGGATCTGGAGATATTCATAGCATAGGAATTGTCTGTTACACACAATAGTTGAAATGCACTGCTGGAAATATTTATTCCGACCCTCGCAATGATATTTTCCGGTTTCTACGTAAATATAGAAGTGGATAAATGTAAGACAATATATATAAAGGAAAGATTGTTAATGAAAGAAATGTAATTGCTCAATGGAAAGTTGCTTCGAATAATGTGAAGTGTTTGGATGATTGGTTATTTTGATAAAAAGAAGCGTGTCAATACCTACTAGCAAGTATACGAAATATTTGTAAATATGAAGTACAAAAATAAATGACTAGCGTATTCCACCGTCACTCTATCGCACACTATGCACCCTTATACGCAAGCCAATCGAGACAAGAATACTCTGCCTTCACAGCGAAGAAAAAATAATTTACTCTAAAACTGTCGCGTAGAAAAATGAACAAAATGCAAGTCTATTAAACCAAATTTTTAAACATTCCGTACAAGGCTTGAAAAATGCGAGAACTCTTCACAGTACCTAATGTACATTGAATTAAACCCGTGCGTTATTAGTGTCAATGCAAATTTCACAGCAAAAACATTTCACGAAAAATCATCTGTCGTTGCTCTTTGAATATTATATAATGCCATTTATTTCTACCAGTAAACGTGCCGTTCATAAATATTGCATGGATCGCAGCACTAGAATCGTATTTACAAAGTACATACCCACTGTACAAACGTTTCGTTGTTCACGATCGATGAAAGAAGAGGAAGGCCACGAAGCCTGCATACATCAACGATTCCGTTTCCGGTCTATCATTAGATCGGGATCGGTAAGAACGCATCCACCACGGTTTCGTGCAACGTAAGGGCGGTGATTGCCAATGCTCTGGCTGTGGGAGCACCTCCACCTGCTCTCGCCACCGAATCGCCCAAGTAATGACGACTCATCTTTCGATGCACCGCTATCATATCATTAAAGAGCTCGTATGAAAGCGGGTAATATCTGATACGATGAAAGGTCAAGCAACTACTGTCGCGTCTAACTTTTTTAACGGGTACTTAGCGTTTGAACTGCCCGTGACACCTACTTATTCCTTTTACCAACAGACACCGCGGCGCGACGCACCGTTTGAACAGGAAGATCCTAGAATGGTTTCTTTTTATGTAGACGGGGAAACATAGCTGCGGTACATTGACAGCTTTGACGGGAAAAACCAAAAGCTCTTAGTCTTTTCGAAAATGAAGTACTGTTTGTACATGAAGAGAGTTAAAATGCTGCGGGTTGGGATGTATATGAGAAAACTGTTTAGAGAGTATTTTTATCGCAACAGGTATGTGGAATCGATTTTTGTAAGCAAAGTTGCTCGATCTTTGATATTTTTAAATGCAAACATCAAGGTTTCGAAATATTATAAATCATTTTCCTCCACTCTTAGTAGTTATAAACTAATAGCAACAAACAGCAGAACACTGCTTCCCATTGGAAACCACGTAAATTCACCCTACATAATTTCACGTACATAAAATTGCTACGAGGAAGTAGAAAACAGAACAAAAAAGCATCCCAAAACGCAAAAGCACGTGTATATGTTCACGAACCAGATCGAATTGCAGGAAATACGTACCGAGTGACACGACACGATGGAAATTAATACACGCGTACAGCTGGTTTATAAATCAACCCTTTACACTTGTAAGGCAACTATCACTCGCCACTTGATTTAATACAAAAACTCGACTGACAACTGGGTGTTGACATTATTAACATTTATTATTTATTATTTTATATTTAAGATAAACTAGACAAATTTTAGTCCACGTACAATTCATAGCGCATCATAATCTTCAATGTTCAAGGAAGGGGTGTTAACTTTGCCATCACCAGGTCTGCTTTCCTTCCCAAAATCTGATTCATAACATAAACTGCTAAAAATTTTCGCATTATTCTTATACGCTGTAACGGCTGGAAGCAAACGATGAACAGTTTAATTGAATTGAACATTTTAAGGGCGCTCTTTCATATCAAATCCAGTCTACGTCGTTACCACTTCCCTGTACCAGAAAAAGGACCTTCCACAGCAAAGGGTTAAAAGTCGAACATCAAAAGCCCCACAAAGACGAACCAAAGCTCTGAAAAGTTTCCCTCGAAAGAAACACCGCGTTACCCCAAAAACGGTCGTGCATTTTACGGAGCACCCTATATAAGGGAAGCAGGCGTATTCCTTGGTCTACAGGGTCCACCGAATAAAGACATCAATTACGAATTAACGGCCAGAAAGGGCGGATGGCACGCATTCTTTTCGATCGCTTCATAAATCCAAGTTCAGGATTCGGCACGGTTCACGACCGCGGTCGGCATTTCGGAGTTAATAACATCTCTATCACTGAGAACCAGTAGAACTCGCCGTCCGCCGTGAGGATCCTCGCAAAGCGGTACCTTTGCATCATTTAATATTTAAAAACAAGCCATAAATATGTCGCCTCCGCGTGCTGGGCGTTTAAAACGCGACCGCTGGATTATGGGCGAGAATACGTTGTCGTCGGCGCCGATTCGAAAGCAAGACGAATGCTATGTTGAAACGAGCGAGGTGTTAATGACACTGGTCTGTCGTCGCTGTACTCAAGAGCACGAACACAGCTTTTGCCACCCTATCGCGAAATAACGTGGCTCTCGTTGGAATGTCCATTTTCGGAGCTTGACGATTCAATAATTCTGTCGGACTGATTATATGGGTTAATTTATTGCTCTAAAAGTCGAAGCGTCGGGTTTTCAAGCTTTTCTTTCATTAGATGGGCATCGTTTTATTATTTTCGCAATTTTTTTTGTAATTAATTATTGTAATTTCTCATTGGGTGTCGTTTTATTATTTTTTACAGAGAGCGATTCCTTTATTAATTAGTAACGTAATGCATCTTCTGGTATACATTTTCGTCACTGTTACAGAGTGTATTCTTTTAAATTATTGATACGGGTTCTTCTTGGGTATCATTTTCTTATTTTTACGAGGCACAACTTCTTTTTTATTTAATGGTATAATATTCCACCTTGGGCAAAATTTGTCTTTACTATTACGCAGAGTAATTTCTGTTTTAATTAATGGCTTGATCTCTTGCTGGGTATCCTTTTATTAATTTCGCAGCGTGTAACTTTATAGACAATAACAATCATCAGAGGCATCTTCACAGTCGTAGTGAACTCAAATTAGACAAAAAGGAATAGGCAAAATAAAATTTCATCTACAATTAGATACCGCATAGACATTACACAATAAATATATTACTTTATTATACCGTGTGCTAAGCTGTTTTACAAAACATGAATAAAATTCCTGCAACCCAACGAGACCTGCAATCTACCCTATCCAATTCTATTTCAGCGTATAATAGTTGCTATCACCTTCAAGCCACTTTGTTCATGAAAAGAAACATAGTAAACCTCGATTAACAATTAGCAAATAATAACTAAATGAAAGATAAGAATAATATTTGAAAGAAAATGCAATGATGCAAACATTTAAGTCTTCATATAATATTGTATCGCAAAATTATTCAAAACGGAGCAAGAAGAAACAAACATTTGACTAACAAGCGTTGTAAGCGTTCATTCGCGTTAAACGCAGCGAAACCGCCGTAATAAAAGAACGCTGGGGCCTGTTACCTATGCAAATCTCGCCGTTACGACTCTCGAGCACCAAATGAAGACATCAATTTGTTGTTTTCCATAGTAAACGGAGGGTTGAGAAAGTGGGGATATATTCCACGCACCCCGTTGCAAATGGTGGAATTATTTAGTGTTAGAAAACCGTGCATGGACTGTACCCACCGTGAAACCGCCCCGCCTAAACACTGCGTTAACCGATGATTTACGAGGCTCTGGCCCCATTCTGACAACCCTTGCCGAAACTACAACCCGCCGACAACCCTCTTCTGCTCTGCTCCAGATCTAGTTATGCGCCTATTGTCGCCCATCCCTTATGTCACTCTGTGCATGACCTTCTATACCGTTTAAAGATTCCCTTCGAAAATTTATCTCGCCTCTTTCAGAGCTTTTCCCCGGCCATAATTTTAAAGGGACATTTACTTTATTTATTATTTTATATTTCGTTTCTCCTGTTTCGTATTACGTGATAAATGCTTGCTGTTGAAGCTTCCGAATTCCTTGGTTACTGTATGTTTAATTAGTTTGGCCGTTCTATAAAATTAGAAGGACAAAAATCTTGGTCTTTGATCGATCCATACAGTGCTGAAGATATTTATTGCGTTGGTTACAATTGTATGTGGAGTGCCGAATTTTTGGAAGAATATGATTATTAAGTGATTGATATTCAGGTTAGCTCTGGCGAAAAGTGGATGCACTGGGAAACTGTGCAAGAATATTCTCTTAATGCAAATATTGAACCAAGTGGAACTGATAATGTTGATTTCTGAGTGATCTAATAAATATTTTCATATAAATGGTTAGAAGGGGCTCGATCTATGGACCGTACGATAAATATTTGTTTGAAACAACCGCGGGCAGATATGAATAATTAATGTAACTGATCAAAAAAAGAGTCACCCTCTCAAAACTTCCTGCACGGATACTTTAATCGATGCACGTTTGTTCGAACAAAAAATATCGGTGAAAACTTCGGCCTATCGTGCCTGTTGAATCAAACGGTATGCGTCGCGAGAGCCTGTGCAGGTACGATACGAACTCACGTGGCCCCATGAAAGGTCCTTATACGTAGACGCGTGAGCAAAAATACATCATTATGACTTATGAGAGGTATTATCGCCCGTAGACGTTTTACGAAGCACGAAAAACGAAAGGAAAGGGAAAGGGGCAAGATGAGCAGCGTAGAATTGCACGCCAGACTTAAGTATGGGGTCGTACGAAACTATGGACCCCATAATATACAGGGTGTTTCGTTTGTGACGTCCATCGAGCTATCTTCGTTACTATTGCGGATATGAACAAATGGTCGAGGACAATGTTGTTCGACTAGGCCGAAGAATAGTTGAATTGGCCAGCTTTTTCTCTCAAGGTCGTTTTCGCTGAGCTTTCAAGGTCATCGATGGTTTTTCGATGACAATGATATATTTTTCATTCCGACGTTATTTTGATTGATAAGGTATTGATTTCTGGCATGTATGGTGTATTGAATTTTAATTAATCTTGAATGAAGATATCACGATAGTTTGAAGGCCACTGGACAGTTGAAATTAAACGAAACAATTTTTCTTTCTTCCTGAACCATTTATTTTAACTCAATAAGAAATATTCGACGTGATTTCCATTAACTGCATTGTATCTTCGGACAGGATAGGGTTTTGAATTTCAACTTTCAGCTTGAACCACTTATGGCGTCACGGCTGCTAACGTTTCCACGTTAAAGTTAAAGTCAAAGTCATTTGAAGGTCAACGTATCGTACATTTCTGAAATACATCTTTTATTGGCTACAATAATATGAAATTCATCGATCCCTATAAACATCGATCTGAGTCGAACAAAGTAACGAAGTAACGAAGATATCACCGTAAACGAAACACCCTGTACAACATCCACCAAGCAGCATCAAGATGTTGCCCAATGACAATGTATTATTACCCACCGCCCCTTCCTTTCATTGTCACACAGGGTCGTTTCCCTTTCTCGATCCTTTCCTCTTCCTCTCCTTTCCAATTCGCTCGTCCCATTTTTTCGCTTCTTCGTTTTGCTACCACGATTTGATTTACGCGCGGGCTCGGTCCCGTTTAATTCTCGCCACTGCAAAAGTATTGTTTGCCACGAGTGTCGCCTTATTGCAATTGTTCACGGTGTTGGAGTCGTCGCACGGGATCCTTGTATCTTATTCGGCTGACACGAGAATTAACGAGGATCGAACGCTGTAACCACGCTTTCACGTTGATCTTGCGCAACATTGATGTACGCCAGTATGTAAAGCAGCTTTCGTGGAACACTGTTGGTATCTTTGGTATAAAAGATGTTTATTAACTGCATTGCATTTGGAAATGTAGCGAGAGTTGTTTGGTTGACACGAGAAATGAATATGTTTTTAGGTAATAGAGTATTGTATGGGACTACACGAATGGATAGAAATATAAGTGGAAGAGGAATAGAAGGGAATATGGAATAATATTTTATTTATTTGCCGATGGATATAATTAATTTAAAATTTTGTTAATACAATTATTTGCGTTGCGAATTTTCAGTCGTTTAACAGATTTCTTCAATATATTCATTATTTGCTACGGGGAATTTGGAATTATACAGGTGTGCCGCGGTCGTATAGGTCGTATAGGGTTCTTTTATACGATACAATATGTAGAAAAAATGAATTATTTAAGAAATTATAATTTTCACGGATTAATACAAATAATAGTACTAGATACTTGCCGAGTAGGCATTGCGAAAATGAAGCCAGAGGCTTGAGAACATGAAGATTTGTCCTTACAAAAATCCCTAAATAATAATTTCACACGACCCACAAACTTTTTACTAAATTCTTTATTCGTACAAAATTTTCATTCGACTGTATACAAATTAGCTTTTAATCATCGAAATACTAGCAGCCGTTTTATGTTTTGATATCCCATTTGAATTCGTGCAGAGCAGAGGAAGATGTGTTTTACACAGATGTTTGCAATGAAAGATCGTAGAGACTGTATTGGCGCGGCGCAAACTTATGTAATAATAGAGCAGATAGAAATCTGGATACAGTGAGAGGAGGAAAAGAAAACGGAACGGGGAGGGGTAAAGAATAAAAGTGCACGATGAAAAGAGCAACAGTGAATCATAGGAAACCAGGGTCCGATGCTCCTGTCGGTTAGCGTTACTATTATGTCGCCATTATATTATGCTTCGCATTATACCTGCAATTTTCAGTTCTTATCGAAAGGTCCGATCGCCTTAACTTGGAATTCGAGTTCTGTGAGAGACACAGACCTGTTTGGCTATTAAATAATGATTATTCATTTGCCATGGGGCGTGCAAGTAGCATGACATTTATTTCCAAGTATATTTATTCTTGGCTGTAACGGAGAACAGGTTTCAATAATAATCTTCATCGTGTTATGCCTCAAATAATCATGCGCAATTAGTGTAAAAATTGTGACACTGTATTTCTAAATATTGAAACTGTGATTAATCACGTGCTGGGAATAGAAGGAATATTTTTACATGGTATTTTTTACAGAGCTATTTTAGAGAGTACAGTTTTTAACAATTATTTCATACATTTCGTATTTTCTATGATCGTGTAGAAGAAAACGCATTTTTATTTCAAATAAGCCTTCGTTTAAACGCAAACACAATGGGTTCTTCTAATCTTCTAAGACGCAGAACTGATTCACACTACTGCCCTGTTAATGAATAAATACATCATTTAGTAGTTGCATAATCATAAAGCAAAGGTATATATTTATTACATACTTAACCAATTGTTCCACCTAAAAAATACGCGCGACGGACACAAATAATAGAAGTTTGCAATGCAACCTATTTGCGCAAGAATGTAACAAATACGTTTTGCATTACGATGATTGATATAAATATAAAGGTCTCGTCTAGATGTACGATTGCGGCGGAGAAATTAATTAATGTGGAATGAAACGGTCGTTGCTCAATCTTCGCCAGGTGATTCCGTGTAATCCTCACTAACGTGATACAAGATACAAGGCATGAGCGTTCTGAAATCCCCTCTGCCTAGCCATTCAAAGCGGAGAAAGATAAGACATCGATAAAGCACACACATCGTTTTCGATTACATTCACTCTGCATGCAAACGCATCCCATTATTGAGTGCCCGAACGAGCGGCACATGTCTTTTCTTCTTCGCATGTACGCATCCTTCTCTCTTGAATTTTGTGCTTTATCTCTTTATACGTGGAATAAAGGAACGAGATTATTTTGGCCCGTCTCTCTGTATCTGGGTTTTTGTAACGCCACCTTTTACGGCTCGCCTTTTGTGACGCAAATATGACAATTTTCGTCACGATTTTTTGTCGACGTCGGGGGTAATAAATATCAATATTGATCTCTGCGTTGAAATAGACCGTCTATGTGTTTGAAAGCAATATGCATAGATTCTAATAAAAGTATGCTTAAATTAAAGAAATTGGAACGGAGAAGTTGACCTTTTCGTGTGTTTTAGGAATCAGCGACCTATGAACTATTATGAAACCATTCAAACGATTCAAAAACAGTTGTCGCAATTTCTATGCTCATTTTTCTATTGTTTCTGGAACACGTAACATCTTGGATCAGTGGAAACATTGGTATTTGTTTGCAGAAAGGTTATTAGGCCGTTTTAGTGTTTCGTTAATGTTTCTGAAATATTTGTGTGACGAAACGTATTTCATTGATATAAGTAAGTGATAACACATATTCCTCGTGCTAGTCAAAAACGATCTGGCGAAATTAAAATGAAATCGGTTTAAATAATTTCGCCATATACAATCTAGAATTACCAATACGAGAAACCATTTAACTGATTGCCTCAAAAGATCACTTTATTGCAGACAAAAATTATTTTCGAATCGATATGGCCGGACCCTGTCTTCAGATTACTATAATTTATTGTTTCTGTATCTAAATGTTAAAAAATCCCACAGGAGTCTGTTCTCATCGAATTTTATTTAGACTAAGAACCTTTAGATAACCCAATTGTACTAATCTAAAACTGGAATCGATTCATGTACCCCCAAATACAATTCAAGGATTCAAAAAAAACTTCTTAAATTGGTGAAAGGTCCAAAGAACCGAGAAAATCGATATTCTAAATCAATTTTTGTAGAAAGAAGATAATAAAAATCGGTAGTTCTGATTTTCTACCAAGTACAGATTATGACAGGCTGCTTGTTCACTGTTTCCTTCAACATTATCCCACAGATCGTCACCCTTTCGATCCTCCGCCCGAAAATGCCGCATGTTCGAAAGGTAGGCAGCCGCGGGTAGAAACAAACGTTAAACGTAGTCAAGGAGGTGGAAATAATCGAGGCAGCCTCGCATGTTCTGAACTGTCTCGTAAAGTACTGTGCGACAATGCGAGCAACGTGCCGTATAATGCATCGTTTCTACTTCCACGGGGCGTCATAAAGTGTATCTTAATCTAGGTATATAGCTCTCCTGGAAGTTCCCTCTGTAGCCCGGAAACAGCCGCGAGTGTGTTTTGTATTTTCCCGTGCGACATAAACAAACTATTAAAAATACGATAGTTTACGAGGTAGCGACTGAAATCGTTGCCCACCTTTTCCCTTTCGTCTTCGATTTATCTGCTCGCGTGCAATTGTACCTTTGACTGATTATTTTGGATTCAATGCAGTTGTTGGCAGATACCCATGGCTTGTTCTAACGAATTGTATCGCATATGGTTTTATTTGGGTACTTTAACGCGGAGAGTACTCTCAATTTACGTAGAAGTGAGTAATTGACGTCGAGAACAATTGCTCGAGCTTCTACTTTTATGGAACTTCTGTCATGAATTTGCAGAAGAGATTTTTATTATATTTGCAAGAAATTTGTTGTGTCATATTAGGTTCGTTAGGCCCTTAGAACTGTGTGTTATTTAGGTGCCAAGCAAATATGATGTCTATATTATGATTGTTCAGAAAAGCAATGTAACTTTTTCCTTATACTTATAATTATTTATTGGTGTTTCATTATGTAAATACAAATTAAAATAGTCTATTCTCAATCAATTATTTATTATTTTGGAGCAGATGCATTCTCTCGAATTTCGTTTCGCTTTTTGTTATAAAAGTTTTCTCTAAGTTTCTAATAAAAAGTCTCTAATAAATCTATCTTATTTGAAGCTCAAAGAACTCTGTACATTTCTTTTCCTTTAACATTTCGTTTATGCAAGCTTGAAATAGTGGCTATATTAACCCTAACTTTGTCTGCAATTCCCAGTTGTTCTTAAGAAACAATAGAACAAAATCGCAGTTATTATAAAAAAGGATATTCTGTTTGAAATAAAAAGGAATTTTTTGCTTAAAATTTGATCATAATCTATTTCGATTAAAACAAGACTGTCGACATTTCGACTAATAACAAAGCTGGCGAGGGACCTCATTATTTCAGTATCATTGCAAAAGACATTGCAATTAAGATTTTCAAGCGAAATAATTATTTTCAATAAGAAGTGAATTTAACTTATATTTTCTTCTTCTTCCGTGAATCCATCGCGAATAATATCCACAAAATCCTCTTCCGACGGGAACTATATCTACGTTATAGAAGAGTTTGAATTTCATGAATGGATTCAGCACGATTATATTTTTACATTATGCCCGTCTTTTTATGCAGGTTGGTGCACAGAAATCAGCAGGTACTGTTACAATCAGCATTAAATGAGCGTTCGTCAAATGATATGCTTCTAATATTCCGTAGCGTAAGCTATTTTGTTGCTCTAGTATCTGGAAGGAAAATATTCATAATATAGGTAATCAGGTACAAAGTCATCAGTTTCTACGTTTTGCTTTTCATTCAAGTCACTTTCCAATATGATTTTCTAAACATTTACTTTATTTACTAACAATCAGTTATTGTAATATGAAAGAGCCGGTTTCTCAAGAGTACACAGGCTCGGGAGATTTTGATGACTAAATGTGCAAGCAAATGGGACTTATTTAATATTAATTTAAACTGTAAATAAAGCTTAAAACTTTAAAGCTTAAAATTAGACGAATACGGCATCTATTATGGTTTACCTATCTTTTTATTTTGAAGTGGCGAAATTGTGCACCGAAGTAAATTTTGAATAAATGTCAAACTTTGATCGTCGTTGTTATATGAACTTTAACTTGCAAATAACAGGTTTGAGAAACTTGAATCGGAAAATATGAATTGAAAAATAAGAAGAAAATGAAAACTGGATAAGAAGTGATTCACAGATTTTCCAGTTTACAGTTTATTAAATAATCCAGTCATTTGATACGCAACAATCGAATACTTACAAATCAATCCAAAAATTTACTTCCTCCTTCATAAAGATTGTTGCAAACTCAGCACAAAGTATCGCGAATAATAAAAAGCGATAAAAACTAAGAGTAGATACATTTAAAGCGCATTGAAAATACACAGCATAGGATTATGAAAAATATACTTATCCATTGTATCACATTAACTAAACTCGCTCCAGCTAACAATATCAAAAGATATATACGTAAGCACGTAGTTTCGTAAGTGATTAACAAATAATAGCACAGCATTAAAACCGTAACACAATTAGAAATACCACTTCCGTGCAAGTGAAATCGTCGAACAAACTCATCAATCACTTTCAAACAACTGGATTACAATTAAAGTAACGTTACATGGTACTTCTATCGCATCTGTTGATTGAGCCTATTTTCGGTGGGCATTCGAACGGTAGAGGAGACAAAGAAAGTGTACTTCCTCTGTTTGTTTTAGCAGACAGAGGCGCGTTGCTTGAGAATGTAGGGTGGAAGGGTGTTACCCTTTCCTCGCCCGAGACAGACAGAAAGACAGCCTACAATTAACTCGTCCCGTTTTCCCCGTCATGATTACGATTCGATTCAGCAAAGCCGCCATTTTCTGCTTAGAAATTGAATAAAGGTGTCCAGGAAACGTGGCCATGCTACCCGCTCCCTTGCTGACGCGTATTTTAACAAGTAAACTGCTTTGAAACAGTCCAGCCTCATTATCCTGACACGCGTATCCGTTCTCCGTTTCGCTTTTTGCTTCCCCGCGTTATTTTCCTGATACTCGACCGTCTTTCGCTCGTTTCAAACTGTAGGTACATCATTCTCAGCTACGACACGCAAACGGTGAAGATTAAGCGAAATTTTGTTTAGCGGTCCGCCAGGGAGGAGTATAACAGACTTAGGGAAGAAAATAAAATTCGTGTAAGCATAAATATAAACAGCTTTCGATAAATCCGTGCCACATGATTCGATGCACGTTCGGCTAAGTAAAGTAAACCTTTCGACGGCACATGCAGTGCCTATGGGTAATGCTTCGTACCTAGCACAAGTAAGAAACACGTGTTTCGAAACGGGCAGGGTGAAAAGGTGTTGCGAATTTCTGGGAAAGCATACTTAACTGTTCATTTTGATTGGATAGAGTTAAATGTATAATTTTGTTTGTCATATTCTGCGATCCAGGCCTATTAGGTTCAATTATTGTTGTCTAATGTATCATTTTTAATAGTATAAACAGTGGGGACGTAATGATAAGAGTAGAAATGATTATGTCAATTAATTGCAAATTCTGACAATATTAAGTAGCGATTTATAGTATAGCCAGCCCACCTGCGTATGTAATCAAATTCTCAAGATTTACTTTAGTATTATAGAAATTTCTGCGTTATGAGAGATTTAGCCTACTTAAAATATAAATAATTTGTAACATATAATAGACGATATATTAATTCGCCTAACATAACATACATTGGAGTTTGCTTGACATAGATTCTATTAATATCTATTAATTTGCATAGTGGGAATTTATCGAGAAATTTGACTACTAACAGGAATGAATATTGACAAAAATGGCAAACCAAATAAGAACTTTACCATTGAAAGAAGAAAACACGTCAAACGTTCATTTCTATTCTATTCACAATGATGTTCAATTGTTTACAATGAATCGAAAAATTGGAATTCACGTTATGTAGCACAATTCTCAACTGCTTTACTCAAAAATTTGTACTTTTCACAAGGCTGGACATAAATAATTAATCGAACAATTCATGACCCTGGATTCATTTAGCACTTTTCATAGTGTAACTTTCTTGAATAGACCATTCTATTGTCATTTATTAAATATTTTGTGATTTTTGTTAATTTAGATATGTATATCTTATCACATAAAAAAATATATTTGTAATACTTCCAGGTGACTTTATTTTAGCTGATCATTTCTACTCCTTCTCAAGCTTTGATTCTTCCCACATTTTTTTTTAATTATTTTCAATTAGAGATTTGATCAACCTTCGAGAATTTTCTTTGCAATTTGTGTTACCTAAAATTCAAAATAACACTCGACGTTGGACTATCCAAATATTCTGTTGAAAAAAAAAATTTCGAATAAGTACTTATCCGCGTCAGAATTTATTTATTTACTATATTATGAAGAAACACTTTTAATGTACCGAATGTAAAGGTAGTTTTTCAAACTTTATTGTTCAATTCTTTTTATATCTGCCTTTGCAATTACCTTTTCTTCACACGCTATATCTGAGAGCTTATCAGTCATTGGTAAAATACGGATGCAGAGGAAGTCATCGGTGTGTTACACCGAAAAAATCTACGTCTACATTCAACAGAAGCTCGATTATTTGTTTCAGAATAAAGTGTTGGAAAGAACAATGATAAATTATTCGAACAAATAGAAAGAATAACTTATCACGAGCGACGAATAATTGTTACCCGGGAAAAACATTCGACTCGTATGAATTTATTCGAATACCTGTCTTAGAAAAATATTTATCCGAAACCATTCGAATAATGCCCAAGCCCGACAAAAATATTCAAGCTCGCAACCGTTCCCAGCCAGTACCAAAAAAAAAATGTCTATTCCAAATCTCCTCATAGAAACCAACCACCCGAGACGACAACTGACGGAGCGATGAAAGGGATGATTCCATCGAGGAGCTATTTTATCGTAAGTTGTCAGATTTGACTGGTGTCCGCTATTAATTTCTACGTTTGTTACGCGAGCGGGTGGTCGAATTGGTGTCCACCATTTTGTCAGCGGTGCGCCTCATATTAATGTTCCCCTGACACGGAAATGCCACGGCCGGGGGTTCCTTCGACCCGAAGAAGGCGAGCTCAATTTTTTAGTCCAGAGGACACGACTGGTGCGCCTTTATGTGTGTGCGGACATGTCTTTTAGGGTGCTAATGGCGATCGATTATCCTGTGTAACGGCGGCACCGTCTTCCTGCTTTATGCTTGCACCTCCTTTATTCCCGCCTTCACGTTCTTCAAACGTCGTTTTTTGTTTGTATATACCGCAATCGCTCGAACCTATTTGTTGCGGACACCTATTAGGCCTCCGACTAAAGGTGCTCATATTTCAGCCGATCTGCTATGAAACGGACCGGTACGACGGGTTCCACGCAGTCTACTCTACATCAAGGAGGGGAAACGTATGGATTAGGGAATAAAATAAAAAGGTGATTGCCGAGTGAACGTCTGTACAAGACATTCAACTTAAATTTTAAACAACGATTTTAATGTTAATCTAGATGCTTCAGAACGATTCGGAAGCTGTGCTTCGATTTTTATTGCACGAATACGAAATTAAGTGAGCCATTCTTTTTAGCTGTAACGTCATTTTTAAATTGATCTGTGTGTTTTGGAACGATTCATGAGTTGTTCTTCGATTTTACTTATGTATTACAACTTCTACGGTGCAAGTACTACCTTTATTATTGTATGCTTATTACTGAAACCACGTTCAGTAGGACCTCGTTTATATGAACAAGTTAATGCTCGGTGTCTGTTATACGAACGGTTGACTAGAAACGACATAATCAACTTCAGTTTTTCGCATGATATCTTATATTATTCGGACTAATAAGAACAGTTGGCGGGGATAGATAGTGAACCTCTATTATCGGAACTACATACTCGGTTATCCGAACTGCCTTGTCCTCCAACATGTTTGGATAAATGAGGTTCTGTATTACCTTTTAATATTGTTAGATGGAATGAATTGTGTCAATGAAGTATAGTGGATAAGTATTTCTGTTAATCTTGTGCTATGTATTTTTAATGTGTACTAAGTTTTCCATCAATTTTTTACTGCTTTTATGCTTTAGGATACTTTGTTGTTCTGTAACACTGCTTGCGCACGACAAAGCAACTTTACCATTAATTTATAAATGTTAAATTCGTGCACCAGAATTTTGTACGAGATATTATTTGAATTGAAAAGAAAGTTACATGTGTTTCTTTAGCTTATAAACCTGAGCCTTCAGATGCAAGAAAATCCACGAAAGAAACTCCTGTTAAGAAAAAGGATGGCAATCCCAAAAATTTTAACTGCTGCGCTGTTTCCCCAATACAAACTTTAGTTTCTGAACTTGTTTAATATAAGCGGATGACAGTTACTCGGTTTAAAATAACTTTGTAATAACGTTTCAGGATAATTCTACAGAAAATTAACAAGATTACATCTCTCCTTGTTTGTATATAAGATTTTATACTTTGCTTACAATTGTCCCTGTTCTTCGAGGGCACTTAATCTTCTTACAGTTGTACCAACTATTGCAACCTGCATAAAAATAATCTCGCGCTCTATTTTAATTTTACTTTATTCAACGAAGTATCAAAAGCAAACAGAGCTTCTTTGGTAACGTTTAGAAACAACTTTGTAGTAACGTTCCAGGATAATATCACAGAAAATTAACCCTTTGCATACGGTTCACGAGATATCTCGTATATAGCAAACCGAACTTTGTGGCCGGCTTACGAGATACATATCTCGATTTAATGTTCTTTCGATTTAATCGACAACTCAACGAATTAAAAATAGGTTTTCTTGTTACGTTACTAGGGCCAGGAAACCCTGCGTATTTTATAACAATTGGTCAGCGAAATAAATGAAGGTTATAATTCCGAAAAAGTAGCAAACAATCGGTTGTTTACAAAGTGTTTTATCGTTGTACAATATTTTGTTACATGAAAGGTCGCGTTTTAGTTTGTTAGGATACAGGATTTTTATTTATTTCACGAAAAAGTCCCTAGTTCTCAAAAAGTAGCAAAACGTCTCAAATAAATAAAGAAAATAAAGGTCAAGATGAATTATTATTTGATGATTTACCGGATGCACCAAGTAACACTTCATACGAAAATGAACCTAAAAGAAAGCCGGCATAATAAATAGATATATACATAAAATATATAGTAATATTTAAGAATACTTTGTAAATGTGAATTAAAAGGGTGCGTATAGGCATGGTATAAATTTTTTGTGGAGCGCTGAAAAATGTACGGGTCCTAGAAACGCGTTTAGCGACCAGAGCGTCGTGCGCAAAGTGTTAACAAGATTACATCTCTATTTGTTTGCAAACGATTATATACTTTGCTTACATTATTATCCCTATTTCTCGTGGTCGCTTGATCCACTTGCTATTTCCACCTGCATAAAAATAATCCCGTAGCACTGTTTTATTTTACTCAACCAAGCAGCAAAGTCAAACAGAGCAGTCTATATAAAGTGATGTCAGAAAGACAGAGAAACACACTTTGGCAATCGGTTTAAATAAAAGTTATTGCGAATTATGCCGTTACTTCTCCAGTGAAATCGAACGCATCCTAAGCTGTTCGCCTTAATACGGGCGTATGGCGAATCAATGAAACGGATTGGAGAGGATTGTGCGGAACAAAATATTTATTTCCGGTCGCGGTGTGAAGAATTCGGGAAACATACCGCTGTAGGTACACCTTGATACCTGACGTCCCTAAGAGGATTACGTATTACTCGCGAATTCGAGGCGAAGGCTAAATGGTTCGTCTCCTCCAGCCTAAAACTTAAGGAGATTAAAAGTTAACCTAACCCTGTCCCGTTCTCCATCGCCGGGAGAGACTCAAAGTAGATTAGCGGTAAGTTCGGTATAACATTACCCTGGCTCTCGCTGATCCTGTTACATCCTGCCTGGAATTAAAAATATTGTCATCCTGCAGGATTATACCCACGGATAATATCTCAAGCCTTGTCAAACATAAATGAAAGTTTCGTCGAATCTTGGTCGCAGCTTGACACTCGTAACGGTAGTCGCGTCATCCCGCGATCAACGTTTCTTTAGAAAAATTATGTAGATTCACGTTTTCATCGAATTCTCCTCTCTCGATCGAGTGCGACAGCGCGGAAATGGTGGACACTGGAAATGTTAATCGTCTTTCTGTTCGAATAAAACACCACTGTTATAGGCATGCGTGAAAGCCAATTTTAAAGGTGAGGAAGAAGTTGCGCGATTGATTAACACGTTTGCTACCTCGAAGGGGAAGAACGTTCATCGCAGAACGTGCTTCGTTCTTTGTACTTTTGCACAATTTGCTTCAGATGCTCAGTTATGCAGGTACATTTAAAATGGAGTGGATAGAAATAATAAGAATATGTATGTGTGACTTCGACCATCAATTGGTGCATCGAACATGCAGCCATATGCGGTGCTGATAACGAACGTGTTAATACGTCAATGACTTGCGATGATTTTTGACAGAACAGTGTACACGGATAAATTGAGATACAGGTGTCAAATGTAAAGAAATATGGGGGGTTCATTAGCCAATCGGCGTAAGTCCATTAGGAAATGAAGAAATGAAAATACTATTAAAAAAGGTTTTTATAAATTACTTGGAAGAAAATGACAATTTTAGTACCGTCGTCTATTGCTTACGTGTGAAAATAGTGACTTAATTAAACGATAAAGGGGTTTTTTAACTACTACACTCATGTTGAGGGAAAGTTGGACTTAAACTGATTGGCTTCTGAGCCCTCCATATATTGCAATAATAATAATGCAGTTTGCATAAACCCAAACTACGATGTCAAATACATGCTTTCGTACGTTCACGAAAATTAGGCATGACTGCTTCCAAGTAATGCCGGAATCGGCATTGTACCTGTATTATTTGTTTTGCTTTAATATAGCTATGCTGTAGCAGCGAATACGCGATGATTAATGACGTAGTTATTCGTGGCTGGCGAAACTGCACTTTATAGCAAACTGAGAGGAACTGTTAATGTATGCCAAACTCCCATTAGATTATTATGGTAATGCATCGAAATTTATCATAATCCAGTGACCCATCCTGTATAAGATGTCAACATTAAAATAGGTGCAATTATTTAAGGGAATACGTATCGTTATTATTTCACTAAAGTATTTTAAGTGTAAATGCGTGTGCACTTAATAACTGAAAGCTTATAAAACTTATTATAAATGGAACAAGTAATAATTACATCTCACCTTCGATATATGTCATTGGTATTTATCACAGAAAGAAAATTGCATTTTTATTCTCATATTGTAATTTAGACAGAACTATTTATATACTCTAATTATTTATATTCCCAACTGTTCGAATTCATAAACGAACAGTCACGCGTAAGCTCACTAAATTTGAAAAAGAGAGTAGCATCAGGAGAAACACGACGTTATCTAATGCTCCTGTTCAAACATTCTTGACAAATTAATTTGATGCCAGAATCATTTCAAGGAAAGAATTCGATCGTTTTAATAGATAATTTATAGTTGTTCTTCTTTGGTAACGCCAGTACTTTCTAACCGCTCGCTATCAGACATTGTAGGTAATTGTTTTGTCTGAAAGGTACCGTTCATTAATAGGACCACAACCACCTGTCAAAGTTTCAATAGTACCTGCTACCTAACTGTAACTTAATCACACCTTGCTCCGATCCGTTCGAATTCATTCCCCGTTCTTTCACACTTCTCCTCCTGATGATGCTGAATATTTTCACCTTAGAGCAGAGCAACGTCATTCTCTTCTCAAATATAACAAAACATACGCCAATGTGTGTACACGTTCGACGTTCCAGACAGGCGCATAGAAAGTCGTGGACCAAATACAAATGACCAATTTAATAGTACACTACTGGAACGACGCGTCATCTTATGATTAAAAAATAATTTTAACAAATTTTATACGACACATTCTTTATATATTGTACGAATTAAATGGGAGTAATGGATCTCAGGTCTATGGACACAACTTGTTGACTAAAAATAAAAGAATAGTCGCCTTGTCATGCTATATACAATTTCTCTACACTCTATAAATAAAACAGATGAGAGGACTTCAGGTTCAAGGACAAGTAAAATAGCTCAATTACTAAAAATTAAAGAACAGTCGTCTATTTTTGCATTTCATCAAACTTGCTAACTTAATAATGTACTATAGCAACGACGAGTCATGGCATTATTGAAAAATAATGTTAAGGAATTCAATATGTACAGGGTGTCTGAGGTTTCTCCGAATAAACGTTGTCAGTGTATTCTGTGCACGAAAATCGTAAAAAAGGTGTTATATGAAAGTCGACCAGCAAGGCTTTATTACAACGTTGTAACATAAATGGTAAAACCGCTTAATTTTCCTGCTTAAAGTGACGTCCGCCTACGCGGATGCAAGTCTGACACCGCTGTGGCACGCCGTCTGCGTCACGGCAAATTTCTCGACGATTTCTATTAGTCCCTGCCACTGCATCCTTAATTAGTTGTACCATGGTATCACGTGTAGCTATATATTTCGATTGTATAAACTAAGGATGGATTTCTCGAACCGTCGAAACCTCGAAACCCCTTTGGAACTCGAGAAAGTATCTTTGCACTTTTTTCGTGTTTCGAAACATTCGACACTCAAACAAGAAAAGGTGTCAAATTAACGGTTGAAGAATTGTTTATAGCATTCACAGGGAATGTTCGATTCGCGTGTATCCCAAGTATTCGATGGTAGATTTCGAGATCGCGATACTCGGCGATCGGTTTTTGGTGTTTAGAATATAAATAGCGATCGATCATGTAAAATTTATTGTTGACTTCAAACATGTCTGACAACAAGATATTCCTCTTACCAAATAAAATCAGCACTTCAAGCTTCGGAAATTTCGAGTTTCGAAAGTTTCGAGACTATCGAAACCTTACAAAGTTTCGTTCTTGAGTTTCGAGAACTTAAACATTAGTTTCGAACTGTTGAAGATATCGATGGTAAATTAGAAAACTTCAACACACCACAAGTATACTAATAAGTAAGGAGTAGGGAGATTTTTCTGGGAACTCAGGTGTTTATAACTATGCGTGCAGAGCGACATACGACACACAAAGGGAAGAAGGAGGAGAAAGGTGCAACAAGCGTGCGTTGTCTAAAGTAATTTTTCTGTTCTTTGTATTTACTTATATATTCAATAAATCTTTTTGTTTACTTATATTCCTTTAAATAAATAACCATACCACGAGCCCATCCCTAGTATAAACCTTTTCTGTTAATGTTCCCCGAAAATAAGAATCTAAATGCGTAATGTCAGGTGGTCCAAGGTGGCCAAGCAACTGTTGTCCTTCGCGCATGAGCCGGAAAATTAGTCGATCTTTCAATTTACGTTACAACTTTGCAACAAAGACTTACTGCTCAGCTTTCATATAACATTTTTGTCTTGTTTTCGTGCACAGAACACACTGACAACGTTTGTTCCGTACAATTTCCCTACATTCCACGAATAAGACGCAAGAAACGAATTTCAGATTCAGGGAAACTAGCTCAGTGGCCGAGAATTGAAGGAAGGGCGTCTTTCCCCGCACTTCAACGACGGAACCCTTTGAATGCTCATTGTTAGTCATACGCCTCGCTCTGTATCACATAGTGATCCAGACGCTGATCCATCAAGTGCGCTGGATCTTCGAACGAAGTGGACGGGGAGGCGTAAGATGGGCGGACGAATACTTAGAAAATATAATGGGTTATCCCACGAGACATCGTACGCGGACAAGATTGGTTACACCTCCGATTCGCGGGTGTCTATTCACTTCCGGAACCCGCCTACGGTGCCAATGCCAAAACAACCCTGACACTATTGTCCTTCGACGTCGCGTCACAGTGATTGATGAATCTGTTGCGCGTCTGCGACATCCTTGGACGAATTACAGATTTTTCCGAAAAAAAGGTAACTGAAGTCTTGTAAGCATTAAAATAGTACTGATTCCATACAAATTTCCTTCACTTCATGGTTAATGTAATCCTCGAAGCTACCTACAGCAACAAATTTTACCCTTCCTCGTGAAGTCCAGAGACACCTTGCTTGTCAATCACATTAGAGTAAGGTGACAAATTTTTACGTTTCACTGGTAATATAATTGAGCACGAATTAAAGAATACGATTATTAAGTTGTAATATTAATTTTTTGTTATGAATTGAAGATCGTGGATTAATTGTGTGAAAGTATGTAATACCTAAAAGATGACTCGTTTAATTCACAGCTCGTCATAATCAACTGGAGAGAAAGAAAGGATAGTAACGTGTTATTATGTTATAATGACGGCGTCATGAATTGGGTAACAAATTGCTACATAATGACAGGTGAAAGTTTAGTTTATATTTGAATTCTAAACAAACCTTGTCATGTAATTGCAGCTATCTCGTCTGATTATTTATAGGAAAAATGAAATTCTAATAACCGTAAGTAAACAATAATCGACTGGAAATCAAGTAGTAATAAAGAAATATATTAATTAGAAGTAGCTGAATATTTCAGTCCTTGTTCTCCTAATTTAGAAGAACAATTATTCCCCAGCAACAGTTTATTATACAGCATGCTCACAGAATTTTCGTCTTCGAAAAAATCAAACGTCCATCCTCGTGACGAGGATAACATATTCTACAGCTTCTAGTTTATAAAACAAATTACTGAGACGCAATAGTTTGAACAGTATCAAATCTTAACATTTACAAAAACGAACAGAAATAGTTTTGGACAAATCGAACAGATTACGCATACATAACGAAAGTTCAGTTCCTATTTTCTCAAAAGCACCTGAGAAAAAGCATCTCACATTTCACGAGGAAACACACCTCCCTCCCAATTGCTAGAGTATAGAGCATCTTCCCTCATCCTCCTTGCGATATTTCGATATCCTTGCGATAATTTATATAAAGTCATGTTTCGCTATATTTGCAGGAATATTTTTGCCGGCCAAGTAGCGGACAGTTGTTGGCGATGAAATTGTGTCACCAAAGGGGCTGAATAGAGAGGTGCCAGTGAGTTCAGTTGGCCAGCCCTCGAGAGAATTAGTTGGTATCGGATTCACAGCGAAACTTCCCTCGGGATGGCAGAGTTCTCTCGAAGGACCGGCTGTCCAGGACACGGAATAAGAGTCCAGCCTCCTGGGCCGTGCCCTCCTCAGTTTGTCCTTGTGGCGGATTGTAGCGCGAAAACGGCGCGAACAATTCGAAAAGGCAGAGGCCCGGCAATGATCGAGGATGATGTATTGATTTTCGTTCGTGCCACGCGCTCGCTTCCAGCAATGCGAGGGCACGGTTTTGAAAACTTTGAAAACTTATTCGTGCGCCTCGTACTTCTCCTCCTCCTTCGTTTTGCAGATATTCGAAATCCATAATCTGAATCTGACAAAGAATCCCAAGGGGTGCATCGATCGACGGGTCGACCGCGACTCTGGACGTGTCTAGTTGACGTGCTGTATTTTTGCAAAGGATCTGCGATAGAACTGTCTGTATCCAAGAATTTCGTTAAACGTTCATGGCAAATGTATTTTAATTGGATTTAATATTGGATGTTTACTTTGGGAGTTATCTTAAATCAATAACGTTCGATAACTATCGATAATCATAGTTCGAGTGTATGTGATATTTTTATTATTTTATTTAAACACAAGAACTTGTGTTTTCTTCGTATAGGGAAAGTGCGGGACAGGTTGGGAAATATAGAACTACATTGATAATAATTATGTGGAATAAAATTCCTTTTACATACATGATTTGTTTACAGTTAGACCGAATTATTACAAAGTGGTGAGCGTTCCACCTTCCGACGCAGGTAGTTTACAATTTTTTAAATAGACCAGTTTGTTCCAAAAAATTATTTATATTGTTTTCGTATTTATCGTCGTTTAGACCGATTTCAATATCTGATGGTAATTTTAGTGTTTCTTGAAACGACCTTGTGAAGGGGCATTTCGGCATTATGTGTTTGAATGATACATAGTTGTTCGTTGCAGCTATTGCATACTGATGAATCCATTTTTGATAGTAAATGGTCGTGTGTCAATTCGATGTAACCTATCCTTGGTATGTGAACACTAGAATGTCTCTTGAATTTGAGTTTGCATCAGCCAACGATATAAATGTCACAATAAATATTGATTTATTAATTGGGAAGAAGTTTTGGATTTACAATTTGGGAGGAACTCTTTGGAATAATAGCGGGAAGGTTGCATTTTGTTTGGTCAACTATTTCTCCCACATAGCTCCACGTACAACTTGCTAAAAAATTAAGCCACTTACGACCATAAATTCGCTTTGTGTTTTGGGTTTACTTTTTCCACGTAGAATCAACTGAGCCCAATTCTATGAAATATCCTCTTCTTGACTACAGAAATTAAGCAGACAGTCGTTTAAACTTTCAACACAGATAATGATATATTTAAGAATTAACTTCATCTCAATTTGTTCACGTATGAAATGAAAAATATACCAAACTTCCCAAATCACTTCCTCGTCCATTATATGCATAATAGTTGTATTACATTATATAATATTATGCAATAGTTTGGCTGGGACCTGGAATATTCGTGAAAACTTTATATTAATTATAATGGTAAAAATATAAATTAAACATCTATTATTGTAGGTATTATACATTCGTCATATAAAAAGTATCAACTATTTCGTAAAAATCTAACTGACAATAACTTGACTGCGAAATAATCAAATTATCTTCCCAGGAATTTATTCCTTGATGCCATTACAATTGCGTGCAAAATTTCTGTTCTATCATTAAAACTAAAAGAGATATTTGAGTGACCTGTTTCCAGCGAGACACTCTATATGCTTGGAAATTATATAACACTCTTCAGATTTTGGAGCAGCCGATGTGCACTATCCGTATATAAACGTATACTGTACAAAAAGAAAATGAAAAAGAAATCATCCATAAAAATTCTTTCATTATTCAATTTATTAATAAACTCAGAAGTAAAAGTACATTTATAACAGACATTACAAATAACAGGGAGGGGGGATCAATCATTCAAGCCGCCGCGACGTCGCTATAAAAGATACGTTCGGGGAAACGTAAAATCAGGTAGCTGAAAGGTGAAAGAAACCCTTCAAAAATTTGTTATCGAAAAACGGTTCGACCTTCGACATCAATGGGTTACAAAATTGACCTTAAATGTAGTTTGGGTTCACAGGGGAGAGCACGTAATGTTCTCCAAAAATTGGTGGGACGGCCGTATCAGGTAACCCGTACACCTGAATAACGTTCTATAGAGTAGAAAATAAATTGGAGAAAAAAAATTCAATTGCGAGACCAGTCAACCGTTTGATTACACGTAATGATCGACATTTGATTCCGGAATAACCGCGGATAGCGTTACATAGGCCGGGTAGACGAAGAGCCCTTCAGCTTTTGTACATATTGATTTATGAAACTTTCCAACCGAAATAATTTCTGCGAAATTTTTTTCCCCACTGAAATGACGAAAGTTGCAACAACCACCGCGTTAGAAATAAAATAAATCGACGGAAAAACGACAGGATTTAATTGTTTTTTTTAATTATACCTGACAGAAAGTTCTATTGAAATACAATTGTCCTGTGTGCACCGATGATTGACATACTTCATAATTAATTGAACGAACAATAAGAAAGGGATGTGATTAAACATTTTGTTCATTTTAAAAGAACAAAAAATAAATACTTAAGTAGGGGATACACGATTATCGTGACGTGTTTTTAAAATAATAAACTACTTTATAATTGCAAGGTCCTTTTACTATCATTTAAAAATAATGTCGAACAAAATTGAATGGTAGAGTTAAAGTTGACGAGTCTTAAAAATATCATTTTACTATTTTATGTTATAGTGTAAACATGATTTTTGCACTTAACATATTGTTTCAAACACGAAGACTGGGAAACTGTATTTTCATAGTTAACTATCTATTCTTGATGAAAATAAAAACCATATTTAGGTACCTACATTTAATTTCACGTTTGAAAAGATTTTTAACAGTTTATTGTAAGAGGAGGACTTGTAACCGTAAATTTGCAATAAGTCGTAGGATACAACAAACATATTATTTTCAACAGAATGATACTCCTGCAAAATGCTTTGGCAAATAATTAAAGAAAATCAATTAAAGTTTATCAAATATAAATGTCCAATATGGAACTTCAAAATTTATGATACCTACAACTGCAATACTGCGCCAAATAATTAAGTAAAGTTAGTTGAGATTTACAAAACGCAGGTGTCAAGTATGAGACTTCTAAGTTACAAGAGTATACATATGGTCGATTAAAACTTACAAAAATGCGTTTCGATAGAAAAATAGTTGATTGAAAAGATACGAAAGTCACTCATGCGAGATCCAAAGCTTTCCATTAAACTTTCCTTGGTCCTCGTCCTCCTTGTACCAAAGAAACACAATCCAGCCTCGCGCTCCGCGTAAAACTCTGTTCTTAAATTCAAGAATATGCATTACGAAACATAAACAACGTGAACAGACCGAAACGAAACGCGTACAGCGTGCACTGTCGTTAGAAAATGCGAAACAGGGGTAATGTTACCAAGTCGGACACCGGTGGAGGGATCCGAGGAGTCGTTCGAGGAAAGGAAAGCGGTCAAAATGAAAGAATCTGGCTGACATTTTTTCAAGAATTCACAGTTACCCGGTAGCACCCTGAGACTTTCAAGAACAATGGCCACTCTGATGATGACAAACGTCTTGTAACACGATACACGACCATATGCCGTCAGAAACTACCCCCTGGCATTAATCGCGATACAGCGAAGCGTCTGTACACATATACGTACAACCGTACAGCAACCTTGCGGCCAATAACGAAACGAAACAACATCATCGGGCAACAAAGGAGGCCGTGACCCGAAACCCTCCAGCTCGATACAAATGTGCAGATATGCAGGGTTATAGAGTTACACAACGGGACCGAAGCCCTCGAGGGATGGAAAGGGCATGGCTCCTTAGCAATCGAATTTTTATAATCTCAATACGCTTTGTTGCGGTGATAATTTGATATTCACCAGTGTTTCGATCAAATTCGGCCAATTTCGTGAAATTGCGCAGAGAAAATGATTAGAGCAATAGTTTTTATTTGGATTGTGTGCGTGCATTATGTTTAAAGGCGAAGAAAAATATATGCTTTCAGATAATTTAGCTTAATTTTGGAATTAACAGGGTGCCTAAAGTGTTTATGATTTACTATATTGCTTCCAATTATTTTCTAATCGTCTCTGTATAGCAGACCTAGTTTGCCATATATATTTTTTGGGGTCATATTGAGTGAAATACAAAAATATTTATTTTCCCAATAATTAATGGGGGTGTTTATAGTGAAGATATTAAATTCTCTAGCTCGTTGAAGAATTTTAATGTGTCGTTAAACAGAAGCTAAAAATCTCTAAAATACTATTTAAAGCTCCTTCGACTACAAAGAGATTAAGGGCAAGAAAAGTCAAAAAATTTAATTGCGAGATTATGCTCGCAAATGTAATGTAGAAAAGAAATACTTAACAAGAACCAAATTAAAAATCAACCTCAGGAGATATTATTTATAATTTATACATTGCACAAAGCTTATTATAATATCTGTCTCCAAAATGATTATCTACCTTAAATTTTCCTGTGCACAGAAATCACTTTATTGCAACAATGAATCACGGTGGCAACTACAAGCAGCACTTGCTGATCAATTGTTAAGTTTCACTTAACCCTTGCTTCATGGGATATTGATCTTTCCTCGTCGAGAAACAGCAGATAATCATTTGAAACACTTACTGTAACCCACTAACGTTGATAACATAATTTCCCTGAATAAATATGACAGGAATACACACATCAACAAGTAATAGGATACCTACTCTATTTATTTTCTATAATATCTGCTGCATCTCGGGTAATAAGCTGCTAAAAGCCCTTTTATCCACTTTTACCCACGTTTCATGTCAATATTTTAATCATCTGTTGACCACATTAGCAACAACTTCTCCTTCACAAACGCGATACGTCCAAAATGTACGTACGCTTATTAAAACCTCCCCCCAAAAAATGGACGAGCAATTAAAACCGGTTGATCAAATATTCCGGCAACTGAAATTTTGCTGTCAACACTTTCGAAACGAGTATGGAACAACACAGCTGGATTTCGACAAATAATTATGTCCAAATATCTTTTGGTAGCCGCGAATGGCAGTGGGTAGTCAAAGGAAGAGGATGTGGCTGTCCGACGAAAGGCTTTTTCAAACGAACTTGTCAGCTACGTCGGAGGGCAGCTGTGGCGGCTCGATCACATTAAATGTATAATTATCGAGTCGTTAAGGAGTGTATTCTGACAGCAGACAGGCAGGCTCGCTAATTAATAAATTGCTTTTTTTGCTCGAGCATGCTCGCTACATCTGTCAAAACGTGATCAATAAAAAATACTTTCTCGCCTCGGTCAATTTATCTCTCGTCTTCTGACACGGTTTGCTCGCCGCTAACGTCGCGTCGTTCCGTTCAATTCTCGGCGTTTCGTTATACTAATTAAACGACACCGTTTCCTATTTAATTGCCAGTCGTTGGAGCAGGAGCATCGTTCCGAATGCGTGGAAGTCTTGGCCCGATTGCTTGTAAAATACTGAAACGATGATTCGTCATCGTGGTAAACAAGATGGAAATGTTCAAAAATTTAATGGTTACTTTCTGTCAGGGAGAATTGTTCAAATTTTACCACTTGGAATATTTTGTTATATTTCTTGCCTGGCAGTAATTCGTATGCAAGTTGCTATTGAAAAATGTGCTCCAGCGTTTGAGACGATTGCATGTTTATGAAACGAATAATTCAATTTGTTGTAAGAAGCTTTATGATACAGTGTAAATACAATTGTGCTGCTTCGTCGAAATCGACTGGTTCTAGATTCCTTGCTTTAAAATGATTAATTTAGATAGGTACTGTTGCAGCAATTTACGATGACTTTCAATAAGACAGAATGGCAATTATATATCCTCATTTAACGTGCATTCAACCACTTTCGTGTTCATAAGCCGTCTAACATATACTGTCTAAATAGCACCAAAACCTATCGGCAGTTCTAGTGTTAATATACCAGAACCAGTCATCTCAATCCAAATCACCTTCCCGCCAAATTACAAATCTCAACGACGAAATTAAATCGACCACGCGCATTGTGCTTCGTATTTCAACAGAAAATAAAGATTCGAATCAGCGCGTTACCATTGCCACGGACGAGCACAGCTTTCGCAAACTCTTCGCAATGCGTTTCATCCTCGCAGATGCTCCGTTTGCGGTTAGAAGGGGCACTTGAACAAATAGACTCGCGGCACGTTCGCCATCGTCATCTGCTGCACTCCCGTCCACGAAATACTCAGAAACGAATACAATCGTAGATATGTATTCAGGAAACATTGAAACGCCTGGAAAAGGCTTGGGCCCGTTCACGGTTCGACAGCGTTAGCCTGGATGAAATGGTGCGACAGATAAAAACGACGGAACACCGGGGAAGTTTTCGAAGGTGACCCGTCCTGGGAACGAAGATATAACACGCCAACGCGTTACAGCAGCCCACGAGACGCTTTTGAAGTATTCTCCAAGACCGCTGAAGAGGCGGTAACGGCTGCATTTGTCACGATTAGCCCTTTTAGTCACGGTGACCCGCCATTATGCATGTCCTAAGACGCGCAGCAACGTTCCTATGCTCTTTCGACCAGCACGCTGATCGTCGTTATTAAACCGCGGCCTATGGAACGTTTTCGACGTTACACGATTCCCCCGGGTTCACGCTATATATTTCAACGCGCTGGAATACATACACGTGCCTTAAGCGAAGAAGGCGTTCTATTGCTCGCGCTATGTGCTTACGCGGAAATTAATGCGATGTCCGTAGATTTTTCACACGATCGAATGAACACGTTTCTATCGTATTTCATCGTGTCATAAATCAGCGTATTTCTAGAAACTTAATACAAATATACGCGTATGTAATTGCTTGTAGCTTTAATATTTACCGGTCGCGTCATTCTCTGGCCAGCCTTTGCGACCCAGAATAATTTTCGTCCTAAATTTTCTGCGTGAAAGGGTAGATGTTGAATGTTTGAGGTAGTTATGGGGTAGACGCGTTTGCCTGCTGGTAGAATCGTTTTCTGAAGAAGCGTGCAGGGTTGGTTAGGAACTGTTTAACAAATATATATTGTTAATATTGTTACAGCAATAGCAACACAAGAGATATTGGAATAAGCTGTTTCTCATTTGCATTAATTTGTAATCAAAAAGGCTTCATGGCCCATTATTATTATATTAATGGCTGCACAAAATAATTAACACTATTCTTGTCATCCGAAACTCGAAGCAATAAAATAGCAAAAGTGTAGGGAATATCGTGATGCACACAGTACGTGAATTGGCCACTCGAAAATTTTGCTCAGCGCAAGTTCCTCCGAGGAACAAAAGCGTCAAAATGCAATCGTTCGAGAAATTCAGCAGAAGCTTGTAAAAAGGTTTGACAAGCTGCAAATGTTATTTTAGGCTCGACTACAAAAGCCATTGTATCAAGTGGCCTCAATTCAGTCAAACACAGGGTTTCGTTATGGATTCAAAACAAACCCTTGTCTATCTGTGGAAGTAAAACTCGTGGCTAATCCTTGTGTAACTTAAACTTTTGCTAACGAAAACGACACGTGCGCTTCCTGTAACGACGCCTCTGCGTGTATGCATACAAGACTAACGTTTAAAATACTCGACACATTAATTTAACGCGATACTTGACTCTTAATATTAAATTGCATATTTGTATGGAAACAATAATTGTCAAGAAATGTGAGATGAAAATTCCCAACCTTAGATTGCATCGCAATTGAAGAATATAAGATATATAATAATTATATATACATAGGTAACAAAGGACTGAAACATTATCCATGTACAATAAAATAATTCAATTACCACAGTATAGTATCATCAGAAATGAATTGAACGCAACAAAAACAATCAAAACGAGCAACATACAATTAAAATTAAAAATTGCTTCATTCTCGAATGTGAAACGAAATCCCAAGTATCCAAGCAAATTACCAGACACATTTAACGCGTTCACAAAAGCTTCACGTTCATTAGCCAATGATTTTTCAAATTCTCGTCCTACACGCTACTGTCAAAACCGGTTGCTTCAGAAATACTACCGATATTGATTTGTTTTGTATTCCTTGTTCATAAAACCAACCGGGAAACACGACACCTTGATACATCCACCTAAACGAGACTCGCGCATTGTGATGGCTTATTCGCTCGCAGATTCTCAAAAGGCCGAGTCGCCCATTGTAACATTTTCGAGCATGGAAAAATCGATCGCACAGGGGGGGAAGAAAAGAAGGAAGAAGGAACGTTGGGTCTTCATTATGAAATTACGCAACTGTAAATTGAGCAAATACAACGGTCGTGCCCCTCTTCGGCTTCAGACCTGCATTTTTTTCCCCTGTTCTTCCTTTCCTACCCTCTAGTAATCTAGGTATCGAGTTACGCACTGCCAAAGTAACTCCTATCTGACGAGACATCTATCAGAAGGAAAAGATTCGAGTAGCACTGAATCTTTTTAACAAGGAGCTGCGCTTTCATGACGCAAAACCGGTCAATTTGAATGAAAGATTCGCTGTCAGATAATTTGCCCACCGTTAATACGCCGGCGCGTATCTGGGAAAGCTGGCCAGTTATTTGACAACTGACGGATTATTAAAATGGCTCTTGCGCGGATTTATGTTGGGCATTGTGCGGGGCGAAAGTGGTGGTACAGTTACACCGTAGACAATAGGAAAACTTGTGTCTCGGCGCATGGTGTAGCTGTGAGGAATAAAATAATGTAATTGAATTGCGTGCCTGAATACTTTTTGTTACTGTTAATAACTGTTTAAAACAGCCGGTTAAATAGGTTTTCACTTGAGTGAGTGAATGCATTTAATTAATGTGGAAAATATACCTTACTTTATTTTTATATTCGTAATGTACGAATTTACTACTTTTGCGCTCCACTGTACTGGGGATGAGAGGTAATCAAAGTAAGCAAATTGTTTAAAACAGGCTACATTTCTTTTAGGTTAGATAATAAATCTTCTATAATGTTGTCGACGATAAATTGAAATATATTATCACATATATTTATCAAAAGTTATGTGTCACCAACCATTTACTAACGAAACAAATTTCTTTTTAGTTCTCCTTTTTTTATCTACTTTTAGCAAAACTGATCTAGATTAATATTACAACAATACAATAATGTATATAATATCGAAAGTAGAAAATCAATTCAATCAAAGATGCGCGTATTATAAATAATCATTTCATTATATTTAACAGAATATCCCAGGTATACAGGCTGCACTGTGCAACGGCATCCACGAAAAATATTGTAGTTATCTACGTAGAATTAATTGGATTGTAGTAGCCAATAAAGTGCAATGTTTCAGATTTCTGAAATATTTTATCCTATTAAAGAAAAGGTCACCTTAATTTCTTAAATAGAACCATATATTTTTAATCAATTGAGAAATACACTTTGTTGTTCTGTATACAAACAATTATTAAGCTTTATATATCAAGAAGCAATTAGTTTCGAAAATATTCTCATTTCAATATACATGTACCTAGATACCTATAGGTATTATTATTATTATTATACCTAGATATGCATATAATTGGAAAAAAATTAAAAGTGGTGCATTCGAAGTTTTTTAAACACAGATTTAATCCCTGAGCACCGGACCGAAAGACTCAAAAAGCACCAGGCTTAACATTTATTATAGTATTTGTCCCAACAAATTTGCACAATTTTTAGACAAAGTTACGGTGTCATAAAGTTCGACGAATTTTTACTGATGTTCAACATTAGATTTACCTTACTCGGAATCGTAACATCTAGTAAATTACAAATGATGCTTTACACCTTGGTATCGAAATAGGTGCAGAGAAAAGTGCTCATTGTAACTAACAATAAGAAAAGCCTAAGTGACGCATTCACACTTGAATCTGTATCGCGCCACGCCATTGAGGTCAGATTATCCTGAGCCAGGATTACATAGGTTCTGCTCTCGAGATTGAAGGACATTGTTGAGGTGCCACCTAATTCCAGAAATCCTACATATCGTGGACACTCGCAAATAGCTGTACAATGCTACACATTTACAGGTAATAATGCGTCCAATATTAGGTAATCTTTTATTCCTTTCCTCGTCCAAACGAGGTCGTCTTACAATCTTATTAGTAATAGATACAATCTACAACTAATTGTAATTTGATCTGTGCGCTCGACAACTAACGGATTACCTAAGTGAATTTGGAAGAAAGATCGATTCATATCAATAGTATATTCCATAAATATGGGATCCTCCCATAAGTAATGTTGTTCTCTTACCACAGTTTGAATAATTATCCGTATTTTCTTTAGACAATGTGTCGCTACGAACTTTCTTTCTATACTTTCTTTCTTTCTTTCTATACAGATTCAGTTCAAAGTGTTTGCAAATTGCATCTCCAATTAATATCTTAAACGTAAAAATATGTCAAACACGATTTTCGAAATTTTGAAATGGTATTTCTCTAGTTTGTCTAATTCGTAGGCATCCAAAAATTACCTAAGAAACGAGAAAAGAACAAAAGGTAGTGACCAATGCGTTATAACCGTAATTAAAAATAAATATACGCATCTATGTAGCAATGAATAATAATACACGCGTACGAACTTAATATTGCAATTATTGTACGGAGCAAAGGCTTGTTATTATCTTAAATAAATAATAACATTTCGAATTGAAATTTCGCGCTAAGAAAAAACATTGCTAATCGTACGACCTAAGAATAAAATAGCTACCCTCAGCCGCTGTGCGGTAGGGGAAGGTTCTGTCAAGTTTGTTGTAAAAAGCGGTTACATCAACAAATGGCAGTGATGAGACTGTTGGTAGAAACGATAGGAGATCAACGAGGTTTCGTATGACAGCATTTTGATGCTATTGTCCTGGTAACTAGGAATGACGTGCGAACGCGTCCCCCAGGATTCGTCATAGGATCCTGAGCGACTAATTTATGAATCGGCAGTGTAGGATAGCCTTATTGTTGTATACAATTGTCATCCGCATTCTACCGCTACTGTGACGTGACAATCGGGCCGAGTTTCTTTGTTTGCTTGTTTGTGGCTTGTTCAAAGATCCATCTTCCCCCAACCTGTGGGCAACATATGTATCTCGATACGAAAATGTATCGAATTGTATTTCCTTGGCACTGCCGGCTTTCGTGTGAACTTCAATCTATGAAAACTCGTCAATCACGCGAGCAGTGAATCTCTGTTAGAGTTTCGTTCCTGTAATTGAATTAAGAGGTACGTAGTTGTAAGGAACGATTGAGTTGGATCAGAAAAATAATCTTATAAAAATTGAAATATTTGATTTATATTTTTTTCGAGTAATTAATTCAAATTCTTAAAATAATAAATTAATTATTTTAAATCATAAAGTATTAGCGATTATATAAGGTGATTTATTGCGATGTATTGTAACTTAAACCAAAATGAATCAAATAATAAAAGAACGCGACTAAAATATTTTCTACATATGAAGGTATACGTTGAATATACATAACAAATATCTACGCATAACATACTCTATTAAATATAGCCGTAACATATTTTTAAACATCCGATTCACTTAAAGGAACAATTAATTACTTTTCGAACACCGTCATAATAAGTCTTATCAATTCAACGAGCCCATTAAATATCTTGCAAGACCCACGCAAGTAACACAGAATGGTGTTAAAAAGAGCTGTTTAATAACGCTTAAAAGTAAATGAAATCCCACTCTTCGCGCCAAACCATACTTCTTCATCAGTGAAGGCTACCACCTTTGTATGCATATACATAGAAATATTGTTTTGACAGCGAGTAGAAATTTTCACAAAATCACTCGACCATTTACCGATTGCTCGTTAAATTGACAAAACGATATCAATGGTCGTCCGCGTCGAAAGAAGGATTGCCGTCGAAAATAAATCCACGAATTAAACGGTGAACCGAAGCGGTCGTAAATTAATTGACGCGATAAAAATCATTAATCTTGGTAAAGATATCGATGATGTCGCTATCGTTGGAAAGTAGAAGCAATAAAAATTGCTCCTCCGGTTCCGAATAGGAGTCGGCCGTCGCTGGGCGTTCCAGCGACCCGGTGGATGCCTCATTAATCACACGGTTGGTACCCGATTCTCGCCCGTGTCAAAGATGAAAGAGGGCAGAAATAAAAGATAGAAGCAGATCGTAGGCACGTTTGCGGCAACTAAAAGACGAGCTTCCCTGCGACGGACAATAATAGAGCCGTAACCGTGAGGCCCTGCTAATAGTAATAATGTTAGAATCCGTGTTGTAAGCCGCACGACACGTTGCGGGTATGGCAGAAAGGATCTTGTGTATACATCTATCAACAGGCGGAAATACAGTGGTCCACGGGTTGGTCTAAAGGCCATCACGCGCAGATCGATTCGTCGTTTAGATTTATTGTCGAATCAATTTTATGCGGTATCGAATTAATGTCTTCCCTAGAGTTATTGAGGTAGAGTCCGAGATCGTTGTTCTATATTATTGAGGAGACGTGTGCGAAAGACTCGTGACTTGTGCGAAAATGTAATGCGGAGAAGTTGGAAGAAATTTTGAAAATACAGCAACTGCCAAAGGGTTGTAGCCAAACAGTTATTTTAATATATTAGATCTACCGGAAAGTTTTGTCCGATAATGTAATTTCAAGTTGCACCATATGGACCGTTTATTTTGAAAATGGTGTAAGTCCATTTTTTAAAAAAAAAATGAGATATCGCATAATTTGCAATTGATTTAGTGCAAACTTTTTATTTATAACTAGTAAAAAAACGACAAAAAATGGACTTGCACCACTTTCAGAATAAACGGTCCATATATGGCAGCGTCTTTTTATCATTGTATTTCTACCTATGTGGTAACGATGGAAATTATATCGTTCAGGAAATATTAATAAATGTATTATTTTCTTTGAATACAAAAGCGAACGGAACTTTCCAGTAGATCTATTATTTAGAAGAACCAAATTCTCACAATCAGAATCGCAAGGAAAGTCTTCTTTCTACTGATGAATCGTGAATAATTCAAATTTTGTGTACAAATAGGTCTGCCGGAAAGCTTTGACCGTTTTTTAATTCAAAGAAAACAATACATTTATTAATATTTGCTGAACAATATTATTTCCATCGTTACTAATGTAATTTAAAAGAGCACATATTTTGAAATACAATGGTAAAAAGAGGCAGCCATATAATGATGAAACTTGAGATGGTATTATCAGACAGAACTTTTCGATAGACCTAACATCTTTTATTTACGTCATTTTCGCAAATGACAGCAGATGGTATTTTATAATCTAAAGACAGGCTATACTTGCACAATGAATTGTTGCTATTGAATATCTTCGATATCAGTGATAGGACAAAAGTATACCGTGGCCAAACATTTTCGACAGCCACTGTATTTTGCACCCTATATTTAAATGTGTTATGTCATTATTATATATGTCAATTCCATATATAAATTTGAATGGATAATATTAAATGTGCTAATAAACAATGTGCTATTTTTTACCTCTTTTTGGCACATTTTTCAAAATAATTGTAAAACTTTGTTCTAAAAGGTTAAAAACTCCAACTTAACAGCGTTGATTTTCGTTTAAGATATAAGTAGTCATCAAGCTTTTTTATTACTCAATTACTTTCCATTTACTATTTAACAAATGATAATAGGATGCCGCCGGATCCCACATACATTCAATGAATATACATGGCAATCGAAATGCAATTTCTTTTGACAATTTCTATATATACAGATTTAAAATATTATAAAATATTCAGTTGGAGACCAAGAAAATAACGGCGCTTATTATAATGAATGACTCCATCATTTACGAGAGAAAATTGGGTAAATAAACAATAAAAATTGTGACTGAATTTGCTTTCTTACATTCTGAAAAATGGGTGAATATGTATTTAAAAAACGGGTTCACGGGAGATCCAGAATTTAATTTTGCAGAATGCATTTGCAAAATCGGCAATATAAAGGAAAATAATTTTCCTCTCGTTTTCTTCAGTTATGAGTCCCCCTAAAACGTTCCCCTATATCCCCCCTACAAAATACTCCAGCATAACACGAATCAACATGAAATACGAGTGAAAATATATTCCACCCTTTTCCTCATAGACAATAAATATACCGACGTCTACACAAAATATAATTATCGCCGAGCGTTCCTCCAAATCCCGCGTATCCACGAAAGTTCTACACATCATACCCACGGTATATAATTTCACATTTCCGCGTCCAAAATTCGCACACGTGCTACTCGTGAATGCGTACACACAAGTGAAATGTTCCTTTCGCCGTTGAACGCGCAGAATGTATTGAATGCATTGTGGCGGTGAACTGAATAATGGCTACAGATAGATGGATACGTTTGGAAGAGCAGGGGGTCAGCTTTAGTCTTGTTCGATTAGCATGAAGGAGCAAACAGAAAGCGCCAAATGATTTTTGTTCCGCACACGCGGTACATGGTGCTGTACAATACGAGCGATTGAGCGTAAGGGATGAGAGGTGGATCAGTGTCTGCCCTTCGTGGGGGCAGGAAAGCTCCGATGCTCGGTTTCTGTGTGGTAAACACGTTGTGTTAGCAAAAGTAATGATGGCCCATCGGGCCATTGATTTGTGGCTCCATTAGGTCAGGGCTCGTCGGTTTCACACCTGGCAGGTCTCCACCTCTGGCAAACGTGTACTGCTATCGTTCGATAAATCCAAATTATTTCTCCTTCAACAAATTTCTCTGCATCGAGCCATCGTCGCCGACCCTCTTCTACCTTTCGCGACCGTTGAGTTGACAATCGCGCGTTGCACGTTCATTTTTTATGCGGCGAAGTCGGTCTTCCTTTTTAATTTATTTGGAACTTTCGGGTTGAGCTTCGATTAAGGGAGGAGTACAATCGGGCAGAGATTATTATTGTGATCGAGGTAAAGTTTAGGCACGCGTGAAAATAAAATGCGATGGAGTTGAGATTATTGAAACAGAATTTTGGTGATCCAAGTCTTGCTGAATTCTTTTTTCCCGACGTAGTTTCTGTCAAGCGTTATTGTTTTTATGGGGAGTTCAAATTAATCACCTTTCTTACACTAAACCTTATTCATCCGATTAGAGACGAAGAAAATTAAAAATATGTAAAAATTGCAAAGACTCAATGGTAGCAATCATTTTGCAATGAAATTATCAAAATCTCACGGACATATCATTGTGACAATCGTGAATAATTCACCAGAGGTCTAAATTCCACAAACCTGACCTGCAAAAATTCAAAGCAAGTGTCCGCTTCATTATGTACTTATGGGACATAATGTTCTTAAAAGGAGAGGAAGGGAAAAAAAGAAGAGAAGAAGGAAAGGCACCAGATGCAACTAATTTGAAAAATTCACCGTGACTGCCTTGGAAAGAACCTTCTGTAGACTTTTCATCTAACATATTTCTCTGGCGTTCTTTCGGTACGTGGCCGATCCTACCATCCGGGCCTGGTCTTACACGAATTTTCGACGAGTATTCAAGGAAATTCGTCACTCACCGCGGGAGTCACCATCGGCGATAATCTATTTATTGCGTGCATAATCGCTCTCTTAGAATGTCCACTCTTTTCTTACAGTACGACCTGCCTCGCCGTCTGCATTCGACAATGTGGATCTTGCACAGGCTCTGACATTGAATTTTGCAATGTTGTATGTATTATTGTATACAGCGCGTGAGGAAAGTATTCGAACGGCGGGACGCATAATACTTCAGTATGCATAGTAAGGTGTTGCACGTGAAAAGGCTTAATTCTCAAGCGTTGAAAGGCATTCAAAATTTGGACGATTAATTTTGATGGAAAATCGGATTTACCGCGCGTCGATTTGAAACTAAAAATTACGGAATATCTTCTATGGTTTGCAGTGTATGGTGTATTGAAGTGAATTATGGAAAACTTTTTAATTGAACTGATCTTCTTGTAGGAATTAAAAGAGCGTAACGGAAACTACTCTACATAATATTTATCGATGGAGCCTTTGGAAAATTTG
Organism: Nomada fabriciana; assembly: GCA_907165295.1. Lineage (NCBI taxonomy): Eukaryota > Metazoa > Arthropoda > Insecta > Hymenoptera > Apidae > Nomada > Nomada fabriciana. Next base: position 15,147,177 of record OU015689.1, read on the forward strand.
GCAAGTGAAATTGAAAATCCGCAAAAGAATTGGTTTAATTTGCCATGATTTGATCAATTTTAATTAGGAAAACATGAATTCCGAAAATTATTGGGCTTATTATTAGGATAGTATACCTACTGCAGTACCTGCCACTTTGCTTATATTTTAAACAAGAGTTTGAAGCTTTGACAATTATTGGAAATTCAGTATTACAAATACTATAATGACTAACCACAGCAACCAGAATCATTCATCGTCGTTTTTGTTTACGGGCTATATTTCGTTTCGTCTGCTATAAAAAGTTTTTGCGTGCGTTGATTAAAGTGGAATCTACTTTGAATTAATTTATGTTTTTCACAGAAATAAAGGAGGTAAGTTATTTTACAATAACCGTAGTTCAAAGACATTAATGAAGATTTAAATATATTGCATTTTTGATTATGGTATAATGGTAGAAACTAAATTGTCGTTCTGATAGTACCTAATCAGAAACACTACTTCTGTCTCCGAACACCTGTTACTAAATAGTAAAATGGATTTCAATTACTCCTTCAGGTGCCAAGAACAAAGTCAACGGACGGAAATTAATAATCATTCCGAGGAAAATATGGCAAAAGCTATCAAAGCTCTTAAACGTGATTATTGTAAAATTATATGAATTGTGATCACACTGTCATATTTGACACCTATTGTATATAATTAAAACAAAGAATAGAAATAGGAACTAGCAATAAGTTACGATAAATATTAATTGTTAATCGACATAAAACATACCACAGAAAAAGTGTAAAAGCCTCGGAATGGCAGTTTGTACATAATATAAATATAATTCCATGCTCTGCGTAACAATGATTAGATGTGAAACTGAAATGCGATACAACTACAGAGATTTCATAACACGTATTTTTGGTAAATGCAACTGAACCTCATAGCCATAACATACTGTCACATAAATACTCAATTTATTCACACCCACGCTGGGCCCCCTGAGTCTATCGCAAAAATCCTCCAACGAAGACAAAATCGCTCCTTCGAAAAATCAAAAAATGGACAGGCATGTATTGTATATACACACATCTACAAGTTCCAAATAGAGATATCAAGAATTTTGCCAAACACGAGGGGTGACTGGGAGTCCTTTCTCGATCCCCGTGTCGCCACGGTCTCCCTATAATCCCGTGATGTCTTCTACCTGCGCGTATAGCTGTAGCGGCAGCTGCTCTCTAATTGAATTATCTAGTTTCCAATTCGACGCGGAGATTTCGAGCGAAAGGGCCGACGAAAAGTCATGATGACTAAATATTGAAAAACATGCCAGAGTATTGTCGGCATGGGCCCCTGACTTCTTTCTTCTTGGGGGCGGGGCTGTCGATTTGTGAGTCCCATTGTTTGCGGTGGTGGGTCTTTTATGCTAGATCCAGATGCCTCTAGCGAAACTAGCCACATGGATGGTGGTGGATGTGATACTGTACCAATGATGGGTGGCATGGATGGAATCTGCGGCAGCGATGGTGGTTCAGCTTCCCCACACGGTATTGTCCAGGTAAGGAAAGGTGGCGTGGAGAACAGGATGAAAAATAGCTTTCCACGTATCGGGGGCATTATTTGTCCCGAGTAAAAATCAAATGTGAGTCAAAAGACGCGTTCTTTTTTATTGAAGTAAGAAAAGTCTGAATTATGATACTTTCGGTTACTTGAAATGTTCGGGACTTGGATGGATGCGCAATTGGATACAGTCAGTTAGAAAAAATCTACATACAGTCGCTGAACTTGAAATATTGCTACTTGAATATCAATATTTAATTTAAACATTAATGTATCAAATATTGTATGCTTCTTTTAATATTAGATGTAGTATTTGAATATGAATATTTAAGCAATTGGAGGGTTTGCGTGACAGGGTGGACAATAAATTATTACTTAATTTTGGGCATTGTTAAAGTTTGTCATACTTGGCCGTAAAGTGTTCAAGAAATCCTTGCCCTGTTTGAAATATATGGAATTTGAGGGATGGACTTTTTCAATTAATTGTAGATGGGCACAATTCTGATTGTAGGTGTGCAAGATTAATTTAATTCATATATTTCAATTTCATATTTAAAGTCTTTTAAAGGAAATAATGAAATCTAAGTTCATAATAATTTATATTGATAATTCGAAGCAACTTTTAGTTAGTAGATGAATATGTACCAAATCAGACTTTTATCTAAAATCGTTCTGATTTATAAGAATATAATTCCTGTGAAAAATCCTACAATTTTTGCGGACAAAAATTAGTTGCCTCGCAATTCTGACTCGTTTAAGTTTAATCCTTAAACGCACGATTATCCCAACGCCTATAAAATATTCGAAACTCGTCGATTCGTGTAAAAATAATAAAAGCAAGACGATAGAAATATAGTCCCCAGAAATCGCACCCCAGTTCTTTGGGTCCCTGCATTACCTCACGTACTTCGCAAACAGAACAAAAAATAGAAAACTGATTCAATCATTCCTCCGCGGGGACTGAAGAGCATTTCACACCCAAATCGGCAACGAATGATCCACTATTTGTACAGTAGGTGCACGCTATTCGTACAAATGGAATACAGCGTTCTGCATCCAAGGGTTAAGGCAAAATTCTGCCAGGCCGATGGCGAAACGAAGGAAAGCCGAAGTGCGCAACAATGTAGGCATCAAAAGTAGGTGTTGTTCGTGAAAAGCCGGCAAGGCAGAAACGGCGGGCGGTCGAGCAGCACGGTTGTAAATTACTGATGTTCATTGCGTCACGGTTAAACATCCCGGCACTACGAAGGCACGGTGAAAAAGGAAACTGCCTCGTGGACGCAACGCAGTTTCCTGCCGATCCCTTTCGGATGCCCCGGAACAATGCCGGGCCTGGATCAATAGTCATCTCGTAAACGACAAAGTCGCATTTTTTTTTTTTCCTTTTCCCTCGAAGTCGGTATGCCTCCTTCCGGCGTGCGGAACCGTCGTGCGCTCGAGTTGCTACAAATGGAAACAGATTTTGAGTGACGCCCGTGACGACACGGATAATGCAGTGTCGTAAAACACTAATGTCCTATCATGACGTGAATTTCTGCTCACGATCCTCGGCCTCGGGAACGCGCTTCGTCGACACACTTCTGCCCTGTTACGAATACCGTGGAAAATTCTACGACCGTTGAAATTGTACCGCATAGTTCGCTGAAACGGAGATCATGGATCGTTCCAGTTGCAATTCTTCCTTCCGATTTCGTTTTCGGTGCGGATGAATATTGAGAGCCGCTTTGAAAAGCGGTGGGTTCGTTTCCGGTATCCCTTTACTTTGGGGGTACATAGTTGTTCGTATATTTGCAATACGTTTGCATTTATATGAATTTGGTTAATGTTATTTTTGTGAGGGTGTTAATTCTTGAAGATATTTTAAGTGATTTTGTTGAATCTCGGAAAATCTGCCAGTTACTTTAAAATTAGTTGCCTATTTGTCTCTGTGATTTAGTTGATCTTTATGTTATTACTTTAAGAAAATTGAAATTGATTTGGAGAAAATCGCAGACGCTTGGAAGAATGGCTGTATTAATCTTATAGGAATTGTATGCATTTTTTAGTAGATATTTGTAGTATATTTTGAAAGTTGTATTCTAATAAAGTAAGGAAACCGAAAACATTACCGACAAATATAGGTAAATATACCGGTGTTTCGGCATTTCGGTTTCTATAAAGATTATGAAGTTAGGATGTATTCGTGGGTGATTCTGGAGTGGCCAATTCGAAGTCTATTCATGGTTATCCTTTCTTTTCTATTCATATTGCAACTTGGTAGTTTTAGGTAGAAATTATGGGCTACGTCGTGTATTTTAGTCCTGTTGGTCGTGAGTTATATTCTATTCCATTCATTTTTCGTAGATTTAACGATTGACATTAGGATATCTTGATATGTGACTGGAATGTTGGTTTCATTAGTTCGGTCTGTTGTTGATTCTTTGGCTAGAGTGTCGGCCTTTTCATATCCTTCTATTTCTCGGTGTGATGGGATCCAGGCTATCCTAAACTGGGATCCAGCAAATAACCATCCAACACCTGTTATACGAGGGTAAAATATACCAAAATCAGAGAGTGAAATACGGAATAAATCCATGCACGGCTTTGACCACCCACCGCCACCAGAAAAACACCATTACCTTCCTAAAGGAAACAAAACTATTCGAAAAAATATAAAGTAAAGTCAGTAAGTCGCTAAGGACCCCGAAATCTATGCAACGTAAATGTCTATATTAAAAAAAAGATTATGAAGGTACAACCGAGAAATACCGATATTTTACATTTTGGTGTAAGTCCCTGCTGTGAAGAGTGATTTTGTTCCACCCAGATTTAGATTTTTCGGTATTCGTAATACATGTGCACTGCACGAAGTAAATATCGCGCTGCGTTTTCAGTTGAAACAAATTTTAATCGATCTTGTTGGCTCCAAGAAAAATCATCAGCTCCTTTCACGTTCTCTTCATTGTCTTCCCATTCGTAACAAATTTCTCTTAACGTGCATTTACTTAATCCGCCCGCCTCGATGATTTAATACATATCACTGCCTTCCTATCGCTCCGTGAATTCTCCACCCAGCGTTCCCTCGATCAGTTTCCAAGGCTCGCAACGCGAACGTAGCACGAGAGGTGCGAAATACCAGCGACCCGTCGTCGTGCAGCTCGAGACGTCTTCCGCCTCTCGTGCGTCAGCATGCCCGGAAGCACCGTGCGCGCATCAAGGGTTGAAGCCCACAGAAGATCGGGCGCACCGCCGCTGAATAGATTCCATTTTGATCGGGCAGAGGTGTCGGTAGGTTGGCCGACAGGAAAGAAGGGTGGCTCACGTCGGTGCAAAGATTTTGCGCATTAACAGTGTCGAAGGAAAAAGAGGGTGTCGCCCCGATACCGTCGGTTTTTACGGGTCGAAAGCACGCCGGCTCGGCCATTTATTATTTCCCGCCACGCACCGGCGTGCCAACAATACCGTCCATTGACAATTTCTGTTTCACACACGACGCCGGGCACCGCGACGCTCCGCCCACGATCGAACTACAGAGGGTGCCGACGAGTCTCCGTCGAAGCTGGAAGCTTCTGTCGTTTTCCTTTGCCGGCGCCGATCTTTCGGGGAAAAGATTTCTATTCGGCTTGGCTGCTATACGAGCCAAGTATATGCTATGCGGCTTCTCCCCCGCACGATTCCGATAAATATTTCCATTTCGAGTTTCCTTCTGTTGGGAAACAGGCCGGCCCTGTTTTCTCCCCGTCTCCTTATCGACTATTATGTAAGACAGGCATGAGGGAGATGGACGGCTCGAGTGGTTGCGATATTGGAGTGCAGCTGCGAATGAGTTATTTTCCCTCGTAAGTTAAAGTATCCTGCCCGAAACATTTCATTAATTGCTAGGTTAATAACGCGTTATATGCAGGTGCGGCTATTATCTATCAGAAGATTAAATTTATAGACTGTGACGAATAAGTGGTGGATAGGATATTTTAATTAAGGAGGGCAGAGTGTGATAGATCTGGATGAACATGGGGTACCTACTGAGGTGGGCAAAATTATGGGGCGAAAATGTACAGCAGTAGAAATATTAGTTGCGTCTATTAAGTATTTACGATGCTGTAATGGTTTTGAAAATATTTCGTTCATTTCCGAAGGATTTTCGTGTTGAGTTTTTAATGGAAACGATAGAACATTACGGCCAAAGTAAATGGAAGAAAGAAAATGGTATATTATCCTATGTGTCTTTGCAAATGTGATAGTATATAGACCAGCTTTTTATTGTCTTCGTTTTCAATTATAGTAATTGGATATATTAATGATTTTGTCTCACGAATTTATTATTCTGACAATTAATTTAATAATAATCAGTGTTTAATAATAATTAATTTTTGTATAGTCTGAAACAATATTGCATCGTCCATAATCGAATTACTGTTCTAATAAATGATTCAATTCGCTTAATGTCATCATTGTTTCAACATTTTCTATTTTCTGTACGAAAACATCAGATTCTTCGACAATTACAGGTGTTTTTCGTCCCTCGTCCCGCAATTCTAAAAACTGTAAAAGTTCCAAAGTAAATGTGAAAAAGTAATCCAATAATTGAAATCAAACTTTTTGACATTCTCTTGCAGATATCAGTTATTATTTCAGACTCAAACTTATCTATAAAACAATTTTTCGTTAAAAAAGAAACATTCGACCGACTTCTTTACTCGAGAAATGAAAGTTTGCACATTCAGAGAATATGCTGGACGTTATTTAGTAGAAAGTAATCGAAAAGGAAACAGTTCTATAATGTTTTATAACGGTCATAAAGTTTGACCCCCTTAAAATAAATGAATGCAACGAGGACGGAATAAGTATCAATTAAATGTTGCAAAAACTGTGTTTTATGCTCTCAAGGATTTTGACACAAAAAAAGGAAATAATTATTGGAATAACACAAAAAGGAAATCTCTGTTGCTACAATTTGATTTATTTAAAAATACTTTTCAATTCATACGGTACAGAAATGTAAGGACTCTGTGAGCTCTGTATTATCTTCAAACTTGCTGCCGAAACAACTAAAATATTCTACAAACATTGCAATACATGTGCACTTTAAAGCAATATGGATATTATGTATTATGTATTATGTATAAGACCTATGGAATATATTTATGCTCAATTACTATCCTCCTATTTCTAATTATCAGTTACTCGTATGTAATAACATCCGTACCGTACAAACATTCAATCGTTTTATCAATTAAATCAATTTTTAACCACCACGGCACCGATTAATTCGTAATTCGTATCCACTAAACATTCATAACATCTACGCAATTATCAAAAATATACCAGCAGATTAAAATACAACGACAGACGTTAAAACAATTACATTTCTCGCGTTCCACTCTCATCTGAAACCGGCATAGCATTCGAAACCAATTTACCGTTAATTTTCTATCGCAGAAAATTACGCCGGTAGAAGACTGGGCTTGCAACACGATGACACCGGAAGTGACGCGAGTCAAACACCATTCAAGGGCTGAATCGAGAAGAAAATCGTGGCCTCGTGTCAGCGTGTTGCCGTAACCTCGGAAATAAGCACTCGTCGTAAATCAAGAACACGGCCCGTTACTTTCACGGCATTCTTTTACCCAATCTGGAGTTTCCTTCATGCATTGTGATCGTTTATGATTTGTTTGGTGATAGACGTATTGTCGGTCCTAGTTAATGCATTTATTAGTTTATGGCAGGGGCACCGGTGCCCTGTTTGTAACGCGCGCTAACGCAACAAGGTACCACGCGACACTCGTTGCATGAAATATAGCTCCGATATTTAGACGCTAAAGGATACCTGACTGTGTACCTTGAAGTTAAAATTTCTTGCCCGTAAATCGAGAGGTCGTGTCCCTTAAAATTGCATTCCTGCAATTGTCTCCTTAGTGTCGTTATTTCTGGGGGGAGGAGTGAATGAAATTAATACAATACACTGACGCAGAAGTGTGTTTAATACGAAAATTCCACTTTTCTCCATTATTTAATGATTTGTGTTTATTTTATACAATAGAATAGAATTTTTATTTGCTTTTCGGCCTCACAGCCATGAAAAGTAACTTGCTTTACCTTCTTAATTCTACATTACATTACGTTCTCCTTCATCTGCCTTACGCTACATTTCTTTATTCCTATTTACCTATTATTTATTTATTTTATTTATTTATTTATTTATTGACGGCATACAGCCTTTATCTATAACCTTATCTATTAATTAACCTTATCTAACCTTATCTATAACTATTATCTATAACTCTATACTATACACTAGTTTTTATTTTATTTTTATTTGTTCTCGTTCTCTCTATATCGCATTCAGTGCCATCTATCCCCACTCTTGCCTTCCCTATTGCTCCTTTTGGTATTTATTTTATATTAACGTGACGTTGATTGTTTGCTTACATGTGTTGTTAGAAAGACCAACGAAATTGGTTTTTCACGAACTAGACTAAATTCAGTCCCTAATAAAAGTGGCTTTAAATAATAAATTAATGAAGGAGGAGGAGACAATTTTTGAGTGTATTTTAGAAAGTATTATTTAAAAGTATTATTTATTACTATATAAAGCGTAAGAAGATAACAATCAACGGTGCTGGCTGTTATACGTTGCAATGGAGAAGTCTGTTTTCGTTAAATTTATTTTCGAACTTTTAATATTCTGATTATTTAAAAAATATCTATTGTCTTCCGACAACCGTAATAATTAATCAGATTAATTAGTCTCCCTAAAACATTCTATTAGTAATTCCATTCAACGGTGATCAATATCCTAAGAAACACCCATGCTATTTACCCGTGCTAATTCATGGGCAATCGGTTTTTAAAAAGTTCATGCTAGGAAAAACTGATCGCTTTGAATAATTATATGGATTTGCACATTACAATATACATACCCTATGCATAGAGAGTGCTAACAAATTATTTTCTGTTTGACCCTTGCGTGGGCAACCGAAATGGTCAATAAGTTTCAAGCTTAGTTACTTAAAATATTTTGCATGAATTGTTTTCGTAAAACGTGATTTGACGTAAACGTGTCCAAAGAATGGAGATCCGGAATGGTTTCGCGATATCTTGTCAAGAACATGGAAAAATTATTAAAGGAAAGATAGAAATGGGCACCCGAGTACCAGGCTGCCTGCACAAGGGTTAAATTTATTTATTACTTCGGTCGTACGCCAAAGTTGGTACCTACCCCAGGTCGATATTCTCAAGGGCAGTATTTATTGTCTACTTGTATTACAAATATAGTCGCGTGGTCGTCGCAGATCTATAGCTTCTGACCAACGAATTAGGACCACGTGTAAAAATTTCACTCCTCTAACTATAACGCTGCAACACAAATGACAAATTGTCCTTAGCTGTCCGAATTATTACTAAATGCACGGGCGACCATGTATACATGGCAGCTGATTTATTACTACTGTGAAACTCTACTCTCATGGCCAGGCAATTAGCTAGACTTGTACGCCATGGGAAATGTCTGGAACCTATTCAAATCACTTGTCTACTCATCGCCAGGCACCGCAGTACCCGACTTGAAAACAAATATTGTAGATAAATACTTGGCAAAATAATGAAGACGTAAAGGACATGACAGTGCAGTTTCTTGTTGACGTTAAATAAAAGGATGCAGTCTATAAAAGCATGCAGGTAAGGGTACGAGCTATAGGTGATCAAAGCAAGGGAGTGAAACACAAAATATTAACATTTATATGTGCAGGACCTCAGAAGTTAATAAAATTAATCATTACAGTGTGTTTAGGTCTTTTAATTTTACAGAATTTTACTTAATTTTTCATGGGTACTGTGCTCCTGATGTGATGCCCAAGGGTATAATAGGTACTATTTGAATAGCAATTCTACTGTTATTTATTAAAATACGCTGATAATATATAACATATTACAAAAATTACTCGCGTCATTCTATCAAAAACATTTCTAGGGTGCCTTATGTAATAAAATTGTCAGGTGGCCACCTATAGGCCATCCCTCTACTTTTCTTTACACTTCCAATATTACTCCACCTGCTTACAGCGTTGTTTTAATTTTAATACGAAAATTTAACAGACCTGCGAACAACTTCTCTTCCAAACTTCGTACGGGACCGTTTCAGTTCGACGAACTAAGCAGGTGAAAATATTGAACATTTCTAATCATCCCAATCCGACGACCAAAGCTTGAATTTATCCAACCAGAATAAAGTAAGCAATATAATTTGTTGATTTCCAACGAATAATGGTAGAACGAGGAGAACATTGAACACGCTTCATTTTATGATACCTTATAGTACGTTGCTTTGCCGTGCTTGTTAAACAATGATCCGCAACGAAGCCGAGGGATAAAAGCTTCGCAGAACGTACGAAGAACCCTTGCACCTCGCTCGTGCTAAGCACAATGGCGCCATATTGTGAAAATATTGATTACGATTCGCCAACAATGGAGACAATGCCTTCGACTTCGCTGCCGTGGCGACACTTGAAAAAAAGAGCTTCTTCTCGAGTATGTCTTGTATGCCTCACGGCGTCGTGTTTCGCTGAAGTTGAAATCCCTCCTTGCGTTCAATATATTACAGGTAGTTTGTCGAACGAAGTAAAAATACTTCAAGGCACTTCGACTCTGCTTTTAGTCGTTGGGACGAAAAATATCTTCACCCTAGGACGATGTAACTATTGTTACGGTGAATTGCCTTTAGTCGTGGTCGAATTAATTTTGTGTCGCGAGTTATGTACTGCAGGTTTGAAGTCTGTTATTCTTTTTAACGATGTACACAAATAGTGATTTTTTGTTTGAGGGCAGTGATCTAGAATGTGAAAAGGGTATACTGTAATCTTCATTTTCCAACGTAATTAACGTCTCAAAATTGAAGCTACTAGAAATTGATAAATTCAAATATATAGATTACATTGTTTTGCAATATTTCTTATAAAATATATATTCAAACGTACATTGCTCAATGCTTAATTTAATGCAAATGTAGTTTTCATGCTTACGACTAGGATTCTATATTTTCATTGAACGTACGGGGTTAATCGCATTGACTACTGGAGTCACTTATTTATTAATCAACTGAGTTTCGTCATTTGGGCGTATTAAACATAATGATCAAAGTTTGAATATAAGGGGTTAATATTAAGTTAATTATCGCAGTATGCGGCTTCGCCTTAAAAACTTTGTAAAATTCGGGCAACTAAGGTTATACAAATTATTATCGATTATTATAAACCTTTCATTGACGATTGTTTCTGTCTATGACAGTGCTTGTAAACGTCATCTAACAGTGACACTATTTAAATAATACAACAGTTTATTATTGCGTTGCAAATACTGATACAAAATATCGTACACAGAGTTTGCTGGACGAATTAACCCTTAACTGCTACTATAGGGTCCAGGTATCCCCTGCGTTAAAAAAGTCGTTACAACTTTGCTCTCAATCAACAGATAGCTCAAGGTGTTTCTGTAATCCTCAATTAGACTATGCTTTATAATTAGCCACATTAGCTTTGCAAATAATAGTGTACACGTGTTTTGGAATCTTAAATCAAAAGGTCTAAGAAAACCTACCATCGAGTTACCCTATTTCTATTTCACCATAGCAGTTAAGAGTTAAAGAAGCTTACAAACGAATCCCAACGCGTCTCCGCATTTTTAATTTCTCGAAATCATGCGAAATATTTTATTTTAATTGCAGGGAGACTTTTAATATTACATAATCTATTCACCAACACTTTGAAAATCAATTTTGCCATCCAACATATGTCGCTTATTTTGTCCATGAGAAATCATCCCTTGTTCTGTTGTACCAAGATGTACGCCCCCCCCCCCCCCCCAACCCCCAGCAGTCTAATACAATACAATAGAATTTTCGGAGATGCTCTTTATCAAACGCCCGCTGTGTATTTGCGAGGGAAAAGTTGCAAGATTCGCGGCGACACGACGCGCACAAGTACGTGAGGTATAAAACAGCAACGGCAGCATTTAAATATTTTTCACTCTCGAAAGATCAAACAGATAGGTGGGAGGCTCGCTTCGTGCTCACCAATAAGCCGTCGGGGTACTCGAAGAATTGTTCACGCGGTTGTACGTGTCCAACTTAAATTTGCTGACATGCCTTCGGGCATTCTCGAATGACAGAAAATGGGATGAGAGGAAAGGGCAGACGGAAGTTTTCTAATTGAACGCACAACAGCACGACGTTTATAGTGAAAATAATTGAATCGGTCGGGTCAGAAGCAACGGAGGTAGATTTTGCACTTGGAAATCCGGTTGCACATTGGTCGCGTTCAAGTAATTGTATCGATTGGCTACGAATTATGTACTTTCTCACGGCGCAAATTATTTAATCGCTCTGCCAACCTTTCCGTTGGAATTTCATAAACGAGTTAGAGGAGAGCGGAACCAAATTCTTCAAAATTACTGTACAAGACTAGATGACGGTATGGCGAGAATAGTTGAAGCTTTATACTGGAGGGCTTGTGGGCAAAATATTAAGGCGAAATGAAGTTTGTAAATCTTGATATGAGAATTCGTAGAGCAAAACCTGATTTCATATAAATTATTCATTGCAGCCAAAGGAGAATGCGTCTTGAATGTCAAAGGCTTGCCTCGATTTCCTATGACAGTGAGCAATGAATAATTGCTCGTTATCGAGGACCTCGATAACTCGAACCTTATAACTCGAAACCCTCTATAAGACGAACATTTTCTTAATTCCCTTCCGCTCCGCTGCAAAAACCTTTACAAGTCGAAATAAAACTTGTTTTAACTCGAATTATTGGCCACGTGCCCAGATGCATCATTTCACCTCTGTAACACGAATTTAGAATAGTCAAGCCTCTGCTACTCGAAGTTCACTCCTGTAAGTCGAACTTCTATCGCTGCTATGCCTCTGCAACTCGAAATTTATAACATTGCGTCAGAAATCATTCAATTGATTCCTTCCTTTCAACCGCTAGGATTGTCTCAAAACCTAAAATGACCACGTGCATATCCATGAAAGCTAATCGTTTTTCGGCAATTTTCATAGATAAACAATGTGAGCATACATTTACTCGGAGCAAAATTACAGACTTTTGAATAATAAGATGTCGATACATATATGTATGTATAGTGCCTCAACTTTCGTCTTCTGATTACGTTTATATATGTATACAATAAAATCTTCACATCACGCGACAAAATTTAATTTGCCTGCCTCTCCGTCCTCGCAAGTTCTCCCAAAGTTAACCGTCATACAAAGCCTCTGTAAGTCGAATTTTCGTGTGCTAAACCTCTCTTACTCGAATACTCGATAATACGAAACCTCTATAACTCGAAGTTTGTTTCTCTTCCCTTGAGATTGGAGTTATCGAGGTTCGACTGTACTACTTTTGGTTAACAATTCCTGCGATTGACTCAATTTTGTTGCTTCCTGTATGCATTATAGGTATGCATATAGGTGGCGACATAGGAGTACATAGTACGAAGAATAGTTATAGCCCGCAATATTACATGCCAAAGCGTTTGCCAATTTTACGAAATAACTTTTTGAGTGGCTTATAAACTTTCCTCGTAAAGAATTCTGATGGGAAAACTGGCTACGATGTATGTATACCAATATTTAATATATTATTCAACAGTAGCAGATAATTAAAAAATATGTGTTCAACAAATTGTGTTATCAAACGATCTGAATACTAAAGTGTGGATAATAATTGTGAAAACCGTATAGCGTATCGTTTTGGGAAAGGTAGCAATTATTTTCCTCTTTTTTTATTGAAAATTGTATACACGTGTGTCTTATTATAGTATCTAGTTAATTAAAATGTTGAAAATTATTATATATTATGATTTAAATGTATAATATAATATCCATTACACTGGAATGCACCCATTAATACTGCACAAAGTCTTCGCAAAAGGGTAGCGGGTTGCCTAATTTCAAGGGGCACTCATCATTTCTCGGACTTTATTGTTTGAATTTCTAAATTGCTATAGTTCTATTATTAATAAAGAATACGTGTTTGCACAATTCTGTAAACATTAATTAAAAACAATTACTATTAAGAACGATGTATATTAACACTTAAAGTGAATAGAGCGGATATATCTACTACGCAATGTGGACCATGTGCAAGTTTAAAATATGTCTTTATACAGTTTCCGTGTTTAATTATATACAATTGGCGTCATTATGTATGAAACGAAGCAGTATTGCTTTCGGCTAAATATTTTTCACAAGTTAAAGACAATATAGAGGAGAAGACTTACGAATGTAATATAAAAACCCGCTCCCCATTTAAACCTTTCCGCTTTCTTGGGATCTGTTCCAATTATCTCCGATTCCCCTATTTTACACATATCTATAGCTCAATACTATAAAGCTATATGCGAATAAAAAATAAATGCCAAATTAAAGAAGATGTTCGAGTTGAAAAAGTAAAAGGGGCAGCATTATTTATAGTATTACAGAATCGTATAAAACTTTTTAAAATAAAAACTAACAGCGTTCCTTGCATACATAGATGCCCATAAATTAACGAGAATAATATAACTTAAAAACAAGTTTCAATTAAACGCCTTTTGAAACATAACACAAGGCCCGCTTAGCGAGCGAAGTAAAATGGAAAATTAGTAAGAGAACGGTCCAGATCGACAAATCTGACGTGCTCGTGCAAGAAGGTATGAAACGATCGAGACAGAACGAAGCAGGAAAGACGCATGTATGACTCTTTACGATTCTTTCGACTCAACGAGCCATTACGAAAACGGTCGGCCTCCTCTCCGCCCCAATGCTGACAACAAAACGCCTCTCCGGGGCTGGCGAAATGCTCCTGAATCGAACGAATTTCGAGTTTCGCGGATGTGAACCGTGCAATACCGATCTGTGCCCCGTGTATGTACACACGCGCAACATCACGAGCAAAAGGCGTACGAATGCGCGCACTCGCTCGAGAGACTAAATTGATCGAACCCGTTTTGTTTGTGGTCACTCTTAAAACCTCGTGTGACAAAGAATCGTGCTCCCCCTGCGCCGATATGTTCGTTTCGAGCGTTTTTCTTTTTGCCCGCTTGGCTGTTTCCCCTTTGTTAACTTATGCGTGCTTTCTCGCATTTCGAAAACGTGAGACCATTGTTCCCCCCTCCCCTTCTGCCAGTCAAGTCGTGTTCCCTTTCGTGAAACTTTTAATATTCACCCTCCTTCTCCTCTGCTACCCCTGCTTTTCTACAGGGTGTGCCGCCTAAAACATGTCGCCTAATTATCGTGTCCACTTGTAATCGCGGCGGAAAAACAAATAAACGGCGACGAAATGTGCTGGCCCGTGTTCTTACATGCACGGCCTTCGCAAAAGTATCAGGGGGATGAAATCGGGGTGAGAGAGTGCGTCCAGGTTTAATGGTAGCTTATATTTTCTGTAGAGCAATTGTGTGAAATTCTGTCTAAATTTGTAAAAATGGTTGTTCTTACGACCGTAACTTTGCATCATTTTCTATTCACAAGGTTGATAATTTTATAATTCGCATTTGCAATTAATACAGCGGTTGTGCAATTACAGCAGCTATTTGACGAAACGAAACTTCGAAACGAGCGTTATTATAGGATAATATATTTTATAATTCACGGAATTTCAAATTTTTCCAACGTTTGTTCATAAACAAGCATACAGAAATGAATATTAACAACCCAATAATTTTCACTTATATTAGATGCTCCCCTCCAGTGGCGTAGCTACATATTCAGCGATCTGGAGCAAATAAAATCGGTGCGGCCCACAGTAGGACGACTTTCTTGTAACGTTGGACATCGGGGTAGAAAATAAAATCTTACATTTGAACATTTAACTTGATTGGCGAGAAACTATTAACTTTTTACAATTATGTTCAACAATATTTGTTCATTTTGTCGCACTAGATAATCCAGGGTAAATAAATACCTGGATAAAAAATATATTCTTTCCTTTATTTGTTGGACTGTACCTCTATTTTAGGCCTTCATATTTTGCAAGAATAAGAGTTCCAAAATTTAAAAAAAACTTTAAATTAAAAATAGAGCTTTGTTTCACTATGAGTTCAATTATTTTTGTATATTTATTATGAAATAAATCTTGTATAAACGTTATTTAATTACACAAGTTTCTCCAGGATGTTCTGGAAAAAACTCTTCACGATTATATTCTCGAAACTATGTATAGAGATTATAGTTATTCAAGTACTTTTTGCTTTTACCTGTTTCTTCGTCAGATATTTAATGTATGTCTCATGGTTGCAATATCTAGAGATTCGAATCTAATCTAACAGGGCGTCTTCGTCATATCTCATGTAAAATGACTGGGCATTGGTCTATAACTATTAAGCAAATAAAATATTGTTAAGTTAAAGGAGTAATGGAAGTTTATTTTTATAAATAATGAAGATTTACTACCTACAACTTAGAAATTACATACTCCTCAAGTAAAATGTTGATTAATTGTTAAGTAATTATGTCATTATTTTCATGCGGAAGCAATATACATATAGCGGTACTAACACTGTCATTTTTTCCAAGTAATTTGCAAGCACCTTATTTAAAGGTATTTTTATTTCCTTATTTCCTAATGGACTTATACTGATTGGCTGCTGAACCTTCCATATACGTTTGTGACTATTGTAAATAGTCATCTACCTACTGTACAATTGAGAGCAACATTAAATAATATCAATACCTTTTAATATCATTAACACATTACCACCTTTGGTAACTCGTAGTTATGCTCTTCGGATGACCGTTTATTTGACGAGCATATTACGCATTCAGAAATAATAATTATAATGCTTATCTTATCATGAGTGATTGCCAAACGTCCATTCCGTTTCAGTAATTACTGTTCATCTCAGAGTGTGTACATGTCTCGCAAAAACAATTTCGAAATTGGTGCAGTGTGTCGCATATAGAATTTGCATAAGAAATACAATTTGAGAAAGAAAAAAAACGAAACTCAGTGTTAATATTTATATAACTTTAATATTTCTTCGTAAAATTAATAAGGGGTCTAACGTTGCGAATGATTGTCAAAATAATCTAGCAACTAATATTTTACGAACAAAAAAATGAGCAATAACGATTTGTGGATACGCGATGTGATTACAAGTTACGGATTGATAATCCTTTTTTTCATCTTCCTATCAATATTAATGTGGCGCGCATGGCCGAGTCTACAGAAAAGTGTTTACAAAAATTATTTAACAGGATTCGAAGTGGAGTGCGCAGAACTCACTGTGCCCTACAAGAAACATTTATTTAAATCGTTAGATCATGTCACATCGAACGATACTGTATTGCGATCCATGGGCTGCATACGTCTCCTCGAAATCGGTGTTAAAACTGGTGTGCATTGTATATATACACATGTATGTACATATATTTCAGGCGGTGGTTTGAAGAAGGAAATACATTCGAAAGACTTATTGTGAAATTAGAAGAAACGGCGCAATTAATTTTAAGGCGTTTATCATTTTATCAAAACGAAATTCCTGTGTTAAATATTTTGAACATTATTCTGCAAAATGATGGATTTCTTTCTTTCTTCAAACTAATAAT
Source organism: Nomada fabriciana (assembly GCA_907165295.1). NCBI lineage: Eukaryota > Metazoa > Arthropoda > Insecta > Hymenoptera > Apidae > Nomada > Nomada fabriciana. The sequence continues at coordinate 15,164,266 of OU015689.1, forward strand.
GTTTGTACAGGGAATTTGGGGGGGAGCAATTAATGAAAGTCACCAGATTATATTTTGCACAGTACAAAAGCACGCTACAACAAGCACGACAAATGGACTAGGAACTAAATTCACTATTCCTATTTAAAAATTAGTTTGACTGTTATTCTTATTCTACATAGAACGAGCAATGGTTCGATGTATTTCTCGATAAGTTTTCTTTCAGATTTAGACGTCCCAAGCGTAGGATTTTGTAAAATATTGTTTGTGAAAATATTATGCAAATATCACCATTGCACATTGACTTCCTCATAGTTCATAAATAGAAAATGATTAATCCTAAGACTGATGACGATTGTATTTAAAATAAATGCAATATTAACAGGAATATCGTTATGCAGTACTACTAATGTGCATAGAGCAGATAAATTACTATAAATACGTCCCTTAACGTCAATCCATAGTCAAGAAAAATATTCGTAAAACCATTTTTGAACAATTCACTCGGCTATACATACATAGGTCATACCCTCCTTTCGCATTCAGCTTTAAATTTGTTATTATTATCTGACACACACTACTGGAAATATTCATAGCGTCGCTCATTGTTAAATACAGTGGGGTATCCTATAACGATTTAATTCGTTGCAGAACTTCGTCCGTTATAGCATTTGTTCGTTATAGAATATACTAGACGTATACAAAGTCGAGCCTCTATAACTTGAAAACCTCTATGACGAAAGAGAAGAGCATGCAATCTATTTATTATAAATTTAATTTATTATGTTTAAATTTTATACATTCCACACATAATAAATTAAATTTATAATACATATGTTTTGCTCTTCTCTTTTATCGTAAAGGGTTTCAAGTTTCAATTTTACAGATTCTACATGTGTGCAAAATAAGTAAAATATAAAGAAGGGGAGAGTGATCGCAAAAACTGTTCGGTGTAAGGTCGTTCGATATAGGATACCCCACTGTACTGTACTTGTGATACTGTCACTTCTATTTTATTCAATATTTGTATTAAAGAAATATTGTTACCCGATTTCCTGAACAAAAATTCAGTACAGTTACTTTTAGCCAGAAACAACTTCAATGCCAATCACTTGTTACGTAGGAAGGATTGTTTCCTTCGTTTCGTCTATTATGACCTTATTTGGAAATCGAGAGTGCGTGCAGTCGGGTCTGCAGCCCTCGGCGCGTAACACACTTAACAATCATCATAATATATAATTTGTACATTCTATGTAAATTTGTGGGCAATAAAATTAATATTGCCAGTAGTAATACATATGGGGGCACATCTGAAAATATGTGAAAATATTGCATTTATAGTAATGTGGAACAACATTTTTTCGTATGCTGTACCCCCTTAGCAGAGACGTTCATACGTACTAGTTCAAAAAAATGATGTTAGCTTCTTATTTTGTAAATGAAGAAAATTTACCACTTGGAACGTCTGCACATTTTTCTAAAATATACTTATATATTTTATACAGTATTGTGATATAAATGTGTGCCTCCTTGCGACATTTACTATTTACAATATCAAATACTGTTTAATATTGAATAATTTAATAACTGTGAAAAATAAATACTGTACCATTTCCAAATAGCCATAAGTACCTGACTAATTATAAGTGTTTAACAATAGAAATATTTCATAAAAGAAGGATACTGGGAAACCATCAAATAATTAAAAATTAAAAAATTACAAAATATCAATAAGGTATCATCATTCTGTAGGCAACTGCAGACAAAGTGAAACGAGCCCTCAAATTTTAGCTGTGTAAAATGTTAAATTTATAATGTATATTTTCTGCGCCCAAAATTATAATAAGTCGAGTGTATACTAAAATATTTAGGTGCTTATAATTAATTTTATTCATCTAACAAATATTTTTGTATCTTTTGTATATTTTATAGAAAATTTGGCAAAACCGAAAATTCGTTTCCATTTTTTTTTATCCTTTCTAACTTTACGCTCTCCTGATTCGTGCGTCGAGAACAGTTTGCTCCAATTGCACCACGGTAGCTACGCCACTGACCATAACTACTTACTTATAATGCATCAACTTAATCTAATATCGCTCGAGCGTCGCCGTCTTATGCTGGTCCTAGTATATGCGCATAAAATATTAATGACGGCACAGTCAGAAGCCTTACAATTTTATTTTGTTTTAAATTACATGCCTCTCAACCCGGCTGGAGATATCGATAGTTCATAGACATTATAATTGCATCAATTGCATTATTGTGTACATGTTACTGACAAGGAAGGTTAGGCAACCCGCAGATACCGAAAATTATGAAACTTTGCATACAAGCACAGCATGTCATCCGGAATACAACCCTATATTCCAATCGTGCCATAACTCGGGTTTAAGGGGTGAATTCAGCCCTTAAAAAAAAATGAGGATTTTCTTTTTCGTCATATATCTCAGGAACACTGAGAGATATCGGAAAAAAGTTTAAGTAAAACTTGCACCGTTTTATTGTGTTTATTAAAATGCCTAAAAAATTTGTTGGAAAAATTCGTTCTTTTCGAGTTACCCCTCCCCCCACCCCCTCCGCCCTAAGAAAATATTGTTTACTATTCGTGCTGAAAAACCTCTGGGTATCCTCTTTTCATATCTCTAAATGACATATGTGTTAAATTTTTTTTTTTAATAAACAAAACCATTATTTACGAATATGAAGTCCATTTTTGCACTTTTCTTTAATGAACTGGCCTCACAACGCAATATTTAAATAGTTTACATTTATTTTAAGTTCATTTACATGAAGATTATTCATATTAAATTTAATTGTAACAGTATAACAGTTTTTAGTAATAAAATATGTATTTAAACATTTCCATTCTCTTTTTGTACAATTTTCCATATCGAAGGGTTGTATAAGTAACAAACGACAAAAGTAGTAAAAATCACGATTGGTAATTACTACAAAAATGATATTGCTCGTAGAAATGATCGAAACAGAGGAACTCGCTACACCAGGCATATCGGCGAATAACAGCCGCTCCACAAACATTTCACTACAAATCGGTATCAGAATATAACGATAAGGGGAACACTGTGCAAACATAAATCTTCGAACAATGTCTTGTATTGTCAATAATATTGAAAACCTTGAAATATTAATAATAATATTAATATCCTGTAGATTTCTGTTACTATAGGAATGAAAAGGCTATTCCAAAGTGTAGTATTTGTGGCGTAGCGGCCTTTATGCGATGTGCGTGGTGTGGCGAGTACCTTTGTTTCGAACATTTCTACGAGCAATATCATTTTTGTAGTAATTACCAACCGTGATTTTTACTACTTTTGTCGTTTGTTACTTATACAACCCTTCGATGTGGAAAAATGTACAAAAAGAGAATGGAAATGTTTAAATACATATTTTATTACTAAAAACTGTTATACTGTTACAATTAAATTTAATATGAATAATTTTCATGTAAATGAACTTAAAATAAATGTAAACTATTTAAATATTGCGTTGTGAGGCCAGTTCATTAAAGAAAAGTGCAAAAATGGACTTCAACTTCGTAAATAATGGTTTTGTTTATTAAAAAAAAAATTTAACACATATGTCATTTAGAGATATGAAAAGAGGATACCCAGAGGTTTTTCAGCACGAATAGTAAACAATATTTTCTTAGGGCGGAGGGGGTGGGGGGAGGGGTAACTCGAAAAGAACGAATTTTTCCAACAAATTTTTTAGGCATTTTAATAAACACAATAAAACGGTGCAAGTTTTACTTAAACTTTTTTCCGATATCTCTCAGTGTTCCTGAGATATATGACGAAAAAGAAAATCCTCATTTTTTTTTAAGGGCTGAATTCACCCCTTAAACCCGAGTTATGGCACGATTGGAATATAGGGTTGTATTCCGGATGACATGCTGTGCTTGTATGCAAAGTTTCATAATTTTCGGTATCTGCGGGTTGCCTAACCTTCCTTGTGAGTTCTGTTTGCATGTTACTGAGCCCACACATGAATTAAAGGCTCTTTAGCTTTTTAATTAATAACTAATAGTAGTAATTATTATTATTATCACCTACTGTCACAGTGAATAGTGATACACATGTAAATCCCTACTATTCATTCCACAAAAATAAGAAAACAAATTGGCACTGGGTAGCAACTGGAAAATGCTGTCTAAATAAGCTAAAATATTTTGGACAATCTTGTATATAACTTTAAATGAAGACGATTCAGTACCTGATTCAGTTAGTCCTGGGTTAGATTGTATTCTATATCTATACTTTTTCATCCTTTCTGCTGTAATAATAATTGTCTGTACTAATTAACATGGTTTTAATAAATAAGAGTTACTGTTACCGAAGGTGTTTTAATTTGTTGCAAAATGTTCGAATTGGTCGTGGCTTTGAATTGTAATATTAATACACAAAAATATAAATGAATACAAAATAGTTCTTCGCAATATTTAAGACTTCAATGCCACTTAACATTTGGCACCATTATTATTGTTCTTGGATTTTCGGGGTGGAAAAGGGGGGGTAATATAAAGAAAAAATTCACACAGAAATTTGTAATCACTTATAACTGACAAACGGAACCATCCTAATGCTAACACTTGAGTGCATTTTTCGCTAATGCAATATCATACGAAATATCAATATACATATGTATGAGCCACACGTTAGTCAAATCGGCTAACACCACAAAACAAAAAGTGGAGATAAGTGATTCAATAGTATAAATTATACATTCATTATTAAAGATCCCTTTTAAATAGAAAATCGATTAAACATTATAGAATGTATTATTATCATTACAGACAAACATTATCCTATTTAAATGATTTATATAAACATGTGGAACTAATCGCATTGGCTTCTGAAATGAATCTATTACTTTGTGGCCAAACAAATTTTGGTTATTTCGTGATATTAAACCCAATAATAAGGAAATTTACTATAAATATAAATAGTCCATCAAGCGCTTTGGCGCTCAAATTTGAAAAAATTCAAAAAGCCGAGTTAGCCGATTTGTCTAACGAGCGGCCCATATGGGAATAAAATAAAAATTATACAAAATAAGAGAGTCTGAACGTTACAGGTGAAAATATACAGTTTTATCCAGACAGTACACATTTAATTGGAGTCGATCGAAACTTGAGACTAGCTGAGTATCTGATAAAAGGAAGTCGCTCCTGGCAATTTGCACATATCATTATCGAACGCCTAATAGTTGGCGATGGCAGCTCTTTGAAGGGTGTACCCGCAGGTTGCGTTGATATTGTGGTAACAACAAGATCTTTATGTTCAGTGACATCCAGACAATCGACGCTTAAAGAAATTCACAGAGTCCTAGCAACGGTAATATTATTTAATAATTTATGCTACTTAATGAAATCATGACATCAGGAACAATATACATTGTGGCCGCTAACTCAGGAAACATCGGGAAATGGGATGTAGCTGGTGTGTTTCTAAACAACTTTTTCCTCGACCAAAATGTGGTTTGCAGCTTCGTTTTTGAGTTATTAACGAAAAACACTGGCCAATCAAAGCGGCCGTGTAGCGTGCGCTCAGGTACAACTCTGCGCGGTCGTGATCGGGTGCATCGAGGGGCAGCGTACGGCAAATGAATAATGTGTAATTATTCGTTATTCATGAATGGCAATTTGATTAACAAGTCGTTTAATAACTGTTTCATACTTTTATTAATAGTGAAAAAAGTGTTGGGATGATTCATGTTAGAAAAGGGTAGTTAAATAAACTTACCCTTTCGTTCACGAAGTAACCCGCTTCGGTGGAAGTGGGTCCTTGGCCCTTGGTCATGTCATGGTCGCGAACCAACACATTGACACAGCGACCGAGCGCAATTGAGCTCCCATTGGTCAGTGTTTTTCGTTAATAACTCAAAAACGAAGTTGGAAACCACATTTTGGTCAAGGAAAAAGTGTTTAGAATCACCCCAGCTACGCCCCGTTTCCCGATGTTCCCTGAGTTAGCGGCCACCCTGTATAATATATAATACAGGGACTCACAAATTTGTTCATATAGAACTAAATATTAATTGTTTCGTAAAATATAATTGCGTTTTCTATATACAATCGGATACGAAAAGTTTTCATGAAGTAAACGGAAAGGGTATCGGAAAAGAAATATTTGGATAAACTTTAAATTGACAAAGAATAAGGGTAGACTAGTGGTAGAATGTGACGAATCTGTGAGTAGCTGTAAGTCGATACTTTTGGAAACCGAGTTATGCACCGAATTCCATCATTCAAGTTTAAATACATAAAACAAAAATAGCATAAATCGCGTTATAGGTGTCGTATTTATGGTGATTCCCAATTTGAGACTGTACATGTAGCTTTCTGAATTTTTTTGTAGCTTCAAAATTTATATTAAAATAAAATAGATGGTATTAAATGAATTTTTGTCTGCTTATTCAACGCAAACCATATTACTTAAAATTGGTGCGAAAACAACATTGACCTACAAAAATTAAAACAGAATCAGTGGACATATGTAGGACATACATACATATGTCTGTACACATATTTAGAAAAAGAGATCTGCAATAATTAAATTTGAAATGTAACCAAATAAAATTATCTTCTTCACGTAGGCATACAAGTATATGTAAATAATCAGAAATTTCTTGCTCTTCGTTTCAGGGTGGTCAATACTTGTTCATAGAACACATACCTGAGAACGGAGGAACTTTCGTAAGGTGGTTACAGATAGTGTTGTCTCAAACAAGAATATGGCCGTCACTTTTTGGAGGTTGCCACCTGGATATTAATCCTATTGCGGATATTGAAAATACTGGCTTTGATCACGTCACATGGGACACATTTACTCTCGACGGTTACGTGTCTCAGTTTTTGTATTTCGTTCTCTCGAAGCGACACGTAGTAGGTGTAGCAGTCAAATAATGGAAAAATGGAACGGCCACAAGCAAAAGAAAAATGCGCATGCAATCATTTTAAATTTATTAGTGAACTGTGAAATTAAACGAAAAGTAAGATTCACAAATGAATAGAAATATGCTGAACAGCCCAATTAGGTAAACCAAATACCACATTTACCTAAAGATTATCGCAATACAATGTCCTCAAAATCGTCGCTGTGTATGAAAACATTTCTTTGCATATTGTTAACTTACTTATGCACGAGAAATTACCTGCTGCTCTTATTACTTATACATGTATTACTATTTGTAATGCATCTGGTCTTTATAAACATCGGTATTATAGTGATTTATTATTTGCTTTTCCTCTTACGTTTCCTCTCTTTCTCGCAGGCAATGAAAAATTTGTTGATCACTAATTGACAAAGGTCAATTAACATTTTTAGATTTTTATTTGTAGACGAAGTGGACCAAATATAGGCCAGGGCCTAAATATGGATTAGCTGATGCATATGGTCATTTGAAGTAGTACTTTATTAGTTCCTTGATAGCAGAAATAGTGCGAAAGTATGGGTCAAGTGCAAAAGATTGAAAATAATTGTAATAAAAATAAAATAATTGGGTTAGTAGTAACCAAATAACGGACACTTAAAATATGTATATAAAATCGTTTAATTTAAAACAAACGACATACATGGTGTGCTTTGATTTCGAAACTTAGTCGTGTACACGAGCATGAATAATTGATGAAAACGGAAGAAGTATGATACACGCTCAAGTGTTTGTTTAATTAAGTTTTATGTACATTAAAATCTTTGAACCCATCCGTACTGTGAAAGATATTGAAATAAATTGGGCATTGGCATACATAACAATCGTTGCCCCTCTTGTTTAATACTTTATAAAAAATACATTCTATTTAACGTTTTACACTATTTTAGTGCAAAAGATCCTGAACGTGTACAAATAAGGTGTGATTAAACCTGAAAAATTCAATATGATTTTGTAAATATTTGTTAAAAAAAGGTATGAGCTAGAAAAGATGTGTATTCGAAGACAGTGGATGGAGATATTACAGGTAGATATAAAATATATAATTAGTATAATTAGGAAAAACGTAAAGCAATCGCCCACAATTCTGTGGAAATATCAAAAATGTTGAAATGTAATAAAGTTTAATCGAAACCGTTTGTGAGCCAATTTCGACGTCACACATTGTATTCAAATGTTGGACCGTAAATAGTGCTAATGTAACGCCATATTTGAAGCAAGTACGTGTCTGAAATATTGAAAAGTGGGTAGAATAGAATCAAGACCACCCAAAAACTTCAGAAGAAGCTCGAAAATCATTATAATTATTATGTTATTGTCAATAAAAATATAATTGATTCTTGTTACTTCCATTTATCCCTACGTACAAAAGAAATACACTGTACATTGAATAGCCGTTTCCCACCTCAAGGGCAACTAAATAAAAACAAGTATTTTGTGCAAAAGATGTAAAAAGTTGAAATAAATTTGACATTGAAGCATAATAATTAGACATTTGCTTCCTGGCTAGTATAAGATATATTTTGTATGAAAGTCTTTCTATTTATCATCATTTGAACATAATAATTGCAGTTCAAATAATTATATAATTACAATTGCGTTTACCGATTTAAGATTACTAATCATCGTTTACTAATTTTCAAGTTGTTAATAAAAAATGATAAAAATATTCTGTTGGCCTTATTGATAGTGTACAGAAAATAAATAGCATAAAGATACATGCAACGAAAAAACTGTTTGGTTCAGAAATTAAATTAGTATAAGACATTAACGATAATCTCGAATTTCGTTGCATCAAGAAAGGCGAAATGTTCGCATCATATAAAGTCAATGCACCAACTGCATTTTAATACTCTAATAAACAATAATTAATCGAAACTGTTGATATAGAATAAAGTTATTTTGAATTAGCATATATGTACATATAGTTGAAGAGTCCAGACAAGTTTTCAAAAGAAAATACCCAGTCAGCCAAACCTGTCAGAGCAGATTCTGCTAGCAAATTGTTTAAGCAGAATAACGACAGATTGGATGCAGAATCTGTTAAACCCGGCTCTGGCAGTAAATTGGCGGTAGAAGGGGAAAAAGAGTCGGCGATAGCAGAAATGCAGCAGATACATATAAAACCTAAATGGCTGAAGTTGCCAGATCTGCTTCCAATATGGCAAGTAAGTTCGGTTTACAGAATCTGTTTTCGAAGAGGACGCCAAATGCGGGCACAGATGGAAACCAATTCCGCGCCAGTGTGACAGGCTCTGGCGCCAATCTGTAATCCATTTATAGACAGATGGCTAGCTGGGTAACTAAAAAATTTGTTTTAAGTAGATAATTATCGCCTGATCCTGATCTATAATCATTTGTTAATAACAAGCTGCTAAAAAAATACACGTGATTGGCAAATATAAATCAAAGTATTCTTTAGAAGAAAAAATGATGGTGCCAGCAACGAAGATGAATTTAAAAAATTATTTTCGTACGCATACATTAACACTATTCTTCGCCTTTTATAATTAATTTTCATAGCAAGCTTCTTGTATTTTGTTGAGCGTATGCAGTAAAAATACTTTCAGATCTAAGCCCAAAATACTGCGTGTCATAAAGCTGCATTATTTAATATAAAAATTAAACAATAGACCCGAAATACGCATTTCAGGTAAGAAATTATTGCATTACTTACGCAAAACATATCTTACACTGTTTTCTACAATAATACTCATGCACATTTAAAGGAGCATAGAAGACAATCATATACATAATAATATAGCCCACTTTGAGGAAGTAAACGAACTATAAATTATAAAATGGTATTGTTCATGTACCATTTCCACGTACAACAATATTTAATTATTATACGTAGCACATATCATATTGACGTAGGCCTAAAAATATTTGAAGGTTTAAATTAACGTTGTTGTATGCACTGATTTGTTCACTTTGACCAGTGACCTACGTACCCTTGATTAAACCGATGCAATGAGGTCATGAGAACATGCTAAGCATTAAGAAAACATATGTTTAGAGTACCAAAATAGCTATTTGGGGCGATTTTGGGGATTATAAGACAACTTAAGCCAACCCGCGTGACGTCCAGCATTTTACGAGATGTTTAAATTTACCACCTCGCTATATCGGTTTTATCAAGTAAATTTAGACCAGAAACAAATACTTTATTATAATTTATACCAGTAGATTTCGAGTTAATTAGAAACTTTTTACTGTTTAGTTTCATACAGTGAAATATTAAACCACAGTTAAGTGTTTCTTGTTAAGTTTGTTGTACTGTTGATTAACAGTCGTATAAGCAAACAACGGACGGAATTAAATTCAATTTAAATTAATCAATATAGTCATTTGGGTATCGTGTACATGCATAATTTTAGAAAGAAGGATCTTAGGCGAGTGCGTTCAAATTTTCGCAGCGTTGTAACACTATCGATAACTTATAATAATATAACATATGAAATAACGTAACGAAACATGATTAAACGTGCCGAAACATTTTTATTATCAAACTTAATTATTACTTATAACAATGATTTTATATTTGTATTTTTAGTTTTATATGGAATAACTTAATAATCGCTTAGCCGATATGAAAAAAGATATATTTGTATGAAACCATTAATTATACACACTTGTTTATTTGGATATGTTTGGAACAATACTCTATGATAAATGAAACAATATTATACATGCTACTTTAACTCATTTCGGAACATTCCAGCTTCGGCGAAATTGCAAAATCATTATTTAACTTCTAGAGACTTAGAATTTTTGTCCAACATTATTCATTTCGCCTAATCATAATACTAATCAGAGACGTTAATAAGTTCCCTGTCACGTTTTGTACACTTTTTACACTGCTGCTTAAAACTAAATATCTAAATATAAACTTCTATCACTCATAACTATGTCATTTTCTTATTTACACAAGCCAATTTTACTACAAATGAATACATTTTTCGTTTAAGTTCTTAATCGTCAAATTCTTACCAAATTTATTTGCTTCTGTGCAAATATCAAATTCTTTATACTTTATACAATTATTATTATTTTTATAATTAATTCAACAAATAACGAACTTATGTAAATTAATTTCTATGCCTGCAATTGAATTTAATACAAAAAACGAAAAAAAAGTAATGATCACGATGCTTTTGGTTTCCATTTTACTTGCTTTGTACTCAATTGTAATAATACTCCGGATTACCTTTTGTTAACTATTCTACATCCTCCAATAGCAACATTATTAAATAAACAGTATCAAACTGTGAAAGACTCAGAATCGGAATCAAAGATTTTGGTTTTGAAACATAGCCGCCTTATATTAGATTTGGGTTTGCCTGTAATACTGCCCACATTGGATGACATTGTATTATTACTTACTACTACTCTGCCTGGTGACCAAGATTTTGGAAACTTTGGAGGTGCTATTGCAGTAAAATCTTTTGGCGATTGAGAGTCGTCTGTAGTAGATTCTGAAAACACTTTACTGCTTTTCCATTTTTTTTCAATTTTTCTCAAACGATTAATACTGCTATTACTCGTATTTAGTCTATCACCTTTTTCCTTCTCTACTTTGCTATTGAAATCCTGATTCAATATTTTATAACGCCGCTTTAGTTTCGATTGCTGTACGTCTTCTGGACAATGTACAAGCTTCACGAAATCATTATCATCGTCAGAAAAAAAGATATTATTAGAGTTTGTATTTTTATTATCATAGATATCAGATAGATTATCAGAAGATGATGCAGTATCACTTTTCCATACATTTTTCGTTTTAAATACACCCACATTTATCGTCGAACTTCTTAAACGCATTTTAGGCAATTCGGTCATATCATGGATGTTTTTAATCGTCTTATTTGCCGTAACACACTTATTCTTCTGATTTCTTGTTAATCTTTTCGCATTCATCCTGCTTCCCGTATCACTGGACGAAAGATCAACTTTATTTCCAATCATATCCGCTTTGCTTTTTATATGAACTTTTCTTGCGACTGTTGGTTTCGATTGTAACATATGTTTACCAGTGTGCATAAATAAAGCATCAGACTGAGAACTGTTTGCAGATGAAACAGACAAATTAGTCGCGAAACTGTTTTCAAGCGACACATCAGGGGCACATTTGCAAAATAACAGGGTACTTTGGTCGCTAGCAGTATCTTCATAAACTAAATTAATAATACTTGTCGAAGATTCAGAACAGTGCGATGGAATCATTTCTAAATGCTGATTGTTCTTTACATGAATGTCTTGTGAATGAACAGTGTCAGATAATAAAGCATTTCTACTCTGTGTTTTTATAGCATTGCTACTTTTATATCTACAAATGTCAGCTTCTGTTAATCTTTTTAACCGAACTATTGGACTTAAATTGTCCATATTCATTCTTGAATTAGGAACTGTTTTACACTTGCGCATTTCAAATTCTCTTAGCGTTTCCAATAAGACGACTGGATTTAAAATTTCGTATGTACCGAACGTTTTATTTGATTTGTTGTGTTTCTGAATTCGACGTTTTGAGCGACGGACTGCTGGTTTCGAATTACGTAAATCTGTAGACAACTGGCGCTTAAACCTGTTGTTACGATTTTGACTTACACTCGTTGATCTTTTATACTTTTCAATGTCGATCTTTGATAATCGTTTCAAATATACCACAGGATACAAATCTCGTAACTTTTCGTTATGTGTTACCTTATTGTCCTTCTCTAGATGATCCATTGATGTACTCAATTTGCTCTTTGTCCTCTCAGATCCATTGTTCAATATGTTCGTATTAACACAGTGAAAATTGTCACGTTCTATTAAACTTTTGTCCTCTGTTGAACAATCATTAACACTACCATTTTTAGAATGTTTATCATTAATTTTGCTGAGATTACTCATTGCCATACTAATATCACTAAAATTTTTTCTTTTTTTTGTAGATTTATGTTTATAACTGAAGATACTGAATTGCCTGTCGTTTAGTAGGCTATTACATAAATGAGAATTTTTTCTTTGTCTTTGTTTACATATTTTATACTTTCTTGACTGTTTATAACCAAAGTTTAATGCCGGATGTAAATATCGTTCTGACTTAGGTATTATATGTTTATTACTAGTCTTCATGTTCAATAGATCGACAGGTGAATCTCTGCCAGTGTATAACTTCTTACGATTTCTATTTGTTAAAGTACTATCCTGCGACGACGTAATTTCGTTTTCGAAGTAACTTTGTTTGATTGGTGATAATTGAATATTTCCCAAACTAGGTGTTGTAGGAGAATTTTTGTTGCTCCTTTCATTCGATTTTGATTCTGGTAATATATTTTTATCAGCTTCTGCAGCTGAAGTGTCCAGTACATGCGCAACGTTTCCTTCCACCCTGGAATATTCTTCTTGCACTTCACACTCTGCTATTCTAGAGCTTGACAGAGAATGAGGTTCATAACTATTGCCATTCTTATCCACTACAATGTCTTTGTTACTCTTTTGATGCTGTTTATCTGTAGCCACCTGTATCACTTCTACACTTTCACTGCATTGAGAATCAATTACTCTTCTATGTTTTGCACCCTCTACAATAGCCATGGTTTCTGCTTTATTAGTTGTATTTGTATTGGATAAAATATATGCTGCAGTATCGACAGAACTACTGGAAGAACTAGCTTTCAAGTTGAATTCAACATGTTCCATGTTTGCTTCTTCTTCTACAACATGATGATCCGATAAACTGCAATATTCTTCTGATAAGGACACAACAGTTTCAGATTGTGCATCCTTGTCTGTATGAAATTTTGTATTATTATATGGCAAATAACCAGTATTTACCCAATATTGTACTAAACTCAATGATTTAGATTCAGATTGTCTTATACAAGGTTTGAACGTACGAATGTCCAATTCAGTATCATCCAATACCTAAAACACATTATATTTGTTAGCATTACTTATTAATGAAAGACGGTATTAAAGGACTAAGTGGCAATAAAATAATCCATACTTGCTCTGTGTACTTGTGGAATAAATCGGACCAAAATTGTTTTCTATTTTCTAGAATTTTAGGAGGAACTTTAAATGCTATATGATCTGTTACTCCTGCCAGCCTGAAACACATATATATTATATTATAATGGGGAGTTTAGAGAGAGGAGTAAAAGATGTCTAATCAGCATAGAGTCTAAAATTAATGCAAGCGCTGTAACATTTAGTTTTCTATTTATAACTGCCATGCATGCAGAAGATGCTCAATACAAAGAGACTCACTTGCAGTATCAAACACTCTTAACACTCTTCACGTGGGACTTTTCATAGACCCTCAAATCACTGTAGAAGTTTGGTACCTATAGGTAACAGCTGCGTAGAGGAGGTTAAATACAAAAGTAAATATTACATCGATAGGATTTTTAGTTCTATGATTAGGCATTTTTTACTCCTCTGAGCGGGTGCTATAAGCCCACAAAAATTTGGACCCTTTATTTAACACTTTGTACAATTATCCTCTGACACATATAATAATTCGCAGAATAGGTAGTTATCCAATTAAAATTATTGGACATAGAAAATAAGTTGGCAAGTCCAAAAGTATTAAATATTGTTCAAAATAGTCGTTTTATTTTACAGTCACAGTTATTACACATGAACCCCTTATTATTAATCATGCGTACAAAGTACCACAAGGATAAATTAATTGCCTTGAATTGTTATCGACTGCAACAAATAATTTCATGAAAGAAATTTGAAATATGTTTCCGAATTTAACTGAAGTATTTATCTATGAAACTATTGTACTGGAAAGTCAACTGTCACTCGCCACTTGAATTAACACAAAAAAACGGAAGAGACACAACGTTAGCGTTACTTTCAACAGATATCTTTCCTTGTTATATTTAATATGTTTGGTCTATGTCCAATTTGTAGTACACTGTGGGTTTCAATATCATTGTTTTAAAAAGAAGATCTTTGTTATTCATTACAGATTTAAAGAATATATAGTCTAACAATGGTAAGACAATAATTTTGTTTATTCCCTTCCAATCAGCAGTAACAACTCCGAAATAATAAACCTTCTATAACTCACATTATTTGCTACGTTGGAATGCGTTATTGTGTCTGTGCAATTCGATTATTAAGTAGATCAAGCTTAACCGATTGACCAATAAAAGCTTTATCATATCTATTTGTAGAATTCAAAGTAGCGTGACAAATTTAAATTGTAAGAGAGATGTAGGAATTACATGTTCTGCAGTTGACGAGTGTTTATTAAGATGGTTGAAACGGTTCAGAAATAAAAATATTAGCATGAGAAGTCCAATATTATGGAAGGTAAAGTACTAACTTCAGAGTTAGCAGTGGCCGACTAGAAAAATTCATTGCTAACCCACGTATAATGCCTCTGTAAGTTCAATTTTCGTGCGTGAAACCTCGCTTACTCGAAAACATATGACCGAGGTTTGACTGTACATATATTCTAATATTATGAGTGCACAGTGGAAAGTATTACATCTAAAGAGTGAAAAAATGGTATTCAAATAGTAACAGAATTGGCATTCTTAGTTTCCAGTTCTGTCAATCTTCTATTTGTAGTTGAATTGTTGCATTCGAATGAGATAAAATAATACAAATATTCGATAGTAACCGATGGACAGACACAACAATGAAGTTCACAATATAATTAAGGAGATTATTTATCACAGTCAATTTCGTACAATGCAGCAAATTATGATGTTAACCTGTATCAATGTTTCATTTACCTTTCAACACCTTCATGGTAAGACAATGAAAGAGAGTCATTTTCCGAATTCTTTCGCCAGAATTTCTTTGCCATGGTTTATATTAATAAAGTCCAAAAGAGTTTTGCAAAATAATAGAAAAATATCGAATGTAATAGTGAAACCGACGGATAGAATGTAACAAACATACATACACTGTCACAACATTTGAAGAGTGACATCTACTGTTGGAAATTATATTCAAACACAAGATGTAATTGCAATCGTCGGCAGATCTACATATTATGAATGCATTCACAACTTTTCTACACAGATGATATATGCATACATAAAGTACGTCATTACAGAGTTGCAGAAATATTTACTTACATTACAAGTACGAGTAGAAATTTACTTTTTCATTGCATACTCTAAAAAAATAAATACGTATAACCTAACAAATATTACATAATAGGCTAGCATAGCACAGATGCTTTATTTGCAGGAAGAAATTAAATTGAAATTTGAAACCATAACATTATACAGATGAAATTTCATTCATTATGATATCAAAATATATATTCATATAAGAAAATGGGACAATACAGGGTGTTTCATAACTACGGTAACAGCCAGAAATGGGGCTTTGTTGGGGTGCTCTGAACAACTTTTTCCTTTATCAAAACGTAGGTTGAAGCTTCATTTTTGAGTTATTAACGAAAAACACTGGCCAATGGGAACGCCCGCTAGGCGCGCATTCAGGTGCGTACCTCTCAACTGCGCTCGGTAGTGATGGGGGCATGGGGGGTATCAAGGGAAGCGTGCGGCAAATATTACATCGTCTTACATTAAGAACAATGTGGAATTATTCGGTATTCGCGAATAACAAATAAACTAATAAGTCGTGTTTGTAACTTTTATTCGTTATCCGAAAAGAATAAAATGTTTCATTACTTATGAAAAAAATGTTCTATTTAACAACACGTTTTCAGATGAATAAATGATGTTTTAAGAAAAACGGTTTGGATTAGTAATGTTAGAAAGAGCTAATTAAACTTACCCATTCGTCTACGAATTGTTGACACTGTACCAATGCCAGACCTTTCAAGGCAATCCTCAACAACTGATGTTACAGCCGGCTCGGTGAACTCTGTTCACTATTACTTTCACTGGACGATGAACTTTTACTTTCTACTATAAGATTTATGGTGTAAGATTAATCCTGTATTGACAGGATTTATTGTTCCTACGTGTAACCAAGTCGGTCACTTATTGTTAGTGACGAATGAATGCAGTATGTACTTTGTAAAGAAATTTATCCACTATCTATCCGATCCATCCGTCTCGGCGGTCGATACAGATCTGATCGATTTGCAAGCATGCGGCCTCGCTTCTACACGCACGCACATGCGCCGCCTACAAGCTCAGTGGAAAATCGGCGCCGGAAACGATCGCACAGGCGCTATCGGCCCTTGATGCCGTGTCCTGTGTCGCAACGTGATCGGTTGGTCACGTGCCATGACCATTGGCACTACAATGTCGCCTACGTTCGTTAAAGTAGGCGACAGTGTAGTGCCTCTTGGTCTTTGACCTGTAGTGCCGGTCAAAAAGACTGGTTGCGGTAGCTAGGACAGGCTACATATGTATGTATTTTTCTGAGAAACAAAAAAATAAAACGAGAAGTAAATACTGAAAAATATATTATATGCATATTGTAAGAAAAGTCATAAAGTTTGATAGCGATGTGATAATATTTAAATATGTAAAAGTTGTACCAAAGTTTGAAAACGGTCAGTTTGACCAGTGTCGATAGGTACCTATAGTGATAATGGGTTTCCAAACTCGCAATTTTTAATCGTAAATACCCATTTACAGTCAATGATATTTTTATTGTCTGACTGTGTCACTAGAATCAATGTATTATTAATTAACAAGGAATAAATTTCATCTCTGATTGCCCGCTCCCATTGAGCCCTATCATCTCGAGTTTAAATTTCCTCATACGAGGTGGGGATTTTATAAATTAAAGATTCATTTCTATCGGTCTTGAACGACAAGTCACCAACCACACTTACAAAGGTGGGCACCTTCTATACGACTCCGGAGTATCCGTCCTCACGAGGGGTGTGAACATCGAGATTCTACCCGATATGTAGTACATACATCGTCAAACATACAAATCGAACATTCACTTACTTCATCCATTCAATCGTTGTCATAGTTTAAGTGTTGTTTTCTTAAATAGATACCAACCGTTAACAGGATATCGTTATCATCACTGATTGTGAGATTCATCCACTAATATCAATAATTATTCCTATCCTGCCAAAAAGTAGGAAAGCTAAACACAACGCGATGCCACCCTACTTGGAACGGAGATTTACAACCTTCGGTTTACCTGCTGGGACCTGTCCACGCGGTACGTCGCGGGTGCGAATGCCAGAGAAAGCGCGCCAAAGAGTCGGGGGGCTCTTGAGCGGTCCTTTTGTTCAGCGGTCTAACATGTGGCGGCCAAGACAGGATTACGTGGAATCCGACTACCTTCGGAGGTCGTTCGTTATTCTATAGACTTACAATTAGTTAATTCCTTATACTCCGCAATAAAATAGCCTTTAGAATCTTCCAAGTAGTGTTCTAAAATCCGAATTTCCTTTCCTTTTGTTCGAGAATCTATGACTGGTACTTAATCAATACAGTATGGTCTCCATATAAGCGAAAATGTGGTATCCGATATAAGCGAAGAGTTTATCGGTAGACGCACCCTTCCTCAGCGCCCGAAGTGCGTTTCTTAACGAGGTACCATTAAACGTTGCAAGTTGTTTGCCAAACCCGCGGAATTTCCACCAGGGTTCTGGAGCTTGACCTGGTCGTACCTGTTGGGACTCAGGTGCGAGGCCTTTTTGGAAACTTACGTTTACGACGCATGCAATTAACTGCTGAGGTCGCGTATGCTTAATTTCTACTACCTTGGCGGATTAGAGAATAAAACTTCTGCTTCAAAACCAGTTCTATTATTTGCGCGTAATAAACGCCATAACCATCTGCACGTTAAAGGTTATTCCTTATGCAGATTGCTAGCCGCCTTTTTATTTGGGTAACGATTTCGTACAAGTGTTGGTTCCGCGGGTGCGCCGCGGAACAATCCAAATGCTCTGACTTTTCTTTTGTTCGACAACCTACAACTGGTAGTTAATCAATATACAGCTTTGTGTATCGTGTACGCTTATCCGGTTTCGAATTCCGCTCCTAAGTTATCTATCGCTATCGATAGTTACAATTATGTTGTGGACTAGTGATGGGCATCATCGACTAAAAACTATCGATAAGTCGATAGTACCCAACTACTATTTTCAGTCGACTGATTTTAAAAACTACCGCCTAACGACTGATTTAGTCGTTTGGACTTTGGACCATCGAGTTATTTACTGAATATGTATGTATACGTATATGTAGGAGAATCTACCGATAAACTGAATTTAAGTTGCGCGAGTTTTGAATAGATTTTATCACGAGGTTCAAAATTCACTATCAAATGTATGCCTTCGATAGCTGCATCCAATAATTAATTCATTAATTAAGCATGTGTATATTCAATTATGCATAACACAAACTAATGCCGACCTTTTAATCATTTGAACTTCAGAGCAATATTTACCGATTTTAATAACATTTCCAACATGAATACTACTTACTGATATTTATAAAATGCAGTACATTAATTTTTCCCGAAATATCTTGTAAACTTGTCCATCAAACTATTCAGAATAAAGCACATCCTTCTGTTTAATTTTAAAAAAGATAGTTATAGTTATATTGTCGATTGTTGATTCGATATTACTAGATAGCAAGGCCTGCTAACGCGATAGCGTAAAACTACTAAAATATGCAGTAACATTAAGAATCAGCCCAGTGATATGTAACTAGGAAATACACTAGGAAATAGCGACCTTTCGTGTCCTTAAAACATTAGTTTCGTATAATCTGCGAGAAGAGGTGTGCGATTTCGACGTGCTTCTACTCACCTCACACACTTCAGCTTTATTCTATTTGAATTTTATATCAACGAATTAAAGAAGGTAATGGCTAGAATAAATATTTTTAATTTGAAACTTGCGAGATATATAATGTCAAACGATTTTAAGTATTTCTTTAATAATTCTTGTATTACGAAGTTGAAATCGAAAAACTTTTTATTCCTGCAATATACCGCACTTAATCGAAATTTCAATTTTCGATATCTGTTTCTTTCATTTCTCAGAAATTTGACATAAGTTTTGTTATTTCGAAGCATTCTTATTGTTAGTTTGTATTCATATTTATGAATGCGATAATACAAAAAGATACGTATATAACATGACGAATATGACTGTGACCTTGAACTAATACATCTGCCATCATTTGTTTGTTAAAACTTTAAATTTCTTTAAAAATGATGCTATCTTTGATAACGCTTTTTTTAATTTATTTATACAGTTCCCTTTTTTCCTATTTGTTTTTTATGTAATTCAAATGCAATCTGTACTTTATTATTTCAAATGGTTTAGACTTTTTTACATAATACTAGAATATTTATTGAAATTTTAATAGCATATAATGTTACGGAACAATATTATGTTTAACATTGTATGTTTCCTTAATGGAAAGAAGAAATATTAAAATTTCATGTAGATTGCCACTTGTAAAATGTTTTAGTCTAACTATCCATACATTTTATACGCCTTCGTGCAAACATATCTCTATCAATTAATTTGTTTTGTTATTTTACATACCGTTGGAAAAGATTTACAATATACCATATAAACCATTTATAATACATATTTCCACATTATCAAAAAGTACATATCAATTGCATGATTAAATTAATGAATTCAATATATTCTTATTCATTATTGGCTATTTAAAGTTTTAGCATTATTCTAGACAATCTAAACAGAAAACTAACTAAAAACATAAATTTATTCATATAAGTCTTATATATCATTTTGTTTTATCGATTTTCCGATTCTTTGTGTTTATTATGCCTTCAATCAATTTTACATTGGAAATATAACAGGTATATGAAAAGTTTTATCATTATGTTCTTCAATACAATATTTTATTAAACCCAAAATGCAACAGTGTTGTATATTATTAATTATTTATTTATATTTTTGTTTGTATTCAAAAAGTGGCTAGCGTATGTTGATTTCTTACAACATTCACAATGAATATGGAAGGAATAAACTAAATTTTATAAGATAGACCTATTGTAATGGTACTCAATGGAAAAATATGTAATTTCAACGCTTTGGGAATATGTGACGCACACATTTTTTTATGTCACAATTAATTAATTAGTTTAACTACTATTTCATTGGTATACGTATATACCAATATTTTTGTATAATCGTATATTAAATTCCACATGGGAAACATTAAGTGTAGAGCTTAAAAAGATACATGAATAATAATTGTTCTGTAGTATAGATACATTAATTTTCCGATAGTAGTCGATAACATGCTGATAAAAATGATCTCAGAATAGTGTTAAGCATTTCTTCTACTTAGAAAAAGAAGTATGCTATTATGTTGTATAAACTATTATACTGTGGTGAGATTTGCGTCACTTCGCCACGAGATACGATTGCATAATAGGTTATGTTGTCGCCGGTTTTATTTCATTATTACTCGTTGAATACGAGATTGAGTATAAGCAAATTCGTTCAATATATCAGCATTACTTTTGCAAAATTATTCATGTGCTGTATAAATAATCTGGATCGCAATATGTCGATGTAACATGTTAATTTGGTTACCTCGATGATTAATCACGGCCATTCAACTAAATTTCTCCGATAACAGTTAATGCTGTTCTTATTGGTAATTATGTCCAAAACAACTGATAAACAATCTGATTTATTCTACATTATTAATATTAATTATTATTATTAATTAATATTATTAATTATACCAGTGAATGTATGCTCTAATTCATAAAAATGCAGCATTCGCTATTTAGTAGTAATTTATTCTTACTGTAACAACACTAAAGGATTTTTTACAAATAATTAATAATCTTTACAAAAATTGAACTTACAGCACGAATTTTTACGCAGATATAATACACATTATATCCAGTAAAAAGTATATCATATGTACTTTTCAACATTGTGTTTATTGTGATTTAAGTTCTGATACGTCTCAATAGTTATTTAAATGTTGTCTATAATCATTTGAAAATTAAAGCAATTTGTAGATTACATTTTTTAAACAGTAAATGTGCAGTAAATGTGCAGAACTATATGGGATACGAAATGTATGCATTATTTAAAATATGTTGTATAATTTTAGATCTTTCTAATTATAACAATAATTCTTGCTCCTTCTTTCTCTATAACAATATTTATCTGTTATATTAGAATAAAAAATAAATAGAAACCTACCAAATAAATAAAAACAGGTACTTACCAATAGTTTTGTTACGAAAATCTAATGCAAACGGTAATGAATCTTAAAACTGCCAGTTTAATTTAGAAGTTGTCCACATAAAAGTGCAAATTGGATTCCATCTTTTCATTTTTCTACTACTTCCTCGGAAATTTATTTAATTTAGGATTTATATGTATACATATGAGTCTATTGTACACTTTTAAGTATTTGCGCGATAGTGTTATTGCATATCGTATATTGCATATTGCATATTTATAAATATTAATAATATTTAGAAATAAGATATGCAATAACACTATCGCTCAAATACTTAAAAGTGTACAGTAGTCTCATATGTATACATATAAATGCTATATTATTAGTGTTATTGCATATCTTATTTATAAATATTAATAATATTGGAAACCTAATATTAATTAATGCGTTTGAAAGTGTTTTGTCGAGTATTGAACGTCTCAAACAAGAGTAGCACACAAAAAGTGTGCAACTTCTAGTAATAAAATAATTGCAGTATCTGTAATAATATTTCACGATTGCGTCGGTTTTGCTGCATTTCAATTGGTAGGTAATGCAACAAAATAGCGGGGCTAGAAATAATCGTACAAGACGTAACGTAAGACGTATGGTCGTAAAACCATCTTTCATTATATGGCATGATACTTATCTCATAAGCCTCGTTCTTTTACACATGTATTATAAAATTGCATCAACATGCTTAATATTAGTATCATGATGAGTAAAAACTATTCAAAAAATATTTGTTCGGTTCATATCTTCAAATGACTTCTAATTTCTTCAAAATTTTTTATTCGCAATCCTACGATATCTGATCTTATTTATTATGTACAAATGCTGTCAATTTCAGTCGAAGTAATTCTACGTACTTTGTAGGATTTAGTATGCATTCCTTAAGAACAGATTAACAAATTTTGGACCATAAAGATTGAAGCAATTCACCAGTTGATCGACAAATGATAATAAAACTTACACAAATTTCGAAAACATTTTTTTTATACTAATCGAATATCGATTACTCTCTAAAAATACGCAGCAATAATATTGCGATAGTAATATCTGTATTTACTGCTACGCTGTGTAGATTTAAAAATATTTTATGACAATATTATACCGAGAGTTGAAAACGTGGGAGCGATAACGATATGCTTCTTGCTGGCAAAAGGATGTGCAGATTAGGGCTATTGATGGAGTTCATGTACTCGTGTACTCTTGAGATATCTGTGTACAAGTAGACGAAAATTAAGGTCCATTTATACATAAGATATTCGTGCACATAACGATCACGAGACGATCACGAGGTGATCACGAGTTGAGGCAATAGTATAAATTGTTTTATTAACCCCTTACCGTGCGATTTGGCTCGACAAAATTCGAGTCCAACCGGTGGGGACCGACGATCGCTAAACTACCACCGTGATGCGCGAGAGCACGTGCAATACGAAGCGGTCGCGAAAGCAATGCCCGCGGAACCGGGAAAAGCGTTTATTTGCTGTACAGCTGTATATTGTATGCAATATACTAAAGCAAACGGCATATAAACAATTAATATTTAGTAATAATACTATATAAAATGTATTAACCATATTATATAATAATAACATAATTGTAATATAATTAAAATATATTACTGTAATAAAGTAATAAAACTATGAATCCTAAATAAGAGAATACAAATAACAATTTACAAAACTATACTTAATATATAATATAGAAATTCAAATATGGAATAAAACTATAGAAAATACAGTCTTCTGGGGGTCTCCAAGTGTGACTACGTTGCCTAAAAATTAAAAACATATTGTAAACAAAGCAGAGTAGAAAAGAATTGAAGTAATTAATTTATACTAATAAATTAGTTAATAGTTACAGGAAATTGAAGTCTTATTACCATCCCTGTCGTCCGTTCCAATCACGTGAGGTTTACAAAAGGTAATCTCTACAATATCGTCCGAATTTAATTTCACGAATCTGGCTTGTAATATTCATGTTTGGTCTAAAAAAATTTTCACGAATCGGACTTGTGATATTCATGTTTGGTCTAAAATTTTTATCACCAGTCAGGCTCGTCAAAATACGGAAAGGGGTTAAAAACAAATGAAAGAACAGAGTCGTTGCAGTCTCGTTCTGTGCTTGTCTCTTGCGTTCGTCTCATCTATAAATGAACCTTTATTTTAGTACCTATACGCTTGAGTAATCGTGAAATACATAGTTGAGAATTTCAATTCTGCAACCGGTGACGTTTCAATTACAGTAGAACCTCCGTTATTCGAACTAATAGGGGGATGAGATCGTTCGGATAATAGAACACACTTTTTTTTAGACGAATTATTCTATATTTTACAGACAGTAACCAGCTGATTTATAACAAAATTGGGATAATGATATAAAAAACCGTCTCTATTATTTTACCTGTGACTTCCATATCGATGTGATGAGTAGCGTTTCACCAGAGATATTTAATTGCTGAATAATATTTAATTCTACAGCTCTTTCACAAAGAATAGGTCCGGATGTTGGCATTCCTTTATCTCTAACTTTCATAAACTATTGTCATTGTTTACATTTTTATTTGTCGGCATCGTTAAACTTCTTCTATTAGAAAACGCACCTGACGAATGCGCACCCTCCAAATAATTTTCAATTTCACCCTTCTGTTTTTTAATGCCAGTGATTGTAGATTTCCCAATATTATATTCTTGTGCCAATTCTGAAGCACTCTACCCATCTTTCTAACTTCTTTAGTATTTCTGATTTCGTTTTAATTGCTAGAGTTAGACGTTTACGTGTCAATGACATACATATATACATATTTATTATATATATGTATACTTTAGTTCCCATGCGGTTGTAAAGAAATGAGTCTGCTTATTGCGGATAGAAATAATACACTGTTCGGTAATAGGTGTTCGGATAAGGGAGGTTCTACTGTATTTCAATATTATGTTATCTCTCGATTATCAGGGTGTAGGAATGATTTTCGTCTTCACGTGCATTTCAAGGATATATGTACACCTGGGTAATCGAGTTTCATGAGTACTTTATATCACTGTTTAGGCTGGGTTTATTGATATTTATGAGCAATTTAACGCGCCCAACTCATTAATGTGACAACATTATACCACTCAAGATAAATTTGGTCGCTAAGGACCATGTTTGTACTTATTTAAAAATTCTCTTCTGTTATTCCATTTTAACACTGTTCATGTGTATACGTATGGTTGCAAAGCGCATTAAAACATTTTAATGAAAGTTTTTAAGCAGAAAGAAACTGTTTGAATTATGCATTGTACTATGATTTTGATAGTTACAATTTCATTGAATAATTTAGTTTAATAGTTCTTGGTAAAAGTTTGTATTTCCGGAACACACCGTATACACTCACGGAAATAGTATAGGAACGAAACAAAGAAATGTATACAATTTGCCAAAATTATATATTATACCGTATATTCTTACTTTTATAGTGTACGATTTCTAAAAATTGCGTGACTGATTTAATTGAAGTTCAGGTATCTCCAGGCGATGGCGGCAAACAATGCAGACGTATGGCGTTCGTGTTTAGACTGATGATCGTATTAGGTTGTCCATGATTTATTTTCACTGAAATTGACGATTTTTGCGACATAAACAATCGATTTTTGTATGAATATATATATTCATTTTTTAATACATATCTTACATTTTATGTTAACGTATACAACAAAAAGTATGTATGTAAATTACGAAAGGTATGTGCATACTGTTATTGTTATTTTTGTGTGACAATTATTAGGTTAAGTGACATTTGCACAGCATTACTATATGTTGTAGAGTGATATTAAAATGTACACAATATATGCACGTGTGTTGCAATGTGCACTTTCAGAACGAAAACTGGACATGTATTGGAAATATTTATTGAAAGATAGGATTTTTTGAAGATGTGTAATTATTACTTCGTATATCGTGGTTATTTTAATTTCCTGATAATGGGGTCGCATATTATTAATGATTTCTTTGTGTTACTAACGAGAAATTTTTCATATGATTCACAATTTTTGATAATTTCGGACAAATGCGATAAGAACAATCCTTCGTCAAAGAATAATTCCGATCAGAAAAGGACGAGAGAAACTGGAATGATGTGCATTTATGTTTTATTTCTGTCAAGCATATCTCCACTAATATTTATTGAATAAAATAATTCTGTGAATATTAAGTTTCATTTGAATGTATTACACATTGACCCCCAAATGTGAGAATCAATTAAACACTACAATAGAGATCACAAATTATTTGGTTTAAATTGAACTTTATTTATATATCGCAAAAAAGAATTTGGGAGAATAATATTTCTGGTAAACGAAACATTATGAGAAACTTCAAATTAAATAATATTTTTCCAATTAATTCACTATTAATGGTTATGTATATGCTACCAGTAGGAGAATTCGAAGATACTTAATCAACAAATTGAAAAGACAGACTCATCAGTTAGATTGAATTTTACACTTCGATCCTGCATTAGATTTGCGGAACGTACGA
Organism: Nomada fabriciana; assembly: GCA_907165295.1. Lineage (NCBI taxonomy): Eukaryota > Metazoa > Arthropoda > Insecta > Hymenoptera > Apidae > Nomada > Nomada fabriciana. Next base: position 15,190,869 of record OU015689.1, read on the forward strand.
CTTGCCATGTTTACAGTAACCTTTCCTTGAACAATACTTGCTACTATCAGACGACGATTTCTTAAGCTAATTGTTATCACTAACTCGGTCTTGTGGAATTTTGCATCTTCCATTGGCCTCTATGGACATTGTGTAACTCTGTAGCAAAATGAAACAAGATGAAATAGCTAAAACGTTGTTGCGAAATACATTTATTTACAATAAATGGTTCGAATTAGAATGCGTCGACTTGAATTTTGGTACACCTGCTGTATGCATTGGCACCGCCATCGTCTAATACGTCCAACGGACGTCTTCAGCTTCTCCCTCTACTTCCGTTTGTCGCGAAACTTTCATTGCTTGCCTGATAAGCTGTTTACACCTTGTGCATTGGCGAATGCACTCAGACGTAGCAGCGGTGTCGTCGGTAATGCATTACCACTAATTCGTGTCTCCTATTTATTTGCGCAGCCTGCCAGAATGGTCTGGGTTACCATCCACGATCAGGTATTACAACATTTGACAATCTGAGTGATCAACGTGTTGGCAAATTGTTTTGGAATAATTTGACTTTACGCCTTGCCACAATTCCTTTTTTTTATTTCACTTGACCTTCTTATCGCATACGTATTCATCTAAATACTGTTACTTTCATTCAAAATGTCACATAAAACGTTTGCGAATATTAAAACAGATCGATGGTAAATTAAGTTGATTCGAGAACGATGGTTTAAGAATGAAGAATTGATTTAAGAATTATCAGTGTACTCATAATGTACAATTTGTTGAAAGAAATTATTACAAAATTCTCAGATAACACTACAATCGTATTTCAAATATGTTTACGATAGTATTCCACGCTTAACATAATCGTAATGACAAACGAACGATAATAAAGTTCGTTTTAATTCAAGATAACGTTTTTGTACATTACATATCCAGAAGGGGGTAGGCACATCGCTACGGATCTGTCTCAAGGTTGTCTTTGAGCCATGTCCAAGAAAAGAAATGCTGTGCATAGCTTGTACTCTTCTTTTATATTTGGTTTTAACCCCTTGTCTCGCAACAACGAGTGGCACAGATAACACGTTGTGATTGAAAAACATGAACATAATTCACTGTGTAGCATAAATTTTAAACGTGACTCGTGGTAGCCATTGGCAGCGCATTCAGTTGTTATGAATATTAGTCAAGTCTGAGCTATGGTTTAATTTGGAAAATCGTGAGACAAAGGGTTAAGGGGACTTAAAATTTTTCTTGCAACATTGTTCGATATAAATCTCGAGACATATGTATTTTTAGCAATGGACCAACCCTTACGTGCATTAATAATAGTACGGAACGATGTACATATTGCCATCGATTGAATAGCATCACGTTCGCAAACATTTGTTGTGCTCCTTTTCTGTAAATTTCAATTCAGCTTTTAGTGCATTGATTTGACGCTTGGCTAGCTTGTATTTGTTCTTGTTTAATATTATATATTTTAATGTTTATGATATTTGTAGTTGAATAAATGTGACGTGTATTTATTTTTTTGTGCGACTTCCTATTATTATAGTTTTAGGATGTGACCGTAATATACTAGAAAGATATAGTTGTAAGATATTTTTCGCATGAATTGTGTATGTAGTGCTTCACGGTACAATGATCGTTAGTATGTATCTCGATATATGTATATACATATTACTTAAATCACCTGTATGTTTTTTATATTCTGATTTAAGACTAAATTCAATATACAGTTGTGCAAAAAAAGAAAAGAAAACGCTAAATAACTTCCTCAACCACATAATATTAACCTATTGGTAGACAGGGTAGGCAGGGCAAAATTACGTTTCAGTTTAGAATTTAATAGCTGAAATGAAGTCCTCGAAATTATATGTCACGACCATCACAGACCCATTCTACACCGTTGAATCGGTGGAGATCTGCTCGACATACCTTTCGTATGTGTAGCCTCAGAATTATTCATGAATGCATGTATGTATATAGATTAACTGGAATTGAAAAGTACTATGTCATCAAGTTCACTTAGTACTTTCTAAGAATCATTTGAATACAGATTCTAGATTTGCTTTACGAAAGTGGTAAACGCATACATCAGTAAACTTAGTCCTCGTTTTGTTATTAACCCTTTCTCTCCGGTATCGTCAGAAATGAAATTTGCAATGATATGCAAAGCAATACAGATTTGATTAATAACGAAGGTCTATACGGATAAATACTTAGATTCTCTGTTTAATGACCTAATTGGTGTTCTACTATATTGTATATTCTGTTTATACAAATTTTTATCAAATGCTTACTGAATATTTAGGAAGATACGTATACGAAAGGGTTAAGTCGACAGATCTGTTAAGATTGTATATTTCGGTACAGTGTCCTCCGATTAACGCGAAGTATTCGTGTCATGGTTCAAAATGGTGTAAAAGAAGATTACCATTACAAAAAAATAGAAAAGGAGATACCTAGGAGAACAAATGGTGTACGTTGTAAATATATTCATTTTACATTGATTTATTTGATATTGACAAAGAAAAAAAGTTATAAAGAAAACAAAGGAAGTTTTAATTGTATTCTACAAAACAAACCAAAAAATTCGGTATAATGCAAGAAGTGCAATTAGGAAAGAAAGTTCTGGTAGTAATAACAATAATTAATTTCTTAAAGGCAATGTGCAAGGTATACTTGCCGACGCGCAAAATGAGATCCGGCATGAAAATTACGCGTAATTGGTGGAATTGCTTAAGGCGCATAAAATATGCGCGTGCACAGAGCAACGAGAGCATACAACGTACATGTTTATTCATTAATTAACTTCTTCCATGATATAACATCTATTATTTGCAAAACAAAGACCTTTTATGTCAAATTGAGCATAAAAGTGCTTCTTCTTTCAGCATTGGTGTTTCTGAATCAATTTTTATGGTGGGAATTTTGTGTGGGGTAACCAACCTCTAAGGCTTGTTTTTAAATATAGTTTTGTAACGGTACAAAATGTTAAATGCAATAATTGTTGTTTCTTTTATAAAAGTTACGAAACATGTACACGGCTTATTTCAATATATATATTTCTATTAATAATATTATAAAATTATATATTAGTTTATTATTAGACAAATATTTCTGTGGTTAATGCTCCACCATATGGTAATCAGTTCAATCACTTTTAAATATTTTACCACATACTAAAAATATTTGTTCGATGTTTAAATTTTTAGCAATCAATTAAGGGAACATCTTCTTACAATAATGAAACTGTTCGCTGTTTTACTTGTCCTTCATATCGCAAATGCGTGACTGATAGCTCAGATGCAGTAAAATTTATATGGGTTCCTTGTTTAATGGAAGTAAATTAAAAGTTGATCTTCGATCTATTTGTTATCAGCGGAATTGCAACGTTTGATATATTTAGTTGCTTGGATAAGTTATACTCCACGTGTCATATCTTATCTTAATAACTATTGGACAAAAAAAAGCTCGGATTAGGAGGATAATTGGATAATCCACATGCTTTGCAAATATAATTTTTAAAAAGTTTCGTTTATTGGCAGAAGATTATACTCTGTATTTACGATTAATTTTTAGATTTACACTATACAGTTTTAAGGTTTAGTTGATGGCAATATTTTTAGATGTGTGTGGGAGGTATGGAATTCAATATCTACATAACATCTGGTGTAAATATAATTTTGTATCGTATTACTAGTCTTATCATTCAACCATGAAAGCAGTATTTTTTGTTTGTACATAATGTTTTGCAAAAAAGTATGAAAACTGATTTTAGATTTCTAAAATCCGTTATTATTCAAGAGAGCTCATTGTGACGTCAGCCCTAGTCAGTTCAGACTATGATACCTTCTGACGTGCGTAGGAAAAACAAAACTGTGGACATACTATTCTGCTCTATTATAATGAAAAACCTGATCAATGATTAAAAGTGATTGTTGATTAAAATCACGTTATAGGAAATTGCAACCTTGACATTTTAATTTTATTATTTGCACTATGAATGTTACTAATGGTTAAATTGGTATTATAAACTGCTAGGAGAACAATTCATAATTTTGTAACTTATCTTAATTTATTGTAAATGTACCTCAAAACTAGGTATTCTATTGAAATTGGTCCGTTCTCAAATGCCACAAAGCACGAAATCCTTTAAAAATATAATTAAAAAGTATAAAGTATAAAACCGGATCAGTTTTTCATCTAGCATAAAAACAAACAATATTTTTGAATCCACAAAATGTTACATCTATTTCGTTGTATAGAAAGTCTAACTCAAAAAGTTTGCTACCGTATGTAACGTACACTTTCATAAGTATCATAATAAGTAGCTAGATTTTATTTAAAATTATAACATTTCCGATGAAGCGATTGTCTGTATTTTATATAGTATTGCAATTTGTTACTAAATAATGAATAGCATTGATACTGATATACGATTACATTACAATTATGGTACTTCGTGGATAAATAACGATTCATTATAATTAACCACGTGTCGTACAATAACAAATTACACTCATGCTGAAGTTTTACAAAGTTTTTACTCATTACAAAGTTTTTATTCTGTGCACAAAAATAATATAGTTATTGACTCTACAATAGAATGCTGCTATGAGTTATTAGAGTTATGCATCCATCCAAAAAAGAAATTAAATAATCAATTCCCACACACATAATAATGTAAAACAAAAAAGTCAAAGGGTTAACAATGATAATATCTAATTTCATTAAATGAACAATGATATTATTCGGCTTATGATTAGGGCAGGATAGAATCAAAAGAATTTCTTAAAACGTCAGGAATCTGTAGAAGCTGCCAGTTTTTTTCATTATTCGTTATGCATTGTAATATATGCTTCTTCTTTTGAATTAAATGCGATAGTACAGTTTTCAATTGCGCATTGACAGTATGTATTGAGATGAATTTTGAACGTGAAAGCATCTATTTTACGAACAGATATATTCACGAACATTACTAACCCAAATATTTATAATACATAGTCATAAATTGCACTGCTAGTTATTTGTGATGTTAATTTATTAACGAGCTCTACCTAATAATATTTTGATTGATTTATTTAACAATATTACTGAAACAGACTATGTATCTGAAATACCATAGACATATGAGCACGTAAGTATGTACTGTATTCTAGTAAAATTGTTCAATGCAGTTTACGGCGTAATTTTGTATCACTATAGTTAATTATAAGTTACTCACAAAATAGTTTCACCTGATAGATTAATTTTCATTCAATCTCCTTAGCGCAAGGTGAATATTTTTCTGCGATTATAATCTTTCAGTACATGATTTTGTAAAATAATTATCTTTCTTGAACATGGTATTTTAATAAATCAATTTTAATAATTAATAATTTGCAAAACTCTCTGGATATTTTTTGTATCGCTTCTTTAATTCCCTTTTTTTTTTTAGGAATGCGTAGATTGTTTAATGGAAATTCGTATAAAATTGTTAAATTTTTTTGAATGATTGTTTACGTATATTATTAGTTTTGTTTGCATGTTCACATAAATATTCAAATAATTCATAATTATTCGAATGCATGCAAATGTATTTGACGTGTGTTTCTAATTTTAAATTTTCTTTCTGTATTATGCATGTTTAAACAAAACGAGAGTTTACAAATTACAGATACCTTAAACGTTAAAAAACATTATACTTGTTTCCCTCACTACTTTCATCAAAATTCTATAGCATTACACATGTCAAAGTAAATCATCTTCCTACGAATTTTGCCCTTATATCTTGCTGTACACTACTTCATCTAAATACCATTATACCTTCGATGTTAATTTATCAACATTGCAACACTATTCCATCTAGTTTACAGATACCAAATTTTATTTTTGACTTCAAATACTATTCGCACGGTACTTTTCTTGAAATAGGCATGTAGCAAAATGTTGCAAAGTAAGCCTTGAGTAAGCCAAAGTAAGCGCTTTCAACTTGACTTTCCCAATCGTCGAAATGGCTCCTAACAATTTTTTTCGTAGATTTCCATGTGGAAAAATTCTATATATCTAATACGTATATATAATTTGCAGATGGCTGGAAAGCCCAATACACTAGCTTTGTACGCTCAAAGTCAGTTAGATCACATATGCGCCTTGGACGTCGATAGTCATGCATCGCACGTTCGACTCTCGGGGATCATTTGTACCATCGGCCCGGTCTCCAGGTCCGTAGAAACCCTCGAGAAAATGATCGAAACGGGCATGAACATCGCCCGAATGAACTTTTCCCATGGATCACACGAGTACCATGCCGAGACCATCCGCAATGTTCGCCAAGCACAGAAGAATCTTTCTAGCCGCTCTGGCTTGAATGTTCCTGTAGCGATTGCACTCGATACTAAAGGACCTGAAATTCGTACTGGTCTCCTCGAAGGCGTAAGTAACATATCCACTTGTAATTGTATTTCTCACATATTGCTTTTCGTAATTCAGCATAGCGTTTAGATTAGTATTGGGTTGGCCGAAAGGTAATATTTTCGGTAAATAGAAACGACTGTTTTTGGAAAATGTAGGACACTAGTGAACAATGTATTAATTGTGTTCATTTACAATCTTTTGTTATCTCACGAGTAACGGCATAATTTGATCTCAAAACTGTTTATTTTGGAGATCGTGAAAGTATCATCTACGGTGGAAATTCGACATTACTTTTTCATCAATCCCGTTGCTTCTCTATGATATATGGTATTAAGTAAAATCTTAATACAAATGTTACGAAAGGTTTTGGACATCGTGTTACATTGTTTGTTGTAACTTCGTGACCTGATTTTTATTGTTCTCACATACATGGTTTTCTGATATTTAATGGTTTATTACGTTATTAGGGTGGATCCGCCGAAGTTGAGTTAGTGAAGGACCAGACCTTCAAATTGTCTGTTGATAAGGCGTTCATGGAAAAGGGCAATGCTAATGTGGTTTATGTGGATTACGAAAATATTTCCAACGTACTGAAGGTTGGAAGTCGCGTTTTCGTAGATGATGGATTGATTTCCCTCATAGTTACAGCAGTCAGTACGTATCACGTCCACTTTTCTATCTGTATCTTAAGTAACTGTGAAACGAATATATTGTATGTTTAAAAGATATTAGAAGCTTTGCTTGCTGTTAATTATTTGTTAAGAGAAATATGCAGATTTTAATACGGCCGGAAGATATTGAGAATTTGTATCTCTAATTAATATTTTATTAATTATTCTTTCTTATTTTACTTATCTTAAATGTTACAGTACACATTCGCCCAATAGAAATTAACGTCGTAATCAGAAAATGACCAGAAATTTATATTCTTAGCAATATATTCGTTCCTTTACGATTAACAATAACGTGTAACGTTAAAAAGGTTGTTGTATTTTGACTAGTGTGTAATGCATAATGGATGAATGACACTCTTAAATTAATTCGTACACATCTTATTTTAACCCAGCAATTTGTTCTCAATTCAATAAAATGTCTACAGATAGTATTTCTTATCAAAATTACTCAGAACTAATGAAAAATTGCTTTACTCGAGTGTTTCATAATTATTTTACATGTTCACGAACTGCTACTATTCAACCGAGGCAAATTAAAAAGGGAAGCGTCAATTAATGTGATAACTCTTCTGTTCATTTTAGGCCCCGATGGAATTGTCACCACCGTTGAAAATGGTGGAATGCTTGGTTCTCGCAAAGGTGTGAATCTGCCTGGTTCTCCAGTCGATTTGCCAGCGGTCTCTGAAAAGGATAAATCTGATTTACAATTCGGCGTTGACCAAGAGGTCGATATGATCTTCGCATCGTTCATAAGAGACGCCTCAGCTCTGACGGAAATTAGAGCAATTCTTGGTGACAAGGGCAAGAACATTCAGATCATATCAAAAATTGAAAACCAGCAAGGCATGACGAATCTCGACGAAATTATTGAAGCTTCTGATGGCATTATGGTAGCACGTGGTGATCTTGGTATCGAGATCCCGCCAGAGAAAGTATTCCTGGCTCAGAAATCTATGATAAGTAGATGCAATAAAGTTGGCAAACCAGTTATTTGTGCTACACAAATGCTTGAATCTATGGTGAAGAAACCACGTGCAACCAGGGCTGAAACGTCGGATGTAGCAAATGCTATCCTCGATGGCGCAGACTGCGTCATGTTGTCAGGTATAAATCCTTCCATTACTGATTCTAATAAAATATTATAAGTTACGTACACAGCGGTTCAAAGACATTTAATAAAATCAATCGTGGTACGATTTAATCAATTTAAATACAAATTGGAGGGTCTTATGCCTTCCGCTCTGGTACCATCGGAAACAAAAATGTCCTCGATTCACTAATTTCGTAAATAAATAAGAATAATAGCATTAGAATAATAAGAATCATACTCATAAACACTTAGAGACTCTATTTCGTTATCTAACAATAAGATGTAATCTATATAAATATTTGCAATCATGATTCATTGTTGTAGAAGATAGCTTATATCAATTTTTGGTAAACAGTTGCAGAAATTACGTACTGTGTACAGCAATCGAATATGCACACATTTGAAACTTTATTGTAATATTCCATTTATTAACTCTCGTAATATATTCAGGTGAAACTGCCAAAGGAGAGTATGCATTGGAATGCGTGCGTACAATGGCGAACATCTGCAAGGAAGCAGAGGCTGCTATCTGGCAGACACAGATTTTCAACGACCTCACAAGCAAAGCTTTACCTCCAATCGATGCTACTCATGCCATTGGTATCGCTGCCGTAGAAGCATCTGTAAAATGTTTAGCAAGCGCTATTATAGTGATCACAACTTCCGGTCGCTCAGCGCATTTGATCGCAAAATACAGACCCCGATGCCCGATTATCGCAGTAACCAGATTCCACCAAGTTGCACGACAAGCACATCTTTACCGTGGTATCCTGCCACTCTATTACGAAGGTAATAAGGAACATTTTGTGTTGCAAAATGCAGTTAGATATTAACGTGTTGAATGCCAGAAAATATATGCATATTCTACTTACGGCGGTGCAGTTAAAATTTGAAAATTTAATTGTTTCAACACGATAAATATATTTATGAAAATTTGATCTCTTACATAATAAGCATTGCAAGTTTTACATTTTTATATGTATCTTTTATTTAATTTAAGTAGTCTGATTAACTCAAGCGTGGCCGGTCAGCAATGACCCCCACGATATTCAAGTTACAGTCTATGACTGTAACTTCATTCTTTCAAAAAGTTTAACATAAAAAGTATAAAAGTATAAATAATGAGATATTGTCATGGCAGTTAATCGAAGTTTCAATCAATCAAATAGTTAATTAGACTTAAATACGTGCACAATATTACATTATCCAAATCTTTTTTATGATTTTAATATACCTACAATTTATGAGAACCGTATTATACAAGTTTTCGATTATCCATGATCTTGGCTGATCGAGACACTTCTGTACGTATAATAATTATTGAATCATATAGAAGAGTTACAATTTATTTCATTTTTATTTACAGACGCACCATTGTCTGACTGGGTGAAGGATGTTGACGTACGTGTTCAATTTGGATTGAAATTCGGCAAAAGCCATGGATTCGTCAAAGCTGGGAGCTCAGTTGTGGTAGTCACTGGATGGAGACAAGGATCAGGATTTACGAATACACTTCGTATTTTGTATGTAGACATTGTAGTTCCTCAAGACGATGATGCATGCAGTACGCGTAGCGCAACAGATAGCTACGAATACCTTTTGTAATCTCTGCATGTTTTAACGTATTCTGCCATATTAATATCATTCAACACCTTGCTTTGCATGTGCTGTCTACTAATAATAATTTATTATACGTGTGCCTTTGTTTTAACTACATTTGTATAGGCAGATCGACAATGCCCATATTTAATTTTAATTGTCACCTGTGTATTTAACTTTCTTACAATAAGTAATTTTTGTTCATATCAAAATACATATTCTTACGTTCATTATTTTGCAAATTTCAGGTAGTTTGTTAGAAATAGGTTTACGAATTCGCAGTAGAATAATGTATGCCCCCTGTTATGAACTATAACTTAATCTCTTTAAGTAAATTTCGTGAGCAACAGATTTTGAAAAGTAATTTTACTCTGCGCATAAAAATCATTTCTATTAAATAAATATGATTCATTTCGTCTTTATGTGCCAACAATTTTATTACAAGTTAATGTCAACAAACTGGGAAAGTAAGATTTAATTATGACAATTCCGCATACATATACGTGATACGATAGGTGACACTGAGCTTTCATATTTGTATGGGGCTTTAAATATTTAAACATCAAAATGAATTTTTGTTGTACCACTCGTTCTAAAAAATAACATTTTACTTCCTTGCAAGCTTTACGACGCGCCCTTTATAACAAATGCTTCACCCAGAAAAAAACGAGTCACGCAACTGTTCCAGGAAAAAGTATAAGTGGAAACTAAAACCGTGCTTTGCGTTAATTAATATTAACGATTACTTTCTCGATTATAAAATCTATTTAAGAAAATATTCGATATACATCTTTTTTTTTATCGCCAATTTAAAGCATGAATATTGTTGCCAAGGCGGAAACTTTCGAAATATTGTATAAATTATCGCAGTCTTTGGGCATTTATCTTCATAATCAGATTTGAATGATTAAAAACAAATAAAACTATATTAGCGTGGCTCTGCCGATTAAAAAATTTGGATACTTTACAATCTGAAAAAGTAATTGCTCTTAAATGTACATTATATGTAGAAAGTGAGCCCCCAGATTTCTTTTTACGGACATACTTAAAGAGTGCAGTGTATTGAACTGGAATAAATAATGTAGTCAACTTCTAACAACAAATAGAGAATGAACATATCCCGAAGCGTAAGGAAGAAACACCGAACATCTCTTGTCAATGTGGAAGTAAACCTTCTTATATCACATCCAAAAGATTGCTTTTAACATATTTCATCAAGATACAACATTTTTGTATTTACCTCATTAATTATTATTCAATTATTCATAAGTCTGTAAAGTCTTGAACCTTTTTGTTTCCCATGCATGTTTCTTTATGTATGCAGAACTGTACTAACAAATGAATTCCAAATTCTATTTTACTTTATTTTTCATGGTATAATTAAGGAATGCGGAATATACATTTTAATATTTCTTTTTCTTTTTTAGGACGGTCGAGTAAGCGTATGCTAGCTGGATTGCATACAGCAGATGGTATTAAACAATACTAGATTTGAAAAATTCAGTATGTATGTAACTTATATTGTATGACAATGTATGACGAATTTAGTAAAGTCATTGAAAGGGTAACAATCTGAATATGCCAGTAGCTACAGTATTATTACCATACAATGTACCTACATATAAATACAGTATAGAAAAATATTTGTATGTATAATCATACGTATGTATAATTGAAGGAAGCGATATAGCGTGATAATAAAAGTCTGTCAATCCATGGAAAACATACTCCAGGCGTTGAAATAATAATTTCGGAGAATTCTTTTGAGAAATCGGAGCCGATTTCTTATTCAGAACCATTCGATATCCTTTTATATATTTTCTATTTTAATTTGATAATCAAGAAAACGTGTTAACTCGTTATCAGATTTATTAAGATTTAAATGCAATCATTCATTTTTCCAGAAATTCTTCATATTTCTAATGTATTTTTACGTTTGGCATAAAAATGCATTATCGAATTTGAAATTGTAAAACTTAAAATGTTCATTCAATTTGATTAAACTTAAATCCCTCTTTCCCGAAAGAAGCAAGTGTTTTGTTTATTAATTGAGAATTTAGTTTATGACTGCTATATCGGTTCTTTGGATTATATGTATCTATACAATTGTATACACATATACATTTACATATACATACATTATATGTATAATATGCCGCTATTAAACAATAAACTAAAGTCATTATTTGAAGCAGTAAATTATGTAAATTTGAATTATTGTTTGATTGATGACAACAGTATGCTTCAATCTTCATTTTCTGTAGGAAAGATAAATAAAGAAATTTATTTTATTTTACTGCACTTTTTATTGTCCTTCTAATTAGTTAAGTATCTAGTAGTTAAGACTGTAGTTAAGAATTAAATTTAATTAAGAAATATTTTCCTACGATCATTAAAAGAGAATGCAAATATATTTACACACGCCATATGATCTCCCTTCTTTTCTGAGTGATAGAAGTTATAAATGCTTATAAGTTAAAAGTTTTATATAAAATTACTTTACATATCTATTGTACTTGTATATTTTTTAGCGCTGAAAGTATAATTATAATAAATATAATAATGCAAGTTCCGCTAAGGAATATATTCCGAAAATAATCTATTTCTTTCTGCGAAATTTATAATACATTAAGCATTTATATTTTTTCAATCATTTCTTCAGTAAAATGGGAGAAATGAAAATGTTTAATAAATTGATATAAAATGCTGTATAGTTAAACGTATACGTTTAGAAATTTCGTATTTCAACAAGAAACTTACAGTATTAAGTTTTAAATAAACACACTATATGTAGTTTCTCATACCAAAAAAACGCAGTATTCACACTTTTTGTATAACCACAATATGTAATTCCAACCATATACATATATAGGAACATTAACTTCATAATAAAATGGACAAATAGTTACAATCACGAAAACTCAATCCTCTATATTTAGGCCCCGAATCGTGTAAAAGTATCTATAGCTTCATATACAGGACTACATAATGTTATGCACTAACAATATCACACCTGCAACTGGATGGATGAAGTCATGCCGCCGAATGCCATGGGTATTTTCACAGATTTTATCAAATTTGAATCGCTACTATATGTTCTCTAATATGTAAAATATAAGTAATTAATGTTTAAAGTAAAATATAAATTGATATATAATTATTCAAAATATCTAAAAAAAGGATTGACGTATTTTGTATATAAATATGACCTAAAACCGTCCATCAGACATTTAATGCATTATTACTTATATTTTATATACAATAAATTGTACAATTAATTATTTCTGTCATCAAGTTATTCCAGCTAGTGTTGGGCCCCAATCGATAAAAAGATTTAATCCGATTGATTACTTAATGCTTGCGATTAAATCAATTAATTTGCTTTAATCGTCATTTGCAGATTATAAATATCAATCGTTAACCATCAATCTTATCTGATCATAATTACAGCTACCACGCAGATGCGTTTCAGTTTTATTTATAAAACAATTATTTAAAATATACGTGGATTAATCTTACTCTTAATATTATTATATATTTTACAACTTTTTCATTTACTATTTCACGGTTCCCTAGAATATAATTAAAGCCAATATACTACGACATATGAATTGTAAAAAAAAGTTTGCGTTAGTCCCATTAATTTTTGCATTAAAATTTACGATAAAAGTAAGGGGCACCGAAGTATTACCTTTTGTTTTAATTTACGTACGTATTACTTAAAGCCCCTTTTGTCAGGGACAGAACTTGTGATCCACCTGTGTACACAGTTTACAGTATTGTGCTTGCAAAAATCTCCAATCTTAATCATTTTTTAAATTATTTAACCAGGTAAAGAAGAATACAATGCGTTGTATATTTCTTTCTCTATAGTTATTTATTTTAGAGACGTTTATATGGAAATACAGGTAACCCTTGCATAACGCAGATATTCCGTTCCATTGAAGTGCCGCGTTATGTGAAACTCGTATTCAGATACTAATTTATTCGTATCACATTAAGTACTTTGCCACTAGTGATTTTGAATCAGCGTTATATCAAAGCGTTATATCAAAACTGCCCGTGTTATGCGAGGCTTATTACCTTAATTACCTTAATAAGTATTAAATTGTTCTACTTTGCAGATTTATTAATACATGCGTATATACAGGGTGTTGATTCCTCGCATAAAACCGAGTCGAAAATATGGAATGAAGTTTCTCCATATGAGGCTTCACTTCCGAGAAAATTAAGTTTGAAAATCCGCTGAGTACACGTGCACTCGTTCGAAAACCGTTCATTATACAAAAAAGGTAGTAGTGAATAAAAGATGTGTTCCAGTTAGGTTAACAAGTGTCCTCTGACATATCTTTTGATATAATCAATAGTTAGAAGATAATCGAAAGAAACCGATTTCATGAGCATTCAATTAATTATTGCAATGTTTAAAGGGGGCATGTTTAACTCAAATTTTGCACAGACTATTTTTGTGTTAAATGGAACTGTTCTGGAGGGTGGCGCGAAGAAATTGTGGAATCAATTTTTCATTAAGTGTATAAAAGAGCCACCCAACGAATTTTCCAGCTTAATTTTGTCGGAAATGAAACCTCATATGAAAATGCTTTATTCCATATTTTCGACTCAGTTTTATGTGACGAGTCACCCCCCTGCCGATTGTACCGCGATTTCGGAACCACCCTGTATAATGAATGATTGTTGCATTATTTTTTAATACATAGATGACACATTTAGAAGATCAATTTATAACAGACGATCAAATGAAGGCAGCTTATCAAAATACGCGACTCGAGCATATAACACAGCTTGATATAAATTCCAGTCCTAAATTAGCAAGGCTCACTAGAATTATGGTTACGTTGGGTAAGTAAACAGTTCAAACACTTATGCACCACTACTACAAATGAATGTCACCAATGTGTTATCATAAAATGATGTTGAAACGGTCGTGTATAAATTATTTCCCAAATTCCTTTTAACGAATCAGAATTGTTTCGACGCGTGTGAAATGGATGGATTCTTTCGTAAAGGAAAGGCAAATAATGTGAGATAAAAATGGTTAGGCAAAAGTGTTCACTACAAACTTATATCTTTGCAAAACTTGTAAACTAATGAAACTAGTTATAATTCGTTAAATCGGTTTCACCAAGTATGTATACAGGTTTCATTAAAAAAAGAACCCGTGATCTTGAAATAACTTTAGAAAAAAGTTACCTTGAAAAAAAATTGTTTCCGCTGTTACACGTGCTTAATGAAACAAAAACTGAAAAGTTTTTTCACGCAACTGTAAATAAGGCAGGTTCACCCTGTATCAATTTGTCGCTACTGCACACGTAATTGTGTACTGGTTTCGATCTCTCTGATTTAGTACGCAAAGAAAATTTAGGTCATCTCTGGTGCAATATTCCGTATATTTCATACAGGTCCCAAGAATTCTCATCCCGACGCCATTCTTAACATGATGATAGCCGGGGCAAACATTGTCCGTTTGAACATGTCTCATCAGATAGAAAAGTGGCATGCAATCACCGTGCAGTCTATCAGAGAAGCGGGGAATAGAATGTACGAATTTACCAGCGAGGTTTACCCTTTAGGAGTTGCGATGAATCTTCGAGGTCCTGAAATAAGGACGGGCGGATTCCACAGTGACGGGAGGAGCTTAGTATGTCTATCGTTTAGTATCACATAAGTCAATATTTATTTCAGTGATGAAAAATGAAACATATTTATCCTGCTATCGTAATGTCATGTCATTGGGCCCTTTTTACACTCGCACGTAGAAAATTGTATGTATTGAAATGGAAAGTTAATTTGCGAAATGAATAATTTTCTTATAGTCTTCTCTATGTTTACCGGCGTAAAGAAATATTGGATTTTAATATTTGAATGATTTAATTGATTAAAATGTCTGCTAGCATAGAAAATATAACATTTTATATTTGAAAGGCTTGATTAGATAGAAAATGTCTGCAAATGTGCAGGAAATTATGCAATTTTAAAAGTGATTTTACGTAATTACTGTGCTGCGTTAAAATTGTTACTAGTAAACGCAATGAATTTCAGAATTGCAATGATTTTCGAGTTAATAAAAGAAATAAATTGATCGATATTATTATAGAGTTCCCTTCCATCTAGAGTTTTATGGAATTTACGAAAGTATAATGGAAAGGTTTTAATTCAATTGGAAAAATAAGAACGCCGTAAATCAGAATCTAAGTGATTCGTGGTTTGAAAAAATTGATTTATAAGAAATGAAGAATAGAATAGTTTTCAATGAATTGAAGTATTCTATGTGCGAAGTTTATAACTGGAACAGGTCATATCTCTTCTGAGTACAATTAGAAAAAATATTAGAGGAAAAAGTTGAACGGTTCAATGAGGACTATGTATTATTCTTTTCAACATGTCATACGCGTACATACTATGCGATAATCCATTTTATACTTGTCGCATTTTTTTGCAAAGATTACCGGGCGTCAACGCTTGAGACCTGATTTCCTTTTAGGTCGTCGCATTACCTGATGCTTCTCTTTCACGTCGCGTAAGAAGTGACAAACGTCCGATGCAGTAAAAACTACAATGTCATGTGGGAGGCGACGTATGTCCGTTAAAAGTCAAATCCTCTCGCAATTTTGTGGGAAAAAATGATCGGTGTAAAGTTGTCAAGAATTTGCTTGTTCTTCAGATATCTTAAATAAATGTTCCTGTTGTTCCTATTAAAAAAGATAAAAACCTTCTCCATTGAATTTTAAACAAATCGTACATTGCCTTTTCATTTTTCTTTTCATTCTCCTTTGCTTACATTTTGCTGTGCAATGTACCCTTATCCATTCTTTTAGATTTTCTAAAAAATCAAATGGATAACTGTGAAATGCACACATGAAATGCACGTCGAAATAATATTGTTGCACAAAATGATGTGACGCTAATTTAATCCTCTATGAGGCCGTCAAATTTCCATCTAACGTTTCTTTCCAATTGCAATCAGAATAGAGGTATAACTCGTCTAATAAAAAATTATGGGCTTGTAAATATTAACGTACTACCGCATTTTTTACAACTATTACAGTATCTGATTGTGTGTACATTAATCTGCCTTCGAACGTAGTGAAATAATCGGTCACGATATAAAGCTGCTCAGGAAATTGAGCGTACAGTAGATATGGCTAATTGTAAGCCAACGTGAACTGAATAATACACGAAATATATCTTTAATCGTTTTTGTGAATTTAAACTATCTGAATCTAATCCAAACCTAACTCTCTGCAAGGAAAATACCTTTGTGTATGAATCGAAAACTATATACATGTATGTGTACATCCATACTACTCACAAAAAGCGTACAGTAATAAGAGATGTATATTTTTGAACAGAAAAACAACGAAATTGACAGTATGAGAACGATAGTTACTGTACAATTTCTTTACTCCCCTTTTTCATTGTGGCAAGTTTATTATTTCTGTGTTAAGAAATATTCATTTTTTACTATTGCACGGTCAATTTTGTGCATCGAGTATATATAAATATTCGCAGGGTTACGCTAAATTGGAAGAAGGCAATAGTGTACATGTGGTAGCTGATTGTATAGCAAAACGAGCCGGATCTGCTTCGTGTTTCTGGGTTTCTTATCGTGAATTACCACGAGTATGCAGACCAGGTGACAGAATACTTATTGACCGAGGCGCTGTTTTATTACAAGTCACCTGTATCCGTTAGTTAATTTTTATTTATTCTAATATGATGCACGGAAATAATTTCCAGTTAATAAGACGAATTTTGTTCCTTTTTTTGTTATCAAGCCTTTGTCTGTATTGCTAAAAATGCAGGGGCTAATTATAAATACGAATTTAGTAGAGTACTGAATGCTTTAAATTAAATTATCATTTATTTAATGCTGTGCTTGATTATAATTTAATTTTGCACGGTGTAAAATATTATCGGCTTAAAAGTGTCGATATAATGCTGTTGCACGTTTCCAACGTAATTACGTGCATATATGTTAAACTAACTTTGACTGCAGAGAATTAATTAGTTACCAATACACTGTTGTTGCACTACAAATTGTAAATATCTTATAAATCATTAACATTATTTCGAGTGTCGTATTTTATTACTTCTATCGAATTTCAAATTAAATTTTGGTAAATCTGTTTTGGTAAGATACGACTCTATTAAAGGAAAAGTCAACTGCAATACTTTGATGCATGCTTTTGCTGCTTAATATTTTTGAGACAGGGAATATAATAACATTTTGTTCGAAAGCAATCTCCCAGAGCAAAGCCTCTACAGTGGTGTTCCATTTCTATAGTGCGTTCTATTCGATTGAAAACGGCGGGATAACTCCTAGGTAATTGAAATTATCGAAAAATAGTTTTCTCACAGAAGTGGTTCAGCAAGAGATGTACTGTACACGATGTAAATAACTTTCTTATAAGTGTATTGTTGGAGAAGATTTCGAACCAATTTAAATTTCTTTTTAATTAAATGTTTACACATTATTTATAATTTTCACAATGTGATAGCTTTTTTTGGAAAGAATTTAACAATTTTCAGCACTATGGAATTCTGATTTATAAAAGGTTTGTCAACTTATTTTGTGTCATTCATATCGTTCCATTTTATAACTTTTTACACATTTTAATAAATAAATTTAAGAATACAGTACCGTGTTAGGTATATTTAAATGAATGAAAGTCGATTTAACGAATTCTATCAGCTGACGAACGAAAGGAGTCCAAGAATTAAGTATGAAAAAAGGCTTCGAATGCAAGGGGTTAAATAAATAGACAGTTTTAAAAAACACGTCAAATCAAAATCCTATAAAAGCAGAATAGAATATATAGCTGTCTGATTTATTTTCGATCGTACACTAAGGCATTTCGTACTCCATTAAACTAATAACACTGTTCAACACGGGTCTGATTTTGTAACCTTCAATAGGCGTTTCTTGTAGTCTTCAACGCGCTGAATACGAATCCAAAATCCGTTTTTCTCCAGAACGTACCATTTTTGAAAAAATCGATTTTGAAAAAAATCGCAATTTTTCAACTTTGGGAGTGTTTTGTACTTTTACGGTAATAGTTATTCAGTTCCGCTTGGTGCCAAATGATTCTTTGGAGTTTCACGAATAAAATGATATAAATAGTTGTTCGATTATAAACATTTAAATATGTTTAAATGATGATCAAAGTGAAAAGGACACCGTAAACGCACCCATTTTGGCCGATGTTCCTCAATTTATTTCAAAAACTGAGGGTCTAGGAGAAAATCTGACTATGCCACGCGATAGAACAGACATTTCTGCCACGGAAAGCACAAACAGAAGTTGCAAAATCATTTTCGTTTTGAATATAAAAGCGAAATAGTTTAGCAAAACACGCGGCGGTGACAGTGGTACTCAATGACGGCAGTCGCTTCGCTTTATCAACTTCAATATTTTTGCGCTTGTTATAAAATAGTTTATAAATAATTAAATAATATTTTTTAAATGATTGCATAAACTAAGTATAATATTGCAAGAAGGTAACAGAGCCGTGCGCGTGTAGCGATTCCAGTATGATGAGCGGCAAGCGAAGCGAAAGCTGTCATTGAGTACCACTGCTACCGCCGCGTGTTTTGCTAAACTATTTCGCTTCTATATTAAAAACGAAAATGATTTTGCAACTTCCGTTGGTGCTTTCCTCAGCAAAAATGTCTGTTCCATCGCGTGGGATAGTCAGATTTTCTCATAGACCCTCAGTTTTTTAAATAAATTGAAAAATATCGGCCAAAATGGGTGTGTTTTCGGTGTCATTTTCACTTTTATCATCATTTAGACATATTTAAATGTTTATAATCAAACAACTATTTATATAATTTTATTCGTGAAACTCCAAAGAATCATTTGGCACCATGCGGAACTGAATAACTATTACCGTAAAAGTACAACACACTCCCAAACTTGAAAAAATGCGATTTTTTTCAAAATCGATTTTTTCAAAAATGGTACGTTCTGGGGAAAAACGGATTTTGGATTCGTATTCAGCGCGTTAAAGACTACAAGAAACGCCTATTGAAGGTTACAAAATCAAAAAAAAGTTAAAATTTGTCGAACAGTGTAATTAATGATTAAATTTTAATAAATTTTACAATTACTATACAACAGTCACATTATGAACTGACTGCATTGTGTATAATAGCATTCAAAATGGTTAGACAATTAATAAAATCTTAGATAATTTATAACAATTGAAATTCTTCAAATGCAGGTGAAAAGTCAATAATTTGTAAAGTTGTAAAAGGCGGTATTATCAGAGATGACAAGCTAGTACAATTAATAGACAGTGTAGTTACACTGCCACAAATTTCGCAAACTGACATGGATCACATCAAGTTGGCATCCGAGTTGGAGTGCGATTTTTTGATAGTGAATCATGTGCGCAACGAGAATATGATTTTTGCCGTGAAAAGTCGATTAAAGCATATGGGTATGCATAGTCTGTTAATTATAATATAGAGTACGTATTGACCACGTTGGTCGACTTCTATTTCAGGTTTTTATAAAGTTTGCATTATGGCGAAAATTTCCACGCAGCAAGGTTTAGAGAATTTCGATGAAATATTGATTGCAGCTGATGCTATTCTTCTTGACAGAGACAGTATCGCAACAGAAGTAGGGTGTGAAAAGTTATTTCTTGTGGAAAAGATCATTACCGCAAAGTGTATCAGGGTAACTATAATATTTATTAATACCCCTTTTCTCTATTTTAATCTACATTGCTTAGCGTTATTGAATTATGTTTTATAACAAGAGGAAGATGTGTTTCTAAAAGTAATCCAATATACACGGTTGTTGAAATTGCAATTTACATGTAACACAGAAATCTCTCCAAACTTTACTTTTGTAATGTGAAATTGGAAAGATAATAAAACTGTGGCGTGCTCGTAATACTCGACAGTATTAGCGAATCGTTACGAACACTGATGATAGGTTTGACCAAGGTTGTAAGGCTTGGCCGTGGTACCACGACGGTGGGCCTGATGCACACGCTAATCGTGGGTTACCTTACGAAGTCTTGTAAGGACTTCGGAGCCCTTATTCCGTCGCTACGTCTGATTGCAAGACTCGGCTTGCGTGGTGTGCGAGATCGAGGTTGTAAGGCTCTTCTCGGCGATAGTAAGCGGTAGTACTCAAGATCAAGGTTCGTCTTGTCTTGAGGGTTGTCGGAAAGGAACTGACTTCCTCGTCGAACGTTTGTCAAAACGTCAACTCGGAAGTCATCTTCTGCACGCTGATTGGACATAAGGAAAAATGACTAATTGCCAATCAGCGTGTTTTGGAGGTGTAGCCGCACCCTTCCTTAGCGCCCGAAGCGCGTTTCTAGGAGGAGAGGGTGTGTCCTTGGACGTTGCCATAAGTTTGACAACGCAGCGGAATTTCCATCAGGGTGTCCAAAGCTTGACCTGCCAGATGTCTGTTGGGCCCAGCTCCGAAGGCCCTCCGGAAGTCCACGTTTATGATGCATGCAATTAACTGTTGAGGTCGTGACTAACTTGGAGGTTTGTAATCTCTTGGCTAAAGGTATAAAGCACTTTCCTCAAAAACAGTCTTGTTACTTGCGCGTCATAAAACGTGCTAGCCATCTGCACGCAGAGGGTTTGCTGCGTACCGATCGCTAGCCGCCTTCTTTTGGAGGTACCGAGGTTTATTGCTCCTGCTCGTAAGCCGTGGAACAATGCATGGTATCTGTGTATCGCGACGCATCGGTGTTATTAATCTAGCCTCGATAATCCCTTGACCGGGACCCGAGGACCGCGCGCTCGACGTCTCTTGCAAGGAGGGTTTTTACGACGGAACATACCGCCCCCCTTGAACGATCGCGTTCAATAATTTGTACTTAATTGAACGTATGGTAAAGGTAAGATCGGCGAGGTTCACCGAGAACTAAATCTCAAACAGTATATACTCGTTGGCTTAATAACTAGATCACATATAACACGCCGCTAACTTAGCTAGTAATAGGGTTAAATACTACGGTATTGTCTTACATTTGAGCTATTATACATGGTACCTATACAAGGCTTGGGTAATTGCTATATACTTATGAAGTACCTTAATTACATTATTCTAGGGGTAGTGGAAAAAGGGATCGCACGCTCCGCTTGTAGTAACCGTTTGCGGTTTTTACTGTCACCACACGGATGACGTTGTCCTTGCCAGGGTGGATTTCGGTTATGCGCCCTAACTTCCATTGCAAAGAGGGCAGGTTGTCCTCCTTCAACAGTACCAGGGTTCCGCTGCGAAGATGTGTGGCAAGGCTGTTGCGCCATTTCGCTCGGATATTTAATTCCTTTAGGTACTCCTTGTACCATCGTGGCCAAAGGTGTTGTTTTACCTTTTGGATATGCTGCCACCTCGATAATCGATCGGTGGCAATATCGGACACATCTCGTTCCGGGTTAGATGTTAATGGCTCACCTATTAGGAAGTGGGCCGGGGTAAATGCGGAGAGGTCATTGGAGTCTGAGGATAGTGGTGGCAGCGGTCGGGAATTTAAGATTGCTTCAATCTGGATCATGTAGGTATTGAAAACTTCGGCTTGAAATAACGTATCCCCGATCGTACGATACATGTGGTGCTTAAAGGATTTCACGGCCGCTTCCCACAGACCCCCAAAATGAGACGATCTTGGTGGTGAGAAGTGCCATGAACTACCCTTGCTGTATAAATAATTATTAATTGGATCCTTGTGACGTTCGGATTTTAGGAAGGCTTGTATTTCGTATAGCTGGTTCTTTGCACCGGCGACGTTTGTAGCATTATCGGAGTAGCTAGTCCTAGCGTAGTCGCGTCTGGAGAAGAACCGTCTTAGCGTGGCAATAAAGGCTTCGGTGGTTAACTCGCTAACTGTCTCGATTTGAACTGCCTTAGTTACGAAAGAGATAAATACGACTGGTCCACAAAAATCTACTCCCGTCGTGCGGAAGGGTCTCGCGGATATAACCCTATCTCGAGGTAGGTTTCCCATCGGATACTCAGGTATGCCCAATGGTCTGACCCTAAGGCAGAGCATACATTTTCGTACGATATTGCGAGTTAAATTCTTCCCGTCAATGGGCCAATACCCTTGTCTGACCGCGTTTTGAGTGCCTAAAATGCCGGTATGCAGTTGTCTTTGGTAGTCGCATTTAATTATTAATCGCGTAATATGGTCTGAACGCGCGAGAAGTATAGGGTGCGGTTGACCGTACTTCAGACCATCACCAAGGAAAGGTGTTAAAGCCAGTTCCGTAATGGCGATGTCGGGAATTGGTGTCGAGGGCCAATTCGCCGATGGTTCGGATAGCCAGGTAGGACCGTTCGACCATGGCCGATTTCTTATGAATTCGCCCAGTAGTTGGCCGCGAGAGAAACAATCCGCAGAGTGGTCACTGGAGAATACATGTCTCCAATCAAAATTGGTCGCGTTATCTTGAATTTTCGCGACTCTGTTTTCCACAAAGGTTTTTAAAGTGATCGGTGCTGTTCTTGTCCAGTGTAACGTTATCGTTGACTCGGACCAAAGGTGTAATGGGTTGAATTGTATTTTTATTTCGGGATTATAAAATCTCCTTGATGCGGATTGGTTAGATTTACCGAGGTTCGATTTCTTAATTTTAAATGGGAGTCTAACTCCGTAGCGACCACTTTGCTCGCGAGGGGTGTCCCCTTTAAAAAAGTCTTCATACAATTGCTCTTGCGGTGAGCACACGTTTGCTGCTGAAACGGTCGGAGTCGAAGTATTGCTAATAGTCGGAGAGGATGGGCCCTGAGTACTGTCGTTTATGTGCCTTATTCCTTTAGTCAGTAAGCCGTAATATTCATAATATGTTGCTTCGACACCCAGAACTACCTCCTCCTGAACTATTTCCTCGTCATTTTCATCTACTAAGGATTCGATCCGGGTTTGCAAAGTACCGAACTCTTCGAAATATTCTTCCAATTTCCTTTGTCGGATTTCTAAGTCGACCAGCTCAAAGGTGGCAATCGATTCTCGAATTGTTCTGGCTAATCTAGTAATTTGTGCTTTCGCGGAAGCACGATATCTAACAAGAGTTTTCAAATCTTCCGCCATTGTTAGAGGAGTTGAAGCAATTTTTGGATTCAAAGGATTTCAGAATGGGAGATAAGTGAGTCAAAAACTTACTCGTACGGTGTAGTACCGTTACCCTTCACGGTTCGTCTTCACAGGACCTTCAGTGGCCTTGTTGCTTGTAGTATGGTTGATGCGATGAGGTGCTCCCTTCTGAGGACGTCACTGGTCCAGAAGTTGCTGCTGTGCCTCTCGCGATGTAGCTCCTGCTACTTGGATAGTTGATCTGGATCCTAGGTTGTCCAGATGATCCACTCAGTCGTGGATGCTTCTTCTGCAGTCTGCTGGTGACCGTTGGATCACTTGGCTGCTGCTTCTTCGTAGGTTTGGTTATACAATCGCGATAACAATCACGATCCGGCTCGAAGGACCAAAAATGTGCGGTTCGAGAGTGGATTCTCAACGACCGACGGTTGGTTCCGGCACTGTGTGATGTGGATCTTAATAGATCCGGCTCGAAGGACCAAAAATGTGGCGTGCTCGTAATACTCGACAGTATTAGCGAATCGTTACGAACACTGATGATAGGTTTGACCAAGGTTGTAAGGCTTGGCCGTGGTACCACGACGGTGGGCTTGATGCACACGCTAATCGTGGGTTACCTTACGAAGTCTTGTAAGGACTTCGGAGCCCTTATTCCGTCGCTACGTCTGATTGCAAGACTCGGCTTGCGTGGTGTGCGAGATCGAGGTTGTAAGGCTCTTCTCGGCGATAGTAAGCGGTAGTACTCAAGATCAAGGTTCGTCTTGTCTTGAGGGTTGTCGGAAAGGAACTGACTTCCTCGTCGAACGTTTGTCAAAACGTCAACTCGGAAGTCATCTTCTGCACGCTGATTGGACATAAGGAAAAATGACTAATTGCCAATCAGCGTGTTTTGGAGGTGTAGCCGCACCCTTCCTTAGCGCCCGAAGCGCGTTTCTAGGAGGAGAGGGTGTGTCCTTGGACGTTGCCATAAGTTTGACAACGCAGCGGAATTTCCATCAGGGTGTCCAAAGCTTGACCTGCCAGATGTCTGTTGGGCCCAGCTCCGAAGGCCCTCCGGAAGTCCACGTTTATGATGCATGCAATTAACTGTTGAGGTCGTGACTAACTTGGAGGTTTGTAATCTCTTGGCTAAAGGTATAAAGCACTTTCCTCAAAAACAGTCTTGTTACTTGCGCGTCATAAAACGTGCTAGCCATCTGCACGCAGAGGGTTTGCTGCGTACCGATCGCTAGCCGCCTTCTTTTGGAGGTACCGAGGTTTATTGCTCCTGCTCGTAAGCCGTGGAACAATGCATGGTATCTGTGTATCGCGACGCATCGGTGTTATTAATCTAGCCTCGATAATCCCTTGACCGGGACCCGAGGACCGCGCGCTCGACGTCTCTTGCAAGGAGGGTTTTTACGACGGAACAAAAACTGTTCGTAAATTGTAGCAATTAATAATACGAGATATTTGTGTAAGGTTCTTTTAAACATAAAAATGGGTATAGAAATTTTGATAATGTCTCTTTGAGACGTAGTCAATAACGAGAGTGATTTAAAGTGATCATTTAATTTGGTTTCAGTTGGGAAAACCAGCCATATTAGGATTTCAGGTACGCAATAACGGGGAACAAAAACTCGATATAAATTTAATCGCAAATGCTGTATTGAATGGGATCGATACAATTTTTCTCAAAACTGGCTCCATGAATCACAAGGAAACTATTTCTTTATTAAGAGCTGTCGATGTGGTATGCAGAGAAGCTGAAAGTGCTCGTTGGCAGAAAGAAATTTTCAATGAATTGAGTTATATGGTACGCGATTCAAAACTTAATCTTCTTTGATATGGCAAATTACACGAGATATTTTTGTAACTTGATCCCTGAATACATGATTTTTCCAAAAACGATCAAATATTTTGATATTGCTAATTTATTTGTCAAGAACTATAGGTTACTAGTTCTGAAAATCCATTCCAGATTTCTATTTATTTTTTTATTTAAAAAAGCGGTTTCAAGGGATTTATTTTAATACGCGTCACAAAGAGCAAGACGGTGTAGTAATTCGTGTATCCTTTGTTGCCCCAAAAGATTGGAAAATGATGGCATATTGAAATGATCAATCGGTGATTCATAACAATTTTTTGGTAGATATGTTGCGAAATAGTTTTGAATTGTTTTTTTTTCTCTACTGTAATGAGTAATGAAGAATACTTTAACGCTATTAACTTTATTTACTTAACTGTTATTAAGTTCCGCGAGCATGAAAAATATTAGATATTTATCTGTCATAAATATTTTATATTAAGTTACTGTGCGTTAACCTATTTCCCCCTTTTTTTGGTTTAATGACAATAATTTATGTAGCCTGCGGTTCGGATCATTCAGTGGACTCTCGAAGTTTCACAGTTCGATCTTCGAGTTGTTCGATAAATCCGTCGCAGGCATTCCAAAATTGACTGAATATAAAACATTTTTAGTGTCCATTTCGAAAGAACATATTGGCAAATAGCAAAGAGAACAAGTTTATCCATCGAATGTTGTCACTTATAATGGTGCAAACATACGCAAACATTTTATAATGTTAATTAATCAATCATTTTCTTGCAATCCGCTAGTTCAGGGCTGTGGTTCTTACTATTATCACTTAGCGTTCTCGAGAAATTGCGGTCAACTGTTATTGTTTGTTTGTTTATTTTTGAATAATGTTCTAAAATGTTCCATTGCATTATCATTAATATTGGAGCCATTCAGGGAGAGGAATGTTAATTGTAATACTAGAACTGGAAGAATAGTATTCGTTTCCAATAGTCAGGACAGAACTAATCTTGGAAAATGCACGAACACAATATAAACAATTCGAGGCTCAAAAGTGGCCATTCGCATGTTCGAGTTTTCGTTCGAAGTTCGAGGGTTCACTGTACTACTCTATACTTCTCCACTTGCACTATGTTCATGCTTGCCTTTTGTTTTGCAAATCCAGGTCTCAATACCTTTGGATCCCTTGCACTCAATAATCGTTGGCGCTGTCGAGACATCCCTAAAAGCAAATGCAGCTGCAATTATTGTTACAACAACAACCGGACGAAGCGCTGCTTTGTTATCAATGTATCGTCCAAGATGCCCCATTCTTGCGATCACTCGTTATGGTGCAGTTGCAAGGTGGTTACAACTATATTATGGTCTCCATCCTGTTCATTACAGAAGTAACTATTATTACTTATATTAGTAAATATAATTAATTATACCGCCTGTTAATATTTTGCTGACCCACTTTTCACAATAACGCCATGAAAATTATTTTCCATGCTAGATATTAATTTTTTAGTAACGTAAAGAACATAAACAAGTTTAATAAAAGTATATTATGGAATATTCTGTACATAATATGCAAAATGTGTAATAATTACTACGATAATATATTACAATGTATTTTTTAATATAGTTAAGCCTTTGGCTGATTGGGCACAAGATATGCAAACTCGAATACAAAGCGGTATCGATTCTCTTCGAAGGAGAAAACTTATTAATGTTGGCGATCCGATCGTAATTGTTAGCGGATGGCGTCAAGGAGCAGGCTTCACAAACTGCATACGTATAATTTACGCGTCTCCAGGCCACGTGGAAAATCAAGTACCGGATTTCGAGACTTGCTGGTGATACGTTCGCTTATTTTATTGTTAATACGACATTCCACAACTGTAACGACGAATAAAGTATTTTCTATTCGGAGTGCAGCTCTATCCCTTTCGTACTAAATAGTTAAGGCTCGTTTAAAATGACAATACACCATTTCGTTTGTAATTTGCACGTAATCTAATGCTGTACATTTAATCATTTTATATACATATACATAGTACAAAGGCAGCAACACCTTTTTCGCGAATAAGTATATTAGTTTTTTGTAATCTTCAAAGGATATTGCATCAAGCATTATAGATTTATCAGCCCAAACTTTGAGGGTGAGTTTCACCCTGTCAAATATTCGTTCGGGTCCCAGCTTATACCAAACTTTAATTAAAACTTGTGATTCGTATTTTGAGATGGATGCTTGTTAGTTTTATTAAACTTTCATATATGTATGTTTTATTGGCGCTGTAAATGTCTCACACAACACTGCTGGCCAAAATGATAAGTTCACTCTTTTTCTGGCTCGTTCGTTGTCGGAGTTAAAACTATTGTCCGTTCCTTTTGCAGAATTACTTAAAAACATACGAAAAATAAAGACATGAAAAACATTTCCGTCGAACGTGGTACTTTTCTCATTCTGAAATGCTTAATTATTTCAAAACTTTTCTAACTGTCCGTTCAACTCACGTTTTATTCGATTGCTTGGTATTGCTGAATTCGATGCTGCATTCGCTATCTGGCGTTTGGTTGGTGGAGTTAACTTTGACGGGCCCTCTTGATTTTTTACTAGCGTAAACTTCTGGATCATTTACCTAATGGATAATTACACGTAAAGAACGGTTGAGTTCTTTGGCAATTCGTCTATTGCTATAGCCCACTCCTTTCTTAGCATTAGAGCAAAGGGTTAAAACTGGATACCATAGTAAGTATTAAGAGTACTAATGATAGTCTTGCATAACGATTATTTCATTAGTTTGTAAGTGGACAAAGACTTCTGCGTTCAAGTTTATCGCCACATTATAAAATTTGTTTTATTCTTCATTATGTATAAAAATTATGAATCTCGCAAAATTTTATTTTATTTTGTACAAATAAATCTCAATTTTTGCATCTTTCTTTCAAATTTATTCTGCATATTTTCATACTTTTACCTGCGCATACAGTGAGTGCGCTAGGTGGACGAACAATTACGCGACTGACTGTATATACCAGTTTTCGCATTATATAGAATTAGATATTTCTTTGAATAATAGTTGCATAAAGTGCATAAATGCATAAAGTCTCCACTGCTATTTCTAAATTCTACATAAATATAGTCTACGTGTAATGATCTTCAATCACACTTTCATTACCAATTATCATCAGAATGATTCAATTAGAAAGTATACTAAAAACCTCAGATAAAGTCTGGTCTGCTCAAACATATTCTTATCGAAGAAAAATTAACTCGCGACAATTGTGCATGATTTTTATGAAGAATATCTAGTCGATAAGGATTCATAACGATTTCGAAATTCTTGAAACAGATGTGAAATATCCTAAGCAAACACTACCATGTTCTAATAGAAGTCGTGTCAAGAGATGTCAAATTGTGAAGTATTTATATAGAGTATCTGAGATATGCTTGATGAATTTCTAATGCTTGTCACGGAATTATGATTAAATGATGAAACCTAATCATTTATTGGAAAAGTATAATATTCACAAGAAAACAGTTCAGTATAATTTCTCCCTGATTAAACAATTTTTTGATAATAGAACGCAGACAATGCCGAATAAAATTTGAGTTTTACGTAAGTACCTGGCTGGAAAGATAAAATATTAATTATTTTGGACTGCAACCATTCATTCAAAATTCAGAATTCAAATTTTCGGGATTGTATTCGGTCTTTTTAAATCTATCTTATAACAAATACGATCTTATTTATTTATTATAATTCATTACAAAATGGAATCACTTTTCTGTCTTGTTTGCAAAACTTAGAATAATTGTTGTTCTTCATCAAATGCTTTTCAAACTTGCTGCATCTGAATTGGCGACACATTCGAAAATTAAATGAATTGAAAGATAATCATATGTAGTATATTTAATTATGCACACTTATTTGAGTTGCTTTGGTCCCGTGCTTGTGAATAATTTTGAAATGACCCAGCCTCGCTGAATCGCTATACATATTTGGTAAACACGATATTAGCTTTGATAAATATTCAAATCGTCTATCTTTGAATCGCGTGCGCCATACAAGTGTATATTACATATTTAAATATTTCATCACTGTTTACTGTCAAACAAAAATTCGGGTCAAGTTAACCCGAAACAGGGACAAGAATACTCTTTGCCTTATTTTTAATCTACCATTCAAATGATTGTATCCGAGGATAAAAATGGGTAATCTTAGGACTGCTGCGCGAGAAATTTAACTAATACTTTCCTACAAATATTTTGTTTTCAAGATATATCATTTCTGTCCACTTTTTTCAATTTATTAGTGTAATTAATATAATGTATTATAAGAATGTTCCAATGCAACCAGGTTTCCAATCTGATTTCGTAGAATAGATACGATTTCATTTATCGAAACTTATTCATGAAATATTTACGTTTGGTCATGACGTATTACAGCCCCTGCAGTGTCTCTTATCAGTCGTCGATTAAATAGGTGTTACAGGTTGCAGGTACATACAAAGTTTTGTGAAGTCCGATAAAACGTGGGGTCGCGATATTGAGGGACATATACGCGTTGTCGTGCCAGAAAAGCATCTTTTGTCCTGTATGCTCAATGTTATCGATTGTTCAAAGGAATTGCAAGCTACAATAACATCATTCGTGTAACCACAATATCCTTTAATTTTCATATATTATTATAGACATTGTGCATACAAGATGATTCAAGTATCGGTGGTTGCGGTATTTAAGCTATTTTTGATATTTCGAAAACAAAGTGTTTGAAACAAAACTCAATGGGTTTGAAATGGTGAACGGATTACCGTAGTTGAAGCTTTTGATATATTTATTTCTCTGTATAATAATTAAGTGTATTGTACCTTTGAAATGATATCGTATATTTTATTGTCTATCTACTCATAGTACATAAGAAAAATTCTTTAGTATATAGTGTAATAATGGATAATCCTGATTATCTGATCTTAAAATCTATAATTATTATCTGAAGTACGTACATACGAATTGATCATCGATAAAGATAAAGCAATATATAAACAATATAAATGAAAAAGCTTTTGAAACGCAAATGCAATATCAAACGATATACATATATGTGTAGAATATATAATATAAAACCTCAAACAGATTGATTAATACACCACGTAATACGTATTTGGTTAAAGCGGGCAGAATTTGTGTCGCAGAAAATGGAATGCTATTGGAGCATGTATTTTAATTGTTTGTAATTAATTATTTCAAGGGAAAATATTGTATTATTGCTTTGAGATATGAGGCTATTTCACATACCTCGTTTTTATTTATTATAAAAATGTAGAAAAGAATACATACGGTACGGTGTTTTCTACAGAAAACAAAATTCAGCCATGACAATTTGTTCTCTATTTGAAAGCAATCAAATTTTGTTGAAAACATTATATTAAATAATTTTAATATTTGGTGGCGAACGACACGTAGGTCACCGTTTAAATACACACGCATACAGAAATATAGATACGTATACGTGCATTTGTTTTTCTTAAGGCTGCATAGAATTTTAACAACTAACTAACTAAAAGACTGCATAAACTTATAACAAATAATATTTTTATTTATGGAGCTTTGCTTTCGGAAACACCGTTTCTAAAAAAGGGGTGAATGTAATGTGTCTCCTGATGGTGTGGACATTTTCTCCTTATGTATTATACATATGTTGTAGTGTATGCTTTGGGCAATGAAGTTCATTGTAGTTTACTAACTACAAATTTTGCAAACATAGCAACTCGAGTATAGTACAAAGTTAAATTCAAACATTTAGAACACGTGGGAGTAGGATTGATGTTAGGACTTATGTTAAACACTATAGCGTTAAAATATGCATACATATATGTATATAGTGAGTAATGAAAGTATTCAAGTAGCACACCAGTCAAAGTATATAAATTGTGTAATACAAAAATCTGTGACTTATTGAGTTAAATTAGACGCGTATTGGAAGATATTTATTAAGCAACCGTATGTATTCTTGAAGATACATTTCACACATGTACAGTAAATATTACAAAAATGTATGTACGTGCAAAACGTAAGAAAAGTTTTCGAGCGCAATTGTTTGTTAATAATAACGTCCCCAAAATGATTTCTGGTGGTGGATATTAATTTTTTTAGCAACATTTGCGCCTACAACTTGCCAAGCAATTATTATATAATATTTAATTAACCCTATATTAATATTTTTGTTCCCTATAATTTTATATATAATTTACCATGATTACTAAATATATTTAATTTTAGTATAATTTCTATAATTTTAGTTTTAGTGTATATGTTTTAAATCACCCTCCAATTCCCAAAAAATTCTAACCCATTATTGGAATGAATAATTTTGCTAATGTTCGTAAAAACGTTGTCAACGAGCAGAAATATTTTGTGCATTTTGTACGTACTGAAACATTAATCACGAAAGCGTACGAATCCTTTACTTACTCACTGTATGCACACATAGGCATGTATTGGAAAAATTGTATTTACTTTTCTTCGACATTAAAGTCTATTGTTACGGGATCACATCCGATCAATTAAGTTAACTATCACTGTCGGCAAATATGTTTATTCAGACATTAAAAGCCAAGATGCTCAAGTAGACATTAACATCAACGTCATAGTGTAATTTCATACGCACTTGAGCTTACTACGTATGATGTTCAATTATTGATTCCTCTTTCCGTCTACTTACTTCGATCAATGTAAAATTTATTCTGGGCATTTGCATACCACCTAAAGTAACGGAGGTGTAATTTTGGATGACTATATCGATAAGTGCATTTTACTATAATGGTAATTATGCAAAAGAAGATATTGCATTTGTTTTTAAACATTTATTTATTTATTATCTTCAAAAGTAAGGAAACATGTATTGTATGATATTAAAACAGCAGAAATTAGAATTAAAATGTTTACTTAATTTGTTTAATATTTAAAACTTTAAACGCCTGGGGGTTGTATTGAATATTACATTACCATAGATTCAGAACTTGTACTGCAATAATTATGTTTAAAAATTTCACATGTTAGTTGTTTTTGATGTGCGCGCTATATAATTAACATTCGGTTTGTTTTTACACTTGAAGATTTTCTTTGCTTTTTCTTCTTTCATCCTTTATCAACAGAAAAACTGTATGCAACTCCTTTCAATTATACTTTGAATTCCATTTCCCTTTATTCTATTTTGTGTTAACATACATTTATTACATTCGACTTCCAACATATATAATTATTAATAAACAATGCGTTTAAAAAATATATCATGTTATTAATAACGTTAATAACGTTTGTTCAGAATAATTTGTTCCAAAAATATTATTAATTTATAAACAGTTGCTAACCTTCTGCAGTGCTTTGTTTGCTAGCTTTTAATTAAAAAGGAATGCAACCAAAAATGCAAATATCAGGATCAAAATATGTAAAAAGAAAAGTAGTGGAAAGGTAGCAATATGTCATACCTTCAAAAACATTTTAGTAAACTTCCAAAACTATCAAAACTTCGTGTTCTTCGTATCTATTCGACTTTCTTAGCGGAACGCACCCGAGTTGTCAATTTCAGTGATTACACAGACAGAAAAAGCAGAAACATTTCGTTCTCCGCCTCATAACATACATTTGTACTCTAATCACGGCTAATCAAGTAGCCTTTTCTAAGGTCACTCATTGCGTGTGATTGAACCCCTACCGAGAACAGCGATTCAGATTTACCTCTTATTCATCAAATAAAGGTTGAGTTGACAAGCCTGAAATTTGTAAGAATACGAAGAACGTAAGAAAGTATATGCACAAAACATTGAAGTTCAAATTTGAGTTATGTTCTATGTATATCATAAAGCATTTAATTCTTGTTAATTTTTCATTAAGTACTAAATACATAGTGCTAATGTGTGTATAGTACGAATTCATAGATAGATATTTTTTTATTAATTCTGATTTAGGCCTGCAATTTCGCTTTGCACTAAATTTAAATTTATAATTTAATTTCGGGCTATATTCTATATTGCAAAGATTTTAAGTTCTGCTAATTTTTCAGGAGATAATAAATAAACAATACTATGGATATGTGTACATCGGTTAAAGTTTCTCGAATACGTAATAATACTAAAGTAGTACTCTGGTTTTTGTTTTAAGTATTGTTTTCACTTGCTAAGATGTAAGATAAGATAATACACAAATTAGAAACTTTATTCAACACTGGAACACCGGTACTTTTGGGGTGAATTAATGATATTGTCACGCAACACTGGTAGAATGTAACATATACCTTGCTTCCACTACAAATTTGAATGCACTGCGTATATTATTATTTATGATAGTATCCTGTGTTTTTAAAACGAATCATAAACAGGGTGCGACAATTTTAAGCCAAGCCTATCAATCTTTGGGAAAAGTTAATTTGTTTTACTTCTCTGTCTTTTTTTAAGTGAGTTAATCGTGATTTCCCTGTCTTTATAATTCTAAAGTGGGGTTTTATTATAATTATATATAATTTTATTTCGATTCGTATAAGATATTCGTGCTTCCGTTTAGTACTAATAATTATAGATAAAGCGTTAAAAAAAAGGCCAGCATATTATTCAAACAACAGAGAAGTAGTTCCAGAACAGTATTGTTCTTAAACTCGTCTGAACCTGTGTAACAAAAGTTTTCTATAATTCTGACGCATCGCTAATTAATATTGTCAAAACCTTTTCCACAAGAAATTGGAAGTTATTTCAAAGTACGTATTAATTACAAAGATAATTATTTAGAAGTTTCGTCTCCCCACTGGTTTCGATGATCTTGAAGTATGTCGTCTAGGTCATCATTTCGTAGTCAAAAAGTATTGTAGTCAAAAAATATATATATTTTAACATACAAACAATAAAATTGCCACAATGAAAAAGTGGATTAAAGAAATTGTACGGTAACTATACAATTAACAATTATAGTAACCAGTCTTTTTCATCGAGTCAATTTTATTGTTTCTATTCTAAAGGAAACATAAATTTCTTATTACTGTATGCTTAATATTTTGAGTATACACATACTGTATACACATACATATAGTTTTCCAGTTATACGTATATAAATGTATTTTCGATACTTGCAACCTTGCCGTGAGCTAAGTTTGGATTAGATTCAGGTAGTTTAAATGTACAAGAACGATTAACGATATATTTCGTGTATTATTTAGTCTACATTGGCTCAGCCATATCTACAATAGGAGCCGAAGCACTGGGAGTATTTTAATTGCACATCAATACTTTATATGACTGATTAGAATCGAGCACTGAATGCGACAAACCATGGGAGCGCCTTGTACCGGAAAGGGAGATCGATGGTGTACAGGAGGAAACGGAACGTGAAACGATATCGAGTTGCCGCGTGTTCGAAACCACATTAGAATTCATTTCCTGAAATTTCTTTTTCTGTTAGTAGAACCTACCTGCGAAGCCAGAACCGACTCGTACATTTTGACAAAAATTAAAACAACTTTCAGTACCAGAAACTCTTGTTTACTGAGACGGTATTGATTATTGCCCAAAATTATTATCATTTCAGCAGGCAGAGAAAGTACAAAGAACACGTAAGTACATGCAGAGATAAAATCAAACCCAAACCTAAGTCACAGTATGGTTAAAAAGGATGAAATATATTTGTACGAATATCTGGAACACTAAGTCCAAGCGGCAGTAACGTGTGTAAGGAAAAGTTTTGCAGAACCTGGACAATATACATATTTCAATGTAATCGAAATCGGCGAAGAGACCATGATTTTATAAAAATATAGTGTACTATTTCATGTACTTAATTGCTGTTTGTATACAGTAAGGTATGTAATGAAAATAATACATCTATTTTTCATGAAAAGCCTTTTAAGGTAGGCCTGTATCTATGTATGTATATAGTTACAGTATAAGTGAACAAACAAATACGTATATAATATGTTCTAAAGTATTTTAAATAACTGCATATTTTTGTATTGAAACGTAGAGAAGATTTAATAATGTTGGGAGCTAGTCATAACAAGTGGAAGCAAGTAGGTTATAAATCTAATACGAAAACAGTATAAATAACAAAACTAAACAATTTAATATGTATACTTATTCTGTACTTGAAATTAACGCCGTAACAACTATATCGTTTTTAAATCCACAAATATTAATTTGTTCTCTTCAATAATTAATAAAACTTTGATTTATCTTGCCCTTAAAAAGTGATTCTTTTTTGAAATTATTTCATGCATGTTAAGCATAGTTTTACATATTTATACACAATTAACAAACGTTTTCAAGTATTTCGATTCACCTTGTATATGCACCTTGAATTTTCATTTTCATTTATGCAACCCTTAGAAACGTAGAAGTATACTCTCTTGCCAGCTCCCAAAATAAATTGAATAACGAGAGCAGAACAATTTTTTATTCTTTTAAATCTTTAACTAATTTACAGAATTTTTTACAATTGTTAATTTTGCTTTACAATTGCGTAATAGAATCTAAAGCTAGTGATGATACGAGAAATTCTGACCGCTAACGTAAGTCTTAGGTGGGTTACCCTTGGCTGAACCTGCAGATATAAGCTTTGAATTTAAAACTCGTATTACTCAGAGAGTTCTCATTCATTTTGATAGAGAGGACTCGGATAGTGTCGGTAAATCGATCATAGAAAACTAGTGAAGAATCAGGCTGCAAGATCGTTCGGCTGAGGAAGTCAAAGGTACTCGTGTCTGTGGAAAAAGTTCATAGAAGAAGTTGTAGAAAATGTGCTACTGGCAACAGGGATATCTGTACAAGAGGTACTTGTGCCAATAGAAGAAACTGTAGAATATGATGTTAGCCGGAAGAATGTAGGAAAAGTACTCGTGTCTACAGAAGCAAGATATAGGAAAGGTACACGTGTCAATAGAAAAGCATGTAGAGAATATTTGTGTTCATAGAGGAAGCTGTAGAAAGGGTACTCGCAACATTAGAAGATGCAAGAATGGTGCTCATGTCTGTGAAAGAAAGAGCAGAAATAGTACTCATGCCCATACACGAAGGCGCAGAAAATGTACTCGTGTTCCCGGAAGGAGGTGTAGAAAAGTTAGAATATTTGTAGAAAAAAGTGTAGAAAAGGTACTCGTGTCCATGGAAGAGGAACGTGGTGTAGAAAAGGTACTCGCGCCCATATACAGGGTGTTCCGTCTAACGCAACGCAGGATTTTTCACCCACTTGCAGCCATCTGAAAAAAAGATGTTTAGAACAAAAGTTGCAGGGCATAGAGTGTACAATAAATATCAGTAAACAAAATTTCGAAAACAGTTTATTTTCAAGGCGAAATCAAGGTTACCTTGGATAAAACAAATAGGAACACATATTTATTTTTTACCATAATATAGAGGACATCGAGACGAATTCAAAACACATATTATATGATATTTTGACTAACGTATTACTCGCTTTACAGTTGTGGAAATGTGAAATATTTAGCTTTTCGTCGTATTTGACTTTAAGACAGTGCAAACATTATTTGACACCAAATATATTACTGAATGTAACTAGGTGACTAGAATACAAGAAAAATGCACTTTATTTAATTGCATGTTCGAAATGCATTCCGCTTTCCGCGACGCAATACATATTTTGCTCATTTACAGAAGTTTGAATGTGTTGCTGACATTTATTGTACACTCTATACCCTGCAACTTTTGTTCTAAACTTTTTTTGTCAGAAAAATCGTGCGACGCGTTAGACGGAACACCCTGTAGAGGAAGCTGTAGGGAAATATACTAGCCTCCATAGAAGAAGACGTGGAACAGGTACTCGCTTCCACAGAAAAGGTACTCGCGTTCATGGCAGTACACGTCGAGAAGGTACTCCTGAAACATAGAACAAAAATTTAGAACCGATACTTGTGTCCATAAAAAGAAGTGCACAAAAAGTACACATGTCCATACAAGAATGAA
This sequence comes from Nomada fabriciana, assembly GCA_907165295.1. Classification (NCBI taxonomy): domain Eukaryota; kingdom Metazoa; phylum Arthropoda; class Insecta; order Hymenoptera; family Apidae; genus Nomada; species Nomada fabriciana. The sequence goes on from OU015689.1 coordinate 15,228,459, forward strand.
CAGAAAAGGTACTCGTGTCCACAGTAAAAAAAGTGTAAGAAAGGTACTCGTGTCTATAGACGAAAGTGTAGAAACGGTACTTATGTATATCCTTAAAAAGAAGTGCAGAAAAGGTACACATATCCATAAAGAAAGTGCAGAAAAGGCACACATGTCCATAGAAGGTAGTGCAAAAAGGTACTCGTGACCACAGTAAAAAAAGTTTAAGAAAGGTACTCGTGTCCATAGACGAAAGTGTAGAAACGGTACTTATGTATATCCTTAAAAGGAAGTGCAGAAAAGGTACACATATCCATAAAGAAAGTGCAAAGAAGGCACACATGTCCATAGAAGGTAGTGCAAAAAGGTACTCGTGACCACAGTAAAAAAAGTTTAAGAAAGGTACTCGTGTCCATAGACGAAAGTGTAGAAACGGTACTTATGTATATCCTTAAAAGGAAGTGCAGAAAAGGTACACATATCCATAAAGAAAGTGCAAAGAAGGCACACATGTCCATAGAAGGTAGTGCAGAAAAGGTACTCGTGCCATCAGTAAGAAAAGTGTAGAAAAGGTACTCGATGTCAGTGGCGAAAGGTGCAGAAATATGAAAGAGAAGAACGTGACGCGGCGTGTAAACGCTTGCGCTCAGGAAGACCGCGCGGTCGTTTACGAGCGGCCACCTGTGCTTGCGCCTACGCTCTCCTACCCCTTAAAAACCACCCCATCGCGTATATATACGAGGACACTCTCGATACCCTTTCACTTCTCATCACCAGTGTCCTATCGTGCGATTCTCTCGATTATCAGAATTATTTTTTATTCAACAAGTGAACTCTGTGGCTCTTTAGAAATTCATTTCTACCTGCACTATACGGTGAGTTTATTGGCTTCCTCACCTTTATCTGCACGACCCTCTTTTCTAATTTAATGTTAGAATTTGTTCAATGAGAAATAAACACTTGCATAATTTAACGACAATTCACATAATCATACTATCTTTTATTGTGAAAATATGAATTTTAAGTAGAAAGGACAGAGTACTCTGTGTTTACCGTTTCTTGAAATGTCATCAGTGAAATTAAAAAAGTAGTCATTTAATAGTTGTACGTGAGAGTACTTAATTATTATGTACTTTTAAGTGTTTGGTGTTTTACTGTTTAATGGATATAAGTGTAGATATATTTTAAAGAAATCAAATTATGGGAACAATGAAGTTATTAGTGGTTATAAGTAATACGTATGATTAAGATGTCAAAAAATTAACATAACTTCTATGAAGTGTACACAAATAGTTCAGGGGAGTGCAAATAAAACATAAAATATAGTCGTGTAATAATCGTAAAAATGTTAGTACTACAATGAAATATCCTATTTGCGTTTCAAAAACCAACCAATAACTTGTTAGTAGGTGATACATAGGACATTATAAGTTAGTAAAACCATTTGAAAAGCAGTTAGGGTAAATAAATTAGGCTGCTCCTAAACCCCTACAAAACACGTAGGGCTTTGAGGACGCGTGGAACTCGAAATATTTCAACGTGTGTTGAAAAATGAAAAAATTGCTAGATAGAACTCGAATCAAAGAGAACAGAATATTATATTTTAAATTCCAGTATTATTATACCCGCAATTTAGATTTTGTAACATTGTATACTGAAAAATTAGTTTCATATTCTTAGGTTTTCCCTCTTGGATCAGCAATTTTGGAAATTGTAATCATTTTCATTTCCAAACGTTAAGCTATAAAAGTTTATTCATTCGTCCTACAAATTAATATAATAAATAAAAGTATATAATATATTTATGATACTTAATAGTTTATTTAAAAATAAACGAAGTCCATATAAAACACTGTTGCAATCCTATATTATCAGATAATTATACGTATGATATTTTACAGTACGTTCTTTTTTCCTTCTATTCCATATAGTTCCATACGTACAAAAATTGTTTAAGTAACCAAACTAAAAGAATTTTTCAGTTTTATATAAAAATTCGCGAAAAGCGTTGCATACAAACTGTACACTCATTTCCATGTTAGAATCCTTATATTTTATTTCATCGATCAAAACATTCGTTTCAAACTGGCCGTAATTAATCTGTTCTCTTTAACTAGTCCGAGTATGTGCCACTGCAACGAGAACAATTCATACCTGTTCTCTTCCATTGATGTATCGCTACAGGTGAATTTTCTATAGTGTGTTTTATTTAAGGCCTCCTTAATTATCAACCCCTACTTATGAAAATACGTAAATCCCTTTGTGATAGGGTGCCTTGTTCTACTCTTACCATAGTAATCTACTCCAACATTACATTCAAATAGATTTATTTGCATTTTATTGTCTCTTGTACTCCACGGATAAAATTCGAAGTTTTAATTGAAAGTACCAGCTATCATGATTATGGCTGAGAAAGCACAATAATTTTATTAAGATGCAGTCTTCCGTGAGTTCAATTCAATTTCACTTCGTTTGAGTTATATGTTTGAATGTAAAGGGGAAGCATTAATCAAGAATTTCTCAGTAGGTATTCAACTGTGGATAATAATTAACAATAAGGTCTTCCTCCTTTTGATATCTCTGTATAAACAGAATATTAATGAGAGTAAATTATTAATTGGAATATAGTACGTGCTCACGATTTCAAAAAAGATGAACCTATCGATACATATTCAACTATTGATAACTAATAATAAATTCATTCTCCACGTGATATCTCTGCGTGGGGACAATGTTAACGAGATTAAATTATTGATTAAAGAGGATGTACTTATGTACTTATCATTTAAGACAAAACGAATTTGTCAATAGATATTCAATTGCAGATAAAGAGTAACAAGTACCTGCTTCATTTATCATATTATTTATTTCAGAGTGTAGGGTGAGTATTATTAAGTTTAAATTACTAATTGGAGGAATGTTTTATCAATTTAAAGAAAAAGAAGAATTTGTCAGTGGATATTGAATTGTCCATAATTAATATTAAATTCTTTCTCTATTTAGTATCTCATTAATGTACAAGTATAGGGGAGGGAGTATTAAGTTAAATTACTAATTATAGAGATGTATGTTTTTGCAATGTAAGATAAGATGAACTTGTCAGCGGACATTCAGTTACTAATAATTCATAACAACTTCCTTCTCTATTTAATTTATCTGTACCTTATGAATTTTAGAATAATGCTTGAATAATACCTTCAATTACACGGTTCGCCAACTTCTGTTATAACTTCTATTATGATTTGATACCCTAAAATTACTCTAAGTTTCTCTAACCATGAAGACACAAGCTGTTTATGAATTCATTTGTCGAGTTTCCAGGAGCACGGTTACATTCTACAAAATTCATTATTAAACAATATGCAAACTTTCCAAGCGTTAGTTATTATTGGACACTTTCCATCTTCCATGGTACGACAGGACCATGCAAATGATAGACTTGAATGACGTTGAGACGTATAATTTGAGAGTCAGCTGTATATGTACATGTACATTGTGAATTAAATATTATATTAAAATATAATTATTATATTACATTTAATCAAAATTAAAATAATAATATTTGTGCTAAATAAATTCAGCTAACTTTCGAAGATTATTTTTAGACTTTTAAATCTTCTACGAAATTAAATAAAAAGTTAAGTTAATATTAGTATGGATAATAAGACTTTGTTTAAATTTTTACAACGAAGATTTTATGTTTACTTAAGAGTATTCTAATTATTGACATTCGTGTTTCCTGACTAGTCAGTTATATTTTGATTACATAGTTTTGCTTTATTAGGATCATAGAGTGAACTGACTACCTTTTAATTGAAAAGTGGTTCAGAACAGCACGAATAAATCTCTTAGCATATGCTGTATAGTATATGCGTCTATATGCTGCAAAAACATTTAAAGAATCTAACTTATTGCTATCCACACTAAGCGAAAAGAAAGAACGATGAAAATATCGCGCAAAGGAAGTATTTATTTTGTAACTTCGTCGCATCACCTGTCTAAAAATATTGTTGAGCAATCGATAACCCAAGTATATTTCCCATAAATTCTTTTACGAAATTTCATGGCCGGTACGAAAATTTAAGACATAACATACTATTATTATTTTAAAATACAGTTGCAACGCACTTGTTGGACATACACATATCATGTGTATGTAAAGGCACACTATTAAAATAAGCAGAAACTACGTTCATAGTTCTACGTACAATGATTATTCGAATAAAAAAGGGTACCTATAGGAGAAGACAAATTATTCTCTTTAAAAATACTTTCCCATGCTATGAGTGCATTTATAATTGAAAACTACACGAAGTCTAAAAGTCCAGTGTTTTTTTATCATTAATAATGTGGCTCACGTAGAAAAATAACAACGATTTTTCACTCATAATTTGTTGGCTGCTTATTCCCTAAATATGAACGTTTATCAATAAAAAAAGTAAGCGTTACATGTGTTTCATTATACTAATTATAAATATTAATACATTGTATATTCTTTCAAAAATTGTTCTATTTTTTCACCGGAATATTAGAAATTTTAGGTCAATTAAGGCATTTATTTTGCCTAGAATTTTGAAATTACATCACAGCTGTGTTTAGTTATTACATAGTAATACGAATATTATAAAGTAGTGTCTGACATTCAAAAATATTAAAATAATATCAGTGAAATTGTTTTACTAAGAGTAGATAAAATGTTACACTTGTTTAAACCGGAAGTTATAATTATTTAATTGCATCATTGTGGATATTGTTCAATTGAATAAATTGAAGCAAACAAATGGGGATTACAAATGATAATCAAGATTTATAACTGTTGTTTTATTGCTCAGATATTATATTCCACTACTGTGGTGTATGTATTATATTTATAATCCTTAATATGTTGAGCTTAATTGTAAGTAAATAATTATGTTCTTCAAAGAAATATGTGCCACTTTGTGGTTACTTTCAGTTAATGGCCATATTCATGCATTTTTACCTCAAACCAAAAGAATGAATCTACATTAATATCACATATGAATAATGTATTACAGCACTTATACACAGTGACAAGATAGTGGTAGTTATATGTATGTATTACACCTGTGCTTGCAACTGATAATGAATAACGTGAACAGAATTGAAACTGAACCATCTGTCCGTATGACGTACGAAGATAGTGAAGTTCTATCAATAAATCATATATCTAAATGGCAAATCAATTATTGATACCTCACAGAATTGTAAATTATTTAAGCAAGTAACTTCTACAGACAAAAAATCAATAAAAATACAGAAATCACTTCTATTTGCGCAATTGCAAACAGAGTCAATAAATTTCTGCTTCACTGTTCTTCGCGTAGAAATCAAATTAATTCTTTACTTCTGAGCCATTTTTCAACTATGAATTAACTCATGGGCAATGTATTCTAAGACACCTTGTTTAACAATCGACCACTTTGTGTCAACAACTGTGGAAATAGGCAAAATTATTTTGTTTAACCAGTAGGAACTCATTTGAACAAAAATTACTATTTAACAACAATTAGACAGTATTTTTCAATGTTTATAGATTATTAAAAGCCTCGCCTCATTTCGTAAATTAACAAAATTATGTTACATTAGTATGTTTCAAGTTATAACAAAGTTTCAGTTTGTTATGACAAAATTCCACGCAATGACATTTATTACAATGACATTTAACGCATGTATGCACTCATATGTGCAATTGTTAATAGTTTATACAATAATTTTTAAAATAGAAAGGAATGTAAAGGTGTGACTATTTTTTTAATCGATGATAATAAAGATTATCCAATAAATTCTCTGATTAAACATAATGTAACAATATAGATCTACGTAAAAAATTATTTTTCTTCTGATCGTGTCACCAACCTTTGAAATACTTAAATACTATAATATTCAATCAAGACTAGTGTAAGATTGAAATCACGATTGTTTAATTTTCAGAAAACATTGATAAGATGTCTACTAAATTCTACATAAAATCAACTCTGCTTTTCGTTATAATTGGTTTCGTCGTTGGTGCCGAAAACTATGTAGACTATGGAGGTATGTGGAATGAAAAATATATTTCTATAACGAACTTTCTTGAATTCAGAGCAAAGTGTTTCAAAATGTGTATATTTTATGAGTGAATAAGATAAATCTTGTTACCAATGGAACTGCCGTAAAAGTTATTATTAATAGATTTGTATGATGAGTCGATTTGGAAAAATAAGATTTTCATACTTAATTAATATGTTATAATTACATTATTTATTCTTATCCAAAGCTTATTTTTAATTAATTTCGTAATAATTTCTCATTGCTCGTGTTTCAATAACATTATATTATTTCATTAACAATGGCAACATTCACAGATGAGATAGCAGAGAAATCTCCAGCAGAAAATATTCACGAGCTTTACAGACTTCTATTGCAACGGAGTGCTTTAGAAAATGCTGGATTCGGCGATATCCCATTGGAACATTTAATGATTCGTAAATCTCAACGATCACCTTCACTTCGTTTACGATTTGGACGCTCAGATCCTCATCTATCAGTAAGTACAGATATTCAATCGTTAAATGAACGAGTTTCTTATTAAACAAGTATTTGCGTCCAGAAATTAATCAATCAATTTATTTATTAATTCAATACAGAGAAATATTTTTCATGTGCCTTATGTTTTTGAAAATATTACGTTAGCTTGTGCTATTTTTTACATATAACAGACACTATTTGTATGAAGTGTGTGAATTTACTCTATTATTCCCACCTGCCTTCCTCTTATTCTCTTCTGTTCATTTTCTCGAGAAATTATATTGATTTTTAACATGGGACTTTAAATTTGTTGTCACACACCCACTGTACAATTTTCACAGTGTGTCACGCGTATATTTTACCTCTAGCATAGCGATGGACGTGGACAAGGTAAAGTGTACTTGATTTTGTTGTCACAGGAAATGGTGGACGCAAAAGCAGAGGCGATATCGCGTGCTTCGCTCTTTAAGATATAGACTTACGTATGACACATTTTTAACTTACAACACGCCAATTTCAGAGCCATAAACTAGTAAAATCGTGTTTAAAACAATTCGTTCAAATGAATTAAAAAAGTATGTCGAGCCCCAAATATTTTAAAATGCTTTGCAAAAATGAAAAATTGACAAATAGAAAACTTTGGTTTAGAAGGGAAGAATGTTTCATTAGTTGATTGTTTGATCGAAAATTAATTTGAACTAAAGCTGAAATTATTTAAATTACCGAGAATATTAAACGGCGATGTGGGAATATGGTTAGATATTTTTTTAGAATAAGTAACAGGAAGCCGTTTGAACAGTTTGGAATTTTTGAAATGTATCCCTGACATCACGTACGACGTTCAAGCAATTAAGTCAAGCTAACTAAGTACAGCTAACTATGTATATATGTACATAGTAAGTTCAACATTCCACCCTCGGGTCTCCTTAGGGAAGGAATCCATGCCCACAAGGATATCACCCACGAACCTGTTACACGTTCTTCGCCCTTGTTTTGGCTGAATTTCAATCAATCATTAATAATCAAGACCATGTCTGATCAAATAGTTTACAGATTTGTATGTTATCTTGAACACCCTATATACTTTGCCTCTTAATTCACCGTGGAATAGAAATTATAGTCGACATATATAGCCAATGATCGCGCATTATTTAGATAAATGATTAATACGTGTTCTCGTGTAACAGACACTGGAAATAGCTCGTTTGAAGAGAATCTTTATAATATGACACCATGAGTGGTAAAATAGTCATAGTTACATACCTCGTGCATGAAATAGAGTGTATGACAATGCTTTCCTTATTTAATATTATTCCCGTGTGAAAAATTGTAGAATATTATTTGAAAAAATATTAATACCATTCGATGATCACTTTTTCAGATTGGACTACTGTCAAGGCCTATAAATTCCATTGCTTCTTCAAGATTTGACAACTGAAGAAAAGCATTCGTTCATCTTCTTTTCTTCTGTTATACTTGCAAAAGTGTCTGAAGTGTATACACACAGAATTGATATACTATGCTACTGGAAATTATTTTTGTTGTGTTAGTTCTCGTTAGAAGTAACATGATGAAACTAACGAAAATATTTTATACAGTTCTCTGTATACGCTGAATGTACCTCAATGAAGGTCTTCTCTGGATCCATTAATTTTCTAACTGTTGCATTATCGAAATTTTATATTTTACAAGTAAATTAGTTTGACTGTAATCAATAAATAAATATAACGCATGGAAGAATGTAAAATAGAGACTACATTTGAAGGCGACAAATAAAGGGGATATCGTAAAAATTAAAAATGATAGACTTATTATTGTTATTACCTGCTTAATCGACGAACAAATTAACTGTGCAATGCAAGGGTTTAGTTTTGTTGTTAGTAATATTATTATTTTTATTCCGAAAAGAGAAGCACGATACTTATCGTTAAATTAACAATAACACGATTGTATATATATTATTTAAACAGTTTTTACATGTTTACAGTTAAATAATAAGTAAATAGCAGTGTAATACGTAATTAATAAAAATTTAAATTGCATTCTCATCCTAAATTACTTTCAAATAATGCAGTATAATGAACGTTAAACTAATATGATTCAAATTTTCCGAAAATATTTATTATTTTAAAGTTGCAAATTGAGTTCATTTTATGATACACGTTAAAATCTTGTTATTACGCATGATCGAGTAACTATTGTTGATTTAAGCTGCTTTTCAATTGTCTATAAAATGGTAAAGTATAAATTTCGGAAGAAATTTAAATTATTCCAATATTATTGTATCATACGTGACTGTTCAATGAAAATCACATACCTTTATCGACTCTATAGTTTATATTACTACGTTACCACCTGTAAAGATTAGATATGATACAATTTTTCTACCTATTATACATCTTTATAATATAAGAGAAATCGGCATCTGTGCGAATCACAAATTTTAAATATTACTTTATAATACTATTTTAAATACTACACTAAATATTATTTTATAATACGATATTAAATATTACTTTATGATACTAATTGAAATCTTATTTTCACGATGTTACTAAACTAACATTTATTTAGTAGTGCCCACAGTTACTGTTGCTTTTACTTCTATAAAATATGCTTCCTCGTTGCGTTCTTCTTGAAAATTTTGTCATATTGTTTGACAACAAACGAAGCTTACGATATGTAGAAAATTGTATATTATATGTATATGTATAATTAGAAATCTCGGTTTTGCAATGAATTAGCACATCTTGCTGTATGCTTTAAGTCTTCTATTTAAAGTGTGCTATTTTCATAGAAGAACAGAGTTTCTTAAGTGAATGCACTGCTTCTCTGTCTTTCTGATCCAATTCACCAACATTTTTAAATTCTGGACGTAACAAAAGTAAGCTTCGGGCTCGGTCCATGGTAACAGAAAGTGGCATCGTAAAAATTTGCCTCCAATTTGTTTTTTCATACTGAACAAGGAACTGTGGAGAAATTATTTCGGGTTATTCTCTTTCAGCCAACAAAATTCATGCAGACAATCATTTATACAAATGTTACGTAGCACTGGAAATTCTTATTATGCATAAACAATTTCTATTATCATTGTAATCCAATAAAAACCGCCTAATAATAATTGGCAATATCGAAATTAAAATATCTTACTAAGATTTTACGCATAAACAGCTTAATACTTTTGTACAATGAACAACGCACTTTCGATTAATGCATTACAAATATATGATTCGATAACAAAAGTAAGTATCTATCTCTCTTTAAATAAATAATAATATTTTGGGAACCGTTTAAATTGAATCTCAATTAAATTATTAATCTGACTTATTCATTCATTCTATGAAAAAATTGTGTCAAGTTCATCATTTACCTGATCAAATGTAGTGTCTTCTATGTGGAACATTATATGAGTAAGCGGTTTAACGAGAGGTGAAACTTCGGGTATATCACCTGCAAGATATTTTAAATTATTTCCTCGCAAACTGTTTAATATCGAATCGGATGCACGAATTACATATTCATGCGTCACCTGTAATATCAACAACATTATTCAAAATGGATGTTTTAAATGTAACATATTAGTTTGAGAAGATGAGTTAAAGTTTATATATACATATGTATGTATAACACAACTACATACTTTCAACGCTCGACGGCCAGCTGACGTGAACAATAATTTATCGGTATCTATTTCAATAATAGATGACATATTACTTAGTTCATTAAGTCGCGAATTTGCTTTTGACTTCTGCACACTACAAAATTAATTCACAAGTTTGTTAATTTGATCTATTAATGTCTAAAGAGGGTCTATGGTAAAGATATTTGTTATATGTATCATCGTGTGGATGACTGACTATTAGTGTGAGCGTGCACGCGGTAACCGTTTCATATATTGTTATTCATTTAAAGAAATGTGTTGTTACGTTATGATTTTGTTTAGAAACGTCGTTATTACTGATTTTCCTATGAGCGTTCATCCAATAAACATATTTTGCACCTAAACGAGCCATCTTACAATATATGGATTTGATTCAATACACTTTCTTTGTATAATACGATTGCTTAATCTAAACAAAACTATTATTTAATAATTTTTTTTGTATTTCTTTATTATATACGATGTATCACAATTTTCAAAACATTTATGTTTAAATAGTAAACGATGTAAGTGCCAAGAAGAATTGAAAACTAATGTTTCTGCATGATTTAATATATTGATTTAAAATATTTCAACGCAATAATTAACAATTTCCAGTCGAAAGATTAAGAAATTTTGGAAGCCAAAATTAATTACATACTATCAATTCCTGCAATATTCATTTTTCATTAATAAACCACTCACAAAAGATTAACTTTAAATATGAAAGAAGTGGGCCAAAAACAGCCCCTAGTGTATGAAACCAATAAAGTTACAAAATAAGATGATAACAAACTTACTTTTCCTTTACACACTGGAAGAAATCGTCAATTTGAGAGGTGTGCTTGTTGTCTTCATCAATACTGCAAATAGCTTCAGCCAAGGTGATCACTGTCCCTGCAGTGTCATTGGGATCAAAGAAGTTTAATTCTCGATCCACTTCCTTAGACGACGAATTCTTTTCTATCTCGTTTTCACAGCTTTTCGAAAAATCAATCATAGCGGTGTAAAGGGATGTGCATAAAATATGAAGCAAAACATTCCCGCCAATTGGATGACAATGGGCAGGAATATTGTCGTTCAACGCGAGGGCAGTGTTTAAAATTGCAAGTGGTAATGTTACATATAATTCAGTGAAACAGCCAATTACCAACGACATTGCCTGGTACACGCTGGCTCCTGTCTGGAAGTTACAAATAATGGTTTTGTACTGTCACTTATAGGTGGGAGGTTTGGCAATTTTTGTTGACACGTCGTTTAAAAAATCGGTGTATTCTTTCGCGGTCTTGAAAAAGGAAAGGCCGCAGAAATTGAAACGCGGAGAAGGGAGGAAATTGAAAGGAAACATTTTCAATGCGTTATAGAGTAGCCCTATCAATTACGCGAAGCTTTTTCAACCCTCCAACAGAGATCTAAAGTCAACTCGACCTGACAATGAGACAAGAATAGTCTTCCTTCATTTTTAAGGATTATATTTCAGGAATTTTAGAACTGTTATGTGGGAAATTTAATAAAATATTTGGATACTAAACTGCAATTTTTAAACCAACCACGCCTTTTACTTTATATTCTCATTTTTTGTGAATTGGCGAGATTACAATAAGCGAGATCTCACTTAAAATTTAGTATTCTTTATACATTTATAATATCTGCGTAAGGGTTAAATAAACTGATAAACTCCCGATATGGAAATAAAGGTTTGATTAATCGATAGTTGATAGTACAGTTATTTGAGGCTTGCAACTGTTTGAAATTTCCATTATCGGTTACTAGAAGATAGCAGAATACTCAGATAATGTGTGCTGCTTGCCTTTCTGTCTTATTTTATTGCGCATTAATTTGACGTGTTTTATTAATGTACAAACTATTAATATATAAACATTCCACGGCCTATAATTAGTATTTTCAATTATTAATTATCACGGAATAAAAATGTAATCATTTTATTTGGGATTGAAAGTTTTTAATGGGCGCGTCGATTTCGTTTCACATTGTTAACATAAAACTTGATGTGAACCATAGAATAAAATAGGGACAACAAAGAAAAGTTTTGCAAACTACCTACACTACACTACCTACACTTGTCAGAAGGAATTTTCTTTATATCAAAAGCACAAGTGTGTAAAGTTCTACGTTTTAATTAAAGAAATGTGTTGAATGGTTATTTCTAATAAAAAATTAGGTCATAATTAAAGTCTGAAACCAATAGTCTGAAATCTGCTCGAAAACTTAGACAAATTTTATTTATTAAACTATCACAATTCATCGAGACGCATATTCGCAGTATTGGGATAAACAATTTAAAACACAAAATACAATTAAACGTACAATTAAATAGTAACTCACTTTTACCGCGTCCAAAAGTATTGCAATAATTGGTCGCATCATATCCTTGAGGGGATTCAAAATTGCATTCAACCATGGTGGTCTTGATTGATTCCAAACCTGCATAAATATATGTTTAGAATTTCCGTCCTTAAATTTGTAAAACCCAGTTTCGATATTGATATTAAAGACATTGACGTTGATGAATACCTGTTGACGATCTAGATAGCTAGACCAATCGTGATTTTGCTTCAAGGCCGGTATAATAACGTGACCAGGATCCTGAACTACACACGCTAAAATGTACATCACGCTGTAAAGGGTTAACGCTGGCGTTGCCTTCATTGTTGGGTCACATAATACACCACTGCATAAAAAGCCACCACAATTCTTGACTTTGGATTTTAATTTATCCGTACTCTCAAAATCATCGATAGATGTAAAATTACCACACTTCTGAACCAGTGTATTCACTAATATCTTGGCTACTGCATAGTCATTCATGGAGAGCACCTGTACAGATTTTGAAAGAAAATATTTTACCGTAAGTGTAGTTAAATATTTCGGAATTGAAATAATTCAAAATTATTTGTGAAATTTGTGAAATAGATTGTTACGTCGGAAAATTTGATAATGCTGTATCGATTTTCGGTCACACCTGTGTTTACTTAATTACGAAGGGAAGAGAGTTTAGTTTTTGGTGAAATGAGTAAATATTTGTAGTACCTCACGATTTGTTGGTTTATATGTTTATTACTATTTGTACAATGAATATCTTTAAGGTTACATAAAGCATCAAATTGTTTTATCCCAACTAATAATGTTTTCTTATACTTATGCCACATTTTGCGCTATGTACGTTTCTACAGTTATAACAATTTTTTTTCTCTTTTAGATTACCAGGTCTAACTCCTTTTTTGTACTTACTAAATGATTGTACTGTTGAATATCTTCGTAGCTCGTTATTTATAAAAATCTGTTATAAACAATACTTCCTCATGAGTGAACAAAAATAGAACTTTTGGGATTGAAAATTGTTCTGAACCAACATAGTACTATGTAATTTCACTTTTATGTCACAATGGGTAAGCAATTTCGTCGCGTTTAGAACATAAACCTAGACCCATTTTATATGAACGCTCTGTTTTCCTAAGTAACTTCTTGGCTCGTGAAAAAACTGGAATAAAATTTTATTTTACTTGTTTCTGGATTAAACGTTATTTGTAGAGATTTTGGTAAAAAATACAACGCTGCAATAAGCTATGAAACGTCTATGTGAAGACCCATACGAGTAAAAGGCTGGAACGATCGAGGTTTTATAGCTGGCAGTTAAACAGGTGTACGTATATCCAGAAGAATACGTTTGGAAAACTAAAAGGAAATTTGAAAATAAAAACATGTTGGTAGCTCTCGTTCGGCTACATATTTTTTCATGTATTTCTTTCAGTTTCTTGAATTTTATATTCGTAAATTTTTTGTACCGGTATCAAATCCTCTCGCCATACTGCATGAAAAAGTATCACAGTAAAGTTCAACTCTTTTCTCTAACATTTTTATTTTAATTGTAATAAAAAGGGGGGTTGCAACTAGTTACAATTGCGTAGACCACTCTGCACAGAATTTCCGCACACATATTTCTAACTACATACCCAGATACTCACTAATTATAGTGGCCATTATAGTGGCTTTTTATCAATGTTATTTGTGAGCACGAATGTTAACCCTTTCGCTACGGTGCTATAAAAAAGAAAAATGTCCTCGATAGACAAAACAGTATAGATTTTACGAATACCCACAAGCAATGAACAAATGTTTAGATACTCGGTTTAATTACCTAGGTATAATTCACGTAAATAATTTAAACAATGATATACTGTTGTGGACAATGTTTATATTGTATATTTTCAATGAAGGGTTGCAAAATATCTGAAGACGTATGTATACGCGCTCCGTAGAGAAACCACCAGGGGCCGTGATATTTCGAATTAAAAAAATTAGAAGGCTATGTTACCATCTCCTGTTTGGTGTTCACCTAGCACGGGCGATACTCACTTTCTGGATTACACAGTGAAATATTTAAAATTCATTTTCTCATTTTCTCAATTCATTCATTGCACTGGGTATTTTCTCATCCACTCGATCTCAAATTGAAACGCAGACTCTCATCTTAAATATTGCATGTCTTACAAGATTTAAACTAATAGTAAATATCCCTGCATTATATATTTCCAATTATTAACAGTGGAATACGAAACAATAAGAAATTACCCGTCACCCGTTTCATCCTAATAAAATTCCTAAAATTCTTGGACTAAAAACGTTATACAACACGGTTACCTTCATTAGTTGAGTCCAATTGGGTTGCGGTTGGTGTCGAAGGACATTCAATTCCAAAATCACGGCACGTTCTTCGGGCAAATTTGAAATATGAACGTCAGAATTAACGGAGCCTAATAAATTTGGTGCACATATTAATAACCATGGGGCTGGTCCATTGCGCGGTTCCAGAATTCTTAGATTTTCAAGTCCGCCACGGAACATCTGTAATAATAAGTAACAATTTTGAAAAGTGATTGGGAAGCGCAAACAAATTTCATGCACAGTTCAAATCGTTTTGTGACTTATAACTAACAAAAAACAGTACAGATTTTGCACGCGTTATCTACGTTACTAAATCAGGGTATACAGTGTGACAATTATTAATCAGCGATGCTCATTATTTATATATTTTCATTATTTTTGTGGTATATAGAATAGAATAGAATAGAATTTTTATTTGCCTTTCGACCTCACTACCATGAAAATTGCTGCACATATTTTTGTGGTATATTTTTAATAGTTATTAATGATGACTGGGAAGTCTATAAGTAGTCTGTACAAATTTATGGATACTACTAATAATCATAATATACACTTTACATTAACTTGTAAATACAGTGAAATACATTTCTGGTATTTTTACGTACGAAAGTATAAAGAACAGCATACAAACAAGTATTTTAATACCAATCTTAAACAATTTCTTATTTTTCGTATTAGTATTCATTTGAAAGTATCTGCTAGCATGACAATACTTGCAATAATTAACTTCTCTTATAAATATAATATATTTTACAGAAAAATGTAGTTTCCCATAAAAGTATTTGAAAAAATATCAGAATACTACTTCCAATACAAATTCTATTCTCCCTCAATTTTACAAAAACGAATTACAAAATGTTTTAATAAAGAATAATAAAAATGGGAATGGAATAATATTTTATATACAAGTAATATATCAGAATTATTCATATTTTAATTACTTTTATTTGTTATAAAGGGTGCCATGTAACCGGTGCCATGTTATTTTTTCCATGTGGAACCACCCCCCTTTTGACTGGGCCATCGGTTACATAACACCATGTACTTATACCTGATATAATCCCTGAAGAGGTGTACCTCTTATCACCAAGCAAATTAATAATTCGTTACACTTTGTGTGTATATCTCTAATAGCCATGGGTAGTTTGTGCAATTTCATTCCAATCATTTCAGTCGCACTAACGCAAGCAGCTAGTGCGAGATATCCCGTACAACAGAGGACATTGAAAGCATCTGTCCAGAACTGTTGAGATCGTGCCAAACTGGGTCGACCCTATTCACAGTTCATTTATTTATTTACTACGACAATTGCACATCTATGAAATGCATAAATACTGTATGTATATATGCATAACTTGTAAAAGTTTAAATTACATTTCAAATTGATGGTGTTCATTCCGATGAAGAAAATTCGCTCGGAAAAGAATCTAACATTTTAACTATATGACTGCATTTACGTAGTATTTCTTTCTAACGGAAGCAGGAATTTAGTTTATCTGGTACTTGGTGTTGAAATAAAAATATGAATATCTGCGAATTTGTGAGAATTTATAAATATGTAAAGCTACGTTAAATGTAATCTGTGTAACAACAGTTCAGTCACCATTTTTAAGAACAAAATCGTGGAGTTTCTATGTGAAATAGTTTTTTAAAACGCCGAATTATAAACATTGATAGTATTTATTATTTGCTAGTTTTTATTATGCCAATAATTTGAAATGAAACAACAGTTGAAGAAAGGGAAAATGTCAATTGCGAGTAATAATTCTTACATAGATAAATCTTGTCACCATAATGGACAGAGACTCGTTCAACATTCCAGAGAGAATACGCTGAGCCATTTTTGGAGAGACAGTATTCCACAAATCGGCCATCGTCCCTGAATATGTGAAATAAGCATATAATTCTAAGAATTAACTATGAATACAAGAGAACAGCATTGCATTATAATTAGTACACAAGGATTCATAGCCCTAGTCGCATCAACGGAAGTAGAACTAAGGGATGATGAAAAGACTGGAAAGATTCTTTAACCGGAAAGAATTAACATTAAATATAAGTAAGACGAAGGTAGTGGTATTCAGAAAAAATGGAGGAAAAGAAGGAAGGAGGGAATGGCAGTGGAAGGGAGATGAGCTGAAGGAAGTAAAATTATACGTTATATTACAAAGGAACAGGATGTTATTTAACAGGATGTTCAGGAAGAAATTTAAAAACGATTTGAAAATTAGGATGTTTATGTTCGACATGCTAATCCTAGGTGTACTAATGCATGGAGTAGAACTATGGTGTTGGAGGGAAAGGGTAGAAATAGAAAAGATTCAACTAAATTATATTGAATAGGAGTTAGTATTAGATAGATGGACGCCGGATTCCATAGTTTTAGAGGAAGCGAAGATAGATAAGATAAGGATTAAGGCGGGACAGAGAGCAATATCATTCTTAAAACGGGTAAAGGAAAAAGAAGGGCGGGAATTATTAAAAGAATGCATTAGAGAAAAGGAAGTACATAGACAGATTGCTGACAGCAACCAAGAAAGAGAGAGGAGAGTACCTAGAAAGAAACGGGGCCAGCCAATCAGTGCTGGAACAATTAAGAAGCAAAGAGCAAAATGTAGGGATAAGTATGAAGATTTATAATTAGATCCTGTAAAATGAAATGGTTAACGACTAAATATATGTATAGTAGAGTAATTCATTTTGAATGATACTACATTGAATTTGGTCTGGCCCCCCTCTTACGGCGAAAATTGTAATATTCGACGGACGAATATTCCAATTTTCGATCTGCTTAAAAATAATTGTTTTCTTAACTCTATTAATATTACATGGAATATATGACCATACGAAAACTTCATTGGCAAAAGTCGATTATAATTCGTTTCACTTTTACAGTCGATTTATTCTTTATTATCAATAGATCAACAATAGAATACAAAGTTAAATTCTTTACCTTAAGAATTAACAAAGATGCCAAATTTTATTATATTCTTTCATTGACGTCGTTTTGAGTCAATTCGAAAGTTAAATAACTGTAAAATGAATTTAAATACGATACCTTAAACCTCGGAACCAATTTTAAATGGATGCTGTCGACTTAACGTGATTGTTAAGTATCGCTTATTTATAACTTAACATCCTCTTTATTTCATAGCACTGTATTCTTTTAGTGGTAAAGTTTACAATATTGTAGCATAGATTAAAATACGATACTTTTCCCTCTTCATTTATCAAATGTGGTCACGTTTATAATTATTACCTTGCATGTATAGCCACCACATTTGTATTACAAAAGAGCAACGTTCTCGTTCAAAAAATGATTTGGTATCGTTCCAACTAAGGGAATCAGCTTCGTTGAGAATGTACAGTGAAA
The DNA here is from genome assembly GCA_907165295.1 of Nomada fabriciana. Classification (NCBI taxonomy): domain Eukaryota; kingdom Metazoa; phylum Arthropoda; class Insecta; order Hymenoptera; family Apidae; genus Nomada; species Nomada fabriciana. The sequence continues at coordinate 15,246,665 of OU015689.1, forward strand.
TTAAACGACAGTGTAGATCCAATAATCGTTCAGCTACAGCCTCGGCCATTTCATGGTACGATTTGTACGATTTGTTTAACTTTTCGCTAGATGAAAGAAAAAGGCGCATTAAGAGTAAATTGTTATTTTTGTATAATATTTATACCGAGCATAAACTATAAATTAAAAGACAATAAGATGAATAATAATGGAACATTTGGAAAGTAATATTTTAATATCTACTTCAATATTAATTTTAGCAATGACAAAATGTCTATATCAGTTGCAGAATAAGATTATATTATTTTACAAAAAATTTTGGGACTTCCATAGATTCTAATCATATTCATTAGATTTTCCGAAGACTAATTACGATTAAAAGTCAGAAAGCCAGACAAATTTGTTGCATGCCAAATAATTTGCACCCCTGTGCCATTTAATTCAAGAAAACTCAAGTCGATAGCTGCAGTGGTTTCTGAGAAACGAGCTTGCAACCCTTTATGCGGCCCACCCTGTATGCATGTAAATACCTCGACTGCGACGAAATACAATTTTTAGTTTTTTGATTATAACACCATAGGCAATTTCGTATTAACGCGGCTGCGCCTAATGTTGCAGTTAATACTGTCAAATCTGCGTGATCCAATGATTCTTGAATGAGCAGATGCAAATGTTCTGTAATTAACGAAGTATAAATAGTTTTATAACAAAATGTAAGATTCAAGTGCGAGGTATTTATTTATTTTCGTTGCATATTATTAAAGTGTATAAAAGGTGGCTCAATTTTGTATCAATGTCTTGATTTTACCTAATAAATTATCAGCAGTGTCAACAACAAGTAATACAAATTCGGATGGCTGAATTTTTTTGATAACTCTTTCTTCGTTCCCTGCAGCTCCAGAAACTTCACTTTCGACAGAACGCGTCAACCCAGAGTCGTATTTGAAGGCAGCTTGGAAGTCCGCCTCCCACCACGTTACAATTTTTATAGCAGCGAATGAAGCATGCCTTGGAAAATCGAGTTTTCCACCGCTGACGCGAGTACAAAGTGGTTCCTTCAATACTGTTTGCATTTCCTGTATCATTACAGTGTGTTATAGTATATTATGGAGTATAATGACAAGAATGGCAAGGCATTCATTGCCTTTGCAAAAAAAGAAAATACAAATGAACGCAACATTTGTATAATAGCCATTGACATATCTATATTTGCTACGCGTGCAGAAATATTTTATTTGTTTAGTTTAAAATAGGATAATATTTTACGTGGCGCCTAATCTTCTTTCGTGAGATAATATTTTAATTTTGTAATTTAAATTGCAAAATGTAATTACATTATGATGTTTGCATTGAACTTCGGACTATAGTTAAAGGGAAGGCTTGATTTTTAAGTAGGTTTAAATAATGCATATAAACCAGATACAAAATTGTAACGGAGGCGAGCGCCTTGAACTGCATTATCGTGTTAAAGCGAAACCGTGTTGTCGAATACCGTGTTATAGGGGGGTTAGTTACCTGTATGTAACATATGGACCGTTTATTTTGAAAATGGTGCAAGTCCATTTTTCGTTGTTTTCTTTGACTAGTCATAAATAAAAAGTTTACACTAGATTAATCACAAATTATGTGATATCTCATTTTTAAAAAAAAATGGACTTACACCACTTTCAAAATAACGGTCCATATGTACTTACGCGCGCATAAGGCATTGATTTCGAAACACGTTTTCGAATATAGTGATTTAAAAGATTATGCGGATCGTCGTAGAGGAAATACGAAACAATATTTTAATAGCAGTATATTCTTCAAAATAATTGATTCTACTTTATTTACTTTTCATTACTAAGCGTACAGCAATTAAAATAAAATTAAGCTTTCGACATAATATTCTTGCAATAAACGATAAAATCCAGCGAAAATATGAGCATTATAATAAGGGTATTAATACCTGATAATATTGCATGTCGCGTTGCAACAAAATTCTAACACGATCTACTAAATTTCCGTCTTCCATAATCTCCATTTCCGTTGTTTTTTTTCAATTCGGGGCAACGATCTTAGAATTATAATGACGGTGTTAGACGTTAAATATTACATAACATATAAATAAGAAAATAAGCACAAAACATAAGTGTCGATATTGAATCTCAAAATCTTGTCAGAGAATAATATTGAACACTATTTAGAAAATTTGCGTATTGTTTATTTACATAGCAAAATATTTCATAAGAAATATATACAATAAATTATACATGGCAATTGCCTATAGTAATATACAGTAGTGCTGTATTAGCTAAATGAGATTTTCATCAGTTCATGGACTTCAGGAAGCACATTTTGTGCCAAGTATTGGTATGTAACTCGCAACCTAATGAAGAAACAAAACTCGAGATTTTCTAGAAATACAGGATGAACAGTGTTATGTGCTCAGCTTAAATTATTCTGTTTAGTAGATTGATCGAAATATTTTTATCATGGTATAACATAGTTTAATGATAACTACAAACTGATTATAATAAATTGTCAACCCCTTTTTTCGAAGTTTTGAAAGTCACCTTCAGTTTTTTATACAAACAATTTTAATACAATCATCCAGGAGCGCTAATTAAACGATGTTATTCCAAATAAAAAAAAACTATCGATCGGGCTACTAACAACAGAATAATCTGAGTTGATCACGTTTCGTGGACCATCCTGTACATCTCCCTTGAGATAATCCCACCTACTGTGGCACAACTATACTTATATTTTCCATAACAATTTTAAATTGTAACATGAACAATTTTCGTTTATCAACACGTCTCCTAATTTAAACATAAATATCTATGGCTGAGTAATGGTGAAAGAATCTACTGAAATGTGTGCCATTCTACCATGCAAATATTTGATCGTTTGAATATCTTGCAAAATTATACTCACATAAATATTTTACAACGTATTATCTACTTTATATTATAATTTATGTACATCGATTGATGTATCCGTTATATTACATCCAGTCGACCGAATTAAAATTACATCTTCGATCAGAACATGACATCACAGACTGTTCAGTGCAGCTTCTTTCTCTCTACCACTATAGCAACACTTATCAAAGTTCGTTTGATCCCTTACAATTGCTGGTATTTCATTATTTAGTAGTTCGTGTAATGTTTTTCCGTCATGTTTGTAAATCCATTTACCATTGACAAAATCATATCGCTTTGGACCAGTCGTAGGAGATGATAGCCAGATCTGTTTGTTTGGACTTTGACGATTTATAACGTAAGTACCATATGGATTACCGAACTTGACAGTTAATACTCCATCCTGTAATATAAATTATAAAGTTTATATCTGTATAATGCAGTTGCGTGATATTCAATCAAGCAATTAGCTGTGTACCACTCAATTAAGTGCTTGTTTTAAGGCAGAAATTGAAGATCGATAAACCATAATTATATTGCTCTGGTCTCCTCAAATTCTAATTCAAAAACGCATTTTTCATAAAAATGTAGAAATGTATGGGAAATGCGAAGAATATCTGGGTGGGTCAACCATTATTCCACAAATCTCCTTGCCTTACAATTTAATTGCGGAATATCGACCAAGAAGTTCTATTTACTTTTTGTTCGATACTCCATAGTGCATATGGATCAGTGGCTGAAACTGAAGCAATATATCACTGTCGATAGAATACAATTTGGATAGAAGACATGATTGTTTGGCACTGGAAATTCACGCAGTCTTGGAAACGTAATTTAAAGCAACAGATTAACAAGTTGGGGAGAATAAAATAAACAGTGTACAAAATGAAACATACACCATATGTTACGTCTGCATTTGATAAATGTCCCGCCCTCTCTATTATTTCGTCAAAATACTCAGTCAAAGAATCAAGAGTTTCATCAGAAAGTTTGTCAAATTGAGCAGGTGTAAGATCTCTGCAAAGAAAAGAAAACTTTACTTTATGTCATTGGTCATTTACCGTTCATATATTTGTTTAAAAATCGAACAAACAAATACGATTAAATAAGCAAAATTATTGTAAATCAGGAATGTTTGTTTATATAATTCAACGTTGGCTGAATGAATTGAAATAAGTAATGAGTCAAATAAATAAAAAAAAGACATTAATTAAAAGTACTGGATCATTTTTTGTATTATCTTGAATGTTTTATGTTGCTGTTTTATCGAATAAAAATTCGGAGGAAAATGTTTGACTACGTTATAACTTTAACACTAATATACTCACAGTTCAGTCGACAATCCTGAATTGTTATTCGAACTAAACTTGCTCGTTACATTGTAATTTATCGTTTTAAAAATATTGCTTCCATTTGAATACTTTTGGGGATGCAACCTTTGATAACCTATATTACGTCGACATTGTATATTGATTTCTTGGGTAGCACATTTACTTATAACGCTTGATACAGAGTCATATGCTAAAATTCTGGAAAGACTATTCCGTGTAATGTTTGTAGTTGACAACATGATACAATTTTCTTTCTATATCATATATCGATCAAACAAAACGGCGGAAGGACATCGAAATACGAATAGTCTGCGCAATAGTGGTGGAAAAATATCGATGGCACTACCGATATTATCGATTGTTGCTACTATCGAAAACTATCGATAATATATGTTTACTATCGATAGTTATCGAAAATGTGAGTTATACGTAATGCCGCGAATTTAAAAATGTTTGGTCATTTGATAATAGGCATTTTTTCTATAACTGACGATGGCGATAGTGTTTTGTCATTAACGACTGGCTTTCTGTGTGATCTTACGTACGATGGAATCTGCAATTTAAACAATTTTATATCCTTAATATTCTTTACATATACAATGTATATGTATATCACATTCCATCACTATCGATAACTATCGATGGTCCAACTATCGCTAGTGCTGACTACCGATATTTCTCCACCGCTCTGCCCAAACACGATTTTACACTGTTCCGCATTCGCCACATATGTATACGTAATCGCATCTGCATACATGATTATGTACTTTAGAATCAAATGCTATAGGCGGTAAATACAAATATGGTAGACGAAAAGTTTCTTATAGACAACAGTCTATCATTGTATGTAGAATGTGTTGGCCAGTTTTCTACTTCTATCGTAGCGTTTTGAATTATTAACATTTGTAAGATTGATATAATATATTAACGTAAACAGTAATGTAATTTGCAACAGTTCTATTACACGTTTAACATATTGCATTTTAACTTTATCATATTTATCATCGATGATAAATTTTGTGGATATTATGTGGAAAATATTTAACAGAAAGTTATGCCAAAAGTAGTTCTAAATGTAAATTAAGTTAAATATAAATATTAAAGTATGTAAAACCATAATATTAAATAAATTCGTTAGTCTGCTATTATTAACAATATTGTAGCAATTATAATTATAGCCGGTTATATTATATTGAGCAATTAGATTTCAAATTTGAGGAATAATTCTGTAGTTCAATCTAGAATTTACTTTGCAATTTGATCTTTCAAAAGTTAATTATGTAGTGCGATATTTAATTGTTCTTCTTACTGTCTCTTCTTGCTTCTTACAGTAGCACTGCAATGTTTTTAAATACTTAATTGATAGCATGTGACATACTATTTGACCCTCAAACCATGTTGTGAATACCCATTACTCAAAGTATTATTAAAAAATGTTAAAACAGAAATTACAATCCCATAATTTGAAATACCCAACTTCTTTATATCACAATTTCGCTCCAAGATATGAAAGCAAACAGTATTTACAGAATTGACATTTATCACCAATAAATTTGTAAATATTACATGGACGAACATCGTTTCAAATAAATCAATCAAGTTCTCATCTTTTACTAATGAACACGTATATTGAAATTTATAATTCTATGTAAAAATAATTGCCCAAAACTGGAGATAAGTTTATTGTTGGTTTTCGCTGATGCCTCATCCAACTGGGATGCCCCCTGAAGGAAAGAGAGATGAGATCAAGGTAGGGGTCCAAGAGACTCGGACGTCATCGTAACTGCACTTAGATCAGTATAATATCGGCAACTCTGCTCGAAACCTCCTTTCATTTTTACAATTCTGCTTGACCTTTAGTATCAACGTTGATAACTTTCGTTTTACTAGTTTTATTACCATTCTGTGAAATATGTTTCACTGCAGTGCTCTTTTAATTCCAATCTTCTTTTTACATCTCTTAAATGGCAACTTTTTGGTAACAGTGGAATCGTGCGATTTACCTGTGCCGACATTTGAAATTTTAAAGCCGCAAGGGATTCGTATATCAATACCAGGTAAGCAAATAACGATATGAATCGAACGCTTGAGAATTAAATTATGTTTTTGTACAATATTGTATACCAATCGTGGTTTTCGTTAACTGTTTAGTCATTTTCGTCTGGTGCAATTAATGTGAATTGAGTTAAAAAATATGATGTAGGAAAAGGAGTATGAAAGTTAATAAAGGATATAATAATTAATGTCTCTGTTCTGTCTAAAATTTGTATTTCCCCGGGGTTACCACGTTTACTCCGCGTTTCCTTATGAATGAAAAATATGCGTGATTCATACGCGGAGGATAAGAAGCAAAGCCATTAGATTTCGTCTTATCACATTTAATACTTGTGAAACGTAGTAACGTAACACATTTAAATAAAACCTGCATACTATGCCTACATACGTATATTAGAAAAGATTTATTTTATATGTAGAAGAAAGTGAAACATTGAAAAAAATTAATTATTAGTTTGATAAATTAGTTTCTACCAATTAATAATTATTAGCAAACAAAGATTTGCAATTCTGTTATAAACTGGAGTTAATTAATAATTCGTAGTATTATTACGAAATGTAATTTGAACTTTTTCTGATCTAAAGTAAATATGATATTAAAGTACTGTGTGTATTAAAATCTATGTTAATAAAATAAGAAAATCTTAATCAGATGATATGTTTGCTAAATTGTTATACACGAATTACCTATTATTTTCCTTGGAAATAATCTAGTTGATTCCAATGACACTTATAAGTGTTCGTGATATTCATAAAAATGGAATACAATATTGTTTATAATTAATTTAAATAATGTTTTAAATTAAAAAAGTTCGAATCACTGTCAATTCTATGTTCTTAATCTTTATTTTTAGTACGCCTTTTTCTTATATAACAAATGCAATATGTTTCTTTGAATTTTCTGATAGATCAATCAGGGTTGGTATTTTTCGCTTTCCAAGGAAACGTAAATACAGATATTGCGCTCAGCGAAATAGGAGTAATATCAGGGGAGGTATTTGGCAAGAAAGAAGGAAAATGGACCATTCAAAATCAACGAATAAACTTAATAGATGGAGACGTTATAAATTATTGGTTTAACGTTCAAGTTAATGGGACGATGTGTAATAAGGAAAGACAAACCTGGACAGTCAGTTGTATGTAATATAATATTATATATTATAATATAATATTAATATTAAACTCATTAAGAAATGTAGTAACATATATTATACTATTATAAACATTTAACAAGCATTATTAGGTTGTTAAAAAATAAATGATGAGTTTTATGTGCCCGATATTTTGTAATTCCGCACTATAGTTTTGATGGTACCACCTTTGCTTTGTATTAACATTCATTAGTAAATCGACTTAGCTTTTTAAAGTAGCAATAGCACGGACGTAAATTCGTACAATGTTTGATCTATGAGTTAAAAATCAGTTTCAGGAATTTTTTAGCGGGGGACTCGAGAAGCAAAAAGATTGAGTACGGCTTTCTGTCATTAGTAACAGTAAATTGGAAAAAGTGGTTGTAATCTAAATAGATTACAACAACTTTTTGCATACAACATTTTGCAAACTTCCTAATCACCTAAGAAACATTCGGAAATTAGAAAAGCTTGATAAGTTGTTGAAATTACGTCTGACAACTGTAATTTATTTCCGGACAAGACAATACAACATTGTTGAAGCATATCTTGATAATACTTTTACCCAAAGATAAAACAATAAGTCTAAATGTTTAAATCCACTACAGTCTTGGGATCTGTTCTGATTCAATTGTAGTCAAGCTTGCAATATGACCTGGATTAAGAGATTTAATCGAGAAACGGAGATTAAATAAGCCGAGATCTGTGGAAGATCAATTACAAACAAATATTTCTCACATATTGGTAGATTAAATTAGCAGATACGATTATAAATAACTTTGGGATAATCACTTTGGGAAAATCAATAAAAATTAAATATAACGCATTACAAACACTACAATCAACGGCGTTCAATCTTAAATTAAGAATAATACAAATAATGGTTGAATATATTTTAACTGAATTTTGGTAAAGTTTATAATTCATGATTGCAGCTGGAACACAAGCAATTGAAAATAGAGAAATGCCAATTCCCGATGGAACGTTATTATTTGATGAAAATTTTGACTCCTTAAACGAGTCAATTTGGGAGCGTACCATTAAAATGCCCTTGAGTCCTGTAAGTTATATGGAAGAATTATAAATGCTAACACAGTAGGTATACTGCTATAATTAGACGGCGAATGTTTATGCAATAATTATTTGCATACATAATACAAAACTAACTGGACATTTACAATTAATTTACAATAGATAAAATTGTCGTCGTAAATTAAAATATTCCGACCTTGTCTATTTTAGCACATTGTACCTGCATAAACGTTCGCAGTGTAATAGTCATAACTATAATAGACTTAAAAAATTTATATTCGCTATTTACCGATGGTAGCAAATTTTATTATGCAAATTTTTTGATTCAGGACTATGAATTTTGTGTTTACCATAATAAACATCATGAGCTTCTGGCAAAAGTTACAGATGGTATTCTTCGCATGAGACCAATTATTTTAGAAGAATACTATGGTGAAAATGTAACTGCATATGGCACTCTAATGCTTAGTGGGTGAGTAGATTGCAATGTAGGTTTTAGTAATGTTTATTTCACATTTCAAATATAAAATTTGAGAGGAACTGTTACTGTTGTCAATACGTACAACTTGATTTACTATTTAGGTAATTTCAAAATAGTATAAGGTAACAGAGAAAATAGAACTTTAAAGAAATGTTCAGAAATATTCAAAAGTAGTTACTATAATTAGAGCAGCAATGAATGATTGCACAACTCATTTTGAATGTACTCATAAGAACCATTGTGTTCTTTGACTTTCTACATATTCAATTTTACGCAAAATGATCTCTGGATAAGTGATCGATAAGATGCACACTTTTGATTACGTAACCCGGTTAGGCTACCATATTTTTATAAAAAGTTATGAATTACAGAATGAATATAGTGAATATATGCACTAAATAGAAATAGGTTTGGAGAGCAGTGACGAATAACTACTGGCGTTCAATTAACTATCTAATTACAAAAATTTGAATTTGAATAGTTTCCACTCAAGTCTTTTCAATCTAAACGTACTATTTATGTCACCCATATTTAATTACTTATTTGGCCCATCACAAAATGAATTAGGTCATATCTTAATTCATTCTTGGCAGCAAAATTACAGTAATTCAATTTTACTAGTATTGAAGATTTAATGAATAACTCGAATTTTATTGGCCGAGGTAACTCACTGATTCAGAGTACCCGAGCTTGATCTGTTATTTACTCAGCACTTATGTCGGAACTAGGAAGCCAATTTCTTGCATTGCCTTGTATAAGCAATGAATTTCAAAAGCTGTCGGGGCTGAGTGTATGAAATATGATCTTTAATGAGAAATCGCAAAAATATTCTCGAATATCGTTAGCGGTAACATCTGTTTTTTGTATAAATGAAATTGAATTTAGTTAAAGAATGCCGAATATCAAATACTATTTGTAAGAATATCGAATATTATTGATAAATATAATGGTTAATCATTATTGGTAATCAAGTTATTTATTTATATCTATAATGTGTCTTAACAAAATTGAATTGGTTAAAGAATATACAATCTTTATAGCTATTAACATACATATAAGCAATAATAATTAGTTATAGTTAGATCTTAACCATTCCATTTTCCTAATTATATTTTATTTTATCTTAATGATATTAAATACTTGCATTCATTGTAGTTGCACAAGTAATATCCCAGCGGAATGTACGCGTAAAGCTATGAGTTACAATATTTTACCGCCTATCATATCTGCCAGATTAAGTACAAAAGAAAGTTTCTACTTTCGGTATGGTAAAATTGAGATAAGGGCAAAATTTCCTGAAGGCGATTGGTTATATCCAGGTAAACATATTCATTCGATTACATAACACTTGTATGTACGCACATTTAAAAAGCAAAAAAGTTGTAATATGTATTAAAAGATTAGTTACTCATATTATCGACAATTAAATTTGCCAAATATACACGGTGATAAAAAGGGGGATCCGAAACTTTAAGGCCTTATATGTAGTATTAACCGAGGGGTGTGAAAAATATCTAATAAACATAGGGTCCTACAATAAATAGATTTCATCTGTCAAGTATCGCTGTGTCCACATTTTGCAGAATAATGCAGTTTAAAATGTTGTTTTGAAATATTTTTATTTGAATACTGTGGTCAATTCAAAGAATAGTCATATGATCTAAACAAGTAATAATCACCCTTGATTATTTTGAAAGACTACATTCGTCTAACTAAGAATTCTATTCAAAGTTAATTTAAATACAAAATTTCGTTTATCACGTAACTAACAATAAGTGAGTTAACTAAGATTGTTATCTCAAGGTATAAAATAAAATCGAAAGGGAGCAGTATGTACATCGACGAATACGCAAATACCTAAATATTATTCGTTAATATTATTCATTTTACAATTCGTGGCATAAATAATGAAAGGAAGAGTTTGGTTCTCTGCGCATAAGAATAAAATTACGTACACTTAAAAATTGATTTGACTAAAAAGTAAATTAATAAGATAACTTGCCACTATTCTTTTACTTTAATGAATTTAATTATCGATGAACACGATTTTCTCAAATATTTGCGTATTCAAAATTTGAATTTGATGCACACGAACACGTTTTTTTATCAGTATACGAATTTAGTAAAAGAGGAATAAACATAATTTCACATTCGAACAGAATTATGGCTCGAACCGAAATATGAGAATTACGGAATGGGATATTCCAGTGGACGTGTTCTCCTCGGTCTTGCTCGTGGGAATGATAATTTAGTTAATATAACTACCGGAAGCATCTTCGATTCAAGAAGATTAGATTTCGGATTGAGGACAGGTGCAGCAGCACACGTTGAAAGTCACATCGTTTCCAAAATACAAGAAAGCGGACCAAGATGGACAAAAGGTTTTCACGTTTATACAACGATTTGGAACAGCGATGGCTTTCAGTTTTTGGTAGACGGTGAAGAAGTTGGTAAATTAAGATCTGAAACAAACCAATGGATGAGTTTGAGCAATTTAAACAAAATGGCACCCTTTGATCAAGAGGTACGTGAAAATATTAAATTGGTATTGTAACAAATTTCGGACTATAATTTTAATGATATGCGACTTTTACTTTTTTCGCGCATTACTATTTCTACTATTACTTTTAAGTTCGAGATATTAGAGAAAAAAAAATATTAGGGAAACTAATTATTTCAATTCTTTGTCGATAAAATGTTGTAGTACTTATTTAAATTGAAGTAGAAGGGAGAAATAAAAATATATAAATATATATCATGATAATTTTAGTTTCGAGGTAGAGAACAAGCGTATAATCACTTTATTATACAGAAATAGCGATTATAATTACCATTCTTTTGCTATTGTCTTATTATTATTCTTTCTATTTACTGGATTAGTTTTACATCACTGTTGGTGTTGGGGTGGGTAGTATCCGAGTATTTCCTGATGGAACGACTAGTTCAGGACGCACGAAACCATGGAGGAATGTGGGTGCAAAGGTAAAAATATATTTTGTCAATACTTGCTTCCCTATCATTTTCAAACCGAGCTGATTGAAAAATACCCAGTAGAAATGGAGATAACTTTTAATGAAATATATTTAACTGCGTAATTCAAAAAACGCCCGACTATGCCCGGCGAACACCAAACGAGAAATAGTGGCACGCGTTCTAATTTCTTAAACTGAAATTATCTCGACGCACGGTGCTCATTTTTTAATCCATTACGGCTCCAAATAAAGGTAACAAACATTAGTTACCTTGTTCGTTAAATCTAGCACAACAGGAAGACGAGATAATTGCAATCGTCCAGATTGCAAATTGTGCTATTACTTTAATTATTAATATTTCTTAGATGGTAATCGCTATTTAAGTCCGCTTGTAGTACGTTAAAACTCTTAATCTAGGCTTTAATATTCCCATTTTAACGTATTATACAATTGATTATCTTCGTTATCATCTTATAACTGAATATTCCGAATTTAATCAATTCTGAGTAAATTCCTAATATTTCCATCTTATATATAAGATTTTACTGTTATCAACTGACCATATGCTTATATATAATTAATGCCGTAATATTAACTAAGTGTATTTAACTTATATAGCTTTGCATATTTCAGGCAATGCTACATTTTTGGCAGGCAAGAAATCAATGGTTATCAGGTTGGAGACGAGAAAAGGGTGCAAAAACCGCCTTCGAAATTGATTATATTCGAGTATGGGCGTTTTAAACAAATTAACGTAATTATTGAAAAATAACTGAAATATTAGATCAAAGGAGAAAAACTATATGAATATATCTAATGTTTTAGATCCTACACCCTACCATAAATTCCTTTTTGTGTGTTTTATTTATTTCCATAATACATTTTATGTAATGTACTTAAACTGTTTTTCATATCACTAAACTGTATATTTTATTTGTTAGCAATGCTTGTTTATATAAATTCATTTCATTTCTAGCACATATATTGTTCGCTTTGCGTTACATATAGTATTGCAATGCAATATTTGTAATTCAGTTATATATATAATTTCGACACGTTACATTTTCGAAGAATTAAATAAATTTTACCATTCATAGAAATACGAGAATTATTAACTTGTCAAGAGAAAAACGGTTGTTTGTGTAAATAAATACAAGTATCGTATGAACAAGCACCATCAAAAATTTGTAGCAAATTGTGCATATGTATACTAAAGATGTAGATGTATACTAAACGGCAAAATAACTACATATGTATAAACCTGACCCTTCCTCCAAACCGGTTTCCCCTAAATAATGTTAATAAGAATAAAAGAAAGGGATAGCAGCTTCCATTTGGTTTACAGTACAACACACGAAATCTAAAAAATTTGTTCATTTCGTTACAGTTTAAAAAGGTTATTGTATTTTATATACAATTTTTATTTTTATATTTCTTAATTGCCTTTACGTTTGCTCTTTAACATTTTAGCATAGTTACAATCAGAAGATTAATCAATTTCGCCAGATGCAGCTTCCATACATTGTTTCTCAAATGGCAAGTGCAATAATGGTTTTACTTATTTTTGCAACAATTCATTTAAGTTATGGACAGAATAGTGATGGTCATCATCGTTCAAAACATCCGGGTAAGTATTAACGTAGCAACGAAATTAATTATTTTGTAAAGAGACATAGTAATATCGTATTATTGATACAAAAATCTTGTGGAATATACCAAAAGCTATATCCTCTTTTGCAATTATTTATTGGATATGTTTTTATTTCGCTTATATATGGTTTTTGTTATTATAGGATACGAGTTCATTTTACGTAAATGTACAGCTAGTGTTCAATTAAACAAAAAACACGGGAAAACCTAATGAAAGGATTTAATTCAGCTCCAATGCAAGACAATAATTCCACTTACCCAGAAGTACTATTTACACCTGACTATATGCGAAATTAAATAACAATAATACATTTACAGTAGAAGCACGATTAATTGCCTCGTGATTATTCACGGTCCCAATCATTCATAATCATGCACGTATTAATAATACGCATAATTTAATATTCTATTACCCTCCAATTAATTATAAAGAAGATCCTATAGTTTTTAATCATGCGTTTCAGTGCTTGGGAAAGTTTTGTTTCTAATTGTTTCTCTTGAGATATCGATAAATGACGAAATAAATAGCAACACTGCAAGCATAGAAAGATATTTCAATACAAATGTGCAAAATATACCACTAAGAACTTTAAATCTCAAACAAATGTAACATTTATTACCGATATTCACGAAGAAAGTACTACTGGAACTTGAAAGTTCCATAATCTGAATTAGAAATTCATTTAAAAGTATTAGGGTTATTAAAATTGGTTATTTGTACTATGATTTTATGTAATATTTCATATAAATTGGTTTACAAAAAATGCTACCAACTTCATTTCTTACCCCACCTATTATCGTTCAACGATTTACAAAGTAAAGCAAAGTTTATATACGTATATAATTTATTTGACTATTCATTAAACTAAAGATGATATAACAAATTGTTTGACTTCTTTATTATTGGGGCAACTGTGATGATGGTTGAACTGTGTCCGGCAAGTTTTGTAATTCGACCTGAAACACATTAATGTATGTTATTTGATACCTTTCATGCATTTAAAGATAGACAATTTAAATTATACCTTCGTAACCTTCATTGCTACTCCTTCTGGGAGATTTCTTTGAATATATTCTAGAAATGTATCTGCTGTCGAACCAGTTAGATGGAGAAAATCAAGATATCTGTAATATGTTCTGCTTTCATATTGAACACGATGTTTCTTATGGACATGAACAGATTTAAGTACCGTCAATCTCTCGTGTATAGGTTTTCGTAAAGCGATACTGTTGAATAAAATATTCCGTTTCTGTACTCTTTAATTTATATGTATAGGAAAATCAAAGGTTTTACTTACTTTCTGCCAACGGTAATGTCTAAGTGTTCTGCTGCCATAACGGCAAATTCTCCATAGCTCTCTAGCACAGCATGATCATTTCCCCTGACTTCAACTTCCACTTTTTTAAATAATTGATCAACTTCTGCCTAAATATTTTTCATTAAACAGTTAGAAAATAAGGAGTCAGGAATAAGCATATAATAGCTAACATAGAGACTAATTGATGGTTTTTAATAATATTAATATTTTGTACTATTATTTTCAAAACATATTTTATCTTTCTTGTCACATGTACTATGTAGAACCTCGATTAACTGGCTTAATCAGGAATCAGACAATGGCAGGTAAATGTTTCCCAAACATTTAAATCCAAATGTTGAGTCATATGACGCCTCCTCCAATCAGCCAATAATCTATTAATACATTAGATACTATTGATAATTGAGGCTGTGGAAGTACAAGACGCAGCTATATCTCTGGACATGGTTCATTTGAAGTTAACGCAGAAGTTTTGTCCACTTGCGAGTTAATGTGTTGAGTTCATGAATGAGTCAATAGTCCTGGGCCAACAAGACACTCGATATCAGAGTTGTGTGTCACTTGAATAATTCCTCGCATAGGTATATTGTTGGTATATTATTGACAACGAAGCTCGACATGCTGCAACACCAACCGCATTCAAGTGCTACATAAAACTGAAGTAAATGGCTGACGTTATACAGAGATATATAGAATTAGCAAAGGATCCTTTTATTCGAATAACGAATACAATGTGTCCAACTATGCTTAACATTAACTATGAACAACACTAAGAACTGGAGGGTTAATCGAGGTTCTACCGTATCATAAATGCTTATTTAATGGAACAAATACACACATCAGAAATGTGTACGCATATAAAATATATTTTTCTGTACCTCCGTAGGAATGGATGAATCCCCCAATGTTGTCCCATCTTTGTTTAATGTTTCAGATAATGCTTTAGCCGTATCATCGGATTTCTTTAACGTTTTATTCGAATCCTCAGACTGTGCTGAAGCTTTAGCTAAGCATTCGTTGTTAGTTATGTTTGAAGTTTCATTTGAAGTACCAGTTGAATTTCCGTGCGAAACATCCGTTGAAAGAAATCTACATGGAATCAAGTTCGTATGTCCGATATTATATGAACTTCTATTCACAATAGTTTGTAAAATAGAGGATACCTGAAAAATGCTAGAGAGGTTAAACCTAACCTAAATTACATTCGAATGAATTATTTCAAACGATATACCTTCGAACGAAACATTTGTTACTATTATTTATAAAAACGGGAAATAAATGAAAATTCTATTCATTCAAATACAATGCAAATAATTTTAAATATCCATGCGACTATCTTTTTTTTCGATACAGATGCATTATAAACTCTGTATACTATTGAGCACACGTGTATAAACAATATAGATCTAAATATAGATATACATATGTATAAGTACTTGCAGGATGCACTCCATTTATGCATGCGAATATGCAAAAGCCGAAGTATTTACTTAAGTAAATTAAATTGGACAAATGTGTATTGAAAATATTTTTATTGTTATAAAATTTAAAAATTTATTAATACTGCTATAATATAATAATATTTATTGATGGATTACAATTTCTTATCAACACTCTTATATTTCATATTATACTCTGCACATATTTTATTGATTAATTTTGTACAATATTACTATGTACTATTCTACAGATAATCGCATAGCTTTTTATGTTGAAATATCTTAATACAGAATTTATACATCTAACTAATTTGCAAGTAAACTGCTGTAGAATTTAATAATACAATAATATATAATACATACATATTAATAATTTTTTTGTTTGTAACAAGAATATACCAGAAATTTACAATTACTTTCTCATCGATTGTGAAATATATAACATACAATTTCTATTATATGTACTTAATATGCGCAATTGATCTTTAATAATTTCGCATCTATATAAAATACAATTAAATCAATTATGCTTTTATGTAAATGCAATTTTATTTGAAAAGTACAATATAAACTCACTTTTTACATTGTCTTAAAGGAGATTTGCAGAAATATGAATAATTATATACCATATTTTTAATACTTGTGTTACTTGAATAACAGTTCGAATAACAAAAAAAAAAAAAAGAAGCAATTACAAAGAATCCAACAAATCTCCATTCACATCGATTCATTGTAAAACTATCAATGATATTAATCTTATATATTAAGCTTAAGTATTAAAGTTTCATTACATAAATGTTTTATTTTGTAACTTTTGAATATGCCTCATGCTATTATCAAAAAGAATTAGGAATATACAATTTTCCCTTTGTGACCCACGGAACAAAACATGACTTTTAATGAAAGGACATTCTAACAAACTTAATTCACTAATCATAATCAACATTATCATTAAATTAAAGAATCCCAATTTTAATATAAACCTTTAAATTGATTTGTAGAAAAGGGGCGTTGCGATTGAAAATTCGAATTCTGAAATTGCCAAGATCGTACATTGTTTCCACTTTGCCATCCGCCCGGTGACGTTTTCTTCTCCATCTCGTTCTGAGAAAGCCAACGTGATTCCATATTTTGAACACCATTGTTTTGCCACTGTGGTTTAGCAGTAAAAGATGACGATCCCTTATTCTGCCAACTATCTTTATTATTTTTCCCCCACGAGTCTCCTTGTTGTTCATTATTCCGCATCCGCGTGGACGAGGTACTGGCACCATCGAATTTGTGCCACCTTTCTTTCAAATCTGAAGTACCATCATCACCCCAGGGATCTTTAGCATCCTCTGGCAAATCATTTAAATCTTCCTTGTCGCCTTGTTTCCACGAGTCGTTAACATTTGCCGATTCCCATCTGCTTTGCTTCTTATTGTCCATCCAAGTCTCCTTCGAAGAATTGAAACTATCCTTCCCACGAATATTCCAACTATTATTACTGCTTCCAGGCATACTGCTACTCGCACTTGGCCACTTATCAGAATTCAGCAACCATGTTTCATTCGCCATGGATTTCGCCAACATTTGCTTGGGATTCCAATTATTCCCTCCTTTATTCCACGAATCGTTACGGTTGCTATTATCATGATTGAAAGTCTTGCGACGTTTATCGTTACTCGGAGTTTGGTCCCAACTATTATTAGACGTCGTGGATTTGTCCGTCCGCCAAATATTTTGCTCGGACATTCGTTCACCAGGTCGCATCCAAGTGCTTTGTTCCACGGCCCCTCTGCTCGGTATATCCCAATCATCGCCAAACATTTGAGGTGATATTTGACGTCTTTGTGGCGATTGCTGCTGCCTCGGTGGCGATCCAGGGCGTTCGAACGAAAATCTTTGCGGCGACGCGGCGCGTCTTATAGTCGTTGACGTTTGTTGCCTTTCTTGCGGCATCGCCTGTCGTCTAGGTAGTAACACATCTGGTCTATTATTATTAGGACACATTAACCGATTAGGGGATGGCATCTGCCTTCTCGGAGGAGACAGTGGACGCTTCATTGGCGACGGTTGCCTCCTGGAAGGTGCTATGACTGAGCTCATCGGCGACATTGGGCGATTCATAAGAATTTCAGGTCGTTGCGGTGGCGATGAACGTCTTGGTGATAACGGTCGCCTCGGCGGTGACATGGCTCGACGTAACGGAGACAACTGGCATCTGATCGGAGAACGTTGTTGTCTATACACAGGGGACACGGGTCGACGAAGCGGAGAAAAGTGTCTCCTCGGTGGTGAACATGGTCTTCTTGGAGGTGATAACAATGGTCGTTTCGGCGAAAGTCTCTTTGGAGGAGATACGCGAAATTCTATTTTCATAGGAGAATTCTGTTTTTTAATATTTCCCATTTCGTTCCAACGATTTCTTTCGAACGTTCTATCTCGATTCCATGGTGTTTCTTGAGTTTGTTGCTGGCGCATTTCGGTTTCGCGATATCGTTCTGGCGTTATACGAAACGGTCTTTCTTCCCTGGGATTAATTGCATACGATTTTGGCATAATTGTATTAGGCTCCAATGGTGGTATATTGTTATATTTTTTATAAGCGGGTTTCGCCGCGGACTCCTCGTTATTTAAAAATGTCTTATTTTGCGCTGTGATTAGAATATCTTGGGAACCCATGTCTTGAATGTAACGACCTTTTAAAACAGAATCGTCTTGTTTATTTTCCCTCTGAGCTGAACTCGTACTTTCGGGTGGCGCAATTCGGTCCCAAACAGATCGCGGAAGTTGACTTTGAAGTTTATTTGTTTGCTCTAAAACCATATTTAACATACTCTGCAACTGTTTTGCGGTATTTACATCGACAGTTGGCGCTGGTCCGCTTAATTTTTCTTTGGCAATTTCTAAGAGTACTTGATGCTCTTTCACGGTTTGAGCAATGTTTGTATCTAGTCGATTGCCAGATAATCGTTCTCTCAAATCAGTTTGCTCTTTAGTCTCACGCATCTTCTTTTCGTATAAGGAATTAGCACGTAACTGTGCATTTTCGGGGTTCCAGTCTTTCTTCTTCTTTCCTAATGGTTCTAAAGGTAAAAAAAAAAGAAGAAACACAGCATAAAAAAATGTGTTTAATAAAATTGTTATCTGAACTAGCTTCATCTCTTAATACAGAGTGAATGGCGAAAGTATTCGATCGGCAGAGATTGTAAATATTGTGAATTATTTAAATAAATTATGTAGAAGTACTTATTAATGTAAACATATGCTGTCCCCTACCGTTCGAATACTTTCGTTACTCACTGTACAGAACTAAGCAAAACCGTATCTTTTGATCTATTTGACAGAATATTTGTAAGTGGTATTATTACTTAAGTATAAAAGATTAATTATGTAGTGTTTTTTTACACTTTGTATACAAACTTACCTGTATTCCAAGGTTTAGCACCATATTTACCAAATTTCTTCAATAATTTTTTGGGCGGTGCTCCGTCCCCTTTGTCCGGAGAATGGGGACGTTTTCCTCTCAACTTATTTTTTGTAGCGGCGGCAGCTTCAAGTTTCTTCATATAGAGAAATCTCCTCATTGATAGTCTCGCTTTTTTTGATGCGTTTTTGACCAACGGTTTAAATGGTTTTTTAGATTGTACTTCTGTTCCTTTGGGCAATGTTTTCTTATCTTTGACACTAGTGTTCCAATCGTCTATCTTATCTTGAGTATTTTTGTTTTCTAACTTTTTAACATTTTCTTCCATAGCTTTCTGAGGCCGTACTTGAATTAGTTTATGTATCATACGGCGTTGCAGTAAAATAACTACTTCAAAGTGAGGGCCAATGGGTAAAGTATCGACAGCGCATGCCATAACAGGCATGAATGGTGATCCATGAGTTGGATCACTAGGCGGTCGTGCTAATTCCAATATGGGACGTACTGATTGTTTGGTTAACGTAGTTATCATTACTATTCGTTTAAGAGACGGAACTTTTCTGAGACACGTCATGATCTCGGTTGCTGTAAAACCCAGATATATGCGTTATGTTTATACTTTACAATAATTTTCTAATGTACTTATAATGATTACAATGATTAATAATTTGAATGATTATTTCAAAATTATTTAACGATGCAGTAAAAGTTTTTTAAATTGGACGTTGGTAATTGTACATGATACATTTACTTCTTTACTGCAGTAAATTGTCATAATTAAAATCATTAGAAATTGAAACATGTTATGTAAAGCACTATAAAATATTGCGCGATGCACATTTTAAATTTGATTTACTTTTTGAAATAAATTATCAGTTATAACTAATAAATTTAAACATGTACAAACATGTACGTTCCACTATTCAAACGTTTTATTATCCGAACAGTATATTCTCCTATCTGAGTCCCCTACTTTCAAAACAAATTGAGACGTACATACATCCCTCCTACAACCTCATATCTTTCCCATTTCCGTAGTACGAAGTTGGTATTAAGGCACCCCGACACATTAAAAAGTTTGTGTGATTTAGTAGCAAGAAATATATGCGATCCAAAAATAATTAAAAAAATAATTAAATTGTAGTATATCTGCAAAATACAGTATACGATAATCATGAAAAAAATTTACTTTAATTACTTTTACTTTTAATCGAACAGTTAGGTATCCCTATTATTTCGGTTACTGGCGCTTCCACTGTGTACTTGAAAATAAATGCGAAAACAATAACCCATTGCGAATGACATAAATGCATTATAGCTTCAGCATACCTCGACCAATATTAGTATTGGCATTAATTACTGCACATGTTCTACGATTTTTGACTTCTCCAACGATTTTTTCTGTTACTTCTGCCGGGGATCCCATTATAAACGAGGCATTTTTTATGTTATTTAATTCGCAAATCATTTCAGCTTCCTCTACTTCCGATGGGGAGTCCACACCTATTACTCGATGACATCTCTGCGATTTAAAACAGAACGTAAGCCGCAAAATTGAATGCGATAATTTTATTTACAATAGAAACGTTTTACTTTATTTACTTACCGATGCCATCATTAAACCAATCAGACCAATACCACAACCAACTTCAAGTACTGTTAACCTTCGAGTAGGTGCAAGTAAATCTATTACTGCGTTTGCCACGTTTTCTGCGCCTGCGGCATTCGACCAAAAGTTTGTTTTAGGTGCGAGCTGCACTTTTAAACCACCTACAACTTCGTCTAAAGCTTCTGATCCAACTAAAAACGTTGTATCGGTGATAATAGTATCGTTATATCTAGAACGAAAAACATGTGTCGATATATTTACTTCGTAACGAAAGCTTGAACTAATCAACTATTAAAATGATTTCATTTTATAAAATAATCTTACTTATTTATAGACTTGCAATAAAGGGATTTGACATTGCAATCTTTTCCTGGGCCAGATTCATACACTTGCTTCAACCGATCCATTGTAGAACGACTGACGTTCTTTCCGGTTGCAAACAACATGAGCTCATCCATACTGTTGCAACGTACTAACAACCATGACCAGTCTTGTCTTCCTTCACGACTTTCTTCTTTTTTTGATTCTATGTCTAAAGATACATCGTCAGAAAAGTTTTCATTTACAGAATTTTGTGAATTTAATTGTTCTGTTGTTTGAAGAAAATCTTCAAATATCTGTATAAAACAAAATATAATTGAAAAGTTATTAATTGACACAAGTAAAACATAATATTTTTATTATCTATTAATATTAATTTTATTACTTGTTAAAATACGTCCCACAGCTCCCTTTTTAAAATAGTTCGTAACATCAATACAGATAACCGCAATAGTCATAATATTATAATAATGTATTACTTCTAATATAAGAGATCGCGAATTGCACCTACTTCTCGTCAGTCAAAACAAGTGGGCAAAGCAGCGAGGGATGAATGATGAAAACGATCACTTAAGTTTTTCAACGAATTCTTCAACAAAGACTATTACGTATTTTTTTCCATTAAAGCACTTGCAAACTAAATATTACCCACGAATTTCTAAGGTTCTAGTAATAAGCTTAATCCAGATTCTGTTTATAGTATTGGGAAGCAATTCTTGGCATTACACTTAATTTACTAATGCGAAATTAACAATAGGAAACGGTGGCCAAAACCATGTAATTTCAATTGGGGAAAAAAATTTATTCTGGTGTATCAGAGCTAATAAACAGAAGTAGACAAGTTTTTTGTATGATCGAAACAGTAAATCGCATGTGTCCCCGAGAATACTTTTAAAAACGTGTTGTATGTAACGTACGGCGTAAAAATTATAGTATAATCTAATATAATGTGTAAGTCCGATGCATTTATTTTTCCATTCCTAACTCGCCTGTTTTCTAATTTGTTTTGCCGTTATTTAGACATGCATTTATCCTTCATAACAGTATGCAAAAGTGGATTTAGAGAAATAATCTCAAACATACCTTCACAGCTCGTAATACAAAAGGTGGAAATTCAGTTTTATTATTAGTATTTACACCCCAAGCTCCACTTGCCTCCATTCTCCATACTATTTCTGTGGGTCTGTTAGAAGAACCATCACATTTGTCTACCATTTGCGTGGGTTCATAGATCTTTTTTCTATTACCTAAACATATATATGAATTCAGTTATGTAGTTTGTTTCAAATGTCACATTACTGTTTATAGTTATTACTATAAAATATCTTTCCGACATAGCAATGTCTGTATAAGTAATAGCAAAATTGAAAACGCAATATAAGAATGTTCTACACAACAGAGATAAACTGTGTTTTTGAAGTGCACAGAATTGAAGCAAAATTAAATGATTTATATATTTTATTATAATATAAATTCCACGTATTTTAGTTATATTTAAAATATAATGTTGCAAATTATTAAGAAAGGTCAATTAAGTTTAAGAAAGGTCATTCAAGGTAGTTAATGATTAACTAAATATTTTCATATCTTCTAGTTGTTACTATATTGTTGCAGATCTACGCTATTATTAATTGTTCAAAAACCATTTTTATATCATTCCATAGAAAAATAAACTATTGGCATCCAATTATTTTCCTCCTGAAAACATGCAAGATTGATCTGATGCCTTTTTCATATCGCTAACAACTGGCGTGTTATTGAAGTTGCCGATTTCAGGTACATCGCTCTGAATTAATGGAATATCACATTTCACGAATACTTACAAATGAACTTCCAGCGATTAGTATATGGTTTATTCAAGCTGCAACGTCTGGATGGCTTTAGCTTACATAGTGGAGATCCATTTATCTGTTCCTCGTGTTCCAACCAATTCTCGTAGCGTGGATAAGAAATTGCTAAAACTCTGGCAACTTTGGAAAGCCGTTCTTTTATAATTGCTTGTTTTTCAATAAGCTGTAAATAATTATCAACTTGCAATAATAACTATTAACTATAAATGATATTTAGATCACATTTTACGCATTACCTTCTTTTCGTACCAGTCAATGTTCACAAATATCTCCGATTTTACTTTTGGTTCAGAGTCTTGGTTAATATTAGGCAATGTTTCGTTATTATCATTGTCATCTTCAATTTTTGGACACTTCATATTCACATCCTCATTTCCTATGCAAGATACTTTATCTTCTACAATTTCTTCTTTGGGTATCACTGTTTCTCGGGGCTCGAAATCACAGGCATTTAAAACTATGTTTTCAATTGCATCTAAGTTACATAAAACATCATCATCATTCGTATCTTTCTGTTCCTCTAGTTGATCTAAAGCGATATCAGCTGTAAAATCAATAGGCTGGCTGCCAGTTTCTGGCGGACACGTGCTCTCCACATTTGCGGCATCATTCTGAGTATTATTAACAGAATTTTTACTGTCTGCATTTGTGGCAACATTTGTATTATTTTCAGAATTTTCACTGTCTGCATTTGTGGCAACATTTTCAGTGTTATTATCAGAATTTTCTTTGCCTTCATTTATGGCAACCTTCTGAGTGTTATTATCAGAATTCACTTTGCTTGCATTTGTGGCATCATTCTGAGTATTATTATCAGAATTTTCTTTGCCTGCATTTGTGGCAGCCTTCTCAGTGTTGTTATCAGAATTCACTTTGCTTGCATTTATGGCATCATTCTGAGTGTTATTATCGGAATTTTCTTTGCCTGCATTTGTGGCAACCTTCTGAATGTTATTAACAGAATTTTCTTTGCCTGCATTTGTGGGAACCTTCTCAGTTTTGTTATCAGAATTCACTTTGCTTGCATTTATGGCATCATTCTGAGTGTTATTATCGGAATTTTCTTTGCCTGCATTTGTGGCAACCTTCTGAATGTTATTATCAGAATTTTCTTTGGCTGCATTTGTGGGAACCTTCTCAGTTTTGTTATCAGAATTCACTTTGCTTGCATTTATGGCATCATTCTGAGTGTTATTATCGGAATTTTCTTTGCCTGCATTTGTGGCAACCTTCTGAATGTTATTATCAGAATTTACTTTGCTTGCATTTGTGGCATCATTCTGAGTATTATTATCAGAATTTTCTTTGCCTGCATTTGTGGGAACCTTCTCAGTTTTGTTATCAGAATTCACTTTGCTTGCATTTGTGGCATCATTCTGAGTATTATTATCAGAATTTTCTTTGCCTGCATTTGTGTCAACCTTCTCAGTGTTATTATCAGAATTCACTTTGCTTGCATTTGTGGCATCATTCTGAGTATTATTATCAGACTTTTCTTTGCCTGCATTTATGTCATCATTCAGAGTGTTATTGTCACACTTTTCTCCATTCGGAATCACATTAATTGTAGAATCAGAAGCCGTTACTTCTTCTTGTTTCTCAGTCTCATCCGACGTAATATTTCCTACAGACACGGCACCCTCCGATTTATTTTCTGCTCCTTTATTTTCCACAGATTGTTGCTGTGTTTTACCAGATGCATCTTCGTCTTCGACACATTCATCTACTACTTCATAATTTTCTCCTTCGATTGTTACTGCACCCGAGTTTTCTGTAATACGTTAAATTACAAATATTAATATGTCTTTTTCATTCGTTCGAAAAAGCCTGATATGCAAATATGGTTGGTATTTGTACACTCGCAATATGAACGATATTGTAAAATCGATGTTGTAAAATTAATAACAGAATATTAAAACATGAACAGATATAGACTTACCCATTTTCCTTGCTGATATTTAGATGGGAATTATCGGTCTTATGACCCCGAGACAAATGACACTTGAAGTAAAAACGTTACTGACGTTGCACTTAAGTTATTGGTAACTGACTTTGTGACGCATAAAACGTATCAATGAACCAGCGGAATTAAACTGAATCTTTCATCGAATGATTCACTGTTATTGCATCTTCATGGTTTATCATGAACATTTGGTACAAATCGAAATATTCAAAAACAGAAATTTCATGCCGTGAACAAATGTATATACATGTATATATCGGTGCAATACGGCAATACTTTTCCCGATGTTCTTATAATATGTATAGTCTATTTGTTGCAAGAGTTTTACATAATCTTAGCTTTGTTTCATCGCACTAATTTCTGCCAAGTAAAGTCTAATCGCGCGACAGGCAATGGCGAAATTGGCGTTCCGAAAACAATCGATTAGTATGGGGTAAGTCACAGCCTACTCTAGTACTGTGCGTTCGCCAGAAGATGGCCAGTTAAGAGCTGTTGTGAAATCGTTGTTAGGGAATTTATAAATGCAGGGTGTTCTCATAACTAAGGTACCAGCCGGAAATTGGGGTTGCTGGGGTGACTTTGAACAATTTTTGCCTTTACCGAAATGTTGGTTGAAGCTTAATTTTCGAATTATTAACGAAAAACACTGACCAATCAGAGGCCTCAAGCAAGCGGCTCTCAACCGCACTCGGACGTGGTCCTGAAGAAACGCATTGGTTTAACTGGTTTTGTGACTGATTTATTTTCTTATCATTTTAATTTGATTTAACTTAAACTCTCAATCATGACAACTAAATGTTAGTAATATAATAATGCAGATTAACAGTAAACCTATACACGAAAACCATTTATTTTACTTTCATTACACTTAATATTAATAGGTGTTTAGTATTATTTTTATACTTATATGTGAAATTAAATATTCATGTTAAATAAAACCATTTAATTTTTCTTAAGCATCTTTGTTTCATTTTATGAAAATAAAAATAAAGGAATATTTCTTTTGGATTGTAACTGTGTAAAACTATTATATATATATATATATATATTTAGATATAGAATTAAATACTGCATATCAAATTTGTAATTAAATAATATTAAAGTATGTAATTGTTTTTGTACCTGGGCGACCAACCAACCAGGTACGGCCCTGGGTATACTGGGTGTTGCCATTTTTACCTTCAGCGCAGCTAGTACTAGAGCTGGGACTGTGGGTAAGTTTGAAACTTTAGTTTCCCCTAGATTAATATCGATACGACTACGTATGAAATAAAAGTACATGTAAATTAAAAGTACATGGATTAGATATGATGTTTGTTATCCAATCTACTGTTACGTTTTATAAGATATTGATATCTAAATGCGGATAAATATAAAAATGCCATATAAGAAAAATGTGCATCACGCTTAAAATAACCCTAGAATTATTAAAATAAGTATTTCGTGCACATATAACAAGAATAAGGTATTTTATTTGTAGTAACATGCACATTATCTTTACTTTAAGCAATAATTGATAGATTAAATTATAATATAGATATGTTAGAAATTTCAAAGAAAGACACTAGGAAGATTTAAGGGCCAATCATATTCTGTGTTGGTATAGAAAATGTAAACAGGTATCTCATGTATAACGCGGTACTTATAAAACGCGGTCCTACAACATTTTCAATAACTTACATAACAGGGTCAACAGTTTTATATAACGCGAATTATTATCATTATTAATTAATTTGATATACAATTTTTATTTTGTGATACACGTTTTGCCGCATGCAAATGGCTGAAGTGAATCAAACTATATTTTTTCTTAATTAAATAGATTTTTTATAAGGTAACACTACTTTTTGTATGTAATCTGAACCTCGCATAACGTTATTTTTATAACGCCACAGTTGTCTAAAATCTAACTCTCGTGTTATTCAAGTCTATTTTATGATTCCTTAGCTTGTATTTCTGTTTAAATATTACGCTACATTTTAAAATATTGTTGTCTTTCATAAAATGATAAAAGAAGGAGTATTGTTATAGCATCCACTAGAGTATATCGTCTGTATAACATGTTACATACTAAAGTAAATAAGTATAAAAACTACATATGGAAAATAGCTTACGTTGTATTAACATTATGTATTATATGTCTATTAATAATAACTATGTTTAATAAATAAGCAAATAAAAAATGTGGTCTTTTCTTTTTAATATTTTATTTAGTACAGCATATACACTGAAAATAAATAATACAGCACATGGGACGGAAATATAATTGAAATAGTTTAGAATTATAGTAATACAATCTTTTTTATATTACTGTATTTATTATATCTATTATTGTACTACTTCACTTATCCATACTACTAATTGCCCAAAATTGGAATACCCAACATAATAAGTAATAAACGAGAATAATAAGGTCAAAGTCTAACATGCGAAACGTAATAAGTATTTGTGTTGTTACGTCCTAATGGTCGAACTCTCATAAAAATAGCAATAGCCTGTGTACACGTGTGTGGTACTATAAGTTTTTTTATTTCTGAAGAAATAGACATGTTTTGTATGAATATGTATACAAAATACTTAATGTATTTAATGCGTATATTTGTAATAATAATACGAATTGGTTACGTATTTCATTACCTATTACTTGGAATTTTGAAAAGAATATATGTAATTGCGTTTTTAACATTATTAACATTTTAAACATTCGTTTAACTTTTATTGCAGTAAGTGTAACATTTTTTATTATGATTTTAGTGTTACAAAGTATGTTTATCAAATTAGACGTATGAGACTTAAGAAAATAATCTAGTGTACCTATGTTTAATAAGTACTATTTAGTTACTTTTCTGTTAATTTCAATGGTCTGCGATTATAGACGGTGTATCCACGAATATAAAGGCTACAATTCGGAATAAGAAAGTTTTAGTAAAGATATGATTGCAAATGCTTCGTTATAAAGTTATGACTGTACTATACTTTTTTTCAAGACTTGTAAATCAATGTTTTCAATATGCTTTGTTTAAAGAGATCTTGAATTGTTATGATATTGTTTCAAACAATTTTCTATTTCCTTCTTTAGCAATTTGGATAACTCACTAATAAAATTAGTAATATGTTGGAGTCCTTCCACATCTTTTTTAACGTCGAATAAATTTTACTTTCTAACAATCCCTGCGCATAAAATACGAAATAAACTGATATTAATCAGTTTCCCTTTGAATCTTGCTCCAAATGATTTACCATTCATAAATTGTCCCAGTCTTTTCATTAACCATTTCCAATACTATAACTTACAACACCAACACGTATCGTTACCTATCGAAAAAGTTATCCTCATATTGGCGAACACCCTGTAGAAGGAAGTCGCGGTTTCACTTTAAACCCGGGTACCCGTGGTAATCAACAATTTAATCTTTAGCTTAACTCGCACTTAAATCGTGCAGCGTCCGAACTCATACAAAAAATATTCAAACATCGCTAACAATATACAAACTACCTACACGTAAATCTGTAAGAAAAGCCCATTGACATCTAAAAGAAACACTAGTGCAACAAAAATAGTCACCTAAAAACAGCCCCGCCTCAACCCGAGTAACATAATTGAAGCTAAAATTCATTTCTCCCAAATTTCGATACCGCTATCATCCACCCTCCATTTGCAACGATAATCATTCCATATCGCGTGCGTGTATGTAAAATTCGATTTTCCAATCGACATGTACAGCGGCGTAAAGGACCATATTGGATTTCAATGCAAGTCCAACTGGCCCGATAAATCGGACATCGGTCCCCCGTGCGAGATATATACCGTTGATTAATTTGCATCGAAGGACAAGGGTCCTGGTGAGGTACGCAGGATATGCTCGCATGGCGATTAAGTCCGCAGAGCTGAAGGAGGCTTAAGCACGGAGATTCAGCAGAGCGCGCAGACGCGTCCCTTATAGATTTTCCCCTCGGCAGCGCGGTACGAGTAATACCGACACAAAGCTGCAGGGGTTGGAAAGATGGGGCGAGAGGGGTTGGCGTGCGTTCGACGCGCAGCGGCCGCCGAAGGGAAAAGGAACTGCGCACACCCAGAGGTGGTAGTAATACGAGGACGAGGTGGTGTAGGAGGTGGAAGAGCAGGAAAAAGAGGTAGAGTAGGAGTAGGAGGAGGATATAGCGAGAGGACAGAAGCGACGGGCTAGGCCAACCGTCTACACCGTGAACTGCCCGATCGGGAATGAATAATCTCGCGCATAGGTGGTGCCCGACGTGAAGGATTTGGACATGTGACCAAGGGTGGGTGCATCATCGAGGTGCGTCTTCGTGGTGCACTGTTACTTGTACTTCGCGGCTAAACACGTGGTCCCGTTCTCCAATGCGTTTTCCGAATGGTAAGTCTCTGTCTCGTTCCTTGCGTTTATTCGTCTCTGTCTGTTCGTTACGTTCCCGGCATCGCACGCTGTGACAGTGTCAACGGGGGGACGGCATTTCGAAATTATCCTCGCTCTGGCATTTTTCGTTTTCGATTAAACGTACGAGGGGGATAATGTGTTTCCTTTCAGGAGCAAGAAGATTGATCCGGGCCGTAGATTTTGGGAAAGTTTTCTTTTGCTGTTCGAGAGGTGTTTTTCTTCTGCTCTTTTTTGTCGAAAGGATGATGATTCGAAGAGGACCTCGAGTGTTAGAGTTGTGAACTTTAGGCGCGTTAATACATATTTGGTTGAGGAGGAATAGAGGGGAGTTGTTTTTTTTTGGAGTCGTTATAAAATGTGTGCCGATGTCTGACATTCGGGCGCGGTTCTTGTCACATTGCTTTAGATAGAATTCTGCAGGAAAATGTGCGATTGGAAACTATGCGGTGGAAACAATGCGCTTGTTAGCGGTGCTGGAATGCAGTTAATTTTCGTTTTCGGATAGGTTGTTTAATAATGGTTGGTGTTTGTCCGTGAGATGCCACGTTTGTTCGGAACTTCGTGATTGGTATTATTAACTTGGTCGTATAAGCCTTGGAATTTAAAGGTGTTGCTTGATACGTATTCAAACTTGGCAGTATCCGGTTCCAAATGATTGATTTCCCTTTCACATGCTTCCATGATTTGAATCTATTTGAATTTTGGAGCATTTTATGTATCATGTATGACTCTTACATTAAATCAAATACATGGTGCAAGTTTAGCAAAACATATAGTAAAACTGTATCGCGATCAGTAATACAGTTGATAGATTTTGAAAAATTTCTCATAGAACAATCACGAAAATAAATTTGGGTAAAAGATTAGAATTGTAAAAATATATTTACTATTATATTAGCGGGCATATTAGCATTTTCTTAATTCTTATTTTGATCTAAAAAAATTCGAGTTTAATTAACATTGTGGTATGGTTGCAATCGTGAGAGAAACAAGATGATTTGTAAGAATCTAGTTTCACATTTGCATATGAGAGTTTTTTTATGTTTTGTACATTTCGTACATGTATATGTATATTAAAAACGCCGGTATGATCTATCACATTATATTAAAGCAATCCTTTTTAAGAATCCACTTGAAGATTTAAATATTATGCGAAATTATGGTGATATAACTACAAAATCAAGATTTGTAATTTCTCTAGCTATTTTAGTAATTTCGCTAATTCAGTAATTTCTCCCGGTGTATGACATATGTCAATTAAACGGAAGAAAATCGAAAGACGAAAATCGATCATATAGAAAGTAATATACATAGGTAAAGTAATTTTGGACTGCCTATCGGGTGTCATTATTCGACAAAATTAATGTTGCATATTAGACAAACGTATGCGAGGATTTAACAAATGAAACAACGCAAGATAACCGAAAGTACTTCATTATCAACGGAGTCAAATATGAATACTTCATAAATTATTTCACTTCCAAATACATACTACGAGTACAGAATTGTTCAGCTACGTAAAACGCAAATAATGTTTCTATTAACAACAGTTCCGACTTTGATGCAATCGCTATGACCTTACTTGAGCTTGCGTACGTAAAGACGGCATAAATGTATCGCCCAATCTGTTTTACTATTCCGTGTAAATTTCTTGTGAAGAAATATTATACATATATCTGAACAAGTAAAGAAACTTAAAATGATTATCTTTTCCAATATGTTACAAAATCCAGTTTATTTTACACATAATCATTTATGTGCTCGGTACTTTACCCCAGATTTGACCGGCATGTGCGACATGTATGATAGAAAACAGTAGAGCAGTATGGCAACTGGTTACTCATCGTGTGATTTCGATACGAAGCGTTGCGGTTGCCGTGGAAAGAACGAGGGGGTGAATTGGGAAGTAGGCGTGAAGGTTGATTCATACTGGTACGGTGTTCTATAGTGCCTTCTTTAGCTATATTACGATAATACGGGCCGATAACGTCAGTACTGTATTACAGCCGAAATCAGAATGTGACTTGTAAAGGAAGACTTCTCAAAGAGTATTACTTTTATTTGGTTGAACATCTTGTACAGTAAAATTGTACGTACTACATGCATGATTAGTGTGCATGAATCGTACGCAACCGGATGTAATTGATATGATATTACTGAATAATTTTTGTATATCCTTATAGCAGAGATGAATGTTGACATATTGTTATGTACTAAATAACAGAGAAGCAAATTTATCATTTTTATTCTGTTTAAAATTAGTAAATTAACTTTCATATAAGAAACAATTATTCTTAAGTTAATATATGAACATCAACTTTTGTGGCTTGTTAGATTTAAAGGTAAAATTGGTTTTGTTTTAATGCATTGTATGGTAAATACTACAAATATATCGTTATTTGTATTGAACGCAAGTAATGATACGTACTATGTAGAAGAAAATTACATTAATAATAATGGGAAATATTAAATCTCTAATAACTGTTAGCTAGAAGCAAGCAAATTTTCTGAATTTTTCTTATTGCTGGGTCGTATAAAACTCTACTAGTTGTATACAACGAATCGATTTAAGAATACTAACGAAACAATGGATATGGCAAGCTATGATTTTTGTATACCGCGTGAAACTATTTTCTTTGTTGATTAAAATTGTTATTACGCATTATTTTGATATAGTTTACAAAGATTGAAAAACTTTTAATGACATTCACAACGATTTATAAACTGCAACTTACATTAAACATATTTAGCATTGCTATAAGTCACCAATATATAACTGTAATGTGCAAAAAAATTCACGTTGCGTGAATTATCTTTGCTGGATTAATTACTAGAGCTTGTAAATGCTCTTCATAGAAATCGGAGGCTCCTTCAGAGCCGCAATTATTGTAAAAATATAAAATCCTCACTATAACAATATACAATATGATATAAATACAAATCTGAAAGTCTTCCCTGAAATGTAAAAGCCATTTTTATGGTATTTTTTTTAACATTATATTGTTTGCTATAGATGATACAAATATTTGGAATATTCACGGCAGCTTTCGAGTCACGGTTAGACTCTAAATTACAATACTATGCTCGTTTCTATTAACTCGATACTCCATAGTTTCTAGATTGTAGTTTCTTGTTACTAGCAAAATACAAATCAGTCTGTAGCAGTTCTAAAAGAAGAATCCTGAAGCTATAAATTATGGATATGTGTATAGTATCCGCCAAATAGACAAATGTTATTGGGGCAAATTCGCCGCGAAATGAAAGTTGCACGAGCTCATTGGCCAACCTGATACAATAGTATTGATTATGTAATTATTGAAAGGGTTGAATTTTGATTGTTTTGGCTTCAGGCATTACTGCAACTACACCAATCCTCGTACTAATAACCTACCACTGTCTATGTTCGCATGAAATTTTCAATAATTCTATCTTGTTTAATATATAAAAGCAAACATTGCATCCCCGTAATATTTTTCCTATCTCCCTTAGTTCTGGAGATATATCGTCAAATAGCTTTCCGTCCTCGCATTGGAGGGTGGATTTCATCCCCGAAAACATGAATATCAGCCGATAAAAAAAAATGTGTCGCAATATCTTTTGAAGCTCCTGTCGTGTACAAAGTTTATTCAGGGCCGAAAGTTTACACTTGGGCGATGTTTCTTGTGAGTTTACACAAAATTTGTATAAGGAGTTTACGAAAATCTCAATTTTGGTCATCCTTTTATAATTTATTTTCCCCGATAGTACGTTGTTAATCCAGAAACGCAGCTTTTCTTTATTGCTGTTTCATGACTTCTTTCATACGCGTATCCGATTTCAAGTGGCGACTTTAATTAAAATCTGGTTGGTTTCCCCTTCACTAAGTTTATGCATACATACATATGTATATATTTGCCATTCTGAGTGTCCCTATATATTCACCTCTATATTTGTACAGAAATAGTGTTTTATAAAGCATTTTCCACTTTGAACCTTCATGTGACTTGTTTAATTAAGGGGCGTGTCTTTTCTGTTACATTTCACTTTAGATGCTTTTTAATTGAGGATTCGGAATTAGGAGAAACGTTCTTGATATCTACTTTGATGAAAAAAACACTTTGGCTTCAAATTCAAGTTCGAATAAGTGGGAGCCTAGACTTTATGAGAATAAATATAGGTATTTGCATTATTCGATGTTCTGTTAGATTTTCATTATTTTCATAAATTTCTATATTTTTATTGTATAGATATTTGTGGCAATATTGTAAAGCATATTCAAATTATTACTTGTCAATGTGATGCTGTTAAGAAGAGTGTATTTGAAATTAATTTGTTTATCTTTTTCTGCAAATCTCAATCAAATCAATTAATTAATCTCACGTATCTATGGCATTTTCTATTTATTTTATAGTTACCTAATGTTTTTATAAATATTTACGAGCAAATAAATAGTCCAAATTCTTATAAACAGAGTAAACGCAATTTACAATATTTGTAACAAATCAATGCATTATTGTATATACAAGATGCTAAAATAATTAATATATTATAAACTCTTCCGCAATAAATTGGCTAGTTAATTTCCAGGGAAATAGTTAAATTCTTGATTATATTAGTGTCGAATATAAAAGTCAGTCTACAATTCCTTGCTTTTTTCGCCTAATAAAAACAATGTTATACTTGACTGCTAATTTTAAATAGAAAAGAGTAGTGCAAATTTGAGTTTATTTTAAATATTATTTTGTACTTGAAGATAAAATTAATTTATATTACATCTTGCGACCGACTTGCTATCTATAATACACCCACAAAAGTGCCAGACAAAATTTATTACGTAGATAAAATACTGTCTGGGTTTGGTGATTGAACTTAGAATGAGAGTGACCATACGTGTAACCATGTATGTATACATATACAATATGTACCTATATACCCAACTTTAGTGTATTGACCGAATTTTTATTTATACAAACATTGCCCTCGTTACTTTCAGGATTATGTTCTTTTTGTATGCATTAGGTTTGTATAATTGCTGTGGGAGTATAATATTAACAAAAATTGCATTGCCATGTTTTTTTAGAAATCTGGCTCAACAAAAACTAAAATTTATGAAACACTTGTACACACTCATGTTTTATTACGTGCATTATGAAATTTAAGCTCTACACGCAATCAATTGTCCAATCTTCAGTCCTTACGTTCTTACGAGTCCCCAAATTTTCCCCAAAGCGGGTACAATTTAGTGACATGGCGGCAACTATTTAGGACCATAAAACTATTGTATAAAACTATTGAATTGCACGAAAAAAATTAATTTTCTTAATACTGCTGTGTGGCAAATTGAAGAAAATGTCAGAAATTTTCAAATAAACTATGTTTTGAATTTTATATCCATTTCCTGTGAATATATGAGATTGGTTTATTTGACGTAAAGTGTCTTACTTACGGTATATTTACAAATTCCATAGAGGGGATAATCTTAGTCGTGCAACCAGATATAAAGCTGTATCAAACTTATAATAAAAAAAATGTAGAACATTCAAACCACTTTTACTAAAAAAGAAATATCGTTATACCGTATCGGGTAAATAATATAAATTACAGAAATAGCAAATAATTCCGTGTTACGTTGCCCAATTGGTGTTACTCGTGCAGCGAACATATTTAATAGGATTATCGGAACTATGAGCATCCATAACAAACGATTGGCGTGCCAGCCAGCGATAACAATTTGTCACGATAAAGAGCAATAAAATTTTATGAATCGAAAATTGCTGTCGAGTATTCAAGTGATCTATTTCCACCATGTAATGTGGCATGGCGTTCTCCGTCTCTCTCCCTCTCTGTCATTCTAGGGTAGACTCGGAATAGATTCTGGTTTCTAGAACGTCAATTGTATACTAGAAATAAGCCGCTGCACTCAAAATACGCCCGCTCGCGCGAAAATTATGTGGGATGTATCGGCGATATAATATATGTAAGTAAAAAGTGCCATTTCCTTTTACACCTGCCATCGCACAGTTTAAAGGATAGGGGGATAATAGAGCTCGTGTTTTGCTACTTGCGCTTTATTAAATTTCTTGTCGCTCTTAGGATACCTGTGTTTACCAGGAACCGAAATGTTTGACGCTAAACGGTCCAGGGTCTGCTACGAGTTGCGTGCTAATAGTTTGTTTCACATAAATGTTAAGTGCGATAAACGTGCCCCATGTAACCCACTAGATTTCTCAGTTGCGGATTTCGAACATTTTTAAACGCGTTTCGAATAAATCATAAACTGTATTCCTTAAAAAGTAGATATTTGGTATTTAGTTCAAACGTTCATTACATCATTTTGATATTGTTACGTGTTTGAAGTATTTTATTCGAAGTTAAGCCCATTATTTTGAATAATATAATTTAATCATTTCTGTTTCGATGACTATAAAAATATATTCGTTTTAGGATTGTGTAGATCGATATCAAATTACACTTGAATTTATTACAATCGATTATTGTAAATTGGATAGTGTTCTTATGAACTTGCATTACGTGTTCATTTTACTAATTCTGAATTTCGCTTCCTACTTAAAACGTATGTCACATGTGCCAATATATATCCTACTTATCTATTGTAAATAATATCTTCTTAAATACATTCGATTATTAAACTTAATTTAACTTACCATCAACTGCCATGGTATTGCAATCACTTTTCGTGACGCGTAACTTCATTTTCATTTAACCATTGTTTCGTTTGACACGCAATCGTTAATTTATTTCAATTTTTACTGCCGCGACGTTATATTTTACAACGTTATTTCCAAAGTCGAAAGGCAAAAAATTAGTGCGCCCAGTTTATACCCTCGTGCTCTGCTGACGGGTGCCTACATACACGTAGCAAAAATGTAAGTACATACGGTGGGAGTGCGAAGCGCCCAACGTCCAGGTACGGGGCGCTTATGACATGCTACCTGGGACTCAGCTGGTCTGCAGGCGAGCAGCGATGGCCTGCAGAACCGTGTCCCGTGTTTTCTAGGTTTTAAGGATATGCTTTAAGGATACGAATGAGAGAGAGAGAAAGAGAGAGGAGAATGGCTGAGAACGAATGGATGTATGAATGGAAATGGACAGAGTAGATTGAGCAGCGGAGGAGTGAAGACCGAAGTACAGCGTAGAGTAGAACAGCGTAGAATAGTGTAGACAGTGTAGCATAGCGTAGAAGGAATAGTGTAGCGTTTCGATAATAAATATATAATAGTCACCTTGTTAAATATTTTACACTTACACCGGCTTGATTTCGTTTAAAACTTCCAATCCCACAGTACATGCGTAATGCAGGTGTATGACCAGGCACAAAGGCAGTTTTGTTATCTAGCGAAAATAGTTCAGCGTACTCTTGAAGCACTGAACGTTTCTAGATTAAATATGCGGGCATGTTAAAATGAAACTCGCAGAAACGTAAAAGCAAAGCAGTGTAAAAGAAGTGAAACCTATTAGTTTCCTGTTACACGTTTCGCTATTAAAACTCTTTGTCGTTACATCCGGGTATGCAGCAATTGAAATATATTCAAATGTCGTGCTTATTTGGGTCATCTTGATACCATTAAAGCCTCCCGGCTTGGAATCTGTTTTGTTAACTCCATAGATAATAGAAACGCGCCGTTTGTAATATAAACATTCGTTACATAGGTAGAATGTATGCAGTACGCATTTTGTACTTGCAGTAAAACGTTCGTTTGTATTATTTCCCCCGACACGGGTTTCTTTCATTATTATTTAGAAATACTTGTATATTATTAGCAAAGCATAAAATATTTTATACTTGAAACATATGTTTGAGGGAATTGTTGAGTACGAATATGCTCCGACGAAGCTGCCGAGCCGTATCCGATCTCTTATTGCCGCGATAACGTGTGGTTGGTAACGTGTGGTAAAAGAAAATTACACTGATGGTAAACGATTGAGTGGACTGTATTTTAAAGTACGAATAATTGGTTTTGTGACAAAATATACTGGAATTTACAAAGTTGCTGTTCTCCTTTCGAGCGCTCGTTTCGATCTCCTTTACAAATGCACATTCGCCCTAGAAGAAAACTCGGAGACGCCAATGATTGGTCGCCTTAAAAATAGTGGGTGGAAATAGTCAAACCCCCTGATTAGTATAAAACCCATGGTGGGAAAATGATCCCGTCGAGATGACCCTACGATACTCGGAACTGCGTTTCTGAACCCTCGCGTATCGCACCTCTTAAGTACTATAAACAAAGTGTCCTACACTTGAACTGCGACGCCGGCCAAGCACTCAGCGCCGTCACAAATAAATAGACTCAAACCAAATACAAAAATAAGGCTATCTAAAAAGCCAGAAAAAAGAATCTATTCATGGCTCAACAGGAATAAAGTTGCAAATTGTGTTTCAGTAAAAATTTGCAAGATAAATTTTGCACGATTCTTATTTCAATTTTCAATTACAATTGCAGACTTTAATTATTTGCAATATTTCTTAATATACTTATTAATATACTTAATATACTATGTTGGGTATGTTCGTTGCGAGCGATACATTTCCTGTACCCGATTATATTGGGTGAGTGAAAAAGTTTGTGCCCGATTTTGGAATGAACTACGACAAGCAATTTATCATATCAAATGCTTTTATTAATTAATTATACATAATTATTGAATCTTTCTGCGACTTCCTCAGTTGACATTCTTGGATGATTTTCCAATAAATTAACAATTACGTCGTCATCTATCAAAGAAGCTCGACCGGAGCGTGGTTCGTCCTTTAACTGGTAATCCCCATTTCTAAATTTTGCAAACCATTGTTTAATGGTGCAAAGAGCTAGTGCACGTTCGTGATGAACCTCGTGTATGTTTTTAGAAGCAGTTGCCATCGTTACACCTTCTCGAAACTCCTGCAATACTATTACATGACGCAAATGAATCTTTTCGTCACACATTTTCACTATCCTTCTCTCTGTCATTAGAACTATCAAAACAAAAATGTCTGGATGTGAAAAGAACAATTGAATGTCGCTCTGTTTAACCGCTATAAGCTTT
The DNA here is from genome assembly GCA_907165295.1 of Nomada fabriciana. Taxonomy (NCBI): domain Eukaryota; kingdom Metazoa; phylum Arthropoda; class Insecta; order Hymenoptera; family Apidae; genus Nomada; species Nomada fabriciana. The sequence continues at coordinate 15,285,535 of OU015689.1, forward strand.
GGATGTGTAAGAGCAGAAGTCGCAAAAGGAAGCATAATATGTATAGTGATACATATCGGAATTGGGCACGAACTTTTGCACTCATCCAATATGTACATGTATCGTGTTTATCGAGCAACGTGAATAACAACGCACCCGTGCACCGTGTCGACGTGATATCCATCAGATTTAATTGGGCGTCTACTCCAATTGGAAAAAAAGTCATTAGGGATATGTATGTGTATTCGATATTTCCCGCGATGACAGGGACTGGTTGCGACGAAACTTTCGACATCAAAGTTCAAACGAGTAAAGTGAAATTATAAAGCGCGTAATTATTCATCGCGCGAGAAGTTATTCGAGATGGAAGTAATAATTAAATTCAGGTGACACGTGAGAGCTCTTGATTGGTCAATGGACCAATTACTGACCTATTTCGAACTTTTAATTTACAGCTTGACGGTAAAATTTATTAAAAAATATTTCCTTTTTTTTTTAACTCTATTATATGTCTCTGCAAGAATGTTTATGTAATGATGCTCAAGTGGAAACAAGAATTTTGTTTATTTATTAGTTTCAAAGCTTGTTTGGAAAATATTCTATGAGATTGGAGAGGAAGAATGTGAATTTCGCTTGAGATTCATATGTACTTTGCGAGGCTGTATAATAAATTAGATATTTGTTACTTCTTTTGGTGAGCGTTTTAATTAATGTTAGTAACATCATTTTTAAACTTCTGCTTTTAAATCTCATTCATAACAGGAATTTTATTTTAAGGAAATCAAAATACCGTTTACTAAATAATATAATAATTGTGCATAAAACCTTAAAAGTCAAAGAATATATAGTTATTTAATATTTAAATACAAAGAATTTTTACCGAGTTATAAATTTAATGGGACTTTCCTCGTTATTGCTAAATAAATTCTACTACATAGCAACAGCACTCTTACTAACAATTCCAGAATATTTCTGAAAACTGTACAGGTGCGCGAAAATATTTCAGTGAGCCTAATCAAAATAAAGTATGCAAAGCAGAAAGAGGATGTGAAAGTACGATTTAGAAAATAAATTCCCTTCCAATTTGTATATTTTATAGTAGCTTGTAAACAATATCTAGCTTTACAATAGTTTTATAACACTTTATCATAATTAAGATTAAGACGTTGCATACTTTTTGCCTGTCAGAGAGCGTTTGTTAAAAGAACAATTTTTCCAGAGGCATTTCCATTTATTACAATTTTTTCACCTCTTATTGTTACTTACAATAGCTTCACATCTACTCGAGAGTTGTGTAATGCCTGTTTTATAAAAATTTTCGAATTTATGGTTTAAAAGAGAACTTGTTACACTTGAAACTTCTAAAACGATTCAAGCTTTTACATTCCAAATTACGCTGTAGTAATCTGAAACGGTGAAAATCCGTCGGCGTAAATCCAGAGAGCACGGCGGATTAAACAGAAATAAATTTCCACTACAGTTGTGATAGTTTTTTGCGTTGCTATTGTCTCGCGTGGTCTCACTTTTTCTTACAAGTACTTTGATCTAAAATTTGTTCGTTAGTTTCTAAATGATGCTGGACGTTTTCAAAGTTTTGAAAATTATCTCACAGTATCTTTATCGTGTGCGAAATAAATGGTGTTGCTGCATTTATTACTATTATTTAATCCCACTATAAAGGTGAAATTCGTCATGGAATGTTTCAAATGGATTTCGAACGCTTATCTGGACCTTTCTGAATGCCTGCTCAATAATTTGTAGGTACTGCAAACAATGATTTTTTGATAATTTCTTAGAACTGATACCACTGATAGGGTATCGGCAAGTTAATATTTCATCACCCGGTATAAGCATTTTTTTTAACTTTCTTATTGTTTAAGGACTACATTGTTTGTTAGGTTAATTCCGCTGCTTGCAGTTCAAATTTTTGATTCGATGGTTAATGAAGTGAGTGAATATGTGGACAAATTATGTCGTTATTTTTTCATAGCTTATATAAAGTATACAAATTGAGAATCATTTATCATTATAGTAAAATAATAGATTGATTATTCATTTCGAAATATGTGAATAATAATTCTTTGCATTGTATAGTTAATATATTTTTAAATGCAAATTAACGGTTGCACACTTTTTACTTTTACAGTAAAATGTGTATAGTTAATGTTAATACAGTTATTTGATGTATTAGTTATTTATGTTGGGATTAAGAAGATATTTGTAAAAATAAGCTTAACAATATTTTCCATCGATACATTTGGTTCTTAACTATCAACTGTTATCTGATGATAACGGCTTGCGCTGGCGAAAATAATATATTATTTGCTTACTGTTTTCGAAACTACTTATCGTCAGTATCAAGATTATGTCATATTAGACGAATAATATAGTTATGTGCTGCACCGGAAATAGGTTTTAAACTAAGAAATTTCGTTTTCAGTTTTCTGTCATTCGAAACTCTTCACCTGTTTTTTGACAACTTCTCTATAGTTAATAATAGGAATAACTCATTTCAATTCCGTAATTTTGTAAATAAGTGAAATTGTAAAATGACAATGAACGTTTTAAATAAAAGTGCCCACACTTGGATGCGTGTGTAGCAATTACAGTGAGTAATTTACGATGCTTTTCCTATTATAATAACTTTTGTGAAACTTATTTGACAGAAACTAATTTCTTAACCTTCTCAACGATGGGTCGTTTATTGTGTAAAGAATGCAAATGAAATTATGCAGATATTGAAAACAGAATATGTATATATTCGGAAGTTAGGAAACATAGATCTTTCCTTATAACTAATCTTTACAATAAAAAAGTTTCGCATCTAAAGTGTACGCAGTGTCATTAAAAAAATTAAATGTTTTAACAATATTGGTAAGGAAAAAGGCCTCAAGTTATTTCTTATTTTCATGCTTCCCACTGAGGATACTCTTGGTTTTTTAGCAGTTTCTATGTATGCATGTACTGTTTCTTCACGTAGTGAGGTTCTAAGTGTAATATGTAATACCAAAATTTAATAGCGCAGAGGTCACATTACGTGACATTTCACATTACACACATTCATTTATTTGATCAATTTTATGTCAAATCTGCATTTGTCAAAAATGTAAGTACTGTAGCGCCAATGGCAATGTTATGATTACACTAGAATGATATTTGTATACTTTCCAGGATTTTTAAGATAGTAGTAAGATTTCTAGATAAATACCATTATCATCATCATTCTAATAATAATCATAACAATTAAAGGAACAAGAGTTAAGCTAATTTGAATAATAATGATGCATTCGCTACATTTGCCAAATTGAAATTTATTTAACAAATCAGCTTTCGCTAATTGTTAATTATAAATCGTTGATCCTTGAACAGGAATTATTTGTAAAAAAAAAATTCATGTACTTCCTGGTCTGAAAAGTCAGTACGTTTGAAAATTCGATTTCTAATGTTCGAAAATTGAAAATTGAAAGCCCATGTTACACTTGATTCAAATGAAAGCACTTTAAAATCAGATATTATTGGAATATTTTTTCCACTGTCAGTAATCTTATAAAATTGTCATTTTATTGTTAAAAAAAAAGCTCCTTGCCAGATGTAGAAAATGGAGAATTTCAGTGAAACTTAATAATGGTAATTTATACTGGTAACCCTTGAATATTCTTTTTTTTATGTAATATATTATGTAAATATTTATGTAATAAATGATTCACGCGCCGAAGTACATATGTACCCACTTGTGACATGATGGTTACTTGAGTGGTAACAGTGGTAAATGAACTGAATGCACGATTTTTGTTCCACAATTAAGGTTCAAAATTATAAATCTTTCAGAAGAAAAAGTTACAAGATGGCTAAAAAAGTTTGCCAATCACCAATGAAAATATGGTGAAACTTGTTGGAAATCGTCATAAAAAGTTTGATTGTCTTTACTTTTTCGATCCTCAGAAAATTTCTAAGGGTCGTAATGGCTAATAACTAGTAACTAAAACACGATTATAAAAAAGAAATGGAATTTAATTTAAAAATAAAAAATGATGCACTCCTAGTGATGAGAATTGAAACAGCACTATACTAAATTATTCAGAAAGGCATGTATGCTTTTAGAATTCACGATAAAATGGAAATTATATTGTCTAAGTTTCTTCGGTTGTGAATCTTGTTAAGCATACAGCTTTATATCTCTGAGGTATCTAATAAGATTATGAGAGAGCTTGAAGAAGGTGATACTGTTAATACTTAATCAACCATTAATAATGCCTAAGAGAAATTAATATTTGGCCTACTAATATTGAAAGAAGTAAACATTCGCGGTTCTTGATTAATGTTCGCTGTTCTTGCGGTAATTGCTAGCGATAAGATACCGATATACCTTAGTGCGATACAAATGGCCATCAGTAACATTCAGGTGGCCTGTAAGTGAACATTTTGTTCTATTGGTGAAGTTCTGGTTGAAACATATTCGCTTATGACTAAGAAAGTAATTTATAATTATGTAGTGATCTTTGGAATAATGTGCTTCTGTGATGCGTTCAGTATTGCACATTATAAGTAATACTTTGGAAATCAATTTGCGTTAAAAGTGTTTACCTTGGATGTTTATTTATACTGCTGTGTGATGAAGTAGTAAACACTATTAATGGTGTCATTGTTAACTTTTATTCCTTAATTCTTATAATTGAGTAAGTACCTACTATATTATATTGTTTTGGTACAAACAGAGACGTAGAAACATATTTCTTTTAAAAATATACTTTTGCAAATATGCTAATTAAAAAATGTATCTGGAGTATAAAATACTTCGTAGTAAAAGTAACCATGGATTGTGAAATATACAGTTTCATTAATTTACACCTAGTGGTGTCTGACAACATAAATAAACGTTGCAGGCATACAATAAATTACTTGCATTGTATTATAATTTTATGTGATAGAATTTGAAGTAAGATTAAATATTTAATAAACAATGACATTGCCAATGTAAATCCCACGATGAAGCTTCAATTTTTGTTCATACTAAAACAATAGTGCTTTCCATTTCCATTAGAATGTTATTTATATAAATAAAAAAATTCACTAATAGAAGTATAAGACATGACAAATCTACGCGCGTATACATACACGTTACTCGAGATTTATTACATTTATATTGTTCTGATAAAGGCTATATCGTATTACGATTAATGTTTTGATTAATATCTTACATGGAAGTTAATGCTTCTGTACGGAACGTAATGAGTTTCTAGTATCATACGTGTAGAAACGAAGTAACCTGTATTGAAAATTCATAGCAAATCGATATTTATCGTCAGATGCATAATAATAACCTAAGTCGGGCATACATTTTCATGACTGATATTAACTGATTACTGATTACATTGGTGCCCGTTTGCGGTAAGAAAGTATAGTGGATATTGCGTGTCATGCAATAGCTAGTACTGGGTCGTAAACATTTTTTATTATGTAAAGTCACACTGCAATGTAGAATTATCTTGTGCAATAGGTAGCATAAAAAATAAATTATAAACCAGGATATCGAATGGGTGTATGTATAGTTCTGTATTTTTCCTTCACTAAATCAAATTTTAATATTGTATATGCAATAATTTTCGCATTCAGAATGTAAATAATGTTTCAAATGTGAATAATTATTGTAATTGAAATAATTTTATCCAGTTTTATCCGAACAAAAATAAAGGCAATTCGAAATTAAAATAATAACGCAAAAAAGTAACAAATCATTTGAAGACTACTTGTAATAAACTTCATCGAATAAAATATTACTTGTTCAGTCGTCATTTCAGTAAGGAAATGAATATGTAATTCATTTTCATTGCGAAATGAATAATAGGTTGATAATATGTGCGGTAAAAAAGATTATTCTATAATTATGTCATCATAATCTTATCATCGATTTAAAGAAGCATTATATGGAGTATCCATTCGAAACGCTATGCTACATAATTTTTTCTCAAACAGTATCTATAAATACCTACTTGGAAATTCGACCAAATCACTTTTCGTTTTTCTAAATCTAAAGTTTATGAAAAGTTTATCGAAAGTTTGATTAAAGTTTATCTCTCCTATTCTTTACAGTATTAGCATTTCTTCAACACATCAAAATCTATTCATGACGATTAATATTTATTGTTAATATTATCGAATTTGTGGAGCAACAGTCTGGTACATTAATAATAATTATTAAAATATTGTTGAGTCGGACTGCAAACATGGATTTATCAATTTCGTGAAACCGAGTGAGGTAAACCATAATTTCTCAATATTTTTTATTGATCCAGAATTGGCTATCTTAAAATTTTAGTGGTGGTGAAATATTTCTCATAAATATCGAACGCTAGGTGCCATTGTGATCTGTAAGATCACCAATTTGCAGAAAGGATGGCTTGAGATAATGACCATTATCTCCATAATGGGGTACTTAATTTGTTTTTTTATTTTCCATAGATATTTATTGAGAATTTTTACAGTGTTTGATTGAAATGTAACAATTTATTATAGTTTATTTCATGATATACTCATAATCATAATAAAGACTGTATATGCATGCTTATTAGTAGTAGTATTACAATAATTTTTCACAGACTCGTTATTGAAATTTTTTTTGAGTAATATTCCTGACCAATGGCAGCATGTTTTGTTGTTAGTGTTATGTCTAGAAATTACGATTTCGATTTATTTCGAAACTAAAGTGCAATGACGGTTGTATCGTGCTAGTATTTTATTAATAAAAAGGTATGTGTAGATAAGGAGAAAATATATAAATTGTATGTATTTGGTACAAACATTGTACGACAAACTTACACAATTAATCGGTTAATATAATATGTATACCAGGAAACTATTGAAGAAGCGCACGTATTAACCTCGTTCAAAGTTATCTAGCAATGTTAGTGTTAAATAGAAGTTGAGTAAGGCAAAACTTCGAATAGTGGCAGTCTCGATAATTCGAAGTGGTCTGGAATTTACTGACAATCTATTTCTAAACTTTTGATTCTGTAATTAAACGCAAACGTATTAAATTTTAAGACAAGTCTTCATTTGTGGAAAATTATTTTTAATCGCTTTCCCTATATGCCAATTTGTTTAACTTGTCTGTTCCTCGATCAACCCTCTATATGTATAATAATACTCTTATTACTTGGAAGTCACATACTCGACATCTATCTTTTGCAAATCTTATCTCGTTTTGTTTTTAAATAATTTGCCAAAGTATTTGCAGTTGGTAGCATTCTATTGTGACCAATGTATTTGTTGTATCCCCTTTGAGGATTGGGAATTCAGAGTTACTAGTTTTCTTATAATAAACTATATAAAATCTTTTTCAGATTGGAAATCAATTGGGATATAGGGGGTTAAGTTAGTTAATCAATATTGTATGTTGGTTTCGTTTTAAATAAGGAATGTAGTTGCACATCACCGAGTTTTCTAATCTTTTGTGAAATATTGTACTAACTATTAGTTATCCTCTACATTTTTTTGAAAGGAAAAGTAATAATCGTTAGTTTTTCAAAACTGTTCCTATTTTTTCTGCAATTTTAAAAGTTTCAGCACAATGGAAACATTGACTTTTGTTTGCGATAAAGACGTCACGCGCTTTTATTGTGGCGCTGCTATTTTTCAAACCTTTCCTGGGAAAAACACGTTGCATTATCAAAAATGTGTACATACATATGTGTAAATACGGTGTTGTTATGTCCAGTAGATATACTGGGTAATTTAAAACGTTTCGATGAGATTGAAATAAAGTACTTGAAATAAAGTATGAAGTTGAAATGCTTAGCTCGGTAATAAAGTGGGAATTATCTAAAGAAATGACAGTCTTGTATTGTTTCAGACTGTGTTTCTAGAAAATCTGATAAAGCAATAGTAAATTACTTATGAGTATACCTAATAAAATGTCAATTCGGTCCTTTTACTGATTTTATACTTTCCATTAAAGTTTTTATGATCTGTAAGGTTTTTTGATTATGAAGATTTTAAAACTTTCAGAATTAACGTTCCTTTGATGTATTATTTGTATTGTAAACTGTCCCATAACATTTCGCGAATTAAAGCATTACGATTTGAAATTGGATGTACATATCTAAACAGAACGGTTCGCATTGTCATTCTGCCACCAGGTTACCGTAGCCTGAAAACGTGGAGTGTGAATTTCAAATGGCGACACCTTGCATATATGAATTTGCAGTGCTAAGCATATTGTGTGCCATTTTTTTAAGTCACTCGTAAATGTAGATCGGAAAGTGTAATATGCAATGTGTATCAGGCTTCGCGAAAATTGAAATTGTGCTTGATTAACGCGACAGATTTTATTTATGATATGTAAGTCTATAATAATGTATGTCTCCATTGTTTGTTCATTGACGAATCGTCAGCCCGCTCTCAGATTTATGGGAATTGATACAAATTTAATATGACATACTGATATGTTTCGTGTATCGATCGTGTGTGCTACATGTTAGGCATTCACTGAAGTTCTAGAACTGACACTTCCTTTATCATTCTCTATCGTTTCAAAGAGGAGTTGACTGCGTTGACTGTAAAATATAATAATAAAATGAAATAGAATAAAGTAAACATCATTTCTGTCGGCAATCCTTGTATTAAGTTACTACACTTCGAGCCCTACTTATAGCCAGGAGCAATATTCTTTCGATTCAAAGTGCAATAAACACAACTCACACGTTGTCAAATATTCTGTTAGTTCTACAAAAGTAATGAAGTTTGGGAAATTTCGATTTGGGACATTTATGTGATCAAGGTAGTAATTAAGTTTGTTTTTTTATTTTTATTGTAATGAGATAAAACAGTCCATAGAAAATGGATCACTTAGTAACCGTTTATTATTCATTTATTTTTTATTATATTTGAATAAATCTACGTTGTGATTAGCATTTTATTAGACTTTTTCTGTAAGTCACTGTAAAGCAATCGTATTTGAGGGCCAATGAGGGGTAGTATGAAGCATTTTTAATTGCTTATCGAGATTTCTATATTAATTTGTTCTTTCCCTTAATCCACTTTATAGGAAGATTCGTTTTTAAAGAGCATTTCTCCTAAGAAATAAGTAATTTTATAATACCTTTTAGTAAGAAGAAACACGAGTTCGACGTGATAAACAGAACAATACAAAACAAATGAGCATACGTCCTCCGTTTTAAAATGATTACAAAATGCCATTATGCAATTGTTATCTGTTTAGTTATATAAATTGAAGCAATAGAAAACATTATGTAAAAAGAAAAAACACGTATGTTTCCATGATACTTGTTTGTATCGTATCGTTAAATTGATAAAATATTGTTGAAACCTGGTCGCCTCGCAATTTGTTTTTCACTTTTTTCATCTAGGAAGCCTACATAAGATTTTGGTACGAATAGTTGTTTGCTTGGCAGGAACTTGAAACTTATTAGCAAAAGTATATGGACTACTTTATACGTGGATGTGTATTGATTGCAAATTAATCCACTCATTCCATTAATATTACACAATTACTTGAATAATTAATAACGAAAGGTAAAGAAATAAAATTCGCTGCTCAGGTTTTGTAGATTTCGAATTTATTCATGTATGTACAATCATTTTCAATTACTTCCCTCCGCCTCAACGAGAATTTTTATCGCCAAATTAAATATTTAACAACAAGAATTGAGTTCATGAGACGAAACGGAACCAGTTCATTGGATAAAATATTTCACAATTTAGCGTACTTACTGTTAAAAACACAAGTGACACGCGAAAAAGTATTAATAACATTAAGCACACATATTTCTTGAATAAAAATATCGTATAATGGATAGATTTATTTCGTATTTTTAATTAATTGTCTCACGTAGGAAATTATTATGCTGCAGGTGCTATAATTCTAGATCACCTTACGTGCTGCAACATCACTTATGAAGCAACATGCTTCATTATGTACTCCAGTAACGTCACTTTGTTTGCTCTACAATTATTCAGCACGTGCTAAAAACGATCGTTTGTTTAGTCTCCTGATTGGCACGTTCTGGAATGTAAGGTGGTATGCAGTGAAGTTTCTGAAAACACGTTACACAAATATTGTACAAATTATGTTTGTGTTATATCTTATTATTCGCTAATTGTAAGATGGAATCAGCTCATTACTTCAGTAACATGTAGAAGCACATATAAAAAGAAATATCCATCGAAGAACTAGTGAAGATTATATTGCTCGATAAGTAGTGGACTTTTTTGACTTGGTTCAAGTTTTTGCAATTGTGATTTTATGTTGCGCAATTCTTGCGTCCCATTGCAGTCTTTCTGCTGATCTATGTCTAAAGTATTACATATATTCTGGGAATGTATGGTCACCTAGCAATATTGCACATTAAGTGTACACAGAACATATTTATGAACGAAGGAAATTCTTGGAATATACATTACGTATACATGATACCAACCTAGTGTAATTTTCAGGAAGCTGACATACAAGTTGCAGACAGTTTTCTCTCGTGTCACGAACGCTTCTTCTGTAGCACTTTGCACGAAGAGGGGCAAGAAAAATGTGAAAGGTAGAAAAGCACCGTGAAAAAACAAATAAGAGTAACGAGCAAAGAGAATAGAAATTGCATTATGCAGTCAGACCAGCAAGTATACAAAATGTTTTCTAAAACGCAGATTATTAATTAAAAATTGTATAAGGAGAGTAATAAAAGCAATGCACTGATACAATTATTATAAATATTGAATCCGATCGGGAATGTATGATAATTACATTATTATACAACATAATTGTGCAAAAATATTTCACTGCGAATTAGTGAAAAACGAAAATTGAACAAAAAGAGGCATTCGAAGTTTGTTATTCTTGTGTCCTGCATGATATCATATTAAACACCGTGGTCTATGTTCAAAAATATTTCTTTTTAACTGGATATTAGTTATCTTGATAGAACAATACTTTTTGAGTAATCAGTTGAGCAGTATCTCGAATTTAAGAACAAAATTGTATACCTTACGCATGCTGAAGCTGTTTAAACATTATACAAAATAGGTCATAACAATGAAAAAATTAGAAACGAAGAAGCCATGTAAAATTAATTCAAAGTAACAGAAAACCAAATAAATTATTAACGGGATAAATTGAAGTTTATAGAAAATGTATTATTTTTTTTAATAGAATAAATGATCTTTCTCAGTGATATTGTACAATGTAACACCACAAAATAGTCTCGTTAACGATGTTCTGTCGTATTTGAGCAATCCACTTGATGTTCTTCTTTTGTACCCACCTTCTTCCACTCTATTTACACCCTAAGGCTGCAAAGTAAGCGGTAGACTGGAACTGTGAGGCTTAACGTACAATTTGAACGGTTTTCTGTGGTCTTTCTGTCATTTAGGTCATCCATGCAAATTCGTTTAGTTATTTATAGTTAAGATTTGCAGTAGAATTAGTTTGAACAATTTCAAACTGCTACAGATGTACATACAGATGACATTTTATTAAAACGTTACATAAATATTAAAATATTTTTCACTGGATACATTATACGTTTCTATATTACGGCGTTTTCCGAAATAAGCGATTGTAAAATATAGTGAGGGAAAAAGGCTGTTGGGAGGTCAGCGGCTACAATGCCAATTAAACAATAGATCTAACACAATATAATACTCTTTATTAATTTCTATGCTACAACTGTTCACAATGAACGTCTCTCTACGACTGCCTTGATCGTCTCTTCCCAAAGGCGACGCACAGCCCTTGAGATGATTTACGTTAGCTGGCGCCCGATAGGAACCATCGCGGTATCGGTGCGACTATCTCAGGCCCTAACGTAAACCACCATGGCCGAGCAAAACCAAACCCCCTTACGTAAAATCCCCTACAATAGTAATAATTTATGACGAAAGTATCACGGTTTTGATGGAATCTTCTGAAGATATGTTGTATACAAAATTGTTAAACGCAAGCAGGGCACGGTTACGACTTGGATGTCACATTGGACGTTTCATTTTTCTATAGAAACTTTTATATCATTCTATTAAAGAAGTATGGAGCTTTACTAGCCATGTATATAATTGTTAACAGGACACTTTGAATCGTTTTCGACTGATTACTTGGCACAGTATTAATATTATCTAATAATAAACATCGAAAACTCCGTAGAATAATTTGTAAAGATTTGCAATATTGATGGACTAAAGACTACAGGGAAATGGAAATATATTTCTATTTAAAACTTTAATTACGATATTCTCGAAGCTATTTGTTCCAAAACTGATAGACACGATATTCATCAAACAAATAAGCGTATCTGTTTCCTGCAATTATTTTTGTCTGGAATAATAAATTTGCCCACTGTCCACCAGCAAACTTACCACTTTTTAAAATATGTACCTTCACTTAATTTATTTAACAACAATATTACAACAGTATTAAGAATGCCTAGGGGACTGTAATTAAAGTTTCTTGTATGAATAAAATACGATTATCTTAAATATCTTTATATTTATATACATACATATACATACATACATGTACAGCGTGAGGCACCTAAGTGGACCACCTCGAATAACTTCTAAATTATGCGTTGTACAGAAAAATGGTTCCTACAAAGGTCACATGATATTCAGAGGGACATGATAACAAGTAATTTATAAAAATATGTAAAGCATTTAGTTGATGCTAATCTTTACGTACTAACGGTAAGAAAAGGCAGTAGCGCCGTTGCAACTTGCTTCAAAAATGTCTACTTCTTCCCAACGCCATTCATACGCTGATTCTTTGTAAAGGCTATTGAATTTGCGCTTTCATTTGATTTCTCATTGGCTCTAATTGAACTTTATTCAATAGTTTGTAAAAAGCTTTCACAGGTTTTCTCGTATAAGCTTCGAGTTGAGGGCTGCAGTTACTTGACCGAAATTCCTATGCAGACTCATTTGATTATTTCTTAATCGCCTTTTAATATTCGACAACATTTATTTTTACTAATGATGTTCATTTCACACATACAACGTTTGCTTCTCACCATTACAGTTGTATTAGTTTTAATTTTCAAAATCTTTATGGTATAAAGCCACGTGCTTCCGCCGTTCCTTTTATTTCACTTGTAGGTATTTAAAAAGTTGCAGTTCATTTCCTTCGAATATTTACACTAGTATTTTTTATAGCAAATAAGTATTTCAAAATATGGAAGATATAGTAAATTAAAATCGTTCATTTTATCATGTATTTACGTATTTATACGATGCAATGGACTCTTGTCATTAATAATTATAGTGTCAATATATATAATAAAATGTCATAAATATTACGCTTGTGTCTATCATAATAATAAGAGAAATATAGACGCACAAAGTATTTAATATTAATAACAGTAATGATAATAATATTTATTAACCGAGTAATTTCCTTTCGCCCATTGGAAAGTACATCAAAATTACAAAGGGAATATTTATTCTAAGAGAAAGAAGAAGATACAAATTATATGAGAATATAAATATACTATTTGGACTATAGAAAAATTAGATTAGAGGAGCTTTTGAACAAAAGTATATTTGGATATGAAAATGTTCACTGCATAAGTGTATGTACAGTAATTCACATGCCTATGTTAAGACGGGGTTACGTCTGCGTATTCTACGAGCCTGGTCAGCGATCGTCGTTTGTCCAGAATGGTTTCAGTTTGGACCGTTCGATCCGATCGCTCTCTTGCGTTCGTGATTGCGTTGCGTTAACATCGTGCTTGCATATATACTCTATTATTTAACAGCCTACATGAAGCTAAAGAAAATGTTTAAATAGAGATTTCTTGAATAAAATAAACTGTTCTGACACTTCATAGTGCAATTCTTACATGAAGCGAAAGAATAGGTATAAGGCTTCGTTTCTATGATCATAGACCAAGAATCTCAAATCGAAAAATGTATGTCTTAATTACCAGCATATGTATTGGATGAAAATTACGTTATACACGGTGTGAAAATATTTAAATAAATTATTTACTCTTGTGAACTGTCGAAACAAGATCAGTTATTTGGAATATTGAAAAGTGAAAAGAATATTGAATAATCAGATATGCAGGCGTTCGTAGGATTCAGTGCAGTTTCTTTAATTTCTAAATAGAAGTTACATAGTTGCAACACTAGTTCGCAGAACTAAAGTATAGAATGAATGAAATACTTAACTTTATTGTTAGTTACTATTTTAACTAACGAAAGGACCATGTCGATAGAATGAACTCGATCAGCATTTCATATTGCCTAGAAATATAATGTTTTCGAAATTGTTTGATTACGTTGGTCTTACACAGCAAGAGAAGAACAAAATTTTTCCGTGCTTTTAGAATAAATTATAGTTTAACTTCTATGTAAAGTCCATACCCTTGAAATGCAAAAATGTAAACTTTTTTTACGAAATATTTCCCTCTAAATTATATTCATCTAGAAATTGCTGCGTCATAATTTATTCAAGAGTCACGCCCCGTTAGTTCATAAGATAAATTAAAGTAAAAAGAAAATGGAATAGATGCAGCAAAATTCCATAGCATCCATTCTCTTCCCAGCCATCTACCTTCACTCGCCCATTGTTTTGTCACACACGCACACATGCATTTGCTTTCATCTTGTCATGCACATTATTCTTCCTCATTCTCTCGTGTACATAAATTTGTGGAGGAAATTGGAGACGCAGGGTGTAGGGAGGTCTCAAGAAAAATGCATGACCTCACGAGTGACAAGTGACACTTAAGTGTCACTTACTGCTTAAGTGACCTTCACCCTTATATGAATTTCACCCTACGTATCAACGTACTAGGTTCTATAGTCTTCTACTGCATCGTGTATACACATACTTAGTGCTACTTACCTAATTAAGCATAACAAATCTTGTACATGACATGAAATACTATCAAACATGTACATCACTATCTATCATCGAGCTAGGAACACAAAATTTACAAAATTTGTTACTGTTAATAAAATGGGAAGGCCTGATTGAACTTTTAATATTAATAATAACAAGGGTTTACTGTCTTTTAACTAACAACCGTTGAAACTAAATGTACTGTATGCAGGGGATTCTACGTATGGTTCGGCTCGGGCTATCATGGTTTACATTAGGGCGTGAGATTGGCATTGCTATATGGCGATGGTTCGTATCGGTGGCCGACTAATGTAAACCATCTCAGGAGCTGCACGTCGCCGTTGCGAAGGGACGACCGTTGTCCAGAGGAGAACGTTCAGTCAGTCATTCATTGTTCATCGCTCATTGAAGATAGTCCTGACTTATTGTTAGTGTTAAATATAGAGTATTGCTTTACACCTATCGTGGTATCATCATATCGTGATATTGTCCTCCCAATTTTTGCTCCTACATGTAATGCTGAATTGTTTTCTAAGTTTACTGATTCTGAGTTAATCTTCTGATTTCTTCCTTGTAGTTGGTGCAAATATTAGATAGAATATTATTACAAAGATTTTAGTTCGATATACATGTTGAGTTGCTAAAAGTTGTAAATGCAACTTGGAACACTTTCGTGACTCATTGCATTTTATCAGGTGGTAGGGGGCAATATTGTATATTCGAAGAATGTAAGTTAATCTATGTACGAATTGTGTAGATTGAGATGAGAAGCAAAAGACGCAACAGGACTTTGGCTCGGTGGCAAAAAATCAGTATGAAAGAAGCATTGGTCGCGTGTGGAAGCTCTCTTGTATTTTTGCATCGTCTTATTTCACTTATTCAATTATTCCTTTTTGCAACTAAAGCGTTATTTTTCTCGTGTCAACCATTGATTTACATATATCCGCATATAAATTGTATGAATGGGGCAAGTGCAATTTAATATCAGCTTTTGTAATAAAAAGTAAATGTAAATTAGAAGGCAAAGAGAATCTACAAGTAATTTCATGTGCACAAAATTTGCTATTGCCTGTAAATAATAGTTTATGATCCTTTAATTATTTTGCAGTCTCTTTGGGCAAACATAAACGTAACTTTATGTATATGTATGAGTTAGTTTCAATCGTAACACACGTTTTATTTTTATTCGCTTAAAAATGCAATGTACCAATGTGTTAATTGTAATTTGCGTATAGTCATTAGTAATAGCTTTAAAAAACATACTTTAGCATGATACACGGTGCTAAAAAATTATGCGACGAATTGGATTTTCATAGTGTTAGTTAATAGTGTTTTCTCATTGAAATCTTTGTTTAATGAAGTGCAGATAATTAAAAATACATTATTCAGTATTTAGCATAAAGTGTATTTCAATAATACAAAACTCTTGAAATTATACATTGCATTTTTAAAACATACATACGTAGTACATACATACACTTCCTTCCCATTTATATAATTGAAATACATATAATTTTAGTCATTTCCTTTCAAAATATTATTAGAAATGAAAAACATGGCCTCTTTCAGTATACATATATGGTATGTGTATATTGGATCGGTATTATTAATTTTCTATATTCAATTTCGATTTTAACGATCCTGTTGCATAAATAAAATTGAGGTATAGTTTATAATTTATATTCACGTAAATACCTGTACGTTTGCCGATGGAATTAGCTTGATGTTATCGATGGGAGAAAAGTAGATGTAACACTTTTCCAAAGTGCACGAAACGAAAATAATAATTCTGGTTGAATAACTTTGCTTCTCAACAAATATTTATGCTTTTATTGTATTCATTTTTGTGTTGCTGCGAACATACAGCAACTTCGATAAAAACGAACGATTAATACACGGTGTGATATAAACGTTGTTATTTGTCATTTTCAGCATAGCTGAATGGATTTCGTGGCTCAGGTGGGACGCAGCGCATGGATAGATAACAATTTTTGACAAAAAAGAAACGTGCGGCATGGGTCTGCCGCGTTATTTGAAGGGATACTTTTTCTACGTGCTATGCTCGTCCGGGCTGCTGTTAATTATTCTGAATCTACTACAGGACGAAATATGGCATCGTATGCGACCTCATTCTGGACAAACACAAGCAGTCCGCATCCCCGACAACGCCAAGGTAATTAAAATTGTTATAATTAATAAACGTTATATGTTCAATGACGAAACTTCTTACCTACTTATTTAATGAATTAACGCCTAATGAAGGACGCACATATACGTCGTCAAATATTCAGCGACGATCTGCGTAAAATAGCAATCTTTCTGTACAACCGTACAAAATTAATGTCATTATTTATATAAACTAAACCTTAAGCAATTGAACAGAGTATCTGAGTGTTTATATACGTAGCACTGCGATCTTGTACATCGAGGACAATTTCATTTTTAACGTGACTGTATTTAACGAAAGGGTTAAATTGCTTTAAACCCTGGTGACGCGTGAACTGAGTTTTAGGAATCATGAACATTGTACTCTGTTTACGGGTAAAGTTTAGTGCAAAATTGTATTATGTTTAACATGAACACTTTTTTTATCAGTATCGGACTATTCTACTGCTAAAATGTCACATTGCATTCTATTTCAATACATTCAATTTATTATAATATTATTTATGTGACGATGAACATTTTTGATTGAATTTGTCTATGTAATTTCTCATTGACTGCGATTTACGTTTAACCCCTTGCACTGTAACAACGTGTAAAACTCGTGGTACGCTTTACGGTCCAAACATAAGAAACAAGTGTTAGGTTCTTGAAAACAGATCTTTCAAAGGCGGAATAAATGGCATCCCCTCTTCCAGAACAGCTATCAAAAACGGATTACTACAGAGATTGGTATTGAGCGTCACTCTACTCCTAATAGGAATTAATGATATAATTAAGAATATAAGAGCTCCGGTCCAAGCAAATCTGTTCGCTGATGACCACACACTAACTTGTAGCGGTAAAAATCTGGATAAAACTATAGAACTTTTACAATCAAGCATTAACAAAGTGATGATATGTTCACAAAAATCAGGACTCAATCCCCCCCCCCCCCCCAGAAGACCTTGTATATCATATTCACAAAAAAATATTCACAAACCTCGCCAAACCCCTTCCAACCATACATGGGAGCTACTGAATTAGAAAGAGTATTTTTACTGCCTATTAGAGGCAGTAAAAATATTAGGTCTCATATTCGACCAAAAACCAACCTGGATCCCACATTTAAAACACCTAAAAGGTACTTGCGCACAAGGAATAAACATCATTAAGACTTTAGCACCTACCAACTGTGGAGCAGACCAAGAGATCCTACTAAAATCTATCAGGCATTAATTAGGAGCAACCTAGATTATGGCTTTATAATATATAATTCAGCAAACAGAAATATACTTAAATTGATCGAACACATCCAAAATGCAACACTCACAATCAGACTGGTCACAGGAGCTATCCGACAGGTGTTGAGTGTCTAGTAGTGTGGGACTCTCCTGCATTAGGGTTTACTCACTAAAAACCCCTCATCCATATACTCACATAACTAAAGTAATACATAAACACAAAAAAGAAACATGAAATCATACAAAACATCCAAGAAACCGGTTCAGACCTCGTAAACAGCTATAAACATACAGTGCTTACCTGGAAATGAAAAAGCCGACTTCACGGCCAGCATTAGATCCACAAAACGCAGTGTGATATACATTAGTAAGACATGAATACTTTATGTAATGAGTAAAAGGAAACTACAACAGAATAGAGAAAGGAACAAAACATGTTAAAATATTAAGAACATTGTACAACATTGAATTTCGATCGCAGATTAAACAAAGTTGGCCCGCAAAATCGAAGAGTCCGACAATGCAGGGTTTGCCGACTCGGGAAAAGTTGAAGAAAAAACTTCTGGCTGAGGTATAGTCATTGATTTGCGGCACTTGTGGATGACTACATATAATACAACATATACAATATACAGGGTGGGCCACCAAGCCTGATCGGCTTACATTTAGATTAGTCTGTTGTTATCGGTTCGATCGGAAGTTTTTGTTAGCTAAAATAACATGGTTCAAGGAGAGCTTTAAGATGATTGTACCCAATTTTTTGCTAAACCTTTTTTTCTAGAGGTATCCAGGTCACCTTCAGTTTTTTAGAGGTAAACCCAAAATTCTTGTACATACACCCTTCTTTTAGGAGATACTGAGACGAATTCGGCAAATATTTTTTTTCTGAATGTAAATAGGCTGAAGAAAACTCCTAGTTGGAAGACTTTTGCAAGCCACACTGTTGTACATTTTCCAGAGCTGTTGATAGATTACTATTAGTCATTATTGACTTGATCTCTTCTGTACTGATATAATATTATAATCCAAGTTGATCACACTTCGTGGTCCACCCTGTACATACGCGTGAATCATAACTGAGGCAACCCTTCCACTTCTATTGCTTACTATTAAACATTTTTACGATACCACCGAAAAATTACACAGGGTTTTCCTATGTAATAATTTTATAGTGCATTATAATACAATGTGTACAGAATATTGGCCACTTTGATACAATGTACGTATAACTAAATATCCATTTAGTTTTTGACAATAATAAAAACATGCCGACATATTGATATTATTCATCAATGAAATATTATTAATGGATTAATTATTATGATTAGGCCAACTCTGCTTTTGTTAATGTGATTATTTAAAGTGTTCTGAACAATGCGAATAAGAATTGAAGATCCAATATATGAGGTTGTCTCTGTGGTTTTTAATATACAGCTAGTTCTGTAGTCACTTAGTTTCGCGTAGTTAGTCTTCTTACATATCCCTTACTATACCTACACAATAGCGCAAGACTGCTTATATTGTAATTAGATTAAAAAGCTTTTTTTATTACCATTAAATTGTGATTCTACATAGTTGCTACGTATATTAGATGAAACTTTCGCAACCATGCAAATAATATAACGGGTAATACGTAATTGCCATCTTTCACAATAATTGTGTTAATCGGTTATTATTAAAAATATGCATTATGCACATAATTACGTGAAATATTGCTTTGGATGATCTTAGTTGATTGTAAATTTGACATTATAAAGGTGCAAGTATTATTGAAGCATTCATAAAGGCTATAGCCGGATAAGGGGGTCAAATGTGGCCCTAAACCGTATACAACATTTTTATGCGCTAACATCGGAGATATTGAGCAAAAACTATATTTTGGTTTTTTCGCTGTAGCTACCTTCCTAGTCGAGCTACAGGGTTGAAACTTGGTACAAATTGGTTTGTCTTGATAAGCTATCGAATGATACCTCGCAAGTCGAATTTGGTTTAGGGGCACATTTGACCCCCTTATCCGCCTATAGCCTTTGTAAAATTAAAAATGATAAGTATTATAATTAGTATCGTAATAAAGAAATATGGCAAACTTGATTAAAAATAACAGTTCGTACAATCTCAATAAAATAAGCTATTAAAATGGTTTTTAGGATTTTATATGCTTGCAAATATTTTAGTTTTGCAAATACATATTATTAAGCACCTATATTATTGTATGTAGAAGCAATGTAATAATGACCGTTTTATAAAAACTGCTTCTATAAAATATAAATAATTTAATGAATTAAAGCGTAAACAATTAATTACATGAATTAAAACAAAAGGAACAATTGCAGGGAATAGAAACGGTTAAATATAATATTAAATATAGAAAATAGAAAATAGTGCCGATGGATAGAAAAATTACTGTGTAATTTATAATAATTCAGTATGATTCAGATTTTTAATACGTCAAGTTCGAATTTTGTTTTCTCACATTCGATCGTTGAAAGAACTATTTTTAGGTACTCCTACCTTTTTGTATATTAATTTCACTTATGTCTCTGTGTAATTTGGCGGGTTACTTTTATCAACTATCTAAATTACGTATGGGGATGTGTGACTAGTATTAAAGCTACAGAATATTTTAAAAGAGCTTTCACATTCTATCTAACAATGAAATACTAAAATATTTACGAACAGAGGGTGATTAGGATAGAAACAAATTGATCACGATTATGACTTGGGTTTCTGCGTATATTAATTTCATTTTCACGTTCTGTTTGGTCACGTAACAGTTTTCGACATTATCAAGCGTGATGTGGCAAAAAGCTGTCTTCAATTCATCCTTTTATAGAAAAGAATGAATGCGATATGCATGTAAAGAAATATAATATAAAAAATTGAATTTAATACGTTTGTTCCATAAATATAATATCCATTGGATTGATAACGTACAAGAAATGCTTCACACTTTTAAAGGTCATTATATAAAAATTTGTTGAGCGAACATTGATTCCTCTTAACATTTCTCTACGTTTCGATTCTGCGATTCCGTACCTCTAATGTGATCTAATTTAAGCCTACCAGTAGTTTATCATGATAATTGTGGGGGCACTTCCCACCTACGCCGCTAGGGGGCGAGCACGACGATCCGGCTCCCGAAAGTGGTCGTATAAGTCCCCGCGACATATACATATACATATACATATACAACCTCCGACAATTCCCTACTACCCCTGTGTCTAAGGCAGGGTCTGCTAGGACGATTATAAAACTTCGCAAGGTTAGGTTATATTTGAGAGCCAACGGGAATTGTTTGAGCGATCAACAAAAGAGGGGTACTCTTGTTCCTAGCACGTCACCCGCTTAGCCATTTTTCTTCCGAGATCACTAAAAATCATAGTGAAATAGCACAGCCTATCCCCAAATTATAACCACTAGGGAAATAGTATAAGTCGCTACAAAAAGGGACCAAAATCCCAATATTATCATAAAACATGATAAACCTAATTTGACTACGAGCATCGCACAGTGGTCGTCCGAAACCGTAAAAACACGAACTCAATTCATTGCACCGTTATTTGCACATTATTCATTATGAATAGAAAGATTTTAAGTAGTTCTTGAGTTATAGAATATAATTGGAATTAAAAATTCACTTATTATAATTATTTTAATAATAATATTTGACAAAATGTTGTTTAGTCGAAATGGTTCTGATATTTTCTGTGGTGTGCAATTATCTCTCAGGTAGATGGGATGTAGAATCTACACATCCAATGCGTGTTTATGATGTGATTTAAACGAACTAACATGTTAGCAAAAGATTTAAAATAAAAAATATACGTAAAACTATTTAAAAAAATTAAATTAAATAACAAAAATTTGCTAGAAAGAAAAAAGTTTATGACTAAACAAAAAGAATTTAGTCAATACAAGCATAGTTATTCATAAATGGATTTACTTCTATGTAGGGCACTTTGGCGTTTTTAGGAAAAACGCCTAATTGACGTTTTTCCCCACTGTGCGGCGTTCTGACCGCACATATATTGTTATAACTTTCGGAGTTGCAAATAGTTGCATGAAATTTTTGTGCAGGCATCTTGAGTAGGTTCTAACAAATACTTTTATATAAATTCCCCTTCATAAACCATATTAATGTGGAAAAACGGGGGGGAAAAAAGGTATTCGCGAATACCTTTCGCGAAAAGGTATTTTTCAAAGCGTAATCTAAATACTGTTCTAAATACTTAGATACCTTTCATGTTGCATGTACTTGTAGCTGGAAGAACACTCTTTAAAAATATATAAACAGATTTGAGTTAGCTTCACTCTGTAAAAAAATATAGCATCGCAAAGTATAGCAAATTCAGACACAAATGGGATCGTTCCAAAGTGGACATATTTTCCTCATCCCCTTTGAAGGTGGTTTAGGCAATTACCAGTGCCCTGCGGAAATCCATTTTTTGCCAAAATTTAGTCTATACATATAAGAAACTATGCCTAAAATTTCATGCATTTCGAAGGAGGTCGAAAAATTGAATTTAGTTCGTGTTTTTACCGTTTCGAACCACTGTGCGTCGCTGCAACGACCAGGCAAACTTCTATCCACCAACCTATCCCCAAATTATTATTAGTAAATTATTCACTACGCTATCACAATTATTCGTTAATCTATAACATAGTGCCCCTAATCTTATTTTACTATTTAAGATCATTCATAAATCTACCCATACATGAAAGTCGGTGCAAACTTTGCAGACTTCGTTTCCAGATATGTCTCCACACCCTAGGTGTATCTTTAGAGACGGCTTTCAGGATAATAGTGTGTCTGACACTTTTTTTCGGGTGAAATACAAGAGGAAACATTTGCAAATTCGCTCGTCTGCGTTCCCTTTCCAACGTCAGAGTCAATATTATGAAAGCAGCAATTGCTGAACGAAATTCAGCACCTGCATTGTGCAATATCAGCATGAATTTCTTGAATGAAACTTGGAAATTATCTTTTAGCTTAGATTGAATATCTAATTCTAGGCACATTTGACGAAAAGGGGGATATGTACGTTTCAATAGTTTCTAACGAAAAACTGGTGCATTTGAAAATACCTGCAGCTTTTTGCCATTTGCTTTTTGGTAAAGTGAAATATACTGTATTCTGTGCCTACTATTCATGGGAGCAGTCGTCACTGAATGGCGCGATCAGACACAATGACAGTACAGTAGTGCCTCCATAGAAGTGGCTGTTGTTCCGTCTGTGTTCTGAGACACTGCTGTATGCACAAATATGGACACACGGTATTGTGTGACGACTCTTCGCAGGCAATGTCTGTACGTGTGAATAGGGCTTTAGAAACTTCCTTTAGCGCAGAAAGATTAGACGCTATGCCTATGCTTGGCAAGAATTAGCTACATTTAAGAACCTAAGAATAAGAGTGCATATTTGAATGAACGAATTGAAGCTTAAAGTTTAGAATTATTTGCTTCTCTTGTTCGTAGGTATCCAATTTAACAGGGACGACAGTTTTATCGCGCAACAGTATAGAATCTGCAGATCCATCGAAAAGGCCTTGGTACATGAAAGGAGGGACCAGAAGGCCTTATTCTGCTATAAAATCCCATCGTACCGGTCGAAGGTTGGCGCGATTATGGCCCGACGAAGACGCTTATGACGATCGTGTTACTAATCAGGTAAGATTTCAAGGAAATCTGTACGATACAGATTAAATTAAATTAATGAAGAATATAACAAGTTACATGATCGATTTCTATTGTATACTGTTAATTGTATAGCTATGCTTGTATGTAGACTGGGCAAACAGGTATTGGATAGAGTAGTGTATGTAAACGACATTATACAAATAGTACAATGGGGTTTCGATTATCTGAACACTTGTTATATCATAATAGAAGATGCTCAAATGAGTAATACAAAAGCCAAAGAAATTACCCAGGGCATTAAAGCACTCACTATTGAAATGGACAATAAACATTTGAAAGCATTTATGGTAGTAAGGATAGTTCTGATTGTGAGATGATATGAAGCACAAGAAGAAGTAGTAACTTCGAAGAAAAAACGTAATTTAGAAGCGGAGTAGTTTGATAAGGTATACTACAAGACGAAAAGAAATGATCACATTATATTTATGCAATAATACGGGATAAATTATGTATTGCTTTTTATCTAAAATTTAACGACAATGTCTAAGCCTTGGATCATCCCCTCATCTTCCAGCTACATGAGTTCGTATAAGCCGGATACCATTGTGTTATGAGAAATTGATTCTTAACATGTAATATTTGGAACGTAGTATATAGGTATATAGCCTACTCATTGTTAGTATTTGTAATAATTGGTAATACAAGAACAAATCAATTTTGCAGCTATTTATTCTTACGTTATATTGTAACTCTATTTCAATCCTTGTACAGAAAATTTGGTCGATTTTTTAAATAAACTGCAACCTATTTCCCGATTTACACTGCAGATAGGTTCCCCTGAAAACCGTGTATGGTGTACCATAAAGTTTTAATTAAATTATGAAAGTGCTACCAAAACTCTAATTGTTTATCACTAATCAATATATATGAAATATGTTTTAAAAAATTCCATCACAATGAAGAAGAATCACAATGATATACACCTTTCTGTTTTTAAAAATTGAGGGCACTAAATCACATGAGCAGAAAGTTTTATTGCTCATACAAAGTGGGGAACCCCCATTTTTAGATTTGATACCAGTGTTACCAAAAGAATGGAATTAAAATATGCCTAGAGATATGTGCGCCAAATGTTCAACTTAACCATTTTTTTTATATCCGTTATTTTAAAAACCGTGCCAAAGCAAAATCAGGTATATAAAGTACCGTGTAAATCGGGGGATAGGTGTATGTATATTACTTATTTTACGTTTGTTTCCTTTGAATATAATGAATTTCGCGTCTTTCGACTTTAAATTTCGTAATCTAGGTACATTTAAAAACTTCGCCAAGGACTTAAGGGATTATCCTTTTATTGTTCGTCCCTTTTGTTACAATTCAATTCATTTTAAATTTACGAAGATCGTTTATTCGTGGTATAATTTTTAAATTATAAGTGCAGTTTTTAATATAATATACCTACTCGTTTTACCACACTTTGCATTCGCACTGTGAAAAGTATTTCACCAAACAATTTTATTAACTTCGTTTTTGTTCGCTGTCACGTTTGACATAAAATATTTTGAGCATGAGACAAGGGCTGCTGTACATTAACCCTTTACATCTAAACAAAAACTGTGCAAGGATTCGCATTTTTGACTGAATTGCCTTATTACGTCTCTTCTATGTTCTAAAGCATACTAAACGAAAATAGAAACATTGTGTTCACCCTCTCCTTCGAATTGCGCATAGTCATATATCTTGCTTTTCACCCTTTCTTTCACGAAACAATGCAGTCTATTGTGAGCGTATATAGGGCAGCGTTCCCAAAAAGCTCTATGAAAAATTATGCACTTTTCAAGTCATTTATAGTAGAATTTGTTCGTTTTAAATATGATTATTACCGTCATTTCGTAATTTTTGTACCATTACGTATTGCGTTTCAGACAAAAGTGCGTTTAAATAAAAGAACACATATACTTGACTACAATATTGCTTCAAGCCTTATAAATTTTGTTTGAAATATTTTCTTTTCCCTCTATATAATTTTCAGGAATACGTATATGAAGTAGTTCATGTACAAATGATAGGTTGCTAAAAAATGAAGTAATCAATTTTCATAGAACATATTATGCACAGGGAAGGGAGCAAATATTTTTAAAGCATAATATGGAAATAGAAAAGAACTTTGTTATACATATCATAATATTATTCAAAGTCAGGGCAGTTTTATAGAAAACAATTTCATAAAATATGCATAACTAAATTAATCAGAACAAAAAGATACTATATAGAACATAATCAATTAAATATAATATTAAATATAGAAAATATTCGATTATTTTATTCTTTGAACGTATACCTTATTGAAATTATTCATCTGATTTTGTTTCATATTTCATACATTCTTCTTGTATAAATTTTTAATGCTGTTGAATTACCTTTATTGAAATACACGTACATAATGTACTTCAAATGGAAAAGTATATACATAATACGTATTATGTTAAAGTAACTTCATTTTCTTAAACACTTTTCTCTTAATACTTCGCTATTTATAATACTCATAGTTTCTACCAATGGGAATGATTGATATCGTACAATTCTTGCAGTTGATGTACGTGCCTGCTGATTATAACAAGTCTAATGTCGAGCATCAACTGAAAAAAATTATGGTTCCACATGGAATGCCTGAGGCTAAAGCTGGCCCCGACATATTCCTTCAGCTTCGTTGTCCAGTAAATACTTGCACCATCGTTAGGGATAACCCTGAAGAGGCGGATTTAGTTCTTTTCAAGGACTACGTAACGCATGTTGGAAGAAGATCTCCGAGTCAAGTACGTAGTACAACATTTTTATTCATATTCGTTAAACAAAATTATATGCTATACATATAGTAATAAATTATTGTTTCTCAAAAATAGGGGAAATTTTGAGAAATAATGATAATTGTTATACGTTACATATTTATACGCTCTAAAATATTTATTTATTGTGGCGTTTCTGTGTTTCTAATTATGTAAAATCGATTAAAGTCTTTTCACATGGCAGATATTCATTAGATGTTAATTAGTTATTATAAAAAACAGAAAAAAAACAGAAAAAAGTAATTTATTCATCAAAATTTGTTTTGTCGCCTTCAAAATAGGCCCCATCGAGCGCAATACATTTATGCCAGCGCTTGACCCAATCCCCCATACATTTTTCATAGGCTGATTGAGGTATGGCCTTAAGCTCCTTCAGCGAATTTTCTATTATACCCTGAATCGACTCAAAACGCCTTCCCCGAAGTGGTAATTTTAATTTTGGCAACAGGAAAAAGTCAGACGGGGCCATATCAGGTGATTACGGTGCTTGGTCGATGAGATTTGTTGAGTTTTTCTCCAAAAACTGTAGCACAATGATGGCTTTGTGCGATGGTGCATTATCATGGTGCAAGATCCATGAATTGTCCTTCCACAAATTTGACCGTTTTCGGCGGATATTCTCGCGCAAACGTCTCATGGCGCTTAAATAATATTAGTACAGTGCTAACAACTAACAAAAAAAAAAATTGTGGCGATATCTTTTTCGCGCATCTTTCAAATGATAAATTCCGGATACTTTTTACACAGAATGTACATAGCTTAGAAATATGCTGTAACTTAAAATTCATTAGTTCATAATTATGCTGCGACGCAAATGAATTAATTAATAATTTTTAACAAAAGTTTATTTTAATAATGGACTTAAGAGCATTCTCAACCCTCCATTTCTCGAATTTTTGAATGCTGTTTGAAGTTTCTCATTTTTTCCCCTTATCATTTGTAAAAGAAGTTTAAATAATTTCATTAAATCAGGAACATTCTAAATGAAGATCTATTCTTTTGAAGGGACAAACATTTTTTATACGTCAGGACGTTCGTGATAATTTGTACCATCGTTCTTGTCGTAAATGGTAAACATTTCAAAAAAACGGAAGAAGAGGAAGATGTAGTATATTGTAGGAGCAATACAAAGTAGTAGCAAATCTAAATTTGTTGTATTTGTAATAATTTTCTCGTTACAAAGGTGGTATACTACAATACATGGCTGAACTCCGTCTTAATGCCTGCCTTCATATAATATAAAAATATATTTAGCATTCCATTTCAAAATATGAAGGTCACCTTTTTTTCTATAAAAATATTAAAAATACAACAAATTTAGATACGCTATTATATTGCCAGTAAAATATACTACAACTTTCTCCTCTTCGTTTTTTTTTTAATGTTTACCGTTTACGAAATTAACGATGATACAAATAATCGCGAACACCCGGTTTATATTAACAATAGCCTCATTCATTCGTACACCCTTATGTTCTATTATATTCTTATTTTGTTTATCCTCATAAACTATTCATCCTACCCTACTCCCTTCTTCACAACTTAAACCAAACATTCCTCCTTCTACTATTTCCTCTAATCCTATACTTTTATTGGAAATTCTTGTGCATTCTTCCACTCAGTGTTTCAGTGTTGCCCAATCCCTCTTTACATAATACACATTCTTCCATCCTCTACCATCCAATATCTGTTCACCTCTTCTACACTTTCGCACCTGGCCTTGGCAATCACTTCCTGACTACCCTATTCCCCATCTTTTCCTAAGTATTGGTAACCTATTTAGTGCATAATAGTTATAGTTCCTATTACATGATGACCCCTGTGCCTTGTTATCTTGCACCTGCAACTACATCTCCCTATCCTTCTCTCTCAGCATCTTTTCCACACCTGGCCCCTGTATACTATTTCACTCTAAACCTGCCTGGCTTAAACCGTTCTTCTTCAGATATTCTCCCCTTTCTTCTCTTGTTCTTGTTTTCATACTAGTTCCCCTTCCCAGCACATATTGCTTGAACAACTCTTTTCCCAAACCTTTTTTCATCTCCTCCTTCTATTTTATTGCAATTTTCTCTGTCCTGATCCATATTTTCTTTTACATCGTATTTGCTAATATAATGTAATTTAGTTTGCTTCTATTCAATCCTAGTGTCCATTTTATATACTTTAACAATATCCGTTCCATTATACTCCGTTCCCCGAATCACAATATTTCCACCCCACACAGCATTACACCGATCACTAGGAATGCAAACACAAACATTCTAACCCTGGAACTGTCTTTAAATTTTCTTTTACCTATTCCCCATACCTGTCTAATAACCAAATTCGCTCTATTTTTGCCCTATTAATTTAATGATGAAACGTGATACCACAGTTTTCAAATGTTTCTGTAATATATTCATTTAATACATTCATATCGAATAATATATTTGTACAAAAATAATGGAGGAAATTTGTGTTCTTGTTGTGTTGTGCAGCATTTAATTGCATACGTCGAATGAGACTGATACGATTTTCAGCAGGTGTGGATGCTGTATTTTTTAGAGTGCCCTTATCACACGCAGAGCGTGAAGAATGCTATCATCAATTGGACCGCAACGTATCGTCGTGATAGCGATATAGTCGCTCCGTATGAGAGATGGCAATATTACGATGCCAGGGTCACCCAAATATCGCAAACTTTCAATTACGCCGCCAACAAAACCAAAAAGGTGATTGCATACTTATTTAATTCAGACTACTCTTTGCTCCTCCACTGTGAAATTAGTTTGAAAGGGTTATATATAATAATTAATTCAACAAAAAAGTATTCATAAAGTGCATACAGTTCCATTTGCAACTTCATTATTTTGGTGTCACCAAAATGTTGGTGTGAAGACAACTATTCCCAAAACAATATACATTATTTTAAAGTGTAATAGATGTGCTTCATATCCATGTATATTGTTTTATGAATAATTGTCTTAATATCAACATTTTGGTGACACCAATGCAATGAAGTTACAAGTGAAACTAATGCACTGTATGAATACTTTCTTGCCCCACTGTATACTATTTCTCGATGAAAATATTTCAATCGCAAAGCTTCCTGTGTTAAAGTACTTACAAACATCTCGTACCTACATTGGCTCCTAAATTAAAATCTTTGTGGATTTATTAATTATCATCCAAAGAGTACTGCTAGAATATGTTTGATCAAAGTTATTAATTTTAACATTCAGAATAAAGTGTAATTCGCATTACTATTTAAAAAAATTCAATATTTGATTATAACAAAGTAGCGTGTATTAACTATGCCGTATTTGAAATACATAATTCTATATCTCTTTTTGGCTTCAGTGAATGTTAAGCAGATTATATTGCAAATTATTTTCTATCAAGGTTTGAAATATAGTACCTCATATTTATATTCATTTACTTCAGGTCGCTTGGTTCGTCTCCAATTGTCATCCACGTAATCAACGTATGCATTACGCTAAAGAGCTGTCCAAATACATTCAAGTGGACATTTATGGGACTTGCGGCGCATTGAGATGTCCACGTTCACAGTCTCAAGCGTGCTTCGACATGCTGGATGAAGATTACAAGTTTTATCTTGCCTTCGAGAATTCCAACTGCAAAGACTACATTACAGAGAAGTTTTTCGTCAATGGTCTTGGGTATGATATATTTTTATTCATACTTTCCCTTAGTTACATGATTGTAGTGATTGGCACATGATAAATATTACGACAGAAATTTTGTTTTTAATTTAGCGTTCATTATTTAGTTTTAGCAGCGACTGTAATTACTATACGTTAAACATTAGCAGATGAACAGTAATTTATTAGCTTGGTGAAATTATAATATCGTTATTTACGAAACAAATACATATGCAAATTTGCTGAGTTGTTGCCGTAATTGCCAAAGTGTGCTCCACGCGCAGTTGCCACCCTTATTTAGTGCACTTTGGCGCATCTAGAGGTCCTTAAGATTCTCCACCTGTCCTACTATGTTGAAGTGTGATCTTCACTGAGATTTCGGGATAAGGGTTACTGTTGCCAGAATCTACAATGCGGTTGGCAGATCTTCCGAACGATTGAAACAACATTTTGTCCTTATGTTTGTTTAATTTCAACGTTTATAGAAATGTATTAGACATTGTTTCATTTATCTGGGAATAAAGTTTGAAGATCATACATTCTTATACTTGTAAACGGATAAAAATGGTTTTCTTTTCAAATGCGTACATGAAAACAATTTGGGTCACATATGCATTCAATAATGAATACTAATTGACTAAAGTAAAAATCGTAATCAGCATAAATCGCTCTAAAAGGCTCTAAAAATCCGAGAATAAATTGAAATTAATTAAGAAAGTTTAAGAAGAAATAAAAATTTGCAGAAAATATGTTGCATATGAAAAAAATATGACTGCATTTGAAGCACGAAAGTAGATAGTATTTGAATATGTCCATTAAAAAAACCATAACAAATGTTTTTTTCTTAATATTCTTGCCTTTTTTAAAGTAGGGGGTACCTATCACTGTACCTATCACTGACACCTATCACTAAAGTACCTATCATTGACAGGTGGTGAACAATTATACTGTTTACCCCTATTAAAATTGTGTTGTCATTGGCAAAAGATTAAGTCAGAAATGAAAAAGATGTAATTTATTTTTTGTTAATTTTTGTATCCCACATGAGGCATTTGTATGCAGTACAGAAAATTTAAAGTTCTCTGCATTAAATCTGACTTTTGTGATCGTAGTAGGAGTCGTTTGACAATTATAAATATTAAAATATTAAAATAATTACGGATAGAAGGATAAATATCATTGCGTGATTGTTAATAATCCGTGTAAATAAAATTTTCGGTAGATTCTATAATCAGTTGCAATATTAAATATTAGGGCCAGCGCAGCTTTACAATAAAGATCTGAAAGTTTTTTGAAGCAACAAAAAATGGCGAAAGTGGCAAGGAATGTTCAGATTCTTCGATAAATGTGGACACGAGCTTTCCTTTAGAAACAAGAGAGCAGCAACTTATTTAATATTTAAACGACCAACTCCTAGACTTTACTTGTCAATCTAAAACGTTTTACTTTAAACTCACAACTGATTCACGCATGCATCATCCACACCAAATACACCCACATTCATGTGTGTATTCGCCTTCTTTTGCAAACTCTGCACACGTTTTTAACAAACATTCGATCACACCAAAACTTTGTATGTCTCGTATATTAGTCTATTTTTAACAAATATTTTAAAGCAAAAATTTTAATGCAATTATCGAACGATAGTTTTGAATATTTATTAAAAAATAACAGAATATTAAATGAATAAAGATTTCTTAACAGTGTTAGGCGGTAAGATACTTTTGGTGGAATTGTACATAGGGTGAGTCACAAAAAGTGTTACAAGCTGCAATTCCCGGAATTATATTTTGAAAGTAGTGAACAAATTTTGTTGGAAGAATTTTTCTGTTTAATGTTCTCTTGTATGCAAGGCACAGTGGGTCAAGTGTCGAAAAGGGGGCGACCAACCCTTAGTTTCTTAAATAGACCGTTACATAAATTTGTATACTTTCGAGTAGCTCTCTCCAACCCTAACATCTTTCATGAGAAACACATTTTATTACTTTACATAATGAAAGGAGGTCTAATAAAACATAATTTAAATTGAACAAATAGGGCAGGTACATTCCTCGTAACACCATTCTTCTAGAATAACGATTAATTATTAATTTAAAGATGCAATAAATTTTACTTGTACCTCTAAATATCTGTTTCAAAGTTTCTTTTGCTGTATCTTTTCTATTATACAAAATAAAATGTTTCTAAAAGGTTTCACATAAAAGTCGTTACGCCTGAAGGAAACCTACACGAAAACATAAACAGTCACGTATAATTCTATTTAAAAAATTAGAGATGGTCACCGCTTCGTGCCAGCAGTAGCTTTAATTGCAACCCACTGTCACTTTACATATAAGATACACTACGCGCATTGAAATTAAAATTTGGTCGCGTTCTTTAATAACTTCAAAGAGTAAAATTTTTAACACTTTATTCGAGTTTATATCACCCTCTATGTACATACAACGGAATCTCGGTATATGTCCATAATCCATTCCAGATTCTTGGACTTATATCAAACAGAACATATACTAAACGAAATTTTTCCATAAGAAATAAAGGGAAAATGATTAATCCCTTTCCATGAACAAAGATTCCATTGTTATTGGCATATTATACATTAATGGGGTTGTATAAAATAATTCAAGTACTGCGTAACACTATTTCTACCGCGATTTTGTGTAATATACCTATTTCGGCCAAAAGGTGTCTATTGACACCTTTGCGTTTGTATGCAAACAATTGACAAAACTGTCGGGATTTGAAATTATCAGTTAAATATAGATAGTTTGAGCAATATATTTATTGATACATTGATACGTATTTATTATAGATTATTTAATTAGGTTGTAAATTGTAGAATTAGTCACTGCAATGATATACATTAAAATGCAACATGGCGGAAATCAAGCGACTATCAAAGTTATGCAGTGACACCTGTACTTTCCGTTACAACAGAAATTGGGATTCTCTAAACTGATTATAATTGACATGATGCAGTAAAATGATGTTGATATTTATATGTAAAATGGTTGAAAATTAAAGTTTGTTATGACACCTTAATTTGTTAAGGTAACAAACCCTAATTTTCTCTTTCCTGTCCCTTCTCCCTACTTGAACCTGGATTGATCCAAACAGGACGTATATCAAATTGGACTTATTCCAAGGGGACGTATATCGAGGTTCCATTGTACTTTGAACTTACACTCTCATTTCAAATGCTCGTTTATTAATACACACATCAACCCCTTATACTATCTACAATAATTACGATATATTTATTTACCACTCGCACATTACATGTAATCGAATCGAAATCTTCATGCAAATGATCTGTTTATTTCAAATCCAGACACAACGTTCTACCAATCGTAATGGGTGCGCATCCAACGGACTACGCACGCAGCGCACCTTATCGCTCATACATCCACGTCGACGAGTTCGAGTCGCCGAAAGAGTTGGCCGGCTACCTTCACCGTTTGGATCGTGACGACGAGCTGTACAATTCCTACTTCCGTTGGAAAGGTACCGGTGAATTCATTAACACGTACTTTTGGTGCCGGGTCTGCGCCATGCTGCACGACAACCGACCGCCAAAATTTTACAAGGACGTTAACGAATGGTGGAGAGGCGATAGCGTATGCACGACGACGTCCTGGCGTGAACACGACCTGGCGCGTGCGGGAAATTCGAGAAATACCTGAAGTGTTCCACGCGAAATTCGTTCAACCCGCGCGTCCGAATTTATATACGTCGGTAGGCTCCCCCTCCATAGGGGATGACTTCCGAGGGAGCGTGAAGCATTTTGTCGATACGAGTAGGACAATTTGTTCCATCGTTTCTTTTTTTCTTTTTTCGTGGATCTTGTAATTTGTTCGTTGCAACACGTCGAAGGGATGAAACTAGTTTTCGGATTCGGAGGAGTCCAGAGTTACCCAGACGCTCGGGCGAACGACGTCTGGGTAGTCTGTTGATTGATGAAAAAGACTGCCGACTGCGAATTTGATGAATTATGAAAGAAGCTAGTGGTATATCGAATTTGTATTTTTCGACGGGAAACGCAGACTTTTCCATGCATTAGGCGACGTCGATTCGCTGTTGTAGGCAAATCACGTGAATTGCGTTTTTACAGTGGCTACAAAATGACTGGAGCTTTTATTTTCGAACGGCGCAGCGACAGGATCGAGTCAAGGGATTCGTTGCGTGAAATCAATTAATTGCTCCCATTTTTAGACATTTTATTATTTAATAAATTGGCATTTCTTTTGAATGGCTATCAAATTTTGGTATAAAATTGTTCAATGGTTTGTTTGCCTGCAGCAGTGGATCGTAAAGATTTCTTGAGTATTAGTTGCACGAATTGGGGCTGTGCGGTGTAAATAGATATGGCATGATAATATGTTGGAAATTTTTGTCGTGCTTTTTCCAAATTTTCATTGGGGTGCACCTAATTTAAATTAAATTATTGTGTTCTTTACTGCTTTAAAATTGCAGTATTCGAATTAGATATTCGTAAGATACTTGTTTTCGAGAAATGTATTATCGTGATTGTGGTAATTTGATTATCACGTGTACTTAATTAGCACAATGTTTTATAGAATTATTAGCAAATGACGATCAATGATATAGTTGATGTGAAATGAGTGTCCAAAAATTCCAAATTTAGTGAGCTATACGTGTCAATCGATTTGATCAACCAGATCTTACTGTTTTCAAAGTTAAACTCGTATGTCGATTGAAGTATTTCCGAGAAGAATAAAACTTTTTGCAACAAACAGAATGAAGGATACAAAAAATGCAGAGCTTCAAAAATATTTCTGAAACAATTGAAGTCGCACTGAATTACGATTATGTTTCTCTTGAATGCTTTATGGAAGAGCAATAAAAGGGAAACAATAATTACTGTTCTCTTTAATATTACAATTTCCCTTAAAATTTCAACCATAAGTATTTCATATAAGTTATTTCATTGGCGTCTCAACTGCAATAATTATTACATTTTACATTATTGTTACGTTTAGCACATAAAGGGAAATTGCAAATGTCGTACAATAGTTTAGCGATCGACAGTGTGCGGATTAATATAATTTTAAATGTTCCTCGAATTTCAACGATGTGAACTTTATCGTCGTCCAGTGTTCATTTAAAACTGTACGTGGTCGTATGTTCATAATCAATGAATGTTTAACAGAATTCATGTAGGTTCGAATTTATGATATATTTTCATTCTAACAATTACTTCTTTAGTCACTTCGATTGTTACACACAGATTATAAATTCTGTCGACTTCAGAATCAAACTGATTTAGCTTTGCAATTATAATAGAATATATAGTTCAAGGCAATAAATGTGTGCCCCTGCAATAATTTCATGCGATAGTACTTTTGTACTCAGTACATTCTTATTTATTCTTTATATTGTTTTTTAGTCCAGAAATTTCTATTTTAAATTAATCAATTTAATTAATGAGATTCCAATTCAATTTTATATTATTTAAGTTGGAAGATTTGCGCAAGTTTTTGCATCGTACATATTTTCAGAGGAATTATGTTTTACCATTGAATCCAATGGAAACATTTATTGCCACATTCTGTACAGAGAATTGTGTACATTGCTATGAATAAAAAATACTTCGTATGACAGTGGACACCATTGAACGTATTATCTGTAAATTGTATCTAGATTAAGTCTTTCACGGTGTGATGTTCGAGATTTAACTTGTTAATAGACACAAATAGCTCGCATAGGTATTAAAATCAATATAGAATCACTAGAATAATAATTTCCCAGCATAGTCTGAAACTTTAGAACGTTGCTCGTAACTATTCGAATCGGGTTCTACAGTTTCAAGATTATTCGTGGAGAGTGGAATTGACAACGTAATAACGTAAGGAGATACTAGCAAATAACTCGACATTCTTTACACCCTAAACAATTACTTGCATCATGAAATTGATTAAAATCGAACCTACACGAATGTATCTCCAATAACAGAAATTAATGTTCGACAACTCCGATTCGAAGAATGACTCGATGATCTATACAGGCGTCACAGATTGTGCAGGGTTGCACTTCGCTCTCGTTAAACAGTTACTTGAGTTGCAGGAGGTGAAAAATAGAATCGGAAGTTTTTGTTATCATTCATGACCTGTAATATAATACTGTTATTCATATTTTATATGAAAATTTCATAAAATATTGGCGACAAGTGACACTAACTGTTCAGCGTTACCGAATACACTGTCGTAGGTATAGCGAATATTTTTACGTAAGTGAACTGATAAGTAAACATTCATGTTACGTCGATGTATATTTAACACATTGTACATGTACAGTCGTTATTTGTAAAATATTTCACCATGTATGTCAGATCTTCGCGTGATCTAGTCAAACGCGACATAATCGAAGAATAATATTACTTCGAGCCATTATGATCGCTACATACGCAGCGTGTACCTGTTCAAATGATTCCTAATATAACTTACTTTCGATTCGATTAACGTCATGTTAGGTTAATTTAAGTAGCTAATGAAATAATTATTTATTGAACGAAATGTTGCACGGGTTCATTCACTCATCGTTAGCTTTCTATTACGTTTCTCAGGCAATCACGAGTTTCGTGTTGCTTAATTTTTTTCTTTATGGAGACAAGACACGACTGCTGCAATTGGTTATCTATTATTTTACTAAGTAGTCACGATGTAGATTTCGAATTGGGGCAACGCATTTTAATTTGTGTGTTTCGCACATTTTTGTGTTTCGTAAACGTGTTATAGTTATTTATGGCTTATGATAACGATTTCTGTTGATAAAGTTTATGTGTATTATTATGGCGAGTAAACTTTGTCGATGATATAATTTTCTGGCTTTAATAGGCATTGTTAATGACAAACATATTTTGTTATGTTATGCATAGCCATGAAATTGAAGAAATGGGAATTTTGTTTTAAAGTTTCTACTATTTATTTGTGAAGCCATTATATGTATACGTCGAAGTGTATTTGAGGTGAAACAATATTATCAGACTATAGAAAAGAATTTTTAGCAATTTATATTGAAAGTATTTCGTTTGAAAGTCTACTGTGTGTGATATTATTCTAGTACTCTGGATATAGCGAATATAGGATAAGTTAAGGGAAATAAGTATCTCTTTTCAATCAATATCCAAAAGAAACGATATCGTAATTTAAGTTAAATCGTGTAAAGGGAGCACAAAATTACAAAATGTTATGTAAAGAAATTATTCTTTACAACGAACGTAAAATTGTTTAAACTCTATATATTTCGGCGTATACTTGATGCTATGTAAAGAAGGGGTTAAGTTTATGCAAAGTAACTTTAACTTTGTCCTCTTATATTACAGTAACTCTGTATATTTCACTTTAGTAGGATGAAATACTTTGCTAAAAGAAAGTTTAGCCCATTTGCAACCACGCTGGAGTTAACAAAATAATTGTACCGCTTAAATCGACATTGTTTTTCTGAATAAGAAGAGCATTTTATAATTATACACTTCTTTTCACGTTGCTTTCCTATCAAGGACATATCAAGTAATCAATAATGGTCGAGTAATAAGCGTTACGTGAAAGTGTTTCTGTAAAACCAGTTATGCAATGTTGCAAAATATAATTTTTCCGACGGGTAACTCGCTGTCAAATTAAAAGGAAATTATTATAACAATCAACAGTGTACAATCATAAATTGATATACGTGCAAGTTTGTCATTGTTTGCTCCTGTACTAGAAAATCGTGGCACAAATATTGAAATGACAATGAATCATTTGAAAATTCCGGTTTCATACTGGCAAGAAGTCTGACATCAGTAATCTGAATTGTAACGTTACTCTTCGATTTACAGTTCATGTACTTACACAGAGTTTCAATCATCTGTATAATTGTAATGCTACTCACCATTTTAAAGTGCGAGTACTGATCTATTATATCGCAATGGGAAAAGTAACGAGTGAGACGCAAAATGTATTGAAAATTGCAATAATTTGAAATTGTACAAGTGTTGCTACGAAATTACTGATTTTCCAAAATATTGAAAAAGGCACGAGAGCAAAGGGGAGATGAAGTGTAACAAAAATTCATAACGCTGTCAAATTTTCATTCTATTTATTGACATCATACAAAATTGCATACTTCCATTCGTATCATCAAACTTATACATCAAACGACACTAATTACATTGTTGTTGCATTTTATACGAACTTGACTTTACATCTCTTTGCAAAGCTTCTGTCTTATTCCGATTATCATTAACTTTCTACTGTACGTACTTCTCGACGTTAAGAAAGCATAAGAGATGGAGATTCTATCGATTCTAGAATTCCGTTTATAACAATAGCAGTGAAGCACGAACATATTAAATATATAAAAGTAACAGAGTACATCGAATGTAAAGATAAAACTGAGGACAGTGAAAGTGCAACAAAGTCAATAACGACTAAAAGGCGATTATCTATACCGTTAAATTATACTATTTATTATTTATTATTTATCCATTACGTTTCTCTCCATTGTAAGTACATAGGTAGACGCTAGTCACCAAATACATACCGCGACGTTTTTTTAGTGCATACTACTGAGACGTACCGCGAGTATGAAGAATTTATTCGTAATATTATTAAGACTCCTAGACGTGTAGCTCAAGACAAGTAGCTCAAAACTATACTTTCGGCCGTTTTAGTTCGAAAAGACGTTGGCTCAAAACATAAGCGTTACGTGAAATAATATAGGAATCGTTGCACACATGAAATGCACACGTAGAACTACAATCGAGTTACTTAATTGTGGACTCTCTGCCACAGTTTTCAAATCGGTTCCTATCTGATGTCGATTTTTCAGAGTGCGCACAAGCAAGCTAGGTATTAAGATAATTAAATAATTGATTACTAAACCGAATGGAAATGTCGAACGATTTAGGCAGCGATTAACCATATCGAGAAATGTGAGGCAATCAAAGTCATTCTACCGTGTTTCGACTGTGTAGACGATGTGTACACACACACACACAGGCACGCGCGAACGAAACTTAAAAGCATTTCGATTGGAATGATTAATGGGTTCATTTTCACAGTTTAAGAACACGTTGTTTCGCCAAACTATACTACCCCTGGGAGAAAGTTTTTAATCAAGTTCAATAATATGAAATCGAAGAAAAAACACAGAATTTTGAGGCACACAATATTATTGTATGTGTTTAATAAATGAGGGAAGGTACATTTAAATATTATATATGCAATAGTATTTTGCAGCACAAAGATCTTAATGTTTTTGTAAGGAACTTTCTATTATTGTTTGCGATTAGAAACTTTTTATCACGGGTAATGGAAAGGCAATTGATAAATGGCAGGATAATAAACGAGGGGGCATAGCAACGTGATCGACAGTTTTTCGAGAGCAATTTTTAGAAATACGACGCGGACTATTTTCTAGGAAGGTTCAATTGAATTGTGGACAACAAAAAGTGTAGTAACGAATATATTCGACGCGTAGGTCATTTTGCTTTGCCGATGGTAGTGAAGTAACATTCAATATTATATACACTTTTTGGACGCAAGATTTAAATAACACGTATCCTGCTTTCATAAGAGATAATAAGCAATAAAATTGATGAAATTGTTTATCCTTTATCAATAATTACGATCCATAACGGTGTTCTTATTTTGTCCGAATTATTTACAAGTACGATGGCACGTATTTAATATTTTAATACTATTTGATGTGCTACATTTACTTTCAAGTAGACGATAAGATGTCTCCATTGTGTAACTGTTCGACGAGTATTCAATTATTATGTATTAAAATATCTGTAATTATATAATTATAAAATGAATGAACGCGACGTATGGAGTAAATCGATAACGAGAAATGATAATCAACAGGTAGAATTGTATTAATTTCTTGATAAAAAGAGAGAATAGTACGTACGTATTAGGAAATGCAGAAGTTTAAATATAATAGCGTAATAATAACAATTAAGTGTGCTCTGAGAATCGTGATATATGTGGTTTATTAATTTATTAATCCTTGGTGCTTATTGTAATAAGTGGTGCTGGATACATCGTATTTTGACCACGTAATAAACTTTGTTTCCGGTGGTGAGCGTTAGTTGATAATTATAGAGATTTAGAGTTTATGAATTAGAGCTATCGGCTACAACACGTAACAAAGAATACACAAGTTTTTTCGTTTAATTATTAAACGAAACTTTTTATACCTTATTGTAACGAGAACCAAAAATGCATGAACAAGCGAGAATTACATTTTCAACGTTGTAGATATTATTTGTTACGTAGTTAATGCAGAGGAAGCATTAGGAAAACATGATTGGTAACACGAACTCTTGTCGATCATTATGAAATTCTCATCGAACTTGCATTCGAAAGGAAAGTGTCCCGAAACTGAATTCACTGCACTGATCAAATTTAAAAGTGAATGCAACCAAAACTGCATTTCTTAATTTATTATTAAAAAATATGTAAATCGAATTCCGCCGAACTTCGAAATAAATTGTTCAAGTATATTGTAACTTATGACTTTGTTAATAGAGCTTGGCATTGATGTCATCATTGTACGCGTAGAACGAACATTAGTGTGAAAAGAATGTATAACTTCAGAGGAGCGTTGAAATCAATTGCCTTGAAACGAAATGCCTCTGTTCAATGTACACTTTCGTTGTTATTACCATAGCGATTCATGAAAATGTTTCGATTCACTGGGAACGATGTTGTTGCTTAAAATTCGAGGAGGTAATTACCAAAGTGATCGCACGTTGTGAGACTAGATAGCGTCATAATTTGTAAATAGTATCTGATATAATTGAACGAAACGCCACGTGTAAAAATATCGAACGTCTATGGATACATCGATATTGGAGATCTGTAGATAAAGTTGCTGAGCATTGCATGTAGGGCGTGCTCCACCACCTTGTTCCATCGAAATCCAAAACTTAGCGTGTCCCGATTAATATTCCAATGGTCGGTCGTAGCAATGGACTGTTACATAAAAAGTAACGTTGCATCGTTTTGACCCTGTGGTTAATGATCCAGCAATGTTTTGCGAAGCAAATAATTCACAGCAGCCGATTTGCGACGATCGTCGAAGATCTTTTTGAATGAGACACGAACGCGTGAAATGAATATACGCAGTATGATTATGTGTATTATCGATTATTTGTATTTCAATTCGATCAGTGTGATCTGGTTACATGCGTTACATTGTAAATTGTAATTCCGCATCTTTCGAATAGCTTTGTTGAAACTGTTGGATAGGTTTCCTTTTTTTAAATAATGTCTCCTTTATTTAATAAAATTGTGAAACATTCTGTATTTATATTGATATCGTGTATGTTCCTGACTATGGGAATAAAACTGATCACTATTCTTACCTTTGAATGATTTTTGTTTCCTTGTAAATATGTAGTATAAACACTTTGCTTTTTACAAATTTATATAATAGTAAGATTTAAAGTACCGTGTTTATTTGATTGATGGAAATTAATTCGTGTCCTATTTTACGGCTTTTATATGATATATATTTATTTATACAATATTAAGTTGCAAGGATCTTATGCTCCACATACTTATTTTTGATTCAGTTTTTTCTTAGCAAGAAGTAAACCCTTCTTCCATATAATTTTTCAAAGTACTTTACACAACAGCTTTTATTACCTAAACTCTACATTTAAGACGTTTCTGATCATACGAATATCATATTATTAGTTTCGAAAGTCAATTTG
This sequence comes from Nomada fabriciana, assembly GCA_907165295.1. Taxonomy (NCBI): domain Eukaryota; kingdom Metazoa; phylum Arthropoda; class Insecta; order Hymenoptera; family Apidae; genus Nomada; species Nomada fabriciana. The sequence continues at coordinate 15,327,588 of OU015689.1, forward strand.
TTAACGAGCATAATTTTGTGAACAGAGAATCTCAAGAAAAAGATCTGCAAATGTGCTGAACGTGTTCAAAAAATATTTGTTCGAAACAAATATACATTTTGATTGGGATTCACAGTATAAACCGAGAAGTAAGTGGTATAATACGTCATAAGTCAAACAACGGTTGCCCCGCTCATGAAACAATCTCTCCACAGTCATGTAAAGTGAATTTAAGTTTTTAGAAATATAATATATTTTGAGAAATACTTTCATTAGAATGTATAACATACATTATGTTGTATCCACCGCAGACGTTAAATATTCTTAAAATAAAATTGACACTATTAAATTTTGTTTCTAAACAGCAGCTTAATTAACTCGTCTTTTAACATTGATTCCGTAACATATGAATTAAAAAATTAAAATTTAATTCCTTATTATACATTTAAACATAAAAAATATAAAAGGGTTGAGATATACTTTCGTAATCACCTTTCTTTTTTAAATAAAGTGAAAAGAAAATAATTCCACGGAGTTACTAACTTTAATGAGAATATGTTATATAATTTGACAGCTTAAAAAACTTGAAAAATTACAATAACACCCGAAAAACTTATTGAAACAGTCCATGCAATTATATGCAATGAATAATACAAAATCTTCACATGTATAGTTAATTATAACGCAACTCCTTGATCATTCAAAAAATTCGATTATCCATTCTTCCTTTTTGTAGTTTGTAGTTTCGTATTACCAATTAATTGTAATATAAAGAACATACTATCCTTGTTATGCTACAAGACTGTGTTCTATATTCGAAGCGATTTATGAAATTAAAAATTTCCCCAGCAACGCGGCGTACCCTTTTTTCCGCTTTGTTTTTCCTCTTTACACTCAATAAGCCTTGACGAGCTTCATCCTCTGGCTCAATTTGCACGGCTGATCGCCTTTCCAACTACAGCTGATCGAGCATGTGACCCCTTTATCCCTTTGTTTTTGTTTTATTCGCTCCACACCCCTACACTTTGCAGCCCTCGTACGAGAACATTTCATGAAAGTTCTCTGTTTATCACAGTATCACCGGTGCACCATCATTGCAGAAAACTTATCGTCTATTAAAACCCTTTTATTAGCATAACTGCATGAGAAACATTTTGCGTTGTCGCTTAAAAATACATTATGCACTGCGAGACTTCTGCGCGTGCTGTTAAAATTCGTGAAAATCGCGAAACAATATTTATTATAAACGAATGTAATAATAAGCTTTTCTGTTTGTAGTTATTATTTATTAGAATGCATCGATTGAACCTTTGAAAATGTTCGAAATATGTTCATTAGAGTAATTCAGCTAAAGATGGCAGAGCAGTACTTCGAGATATTATATCCAGTTAAGTTACTATTCGGAACTCGTCGATCGATTTTCATCCCCTAAATATTGTTAAAGGTGCAGTTGAGCCGCAATTAACGTGTTTAATTAGAAGATAGACCGGCTGAATAAATTCATACCCAGGGGATAATTGGGACTTGATAACCAATTAAGAAATATATTTTGCACGCATAATTGCCTATTTTATATCTATAATCGCTAAGGCTTTCATTTGACGATGTAGTGTGTATCCAGACACATACTTTTATGCTTCTTTTATTTTGTTGAGTGCTTACAATTTTTAACGATACGCTACATATAATGAGATAAAAATTAATGCAATAGTATGCTCGGCTCGTGCATCAATAAATTCCACTGTAAATGCGGTTTTTAATCAATGCCTGTATTTATTTTATTATAGGATGTTACAAAGAATTAAATAAAAAACAAGGGACCAGAGTTTTGGGGTTCCACTTGAAAATTTGAAAGACGCTTTGAACATTTCGAAAGAAACATTTAGATTATATTATCAGTTTGTAGCCTCTGTCGAATTGAAGCATTATATTGCATGGGAAAGAAAACAATCTTAAAATTGCTATACTACATAATTTTAAATATTATTATTTTTAGATGTATTAAGTCCAGTTAGGCCAAGTGCTCGATTGATCCCATGTTGCTTCAAATCTGTTCCCAATTCTGTGCACGTTTCCCGCGATCCTCGCTTGATTTTGTTTTAGGGAAAATCATCATTGGCCAGCGGCAGTCTTCCTTCTCGTGGATGGTATTTCAGTGTTTCATTTTCGTTTCGAAATTTTGTGAATCGATGTTGCAATTCGTAATCATCAACTAATACCTTCTGAAATGTTTTTCATATGTTTCTGTCCGTTTTTGTGGCTTTTTGATGGATAAACGATAATTATTTATCCGAAACAATGGCAGGCAGATATACATATATGTATGTATGTACTTACGTACATATGTAGATGTTTGAAACGGTTCATTTCTGACCTGATATTTATGTATTATACATACAGTCAGTCAGAAATGTATTTCAACTTTTGTGCTCAATATTTTAAGCAAACATACAACAAACCACATAATATTATAGGTTAAGCCGGATCCTGGTTTTTAGGTAAGAAAAATGTCAATTTTTTTTATTTATTCGATATAGTCATTTAAATAATAAATGAGAAACGAACTGACAATTCTGAATTCAGAATATATCATATAGAACATGATTTAAACGTGTTGGAATATTTGAAATAATTTTGTTTAAGTTGTTACGTAGGAAGGATTGTTTCCTTCGTTTCGTTTATTATGCCCTTATTTGGAAATCGAGAGTGCATACAGTTGGGAGTCCCAACTGTATGCACTCTTGGGTCCCAACTTGGGACCCTTCCGCGATGACGCGATGACGTAACCCTTCGGGGGATATTTACGACTCCCTTGGAAAATTCTGTACCCCTACCATATTTTTGATCCGGGTTTCGGGTATAAGAAGGGCACGAAATATGCCCTCAGTGGCTTAGTATTCTATAATCTAGCTTCGTGTACGTCAGTATCGACTAAATTGATACTCTAGCTCAGCGAGATCGGGTTTAAGTCCCCTTTGGGCAATTTTATAACGAATTTGTATTTCGTAAAGTTTGAAAACCGTGGGTTTCAGCTCCGCGATTTTACGTAGTGTAATAGAAAGAAAGAGAATATAGATATATTTTCTTATTTTATAGACGCATTTATTTCATTTCGTTTCCTTTACCAGTCATTAGCAGTATCAATCCATCGCAAGTTACGAGGTTACATTTATTAACAATCCTGTGGCACCAGGTAATGAAATAGGCACTGGTTCGTCCACGAAAACCTTAGCTTCCTGTGGCTCCCGGTGATGAAATAGGCACTGGTTCATCCACGCACTTCCTATCGATCGGCTCGACCGTTTAACTAACAAAAACTCTTAAAAACCGATTCCCGGCTTCGCAGCCGTGCCCCTTAGCCCGCGGCTCGTAACAAAGTAATCAATGTCGATACGCTATCGTTCTTCTGTAAGTCGTATCAGCATTCGAGAATTAAGAAGTATGTATATTGAAACTATTCATATTATGATTTGGCTGCAATAATTTATTAGAGACCTTTATTTATGTAGAATATAAATTAAAAAATCATAACTTTGACGCAATTTATTCAATTCCTTCTACGTGGTATTGTGTAATAAAATTAGTGTCATAATATGACTCAGTTTTATAAAAGAATATAGGTCAAATATTTTTTAAATCTGAGAAAGGTTTTTGTTTAAATAATGAGTATTGATGCTCGACTTTAGAAACAAGACGAAATATATTTTTTTCGTAAAAACAGCAGAACAATAATGAATTTTGGCAACGTTCTATAGAATAATTATTTCCAAAATGATTGCCTTTCATCTATTATATGTATAATTACGACGTAGATTGCAGAAAGTAGGATTTGTTCGATTATTATTGAAAACACAGTCGACTAAGAGCAATTATTACAGCAAAAAATGTTTACATTATTTTTGTACAGTTATAATTTCTGTTCGCAAACTTTGCGTACAGAAATTATAACTGTACCGCGTTGCGAGTATTCAGAATGTTAAACGAACCAACAATACATGATCTTCTCTTACACGAAGTCCTGTTGATAATAAAAAGTTGACGCGATAAAGCACTTAAGATTGTAAAGTGGATTAAATGAACAAGATCTAAGGTGAACTGTGAATGTGCACATATAAGATATCACAAAAGTAATGTGTTTTTTGTTTTATAGAGACAATTGTGTATACAGAATACGTTTTTAATTATTTATCACCAGGTAGATAATAATAATAATTATTATTATTTTTCCTTGAGTCACGATTTATTCAACTCCTCCGTCCTTGGGTTAAGAGATATACATGGGTAAGAAACATTGGTATAAACGTTTACATTAACAAACAAACGGTGAAAGGTTTATAGAAATAACGTTGATTATTATAATGAATTAATGGTTTCGGAATAAAATGAAAAGAAATAAAAAAATACACGAATCTATATGTAGCAGATCTTGAAGCAATTGGGTCGCAAATATTTAGTATATGTGACATATTTTTATATTATCGAATTGCTTCAGGATCTGCTACATTTTCATTTACTTCTGCACGAATAATTAATCGACATTTCGGCAGTACCTTATTTTATATATTATTATCACATTCACTTATATCTCCATGGTACATGGTAATGTATTTTAAATTTAACAGCAACAGCATATTACATTATCGATTCTTTATTATAGAACTAAAATACCTTCGGCTGCAGAAAATGGAGCAATTCACGCTGTGCACCGGAAAATGTGGTAATAGAGGTGAACAGAGGTATTTACTTTTCCCCTACCGTGTCTAAACTTGCTTAACAGTTTTTAGGTCACAAGAACCCCCAAGCATAATAATAAACACAGTTAAGAATTGAATTAGACGAGGACACAATTTTTCTTAAAATCCGCCTTTTTACAAATATCTATTGGGCCAGTTGTCGAGATGTACATTGAGTAACAATAAACAATTATCTGTCGGTAATTGAGAATGGTTCGAGTTCTTTTCGATAACTTTTGAGAAAATTTGTCAACAATTTTCTTCTTTAACAGTAACCTGTAAAAAAGGTTTTTTTTCATTTATTTATTTATTTTTATTTAAATTTCCAGGTATTTCGCCGCGAAATTTGTATTTAAAACTGTAGTTCTTTGTTACTATGTATTATGAGTCATAATTAAAAATGAGTCAAAATAATAATAATTTATAACCAAAATAGCCACGCATGCTTTAAACATGCAGTGATCCTTTTCGTATACATTTGTAACATATTTATTAGTATTCTTTCTTTGCACAAAATTGATTCCTACGTACATACAGTAAAGATTGAAAGTTCTATAAACACGTAGCACTGTGTGCAAACTGGCGACTGACAGTTTACTTTATAAATATCGGACGTGTGTATGATTTCTTGGTGTGGTAAACGCCGTATGTATTTATGTGAACAGGCATACGTACAGCGAAAATCATTAATCTTCTTCACTTGAAAACCCCATAAGGCGGTTCTGACGTGCTCACACGAACTTCGAGATGTAGGCTGAGTTTATGTATTATATCGAGGACTTTTAATAAAATGTAAATCAGTCGTTTACAGAGTTGAGGAATATGGTAACATTTTAACAAATTCTATTAAGTAATTTTTTTTATGCATGCGTTGCAGGAAATTCAATCGATTTGAGGGAAATTGTCTGAGAATTCATATTTTAACAGCATTTATACTTCAGATGTAATGATCTATTATATATTATATATATTGATTTAGTAATTAGCATGGGGGCTTTGATAATCCATAAATTCCAATTTTCTTTAAACTTGATTGGTTTGTAGAGATATTCAAGAATTGTGTTAGGCAATTTGTTCTTCTGCTACTTAATGATTTTTCACAGTGCAAGTGACCCCTATAAGCTAATGTCTGTTTTCACATTTTTGGCATGTCTTGAGTGTAGTAAATAGCAAAAATTGTTAGAATCAATTTTAGTGGTACTTATGTTGTATCAAATGTTGTAGTTGAAGTTAACAAAACTTTATTTAAAAATTCCTGATTTTCTTGTGACTGTCGAAATAATAAAATTGCTACAAGTAAGTCACCTTCTATAAATAAGAACCTTCTATTTGACAAATTTAGATTATCTTATTAGGTCAAATAGGGTGTTGCCACGTTTTCATTTTAACAATTTTTTTATATCCACAATAGTTTCCTCATGATGGCAAGTACAATAAAGAAGCGTGAACCTTTCAGGGATGTTGTCACCCTGTAAAACCAAAAAGTAGAAAAAGCAGAAGAAGAGTTGCCCGACACCTCTATTGGGTATGTCTACCAACTTCTGAGGTTGTAAAAAATCGGAATTTTTGGTTTACCGAAGTTCCCTTGTGAGTGAGTTTTAGTCTACGAATTTGGCGTTAAAAAAAGGAGAGGGGAGTGTGAAGAATTTTGAAGACAGGAGTGAGGGCCATAGAATAGGGCGTAGGCTATACAGGCCAGGATGACGTGACATTAAAGGATTCAGTGGTTCGTCGTGAACATATACTTGAGAAGTAGTGTGTGGAGATTAGGAGGATTAGTTGTATACAGGGTTGTCCATTTATACGACCTAAATATCTCGTCGAATTGCGATGTTGCAAAAATATCTTTTTCAGAGATCATTTTTTTCTGAATTTTCAAGGTTATCGATGTTTTTTTGCATGCGGGTATATATTTTTGTGTATTGCATACTGCACTGTTTAAAAAATGATGAAAAAAAATTCTTGCCGTATGTTGATCCTTTGATATCATTCCCGTTACGTAAAAAAATTGTTTGCTATATCACAATTTGACGAGATATTTAGGTCGCCTTACTTAAATATGGACCACCCTGTATAACATTGCACTTATTTTGGAGAATTGTGTCTACCCCTAGTAGCTTATTCTACACTTGTCGTTCGATTGCTGGGTTTTACAATTCGATATTTCCTATCGTCTTTGTAACACCAGAACTACTACAATGGTTAACATGATTCATTAATGATTTTTTACATTAAATTTATTTAATCTTTGGTTTTTTTTAATGAGGAAGATATTACATACTTTTTATTCTTTTTGGTTATGCTGTATTTATTTGTGGTTGTTGCTGTATAAAATATTAGGTTGGTAAGAAATTAATGTCGGTTTTTAAACTTTATCTTCAAAGCTACATATCTCGACTTGTCAGAATAACATTGTTAATCAAAATAATTTCCATTACAATTCACACATTACGGCCAACAAGAAATAAGATTTTTAATTCCAGTAACGTAAAATTCCAGTGTTCTAGAATTGATGAATTCTTTGAAAGCATATTCGACAGTTGCTTGGTTGGTGAAGATCTTCCCTTGCAGGTAGTGGTCAAGGGTGTTTGAGAAAGTGGTTGTCAGTTGGGGACAGGTACGAGGAATATGCTGGACGAGGTAGAGTTTCATGGCTGAATTCGTTCAACTTTTCTAGCGTTGGTTTTGTAGTGTGGTTGACCGTTGTCCTGTAGACGAATTGGGCCCTTCCGATTGGTCAAAGCCGGATTTAAACGTTGCAATTTTTCATGTTGTTTGTCAATTTATCAACAATGTTTTTCGAGACAATAATGCATCGCCAATATTACTGGTCGATTCCGCAGCCCTATGACCACATGACCACTAGGTCGAGTACAAATATGAACTGTACGAGTACAAATAGTTTGTACTCGTACAAAGAAATTAGACGAATTTGCTGCCTGTTCATCTCGAAGTCAATATTCTGAAAACAAAACAAAAACAAAAACTGAAAACAAAAACACACCAACCAGCTTGTAGAGCGCTATCTGCACAGTGAAATGATATTATAAGATGAACAGAACGAAATGAATTATTATCTCAAAACTAAGCGTCGAAGTTTGAAAGCCCGAAACCCGACATTAATTTCTTACCAACGTAATACTACAAGAAACGTTGATATACAGCGTGTCCCACGAACTCTGTCCACCTAAATAACTTCCTTATTTTAAACAATACGGGAAAATTGTTACAGATAAAAGTCACAGGATTTGAGTATAGCAATTAATAGTATAGTAATAGCAAGTTTTTGACAAGTGGACGCGCAAAGCAGATATGGAGGTAAGTTTCGTCTTTTTTAAATAGAATGGCTATTTTTTAAAATGGTTATTTTTTATACACTATTTCGATACAATGGTAAGTTTTGATTAAAATTTTGTGCTACATCTTACCGTTTCTGAGATGATTGTACTTTATTCATCCTATTACTTTCACGTATGAAAGTGTCGAGGATAACACTGTGTCTAGTTTTGAATATGCTTCATAAGGTGAGTAATAGGATTAACAAATGCCATAAATGCAATTCGAACTTCAGGTGGACAGATACAAAAATTTGTTTGACATCCACCATCGGAAGTTTGTTTTTCATTTCCGTTAATTTATTTACATGCATCTAGAAAAAAAACCTAAAAGATGACGAAAAAATGACATTTATACCCATTTTCGGAGGCGTTTTGACGCAAGTTGTTTTGGCGAATTCGAGGCCACTGTCGAATGCTGTATGTCACATAAAAAGAATAATTTGTATGATATACCTCCTAGTTAGGTACTCGGCTAGAAGTATGCATTATCTGTTAGAAAAGACTTCTGTTTGAAATAATTTATATACAGCATTTAAATACTCCACAACCTGGTATGTACTATTGCATCATATGATTTAATTGCAAAAGCAATGAAACTTCACTTCACTCTTTTTTATTCGATTATTTTGATAACACAAATTTTGTCGGACCATATTCAAATCAAATTTCAGAGTTGCAAGGTAGTCACAGTTTTCCATCAACGCTCTAAGCGTTTTCACCATAGTGAAATTAAAATTGTCTGGTGAATTTCACTGGTTAAATCTGAAACGTTGAAAATAGGCGCTCTTGCTCGGGCTTATACTGATCTGAGAGCATATTTTTGCCGCTGAGGATCGTGCATTACACACAAAGGTGAAGGAATTTGATAATAAATTACCTTCTATAGATATAACGGGGAATTTGTTACAGCCAACGTGTCGAAATTACGTACAGATTACATATTTGAAGACTCTGTGAAAACATAATATCACGAGTATAATTTTCGATCGTTTTATATGGAAATCAGTGTTTCATGAAGAATCTGTTGCAATATTTCAAAGCATTATTAATAAAGTGCTGACGTTTAGACAGTACGATATTGCATATCGTAATCGACTTGCAATAATTAGATATGTATATTCTTTACTTACTATAATTAAACGCACAATATATCAGCAAACGCAATGATGCAAAGATTTACGGGAATGGATTTGCAATACATTCGAATCAGCTAGCAGCAAAAGTTTACAGAAGTTTAAAGAGGAAACACCCAAGTGACCTAATTCCAGCATGAATGATTAGTACTATTATTACAATTGTGTGTATGTGGTGTACACAGTATATGTACATGCATTTTGACAAATGATATAGACAAATTTTAAAGAAGAAGTAATGTGGATACTATTTTAAAAAAAATCGAAATAGTTAATTTAATGTTGCCGTATGAAATCGAAACAGTTGACTGATTAAATTAATTGAAAGTTGTCTATGCAGAAAATATGCAAAGGATATGTAGAATGAACAATAATATGTATAAATAATATATTATTTGCAAAAATGGGAGATGGAAATGTTCTTATAATTGATGCGTCATTCATTTAACGAAAATTATTCTTCGAAAGTTTGAATTATTAATTGCCAAGCTGTGCATGTAATAAATGAACTGATATAAAGTGTATTGGATTTTTAGGCGTTAGGAAAAGTCATTATCGTGACTAGCGAGTAGAAAGGCAAGCGAGTAGAAAGGACATGGTTCAGTCATGAAATATGCTGTTTTAAAATACTGCGTTGGCCAGTAAGTTCGTGTCGCTTCCTTTGAGCATGAAATATTACGTCAGCTGTTAGAGTAAGTTCCTCGGGCTCTTTTTTGTAGGAAATATATTTCTATTTTACATTTTGCATTTAAGCTTACGTTAACAGAACACTGGTAAATGGTGGACTGGTTAACAGCGACATTGAAATCAGAATTTTCCGTTGCCTCCTAAAACAAATTGAACACATTTACTTATTTGATTGACCCCTTCTCATATGACAACAAGTGACACTCACCTTGCAAGTTTTACGAGAAAATTTATAAACGAAAGTGTAATTCGTTAACACAGTACGTATGTCACAACCATTCCTTAACTTTCTTCGCAGTGCGATCGGTGTCGTTATCATGCTGGAAGATAAAAGGCGGACCAAAATTTAATTTTTGTGTTCTAGCATGCAAATTTTGTTCTAAAATATTTCAGTACACGTATTGGTCCAAATTGTGTTCAATAAATCGCAAGTTTCCCATTCCAGACGCACTCATACACCACCAGACATGTACGTTGCCACCATGGTTCAGAGTTTGGCAGGGATGATTAATTTCCATTTGAGTGTTGGGTTTCCTCCATACTGTAACTCGCCCATAAATACGTTAAAATTGCTTATTGTTTTATCGACACGAGCTTATGCAAACTCTATTCGTTTCTTCTTATTCGTTTCACTAACAACGGGCATTTTTCTACGTTACACGACCGTTATATCCTGCATTTCTAATGACAGTACGGACTATTTCAGACGCAACTTCAACACCATAATCAGTTTCGTTCATGCTAGCTAATTTTGGTTCGATCCTCATTGTTTCCCAAATTGTACGTCTATCAAGAGCTTCCTTTTTCGATCTTCGCAAGATTTTATCTCCTTGTATCTATGTATGATATATTCTGTCGTAGAGTGTGATTTTTTTACTATATGTGCAATTTCGCGAAGGGACTTTCGTTCTTCTATTAACTCTACTATGAGTTGACGTATAGGGATAGGAATTTCCATTTTTACTACCAATTTTACGTATAATTACTCCTAGATCCAGTTCCGTTGCCTATGAAAGCGATATTGGCATAGTATTGCCGATTGCAAGAATATCTAATGCGTTGATCCTTTTTTTTACTAATTTTTTCGTGAGTTTTTAAATGAGTACGGAAACTTTTTTGACCTCTGTTTTATTCTGTTCGCGTTTGACGTACATTTACGAGTGAACTATTAATAAAATCATAAGAATTTTTTGTATAATTTGTAAGTAAACATAGATGAATAGAAATATGATAAATGAAATATCATTGCTATCCATTGTCACAAAATAACACTGCTTCAGAATCTGTAAACCGCATTGTACGGAAATTCATTTGACCCAGTGTAGCCAGGTGTTAAGAAAGAGCAGTGTGTATGTATATTTGTACAAGACTTTTCATTGTTAACCAGTTATGTAAAGCTTCTGTTCATTTCCTACAGTCCTCCTTCATTGTTTCAATGTACCCCACAGAGATTACTCCGTTACACGTAGCACACACTGGATGGCTTCCTCTTCCTTTTTCTTATTTTTTAATACGTAAATCTATGACTGCGTATATTGTTTGGTTACGCTCTTGTTGTTCTTGTTTTGATATTATAATTCAGTATTTTGTATCAAACAGTATAAGCTGGGCTTAATATAAATAAGTTACTTCCTGATCTATGGATCTTACTTGATTGCAACTTTTTCCAAGAAATATTTAGTTTCCCTTGAAAATAGGTGTCCTTATAACTTCTTCGTGATAAAACAGTCTGTATAAATAATTTTAAAGAATTGTCATACGATTTGGTTTATTCGGAATATCATCGATCACTTACTTTATTCTTTAAACTATCTTCCTTATAATTTAGAACTCCAGTTGGAGAAAATAATATCGGTTTTAATGCAATAAAGTCATCAATGAATTTTCCCACTTCGTCATACTTTCGAAAGTGCTTTCCCCTTAACGAATGCTCCATTGTCCTGAACAAATGGTAGTCTTGGGGGTGCCAAGTTTGGCGAACAAGCTGCGTGAGGTAAAACTTCCCAGCCAAAGTTTATGACGGTTTTTTTGTTCGCTTTGCAACGTGTGTCTGAGCGTTGTCGTACAAAAATATCTAAAGAAAACGAGCAACGTAAAGAAACAAGGTATTTTTGACGGCACTATAATATAGTACCTACGATATGTATGGAACTACGTTTCAAAGCGCTTCACGCGAAATAAAAATAAGCGAAGAATTTTGTACCCAAGATTAAAAGATATTCTACGTGCATAACTGGCCAACGAATTGAGAGCACATGCAAACATTTTATATTTGAACTCTAACGCTACGACACAAATTTATTTTTTATCACACAATGCAGCAGCAATTCATTTAATACAACTGGGGGGAAAGACTACTCGCATAGACAGAAAATTTGCGTGACTTGAATGCCATTGGAAATGTCTGGAGACTGCACAAATCACTTGCCTATTCAGAACTGGTCACCGCGTTACACGATTTAAAAACAAAAATTGTAGTTGCACTTGGCAAAATAAGCTGTAATCAAGGCAGAGGGAGTGGAAAGTTAATAAACTTTACTATTAACGTTCGCTAAAGTCTTTAATTTGACTAAAAACGTGAAAAACATTGAAAATTTATAGTATCCCTAATTCGATGGTCCGGGGCTGCATTGTCAAGCAGTGCAATGAAAATATGAGTGAAATGTTTCGACGACGGTACGAAATGAACGTTTACAGCGGGCCATGAGATATCTTATACAGAGCATCGGATAGAGAAATATCTGTTTGCGAGGTGACTCGTCTATAGATGCGAAAGGGTTATAGAAAACTTTGATAGGATCTCTAGTGGCACTCGCAACAAGTTCACAAGGAATAGTAATAGCAAGGTAAATACATATATGTATGTAGACGGAATGGTGCTTGAAAATTTCGACATGAGGGCGGAAATTGTTAATGAATATATTGACAGAAGAATAACATTATTTTATTTAAAAAGTATATACATATATACACATTTTTCTTCTGATTTATATACGTATAATTAATTAGAAACAATTACTTTGCGTGTCTTAAAAATTTAATGACAAATTGGGAGTAATTTTGAAATGCATTCATTTTATACACGTTTTATATGTATTATATTAATGTAAACTGATAATAATACAAAATAAGGTGTATGCAACCTTAAACAATTAAATTTAATTAAATTAAATTAAATAAAGATATTTATTGAATTGCTTGATTGTATTGTCATACACCACACAGTATTAATTTAATTCTATTAAGTGTAATAAATAAGTGAGTTCAATGAAAATGAAAATTTCATTTGAAAATAAAATTGAAATAAATCAAGTAAATGCTGTAATCAAAAAATTACGAGCGTTTTGTTAAGGGGTGAACAAGGGAAGATATATCGACTTTGTGGTGAGAATTTTAACAATTATCTTTGTATCGTTAAGATTTTAGGGACAGCAAAGTGGGAGCATGTTTTTGAAATGCATTCACGGTACAATCATTTTATATGTATCAATGTAAGCTGACAAATAAATCGAGAGAAATAATGCTTGACAAGATTGCTGATACGTACATATTAAGGGAAGTCTACAGACATATTTATTATTTATCTATATAAGAAAAAAATTAAAGTACAATGCAAGCACAGTTTTTTGTAAAGTGTTTATTAATTGCAAAACTAATTTTTAAAATAACTTCCATTAATATTTGTCAATGGTAAGAACTTCTTATACAGAAACTTGTGAAATTATTAATAATAACAAGGTATCAGAATAAAAAACTTACTATGTTCATTTGCCAGTAATACTTGTGTTTTTAATATTTATTAAACGGTCCCCCTTGTTTTTATTAAAACTTAAATTTACAGGCACAAGAAGTTCATTAAGCAGCAGCTTGGATAGTTGTAACGATTCGTGCAAGCGTTCTTTTTTCAAAGAAGAAAGTTCTTAATAGAAAATTTTCTAGTTTTCCACATTTGAAATCATTTGCAAATCAATTTACAGTGATAATTAAATGCGGCCAGTACTACTTGACACATCATTTTCTCGCAATTCCGCAATTAGTATACATAATAAATAACATTCAGCATATTATAGGAATATTATTTGCACCTCTAAAATTACGAGATAAAAGCTCCATCAGTCTTGTGTACTTTCAGTTTAAACTTAAATTTGGTTATTAATTTTGTTTGGAGTGCACTGCGAGCTGTTAGTAAATAGCACTTCATGTCCGCTCACATTTCCGTTTCCAAGAAGCTGGATTACAGGGGATCCACCAGATGCTTTTAGTGAAAAGGTATTAAACCATGAAAGTAAATATGCCAAGAGTTGCAAGGACTAAGCTTCAGTATCACGATTCTCTATGCAATTTAAACGTTAGGTACTGTTTAAACGTATCTATATCAAAAAATGTATTTAATAAGCCACGCTAAGTATTTACTGGGATACAGTTATGTCATAAGCCGTGGCGAATTATCTATATTTAAGAATGTGTGTAAGTTGAGAGTTAAAAGTTGATCGCTAAATTGCACGTTGGAGAATTGAAATGAAGAAGAAAACGTAGTGGTATATTTCAAGCATTTTTATTCGTTTTATTTCTTAACGTAATTTGTACACAATAGAGCAATATAATTAAGTTCGATCGATATAATAATTATAGTAGTTTATCAGACAAAGATGAAAATGTGTAAAATAATGCAATTTAAAACATGTATGAACGTATTTCTTTTTATATTAATTATTAGTCTTGCCTGACTAAAGCACCATAATTAATAAATTAGCTTCGTATAAGCTTCCAAAATCTAAACTGTTTATCGGACATCAAGACACATGTTCGTTGGTTAACAAATTATGTATGCACTGTATTAAATAATTGTAATTCCTATTTTAAAATTGATATTTTCGTACTCAATTGTTTAAAAACTTCGATGTCCAATATCTAAAGAATGCCCTTACATATGACGCGCGAAAATACTAGTACGTATATCATTTGAATTACATATATCTTTGCCATCGCTATAGTGACACAACATTTTACAAGGTGGAGTGTATTAATACGATAACGTCAAGTATCATTACGTATTCCTCTCAAAAGCTTCATACATTTTTTTAACATTTAGCTGCACACTATACGAATGCTATAGATAGTGATCCGATAACCCTCAGGCTCACGTCGGTTCTCACACATCAAGCTGGGATAAGAGGACTCTGGCTGATTTACGTGACACTGCTTTTCCCCCGTAAAAGATTAAAGTGCGGAAATATATGACCCAATGGAAAAAGAAACAAAACAACGAAGTGTGACAGCAATTCATGTCAGTCTGATTTCAGCAGACATGTTACAGTTAATTCGAGGAGTACCCTTTCTTTAATAAAACTGAATCTGCGTGGTTGTGTCTGCAATTCCTTGTTAGATATCGATATCCAGGTAGAGAGTTACACAATGTCGAAGTTTCTGTTACATCTGGCCAATTTGACATGTTTATGTAGAGTATACGGTACTGGAAATATTTATAGCAAGAGTCTAGTATTAAATATGTTCTTATTTATTTAATACGAGGTAAGTAATTATTATCTGATTTTTTGTTAAATGTACAGTTCTTACTGTTTTAGACCATTAGTTTAGTGAAACTAATAATTAAATGTTAACTTAAACGAAGCATAGAATAATAATGTTGTTTGTTGATTGTAACAGTATTGCATTATATTCGTTCTGTTTTCAAATAAAGATTATTAGTCTTTTGGATTCATTATTCAGTAATACTATACTTGAAATATGTTAAAATTGACGAGAATATATTACTATTCTAAATGAATCATTGCACCTGGTTATATTTTTCTTTAAAGACATAGTTGTGCATTTTTCTAACTTTAATTACAACAGATATTATTTGTAAAACATGTGCAGATCACACTTTTTACGAAAGTTGCACTTACTTTTAAGTATAAAATAAAATGTAGGTATGTATGATCTTTATTAACTCCTCAACTCGTTGATTGAATTGGATCAATGATTGAATAATTTAGAAATCTACATGACATTTGGGTTATCATGAAACCTGGACCCACTTTCCCCTAAATTACATTCCCTTGGCGTTTTGTGATAATATATGTTTAATGCATTATTATCTAATGCGAAGCCGCCCTTGAATTTTCAAACAATGTATTGGGCTATAATTATTACAATTACAGGACAATCAAGATTCGTCTCATGAGCAATCAAATTTCAATTAATTATATGTAATACATTAAGTAAAAGTATTTATTCAATTGTTTTATACACAACTCGTAAAATATCGTGATAATAAACTTAATGTTATTATACGGTATTAATTTAAACGCGATAATTGTAATGAATAAGCTGATTGAATAGAAGAATGTACTAAAAAATAAAACGAAGAACAATAAACTTTATCATATTGATATCAAAATGTGGAGTGTTCTTTCAAGGATGGACGATGAAAGATACATACCTGGACATTAAAATGCAAATTTGTAATAATTTTTCTCCTAAATGAATGATAAACATTTCCGCTGTGTTACCTCTACCAAATTTAACTTCCACACAAGGCAAAGGTATACATTAAGTTAGTAGTAGATAATTCGATTTACCAATCGATAAATAATTTACCACACATAATTAGATAATTGATTAAAGTGATAATGTATGCATGCTATTTATAAAAGCAGTTTCCCCGCTTTATTTCTCGTGATTCAATTTTTACAAATCAGAATATCTATAAATTTGCAGCACGTAATTAATTTAACCGATCTAGAAATCAATTTATCAATCGCGTACCTGCAATAAATAATTCGAAAAACAATATCGAAAATCTGATCGCGAGAGTTTCATACGAAATTATGTCAGAATAGAGTTATGGTGAAGTAAGGTGCTCAGTCTACCAGATATAATTTCATAGTGTAAAACAGTTTTGCTATTATGAAGTAATTGTGCGTTACTAGTTTCGCATCCTGAACGCAAATGCTGCTAGTTAGGTTGCACTAAATCGAGAGAATGCGCGTTTGCCTCTTGCGGTTTGCCCATTTACTGAATTTTCGGCGTTGGAAACGTCGAACCGTACGTGACTAACCGTTTAATTGATGCCCCCGTGGTAATATATAAGCTAAGGTAAATGTAATTCCACTATGCTCTTCCAGCTTCAGATCCTGGACACGTGGTTAATGATGTTTGGTGTTTAAAACGTCGGGTCGCATGGGAATAAACAAATGTAAATGAAATGAAATTCGTTTATGGATTTTCTGTCTGTAACTGAAGGCGTGTTTATTAATTCAAATGATTTAATATGAATGTTACTTTGCATTTGGGTTCATGGTATAATTATTACCTACTAAATATTTATCATTTAAGCTGAATTTCAGGATATGCGTTCTTTAAATCTGTATTTTAGTGAAATGAACAGATATGGTTTGTGGTTTACTATTTTGGTTAATTTGTATATGCAAATGTAGTTTGCTACTTGAAAATATATGTAGTATTATTTACTATAGGTGTATATTACTATATTTCAATCTATTATTTGCTACATTTCTGTTTTCCAATGCAAGCTAATTATCTTGGTTGAAAAAATAATTCTTGTGCAAGGGTATTACATAATTTTTGCAGTCAGAACACCGTGCTGCTTTTCTTAAATACGTAGTCTGCATTTAATAAAGTGGTTCAAACGTTAGACTGCTAGTACTACATAAATATGGGAAACAGAGGTACCTTACTAACTATTTCTTCCCAATTCTATCATAAATTTAGAAAAAGTATAAAAGACCTTTCGATTCTTTTGCCACTTTACATAAATATGGTAAGGAAGAAATAAACAGCAATCCTCTATATAATTGTAATACTCACCTATTGTTTAATGAAGAGAAATCCATTTTTCATTTTAGATTAGTTTTGTTCATATGCAAAGCATAATGGATTTATATTGTAGAAGGAAGAAGACACATATATCGATACATAAATTATTTACCCCTTTAACGGGGTAGTTATAATTCGATGATGCAATTAACAAATATAATAATAATAATAATAATTAATCCAATTATTTCCTCACAAAAGTTGACACACATATTAACATAAAACATAATTAGCGTCGCATTCGCAAAAAATTAAGCTTAATCTACTTTGAACGTACAATCATTCATATGTAACTTTGTAAATATAACATAAATTATATACACAGTAAATTACAAACGAGTTTGAAATAGACTTTCACGTCAAAGCAATCGATTGTGTGTGTTACTTCAAACTCCTCCTGAAGCCCTATTACATATGTTTACATCCAACAATCCAACAAAACTGGCTCACGTGTACAGTATAAATACACTGTAAATACTAGAACACAGAATTCTGAGCTGGGTACAAGCAGCGAGTAGCAAACAGATTTCAAATAATTGTCAGCTGTTTGGACACAAATTGAAAGAGAAAATGGAAAGAGCAGGGAGGAAAGTTATTTTAAGAGGCAAGGGGAGAATCGCCGCGGTAGCAAAGTCTCGTTAGCTCGAAAGGTTCGCATCAGAGGAAATGTTTCAGTGTGAAAGTATGTACATATATGTATACATATATGCATGTATATTCGTGGCTGATCGAGAAGTAGGGTGTAAGCTAAAGACACTTCGGCCAGACTGCACGATGACGATTACTAAGGGAGCGTACATAAGCTCGACTAAGCACTAATCGAGAGCACCGCGAGTCTCTTTCATCAGTGGCGTAAGTAATTCGTTTAGTAATTTACTGAGCGGAGCGAATAAGAGTTTCGATGAGGTGTCCTCGCATGAATTAACAAATGGTTCTGACGAGAATATCCTTGCTTAGGTAACCATTAGAGCATCATCTTCCTATAATCGATGCAACCTGCAAGCGCCCCTTTGTTCGTTCTAACTAAAATTTAGCATCATTTTATTGTAATTCTACCGCTTTATCTGTCATTATCTTTGCCTGAATAATTGAATTTTGAAGTTTCCTATTTTAAACGTATTATATTTATTTCTCTGTATTACTCAAATACTAATTAACAGTGTTCTTTAAACTTCATTTGAACGTTTTCATATTTTCCCAACAGCTAAGGTAAGGGCACCAGTAATTGACCTCGTATCGGTGGTCGATCAATTTTCAGATTAAGGTGAAAAATATGATTTTGAAAAGTACAAATCTTCCGATAAAGGCGCGATAGATATGCTGTACCATTTGTCAGCATAACTTCAAACCTCTCTTACTTCAATTCAATTGTTTATCATTACGGCGGACGATTAATTTAATTAATGTTAGCTGTATCCCTTTGTATTGTAATTTCGTTAACGCTGCCTTTAAGAAAGGGTGCATAATTTACGGTAAGAAATTCCCAAATTCAACTTTTTCTGACTGGCCGTTCCACTACTTAAATTGTCATTGAGTTCTTTATTTAGTAAGTGTCATATTTTCGTTATCTGAACCTTAAAAAGCATAATTGACAGTAGGGTCAAGTATTGTATCTTGTCATTCCGACTACAAATTTCTAAAAGTTGAGAAGCGTGGCCAATTACTGGCATATACTATTCAAATTTATTTAACTAATTACGGTATATCCATTTCACGTACCATTTCGTTGGAAGTAAAGAACAGAGCGCTCGATTCTGAAATATAACGCATACCGCACGGCCAACTATTGACTAAATCTGCGGTCAATTATTGACTCAATCTATTCTCAAATTTGTTAAATAACTTAAAATATTATTGAAATCAACAAAATAGTAAAGTGCATGTAGTTAGGCATCCATTCTATAGATTACTAAATTACTGAGCTGGAGATGCCTCCTATCAAGGACTCCTTCAGAAATTATTCTGATGAAATAATAATAATTTGGCGATTGTGGAAATGAGCAGAGACTCGTGATGTACTAGATTCCGATTGGGAAAATGTGGTGTCTGAAATTAATGAGCCTACTAAAG
Source organism: Nomada fabriciana (assembly GCA_907165295.1). Lineage (NCBI taxonomy): Eukaryota > Metazoa > Arthropoda > Insecta > Hymenoptera > Apidae > Nomada > Nomada fabriciana. The sequence goes on from OU015689.1 coordinate 15,347,370, forward strand.
CGAGCAAAACTCGAAACGTTTACTCCTGAATTAGATTTTATATGGAATTAGCTTCGTTCATTTTTATTTGACTTTTTATTTCTAATTTGTCCTAATCATTGGAAATAAACGATATAAAAGTAATCGCCCTTAGTGTTTTTCGCTCTACCAGGTGAAAGTGGTCAACTACCGACTAACGTATGGTCAATTACTAGTTTTCTCGTTTTCAAGAGTGGTCAACTCCTGACGCAATTATTGAATTTTCAAAGCAAGCACTTATGATTATTCCTGAAGAATATTTGTCTTAACCGTTCAACTATTGGTGCCCTTATCTTGCATGGGAAGTTTTGTTTAAATAAGGGCGCAGTACCTGGAAGAAATGGGTTATAATTGAAAAACGATTACATATATGTATGTATATGTATATGCATGTGCTATGCTTTATTCGAAATTAGTTTAGTGTAATGTGTTTATCGATTTGAATTGAATTACTGTAACGTTAACCTGCATTACCGTCCAATGTCCTATTTTGATAACACCTCCGTTTTAATATTTCGAAGTGCATGACGTACAAACGATATGCATTTTATAAATAAACTGTAACGAAGAAAATAAAATAAAAGGGAACATAATTTAAGGATACAAGGTCGCTAGTTAAAATTGCAGTATCTATAGGAAAATTAGATTTGTCTAAGTTTAAATGCAAATTCCCCTATCTATTGTGACTCCACAGTGCTCAGTTGAAACTTTATCCATTACTAAAAATGCATAGCAAAGGAAGGTTCCCCCGAAGGCCTAGGAGTGTATAAAAGAAATATATGTATCTCTTTCTCTGTCATCGCTGCAGAAATATCTTTACAAAGGGGAACATTCCGTGATCTACATTTGTAGTAGTATGGACCGTTTCAATTCACTCATATATGTACATATACATCTGCGTTTGAACATTATATGTGTATGTATAAGCGGCAGTACAGGTTACAGCAATGCTTGGGTTAACGAATAAAAAGGTCGCTTTCAAAGAGATTAACCAAATGATGCAATGAAGTCACATGATTTAAACAATACGTATGCATACCTGCTGTATAAAGTACCTTATAAAAATGTCTGCTTTCAACATACACTATACACCATTGTATGTACATACACAGTACCAGATAAAACTATAAAAGATCAATTCCTTTAGCATTTCGTGTATTATGTATTAGACGTTACCTTCTGCTTTGCAATATTATGTAAAAATAATTGGAAAACTATTAAGAATAAGGCAGCTATTATGAAAAGGGTGAAATCATTCGATAATTCTATCAGGGGAAACTAAGATATAACAACTTTCATTGTATACAAGGTATCACAATAGTATTTAGATGTAAATAAAAAGAAAATAAGAAAACTAATAATTTGCAATAGAGGCACGAGCTTCAATTACAGCTTGACATCGACAAGGCATAGACAATAATTAAATTTTCGAATAAAGATTTTGCTAATGATAATAATTCTTATACAGTCTTGTAAAGGAGAAACTAACATTTAAGGCAAATCCATATCCTTGGTAACGAAGAAATTTATTTTCAAAGAATTATTACGGTCAAGTTGTTACAGTTTTATCCAATATTATATTTGTAATGTACATACAAGTTTTGCATTTGCAGTTTTTTGCATACGTTGCTGTATTTCGTGCATTATATTAAATATAATTGTTTGTGTCAAAATTATAAGATTCGATCAAACATAGAATTATTTTCGAATAATAAAGTGAACAGCCTGTAACGATAGATCCTACAGGTACACGACGGGGAGATATCACTTCACACACACATTTCTGCTGCGATGACAGAGAAAGAGATACATGTATATCTATTGGCCCCGTTCCTTGGCGTTTAGGGGAATCTCCTGCGCCTTGAATTGGTAGTAGTGCAATATGTTTCAATTAAGATGGCTGTATATCCGAAGGAATTGACATAGTGAGGCCATAAAATCTGTCAAACAGCAAGAACCACGTGTTTTGAGCGTTGAAACAGCACTTCGTAATGATTTTCCTAGAAATAAGAAGCTCGAGCTTTAATTAAGGCGATTTGAGATTTGATTTGGAAACGTTTTCCCTTTCAACCCTTTGCATATTCTTTCAAAGAAGTAATATGCTTAACATCTATAATCTATAATTAATAAAAAGGCAACCATTTGAAAAATGTAAAATAGTGGGACGGTTGATTGTTGCTTGTGGCGAAGTATAGGGGTGTTCCCATTTTTGTCTTCAATGAATTTGTTGTGGTTCTTATTGTTATTACTCGATAGTCATTCATATTGCAGTATCATTGATTACTTGATTTAATAAACAATGCAACGGAAACTTTGTTGTAACATTTATCATTATGTAAAATTATAGAAGCAGAATTTTGTTATCTAGCAACGAGCGTCAAAAAATGAAGAAAATAATTAATATCCAAAATAAGATCCATTTATAGGTCTAAAAGTTATGTATCTTTAATCACGTCGTTAATAATTAGTAGTTTAATGAGAAATGCAAGTAGAATATTTTAAATAAACCCGCATGCCAAGTAATTAAAGTTTCTGATATAGGTTCCTTTATGCTAAAGTTTCAAGCTTCATTTAGGGCTGAAGTCTATATTTTAGAAACAAAAAAAACCGTTTACATATATATGGATACACGTGTCCAGAAAAAGGATTGAGCTTTCGTATAGCCTAGATTAAAGGTTAACGACGATGGAGTGTCATACGACGGGATGCTCAGGTACACATGAGAAGTGAGTGAAGAAGTAACATATCGCAGGCAGAATTTTTACAAATGGTTGACTAGTATGTGCACGTTCTTCAACAGATTATAGTTAGCCATTGAAGCATTTGAAATATTTCTTAATGCGATACAAATGTGTACGAATATGGATCGATATTCAACTCCTTTCAGCGATGGAAAACAATATTTACAGTCGTCAATAGTTCAAGATGTTCTATAAATGTGGTATATAGGTACTGCCGTTTGAACTACACTAAGGAATTGCATTTTACTTGGAAACTGTACATATTTAATCGAATCTAAGTTTGAAACTTTGCAGCAAACGAACGAAAAACACATTACATAACGCAGAATCTAAATCCGAAGATTATGCTTGTAGACTTATATTTTGTAGTAAAATTTGTTTAATGTATACGACGGCGCCAATAGATAATTGCAAAATTACTTCTAAAATATGAAATTAATGTTTTTGATATAGAACTTCGTTTTCGAGATAATCGGATTTGAATATCCATTGGTTATCCATCACTATTTCCGCTCACATTTATTAGTATTTGGTGCGGTTTAACCCTTTGAACTCCTTTGTCCACACGTATTCGACATTGGTTTATTTTATTAACAACTCCTTTCTTCAATGCGTCTCGACATTCTTTCTTGACTTGTTTAAAAAAAACCTTTCGAATGCAAATAGTTAAAATAATGCAATGAATTTCAGTAATATATCTGTTTTATAACAATCGAAATTAAAACACAGGTGCTCGAACAGATAATGGTGCGTTTAAATGTAACGTGTATTCTCGAAATATTTGAATTCTTTTATGTGTTTTTGTAAATGAAATTACAATTGTGTAGAAGTTATTTTTCGTAAACCTCACGTAGATTGGAATAGAGGACAGGTGGGGTAGTAAGACTTCAGTTTACTCTAATGAAAACACTAACTTTATTATAAACCACGTCGACACACGACGTTACTCAAACACACAACGATTCACTCACGATTCTCTCGATACTCTTCACTCCGATCCTTTCTCAACTCTCTACTCTTGCACGCATCATTCATTCTTTATATTTTTGCACTCTTAGTCTCTCTCTCATTCTATTCCTCATTTGCTCTCACTCATTTAGGGCACACCTCGCAGTCATTGCTCGGTGGTGGTCGGTCCTGACCATGCGAACCCTTGGGCCACTGGACCCTCCATGCACACGAACTTCTTAGGTATGTACTCAGCTCCGAACGTACCATTCATACCTCGGAATCATTCTAAACACTCACGCCATATTTCCAATCCCACCATTGTATAAACACCCTGTATTAGATTTTATATAATATACATATAACAGGTAAAAGACGGGCAGATGTTCAGAATTATTTTGGTGAAAATCGTAATGGGGATATTTCTGTACTGTTATATGATGAAGTAATAATTTTAGATTCTGAATTGGAGAAAATGTTCGGGAGGCTGTAGTCATCCCTTTTGGTCGCGGCATAAGAGGCTTCGGTATTATTAGAAATACAAGAAACAGGAAAATATCAGATTTGATTACAAAATTTTCGTTCAACAAACTTTATTTTATATATTGAAAATAAATTGTTGAAACCGTTTCGGAACATGCTACAGAGCTGAAGCTCTGCCTTCCGTGCTCTAATTTTATTTAGTTAAAATTAAGAGTTACATTTTAATGTTTATAATATATATACTTGGCTATTGACTAACTTAAATAATTTATTGACTAATAGCTGGTTTTCTTTTTTCCTTGACGACGTTGTATACTACATTTCTTAAGTATGTAAATCATACTATATCGGCTCCCTTATGCCAATTGCATGAACGCGGGATTCGATAAACTATGGAAATTCAAAATTAAATGTGAAATATAATGTTATCATCTCGTAATCAAAGTTATTGTAACTTTCTTGGAGATAGCAATTTTTCCTCCAAGACATAAATTCGACTGTGACACAATTTTCATTTGAAAAAAGAATATTCAGTCCACTTCTTTGTTCGAAACGCGATATTTTGCACGTTTATGGTTATGGCATCAGAGGGAACGATCGGTATTACCAGATACATACTTTTCACGTCATAATTCAGTTCAAACGTATTTGGCGAACACTAATTTATTATATGTGATAGATTAATCCACAGTAATATCTATTTTATTCAATTTCTTCACAATATACAGATCTGCAAGCTTTCAATCAGTACATTTTTCTATATTTATAGCTATTGTTATAGAAAGTTCGATATTCTTCTCTCTTCTTTTAATATTAAGAAGCAATAATAGACTATTATAGCTATTATTAATAGCTATAATAGCTAGAATTAATTTTTTAATTGGAACTTGCATCTTTATTATGCAATATTATTGCTGCTTATGATCGTATTTACTACTTGTTAACATGAAATTGAAGGAAGCGTTGACTTTAAAATGTGAACTACCCCAGGTTTCTTGATTTACTTAATGAAAAATTTAATTCAATTTGCATTTGAGATTTGAAACTGGAAAAAATTATTAATCACATAATTTGAAAGATTATAAGGAATATGAAGGAAGTAGAACATATCATCTAACCTATTTACAAGATAACGTTCTTAAATTCTGCGCCTAATATTTTATTATTATTAATATTTGTGGATCATTCGCAGGTAAGTACATACATATATGTGCATATTTGTATACGATTATAGCTTAACTACTTTATTTCTACCTTATTGCTGATAGAAATACTTTGGATCTACAATATAGTCACTCGTGTAATTTATTTAAACTTTCCAGAAATTTGAATGCCAGTATGGAAGTTACAGAATGTTTACTGCACTATTGTATTAAAATAAAAGTTTATTCCATGGGGAGCGACAACAAATCCTTTCATATCTATACCTAATTCGTTATCAATGATCACTACAGATGGCATTGTCCTCGAGTACTTGTTTTACTTTTTGTATTTACGTTATTGCAATAAACGTTTTGCAGTTCAAGTGCACGATGCGAAAATGAAATTTTTGATATTTACTAATACGAATATCAATAGATTAAAGCTAGCAATTCCATGAAATTAGTTCCTTTTTGTATTTCATACCACTGAAGTACTGAGTACTCTTCATCAACCCTCCCGTTAGAAATCGTTAATTTAATCATTTGGAAACGATTTTTGGACGATCAAGGGCTTACTGCACATATGAAATAATGTCACTTTCCCAAATGCATACGTGTATTGCAGACAGCCACATTTATTTTCATTCGACTCCCTTGCACACTATGTTTTTATAAGACTGCATATTACTCGTAAACTCAAATTGAGACAGAAAGAAATGAAAGCAGGAGAACGGACAATGTGTTCTATGCATATCGTACAAAGTAAAAAGAGCGAAGGAAAATACAGATGAAATCGCAGCCATTACATTCGTATCAGACACTGCGTTGCAAAATATTTCAGCAACGCACGTATGCATGTAACAATCGATATCTCTTCGCGTAAAAATAAGCCAGTAATCCCAAGAAAACGAAATCAATGAACCTATTAAAACCCGTCATCGCCTCGTTTGCAAAATCGAAAACAAAAAAATCCAAATATATTTCAAAGAAGCGGCCACACCGAAACATTGAACATTCTGAAAGCAACGATCAACGAGCACACGAAAACTCATTCCAATTCCCATTCGATTTCCTTCATTCCGATCCCCTACCCCTTTGTCCTTATATGTATAGCGAAAAACCCGATTGAACAGGGTTCCTCGAATGTACACACCTAGATAAAACCGAAAGCCACAGCTTAATCACTAGGGGCAAATGCAAATGACCGTAAAGTGACAGGAACCTACCCTTTCAGCTCGTGACCCATATAGCTTTTTTTTATCGTTCCTGTTGCGACGTTCCACGCTTATCAACAACTCGGCTCGTAGTGCACACATGCAAGCGGCTCGCGAAACTGGCGGCCGCCAGGGGTGTAAAACAGCGGCGAACAAGGAGCAGGAGGAAAAAAATACTGTGGTGTAAAGCGAGAAAAAGAGGACAAGGGGGTACGTGTGGGCATGCATCGTGCTTGGTCGGCAGGGGGTGGCGGTACGGGGTACACAGATGCCCCGTTAACTATCCTTTGAGTCTCGTTGGTGGAACATTTCACCCGTGCAATGTCTCACTCGGTCCATGGGGCTGTGACAGTGTATGGTCGAGGTACGATGGCAGATATGCTCGGTTGCTTCGTAAAAAGGCATTTTCACAGCTCTGCTGGCACTCAAAATGGGCAGACTCCGCCTCTTGGGTCCGTGTAAGCATCGTGTAACGCCATACCTGATTACACATAGTGATCATTGAGCCGAGCTTATCCCCCGTATGCTTCGATAAGTCGTTAAGAACGCACCTCGTTGAGCTCCAACCTCCGTGCTAACTGGATTGTCCAGCCTTCCGTGATATATGTCCATGTATTATTAGTCTCGTGGACCTGGCGCTTCATTTTCAATTGGCGGGTGCTCCCCTAAGCATTGTTTATTATTATATTAACTGGCCGCGATGAGAGGGACCTATACAGGCTAATGATAATGTTCAATCCCCTAATGTAGATGCAATTATTCTGGCTGACGGATGGGCTGTGCTTTATGTAACTCCTCTTTCGACGAGATATTGGAAGTAAAGAGGAGATTGACGAATTGGGGCAGAATTAATATATTGAAAGATTAAATCGTTGGGAAGGCTTGAAGGTAAATATTGTTTACTTTTTTAACGCTATTAACGCTTTTATTAACGCTCGATTTAGTAGGTAGTTTAAACGACTGGTTGTGGTATATTAAAGTGTACCTCATGTACTTACATCTCACAAAACTATGGAGGTTCATGAACAGGGAACTTATAATATTGATCATGTGTGTATTGTAGGAAACACCATAATGTCTTGAGTTTAAAGAAGGAATTTGTATGTAATAGGAACGCTTGAGGTCAGTTCTTTTGGTTAATTTGTTGTTAAATTGCGATTAGAGTGTGGGATTGGAAGTTTTAATAAAATCAAGCCGGTGTAAGTGTAATGTAATGGACGCGGAACGGTTATATTTATTCAAAGACTTCTACACTATCTTATACTACGCTATACTACACTGTTGGAACTACTCTGTTGCCGATCTACACTGCTACGCTGTTCCAACCACACTATGTTCATTCATACATTCGCACATCCATTCGTCCTTCGTCTTACTCGTCTCTCTCTCTCTCTCTCTCTCTCTCTCTCTCTCTCTCTCTCTCTCTCTCTCTCTCTCATTCTTGTCCTTAAAATATAAGAAGGTGAGGGCACGGTTCTGCAGGCCATCACTGCTCGCCTGCAGACCAGCTGTGTCCCAGGTAGCAAGTCATAAACGCCCTGTACCTGGGCGTCGGGCGCTTCGCAATCCTACAAGAGGAAGTTACAGGGCATGTAATATCATTTTTAATGTTTACAATTTTTATTGCTATTATTCTAATACCAAGACCAAGAAATTTTATGCATCGCTAATAGATGTGATATCTCTGGTGAAAATATTGCGTGGTATCTCTTATTTTAATGTTGGAAACATTTTTTTGAAACGAATTCAATGAAATAAAGTGTTATTTGAAAGTAACGCTCGGTATTTGTTGTCACCTATTCGATAAATCACTGGAATCACTGAAAAAAACCATTTAAGTATTCAAATTTTGTATCTCATGGGAAACACATAAACACATTATGTTTCGATGTCCCCCCATATGTGGCTAGAAACCCCCTAAATAACACAATATTTCTTACAACCACTGAATATTGCATTTCTATGGACAGTGTGTTCCTTTTGTCAACGCTTAAATATACGCTTAAATATCATATAAATTAAAAGAATATAAGCGTTTAAATATACAACTGAGTTACGTTATACGACAGTGTTGCAAGTGTAAACAGAGCTGGTATATTTTGATTTTTGAATTATAAAGCCTTGAGAAATTCCATTCGTAGTAATTTTAATAATAATAGTAACTATGGATATAAAATCTGTCTTCGATACGCGACGCTTTAGAAACGTTTGTCACGTTGCATTCAAGGATTCAAGTGTCTAGTACTAACTAGGGTAGATAATATCGACCATTTTGCGCTTCGACTCAATAATATTCACACATATTCGATGCAACAACGTGGCGTTATTGCATTCGTAACGATATTGTGCTGCATCTAACAAGCTGCCGGACTGTCAAATGTCTAACCAGATTTATGACACGGGACAAAGCAACGTTGGAATTACAGTAATTTCGACTGTCATAAATCAGAAGCGGTGAAGACAATGTATTGGTAATAGTTAAATTCGATGTTGGGCTGAACATCAGGGAAAGTGACATTATAGAGTTTCAGTTATAGACGGCTTTACAAAGACAAATGCGATAGTTGACAAACGAAATGATGAACGATAATTATTTATTGATTCGATGTTATTTGTACCTATCAATGTGTGCTTATTGAAAATGTAACTACACTCGTTTTCTGAACGCGTCATCTTCATTGTTTTATTAATCGTATGCATATGCTATAATAGGCAATATTTGTACGAGAGTAATTAGATTTAAACTATTCTGTTTTTGCCACTCACATTACGTACAATGTGTCGTCGTTTCATCCATTTATGTAATATTGAATTAAATTACTTAGGTGCAGCGAAGGTACAAATCTTTAGCATCTTCGTTTTTGGTTTCATGCGCTTATTCAGTTGTTCCGTGATAATCTAAAGCGCATAAGGTAAGAATAAGGTAAGGTAAGGCACACGTTTTGCGCGTAAAAATTATTGTTTTAACGTTTAAAATTTTTTAATTTAGTGACAATGAAATGGCGAATGACGAGCATCCTAGGCACTGCATGCTTTATGAATTCCAGTTGGTGAGAAAAGCAACGAATACTGTGAAAAATATTCGTAGTGCGCTTGGTGAAGGTGCTGTTGACGATCGAAAATCTAAAAGGTGGTCCAACAAATTTAGTGAGGGAAACGTGCATCTGGTGGAACTTTAAAGACGTAATTCATTTGGACTTTATCAAGTTTCAAGGCAATAGAACAATGAAGATTCTTCTGTCTTCATTTAAAACATCCAGAGTTTTGTACTAGCGGACTTAAAAACCTACCAAAACGTTGGAAGGAAGTAGTCGAAAATAGTAGCACTTAGAATATAGATTAATTTTTATTCATCCCTCAAATAAATAGTTTGAAAAGTACAGAAAAAAAAGTTATAAAAGTAACTGAAAAGCCATCGAAAAAAGCAAAGGGGAGCGACTGAATCAGTTATTATTGCCAAATATATTTAAAACAATTGCTTCAATTTACAAATTCAATTAATAACAACTTATCAAGCCGTATGCAAATGTCATTGACAAACAAAACCTACACCATCTGTACTATTCTAATAGTATACTACAGAGTTTCGAGTTACTGGATAAACACACACAGGTGTACAACTGAGGTACGTTATACGACAGTGTTGCAAGTGTAAACAGAGCAAGCCATTCAACGTTAAATTGTTCACCGTTCGATACTACAGCGTAATATTGCAAAATTTATTGCATATGTACTCGAATGAAAGGGCTACGGAGAGACCTTACAACTTCGTGAGTAGTATGTGTTGAGATGCTCGAAGGTGTATATGTATACATATACAATAATGGAAACTGTAATTCCATGATTATTGTACGCAGTACTACAATACCAATTAATTAGTAAACAGTTAATATTGTACATTTATTAGCGTAAATAATTATGTGTAACGAGAAGTTGGTATGTATTGGCATCTAAAAGGAACAGTATTAGAAAATTTATTCTATATGTATGTACATATATGCGTATTATTGTCGATGGAATATTAAATGTAAGATAATCGAATGAGAGGATAGTAGTCTCTCTCTCTTGATTAGGTATTACTTATTACAATGATTTTGTAGGCGTGTATGTGTTAAAACGTGTTCTGTTTATTAAAACTGTGCTCTCTCGACCGTAGTCTGTACAAGAATGCCTTTCCTTGGCAAAAGCGTCGGTCGTGAGGACGCCTACGTCACTTTTGCCATTTTTAACCATTTTAGGGTTCGTCCCAAATGAAAGCTAAGCTAAACAAAGACAGCGTGCATCTTCAAAATGCACATGGCCCGCCTCGGCCGTTCCTGTACCTCGAATATTCTAACATAATGGTAACTCAAATAGAATTCGTACAACATAGACTTATAAAGATTGCCAGTTTTAAATAACTGTAATATAGATTATAAATTTATCATAAGCGACAGCAGTTGTTTTTATTATATTTTGGCAAATCTGATAATGTAGACTAAAGAAATCCCCCTGCCCTTACAATTAATGCAACCCCTTTGAATGTATCTCATGCGCATTTTATTTTAATCTGTGGATCCCTATTTTTAAATAGCGTTCTTGTTGATTATATAAATTTGGAAAGCACAGAAAAATTCATGCCCTTTCGTTTATTAGTGAAGTTATTTATCACAGGCCATGTTACGAGCGCAAATACAATTTTCAGAAATATAAATATGTAAGCATATCTTATTTTCACTAGATTATTTAAATTAACGATTTCACAGTAAAGAAAAGAAAAACGAAGTGCATAAACGGATACAAATTAAAAAATCAATAAATCTTAAAATTATCATTCTTAAATATTTTTTTGTAAATATTAAGTATCGTAATATGTGTAGATGTAAAGTAGTTATGGTATATTGCCGAAAGAAACTTGAGAGTATGAAGTTACACGCGTATGTGTATCAAATCAAACGTTCGAAAGCAACTATGAAATAAAATATTTTAAATGTCAATAAAATAACAAATCCAAATTACAAATTAAAGAAGTTCTGCACCTGAATATGTTTGTTTGATTACTAATGTCTGTGTGTGGCATGCAGTTACATATAACGTATATTTCACCTGCAATATGTAAAGAGGACCAAAATATATTTTAGCATAACTATTATTAAGTAATTAATTCAAACAAAAAATACAAAATTGAAAACTGTTAAACGTATCAACTTGTCCCGGTCTCCCCTGCACACTCAATATTACGCAGAAAATATGGCTTACCGTATTTCCACATACTTATTATACGAATACCTTTATTCTCAGGCAACTTACAATTATGCAGTCATTTATTGTCACTGCGGTGATATTTCTGCGATTAAATGCTTGTACTGTAAAACTTTCGAACGGAACTACACAATAACAGCAATCATAATATTGTTACCAATGAAACTTACTTTCTTAGCTCGCTGCATTTCAATGAAATACGAATATCTATATTAATATGATATACTCACTGTATCCATTGTGCATAGTGTACACTTCGCAAGCAGCATATCTTATCTAATACAATACGAAATAACGTAATCGGTCAATTTAATTAGACTTCGGTGCAATATTCACCAAGTATGAACCATTGCCGTCGTCAACTATACGTATGCACGAGCAACTCGTGTATTCCATTACCGGGGCCATAGAGTCATTCCGGGAAACCTTTTCACGATTTATCGTTCACATTCGAATAGAAGTGCACATTGTAGATGAAGATAACCTTGTCCGATATGAGAGCTGTATGTACGCCTTGCAATGTACAGGGCAAGTTGATACTCGAACGGCCGCATAAATGCGAGCTAAACTGAACGCCGTGATATAACCGAGGGAAAAATAACTTTGTTAAACCGAATTATAGATATGTAATGGTTCATTTAGCGCGGCTTCAAAAAGTAGGACGCGATTAAAGAATAATTTGTGTGTTTGGACAATAGAACAGTCGAATCGCTGAATGCTCGGATAACACAGCGTTTGAACAAAGGGTGTCCGATTGCTAAAGATTCTACCATACAAAAAATGGTGGCAGAATCGTACAATAATAGATATACTATAGCCATTTTTATAAACCACTCATTTTTCGGGCATTTCCGATAATCTGGCAAATAATTGTATTGAACAAAAGTTGGTCTGCGAACCTGACTTATTTGACGAATAAATGTATACTTAGATTAATCAATTATGCGCTTAAAACAGTTAGAATAGTATTAACCATCTGACCAACCAATTGACGACTTTTGGATATTAACTTCTATGTATCCATCTTTTTTTCGATGATGCGAAAGTGTGTAAATATAATAAGTACCAATAATAGTGTATATCCTTGAAATGTCTGAGCAAAGTGATCACTCTTCTGTGCACTGACATATTGCCAAAGATTAGACACACTGTCTTATACAATACGGATTCACGAACGAAAATGTAATAACGCCTTTGGTAAAAGTATTGCGACCCGTTTCACGGTTCTTAGTAAAAAACTGAAATTATGTAAGTGCATATGAAAGTGTTAATGGTAATATGGAAAGTTGTGTACGGTTAGTAAATATTTATGCACTTAAGCATAAAACATCACTTATACGCGGGGATTATCTGCTATTGTTTATATTTAATGTTGCAGATATTAATAGGAATTTTTACTGCGGCGCAACATAATGTTCCATGGACTATGATTTCCATGTAATATCCAATTGTAATAATTAATAGTAGGATGGAATTTATTCTACTGACAGTTATTACGATAACGTTATTCGCTGATCTCTATGCTCTGTTGAAATTTCAGGTAGGAACTATGCAATAATTCTGTGATGGAACATACATATAGTTGCAGCAATATTTATAAATTATTCTAAAAGTAAAATGAAGTGTTCGGTTTCGACGCTATCAAACTGTATATCTGACTTGAATTTTAGAATTTGTAACGTTCAATTGTAAAATGCGGAATTAAAATAGAAACCAAATATTTTTTTTTGATTTATTTATTTATGGTCGCATCGGCTTGTGGTGTCATTAGCGACCAAGTTTGTTGAACATTAAATCTTGCACAATGCATGGTTGTTTACAGACTGTACATATGTGCATACATGTTTTGTTAGTAGTTAGACAGAATGATTACAGATTGATAGTCTGGTTACTCTTTCGTACATCGGTAGTTAACATTTTTTTTAATAGGTCTATTTGTTCCAAGAAATTGATTATATTTTTTTTGTCTTTATTATCATTTAGGTTGATTTTAATATCTGGGGGAAGTTTTAATCTTTCTCGTAACGTCTTTGTGGAGGGGCATTCCTGCATTATAGATTCAATGAACAGATATCAATAAAACATATTGATATCTGTTCATTGAATCTATAGCACAGTGGTGGGTCCGTTTTTAGTAGTAAATGGTCATGAGTCAATTTGGAGTGTCCTATTCTTAATCTTGTTAGTACGATTTAGAAACCTAATATTATTATGCTGTTTTAAATGCTTATTCTTATTAGCTATGCAACTCTAAGTTTTAATTTCTTGGGTATTTTAAAAATTTCGGTGGCAAATATTTATCCACCTATTTATTAAGGGGAAATAGACGTTTAAATGGACTTAATCTTGAAAAATGTATGTTTGAACCGATAATAATTTATATTCCACACGCTTGACCTGGATACTTCCATTTCAGGTATTTCTGACCTTCCCGAAATACTGTCACTTGCCCTGTTTCTCATTCTAAGAGTAAGTTTTGTCTTACTGATCCAATTATTAACTTTTATTTTTCATGCGATTACTGTTTTATATTTATATAGTACCGATGTTTATATTACTTTGCAATAATTTGAATATTTTTGTATTAAAATAGTAACATGTTTTATTAATATTAAATCCGACTTTAGAGTACAAGCCTTTTCCAAAATGTGAGAATTAAAAGCAACATATTGAAATTAATTCCTAGTGGTATATAATTTACAACTTCATGTAGTGTACTGTTAACTTATTACAAAGTGTCAAGAGTCAAGGGAATGAAATCAGGGGATTGAGGTTGAATGTCGAGATTTCATGGTAGCCTATATTTTGTGCAGCAAAATTTGATCCAACTTGGTCAACGGATTTAGAAGTTAATACAGACACGTTCTGTTTGATATACACCCACATAAAACTGTTAATAAGGCGAATGTTTATACTTTGGCTAACAAGAGATCAGAGTGATGATTATAATATTGTGAACAATATAAATAAATTGTGCTTGGAAATGCAATAATGCAATGCGATGATAATATTTATAGTCCAATGTTCCTATTGTAATCGAAATATTTGTAATCTGTTCGTGAAATAATAAATGAAACTCGTTCGAAACCCAAATTCTGTGCCGAATATTTGGCGAGTTATCGAGGTCGTTGTATAAAAATATTTATAACCCAGCTGGCAGATAAGTTAATTTGGGTTTGACGAATAATAAATGGAACGAAGCACCTAAGGCTGTGTTTAATTCTCATTGAATTGCTAGTGCGAAACATTCATATGTATAGGCAAGTGTAAGAGATTTGCACTTTTGACCTGGAGCCACATTCTTCGCATAGTAGTTTTTCCTGAAGCAACAAGATAAGCATTTCCTAAAAAAGCAACAACATTAAAAAAGGAAAAGTAATTTGATAAGAAAATTGCTTCTACACTGTACATACATTATAGAACAAGTTTAGGAACACGACATTATAATTATAGATTAAATTAGATCTAATATGATTTCAGTTCAGGGTAGATCTGTTAATGAATGAATTATTTTTCCTAAAAAAAAAAGAAAACAAATTTCTTTTAAAATGACTAAATATAATATTATTTTAATAAATTAGTGCATTAAATATGAAACTTACATACAATATACATATTAATTAGTTACATAGATGATAATTATATATCAATTGTTAATGACAACTGGGCTGCATAATTATTATTAATTTGTCGAAAGCTTGTTTGGGGTTGCTTAATATTTCAATGTATCGTGACAATTAGAATCTTATTAATAGTATTTCTGTCTTCGATAACGTTCTAAGATAATTGATATTAAATATAAAAAGGTTGTACACTTATTATAGTAAAAGGAACTTTCTCCCCTAACTGAAACACTGTTGTTGTACCGTAAGTCATGGTGTTAAGTTCGTACGCTCGAATTGGTACTGGTCGCCACAAGATTGTTAGGGTGGACGTGACCGACCGTCGCAAAGGAATATCTGGAGTGTGTATCCTAGACGAGTGACAACAAATGAGAAACAGAATGAGAGAAAAAGGGGCAAAGACTCTTTGCCAAACAGTGAAAGAATATACAGGATGGCCGCTAACTCAGGGAACATCGGGAAATGGGTCGTAGCTGGGGTGGATCTAATCAACTTTTTCCTTGACCAAAATGTGGTTTGCAGCTTCGTTTTTGAGTTATTAACGATAAACACTGACCAATGAGAGCGGCCGCAGAGCGCGCTCTCCAACACGCGACTCTCAATTGCGCTCGATCGCCGTGTCAATGCGTTGGTTCGCGACCACGACAGAGGGCAATTAATAATAACCCAAACACGAAGCTGCAAACGACATTTTGGACAAGGAAAAAGTTGTTTAGATACACCCTAGCTACACCCATTTCCCGATGTTCCCTGAGTTAGCGGCCACCCTGTATAGAGTCGATGATGCGTGCACGAGACAGAATCGTTTGGAGAATAGGAGAGAAACGCTTGGAGAATAGAGTTGAATTGAGAGGAGCGTTTTAAGTACCGCGTGAGAGTCGTTGTCTTTGAGAAAGTTACCGTGTGTCGACATTGCATAATTTACTAATAAAGTTAGTTAACAGTTAAAGGAAACTGAAGTCTTACCACCTTACCCGTCCTTTATTTCAATCACGCGAGGTTTACAGAAAATAATTTCTACCCATCCGAGTTGCGTCTTCTGTAGAATCGGATAACACGATCCTAAGCTACATTGGCCGGCGCAAAGTAGGTTCCACAACAATTCGCCGTTGTTGGATTCAGGGGTAAACGAAATCGTGTCAACAATTAATTTTGCAAAGGGGTTTTTATATAAGAATACCGTGACGAGTTGCGCGACAGAGTGATGGTAGGCGTCGCGGCCCTTTCCCAGTATTTGCTGTTTTTATGTTCCTCTTACTTCTTTGACGGATGGGCCCCGATTCCACAGTAATGTGCCGTGCCACCTTTATTTTGTATACTTTCAATTAAACGCCGTGACATCGATTTATACAAATTTTTAATTTGCTCTTGATTCAATTTCGCCTATTGCTCTTCAATACAAGCTTTCAACTCTTCCACCGCAAAAAACTGCATCTCGTATTCTATATCCACCACGGTCTAACATTCCCCAGGTGTTTTCTATTATATGTATTTAAGTCCGGGTACTGTGCAGTCTACGGCAAAATCTTTATATCTGCTATGGTCCTGAAAAAATTATTCTACACGTTTTGCCGTATGTACACGGGCATTGTCATGCTGGAAAATGTAATTTCCAGAATCAATAGTGCTGGCTTGTTGTGTTAACAGCTCTTCTAATATTTCGATGCACTTAGCAGCATTCATGGTGGTTGCAACAAATTATATATCGTTTCTCGCGTGATACCGTACTGCAGCCCTGTCTTGATGCCGTCGCCACCCATTTGCCTCCTCGACAAATGCAATTCTTCCTTCTGCAAGTCGTGGAAATAGTACGAAAGACCATCCGATCCGTCCAAATTGAAGCACTCTCGTCAGAAAAAACAACATTTCTTCATTTCTATTTCCATTGCACATGTTTCTCGGCAAAAGCTTCCGTGGCTACTTTGTGCCGAATTGTAAGTGGCGGCTTTTTTTGGCAATTTACGTCTTTTTTAAGTGCTTTGGTTGTTTAATAATACGTTGCACGGTACGAACATTGGCGTGCACACCAGCTTCCTTTGAAACTTCCCGTGCTGTCATGCAGGAGTTCGACGCTACTCTGAGAATAGCCCATCGTTTTCGCATTTAGTTGTCGCCTTTCTACGCCCACCAGGATTTGTTCTGTCGCTGACGATAGCGATAGTATTTTGTCATTAAAGGCTGGCTTTCTGTGTGATCTTGCGTATGAAAGAATCTGCAATTTAAACAATTTCATATCCCTAATTTAATTTAATTTAATTGTTTAAGGCCGCATACACCTTTGTGGTTATTAGCGACCACTGTCCTTACCTTGGTTTTTTCTTTGTTGTAAATTTCGGGGGGGTGCTTTGTACCGATGCCCCAAGTACACAAGAAAAAGACTCAAGCACAATATTCCCAATAAAGTTCGCAACCTGCTTAACAGTCCACATCAGTGCATAAATGCAATAAATTTTCTAAAAGACATTGAATTGCATAACTCTATATAGCCACCTAATTTCATATCCTTGTTATTCTTTAGATATATGTATATGTATATTACATTCCATCAGTATTGATAACTATCGATGGTCGATGATACAACTATCGGAAACTGTCGCTAGTGCTGACTATCGATATTTTTTTGATCACAACTCTGCGGTAACTAACTTCGCCTCCGTTGTCGAACAAAGCCGTGATCGGTTATGAAAAGCAAGCAAAGGTTCTGACGCAATCGAAACCGTCGCATTTGGCGACGAAAATATATAAGTTCTCCACTAGTAGTCCAATTTTTAATTAGCGAATTTTTAAATATTAACGAAAGTTCTTCCTTATCTTCTTCTTGGTCTTCTTCGTTTTTGCGTAAATTGTAAAAAATTGCCAGCATGTGACAAATGTGGTTTGAAGTGTACGAAATAAACACGGCGGAAAATATCTCTTCCCGAGATCAAGAGCCAATTATGTACTGCTTTTTTTTCTACTAGTTTCATACCGATGTCTTGAATGAAAGTGTGGTGATTAGACACCCTGGATCTACGTTTCTCCATAATCGTTTAAAAAGACTTTGTAATAACTATTTTAGAACTTCTTTTATACATTATATGAATTCACAAAAATGTTCATTACTACTGGTTCAAAGTTATTTATTAAATTAAAGACTCATACTCTCAATTTATTATATTCATTCAGGTTCAATTAAAGATTGTAGTAAATATTATTTAGATAGAAAGTTAATAGTTTTAAAAATATGGGTAATCAAATCAAATAATCTTAATCTGAATTGATTATATTGACATAAATTTAATTCAAGATCACAGTAATAATCTCCACTTGCTACTTTAATAGTTTTAACAGCTTCAGTGGCTCTCGTGTTATTCATTCTCGAATAAGAAGCAGGTATTAGGATATTAAAATTAGTTTGCAAATTTAGAAATTTTGATCACCTCAACGAAAATTTACTTCACTAATCTACTTATTAATCGCCACTTATTATCTACGATTAAAAATAAATAAACCGGCGAGTACAGCAAACCCACTCGAAGTCATTTCTTGAGTAGCAATCAAGGGAAGATTGATCCACCCCCTTAACGCCCTCTGTGCTTGAGCTCGTATCGCGTAGTTGCGTGATTCCTGCAAATTTGGGTGAAGCAAGACGAATGCACTATGACTTCACCCGATTTAATATCAGGTTGGCGCGCAAGAAACCTCATTTTCCAAAGTTCAACCCTGTCGCTGGTAACGGCGCGGCGTTTACCCTATCGCCACTAAAATTTTGTTTCTGTATATGATCACGCACAGATGTTATCAAAATTCATATCCAGGTGTATTCAATTTTACCGATGACAATTAGATTTTGAATCGCTGCAAGATAAGTTGAATTGAAAAGTTAATAAATTGTGTAATACGACAGTAATACATAGGTCTACATTTGCTACTGCGCTATAACAAAATAGTTACACGGACCAAACCACGAATTAAATTATATTTGGCTGTTAGTTATTGTGGAATCTGTATACAAGGGAGCGTTTGGTGTATTACATATGTATTTGACGTTAGGGGATTGTTAAATTAAAGTAAAAGGTTATTATCTGTTGTCGCGAATAACGAGGATATTCAACTCCTTTGCACAGGCCTGACATTTAAAAACACTGCGAACACTGATGAAAGTGGGAGTGTTAAATTTCGAGAAAACTACGGAAATTTCAGGACACATGAGAATGTATGAGTTTTTAATTTCTTAAATTCACCGAGATTTGAATTTTAAAAATCAACTAAGGAAAGGAAATGAAGGAATGCTGCGATTATATTTTAAGACAGAAGTACTGAAATTTGTAAATGATAAAAACCAGAAAAATTATTTGGACAAAACTGGAAAACTGAAGGAATTGGGCAATTTATTGTGCTTCGATGAAACCACACAAAAAGTGTTTGTTGTGCTCGAAAACAAAAGTGATTAAAAATGTTATTAATTAGAATACAAAATTTAGCAGCATTTTCGGTTACTGATGATTGTTTATTACATATAAATGACACATACAATAAGGATATAGATTATTCCGTGATTAAAGTGCTATAAAAGTATAATAGCATATCAGTGATTTTTGATTCCCAGCATTCGTGATTTCAAACAATGTAGAATATTGAGACTAGTTAATTGTTGAAAAAACAGTATACACTTGCGTGGAAATAACTTTGTTTAAATACATCAGCCGCACAGGAACCAAACGAACTCTATCGAAAAAAAAAGTATTGGTTGACATGGAATCACTATTTTACAAAATTTCGTGAAAAATATAAACAGAAGTAAATATTGTAAAATGTATTACCAATTACCGAAAGCCATCGTATTTATGTGAAAACGTACAAATTATTTTTGAAGCGGGTTTGGGAAGAGAAATATCGAAAAGTAACTCACATCGAATTTAACTTCCTGAACCTCTCTTAAACGCGAATTTGCTACTTCAAAATCGACAAGGACCACGACGAATGTTTTCTTCAGTGTAAAAGCTTTGAAGCGAAGTCGTTATGCTTCCATATATTGGAAAGCATAACATTTTAGATGCTCTTGAAACTGTTTCATTCCATGCAACAAACTTTCACGTTGCTACGTCAAATCAGATTTAATGCCTTGCAAAGACAGCGCAGGCTACTTGATTCGTCGCATCGACGACAGACAAAGATGTGTACATAACTCTCTGTGTACATAACGTGCTATAGATTTTAAGTGCACTCTGTCTTGTCAGACGGTCACAGCGGTCTGGGAGCCTCGAAAGAGTGGCCAAAATTACTATCATCTATCAAAAATTACTGTTAAGTTAACAGTGTTAACTAATCTTCAACGTTTGTTGCTACTAAAGCTACTTTACATTTATATTTTTTCGTTTATATTAACAAAGCACAACTACTCTACAACAACAAAATGAACTTTCGTACTGGAAATTATTTTGAACAGAAATCACTTTTTAAAATAAAACTCTGTTAATTACACATTTTGTATCATATATGAAAAGGCAATTTATGAAATTTTTTTACAAGGTATTTGTTAAAATCTGTATAAAAATGAAAGTGTGCAGAGAGAGCCTCTAAAACGTATATATTTTCTTTCTTTAATGACTAAATTTTCATGTACGAAAACTCTCATGTGTAGCTTATGTAAGCATTTTTTGAAAACCCTTCGAAAAGTTTAAATTGTTATAAACATTGCACTATCTGAACATGGATTAAAATATGCTTATAACAGTATTGAATACCTGACATACGCCTGCTGACATGTCTAAAACCATCATTTAAATCTGTATTCTGATATTCTATAATGAGTATCTGAAATGTTTAATATCATTTTGAATTTTACGATTTTGTCTGCACAATGCTACATTCCATCACAGAATTATCTGACACGAATAATATTTAGGATTTTTAAGCTTTGAAAGGTTGCAACTTTACAGGAAAAAGAATTTGGTTTAAATATTAAACTAGAAAAATTGAATTTTGGCTACGACTTGCCGTTTTTTGGGGCCAGTGTGTGCCGTATAGAATGCTATATAGGGTGCTTACCTTATTAAATCTCAGGGTTTTTATCATAAATACTAGGTTTATGAGAGAAACAGCAGAATATCAAATTGTACTATTACACTTTCCCTGCTCGATATGCTGCACAGTGGGGTATTTGCACCGAAAAGCTGGCCCAACAATATTTTAACTAATTAATCAATACATTTTGAAGTACCGTAGCATTTTATTGCATTTTGTGATAGTACAATATATTTTTAATATTTTGAAGACTAACAAATACTTTTTTTTGTTAAAAAATGGTTTATTTAAAATAATGTATTTTTTGTCAATCGCACGTGAGATTAATCGGACTAACTAGGAAGGTATATGGCTCCAGTTATATTAAAACTTGTTTTTATTGGACAAAATCTCGAAAATTAACTGTCAAAATACAACTCTTCACAATCAGTCAGGTCCAGGCGCTTTCCACCTTGCATCGTTCGTTCACAAATACATTCCTTTCACACTTCTAAGATTCTTGCCTCAAATATTCTTTAATCATACTACGGTTGTTCTGGTGCAAACATGTCTCAATCACACTCGAATTCATCCCAAATATTCTCTCTGAACTTTTATTCTCACAATAATTACATAGATTATAATATAAATTTAAATATCTATCGATTCTGTTGATGATAATAATTACCACTAACATTCATTATTTTTACAATACCGACGCTTCTGATAACGCTACACTAGTTAGTTTTCAGAATCAACGTCAGAACCGTAAGAATTGCCAGAATAAGTGCAAGTCATAGGAAGTAGCATAGCAAGAGTTTCGCTAGGAAACCCATCTTTTTTCTCTAGGAAGTTTTTGTAGGCTGGTTATGAGTGGATCCGAACTGATTAATAATAAAAAAAGAAGTATTAAAAAGGTATTAAGAAGTTAATTTTAATATATCTGTCCAATAGACGACGGAGTGTCATTAAGATTTCATACCATTTGTGATAAACTGTATAAAAATATATACTTACGGCACCTAAATCTTTAACAATCATATAAAGCAGTATCTAAGCAATAAAATAACCAAAAATCAAAGAGGTCTTTTGGGGTATAAAAAAGTATGTAATTGAATATTACATATTTGGTTTTCCGGAAAAAATTCTATTTTCGAAGTCTTATATTTTCAAAACTACAAAAGAAAGTAAATAAATAATGCTACAGAATAGCTTTACATACCTTCATCTGCGTCCTACATACATTTTTAATGCTTATCTTAAACATTACACTTGTAATTATCACTTCCAATTATCACCGTAAGGTATGTTTTTTGATATTTTCTACGAACCCGAAAACTGTTGACTTTCGAATCTCAATTTGTTGCGAAATACTGCGATTTACGCATAAAAAATGCAGTAGTTTACTTGTATACATACTTAGGAACATACGAGCAAAGTATTATTCATTTTAAACAAAAATAAAATTTTGATTTTTGGCCAGTTTTTCGAGGCAAATACCCCACGTGCGCTGTCTTGAATAAGTTTCCTTTATATTTTATGCACCAGTTGCTACACAATAACGACGAATTAACTTATTTTCTAAATTGAAAACGATGATTCTTTCCGCACTGTAAAACAACACGTATCAATCTCTTACAGTTTAGTCGGAAACGAAGTTTCGCGTTAAAATGTATAAATATTATATTCAAGATCAAAATAATTTCATCCAGTACCTTGAGTCATTTAATGCTAATATAATATATTTTTAATGAAGGTGGCAAGTGACCGATTGCAGCGAGACGAGTGTGCTACAAATCTGGGTATAGTGCAGTGGAAATTGCGGTGCGAATGCTACCTAACTTGCAGTAATTTTCTCTCACCCTGCAAGATTGTGCAGCATGTAACTTGTAACGAAATTCTAGGACATTCTATCCAGCTCGTGCTATGCTTATTATGTCGTTTACTAAGTAAGCTAGTCAGCTTCATGCATCGCTCGTTGCATCAGGGGAATGTTCATATGGTTTTCATGGAACTGTAAGTTATTGAATATCGTTGCATCATAAGCAGACAATACTGTAATTAGGTATACGTATAGTGCTTTGTAGAGAAATAATATTCCATTCAATTTTTCTACTGTACATTAACCTCGACTAACGAGTTCAATTGAGAGGTAGAAAAGATGGATAATCGAGAATTGGTGACAATAAGTGATGGAAAACTTATTCTATGTATAAATGCAATTGTTCCTTTATGCGAAATAAAAGTATTTGCTTAATGGCAGAATGTATCTATTCGTGGACTTCTCTAAGTCTTTTTTTATTAATTTAAATTTGTACTCATAAGTGCTGTGTTGTATTAACTTTTCAGTATCAGTAGAGCTTTTTGTGAAAGGTGATAGTACATTCGAAGAATTTGGATAATCGCGATCCTGCTGTGCACCAAGTTTATTAAGAAGATTATTATTGTGTAGAAAATAATATATTGCAAAACTATACTGGGACCGCCAGAAGTTTTCAGCCAATCAGTAATTTGAATGCATATATCTTCTGATATAAATTTAAATTAATAACATCCTTCTCACAAAAGACTTGGCACGTAAATAATTTATAAACTAATATAATAAGCTTTACTTATTCAATGAGTTATTATTTTTAAAAATCTTTTGTATCAACAATATAACAAAACTGCACAAATGATATGATCATCGAAATATACATTTCCCAAATTACTTGCATGGAACTAAGGAGCATCCCAAAAAAGGTGTTTACATTTTGATAGAAGCTTTTTGTTGTAGCTAAAGCAAAATTATTCGAGTTCAATGAGCAGTTTCAATATCGGCGTGGAACAGTAAGGCTGTATAGCCTTATACAATAAGTAATTGCGTGTTAAATATCCAAGGGTCAGTAGGGTGGTTATCTAATTATTTGTAGTTAGCTGTTACACAAATATCTGCCTAAAATTAAACGAGCTATGTTACGAAAGCTCAGCTTATCGTGTCCGCCCTTTTTGTACCATATTTTTTGTTCGAATGCTGTTGAAACATCCATTGACCACGGTATCCGAAACAATTAAAGTATAAAAGTTCCACCAACTTTGGTTGCAAAAAAAGGGGGGTTCGAAGTTCTACATCTGGCTGTCGTTGCCTCAGACAAAGTAATATTGGGTGTCCACGGATTAGTTCTGCTTTAAGCTTCAAAATGGCATGCATTATTCATAGTAATTTAATCATGAACGCCCAACAAAACGTTTTAAATGTCTCCTTTATAGAAGTTACAGGTCGCTACTGACTTGCCCCGAGCTTTTAAACTGGGCTAGAAAGATGTAAACGCGGCCAGCAAAACACGTAAAGCATTCGGAGAGATTGCAATTAGTAATCGCAGTTTCAAAACGTGCATAGATGGAGCGGTCAAAGCCGTGTCACCGTGAGGGGTCTACAGGCTAATTAAGAAAAGGTCCACTCTGACGGCAAATCGAGTCAGAAACGTAGGAAACCGCACTCGAAACTAGTGAAAAATTTGGAGATACATAGCTGAAACAGCAGCACGCGATCGCTCGGACATTCGTTCGCCACAGAATTGCATTCTATTAAAAGGAAAAAAAAATGAAAAAAGAACGCAATGTCAAACGGATACCTAATATGATCCACTGGCATGGGAAAGTAAACAAAAATATAGAGGCCATCGAGCGTACAAGGTTTTACGTAAAGGTTTTGAAGTATTTTAGATGCAAGTCAATAGTTTCAATAAAGTGGAACTCGATTTACCTGGATAAGTTAATGCTCAGTTTCTAATGTACGAACACTTAAACGTGTATTTCTATAATGAATTGAAAAGAAAATTGTATTATATTTTATTTCACTGTTTTTAAGTAGCCTGCACCTCAAACGGTTATTAACGATTATTATATTATACCTGCTATGTTACAATATCAGAAGTTATAATAAAAATGATAGATTGATTGGAACTGTACAATTAACTGTATTAACTATTATACATACATATATCAATTGATAAAGGTTGAAGGTTTTTCAGCACTGCAGACAAATTTCTGAATCAAGCATTTCTTTATGATAAGAATATTTGAACGTGATGCAGACAGTACGCACAAACGTGTTGGGCTTCAGTTTTCTGAATTTCAGTGCCTTTCATAGAAATTCACAAGTACGGGTAGACAGGGAAGAGAAACCGAGCCCCTATTATCGAAACTATTCGGGTATCAAAACCATCGTGTCCTCTGACAGGTTCAGATAAAAGGAGGCCTACTGTAATGAAGTGCCATTCTGTTCGAAGTATTATATTATACATATGAATGCGTGAGCATGAAAGAGTATAGATACCTAAATAATACTTACTCGATAGTATCGATTCTTTAGAATTATATCCTGGATGGGATCAGCATTGACAGTTTCACAATTCTATACGTTCTATACACAATTAAGCATTGGGGTATTTGTTTCTGTGCTGTAGGGAGACGTATTATTATTTATTTTGGTTCATATATTTTTAAGGGGACATTCATAAACCCGTTTGAGTATGTGCCTTGCATTAATTTCTTATATTGTATAAATAGATATGTAAATGTTTTCCAGTGTGGGATATTTTTACAATGGAAGAGAATTTAATGACTAATTAACCTACTTTCAAATACTGTAGATATATGTAGAGAATTGTAAAATTGTTAATATATAAGTGAAAGCCTTAGTGTTTGAGTAATTGTGCTTTAATTTAGTTAATCAATTAATTTAAATTTGAATATCTATATGAAATCATAAATAAAAAAGCTGTTAATATCTTTAAGCATTCGAATACAACTATAAGGGCACTGTTTGATGATATACGAAATATGTAGAGAATGTTTAAATACTTGATTCTGTTTGGGATAGTATTGATACATTCATTGATATCGTAATACAACCAATTGTTCAAGAGATTGCTACAGCTGAGATTTTTGTCTAGTAAAAAAGTAATGTTTATTAATACTGCACCATTAGCATACCGGAACAAGGCTGTTTCTTCAATGGAAAAAAATCTGTGTTTGTAGACTCGAGGAAGCTTTTGAAATCACTTTTTGCTGCAGTTTCATTATTAACTTTTCAGGTTCATTATTTTCAGATAACAGATTTTCAACCCCGCGGCTAACTGCACGTTCATTTATTGTAGTTTGTCTGAAAGTTGTATTTTAATTACGAGCAACTCCTACTGTGTTATTGCCAAAAAAGCTCATATCAGGAAAGTCCGCGCGTATGAAAATTTGATTCGATTTAGTGCATTGTTTATATTAAACAATGATACTAATTAGAAGGTGCATGTGACCTAAGGAATTCAAATAAAAAAAAGATGATAATAACTGTACCTGTGTACGCGTGTATTTGGATACACGCGAAACAAGGACGTCTAATTACAACATACACCTTCTTTCATAATTATTATTATTGTATATCTGAAAAATAGTAATATAAAAACAATTGCAAACGAAAGCGATAATAATACAACTATAATATTTTTTTAATTATTTTCAAGTTTCATACTTTGTTCTTGGTAAACAATATAAGTTTTTGAATACGTTGAGCCACTTTGAATTACATCATATTTCTGTCTCGAACCTTGCAAGTCTTTGCCCCAAAGCATCCACCTAAATCTAATTGTAAGTAAGTTGATAGTAAAGGGCACAGACAGGAAAATATGCTGTTCAAATAATAGAGCGTGTGGATAGTGGGTTTTTAAATATTGACGTTTCCACTGTAGCTTACCTTTCGTTACGTCTCGGATCTTCAAGATAAGTACAGTTGCACCTGGATCAATTGGCTAAATCGGAAGACAAGCAGGCTAAAATTGATATTTGAGAAAAAATGATCCACGGTAACTTTGGATCAAAATGTTGAAAAACTTTATACAAAGCAGGACTATCTTGTTTTTTAAATAATTTCAGTGTGAAGATACAACTGTAAATACATTATAGTAGACTCCCGTATAACGTGAGTTCTGACAACGCGAATTCCTATAACGCGCCAAAGATATACATAGCGGCTACTGTTTTCACATAACGCGATTCTTCGTACACCGCACTATCCAGGGTGCCCCGTAACTACCGTAACATCGGGAAATGGGGGGATGGTGAGGTTATTCTGAACAACTTTTATCGTCACCAAAATGTTGTTTGAAACTTCGTTTTTTAGTTATTAACCAAAAACACTGGCCAATAAGAGCGCTCGTACCTGTCTACTGCGCTCGGTCGTTTAGGGGGGCCTCGAGGGTATCCGAGGAAAGCGTGCGGCAAATGTTACATTGCCTTAAATTAAGGCGAATGTAGAATTATTCGTTGTTCATAAATAACGACCACAACCGTGCGCAATTGATTACAAAAATAACTAGTTTATTTCTTTTTAATGAATAACGATGTAACATTTTCCGTACACTTTCCGTATTATCCTCGTTGCCCCCGTACACGACCGAGCGCAGTAGAGAGGTACGGGCCTGAGCGCACGCTCTACGGGCGCTCTGATTGGTCAGTGTTTTTGATTAATAATTCAGAAACGAAGCTTCAAACAACATTTTGGTCAAAGAAAAAGTTGTTCAGAATCACCTCAGCTACCCTCCACTTCCCGATGTTGCGGTAGTACGGGACACCCTGTAGAATGAAATGCGGAAGTTCCTCTTCTTCTGTTGATTTTACATAAGATAAAAGAGTTGTGTTTACAGCAATATGTGATTTTTAAAAATTAGTATCATATACATATTATTTATTTTCTTTAAATTGCCTTACTTGATAGAACATAAGGCATAAAAGTTGATATAGCAATAATAATTCGAAGCAAATTACTTCGCAATATTCGTATTGTATGACAAAAATTCTTGTAGAGCATGATTTTCTATAACGCGAATTCATACAATGCGTAACGTATTAACCGCGTTACATGGGAGTCCACAGTACTTCCACAGTACTTCACGTTTCAATACGTTCCGAATCTTCGAAACAAGATAAGACATATTTGATTATTAATCGAATTGTGTGAAAATCATGAGAAAAATTTGGATCAATTCCCCTTACTATTGTTTGGACCAAGGGAGATGCATGACAACGCATATCCAGCGCGATTAGTAGTACGGATAAATATTACTCGACCTCGGTGAATCATCCGCAGTCACGTCGACGCTTACGTGCAGCCTACAAGTACTGAATATATTCGTTCGCAAGAAGTGAACGTACTTTGCATATTCAGTGCGACCGAGGGGGTAAGCAAAATAACTTTGCTATGCACTCCTTAGTTTCCATCTTTGATCTACTTTTTTGAGCATCTCCAGAATTTCGATAAATGCCATTTCGATCGTCGGAGTTAAATTTGGAATTTAAAGGGACGTAGAGAAGTTTGGTGTCATCAATTTCATTTGTGTACTCTTGTACAGTTAATTTATAGAGGGACGATTTACTTATTTAACATGTACAATAGTTATTTCGAAAGTTTCAGTAATAATTTGAGATATAATTAAGTAAAATTTGTTGTATTCTGTGCATATACATATCAATCTGTGTTAATGTCAAATATATTGAAAAAATGTTACTAATTGTAAGCGCCTCTAACTGTGGTATGTTTGTTCGTGCCATGTACATACATATGTATGTACTACCTACCTATATGTAGTACCTACTATTGTGATACTTTTTATTTATTATTTCGAATAATTCCATCCATATCCTTTTGTTGTTTAAAATTGTTTAACAAAAATTGAATTTACAATTTTTAAGTTTGATATGAACTGAGGAACTTTCAAGTTTGTACGCTTGCAGACTTTTCGAAGATCAAACTAGAACTATTGTACATATTGAACTACTGATTAATTACTTTTGATAAAGAAACTTTGTATACAGCGATGTAGATTATAAGTATGCACAGGTATTATAATATGCACGGTTATAAAAAAACGCGGAGATATTCAATCAATATGCAATTTATTCATACGCATACATAACTTTTGCATTTGAAACTCGTACTATTCACTTCAATACGTAATTTTCTTATCCAGTTTTGTCTCATTCTACGATACGTTGTAAGAAATAAAATGGAACCGAATATATATTCGCAAAAAGTAAAAAGTAATTACTCTTAACTATACGAGAAATGTACGTGTCCTATACACTTCCATATATGTATGTATATTTTCGACGTATTATAGTATAATATATATTATAAACCTTTTTAAAATCCTAATTTTGGACAGAACTATTTTAAGAATAATTTCCCTGCATCATTAACTCCTTCCATTTGGGTATTAATTAATTCAAACCTACTAAAAATATTTCACATAATTGATGTATATTTATATCTCAGTCTATTTTATTTTTATAAAGTCTGTAAATGCTAAAAGATTTAACAAACAGGACGTGTTAGTTGATGTTAAGACGGGGTTCCGTCGGCGTACTCTACGGGCCTGGTCAGCGATCGTCGTTTGTCCAGAATGGTTTCAGTTTGGACCGTTCGATCCGATCGCTCTCTTGCGTTCGTGATCGCGTTGCGTTAACATCGTGCGTGCATTTGTACTCTATTATTTAATAGTTGAAACTGTAAAAAAAGTAATTGTTGGATGAATTGAGAAAAGCCTGCAGGATTTTCAAGACTGGAGGAGACTTCCTGAAATTCTAATATTGTTCAAATTTTCTTTCAAACTATCAAGGATATTGTGCTGTTTTCTATCTCTTCTGTAGAAGTTATTTTTTGTAAACCTCACGTAGATTGTACGTGACAATCGGACAACGGATTGTTAACCGTTATATAACACTTATTTACTATTTTGTGAGCGTTACTAGTTGACCCTTTCTTTACGGTAGCATAAAGAATGAAAGTGTCCCCGACGTACAAATTTTTTTAATATCGAAGGGCTATATGTATAAACACTTAGGTACTCCGTCTAATTACCTAAGGTTTAATTTATATACATAGTTGAAATACTGATACACTGGTATACAGAGCGTGCACATAAATTTTTAGAAAACATTTGCTGATTATTTGACGACATCGTAGCGAAAGGGATAATATCATGCAAAAATACGAATATTTAAAAAGGCACACTGCAGAAGTATCAGAACTACGTATTGATATACAGCATTATTTGCGAAACATCGTGCATAATATGCCGTAAATTGAAACGTTTGGGCGTTTAGGCTATTGTTATGGGAACGTGAAAGCACTTAAAGTACTTCAAATGAAAAGGAGTTATTTTCCCGGCTGTATGGCAATGTGTGCCGGTGCTCCAAATACCGATGGAAAGGTTGAAAGGTTGCAAACAATAGCTGTATTTAAATAATGCTCATTCAACCTGCATTCAACCAATTTTGTTGCTAAACTAAACTGTCCTAAGGTTGTTAAATGAAATGTTTTTTACTCCATGGAATTATTTTATTAGAAAATTGTACGTATTTTCTTAAAAATGGCAAAATCGAAGTGACTTATTCATGTGTCTTTAAGAAATTTCGACTTTCAAGCTTATAGCAAACTACGTGGTGTTATGCACGTCAAACATAGCATTATACTATGTATTTAATGTATCCCTTGCTATTCTTGAATAATGAGCAGGGCAACCATCCTGTTGAATCCACATTATTTGGCGTGTATGCAATGGTAAATCATCTAAAAATGTCCATAGAGTGTTTGATAAAAAATGTGCATATTTTGGTCCGGTTAGTGTTCCTTCGATAAAGTATGGACCAATAAGTCTATCGCCGAGTATGCCCATCCAAACATTTACACTCCATCGATGTTGATTATCAATTTGTATAAACCAATGAGGATTTTCCGTTGACCAATAATGCACATTTCTTGAATTCATTGATCCAGTTTTCGTAAACGTTGCTTCGTCCGTGAACATTACATTGTTGAAAAAGTACTCTCTTTGAGAGAGAGCCCAATTACAAAATTGTACACGTTGATAATGGTCATTTGCGGGCAGTTCTTGAACCTTTGATACGTGATAAGGATGGTATTTGTGCCTTTTGAGTATTCGTAAAATGCTTTGGCGACTAATTCCAGCTTGTCTTTCCATTTCGCGAGAGCCAACGGATGGATTTAACGTGACTGCGGCCAACACTCCAATTTCGTTTGCTTCATTTGTTACTGATTTATTACGAATTGCCTTTTTGCGTGATAATTGCCCCTGTGGTGAAATTTTTTAAAAACATAATCAATGGTACAACGTGTAGGAGGATTTCGTTGAGGAAATCTATTGGCGTATAATCTTTCTGCATGTGTAGCACTTTTCCCAGCTTCAAAATAAATTGATAACATGTCCATCTTTTCTTCTTTAGAATACTTCATTATGAAATGATAATTCACCGTATCGCTGTATTCACCGTAACAGAGACTAAATTTCACAATAAGTAGAAGAGCACGAATTATCAACACAAAAAATTGCTTGATGCGCAAAGTTAATTATCTTAGGTCTGAACTGATTGACTGTAGGATTTATTCTAATTTGTCGGTGTAGTGTAAGTAAAAATGTAAGCTATGACTAAAATTCTATTAGTTATTACTACTTTGTGAGGGAGTGGAAATAGGATATCTTATTGGATGTTAATAGGGGTGGAAGTGGTAAGCGAAGGAGTGCTAGGATTTTTAGGGAAGAGGTATTTTATGATTTGCACAAGTCTTGAGGAAAATTCCATGTTGTAATAAAAAAGAGAGAAGGAGTGCTATGGTTGACTTTGCCAGATGTGTGCAGAGTTGGGGTTTTTCCGTGGAACTGCAGGTATAACGTCCTGCAGACGTGCAGGGTGCACGGTCAAATTCACAAATTAGAATTAAAATATCTCCTAAACTAATGATTTTTTTACACAAATAGATTAATACTTTTTTATAAAGAATAAGAAGGAGCATCAGCTGATTCAATAAAAAATATATGATTCCATTTAAAAAAACATTAATGACCTTCACATGACCTTCACACGTCCACCTACAAAAAAAACTGTACCATCAGAATATGTCCCCCTCAAAACCCTCTCAACTTCATCTGAAACATTTTTTGCTATGCGTAATAATAAAGACGTAAATCCAGAAGGTAAAATGTGATGGTCCACCCTGTATAGCATACCAAAGTCCAAAACATTTCAATGTATCATATTCTTTGTATCTTTTACTTGATGTTAAAGTTTTTCGCAATATTGTGCAAATTGCAATTATAACGCGGACATTGTATTAATGCAAATAATTTCAGAATGATTCACTCAACGATTTTAAAAGTATTTATTAAGTGGTCATTTAACTGTTTCACATTGTATTGGTTTTACTTTTCTCGTTCCCAACTTGATTGTACATTATTATTATTAAGGTATCAAACTAAATTTGGATATTTTGTAATGATTGTTTATAATACGTAGATTTTCATGCAGGGGATGTTTACTAGAATTAGTAATAAAAAACGAATAAAATAATAGAATATAGCAGCTTATTATTATTATGAAGTATTATAAATGCCTTACGCGTTATAATTTTCATATTTCAATTTTGTACGTATCCGACACAAGGGAGTTGCATAATATTACTAGCAAGGGTAGCTCTGCACAAAACCGCACTTCACGGAGAGTAAATACTGAAAGTAGTTTAATATTGAAGTTTAACCACGATCAAAATAAATATTCACGGCAATATATTTTAGAAAACTTTACGCAATTATGTAAATATTACCTTAACTGTATTGAATGTACATTTACATCATTATTGTGTGAGGTGCAAAGTGTGAGCGAAATCTATTATAGTTTATTCAATAGTTCGTTAGCGTTATCAAACATTAAATACGTAATCCGTATACGTATACGTATTTAATAATATAATACGTATAATATAATACGTATAATATAATAATTAATATAATACGTATTTAATCCTTCATGTGCCATTTTAGACGAAAACCTAGCACGATATCATTGGAAACTAAAGTATCTATCAATGGATGGCACACTAATTACGATGTATACCCCGGGTCAACAATTCACCACAATTCACATGTATATACTTTATTATCTTTATTTGTATTACTAGAATATACATATATGTAGGATTGGAAATATGGCATGAGTGTTTAGAATGATTCCCAGGTATGAATGGTATGTTCGGAGCTGAGTACCTGAGAAGTCGCATGCATGGAGGGTACAGTGGCCCAAGGGTTCGGATGGTCAAGACCGACCACCACCGAGGAATGACTGCGAGGTGTGTAATAAACGAGTGAGAGCAAGTGAGGAATAGAATGAGAGAGAGACTAAGAGTGAAAGAATATAAAGAATGAATGATGCGTGCAAGAGGCAGAGTGGAAAAGGGATTGTAGTGAGGAGCATCGTGCAAGAAGCAGAGTAGAGAAAGTATTGTAGTAAGGAACATCGTGTAGTGAAGAGTATTGAGAGAATCGTGTGAATAGTTGTGTGTGTGTTGAGTAACGTCGTGTGTCGACGTGGTTTATAATAAAGTTAGTGTATTTAGTAGAGTAAACTGAGATCTTATTACCCCACCTGTCCTCTATTCCAATCTACGTGAGGTTTACGAAAAATAACTTCTACATATAGTATATGTATAATAGAAGCATACTAACTTAGTAAATATAGATCGAAAAATGAATTCCTTTCTTTGCCATAGACACGATTTTCTGTTTCAGTAAAAAGATGAATTCACTCGACACCCGCGACGAACCCGATCTACATATCCAGTTTGTGTTACTGCAAATCTTCTCGCCAGTGTTCACAGAAGGCGTTTTGTATGTACTCTTTCCACTTTCACGTACGCAGTGATGCGTTTTTTATGATTGCCCGAAACTGCGGCATTGTCCCGTAGCTTGTGCCTCGGATCGCTTGGAGAACACACGCATCCAATTTTTATATTAAACGAGACGTTTTTACTTATTTCTTCCGAGTCGCTGCCATCTGCAACAAGGCATCCAACTTAAAGCACCTTTCGAAAACATTGAAGACGAGCACACCGTAACATAAATTTGAATTACGGTGTTGAATAACTAAACAAAACAGACGATCCCGTCTATCTCCGGAGATATTGAGTTTTCAACCTATGTATATTAAGCATTTTCTTCTCAGTCTACTGTGTACTGTACACCCTGAAAACAAGTAATGTTTATTTAACACCCTGTACAGGATTTCAACATTTCACTGCGGCAGAAGAATCGGAGACTTTAAATTAATTACTTAAGGGGGCATTGTCATGTGAATCCTTAAAATAATCGCCGTTTTGTCTTTTCATTTTATCAGAGAATATAACACGGGGCTCTGGTTATTATTGTCATGAATACCATTATCAATCGGCTATTGTTATCATAATGAGTCAGTGCCAAAACACTCTATATAAAATTAGTTAAAAATAATTCGCCTATTATAAACAATTTCGGTTACTGGTATCAATTCTGATAACTGCACTTGGAGCCAAACGATAAGGATTCTAAGAAAGATCGTTCTAAGTGAACCTCTCCCGCAAAAACTCACTTTTAACTGAAGCATACCTTTTATCTTCTACATGAGCGTATGGCAAGAATGACTCGAAAGGGGTTGCCTTTGATAGCATGGAGAAAAGGCCAGAGGGAGAAGCTTGTGACAATTTGCATACTAGGCACGACTTGGACCATGCGGCCGGAAAATCTAAATAACAAAGATAGTATACCCATTGAACTATCTACAAATGTCATAATTGCTTACAATAAATGGGGTTCGATAACAGAAATTTTGTATCCTCCGTGTAACGTTGTCAGCCGGTTATTCTTATAAAAAATTGGTAGTCGCAAAGTGATCATAGTAAGCGAATTACACTGTAGTTTGGAAAATATATGTGCAATGTCCTATGGCCGAAATTAACGAAGTTATTGGCATTGCTACCGGTAGACAAAACCTTAAATTCGTTTTTCAAAACAGTGCACATAGAAGTTCAAGATCTGAAATATGTACAAATATTCCCTGATATTTTCACTGCAATAGGAGTTACAGTTTTATCCCGAAGAAATCCGAAAAACAATACAAAAGCACGCGTTTCAAGCTGGAATACCCTCCTGAAGTTGAAAATAGCAGAAGCTCCACAAAGCATCGTGCCATATCTTTGCGCCAATGTTTATTGATAAAATAGACTAAAGTGACGTAAACAAGGCGAATAAAAATATAGGTGACAGTAACAGAGTGATATTAATGCGTACAATTTTGTCGCACGCCCACAGACGACCGAGAAATAATAAGTTTCTCTTCGTGCACGCAGTTTCTACGATTCTTGGTACAATTTAACTTGTTCTAAAAACCAGTGTGTTTTTTATATGTATACGTACTACACGCGTACAGAATTCGTAGGCTCCCGTTTCTTCTCCATCTTCTATCTATTACCACGCGCGTGTCGCGAGTACGTAGTCCTGGAGCAATATTTGGATTAATATTTTTAGCATATTGTAAAAACATTTCATAATCATAAATGACCAACGTTGTGTGTAGTTAGAACATAATTACAGAGCTACAAAAAGTAGGGGAAATGTAGCATCTTTAAAACACCAGTTGGATTGAGGCGAAGAAAAAATGACAGCAGAGGAGGGGAACACATAAGACGTCATAACATCATAGGGGAGCGAATGAACTTTCATATTTCAAGCTCTCAGTCAGTGATAATGAGGAAGAGAAAGTATTTGAAACTTTGGTCTAATTGAAAAGATTGCATAAAGCAACGATCTTGTTACGATGCTGTTAACAGGTAATTCAATCCTATTATTTGTTGTGTTACAAATTGGATAACGTCGGTAGTTGCTTTTAGATAATTTGGAATACCAAATTATCAACAGTATTCCATACATCTCACTTCCTCTACTGTTAACTGGATCGATCGCAAAATTGGTATCATTGGATTATTCATGATCCATTAATTATTGTAGAGCAGTAATTGATATTTTTATCGCAAATGTGAGCAATTATTTTATAGGACACAGATATAAAGCAAGAGAAATAATAGTTGCAGATAAATGATTGAAATTCGTGCTTTCCTGACTTATTTTCGTTACCCCAATATATATTTTAAAATAGCACAACTGATTCTTCTTTCATTTCATTACTATTTGTATTTAAATATTGCGTCGGTATCTGAGAGCACAGCCTGACTTCTGTCAACTCGTTAGGAGAAATTGACTGGTTCAAAATAATTGTGTAAATTAAAATTGACTTTTATAAGAACACGAACACTTTTAAGGGGCAGACAAGTAAAATAGAATGTCAATATTTAATTTTGTGATAATAGTGAATGCCTGTATGGTTTGAATATGTAATATATTTCAAAGGTTTTTGGAGTTATTTTTGTGTTTTATGAATAGTATACTCTTGTCCACTGTACTGGGGAATACTTCAGTGAAAATATATTTGAATTAATTGAAACATTCAACCATGTATATTTGTCGAACAATCTAATGTGTACTAATACTATTAACTCCTATTTCACTGTGACAATATAACCACTTACTTGATTTACCTGCATTGCATTTCAAATTATTCGATAATGCAATTGTCTACAAGTAATTAAGTTAAGATGCCCCAAACATAGTTATTTATTAGCTTTTGCGAATAATTGAGGTTTCATCATTCGCTTACTGTTTAATCACTTTTAAGTAAAAGGTTTGACATTAATAAAGGGAAACATCCGATTATGATTCAACTCGTGCGGCAAATATTAATTACTCGGAAATGTTTCACATCCTGTTTTCGTACAGTAAAAGACGCTTTAAATAATCGTGTTCAGTTTGTGATTTATTTCTTCGAAAGACAAACAAGCATTAGCCAATCGAAAGGTAATAAATTCAAAAAAATATAACAATATTGTCCAAGTCTGTTTGCAACAAATTCCAAAAACGATTCCAAAAATGGAAATAGTTATTATTGCTTCGAACCGGGACACCAACAGTTATTATTTACAAATCGTAATTTATCAAATTCAACAGGAAATTCGAATCATTAATTTAGCAATAAAAATGCTATGTATAAAAGTAGAACAGTTGAAGCGTCCAAATTAGAAATACATTTCAAACGGTTTTACACAATATAAATATAATATTGAATATACAATAAAAAATGAGCATCTATAATCAATTATAATCAATTCCAGGGACGTATTCACACGCCATAGCCTGTACACTTTAGATACTAATTGAATTACTTTAAAATGCTATAATTCAGATTCTAGGTTATTTTCTCCAAGGACTTCGTTATTTTATGTATTATAATAATATAAAATATGAGAGAAACAATATACAGTTTAAGAAATACATGGTGAAACTACTCCTTTACAGAAACAGATATATTTTCACAGTTTCAGACATGATAATTCGTAAAAATAAACCACTAAATCTTTTGTTCGAAACATTATTGACAAAGTATCGGAAGTATCTTAAATATCGCAGCGGTCAAGACGTGCACCAACCTACGTAATAATTTGAGGACTTGTTAACGGGCACGTAAAACCTTCAACCTCTTGTTGGCATTCATTTCTTACTTCTTAATGTTTCGTGGATGAAATGCAAAATAATTTTTGCTTTCTGTAATTAAAATATCCAATAAGTAGACGCTCGTGACAATATAAAAGCTGTGCGTTAACAAGAATGCAAGCACATTTATTATTGCGCCGGCAATTTTCCTAATCTGGCTATTTTACAACGTTCTCGAAAAACCTAACTGCAACCGTATAAAGTATTTTGTCTGCACGTGACAACTGATCGTCCAGAATATACAGACAGAATCGAAGCAAAATAAAGAATGTTATCACATTTCCGTGCAATTCAACTGTCTCCAGCTCTTTGGATTCCCCAACAAAAGCGAAGAAACGTGTTCGTAGGTCCACTTTAAACAAAATACAATGTTATCAAAAGCTGCCAATATACAGGGTATTTTAAAAATATTCTATACATCTGTACGAGTATAACAATGAATAATGCTTATTTTAAGCATGAGTTTAAACTTGTTTCATTGTATTTTTAATATGTCATCCTCTATGGTAAAAATTAAACTCTCAAACGCATTTCTTATTGTTTGATAATCGACTATAATACGCAGGTCTTCATTTCGTACATTCGATGTACGATAAACAATCTAGCTTACAGTGATTAAAGTTTTCAGATTCAGTAATCTGTTTAAATCTATTTATTGAGAAATCTGTCCGCTTATTTGACATAATGTTTTTGGATAATTACTCACTGTCTCAATTAGATTTTTTTATTATAGATAGTTGGTATCGTAGACCTATAATATGCACGTAATATTGTATTGTAAATTTGATTAAATTGTCCAGATATAAATTGCAATTTTCGTCGACCCACTATTTGAAGCTTTGTATACTACAAATTTTTGTATTCAAGTTTATTATACGTTATGTTGCCATACTTTAAAACACATATGTCGTACTATCGTCTAGTGCTCCCACTTTCCTTTCTTATACAGATTTGGTATCAGTTCAGTTACCAAATGCGATGTAATATAATAAAATCTGTGCGAAATATTAACCACTCATCTAGCAAATATATATGTAATTACTGTACCCACAGTGTAAGATTGCTTCCAACGATTTCATAGGGTCGATGAGAATTTGGAACAGAAAAAAGAATTTGATAACAGCAAATTGTACAAGGTTGAGGACGACCCACGTGCGAACAGTTCGAGAACTTCCTAATCGTGTAACAAAATTGGAGTAGCGAGAAAGCTTTATAAGATAAAAGATAAATACGACCATGCTTTGAAACTACAATTTGTTTCGAGACCATTTAATAGAAACACTCTTTACGATATTGTAGCGTCTTTACTTGATATTTTAAACCTGATATATTAACCATGCTCTTAATTGATATTGAGTAATAAACTAGCAGCAAACAAGGAATTATAAAAGTATGACTTTTGCTTGCCGTGCTTGCAGCTTGCTGAACGTTTGCTTTGCGATCTTTTTCGGAGCACTTATTCAAAACTGTCGGTCTAGGCTCCCTCTTTAAATTCTTCTCCTTTCACTTGT
The DNA here is from genome assembly GCA_907165295.1 of Nomada fabriciana. Lineage (NCBI taxonomy): Eukaryota > Metazoa > Arthropoda > Insecta > Hymenoptera > Apidae > Nomada > Nomada fabriciana. Next base: position 15,386,736 of record OU015689.1, read on the forward strand.
GAAGACGTTCACACTTACACGAACACAGTTACCCATAAATGGCACTCTACTGTTCCAATGGTTGAACGCAGTCTTTAAATCCACCCTTTTCAAACGATAGCCGTGCACGCTTGGTTCTTGGAAAATCGGTTCATTACTAAAATACTTTTACCCCTTTAATAAATACACCAACATATGGTACTTCTTATTGCAGAACTACAAATATGTTGATATTGGAATGTCTTTTTTGAATACAAAATTATTTTATTGTTATATTTAAGTTCGAATTTCTAGAATTTTTGTCTCCATAATGTTCTGATTACATTTTACATTTAATTATGAATTTGCATAATTTGTCGAATCATCTACTGTAAGTATTAACATAAGATAAATTATAATATACACAATATATGTCTATACGAACGGTATCAATAAAACATTCTTATATTCTTTGCACACCTGTACACAAGTATTGTAATTAAATAAAATATAACATCTTAACATAAATAGTAGGTATTCTAACTTACAGTAAAAAGAAAATAGGTTTAAACCTTCAAAGTGTAAGATGGCTGATACGGAAATACGTCTTTATTAAATCCAAGCTCTTAGGAAAATCGCAATAACAACACTTTTTGAAAATCACCACGCAACCCTTACATTTGTTTAAATCAATAAAAATATGAAACGACCACCGCATGCTGTCTCACTCAGCCATCCATACGGTGATACAATAACAAATATCCTTACAAAAGTGCACTTTGTTTTTTGCAAAAAAATATATTCAAAATACCAGTATTTAATTATTATATATTTTCGATCTTTACTACGCCAAGTATTTCTGCTTTCCCTGTTAAATCGGTCATCGTTATATAAACACTGTGAACCCTATATACATCATCCTGTCCTACGTGTCCTCCACAGAAACTAACCAACCTATGACCTACCCTATCACTCTAACCCCAACCTTCAGATCCTTTAAAACTCCTGATCCTTTTTTCCCCCAAAAAAGATTCCAATTCAGTAAACGATTCCTTGCTGAACTCTATATTCACGTCGTGTCTCGGCGTATCGAATATATTATAAGTTCTAAAAGCCAGTTTACCTGATTTAATAATTTCACGTAAGCCCATTCATTACAATACGTTTGCAACCAATATTTTTGTAATTGAAATTTAATTCGAATTAAGATAAGCTGTCATTGGCTTGAGTACTAAATAATATCGATCTTTATTTATAAGTTCTAAAAGAACATTTCTATATTAAGGAACACATTCGTTGTTAGAAATATGTTACAGACAAGTCTTTATCAATAGAATTACATATATTTTAATACGTCAATCGATTCAGCTTGTGATTCTCTATAAAACAATAATAAACCTTTTCTACGAAGAAACCATGGTTTAGGAGATATGCTAAGTTTTTTTGTTTTTAGTACTCGACCAAACAACTGTAGCTACGGTCTCTTGTTTGTCAATTGCACGCGATATTTTTCTCGCCAAAATTACATTTTGCGATATAATTAACAGTTTAAAAAATATGTCACCGTCCAGCCTTAGGTGAATCACGCGGTATGTACAAGTAACTTGGATTATACAGGGTGTACTACTGGTTATGACCCACTCTATATTGTATAATACTTTGTCTTCAGTCCTTAAGGTATTCGTCACCTTCTTTGTAAACAATCTTTGCTTGGATAGCCAAATGAGCTTGGATAGCTCCGTTGAAATGGCATTCTTTTCAAACAAGGTATGGGTGTCACAAATGGGTGAACGAGAAAAAACTTTTTTCCATTTAAACTCTCAAGTTTTGTTATTCCGATATTTCAATGCGAAGTGGAGGATTGTTGCGTCGCGGAATAACTACCCCTCTACATTCCAAATGCAACGTTCCTCTTCGACTATTTCTCCAATCGTTCCCACTTTCTGACGTTGTGCTATAGCATTTATGGTTCCAGTCGAATTTAGAAGTACTCCAGACGCCTTGAATTATCATTCGCTTCAGTGCTGATTCATTGAAATCGAATTGCATTACATTGGTACAGTGTACAAGTGGAAATGTAGTGTGAAAGTAATAGGCAGTTGAATTACTTGAATAAAAGTTGAATAAAAAGATGAACTACTTATGACTCAAAGAGGAAGAAAGAAAATTATTCTTATTGAATAAATGTGCAACTTGATTAGAAATGATTCGGGAGACGCACTACCAGGTAGACCTACAAAAATGGGTAAACTTTACAATTGGTTGGCGCATAGAGGAAAAAATAAAGATATGTGCATGCTGGTTATAGGCCCAGACTACGTGTTGATGTTGGAAATCGGGAAGTATCGTGCAAACGTGTAAGAAATGTCGAGTGCTTGAAAGGCTGGAAAAATAGATCGGTTGAACGGGGATAAGTATAGGACATGGAAGTTTGCTGTAAAAATGTACCTTATACAGAAGGATCTGTGGCCTTGCGCGAGAGGGAAGGCAGAGCTCAACCAGGACGCAACACAAGAAGAAGTGCGTCAATTCAGTAGTAAAGTGGAAAAGGCCCTTGCAACCATAGCACTACCTGTTGGAGCAGATCAGCAGGTACATATGGTGGATTGCAAAACTGCAGCACAGGCATGGAATGTCCTTCAGAAAGTATACGAGTGGCCGTCAGAATTGATCTGAAGGAAAATGAGACAATTGCCTCATATCTATGAAGAATGAAAATTATCGCTGATTATCTGCAAGACTCATCAGTATCAGAAATGAGGGATAAAGATTTAGCATATGCTATGCTGCCAGGATTTCCAGATTCTTACGGTGCATTGACAATGTCCCTAGCCGATGTAGAAGACGCCAAATTCACTTCAACGGAAATCAAAAGGGACTTACTGATAGAATTTGACAGGCGAATGTGAAAGGATCGAGATCAGGTACAGCAAAAAGGCGAAGTATCAGCTTAAAGGATAAATAAGAGTAATCGTCATACAGATGAGAGAAAAACGGAGAAGAAATGCTTCAATTGCGGCAGGGCTGGTCATTTTGCAATGCTGTGGCGAAGGAAAAGGGACGGCACAAAACAGCAGGCATGATCTTAATAGAAAGAATCCTTTATTTTCTTCATACATGTAAATCATGTTGCAATGGAGAATGTATGGTTGATTGATAGTGAAGCGACACATCATGCGTGTAACAATGAAGATTGGTTTAAGAATTTCAGACAAATTAATCCGGAGCCAATTGGTAGAGTGGGGACCATGATTAGAAAGGATGAAGCAACCTTAATGGCTGAAGGGATTGGTGATATAGTATTGAATACAAGCGGACGTTACACATTTTTTTAACTAACTCGTAAGAATGTATATTATGTCTCGAATTGTCGCAGGAACCTTTTATCTGTTGCTCAAAAGACAAGAAGGACAATTGTTGTTGAAGAAGGGATTGCAAGAATCACAAACAAGTGGACAAATAAACTCTTTGCACAGCTTGGCGACGGAATCACCTGTGTATTTTTCAATGGAGTGTGGAGAACCATGGACTGGCTAGAAAGGAACTACATCCACTAATGGTGAACGGGCAAATAATGTGGCTTCATAGATTTTGTCGCATAAATAATAGAAGCATATCAGAGCTAGCAAAAAAGGGTTATATGTTAGAACAGTTGACAAAGGACATGATAATTTCTGACCAATGCTATTTATGCTGTTTGGGGAAGTCGCCAAAAGTACCATGCAAAAGGCCTAATGGGAGATCATCTTCTGCACCATTGGATCTGCTTCACTCTGACGTCTGCGGACCGTTGCCGGTGGCATCAGAGGGTGGCTCACGATATTTTATGACAATAATAGACGACTATTCTCGTAGAATAGATGCAAAGGAGTATATAATAAAGATCGAAACTCAGAAGGGAAGAAAGGTCAAATGTTTTTGGTCAAATAATGGCCTAGGGTACAGCCATAGAGGACTACAAGAATTTTTTGCAGAACGTGAGATTAAACACCAAAGAACGTGTATCGAAACTCCTCAAATGAATGGAGTAGCGGAAAGGGCATTAAGTTCTTATCGATAATGTATAAATTGTTTAATGTATTTTCTATTCGAAAAGAAATCGGTGTTTTTAAGTACAGGTGTTCTTTATAACTTTGAAGGGCAGGCAATCATTTCTTGGACGTTTCTCAGTCTTTCAGATTTGCCTTGACGCTTTTTTAAAGATGGATATGATATAAAAGATGAAAGATTTACACGTGTAGCGGAAAATTGACGGAAAAGTGAATGTTTCCATTTCTTTTTGCAGCAGCGTGTTTCATAGTAAGAAGAAAAAAAAGTAAAACTAATAAACGTTATTAGTGGCGCGAATGAAAATAATTAAGGAGACAAAAGAAAAGTGTTAGTCCATGCTATTTCACATTGAAATAATTCCATCCATACTAAAATTTGTTCAACAATAAACTATACAGTTTAGTATTTATGTCTTGCACTTCATATGAACGTATAATCGGTAAGAATAAAATTGTAGAACAATAAAATAGTTTTTAGATTCTACACAGGTGAGCTGTGTAAATTATTTATAAAAGTTTTGCGTGTCGTTTTAGCTCGACATGCTTTCACAGAATGTATTCTATTACACTTCAGGTTAGACTACGGATATCTGAAGATCATATAACTTATATAATTAAACTGAAATTATGAACACCTATGTCAGTTGCTTTAATTTTAATTAACCGCTTCTTAAGAAAACAAACGATAATTATCCAACGACGTAGCAAATTTCCTTCGTACAGAAATCTCATATCTAGCATTAATTTCAGCTCGTGAAATATTTCTCTCGTATCTGTGAATTTATACTCATGTGCCTGTATACATGTGCTGTAATTTTTATCTGTACAATAATATAAAATGGAATTCCACGCAGATACAAATTCCTCCATCTGTTCTATGGACAGAAAGATGTTTAAAGCTGTAGAAATTAAATAGTACAAATTCCATTAAAGTATGTTGGGAAACAGGATTTTACGTTTGATTCTGCCAGAAAATCTAGGCCATTGGTGCAATTGCGCTAGAAGTATTACGGTATACTAAGTCGACGTTGAAACGAGATATGGCAAAATAAGTTTAGCGAGAGCTAGCGAAGGTCAGTTAAACTTTTAAGGGGATGAATTTAACCGATCCCTACTTATTTAATCTGCTTATCGTAGCGTTCATACCAATGATCCATATAATAATATTAAATATCTTGACAAAAACTACGCAAGATTTCAGTTCAATTTTCATTTAGTTAATATATGATTGAAATTTTTCTAACGATGCTTGATTTTTTAGAAATCCGAATTTGAAAATTAGAAAGGCAGGCGTATATTTTAATGTACATAAGTGTGACATTTTCTGCATTTTCTATGTTCATAAACTAAATATATTATTGAAACTTATGGCGTTATGTTGAAACAGTATCAAACCCTGACGTTGTTTAGAAACGGGTTCAGAAGTAGTGATGGATAGCAAGCTTATGTCGAGCACACAGATTATGTCTAGTCAAGTGCACTGCGTACCTTAGGAATATTAGAATTGAATTTCTCAAAAACATAGCTTGGCATAGAACAATTTCACTCTACATTTTAAACTTATTACTCCATGAAAATTTTTATTTCTGGCTACACCACAAAGAAAGCAAATATTATAATACATTTATTAAATCACTAGAAAGGGGACAATGAAAACAGGTGGTTGCATAGATTTCAATTTAGTATTATTATTATGCAGCACAGAAGCTCGATTAACCGAGTCGGTCTCGATTATCCAGAGCGTCGAATTTACTAATTATATATGTATTTGCGGCTGTATCTTTGTGCTATAAAATTAGTTATAAAAAGGTAGGACTGTTTTGAGTTAATCTTTTAAATATGTAGGAAAAATTTGACTTTGATTGTAGCAGCTAATCAAAGTTCTACTGTGCACTATTATTTAAAATCCACCTATGAAACCATTACGATGTCAAATACGTTTACAGACAGGATAATGAAAATCGATGGTTGTAGAAATTTTCATTTATTATCATGAATATTATTATATTATCATCATACTCTAGTATTTAAAAAGATTCCAAGAAATCATCGTGTATATGTCACTTTATCCGTTACAAACATTGTATTATACTCGTGTGAGAATAAGTGTAGAGTACAGTATTAAAGTTTATACAGTTCTTCCATTGAACGAAGAAAGTACAAGTACTTGTAGAACACAAGCTTCAATTCTTAAACATAAGAAGCAGAAAATGCGCAGGTACGCGACTTGTTTCACAAGCATCGCGTTTTAAGAAAGTTTGGTATCTATGTATGTACGTTTTATCGATTGCTACTGTACTAACCTACGTTCCTTCTGGAATAGAAACGTATCAAATTGACATTTAGTGCCGATTGGCCACGTTGTTGTTCCGCGTAGATGTGCACAGCAAGGTTTACGCCACCCATAAACGATAAGGGATTGAATATTCGATACACTTTAACACGGCTCTACGATTTCCTTCATTAGATAAATGACTCGTTTTCTCTTGAACACCTATTGGTTGAGGTGCTAATCGTCCCTTCACATTTCACTCTAAATGCGCCACTCATTTAGAAATTTATTTCAAAGTGCGAAAACATGTTTACCACTTTGCGTTATTAATACCAGAGGCATATTTATATAATGAATTCCCTAGAATATATTTTTATAAAATTGGTGAAACGGAAAAAAGAAGGGCATGGCTGAATTTTATAATACCCTATGTATGTTGCAATTTTTGCAGATTTATACATGAAGACAGAATTATTATTTTCTGCATAGAATGGGATTTTCGAAACGCTGTCCTTCTATAAGGTTTCGATTAAAAGCAAGTCCTATCCGAGGTGAACACGATTTATTTCCAAATATATACAGGGTGTCCCGTAACTGGTGGTAGAAGCGAGCAAGGGCTGATTTTACGTGAAACACTGAATCAAAAATGTAGAATAAAATGTTTTAATGAGGAGCTTTGTTTTCGAGAAAAATAATTTATAAGTTGCAATACCAACAGGATTGCGAAAACTAAAAGCTTCGTTTGATAAGGATAAGAATGAAGTAGAACCGATACAAGAGATATAATCTTATTGAAAATGTTTGTAAACGTATCAAGGAGCACAGAAATGCTCTCTGAAACATCCGAGAGTAACGTAGTGAAATCTGTCGAGATGAAACTGGATCAAGTGCACGCGGACTCGACAAATTTTCAAACTTAATCTTCTCGAATACAAAACTTCTTGTGAAAAAATGTTATTCTACATTTTCGGTTCCGTTTTTCACCTGCAAGCAACCTCTGCTCGCTTGTACCACCAGTTACGGGGCACCCTGTACATGTGTGGAAAATGTCAATAATTCGCAGAATTTTATTCAACTTGTACCGTACATCATCCAGCTGTGAAATTCCCTTGTCCGTCATATCCTTTCGAGACGAATATTATAAATTCAAAAATTGTTATACATTATTCGCATAAATATGTCTTTATAAGTAAACATTTTTTTGCTCTGAAAAAGGTATTCGTCGCTTTATATGTCCACTAATTTTGTTATTACTTTTTGTATTACTATTTGTATCAGTATTTAGGAAATACAATGTATTATCAGTCTAAATGGTGTATAATAATCTATTTTATAAATCGGAAACGTTCTGATCCACACACTGTCAAAAGTGAACGCATAAATAAATATTTACTATTCGAAAAACTGTAAAACACATGAATGGGTAACAGCAACAAATGAAGAATAGAATGTGGGAGTGGATCCCATTTCGTCACTTGGTTTTTATTTCCGAAGCGCTGTGAAGCAAATAGCTTGCACTACATGTATACACTTCACACTCTTCTTTCCAAAATGAACGTTTTCAAGAAATAGAAAGAACTACTTACATATCTTAATAAATAGATGAACGTGGGTCTGAACAGAAGTTATTGGCTAATCAAGTAATGTAGGATAACAGAGAATGTGACCTCTTAAGGCATTATCAAATTATAATTTTTAGCGACGCGAAAAAAGAGATAACAAAAAAGATTTGAAAGAAACACCCCATTTGAGCTGGGATACTTTTAATGTTATTATGGTATGTACATACATAAGACTGTGCTACATATTTTGAATTATATACTTTTGCAAGTAGATAGGGTAATATTTACTCTACTTATTCATGGCGATAACTTAGTAACCATATTTGTTCGAGTTGTGCTACTTCTCAATCAAGGGTGCGATATAATTATGTTACCGAACATTCTACTTAAAAGTTGGTTCAATTGTCTATTTATTTTCTTAACAATTAATTGATAATAGTTAGTATCAATGGAGAATTCACAGTAATTAAATTACATCGAAGTAACATGTGACCTTATATGTGCATATACCTGTATATTTTATATAATAACAAAAATATAAATTTAAAATATATGGTATCCTATATATTATTCATCAAACTGTTGCACCATATTGTGAAATTGGAAATACTGCGTGACTGTTTCATGAGGTTTACTGAAAATAACTTCTACAATATTGTATAAATAAAAGTAGAGACAAATTTCAATAAACATACTCTTATAAATGTTTTATTTAGAAACTATGCCAGATGTATGAAATAAAGAAAGGTTAATTCTTTGCATGATATAGCCTGGAAATTTATTAAATATTGTAGGAACCGAAGAAAAATGAAGGGACGGGTATCGAACCCGAGATCTTCTGGTGGTAGAGGCGCCCGATCCCACAATATATTTACAGTTGAATAATGTAAGGATAAATCAATTAACGAACTTTAACCTTAATCTAGGGAAAAAACATGGATAACTTTAATTTATTAGGGTGTTTGTATGTGCAGCAAGGGTAAACTACATTTTCTGTTGGTTTGCAAATAGATGAAAGATTTAGTGGAAGAGAAAATTAAACAGTATAACAACGTTTACCTTCATGTGATTTCACTTATTTCACAAGTGTAATTATGTACGTATGTGCATTTGTAATTATATACAAATCCATCGGGAAATCGCTTTGCTCTGGTTTTTCAATACAACTGTGTTTCATTTAGGCAGACACATATGTCTATGTATAATAATAATATCCAGTTTTCAAAATATTTTTATAGGTTAGATACAAGAGCCGTAGATTCATAAAAGAAATATTTATTCGCTAATATTTTTCACTGTTACTGTAACCAAATATGATTTTCTTATATGATTATCGACGTGAAAATTGTTATAGGACAAACTGATGAAATATTGCATTTAACTAAGGTGTTCCAATTCTCTCAAGCGAAAGTATATATAAAATAATACATTGAAAATATTAATCAATCTATTTATTTAGTCATCTTAACTTTCCTGTGTCTTGTAAACTTTTAAGAACAAGAATAATATACTTGAGGAATAAATAGATTTATTTAAGGAAACCGAAAATTCATTTCAAGGATGCGTTACTGGCATGCTGTAGAAGTAGAAAGATAAATCTTGCTGTGAAACCATTCGTGTTATATTTCAGTTTCCTTTCCTCCATTTCTCTCCATCTGTAGTAAACTTACAGGAAAAATTATGGATCATTGTACTTAGTGAAAACGAATAATACAGATCATTGAAATTTATCGTATCGTTATATGAAAATAGATAAAGGTAAAACAAATATATGGATACATAAACTATTAAGCATAAAACTATGATACTCTTCGCAACGACTTACTATAAAATACAAAGTGATTGGAAACGGTAGCAACTGGAAAATTTATACACTCATTGTCAGTAATACTAGCTTGCGAATTAGTGCACTAAGTTACTTTTAATTCATTATTACACTATACTGTTATAACAAAATGTTTTACAAATGTTCCCAAAAGATCGTTAGAATTATCCAACAGATTTATTTTAACAATATTATCAAAATCTGAGGAATTCATAAACAGCAATTTCAACTATAATTTGGGACCCTTTTATTTTTCCCCGTGAATAGGTGTAACATGGGGTTTGATTTTAATGAGCTGAACTTTTTCTCCTACATTTAGCCAATATTCTTTGCTCTCTTTGCCTCTTGTGTTATCTCTTGGTTATACAAACGAGTACGTATAATGTAAGAAACTATTATTTGGAATAATTCAGAAAAAAGGAACGTTTGTTTTATGATTTTTGTACATATATGTATATATGTACAGAATTCTATCGACTTTAATTAATAACTTTGAATACCGTATCTGACTTTAGAGGAGATTTATGTTGTATATATTGAGACGGCCCTATATATTAATATTGGATTTTTCTTACTGTCACCCACGAAACGTGAATCAATGTGTCAGAAAATAATATGCAAAAAGTATAAGGTCATTCGGATATTAATAGAACGCACCCCGAGGCATTTGAAATTTACATGGGAATTACAATGCATTTGGCCTTTTCCAGGTCTTCAGAGCGCATATCCAAACTTTTCATCCGCGTAGATTCGATTTTTTTTAATCAGTTGCCAGATGAATAACCTTTAAAAATGCCCACTGCCGAAAGACAATCTCGACTAGCACAAATTTTGCGATCGAAGAACTGTGAAATAGTAATTTATTAAAGTGACAAAATAATGCAACGATATTGAAATGATTGAATGCAACAGAGTTTTTCGTGTTATTCAAAAATATAATTTTAAAGTTCACATCATCTAAAATAAAAAATGTTTTACTATTAGCTCTATTGCAATGTTAGTAATGAAATTGTGCAATAATTTGTTTTGTAAATTATTCGCAACGTTGCATGGTATTCCTCGTTTGCAACTGTATGTAATTAATTAACTTTCGTTAACGCTACACATATGCAGCAATTGGTTTGCTTACGATTTATTATTAGCGTAACAAATGATTTGTGCTTTAAATAACGTGCATACATTTTAGCATAAGGTTCCTTCAAATTTACTTATATTTTACCGTGTTTTCTTTAATAATTTTTAACGCCAGTTTATACATTCTATTATTATTTGTATGATCCACAGATAAAACTGCATAAAAAAACGTTTTGCTAACATACTATGCACGTGTAAGTTCACGCAAAGTTGCTTTCAGATTAAAGTCATTTATCACTGCCTTATTATGTCTATCAAAAATGTATATTCCTTAAGAACATAGTATTACTCATACTGTACGATGTAACATTTTAATAATAATAACCTATGTAATACAATAATTTCTTCTGTCCCATGCAATAATTTCAGAAACTCGCAATTAGTTGCAAATCCTTTGATGCTTTTATGTTCTAACCCAATTTGCTTCAAACAGAATCTAAAGACAAAAAGTCATTCGCTGTATTAAAAATTCATAGGCTGTTGTAGCGATGGGATAAAGAAGATATTCTGAGCAGATTCGGAATGGAATATTAACATTTGTTAAAACGACTGCAATTTGAAGATCGATTTGTCGAATTTTCCTACTTTTCTTGTCTTTTTCGGCCTGTAAAATTATCAAAAAATATTATTATGGCCTAATTTTGGTAGGGACGATAGCGAAGCATCTGCTGAAGATGTGTGCACAAGATGGGCCAGCATTGGTCAACTAGAATTTGAGACATCGTGGTTACCATCTTCTATAACACGGTTCTGAAAAAGCCCGTTTAGAGTTTTGCACACAGTTCTCGATGAAGAAACTTCTCCTTACAACTAATCTGCTACGCCTGATACATGGAGAACCCTTTGCTCTTCTTCAAAAAAGTCTTGATGGCTCGATTTTTCCTCTCTCAGAGCAATTCTTGCCGGTTTTACAGCGTCAGTCGACCGATGCTCCGAACTTGATTACTGAATTGATTACTTCACTATAAGCACAGCGATTTGATTATTCGCCATTTATTGTTTCTGCATTGCCAGGTAGATTAGACCTCGTGGAATAGCGCAGCATTAAGTCCCTTAATTGACAAGCAAAGTCTTCTTTCTTATTATTGTGAAAATTGATCTTTCGTGTAACATTTTATTCAGTTGCTTTACCTACCATGCAAAATTAACACTTATTTTTTATTAACATGAAAGAGAATATACGCGAGTTAAATTGGTAAGTGAAAAAGGTATTCTTAATTCTTCCTATTTCAATAATAAATTAGTTTTTCGTCATATTGGACTTATACTATTCGCGAATAGAACGGCTCATGTATAAATCGTTGAGGCACACAGAAACGAATGTATGAAAATGAGAGTATAAAGTCAATATGTATATGAAGGAGGGGGTTAGTTACGAAGAGAATTGAAAGAATGAAAACGACCACTATTCTATTTTGTATTATCTCAATTTATTTAAATACATAGACTTGGTACTTAATCAAACGTTAATTTTTGAATAGGTTTCAATATATCGCTATTCATATATGTGTACTGTGTACAGAATTACATAACATTAATTAATAAGCTTTTCAACTATTAACATATGATTATCTATTCATTTTTATTGTGTTCAAAAATAGGGTAACAGTTTCCTTTTGTTAACAGAAATTACATCACCCCCCTCCCCCCTTTAATACTCGAAAACGAACAGCAACGAATCGAATAACATTTAATGTAATTTTTATTAACAGTTGGTTGCAATATTATAACTTTACTAGACAGCAGAAAGAATAAATTGTGGTATGCAGTCAATCAGCTACTTCTGTCTGTTTCTATCTATAATACTTCAAAGGCGCAATACATTACCACCCAATCACGCTATCACAATTTAACATTTATAGACATTTCAGAATTTTACGAAACGCAAAAGTCCGTATTATTATCAAACACTCTTTAATTTAGTATAACATTAAAGGAGACAAATTATATATTATATTTCTGTTCGGAAAAATTCACAGTTACCTTGTTTTTATAACTTTAACTCTCTACATTGGAATTTATTTTGCCCCTTGACACAATTATATACAGTGTAATATAAGAAAAGTAAATGGAGGCTCTAAATTCGCAGTGCCTAATAAAGTGGATAAAGCATATGGTTGCAATGCAATTGCTCCACAGCGAAATCTTACAAGCAAATGTAACGAAAAATGCAGAAAGATTTAAGTAACATCAAAGTAACATGGCTGTATAAAGAGTCGAAAAAAACGAAATTGCTTCTTGTGTAGAACTGGTGGTAATTTATCATCACTTCAAAGACAATTAATTCCACCGCAAGGAGTCTTTCTTCCATCACTAGAAATGGTAAAGCATCTACTGTTACACTGAACACTTGCTAGATTCCAGATATTTCTTCCAAACTTTGATCAATAAATAAACGGCCCATTAAAATCATTTTTATCAGTTCCACGTGCAAGTAAAAAATCGAAAAAGACGTTACGCTTCAATCCAGAATAGACGTCTGTACCAGTCGAACCATAAAACAGCAGACGCATTTCTTTCTGAAATTATGCTTGCATAAATTTTATACTCTCTATTTTTACTGACAAAGATACTTTCAACAGTAAAAACTACATTTGTTAAGAAACATTGCGTAGATTGTTACGACTTCAGGAATGGTCCAGCAGCAAAAATAGAACGGTAATGAATTTTGCACCTGTAACGAGATAAAGTGACACGCCGGTGGACCACCGTCGTTTCTCACATATCTTAAAACGCGATGAATAATTTTTACGGGCGAGAAAACTTGTGGCTGGAAGCGGCACGGATAGACAGAAAATTACGGATAAAGCGTCGAAAAGTTTTCCTTCGTCGTTGGACGGCCTGAGCTGAGGGAAATCTCACGAACTAGCGCTCTACCGCCGCGAATAGTGCAACGATTTCAGTTAACACGTGTCCAAAGTCTAACAACAAAGTCGATTTCCAAGGAGAAGAAACATAAATGCTGTTACCGGCATTTAGAAATGATCCCGCCATTCGGAAAATCTGCACCAAGCGTTGCTCGACTTTCATTAAATACTTTCCTTCGCCAGAAGGAAAAACCGGCAGAACCACGTCACACTTAATGATATAAAATTACAAACGTCGTGAAATATATTCTCCAAGATCCGCACTGTCGCGACCGCTGCGCGAACCAAACAACACAAAGAAGAGGGAAAAGAAAGGGAGAATAAACAAGAAACACAGCGGCACAGAAAGCAAAACGATCTAGCGAGAACAAACCATAAAGCGCCAAAGAAAATCGCACGAACTTAAAATTCCACACACCATCATACTAAAACAACAACTTCTTCCCGCTTCAATAATTCCGTATAATTCTATCGAGGGGGGAGAACAGCCCGACCCATTAACCTTCCAAGTAGAGGCAGAAAAAGAACGACGAAATAGTTGCGCGCGTTACTCCACGGTATACTCCACAGTTTTATTTCACAGCAGCGAGCACCCCGTCTTCACCGTTCGTGTATCGCGCAAAAAAGAACGCGAGACACGGTCGAACGTTAGATAAAAATACAATCGAAGGGGGAGGGCACCGCGAGCGGTATATTTATAACGAACGTCCGCACATTTGATCCGCGCAAATAAACTTAGAAAATCCCGGCACCGGCAAAGTGCCGTGTCTATTATAAAAGAAACTCTACGCACACCGTTCGTTCGGCAACACTGGCGACCGAGGCTATGGTCGGCCTATAGCTGGGTCGGATCGGGCACACGCAGTGCGTATCGGTGGAACATCGGATAAGCCAGGATGAGCAGCCGCGGCCAGTGAGTCGCGAGGCACAAAGAAGCTGGAAATAGCGCGGTCCAGGGAAAGGTGTCTTATCGGTCGTTGGGCGTAATCGGTATACACGAGGCACGATCGAGGACGATACGTGCGATTACACAGCGATAGAGACTGGAGGTAGCCACCGGTTAGCCAATCGGTCCTCTGCGTCGTCTTGGGTCCTTGGAGCGTGAACGAAAATAGCCATCGGTGTGCATCGGAAGCTCGCAGCAAAAGCCCCGTCCCCCTTGCTCTAGAAAAAGGGAACCCTGTGGCAGGTTGTGTGGTAGCGATGGTCGAGGGGTCGCCGGCGCCGTGGAAAGAAAAGAAGAGCGATAGAGCGGGAAGGCAAAAAAAAGAAGAGAGAAACGGTATAGCAGGGACGAAGAGGAGCACCAGAGGGTGACCGGACAGGCAGAGAAGAAACGGTGCCGAGGGGAAGGCGCGGAGGATGGTTGATGCCGGTGGAGCAAAGGGGGCGGAAGAGGACGGCGGATAAAAGGGTAGGAAGAGAAACCGATCGTCGGTGGAGGGTTGGGTTCGGTTCGGTGGCGGCACAGTGGTGGTGAGGAGAACAGCGCGGCCGGACTGTCGGAGAGGGGTGGTATTATATTTGCGCAGGGCTGCCCGATAGGGCGCAGTATCGTCGCGACCGCCGTCGCGTGCACGTCGATTTTCTGTGCGTTTTACGTGTCTTTTCTAGACCGCGAGTGCATCCGCACCTACAACGTACGTTTTTCCCTCCTCGTCGGTTCTGCACAGTAGCCGGCGTCCGTCTCTATCATTTTTCCACTCTGCGTTTCCTCTCGCTCTCGTTTCCTGTGCTTTCTCTTGCCGTTGCTTATTTGTTTATATCTATCTATCTTCCTCGTATATTCTCTCTCTCCCTATCTTTCTTTCTCTTTCTCTGTCTTTCCCTGCCTCTGTCTCTTTCTCGCTCCTACTTTACTCACCGTTTCCATCTGTATACCTATCCCCGTTTCTATTTCTCCGTCCGTTTCTCGCCGATCTTTTCGCAGCAGCTCCACGCGTGCCCGCATCCCCGTTCCCATTCGATATTTCGCGCGTGAATCGTCCGCCGCTCCGTTGCAGTTCGCGGGCAATACGTGCTCGTTTAGTCGAACCGATTAATCGCAAGAATCGGAGACCGCGAGTCGGGCGAGTGCTAGAGGAAAGAAGTCGCTTAAGTGTTCCGGCGCAAAGAGTGAGTAGAAAAAAGAAAACGAATTGAAAAGAAACGAAAGAAAGTGTTGTTTACCATTGTGACCATTGGTGTGTTCGTTTCCGTTTGCACACTCTGCCTCCGTCAAGGATCTTCTTCGTTTCTACCCTTCCGATTGCTCACCCCATTGCACGCACCCCCCGTCCCCACACACTCGCACACTTGCGACGACCTTCCGACGTTCACGCAACGCGACCCGATCTCCTCGTTCGTTAATTCGACGGGATACGCCGATGTCGGGCTGCTCGGTGGCTGAATAATTGCCGGTAATTGCCGCGGGATTGTCGGGTTTTCGGGGGATCCCCGAGTAACGGGAGCCGACGGAATGAAAGCGCTCGTTTCGCCGCCGACGCCGTGATAATAGAGGGTGAATCACCGTCCCAGCAAATGTTAGGACCTTTACCGAACCCGCGATGTTAGCTGACATTCTTGCGTTGCGTGAAAAGTCGTCGTGGATAGGGAGGAAATTCGTTTCACCGTGTGGATCGCTCGATGGAACGATATCAGGTGGGTACGAAATGTTCCTTCCAAATCTTCGTTTCTTTGGCTTTGTTTTTTTTCCTCCCTGCGTGCGAAAGCGCTTCCTCGAAAATCGTGGCGAAACGCAAATCAAACCACTCGCTACTTTTTGCTCACCTGGGCGCTGCGTTTATTTGTTGCGAGGGAATTAATTAGGCAAGGATTGAGCGATCCAATTTTGTCAAGATTTTTGGATAGATTGTAAGTTTGTTTGGGGGAAATGACGGCGAAGTTTGCAATGAGTAATAAAATGTGTTGGATTGAACGTGTAGGAATTTTGGAGGAAACTTTGTGATTCAAGTAGCGAAACATTTTTGTTTTGTATATTATTTACATACTTCCCGTTAGAAGCTTTTAAGTGACTGTGTTCATAGACGATTTTCCTTGTTGCGTTTAATCGTATTCCGTTTTCCGTATATTGGTAAAAGTTTGATAAACAAATTGAGTTAATTTAGAGATCGATAATCGGTTTCGTTGTTTCGTCCGACTCGTGAATCCAATTAATTGTTCCTCGTACTTTGCGACTTTTCTGGATTTAAAAGCAAATAGGGCGAATTTGCATTTCGTAATGAAACTTCACTTTATTGCTATCCCATTGTCGATCGTTTGGATGTGAGAAATACAAGTTTCATGCGCAGTAACATTTTTATTATCGTTCCTAGAGGTTGAACCATGATTGCTTGCAAGTTTGCATATTCTGTGATTGAAGTTGTCATATTTATACTTACGCTTACACCATCATTCTGACATTTTGCGCGCGAATAATGATCTTGTGAAACCGTTGTCACACTATTTCTATACTAATAAAAGGCGTACATGCTGCAGACAAAATATGACAATGAAGAAGGACTTTTCACAAAAATATTATTCCTCAAATTGTTTCAAGTGATATTAATCGAAAAGTTCAGCGTAAATAAAGCCATTTATTCGAGTAATATTTGTAGTAACGTTTTCGAATTCTATTATTTATTATTTATTATTTATTATTTAGCATTTTCGTACGCAAAGGAAAAGGACTCGAACTTCGGATAAAATGTCATCATTGCCATAAACTTTAATTCGGTTAATAATCTTTTACGACAGCTTTAATTAAAACGGGAAAGGAGTGGAATACGGCGTAAAACACGCAGCTGTATCGTCTAAAATTGTCTACAGATACATTGATAAGGATAAATCGTGGTATGGCGAATAGTGTATAAAGCCTATAGAAGAGAAATTCGATTTTCGCGTTAGTGCGATACTATTGTACTCGAACTATCTCTTTGTGTAACTTCGAGTTCGCTCTACCATTGTCCGATTCTGTAGTCGACAATATAGACCTTAAAACTCAATAAATGCGATGGCTTTTCTCCTACCAGGTTTGGATCGATGGTGCCACTAATAAAGTGGCAATGAAGTATTAACCAAGTCTTAAATGCAGCTTCCATTAACCTTACCTCTGATACGGAGATTTTCCATGTCAGGTATTCGACGAATATGAAACGAAATAACGAGCAGGGGCAATAAACGCCCAAACTGAAGATTGTACACCATCTTACGTTAAACGTCTAGTGCACCATTGTCTATATTTTATTGTTTCAAACAATCTTGACATAAGTGTACAAAACATTATTCATTTTCATCTATTCATCGTTTCAATGATTTTTATTTCTATAACATTATAGCCTTCTCTTATTATATAACTGTAAATGGCGAAAGAATTATGAATCCTGTTGATACGGAAGCTGTACAGAGACAAAACATTCCTCTTCATTTTTGTTAATGGATAAATTACATTTTCAAAGAGACGTTCAATGGTAGGACAAAATAGTGGGTCGCATCATATAAACTATTTTGAATTTTAAGCAAGACACATTTCAGTATCAAATGTAAAATTGTTTCCG
The DNA here is from genome assembly GCA_907165295.1 of Nomada fabriciana. Classification (NCBI taxonomy): domain Eukaryota; kingdom Metazoa; phylum Arthropoda; class Insecta; order Hymenoptera; family Apidae; genus Nomada; species Nomada fabriciana. The sequence continues at coordinate 15,404,938 of OU015689.1, forward strand.
TGGGCTATTATTGATATTTCGCGGATAATTATTGTTTCGAGACGATACTCTACTACATATGTATATCCCTTTGATTATCGTGGTATCGATGACAGCTTTGCAATACGTTATATATACGTAACTGTTACACAGTAACGGAATATTGTTCATAGCAAATTTACCTTGGTTATATGGATTGCTTTAATTGTGGATATTAAGTCGTTAATAGGCATTCAGAATTGTATTCCTTGTGGAAATGCATATTATTTCGCAATTATTCACGACTAATATACAATACAACGTATTATAGCATCTATAATATATAATGTAATAAAAACTAATGTATCAAACTAATAATAATCAATTTGTTTTGTCGACAAATTACAATCATTTTCGCAAGTTAACCGAATCTGTCACAACAAAGTTTTGCACTGACATGTTTCAGTAAATCTTATTGATACTAACAAAGTTACACATTTTATTCTACACATTATTCGACACATTAGGTAGTAAATAATATCACGAAATCTGCAATTAATTGGAGTCTTCTAAAATAGATCGATATTACACTTATACTGTGCAATTTCTCTGACATTCTTTGCATTCAAGTAGCATGCAGACGGGCCCTGTGCCGTATTGATTTGAGTTTTCCTACATTCTTTCGAAATGTAGGTGTGGAATGTTTGAAAGGACGCAAAGCAGCAACCAGAAATAGGATGCAGTCTTTGTTTTCGTACCCGGTGCCGTTAAATTCCAGCATTTCTTTCGATATCTTTTGATCCTGACTTTCAATCCTTCCTTGTGCACGTACTGTACATTATGTACGGCGCATAGACGCGAGAATACGCGTGTGCACATAAGCTGGTTATTTTTTTTCGACGAAGCGTTTGCTTGAAAAATATGAGACAAATGAATTCTTTTTGATTTTCTTCCTACGGAGTAGACTTTTCGCGAAGAAAGCTTATTAGTCAGCTTCAGCTGCTTTTTTCATGCACCGTGAGAGCCGTCTGCCCAGTGTTTTGCATAGTTTAAAGTATGGAAATGATATTTCATCCCGCTCCTTTTAACTTCCAGTTTATTGTTATTAGTATTTGCGGTTCTTAAGATTCGTAATTCTGGCGAGTTCGAAAGTAATGGTGGAACTTTGTACGTAAAAAGTAATGAAGTTCGTACAAAATTTCTTCGACAATGAATTGTGATCTTAACGAAAAATTGAAAAACCCTCTTATTTTACCCTTTTATGTATATGTATATGTATATGTATATGTATGCAGTATGGAGTGTTGGTCATAACACCCAGTCTTTGAATTCGAGTAACAATTAGAATAAGCGTAACAAGAAAACCCTTTATTGGCAAATTATTTTCATATAACTAACATATATTGTCAATATTTCAGGGTCTCAATGCCATTGTACGTGCAAAGGGAATCTCAGACGGTCAATACACATTGTCCATAATGTTGGGAACCTTGAAATACTGACAATAATGTATCGATCGTCTGAGGTTCCATTTACAGAAATTGTATCACAACTCTCATTGGTCCCTCATATATGTAGTGCTTTATTATTTTTGTTGGGTTACCTCGTTACTCAATTATCACATTTTTTTTTACCTAAAGCAACTGGCTTACACAGTGAAGTGTTGTTTCGAAATTCGTTAATTGCCTAACTTAAAAGATATTTGTTGTCGTACGTAAACGTTAATTATTTCAAATAACGAGAGGATAATACATAGTTTTCAACTTGTTTTTTTTCTTGTCACTGTTTCACAATACGATAACAGTTTAAAATGTTAACGCAGATATTTAGGTATCGTGTTGCTTTTTTAACATCACCTGTAGTCAAGTACCTGACATAGGTAATGAATTACTAGGAAGCTGAACTAATCATATAGAAATATTAATATTTTGCGTAACATTTTCTTATATTTTATATGGGATGTCCTGCAGTTTCCGTCCAAACTTTACCAGTATGTTCAACAGATAAAAATAGGACTATAGTGTCATATAAAAGAAAGTCCGTAAGTGCTTTATTAAAAACTTATAACGTCTTTATCTTGAACTCTTACTTCAGAATAAAATTGATATTAACTTCGTGCTACAGTGAGCCATCTTCAGTAATACTGAACCATGTAAAAGCTTGCCTAGAATTGAACTAAGAAAAGGGGGAATTATCGTTCCCTTTATGTTTTATATTTTTGTTACAACTTTTTGATAAAGCATTTTTAAACTTTTCGTTGTACGGCATTTTAATCTTATGTTTAACGATCGTAGTGTTTCAATTCAGATATTGCAATCGCCATATTGGCAAATATATAGCAGAGTTGCGTAATAATCAGATTGGGATCCTGCAATTTCACTTGCAATAATTTCAACAATGTACTAGATCCCCCAATTACCCAGGTTGTGATTTCCCGCGGTCTCGATTGTACGACTTCCCGAACTTACTAATTAATATTTGTGGTCGCATCTTCTAACATTGAAATTGTAAAATTTTGAAGAAGGAGCTACATTTAATGTAGCGTTATTCATATATTTTAAGGATGACGATTTCCAAAACTTTGGAAAAATTATTATTAATTATTTCTCATTGGATTTCAATTGGTCTAGTCCTAGTCTGTCTGCGTCCCTATCGAGTCGTAAACTATATAAGTTCTTGAGGAAAATCTTGCATGGCATACATTTTCTTTTATTTACTGTTTTATAGACTTTAGTGATCGTAAATTTTACAATACACAAATCAATATTTCTCCAGGCAATAATATATGCACACGTGCGTTGCAATTGCCTACGAAAATTTCTGGACGATTTTTAGAATTTATATACATACCACTTTAGGAAACGCAAATCTTTTCAAGCTGTATTGAGATCGCTCGAATCCGTTCCATTTTCCTGTGTCTAAATAAACTGTTATACATAACGAATCCACATAAAACTTGGTTAAGTAGCACGAAAATACATGGCTTAATTACAATGATACAATCTCCACCTTCATGTAACAAATTGTGGGAGCGATTATACCTTGAAACTTAAAGCTCTTAAAATATTATCCGAGCAGGCGAACATTATCCCTTAAAATCCGGGCATTTACTGATATCCCTGATAAATAAATCGGCATAACATATTAACACAATTATTTTCTTCTTATTGGAATAAGTATGACGTATGAAATAAATCATAATATTGTATCAGAATATGCATTTCTCTCGCATTTCCAATTTTAATAGGACACAGTAGAATCAGAATATGTGTTCTGATTAACGGAAATTATAAAATATCCGTTTGATTGGAGTGACATTTCACTTCTGGGGAAAATAAGTATAATGAAATTTTAATACTACAATATTGACAGCGATTATACTTTCGTCAGTATAGTACGAAATTCGGTACGTATCAAAGACAGAATCAATTTGAAAAAATTCGTAACTGGGTAAAGAAAATCCGCCTTCAGTATAAAGTACATTTGCTTGTACTACTTTACTTGAAGTACATACTAAATTGTGAATATAGAGCGTCATTTTTAAAATGTATCTCTGTATAAAATCGAACAAACGTAAGAAATTTCTTTTACCGCAGTTTTTGTGTCACCATTTAATATGCATCTATAAAACGATTTGAAGATTCGAAGGAGATCGTTGTAAACGAATTGACGATTATCTCTTCATAATGACGGTGGCGTCAATTTTAAAACACGTACCGGTTCACTTTTTAATTAAAACTAAAGCTTTCTTCTGACCTTATTCTCATGCCATTGCATCTGTACACGCATGTGTATGAGTTGGTAATTCCGTTAATAACACTTCCCTTAGGAAGAAATTATGGGCTGGAAACATGCAATACTGCCAAGAAAGGCATTTGAAACAGAAGTTTTAGCGAATTAAAACATTTTCAGGAAGTACTTACAGTCAATGGTATTCTAATTTAGTTCAGAATTCGCAAAATTTTCAATATAACAAAAGAATATTGTGCCATTGTTCACCGTTCTTACAATTTATGTATTGTTGTGGGTAAATTAATACATTGGTGGAAGGGGAACATGTTGGCGATATCATGGAATCGAATCTGAATATTTTCCTTTAACACGACAACGCTACGATATCGTTTGAGTATTGTTTTTCATTCTGACAAAATATTGGATATGGGACAAAGTAAAATAAATGATCATTAACGCGCAGCAATGAATGTGGCTGTATACTGGGTCAAAAAAGTTTCTATAGACCCGACTGTAATGGTTTAACGAATTTATTAGTGTTGTAACATATTTATAAATATTAACCTGCAACAAATTGTAATCTGTGCAGATGAAACAAATGAATCTGTCGGAAAACAATTGTTATTCATTTTTTCCAACAACAAATAATGTATCAATTTTTTAAATGTCCGTAACCTGTATCAATTTTTATAAATACTTCGTTAAATACTAAATTCGTTGCAACCATTTAAGTTAGACGGAGTCATGGCAAATTGTTCTAACGACAGTGTGTAAATTAAAAATTGGAAATATATATGAAAGTGGGCAATCACAAAAGAATAAATGCGATAGAGAATATCATTTAACAAAGCTGACGAAAAATACACATAAATATCACCTTCCACATTCTTATTGTCAATCATTTTTATTCGTTCAATGCCCTTTGATAATAGATTTTGTGTCAAAAATGTCACAAATCTCATTATGAATTTCCTATACGAATATTAAAATATAGTGAAATGTTGGTTCTGTGATTTTATTAATAGTAAAAGTCATCCCTGGTAATGGTCTCTCGATTATTCAAACACAGTACGTCGATTAATAAATCGTTACTTTGAATAAATCACGCGTTCATCGCTATCGGTGGTTTGCACCTTTTTTCAACGTTCAAATTGATGCCATTAAACGCAACGCGACAGACAGATTGGGCAACAAATTTTCCACTGTTTTTATCTTTGAATTTCTTTCAAGTTTTCCATTTTCGCTACTTTTATACGCAATTTTTTGGTCGGTTCTATTGCAGCTGTTTCTTTTCCGAACGAAGAAGCAAATAAACTTTTTGTTCCATTTCACAAAGCAAGAAGATTGCCTGGATTTTCTTGCAGTGGTGTATTAATTGCAATAAATATACGGAACAAGTGTTCTAAATGTGTTTGCACATAAAAAAATTCAATCAGAGGCGGTGTAAAGCAACAAATAATTTACAAGGGTATAAGCTGAGAAATTGTGTTGGTAAATACAGATGAATGCATTAGTATCGTCGATCTGTTACGACCGATGAGCACATATTTGCATAATGGGGGGTAGTGAAATATGTGCGTGGTGGCGATTACCTACGCAATAAACCATAAACTAATTTTTCATTAACACTGGTTTTCCTTCTATAACGATCCATAAATTACGTACTAATGTTTGTGATAAATTGTTGCTTGTAGCATTAGCCTGAGCTGTAACTGTCGGATATACAATAGTGTGCAAAAATAAACAATATTTATTCAACAATTAATACTTAGCGATACAATTGACAGCTGTTGAAGTATGGAGTACTAATTCTGTTTGAAATAGAGTTTATGCAATAATTTCTTGATATACGTGACAATTTACCTGACATTAATGTTAGGATGGGTTAATTAATATAAGTAACGTAATTTCAGGAAATTAATTTGCTCAAATAAAGTCGAAAGGAAAGAATCGGATTCTACAAAGTATTGTCTCAAGAATATAATAAATGAATAAATAAACGCACCAAATAAAAAGTGGAGTCTCTATAAAATTAAGTAGATTAGGGTCGCAATTCTTTTAGGACGAACTTCTTGAAAGAAATTATTTATTTACACACATATACTAAATTTCTTTTTTCAGTTAGCAATTTTATTCGTTCGTAATTATAGGGCAAGCAATGTAGAATAAATGATGAACAAAATTATTTCTGTATAATTATTTACTCTACAGGAATACACCGAACAGAAAGGTAAACCTAAGATGATACTACAAATTACACGTTATTCATCTTTATTTTCGTTTCGCAACGTTTTCCTTAAATTCTTTTCTCTCAATATGTCATACAGTATATATGTTACGTCTAATTGCATTGATATATTAATTTAAAATTTAAGGAAACGAAAGCTGAACTAATAAATAAACGTAGAAATACGATAGAATCTCGCTTATATGAACTAATACAGATATACGACGGCTGGACAGTAGAATTGTTTGAATAATTGAACAATTCGAGCTTTAAATTAAATCCCACATGAAACATGAACCGGAATATATTTTTTATTGCTGCATAGGGGAGAGCTGTCTAAATCGTACTGTTTAAAATATATTTATCTATCACTACACGTTTACCATTTTGCCAAAGGAAAATTAAATTATTATAATCTTTCTCACGAAGTTGTGTGAAATGTACGACTTGAGTAACAGTTATCCCCTATTTTAAAAGTTACAAGTTTTCAGAGTAAAGTTTACAAGAAATAGAGAATATGGGTACGAATATGATACATTTACGAATATTATATTTGTACGTATTAAGAGCAAATAATTGAACGTACAGTGTATAATAATTGAGAAGTAATATATTTATATTGATATTAATTCACATCCTGTCTGAAATAATATTGGATATTTTCGAACATCGATTTAGTAATGCGATAAATATAAAATATTCTGCAATATGCCTATTTTGTAACAGCTACAGAAATGCAGGATAAAATCGCGTATTTGCTATAATAAATTGGTTACGTCAATTGCAGCAGATCTTTTTAAACGTTCGTGGCACGATGAAAATGACACTTATGCCACTATTCTTTATCATTAGATATCGTTTACATGTATTTAATAGTAGCAAAAATAATGGATGGGGGTATTACTTCTATTATGGTAATTCCCCAATTCGTTTCGTTGGCTAAATTACATTACTTCTCTTAAAGTTTGTCAAATTTCTTGACCACGCTCTGGCTGCGTTTCCTATCATCTGACACTGACTCCTGTCTCTGTTGCTAAAAATATTTCCAATGGCCGCAAGGGATTTTAATTACATCATTCTTTCTGTAACATCTTTTCTTAATAACGCATTCAAAAGTTCAAATAATATTCTCGTCACTCATGCTGCCCGTTCTTTTACATATTATTTTCAATACCTCCCCTTCTTATTGTTTCGCGAAATCAGTGTTCGAATAATCGAGTTTCTCCGTATACGGTGTACATATTATCTTCGATCTGCATTCAGAAAGATAAACAAATGCATTCAGAAAATGTCCGACTTGAGAGTACGGTGCTGGCGTACAAAGTAACGTACGAGGTGTCTAAATATACTGATGCTACTGTACGTACGTGCACATGCACGTACACACGCGTATGTATACGTGAACGTACGGTATCCATCCTTATTTTCCGCTGCCAGACATTCTGCTGACCGTCTCCCCGTGGCATTACACCAGACATCCAATGTTGGGTTAACTCAATCGAGAACGAAAACGAGTTATCACAGTTAATACGGTTTCGTATGACGGTCCCCATCGATCGACCAGATTATCCATGATATCGTAATAAAAGATCTCATTGTTAGCAGAGGGGCAACGCACGCACGCTATCACGGTTTCATTTCGGCTGGTTGCTTTTCGCCAGCGCGTGAACATTGCACAGTGCAACTCGCGACAGTAACAAGTTCGGGATGTGTTGTTATTGATGGGACGTGTGCGCGGTGTATTACAAGGTGGATGCCTGAAGCCTTCAATTTTTGCTGCGTTCCACGAGCGCATAAAGTAACAGGGGAAAGAAGAGGCGATGAATATGCTGGGTACCACTGCAATATGCAAAATTGCATCTTGCGGCTTCTAAAATAGCATCCGTTGTCGTCGAAACAGCGCGTAGATGCCCTAGTTGTTTATCGGGAATATCTCGGAATATCTAAATATCAGACGGCATTCTTATATTGACTAGTGTCAATACTTGAATTGAATGCATACGATATTTTAAGGGTGAAGCATTAATATCGAGTATAATGTATTTATTATTTGGAAGAGAGACGTGTTACATTTTGTATAAGTAATGTCTGTCTTTGTTTTAGTAAAGGATGTAGGGTTAATGCATTAAAAAAAAAAATTAGAATGGAGCGATTTGCATGGTTTCGTAGGTTAAACAGATGTGCAGGTGTAGGTCTCCCTTCTTTGAATCTTTCACTTGTGATGTTATGAGTAAGGATAAGAGTACGTAAAAGTGTCCTCCTTTGTGAACCTTTTTCTGATGGAATTTTAATAATGTACGTGTAATCTGTTCATTAAAACATCTAGTACGACGTTGTTTAAGGTTCTTATTTTCACTGATAGAATGTTATCCATGTTTTTTTCTTCATAGTTTTAAAGTGAGTCTGATAAATTTATTCAAGTGCATTGCATCGTGCAGATTTAATAAAATATACGTTCATTCTATACCCTTCATTTTCTGTATATCTTCACGTATTTTTATTTGATTAATTACAAACGATAACAAAAAGAAACGAATCTGAAGAACCTACGAAATGAAACAAATAAAAATCGAGAAGTTCCGTAATTCTTATAAACGATAATTTAATTAAAACTGGGTCTACAATAAATTTATCGAATATTCGTATGACTGTTATGCTTAGCTCGAGTAAAAAAAATATATTTTCATTTACTAATATAACTTTGTCACGTTTTATGCGTTGACATTTTCATCGGCGATATTTGCTATGAAAATTCGAAATATCATTTTATCACGTTTAATGAGGCGTACCCGGCGCTATTAACCGGAGTAACTGATACGACATTAAACCATCAAAGAGAAGCAGGAAAGTTGTGGTTTTTCGCACAATCGTTTACCACATTATACACGTTATGGTAAATACGTAGGTTCTTTGTGCTTCTTCTGTGTATTTTCACTTAAGTCACTTTTTGTTCCATTTGTCCGCTTCTTCAATACCGTCTTAAGGTTCCCCTTATATTTCCATTCACTTGTTGAATGTTTTGCCTGCACGCAGCATGTTTTCTTCACGTTTGTACCGAAGGCCACATTTTTAAGTCACAAACTATTGGAATATAAGTACATAGTTCAGGTTTCTAGGTAGAGGCTTAGTCAATTATTAAACTGCTGCTACCCCTGGAGGGAAAATATACAGGTGTTTTTAAGTATATCTAAGCTCTCTTTAATTCCTCGTTATACCACTTCTGTTAGTATTTGACAACGTTGATCGAAAAATGCTTATTATGAAAAATTTGTCGAGTTTGTATAAGTAGATACGATCCCAGTCGTTCGATAAAATAAATATCTTTATTCTCCTGTTTGGCCACTGAAATGTCTGGACACGAACGTGATAATTGATCAAGCCAACTGATATTGTAATAATAATAACAGCAGTTAAAACAGTTCATTAGCAAATATCAACTAAGAGTTGTAAGAAACAAGTAAATTGTGTAAGACCAAAGAAAACGCTCGACGTAAAACCTTAAAACTTTAATTTCTTCTGTGAGGATATTTACTTTAACAGATATTGAACAATAAAAATAGTAATTTGCAATGAAAATATTAAATCTTACACTGTTATATCATATTTTATATTCCACATTGATTCGTTCTTAACTACTGCACAAAGAAATTTTAAACCCGTAAAATACAATCGGTGACGAAGTTTAAAAATAATTTATGGAGGTAGCAATTTCGTGGAACAAGGTCATTGATATTCATCAGGCACCATGCATAACCCTATTGTCAGTAAACAATTCAGTTATTGAACGGGCACCCCTTAGCATAACGACGTATTATGACATTAGCTACTATACAACATTAATGACAGCCGTTTCGTTGGGAGCAACAAGTTGTTGCAACATTTATCGATAACGTGACCAAAGCAATAAAGACCTTTTATTATTCCTAGTTTGGCGAAATATATTACGTACCCTGTTACTAAAGTTTATAGATCTGAGAAAATGTTGACTCATTTCTATCTAAATTCTCGGTGTACTTTGTAATAACCAATGTGTAAAATTGATTTGAAGAGAAATGCGTAAGTATTGGACATACGTAATACATATAAATATTATATAATATAACAAGTATAATATATAGTTGTTACATAATAAGTATTATAATATACGTATTATTCTTAAAAGGATTTGTTTTGTATTTGCGTTACTAAATCTGAATGAAATAATTTTTCACGTGTTCCTTCTTAATATTCGAAAGATTTTTCTGCAGAATATAGATCGTTATACAATATTACCGACACATTGGAAACTTGTCACGTTTACAGTATTTCATTTTGTTGAAGCTTTAATTAACAATTTTAAATGCCACTGGTGATACTCAAATTTGATTTATGGCGTTTTGTACAAGACAAGGGGATTCTTCTCAAGTTCCTTGTCACAATTAATAAAAGTGAAACTGAGGGAAACAGTTTTTAATTAACATGATTAATACTGTTCATTCAATTTGACAGTGTCAGAACTGCTGAATGAATCTCCACAAATGAGTATTATTCTCACATTGTTCCGGTAGACGGTAATATATAAAGGAGAGCACACTGGCATTCGTATCAAGCTGGCTGTCGACCAATGTGAGAATATCCTTAATTTTTCAATGTATTGACTTTCTAGAAAGAAATTCAATTATTTGCATTTAATCATTTGGAACAAACCTGGATCGCGGTTAATTAACTCCAGGATTGGATTTGTTTAATGAAATGTTGTACGATTTCACTATTTCCACTGAATGTTTCTTCTTGTTACGTGTAATTATACATATACGGTCTTAATCGATAATTTCTTGGTATATACAGTACCAAGCTTTTCGCGGGCACGATATATTTTATTTATTACAATTGTATTCTATTTTGTTAACATTCATTAACATTGAAAGCAACCATGTACCGTTTATTTGTTGAAAACTTTAAATACGTAACACATGTAACTATTAATAACTATTATTCGTCTTTCCTACGTGAGTTTACATATATGTACGTTTTTCTTGTAGCAGTTTTTAAAATGTATTTAGAATTAGTGTTTATTCATTCGTGAACATATCAAGTGATACAAAAATATTACAACAATTTCTACAGTTTAGGGATTATCAATGTACTCGTCTCTTTATCTACGATATGGCAGCAAAATTAATTATTAATCATCAATTTCCATCTCAATTATTTGACAGCGCAGACTGGCAATAATTATACAGCTCCCCTTCCTTATCAAGCAAACAATTGCAACCCACTTGTAATTATAGTGAATTATTTTCTTAGCTATAGGTACTTCCCCTAAAAGTTGTGCCCGGAACCGAATTCGAAGTGGACTGATTCAAACGGGAAGCATACTATTTTTAACCCCTTTGACTCTGCACAGCTTTAATCTTTAACCGCGCAAATACGAAACACACTGTTACCCCCGGATACAAATGATTTCCCTCCAAAACCGTCAACGATCACCTTACCGAGTGACCTCATAGTTTCAATTATACACCCAGAGGAAATACCTTTGTTGCACAACGAACCGTTCGAGCATTCCAAGAAACGAAACAGCCGATCAAAGCGGTTGCCCGTTGCTCGCAGCATTGTATCGCGCGTTTAGCAATCTATTAAAACAAAGTTACGTTTACTTGGAAGTTCGGAACTGTAGGCGCGGCTGACGAATGAAAGGGGGCGATGAAGTTGGCCGATTTAATTTTCTAAATATTCATAGTGCGCCGCGGCTTGGTCCCTCTGGCGAACGGCGAAGGCTGCCGTGTCGACAAGGAACACCATAAATATTCTATGTCGCGCCATGCCCAACTCGAAACGAGAGACGAATACGGGATATCTCAGGTGGCAGCTTCACACCTAGCACACACGGTGGCGGTGGCAAAATATTAAGTTATGCAATTATCCATGTAAATTGAACTTTCCTTTCCCCTTTGGGCGGGCGTGCCATTCTCAAGATTACCAGACACGGTTTTGCAAACGGACCGGTCCCGATCGAACGGTATGGTTACGCGATAAAGTCGGGTCTCGCTATCGCACACGCTTTTAAAATTAATATCCCTTTGACTGCCACGTGGAACTGGCCTTTGGGGAAATCAAAATTATATTAGACTGCCGCGTCATAAATATTCCATTTTGAGTCTTTGTACATTTGAATAATGGCCGAATGTGTGATATTATTATTTATATTTAGGACAGAATGGAAGATAGCGGAACAATAATAAAGATTATCAAAGATGCGATATGTGAAACTTTTTCTCGTTTGGCTTTCAAACGATTCTGTGATTAAGGGTTTAGTGGCAAACGTTTTTTTTAAGGGCTTGGTTTTTGATCACATTTCATGTACGAACACTGGGTCGTTTTCGACCAGTTCATTGTTCATTTAGCTGTTTAAAAAAAAGTAGCGATATTGTATCGAAGAAATGTGGAAGTAAAGTTTGAACATTTTAGAATGCGTTCTGATTATATTATCGATGTTTGAGAAATGAAGTGATGTCGTGTTAACAAAATAATTAAAAATCACGGGTATCCAAAAAGACGACTTTTAACAAACTATTATCTTTTCCTTTTTTAAACATTTCTTCCTACAAATGTAAGGACATGGGTTTAAGATCTAAATATATTTTTGATGCATAATTAAAAAATACTATAAAGACATATACCGTAGAAGGGGAATTTTGAATACGGAAGATTGTGTTATTATAAAGAAAATGAGAGAAATCAATTTATTCCCACAAATAGTTAAAAAAGTTGTTCCCTTTTAATTATTGATAGATGGATTGGAAATCTGATTCTTATCCACTGATTCTTATATAAAAAGAAGCTGATGCATGAAGGGCTGTTGATCAAAATATGGAACGTGGCTAATTTAAGGGATGAAAAGTTCGAATACTATTTCTCGTTTTGTGCGCTATTTCTGAAGATCGAAGAAATAGATTTCGTATTACCGTTTTGGAAATTCGCGTACGAAAGAGTGGATACAATTCGATTGAACTTCCGAAATTCAATTGGTATCCGAAGTTGGATCAACATGGAAACCAAAAGAAGGGGCAATACGTTCTAGTTTTATTCTTACATGGAGCCTTCCTCGCAGTTCGGTTATTATTGATTCAGGCACATGATTCCTGCTTCCTAAATGGGAATAGCTCACAGTGGAAGAATTGAGCAAGTGTGCTTAGAATTTATGGAGATAACGATATTTTTAATTTTATAATGCAGCCTCGAGCAATAGTGATTCTCCGAGGGAAAAAGAATTATCAAACTGAAACGCGTATATATTTCCGCGAATTAATTAACAAAACTTAGAATAAAATAAAACAAAGCGAAAGGAGTAGAAACTAAAAGCATTCCCATTTAAAAGTTTAGTGGACAAGTTTTCGTCGGAAACTGTTTATGTAGGTACGAATTTGTAATGCATTTTTCGTAGTGCACCATTTAGAATTTATAATAAAATAAATAAATATATATATATTATTTACTTTTATTCATTTAAAATCATTTAAAGTGTGTTTATTAATATTGATTCATTTATCAAGTTACACTATTGTTATAAAGAGAGATTTCAATATTAATATATGTAAACTGTTCTTATAACGCGCACGAACTAGGTCAGCTTATTGCTACCGTAGTCTGATTAGGAAATAATTCATTTCCAATTACAAAAGGTATACATATTCCGCTACTGTGCGAGCGTTGGCAAATGGAACTCAAACATAAATTAATCGCCAGCCTTCGATTCCCTCGAAATTATCTAAATAACTGTCGTCAGCGGAACAAAGTTTACCATCGAATAGATTTGAACAAACTTTGCACAGCAGGATACAGAGGCACAGATATTCGTCGTCACGGCTAACCAGTCAGTTTCCATGGTCGACATCTGACCAGCGCCGTATCGATTTGATATCCGACGTCCTTTGGGGAAACTAATCTTCGCAGATTCGCTACGTGGAACACATGGTTTTCGTTCGAAAGTCAAATATACATTCCAGAACGTCTTATTCCATTCCCGATGCATTGGTAATGCGTAGCAGATCCTGCAAACCGACATACATTATGTACTCTAGCACAGATTCATGTTTTATGCCGGGCGATATGCACGACTTATTTGATTCGAACCTGGTTAAGCTTTTTTTTACATTTCCTTTCCATAGCAAATCGTTCTCATCTACTTCCTTATCTTTAACTTAATTTGATTTTGATTCGCTTCCAACTGGGTGAAAAGGTTCTTCTATTTTTCTTGCTTAATTTAAATTATAGTTATTGGCACGCAAATAAAGAATAGATAGTTATAAATAAAATGTGTGTTTTAGTGTATTCCTGTTGTTAGTACAGTTAATACAGTTTAAAAATTGTGCGTCATGACAACATGGTGACTATTAATTTATTAATAATTTGTATATTTATTGGTCGGTTTTCAAGGAATTATTATTAAGTAGGGGAACGTTCACAAATTCGACATAAAATCTTTAAATAATGCGGTAATGTTAAAACTTTGATCCCCTTATTATTCAGTTCAATCATTTATTAGTTGAAACTTTTGCTCCGCTAGATCTTTGTATCTGTACTATAAGATAATAGATAATGTAATTCAAAATTTAAAAACAAAATAGTTTTTACACCGACATGTTAATTGTTGTAGTTTTTCGAAAATTTCGCGCGATTTTCTCCTATTCTGTGTTCCTTAAATCCATTTAATGTAAGAAAGGGTAAGTGGTTCCATTACACTGTTAACCTGTAACCTTTGAACCGTCTTCGGAATTGGACCTTTTTGTTCCTTGGGTACTTGGTTCAAGTGCGTGTTATTTATTTAAGCTAATACACGGGCAGGAAGAAGCCAGGCAACATTCTGCTAAGTCCTTAAACTCGTGGATATTTGATAACGTGCAAGACCTCCCGTCCTGCCTCCACGCTTTCCAAATCTAATAATTTGTTTTCAACATTTATATTTAGTGCTCGTAACTCCACTGCAATGAATAGGAGAGGGTCGTTTTCTTTCGCCTGGGCGCGGGCGGTTTAATATTGATGATGGGAAAGCGAATAAAAAGATTCAAACATATGCAGTTGACTACTTTTTCGTCTTTTATAATTTAAAGTTTTTCTTAAGTGAACTAAACAGTATTTGAATATTTAAATGACTTTGCAATGTTTGTAAGATGTTGAAAAATGACAACGAGACAATTTTCTTGTAATGTAATGTAACGAAATATTGGGTTAGAATGTCATCTGTATTATTTGTTAGTGCACGTTCGAGAGAAACAAAATTATGAAACTAATTGTTGTATAATTTATTTGATACATTATTTATTTATTTAATTAAACTGATTTAAACCAAATTGATACATTATATGAGTTTTCAGATTGTGTACCAATTTTCATAAATTAAGGATCTGTCGATCCTTAAGGGGGTATTCTAATGTGACACACGATTTCTTTCACTATCTTTACGAATTCTTTCCAAGGCTTTACAGAAAGATTTTTATACTTGTTGTTCAATACATGAATGCAGGAGTGGAAGGTCCAGTAAAATAGAGAAAAGCTCGTGTTGAATAGGAGATACTTTATTAAATAGATATAGACACTGTTCGCTTGTATAAGGTTTGTACAAGACTGAGACTGGGCCCTTTTGACCCTCGCTCGCGACGGGATGTCCACGTGCAGGACCACGTGCCCTGATCGCCGCACGCATAAACAGTCCCGTATCGTGCTAAGACACTTAACGACGATCTCGTCTTACTGTAACGTCACGATCGTCTCAATGCACAATAATACTGAACTTTATACTGTGTTTTCACTACATCTCGAACTGTAATGTCACATTTTTTTTATTACAAATATGAAATAAAGATGACGTTACAGGGCACAGAAGTAGACCGTCTCGAAAAAAATGGCATGGCTGGTAACCATGATTCAGCTCGTTCTGGTCATTGAAACTAAAACATTCAAAAAGATTTTGAAATTGTATGGCTCTGGCTAGCGCAGGTAGCAGATTTGGGTTGAAGTATTAAATTTTCTTAAAATGGCAGCAATTTGAAATCGATTTCCCATTTTTTCCTATTTTTCCGTGTTTTTTGTGGCCCGTAAAATTCAAACGGAAACATATTTTGGCCTACTTCTTCTAGGGACGATAGTGACACATCTGCTGAAGATGCGTGTAAAAGGTGGTCCCGATCGGTTCTGTTGAATTCGAGATATCGTGGTTACCATGTTATAAAACAAGGTTTTGAGAAAAACCGCAAAAATGTAATATAACACGTATATGGCGACATGCCTTGCTCGACGCACAGCTTCGCGCTAAGATTTTGGAAACTTGGCTGCCGAGGGTGAACATGTGCACTATAGGCCTCCTGCAAAACAAAGGGGGCAGTTTTGTCAAGACAAATGAGTGCTAACTGCCAATGAATAAGTGTTAGAAGTAGAGAAATAGGCCTGGCCTAATCCAAAGCTGGACGTTCCGACCTCTGTAACTCTGTTATTTTTATGAAATCGGACAAACCCTTTTGCAGATCGATTTTCTGTAACATCTAATTTGAGAACACTAGAATTCACGCTAGAATATCCCCTTAATATTTTGTACGGGCGATTTGCATAGTACTAATACAATTCACGGAATTTAATCAAAACGGACCAACTACGTTTCAGCAAGTTTATTTTTATTTATATTTTAATTGCACAATCATTTCTTTTCTTTTCGACAGCCATAAATCATAGGTATATAAAGTTTGGTTACACCTTATTTACACATTCTGAATGCTTTATGAAAACAAATTAGCATTAATATAGTTGTACTATTATTTTGTTTTAATTCTGTCCCATTTTTTTACTGCGTAATAAGGGCAGATATAAATGTTAATTGATTTATGGATACTAAATGTAGTCATCATAACATAGACATTTCTTGCAAGTTCGATATATGTACCTACGAAAATGATTTACTATTTTTTCTCTTTACCAAAACCGGAGAGCATTGCTTATCTAAATATCAAATATTTCACACACTATTGTAGTATTATACTCTTTCCTCGACATCAACTCAAACGATTTTCATTCCAAAGAATCGAACGCTTTTATTTTCCACCAGGTGTGCAGTTGATTGTCATAAACGTGTTCCCTAGCACAGACAGGATAAATAAATATTTGAGACACTAAAGGAGCTTAAAATGTTCCGGGTGTTGTGATATTGATGACGGTATTGCAAAAATAATGAAATGGCACATGTCCAAGGAGATCAACTGAACGTCCATCGAATGAGTACCGAAAGACTAGCTTTCACGTCTGGCTGACAGCCAATTCCCCTTCACCTGATATGTCTACACCGTGAACGTTTAAATAATGCCGTTACGGGACAAAAATCGGGTTCACTTTCAGTGGAGAAACACGCGGAGATCATATTTGTTCGAGACAGTGCTTTTAGGGAGGAAAAGTAGGTAAATGTCAGAAAGATCTACTAGGGTGCCGGATTCGCACGTGTTGCGTGTCCGCTATGTTTTCTGTCACTCTGTAGAATACTCCATACCGTGAAACTCAGTGCATAGAAGTCCGGAAAGAAAATAGAAGATTGTTATTTAAATTATAATGTTCTATGTATAATATTCAGGTTGGTTTGGGCAATTGTTTCATGTAAAAACTGACAGAAAAATGTCAAAGGCGAAAGATCGATGGTTCGAAAAGTCTTTTCTATGAATGCCATAGTCCATGTACTATTAACAATTAAATTATTTTTTAAATGGAAATGCATCATCTTGTGTGATGCAATTTTTCAAAATATCTCGATAACCAATCATTTTTCCACCATTATACTTCAACACTTTTTTACGCAGAATAGCGAAAGGAATTTATATATGCAAAGACAAGTATCTATTTTCGTTGAAGAATATGATGCAATTGTTAATTGCCGATGCGTCATTGTACTTATTAAAAAAACGTAGTCCTACAGATATAATGCTTCTTGAACCATTGATCCTTCTCCTTTGACACTTTTCTGTAACTGCACTGGGAAGAGAGTTATAACACGAAACAGTCGCGCGAACCACCCTGTATATTATGTATAGAAGGTGGGTCATATAGATTATAGATCGTTGCAAGCTGCTCCCTATAAAATCATTAGAGGAAACGGCAAAATGTTTTCTTAGATTTCTATCGCTCGATGTTGCCCTATATGCAACTGCCAGTGAATGAAAAAAAGGCGACCACTTCCAGGAAATGAAAAAAAGGCAACCGCTCCTACAATAATTTCATAAATGGAATGATGCATACATTTTATACTTTCGAGCCGGCACTCTTTAATCTTGATATTCACTTGACACAATTCTTATTTCTATTTTGCACGTAAAAAATGATGTAAGTAGACGAGTTTAGAAGAATTGTTTAAAATATTAAGATTCGTAAGTGCTCAAAATATTGTAAACTTGCTTTAAAACATTAATCTGACCATTCATTTGATTGAAAAGAGGGCAATTTTTAGGGTTATGTTTGTCCATATCCAATCCATCCTATTTAAAGTATCGCTATTCTTTTTTATTATAAATATCTATTTTATTATGAAAAATAAATAGAGTGTTTTATATGAGAATTGTTCGAAAATATAAAAATATAAAAACGTAAAAGTCTTATTTAAGAACGTAGCGGCAGACACCCCTTTTGCATTCCCAAAGGGACAATTGCTATATTAGTACAAATGCTCACGGTGAGGCGGAAACAGCTGACTAAGCAACAATTTTTGTTGCTGACTTGAACAGTTTCGGAAAAAATGAATAATAGCACTTAATGTGTCCCATTATAAACAAGATTTGTAATGTTTTCAAATATTAAGAGCTCCAGATAACGGATTTACAATAGTCTTACCGTATAGCTCAGCTATTTCAAATAATTTTAAACAGTTTCAATATCTATCTGCATATACACAAAATATAGACGAAGTATTGTATTTCACGATGTATTTTGTAATATGTTTATGCATGAAACATACACTCTTTTTGAGTAAATTAAAGTGGAGAATACATGACTGTATTCATTTCGTTATTATAGTAGAAAGTGACAACATTGGTGTATTATGATACGTGGTTCGTAAATAAATATTTTT
This sequence comes from Nomada fabriciana, assembly GCA_907165295.1. Lineage (NCBI taxonomy): Eukaryota > Metazoa > Arthropoda > Insecta > Hymenoptera > Apidae > Nomada > Nomada fabriciana. The sequence continues at coordinate 15,423,933 of OU015689.1, forward strand.
GGTCCCACCTCATATGGAACAATTCATATCATTTACTGTCTACATATGCACAGAATGTGAAAAATTAATGAAAAAACGTTATAATGCTATAAATATAAAAAAAGTAAGCTTGATACTGGAGAGAGGAAGTAGAGTAACCGAGTAATTGTAGCAGAGTGTAATATGCATCCAGTGAAATCTAATTAGAATATCAAGGTATCGATTATCTCACTAATTACTCTCACTCTGTAGTATTAGGTGATCTACAACCTGTGCCGATATCAGTCATGAAGTACAGGAAAGTGCAATCAAAACGCCTGACGCGCAAGATTAACAATTTCATGGTAATTAATCCGGATACATTTTCATCAGGAATGAAAGTCTCGAATCAGCAATTTTCTAATAACTATGGAATTCTATTACAAGTATTGAAATCAGTTAAAGGAACGTCATTATAAGATGTTGCTGTTTTCAATAATCCATTACCTATTTCTATGTTCAGTACTTACATTACCTGTTAAAATTTTGGCTCCACCTCCTGCATTTATAAACGGGTAGGGTTTAATATTTCGCTGGATTTTAATCCTTGCACATTTTTCGTACGATTTTACTGTTAAAAAGAAAAGCATCCACGCAGTGGCAGATAATTCATTTTCTAATTAGACACCCAGGGTTGCTGTTGTTTATTAGTTTAGAATCTTTTACAAACCGAATTGTTGATTTCTAAACAGGTTGTGTGGTAGATGGTAAAAATTACTTTCAATAATGCCCATATTGTGTAAAATATTACAGAAGAAAATAAATGGTTACAATATACAGGGTGTCCCGTAACTACCGTAACATCGGGAAATGGGGGTAGCTAGGGTGATTCTGAACAACTTTTTTCTTGACCAAAATGTTGTTTGAAGCTTCGTTTTTGAGTTATTAACCAAAAACACTGTCCAATGCGAGCGCCCGTAGAGTGCGCCCCCAGGCCCGTACCTCTCTACTGCGCTCGGTCGTGTACGGGGGTATCGGGGGTATCGAGGAAAGCGTACGGAAAATGTTACATCGTTATTCATTAATAACAAATAATGCCACATTATCCTTAATTTAAGACGATGTAATATTTGCCGTACGCTTTGCTCGGATACCCCCGTACACCTCCAAGCGCAGTAGAGAGGTACGGGCCTGGCCGCGCGCTCAACGGTTGCTCTGATTGGCTGCTGTTTTTGATTAATAACTCAAAAACGAAGCATCAAACAATATTTTGGTGAAGGAAAAAGTTGTTTAGAACATCCTGGTCCGGATATCTGTACAGGACATCCTGTATAGAATTCCTATAACGTTTTCTTAGAAGATATTTCAATTATTATAAATTATTTTGATCATTTTCTAATCCGTGTATGTAACAAAGGGAAACAAAGCATTCACGTTACATTAATAATAGCAATTTGAGAATATTTTACACCGTGGCAAGTGTATCCAAACTTTTGGCCTGCAGTGTATGTCGAATATGGTTTAACAAACCAATATGAATATAAGCAAAAGTTCAATTTTATATTATACGTGTCCGTCGGTACGTAAATGTTATATGTAATAATATCTATCTTGTCACGGAACCAAAAATGTGCAATGCAGTATTGGTAAGAACTTTAATAAAGATATAAAGCTTTGTCTACAGGCATTGATATCACTGCAGATAAAAAAGAGTATTTACACGTTATTATGAAATAGCTCCTTTGTACGCATATTATTGCATGCAGCTCAAGAAATGTGCTTCGCAGCGTTTGGACGTTTAGGTAGGGCGAAAAGTTTGCTATAAATTTTGTCAACACGTGTTCAATATACATTCGTAAGAGTGTCGACAGTGCCAAAATTGCATCTACAGTATTCTAACGGAGAAATATGTATTTCTTTCTGGACATCCTACTGGTAGTTAGCACAATTGAATCTTTACCAGATGTATACGTGGACAAAGTTTGCCATGGAAGCAAAGCTGACAAGTAACTGCTTGATGGGCTAACATGGCGCCTGGAACGTCTTGCTGCGGAAGACTAACCGGAGTGCCAACTTGTACTTAATGTTGCCAACTATGATTTAAGCTTTTCATACTTGCTGCACGTAGATGAGAAATTTAGAAATTGCAGGGAAAATTCTAATAGTCAAGAGTTTGCACGTGCACATTGGGTATAGAAATGATTTATTTGGTTTGAAAATGGTATTTTTGTAATTCTAATTCAATGAAACGATGACGTGTAATAGATTACGAAAATAAATTTGATAAAATTAGTCGGAAAGTTTCCTATTCTGAAAGGAATATATATTAATTGGGTAAGTCACATTTAAAAAGTCTATAGAATAGATTCTTTTACAAATCTTGGAATAATGATTAAACATGTTTAATCCATGTTGCTAATACAGTAGAAATATCATTATGATACATTAAGTGCATTATTTTGAATAATTCGATGCAAGCCCTCCCCCACAAAAAATTAGAATTTTATATGTATTCTCTATACACATAGTAAACCACTTATTCAACACAACAGAATATTAATTTGTCTTACGAAAAATAAGAAACTAAATATTTTTGGGTATTGTCAAAATCTAACGATGGATGATCTTATTTTTTTGGAACATGCGTGAATCAAAGATTCGCGGAAGAGTAAAACAATTTTTGTTATTAATAAAGTACTAGATTTATATAAATATAATACACTGTGTTCGTATTCTCTACGCTGCAATTGTATTACGAATATCTTTTCCCCTGCTGTAACCATACGTCTTATTTGGCAGTGTCTCTCAGCAACGATAAGAACCCAACAGTATGTTTACTTTCGATCACGTATGAAGGGAAATGTTCGGGTCAACTTAATAATATAGAGTGGGTCAAATACTAATTAAAGCTACACAAATAATTGACTGTAACTTATGACAATGCAGGAGATAAACTTTATTGTTTTTTAATCTATTACAACGATCAGGGTGCAACTGTTCCCTTTTATGGCCTGGAAATGACAATCACCAAAAAAGAGCACACTCGTCAATGCATGTTCGACCACTCCAAGTAGGACAATGCGTATATTGCCAACGAAAAAGCAGAGTACACAACACACAAACAAGTTCCTGCAATAACGAAATCTACATAGAATGCTAGAGAATCAATTTCATTTCCGTAGATTGGAAAGAGAAAAAGTAAAACTTCACTTCGTTTGTATGTATGTATGTATTAGTTTGTGAGAGCGAAAGTCGATTATCGTGGCTCTTTTATTTTACCGGGCCACTGCCCTAACGAATTGAGCTATACAATTCATCGACAAATGGCTTCCCTAATTATAACTAATTGTAAGTATGTAGCTATTCCGCCAATAAAAGAAGCTTCTGTGGCCATTGATCCTAAATATATATTTTTCTTAAGTTCTGGTAAATGGGAGGTGGTTCGACAATTTTTATTATACTTATTTTTATTGTCTATACTTTTATAATTAGATTCATTCCTTTAAAATATTATCTAAATCGTTTGGTAGTTACAACAGAGATATGTTCCGTTCTTAAGGTTTAGCGAATAATGCGTGCAGTTGAAAATATTTTCAAACATTTCAATAAATGTTATGATTACTATGGGTATTAAGTTATATAGTGTTCAATTCATTGACCATGAAGATTTTTATGTTCACGGGAGATATAAATGTCAATATATCGTGTGTGTTGTAATATCAGTTAGGAAACCGGATTAACGTAATCCATATTTGTAACGTCCTGCATAAAGTTAATCCAGTCATAAATGTATGTACACATCGTATATGCGTTACACATATGTGAATTAAGGATACTTGTGAAATCAATTTCTATAACACATTGTCCAGCGTGCCTGTAAATACACGAATATAATCTGCCCGCAATATTCCCGAACTTATAGAAGTATTTTTTATTATTTGCATTGTCAAACTTCTTACAACTTAAGTTTAATAGGATAGGAGTGTTACAAGTATAGTTTCGTGTTGAATGTTCTAAGTTTTGCGAGCGATAGATGGTTTTTCTTTTTTCATTACTTTTCATTGCACTTTTACTGCTTTCAAGCAGCACTACGATAATATCGCGACAAGGATGGGAAAGATTAAAAAATTTATTAAATCCTCCTTATGCCTTCTGGAAAAGACTATGAATATTTAGAATTTCATACATATTGCCTACTCAAAGAAATTGTAATCACAATTTTGTGTCAAAAGAATATATACGTTATATTCTGAGGTACAAAAATATACTTAATTAATTACTTTGGGAATTAAGTATAATAATAATATGTAATATATTCTCGGGGCATCGTTTAAATATTTATGAAATCCTTCCTATGTTATTTGTAAAAGAATATTAATAAGTGTATTTTAACACCTATTGCCTTCTTAAAGATACAGTAAAAGTATTTACAGAGAAATTATACTGTGTACTAAGACAGTTTCTGTAAATATAGTGTAATTGTACATCAGAGGACCATATGTCCAACAAAGTTAACAAAATACAACTAATAACTTGATGCATTAAGTGTATGAGTACACGTACAATATACTCTCGAGTTATTGCAGTATCAGTTTCGTTCATTACCCTCCATTGCACCTTCAATTTATTAATAACCCAGCTCAGAAATACTACTATTTCAGTCACCTCAATTCACTCTTATAAGCTCATATAAAGTTATCGCTAGATGTATCCAATTTTATCTTCCTTATACTGTTCGCATGATTAAGAAACAAATAATGCACAATGACAAATGTAAGACTTGATGTAAGGAATAGTGCAGTTAAGAAAATAACAAAATCTATGCACTTATTTCTGATTTATTAGTGTACATTTATACGAGTATAAAGAGTACAATCGACGTATTTATCGTTTGGCATCGTCACAGAGACGTCGAGAAACGGTTTCGTATAATGTACATTGTATAATGCACGAAATTCATCTGTAGCAGACGATGCAACTCACGTGCTACACAATATGTAAATTTGAATTATTACGTATGCCACGCAAACTATTCTAGACACATACAATTTATCCACTTTGCTCGGAGATTACTTCGTACAGCTTTGCATTGGCTTTTCATTACGTTTCGAAAGTTAAATCGAACATGGGTCATCTCATCGGCGACCTTCGAGTTCTGAGCTGCTAATTGCACAATCTAATTATGTTTTGTACATTCTATAGAAATACAAATTTTCTATTTTATTGTCGTACAAATACGTATTATCTCTCACAAGTTTAATTGGAATTCGATTTAATCGGTCCATCGGGAATCAGTTAGAAGAGAAACTTATTAAATTAATTAATTGACTTTCTTTTCTCACAGAAATTTAGATGTGTTAGATTAATAATCTTTAATAGGGCAATAGTGATACATTTGCTTTATTGTTAGGCACGTCTGTATTCGGTCACGGGTCAGTTCGCACTGTTTCATAGTGGTGGAGAAATATCAATGGCGCTATCGATATTGTCGATGGTTACTACTATCGAAAACTATGGAGAGTACATTTTTACTAACGGTAGTTATCGAAAACGTGGGTTGATAATCGTAATGTCGCCAATTTAAAAGTGCTGCTATCTATAATTTGATGATAGGTATTTGTTCTATCGTTGACGATAGCGATAGTATTTTGCCATGAAAGGCTGGCTTTCTGTGCGATCTTGCGTACGAAAGAATCTGCAATTTAAACAATTTCATATCCTTGTTATTTTTTAGATATATGTATATGTATATTACATTCCATCAGTATCGATAACTATCGATGGTCGATGATCCAACTATCGGAAACTATCACTAGTGCTGACTCGATATTTTTTCATCACTGCCGAGGATGCGCGTATGGCCAAGGCGACATTTGACGATCGCAGATTTTTCGATAGGATGTACCTACCTTGATGTACTATAATTACGCCGTAGTTCAAACTACGATTATGAATAATTAGTATATTTATCAATTTCTTTGTATTTGCCTAATGTTTAAAATATCACTCCAAACGTTGTTGAAAGTATAATAAGATTTCGAAAAAAAGTACGCAAATGTAAGGACCTCATTGGTTTGACAAATTCAGAGCTGGCTTAGTTTTTATGGGAAATAAGCGAAGAAAAAGTCGTTAAGTGCTAATTGTTAACGATAACGTTTAAAAGTACATGTAACTGAATTTTATGAATTATCGGGACTAAGAAAAATTACATTTGTCAGACGAAACTAAAATATTTTATGATTACTTATTACTTCAGTTAAATGTTAATGTCAGACAAATTGACAAATAGATTCCGTTTACTGTTACATTATGTCACGCGCAAAGTTATAGCTGTCATCTAGAACAAATATGAGTAAGGACCTCATAAATGAGAACATGAAATATGCAATATTTCCAATTTTCTCCAAACTGGGCCGTATAGATTAGCAAAAACTTAAATTATTTTGTAAGTGAAGGGCCTATAAAAGTAACAGTTCGTAGCACAATTTTTACCTCTAGAATTGATCATTTTCATAAATCTAGAATACTGAAACTACTGTGGGATTGGAAGTTTTATGAGAAATCAAGCCGGTGTAAATGTAATATTTAACAACAGGATTATTATATATTTATTATAAAAGGTATTACGCTATTCTACAGTATGTTGTTCTAAACTATATCCACACTATTCTATAATGTCTCGCTGCTCAATCCACTCTCCGCCGCTGTTCAATCTATGTATGTACTCTGTTCCGCTACTCCACCCACGCTACACACTGGGCCAAACACCCAATCTAGGTGGAAAAAATTCATAAGTCGTTTTACGATGTTCATAATACGATGAAATATTATTTTTAATCTTGGTTCCTGGTTTTCTAGTGTTTCTAATGTTAAAAAATAAATTACTCACCGAAAGGCCCCTTTTTCGTATAAACGTATCTAGAGATCAATTTTTATTCTGTATTAAACTATAACCCTTGTACTTTACTCTGACAAAATTAATTCCCTGACACTCTCATTTTTTGTTAAGTTAAATCACAAAAGATGGTGGCATGTATCGAAATTGACAAGAACTTTAAAACGATACAACTGCAGGGGTAGCAGATATTAACAGCTAAATTTAACTACGAGTCGTTCTACATAGTTCAAACGTAGTACTATAAAAGTTTTAAAGCGGGACCACCTGAAACTTTTTAGTTCTACTCTATTAAAGTCAGGTAAACGGCAGAAAAAGATGCATTTGAAAACATCCAATAATTATTGTAAAAGGCGTTATTTTAAAAATGTATGTGGGAATGTGGTATGAGGGTTGCGTGTGGCAGGTGCGTGCGTTCGCGACCCAAGACGCAGAAGGTCGAAGGCCGATCGAAGGCAGGCGCGGAAATACGAACGCATTTTGTGCGTAGCGTATCGATCGGCGGGCAGTCGGTCGTTAACATTCGTTCGATACGCATCTGTAGAACTTTGTGCATGATAATAAAATACTTTTTCCCTTCTACTCCCACATGTATATATTGCTATGTGAACATTCACATATGCTAATATGCTCCATGATGCATAGAAGTTTAAAGAATGTTACTAATTCCTGCGATTTAATTCTCTTTACAATGAAAATGAATGTACGATTTCGTCGTGATCAGGTTTGCAGTCTTCAGAGGTTGATTTCCATACTTAAATAATCACTAAATTAATTATTATGACCATTATTAGTGTCAGTAAACATTCCTTAACAAGAATAAATGATGACATGAATTTCTTCCACCTAGATTGAGCATTTGGCCCGCTGTGCACTACTCCGCTGCTCCATCCACACTGTCCAGATTCCATTCATACACCCATTCGTTCTCGTCTTCCTCTCTTTCTCTCATTCATATTCTTAAAAGTAGGAAACAGGGGACACGGTTTTGCAGGCCATCGCTGCTCGCCTGCAGACCAGGTGTGTGCCAGGTAGCCCAGTCATATACGTCCTGTACCCAGACGCCACGCACTCCCACACTACTGTCCACGAATTCTCTAATCCCCTACGTGCCGCGATGCCTTTATATAAGACATGCATTTAAAATTAATCCAATAAGAAATCGAAGGAATTCCACCGTGCTAGGTTTACCTAGCAAAGTAAGACGGAGTTGAGGATTAAGAAGGTTACACTGTTTTTATTATAAAAATCGGCGGTTAAATGCGAATATCGATTCAAATTTTAATACCAGCAAGGACACGAATTTAAGGGACGATCTGGTAATTAATTAGTGAATTTTACTGTTAGAAAAATAGTCGTATAATTATATAATATCGAAAACCCCATTTACTCTAAAGGTTTATTTAACGCAACACGATAGTATGCTTATCCAATACAAAGCACACGTTTTTCGCGTCTCAACGAGAATAACTATTTCTACGATTGATCTTCTGAAAACTCAATTTACACAACAGACTGCGAAGTATACGTGCAAAGTAATCTAGTATAATGTATATCGTTACTCGTCTATCTTGCCGCATTTCCTTTTCTTCTGTTCTCTATTTCCCGAGGCCGAATTGGAAATAATATCACGGTTAATGGAGATCGACTCGCTCCTAGATGGATTCTCCGATTTTCTCCACGTTCAGTTTACTTATATACATGTTCCTTCTGTTTCGTCTTTGTCTATTCGCTTGTTCCTTTCCTTCGAATATACCTATATGTATGTATACCATGGAAGCGTAGGTGCAGTCCACTATGTATCTAAGTCACTCTAATGTTGCAGGGCGTACACTCCACGAACATTACGGTTAGCTGAATCGAATTTAAAGATTTCTACGCGGGCCAATCGTAGGTAGGATAAAATGGCTTAACTTCGAGTCGATTTCTCGATGATCCGGAGAGAACGAATAATCCCACAGTTTATGGAATTAAAATGCAAGGTGGATAAAGTGAGAGATTAATAATACTGAGACTTAGAATCTCCTCTGGATATTGAATTTCAATGGAGCTAATACGTGTTCCGTCCTAATCGGAATCGGTTAGTTCCGTTTAGACGCAGTGTCGATTTAAACGTGAAATTACCGTGAAAAATGGGTGGAATTTTATGTTTATGAGGGATAATAAGTCGAAGTAATGAAACTTTCAAGAAAAATGTTTTTTTTGTCAGGTTTTGAAGTTGAGATGCAAAGTTTTGAAATTATTTAACTGCGAAGTGATCATTGTCTGACGAATGAATAAAAAGAATGATTAATATTATAAATAAAGGGTATGCCGTTATGAGAGGACAATATATTAAACAGTATATGTAACCTGATTGGGAAAGAATATTTGAAAAATACATACACATAATTAATCACTTTCATTTCCACAGACAGCTTAGACTTTTCAATAAATAACAATGTCTTGTCACGTTTACAAAATATCTTTTTGTAAACGTGTATCTTTTTTTGATAGGCTGAATGCAATGTTACGTGAAAACGTTTGACGTGGCAATGAAAAAGACTTAGACTTAGTTACGGAAGGAAATAGCAAATGCGGAACGGCGACCGCCAAGATCAATCAATATGAAAGAAGAATCTATTTTCAACACTATGCTAATATAAGAAAGCGGAGCAACTAGTGATGGAAATAAAATAATATCAATATCGCATTGGCTTGTTATGTATCAGTGCTCAAATAATACGTTTAAATAGGACAGCCAAATATAGTTATTATATATGATTTCAGCAATGTGAAAGAGAAATGCATATAAATTTATAAATCCTTACATCAATTTTATAATATAAATCTACATTTTGTCGTGAAATATTTATATACATAAGGAGTAATATGCCTGAATGAGTAACATATAAGCGATTACATTGGATTGAGTCAATCCTGTGTAATATCCATTTACTCACTCCGATTGAGTAAATAATGAGCAAAGGTAGTAGGAAAAAGTAGGACATTAATTATGCGTTAGGCACTTAATTGGCAGACTTTAGTAAAAATTCATTCAGCATTATTCTTGCCTTAAATTTAAATTTGCTATTGAAGACAAGGCTTCGTACTTTTCTTTTTGAGCATTTTTTATTCTTTAGCGACTCCTGAAATCTATGCACGTGGATGAGATTAACCAGTATGCTAATGTATATTATTGTTGTTGTTATCATTATTATTATTCTTATTAAATAAACGCGAATGTTCAATTAGTACAGATACTACAGTGGGCACAAAAGTGCAGTATATGTGGCGCACTTGAAAGCACTGGAAGCTGTGACCCACAGTAAATTTACAACACCGTGTAAAGAACATTTTGAAGTAACAAAATAGGTCATTTTTTATACAAGTATAGTAGGTACTTATAGGGTTTTATCAGTATTTTATTTAATCGTGATTTATATTCCAATAGAAAATAAAATGTACTGTTTAAATTGAATTTAAATATATAGAACGTAAAGTATATATGAGCTATATAAAATAAATAATATAAATTAGAAAACTTCTAATGGAAAAACAAACTTCTGTCTACACTGTACTTTTGTATCTACTATCTGCAAAAAAAATTATATTAACACTTTAATATAGCTTAATCCGGTGCTTGTAAATAACTATTTATTCCATAAAAACAATGAAGTATTTCACAAATAGTTCACCCAGTTCTGAAGTTGAAAATACGATTCGTTAAGAAAACGATTTCCTTTTCAATATCTCTCTTTATTAAGTTTACAGAATCGTCATACTTGAACCCTCTGCCTTTAAAACAACGTTCCTTGAAAGCAATAGTAAAGGAATCATTATCAGCCTCTTGAAGTAAATTCCTGAATACAGAATAAGTATTTAAAATGGCAGTTTGAATTTTCGTTTGCCTGTGTTCGGCCCAATTTTATTCCACAGTGCACCATTACAAATACGTATTGCTTGCATTCAGTACTTCCGGCTTATGCATAAGAGGAACGAAGACATAAATAATGCATGAGATATTGGCGCAACAAATAACTCGAGATGGAATACATGCAACATAATCAATAAAATATCAATTCCTGCTTCACTATTCTGCTTGAGGCCGCGAGAACATTTATTATTACTCAATGGAACTTCTTTCTTCCTATTGCAGAATAAATCAAGTGAGCCGATAATAATAAACTAGAAATAATTGATTTCGATTAAAATAAATTTCAGATGTTTGAATATTAATAGGCATTCAGAGGTACAGTCTAATAATATCACTTAATTATAATATCTAACTATAATAATGAAGAGATTTGCAAGTTCTTTGCTTAAAATTTCAGCCACTCGAGCACGTTTATATTGGATTTAGAGCACCATTTGAATATCAGAAAAATAAATGGTAGTAACATTTATGTTACTAGTAATAATGCAGTAACAGGGTAATAATTATAATAGTACCTATCCATAATATTGTTTATTACTTTATAGAGTTTTTCAATCACGTGATCACAGATCACTCAATTTTATTGTTTAGTGGCGACTTAAATAGCTTGTCCGTCGAAAGCCGATTGACAATTTCAAAGATTTCTACTATCGCGTCGTAGAAGTTTACAAATCGTTTCAAAACAGTACACAGATTTCATACGTATCTGATAGTTGGTAAGAAAATTTTGAGTAGCCATTTTCGATACCTAATTCAACAAAAAAATTTAAAACACAGTATTTTGAAAATACTGCACTTAGGTACCTATGTGTATATAACATCTTTATGTTGTTTTACTGTCTGTTCAAAATTCCATCTTTGAATAATTAACAATTAAGTTAATTTCAGTAATTATGATACTGCAATTATTATTATTGTAATATGAAACTTCAAACATCGCACGAATATAATATACTGCAATACTTACTGCTAATACAAATCAAATCAGTGCATGAAATATGAAATACCATATGAAGCATATTGAATATTACCAAAACTAAAAATATAATGTTTCCTGTTTGCAGGCATTATGGCATTTCTCTTGGGTATCTGCGCACGGAGAATATAGAGGTATGTAATACATCAATATATTACTAAAAAAGAAAATACTTTATTGTTTAATACATAAATATATTACTAACAAAGGAAAGGAAAGGAAATAAATAGGGCGGGTAAAACCTGTACCAGATATTTGCACCGAAATAATGATAATTTCCTTTGCCTTTCGCAATTATAATGTGGGACAGGAATTTTTAAACTTGAAAATAAATGACACACGATTGCACAGATCTAAACGTTCATGTACAGATTTGTATTTTTTGTTAAGTATTTCAAGGGTAAAAGAATGAAAATTATTGTTTTGTGAATACAATATGACAGAAATTGTACTTGAGTTTGTTCTAAATATACTAGTACGACATTGCACAACATTTCCTAAGTATGTTTTTTGTAAATGAAAATTAAAAAAAGAAAACTACGTCCTGTTCAAACTTTCAGGTTTACTTTGTTGTGCAATGCGAGCAATATCAGCGTATCTCTGAAAAAAACTTTCGCTGAAAAATAAATCGTTCAGACGGTGCTGAAATTTCATCGCGTACAAACAACGAGGTAGACACGACAACTGTCCTTGAACGACACTGGATAAGAGGAATAGGAGGCGCACATTTGCATAAAAGTTCACACGGCGAAAACTTTAATACCTGTTCCATTTAACTCTAAAATGCTTCTCGTTTGAAAATTTCGCATCCTTCCATTTCCAACCTGCTCTAAGACTTCGTTATTATAACAATTATTCATTTTTCCCTCGAAGCATTTTCGTCGGGCCCTGATTCTTGAGATTTAATTGTATCAGGTGTACCAATAAGTAATCCCCTTCTGTTTTGTTGATTTCATTATTTAATGCTACCAGATTCTGAAACAGTTTATTTAGGATTACAATTTCTATAATTTTTCTTATTTTTAATTTTAGGGCACCATTAAATTAGTCTGATCTTTTGTTTAAATTGTGTTTACGAAGTATTTCCAGCAATACCTTTTGTTTGTTTATCGCATGTCCTGCACTTGTAAGTTATCAAAGTAATTGTCACATAATAAAGAAATACAAATATAGTTTGTTTGAAAATAAATTTCCATTGACAATGAGTCTTTCGATCTTCAGATATTTAAACTGGATAGACCAACTGGGAAACATTCAACGATACAGCAAAAAGAACCCATCGAACTTTCTTAAAATCACCTCTACCACACCTTATTACTAGACACTTCCACCCCTAAGCCATCACCTCGACTCCACCTATAAATTTTCCACATCAATCAGATATTACACAACTATCCCATGAACGAACTCACCGTGAACGGGGAAATACATGATTAATGAAAGAGAAGTCGAAATAAAGTATTTGGAAAGTAAAAAGTGAAGGGTGAGGTTTCAAGCATGAGGCATAAAGATCAACGAAAACAACATTTCAACTAATAGGTTTTCTGTTCTCACATTTCAGGGCGGTTTTCACCCGCCTAACATATGTAAGTATCAGCCTGCAACAAAAAACTTGTGCAAATGTTTTTATTTATACGCCCGCCATGTGTTTAAGTTTTATTAAAATTGAAAATTTGCGATCGAGTAATATTCCTTGTAAGTCCCGCTGCTTCAGCAAAGACCCTCTATGTGTATGTTTTTGTGTCCCTTTTTGTTTTGAGAGAAAGCCTAAATTTAAACCAAAGCATTGCTATGGTAATCCACCAAGTGGCACCGTGACACCACTTTTCGACGCTTCCCACACATCGTGCGAACCCCACAAGGGGCAAGGTTTCTTTTTTGTGCTGCGTCACAAAAAGCATCGATATAAAGTATCTCTCCTGAAACGGAGTTGTGAGAGTCAATATTTAACGCACGAGGCATCGTATTAATCATCCATCCTCGAGTACCCACGCCACACATTTATCTAAAGCATATCATCATCGTCGAGCAATTACTATTTTCGCGCCCCGTGGCACCATGAAAAGTAACAAATTGTCCCTGTCCGATAAATTATTATAAAATTATTTCCAGAAAACCAGAAATCGTGAGACAAAGTTAATCGCGAATTTTTCGACGCGTAGAAATATGTCAAATAAACTGTAGGAGATTTTACGTAGGGGTCTGGTTTGGCTCGGGCCATGGTGGTTTACGTTAGGGCGTGGGATAGTCACGTCTATACCGTGACGGTTCTCTTCGGGCGTCAGCTAACGTAAACCATCTCAAGGGCTGTACGTCGCCTTTGGGGAAGGGACGATCGGTTGAACCGATCGTCGTGGAGAGTTCATTCATTGTGTATCGGTCATTGGGAACAGTAGTAGCATAGAAGTTAATAAAGAGTATATATTGTATTACATCCAACAGTTAATTGTGTTTTAATCGCTGACCTCCCAACAGTCTTTTCCCCTCAATACCTTGTGAATAAGCAACGATTAGTCGGCGAATGAACAAACGTGTACGCGGTAAAAGAGAATCGTTCGAAACGTGGAATATGAAATTGATTGAAAATATAATTGACAGTGCGTCGAAGCGGAACGACTGGCCCTATAAATCATAGTCGACTATATGTTTAAGTTTTTGAAACAATGCTAATAAAGTACGGGCATGTTGTGCAAATGTATTTTTCTCCTTTTTGGTCCTTTAGTTCGTTCGTCTGTAAATTGAACGAGAAGAATGTTATTTCTGCATAACCTCGTTGTTCGATCAGTTGTCACTAGATTTACGTTTATTCATGTCCATGCGCCACTGGGAAACCGAATGGCAGGAATAACATGGATTGCCCCTATTTCTGTTTCAATTAACTGATTACTACGTGCGTATTGGCTCGGGATAGAATCTCGTCAGGAACACATGAAAATGGATGAACGGACGCGTAACGATATGAAAGAATAAGCGGAATGTGTGTACAAAAATAAAATTAAACCGATGCCGGTGCATGCAGGTTCAAAGCGAAAACTAATAATACAGGGTATTTCGAGTAATTAAAAACCGTGCAATAAATTCTATTTAAAAAGATTCGCTGGACACTCGTTTTAAAAGTTATAATTAATGCAATGAAACGCCGATGATTAAATTGTCGAGTGACAACTATACGTAGAATATATTATATCCTGAAATAAATTTATTGAAAAAATCGTAGCAAATCTGAGGGCCGATATGATAGTCACACTGGAGTTAATTAATGACAAAACTTAATGGAAATATGGTGAAAATAAACCTGTAAATAGGATACCAATTTGATTAAATCACTGCATTAATTGTAAGCTGTACTTGACAGTATTCGTTAGGGAGAGCCACGGATTAATTGTGTCGTGAGAAACAAGTGGACTGGAAAATAATAAAAAGATTATTTAAATAAGTGCAGCGACAATGTAATATCCGTTACCGTGGTCGAGTAGGAGTAGATAAAGCAGACTATTGTGTCAGCCGTCAAGTAGAACAAATTACGTTATGTCAGACTGGTGGCACAGTAACACTGTTCAAAGCATAATACGAGCGTTGGGTAGGATGAAGTAGTAACACTGTCAGTGAGCGCAGGTTTGCAAGTCCGTCAAGCAATTATATGTGTTAATATATATGTAGTAGAAACATTTGTGTATGTGTATGTGTGTTAGCTATGCTATTTTTCGTTTGTCCTTAAAATAAGCAGAAGATAGATACGTGTACGAGATGCTTATTATATTATATATCACGTATTTAGAGTAAAATTTCATACTGAATAATTAATGACCCATACATATTACAGATACATATGTATACTTGTGTTGCACATCATTCTTTGTGATTGAAGCATACATGTTTGTTGAACAGTGAAAATTAGTTTTCACAAAGATTGCAATAGAGAAAATTAAAAGAACCTCTTCGCATTAAAAGTTTGCTAGTGAAACAAGAACATATTCATCACAACAATGAATATATTGTACTTGCAATTAACAAAGTAAGTAACATGTTAGAAATGTTAATTTGCGACGAAATCAAATCAAAGCAAAGTTGTCCTTAGCCACGTTTATTTTACTACTATTTGTGAGACAATTCCGTTACTACAGAAGTTATTGATGGATGTACGACTTGCAATTCATGTTTTTTATAAGTGCAATAAGAGTGAGGATATATTACATTAATGGTGTTTTCGATGTGGTACAACCGGCAGGGTGATGATTCCTCGCAGAAAACTGAGTCTAAAATATGGAATAAAGTTTTTCCATATGAGGCTTCATTTCCGAGAAAATTAAGTTTAAAAATTCGTTAAGTACACATTAGGGCGGAAGATTTGAGCTCATTGGGAAAACGTGCCCCCCTTAAACATTCAAATAATTAATTGAATGCTCATGAAATCGGTTTCTTTCGATTATCTTCTAATTATTGATTACATATATCAAGAAATATGTCAGACAATACTTGTAAACCTAGACAGGATACGTATTTTAAGCGCTGTTACTTTCTTTCGTATGATGTACGGGTTTCGAGCGAATGCACGAGTACTTAACAACTTTTCAAACTTCATTATCTCAAAAATGAAGCCTCCTATAAGAAGAATTTATTCTATATTTTCGACTCATTGTCAGTTTTATGTGAAGAATCGCCCCTGCCGTTTGTACCGCGATTACGGAAACACCCTGCATGTAAATGTAATTTTCTTATTTGATAATAGTAAATTGTTCCAATCTAAATCCCGTGTGCGAAGGGACAGTAGGCCGCGTCCAGAAATTACAAATATATAGCAATTTAGAAGATTAAGACAGCTAAAGGAAACGCAGCTGACAAACACATTTTTGGCAGTCCTTGCACTCCGCTAAGCTGCGATAATTTGTAAGCATAAACCTCACGTACACTATCCCTACTCTACCGCATTTTCCTCCACTTCCATCATTTTTCCGATACACCCCATAGCCAATTATATAAATTTTTCTAAGATCACTTAGATCATTTTTCTAAGAGGTTTCCTAAAACTTTACGCGGATCCACTTAATCCACTGTAAGTATAGCCGAGCCTATCTAACTGTTAGAGGTACAAGCCGAGTTCTATTATTGCAAAAATAAAGGAAACTTGTTCCCCGGAATTTGACTTGCAATCATTTCTTCGTCAATCCGTCGGAATTTGACTTGCAATCATTCCTCCGTCAATCGCTCGGAATTTGACTTGCAATCATTTCTTCGTCAATCCTTCGGCGTTTGATTTACAATCATTTCTTCGTCAATCCTGTCGTGATCTCATTGTAGGACTCGAATTTCGTGACCCGATATGACACCACATATGTAAATCTTTAGTAAAGTTTTTCTCTTAAGAGAGTTTGATTTATACTTTCATTATACATTTAAATTATTTCATTAATTAGAAACTTGTTAACTATTAAAAGGGAGTTACTAAGTTTCGTTTTCTATCAGATAATATATATAAGTTCTGAATAGTACGTAGCTTAAATAATTAAATATCTCTGCTTATATCTACTATCTAATCGAACATTTCTTCGTCTTAAATCATTTTACACTATTAGCACTTCCTTATATTAATTATATTTTTTCTTAAGAATTGTTCTCCAATACCTCCCCGCCCCTTGTTGAACTTTAACATTATACTATTACCTATATTTTTGTCTTGCCATTTATCTAAATTACTTTTACAACTTGTCACAAAAGAAGACAAATCAATAAGCAACAAGTAGCATGTACAATGTTATCCAAGTATTATCCAATTCAATTACTGCTAAATGATCAATATAGAAATTTGTAATACGCACGCTGCTGTCGCCACAATAACTAATTTGAATATTAGCATCAAAAGGAAGGTTTTTCCTTCAGTCCATTATTGTAGACGCTTTACATCTTCATTCGTGAGCCCATCGAGAACACGATTCCAGGGACTAGAAAGGGGACGCACCACAACGAAGAGTGAAATCCTACAAACGTGACAGGCGTGTTGACGACAACACCACTAATACACGAACGAACGAGAGGCGCTAAACTTTCGACACGTCCAGTTTTTCCACCCACACGTAACCGTCCGCAATCACTCGTGTTCCATTTCTTCCTCCTTTACACGCACACGCACACACGCGTCATATACGAATAAATGTGAATTAGATGAGGAGCGTGTAACTATCAATTTTATATACGTCAGAAATGATTATATGATCCACATTGGACGGAAATCTGCTCCATGTGTTGATTCGGTGTTAGCATAAACTTATTAATATAGGGGTGCAAACAAAAGAACGTTTATTAACAAAAAATTAAAACTTTTATTAAAAAACGTTTTGACAGGAAATATTATTTGATATTATTCAACACAAATGATAGAACGTCTACTATCTATCAACCTCTACTGTTTTTTCTCCGTTACCTTGTCACTCTGGAACCGCATTTTATTATTTTATTTGATTTAATTTTTTTACTACCCATTCGCTCATTCATATCAGTCAAGTGAAGCTTTCCAATTCGAACAATCATCTGCATTAACGGTTTAAAAGTGCGAATATCAGATTTGAACTACTAACATACTAATCTACTAATAGTACTAGAGCTATTTTTATTGGACATGTTACGCGTACATGCTTTTCTTATTACTAACAATAAGTTCAATATAACCGCAGTGTTAATAATGAAAAGAACGTTTCATTATACGATTATAATATGAAGCTAACAATGTACGTGCCAATGACAAGAACTTTCTGCATCACATGCATAATAATACATAATAATAACAATAAGAATGATAAGGCTAATTGTTGAAATGTAACAAGAAATGAATAAAGAAATAGATTGTACAATTATAAGAGAAAGAAGAAGGTTGCAATTGAAATTATTAGCAACATACAAAATTGTTAAAGTCACTCATTCAGTATGGTCACAATAAATTCATTGAAGACAAAAATCTAAGCACCGATGTATTTCACTGCGCGGAACAATTAGTGTTCCCCTGCTCCAAACGGTTATGTCTCTCTAGTAATTCGGATACTACATATTCTGCTCTGCACATTACCTCAAATTTCATTGAAGTAGGAGTAGAATTGGTGAATCGGGTGAATTTATTTTTATATTAGATTGTTAATTAATCCTTAGTTTCCATCAATTTTACAGTTAAATGGAAGTATTTGCACGTAAAATTATAAAAGTAATCTTACGTTACAGTAGAGTCTCGATTGTTGATGATGTGAACCGAGTCTACATAATATAACATTCCACGTGTACATAAGTTTCACTAACCATTTAATTGATTGAAAGTTTGATTGAAGATACCTGAATATTTATACTGTTTTTATACCCTTTATGTGAAACTTTCGAAAGAAACGAAGTTATGGTCTTTTGTTTACTTGTATCTCAATTCACGAAGAAAAGTTCAAAGCAGCCACACATGCCAATTACGTTTATAGCATTTCATTTCAAGAAATTGAAATAGATTATCCCTTTGAAAATAAAGAATGGGAAAATAAAGGAACGTTATTCTGTACTGTAGAACACATTTAAGATGCGTTGTTACCCGTCATTCTAAATTTTTGTCGCCCCTCGTGACTTAGCACTGTCAGCTGGAAAATTCGAACAATACATCTACTTTAATGTCCTTCTCACCGTTCCTGCAGGCATTTTGCTGCTCATAAATCTTTGCCACATCCGCTCAGCTACAACTTACGTGCTGTACTAGCTACAAAACTCTGCCCAATAAAATGCCAACCTTTCGTTGACAAATATATTCTTACTGTAACAATAAAAATCGTACGGTCCTTTGCTATTTTATGAACCGAGATAGCCATTATTTCAAACTGCTACAGAAACTTGGTAGAATTTGTGCACACAACGGTAGTGTTTTCTATGGTATTTCCATATATACTAGTAGTATAAGTTTATGCTTCTATCTAGTAGTATAAGTCGCCCGAGCTATATCGTGATCGAAATTGTATTAGCAGCGGCCATGGAACAAATACTTAAATATTATAGGAACAGTTGAACTGCTTTAATGAAAAAATGGCGAGCAGAAAAGTCTGTCCAAGATTATATTACTTTTCGAGTTTTAGACAAGTACAATGCATAAGGTTTTTCGAATGTAATATCGATATTTCTCTGTAATTTATAATTATTTCTTTATATGATTAGGGAAAGCAGTGTGGTCTATGGTGTGTTTTATGGTTTGCATATAAATTTAAGGGATTTCATTATTATCGAATGGAATTTGTAAATAATTTTGAACGCAAACAAAAACTGAACAAATTTTAATTATAAGATCACTTGCTCTATATTTTATGAAGCATCCGAAACACGTCGAAAAATTAATTTCTTCGTGTTCCTTCCAAGGGACATGAATATTATAAAAATAACAAATTCATACATAATTCAAGGAAAGAATTTCCGCATTAAAACAGTACAGATAACAACGAACTTAATCAATAGAGTTTCTAAATTCTCCAGAATATACATATATAAAAATGTGCAAGCTCTACTCATGTTTAACTATATCTTACTCTTAAACACAGATACAATCAAATCGATGACAGTGAAAAGATTTCTACTCGAAATAAGACAAAAACTTGTCCAATAATTTAATTCTCTTTTTGTCTCCGTCCCAGGGGAAACGCCTTCCTTCTCTATTCCTGTCGACGGTATACTCGATATTCCTGTATGTATGTTACTGTGTGTGTTTCTCTCTCCCATTCTCTCTGTGTATGTGCGCGCGTATGAGTATCAGTGTGAGTGTGTGTGTGTGTGTTTGAAATGCTTGTCATGTGCAGATCTCGAATACGAACGTGTGCCGCATTTTCCATATCACGAAATCGTAAAAAAAAGCTGGCCGAGGTATCTGGGGAATCTGAGAACACACGGTGTACGAAGTCAGTATCCCATCCTTGCAGATTCCCTTGGATCTGCCCACCACCCATTTCCCGGTTCATTCCGCTAAATTGGATGCTGAACAAGGAGTCAATGGAGACCACTTGGTTTTCAGCCCGATTGGACATAATCGCGATGAAAATTTTTGTTACACGCACGCTTGAAAACATCGATTCACTACACCGCGTCTGGCAATGAAAAGATTTCATTCTCACGGATTCTCGCTCAGATGTTCAAGTCTGTTGCTGAAACAATGTACACATCGAGGGGAGAATTTCTTTGTCCGTACCTCTGCGACGTTTAATTAAACATTTGGGAAATGAATTTGTGCATATCCTACTTTTATCATTTTTATCAAACAGGTCAGTGATTAGTGTTTTATTAAAATCGTTGTTGATTTTTTGGATAGAGCTAGGAGCTTTCGAATGTCAAGTCCCTTATATAATTGAATAAGGTGGATAACGTATAAAGCGTTACGAAATTTCTGCTTAGCTGTGGGCTGCTGAATGTGTGTATTTATATTTCTAGCAGGATATTCGTCAGTGAACCCTCGAAGGGCGCGAAGGGTCTGACCACCCCTATTTTCTTAAATGGAACTGTACGTCAATTTTTATATTTTCGGATAGCTTCCTTCAAACCTACCAACTTTTCATCTCAAATGCTTTTTTTATTTCTTATAATAAAAGTGATCTAGTCAGACATGATAGGCAAGTGCCAACAAAAGCAAAATGAACAAAATCCTATTGTTCCCGAAATTCCGAGTAAAATCAAATGTTCCATTCGTTAATGAATAATTTAAAATAAAATTGCCTGCTTTATTGCTCTCTGTGCCAGCATTAAGAATTGAAAATGACAAATCAGAGACAGTTTCATTTTTATGTACAATTTTTGATTTACACAATTTCTTTTTGTACAGTTATTTAACGAAACTAATAATTTTAACAATCAGCTCTGGTAGATAATATAAAGAATTCAAGGGATAAGTAAATATTTATTTTAGTTACAAAAATTGCTAGCATTCTGCCATTGGTTTTATGATAATCTCCGAATAAAAGAGACAAGAATATTTCAAAACTTGTTAGATTCTCTAAAATTACACACCACGTGGTTGTAATATAATACATCCCCTAACTTTCAAGATATTATTCAATCCATGAACTCCATTTTAATTAAACTATTTCCACCGACAACAGTTTCAACTGGTACGTAACTAATGCAAAGTATACCGTAGTTAAATTATTCAAGTCATAAGCAGCTTATTAGGATGCAAAGTTAACTGAATTGTTTTCTTTTGTTCCTTGAGAGAAAACATTTCCCTGAACGTTCCTCGCAATTTCTTCTTACTATCACCATATCGTAAAGACAGAATACTCTAATGTATAAGTATCGCCTGGTTGTCTGGAATCCCGCATTTTCAAACGTGTGTTGTTACAGATATGATCTAAGAATTTCATGGACTTTAGTTGATTATCTGAGGCAGCAAATTGATGTACACAGAAGTGTATTTACGATGGGTTGAAAAGTTTCAGTGTCGATTATTGTAGAAAAGACTGAGGAACTTTGTAAATAAGGTCAGACAATTTAATGGTTTGATCAAAACTCTACGGAATAGGAATCAAGGCTGGTAGAGAAAGCGATCACCGAGGAAACTTTTAAAAGACTAAAGTAGTTTGAAGATAGTCAATGGTTCGCTACGGAACAGAACGTGAATGACAAAGACCAATTCACGGGATTCTTCAGGTAAATTTTAATGCGCTAATTAGTCAGGCAATTCACGAAAACGTAAAGGATGTGTGAGCTGGTGGATGTCAGTAGCAGGAAAGCGGTTGAATTCAACCGCGATTCTGGTGAATGTGAACATATACATATGTATTGTATCTTTCTAAACGCAAGACATTTAATTATGGAGGCCAACAATTTTTGAATAAAATAGAAATGTAATTCCGAATTATTAAATTTTGCATTTCAAAGTTTGAAATACACAGTTGATCCAACTTCGAAATTTATAGTATATATTTAAAGAGGGTCTCTTGATACACATGCTAAACACCTTCTTTAGTGTAATTATTTTATGAAGAGTTACGTATTACAGTGATTACTATAATATATTTGACATTTCATTCGACATACTTCGAAAATGTTTGGATTTTTTATATTGTTTTTGGGCTTACAAATCATCAGATCGTACTAAGAATTATTTGAATATTTATATTTACAACACAGTGAATACTGTGCACACGTGCAATTGTTTCAAGTGGCGATCAGTTAAATAAAAAGTCGTGCAAGTGCGCGTTGAAAACAATTGCGAGAACAATATATCCGTTAAAGAATTTGAAACTGTACCTCATTCACGGCTTTCAAAAGCTTTCAGAACATTTTTTGAACAGAGAAATGACAATACTTCGCGAAAAATAAACACGCTAGAATTGATTCTTTGTTAAATAGCCAATCTGAAGGTGTAAGCTTGTTTTGTTAAAAACCTGCTAGAACGTTTCATCGAATCGACATATTTGTTGCCACTGTTATTCATTTCTTTTTTTTATAGATGAACACGCAGGTTCGTGCGTTACCAATTTTCTGTGAGACCTTTTAATACAGGGAAATGAAAATTGTTCGGCAATATTCCAACCAAATCGATACAGCGCACTGCCATTATACTTCCTTCCGCGGTTACGTATTTGTAGATCTTCATCCCAAAATAGTCACCATTACGTAAATATTTTATTTTCCTTTCACAACAATCCTACCAATTATAATTCCATTGTAATCTGTATCGTGTCATACTGAAAATACATTTCGGACAGTCGTTTCAAAATAGGAATGGAATTATTCTGAGGTCGAATGTAACAATTTTCCAACGTTAATTCTTAGTCTTCGAGAAGCTCAATATTCGCCACGTAATTTCGACCAACAAGCACATGACGATTCACACGAAATCCTGCCACTTTCATCACGATCCGTGGCTGAAATTTTTATTAATGTGGAAGCGAACCGCGCAGCATGTGTATTGAACGGATAATAATGCGAACACGGCCCCCATGATGGACGTATTAATCCATGACGGTGCTGCATTGCCCAACAGCAAAATTCCATACCGTCAGCTGGAGTCAGTATGGGGTCCTTCGTACGCAGCCAAAATGACCAGATAAAATTGAGCTGGTGTTATTTATCCTTGCGTCGTGCCCTCTTCTTAGTATGTGTTACTGGGGGTAGACGATTAAATGAAGGAATAGGTTGGCCGCCTGTGTATAATACTGCGAATGGTCATATGACTCGAGTGATATTAACAGAACGGATAAGAAACGAATCTATATATATTACAGTAAGGAGCAAAAACCGAACTAGTCGCAGAAATCGTCAAGAAAGTATTATTTATTATTCCGCAAAACGTAAGGCGTTAGGTGGTTCATTACTGTCTTAGAAAATGCAAATAATTGTCCAATATTTAAAATTTTGTTCCCCGTCGGTTTGATAAATAAAGTTCGCTTAATAGGGTTTGCGCCGTGTCGGGCATTAGGACTAGTATTAGGGGTTTATCGAGAAAATATTTAGAGCAAAGTGAAACTTAGACCCTTTGGTGGTTGCAAGATATCCGTGCTGCAAAACTGATTTTATATACTTTATTTATTGTAGCTAAAAGAGAACACATTTGAAATAACAGTATCTTGTTTCCAATTCTTATGAGAGTAAACAATGAATTAGCACCTTTGATTATTATTAACTTATAACAATAATCAAGACTTTGGTTGAAAATTGTTTCGGTTCGTACAATATCATTCCTTACCGCAAGAGCAAAGAAACGATTTCGAGATACGTATTTAATAAACATATATACAAAATGTTTTTGTGCAGTATTACTTCTGTGACGTTTGCATGCACAGACGTACATGTACTACTGATCAAAGGTCTGGAATCACTGGACATCGTACAGAAGATGGGAATAGTTGATGAAATTGGCAATATTAAATCAAATATTGGAATGCCTTTCCAAGTTTGAATATATCGAAATGAAATGCACGAAGCAGAGCACTGTTAGTTATTAATGCAATATTAATTTCGAATTAGTGAGTGGTTTTCGAAGAATTTGAGATTTGTATTCCATTAATACAAGTATATCTTATTAAATATAATATTGTCCGTATTGTAACGCATAATCATATTAATTATTTGGTAATGCAACGGCGTAAAATGTTTTTATTCACCACTAACTTATGATGATTTTCAGGCGAAATGAAAGCAGAAAATATTTTTTCCTCTTATACCTCAAAACAATGAATGTGCAAATTTTTACTTTTTGAATAAAACAGCGATCCGAATTTAATTATTAAATTGAAGCCTTCATCAAACAGAAAATTCATTTTATTGGCAAATAAAAGCCTGAATTAAAACCTTACATGTGTATGAAAATTAAAAAAATGACTCAACGCTTATTAAACTTTATATTCCATCGCGATTCTCCATAACTTATCGAATCACAAATCGTACTGTCACAGGGGGGATGGTTTCGTTATAAAAAATGAATAACGTTTTCCTCTTTGGGGAAATATAACTATTCCGGCCGAAGTTTTTATTGCCAAAAAATAATACAAATGTTTCAGCTGCCGTCCATTATTCCCTTAAATTGATACAACAGCCAATAGTAATTGAAATAACTTACAAGCTACAGCGTGTAACATTGAAAAATTTGGATAGATTTCTTGTTGGGCACCCTCTGTATGCATTACAATACTGAATACCCTGTTAAATATATCTCTAGATGTGGGAAGCATAATCCGTGGCTTGTCATTTCTCCCCTCGAAGTTGGATTCACGGTTACATTTGTACACGGGCAGCGTTCCCTAAGACAGTATATCATTGTCTAAGATCGCAAGATGTCTTACGTGAATTCTCCTTGTTCCCGTTTCCACAAAGCCAAGACTTACATACCTCATGGAGAAAACGTGCACGGATTGCATTGTATGTGCCTACATTTACAGTAACTGTTGATAGGCGTTTAAAGTCGTGTGATTAGATTTTAAGCCTTATCTAATCAAACTGCTTTTTAATTGCTCCTTTTTTTACATTTTATTTTACATTATTCTATTTATGTTATGATAGGTATGCTATCTTTTATTGCCTTACAAATGTTTGTGTAAGCTTGTACAAATATGTCCAAAAATTTTATTGTGCACGTGTGGGTGGAATATATGTACGAAAAAGAAAAACGTTTATTAAAATAAATTCTTCTTCACTATCGCCGTAACGACAACATAAAAACTATGTTAATAGTCTATGTTAATATTAATCAATGATATAAATAATATCCAATAATATTAGTGGAGCCACATAATTTTATAATTATTCATTTCTCTAATACTAACGGGGTTTCGGACGGATCTGTTCAATCGCTATAAAATGTAGTTATAATTTATGGTAAATGTCTTTTTAATTCATAACTCTTTTTAAAGCAATTTTCTCTTGGTGTCCCCTTTCTATGGTGCAAATATTTAAATCAGAAAATATTAATTTACAACGAGAAACTGAGTTGAATAACCTTTTTATGTTCGTCAATATACTTCTTTTCCTAAGTAGGTACATATATTTATGGATAGTATCATCAGTTTTAATAATATAAGGGAATAAAGAAACGCAAATAAGTTAACTACATAAAACGGTGCGCATAAACCAATGTAAAACAAATAAATTTTATGTTATTCTCATCCTGGGGGCTTTCTTCACTTCGTATGGTTGAATGCGATCCTTACTCCAGCATTTCTATTATTATGTTACCCCATTTCCTGAAGCGTGCATCGCCGTAGACAAATATCACTACATTTTATTTGAATTTGAAAGCTCGAAACGTGATCCCCTCGCAAAACATCGAAAGTATCGTATGGGCCGAAAACGGATTTTACGACAACGCTGGGCACACATATCCTTTCATGGTTACTTCTTCCCAGCGATTTCTCATAATGTAGTACAAAAATATAAAAGCTGTATGGATTGAAACCAGCTTACTGCTTTTGTAGCTCTTGCAGTTAATCGTATTATAAAATATCTGTTACTGTTTAAAGAGTTAGATGAAAAAGGAAATATGGAAAAGAAAATATGTACATTGCTCTTCAAGTCGTAAATATATTTGTCATCAAAAGTAATAAACATTTCTCGTAACGTCGAACAAAGTTAGTACTTTCTTTCAATTTTTAAATTTTATTTCATTACTTTGTTGGAACTATTCGGTTGAAAGATCGTGGAATACCTGTGATAAATAAAATCCATTGTTGTCTCTTAAAAATCAAATACAAACTATTTTATCGTGGTAGGATTATGTTTGCAGAAATTGTGGCTGTAATACGACTTAGCATAGATATTATCTGACATCGAATAAATACTGCACTCTACCGCAATTCTTCTCCCTGTATCGCTACCTTCTTGCATGGGAGTAAATATTTTTTACAATACGAACTAAAATAAAAGTTATCTCATAATATACTCTAGTGTGTTCGTCCAGAATGTTATGGAATGAAATTTTATACTGTAATAAGACGAATGTAATATATATAGCTGATGCAATTGCTGTTATTCATTACTCGTTTAAAAACCGAAAACAAATTTAATGAAAGGAATTCGTTCGTACAATTTTTTGGATACGATCCTGTTTAGTTTCGGTTTTACTTATTACTTATTTAATATTGTGCAATAGAATAACAAAGCGTTTTTCTGTATAAAATATACGCACTTGGATACCATACACAAGTAATTATAAATGGAATTGGTCGAAGAAGTTTGTATTAAATTTACCCTAAAGATCTTTTAAGTTCGAAAAGCACGCTCTCAATGAAATGCTTCGTATTGGAAGCAAACTGAACGAAAGGCAATTTTCGTGCAAATATTTCCTTGGAGTGATAGTAGCTTAGCAAGAAGAAAACTCATGAAGTAGAAATAAAACAGAATGAAACAGGCGCCGGCCAAATAATCCAGATTGGAGTTCGAAAGAATAGAATAGAGTTAATGTTGCAAAGTTCAGTGATCCAAGAAAAATTACAGAAAAAACAGAATACATCGAGAAAACGTCAGTGAGAAATAAAATGAAGTAAAGATTAATATCGAATATACAGGATTGCTTAGTAATTGATGTACAACTGGAGAAGGGATAATTCCTTATGAAAAAATATAATAAATAAAAATTGAGGAATACAATTTTTGCATAGGACTATTCTTTTGTAGTTATGATACGATTACTGAAACATCTTGTATGTACGACAAACATTAACATTGTATTGAATTTGTTTATTTATTAATGTTTTTATTGCTCAGAGTGTGTTGTAACGGTATCGAAACTTCCCTACATTTCCGTTTCAACAAATTCTATTGTAATTATATAAATACGATGGAAATTGTAATTAAACCTTGACAAAAACAAACAACTGCAAATTTTCGTGGCTCAAATGAAACTGCTACTCGTAACTGAGAATTTTAATTATAACCAAAGTGTGAAGTCGAAAATGGCAGCCTTGAGTGAAAGCCTTTTAATTTATCACGTTCCTAAGCATGCATATATTTAATTAAAATTCCGATAGACATTTAAAGCAATTAAGTGACATAATTAAGAACAGAATAATAAAATCGCAAAATTATTTATTTGATTAACTCTTGCTAATAAATTTCATTTGCTACAAATGTTACCTGAAAGTTGTATGAGTAACATTTTCTACAGGAACGATATTTTTTATACGTTTCCAACGAGCATTAGCAAAATTTCATTAAAACCAGAAAGTTTCCGCAAAAGTGAATGTCATTCAATTGGACTGTCAGCTAAAACTAGCAAAGTTTCAATAGCAGCACATTGCTGTAAGTTAGGTACGCGAACCCCCAGATCATTTGCTGAATTTTCGCAATGTAGATATGTGTACCTGGTTTTATAAGCGAAAGTTCCCTAACATGGAGCATTGTCAAGTTCATGTAAAGTTCAAGAACTTTTCCATTGAACTGCTGAATTATATAAATTTTAGCTCAATGATCCTATAATTATTTGAAGATATTCATTTAATTATGGATTATGTACTTTAAAATTATTGATTACGAGTTTTTCACGCGTATTATTAATTGAGCAGTTATATTGTTTACTTGTACGCATTTTTATAATAAATATTTTGACACAGGTCAAACATCGAGTTTGTAGGGTTAAAAAATGTTTAATTGGGCGATTTTTCATTGTTTAGAGACTTGCGTTTTAAAAACAATGAATATTCGATGAATTTTCACATATAAGTGCTAACGTTTTAATGAACATAATTATGTTATTAAAATAATATGAAGGAATATATTTGTTGTGCAACAAATACTTATACACATTTCATCGCACTCTAAACATCATTTATAGCTGCATTACACACGTATTGTATACATATAGTTATTTTATGATCCTATTTTGCATTTTTATTCTTGCATGTGATACGAAATGTGCTTGTATTTAAAATGTAAATGTTCATCTGTAAATAACAGAATAACGATTGTAGACGTCAGTTGCAAATGTCATTTATGATAGATTTTGAAAATCCTATTACCTGATCATTTCTTCAATTTATCTGAACATCGCGTATACGCGTAGATGTTCGTAAATTATGCGGTCTGCCACTTAACGTTGATCGTCTATTTTTTGTGGGGGCGCGTTAATTGATGAGGATTTTAAAACCCTTTTACAACCTTCTGGATAAAACAGTTTCATTGGTTTGCCCTTTTACGTATTTCCTCCTATAAAATTTGTAAGCTCATTCACATTTCAACATTCCTTCAACAATAGGATTTAAACGAATACTACGATATTAATATAATAAAATAAAACAGAAATAGAATAGTTGCCATAAAATGTAAACGTGACAACTTATTAGTTGTCACGTTTCCAAAATAAAATATGCTCATGAAGTTTATACGCTATTAAGAACACTTCTGTCGCATGCCATAATATATTTGAATTAAAAGATAAAGATAATAACGATAAAGATAATAATTCAGTGAAACAGTGGCAGAAATTGTATAAGTCCAGTTTTTACATTCACTTCCACTTCGAAATAGTGTTGAGCATATAGTATACAAATGTAAACATAGAAGAAAGAAAAAACTTGACCATTGTAAGCAATTATTATTTGAATAATTTCATTTCAAAATTCAATCACTTCGCATTTGATACGATACGGAGGTAAACAATTGTCTACGTGTTGAATAGAACCCAGATCAATGCAATGTTTGAGAAATATTGTAATGATATTATGCAAATCCTGCTACAATGTATAGGTATACATAATTCAGTTTTCTCGCTTTGACAAGTCAACGTACTCTTATGAAAGCTTGCATAAGCCAATACATATATTGTATATGTAGTTCAGTTTTAATGAACCCTTATCGCTACATCCTCAGCTGGTTATCAAGAATGACCATTAGAACTGCGAACTGTTACGGAACTATCGATAAACATCTATGTATATACGTTATGAAAAGGAAACACGCACATACTCACTCCGAGTAAAAGGAAAGTTTATTTGAAAAGATTTCGAGAATAATAGATTTAAAAGGATTACACAATGTACAAGCACCGGGAGATGTATCAGACTGAGATTAAGCATGAAAAACAGTTGTAAGCGAAATACATATAAAAATCTTATTTCGACCGAGTGGCTTAAGCCATTTCACCTATCACACTAATCAAATTCAATTTCTGATAAATTAAATATAAATATTATTAGGTATTAGAGAGTATGTTGATATGTATATAAATAAATATCATTATTGTATATTATTTTATACTTAGAAATAGTAATTGTTATTATTTTATATTGCATTCAATTGTGTACGAAATCAAATGTATAATTAATAGCCAATAGGTAGTATGATAACTGAGAAGATTTCAACCAGTCTTTCCAATAACAATTATTATTATTATGTACAAGTTATATTGAATATCTGGTAAACAGCAATTACTATTATTATTAATACCACTCCTAGGATCTTATGTTACTTCACACTGTATTTCGTTGATCTGTTTCCTGTTAAGTTCGTTTTTTCAATCGGTATTCTCGGAAACAAAACTTTTCAGGCAAACAAAATTTTATGTGTAACTTTGCTTTATTTTTGCACTACTACTATCGGGCCACCCTCTACAAATACTTATCACTTACAGCTGTAAGCTAACAGCTTATTTTATATTTTATGTTCCTAAAGTGTTTAAAAGATCTCAAAGAAACCCTTTTTCTCAGATGGGTTTTCAATAACAATTCTCTGAATTTTCAAAATGGAGTCAAAACATTTCTCCTTCATTCATACTTTCATTCCTACAGATAGACACAAGACTGCCGGGGTTAAGTCTGCGGAATAGGGTGGGAGCAAAGCTAATGTCACCTGCTTTCTGGCCACAAATTGGCTTACTATTGCCGAAGTGTCTGGTACTGTGCTGTCGTGTAAGGGAAACCACTCTCATTTGAAAAACAATGCAGCTGTTTCAGTTGCTTTCTCTCCAACAGGCGATCCATTACATCTTTATAAAACAAACCGTTCGTAGTCTATTCTTGATAGTAATGAATAATGGGAGTGAACTTTTACAGCAGTCATAAATCAATTCCTCTGAATAATTTGTGCATTTCAGAAAAATTGTCAGTTCCATAAATATTCGGGTACTCACTGTTAATAAAAGAAATTGGCTGAAGTTGAGTGATACGTTTGAGGTTTTGAAATAAGTTTGTTATTATAAATTTACATTTATAATCATACATTTGTAAAGTTTATTCAGATTAAATTTTAGCAAAACTGAGTAATTAACCCTCGATTGTCACGCTGTGTCTGTAAGACCCAGACTTCGATTTTGGTGGAAAATATCTTTGAATCTATGTATCAATAATTCAAAAGGAACTTTTACAACTATTTGTGCCAAAAATTGATTTCCTTCATATAATTATACAATTTTCCAATAATAATTAGAACTTATTTGACAATGTTCAAACTTCAATTCTATATGTTTTCGATACAATATCGTTGATTCATCATTGGGCCAGGTCTAAACAAAAATATACTTTATAGGTGTAAAAAGTATAGTTATTCTCCACCTGACAGTGATTGGCCCCAGGTTACAAAAGACACAAATATTAAGGAAAGACATACATTATGCCTTCTTTAATGAACATGTTCAAACACTATGTACT
This sequence comes from Nomada fabriciana, assembly GCA_907165295.1. Lineage (NCBI taxonomy): Eukaryota > Metazoa > Arthropoda > Insecta > Hymenoptera > Apidae > Nomada > Nomada fabriciana. Next base: position 15,455,744 of record OU015689.1, read on the forward strand.
TTCGTAGTTCAAATGCAGTCAATATTTTGCTACTCATAGTTTGCCGGTCACTGGGCTTGGCTCGACTAATATCTTTTTCTCTGTGCAACATATTTTCTATAAATTTTCGCAATTTCATTCCCGATACATTTCAATTTATATTTAGACTATTAGAGTCCTTTATATCTATTCATGTGAATTTGACTGAATTAAAAAGAATTATTACACACATATGCCACCCTCTTACTTAAACGACAAATCGCTGTATCATTTACCCCTACGCTTTTTATCCTATCTAAACACTTCGCTTCGACAAACTTGTAAAGACAGCGGGCTTTGCGAATACTGATTTAAATGACTCTATGCGTGTCACGGCGTTCCAGCTAGAAAAGTCACACCTTTGGACCTAGATCCAATACCCACGTAACATGTACACCTAAAAACAAATTAAGAAAATGGACACTTTTGTAAGAGGCATCAAGATGGGATAACCTGACACTTGACTTGCACGTAAACTATAGCGTGAAAAGGACCGGCACAACTCGGACCAAATTCAAGTCCACAAATCGGTAGTAACCAATTGTAGTAACAGACCGAGGCAATCGCAGATTGCACTCGACCCAAGCAATAAGGTCATTCCGCTTCGTTTCGTACCGATTGCTCTCCCATTCGCTTCGATATTAACTGCTGAATCCATTTCTGTTTTTCTCTCGTCGAACAATGCCGTCCCCCATCGTATCGAATCCGCTTTTCTTTTTCCCCGCTGTCGCGTCGGTCACCCTGCTCCTTTCTCTTTCGATTCTGCCCGTCGAACGTGTCTGCGTTATACCTTCGGCTGTCTTCGTTTTCAACCCTTCCCCAACCTGACTCCCTCCCCCAACGCACCCCCAAACCGTACCGCCACCAACCATTTCACGTGGCAGCTATTCAAATTCACCTTCCCTCGGCTGGTACGTTTTATCTGTTTCTCCTCGTCCGCGGCAACGTTACCGAAACTAATTTAAGAAATCAATTAAAGTCGTCCTTGATTAATAGCGACGAACAATGCGCCCCGACGCGACATGTCGAATCGCTTTGAAACTTTCTCTCGCGGAAAAGATTGCATCCAACCGTCAAGCTGTATACACGATGATTGAAATTTTATTTCAAGCCGGCACGGTTGACTGACGCTCGAAATAATTCGAGGAACGTGGAAACTCAGCGAACATATTGCTTTCATTTGCGAGCTGTCGTTTGAAAATATCCGGGGATCAGGAGTTCGTCGTTTAAGTGGTATAGCCACGGATTGTATTAAACTTGCGTCGTTATTGAACGAACGAGTTCGTTTATGACAAATATTGCTCGATCGCGATGTTAATGATGATTGGAAAACAGTGGTAGTTGCTCTGGTTGATTCCGATTTATTTTGGCAGAGATTGTAGTTTTAATGTGATATATTTCAACGTGTTTATTAGTAAGTTAATTTCACTAAGCTTCTTAATTTTATTTTTAAACGAGTTTTATATAAATGGTACCTAAATTTTGTGTAATATAATGTCAATGTTTTGGTACAATTTAATATGATTTCGCAAGTAGGCGCACTGTATAATTATTCGGATTCATTATTCGTGCAGTACGTATTAAAGTATGAGTATTTAAAAAGCCAAATGTTAATGAACTTCAGCGGAAAACATAAGTGTATTCTACTTTATGGAACATTTAATAATCTTCTATTAAATTTCATATACATATTTTCATATAACAGAAAGTGTTCCATAATCAGCAAGTGTTTACACTTCTTAATACTAAAATGGTAAAAATTGTCAATTTAGGAAGTCTTTACGTATCAGTCATTAATATATTTTTAGGAACAACAATTTACGAATTCAATTGCCAATTGTTCTTAAAAAAGGGGGATTTAATTTTATGCGCAAAGAACTACGACGATTGCCAATTTTTAATGTTTTCAAAGAATTTCAATTTCATCGGACGCACGAATCTCGAATGCATAAGTAGGTGTTTTATGAAATTTATGCACATGTATATCCATTAATTGCTTTATGAAATTCATGCATACGTATACGCATTGTGAAATTGATTTATAACATTTTTATGCCAAACTTGCCTGCATCAAAGAATTGCCAAAGTTTAAAAATAGTAAGAGAGTGCCCAAGGTAACATAATGTTTTACAAATGGTTTAAAATTCTGCCTTAATGTACCTCAAGTATGTGATAAACAGGCAATATGAGATAATAGTTTATACTTTAATTTACGCAGCTCCTATTTTAATGTAAAAGGAGTAGGATTACAAGACTGACACATGTAACACTGCACTTCATCTGTCCCTGCATCATTCGTCACTCATCACCTTCGAATACCGGTCCTACGTCGATCGCGCGTTTTGTTGGACCTTTTTTGACGCAATTCGTGGCACACGCAACGCCTCACGCATGCACACACGCACCTATTGTATATGTATACATATACATACATATATAGGTATTCATCCTACATTAATTTCTAACAAATATTGAATAGCGTTTATTAGAAGTATCATAACATTAAACGGAAGTAGCAAAAATATAAACATAAATACTTTCAACTTTTTGTAAAAATAACGTTGCAGTATTCTATAAATTGCCATCTAATACTTGTACCTCGTTATACGAAAATTGTTTAATTGAATAAAGTACCGACGAAAATTCTTCCGAGATTTGAAAAGGATACTCCATTTCAATGTTTACATGCTTTTGCACTCTACAATTTTCGCCCAGGTAATATCATGTAAAATTGTCGTGTAAAAAGAACGTGCCCACAGTATGACAGCATTTCACTTTTCCGCAAACTAACGAGCAAATCCTGCGAGATTCAAAAGGCTCTGTCCTATAAAGTATGACGCATCTGAAAAATTTGACTTCGCAGGCTATCACTTTCATTCCTTTTTCCTTTTCACTTTGAGTACTTCGTTTTTTTTTATTCCCCTTGTTTACCGCCTACAATTTTCATGGCCACTCGTTCTAATCCAACACCCCAGTCGGCCAATTAGCTGAAATTTACGAGCTCCAGGCGATTCGACTTGTCGACGTGATAAAGCACAGTATATTTATCGTTTGATTTACCGTGACACTCTACTTCTTTGTACACTTCTTGTTTACTTTAGCCGGTTACGATTTTTGCTTGAAAGTACACGATACTTATGGAACCTTGTACGTTGAATAAAATAATGACAGTAAATTTTGTTGCACAAGTTGTCGAAACCAATGCTGGAATAAATATTGGGAGGTGTAAATGGAAGAACGATTTTCAATGGTAGAAGACAAACAGTAAATGTTACTTCGTTGATAGATAAACAAGTTCGTTAACCCGTTCCCCCTGTTTCCCAATTAGCGTTTATTGAGCATAGCTGATAAATCTTTAGCTATCGTGCAGGTGATAAGTTTTAGTTTGACCAATTAGGTTCCAGATATTTGATTGAAAATATTTGTTGGTACGCATTATTAACGTACAGAGCATATGAATATACAATTCAGAAAGATTAATGTTAACTGTGTATTTAAGTTTTTTTTAATAATAATTAATTGTATGGTTCATGCGTCCTGAAATAAATGAAATACGAAAACAGTGAAATTACTATATTTAGTGTGCACTTGCAAATATAATAGTACATATATTGGTTCTAAAGTATCATGTTGCTTATAATTTAATATTTGTTGTGTTGCAGTTGGATCTGTTCAACAACCACTGACAAAGGGGGCATAATTTAATGTAAGTATATCTCTTTCATTTATATTTAAATTAGTTTACGTGTTATGTAAACTTTAGAGGAAAATCAGTAAGTACGAAAGTTAAGGTTCATTTGTCTGTTCTTACCAAATTTATTGTGTAAAATAAGATGTAGGTATAATTGACAGCAATCCAAAAAATATTTCCAAATCCCATAATAGCACTTAACAGTTTATTCAATTCTAAAAGAGTATCAATCTACTAATTACATTATACCGTTTCCATTAAATTAATTTTCGCACTTTTCGTAAAATTATTTGTTTTCAGTATTTCGTACATGCATTGTAATGACTTTCCTTTAAAAATGTCTAAAAAGGCTGTACCAAACTTCATGCGATCAGTCTTATTTTTGGATACAACAATTACTCCAACAAAAATTAAGATTCAGTTCTAACAGTGATGTTAAATGAAATGTGGAACAAACATAATGATAAAAGATAATATTTAGAAATTTTCCTATCATGTTCTTTTCTCACATACGCAAAGTACGGACTAATCAATTAAGAAATATTATAATATCCAGAGTACGTTCGATGGGCTAACGATAAAACATACACCCCCCCCCCCCCCCAGTTCAGAAATTAAAATGCATAACCCCCGTAAATATTCTGAAATGCATAACAAATTGTCCCATCCCCATACAATATTTATCGATTATATCGTTTCTTAAATCTTCCATATGTATTATCTCTGAAAAATATGTACGATCTTTGAAAATGTCTATTGCCAAAAAGTCAACGAAATTGGACGGAAGAATTCTGCCATCGAAAATCACGAACCAAAGCGATGCATGTTCGTACGTATTGAAAACGCGTGCAAAGCAAAATAACGACGTTAGCTGCGTTATTCGGCGACTTTCGTTGCTAATTAACGCTGTCGATAATTGTGCAGCCAATCAACGAAAATTCACGGCATGATGAAATTGTTCCGGACGAGGGCTGGAAATTTCACGTGCATTACAGGAGGAAATTGAGCAAGTAAACGGGCATTCGTCTCAAAGCCGCGAAACGATCGATTTTCGAGTTCGCGGTTTTTAGTCGCGTTAGCCTGAGTTGCATCAAAAACGAGGCGACATTCTGCACCACTGCGAACTATGCTATTCGTGGTCTACGATACTTGGAGTGACCAGAAATTTCACAGGCTAAACCGGAAATTATGGATGGCCGCCGTGGCACCACCATTCGATATTTCCGCTGTGCTGGTTTATGATATTCTTGGTTAATAAACACTCGCTAGGAATGAACTACCCTTAATCCGATAGAACACGCGATGTGACTCCGTCCATTTCTCCAGGCCCTTTTAAAAAATAGAGAATTAATTTCACGCAAATATTGTGCAAAGTCTGCGTATGCTTTTTTTTGGTGAATATAAAAACTATTTTTCTAACGACTATTTTCATGGATTGTATCTGATAAAACAATATTGTACGGAAATTTTCAAGGGTGCATAATCGTAATTTTAAATACCAACATTTTTATAAATGATATTATTGAAAGTTGTTTGATATCATTCAACTCTATTAAATTATCATAAGATACGTTACGGGTACTGTTTTACTTTTCTTTTTCTTTTCATTAAGATTTAACGTCGCATTGACACCAGAGTAATTAGCGACAATTTCAAATTATTATTCTGTAGAAAATTAATCCATTTAATACCACACGCTTTTCACTCTAAAAGTTGCAAATCTAAATAACTAGTGTCTTAAACAGTTTACTTAATATAATTAACGTCAAAGATACTTTTAATTAAATTATAAGGTCTTTTTATTTATGTATCCTCATTTCTCTCTGCGTATCAAACATTTGTGCATAAATATTCCCCCTATTTTTGGCACAGCCATTTTTATGCACCCTCTGCTGCATGCATATAGCACAGCTGCTGTGCAACTTTTTATCAGTTTCAGTTGCTTTCAAGCAATTGTATTCGTTATCTGGTTCAATTTCCAATACAGTTGTACGCCATTGACGAATTCCCTTTTTCCAAGTTGCACACTTTATTGCAAAACGGCCAGAATAGGATGTTATTTATTTAAACATAGCACGCCGTGTTTCATTCCAAATGCTTCCATGCAAATACGGGACGTAGGTACGTGTGGTTGCGTTTCGATTTAAGGCCATGAAATGGGCAATTTACAAGTGTGCACTTATCGCTGTTGCTATTTTCGGCTTTGTTGCTATTATATACTTTGTCGCTTGCATACTCGTAGGCCCTATTAAATTTACTCGTTTACGGTTTCAACTTACACCGTGAACTTCATTGAATCTGAAATGGGAAAGACGGGCGGCTTCATAGGAAAATAGAAAATTTGGCCCCTTTTTTCGAATCAACGTGGAATTAAAAATTCTGTTATTTTTAAAGTGACGAAAGATATTTTTTCATATATAAATATTTTATCTTTATTCGTCACGATTATTCGGTGCTGAGTAATTGCGCATTTTGAACAAAAATATCAAATTATTCACGTATACAATAAGGTGAAGAAATTCAAAAGCCACGAAATCGATTGGAACATTAAACTTTGAATGGTTTATGTTTTCAGAAATAAACCGTGCGTATTAGGGTATTTCTTAATCAGTGTAGAAGAGTGTTGATGACTTGGTTAATGCGTGGTTGTCAGATAAAGCTATACAAAATTTAAAAATTCTATCTTCACAAAATGTTTTTCATATTAAAAGTTTCTCCCCAATCTAATGAACCACGAAGATCTGTTAAAATGTTTTACGAAAAGAAAAACTGAAACGACGTTTTCCTGTATTTCCTGTTTCCATGGTTGCGTTGGAAGCTACACATAACGTTGACATATAGATTTTATCATACACCACCTTCTGTGGTATCCGCAGAATGTGGTGCTATTGAACATTCCACAGATTTTTTCCCAGATGACACGTAGAAATCAAATCCAACTAGTGCTCTCTTCTATGACATTTATACAGACCACAGTTTGTGGATAAATATTTCTTCAATATACATATCGTATTTAACTGTATAAATATCATTCACAGTTCTGCTAAGCTAGAGTTAGATTATTTAAAACTTTTTTAAAAATATAATTCATCATTCATTAAGTCTTTCTTTATTCGATTGAGGAAAGAGTTTCTGGATTACCAGAAATAAATATGAACCAGTTCATCCTGCTGGCAATTGAATATTTCCGCAGGTAGAAGGGTCAATACTTTGTACAGGAACTAAAATAAACGACAAGTTCCACATTCGATAAGCTGCGCATTATGAGATTTAAGGAAAAATGATCTAAAGCAAATGTTTTAGAAATACCGATAGGCTTGATTTGAAATTATTCTTATTTATTTAAAATTAATTTTAGGAACAGAAAATACGATTTTAATATATGATTAATAAGTCTGAAAGTCTGAGCAATCGAGGATGCGAATAATCTACAAAAATATTGAAACACTAAATTTTTAACGAACTTCTACCATACAATATGAATTATCGATATAAAACAAAAATATGCTCACGGATTATTTATTAAATTAGAATATAACATTTGAAATTAATTAAATTCAATAATGCTGTCACAACTTTTCAAGCCTTTGTTTTAACCAAGCAAATGTCCTAATGCTTTTTAACAGCAACGTTTGTATTTAGCGCAGCTATACGAAAATATAAATAATAAAATGTGGTCGAATTATATGAAATATGAAAGGAGAAATCTGTTACAGCGCACTATAGTATAAAAATAATCCTCAACAGTAAAACCGTTAAAACCTCAGAAAATCTGTTACAGTTTTTAAAATCCACCAACTTTTTTCAATTAATCTAATCAATTTATATTCTTCTACAGTTTCAACCAACATGTCCCGCTTGTTATATCTTCTAACATTGTAACACAGTGTCGCATAGTAGTCGCTAACAACCCTACAAGGTGCATGGAACTTAAAATAAATGAAAGAAAAGAAAAATCTTTCAGAACGAGTGGCTTCCTGTTACATTAATAAAGCGAAAGTGCTGTGTACAGAAAATATATCAGAACTCTATACAGTACATTTAAGATGGTTTGAAAAACTTAGGTATATGAGGTTGTAAAAACTTTAATATTACCCAGATTCAATGTGTAATTTGGCCAGAACTGACGCACAGCCCATAATGATTTATACGCGAAAAGAAGACAAATAGAAAAGGGGTGTCGCCTTTTGCCGTTATCTGGCAGCTGTTCTCCAGCCGTCTGTCGTCGCTTATATTTCCCAAACGCTCCAATAAGTTACCGTTCTCAGGAAATTTCATAGAAAGAAACGATTTCTCCTCGTCTTACAATCGGTCAATGGAGAAAAGAAGGATAGGAAAGGAGGGATTGATTCATAAAGTTATTTTTTGGTTCAGAGCACTTTAGTCAATTCTCGTTTCCTCAGGAAGCAGCATTAAGTAACAGCAGTCAATTCTAAAGTGGATATAAGTTAATAATTATTACACGGTTCAACTGGTAATGGCTTTAATTATTTTAGAACGCAGAATAGTTTTGGAGAAGCTGGTTTCAAACAAACGCGGGGAAAACGAATTCTTTATGGAAATCTTTGCTAATCATATAAAATTGTGTGATAGTGTATCTTTTATATGTATACTCCACACTATTTAATATTTTGCCACCAAAATACATTTGTTGTAAATACTTGGACAATCAAGTACGAAGTATTTGAAACAATTGATGCAAGATAGAATGTTATTGTTAGCATAGTATTAACAAACGTCATTAAATTTTATGAAAGCATAACTAAACTTGGCTAAGGAAATTGTTAATTTTTTGGCATTTAGCAAAAGTATTATTGCTTTTCAGAATCTGTCTTACATATATCTCTTGCAAGAAATTAAAAGTATTCGACAGGTAACGAAACAATATTTCTCGAAACTACTAAAAAGAAACTATATACATAATAATGATCTCTATTAAACTTCATCAAATTGCTCAAGTATGTAACTCAATTAACATCACACTATGGGCACTATAAATATATAAAAGTACACAACCTTTAAAGAGAATCAATATTATTGAGTATCCATCCAGCAGAGTTGCTCGTAAAATAAATAAACGTCCTCAGACAAAATGGTACTAAAAATATGGCAAGGTCTTGCGAGGTCTCGTATGAATAGAAGAAAGTAAGAAACGAATCAGACAGTTCATTGTAAAACGTGCACAGCGAGAAAGATTTCTCTTAGCCGTTCGAGCATTCCCTTCATCAGAAACATTGTCCTATAAGAACAAATGCCAATACAATTTAGACGATGCTTTCAGCATGAATCACATTTACCAAGTGTCAATCACAAGGTTCTTCCACTTTTGGTTCTTACCAAGCATTGAAAGTTCGAAGAAAAAGCTAGATTGCGGAGAGTAGGAGGAATTACTTTTACCTGTAAACAGGAACATCAATAGTGATACATATAGATTAATGATTTAACAATGGGAGCAATGTATGTATTTCTATCGTCGATTTGTATGCCTTCTGATCTCTATCTTGCGTTATTACCCTCTGTCTTCTAAGAAAATAACCACTTCAATTGTGCTCGTTTATGTTCGTATAATTCATTTCGTTTCATGAATGTTCCGTGAACACTCAAGTCTTATAGGAAATTGGGTCGTTTGATCTAAAATCTTCTCAACTATAAGCGCTTCATACTTATAATATATTAAGGAGAGGTTAAACTAAAGTGTAATAAACCGTATTTGTTATTTTACATTTATTTTCGGCAGATATTAATATTAAGCTGGTCTAATATTAGAATGAAAACAGTTATATATTTATTATTCACGGCTGTAGAAATGATTTTCTATTTACTTAATCCATTGTCGAATATTAAATTAAAAAATCAAAGATAGTTAAGTGGAATAAACAATTTGAATTAGAAATTGGCGTACCGATTGTTTTACTTCATTCATTTATTGAAATAAGTAAGATACTTTCATTCTCAAATTGAAGAACTTATACTACTAATAATTTGTTTGCATCTCGTTAATTATCCGAAACTGAGATCTATATATCAAATGTAACAAGGTACAAGGCAGATAAATATTCTCATGAGCTGAAATTTACGAAATATTTTGAAAGCACTCGTTTTCATAGCAAGTGTTAAAGAACGTAGTATAAATAAAAGAAGCTTACTCTACTAGTGATTGAATTAAATACTCATTTTTGCTAAAAGATAAGAGCATACGGTTTCCCCTTATCAGAGTGACCTGGCCTTGATTTTTCTGCCTGTTTTTTCTTGTACGAGCCTATAGCCCTTCTTGAAGTATGTGCCTGCCACCCTTGTTATATGTACGTATGTATGTAGTTTCAAACATTCGCAGATTCACAGATTACACTTCGTGTATTCTCTGTTTTTTCTGTGGCTGAAATTACAAAATGTTCCAATCATTTGCAGAAATAAACTTGGTAAAACGAGTGTGATCTAAAAATGGGTTTAATTCGATCTAATTGTAACACTAGTGTCACTTGTTGTTTGCATAGCAGTTTTAGGTAAACAATTTCGTAAATTATTTAAAAGATCAATAAAAGTCACGACGAAAACGAGAGTTACTTATGAGTAAATGTAATATTAGGAATTATTGTCAGCATAAGTAAAAGAAAGAGCTTGCTAAGAAATTTTCTTAATAAAATTTGGCATGTCCTGTACTAATAAGGTCAATGTAAACCGAGAAAAATATTAATTCTAAGTGTCCAAAGATTACTGGTTCTTTATATTCCACAATATTCGCTCGTTTGCCTCAAATTATATGAACTCACGCATTTTTATATACGCGAAATTCTGTTCTAACACGCACCAAGGTACACTCACTCTACTTTCCCAAGACCTTACTTTAAACTTTCAACGATCCCAAATTATTCTTACATTCTTCTATTCTTATTAGAAACGGTTATTTTAGACAGTTTCGTTCAAAATCTATGCGTAAACCTTTCGAAACTGTGGAGACTGAAATTAACGTTTATGTAAGAAATGTGATGCATGTTTAGGTAGTTCGTCGTTTTAATAAAATATCTCGATAGAGTGAAAGTAATATTCAGATAGTATTGGTTGAGATATGAAAATTCTGACAAATATTGGCGAAATTTGAATTACATTGAGAAATTTAATTATCAGAATATTGGAAGAACGAGTTAAAGTCATCACAATATGAATAATAAAGTTTATGATAATAGGAGGAAGAAATTCTTCCAAATGGTAAACACATATACACTTAAATATAAAGAAATGCCTGAAAGTTAACTGGTTATAATTTTCCAAAAACATTGAGATTCAGTAGAAAATGTCAGTGCGCCTTTTATACTAATTCCATGAATATAATTTGGTAAATTATGGAAATTCACAATTAAACGTGAAAGCAAATGCATATTACGTACATGTGAAGTTAACTCTATGTTAGAGAATAAAATTGTTAAAATCTTCTGGATGATTTTATTTCAGGTTTTACTTCGGGTTTTAAATATGAAATAATTTTTTATTGAAATCCGACGTTCACCCTACTTTATTTCATTTAAAACACGAAAATTTGTATATTTATGATTTTTACATAAATGACGAATACGTGTTACCTTCGTTTGACTGTATGATATTTCAAATTTTATGAAGTTGGGTTTTTATTAGCATCGTATATTCGAAAAAATTATTTTTCGCTGCTGATACGCATTCAATAAAGCGTTTCCGTATCCCTGTGAAATACGAGACGCAATGGAATATCATGGAAGTTTTGTGCACTGAATTGCTTATGGCCTCAGGTAATATGAATTCGCTTCAAAATCGAGACTTTAGCACCGTAGACAATTGTTACGTGCAATATCGATTGCCCTTTCAATTTCGATTTTACTGAATGCTCGTATCGTGTACAAAAAAGCAGCCAATCAGTCAGTGGTAATAAAGCATTTATGGAGGCAGTGCAAAATAGAATGATATCGATATTTACTTCTCAATAAAGCTACTTATAATCCTTTCGGACGATGGTTTCTTCATTATAATATTTTAATGAAAAGTAGTATTGCTTGTTGAAACAATATTCTGATAATAATATAAAGCTAATTGTGTAATTCGGTTACAGGACAGAATTCTTTAATTATTACGAATTGAACAGTAATACTTTTAATCTTAATGGTTCTAAGAGATAATTAAACATGAATAATAGTACTATGTTAATTTTCGTATAGATAAAGTATAAATATCGAATCTTGTCATTGTATTTTCATCTTCTATAATAGTTCGTAATTAATATTCCTGAGACTAACAGCGATTTACTTCATTTATATATCAGACCCAATTTTCAAACTTAATTAATTCCACTCATATTTCAAAAAATGATATTACTTGTTGATCATTTGAAAAAAGTATACAATTACTATTACCTGCTTCCCTCATACTTATCCTCACAAAAAATATTTAGCAATTCAGATGACAAAAATATAAATCTCTGAAATGGACTTTTAACATTATTTTTCGACAAATTTTATTGCACATAAATCGGCAGTTTCAGAATACTTTTTATTCTGGATTAACCACTTCAACTTTATTTGCAATGCACCGTTCCACGAGACTGTTACACTTTTTAGCACGTCATCGTTTATTCGCAATGAAATATAAACAGTATACACAAAACTGCATTTTTGCTATTAAGTCTACATAGCAAATAAAAATACATATTAAACAAGTATAGCCTTTTTTTTACTAAATTCTGTATATTCTATAAAACAGCTGAAGGACGTAATGGAACATAAAACATTTTTGCAACGGCGAATCCTAATAATTATTATACTTGCTTTGCATCGATTGTCGAGATATTAATAATTATTAATATTCTCGGCCCGTTTCAAAAATGTTTCATCTCCCTATATAGTACATACCTGTTGTATCTCAACAAGGCATAGAAAAGTATTTTTTTGTGTATATGGGAGAGGGTGTAACTGTAAGGGTTTGTAAATCGCTTTAAAGGCAACCCGACCTATTGATCAGTCTATTCAATCGAAATTTACGATGCGCAGAATAATAAGCGTAGGAAACACGCTTACGTATCGTAGCACCAGAAAAGGGAGTTTTCGATTGTTTGCCTTGCCGTTATATCTTGTCTCTGAAATACGTTTGCATTGCTTGATGCGTTCAACAAAGGCACATCTTTCTCTTTTTAATTTGTCGCTGCTATTTCGTCGAGGATATCAAGGTTGTCGGGGAAACTGATTATTCCCAGGATGCCTCCTGGTTATTTCGTCCTCTGAAGCACGATTTCAATGAAACAGGGGGTTACAATATTTAGCAAAATAAAATGATTCATTTTTAGGGTGGAAATAATATGTATACGCAGTCACTTGAATTAATGACAGTAGCTTATTAAAAATAAGAGTGAGGATAGCGAAGAAATGAGGAAGATTTCGTTGCAATTTGACTATTTTAATGCTTTTCGAATATAATTTATTCTGTTGCTCATTAATTGTTTTTTAACTTTTATTAAAACTCGTGGCTTGGATTCAATTTCAATTCGGGCTACTTTGTAAAATTTGAAGTGTTTTATTCTACAGCGTGTGGGTTGAAACAATGAACTCTGCCATCCCATATTTCGAATAAATAGTTTACGTTGTTGATGCATTTGTCCATCTTCTTCTATTATCAGGCATCTGTCACAGGTGTTCTATTAGATTCATATCTGGCGATTTGCATGTAAATCCAAGTCTGTTTTTCCATTCGAACTACATTTTTGCCTCGGCCAGTGTTTGGATGCAAACAAATTCTTTTTCCACGGACGTTCCTATCTAATGAATTATTCCATTAGTCGCACCAATCTGGGTAATTTCGATCCCAATGAATTATTCCATCGCTGAGTCCTTCGACTAGAAATTTCGTTGCATGTCATTGCAAATCCAAAATAGCATTGCAATACGTTCTCGCTTAATTTCGCAATGCAGAGACATTTAATTAAAGCAAAAGCACACAAGTTCCTCTGCAATACCATCCACCTGCCCACAATATTTTTCGCCTAATACTACATTGAATACGCAAACCAAACATATCACATCCGACACGTGTCGCTACCCTCTAAAAAGATCGCGGTGACAAATTGTTGTACACCGCGGTGTTCAACCATCTGTGGTCTGTGCACGTTTCTGCAAATAGCCATTACTCACAGTCGACTTTTGGCGTTTTTCGGCCTCGCGAAACAAAGAGACAGAAAACAAACACACGGGAAAAAATACCCGACACGTCACGCAGACAATCCTTAACAATTTCATGCGTGCAGAAACGAACACGATTTCACCCGGCAACGAACGAGCCATTGTACGTCCGAAATCGTTCTCAACGAATTCACCAGGATTATAAGTATCGAGGGTAGCTTTACAGTGCGTGGAACACAGGGTTCTTTTGCACGTTCTGTTTTTGCATGCGTGTATGTACGCGTGTGCGTGTAGGGATGAATTCGTCGTATATATGCGACGCAATTGCATTCCTCGCAACACGGTGCAACCGTGTGCAACCTCACGCTGCCGAATATGTACATATGTACCTACTGTGCATGTATCTCGATACATGCCTTGCGTCGGTGTCGCGTTTTCTGGGTCACCCTCACCATTATCGAAGAATTCAGGTCTTACCGGGGGGTGTACGTAGAATGAACGTAAACTCATTTTTAAACGGGCAAAGAATTTCACTCTCGGCGTTTCGTGTAAGTAATTAAAAGGAGTTATACGTCACGCACGGTTTCGTTCTTAATGAAAGCGGGCAAAATGGTTGACGATAAATTGGAGGACGAGGAACGTTTCAATGGCATTAAACAAGCGTGCACATTACCATAATTCAGGTGGAAAATGCGGGAAACCGCTCGGGTGGCGAACAATGCTTGTGTTAATAAATAAAGGGTAGTTGTTTACTGAAGATCTATGTATAAGTTGTAAATGTGACACTCGATAGATGTCGGATCTTAAGTGGATCCTAATTTTGATCATTTTGTTTGCTTCGTCCCGATTCTTGTATACCGTATGTGCTTGTATTAATACTGGAAATATCTATTGCATTCCTCTTGGATATGCGTAGTTGCGAACAATTTTTAGAGGAATTTTGTCGGTGATATTAATTTTGTTCGAATTATTTTTGCCAAGATAGCGCGCTAGAGATTTTTGTAATAAGTATCTGCTTGAAATAATTTTAGAGAGATGTACAATTATAGTTTTGCGCGAGAATACAACAGAGTCTAATAGAATACTCTTACAGCATGACTTTTACATTATTTGAAGTAATTGTGTTACTGCATAATCAATTTAATATGAAAAGATTTTTCATTTCAAAACTGTTTTCTATTGTCTAAGGAAATTGTAATTTGACAATAGAAGACTTGGGTTAAGTTTGTTATACACGTAGTCACTAAGCAGTTGTTGCCCATTAGCAAATGTAATTTTGATAATAGAGACGATCATTCTTGTTGCACATATCATAACTTTTCTACATTAAATTGATACTGCTCACGTTTTATACAATACCATAAAACATATGTATATTATATTGCAGATTATGGTTTTAAAATGGAACTGGGTGGAAAAATATTTGAAAAATTGAGATAAATATTTTACCTATACCCGTTTCGATATATCGTGAATTCAATTACATTAAATCTACTTTAGCGCCGGTAGATATAACCCTTTTTACATCCCCGTCCGCGAAAACTTACGTGAAACTTTAAATCATGCTTCATAACCACTTTCGTAAGAAAGGGGCTGCAGAAAGAAAATGGGAAAAATTGTCAATACAACTCAGCCACAATCTTCTGGAAACTGATTGTGAGGAGCGCAGCTCCCATGGGGATAATATGGTCTACAGATGGGGTGGAAAAAAAAAACGAAATATATAATGCGAAGGTGTGCTTGTCTGCTCATCTTCAATCTTTCCTAACGTCAATCGTAAACATGAAACGAATGACCACCTGGTTGTTTTAAATTAATAATTTTTCCAAGCCATTTCGGTGCGAGACATAGAATAGTATTGAGAAATTTTTCTTACGAATTACTGGTGACAATAATTATTTCGGCATTATAAAATTATTCTTTAAGTGTTTTTATTTTTAGGAAACAAAAGGATGTTATGTGTAACAACAGATAATGCCATATTTACTTATCACTTTTATGGATTATTATCAACCCACTGTAAGAGAATCAACATGCGAAAGTAATTGTCATTCTTTCGAATCATTAGCTATTCTTTTTCTTGAATACCAAAACCTGCTAAACAAATTCAAATGAAGTATTTATTATCAATCTCGCCGTACAGGGCTTTTCGTTTAATTCACGGTCATGACAGAATCGGCCTATTTCCACCACAAAACCTATAGAAATGAAATATTCATAGAGATGAAAAGTGTAACTTGAAAAGAAAATAGATCAAAGTTCATATAAATAATATTGTTTATTATAATGAATAATTATTTCAAAATGCCTGACTATTAAATAATAAACATACTAATGAAATACTACATAACTTATTGATACATCAAATTTTCATTCGTTTTCTTCCACACCAATTCAGTAATTTTAAAACACACCTATTCCACGGAACCCCTAAAACCACCCGACCTTTTATCGATTTCAGTGGTCCATGTTAAAATTATATTTCCCCTTCAGTACTATACTTGACCAAATTTCATTTTCTTTCGTTGCAAATTCGTCTATGTGTATTCATTTCTATTCGCCGTCTATTCATCCGTACATAGATACAGCCATCGTTGATTCGACACCAGCGTGCCACCAATAATTCTCTATCTAGTTCATCAGAGATATTGAAACCATTCTATAGCATTTTTTAACCGATTTATTGTAGCAACCAGAGCGTGAGTCGCGTGAGTCGCAACATTGCAATTTGGCGGTCAGTTCTCTTTTTACTTTACGTCTCCACCTCCTGTAACATTCGTGCAAAAGTGTATATATGTGTACGTGTGCACACTAATCCCGTGGTACACGTGTTCCCATTATCGATCTGCGCAGGATTAACCTCAGGTCGTTTTTAAAGCACTGTCAACTACAGCTCTTTACCAGTTTAACCACGGACAAATTCGCACTAATGCGAACAAATAATTATAATTCATTAATTATACCTGCCGCTGGTTTATAAAATTCCAGCTTACGCGAGTTACCACTCCATTTACCCTCCTCAAGATTATGTCGACTTACTTCGTAATGCCTCGTTAAAGGGAAAATGAAAAATGCAGGTCGTCCTGTTTCATTGAAAACGTAATTATCGTTAATGCGCAACAGTACCCTTCAGAAAATGTAACGTATCGACAAGCTCGTGCAACTTTAGTGCTTGGCTTTTTACAGCAAGCATCGTGCGAAGAAGACACGGGCACAAAGTAGTTTCAATTCATACTTTAGGCAGCAAAGAACGACTGGAGCTGACGAAATGTAAAGAAGAAGCGTGTTTCGTGTATTACAAATTTCGTTACACACATGCTCCATGTGATATAACAAATTTGAAAAGTATTTAAAAATAGATGTGATGAAGAAAACTGTGAATAGAATTTGAAAATAAATAATGGTTTTAATGTCCATTCCATGAACACGGGTTTTCCTATAATACAAGATTTTTGTTAGTTACCGCCAGTAGAATTAGAATATTAAATGTAGTTTACATGCAGTTACGAAAATAAACTTTGCAAAACATTGCTTCCTCGGTTGTTGTTAATAATACTTGGTTATTTATCCGAACGTAGCTTCCGTGTTCATTTGTGCGACTTTACCTGAATAAGCTCACGTTGCAGCTCAAGTAATGCATCCCAGATGTGCACACTCCTGCATAACAGACACGTTTATTAATTAAAACCGACATCAAAATTGTTTGCTTGATTAACACACAGAATAACTCTGGATAAATTAGTTACCTACTTTCCTTTCTTTCCTGTCTACACGATATACGTATATTTTCCTGTAATTACGCCTTATATAAGAGATTTATTTTCGACAGTTTGTTACACGAACGATTTACGCTGTACGTTCAAATTGGTTATTTCTTTGCAACCTGTGCACCGATTAATTTAACAAGTTACAAAATTAGAGAGAGTATCTTTTCGATACAGACACAAATACTGGTAATTGGTGTCGTAAAGAAAATATTATTACATAGATAATTTTACATAGATAAATAATCGTACCCTATGAATAGAATGGAAAGGTAGGATACGTATAAATGATTTAATATGCAAATTAATTAACAACCGTGCGTCTTTCAACAAGTAAAGAGAGGGCAGTTATTTTAATATTTTTTATGCAATGAATCTCATAATATATCTATTTTTCAACATAATCCTCTGCTACAATTATGCACGTGCCGAAGAATGAATAACTTGTAAGATTCCTTGAATAACTTGCTTGAATAAACTGGAACATTTATTCTTGACTAATTGAATAACACGCGTACAAATAAAATGTATTACAGACATTTTGTGTCTTACAAAAAGGAGGATACGTAAGTATCCGTTCCTAATTTTGTTCGAGAGAGCAAGGTAATGTAACGTAAGAAATATTTCTTGCGAAAGGTGAACGCGGATCACATGTAAGCGATATCTTTATTGATTTTTTTTACGTGTTACAAGTTAATGCATGCATAGTCAAAACGGCTACTATTATCAGAATAACCATTTTGAACGTTACACTAATATACATTCCTATTTACATTTTACTTAGCTATTCATATAAATTACTCCAACAATACAGACATTCATCAATTGCGTCCACAAGTACTTTATTCCTTCTGTTTTATTATTTAACAGATCGGTGAAGTCAATCTTTTAAGTATCATTTACGAAACAAGCTTGTTTTCCAGAATGAATGGCAATAATATTTTTCAATATTATGTCTACTATCAATACATTTAATTTGTTGCATCTTAACGTGAATAACATATGTAAAGTACAAAATATTTAATATAAGTGTATACGAAATACATGACTTATTGTTCAATTGGAAAAATAAATTGTCTTATATTTTCCCATTGCTGTGAATAATGATAAAAGTTGTTGATTTTTCTCGACACCTCTGGCGAATTGTGAAAGTGCTCCAAAGTTTAGCGATTTTGCGAACGAGCAATTCTCAAGTCTTGTCCGAATAAGAACCTTTCTCACGAATGAAGCGTTCTCGGCGCGTGATAGTTCTCCACTTCTTTTCGTTTGCTTTCCGCCTAATTCTTGAAATCTATAGAACAAACGCTTACTGCTTTTAATTCTTCACGCAATTTCGCAATCGGAGTAATCCTTTCTCTAGAAGCAGCTTTATTTCACCAGCCAACATTTCAACGTGCCTGACGTATCTTTGTATGTGCATCGTAAAATCAACCTAACACTGTATTCTTGAAATTGTTTTGCCTTTTTTCGTAAATTGTAGACGTTTCAATAATTAGTTCTTAATCTTCATATAACTTATAAATCTAGTGTAAAAGACGAACGGACACAAACTATATTATATTACTTTCACTTCGAAATAGAAAATTGCAGATGAAATCATTTACTGCAATTTATATTGCTCGTAAAAATTTTATCCGCGATGAATAATTGCTTGGAGTCAACGCATAGAAGTGTGTACATTTTATTGCACCTGTACTCTGCACCTGAACGGAAACAGTTTGTTAAAGTGTGATAGCGTAGTTTAACGTGGCATTCTCGAGTGCTACATTGTCACCGATTGGGATTGATTGTTATTAGGGGTGCTTCCTTCTATTGTAATTTCTACCGTTTTGATAGGGCGGTTTAAACTGCGGCCACAGATCCCAGGTTCGAAAGCATTGATTTCTAGAATACTATATCGCCTACGGTTAGTTTTCAAAACTCACACTTTATTTTAATAAGGGATCTTGTTTTTTTTAATTTTTACATTTTGTCCTGCACTCTGTACTGATTAATTTATGACAACCAAGTTCTTGCCTCAAGGAATTGAATTTATGTAATAATTTTATATTTCTGCAGAGGATCGTTTAGTAAAGTTTTCCTTATTAATCTTAGGGTAACGTTTGAGGGAAAAAATCAAACGATAACGCTTACAATCTGATCGAACTATAACGTATGCCTCAAGATATTTATTTCTAATTCTTTTTATAACATTTCAAAAAAATTTGTAATATAAATATATTATAATTTTAAGATCCCTGCTCGATCTTGCAAGTGGGTCGCGTAATATGTACGTATATCACTTTTCGTATTTTCCGAGGGTTTTCTCATGCGGGAAAATTATGGAATATCTCGAGAAACAGAGACGCAAGGACAATTTCATTTAATTTTAATTGAAACGGCAACGTGAAAAGGTTTTTCTTATGATTCGTGATTCATTTACAATTCTCCAAGGGAATGTATTTTTTTATTTAACTCTTCGTTCATCCGGCGAGTTCAATAGAATTTTTATCCGTTGCAGAAATAACTCAGAGATTTAGATTATTCATCGATATTCCGATCAGATTTGCACAGTCAATCATCACCGAAGGTTATTTGCCAATTATTGAGGAAACAGTAAAAACGATGAAGTTCCTTCAAATACACCCGCTATATATATACTTCTCCTCAATGTTTTATATCACTTATCGAGTAATGAGAACGTATAATAAACTTGTGCCGCAACCAAGAGCAATAGAAGAATCTACGATATTCGAATTACAATCGAGAAATCGCGGGTCAAAATTGCCCAAATAAAAGGAAACGATTGTTATTGTTCTGGATGTATCGAAGCGTTTAAACTCGATTAACTACGCTGTGCCACGACTTGTCAGTGAAAAAAGTGAAAATTACACGATACTGTTGCATGGTTATCGTGTTTACTGAAACTGCACGATTCCAGAGAACACGGAAAACTGGTAAACTCGATAAATACGTGGTTAATGTACGTGCAGAAATTTGCCCGCTTCACAGAAACTATTTCCGTTGTTTACCGGCGCATCAATTTTGTGCACGAGACAGCTTATTAGTTACAGTACAGTGACCTGAATTTACCTTTAATTATTACGAAGTTACCGCATATAAAGCGGCACTTGACTAGAGACTCCAAGGAAAATTATTGTCCGCTATTGTATTAATTCTTCTTACGGAACGAAAGGAGCATTAACTATTCCCTACTTCGTTGACAGATCAAAGAGATACAACGATCGCCCGCGTAATTAGCGAATGAAAATGTACGTTGCCATTTTCAGGACATTCGAACTAATCGTGAGCTCATTATCATTGGAAAATAGAGTATTTCATACGAGGTTTGTAGGAAAATTCAGATATATAGACAGATACGTTATTTTTATACATATAAGATGAGTGCAAAATTGATTTATTGTAGTTTTTATTTATTTGTTATGTCTCTAAACATATTCTTTGGAATTTTAATTTTATTAAATTGAATTTGTCCCCTTGTCAACATTCTCTTTTTCCGATTTCTAGTTTCATGTGAATCTTTTATCTTTTTGTTACCACTCTATTTATGTTGTTGTGACGATTGCATAATTTACCAACTATTATTACTGTGTATATCGTTCAGTCTGTCATATATTTACGTATTGAAATGTATATAATCTAGTAAGGTATTTTCATTTGTGTGAACAATATCGATTTCGTAATGAAGTATTGCCAAAGGATTTATTTGTTATTATAAACATATTTCAATTTGAATTACTTTGCAACTATAATATTTTGAAAGATTAATAAAGCTATGGCGAGAAATATTAGGTTACTATTTTCTTCAAGAACGCCGTGGCGTCAATTTAATTTGTTTATTCTTTATTGCATTTCATAATGCCCGGAATAAATGAAAATTCACCAGTGCCAAAACTGAAACATAGAATAGATGGAGTAATAATTTCCAAATATATACTTTTACCTTATAGAATGTCATTTTCACTGTATGCAATCCAACATTATCATGACGAAATAGCATTGACTTTCTACTCATTAATTTTGGTTGTTTCTATCGTAAATTAAATTAGTCAAATAATTACAATATTTGTTACAGTATTAATATTATATCTCTCAACAATTTTTTCTTCTTCATTACTGCCAAGCTAAAGCACGAAACTACATCTACATCGTTGCGAAACATTTCCGTCTCTCAAATTGTCTTCCACAGCACCTTCGTTTCCATGCTCCGGGGTAAAAAAATATCTGTTATTTTCGTTTGTTTACTTTTCCCTGACAGATCTCTATAAATCTCGTTGTATGGAGCTAAAAGTATACGCGAAGTCTCTTTAGTGTCAGAATGGCACCGTATTGTGGAAATTTCGTGTTATTCGAGGGTCCTCCAAATTCTCTAACCATGTTACAGTGAAATCATGCTACCTACTGTGCGATGTTAGTAAGTAACTAATAGAAATTGAGCCAGGCTCTTTTAACACCGATCTTCTGTGACGTTTCGACGTCAGTCTCAAACATTGGATATTTAAAGGGTAAACAATAGAATATAATAATAAACAACAATAGACAACAATAGAATAAACAGGCAGGAAGTCTAATAATTTGTAGAGAAATGTCGAGCGCTGAAACAGTATTGTTTAACGCCAGTGAAATAATTTTAGATGTAACAGTTTTAATAAGAATGTTATAGGGTAATGTAGCCCAATCTGAGACCCATTTTCTTAAAATAACACAACTCTCGATTAAGAACACTTTTATTATAAATCGCTACATGTTTTAATGGTACAATATGTATTCTTTTAAAACATGTTGTAAAGAAAAGTGAAAATGATTCGGTATCTTAATGATGCAATAAAACAGAAAGCGGTATGAAGACACAGATTAGAAAAATGAGTTTTTTTTTCATTTTTTCTGTCTCTTCTCACACGGTGGGCATGTAAAATCTAATCCATTGTTCACCATGTACATTTGAAGAGTAAAAACCAGTCGAAAACAAGCATTCTCCATCATAATTTTCTTCATAATCACTTTCATCATCAAGAACAATATCTTCTTTCTTTCCGTCACACGCTTGATTCATACCATTCCTACGAATTCTTGCATCCCACATGATGACTATTAAATAGATTCACAGTTGTGCCTTCGTTATGTAATGGCAAAAAACTATGAAATCTCAAACTTCATTGCATACAACAGGCCTCGGATTTAAGTGATCTTTCGGGCCGATTTTCAGAGGTCACGCCCCCCTTCTCCCGCCGCGCGTCCTGGCCCCGCGATCGCCAATCGCCTCGAAGCTCCTCAGGCCTGTAGCATAAGAAACGCGCGGGTTGTATTTGGGCGACAATCGTATCAATAGGATTCCACGTCGTCCCGTGTCCTATGAAAATTTGACATTGAATTGGACATTGTATTTATGAAAATGATTATACTCCTACCATTTGGGAAGTATCTGTGACTTAATCGAATACTTAGAAAAACTTTCAGTAATGTATTTCAGAATATGATCTCTCAAGACGTTTCGTTATTGTCAACGCCAACGTGTGTATAAAATTACTAACAAACGGTTACTTACGCAACAAAACAGCATCGCTACAATACATTCAAGAGTTATGTATCGGAGATAAGCAGGGGTCTCATATTAGGCGAGGTCTTTCATTAGGCTACTTTACCCTGATATCGACATGATGTTACTGTATTTCCTAGGTAGGGTAGACCGGGGCGAATCGGATCACTTTTTATTTGATGGTAAAAAAACAATAGTTACAAATTAAAAACGCAATATTTTCTTATAAATTCGTAACAAGTGCCCATTTAACATGAACATTCATAATAAAAAATATAAACAAATTATAAAAATTCCTCTTTTATGGACAAAAAACGAAAAAGTGGAAAATATCCGATTCGCCCCAAATCTGGGGGCGAATCGGATATTCCGAATATCTCTAAGAAAACAAACAAATTGTCGTAAAATAATCTTTAGTTATAACTTTAAACTTAATAATAACTTAATAATAATAATGTCAATGAGTCTACGTAATACATGGGTGTGTATATTACCCTTGAACACCACTTATATTAGCACACTTTTTGTGCCTTCACTTTTCACAGCTATTGCATTATATCCAATCGTCCGCAGGTGGATGAATTTCTCGTTACAATAAATGCAATGCCCCTCTCTTTTAGGTAAGTGCGAACCATCTTTACCTACATGTATAAGTTATTAACGCATTTAAAGTCATACAGCTAATTAAATAACCAAAAAAAAGAGTGATCCGATTCACCCCACATGTGGCGATCCGATTCACCCCATATAATAATAATATTAAAGTGAATAAAATACGTAAACAAATTATGATATATTAGTGAAAATTATATCAAATATTATTTCTGGACACTATACAAACTAATAATATTAAACTCATTTGGATGTTAAAGCTTACCTTTTATTTTTAAATAAGAAATAGTAAGCAATGTATTTTAGATCAGCGCCAAAACTATTATGTTCGTCCGCGTAACGCAAACCTGAAATGCGTGTCAACACTAAACGGTATTGTAAAACAATAAAAACACAATTGAAAGAGGTGCATAGAGAGGGCGTGAGGACTGTATGCACGACCTAAACAATTTTTTCCACAGTAACATAACAAATTTCAACTAAATTCTTATTTCGATCCGATTCGCCCTGTGATCCGATTCGCCTCGGTCTACCCTAATTTATTTAAATTGTTGTTGCTTACCTTTTTTTCATTTTCACCGATATATTTGTGCAGTTTAATATAAATAATTCTAACAATAGTTTGCAAGTATTTGAATAACGAATACTTGCTCATGGAAAGTATCTCGTTAACATTTTTCGCGCGTGCAATTGAGCAATAGTCGATAAACAGATATTGGAACACGGTATTCCACAATAAGCATTGCTAAAATTACTGGGAAATAATTTCGCTCTTAAAAAAGCTGGTTCTAACAATTGGACGCAATTAGATCCACTCTTATACCCCTATCATTATTGCCGCATTAATGGGCGCATCCCCTGGTTGGGACTACTAAATATAGAACGATTCAACATTGCAAAATCAATATACCGTAATGGTAGCGAAAGAAATTAACACGCAAAAAACTGTACACTACAAAATATTCTATTATCAAGCGAGCCTTCGATCCAAGAAAATTATTGCTTTTGCTTCGTTCTCTTAAAAAATACAAGAATCTATTTCTAGACGCTTTAAAATGTATTGACACATTGAAATGGAATTCGTAAATGAACATCAGTTAAATAATTCTAGATTCAAGCGACTCAACAAACACATTAATTATATAAGACGAACATAAAAATAAAATAAAAAATGCACTTGAATACCTTCAAATTTTATTAATTAAATAATGTATTCATTTTTCCATATAACACTATCTCGTGTAAGATAATCGCTGGAGGGGGTATTCGTACTCTCCTCTCTATCGCGATTAGGTATTACTAATTACAATGATTCTGTAGGCGTGTATATATGTTAAAAGGTGTTCTGTTTATTAAAACTGTGCTCTCTCGACCGTAGTCTATACAAGAATGCCTTCCATGGGCAAAAGCGTCCGTCGTGAGGACGCCTACGTCACCATGGCCCTTTTTAACCATTTTAGGGTTCACCCCCAATGAAAACTATGCTAGACAAAGACAGCGTGCATCTTCAAAATGCATATGGCCCGCCTCGGCCGTTCCTGTACCTCGAATATTCTTACATTCGGCCATACTGACGTCAGGTCTGTCCTCAGACTTCACATTTATTTTCCTGAAATTCTAAAACCAAATTAGTATTTTGGGGCCGCAACACGACACCGTCGTATCGTTCACGAACACCCTAGATACCGTCGTATCCCCCACCTCCCTGCCTGAGACACTTGCGTGTCCGTCTGGTTTGGTGTTGACCTGAGGTAATGCCTTTGCATTTCTCGGGTTGCCAAGCCCTCCCTGAGACACCGTTGTGTCCTTCTGGTGTGTGACAACCCCCTGATAAAGAATGACATCTATCAGTTGCCACTGCCCTGCCTGAGACACCGTTGTGTCCTTCTGGTTCGGGGCCAACTATCGATAGCATGTCGTTGTAATTATCAGTGGCCAGTGCCTAAGATACCGTCGTACCTATGCCAGGCTATGCCTATGAGCACCGTCGTACCCAATACTCAGCACCGTTGCCTAAGGTACCGTTGTACCTATCCTGGGCTATGCCTAAGGTACCAATGTACCTATGCTCAGCACCAATGACAGCCACCGTGTCGTAACGCTCGTTGCGTCATCCCCTCTCTGCGGTAGTATCCGTTGGCACCCTAGTGGATGGACATCTGTTGTCGTAATTGGCCACTGCCGTCTAGAAGCCTTTGCCCCTCTTTGGTGGAATTTGCCTGGTCGTCGGGCAACATCCCTTTGCACCGCTTATTCCCCCTCTCTCAATCCTTCGCCTTGGCCTAAAGCTTTCGGCTTCTGTCTAAAGTTTCCTTTCTGTGGACAGAACATAGAGGTGAAATAATGTGCAACATTTAATTTCTGGACCCTAAACCAAAATATACATTAAGAAAAAGGATATCGAAACGATGCTATGCATCCTGGGCATCTCCCTGGATCGTGATCCACGGTCGGATCCTGTCGTCTGCAACGACTGTTCTCAATCGTTTCGAGCCTTCTCTCAATTCTTCTACATCATAGCGGTCGTTCGGCAGCACCGCTCGACTCCGAAATGGTCCCTTAAATTTCGGTAGCAGTTTCCGGCTACTTCCCGCAGCTTGGCTGGTTACCTGGATCAGCACCAACTCATCCGTGGTTCCTTCCGCTTTTTCTGCTCTTCAGAGATATGCTCGTTGATATCTCCTCCCGATGCTGCTAGATCCAGTCGATCTACTTCTTCTCGTATGGTTGTTTACATTGCAACCGGTCAATGCGTTAATTAGCGTTGCGATGATACTTCCATTGTGCGCAGTGTTTATGGCACTTGGCACTTTTTTGACCTGCGCGTCCCAGTCCCAAAAATTGACCTGCTTGCTTTACATTTTTCGGGTGTCTGCATGTCTGGAACCGCGTCGATTTTCGTTGACCTGGCTTTACCCCATGCTCACTTCTTCCATGACCGAAGTATTCAATATTCTTTCCCCCAAATAAAGAACACTTCTCGAGTCTAAGTGTCAGCACATGTGTTCGAAGAGCCTCCGAAACGGTCCGTAGTTTTCCTATGCCCTCTCCCACAGATTTCAATGGTAATACTTTATCGTCTAAGGCAGTGGTTTTCATCTTTTTCAAGGGTCGAAGAATCTTTTGCATTCATCGGTAGAAAACAACTGGCGCGTTCGTCAAGTCATACATTCAGTATAGTAAAAGAATTAATGTTTGCAGTTATATTACAGACTTTTACCATAATCGGCTCCATTTGGTTCATCATTACCGATCGTCCGGCAAATCCTTTAAATATGGTATCTTCATATTTACCTCTTCCTGCGGACAATTTCGTCACCTGTGTCCCACGTGTTCGCAAAAGCCGAATTGAATCCTCAGTTCGTTGCAGTCCCCCGCTTTGCGACCCATCTTCGCACAAATAAACAAGTTGATGATAACCCGCTTCCCATTGTTGTTCTGGCTGCTGTGGATATTCTTTCGTCCATCTTGTTTTCCTCCTCGCGTGATATGCTTCCCATCGCTCGTGTCACGAAGCTGCTACGCGTATTCACGCTTCCCGCTCCTTGCACTGTACGCTCCTGCGGCAAATCGTCGCGCACTATATCCGTACCCGATTTACAATACGGAGTACACGAATGCGAGCTCAATCATCGCGCGAGATCGCGATCGACGAAAAATCGTTCTATCATCGACTCCAAATTCCCAAGTCGCGACTCCGTTGTATCGCGGCTCGTACCTTCTATCGGCTGAACCTCACGGCTGATTGAATCACGACTCATATTGTTCAAAATGGTACAAAATATTGCACAAGAATGTCAGTTCAGACGATTAGTAACTCACTATTACTAATTATTCACACAGTTTCAATAAACTCAACTCGACACCAACTGCACAGTCTGTAGTTCGATAACGATTACTCACTTTGTCTGTACACGGCACTCAATAATTGTTTCTGCACGTAGTACGCGAGTATATACGTATATCTTCACAATGTGCACTAAACAATTGGTGTATCCCACTTCTGATTATGTAAGATAATCGCTGGAGGGGGTATTCGTACTCTCCTCTCTATCGCGATTAGGTATTACTAATTACAATGATTCTGTAGGCGTGTATATATGTTAAAAGGTGTTCTGTTTATTAAAACTGTGCTCTCTCGACCGTAGTCTATACAAGAATGCCTTCCATGGGCAAAAGCGTCCGTCGTGAGGACGCCTACGTCACCATGGCCCTTTTTAACCATTTTAGGGTTCACCCCCAATGAAAACTATGCTAGACAAAGACAGCGTGCATCTTCAAAATGCATATGGCCCGCCTCGGCCGTTCCTGTACCTCGAATATTCTTACACTCGTCAGATATGTTAACAAATCGTTCTCTCGATTCTCGTTCTAATTGACCCCACCTGCACAAGAGGCTTAAACTAACATCCCAAACTACGACAGAACACTGATAAATCATAAGCACAGAGTTCTAACCGAAACCAAAGTATCAATATCCATCGCCATGAAACTTTAAACCAAATACCGCAGGTAATAACACTAATGATCGTCCGTCATTCGCCAACAGGCGAACGTAAAATCCAAAATGATTGCGTCTCGTTATTTCCGCGTGTCGCAACGGGGTACATAAATTCGTCACGAGCCCGAGTTTCATAAAGGCATAAAGTATTAGGTGGCAAAGTGATTCATCGGGAGGTGTTAAAACCCCGATATTGTCCCTTTACCGAGGAAAGCAATGATAAATGCAAGGAATTCGAATCTATGAGAAGTCAGGACTTGGCAAATCGCCAAGGCTCCGATCGAATGTGCATCCACGTTCTTTCTCGGTTTGCGCCAGAATCGCATTACCGCCGCGAATGTGATTAATAGTCCGTCGCAGCGTGCTGCCGATACCGTTGCGAAGAAAATGGGATAGTTAACATCGTGGTCACGTACGTTCCTGTTTGCATAGTAAAATAATACCGTGTTACCACCAACCACTTCCGTTCATCCGGCCTCCACTACACGAATTCCTGTTACGGTTTTTCAATTTTGTCCCTTCATTTTCCTGTCTGCCAGCCTTCCTGACTGCTTGTTTATATATCCACCTCCTTCTACGCTTCCGTTCCTTTGCTCCTTCCCTATTAGGAAGTACGAGTGAGGAAGTTTGTGCCACTTTGAAGACTGCATCAACGTGCATTGGGAGACTAAATAGAGTCACGTAGCTGGAGATTTTAGTGTGCAGTGTACGAATTGGTGCGAATGATTTTTTTGGTGTTTGCGAATAATTTATGTTATATGTAACAGGATGTTGTATATTATATTTTGATTTGTTCTCGTGGCTTATCGATGCACTGTAAAACAATTCTTTCCCCCTGTTTTTTCCACATCGATTTTAGTTTGTGGTTGGGCGGACAGGCTCTTTTATTATTACGTCGATATTTGTGGAACATTTTTCGGACGAAAATAAGTGATATTACAATGCTGTTATACCGGATATATCGGGTAATTTGAAGTAATCTGGGCTAAATATAGTGAGATGATTTTTATTATTTTTCCCACAGAAAGCGTAGCATTGAAATGTTTTAATTGGTAACAACAGAATCTCTTTACTGTGAGTAAAAATCGATATTTCTGTTGGAGCCGAAGTGATTGGCTTAACAAGGGAACGAAAGAAAATAAAAAACAGACTGTGATCACAATAATCAGTTGAATTATGTCAGAATCGGTTGCTATGAAATAATATGATTGCTTAAATCCTTTACAAAATTAATAATTGTGGAAATAATTATATCGTGTGTACCAGTAATTATCGTAAAGCTGAATGGCGATAGAAGTTTTTCCTAGCATTTTTTAAAATATCTTAAATAAAATGATTGTCGTACCCTCCTTTGTGAAGCACGCTACGAATAATAATAACCCATAGAATTTCCCACAATTTCAAAGAAAGTACAAACGTAAGTAGTAATCTACACTAATTATTATTGCCTTTATTGCTGTAAAATCCCTTTGTCCGTGGCCAATAAATGAGTTATTACTGCACTTTCAAACTGGCTTTTTGCGAAAGGGAGTTTGAAATGAAAAAACTTTATTCTGCAAGTACAACTTATTATTTCCCCGGCTGTAACACTGTTACACCTAGATATCCCGTATAACACGCTCCACTGAATTCCACACTATCACATCTTTTAGCAATCCCAGTGCTTAACTACATATGTCTTTATTACAGTGCATACATATCCACATATCATATTAGTTTCTGCCTTGGCTTGTTGCATACATATATTCTATTATAATCAGCTGAGCGTTTAAAAGTCAGAAATGGTAATAATTTACAACTTAATCTAAATATACAAAATCTAAATTATTCTTCGTACACGTGACTTTCTTCAAATTCATTATCACAGAATAATTAAAAAAATATGTACAAATTACGTTTGTCAGTGATTAACAATATTGAAAAGGTCTCGAAAATGTACAATATGTCCAAGCTACGTCTTCGCTGTAACAGTACACAAATAAAGATCACTTTCTCCTACTGAATGCCAAGATTCTTCGCGAACGGAATACAAAGAAAAAGGGGTGGATTTACCCACAGGTCAATAAAGGGGCATTTAGTTTACATTCTTCGCTACATCGAATTTGACAGGAGGTCTTATCTACCCTAGCTCCAGTGAATACGACTTTGTGGTTTGCACAATAGTCCTTTCTGCTTTCAGTTCATTCAGTCGAAGGAAAGAAATCGATTGACCGGTATCTTTTGCCGCGAGGGGCGTCATATATATTTAATGAAAACCTGGATCCATAAGACGGTATAAATATCGAGCGACGTTTAAATTCGTCTGTCAGAACAAAAACAGTTATCAAGCTAATCTTGTCTGAACCAGTACTTCTGGGATCGTGTGATTTATTCAAAAGCAACAGGCATCCAGATATCTGAACGTTTCCAGTAAAATTAATCTACTTGCACGTCTCGCATGCCACTGTAATGTTATTCTTAGCGCAGTACGAATAACGAGATCTTTTTAACATTTTGAGATATCGTTTGGGAATGTCAAGTTCAATAACTAGGTCAGTTTGTTATATTCTATATTGCACAGATCTTGCATATGTTTGAAACGATTTGTCATTTTCTTCAACGGATTCTCTTTGTAACACTTGATTTTCTTTAAACCCACCCACAATTATCCACAAATTTATTGGATATTAAATTTGTTGCAAAGTCGAGGGCCGTGTAATAAATGTCGCTGGTCCAAAGTGATCTGGTTCAGTATCCCTAAAGGACGAGGCAAGCTGGTTAGACCAGATGAGAATTTTTTAAAAGCGTTCCAGTTTCAACGCGATATTTATAGCGATATAAAGCAAAGGCAAGTTTCAGACGAAATCGAGCAGCAACTTTGGACCCGAACTACTTCTTATCCTCCTGTAACTCTCGACCTGACCCCGACTCGCTCACTTCTTAGTTCCCCTAGGTTGCTCTTTTTCCCTCAGACTTTTTCTTCTTCGACTGAAATGTCATAGTGCTCCGATCACAACGCCCTTTTCAGGGAAACTCGTATAAGTTTATCAGACAATATTTGTCGGTTAACGAAATCGTGGCAGTCAGTGTTCAAAGAAAAATAACTGTGTCCGTTGAATAATAAAACCGTGTATTATTTGCATAGAATATTTGTCAGGCTAGCTGTTATATTTTACAATTAGATTTCACCTGTATGTGTAAGATCTTATTTATGGATTTTCCGGAATCTCGGATGATTCAAACGTTTGATTATTTGAACTGTCGAATTGTGAACTATGAAAGGGCTTCGCAGCATTGCTGAGAAAATCATTTTCATTTGGAAATTTTGACAGTAAATAAAATCCATTTTAGACATTGTATCTTGCAGGAGTACCAAGTGGAGAAATCTGTAACCAAGAGGAGTAACAATTCACTCGTATGTCGTATTTTTGGTTAATCGATTGATTGAATAAGATATTCAATTATTCAAATAGCAATTGTCTTGAAATATATTTATATATTATTTTATTTGAGCAAGCGAATGAATTTTCCTTTAATTATTTTATTCATCTGTCGTCCAACGAATGACTTTAATTTATTCTATTTTTCTGATTTGATAGATTGTTTTTAACATAAACATCGAAATCATTTTTAATACTATTATATGTGAATATAAATTTAGTATAAATCATAAACGTATTGTTAATGTTATCTGCTTCCAGCATAGTTTACGTTTTATAGATCGTTGTTTTGGGTTACATATTTGTAATCGGAACCAACATGAATTACACTATACTTTATTATTTAAATGTGTACAAAATAATTGCTACTTTATGTGAAACGGTTGTGTCACAAAATGGATATGGGAATTATTGATTTAGATTTGAATGAAGGTAAAGCTTCACCTAACTATAATATTTTTATTATATAAATCAATGAAGTACTTGAATCACATCACTACTTCAAACATTATTTTTCATTTTGTAGTTCTATTGCACGCTTCCACTCTGAGATTTAAGAAAAGTTAATTAAACACGTAATTTACTTCATATTTTCAAATACAATATAGGTACATATAGGTACAGAATACAACTACGATGTCATATGTAAATTTCCTTTGGATTTCATTTCGTGTCTCGTTTTATTACTTCGAATATTATCAATAACACATCTATTGCAGAATAGACAGCATTCAGGTCAGTATAAAAGTTTATTGCAATTTGACCTCGTAAATACAACATCCGAGCTTTGCTTGAGAGAAGCGGTTTCAGTCACCATAATCTGGAATAACACCAAGAAAGGGCAAATAGTTCTTTTTATGACAGAAAGTATAGAATGCGGAATTTGAGGCTGCACATTTCAGCTGGAGTATTATACTCTATAAAGAAGTTCTTAATTTTCCTCTACTATCACTTTTTGCTCTCTTTCATTTTACGGTTTTCAGATATTCGTTCTCTGATCTTATTTTCGCTGGGTTCGTATGCGAACAAATTCCCAAAAATTATCTCCTTTTTGCGTTAAGCTACATATGCAATTAATTTTTTCGACAAATTCTATTATTATATTAAAAGCACGAAATATTGTCATCCCTATGATAGTAGCATGAACCAATTACTCGATAAATGATGGTAATTTGGAGCTGTATATAAAATATAATGGAATAATTCTGGAGCTGTTGTTAAAATTTTTTTCCACATTACAATTTTTACTATAGTCGTAAGTTCATATACACTTATAAAGAAATTTATGATTGAACTGTTCTCTAATCAAAAAGTGAAAATAATATTTTACTTATTAATACGTTATATAAAAATATCCAAGCTAGTTATTGTTACAGTTACTACTTCTAAAATAATATATTAATTACACAGTTATTTTTATATTCAAGTCCTATTATTTATAATAGCAACCTTTAAGTAGAACATGATATTAATCATTTTAATCCCATCGTCTGCCGCTTAAATAATTAGTAAATAATTAGGAAGTAATACTAATTAAAACTAAATCAATAAAAAACGCTATACTGAAAGATAAAACTGATCATTAATTTAAATATTTGCAGAAGTTATTTTCAGTATACCTCATGTAGATTGGAATAGAGGGCAGGTAAGGTAATAAGATTTCAGTCTCCTTCAATTAACAACTACCTTTATTAATATAAAACGTCGACAAACGACAACTCTCTAACAAATAACGTATCTCACACGATTATCACGATACTTTCAATTGAACATTCTCTGCTCCCGATACGACTCTCTTCAACTCTTCAAACTATTCTGCCTCGCGCACACACCATGCACTCCATACACGGTATCCCGTAACTACCATAACATCGGGAATTGGGGGATAGCTGGGGTGATTCTAAACAACTTTTTCCTTGGCCAAAATGTTGTTTGAAGTTTCGTTTTTGAGTTATTAACCAAAGACTGTGCCCAATGAGAGCGCCCGTAGAGCGTGCGCCCAGGCCCGTACCTCTTTACTGCGCTCGGTCGTGTACGGGGGCATCGAGAGTATCTTATCAAGGCTGGCTATTCTTTTAATCAATCATGCACGATATTCGTGAACGATATTCACAAATAATGCCACATTATCCTTAATTTAAGACGATGCCATACGCTTTGCTCGGATACCCCCGTACACGACCGAGCGCAGTAGAGAGGTACGGGCCTGGCCGCGCGCTATACGGGTGCTCTGATTGGTCAGTGTTTTCGATATGAAAACTGAAAAATACTGAAAAATACTGAAAAATACTGAAAAATGAAGCTTCAAACAACGTTTTGGTCAGGGAAAAAGTGGTTTTGAATCACCCCAGCTACTCCACATTTCCCGATATTGCAATAGTTACGGAATGCCCTGTATATTCTTCCACTCTTAATTACTCTCTCATTCTATTCCTCATTTGCTCTCACCCACTTAGGACACACACTGCAGACATTCCTTGGGGACAGTCAGTCGCGTCCCCCGAATCCTTTGGCCACTGCACCCTCCGTTCACACGATCTTCTCAAGATGTCAGCTCCAAACCCATATCTTGCACATCGCGGAATCAATCTAAACAGTCTCGCAGTATTTCCAATCCCCATATTCTTTATACAAATTGTTTAGTATCGTAAAAAAATATATATGAAAAATATGTATATGCCATAAGCTTCGTATCTTCATCCATTTTTAATTTCCTCGACTTATTTGTTGGCAAACTCAATATTAAATATGAACCACAATAATGTTGAACAAAAATTAAATATAAATTCGATTGAATATAAACGATTTTTTAATTTTTCCGACATTTATACGTTCATCTATAACACATTGCAACATTATACATATGTATTGACGTACAATGGAGCATTTATGGGATACTTGTTCCTGTTAATATCGTGTAAACAGCCACTTGAACCACGCGAAGAATAAGTACATCACTTAAGTTAATCGGCTACGTAGTTTGATAGAAAGTTACGAGGTAGAGTCTGCTGTGCAGCGCAATATAAAACCTAACTTCGTTAACCTAAGGCTGCGGTTATAATGGATGCGTATTTGGACAAACTGGTGTTTTGACGAATACGTCGGAACTGTTCATCATTCAAACGTGAGAAGTAGCGGTTATAGTGGATGCGTTTTCTGACAAATATATCCAAACTGTTACAAAAAGGCAGTAAACGTCTGACCAAACGTCAGTCTATCATAGCTGTAGTATATGTGTATGTATGTATGAGTGACGTCTAGGGGTACGATCACAGTGGACCCAATATCGGCCGATTCGACCAACGACCGACGCGCCGGCCATTATTCGTATTTATAAATAAATGATGGATAATATTGGGCAAAATGAGAGATGTTCATTTTTAAGTACAGCATTGAATACAATTATTTAATACAAATGTTTCACAACCATTCAACAAATACATTTCTATTGATTTTTATAAATATTAATTTATTTCAACTTATATTTTAAACTGATTGTAACAATTTGAAATTCTATGTTCATTCTTTTGTTAATTCATTTTAATTTTAAAACTAAATTGAAGAAAGGGGTGGTCATTTATGGAGGTCATTTATGGTTCGGAAGTTTTTCACATTGCACAGTATGGTTTTTGCCCGATTTACCTGGAGAAAAGTCGATTTTAAAAATTTGTTCCAAGCGGTTAAACTTTTATTATCCAAGATAGTTGAATATGCAAGGATCAATGTACTTGATATTCTTTTTGCCATTTGTGCACTTATAAAATCCTGTAATTTTTGTCCCCAAATCCCACAAATAGCGCATTACGTAAATCGGAGAAATTAATTTTTCAACGCCCACAACTCGATCCATCACTAGCAATTTATTACTCTATGAGGTGCGAAAAATCAAATTCGTTCGATTATCCTAACCTGTTCTGACGGCCTCGTACAGTCGAAAAAAGAAAATAATGCGGTTCTATATATCATTTTTGTCCTCAGAAATTTATTGATTCCAATCGTAACTATGGTAATGTTTGCTTCATATGTGGTAGCTGATCGAATCGTTACACTCCACCACATGGAGAGGTAGAGTTCGTACAATCGATCGGAATATCAAAGCGTTCTTACGAATTCGTGCGACATCGGAAAAAATACATGTAATGTAGCCACTTGCATAGGAACAAATGCATTTGATCGGACGTATTCGACAGAACGCCAGTTCATCTGAATACGCATCCACTATAATCGTAGCCTTAGCCATAGAAGAATACTAATTTACAATTACAAACTAGATTAAAATACACATTGGTTCGTGCGCACTCCAGCTTTTGAACGCAATCTTATCCCTCGATGTTATGGCGTAATAGGTCGTTAAATGTAATTACATTCTCGTATGACGAAACGACGAAACGACCGGACTTCTTTCCCATTTCCACGAAGGGAATCCTTTCAAAGGACCCTTTATTGGTAAGCAATTCTAGGTATCCAAGAGTTCGTTCCACGATGACTATGTGTACTATCAAGATTTGGTAATAAATGTATTAAAGCTTGCAAAGCTTGCGAAAAGGGCGGATTAGTCCTTAATATGAACATGATTGGGCAGCAGATTTTCATGCAAATATTATTGTAAGTTATTCACTATAAATTAAATAAAATAGGAGAACTTCGACAGAAATTGTTTTTGTACTTATTCAATTGAAAGCATATATTTGTTCACTTTATAAAATGCATATGCATATACATATGTACATAAATGTATATTGCACGCCGTATTGATTATTAATTAATTTTATCAACGAATCGTGTCCAACTATATTCTGCTTATACTGTCACTTCAATCACAAAAAACCAAATACTGAATAGAACATGTGGTGTAGTATCGGTCACGACAGGAATTACGGAGAATGGTCGTAAATCAAACACTGTAGAACTATGTAGATACTTTATTAATACAAAGGCAAGACTCGGCTTGCAACCTCTAGTATAGATTCGCTTATACTAGAAGTATCGGTATGTTATCAGTCTATCCGTCTTAATCGCGAGACTTTAATAGTCCGACTCTTCGGACTATTAAAGACTATTCCCCGGCGGGTTTTTCTTCTGGGTTCGTGTGAGGTTTTTGGAAAGCTCGGATGAGGTGTGGTTTTAGGAATATGCGTATTATTGGTTATGGGGTGTGACAGGAAAACGGTAGAGGTGGAGGAAGATGTGTTAGGCTAGAAGGCGCAGATGAGGTTGACTGACAGTTGCTTAATTTATCGCGAATTAGCGGTGTGCAAGGGCTGCAAAACACGTGATGGTCAGCTGCGTTTCCTTCGGGTGTCCTAATCTCTTAAATTACATGCCTACTTGCAAATTCCGCACGTGGCCTATGTTTATTGCCGTTGTTTATGACATTCCGGCTCGGTCTGTCATCTGGCATTTTAAGCCAGACCTAGGTAGCAAGCTTGTCCCTTCGTTCGGTGGGTTTTACGACGGAACAGAACACGTGGCATATTTTCTACATATACTGTGCATATATTTTGTACATATTATACCTATTTCCATAATCAACAGCCCTCTATTCACGGCAGTATTCATCGAAAGAAATTACTTTTGCTGGTACAATTTTCCTTGATTGACGATAATAAAGCGTGTAACGAAGAAACGAGAGTTTTGAAGGCGAACGTGAAAGTATATTGAAAATTATGGTAATCATTGTGCTTTTGAAACCGACATTTAGTAAGAACATGGTAACAATGTTTCATGATAGAAAGAAGTTGAATTACAAATGTGGTATTGGAAGGTTGGTGCAATCAAAACCGAAATGTACTGCCCTGAAGTAAAGGTATATATCTTAATTTATTCTACACAATACTACACTATTCTACATTATTCTATTCTACGCTGTTTACTCCTCGACCTATACTACTTGACTGCCCAATCTATACTGTTTCACACTTCTACTCGTACATACACCGCCTCCATAAGTATTAGGACACTTGCTATGTTCGTAAAAAATCTGGCTGTTACTTCATCAATGAAAAAAGATTTGAAAGTTATTACTTTTTTCAACATCACTCAATACATACTTCTTATGTAAACAAAAGTATGACACGAAATGAAGCTTCTTTGAGACCTTAAATCTATACCGAATTTTTTTTCAAATATACGCACACACAGCGTGTGTCCTAATACTTATGGACGGCGGTGTACATTCGACGTCACATCTTAAAAACACGGTTCTGCGGGTCATCGCTGCTCGCCTGCAGGCCATCCGTGTCCCAGGTAGCCTGGCCATAATTGTCCTATAGTCTATAGCTAAAAACTACGCACTGCAACATAAATTAGTGGCAATCTGTGATACTATGTACAAGGACATCAGACAAACGGATCAGACAAGGGATTTGAATGGTGCGTTTTGTCGAAAATAAAAGGGAATAGCGGAGGGAGAAGTCCTGTGTCTTGATAAGCTCCAACTTCTCGTACATTTTATTAAGTTAGGTGCATCGCTGCGCGCAGAGAGTGCAATTGCACTATTCTTTTAAATGGAATCGTAGAACTTTCATCTTGTTAAGCTGCTGAACTTTCCTTCCTATTATTTTCTTCAGCCTAGAATAGCGGGTGAACTATGGTACGTTTCAATTACGAGACACCTTATACGGGGTGTTCGTGCTATTAGCCCAAGCGTTTCTTTTTCTTCTCATGAATATGTAGTAGGTTCTATGTGAGAAATATAATAGAATAGAACAAAGTTCTAGTGCTTTTTTCTACGCGATACCGCGCCTCGAATAAATTTGTTATACCTGTAATAGCTTTCGCAGGTTGGCGATGAGTGGCTATAGTACCTACAATAAGCGCGGGAAATATAAAAATTCCACTAATAATGACTTAATTTAGAGTTTCGCGAAAAATGTCTTGCTTTCTGTGACGCTTGTCTGGACGATATATCCACAATATTATTATAATTATCCTAAAGCCAAACCGTTAATATTTTACATTTGTTCCGGGCTGATACATAAAAGCTCCGTAGGCTTTATTATGTATATTTAGTATAGGGTAGATACAGAATAATCGAAGAACAGTAATATCTGTATAGTAATAATAATAATTATATAATAATTTATGCTTAATTGGACAGAATAAAATGTATGTCAAAGAATAATCATAAAGAGATATTATGAATCGTTTATAATATAATATAATTGGGAGGATATCTCTGAGAACAAAATTATTTGGAGTAATACGGATTGCACTGCTAATTGAATACATACATTGTGATAACGTTAGTGTTAAAATAGAGTACATATGCACGCACGATGTTAACGCAACGCGATCACGAACGCAAGAAAGCGATCGGATCAAACGGTCCAAACTGAAACCATTCTGGACAAACGACGATCGCTGACCAGGCACGTAGAGTACGCCGACGGAACCCCGTCTTAACAGTTAGGTTACAATTCAGCTGACCGTATGCACACTAAAGAGAATATAATTCACTATGAAATTATGCAAAGATCGTATTGACCCCGTATTAAATTATGCACAGTATGTTCTTTTCACCGTAGGATGTCGATTCTATATTGTTAACAAATATTTACATCTAGCAGTCAGTTGCATGATAATATTCATATTATCTACGTTGCAATTGCACTAATGCTTTTGCACCCCATTGTACCACGGTATAATAGTTGCAATATTTCTAAGTAATAAAAGTTCGAAGTAAATACAATTTCGATATGATATTGCAGAAAAATTGAATAAAGTCGTCCTAGGACACAGTTTTGATATAACACGACTCAATAAACATAGATAACCCACATTTGGGACCGACGTTTCATTCCACTGTTTCCCAGAAATTGGGGTGAAATTTATAGGGGATTCCCCATATACGCATAACAAAAATGTTCATATTCCCTTCCTTCCTACGGAAAGCAAATTCAATGGCCGTTTTCCTATTCATAAATTCAGTCCTTTTGCTTTATTGTTTAAGGGATTACAGGAAAAAGTTGTTACAAGAAACCTTCCTATAACACGAGTCTTTGAGAGCATGGTTTCCATATATACGTATACATACACATATAACACAGTGCGTTAACCGTGTTACTGAAGACTTGTCCGTACTGGATTTGCATTAAGTACTTTATTCGTCTATGCTTGTAAAGTGTGCTTTAAATGCAACGCGAATGTCGATTTAAAGCGGTACGTTCTATCAAAATTCGAGTATCGCCCTGTGAATAGAGCCAGAAAGAATTATATACTCGTGGAGGTTCGTGGAGTAAAAATATACGGAATAATTTCACTGTTGGCTAACCCCTTTCTCCCAAAAAGTATTCGCGCCCCTTCCATTCGCCGGGGATCATATGCATAAAACATGCTAAAAGGAACCTTTTTTCTGAACGTGTCTTGCGTAATATCATCAGAAGCAGCATTTTATTTATTACTCTATATAAAATATTAAAGTGTGATACGAAAGCTGTCCTCGCTGATTTCGCACTTCAACTACTATGCAAATTTAATCAGCGAGATTATTAGTTTGCGAATAGTTTGCAACTTGGAGAAGTATCTACTTATATTTAAATTTGAAACATAAACTTTTACAAAAAATATAATATCTGACATGTTTGTATGTAAATATTAATAATATAAATGTCGTTTAGAAATTACGGGCCCCTTTGGTTTCGAATAATTTAAGAAGAAAGTTGTCATTTTATTTCGATTAATAATTCTGTGAATACGAATTCGTTTCTCCGGGGAAGATACATACGTCAATAGAATTGTGCGACAGCTTTTATTAAATAAAATAGTGTTTCATAGAGAAAGTCTAATCTGAGAAAGTAAATAGAGCAAAGCATAATTAAAATAAATAGCAAATGTTTTCATTGAATCGCCTTTCATTATGAGCATATCTATTCTCGTACAGTCAAGAACGAAACGTTCATATTCTTCCACAACTTGTGACAAATATCATTTCTAATCTTAATATTATCTCTGCACTATGCAAAATTAGTTAAAGAAACGAAATAGATATTTTTAATCACACGCTTGCTCTGAAAGTAGTAGTGGGAACACGAAAGAAATGCAAGATTAATGACCCAAGAAACGGAGTATTAAACTGCTAGATCGCGGACATTATTCGGTGCAGTATCAACCATAGCGATTATAATTACAACTATATATCACACAGAATATAAAAGGTTTCAGCTTAACAATTTATTAAACTTCCTTAACGATGTGGTATTATATAGCTGTACTTTACCTCCCTTATTCTTTTTTGCAACACTCGATATATAAGGTTTTGCGTATAAATATATGGAACAGATATTTGCACAACACTTCAGAGTAAAAAACATTTGAAAGAATGGATTAAAATACAAATCAAACTCTTCTCCAAAATATTTCCGTAAATTTTACGTGTCTTGTAATTCTTATTCTACGTCGTTGAGACCCCATTATAAATTAGAAATTTCCTTGGTATATGAATTTTGTATCTATTAGAAAAGTCTAGAAAATACCTTTGGCAACATGAATAATGAATCTCAATGATGTACACTGTAAAGCAATGAATAAGCAATGTGTTACTGGGTATTTTGATTAAAACTTAAATTTCAAACTATGAGAAACGTGTTCAAATAGTTGAATAATTTAATCGAATTAATTGCAATGGTATTTTAAAGCAGTCTTTGTAAATATAACGAGGGATAATGCTTAAAGACTTAATATTCGATACTATTCGATCAGTATTGTCGCTTTAATTCCCTCGTCCATTGAATTTCTCTTCTTATTAAACGTTTCCTGCTCGTACTTGGACAATCTACAACACAAGCAGCATCCTATTGAGGAAAAATTCGCGTCCCCTTTACCACGATTCCATTGCTTTTACGATCTTATTAACCGATATCGTTTACCGACTAATAGCACTGAACTTCAAGCAGAAACAGTAAAATTATAGCAGTCATTGTACGTAACAGACCTCAATTTGTTTCAATTTCAAACGCAACACTCCTGGCATATCCTTTGTGAGATTTTATTATTTGTGTTCTAGATTTTTAAAATCAAATTTTTAAATTATGGCTGATTGTATTATATGATATACGTTGATATCACGTTTTTTTATTATACAATTTATTATATGATTTGAAAGTTTCATTTCATTTATTTCTACGTATAGTCATTTTATTTAGTGTCACGTTTTACTTTCATTCAGGTTGTATACATTCCTTGTTGAAACAAGAAAAAATATGTAAAGCTGAAAGAAAGAAAGGAAGGAAAAGGGTTGAAGAATAATTTGTGTAGCTCGAAAACGTTAAATACAATATAATGGGCACAAGTGAATGAAATTTGTGATTCAATTTAATATTCAATGTTCATATTTGTAATTAATTTATTTTGCAAAACTAATTTGCAAAATTGCACTCAGACGTGCATAGTATGAGAAAAAATTAAATGGATGGCGTATAATGTTTATATTCACTTACATGCGTTGACTTCAGTTTAATACAAATATCTGGGGCATACATTTATTAATTGCAAATAGTCTGTAGTTGTCGTGCCATAATATAATCTCAATGAACGTGAATAATTAATTTTTCGCTCTTGTTACAATATTACAAGCAATGCTAAAAGCTATTACATTCCGATCCTTCCGTGCTACTTTATTTTACTTTGTCAAAAATGCAAACAGGTTTTTAATTAAAGAGCTTTTGTATTTGAAAATCTAAAGACCATTTTTCTACTGAATTAAATACAGACTTTATACGTATTGTAAGGCGCAGAAAAACACTATGAACCATTGAAAGCAGTAAATAAAGAAAAGTAAACAAGTGAATTATACATATTGTTACTTCTGGTCATTATACTGCATGCACTTAATGATATATAAAAAAATCATAATCATGATAAAAATGGTTTGACGCAACGTAACGTAAATGCTATTTCTTTTCGTTGCAGGTCCAAAGAGAGTCTTGGTGAGAGTACATAAAGTATGGCGAAGAAGCACCGTTAATGTCGTTCACATTAAATTTAGGAGGGTGAGTGAAATTTTATTCTAACATCCCTCTTTGTTCCACTAAGTAAGCAGAAAGGTTACGATCCAAATTTAGAAGGTTTTTGAAATATACCATAACTTATTCACTCATATTCACAAGAATTTCTCTGAACATAATGAACCATCAATTATTAATTGCGAAATTAGAAAACTTTCGAAGTAGAGCACAAACTAGAAATCTGATTATATTAATGAAGACTGATAATGTGCAGTATCGATCAGCAATTATGCATAACATGCAATCTTAATTGTTCGATTCTTCTACAAAATTGTGTAACAAAATGCGCTTTGGGCTAAATTTTGTTCTGTGTAATTTTTCTTGGAGTTGTTTATACCCTGGAGAGCCTTGCATTGAAAAAGGAGAATTATATATGTTTTATACATCTGCCTGAATAAGTCAAATTACATTCGTAAGTATGATTCTCAAAATATGGATCGAAAGTTTGCATTCAAAATATTTCGAGATATGTACCTTTGTGCTTTGCTATTCACAAAGATTTCTTTTGTTTAAGTTAACAACTTCGTACCTCTCTGCTTTCCTTTATCCTATACCTTTACCCTTTCTCTACCTTCCGCATTGTTTCCTCTTTTTAAAAAACCTCCGCTAGCGCTATTCTCTTTTCGAATCTCTCTGTAAGTCGCGACTTTTCCTTCGAAATGTTTCCCTTAATTTTGCTTGTTTTTTACGTACCGAGACATTTCGCTCGAATCTTTTATAAATCTTCATAATACATGACATCAAGCTTCTCTTATTTATTTCACTCACAATCAGTATCCCCCGGCCATTTGTTGCAACAGTTATAAAACAGGGTGTCTTGGAACTCAGGGAACATCGGGAAATGGGGGGTTTCCGGTGTGATTCTGAACCACCTTTTCCTTGACCAAAATGTTGTTCAGAATTACCCCAGCAACCTCCCATTTCCCGATGTTCCCTGAGTTCTGAGACCCCTGTATAATATAAAGAATATATCAGTTTTATCGTCACATCCAGAATGTCGGATACAATGCAGTAACTTTCTCTCCATTATTTAAACAATGTTCCACAGTGACAAAGTCCTCAACAAACTTTGTACAAATAATTGTATAAAAATAAGTGAGAAATTGCGATAATTAGGAAGCTGTTATAGTATGTAGGAGAAAGAAATGGTAACATGATGAGATTTCCTCAAGAAAAATGTTTAAACAAAATTCGAGAGGTATTAAGAGAAAAATGATGCCCGCCACATTTTGCTTTTTTAATAAACAGATATATAATGCTAATATAATGCTAATTATCATAAAGAATTGTTATCTGTATCATATAAATCATATGAAATCTACTGAAACCACCCCAAATTTATATTCATGGTAAAAAATTAATATTTTCAATGCATAAATTTTATTTTTACTAATAAGACCAACTCTTATTTTGATTAATACGAAAGTATGCGGGATATGCAGACTTCA
The DNA here is from genome assembly GCA_907165295.1 of Nomada fabriciana. NCBI lineage: Eukaryota > Metazoa > Arthropoda > Insecta > Hymenoptera > Apidae > Nomada > Nomada fabriciana. The sequence continues at coordinate 15,499,869 of OU015689.1, forward strand.
CGGAAGTAACCATTTATTTATTGAGAACGCGACTTGCACGACGGCCTGTGAGCGAATACTAAATCCTGTAGGCACAGGAACTGGCAGCAATCAACGTATGTACCCGTGAACGCAACTAATCTAATTTATGTGTTTGCGCCGGTTCACATAGACGTGCATTTCCATTCAAATATCTGCACACTCGAAGAAATTCAAGTTTTACGCATGTACGTTTGTTGAGCGATTACGCCAAGGCGCAGTTAAAAAGAAAATAGAAGTTGATTCATTGACTTGACTTGTGTACTTGTTAAGTAATGACATCGGGAGGAAAATTGTACAAATAGTTAATACAAATGCACTTTCTTCCACGTATTTAGAAACAGATAAACATTAAATATTAAAACCGATGTTTAGTGTGTACGAAGTATTTGGAATTGTAGAACTTTAATATTTAATTCTTTAACCCTTTTACTGCATTAGCTTCACAATTTGCTTCAATATTCTTTGTACAACTTTTGTTAATATGAAATACATGTACTTAATAGAATTAGAAGTTTTGGTTCGCAATTGAATAAATTAAAAGATCAATTATATAAATAATTGCAAGTTGTTTATATAAATGTTTAACAAAGAGTTACTGAATCTCTGAGATAGGTAACATATACGATGTCCACGGCGAAAGGGTTAAAAGAAATTTTTACATTTTCACTAAACAATTAAGCAAATCAAAATATTATACAGAACACAGTTTCCTTTTTGTAAGGGAACTTTAATAGCATAGTCTTTAACAAGAAATGATAGTGTTCACAAGATAATAATTATTTGTATACATACAGGAATATATTTATAAAACGTAGAAATGATGTTTACTTTTTATAAAAGCCCTCCGAAAGAAATCTGGTAGCTTAAGGTTGGAGTAAATTGGTTTCCCTGTATAATCGTGTACCTACCTGAAATTACTTCTAAATCATATTACGTTGCTCATTTCATTTGCTGTCGCTTTGAATGCCTATCAAAGCAATGGTACGCAAGCTCGGGGAATGCAAATAATGTTTCACCAGGCAAAAAGAAGACAACGAGTATAAAAGGAACGGTATAACAGAAATATAGTTCGTTGTACATATGTAAAACACTTAGCTGACCCTCATTTGTTCGACAAAGAGGCTCTTCAGCTTTCATTTTGCCACTATAACGCTTCAACGTTATACAGAAGGCTAATTAAGTCATTTAAACTTCCCTTTAGCTCGAAAGAAGTCCGCAAAAGTGTAGATTGCTGACAAAGCAAGTGCTTCAGGGTTGAAACTTTCACTTTCATATGTTACTGTGTTTGACAAACGTTTCAGGCTTTTCTAAATGATTTATGAGGGAAATGGGAGAATGACGAATTGCTTAAACTTGTTCAAATAAGCATTGGAAACGTGAAAAGTTTTCAAAGATTGTGGTATAATGTAAATGCTACGATAGAACTGGCATGATTTTCGCAGAAATTTACTGTTTGTTTTCGTTAAAAACGAATTAAATAAATTACTGTGAAAAATGTTTTGCTTTACTTTAGACGTATGATAGAAATAATAATTAGTTAGTATTAAATACTGGTTAAAAGTGTCACAAATTCAACCGCTAATTATTATATATTATCGCATATGGTAAATCGAAAGTAATTTATGGCAGAAAAATACGTTCCGGTATGTACAAAGAACTCAATGTTACTTTTATTAAACATAATTTTTACTTTTATTTCGTGAAAAATCCGTGATTTGGCGATTAAAAACAGCATCTAACAACTACCTGTACTTTTTCCTATACATTCTTGCAGTGCATATTCCATGCATTCCATTTCTATATAAAACCTTCCTTATGCCATTATGTTACAGTAATTTATATCAGTAAAATAATTTATTTAGTATTCAGTGGCTACAAATGCTTTAATGCCTGCTATTAATAATAGCCATAATTATTATGCAATAATTGTATCCATATATAATTGAATTTCTAGAGAAGGGTATTGTGTTATCTTATTGAATATAAATTATTTTTATCTACGATTTTTGTCCACTATTTCCGTGGCGGTCGTATAACCCTGTTCTATAAACGACAAATCATTGCCCCACAAAAAAAATAATGAAGGTGCATCATACATACTCCTTTTCCAACATTTCAATGGAGCACACTTTTAAAAATTTGAACTGTGCAACAAGGGGTCCAATGAACGCCAAATCAATGGAACACTGCGTGTATAGCGAAAACGGGAAATGTCAACCATTGCTCAAATTCGATTCATGACGTTTCTCTTTTTTCCTTTTACGCTTTTGCATTAGTCAATTGGCTAGAATTGCCCACTTTTTCAAACTGTTTCCACGTTGCGAGTTTATCGAATCGTTTACCGTACGTTTGTCAATTAATAAAAGTGTCCACCGAAATTCCACAAAAAAAAAAAGAAAAAAAGAGAACAATATCGACCGCAAATTTTTATTGGAAAATCATCAAAACATTTATCTTCCTCTAATAGACATTTTTTACGGTCCTGCTCGCAAAATGTTTCGCTCCAGAGCTCGCGTGTATCTGTACATAAAATTCTCTCTCTGGCGCAACGGGGCTTCATTTTTCTTTGCGAATCATTCGCGGTTACGTGTCTCGTCCAAGTTGAACACGGTGGAGATGGAAAACAATTGAAACGTAGATCGAGTTTCCTAATGGTAGCACACGAATGTAGCACAGCGGTTCACTTGACACGCACAAAAGTTTCGCCGGATGAACGAAACTCATCACTGTTTGGCTTAACGACGCGTCACATATGATGCATTTTCGTGAAAATTAAACAACCATTGCACACCTGACCACTGTATCCGACAAATCATGATACCGGCGTAAACGTCAATTACGATTATAATAGAGAACAAGGAAGTTCCTTTTTATCATTGCTGGAAACTGTTGGCTATTTTGCCACACAATGCAGATCCCTTCTTTCAAATTGTGTCTGTTGTTGCCATTGTGCTCCTCTTTTTAATACTACGAATGTGCCGTTCGGTAAATTATAAAGATTCATAATTGAACGCAAAATGTGGCCAGATAATATTTCTTCCAGATGTCAGTTTTTACTTCGGATTTAAATTTAACCACAAAATAGCATTCTATTTTTTATGTCTTCAAAGTTTCCCAAAAAGTCAATGTATAGATGAATATGAAAAATATAATTAATAATTATGATAATAATTATAATTTTGATAGAAGAACAGTGATATTGTCTTTATTTTGTGAACGTAGTATACCTAAGACCTAAGGCATCGAAAGTATATGTAATGTATTCACAGTAATGCGTAGCATGAAAAGAATCAATGGTCCCATTTTCCCAACAAATGAAATCTGCCCCTTTTATGGCCTATTAAAAACATTATGGATACACTCATGAACAATACACATACATGATATCGATCTGAGAAATTCGTACCTGGGCGTGGCTCTAGGAAGCCTGAACAAAAGCGCGTTTTCCTGTCGAAAAATCACAGCCACGGCTATTCTTAACATTCTTTGCTGTCTGAACTAAGGGAAATTGTATTATTCTCGGGCTTTTATTTACTCTGTAATATTTCATCGCGCTTAAACGTCCCATATAATTCTCTAAGGAGATGAGATATTTAACTTGATCGTTGTACTCCACGAAATACCACTGTTTATCATAATTAATTAATTATTAAACAATGTTTAATAAAGCTCAATTTTCCACTTTATACAGTGAATTGAAAATTTGTAGAATCGAGAAATAAGAACGCATAAACCAGTTTTGTAAGATAATTTGACAATTTTATAAGGTATAATTGATAGGATTGATATGTGAAGTATGAGGAACTAAATTTTGTGGGATTAAATAGATTGATTGTGCTTCAATGTTCGGAATATGATTATACTTTCCGATGCTTTAAATGGAAATGAGAATGATATATTTCTTATTATCCTTGGCTGTGGACAAAATTTCACCGCATTTTCATTTGAATATTTCCAGAATAAGGGCGGTCATTTTTTGCAATAATGGTGCAGCCGGTACCCGTCGTTCGTCCGGTTTTGAATTTTTTGGCCGTTCACATTACCATTCCCCACGAAATAACTTTAAGCTGCGATATGTGGCCAGTTTAAGCCTCGTACTTTTACATTTAGTTTCGTCCATTATTACGTCGGTAAGGATTTCTTCTACGATGATATTCCACTGCTATTTATATTTAATATAATGTAAAGTTGTAATACAATTAATTCCACGTTTGCAGATACTATTGAAAATATATTACAGAAATTTTAAAACCTTCTACATAAAACTTCAATTGATGGATTTGAAATTTTATTCTTTGAAGTACTGTATCAACGATTAGCGATTAAATAATATTGTGAACATTAGGTCTGCAGGATTAATAGGTGTTACTCGATCATTAATTATTTCAATGATTTTATCGTCGATAAGAAAGATCAGGTTATCTGAGCTTCAACTGCATAACTACTTACCCCTTATACTGCCAAGAAGTAATAAAAAAAACACTTAAAAGCACTAATTAAGCCGTCAAAGAAGTAGTTTGCAAGTTTAATATGCGGCAGAATTCAACAGCCACGCCCGCATTCCTCTTGCCATAACGACTTCGCAATACAGTTGTAGTTCATCGTTTCGACTCGCTTTGATAATGAAATGAAATGCGAATCTCAACAGGTTCAAGCACAATTCTTCCAGGAATCTTTTATGGTTCTTGGCCTATAAATAACTGTTTCCTGAATAATCGTTTGAATGCAAATAGCGAGCCACCCTATGCATGCATATCAAATTTGTAATATCCTTTGAGAGTTTCAGCTTTATTGGAAGCGATGCTACAAAAATTTGTCAAATATTTATATTAATCTGGCGAACGCTTGTCCAAACCAGCCTAAATTTATTGATTAATAGAAACATGTTTTTGTATTTATTTTTACATACATTGCATTAGGATCTCGTTTATTTGAACTTTGGTAATTGGAAATGGGAAAACGGTGAACTATTGCAAATTTAGAGACGACAAAATTAGCTATATGATTAAAAGGATCTTGTATGAAAGGGATACCGAATAAAACGATGTAAATAACAATTCTACTCGAGAGTATTCACTCAGGTGGTATGAGACATAAAAGGAAATTAATTGAAATAAATATGCAATTTTGCAGCTTAAAATAGTATTATTAAAAATAACTGGGACATATACACAGCCATACCTATGTATGTAATAACATACAATAGGTTACATATGATTTTTTACACGGCTCTTATTTATAACATAAATCGTAATACAAGATGTATGCTTATACTATAAATCACTCGATTATCCAATCATTCTCTATCTACATTAGTTTATACATATAATCAAGCCTTGTAATGTGTTAAATGTACAATACAAAAGCATTACTATTTCATACTATGTAGTACTTTATATTTCTTACTTTTGTACCTTCGAAAAGAAATCAGTATTGCGAAAAATGAGTTCCTATAAAGAACCATAATAAGACGAATAAAAATTACGTTACTTATTGTCTCAAACATCAAAGTCCTCAAATGTATTACTATTTTTAAAACAGTGTTTAGTAGGCGCCAAAGGGGGCATAATATGAGCCGCTCATAGCCAAGTCGCTCAACTCCACAACACAAAAACAAGGAAAATTTTAAATACAGAAAGTTAAGAGTCAGTCAAGCGCTTTGGCAATATGAAATTTAAAAAGCTTCCAAAGATGGAGTTTACCGATTTGGCTAATGCGCGGCTCACATACCACTAACTAAACAAATATGTTGACTGTGTTAATAAAATAAATTGTTCAAAGTAGTAGCTGCAATAATAATTACAATACATTCAGAAGAGAGCAAGTGTCGACGGTAGTATAGTTTCCTCTTTACTATGTTTATTTAATACTTTGGTCGCTTCGAAATATCTTAATTGTCTACGGCGAAATTAGTTTCACGTCACTCAGGTGGTAAAGTTAATGGCACCTGTGAATACAGGCATAGAACAAGTACGTAGCAGGTGAACGAACGACTTAATGGAGTTTGATAGTTGATAGGATCAATCATGGAACCTGTAGCAGCAGCGATGATAACGTGTCCATCGTCGAGGAGCTACTATACCTTGCACACATGTCAGTTTGTATTACGGACGCATGTACGTTAGGGATGCACCTGGCCACGGGTACATCACATCAATTTGACTCGTATTCATATGTACACGGTTTCTACTTAACTTTGTCATATTACGTAGATTACTTGCCATTTGCTCTTGTTGCGTCGTGGGATGTGGTCACATTAAAGTCGTATGATATTTAGGCACGATGTCAGCGAGCAGATAGAAAATTCTGCAAACAAGAAAGTAACATACAAATCAAACTTACGGTGAACATTTGAATTTAAATATTTACATACTTTTGACAATGCGTGATGATTAACACGGGAGAAGAAACGATTTGTTGAAGAAAAATACACAGAAAATCGTGAAGGATTTATTTTTTCAGTGTACAAAATAATTGCACGACAGACATTGTATTGTAATCATAAAACAGTTAGAGAAAAAGTATTGAATGCTAATGACGTTACCAATGTTTATTTTATGTATTGCTAATCTTTAGTGTGCTTGACTATGAAAAGTGTAAGTACATACAACGTTCGGCAGAATTTGAGCACTATATTTTTCCTTGTGCCTAACGGTGCAGTTTCGTGGTCTTCTACAAAAAAAATAACAATAATTTAAATTTATTACTTCCATTTTAAAACCACGAGCCTGAATATTCAACATCGATACTCTTAAAATGCACTGTTTCACGAGTTACCCATTCACCAATATCACGTTTCGAAAGATGAAACAGTTTCTAACGCAGAGCTATCATCAAATATTTTTCCATCGATTGCTTACGCTATAAAAAATGTTTCAATAATCCTCCACTGTAGTCCAAACGATTCCCCATTTCAATTTGTTATCTTCTTCGTTGCGCATCTGAAATATCATTTATCGGCGAACTATTGAAACCCCCAATTCATTCTGCATTTGCCGCAACTCGTTCCAAGTGTAACAATTTATTTACATGTAATTTCCATTCCTCCGTCAAGTGCACGTCGAGCGGAAAATGAATGACGGAATTCAAGCAGTTTTGTTCATAAACTTGACGAAGTTACAGCAGTGTATAGGCACCGACAAAGGCTTCGAAAATTCAATTGTTCCTTTGTGAATACGCAAGCATACATACGCATACATCTTCGCGAGCATATACAAATATATATGTCAACACAAACGCAGCATGTGTGTTTTCAATCTATCTTCAATTGATATCTACACTACTCCACTCAAAAGTAAGTACGTATGTACTGCATAGGATCACCTATAGACGGTTCGTAAATATTATATAGAGCTGTAAAGAAGCTTCGCGGGACGAAACAGGATCAAGAGTATTCTTTCGTCGGTTCACCTGTCCCTTTGTCACACGATCCGAGTAGATCCGTGCCTTTCAGCAAATAATTGACTGGTGCCGAAAATGCGTGCGAGAATAGGTGTGTCCCTTCAAATCTGATCAATTAGACCCCCATTTCTTCCTCGAGACTTCTTTTCTACTCTATATGATATGTACTTAATTCTCTGTCTATTAAGACAGAGCTATCATCTATCAACTTACCTGTCTAGCTAGCTATTTCGTTACAGGTGACAGATCATCTGATTTATTACCTTGTGATTCTGTTTGCTTTTATGTATTACTTTATGAGCACTCAATTTCGAGTAATGTACATTTCATGCGTATAACTATTATCGAGCGTAGTATTGTTAGCTTTTAAGGAATATAAGAAAATATATTTGATTAAATAAAATAAAATATAATTGGGAAAATAAATCATTTGCAAATTTTATAGGATAAGAAGAAAAGTATGTATGTAGCTTTTTATTTTATTAAGCATCGCGTACAAAAAATGAATGAAGTTCAATTAAAAAGTAGGAACCTTTATCTGTAGACGTATCTTTGAATATAACGAAAGCCACAGAATATGTTTCTTTTCAAAAGAAGCGGAAGCACGTCCCATTGTTAAACATTTTATGACATTTATATGAACACTGATGCAACTACGATGAGAAGGTTCAGGGCAGTAGCGTAGATATGAACAGCATTATTGCGTTCAGTTTAAACAGTTTTAGGCGTCAGAGTCGGAAGAGTTATATCACACTTTGGTAAAAATTGAATTTTCTGCTTGAATGGAGGTGGTACGTGATATTTTTCACTTCGTTCTATCACGGAACAAAAAAAGAATATAAAAAACGAGAAACGACACAACTAACTAAAAAGGTAGCAGGAAAAAGAATTTCTGAACTCAATTTACTACCACCTTCAAACAATCTGTAATATGACACCTTCATCACCTTGAATACCTGGCTCAATTTTTCCAACTGTTTAAGAATTACCTGTATAATATTGCAGACTACATCCAAGATCCTCCAATACCATTAATTACACTGCAATTATCACTGCAATAATCAAATAAGTGGACAGGTAGAGAGAATAGATATCAATGAAAATTAAATCGACCTTAAAACATTGTTATAAACTTAACTTTTATTTATTGTATATCCTTATGATACATCGATTATTTAGTGATAAATTCAAACTATCGTCTACAGTTTTATTTACGCAATCCACATTTAACGAAATAATCAGCCATTTATCGAGTGACAAAAATAAGTGGACCCACAATAAATTACACGATAAATAAAATACAGAGTAAAGTTAATACTTTTGTGTTGTCGCGTTTGCTTGGATTACGGCTTCTAACCGTCTAGGAATACTGGTTATTAGATTTTCAAAGTAAATTTTTTCGATATTTTCAATTTCTGACAGTATACATATTTCTGAAAAATTCGATTTTATTGGTTTTTGGAAGGCTCGTCCTTATTCAAAGGAGTTTCTATTGAATGAAATTAGAAGAGAAGCGTCGAACATTCCGACTCCATCGGTCCACTATAACTACCAAGGGAGTCAAAATGACTTGTTTCAGATTTCTTGCTTTAGAATTATTAATATATAGGTGTCGTTGTAGCAATTTATGATGAGTTTTAATAAGACAGAATGACAATTATATATCTGTATTGAATGTCCATTCAACGATTCTCGTGCTCATAATCTGTCTAACGTATGCTATCTGAAAAATACCAAGATGTATCGGTAGTTCTAGTGTTAATAAAAACATTTTTATATAAGCAGTGGAGTTTCATATCATATCATTTTTTGCTTAACTGAATTTTATTAAATAGATAAAACCAACACATACAATATCTAAGGTAACGTTTTCAAAAAATGTCTCGAACAATAATCGTTTATCCCGTTACTCCAAAATTTTGACGTCAATACCCATTTAACCCCGCGCCCTGGTTAAACTGAGCTCATCCCCAGCGCACGAAATTTCAAGGGTAGAGCGGTTAAACAGCGAACGATCGTGTGTGCAGTTTTTCATATTAGAATATTCCCTAGTTACCTGGACCATCCTGTGAGCACAACCGGTACAAAATAGTTCCCTTTAATCCCCACGGGTTACATTACAATCGTGTGGACATCTGGGTTTCCGTATATTCTTGAGAACATCGCAGGTAAGCAACAAAGTGTTTAGTTGCCAGACAGTTTCATTCGCACGGCAAGTCAAAATCGTTTAACTTGAAACCTGTGAGCCCACCTATCTGTTCCCCCCTCTCTCTCTTTCATTTCATTCCCTCTCTATTGCTCGTTACACGAACAGGTACACACTGCCATTTGTTAATTTGCTTCGAGCGATAATGTACGCAGGGACACGGTAGTGCGAAAGCTGAAAGCACACGTAAAGGTTTCCCTGGACAGGTTACACGATATAGACAGTCCCATCGACCGCCCCACATATTACGCGCCTCCCTTCCTCGTTTTCTCATACCACCTGTCCGAACTACGGTCAATTGGCTTCCGTCCATTCGGAGATACGTGGCTACATGTGCAGATTCAACTTTGGTATCTGTGGCAAATACCGGCAGCAATTTTCGACCACGGCGCCGTGTATATAATTGGAATCTTGCAATTATGCGTTTTTCTTGCGGGCCGTTCGATCGGAGAAGTTGGGGGTAGTTTGAAAAGAAAGACACGTTTCGCGTTGCGCGAACATTGTGTTTTACGAGTTCGTGTTTTCATATTATACATATTTCGGGACTACGCAAGGGAAATAATTATTCGACAGAACTTGAATGAATGAAACGTGAGAGTATTATAATTTGAAGTGAATAAGAAAATTACTATCGCATTGGGGACAAATGGGAAGAAATATACAGCGCTGGACGAAAGTATTGGTACAGTACCTACTCAATGCGGTGTAGAAATGTATAACACTATTGGAATAATTGCCCGCCTCGCTCCTTTGCAATGTGGATCATTACCAATGATATTTTATTTGACTATATACAAAGAGGGACTGCTGACACGAAGTTGGTAATACGTAATTAATAAAAGTGTATTATACACATATTATGTATATCTGGATAAGAATATTGGAAATTTTTTATGATTTCGTCTGTCTGGATCATTACGAATAATATTTTATTTGGCTATATACAAAAAAGGGACTACTGACGCAAAGTTGGTAATACGTAATTAATAAAAGTGTATTATACACGTATTATGTGCACCTGGATAAGAATATGGCAAATTTTTAATGATTTTAGATATGAAATCAATATAATGTAATTAATTTTACATTTTTACATTTTTATTGTCATTAAAAATGACCGATTATTCTTTATAAATAATATATGTATAAATACCTAAATTTGTATTAGCTACGTGTTATCTATTTTGTTTACGTAGGTGCCTTTATATAATATGTATAGACATGCAATATAGTATTAATAATGATCCGTATAAACAACAAAGAGGAACAACCCACTTATTTCAATAGTTGTTGCTCGACTAACTCATGTACTGTGCCATATACCCTTTTGTCCACCGCTGCAGAATACTTGTTTTGCAAAATTTCGATGGGTACAATAAATTAATTTAAAATCGCGTTGCTGCAGGTTAACATTTTATTTTTACGATATTAAGCTGAACTTCTTCGGTGGAAAAGTGTATTTTTCATTTTATGTTCGTTTTCTGCGAATTTGTGATATCGGATTATGTTTATTAAAAATTACTTGGGGTAGAAAGTTCTCATGTTTGCGCTGACCTTTCGCTCAAACTGTGTGAATCGTATGCAACCCATGTAATTGTGGCTGAGAAGTTTACTTATTAAACATTTACCGTGCTATTTAGAAGACTGCAGAAATCAATATTTGTTACCAAAATATGTAACTTGTCGTGGTTCGAGCGGCATGTGTGGCCGCCGTGGCAAATAATTTCATAAACAATCTGCATTCTGTGCTGGATTTGCGGTGGCATCTCCTTTGTAGGGAAAATGTAATATAATCATTTACCAATATTATACCAAAGCGAAATTCCAATAAAAACTGCAACTTTATAGCTGTTAGTATGTTAATGTAAATATTCTCTGTATTAAAAGAAGTGACATAAAAGTAATAATTGTAGATTGCTCGCTGAGTAGTAATATGATTAAAAGAATAATGGCTGAAACTACAGGTAAGATTCAAATGTGTCTGATAAAGTGAACGGTTCTATTTAATATGAATTATTTTCATTCACTGGTGCTTAAAGCATTTTCACATTCCATGATTAATCTGTCACATGACAATTATCAAAACAAATCTCAACGAAACATATTATAAATAATGGTGATTAGTTTAAACTGCAGTAGAAATAGTTTTGAGAATGAAAAATCGAATAACTGAATAAAACTGCAATTGATATAGTAGCCACAAATAATTAGCCACCCTTTTGATTCTCCATATGGTCTTTAGTTATTCTATTCGCACTAAATTTACTTAATAATTGTCGTTATTCAATCGAAATGTATGAATTAGTTATTTGGATTCTGCTTTCCAGATGATATTACTATTTGATATTTATTCCATTACATCGATAACATGTCGCCCGTCGAATATCACATAAATCTGATTTTAAATCGCGCAGGTATCGTCGACTGCAAACGTTGAAGTTTGTTCGATAGAATTTCCAGACATGACGTGGAAAAGTATTTTAGTGCAAGAATTATTCTTACTCGCAATTTTTCCCCGCGCTGTATTTTTTTCTTTTACAATTCGATCCTTTGCTCTGTACATTTTTCAGTTTAATATCTGCAAATGTTGCGTCTCGTGCACCGCAATTCGCAGGTGGAATTCCGGGGGCTGTAAATCCCGTTCGCGCTGGATATGCGACTATTCTCGAGGACGTTGACACTCGCGACGTTATCACTCGAGTCTAGTTATGTTGACCGTGGTGGTCGAAAGTGATATGTTCGTGATATTCGCGTTTTTAGTTGTTCTCGCCAGGGACTTACAACGAAATGTAAAATACCGATATTTTTCGGTTCTACCTTCATAAACCTTATAGAAACTGATATACCAAAATACTGAGATGCTGTCATACCGGTATATTTACCTCTTTTCGCCAACATTTCTCGGTTCTTATTTTATTAAAATTTTCCAAAGTTTTTAGACAAGTATTTAAGACAGCCAAACTGACTGTATATGTATACAGTAGAACTCCGGTTATCCGAGATACTGTGGACCGAGCCTACCTCGGATAACTGAAAACTTGGATTATACGGAAGGATTAATGGGTGTTCATAAATCGCGCAATAAAATCATGAAAAACATTTTGATAATATAATATTGGCAATATTATATTGCACACACAGGTAGGAATGATGTATATGTAGATTGGGAATGTCGGTTGGGAATGTGGGTACATGGTTGCGCAGAAGACGGAGGGCGACGTGACGTGTGAGGAATGACGTGCGTTAAAGAATTAGTCGCTAACGAGCAGTCGAAGGGCACTGATGCGCGTTAAATTAGAACCACGTGTACTCTTGCATTTTTCTGATTAAATAGTTTATTTTATATTAAACGGAAGTAGTTTGACTTGCGAAACCCCGACAGTCCCACACACATGTATTTAAGTGTAATTAATTAGTGTGGATCCCGATTAATTGGGACACATTGGGACCGGATTAATTTGTCTCAATGCGGCAGCCGTCCCAAAAAAGGGAATTTCAACAGATTTATAGTTATATTATAGTTTTTGTTTCCGTTCTTCAGTATCTGTCGCAAATAAACGGGGGTCCCGCTTAACCGGCGACTCAATTAACCGGAATCCACTGTATTTAGTAAGGTGATAGTTTATTAAACTTTTGGAAAAAATGAAGTTATAATTTTTTGTTTCATTGTATATCTTCTCTTCTTTGCTGTCGCCGTAGCGCTCATATTCTTACAAAAGTTTAAACTCAACAAGTAAAACACGTTGAATACAGAAAAGTATAATGTCCCAGTTGCTTCTACTCGTATCAAAGGCTGTGGGATATACAGGGTCCGGCAGACTATATGACCACCCTCTTAATGGGGGGTTACTGGGGTGATTCTGAACAATTTTTTCCTTTACCAAAATGTTGGTTAAAGCTTCGTTTTTGAGTTATTAACGAAAAACCCTGGCCAATCAGGGCGCCCGTAGAGCGCGGGCTCAAGCGTGTGACTCCAACGCGCTCGGTCGAGGCGTGAGCCAACACGTCTATTCGTGACTACAACCCAGCGCGGTTGAGAGCCACGCGCCCGAGCGCTCTGATTGGCCAGTGTTTTTCGTTAATAACTCAAAAACGAAGCTTCAACCAACATTTTGGTAAAGGAAAAAATTGTTCAGAATCACCCCAGTAACCCCTCATTAAGAGGGTGGTCATATACTCTGCCGGACCCTGTATAACTATCGAGCTGTTCAAAAATTTGCTTGCTGAAAACATTGTAGCACCCCGGATAATACGGAGCCTCGGTTAAACGGGATTCGAATAATACATGTTCGGCTGTACATGTTCGAAATCAGAAAGCACCCCTGCTTGCCCGACTCGTGGCCAGCTCTAACGATACGCAAAGCAATGCAACGCCGGGTTACTTGGCATCCCCTTTAATTATCCCAAACTTTCTCCAAAGTTTAGAGAAAGAAGTTTAGAGTGTAGAGTCTAATCTGACACGTGACACCCGATGGCTGCGATCACCAGTATTGACCAAGCTCTGGTCTATCTCGCCTTAGCGATCACCCGCAAGACAATGACCCACCATAAACCGTCCTTTCAGCAGAATAGTAGCTGGCTATCTGCCTTCGGGGACCCTTAAACTTAAAACTTTAAACTCTACAGTAGAAAAACCGAAAACATACCGATATTTAATCTGGTTTTTCGGAAGTCCATATCGGTTTCGGCATAGCTCTGCGAGACTAACACCTGTATTAAGTCACTAGTCGTAATACCGGTATTAGATCCCAAGTTCTCAGGTTCTCACCGATGTGTATGCAATGTTTCTTATTCGTATTCCTGGTGCATCGGGATATATGTATGTTCTAACGCAGTGGTGACCAAGCTTTGGTTCGCAGTGGGCCAACAGTTGAAATCTACTACTTTACGCGGGCCGCAATATTAAATAATCCAATACAGTAATCGAATAATTTAATTTAAGACGCAAGTTAGCCATTTCTTATTTGATTTATAGCAAAATTTCCTTCTGTTTTTTTAACATATACATACTAATATACAATGCATCTTATAGCGTAAAAGGGTATACGTATTACATATTTTTTTAATTAAATGGAGTTAACTAATTATTGAAATTTAATTAATGAAATAATATCCTTGATTTCGTTCGTGTTGTCAATATTAGGTTTTAACTTTTGGCCACACGTTGTTCAAAAATCACGCGTGTCCCGCGTGTCACATGTTTTCGTGGGCCGCAGGTCTGTGGCAGACGTGCAAAATGTGACCCGCGGGCCGCAGTTTGCTCATCCCTGTTCTAACGTATTCCGTGTTCTTTCGTATTCTAATGACTATCTTATTCGCGTTCGTGTTGTATTCTATACTTTCCCGCGGCTCGTTGCCGGCTTTTGTACCCTCGACGGTAGGGGTGGGGAAAGCGCAACGTTTTGTCAATTTACCTTTTCTGTGGCTGTATCGCGACAAGTTTCAAAGCCTTTCGTCGCGCGATAGACACGTAGCTATCTGACATTAAGCCTAATGGATTTAATAACAGATTTACGATCAACACAAATATGCTCATAATTATTTAATTGCACAGTTATGTGAAATTAAACTGATGACATAATTAAAATGCTAAATATTATATATCGACGCGCACGATATGTTATTGGTGTCTGTTTTAAAAGAAATATTAAGTAGAATAGTCTTTGCTTGAATGTCGTACTAAGCTTCTTTTTAATATTCCTTGTTTATTTGAATTCTTAAGAAGGATCAAAGTGAAAGTGAAAAAGTAACCACAGAAAGTACTATAGTTTCCAGCTCCTTTTCCAGCTCATTGTGAAGCCAATTTTCAATTCTCCATCACTATGAAAGTCTCATTTTGAAGAGGAAACTCCAAGGAATATGGATTTATTTTTTTCAAAATTAAATTGCTGCGCTCCTTCAACGAAAAGAACGCAAAAAAAGAATTTATTTATATTTTTCGACATTATAAAGTTAATTACCGAAGTTGAAAAAATTGTTTTATAATACTCGAATCCTTTGTGAATAAAACAAAAAAAGGTAGCTCAATTGGAATAACAGTTCCGGAGATAAAAATTCCAAACAAAGGCCAATTTTTCCAAGCAAAAATTACAAACTCTGTATTTTCTAAACAAATTGTCAACCGCAAAAATGTATACTAATTCCATATGGACTACAACATATTTCATTTAGAACAAAATCGCCGATCGCCACGTCCAAAAGTGATCGACTTGGCGTGGAATGACCCCTATACGTTTACTTGTACGCCTTACTAACTGTTTCGCCGCGCACCCGCGACGTACCGTGTGGACAGGGCCGAGCAGGTAAAACGAAGGTCGTAAATCTCCGTTCCGAATAGGGTCGCGTCGCGAGGTGTTTGGCAGTTCCTATTCTTGTTTCGAATAGGATAATTATTGATGTAAGTGGAGGATATCAATGAAGTAACGAATTCTTCAGGTAACAATGCGATATATTTATAAAACAAATACGTGAGTGTTCGACGTGGTGTTTGATGACGAAGTATCGGGTGGAATCGCGATGTTCGCACCTCTCGTGTATACGGATACTCCGGAGTCGTTTGGAGGTATTCTCCTTTACAATAAGAACTTTAACTTGTCGCGTGAGAGTGTGTAAGACTGCTAGAACTGACGAGTTTGTCTAATTGTTTCTGCTAAGACTTGCTGTATAAGATTGTCTGTTGCGACTGACTTCCTCCTCGAGTGCTTCTCAGCACGTCGACTCGGAAGCCGTTTTTGGGCACGCTGATTGGATATTTAACAAAATGACTGGTTTCCAATCAGCGTGTTTTGGAGGTGTCGCCGCACCCTTCCTTTGCGCCCGAAGCGTGTTGCATGAAGGAGGGGGTGCGTTTTTGAACGTTGCATTGAATATTGGTGACGTAGCGGGATCTCCCCCAGGGCCCCGGGGTTTGACCTGGGCGAAGTCAGCTGGCGGCCAGCTTCGAGACCCTGTAGGAAACTCACGTTTATGACACGTGCAATTTGCCGCTGAGGTTGTGGAAAAAACTCGACGTCTGGTAGTTTAATGTATTTGGGGTAATAAAGCTACTTCCTCAAAACAGTCTCGTCCTTGCGTGTCACAAACGTGCTGACCATCTGCGTGTGCAAAGTCGTCCCTTTCGCAGATTGCCAGCCGCTTTGTCGAAAGGTGCCTGAATTTACAGTATGCCTGAATGAATTTATGGTGGTTGTGAGATGCAGTGTTGTTTCCGCGGGTGTGCCGCGGAACATTCTCCCCCCGTTGAGAGGGTAGCGATCAAGAGTTGGTAATGAGAGGTGCGTGTATAATGAAATGTGCATTGTAAATGGTGAATTATATATGATAAATAATCCTAATTCTAAAGGACTGCTCCGAGGTTCAGTCAGCTTCTTCGGTGGATGCTGGCTCTGCCGGGTCGCTGACCTTGTCTTCGGGCTGGTGAGGTAAAGGTACCAGTCGTTTCGCACTCCGATCTAGCATGTTCGTGGCTGTTTTAATGGTCACGGCGCGAACAATGCCGTCGGAGCCTGGTGTCTGAGCCTTTGTACAGTATCCATGTAGTCCTTCTTGAGAATTGAAGAGTCTGCAATATGCCAATTGCGTGCAGTGTGCAGCTCCTGTAAAATCGATTTGCCACTTGCTCCCGCAGTGGTGTTAATCACGACAGTGTTGGTCCTGTTTTCGAGGGACTTTATCATTTCATACATCGGCCAGATTGTGCTCCGGTGGGTTCGCCCACAAGTCACCTATCAGGAATTGGATAGGTGTTAAGGACAAGGCGTCGTTGGAGTGGAATGATAAAGGAGTTAAAAGGAACGAATGGCGCTTGGCTACATGAACTTCGTGTCGTCATTGAAAGTATGTTTAAAGAATTAGGTGTGGATTCACCATAATTCGTCTCGGAACGGTGCCTGTCTAATTTGCTTACACGTTTGCGAATGTCCGTGTAGGGTTTATCATGAAAAGAATAAAAGAATAACATAGAAAGTTGTATCTCGAGGACTTTATGATTATTATTCCTATCTCACGCGGAAACTTGCGCTTGTCGAGTCCAGGTAGATCGTGCAACGCGAACGATGTTGGATGGCCAGGTAGGTCACCCTGTAGGTTATACCTGCCGCGATACGAGTACTACCTGCTTCCCTACGACTTCTATTGTTTTTCGAAGGCGAAATAAACACGAGTATTCTAATAACAAATTCGAGTGTTACTGCATTACGAATGCTAATAATGTAAATGATGTAAAGTTCAAATACATGACTGGATTAACAATATCGTTGTTCCTGCTATGTGTTGTATGCACATTAGGAGCAGTTTAATTGCGTATTAGACGGCTTTCCTTTTTCGAGGATCGGGACACGTAGTTACATTTAAAGCGGAAACACAACATAGAAATGGTTCGTCTTTTCGCAGTGTCAGATTTGTAATAATACCTCGATTACAAACTTGGAAATGGTTTCTCACGAGTGTATGGATCACTGACGCCCTTCTATGTGTGCAGTAATTGTAATAATTACTTTAGTGGCCTTTAACCCTTTTTGTTAGGGTGGTCAGGCCGCGAAGAATGTGCTCGAGATGAGTCTTGAGCCTGACCCTTTTGGAATAGAGGAATTGTATGTTCCTCTGAAGATCCCGTTGAACCGTTAGTTCTCGCGAATCCGCGTTTTGGATATTCTTGAATGACACGATGTCAAAGAATTCTCGTTTATAAGGATTGCGAGGAGTAGTTGGTGCTACCCTTGACGAAATGTCAGACGGCGATATGGAGAAGTGACTGTTTCTCAAGTCTTTACGACGGATCAAATGACCGCGCGTGTATGATTTCGCGGTTGACACCGTATTTAGTCTGACTGGAGACCGTATGTGCTCTGGAAAATGTACCGTAGGAATCTTTACATTTAGGGAATTTGCATGAAGACCGGATTCCATCGGCTGAGCTACCCGTGCCGAGGTTCTGCAGGCTGTCTCTTTTGACGAGTCCTGTTTTCGAAATCGCCTCATAGCTACTTTGGTATAAATGTACCTTGTTACATTGACACGAATGTAATGAGCAGAAGTTGATTTTCTAATGTAAGGTTTCCCTCTGATGTTTGGGAACCTTCTGAAACGGCCGGGCCCGACCAGTTCCGTTACCTGCGTGTGGGATATGTCGACTGTCCCTTTTGACGAGTCGCCCGTTAATGATTGAGTCGCAGGTATACTAATTTTTTGCGGTTCTTCAATGGGATTTATTCGCGTTTCGGTATGACCTGACGTGAATGTAATGATTGAATGAGAAGAAGGTTCTTCTTTAGTCTGAGTCTCGTCGACGGGAGAACTCAGCAGATCACAAGCGGTATCTACGGATTCTGGCTTATCGATCTCGAGGTTATCAATTAGTTTTTCTGATGATCGCGTTTCAATGTCGCGATGAGGATCTACAATGGTCGTAGAAATGATTGCGGTTGATGGTACGCTGTGTATTATGGTTGATTGCTTCTTTTTTAGCGAGGCAATCCGATTATCACCCCTTTTTCTGATCTCAGAAAGGAGATCCCAAAAGAGGTCATGATCTGGTATATGGTAATCATCAAGTCCGGTGCCCACTGCGAGGTTTTCAATTTGTAGACATATGAATTCAAATTCATAGATCCATGATTCACTGTCCTTTACACGTTGCTCTAGCGTGAGCAAATCGGAACTACATGCCGGTGACTTCAGGAAGTTGATAAGATCGAATAGTTTGAATAAGAATGAGCGTCGCATGCCGACGAGCTCTTTATAATTATCTACAGGAGCATTCGTTATGCTACTGTGTGTTTTTGCCATTATGCTGGCGGTTTAAAGTAACGATTTTAGACTTTCATTAGATAACCCTATGCCTATAGTCGTTAGTATCGTAGCGGAGTTGAGGAAACAAGGCCAAGAGAAAGGAAAGTATCTGTGTGAGGAAGATGACTTGTTTGTACTCACCCACGGAGTTCTCTGTGATGTTTGAACTGCTGTTGTGCTTCGATGCGGTGGCAATCGTAGGCAATTGCAGCAATCAGTTGGCTTGTTCTCTGCGATGCGTCGTCCTTGGGTGTTCCTTGTTGCGTGGACGTTGGGTTGACGTTGGATGCCCCAAAGGTCGCTGCGCGTGGTCCAGGAATGGCACCCTTATCCAAGGTGGATTGACGATTCGAATAGCGTGGGCTATTCGGTTGGTTGAGAGTTCGCTTTTAGCGGTTGCGAACGATGCAGATCGTGCATTGGTACATCTGGATCTGGTATGATCCAGTTGTATGATGTGGATCTTTATGATGCGAGAACTTGACTGAAGTTCCCTGCGATGTCCTTGGATGTTACTTGTTAAGGAAGCTGCATGGTTGATCTGGATCAGATCCTCGGCGATGGCGCGTTTGTCTTCTTCCCTCAGGTTGTTATGGATGCCGAATCTGGATCCAAGCAGGGGCGCTGCTTTATGTAGTTGCTCCGGGTCGCATTACGGACTCGGAGAACGTATGTTGTCTTGATAAGCCGAACTGGATCCTGCGGGGTCACGCTAGCGGTGAGCCGCCGCGAGTTTAATCCACTTGGCTGGATATCAAGGTTAGATACCTGACGCAAGATTTGCGTGCGGGTTTTTAATTGTCCGTCACTCACTGCACTGTTAACTGAATTGTTACTGGATTCGTTGTAGCCCACAGTCACTGATATCCGGCTCGAAGGACCATGTTTCGCCGCGCACCCGCGACGTACCGTGTGGACAGGGCCGAGCAGGTAAAACGAAGGTCGTAAATCTCCGTTCCGAATAGGGTCGCGTCGCGAGGTGTTTGGCAGTTCCTATTCTTGTTTCGAATAGGATAATTATTGATGTAAGTGGAGGATATCAATGAAGTAACGAATTCTTCAGGTAACAATGCGATATATTTATAAAACAAATACGTGAGTGTTCGACGTGGTGTTTGATGACGAAGTATCGGGTGGAATCGCGATGTTCGCACCTCTCGTGTATACGGATACTCCGGAGTCGTTTGGAGGTATTCTCCTTTACAATAAGAACTTTAACTTGTCGCGTGAGAGTGTGTAAGACTGCTAGAACTGACGAGTTTGTCTAATTGTTTCTGCTAAGACTTGCTGTATAAGATTGTCTGTTGCGACTGACTTCCTCCTCGAGTGCTTCTCAGCACGTCGACTCGGAAGCCGTTTTTGGGCACGCTGATTGGATATTTAACAAAATGACTGGTTTCCAATCAGCGTGTTTTGGAGGTGTCGCCGCACCCTTCCTTTGCGCCCGAAGCGTGTTGCATGAAGGAGGGGGTGCGTTTTTGAACGTTGCATTGAATATTGGTGACGTAGCGGGATCTCCCCCAGGGCCCCGGGGTTTGACCTGGGCGAAGTCAGCTGGCGGCCAGCTTCGAGACCCTGTAGGAAACTCACGTTTATGACACGTGCAATTTGCCGCTGAGGTTGTGGAAAAAACTCGACGTCTGGTAGTTTAATGTATTTGGGGTAATAAAGCTACTTCCTCAAAACAGTCTCGTCCTTGCGTGTCACAAACGTGCTGACCATCTGCGTGTGCAAAGTCGTCCCTTTCGCAGATTGCCAGCCGCTTTGTCGAAAGGTGCCTGAATTTACAGTATGCCTGAATGAATTTATGGTGGTTGTGAGATGCAGTGTTGTTTCCGCGGGTGTGCCGCGGAACACTAACAGAGGAGCAATTAAAAAAAGAATTATATACGGCACGTTCTATTTTATCTTTTTAAAATGAAATCGATAAAACGTACAGCGTAGTGGACATTTATACAAACATGAATTCGTCCAACGTGAAAGAGAAATTGCTACAGCGATCGCAAAGCGTGACAGATTAAAAAATTTCACTGTATCACTTTTATACCGAATAAAAGAAACCCTTTACATCTTTTGTAATAATTCTTGACATCCTTTGCAAATATACATATACTTCAATATAGTATACGTGTATACTAATTCGTATGTGTGTGTACAACGTGGTTAGCATGGCATTGATTCGTTTCCACATAAATTATATACATTCTTGAATATCACGCCTTTGTACTTCTGTTACAAATTGTAACTGGAACAATCGCTACTTCCACGTATCCTATTCCATTCCAATGCCATTCTACTTGCTATATTTATGCAGGGCATTCATGCTATTAATTCCCAACATTTTCTCGTAAATAGTACACTTACCAGGTAAACAGAAGGGAAGAATGTTTTTCTATTTTCTGTACACAGCACAGTGACCAAAATAAATCTTTCCTACGTGCGACAATTTCCACGCAATAACGATGGCATGACCCCTTTCTCGTTTCAATTAATGGCTAAAATTCTTTTTATATCACGTTAAAGAATCTGTCGAGAAGTATTCAACGATCTTCAAAATAAATAGGCTACATCGCTTTGCAAAAAATAAAAATGAAGTGGACTCTAAACACTCTATAAACAATTAATCATTGTTGTTACTTGATGCACGTGCAATTATTGCAGGTGCTTGATCGAACTAAAATCTGAATTGCCATATCAAATGACGTCTAACTATCTGCTTCGTTATTTCGTATTGATAATCATCTGATTTCACCATTTAAACTCCAGGCATACGCGACGGGAATGCGGTTTAACCTGGAGGAGTAGTATTAATATCATTCAGGCTGCACCCCAACGAACACGCGACACGATTTTTCCCTCAATTCGCCTCTCGACCTACACTTTGATGCTTTCCTGTGTTGACGCCGGCAACGTTGTTTCGCGGGAGAAAGAAAAAGCCGCGCCATGATGAGATTTAACCACGATTTTATAAAAGCTTTCGTTGCCATCGTGAAACAGAGAATAAGGGAGGGCCGTAGGAAACGAAGGAGAGGCAACTTTAACGCAATACATTTGACCCAAGGATAAACTGTGAAATGAGAAATAAATTCGCGATTTAAAGTGTTCAAGCACGAAAATGTTGCCGCCCCCATTATTGCACGCTCGCCTAAACAATTTTTAAGGGTGTCATTTCATTTTTCTCTTTCCTTTGTTCCATTATACATTGATCTAGGTAAATTGTTCAATCTGTTAAAGGACAGTGACAGTTTCTCAGAGTGATATATTGTAAGTAAAAGTAAGAAGAGTAGAACCTGGTCGTCATAAAATATTGGGGTCATCAATCTGAGATATATATAATTACTCTAATTTATAATACGAAATTCGTTTGTTAGAATGGTTTATCGGTGTCGGCGATGAATGTCTATAGGGAAAGAACTTCGAAAACCCGAAAATTTCCAGTTTTTTAAGAACTCGTGGGACTGGTAAAGTATCAGTCAATTTTCTTTTCTATTTCTCTTGGTTTTACCGGGAATTAAACCATCCCTTAATAATCCTGTACATCTTGAACACTATAGTAGGTATTAAAAAGTTGTCCAAATAGTTGTGCAAAAGTTATGACAAAATAGTATAGAAAGCACAACTCTTGTGCGCCAATGTATTCACTACTATTATGAATTATTTGCTGAATTATTGTAACTACAATCAGAAGGGTCAAGTGATCATAAAAACTAGTTGCATTACTTGTATATTTCTTTATAATATTATATGTACATATAATGTAATGCACAAATAAAATGTTAACCGAATTTTGTATCATAGACATTTGTGACACAATTAAAATAATAATAAATGTAACGTTTATATTATTTCATATCTGATTGACAAACGTTAATTGTCAGTTAATTAAACAGTGCCGCATACATGACGTATACGAGGTACACGTCAAGTTATCAAGTTTGAAAAACGACAATATATATTATACCACTGACCACTAATAATAGAATAAATAGAAGTCTTCAATCAGACGATTGCGAAGCATAAAAGTTGCACTGAATTTTCATTAAATTTTCCGGTTGGTTATGTCAGCTTTAAACCCGCTCGATATTGCACCATAATATCTGCAGCGAAAAACCAGAGGCAATGCTCAATGAAAAAGTAAAAAACCCTGAAAGTCGAGAAATACCAACAGAACGAATGCTAGCGAGGATTCGCTAAATGCTGCCGTTTGATCGAGCGCCTCGTGAAACTTTGAATTTCCAGAATATTTAAACACTTACGTCATCCGGTTTTTATCGACGTGTCTTATGCTGTATCTCTGTGCACAATTACCAACGTTTAAGTGGAAATTGTTGAACGAATGAAAGAATTTAGCGACCCACGACATATTTGCAAAGAATATGCCTGTATAATAACAATTTAGCAGTCAATCAATCTTTCCTTCGATATTAAGTACAATACAATTGCACTTTTTAACATTTCTAAAACGTGTTACGTACTGCGGTAAAGTAAGTTAAAGTTCGTTTGTCAACCACGCGAAATTAATCAACTGCGATCTACGTATAAATATACGCATGTTAAAACAGTAAATTATTATTATGCAGAGGATGTCTTTTATCTCGAATTCACCGAACTGAAATTACACCGCGAATAAAGCCCACGTATCAGAATATAGCATTCTCTGTACACTGGTCGGTGAGATTTTATTTTGCAACAGCAAGAAAAACAGGAAAAAGAACAAGGTGAAACAACGCTACAAGTAACCGTCCACGTGAATGACGTTAAACGAATATTTCATTTGGTCGGTTGCAACGGAAATTGAATTGCACAGGTTCACTTCCGTTTACTTCACCGTCATAAAGGTTGATGAACAGAATTGACTCGTTTGTTTGCCAGGCGGTTGCGGATTAATAGGATGAACACCTTTCTGGCGAAGTAGCGTGTATCGTTTGATTTTAAATACATGGCAAGTGGAATCGTATTAAAATGCACCATCCAGCCTCGACCAGACTGATTTGAATTCGTTGGAATAGTGGTATTGTTGGAAACCCATGTCTGTTGTTCTACAACTCATTCGAAAAGTATTCTTCGTTTTTTTATCGTTACAGTTTGCGTAGATTAAAGAATGCTCATCAAATATCACAATACGTTACAAAATGAAGGGTATTGGTTGATGAGTAAAAGCAGTTGAAGTGTTATTGAAACCGATACAAAAAATGACCGTGATAGTAATGTAAATTATTTTGTTTAATAGGCCTAACAAAAAAAAACGAATAAAATAAGATTAATATTTATAAAATGTTATTGGCTTCTTGACTCTCTGTTACTTTTTTTGTTTACAAAAGCATAGTTTCAACAATGTGTCAAAGGATATGTTCTGCAAAAAAACATTTACACCTGACTGGAGCCTTCGATATACAAATTATAAAAGAGACAGTCCTTTCTGTGATAGTAGAACACTGGTTGCTTGTTCAAAGGTACGAACGTTTATGTTTTTATTGATCTTTTATGAATTTATTACGTTTCTGCTACTCGAGGGATAATTTAGCAATCTCAGCAACTTCGAATAGCTTTAATTACACGCTTCTTCTGCCACTCGTAATTGTGTAATCTATATTAATCCGAGTCTTGCAAGTTTCGTGACACTTTCACCCTCTTCTAACTTTTGATTTGATTCTTGATCCGCTTCAACAGTTAGCCCGTGCTGTTTTCGTTCTGTTGCAATTATGCTTATAGTATTAGGAGGGTTAAGTAATATAGCAGCGATAATTACTGATTATCACTTATTTTACTGCGTACTTACGTGGATTTATATAATACAGTAAGCTCTCGTTATTAGGACTGACAGGGCCAATTTCGTATTGAAGTGGTACGAGGAACTCCTTTGTGATACAATGATAATAACTATTCTTGTATCCACTTTAATAGCCACAGAAACATGTATACGTTACATAGCTAGTGATTGAGCAAAATATAGATCTCGTTTGGACAACAGAAACTTAAAATAAGAGAACGTTTGAATAATCGATGTGTGATTATAGAAAGTCTACTGTAATTTATCATAAATGTACATTTTTTTGTATACAATTTTATGAATACTGATATAATTTGATCATTGTCCTTGTTGCATTTATATTTCTCAAACATGAAAGTCTTGTCTTACAATTAAAATTAAAAGCAATGTGTAAGGTTGTGATTAATCACATGTGCAGCTCATAGTAGTTTTTCACACTAAACTGTTAGAATCGTGGAAACTGTGCAGTCGAATGTAAAAATTTAATCAACCCTATGGCTTATCACGCCGTGAAAAATCGTAAGTCATAGTGTTGGGGGTTAATTAGTCCACCCCATATACTAAGTAACATCTACTTCAAAAGCAGCAGAAAATATATAATACTTATCAAATGACAATTTGCAAATGGGATTAAATTTAAAGTACTTGCATTATTTGCGCGAAGATTAAATAATCAGCATTGGCCACCCTGCATATAAAGTGACACCTGAGTATGTACTTAGTCAACAGCAGAAAATGTGCATATACATTTCTCAAATTGTCATTTGCAAGACATATTTATTTAATCGGATACTTTGATCGCACCGCGTTTATTAAAGATTAAAGTCGTATGAAAGTTGCCAGATGTACAGTATTTATAGAAGAATCGTACAAGGGCTCGAAGAATCTGTGCAGTTGGAAAAGAAAGAAACGTAGTCCCCAATTAGTCAGTGGCGTTGGAACTTTGTTTCAATAAGAACAGGAGCGCCGCCCTCGAGACTAATAAACCTGAAAAGTTACTGAACATTCTCCACCCCCGCGGAGCTTTCCTTGCCAACGCACGCTAGCTGCCTTCATAAAATCTGTGGCGGAGAAGCAAAACGTGCTACAATATTGTACAACGTGCGAAGTGCAAACGAGAGTAAACTTCCATAGTGCGAAATGAGCTTAAATGGAAAACCGGAGAATTTCCCTCGTTTTCTTTCTTATTGTGTACTATGTGCTATCATGAATGATACAGCTCTTTGCGTGGTTTTAAATATGTGTCACGAAGAAGGCCTTGAGTTCCCTCATTACTCCATTTCTTTTGTCAAGGGTCTTTAATAGCCAGGTATTAAATCTCGGTGTTTACGTTTAACATCAGAAGCGTTCTTTTTTAAACAAAAGTGATCGGCGCTGGATAAACGAATTCGTTATGGATACTCTGATGTGATTGGGGTAATTTGTTAATGATATTTTATTGTAAACGGGGTAATGCTATAATGTTTCAAATGATGGCAATGGATATTATTATAAATTAAGGAATAAGGAAGAAGGAGAATGAAATTATCTTCTTGTATGAAAATTAGGGGGTGGTTATATCGGTCTTATTATTAACAAGACATTATCTACATAATTACGTGGAATTTTAAACGACATTTTGGTGTGCCTTGTTTAACAGAAATGAAGCAATACTCTGTAATAGAAAATCAAAGTTTAGAGAACGTTTGTAGAAAGATAGAGAGAATAATAAAACTGCTTCTAAGCGTATGTGACGTGATAATCTTTCGTTTCAGTACCGTTTAGTATATCGAAATTCCATAAAAGCTTTTCTGTTACCCAACAATAATATTGTTCTTCATCGTTAACGCACACACAGAATTGCGTTATTCCTTTAAACAGTTATTCATCACAGTTTAATGCGTGAACATAGTATTATTCTTGTTACATAAATTTCGAATTCAATTTTTTTGAAATTAATCAAAACGTTCAGGGCGTTGCCCAACAACAATATAGTGTGATCTGTAAAAATATCCACCCCGAAAGTAGTGTAATAGGTAACATACACCATAAACTTGAAGGTAAACCAAATTCACGAGTTCACTGATTGTGAGTGTAGAACTTCACCACAAACAACCAATGTTCAATAAGAAATCTAATTTCACGGTACAGAATGTTACTCCGTCGTGCGCATCTATACCTGCTCCCCAAAATAAAGCAAGCAATTGCAATCGATTGGGTGGAGGGATATTAGTTAATGTTTCCACTTACACCACAGGCCAAGTAATTAGTTCAAATGCTATTAGCTTCGTTTCACGTACACTATCAGTCAAATATTTGGAACCACTCGCACACTCTTGCAATTATCCAATCTTTTGATGATCTCTGACTATGTAACGCGAAATTAATGAGGTAACGAGAGGCAATAGTTTATGATGGACTGGAAGTGTTAATGTAAGTGTGTGATTGAAGAAACAAAGACATTTTATTGGAAAGTTAATTAGTTTTTGTATGCTTTTCCGAATAAAATTATTATTTTGCAAAAGCAGCATCTCATCTTCAGCATTGACTTTAATTGATTCATTTCTAAATTAATATTGCTGGAGCTATCAGTGGTTCAATATTTGCACTTCACTTTGATGTATTTAAACTTGGAAAAGCTCCTGAATGTTTAATACGTTATTACCAATTTCTGCGAAAATTTCCGACCTCCTTGCGGTGTCTAGGGATACCAAACTTTTGGCTAGTAACTCATGTACATATGTCTGGGGGAACGTGTATTTATACCAAAATATCAAGATGCTAAGCGACCAGTTTAGAAACTAGTGTTCAGTTGCAGGAACTGTAGGATTAACGTGAGCGAATTGTTCATTACGATACAAACAATTTAATAGGATTGTAATTAACAATTTCCAACGCAATGTCTGATATTGATATTAAATTTCTTATTAGTCTCTCACAACGCATTTACATTATTATTTTAATTTTCCTTAGTTTCAACTGGATTAACTGCTTCGATTATTATCGACTACATTCTTTATATTTACTGTCCTTCAATTTAGCTTGAATTAATTCAAATTAATTACAAACTGAATTTCGAAGTATTAGGCAATTTATGAAATCCAATAATTCCATTATTGCCCATAAATAAAGTTTATTTCAACAAAGTTCGTACTTTCAAATGATATTTATAGAAGTCTTCCTTCATCCGTAATTATCGGTACTTAATTTGTAACATTCGTATGATAATAAAATGGCAGCTTTAAAAATTCAATAAAAAATAGTATAATATTCATATCAACATATTGACACAACAAAAAATTTAATTTCTATTTAAACAGTTATGTGCACTGTTTAATTCAAACATAGATACATATATATAACTTCCTCGGCCCCCTTCCCATTAATTATTCTCCTTCAGAAATTGGCGCATTTAATAGTAATTAGGAGGCAATTCCGAGAAATAGTTATGTGTGCAGGTTTCGAGATTATATCGGACGCAATTCGAGCGTCTCGTTATTTCCATGTACGTATACGAAATCTTGACTTGTGAACAATAGTTCATTCTTGTGTAACGACATTATCTCGGGTGTGTAATTGCCAGTGCCTCGCATAAGCTCAATTCTCGCGAGGGTACAACGTACATATGCTACCCAATTTGTAATTGCTATCTACCGTTTGCAGTAAATATCTGCACGGAATGAAATATTAATAAACACCCGTTTCGCTCTGTGACTGATGTACTGAATTAATTAGAATGCTAATTACGATGCTAGTTGACGGTTCATAGATTACTATGTCCCTAGTGACTTGAGAAACCATTAAACTTAACGCTCTTAGATGCTACCAGTAATTCTCTTTTTCGTAAAAACCCAGAGTTGCGTTTCTCGAGAGAAGAAATATTAATGGAATGTGATTTGTAAGTTAGCATTCAAATGTAACACTGCGTTTTTCATTACATTGAGTTATAAAATGTGAGAATTCTATAATATAGTACTGTTACTTCGTAGGAAAATATTCTTCATCAGTGATTCGGTATTGTTTTCTAATAAAGATGTATTTTTAATCATTTGATTAAATTAATAATCTTTTAACATTATATAAAATGTTTATGCTATGTGAAATTGTATTCATCACTGTCCTGTTGTAGTCGTAAAAACAATGCTGTGTGTGAGTTGAATCGATATTAGGCTATCTTTGACAAATGAAGCACATACATACATATATCATTATTAGCTTCGCACGAAACTAAAATAGACACGTAGGGACGATCTAAATTCAACATGTATGCCATAACGATTATTAGACTAAAAATACCACTAACGAGGATAACCCTTTACACTCATGATTGCTAAATTTATTTGCAAAATGGCGAGCATGTTAAAGAAATGGAGTAATTAAATTATGGTTAGTTTGGAAGGCAGTATATTACGCTGCACATCGACAAAAATACTTATGTACATAAGTACATACATGAGTACACAGAAATATATGGAAATAATTTTAAATCTATTTTTAAGCTTCAACAGTAAATGATTTAACTCGCTCAATTTTATTAGACTAATTCGGAAAGCATTTTGTACATACCTGTACGTATTATTTCCAAGCTAATGCTAATACCAATAACTCAGTTGACAATCGAAATCATAAATTCGATCATTCAGAAGGCGGTAAGTCCGCGGCGTTTAAAAAACATTACCCTTAAATAGCATTGTACTGGATTGAATAAAACTGGATGCAAGTACACGCAGTAGGTCGCGAACCTTTTTTAGGAAAAGAAGTGCTCTATCGAACGGCGCAACTCTAAATTGGTTCGCCAAGATTCGTTCTCAGGATAACAGCCATCAAGGTGAGGCTATCGAAAATCTAGTTTCATCACGACAACTATTTGTGTTTATTCAACAATCGACAGTCTGTCACGTAAATACTATTTAACAGTGGCAAAGACTTTTTGGGTAAGCCATTTTGTAAATTACTTTTACGAGCAATGAGGTTAATACCTGAGCATTGATTATGATTTGTGAATGAACTTATAGCCAACAAATTATTTTTGAGAATAGAGCACATGATTGTTCGGGATGCATGAAAAGTCTAACTTCCCAGTGAGCCATGAGAATCGTGTTTCTATCCACCTTATTGTTAGATAGGCAGAGGGAAATTGCATTCAGAGTCCCCTTTGCCTTTCCTTTTTCTCTTCAGTGGTATTACCAGGAATCGTATTAAAGCAGAGAACAGTCGTTGCACAGGATCAAGGTCGTCCTTAGCGTATCCGGTCAACCACTAACAAAAGTGTGAGCAAACAAGGAAATTTCGATGGAAATGTCTCGCCGCGGTTTCTTTGGCTACCTTTTAACTTTTACGGCCACTACAAAGGAGAATTACTTTCGTTCTTCGTGTACAAGCTTTGAAAACTGCGAACGACCGCTTTTAAAACGATTGCAGTGAAACTTTGTATGATTCGGAGGTTGTAGATTAAATTGTGATCCTATTGTCAGGATTATATACTAACAATAAGGAGAAATATAATTTTATGTCCAACTTAATATATCAATAATAGTTAAATATAATAATTCTGTTTCATAAACCCTGACTGAAGAAAAAATGATTTTATTTGAATTTGACAGAATAAAAAGCTTAAAAGCTTGTAAAGTAAATATATAATATATATTCAAGTGTGTTTTCCTATAAATATTTATCTGAATGTAAATGTAACTCAATATTCCTTTATACTTAATATTTTAATTTTCGTAGTTATGATCTTAAATAAATGTTGATAACTCTGATAGAGCTATTGTTAAGGACAGTAATATTTCCTACCAGAAGCATTCTTTTTAAGAACAAAACAGAATATACCCCCATAAAACACGAAATTCTCCAGGACCATATCAGTCTGAACGAAAATTTCCTTATTAAAAACATCATTAGAATACAGACGTGGACTTGAAACTCGCCTCACTAAACCAGGAAACAGTTTCACAAGTGCAGAACTGCATTCAAGATGTGCACAGTAGCTTAGAGTTTAACCAGGTCGCTATCACACTTTTGCGTTGCACCCGAGACTGCAAAATGGGAAGTTGGAATGAACTGTCGATAAGAATCAACGATAAAATTTCCCAAATACTCTTGTCATGTCGACAAAGAGAAAATTTCAGCGTGTCACTTTCGCCCGGGTGGCTGATATTTATTCCAGAAAGAACGGCGAAACAGAAATTAACATTGCTCCTCGGAGAGTCGTTGAATTCACTGCTGTATTCTGTCTGCGACAGTTCGCAGCTATCTCTGGTAAGGCTCCCGTTGCTTTAAGGATTAACGAGTGGCTGGGCTTTCTGAAAGTTCCTTCTGGCGTTGCCCGAATCCACCACCGTTGAATCCCCAGTACTACCTTTCACCGAAAGCGAGCAACTGAGTGCTCGAGAAAATTATAGAATGTTCAAATGTCACTCTAACATGCAGCAAATGCAAGTATGTATACGTACGATCAAGTGGCGAAGATAACTTAATTGACATGAAAACGTGTGGCAGCAATGCTCGGAGCAGCTATGTATATTGTGTGCACGACATAACGTGAAGACAATAATGCTTTGCTTTATTATCCTCAGTGAACTGTCAATGGAATGCATGACATGCATCAAATATCGACATTAATTAGCTAATGTCTGGAAACATCGTTATGCTAATGGAATAGCTACGTTATTGTCAAATCTATGTAGAAACAGACGGCAATGTGATTAAATATTATATTAGTCACTAATTGCAATTTTTCAAATTTATTAATACAGTTATATGATACATTGCTCTCTTATTGATTAAAGCGACAAGTAGACTTCACTTGAGTCAAAATAAAAATGCGATATTCGAATCAAATATTATCATTCATAATCGACATGTTCAATTATAATAATTGTTATATTTAAAACAGAGTGTTGCCTGGTTTGTCTCTTAATTCTCCGCTGTCATTTTCGAGGATGCGCCGCTGGAATGTGACAGAAATAATGAATGAAAAAGCTCGCGAGAGATACAGATTCTCTTCCTCAGAATTTTCTTCCAGCACCATTTTTCTCCATTTTCCGTTCATTTCCCGTTCATTTTCCTTCCCATTCTTTCGTATGTTTAATAATGAATTTAAGTTATCGAGGCATCCTTCCCGAATGGTTTCCAGGTCAAAGCGGGGACGCGGGAATTCTTGAAAGGCGAAGAAGGAACAGAAAGAGGAAGAAGAAAGAAGAAAACTGTCTTAGTGATCCCGTTGGGTAGAGGTCAATGGAGCCATCCTGATGCAGGCTACAAAACTACGTGGGGATTACCCGTCGTGGACGACGGGCTGATTTCAACGGTGAACAGTGGCGATTCCACCTGTGGGTGGAAGCGCCGTTTTCATCACCGTCAACGGCGAATAGTGCAGCCACTTCCGCTTCCTCCACCCCACGTGGCCGAACCATTACCTGATAAGGTTGGTCCAAAGATTTAATCGCATTTCGAAGGTTCTTCAAGTTATTTCTTAATCACGATTCTAACCTATTGCTTGCTCTGATCCGAAGACTGCGTTTCTTTCATCAGTCTTTAATTTCGTAAATACAATTGCTGATAATTGGCACTTGTGAAAAACAATGGCGTTAACAATTGAAACTTTGACGTTAGAATAAGGGTACTGATATATAGTGATAGAACTGTACATTATTGTATATGTACACACAACACATGCATTGCGATTTTTCAGAATTGTGGAGGAGATATTATTGAAAAATGAAAAAATAGGGATGATATAAAGTATAACTAAAGAAAGAAACCTTTGGTTTGTCTGGAGGATTAATATAATACAATCATCCCGATTTTTGAGGAACTTGAAGATAGTCATTGAGTTAATTTAAAATAATGAGTACAATAAAATATTTGTAGAAGTTATTTTTAGTAAACCTCGCGTAGATTGGAATAGAGGGCAGGTAGGGTAATAAAATGCTTGATGAAATGCTTCAATTAAACACTAAATTTATTATTATGAGACGTCGACACACGACACTCTCACACGAACAATGGCTCTCACACGATTCCCACAATACTCTCTACTCACGATACGTCTCTCTTTAACTCTTCAAACTATTCTGCTCTATTCCCAATCAGCTCACTTCTAACTCTCCCTTAGTCCTGCCTTGCACACGCATCATTCACTGTATTGTATATTCTTTCACTCTTGATTACTGTCTCATTCTATTCCTCATTTGGTCTCACTCATTTAGGATACACGCTGCAGACATTCCTTGGCGGCAGTCAGTCGTGTCCACCCGAATCATTGGGCCGCTGTACCCTCCATTCACACGATCTTCTCAAGTACTCAGCTTCAAATACATATCTTCCACACCTCAGAGTCATTCTAAACAGTCACGCAATATTTCCAATCCCACATATTTTTTACCATTTAGCTGTGTTTCTAGAAAAATTAATAGAAAGCAATTATATATGTGTATTGCCTTTAAAACTAATTTTTTTACTGAGCAATAGAATTTTTTAATACATGTCAGGTTGTGGAACGACCACCCCACTCTTGAACTTAATGAAACTTAAATATTGAAGTTCTCTGTTTCTATAGGCCTATAAAACTATTTTCATCTACCTTCATATTATACGTAGAAAATTATTATCCCATGTCAAGCAACAAACATCAGATAATTGTTAATTTACATAGTTTGTATTTACCATATTATACAAAGTTAAAACGTTAATCAATCGTAATCAAAATGTAATGCCAAAGATATATACGTATATTGGAATGGAGACCCAGAAAAATTTGTAATTTACAAAATACTAAAGCGCTAAGCACATACAGAGGCATTCACAACATACAATCATAAATAGATTAACAACAGCTAAACAATCTTCATTAATTATTACTTCGCAAACTTTGGTCGAGGTACATATATGGCTTTAATATTAACAAAGATGTGACGCTTGTGTCTGTTTTATATGCTTCCCTCTTTTATAACACGACATTAGAACACCTCAATACGAATTCAATTATGAAAGTGCTTTTATGGTACCGTTACTAATCTCATTTTCAGCATATAATGTAATTTCAATATTCGACAGTGCCTGCAATTTTTCAAAATTACACAAGCGACAGCCACTCAATTTTGATGCCGACGTATACTATTAAAGATTACTCCAATAAGAGCTACTAAATATTTTTTTTCAATAAGACACACTTGAATTTAGAAAAATTTTAAAATGTAGTTTGATGTATAACGATTATCTGTGAAAAACGATATCCTCCAATTGACCATTACAGCTCTTTTTGCGCGATAAAAAAGCAAGCAATTACTGGTTATTGACGAGATTGAGACGCAATTAGGTGAAAATGCCATAAAACATCTAGTCAAAAGGGTGGCATAAAAAGCGCTGTGGTAGTCATTTGGACGATATTGTTTTTCACATATAATAGTCGTCGATCGTCATATTTTTTTCAAATGAAGACTTTACTTTTCTACATTGAGCTGTGTATTATTTATTAAAAAAAAATATTGTGTAGTTCTCATTGAAAAACCCTATGTTATATTTTTGCATATTAATATTATATTATAAATATTATATTATATATTTTGCACATTAATATATAAAATATAAAATATATTATGTTATCGAGAAGTTGAAAATTCCATATGTTTCGTAAATCACAATGAATGGTTGACATTTATATAAACTTTTTGCTTAAAAAATATCCTCTAATTTCTTTCTCGTAACAGCCCTCAACTAATCGATAACGACGTCGCGGTTTTTATTTATCACCTTCCCAAGTATTGATTCGCTTGTCAATTATTTAAAGGCGGCATTATATTTAGAAGGATAGATACACCAGTGGCCAATATTTGTGTTGGTTTTCTGACTATGTACCTCTTTCTTCGTGTTGCCTTATCGGTACCTGTTTGCATCGAACTGCCAGTCATGTTCATGTATGTTAAAGTACTAATTAACCGGCTACTCTGTTTACATTTGCAATATTTGGTTTACCATTGAGGGCTGTCAAGATGTCGTTTGTTCAAAAATAAGCTTCATTTCTGGGTGGAGAACTTTAGTCAATAACTAGATCCTTATCGATATGGCCCTTGTTACAGGGCGAAAGCTTCAATTCAAAGTGACACGGAAAAATATCAATTTGTTGATACAAGTGTACAGCTTATAAAAAGTAAACTAACGAATGTAGTATTTAAAATTGGCAGTTGTCATTGGCGTTGATTAAATGAAAATATGAGGGAGAAATAGGTTTTTATGCGCTACGAGTATATCACATCGTATTTTTCTAAAACAACAATGGAAAAATAGGAGATCGGCGAAGTTGTACATATTTTAACGATTTTAATATCGAGCCATTGGGTTGAAACGAATATTTTATTTTCTACAAATTTGGTAACGTTTTATGAATAGCAACTAAAAAAGGAAACGATTTATGAAATTTCTCGAACTTGCCTTTAGCAGTGTGTATCAGCATAGATTAATAAAGATTAAAGTGATATAATATAATATATTTAATGCAATTGTTACTTGTATTGACGTGATAATTATGACCAAAAATCTATGACCTTTATCTTTGTGACTTAAGTAAATTGCTGTAGTAGATGAAAGGGTTTCGTAACATTTTTGTGAAGATGGAGTTGCCTTAGTGAATAAAGGTGGTATACGGTGTTCTTTCACTAGGAACCTTATTCCACTTTGTCGTATCACGGATGTACAGAAATACAATGCGTAAGAAGCGTCACTATTCATTCGAAAAGGAAGAAGGAATAACTTTTAAACTTAATATTTATAACATAACATGTTCATAAATAAAATAAACGATATATTTGTCTGTATAATTTCAATAAAACCTTCACTCTTGAGTGAAATATAATACTTACACAACGCTGTCAGAAAAATAATGAGTAATGAGTAAGAACGATATATGTACCTAATTTATAATTTATATTTCAATTTTCTACTCAGAATATGTTTTTGTATTTGTAAAATATGAACGTATATAGTCTACACATGCTTTTTTCATATTTGTCCTCTGCTTTGCATTTTTACTTTCGTTTATGGAAGTCTAATTCCAGCGAATTCTAGGTACGTGTAAATACACATTCTCCTTGAACATTCCGAATATTCTGTTTCTTTGCAAAAAAATAAGCTGTATTTAAACGTGCAGAACTTTCATAAGCCAGAATTTTGTTATCTAAACTTTTTTCATCAGTCATGGATATTACATTTTATTTCTACATGAAGCCAGCATTTTTTAAATATATTTTATTAAGAAGCGGTATGAAAAATGTAGAAACTATAAATGAATTACAAAAAAATGGACAGAAGGTTTACGTTACATACAGAGTTATTCAGTTGCGTAATACATTGCCTTTTGATGTGACTTGATATCAATTTTTCTAATTGTACGTGAAAGGGGGTCTCCTTTAGACGTAATAATGTAACCAAAGTCGAGGTTGCACCGTAGCTTCATATATGTAATTTCGTTCTCTCACTCAACGCATCCTATTCCGCGAGGACGCGAGAACAAATGAAATTTCATTCTGCCCGCGACCAGGCGGTTTTCATTTGAAAAACTTTGTTTTCCCCCCTTATCTTGTATACACAGCATTCATGGTACTCTATCGGGGCAAAAGTTTTTACGGTTCACGGTTCTATTTCTACGAAATACCAGATTGCAAGTCGTTCATCATATTTCCATACAACTATTGTGTGAAACTCGTTGTTTTGGAAGATTTTCGTATCTAGTATGTGCGTGTGTGTGTGACTAAATTGTTGTGGTGGTTAAAGTTCAAGTTTTAAAACAGTGCTGAAGCTCCTTAATATTTTGTTTTCTATGTGGAAAGACGAATGTAATTAAAGTTTTATTGCATTTCATAATGTTTTAGAGGTTTCTACCCGCTTATTAATGTTTTCATTGACTAAATTATAAACAAGAATCTCCGTAAATCTGAGAGTCGGATTGTGCGGCCTCATTACATCAAAAGATCCCAATAAATAATAGAACAACCTGTTACAGACGAAAAACGATGAACAAAAACAATATTTGTTGCTATTAGTCTTTCGTCATTAGTTTACGAATCTACTTTGTAATAATAATCCAACGTTAAGTAAAGTGTTCAGAAATCATAATACATATATTGAAAAGGGAATTCCATTTTCTTTTCTTAGAAAACGCAAAACTTTATAATTGATTGCAACCCCTAATGTATAACTGAAAAAAATATCAGTTGTTCATAAAAGTGAACACGTTGACAGGTTAAAAATAACACCACCTTAACACATTGCCAGTGAAAGCATCGCTTTCTCAATTTCAGAAATATCGAAGTTCTCGATAATCTCCTATGAGTTTGAAGATGATATTTCAGGGACGTGCAATAATTTACTTCATTTTGATCTATTGGAACTTTGAGGACCATTTCCAGTTCTTAACTTGATATTGACCATTCTTTCAAAAGTTGTTGTCCTCTTCCAGTGCCCTGTGATTCTAAAGTTTTGACAGATAGTGTATATACTATATACATACATAGAAGAATTTAAAGAAGTGCCTCTGACTGCATGCAGCAAAAAGTGTGAAATTCGTTCCATTACTATATTTCCCAGTAGACATTAGAAACACGTGTCTATCAAATAATATCGATGAGAATTCTCCATAATTAAGTAAGATTAAGGCAAGTGAAAACAAAGTTTCAAAGCTTAGTACTATCGAAACGTAAAATAATACAAAGCAAAAAGATCAAAGTAATACACAGAAAGAGAAAGAAATTAATATTATATGCTATCTATCCTTCGTTGGAACAGAGTATGCTTTTACGAAAAAATATCAAGTATCAGCAAATATGAAAATTATCTGAATAAAAATTCTTCGCGTAAAGAGATTAGTAAGATTTATGTTACTTTAATAACAATACCAAACGTTAGTATTCTCAGAAAACTCAGTTGAAACATTTTCAAAGCGGTCCGCGAAAGTTACAGAATTGTATTATTCTAAAGCCAGTCAATTTTAATGCTTTTAATTGAGAATTGAACAAACTTTACAGTGAACCAAGTTTTCTGTGCATCTTATAATATGTGTGCACCTATAATTGAACTGTAGCGCAATAGCAGCACACTTAACAATACTTGAGTAGAAAAGTAGTTCATTATATGTACATTTCGAACAGATTCCTTTGAATAAACATAGTCTGAACAAGAACAGAATTTCAAAGTAAATATACATGTACCCAGTCTCAGAATTTAAATATTGCGAGTAAATATACATTAAAATACAATTGTTTATATAAACAATTGTATTTTAATGTTCAGAACAATACTTAAAAGAATATTGAACAGAACAATATTTAAAAATAATTAAGCAATCGGGAATAAGAGGTAGATGTGTCGAAAATTTAAACCAAACATCAGCATGCAACTAAAAGTTATATATTAATTTTATTATTTTCTTCTCCTAGTTTTAAACAAGCTAATGAACTATTTTTTATTTAATTTCGAATATTCGACTGAACACAAATGATATTTATTACTTTATTGTATACTACATTACGCAAATAATTTTATCATATAGAATATTAAATGCTTACATTATTTCTTGAATGACTTATTCAGATGAAAAGTGCGTTATAACCAAATCGCATAACACTAAATGACATTTAAAAGTTGTTACCACAGTTAGACATAGATGAAGCAATATTTAACTACTTTGCAAACAGTGTGATACTTTTTCATAAAATTTTTTATTAAAGTTTAATCTAAGTACGGATATATTAGACTAGATTTCAGCAACGTAATAATATAATGTACATAATATAAAATATTGTTAAGCCTATAAGACAGTCACAACTGGAATTCAATAATCTTCAAACAGAACTTGTCATTTTTTTCACAAAATATACCGAAAGGTAATATTAATGAATATACAATTATAATAAATGTATCATTACAAATCAATAATCCTTTATCATCATCTGAAAAGAACCTAAAAAGAACCAACCAAT
This sequence comes from Nomada fabriciana, assembly GCA_907165295.1. NCBI lineage: Eukaryota > Metazoa > Arthropoda > Insecta > Hymenoptera > Apidae > Nomada > Nomada fabriciana. The sequence goes on from OU015689.1 coordinate 15,539,011, forward strand.
ATATTTTATTCCAACTTATAAACCATACAGCACAATACGTTCGAATCAGCTGCAGGCAACTGACATTGGAAATAGTTTTATTAAAAAAAAAAGAAAAACAAAAGACGAATCGTACTACTTCCTATACGCTGAATTATTCAGAAGGTTCATGTCGTCGCAAATGAATGTCATTCGCACATTTTCTGGACCCTCCTCGTGTACACGAGTCCACCTCAACGAGTAGCGCCAATCTGAATTATTTTTGACGGAACTAGGTCAGATTTTAAATTATCGGGGGTGCCTTGGATAATGCTTTAATACGAGTGATGTCCCATGTTTATCAAACTAAAGTACTTGCTCGAATAAACAGTTTACGCTCGTTTTTGTCATTGCAAATTGCAATCATCCCACTTAACGTGTTAACAACATTTTTTATACCATTCCAAACTACAGTTCACATTTGTTTGAGACCGATAATTAATCTCTGCTTTTCGTTTTTCCTTTTTGATTTCCTTTATTTTCAGTCGGACGAACTGTTTTAGTTATTACCCATTACAGTCCTTCAATATGGTTATATTTAATTCACGATCCTGAAAATATTGAAATAATCGTCTCAAACCACAGGTCAAGTTTTAAGCATTAAGAAATTGTCAAATAAATTCAAGGACTAATCGTAAAATAATTAGGTAAACCAGTTTTAAAATTCTTAGTTACTGAAATCCATTACTTACACTACTTACGGTACTTTGTATTAGAAAACTATTATTTACACGAATTTCTGAATAAGAAATGCCTACTCTTTGCCAGAGTTCATTTCGGTACCTCTCAGTCCCTTAGCAATAACATTTTACGACAACTATGCATTCTATACAAGTTTGCATACGATATAATAAATATTCGCAACATACCCTATAATCAGGGTCGGTGTAATAGCTCCAATAAAACAACAAGCTTAACTAAGCATCCAACAATATATCTAAAGCACATCGTAGCACGTCACAAAACGAACGAATCAGAATAAAAAACCATCTAAATAAAATAGACAACACCGATTCATCGCCTCCAATATAGCAGCCAAGAACTATGCAAAAAGATTCGACCCCAACAATTAGACACATCGAATAAACCCAGTCTCCAAAAAAACATAGCGGACCAGACACAAGAAATTCAATTAATAAAAATGCCGCGCCAATTTTTTCTCGCGTACACAATCAGTCGGGTAATTAAATTACCGGCCAGTCTTAATTAGGCAAGATACGACAGAGATGATAGAAAGAAACGAGTCTCGCAGCATATTCAGAGGAAAGTCTGTTTGTGTAACTTTTTCGCGAATAAACAACGCGGCTGGATATTAAATTCAAGGTACATTGTTTTAATTAGAGCTGGAGAAGCGGCCGCAGCCGCAGCCGCCTCGGAGCTCTGAGGAGCTGGAGGATCTGCACAAGCTGCTGCACTTCCCCGAGGAGGTGGCGCTCAGGTTGACGGAGACCGAGTACCAGCTGTTCTACCAGGTACCACCGCAAGAGTACCTAAGGCACGTGTTACAAGATCAGAACACGCAGAAACCACCTGCCAGGCCACCCCCGTCGCCGAGTTGCAGCTACAGCGTTCCCAGCACCATCAGCAGCTCGACACAGACCGAGGAAGAGTCTAATTGGCCTGTTCCCAACCTCTTTTCTTCCGTTCAGACACTCATCAATCGTTTTAATGAGGTATTTCCCCCCCTTACAATCAGACCTGTACGCCCTGTGTCTTATATGTACCTACATAGAAGCATTGGTATATGTTTTCCGCTCCCGTTGTATTCTTAGGGAAGCATTCAATCAGAAATAAACCTCAGAGCATTGGTTGTGCGAGCAGTACATTGTGAAAGCGTGATTCTGGATACCTTTGCCGTTTTGTTTCGGGAGAGCTGATTTTACGTTCCAGGCGAAATAAGGATTGGATATCTGTATAAGTAGATCATGGGAACACGTACAAAATGTTTTTTTAATCGGTCTTGCGTATTCATTCTTTTCTGCAACTGTGAAAGACTATAGCCGGATAAGGGGTGAAATGACCACTAAACCAAATTCGACTTGTGAGGTGTCATTCGATAGCTTATCAAGAAAAACCAATTTGTTCCAGGTTTCAACCCTGTAACTCGACTGGGAGGGTAGTTACAGCGAAGAAAACAAAAATTATGAAAGCAATTTATGAAACAATTATTTGAAAGAATAAATTGGCACAAAATTCTGGCGGCCATCCAATACATAAAAGAACACGTACATAAATACAGTAAAATTACTGCACTCATAATCAGCTAATACATAAAGAAAACACGTACATACATACAGTAAAATTACTGCGCTGACGATCAACCAATGCATAAGCGAGCACCTTATAAGCAATCAGCAATAAACAAATCCACGATATCTCTGCTTTTCACAATAATAAATGATTCCATAATTTAACTACTCTTTTATTTTCAATGACTCTATCCAGCACAATAAATGAATGCAACTTTAGTACACTTTCTGCCCATTATGACCAGCACTGATACATCGAAACGTTATAAAACCTACAATAGTTACTGGCATTTTGAACTTTCAGGTAAGCTCATGGGTCACTCACGCGATTACAAGTGGCGTGACGATAGAAGAAAGACAGGCCATATTGTCCTGCCTCCTGCGAGTAGCTCGGACCTGTTGGAACACCGGAAACTTTAACTCAGCCATGGAAATTGTTGCCGGTCTGAAGTAAGTTGCTCGTATACCACTGGTTCCTGTTTCACTGTTTCTATTCTGTCAGATGTTAAATCTAAGTGCATAGTACTGTGATGCAATTAAACCGTCTTAAACATGTTAAATGTCGTATAAAGCCTTGATTATTCATGCCGTTTTCGAAACGTTCTATTTTCCATACTTTGTTTCCTGGAAAATTCAAATAAGCTATGCCTTGAAACATTATATCGAAGTTTGTTAAGAAAATTTTAACGTAAAATAGTCAGAATTCATGGACCTTGTTTGACGTTAAATTAAAAAATAGAATAAATTTTCTGGATAGTTATTCTGAGAATATTCTGTTCCCGCAAAATTATTACACATCTTCTGTATCGTAGTTTGTTCTCCGTTTAAAATAGTTAATATTTGATCGCTATTACTAGTAATAATAATACTACTCGTATGTGAATAATACCGAAGCACATAGGTGTTGTTACAACAAGATATTCCAATAATATTAATGCTAATTAATTGTAAGTGGCCAGGTAAACTTGTGACGGTCGATAACACAAACATCTTTCACACACGCGTAATGTAGATCGTATATTCTAGCTTTCGTTATGCTTAACACTTTCAAAGACATGATTTCCGGAAAAATATTATTTAATTGTAAGAAAATGCAACAGAGGCAGTCGTATGAAGTAGAAAATATAAGTACTAAATTTAACGTATTTTTGTACTACATAGTTCTAAATCACCTTGACAAGTCGGTAGAAATCGTCTTATAGCCACGGCCTGACTTCGATGATCCTTGGCGTCGATTAAACCTAGTCTATTGAAATAATAGCACCTCGCAGATTCCCTTTAAACCGCGGTATTAGTAGCACAAGCGGAACGCTATTTCAACTTACTTAGTCACCATTCGAGCGAAAAGCTACTTTAGTTCAAGGCTTCGTGGATTTGGCATTGTATCGCCTCATTTGCGTTTTCACATGCAATTCACTGGATAGACATTTTTCATAATGAATTTCGCAATTGAATTATGTTATATCTATAATACAATGTATAATTGTACAATGTTTTTATTTTCAATAAAAGTTTAACTTCTGGTCTAACAGTTAACTTAGCAATACAGTGCCATGTGTGTAATATTCTTTTACAAAAGTACTTTATACTCAAACTAACTTTATGGAGAGCCTCTTAATCTTTTAGATGAAAATAACTGTTTACTAGATATATTTAATTGTTAGTTTGACAGAAGTGAATATATGTGAAATGTTTATGATTTTACAAAATGAATATAACACAAATTGCTTTTTCACATATTTCTTGAATTGAAACGAATATCATGAGTAAAGTAGTATAAAATATTATGTAATATAAAGATGTATTATTTCTAGAACTACAACTTACTACATTTGCATAATTAATTTATCCTAATTATTTTATTCAGTTCTGTTACTTAACGTAATAATACGTTATACGTAATAGTATATTACGCGAGAAGAGAAAAATCACTAATATACAACAAAAATGTTGTCCCATTTACGTCGAACACAGCTTCCTCACAAGTTCCTGCATTATAAAATAAATTATCCATACAATGCAAATTTTATTACATTGAAATTATAAAATAAAATTACTGAAGTGAATTAATCATTGTTGGTACATTTACAATACAGTACATCATATAAATCAAAATATATTTCTTGCACTGTATAAATATAAACATATTTGTATTTTACAAAACAAATCAATTATTTTCAGCACCTATCTAATAACAAAATTATACATATTTCATGAGTTCCCAACAATTGAAAGGAAAAACCCGTTGGAAAACATGAAATCATTAAAGATTAAACATTACATGTACATGCGTATATGAGTCACTTGCAACAGTGAAAATTTCGGTTACAGAAATTGTGAATCCACATAAATACTATGCGAGATTTCCAATTTTCGCAGAAGAAAAGCATACGAATGCATATAAGATGATTTAGAGATTGGTTTTCGGGGTACATAACCAAGTATATTCACATTATTCGTGGTTGAAAAATTTCTCGAAATAAATGCAGTGCAACACTCTGAATAAACCTCGCTGTATATTTGAACTCCTACGCGGCAATATTCAAACGCAGGATATCATATTCCCATATTTCTTCCTTTCCAAGCGTGTATTATTTCGTGGAAGAGAAACTTCATGGAAAATCGTTGGCCTTATCACGATATTTTCTGCTGTGCCTTCCGCCTCACTGGCCGTGCAATTTCAAAAATCTTTCCATACTTAATCGCGTTATTTCAAGTCGAGCTTTCGCGAAATTCCTTTTTTCGGAATAGATTGTTTCTGAAATATAAGGCTTCCGCTATGGATTCTATATTTGCTATAGTTGGATACATATATTTGCTATAATTTGCTAATTGCACAATTTAAAAACTATAATTAAGTAATAAAGGAATAATCAATAAATTAATTGAAGGGAATGAAATAATTTTGCAATATAATTGTAATATCATTATCTTGTTATTACATTAAAAAATGTGGTATCAATATATCAAATCCGAGAACTCATTTAACAGTTTCGTTAATATGCAAAACGATTACTTGGGTAATTTTTCTTCTCGCAATTACCTATGAAAATATCTGCGGTGCGTATGTCCCATCTCAAATGCAGGGTGTCTCTAAAATAATCATCTATTTTAATGAAATAAGAAGAAATCGAAATACGTGTTATATTAGCATAATTGCATACACATTTCTATGCAATATTCGCATGTTTATAATTTTCCAATTGCTTCCCATTAGTCCATAATTTTGCGCAATTATCTCTACAATTATTTCTTGAGGATCTCGGCGTTGGTGTGGTCTCCAGATTTTATACCTGGAGTATCATTAATAAGAATAAACGTGATCACGGAAGAATCAGAAATATATCTGATCTTCATAAACAGAACCGCCTTAATGGCAGATCCGTTCCGAAGATCACCTTTAATATTGAAAGTAAAGACACAAATAGTGCACATGTAGGAACTTGTAATGGATTTTTTAATCAACATGTCTTCCGGGGTTTATTTTGAAATAGATATATTTTGTTTAAATATTGTACAATATATACTAATATCGTGTCACGAATTATTTGTTTTCATCATTCCTTTTATTTTGCAAAATAGCTGAATACTTTCGGGACAACCCGTGTTCCAGTGAATTTATCTAACGCCTGGTGGAAAATGTTTAATCTGTATCAAATACGTAGTGTTCTCCAATCCACACTAGTGTAGCATCAACTTCTTCCTGTCATTAGAGGTCTCGAATTTGTTATATGTGCACCAAAGGGACAAGCTGTGTCTTAAGTGGCCCTCTCGTGGCCCCTTTGAAAAAGCGAATGGAAAAATAAAGTACATAGTTTCTATTGCCGGCATCGTAAAACCACCAACCCCCAGCAACCACGGAACAAAGATAAAAGTTGCTACTCGAGTGTCGTCGCAGACACGGCCATTCGGAACAATGGCCGTCCCTTGTACTTACAATTTAGCTGCAACTATACATATGTTGCTGCCTGTGCTTCAGTTCCAGGAACTATACGATTAACCGAATAGTTGAAATTTTCCGTCAACCGCGCCACTGTGACCTATTACGTCAGGAGGGTTGTACGCGGGTCTTGAACACTGCAATCTTTAGAGGCGATATTGACGTTTAAAGTTTGCATAATATTATTTATGTAATTTATAGAACAACGACGAACAGCTTACATTCAATTATTATTAACACCTTCCCTCTGGTACTATCAAAGGTGGAAATGCCTTCGATGTACAAAACTGTATCGATTTTATTAATATCGGAGAGTTCTATGAACGGGTACTAAGATACTCTGCTTAACCTCTTAGCTGTGAATGACGAGTATGCTTGTCATTGCGTGGAAAGTAATTACCCTCTGTTATTTAAGTTAAAATTTTTGTGAAAGCTAAAAGATTTATTTTTATTTTTTCCATGGGTTTTTCGAACAAATTGTTTAGACAGTTTTGTAAACGCAATAATACGATGCAAATTTTGCTTATTCCTTTCTTTAATATCTGTCAGCGTTCTTGCAAGCGAACATTCTGAATTTTTTTCAAATAAAAAATATAACAATATACATATCCCTTATTTTCACCTGCTGAATATAGCCACCAAGACTTTGCAACTTCAGATACCAAAAACAAGACGAAAATAAAGCTGAAATGTTACTCAACGACCCCATAAATCCTCGTATCCTGTTAAGGGGGTATTCTAGTGTGTCACGTGATTTTTTCCATTATTTATAGGAATTCTTTTCAAAGGCTTAGAGAAAGATTTTTATACCGAATTTTTTACTGTGTTTTTGCTACATCTTGAACTGTAATTTAACATTTTTTTGTATTAAAAATATGAAATAAAGATGACGTGACAGCGCACAGAAGTAGATCATCTCGAAAAAAATGGCTTGGTTGGTAACTATGATTCAGCTCGTTCTGGTCATAGGAACTACAAAAATTCAAAAAGATTCTGAAATTATATGGCTCTGGCTATCGCAAGTAGTAGATTTGTGTTGAAATGTTAAGCTTTCTTAAATATTATTTTGCCCTAATTCTGGTAGCAGCAATAGTGACTCATCTGCTGAAGATGTGTGTAAAAGATGGTCCCGATCGGATCAGTAGAATTTGAAGTATCCTTATGTTATGAAACACGATTTTGAGAAGAACGCAAAAATGTAATATAACACGTATATGGCGACATGCTTTGCTCGACGCACAGCTTCGCGCTAAAATTTCGGAAACATGGCTGCCGAGGGTGCACATGGGCACTATAGACCTCCTGCAAAACAAAAGGGACAGTTTTGTCAAGACAAATGACTAGTAACTGCCAATGAATAAGTGTCAAAAATAGAGAAATAGTCCAAAGGCCTAGTCCAAAGCTGGGCGTTCCGACCTCTGTAACTCTGTCATTTTTATGAAATCAGACAAACCCTTTAGCAGATCTATTTTCTATAACATCCAGATTGATAAAATGTAAAAAAATGAATTTTTAATCCGTCAGACTAGAATACCCCCTTAATAACCAAATTATCATTTCTTTTCAGAAACTTGCCTTTTAACCCCAACGATTTCCCGGAACGTCTGATTCCACGGAATTACACGTACTAATAATTGTTCACAGGTCCAACAAGCTGAAGCCCTTTTGGCATAGCGTGACCGAGCCAGTGCCAGTTTTGGAAAATCTCTCCTCCGCCCTTTTGTCATCCGAGTATGAGTTCGCACTTGCCCGCGCCTTGGCAATGCCGGAATGCCCGGTGGTGCCGTTTTTCGGAGCTTTCCTGCGGGAATTGCGGGAAGTCATCGCATCCGAGTCCAAGGTAAACTATTAAACTGTATCTCACTGTAACAGCTACAACTCGCCAAGGAATCGCCGCTGTCGTTCTGGAAAGCACGATACGAGCCTTGAAACTTTTGCATACACGTCGCCGTGGGACTCTGGTTATTGAGTCCAAGTCTCAAAGACAAAGTCCTGCCCGGATTTCATTAAGTCGCGCCACGTGTTGTTAATTGCTCGTCCCAATTGCACTATGTCCTTCCACGTGTGAACCTGGTTGCGGCGCAGTTGAGCTTTATTTTGTTCGATTAGTTCATTGCATTGACTCTCGAAATCTGAACAAGTGTAGGGGAATCCTTTTTCTATGGCGTTGTAGAAGCTCGATTACTTAAGCTGGCGCTTAAATGCGAGCCTTATGGTCCGTGACCATGATTCTATTAATAATATTATATGAAATTGGATACTCTCATTCTGGAATTAATGATGAGAAAGGTGTTATGGTTATCTAGAATTATGTCTGTCTTCGAATTAATTCAGTTAATCTTGACATATAATTGCAAGAAAAAACACACGTGTGATAGACAAATGGATATGTCTTTTCCAATATTCCAAATTTCAAACGACGAGGCGCGTGCACGTTATATGTGTGTCCTGGAATAACTTCACGTCAGGCTTTGCTTTCGACTGAAAGCAAAAAACGGTGAATATTTAGCTTAAAAACACGTTTCAAATTTTAACAGTTTCAATCCATATGCATGTGTACATATTTGCACAACGTGCTCACGACTTTTTAGTCCAACGTAAGCATTAGAGTAGAAAAGTTCAAGATAAATCAGACATTGGAATTGGGTCGCCAATTTCGAATACTGAAATGTAATATGAAGAATAATTTAATGTTGCTGCGACCAAGGATTTTTTAAGCATTCGAAGATTTTGAAAATTTGAGATAGAACGAGGCAAGAAAGGGATTTTCTCGTTGTTAGAGTTCAATGTGTTAAATGAGGTATGCGTGGATCCAGCGATTAAAAAGACATGAGACTCGTGAATTCCTACACAACTCGAATTTGTTACTATTTATAGCCTGTTAATATATAACAATTGTTAATAATTATATTCTTCTTTTTCCTCAAAATAATTAGAATATCGATATAAAAAAATTGATATTTGATTATCGTGAAATACGTTTATCCGAACGTTTATTCTATTAATTCGGATAATCGATTTTACCGATGTTTAAAAAATCCTAAAGCATTAAGAACATGGCAACGAAATAATTTTCTTTCATTCCTTATTATTCACCTACAATTTTCTAAAAAAAAAAGTAATTTTATTTGACGTTCGACACTTTAAGAGTTAATGGTACAATTTTACGATGATGTCTGCGTGGTTCAACGTTTCCATAACATCTTTCTTCTGCCTTTAACCATAAAACGCATTAAAACAAGTAAGCATAAAACACGTTTAGTGCAAATGTATGGTGCATAAAGAGTAATACTAAAATGTAATTTAAAAGAAATCGGAGACACTACAGCCTCCATACTTTTTAAATCCATTTACAAGAAATTGAAGTCTTTTGTGACGACTTCTAAATAGCCTTTCTTCTCGGATAAAGTATTTTAAACAAATCTGTTAGGTACAGTAACGGTATTGCAAAGCAGAGGATTAAAAGTAACAAACAAAGTTGTACGTGGCACAGAAAACTTTCTAAAATCTAATAGCTGGAAGTACTGTGTATTTGAAACGTTCGAGGATCTCCCTACCCATTAACCATAATGAATTAAGTTATCGAAGTCAGCGACGAGTTGCTTCCACTTTAATACCTTTAACATCCAAAGGGCTGTCTCTGAAAAAGACATAAATGCTAAAATAGATAGCAGGTTGAACAAAGTTTTTCATATGGATGCATTCCAGCAGTATTCAATATCTGACCTATATTTGAAAATGCAAAGCATGCAAGTTTATTGCTTGCCGACCTTTCATCACGTTTTATCGACCTTGTTCCTGAAAAAGGTAGTTCATGTACCCTGGAATTCGTTCTCCAATTATAGCAATTGAAACAAAACTAATAGTGGGTAAATAAGTTTTAACAAAGTAAATTAATGAAACAGTCTTGCTTATCTCGAAAAATAAAAATAAACCTTAGGAACTGTGATCTTTTATCAAACCAAATGATATTCTTATGGCAGTTTATTTAGTACATCAATGTGGTTTTGTAACAATAACGTACGAAAATTTAATATTTTATAATTTTTGTGATTTTTCTACAACCCTTTTTAAAGTGTCCTTTTCTGTTTCGTATGAAATATAATATAGACTATTTATTATTTTGAAAGGATTAAGTAATTGTGAATCGTGTATGCAACGAAAAATTAATATTTTGTAACAAATAAATTGCAATGAACAGAATAATTCAAATCAGCTACTGCAAAATATAAATAAGTTATTAGTAAGGCAGTATTAATTGCAACTCATCAGGAGTTGCCACAGTGTACATGGGAACTCTCCAAAACTGTCGTCTCCACTAATAGAAGCTGTGACAGAATAACAGAGTAATATTTCAAAGTGCAGCGCCTGATCAATCATTTCTGCTTAAATAATCGAAACTTGAAAGCAACGGTACATCGATGTTCCATTTATTATGTAAAAAGCATAATTTTAATGGCCTTAACATTCATTAAGTATATATATTTATAAAGTATTGCATTTTTGTATAATTTTCTCACATATAACATGTTGTTTTAATGCAAAAATGTAATCCATAACACTGCTTGAAACATTCCTTACACAAGTTACAACTTGCACAAATAATCTTCCAGGTTCTCGAACAATGGAAAGTAAACCAAAAGGTTTTATTTGAAACAATGCCATATTGTGCAGAGCACGAATTAGATGCCTAAATGATCGAACAAATTAATAAGGCCTCCACAGATCTCATTACCGAAATGCAAACACACGGGGCACTGTAACACAAAAATAATCAACACTCTTCTGAACAAAATTCAACCCACCCCATAAAAATTGAAATAACATGAAATATGCATCGCCAAATTTGATTGCCCCGCAAAATGGCAAGAAACGTAAAAATTGTCCTTCGTTCCGTTTAAACCACGCTGCATTTCGCCGACCAGATCAGCGCCAGTTCGATATCAATTCGGCAGCAATTCAATACCAGTTCAGTATTGGTTCTAGCTCACTTCTATTCTAGTAGAAGGCTCAGTTCCATCCTAGAGTTCCGATTTCGTTCCGGACCAAACTGTATTTCGGCCTAAGTCAGTTCTGAGCTCTGTATCATGCGATCTCTGTATACAAACAGCCTCAACAGTTATCTGAAACATCTATTTTCGGCTGGTATCATTGGAATGCATCGAGCACACAACAAGGCAGGGTAAACCTCATTCAACACGGTTTATACCACTTATACGATTTGCGCAGAGTAGAGTAGCAAGTATCGTGAAGTGGTTCGCTTCGTGTTCAAGAGAAATGGCAAAAAATTGATCAGGTGAATACAGGCACGTGACAATATTGTCAGATGAGTCACCGTTTCTCTATCACTTATTCAAATGTATCGAACGACGCGACGGTGGAATGCGAATGGAAAAGAGACACACAAGCAGCGAGATCGAATGATTTCACAGCGAGTTTACACGTGCGATTTGGCAGCTGGCCAAGGTAGTTCCTCGATAAAATCCGTACATCCTACCCGTGCCTCGGCCGAAAGCGTCGAACCATGGGATACGAGCAGCGAACGAGGCCAAAGGTTGCCTGGAGATACGAGAGAGCTACTCAAATTACCAACCCTTTCCTTCCGTTTGGCCACTTTCAAGCGGGAAAACACCGATACGGGCTACTAACATTGAAACAAGAGAATGCCAGCAACGACGAGGCCGTTATGCCCTCTGTACGATATTTCTCGTGCTCCGACGATTCACGGCTGATTACAAAAGAAAGTGAAGGTGTTTTGTTTGTCGTGACACTTGGGCGGTGGACAATCGTGTCGGTCACACGCGACTTGGTTTGCGGGAATAAAACTGAGGGTGCATTTGAGAATTAGATTTCTTTTCTTGTACATAAAATGCTGTTCCGGGGAGTGTATGTTATTTATATTTTAGAGCGTACAAGTTTAATTGGAATTTACGATGCCAGTTTAATTGAACAATTCATGTTAGTAATGGAGATTTAATGATTTATGTGATGTAGGCTTTGGAAAATGACGTTTACAGTAGCCGAGATATTTAATTGCATACACAACAATTTTTCTATGATAAAAAAAGAAAGGTTCCTTTCAATTAGAATCAAACCAGTAGCTGCCCCAGACGATTTTAAAAATTCAATGTCTGCTCGACGCGTTTAAATAATAATTTTCTTCATACTCTTTTCCTTTCTTTCTTTTACTGAATATCAATTTACTTGTATGGTACTTTTTGTTAAATTCTTTAGTGAAGGTAGTTGTTGACGAAAATTAGGATTCGTAAATAAAATTGAACGTGAGAGACATTTGATGTATTTAGTTTATATCGTAATATGTTAAACTGGTATAATCTGTTAAATGTGTTATACTTAATAAAAGTAGAAAATTCTGTGAAAGTACTACAATAGTATTGGTTAAACAATAACAGGTATGCATCAATACAATAATTAAAACCAACAAATGCAAAAGCGAAGAAAAAATTGATCAGAATTTTATTACAAAATATCATCAATGCCAAGTACAATTGTTATAAATATATTAAATCTTCACAGAGCAACAATTGATTATAAAAACATGTCTTTATTTTTACAACGAAACTCATGCTATCATTCCAACTAACAGACGACATTGTTCTATTATAAATTATTATATCAATTCATTATATGTATAAATAATATTTGTATATACTTTAACAGAGAAATATAAATAGGTGGTTTCAATAACGTTTAACGATTATCATTTATTATCATTTTGCTAGCAAAGTAAACTTAAGTTTGAAATATAGCGCAGTAAAATTTTTATTGTGAATAATCGTATGAAAGCAAGAAATTTTTCCTATCGAATCGCCGAAATTTTAACTTGTTAAACGGAACACGTTTTCGTGTCATCACGTTATTGAAAATTATAACAGACCTGGTACAATACCAGCGTGAAGTGTCCGATGTACGAATAATTCGAGCATATAATTGCCACCCAGCAAAGTATTCATCCGTAACTGTAAATTTACCAGCAAATTGTTGCGTCGACAGAGAATTTCTCTTGAAATATTCAGATGTCGTTCGTTAGCGACAATATTCTCCTTGTCGCGAGCTAATAGTTATTAATGTTAATTCCATCAGTCAATAGATATTTTAAAGAAATTGGAATATTCTTGAATGTATCGATATCTCTTTTTTCATGGGCTGTAATTTTTCCTGAAACAATTGATAATAAAGAAAGGTGTATGCGACCTTAAACAATTAAATTAAATTAAATTAAAGAATATTTTATTACATATATATTATACACCTATATTTTATTATAGAATGAAATTTGGAGAAAACAATTTGCCAGAAACCCGAAATGACAAGTAACTAATAGCTTTCGACTTTAAATCAAATCCTGAATTCTCTATGTAAATTTCAAAATAAAGTTCAAGATAGTAAACGTATACACTTTAATTGAATAATTTCTTTAATATGTGAATTGTTTTTGAGAAGCAAATTGTATGATTTCAAAATGGGGTTTATTAAAACGAAGATACTAAAATCTTCGAAGATAAAAATTATTTTCCTGAAGAACTGTAACGTGAAAGAGAGGAGAATAAAATATGGCAATATTTTCGATATAAATATGGCAAATTATTCGAGTTTCAGGCATTTCTTTTTGCATTTCAAAAAGGCATTCTCAGGCATTTCAATTTCTAATTTATTTCTTTATACTACTTTCCCGTTATCTACTCTCTGTAAGCAATTGTACTTGTATAATTCCCCAGATCATATTCAATAACACTCCCTTTAAAATTTCAGTCACCAAAAGAACGATTTTAGCCATTTGCTACTACCCAACCCTATCTGTTGACTCAATATTCTCATGAATAAGAATAGTAAGCTTCGTAATTACAATTGCATAATAAACATTCTATCACAAAGAACCCTTTTCCACAAGACACGAAATATATTCTACGTTTGTCGAAAACTGCTCGCGCGAATTTATCTTCTCACGCTCCGAAGGTCTTCACGTAATTTCTTTATCGTCGCCGTAATTTACAAAAATACTCACCCGAATTTCGATTGTCATTGTTGTCTTTCACGAAGATGAAATCGTCGAGAGAACAGAAGAGAGAAGAGAAATGTGTGTGGCGATAAGGTTAGGGGTTTCTATCGGCCTCCAGCAGTAACGACGGTTGTAGGCCGGCGGAAACTACTTGCTCTTGTCGCTAATGATCATCGCCTTGGAGGACGCCCTGCACGCTGTCTACTCGCAGCTTCTTTAAATATTTTAATGAACAATATTCGCGTAATTAACGATACCACCTCGCGCCATTATATATATTTTCATTATTGTCTGTAAGCTTGCTACATTGTTTCATTGTTCACTTTCTTTTTTTTATACAGCCTGGGGCAATAATGAACCAATCTCAGTCATTTTCAAGGAGAGCGTATTATTTATTTGTTATACGAAACGTATGAAAATGGAAATCTTTATTTGCGAGTCTCGTTTTACCTTTACATGTTCTCCGTAAGCTTTTTTATTTGATAGCAATTGACAGGCGCAAAACAGATTTAATAAATTTTGTTTCTGACAGCTGAAGAAGACCATACTTTAAATATTGGAAAATTTTCTGATGTAATTGCGAAGAAAAGATGGTGCTAAATATTTCGAAGAAGTGTTCTGGTAAAATGTAATGTACATTTCTGTTCAATTCGCTACTGTGTTCAATACCTAAAAATTAGAACTAAATGTCTTGTGATACAAAATTCACAAATGTTCTGATGTAGTAAAAATTCAAAATAGTATTCAAAATGTAGTAAAAATTTGTAAAAAAAATATAGAATACACTGTGTACGTGTTATTAAAATGACAAGGTATGTCAAGGTACTAGTGCCGATCAACTATACATTTGACACTAATCTAATACTGTTCTGTAACAAAGGAAAAAGCTTATCTTCAAATCTCTATGTCCAATTATAACGAAATCGTTACCGTTACATTACGTGCCCCTGGAAAACAAAATCCCCTAAGCTTCATTCTTTCCCATTATTTGAAACAGCAGAGTTGTTTCGGATTAATTGGGCTCTCATAAACGCTTATATTAAGTAACAATAAGATATAATATTAGTCAAACTTTTAATATGAATTGCCTTAGTTCATTATATGACTACAGAATGTTGTATTATTTCACTTTTACAAAATCACGCAAACAGCTGCAAATGAGGATGAAAAGTTTTTAGTCGAACACAATAATATAAAATACGCTAAAAATATTGAGATCTTCGTGGTATAAAATGCTATTCAATACGATATTAACATCGATATATTTAAACACATGTAAATAAATATATAAAATAATGTAGGATTGCGAAGCGCCCAACGCCCAGGTACAGGGCGTTTATGACTCGCTACCTGGGACACAGCTGGTCTGCAGGCGAGCAGTGATGGCCTGCAGAACCGTGTCCTTTGCTTCTTATATTTTAAGGACAATAATGAGAGAGAGAGAGAGAGAGAGAGAGAGAGAGAGAGAGAGAGAGAGACGAGTAAGACGAAGGACGAATGGATGTGCGAATGTATGAATGAAGACAGTGTAGTTGGAACAGCGTAGTAGTGTAGATCGAGCGAGAGTAGTTCCAACAGCGTAGTAGTGTAGATCGAGTAGCAGCGTAGACTAAAACCAGTATAGTATAGCGTAGTAAAAGATAGTGTAGAAGTCTTTTAATAAATATAACCGTTCCGCGTCCATCACATTACACTTACACTGGCTTGACTTTATTAAAACTTCCAATCCCACAATAATATGTTTAACCACACGTTCGTTCGCGAATATTAAAGCAACGAATAGTCACAAACAACGATTCAAATTCACAATTCCACGATACGTGCAGCTGTTACTTCACAAAAGATTTGCCAAGGAAATACACAAATCAATAAATATTCCTCTCCAAATACAATATAATCACGCCCCGGACATATACCACGCAACTACATATTTATTAATTTTATTTCGATCCGTATCAACGTTCCGAGCAATGGCCTGTAAATGCAGCCCAGCGTGTCGTTTAAAGCCCCCTGAGCGTAACAGAACCGGCTGTTTCGTGCCGATAGAGGGTATAAGTTTTTCTCGAATTGTGCAAATACGTACGTCGTACGGTACTATGATTTGCATAATGCGTAAACACGAGTGAGACGATTCAACGTTCGTGCGCACACGCGAGTAACGATGAAAACCGCCCCGTCGCATACTTTGCGTGGAAATGATTTAGCAAGATTTCGCCCACGCGGCGCACGAAACCGTAAAGTAGTTAAACGAAATACTGATAAACGCGCTTGACGATAACACAGCCGTCTGTCTCGTGTGAAAATAACATTGGGAGCCGCGTAATCTAGATTCATGAAACGCGGCTATCTTTTGACAGGTAGACACTTTCTAATTCGGACCGTTGCGTTTCACTGGCCGGCTCCCTGTGTTCTTTTTCTTTCGTCCGGCGGAATAAAGCTCCGTCACGACACGTTCGATGTTACGAGGACGTGGACCTCTTTCGTGGCCGAGCGATTCGTTTTCACCGAGAAAGGGAAGGCGGAAAAAATAATCGAAAACGCTTTGGAGAGGACCTTCGGAAAGAGATCGTGACGTGCTAGTGGCGGCTTTAGGGTTAGTAACACGCCCCGGGCTACGGCTATTCGTCTGTTATCAAACTTGGAAGGAACTTCTTCGCCACGGTAATAAACCACGTAACAGTGAAGTTATTTTATTGAGTTCAACATTAAGGAAAGCTATTTACGAGGATTCTGTGTTGATGTGGAGGATAATGTAATGTTTGTCTAACGTTTGTCTAATAAGTGGGGAAGAAGAAGTTTAATCTCGATTACTTGGAAACTTATTTTGAATAAACAGAGGTAGGATATTGTACAATCGATTGTCCGTTTCTATATGATAAGGCATGTACAGTCAGTCCCACTAATATTCGTAATTGACTGTAAATGAAAGACATTGGTTGGGACCGGGTGATGCCCGTAAGGATTTCCAATAAATTTTTTGCTATAAATATAAGAATTTTATCAGCATTGAGTAAATAATCAGAAGAATATATGAATTTTAACCTTCCTTTAAACACTTAATTTCAATTTTCTTGGACAGGCAACAAGAATACGAATACTTAGGGGACTAACTGTATGTGCATACTTCAACTTTCATATCTATGGTATTAGAAACGAAGTGTTAAAATTGTTAAGCTAATGAAAATAATGCTTCAGTGGAATCTTCATTGTCCAATCGCTCCACTATGTGAACATTATATCCACCGAAAAGGAAGTTTATTATTAGAACATTATATGTACTTGAACATACTTAACCACATAGTATTTATTTATTATTATTATCTTCTTCTACATATATATAGAACTAAATTTGTTAAGTTCGATATATGATTCAGTATAAAATTAACATTGTACGCCGTTCAAATGTATTTTACTTCTGTCGGAAAGTTGTGCGCGCATAGTAGTGAAAATTCAAAGCAAATATGTAATCTTAAAGTAATCTTAAAGTAATGAAGTATTATATGTATGTAGATAAGTATGATTTCTATACAAAGGTGAATATTTTAAAATTATTTCGATAGTTATGAAACTTGAATCAAATTGAATTATCCTATTAATTACTTTAAGTTTATCATTAGTTAAGCACTAATTATAAGTGTATGAAACTGAACGTACTACAGCTAATAACTAGGATGAAGATAAATGGTTTACCCTTTTTAAGGAGTGCCATCGGAACATCATTGCGTAACAATTTATTAACTTTTTTGTATTTCATAACATTATCCAGTAATCTGTCACGTTTTGCGTGCATAATTATATTTTCGGAGTTGCAGTTAGTTAGGTATATTTACTGTAATGAAATCGTCCAGAAATTTCTGTTAGTAAAGCGTAGATGTATTTATAACACACTCATTGCTTTACGAGTTTCGAAGAGGCAGTGCAGTTATATAGACTGTATACACTTTATGAATAAAGCTCGATGAATTATTACAGTATTACACGAATTATACCCAAGATAATAAACGGATTACAAGAAGGCAAATTCATTATGGGGTATACTGCTATTAAACCTGATCATTAACCTTGCTTATTAATTGCAGTTTAAGATTTAGCGTAATTTAATATTAAAGAATACATTTGATAGACACTTCCATAAACAAACTTTTCTTGTCTCTTCCTTGGCATGGCATTATTTATGTATAACAAGTGTTAAATTAGCTATCTATTTAAACACATATCTATTTAATCTATTTAATACATAATTTTACTGAAGGACGTATATAAATATTAATGAACACCATTGTGACATAATTATTTGAAGAAACACGAATGTATTTCTATTCGGCATTAAACATATAAAATGTTCCAAAGTGAACTCACTACCTGTTGTGTGTTAAAATAAATGTCAGGGGTGGTATCTCGTTTCTTGACATTACAAAATGTGTCCTTAACCCTTTCGGCGGTTACGAATTACAAATTTGACTAATATCGGAGGGTAACATGTATAACAACTTATATGTAGAGAACGTTTCCATAAATTCGTTCGTATTCGTATAATATACGTTCTTCGTAGCAAAGGGGTTAATCTTACGAGAATTTATTTTCTTGCCGTTACGCAAACAATGTTAAACTGATCGCGACAGAAACCGAACCGGGGGGGCTGGATTCACAGTTTCAACGCGCTTAATTCTTTCAACAAAGAGCTTTGGCAACACGAAAGGAAGCCAAACACCGATTGTAAATCTAAAGGACCCTAGCAGACATTCCAGAAACACGAGCTACATATTTTCCAGACTACAGCTGAGGACCTCGGGCTTTGTTGGGACGTCAACATTTGTTCGCATTATTTCCTTAACGTTTTATCCTCAACAATAGAAAGAAAGGAAACACCGTGTACAGTACATTTGAGTCAATATCAATTTTCTGCAATAAAAAATCGTGAAAGCAGCACTTTTTCTATAATTTTCAACGTTGCAGAAGTCGTCCTCGCGCAGCCCTATAATTTCGAAAGAAAATTCACGTTACATCACGACTTTATTACCGTACTTGGGAACCATTACGTGACAAGGAACTTCTTGGGATATCATTTCACGTAGAACGGCCGACTTTTCGAATCGATAAAGATTCGCGTGTCTTTCCAAAATAACTTCACAGCTGCACATGTCACTTCTGTACAATTTCAGGCGAAAATAGGCAAATCGTTCCACGTCTTGTACAGCGATTTTCTTGGCATGACAACCTCATTGCCTCAGACGTGCAGCATGAAATTTGTAAAAACGAAGTGCATATTTTTGGAAAATTCGTTGCTGAACTATTTTACTGACGAAAGTATGTAATATTTAGTGGTTTAATTATTGAATGCATCAGATTTAAATCCGCGTAACGATATTATGTATTTAAGCAACATTTACGAATCGGATAGATGAAAATCATTTTGATATTCAGGAAGAAAGGGGAATAAACGAGAAAATTCCTGTGATAGGGGGAAATTTGGCTTAGCATGATCATTTTTTATCTGTGAATGTTTGTTCTGTACTTTTGTGTGAAACTTGAGGAATGATGAGTTATCTTCGTTTCGGAATTTAACGAAAAATTATGGAGTTGAATAAATGAAATAGAAATAATTGATCACATCAGAGCAAAGTAACTATGTTTCAAATCTTGTTGATACGCATGCCGTTTTCAATATCCTTAAATTATTTATAAATTCAAACACCTAATTAAAAATAGTGTAAAACGGTAATTACTTGAATTTTTTAAACAAAACTTGTCGCTGTTTTAATTTTTCTTTCTCTATCATTATTTAGCAAGCAAGTGAGATATTTTAACTATACTTGAAAATGTTTTAAACATTTTCTACATGATTAGAATTTATTAGAATATCTGCCAATTCGTTTTGGTATTTTATATGCGTGATAAATATTAATTCAGCTCTTCAGTCCAGAAAATTTGCTCCTGAAGCTCTGTAACTTATGCAAATACATCTTTCGAAGAAAGAACCGTCAGTTGGTGTAAAATTTCCATGAGCAAAACTTTTCCTTCACATTTATTTTATCGTTCATTTTATCGTATGTTTATGCATATAATTTACCCTGTTGCATTACCTGTTATACTTTAGTATATGCGCGACATTAATAATAAAAGATTAAAAGCAATAAGAATACACAATAAGTGTTTCATCAGGTGAAAATGCACTTATTATAAATGTTATGTAGACTTACTTAAATCTTACTGATTCATTGTTACTTTATTTTTCTTCGAAACCCTGATTTTCTTATTACTCTAGTTAACTTAGATTTAACATCAGTTTCTGCAATGTCGGGTATAAATTAATACAATATCGGTCTGTGTTATCGATAGCAAATAGTAGTCCAGATTGTTTTATAATAAACACATTCCAAAACAGTGACACAAAATACGTAAAACATTTTCTTTTGAGTATTCAATACTTCATTCACCTGTCAACGCACAAAACAAGCAAATGAATTACTTGATATAGTCTTCGAGGTATTATTAATCACAAAATGTAATTATAAAATATTGTTCTTGCGATTAAAGTTTGGAATTTTGATGATTTTTATATTTTGCGATATTACTCACGAGATTGCGTTTCATTAATGTAATGCTGCACGAATATTAAATATTTGGAAAATCAATGTTTGCGTTTGCATGATGGCCCTTTGAATTGACCAAAACTGTATTAAAATTCTCCAGTATAGAATTCGACGTGCTTTTGGTTGAACGAATACCTTTGCGGGTGTTCAAAGTGCAAATTGCCATCACGAAATACAGCCTATCCAACAGAACAATGGAACTTAATAGGTCAAATTGATGAAATTTTGATCCAGATTTTGCAAAAAGCACCGACGCGTATTACTATGCAAAAATATCGCTTTAGAATCGTTGCAAAGATATCTACGTCAGCCTCAAGAATTACAAAGTATTTTAAATTTATTAAGGATGAAACAGACGATTGGGAATCAATCGTATTAAAATATTCGTGTATAATTGAAACAAGAAATGGTATATGTATATGTACATATCGTCTGTACATCTTCTCTATCAAATAATTCGATATTTCGGACAGAATTATATGCAAAATAAGAACAGAATAAAATTATATGAAGATATAAAAATCTTCTCAGCTTCAACTTTTTTCAAGATTGCAGTAATCAAGTGGTGACTTGGAAACACTGTTTTGATCTGAAATTGATCTTGGCCTCAAATATTAAATTTCATAAAACTGATGATGACTATGACTTGTGAAATGGTCTTTTACTTCAATAAAAGAAGAAACTCTAAATGCAAAGCATATACAAATGACTGTTACAATACAATTGTTAATAAAGCTATATGATAAAATGAAAGATAACTCGAGCAAAGTTCAATTGAAGGGACATACATACGTAATAGGGGTCAAGCAACATTTTTCCAAACATAATTTTAACGTATAAATGAATACATTTGAATATACAATAATGGATATATTTTTCAATAGTAATTATTGAACGTGTCATCAGTGCCAGATGTTTCCAGTTTGCAATACAAAGTTATTTAAAATGCACGTGAACACTTTTTCGTATAACATATCAATTGCATCGTACAAGAAATCAATATAACCCAAAATATCAATAAAAACTTGCTTATGTTATCTATTTATAGAAGTCGTAAGATTAAGACAAAATAAATCAAAGGACTAATTTTTGTTCCAGTCTCAATATGAATCTAAGGATAGCAAGGAATCACCACGTAAGAGCAGCAAGGATATCGAGCCTGAAAACGTGTCGTCCCCAGGACGAACCACAAAGATCGCAATCGATAGTGGCACGGAAGCGGCCACGGAATGGAATTCAAGGAATAGTTCCTTGAAAAAGCAAGAAAGCACGCCCGCCCGTGATACAAAATCTGTCCTGGAGAAAGTCGGCGAATTTCATAAGGTAACATCATTTTTTATTCTCCCTGCCTTTCGTGGGGAAAGGTCATCTTTTTATATTGTATGTATGTATGTATTGTAGGGTAGTATTAGATCGCTACGAAATTCCAGAAATAAAAGATTGAGCTTGGTTGATATACATATGTTCCAATTCTAGTGGCACAGAGCATGATTTCAGAAATTGTTTTCATTCCTCGGAAATGACAAATTAAATTAAATTCATTTCTTTGTTTGATTTTTGATGATTTTGTTATTTGTACTGTAATCAAGAAAAAGAAGTGGAATATATTTCGATTCGAATGAAACTCTTTTCCTTTGATTGATTTAAAAACTAACTTTTAAATATATTTAAGACAAATGTTACTGACATCGTAAACCTTACAAATTAACTGTTCATTATCAGGCACAGTTTTGTTGAAAATTTGAATTGCTTTAAACCTATACTACAAGGATCATGGTGTATGCATACAAATATTAAATATAAGGTATTTAAGGTATTAAATATACCCTCTTCCATCAAACTTTCGTTTACTTGCGTTCAGTTGAATATAATATTTATACTTGAAGCAGCCAAGTGTTATCGTTTATCGTAACTTTCATCCTGTTCATGAAAGGCGTGCCCTGGCATGAACCATCAGAACTTTTACGTTCGTTTTATTATTAAGTATATCGACCCTTCTGCTACAACATTTTTTCTTATTTACAAGCATTATGCTTGTAACAGAAAATAATACGGACAGACATCTATTTCGTGACGTTACTTATCGCAACACACGATCAGATAAATTGTGTCCCTGTAATACCATTTATTTCGCGTAGGTAAATTATACAATACACGCGGTAAACATGACTGATAATTCGTTGTTGACGAACATCGAAGAACAAGATCCTACGTATATGAATTTTTAAATGAAAGAGCTGAATGAGGGAATAAAATTGATTCAAATAGGGATCATTAGGCTCCATTTTTACAAATTGCAATGCTATCCCGATCCATTAAAAAAAAATCGAAAGCACGTTATTCTTGGGGAATATTTTGACGTGAAAATAGTAACATTATCGTTGAATGAAAACATGTCACAATATGGTAAAATTAATGCACCCTTAAACTTCTCATACACGTTTCCCCCTGCGTTTATATTTTATTTCCAAATATAATGGAACACGCTAAAACCTTGAAATTAAGTTTGTTTGTTCTACCCGTTCCACTTACTCAGGCATAATTAAATGCCCTGGGTGTTCTTATTTTTCTGAAGAAATTGCTCAAGTACAATTCAGAATAGAACGCCAGAAGAAACTTTATACAAAGTTTGGTTTTAAACGTTTTATTACAAAGTTCTCAGATAAAATTTAATATCTTGCGTGCGCTACAGTTGTGCAGGAGTTTTAAAAAGATCGCGTTCTTAAGATTGAGATGAAAACATTAGACTATCGTATTTACCAGGCTTGAGAGTACCTATGAATTACTCGTATAATGAAAAATTACATATTTGAAAACGTGCCAATACATTGCTAATTTATTGTCATTCATAAAGGAAATTAACACAGTTTTATATTTGTGTATGTATATTATAAGATTGCATGGAAGTTGTATGATAGACTGTACATATTATAATAATAATTAAAAAACATAGAGTTGATTAAATATTAGTTGCCATGCCCATTATTGCCAATTTCGAATCGATACTAAAAAATACAGTTGAAAAAATGAATAATCAATAGAGCACCAAAATATTTTGTATAATTTACAAAGTTCAGTAATAAATTTCAAAAGGTTGATTGTATTAATATAAACACTGTCGTAAAAGCAGGAAAAGAAACAATGTTTCTAACATACCAAAATAGGAAAATAACAAACCCAATGCATTGAAACCTTTTTAAATTATTCAGTCATTTGAAAAATCTGTGTACCTTTGGAAAAATATTTTACAATTCGTTTCGAGTATGTTCCAAGTCATTTCAAAGTACAATTGCATTTCTGAATATACATAATGTAAAATTAATATC
Source organism: Nomada fabriciana (assembly GCA_907165295.1). Taxonomy (NCBI): domain Eukaryota; kingdom Metazoa; phylum Arthropoda; class Insecta; order Hymenoptera; family Apidae; genus Nomada; species Nomada fabriciana. The sequence continues at coordinate 15,563,157 of OU015689.1, forward strand.
AAGCTAGCGAACCAAATTTATAACGGGTGCTTTCATCACAATAATAAACATTGACAAAAGGACATAAGACGCTATGGCATACTTCAGAAATAAAATAAGAACATTCATGCCGGTCGTATTATGAAAAGTATTAATAAACTACAGTACCGCCTTGATTAACCCTTTAAGTGTTTAGTCCGTACGTCGTACGCGCGGGTCCGTAAATGCGATGACACATAAAACACATATATTCATATTATTTATGTCAAACTGAGACAATTAACGTCTTCAAAAAAATAGAAGTTCTTTTTACCGCTTTTCGTAATTTTAATAAGCACTTAAAGTGTTAACAGCAGTCTCGATTATCCGTGCCATCGGATTTCCCACAGTTACAATTACAATCGTATTTCCATGTTTTAAAATTAGATACCAATGCCATTCTTGCTCGTACTGTACAAAAGGTCTTTATTCATTTCTTCTCGTAGCTCAATTTATCCAGCTTGTCTCTCCCCCGATAAACCTTATTAGTCAAGGCCCCACGACATTAATATCACCGTATATTAGACTGGCATAATACATAAACGAAGTAGCTGGCAATATTTCTTTATTCACAAATATACATTTTTTAACTCAAACGCCATTAAATTTTTCAAACTGGCCAACGACTGCTCAATTCCTAAAACAATGGGCAAACATTGTTGGCAAACAGTGAAGTAATATCGGTAGTGGAACCTACACACTTTTTCGCCCCCTTTCGTTTCTAAAATCGCATAAGAATGGGCAAAGACCTTCGAAACAACCTGGTACCATTTGCAGTTGGCTCTAGAGGCTATTTACAATTCATGTACGACGATAGTATGACGACGGCACGTGCAAATATTCATGAAGCTATCGTATTTCTATGTAGCATCGACATGCTCGAGGAAGGGACGCGACAACTGGTTCACTCCATCGTACCCTGAGCATCCATACAACCGCAATCGAGCAAACCTACATGGTCGAAGAATGTGACGAGAACGACTATCACCTCGATCTCGATTCCTACAAGCCAGTACAGCCAATCACAATCGACCATGGGGTTGCATTATTTCCTGTTGCTGCGCCGCACTGTGGAATGGATTTGCATCTCCTGCAGGTAAATATGCGATTTACGTATGTGGCACTTTGGGGAGAGATTGCTGGAGATTCGAGGACGATGCGCCCTTTGCGATACTCGTTTTCGTTTTGTATTTTTCCTTCTTGCACCCTTTCATTTCATTGTGCAACTTTTTTGCACGGTTTCCCGGATCATTGATCGACGTAACGATGAGAAAATTTTGTAGATACAAATTCAAATGCGTGGTATGTATTCGCATTTTGTTTGGGGAATGCAATTATTTTGGTTGATAGGTTAGCATACGTGTATCTCTGTATTGTGCTCTGTAAATGGTGGCGTGATCGTTTTAAATGCGATGATTAGAAGAGGCTGAATTATATTGGGAAAATTTTAATTAATTCCAGTATTGGACGTGCAATAAATTGGTAATAGTAAATTACGGTAAATAATAATACTAAATAAAAATACCGACTAAAGTACTGCAGAGATAATAAAATAAAAATTAAGAATATTAAGTATTTTATAGGACCAAAGTGCATTGTTAATATATTATTATAATACTATAATGTAAGCATTTGCTTCAAATACAATACTTTATAACAGGGCTCGGAATTAAGTGAACTTTCGGGCCGATTTTCAGAGGCAACGCCCCCTTTCTCCGGCCGCACGTCTTGGCCCCCGCGATCGCCCTGCAGCTCGGGGGTTCTCAGGCTCGTAACCGCGCGGGTCACATTAGGGCGACACTCGTATCAATAGGATTCCACATGGTCCCATATTCCATATCCTGCGGTTCATATGCTACGCGCCTGAAGATCTTCGAGCCGATTGGTGATCGCGGGGCCCAGACGCGCGGTGGGAGAAAGGGGGTGTTGCCTCTGAAAATCGGCCCGAAAGTTCACTTAATTCCGAGCCCTGCTTTATAATATGTAATAAAGATGTATGCAATACATTGCAATACCCAGTTTGGTAAGATGTATCAGACAGATCATTATAATACCAAGTAGTACAAAATAAAATAACATTGCGCTATATTTATAAACAAATGTACCTATGATAAGAATTAGGATGCATGATAAAAATTCTATCTATTCAAATTTTTTCGACGCTGAGTAGTAGCTTGAAAAAGCAATAATATTCAGTATACGTAATTTCAAAGAGTTGTGAACCCTTTTACATGCACGGTATGACCTATTAATACATGTACGTAAATGAAAAATATTAATCTGATGCTTGGTGTAGCAAGTGGGGCGATTCATATTAAGCATTTAAATGCAATGAATTTTGTGGCACGCATCGGAGTTACCTGCTCAAGCTTATAAGTCTCATTTATGACCCTTTTTATTAATTATAACTCTTGCGTAGTGCGACAGAAAAAATTGGCAAGATAATTTGAAATTATTATTAAATTTGATCACACATTAAACAGTTAAACATTAAACTCTATTCATATCTTTAATACAACTGAATCAACTATAGTAGGAACAGTAGTAAATCGATTCTTACATGCTTTAATATGCGCGCACTAAATACACTAAATGACTACAAAACGCTATAGAAATTACATAGAGGTGTTATATTTGAGAACATATTACCGTGCTTAATTTTTTTTACATATTCAACAGAATACAAGTAAACTTTAGCAAGTTGTACACTCTATCTACTATAATGTCACATTTAATTAATTCCATTAAAATTGCACATAAATAACAATTATCTACCTATTATATCATATAGGAATTTTCGTTATTGAGCGGTGACACAAAGCTTTCAATCGAAGTACATTTTACCACACGATACCTTCAATTTAAACGATCACGTATTCTAAGTTCCAGCTATTTATTCGTCCCACATCGAGTGTACGTTTACATGGATACATGGTACGAACCTTGAAAAGGAGCGCACACAAAGGCACGACCTTACCCTCGGATGATTTCGAAATATTAATATCCCAGCGTCCAGCTACTTTCGCAATTGCTGGACCTGGTACAGCGTTAAGATAAAAGACGTGGTCAGTGCAGTTTTCCTGTGCTTCAAAAAGATTTCAAAGGGACTGAGTTTACCGCACTATCTTAGGTATTTTTCGGAGAAATTCGCGAAGTGAGGGAAAAAGAAAGAAAAGGAGAGTGAGAGAGAGTCAGAGATCAAAAGGGAAGGGAGGAAAGCAGCTGGATATGAAAAGGATTGAAGCTGGAAAGACGTCGAGGGAAGAAGTTAGGAAGCAAAAACCGGGTCACGCCTTCGAAGGGGACCCCCTTTTCATTAATTACTTCCTCATAAAAATTTCGAAGACAAAGAATCGAACTTTCGAAGACACGCGACACTGAAAAACTGGCGAACATCGAAATGAAAGTTTCGAGATTTTTGAAAACGCTCTCCGATGTTTCAGTACTTTTAATGCACTATCCTTTGTTGCAACAAAGAAATTCTTTTAAAATAACTTTTTCGTTTATTAGAAAATTCGATTTTATAATTAATCAACCCTTTCGTATAATCAGTTTCACTGATTGTGAGTTACCTTAACCGTGAGTTATTTATGTAAATATGGTTACCTTAACCATATTTACATTTTGAATTAAATAAAATTATATCCATTAATTAACAATATATCGTCTAATAAATTTTATTGGGAGCAAACAATGTTTATGGTAACGTATACATACATTTCTACATAATATTCGATTTGATTTATTTATGAAGGAAATTAATCAGAGACGAGAGATAGCTCTTTGTACTGTATCAAAGAAATACAAATTCCATGTAACATTATTATTTTGCGAAATCAACCGTGTGTGTTTCAAAATATTTAACATTCTAATAGAACAAAGAAAATGGTAGTTTCTTATCCTCGGAATAGCCATTTAAAAACCTTTCTTTATATAACCGTTTCTTCACTGCTATTTTTGGAACTTCGTTAATCTATACCTCGAAAGCCAACGCTTTAACACCTTGAAAACAAGTTTCTGATTCGCATCAACAATATTCAAAACTAACTTATATTTGCATGCATAAATTTGTATCAAGGATATTAATTGAAAAAGTATGCGAGTTCCGATAAAAAAATCCCACTAAACATCAGTTATTCTTACTCGCGATTATAATCCTTCTAACTTCGCCAATTCTATTTCTTCTCCAATGTAACACACTGGTCGTCGCTAAATCTGTTCAGGACTTAAACTCTCGATAAATCTTCGAAAGTGTTTCATTCGTACGGCCATGCAACAGTTTATAAATTAGGCGTGCAATTGCAAAATTGCACCGTTGACTCTTTAACGAAGTAAATTTATCTCTGCTCCGTCTCGAAACGAATCAAAGTTTCAGCCGTGAAAATGGATTGTACGTGCACAATAAACGATCCTCCGTGTGATCGACATCGTCAAGTATCCGTCGTTCAATTTCGACCGAATTTCATCGAATCGTCTATTAACCAGACCGTGATTCAAAGAAGATAAATAATTTCAGTTAAATGCTCGTATCTTACGTACGCTTTTATAAATGTCCAGGCAGGCTGCACTTTTGGGCCGACAGCATAAACGGTGTCCTAAGTGCATTAGAAGTTCCATCGGGGTTATAAACACGGCCACGGTGCGCGGTGCTTTTGCCGCGAGCCTCGCCGCACTGCAATTCGGTGCACCGCAAACTGCATGGATGCTACTTTAACCCTTTTCACAGAACTTGTAATTGCGCCACAATTAAGTAATTTCGAATCGCGCGGACCGTGCATCGTGTACAATCAAAGAAAATAGAGTTTGCGTGAAAACTTTCGTTTAAACATGTAACCCTTTCGCTACGGTGAACGCGTACAGGGTGATCCATGATACGTGATCAAATCAGATTATTCGGTTATTGGTTGGTTGACCGAAAATTGATTTATCTGGAGCGACATGCCTAGTCTTTTTTCGAAGTTTGCAAAATCACGTACAGTTTGTTATGTAAAAAATGTATTATAATCGTCGTGAAACCCTAATTAAGAGATTTTAGACGTGGTATAGGAATTTTCCATCGATCCACTGATAGAATAATCTGAACTGTTTACGTTTCGTGGTTCACCCTGTATATTGGCCTTCAGGTATTCAGCTGCTGTTCGGTGAATATTTATAGATATAAACATTCTTTGCAACCATATATATTATTACTGGAATTATTTATATAAATTAGTTTGTAAATGGGTATACGTATAGCTCTTCGATATTAATAAAATCTGTTCCGTTTTATGCACCGACGACTTTTTCATTTTTGATGGCATCGAAGCGAAAGGGTTAATTGAAATTCCTGGAACACTATAGGTATAATATTCTGAGATAACATATTGCTGGAATATAATAGTGCGGGGTACGTTAATAAATGAAAAAAGAATATCGTAATTTATAATTTAGAGCAGTTTGACCTGATTTCCGTGGATGTGTTAAAATGCTCTTAATAGCTAGAGATTATGGAGGAATTTCCACAACAATCGTCCGTGCTTTCATAATATTTTCCTTGCTGAAATGGAAGGTCTAATGCATTTTCAATGGGTAATTTACATACTATCCTTTTCAATTTTGTTTCTTTATAAAGCCCTGCCAATAAGGGTAAAGCAATAGCAATTACCATTTATTAATGTTGTATGTAAAAACTGAAACATTAATGACCGTGAAAGTTGGTAAAGTATAATTATTTTCAGTTGTGTAATTGTTCTTTCATAGACTTATGAGAGGTGTTTTACACTTCCCAACAATTCTGTATTGGAAGGTGTTTAAAAAATGCGAAATGAATGGAATTTTTATTGAATACCTTTCTGGTAGCTTGCCTAAAATATTTGTTTCTGAAAGTACTTCTGTACTGGTAAGAGAAATGCGGTTTTTGAAAAATAATAAAAATTGTATTATGCACAAATATTAGGAGCACCTATAAAACTACATGGAATTCAGAATTTCATAATCTCTGCCAAAATCAATATCCAACAATTATGAAGTATATGTCTAGTTTGTAAATTGTTTAAATATATACCTATTAAATATTGAATAATGTTTGAAGAATGTTCCTTCACCCAAAGCCTTTGAAATCGAAATTGCTATATTTACAAGACTATTATATAATATTATATTATAAACAAAATTAAATAGTACTGTAATTAAATCTTCAACTAAAAAATTAACTGTATAATTTTTAAACTTATTTCCCATTTCTGACCATTATTCCATTTTGCATCAACTAGCAAGGAAGATTCGGCAACCCAGAATTGCTTACGCAGTTTTGTAAACGCTATAAAGCGATGCAAGTTTTGTTCATGCTTTTTTTAAAATATCTTTCAACGTTCCTGAGATATTTCACGCAAAAAAACATTCTGAATTTTTGTCCAGGGCTGATTTCACCCCTTAAAACCGAATCATGGCACGAACGGAAAATAGGGTTGTATTGCGGATGACATACTTTACTTGTATGCAAAGTTTCATACGCTTCTGAATCTCCGGGTTGCCTAACCTTCCTTGTAAGTTTACAATTTTCTTTCTATTATTTATTATAATCAGATTCCTACAATATTAACTTCTTGTATTTATCTAACAAAGCACGACGAATATCGAAAGTCGACTAACTCGATTCAATAAAAATATTCGCGGGTATTCTATCAGACGAACTTTAATGAAATGCAAAACCAGAGTATAGCAATACGAATGTATTTTCCTGCTAATGCATACAGTAAAAGTTTTGCTTTGCGGGACAGGGCTCCGATGTTCTTCGATTTAAACTTACAATTAGATATCGAGCTCTGTCTCTCGTTACAACTGTGTCGTGAAATATAGACAGAAGGTTAAACAAAAAAAAAAACAACTTAGAACGTTTTTATGCAAATGCTCGTTTAATCCTCAACAAGCTCGTTTCAATCTCAGCTGCTCAAAGGCACACTTTTTGTTAAAGGACTGGGTTGAAGTCCTGCCTAACAAACAGGCTGCGCATTTGCAAACGCGCATATAAGACGACAGAAGTTTCGAAGCATGTACTTCATGAATAAAAGGATACAATTAACATAATGCACGCCTTGCAGTGCCCTTTTTATATTTTATATTACAAAGGACAATATTATGTAGTCGATGTCTCTAAGTGTGTGCTTGGACTTTATGGAATTTCTCAATGCATTGGTAGATTTTTTTTCGGTATCGATGTCAATCCATTTAACGATAATTTGTTATTCATATAGAAATATTACAAAGTAAATGTTTATAAAGAAGATTAACGATTCACCGCGATAAAATTTAATTATTTCCAATAAAATTAATACACGTTTTCTCTTGTCGATTAATTTCTTACTATTTATTTTTCATTTGCAATTTGTTTCGTTGTACATGGTTACATTGCAACCATATTATTACGATTACTGCGATGTACTCGATCAGTCATTCAAATATCGTTTCACAGTTCGATAATCATTTAAACAAATAGTGCCAAAATATCTCTGCATTTATATACATATGCATATAAACTTGACATTTGTAATATAAATTTATAATATATAAATCTAGCTAGCCCAGTTTTTTAAGCAATGCGATGTGAACATATCATAATAATCTGGATCTGTATTTGTTTTTCCACGGAATAGGGTATAAATCATAAAAAGTATTGTTAGATTTATTTTCATGAACTGCTGCATGCATTTTATTGCAACATCCTACTCCCCTTTCTTTGGATTACTTTTCAAGCAGTATAGAATGCGATTGTAAAAAATATAGGAACAGTACCCTGTATATTATTCTTAGTGTGCATATAAAACGTGACGCTTCTTTTTATGGAAGATCGTAAAAGGGAATGCGTGAAAGGGATAAGAATGCAAAAGCATTGTACGGAGAACGTACTTTATGTATCCGAATGTTGTAACTAACAATACCAGAAACACATGTAGGGATTATGTGCTATACATATTTGAGAGGATCTGAAACGAGGTGGATTTAAAATGCAGATTACACGTTCAAATAAAGAAATACTACTTTTCCGTTCCGCAGACTTCGTTCTATCTGTTGCTTTCAATATTTGCTTAGTTTGCAAGGTAAAAAGTGCGAGATGTTACAGAAAATTTCATTGCAAATTCAGTGTAATGCAGCTAGATGTTCATCCAGTGGTATTAAATAATATGTAATTAAAGAATAAAAAACAAGGGGAGTTTTATTAACCTTAAAAATTTTCCGCAGACTCAAAATAAATGAGATATATGTTCGTTCCATTAGCATTTCATATTTTTGTATTATTAAGCATTATGTGCATAAATGTCTGTTACAAATAATTCAATGAAAATTTCAAGCATTGGAGAATGACATCCATATACATTAATTTATTAATTATTGATTTATATAAAATTGTGGTCTCTTATTTTCGTATAGTAGTTCCTCGATTATTCGAACATAAGTTATTCGAAATGGAAAAACGGTAAAAAGTTAAACTGAAAGGTACGAGTGACGAAGAAATATACAGATCGAATAGAAAAAGGAAAAGCAATCCCATGAATTCACAAATTAGAAGCGAATTCTGGCGCACACCAGAGTCAACTGTTTAACATTCCCATTAACTTTCAGAATTCGTAACAGGTAAAACCCATCACGAGTCACATTCGTATTTAATATACTCGAATGATATCCAATAAGCCACCCTCGTAGTTTTAACAAAATCAAGTTCACACCCCAAAATGTTTAAAAAAAAGTGCACCATAAAACGACACAAATTGAATCGCGGTCACTGGAAGAAAAACAACAATAAACTATTCCCCATACGAAATTTAACTGCAACACGAATCGCACAAAATCTTCTCGCATCGTCCCACGGGCAATCAGTTCGCGAAATGGAACGAGAATCCATCACAGCTGAAAGAAATTACTCGCGCCAAAATCTGCGTTGCCCGAAACCGTGTCCGTAATGTAACAATTTTTGCGACAGGTGTTGCATCACGGCACAACGTTGGTGCACTGGGACTGCGAAGGAGGTACTACAAGGACGGCCTTGGTATTCGCTCGAGTGGATCGTGCTTGCGGCACTTTCGTCTGGGAGAAACCTCCCTGGAGCCCGTTAAAAACTGCTCAACTCGGCGGCACTTGCTCCACAGAGTTCTCATTAACTGCCAATCCAGAGGACACCGTGCCAGCCGGTTTATTAGGACGATATGCCACGCAACAGACGGACTGCGCTTCCGTGACGTTGGAAGAGGGTTTCCTAGACCTCAGCTCCGTCAAGGAGGTGATGATCGGCTGTTGCGATCGCGACAGAGACGCCGACCTGAGAAGCATCTGCAAGAGGTACGGCCTGCCCGGCTCTGACTCGTGCATCGGCCTCATGTACGGCTCCAGTCTGCCGGACAATCGACTGATCTTTCTCCTTTGCCCTCCTGCCCTGAGCAAGTAAGTAGTACGATCGATAATTTCGCCCGTTCTGCATTAACAGAGTATTCTTCCCGCGTCTCAATGCGCTATTACGGGCCGCTTGTTTACAAACGAGCTGGTTCTTCTGGTGAAAATAATTCGATGCGATTCGCTTTGCGGTGCAATCAGGGACACACGGCGTCGGGAAATATTTAATATTGGCGTGCGCCTTGAAGACGAAGTTTTGGTGTAAGATATTTCGTTGTCGTTTGGTTTTGTTTTTGGTGGGCTTCTGTTATGAAATGAGCGCGGTTTCGCTTTAACATCGGGCGACTCTGTATAATTATTGACAAAATTCTTGTTTGCGAAATCGTGGTACAACCGGCAGGGGGTAATTCCTCGCATAAGACTGGGACGAAAATATGGAACAAAGTTGTTTCATATGGGGCGTCATTTTCGAGGAAATTAACTTTGACAGTTCGTTTAAAGGCATGTAACATAGAAATGATTTTTACTCGCTTCTCTGAACGGTAAACTAAACGAAGTTAAATTAATAGTTTTTACTTCGCAAATGATTATGTACTTCTTTGGTTTGACATATCGTATTGTTATGAAATGTTAGCTTTTCTTTCCATTGACTCACTTTCCAATTGTTGGCTAAAAATGATGGAGCAATTAATATTTTGCATAACACATTTGACATAAAAGACTGAAATAATATATTGAATAATCTTTAAAATGTGGAGCGCATACACTATGAAATTTGTATATCACTTGAATATATTATCTATGGCGTATTTTAAAGGGATATGTTGTTTAATAAAGTATTCGTCCTAAATCTACGTCTTAATCTATTAATTAGAATTTCACTCACCTATTGTATAATTGGACAATTATTTGTTTTCAATGTAGTTACCTCTACATACTTGTCGTCAAATATTGAATTGGAATTATATTATGGTATAGACGCTCGTCTTTAGTCGCAGTTCAGACGCCACGTATCGAGCTCTACGGAATATGAATATAATATCGAATGCAAATCAAAAGTAATTTAAACACCATAGTAGAAAAACGCTAATAAAAAATATCGTCCTTTGCATAAAAAACTAATTCCATGCATTGATCGATTCCCTTGATATACATAGTTCCAATTAATTGAAACTAGTTATTTCGTTTAGAAATTGAAGGAAATTCTCTAACGCCAAATGATTAAGAAATAGTTTGTTTTAGAATTTGAAAATGCAATTATCATTAAATTCCTTGAAATAAAGTTTAATCGAAACTACAGTACAGTTTAAATATAAATGTTTAAAATAAATTTGTTCTTAAAGGATTGCAATATTCATTTCGAACAGTTGACTTATCGAAACCATGCTGATTTAATGGGCTTCTGCTTCCATTGGTTTACATAATTAACGTTCGGGTATTGCAGATCTCAATTTCCAGATAGCAATGACTGAACTGACAATTTGGTTAATGAAACTGATTTCACTAATGCAATGCCATTTCAAAGGCACATAAACATTTATCATGTATAATAACATTTATTTAACATGAAATATAAAATTATAATTGGATATCCATTTGATATGTCTGTCAGAACATGAATTATATCGTACCAATTTTCAGTTACTTAAACGTACAGAATCTAGATGATAAGTAAAATGTGGAATAATTAAACGAAGCAGGAATAAATAATAATATAAGAATATTTTAAGAATTTACATATAAATACTTGAATATTTAATTTTTAAAATTGTTAGAGCTATGGATTTTTATAATTTATTTGAACAATGAACAATGTGCTTCTCTAACCGCTGCAATCCTTTTTAACAAACGACGATCGACAGACATACCACAATCGATTCGAACGAGGAGAGACATATACATACATACATGGGCCGCCAGCGACCGAAAAACGCAACGCCTCTCACACACGCGCGCGAATCGCAAACACATATCTCCAACCAACATTACAATGTTTTAAGACCAACAATAATCTATTGTGCAATGGTATTTAAACATTCCCATAGAGACCTAATTAAAAAAGTTAAAAAGAAAATTAGAGTTGGGTGGAATGCATAATGGATTAGCTCCCCGCAAATAAACTATAAACTAAACAAATTTTGTATTACATAAAATTTGTAGTAAAAATATAGGATGTGAGTGGTTATTATTTCAGGATCAGTAATATGATCATAAATAACTTAGTATTTAGAGGGAATAATTAAGAGATTTTTCCATTTACTAAGTTTTAATATATTATATTTTCATCAACGTACTACTATTTTGCCAAGAGGACTTTCAAAGTAAACTTCTACTTCCAGTCACAGATCACATTAAAATGCAATTTAAAAATGATTATGCACTATAAATAATAAACAATAAAAGCGTCTAATTAATCTTCTGGAAAAACTGCAAATTTTTGTATAAAATAGAAAAAGAATATCAATAAAGTTACCGGAATGAAAAAATATTATAACGTCGCTGAAGAGTATTGTAAATTGATGGTTAATTACACAGAAATGAACGTTTTGAAAAATTTAACTACTAGACAAATTCTTGTACAGCTTTAAATTCTGATATGACTTTTGAACGTCACACTGTCAAATATTAGTTAATTACTATTAAAAAAACAAATCCCTTCATTTCATTTGTAACACAAAACAAAGCAAGAAAGTTTATATGTCTTAACAATTCATTAGAAGCACATGCAACATTTATTTTCAAATACAAACACCATTAAAATGTATAATATTACATTTCACAAAGGCTTACATTCACAGCAAGCTACAGGAAACGATTGGACAGCGCTAGATTAACAAAACGTTCCACCCGTTTTTCATTGGGAATATACTGTTACGACAAGCCTTTATTCAACAGAACTGCAGCGTTTCCAGCAGAGAATAACGATTTTAACGAATCTCGTTCAGATGATGAATATGGCAAAGAATATTTTGAAAATGAAAACTTTATTTCATGAAGACTTCGTCTATTTTAACATAATTAGTAGATGTGTATGTATTCTACAGGGTGTCTCTGAACTCAGGGAACATCAAGAAATGGGGGGTTGCTGGGGTGATTCTGAACAACCTTTTCGTACTTTTTTCCAACCCCCCCATTTTCCGATGTTCCCTGAGTTCTGAGCCACCCTGTATATGTATACATCTGCATTTCATATGCATATTCTCGGGCATCAGTAATTTCCATATGAACAACTTCGTACGTTATAATACTAATTGATTAGACAATTGCATCAACTTCAAAAGTTATAACACAATTTCAATAAATCAGCTATTGAAAAATACGTGTGCCAATGAATAATCTACTATTTCTTTGCCAGTTACGTTTATTATTTAGTACCAACACGTTTTCAAGCAATTCATTCTCTATAATAATCGACGTCACTTTCTTTTTTTACATTTTCCTATCCCTCTAGCAAGCTGCAGATTTCATCTACTGTGGCGAAATTGATTTTTCTTTGCGATAAAGTGATTATGTGGTATACATCCGACAATTGATTGCGTGGCAATAGTAGGGATAAAAGACAATTTATTTCAATTTGCCTAGGTTGTTCTAAATCACTCGGAATATCCATTGGACATAGCAGCATAATAGCATCAGTCAATTCTATGAATAATTTGCGTTTTCTGTGGTAAATGTTTAAAAAATACTGTATAACAAAAGCGGACGGTAAAACAATCAATACTTCTATTAAATGAATAGTAACACTTGCAACATTCCAGACAAATAGTAAAAGACATGTATTGTTGCGTCCATGTAATCTTTTCGACACGAACCCTCATATGTCAACTTAATTTTTGCATGTATGCTTGTAATGAAGAAAAAAAACTTTGTGAATGGAATATTGAATATCCCACATCTTTTATTATGCAAAATACGATATCAAGTAATGTTTAGGATGGAAGAAAGTTCCTCGAAAATATATCCATCACACTATGTACAAAATTAAGGATAGTCTCCCCTTTTGACCATCTGGGATTTCAATTACAGCCTACTTCCACTTGGATGCAATGGAACATTCAGGATAAAAATTCGAAAAACTGTTTCGTCATTATATTTAATCATGTCTGGGAATAACAGCCTGTAACACTTTCTATGACTCACCCAGTATACTTGGATTGGAGAACAAAAGTATTCGTCCAGTAAAAATATGAAAATAACGCAAACTATGCTTTCTACATTATTAACTATACATTCAAATATACATACACAGACATTAACAATAACAAATACCTGGGCACAAGAATTGATCAAATACTTTGGCAATTTATAATAATTTGTTATCTCACTCTATGTATTCTGGAAATAAGTAGAATGAGTACGAAAGCAAAATACTTTTTATCCAATATATTTCGTTACAAAAAGTTCTATAGTAAATTGCGAAACATCCTCGTTATTCAAGTTTTTTTAAGCAGGGGTAGTAGTTAATGCTACGGAAAGGGTAGTATAATAGATGTGCGGTAGAAGGCTGAGGTGGCGAGAGACTTTTCGTTATGGATTTCTAAATGTAGGAACCGTGAAAAAAAAAGAAGGAAACTCAGGCTACAGGATTTGTACCCTCGATCCTTGGATTTACACGCACTGGCCAACCACGCTTCGTCACACCCTCATCCCCGCATTCCCTCGTTTTCGTGCTCTTTTTTGTTAACATGGAAACCTTGATCCCATACTAATGATTTATGATAGGGTTCGCGGCTCGTTTTGACAGTTACCAATATAAACCATCCCCTTCGAACGTTTCTAAAAACTGTCTTTCCAAGTTATTCGTTCGATCCTTTTTACAACTTAGGGTAAATGAATGGTAATCATTATTTTTATAGATGAATTGTTTTAAAATACATTGCCAACAAATACAAGTTTTTATTTCGCATGCATTATTCCTGTCATCTCTAATATAATGCTATTCATGGATGCCAGTGTATCAGTATCAACCCATATCTAAAACTGAAAACTTACTATGTCATATTTTTCTTTCTCAAGTAACTCGAGTGCGTGTATCATACTTAAATACTCAAATATCCGTGTACTAAAAATTGTACAAAGTAAAACATACTTATTAAAACACCTGTCCACGTGTATTGAAATCAGAATGGAAACCCCTGATATCCGTGTACACGTATAGTGAAAACGGGAACAATTACCTGTATCTTAAGAACACGCGAACATAAATAAAAAAGACTTGGTCGTAACAGTATAGTTCCACAAAAATTAGGTAATACATTTTGTTAATCTAATGCTCTTCAGTATTTCTTTATAACCTGGTATGCATATAGGCTTTTATCAAAATTACTGCAAATTTTACTACAGTATGTAGTTGAAAAAATATATGAAATATAGATCTAATGAAGCAGAGATTTGATATTAAACTAAGTGTCTTGCAAGTTACCTATCTCTTCTATATAGATTGAATATCGGAATCTTTAATAGTAATAATAATAATAATAATAATTAGTCAGAATAGACATGTTTATATAATGTTTTATAAGATGATGAATTAATTGTTTGTGGTATCGGTGGTTTCAGAATTTGGTATATGGGACTTTGCTGGATACTACGAGGCCTGAAACGGCAGCAACAATTAACGGATCGTAGGTCGCGATGGTTAAAAGAGAAATATCTGCAACTTTACTTCGAAGAAGGCTGCCTCGAACCGATGACAGCCGATGCTATAAGATCGTTTGGCGGTCGCGATTGGTCCATGACTGAAAGTATCGGAACCCTTTCGCCAACAAGTGCCAGTACCCTTCGCAAACGAAATGTTAAAGGGAAGAAAACGAAATCCATTGGCAATATTCATGCATTAACAAAGGTTCGTGTAATTCATAAATTCATTTACCAATGTGTATTTTACTTCTTTACTTGCAGATCTTAAATGACAATTCTTGTTCTATTGAAATATCAATTTCTAAATTCGTAACTTTCGTATAAAAACGGGCACGAATTATTAAAAATAATTATACCAAATATCGACAATGTTTAATTCTGAATTAATAATAAAATGTCACAATAATACAGATCTCAAAATTAGTTGTTACTAAATTACACTTTCAGTAAAATTATTGTAGAAGTTATTTTCATTATTCTGCTAATGCAAAATGTTAAATTAAACTTAACTTCCATTAATTCCTTCACACATACAATACAATTTAATTCAAGATAGATCAAGTAATTTCACACTATGTTATATATTATTCATTTGATGCCACAGAAAACTTAAACATAATAACTTCAAGTAGTATGTATTGCTGATGTTATTGCAGCTGGAACTAAACTAAGGATATTATTGTTTAAAACAGGATTTGAGCCTAAAACAGTACGACTCTTCGTCCTCGGACGTTGGTTTGACAGCGACCCCTCTTCGGCATATTACGGGTAGCAGAGAATCCTTGACGAGAATCATACCAGCATCCCCACGATCTAGCAGAGATCGAGTTCCCGCACGAAGTCCTCCAGGATCTGCTGAACGAATTATTAGCTCCAACTTGGCTTATTCTAGTTTTCAGAGGTAGGGATTCTCATTATTTTCAATCTCGAAAGAAACACGACAAAAGGGAAGCAACGACTACCAAGCAGAATAATTATAGAATGCTTGGAAGTCGTTAAATATTCCGATACCGATAACTAATTGCAGTATTGTTTGAAATGTACAATGTGCATTAAACATTAGTAAACTGACAATTATATTATATTCATTTATTTGCGTTATTTTGAGAAATATCAATACTACAAAATTATATTAGTTTATCAGTGATATTTCAAAAAATATTTTCTTTGGTAATATGTATCCAACGAAATTCATATTTTGTATTTTATAATATATCAGCTTTTGTTCTTTTAATTGATTCATTTTTTCCAATATGTACTTTTACATGCAACATTTAAAATGACACAATACACTTTGGCATCAATGGCAACGGTTAAGTTCTAGTTACAACAGTTAAGTACCATACGTACTTAACAGAACGTTATTCATACAGCCTATTGTGCGTCACCAGAGACAAGGATAAGAACGGGTCTGGGATCTCAGGTGGGCTGGAAGCACCTTGGCAAGTTAAAGCACGCACCACCTCTATAATGTACGAAACCCAGTTGAACTTCGTCGAGTTCGTCGCGCTGTTCCGCTCGTTTAGCCTGAGAGCAAGGAAGGATTTGCGCGATCTATTCGGCCAACTGGCGATCACCTGTCGTAGCCAAAGCGACGGTTCTTTGAGAGACTTCAACATGCGGCCACCTGTGCTGAGGCAAACCAGTGATGCAACCCCTCAACGAATTGGTCAGTTTGAAATACCAAATATCTTTAGTTATGCATAGGGGAAAGGCGGGTTTAAATTACACGCATCACAATAGTAATATGTGTAAACTTGGCACATCAATATTTGTATATTGTTTATGCGACCAATCTTTGCATTTATTGTATTGGGTCCAATCTTCTTCGAAGGTTCCTCCGCAAAACTGCACTTCTTATTTCAATTTTCAAAACATAAGAGAGCAACAAGAAAAGTTGTATTGAAAGATATTACACAATATTTATGTTTTATCTAACAAGACGAAAGCTCCATTATCTGCGTGATTTTCATAGAAAAATGTATACATAAGTTATTACTATAAATTATATCAATACTATGAATACTAATATAACTGTACAAACATTTTTTTAACAGGTCTCTTAACAAGAAACAACACCATCGACTGTCACGAGTACAAAACCAGTAGTAATCTTCAAAGAAAGCAAATTTTCGACGCAGTGGCTGCAGCTAGCATTGTCAACAATTGTTCCGGGGTTGACACTTCGAAATCACAAGTTATCACCCTGGCAACATTCACAAAATTCTTAGAATCTCGACAGCAAGAAAAATTGACCGATGATGAAATTAAGGCGCTCGTTAAGGTATACATGAATTTGCTTCAAGCAGTTTGTTAAAAATTCTCCCCTTACACTATGTTGATAATAATGTAGATGCTAATTAATAATACTACTATCGAATAGTAATGTATAAATAATAGTGTTTGGATGCAGCTTTTGGTATTTTTCTTTCTGTATGCGAATATTATAATATGTTATTTAGTATATGTCTGATTATGATTATTTATTATACAATTGTCAATATTAAATAGCTTTCCAAATATAAATTTCAATATTTATAGTTTCGACACAACGCTTAAAATATTTTTAAATCACTATTACTCCGTTCGAGGTAATCAATGTGATTTTCAATAGCATTACAGAAACAATTTTCGGGTCAAGTTACTCAACATCGCAGAGCAGAATTATATTACAAATGTTATAAAAATAGCTCTTTCATTTAAAATGAAAAATTACAATTCTATTATGTAATAATTCTTTTCCAAGAACGAGACATATTTATTATTTGCAGTACTCCACATTATGTTTTTCGAAACAACCGAATATATAGTTGGGATGAGAATGTGCGGCAATTAAATATGACTGCCTTAATTAAATATGGTTGTACTATATCCATCATGCGGCACGGTACAATGCACATACAAAGATGCGGCTGGTGGCATAATCAACCTGGACCATTTGCTCTGATTCCAGCGACACGAACCGGACCCAGCACTACGCACACAATGGTGTTTGTCTTTCGAGGGCTTTGCACGGTACATGATGGACAAGGACAATTATGCTTTCCCAAACGAGTACGCGACACCGTCCGAGACTGAAATGCAACAGCCATTGTCCCAGTATTACATCGCCAGCTCGCATAACACTTATTTAACCGGCCATCAGCTCAAAGGGGAATCCTCGGTGCAGCTTTACTCTCAGGTAAGCGAGCTTTCGTCTTTCGTTAGCGGTAGCGTGTTTAATCCTGTGTCTCCCAACCCGTTCTGAACCATGCCCAATCTGAACGGTCAAAAGATTTTGGTGCACACCACCCCCGATAATAATAATCAGAAAGATTTGCAAAAGCTTGATGTAAGTTGGTAGGTAGTTGAAATAAAGGGAAAGTAGGAATGTAGATGAAAATATTTTTAATGAATGTCTGCAATGAATATACAGGGTGGTTGGTAACTGGTGCAAGCGGAAAGGGGGTGATTCTACGCAAAAAAAGAAGTCGAAAATATAGAATAAAAATTTTTCGTTTGAGACTTTGTTTTCGAGAAAATCGACTTTGAATTTTCGCTGGATACGCGTGCACTTGATCATGTCTCGTTATAACGGATCTCACTGTAGATCATTGTCTCGATTGACGTTATGTTAATAAACACTTCCAATGTGACCGAATTGTTTTCCTACCTATTAACTTACTATCCGACTTTTATCGCTATCCACTATCAGTACGAAAAATTCAAAGTCGATTTTCTCGAAAACAAAGGCTCAAACGAAAAATTTTTATTCTATATTTTCGACTTCTTTTTTCGCGTAGAATCACCCCCCCTCCGCTTGTACCACCAGTTACCAACCACCCTGTATATTTTATGTCTCTCTTTGTATATTATAAAGCATGAATCGAATTCAATGACTTTTCGAGATTTTGTAATTATTTTTTTTTATTGTATCGGTAATGAAGGTGATAAATGTAACATTATTTTCCGATTAGTCTTAAAGTATTTTAAATTGTCCCCCCGTTGAGAAACACTGCGTGCTCACGAAAAGTATCATCGACTCTGAAACATTCAGTTTTGTTGAAATACATAATAACTATGAGTAATAAGGTAATAACATATTTATTTATTAGTAATCTATTAAGTATTAATTTGTCAATATTGTAAATTAATATTTTAGTATAATGTAACATAAAAATCATTACTCATGTCTCGACAATAATAATTAACTTAGACATTTCGCATGTTGATAGACAAGTGTACTGCTACGCGAAGTAATGATATTTAAATTAACCCTTTGTCACCCGTCTCATGTAGTGTGAAACCGCGTCGAAGGGTAGTTTGTCCCCATCAGGGACTAAAAATGCAAATGTCAGCGTCAGAAAAAATATGCCAGAAAAAAAGTAGACAAAAAGTTAAACTTTTGTTATATGTAAGCCAGGAAAATATGACACTGCAATGTGTACGTACTTCGCGTGTTAATGAATAAATATGTTATTACGCGAAGTTAAGCCTTGAATTAAATATGTAATTAAATGTGTGTGTATGCCGGTGATGATCATAATTCAAGTGGCGCATGTTTTTGAAAGTTTCGCGTTTACCTAAACAATTACACATTTTTCAAACTGCACAATGTGTTTTAACTTCCAGTTGATGAATAAGTCTAGGAAAAAACAGGTATTAATTGTTAATAAAGAAATTTCGGTTTCCCTATGGAATTTGTTGCTTCCAAACTTTACAACGGAAAATCAATTTTGCAGAATCCACAATTTTATATTTAATGCGTACAAAATTATGTTCCGATTATAAATACAATGCAAATAATTTTTACGCATTTTCAAGTTATATTTCGAGAGATCAGAAGCCAATCAGTGTAAATCCACTTTCCCTGAAAATGAGTTACGTAGTTCAAAAACCTCTTTATTGTTAACACTTTGAGTTCATAAATCAATTAAGTCACTATTTTAATACGTGAGCAATTGTCATTTATTTCCAAGTAATTTGTAAAAACTTTATTTATCTCGGTTTGAATGCTAATGGACTTTCACTAATCGGCTTCTGAACCCTTCATTGTATTCTCTAGTCATCAGACATTCATTTGCGATGAAATCTAAATATCTTTCGTACACCGTTCCCCGACTTTCCCTACCTTTTATTGAACAAAGAAAACTTAGCTCTTATTTACAAAGCTTACGATCGTCACAATTTAAAATCTGTTCCAAATTAAATGTAAAGAAATTGATCCCCGAACAACAAATTCAAGACAACAACAAATTTCTGCATTTTAAGATGCATTAATACCATTCGAATTAATTATTCGTATAAAGAATATTGAGTTACGATAGGATGTGGTGTGTCAAAGAAATTTTGAACTATTCCCAATAGTCGTACCTGCGGCACAGAATAGTAGCCGTGACAGTGAGTTGGTTTTCCAGGTACTACTAACAGGGTGTAGATGTGTGGAACTCGATTGTTGGGATGGCGATGACGGCTCCCCCGTTATTTACCATGGTCACACCTTCACTACCAAGATACCATTCCGCTCGGTCGTCGAAGCGATTGATAGAAGTGCTTTCATCAGTTCTCCATATCCTGTGATTCTTTCTATTGAGAATCATTGTTCCCAGAGTCAACAAGCACGGATGGCCCAAATATTTCAAGTGCGTTACAACACTTTCTTGTGTACATTCTGTGTTTCTTGTGTTGCACATGTTCGACTAATTTGATTTACTCATTAAAATAGTGTATATTAAACGGTGGCTGAGTTCATCGATTGCCTGTACAATTATTATTTCCCTTTTCTTTTCACCAACATTTATTATATTAATATTTATGTATTACTAATTGTAAGTGAATTACGAAGTGACTTTGAAGTTATTACTAAACAGCTGTTTATTAAAGGCACTCCTTCAGCCAAATGAGGAAAGGGAAGAAAAATCACTTCGTTTTCATATAACCCTTGTATTTAATTTTCTAAATCTCCTTCAGTATTCCATGCCTCTACGACAGCATATGAATATCGAAAAAATTTGATTGCTCGAACGATAAGTCATTGTTCTTTTTATTTCACACTTCTGCATCGTCGTAAAGTTCGAACTTCTGTAATTTGTATATTCGTTTCGTTTCTCGCATGAATTTTGTCCAAGAGTTATGTTTATAGAAAAGTAAGGAACCGGACTTCGAGAAGGAAAGTTTTGCCAATACTGTTTCAGTCGGTATTCGGGGAGAAACTCGTAACGAAATTCCTGTTTGAGACTGACTTTGGTGATGATCCTCAACTGCCATCGCCGTCCCAGTTGCGATATCGAATATTAATAAAAAACAAAAAGCTGGTGCTGGATCCTGCCGGTCCGTTGGCGCACGCTCCCCTAAGTCATCGTGGAAAAATGCTTATGTCCGATCGTGCATCGTCTATGAAGCAGATGAGAACAGACGTAAGCAGCACATCGGTGGTTGAATATTTCAGCGAAGATGATGACGACGAGGAGGACGATGACGAAGATGACAATATTGACGGTAATTCTTTTGTTACGTACTGCGTTGCTGCCTGTTAGTGGAATATGCTTGTTTATGCAGGTATAATGTGTCGAAGTATGACAAATATATTAAACATATGTGCAGTGTATATGTGTAATACAAGATGTACCTTATATGATTCTTAGTAATTTAATTGTTGTGAGTTAAATGACAGGATATTATAAAATCTGTAAATTGAAATTGTTTATTAGTAAATTAAGAAAATTTGCTTAATTTCTCTTACTGAGTCTATTTTCTGCTAAAATAGTCTGCAATAATAGTTGCATAAGCATCTGCTGTCTGGTTATCATATACGTTCCAATTAAAAATTTAACTACGTTAAAAGTTAGTCCAGCAGAAGCTACGAAACACTTCAGATTATGCCCTTACTTTAATTATATTAGAATATTTTATACACATGTACATTTTAATTGTAATACTAACTTTCGAGTTGCAAATTATTTTTGTTTTGTAAATTTTGTTCGTAATTTGAAAATTTCATTATACATTTCCGAGCATTTCCTTTTGTATACAATTTAACGAAATCATTTAATTCCTGTCATTGTACCAACTACGAGGGAAAAATTCGTGCTTATTTCTTCAAAATTTATGCACCCTTCTTTGCAAAAATCTGACTCTAATCCTACCATAATTCAATTACAATTTTTTGTCGACTGCATGAACGTTACATAAAAAAAGACACAAAACAGAAGGGGAAAAGTTTGATCACTGTCCACAGCAAACTTGGAATTCCTCAGAGAACGTTGAAGTCGTTGCTCTTAATCTTTTCCAAGCCGTGGCTTAACCCAAATCCACGGATATATTATTTTGTCTGTTCTAATTGCTACTTAACTAATATTTAAAGGAAAATATATGCTAGTGAACTGTCTTGCTACTAAAACAATAAATGTCATTCAAATTTCAGATATACCTGTTATAGTGACTCGATTTGGTTCTTCTTTACAAGAAATTGATTTCGAAAATAAAAAAAATAATATGAATTATAGTAAAGTATAAAGTATATTATAAAACTGCTTTACAAAAACGCTAAATTATAAATGTAAAAAAATGTATGCATTATACAATACATATGTGCATTTTCTGAGTATATATTTCAAATTGAATAACATACAGATTAATTTCATGCAATAAGTTTTTGCGTATGAAAGTTAGAATCGCTCACTTATGCGAAAATAACATTTTCTAAGCTGATGTCCTACTGTACAAGTTGAATTTCAACAATCTACGTGAATATTGTTTTCCTGTTTATGGTATATTATAAATTAAACAATTAAAACTATTATAGGATTGCGGATCTCTGGTGTTTTATAAAACTAATTAAATTAAAAAACTTGTTAGTAATTTATTGATCGACTATGAAAATTCATAACTTATTGTACAATAAAATAATTACACAATTCTAGAAATCACCACTTAATTGAAATTTCTAGCAGATATCAATTTTGTCTTCAAGCTTCCACTTAACTATAAATTATTATTTCTATAAACCTTGGAATATTACATAAAATAATCCTTTTATAAACTTGCTCACCATCTTGCAAACTGATCTGACCCCATTTAAGTACAGAAAGTTGACTAATCGTTTAATTAACGGCAGGCATAACAAACAACTCTTATCTTTCAGATAACTCCATTTCTAGTTACGAAAGGTACCTGGGTGGAGCGCAGGTGCCTCATGGTCGATTAAAGTCGGATTCCGCTGTCGACGATAAGTTGCAAAAGCAAAGTAGCCAAATTGCCAAAGAACTTTCCGACTTGGTGATTTACCTGCAAGCTATTAAATTTCGAGGGCTGAACACGACACCAGGGACCAATACAACTGGAAAGGTGCGACATCAACCGCACACTGGCCCGGTTCAGAGGCATAGCATTGCTGGGATTGGAGCAACAGGCATTGGTGCTTCTTCAGGATCACCACAATCGCTATCAACGTCGGCTTCGCTCGCAAGTGGCGGCAGCAATATTGAAAATCTCTTCAGGTTCGTTTAACACATTATTAACAAGCGTTAAAATTGGTATCTCGTTAAATATAACTGAGTGCATGCACGCAATTTCAGTGATAAATCTTTGATTTAATCTTGGAGAAGGGGAAGTAACGTTTTATAGAATATTACATTGTAATTTCTACTATGGGCCGAAAATGTGATGTCATTTCCTTGATTTTACAAATATTGCATTCCTTGTTATTTGCTGATTAAGTCGAAATTAATGTTAGATAAAGGACAGTTATTTATTCGGCTTAAATGTATTTCATTTCAGCTTGCAGTTCTTAAATTTTCAACACGAAACTGTTAATTGTTGTCATCTCGAGCTTTTAGCTAATAGTGCACGTTGCTCGAAACAATTTAAATTGAATACTGAAATAATTTTAATTATAATTCAACCCTGAATAATACATAATTTCATTTCAAAGTATATTTGCCCATAGTCAGTCGCAAAATATTTATATTAATACATATTACCAAAAAATACCATGACACTAAAATTTGCTATTATTAATTAAAAAATCAATGTGAAACAGTCCGAAAGAAAAATCCCCAAAATTATGTCACATTTCAGATCTACGCGAGGAGTTCCTGCTTGCTTCCAATGTTCTTCCCTAAACGAAAGTACTGCAAAAAAAATCTGCAGGAAGCAACCATTAGGGGTTGTTGCACACGCAGAGACACAATTGATTCGAACGTATCCAGCTGGAATGCGAATTGATTCAACGAATTTTAATCCAGTAATTTTTTGGGCATTCGGCATACAAATGGTGGCGCTGAATTACCAAACGGACGATGCTGGACTAAATCTAAACGCTGCTATGTTCGAGCAAACTGGACAATGCGGATACGTTAGAAAACCTTCGGTTATGTGGGATAAAGGACACATGATGTGCAGGTAAGCGCAGAAATATTTGCGTATATTTATTTAGAATAGGAATTAGTGATAGAATTAGTGGAATTAGAAACTATGCATTCGTCGATAGTAAATAAAAATATGAAACTAAAAAAAATAAAAACAATTTAAGAATTCGAGGATTGCAGTAATATTTACAAATTTTAATAAATTATCGTATTACTATTATAATTTTTGGTGAAGTTTCTGAATAGCCTGTTGCAAGAATCACTTCAGCTTTGTACCATTTCGCCTAAATGAAAATTATCTTGATACAGAATCATGTGTGTGAAAAGCTCTGTATCCTTTTTGTCTCCCTCCCAATCCACGAGATATTTATACTGCCTTTATTTCTCCAAAACTTATGAAAGCTGCTCCAATTATACCGTTGTTGTTTGTAGTTAGATGATAAATTCTTTATCCTACATTGATTAATAATCCTACAATCTCTAAAACTAACAATAAGTAAAGGACCATTGTGCCCAACACATAACAGAGTTTCAAACACAATGTCTAATTAGAAAATAAACGCTGAAATCATTTGCTTCAATTTAAAATTTAAAAGTTCTGTGAATCATTGGATTCGATCGATAAACCTACAATAATTAATAAATCCTGTCTGAAAAAACAAAATTTCTCTAAACTTTTAAATGGATTTCCAGACGCTTCAACCCCTGGGACAAGGAATTTGATGGACTCCATTCGGCGCACTTGACCCTCTCGATAGTTTCTGGCCAATACGTTTCCCCAACGAATTTCGTCGCCAGCACCTACGTTGAAATTGAACTGGTCGGCATTCCGATCGATTGTGCCAAGCTTAAAACGAAAGTAATACAGACCAACGCACTGAACCCCATTTGGAACGAGAAATTCTGCTTCCAAGTAATGTTCAAGGACCTCGCCTTCCTACGTTTCGGTATCGTCGAAGCTAGCTCCCATCACTTAATCGCCCAAAGAGTTATACCGTTAAAATGTCTAAGACCAGGGTACAGGCACGTTCGTTTACGCTCCTGCAAAAACAAACCGCTAGCCCTGTCCACTCTTTTTATTTATTCCCGTCTGGAAGAGGAAAGTCTCGACTACAACACCTGCTGTCGCGATCACAAAGAATCGTCCAAACGACCCACGTCAGGCAAGGAGCCAGAGAAGCTAACCACCGTGGATCCCGGACTAGGCGGTGTAACCCTAAAAAGAAGGATGTTCTTCCTGATGGTCTACCACGTGATACCCGACGAACCGTACACCATTCTAAAGGTCACCCAAGAAAGCACCACGCAGGAAGTTATGCTACAAGCACTCCAGAAAGCAGGAATATCGGCGGACCGTGTGGACGAGTACATCCTGGTCGAAGAGGTGTCCCGTGGCTGGGAGAAGCGGGACAGAGAGGAACTGCCGACGCAACGAGTGTTAGATCCCACGGAGCATCCGTTGCAAGCGCAAGCTCTGTGGAAGGGACAGGGTCGTTTCCTATTGAAAAGAGTGGGCGACGATCCCAGCAGCAGAGCCTGGCTGGCGTCCATCAGGAGTACAGCCGGTCACTCGAAGCTGGACTCCGAGAGGGACACGTCCACGCACATCTGGGACGAAGCGGACACTTTCTTGGTCTGCATCTACAACGTCTCGCCGGACATTCCGTACGCGATACTGCGTGTCCCAGTGAGCAGTTCCGCTCAGGACGTCCTGGCCCAAGCTCTAGTGAAGGCCAGAAGAATGGAGGATCCAATGAAGTTCGCCCTGGTCGAGGAGCTCGAATGGGGAGGGACCGGAGCCGTTGGTAGTGGTAATCGTCAGCTGAGAGTCCTGAGAGACGAGGAGAACGTCTATAGCACTCAGGCCTTTTGGAAGACCCTCGGCAGATTCATTCTGAGGGAAAGGGAACAGGCGATACCTAGACGACACTTGTTGCCGGCGACGTTGGACAGGCTTAGCAAAGGCTTCTCCGTGGGAAGATCGGTGTCCTTGCCGGGTTCCAGTAAAGAAAAGGTCCCGGTCTCAGAGGCCCTTTCCGATCCGACTTCTAGAGGGCTCAGACATCGTCTTTTGATGCCTGGTCGCAGGAGGGAAGTTCACTCTGACGGCGAGGACACTCGCGAGTCCGATATTCTCAACGCTGCACTTCATCTGAAAAAAGTGTCTTTAAGGAAGCTACGGGTTTGGAAATCATAGTGGCAATCAAGGGCGACGTCGATGTCATCGATCTTCGCCACTCGGAGGAATCAATCGTAAGTTACACGACGGGTCGTTGCATTCGAGGCGATGAGCAACGCGGGATTAGACGTTCGTGCCGATTCCCGATATTCCGCCAACAATCAACATTGGTATATTGTGACGTAAATGCGCGAAACGATGCCTAATTGTACTCGGCACTGCTTAAGCATGTAGAATCTGGGTCTTTAAGTAATTTAGTTGGAAACGAACCGATGTTAGTAGCGACAGGGTCATCGGTTGAAACAGAGTTTGATTGGACGTGAAATTAGAAAATTCTCGGGTGGCTTCTGGGGGAGGGAGAAAATAGCCGCATTACGTTCGAGCAAGTTTAATGATTCATTAATGAGCTATCGTCGATAGGTTTAGACAGATGAAGTTTCATAAAGTCGATCGATTGTCTCGCGACTCATGAACTCGTGTGTAACTGAATTGCTTCGTTGACCATAACAAAATATTTAGTTTTCTTTTGTTTGGCATTGCAAAGAGGAGAGTTCGAATTTCGATGTTCCGATCGTCACAGTTTTCTAGTCGCGTTAGTATGGTAGGGGGCGTAACGAATTGTTATCTTGTATGATCTTTATGGAAAGTTCCTCGAATACAAATACACTTGTTGGATTTGAGGGTTCGCGATGGATTTCCAAAGAATACATACAAATATTTCTAACCGTGAACTTTAGTTCCATTAGATTAATTCTTTTGCTTGTAAATTAACGTAAATCTGTTTTCCATATTTTTTTATACATATGTATATATTTTTTTAATCTATACAATATATTTTAATACACATATATATTTCTACCTGACGCATGCATTCTCGTCAACGTTTTCTAAATCGTTACTATCGCAAAATTGCTTCGCATAATTTCACCGTGCGACAAGAGAATTCGCACGACACAAACTATATTAATGCTCGTTGATTAATTTTATTTCTCGACATAAAGACAAATGGACATAACTTACAGCGGGACCTGATCCTTTTTTATAAAAATCGTCATGCCCTTCGGATAATTAAGGCTTGCAATTTAAGTACCTGACTCGTCTATAAAACGTTCTTTTATAATTAATATCTACCTGTCGCGCAGACGCAAATACGTGTACTTGTTACCAGCCTGATTTTCGTGCAATGCGATTCGCAAGAAACGATAATTGATCGGTGAAATTTTAAGTATTGCTCTTATAAAAAATTATTCTTCTCGAGAAAAATTACTGTAAATTTCTTTCCTTTAAACGCAACCATTTTATGTGATTTATTGCATATTATATTTCAGTTTTATTCAATATTCATGGTTTGTGTACGCAAACAAATATCACACAGTGACAATAATATGATTGAATGATTGTTATTTTTTATTTAGATTTGTTATATAATCAATATTTACTTTAATTTAATTATGCAACGTAAATAAATACATTTCTCTAAAGCGAGCTGCTTCATTTTGTCTTAGAAAAAGTTTATAAATGAGAAATAACGAAAAGTACATGCAGTACACGTGAATAAAAAGGAAGAACTATTAGTCAAACAATGTATTAAACCTATTTATACTAGATATGCATATCATTTTCTTACCGCGTACAATTCACCCCATCTGTGCGCAATTTATTACAAAGCATCTATCTAATACCATCTTGTAAACGAAACAGTAACGGCCCAATGTTACAACAAAAACAAGAATCCTCGTCTAAAGAAAGAAATATTGAATGAGTTAAAATGGGACGTCTAGTCAAGCTCTATCATCGATGAATGATCAATGGTGCACTTCGCGCGAGGTGCAATGTTAGTAAATTGTTCTAATACGATTGCCGATTCTCGTTCATAATTAAACGACAACAAGTTCGAAACAAAGATTCTTCGTAATGGACAAAAGTTCACGAGTTCGTAATGGAGCACGTTAAAGTTAAATAGAGTGAGTTAATTGTTACATCTAGTATTTAATTAAAAGAAGATAAAACGAAGGGAAAAACAGTATTATTTCCATACTCCCACCGATTGCATGGGTCTCGCTCGAATCGCAACAATCATTCTAGTCCGCCTGGTACATTCAAGAGGTCTGTTTATTATTCGTTTGTTAATGCAAGAACGCAAATTGCCAGCAACCTTTTGCATGTATGTACATAAAACATTGTCTCCTCTCGGTTACTATATCTATAGACAAAAGCATACACAGGTCAGATTTTCTGCAACGGGGCGAGAAATTATAACGCGCGTGAAGTCTTGCTACTCAGGAGTTATATTTACTATATATTGTTGATACTGAAGAAAAAATAAGAGAAAACGTAGATCAGTGTTACATCTACAATCATTGCCTCCCTAACCCTGGACTGTTAAAGCGAGTATACTTGTAGATTATAAATACGAGGCCAAGGAGTGTCGATACTCTTTTCAATTTTAAATATCGTTCCAATTGTTTAGAAGTGCAAAATATTCAGCGCTCGGTTTCCATCGATTCGTCGGAGCTTGGCAGCCTAATTTTCACGGTATAATTCTATGTATAATAGGTGCAAATAATTACTGAAAAGTATAATATCAGATGTGTGTATCGTGGACACAAGGTACGCCACGAACGAATATTATCCCTCGTCTTCCATGTATTTTATAGTTTCAACGAACCTCGACTGACAATTTTGGAATATCGATGCGCGAGCTTCCTCGAAAATTCTGATTCTAGAAGCGGCAAATTTCTGTTATCTTCGTAATCGGACATGTTTAAAAGAAACGGCGAATGAAGAAGAGAAAATTTTACAATGTCATATGAACTAACTTGGTGTTATATAAATAAATTTTTTAATAAAATGTAATCTTACATGGTACGAAAGTGTTGCTGCCGTTTCCAGAATTAATTGGAATCAACTTCTTTGAAGAATTTCGTGGCGTTACCGTGATCTCCAATATATTTTTGGACACTACTTCCTTGATCCATCTGTTGTCGATGTATTACGTCAAAGTAAAGGAATAGAGAAAAGAGAGATACATATGTTTGTATGTAGGCGTGGTCCATTTGCCCGAAAGTAATTTCTAATTTTCATTGAATAATTTTTTATCCTAATTTAGTATTACATTTTCAATTAAAATAGAATAGAAATAATGTTAATTTTGTGTTGCTAAGATACCTATATGCTCGAAAAGATTTATTTCAAATGCAAATTCGACATATATTTTTAACGAATGATATAATGTAATTTCATGAACCCAATAGAAACAAACATGTTGTCAAAATAATCAAAATATTGTTTTGCTTTTATATATTTAAAAGTATATTAGAATTTAGTTTGTATACCATTGTGTTTATCTATTTACTGAGAATATGGGAAGATTGTGTTTTTGATTTTGTATTAAAAATTAGAATATTATTTCAACTATTCTTCCAAATTTTTGGTTTGAGTAAGTCGCAGAAGCTGTGTAAATCCTTGGGCAATGTTGCGTCTGTCACAATTAACTTGTACAAACACAACCCTTGGTACAAATATCATTTTGATACAAATTTTCCTACGCTCACCGACCAAAATTTCAGGAATTTAATTATCAATAACATATCCGTTAAAAAAATTAACGATCTTTTACCCTGCGTACCCCTTTCTATCATGAACGAGGTGGCACAGAATTAAAGGTAAATGCAATCAATTCTTTTTAATAGCAGAAGCCATACAAGCGTGATACAAAAATTTATACCAAATTTTGCATACCCCGATTATATACAATCAAAATCCAACACAAGACTCCAAGTGCAATGTAATTGTATAAATAACACAAACGCTTCGGCAGGTATTTAAACAATAATATCCGCGTATCTGTCAATTTAACGTATTGCTTGACATTATTTTCATTCCGCTCACTGTGTGCTTTTTATTCAAGACTAAAACACCGTGAATAATGTTCCATGTAAAGGCAAAACATTTCGCGAAAAAATATCTGCAAGGAAAAACCTTTAAACACCAAACACATTGTACTTACGTAGTACCTGATTCGTTAAGTACCATGGAGCATTCTGTAAATACAAACAAACAAGGGCTACTAATAACGATAATTAATTGTTATTGTTAATTTCGATACTCCTTGGGCCTTGGAGAAAACCCCCGCATCGAGAATATCATCGACTACAACGGACGTCTATACTAGAACAGAGATACTAAGCGGTCGTTTTCGACTCAACTTACCATTCGTTCTTGAACTTTCCAAAAGCATTGGCGTCGCTACACACTTACAAAGGAAAAAAGATATTGCAACCGATGCAATCGTGAATGTCGATTGAACCGTGAACTTCAACGTTGAACAAAAATATATATTCGAAATCGAATTAATATTACGTGAAAGGGTTGCTATCCATTTTACCAATGAACCCCTTGGCCAGGAGACACGAAACATCGTCGAAACATGTTTCCACAATTTAATCCGTCTATTGTAACGACGCTTCTGCTTGGAAGTCCCTTCTTTGCGGCTGATTCTGAGAGATTTGTTGGAAATATCTATAAGGCGGAAGCTGCGTTGTATTCCGGTAGAAAGAATCGACTATACTTCTTAAAACTTTTGGGACCATACTCATTAAGCATATTATCGGAGGAAGCTCTCAAGGGCCACTTCGACGTAAACGATGCTGTACACGGTTTCTTTTCGTCGATAAAGGTGTAAAAAAAGGTGTAAGAAAGGTGTAAGGCGACGAGCGAAAAGGACGAAGAGAAACGAAAGCGAGCGACTCGAAATCGATATTCGACGAGATTTAAAAAGGGTGCAATCGAGTTCTGCGAGTCACTCGACGCGTGGACGATAAACTTTTAGGCACCTTCTAACTTCTGCCCACTTGAAACTTTATTGCGGCCCGGATCAAATATTAACCCTCTGCACTCGAAATTCGAAACTTTCATTTGTGCTGTAGGGATGTGGTAACTCGGGGCCGGGTAAATTTATGATAATATTAATATTAAACAGCACACCGTACTTCGAAATGCAGATGGACTATACATTTAAAATATAAAAAGGTATTCATATATGTTGGTAAGAAAATAGTTATCGGTGCCTCTGAATCGCCGTTCGAGTTCCCACGTTAACCCTTTGCCTTGTAATAAGGAGGGATGCTTGTCTCACAAGTTACGTGATAAAATGAAAAGATACGAGTACAATTCAAAAACTGTGCAGTTGTGCAATGGGAAAATAAAAATTTAATTATTATTCATTATTTACTTATTTCATAAACAATCGACTCTGGGGCGTTATAATATAAACAGCCGAAAAGGCAAGGGTTAAACCAAGTGGCGAGTCACAATGGCCGCTCGAGTGCAAAGGGTTGAATGCCAGAAATCCTTTCTCACGTAAACTACAGGGTGTACAAAAGTGAAACTGACAACCAATACAAAGAACAACGCGTTTCTTACTGTCCACACTATCGTTTCAAATAGATACTACAATAAATTATTATTATCATGAATAAAATGCAGACTGTAAAAAATCTAAATGTGAATTCAATCTTCCTGCGCTGTACCGATGGGATTAAGTTCATTTAAAAGGCATATATTCGAGACGAAGCGAAGGGTGTGACGTGCAATTAGATGCAGAAAACTCGATTATCCTTTTAGATCGAATCGAATTCAAGGAGGAATATTAAAAGAGCAACGTCGAGCGCGTACGAATGAAATGTATACCTTGTATCGATCGGGCATATCCCTGTTGTACATATCCGTGGTTCTTCAGTAGCTGTTACATTAAGTATGTCCGCGAAATATATAAATTATATAATAACTGAACTGTGTGCATCCGTACGTACGTGTATGGCTGTACGTAGTTGTGTATCCTTGCATGGATAAACACTATACAGCATACCGATGCGTATACACGTGTAGAAGTACCGGATGATTCGATAACAATCGATATATCAAATACCGTTTCTCGCGTTCGAAAATGAAAAGGAAAAACTGGTTCTACGTGTGCAATTCACAATAATAATTGTAAAATTGCAGTTTCGCTAGGAACCACGCAGAGCTCTATGCCTATGTTAAAAGAAATGGTTTATCGTGATAGAGTTTTGTCCAATTAAAGTAGTGTATTGTTATAACGTGAGGTGTTGTTATTGCTATGAAAATAAAATAACAAACTGTCGAGAATGTTGCTTCTGATTATTGAAATTAAGTGAACGTGGCAATGTGAAACGAGACGGGAAGCGTTCGTGGCCGATTTATTTAAGCTTCGTAATTTGTAAAATGATTAATGATTTAAGTAGAAGGATTAATCTGTCGGAGTTAGTTGTTACATTAATAAACATTTATAGTGGCGAATTCGGTGCAATTGTTGTTGTCGAATCAAGCCGTACGGATTACTCTGAACCGCTCAGAATGATGTGCTGCACTTTTGTACGGGTTTGCGAATCGAAGCCAAAGGAAAGTTTAGAGAAAAGTAATTAATAGAAAGAGAGAGTTGACAGAAAGAAACAGTTTATAAAAACGTTTCTGCCGCGCGACCTGGCGGGCCCGGCCACGGCTGTTAATTTATATAATTACAGAGAAATAAATAATCGTGTGTGTATATATATATACACGAAATGTCTTTTTCATAAGTGTGAATTTTATGATACGCATACATATATTACATATATGTATTAACTAACATACGTACGTATATAATATACAAAATGTGGGTCATTTTTCCTACATTCTCATAGGCGGCTTTTTTGGTGCATTGACAGTAAATTAATGGAAGTCGTAAATAATTTACGCTTGTTGGTATCGGTCACCTGAACACGGTATTAAATAATTAATTGATTTGTTGAGTCTTCGCCGAATAGTCCTAACGTAACCAGCTGGAAGAAGTGACTTCGAAAGAACATCAAAAGTGGTCGGAAAATAAAACAGTTGCATCGAAGCTTTCTTTTCTGTAAAAAATTATTACGTTTTGTTTGATAATTTCAGCAAATATTCGTATACCATACATTAACTTACTCATATCGGTGCAAATGTCTTTAAGTATTTATGAAAACACTTTATACGGTTATTTATAAGAATTATTTAATACAATAATACGTGCAATTGAATAAATTATTCGTGTAAACAATACATTTCTAATTCGGAAAGACATAATGGTGATCGTTCCTTGTTTCATCGTTTCAGGCAATTCGTGGGAGATATAAATACGTGTTGTATATTAAGCGAATTTCAACAATCCATTAATAAATATTAACATAGAAATACGATATTTTATTCATGTTTTATGAGTTTGGAACGCATCTTATAACCTACCTTAAAATAAAGTACAAATATTTCATTTACGTAGAGTGTTGTTACACTTGAAATTAATAGAAAAATAACAACGTTACAACGCTTGCGGTTACATAGACACTTTCCAGTGTGCATTGCGAATACGTGCCAAAATAAATAAATAGGATCATCGTGAATGACACTTACGTTAAATAAGGTGGAAAGAATATAATAATATATAGTAAATTTATCTTTACACCGTTAATTATTTTTCATCATAATAAATATACACAATCACGTCTACCAAGAAATATACATAAATATGTATATCCCTCGCTTCTCACACCTTGAACATTAAACAGTGCAAACATTATTAACAATTCGAACTGTAGCTCTTATTTTTCGTCTATTATATTTCGATGGCCGTTCAAAATTACACTATCCAGGAGTAGCAATATACAAGCTCCAGTAAAAGAAGCTTTTTTTTAGTTACATATTACGTATTCTGGTTACGTCACCACTCAACACTGTAGTGGTTTTTGCAAAATTGTAAACATTACATTTGGTAATAAATACGTTTAAAATAACTATAGCAATCTCACCAAGAAACGT
Organism: Nomada fabriciana; assembly: GCA_907165295.1. Taxonomy (NCBI): domain Eukaryota; kingdom Metazoa; phylum Arthropoda; class Insecta; order Hymenoptera; family Apidae; genus Nomada; species Nomada fabriciana. Next base: position 15,597,552 of record OU015689.1, read on the forward strand.
CGATCTTCGATAATTTAAATTATAATTGAACGCTAAGGATCGATATTGTGCCACATACCTATTTAGCATTTAATAATTACGTTCAGCAGTACGTCTCAAACAACGTTTTCGCAACGGGCTGAGTTTTTGCAAAATTTTAAATATCCCACATGCACGTGCATATATTACGTATTCAGTTAAAATTTGAACAATGGCTGTGTTCGGATTATTTGGTTTTAAAAGAAAAGACGCGTTTTTATACCAATGAACGATCGAATTGCACAAAGCAGAAACTTGTTCCCACATGTCATATACGATACCCAGAACCTTGCCCCTGTGAATTACTTGAAGTTAAATAAATTGTTACACTTCTTTCATTCGTATCCACCGATACTTGAATAGTTATACAAATGTCGCTGCGGTCACAAGTTTCCGTAATTAAGTTTTTCTTATCAACCGATCCCTATCTTTCGACGTGTATTGTACATACAGATTCATAATTATTTGTACGTTTTTAGTCCCTTATTGATCGGTTAATAAGAACAAAGTTCGACGGATTTAGACGCAGATGGTTGGAAGAGAAATGATAAATATATATTATATCGAATATTAACGCTAACGACGAATAGGCAAGTTAGAAACGTTTCTTCGTAGGGTATATACAAGAACGATTGTATGTGAGCGATAAAGAAATGGCCAAATCGAGCAGGATGCTATAATAACTAGTTGTCATCATGTTCATCGTGACGTTTTCTCCGGTATATTACGGGAACATTGAAAAGTACTAAAGTAGACAAAATAAATACATCAATAAACGAACAATTCTTTTACCAATTACGCGGCAGTACGTCGTACCATAAACGTTGCTTTCAAGTGACAAGTATGTGCGGAGGAAATTTAAGGAGAAAAAAAATACAAAAAAAAATGGAGGAAGAAACGAAAGAGATTGTACGAGTAGCGAGTAAAATAATATAGAATTCTCTTTGGCGTAATTATGTAAACTCTCTAGTAGCCCTTCGTCCTCGTTTCGAGGAATAAACGTACACATAATAACCATAAGACGCAAAACGCATGCAGCCATCTTGAAACCTATATATAATTTATCACTACGATACTGTGTTAATATATCATTGGCATTGTTCAAAATAAAAGGGAAATCTACATGTAAATAAACATAAAGAGCATTTTTATAAATAATATCGGTTGTTTTTCTATTATCCCGTAACCAGCGACGTGGAGTCCGCGAGACATGTGAATTATTTCTTTGTGTAACATTCAGTGCAATCACGTGGATTCCAGTAGGTACCTGCCTAAAAGGCGTGGAAGTTAATTTGCATCTTACAAGTGGCAGTGTTCGAGACGCAGTTTTTTTTTGATAACGTTGCAGCGTCTTGAATCATCCAAATTCCTGGTCAACGATTAGGTTTAACCCTGACCTTTAAACACCAAAAATACAGTGCCAAAAGCGGCACTATATTTCTTTTTAATTTGAACTTAAATAAGGCGATACAATAATTTATGGCCGCAGTGTGTACGAGAATGTGTTGTTGCAAAATGGTCTCATACTTTTGTTCCAAATGATATCTCCCAATCTTTTGCCAAGTCTGCACACATTTTTGTATAGGTCTGACTCGATTTACTGTGAGAGAAAGAAACAGTTATCGAAATGTTCAATATAAATAATACAATACACTATCTTTTCTATGAATGTATTGAAAGCGTGTCAACCAAGTGCTAGCAAAAATTACGATATACGCAAATATGTTGTAGTTTGTTGCTACATAGAATAAAAAAGTCTTCAGACGATGTTAATCTTTAGATTCTATTTAAACAAAACAAAACAGAGTTGACCTTCTTATCTTATTAACCTTTCATTATACAATAAAATTATTACTACCATAAATTAGCTCCTATAAAATGATGCAAAATATATTACTATAATATTGGATCATACTACTGCGGAAAACATTTTTCCGGCTTTTAAAATAGAGACAAGGTATTTCAGATGATAGAGGGGGTTGAATCACGCCGCAGTGTTCATTTTAATAATAAATACACGACGTAACAAAATATTCGATAATAATTCACAATAAATATACATACAAAAAAATTAACAGTGAGAAACCTGTTTTCGAATTGAGATAAAAGGTGACGCTAACAAAAACATACATGTAAGTAAGTACATCACTAGCATAATATCAGTAAACATGTAACATGTGATATCTGATACGTAATGAAAGCAATCTTATCTGGAGAAGCGCAAAAATATTCCAGTTCGTCCAGGTTTATGCATGCAGTACAGCAAGTGATTCCTCTGCAAGTCCATCTCGTACTCCACGATGCCGGTATGTACATATAAAATGATCAAAGCTCGGCATAATCTCATTTGAGCGTTATGTATGTATATCGAAATGAATCAAAGTCAACATTTTTTTACTTTGACACGCGTTAAAGCTCACCAAACAATATTAACTGCGTAGATAATATTGCAATAATTTAACCAATTGAAACTGAATGGTGAAATATTAGTGTCTACATTATAATCGAACGATGCTTCTATAGCATGACCATGTTCCATCAAGATATTCCGAGGAGTATAACAATTAATACTTTTACACTGAATATTAATGAACTTCTTCGAGATCAAAAAAATGTATACAAATGCTTAATGAAACAGACGACTTTGCTGGGCTTCGTAATATAAAGTTCGTTTTAGTGTACAGATAATAGAGGATTCAATATTTGTAAAACGAGGAAAGTGATCCAAAACTTTTGGCCGATGGTATATTTAATGTACAGAGTAAAGATTTCATTAATCTCTAACAAGTAACCATGTCAAGTTACATATGTCTCACGCTTTATCGAAAGTTCGCCAATTTGTAGTTTAATGGTTCGTCGTGGTCATTACTCACGTTCCTAGTTCTTGATATTATCACTGTGCAATAGTTATTATATAATTCTGTTACACTCACAACTCAGAATTTATTGGGAATTTATCTATTTACACAGTAATATATCTCTCGAATTCTCATCTTCGAATTTACGATTCAGCCTTCTAGCGCTGCTGCAGAAACACTTGCTGCATCTTTTTATTTTATTCACATTTATTTTTCGCGTGACATGTGTGCGTACATAAAGTCTTTGCAACGGGTCGGGGAGGGTCGTGTGACACGAAATTTTTTTACCTTTTTTTTATTGGAATATTATTTTACTATCTGGAGAATGTGCTCTGAAATAGAAATTCGAAGTCTAAATGTACCTACAACGTCGTTAAAGCACCGACGAGATATAGGAATAGACAAACCATCCAATTTATTTTTTCGGCCACGATTTTTGGGACCCGGGGCCCCATTACCATTTCCGTGTCACTCGCAACGTTACCCACAGATTATAGAAAACTATGCGAATATTAAAGAATTTTAAAGAATTCTTTTATTCTTTGCCGTAATGAAAGGCAACAAAGGATATGAAACATTTAATGTTAATTAAAAATCTGTTAATTAAAGAAACACATGATAACAAGTTTTCTTATTTCAATTGTACTATGAATAAATGATGTGTCGCATACAATATTGTACCAAGTCAATTATATTATTACTAACTCCAATAATTATACTATTCGAACAACGCGTTTGGGTTATATTTGGTTTTTTTCTTCCCGACAATTTTTTTTTGTTTTTTTGTCCCGACACATTTCTTTCATATTAATTTATTTTATGCCCAGAAACAAATGCATTCTTATCTCATTCTCCAAACAGTTTCATATCTGTTTGAATTCGATGTAGATGCTCGATGCATATGTAAGTACGTCTTGGGTTGTAAGAATGGGCGAACGGTTCGACTTCGGCTGAAATCAGACGCGATCGGGAGAGACCGCACCGAAGTCAACCCCAGGTCACTCGCTACCTGAGGGTGACCGGTAGATTCTTCAATCATGCGGGGTTTGTTTGCGTACATCGTATTACCCGTATTTACCCGTAACGCACAGAAAAGTCTGAGGCCGTCAGATCCGGCGACCGTGGTGGCCACAATCCACCCGATCCATTTGCCGAAAAGAAAATTTACTACGGTCAGGCCGATAGACTTTGGGTTTCTCGAGGACTCGCTAATTTACTGTTCGCAATGCATTATGCCTCACTTATTCCATAATGAAATGTGATCCAAATTATGTCGTCTTTGGACTTATTTTCATCAGAATAATGTCACCAATGTCTGGGAATACGTTCAATAACAAAAGAATGAGCAATTGCAAAGTACAGTAACTGTTTGGTTGCAAAAACCAAACATATCGACGGCCTTCGATACCTGGCAAGCTGTTTTATGCTGCGGATCGTGTCAAAAACACGATCGAGCATGAAACGCTTCCGAACGATCGCTCCGAGCCGAGGCGAAACGCTTTTACCTGGTTCTTTAATTGCCTGCTTCTTTAAAAACATAAAAGCATACCACAATAATCATGGATATCTTACAATACAATGGGCATACAATACAATACAGTTTAGCACTCTGTGAAATCGTTGATAATAAACCTCCGCGGGGATAATAAAATCAACCTGGGTTGTTTATGACCGAAGCGAAAGTTCAGTCTTGGATTGACTTTTCCCGAATTGTTATTTTCGTGCACTAATCCTTTGAACAATTAACTGACGGAAGAGATATACATTAAAGTAGAGACTTCAATACGTAATTAATATTTTTTATTACCCCGCCTACCCAGGAGGAGTGCTAACGTATAATCATAGCAAAACAGAAGCGTTGGCTTGTTACATGGGTTACAGTAAAAGCCTTATGCATTTTCGTACAATATTAGGTGAATTGACGTATATATACATATGCATAAAAAAAAATCCTATATGCATTTTAGGGATACATTAACTGAGAACTGTATGAATTTACTAAACGCTTTTACTGTAACATATACATGACTTGAACTCGCTGTCGAATTTATATTATAATTATATGGCTATATTATTTAAAATAAAAAAGTAGAGATTGGAGCTTTTTTTACTAATACTGTGATATCATATTTTCAGAATGTGGTAGTTACAGCAAATATTTGAAATTATTATTCTTTCTCATTCTTTTGACAATTTTGTACAAAACATATTGTAAGAAAATGTCTCCAAATCAGTCAGATTAGAATATCGAAATAACAAGCAGTTCCCTCTCGCCTGCCGGTATTACCATTTCTGTGCAGGAAAAATCTGCTATAATACCGACCTTCCAAATCGGAGAGGTCACGTGCCGTGTCTACCCCCTTAAAGTGACACACTCCGAACGGTCCGGAGCGCTGGTGTACGACCGCGCACATAAATGGTTCCCTTCGATCCCTTTGGCATAATTTTTCGACTAGGTAGCGTCCCGAAGCAAATAGCAGAGGTGTTGGGTACGTTCAGTACATAGCTACATTTCATACCAAACTGTCGTTTCACGCTATTTCCTTGAAAATGAGTCGAAAAGTGAGTAAAAGTGAATCAACCTATCGCCCAAACCGTCCACGTCGGCGTAAATTTCATGGAAATCAGTTTACGTCAAGTGGAAACGTCGAAGAGGCCGAAGTACGATCGAATGAACCCGAAGTAAGTACAGGGTGCGCCATCTTTTATGTCGGTATGTAAACATTGAATAACTTTAACATTTATCAACCGATTGACTTGAGTAAACATGTTTTTGAAACGTCAATTCAGTACAATTTTAACCATGAATCGCTTCACACCGAAACAACGCGCCGAAATAGTGACGCTGTACATTGCAAATAGTCGTTCAGTTGTGTTAACTCAACGTGCATATCGTCGAAAATATCGTGGCCAAGAACCACCGTCTGACAACACTATTCGTCGTTTGGTGTCGAATTTTGTTGAGCACGAGACAGTGGGAGATCGTCGACATGCTGTCATCAACGCCCAAGACGTTCCAATGAACTGGTTGATGCGGTAAGAGAGAGTGTTGCCGAGAACTTCTGCCAAGAAATTGAAAGCGGTTTCCGATGTTGTGGTGAACCAAAGTTTCTGCTACAAAATTATCGAATTTGTGAGTGTTGTTTCCGCTATTTCTGATATGGCTATTTGTAAAACGTGCAAACAGAAATTATCGTTTGACCAGACAGAGTTCTGTTATACATAGAAGGGGGAGCCTCTTTTCAGTGTTCCAGGTTCAGGTATATGTACTTTGAAGCATTCAGTAAGTTTAGTTTAGTTTCGATCTGCCAATAGAGCAGACACGAGTTCGCAGTGTATGTATATTTATTTCTGGCGTTTTTATATACATTTTATATAAAAATGGACGAAAAGGAATCAAAAATTCGGCGGCGCACGTCGACCTAAGAAGAGAAAGTTTCGCGGAAATCGGTACACTTCCAACATGGATACAAGTTGTTTGAGCAGATCGACCGAGGAATCGGAAACCAAAATTGATCTAGACGACATTATTGTCTCCAGTTCGTCCACTATTGTATGTATTTTGGGCTGTCCTTCGTGATTTTCGACAATGTCGTATTGTCAATTGTTATTTGAAAATCGTGCATAAGGAACGAACCTTTTCGAACAGGATGGTCCGCTGTGTGGTTCTAAACTGGCAGATTAGCCATAAGTACACCAATTGTGCCGTTATCGCGTGACCCAAAAATGTCAAATAAATAAATGATCCTGACTGCTTCTTTGCCGTTCTTTAGTCGGCGAAATACTAAAATAAGGTCGAAAAAATCGATATTGAAACTTCGGCTGTAATTCTGAAAGATCCCATTCGCGGGTTGGTGCGAAATTTGGAGGGGTGGCAGAAGAGATGGGGTGGACCTTAAATCTAAAATTGTAGCTTCAGGTTTTAATTAGTTTCCGAGATATTAATGAAAAACATTCAGTGCTATACAGACGTTAGTAAACAATCGTCTTGACTGGACTGGACTGGAGTGTCGAGTATCCGATAAGAGCGATTTCGGCCACAATATCTATAAGGTGATGGGTTAGGTTTGGATTAGAATTTAAAAGCGGTCCCTGTCAGCAGTCCGCCAATGTGTACGAGTTTTAGGATACCGTATAGAGACTGAGGCTGGTTTAGATCGACTGACAATGAGACCGTTGCACTAGTAGCATATGAATACACAGCTTTTAATGCATAGTACTGAAAGGTTTTCATTAGCATCTTGGAAATGAATAAAAACCCTGTTAAGACGGGGTTCCGCCGGCGTGCTCTACGAGCCTAGTCTGCGAACGCCGTTTGTTCAAAACGGCTTGAGTTTGGACCGTTCGATCCGATCGCTCTCTTGCGTCCTTGATCGCGTTGTGTTAACATCGTGCGTGCATATGTACTCTATTGTTACGCTATCGCGTTTAGCAGGCCTTAATATCTAGTGATATCGAATCAACGATCAACAATATAACTATAACAATCGATAGCGATAATAAATTAGGAGCGAAATTCGAAGCCGGATGAACATACGCGCGATAAATAAAGCTGTACATTATTCAAGTACCAGCCGTAGGTTCTCGAACAATAGGAAACTCGGAGCATTCGAATCTTAGAACACTTCACTTGGAAGATTCTAAAGGTTATTTATTACAGATCATAAAGAATTAGCTAAAGTCTATTGAAACACGTACGACCTCCGGAGGTTGTCAGACCCCACGATATCCTATTCTGGCCGCCACATGTTCTACCGTTGAACAAAAGGACATCCCAAGAGCCACTTGACTCTTCAGCGCGCTTTCGCCGACCCTTGCGCGTTTTTCCTTAGCTTTCCCGCGTTTTCCCCAAATACGCGCGTACCCTGACGCCCTTACCGAGAAGCGTAGCACTGCCACCTCCACGCGCCCATGGACGAATAGAAACCCACCAAGAACCAACCCCATTGGACGAGGACGATTCCGAAGGAGGACCAAGGAACCCAGGAAGAGGAAACAGAGCTGTAATGGAAAGAAGAAGAAGCCCCGCAGATCAGATTAAATCGAGTCGTGAAAAGAAGATCAATCTAAGCATTTGAACAGAGATCGACTTAGCCTTGAACAGAGCTACTGAGCGAATTACTTGTACAAATAAATACTATCTCTTCGAATAAAACAGTGAATCTTTACAAAAGTCTTTATAAAAATTAGTGTTCTTTGAATATTCCGCGCCTTTCCACAAGCAGAGCGGTTCAGCGCTCCACGGGCAACCGAACCAACTCCAAGTCCCCATATCCCACCAATCGCGGCGCAACACTATTTTTTAACAGGTTATGGGCCCAGAGACCATTTCCATTGCGCGATAGTCAAAAAGAAAGAAAACACGCGTACGCGATACTAACCACGTGTTTCGTTGAGGTCAGGATCGAGTTGCCTGCATAAAGGAACGATGTCGAGTATTATACGTATCGAAACGCTGAACCAGGAAAACTACGATACCTGGAAGATTCAGATGCGTGCGTTACTCGTGAAGAATGACGCGTGGGGTTACGTGAGCGGCGAAATACAACAACCACGCTCAACCCCCGGAGACGCGACATCGGAAGCCGCATTGAAGGAATGGACGAAGAACGACGAAAAGGCGAAATCGGACGTTATACTATCCATTGCACCATCTGAACTGAAGCAGATCAAGGGTTGCGAAACCTCCAGGGCCGTGTGGCAAAAACTAGAAGAAACATATCAGTCAAAAGGACGAGCCAGAAAGACGAGCCTCCTCAAACAATTAACGCTACAACGCATGAGGGAAGACGACGACGCCCGCGAGCATCTGAATAAATTTTTCGACGCGGTGGACAAACTCGCGGAAATGGAAGTAGTGATCAATCCGGATCTATTGGCGATAATGCTACTATACAGCTTGCCATACACTTTCGAAAATTTCCGATGCGCGATAGAGTCGCGCGACGAACTTCCGAATCCAAACGCTTTAAGGATAAAAATCGTCGAGGAAAGCGATGCGCGAAAAAGGCAGGCGCGTGACGCGGGTTTGAACGCCATGTTCGTCGGGCGACGTTGTCGATAAATCTAAGATAAAGTGCTATCGGTGTCATCGCGCGGGTTATAGGGTGTCCGAGTGCGGTCGAAGTCGCGAAAATACCGGTACTCATCGAAAAATGCGGAGGAAACGAATTTTTTCTCGTCAACCGAAAACACGCGGTCCAACGAGGCGGTGCAAGTCGAAAACAAAGTGCAAGACAATAAATGGGTGCTCGACAGTGGGTGTACATCTCATCTGTGTAAAGACATCGGTGCATTCACGAGTGTCGACAAAAGCCACGGCGGACGATTGAACCTGGCAAATAGCGCGCGCACGGAAATTCGCGCGCGTGGGTCGTGCTCATGAGGACCGGTCGCGATGGAAAACAGAGGAACATCAACCTGCACGATGCCCTCCACGTTCCTGACCTACGCACAAATCTGCTGTCGGTAAGCAAGATCACCGATCGAGGCTTCGACGTCATCTTCAAGAAAGATCCAGCAACAATCGTCGACCCCACTGGGTCGCCGCGAAGCGCGTTTTGCGATACCTAAATGGGACCATGACGACTGGCCTCGTGTACAGGAGAAGCGCTACGCATCTTCTGGGTTACGCCGATGCCGATTGGGGCAGCTGCATCCAGGATTGAAGATCCTTCACAGGACATTCGTTCATCCTGGGAAATGCGGCGATTTCATGGGACTCCAAGTAGTACAGTAGTACGTACAGTGGCGGTGTCATCCACGGAGGCCGAGTACATGAGCCTAAGCGAAGCCACGAAGGAGGCGATAAACTTGCGAAAATTCCTGTTGGAATTAGGTTTCGATTCCATTGCGAGCGTAAGAATGTTTTGCGACAATCAGAGTGCGTTGAAATTGTCCAAGAATCCGGTATTTCATGGGCGCACAAAACACATCGACATAAGGCACCATTTCGTCCGTGGCGCGCTCGAAGACAAATTGTAAACCGTGGAGTACATACCTACCGACAAGATGACTGCCGACATATTAACTAAAGGTTTGCCTGGTCCGGCCCATAGTAAAAATACGGGTCGTTTGGGACTGACGGCAGTGGCGAATTAGACGTACAGTGGTGGACATAAGTATTGGCACAGAACGATGTTCCGCATTCAAACATTTGTAGGATTGGAAATATGGCATGAGTGTTTAGAATGATTCCCAGGTATGAATGGTATGTTCGGAGCTGAATATGTACCTGAGAAGTTCGCGTGCATGGAGGGTACAGTGGCCCAATGGTTCGAATGGTCAGGAGCGACCACCACCGAGGAATGACTGCGAGGTGTGTAATAAATGAGTGAGAGAACAAATGAGGAATAGAATGAGAGAGAGACTAAGAGTGCAAGAATATAAAGAATGAATGATGCGTGCAAGAGGCAGAGTTGAGAAAGTATTGTAGTGAGGATCATCGTGAAGTGAAGAGTATTAAGAGAATCGTGTTAATCGTTGTGTGTGTTGAGTAACGTCGTGTGTCGACGTGGTTAAGAATAAAGTTAGTGTATTTAGTAGAGTAAACTGAGGTCTTATTACCCCACCCTTCCTCTATTCCAATCTACGTGAGGTTTACAAAAAATAACTTCTACACATTTATACCTATTCAAAAAATTGTGCATACTACTTTGTTTTTGTATGGATCTTTATTTACAATGTCTTACTTGCCTATATACAAAAATAATTTGCCTATATAAAAATAATGTGTCTTTAAAGTATGTGCTGTATTGTACACAATCCATTGTCGAACTGTATATGCTGTATGTGCAGGTGCATTGTCTTGTTGGAAATAAAAGTTGGGCGGTAGATTTAATTTTTCTGCACTTTTCTTTAAATTTTCTTTTAAAATATTTAAATAAACTTTGGCGTCTACAGATTCATTAATGAACACTAGTTCCCCAAGCCCAGATGAAGACATACAGTCCCATATGCAGACTCCACCACCCCCATGCTTAACTGTAGCTTGGAGGTTTTTCAAATCTAATTCAGCATTACGCTTCCTCCATACTAATACTCGACCATCGGACTTAAATATATTAAATTTGCTTTCGTCTGAAAACAAAACTTGGTCCCAAAAGTCATTGCTCTTGTTTGAAAATTCTTTTGCAAGCTCCAGTCGTTTCTTTCTATTAACTTCGCTAATGTACGGTTTTCTTCGAGCGACACATGCTGAGTATCCAGCATCTTTCAAGACTCTACGTACTGTTTTCGAACTAATTTCTTTATTAAAATCTTGCGCAATTACTGCTGCAATCTCTGAAGAGTTTGTTCGCGGATTTTGTTTAATTATATTCACTATTTTTCGTTTTTCTCTTTCCGACAATTTAGATGGCCGACTGCTCCGTAAGTTGTTATGGGTGTTTGACATGTTCGCAAATTTTTTAATAATATTTCGAATTGTGAAACGACTTCTTTGCATGATTTCTCCAATTTCTACATAAGATTTACCTTGTTTATGCAGGTTCAATATAACTTTTCTCTCCTCCGGTGTAGTTTCTTTTCCTTTCCTTGACATTTTTTTAATTATAGTGAAAATCACTTTAAAAATCAACTGCTGGACTGACACAACAATGTCTAAAATGACTATCGAGACATCATTCATGTGTTTTAACAAGTGAAGAACGGTATATTAGTAAAATAATGTGTGTGAATAAAGATTTTTAAGAGAGTGCCAATACTTTTGTCCATGCATAAAATGGTTGGAAAATACATTTTTATGAGTTACATGTTCCCTACTTTATTAATATCGTTCTGTTTTTGTATATAGGCAAGTAAGACATTGCAAATAAAGATCCATACAAAAACAAAGTAGTATGAACAATTTTTTGAATAGGTATAAATGTTTGTATGCGGAACATCGACCTGTGCCAATACTTATGTCCACCACTGTATTTAACGGGCTCGTATCGAGGGGAAGTGTTAAGACGGGGTTCCGTTGGCGTACTATACGAACCTGGTCAGCGATCGCCGTTTGTTCAAAACGGCTTGAGTTTGGACCCTTCGATCCGATCGGTCTCTTGCGTTCGCGATCGCGTTGTGTTAAGGGGGGAACCTTATGTAAAATTTCCTCAGGAATATGATAAAAAAAGTTAGAAAGTGATCAGAGATGTTCTTGTACGTTAGTTTCAAAATAAAGTGAACGGTTGTATTGGACGGAGCGGCCCAGGTAGTCGGGCCCTCGTCGGACGCTCGGTCTTTCGGTCCCTTCGTAATCTGACTGTGTTAAAACCTATACTAATGTACACCAGTTGTTATCCCCTCCATAGCACTGCCGTTTTCGGCATCTATACGTGTACATTTGTGTGTATAACGGTTTTGGAAAAGATGCCCCTTCGGCGAGTGTTCCTCGCTCATTGTCAGTTCAGCAGCGTCTCTTGAGTGAAATCGGTCGTTTACAGAGCCTCTCAGAATACGACTAAATTGAAAATGAGTCGAAAAGTTCCAGCTAACAATCCTAATTATCGTCCGAATCGTCCCAGGCGGCGAAAAGCTCCTAAAAAGCGTGCTGAGATAGAAAGTGAGGAGATGAGCGGAGGCGAAGGAACGAGCTCTTCTGCTAAAAAAATAAAAGCAACGTCGGCAGATGTAATTATTAATTTTACACACTGCTACCGGATTATAGAATTCATAAGTGTTTTTACTGCATTATCAGATATTTCTGTGTGCAAAACATGTAAACGGAAACAAACATTTGGAGAAACAGGCAGCCGTGGACTAGGTTTTAAAATCGCCGTTACATGTGCGTGTGGGACTGTTTTAATTAATTCGGGACCTTTTGTAAATAACAGTTTTGAAATTAACCGCAGAATTGTGTTTGTGATGCGTTTATTAGGCGTGGCACGTAAAGGAATAAATATATTTTGCGGCATGATGGATTTACGCATCGTGCGTGCGTATGTACTCTCTTATTTAACAAACCCAAAGATCTAAAGTCCACCCCATCTATTCTACAGCCCTCCATAAGTGTCGATCCGCGAATGGGGGCCTTTTGGAAAAATACCACTTCAACTTCATGCTGCCGCTGCTACTTTTTTAGTATTCGATATTTTCCTTTTACTGTAGTTTGCATCATAGGAACACTCATATTAATTAAGAATGTTTTTTTATATTTCGTTCCACATAAGCAGAAATGCTGCAATCGTGTCAGCCAATAGGACACGCGTTTATTAGGGGGCCGTAGTGTATAACTTATAACTCCTCTAATTTTTATTGTTTTAGAAAATTACGAATAAATAAAAGAAAATTACGTATATTCCTCAAATATAAATAAACATGTGTGCAGAAATCCAATGTCACGAGTTTTAATATTTTCCTTCTACAAAAACTCTAGACTGGAATACCAAATTTATGTTGTTACTTATTTTGAATTGTAGAAAGTACCATTCGAGTTTCGAGGTCTCGTCGCCCCAGTATTAACACCATTTAATAATGACAGGTAAATTTTATTGTCTTTAAAATGTATTATATATACTCTCATGTATGTATTATTTGTTTAAAAATGTATAAGAGAAAAGGGATTAATAGTAAACTCGAAATAGGTGGCACTAAAAAAATATTTATTAATTTTCGATGGTTATATAAGGAAAAATATTTATAACTTTTAAGTAACAAATATGCAAAACAGATAATGCTGTATATTTTTTTATGATTTTTTCTCGCAATTTTTAACAATGTACGTCTACTGAAATAATAAATTTGTTTTATAATCATTTATTTTCCACCTAATATAAATCTTGCGAACTTTTGATAAATGTTTCTTCATACCAAAACATAATACAGGGTGGCCCAGGACTCACGCCAAATTTTAAATATTTGGATAGCCGAGATGATTCTGAACAACTTTTTCCTTGACGAAAATATCTTTGGACGTTTCGTTTTTGAGTTATTAACGAAAAACACTGGCCAATGAGAGCGCCCGAAACGCCGGCGCTCAGTCACCATTGCGCGCTATCGGGATCGGGCGCCTCGGGGGGCAACGTTACTACATCGTCTTAAATTAATAATAATGTGTAATTATTCGTTATTCATTTATAACAAGTTATTTAATAACCGTTCCATACTTTTATTCGTTATCCGAATCGAATAAAATGTTTTATTAATAATGAAAAAGGTGTTTGAATAATCAATGTTAGAAAAGGGTAGCTAAATAAACGTACCCATTCGTTCACGAATTTATTTGCAACGACGGAAATGGGTTCTTGGGACTCGGTCATTGTACCGATCCTGACCTATCTCAACAATTTTATGCCACGTCCCAGCGATCGATACAGATCTGATTCGCACTTGTTTCTACACGCACATGACACACACATTAACTTTCGTAATGTTCGTCAGTGCGTGTCCAGTGCGTGTGGAAACAAGTGCGAATCAATTCTGTATCGATCGCCGGGACATGGCATAAAGGGGATAGGTCAATGACCAAGTGCCAAGACACCGTCGAAGCAGGCAAATTCGTGAACGAAAAGGTAAATTTAATTAACTACCCTTTTCTGACATTAATCATCCAAACACTTTTCTCATAATTAATAAAACACTTTATTCGTTTCGGAAAACGAATAAAAGTATAGAACAGTTATTAAACAACTTGTTAATTAAGTTGTTATTGATGAATAATGAAGAATTACACACTATTGTTAATGTAAGACGATTGTAATATTTGTCGTATGTTGCCCCTCGATGCACCCGATCACGGTCGCGCGCAATTGTGACTGAGCCCGCGCTATACGGCCGCTCTCATTGGCCAGTGTTTTTCGTTAATAACTCAAAAACGAAACGTCCAAAGATATTTTCGTCAAGGAAAAAGTTGTTCACAATCACCTCGGCTATCCAAATATTTAAAATTTGGCGCGAGTCCTGGGCCACCCTGTATATTTCTCATATTTATGCATCTATAAAATCTACGTAAAAGCTTTTAATCGAAATTTACAGTACATAGAAAATTCAGTATGGCCATATATTGGTAATGAAAATGGATACAAAGCTTATTATTTAAAAAAGATAATAACATTATTCATTCCTTTATTTCAGCACAAGAACTCTAAATCTGTCATTGATACCTCAATACGCCAATTATTTGGCCCAGAGAAAAGTCCTGGGTATTCTTGGTGAGTACTAATTATGTTTTGATTACCTTATCATAAGAATTATCCGACGCCAATACATCGTCATCAATGACACCGCAATTAAATACACCCGATTACTTACTATATTATGTTCGGACAAGTCATAATTCATTATTCAAAAATAAACAGAAAAAACTTGGTTTACGAGAAAAATGTTTGCCGAAATCTATTAAGAACGCGGGCCACACATTCATTCAGTTGTATCATAATGTCTAATAATGGTGCACAATATTTACACATATTTCGTATTTATTGAAATATAATCACAATAATTATATTGCACTCCACAATTGTTTATGAATTCTAAATTTTCTTGTATTTATTGTGTATTACTTTCTTATACACATATTTATCATTGTATTATAGTATATTTTTAGCAAAGAAGCATTTGTAATGAATACATGGTGCACTGGTAACATTTTCTTGCTACGTGAAGCATCCTTGAATATTAAAATTGCGAATATAATGGTGTAAACTGAAAATGATGTCTCTAAGAAATACAAAAAATACATATTACATTATAAATAAGTTATATTTATGACGACAATAACATCTATAAAAAGTTTCGCAAAAACCGATTTATTTAGAGCACATACATGCAAACACTTAGTTTGCTGAAAACGTAATTTACAATTCACAGTAAATGGAACAAGCGGAGAGGGTCCATCCATGTCTGCAACTGAAAGAAAATTAGTGGCTGAGGCATGGGCAAATGCTGTAAAGACGACGAAGCAGCATTTGATGATTCAAGTAGGAGGTGCACCTCTGCCTGATGTTCTTGAACTTGTACGTAAATCATATTAAATTTAGAAAAAATATACCAGGAGGTACATACACAAGTTTCTGAACATTTTTTAGACACAAATTATTAATATACATGTACACACGTTCTCGATTTACGCTATACTTTTTATAGTGTGCGGTCAATTTCTCACGATCTCATCTTAACCGGTTAAAAAAGTATGTTTCCATTGCATTTATTGAAATTATTGTATATGAAAAATTGTTTAGTTAAATATATTAACTGTATCATTCTAATCCTTTTCGTGAAATTATTATTTGTTTGATATACACGGCCCTATAGTTTAGTTTCTTGTACTGGCAGGCTTCGAAAAATGTTGCCTTGCTCAAAGAAACTTTCACGTGTTCTGTATTTGCAATATTTTTCTAATTATAGTTACGGATTATTTATTACTCTTTTCAAAATATTTGTTTAAAGGCAAAGCACGCAGAGAGCATTAAAGCAGATTCTATCCTCTGCTTACCGGAATTATATTTTAAACCAACAACATCGGAACAATTGACTGATTATTTAAAGTTAGTTGGTTCTGCAGCACCAAACACACCGCTGTTATATTACCATATTCCATCACTTACTAATGTTAATAGTAAGTTAATCATGATTTTTAAATTTATGCTAAAGTATACAATATATTGTTGACCCACTTGTAGATTGTAATTACGTTTATTTAAACAACATTAAATATTATTTAAACGAGTAAAAAATTAATAATGAAGAATTCATATGATCAACATAAATGTTGAAAACAACTTTTGATTTAAATGCTATAAAAGTTCTAAAAATATGTATCTCTGAAATATGGAATTAAAATTAATGTATTAACAGTATATCCCCAATTTGCTTGCAATTCTAACTGCTTAAATATTTTATTCGAGAAGTAGTAGTATCAATTTCTGCAAAGTAAAATACAATATGTATATTTCTAAATTCTTTGCCTTTTTCAGTACATATGGGAGAGTTTCTCCGATCTGTGGAAGATCAAATTCCAACTTTCGTTGGAATCAAATTTACGAGTGGGAATTTGGAAGAAGGTGCTCAAGCACTACAAGCTAAAACCAATAGATTCGTAGTATTTCTAGGAAATGATCAGGTACTATTTATTTCCATAGAATTATAACATTATAATTTAACGTATTATATTTCTTTAATTTTTTAAGCGTTATTTATTCCTGGTTTCAAATATGAGCCACTAATATCGGATCACGTCTACAAAAACAAATATCATATAAATTTCGTTTAACATCAACCACCTTAATTTTACTTTTTCTAATCTTTTTAATATTTTGTTTGATTTTTGTTAGTTGATATGCGCTGGTTCCGCATTGGGAATGAATTCATTCATAACGACAACCACAAATATGATTTCCGAACTTGAGCGCGAAACCCTCATGGAAAGTCAAGCAGGAAATAGCCTTAATGCAAGAGAAAAACAAGAACGTTTGACAGAAGCTGTGATCGCTATATCAAAATATGGTAAAATTCATTGCTTATTCTTTTAGCATAAATGGTGCATATCGCCAAAGCTACGTGTTATAGTGTTATCGCCAAGGAAACGTAAATATTTAAACCCTCATTAATATTTTTAATTATTGTGCGGGTAGTATTAGTTTCACTAATTGTAAGAGATTCCAAAGAAGGCAAGCTTTAAGTTTTAAACTAAACATTAAAGTCTTATTTCTTATTAAATAATAATAATTAATACAACGAACGGAAATAAAGGTAAAGTATACAAATATTAATGCTATTTTTATATTGCAAACAGGTAACTGGGTAGAGACTATGAAAGCAGCAATGCCGTTGTTAACGAGTATCAACCCTGGCCCTCCACGTGCACCCCTGAAACCTCTACCTGCTGAAACTACAGCATCAATGGCAAACGATTTAAAAAAATTGGGATTTCGAGTAAACATTTAATGTATGAGAGAGAGGATAATAACTTTTATAAAATAAAAGTTTGATACTTCCAACGTTTAAATACATTTCATATTTTATATCACATTTGCAACACTTATCTTTTAATGCACATGGTCCTCACATTTTGAATGTATATCTATAGTCCTCACTAAATCGAGAAAACAGTAGGTAGTAAATAAAAATGGAAAAATTAATATGTCTGCGTTAAATAGGAATGATTTTCTGCTTCATTTCATTCAATAAGGGTATTGATATAATGTACTTCTTTTTTAATTTTCTCCTATCTTACTAGTGAATTATAAATCATGGTTCAACAAATGAATAGTGGGATTTATTTATCTGTACATATAACATTATCACCTTCATCAAAATTTTTATTTCAAAACCAGTTTTTCTCCGCTTGTTAGTTCTGAGTTAAAAACTCTCGCCTGTGGTATAAGTACATAGTACATTTTTATACTTTTGTTGCGTCCCGATTGGTGGGATATGGGGACTTTGTGTAGGTTCGGTTGCCCGTGGAGCGCTGAACCGCTCTGCTTGTGGAGAAGCGCGGAATAATCAAACACAAGTTTTATCGTTGAGAAAGAATGACTATTTATTCGATACTTTAGCGTTAAAGATACTGCTTGTTCCAGGAATGAACAAGTTCTAATGAGTTCTGATAAATACTCAATGAATACTGCTTGAATACTGATGAATGTGTCTTCTTCTCCTTTCCATTTCGGTTCTGGTTCTTCTTCCTGAGTCCTTGATTCCTCCCTCTCCTCAGGTAACGGCCAATGGGGTTGAGTCTTGCTGGGCCTTGGATCGTCCTTGGACGCGTGGAGGTGGTAACGTTTCGCTTTCCGGTAAGGACGTAGGGGTGCGTGCGCAGGGGAGAAATGGGAAAAACCCAAGTAAGCGCGTGAAAGACGCGGAGTAACGGTAAATAGAGAATCGTGGAAAATACCCGAGAAAATACGTGAAGGTGAAAGAATCTTACAGCGCATCGTAGGAATACGCGTACAATAATTATACAATGTATTGATCGGAGTATCGCGTATGTTCATCTAACTTCGTATTTCGCTCCTAAATAATTATCGTTATCGATGGTTACGATTTCCTAGTCGATCGCAGGTTCGATGTTACTAGACCTTAAGCCCCGTTAACGCGATAGCGTAACACTTTGAACATTTACGAAATCTTAATGTACGAAGAGTTCAATAAAGGCAGATCACATAAAAAGAATTTCTTTACATATATTTTATTAGAATTCCTGAGCAACTTCAAATTTTGTAATAAGGTGTACATGCCTGAATCATACCGTACTACAGATGTGCTATACATATACATACATCATGTAATAATGTACAAGTGCCATGCGTTACCCGCTGCACGATCTCAATGTAAGAAACATGGCAGCCGTGACTGTTGAATGCGGAGATTTTTTAGAATTCCAGGTACTTTTGTATTAAAAGAAAGTATTATAAAGCATATTGTATGTACGTCAAATTATATATTTCAACTGCTTTCATTATATTCAACGTATTTTAAATTTTCACTATATAGTAGTCTAGAAACATTCTAGAAACGTTATTAAGGTTATATTTGGCAACATATTTTATACATTTATAATATTTGTACGGTACACTAATATTAATTGTAATGTTCTTCTTTAAATCAATAGAGTAAATCTAAATTTGATTAAACCATTCAATATATTATTCGTAATATGTTGTTCAAATTTTCAGTTTAGGTTGGGATAGATTAGAGTACTAATATATTTACAGTAATCTAAATTATAATTAATAATGTGTTATGTAGGTATGAGTTTAAGGTCAATAACTTGTTTATTATGGGCCCTTTTATTAGTATCATTTCATCGTTTATTTTATTGACATAAAATATCACATTCCAGGATGCATTACAGAAGATGCGGCAACTCGATGACAAAATCATTTACATGCTAAATGCAACACTTCCAACAGAATCGTTCAAAAGTCAAAATGATCCCACTGTAAGGTGTAAAGATTTATTTGAGCAAATCCAATCGAGTCATAAAACAAGAGAATTTGCCATTACTAGGTGTTTAAATACGTCCAAGGAAAAGATTCAAGAATTAAAGAATCAAAAAGATAAAGGCGATGATAGTCCACAACTTCATAAAATATTAAGAAAAGAACAGAACACACTACGCTTATTGCAATCCGAACTGAATGTAGAAGAGGTTGTAAAAAAACGTACAGCGGATGTATATCGCCAAAGGTGTCGTGGTTATTACAAACCGACGCAGGATATATAAATGTAATATTGTTATAACTGATTTTATGAATACATCGCAAAATACGAATTTTTTACATATTACAGAAAAAAATATATTGGTATGTTAGTTATAAATATATTTAGTCATTGCAATTTTACAACAATAAATGGAAGCAATTTGCAGTTGTGAAAACCAATTTTATTTTCACATTTCAATACGACCTTACCCTGTAGAGAAAATATGCATGCAAATAGTAGGAATAATGAAGAAACATTTTTAGCTTTAGATTGTAAATTTTATTCAGTGTTTATATACAGTAATGTGTTTTCCACTAAACTTTATTAAACCATGACAATTTAAATAATATACACCTTTTATAAAAATATACTTCGTGGTGTTATGATGATACTTAATACTTATCCAATATCATTCATACGCAAAATAATGTATAAGAGTTATTACTTTGTACAGTACAATTCTATCGTGACACATAAATTATTGCTTGTCTCTAATACAAATATTACTTAAGAATCACATTTAACAATATATAAATAAACAAAATATGTAAAACGTTATGGATTATAAGCAACTATTTTGTCATTGTAAGTTCCGTACTTCATGTTTGCTGAAATACTATTTTTACTCTGCTTTATTTGCATTTGCAGCAGCCTCGTTTTTAGCTTTTTCTCGTATTTCTTGGTGCCATTTCATTCTCTCTGTTAGCAAATTCTTTCCAGCCGCGACATCTCTTTTTCCAATCATTGCAGATACAATAAAACCAACTATACTAAGGCCCATTATAATGAACGATACACGAATTCGGAACATCGTATGTGCTCGTCGTATGCAGTCTATCCTAAATGATCAAAATGAACAGTGTCCAATTGATATTAAGGTACATTAGTATTAAGGTACATAAATTACTTTACAGAAATTTACTTTTACTGTTACAAATTAAAAATTATTTTCCCTTATATCTACTTACGTCACTTGAGGTGGAACCTTATCCATGCTTGGAAAACGTTTAACCCATACTAATATCATTCTATCTATTTTACCCACGGCATGCAGAGGTGCTCCTGTGGTGCAAACAGGAAAATTATGTAATCACTTTGTTCAAGTACCTTAAAATTTGTGAAATATGTTAACCCTTTGCGCTCCAAAGGCAACTCACACTCAGCACTTGGTTCAGTATAGAAACTCAAATGGCAGCTGAGAGGTAACAATAACTTTTCTATCAATGGACATTTTCTTCCCTTACAATTGAGACGTTGAGTCTATCCACAATTAGTAGTACAGCATAGACCTTGAAATTATTGTTTGAAATTTAATCTATCTGGAGCTACCACCTTTTTATACCAGAAAAAAGATCTTTGAGCGCAAAGTGTTTAAATCTTGTAAAAAAGATTTAGAAAAGTATAATTCACCTATTATGTCCCTTTCAATACTGGATTTTGATCGCTGCGGTTTTGCAGATGTTTCCGATACAGGTTTGTTTTCATTTTTAACAATTGTTGTATGGAATTGCCTTATTCTTTGGAATTTCAATTGCCTCGCCAATCTTGTATATAACATTCTGAAAATATTCGAATAAAATGTGGTAAATATTTCATGCGTTAATTCCAAACTTCGAATATTTCTAATATGTTATATACAGAAACCACGAGTTTGTCAATAATAATTATAACAATAACAATTCTTCATATTAATGTAAATAATGATGTAAGGACGAGTAATAAATCGTAAGACCAATTATAGCTTTTGAAACATGTTTTTATTGTTAATTATTGTTATTTATAAATGTTAGTGATGTAAAACTTTGATTCGTTACGTCCGTATTTCAGAATATAAATAAAGGTACGTATTAGGTGTGAGAAATGATTTTGAGTGCACTATTAACATTATTTTGTTTAAAACTGTTAATATTGATTTATTTATAGTATTATACGAATGACATACAAAATTCAACACACTTAAATAGATGGTATATCCTGTACACAATACTTATTGTTAGATAGATAGGTTAAATATCTATGAATAAATCGTATTTTTACGACAGTAGATATATTCCAAAAGTAACGTGTTGACCTTATTGTAAGATGGGATTAGCTGGCTAATTGTTTTGACTGTTTCTTGTCTTCTCGTATGATTATGCAATATCCGGTTTAAATCTTATATTTCCGTTTATCTTTTCTTATGTATGATATTTAGCACAGCAGAGGATGCGACTACTTACTTGCTTTCAATGATTTGAGGTGATAAATTTCTGTCACAACCCACTCCACGTTCCGTTTACTAATGCCGCGGATGCTCTGCGAAATTTATATATCTATATACATCTATGTACTTATATATCTATGTATTTATATATCTATGTACATGCATATTCTCTACAATCACTAACACAAATGTGAGACTCCATCACACAGATGTACAATCTACTTGCCCTTCTAACTTAATTTGCTGATGATATTACATTTATTTAACAAACAAACTTCCTTTGAAATTATTCAAATTATCAATCACATTGACAAAAATTATACAAATGTTTTGCGCGGATTACTTACACAAAAATTTGACGAAACTTTTAAATAAAAGAGATAGAATGTTCTTCTTTCCCGCGCGTAAAAGTATAATAATAATAATAACAATATAATAATACAGAAAATTAACAATAAATGTAGATTTTCATATTCGCAGAAGATATTAAGTTTTATTTTTAATATCTACTAAACATTATCAAATATATTAAATATTAAAAGCAATAATAGTTTAATACGAGTATACTTACATCTGTTTCTGCTATATTTACAATGTTAACATACTAATTAGTTAAAATAATACATTATAACCCGTTTCAAGATATATATTAATATTATTTAAAGTAACATGATTATTTTGCATTCTAATTGTTTACGTTTTAAACGCGGAAGACATGTAGAAGTTATTTTATTTATTTGCTCTAGTGATGTACTTATTTTAAGCATAGCCATAAACATAATTCGTACTTCCATCAATGTATCGAGAAAGATGTGGTGTACTACTTCAATTTCTAAGAAACATTTTTGCTTCTTAAGAATAAGTTTATAACACGATAGTTCACTACGTTTCGATGAAGATACGTGCAAAACGTCACATATTACGGATGAATTTCTCCGTGGAACAGAGATTGACCTCTTTAGGCGCATTCATTTACTGTATACAAGGTAAACGTGACATTAACGTAGTAGACAGCAATTTTAGTGAAAACTATCAGATAATTATTATGTATAGCAAAACTAAGAATATTCAGAAAATTCATAATTATTCCAAGATGTAAATACGATTGTTGGATAGATAGCACATATAATTCTACAATTATTTTACATAAGTTCTATACAAGTTTTGATCATAATTTAAAAGGTGGAGTAATAATCCAAAATATATATGCTATAATACTGAATCGAAGAATTTGTTTTTTACAAGAAATACTTATATATATACAATAAGTGCTTAATATTTTACGTCAGCATACTCTCCGGGAAAGTTATTTTGAAGATATTGGTAACGTGATCTAACAAAAGAAGAAGATTGTTTTTAACTTATGTTTTGCGACAGAATTCAAAAGTTTATATTCGTGAAATAAATTTCCTCTCTTTTATTTCGACCTTTTATTTCGATTCCTTATTTTATACATTTATTATACATTTACATATTATCCAACGATATCTCATTCCTTGTAGCACTCCGTAGGACCATGTATGTAAATGTTTTTCAAATATTATAGCAGTGTATACATAAATTGAAGAATGGAAAAGTTCCTTTGACTTTATACAGGGTGTCCGGGAACTATGGGAAGATCGGGAAATAAGCCATAGCCGAGGTGCATGTAAAAACTTTTTTCCTTTGCCAAAATGTGGTTTGTACATTCATTTTTGAATTATTAACGAAAAACACTGGCCAATGAGAGCGCCCGACGGGCGGCCGCTGGCGCGCGCTCAGGGACGAACCTCTCACAATCTGCTGTCGTGATGGGGGGGCATCGAGGGCACCGATGGAAGCATGCGGCAAATGTTACATCGTCTTAATTAAGAATAATGTGGAATAATTTGTTATTCATGAATAACAAATAAACTAATAAGTCGTTTAAGAACAGTGTTCGATACGTTTATTCATTATCCGAAAGGAATAAACTGTTTTATTACTTACGCAAAAATATTTTTTTTATCAGCACGTTTTCAGGTGGATAAATTATGTTTTATTAACCCAGCCGTACCATCAGCTGTTGAGCGTTGCCTAGGTCAGGATTCACACAATGTTAAGCAGGGTAATTCATGGACGAATGGGTAAGTTTAACAAGCTTTTCCTAACATTAATTCTGCAAACAATTTCTGGAAACATAATTTATCCACCTGAAAACGTGCTGATAAAAAAAATATTTTTGCGTAAGTAATAAAACAGTTTATTCCTTTCGGATAATGAATAAACGTATCGAACACTGTTCTTAAACGACTTATTAGTTTATTTGTTATTCATGAATAACAAATTATTCCACATTATTCTTAATTAAGACGATGTAACATTTGCCGCATGCTTCCATCGGTGCCCTCGATGCCCCCCCATCACGACAGCAGATTGTGAGAGGTTCGTCCCTGAGCGCGCGCCAGCGGCCGCCCGTCGGGCGCTCTCATTGGCCAGTGTTTTTCGTTAATAATTCAAAAATGAATGTACAAACCACATTTTGGCAAAGGAAAAAAGTTTTTACATGCACCTCGGCTATGGCTTATTTCCCGATCTTCCCATAGTTCCCGGACACCCTGTATAACGGGTGATATATTTGTTCTTTTTAAATGTCTCCGCCAATTAAATTTTAACGTACAATGTAGGGACATTTTTTCCATTCTCCATGTTGGTCAATTACAAAACATGTCGCGCACATGTTAGTCCGTTCGTAACCTGCTATGACAGTTATGTTTTGACTTGTAGTCCACTAATTTTTTCACAAAATGAAGGTGAAAGTCTTATCGCGAAATCCGGACGAATATTTGAGAGAAACGAAACGTGATATTCACAAAGGTTACTTCTATCTTTTATAATATGTTATGTCAAAAACTATAATGAACTTTTGTCACGAAAATAATTGTACACATTATGCTACAAACACTTAATACAAACACATAACATTTAATTTATGTATACGAAGTATAACTTTTCTACGATATTTCCAGTTCCCAGAAATTATGATCCTGCGTTGCATCCTTTTGAAGCAGCGAGAGAGTATACCAGGGCTTTAAACGCAGTGAAATTGGAAAGAGTTTTTGCCAAACCTTTCATCGGATGCCTGGAGGGCCATAAGGACGGAGTTTCTTGTTTGTCTAAACATCCCACACAGTTGTCCACACTGCTCAGCGGAGCTTTCGACGGAGAATTGAAAGTATGGAATCTTACGCAAAGAACATGTGACCGTAGCATTTTGGCGCACGATGGTATAGTGCGAGGCGCAGTATTTGGCCTAAATGCGGAACACTTCATTACTATTGGCGATGATAAAACCATTAAAACGTGGAAAGCAGAGAAGCCAGCATTTGGTGAAGAAGAGGAACCAACAAACACTATTATTAGTAAAGTAAGATATTGAAAGTTTTGATGCAAATATTATATGCTATAGTATCGAGTTAAATATTATCAATCCTTTGTAGACTATCATAAGCGGAATCTCTCATCATCAAACTCAACCAATATTTGCGACTTGCGGCGAAGTTTGTAATTTATGGGAGGAAACTAGAAACGAGCCAATTCGTACCTTCAAATGGGGTGTCGACAGTCTATACGATATCAAATATAATCCTGTTCAGTCCAATTTATTTGGTAAGAATTATTAGGAACCATGTGGACTAATAGAATTTATATTTCTATATTAACAAAATATATATGTATACTTTGCAGCCGCTTGCGCAAGCGATCGTAGTATAATTTTATACGATGCCAGGGAAACGGGACCTTTACGAAAGGTGTTTATGAAGCTAAGGTCTAATAAACTGTCTTGGAATCCCATGGAGGCAGTTACTTTCACGTGTGCTAGTGAGGATTACAAGTACGTTTAAGAAAAATATTGCGTCCGGTTGCTTCGAATCACTTGCGTAAATCAAATCTAATTTTTTTATAACGTTTATTTAGCTTGTATACTTTCGACATTCGTAAACTTAGAGCACCTACGAATGTACACAAAGATCATGTAGAAGCAGTTGTAGATGTGGATTACTCTCCAACTGGTAAAGAATTTGTATCTGGTAGTTACGACAAATCTGTTCGCATTTTCGAAATAAACAAAGGACATTCTCGAGAAGTTTACCACACGAAACGTATGCAAAGATTAACGTGCGTTGGATGGTCTCTTGACAATAAGTATATTGTTAACGGCAGTGATGAAATGAATATTCGTGTATGGAAGGCGAGAGCATCGGAAAAGTTGGGCGTGGTAGGTTGCCATAATATCCATTTTTTTTACATCTAATATTTTCTATATTGACACTAATCGTATCGTATAATTATAGTTGAAGCCTAGAGAGGAGTCAGCATTGTATTACAGTGAAACCTTGAAAGAAAAGTTCGCTGCGCATCCGCAAGTAAAGCGAATCGCACGGCACAGACAGGTTCCAAAGCATATTTACAATGCGAAGGCCGAGCTACGTACAATTCAAGAGAAAAGTAAACGGAAGTACGTATTATTATTCGACGCAAATCATATTATGTGTCAATGGCGGTTTGCTATATTTATTTACATTATTTTTTAGGGAGGCCAACAGACGCGCTCATTCTAAAAGTGGCGCAGTACCGTTTGTTTCGGAAAGAGCGAAACACGTTGTACGTCAACACGTGTAATGTTGAAGTGCGTATTGTAATAATACAAGTTTTGATACCGATTTAATAAAGATTATGATGGTTTTACCTTGTCCAATTACACTTTAGGCAATTGTATTATATATAAGCAAATGTAAGATTGCTACAAATATGCAGATACAAATTTGTATCCACAGTGGAAAAATTGCCATTCTATTAAAATCTGTTATTTTTTCTATATTTGTAGTTTTTGTTTCCACTCCGTGAAATTATTACGTCCAACCTGTGTATACATATATTAACACATTGATTGACTATTTTATGCAAATATTAGAGCATGTCATTTAATTGTGACTGAAATTAAACATTACTCAACACAATTAGCAATGTTATCATTATAACTTGCACAATTTTGCACTTCAATTATTACTTCCAAACACGTGCACATACGTGGAAACACAAATATGCTTGTGACTGGTCAACAATGTGTTAACAGAATTTTACATACAGTTTGATGTATTTAAATAGGAGCACATAAACATCTACTTTGTTTATACCTATGTAATATATGGAAAACCTGTTTAAAGGAAAATCAAGCTGCTCGAAGGGCCAAACAACAAATTCGAGACCTTCTTTAAAAATTTCAATGCTATTGAAATGTTTTCAAATTTGCTGCTCTAAACTTTACTATAGATTAACCCTTTGACTACTGTTGGCGCCTAAAGGCACTGAGAAAAATTGTGCTTGTGATACTATAGGCGCTTAAAAATATTGCCCTTATGGTACTGCAGGCGCTTTGAGGCGCTTAAAAAAATACTGCTCTTATTACTATGTACATATACTGTAGGTGCCTTTATGCGCTTTTCACTAACTATTCAATGCAGAAAACAAAGAAATAAATAATATTGTTTTAATGTAGTGTAATTCAGTGTTTTGATTATGCAAATATACTTTCTCAGAAATGCACGCCTAACGAAAAGTTTCACCGTTCTCGGTGTACGTCGCGAATGAACTCTTACCGTATGGTACGGCTGGTGCCTCCCAAAGTCTGCCGTAGTCAAAGGGTTAAAAGTTAAATTCAGCTATACAACATTTGGACTATGTAGTATCAAAACATTCTACGTTAATTTTACTCTACATTGCATTACTGGACCTAATGAGTATTCGCAGAAATGACTTTAACTCATTTGCGTTTTTGTTTTGTGCATGCATTCGAATTATACAATTTCGTCGTAAATAATCTGTACAATCCTTTCCTCTTTTTTTTGATAGATAACATTATATTTTTTAGCCATAAAAATTGAAAATTGTGTAAGTTACTTTAGTAAGTTATGCGAGCAAACAAATTGACACAAATGTGCAAGAATTTCAAATTGGAAAAATAAATATTTAATAAATTACATACCACCTTCTAAGTTGATTATTGGACACGGATATAATGAACCATATGTATAGACTATTGGTGAAATCATATTAATTTACTCATTGTTTATTGTAATAAATAATTTTATTGAAATTATACAACGCATTGCTATAATGAATCATAAAACGTTACAAACTTCAAGCAGTGATTAATGTCTCGCTTAGTTTAGCTTACAACGATTTATTAATTTCTTTGCATTTTCTTCGCGTATTTATCAATTCGACGATTCACGGATCGTTTTGTATTATCCTCTTGCTGTCGAAGAATTATGAATGTCCATAATCTAGCTAAATCATGCCGAAGTCTTATTTCACGGTTTTCTTTTTCTTTTCTCAAAGTTGACAATAAGTGCTTTTGTTCCTCATCTCTTTTTTGTTTGTTTCCTTCGCTTATTCTATATTTGCATGTCCGTGTTACAGTTGTTGCACTTTCGATGGACACGGTTTAAATAAACGAATACAGGACACATTTATCAATTTTACATATAAATTCTAACATTGTAGGGAAAGTGTCGTATTTAATTTAATACCAGATGCTCGAACGCGGGTAATCTCCTTATCCTTAGCAAAATTCTATTTCGATATAAATCCGTTTGAATCGTGTTACTTCATATGACAAATATATATATATATCAGTTTAAAGTTCGCAAAATCTGGTTCCACGTTTGTGTATTATTCAGCTGATCGGGTGGCAGTTATTCAGATGTTAATTGATTTGATCGTTATCTCGTGTATCAAACAAAAAAAAAACGAGCAGATGTTTCATTGGAACATCCTTTCTTTTAGCGTTCTATGCGTTCTATTCTATGTCCTTTGTATATTCCAGGGTGGCACATAGTTCGGTTTCGTTCGTCCATGTTTCGCTAATACACATATGGGGGTGACATACGTTTCCATCTTTTCTTCCTCCTTCTTATATTCACTATGCGCGTTTAAATTCTGTACAAGACTAGGGTAGTCGAGCAATTAAATTACCACTGCAAAATTACTTTTCCTCGTAGTCGTCAAGGTTCCATGATATTATAATACGCTTCGTGTCGTCACTCATACAGGGGTTCATAAGTACCCTATAACGCTGCTGGTCAATGTCGTTTAATTAAATATAAGTAATATTATATAACAATAATTATAATTTATATACATATAAACACATTTACATTAATTTCGTGAAACACTATTTAGCCGCGGATAAATGTTAATCGAAAATATTAAGGATTTTTTCAAAATCTCTCTCCTAGTCGATCGGGTATTAAATGAAACCTGATTTCATCGTTGATATAATCAACTGATGTCTACCTAAAATGCTGAACGCCTGTGGCGTTCTTTTTTCTTCTTTCTTTTATAAGAAATTTTTCGAACATGGTATAATTTGTATTTAAAGATTGTTGCGTAACGTAACGCTGCGAGATAAATTCTGATTTCTATTATAAATGAGATTCGACGCCAATAAAGTTTTACGCGTTCGTCGAAATAAAAAAGACACATTTAAAAAAAACGCATGTTGAGTAACATTACAAAATATTCCTATCTCGTTCTTGTGAGAATTCAGTTTTTATTCGATCAGAAATTCTACAGTACACTAGTCCATGTAAAAGTGGTGTAAACTAGTCGTTCTGCCGGATCCTCGATCGCGGAGTTGGCGTTCAAGGTGTTGTTAACATTTAAATAGTAAGACGCTTGCGAATTTGTTAACAATTTCACTGAACGAGACCCATTACCAACGGGGCCTCATTTCATTCTTTTCTTTCTTCAACGCATACTCCGCGAGTGAAAATTACAAAATAAGGAATTGGTTTCCCTGCTGTGCGTCCTTCGACATTTGATTCACTTCGTTTTATTTCTGTGAACAGTGGCGACCATTAAATTATTTATTCTACGTTTCTTATCGCTATCGATGACTTATGAATACATATCACCGCGAGAACGTACAGTCACATTCGAACGTACGACACTTTTCATCCCCGATTATCTGATGTCTCGTCACAGCGAATAACAATCAATCGTGATCCGTTTTGCTTCTTTCTCGTTTCGTCGAAAACGAAAATTGTTCGTTTCACCGGTAAACACGATTGACCGGGAATGGGCGTAGAATTAACTTCGAAATTGTACATCTCGACGATTTCGTGACCTCCTCTACACGATTTAGTCGCAAAGTGAATTACACACGCGTACACGATTTGATCGCAATGCGAATTCGGATTGCTCGTGGCGTCTCGCAACGAATCCCCTTCAGCCATTCAGTTCGAAGAGTATCGGCGAAAGTATCGACTTTTCCAGATCGTCCTGATTACCAGCTTTATTCTAGACGTTTAGGTCAGCCATCATTTTACGGAAGTCGGCTAAAGTATTGTAATCGGGGTCCGAATCGATGTCAGCGAAGTCTTTGTTGGAGTCGCTTTTCACAAAGCTGGGATTGTATCGACTTAATGACAACGGGCACGGCAGTAATTCTGGCATCACCGAGTGGTGCGTAATTAGAGCAGTCAGGGTTGTGAATTCCTTTGTAAAGCCCTGGAACAAAAGGAACGGTACGATATTATTATGTGTCCTTGATGTTGGTTATTTGTGTATTATACTTGCACAACTTTCACTGCTATTTGACGGCTTTAATTGTAATTAAACGATAAATTATATTTCCCAATGGGACAGTTATATTTTAAACAGAAATGTAAGTATAGGTATTAGACGTGGTTATAAGTACACCATTATTATTTAATAGCAAAGCTTTTTTAAACGATTTTTTGAATTTTTCCCCGATTCTTTGTTAAACTAAGCATTTCAGCTTTATTAATTTTTGTTTGTAACCCAACCCAAATCATACATGCTTTGATTTATAAAACGATATTAATTGAGTATAGATGTGAAAATTTAATTTTATCCTCAAAAATGTAAACTTCATTCCGAATTTTTGCCAATCATTCCAAGAGTTTTTCAATATTTCTCATTAGGATATTTGTGTTCTTTTTGATCGTCAAATGGAGGCGGCGGTTTTTCATAAGGAAAAATAAAGGAAGGGGACATTTTTATTATTCGTCCACTAGGTAAACCAGTGACATACAGCATACGTCAAAATTATTATCTGCCCTATGCATGGATTCGAAACTCATAACGTGTTGCTACGGCAATGCAATTCCAGACGAAAAGAGTGGGGAGAGTTTTGATTTCCCCGCGGTACATCCAACAAAACTCATTTATACTGGTTTCGGAGATTATCAAAGTCCGCGGAGCCATTTAATTTATCCTACAAGGGGAAGTTCGGCTATTTAAATACGCATACCCAAATGGCAAAATGCAGAAGCAGGGTAGCTTTGTACTTGCATAGTATCCCCATTATGATGTTCCAGAACTGAAAGCTTCGGTCAAAACGCGATATTACTCTGTTGGTGATTAACATCTGCGTACAAAGCGGCACTGTTGTGAACTCTTCTTTTAGGCTGTACGTTCGTTTTGTTCGCCGTGCATTTAAAAAATGTGTATTTTATGTTAAAAGAATATGGAGGATGGAGAGATGATTAGAACAAAGGGAAAAATTTTCAATATAATATGAGTTAAGAAACGCGTAACTCTTTTCTTAAAATCTTGTCGTTAAAAAGTTAAACGAATTATCAGTAATCTTTTCAATGTGCTTGACGAATCATAAAAAAATATTTTTATGACTGTCTTCCGTTTTCTCCCCTATCCAGAATATGTTTTCTGGGATATTGCTTTTTTATGTTTTTTATGTATATGTTTTTTTTAGGAAACGACGTAAGTAGTCTTTAGAATTAGAACTATCACAGCAAAAGTGTTAATTGCTTCCCATTAACGTGGACCTTTCGCAGACGGTTAAAGACTTTCACAAGAAAGGCCGTGTCGTGAAGACTTTCAGGGAGATTTACCTTGATTTTGTAGCCTTTGTTCGTACGCATTATGAGATAATGGGCTATTCCGCTTGGCTGGAATTCGCGCGGCACTCGAAGCGAAAGGGCATAACATCCGGGTTTACTGGTGCTCTCCCTCACCATGAAGGCTCCTTCCGGTTCCTGGCTTAACACTTCCAGCGTTATTTCTCTGGAATCATAAATGACCGCGACACGGTGAAAATGCAAATCCGTATAAATAAACGGTAAAAATAACGACCGCAATGAGATGTCGATCGTAATTCTGTGTTACGACCTTGTATGTCGTGCAGCTGTAAAAACTGGTTGTTCTGCTTGCAAACGATGGCAATAAACTCACTCAACTTTACACGTATACACGTCCACTAAATAGTCAAGAAATTATTCGCGAATAGAGAAATGGGGATACTTTAATGTTTGCCGCGGGGCAATGCTGGATTTAAATCAAACATAGATTGTGTGGAAAGTTAACGTACATTACGTTGTATTTCGTATTCACGTTGCGCGAATAGTTTTCTTGCTTAATCATTTTTGTTTTTATTTGGCGGTAATTTTTCTAATGATTGATTTTGAAAGAAATCGCTTGGAACTGAGATAACAATTCTTTATGTATTATGAAACTGGAGGATTACATTTAGTGATATGAAAATTTGTCTGGGCGTGTAATCGAAGGTACTAATTAATCGGAGTGAGCATAATTCAATCGAATCTGACTTTTTTTTATTGCTATCAAAGAAAACCGATTTCTTTATAATCAGTGATCTCAATATTCATCTTTTCCAGCGAAAATGTTTTGTAATGTGCTCCAAATGTTGAGGCCAACGGACATAATAAAAAGGGGGACGCGAAACAATTTTCAGGTCTATTTCTATAATTAACTATGTAATATATGTGTATTTCTAAAAACGGTATAGTGTGTTATATAAATTAACAATAATTAACGATAGTGTACGGTTGTCAACAATAATCTATGAAGATGCATGATTCTTCAAATGTCAAATTAAAAAAGATATTAATCAATAATATAATTTGTATATATTGTAAAACTATCGTTCATTTATATTTAGTATTTATAATTATGTTTAATATATACTTATTGCATATATTATTTTTCATGCAGTACAATTACTCGATTTGTTACGCGCCAATATTTGTACAATTTTGCTATATTTAGAAAATAAAACTTTGCTGTCCTTCATAAATATTTCTGGGGTCAAGACACAAGCATGATCAAAATATTTGCCAAAAATGTAGGATAGACTCTTATAAATCATTTGCATATGCCAATCCAATAATCGTGCCATTGACTATACATTATTATTGGCACTATTAATGTATAATAAATAATGTGTATCGTCGTTTATATTCACATTGGAGTCTTTACTGTATCAATTTGCTACACATGCATTAATTGTCTTGAAAATATAATATTTTGCAATTTAATATAAAACCATTACTTCGATTCTGAACGGGAATTACCGACCTATTGCTAGAAATATTCGGTACTTCGGACCAATTTCGTTTCGAACAGTTTGAAAGTCTTTAAGCGTTCAATTTTGAATATTTAATTTTAGTTGCTTAATCACAAGTATATTTATTAGATTTAATATACACACCTTGGTATACCAGCTTGGAACCAGGGAGCTTTACGCAGTTCAGCTTCTTCGCTGCGATTATTGAGACTATCTGTTCTCTCAGGTAGGGGTGGCGGGGTTGGTGTCGAGCCGTGTGTACTTCCATCAGCTGGCACCGAGCTGCTCGACGTACTAATCTGAGATCTCCTCTTCGATTTGAATTCTGTTTCTGTACCAGAGCTCGGAGAATTGTGCCCTATCCTGTTAATTGAATAATTGCATAAGTTTTCGCGCACCCTAAAATCTATTTTACGCAGGGTGGCCCACGTGAATGGAACAAGTCATACTTCCCTTCAGATACCCTAATCATTTTTAGTATAGAATCACAAGAGGTTATAGTCTACGTTAACAAAAATATAATACATACAAATTGATTTCTTATTCCATTTAGAGAAAACAAGAGGCCCACGTTGGACCATCTAGCAGTCGGTCCAGAAATCGTTATTGAACATCACAAAATTTCATCCACCTCTGTGATTAAATAAAAAAAGAGAAAACGAGAATGAAGTCGATATCTGCTGTCCAATTGCGACACTTTATTTAGCCCACCCTCTATGTAATATATTCGACGCGTTAAAAACAAGTGACACAGCCATTATAAAAAGACCACATGCACCGTTGCACGTGACAACGCAGACCTCCTTGAACCATTCAACCCCGTCCTCCAACATTTGTTTCTAGTTACATAGGCGACCATGTATATACAAGTTGTAACGCTTGTCCATACAAGAATCTGTAAGTACCTGTTGTTCTCGATGTTGAAGTTTTTCGCCGTAATAGAGGCGTTGATAGTATTGTCCAGGCTCTCAGAAGGTGGTATCGTGTTGTAGTTTGGCCTCGTGCCCTCCGAGTCGATGATCGCCTCGTTTATGTAACCCCCAGAATGCGGCCTGTTCGATGGGCTCGTTGGTGTACTGCTACCACTGACAAGAGGGCAGCTGTCATCCTCGCCATTCAGTCCAAGAACGTCACGTCCACCTGTCAAGCCCATCGCCAGTCGCTTTATCAGAGGTGGCTTGTCCGTTAGTCTCTTGTACGAGTTTAGCTCCGTTGGCGAGTTGCTCTCATCGCTGGTCGGCGTGCTCTGCTGAGAGATACTCTTTGGCTCATCCTCGTTCGTTATACGGCCAAGAACGTTCGTGAAGTTGTGCGACGGTCGTAAACCCGGTATGGAGTTCGGTGCCTGTTTTCGTGAGAAGAAAAAACTTTATTAGCGTCTCTAATAAGACGATGATGATAGTACCGGGAGTTACTGAGGGTTGTTAGTTGATTCGATGTTTGTCTCTCGATTATTTATCTTAAAACGCTCGCGGGATGTTTCCTGCGGACACTGTTTTTGCTTCGTTTAATAACAGTAATTGGGATATGGGACTTACAGGTGTACACGGTAATAAATAAATTTTTCGAACATTTTTTTAATTTAGAGGAAGCTCATCTAATTAGATATGTGTTCACCCGTGGGTTCGACGAACCCCTTATTCCTTTAGGGATTCAAGGGTTAACCCTTTCGCCGTGGAGCACGGTATGTTCAGGGTGAGTTTCTTTTGATTGGGATGTAAAGTATTTCTTAATTATAACGATATGAAGAAATATGTGAGGAGAAATGTCTTCGTCGCGGTGGTAAAAATATTATTTCAATGGATATAATTCTTTAACTGTTTTTAGATTTTGAGGTCATCTGTAGTTTTTAAATGGGCTACTGTATTTTAATTTCCATTATATTGTAGTTAATAGGAAAGTTAAAGATTTATTGTTTTCAGAAATTCAGCAACGATTTCCTAAAAATGTATGCAGAAATTATTATAATTATTTTTACAATGTATGGGTTAGTTCATTAAATAGAGCATCTATCAATAAACATTTTACTGTTTTGGGCATCAAGAATATTTTGATCTTTGCTCGTGTTACGACGAAAGGGTTCAGGGATATTATTCCCTTGTTACGACTCTATTAAGTATCAATCTCCACTAGTTTACAGTTATCGCAATTTTGCTTGAACTATTATCGTAAACCGACTCATGTAATACGTGTTAGATGAGCTAGAAGCTTTTTTATTATCCTAGATAAAACGACACTAGGCCGGCTTCTCAAATGATTTGCCAATGAAACGTGAATAAATTTTTATAAAAAGGTTCAAGTTTTTAAAGGATTCCTCAACTAAGCTTTGAATACCCCTGATATTTTCGTTTTATTATTGCGTGTATCAGGAAAGTATTATACTAATTTTTAATGATTTCTGGAAGAACGTCCAGTATTGTCATTATCAAATCACTCATTACTTTACACTTGAAAAATTTAATATAATATACATTGCAAAATGGAGATAATGGAAATAAAAATTCTATCGACCGTCCATCCAAATAAATTAATTTCCATAAAAACATTAACATACAATACGTATTTAAAACAATTTTTCTAAATGGTAGATAATTTTTATCTAAATATTTATCTTTAATACACAAAATGTTTGTAAATATATCAATCCGAAATAAAAATTCCGTATTTATAACGGATATATATTCATTTCTATGCAAATTGGTATTTAACAAGAAATTCTACAACTGGTTGCGTGCTAAAATTCCTAAGATGAAACGTAAACCATTGATAACTAGCGAAATTTCGACCGATACGTCGGCATTGAAACAGCGTGGCGACGTTTCTATTTAAGTCAGTCTCGAAAGCCATAGCGAATGCTGGCGTGAAATCACATCGTATGTTCCTCGAAAAAGCCATTGAGCGAAAATACATACAGCGTGTCCGGTGTGGTGTTCGACAAACTTCGCCTATGTGTTCAGCAG
Organism: Nomada fabriciana; assembly: GCA_907165295.1. Classification (NCBI taxonomy): domain Eukaryota; kingdom Metazoa; phylum Arthropoda; class Insecta; order Hymenoptera; family Apidae; genus Nomada; species Nomada fabriciana. Next base: position 15,634,086 of record OU015689.1, read on the forward strand.
GTCATTTTGAACATGAACTGTCCTGTACCTACAGTCTTTTCCCTTTCTACACTTTATACACTATAGACAATTACTGTGACTCACAGGTCAAATCGCATATTTCTTAGTTTTGTCAATACTTTTAATTTTGTCAATAATGGTTTCATATTTATACTTAACTGACAAGAATAGCTAAATAAGTAACTATTTCTACACTATCTACTACTATTAATATTTAGCTATTGTTGAATGCATTTAACGGGGATCACTTATACATGTCTCACACAGTAAATTTATATTATATTTTTTAGAACATAAATATATTAGCCACGTGTAAATAAATTTATGGCTCACTGTATATACAAAGCAGAATATTTTTTACAGTGTAGCAATAATTTCACTGTTATTTAAGTCCCTCGTTTTAGTATGGATTACAAGAGTATTACAAAAATCGCCAACTTTCCATTTGTTAACGTAAAAGCAATCGTTTATATTCTGAAGATATTTTAGAAAGTAGAGAATGGTACCATAACTTTACTATTCCCGTTGCAGAAACCGTAAATGAATATCATATTGACATGTTCTGTATTTGAAAAGATAACAAGCATCGGGAGCACTGTCAAACTAACTGAACAAATCTGAAACGTCCACTGAATGCACGAGCTTTCCTTTTGTCATTGAGGAATGCGTAGTTATGTATATCTGCTCTTGAAACTATAGTCCCATTCAGAAACAGTGTATTCAATATTTGGTCTCTTACTATATGCATTGATCAATCTAATATAATATTTAACGAGAGCAACAGATTACATACGATAAAGAATACGATTTGAGTTAATTGATATTGTGGCTATTATTAGACACAGATCAAGATTTTCAACCAAAGAATGGCCGCCACCTTTGTGTTTGTAACGAAACAAAACGGGCCTATGGTGTGTAGTGTATATGTATGTATGTAAAAATGAATATGCAATGAAACTATGTTAAATATGTAGCACGTTTATTAAATAAGCAAACAGAAAAACTCCTATACGCGTTTGTGGTCACATTCCTGCTAACTAATATCATCATGTTTTGAAAATGTTCGACCGTGTAACATGTTTGAGGAATCTTTATTCATTTAATATTCAGTTATTCTTTGATAAGTATTTAAAAATAACGTTTCGTAATTGTACGAAAATAGACTTTCAAATATTTACCAAACATAGATTGTAAATTGTTTCCTTTTTTAATAATAATTTACTATGTTTTTTCTACTAAATAAGTTATTTCCTTTCTTGTTATATATAATTTTGTGTAAAATTGACAGAATTCTTGTCTGATCAACTGTATATTCGCTTTCATTCCGTCACGCGCTCTACTCTTTTTCATCCCCCCGCGTACAGCACACATACAGTTAGTCCAATAAGTATTCGTACCCTCAATGTCTATATAAAAAAATTGCTAAAATCAAGTGCCTAAACGTAAGCTAAATATCATATATTTTTACTATTTATTAACCACTCGATTTTTTAACGGTTTGGTCCAAATGAGAAATTTATAGTAAACAAATTGATTGAAAAAACCACAAACGCATTACCCAATTTGAACCAATTTCTTTGATTGTCAGTGTGGGTACGAATCCCCGAGGAAGTGACTGTACGCACAGTATATACGACTTACTCCCAGGGCCGTTCCTGGTTTGTTGGCCGTCCAGGGGCACAAAACAATACCGTCGCCCCTATTAATTTAATATTAGTCAAAATTTGACATATACTAAACAACTGAACGGTCTGCGGCCGCCCTTGGGTTCTGCCGCTCAGGTGCGGGGGCACCTTTTGCACCCCCGTCAGGAACGGCTCTGCTTATACCATATTACGTATACAGCTATACACTCTATGCAGACATGTTGCACAGATCTCGATCTCCTTGTACATTTGTCGAACACGTGGACGAAGTTTGTTAAACACCGCACCGGACACCCTGTATCGAGTAGGAGAATTCGTGTGCTCACCTTCACGCTCGCGAGTTGCAGCGTGGGCGAGCCGGCGCTGCCGAGTTGTACGTTCATGTTCGCCGCAGACGAACCGCTTCCAGTTCTGGACGTGGGCGACGTTCGACTTTTCAGCCACGAATTCGAAGACGAATTCCTGCAAACACCTCCTGCACCGGCGATCGAACTGTCGCCAGTCAGCGATTTGTTCTGCGACATAAAAAAGGGGAAAGAAAAAGGTCAATCGTTAAACTCGAAACGAACCACGGATCGGTTCTATCGCGTCACAATGGAACGCTTTAATCCACCGTTAACCCCATTTTCAGAGGCTGGTTAGGCTAATAAATGTTCTTTACGCTAGCATTTAGTGCTTGACGCCCGGGTAAAGTCTTGATGGTTTCCTAGACAAGTCGGGGGATTTGAAGCGAAAGGAATTATTAGTTTGGTTTATCGCTTGGATAAAGTTCAGTCGATTATCCGTTTTGCGCAATGCGTTGTTCACAATAATTTAACGAGTGAAGGCGAGTTTTATTATTGCTATCGCTGTGTAACTTTCTCTGCTTCAATTGTTATGGTTATTTGACAAACGTGAGTCCCAGCATTGTGGCTGGTATCCAGTAATTTATTTTTCATACAAGTATAAGCTATAGTTTATTAGGCATCGTTATATGTTGACTCGTGTTTGTATGATTCATATTGATACAATTGTTATGTTCATTGTGGGGTAACTCTGAAATATTCTATTGGATGAACAATTTTTATAGAGAACGATTGCAGTGTTGGAACGAACTTTTATGACACGATTATTTATACATTTAAGCGTGCACTATATTTCAATCACAGTTATTCGTTATAAGGCAGGAATAAAAAAAGCATTATTACCAGATATGTAAAATATAGTATCAGTAAACGGACCGAAACCATCCGCAATAACACAAAAAGAATTTTCAATTGGTGGTGTATGTAATTAACCGCAGTATGGCTTATAAAAGTGTTTCAAGAAACTACATCTTTCTAATTATAAAAAGAATCGTTTTTTATACAAGATATTGTTTTCTGTTTTACTACAAAAGTAACAGAAAAGGATAATACAGATATGGACTGTTTATTTAGAAAGTGGTGCAAGTCCATTCTTTGTTGTTTCTTTTACTAGTTATAAACAAAAAGTTTACACTAAATTAATCACAAATTATGTACTATCTCGTTTAAAAAAAAAAATGGTCTTACACCACTTTCAAAATGAACGGTCCATATAAGAAAATATATAGTTGCAGTGTTCAAGAAAATAATAATACGCGCTAATTGAAATCAAAATCCTAAACCAAGGAAGCTAAATATACCAAACATTCTCCATTGACCATTTCGTTAAAATCGTGAAAATTTGTAAACTAAAAAATCTACAAAGCATACGTAAAGATTCCCTCTACATTATTTCCACTCGACTGCAGTAAACTGCTGTAAAAGTGTCTCAAAACTAAATCTGCCTGCGAATGCAGCTGTGTAAGCGCGTGTAACAAGAACAAGAGGAATAAAACGAAGGGGGACGAGGTCGCATTGAATGTTTAATCTGTTAGACGGTAAATGTGAAATATGTTGCAGGAGCCTCGAGGTTTCTACTTGCCGAATTTTTACAGGGACATCGTTGGAGAGGCTTGAATTTGAAGGCAGCTGACGAAACTTCGAAACCAATGAATAGTTTATCGATGGAATCTTACGATTCCCAGGACGATTGCGTAGGGAGAACTAGCGGGCAGGCCACGCCGGACTGACCGTTTACGCGGAAACACGACGGTGCCGAGGGACTTGGGTCGAATTTATAATTAACGCGGTCGGTAAATGGGACACCTCTACTGGAGACTTGTACTCCAACGACGCTGTGTTCGTTTCAGGTATCGTTTCTTCTTCTCTTTGAATCTAAAAATGCTTAACCCTTTGCGGTTGAATTTTGTTTTCCTTTCCAGCTTTTTTTACTGTCGCTGAGCTATCCCTTTGGTTCGATTCAATTTTAGAGAAGAACGGTGGATGAAAAGTAAAGTATATATTAGAGAATTTTGTTTATTGAATGGGTGGATTCTACAATTTATGGCATCGGTGGTGAATTAATGTTTGCGGTTATTCAGATTGATGAATAACAGATAAATAATGGATGAGGTTTATGCAATTATTATTTGAGACCGGCATTCGGGAAATAGATATAAGGGAAGCTTGATAGATATTTGATCTGTCGTTGAAAATTGTCTTCTTTTTTTGAAATAATGCATATGTATTTTTTCCCTGTATATTTTGCATTATTTCTTATGTATGTGAATAACTGTTTATTGATTTCAAGGATAAAGTATTTCAAATTACAGCAAAGAAGATTAAATGAATAATTGCGTAGTATTATAACTAAAGTCCTAACAAGTAAAATAATAGAAAATAGGTTTGATGCATTTTTTACATATATCCTGTATAATTTTTAATTTATACTGTTTAGTTCAATATACTGTAACTGTGGAAATAATGCCTGCTTTTCTAGTAACAACATTATAGAATAAATTCGCCGTACTAGTTTAAACTACGGGGTAAAAGTAAATCAAGTAGTTTTACTAATTAGAAATGGATCATAGGAAATTCTGTATTTTAAATAACTAATCGTTGCCAGACAAATGTAGTCAACGAACCTAGATGACAATATTTGTTTGTCAAGTTTCATGATAATGAATCTGGTCTTAAAGATAAACCTTGATTAGACTCGTTGTTATCTATTCATACTGCCGCTTTAAAATTAATGCAGTTAAAGTCATCAATTTTTTTGAGAATTGTAGTAAAATATTCTCAGATATAGAAATCAACCAGAAATCAACATTGCGTAAATCAACCAGAAATCGACGAAAACGTCACTATTTTATTAAACGTTGTTTTGTTAAAATTTCGAGATATTGTAATTTTGAACTGAATCTGAATTAGGCTGAAACCAGAAAGAGTTTTAGAAATTTTATTCATTTCCCGCGCAATGAGGCAAATAATTGGGTTTCCGATGTATGTATGTAGTTTTTTCTAGTTCTTCTTTACTATTTTGCTCGCCACCAGGTGAACTCTATTTCTGATAAATTGTGCCGTTAGAATACTGTGACAGGCAATTATTCGAAACGCTCGGTCGTGAAAAATGGCTGTCGAACGGGAACCGATTGTCGTGAAAGGGCGATCCTTTAAACAAAGCGCTTTACTCGTCACGTGTCTCGTTTGTACAGGAATAAGTAAGCCACGTTGTTTAATGATATTTTTACGGGACATGTAATTTAAGCAATTATGCCAAATCCTTGTACAATGTGTTTCATCTCCGGTTAACGTTTCACTCGTTGCAAATGATATAATAATTAATGCTTTTCAGAAAACTCGCCATACCAATTCTCTTTTATGAATACCGCATTTATAAACGCAGTCATAATAAACCTGTTTGTAAGCTTCAGATAATTCAACTCAATAATTAATGAAAAGTTATTCTTCCTATAATTTGTATAACAATTTTTTTTACATTTCTTCCTTTGCGATAGGACAAAGTGGAGTTTTAATTTCCTAAGGAAATTTAGTTTCCGCACAAGCACGAAATAACACTCCTTCATCCCCCGAAGCCCTTGGTTTAAATATTGAACAATTCGAATTTTAGATCATATTTTATTTCATTAGAAGATAATAAGCTATATATAGCTTATTATCCTGTTAGTTTAATAATGAAATTTCCGATAAATTGTCAGTTAAATTGTATTATTGGATGCTCGTTGAGGGACGAAAAATTAAGCGGAAGTGAAACCGCAGGTAAAAATAGAAGACAAAGCATACGCACCCACGAAGATCGATTCTCCTGCTTGTCCTTTAGATAGGGTGGCGATGATTGCGGTGAGATCACATCTTGAAGAATCGGTTGGCGCTGAAGCTGCGCCACGTATGCCATACGAAAAGCATTGCCGACAATGGTGTTTAACTCCTCCGCCTGGAAAAAATGAGAAAATTTTCGTTTAATATAAGTTTTTAATATAAATACAAATCAAGTAATCCGCCATTTATTCATTAATTTTATTATTTAATGGCAAGATTGTTCGAAATAATTCCCTTGTTATAGAAATGACTGTCATTTCTTTAGAGTTTTCTCCATTTCTGTTCTAATCGAAACATGTCAGTTCTATAGAAGAATTAATTTTTGGTGTACGATAAAGAGATTTAGTTGTGGCTTTAATTTTCGAAAAACTATTTTAGTTTGCATGTAGCAACATCATGTTATTATAATACTAATAACAATAGCAATACTTATTTAATATCGACGGGCAAAAATCCATTATTACACAGCTATGAAGTAATAAATAGAAACAAATACAAATTAAAATGCTGCATTATTAACAACGTGAATGCGATGCATTTTATTCGACAAATGCAGCAGAATTATCGAAGTAATAATAAAAATGTCTTTACAAACATTCGTAATTCTCCTGAAAAAAATAACATCAAATACCTTTGTTAGTGATTCGTTTTACAATGTATTGATAGTAAGCCATGAAAATGATCAAGGCATGGCAAGAACAATGATCACTATAAAAGTAACTAGAAGGGCGTGCGAAAGTTTCTGTATCGAAGGCGTTCTCCTACTATTATATTTCATTTAATAAATTTAATATTTGATATCACTTTGCAGTTTATGTGTTAACATTATATATCCATATCTCTGTTTACATCGAAAGGATTAATTTTAGGATCTATGCTGATTACACATTTCTTTACAACTTTTATCGAATACCTGCACTATATGCATAGAAAGTTTTAGATTTTTTTAAGCTTCAAACATTCTAAACATTCTGCTTCGTAAACGTAATAATTCCACGGCTATCCGTGAAGATTAAAGGTTTGATCTAGATTTTTTGGTAACTATCGAACTGATTAATAATACGTCAAAGAATTTCAATTATTTCGGCATTTTCTTTTCGTCCGCGTTTCGATTCATATCGAAGGTCTAGCTGGAACTCTAATCGATGGTCAATTAGAACTGGAAATGGCAAGTTCCCGTTCGTTGAAATTACCTCTTATTTAATTTACCTGGAAATCGCGCCGTCGTAATTTTACGCCTGACTTCGCGGCGAAAGTTGGCAGCGCTTTTAATTAATGCCCTTCTGCCAATAATAAACCCCGACGCGTTTCTTATTATTTCCCAACCGCGGAAGGGTGTCATCACGTTTCCCTGTCAGTTTTCTTTTTCATCTATTTCGTTACCCCGCCGCAGTCTTTCCTATATTTTTCAATTAGCTTGACAAATATTGGCCGTGACATGCGACCGTCATTTTTGGCTGATTACGTTTTATTATTAATCAACTGACATACAAAAGATGCCACTGCGGTAGTCAAAATATATTTAGTCAGAGACAATATTGTATATCAAAAAAGGGTCGCAAGTACACTGCGCAGAAAGCATCAAGCAGTTCTCGCAAGATTAAAAGCGGAACATACTAACGTAACACATGGACATTTAATTGCCAAAGAAGATCTCAAGAATTGTGATACCTGCAAAACTGCCCTGAATATGGAAGTGGGAGGAAACAACACAACAACCACAATAGCTTCGAAATAATTCTCGATAATATTAAAATTTCAGATTTCTTTTAAATGTTTTAATGGTTTTCACCATTTGTATCTTTCAGCATTGTCGGTAACATAGTGCGATATATATTAATCGCTGACGACCATATGTATGCGACTTAAAATAAATAAAAGTTTCGTCATTTAATGCTGTTCAACGTAATTATTAAAAAATTTTATAGTGCTCCGGTAACAAAACCTATACAAAAATTGTTTAAGCGGAGTAAGTGTAGCTTGTGAACTGTTCATTATAATATCATGTTGCTCCAAAAGAACGCTGAACAGAAAATTCCACACCTACTCGCTATTCAAATTAACCGCCATGGCGTCAAATTACAAGCGCCGTATAACTATATAATCCATATGTAAAAAAATTTCACGCAGCAACACAGGGGAGAAGAATCAACCTTCGAAATGCCACCAACCACGTTACTTTTTTTCTTTTTATTTTTTACAATACAGAAACCGGAACGTTAATCATTCAGACGTTACATTCTGGTGCCCCTCGAATACGAGCCCGTCGTCGTTTCCCCACAAAAGGTCCCGGCTATTCGAAACCCGTAAAACGTGACGGCGAGCATGTCTACGTCCGTACAAAATTTCCAATGACGATCACGAGGACAGGCCCGATGTTTCACGTGGGTTGGATACAAGCAGAAAAGAGAAGAAGAAGAAACGGATGTCGGGCGTAATCCATACGGCCTGGCTGAGGAGAACACTACCGGAAGCGGGGTCGATACGGAAAATAAACTACGCGGTGGAACTTTACATATGCCGGATGGATACTGCGGCATGTATGAAGGACGCATAGACAGATAAAGGGAGAGAGGGATAGGGAGAAAAAGGGACCAGAGGCACGATGATACGGAGACAGAATGTGGGAAAGAGAAACATCGAGTGGAAAGGTGGTAGAGAGTGGCGATGGAAGTGGAAAAGATGCAAGGAAAGCAAAGCAAAGGGGAAAGAGAAATGAACAGAGGGAGGGAGAAAGGAAAATGAGGAGAAATGGAGAAGAAGGTATATGCTTGTTGGAACAAGAAGATGCAAGTAAAATATACGAAGAGGATATATGTAGGAAAATGAGTATAATAGATCTTGAAGAAAAGGAGGAATGAAGGAGAAGAAAAGGAAGAAAAATGTAGAAGCTGCGTCAGAGCAAATGAGTAAATACAGCAGACGAATAAAAAAGAGAGATGATGGGGATCGAAGGAGGTGTTTGGCGAAACTAGAAAAAGAAAAGGAGGAAAAGAGGAAGAAGAAAGGAAAATGATTCACCATGCCAAAGAAACTGTACTCGATCAAAAATACGTGAGGAAAACCGACAAGTACAAAAAAAGCGCAAACAGTAGATGAAAGGGGCAGGTTGGTAGAAGAGAAAGAAGGGGAGGCACGAGAAAAAGTAAAAACGATAAAGGAAAGTAACTAAAACTGGGAAAGCTGTACATATATGTACATTCAATCGCGAGGAGACAAATAGAAAACCAATCAAAAGAGAAACAGAGAAAACACATATCAAGTACACAGTCTACCCTAACCGAAAGAAAACGTCAGGGAAAAGGGGAAAATGAAGAAGTCAGAGGATCCTGCACCTGATACAACTCCGACACAATTCCACAGACTCCAGTTGCCACTTACCTAAGCCGGATATTCTCAAACGGGAACCAAACGTGAAAACTAGACAATATATAGGGTGAGGCGTAGTTAATCGCCTAGAAAAACTTTTAAATTATGCGCCTAATAAAAAATTGTTGAATACAAAAGTTGCAGGGTATCGAGGGTGACATCGTATGGTATGCATGACTTTTTTATAAGTGCTAATAATTAACGAGATATTAACGAAAGTTTGATCCGCATAATATCGCGTTGAAGGATTAATGCCGCCGATGCATAATTCGCGAAGACGACATGTCGTACGGGCGTTCTCTGTATCGAACTATTTTAGAAAAAATGAAATAATTTGTTCAGCTGCAGTCGGCTGCAGCCAAGTTTGATAACCACATAATACCCTTCTCGACACACTGCAACTTTCGTATCCAACAATTTTTAATAACAGTAGATAACACTAGTAGGTTTTGCTACGGTTTAGACAGTACACGTTAGACAGCTTCTAAACACGAAAGTGGTAGAGTGAACATTAAATAAAGATATACATAATTGTCATTTTGCCTTATTGAAAGTCATCATGAATTGCTGCAGCAACACCTATATGTTAATAACTTTAAAGCAAGAAATCTAAAACCAGTCATTTTGACTGGCTTGGTAGTTCTAGTGTTAAACGCATAATTTCGAAGATGTTCGAGGTGATCAAGTTATGTGCCTCGCCCTGTACACTGCGATGCATTCTGCATTCTTCGTGTCTGCGACCAGAATGCACAGTGTTTGATATTCGTGTTTTCGATGTCGCCGCCCGGGGGATCAGTCGGCGCCGGCCATCAACCGCCGACGCGAATTTCATTTCGTGCCGCGATGTCCGGCGACAGGCCGCGAAACAGGTGATCGGTGCCGGGAGTTATTTCACACGGCCATTTAGTCGATGCCTCGACCCGCGCTTTACGATATGGAATTTGCGGCGGGTTTTATATCAGCCGAGGCATGCGGCTGTGAAATCGACTTTTCACCGATGTCATTGGACCGGAAATGCCGATAGGAGGTTCTTGCTGGAAGATTGCAGCATCGGTTACTGTTTAGTGCCGTTTAGCTGCGTTTCAGGCGAGACACGTTGGTGACACTTTGTGTGGTCTAGCCGCGGGAAACGATATCGTTTTTTATGGGGGAAAATTGTGACGGCACTGTGGCTCCTGGTGGATCGGTGCACTGCCCCACTAACGTTGGGTTGATTAAATTGTTTTAACTGACGTTTTATTTTTATCTTAGGTGAATGAGGATTTGGATATATCTTTTTTTCTTTCTTCGCGTCGTTGTTATCTTCTCTCGACACATTTATAAAGTTTAGTTCTGCGCTGGTCATTATTTAGGAAGGTACTGTAGTTTGTAATTATGTTAGAATTATATCGCGAGTGATTTAATGAAGAATTAAAATACATAATTTTCAAATAAATTCTGTTTTCTGTTTTATGTCGACATCTGTATTTTTTATAATGTGAATTGAAAATAACCGTAATATTATTGAAAAATTGAATGAAATCTTCTCTGCTGTTGAGGAAAGAATTTTATGTTTCGGACAAGACGCTTAGGTGCTCCAATTGTACTTCAATAAATTCAATTTATACAGCATAGTTTCTTAGTATAGAGCGAGACTTCAATAACGAATTACACTTCTGTATTTGCCCGATAGATCAACTTCATTTAAGTTTATCTGTATTCTTCTTCTAAAATATATGGATCCATGCGTTTTCATTCGCGTTTTAAATGAAGTTTTTTAAATATTTTTGATTAGAACGAATAGGGTCAAATCTAAACGCTAACATAAATATACTTAATATAAATAAACGAACATACAATTGACGTAGAAAAATCGGCTGAAATTGTCAATCGAGCAAGACAAGCATGACCCTTTGGACGAGAGATTTCATCATGGTGGTTAATATTGACTGTGACCGACAGGAAACTGCTTGCTTAACTTTATCAATGATACTCGTATTATCGGTTCGGAACGTTGGTCTACGAAAAGGAAAAAATAGATGAAAGGAATGTAAGAACTTAGTAACCGCAAGGTAAGACCGCAAGACCGCAAGACCGCAAGACCACTTTGATCACCTTGAGAGAGTTATAATGCTAACTGCTTTTTCTAATTATGCATATGGAAATCTTCATATGAATAAAAAAATAGTCGAAATTTAATCCATTGAAATGAAACAGGGTGGCCAATACCTATATCTAATTGATTTTGAATATACGAATCGAACAAGCTTCTTGTTTATTAATTTAAAATGTTTCATTTCTAATTTTTATTTTCAAGCTTATGCAAACTAACAATAAGTAAGATGTAATCAGGTTTCTGAAAAACTCTTTAACCGATTTGACAAATATTATTGATTACGTACAAATGTAATTATTGATACTCGATATAAATATGTATGATAGAAATGTATGTATCGTAAAAAGTAATTTTCTTATTTAGTTCTTATTTGGTGGACTGTAGTGCTACCTGTAATTGTATAAATATCTATATTTAAGATACTGTAATATGTTTAACATACATACTATTTAAGTGACAATACTGATTACATTTTTATCGACAAATGTAAACCTCATTATATAACTAATAAATATTCTACTATAGCTAATAAATAATTGGAATCAAAATAAACAGATTATGCACGTTTCAAATGCAATGTATAAATCAAATGTTGCTGGTTTTACGAATAAATGTTCCAAACGTGATTTTGCCAGTAGAGTCGTTAAGGAGGTTCATGAACATTTTAAACGCAGTACCAGAGCATACTGGCTCAGCCCCGTAAGTGCAAATCATCAGTAAGTTACATATATTTATGGGATACATTTATCACCTGATCCTTTTAGGACTACTCTGAAAGGATGAGAAATGGCGCTCTCCGAATGATTGAAATCCTCGCGTAATGTTCAAAGTGAAACTCTCGAAAATAATTGCGAATTCCATACGAGAAGTAATATTAATATTTATGCGCCCACTTACGAACAGTTTACAGTTATAAATATAAAAATACAAATTTCATATAAAATATCCATCTACGCATATGTGTGATCTCACAATATTATTAAATACCTCCCTTATATATATTTAATCGTTTAACATTATATAATTTAATTTCCGTTCAATCGAAAGCGTAATTCGTCGCCACCTGTCATTACACTATTATAGTAATATAGTAAGTCAAAGTTCCAACCGATTATGTTCATACTCTTCAATTGCAATCGTTTCGAGGCGAGCTAAAAAAACTGAACAAAACGAGACGAAATTCTTCGCCGATTCTGTTTTGTTTTTCAATCCTATCGTTAGCGTAGGTCGACCAGTATTTTAACGACGATCACGTAGATCAAACACACGTGCATGCGGGATTTGATAACTGTGCCCGTAGCGTCAGCGATCGGTTGTCAATGGCCAGTGGCTGCGAATTTGATCCCGTCTCTTGGCTGACGATACCTGACGCTCGATGTGCTTGGAATTCGCAAGAGAAATCAGTTTCAATCGGTAGTGCCTGCACGAAGAGCTAAATAACTCCATAATTATCCATTATGTATTTCGTTTATTGAAATGCTACTTTTAAGAACGAAATAATCGATCACGGTTTAAATCTTGCTTTTATTTTTGTCCGAGAACTATTTAGAACGATGCATTGTCGAAATAAACGATATTATATGGACAGAAGTACTTGCAATTTGGAGTGGCAATATTAATTTATTATTTTGGTGTCGGCGAGCCAGTGAATTGAGTAAATGGTAATTGATTAAGATCATTTTAGTATTTTGCAAGACAAGAATACCATATGAAGCACATCTGTTAAAGAGTAATTAATGTGGTTCATATCCATGTATATTGTTTGAGAAATAATTATCTTAACACCAAAATAATGAAATTGCAAGTGAAAGTAATGCACTGTATGAATACTTTTTTGGCCCACTGTGTATGTATTGGGTTCACTAAAAACTACTTTTGGAATTTGCGGTAACAAATAAGGTTTTTTTTTCTTGTAATATAAGGAAACTTGTATTAAACTGTATTATCAATATTATAACAAATAGGATGTGTTAATCGTTATTTTCAATTTTGTTTTACTCCAAAACAATTCATTCAAGTCTCGCAAGTTCTGTTCTGAATAATAATTGACACTGCTACCATGCAATAAACGCGCTATGAATATTTAAACAAAATTATTTATTTTTTCCACGGAATAATGTTGATTACACCACCGATTTAAAAACGTATCGATGTATAAATACATAAGCCGTTATATATTCCACATCTACATTCTGTACACACTACCTTATTTTTTTAAATAACTTTGCCAAAGTGTTTCGCGGCTATTTTCACTATTTTGCATTCCACAGCAAGCATTACGTTTTATGGCCATCATACATTATGAATTATTAAAATCACGTACTGGGTTTCTTTTTCTCGTAATAAACCATTTCGAATTTTTTCAAGCATAAACATAAATTGAAGTGCGGAGGGTTATTTGTAACCAAGGTGGTTAATTGTAACAATTATGAGCAAGTCGTTCGATTATCTGATCATCTTACACCTACGTTAATACAGATAATCGAGGTTCCACTGTAATTGCTACTTGATGAAAACATCTAAACAACTTTCAACGGTACATCTGAGCAAATCAAACCAGTGGTACAGCCTGCTGGGACTACGACGAGGAAGATCCTCGCCGACTTCCAACTTGATAAAGTCATAGCGAATAAATTCGTTAACGAGGTTTCTTGCGAACTAGTTAGAAATTGCTGGCGAGTTTCGCGGTTGGAATGTTGTTCTTACCTATTAGTTCGAGGATCAGTATACATATAGTTGCCTCGTTTAACAGCAACTTACCGAAGCATCCCGTAATTGAGCTTTGTGTTCAGGGGACAAGGGTATTCATTTTTTCTTCCTTTGCAAGAATTTGCTAATATTATTTAAGAACAAATTCCTAAGAAAATAATTTGTATCTATATGTGTTTCTGCGAAGAAAAATGCGGGCAAGAGTTATAAATTACTATAGCATAGATTGTTAGTTATTATATGCACTATTATATTTAAATGGAAGTAAGCGCATATTCCTGAAATGATTTCAAAGAATTTTTTATGAACAAAAAGGAAGAATGAATTATATGTATGTATACGTATTTCAACTGAACCGCATAAGTTTCAAAATGTCTGTATCAGTCATTTAAAATTTTATTAGTGTACATTAAATATTTCACGACGAGTGGCGATATATTTAAGTAACGTGTAATGCTTCGAATATGTGACTTGTTACAAAAAAACTTTGATATTGCAAGAATTTCGTTTCTACCCATACAGTGGACATCCGAAAGTAGAAATTAACACTGAAACTCTATTTTCCGAAGCTGGCACACATGTTTACTCAAGCCCACTGTCGAGTAGGTGATTCACTAGAAATAATATTATTCTTTGCTCCTTTCTATCCCTTATTTTTAGTGTCACACGATCTATACGTGTCGAATATAGACTTTCTCGCTGCAAGTTAGCACGCTAACTGTAATCGAATCCCCGTAGGTTCACACAAATCTAACGTTTCTACGAAAAACAATACATTACCACTCTGTGCACCCTTGTGGGCACCGAACTCACATACTCGACATCTGCTATTTTATTAAATTTGATTTGCCTCGTTCTATTGAAAGATTTCCCGGAGTGTTTTCCATTAATTGCAACCAAGTTGTTTGCTGTAACACTTATTACGAATTCAATGTCACAAGCCCCTTTTTTTATAATTAAATGTTTTGAATTATTCCAAGGGAGAGAATAACTCGCGATATAGAGGATTAAAAATAATTCCATCTGGTATTCATTTCATTTCCCAGTACGTATCGAGAATTCAAATATGTACACCTGTAACGATAGACCTTTCTCACTCTCCAAAAAATCGTGCATTGCAACATCTCCAAAGCGCAATCAGCTTGTATAACACTATACATACATACGGAACCGGTCAAATAGACAGATTTTAAATCTGGCAAACAGACGATACAGCGGAATTAAATGAACTACATTTAAATCAATATGATAGGTGTCAAGAAAAATAAGCATACAAACATGTTCGCAAATCCAGTGTTAATACCACGAAAGACGCAACTACCCTCTGCTATTTCATGACTGCGGGCCGTGTTCCTTCCTTCCGAACCAATCTCTCTTTACGAACAACCGATAAACCTGACAAAACACTCCCAGCCAAAAGCAAAAATAAGAAGAGAACGAGGAAGAAAAGGGGCGGGGTACAGGCAAGACAGAAAATGTGACTCGCGAAATCCCAAGAAGGCCGAGCAGTCTCGCACAATATATCCGGCGCACAATCGGTCGCATAGCGGGCAAGGCGAATGGTGAAAAGTAGAAGGGTGGTTGTACCCTTCATCCCTGTTCGCACAATGCGCCGTCTTTTAGGTGACCCTCGTGGAAGCGCACCGTCAACGTCGCGCATTAATACGCACTGCCGTGGCTTTTATGAGCTTTGGAAAAGAGAGCGATAGCCTTCCACCCTTCCACCTGACGTTTCACCCTGTTTTCGCCCCTCCGGCCACGCGGTAACGCTGCGGCGCCGCGCCGATGCGTGTGTTTGCCTCACGGCCTGGCAGGCAACCGTGTCGTCGTCCGTTCGCAATCAAAGTTGCGTCGACGGTGCCGTATCATTCCGAACCACGCACACCGCTGTAACGAGCATTCACGTGTGGCCCACGACGATCCCACACGGCTATGCGGCCACGCGTGTGACGCCCACACTGGCCACGTGTGCGTGGCCAGGACCTTTCTAAACGCAGACACAAGCCGCTGGTCTAGCCAAGGGTCGAGACGTGAGTGCTTATTACACATTCAAGGCCTGCATTTGCACTGTGGCCTGCTGGAAAGCTGCACGCCATTTTCTCTCGTCTCCACCTCCGCCGCGACTTCACCCTTCGCTGCCCACCCCCCGACCCCCGCTGTATCCACCCCTTGGTCACTCTTCTTCCTTCTATTCCTCCGCGTCCGTGTAAGGGCGTTTCGTTATATGTATATACGGCATGTACCACGGCCCATTGCCGAGGATCCGACAAAAAGATCCACCGACAGTGCTCAACCGAGATTCCTCTTTTCCACGACATTTTCATTTCGTTTTGTTACTACCTCGACGTCCCTCCGCTTCGCGTTTCAGACGCTCCTCTGCGAGTTAACGTTATATGTATAAGGGAAATCTGTTGGCTCTTCGCGATTGAGATGGATCACTTGGGGCAAGATTGTGCCGAAGGTGGGGTATACATGCGATGAAGGGTGGCTCGTGTGCTTCTGTGTAGGGCTTGATTCGTTTTATTTTTGTCGATGGTACGTGTACTATTTGTTGGGAATCAGTGTTTTATGTTTGGGAGGGGGGTTCCGATTTTGGGAGTTTGTTCTGAGCAATGGGAAGAATAGGGAAGAAGGGATGGGAGTGGTGGGAGTGGTGAGGAAACGGTTTAAAATTTTGGGGGCTGAAAGATCTACTTTTGTATCGCCGAACACAAGTGTGTTCTTCTGATTCTTCTAATCAGATACTTATTTGAAGAATAATGTTAGATACTGATAAAACTCAATTATCGTGCTTTTAGCTTTATAAATTCATATTCGATGAGGTATTTTTAACAGAAATGTAAAGGACTTCAATAGATTATTATGTCAAAAATATTGGCAACGTGGATGACGACTTAAATCGTCTTCGTCGGTTAACAGGTGAATCAAGTTAGGAATACTTAGATGATTACTATTAAAATATAATAGGAGGAATGCTTGAAAATGTACATCAATCTATGATCCTTGCATATCTGTCTTTTATAACTAAAATAGAATAAAGACATATTGAACGTTCCTCGCATATGTGAAAATACATTTTTCTGTCATATCGACAGTTTTGATTTTGCGACCTATATTCTTTTTTGTGAATTTTGATTGAAAGGTATACAAAAAGTTTGCTATCAAAATGTGAATGTTTATGCCGTTACGATATGTACAAATATACAAAATATATTCAAAACATTCGATATAAATCTCTGGCTTTCCACTTCCTGCATGAACAGTTTTATTGACGGCATTCTTCAATAAAAATTATGTCACAGCCCACTTTCAAAACGAAAGACTAATATCTGAACGGATAATTAAAAGATATTAAACTCCAGAAATATCTGATTACAATTTCTAAAGTAAAAGGAAACAGATCTATCTGTTCTGGTTAACACACATTCAGCAAACCTGGGTTTCTATAAAAGCAACAATTATGTTCTTCCGCTCAAGTTTCCTATATTTTTATTAACAAAGGGAACTTCAATTTGATTTCTAGCCAACGATCTAGAGCACATTAATAGACGCAACGTTGATCTCGATTAAACTGCGCTGAAAAAATGCCCCGGGCGCTATTTGATTCGATATTGAAAAACAATGAAACGAAAACGTTTGTTGAAACGAACTCGATTTATTTTGCCCGAATTGATTCGTGCAATCCAATCGAGAATCGCACATTCGAATATGTATATAATTGTATGACTCGCAGCCTTCTGTACGAGCCGGATGGATAGGTATGCTCGCGCCAGCTTCGAGATATTTCAATTACAAAGCGAGCAGCGTTATAATTGCTGTCGGGCCACGCCATCTCATAAGTTGTGGGCTCACAAACCCCTCAGCTTGAAATTGTGCGCCTCGAAACAGCAACGAACGTGTTGTAAGTTGCATTGTTGACCGCACGCGTTCGCGGCGTAGGCAGACGCGAAAGAAAACGCGGTGTGCCTTCGAGAAACGTTGGAATGGACGCAAAGTTTTTTACGTGAATATCTCATGTAGATAATAGGTGCACCCATGAATGGTTCAGTATTTCTTAGCCACCTGTGTTGCTTATACCGCGATGGGCAAACGTATTGGAACAGTAACAAGTATAAAATTAGAATCAGATGTAACTATTTAGTTAATTTCAATGTCTAATTTCCATCTTCTTTTGCATGGCAATTTATTGCAATTTATTGATATGATCTAACAATAGATCATATCATAATTGTTGTAAGAAAGTTGCGTTATGCAGGCTTCCTATACTTGGACAAACTAAAATTTGAATGTGATCTAATGTGATTTAGGAATAATATTATCATTAGGAAGATAAAATTATGGTGCTTATTTAAAAAAGTCCGTGTCTTTGGTTACTCCCGATGTCCATTATATTAAAATATTTATAATTCATACTAATGTCGTTTGCATTAGTAGATTAATTTTTTTTTAGAAGAGAAACGTTCATTAATCAGGAACAAAATCCCAAGTAATCTATGCTAATTACAATAACAGATATTTATATCAAAATTAACATTAATAGCTTGACAAAAATAAATGCACCCGGTATGCAACGCTTAAATGCGTATAATTATTGAATAAATAAATTATATATGACCGAATCATCCGATGAAACATAATAAAATACTTTCTAACGTCTCTTAATAAAAGAACTAAAATATAATTTCCTACTTATTTATACAAAATCATTCATTCAACAAACCTTGCATTCACCCGCAAAACTTATTCTTTACATCTTCAAGTGCACCACCTCGTTCACAGACAACTTAATTTCATTCATACCGCTCTAAAGATTCTAAAGATCTACAGATTCTACACGTCTTCTAATCTGGACAAGAACAAAAGTTCGACAAACTTTGCACATCTCACGGTAGCCCATCGCTCTTCAAAACATACAGGGTGGCTCAAACGCAATGGGCCCGTCACGCGATTATCCAAGCGCCGCAGGCCTCGTCGCAGTGAAAGTTTCATCGCGGCTGTGCGTTCTAAAAAAATAAATATTACCATGCAGAAGAGCTAGTGGTTCCTAAAGAACGTCGAGCACGTTTTGCATCCGTCCGGGAGATGCTGCTCCTCGTGCCATTCGTGATTCTCGTCACGAGTGGTTAACTACATTGTCACCGTGTAGATACGGACACTGGGTTTTTCGAGATAATACCGGCAGCTTGTTCTCCCATGGGCAGAAACTCGCGGTTAGACATTACGTTATCCACCTAACCCCCTTCCTCCCCCTTATGTTCCACTATGTGCGAGTAAATGGTACGCGACTCTATGCACGCTGTGTCCTCGAAACGTCAGCCTTCTCTGGCGGATCTTTTCTACGCGAGGAATCCGGATACGCCGCGTGATAAATTGAAGTATCAGACGATGAACATTCGCTCACATCTTTCATGAGGTTTGAAATATTTTTCTTCCCTTCTGCGCTCGTTCGCAGGTTTCTTATGCGCGCCGTTTCAGAGCCGGGTAGAATTTGAAGAATGAGTTATTTTAAATATCAGTTTGGATAATTGATGTTATTATGGTGCAGATCAAATAATATTTTAAATGGGACGAGAAATTTTGGTAAACGAAATTTGTTTTACTTTCGATGATTCGAAGGGTGCGATGAACAATTTTAATTTTGCGCTTCAAATATGTATAAATAAAGTAAGACGAGGGAAGAATCTACGCTGTTTGGCGGAGTAGATTTATTTTCAGTTTAAGTATATTCGCATGTAATGAAGTATGCAAGTACACAGCTTGTAATTCGCAGCTAATAATGATAATAACCCGTAGCTTTCAATGTATGTACATCTAGTAGTGAAGCATAATTTTGAATGCTTTTAATTCAAAACGTTGTTATTATAATTTTCCATCCGAGACTGTTAAAATGTAGGAACATGTTCGAGCTATATTCTATTACAATAAACAGTACGTCAGTATTCAGTGATTCAACGTTCTTCATTAAATGCCACATACATACTTGCGAAACAAAAATCAGAAACACCAGGAGCTGAAACGTACATAAATAATCCCTTCTATCCCAAATCACAGTGAATCCTCATTCAACGCAAGGTGCAGGCAACGAATCACTGAATAATCCGAAATTTCTTCATCGGGGCATAAATCAGCGAGCACATACATACACGGTGCAGCCAGTGAACGGGACGCAGCCATTGAAGAGAGAGTATCGTCATGGGAAAGCTAATACATCGTATACTACCAGCGTGGGAATAATTCCAGCTCAATTTATCCTACAAGAGACTCTTTCGATTAGCCCAGATCGTGATAGTTACCTGACACGACGTAAACGTTTCCGAAAGGTCAACAATCCAAGCGTGAATTACTTCGAGAATAATCGGCGACGAAAGAAACGGCTCTTCTATACCGAAGATCGATGCTTCGCTGTAGATCCTCGAAAAATTGATCCTCGTGGGCGGTGCACCGTGCGGCTACCCCTGTCCGACAAACGAAAATACGATCCCGAGATTCCCGCCCCGCAGAAGAAGGGACTCTGCCCCGAATTTGAGCGCGATGAAATCATCGTTCTCCTTATTTCGTTCCTCCATCTTCTGGACGTTGACTTCGAACAGCCACTGACCCTCTTCAACGTCCTTAGATCCGGGTTTCTTTGACTAATCGCTGCGTAACGCCGACCCTGCCGCTGCTGAATTCTTTTTGTCCGCCTGTGTGAATCTCTGGGTCGTTCATGGTCCCTCTTTTTTTCTTCTCCTCTCGCAGTGAAACTCGGTTGCGCTTGTGTATGTATACATGTACAAGTGTATGCATTACTGAGGATAAGTGGTCTTTTGAATTCATCCTCTTAAGGTTTTCAACAATTGAGGATTCAATGGTGGAAGTCATTTTTCATTTTGTATTTCATTGTTGCGTATAAGGGCACTCGACGGTGTGTAAACCGTTTATATGCTCCTGTGCTGAAGGGAGGGACGTGTACACTTTTGTGTTGGACAATGTTGACTTTTGGTTTTATGCGATCTTCGTCCAGGAAAGTTTTCCAGTCACCGGATGATGAGATTAATCGTAGATGTAATAAACAGAAGTTTCGAAATTAAGTTGGAAGGTATAGTATATTTGCGCGATACAAAGTTTGAGAGAACGATTATGCGATGGGCGTGAATAAATTTAAATAATTTGTAGTCTGTGCGAATTGCATATTTTAAAAAGTTTACGCTTTACTTTAGCGTGGAATTAATTAAATGATAATAAAATGTTTTTATTTGCCAATGGCAGTGCACGTTTATATGTGGATAGCATTTTAATAATGAGTCATCGTTTAATCAATTTTACATTAAGAACTAAAAGATAATGATTACAGATGATAATACTAAACAGGAATATGTTTGGGATATTTTAAATATCTGTAGCATTTTTAAATGATCGTGTATTTTACGCTATTTTTGTTTATCTCTGAAGCAGTAATAATGATAAGAGGGGATAACAATAATTATTATATAAGAGGCCGAGGTGATAAATTGTAAGTATAAATTATAGAAAGCTGTGGAAAAATAGATATTGAAACGGGACTATTTATCCTTTTAGCACTTCATTAATCTTTCGTGGCACAAAGTATTTTTATCGACATCCTAATGTCTAAATTATGTTGTGATTGTGCACAAAAACTGAGAATTCTGACATTCCTGCTTGTTAAAATACCTTTGTATAATATATGACAAAATTCTTTATTACAAAAAAGATCATTGTTTGTTTCTTATAGTGACAATCGACAGAATTACAAAGAAATTAATATTAAAATTAGTTTCACTAGAATATCTTAAAAAATTTCACAAAATTAAGAATATCCTCTGTTAAATATTTTCCAGCAGCTTGCATGAATCCAGTTTTTTTAATTGCTGTGCTTACAAAATTCAATAGCTTCGGAGGAATAAAACTGGTGGCTCATTTTTGTATAAGTGCACTGCTCAGGTGCAACATTTTCATCCGTGAGCCTGTAGTTAAATGCTGGATGTATAGTTCTTCTCAAAGTATCCAATAACCGAGAAGATTGTTAGTTGCCCTTAAGGGTTTCTGAAACGGTAACCCGAAAGGCAGGTGCAGGATACCTTGATTGATTTCTCGGCAAACTTGGACCATTGCAATTTACCGAATTGTCCGAAGATGTTCGTGAGATGACAGGTGCTGCCACCGAAAAAAGGCCCACCTGCCTAATCACGGTTTACGTTTCACTCAAGCTAAGCTAGCTTCTAATTAGTTGTTAAGCCATATTCGAAACTCTATTCACTCACGAAACTGTCATTACACAAACACAACGAAACCTCGATTTGCATTGTTAATTCCTGTGAACCGAGATCGCAGTATTTAACATAAATAAAATACATACACATAATTGCATGACGCAAATTGAAAAAAATATCTTCAGGAACTAAAAACGTTGAACATGAATTAGTTGGACAAGAAAAATTCTATTCCACAAATAGCAAAAGACCGGGGCATAAAATAAACAAGTGTCCCCAAAAAAACAACTTACAGTTCGACTCAATCTGTTTCGCCAGTATTGTAATTACGATATAAAAGAAATTCCATTGGAAAATACCAGCTCGAGGCCAAAGGATATCCGTAAAAACCTGTATAAAGCGAAACTTTAGTCGGATATGCGCGTATAATCGGGGAACCGTGGCAAATTGATACGCAATTTCGAGTGGACGTCTTTGGCGTAAATATGAAAGAAATGGGGATCGAAGTGGACCGAAAGGACGATAGGCTGCTGTGGGCTTTGCCCCGGCACGGCGTGACAGGCCACATTCCACGCATTCCATGCGGTCACGGCCATATCTCCCATTCCTCTAGATTTCTCGTCCTGCCAGCAGCCCTACCATCGGTACATTCGCTACCACCAAGACCATCCTCCTCACCAGGCAGTGTCACCATAATCTTTACGCCCTTAAGTTTGTTGCATTTTTTTCAACCTATTCTCGTCCTAATTTTACTCAACAATTGTAATTTTTATTCTATAATTATGTGCATATATAGAAGCAATGGTAGGAAAATATTTATTAAAAGGATTAATGATTTTACGGAATAAACTATTAATGATTTTTAACGCAAGGTAATATTCTGTTGTTCATTTCAGTTTGCTATGTTATTGAACGTACTGTACCATATTTTTCTGGTCATTAAATCTAAGATTCCTACGTTCACTCATTCAAATATCTCTTCAGAGATCAATAATCTATTTACAGATTCGAATTAATACTGTGAGAATGTTGCTATTATACAGTTAGATCAATTTTTAATTGGCAACCTAATTTCTTCTTGCAAATTTATCGATACCTGTTATCTGGATTTCCATTAAATTGTTGGTGCTTTCACACGGGTTTCAATTAATCGGTAAGCAAGTGTAAACATCAGAATGCAATTTCAATTAATCAAATTAATTCAGGTACATCTCACGAGATAGTTTAGATAATCAAATTTCGCGGTGAATCCAGTAACCACTCACATTCCGCAGAATTGTGGTTATTGATCGAAACCTACACTTTATTATACATGTATTTGTCGCTATGAAATTTGCTTCTATAGAATGTTCAGTCACAACTAGTAATATAATCTTATAATATAAAGTTTTAGGTATAAAACATTAGGGTTATTATTTAACAATTTCTCGTATTCCAATAGATACTCAAAATATAATATTAATATTGCATCTATTAATTTTATAAAATAACAAAACAATTTAATTCGTATCCCAAGTCGTAAAAATTATTCTTTTCAATTTATCTATCGTTATATTGTACGTAAATAAATTTTACAGAAGAAATGGGGCAATGCTTTTAAAGCATTTCACGGAGTGCGTAATATTTCATAGTAATTCATGGTCAACGTCATTTTCGAATTTCACGTTTTGAAATAAAATTATAAATGTGCAAGCCAAGCTCCGCGTGTATATAAGCCATCGTTTCCTGTTTGTGACGTGCACAGTAATTTCGCTCGTCAAACGTTTCTTTATCCAAGTTTATATCAGCCTTGTACGCGCAGTACACTACTCTCCTCGTTCTAATTTAATTGAACGCTAAAATAATCTTTATCGTCGAAGATTAAAAACGAAGAAGGTTTTATACTTCCCCATTCCAATTAAAACATTTTTCTGCACAGAAATGTCGAACTTGAATTACTTCATTATAATAGAATGCACCTACATTTTTTACAAATTATTCCGTGATATATTTTATTTATTATGGAAATATATAATATTTATTATGGAAGAGTACTTAGAGAGTATTTAAAAGTATTTAAAGTACAATAGATACAACAGGATTGAAAAAAAAGCAATCAGGAAAATAATAATATATGTATAATAAAAGAAGGGTATGCTAGAAAGCATTGTGTATGCAATACTAAAGCAAAAGTATTGAGTGTCGTCTGGTAAGTACATTTACCTGGCTTGTAATCGATATGCAATTTATCGTGGCAGGATTTGTCCCAGCATGTAATAGTGGGAAATTGTTTGACTACCTGTCGAGTGCTTTATTTGATATGACGTGAAACTGATGGAGATTTCGGGGAGACGTCGATAGGGAGATAAACAAAGCACAGAGGTGGAGTACACGTGAGTGTATCGGGGATTGTTCTGTCAGGTGGGATCTTGGATCCTCAATTAGCATACAAGATGGAGATCCAATTCTGAAATTTTTCACTCGTATGCTTTATCGCCATTATGAATCTCCAGACACCTTTTGGTGCTTTCACAATTGGCACAGTAATTTGGTATTTAATAATTTGATTTTGTCCATGGGATCTACGGTGTACCTAGCTCTTTACAGATTTTTTAAAATATTTGCATAAATTACGTTAATCTTATGTAAAATATTTTAACCAAATTATGTACTTATGAAAATGCAAGCTCATTGGAATTCATACATTTTATTTTCCCTGATATGCACATAGTAATAAGTTCAAGTTTAAATACATTTTGGACATGCTTTTAAATATTCCAACCTGAAAATATACACTTTTTACTTTCCATTTCAATTATTTTATGGTAGCCCATATTTAGATCATACTTCTGAAACTGAAAATTTCCCCCTTTATTTTAAATATATAATTTGCAACGCACTTTGCTTTTGTTCAGCTTACTTTGATTTCCTATCCTGGAGTAAACATGTTATTCGTATAGATTCACGTCTTATATCATAAAAAACTTTAAAAGACAGGTTTAACAAGAATCACTGAAATCAAAGTAGTATCCCGTATACATATATACATAGACCATCTCCTCCACGCCGCAACTACAATACATACAGTAACTCACTTTCTTCACAACGTGTGAACTATTGTAGCATAAGATGACTTCATCGAGTCCACGCGATCGCAACAAAGTAAATATTCACCCCTTAAATTTATTAAGCACAAAAATAAACACATTATCCTTAAAATTTAAAAATTCATGAACGAACTTGTAAGTCACAGTACATATACATCGTAACGTAGCACAGGAACGTATTCGACAATGAAATAAAACATATGTACAAAAATATTCAAAGTCAAGTGGCCTATCTAACTACCCTAACTGTGTACCAACGCAAAAATATTTGACCATGGTCACAGTGCTTTGCCCGGTGTAATGTAAAACCCCAGGGAAATTGGAAGAGATTCCGGTCAATGGATCCACACCAAAGAATACCGAGAATAGGGCGGTGGGGGTTCCAGCAAAAGCCAGCTCTTTGATCAGCAATTAACACCATGGGCAACTCTGAGCTCGATCTTCCGTATGATCATTGGATGAATCCACTCGAGACAGCAAAGCGATTTTCCCTTGGCTCGTTCACCTGTTCACCGGCTCACCTGTTTCATCATCCCTCGATACACTCGGTGGCCTTTGCGCGATATTGCTACATAGTTTGCACGTGCAAACCGGCCACAGTCCAGTCACGCGTCTGATTGATCAACTTTCCCAATGCATCGGATAAGCTCGCGTGCACTCTGAAGGGAAGCTTTTTGGAAAATTGCTTGCAACGAATTCGGTTTGCTGCGGAGTCGGGTTTATTCCTTCCGTCTTATATGGTGGGTTAGTAATGTGAAAGCTTGCGTTTCACCGCAACATTTTATTTCGTGTAAATGGGTCGTGCGTTGCTGGACAGTTATATTTGTTGTCGATTTTCGATTTTATTTTAAGCGTGTGACTTTGTTTTGTCCGGGTTGCTGATATGTTTTAACCCTCGAACTCTTGAGGGAGGGCATTGTTGAAGCAGTGAGTAAAAATGATTAATTAGAACTGCTTATTTTGTGTACAGAATATGGAAAGAATTGTTTTCTGTTGTGTACACTTTTAAGTTTTATATTCTGATTCTTATTGTTGAATGGAGAAGAAACAGAGGGCGCACTACGTTTATGTTGGCCCGATATTATTATGCGGGAGTAAATGATCACGGGACAAAAATGAAATCCATTTTTATTTTAAGATGCACACATCTACTGGCTTGGTTCGTTAAAGTTTCATTGTCCAACGTTGCAAACGTATCAATTGTTTCACGAACATTTCAGAACTTCGTTTACTAACAAATTATATTGCTGTAAAATATCAGCTCCCCTAAAATACAATTTTAAACAGAGTTTCCAACAATATCCATAATTGCCAAACTAAGTACTCGTCTTATCCAGCAAGTAATCCTATCTATATATAATAATATTCATTGCAAAGTGATCGTACGAAAGTCTTTATTCCTGGCCCAAATGAATGCGATTCCTGCGTTCTGGAGAATAAATGAAAATTCCGTTGCAATTTATATTACTATAATTTCGCTTGCAACGCGAAACGACAGGATCGTTCGCAGGAATTCGATATGTGGACCGGTTAGTATGTATTGTTGAAAGGTCAGAGCTATCGTGATAGATTATTTTAGCTGCAATCCTCTCGCAAAGGCAACGTTCAATGCGACCGATACACGGAACACGATATCGTCCCTCCGATTGCAGATTCTTTTCAGAAAATCCCGTCTGGACCGAACTGCTGGCGCATCCAATCCAGATCCAATGTGCAAGATGGCGTTTCCTTATGTAACATACGTACACGTACATAGCAACCACACGGGGCATGGCTTTTTTTCGATTTCTTTTCCCTTGTGCTCGTCTTCCCCCGAGACTGGCAGGGAGATAATGCCGGCATTAGAGATGGCAAGAAGATTAGATCAGAGGACGCGTTTAGACCACGAAGAATGCTTTTAAGAGGTGTCAAACTGTATAATGTTACTACTGTCCCAACGAACTTTCAACTTGTGAATTTTCCTTCCAATATTATCTGACGAGTTGGCGCAGGCCTTTTAACAGCTCTATTGTTCTACGAAGGCAGAATCCTTTTCAATTAGATATGGCCCTTTCAGAAGTAACGTTTAGTCACGGTTGGTCATTTCAGTTCTAAAATCCTGAATTCGTTGGGGGGATACTTGATTTTACATACAGTAGTTTGTTCATAATGAATGTTAATGGACAACGCTTCTGTTCGGAATGTTTCAATATTTGTTTTTGTTTAACGGTTATATGTAGCGGTACGTTTCTTCCTTTTTGTTTAATAGCTCGGTTTTAGTTTTAAAAGTTAATCACTGTCCTTTTGTAATTTAAACGGTGTATTTCTATATGAGAGCAGGGGTGATATTAATTTAATTTAATTTAATTGTATTTAATTGTTTAAGGTCGCATACACCATTGATTGTTCATATAAATCTTGGTTTATATAAATGGATCGTTAAACAATTATTTAAAGGGATTATTAAATAGTAGTTTCAAACTTTAATAAAGAAACGCGAATCTGAAGCATGTTCATTTTGTTAATACCATTATTTCTAAAGGCACATGTATTAATTATTTATGTGTTTCATAAATAATTCACACAAAAGAGAATTAAATATTTCATGTTTAACACTGAAAACTACCACTGCTTATATTATTTGTATTTTAATAAACTTTTACCCAAAATAAATATAATACAATTTAATTTTAAAAAATGGTTCACAAATGTTCTCCATTGGAAAAAGTGAAAAATTAATAGGAGAAAGTGAGAAATCACAAACGGGTTATTTTAACACCGTTGGTAGTTTCAGTGTTAACTAGCACTATATAAGAAAGTAGCTTTGAAGTACAATGTACCTTACTTTACAAAGGACCATTATCAAATAATAATCTTTTAAAGTTGAATGGTCTTTGAAAGAAACTTTAACATGAATGCATTTAAAGTTGGCTCGCCCATTCATGTAGGATGCTGTAAGTATACGTATAAGTACATCTGCTTAAATTCAAAGACGTTACTCTTAACAATATCCCAACGCAAGGTGAAAGTCTAATTGACTATGTCAAGTATGATTAACTCTATTTTAAGGTGTAATTGAATATGTCGTGCAACTGTTACAGAATATTATGTGTGAAGCCCAACAATATTTTATTTTTTGGAGGCAATATGGAGGCCATAATAGAGAAGTTTTAAGAGAATTCTTATCATTTTATTATCGTATTAAACGATTAATATTACATACTGAAAATATTTTCTCCCTTCTTTATCAGTTAATTTATTTGTCGCATCTATTGATATCGTATGTCACTCTTTCAAATTGTTTATACATAATTAATTCACTTTATTTCAATTCCATAATTAATAATTACGTTTGCACATATAGTTAATTAGTTACCTTGTTTAAAAGTATTAACGTTGTTCCTTTCACACTTGTACAATAGTTCGTTTTAAACTCTAATTCATTTTGCTTATTCATTTCTGCTATCATGTAAGCTTAATCGTTAAAGCTTTGAAGAAAAATTTCAGCAAGTCGTTTGCCTTTATATTTCGTTTACTCTCCACAAGTAAAGAACAATTCCTTAACAATAATTCATAGCAAATCTTCAACTTACTCGTTTGCTATAATAAGTTAAAAGTAATGTTTACCAATCCTCAGGAACTCGGCTTGATTAATGGAATGACAGAACTATTAAACATTTATTAATATCCTGTTCCGTTTTAACGATATTTTAATTCATTACTAAAAATATATTAAATCTATTTATTTTGTTATTATATCACAATCTTTTGTTTATTTAATCTGCCTTCCATCACGATTAAGAAATAAATTCTTAACGTTGTATATACTAACAGGTAGAAAGGGCCAGGTTATTCGATTATCATAATTTTTTTAGCCCGGTTTCATAGGATTGTATTGTTTTCGAGCAACTTGGAAAGCCTAGGGGTACACTAGAGCTGGTACTCACAGGACAATGGGCCTACCTTGGCCCTTTTTAGTGGCCCCAGGCCTCAGCGACAACTCGGGAACAATGGGCCGAGGTTGAAACAGAAACTATAGTTTCATTAGTGCTCATAACTGACGAAATTAAGCCCTCTTTTCCTGTCGCTGCCATCTCGATCCCTTGTTCGACGACCGCGTGTCGCGGGTTAATTAAATCTGAGCAAAAACATTTCGAGAAATTCCGAAATTCCACGAGGTGCCTCCGTTTAATATTCACAGCGTTTTTTCAAACTTCGAAGATTCCTGTTTTCGAAAATTAAATACTTTCTATGCAGTTGCTGCTAGAATTCATTAAAGTTACTTATTTAATACTGGCGAATCTTGGATAGTAATTTCATATGGAAATGAAAAATTATGAATAATGTTTGCATCGTGGAATAATTGTGGTAAAGACGATTGATATACTAACACTTTACTTCTTTTCTTGTTTAATCAAATGCAGAATTTGTCAATAAAATGAGGTTATAAATTCTTGATTGTAGATATGTTTTACAATGTCGTGGTAAAAATATTGCATTTGGTTTTATAATTTTGCACAACAATTGGTGTTTGTGTCAATATAAAAGTTAACCCTTTCTAAATACTATTCAACGTACGTTCAATCCACTGTGTTGCAAAATATGAATTATTTATTTTACATCAAACGATAAAGTTAACTGACCAAAACCAATCTAAAACTTCTTTATGCTCTATTTTTACAGACAGATTCATATCTTTAAGTTCCAACTAAATGCACATATTACTCTAAGTATAGTAATTAGCGGAGTAGCTTTTATTAATAGTTTTACATAATGATATGGTACAGTCCAAGTGGGTCAAACACGTTGTGCAAAATCATGAAATAGAATAAAAAAGATGCACTTCTTCCTTTCAAAGTCAACCGGTTTTATTTCAGCCTCGTCGACTATCTGTCTCAACCACAGCGAGGTATATTTGGCTGCAGATTATTTTCGGAGCAACGATAAAGAAAAAGGGTTGCAGCCGTTTCTGGCCACTGAGGGAATGTATACTGCCGGTGTTGATCGTTCTGTTAATTCTCATCGTAATTTATTCTTGTCGTCTGAACAGTGACTGATATTTGTGCCGCAAGATTACGGTCCCTTCCTATTACAGGATATGGGGTTTTAATAGTGAACATGAATCGTAGAAAGTAGAATTTCGGTAGATAATTTCATGAATAAATTATTGATAAGAATAGAGGCAAATGTATATAAGAAAGAATGAGAGAAATGTGAAATCTATATTACCATCTCATTCACCATGCAACATTAATGTCTACCCTTTATTGCTCTTCCCGCAGCGCAGGTTTATTGTGTATTTTATTATTTTATGGCTCGTAAAAAAAATTGATTGCTATATAACCGTACAGTGTACTACTAAATCAAAATCGGATTCAAATTACCGCGAGTGCTTTAAAGTTTAACTAGGTATAATAATTGCTTACGGTGGCGTAGAATTAATATATACTCTATGTCTTAAAACGTTTTTACTTCTTACGAGAACTGTGAAGTATCATCTATGCATATGTATATGTATATATGTATATATTTTGGAATCATTTATTGATTACATTCCAGAAATAATTAGTAGGTAAAAAGTAGAACAGAAAAGGGGGCTGTCAGATATTCAGTAAATATGCAAAATTATATATCAGCAAAAAAAGGAATAATTCCAAATCTCTTTTCAATATTTGATAGGCTACTTTAATGCGATTACGCAACGTTACTTTCAAACACGCATTATAACATTAAATGAACGATAACCGGATAGACTTTTAACAGTTGCGTTAGAAATTGCAACAAACTACATACGATGATAAAACCAGAAAATTCGTTTCGCTATCGTTTCCATGAAACGTGAGGAAGATTCGAGCACCATTACCAGGCAATAGGAGTGCTTACATTTTTGTCACTTAATCGAGTGTTACCTACGTGTTAATATTATCGCGATGCAAAAATGTCAATGGTATCAACAACGGGCGAAGCGGTAGAGGAACAAGTAGAAATTGTGTGTGGCCATGAATGTCAGTATGAGTAATTATTATTACCCCGTGCGGAGAGAAACCGTGACACAAAACCGGAAGTGGGCTCGAGCAAAGTGGATAGGCGTAATGGTGCGTTATGCACACAGAGGGAACACGCACTGGCGTCGTCAAAGAGAGTGCGTTATAAACTCTATGAAAGGGGAAAAGAAGCGCGACGAAATGGCTAAAAAGTCCAGAAGAATGTTGCATTTCAGCCCCGTCATGTTGCTGCAAGATGTCACGTCTGCACGGGGGCATTTTCCCCATACGGTTAGCTCCGTACAAATTCACCGTGAAAATCCCGGGGCGCGACCAATTGAGTGAGCGATAGTTCGGATCAGTTGCACTGCAGATTGCCTGACAGTCTACAAATTTCACTAGTTTATTTAATGCGAAAATCAACTATCTGTATCCTTGTTTATTTTCTTACTTTTAGATCTGGTTGTAAATAGTTTATTGTAAGAAAAAAATTGTGATTATAAATGAAAAAGAATATAAGAAAAACTATTTAATGTTGTTTTACTTCTTGCTTATAAATTCACTGAGTATGAAAAACATAATAACAATTTCTTTGAATACCATAAATCGACTTTGGTGTCCTAGATTTATGCCATCTTTAAAATTTGCATCTGTAGACCGTTATTGTATTCTGTAAGTATACCGCGATATTATTTCCTTTTCCGTGCACTAATTAGCGGACCAGCACTATCTGAAATATTCTTTTGCGAATAAAATTTCCTAAAATTACCGTCTTCTTCGTTATAATCACCGGTTAAGACGTGCAATTTTTGCAAAAGCAAGAATAAAACGTGTTTACAGTGCGCATAAATCTACATACGTATACATTTTATGTTATTTAATAAACATACATTGTTTATTACCTGGCACGTAAAATGTTCATAGCACTTCCGTGTACTGACAACGTAGTTACGTTATTTACGATCCACCGGGTGGACAGTAAAGAGTTTATATAAGTGGACCATGATGTAGAAATTTCCGTATGCTACGAATTATCGCACTCAGTTAACACAAGCAAATTCGTTGTCCACGGGAAATCTTTTGTTAAGCGCGGACACGACGGTTACCGAGGAATGGCAAACTTAAACTGCCGGAAGGTTAAAGTGTGCACGTGGAATGTCTTCACGCTGGGGACGTGTAAGGATATACGAGGGTCTGAAGTCACTTGATGCCCCGCTTCAGGGGTCTATTCTACCTTACACTTTACTCAACAGTGGAAGATCGGATTTTTGTTTAATATAGGGGGTAAATTGTTGTGTCAAGGTAACGGTCAATTATCTTTCATATCTTCTTTATCATTGAACGTTGCTTCAATAAAAGCGTCGTTAATTCGATGTCTTGTTGAT
Organism: Nomada fabriciana; assembly: GCA_907165295.1. Classification (NCBI taxonomy): domain Eukaryota; kingdom Metazoa; phylum Arthropoda; class Insecta; order Hymenoptera; family Apidae; genus Nomada; species Nomada fabriciana. The sequence goes on from OU015689.1 coordinate 15,666,712, forward strand.
TATAATAATGCAATGATTATATTCAATATTCAGTTTGCAACTGCTATATTATTTGATAGTTCACTTGAGAAGTGAATAGGCATGTTATTAAATAATGAATATAAAACGATCCTGTTAGTTTGAAAATTTGGTTTACGTTTAGTGCGTATTGGCATGTATAAACTTTGGATAAACAAATAGTATTTAAAATGATGAAGTGCTATTTTATAGTCTGTGCGTAAAATATTTTACTGGGAAGACTTTATGCTACTTTGTTGACATTTATTATCGTTCAAATGAATGATATTAATTGAAATATTGGACATACTCACTTGTGAAGTATTTTAAATTGGTACTATTATATAATAAACAAATATCGTACCCAATGTCAGTATCAAAATTTGATTTAAGTTTGGTTTACATCCAACACGAATTAAATATGATTATACTTAATTTAGGAAAGTGTTATTTCATTACCTGTGTCCAACGTATTTGACCAGAAAAAATTGTAAATCACTTTGCTGGTTATTTCGCACCCACAATATTTGAAAAAAAGTATCCCACTTCTGAAAGTTCACCCCCTGCAGTGCATTTTCATCTCGTAGTTGAACAGTTATACACGTAAATTTGCATACAAGCACCGAGCAACGTATTACCTTAACAACCGTGCTTGACCCACGTGGAAGAACTGAGAGACGTAAGCATTGACAAGGGAAGTTACTTCCCCTCGTTAAAACAGGCTGTAAGACAATACCAGAAAGTGTTCTCCATACGAAAGAGGTAAAGTGGATAAACGTACCGGTGCGATCCGTACACAGAGGGTCGTGTACGCTGCACTTAAACATACAGCTCGTACACCGTGAAAATCCCTAGTGGACAGAAGCCACGACAGTCTTCCCCTCAGACCCTGAAAACTTTACGCGCCTCGTGCGCCTCTTGTTTCTAAAGTCACTAAACTGTGCAAAAATACAGCATATGTATGTAGGGCCAAGAGGCGGGTGTACTTCTGAACACTGTTTGATTTACCGGGTCAACCTATTTTCTAGAAGTTTAATAACTCAGCGAATATGATTCTGCATCTACCACCTGCTGTACCTTTTTCGGGATTCTGGCACGGTTCAGACGAAAGTCCACTGCGAATGCGAAATTGCTTTCGCCCGGGGAGAATATAAAGTGAAATACGAGGCCAGTTTTGTTAGATTAGTTAGGGTACATGCACGTTTTCTTGCGATATGGAACGCGCATTACAAGACTGATTGTCTGTAATAATTGTCGAAAATGTCATTTTAATTGTTTGAAAACTAAACTCTTTAGTAGTTCTATATTTAGAATTAAACTCGGGCATTGTTTTATTTAAGAAACGAAGGATATTCAGTAATTGTTATTTAAATAAAATTTGTGCTACTGTTATCTAGACCCTATGCAATAACGTACCATGCAAGTAAATATTATTTCCTTTTCCATCGTGATTTTACACTGCGGCTAAGTGAAAATTAGACACTACCTGGATATTGTCTAGAAAAAATTATTGCACGGATACAAGAATACTAACTTTTAAATGCTTCTTTCCAGAAATAGTCTCTCCATAGAATGAACAAGTCGTGCAGCTCGATGATAGCTTTTCGACTGCATAAGAGATATCAAAATTGCATTAAGTAATTAAACTCCAGCGATTCGTGAACCCTTCGATAGTTAAATATGTATAAGTAAGAAATCGTCGATTTCGAGATCAACTGACCCGACTGTAAAAATGTTTAGACGTAATACATCATCCACACGAGAGTTCCCCAAAGAATAGGCAAGAAAATCTGACACGTACACAGACGTATTACATAAGGTGAGCGAATCCATTGAATAACGTTACGCAATCTGCGTTTCGAGGAAGATGTATCCCGCTCGAATCGAATAAAGCCCCCGCACAATTTATTGTACAGAACGCATCGAGGGGACACGGCGGCCGTGGCGAACGCAAAAAAAAAGGGAAAGAGAGAAAGAAATACCAGTGTCCTTGGTGCCAATTATATTCTCATGGGTTTCTCATAGTTGGCAAGGAGCATCTGAGCGAAGGAAAATACCACAAAAAGGTGCTTTCAGTTCACCAACAAAACGTTGAGGGTGAACGAGCGAGCGAGTTCGAGTGGCACGACGAATCCACGACGAAGCCATTACTACGTTCTTTGTCGGGGAAGTAATGTGTTATTGAGGAGCTACCAGGTGTAACTTATGCCTCCACCAAGGCTCGAGAGTTCATATTGTACCTGGAGCTCCTATGAAGTGCCCCGACAATAATGGGCCCACCCTTTGTGCCCGATGCTCTATTGATGTCGAGAGGAATTCCGTAACGTCTGCGACCTGGAAGCAATCTCTCTCTGTCTCTCTCCCTCTCTCTTCCTATTTCCCCTACCCGGCTTCGTTCATAGTTGTCTCCCCTTTTCCTTCCTGCACGCCATCTCTTTCTATCTTGCCCAGGGTATCTGGCTTTCTTCTTAACCTGAAATAACTACATTTCGACTGCGGTCCACGGCGTGGATGAAAACGAGTATCGTATATGGGCCGTGCACCATTGTTGAGGTACACGAGGTGAGTTGCCTGAATTCACCTGGAGTCCTCAGAATCGTCGACTCTATGGAGGCGTTCATTGGTGAAGCCGCGTGTACGCGCGCCGATCGAATTCGGACTTTATGTACTTTTCTAAGGGCTCGTTAAAAGACTTCGGGGTTTTGTCTGCGGACACGACGGAGTGAGATCAATCTCGCATTTTCTATTGTCAACGTTGCGAAGGGTGTTCAGCTTGTCGTTTCAATGGGTGTATAAGTAAGGGATGCTCGACGAGGATGGCGAGCCGTCTCCGCGGGGAAAATAACTCTTGACGAGGCCATTCAAAATATCTTTTGTGGCGAAACATCGGAAGACGTTGTCGAGATTTCCTTAAGTGCTGCATCGGTGAAAGTTAAGAGCCCCTTCTATTACTGTTGCTGTTGCGTGCCTCGTGTTTGATATTCTTATTAGAAACTTACAATTTTTCTTTTTATGCTTGTCGCTTGATATGGCAGTGCCTACAGTTAGTGGCGGAGAAATCGATTTGGAATGTATGGCTGCGTGAAGTGTCGGACGAAACGCGACAGTCAAATTGCGAATACTTTTGGCGGAATTATTATTTATAAAACGTATTTGCCGATTGCATGGCACTTCTATTGGTGTAGATGTTTCGTGGATGATTTTTGTGTAAAACTTTGAAACCTCACTAGCAATTAGTAGATATTTCATTCGGTGTTTAGAATTGTGTTTAGAGTGCTTTCGAGTAATTGCAATAGTCGTTTGTGTCCCGGGCGGTACTTTAATTAATATCTTTACTGAGAAACCAGGTGCTTGGTAATTACTGCTAGTGATTAAGATCATATGCTCTCATTACTTTGATTTACTGTTTTATCTTAATTAGTTGTCGCAGATTTTAATGACAATTTGCAATATAATTATATATAATAAGACTTAAATATTGATATAAATAATTAGCCTTAAAAATTTTGAGGAAAGGAATAATTCTTGTTATATCAGGAAGGATATACGCAATGAATTTTGTACTTAAAGGTTGCGATAACCTGCCTGGAAACTTATAGACAATGGTAGCGATAAGGTGTTTGGCTTTTTACTATTTTCGGTACCCGTTCCATTCTCAACAGTCATAATTATTATAAAAGTATACCTGCAGCTAATTATCTGGAACAATCACCAGTGTAAAAAGATACGAACCTGGATTCATGGAAAAATTTCAGTATCAGTAGATAAATAATTTCCGTGTAGTAATCGATTCAAATGCGAAGCAATTGTAATTTTATTTACAGCTATGTACGTATAAACTCAAACAGCGGTAAAAGCTTTTAGAAAACGGCATTCTTGTCGTTGTTAATGTCACCGAAATTAGAACAAGATGTAAATCAAACTTATGACGAAACGTGCGAGGGCGAGACATTCGAATGCCGTTGACTTCTGTTAGCATAAGGTTTCCGTTCATCTTATTAAACTATTCTGCAATGTTCGTCCCACTCAGTATCATTGGGCAATGGGAATATTGAGGGCACCGATCGTTCTTTACGCGGGGCATCGATTATATATACGTTCTCACGTGAATAGAAATAAGAGTGTGGCAGAGTTTCATTTACTATCACTCTCGCTCAATCTCAGGGTGAAGTGATGATCCAACTTGCGGAGACCTACTAACATTTCACCGTATCATCGTCGTTACGTAATTATAAGGACGGAGCAAGATGAGATTGAAATCGAAAAAATTCGCTGTGCAATTTGTGCGAAATTATTTTCTAATGAATACGGTCGTATTACCTTCGTTTCATTGTATATAAGTGCATACGTACATTCGTCCGTAACACGATTAATGTATTGCAAATGACTACATATCGATAGAAAGCGATTAGTGCATCACATTTTTTGTAATGTGTGAGAATAGAGAAGGGCATGGATAATTAATTAAATGTCACGAGCTGTATGTGCAGAGCTATTAAAAATAACGACAAGGTTATTATTTAAAATTATAATGCTCGGTGTTTTCTTGTACGTGGGGGTGTAATTCAACTCCCATTAGCGGGAACAACCCCCCTGGTTCGTAGGGGTAACCACCCCCAATTTCTTAAATAGAACAGTATAGAAATTCCTATAATTTAGACTAGTCTTCCGCTATTGTAATAATTTTTATTTGACACATTTTTTATTGCAAATATGCAATATACTACTAGCAACAATGTAAATATTGTTTAGTGTACTGCAATGCCGCGGTCTAATTCATATTTATTACGTATATATAGTTAAAATAACATACACTAGTGAATCTAGTGAGTGCTTTATAACGCTTAGTTAGCTGCAACTATGCAAATGATATATGAAACACACCGTTATCGTATATCTGATAATTAAAATAAAAGATGCTACTGTCGTATCGAATTTCGTATTACTGCAATGCGGTTACGTGTACGCACGATACATGGTAAATCAACAGGTGTAACAGTACACACTACACCGAAGACAAATAAAACCATCAATAGAGAAGACCAGGGCAAACTGTTAATTCCATAATTTCAGTAACTCTGAAAACACATCTCAATGACCGGGTAATATTTCAAATGTTTTCTTATCCTTAATCTTAACAGAGGCAGCAGAATTTGTTCCCCAGCCTTACTATTTAAATGTCCCTACCTTCTTCATTACTTTACTACCGTACCCTAACTATTTCCGACTGGTACACTAACTAGTTTAGTGTCCCATTTCACCGAGAACCATAAAACTGTAACATTTTTACGCCGGGCTTGTATAGTATCCCCCCCAACGTTGCTCAGGAAGCAAAAGCAGTACTTTTTACAAGACGGCCCCTTTTTGGGAAGGTCCTCGAGTCACATCCAAGCCTGCCCGTTGCTTCTGGTAAGGTCGTGGTTCAAGTGCCGGCAATTAACGTATTCTATTTTCTCGACTAACCTTTTAATCTCTCCACCACAGCGGTTTATCTAAATTGTGCTAGTTGGTAGTGTGGGAACGGTGCACACGACGTGTCACAGGGAGGAAGTAGAGCGAATGCACCGCGATAAATGCGTCTGGCTTGAGCACGACTTTAAAGGGCGGAGCTAAAAAAGGATTGAAGACGATTTACGTGGAAAGTGGTGATAAGTGCTTCAACAACATTGCCCCTCGCTGTATACTTTTCCCTCTATTCTCATGCATGCGCAACAGAATAGTTCACGAGGCATATACACACACTGTCTGCTGGAATCTCTTATAGGTGTATGTAATACGTGACTGTTTATCTTTCTATAAATGTCCCGACGTGCTGTTTAGTGCTAGGTATTACAATACATTGCAACATCATATACTGGTATTATTTTATGTTTTACTTCCCACTTCCATGAATTTATACACCGTGTAACGGGTTGAAATGGAGCATAAGTTCTTTGTACAAGAATGTTTACTATCGCATATACAGCAGAGCATAGTCAACTTTACAAGATATATCTATGTATACCTACTTTACTTTCAAGACTATGATTTTATTCTGACTTTCGCATTGTCCTGGATATCGTAACGTAAAGGAAAAAATGATAAACAGCTTAAGGGATTACGAGCTCGAGATAATTAGTTGCTATCTCATTCGTAAATTGTGGGGTATATATTTCTGCGATTTCGTGACATTTATATGGGGGGTAACTATAAAAAGAATATCGTGGACTGCAGGAATATCAGCATTATGCAGGCAGTCTGTCGGTAAAGAGGTAAGAGGCAGCAAGCACGAGGTATCCGATGCTACAAGCAGCTATAAGTACGGTCCTGAGGAATGTGCCCGTCCGATCCCACGGCTTATCCCCTCTTCTCTCTTTCTCTTTTCCCACTCACTTTCTCTTTCTCTCTTCAGTCCCTTCAGATCGGCAATATTACTAAGGGTAGGCTGTTCATGCTTCTGCATGCATTCGAACGACCATTGACTCACCTAGATCGGTAAATTGAACGATGCACTCACGGATCTCTGCGGGCCTCGATTTTTCTACGCGTCAATTAAACCAACGAACACGCCACTGTCGATCGATACGAAAAGATAAGGCATTAGGGAGCTGTGCTCAGTTTCCCATCATTGAAACGACTTAACAATGTAACGTCGTGCAATGAAACGGGAGTCAGTTAGATTTGTTTTCTCTTCTGCGTAGAGAGAGATTTTTGTAATTAAACATCGGTTAAATACGTTCGTAGAGAATTGCTCGATAATTTTAACGGTACGTCTACAGTGTTCGCGGGACTGTCAGAAATTATCAGGTGCACCTATTCGAAATAACTCTAACGCGTTTCAAGCAGATACGAGTTTCTCAGGATGCAACGCTACCCTTTCCTGGTACGTGTAACAAAAGTCTACTTCAGTTTAGATATTTATTCGTTCGACTTCCTTGAAGTCTCGGAATTCCAGCCTTTTTCGTGGGACTTTCTTGGCAGGCTGGTGTCGTATGTCTTCAAAAGCGGCCCACGGCTACTTAGATTTTCTTACAGCCTTTTCCTAGATCCACGTTTGGCTTAACCAGTTCGTTTAGGACTTACTAGGATAGCGGATCTATTTAACACGTTAACCGGTCGAGCAGGTACAAAGCAGCACGAGAAGTGACAGGTTGTTGTTACTACACAGAGTTGCGTTTCCAGTCAGCACGCGAAAATTTTTACTTCACGGGCCAGATTTGTTCGAGAAGAAAATTACAAGCTGGCAATTATGTACATCGGCGTGTTTGCAGTTCTTAATTGATGCGCGGCATAGGCTCGGTAATTATTGCTACGTGGACTGAATACCAAAGCAATTGCAAGAAATACATGTACATATATACTTCAGCATTCCTATCGCTAATTTATTCTACAAATATATTTGCTCGTTTGCTAGTTTTTAATGTCCTGAAAATTAAAATTCCAAATTCTCTAACACTATGAACAGTAATTGTTCATTTTCGCCACGCTCTTTTTTCCCCTATTTATATACTTCATTCCTATCTTTATTTCGCAGCCAAAATAGCAATTTCATTCAGTTCCGTTTTGGCCAATAACCAAAGAGTAACAGAAACGGGTTAATATTCTTCCCAGTGGCCGGGCTCTGTGCCTGACTTGCTTCTTTTTCGTGAAACAATGGGGACCGGGCTTTCTTGAATTCCTGCCTGCCAGATGCACCGGCATGTTCGGGGTCATGTTGCGGTACTGCAACCTAATCGCGATTGGTTAATACGGTAAGATGTTCACGGTGATTTGCAGTCCTGTATAAGACAAACGAACGGGTCAGTCAAAAAGAAAGGAAGATATAAGATAAGCCCGGAGCTGCTGTGATTTGGGATCATTTTAATGACGCAACGGCGTCGTTGGTTCGCGTGAAAGTTGACTTTCGTGCATGTCCTGCACGCTCTTTCTGCTCGTTTCAGAGAATACGTGGTTGGAAACGACGCTATCGAATGTCCCCATGTGATAGGGGATAGAGTGTCACACAGATGGTGTTGTTCTATTCACCTTTTAGTGTGGCGTTAACAGCGAACAAATGGATACAAAAAGTTAGCTCGATTTCTGCCCCAATGTATCATTTTATCAAGATTCTACGAAACAAATGTAACCGGGTGTTCATCACCTGGGCACTTTGTATCATGATATCGAACGATCGGACCATGAAAGGTATATTCAATTCAGAGATTCCATGAAAACTTACTTTGAGTTTTTGAGTGTGACCACATCGGCAACAGCAGTACGACATGTAATCAGGCAATGCTGGCATAAATTTGAGCTGGTCCTGTTGCTGCGAGTACTCGTCCACGAGTTTGCGATATTGTACCCTGAAGATGGGCCTCGTCGTGCTCTGCGAGCCTTTACCAAGGCGTCCCATAATCGCAGAGAATGCGGCCAGGGTTTTGCGCCTGCGTGTGAACCTCCTCATGCCACGGCGACCGTTGCACCTCTTCGTCTTCCAACCTGATTCGAAGCGCACGGTTCGCGGCTATCGCCAAATTTTGCTAATTTTCTTCGTTCAATAAACAAAACACTGGCTCAATCACCCAACGAATCGTTCCCTGCCGAATCACTGATCGAACTGAACATATCACACGATCGTCTGGCAACGCGTAGATCGCACGTGGGCTTCCTGTCGCCATGCACCGTTGTTACAATGAATTCGTCATACCGATTAGCAGCCAGTTCCATCGGTCGAGCGTCACTGGTAAATGGGAACAGTTGTGCATGATGTTTCATCATTCATTGATGAACGTGCGATAAACGATGCGCGATCTAACGCGTCGTAGAAAAGTGTCAATCGAAGTGAGCATTAATGTACATAAAGGCATTTTCATTGGTCGATGCGCGAGTTTTTCTCGAAGATAGTTGTATGAACTGGCACCCACTTGTTCACGGCACTACCAAGCACACTTTCTAATTCGTATAGTACCGGCACTGCAGCGGCACCACTCTACACCACCCAGTAGAACCTTCATTCACTTATCTGCGAGCAGGTATACGTACACGTTTTAAGGAATTCACTTCGCCGGGGCCTATGATAAAGCACGTAATGGTACTGGCGCCTCTCGAATCACGGAATTCCTTTGGGCACTTTAGAAACCAACCAATGACTCTTGATCACAATACGTTGCCCCGGGGTAAAACCTTTTCGGGGAACCTGATTCACGCACGAATAAAAATACCCCGTAGAAGCACGGGGAAGGCACGTTCCGATGATTGACAAGCGTGCGCCTCGTCGTTGATCGTTCCGTTTCAGGACAACTAAAATAATAATCTCCTGTGGAACTGCTTTCCTATTTTCGAATCGTTACACGAACACCGCTTTCACGCTTCCAGGAGCGGAACGAAACGATACGTTTCTGCAAGAACGACGGTTTCGACTATAAATATTTCAGCGACTCGCCGGGGCAATGGCAGTGTCTCGCGGCATCCACGCTTTTCAGGCACGGTCTTTGAGAATTATCGGGTACCACCTTGTGCCGCTGTAAGGTATACTATCGTTGGCAGGTGATCATCCGTCTCTGATCCGGCAGACCGGTCCGATCGCTTTACGCGTGGGACACGCACGGAAGATCCAGGGCTCCACTTCGTGGCGTACGTAGTCTTCACCGAGTGTCGTTCTGCATGCCGATCCGCGGAAACCGGTTAACGAGTTCGAAGCTGCCTTTCGCTTCGTCCTCGTCGACTGTCAACCATACCTGTATCTACCACTAGCGCGTGAAGGCGTCTATCTGTCTCTCTCGCTCTGCCCTTTTCCTCTCTTCCGTTTCACGTTCGCGACCTGACCGGTGTAATCACGAATCGGCCACAGAGGATTATTCTAATTCGAGGTCCACAATCGCGCCGATTCTACCGTCCAAACGGTAGCAGTAACAGTAGTACCTGTTGCACAAAATAATATTCACGGGGCAACCGGCTTGGTTCCACGGCGTGTCCCGTCGTTTTGTTCTATCTTAGGATCAACGATCTGAATTGCAGGGACAACGCAAGCTCGATTTCTCCACTAGTTTTACACATTTCCTCTCTTTCTGCTGAACAGGCACTGCCGGATACGGCTCCGTTATCCCAGTGGCGATACCAAGGTAGTTAGATTTACGAGCAGAAAGACGATCTTAACGTGACGACATTCCGTTCGCTGGTACAAGCGTCGGAAGCACCGCATATGCGTATATGTATATAGACACGTTGCAGCAGGTCCGTTTCACTGAAACACCTCAGCACCGAGAACTTCGCGACTTTCTTTCCAGAGAGAAGAACAACCGAGTCGATATGCGTAGAACGATCACTGTACACCAAGAAGAGAGAAGTTTCATCGGAACACGTTGGCTCGGTTGGTCTAGGTTTACTGGAACGTTTCACGAGCCCGACAGGAGGCTTCGCGTGCCTTCTGTCTACTGTCAACTGGAAGGGCCGCCAGAAAAGATGTCGGTGGATTTTTCGCCCCCCACCCTTTCAGGACGTCACAGTTTCGGTCCTACCTGACAGTGGCCAGTCCAGGTGGTGCTCCTCTCGAGCGAGGCGAGCCCCCTAGAACACGCTAGCCGGCCCAGCAATGGCAATACCTCCCGGTACGTATAGAGAGAGACTGAAGCCGAAAGAGGAACACGAAGCAGGAGTAGCACCAGCGGCCCACACTCTATCCCCACCAGGCCATGAAACCGAGCGGAGACCGACCGACCGACCTCTTCTCTCCGACCGCTTTCTTGCTCCAACTGCGGCATTGAACACGTTCAACGGCAGCTGGCGAATGCCAGATATCTCGTACCTTGTCCCACCTTCTGCCTGGCCCCTATACTTGTCCCCCTTTCGCGGCCTGGAGAGCTCTGCTCACGAGAGAGTCCGCAACGCGCCGATCGCATGAGTTTGCGATTCGCGTTCTTTGACCTCGTGCCGGCACGATCGCGGACTCGTGTCGGACTACGGACGTTATTCTTGATGCCTTCCACTTCGTGCACGACATCCGCGACGTCATCGACGAGGATCGATCGACGCGCGGGCCCGCGAACAAGGGGTAAGGCCCTGGGCCCGATCAGCCGCATTTTTCTTCCTCCCCTCTCCTGCTCAACCTTCCGTGCGAAAGGGGCGCCGTTTCCTACGATCCACGATCGCGCTCCAGTTGTCACCGGGAAACTCTCTTCCTTGAGTTACGGCACTTTGGGGGCGATCGCTTGGTAATTGTCGCGATCGTTGGAGGCAGTGCGAGTACCGTTAGATCGGCAGATTCCGTGCCTATGAGCGGAAAGTAGCTGATCTCGCGTGTAGCGGTGTCGGTGTTGACGTTTTCAATGCAGTTATGAGTCGAGGAATTTGATGCATGGAAATGAGTCGCGGATGGGGCAGCTACTTCTATTGATGTGGACACTTTTCAATGGGCACTTTAAACGGCCGGGGTGCACACAGGTGTTGGTGTACTGTACGAGATGACGCTTTTATGTAACAACATTTTCTAAACTTATTTGCGTTTTATTGGAGGAAAAGCTGAGGTGGTGGTCGAGATATAGTGTATGTAGTTATGTAATGGTTTTCCTGGAAAAGGATGGTGGTAATCTTGCAAACGTTGACAGTTGGATAGGATAATGATTGTGATAGGTAGGTTGCGTGAAAAATATTACAGCTTGGATGTAGGAACGTTTCTCGTTTATGAAGGATTTTAAAGAGGAATAAATCATGGCTGATGCACCGAAATGCAAAGGGTTAATACTTGGAAAGTTATGTCCAATTGATGGTACTGCAATGTTTTTAAAGTGAAAATGTTTTTACTTAAGCAATTTTTGTGATACTACAAGAAGGCGATACCAAATATTTCGTCCTCGTCTAACGAACAATATATACAATATCTACAGATATAGTTTATAGTACAAGATATGAAACTGTCTTTATAAAGGACGAATTATTCAAAATTTTTAATGAAACATTTGGTGAATGGTTCATATTATTATAAAACCTCATAAATTGGATCATTTTCGGAGCCGCGACAATAATAATAATAAATAGATAGTGTTATGTGTTCCAATTTAAAACTGAGATTTGTGAATTGCTAAACACAGACGTGTTTCTATCAAGAAATTGAAAATTGTTATTCAACGATTCTTAAATAAAGTTTTCACTTAATTTGATTTGATTCAAGTAAATAAATGACTGGGAATTTGTCAAATTCTACGCTTTTATTAACAACTTCCTTATAAGCAAATGCAATTTTCTTTGAGTTTCATTAGAAGAGTAATGGAGCGATTAATATTAAAACGTGAATAATATATTGTTCAGCCATAAGTTTTATTGGAACACTTTTATCGACATCCTCGTAATAACATTCGTTATTCGCGAAGCATGAAGCTCCAACGAAGACAAAAAGATAAATGCGTGTTGCAGGAGATATAAGTACATCGCGAATAAAGTAGCTCATAAATTGCACAGTGCTTTTTTGCTATCGTAATAAGTGGAGATATGTCGTGCAATCATAGATTTACAAGATTTCGAGTGTCGATAGTATTTTGGTACAAGTTACAAGCCTCTTTTTCCATTCTGTTTATATACCATAATAAAGCTCACAAATATCAAAATAAACGAATTAAATTCGAATGGATGTTGTTATTTAATAAAAAACTCGGAGCTCCAAAAAAGAAAGAAAGCTGTTGATATAATATATTCCGCGACAGAATCCTTCCAAAATAATTACCCGCCAAACTTCAAATAGGTATCTACAATTTCCTTAAAATAATGAACTGCATTTAAATAACTTTTCACATTCATTTTAAGAGATCTCGAGTTTCCAGTTGAAATATTTCCCATTACTGTCCTCCTGTAAACGAAATATTATCTAATTGACGAAATAAATTAAATGAAGAGGCATCTGCAGCAATATCGTGAGAACGAAAAACGAAATGTTTAAAAATACCAAACGAAAGTTGTGCACTCGTAAATCTCCGAAATTGGAGGCTTTCGAGAGAAAAGGAGGAAAGTTTGCGGTTCTCCTGGCCGAGCTATCAAGTTTTTTCCCCGGTATATACGTAAAGTCGAGTTAGGAACACGGGAGTTGCTCTCAAATTCAATTACTGCAGTTACCAGGGAAAACGGGGTGGACTGATGCCAGACAGTAAAGGTAACTCGGTGGTAGCCAGAGCTCGTAAATGATCTTGAGTTAATCGTCAACCCCGGCTAATTTAATGTACAAGAGATTCCACTCGGTCGTCGTGCTCGGCGTGAATTTCACGAAACCTTAAGGTGCGCTTGCAACGCTCGAATAAATCACCTGGTACGAACACTTGGTCCGTGAGTAGGAGGGTGGTACGTGGATAATATACTGTGCGATCGCATATGTAGATCACGCGTTAAGATTCAAGGAAGTTACCAATGAGAAATCGTCCACGATTTCCTGTCCTTCCCCTAAATTTCGAGAAAATTAAATTAAGATTGTGAAAAAAAATTTGTCGTTCTTCATTGTCTGTGCGAACACTCAATAATTAGATTAGGTAGGGCTTATGGATAAAGGTATTAAACAAATTGTAAACGATTTTTAGGTCGAAGCAGCGTAAAGCAGAAACGTGTGAACAGTGAAAAGTTTATGTAGTGCAAAGATTAATTTTTTTCACACGATTGCGTTACGAATATTAACTCTTTAACCAGGGAACACGAATTGACTCGTCATTTTACAGTCACGTTCTAACTATAGTTATGCTAGGTTGAACGATATATGCATGTTCGACTGTTAAACTTTTTAACCAATCTTTAATCTTAGTAGACTACGGGTTTCCAACTTCTTAGTTATGAAACTGAACAAATAAGGCAGTAAGAAAAAAACATTTATTAACTTGCATGAATCATAATTGAAGTAGACATTTTTTAGGGAAGAGTGCCTGGTAAAGTAAATATAGCATGATGTTCAAGAAATTAGTCATTGTCTTGTAAATTAGTAATAATTGTCCAATAACAAATCTCTTGATAGAACGTTGATACTTCGCTTGGGATGTACTTAATTAATTTGGTCACGTTTAAATCTTTTCAACGAATTCATGAAAAATACTGTTTAATCATGAAGCTAAAAAGACAGTTTACATTAAGCTTTGAGATAGCTTGAAAATGGCAAATTTTGGACTTGCACTATCCTTCAAATCACCATTTCAAATACACCCATTATCAGTAAATTTAACACCACGGATAATTACGACCCTATCAGTCGAGTTTCCACTGCAAGTACATTTATCAATCAGTTTCCTACTACTCTATCACAGCGATTTTCAACCGGTCCGCTGCGAGGCACACATGTCTGTTCAAGGTTGGTTAATACAACTTAATCTGATGGCAATAAATGTCATTTTATGCATGGTAGAAAACACAGTTACTTCATCACTATTTTGTAGTAAAAACGGCAAAGATATTGCCGTCTTAAATAATTCGAATATGCACTCTATGGCCAGGTAGACGAATCGTTTTACGCACCATAGAATTTTAGTAATTACTTTACGTGCGCCGTGAGATAGAAAAATACTGAAAATCGCTGCTCTATCTCTAGCACTCTACTTCAGAGTCACGTGCCCGTGCATTTTCGTGAAATCTTTCAGCTGGTGTCGGAGGTTGAATTCGCAAGCATGGATGAGGATGTTACTTTTTGTCGCGAGCACCGTCGCCGCGTTCGTCTTCTTCGTCGTGGTCGATGGAGGAGAGGCCCAGGCAGGGGTAATAAAAAGTAAGAAAAAGGCTCGAGGTTGCATACCACACATAGTCGCACGCCTCCACGCGACTCGCGTCGTGCAAGCCGTCGCGGTGCTCTGCTCTGTTCCTCCTAACGGTCCCAAACAGCCGGGGACGTCTTATCAACCTGCACTATTAACCTTTCCCTTAAATCTCTATGGAACCTGAATCTTCGACTGCCCCCGGTGCTCTTAAGCCGCCTTTGAGCTTGGAAGTGGGAGTTAAGATAGCCCATGTCTGTTTAACGTCCGGTTATTTGTTAATTGATGTTAGCGGCAAGTGCTATTCAAAAACTGGAGGCTTTATCAGTTGGGCGGGAAAGATTGTACTGTTTCACTTAGTCCCAAGCATGTACGAGGTTTATACATAGACCTTTAAAGTAGACAATCGTGTTTTACAAGGACAGGGCTAACTATCTGAAACGTATAGCGTGAGCAGCTTTAATTTACAGGTGAGTTTCATTTGGAAAACATGTTGAATTGGGAAACTTGTTTTTCAATGATTCAAAAATAGTAGGCAGGTATAAATGCTTAGGACAAAGTGTTTAAACGGTTGCAGAAATTATAGGGATAATGTATTCACCTGCCATTTTCTGTGGTATTTTCAAATTTTTAATGAGTACGTGCGATATTTTATTCTATAATGCAATTGTGTAACTATTTGTCGTGGTGTATTATTTTTGGTAGACAAAAATACAACGCATGAAAAATGTTTTTAAAAAAATCCGGCCTCCACTTTTGGCGAACAGATATTTGTACAATATCGTGTCCTCCAGCATTTTCTTTATTCATTCAATTCAATACAGTTTCCAAAATATAAGGATTTGTTGATTATAATTTGCCACTGTGTATACATGAACGAAGCCATTTCTTTTTATTTTCTACAGAGTTGAGTCCATAATTATCGAAAATGAATTTAGAGCACTAATAGACATAGATCTGTACATTATTGGCAAGCATAATTCCATAGACGTTCAAAGCGTTTGATCAATCGATGCACTAGCTACATTTTAAATGAAATGTATTTAATCAAGATATAAACCAAGTATATCCTGGTTTCTTCATTTTTTATTTTCGACCTTGCCAATCGATTCATAGACACTATTCTGTAGCAGAACACTTTAATACTGTGCGCCAGATCCTTAGCAGATTCCAAACAAATTCCCAATCGAGGCGCCACTTTCACGTCACAAATAGACAATTAAAAAAATCAAATAATGAGCTGAAACTTCTGTCACGAAACAGAAAAAGTAATAACCATATTTCAACCTAACTAATTACTCCTGGCGAATATTAAGAGTGAAACAAGAAGAGAACAAATTGATTTCAAGCCAAGGAAACGATACTATTAATTCGAAATGAAACCTCGAGAACATTTTCATGTACCTGTTAAAGTGCACATTGCATTCTCCTTCCATTCTCACTCATATCATTTTTCGTATAACGGATTCGTATCGCGAAACGATTTCAGCGTACACGTTATTCGGTCTAATCGGCTTGATGCACAGCAGAATTTTTCCCCAACAGCTTATGCACCGTACCAAAGTACCCATTACCTCTGGCACGAAAATTCATGCTTCCTCGGCGATCGCGCGTCGAGCAGCGCGTTCAACGACTCCGCGTCTCAATCCTTCAAGTTTTCCATGAGCGTCGCGTCGGCGCGAAGCTGGGATTCCAAACGGAATAAGAAAATTAAAGGCTGCTGTTAGTCATTTCTCGCAGCGTTGCTCGTGACAGAGCAGCCGTCAGGGGATGCTTCTTGCGTTCGCGAAGATCGTTCATCGTCTATCAAACCTGCCGTCTCTTTCAACAAATGTGTTGTTCGGCTGGCTGTATCGCGTGCTGTCACGTCCCGCCAAGAAACACTCGTCATGATCGTCACGAATGGAAAGCCAGGACGAGCCCGTGGCCATTCGATTTATTTCATTTCTCGGTATAGCCGGCGATGTAGCTTACGGGGTGAAGCAGCAAGAAGCGAAATGAGGGTACGACATCGAAAAGAGGGGGAGCATACGCAGCCACCGACTAGGTACCACTATTATCTGTACGAGAATGCCAAGGTCAACCTCATTCCGAGGCAACGGTGGCCAGTATTGGAGTACGTACCCGCCGGCTGATATCGTTCCATCGTGAGGCTACCTGCACTATCGATTTCCTGGCATTCTTTCGTGACAGAGTTAGAGAGGTTCGACTGTGCGCGACTTCGTGATTTCTATGCTAATGTTTCGGCTAACTATGCTAATGTTTCAAGTAGATTCTTTTCCGTTTGCATTCCGCTGTTCGCGGTGTGAAATTTTAGTGACTTTTGTGGATAGAAGGATGTCGGGAGTCGCTTTAAATTGATTAACAATAAGCGAGATTGTAGTGTAGAATAGTTATCATTCTACTTTGGTGAAGGCAGTATTTATTGTTTGAGTTTAAATTATACTTTTGCTAGCGATGTGTAAATATAATAATGTGTTGTATTAAGTTGCATTGCGAGTGTAATTAAAAATAACACTAATATAGCTGATTTTATTAATGTTGAATAGTGATTTTATTTAGTTTAATTTTTTGACAATGCATTTGCTTAAAGATTCTTGTATGTTATGCCATTTTTATTCACTTCCCCGATAGTAATCCTTTTGTTAAAAGGAATCAGCTGTGCAACGCATACATGTATTTGTCGAAAAAGTTTCGTTGAAAAAGAATTAAATGAAATCTTTTATTTTTACGTAAGCCCTTACTATGTATCGACATGAATATGTATACGAATTTTATTTTTTTCTATCTGCGAATTAAAATTGTGTCGTTTTATTGTATCGTAAATGTAAAAATTGTAAATCAATGTATATTTTGAGAATACGTGCTTTTTGCATATTTAAAACCACGATTTTTTAGGAATTTAACAACAGAACAATAAGTAGGTAGATCGTTCATAAACAAAGAAATAATTTATTCAACAATTATTTTTAACGATTCCTTTTCTCCTTTTTAACGATTACATTTATAATGGGATTTCAATAGTTTGCAATAGTTTTAAGACATTTACGACACTTTTATTCGAAATTTCATAATATTTTCCACTTCAAAGTATCCTTCCAATTTACGTTCATGCAGGTAACGGTTACGAAACATCTACTTCGGTAATGCATTAGGTACTACACTTCATCTAATTAAAGTATTTATTTCAAAGGTCGGCGTTGCGTTACTCTTATCGCGTTGTACCTGGTTAATTTACCGAACACTGACAAGTCAGTGGCTCCTTAGGTGGTAATTTCCAATAAAGATAATATTCTACCTTGTATTTTAGCTCCTGAGTAACTCTGATTGCCTTATCGTTTGACATGCAATGCTATACTTACCGACACGTACGATCTTGGCCGCTCATTTTTTAACGCAACAATGACCGCAACGTTTTAGAATAAATACGTCAACTAATTAAATAAGTAACTAATTATACATATTCAGTATAAATTAATATTTATTGGGATACAAGAACATATTATAGTTTCTTGCTTAATTAGTTTCGTCTTGTAACACGATATCATGTCGTTGTGTAAGTACTGCATCTGTTAATGTTGCAATTTGCCTTTGTAGTTTATATTATTTAAGCATTAATAATGTATTGTACATGTAGATAAAATGGCATATAATATTAAATTAAACGAAAAACTACGTTAGCAGGAAGAAGCCCTATTTTTATTTGTATTTGTTTAAAATTATAACTATAAAAAGAACATGAAGTATATTTGTAAGCCATTTTTATAATAGCTGTGCCTGTTTTATTGGAACGATAAGACTGTGTGGTTCGTTCGTATATTTAGTAGAAAGTAGCACCTTATAAGTTAGAATATTTATTTCACAACAGTATCAATAATAATAAATTAGAATAATTGACTATAATTACTATTCTTATATTAGAATGATATGCCGATACACAAATAAATTGATAGTTTCCATGCCTTCTGTTTACATTAATTTTTTCCGCAAGTAATCAAACAACAAATGATCTAATAATAATAAAAAACAATTCTGAATATATGACTGATTACTAAATTAGTCAAACAATTTTCGCAAACAGATTGCACAGAAATACTTGCAGAAAGCAAGAACGTTTTAATATTTTGAAACAAGTAATTGTGAACTGTCAACTTTAAGCACAACTTTCCTTTTCGTGAACGCTCGTACCCACGGAACCGGCTTCTTTCCGTATTTTTATCTTACAATGAAATCAAAAGCGTACCGGGTTCTTACGATTAAATACATGAATATTTATTTACCTACATTACAGCAGAAAAAACAGTGTAGAATAAAATTTTCCGATAATTCATACTGCGATATTTTTATTCGTAGTATCATATATCTGGAAAGGTTTGTATTTACCAAAAGTAAATAGCTTGCAAGATTTGCTTCTTCTTGTTAGTATATAATTATGCAGTCTAAGAATTTGTGCAAGACGGTGGTGCAAGCATGCGCGATATATTTATGTGCTTCATATAATGACTATATCCTGAGTAAAAAAAAATACGTCGAGATTAACCTCGTTTCATATCAGTGCCCACTATCAGCCAAGTGTGTACCAGTTGCATTTGATCGCATTCTTGGTAGATAAGGTTACAACTACCACTAGCCTCTACACCCTCTTTGAACGTGCAACTTATCGTCGCGAGTATACATATATGTACTGACTTTTTTCCCCATCCTATTGAATCGTGATTCCATTGCAGAACGTAGAATACGATCACGACAAAAGGAAATTCAGATTTACTCGTGGATGTATACGGAAGCGGGGATTGGAAAGTTTGTTCGTGTAACAATGGTGGAAGCAATGTCATTGTTGTACAAGGGATCAATTTTTTATTAACGCCAGTCCTCCACTGTCAATGTGATTGTGCATTGAACTAGAACTTGTGTTCGTACAGTGAAGATACTACATTTATTGTTTTTTCTACTTTTATATAACATTTTCCATTAAAAAATGTGTTTAGAATAGTTTTCTTTTTAATCTGCCTTTACCATTTGTTTCAATTTTACATATTTAATTAAGATAAATACTAGTGAAGGTATCGAGATTGTTTATATAGATTAGAGTATAAGTAAGCGAAATAGAATGGTATTATGGTGGAATATGTCTGTTTTACCAAAATGCAATAAAAATCAATCAAAAGTGCCTACCTTTTGGAAAAATCTACTTTTTAAAACTGAGGATGAAAAAGGCACACTTTTGTCTTTGATTTATTGTGAAAGGAAGAATTAGGGCCCTATCATCGAATAAGTTGTACTGCAAACAGTTTAATATAATTCTAAAGGAAGCTCCAGATTCAAATATTCAAATAAACCGTAATTTTATTTTACATCCATGTCCTATAATCGTGGTATGTACATTCACAAACTTCGTACACCGTAAGAAAAATGTCTTATACAATTGCAAATAACTTTAGATTCCCCTTTCAATACCGTCCCAACAGAATTCAGTACACACGTGCATTCACGATACGATGAATAGGGAATGGTGTCCGTACCTTGTAAGATTGAATAACGGAGAATTGATATTTCCCCGTACATTATGCAATTTATCATAACTGAATTCCGATATGAATACGTTCTCTCCAAATAAAAACGAGAAAAACCTTAAAGCACATTGCGTGCTGCCACAACAAACGTGTCGAGTCCGTACACACATACATTAGTCTCTTCTTTGAGGATCGTTTCCTGCTCTTTTGTGACGAGACCAAGCAACGACACAGTCTCGCGTTTTCCAATCATTCGACACCGATTTTCACCTCCTGGCAAATATTAGTTTTTTGCGGTCTTCGCAGGCGTCGTTGCGATACCTTGGAAAGGAAACGATGGCGGGCAACAAGAGGAACGAAACAGGTGGTTGCCTTATTCAACTTTCGCACGCGACTAGTTGCCGCTGACAGAAATTCTATGAAAAGAAGCCACGATCCCTGCAGGTGTAAGAACCTGGCATTTGGCACCTCGGCCATTGCAAGCACTCGTTATGAAAGCTCGGGCAAGATTACACCGTTATCAACACGCACGCTTTTGACATCGGGGTAAACCGCAAGGCCACTGCAGCCTTCCCTTCGATCCTGCAACACGGAAGTCTCCCGATACGCGGAAGAAAGTTTTACAATTTTTTAACACGACAAGGTCAGACTCGCGTTAGGCATATACGATAATTTGGAGGGATCTGGTACGACAGAGAGAAACGAATCTGGCAAAGGCAGTCGTAGTTGAAATTATTTTTGTTTTGCTCTTTTTGCTTTGCTATTTAAATTGATGTACGAAACATACCTATAAAATTTATAAAAAAATGTAATCACCTTCTCGTTCCACAACTTCTTCCGATTTTTTTGGTAAAGTCTAAAATGTTTGCTGTTTTTCGTTAAAATACTTTTCAATGTTTGTTTTTAGGGGCTCGACATTAATAAAAAAATTTCCGGCTGAAAAAATGTTGCATTCACCGGAATAAGTGGTAATACGATGGAGCAATATCTCCCCAACCATATTGTATTTAGAAACCTAACCAAATTCACGTAATTTTTTTCGCACGGTTTGTGCCACATGTGGTCTTGCATTAGCACGATGAAAAACCATTCACGAGTTTTGGTCGTTCCACTCTTATTGCTTCTTTCAGTTTATCCATCTGAGCACAGTATTTGTCTGAATTAATTGTTTGGTTGACTGGAAGAAACTCAAAATACAGAATTCCTTATCAAAGTATAAACGCATCCGGGGCACGAACTTATGGGACGATCTAATACATATGTACTTCTTAAGTAATCGGAGATAGGAAACTGGAAAATATATTACGTAATTACAGACAATACGAAGGACAAAAAGACAAAAGAAGATTGAATACTAAATCTACGAGGATGACGATACTTCCTAAGTATTTCCTTTCTGTTGCTCTTCTTTTTATATTGTAAGAAATGTTATTCTTTTTTTGGACTAGGAGAGTGTTCTCTCCAATTCGGAGCATTCGCTATTCATGCGGAACGATGTTCTAGGAGCATTCAATGTTTTGTGTTTTCAATCTAGTTGTTGCTACTTTAACAGATATAAAAAGCGATACTACATTCGTGCTGCTCTCTTCGTTAATCTGAATTTCCAGCCATTCAAACCAGTTTCTTTTAATTCGTTGCTCCGTGCTAATGAATATTTTCGTTGACTCCTATTGTCAGCTGTTCCTTGGAAGTGAAACATTGCGCCGCTGGGTCGTTAGCGCTTGTAACAGCGTAAGACAATTTTCATTCATACCAGGAGGGCATTGCGGCCAATGAAATTACGTAAAGTCGACAAATTTAATAGACTACCCAGCTTATTCATATAGGAAAGAATAATATAGCTCGACTAATCTATAAAAAGTCGAGGAAAAAACTTAAGGATTATAAATAATAATAAATTATTACTGAAGATATATATACGGTATTATTAAGTCTAACTCAATAATGAATGTATTAATTTGTTTCATTTAATTTAACACGTTATTTCAAATTTATTATTGAATATTCCTTCTTGGTTTCATTTAGTTTACTGAAGTTCAATTTTTCGGATTTATACTGTGGTATTATTGTCGGATAGTTTATTAAACTTAATTTAACAGGTTATTAGTAATTTATCTTTAAATATCTCTTCATCATCTATTTTATTGCAGTTTAATTTTTTTGATTTCGGCAATCGGATTTACAATTAAATACTATGGCATCGACGTTTGGAAATTTATTAAATTTAATATAATAGATTATTATTATTCTATCATTGAATATCTATTTTCGCTTCCTCATTTATTTTATTGCAGTCTTCTTTGTTTGATTTTTACGATTTTATTTATAATTGAATACTGTGACACGAATACATTTTTTAATACATTTGACAATTACTCAACTATTTGTAACAGCAGGTTATTATTAACTTATCATTAAATCCCTTTTATTTATTTGTTTTATTACAGTTTTCTTTTTCTGATGTCGACGACCTTATTTATAATTAAATACTGCGCCATGAGATTGTACGTCTGACAAGTTGTCGACTATTTTTACCAGCTGCCCTACGCATCAAAGATTTCTACCTTCGCTTCGTGCTGAAAAATGGAGAGAGAATCTGCTGTGACGGTTGTTAGTTCGAAGTGTGCTCCGAGTGAATGCACGGGAAATCGTATCAGCTACCGTGCACGGGAGACAAATAAACTCCAAACTATTTCAGTCTTCATAAAAAATTAAAAAGAAAAGCAGCAGCAGGAGACCCTCTGATTCAGCATTCACTGAAAACGGCTTACCACACGTTCCGTTGTTGTAGGCAAATTTTGTAACAACGGGCACCGTCGAATTTCTCAATATTCAGTACGTTTTATGTAGTGCAACGATTTTCAACTATGTATTTATTTTATAAACCTTGAAACTGTTGCGCACGAATTGTTCTTTGGTGTGATACAAATGTTTTATGCGCCAATAATACTGTGTTCAAATTTGATTTCCTCGAAAACGGAGCTATATATGAAAAGAATTAAATTGTATATTTTCGGCTGTTTATTTATTTATTTATTATTAATAATAAATATAAAAGAGTAATTAGCTGTTTAAGATACATATTATGAGTTGGAATTGAGTAACAAGCAGATAATGTATACGACAGCCTGAACTAAAACTGAGTAGATGACTGAAAACGTGAAACGATTCGCAGAAATTATTTACATTAATAATAGTAGATACGATTAACACAATTCAGAAGAAAGAAAGGCAAATCCGGGTAAAAATAAAATACTAATAGAATCATTCAACCAAAAAGTCTTAACTTTACCTTTGTAATTAAATACAACAAAATAATCTTCATTCTGGCTGTACAACGATTTCGGAAGTGCAATATGTATCGGATGTACCCCATACAATAGTATCTGTTTATCAGAAAACAAATTATTTCGACAGCATTTCTATTCTTCTCCACACAATTTTGTAAATGAGAACTATTCATACGTGTAAAATTCACATTACTCCCTTGCTCGGTCCTCAACGGGTTAACTGCGCCAACAAACGTCAAAAATTTGGAGAAAATTCTCCAAAATTGACTGAATATCCTCCAATACAGTTCAGAATCGAACGCTGCAACATCGTTCGACTCCATCGACTCAGTGAAATAGGGCAAAGGGTTTCTTCGCTTCAATAATTTATTGGCCTTTATAAATGGTTAATTAAGGCAGCCCCGTTGGTAACATTCAGTGAATGTTGAGAAGGGAAATTCCGGAACGATCGTGAAGCTGGGCGAAGAGTGTGGCCGTCTGTGTGTCGCGCGATAAGAGTTGCCAGAGCGGTTCCGACCGATCAGTAGGTACCGAAGACGGTCCACTTCACGTCTCGCTCGAGAGACTTCCTCTCCCGAAGGCTGCCGAGTAAATAAAGGGTTCAATGGGCCGCGTGGTCGTTTCGGGATGACAAGAAAATATCTCGAATTCCGCCGCTACGCTCTCTTCCTTCCTCGCCGCCGCGATCGTCTCCCTTTACGCCCTGTCTCGTTTCGCTTTATCCTCTTTCGTTAGGGACAGCGGCACGGAGAACCGGCAATCGTCGATCGAGAACGGCGGTTCATGGGGCCTGAATGTTTCCGTCGTATCGGTGGGGTCGAACAACATCTTCAGATCGGCCGGGATGCATTGTGCCAGGAATGAAATGAACGCGCGAAGTGTTCATTGAACGTGGAATTCGGTTCGAAACGGGACACGAAAGTCGTCCTCGCGATTGGGAATTTCGTCCTGCGTTTCAGATGGCGTTTGGATACGATGAGGAAAGTATCGTAGAGAGCTTTTGTGAATTGTAGACGAAGTATGTATGTATTTGGTAGTTTGGTAATTGAGGAATCTTTGTGTAATTTGATATGTCGATATCAATTATTAAGAATGTACGTGTTTAATAGGGATTTTGTATATTATGTTATTATTATACGGGATGGTCCACGTAACGTGCGCACCTTGATAACTTCAAAAGTATACGTTCTACGAAAAAGTTTTGTATACAAAAATTGCATGGTTTAAGGGGCTACATTACGTAGTGTATTCATTTTTTATAGAGGTAGAAGGGTTTCGGAGATTTGAAGGTCAAGTTTGTTTTTTTAAATGGAAGGCTATATTTTTTATACCAAAATATGATAGAGTGTTGAATTTTGAGTAAAAAAGTATTGACCTTCATTAGCCCTAAACCTAATAATGAAAACATGAAACATCGTATTCGTGAAGCATGCATTACAATTGGTGCGGATATGATTCAGAAATCTGTTTCTTCATTAGTTAATAGATTGCATCACTGTATTAATGGCAATGGACATCACTCCGAACACTTACGTTAGTTACAATAAGGTATGTACTAGGTCACTAATAGTAATAAACATTGTCACGTAAACATTTTCAAGAAATAAAGTAAAATTACTCGTTAATTATTAGGTTTAGGGCTAATGAAGGTCAATACTTTTTTACTCAGAATTCAACACTATATCATATTTTGGTATACAAAATATAGCATTCCATTTAAATAAACAAAGCTGATCTTCAAATCTCCGAAACGGTTCTACCTATATAAAAAATGAATACACTACGTAATGTAGCCCCTTAAACCATGCTACTTTTGTATACAAACCTTTTTGGGAGAACGCATACTTTGGATGTTATCGAGGTGCGCACGTTACGCAGACCACCCTGTATATATTTTTATGTACCATTTTTATTTAATATTAGATTCTTTAAATAATATGTCGGTCCATTTCTATCTTAATTGCAGCTCTGGAATAAAATTGTATATGAAGAATTGTAAAGTTCAAAGTAAAAATATGTTCACATGTTTTAATTTTGTTTGCCTCTATGTTTACGCCATTCTAAAGAAACAAACATGTAATGTGTTTACTGAAGGATGAAAATATGTGGCAGGTACACGAAAATTTAAAATTGCAACATTATTAATATTATTACTTACACTTCCGTTGTAAGTGCTACGTAAGGGCATGGGTAATTATAAAATAGTAATAACAATAGTACCATGAAGTTAATAAGAAAAGAATTAATTGATAGCATATAATGTTCAGGGAATACACTTATTATTTTCCACGTTGTCACTATGAAAATACATTTGTCCCTTTGTGTGTATCGATATGCAAGACTACTAAATTATATATCAACAATTCCACGTGCTTGTTTCATTCATTTTTCTAAATTATTACAATGCCCCATTATGTATTTTGTACTAACTAACGTAAATAGGGAAATCTATTTTTAATACTATATAATACCCAATTATTCGTTTCTTTTGTGAAAGAGTCAAAATCATATCTGTGCTCCAATAAGATTGTACTATATTCTGTTATAAAAAATATGTCTGCTACGATGTGAAATCTGGTACAAAACCTTTTCGCCTTGCAAGGGGGGTTAGATACGTACGAAAATAGGGCATGATCGTTTTGTAACAGAGCATATCAAAAACAGCGTTTGCCAGCGCGCAAAATGTTGACTACACATGGCACGCATGTATGCGCATTTTTTCGATGTACAGTTATCTCTGACAGGAACTCATATGCTTTTCTTCGTAACAGCACCGCAAATCACGCTGTAGGAAGCATGTTAAGAACGAAGCTTTAAGTCATACGTGTACTGCGATGTTAATCAGAATGATTTTTAGTCGCAAAAAGTAAGACACGCTACTTAATCCCGGCTACACGAAATGACTGTGCTTTATTAGCTCAACTCTTAAAACGGTCATATGTCACAGGCGTTTCCGGGAGACGGTTATGCCTGGCGCTCGTAAAAAAAATTAATATATGTACCTTCAAATATCACCCAGTGTTTCGTGCGTGAAATTCATTTTTGAAACTTTCTTCTACCTCGCAAAATGGAATTCAAAATTGAATGCAATATGTAATCGGACAACGTTGGATATGAAAATTTGTTATATTTTTGTATAGATATTAGGTTTCACTATAGGCTTGAATTTATCTAAAAGATAACTTTTGATTGGAAAAAGACATTCGCCTCGTTCGCATGCTCCAAAAGTAAAATTACTGGTTTTGGAATGAAAGGCTCGATGCCCGAAGTAGTTGTGGGATATGAATTGTAATATATTCAATTTTGAACGAATTAGTATAAATAATGGAAGTATCTGTCTATAGATATGCGTAATATTATTTATTATCTACAATTAGTAGATATGACTAATACTAATTCCACATTAACTTTCCTCATTAACTATTGTCATACAGTATCAGAATATACAATTTCATAGCAATTAAATTATTAGACAACCGGTGCCCAAGTTATTTCTAGCAACAAGCAAGTGCACCGAAGGTTTAATAAAAATTATTCAAAACCGTGCAACAATCCTTTCCCAATCCAAATATCAAATAAAGAAAAAATCATAGTCCAGTGCAACAAATATTTCTAACATCTAAAATCATAAAGCCGCCATACATGTATAAGAAAGTAACACAACCTGGCCATAAAAGGCTGCCCAACCGAAGAAATACTTTTCTTCAAACACCTGTAAGAGACCTGCATAATCCACTTATCAGTAAGCCAACCGATTCCACTCTACAGTTTCAGCAATCGAGTTCCCTACCTCCCTGATCTTCTTTCCCTCGTCGAGCTGTACAAAACAGTCCACGCGATAGCAGCCTACTCTCGCGGTGCATCCCAATCGCACCAGGAAATGTATTCCAGTGGTATTCTCTATAAACCGGCAAGGTGGCAGCTAATAGAGGCGAAAATGGCGCCCTTGTATCGTTAACAATAACAGTATCTACGCCGTAATCTATGCAGCGGGACGTTATCGTTTGGCAAGGATCGTTGAAGGCTGGCTGGGGAGTGAGCGTGCAAATTGGCGAGCTCGTGCCAAGCGTCGAGACGCCCTTGAATCCGCTGCTAAGACCTTCCGATTAATTCGTCCTCGTCGTCTGTCCTTTCTCAGCATCCCGTGAGAAGTGGTCGGTGCTCTTCTCGCCACTCGCGAGTTTCACGAACGACAGCGTTCTTAATTCACCGGAAGGTGTTTCAACTTTAATCCGAAGAGTGCCATTAGGATTGACTAAACGCCCGAGCACAGGCCAACCGTAAAGTTCCGAGTGCAAAGTCTACTATACCCCCGTCCCACGAACCGTGGAATTCTTCGTCGAAAGGAAGTTACTGCTGACATTCTTACTAACCCTGAAGAAAAAAGGATCCATCCCCGTTCCGCTTTACTATCGACGGACGTCGAAGCCTTAGGCAGGCAGCAGGTTCTTTCAGATAACAAGAAGATGCTTTTACCTTGCGCCGCCGCCGGTGTTCACGGAGACGGAAGCTCGGCGACATCCGCTTGCTGTCTGCAGTTAAATAAAGAATCTTGCGACTGTGCGCACGCGTGAGTGTATCTCAGTTCTGCACGGTGTTTCATTTAATATTTGGTTTGTAGTTCATATTACGCGTGCTGTGTATGATGCTGATTGTTGTGTGTTGGTATCTGTAGATTTGTCTGTTTCAGTTTTGTTCAATTTAACATTTTCTGGCTCCTTATGAATAGTAAGTAAAGGTTGTTTCTGATGTTCATATTGAATTTCCGTTTCTAGTCATTTTCTTTTTATATATAACGATTAATAAAAATATAATGTATTATATTGTATCGAATTTCAATAAAAAATCTGTAACATATTGTAATTACAGTTGCACCATAAATTGATTTCAGTCGCACCGATACCTTGCAAATTCAGACGAATAGCGTGTTTTTATATGTTTATTTTTCTCATTACTATTAAACTCTTACTTTTTGCTACACGTGAATCGTCTTTCTGTTACGCGATGCGTATACTGTTATGTATTTCTTTTTCTGTAATCTACTTTTTGCAGCATAAAATACTTTGGAGAAAGGAGTTGTTCATTCTACCGAAGCGATACGGTCAACGTATACATATAAGTATGTAATACGAGGTGGGTACATTCAACTGTAAACATTATAGGGAAACTAAGAAAAAGAAACGCAACATGAAATAATATAGATTAATGGAAGATGCTGTACTGTATCTCAATTTATGCAAATAGAAAACAGAAATGTACAAAAGAAAAAGTAGCTAATGGAACATAGAACAGCGTACAACATTCTACCGAGGTACAAGTTATTAACAACAAATGGGAATACGCAAATATATCTGCATTATAGATTTGATGCTATGTAAATTAATATGCAACTGCACTGAAATTAAGGTGACATAACAATCATCTTCAAAATTAATCCACTTGCAGGGATAACATTTTAATAAACTTTAGATATAATAACAAAATGAGAATAAAACAACAGTAATATAGCCTTGAAATACAGGTAGAAATATTTATTTTAATCGACGTGTATATTTTCAGAAATATTTTACAAATAAAACCAATCGACTCCGATAATCCCATTTTTATAGAATTTCTGTCAAACGACAATTTATGTACAATATAAGTATCGAAAATAATGGGGGAGCAGGTGAACAGAAGGAGTTTCTTTCCCCACGATCAGGGGTTCGAAACTCAGATGTTCTGACGAAGGTAAACGGGTTAGGAACGTCGCTCGATCCGAACTTATAACTTTAAAATGTCGATGAATTATTCAAAGACACACTCAACTGAATAATTGATACACCTGGCAAGTCAATGGGCGCGTATACATATACATATGTATACACACGCATACATATGTGCGCTTACGAATCACTTCTGGTGGGGTGGCAAGTGTTCTTCTTTACCGTTTAGCAGCTGCACAACATGCAAATCGCTCAATTCCATCCCCAATTAATTGTATGGCATGAAATATTTTGTTGGAATACCGAGAAATGCAATATATCAAGCACGGTTGAAGTTTAATTTGATACTTTATTGTGCTCAATTTTGGCAAAAGTTGTTACTCTATTATCCATATGTGAACGGGTTTTTTGTTCGATGTAACCATGCATGGTACAATGGATATTTCCATTTTCTAGGTTTCTATTGTATAGAAACACGTATTAATTTGTATATGTAGCGAGACAAATTATGTGATTGCATTCAATAAATAATTTCCTCGATATTATTCATACTGATCAATTTGTTTTGAATTTTATAGACAAAATTTATGGGCTCTTTGTATTTATTTTTATACAGGTTTCAATAGATAGTCATTTGTAAGGGTATATACACGCTTCTTGAACTTAAAGTATTATGCATTTCGAAACTACAAAGATTTAGCGATAATGTTAGGTAATAAACAATTTATTGGTTAAAATTCAAAGTATTTTAAGCATTTGGTTACGTTTATTATATCTGTTCATTCAGAAAGTATTAGAAACCCCTTTTTTGATATTATTCGAAAAGGAAGTTTATGGCAAATTTTGTGTAATAAACAATATAGAATTCAAGTACAGTGTACAACTTTGTACACTTTTCAACATCATGCCGAGTTTACTCAATATCATGGAAAAATATTAGAACTGTACTGAAATAAACTCAATCGAATTTTAAGTTTACCTTAATACAGTGTACTTCTATTAAATAACATCGAGCAACAGTGGCAAAAAACTGCCCCTTAAATTCTTGCAGTGCCGTTCTAAATACTGCAAAGCGTTGCTCCCACTGCATCTAAATTCCGGTACATTGAAATTAGAGGGCACACGATCCTGAGGATGCTAGGACATAGCTGGTGATAAGCATTCTGTGGTTCCATGGAATCTCAATATTGAGCTGTCATTAATTGCAGTGACGAATCTCTGTGGTATCGTCAAATTTCACGGTATTTGACGTGATTGCACTATTTATGGATAGAAAGTACAATTCACTCATTGATATACGTACCTACATTATTTGACATAAGTGTATTAAACATTGAAGAACCTTTGTCCATTACAAGCAGAATGGATCAATGTTTCTCGTACATTTAAATATAATAGTAATACAAGAAGTGAATTAAAAAATTAAAGCTAAATCTAATTGTATTTACGCCAACTTTGATTATTTGATTACGCCACCTGCATTATATTTTTCGATGAAAATATTACTAAAAAATATTAAAATAATATAAATATAAATACACTGCCCTCCAAAGGCATTATTACACTTGCTTGGTTACAACAATTGCCCGAAAATAAGTTGTGCAAACATTAATCAATTTCATTATATGTTACACGTTTTATTTTATATCTTAAAGACTCCTGAAATGTAATGTATAAAACATCTACAAAATATCTACAGATATTTCACACATATTTTATATATATCATATTTGATAAGTTACCCACGAACTTCTTGTTTATTCGAGCCACATAATTACCATTGCACGGCGAAAGTTGTCTGAAGACCAAAAATGCTAATTTTCCTCTTAAGCAGCAGCGCATATTACTAATATGATATTAGTATAATACCTGTACTAATTGCAGCCTGCACGGGGCACAAAAGGTGCAAGGAGAAAAGAAAATTTCGCTTGGTGTCAATAATCGTTAGTTAATAGCAACTCACGAACAGCTTTCGCTGGTAATTTCGATGTACATATCGATACCTGGCTATTTGAATTATATTATTCATGTTGGTATACATAATTCATTTGGCGTTCCCTGCATCCGTTATGCACGGTGCGCATTATGCACGAATTTCGTAGCTGGCTGATCGTTTTAAACATATCGTGCACTGCTGAATTGCCGTTGACCCCCTTCATCCTGCGCACATCAATTTTTGTTTCGCCGGGGGAACGTCAGAAAATCAACCAACGACCGGGCGTAATTAAACGGCGCCACTGCGGCTAATGATTCACTGTTTCCTCTTTGGCAAACAATCAGGAATAAACCCGTATCGTGCGCGGTCTCCGCAAAGTGTAGATATATTTGCCCTTCGTGGCGCAACATTTTCCCAAAATCGAACCGCTCGACGTGCGATCGTTTTATGTTAATAACGCGGCCAGCTTTCTCTCCCGTGTATAATTGAAAATTAAGATTGATCATTTGTTATTACCGCGTTAAAAAACGACTCGAAGGGTTGGGATGTTTTAAGTAATATTTCGAGCGCATCGCGTGGAATTTTAAACCGTGGACTCTGCATTAATTTGAATTTTAAAAAGGCGTGCGGGGTACTGGATACGAGGATGGAAACTGTAATTCGGCGCGAGAATAAGGTGGAAGTCGGCCGCGGAACTGGCGGGGGGTTGGCGACAATTTTCGTTAACCTTCCAGACTTCATTACCTTCGTTTTTCAAAACGGGCGTCTGGACATGTATAAATTATGATACTTTGAATCGTTCGATAGCTTGAACGCCACTGTTTGGAATCGAATTTCATTTAGAAACCTGTTCCTTCGTAAAAATTAATCACAAGGGTGACTCTTAAACGGAGGAATTAAACGGGATAGCGTTGCTCTTATATAGATTACATTTCTTACGAATAAACCTTTATATTTCTACGTATCACTACGTCGTCGTAAAATATGGACTATTTATTTAAATAACTACAGACTTCCTACACTTCCACTGTAAACAAATTGGAACCACATAGACTCATATGCACTGCAAGGAAAATATAATATATTTAGGTAAATCTTCAGTGTATATTTTTGTCATAGCTAATATATGTATGTATTTTAATTCTGTATATATTTGAAAATTTGAATCAAGCAAGATGGAACATTATATGACGTGAAAAATAAGTAGATTCTGTCGAGGAGGGGTTGAACGATGTATCAGCTTTAAGTGGCGATAGAAGTTCCAGTTTCTATCTGATACCTGCGGCGGTTGTTCGCTAGAAGCAGATAGGGTCGGTCACGTACAATACCTCGGACCAGATCCCCAGTGAACCGGCACTTTCGTCGATCTATTAGTCGCTCAATTACCCAAAATACTCCGAGATACGCGCATCGGATACAAAGTCCCCTGGCAGTGTTCGATACACTTCCGGTATCGAAGTCGATAGCGGAGACACGGTTGCCCCTGCCTCCTTAGGATCCAAAGATTGAACACGCCTTAGTCTGGATGATCTATATACAGTGACTCACAAATTTGTTCATACGAAACTCACATATTTACTCGTCTTCGAAATGTATATAAAGGAGAATGTTAAAAAGTGGCCTTTTGGGTAGACACCTTGAATATTGATAAGCTGTTATTGTTTGGGTACAAAAAAGTGTAAAATCGCCATCATTTACCGACAAGATGATGGGAAAGTTGTTAAGAAGGTAGATGAAGTTGAAAATAGTTCACTTCAAACTGTTATCGCTTGGCAACAAATAGGTACATGAGATTTGGCCACTTTTTAACATTCTCCTTTGTTTACTATAGAGAAGCAGGTACGAGGGGCTTTCATTAAGTAAAACAAAAATATTTATATATACTAACTTCGTAAAGAGTAAGGACACAGACATTCTTATTTGTTGCACATCACCTTATTTATGTCTCATGCAATTGATGTAATAGAGTGAATATATCAGGAGCATTGCTAGATTGGTATTCGTATATTTTCAGTGAAAATATCTGTGAAATATTTCAGGTATTTATATGTACAATAAGGTATGTACTGAATTGGAAAACATTGTGTTAATATCTGCGACAAAACACTACGTACAATATTCCGTTATACGTCGAAATGTTTAATAATCATTATGCTGTATAGTTTATTCGTGGAAATAGTTACAACATTAGTGATTTATAAGTAATTATAGAATTTAGAATGGTTATTATGCTAACAGGAACCTCAATTCAGGTAAATAAAATGGATCAGCGTTGGATAATTGTAATGGGCAACAAACATGCCACCTTGAATATTCTATTTGTGGACTAATTGCCTTAAGTGTTCCCAATAGACGTGTACAGTACAAATGCCTTTAGGGTGCAATTCAAACGTCAATAATTAAAAGATTTGGTTTACTGTATTTTGCCAACGTACAGCCACTATCTTCTTTCATATTCTTTCCGCACACAATATTTTTAATAAAACGTATATATTTTAATTCATTCAACAATGTGTGAACCACTGTTGTATATTTATTAATTTAATAAAATAGTCAAATAGTATTATTATATCATGCATTTTTTATAGTAGTTTACCAACTTTTGAATGCAAGAATATTGTAATTTTTTACAATTTTGTAATTCCTATTAAAATTGTAGATTCCTCGTTACGGCAGTAACACTGCATCGTACAATTTTTTGTTTAAATAAAATTTTCAGAATTTATATTTTAAAAATTCTCCGTACATTGTGAATTCGATATTTGTTTTTACATGCGTTCTACTAGATAGTCGTAGCACACTCGTGTTCGTTCGTGCAATTAGAAAATTCACCTTTTATTTTAAATAAATGAACGATCGCGTTATATATTTTAATTAGAAAATCCGTTTACTTGTTAACCGTTGTAAAATTTGTATTCCGAAAATGAATATTAAACAACGGTGCCGATATTAATATCTTTCAGGCAAGAAAGGTAAATTTTACAAGCGATTGGTACGATATCAATCTATGACAGAATTCCTATGGCGAGTTACATAAGTTACTACAAGGTACCATGTCAATCATCCTCGTCAGTATTTCAATAATGAAGAGAATGTCGAAAGAAAGACAAGTGATGATAGTAATGATTACTTTCTGGCTACATCGGTCATTGGGAATGACGAAAAAAATGATGACACATCTCTGTTAGAGCATGGAAAATATTTATACGGTCATCCATCATATCACAATGAAATTTCATGGCCTACTTATATGCATAATTCATCTCCCCTGCCATTAGATGGGTGTTCAAATCAATTATTCTCCTTAACGTTCCTTGGATTAGTTACTAATTGTGTTCGGTATTATGGAAATAGGTATTGAACCGAAAGCTGACCTATTAATACACAAATTAAAAGTAGTAAATAATAATAATTTAAAAATAATTCGAAGAAGTTTTATTACATATAATTTTAGTATTCTATCATTACATTAAATACGCATTATACCTTATATTGTTCACATCTTTTAAATCATTTGCGCAATGAGCTCGCATATCGTAAAGGTTAGCAAATATTAAAAACATAGTATACAAATTTACACTTCCTCTCCGAAACACAGTGCGCACATAGTCTTTATTATTTTATAATCAGTTTACTTAAGCAAACCCAAAATGATTGACATCAAAAGAAAACAAAACCTTTGTCATTGTATGGCCGTTTAGGAAAGCGAAATGCACCTACCAATAATTCAATACGAACACAAGCCACACAAGTCCTACCGACCTATAATATTAATAAAGGAACCATTGCAGACCAAATCATGTAGATAACAGTCTGACCGTATTACCCGAAATTCTCGTTTTCCAACCAGGATATAGATTAGGTTAATTTATCCAAGGTATCGTCGTCTGCCGTGAAATCGGGTCCTAGGAGATCTGATAAGCACGTACTAGAGGATAAGCCAGCACCGCACAGAGGTCTGGAAATCCGCCTTCCGTGATAAAAATTCGATTTTTTAAGTTTAATATTTTGAAACGATTTTTTCGTTATAAATACGCAACGCTTCGAAGCCTTGAAATCCAAATATTATTCATTTCAGATAATCGTGGGATGATATATGTATACCGTTCTGAAGTCAAAATCGTAAAATTCAAAGTAAAATTTCGATACTCATTATAGAATATCAGAATACAGTTTTAACAGACGGTCTTCTACATATCAGCTGGTGTGCTTAAAATATTTTATCCAGCTGTAACCATTTTTTAATGTACGTACAAAGAGTGCAAAGTTTATAACAATTTAAACTTTGGGAAGATTTGTCAAGAAATGATTAAATGTGATAAACGTCGGACTTTTTTTTACATGAACGCTTATGCACTCGTTAACAAGAGCATATAAATGTCAAGGACAGTCTCCTGCAGTTTATAATTCGGTGCGGATCTTAATAAGTAAACGTTCGAGATGCATTTTGGCGATCTCGGTAAATAGGCGGGCCTTATGGATCGAGACCCAAGTCCCACGTTATCCCAAGTCCCCATTTTTGAGAAATATGATACCAATCGATAAAATGAGAAATTAAAAATTGATAGATTTCACACGTACAGTTTTTAAAAAATAATTTTGAACACCATATTTGCTAATAGAAATGTAGACAACAGAAAAATTACAAATTCCTTCTAATAATTCACTGCAAATAGTCGTACTATACCATAGAAAATAAATTTGTATTGCAAAGAAAATGAAACAAATCGAAAGTAAAGAATGATTTGAAATTTGGTCTCGGTACGTCCCACAGCGTGACGTACTGATCTAGGACGTCATTCTAGGTGGACAAAATTCGGGATGACGAATTAAATTAGATCTATTGCTTGATATGCTTGAAGTACGTATCAAATATAAATAGTAGTTAGACTTTTATACAAAAAAATTAATGTATTTTGAATGATTTAAACAATTTTTTTCCATGAATATTTCAAATAAATATTTACGCATTTTTGAAGTACAGATACATTGAAAAAAGAATAAATACCAACGGTCACCGACAGCATTTTGCACGTCTATGCAAAGTTGGAGTATTTCAATATGATTCGAAAATTTTTCATATAAAGATGAGATATTGAAAAACTCATTTATTGTAAAATAATGAAATATTTGTTTAGTAATTCTTAAAGTAAATACCTTATGAAGGAATATCCAACATAAAACAGACAAATATTTTAAAACGGGACTTTGGAACTCAGTATTCTTTGTGATACACAAGCTAGGGTTACCTTTCTCTATAAAACAGATCCTTGAAGCGCTTAACTTTGTACAGGTACTGATGTTATTAGACGTTATAGAATTAACTTACGGCTGTGTTTTGCCGCTCCAAACGTTTTCCAATAACTTGCAATAAAAGTTAAAAGATTCTGTAACAGTTACTGTGAAATAACTTTTGTCCAGCTACAACGGCAATCCGTCACACTGTGCGTCGCTTTCTAGAACACCGTGCTACTCATGGAGACACGTTCCTCACACCATGGAGGCTGCGCCTCGCTCAAGAGAACCGTATCCTGGTGGCTCATCGGTGAACAGACGTCCTTAAAGCTGTTCCTGGTTCTCGAAGGGAACCGCCATACCGCTGCTGAGATTTTTTCAGAAGCTACAGGGACGTGTCAACGACCGGACGATTGCAGTCCAATCCCTCACCGTATAACAGGTCTCCAACTCGCAGCTTTTGCCTTTGCTCTTCCCGTGCACTTCCTTCGTGCCCGAGAGACTTGCACGGTTGATACTTTAACGCCAATTAGCGAGGTGAATCCGCTGTAACGTGCTTCTCCTTTATGGTTTTAGCGGCGGTTTGTATAGTATCTTGGAAAATCGATAATGTGACAGACTCGTCTCCTCGCGCTAATAGCTCTCCCGTTATTACTAACGCAGACTGATCGCTCCGGTATGTGCTGACACGCGCTGATTGAACAATACATCTCGTGTTAGTTTGCATTCGTAGATAATGAAGGACGATGAATAATTGCTGTGTGGCAGTTTGATTAAGCGAAGAGCGAAAGGGGAGACTATATTTCGGTGGAAATTTATTTTGGATGTTTACGTGTTATTAACGGGACGAGATTTTTACGTCCAGGTTTTGAATATATTGCTTTCTTATGCAGTTATTTTCGGTTCCTCGAGACGGTAATACGGGGGCATAGTTTTGTAAGGCATTGTGGCGAATGTAGTCAGCTTGGTGAACAAGTTACAGAAATTAACTATTTTTTTATGTTACTCGAAGAGTAGTTGCGTTATTCGTGGAGCAATATTTTTGAATTTCAATTGTAACATAAGCGAGGCAATAAAGAAATGTCCAGCACCAATTAAATAGACTCTTTAATAGTATTACAATTACTCTGTTCATAATTTTTAAATGAATCCATTCATGGAAGCATATTTCCAAACAAGACAATCAGAATTCTAGAAACGTACTGTATTATTTCCTTTTAGTGCAGTCCCAATTTCAATCTCCACGTGTACTGTCATATTAGCGTTTCAAACTGCAGACACATACAAGCGTAACTACGTACTGCGATGGTTTAATCGTGGGCCCGAGATTTCATAGAGGTAATACGCTACAGGATATCTTGGTATTAGTGTGAAAATCAAGGCTGTTTCAGATAATCGGGAATGCAATGAAGATTGACGATCCGATAGCAGATAATGATGAAAGCATTCTACGCGCACAGGTATTACGTGCAAGGGTGTATGTACCTGAAGAAAATGTCAAGATCGTTTTCCGTGAGATATAAGTATTGGTGAGACCTTCTCGCGTATTATGATTCTTCGTTAGGAGGCGGCTTCATTAACCTCAGTACCTGACTTAAGTGGTACCTTCGTCGCAATAGAACTGTGTGGAACACTTTCAATTATCATTTACGGTTAATGATTTCACACGGGCCCCGTTGCGAGCCGCATTCACTTTTCCTAAAACGGTGCTGGTATAATAAGCGGCATTTATTTTTGAGCCTTGTACGGAAAATGGGTCAATTTGATTCGCAGTCGAAAGCGGTGTTAAAGAAAGCAGCGCAATAGTCTCAATAGTTTAAGAATAATTCTCAATAATAATAACATTTCTGGAAGTCCCTCAAAGTATCTAAATCATTCGAGTTATTTCAATCGATCTAACCAATTAATTTTGTACATTTTTGATCAACCTCATCTATTTATTAAATCATTCCACATTGCAATAAATAAAAATAAAGTAACACAGCAATTTCTGAGTATAGGACAATAAATCATTCCTAGAAAATGTATTATAATTGTAAAATGTATTAAAGTAAATAGTTGTATTTAAATATTACATTAATTCCACATAATTAATAAATACTGATATATTTCTAAATTTCGTACAAAGCCTATGGATTGACAAGTTACTCCGTACGAGGAAATCCAAATTTCCCTATAACGACGGGAATGAAAATTTTCAATAATGAAAATTGCGATCGTTTTAATAATTAGCTCCCGTTTGAAATGGTCGCGTCGCTGGAAAAATTGGGGAAATTAAAGCAATGCGGTTTGGCAGCGGGCCTGCACGCTTCGCGTTTTCATTAAGCTCGCAAATATACGGTGAAAAGTAATTTGTCCGCGGCACGTGGACGGAGCGAAATTACAAGAACAGAACGCTCTGTAAGACGCCGGTAGGCAGCACAGAGGCATAATGGATACGTTTTGTTATGCCGTGTTCGTTCTAATTGCCGGCACGTTCAAATCGTGCTGAAAATATCGCGTCGTCTGACGAACAGAGGAGCACGCAAACACATCTAATTACCTGGAACGTTTTGTTACACTTTCAAGAAGTTTTAACGGGGACCCTTTTCCCGAGGCGGATTGCCCTTCGCGCGGCGAAGAAAAATATTGGTAAATCCCGAGATATTTTGATACATCGGTGCTCGTGTAAATTTCGAGCTTTAATTTAGTACCAAAAGTTTCATTTTGTTTGACGAATCGCCATTTCGAGGTAGCTCGTTTGTGTTGTTTACGTACCCTGACGAAGAGAAGTTCCTTCCTGCTAATTAGTTAACTAATTAAAATCCGATAGAAGGCAGCCCGTATCTCCTTCAAGAACTATCCGCAGTAGAATATCAATCTGTATATTTTTGCAGATCAAGTAAGCTAAGAAAGAATTAATTACCGTCCCTTCAATTACAATTTTCTAATTAAGGATATCTATATCATGAAGGGAATAATGTGCTATCCTCGTTGGATACTGTTTTTGTTTTCGAAGATTGCATTACTTTTATCTATTGTGAGTCGCGATCGGCGAAGAAGGCCAAATTAATACAAGTTTCAGACTCTATTGAATGCAAGTTTTCTTAATTATCTCAGATGATACTTTCATACCTAATTTTATAACTCTTCGTGAAAATAGTTAGTTATAGCTGCATTCAATAATTCTGAACGGTATTAAAAACTTACATTAACGACTGGATGCTATTGTTTTTAAGGGGTTATATATTAAATGCAAGTTCTAATAAAAACAGGAGAAAGTACTTGTTAATTTTTATATCCTATTGGCATTCACAAAAACTGCTACACTTGAATATATTATACATCATTTGGAACGTATGCAAAGTAAATATCCCGACGCAATTAAATACATGAAAATTGTGAAATAAATTTTCCCTGCACGAGATCTTGTTTCCGTAGAAATCTAATTTGGAATTCGCCAAGTATACGCGCACACTGTACTGTGCTACACGGTTTCATATCTTATTTCTACGCCGTAACTATTTATTTCACTCTCTGGACGCTCGTCTGTATAGCCCTCTGAAAAAATATATTACAAAATTTTAATGAAGTACATGTACTATATCCCCGAAATTATTTCAACTCATGTTCCTACCGATTTCAAAGGGACACGAAACTCCCCTACAAATTCCCATCTGCCTCTTCGTTTCCACGTAATTATTACATTCTCCAAATTTTCATTACCCTCCAAAAGAATAATGCAAAACTCGATACAAGCACCCCAAACGTCTACGCGTGCACGTTATACAAATTTTCCTTCGACTTGTTCACCCCTTTAATTACAAAATAATACGCACCATTCGCGACCGAATACAAATTGGCCCCGCCGAAAATATAGTCGGGCAGAGGGCAAAAAAACGACTTGAGTCGTCCGGGCGTCGATGTAAATTGCAAGCGTCTAACGCAAATTAAGTGCTTCAGAGATCGACCTGAAGATCGAACGAAATCACAGTAGCTGGCAACAATCTCCGACCGACACTCCTGTTTAATCGACAGTAGTGACGCTTATGGAAGCCCCTTGCTTTGCATAATTGCCGCTTATGCACGCTCAACGACGGGAAGGGTAGAGGGAGAAGAGGCATCCCCGTTTGCCGGATGGGTTTGGCGAATGGTTGCGTCGTGTTTGTGGTGTTTCAGCGATGTGTCGAGTACTTACCACGTACTTGCTTCTCGGAATGGTAACACTAATGGCGGCCCAACAATGCAACGGGCTGCAAACAGGAGTCCTGTCTTTATGGCGTTGCTACAGTCCCCTTTACCAACGTTCTCTTTCCTTCTTTTTTTCATTCGTTTCCCCTTTGCCTTTCAGTTTTTTTTGTCATGTATTATGCTTATATGTAACGCCAGTATTTTATGCCTCGACGATGCATTTCTTTTTCGTTTTCCATTGGCTTTTACGTTTAACCAGTATATTCACCTGTCAAGCATGACGGTAGGAAAATATGAAACGCATAGATATGAAATTTTTATATGGACGATGGCTAGTAGTTCTGAACATTAAGTAGCATGGACATTACTTTGGAATAGAATGGGTATCTGAGCAATATTTCAATGAGTAGTGAGTAATGAGGCGTGTGATTGTGAATAGTATTGAATATTATTGTAGAACGAAGGGTAGTAAATTGGGTATTAGAAATTGCTGCGAGTGAAGTGGTGCTCTAATTGTAGGTCATTATGGTCCTTGGTTGGTGAGAGCTGAGTAATTATGCGGAGAGGTCACGAAGTAAAAGGTAATTTAAAAAATTGGGCATTGTATCATAGGAAAGTCTTGAAATAAAAGAAAATTAAAAGCGTTTAATACTATAAAGTTATAAAGAATTTCAGATTAGATTATATTGTTTATACTCTTAATAAACATTTTTCTTGTCGTAGTTCTGTAATAGATTTTCCATAATTCCCTAATTTCCTTAAAACTGATCCACTTTTTTGATAAGTTTATGGACATCTTGTGGCAAAACGAGTTTGTAAGAGTAATCAGTATTATACTGCACGTTTTGTACATTTTCTTTGGAGTAAAATTGATCTTGAATCAGAATCTTATTTTTTTTTTAAAAGACCTCGCGTACTTTATGTTTAACTTTTGTGCTTTGCATTTTTGTGAGAAATTCTTGTTAAGCTCACCATCTTTACATTTCCCTTTTAGTACAAGCAAATTATGAACCGTCTACTTTGAATTCTAAATAAACAAATTAGATACAGCAAGAGCAGCTCAATGTTTAATAAAAATTTGCAAGGTATAACCAGCAGTTGGGTTCGACTGATTGAAAAATTTAGAAGTAACTACCTTATAGGAATTGAAATAGCTACCAAGTTGCGTGTAAAACTAATATTTAATTCAGACTTTTGCAGAAAATGTCTGCTAGTAAAATAAATGATAAACCAGGTTTAAGTAAAGTAGCACAGCTATATACGTAAAATTTTTTAGCCCGTCCAATTTTTATCTTGCGGCTTTGCATTCTACTTTAGAATTGCAATGTGCAATCTCGAATAATTAAATGCGTGACCTGTTTTAACAATGTGAACCACTTGATGTAGTGGGAGTGTTACGAAGATGCAATCATTTTATTGCAACAAAGGTGATATTAATTTTGGGGCATGAAAAATACTCAGTACATTATTAATAACCAAGTAATTCTATACGTTTATAGTCGTAAATTTCGTAAACTTCGTCGTAATATTTATATATTTATCTTAATTAGTTATAACGATGATTGCAGAATTTATAAAGCATTTAGAACCACTGTCATCAGCATTGTATTATATCTATTTAATTGTGATTTATATTCAAATCAATGTTTTAGTAAGAATTGTTACTGTGAAAGTTAATTCAAAGGAATTATATGTAACGTATCTAATTGGATACGGAACCTTTCGTGTCTAAATTTTTACTTTATTAGGTACATATAACCACCTCTCGTTTTAATAGCTGTGGAAAGCAATCATAATATCCGCTTAAGGAAGTTCTACGTTCACATTCTTGGCATTTTTGTGATACCAATCACCATAAATCATTAAGGCAATCTAAAAGTAATTTCTCTATATTATGATTCAGTTTACAAGATAACTGTTCATTTGAACTTTTGAGAATCATATTTTTTTATGTAGGAATTTAAAAATTACCTATATTTGAATTATTACGAATTTTGTAAGTATAATGTTGACATTATTGCGGAGGAGATGCTGAAAAGAAAAATGAAAAATTTCGGAGAAATATATTAATTAGAATGGTAAACGTTGAGCGTTTAGAAATATTTTGGGTTGTATTTCAAATTTGCTTATCATATTCGTTTTTCGAAATTACTATTTAAAAGCGAAATGGCAACGTAGGACTTATATTGAAAATTGTTTGTCTTTCTCTCAAAACTATTTGAGCAATGATGGGCTTTACTCTTACTTTGAATTATTATCATAAATAAAATTCGATGCGATGCAAGATTTGTATATTACAAATTCGCGAGTTGTATTAACTCTGTACTTGCATACAAATATTAACACACCCCACTGCATTCCTTTTCCCTTATTTAATATCATTTGTAATAATACTTCCCAAAGTAGATTATCAGTCATTATTACGATTTTTAACTACCACCAAACAATCCAGTACAGGACACAAATTGAATAACAATCATCCGACTAAAAAAGAAAAAGAAGAAAGCTGTTCAATTTCTATATCCG
The DNA here is from genome assembly GCA_907165295.1 of Nomada fabriciana. NCBI lineage: Eukaryota > Metazoa > Arthropoda > Insecta > Hymenoptera > Apidae > Nomada > Nomada fabriciana. The sequence continues at coordinate 15,709,750 of OU015689.1, forward strand.
ACAAACTAAATCCATCGCACGCGTAACGGCGTTACATTCGAAACAAATTTCGCATAAGTTTTGCGAGACACCTCAGGAACTTATGACGCGTGTGCACGATTTATTCGCATAACGGATCTGAACAGCGAGTAATATCCAGCACACGCCTGTGCCTTTTCCGTGTGTCGGTGCAATTTGTCCTGGATGATGGCGATGCACTATTGCAATATCACCAAGGACAACTTGCGACTCTTTTTCCCTCCTCCCTTTTTCCCTTCAACCATCCGGCATGCATTACTGGTCGATCACAGATGCTCTACGTATGTATAGAGAAGATATGAAATAATTTTTTGCCGCACTTCAACATCTGTCGCGTGACAAATTCCGTGAAGCATGAATAATTATGTCGTTTATACCTCGCAACTTCATATTACAGATCTGGGCATGATGGAAAAACCTTGTACCTTTACACGGGCCACTCAGAAGTCGAACCGAATGATGTCACTTTTTCCACTTTTCTGAATTTCAATACCAAAGCATGTAATTGGTTTGGACTTGTTGTAAATAAAATAAATGGGCCTGGCGTGAGAAGTTTCATGTCGCCGTCGAATAACCGGATAGCTTTATACGTTCGAGAATACATTTTTCAACATGTATTTGATTGTGTATATACAGTAGATCCTGATTAATCGGGACCGCCGTTTATTCGGGACAGATACTGAAGAACGGAAACAAATACTCTCGTTTCCGCTACGCTTATAAGGGACATATCGCCGGTTTATTGGAACCGTTTAAGCTCGTACAGTTTACAATTGAAGATACAGTAGAGCTCATCATGAAGTAGTGCTACTGATTGGAAATACACCCTCTGTCCCAAAAATAACCGGAATGGTTCTAGTTTAACGAAATTAGTGGTGCTATCTATTGTTGTGCGATTGATTTATAAAGTGTTAACTTTCCTTACCAATCTGTAAAAATTGCACGAGATTTCGTTCAGTAAAAGCCAAGATACGACGCATTAAGTGACACTAGTTTCTATACATCGGTCGAAAAATGAATAAAGAGCAAAGAATCAACATTAAGTTCTGTGTTAAAAACGGTAAAAGTGCTACAGAAACGTTCCAAATGCTTAAAATCGCTTATGGAGATAATTGTTTATAACTAATATAAGTTTTTGAGTTGCATCGACGATTCAGAGAAGGCAGGGAGGATGTGGATGATGATAAACGATCAGGCCGATCAATTGAAACGATGACCGAAGAAAATGTCGAAAAAGTGCGTGATTTCGTGAAAATTACGAAAAAATCTTCAGTGAGATTTATGGAAATGGAACTAACAAAACAATTATCTCCATAAGCGATTTTAAGCATTTGGAACGTTTCTGTAGCACTTTTACCGTTTTTAACACAGATAATGTTGATTCTTTGCTCTTTATTCATTTTTCGACCGATGTATACAAACTATTGTCACTTAATGCGTCGTATCTTGGCTTTTAATGAACGAAATCTGGTGCAATTTGTACAGATTGGTAAAGAAAGTTAACAGTTCATAAATCAATCGCGTAACAATAGATAGCACCACTAATTTCGTTAAACTAGAGCCATTCCGGTTATTTTTGGGACAGATGGTGTATATAAACGTAATCAGAAGACGAAAGTTAGGTCACTATACATACATATATGTACCGACTCCTTATTATTCAAAAAGTCCGTAATTTTTCTATGAGTTAATGTATTAAAAAATTGTTTATTTAGGAAAATTGACGAAAAACGATTAACTTCTGTTGAAATTATATTTTATTTTATAATGCGCGCGTTTTGATTGTTCAATTGTTTTCTTGTTCGGTATAATCCGCTACGAAATGTGCGCCACAGTTGTAATCCTCACTCCTATTATACAATACTACCATTCTTCTTATATTGTATTTCCTTTTTATAGTTAGAGATACATATGAAGTAAACAGTATATGTATATAATTGCTTGTCTTATTAAACTCTGCAAATCACTAACAGCTTCCATGGATATGCACGTGGTTATTTTCTTTTCCGTCTTATGTTTTGAGACAAACCTAACGGTTCAAAGGTAGAAAACAATTGAATGATTTCTGAAATAAAGTTGTAAACTTTGAGTTGCAGAGGCAGCAACGATAGAAGTTCGACTTATAGAGGTAAACTTCGAGTAGTAGAGGTTTGACTATTCTAAATTCGAGTTACAGAGGTAAAATGATGCATCTGGACATGTGACAAATAATTCGAATTAAAGTAAGTGTTATGTCGACTTATATAGGTTTTTGCAGCGGAGCGGAAGGGAATTAACAAAAATTTGCGTCTTATAGAGGTTTTCGGGTTATAGAAGTTCGAGTTATCGAGGTTCTACTGTAGTATGTACGCCTTTTATGAACGTGCAAACATAATTTTTTGTTAAACACCCTTTAGACCAGGCAAACGTGGCAACCGTGTTCACCTTTGTTATTAGCAAATTCGAGATTTCCTTGAATTATTTGTATGAAATTACCACAAAGCTACCCCAAACTCCTTTTCGAAAGAATAAGCTGGTTCGGGAGTGTGGCGCTTTATTTATTTAAAAATGGACTTGCCCGAAGTGCAAAAATCATTATAGACATGCTCTTTTAGTACCATGACTTTCGACATAAATGGCATAAATATTTTGGGCAACCGTGGCAACGTTAGGACCACCGATTAAACTCAAAAAGTAAAATACGTGAGAGGTGCTCGTTCCTGTTAACTCGGCACGCCATGGTTTTTAAATGAAAGTTTGTTTGCCACTGGCAAAACGCGGAACAATTCAAAAACGAATACAGAACCTATGAAATAGTGTACAGTAAATGTCTAGTATGCAACTCATAACAAAGTTACTGTAAAATATAAACTGCATAAAATCGACCAATTTATAGTAAGAATTATTCCAATAATTTATTGAATTGCTGTAGCTCCGATTTCTCTTCACGTTTGTTACCTTACGATTTAAAATTGAATTTTTAAATACACGTGTCGAAGTGTGAAACTTATTTGCAATACTTTATATTTTGTAACCGAAAATTTAATAGACAAAATCATTTGCGTATAGAATAATTATTATCCCTATGGAATATTCAACCCTCTATACTTGGCATCTGTATTTTACAAACCTTACATCATTTACTAAATAATTTCTCAGAGTATTTTGCAACCGCGTCATACTGTTAAAATCAATTTCTTTATTGTATCCTGCCACCTATTATAAAAGTCAGAGTCAAAAGTTATTTTTTCCAAATAAATTGTTTCAAATCCCTTTCTTCATTTATACGGAAACGAAACCAATGGAGGCATCTTGGTTTAAATCACTTGAACGATATACGCATTTCGCGAGCATACAATAGTTCGCAAAAGATCCTCGAACATGTGCATACGCTATTTGCTATTTGCTTGAAATGCTAGGAAATAGAATGCACTGACCTGTTCTGCAGATTCGGTGATAAAAGAGTGGCAATATTGTATGCTGAAGTGGGCCCTTGGTTCTCTGGCCAGGAAGCTGAATTGAGCGTGCTGAGGTTCACAGGTTGCGTACGAGATGCGCCTCAACGCGTGCGCCATTTGCACGCACTGAAAAAATAAAACAGATAATGGTGCACATAGTATACAATCGTAGAACAATTGTTTTATGATATTTTTTAATAAACATGTTCCTTTATACTACATTTGTACGCCACTAAAAATCAAATAAAGATTAATAATTCGACTTTTTTGCTTTTAATACAGCTGAATCGGTGTCCCCATTGCGGTAAGACTGGCGTCTTACTACGTATAGGGCATTTATTAAATAATATGAATGAATATAAAAAAACAAGAGAATATTATATGTCATTAAGACACGTGAACCTACGTTGGTCAGGGGCGAATCATTCTTTTCGGACGACACAATTCAGGGGTCACTATATTATTATTATTATTATTAACACTTTCGCTACTCATATATTCAGTACCTGTTTGTTGCATATTTATATAAACATTCTGTACAATACTATGTCATTATTTCAATTATTTATATAAATTATACATTGGGCAATTAAAGAGGGCAATTAAGTGTTTATACATATGTATAGTTTTTCGATATTGATAAAGTCTATATCAACTGTTTTGCGTATCGAGAACACTCTCATTTTGTATGGTACCAGAACTAAAAAGTCATGCTTCCAACTACATTAATTCGTTTAAACAATGTTTAAGTGGTTGACAATAAGGGCACTACTGTTCTTTGTTGATTATAACGAATACTTGGTAACCCATAAATGTTTTAAAAGTTTATTTCTTATATTAAAATTAATTGAAGCCCTATTATATTAACACATTATTTTGTGCTCAATGATGTTCAATCCAACGATACTGAAATTCTAATAGAAACATCCAAAACTCAGAATAATGGTTAATATAACAATTGGGCAAACATAATCGAACATTCGACCAATCAGCGATAAAATAATAACAAATTGCACACTTCATCACATAAAAAATTGTGCAACTGGTCCACAATGTTCGTCAAGTACACTTTAAAAATTTGACCGATTACACGATTCACCCAGCGTTACATTTTAAAGCAACCATTTCATCGCGTCAAACGAGATGAATACTTGTTAAAACGATCAGTCCAGCTGTCTATAAAAATATCCGTTTCGCTCTCCAAGTGAAAAGAACTCGAAATCGTTCTCAAAGCGTTTAAACCGGTCAGGCATGTTGGCGGAAGGGCGGTTGCGTTTTGAGAAATTAAAACGCGATAAGCACCGGTCGGGAAATTCGAGAGAGATATTTTTGTCAGACTTCGCGAACACCATACCACGGGAAGATCGTAAATCCAACAATTTTCTCGGTGTTTACCGCGCTGGCTGTCTCTCTCTCTATATATCTCTATCTGTAAAACGGATGGTAATTGCAAGCTTTCCTTCCCTTTTGAATACTAAATAAAAACGTCTACCGAATAATGATACGCCACTCCAAAGGTACCGGGAAGGTCAGAAGATCAAAGCAGCTTGTTACGTTTCAGTCTGCAGGTACAGGCAACATTTCTCAAGCATAAAGTAGTGACGTCTCTCGCGACACCGTTCTCGCATGTGTAAGCCATAGGTTAACTTTATTTAATACCTTTCGTTACACAGGCTGTAACGACACTGCTGGTTGAAGCACTGTCGTAGCGCGACAGCGCTCTCCAAAAACAAAAACGCATCGCCACGCAATGGCTGCACCATAACGCATGGTCACTCACACACATACATATACTACAGTTCGGCTATCCTGACCAAGAGATCGACCTCGATCTCCGGTTTCAATACTATACAATGGTACAATTTATGATTTACAACTTAAAAGAAAGAAAAAATACACTTATACTAATTGGAGCCATTAGACTCTATCCATGGCCGCATGTTTCTCGCTTCCCAGACTCCCTGATAGGCTCTTTGAGAATTTTGAAACCCTTCAATGTCAGCGATGATATACCTATCGTTACGTAAAACTTTACTTACTTTGTATGGACCTTTAAATTGTGGAATCAATTTTTTCGCTACGCCCGGTGTACTATTAAAATTACGAATCATCACAAGATCATTTTCTTTGTACATTCTCGGTGTTTTCCTTTTATTATTATAATATTTTTCGTTATATTGCTGACAAGATGTTATTTTTTTAGCCGCTTCGGTTCGAAGTTGAACTAAGCTTTCACGCTTGTCACTGAGTGATTCGTTCAAATATTCTTTTATCTCGTCGTCAACTTTTCCACGCTGATCAACTCCGAACAATAATTTGCTGGGCGTTTCCCCCGTACTCTTATGAACTGTATTATTCAGTGAATATTCTGCACTGTCCAACCACTTATACCAATATTTACACTCGTTCTTATCAATTAATTTACTTAAAACTACTGCCAATACGCGATTAACCCTCTCGACTTGGCCATTCGCCTGTGGAGATCCTGTAGCAATTAGAATATGCTTGACATTTTGCTCAGACAGGAAATCACGAAATTCTTGCGATGTACAGCAAGATCCCCGGTCGGATATGATTGTTCGAGGCTTACTGTAATTTACAAAATAATTGGATAAATGCACTATAACTTCCTTAGTGGACGTTGATTTGGTAGGATACAATCGTACATACTTGGTAAACGCATCAATCACTAGAAATATGTATTTCTTCACTGAATGTTCTTTGTTCACCGGCCCAAAATGGTCAATGTGCAGAACAGAAAATGGTACCACACCTTTTGGCACACTATGTAAAACACCTTCCGCTTTACCCGAGGTAGGTGAATACGCAACGCATTTCAAACAATTTTTAATGTGCGTATCTACTTTTTGCCTTAGTTTTGGAAACCAATAACTTTTTAAGATAGTCTCTGCTGTTTTTTCAACACCAAGATGTCCCATCTGATCGTGGTATTTGAACACAATATTTTTTTCCATATTTTCAGGCACATAAAAAACTAAATCATTGCCGCGTTTTCTATAAATCAAACCATTTCTCATTTCGTAAAATGGATCCTCACTCTTTTCAAGTTTAGTGACTAACTGCCTAATTATGCTGTCTTGCGATTGACATACTGCTAGATTATATTCAAAAGGATTATCCTCAATAATATGAATTGCAAACGATCGACTCAGTGCATCAACGTGTTTCATTTTATCCGCTGCTCGGTGCTCTACTGCATAATCAAAATTTTGTAATTCTAACGCCCATCTGGCTATTCGCGGATTAACGTCTTTCTTTTGCAATGTTAATTTCAATGAGTTACAATCGGTGATAATTTTGAAAAAAATTCCGTGTAGATATACTCGAAATCGTCTGAGAGCATATACGATAGCCAATGCTTCTAGTTCGAAACTATGATATTTGCTTTCTGTTTCTGTTGTGCGCTTGGAAAAATATAATATTGGGTGAAATTTCAAGTCAGCCTTTTTCTGTAGCAACACAGCACCAAAACCCAACGAGCTGGCGTCACAATGTAACTCTGTCGGATCGTGCGGGCTATAAATAGACAATATAGGAGCTGATGTTAAATTTGATTTCAGACTTTCGTACGCCTTTAACTCGACTTCCGTAAATTTAAATTCAGCGCCCTTCTTCAACAAATCGTACAACGGCTTAGCAATTAACGCGAAACCTTCTACAAATTTTCTGAAATAAGAACACAGTCCAAGAAAACTTTGTACCTGGCGCACGCTTTGCGGTACTGGAAATCGAGACACTGCTTCGATGCCAGTTTTTGACGGACCAATGCCTTTCGCAGAAATAAAATATCCTAGATATTCAATTTCCGTCGACAGAAACTTACATTTATCAATCCTTAAATCTAACTTATTCTCTACCATTAATCTAAACACACGCTTAAGCACTGTTAAATGATGTTCTATAGATTCGGTGGCTATCAAGAAATCATCGATATACGCGACCACGTCACTCGAACGAATTAATTCCGCTAATACCTCATTCACAAACCGCTGAAATTTCGTAGGCGCTGGTTTTAGGCCAAATGGCATTTTTACAAATTCAAATTGACCGAAATGAGTGACAAACGAAGTGTATTTAACAGATTCCTCGGCAACTGGTATGTGGTAAAATCCGTTTTTCAAATCAAGCAGACTGAAATAAGCTTTTCCTTTTAATACACTCAACTGATCTTCAATCAATGGAATCGGATAATTATCCCTCGCAATTTGTTTGTTGAGTACTCTATAATCCACACACATTCTATATTCGCCGTTCTTTTTCTTAACCAGTACAATAGGTGAAGTGTATTCTGACTCACTTGCACGAATTATTCCCTTTGCTAGTAGATTATCTAAAATTTCCCGTAAACTGGTTTGCTCAGCATATGAAAGTCTGCGCGGAGAAAAACTAAATGGTTTCAATTCTGTTGCAACTATTTTTAATTCGCTTTTAACCGTTGGCAATTCAGGACGCTTAGGCCGTAAATATTCTGCTGCAAAAAGATTTTTAACTCGTAATTGATCGGACTCAGTTATTTTTGTATCAATTAACAAATTATCGGTGTTGCCCACGCAAGTTTCCCCAGTGTCAATGTTTAAGATTTCCGAAATCGCTTCATCTACAGCAACTGTTGACGGTACTATCAATTTCATGTTGAACTTTCTCATCACGTCTCTACCCAACACTACCGAAACGGTCATGGTATCATCGGGTACCACATACAATAATATTTCTTTTTGCACCATTTCATCTAGTTCGATATTCACTACTATCGACCCTGAAATAATCAATCTACTACCATTAAGACCACAGAATGTCTTGTCAGAATTACTCGTGCAATTGATCAAATGTCGTGGAACGAAAGTTTCTTTCACAAAACTAATCGGACTACCCGTATCAATTCGCGTGTCCAATTGTAAGAATAATTTCGATTGCACGTTCACGTCGCATATTTCTAATCCTATAGTTTTTATAAAATCATCTCGCTGCTCAGATACATTATCTACACAAGCTACTTGTTGTTTATCTACCTTACTTTTGCAATCTGTATACGCATGGCCAACCTTGCCGCATCGGAAGCAGGAGCCCTTTTCTCGTCGAGGCTGCTTGCAGTCTTTAGCCATGTGCCCGTATCCGCTGCAGTTGTAACACCTTGTTTTGCTTTGATTCTCCTCCTTAGGAGATCCGCTTCTAATGTGACGCTGTCGTCTGTTCACTTGCGCTTCTGTCTTGCTTCCGCACGCCAACTCTCGATTCGTCGGCTGCTTTCCATCCGTCAACGTGATGCTCTCGAACGCTGACAAAAGATCCGATGACGACTGGAAGTCCTGAATCCGTGCCTGATTTCGCATTTGCAGGTCCGGTATTCCATCGACCAGATATTCGATCATCTCCTCTTCGCCCACCGGTATATAATTGCCCAAAACAATTTTGTCATGGTAATACATGGCGAAGGGTTCACTCGACTTCCAAACACGCTCTTCAAATCTTCTTCTTAAGATCAACTTGCTTTCTTTTTTTTCGAACATCTTTTTCATTTCCTGCAATAATCGAGTAGTATCCATCTCGATATGCTCTGGACGAGATTGGAACCATCGAAGAGCTTGTCCCCTCAGCCGCGTGCCGATTAAAATTCTAGAAGCGTTGTCATCCAGCTGGTATGATGCGCACAGCAATCTGACTTGCTTTTCCCAATTGCTGAACACAACACTCACACCGTCAAAATCTCCAAGCAAATCGCTTACCGCTTTGATGCCAATTCTTGCATCAATCGTGGAATTGCTGGACCGGGATGTACTGCGTAACAATTCGTTCTCCCTCTGCATCACCCTCAGCTCTCTTTCCATGAGTTCCCTTTCTCTTAACAGGAATTCGTAATTGTACGTTGCCCTGTCATTTTCGGTGCCTCTCGCTATGGACGACGCGTTATCCTGCGATACACCGGGTTGTGGCACGTCTTCCGGCGGCAGTATGCCGACATTCCTCATCCATTCACCACTGGGATCTGCTTCCTGAAGTCTGCTGATCAATTCACTCTTTGACCCCGCAGTAGTCAATCCCATTTTCTGAAGTGCCTCCTTTAATTGCACAACTTTAAATTCACTTGCAAGCACCATTTTGCTACTGAAGTATGTCACACTCACGTACGGAAGGAAAAAAAATCTACTGTCTACTGTCACTTATACTTAAGGCGAGCGTCGCACGTTTCGAAAACTAATTGCTTAATTTCAATCTTAAATCTTACTTAAATTGAGTTCAATTAATCCCACTTCTGAAATTGTAAGCCATAGGTTAACTTTATTTAATACCTTTCGTTACACAGGCTGTAACGACACTGCTGGTTGAAGCACTGTCGTAGCGCGACAGCGCTCTCCAAAAACAAAAACGCATCGCCACGCAATGGCTGCACCATAACGCATGGTCACTCACACACATACATATACTACACATGTTATCTTGCGTTATACATGTATCGTGGCGCTCGTTGAATTTCCCTTTGCGATTTTATGCGTTTTTACTAGTTTCCACCGTTTTCCCGCCCCCGCGCCCCCACAATCCTTACCCTTTTCGTGCGTGCCCTAAAACTTCGCCGCGTCTTTGAAGTAGTCGCGAGTAATGGAAATAGGAAGTGTACACTGTTGTTTCAAACAGAATTTCGACTGTGATTCATGGGTGCCTGTAATTGCTGAAATCATCTGAGCGTACCGTGCATGGGAATTGGTAACGAGTAGGTCTGCTATTTCTTTGTAAATAACGGGCTGGAATTGTAATGTAAGGAGTTAAGTGAGCGTTGGGATCAAATTTAATGTGATTATTGGTTAAAGATTGTGACAAATGTGAAATCGGGTTAGTAATCGATGCTAACTGATTGCGTACCGAGTACATAATCGGTATTAATGCTCGAAGCTGTTCTAATTAAAGGACCTGATTAAAATCAATAATCGTTAATGATAAGAAGATTATACTTATGATTATTAATTATTACTGAAGCGGTATTCTAGAAACAATGATAATACTGTGAATGGTTTGTTGAAAATATATATTTGCGAAATATTAATGATTTAATGGACAAGTCAGATTTAAGCATGTAAGACATATGTATGTATGATTTTAGTAAAATGTGTATTTTAGTACCTATGTACATATTATGCATATAAAAAATATGCGTGTTACAAATTGTCGGATTTGTCGGGTTTCTGTTATTAGTAAAAGATTTAAAATACGTACTTGTACTTCAAGTTTTTAATTGAGTACAAAATTTTACACAATGTTGCATACCTCGGTTGTTAAAAATAATATGTGCATTTTACCATCATTATACTCTATGTTTCTATCTGCTAAATTGAATGTTAACAAAAAATGTCTTTAATGACGGTGGTATTCAGTTTAATTTCGCATTGTTCCGACCGCATTAAACAATGATCGTTAAGAATTATGTTTTAAATATACAGAGCAAAAAATAGCATCCTCATTTAGTCGTATAACTCATAAATACCACTTATGTGTATCAAAGTGTCAGAGATATAGTAGCTCGTTACTAGCAACAGTAAATCTTCGGCGAATACGATCTGATGAGTGTGGGACGAACTTCAAGTATGGAGAATCAAACTGAAGTACTGATAAAAAACTTCCGGTATGCCTTTACAAAAGGTACAAAATAATTCTCTAGCATGTACTTGTGATCAGATAACACTATAACCACTACTAACATTATCTTTCATAGATGCACTAATGTTTTTCAAATTATTTTGTAAACCTATGTTTGTATATATAAAAAGTCATTATATATTTAGATATTTATGTTTGTTTGATTTTACTGTTTAAAGTTCAAGCAATCTAGATAGTGTCAAACTATGTTGTTATTTACTATCTACTGTCTTATCATGTTTTTAGAGATTTCTGTAATTTCGTTAATGACATAGTAAAAAATAATAAAACCACATGAATGATATTTTATATAGGTGCAATAGTTTCCTAAATGCAAATGTTTTGCGTACAAAAAAATATTACTATGATACCGACGCGTGCAAGTTCAGATATTGTGCCCCAAAGTATTTAGTTTCAGTGCTCGTCGTCAGAGTACGCTGTTTCTTACCACCCAGTTGAGTTCGAAATTGGCACCATTATTTTAGAAAAAAAATAATTATAAGAGCTGCTACTAACAGGTGTTTTTAATAATACCTTTTTTAAGTCAGCAAATGAAGAGAACAATGTCCCGTATTATTTTTTGTTCCCAAACGATTCTAAAAATGTTTAGGATACTGATAGCATTTAAAATGTGTTACAGATGAAGAATTGGGGGCTGGTTTTTTTACTTTTACAAACCTTGAAAGTCTTGCTGATGGCCGATCAGTTTGAAATCAGTATTGAAAAGCTCTATTGTAAATAATTTTATTTTAATATATTTCATCTTCAAAATTTCCTTAAATTGTTGACAGAAAAAATATTAATTATTAATTTAAACAGTTTCCGCGTAGCTTGAAACGACCAGTGTTTCTAAACAAAAATCAGAATAATTCGAACATTTTTATTCTTCATTTACTATTGTAACAAACATGGTTACATACATATATGTAAGTTAAGAACAAATTTATATTATAAATGATGCACTGTTCACCTCGAAAATTTCATTTATCTTTGAAAACACAAAGTGATTGTCTTCTCAAGTTTATCGTCAAACCTTGATACATGATACGAAAATACAAAACTAATTTTTTTCAATCGAATAATGCCAAGCCTTCGCGTAATGAGTAAGATCATTTGATTTTACAATATAAATAGTTGAACCACGATTAACTTAATAAGTAATAAATAATGACATTAGATTTTACTACTATTTATTCCTTCCTATCTAAAAGAAGAAACCAATCAGAAACCAAGGAGAATATTTTAACATCACTGATACAAAGAAACAATTGAATCATGTTTTTTCTTTTTTACGTTTATCATTTTACATTTTCAACCATGAACAAAGATAACTCCCATTCCTTTTACACGAATATCTGCATCAACAAGATTCCCGTTCAAATGAAAAATGTTTTCCCACCGCCCTATCAAAAATTGTGAAATAAAAGTGGCATAAAGATTGTTTCCCACATTTATTCTTCCACGATCTCTTTCAATATACAATAACGTGTCTCCAGCTATAATCTATTCGCCAGCCTGATTTTCCTCGTAAATGTCGCAAATCATATGGTTTCGTCGTTTCTTGTTGGCGGAAGCAGTTCGATAATTAGGCAATTAATTCAATAGCAGAGGCGAAGCATTGTTATAGCGCTGCCTCGATTAACGCGGCGGCACGTCACGTCCAAAGGGAACGAATAAATCGCAATTATTGGCCACTTCGGCCCCCTTTCGAATCCGTCCGAGATGAAGTTTCGTTCATCGAATTCGTTCAGCAACATGGAACTTTTAATGGCTCACAGACGTACCTCCGTTCGCGGAAAAATCCGCCGGAAAGTTCGCCGTTCCTACTGTGCGAAGTCTGCTACGGAACTTTCAAGCGATTTTGAGATATTGTTCGACTTGCCCACGAATCATCGAATAGTCAACCGTGGATTTCTAATTATGCCCGGAATCAAACCTCTTCGAGTGGAAAATTCCGGCAAAGTGTTTTCTTACATTCTGAGCTAATGCTATACATACAATGCTATGTATAATTGACTCGTATATAGTAAGTAAATGTTCAAGTATATTTTTATGTACAGTAGCTTTCTATTGTTAAGTGTTGGGCATTTTATAGTTTATATCGTAAATGCATAATAGATATTTATTTTGCATATTCGTGGATAGTTTAAGTAAAAGTTTTTTTTATGATAGATAGTTATTTACGTTTAAATAGCATAATGTAATGGGTAGTTTTGAAATCGTTTTGCACCTGTGTGAAGAGTATTGTTATTATGTGAAACGAATTAACCAATTTTATTGGGAATTCAATAATTTGAATCTAATGTACAATTAATGTAGAGAAGCATTGATTCGCTTTAAAATACGAGCCTTCGAGATGTTTTAATAAAATCTTTTATTTTTAGAAATATTGTCGTTGGTTGAATACAAATTTTTCCATATGGCGTGGAAGTTTTTTATTTATCTATATGTATATAGGTATTATACCAGAATTCGTGATATTTAGTCAACTCTGCCCCCTAAAGTTTATGGGACTTTTATGATGAGTTTTAATAAGACACAATGACAATTGTCTATCAGTATTAAATGTTCATTCAACGATTTTCGTGTTCTTAATCGGCCTAACGGTTGCTATCTAAATAGTATCAAAATCTATCGGTAGTTCTAGTGTTAATTGCACAATACTCGAAATCAATCAAATATACTTGCACCATTATTATTATTAAAATGCGGAATTACAAATGACGTATATATTTTTGTTTAAAATCCTGACCTGTACATTAACCAGATTAAATTCGGTACGCTAGTACTAATTATATGCAAACCAGGGAACAGATGTCTAAAACTAAAGAACAATTTGTCTTGAATTTTCAAAGTAAATTCTGCTCTATGTACCATCTTACTTTCTTTCATTTAACATTACTGCGATGCTAATAAATATGTATACTTACGTCCAGAAGATTACGTCAAGTTATTCAACTAATTATTGAAATTGTAGGCAATTAATAAACACTAATGTAAAGACAAGATTGACCGAAATTTTAATGATAATGAAATACATTCGTGGTCAAAAGATTCTTGCAAAGGAACTATGAACTATGCATATGAGCAACTGTTATCTCGTTATGTATATTTTTAAGACTGTTCATAAATTTTCTGCACGATGTTGTTCAAATTTACTGATAAAGCATACGAAGTATAAGTATACAACAGCTTACAATTAATCAGGTTGCACGATAGTCTACCAGTTCACTGTGTACACATTTATATCTTTGAAGCGCCATTTCTTTCGCATGGAATATTTTATTGCGTGTTTGCTTGCAATTTTATCGGCTGTGTTTACAATCTTCCTGGTAGACTGTATTAATATTTCTCTCCTGTTGTTATAGTCCTCCCCGTATATTCTGCGGTGTATCTGCTGCAGACATGCGTATATTTAACAAAGTTTTCGCCGACAGATAAAGATGTACGGATTTTTATTAACTGCGTTAGTGCCAGTATGATAAAAGATGGTTTTTAAAAATGATATTACAAAACAGGGAGTGAAACGTATTATAATATACAAATATAGGAAACGCATATTATAAAAAGAAAGGAGAAATAAGGTGAATAACAATGATATTCGAGCCCTGCGATAATTAAACATTCATTGCATATATGTATGTAAATTGTGTGAAGCATCTATTGAAATCAACTGCTTGCGTATTAGCAGGTATCCACTAATGAAATGCTAAAATAATAACAAAGAACCTGAATGAAAGCTTGCAGAAAAATTGTACAACTTGTACAGAAGAGCAGAATATTTATTGTAGCATTGCATACTGATTATAATCAAAATTTTCGAACGTGTGCTGCATTCTTTAATAACATTCGCGCGTATAGATTACCGAGCAATTGCAATATTATGTACTAATTGTAAGTCCTATTTAATTACTTACTAAAATTTCTAGAAAATTTCTCTGCCTGTGTAGTTCCTTATTAATTTTAAATCGTTCGACCAATTCGAACCAAATTGTGCATACAATTAATTCCTCTCTAAAACCCTGCGATAAATCTGCCACAATCCACTATATGAATTTCTGAATGATATATTACTATGAATTAATTAAAAGTAGCATTTAAAATATATTGCGCAACAAGTGCTACAAGTAATATTACCGCTTAACACGTTCGGGGACCGTAAGAATTGTATTGAGATACAAAAATAGGTAGTTGATTTCTTTATTTATCTAACTTCAAAAAATGAATGATCTATATGTAGAGTAGAATGCATGATCAATTTGAATGTTATAACATTTGTCTCATTTTGCATCACAATTACAACGAATGCCACAGCAGTCACGTTCACCGACGCGTTAATAACATTTTTACGTTAGCACTGGCCAAAGCAAATTAAAGATACTATCACAGAGAACAAGTGGACCAGCACTACAAACGTTTAATTCGATTCTGCGCGAAGCACGCAGCGAATGAGAGCTTCATTAATACGCGACGTGGAATCGCAGCTGCAAGAAACAAATCCCTTTCCCAAAGCGAAAATCACAGGCTGCTCGGCCCGTGACATTCCGCTTCGAATTGCCTCTATACACACTCCCACGGACTTCTCTGGCGTCGGGGCGTTCGTTACACGTTGCCGGATCCTTAATAAATCGAACTTAAATACGTATTAAATTCTTCTCGGGGCGAGGTCCCCCGCCCCGCGTGGAAAAGGCGGCTCATTCCAAGTCGCATTCTTCGGTAGGAAAGTTACGATTACGCTTGCGTACTGTTACGAGCGAGATGTATTCTCACCTGAAGCTTACGGAAAACGTGAGGTCACGTATGCTTTATATAGCTCGCCCTGCGTGTACACGGGCGCCCTCCAGCATGCATAATGTTTATAAGCCGGGCGGATCCACGCGATAGCGGGATCCACGGCGACATAAAATATTTTTATATCGAGGGATACCCCTGGAAAATATTTGTATATCCGCTGCTATGAACGGTGCGCCGTAAATAACTCGTGCTTGCCGCGTTATTCGACGGCCGGGCAGCATTCGCATTTTCATCGATTTTCCAACAGGCGCCCGTTTCTTCCTTTTCCGTACTGACGGCACTGGCGCGAACCTCCGGGAAAATAATTGAAGGGACGGCCATCACAGTAGAACAATTTTCAATTCGGCAACAGCTTCTTCTTTTTTTTTGTTCGCTGTTCATCCCTTTTTGAATTTTTCGCATTTTCACCGCGACGCGACGGTGCATCGTCGAGTGGTGATGCTCCACGTGAGAAACGCGGAAACCGTTTTCAGGGATGAAAACACCTGCACGAATTCACTCTTCATTCTTGGTGGCCTTGGTGGCGCGTCGAGTAGAGATACATATTATATGTATAGGGCAGTTTTGTGGTAAAGGACTCTGTAATGCAACGGTGATTTTATGCATTCATGGTTTAGTTTTAATTTTGGTAAACGGTTTGGGGTACGTAGGTAGTAGGGCAGCGTGATGTATAGTTTAGGATGTTTCTTTTTTAACAGTATGGTCGGGAAAGTTTTCGAAGGTACTTTTGTGTCTTTTAAATATTAATTTTTTGGTGATTATATTGTATTGTATTATAATTTATTATTATTTTTGTAAGAAGTCCACTTGACACAAAAGTTGCAAGATTTTAAGTAATTAATAATATAGCAACGGCAGCTATCGAGAAGTAGACGCGTAATGGAGATACGAAGCTCTATTTTGCCTTTTAAACAGAATGACTTATTGGTGAATGGTTAGGTATGAATAAAAAAGTACTAAGGTACACCTGTGCTAAAACTTATCATTTCTTATATCAACCGGTAGATATAATAGTGAAATGATGGTAGTAATCTACAAAATGCGAAATAAAAATAGCACAAGCATTTACAGGCAATGGTATGACAATTGTTAGTTAGTCATTATAGCTTTACAAGTGGATTTGTAATTCTGCATGAAAATAAAATCATATTAAACAAGTTTTACTTCCTGTACACAAGACTTTAAGACAGAAACATCATAAGCTACCATTGACAAACAAAATTACATTTTCAATAATTCCGTTACTACAAACATAGAAACATAAATAATATAAATATATTAACACCATTAATCCTGCAAAAAAATACTTATTCCTAATAGCTGAATACTGACTTAAAATTGACCTATGCCCTTTCTGATTTCATGAATTCAATTATAAATTGGCACGTGCACGTAACCATAATAAGGAAACGAATGCGGACATCATTATTCCGAACGATTAGAACTTCCTGTGAAAGGGGAACCGAAGAAAATCCGGAAAAATCAATTTCATTCGTCTACAAGTGGGCAATTCTTGTCCCACGTTGTCGCGTGGAGAACGAAAGAAAATAAAAGGAAGATGATGGATGCGGAGGAACAAATATGAACTTGGTTGCCGAGAATCTCTTACAAGAGAACCAAGATCTGTGTATTCACTTCAAGTGGTGACTGTACGTGCGGAAGATATAAACGATGCCACAGAGCAGAGATCATCAATAACTTCTCCTTCCTCTGTTCTCGACATTTTCTCTTTGTACAGGAAGTACCGTCTACCTAGGTAAACCGTTGTCCTTCGTCCTCGTATCTTTCAAGACTGAGTCTTGCAATACGGTTTTTCAACCTTCGCCCTGCACCCTTATCCTCTTCCTACATTCACGGTGGCGCGTAGAATTTTGATGGAATACCGTTGAGATTCATTAAACGGGAATATTTATCGAAATAGGGTTTACGTTAAAGTGGATGCTCGATAATGCATAGAGATTATACTGCATTAAAGTTGAACATATTCTGTATGTGCATTGTAATATTAAAGTATATATAAAATATTCCATGTAGAATAATTCCTGGTGATATGAAAATATAGGTATGAAGGGCAAAGTTTTTTACTATTCTTGGTTTTTATTTCCGTTGGTACCTCGATCGATATAATAAGTCTATGGAAATAATTCCCATTCCTATTGACTATATTTTTTTTTGAAAATAATAGATTTTACTTAATAGTAAAGATTTAATTCATTAGGATTATTATCATTTATATTATTTATAGATTGTTTTTTTTCGCTAGGTTCCATAATTAATGAAATAGATTGTGAAATAATATACAACGATTATAAAATAATTAATTTTATGGTTTAATGAGTTAAGTTATGTCTTTTACATCATTTCAAAGTTACCTTCATACTATCCTGCAAGAAAATTAGCACCAAATATTATTCAGCACAGATTGCCGAGTATCTCTTATTCAAAAGTATAAATCATGAGATTATATACATGTACATGTACATTCACAAATAAATCTAAGAAACTACACGTTATTCGTACAAGTAAATATACAAAATTGCATATGATACTTTTGCAATCCATAGATTATACAAGGGATGAAAACTAATTACTTAACTAAAATACATATATGCCGATGTATTCAATAATAAACAATAACAAAATATTTCTTATTGTATGTACAAAGTATGGCAGGTCAAGGGGGCTATTCAGAAATATAACGACCCTGGTAATTGTTCGTAAAGAGTTCGAGTGTATGCGGGGGTCAAAATATTTTCTTATCAAAGAGCTGGCAGCAAAGGAAGAAAAAATGGGGGCTGCCCGTTACTGTCTTCTAAATGAGGTGTCGATGCAGCAAACTCGCGTAAAGGGAGCAATGGGATTCCTCCGGGATTCTGGATCCCCGGAATTCCGTAGTAGCTCGCTGCGGTCCATTTCCGCCGTGGAACTTTTTAACGATCTCTTACAATAAGAAAAAGATTCTTCCCTGCGTGCTCCTTGATCGGCCTTGTCGTGGATTATGCGTACCATTATATTGATTACGGCTTATATATTTCTGTATTATGGCAACAAAATGTTCAGAATTTACTTAACATTAATAACTATATTATTGTCAACAGTGCTATATTTTTTATGTGCATTATATATTTGTAATACTTTCATATGGTGACACGAATATTGAATATTCGGAATAAAATGGTGTCATTTTGTAAAAAAGATGTTCAGACAATAATTTAACTTTACCGTCCCCGAACACGTACTGAAGTTACTGACAAACATTTCATAATTTCCTCGCTAAAGGTTACGTGAAGGTCAACATATTGTACCTCGTTGAATTCGTTTTTTTACAAGCTATAAGACTGTTGTACTAAAAATATGCAGTCCCATAAAAAAAATACGATGACCTTGAAATCTCGAAAAAAATGACCTTGAGAACAAAATTCGGCCCATCACCGTATTGGCCCCGTCGAACAGAATATTTTCTCCCCCTGACATTTTTTTCTATCGTACAAAATAAGCGATGTATTTAAGGTGGTCAAGTTAGGTTAAATACCCTATAGTAATATATCAACAATTGACGCAACCAATTCTCATTACTCCAATTTTAAAACCGTCAAAAGGTGAACTACAAGTCACATTAATTAAATTCACGTAGAATTTTGCATAACATGGCAGGACAGTGTATCCCAAACGAAAGTTGAATTTATTTTCACCAAAACGGATACCAGGAAACAGCAAAATATTTACACAATCTGTTATTCCAATCGATTACATCCGACATATCGAACATAAATTACCCGCGGTTATTTTACATTTCAATCAAATGAAAGAGTACGCTTCAAGTTACTTCCGCCCGTACCTGTGTGACAACCCATTGTCAGTAACATTAAACTGTTTCGTTCCCAACGACCGACCACCAATTACCTCGCAACGGTTACAGTATTACAAGCGCGCGATTTGATACATCGTTCACGTCGAAATAACGACCAATAAGCGTTATTGGAACGCGACACCTATTACCTTTATTAATTGGAACCCGTAGAATTAGATACCACGCAATTTCGTTAACCCTAACTGCTAACTGGACCAACTTCCGCCGGCTAGCTGAACTAAACTCACCTGGGGTAGAGTGTGTGGTTACCTGTTGTAACATACAGTCTCTAAGTATCATGTTCCGGCCTGATGGAAATCGGGAACCGTCCTGCGCGCCGGCGTTTCAATAAACAGTGAATTATTACCCACTCCGACATTTGCATAATGTGTTTGTGTAGTGTAACGTCATTACGGCATGATCGATGAACTTAGCCCTAGGGTGAGAGCATCGATTAGGACAACGTGCCGACATTTTTGCGCTTTCTGATCATTTTCTACGTTGTATCAACGCGTGATAGAATTTGGAATGATCGTGCACCAATGGGAAATGAGCAATAAGGATACTTTGCTTAACGTTAGTCGATTAATTGGGGAATTTGTTATAATTCGATTGGAACGTTATGGCGAACATTTAATGGCTGTTACGCTAACTATAATCGATCGTCGTATTAATTAAACCGTAAAACCAAATGGCTTAAAGCTGGTATTAAGATTATTATTGGGGCGTTGCGTTGTATCGATTACATGTATGATTGATATTGTTATTTAAGTATCGTGTTCGAATCCCGAAATTGCTGCTCGAAATCTGTAACTGTGTGAACGCGTTATTATACAGCTATACAGTGAGGTAGTGCATGGACAGTTAAATTGTTCATTGTTAAATTGTTATGGTTTCGTTTTTCTAGTAGTTTTATTGTGGTATTTGAGGTTGTGGAATTATTACATGGAAATTACAGAACAGAAAACGAGTCAGCCAGACAATTTACTTAAAATAGAAGTTGCGATACGGGGTTTAACAACGTGATTTATAAATAAGAGTACTGCGACAACAAATCGCCTGTCATCAAATTTGTTGATTCCTATGAACAGTTTAGGTAAATGTAATTGTAAGTAACTTATTCGTCACTTGTCAAATTATTGTATTCTTCTTAGCGGGTCAAATATTAAAAGTCGTTTTATATATTATACGGAGAAAGAAATTATGGCAAAATAAACATTATACATATATTGCACAACTTATATTCGAAAGGAAGTTGAAAAAAGAAGATTATTATACATGTGTATGTATGTAAGTATGTATATACAGTCGACTCGGAAAGTAAGTTAACGCTCTTACCAACAAATAATAATAATTATATTATTATTAATATAATTAATAATTATATTATATTATATAATAATTAATTATATAATAATAATAATTATAATGTATGTTTATATGTTTTTATGTATTCTTTATAGTGTGAGTACATAACACAAAAATTTACATATATCATTTTCATCTGCACAAAAATGCCAACGCTAACTCAAGTAATTGTAACTGAGTAATTGAGGCGACCGTATACTGATTTATCAATGAATTCATGGCTGTCTATATACATATGCATTATGCATGTACTATCTTGCGCCAGATAATAATTAATCGAGAAAAGGGTATATTACAAAACATAGGGATCGAAGTCCTTCATTTCTCCCAATCAATTTACTTATTTATTTCATCACCGTCATCAGTTGAAGCAGCGCATGCCATAATAGTTCAGGTGACATTTTCTGCAAATATAATTTTATTGCATACGTGGATATACTTGAGAATTCTTCAAAAGAAATTCATTTCCCCGTTCTAACAGTAGAGTTATTAAAGTTTGAAAATATCATACTATGCAAGGAGGTTCAAAAGTGCCACCTGGTTTCAATTGCACATTAATTTTGTTTGCGTATACAGCTTTAATTGGTCATTAAA
The DNA here is from genome assembly GCA_907165295.1 of Nomada fabriciana. NCBI lineage: Eukaryota > Metazoa > Arthropoda > Insecta > Hymenoptera > Apidae > Nomada > Nomada fabriciana. The sequence continues at coordinate 15,731,458 of OU015689.1, forward strand.
AAAGACAAGTTGGATTGCTTCAAGGTAATTATCGTTGAAACAAATCAAACAATATTCGGCACAAGCTTCGTGAAAATATCGAGAGACTTCGATCAATTGTCCCAGTTCGTACTTGTACTTCTATTCAGAAAAGTGTGGCGCAACTAAGAAAACTACATTAATTTCAACGACGTTGAACAATTTGGCTTGCTGGAAAATTTTGAAGGACAATAGCAGTTGTACGTGCCACTTCGGATAAAATTTCCTTAACACCGCGCATAGTTACGAGCCGGTGCAAACTTCCGGCAAGTTGTTAGTCCTCGAGGGGGGTGGAGGGCTCTTAACATTGTCCAGTAGTTGGGGAATGGACCAACTATGTTGTGGCAACTATGTACGATACCAATCGTTTCTGGTTTGTAACAACCCCCTCGAGTAGATCGTTTCGACCACTTTATCATATTATTATCAATAATAGGACATCGTTACCATTCTTGCTACTTTGACCTGAAGAACACACTTACACATCTATGTGGTTCTGCGGACTAACGTGGTTCTATACTCATCTCTTTATTGCATTATCCCTTTATTGTATTGTCGTTTTATTATATTTCAATATTTTTAGTGGTAATGGTGATTGTAAAATTGTTTGGAATAAAATTTATTATTGGTTACAGTTCATACTTCATCCGTACTTCATTTTACGTTTCGGAAAACATACTATTGCATTAATTATTGAAATGTTAAGAATACCTGCTAATGTTTTCGCACTGGGTTTCACACAGCACACATTATGTTAATAAACATTGCGGATGTTTCCTCAAGACAAGTTTGGAGGAAGCGGGGATGAGGGTTTGTATATACATAAACACGGACGTATATTATAATGTACATGTACAGTCTACAGGTAGTATAGAAACTATCGTACTTTGTACGTAACAGAAAGGGCAATATTGAAGCAGGTGTACTTTATTGTTAGTACAGTTTCAAAAGTCGTGAACCGGAAGGAAATGATTTAGCATGTTGCAGATTGAGCAGTCAAATGTTTCCCAGAGTTCCAATAAGGGAACGAGACAATTGTAAATAGCATACGTTAAATTGTTTATTATCACATATGACAATTATTGACGCACTCGGTATTAAATTAATAAAGACGATGGAAGCAGAATAAATATCTATAGGTACATAATATGTGCATGGATATGTTGTATACATATATTTACTACTTTAACGTTATTATTGATTTTATAAATGCGTAGCTTATTACAGCTTTTATGTCTTCTTTTCTTATTAGAGAATGCTGGAACTTCAACATTGTTCTAATATTATTAAATTTGCGTTTAATTTATGTAACTTTAACTTTACGCGTTAACTTTATTTAACGAGAATGCCATAAGATTTATCACAAATGATATTCTAGTATTCAATGATGCATCTGATTGCCAATAAAAATGTTATTATCTGTTATACCTGTTCAATTTAAAGATTATAAATGACATGTTCATTTTGTTTGTGCGTTTGGTTGAATTCTGAGTGCTTTCGTTGAATTTCATATTTTTCATATGCAGCTGTTCGCAATACGATAAGGTATTATTCATATTCCAGGCTGTGTATTCATATACGTGTTGATATTGGGAAAGTTAATTAATTTTCGAACCGGAGTACAGCATACAAACACACCACTACCTATATATCAAACTAGATTATAAATAACTAACGTTTGCTTTGCAATTATTCGAAGTAATTTAAACGTAAACGATAAAATAGAGTAGTTAGACAATTAATATGAATTATTCATACTGTTCTTTGATTATACGTTACGTATTCACAAGCGAATAATGTGAATATAGTATTCATATATAAAATATAATATTTAATACATATACAATGTACAATATACAATTTAAATACTTCACAGAATGCAGCATACCTTTTTTATTCCCCAAAACATAAGAACTCGCGTGATTTCGTTTGCAAACAATATTGCTTGTTGGAATACCTATCCACCGATCGTTTGAAGAATATTGGAACGCGGTATTTGGATATTCTTCGTGAAACTCGTGTTTGTACTGTTTCCAACGAGTTAGTTCGCTAATCGATTTTGTATTTGACAGGTTTCGTTCATCGAACTGGGAACGTTTGCCGATTGTTTCTCGAGCGTGCAGTCGGGCTTCAACCAACGCACTCACGATATTTGGAAAATGCATTGTCCGAAAGCGATGCCCTATCCTACAAAAAAGGGTTGTCGAGAAAAAAATCCAGAGAAGTCGCAATGACTAACGAGTAAGATAATCTGTTCAGACAAGAGCGTTGATAAGTTATTAATTTTCTCGTGAAACTATGAGAAAACAATTTATACAGTTGCAGAAATATTAGATTGTTTGTGAATGTACATATTGGCTAATAAAAACTTAGCAACACTTTTTTAGCAAAGTTTATTTATTAACGGATTGCGTCTATGTTTATGTAATGAATATATTATCTAGTTTTTCAGTACTAAAATTACATCCGGACTATGCAATCTATTTTGGGTTAATTAACATCGTGATTTAGTGTTGAAAATCAGGTAATGAGAACATTTATGAAATTCTTGATAAATGTACACACTACTGTGGAATAACTTTATTAGACCAATGTGTATAGTCAATTACACGAGTTTTCAAATACCCTATAAATTCCAAATGTTCAGAAGAATGTTAACCATTTTGCAAACAACAAATGCAAGAAAATTCACGATGACTGAAAATGTTTCCCAGTTTAACTAATAAATAATTTATTGTAAAAGGTATTTATTGTGAATTTCGTAAAATTACAAGAACTTTCTACGTTTATATCGGGTAATACATTGTGAGCATCGCGATGAATCGTTTTAAACAATTCTTCGCTGATACAGGATCAAAGGATCGTCTTCTCCAATTGTTCGTGTTTACTTTCCGAAATCCTATAACTCTGTATATCACATTCAACGTCACTTTATCAAGTTCACGGATACCTTTCTCAGATCGTTGAATGCTGTTTGTCTTCTAACTAAAATAAAGGAAACACGGACGAAGAAGAGACTGAATCACGACCGCATTACAAGTGGCGTACGTCATGGAACCTTTTGATGTCCCGCCTCGCGAGAGAAATCCTTACGGAATTCGTGAACAGTTTCTATCGATACTTCGGAGTTACAAAGCTACGTAGCGAGTGACAATGAGACGTTGTAACGTAATGCTGAAACTTCGGAAATGGTATGATAGATTTATGCGTATTCTCGTTTTGCCCGTTAACGAATCGGTGAGTCGAAATCTTATGATCTGATAGTGATATACTACGATACTTCATATGGCTGCATGTGTTTCTATTGTGCAATATTTTTCTGCGACAAACTTGACGCGGGCATTTGCATGTCGTGGACAGCGTACCATTTCCATAATTGAGTTTAGCCCAGTGTCATTGCGAGGATCGTTAATCCGTCGTGACAAACGAGTTGAATGGGAGTTGCAAAGCTTGAAACATTTTACTCGAGCGCTTTCCACGAGATCGTCCTTTACAATTGCGTCGGTCGAGATCAGAAAGAGTGTAAGTCACTTTTAAGTAACTTTTTAGAAACGAGGAAAAAGTACTTTTTTCTGAAATTAACGACGATAATATCCTTTTCAAAATTTGTATGAAAAATGTATATCTTGCAAAATATAATAAATGAAAAGGTAATTTTTTTGTATTATATGTAGGTCGACATATTTGCATTTTAACTGTCATAATAAAGTTATAATATCAAACTGAGTAAGCTGTAAGTATTTGTATTGTTTCTGCTCCTATCTATATTCTGCACATAGTTAAATTTTCGAAAAAATTAACTTTTGTTTTTGAACTCACCGATTTATCTTTTGATATGATGGACAAATATAAGAACCACTCTAATGGCAGAACATGGTATAATAAGTTTTTCACTTTAAAAGTTTTAAAGCACTGCCTAATATGGGTATGCGTAATTAATATATTGAGAAACGGGTAATTAAAATATTCATTTAAACAGTACAGCAGTAAAATTGTACTTAGTTATTTTATTAGATAAACGATAAGCCACTGTGATTTAATTTATTCTTTTTCAAATCAGCATCGTTAATTTACAGGGTTTGAAAACGTTTGTGGAAAATCGGAGTTGTTGGATGCTATTATGGCGAAATATTACGCCCCTTGGGATTACCATTTATCATGATGTTAACTGAAGTAACATACAGTTGAAATTTAAGCCAAGGTATAGTTATTGAAATGAATGTAATTAAATGCAATTAAGTAATCAAGAATTCCACCAATTATGTATTATGACTTTCAAATAATGGCTACTTTTGCAAATTACAACGTCCGTTAAAACTGCCATTACGAATTCTACTGTGATTTTGCATATATTGATTATTATTAAATATATAAATTGTTTACTTTATTTTCAATCGGTAGCTTATTGTTTTAATGTTTCTGTATCAAAACGTTTCATAAATATGCATGCATATTTCGATTCGTTCTGAATTGAATGATTTAATTAAAATCATTGGAACGGACATGGATGTAAATGGATAATGAATACAATAGAGATGCAAATTAATTTACTGCGAAAATGAACGATTGCATTTATATAAATAATGACAGCAAATGTGTAAACAAACAGAAACAAATCAAATTTTGATACATGCAATTATACATACATATGTAACTATATGATATAATACATATGGAAATGTACAGATCTACAGGAAAGATATTTGTTTATTTATAATCCTTGTAATAATAAGTTATTCTTTATGAATAATTATATTAGAAATCCGCGCTACAACGAAACAGTACTTAAATTTCTTTATTTCTGTATTACCCGTGGGTAAATGCTATTATCAGTTCGTATACTTGGTACAGTTATTGAATTTCATATATTCACTTAAATAATATAATTGCTTTTGCACGTTTTGCACGTGTGAATTGTTTTGCACAAAAGCGATGTTTCTTAACATGTCTGCATCTTTAATTTTGAACCTGGTTCATAAATATAGAGTGTAGTAACAGAGGATGTTATCAGTAATGATACATCATAAATTAGGTTGCACTTAAAAATGCAAAGAGGATCAAAAGTACAGTTTATTCTACACCAATTTAAGATGCCTATATTCCTTATTTAGTCAATTTTCCAAAGTCGTTTTCTATAAATACGGATTCTTATATGCAAAAACATTATTCGACAATTTCGACTTTTTTTTATATTAAGAATCATCCCTATCACGGCTGTACTATTATTACTGACACGTCCTGTATATAACAATTAAGAAAGAAATCCATTTACTCAGCGAATTAAAAGCAGCAATCGACATTAAACTGTTTTAAATGAATCTCCATATATAAAAACCTTTTCTTCTTTTTCATAATTAACCGTTCTTATTAAGTTTGTACCATATTTACAGAAACGTTCTGTACATAACAATTATAATTTCTCAGTACATTAGAGGTATCACTGTCTGGCATAAATCTTTCGTAATCATCTCTGCATATGCAAAAACTTTATTCTACCATTTCTACCTAATCTGCCATAATAGATCCCCCATAACGATTCTTCAACTAATACCATACAATGCGCGAAAAAGCAAAGCATCATAATATCCAGTTTCCCAAGCAAATCAAAAGTAACACTGTCTCACATAAAACTTTTTCCCCTCGATCCACGTTAATCCCTACCCAACAATAAGACTCTTTTTGCCCCCGTACAGCCTCTGACAAATGAAGGACAAAATTCGCGACGAACAGCCAAAGAACAGACATCAGAAAGAAGAAAGAAGGAAACAGGAGGACATGCGCCTGGTGAAATCTTTCGCTAATGAGACGGTCGCAAACAAATTTTTAACGACCCGGCACACAGTGGTCCGGATTGGGGTTAAGTGTGCCATATGTCCAAAAAATGAACTTACACATATCGATATTTTTCGAATATACACTACTTCCTAAATGACCACCAGTCTCAAAAACGAAAACATTTGCATAATTTAATGCAATTTTTTGTAGAAATGACAACTTAAAGTTGGACTTTCTAAGGACAGTGTTTTTTATCGAAAAATCGCGTATTATTCTTTTGGGTATGGGGGTCACAACTCTACATGTATTTAGTTCATTCTTTTTTTGCAGTAAAGGGCATTCTTCCGTGATATAAATTCACTCCTCGATTTAATAATTACCATATAAAGTTTATTATAAAATACTGTCGAATGAAGTATTGCAATATCTTGCAAGTCCCAAAGAATCCCGCAATTTAGCAAATTGGAATATTTTCCAAACACCTTCCTCTAAATAACTATGAAAAAATCGATTCCCCCCTCGTCCCCCTAACCAGATTATGATTTTTTAAAGTTGGGCGCGTCATCGCGTCTTTCGTGGAAAAGTATAGTTGGTACTATATGCCACCTTCTGTCCGTAAGTTAATAATGCATGGACCAGATATTATTCAACATGCGTTATTGCCAATAGGCCAACTTTCGGAGGAAGCCTTTGAAGCTCGCCATAAAGACTTCAAGCAAATTAGAGTAAGAAATAGTAGAAAAAGTTCCAGAACCGATACAAACCAGGATATACTACATCGCCTCCTGCTAACATCAGATCCGTACATGAGCTCTATTAGAATAAAATCATGTACCAACAAATTTAAGGAATTAGATCCCGAAGCGCTCCAATAAATAATTAAATAATTCAAAATGATAATAATAATTATTATTATAAATAATAATAAAAAAATAACATTGATGTATCTTTTCTTAACCAATCCTTAAATTGACATTACGATATTGTCCAGTCTAAGTTTCGCGTAAATACCTTTTACGAATAAAAAGTTATAAGGCAATGGCACACTTAACCTCAATCCGGACCACTGTGCGGCACCTGGACTCAAAGGGGATGGTTCGGTCAGCCAGCCACGTCGTGGGCAGCTTCGAAGGGTGGTCTAACTATCGTGCGCACAACTTTCGCTATAAACACCCTTTATGATTTATGTTTTTGCGAGCATATGCATCGTGTTACCGCCCGTTTATACGTGTGTATATCGCGTCAGATCTCATTGACGACAAGTAGCGAACAAACAGTCGTAGACGAGGTGGAGACCTGCACTCAAGCTAATGCGGAACTCTTCGTTTTTTCTGTTTCCTTTTTTTTGGTGGAAACTCATCTTTCCTAGGCTTGCCTGATGGTAGTCGCGTTTCACACACCTTGCTCCGCCAGTCGGGTCCTCGACGAAACCGTGGACCAGCCAAATTGGATGCACGAAGGAAAATCTACACGACTGTCCTCGTGGAAGGGCGTCTACGATCGCTGATTTATTTTCGCAGCTAGATTTGACGGATTGTCAGCAAACCAGTCACTTGCAGGCCATTTTTCTTCGACTGTTTTTTTGTTATCGGGTTTGCAATTTGTGAACGTGCTGTCATGGAGGCGAAACGGATTCCGATGAATCGCGAAAAGAGTAGACGAGATTTGCTGCACGCTTCAGGAAGCAAATGCTTTGCTTGGGATTCGATGTTCGGGTTGTAAATACGGAAGGTTATGCTTGAATGGGGGTAATTCAAAATTTCCTACGTGGATCGGAGGTATAATGTTATTTTTCAGGGGCGAGGGGTTCGAGAACTGTTGCATTGATCAATAATTATAGTTTTTAGTACTTTATATATTATACAATGGAAGCACTCTCGAACCCTTCTCCCTGAAAGAGTAACATTATGCATCCAATTCACGCAATTTTAGTACTTTACTTCAGATGTTTTTACACGTATAACTTATTTGACATTTCACTGAATGTTTAATAATTATACAAAACGCTTTTATAATTCTCAGACGAATTGAACTGTTAATACATCAAGAAATCTGCACTTATTCAGGTTTGATTTAAAGGCTGCAATGATTCACTTGTAATAATAATTAAATTAAACATTTCAAGCGCGAAGGAATCGTCAGATGGTGTACTTTGCATACATAAACATATACGTACACAGCCGCTCAAAATTATGTGGACACTTCCTTAATTCTTGTAACTACCTGAAAAAAAGTTATGATATCTTTGGTAAATTTGATTATCTTGTATGTATTTTAGTTCGCGCAGTGTTAGACAGCATAATTTAATAATGATTTATTAAATATCTCACTGATAATGATAAAAAATAATTGTAACGCCTTTTCATCTACATATCCATCGCGTGCTTTTATGACCGCGTTTACCAGTTGTGGTATCCTGAGTATTAACTTCTTCATTATTTCAGTATCAATAAGGTTCCACCCACAATCAGATTCTAAGATTTCCCAGAAATGTTTTTCAGATTTGGGACATCGTAAACTACTAGGGAAAAGCCTTACAAACTGTACGCACGAAACGAAATATAACGCAGTTTTCCACCCAACGGATACAAAATTGAGTAACTAAATTGTTAATTTGGTACTATTATAATACATTAAATACATATTCATAATAGAATTTAGCAGCAAATATTGTTTAATAATAGAAATATACATTAAATATCACAAATGTCATGAACACGGTAAGTGTCCACATACTTTTGAACGGCCGTGTACGTACGTATGAGTGGTCCGAAATTGAAGTTCCGCGTTTCGAGGAAGTAAATTGGAGTACGAGCGAAAAACTTGTGGAACACCTCCCCGCTTTTTCCAAGCTTCTGCTACCGTTTCGCTTGTCGTGGGATTTCGAGCACGCCCTCGTTCGGTACGTAGCTAATTTCCCTATAGCCTGTACGACAGAGATAATATCTGCCGTCGAAAAGACCGGCGTGGCGCGTGAAATTATTTATTACCCCCGAATACGAACAGTGTTTACTCCGTGTTCGTTCTTCCAGAGACGAAGTGCCTTTGGATACCGTGGATCCCCCTCAAGGGTTGGAACTCGTGCGCCACTTGATCTTTTCAGCTTTCGGAAGCAACAAAAGCCAACCGGGCAACGCGAACGTGTAACTGTTGTTTTCGAGGGTAGGCCGGTGTTCTCTGATTCAACGTTTTCATGGTATATTGCATTAAAGGGCGAATGACCATGAAAAGGTTCCCCTGCGATCTGGAATTTTGTTTCTCGTTCGCTTTCCCGGGGTTTGCACAACATGGTTTCTGTAATTAAACTGACGAAGAGTTTTTTGCGAGTCATGGGTTATATTCTGGTAAAAAGTGATGTGCTTTGTTTAAAGCAAATTTGTTGTTAAATGGCATGTTATTGACACATTTAGCTGTTAGGGGATGGACTGAGAAAAGTAATTTGAATCTTTTATTTCATTGCTCTTTGTCGAAAACCATCGGAAATCATCGAGGATAATTGGCAAAATTATGTATTATATTTAGACGTATTTGTGTGGGTGGCAAACATACGTGCATACATAATATCTCAGTGTTTAATTATTTGCTGTTATTGCTGTTTCATAACATATGCAGTACAGTTCGTGAGGTTTATAAATATTTGTAGAAAAGCTTCATCTGCTTTTGTTTCATGGGTACAAACGATCGCACAGGTGTTTTTTATAAACTGCAAAGACAATCAATAATACACCCTGAAAATTCTCCACTCTTTTTCCAATCTTTCCTATCATACATTTTTTGACTAAATGTCGTTGGAAAAAATCATTTTGGTTATTCGTGCGAAAATCGTTATTAATGCAGTAACTAAATGTGCAGTCTAGTGAATAATTTGAAAACAGAAGATCCGATTACTTAACAGCTATTTATAATATTTAAAATAAACAAATAGGGTGAACATTTATTCTGGCCATCTCACAGTATTAAAATAGAGCTTACGAAACACACTACACACAACGCAATGCGTAAGTTGACATGTATGCTCGATTATTTGACAAATACCATATTGACAACGTAGATAGACAGTAGTGGGTGATATGGGGGTGGAGACAGGATGCAAAAGAGATATGCGCTTCCAACGTGAGTGCTGTTTCGTGTATGCACGAGTAAATCCGCAGGTGGAGGGTAAATATATTCTACGATCGTGACCGTACAATACGCACAAAGGTTATATAGTCGCTTGTTTTTCGTTATTCGTTTATTGCACGGAATCCATGCTCACTTTGCTCTGTTGGATTTATGGATATTGTTGCGAACCCGTCATGTTTCAGAAAATTTAAAAGGAACAGCGCGTTAAAACTCGCTTGAACAATTCGCTTGTTTTGATAGCAGAGTGTATTTAAAAATATTCACAAGTCACTGGAAATAAAACGCGATCAAATATCTACCATTCTAAAACTAATTGAACGTCGTGAGATATTTTAATTTATGTAACCACTTGCATATATTTCTTCCGTTTTCACTGTTTTATTTGCTTTTTAGAGAATGCGCTAGGCGACAGTGTATTAATTTACAGTATTAAATATGTAGGATGTAACTATTCAGAGAAAATAATGATTCGTCATTGGAAATTGTATTTGGTGTGAAATTATTTTTTAAATTGACTTTAATTTATGGTATAGTATTGTCATGTATGTAACATGTGTGGTTGTGTGGTGGTGGAGTTAATGTGTGTAACGTTTGTGTGTTAGTTTTGAGTATTGATTAGCCACACGTTTTATTGTTAATGATAATTAGTTAGTTTATTTATTATTCTCTTAGTAACGCTTTTAAAAAACAGCAACCCTCAGACTGTTTCTGGACGTTGATAACACAGGATGTAAAAATTTTCATTCAATTAATAAATGTTTACTTATTATTTCCTACACAGTGGCAAAAGTTGATGTATTTTAAACTTCTTAATCAGTTAATGCATACAAAAGTATGGGAGCTTACCTTTAACACGAATCAAAATATCACATTTCACCGGATCTGTTGTATCCAAGAAACGTATTTCCAGATAAAATTTCTTTTATTCAGAAATTTCCAAAATCTTTTACACGACAAGCCAATCAGAATTGTAAAATTTGTAAGAAGAATGCTGAGCTCACTTTTCACACAAAAAAATACTAATATCAACTGCAGGAGAACTGAAGAAAAGCTTCTAAATGTGACTAAAAGCTATTTCATTGCAATAAAATTATATTAAATCATCGTACATTAATTAATAATTAATTACAAAACCCTTTACAAGGAACATTCTTAAACACTCGCAAGCTACATAAATAGCCAGCGAAGTTTGATTACCCTGTTTATTTCATCGCAATACGCGACACGAACTTCAATTAACCCGCCCGTACCCCCGCTCATTGTCAATCAATAACAATTGTTTCGTGACGATGCAAAGTCGTTTGAACATCGGTGTACCGTTCGAAAATTCGATGAAGCCGCTCCCGCAAAAGGCAAGAAGGGGTCCCATAGAATCTCTTCCGCCCGTGGAAAGGGCAGAGGCCTTTTAATGGCGCTAAAATAATGGAGTATCGCCGGCTCTGTACCTGCCATAGAACCCACGAACGGACACTGTTCGACGTTCCTGGATGCTCGAGAGATGCGTTTCACCCCGGAGTGCTGTTCCGTGTATGCACGAGTAAATCCGCAGGTGGAGGGTAAACATCGCCCTCGGCGATCGCAGCTGGGAAGGTCTGCTCGGGGCCAGTCATCCCTTATTCCGCTGCCGTTTTCAAAGGTTGGCGCCCTTTTTCGCCGTCTCGTCTGTTTGCACGGCTACCAGGCCTCTTTCGTTTTCTCGTGTGTGCATTCACGTGTGCTTCATTGATACTCTATCCCCCTATCGCGCGTGGCTGTTCTGTTTCCATGGAACCTGCCGCGCGTCGTTGTCTCGGGATTATCGTTCTGTTCTGGAGCTTCGTCGGGTGGTATAATCGGGCAGTTCAGGGCAAAGACTTTCCTGTCGGGTTTGCGATTGACATTTGTCCTGCTCTTCACCGCAGTGCCCAATGGGAGATGAGATCGGTGTATTGTTTCGTAAGGAGAGTAATCGGATTACGGAAATTACGGGGAGAAAAGAAAATGGGGTGTACGAAGTTGGGTAGAGCGAGCGGGGCTTATGTTGTGATTAAAGCGTAAGCTTTTCAAGTTCACCGCATGTAATTGGCGCGGATGGTTATACATGCGTGTATGCATAATGTGACTACTGCGCGTAGATGTATTGTACGGAGCGAGAATGGTTGGAAAGTATGAATGTGTTATGGAAACATATTATTATACGATGTTGATGTGACTCCAGGGGATAAACTTTCTGAGATAATTCATTTTTGCACGCTCAGGTGTCAAGGATCTTCTAAGATTATTAATGTTCTTTATTTTGCAATATGCACAAGTGTAGTTGTCGCCGATGCCAACTGAACAACTAATCACTCAAGGTTTTCTATTTCTATCATTCATGTACGTAATTGTAAGTACATATTTGGATGAACTTTGACGATTGCTCTTAATAGGGCTGACCATTGAACAGTTGTTCTACTGTCATTTTTTTACATTTGTTAATATAGAGAATATTGAAAGATTTGTTTATCATTCTTGCAGAAGAATACTGTCACGTGACGTTAATTAATTGTCTCTTTTAGTTGACCGTATTTATTCTTCCACGCGCTTTAATTATTGCTGCAGTTATTTTTAGCACTTTTTTAAGTTACAAATGTGTCAATTTTGAGTGTATTTGGTGTTTCGTTCTTTAAGACCGTGTGAACAAAATTCCGTGTAAAACAGAATCAGGCGTACCTGTTTACCCTTACACAATTTGCTTGCAAACTTCACGTAACTAGAATACCACTGTGCTTTATTCTTACCTCTCTCGTACTAGTTCCCCATACTAAATAATCCTTAATAATTGTTCCCAAAATTACATGAAGCCTCTTTTCAAATCTATATTAACATTAACATCCTTCATAAAAAAGAATCTGTGCACATGCACAGAATAGTGATAAAACAGAATATTATCGTACAAAAGTTGTACCTTAGATCATTTCAACGAACACAGCAAATGAATACACAGGTAGAAGATAAAGGATCTTATTGACCGTGACTGTGAGTGTTTCAAACGCGCGTGGCATTTCCATGAAAGATTACCGTATGCACTATTCGACGTGTTTACCCATGGGCATCCCTTCTTGTTCCTACTGAATGTGGCGCCCTTGGAAAGGAGACGTAAAAAGGGTGGAAAGCGAAGATTCGCGGCTTCCATCGTGAGCGTTAATGCCGACGTCGTCGGGCGGGCTTTTGATGTAAACATGCGTGCCCCAAGAACCGCGAAGAGGATCTGCAGAGGAGTTTTCAACCATGGAAATGCCCGTCGAGTTCCTGTATGGAATATCAGGGATTCGATCGTCGAAGAACTGGGCACGCAATTTTGAAAGAGGGTTAGCGAGTCTTCGAGTGTGAAGGGTGTGTTCGACGAACATAATGCAGCTTTTCGGGATCCTTTGACATGAACCGACGAGACTATTCGAGGAGTGTCTGATACATGGGCAGGATTAGTGGAAAGCAGAGTACCGAAGCAATGAAATGAATTTATTTATATAAGTAGGTATATTAATTTATGCATGATCGTATTTTGTTTAAACTTTTATACCATTTATGATTTTATAATATTATGCGATTTGAAGCTGCCCGTTGACGGTTCACTAGGAATTTTGTTTGCTTGAAGGTTTAACATCGCAACGACACTAGAGTCATTAGCGACAATTTTAAATTATTATCCTTTGGTTATATTTTGTCATAGAGCTGAGTTTCTGTCCATTAAACAATTGTTCAGTAAGAGATATCGTGTGAACTTTGGCAGTAATGTTGTATTAGAAAATTATGTTACAATTATTGATGATAACCGGGAATATGTAAGATGGTACTTAATCTTTTATTGTGAGGCATACAAACACAGCTGTTTTTTTTTTGTTGGATCTTAACAGTCTTGAGATTTATTATCATAATTTAATATCAGTAATAGCGATATTATATTATAATCGTATATTATAATCGATATTATAATCGTAATACTTGGTGTATTTCATTTTTTATTATGTTGGTGTATACAATTTCTTAAATTGCATATTTTCTGCAAATTTTAATAAACAGTAACACCAGCTATCTATTCGTTTTTCCGTATGCAAACCTTTTGTTTTGCAACGAATTTATATAATCTGGTTGTACACGCAAGATAAGATATCAATTATTACAATTTTAAAGTATAACAATACCCATTTTTATAAAATGCAAAATTAATTGAATTTTTGTAGATTCTGTCCATGCAAATTAATTATTATTATTTAAATAATATACTTTTCAGTTTGATAATAGATTTTTGAATACTTCAATGCTATGCTCGAAATACTTTGTCTAGGAAAGTAAACGATGAAAGGGCCTTGTAATTGGAAAGCTTGGTACCATTTATATACCCCTCGAGTAAATAGAACCGATATTGAGGACTATAGATACATATTGTGGGGAAAGAACATTGAAGGGTGTGTAATAACAATGTGTCTAAACCAGAAGGGAAAACAACACGTGCGTTGTAATCTCTATTATCCGACGAGACATTGACAATTTTCTATTGAAACGCTTTCAGATACAAAAATTTAATAAATGAAAGATACAGTGTCAAACGTTTGCTGCTTTTTTCACATTTCGAATGTATTTTGTGCGTTGTAAAAACAGCGAGGTCTTACTTCTATTAGAATTAGAATATAATACACGTTATGAAGTAAGCCGATTTTTATTTTCATAGTTCATGTTGGAAACGATATCCAAGGAGATGAAGGGGTAAGTTAGTAATTCGATTTAGAAAAACAATATTTAATATCAAATATGATAATAATATATTCCTCTAATGTACTGTGTAACATAAATAATAGAGATATCTTTTACATCATCTATTACAAGCAAAGATACATGAAATGAAGAATAAGCTACTTTATGTTATTTTACCATCAAGTTTTTAGTTAATAGAGCTAATAAATTTATTTCTTTTGTCTATATGTTCGTTTAGATAATTCGAACGCATCGTACAAGTACAAAATGCTTAATCGAAACAAAATTTCAGACAGACCTTTCGAAACACTATAGATTGCATATATTTTTTACATGCAAAATCGCTGTCAAATATACAATACTTAATCAAATGTGATTATTAATTGTCACGCTAAGAAAGATATGCAACACAAAGTAAACGATTGCAAATTTAACTAGATTAAACATTTCTCCCTTTACATTTCAATGGACTCGGTGAATTCACGTACGATTACACAATTTCAGGAAGATGTCAGATTTCGGAAGCTGGTACCGAGTTAGTTTCACTTTTGTTGACGTTTACTGTCACGTACATCGTTTTAGCTCCTATCGAGTGTCAACGACCAATATTTGATGGGTTCTGCGAACCGAAACCCGTCCATCCCTGGTTGCACAATATGATCCCTTCACTCCATTAATTTCCAGAACACACATAACATCCTTCGTCCCTTCTATGTTACTCTCTTGTGTACCGAGACTACTATATTTTAAAGCTGAGCAGATTCCGAAGTTCGTATATACAGTGTGCACAATCGGTCACGGAAATACATTTGGACACAAATTCGATAAAAAGCAAAATAATAGTTGAGACTCCTTGTTGCAGCCGAGAGTACAAGTTTTTAAATTTGTCGTGGCTGAGTGGAGGTAACAGAAGTAAGTGAAGAAGAGTAAAGTTTGAGCTTGTTAATAAAGATTGGACGTTATTATAACACTTGAGGAATAAGAACATTCGAGGATGAAAAGTGGTATTTGTCAATTATTTATACATAATAAGAAAAAGAAATGCTTGCTTTTTATTTTATATTTATGTTATTAATTGTTATAATTTACGTTTATACTCATGTTATTTATTTTTCACATGGTAAACATGACTGAGCAGAATAACAAAATGATGTTGTGACATTTTGCAATACAATTTCTAATTAAAGATTAAACTATGGATTACGATTTAGCCCTTTTAATGTAAAAATGAATCTGTGCAATTCATTTTTACGTACAAAGGGAATTCTGTCAAATGTTAAGCTTTTAAAAAGATGTTAACTTCGATTTGTTGATATCTTTTAATACTATTATTTTAAATTAATTTAGTTATATTAATAAATACAAATTATGTTAACAATTATTGTAATAATATTGCACATACCGTTCATTCCGTATATTAATAATATAAACGATTCAGTCCAATCTTTAAAATAAAAAGCCATACTTTCTATTAATATAAGTTCACCTACTACATACATATTTTGGAGTTTTAGTTTTCCCGTTCGAAAAAAATTATACATGTAAGCATAAATATTCGTTTATATTTGTTGCACAGATGCAAATAATGTATCACCATTGTAATCAGAATTAAATTTTTATCAGCAGAAGCAATATTTATAGAACACATATTTGTAATGATAGAAAACAGAATTACTTCTTTCACATCGTCAACAAAGTTTCTCAGTTTAAATCGCGGACTGGAAATGTGAAAAGCAGATCACTGCTACCATAATGCTGTATTCATTTCCCAAGCTTAAGGAAATGGTCATATTGCCTTCTGCAAGATCTTTCAAGAGTATGAATTGCATGTGTACCTTACCGGGTTATAAAACCGTATTACATGAACCAACAAGAATATGAAATTAATGTCGTTCCTATTAAAATTGAGAAGTATAATTGCATGCCTCAGAAGAGATTACTCAAGGCAAATAAAAATTATTTATAAAAATGGATACATAAATGTTATTGGAAGTCCTCGATTTACGTAGTAATTTCTCACGTGACACAATAGTTTCATTGTTCTTCTTTTTGTACGAATGCCAATGAGATGAATATGTTCAAATATTTTTAAAAGGTCGAGAGATTTTAGCGTATGGCGTATACTATTATCAAATAAATCAAGAAATGCTTTACTTATAAATTCATTTTTAAATGTATTATTTAACATTATTAATGTAACGAAACGTATAGCAAATATGTGTAATAATGTTACATAAAAGATATACTCATACCTGAAAGTATTATTTACTCTTATTTTAATCATAATATTTAAATCATGTATTGCACACTTTACAATGGGGAATAGTGAAAATAATTACAAACACATTGTGAATTGTTTTCATTAGAAATATAACTCAATCAAAAACTTCGACACAGGTTTAATAATGTTCAATTCCTCAATGTTTCATAATACTGACACTATAAGCAATTGCATGCAATCCCTAAAATCAGAAATCATAATTTCCTGTCCATATAATTAGTTACATTCAAAACTACCTAACGACGCAGCATTAATATTCTTGTCAGGCAGTTACGTTCACTTTTCATCATAATAAATATCGTTTGGCTAACTTGATTCCTTTGAGGAAAGGAAATCCTAGGTGAGTGTTATCACCGGAATAACTCCCGTTCTCTCTGCAGAGTACTCTTTTGATCCCTCTTTCCCTTGTCCTTTGTAATTTTATTTCCCTTAAAACGTTCGACAGGTATAAAGGGGGAACGTTCCTACCGGTACATATAAATCTGCTCGCCTGTTACGATTGTTACTGTTTTATCTTCATCATTTTCCCTCTGCGCCTTCGTTTCCTTCCTGGTTGGCTCTGTAAAACGTCCCCTTTACCTTGCTGCTTGTTAGCCGTATACACTGTACACTTTGCCGTCCCGAGATTCTGAGGCGCCACACTTTTATTTCGACGAGCGTGGGATACTTTTAAGCGACGAGAATTCAAGGTGCGTTTTCATTTATATTCGAGCGCTCCCTTATTATTTGATTTTGGACTTCCTGAATTAAATGAGATCTTCGTGGGAATATCGGCAGAGCTTCGAAGCGATGTCGATTCGAAATAATATAGAACTCTGTTCGCGGATAGTTTCTAGGCGTATAATTAGCTTGGTAGCTTTGACTTTGAAATGTATAATAAATTTCTGGTACGTTCAGAGACTTCGAGAACTGCAACTTTGCTTTTTGTTACTTTTAGCGCGTGGAATACCAATGTATTTTTTTTGTACAAGAAATGAAAGTTCCAAGATGTACAATTTTAGATTTCAATGTTTAACGATGAATAAATTGTCGTACACTGACGATTTCACAGGATAACTAATAAAGTCTTCGGACATAAGTTATTTAGGGTTTAAAATTGAGATGTGGAAGTATAAGCTCGTACGTGATGGTTATATGCAGGTACAGGAAATCTGTTTATAAAATTTTGTAATTAGTAAATACTGGGTACTTAAAAGGATATGATGCATTCGTAATATGCCCCCTCCATTTGTTTGGCTGACATAATTTCGATACGTCCTGGATAATGACGATTAAACACAAATTAAGGGATATACAGAAATAAGAGTACATAAAGCATAGCTGAATAATTTACTAATTGCAAGTTGGATATGGTATTTGAGACACCAATAAACTGGTATTATTATTGAAGTAACATGAAAATAAAAAGTCAGACTAACACTATTAAATTATTTTGTACTTAATGTGAAACATAATTTATATGAATATAAATAAATATATTTTTTTGTCATACTGTATGCTGTGCGAATTAATCTATAGAGTAGAGCAAATATATTTTTCTGTGTCAATTTTTTCCATCCATGATCAGTATAATACAACTCACCGCCCGATTTATGAGATCAGAAATACATAATGTGAGCGATGTCTGCTAATACAAAAAGTTCAGTAAGAAGTATCTCCCAAATGTTTAAAAAATATTGAATTCCTAAATAATACTTTCCTCTTAAACATATCAAATCTAGCATTACGATCAGTAAGAAAAATCAAACTAGTAATAACTAAATTCAGTTGATCTGAAAAAAAGGACGACGATTCATATTTATTAATATTCTACAGTGAGCACTTCGATACTACTTTCCTCGTGTATTAAAATTTAATTTCTTTCATTTAATTATAATACATTCGTTTAAAAATAAATCAGTAATTATTCGCCGCTTATATTACTTCCATTGATACTGTTCGACAGTAAAACAAGACTCGCAGAAATAGAAGCCCACTTATTCCATTAATTGCATTATTCTTCTGCCCCATTGCACCGAGACCACGTCTTGGAATCTGATAAAGCATCGTACCAAGAACTTTGTTAATCTTCATTGCCCTCGACCGTTGAATTGTTACGAGAACGAAGTAATTGATCAGGCTATAATTGATCTTCGACCGAACTCGATTCAAAGTAAAAACCACGGCCGGTGTTCCTGTTCGCCGAACCGTGCCAACTTCGCATGATTAACTCGTGCGTGGCTGGGTAGCACGAACTTTAGCACGGTGACTCTAAGACCCACTGCAACAAGTTTCCATTTGCTTTAATCATCTTACCCCGGCACGTTCACTCGGTAATGCTCTGCAAACTTTCCTCCGTGCATTTCGGTCGGTTATATTAAAGACGACGATTATTTCACCACAGGGGAAACTCTTTGGTTATTAACTCGAACGGGTTCGGTCGAGGGTATTCTTCTGCTGAAAAATTGCGGACACCTTTTTTGCTCGCCAAAATGGCAATAATACGGTTCGAGCAGCTTCGTGTATCCATCGTGCAATATTTATCGCTATAGGTATATTACGCAGCGCACTGTTATATTTTTTAAGGGGTCATGAGTATGGGGACACGTTATTGAAACTTTATGCAGATTGATATTTTATGTAAAATAGAGAAAAGCGTGGACAGAATCACTGTACAAGCAGTGTGCTTAACCCTTGTATGGAAAATTTCTGGTTATATTACTATATGTTATATTTATACTTTAAGAATACTCCTTTGTTAACATTTGTACTGGATAAAATAAATAAATTACTTTGGGACTGTGTGTGGGGAATTGTATAACTGTACTTTTTATTTTAAGTTCGTTTTCCATGAATATGTAAAATTGGATCATTTAATCCTTATAATGTCTTCATTGTTGTATCTACATTTGCAAATTTTATTGCAAGATTTGAAATGTGTACTGGGGCGAATCAAAAGTTTGTGCTGTTAAAATGGTAATGTCTACTGGAACCCAAGGGAATTGATTATCTTTTCTTGCTTTTTCATAATTTAATAAGCAAGAAAAACAGTTTCGAAACCATAGAAGAGCAAAAACTAGTTCGATGAATCCATTCGTATTCAACGAGGTACAGGTAATATGGAGTCACGGAGGAGGAGGCAAAGTTTCAGAGTATGATTATAATAAAAAAAAACACCTGAAACAGCAAACTTTAAATTGTATTCCATAAATAAAATTCAGTCGAAGACGATCAGTTATTTGAATAACAATGCTTCCCTAATAATATTGAATAACAAGTATGGAGAACTTATATTTCTGTACTATATAACTGGTTTTACTATCAAAAATTAAAGAAACAAATAAACAAGCTTTTCGTTAATTAATAAATCCGTTAAGTATACTTAAAATGTTGTATAATTAAGCTCTGAAACATAATATGATTCCCATTTTCATTTCCTAAGCTATATATTAATATAAAATAAAATATTCCAGAAATCCGTGAATCCCAAGTGATTTATGTTTCGCGATATTCTTAAAACATAAAATATTACTAATACACCTGAATACAAATCTTTAAAAAAGTGAAGGGGATATATTTTCAACGGTACATGTTATCTAATTACTAATTACTTTTTAATACAAAATAAATCACTTTCACGCAATTCAGTAAATATTCATCGTTACATGACGAGAATAGATCAATATTACTCAAACTATGAGAAAGCCACGACTTCATAGATACGAAAGTGGCAAGAATTATTTAAAATATATACACTATGTAGTGGTAAGTAATATTATCTTTTTAATAACATAAATAGGCTATTTTTAACTGGTTTGATTTTTACTTTATTGTCAATAAGTTTACATAACTTATTTACTGAATATAGCACCGACACAATTATTTATTTCAATAGTTACTCGATTAAAAACATTCACAATATCGCCAAATTACTATTATTACTTCAGAGTTCCGTTTTCATGAAAGCAATTTCTCTGTGGCGATGATAGCAAACGTCACAATTAATGCGTAATCGGAGCCAATTCATGGGGTTTTCGTGCAACAGTTTCGTTTGAATTCATCCCCATCGTCATCGATGGTTGCACGGCCGTGAGTCGTGTCATTAATCAACGCTGCTCGAAATTGCACCCGAAGCAAATGGTAATTGAAGGGTAATTTCAGCTTTCCGTATAAATCACAGTCACAATAATCTACGGTAATTACTTTCAATCGCCGGTGGTTTCGTAGCTTCGTGTACTGCTCAGTTGGACGTTTTACTGTCGCACGAGATACATACGTACCTACATACGTTTAACTTCTGACTGTATATATTTACACATATTTATACTGCAAAGTTTCTGTTCTGAAAGGATGAAACATTGTCAAATATCAATTATACATTTACCTTTCTACCCACTAAATAATATAGTTACGTAGTATAATAATTTGCAGTGTATGAATTGAATTGAAGAATTTCTAAATATTTTGTATTAATTCTTATAAGGATAAGTGTATTAATTTAATAGAATATCAAGGGAAGAATATTCATTCCGCGTTTATCATTGCACCATTCGAATTATTACATACGGAAGAAGGAATACGTTATTTTTAAAATTATGTTTGAGAGATTTGATAAACTTTCCAGATGTTAAATCAACATTTCTAAATACACTGCATATTTTTTAATGAAGTTCGGTTTTTGTAAAAAAAGTATATCATGGTTTATTTAAAAATCCTATCCAAAGCCTGGATTTCAAATGTTTTATCGATTTTCGTAAACACGAATGTAACAACTGTTCCTATACATATAAAATAACATGTGCGAATTTAGTAATGCAGTTTTTCTGGCTACAATTTGTTATAAATAAATATCAAGAATTATATAGTTTAAAACTTCCAAATATTACAACTTTTAAACATCTATTGAAAATTAAACATTCAAGAAATTGAGAGTAGAATAATTAAGTGATAAGGATTCTAATTTGGAATTTTTAAATGTTATAATAATTTCATAGAAATAAAACTGGAAGGGGCCATAGTGCTCTGAGAAATCAGGCAACGAAAATGACAAACATTTGTATACGATGGCAGCTAATAATAATTAGCACATTCGCAACCAGCGTTGCCATACACTGGATCAAACAAGCTTCCGTACATTCGACTGAAACTTTTTTAATGAGTGGAGAAAAATAATCATTACAAACACTAACAAACTAATTTGTTTTATCAATTTTACAAATCATAATTGATTACAAAAAAACATTTTTAAATATCTTTTAACATTATAATAACTTTGTTGGAAATTTCAGCCAGGTGTATGCGAATATTTCTGATCTACTATATGTATATGTATGACACACCGTTTTTACATATTTGGAGAATAAAACTTCACACATGTGTGAGCGCGAAAAAAATCGAAATTACAGACGCATGAGCAAGTCATCGTGCTCTAAAAATCTGCAACATATTCTGCAAAAGTACAACACAGAAAGCCTAGTCTGTGGTGAAAGTCTTTCTTCAATCCATCATACTAGCGTGTGAGTTAATACTACATACACCACAGGCTGAATATTTAAATCATTTTCTTGGGCTTACAAATATCGAATCTCTTGACAACTCCTCACGATTTCTCATAAATTAAAAACTAATCATTAATATTGCAAGGACTAGCAAAGATCGACTTCATTTAGCTATATCTAAACTTTTAAAATTTCTTTCCATCTTGCAATAACTAATAATTCTAAACTTTTGACTGATGATGTATACAGGCTGCCCTAGGTATTTCTGTCTAAACTTCGCCGCTGTGTTCTTTTTAACCAAAATATGAATTATAAAGAGTATGATTAAACTATTCCTCTGATCGTACATTCGAAGGGTGGGCAGTCACCTGCCGTTACACCTTTAGACTTGTACTTATGGAGCACGCTAGAAGAAAAAATTTATAACACAGAACTACCTATGCGTCTATTCACTTTTCTATTTGCCATTTCTTTAGTCCCACTTCAAATATCTTATGGCAAATGGATTATGGCGTCCCAAGCAAATGCGCTTGGATTAAGTTTTTTAAGTGGAAATTACACATAGCAAAAAAGAAAAAGATATATACCACAAAGGTTACGGGAAGAATTAGTCTTCCTGTAAAAAGTAAGTTTTCAAGTAATACTCAGTTTTGCCCCATTTTTTACGAATATCGATCACTGTGTGGCGCACAGTGGTGCCATTTCTGAAAAAGCTGGCCAAAATTCGTAATTTCACACGATTTTCATAAAAATGGATATTCCTGTGTTTTTGGGGTTGTTAGTCGTCTCTAATGTTAGACACATCATTATTATTATTAATTATTATTTATTTACTTATTTATTATTATTGTATTAATGTTTACGGTAGATTTTTTTTGTCTCATATTCAATTTTCCATATTCAAACCTTTGCACGAGATATCGCCACTATGCTCTGGAGGGACAGACTGCAAATACCTCTTCTCGATACTTTAAATTTGAATATCTTAAAATTGCGCAAAAAGGCGCAAAGTTTCTCAACTGGACATCATAGTTGACATGCAACTTTATATCAAGGAAATTGTCCCAGCGTGAATTTCGGTGAACAACATGTTTATTTTCCTTCCGGTTTGTTACGCGGCAAATCCGCGGAACCGACACCTCAAACAAATTGCCTACCTAATAAAAAGACGGCCAGCAATCTGTACGAAAATGAACCTCCAAAAGTGCAGATGGCTAGGGCGTTTATGACACGCAAGTAATAGAGCTGTTTTTGAGGAAGTCGTTTTATTTTGTAATCCGTCAAGGTAGACGAAATTAAACATACACGGCCTCAACAGTTAATTGCATGTATCATAAACGTGAGTTTCCAAAAGGGTCTCGCAGCTGTGCCCCAGCAGGCCCAACCAGGTCAAGCTCTGGGACCCTGGCGGAAATTTCCGTGCTTTGGCGATTTGTTTGGCACGGTCAATGTCGCACCGCCTCCTTTGGAAAAACCCGCGATTCGGGCCCAAAGGAAAGGTGTGTCTACGTTTTAGACACACCGATTGGCAATCATACATTTTTACTGGACCCAATCAGTACGCTCGAAAGACCCTTCCGAGTCGACGTTGTAGGATACACTCGACGAGGAAGGCAGTCTAAGACAGGATCGTATCCATAGCACTACGAAGAGAAGAGACGTCAATCTTCTTCTTCGCTCAGTCGTCTTAACTCAGAAGCAGAAGAAAACCGTTTTTCTCTCTGACTTCAAAAAACATCCATTCACTAGATAGTAACTTAAACACATCATTCTGATCCTTATACTTATACTTGTTCAACACTACACACTATTTGCTATTAAAGAGTTTATTTGTTACCAAAACGAATATTCATTCAATATACCACCCCTATCTCCCTAAACGGTCGTAGGGTCATACGCGAGTACCGGTGTCGATACGAATTCGGAACGGAGATTTACGACCTCCGTATACTAATTAATCAGTAGCATCGGAACCGCGTATTACGTCAAAACAGGTTTATTAAGTTATGGCTAAGATTTATGATATATTAAGAACGGAATTACAAAGATAAATTCAAAGATATGCTACGTTATTTCCGTGGAAAACTTATATTTATAACACCTACTTTACTGGTAAAATGTTTCATACAGGTATATCAATTTTGTTAAGATAAACTTTCCCTGGCGCATTAAGCAAGCCCCAAATTTCAAGATACGAAGGAGCATGAAATTTCGACAACTTTGACGGCTTATATCTCAGTACCCAATCAATATATTTAAACAATTCAAGGGGCACTTGATGCATTGATATATAAACAACAAATATGCTATACTAAAAAAAGCTGCTATACACTTCAAAAATTGAATTTTGGCCAGCTTTTCGAGAAACGGCACCACTGTGCGGCGTCGCGACGCTTGCACAGTTTGCAACATCGAGTCTATATCCGTTGTACGCTCCTGAAATGCATGTCTGTGATGTATGGCCAGACCGTATCAATATTACGAGCGTGTTACGAGTTATACCAATTCTGTTGCGTCGAGTATGCAACGGACACTGTACATTGCACATCGCAATGGTTAGCCTGTTGCGATAATCTCTGCTCCAAGTCATGAGTACGTAGATACATGTACGTATGTACGTACATACGTGTGTATGCATACACGCACACAGACCGGAATACGAATTTGTTGCCGGTTTTCCTTCGTCATTCACCGTCGAAAATGAATGGTGGTGCTGTCAAAAATTAAATCCCTGCTATTGGGGTTGCGATGATACCGAGGGTATGTAAGATTTATCTTTCGCCACGCTAGGTGCTGCTCATTGAATTTATATTAGGGTGGAAATCGAGCTTGAACGATGTTGCTTCAATTATTTGCACGTTTGTGCGATTTCGTTAATCTATTTATTTTTTCGTAGATCTGTTTGGATCGTTTTTAGATTGAAACTGTTGGGGCAAGATGACATGCCATTGTGGTAATTAAAATGAGTGCTGCTGTAATGTATTGTGCGTCGGTACTTGTGAAGAGTACTGGTGAATATATTGGTGGTGAATACACATAACATAAAGGTAAAGTAAAATTTTATAACACATATACAAGGAAAACATATGTTTTGTAAAAAGTTAAAAATTGTAATCTGGGGGTGCAATCAAGTTACCTATGAATTATACAATAACTCATTTTTATTGAAATATACAATACAATAATCTATGTATTGCATATTGATTTTGCAGAAATTACAAAAGAAACATTCCCAGAAAGACAATACCTCTAAAAATTAGTAAAGAACAAATATTCTTTGAACCGTAAGTAACGCAATTAATTCGTAAATTTCACATGAATGTAAGAAACGTTTTCCTCGTCATTTGCCTCGTTTGCTTAAACAATTGCAAACACTCTGTTATCCCGTGCGAGCAATTATATTTAGTCGAAACTAAGAACGGTCGAGCGCTACGAGAAGAACGATAAAAACGGCGCGGGCACGAAAATAAAGTTCATTATAATAGCGGTTCGCATTTTGTCTAGCGTAAAAAAACCGTTCTGCCGAGTTATTCCAGCGGCGCTTCTCGCATCAAGAAGAGATCGCGAGGGGCCGTGAAAGTAAGGATTTTTTCAGGTAGAAAATTAAAGCGAGAGCTTAGGAGAAGCCCTCGAAATAAAACACTAATTCGGTGGATCGATGCGTTCTCTAGAGTTCGTGAACTGGAGAGACAGAGAGAACGTTGAGGGGTAGAACTCGGGGGTGAAATGTTCGCGGGGGGCGGAGAGGGTGGTGCAGGTCGGACTAACTTCAAAATATTAGTGGCAGAGATGCGCCAAGGATTACGACCCCCCCGCCCCCAATTAAAATCTGACGAATAATAAAGAGATAACTCACGACACTGTCAGTTATTTCTCTGCTTGTCGTGTTCGGGGATTTAAATTATGCAGATATCATAAGGGGTAAGGCAGATTTTAATTTCAATATTCTACTATAGGTGGTTTCGATTCTGTCTGATTATAAAATGTTGGGAAGGCCGGTGTTTAATTTTTATGCAGTAGTATAATTATGTGCGAAATATGGAAACAAAAATTCCATTTCATATTTTTGAAATGTCTGGGCCCTAGGCTTTGGAATTTACTTTTAATTGCGACAAGGTAGACCTGGTAGATTGAATTAAAACACTGATTTTCTGAAAAAGTCTTAGAAAGGCCCTGAGGGTGTATTTCGAAAGCACCAGAAATATTATTTTTCGTAGGGTGGCACAGCGTGATGCAGCATAATTTAAAGAATAATTTCCAGAGCTATATACATTGCTACCACTTATGATTTGACCACAATTAGTTCTTCTTACAATTGAATTTAAATTAAAAGAAATTCTGTGGTCAAGTGACAAGACGTGATACTGGTGATTTTCCCAATTTGATAGTATACAGCAATTTCAAAACTCATTCACCAATGAAATTACACAAAATTTGTATTACAAAAATTCATTTTTTTATTTAACGATTGAAAAGCGTGCTTATTAATTCAGTTACATACTGTCAACTTACGTGTCGTTCCTCAACGTATCTAAATTCTGACGAAAATAGGACATATCAAATTTTACCACTTGCCTATAAATTTCTAATTGCCCAAATACAAATTCTACTCTCATACAATGAGCAACGAAGGTACTAATATCACCTTCATACAAAAAATGTATACAAGGTTGCCATCGACCGAAATAAATTGTAGGAAGATATCTGTTAACATATACTTAGGTATAATTTATACAAATTACACTGTTCAACACGGGTCTGATTTTATAACCTTCAATAGGCGTTTCTTGTAGACTTTAATGTGCCGAATACGAATCTGCAACCCGTTTTCTCCAACACGTACCATTTTTGAAAAAAAATTGCAAATTTTCAACTTTGGACGTGTTTTGTACGTTTGCGGTAATAGTTATTCAGCCGCGTTTAGTGTGATCCTTTGAAGAAGAGGACACCAAAACCGGGGTCCACAGTTTTCACTCTGATCATTATTTAAACACATTTAAATATGCACACATTTAACACACTTAACTACTAACTATATCGTTTTATTCGTGAAATCTCAAAGAACCATTTGGCATCAAGCGCAACTGAATAACTATTACCGCAAAAGTACAGAGCACTTCCAAAGTTGAAAATTTGCAATTTCCTTTTCAAAATTGAGTTTCTCAAAAATGGTACGTTCTGCGTACCAAAACGGGTTTGCAGATTCGTATTCGGCAAATTAAAGTCTCTACGAAACGCATATTGAAGGTTAACAAATTACGAAAAAGTTGAAATATGTCGAACAGTGTTCTGTATACATTAACTATACCTCAATAAATCACAATATCTTGTACAACTTCCATAAAGAATAAAGAAAAAACGCCGAATAAAAGTGTTTCAAAACAGATTTCGTGAATGGAGCCCTTAAGAAAAAGTTGAAAAAGAATATGTTCGCCGGAGAAACAAAGGAACCCGCGAAGTGGGGGACAATGTTTAGCCACTGACCCCGACATCAAAAGGATGGCTTCATCAGACAAGACCTTGGGGCCGGTTTAAAAGGGTGGAAATCGCGCAAAGTGTCGCAAGAATTATCGAACTCGAGGTTCAAGAACGCGGAAAATTTGGCTTCTCGCTGCGCGACTGCGATTTCATCTTGGTTTCCAACCCCTGGGACCTTCTCTTTCGCTCTCTATTCTTTAGCGCGAGGCCTCTGCCTCTCCTCCTTTCTATTTCGCCGTGCTCCTTTATTCCTTTACCCGTTGAACCCCCTTTGACAGGCACTCTTCTAAGAAGTTCTTGCGTTTCCAAACGGAAAGGCTGCCGGCACGCGGCATCTATACGTGTACCTACGCCTTTACCGTCGAACCCACCCCTCTTGCTATGTACACGCTTTTTACCCCCTCGTACGAACCCCTTCGCGCACGTTTCTCTCTCAATCACCCTTTAATGCACACTCCAGTCGTGTCTACTTCAATCCCAAATGCCTCGCCCTCCTTTCGAGACACGGACGAACAAATTCTTTTGCCTTTCGCGTAACGTATGACATTTTATCGGCTGGATTCGCGTCGCTTAATTCGATGCATTATTATTTGATATAATTTCTCGCGACGGCGCGTTGTCAATATTTGTGCCGTCTAAGTGTATAAGTACCCTTGCTGAAAGTGCTCGTCAGTCTTTATTCACTTCACTCGTTTGTGCACATTGTTGCGCGGAAGCAACCCTAAATTGCGTAAACAAGGGCACGCATCAGAAGGGTGGGTTTAACCCTCCACTGCTTAATTTTTATTGTTCGGTAATTTTTTTTATGTTTGTGTATACTGTTTAGTATCGGTCATTGGTGTATGTGGGACTTTAATATTTAATTTTGAATGTCTTCACTTCGCTTTGATTAAATCGGTTAAATAGGTTTACAAGTTTAATATAGATTTGTAGGTTTTCACGAGGTTTAGTTTACTTTCTATAGGATTTTCACAAAAATATTCTCATTGACTTCAAATATATATTTGAAAGTAGACGGTTGAGTTGTATTTGAATTTGAATTTCTTAGAAACTTTATGTTATATATTTATAGTTTTATAGTATTACATTATATTATTGTATTTTATTACAGTCTTGATTAAAATAAAGGTCTCATACTTCCATACACCTTCTTGTTGATGATCTTTGCTTTTATCATTGTTCTTGTGATGCACTAAATGAAATAAACAATGGTGAGAATTAAATACAACACCATAAACATCATGCAGCTAATATTTGACTGCACCCATAATATTTCAATTAATAACGACATTATCAATTAGCAATTAGCTGACAATTTAATTGCAGCGGTGATAGTGTAACGAACATTTCATTAAATATTACAGACACAGCTTTCGGAGAATTGTTGCAGAATTTTCGTTCTCCAAAAATTGTAACTCTCCTTGCAACCATTACAGATTACACCGCGTGCATTAATTCCCACCAATTCCGAATCTGCACCATCGGTACACGAGTCGCCCCTAATTCACCGCAGGTACAAATTTCGTGGCCCTCGAGAGCTGACATTCACAGCGGCAGCCAATCAATAACGGTCAAAGATAACTCCCATACGCGCAAAACGGCAGATACAGCGGAAAAAAGAATAGATGGGCACAGGAGAAGGGTAAAACGGGGAGGACAAAACTCTAGCTAGGACACATAAAATCGTTCTCTATGTCGGGAAGGATTTCCCGGCTGGTAGTCGCAAGGGATAACCAGAGAAGTGAGTGGGTTATGGTCCGAAGATCCCTATCGGTTTCAAGCTTCTTCGAGGAGGGGTTAAGGGTCCGAGAGTTTCACGCGGATGGAAGGAAACGGAGACGAAGGGGTTGAAGGAGGAAAGTAGTGGGTAGAAATTGCGAGGAAAAGCTGGAAGGGGGTAGCGTTGGAGAATCGGAGAGTGCCTGCGGCTGAGCACTCACTTATAGCTTTTCTGGGCCCCTGGGTACCGTACCTTTGTCAGTGGTGTCTCCGGCACTACGTCACACTGCTTTATGGTGTCTAAAGTTCCCGAAAAAGGACACAGCGGCTTCCCTCGATTCGCGATTAAGGTATCGTTGGCCAATGTCGCGACGCATCCACTTGCCAAATTGCTAATGTATCGCGCTGCCTTCGAACTGCCCTGCGTTTCCACCAGCGATCTCGCGAATGGAAAGTGCTGGAATATATCAGCACGCCTAGCTAGACTTTGCACACTTTTTTCCCCGGATTGTGTAGGATAGTGGCCTGCCAAATTTGCCTATTTAACGGCGAGAATGTGACTGGGGCCGCTGTAGGAATGAAACCGCAGGTAGCTGAATTATTTATGCGTGGTTTTAAATTGTAGCGAGGATTTCGGTTCATGTGTTTAAGTATAGTAAGAAGTAAGTTACTGTTATACTTTTGTGGTATACAGCACCCGTTTATTTGTCAAAGTTATTTCAGAATTTTTTCAGATCCTCATCCATTTTTTTGTTGTGTTTCTTGTGTTGCAAGTGTTGGAAGTTTTGACGGTTTGTAAATCAATGGAAATATTTATTTTTGTTCGCTGTGGAGAAGTTAGAGTCGTTTTTATTGTGATGATGGGAATGAAATATTTGCTAGAAAAAACGCCTTGGATTTATACAAATAAGTGGTGACGTGACGTTATTATTTATGTCTTGTCGATATGTCAGAAAATGTAAAAAGTCTCAGGCAATTGGAATGAAATCACTTTGCCCTAAATAAAAATCAATTTTTCTGTGTGGCTAAAGTATTTAAATACCAAAAAAGGGAGGGTGATTACTATAATGATTGACGTGTTTCAGAATGTTTTGATATAAAACAGTACAATATGTGAATTACTTATCGGTACACGTAATGTTATAGTAATGTTTATTCCCTGGTATCAATGATATTATAGTGTAGGTATACTTATATTTAACATACACAAGTAAGTTTAATAATGCCTAATGCCAGTGGTTATTTCAAATACAACTATTTATTTGAATGGAAGCAACTTTAATATAATTTCTAATAATAGATCTAGTATTTGTTCATGTATTTTTTAGCGACAATATTTGAAATGAAAATTCTGATACATGAAATTTATACATCGGGAATACTGCCTTTTCATAAATCATTATTTTTTATATTTCGTAATCGTTCATAATTCTTCCCTCATAGTAACTCTATTACATATCGATCTGTGTTTCATTTTCCGACCAATAAGTAATATGTAATATCAAATCTCAATTTTCCATAATAACAAAATAGAGCAGAATCATATATTATTTCTTATCAGTGATAGGTACCCAAAGTTTATCTATATTCTTTCCTGTCATTTTGAAATTAATTACGTATTAATTACGTCACTAATAAGACTTTCTTAAAATAAACTTAACATTCCACAGATTCTACATCGATTAATATTCCTTTCAAAAACTATTAAGCCTTTCAGACAAAATGTACAGAATCAGAAGATAAAATAAAATCATACAAACGTCACCGGCCACCGTTAAGTGAACAGAAATTTCCACAAAATGCTTAGGTGCGTATTATACTGAACAAAGCCTCGAGGAAATTTGGTGCTGTTAAACAAACTTCGGTACTACTCAATGCAAATTTCGGAATATTCCA
Organism: Nomada fabriciana; assembly: GCA_907165295.1. Taxonomy (NCBI): domain Eukaryota; kingdom Metazoa; phylum Arthropoda; class Insecta; order Hymenoptera; family Apidae; genus Nomada; species Nomada fabriciana. Next base: position 15,762,937 of record OU015689.1, read on the forward strand.
GAAATCTACATACTGGACGTTGGAAGACTGTAAGCCAGGGAAGTGGCCTTCTGCACTATGAACATGTTAATCGCATAAGCTCGCTTGATGTCGCATGATGAGCGGTGAAATTGCTGGTACCAGGTGAACATTGTTAACTCGTATTCACCTGACGGACACTTTAAATCCATCGAATTTCTGGCCAAGGTATCAAGCATCCGAGCTTTCCCTCTCACCACTCTCGTGTCGCGTCCTTTAATCCGACGTTCCGTTTCTAACCCTGATTGCAAGTGTTTTCCTCGCATCAGTGAATGCGTAAAGCGAATGTAACGAAGCATCCCGTTGATTGCTGTTGGAGAAGTACGTGTCTCAGCAAGGATCTTCGTCCAAAGCAATCTTTTTTCGCTCCTAACGAATGCAAATGAGAAGGGATACGTTCTGTTAGTTCGCTTCTTTTTTTGTCGTGGAACATCGATACTTACTTTAGTTAATATTTGTGATGAGTTTGCAAATATCGTTCGAGTGCAATTGTTGTTATTTGCATTAATTTCTGACTAAATTGTACAGTGAATAATAAAAGACTGACTAAGATTGGGGGAACTGTAATTACCATAGCATCTCGATTGTTTATTTTAAATTAATCCATGGACATAAGTGTGTATACACGTAGAACAATTGTTTTTATAGTATTCATGAATTTCGAAATTATTAATAACTGTTATGAAAAGCATATGTGTTCTTTCAACGTCCACCATTTTATATACATATACATTACACGAGATATTATGAGATAATTCAATTAAAATACTATGCAAAATCGTGTGTATTTGATAAAGTTACGGAGCACCATTCTAAGTAATGAATTTCCAACAATAAATTGATTCTGATAATTAAAACTATTCAGAATCAATATGTCTACAACGTAAACGATACAGCTCGAGTGTAACAAAGCTGAACTACCCCCGGAATACGTTCATGGATCATTAAAACCCAGATTCCCATGAAATAAAATCCGTCACACAGAGAACCGCGCAAACGAAACGTATTCGTCTTCTCAATTCCTTCATCCTCTGCCTCGGTTCAAGTATCACTCAGTCCACCGCAACATCGTAATTAATCTTTTTGTCTCTTATCCCGGCTACAGAAACGTTTCTAGGATCTATCGACCACGTATTTCTCCGCTGTCGTGCTCTTAACATTGAATACCACTGTTCCGTCGTAAAAACCCTCCTTGCAAGAGACGTCGAGCGCGCGGTCCTCGGGTCCCGGTCAAGGGATTATCGAGGCTAGATTAATAACACCGATGCGTCGCGATACACAGATACCATGCATTGTTCCACGGCTTACGAGCAGGAGCAATAAACCTCGGTACCTCCAAAAGAAGGCGGCTAGCGATCGGTACGCAGCAAACCCTCTGCGTGCAGATGGCTAGCACGTTTTATGACGCGCAAGTAACAAGACTGTTTTTGAGGAAAGTGCTTTATACCTTTAGCCAAGAGATTACAAACCTCCAAGTTATTCACGACCTCAACAGTTAATTGCATGCATCATAAACGTGGACTTCCGGAGGGCCTTCGGAGCTGGGCCCAACAGACATCTGGCAGGTCAAGCTTTGGACACCCTGATGGAAATTCCGCTGCGTTGTCAAGCTTATGGCAACGTCTAAGGACACACCCTCTCCTCCTAGAAACGCGCTTCGGGCGCTAAGGAAGGGTGTGGCTACACCTCCAAAACACGCTGATTGGCAATTAGTCATTTTTCCTTATGTCCAATCAGCGTGCAGAAGATGACTTCCGAGTTGACGTTTTGACAAACGTTCGACGAGGAAGTCAGTTCCTTTCCGACAACCCTCAAGACAAGACGAACCTTGATCTTGAGTACTACCGCTTACTATCGCCGAGAAGAGCCTTACAACCTCGATCTCGCACACCACGCAAGCCGAGTCTTGCAATCAGACGTAGCGACGGAATAAGGGCTCCGAAGTCCTTACAAGACTTCGTAAGGTAACCCACGATTAGCGTGTGCATCAGGCCCACCGTCGTGGTACCACGGCCAAGCCTTACAACCTTGGTCAAACCTATACTCAGTGTTCGTAACGATTCGCTAATACTGTCGAGTATTACGAGCACGCCACAACCACAATTGATCATCGATTGACGAGTAGTGACTTCGTTTGAAAGCAACTCGTTCTCGCGCCACGGAGAAATTTCGCTCGGCCTTCCGACGTCTGATATTTTTCAGCGGTCGTTAACTCCATTTGCCCCTGTGGCACCGGTGCTCGAAAGTTCGCCTCTGATGTCCGTCAGAGAAATACGTACGCGTCGAGAGGAGAGGAACGATGGCAACGGAGTAGACGGCAAACGGTTCGGCGGGGACGAGGAAAGGGGAGGAGAGGGTGAATGACGCATTATTAAAGCACCGAGCCACGCACCTTTCGTTTCGGGTCGCAATTAATTGAAGCTGCTGCTGGGACCACGTGAAATAATTACGAAACACGTGGGCGGTGGAGGGCCGTCCGTTGTTGCTTGATGAAGGAGGCGAGTTGGTCCTCGTGCTGGTGGTTGCCAAGCGCTTCTCGTTAACAACGGAACAACGTTGACAATGAGACCTCCTGACCTTGGGTCTGAACTTAGCCGATGGGGTACGGTAGAAAGCTTTGCTCCTTATCCTGTTCTTGCGGCTACTTCGAGGGTGGCTCGTTGCTTTGTTGTGCCAGTTGTGGAAATGGAAAATTCTTGTATTTATTGGGCTTTCATGGATTTTGAATTATTTGGTAGATGCAGAGTCATACTTAGTTTTTGCGTTGATTACAATTCACTTCGAAGTGTAAATTATTTGGTCGGATTAGAGTATAATTTATTTAGTGTGCAATATTAATGAGCAGTACTTTTTCGTGAGGCACGCGATTTTGATTTCACTTTTGGAGTTTTCTTACAATAAATTGAATAATTAATTTTTGTATTGCCTATATTATTATATTAATAGTATTCTTTCTTGCATTTTGATGAACAATATTTGTATTAATCCATGTTTCGTTGCTTCATATACATTACACGAAGAAAAGCGAATAGTAGACGTTTGTGCATCGTTTAAGGACTATATGTTAAATTAATAAAACTTTTACAAATATGATAATGGGGCCAGTAAATCTATTTACAAACAGAGTAGTATTATAAATTAAGTAAAACTGAGAGTACCAGATAATCCTAAATGTAATTAAACGTGAGATGTACGGAATGTGCATTAAATAATGAAAACATCGCGGGGGAAAGAAATGACTGCATTCAGTTAATAAAAATTCACGAAGGTCTAACGAAATTTGTTTCACTTACGCTGCACGGCGCAACAGAGTTTGTGATTAAATTACGTTTTCCCACTTCAATAACTCCACACTGTTGACAATCCAATAAAGGAGACGCGTCAAAGACCGAACTTTGTTTCATGACATTCTAACTGCGAGCAAAATAGTTTGGTTCTGCTTGAATGAAATAGAGCTTTATAACTTTGCCACAGTGAACCACCGGTGAAAATTAATTGGAACGCGGGGGAAAGTTCGCGAATACACGTGTAAACGTTCAATTAATCTTACGAATTACTAATTACATGGTACGGGGGCATAATTCGGTCCCGAAATTTATTTGATAGTATAATTAGAAAGGTGATTAATTTGTTCCATGTTGTACGATATTGATTGTTTTCTTGTCTCCAGATCATTCTTATTATTTTTGTTATTGTGAAAATGTGCACGTTTCAGATGAAAATTGAAGTATTCTTTCTTCGTTAAGAGTTAGTTAAACCAAGTTTAAATTGAATTGATTATTTGCTATGCATTCAAGGTTGAAATACAATTCTGAATCATGCGGTCTGAATTTCTTTAAATAATTCAGTGAGCCGTATCGTAATTGTGATAAACAAATTGTACTAATACTGCACGATATTCTTATATTATATTAAATATGATTATTTTTATTCACGCCCTCCAAACATCTTGCAATAAATTGTTCAACTTCTCCAAATTTGTACAAGCGAAACGCATAACGAGTTTTCAATCGAATACCGGGGAACAATAAATGCAACAAGCTTTTGCAGAGGAGCTTGCACGAGAACAATTGAAATAATTGTTTCCCTGTGACAGTATTTCTCGTCAATACGCTTTAGTCAGGAACGTGAATGAACAGAAATACAAGAGAAATAAGAGGAAGAGGGAGAGTATGAGACGAAGGAAGGCCCAAAGAGGTATACATAAAGGCAATTCAAACAAAAGATATTATTATCAGTATTCTGTGTTTCGAGTATTGCATTATTGTATTTGCAATAATCTTATTTGTAAGCAATGTATTATACATGAAACAATGCAAGCTTGTTGAGCTGTCACTCAATCAGCTTTTATGTGAAATTCTATGTATTATGTAAGTTCTATGGGGACGAAGCATTACAGGTAACGATTGTAACAATATATTATACACTTTGTGCTCGCTTTTCTAAACTGGTTTATGAACTTTCTATCGTTCCTGGATATAACAGATTTGCATAAATTTACAAGAAAATGAAAGTAACGCAATTTACTATACATATGTATATTGTTTTTTCATTAATAGTATAATAACTGATTGATCTGTATTTTTGGCATACTTCATTGCACACTATTTTAACAAATCCTAATTAACTATATTTCGATTTTAATATTTGAGTTTTCCGGACAACAGATTGGTTATTTATTTTTATATTGGGCTAGTCCGAATTTTTCACACCAATGCTTGTATCATACAAGTAATGAGTAATTATAACTACTATTATTATTATTATTACTCTTCAGTAATGAGTATTTACGATCGAAATTGATTTCGGTCATTAATAATGGTTATTAATAACCAATTAAGTTTTAGTCATTTATAATCATTATTCGTAACTAAAATAATTTCAACTAAGATTTTAACTGTTATACCATATCTTTTTAAATTTTGGTTGCAACAGTTATGATCTCTGCTTGTATGTACGTATACATACAATTTGTTTCTTAGCATACTGGATGCGGTGCAAAACGAATTCAGTGAATTTCATTTATTACAACCGAAGAAGAACATATTTTAATTATTACAAAATTATTTGTATCTCTCAAAACAATAAGGAGGGAACTAGCAGCATTGACTTCTATTTTCCTACGTCTCATATAATAATAAGTAATACTTTTGGGAAAAATTATATGATTGGTTCAGTTTTCCTTCTTACTCTATATATGTACAATATTCTTGAAATATCCAAAATATATGATCATGATAGGAGAACCTTTCATTAATTATTGATTGCATTCACTAGTATAAATCTGGCTCGAGTACTTTTCATGCGACAGGACGTCAGAGAAGTATTTTTAAAACTATACTACTTGGCGACTTCGAGTCTGCTCATCCTCCTCTGTTATACTTCCTCCAGACTTCTTCGTTCTCGGCTGTGTCTACTGAGCTTCTTGAAAACTTGCAAGTTTTGGAATAATGGAATGGTCGGTGGTTGAGGTGTTGCACGGAAAATTATGCTCTGGGAGAATTTTTGGTTCACGGTATGCATAATCGCAGGACGACCTCATAAGCGACGAAACTCGTCCGAATTTTTCTGTTCGTTTTTCGATAAATGTCTCTCGTTTTGCTGTTCCTTTTCCAGTATACATGTATGTACATAGTACGTAGAACTTTCGACTACAGTCCACATTAACTCTAAAGCGCATTCAGAACTGTGATCGTTATGTAAATAGTTGTAATAAAATGAATCATTGTAACCGATGGTTTTGTGTAGTTGCTTGAAACAACTGTTTTATATTTTGTAATGATGGTAATAAACGTGGTACTTGATTTGATTAACTGTAATGAGTAAATGCTGGATAAGGATAGAAGATAAATTGTATCTCAAGTACAATTACATTGTAAAAAATAAAATTTGCCGTAAAATATTGTACTGAATTGTCTGACATAATTTCTGTATTGCGGAGAATAATTAATATTTGAATCTGTAATATTCTCGAAATCTAATACTTTTTACACGTCGCAATCAATAAAATAAAAAGACGTACAATGTGTATCAACTAATATTTTCTAGAAAAATTATATTTTCGCCATAATTGTAAGAAGATAGATCATTCATTTGATTTATTATTCTTTTCAACTTACTTCTGTATTATGTGATGTTATTTTTCACTTGCTTACTTAAATGGTAAACTCGTGGTTTTGTAAGCATGGAAGTTCTCGTCCAAATTCAGCAATGATAAAAATTCTAATCAATTGAATTTTCGAATTAAACAAAATATTATACATAGTCAGTCCCCATAAAATTGATTTTGTATCAAGTAACGTTGCCTGCAATATCCGATATTCATAGGTACACGATATGTGCAATTTAGCGCGCAGCGCTTTCGAAACGCAGGACAATGAAATTGGAAAAATGAAAAACCATTTAATTCTCAGTTTCGTCGTGCTGCTGTGAAAAAGATATTGTCAGAGATAAAAGGGCTACCAACGACAGAATCGATACCGTATCGCTGAAATTTCAGTGCACTGGTTGGCAAATCAAACATAGACTCCCATTATTTCGATAATTAAAATTGAAGAACCGGCAAGGAGAAGAGTTACTGTTCGAAACGTTATAAACATATTTACACAAATATCTCGGGAGGAAAGCTGGTGGAAATATTGTTCGTTTACTTTCATCGACTGAAAGTGGCTATAGACCGAAGTGTTATCGGAAAATCGGTTCACGAATAGGATCAAACTTTCGCAAACGTTCGACGAAACAAACAGATGGGGGATAAAATGGTGGAGTGTAAGCATCCCTTCGTGGAGCGTCCTCGTCTTTCGTCTTCTTTTTCTCGGGAGAGTATGAAATGCAGGCTGTTTACAGACAATCTTTTAAAAAGTTTTACATGCAAACAGGGACATCCGAGGGTACTTTCGTCTGGCAGTTGTATAAGAACGAAACTCTCGCTGGAGGTAAGGGACATTTTTCTCAAGGCTTCTTGCCATTATGGAAATAACCATTATGCAATGATACGTACATGCGGGTTTCGATAAGCTGTTTCTCCGAATATTTTGACTATAGATACATTATATCGGGAACGTTATTCAAGAAAACAGTGCTGTACTTGAAATAATATCGGTTTTTAATAATGTGCGCACGTATGTGGGACAAGCTTGTCCCTTTATTCGTAAGACTTAATTGTCCACGTATTTTGCTGACTGTGAGGAATTTTGGTTAAATAATTGAAGATACTCGTAATGATAACGATGGAATTTTTCCAGGTTCTATTGTAGCTGTGATGAAGTTTGTGATATTCACTAATATTTAATACAAATTTAGGAAAGTCTTCATTTAATAATCGGAAGGTGAAACTGATTTTATTTATTGAAATATCTATCTACGTTGCACTCACTATTAAAAAGTATGTAGCAGAATAGGTTCATGCATCTTAAAATGTTTACATGTAAAGCCTTAAAATATTCATCTATTACGCGTTCACTAATCAAAGTTTATAGCAGAATAACTTCAAGTGTTTTACAATATGCACACCGAATTTTTATTATAGGAACTTTACAAGCTCACCAAGTGTTTCAGGATAATGTAGACAACTTCGTTTTTACTAGATGAAAGCAGAGACGAGAAGAGGTTTAGATATATTGCAAGCAATTGACGGAATTCGATGCGTTGATCTTCGTTGGTATCCCTTTAAGATAGTCGTTTACGACCATGTTGTTCCGCAATTCAAGGGGTAGAAGTTAGTCTACTGGATACTGTGCGAATTCGAAATTTATCTCATGTACCATCTTGATTGCGAACCAATATGCGGGCCCTCCCTAAATGTACGAGATTGTTTTATGGCTGTTAGTAACAGAAGTTCTACCAGCATTGTCAAATGTAGTACAAAGTACTTACGAGATTTATAATCTCATTGTAATTCAATGTTCGATGGATTTAACCATCACATTTATTGTTTAACGCAATTATAATGTAACGAAAATGGGAAGAAACTTGGCCGAAGATAATAAATATCTTAGTACATATTCATTATTCTTAATTTTGATACTATTATCATTACTATTATTTATGTGTTCTAGATTAAAGAAATAGCTCTCCTTCCACTATTTTTATAACATTATAGTTCATTCTGAAATGTTAGAATTTTGCGTACAGGTGTCCATTACCAATAGAATTATGTTGTGATTTCCTTTAAATATCATTTAACACTCTTTATATTGCATTTGAATGTCATTATTACAATTATTTTTATTCCTAAAACATTATACATGGATATGAAGCACATCTAATACACTTTAAAATAATGCATATTGTTTTACGAATAATTGTCTTAACACCAACATTGTGGTGACACCAAAATAATGAAGTTGCAAGTGAAACTAATGCACTATATGAATACCTTTTTGGCCCACTGTATTATATACAGGATCCGCAATGTCCTATCATGTTCGTAATTCAGTATTAAAGTTACCCTCGTTGTTGTGCGTAATTATCAGAGAGATAAAAGCAATAATGATATTTTGTAATAGCGAAAAGTTGCTATGCTTTGAGTTTACGGTGTGTGTCGTAGAAATGCAACATGAGCTAAAGCTACTTATGCCGAAATGTATACTGAACGGAATCAGCCATCTCGATGGATATTTGAGAGAATCTGTGAATCGCTTCGACGAACCGGAAGTTTTAATAGTATTAAACGTAACGTAACGAAAATTAATAATTTGGCAAAAACACCGAGGGTAACTTCAATACTGAATTACGAACATAATAGGAAATTGCAGATCATGATAGATGTTGTCGTGTTAATAAACATTGTCACATTATCTCGCTGTCCTGCGGTAATCTGTGATAAGGTTGAAATCTCTAAACTTGATACGTATCACACGAAGACAATTTTCAAGAAATAGAGTGAAATTACTCTTTAGTTATTAGGTTTAGAGCTAATAAAGGTCAATACTTTTTTACTCAGAATTCGTCATTCTTCTATATTTTGGTAAGAAAATATAGTATTCCATTTAAAAAAACAAATTTGACCTTTAAATCTCCGAAACGCTTCTACCTATAGAAAAAATAGATACACTACATAATGTACCGTTTTAAACCATGCAACTTTTGTATACAAAACTTTATCGTCCAACGCGTACTCTGGAAATTATGAAGGTGTGCAATGTGCGTGCACTACCCTGTATACGTATATTTATATGTATGTACATTTTTTACAGATTTCACTTTTACGGTTCTCTCTCCTCAGGTTTTTCAGTAACGCTCTTGGACAATCGTTCACAAACTTTTACATTTAAACGCGAGATAGATTGCGGGAGAATCCTTTCATCGCAAGGTGGAAACGCACCCAGAAGAGGCGGCTACTGAGCTTGTGAATGGAGATGAGGCGCGTACATTGCTCAAAACTTGCGACCATTACAGGAAGTTTGCTTACGAAGAGAGTGGTATGAGAGATCTCGCGTTCTCCCTTAGCCTCCAGCTTTGATACATCCCTGAACGCTACGCTGTCCTTGGAACTTTCTTTGGTCCCGGGAGAGGAAATTCGTAATTTCCTTCCGCGACTATAAACGAACAACTTCGTCGTGGCTTATGCCTTATGGGAGAAAAACTATGGTTCGCGAGGAAAAGGAAACGTTAAACATGGGTAACATCGTTCTCATTTTCCAAGGGAATAATGAAATGTCAAGGTATCGATCATTCAGGCGATGTTCTTAGAACATTATAAAGCTGCATAAGTTGCAGATAGTAAGTATGTCAATTGGTATAAATGTAAAATATGCAATTTGATACCGTAAACTTTTCATGGGAATTTGTTCCTTCGCTTTATTGCGTAGATTATTAATTTCGTTCGCCTCGGCTTACATTTGATAATAAATTATATCGAATTTTATTGAATGATATGTAATATTGGACATTCATTTTGTTCATTCCATTCGGCTGATAATATAATATTTTGATTATGTTTTACCATGTTTTGAAATAAAGTAAAAGTGAAAAGTAATATCGTGGAACCATGATTTCTTATCAATATTATTTATATTATAAAAATATTATTATTATCTTATCAATATAATAAGTACGTTTTATATTCTATTTTTTATTGATACTTAGGAAGCGCAGTAATTAATGAATAAGCTAACAGAGAATTCTCAGATTCGTTTAAAACTAGTCACAATGTGCGTTATATTAAACTTTCGTAGGAAGTATTTGGAGAGAAATCATCTTTATATTATTCACAAAATATGATATTGGAAAGAGGTAAATGGTAATTTACAAATAATGTAATTAACATTTGTGTTACTCTGTACGATAATGCATTTAGACATACTATATACTATAGACATACTATATAATAGAACAGAAGCTATATTTCAAGGACATTCAATTATTTTATTTAACACGATTAAAAAACGTTAATTTAAAAATGAGACAACTTTTTTGGTCCAGACTTTTGCCAGCCATTTAAAATTACCATGCAATTTCTTTGCAGCACTGCAAATACAATGCATAATAGAAGTCTCACCGACAAAGAAACTTATTTTACCAATCAATATAACAACTAGCAGAGTTTTTCAAAATTGCAACCTCGAAAAGATAAAGCATTTGTGTATAAGTGACGCACGATAAATTTAATACCGTATGTTTTATTTACTATAAAATCTACTTATCAGATTTATCGTTAAATGTACTGTAAGAAGGGCTCGATTAATAGGGAAAACCAACTGAGATTGGCGTGACTGCGAACCGCAATCCTATTTAGGGTTGGAAGGAACCTTTATGAGAATGACACGCACAATCTCCCGCTGAGTTTCGTGTCAAGTAAGTTGCGTAACAGGTGGCATAGAGTGACAGAGGTTACGACCCGTTTCTTCCAGAAAAAAAACTCTTATTCACTTATATTAGAAAAGTTACCACCCCGGACATCGACGAAAATTGAATTAGCCGATGACGAAATGTCACCAAAGTGCGATAATACATTGGAAAAGAAACTTTCTCATCCTCTATGTGTCGATTCTTGAAATGGTTGGAAGGTGATGGAAAATTTGATTAACAATGATATGGACATATACGTTTATAAATAATACGTAGGACGAGTTAAACGTCAGTTTTAATGGAGCGCTGTTTAATTGATAAGCTGTGGTGAATTAAAACGAGAATTTATATTATCGAAATGGTTAAACATACATATTTGTAATATTGTTACAGATTCCTTATATTGTTATCACTATTATCATTATTATTATTATTGTACATAGATCTTATATCTATGCATCGTTGCGTCATTTTACTTTGCAATTAATTACCAATACAATGACGGTAGTTAAAGTTTGCGCAAAGTTAATTCCCAATGTGCAGTTTATTTAGAAAATATGTATTTACAATTAATTTACAAGTACTAACCATGTTTCATAGCACGCGAATAAAATCTAACCACTAGATATAATTTTTAGGTAAAACACAGCATAAAAACAATAGAGGTATACTTTTTCTTTCCATCCAATTATTTCCATACTTCTATCATGATACTTTACGGTTGCTCCTTCCCTCTATTTTCGAATAACGTTTAAAAATTCCGTGTGAGCTCGTCTACGCAAAAAAGTGTATCTAATAACCTTAAAAATTCAGTATGGCAAGGTGCACAAGCGAGGAAACTTCTTTAGCCAAAGGTAATATGAAATTGTACTATAAGAGAGAAGCAGGGTGAGCAACATATTGGCAAGAAGTTGTGAAAATGGACGGCAAAAACACATATTGGATTCTCATTTATGAATTTACATTCGCTGCTCCTCTACTCAATTTTGAAGAAAAGTGAGCGGAGCTGTGTTGGGTTAGAAATATATTTTTCTGCCAACAAAAATTCAGAGGTTAAACAAAATTGTCTGCATAGTTATCGGTCTTAAGCAGAACTTACGCAATTAGGAAACGAGATTTTTGTTTAAAAAACAGTATTTGGCTAGCAAGAAAAATAAAGTTTTGTACGAAAATAATCGTAAAAGTGTCGCTTTGTTGTAGCAAAGATGATTGTCCTTGTACAATAATGCTTCCCACGGTAGAATGTATTGAAATGAAAGTATTTAATTTGTTTAGTGCGATGATACTTTAAAGTTGCAAGCAATTAGAGGGTGCGCGCATTACTTCATCCATTTTTGCCTTTTTCATTATTTAATTCACCAACGAAGTCCACTAATTTTAACAACTTGTAGTTTGAAAAAGTTGTATCGCATAAATTCGTCTCTAACTGAGTTTGTAGAATACAACAGTGTACTAAAGTTCACAGTTATTTTCATACTGCAAAAGTGCTGTATAATTTCAGTACTGCGAAATATTACGAAGCACATTTTACGAAGCAATGAAGTTGGAAATAAAGTACACGCAGCTATTACGCAGGAAAACATTACTTAATACAAGTTTCCAAAACACAGTAATTTTAAATCTGCGGAGTTCAAAATGAAAATATCAATTATTCAGAAACGTTCTTCGTTTAGTCCATAATAATTTCGGTAGTATACAAATTTTTCGTAATTTTATAATTCCTTTTTACTTCCAAAATGAATTCCTTTGATATGGAAACTTTCTGAACGCTATGATATAGGTATTCTTATTCGTGATTTCAGAGCTTTCGATTAATGTATTAATTTCAAGTGATACAGTGTTCTACGTCAAAGTGTAGCATAGTGATTATGAATGTGAGAATGCTTTCATAATTCTTTCACGTTCACAAATATTTCTTATATTTATTTGGAATTTGTTCACCAGATCTGATATTGTAAATGTACTTAATATGCATAAATTAAATTTTTTACAATCAATTCTTTTGGGCACTTCAATTTCGAATTCGGAAAATAATTAGTTATTCTTATTTTTATTTATGAAAATCATTTTACCATCACAAACTGATATTTCGATTTATTTCGATCAAATAATTATACACTAATTCACATCTATGTACATTTTAAACAGTCCAAATTACTACACTTATTAATTCATTAAAATACGAAGTAATCCGTATATAAATAAAAATGTTTCAAATAATTGCTACAGCTTATAACACTTAATTATAAAAATCTCCCCCATAGATTGAAAGGGTTACAACCATTTCCCAGAATAGTAGTAGACGGTTCTACAATATAAGAATACGCATAGGAAACATAAATTATATGATAAACATTGTACGTGTTTACAATGTACTATCTAGGTAAATAAATTATTCGTTGCAGAGAAAAAGCACAAATTGAAATTCATGTTATAAAAACCCTCGTAAATTCATATTATCCTTCAGTAATGCTATCACAATGTATGAAACTTTATATATCGAATGGAAGAAGCACGTTGTTTCTTTTACCACGGATATCTTCAGGGGAACAATGTAACTTCATTCTATTCCAGTTTATTCTGTCCTCTTTTCCGTTTCGTCGGGTCGAAAGTTGCTGAGCAACAAATGAAACAAGACCATGCAAATTTCCTATGCTTTAATCGTGCATACGTTTCTGCTTCTACGAAAATTCTACCCTCGCCGTGTTTCCGCAGCTAAAGCAAATTTGCATAAAATTGCGCGGGATAAAATTGAAATTGATATTGCTACTAAAAGAGAAACCTTTCGTATGAGTTTTGTACTATACGAATGGCTGGTAACAGAAGAATTGATGAAATCCATTCAAAGTGTTCATTTAGATGTATTAATTCTAGACTCGTATTGTTTCTACTTCGCAGTTATTTCCTAATTTATTAATTTCACGCTAGCAGTCACAGAAATGCAATTTTAATCCCCGTCACGTTTGCATTATTAAAATGAACAATTCAAAGTTTCCAGAACGACGTTAAAGGTATCGTATACTACAGAAAAATATATTTCTATTTAAAAATAGGTAATTCGATCAATATTCTAGTAAATATATTTTTTGACGCAATGCCAGTAATTAACTTTGATACCCGAATTCTATAAATGTGAACGGAAGGAACGCATTCAATTTCACGAAGCACGAAACGTCGATTAGGGTTAGCCGGGAGGAACAGACAACGGAATGAAAATTTTATTCGCCCGCCCTTGGAACTATCAAAATAGGCCTTCCGGGCATGTCTCCTCTCCTTTCCGCCGACTTTTTTTCTTCGACGCATGACACGAAAAGACTTCTTAAAACTTTCGTGTTCCGCAACGTTCCGGCGTGGCTACAGCCTGGGCGGCCCGGGAAGTCAGAAGTTCGGGGCTACGAGGAAGAAGCAGAAAGGAAAAAGGACGACGCACAGCCGAGAGAGAAACAAGGATTATCAATCAGAATGACAGCGATATAGAAAACAGCTAAGCCACATTAGTCTTTGCCTGGTGGATTCATTCGTGCTGCCAATCACGTCGTCACTTTGAAATCCCAGGGGAATCCGTGCAACCGGTCTTCTCTTTGTTCCCTCTCGCAGGAAAAGCGTGGCTACCCCCCCGAAAAATAACTTCAAATAATCAATATTTTATTTCGGTGTTATAGCATTATGTGTTTGTTGAAGGTGGTACGCAGGGATATTTAGATAATGTTGGATATAACTTTTAGGTACTTGTACGAGAAATTTCTGTTTATTTAAAGGAGCAAGAGATTATTTTTAATTAATGCAGTTGTTCCAATATTCTATAGTTTAGTTGTAATTTAAAAAACAATAGGCATAGAGTCACAATTCTTGTATTATTGAAAACGTTGTACACGATGGAAAGAGTATATTATTTCGGAATCGTGTTTTATGAAACTTTCAAACATGCTGTGTTGTGTTTTTTATTCTCCGTTGTATTTTCTGTACATACGTATATAATATGCGTTTTGTGAAAATAATTGTAACCAAAATTTATTTGATCGTGATGCATTTAAGAATTGTGCGAAATTATTTAGTATCCCTCTATACTCCTTAGGGCTAATAAGAATTGAAATACTATGATAGAAATTGAATGATACATGTAGGTGGATATTTCTGTTCTACACCTTTCACAATAAATCTCAAATATAAATATTTTTAAATATAACCTTCTTTGATATCAGACAATTCCTCATTTTAATAAAATGAACATAATTATACAGCCTATCTAATGCAAGATATCCCCAACTATTAGCATATAAATTAAACTCGAATCTCTCTTATCTTCCATATACATAGCTAACCAGCTATGTATAGTTTGGCCAAGCAATTTAAAACAGGAAAATATGTAATTTCTAGAAATGAGATTAAGAATTATTGCCCGTTATATTTTATTCCGTGTATGCATGCGATTAATTAAGTCGGTGAATATTCATAAACCCGAGATATGAAATAACGTGTAAGGGTATAATAAATCCAAGGTGTGATGTAACAAAACACATTACATGTGTTACGATTATAATAAGAAATATAAACATAAAATATAAACAGATTTGCATTACTTTTGTGCGTTGTAGAATCATTTCTAACAATTTCGAACGACGGACGATGGTGAATGAAATTGAATTGCCTGGACGATAATATATCAGTGAAATACATATAACGTTATGACATTATCATTTGTACACGAATTGCTGTATCGAAGATGGGCTAATTAATTGTTAGCCATTTCGTTGCCTCGAATTCGTCGAAACGAACTCGCACGGGTTCGATCAAGAATGACAAACTGCGAGCGAAACATTCATGTTATTTATCCTTTGAACATTCTACACGACAAACATTGATATTGCCGTTAAATGAGAATTTCGGTAAGCTAATTAATTAACTCTGGACGATGTTACTCGGACCAAACCTGGTTCAAATTTTTGATGCCGTCTGGGAGAAAAGTTTAATTTCGAACTGTACACTCGCACGTACAGTGGCTCACAGAGCTAAACAATAATTTTAATGTATCTCTTAAATAAAAATTAATATCAATATGTTTGCAAGAGACTTTACAAGTGGTACTTTACAATCTAATATACAAGCTATACTTACGCAATGAGTTGTTATTTTTAAAAATCTTTAATATCAGCGATACAACGATATTACATTTTGGCCGAATATTGATGGCAGTCATTGTATATGTAATTACGTGTAAATTTCGAATTAAAACTAAAATGAAAAGTGTTGAATTTCAGTATGCCTTGCTTTATCGAAATGAGAGGTACAGTTTCAAATGTATCCATTGCAGAAGGAATTCTGTGCTACGAATTACACACCCGTATAAGTTCACATTAATTATAGATTAATGAAAAATTATGAATAATGAATTGTGTCTCACTATGAATCGTTAAGAATGCGACATTATTCCTATCCACTTTATAAAATAAAACTGAATGACGAATTTAAACGTATAGTATGCATAGTAAAATATATCAATGCCGTCACTTAAAATTTTTTGATATCAGAGTGTATACTCTTATCATTTAATTAAACAATACATTTCTATTATGCATAGCGGGCCATTCTCCGGAATTCATATTCAAAGAGGGATTCCTGCGAATTAAAAATAAAAGAAAGAACTATTTCCAAACGTTCCCGAATGAAATCTAACGGGTGGGGGGAGGTGGGTGGTTGGAATCGTTTGTGAGCTTTCATTCGTGAAAGTCGTTTGATGAACTTCATTTCACAAAAGAGGCGGCTTTTAATATGCCGCACCGCATTCTCATCAAGAAATATTCGTCAGAGGTACAAAGCATGTGTGCCGAAATAGTCTGTGAACTAAAAGCTATCGCGAAACAGCGTCACTCGTCTCTACACGCTTAGTGGATGCACATGTTCATCGGTGAACATCGTTTCTAGAACACCGCTGGCCGAGTTTCTTTCTGCGTTTCATGTTTGGGACACACGAAAAGACAGGCAACGTTGATTTCCATCCTTGTCTCTGCTACGTGCAAACGGAAAAGCCCTTTCACCCTTTCGCTGATCGTACGCATCTTTTCGCAGTATTGTCCGCGGCTTTCTTACGACCGGAATCGTGAACAAATGCATCGGTTGTACTCACTTTTCCATCTGGGCTGCATACTTTGATACCCGCGAGCGACACTATCAGGAGAACGGGCGTGGACCGATCGCTGTACTGGAAAAAAACAAACGTTCTTATATAGCGATTGACAAATAGATCAGTAGGCAAAAGTATTTTCAGAAGCTCACGCGTTAATTAGAATTAATTGGATACGATGAAATGATTATCTGCCGCATTAGATTCTTACAGATTTCTTTTCGCAATTGTTTTGTCTTATTTCGAAGATCGACAAGTAAATAAATGTCCTTGAATTATTATTCTACGGATTGGTATATTGCGCGTGGCGAAATGATTATAAAAATAAACGAAACAGGATGGACAGGAAAGTTGTTTTTATCTGCTTTTTTATTTATTTGGAATATTTCTCCTTGATTTACGCAGATGTTCCTTTCGTATTTGACCGACTGAAATATTCTTTAGGATGTCACGAGTTCAAAAAACCTTTTCCCAATCGTCAATTGTTATACTCTAATATTTATTGGGGCCTTTGAATCAGTAGAGTTTCGTCTGCGGAGATAAATGCAGCGAATAGAAGTTCGCAATTAATCACGGCGCATTTGTAAAACAAAAAGTCGTTTCAATTCCTACTTTCCTAATTGGGATTCAATTCGTTTGGCGTCAGTGGATTCCGCTAAGCGTTCTTGCGGCGACAATGAGAGCTCGAGCTGCATGTATCGTCCGTTCGAATGCAAACGGGTATCTATCCTAAAACCTTGAGGCTTTCGCTAATTTCGAAATTAGAAAGTTGGCAAAGCGAGCGGCACGATTGAAAATGGCACTGGCAACGAAAGAATGTTCCCTATTTCCCGTCGGAGACACGGCTCATTGTCTTAAAAACCCACTGAGGTAGATAGACGTAGCCCGAGTAGGAAAGGGGGATCGTCGGTATAATTATTGTAAAGCAAGGGGTGGTTTTCGATAAAGGACGCCAGTGCTCTCTTTCTATATGGGGTGACCTGCGAAGTCTTTTCTCCGTTTCCTTTATGCTGTCACTACTTTACCCGTTGCTCCGGAATGGAAGAGGAGTGATGACTATGATGACAGATTAAAAAGACGTCTCGCTGCATGACGATTTGGTTTTGCAGGAATTACATACACACCTCCTTACTCCCTTTGAGTGCGGCATGGATGTTATTGTGCCCCCGATACCTATTACTCGAGCGTGAAATGGACTGGTGAAAATTTAATGATAATGGTTACGGGCGCAAGTGGAATATTTTTATGGCTGCGTCTTGTATCGTACATCTGAGATTTTTACTCGTTATCTTATTTTACTCGAGATGGTGTTTTTACTCGTTATCGACTTGTTATTAATCGAAAGGGTTAAACGTGAAATAGACTATTAATACGGAAACATATAACGGTGCGTAGGGTTTTTCTTTTGCATCTACCTTTCCTTTCCTTAAGTTTTCACTATAAGGCGTAATAACAACAATAATAATAAGCACCCCAACCATATGGGCTTAACGCGATCATTAAAAAGTTCTTCATTATTTTTGCTCCTTAATCTACTGCTACACATATTTTGTGAAATAAAAGGCTCAATTACAAATGTCTCATTTATTGAACTAAAATTGCACACGCTATCTATATGCATTATCTCCTTCGAAACTACGATATTTCAGGAGTGGATGCATATTCTCCAGCACAAAATATCAAATATAAAATTTCTATAGAACATGATACTTTCTATTTCTCTTTATTCTCACAGCACGTGGCCCAGTTAATATCCAGATTAAGCCTAACCCAGATCCAGTGACCCAGAATTTCGGCCAGGTTTTCCCACAATTACGAGTGACCGCGTGAACCAGGGCATATCAAAGCGTGTGGCTGATGTAAGCACCCTGATACGCCACGCACAACGGAGGCATCGCGCGACGCTTATTCTGGGACACCCGTTGGTTCGGCCACCTTTGTTCAGCGGGGGTGATTAAAAAGTTGCTGAGTGAGTCGAGCCGACAGGAGGACACGGAGCGACGCAGATACACAGAGACGGCGAGAGTAATGGACGGAGAAGAAAGAGGGAGGACGGAAGGTAGGAAACGTGAGAAAGAAGGAGCAATCCAGTTCGCGAGAAAAAGGGAGAAAAAGTGCGCGGGGGAGGGAGGGAGGGAAACGCGAGTGGAACGAGGAACGAAGGGGGACAGAAGTTCAGACAACGAGAACAGGAGACAAATCAAAAGGAGGAGGACGCGAAAACGTTGTGGGGAAAAAGGACAGACAGAGGGAGAACATAGAAGGGGGTGCAAGAAAGGGTAAAAAGCGCGGGATAACTCCTACTCGGTGTGTACAACCATTAAGCACATCGGGTACAACCCCGAATGGGCTCTTGGCGTGATCACCTAACATTTTCTTCCTGTTTCAATCTCCCTGTGTCTCTCCCCCTTATAGCAGCCACCCACAGAGTGCAACACGGTCTCCCCTCTTTTTTCTTTGTACTCCTCTGCCTGCGCTTGTTCTCCCCTCTCCTTCTTCGAAATGTCCCCCGCATCTGTCATTGCTCACCCGACTCTGCATAAATTGACACTCACTCGATTTACCTCGGCCATTGTCGTTACTTTCATTTATTCCGTGCGGATCTTTTAAGCCGCGTTCCTTTCGTTCTCGTAATAGCTGTCATTGTGCGTGCGTTATGCTCAGGTCGTATTTGAATATTGCACCTGCAGGTGGCGGTTTCGTTGCAATTTTTTGATGGGCTGCGCATAGTGGTGAAACATTGTTCAAAGTAAGAGGACTTCGAGATTTTGCAAATTTTTTGGAGGTACTTTTTCAATTTTTAGAGATACATGTATATGTATATGCGTATGTTCCAATATATTTTTCTTACTTAATGCCTATTAAATCATATGAACTAATTTTCACGGTATGTGTATATTTAGATTGTAATACATTTCCCTTATGTTTTAATTTCTCCAATAGTTAGAATTCCGTATACTAGGTAATAAGTAATAAATACCACGATATTTCAATTATTCTCATCCTTCTTTACCGATCCACTTTAATTCGTTTGTTTCGAAATTCTACTATAAAGGAGGTGATTGCACGTGTTCAGATTGAAAGACACGGAAGCCTACCTGAGGTAGCCTCTTGAACGAGACGGAATTGGGAATTAATTGGTTTGTCGTCTGCAGACTCGCTCTTTTCCATTTTACAGTAGAGCTCAGATCGTTCGTGTTCGCACAGAAATTAGTTTTCACGATACCAAGTAGAATACCTGGTTAGAAACAGTAATAATTTGAAAGGTACTCGATGAATATTTAAACTACGAAATTGAATCCAGCAAAACTGAAACGTTTTATAAGCAAGGCAGCATAAAGGAATATTACTGGAAACCATTATCTGCAGAGTACGCAATATTCTCTAATTGTAAGCCGTATTATATATTATATCGTAAAATAAAACGTGTGAAATATA
Organism: Nomada fabriciana; assembly: GCA_907165295.1. Taxonomy (NCBI): domain Eukaryota; kingdom Metazoa; phylum Arthropoda; class Insecta; order Hymenoptera; family Apidae; genus Nomada; species Nomada fabriciana. The sequence goes on from OU015689.1 coordinate 15,783,305, forward strand.
TTTGAAGATAACAAAATTAATTGCTTGTATCAAACTGGCAATTACTCCAATGAGTCATAATATTTTTATCATATTTTTAATAATTTAATATGTACGTATTAATGCTTTAATTACACGCTTATAATCCATCTGTTACAAAACCACTAACAATTAAACGTTTTAATTTGAATTCTAACACACAATAGTGAATTAGAAATATTTTAACCATTCAACTATTATACAATATAATACTAGAATATATGTATATGAATATAAAACGGTCATGCATGTTAACCTTTAATTCAGATTAATCTATCACTACTTCACGAAAACAATTGCTTTTACACATCCAGGTAACAAAGAACAATATCATTAATAATGATCAAACTAACTGAATTTTAATATAGAAACTATTCGCGTGTAACTAATGAAAACACAATCTCTGACAGAATTTACCCCATAACAGATACACTGCTGGTTTATTGGCAGCTGAACAATTGAACAATGCCTAGTTATCCCTCAGATAATGTCGGCCATCAAATCTGCCACGGGCAATAAAGGGAATGGTTGTAATGAGCGTGATTATCAGTGACTCATGACATTACTCAAAGTATCAATGGATACAAGGGTGAAACAGTGGAGGGTTTCCTTAACGTTGCACCGCGGTGGGTCGGTTCTTGTCTTGCAACGACGACTGCTCACGAATTTATGAATTTATCAGCCGTAGAATCGCTTCCGCAGATGCGGTCCACGTATCGTACGGGGTGCATATCAAGCACCATCCCCTCGTGATCGGGAGACTGGAGCAAGGAGAGCACTCGAGGCCTCCACGCATGAAAAACGAAGGGTGAATGTGCTTGATGAGTACGAGAACGCCGATTTGAACTCTCGTGCTTGTTTCGCATTCGTCAGGTTTTTTCTTTTAAACCATTAACAGGTATCGGGGTTGACTTGCAGGGCCAAAGATTATTAGAAAGCATTTATAACTTGTCCTGGGTTCCTCATAGACATTTTTCTCGATTAGTATCTACCGATTAAATAAAATACAGTAGAGCTGCATACGTTTATTCGCATATACAGAGTTCATCATTTCTAGGGTAGATAGTACCCATCAAACGATGAAAAGTAAATCAATATTAATATTTTCTTAATATATATATATGAATTAATGTTAATATTAATAAATGAATATTATTATAGTGAATTAATATTTTCAACGTTATAAACAATATTTAGTTTCGGTTCAAGCGAGTGAAATGTTCGGTTCGGGAGTTACCTATATTTCAAAAATATTTATTTATTTGTATTTGACTTTTGCTGTACAGCTGGTGGCTTATTATTCTTCTTTATTTCAATTCAAAACGAAATTGGGGAAATTGTGATTAGCCGGTCTTTTATTGACAACTGATTTTACAATAATAAGATGCGATATAACGTTTCCAATAGGCGAATCACATAATGTTATGTATAACGAAAAGGAAGGTAACATTTTGTATGTATATCGACGTTACTTACGTATAATTTTTCTGACATTTAAATGTTAAATGAGAGATTGTAGTTTTGGATGGTTCTCAGTTGTTACACAAGCTTTTATATTATATTGCTATGACATATATACTATGTGTTTCTTAATACCGTAATAATATTTTTAAAAAGTTGAATAATCTCAACGGGACATGAAAATGCAACAATTAACTGATTTTCATAGATGAACAATATTTTTGGATTTTATACTAACATTTTCTCTAACTCACAAATATTTTTATTGGATTTATCGTGCAAGTGTATGCAATTGATCAATCGGTTTTCGAAAGTTGGTCTTTCATGGTTGCGTATTCAAAGTCAATAGCAGCAGGCATAGCTTTTATGAAAGTTGGGTTTGTAATGGTGAAAACTTCTCGATAGCCAATCGTAATTTCCTGATCAACTAATGGTTGGATATGCTTTAAAAGACCTTTGAGATCTAAACTGTATACGATGCAAAGCTTTCAGCCAGTCTAATTTCAGCTTAAAGTAATTCGACATTGCTAAAAATATGCTATGGATGTTAATACAATTATGAATATAAAATGTTACATATATTTTAATTGTAATCAATTTATAGAAACTCGAGTGTTGGTAATTCTGCCAAAATCTGTGAATCAAAGTCATTTTACATCATGATAGCATTTTTATTAAAAAATTAAAATTAGTACAACATTTGGTCGCGTCAAATTTGGTTTTATCCACTGTGCACAGAGAAATATGTTGATTGATTTGAAACTCAGGGATAACACCTTTCACGCGAATGGTGTATAATTTATAATATTACGTTATATATCACCGCAAATATTAAAATTTAAATGCAGTATTCAAATAATTATGCTCTGTTGGTGATAATAATAATAATATCCAGGTGGCCAGCAAGAACAAGGAATCATTCTGTTTGTATCACGGTGAAATCTACCGTAGATGAAAAGAAATTCTCGGAACGAGAATGGTAGCTTTTCCACCTCGGAACGTGCACAAACGTTTTATCGTGCGACGATTGCAGAAATTGTACAGTGAAACTGAACGACTTTCCTCTTATTACACAAGCAGACCTTACACCAATTCGTTTCCTTAAGACGCCAGACATTTTATGTTTATACCAAACGATGAACACATTCAAACAACTTGGATCTTTTATTTGATATTCTATGCAAGGTACAAATTTATTGTCCCGAACTTCACGTTTACGTAGAATCTTCATGTCTTTCAAAATGTTTTATTCAATACGCACTTTTGTATTTTCGATATGAATACCTCGTGATAGTGTTATCGTTTGCTTTGTTTCTTCTGGATATGATTTGTAACAAACATATATATATATCTCTTTTAATTCTTTGTTGAATACATGTATATGTGGAAATGACTAAGACATTTTATTCGAATATTCTGAATGATTGTCATCACATAATTTATTTAACCTGCCGAAATGGACGAAATTGTGTAATATGTTTTGTCAAAGATAAATGTGTATTACCCGTGAATAACTTTGTACGATTAAATTTCACACTAAATTGAGATTGCGATCGAATTATGAAAGTAATCGAGTAATTGATTCGTTAATAAAGTTTCTATTATATCATTGGTTTAATCGTTTATATAGGTATTTTATCTCCAATCTTGTAAAGAGTGATCACTCTATTAATAGAACTTTATATTGTCGAAATTATTAATTATTTGTTTCGATTAGAAATTCAATTATTAAAATTGCTCCGATTCAAAACCACGAAAAATGCGTTCAATAGAACAATTACAATAAAACTATTGACGATTGTTTTCTTTTTGCTACAACATCAATATTGGTCTCAATCAGTAACATGAAACACTTCTCTAAAAGTCTCGTATTTTGTACAATACCGCATAACTGCCCTATATTGTTCCGATTATAAAAAAAGACAAACGAATACGAAATTCGCGTAGGAAAAAATACTCGTCGAATATCAATTTTACACGCTAGGAAGATGAAATGTTTGTTATACTCTCTGTACAAGCATGTTTTTTCAATTGTTCTGTTTTTAAAAACCGCCCGGTCCTGGTCGTGTTTTATATCTGAAATCAATGGTAGGAAATATATCTGTAGAACTTTATCGACATATTTGTATATACATATACAGGGCGCGGCCGAAATGTTGGTACAAATGGAAAGAAGGTGATTCCTAGGGCGAAAATAAATCAAAAGAGCAGAATAAAATTGCTTCAGCCGAGGTTGTTACCGAGAACACCAATTTTATAAATTAGGTACACTCTGTGTCCCTACACTCATTAGATACACACTGTGAACCAATACACTCTTGTGTACAGTACCGAACGATTGCATAATTTTTTACCACGGATTAGAGTTAAGAAAGCATAGATGTGAATTTATTTGAACTTATTATTTTCTCTTATTAATTCTTTTAATTAATTAACGCTCTATGTATTGTTAGTTAAATGTACACGTATTCAACAAAGTACAGTTTGTTTTTCTTCTCCTCTATCACACTGGTTTGTGGCAGAGTGTCTATCATATTGGCTTGTAGCTAATAACAAACTTGTATAATTTATCATACCATATATATTTTGCTTCATACTGTTAATCAATATCTGCAAATTATTGACACCATGCAACTTGAATTTTGTATTTGGCGGCCAAGAATTACATTCCTGGAACTTGTCAACATACTTACAATTAGTTTCATCTTACAAATTGCATGTTTGTCATCGTTATACGTTCACACAATTACACAACCCCAACCAAACTCACAGAGCACAAAAGTGTCAAATGATTTATAAATAAATACATCAAATGTTCTGCACGAACCCTTCCAGGGTCTGAAAAAAGTTCGATCTGTTTAAACCTATCGAGTCTGGACATTAAATCATACACGAGCAGGTTTAACAAGCGGAAATACCAAAAAAAGGACGCATTCACGAAAAATGCAACAGCACAGCATACGGTGTATCCGGCTTGAAATAAAAGCAAAACGTTGTAACAGAGAGGACGAATGACGAAAAGCTCTCCGAAGGTCTGTCCGGGACTGGTTTTAATCCACTATTATGAAATGTACTGACGTCTGACAGAACTGGCCAGATATCGGAAACGCTGGACGGAAATTAAAGCGATTCTGTTCCTCGTGTACTTCGATTCCGATCATCTCTGCTTTTCTCACCCCTTCTCTCGCGGTACATGCATGTGTGTATATGAAACGCTCAAGAATCTGTGTACCCTGGTTTTGACATCGATGTTACCAGCCTTCTATTGTGCACGTTTCTCGAGAATAAATTTCAACAACGATACTGTAACACTGCTGACTGAATTTCCTGCAATCTGATTTAGTCTGCTTTTTCTTCTATATTTTTCTTCTATACAATTAAAGGGACATATTACGTCGCTTGCTAATAACATTTTTTAGTGACACTTGTTTCAAAATATTTGCGATTGACTAATTCATCGTGTGCAGTTATCTTCAAAAATTGCAATGTACACAAGACAATTATTTAATTGGACTACTATAATTCATAATTTTCATGGCACCGTTTATCGATAACTTCCATAAATTATCAAGGAATATTTAAAATCATCCAGACAAAAGTAATAAAATCTGACATTCGTATTTTCACAACGAATCCAGTATTCATCTTTACTATTATTATTCCATATGCCCGTCCATCTTCTAACTCACAGAAATACAGTATTCCACTTTCGTACACGCCTTTAAGCATATGCAGTCCATTTCGAAGCAGGCGATCTGTTAAAAAACTCCTACCTACGGAAGCAATTATCCATCAAAGTACTACCCACATTGACCCCTTTCGTCCAGGAGAGTATTCTTCCTCATCCTATTTCCCTCTGTCCACGTACAATTGTTTCTCATAACACTGCGGCAGTTTCCTTTGGGTCGGGAAAATAGAACAGAAAAATGGGTCTTGGAAATAAAGTCAAGAAAAAACCGACGAAAACATTTCCAATGAGAAAACAATTTTACCACCCCGGCCGGGATGTGATTGTTACTGGTCCTCGGCTTAGTGGCGGTGCATCGAATTTCAGTTGGCCACCATCGTCACGGAAATAGACAACAAGTGACAGCGGTACAGCGGAATTTAATTTCGTTTCGAGATGCACGGGCGTTGGACTCCGTATACATACACGGCACGGCATGTGCGTGCAGGCTTTGCTTGGCTGCGTCAGCTTTTAAATGAAATCAATTATCGTGCACTCGCGAATAATTATTATGCGGACGGTCCGGATGTAGGAGACGGCTCGTACACGAGCAAGAAATAATTTTGATGCCACCACCGGCTGCTTGATTATTACTATTACGCTTGTTATGTTTCACCTGAGACGCTGGGAAGGACTGGCTGCTGATTATAATTGGAAAACAGGAGAATGCTATGGCGGGTACGTATGACGGACGTATACGGGGAGTTGTTTATTTTAATTGCAATTAAATTGATTGTCCTGTTTAATATAGCAAATGCCGCAGCAATTCGTTTTTAAGTTCAACGTTTTCGTTTTGCTGGGAAATATGAATTTTTCGAACACGTTCGAGTCAGTGATTTGCAGGTTTTAGATATATTGTTTATGATTTCGAGGTGTTGGATTTTAAATTAAAGAAAGCATAAAGAAGCTAAAGGTGATGTAAGTTTCGTTGTCAAAGATCCTTCATGCCGATTAACTATTTCATAGAAGATTAGTTCTATTGGTTAACAATAAATGTCTGTGCCGGTAATTGTAACGAGTGAGTAAATAATCTGCTTGATTCATATGAATTAATTAATTATATTATTTTGAATTGTTTCTATATAATTGTATTGAATGTATATTGTCGTTGAATCAATATTATTCGTTAAAATTATGTTTATAACCTGAATGTGTACATGCAATATTTTCAAACGTCTATGTGTTTATTTCCAATAACTCTGATAGAAAGCTTATTTAGTGCAGATTGTGAATAATTGCTGGATTTAGGTAGAAACAGAGAATAATATGTTTGCATATATAAAATAATTCGAATGTTAAACAGAGTTCTTGACGAGTTAACATAGAAAATTAACATGCTTCTCAATTTTAACTAAAAATTTAGATTTTACCTATTGTACAGATCTAATAAAAGAACTATTGATATTTACAAGTATAAAATATACCCATTGCTCCACCTGTACAATTATTTGATAACATCTGAATTAAAATCGTATTCTTATAAAAAATATAGTATGCATAAATACCTAATAAAAGTTGAAAATTTTGTTTTTAGAAATAACTAAGTTGTATAACTCGCATACGTTGAATATAAATATTTATCAGTAGGAAAGTATCTTCTTTGATTCAGAAAGCTAAAATAAAAGCATACTAAAGTGAAATACAACTGTGGGAAAAGAAATTCTGTCCCAATATTGTAACCATGTTAAATCGAAGTTTTGTAAACCAAGGATTAAGTGGCACCCTTAATTGCAAGAAAATCGTGAAAATTATTAAGCATTTTCTTTGCTCAGTAATTTATGTCACTATAACATGAGAGATAGAGAGAGAGAGAGAGTTTATAAAAGGGTGGTACCTTATTTACGAGCTAATACAATTTTCTGGCTATTGTCTTTTTGTTCCTGTTCAAGATTGCTGGTGCAACCACGCCATTCGTGTTTCATTTGTAGGTTGTACACAAGAAGTTATTAAAAGCTAATGAAAACTCGAGGGGTAGACTTTTTATTAAAAAGTATAACACTGAACTTTTTATTGGTGTCTTCTACAGAATATTAATAGAACGATGAAAGGGAGATAAACTCCTCGGAATGTCGAAACTGCATATCGGAAAAGTAATTACTTTAACAAGCCTGTAAAACATTAAAAACACCATGGTACATTCAACTTCAATGGTATCGTAATTCCGATTTCCGTTAGCGATAGCTATTTTAGTAGTGGCATAAGACTTATTAAAACAAACGCAAAAAGAAAACGAACTTTCCCTATTATACAATATAAATACATTACATCCCATAAATAGTTACAATATATATAACAAATTATCGAATTATCAATAATAAAAATATTTTTAGGAATGAACAGATAATAAAGTTACGTAGTTTAATATTTTATAATTACTTGTCTTTGAAAATTCATGGCTATTTAAATAGCAATTCCAATATACCAGTGCATATTCAATTTTTGAATTACCAATTGTAGAAAATTACATATGTAGGCACAAACCTAAATTACCACTCGATTACAAATCCAATTACTTAACGTGCTTACCAGGTTTAATATTATACAAATATATATTTCCTAAAATCTGTAGATACTCATATAATAATTCTAATGTTTACGAACAATCTTTAAACTGCCTATCGTAGAAATTACATATTTACAAACCCAAACTGAGAAGCAATTACAAAGACTTAACGGAGCTACACCAGCTTTGGTACTTTATAAACATCTGTCTTGTAAAATTCATAGATATTTGTACCTTTCTGAATTAAATATCTTCAATCGATAACAGGATTGATTCGATAGCTAATTAATACACGTTGTTTATTAGCTGGACCTGTTCTTACTGAAAATTCGCCCCTACATTGAATGTACCAGAGTAGCGAGTTTAACGAATGCACTAAATGTATGCGTAGTGGTTGGACAGTGTCAGCATTTGGAAAGTTTCAGCACGTCCGTCCCAGGATCCAGAGCCGATTAATGGACATATCCGATATTGCACGGCTGCGTGCGTGCAAGTATTAAACGTTACAAGGGCAGGGGATCAGGGTGCGTTCGTGTGCCCGACCACTTACACGTGTTTATGCACCGTACAGATTTTCAGGGAAAATAGATGGACTTACAACTATGCTGGCAAGGGAAGGTTGCCATGGGAATAAACCAGCTACCTCTAATGGAGATGGATTTCTGCATCGACGACCACGCCGGATGACAGGTAAGCTTTGAAAATTTCACGTTCAATGCTAAGTCGTCTTTTCGCGACTTGAAGCGTATCTTTCCTCCTCGTTTTCTCTTCCTTCGTCTCGTTTCTTTTTCTTTTCCAACGTGAAGGGTTGAACAAATTTTTTGAAAGGAAAGATTGCCCGCTACATTTCCACGCAAATATCCCCGGCTAGTAAAGAAAAGGTATTATCGATATTGTGTGCCTCCATTGCGGATATATTTATTCGTAGATGCACAAATGTATGGAGTATGATATCAAACAGCGATTAAATACTATTGAATCGCAATTCGTAATTGAAATTCAGTTCTCGTAGAATTATTATATTTTTTTGCTGCCTTTGTATTCTTAGTAAAAGTTAATTGGACTGTTTGGAAATTGTGCTGGTTAATATTTGCGGTATAAATTATATTTGTGGAATTGTGATTGCATGTTCGACGGCGAAATTTCAACGATTGTTCGCATTATTTGTAAACCTCAAAATATTTCACGTGCAGTGAATTCTGTTAATATTATTACCGACAGTACAAGTAATACCAAAAAGTAAAAATACACAAGAGTGTTATTAAATGCAAGACTAATTCCACATTTATATACAAATATTTTAAAAAATCAATGTCACTAGAAGTCACGATTCTCTTCCAGTACCAGTATCACATTAGTTCACGTTAGTTGCAGCATCATAAAACATTTCACGGGCAGTGAATTCTGTTCTTATGATTACCAATAACACAAGTGATACTAAGAAATAAAAATATAGAAAAGTGTTATTACGTACAAAACCAATTGTATCAAAAAAAATTACTGTCATTCAAAATCACGATCCATTTCCAGCACCAGATGAAACCTATACCATGTTTCATGGTATAATCTTTCACAGCAAATAAGACATACGCGATCCTTAGGCCAAACATGGTGTATGCTGTTGCTTATTTCCTCAATTGCATAGAAGTGTGAGAAGCAGTAGAAAGGACGCGGCTCGTGGGCAAATCGATCATAACGTTCGTTCGACACGATCGAAACGAGCGAATGGCACTTTGGCTGAAACGCCGAAGCTATTTATCGGCGTAATAGGGCGTAACGGAGCAGTCATCAGCTGATTGATGCGCCGACAGGCTCCGGAGGGTTTCTAGATGGTTGCGAGCCGACGATTCGCTCTCACTTTTCACTCTCAGGATGTATTTGGACAACGCCGACTGCCAGACGGGGAATATTATTTGCTTGGTGCCGCTTGCTTTGCAAAGTGAACCATATGACAGCGCGCTATAAAGCTTTCCATTCTATTCATTTTCAAAGGCGTTAATTGTACCATTGTCGGACACTGTCACGGCTGCTTGATTCGAGTTACTAAAAATAATATTCGTTACTTCGAATTAGATGTAGGAAGGTATATCAGAGGGAGCTCGATTAATTGTATGTAAAGTGGCGCAAATGGTAGACAGGCTGGGTTGATGGATTAAGACTGAACATTTTTGTTTTTGTATATACTTTATATGGATGTATATTATGCAGAATAGAAGATTGTAGAGAGTTACGTGAAAATGTACAAAACAGGTCATTTTATTTAAGTAATTAAGGGTAGTCAGCTCCTTTCGCTATTTGTGGGTTCACTTGTGGCCTACTGTTACTTGGATACAATGAAGCATTGTGTAGGTAAATTTGGAAAGGAGAGGCTGCTAGTTTTAATAATTTCGGAGAATGCAGCTTGTAATATTTTATATGATTTTGTACATTATTATTAAATGTACCTACTTCAAGGACAACTTATAATAATTACTTATTTCGTCAAGAAATATTTAATAAGAAACGCTTAAAGAATTACAGAATATTAGAAAAATATATAATTCGCCTCTTTCTGAATACATACACGGACAGGCATTTCCATACAAGTCCCCTTTTTGTAGTTGCTGTATACTTTACCTAATTTTCTTACGATTGAATCGTTTGATAAAAGAATACACCTTGGATCGTCACACTTGATGTAACAAACAATGCGAAATGAATAAAAACAATGCGTGACATTTTACCTTCTGACTCATTTCGATCTATTTCATGGCTGTCAGTTCATTGTGACTCAATCATTCCGAGAAACATGTGAACGACATCATCGCGTGACATGCTCAGAAAATATATCAGATTAATAAAAGTAGAAAGAGAGTAGACTACTATGACAGGCATATAATTAAGCCATTAAATGTATTAACCGTTTGATGCGATATCAGATATGGTGAATAGGGTATAAGAAGTGGCCGATTCGCTTCTGTTATTAACTTCCGGATATTTGTATTGGACCCCCTGCTGATAGGAGCACCATTTGTGTTACACCCACAGTGACTCACACCTTCAGGACCTTTTACGTGATCCATTAGTGAAATTCGATCTTCTACTGTCGTTTGCACCCTGTCCATTTTTTTTCACCTTTTTAAGTGTCCACTTGAACATTATTGAACTGTTATAAGATGTAACTGTGATAAAGAAAAGTGGAATAGGTACCTAAACCATAATTTTCATAACTGATTGGCGTCGTATAAATGAGATATATTCCAAATTGGGAATACGTTATAAAGTTTGCATAACAGAAATTGAAAAAATCGTTTCTAGAAATGGCATTTGCATTGCATTTGTATTTATTGATTAACAAGGTTAAAACGGAATCGTGTTAAAGTGAAACAGAACGTGCAAATAAAGTTTGTTGCGTTTTTTAATCATATTTAAACGAAAACGTGTACGGTCGAGTGCCATACTAGTCGAGGTATTGAATCGTTTATAATATTCAGTATACGTTTTTGATATATGTTACTGTGTTTAATGTTATCACAATATTTGTAGGATGTGTGTTGATTTAATATACAATATTTAGACTTTGCATTTAATAAATATAAGTCGATAACCGACCTTCTTAAATAAATTGCACGAAACGATTTTCTTAAACAATCGTCCATGTGCCACACCACGTTTCACGCACCACATTAGATTTTCGACTTTGTCATACGAAATATGATAATATGACTTCAGAAAACTTACACTGTGCAGAGCATCGAAAGTGATATATATTAAACTTACTTAAAGTGTTTCTATTATACATTATATTTATATTGATATAATTACATCACAACTGCATATATTGACATATGTATTATACATTAACATTAAAATAATAAATCTTTTATGAACTACGTACTTTAAAATATAGTACATGTATGCTAGATAATTTCTGCGGTTTGAATTAGCGATTCATAGAATTTCTCGGTAATGTCATTCGATGATTATGTCATTGTTTCAGCCTTGCGTTAGTATTATAATGCCGCCTCCAATACTGTTACCGGGCTCCAAAATAGGCCAATAATCACGCCATTGCATGTGGCATCATGCGATTGTGGCACAAAGCTGATTTTACACGTGCCAGCGCCACTGGCTCCGGCACGAAATGTACTCCAAATGTCGACCACTGCCAACGAATCCACACAGAAGATCTAGTTTAAAGCATTGCATTTGCAGTGCCGCAAGCAATGGTGCAATAATGGTCTGTGTGAAACCGATCTAAATGTATAAATCTAATTTGAAACACCGCTGGATCATGTGTTATCAGTCGTCCGAACCGATAAGCGTGTTCAAAGACGATCGCTATGATTCATTACAGCTGTTGTAAAACAACCATTTCTGATGTTTATTGGAATAAATAAATTAACCTTGATAATAAGTAATAATATGTTCTGTTATCGATATTCCGATGCGGGAATGGGAATAATTTGATAAGAAATTATTTCGTTACGCTGCAGTAAAAAGAGAAATTAATAGTAATATTGAAAACTTCATTACTCAATTGTATATTAATCGTTCGCAAGTAACGAGAAATTTGCATCCTCGTATCTGCGTATCAATAGATTTTAATGACTTAAATCAATAAATTAATGAAGGATAATTAATAATATTGAGAGAAATGATAGTTACACAAAACAATGTAGAATGATTCAAAGAAATGTTTAAATGTTCAACTAAGTTTATACACTGGATATAATCAAATTAAATAACAGGTAACTGTAAGGATTACTTTTAATTTAAAACAAATATTGACAAAATACCACTTTGGGACAGTTTCTCTCAAATTGCATATCCATATCCATATTTTGTTCACCTGACCAGGCACATGGGTGACAGTTTCATTCACACGTGAATTTTACGTAGATAGCCAACAGGAGCCACCCTCCTAACATTTTCGACAGTTACCCCGCACCGTGAGGTCATTATTCCAGCGTATTAGGCAAGAATTTAATAACGTGTCGATATGTTTTCGGGCGACAAAACCTCAGGAAACACGAGGATAGCATCCTGAACTTGACAATTTCACACTATAAATCACAATATACATAGCATATCTACAGTGTGTCCCGTTTAAATCGAAACGTCAGAATACTTACATCGAGTTGCAAATGTCAAAAATGTGTTCCTAAGAAAAATATTCAATACTCTGGGGAACACCTTGCAATGAAAATAATATTTTTAGACAAATGTTTGCATTTGTCTTTTGAAGAGTTGCTTAAGCTCCTTTAAATGCAATGCGTGAATAATTTTTGTCCGCAAAGTGTAGTAATAGAGTTGTTAAAACGAGTGCAACCACGCAATACAATACGTCATTTCGACCAGGTAAACTACCTGACGAAATGTACGCGGCATGCGTCACCTATCTCCACGGGGGTTGAACGATTTTACTACCCTTCATAAATCGATACGCTATAGCATTGTATAATACATCGCTGAAACTCCTCCAAAGAGCTCTAAATAAAAACATATAGCATTCCATAAAAAGAAAGTCAGAATCACTTCGAAATCTGGATGCGCCCCAACCCTTCACTTGCAAGAAAATGATCTACACCACAATGCGTACCCCTCTGTATTGTAGAACTTTTCTAAGAACAACTTTTTGACATCTTCGACCACCCTCGAGTCATTTCACCGTTTCCATTCCACTCAGTCAGTCACACTCTGCAAGCTCGTAGCAAACAACAAAAAGGGGCCGACGATTCTATATTCAAGATTAGCATGAAAACAATAGAACGGATTATATCGCGAGGACCCGCGAACCAGTATTGAGCCCAGAGGTGTTCCATTGAAATTTATATCCGGCGCGAACGACCATGGAGTTCATTCAACGACGAAACTTCACCGTTTCTTAGTATTCGTTTCGCTGACGGTCGCTCCGAACCGAAAGATGCCGTGGAACAATTATCCCGATGCCATTTCCGCGGCCGTAAAACGCCAGCCTCCTCGAACGAAGGAGCGTTCCTGAAGACAATGAAGTCGCGAAACTTCGTTCGAGCATTTTATTAAAACGACGCGAAATCCACCCGTGGCAGCGTTTGACAGCGAGACGAATGCCCCTCGAGTGCTCGGGCAAAAACCACTTCGAAACCGTCCGCTGTAAATTCTACGCCCGGCCACCCCCGCGACAAGATTCACTGGGTGGCATCATACACGATAAACAAAATGTTCTAGATACCTTATAAATACTCTGCGTAAACGGTTCTCCTGCCGACAGTTTGCAGCGGCGTCCGGTGTGCACAAAAGCAAACAAGAATTAACGACCAATTAGGGGAGTTAAGAAAGAATAGCCGCTCGAGATAATGGGGAGGGGGGGATCCATGGTTTGGGCCGCTGTTGTTGCGAAATGTAATTAAGCCCGGTTCTACAACAATTTGTGGAAATCATTAACGAAAGGCCGGCTCTCGTGATTCCGTGAAACTCGTCGTAAGAGTGCGCGCCGACGAGATGGCTCTGAAACACGCCTGTGAAAGACTTACAGATAGAGGGGAGGGTTGCCTTCCCTTATTATAAAGCGTTCTTATTATAAGGAGGTCCCCTAATTATTGTCGTCCCTCGAGTAAGAAGGACTCTCGCCTCCTTGAAGCCACTTGGAGTATATTAAATTATGATTCCAACGGTCTTGAGAAATCTCGGCATTAAGCAGCCCCTTCTATTTTATGTGTGCATGTTTCACTTGGAGCGTTCGCGATTTTCTATTTTTTCCCCCTTTGACGTTTCGTCGGGTTTATTGTCTACGAGAGGGAAACTCTTCTCTCCGCGTTTATCAAACTCCTGTTGAGTTGGAAGTTTTAATGGACGCTCCTTGCGGTTACAGCTGTGGGCCGTTACGATATTCGATACTTCTTTGGAATATTGCAGTCTCTCAGTTTGAGTATTATATTATATGGGCCGTGCAAGATTGATTGTGCAAGGTATTTTTTTTGTAAATTGACAGGAATGACGTTGATATTCATTTGTGAACTACCGTTTCTTCTTTAATGATACAGTGTTGTTATTCTTTTTAATGAGAAATTGCGGCACGAGATAATATTTAAATATATCTAGTAATATCATATTTAATCGGATTTCATTTGTCACTGAAAAACTGAAGCTTGATGTTCGATATTGAATGGCTTAATTTTTGCAATAATCCTAATATTCGTTAGCTACGTTACGATTCATTTTGCAGTTTCAATAAATCATCATACAGTTTAATCGTTCACTCTCAACTACTCCACGAATGTGATTCAAAATTCCCTGCACCCCTGCTTCATCCCTCCGTTGAAACTCGTCACCTTCGTATAATACATTCTATCTCTTAATTCATACAGTTGTCTAAAGTTTCAAGACTTCGTGAAATGTATAACCACACGTTCGTAAATTTATGTGCGCTGTAAAGCGGCGTTGACAATCATTCAATTAAATCCAGCCAGTTACAAAGTGCGTGCAACGATTATTCAAATCCTATTTGCACCTGTCTGTGACTTGCATAGGTGAACAGAATGTTTACGCGTTAACTAGTAATGATTTGACACTGCGAAGCGTGCGCAGAGAGACATGGACATTTGAAAGGAGAGTTTCTCGCATCTTTCTTTCGCTCGTCCCTCATTGGCAGAGTACAGAGACAGCATTCAGCGTGGAAATTTTTTCCGTTCGCCCTGCCTCTTCTTCTTCCTCTTCTTCATCATCGAGGAACACCTGGCATTCCGCCTTAACGACCGAATCGCGATCGCTTCTCGTGTCTCCAAGACTCGTTTCTCCCGTTTCCTCTGATTTCAGCAAAAAAGACGGAGCACAAGGAAGGTGGATATAATTTCGCGTCGACTTGCCTCGGGTAACTCGATTACTCTCTGGTAACGCTTATTGGTCGTTTCTTTGCCTACGATTTTATTTACTTTTAATCGCCATACCAGCGAGAGATACTTCACGAGCAACCGTTATAAAGGCAATTAGTTTAAGCGTTATTTATTACTCGATGACACGAAAAGGATTCTAATGTATGCTGTCGCTAAGATACCGTTATGTTATTAAGTTGTCCAGAAATAAATTGCAGTCCTCATTTCACTGATACTGGCCGTTTTTGAAATTACACATATTTATTTATTTATTTTTTACATTGTATATTCTTTTGCGAGGTCGGTTTAGCTTTACTTATTTATGGTTGTCAATTGATTATTATTATTATTTATATAATAATCCCTGTTTTCCACCATGCTGACGGATTATTTGTTTAAATTAGTAATAATATTGATGATATTCCTCGTGTTTGGAATATCATCCGATTGTTGAGATTCAAATTGTCCGACTCATATATTTGTGTGCTCGTTTTTTCGTGAAGGAATACATAATTCCATGTGCGTATAATTATATTATTAAATCATGTTAATGAAATTGTAGCACAATTCATATCAATCAGAAGCACTAGTTGCTCATATAATATAATAATAGGACAATTCATATAACGAAATTGAATACATATTATGTATCATAGATTAACATCATTCTAACTCATTCTTTACAAAGCTCCGCAATAAATTGACACTATTAGAATTACGTGCTGACCCCAATAAATGCGTAAATAAACACTTTCCAATTTACCTCTTTTGGCAGTATAATTAATGCGTAAAAAAACTTCACGTTTCCGCCGAAAATTCGTATATGCAACATGACAAATTTTCGCACGTGTTTGCCCTCAATGGCACTCTTTCAAGACCATCGATTTTCCTACCCCTTTTCGACTTATCTTCAGACTCTATTATATTCTCTCGCCGTGGCTCTGTTCGCATCCCCCTTCCATCTACCACGGCCATTCTTGTCAGCATAGCCTCTCGCCGTAAGTGAGATTTTGCATATTCAAACGTGGAACAGGCCTGAAGCTGACTGCACCATCCTGTCTTGGCCCGTTACCCGTGCCTTCCTTTTAATTATTGCGATTAATTAAGCCGTAACAAGTCTGCGCAGTAAGGAATAGATCGAGGGTGGAACAAGGATTGGGGGCGGGGATAAAACACAGCCGATGGGACCAAGAAGGAGGAAGGCGAATTCATTATCATCGAAGTGGAGAGACGGTAAATCACGCACGCGGAATTGTTAATATCGGCACCCTGAATATTGAGACGGCCTGGGAGATTTACAAGGGAGGCACTCGCGAAAGGGATATTAAACTTTCTCTCGGAAGTATATTAAGTCGATATGAAAGTCGTACTCATCCTGCGTCCCGTTTCCTTCCATTGTGAGACCCCGATATCGTTTGCACTTAATCGATCGGACGGGATCGGGATTTCAAGATGCTACCACGACAGGGTCATAAATATGATTCGGTATCGAACGACCATACGTCGCTTGATTACATTTCTTCTTTCTCTTTCACTGCAGAATGATTTATAGATGTTCGCAATTATGTATGCAGTTTACATGTTCTAGAAAATGAAGGTCGCTAGTATTAAAACGCTGAAATCTTTTAGAAATTAGGAATCTGTTTATGCCTTCTTGTCCCTGCATTATTATAACATTTTTGTTTCCGTAGCATCTTCTATGTTATGGATACTCAGTTGTATACACTTGCAGAGGTGCTTTCGTCTATATGTATATTCTAGTGTAAATTCAAAGTCAATAAAGTTGTCTTCCCAGACAACTTAACTAGTGGTGCTTTATAATCTGTTGTACAAGCTATACTTATGCAATGAGTTGTTAATTCCAAAACCCCCTCGTAATGTCACCAGTACATATAAAAAAATTACATTTTGATCTAACATTTTTGTCAGCTACTGTCCTAACAAATATCCGAATTCAATTTTTATTCTATATTTTACGAAAAAATTATATTGTTTTTCAGGTACTAAACGTTTCAGTATAGAAACCTTTTTTACATCAAATAAACGCCGAATATAATAATATACTCCGTACTTCTAAAGCGTAAAAATAACATAATTTGCGTTCCATTTGCAGTCAGTCACAGTCAGTTGCAATGACTTGCCGAGCTTTGTAATATCGGCCAGACGAAAATCACGAAACCTATGAATAAAAGTGATATTTAAACGCTTTCGACGCGCGATGTTTCAAGCTCTTTGGCGCAATTGCAAGCGCAGATGATCGTATTGTGCGCGAAATATACGATATTGCAGTATCAAAATTCGTATCGTTGTTACGAAATTCGAGCAGCATTATCAGAAAGTTCCAGAACTCGTATTATACTCATCGACGGAAACATCGGCTTCCTCTATCCGAGTTTGGCCGATCGTAAAAGCGAACGACGGAGAATGAGAACGAGAAAAGCAGAGGTAAATCTGCAGAGCGAGCCTGAGCAAATTGTGTTCCACGAAGGGCTCACGCATGCATACCGTCGAAGCCTTTTGGAAATTGTTGGTGCTGCGGACGTAGAGAAAATACGGCCGCTGTTTGCTTTCGCGTCACGAATTAAGCTTCACGTTTCTAAAATGTTCTAGTATCGCGAACTGAAAAATAACCGACTTCAAGACAAGAGATACGTTGCTTTACTTTACTATGTAGTTTAGTTCAACAGAATTATGTCTCCTTGCAGCGGTATATACATTATATTTTTAATAGTACACGAATTATTATTACTCTCATCTATTTCTGTTGGCTTTTGATGAGATTAAGCTAGAAGGAAGCCAAGCTTTGGAAATTTCAACGTATTCGTGACTATTATTTTGGGGTCTGCGTTCATTTCACGGAATATTGATTCATATTTCCATGGAATTGTGCTCTGGAACAATGCTTTGTGAAATTCGACGCTAAATAAATTTCCAATTGGACTGAATGAGAGGGGTAATTGCAGGTAAATGAAGAATGGGTCAACGTAAAATTAAATTCGTCGTTATGTAATCGGAATTAACGTAGTTATATATTTCATTTGCGATGCTGCCATGCCCGATAAATATAACTTAAAATATCTTACCTATAAATTGAAATAAAGGGCCTTTTAATAGTTTCACCGTACGAAGTGACAAAGTGGCAGCGCCATAACTTGACGCGAAACTAACACTTGATAACTTTATGGCGGTCCAACATCAATATTTCAACACACAAATATCAAATTTGTATCTTACCAGAGACATGGGAAAACATTAAAAGAAGCAATAACACTTATTAAAGAAGTAAATTGATTTAGCATACGTTACTGGTCAAAAATAAAATAAAAAAAGAAATAGCGTATACTCGATATACACCGAGCCGTACATCGATCGCCAAAACGATCGATCAAACTCGTCCCGAGTTACATTTACTTTTATCGATCTATCGAGCTGAACACCGTATGCCAAAACGAGAGCCAGGTATCAGAACACAATCGATTCCAGCGCGCCATTTCTTGAATCCATCCTGGACGACGGCGACACCGATGGGGGAGAATATCCGTGGACAATCAGCGGAGCATATTTCATATTCAGCGACCCGTAACCTCGCAATCTTCGGGCTGAGGAGGGTGAGCTAACTGGCCGGACGCCTCTGAAATTGAATCCACAATCGAGAGCAAGTCGCGTCCTCGTCCCAGTGTAACGTATGCATTGGTTTGAGTAAGTGGACGATGTCTATCTTCCCCTCCTCTTCCCTTCCATTTCCTTCCCCTCGTTCTGTCACAAACCCTCTTCCAGCCTATCATCCCCTGGACACCCTCAGGAGCGTCGAGGCCCTTTTTGCGCGTTCCACGTACTTAGCCGACCTCGGCCACGTTTTCTCACCCTAATCCGCTTTTGTTGACGGTAACGTGTGCACTCATATGATTGTCCCTGTGTACACCTGCGCGACAGCGCACTGTAGCCAATAGCTATCGATTTCCGGGACACACGTTGTTTTCTCTGAACGCGTTTAATGGGCTATAATTCGTTCCCGGAAATGAATGTCATTGCGATGGCAAATTCAATTGCGTGTCTGGCTTTAATGTTGCGTTACGTGTGCTCCAGTGCAGTACAATTTGATTTTACTGTATACTAAGTGTTTTGATTGCTTTATTCGAGTGACAGCGTTCTGGGCAGGATTGTTGCACCTGTTTCGCAAAAACAGATGCATGGGCGTTCTGTTTGCTGGTTAGGTTAAGCAATGATTGTTGTTTTATCTTGCTACTGTTGCTTGTAAGGATAAGTTTGGCACTGTTATATTTTTTGTACTAGTTCAACTGTTCGACATTTAGTTACTGTATATAACTGTTTAAATCATGGATAGGTATGGCTTGATTGTATTATATTATAATTACTTTATTACAAATCATTGGTTACTTGGATTGCCAAATATTATATTTCAGTTAGTTAACGTTGCATACGAAGGGAATATAAGATACAACAAAATTATTGAACGTACTCATTAAGGATCTACAAGATTATTTTTATAGAAATTATTGATGCTAAATCTATGATGCTAAAATACCATGACCCATGCCAAGCCTTAAGTCTTAACTAACTGGTAGTTAAGAAGTCATTAAAAAATCTAATTTCTCGGTATCATAAAAATTGTAGAACATTCGATCGTATGCTTTATCGCAAGTCAATAACCACACGGTACTAACGAGACGCGTTGCGTGAGTACCTACCCTTGAATAATTTTACGACGTTCCAATCATTGTTCCCATCAAGGCAAAGAATAATTCTTTTTATTTTCGGTCGATTTGTCGGTTGTCAATGGAGCACTCTTTTAATGCAGCGCTATTACTCTCTCGGGGACGAACTTTTAATTAACGATCGTTTTAAACGAGCGTAATTGGAGTGGAACGATCTGTCATGTGCGTAGAAAAGATTGAAAGCTGATATGTGAGTTCATTTATTCGCGCTGTGCGCCACGGTGAGAGTAATCGATGGCACGGAAAGGTTTCACCTGGCTGGTTATTAAAACGTTGTTCATATCATGTAATAATCTTGCACCTGTTATCTTCCGTGCAATCGGAAACCCCTGTCATATTTTTATTCCCATCGAATTTGGAGAGCTGCCAATTTCAATTTCGTATCTAAATTCTCGGTGCGTTGTGGTTTTGCTGGGCTTACCGGACGGAAGTGTACGTCGGCGATATGATCAGAAATTTCTCATCCACTTCGTGCGGATGTTTTATTAATAGTGAAGGAAAGTCGACGTGGGAAATATGGTGTCTTGTGCAGAAAGAAGACTATCATTTATTGCAGAAATATATAATAACATGTGAAAATATTGTGGAAGTATTATTATTTTATTTCCTTTATCTAGATTGCATCAAGCTTGTGGTTATTTGCGAGTAAATAATTTCGGTCTGTTGACAGCCAGATTGCTTTTATTATCAGGTCCACTCTAATTCAGTTTCGAATTTTTAGACATGTAATAAAAGACAATATTTCTGTTAATGTCACATCTTTGTTGAATGCTATGTATTTGAGTGCTCTACTACTCAATTGGTACCAAAGTGGTACAGTAAAAAATAATGTATAGTCATTGAAAGAAAGTATAAATATTGATAAGAAAGGAGTACAAATATTTGACTCGTTTGCTTGAGATTAAAGTAGGAACTCATGAACGATTAATAATTACTTCATCCCAACGATTTCATTTAAGTGAAGATAAAAACGTGTCGACGCTATATAATTTTTAAGATAAAATTGTTACATAGTATTGCAATATTCTCTACTTTCTTTTCATAAAGGTACTTTCTCCTTCCTTTTTTAAAACAATTGTTACGTCCGTAAACCGTGTTCAGATACTGCTGTTGTTTCTTTTAGCGATACTTTTCCTCAGAACAGTTATTTTTATATTACATGAATCATTACACACGTGGCGTTTTTGTTATTACAAAACATAATGTATTATGTTAAATGCACAACTAATTATAAAATATAATATAATCTATAAATGTAATCTATGCAAAGAACGGAACAACATTTTCAACTACCCTGAAACTTCTCACTCGCAATAATTTGCACGCTTCCCAAACGAAAGTCCTGATAAGCACTAATTAGTTTCCGAGTGCGGTAACTTCGATGACGATTCTTGCAATTGTCGGGCTCGTTAAATCGGACAGGTGATTTAATTAGATGAACGAGTAATTCTTCCCAGCAATTACAAAAGTCGTAAGAAGATCTTCGTATTAATCTCGGAGGTAGAAGTTAAGAAAAGTTCCTGATCATTCGCCGAGGAGTAGGGTGATAAGCAGAATTCGTGCGGACCAAAGGAATCAATTAAAAATGAATGCCGACGAATTATTAAGAGATACTGCGACTTAAGCGTCCACTAAGGAACTTTCGTATCAGAGACGGCCAGAGGGAAGTTCGGGAAGTGCTTGGGAGGGAAATAAGTTTAAACTTTCTACTTTCGTTACTCGAGACACCTGTGAACAAACAGACGCGTCCACGGCAAATTAAAACTTGTCGCTCTGCTGAGTTGTGTCGCCCATCGAGTTTTGCGCGTTATACGTTACTTCAGCACGACATCGTACACTAAATATATAATTTACTTAAGATAAGATTGAAGAGAGTACCAAGAAAGAACAGGGAAACGTTGAAATTCGAAATTCGTGTTTATCTTAAGCAAATTTCGTAGCAGAGTTCGTAGTTCCAAAGATGATTTTCTCAGTTGCACATTTAAAACAAATATATTTATGTAAATATATAACGGTTTCCTTTTGCGAATGCCAGCAGACTGGAATCCAGTGATACAATGAGTAAATTAATTGATTTCCTTCGCGTTATTAATTAGTATTATTTAATCAAGGAGGAACAGGATGATTAATATTATAGAGAAGGGATAACGAATATTGTATACTCATTTTATTTCTTGACTTAAAGAGTCCCAGGATAGGTATAAATAAAAAATTAGACAAATAACTGGGGGAATTTCTTGTGAAATATGAAATTTCGGGGACAAGTAAAAAGTCTGGCAGTAATACGATATACCGTTACTTTTAAGAGAAACAAGTTGTGAAGCTGCATTAAAGCTTCAATAAAAAAAGTTTGAAGGATATACAGGTGTCGAATATAACAACGTGGACACAATCTATTTAGTTTTGCGATAATCACGTATGTGAATTTCGCTCTCTGAACCTGAACAATTATAATTTCTTCAGTTTAAGAGCTTTGGCAGTTTCGTTCATATTTTCCTTTCTTTAACTTTGATCTTGGCCTCCGTAGGAGTATCCATTTGCTATTAATCTATACAACTGCCCCATTCTCTATATTTTTAACTGCGTTTTTATCTAATTGACAATGATTTTTCAATGAAATTTAACTCCATATGTTTCCAACATTTTTCTATTTTGTTTCCTCAAAATAGCTGAAAGTTCTTGAAAGAATTATTGGAGAAGTTTTATATTATTATGAAACGCAATATTGAATGTTCAGTTCAGTTTCAGCTCATCTTACTTTATCTGTAACTCTCACATACCGTGCAACAATTTCTCGGTTCTTAAATAGTAACCAAATAAGCAAATCTCAAAACATCTACAAACGCAGCCAATTGTATTTCTTAACGCTCACTTGCGTTCATCCTCATTCGTCAATGCTCACTCGTGCCCGGTCTCCCAACATTGAATCCAATTATTAGGACTTTTAGCATAATAGGAGCGTGTTAAAAGCCTGCGATGGAGGTAATTAGCATTTCGGATGGGGCAGAACGAAGGTGAGTCGGCGCCCCGCACAAAGAGCACAGTGCACACTTTCGGTTTGTTTAAGGAAACCGCCAGACGTGGTTGCGAATACGCGAAAGAGGCGTGGTAACCATCGGCGGCCCTTTTCCAGCGGCACCCTCGCCGACAGCTAGCAGTCCACCCCGTGGAAACGTTTCTACGTTACCGAACATGTTTGAGCCATTCGCACGCGAAATTTATTCATCGGTTCGGACGAAACGGAATCGCGGGTTGTTTAGGGCTCGATGAAGAATTCACCGAACCGCGTTGACCTGTCGGCTATCCCGTTCCAGCCCCTATCCTGTTACAGCGATAAATTTGCCCGGTCGAAGCCCCTTCTTTCCCGCTGAAAATGATTAAACTTTGAAAAGTGGTCCGATTTCATTGGTAACGCGGGCTGTTCATTTCGATGAACGTGTACGCGCGGTTCGCCGGGCGATAAATATTTTTCGTTCGATGCGTCACGACCGTTTCTGCTTTGTTTCCGGTGCCGCGGAAAGCACGTTTACTGTTGTCCCGTTTTTCTGCTTGCTTTCATTTTTTTATTTATTCGTTTTGTTTGATTCCGACAGCGATTATATGTCTTCGCGGCCTCCCCGCACTGTATTTTGCATTCGCTTCGAGGCTCCATGTGTCTGATGAAACTACGACTGTAGGCGGAACTACCCGAGGGTTCAAGCGAGCTTTATGTTATTTTCACTGGTAGGGATAGCATTAGTTGGATTGATAGTATGCGATGGAAGTTGTTAGGCGTTCTATGCATAGAACTTTTTGGGGTTAAGTGTTTCGAAATGATTATCCACAGCTGCGATGATTATCTCGTGTTTGTAACATTTATATATCGATTGTAAACTAATTATTATTTAAACCTATTCAGTTTTATTTTCAGACATATTTATGGCGGATGACAGAGATATTTGTATTATAAATAAAATCCAACAGGCGTAGAATTCGGCTTCCTATCGATACATATATAATTATATCCACTAAATTGAATTACATCCTATAATTTCTTTCCGCAAAATACTAGAGCTATACACGTTGCTTACCTGCACTTCCTTTCACCCTGCAGTGTACAACTTACGCATAGCTGCGCCCCATTCGTAAAGCAAAACTGTACACACCGCGCGATAAAGTATTTACAACCCTATCGCTGAAACCCTGAACCTTTCACTGAAAAGACCTGGTCTCGCTGGTCACAAGCTTCCTGATCGCGATTCCAAAAGTGTCCTAGCAGAAATTCTGTTATACGCGAACCACGGCCTGAAAAGGCTCGGGGTGGTTTAACGAGGCGAGTTTTCACTGGGGCAGCTCACCCCGAGAGCCTACCGGAAATTCTTCAACGCTTTGGTGGTTCGTTGCACGGGGGTGGTGGGAGAGAATTTTTTTTAAGAAAGGCCTGCAAAGGTGGGGCTTGACTCAGACTACTTAAAGGCGCGAGCACACATGGCGACGAGCGACTTCCACAATAGTGTTCTTAGCTCCAGCTCCTCGTGGGAGCCTTCTAGATTTTCAGGCGCCTTTCAGAAGCTTTCTCGAGCAAAGTACACGCCATTTCAGCATTCTGCCAGGGCTTCTTGCAGCTCCTCTGATCTCTCCTCGGTGAGTTCTCTCCTTTGTTACCTTCCTGCCTAATTATTATCGTCGTAACTTGTACGCGATTTTCCTACCTCGCGCCCCTCTTGTTCCGTAAACAAGGACACGTTGAGCAGCTTTCATCGTGAAGTATCTTCGGCTGGCAAAGACTTTTGTGCTGGAGTATGCGCGGGCCGTATTAGAATAACGCGTTATTATAGCACAACCGAATTGCCGAATTCATTTCCCTCTTCTTTTCTTGGCGGTTCATACGTTTGAGACCCCCTCGGCCTTGTAGAGGGTTCACGAATGCGAGAAGGGGCTGTTTTATGAATTTTTTCCATTTTTTCGAATTCTTTGCGCTTTTGGTTTTGTGTATTTGGAGGGTTCGTATTATTTTACAACGACTTATTATTAACCGGAATTTACTGCCCACTAATGCATTTCAATGGTTGTGTACACGTGGGCACTTGTGCGAAGTACACCGTGGATAGCATGTTGCTATGGAATAATGGTTGCTATTAAACGAGGGTAAATACCTGTATATATACGCAGGTGTGTGTAGTTAGCTTCACTGTTCATGTGAGAAATTTGTTGTAATTAAATTCGTATATTTTTGTTATTAAACACTGAATTTTGTTAAAATTTTGACTAAATATATTTTATATACGTATTAATTTAAGGTGAAAAATTTATTGGAAAGCTTGAATCGCATCACTAAATTGTAATTAATTTACTTTTATTGGCAATGATGGTACGAATACGTGTTATGGTACGCAGGTCTCCTTAATTAGGCTAAATTATTTTATTATTACAAAAATATTGCAACTTACAATTGACTACTGTCCATTAATTAACTTTTCAGATTACTTGCAAGTAACAATTAATACACCTCATACGCTTTTTATTATTCATGAAATGTAGGAAAGAGCAGGGGAAAGAAAATCAGGTATTCTTCATAAAAGTTGTTATTAAATAAAAAATATTCCCCTTCAATTAATGTAATCTGCTTCAAAGAAGATTGCTATAAATTGCATCAAGTAATGCTTCAAATTTACAAATCGCACATGAAAAGAGCTTTAAACGTATTTAATATAACTTTTATTTTGCAAGAGTTGTATCAAAAATAAATGTATTATATGCTTACTGGATCAAAGAGATCAACGTTGAGTTCAGTGCAACTGGAGTTTTCCGATATTTTCTTGTTGAAACACTCGAAAAAGTTCACCCCTTCAATAAAAAATTGGACCAGAAAACTTGAAATTGGAAGTCAAATGCGAACAGGAAAGTATACTTCAAAAGTGTACTTCACGTCGCAATATCTAGACATGTGCAGCAATATAGATAATTTCTAGTGCACCTTAACTTCGAGAGGGTCAACCATTGCAGTAGCCAATCGCGAAGTACTAGTATCATAGTACTGTATCCGACCAGTTCTTTTCTTGTATTTAAGGGCTAAATGAAAATATTAGTGGATAATTCAAAAGCACGAATACAAATGCAAATACATATAATTCAACATATAGGTGTGTAATATAAAGGCGGTTTCCACTTCAGGATATTAAATGGACCCAACATTATTAAATTTAAATACCAATTAAATTCTTCGGTACTAATATTCCATAAATTGCAAATACCAAAAGCGTCGCACATTGCAAACGATCAAAGTCAGGAGATACATAAAACAGTCATATGAGTTGTTGATTTTGAAAGTGGCTTAAGTCCGCTTGTTCTGAAGCCGAAATATTTAAGGGACTGTCTTTAAATCATATTTAAAATATTGGTTACAAATAACATGATAATATAATGTTTTTGTTTTTCTGAAAATATGTAATGTATTATAGGTACTAACCCAAACAGCTTAATAAACATTATTTAAAAAGTAAGACGGTTTCGGCGATCATAAATGAACTTAAGCTTAACTTTGAAAATAAAAATTTGTATTAATGCGTTAGTTAGCTAATTTTCTGACAACTAAATTTCAGCGAATTTGAACATATTGGCTAAATAAAAATGAGAAAATCACGTTGAATTGTAACTATTATAAATGCTAACTGGATTTTTTTGGAAAATGGACACTTTCAAAATAAATAGCTCATATATTCCAATTCTTTCAACACGGTGACATTTGAGTTACCCAACTAAAGTGTACACGCATTCGCGCATCTAACACGTCTGCGCAGGATGATTTTAAATGAAAAGCTGCGGGCGAAGAGGGAAAGATAAAAATGGACGCAGAGCACACGTGTTTGGAAACGATTTCAACAGCGGCGTTCGAGCTAGCAGCCACGCTCCAGGAACCTCTCTTATGTGCTTTCAGAGGACTTTCGGAAGCTTTCTCGGAAGCAACTGCGCGGCGTTTCCAACCTCCCGTGAGTATTTACCCGCTAATAGCGTGCAAAGTACACGCCGCGGAATTTCGCAGCCTTCGTTTCCTTTCACCTCCCTATGAGCCCCGAGACGTCCGGAAGGAACTCTGACTTTGACCCCCAACTCCAGCCAACCTCCCTTTACGATTTCTCCCTATTAAGCGGAATAAACCTTCTGACGGTTAATCATTACCCTCACCTCTGCCCTACAGTAACTCCTGTCGGCGCTCTTATTTAGACGGAAAATTGTTTCCATAACAACGTGTCTTTCAGAAACAAAATCAATTTCACGCGACGTAATAATGGGGCTGGCGACGTAACAGGAACGCGATACCTGCGCGCTTGGTTTCGACACAATACAAGGTGCACGTGGCTCGAGACTGGATACCCTCCGTACACTTACAATTAGTGGACTAATTATGTTTCGGATGCTTTTGATTTTTGATACTGTTCAGCGTGTAATTAAGAGAACGGGGGGACAAGTTTGCAGTATATTAAATTGGAAGAGACGGCGGAAAACGTGTATTAATTTTTCACGTTCGCTTGGTGGAAAGTTGTAGATCTTTAGGGAAGTCTGACATAGTTCAATGGTGAATAGGAAATTTGTATTTATTATTTCGTTACGAATTGACAGTTTAAAAGCAATAATATTTTATTTCTGTCTCAGCAGTATAAAGCTATACAGGGTGTCCCAGGTTTTAATATTCGTATATTTGTCGTATAACTTTGTCAGTATATTCTATGGCACCAAATAAGAAATGAATGATATGTAAACATAGGTCTCATGGAGCTTCATTAAAAAGTTATTTAAAGTTACTCTTGGCCTCAAGTTCGCCCGATCTCACGCCACTCGACTTCTACCTGTGGGGAACGTTGAAAGATAAAGTGTATCAATCACGAATAAATTCTCGTAATGAATTAGTACAAACCATTAATAATGCATTCATAGAAATGAAACAGAATTTCCAGGACAGAATTTATAATAAAGCTCTATGTGTTCTATGTTTACATAACATTGTTTTCTTATTTACTGCCATAGAATATAGTGACAAAGTTTGAACATTAAAACCTCGGACATCCGGTATAACAAAAATATTCACCGTACTGTACACTATTTATAAATATGATAATGAAAAATTCTGCAGAAATATCAGTACTAGAATAATGAACAGATGTAGGATAAGAACAAAACGTACAAACGAAGCTACGTATCTCCATCACCATCACTCTGCGCCGAGATAACGCATCGTAGTTTAATGTATGAGGCAACATTTTCCTAATTAATTCTCCACGGAACAATGTGTCCTGCATAAAATAACCATAAACGGCGCAGGTATCGTTTCGATGGCGAAACGAACGACCATAACGCATGTCACTTGTACAGAAACGTATTTCTTTGGTTTAATGGCCGTTGCAGGGGGCGAGAGGGAACTAATTTCGTACGAGCCCCATGGAGGTTCACGAAGGTTATCTATTTCCCTCCCGTAAATACTGAACCCTGTAACACGCGGGCATGGACTGGCCGGTTATCTGAACAACACCTCTTTCCCTTCCCTTCAAACATTTGCGGGGCTGAGATTTAATTGCCTCTTCTATTTTGTGCGTCACGTACACAGCGATTTGCGGCCGGACAAACCCGCGATATTAATTTCGCAGACCGTTTTGCCGGCTAATAAAAGAACCGAGGAATTATCGTGATTACGTTTTTCCCTCGAAGCGTTTAATTGCAAATTGTTTTGGGTTGAACACAGTACAGGCGAAAGCTCTGATACGGTAATACTTGGGCCTGCCTGATCTTTTATACTGCACTAACTTTATCAAATGTTCGATCGATATTTCTGTAAGGAAGGGAAGTTTGATCGTGCTGTACCTAACCCCTTTCATGTCTGAATTATTTTTCTTTCAATTTCTCATTGATCTATCAAACACGGAAGTCTGTAATGGATATTAAATTCGGATAAATTTTTATTCGAGTACTTAAGTGAGACATGCATCGACTGGTCATCAAAGGGTTAAGTTATTCAGGATTGTTCAGGATTTTTATATTTAGAGTATCAGCATGAATAGTAAGGTATTCAAATTAATTCTTGGTGATGTATCACTTACAAATTCGTACAATATATCGTCAAATTAGTATGACATGTCTAGGGGATGAAATTGGAGGGAGGGTGTGTAGTTGGGAGGTTTATCGGTAGCCTACATTTTTTTGCAGAACCCTAGAGGAGAGCTGGGCAAAATTTGGTCCAGATCGAATTGACATTCACAGCTGATAATAAAATTTGTACAGAATTGAGCAACTCTCGTCTGAACTCCACTGACCTTTTCCCCTTCTAGAGGAAAGTCACGTCCAGGACTTGTACTTCGAGGTCCTTTAGATTTTGTCCTCCCAACCTATTTTCCGCATTTGTGAACTAATTGTATTTAAGTTCACAATGGGTCGTGAACCGACGTGACGTTCGTGTTAAGCCTTGTTCAGTGGATGTATCTATATTCTTTAAGTAGTATAGGTAAATCATAGGCTCGAATAGAATTTACTGAAGTAGTGCGGGTCAATATATGTGCACATACAGTATTCTCTCGGTGTGGCCAACGATTTCGTTAATTTCTAATACTAGTAATACGGAATATAATGTGAATGAAAGCTTACAATGGCTTTGAATTCTTGCAAGTGAAAATATTGTGTTTACATTGAAACAAATTAAAGCTCTGTTTTATAAGTATTTTAGCATTGAATTCTGCTGCTTGTTATATTTTTTTTTATAACGATATTGCATCAAGTAGATTACCCCCACCAGTTTGAAGTAGATTTTTGATTTCTAAATATGGATCATTAATAACCATTAATAATCATTAATAAAATCATTAATAAGGGAAACGTCTGGAATAAGCATTTGACTGCTAATTTTTTAAGTTTCTAAAATTCGGGATTTGCATATGGTGTGATCCCTCGTAAAGTGAATAAAAGTGTGTTCTAAATACCATAATATTGGCGTTTTTAGGATTTCTCTTTATGCTACACAATAAAATTCTCAAAGCTCTTAAACATAATCTAAGTAATACAGAATTTTGCCCACGCGTCCTTTATTATAATAGTTAATACTGTCTGACATCGTTTGACAACAAAAAAACATTTCGTCGCCTTTTTGATAAAAATATCACGGGCGCGATTTATTTACTGATATGTTTCAAGCGTTTTGCCGGAACAAGGAGAAGGAGAATGGGAAATGTGCATCACAAGATCTCCATGGGCAGTGAATTGTCAAGAATCATTCGTAATCTGATTTCCGGCTGGGACCGATCGAGTACGATAGTTCATCCGTCGATGGCTATCGGAAGTAATCTAATTCCGGATGGATAAGCCAGAAAAAGAGAAAACATTAGCAGATCGGGCGTTTTCTAGACCGTTCTGCAGCTCTCAGGGACGCATCGCGGCCTATGAAAGCAAATTACACGGTTCGCTTAAAATACTAAACTTTCTTCGAATTCCGTGCAGCATTTCCCTTTCATATTACGACCCCCTTTGAAATTTCAGAGACAAGCATGCTTCACGCCTCGCCAATGTTTGCCCAATCCGAGCCTTCGAGAAAGGGAATGTAACGGAATCGTGTATATTGAGTTTGTAAAATTGTGGATGCATTTTTGCCAACACTGTACAGTATGAAGTAGTCTAACAATACAGTGCAGTATTCTGTACATATATGTACATAAGTACCACACGAAAGCTGAAACTTAAGTCCATGAAGTGCTTTTTAGAAGTGGAACAATTTTTAATAATAATTATAGTTATAATAATAATAAAATAATTTAATAATCATTTTTAATAATAATTAAAAATGGTTTCAGTAACTAAACAGACTGAATCTACAGAAAGAATTTAACAGTTATACTGCTGAGTTTTTCCAAGTTATATTTAAATACAAAAAATGACTTTTGATATTGATATTACAGAACTGACAATTATTTACTATATTTCATTATACTTATATTATATTTCATTTAATATTGTCAACACTACTGTTTCGCCGCGCACCCGCGACGTACCGTGTGGACAGGGCCGAGCAGGTAAAACGAAGGTCGTAAATCTCCGTTCCGACTAGGGTCGCGTCGCGAGGTGTTTGGCAGTTCCTATTCTTATTTCGAATAGGATAATTATTGATGTAAGTGGAGGATATCAATGAAGTAACGAATTCTTCAGGTAACAATGCGATATATTTATAAAATAAATACGTGAGTGTTCGACGTGGTGTTTGATGACGAAGTATCGGGTGGAATCGCGATGTTCGCACCTCTCGTGTATACGGATACTCCGGAGTCGTTTGGAGGTATTCTCCTTTACAATAAGAACCTTAACTTGTCGTGCGAGTTTGTAAGACTGCACTTGAAGACTAAACTCTTAAGACTGTGTTTGTAAGACTGTATTGTATGACTGTGTTTGTAAGACTCCAGTTGGAAGACTCTATTGGAAGACTGACTGTCGAAGACTGTAGTTGGAAGAAGACTTTAGAAGACTGACTGTCGAAGACAGACTGTAGAAGACTGTAGTTGAAGAAGACTGACTGTCGAAGACAGACTGTAGAAGACTATTTGGAAGACTTTAGAAGACTGTAAGAAGACTGACTTCCTCCTCGAGTGCTTCTCAGCACGTCGACTTGGAAGCCTTTTTGAGGCACGCTGATTGGACATTTGCAAAAATGAATAGTTTCCAATCAGCGTGTTTTGGAGGTGTCACCACACCCTTCCTTTGCGCCCGTGGCGCGTTGCATGAAGGAGGGGGGGGGGGGGGGGGGGTTTGGAATGCTGTAGCGGAATTTCCCTCAGGGTCCTAGAGCTTGACCTGGCCGTATCATCTGGGGCCCAGCTGCGAGGCCCCTTTGGAAACTCACGTTTACGACGCATGCAATTAACTGCTGAGGTTGTGCATGCCTAATTTATGCTACCTTGGCAGATTAGAGAGTAAAACGGCTTCCTCAAAAACAGTTATATTACTTGCGCGTCATAAACGCCCTAGCCATGTGCACGTTGGAGGTCGTTCCTTGTGCAGATGCCTAGACGCCTTTTTAAGAGGGTGCCGTTGTAAGAAATGTGTTGGTTCCGCAGGTACGCTGCGGAACACTACCTAAAATTTCTGTTTTTCTTACAACGACTAGCAATTTCAAATTTTCCGACTACAATTGTATCTACATACAATATTTAGATACAACTGCGCCTTAAACATGTTAATTAAATATTGCAGAGTTTTAAAATTTTGAATCCAACAGACTAGTTTTAGTGTTGAAATTCTTGAATTTTGTACCTGGCCAAATGGGTGAATAGAATATAACTGTTATTACTTGAATCATTTGCAATTCCAAACTTCACATTTACGCGAAGTTTTATTGTATCCAGTCGACAGTTCAGGACAGATAAAAAAAAGAATATAAGGAAAAACTAGAAAAGGAACAGCGATTGCATAGGCTTGGCTTTGGAGCACGGTTCGATTATCTATTCCCAATTCTTTCGAAACGATCCAGCGGCTTGATCCTATTTAATGGCCGTGCCATTGCTATCTGTTCCCTGTGAACCCTCCGCTTCTGCCATGAATGGGTCTCGGATTTGCGTTTGTTAGCGGAAAACTAGGCTCTTTTATATGTGCATGTCCATCGCGAAGCTGTACTCGTATATCTGCCTTTTTCATTCTCCCCCCTTTCAATCCCTTTGTACTCTTTTTAGAGACACATTCTTATACATATTTGAGCTTCTCCACTTGAATGTTCTCCCACAGGAATTTAGGCAAATTATACTATACGTCGAATATATAAATATAATAAACGATAGGAAGAGCATTTTCAAATTTTAACTGCAGAAGCATTATTTCAGAACTGCATAGTATCTACCATGCTTTCGTACTTTTACTGTTCCTATAAATAGTTAAGATGTATAATGAAATACTATTAGTTAGTTACATAAATGTTGTAATATATACCGTAATAATAATAACGATATTAAAATTTACTCTCCCGACTTTAACAGATATTGGAAGATTTTAATATTTGTTTAAAAAATGAGCTCAATTAAAATCTTCCTGGTGTATTATTTCATTTCTCGTGCTATCTGATTCCACAAAGAAAATCTTCGTTGAATTTTGCGGTTTAATATGTCGTAGAAGGAGAATATAATAAATAATAAATAAACACGTAATGATTTAAACACTGTCGAAGATGGCGATGAAATAACCACATGCTGATAATGTACCGGATCGCGGTATTTCTCGTGGTTATAAAAAGCGGGTCGTGCGTACGTCCGGTTCATAGTAATCACGTGTATCAATCGGCGCGGTTAATTGATAATAACAGTGCACTCTTAATGTCAGCATCCCAGCTAATTAGGATGTGGGCCTCTCTCGTCCAATTACCGTCATGTTATTATGAAGCCACTCTGGCTTCCCTTTATCCTGTTCTGTGTTCCTTCTCTCTAGCTCGTTTTCTTTGCTCCACGTTCCTGCCTTTCTCTTCCAACTACTCATTCCATAATTTATTGTTCCAGATTCATTACATTGCGTGTACAATTTAGTTTTATCGTTTGACATTTCTTTTTTGATGTCGTTTACAAACTATGTATACAGCCTCGTGTTTCTTCGATTCAACTTGAAGCCGTTTACTAAGAAACGTTATAGATGAATTTTTATTTTGCGAAACCGTTACAGGAATAGGTATTTATTATCTGACTTTAGAGTTACAGGATGATTTATATTTCAGTGGGCGGTTGGTATTTACAATTCATTGGGGAAATATTTGAACACCATTATAATATTACAATATGATTGTAACATTCATTTTCCAATGCTTTCATTAATTAAATGATTACATGCAGTAATAAAAATGTTATCTCAAGTCAGTTTATCGGAAAGTATAGGGTAAAGGGGCATAGCATTTGTATACCATCCACTGTGTATTTCATTAAAATATAGCATACTAAAATTAAAATTGCGTTGCTCGTGAAATAGTAACGTTTTAATGTTCAACTTAAAATTTTGTGGATATTTTTACTAACACCAGTTATCGGGCAAAAGCAAAGTAATGTATGAAATTATTAAAATTTGATAATATAAAATATCACCGCACCGTATAGTAATATTCCAACAGATAAATTCTGCAAAAACTATAATAAAACATTTCCTTTGAAAATAAATATTCTAACATTTGTATTACTTATTACTTGCTGCCAAAAATATGATATAAAAAAGGATTTGCAAAATAATTACATTGAGGTTGCCTGTCTGTATTGTATATTTTCGGATTATAAAAAAATGAATACCGTGCTCACCTCACACTGCAATACACGTTCTCTTTAATATCGTATTTCACACACGTTGAACAGTGCCAGGTGTTTCCTGAATAATATAAAAATCACAGGACAAGTGTGTGTGTGTGTGTGTGTGTGTGTGTGTGTGTGTGTGTGTGTGTGTGTGTGTCGTATGCAATGGACTATTCCTAGAAATACTACTTTATTCTACATATGCGTATATCATATCTAAAAATTTTAGTAAATTGAAACAATTTCCCAATAACAATTTGCTAATAATAGAAAAATAGTACTTTCTATTTACGGTTACAGCCAATATCTCTTCTACTGTTATACTACTTTTTCGCTTTCCCGTTTCTCCCCTGGAATTTCTTTCCTTTATCATTTTATGCGTGCCATCACGATACAGTGTACAACGAACCTATCTACTAGCCATCAATTCTTATCAGGTACGTAACTCGTATATAACTACTATCACAAGAGAACTATAATTTGGCTTACACTTCACGATGTTACATGCAAAAGGAGAATAGACTGCGAACGAGATTACAGATCGGCAAGGGCAAGAAATAATTTCAATATATCCTTGCGATTATTAATTTTTACGCAAGTATTCACGAGGTAAGTTTTTTTTGGATAGGAAGGATAGCTATAAGAGTAGAAAATTATCGTCTGTCTTGATCTTACAGTAAATAGTAATTCGACGTAGTTGTACTGCTTGGTTTACGTTTTTATAAGTATCTGAGCTATAGTCAGGTGTGTGAAATTGTATAAAATTACTCCAGGCAATGCATAAGAAGTATTGAAGGTCCTTTTTGTATGATAAAAATTATAGATTTCAATTTTACGTAGATACACGTTTGTGTGAAACTAAAAATTAATTTAAAAAATTAAAAATGGTCTTGTGGAATATTTTACGTGCATAGAACAGTACATAGTACGTATACTATGATTAGAAAAATAGTATACTATAATGTTAGCATATTGCAAAATTATTATATATTTAAATATTCCATCGTTGGTCTTCTGTATAATCAAGTAATTTCCTAAAATGCCTTTCAAACGCATTGCTTGAAAACGTATCATTATCACTGTTTAATTTATTAGTCTGATGTTAATAGTTTAGAAAAGATTACAAACGTTTCGTTGCCTCTGCTAATATTATTGGTACATATTAATTGTCCCTAATATAATGTTATTAAAATAGCACGGGAGTGATAAAATCTCTTCTGACTTTGGTCATCTTTGCTAAGTCCAATTAAGATCGTCGATTACACCTTAATGAAGAGATTACCAGGGCATGGGTCCCCTTTCTACCCCCATCTTTCCTTTCTCTCCTCTTTTCCAAAGAGGTTATCATTTCATCCGATTATTTGATGCTTCAACAGTCGTTAAGGTAATTAGCAAATGGCACTGTGGTTTCACTATAAATCTCTTGCCACCAAATTACTTTAACTTTATTCAGATAACAATTTCTCCATTCTAGCTGCAGTATTCAATTATTATGCCGAAACTTGGCGAACACGTTGAGATTTTATAATTATAGCCAGCAATGTTATTTGCGTCGATACCCTTAATCTACAGCGTAAATTTTATTAACGCATTGTTGGTTACATGGCATGTAGAAACGATTCAAACGAAGTTTAAATCAGGTCTTCCATTTTTATAATTCGGATCACACCATTAGTGCAATGATACCAAAACGTGTTATTTAATTTTACTGAAGCCCAGGCTCTTGCCATTTTTGTGAAGTGAAAATGTACGATGGAAATTAATTGCTTTGTGTACGTAATAATATTATATATGATTTGAAGTTTAAAGTGAACTAAAGCAATAATTAAATCTGGGGTATATAATGCTACAATTAGTTATAATGTACCTAATCGTTTGAACACACGTGTTTCTTTTACACACAAACTATAGAATTTTTACATAAAATTGTGTTTATAAATTGCTGGAAAATAGTCATATGTGTAATATAATAAAAACAATTGTGTTGGAAAACTTTGAGAAACATTCTTGTCAAATTATTAATACGAACGAAGGGAATAAGTTCCCCTTCAGCTTTTTCATTTCAAGATACAGCATCGTGTACGGCAACTTGACAGATCCATCATGGGAGATAAGATTCAAATATTTTCCAAAATATAATAAGTCTCTTGAGAAACATGAGGTTCGCCAGGGGAATTCTGACATGAGAAAGTCCCGAGTTTTACGATTCTCACGAAATCCACATCCATCCCACGTGCATACATGCATGCCTAGGAAAATCGAATATCCCTTTCGTATGCAGACGTGCTATGGTTAACACGCCGACATTAATATTTATAAATATATCTCGTAACTAAATCTACACTTCACGTGTGTAAGCGTGTCGACGAAAAAAACCATATTGTTATTTATATAACAAATTGATGTCACAGTGACCATCTACCCTAAAACACTATCAAAGCAAACTTACCCTTACAAACTAACAATGTCTTTGTGAACAAATCTGCTTAAAATTATCCAGAAAATTGTTTGCTTCAAATTAGAACCACTCAATCGTCAGATATTAATTACGTACTACTACCACTGCAATAATTCAATTAAGAACATACAAGAACACGAATGCTCCGTTTCAAAGTAAACGCATCACAATTTCAAAGCTGTACAATTCACAGAAACGCGACAGAATTTGAAACGGCAGTTAAGTCGAAACCACACGAAACGATGCAAGCATCATTGCTAATAACTGTGCAAAACATGATTCTGAATGTCAGACGAAAGATCAAAGTGGCATGGCAAGGAAAGCCCAAAGAAAGCAAAAAGCCTTGGGTAAACACAATGTAGACGAATATTTGCAGCAACGCAGGTACGCAGGTAAAGGAGAGCAGGACGAGGAGAGCAGAGGCAAGGACAATGTCGAAGACGGCGATGGAGATGGTAATATTGTACCGGGCTCGTCGACGTAGCAATAACAATAATGAAAGCTAGAAGGATTCCCCGATGCCCTTGATGTCGTGGCACAATCCCCCCTCTGTCTTCGTTCGGCTCTTCAGCTTCCTGGGAGATTAGCATGGAGCTGGAGAACAGGCGGACGAAGGGGATGAAGCAGGGGAGCGTATAATCGAATAACTAAACGATTGTGTTTGCAGCTGCTCGGGAATACTCAATTACAGAGGAGATTTTTAGTCGCTGGATTTATGAAGTATATGCGGTATCGTGTTACATTTTCAGTGCATTAAAGTAGTGACACTTGTGCGCAGTAAATGGCTGATCGAATTGTGTACCTATTGTTCGTTTATGTATTTTAATGGGGGATTTATTGTGACCACTTTCTCTAACATCCAATTTCTCCAAAAATTAATATGGAAGTTAAAGATACAGACGTGGAACGTTCTTGGACGATGTAGAATGCTTTTTAGTGTACAAAAATTAAGTTGTAATTAGACCAGCAGAATTATTTGGACGTTGGTGCGGCGCGGCGGCATTGAAAAAAATAATTTATTGTGAATTCAATTATATTGGCATTTTACTTTACATTAAATACTTGTTCGAAATATATCGAAGTAGTATATCTTATTAGTATTTGTATCTTACAATGTTTCTATTATTTCTGCGCAATTGCTTCACATACTTATAACTTTGAATCAAACATAATATCAAATATTGATCACCTACTCCTGCAACTTTCGTAATAAATTCTTACAGCATGACTTGTGGTACGCATGAAACTAAATCAGACTCCTTGTCATTTTATTAACCTTTCCTAAATAAAATACACCTCTTAAAAAACCATATAAAAAGTATTCTACATATTTTTCTTCATGCATACCTAATGAGATGAAAAAGGTCGAACTGGCGTTGCGAGCGTACGAAGTTCAACGAAACTTTCCCGTCCGAGATTTAAACCTTCCCTCTTCTGTTAACCCA
The DNA here is from genome assembly GCA_907165295.1 of Nomada fabriciana. Lineage (NCBI taxonomy): Eukaryota > Metazoa > Arthropoda > Insecta > Hymenoptera > Apidae > Nomada > Nomada fabriciana. Next base: position 15,821,743 of record OU015689.1, read on the forward strand.
TCAGTATATTAAATACTCTCCCGATAAAAGAAATTTTACAAAAGCAACCGACGTCTCTGTAAGACACAGCGTTGTAATATTTAATAATAACGATACTTTAGCACACGGAAAGGTACTATAGGAATAAAGTACGCCGTTCTATATTAAACGCTTATGCCTAGTAGGTCTTTATTAACAATTCTTTAGACAAGCAGTGTCAGGACTGCTCCGAACGGCGATCGTTACAAGAATCTCCCCGATGCGTCGTGATCGGCAACGACGTGCTATCTGCCTTTTCCCCCGACGCCATCCCTTCAAGGGCCTTAGCCACGTACGCCCTTGTCGCCCATGGTGTCCGCTGGGTACGTCCGCCTTCGGGGCCCGCGCTGATGTTAACCATATGCCCCGGAATGGCGCTCGTACTTCGAGATCTCTTACATCTCGTTGCTCCCGTTTCGAAGACTTATTTAAATATTTGCGCTCATTAGGGCGTTTCTCTTGTTCCATGACTTCCGCCAGTCGGCTAGCGCACTTCGCCAATAACAATCTCCGATCTGGAGCAGTCCCTTTGAAACTATTACCCCGGCAAGTGTCGATCGATCGTCAATTTTTGTATCGCTCGTAGAGAGTTCTGCGAATGCCCAAGGTCGCGAGATAGGACCGCTCTCCGGTCCAGAGGTGAGAAAGAGGCGTCGCGACGCGTCGTCGTCGAAAAGTAATTAGTACGCAACGGTCGTGCCGATAGCAACTCGCGATAAGGGTAATCGAATCGGGCCTGCAAATTACTTTCCACCCCCGTCCCCGGCCCGCCAGTAATTGAATAACGTCCTTATGCCGCGCGTAATTCGATTGCCTTCGGGTAAGCAGATGCCAGACTTGAGAATCGAGAAGAAAATCGTGTCGCCAACGGAAAGAAACGCGGGAAAACAGGAGGGTGTGCAATTGCAGCTTGAAATCTGTTAAAGACCAGGATCATGTCAAGGGGGAAGAGAACAGTGAAACGTTATCTGTTTCACGGGACACTGTGCCTTCGACAGCGTTTAATTGAACATTGGCATTTCATAGACAAATGTTTGCAATGGGACGGATCAATTTGATTGATGTTTTGTAGGAGCATCGAACTTTCGTATTTATTCGTGTTGTTTTGTTTCGGACTATGATTTTCATTTTATCGCATAGGAATAGCAATCATGCTTTATGTCTTTCTGAAATTTAGTATTAAACAGTGATTGTCTAGAAGCACGTCCGGTTTAAATAGCTTCATCAGTTAGTGGCTCGCGTGAGCCAGACCTATAAACTCGGTGTAATGCAATCAAGGGGCTTGCGAGTTGCTCACTACTGATACACCGACTGGCATTCGGATTTCTAAACTCGTGCAAATACATTTTAGAGTGAAATAGAACCAGATAATCAAATATAAACATAGTTCTGTTAAGGAGAGATAGTAGAACATTTCGAATCATTATTAGAGCTAGCAAACAGTCAAACATTCTGTACTTACAATATTAAAATTAAAATCTACATCGTTGGCCAAATTCTCGAAAGATTTTAAATGATAGAGTCATTTTATTGTACAGTTCGTTCTTAGTGTGCACATATTAGAATAATAAGTAAATCACCTGTAATGTTCACTTCGTAGTAATCACAGTTGTAATGAAGAAATAATTAGTACTACGTTTTGAATATAGATTAATTACTCCGTGAACTGCATGCCTAGGAAAAATTCTTTTCTTGGAGCTGCTTGAAATGGCAACAAGAAATTAACTGGAAGTTTGACCAGCTTCCAGGCTGACCTAATTCGAAATACCTGTGTCTCAACTAGCATGTAATTCCAAATATAATATCCCCTCCAATTATCAGATGAAATAGTTCTCGATATTTTCCAATTTCCAGACTATTTGTCTTTGCATATATTTATAATGCACATTTTGTCTTTCGTCTAATTTTGTTCAATTAAACCGCCACGCCAAATGTCCACAGAAATTAATTATATTATTGAAAATGGCCAAAAATATTTTATACCTATATTTTGTGGCAATAATGAATTACATTTACAACAAATTCAGCAACATGACAAACAGCACTCGTGAAATAATCATACTCAAACGAGCTTTCTCATAAATATATCGCAACATGGGCCTGTCCAAAGAAATAAATAATACGTCATCGAAATACTTACCATGTTTCACTGTCTGGATACCCGGGGATAATGGTTAAAGGACAAGTATCCACAATTCAGTGAGCCCTGCACCCCGCGATAATTACCAAACAAACGGACAAACGAACAAGGTCCTGCTTCTTTTTCTTCGCTTTTTCGCGGCCGTTGCTCGAGAGCTCTCCTACAATGCGGTCGCGTGACAATGACGTGCTCCGTTGAATGACCGACGAGAAAGAGCGCGGTATTTGCAGACGAACCGCTGTCACGAACAAAGACATTTCGACGTGATTGTCCGGTCCAACCCTCTTCTTTTCCTAAGGTCATCGGTGGAACGCCATAAAAAAAGGTGAAGGAGGTAACGAAGATGACGGGGAAGAGGAAGCCGAGAATGAAATCGTAGGAAAAGAAGAAAGAAAAAAGGGAAAATGGAAAATGCCGTGTAGGACATTGAGAGTAGAGTGACAGGTTTCCTTATCGGGATGGACAACTGTCTGACCAGTTCAGGCTAGACAGATAGAACCACTGGCGAGAACGAATAGCAAGGAACATTCCTGCGGATGTACAGCGACGTTGAATTCAAGGAGAAAATGACGTCGCTTGTATATCCCCCCTCTGTTCGTAACTTCATTCTGATTCTCGTTTCGAATCAGCAGGAGGTAAAACGAAAAGCCGAACAGAAGAAACGTCTCAATCCCACCAGCCACCTCAGAGAAGAAGAAAATAACACGAGCCCCACGAGGACAATAAGGTGTACAAAAGACAAGGGGACGGCTAAGGGTAATTATAAATTTCTTAATAAAACGTCCAAGAAGCGGCAAACAATAACGTTATCCCATTCAGTCCACGGCTCGCAATAATACTCGTCGAACTTTGAATTTCCAGCTCAGAGGAGCGAAAGGAAGGCGGGGCAAGGTTGCACGCGAAAAGTTGACTAGCCCCTTCCAAAGAGGCAGTTCGAAACAAAGGAGAAAGGACAAGAAAAGAGTAAGATCCGTCGTGGAGCAGAAAGTCCAGATGCATTATAGAGGCGCAGACAGTGGCCAGACTGCCGTGGCAACTCGGCCTGATGGAACAGGCTGCGGAGAAAGCTGTCGGACACCATATCCCCGTGCAGAGGATACCATAGGGGTTGGAGATGGTATTGGGTCCTAACGGGTAGATTGCACCCGGTGGCTTCGGGCCACGTTACGGAGGATCGAAGATGGCGGGCACGGGATGAGAATGCAGCCGGTTCTCCTGGACGCTCGGCTTCGGGCAGCAGTTCGAATGGGGGTGGCGGGCAGTAGATGAGAGGGACAGGAAAGGGAATAACGGCAAGGGGGCGAAAGGGGAGGACAGCTCACGGTCACCGTACAGAGACGCTTAATTGTGTCGCGGAAATACTCAGACAGACGGATTCCTTTAATAATGTGCCCGACGGCGCGCTCAACCGATTCACCCTCTTGACGTTTTCTTGTTTTCTCCGTTTCTCCTTTTCTCCTGCACCCCTCGTGCCGTCGCGCATCTCCTTTCACCGGTTCGAACATCGCTGTTTCCCGTGGTGCATGCGACTGGACTGCGCAATTAAAGTACAGCCTGAAGGACGCGACTTGCCGCGGTCCTTCGTCTTGCACGATCGAACCGTCTCCTGCCACGAGTGCATGATTGGTAATATTGAAAGAGTGATTTTGTGCTATCGAGTTATCTGCTGTTCGATGCTGGCGATGAAACGGCGCGGCGGGGCTTCTTTCGACGAGGAGCTTTCGCGTAGGGGAGGATTGCAATTGTAGCTCTGTTTTCACCGGGTCTGTATTATTCGAGGGTTGTAGTTTGTCGCTTGCACGGTAGAAGGAATTGACGTTGTGTAAATTATTCGTGGGAATTTGTTTCTGGGTGTTGTTTTTCGACGTAGGAGCAGAAGGTTGGTTATATTTTGTTATTTTTTGTTGAATGTGTAATCAATTTATATGCAGAATTGTTATGTAGAAAATTTAGTTTTATGTCAGGAAGAAAGATTATGTCATTATTCCCGGTTGTTGGACTACAGTCGCGTTAATTTCTTTGCAATAATAATTGTGCATAATTATCTGGATCTTTATTGGAAGTATCTTCAGTTGGAACTTTGATTTTTACTTTGCGCTGTACGTTTTTTTGTATTGCATGTCGACAATGTGCGTGCTAGTAATCTTTTCTAATTTTCGTTTTGCAAGTTTGGTCGGCAAAATTGTATCCACTGTGATAATCAACGCCAATTACGTTTAAAAATTACCAGGTAATTCAATGCTGGACGCGTGCACGAAGATTAAACCATCCTAGTAAATGAAAATAAATATAACCCCACGGATGGCAATGTTTCAAACTACAAAAAAGGGTAGTAACTAATAACATTTCTAGACTGGAAATGATATAAATTTTGGAAGCGTTCTCAGAATATGCAGATATAGAAAGAGTAATTGCAAGGCCGAGCACTAAACATTGGTATGATCGATCAACGCCAATAAGAAAACAACGTTGGCCGATGCATGGTGGAGAAACTTTGGTAGGATTCCAAAGTGATCGTGAGAGACGTTATAACTGAAGAACTCCTTTATGGAGTGGGAGAACCGTTTCTTTGACGGATCATCCAGCTCCAGTCAGTCGGCGACGTAATCTGTCTGAGCCTTGAGGCGTGGGCGTCGCTGCTCTCATTTTGTTTCTAGAAAACAACGTGAATCCTGAGACTATCTACGATTTTTCAACCCTAGTCATACCGATCTTGCAATGTTCGAACGCGTATCGAAGACAAAGATTCATCTTGGTTCATCGCTTGAAGAATTTCATTCCTGACGATACCACGAGTCTCATCGAAATAAGACTGGCACTTTGTAATTCTTTGTTTCTAGATACCGATGACATCAATTAATTAAAGATATGGATTCGCTATTTCGCCAATAACCTTTTGGAACGAAAATTTATTACATAACTGAAAGATTAGAGAAATATGGATTATTAAGTAAAGGCGTTAGAACTGAGATTGCATTCTGATAACAATTTATCTTGAACTTAAACACTATCGCTGACAACTAGTTATACATTTTTGTAACACTGGAGATGATTATATTATGTGTATTCATAGTTATTTGCAGATGAGTGTATTATAGATCTAATTGTAAATCGTATTGTATGCAGACTTAACTTAACTTTTTCTTCGGACTTGGAGCAATATTCGCCACGATGGTGTAAATCGTAATATATGCTAAAGAATATACAGGGTGTTCCGTCTAACGGAACGCGCGATTTTTCACCTATTTACAGCCATTTGACAAAAAAAAGTTTTCATCAAAATTTGCAGGATATATGGTGTACAATAAGTATCACATAACAAAATTTCGAAAACAATTTATTTTCATGGCGAAATCAAGGCACCTTGATTTCGCCTTGATTACCGTGAAGGCACCATGACACCTTAGGGAAAACGAATAGAAACATATATTTATTTTTTTACAATATTGTAGAGGACATCCAGAATGTTGAATGTTTTATGGGAATATTTACAGTCCGTTGTATTTCAATCAGCAATTAATAATATTGAGGAACAACACGGAAGAATCATCTCAGCATGCAGATCTGCGGATCCACCAAGTCTAATTGCAGCAACACATTCAAACTTATGTAAACGAGCAGAATATTGCGTCGCGGAAGGCGGAATGCATTCCGAACATGCAATTAAATAAAGTGCATTTTTCTTGTGTTCTAAACACGTGTTTACATTCAGTAATCTCTTCGTTGTCAAATAATTTTTACACGCTCTTAAAGTACAATACGACGAAAAGGTAAATATTTCACATTTCCACTACTGTCAGGCGAGTAATATGTTAGTCAAAATATCATGTAATATGTATTTTGTATTCGTCTCGATGTCCTCTACAATATGGTACACCATAAATATGCGTTTCTTTTTGTTTTATCCAAGGTAACCTTGATTTCGCCATGAAAATAAAAATGTTTTCGAAATTTTGTTTACAGATATTTATTGTACACTCTATACCCTGCAACTTTTGTTCTAAACTTTGTTTTGTCAGGTGGCTGCAAGTGGGTGAAATATCGCGCGTCGCGTTAGACGGAACACCCTGTATACATTGACATATTAACATGGTGGAAGGTACAGCTGTATAATGCTAAAGGTATAATTCTTATTTTCTTAGAATATGTGCGTAAGATTCGAGGAGTTACTCTATGTTAGGACTCAGCAAGTAAATACTATGTAAAAGATAGTAATAACGTAGCATATGTACCATAATTTATTATAGAATTGTTATTTCTTGCCCGAGCGAATCACGTACGAAATGAATTGAAAACTGGCCATTTAAAACCCGTTCCATTACAAGAGTTTCTATTCTCAGAAAATCGACTCAGAGGGCAGCTGTACATATAATACCTACCTATTAAACAATACTTTGACGTCATATTCGACCAGACAATGAGACTATCCAAACCATTTGTCATCACAAATCAACCATTTTTCAAAACCTCCTGTACACCACAGCGAAAGAAACCAATTCCAGCAATTAGAACTTTTATCGTTCACTCCATATGCGCATACATCTCGCGCAAAAATTTCCCACACGAAATCGCATTGTAGTCTGACGTAAACGCACGCAATGCACAAAGAATTTGCACCAAAGTGCCCGGATTTACGACTTGCCAACCGAGTCGCATTATACATCTTATCTGTTCGGTCACCCAAAAGCTCGCTGCAGTCGAAAAGGGGGCGAACATTTTAATCGCAAGTAAAGAAACGTTGACGTCGAAGCGTTAACAATCGATCGGCTCACTGTCACTAAAGAAGAATGATGGTTTGAACGGGCGGAAGCACTTCATCGGATAACACTGCCGAGCAATTGACATAATGAATGCAATTTTATTTGAAGCACCACGGACGGGAGCTCGAAGTGAGTTGTTACCAGTCGCGAATGACTAACGGCTTCATAGCGCGGGGCGGTTGTGGAGCAACAAGAGCGAAGAAAAAGGAGCAGCAAAGGATCCGTGGGACGATGCCAAAGGAGTACGAAGGACGATCGCTGTTCGCATTATCGGCCTGTCGATGTTATTATTTACGACGTCGTTAAGTTAGGCGAAAAAATATTCAACTCGCGCGCGTATTAATCTAGCCGATCGACGTTTATCCTTGTCCCAGTTGATCTGAAAGCCGCGCTCATAAATATGGATTACCGAAAATCGTGTTTCTAAGGCTCTGACACGGTAGCCTTGAGCGTTTATCGATTTCACTTCCGTGAAACCGAGGCGAGCTTTCGACCGGCCTGCCGCGGTTTTCATCGGTTTCACTTGTCTACCGGCCACAGAGAAAAATGGAAAGTCCAGACGTTATCGATTTACACGTACGAATTCACGGTCGTGCGTTAGTGGCATTATTTTCGCAGAGACGGGATAAGGGTGGAATAGCAAATGATTAACTACGCTTAACTGCTGCAAATGTGATTTATTGCTTGTTAGTTAACTTCAGAGCAGCTCGGTAAGAAGACTGTTATCTGGAAGATTGATATAAAAAATTTTTGGTTGCTGGTGAATATTTTGATAACTTTTCGTTGGCAATTACTTTTATTGTTCTTTTATTTATGTTTGATTTTCGTCGATACTGTGATTTATCGGTAAATGCACAGAAACGTAATTAGAACATGTGTGGACAATAGTTTAAAGAAATATATACAATTCTGGGATACTCGAAGAGTGCTGTTTCACCGTGACATCAAAGAAACAGGGAAGAAATTTTAAGAATTTAATTATTTGCAGAGAATTCCCTACGTTTTCCGGATATTGCTTTACTTTGATAAGTTGCTATTGATTTCCCTTTTAAATGTTTCAGATTTTAGAAAAAAACAATGATATATTAGTATTTTGTAGCTGATAATCACAAAAAAATAAATGCATTATATTTAATAAAATGACAAAGCCCGTTTGTAATATTAATGTACTAACAATAAGATGTACACTATTTTACGTACACGGCAGAACAAATTCTTCTTTATCTCCAGCCTTTCCAAACCTCCTACTCTCAGCATTAACCCTTTGCCCTGTAATAACGACTAGCACTTGTGCCGCGATTTAAATATGAAGAGTAAAAAGAAACACGAGCGTTATTGAAAATTACGAGTATGACTCGTGCTAATTTTGATCACTGTATGAAATTCGAACGAATTGTCCAAAAGCGTACAACGATCCAATTCAGTAATAAAATATTCACCTCTGTCTGGCGCCATAAAGTGAAAAATCTTACGGCAAGGGGTTGAAAAACCATTCGATTGCTTGCAGGCGTCGTGCTAATTGAACCACGCATTATCCGAAATTCCGCGTGCCACCCGTCGCGCGAACAATCGTATTACGACTAATCTATTCCCGATTTTGATTCTCGTACGCGTTGCAAGGGTGGCGTGGCTGCGTTTGAATATAACACCGAACGCAGCGGCACGTGAATTTCCTATAGAACAATTACGAAACCCTTCGACCTTTCATTATAACCCGTGCAAAGAATTCGGACAAACAGACCGGCGTGGTCCCCATATGAATTCCATTTATTCGCCGGCCAAGGATCCAGTTCGTCTGGAACACGTTCCCTTCGCTCTGCAAAGACTTTTCTTCGCGTCTGGCAGTGACGTGCAAACAGCCGCGGTAGCACGGCTACGAAAGTCACGGGGCATATTGTGCTGGTCAAGAATTGTTCGATGCGTTTCTTGCTCGGGGGTTGGATAGGTCGCGGTGCTGTTTTAGATTTGAGGAAACCGGGCCGGCACGATCACGTTTATGGCGGCTGAATGGCAAGTTTGTTAAGGGGGAGGAACGATTGATATTCGTTCCGCTCAGCGCCGAGGGTTTCGATTGTTTTTAATACGAGGGTGGATCGAGCAAGAAATGAATATTCCGACTGTGTTTGCTTACCGTGCGAGTCGGAATGTTGATTTTGGGCAAATAGTTGGCGGATATTGTGGGGGAAGCAATAACGCCAGGGTTGGTATTCTTTCGTTGCAGTAATTTCAAGGTTGCAGGTATCTTCGTACTGAATAGTGAACGAAAGCTGCGTAAAGTTTTTATGATTTTACAGTATTTGTAGATATATAGTGATTGAAGTATATTGTCTTATTTGATGGTTTTTTACATATCTGTACTTTGAAATATTTGATCGTTTGAAAAGGGTTGAAATCTGTGTTTCCCAACGTGGGGCACACGCCCCACATAATTGGGGCAATCCATAATTACTAATAATTAATATAACATAGAAAAATCTTTCATTAAAATTATTTCGTATTTGAATTTCATTTCTTCACTAATTCACTTACTGTGTTTTCTAAACAATTGTCTACTGTTTTCTTCCTAAAGCCTATCATTCAAGTATCTTCGTGAACAGTTCAATTTTTGAATTTTAGAAACTATGTATATGTATGTTACATAGGGGCCATACGAAATTTAGAAAGGCTTATGTGGGGAATGGCACAAAAAGGTTGGGAAACACTGGTTTAAATGGTTCGTTACAAGATAAAACTCGTGATTCTGAATTTATAATTGGTGATAGAACTACAAAATATATTGTTCAATTATTAAAAAAAAGGGACAAGGTTTACGAAATACAAATATCGAGGATGCGGCTTCAAAGTTACATGATGGTATAAAGGGTTAGGCATCTAATATTTTAAATTAAACAATGCTCAGGCGAAACGAATTTACATTTCCAGTTATATACGGGAAAAATTATTGCGTCTCTAATATCCTTCCGTTCGTATCCAGAACGAAATTAGTATGCAAAGTGTGTGCCGTGACGGCCCCGTAACCTTAATACGTACTCCGAAATTAAAACATAAATTAAACATAAACTGTTCAGCTTTGTGCAGCGTGAAAACCTATGAATTTCATTTATCCCACGTTAAATTGCAACCAAGAGAGACGAAAAATATATTCATTAATAACTACCAATCTCCCCTTAGACAGATCCAAATGGCCGATCAAGCGATCCTAAACGATTGCGATTGCTAAACAAAAATTAAGCAATCAAATTTCCATGCTCTTCTTTCTCGCCTCTGTCTTATATCCCAATCAGTACACATGTTCAACCCTCCTTCGGAACTACTATTTATTATTTCGCAGTACCGCTTTTTAAATTATAATACTGACAAAATTAAAAGAATTTTCGCTAACCAAACCTAATTATTCGATCCAAGGAGCCCATCAATAAGTTAGGCTACAACAATAAGCCCCGTGAAAGTTCATCAAAGCAATCCATTAACGTCAACCCGTGTTACTTTCAGCGTTTAAAGGCAGTATTCGGCGATTGTTCCCAGACGATGACTGGAGAGCCACGAATATTCGGGCGAGCCGAAAGTCCGAGGGGTTTTTCAAGGGTTGGCCAGTGCCCCGGCTAGAAGGGGTACAGTTAGGCCTCCCCATTTGCAATGGACCCGAGTCAAGAGCAGGTCTAATATGCTTTAAACCTCCGCCATCGAGCGGCGAGAATAACCGGGGAGGGCCGGCTCGGAAGAGAGACAACGACGTGGACGACGTCGACCACCGAAAAAGGGGGTAGGAGAACGGCTATGAGTAGAAGGGACAGGGAAGAACGATAGCAGAGAATATTCGCGATTCGAAGACGAAGGAATAAGCTGACCCTGCCAGCTACTCATTGGCGCGGGCGAAGATTCACTGTTATGAGAAACGAAACGCTGGAGGGTGAGGGGTCGAAGGGGGTTGAGGATGTTCCAAGGAGACGCAAACGAGAGAAAATTCATAAGGGGTGAAAGGAATGATAGAAAAATCGACGAAGCGACAGACAGTGGAATTGTGCACAGACAAATTTTCGCGTAGACGAGGAGACAGAGGATGCGGAGACGGGCGCAGGAGGGATGATTATAGAGAAAGAGGCGGCGGAGAAAACAAGAGGGAAAGTGTAGTATGAAAGAGGAGACCGAGAGAGGGTTTTCCATTCTGTGGATGGAAGCGAAAGAGATTTTCCAGCTCCCTTTTACGTGTTCCCTGTTCATCGTCAGTGGCCGCGACGGAAGGTATATTCAGTCCTCTTCAGGGCCATATTTCTGGGAAACAAGACTAAGCGTTTATAGTCAATTAAGGAGCCGAGTAGGTAATGCGCTTTGCTGCTCATCGAGAGCGAAAGAGAGAGCTAACGAAAGGAGGGGGAGGAAGTAAAAAAAAATGAAGAGGCACCTGAGTGAAGATGGTTTGGTAAAATAAAATGTCCTTGGAAATTGAATCTTGAGTTCTCTTCAGCACGAGGATCGCAATGAATCTTCTGACAATGAGCAAGAATATTTATACAGTTTCGGCCAACTGGGAGTTTCAAAGGGCACATTAACTAAATGTGTATAAAACGTTCGGCGGGCCCTTAAGTACACGAGATTCGTGATATTCGTCGTTTATGTTAAAGTTTAGTTAAAACTTTGGTAAAATTCGGTTTAATTGAAGTTGTTTAATAGAGAAGCAGTGCTGTTCTTGACGTTTGGGAAACGTATTTGCAATTGCACTTACTGATTCATATATTTGTCTACAGCGTATATAGTGCGATGCATAAAAGATAGAAATAAACACTTATTGTAGAAATTGTTGTATCCTTTAGAAATAGTAATTGCTTCAATTCTGTGCAATATTTGATGGAAATGTTCGAAACTCCCACATTTTAAAAGCAATCTAATTGAAACATATGTATTACTTTCAAATTGTTGCTGAAATATCGAAAACGAATATGTATAGCTAAATAAAAATAAATTTATAGAACAAAAATATCCCCTGGAAGAGGCGTAAAGCAAACGTCAAACAAAATAACTCTGTCTTGGTTAGTTTTTCAAATCATTAATTAACGCTGACTCCATGGGTATTAGTTTTAAGCAATTTCTCGGAAGAGTTCTGTGATTAAATGAATGTTAATAGAATATTAGCAAATCTTTTCTTTGTTATTATATGTATTATAATTGCATATACAGGGTGCGAACTTAAAATTAAATTTCTTCGTAAAATGATGAGTTTTCTAGTCGAGTTTTCCCATGTACACGTACACGTTACTCTGTCACTTTATGCTGGTACGAATAAAGATAATATTTCCGATGCGAATACAGTTTCAAGAGTTTCAATCATGGGATTTCAGCCTTCAATTTTATACGTAATCCTTCCATACATTTAGTTTTTCCACAGTTCATAAGCTTCAGCCTACCAGTTATAAGTAGCAATAGCTATTATATCGTTCAAACGAATTAGTCAAATTTCCATTTCAAAAGCATTTACATATTTTCTGCGAAGGGACATTTTTCAATCCACTTCATGCAGCTGCTTCAATACTCTACCACTTTCCATTTGTTTTTTATATCTTTCAAACAGTTTGTACCTCCATACACGAAAGAGCAAAATCACGGACTAAAATAGTATTACGTCCTGTACCGATAAAAGCAGTATAATTCCCTGTTTGCGTCGACACAACAAAAACACGCTATAACAACGTAATCGCCAGACGTATCACAGGCGGAGACCAATTACACAGAAATGGAAGGAGAATCGGTAATGGTCTCCTGACGTTTCGCTGCAATATTTCCTTCCGGCCGTCCGTGAATCTACCTTCAGCCAGGCTGTATTCTCATTTCTCGTTACACAATGGGCTTCATTATAAATTGACGAGAGAACCGCCGCGGCAAATCTATAACGGACTGTTTGTTTGGGTGAAATTGGAGGAAAACATTGCGGTCCAGCCTGGCAGAGCCGTCGGCGATCCACGTCGAACCGGGGCTTTTTCACGTGGGCATCCCCCTTTCGAAGCTTTCGCGACAAAAATTCGCTCGCCCGAAAGGGGATGGCGGGCGAGGGGTGCAGGGTGAAGTGAACCGCGGCCAAAAAACCGCTACTTCGATTCGGCGTGTTTGGCGTGTCGGTCAACACGAATAGCGCGCCTTTTCGAACGGATCCTTTTGTGCCGATACATGCTCGATTGTGCGTGCGTTTTTATTCCCGAGTTGTGCGTCATTTCGAGGAATGTTTGCTTACCTCTTGTACAAGGACTTTCCGGCTCGATTGAAAAGTTCATTGAATTTTGGATACGTGCAATTTTCGTTGCAACGCGCGAGTAGCGCGCGCCATGGTGTTTCACGCGCGGCGTTAATTGTTCAATTCTAATGGATTCTTGTTAAGTGAATGAGAATGACGAGGTATAGTTGGACCGTGTATTCTTTAGCAGTTTGCTACCTCGTGTACTGATTGGTCTGCACGCGTGCAAGGTAAAATGAGAATGAGAACGAGATTTGGCAGGTGTTTGTGAATTGATATCGATTTCCGTTATTAATTCTTTGATTTATTAAGATACGATTGTTTTTGAATGGTATAGGAACGATTCTGTCAACTTAAGTTTTAAGAAGTAATTTGCGTGATTGTTTTTTATGTAATGATTTATGTTACAATGAACCACGTAATATTGTAAGTTTTATTATTTATTAACATCTAAAACGGCTAAGTTCAACACGCGGCCCAATTGAAGATTGGCAGCTACGTATATATATGTATATCGTATATTTTCTGAATAATAAAATATTGCTTGTTAGTAGATTTATCGAGTATAAAGAGTGTCCTCTAGTCCAAATTTGTTTACTGTAGACTTTCGCTCACGAAAACATGAAGAATCAACTGCGTTGCGCGTCGACTAAATTACCCCTTGATATTAAAAAATTAGCACATAATACGAAAAAACAATCTCCACATTAAAATTTAATTTAAGTTTGTTTTATAGCTGTATTGATTATATTAATTGAATTATATAATATAAAGGAAATAAAATATAATAGTGATTAATTTCCCTGTTTGATTTCGGATTTTTGTTGGCCCTGTAAGCGATTTCAGTTGGACATCGCTGATCTATAATAAAATAAAGCATAGGAATTATTAAACTATGGGAGCGATTACTGTTGGTGTAATTAATTTTGTGAAAATGATCTGGCAGCACTTCCTTTTCTGAATCTTCAAAGTTAGATAGTTCTAATCAATGTATTGTAAACATTTTTCTTATTTATATACGAATTGTATCACAGGAAATTACGAACATACGTGTGAACATGAACGAATTGTAACATTTCCCGAGATGATACCACTAGTAAAGTGTTCAATAACAATAACAAATAGCGCGGTTGGCTTCTCTTCTTTTTAATTAGGATTTTCAAGAATTTCAACTGGCCAACAAGAGTTACGCGAGACTTCTCTTTGAGTTGCCAGGACAATCTTATTGAAGAACTTAACGCAATAATACTGGAATGTTCTCCGTTAGACCCTTCTAAAACTTGGTTAAACCTTTGTACTGAAAAGCATCTGTCTAACAATAGAATCTGTTCCGGGAACTCTCTTTCGAGAAGTACGACTGAAGTACGTACATTAAAAACTGCAATCGTACTTAAGATATTAGTTTGAGGAAAATGTGAAGTGAAATTGTTATCTTTTCTTAAGAATTAGAAATTGTTTATTTTGTAAAGTGACAAAGATGGCAAGAAAACTGTGTTTTTTATTAATGGTTTCAAGTTTCAAAGTATGAATAATACACTTTTTCAACTGCACTTGAGTAATGAGTTTAATTTCTTCAAAATTGAATATACATTGTGTATAGTAACATTACGTCATAACAATAATTCCAATTATTGAATTCAAATTATTGCTGTAAATAGAGTTTCTGTGAATGGGAGAACTTATTTTATTCTATAAATTGTTCCTTTCCAGTACCTAATACCAAAACAAAGTCCCGCTACAGAACAAGAACAGTGACATAAAAGCACATTTTTTGGTGTACCGCACTTTGTAAAATCGATTTAACTACCAGATTAATATGAAAGTTAGCCAATTTTACTAAATATTAAAAAATCATATAAAGTATTATGTATGCATATTATTGAAAATGAAATTAATTATAATACCGCAATCGATTATTATTGGCAAATTTTGTTGAATGGTCTTGTAAAATAATCTTTTGACCAAAGTACGATGATAGAGGACCAGTACTCAATGCCAACTCGTCAAGTCGAGCATTAGGACGGCCAAAGAATCTGACTGTTCTTTGTTCTGCCCTAAGGAACATTCTTTAATTTTCGAGGACGTGAAAATTGCAGGGCGTGCATTATTTATCATTTCGTGGTGATGTAAAAATCCCAGAAACTGGATGCCCCTTCCCAGGGGGGATTTCTCGAGGAAAACTTGATTTATGATCCGAGAAACGCACCCCTTCGATGGTCACCCCCTCTGTGATCGTAAAACATTCGATATCCTAGAGGAAATGGCGAAGAAAATCGCGTGGATAAACGAGGAGTTTTAAAAATCTCACTTAACGTTAGCTGATGGAAATTCATAAGATATTATAAACCTTATAAACCACAGACAACTCATAAAAACTGTAAGTTGGCTTTAAATAACTTTTCGGAGACCAGAAGTAATTATTTCTTTTAAAAAATCGATGTCAATAATATTTTCGAGAATATCCCCTAGTAGCACAAAATATTGAATACATATTTATCCAATATTAAAAAGAGATTCAATCTCTTTTTAATATTTAAATATACATACAATATGTATTCTAGATTCAGGAAGAAATATTTTTTTCGAATATGTATGGAACATTTATTAGATGTCACAGCAAAATATTTTTTTCTAAGAGAAAAATAGATATTCATTTAATATTAGAAATGAATATTTTTTCTCGAATATGTATGAAATATTTATTAGATGTTACAGCAAAATATTTTTTTCTAAGAGGAAAATAGATATTCATTTAATATTAGAAATGAATATTTTTTCTCGAATATGTATGAAATATTTATTAGATGTTACAGCAAAATATTTTTTTCACTAATGTAAAATAAATATTCATTCAATATTTTAAACAAAATATTTTTTTCTAAGAGGAAAATAAATATTCATTTTATATTAGAAAAAATTATTTGATTTATATTAGATATAAAATATTTGTTTATACTCTCTTTTCAATATATCGACTGAAATATTGATTGGAATGTATTGATGGCGAATCATTGCGTGACGAAATAATAATTAACAATTGACCGATTGCGTTCTTTAGCAACAAGGCAATTATTCATGAATATAAATGAATGTCGGTAACAATTAGTCTTACGACGCGAGTCGCCGCGCGGGACTCCTGTTCCGTCGTAAAACCCTCCTTGCAAGAGACGTCGAGCGCGCGGTCCTCAGGTCCCGGTCAAGGGATCATCGAGGCTAGATTATTAATACCGATGCAATAAACCTCGGTATCTACAAAAGAAGGCGGCTAGCGATCGGTACACGAAAAAACCTTCTGCGTGCAAATTTATGTATAATAAAAGTATTTAGAAAAATATGTGTGCATTCTCTTTTTTTGTTAATAATATACTATATTTCACTTTTAGTTAAAACATTATTCCTGTAATAAAATTGTGTCTTTGCTGAATAATTATATTATGTAACTGGTTAGTTATATCATGTAACATGTTTTAGCTCTTTGGGGAAGTAGGTTGGCCAGTAATCCATGAATCCCGAGTTCGAATCCGGTCGACACCAATCAAAATTTCTCAGGTTGAAAAATTGTTTAAGGGGAGTAGTAAGTAGTGTATAATAAGGTACACAATATTGTAGTAAACTCCAACAACAACGCCGTACAATTTCGAATGTTATATTTTTTAACTTTTTTTTAGATTTGAAGTATTGATTCAATATCATTTAAATATTTTTTTTACATCTTTTAAATATCTACCTAACATTTTTTTAATATCTATTTTATGTTTTCTGAATATTTAGCTTATATTTTTCAAATATCTATTTTATGTTCTATGAATATTTAGCTCATGTTTTCTAAATATTTATTTTATATTTCTTGTACATGTGTACAATATTCAGATCGAATATTTCTTCAATCTTAAAAAGTGTGGCTTAAAAAATATTTATTCAATATTGGAAAAAAATATTTATCCAATATTTTTGTGCTACTAGGGTCTCTACATCTGATTTGTGTTGTTTTTGAAGTTACTTCATCCATTTAAATATAAATAAATAAAACGACGTATTTAAATATACATAAATAAAACGGTCAGAAAGAATTGTAAAACATGGCTAGTATTAATATACTATAAACAGCTTAATATAACATATTTCCACCGAAACTAAAAATACTGTAGTATGTAAATTTAAGTTCGAACAAAGTATTGAAATTGCCACGAATGTAATTGATTTTCTTGTCAAGTATTTACCAGTTCTTTCTCTAATATAAAATTTGTATGTACATTACTTTTATAATTATTTTCTATTACATGTTATCTTCTTCCATGCCACATATTAACCATTTCATTTGGATAAGAAAAATGTCTGACTCTGAATAAAATCTTGCAATATCATTAAATATTATACATTGAATGCAGCTCTTGAAGCAATAGATTTTGTGTATACATATACCACTACTGAAAGAAAGGAGAAATATAAATTTTCCTCAATCACGTTTAAAATTATTCCCTCTGAAAAGCAGATTTTTCTAAACGAAAGTTCTGTACCCTTTATTCCTCATTCGCAAAAAAAAAGGAAAAGAAAGAAGAAGATTCTTCATCGATTATTTCAGGCCACTAATTATTCTGTATTTTAAACGATTGTACGATTCTCATTTAACTGGCGAAGCTTTTTTCTGAATTTCAATGGCCACCGTTTCTCCTGCTTTCCTTTGTTCGACAACGTTTCAGATTCTGATGTCTGCTCGCCAATATCAGATCGTAAGAGTAATGAGGGGTGAATCAGAAGGTGGTCTCACGCTATTAGAGAAGACTCTGAAGGGACAAGTGGAACAGAGTGACCCGTGGGAGCACTTGTGCCGACTAAATCGGGAACATCCGGGAGATTATCGAAGATATATGAAGTTGAGCTGCCAACTTGTCCAGTAGTGTAATCAAGCAAAAGTCCCGCCTTAAATGTGAGGGTATTCGAACCGCAGAGTGCTCAATGTTTATTATATTGTATAACACGCGCATAGAACGTTCCTGCAGGTTAACAGAATTGCACGAATATTAGTAAATAATTATTGAGACAATTTTTTCAAATTTTCGACAAATTTTATTTGTACGAATAAGACGATACAATTCATATGCCACAAGTATTTGTGTACTGAAGATGCACAGTTTCAAGGTTTCAAACTGTCCTCAATGATTATTATTATTACTGCATTGAATTTTCTTCTTTATTTGTTACGAAAACTAAGGAAAGTACATAATTGAGTCCAAAACATATTTGGTTATTTCATTAACTTTGTTATTATTATCAGACTTCCTTTTGTAATATTAATATGTTTCAGTTAGGAACTAGAAGATCGTTTATTGCTATTATTATTATGATTTCAAATCCATCTTGACCATTTCACTTTATTAGATATGTTGCAATTTAATTAACACTCGCAACCGAATATTCCCGAAATAAATGTAATAAATGTAAAGGTAAAAATCAATGAAATATTAAAATATTGCGAAACTGTTGTAACACTCATTCCTTAAGCTGACGATAAAGCACAAGATAAAAGCCAAGACTTGAAGAGATAGATTGGTCGCTATTGTTATGGTGTCAGAGCGATTGAAACGACTGGGATGAAGACGAACCTCGTAAATATTTCAGAGGGCTGGTATCTTATCGAATTTGGGTCGAAAAAAGTAACGAGGAATCTGTACTAGCGGAATCGATCTTCTCGCATCTGTTGTCGGGCCACTTACGATCTGACGTTTTCGGGTCACCTCTCTCACAAGTCTCTCAGATAAATTGCGGTAACAGTGTCACGAGCAAAAGTAATCTCCGTGGGAGTAAACGTGCTCCATTTCATATGTGCGTTTATATTGTATTATTTCTTGTGATGAAAAGTGGCTGGTGGTAAGCTGAACAGTAAAATGTTCCTTTCAATGCCCCTTTTGTTTCCTGATAGTATTGGCATTGTTGATAATTTTTTGAAAATGAGCTGTAATTTTAAGGGCTGTCATCGAGCATGTTAACTTTGAATTTATAATTTACAGGCATCGTTGAATCGCGAATGCATGGAATGCTCTGCGTTGTAGGAACAGCAGCATTGTTGTAAAGTATACTTTATTCCTCTGCAATTAGTGAAATTATGAATGCTCGTTCCACCTCGAAAAGTTTTACTAACAGAATTTGTAAACCGCTGTGAACACTCAATGTCGTCCTGAAATACTGACGAATATCTGCATGCAATCAACTTTGTGCGCTATTCATGAAAGAATAATGTTATAATATAACAGACAGAAGAGCTATACTTTTTCATTCTTTTCTAGTTTTGAAATGAAATACTGTTCACACCAGTGTTGTGACAGTACAAGACACCGAACGATGTGAATAAAAATAAATATGTAGTCATCATGATAAATATGCTCCATTTGAAGTATAATTTCTAATTGAAACCGTACAGTGTATTGTTAAGTAGGTTATTTTTGGTCACGTTATATTTCTAAATATCTTGGCAATGAATTGATTAACGATGCTTATTTCAGGAATTTATAACAATATTGTAATTTAAACGCATTACCAATGGGTTAACGGTATTTTCCATTAATAGTAGCTTGAATCGGGCACAGCCATGAGAAAACTGGACATTTATTATACCCGTCGAATCGTTACGCCACGGTAATTTTCATTAATGTTGGCCATCGATAAATGTAATATAATCATTCACGCCTGGGCGAGAAATTGTTGCCAGCCGCTTTCACGAGGCGAAACCCCTATTTTCTCCTACCCATAGTTTGTCAAAATGCATTTAAGAACTAAAAATGTTACGGAGAACAATAATGTATTTGATTTGAAATTTCTACATTTATATTATTTGTGTATGTTATTTGGAAATTAATTTCCAACGATTTCGCTTACTTTCATGCGTTTGATAATCTGGCCTTAATCATTTGTTTAATTAAACTGAATATGTGAGAGTATTGTACAAAATATTCAGTTGTGGGTTAAATTTTTCCATTATTCATGAGATAGAAAATAATAACTAGCCAATTTTAATAAGTTAAATAATTTTCTTACTTGTTTCGCCGCGCACCCGCGACGTACCGTGTGGACAGGGCCGAGCAGGTAAAACGAAGGTCGTAAATCTCCGTTCCGACTAGGGTCGCGTCGCGAGGTGTTTGGCAGTTCCTATTCTTATTTCGAATAGGATAATTATTGATGTAAGTGGAGGATATCAATGAAGTAACGAATTCTTCAGGTAACAATGCGGTATATTTATAAAACAAATACGTGAGTGTTCGACGTGGTGTTTGATGACGAAGTATCGGGTGGAATCGCGATGTTCGCACCTCTCGTGTATACGGATACTCCGGAGTCGTTTGGAGGTATTCTCCTTTACAATAAGAACTTTAACTTGTCGTGCGAGTTTGTAAGACTGCACTTGAAGACTAAACTCTTAAGACTGTGTTTGTAAGACTGTATTGTATGACTGTGTTTGTAAGACTCCAGTTGGAAGACTCTATTGGAAGACTGTGGAAGACTCTAGTTGGAAGAAGACTGACTGTCGAAGACTGACTTCCTCCTCGAGTGCTTCTCAGCACGTCGACTTGGAAGCCTTTTTGAGGCACGCTGATTGGACATTTGCAAAAATGAATAGTTTCCAATCAGCGTGTTTTGGAGGTGTCACCACACCCTTCCTTTGCGCCCGTGGCGCGTTGCATGAAGGAGGGGGGGGGGGGGGGGGGGGTATTCGAATGCTGTAGCGGAATTTCCCTCAGGGTCCTAGAGCTTGACCTGGCCGTATCATCTGGGGCCCAGCTGCGAGGCCCCTTTGGAAACTCACGTTTACGACGCATGCAATTAACTGCTGAGGTTGTGCATGCCTAATTTATGCTACCTTGGCAGATTAGAGAGTAAAACGGCTTCCTCAAAAACAGTTATATTACTTGCGCGTCATAAACGCCCTAGCCATGTGCACGTTGGAGGTCGTTCCTTGTGCAGATGCCTAGACGCCTTTTTAAGAGGGTGGCGTTGTAAGAAATGTGTTGGTTCCGCAGGTACGCTGCGGAACATACTACATACTTTATTTTTGAGAATGGGCTTTACTTCAAATAGACTATTTATTTGAGTTGTGTAATATCCAAGAAGGATTGCAATTATCTTAACAAATTGTAAGCAGTCGGAACACAAGATTTCCTTTTTATTTCTATTGTTATTTATTAAATCGAGTTAAAACTTTCGAAACCAGCCTAACTTGTCATCTATACCCTTCTCGAATTTCAATTATCATTCCATTTATTTTTATCGTTCTTATAGGTTACGAGTTTTAAACAATTTGGGATCACTTATTACGTATTTATAATATGAAAGCCAGAAAGTCGGAACTGTGTCTTTAAAACCGTACAGGTGACTTTGAAAGATATGACAGTCTGAAAGAAATACGGAATCCTAAAAGTATAAAATTAATCAATTTTGGTTATCCAAACATTTATGACTAATACTATATATTATCGTGTAACCAAATCTACTATTCTTTATTGTCAAATACACTTGTACGTATTATGTACATCTCAAAGCGTGTAAATCTTGTAATAAAAATAAACATGTGGCATTAATCAATCAATCACCTATCAATTACACTAAGGTATTTCGAAATAGAAATGTGTCCGGTGCGTGTGATAAGCATACAGATATAAAGTACCTTGTGATACAATCCCAAGGGCTACACTTTAATTCCGCAACATCCAGAAAATAAGGTACCAACCGCGTTAATCAAGAATGGTCCTTTTTACGAGGGTTATGGCGTTGAACGATGAAGAGGAGGGTGGACCTGAGGCCGAATACACGTCGGTCAATGAGAATGAAGGTGATACGCCATCAGGGTTACTAGATGATAAAACGGGGAGGGATGATCGAGTGAGTGATCGATCCGAATAGAAAATGGAGGATAGGGTATCTTCTTCCATTGCCTACAGCTAGATTAGATTGCCTACCCTCGATCGTCTTCGACTCGGGACCACATCCTTCCAGTTACAAGAAATCGTTTTTGCTAGTAGGTCTGTGGAGACCATCGGCGACATTTCCAAACAAATGTGCCGGGCAAGTAACGAGTCAGAGGAGACTTAAATTTTTCGTGTAAAACAGGATACAATTTTCTTCGCATAACAAATGCGGATTCAAAGTGAAGATAAAATGAAAATGGTTTCTCTAAATATGTATATGCTTGAATGATAAAGAAATAGATTTAAACTGAGGATCAAAATAGTTTCTTCGAATGCTTACGAGAAATTTGGTAATGTATTATTCAAACAAATTACCCGCTTTTAGTGGATTTTAGAAATGTATATATGTAGGAGCCCGTAAGTGGATACAAAGATAATGCCAAAATTATGAAATAATTATTGTGATGAGGAAATATTTGACATAGAACCGTTCTAATAATTTTAAGTGAAATTAGCAAAGTTTTTCTTGATGGTATGGAGAACCAAGGTACCAAATACATGACAGCAATAATGATTACTTCGTATATGTACCTCGCCTTTAACTACCTTGACAGATTTTAAAGAGGATTGTCCTTTATCATAGTAATCAATAACAAGATAGAAATTAATTTCTGTATCTACTTAAAGACAATCAACTTCTGCAGCCATAGACAAATAAGTATCAACTACAGCAACAATATAACATTTATATTTACTAGTTGAAAAACTGTCGATAATTTTTTTTGGTTTAAAACATTTATAATGCATTCTCTCCTAAAAGATTCATTCCATATTTGACTTTTATAAAAACATAAATAAAAAGTTAATTCTACGCTGCAATGTAATATTGAAATTTGATTGAGACAAATCTCCAGCCATTTTTATTTCTCTTAGAGTCCGATAGATGTAACTTTATTTGGTTTATTTAAAATACTCGCTCCGTTTGACATTTTTCCTTTCTTGTTACCTTAGTGGACAGAATATATTCTCAAATCAATTGTAAACTAATAATTCACGAATAAAATAAGCATTCATTACCACAAAATTAATGACTAATCAGGAGAAACGAAATTGAATAAAACAGCGTAGAAGTGACAATAAATTCAAATATCTCAAAACCATCTTTATCAGCTACCAGAATATCCACAGATAAATATTGCATTTACGGATTGACGGCCCACCCTCTGGTAACTTGCTAACCTTAATTTCATCTTGTTGATAGAATTTCATATATCTATAGCGGCCGTTTCCATTTCTGCTGGGACTAATCAGGAAGCCAGATATTCTGAGGTCAGATGAAACGGCAACGATACTGCGAAGTTAGCCCTCTAAATAGATTTCTATATGTCTGATAGATCAGTATCTAGATATCGATATATCAATCAGATAAACCGATAAACTCGATAGACCGAAAACTGGTAATACATTTTATACAACTTCATGTGCTTTACTTGTCCTAAAAATCGGCCAGCCCTAAAGCTTTCTACGTAAATAGCATAATACAATTTCTAAGTTCAAACTGCTGTGTCTGAAAAGTTGAATTTGAAGTAAAAATGCATAAATATTTGCCGCATGTTTAACAGGAAATTACTCCAGATTATTATTTTCCGCTGCATTAGATGCAAATCATTGCATATACTAAAACATACTTTGCGTCGCGCTCACGTAATGACTACGTACATATTACAAAACGTACATCACGCGTAACATTATCATTCCCCTGTACTGTACAACACAGTTAATGCTGCACTAAATAATTTTCTACGCGGCGCAAAACCAATAAATACTTAATTCTTCGCCTGTCTAAAGGAAGAAGTGTCTCGAAGTAATTGCACAATCCGCGTATAATAACTTCCTCTCATTTCATTATAATTTACATACTCGCGCGACAAATATTTCCCGTCCTCAAGCCGGCCAGGAATTCCTCAAACATCGTCCACCAATAATTCACCGCCCGTACGCAGCAATACAACAAGACTGCAAGCACGCGTATGTACAGTCATTAATCTTTGATGGCGAAATAACTTGGACACAAAAAGAAACGAACATCACCGGCACAACATAATTCGTCAGGCAGCTCGAGTGCGGCAGCAGGTTCAGCCGTTGTTTGATTTACTCCCTTCCGTGAACATGCACGCGCGATTAATGCGTCTACTTTATGGCAGCTTAACAGCTAATCAGTATTCGAATTGCGGTTTGCCATTGATTCATTAAGTCACGGGTTGTCGGAGATTTGCATAATCGTTCGAAGGAGCAACTAGATCTGGGCGGGTGCAGCTGCAATCCCAGGAGAGAATCAGGATCGCTCGATTTGCTCGGTAGCGGCTTCCTAGCCACCTTATGCTAATACGAAGTGCACCGTACAATGGCTTTTGATAGCGACAATGCTGACTTGCTGTACAAACAGGGTGAATGGGATCAACGACGTGTACGGGATCAGGAAGTTCAACCAGGTACTCGTTACACTGGGAAAATGGGGCCACTGTCAAGTTTCGACGCCGCACATCGCGGCAAACTCATTATTTAGATTATGAACCTTTCGACCCTCCCGATTCCTAAATCCGGCGGGATGAATATAATTGTCGTTGTACGAGGTGTGGCAGGTTATTGTCGAGAAATTGTTGCGATTTATTCTTTAGATAAACATAAGGGGCTAGTCTTATGCAAAATTGTGTAGTCAACGTTTTGTCACAAAGCTAACATGAAAATAATTTTCCGTCGATATAATCTTTTGTAGGTTTAAGCATCTCGTCGATTCAATCCAACGAGAAGGCAGGGGACGTTTAGGTCTTTTGGTTGGTTTGCATGGATGGTTTTTCCATGGTTTATTGTTTGGATAAAAATAAGAAATGAGGATCACATAAAGCTCTCGAATAAATATTTTGGTGCAAAGTTAGATAAAAATAAATGTTGCATGGAATCGTGATATCTGGTCTGCGTAGTCATATAGTGTTTATTGTTTAGAAACGTTTCAATGTCATCGATTGTTAACGATAATACAAATGATTATTCGGCACTGTTTAATCCTCATTCCAATCCGCATATGTAATTATACACTTCGCGAGTTTAATATTTACTTAATTGTAACATTTTAAGACAAATTTGAATGCAGTACTTGATGTAACATTTACATTTTATTTTTATGTAAATAATAAACCATTCTAGTTTGTAGGGAGAGACTTGAGTCAACCTGTATAATAGGAAAATATTTTAAATATGTTTCGCATAGGAATTGCGGTTTGATAATTATGTGCTGCTGATTATTCTGTTTTGAATTTGTAAATGTCATCAATGGATAGTTTTCTTTAGTTCAGTCGCTGGAATGGTAATTCTTTCTTAAATGCCGTGTATTTATTTATATTATTAATAGAAAATCAGAAATGGAATTTGAAAACAATATGTTGCTGCTATTTTTTGCAAATTTTATACTTCTTGTTTTATATCAAGTGCATATGAAAGTAGATGTGTATTCTAGGTTGCGGGAAGTTTGACATGAAAGTTCGTGACGAAGGTATAGCTTGAATTACTGAAGGGCTACTTAAAGTTAGGCTGACTTTCGGAGTGACGTTGTCTTAACATTTTGGTTGGTTCACGTCAGAATGTACCAAACTTTTTACCTGTCAAATTTGTTTATAAAAGCGAATTACACGTATCCACTTTATCGCAAAAAATTATTGATTATACTTTATCAAATTTGTGTGAGTGCAAGTTTCACACAAACAAGTGTCTGATATATCAGTTATATTAAGCTGTATTGAGAAATTCCAACCATTCGTAGCTTTACAAGTTGCAATATAAGATTTTTTATCAATAATCATGTTTTTTCTACATATCACTGCCATAATAAATAGCTTTACGATACCTTATTTATCTACCATGGAGGTCCAAAAGTGCTTTTCAATATTTTTAGTACATTAAAATGCTTCGTACATTATCCATTGCACAAATGATACATTATTTTCCCTTATTCATTTTAAACCAATATTTTGTACATAAGATTAAACATTTTAATTTCCTGTGCACAAGGAGGCATCACTAAAATTAATAATCATTAAAATATCTACCTTTCCATATTCATCACAATTTATAATATGCAATACTAATGATGCACTCGACAAGCTGTTTGATTTATACAAATTATTGACGGTTGGCTGCCGGTCTTCATTAATCGTGGAAAATGCCAAATATGAAATCATTGATCAACTGACTATTACATGTAGTTAGGAAGCTGTCATATTGTGACAATTTTCATTAATGTCATTCATTAACACCTGCAGCATTTCTATTCCTGTGCTAAAGTTCTAATGTAAGTGTAGTACCACTATATGTATATAACATTAAAACTATTAACAACCATATGTATGTACTTTACATTGTGTGCTACCAATGACATAAAACTTTGATAAATTTGAACCACATATTGTACTGTGTACAAATTTTCAATCACAATTACGGTATTTTATGCAATTTACATTAATCACAATCAATTGTTCTCTGTACTTCGTAATTAATGGAAATACTATGTACATAAACAGATCTTAACTTGTAGCTGTAAAACCCGCAAGTAGGAAATAAAAGAAATGTAATGTCAATTGGAAGACAAGTAAGGAGTAATTAAATTTAATTAAACAAATTTTTTTACTGCATGATTTACTATAAGTAAAACTGTAAAAGTTTTCTGTAATCGTTATTCACACATTGCAGTCGCATTATCCCCTCGAATGTCATACGGAGTCCAGAAGCAATAAAATCCCGACCAGCCATGTCGATTAATACCGTTTGTGTTGCATCAATTGGTACGTTTATGCCTAAATACCAATTTCCATCGAAAGCGCATGGCATCACGTTTATACAAAATTAATGTGCACAGCTGCAAATTATTCGAACTTGCGACGATACTTCTCATCGATAATCCAACATAGTAATTTGTCAATTATAGCTTGCGAGTAACAAGACTCTTCGTATATTCAAACGAATATAAATTTCGTGCAAAACGAAAAGGTAAAACGCCGGTAACAATGGTACGTTTCAACTTTTCTTAATTATTCACCATTTCCACGCCGTGCTTTATGCAATATTCAAATTGACGAACAAACAAATGTCACAGAAATCTGACAGCGTAACATGTTAGCACACAGCAAACAGCAAACATGCGTCACGATAACCGTTCCAGGTAAAAATTTCGGTATACACACACTTCCATGTCGATACGAAAAGCCTTGCGACTGTTTCAGCAAATTGGAAAATGTTTGCACGAAATTGAGTCCATGGAGAAACGACGCGTTAACTGGCTCATAATGAATATTTGAACTGGCATGACAATTAACTTGTTGGGTAATATACTAGCCAAAGGGGATGCAAATGTGTCCCTGTAGCATTTGTCTGGGTTCGACGAACGCTGCGCAATATATCAACTGGATAACGAATGTCTCCATTGGTGGAGAAAAAAATTCATAGCAAAATTTATACTTTTGTTCATTTTCATGGAGTGTAATTGAATTGATTTGATGAACAAGGTGTTCCCGAAATCGTGGCATAAACGGAGGCAGACAATTTAATACCTCGTGTAAAACTAAAGATATAGAGTGTTGGTTTCTGGAAACAAATTATTACCGATTTAGGTGACTATATTTTAGAATGCGAAAAATTGTTATGTGACAAATGTGACGTTTTCAGCAATTTCTGTGTATATAAAGTAAATAAGCTACCAAAATTTGTTATATGTTGTTAGCAAATATTCAATTTTTCTTTGGAGCCTATAAAGAAATTTTATTCTACATTTTCAATTTATCTTTGTATGAACAAATATCTCCTTTCTGATTGTTCTACGGTTTCAAGACCTCTCTGTACAATATTACCCCCTGTTACAATATTACTTACTTACTAATCCCTGTTGCAGCATTAATATTATACATAGTTAAAATTTCTCGCCATTTGTGAGGAATCTTTTTTTTAATATTAATTTGTGCAGTATGAAATAACAATTCGAACGAAATTCGGACAACTCCGAACTTTAATGAGTTTGAGTTTGAACACAAACTATGTTGATTTAAAAGTGTAGTTAACGTTAACAGACCTCTTCTTTTATTCTTTTTTTTTGCATTTCGTTGACTATCCTTAATTTTCTTCAGACTTCTGTACTATTAAAAATAAAAACAGAGACCTACGAAAATAGTAGACTTCAAGGTTTCTATTATTATATATTCACGACAGTGTGTTAGAGAATTTGTAGAACTCTGAATCAATTAAGTTACATTAATGAATCGAATAAATGTATTTCTTCCAGCTGCATGAAATAGAAGTTTCATATGTCACGCTCTAATAACTCATAGTAAACCCGAAGAAACGCTGTCATAAAATTCATGAATATGCGATTCAGAGGTTTGAACATTAGATCTTTTGATAATGAGATTTATAGTTAAATATTTATGGTACCTTCTGCTTAGTTGCACATAATTGTATGTACCATAAAGTAGTATTTATGAAACATACTATTAGCTATCAAACCCCGTTCAAAATTACCTTAATCCTCTGTATACCTTAAACACTTTAAAGTTACATACTCAAAATCTATATTTTGTGAGTCTTGTCTCACTTTTTAAAATAATTTACAAATATGTTTGAAGTTAGACCATTCTATTGCAAATTCGGAATCACAAGTTTTTTCTCGTATAACAAACTGTTCAAAATCTTTCCAAGCGTGTAAATAAATTAGGGTGTAGGGGTTTAGGCACATACACATATACATAGATATGCATTAAATGCGAATTTAATTTTAGAACACGTAGAGTAGAAACTAATGTTTTACGTGTTCAAGTATTCACTCCCTTCCTCATTATTCTACATCATCCCCTTTAACTTTTAAAACAGTCCACAGACATCTCACCTACTAAACATCTTTCTCCAAGAGAATTGCGTAAATCAATTACTTACATTATATTTTTCGCTCAAATACGTGCCACTTAACCGAGTATAAAACAATAAATTATCCCCTACAAATAGTTCTACGAACGATCCAGAAGAGTCGGATAGACACGTGCATTGCACAGAGTCGTAGAGAAGCATGCATTGTGAGAAGTCGTAGAGTAGAAATTAATAAAGATTATATATTGTGTGATCCATTGAATTGTTAATTGATAGTGAAACCGTTCTGACGCACCCAACAGCCTTTTCCCCTCAGTTTAATTAATATAAATATCAGTTAAATACTAGTAAACCCTCACAAATTCATGCATATCTCACAGCCAATATTACAATCCCCATGTTTCACGTTTATCAGCTAATATATTTCACAATTACCCAACAGTTCCCAAAGTTTACGTAACAATTATTAATTCATTTATCCAACGAAAGGCCGATTATGCAACATGTGGGGCTTCGAAGAAGAATTCCAGTCTGCTGTGACATTCAGCGTGTCTCCGACATTCCCCGTACAATGGCACAAGATAAAGCATTAAAAAAGGAATCGGCAAACTACCCAGGGTTATCCGTGACAAGTTACACGCGATGTTTCGCGTGATCCGACAAGCCGAAACGAAACAGAACGGAAGAGAAACGAACAAGAGAAGGAAGGTATATAAACGGTGGCTGTTTATCGAAACGTCATGCGCAGGCCGCCTATCAAAAGCAGAATCGCTCTCGGGAGCCTCCTCGTTCCCTCATTTCCACGCATGCTTCATTTCCCGTGCACACTGCGAACGTTTGTTTATAGTTAATATCGGTGTCTGCCTTCTTTTACCGTTTCATCGATACCGGGGTCCCCGGCAAGACTGGTCCTGAAATGTCCCGCTGATACCTCCACGATTAGGCGTTACGTAGAATGTATATGAGGAGCTGCGGGTGGTAAGGGTGAACCCAGCAAGGGCATTGCTCGAGAGAAACGCGTGCAGAACGATTTTCGTGAGGAGAAAACATATTGTTCAAAATTCTACATGAATTGTATGTTCGAAAATGTTTGAGAAATTGTAACTTTCAATAAGAAGTTCTTTCATGGTACACGAGTAGTGTTGGCACGAGTGTCAATGAATCTTCAAGCAATAATAAACGAAGTATATTATAAAGTAATCCAAGTTTTTCGTCTTATTATTTATTTGTTTAAGGTAAAAAACGCGTTATGGTTATTAGCGACCGTAAAAAGAAATACAATATTACATAGTTGAGAAATATATACTTAAATTAACAAATATACTAGCATATTAGTACGAGGGACATAATAATTGAGTGGGTGGAGGCGCATCGACTACCAACAAATCATTAGCAACACTGAACAGGAGTAACGCAAAGTTTGATGGTAAAAAAGAGGACGATTTTGATCGTAGAATAACAACCGAAGGGACAATACGATAGAGTGGGGTCTGTGGGCCTCACCCTTACTACCTCCACTGTGGACTCCCGAAAGTATCACTCATTTTTATAAAACCTTATTTTCCACAAGAAAAAAGACGCAGCAAATGTAGCTATTAAAATTTGTAGCCAATAAATTAAAAAATGCTTGCACACTATTCAGTTCGTCCTTAGTACCCTCATATGTATGTACCACTTTAAGATAATAAGTTGGGTTTCGACGCCAGGCAAAGGGGAAACGGACCTTCCATGATTCGCAGGGGTGTGCAGATAGCCGAAAATTTCGGGTGGTGTCCGATGTTCTGACACATACGATTGTTCGGCTAATCGTGACTTCGCTTATCCCAGATTCGATTCGAGATGAGTCATGTTTGTGACATGAGCTATTGCTTGTACTGTTTAATTGTCCTTCTTACGTGTTCCCAATTGGATGCTCTGTGAGATAAATGCTGGGAATTAGAGACGACTCGTTTGTCTGTGTTACGTTGCTGATGGATCTGGAGATGACTGGTATTTTGTTTCTGCTAGCTTTGTCAAATGAGTATGAATGTCGATTATTTTATTCGCAGCTTTGCTTGCTAGTTCTGGAGAAGTTGGTCGTTAATATGCTTGCATTATAACGAACAGCGAGTTAAACATTTGTTGTTTAATTTCATTCTAGTTACTTTATAGTATCAGAAATGTTTTGTGTCCGAAAATTAAGGAAATGACTATGTACAGGTTTTGTTGACAGCTATGCACATGTCTATAGTTATAAGAGACAGCAATTATATGATACATCAAATAATCCATATCTGAAATATAGAAATAAAACGTATGAAAAGTTAGTATAGTCTTCGATGTATAGTCTGTTGATGTCATGATTGCTTTCTACAAAAAAATAGTAACTTCTTTGTTTGTACTCAATGACTGTGTGTTGAAAAAGACTTTTTTTAAGTATGCTGTGAATCTTTGTGTCCGCCTCAATTTGATCCGGTTGTGCATATATTTATTGAGCAAAATGTTTGGAGTCAAGTATAGTTTTATTCAATAATTCGTTGTATGTGGAACATTAGATTTTACCTGAAGAATTTAGTGATTCTGTTCGTATCACAGTTTCTGCATTTGAGAATATATACATACATTTGTTCAGTCCATTCCTCTATTACTTTCCATATATTTTGTGTACATTTGTTTTAATATCGATTAAATCCTTGTATTTCCATCGCTAGAATGGATGTAAATATTGGCGTAATTTTCAATTCTGTTGCAGACATATTCCATGCCGGTTGATTTGAAATATGGTATTTTTATGCAATACTGACAGGTTTTTTGTTATACCTCGTAACTATTCATTACTAAAAGTGGCATTGATATGCCTTAAACCATTGTATTTTTTGCGTCCTATAATATATTTATTTGAAACATTCGTCAGTACTATTTAATTGAACACAATAGTACATTTATCTAAATAAAAGTTATTCTTGTTCATTCCAAAAATTTTCAGTACAAAAGATTGTCAAAATTAATAACATTTATTACCACCAGTAAAAACTTTAATTATCTCTCGTATTAGGTTTATTTAAAGATATTACATAAACTAGAACCAATCGTACGACATTTTATTAGCTGTTATTATTTTGCACTCTTATATAAATCGTCCACTATAATATTTAACATAAATTGTCGATAAAATTAACTGCTATCCATCATAACAACGAAGACTTCAATAGTTTAACCAAAACTAATTTACTGTATCTTGACGGCAAGAAATATAACTCCATTGTTTATGAGCGACGGGCCTCATTAAATGATTGAAACTCTCTGTTTCGAGGTCTTGCCGTTTGTCCCTTCCGAAAAGCGAGCTTTCTTCCTCATTTTTTTATTCCTTCTCCGGAGCAATCTATTTGTTTCACAGGCTGATGGTTACGAAACCAATCAGTGTAACCCACTCGAATGGAAGGCTCGGCAGGTGCACAAAGAGCTGCTGCACCAAAAACGAACAAAATATTTCGCGAATTCCGAAAACGCGACGAGGAAACGCTATTAAATCCACGTGATTTTGCGTAAAAACGTACTTTTTTATATAAATCCAGTGAATATAAAACGCCCGTTCTGCACGAGATTTATTTCAAACATCATATCATTTTCCTCTTTCTATAAGAATCTCGCTACATTCAACGTCGAAATGTATTATTTTCCTTCATTAAAATAAACATCATTCTTACCATAATAGATGTACAAAGGCTTGTACAAGTTTCTCTTCAGTATAATACACAAACAATATATTTCATAATATTTCAACAACTTCATTTATTTATAAATAAACACAAAAATGATACAATTCAGTAAGGGAATGAAGATCCATCGCAAATATGAAAATTCCACTGTGCACGTGCCTTTTTAATATCTGCACATACATTTTTCGTTCATTTCGCCGAAATCTATGAAATAATTGTAAGTTGAGCAATGACTACGGAGACCGGTCCGAATAATTTCATCGGAAATCGTGAATCTGCAGCGAAATTTCTGGCGGAATTCGCAGAAGCGGCGATTCCTTAATCAAATTCCGGTGAGAGAAAAATCGTAATTAACGCGGCAGTTTAATCGTACGTAATAGCTTCGGCAATTTTGCCGAATATGCAAGAGGCCGCAGAACCCTGTCAGGACATCAATTTGCGCTATGTAGCGTGCTCGTTCAATCTCCTTCGAAGGTCCTGCCGACGAAATCACATTCCTGGACGGCCTCGTTCCTCTCTTCAGGAAAATTCAGGGACCACTAAAGGTTTTCGTTAAATTATTCAGAGCCACGAGCCGAACCGTGGAAGGGTGATTTCCTTTCGGGTGATCGATCAATTAAGTCGACGACCGTCCCGGAACAATCGTGCTTTATTATCTGACGAATCCAGAATCCATTTCATTGGTGGCCATTCATCTTGCTGCGTTCTACAATCACGGAGTGGAATTTTTCGTCCCTCCGTTGTCCGAGGGTATTTGTGGCTTACGATAATGTTATTTCTGAGATAATCTTGCTGGACGTTTTGGCCATTGCAAGATGAAATGGTGTATTCGATAAAACAGTAGTTTATGGAAATGGTTGTTTACGTGTGAATGTGGCGCACAGAATTATTGAGGCAGGTGTCGATAATTTAGTATAATTTATAGTAATTGCAAATATAGAGGTGTCGTGACTATATACAATTATTACTCATAAATGAAGTAGAGTGTTTAATATCTAGATCATGATGAATTTACTGATTTATTGTTTCTCATTAATTTAAAGTAGAACGCTTGCTTCGAGGTATACTATTTTAATTGGCACACAAACATGTACAATTTTATAGTCTGATATATAGCAAAATATAAATAGAAAATTGCGAAACAAACAGAACGAAAATTATTAAACTGTACACAGATGTAAGTACCTTGCACATAGAATATACAGAAGTTATTTTACGCGTCGTATCACTTTTCCAGAAATTAGCATATTAATTATATTAGTCAGCGCTATACATATTTCACTTCAAACGAGAATGAAGCACGTCCGCGTAGAAATGTTCACGTACGGCAAGAACCGACCTTTAAACACTCCACTTCCCCCGCCGTTTTAATATTCCCCATAAATTCAATACACTTGATTTAACCGCGTTTATCGAAAATCCCTTCTTCGTCTCGCAAAACTTCGCAACCGCTCGGTCCGTCTATTTAAATTGAAAATAAAAAAAGAGAACTCTGACTGCAACGGACCAGAGAAATACCAAAAAACAGTTCCTAACGAGAACGCTTCGGTGAACGAGACGTATTATTCGAGCAGCTCGCCAGCACAGGCATCAAAGATCGAAAACCCGTAAGTTTCACGATCGTCCGAGGAACGGGGCATTGAATTTCGTTAAAATTGAAAGTCCTCGCATCAATTGCTCTCCATGTTGAAACGGGGTGTGTAAAGCGTACGGGCGAGAACGTCGGCACAGAGAAAGAGAGGGAGAAATAGTGCAGTTAATTGCGGCGTACTATCGCCAAGTGGCATTTCTGATCTTTCTAAACGCGCGGATTTTACGATCGTTGAAAAGAATATCGTCGTCGGATCGACACGGTCATGCCGCTGGTAAATGGTGTGACTTTTCTACTGACGTATATAAGAGCTTTATGACACCGCGGCGTAATATCGGACGATATTTCCGTCACGTAAATTCATAACGGATGGCCGATGGAGGGCACCGAGAATTCGATTGGGAAACGATGGCCTAGGGTTGAAACGTAGAAATCGAATGTACCAGCTCGAGGAATACTCTTGGAACGAGCTACTGGGTTTTGAACAGCAGGTTTGAAGCTTTATCCTGGCTGACGGACAAATAACGTCGACGATTTTCAAAGATTCTGCACCTTTGTCCAATTTGTTTTTCTTGGAATTTAATTTAGCCAAAATGAATCTATTTTATGAGTATACAATAGTTTATTTTTATCTTTCTGGAGGGGGTCAAGATAGACGTATACATATATACGTTGTCAAATATACAGAACCTGTTTGCAAAAAATTCATTTAGGTGTTTTTGCACAACTGTGTATCTTTATTTCAATTGCTTAAATAAATTAAACCTTAGGTAATTAAGCAGAGTATTTAAATGTATGCACATATAGCTTTTCGGTATTAATAAAATCTGTGCTTTTTTTTACATTGAGGGCACTTTCGGTCTTTTTTGTTACGCTACCGTAGCGAGAGGGCAAGTATTTGAATTGCCTAGGCAAGTGCATGAGTTTCACGTATTTCAACTTTTTGTTACAAAATGATGGACTAAAATGCAGTATAACCGATTCCACAACTCTTAAATTATCTGAGAGAAACCAAACTTTACTAAAAAAGCATAACATTGATTTATATATAAATAGACAAATTTTGTATTTATTAATTAAAAAAAAGATTAATTTCATCTGACATGAGCCACGGTAAGTATAGAGGACAACAGCTTTACATAATTTTAACTAGTAATGTAAGGTATGCTTAAAAATTCGTACAACATTAATTGTTTCAACTTTTATCTTTTAAAAATGCCACTATTGCACCAGCTGGGTAATTTGTTCAATTGCTTCGTATCATTGTATAAAATTGTAATTTTTATAAATATCATCGAACTACCATTCTCATGTAGCATTCAATTTCGTCGGACACTTATTTTTGTGTATTAGTATATTTGCGTAAGTACACAGAAGTTTGGTAGCATTGCTAAATATTTGCCAATCAAATTTGAAACAGCGTGTTGCTAAAGTAATAACCAATTGCCATTAATACCTACTCGCTTCAAATACTGACGACTACATAATTAGAGGCACTTCATTTGAAACACTGCACCATTCATATATTTGAGATTAATCTTTGATTGAAAACCGCATCGAATACTTCCGTTGTCAAACGTTACATTCGTAAAACTTTCGTAAAGTTCTCGTACAAAATTCGTCGAACAATCGCCGGCAAATACCGCTGCAATTTGTCCCTTCGCCGTAGGTCTTAATTGAGACACTCAATTAAGACGCTAACCGCGTAACCCTATTTTCGAAATTCACTTAGCGCCAAAGAAATCGCTCGGGCTATATAGAAATGTATGCTAATGATAGACCCAAATTTCCGAATTAACGAAGCTGCCGCGGGCTTAAAATGGGAATTTATGACGAAGCAATATTCCGAGGCACGAACCAGAAGTTTCTTTAGAACGAAAACTTTCTTTGCAAACTTCCCTGTAAGTGAAACTTGAAACCTGCATAATTGACGTGAAATTTCTGGCAACCGGGAGCGTTTTTTCTTCCTTGGAAAATTCAGGAAACCCCCAGGGGATACGCATTTTTCCTTTTTTTTCTCGTATATGCCCCGTGAAAATTGATGACGGATGACATGCATATTGACATCTTGCGATACATCAAATTTCAAAGGAAATGCTTGATTGACACGCTTTTCCATGGGCGGTTGAATATATGTAGCCGGTGGCTTCTAATATTCGTGTACCGGAATGAATATGGAACACGTGACTACGAAACACACACTGCCGAAGACCTTATCCGATGGAAGGGAAACGACACTTTTCGTTCATGGATTGTCGAGTGAACTGGGCAATTTTCAGAATATACGGAAGCCAAGTTTAGATTCGATCTATGAACAGAATTCGCATTCTTTGAATACACACTGATAGACATAATTATATGCCTACCTGATTTTTACGGATTTCCTGCCAGTAGATGAAAATATTTAGTATCTTTCTGTAAGTTCGCCTGCAGGAATATAATAATTTAATCATTTTAGTGACTAAGCAAGAGTTGTACATTATATTAGCTAGAGAGTTTACAGAACAAAGTTTAATTGGGATCTGAGCACGTGGAATTTCTTTTGTATTGTACAGATTAATTAAAATCCTTTTCATTTGGCCATTTTCGTAATGCTTGAGATTTATATTCAGCCCCATATTTTCCATACCAAGCATTAATTAATTATAAACGCCGATAATTCGTTAGCAGCCCTGTAGTTCTATTCCCTTTAAGAGTAGATATGCGCAGTTCAAATTACTCCCCATTGTAATACGTAAATACCGTTTTCAAAGATAAAATGAATTTTCATATAAAGGATTTGAACATAGAATGCACTGAGCTTTGTGTATTTAATATCCTTAATGAATGATACGTTTGGCAGCATGCCAGATTTGAATTAAATTACGTTCAATAATTAATCGATGAAACATCTTGAATGTATTCGAATATAATACGGCCGATACGTTTCGACCCGAATTATGATTATTACGAGTAGGAGGATTTGCCCCCCCCCCCCAAAAAAAAGAAACAATAGCAGCAGGTTATAGAAAATGATTATTTTAAACATTATTTTAAACAAGTGATATCTTGGCTAGTACCAGACATGTATTCAAATTTTCAACTAAAGAATGGCTAGCACTTTCGTATGCGCCGAATGTATTGCTTCTAGACTTAAATGTCGAGATCTGTGGCTATAGATCGTGTGAAAACGAACAGTCCCTTTTGTTCATCGCACTGTAGAAGAGTATTTGTTGCAGCAGGCATGTCGTGACTTGTTTTGTCTTATATCGAGCTTAAACAGCGCCTTTCAGCATGGTCTCCGCAAAACCAGTCGCACATTAATTACGTTTAACCCATGCACGCTACACAGAATTGAGCTTGGCCAAGTTCGTAGAATTAGTTAGTGGTAGCGAGAGAACTAATTCGACGAGAATTTGTATTCTTTTGACGACTATTAGATTAAAGCAGGGCTGTACAATTACGGAAAGTGGAAATTGTACGTAAGTGCTAAACCATGCTTGATATTGGACTTCAATTTAAGATGGTACTTGTACAACATAATAGTTCTAATATAGAAAAAAATAACTCCTGAACATGTAATAGTTGAGCTGGTAATATTTGTTATAAGTTATTATGATTTCACATCATCTTAAGCAACAAGGCATATAACAAAATTGTTATATGCCAAGCAAAACTAAATTGTTTAAAGAAATATAACATATGAATATAATTTATATATTGTACGTATGAATGTATAATTATTCTATAATTTATCGAGGCTGATACCTAGTAAGTTGATATACATATACGAAAGAATCCAATATTATTGAAATTGATATAGTTACGTGCTTCGATTAAAAACCGAAAAAAACTACAGATATATATAAAATATTTCCATTGTTATCGAAAACGCTTTCAACATCTCTTTAAAATTTTAATGGTTCTCTTCGTACCGCTCAACGCCTACACGTTCACATTCCTAAAATCGATGTACCTCCGTGGAACATCCATTTGCAGATTAAAGGGAATCGTCATATGTACTGATTTGCAAATCCGGTATTTAAAGGACCTGTTGGAAACTCACGAATTGTTAACTTAAATAGCATTCATACACATCACACGTAATTTATTAGATTGCCCATTTCGTTCTTCGCGTGTGAATAAAGATTCGAAAATTTACATTCGCACCTACAATATTACGTTATGAAAAAGGTAGTCACGTCATGATATTACCGTGAAATCTTATTTCACTGAGAATTACAGAGTGCAGCTAATTTATTAATACAAAAAATAAATATCATGCCGAGCAAACGATGAAACTGGCAAAAATAAAAGTAAAAGATAATTATCTTATTGTTGAATACGAAAATCACGAATGTGCTCAAAATGTACCGATTATTTAACTTCCTACCTTTTCCTCATTTATCCTTTTATTGCCCCATTATAAAAAGACCTTGCGTGCCACATACATTTTTTTCCAACACAAAATAAAAGGAATATTAATAAACAAATATTTCCTCGCATTACATGCTTCACCAAACCCCATCAATCCTATCCTCAATATTCATATCCCTTCCGACACGATAATAGCCGATATAACTAGCCAGTCCCTCAAATGAAATTCTTACAATAACGCTGGCCGTGGCGCAACATGTCCCAGATGGTCCTCGCCAAATTTAATTTATTAGATGCCACGTAGAGCCGAGGCGGGTAATATACGAAGTCGAGTGGTTGAATGGTCGATTGACCGTCGTCACTTTTGCCTTTTATCATATTAATAGCCCGCGCCGACAATTAGCTTTCCGTTTTAAATATGCGTCAGAACGTGCGCATCGATAGCCGCGCGGGGCTCGTTCTCGTATCAATCAACCCCCGCCGCCCACCCCGCGGCATGGGAACGGTCCTCGTTTGATCCCCACACCCAATTTACTAAAAGCAATGAATTTTTACCATAGCAGGCGTTTTACCTTGTTATTTACAAAATGCTCGCACGAGAACGGTTTTCAACGGGACACGGGATTCTCCATTGCGACTGTGGTCGTCCGGCGAAAGTAATGAATTTTTATTGCCACCCCCCAAACCAAAACCAAGCGTAACCCTTTCCGCCTGCGCAGCCTGTTTACGGCGGGACTGTGCTGACGAGACAGCCTTCCTTTTTTTCATTGCGAAATCATTTGCAACGATTCGACGTTTGCCAAGGGTGACGCATTTTTGCGAGACGCGACGTCACAGGTGTGCAAAAGATAGGGGTAACATTGCCATGGTTAAACGAACGACCCAACGATTCACCGTCCAGCCAAGGACAGCTCGGTCACGCGACACTTTTATTTTTAATTGGGTTACTCAAATAATTAATTCTCGACCCGACAGCCTCTCATTAATGCGACGGAGATATTAACGATGGGAAAAAAGAAGGAGCTATTGACGTTTCGAGTAGGAAAGTCGGTAATTTAGGGATCGCATAAATGGTCACTGTATGTAAAACACTTTTTACGCCGCCCACCACCTTGCAAACGCAACGTGAATTTTTCAAAAACTCCGACCAGTCGCGTCGATTGATTGCCTTCGTTGCCCGGCGTCACGCGCTAAAGATATTCTTCATTTTTATACGTCATTTCCCTTCGATGGAAAGTATGCATAGGAAGTGCATATATTGTATCTAAGAATGGAAATCTCGGGGCGGAAATTTCACTTTAGAAGAGAAAATGTGAGATGCCAATTGCGCGGAGTGATTAAAGAATTGTATAAATGAAAGATGATAAGATAAAGTGCATGTGTACAGTGGATAATAAAATAGGCAATTTTATCGTACTTGTTTACGGAATGTAAATTTATTGTACTTCGAAATGCAAAAGTAGAATATTTAACGCTGTTTAAGACAGGGAATGAAAATTTGGAAAATTCAACGAAATCGCACCCTGTCTCATAGTGGTAATGATTCTAAACAGAAATATCGGCCCAACAACTGCCCATCAATTGTAAGTTAAATATATGTTCAGAAATTTTCTTTTTACAGAAAGGCATACATATATGGAAAATAAAATGCTATAATAAACTCCTTGCTAATTAAATTTCTCAGTACCAAGCTTCCGTATAGCGATTTAGTTCACCCCTATTACAATTACCACAATTAAACACTTTCTGTAAGCTCCACGAAAACTCCAGTGTTCTCTGTGTAACTGAAGTCAGGGAACGTCAAACACATTCGCATCCCCCAAACGTTCCCCCAAAACATCGAAAACAATCCCACCCTTTCATTACCGAAAACTTGTCGATTCTTTTCCATCAGAAACACCGCACGTTATTAATAAATAACACTTTCGTTAGTAAAATGCTTTACAAACATATCTTACCTCGTTTGTGTTTACGTCGAGGTAGCACCTGAACTCACACTGGTAACACGCATGAATCTCGACGCGACGCACTGGAAACTCGCGGAAAAGTTTGGAGAGACGGGTGAAAACGCACCCCAATCGCGAACGGTGATACGCGAATGACTCGCTGGATGCGACTGACAGTACCGTGTTGCTCCACGTGGGCTCCAACCACCCCGTGAAACTTACACAGTCACGTGCCAGAGCGTACACGAGCGCAAACCCACACGGATGAACACAAACGGGAGGGGGCTGAGATCATGCGCACTGCCGCAGCTTCCTCGGATTCGAACTTCCGTTCTCTTCTCCTCTTTCTTGTTAAACGCGTAATTAGCAGCATTTCGCGGTTTCGCCAGCCGATAATCGGTTATGGAATGCAATCGCAACCAGTTCATGCTTCTACCGCGTCTACTTCCGGTTTTACAATTAATGTTGCATTTCTTGGGACACTGCGTAGAATTATTTAATGGCGTAGGACATTATATTGGAAAATGATGCATTCAATCCTTGGTTTTTATTGTCGGTCGAACATGTTTGATTGTTCTTTTTTTATGAAATTTGATTTGAAATTTGATTGGTTTTAAAATGGTGTAAATATTTAGAAACTAAGGCAGATGGATTCTGTAAGTGGAAATTAAAAGCGAAAGGTACTGATGTTTGGTTTTTGAAACTGTTACCGATGGTTTGATGCTTTCATTGGGAATAATTATTGGAGTTAATACTGAGACTGTATGGATACATTAACAGGTTATTTCTAAGTATCTTGAATGAAAGAAGGAAAGAAGTATCTTGTATTTTTAAAGGTGTATACTATACTTTCAAATTAGAATGAATTATTGGTCATCAGTTTTCACTTGGAAAAATGTTTTATAGTAAATAATGTTCGAATGCTGGACAAATGTAACAATTTAATACATGTGTATCTTCGTAAGTTATAGTATCTTCACTGTTTGGTAATAAATACATTTTTGCATCATATATCCAATTTTAGCATATTTTTTTAGCAATATAATGGGTAAAATTATTTGTGTAGGATGAAGTGCATATCGTGAGCACTTGCAATATGATATGTTCTGTAAAAAAATGTTTCATTATAAAAACTGGACGGTACAGTGTAGAAAAAAGTATGATACTGAAACAATTTTCCCAATCACTTTATCATTCAAGGATAATAATAATAATTTCAACATTTTAGTCGAATTTCTACTACCTTATATTTAAATTTAAAGAAGTTATTTTTTGACATAAGTTCACAATGAATTCATACTCTTAAATACATTTATTTTAGCTGTTGTAAATCGATTGAAATAGTTTTATTTGCAGTATGTATTGTAGTATGATTTACTTTTCGCCACAAATATTATAAATGCTAAAATGTCACTTTAAAGTTTTGGAAAATTGGAAAATGGAAATCGACTTGCGTAAAAACAAAACTGGATATTATACTTTTATAAATTTGTCGCCCAACGTAACTGTCCCAGCTAAAATAATTTTATCAGAAATATGAATTGGGTAGCACTGATGCGAACACTGTAGTAAATAATTCGAAGTAAATAAGGTCAATATAGTAATATTTTGAACTGAAAGCGTTCGTACATCACAAAGGCTTGAAAATAAATATTTCTCAATGACGTAGTTTAGTAATTTGCTTAACCTTGATATTTTCTGAAACTAATAATACTCTTTCCACTGATATTAAGTCAATACATTGAATTAACTATACAATAAAATATTATTTCATTACAATATTAGTTAATATTGGTCAATACTTTTTCTATCACTGAAGAATATCTAATTGCAAAAAAAAACCTGCTACAAAATACAAGTACACAGTATGCATACAACCTGTATCCCAAAGGCCAGAACACTTCGATATAACTGAAAGAAGCCACGTACATAGTCACGACGAAAACATTTTGTTTTATAACATGATACTTCGCTATAAACAAATTCGAACCTTTACAAAGGGATGTCTAAAACGTCACAGGTACGCAGGATGTAACCGTGGCCAGTTAAAAGTACGCTCCTACGTTATTATTCTTGGCGATAATGAATCGCTGCTCAATAAGAACGAAGTTGATTACGAGGCCGCTAATTAAGTCATTCGTTATCATTTTTCTCGTCCTGTGTACCTGCTGGAATTTCCAGTTCGCGATCGGGCTTGATAAGGATCGCGAAAAGGGAAACAGTGGAGGAACGACGTTAGAACGTAGCCGGTCGGCTTAATCAGGAAATTAATCTCCGTTTCGAGGCAGGCCTGTTTCTAACGCTTGACGCTTTGACGTTTCGTTAGCCGCAAATTACGCAACCCCGACATTCGATTCTGGCCCTGTGAAACATCGATCGCGAGCCTGCCGTGATTTATGCACCTCTAAGATCCTGATAATAAAA
The DNA here is from genome assembly GCA_907165295.1 of Nomada fabriciana. NCBI lineage: Eukaryota > Metazoa > Arthropoda > Insecta > Hymenoptera > Apidae > Nomada > Nomada fabriciana. Next base: position 15,864,699 of record OU015689.1, read on the forward strand.
TTCTAATTACGCTACGTGCACTTTGTGTCCCGACGTAATTCGATTAATTAGAACGGTTCACGTTGGATGCCGACAACAAGGTATTCCCGATACGCGTTCTCCATTTCCTTGCCGGAGTCGTGTGAAAGTAATTTCCGCTGGGACATGTCAATTATGGAAATTTATAATGTTCGACTTGGATTGTTTTAATAATACAGCTTTGCGTAGCACACGACATTGCTTTAGAATTTGGAGGCATTAAATTTACTTGGCTGTGCTGGGTATAATGTACGAAAATGGAACGTTTATAAGTTGAAAAATGAACCCTTTTGACGCCATATACTGTGAATATAAAGCAGAGGGCCGTATCGGGACCGGCAGTTCATTTGAAGCCGATCGATAGCAATTTAGTGAATGAAACGTGATAAAATTCCTCGTTGTTGGATAAAATGAAACTCGTACACGGATTATACACGACGGGCTCAAATGTGCATCGTGAAAAATTTCGCTGGCGCCTAAAAATCACTTTATGCTCTGGCCCTTCAAATTTTTGTGACGTGTAAATAATTATATAAATTGAAGAATATTTATACGTGCAGAGTATATAGTATAATGTACGTATCTATGATTGACTATGAGATATTGTAATTAAAAGTATCTGTTCAAAGGGGTAGCTAATAAAAATAATACGAAAGCTAATTGCATCAAGTCAATAAATGACCAATGTCGCTCCCCAACACGTTTAACAAAACGGCTTCATATATTATAAAATAAAAGACTAAAGCTACATATTGTGTGAACCAAATAAAATTAAATTTCACCAAAGTAGCCTTATATAGATAGAGCCAGGGAATAACAGTTTTAACGTGTGGTAAATGTTCAAATATAATGCTATTTCAACGTTGATTTAATACATGTTAGAACACTTTTTAGAATAAGAAAATGAAGACGATAAACTATCCCGAAATAATAGAATCACGCAAACAAGGTGAGAATCGCTGGCTCTAAATAAAATAATTTTCATAGTCTGTTTGGTGCGAAAGAAACCCGACAATACACTGGCAGAAAATCGAAACCAAAAAGAAAGATATTTCCTAAAGAAGACACACACCGACCTTAAACCCACGAAGCCAACAAACACAGCAGAAAGTTGCGAATCAATTTCAGACACAGTGCAAAAATATGTGTTTAACTACGTACACTGGAACGACGTCCAACAAATTATATTCCCAATACCGTACAAATGTTCACAAAGTGTTCAAGCTGTTTCACGCAAACCCTTTCCCTGAAATACTCCATTCCGCAAACACTACTAGGTGATCCCCGGCGAAAACAATAGCAGTCAGTCTGTGGACGGATTAAAGTAACAACGGCCCGCTATTTTGAGGTACGATTCACCGCAATTACTCTGACAAAGGTGTGTACTCGCGTGGACGGTCGAGCTCGTTGCTCTAGCTCGGCCGTAGTCTTTCTGAAACAAGGGGCCAAGGGATGGAGGCAAAGTATGTGTCAGTGTTTTAGGGACTCCACGGAAGGCCGCTAATTACCGAGGTTTGTCTGAGTCGTTACAGTGGCTATCGGCGCGCTTCTTTTACCTCGAAAACTGGCTTCCATCTCTTCGACTATCCGCTCCCTTTTACGGCGGAGAGCCGGGTCTGCATTCAGAGCAGCCACGCGAAACGAGAAAGACCCCGTTTCTGTCTCAAGCGTGTTAATTAGACGCGCCTTTGTTTCCTCAGAAGAAACCCGAACGGGGCAAATATGAACGGATGAAACGACCCTCGAATTTTGTCTCTCGTTTGTTATCGCCACTGTCGCCCCGTCGAATTATTTATGCCGTGCGATGGTGCAGAGGTTTCATAAGGGGAATCGGTCGGTGTTTTCGCGTCGGCAGGTGAGAGGGAATTTAAAGTCAGACACGACGATTCGGTATTCAATGGCGCCTCGAACATCAAAAATAGGTGAAACGTTCAATTAATTGACGCCGCGTCGATTATTCGGCCGACTGTTATTTTTATTTCGCGTCGGCCCATGTATACATATTTGTACAGAGTAGATAATGAAGATGAAGTTTCAACGGTAACGAGCGAAACATTAACGAGGGGACCGCAAAAGACCGAAGTGGGAAAATGAAAATGTGAAATGACACATGGACGAGCAAAGGGTGGAACGTTGTTAGTCGCGTGGCAGACACTAGTTTTCGACTTTTCGTTTTTGATTTTCAATATACATGCATCGTGAAACAGACGAATGATTTGAACCGTGAAAATAAGGAAACGTGGGAAATTAATAGCGTCAAGCGTGAAAATATTAATTGGCACGTTATGAATTTTAATTTGGGGATGTTAATGAGAAATAATGGCATCTGTTGTATGTAAATTTTTTAGGGGAAAGAAAGTAATGAATAATATCTATGCAATGTATAATATATGTAATACTTCTATGTAATGTAATGTAGGGGGCAGAATTTACGGAATAGATTAATTAAAATATTGTACCCGAAATACGTAAATAATGAAATATGCTTATTTTATTTATGTTCAGTACATGTTGCCTTTCACCTTAAAATAACATGTTTATATGTATATATGAAATTAAATATTCTATGCAAGCCACGTAGAATTGTTTTACAATCGTAACAATAATTAATTACTGTATTAACAACGTTACAGTGAAACTGAGTTACTAACAGAATTTTCATTTAAAATTGTGGAATCTCCAGGGAATGGAAACGAATATGAGTAATCTCTAGTGGTACAGAAGAACTCCAATTTCTGTAGATAGAAGACAAGCAATAATGAAATATGAAGGAACTATGGAGAACAATCTCAACAGGAGCTTGTGTTTGAAAATTGTCCATATTTTGTTGGAATTTGCATACATGTACGTTTTCGGAAGCAATTTTTATCATGAATCTTCACTGCAATCGTGAAAAATGTTTAAAGTAATCAAATATTTATTCAAGTTTACTTTTATGTTATTTTGCTCATTATATATTATTTTATGTTATATTATTACTATAAAAATTGATTGAATGTTACCACTCGTTAAGAACATTATAATAAGAGAAAACTAATTAAGTACAATTTTCTGCTACTTCAAATTAAGCATTCAACGCATATTTTTGTTTCTATTGCACGAAGAACTCTGCAGTTTTTATTTTAGCAAAGAAGGCGAATAGAAAACAGGAGAGAATGAGGACGCCCATTTACAAATAGTCGTCACAAAACTGAAGGAGAAAATCGACTCCCGGAGAGTTTTGTTGTTGGCAAGAGGCGGTTAGAACTAACGAGAACGTAGCAGCTGGATTTCCGGTTGCACGCAATCGTATCGAAGTAATAATTTCAGTACCTGTGGTTAAACCATTTCCGATGGTTCACCTTTTCCTGTTTTGCCATATGTAAATTAAGTTAGAAATAATGAATAGTTTTAGGCTATTTAAATACAGTAAAATTTTGGTAGAATTTATATTTTATTATATCGTTCTGCTTATTAACTGTTGCTTGAACATTTCTGTCTGTATATAAGATTGCAGAAATAACTTTCTAATAAAGATTGATAATGTATATAATGTATTGAAATATAATATTAATGTAATACAAGGTAAAGGTTGTGTTTTATGAAAATTTGATATTAAGTTCCAACATCGTAACAGGTTATCAATCAAAACAAGTTTTAATATGTATGCAAATATAATTACGCAAAACTACACTAATATTTACTTAATATATTTCTGTCTTTATTATCAGTGAACAAAACGTCCCAAAAATCGAAGCATCAAATTAAAAGAAATCGGACCACGTTGGCTTACAATAATTTGTTTAAAAGCATCTTAACGCTTAATTAAAGTGAACCGAAATGTTCAAGTGTTCATACATGAATAAGCGTCCACCTGTATAAACGTGTACTCATCTGCATTCGTTTAAATTAACAACCTTATAAATATTAAATTGCATAAATATACATATATTTTAAAGTTTAATATGTTTATCGCAATGAATATGCATCCATTTATTCGAACGGCAGCTAAATTATACAAAACAAGTAATAAGGGGTTATTAATATTTGATAGAATTCTTTTTCCTTCCGGTACACTTTCATCTACAGTTTTCATCGAACGAGCATTTAACGAAACGTCATAATTTCAACCTCTATCACAATAAATTGCTTTTAATTGTTCGACCGATGTCACGTGACTTGTATTTGATTAAAGAAAGATGTGTTCTTCTTTCCAGAAATATGCTCAGATATTACTTCACAATACCGTGAGGTACTTCACCCCCTCGATTCAACCATGGCGTCATCTGTCTCCCTCTGGTTCCGTTCACCCTTACATTCTATCGCCACCATCGCAATCCAGCGAAGGTTCGTGTACACTGAAGTCTGACTGTGCCTACCATCATAACCCTCCTCAACAGCAAGCTAGATGTTTACATTTCAATTATCCGACGCCTCGTCCGTGCCATTATTAGTATTTGCATGATTTAGTAGCTGAAGAAGCATCCCCTCTTGCGTCTAGAGCTATCTCTGCTTCGACAATTATTATCGGCATACAATTCACTGAGATTTTCAGTGTATACAGTTACGTCTGTGAGGCTCGAGGTAACAGTCAGTAATGGATGCGTGCTCAGTATTCTAAATGATCAAGTATTTAACAAATTTTATTTGTTAGTATAGGTAAACTTTATTGATTTTACGAATATTTAGAAATATGTAAATTATTAATCTGGCCCCTTTAAACGTATGTATTTTACATTATAATAATATATTAATACAGCTAATATTTTTAAGATCCATATTGTTTTAAATGATGTGATACACGGGTATTATTACCACGAAAAATATTTTCGACGATTTGATTTTCGCCAAATCTTACAAAAAATATGATAATATTAATTACATTTGCAAAGTTAGAGCCTGGAATAAAACACCGAAGATACCATAAATCGATGAACCAATAACTTCAGTCCAACAATGTCCGTAAGAAAAATTCGCCAACTGACGAAATCATATAAAAAAAAAGGAAAGTCCCGCTTCGTTCGATTCGCCTCTTTGACGTCGGTCAATAGAATTTGAATTCATTAGTCTGTCTTTAATCGATTAATCGGCCAGGCAATTCGAGGATCCTTCAGAGTGATAGGCAAATGAAAGCGAACAAGAAATGATAAGGAAAGGACGACAGAAATGAAAAGAATCTCTCTTTGGGGAGAAGAAAAACTCGGAAAACGAAACCCCGGTGTAATATTCCGGGAAATTCCGCAAATCGATGGGGGAGGGAAACGGAAACGACCAAAAGGGAGAGAAACAAAGAAGGATGGAAGAAACCGGTGCGCGGAATGAAGGGGAGAGGGAAAGTGGAACATTTCTGTGCTCGTTAAAACGCGCAGCTTCAGCATCCAGTGCAAACCGGAAGAAAGAAAGCCTCCCTCATTGCGGAACGTGACCCGTTTCCTCTTTCTTCGATTTTTCATAGAATAACTATTGCTTCGTTTCTTTTCAAAAACCGTTGCCATTTTTTCCCGTCTTACCTTTCTTTCTTATATAGGATGCGATGCAACAGATGAGCAACGAAGTCGGAAGGGACGATTTTAATTGTATTTCATACAGTTTTCAATTTAGAATTGAGTCTGCCGTTAAAGCAATCGGATGTAGAATGAGGATACTGATTGAAAAGTCACTTGCAATATTTTCTTCGCCTGATACGTTTATTAGTGAACACTTTTTATTAATATTGTAATACTAGGCTTAACGTTTAGTCTAATTACAAATTACGTTTTATTTATACATACGGATTGTAATGTTTATGATACAGACATATTATATTTCATTTAGAAGAGTATTCAATAGTACGTTGCGAATTAGTATTCTGTTTTAAGTGATGAAATAAGTATAATAAAATAGAAATTGAAATGCACTGTTGCATTTTAACAGGATATACGACGTAGAACTATTTCAATTATTATTATTCAACTTTTCCAGTTGCACCAAATATTACGTCTGAACGCTTTGCGAAATCGCATTTTTGATCATATTACCAAAATTAATTAGCGATAAGGAAAAATCATTAGAAGTGAATCGATTAATTCACACAATTTCTACTGTACAGTTAATTACATTCGTTTAAGCATTGTTATCCTGTTACTTACTTCGATAGCGCATAGCCCAGAAGTGATTGATGTTCGTTCTCTTATAAAAAAATCTCTCAGCAAACGCAGCTCTTTTCACGGAACATTTCACGATTTTACTCGACAACGATATCTATTTGGGGGTGTCATAAATTGTGTAATACTTTACTTGTGAACTTGTCAACGTTCAAAATACCGTGCATAATCATAAATATGGATCAAGTGAATATATGTATGCATGTATGTATTTACCAACACGGTTCGAAAGGAATCTACACTTTCACGCTACATCAATCATCCTTATGCAATGTGAAACATCAATAATGTTTCTGTTAAAATAACATGATTTACTGTCGGCTGAATATTCGAAACGTATATGCAGTGCGAATATTAATTGTTTTCGCATATTTATGGTAACTGTATCAGCTATCAGTACACGATCATTTGCCACGTTGGATAAAATACCATACAGCAATACAAAATTTTAAACATAAATTACGTGAAACGTTGGCATTTTTATTTGTACTAAAAGAACTCGTGACACGCCAGAGCAATTTCGAAGTAAAATTTAGTGCTGAAATCGCGTACCTTAATGAACAAATTGAATGCAGAACGTAAATTTTGTTAATTGACACAGATTTTGTAACTTCGTACCCTCTCAGGTTAACTTCTAACACTGTGCACAAAATAAATATAATTTCGCTTTAGCAAAGGAAAAGGAAAAATGCTTCGATTGTAACCAGGTGAAATTCACTAGCAGTAAAACGATTTGTTACATAAACTCGTACATAATTTGTGTCGGTAATGGGGTTCCAGAGGAGTTAATATAAATTGGTTCTTTAAATAAAGCTTCTAAAATGTTGAAATCCGCTTTCTTGCCTTGACTGATTACATTTATACTATTGAAATAACGTAAAAGTTAACATAATTTTCCACAAGCAGAAAAATATCGAAAATCCACTTAGGCCCAATTACTTCAAAGAAATGAATAATAAATATGTATATTAAAATGCTTCGCGTTCGACTTATAAGCTACTCGAAGAACTTCCTCCCTCTGTGTTGATCTTTATTCTTAAAGAGTCGTTTCCAAGATTATCGGAGAAATAAGTGAAAGTAGGAGGAAATTGATCTGTAAAGATCTTCGTGATGCATCAAGACAGAGATTAATGAGCTGTTATTCCCCCCGTTTTACCGGCGGAAATGAGCTCCCGAAATCGATCGTAGACCAATACTTTGGAATTTTACGAGGAAGCCGATGAGGTCACCATTGATATTGACCATCGAATTTCGTTATCTCTATTGCCCGTGACTAATGAAAGAAAGCTATTCAAAAAATTTATATCCTAGGAATACGCGATTTCATGAAAGTAAATTCGGTGTAATAAAACAATTTCTTTTGCTCATATTTCTTTTGCAAGCATGTAGAATTATAATACATATATTAACCAACAGTATAATTTATTAATTAACTATTGTTTACCCTATTATTAGTAGTACATCAAATCCGAATTGGACGGCGCATGAAAAACATACAAGAACTGAGGCAGCTCAAAATAATTGTTGCAACCTTTTGTTATGCAAATAGTATACATTTTTAGAAATCCGTATTTAAAACGATCTATTACGCCAGGAATATCAAGACGTTAATGTATCAATAGAAGTATGGGGATGACCTATCGCATCGCTCATATAATGACTGGGGTTGTTATTTTCCCCTAGCGTTTCATGGATCGCCAGTTTTACTGCAGGTTGAGTCATTGATATTTTGCTGCGACAGAAATATTATACATACAAGAACAGCGCATTAATATTTTTCGATTATATTCTTTCAAAGAGTCCATTTGTAAAACCACTATGCACTTGTCATTAGATTTTAGTACTTGATGGGTATGAGGAAATATCTCTTTGCTTATGAATAATGTATCAGGTGAAAGGGCTGGAGATTCGTTGTGACAGATATAGATGCGACGAATATTAGCCTGCCAAATCTAATCTCGGCGATTACACATATACACGTACATGAATTTCTTAAACTCATCGCTATCATATTTTAGTACTATTACTTACAATTGGCGATATTAATTGATGATTAAGAGCGTTGGAAATATTTGCGAGTATTTATTTAGATAACTTCATTCAAAATACAATATTATATAAATGCATCCTTTTGTGCACATACACCAGTGCTTATTAATTAATTTTCTGTCTGCCTATTTCTAATACAATATATCTTGACAATTTGATATCAATTTATTCGGCCCAATATATTTTCCTGTCTGACAATTTTATAATTTCAATACATATTTTCCGTTTGAAATTTCACGGGTTCCATGAAATAATTCCTGTCGCGGTTAGGGGCGATCGATAATCAGAACGACGGCACAAAATACGAGCTGACATCCCGAATTCCCCACAACCAATCAACGATACCGTTTTCCCCTAATTCTCTCACGGAAATTAGTTCTACGGAAACGTTGTTCTCCTTCGCGTGTCTCTCTCACGGGTCGACGATTTTACGAGGACCGGATCGCTGCGTCATTGACCGCTGTCGTCGAAATTCGAATGAGCAAACTTGACTGCTGCCAATGGCGCAGTTAGCTAGCTCCCCCATTTGTTCCACAACTCGGTGAATATCAGATCGAACGACCGGAGTGAAATCGCTTCACTATTCGAGTCACGGTAACTGCACTTCGCGAAGACTCTCTACAGCTCAGATAAGGCTGAAGCTGTGGAAGAATGGGACTCTGTTCGAGTCGTTTGTTCAACAATCGAGAAATGAAAAATCGCTGAGCTGCTTACAAATGTGATCGTAACTGAAAACGTAATGGGTGGGTTATTCAGTGTTGATTCGTACATGTAGTCCAAGATTATGATAAATAAGCCGGTTGTTTGCAAGACTGTATAATTTTATGAGGTTTGATATTGGGATTAATCATTGGGATTGATACTGGAATTAATTATTGGAATTGATATTGGACTTAATTATTGGAATTGACATTGGAATTAATTGTTGGAATTGATATTGGAATTAATTATCCGAATTAATATCGGAATTAATAATGAATATAATTTTGGGATAATTTTCAAGTCTTTTCATTTATTTTCCTTTCGTTTTCTACAGGTGGTATGAAACTCAAAAAATGAAATATTCTTGTTCAATATTTTTGCAGGTCGATGTATTGAAAGTAATGCGCAATTAATTTCATATAAACATTCGCATATTTCTGGAAATTTCTCTCCTTTAATGCTAACGCGTTACGATAATGTCTTCTTGCATGAACAAATTATAAACATATTATTTCGTAAGTTGCTTTATTAAAATATAAAACATTGGGTAGAGTCTTTGGATCTGTAATTTGCGAGTATGGAAATAGCAAACACAATTTTTTTTGCAAACGAACAAAAATTCCATTAAATACTTTATAGCTTCCTCACGCGAAAAAAAGCTGATATACGTGCTGCACACAGAATTTTATTTCAATTCTGATTAAATACCTACACTGAACCCGATTGAAATGTTGAAATATGTTTTAAAGCAGCTTTGAACAGTGGACCACTTGTAATTCACTATGCACTTGCTGCCTACTGCTGCAAATCATTACATTAACTTATTCGAGTATGCCATAAAGACTAAAGCTTTATCAGAGCATTGCATATTAAGAACATTTTAGTTTTAAGAACCAAGACGAAGGTTTATGCGGACATTATCTTAATGGACAGTAGAATCTTCGAGATTGAGAAGCTAAAGCGACTTAAGGGGTTGCAGTTTATAGAACCCTATGAATCACTACTACTAGATCACAAAATATAATATTTTATATATCCTTCTTGCAGAAGCTTCAAAGTGTTATGTGCATAGCAACAGTGATTGGCAATAAATAAACATACAAGCATGAGAAAAATCGCTGTGATATATTTATATGTTTATATGTTACGTCCTGTAAGATAAAACATGTACCTACTTACACTACGTTTCCTAAATTTAACGCTCGTGCGAAGATTGGGGCAACTTGAGATCCAAAATGCAGGAAAAACACATTCTTTTTCATTTAAATTATTGAATGCGAGGGAAATAATAAATTACCATAAAATTGTGTTATACGATAAGCAATACAATTTAAGAAATTAAATCGAATTTACCGAATATACTGTATTTTACCAACCTTATGTTGGTCTTCTATAAATTTGTCTTCTATAAGCCATTTTCAACTGAACTTACTTAACCGCGATATAACGGTTAAAACAAAAAAATAATATTACCAGCACTGCGCCCAAATATGGTATTCTATATTAAAACATAGACGAAGTTACCCAAACATTCTATATTCTGTACCCCTCTTTAAAAATCGCCTGACGAGTTGCATATAATAAAGAAAAAACTAATTGTCAATTAGATATCTTCGAAACAATCAATTCACGTTCGACGTTCAAAAACAGACGATGCTTCACCTTTATCCAAACAAACGGGAAACACGTTTATCTTATTAAAAAGAAACAAAGGAGCTGATGCGATATCATCGCACGACTTGACGAATGCATCGACTTGTAAGACTTGAAACCTTTTAAACCTGTCCGGGGTGAAACATGCCATTGTAGCAGCGTGTACAGCAATGGGTTACGAAAGGCTCTTAGCAAGTGCTTTAGGTGGGCGTTTTCGACCACGATATAGTACCCCTTAACCACAGAAAAAAGCAAAAAGTACCGGGATCTACGCTCTATCTTTCCTCCTTTTTTCCACCTTTCACCCTTTCCTTCGAGATCTTTCTTTTTAACTGTTCCTCGTTTATCGCTCTCTCCTTCTCCGTGCTCGTTTGAATTTCTTTCTACTCTTGGCGTAGCGAAAATGCTGCAAGAAATACAATATCTGTAGGTTTATATGTATACATATACGATTGTCTATATAATGGAGTTTTTTTTACCATTTCTTTTATCTCGTTTGTCTGCACCCGCCTCGTAATAACGTAATTGCCCCGGAAAATACAGATACAATAGGACAGAAGGTGGAAAATACTGGCGAAAATTAACTGCATCGTAAAAAATGCATTGGGCGTAAAATGCGTGGGACTAGAAAATGAGATTTTCTTTTTATCAACCGAAGAAAGGGATCGCGATCAATTTATCGATTTTTCGTTTTTCGTTCGTAATTTGAGCGCGAGTTCGAAGAGTGTAAGGTCTGAGCAGAACAGAAAATACTAGAGGCTGACGCTTTAAGTGCATTCGATCGCGGTGTAATAGCTTTTAACTACGGAAACAAAGAAAGGTACGATTACCACCGACGTACCCTTTCATTCCTCTCTTTCTTCCCTTTCGATTCCCCCCTTTTTTCGCTCCTTTTAACTTCTACTTCTCGGGCTTTCGGAACAAAGGGAACACTTGGCACGCATCCCGAAAATCTCAACGACCGACAGCACAGATTGTCAGGTGTTCGCTGAATGTGACCTAATATTTTACAAAAGAATAGGCCGCCCTTTCTGGAGGATTGCAGCGATAGGATTTCAGCGAAAAGCGGATATGCGAATTTTTCAGCTACATGCACTAGTGCACGTGTATGGGGAATACTTCTGAAGATAAAGGTAAAGATCCGATTTAATTAATCTAGCCGTAGAATTGTGCTGCGTATTACATTATAAGAGATTAGAAATTAGTCGCTGTATTTGTAAGAATTAAGTTTATAGTCAACTGAATTTAAAAGATATTGCAAAGATACCTGCATTTTTTTTACCGAATAGTGATTTCCTTTATTTTATACTATAGCTTAATTCGGTAAGAAACTTCAATTTTCACAAACACTTTACCCAACCCTTTCATCCATAAAGCCCCTAATAATTATTCTGCAATACTTGTATTTCAATAACATACATATTTCCTCCTGCAGAATAAAATCATTTCTACATAAATTCATCAAGATTTCACTTGATTTCACATCTTCGACAATCTTTTCATTTATTTATTATTAACTTCTACTTTCCGCGCACACGGTTTTATATACTTCTATTGCACAGCACATAGAGTAAGTCCGTTCCTTAAATACAGCTTTCAATTATTAATACACATGCATCATTCATGCCTCACAGAGGACGACATTTTTCTCACAGCAGTAAGACCCTAGTAAACGATATCCCTTGTCCAACAGCCAATTCGGGAGTGAATTGGCTATTAAAAAACTGCATTAACAAAAATGTATGTTCGCTATAAGTGTTACAAGCCTTTCATGGGATGTAAAACAACGATCTTGGCACCCTCGCCGTACGACTTTCTCCACCTTCCCGATCTTCCATGCAAGCAACCCCCCGTCGTTCACCATAAAGAAAATCCGTGACGGGTGGCCCCGGTTTCCGGTTTTTCGCCATCGACCCCCGTTCGTCTTCCCCCGAAAACTGTTTCCCTGGCAGCGTTCCGCTGTCGATGCGACTACCCCATTGCGTTCACGCGCGTCCATCATCCCCTTTCTTCACAGTAGGGGTGCTAGGTACGCCCTTCAGCGCAACCAGCCACTTCATCCTTCTTGAATCGCGGCAACGCATTCTCGGGGCGTACGCGTGCACAGAGAAAGAAAGAATGGAATCGTAGTAGGTCTAGTTCTCGCTCCACTGAACAGCTTTGACACTTCGATGCCGTTGTCGTTTTGATGTGTCAAAGTTTTCGCAGCCGATTCTTTTCTCTTCTTTCCTTTTTGTGCGAAAGTTCCGATATAGAATGGGAGTGGCTCTTGATTCTATGGCTTTCACACGTTTTCCAGGAAGTTTCGATATCCTTAATTATTTACAGCTTTTGCATTCAGTAGATTTAGGTGGCATGTTCTTATTATTTCTGCTTTTTTTACTTTATATGCTAGGGGATGGTAGCTGATTAATTTATTTTGATTGTATATTCTAGATTCTAGAGAACAGTATTTGGTTTATTAAAAGTGTGTTCCATAGTCCTTCACAAATTAGGGTAGTTGACATATTTTTGAATCTTGTGTTAAGATTTATGGTAGTAATGGGAAAGTATTGCATTGGGTACTGAAGATTGGTACAATTGGTATAGTGGGAGAATACGTTTAGAGAATAGTATGTGGAGTGTTTCTTATAGAAAGCCTGCAGATTGAACTTGACTTATATTTTGCTTTTATTGGATGACGAGTAGAAATCGATGTAAAAATTTGTGATTTTAAACATAAATAGCATACCGTTTTGTTCCTTTATTTTACTGTTAGATTTTACTGAAAGATTTTATATCCCAGGTCAGTATTGTTTCTTGAAATTTTTAAACCTAACTATTTCAATAGATTGTGTCTGTTACCCTAAACTTGTAGTGCCCATGTAAAGTTTCAAAGTACAAACATATCGCATAGCATCACATTTAGAATATTGAGTTTTCCTGAAATATACACCTCATCAAGTTACTTTCGGTCGCGTACAGGAGGGAAAGCAATTGCAATTTAATACCTGCTGCTAAATTGAGAAAGGATCAGATATCGCGTTAATTAAAATGTCAAATCAGTATTGTGCAAAGTACTAACAGTAAAGTGTATGACATATGTTTTGCCACGTGGAATTTCCTTGCCATTTACGAATAGAAACATGATGATTAAAAAAGATTCGTGTGCAGCATTGAAGTCGAATAAGAAACGTGCGGTTTTATTTGCCAGGCATGTATTCTTCTAACGCACAGTAAGAAATGAAATATGTCTCGTCCAATTAATCGCATTAATATTTTTGAAGATTATTTGATAAGAATATGTCGGAGAACTCGTCTTAAAGTATTTATACTTTCAATCTCAAAATCTATGGAAAACACAGTGCCAGAATTTGGTATAACAATTCTATTATCTCGGTATAAAAAAGATGATTATTTATCAATACAAAATTACTGCTAGCGAATTCGTAGTATGTATACAGCGCACATACAATCATTGTAATATAATCAAATGTTACATAATTTAAGCAGCAGAAAAACTGTAAAATGAAAAATAAACAAGAAGGGGTCATAATATTCTTTATTATGTTATTAAATGCAGTAAAGCAATCTGTGCATTTGCTTTTACGATCTATAAAATCAGTTCAACGGAGATATCCTCGCGCACCTTAGTCGTTTACACCGTTGACATTCGATTGTAACGTGAAACAAGAAATGGATTTTTGATGCTAATCTGAAACGCAGAAAGTCATAAATAGACTCAGAACGATCGACGTCGCAGACAAGATTAGATGCAATTAGTATCCGATGGAACATGAAGTGTGTACTGCATTATGAACTAACTACTAAAACCGAGTGAAACAGCCACTGTGGATCGATATCGGCATCAGTTAATCAATTTAAGTGATGAATTGGGGACTAAGGAGACAATTTACAGGCCAGAGAGGCAGCAAAGTCATACTGTTACACGTGAACGCCCTATGGCATATGTTGCTCTAGTAACGAAAGAAGTAATCGGCTCAATTGACGCTGATAAACGATCTCTAACAATAACCTTTATAGTGTTATAGATATATCATCAACATTATTTGCAATCTAATTTTTACAATACGGTGTTTCTAGTAAACACTGCAGCAAAGTTTATATTGTCTGCAGACGTATAGATTATTTTCTCACATTAAAATTATTAAGTTTCTATCGCAATAGAATTCGTATACTGTTCGAAGGATGGACGAAAATTATCGGCAACAGTCGAGAATATTTTAGTGATTAAGCTCGTTTCCATTTATCTTCATATAAATATCGATATTTGCTGAAAGCAGGACAGACGTCTTTCCTGCGCAAAATGTGCAGGTTCTTTATTCAATTTCCATTTCGACTAGTTGCATTCATAATCTTTGCTGGAACGAATTGCTTTTAAAAATTGAACACTTCTCTAAGAATAATAATAACGGCAATGTAACAGCGCTCGCTGGCGCCAATCGGGATCTTGCAGCAATAAAAAATACTTTACGAGGACGTAGATTATTTCATTTAATTTAAAAAAATATACTCTTATCTACCATTCTATGCATCCTTTAACTGAGTTTTAACTTTCAACTATAAAAACGCAGCTTACTTGTTCACACGCCTCCAACATTTTATACTTCGCGAGGAGTTAATTAAATACACCTGCGCGTTTCCACAGTTCTATATAAATCATCCCTGCATTTGCATAAACTGTCTCGACGTAGTAACGATGCTTTCCATTACTAAAAGCGGGTCAACGCCGGACAAAACTGCGTAACTCCGAAACAAGGTCAAGAAGTACAAATGCTCAACTTTTTCCATTACGTTTTCCGTTGAATTCTCCCGCACGTCGCAAACCGGGGAGGCGTATTAAAAAATAGTTGCGAGCCTCTGGACATTATAACCCGATTATAACCCATTAATTTCAAAATCTCCCCGCACATCCGCAACGTTCAATTTACGTCACTCTTAACCCTCGTGTAGGCAATCGGGTACCCGGGTACCCGTTTCTACAGTACCTTTAAGAAGTTTTGTGTGTTCTTGACGAGATATCGCGAAACCACTCCGGATCTCGATGCTTTGAACACTTTTACGTCAATTCGCGTCTCGTGAAAAAAAGATTTATGCAAAATATTTTAAGTAACCAAGCTTCAAACTTATTGACCATTTTGCTCGCCAACGCGAGGTTTAATAGGTAGCTGTGTACACCGTAGGATCCGGCCAAACGGAAATTACCGTACTTGCTTTCATGTGAATTTATATCCCGGAGAAGTGGCAGGTCTAGGAAATATTAATCAGGAAGTAACGTATCGAACATGCTGGATGCCGGGGTTTCAAGGCCGTTGAACGCTCGCCAAACACGATGCAGCCGTTTCAACTTTTACCTGCCGCATCATATCCCGCACCTTCGAGCACCGGCTTCGTAAATACTAATAAAAGTGCGAGGGTGCACGCTGCGTCTGAAATAAATTGAACTGGCCGCGGACACGGAACCGTTCCTGACGAGCGTTCGCGTAAATCCCGGACGAGCGTTCGCCACGGTTCCAAATGCGATGGCGGAAGGAGGCAGGAGGAGAAGCGGGTTGGCCGGGCAATAATTTTCTTTTTAAACGCCGCCAACGACGCATTAAAGTCGACCGCGAAATTGCGTCCAAGGTGCACGCGAGGTTAATTGATACGCGCGATAAAAATGCTCGAATCTGACGAAACTGTAAGGGTGTAATGAAGGAACATGGGTTCATTTGGTCGCGGAGGATCTGGACTGTTTTGGAGCGTTTACTTGTTAACGTGACGAGACGGAAGCACGAACTTTAAAAAAGAGAATGCAATTTGCAACCCTTGGTCGTGGAATTAAGGCCACGTCATTTTACGTCTTTAACTGTAACGCGGTGACGTCAATTGTAAATTATTCTCAGATGTACGAATTATTGCTAAATACGCGGACGACCATGGATAAGTAGCAAGCGATTTGTTATTATTGTGAAAGTCCGTTTCTGTGGGCGGGAAATTCGCTCCACGTGAATACCATTAGAAAATGTCCAAGAAGCAATCAAGTTGGCCGATTAAAAAATGAAAATCATAGATAGCCGGCAAAATAATGAAGATAGTAAGTTATGTAAGAGTATCTGTTAAAATATGTATACAAATTATATGAACGATGTTTGTATATAATTTATTTAAACACATCGCAATATTTAATACCATTTTTATGCAATATTACTTTTGTTACTTACCGTATACGTACGAAACCTTGCTATTAAAAAAGTTCACTTAGGCCTTTCAATTTTGCTAAGAACAAGAAAAATATTGAAAATATTGTAGAAGTTATTTTTAGTAAACTTCTTAATCAATACAGGCAGAGAACATGTCAGGGTAGTGAGACTTCGGTTTCTTTCAACGATTAACGACTTTAGTAATACAGAGAAGTCGACACATGACAATTCTCTAAACAATGACTCTAATGCTCACGATACTCTCACACTCAATACTACTATCTGCTCTCTGCACTCTCTCTCCAACTATTACCAACTATAAACTAAAAGGTGCCAACAGACCTGGCCCTCTCCGCTAATATAATCTAAAGTATCCACCAATACCATAATATCAAACAGCTTTAATACAGTTATTTTAACAGTAAGTTAGAAGGTGTTTTCATTTCAAAGTTATTGCGCATTTCACTTTTCATCTTAAGTCATCAATATTCTACAAATATTGTTTAAAGTACTGCCTATTGAAATAGATTTGTCATGCTATGAACTGTGGTGTGATCTTTGAAGAACAACTTAATATAATTTCAATAGGCTGATATATAAATTGCGTGTACAGTGGAATTCAATTTAACTGAACTCCATTTATTGGAACGATATTTTAATCAATACCCAATTCATTGAAGCCTTGCCGAACTCTTATTATCAGAAGCCTGTCGTATGACATTCTATTTATATGAATAACTGCAACAGCTCACAGTAACTATAATAAGTAGCAACTAACTAATAACGACAATGACAAATATTCAATAATTTGCAGCTACTTCAATAAAAGTAACTAAACCATTGTTCTCGTAATTTCATTTTGAAATTTATAAGGTTTGAAGCAGTAGACAGCAGGGAAACGAGTACATAAATGTATTAAATACGATTAAAGTTATAAAAAGTTGCAACTGAAAGGTACCATTAAAATTTCATTTACACTTTTCAATCAATTTTTCATAGAAATTTTATAATGACTTTTATTTTAAAAGTATATTACCCATATCCTACAATAAAATACGTGACAAATCTGAATACACAATGTTTTCATTCACTCATGTTTTCGAAGCGGATATAACAGAATAACCAAACGTTTAATATTCTAGTTATATCTGCTGTTAAAGAGTTCTTATGAGACTATTTCATGTAGGCTTGCTTTGTCACCTCGTTGCTATTCGCTTGCAAAGGATGTTAAGAGCGGATAATACGCTGCACTCCAGGGACCTGGGTACACTGCGTGGCATAGTTGTTCCGTCGGCTCTAATGTTGCTTTTATCGCAACGATAAATCAAAACGTTCAACGAAAAGTACAATTACTTGGCCGCGAAGTAACGACAATAACTATGTTGACAGAAAATGAATACAAATGGTGGCGGCCCGAGAACAAATGGTCCCTGCAATGAAACTTATTATCGTTACACCTAGGCAAATAGTTGCGAAGAAATGTCTGTATATTCCGTGCAGGTATTTAATCGCCAATTTGACGAAAACATTGAACATAATATATTATGTCGATACAATCAGATCAGTATGGCCAACTACATACATAGTACTTTATCTATTATAGTATTAAGTGATCAAAAATTTTAAAAATGGCGTTCAAATAGTAACAAGTGGCAGAAAAAAATAAAATTATTTTTTAGCAAAAATTAAAATATATAATAGTGATAGTGGGACAGAAAACTTTTACTTCTGCCACTTAAATTTTTTATTATTTCAACTATTCAATCGCATTGACAAGTACATCAATTTTTCTATTTAATCCCTTTCGAAAGGAAAAGAATTATTGCATTAATTATTACACGACAATACATCATGCTTATTTTCATACTAACGTACCATATAGTATAGATATACCCTAATTCGTTATCTGCGAAACTGGTAACCAGGGATCACATTTTGCTACCTCTCTAAAAAGTAATGCCTACTGCCTGAAATTGCTTTGGGCGTTGCACTTGCAATTTTCCAGAAATTGCAGAGTTATTATTGCCGGGAAAGTTGTTTTCCTGTTATCATAGGAGAACTATCGCGATGTAATCGTTTTACTTACTTAGGTTCTAGTAATTGCTCATGTATAGTGCAAGCACATTGTCTGACTGCGAGAATTTTAAGACAGCTTCATAACATTTAACGACACGCATTACTTTTTATAATATCTGTTAACTTAAGATTGAATTATAAACCTGAGAGTAAAATTGATTATTATTACAGCAACGTGGAATCAAATTATATATTGTGTTAATTTTTTTTTAAATTAGCAATAAACATGTACTTTAAAATAAGTGGCTCTTCATGTGTATTGAAGAATATAAACGGTATTACGTCACTACAATTTTTAGACTGTTGTTGTTATTCGTTCCCTGCATGCAATTTGTATAATTTAATTACTCTGCCAAAAATATTTGTTGCCTCATCCGATGAGAAAATAATAGGTCAGCCCTGGAACTTTAGTGTGTCTGAAAACTACTGATGTGCACAAAGTATAGAATTTGTAAGTTCGCCATTGTTTAAGCCGTTTTCCTACAATCACATTTGTTTATTCATTACTTTGATCTTCCGTTTCGCAACAAACTACTCCCTGTAGCATTTTGCACGAATAAAGAATGTTGCACGTTTACCACTTCCAACAAAACGGAATCAGAAATCTTTCCAACTGGGCTAGGTTTGCCTTTGTAACATCTACCGCCTTATAGTTTCGCCGTGGGTAATAGTATTTTTTCAAATTTAATCAGAGAAAATATTTTTTTATTCACATAACATTACAGTGCTCATTTTACGTGACGCAAGTTCTATCATCTCACGAGGGGAGGGCTAATTCTTCTTGAATCAGTACCGACACACGCAGCCATCGATGTTACATCATGATACAGGAAAGCAGATGGCTGGTCAGTTGTAGGGAGTTCCTTTAGTTGGTACACGCCGGAAGAACTGGTTTAATTATGGCGCGGTGCATAAGGAAATTATTGGTGGACCTACAGCAGGATAAACGATGAATTAACCATAATTGCTTATACCGTGTTGTTTTGGAATGGAAAGATTAAGATGATGGCAGAGAAAAAATGAATGTTCTTCGCGGATGAGCTTAAATAAGCATCCCGTGACGAACTGCGATCAACTCGCCCAAATTACACGCTTTTCGCTAAATTTATCACGACTTGATACTACTAGCATTCCTTGTCGCTATAAATAAGAATAAAATGAACTGATGATTAATTACAGTTATAGTCGTAATACGCGCGACAGAAGAACATACAGAAACAATTCAGGTACATATTTAAGTGTCATGAGCTAAAATTATATAAATTCAGACCAGAACTCGGAATCTTGACTAACTCTGTTGTTTGAAAATTGAATTACTTCATTTCTTTATTCTGGTTCTGTTCACTTAATTATAATACCAACGTTGCATTTAAACAAGTAAGCAGAAAGTTAATATACAAAGCAATACTAAAGATCCACAAGAAATCTAGTTTGTAAAATAATTGCAAGAACTAAGGATATCATATCAAACCGCGCAGAATGAAATATAAGAAAAGCAGCAAATTATAAAATAGTTTCGAAACAATTGCATCACGTTGTATTTAGTATTACTATAAATTGTTCCATGCGCCGCTCTGAATAATGTGATTTATTTAAGAACAAAGATTTCCTACGCGCACTGTAAAATATATGTTAAATACTCTGATTGAAGTAGCAGCCACATCCGACGTTTCATACAAAGATAAAATCACAATTGCTTCCCCTGCAAGCATATGCAAGAACGAACATATAATAAAATATTACGCGCATCTTGAATTCATAAAAAATCATAATCTCCAACGATCGCGAGTGCGCAAACCAGAAATTTAATATACCTCTGACATTACTTCCTTTTACAAATCTCAATTACGGCGTCGTCCCATCAAAAATTAGAGTACGTGGCAGATAATTACACGCGTGTAATAATAATAAATTTAGCAACATGAACGGAACTGCCGGCATCGATGTGTGCACGGGTTAATTTCTGTTGCGCAATAACGCGCAAGCTAAAAGAAAAGTTCGCGCAAGGAACGTTTACGGGCGAGCCCGGCAATTGTGCAAGATTGTTGCGACGGGGAAGCAATTTAAATTGCTGCTAAAACACAGCAAGGACGATAATAACGGATGCGGGAAAATTTCTGCCCCATTATGGGGATCGAAGTTCCGTTCGTTATTCAAGGAATCGTCGATCGATGCCTGCACGCTTTATTATGCCACTAAAGCCCTTGCAACTTTCGTAATATTCAGGGGTCGATATTAAAACTTTCAATAGAATCCCTCCCCCCCCTCCCCCTCTCTGTCTCATCGTTTCCATCACGCAATACGTTCTGACGAAACTACTTCTTCGGAGGTTGTCGCGATGGACAGAGAAAGGGGAACGGTATTGAAGAGATCGAGTGTCTTTCAAACGAAAAAGAATACGAAATAATTCCTTTGGCTAGGAGTGTATAAGTACACAATAGGCATAAAAGTTTTTCAAACAATAGAGTCAGTCAGCCTACCCCTGGACGTCTTTCCGGCCGGTCAATGAGCGCTCAATGTCCCTTAAGTACTGTGTGCCCAGCCATGGTCTACAGGTCAACCCAGATTACGCGGTCCCATCTCGAGAAGAGCGATCTTTATTTACGCAATTCCTTCATGCACGTAGTTTTACGATTGTTTGAGCGGCAGTCCCAGCAAACGAACGGAAACGTAATTTCGCGAAGGCAGATTAGTTTGAACGGTTCCACAGGCAAACAGCTTGGGCAACTTCGTTTTATGCGTTATTTTGTTGTCCAACGAGTTAGAATGAAAATTGAGAATGACAGTATTAGTGGCCGAATTTATATACCTAGTTGTGGAATTTGAGTGTTCTATTATATTTCAAATGATTTATTGCATTACTATTGCAATATCTTAACTCTCGTGTCGATATCCGGTTACCCCATTTCGTATAAAATTCATTATGCTCCCGTTGAGATATATCAAAATCGCTCTAGATCTCTATTGTTTGGATATCTTTACATTCCTATCGGTTTTTTTAGATTTGATAGACTTTTGCAAAAAGTATTAACTTTAGCGCCGAAGGGAAATGTGACAGCACACAGAATAAGGGTTGAATCTACTTTGCCAAATATTTGCAATCAATAACGACATTTTTAATACATTCCTGTGCGCCCGGAATGAAATTTCGCAAGGTATCTGCAAAAATATTTATTGCCTGTCAACATTACCATCTTCAAATTCTGCACAGTTTCAATATTCCGCAGACATTCTGAGAAATATTTCATCCGAGCTAAAAATATGCAGCAATACGAAGTGTCTCGCGACAAGAAGCAAGAATGTTTTGCTCATTTAACGCTCGCTTGTTACAAGCATCCCAGTTATCGATCTTCCACTAAAGTCATACGAAAGCCGTATGGCGTACCTAACGAGATCTCTTCAGAAATAACTTATGCCGGGAAAAATTTCAGCCAACGTCTCCCCAGCGATTTTATTACCGGCGAATAATTTGTTGGCGACGTACCGTCGTAAAGTAGCACGTTATAAGAGGCCTGGAAAAATATGCCGAGGATTCTAATATCGCAAGCAAGCAGACGTTTCGGTTCCCGGTCCTCGTCCCTATAGCCGTACAAGTTCGATACCGTATATACCTTGCCTTCGTCGAGTCTTTGTCGAACCAATATATCCCTGTGCCTCTATTCACGTAGTGATAAGCTCAGCCTGTATTCATGTGTAAATATCCCTTCCTTCTTCTTGTACTTTCCTTCCGTCTTTCTCTGTTACGCCACAGCACCGGCTGAGAGTTCACGACTGCCTTCCCTATTCTCTGGGATAAGAGGCCGGTATTTGGTGCTCCATTATTTCCTTCGATGGGAATACTACGATTGTTTACCTCTTCCACGAAGGAATTGCAAAATTACTTCGCTGGAATTACATTTTATCCTGGCCGTTTTCGATTGATTCGATGTATCGTGTTATTTGATTTATTTATTTATTATTTGTTTGGTTCACCACGACGAATTACGGGGAAATTATGCGAGACAATTATAGTTTGACAATTGACGTTTGTGGGTATGAGTTGCGGCAACCTCTGTGGTAGACATTTTGGTTTGCGCTTTAAACTTCCTTTGGTCAGAAATTGTTTAAACATTTAGCATGGTTCTCATTTATTTGAGCATCTTTCTTTGATTGCAGTTAATTCTTCTTTACCATGTACATACCTATACTTCTGTGTACTGTGCATTTATTTTTATTCAAACGAACGTTTCTGCACACGTTCCATATTGCACGATTTATAACATTTGACGGTGATGAGAAAAAGAAATTTAACGATAGTAGGAACTCTACTACTAAACTTGTCATTCTAAGCATAGATACCTTGCAATTACAATGCATACACTTCGTACATTAATATGCATAATACTGCTGAGCACGAAATCATGTTCAAAAACGTCCACATCAAGTTCCACGCTTTATAAATTCAATATCCCTCTCTGCTGCTCCTCAAAATTTCACTTCCGACAAATTACAGATCCATCATTAATTAATATGTCATTAAAGCACGAAGTGTCACTCAACCCTTTAGTGACGACAACGTTGACGAACCTTATCGACATCGGTGATTACATCGCCGAAAGTGGAGGAATTCGCGAAGAGTGTGCATCAAGACAAAGAGAAAAAAAGGGGTCCTGCAATGCACTATAGAAGCCGAAAGCAGTCGCGAGAATAATTTGCGGTAATTGTAATAAAGTTTCTCGGCGGGGATAAACTTGAGGAATTAAAAATCTGATATAACACCACTCCGCAATAACGACCGGCCGCGCTTTCCCCATTTTAATGGAGAGTGTTGGGTTACATATTAACATTATCTTACGCGTGTTTGCGCGTGTGTGTTGCGCACGGTGCGTCCTGGAAATTACGCGCAAGGCACACGGGCGCGAGTTGACGTAGCGCCACCGCGAAATAGAAAATTAATGTTCGACCAGGGTCATAAATGCCTTTTTACCGAATAATCCTCGTCGGCCAAGAAAAAAACAGGCAGGAGGACAAAACTTCAATCTGCTTTCTCTTTCTTTTATCCCTTCATCCCTCTCATCCCCCTTTCTTCCGCTCTTCTCGTTTACTTCCCTCCCCTTTCTTTTTTTCTTCGATGAAATCGCTCTCCCCGAGCGTGCATGTAGGAAAAATACACGTTGGCCTTGAGCACCGGCTGAATAAAAATGCAAGCAACGCTCGTACTTCGTTTGCGTTTACCGTAGCCACCCACGACGAGACACACGAATTTATAATTTACATTAGCTCTGGGGACGCGAGCGGACGGTTCGCCACGACCTCCGGTGAGGATGTGTCACAGCCTTTCGCGGAGTTTCGAAGTAATCTGGAATTCGGGGAACCGTGCATTCGAATTTGATGTCACTGGTATGATAACGTCCATGTGAAAAAGGGAGCAGTACGCAGTGATATTTTATTAACCATGGAACCCTTGAACCCTTGCACCCTGTGCTTGCGTGATCGCCGAGATAGCAAAATGTATGACACGTATACTTTTCGAATTTTTTACACGAGGATGGCGATATAGGGAAGTATGTGTTTCTAATTAAAAATGTTTAAATTTGTGCACGCGATGACTTCCTTTCCTACTTAGGAGTTCTAGAATTTAATTGCTGGGCTGAATTGTTATTTATTATAGACAATATGAGCGAAGCGCTAGCTAAATAATAATTATGGTTTCATATTTTGTTTCAAGAATAATGTATGCCATAATAGATTTAAGAAAGCGATACGTTTCGAGTAATTAATATGAATGCATTGTAATTTTTATGCTTGCATGGGCAGTGAAAGGTTCGTAACGTCTTTGCGAGTTAAATTTAAAATTCCTATGGTATTAAAAGACATCAGATGATGAAGCGTGGTCATATAATTTTTAACGACCTATACGCGCCATGTACATAAATTTTATTAAATAGCTTTACAATCGGATGACTTTATGATCCTCATATTTAGCGTTCATTTTTCCTCAAACATGTTTCACCTCCTTCGTTATTTATTTTTAAAATTTACTCATTCATGGGAGTGGCATTGTAACGTCCTGTCAAAGTCTTCCCTTAAATGTTGTAAAATATCGAGCAACAGTTGTTAAATCCTTTGTACAGATTTACAAATATCTTCTCCATTGACAAATAGTAATTTAGATATAGTCAAAGCTGCAAGAAACGTTCCAAACATTAATTTAATATTACTAATTGTTTAAAACTTGAAGCCACTTTGAAATTTTTGCAGCACCAGTTTAACAAAACAATATCAATTTTATTTCGCAAGTTTCCGTAAAGTATAATTTCACAACCGCAGGGAGAAATTCATCGAAATTCTTAACTGTTGCCACGAAAATTAGAATTAAAGCTGGTACAAAGTGAACATACTCTCACATGGAATTAAGTTCTTTCGCGAAACACTGCGAAAGTGTACACTCTAATGAAAGAAGCAACTGCACGAGCCAAACGCTTGCGTTTACCCAGCCACAACCATCCCGGCCCGCAGAATAATTTTCCGGAAGACGGGGTGCGCAAACGTTCCCGCGATTTTTCTGAAAGCTGCCGCGGCTATCTGTCAGACATGGACGTATTAAATCCCAAGCAAAACGAGAACTTTTCCTTTGATTACGTTAAAACGAATATTTGCTAGTTCCGTATGCATACACCGAGTTATGTGATACCATCAGGACTCGAACGAACAGTTCTCTTCGGCAGTTCAAAAGATTTTAGAACAGCGGTGTGCTGTGCGATTTGAACAAGGAATTCACATTTACACGAGGGTCCATTCTTTACGTAATTCAATAATTAAATTGGGACATACAGAACATATGCTCTTTTTACCTTTCTCATTTTCTTTATTCGCATAAATGAGTATTAGATGGCAGAATTTAATCATTATACAAATATTATCTTTTTTATTATAATTGAAGCATAATTTTTTGAGGAATTATATGTGCAAATGAATCATAGCGAAAGTAATGAAGGTAAGAATATTTTGTTTTAGTCTGACGACTACACCAATGAAGTTTGCCAAGTCTAAATATTAATTGTGTGATAGATATAACTTTAAATGTCTGAATTATAGTATTGCAGGTAATTGTGGTTTTCCACCATAGTAACTAAAGTGAAATTATTTATTCATTATGCTTAGTTAAAATAATAGCAATACTTGATATGTATCAATAGTTGTATCTCTTATTTCTATTTCGATACTATTTATATTTTCATACACGGCAATATAAATTGTACAGACCTCCGAAATTAACCGTAATTACAGCAACAGTTGGTAAAATAATAATTCACGCGATCAGGCAATAAATTTAACATCAATTAATAAATCTTAATAATAAACTATTTTCGCTACATTATGCCTACCACGTAACACGAATTATCAAATATGTACATATAAAGAACCACCTCCTGCTGTATCATGCTATTTATTACCTAAGACCATGCCAATCATAAACTCTTAACGCCATTTAGCATCGACTTTAATTTCTCGCAGATATTCTCATACAAGGTGGTCCATAAATTCTAACTCGATTTCTCGACGAATAAATCTGCACTAAAAAATGCTCATATGAATTCAATCCCGGAGACAGGTATTCCATATCATGAATAATTTCATGGCGTTCTATGGCACATAGATTCCCACAGTGACGTATCGATAGCGTATTAAATAGCGATAAAAATGCTTATCGCGCAATCATTCTCATCGAGACCATACACGGCCAAATATTCCCCGTTCTCTTCCACGTTCGTCGAAACTGTTCTGCATAACATTACGTCCAAGTTCCTCGTCGGGCCGGCGGGTCCACCCGACGAAAGAAATAAGAATCCCGGATGAAGAGTGCAGCACGCACGACGGGGATGGAGCTACTAGGAAGGTGGGCGAGTTTCATCGTAATATTCGGGATACTTGGAGATACTTTCAAAGGATGGGCTCGTGTCCAGCCCGGAGAATGAGAACTGGAGAAAGCAGAGAGACGAACCGGGACAGCGGACACAGACATCGCGTCCCGATCTCTATTCTGCGAGCAAGACCTTCGACCTTCCTCTCTAGGATCATACGACGGCTCCTCTCGTATCTCCGCACACTGGATAGTTTTCGTGGGCATATTTGTGAACCCATACACGTGGATCATGTACCTATTTACGATGCCTTCCTATCGCCCAGCATTGTGTCATTCCTAGCTTTTTTTGTCCCCTCGGCTCCCTCTCTGCATTACTATCACGAATTATGTATGTATTTATGTATGTATGTACGTTGATTCGCAAATGAGATTCGCGATTGCATTTCTATCCGTCATATATTTGTATGCAATGAAATTGTAGTGTGATGGTCGAGTGCGAATGTAAAGGCAGTGGTCATATAGCGTGTTACTTGATTGCTTAAAACTTGTACTTGAGTATTTCAAGCTGTTGTAATTATTACTATGGTAGGCCTTTAAAATTGTTATTATGCAGCTAATTTGGATATTGCGCTTTTACTATACATATCTCAACTTTTATGTAGGAAAATCGCTTTTCTAATAAGAGACATTCATTTGCGGAAATGCGCAGAGCTATATTGCACAGAAATGTAATAGAAATAGACGCTGTTTTGTGGATTCATTACACTTGTTTGTTGTCTTGCAAATTTAGAAATGGGAATCTTAGACATTTAAGAATATAGAATTGGGTGAAGAATTTGTCGTCCCTGGCAGTCTGCTTTCATTTAAGTACGTACAATCCTGGATGCACCCCAACCGGTGAATGAAAGCTTAAAAAAAACATTTTAGGAGTGATTGTAAGCAAAAACACTCAACTGTATTTTGTCATTACGTTAGTTCAATATTTTCAAATAATTAGCATAAAATTAACAAAATATACATATTTCTTCACTTTATTCTTTCTCATTTTTGCCAGCACCGAATAACTTTCGCCTGACGCAAACATATATTTTTATTGAAAACAAATTTTGTAATCCCAATCAATCAGTGTTATCGGTAGACTGACCTCGTGTCCACCGCGCAACCTATTCACCTGAATAATGCCACCGCGTTCCATATAAAGTTCTGAAAAATGATGTCCCTACACAAACCTAAAATAAATCATATCAAATTAATCCCAAGCATAGGGCACTGCTTTAACTTTAACACACATCTAGATCCGCTTGTAAAACTCTGTGTACATCGTTTGCATTAACCAGCAAATTTCGGCGAAGATTACAATTACAGTGCAAATTACGTTCACGTTCGCCTGTTACATCAGTTAATGCCTGCACGCATAATAACTATACCTATACATGGAGATTTCATTCCATAACACGAGCACGCATAAAGGGGACTTGTTTTACCCAAGCGTCATCGGATAATCCCGGGGATAGGTCTCATCCAAGGGTCTTTGAACACATGGGAGATATGTATTCATAAAGACCCTGTTGTATCTCTATTTAGTCCAGCGCACACCTCGAATATGCCAACAGATTTATGTCTAATATTCATGGGCAAAGCAAATTAAATTCTTTGTGGAAATGCTATACATTGTAAGCAATGAGATAATAGAGGATAAGTCAATAATTTTCTATAGAGTTGCATTCTGATTCAATTTATAATCTATTTATAATTAATGACCGTCAAGATAATCGGATGCTCAGAATTTCCAAAACTTAACGAAAAATTCTCGAAACATATTGTTATGCTGAATTATATATTGTCGATAATTTAAATACATGTTCGCCAGTTAATTATTCTAATATACGGGGTGAGACGATAAAAACTGCGGCTTAAAAGATTGTAGAAAAGATGTTAGTTTTTCAAAATTGTTTATTAAAAAAATATGGAAATCTAGTTACTCGCTAGATTTATATTGTAATTATAAAATTATCCTCCATACTCGTACGCTTTCACAAACATTTTACCTAACTCAATGTTCCATACAATTTTGAATTTCTTACATTTAAGAGAAAAATAAAACAATTTTCCACAAATAATTTCCTTATAATTTCATTCAAAGAACCAACACAGAATTGCATTCTGAATTAAAATATTAAACACCAAATACACAATTCACCTGTTCTAAATGGGCGTTTAACGTCCTTATATCCCAAACACCATGTCTTTGGCAAGATTAAAAATGGTATCAAATATCGACAGGCGTACAAGACAAATCTCCCGATCTAAAAAACTGCAATATATAAACTGAAAGCACGTTTCGTCTAGAAAAATGGCAAAATCAGACATTTCTATGGTCCGGAATATGACACATTATTAAAGATTCGTAATCGAACGTTTTTCAAGTCGTCTAAACAGTCTCCCTTTTCCCTTTCTACCTATTTCCCCGTCTCCGCCAATCTCCTGTTCCTCCTTTCGCGTTTGTCAGAGGCAATGACAGGATATTAAAGTAGGAACAGCGAGTAGACTGCAGACTGTAAATATCCGGTGGTGCTCGAGCTTGCTCGCAATGAACAGGTTGAGCCAACGAGGTCGGACATGGCAACCTGGAACCTCCAACATCTCTCTCTCGGAACACGAGTGCCCTGTGCGTTTAACGTCCTCGAGAAAATTGCAATAAAACTGAAGACTATAATTATTGTACGCGGTTACCGTTTTCTTTTTCCGGAATTTCCACGTGCATATTAAGTCAACTTTTTTCTCTCGATCGTAGTGTACATATATGGTTTCCTGCTGGAACATATAGGGAAGGCAATTCTAGGGGAGGCGTTTATTGTGCAGTATTAAAAGTGATGGATGCAATTTTAGTAGCTCGTGATGAGTTTAAGATGGAACTCTGAAAGAAAGTATTGGGATTATAAAATGTGCTTTAAGTAGAAAATGTGCCTCGCTTTTTGTATTAGCTTTATGGGTGGGCGGTACTGATAAATTGATTTGAAGTTTTATATAAATATTGATCTATAAATGCTTTATTGATATTTACAAACATTTTTGTAAACTACTAAATAATTATTTTTGATGAAACTGGTATTATTCATGTCATAAGCATTACTAACATTTAAATGGTCTTCACTCCTTCTTCTTATTTTACTTCTTTAAAATTGGCTATCTGTGGTGTCTTAATAATTCTAAGCAAATATAGCTATGAAAAAGCATATAGTTTTATCTTACAGTATTTTTATTTACGATGAAATACATTTATATGGAAGTTTAAATTGCAATACTGAGCACAGTACTCGGCATATTTGTTGTAGAAATAAAAAATTATCTTGGATCATGGAATCGGATTTGCGTACAAGGCGTCCCAGGAATTGAAATTGTAATTTGAGAGGGTTTGGGGAATTATTATTTATATTTGAACATTTTATTTACTAATAACTTCCGAACATATCAAAAACCAATATCAAAAGGAAGACTGCAGATTATCATGTATGCAATGTGAATTTAAATAACCCATAATTATACAAATAATTATTTTGATTCAAATGACTAAAATACATATTTAAGAGACGCCTTAATACAATGTACATTATTACAATTATTGTATATTCAATCAGTTCTGTCAGTACTTTACGTAAAACATTTATCCTGTTTTAGTGTTTACAGAGATCTGAAAACTTTGTACCTTCTAACATTAATCTAGTTTTACGTTAGTTACCGATTTGTAGCTCTAAAGAAAATTAATTATACCGATATTCAATGATGTTGTACAAAGCCTTGGAATAGAACCACCCTATTCGAATCACCCTACACACAACTATTTTAAATCCTATTAAAATCTCGATAATCGAATGTCGCAATAAGTCACGTGCTTTAACCCGCGCCAATTCTGATAAGCATATGCTAATTACTCCCACATTAACAAAGAAACGATCGCACTAGTGAATATTTTGCCCCGGAAGTGAAATCGATTTCATGGCTATCTGGGGCTATTTAAGCAATCCACCTAATGATCCCCTATTCAGCTATCGAGCAAAACGTATGTAATTGGACCTGATTCAGTTTTCCAGCGGAAAACCTGAACGTTCCACGTGTACACAGATAATTCCGTTTCCGCCTCGCCACTCTCTGTATCGTACTTTTCCTATCCCCGCCCTCCTCCCTTTTTTCATCCTCTTTTACTAATTAAAGAGTTTCCAGGAGGCCGGTATATAATATACTTCGACAGAGAAGCCGCGGAGGCAAAGTATCCCCTCGAGAATTTAGGACTCTAATATGGAGGGTCTCTCGCAAGAATATATGAATTCCAATGACGAGTAGCAATATTGCGGACCTATTCTTTAATATGATAGCTAGTATAGGCTGCCCTGGAAGCGGAATGAATTCGAGAGGTCAGCTTTTCGTACGTGACTCCGTGGCTATACCTTACTTATCCCTTTTGTTTCACCCAATACACAGTGTGTAACATTGACTGCGATCCTCCTTAACGCGTTTTATGCGGCAGTTCAACTGTTAACCGATGCTATTACAGGTTTACGATACAGTTTGCACGATTTCACGTTCACTGCTCTATCCTTTACTACTCAAACAAAAGGTCGATATGGTTTTATACAAGTGCGAAATTAATTCTCTTGTCGTTTAACGCTTTGTATATAGAAATGGCAATTGCTGTTAATTCTTGAGAGAGAGATAAATTAATATTAGAAGAAGCTTTTTTGTTGCGGCTTTACGGTCATCAATGTATGATCTTTCAGTTTGGCTTAGAAAGGCTCTATTTGGAGTGATGTTTAAAATTTATTATTAATATATGAAGGGCTTACGAAATATAGATAGGAAGATACGTAGTGAACGCTTCGAGTTTCTACTTTAATCTTTCATGAAATGGAATTATTGATCGATATTTAGGGGACATACACAAGTTAGGATTCTAGGATATTGCATTCCAGTGGCAGCGAATATGACAGAAATATAGCTGAAACTGTAAGAGAATATTTATGAAAAATCGGGATGTACAGTGAACAGTAAAAATAATCGTACAGAAAGAATGTGGGAATAGAGGAACCCATGTGTTCTGTATAATTGAATATGTATATTTAAATATATACTTTTATGATCGTATGTTACGTACAGTTACATATATTATAGTCGATCACGTATTCGGCCACGTTAGATATGCATTCAAATTTACCCAATATTATATACAAATAAAAATGATAACTCTCCTTCTACTTTTAACAAATATTTTAAAGTTTATTTGGATATAATATAATTACGAAATATTGTTTTTGAATACATGTTACAAAAGAATTGAATATAAATATAAACATTCCTCAATTGTTCTAGTCGACTAAATACTTTCGTGAAGAACTGCAAATATTAGTAATAATGAATATTTAGGTGGAAAAGATAGTTGTTTTATTTGGTATCTATAATGAATAATGACACTTGTTGCAATTAACATTAGTCCTTTTATTGTCTACATTGTAACTTTGCGAATACTTTTGTCTATCACTGTATTTTCGACGAACGTGAATTGGTGTTCTATAAAGTTTTTCAGTAGAATAGCGTCGCACTGCGATAAAGCACATGCATTAACTCTCACGTTCCAGTTTTTGGTTCTTGTTCTGCTTACTTCATTCCTTGTTTACCGATGCGATTCGATTCTGTGAGCAGCTTATTCTTAAACTTATTTTTGCCTGAAGGATGCCAGCGTTTAAAACACATAATTAGCTGCCAATTAAATTTTAACAAGCATACAACTCAAGATTGAGAATGCAAACTCGATAATATATTTTTGGTTGTTCTGCTCGACTGAAACGCAATTTATACTTAAAACAAAAACATCCACGCGAGAAATACCTCTTGTTAGTTTTATTGTATTTTAACTTTAACTTTATGTTATTTTTGTACAGAAATATATATATCTGGACCTGTGAATATAAGTGGATAGCAGAGAAATCATCTTATATCTTGGATTCACCCCACCAATCTCGTTTTACCTCGCGTCTCCAACTCACCGACGAATTTTCGTCGTTTTTCCCAACTACCATAATCCACTTTCTCATCTCGTTAATATACGCTCCTCTACGTTTCATC
The DNA here is from genome assembly GCA_907165295.1 of Nomada fabriciana. Taxonomy (NCBI): domain Eukaryota; kingdom Metazoa; phylum Arthropoda; class Insecta; order Hymenoptera; family Apidae; genus Nomada; species Nomada fabriciana. Next base: position 15,897,464 of record OU015689.1, read on the forward strand.
CGCGTCAGCTTCTACTTCTTTCTCCATCTTACGTTTTTTCATCATGCAACACTGACTCTTCATTGGCATGTTAGCTTCATGGCGCAAAAACTTGGAGTACCACTTCATATTAACCAGTGTTTGTTGCTCTAATGCAATTTACAGAAAATGGGCCGTAAGCACTCTTGATGTATAGAAAATAATAGTGCAAATTCATTACACTAATATGGTGAATGTGCTTAAAAAATTTAAGCTAATACAATTAATTTGTAGTAATATAATGCCACAAATATATATTAATTGATGTAAGCAGGAGGTTGATTATACATTTTTACAGATACACATAAATATACTTAATTCACATAAGAGAACAGAGTAGATATTTCGATAGACATTTTTCGTAGATATTTTTGCTTTCGGTGGAACTATGAAATTTATTTTAGCAATCATTTTTGGTACAAGTAATGTTACGTGGACGATTGATTATTTAATTCGCAGATTATATATTATAAGATAAAGCATTTAAATTTGTTAGATATGGAATAAATTTATGCAATTTCATGTATAACCATACAAATTTTCCACTGCTGTTGCAATTATATAATTAACATACCAAGGACGATGGTTTTACAATGCTTTACATTTTATATTAAAATACATCTATTAAATAATGAGAAAAAATTGATTAAAAAAAGGATCACAAATTATAATATGCATATGATACAGTAAACTATTTGTAATAAAATAATGATTAGTAAAAACAAACATTTACTGCAATCCTCAATCTATGACTAAATAAACTTGAACGTGGCCATACGTAATTTATACTACATCATATATTTCATTTTCTTTTAATTTCCTAATGTATCAAACAGAAACTAGCATAAATACTAGTCTCACTATTTTACAAATTCAAACAATTCTAACACTAACTACAAAACAATTTCTACCGCATACCAATCTTAGCGAAAGCAAATCAGTGAATCGACGACACTTATTCTTCCAACCGTTTCCCTCGTAAAAGTAAAAATTCCAAATACACAAGGGAAGCACGTAGGTGCATACAAATGAAACAACAATAAAGAGCAAGCAAAAATGATTAAGCTCCGCGACAAGACCGATACAATGTTGAAAGGGGGAGCAAAAATTCGAGAAAGCTTCTCATCGACATAGGCGATATTCCGCGTCACTAAGCAAAAGATCGACGTCGCGGTGCTCGTTCTCGTCTACGTCACGACGAAATAACCGAAGCCTCGTCTCGTGTAAAAACGTTTGATGCCGTTAGCCGTTTTCCACGTTAATCCGGATCAAGGAACTTGACGGGGAGATTCTGCTTCTCGCAAACCGCGGCAACTCGGGGCGGTGAAATAACAGCCTGCTGAAGGGGGAAGAAAAAAAAAGAAAGAAAAGGAAAGAAGCAGAACTAGTCGCGGAGACTCTATTGGCAGGCTGACTGTCGGGATCCTTTCGTGAAAGTGAGCCCGAGAGGGTAATAAAAAGAGCGACAGATAAGCCGTTTCGTATTGCCATTCGATCGACGCCATATTCCTCCGACGTGTGCCGGGAAATCGCGAGGAATATGTTCCAGAAAGCTGCGATTTCGTTTGAATTTCGCCGGGCGGCGAGGAGTTAGGGCGATCGTTCGAATAACTTGTTCCGTCGTGGAAATCGCGTAAGGTTGCAATTTCCCTTCCTCGACAAATCGAGAAGGGTTTCTATACATATGAACGTTTGGTAGTTCCGTGTTAGAGAGTTTAAAGGAATAATAATAGATATTCGAATAATCACTGGAAAAAGGTATGCTTCTTGGCTGCGTTTGTACGTAGTTTTTACACCATTTTATACCAAAAGTGTAATTTCATATTGAAATTATTTAGAAGAAATAAAAGTTAGCTTCATTTAACTGGCAATCATGGCCATCCACTCGTCGAATAGTTTGAATTAACAGCAAACTGCCTATTCTATTGCTTATACTGATCGTTATTTTATAATTATAGCATTATACATGTAGCAATTGAATACGTAAACAAAGACATACATTGACATACAAATTTATTATATATCACGTAAATATAACGCCTTTGTACTCGAATAATTAAATAACACCTGTACAGTCCAATTTAGAAAATTATGTAGGATTAGAAGTCGGGTATATTAAAACAATATCTCATCTAACAGATTTTGTTTTAAGCTGTTGTATCCTGCATTACATTTCTATTCTACTCGATACAGAAATTTCAATAACAACCAGCACGAAATCGACACGATGCGTTTCTGGTCCCGGTGAAAGGATTGAAATTTCACTTCAATCGATTCTTCTTGTTGTTTTTGTTTGTATTTATTCGCACATACATAAACGTTTCGTTCAGGCAAAAATAAAAGGAACGAAATTCTCGCGTCAGAGGCAAAATTCAGTTTCAATCTTGCACGAGCCGAGATTGATTTCCGGGAACTAAATGCATCATCAACTCTGCCGATCATTACAAGGATCGTTACACGCTCGACATCTCAACAGTGAAGTCAGCAAGCATCCAGAGACAGTCATTCTAAACGTTTCCTTCCAGTTGAAACAAAAGAAACGATTGCGAGGCTTTCACCCTCCATGGATCACGATCGCCCATTGATTTACACTCACACAATCGAGAAGCCGTGCTTCGGAGTGCAATCAGGGTAAAAACCCCTACGTCATTAGAAATAGAGCAATGCCACTTAACGAATGATAGGTTGAACGCGTTGACTACCTTATCCAAAATTGGGTCCAATCATCATTGCAAAATATGATTGATTTATTCATTCTCGTGTTGAAATCAAATCTAGCCCAAACTTAATTTATCCATAACTTTATCTAAGTATCTTTGCAACCTATGATTATTTTGATGTTCATCAAGTCTAATTTAACTTAACCCAAACCTACGATTTCCAGAATTTAACAAAATTTTACTTAACGATTCCTGCAACCATTCATCCATTTATTGCTGTTCAAGATTTGTGAAGTGTATATTTTCCACGTTAATATGTGTATTATTAAAATTTCTCTTGTAATCCCCTTTAATAGTCACCAGGAAATAACAGAACGACCAGTCTAACCCTTTAGCCTTCCGATTTTTCACACTATTAGTCAGAGATGACTATTTGACTACTTACTTCCTGAACTGAATGACAGTTCCAACGCTTCACACTTGTCAAATGCAGGGCCAAAAGAAGCCCTCCTATTTTTTCTAATCCGACATAAGTGATTAACTATTTCTAGATTATTAACTCAGAGTTTGGTATTTTACAATTGTATTATATTGTGTATCCCAGTACTCTTGTCTTTCAATTTTGGAGGCACTTGAAAGCACGAATGTTCAGGTAAATGAGTAAATATCCACGTTCTCACGAATACGTACCAATTTTTGTTCTATCTTTTTCATACAAGGCAAATAATCTAACGAGTTAATTAATAGCTACCTCCAATTTTATTCTTACCGGAATGTACCAAAGCGACATTGATAATGAACCGCAAATTTCAAGGCGCAATTAAGAAATCCATATAAAGTTACATAAAATACGACTACCCGTAAATCTTCCACCCCGAAGGGCACTCGCAACGAATACATTACACAATCAGCAATAATTCTTCGAAACATTTCTACAGGGCCCGCAAGACGGGCCCGTGCCCGGGCCAGAATTCACTTTTGCATTCCACAGCGACACGGTACAATACACGCGACACTGATACGGCTCATAAACTCCTCGCATTAACTCTACAAGGGAACGAACGCGTGAGACAATGAAGTATCTGCTTTCACGACCAGAGATACAATAAACGATACCGCGGCGTGCGCAAACAGATGTTAACAGTCCCCCTGGCGATATCTTATCACGCGGCCCGATACGGGGAACAGCAGAAACCGACTGAAAGCGGCAAATTGATCAACTTTGTCTGGTAAATCGGTTTAATCGTTCGTGTGGGGCGAGCGGATCGACTCGGATCCGACCGTTAATTGCCGGCCTAAGCGTTTCGGTTAATCGTGCCTGTTATCAAAGTACCAGGTCGAACGATCGTAACGAGCCAGAAAGTAACTGGCAGTTATCAAAGAAAATAGCTCCTTAAATCAGCCACGCCCGTAAAAGTCTCATAACGTGTCATACAGCACGGAATCGTTCGGTACCATTTTCAGGGCGCACCTAAATGCTAAAACATCGACATCTGCAACACCAGTACAGGCACACGGAGCGGCGCTCCCTCGGTGAACGTTTTCGTACATCTTCAACGGTCGCGTTGTGTACAGATGCACACAACTGGGGACGTGTTTCGTTCAAGAAAGGAAGACGGAAGGGAGGAGATATTCGCGGCACAGGCTTCCAGCATGATCACCAAGTTCAACGACCCGAGGGAATGCCAGGGCACAGGCAGACCGCCGTCTTAAACCGTACTCAGAGATCGCATAGATGCGACTCCGTTTGGGGACGCGTGTGCAGGTGTGCGACGACACCGTTACGCATCACTCCTTCGAAATGTGAGAGATTGCTTGGATATGTGTCTATGACTCTATGCACGGGGATACCCCTGATGCGTCCTCGAAACACGCGGATGAGACGTATTATTTTGTGTGTGTGTGTAGAGGCATTGCGTGTGCGAGATCCTGTGCGATTTCGCACGCGTGTCTATAAAGTTGAAGAACTTTCTCGATGCACTAGTATTGGGGAAGGAATTCTTTCGATGCGCTTCAGTTACGAGTGATTCCAGGGACTGCTGATGGGGATGAAAAATGTGTTTGGGGTAGAAATGGGGTTTGTCGGAGAATAGTTGCGTGGCAACGACTGGAATTTGTGTGAACGATGGGATGCGATTTTGTGACGACAGTTTGTAGGTGAATATGTAGGGCTAGAGCCGGTCATTATTTTTATTTAAAGGGGGTTGAGTCGTGATAACTGCTCAGGAATTGGAAATTTGTATTTCGAAGATTTTTTTAGGGGAATATAATTTTATAATATGTTGCAAGAAGAACTGCATTATACGAGATTATGGAATTTATTTATTTAATATTGTTATTTCGAAAACATTATTGCTTATTGCATATTGTTATTTACAAGACAATATTGCTATTTAATTTTTGTTGTATATCGTTATATAAATGTTCTAGAGAAAGGGAAAAGGGGAAGAAAGAAGGATTTTGAAAATTCGAGCAGGTCCTGCGTGATCATTTTAATACAGTTCCTATAATGTAAAATTTCCGTACAATCTGCTTTTAATTGTATGCATACCTTTTATATAAAAGAAAATTCGAGCTATTGCAGTTTTGCAAATTTTAATATGACTTTGACTTTTATCTACTAATATCATACATGATTCTAACATACTTATTTTTATTTTCTACTGCGTTTCGGCGCTTCGATTCTAGGACCTTATCCATACTTTTCTATTTTTCAACGAGTTTCTCGATTAATAACAGGATACTTGAAATCGTTGACACGAAAACTTGAAATACGTTTTGATATATTAAAATAGGAGTACAACGATATACAAACTTCCATTAATGGCAACTAGTTTTACATGAAACTTAGAATTATTGGATACACACCTTCATCAATATTTACAAACCTAACCCACATATTAACATACTACATAACATGTTTAATTTGCAACATCTATCAAACAAGCATACATAGCAGGCGCAGTTAAGATCACTTCCTCAATGATGTGAAAATAACCATCCGAAATTACTAAACACGCAAGTGATAAACATGGAAATCATATAATTAGAATGTGAATGTACCAGCAAGTACTATAATATAATAGAACGCGAAATATAAGCAAGGTGTACGTAAGACATATGCCAACTTCTCATTACTTTCTTTACCTCGAGTCACCCCGAATTGCACACATCAGTTCTGCAATCAGAAACCTCAAACTTCCTCGTAAAATAAAAAGAACCTCCAATATTTACATTAACCAATACACCTCCCTAATTACCCGTCACAAGAAACGAAGAGCCAACATCGTTCGTACTCATTTCCCGCGAATGCGGCAATAAAATAATACCAAGAGTAGAAGCGATGATCGATACTTGCTGCCGCTGACTCAAGATTACCCAATATCTCTCTGTTCATCTGAAGCAGCGACACGGCATGGCAAGGTGAATGCACCGTGAAGCGCCAAAAAAAAGAAAGAAAAGCGCGGATGCAGATACGAGAAGCAAGGTGAACAATGGTACATAGGCAAAAATATGAAGACGTTAATGTGGACACGGTTGAAGTAGCAACGAAACACGTGCACGTAGACGGGGCAGCGTGGAACTACGTGGGCACAGTAATGAAGATACTGGAAGAGTGCAGAGAGGGTTCATGAAGGACTCCTGGAGGGAGAGAAAATTGGAAGAGGAGGAGCAGACTCGACAGTGGGTGTGCAAAAGATGGCAATCTCTGCACCCATTGAACGCGGCCTGGAGGTGTTTAATGAGAACAGGCAGCTCGCTACAAGGTACGCTTGACCTACATCATCGGCCACAGACGACGTCGTCAACGACGGCGACCACGACCGCGACTGGAATGACGAGAACGACGATTGTCTGCCACTGGGAAACCCGACTACCAAGCCTCACCTATGTACACTACCGACCGAAAGTTTGGGTACACTTGCTGGTGTATGAAATATTCTTATATTTCTATTACTAATGCAATCTAAGCGCATTACTTTGCTTTGTTCACACATTTTACGAACAACAGTTACCAAGTGTATGCAATATTTTCGGAACATCATGCTGATCAAAGTAACCACTATTCTTGTTCCAGAAATTCTGCCCAACTTTCGCATTCTCGAAAATTCAATTCTTCTGTTTAATCGCGCTGTAGCTGCACAGGCATCTCGAGAATCAAGAATTCCGTTTGCAGAGAGTTCCAAACTAATAAACAGCAAACCCGAACGTTTAATTTCCAAGCTTATTATCTGCAGTCGATGGGAACCAGTGTATGCTTATAACGGTAAGATTATATAAAAAGTATGCAGAGATTGAGATGCGACAGAAACTTGTAATTAAGAGTGCTGGAATACGAATGCAGTAGGTGTACCTAAACTTTCGACCGATAGTGTATGGTACGCGCATATGTCTGGACGGGTGAGGTCGTTTCTCTGACTTTCCTTGATTCCGCAATGGTTTCACGGACAATGGAAATTCGAATCCGGAGAGCTGGTCAAACGGTATGTCGATTTTTATTTCCACCGTTTCCACCGCGATGCCACGGAGCAGATTAGAATTCCAATCCATGCGTTTGCGGTATTAAAGTGGACCAGAACCGGTCCTAATGTTTCATCGACGAGGGAAACGACGCGCCACTGACGGGGAATGGGGACGCGGAATAGCCGGAAGTTGGACAGAAAAGGCGATTCGAAGCAAATTGACTTTAAGATTCTTCGACGAATTCGTTGCAGGCAAGAAACGCAAAGCCTATAAGCTGACGCTGAGTTCTGTCAACTTTTTGCCCTTTACAGCTGTTAGAGTTCGAAGATGACGAGTGTAAAGTGAACGTCGACCTCGTGGAAACGAGAGAATAGAGGAGAATTGGTTCTGAGTAGACACAATTTTATACAGAATCGACTAGCCTGCACAGTGAGGGTTACTATAACTGATATACTAATATAATAATATACTAATAACTATACTTGTAGAAACGATCATTCTTTGGGACTATCTAAAGTTAGATGGTGTCAAGTTATTTGAATGCCAGTATGTTATCGTAGAAATTGTTGCTACATGTTGATTTATGTTAATTAAGAGTTTAGAGGAAGAAGGTGTAATGTTACAAATACGAAGCTTCAAGTAAATTAAGTTTAAAATTATTCTATCTGTATTTTCGATTGAACATTGATATGTATTGCTCGTGCTATTTATATGATTCTTTAGCACGTAAACATCATTTGAAATAAAATATTGCGCTGGATAAAAGTATTGTGTATTCATAATAAATATTATGTAATATTTTTGTCCGCAGGATACATTACTTGCTTATATTAATAATTTCTGTGATTACAGAAGTAATTAATCAATCCTATTAATCATTTGGCTATTTTTTCAAAAGGATTCGATTTCGTTGTAATATCAAGGAAATTGTATCGCATGATATGAGGAAACATTGAGATAAATATTATGTCATCTCAAACCATTAATATTTTTTCTACTTATATAATTATTAATCGCTCTAAGATAATACTAAATTAGTCACGTGTAAAGGGTATTGCCGTATCAACGTGAAATTCTTCTCGTTTAAGAAATAGCCAGCACGATTTGAATTAAAGTATACGCAGTAATTGCAAAAGGCTTTTGAGAGAGTGAAATATAATGAGCGTTTTTAGAAGACAAGCAGAAGCAACGCATGCAATTATTTCCGTAACGATTTTATGTTCTCTAGAACATACGTTCTGTACCAGCATCCTGGAATGGTGCATTCTCAGCAATGTGTTCCAGCGACACTGTCCAGATGCAGGCAAAAAACCAGAAAGTAAAGATAAAAGCAGTCTAAAATGTACACCAGATATTTCTCCGCATTTCTCCTAGCAGATTCATTTTCATTTCGTTTAAAAACGACGTAAGAAATATTTAGAATGTTCTGTACCAGACATAAAGAAGTGTGTTCCAGTCTGGCGAGTAAACCTTAACAAGACTGTCACAAAAACACATAATAACAAACATATTACACATACCTTTACAATAAATAATAGGTCTACCGGAAAGTTCTGTCCGATAATGTCATTGTATTCTTACATACGTGCTCTTCTAAATTATATTAGTAACGACGGAAATTATATGATTCAGTAAATATGAACAATAAATGTATTATTAATGTAAATGTATTACTTTCTTTTAATTCAACATGGACAGGAGTCTCCGGTAGACCTAATATATATAAACAAATACAAATTTTACATGAATACTCCCTAGTGCCTAGGCTAAATGCTGAATAAGTTTCAGCTGAATCGGTTAACTATCCCCAGAGTCCCAACAAAAAGCCAAGTGGATCTATCTTTCTGTTACCCCGTGTATAATTACATTTATCATTATCCTCAGTCCACAGACCTTAATACAAAAATACATGCCGCCCTAAAACACCCACGATTCCCCTAATCACTGTTCATACAAAGAGCATACAGTGAACAGTGCAGTAGCAACAAATAAATATTTCACCCTAATGGATAACGAAGGGCGGGTCGGATGAAATTGAAAAGACTTAAGGTGTAAATGAATGAAAACGCGATGCAGCGAAGTCACATGGCAGACAAGGGCAAGAAGGGCTCTAACAAGAAAACTTCTTAACGAGAAACTCTCCGAAGTTAACATCGATGCATCGGTGAAGAACCCATCAGCGGTGGTCCTGGGGAAGCCGCGTCCACCGTCCCCGTGACAATGCAAAAAAGGCCAACTTTTCCACGGATAATCCGTCGTGCTGACGATCAGGAAGTTGTCTACCCAGAAGCTCGCGTACGCGTTCAGGAAGTCATAAATCGAGCGTGTTGCATTAAATCTCGTCTACGTTGGCTCGCGAGCACCGCAGTAAAGAGCTTACTGCGCTGTAAACGCGTAATGCCATTAAAAGGATCGCATTCAGCGATGAGGACGAACGGGGATTCAACTTCTGATCCACGGGGACGCTTCTCCGGAAGATACCGCAAGATAGAGACCGGTGGGGGTGGCAGGAAAAACCGGATGAATTCGACACCGACGAGAAGAAGGACAGGCAGAGAAAGAAGGAGAAAGAAAGGGGACGAAAGAGGGGGAGGAGAAAGGATACGTGGGTTTACGGCAATAAAAAACGCCTACAAAGGATCTTTTCAGAGAGGTACAGGGAAACAGAGAGCGGGGAATAAAGGGGAACTGGCGGCGCGATGGAATAGATGAACAAGAAGAGCACGTGGAGGGGGCTGGAAAATGACAGCTCGAGCAATTGCGTGTAATTGCACCACGTCTTGCACAAAGGAGCCATAAGCCTTCACCGGAAGTTTCCTGCGCGACAGGTTGTCCTTCGTACCGGCCCAAAGAGGAGAATCTCATCAGAGATGCACGTCGACTTGCCACTCTGGTGATTAGCCTGCATGCGAACGTTTAGGGAGCAGGATTACTGGCGGGGCTTCGGTGGATCGTCGTGTGCCTTTGAAATTTAATGCACTGCTTCGGAAATGACGCGCAAGAATGTTTCCAATTGTGCGTGGAGTTACATGCGTATTGGTAACGAGAATCTGAGGGACGGCTGGGGTATGTGTGCAGTTGTTGCTATACGGAGATTAATAAATCGTCAGAGAAACCTTCGTGCATTGTTACTCAATAGATATAAGTAGATACATGCGCGACACGTTCCCTTTTACTTCCAATTGGTTTTACTTGAAACATTGAGTTATTGTGTATACAATTTCACCAATATTTTGCGTCATTCGGAATAAATAATCGGGACTCGCGTTTTGATATATTACTTGACATGTTTCCTTTGCAATTTATATTATCAGTTCTGGTACAGTAGAGGTACAGTAGCAGTTACAGTAGGGGAGTATGCAACTATTTATTTAATTGTGCAAATACAGTGAACACAAATTATTATTAATCGCATAAATAATAGACGTGGAAATTATATAAGTTGAGTTAGACTGTTTATAGAAGTAAATGATAACATGTGGGAATATTTATGCGAGTATTAATATACATTGCAAGTATTGCTAGAGGGCAAATGTTTTATTAATGCAGGTATAGTATGACGAAATATTTATATGGAAGGTATAGGTAAGAAATGTGTCGCATATGTGGTTTATCATTATGATTATCATGATTACTAACATTACTAACATGATTACTAAATGAGTTATGTTACGGTATAAAACAACAGTCCTTTTAATACCATCGACTGCGAATTGAAATAATTTATCAAATTATTAAATTAAATTGGTCAAAAGTCGTGTATCTATGAAGTATGTAAAATATATGCCGCATGTTAGATATGTATGCACTATTTAAAATACAACTTGTGATTTGGCCATCTTGCAGGAAAAACTATTTCTGTTAAGCTTCTACTTTCACATTTATTTCCTACAAAAATAGTCTAGGATAATATTTCTTTATAACATCCAATATTTGGTAGAATGTTCGTAAGTACAGTATCTCTGTACGAGTAATATGGTTAAAAATAGTTCCAATCAAACTCTTTGCAAGATATCTTAGGATCTTACGATTGAAGCCGAAAATAAAATATTATTTTTGGACATATGAAAAACGAAGAGTGCAACTCGTAACTCATTTAGCTTAAATGAATCGCTGTCTGAAAATATTATTTATACGAGAAGACCATAATAAAGTTTATTCATCCACTTCAGTTCTGTTTATTTAGAACTGTTATAGATATCTTATTTATAATCCCTAAGAAATTACAAATATTTAATGTTGTTACTATATAGATCATGTATTTCCCAATAAACATTCCACTGCATTCCAATTTTGTGATTGACCATGAATGTGACTTTTTTCATCAAAGTGACACACGGAAATACAGATATAAAAGAAACACTACTATACTTGAAACATTTTTTAAAATATTCGTGGTGCAGAAATACTAAAAATTTATTCGGCAATATCAAATATAAATCCCTTTTACTCATACATTGACAAAGTTCTTTGTTTCGATTGTATGCGAGTAATAATTTATGACGTGAATACGTGCGATAATCGACATACATTCAAGAAGATATTTGTACGAAAAACGATTCCCTGTTGACAAACTGCTTCATTCGTCTCAATCGATGGATAGAAGTCGACACTATCTATAGCAGCGGACGCGATGATAAATTCCCATTCATATATCGCTATTTCTTGCTGGAAGTTGTACGATACACGCGTGACAGCTCAGAAAATTATTTCGATTCATTTATTCTAGTGACCCATTCACTGAAGAAACGACCTGCAATTCGTAACGTGAACTTCCATAGTCACAGTCGTTTGTCACTGATCACATTACGGCATCTTTTGTTAACGATAGAAACATGGACTACCACGACATTGTGTCCTACGTTAGTTCAAATAAAAATTGACGCTTCGTGGAGAATTCATTATTCCCATATATTCAATCAATTTGAGACAGGACGATGATAAATAGCATCTACGTGTCCAAAAATGATTTCAAAATATTATACGGAACAGGAGAGTCCTTCATTTTTTAACCTTTAACATTTCACAGTGGATTGTGAAAGACAGACATTTTCAATAAATTCATTCTATCCTTCAAATTAACTTCGGCATTATTAATTGAATTTTGAGTCAAGAATGTGAAAATTATATGAAGACAACGTCTTAACTGAATAAGGATGGCAAATCCATAATTTGCATGGGAATGTAATTACGTAAGAAACGTTCTATATTAATTTATACATTAGTATGTACATTATTTTCCACAACAGGCATTCTAAACGTATTTCGGTGTCGAGAAATATCAAACGTAAATGAGTTTCTTTGCCGATTCAACAGAACAGAAATATTCGTATTTAGAGGAGCAGACAGAAGGAAGGGGCAGAAGAAAGTCGTTTTATGCTAATATGTCGTGCCACTGTGGAATGTGTTTATTGGATTTTTCTCCCGATCGAATTGCATTCCGTCGCGGTACCGGACCATCGATTTGATTTTGAATTCCAAGAACAGGATCAGATTCCTGCCGAAGCCAATTTCGAGCGACACAAACGCGACCACGTTCAATTAATTGAGGACGTAAAAGCATTTTTCATTCGCGGAAAAACCGATTCGGACGGGACATTCGATTTATTTGTACGTGTCAATGAGAGGAGCAATATTCAGGCTAGTAGATCACAAGGAATGTTGGATATATCGAGTATTCGAGGGAGAACTCGTGAAATGAATCAACGTTCTATATTATTGCAATTTGGTGTGTGTGCATATAATTTATTTGCATAGTTTAATTGGTGTATAAATAACATGTATGTATATTGCATACGGATTAGTAATGTGCTTTAAATCATTAGCATTTAATGTAGTATTCATAAAAACTTGTCCCAATATATAAAACTCTATAATAATAAATAATAATTAATAATAGAACTCTGGAAATGATTTTTAACAACGATGATTTGAACGTTAGATTTATTGTATAAAGGTTGCGGTTTTGTGAACAAGAGCAATCGCAATTGAATACATTCATTACGAAAGAAATAAACAGAAAATGATTCGCTGTTGTTATACAAAACAATTGAAATGAAATATGGATATAATTCCATTTACACAGCCAGTTTAATATGCATACTATGAGTGGAATAACGAAGTAGATCGTAGTTCATACCTTGTTTATTTACGATTAATTTGTGCATATTCACTATACCTGAATTTGTATGTCCGAATAGGTTGATTGATTTACATACTACTGGCAGAAACTCTAATATCTAGTACAGGTAATAAAAGTAGCTGATAATTATTTTTATAAAAATCAGTAGAATATAAAATCTGACATGTGTGTATACATATACTTCGATTTAGTAAATTATAAAAACATTCTTGCCTAAACTAACTAACCCTCTCTCACAATGTGTATCATAAATCCTTTGTCGTAAATAAATTAGTTCGTACCAATGTTTTGGAAGCAACATTCTAAAGGATTACAGAAAAATCTTAATTTTAATGTATAAGAAAATAGAGCGGAGGGCAAATAAGACAATAGTCTATGTACATCATTAAAAATATGTATACTGTCTGTCTCACAGGGTTGGCATGGAGTACAAATAATAAAGAAATTACGCAGTTATCAGTGAACTTAAAATACAGTACCAGTACAAAATGCAGAGTTCGTGATGCAAGAATTCTTGTCAAGCGAATAAGATCATTTTCCAAATTTTACACAAAGCCACATAGAATGTAGTCATTACAAATGTCGAAAATAATAATGACATAAGCCAAATGTCGTTTGACAAGCACAATCAAGGAGCCGCCTTCATAAATCTTCTGTTTAGGGTTTCCAATCTCAGATAATCGTCGATCCGCAAACTATGCAACATCTGGATACTCTGGCCAAAAAATGCAGAGCATCTCTTGACACTTGGAGAAAGTGGCCAATGTAATTGGCAATTACAACAGATGGCTTTGGCAACCTGTGACACTAGAAAGTTTGTCCGGGTTAAAGGGACCGATGAAATTGTTCGCAGGCTCATTTTCACTACTGACAAATGAATTCCCGTTAGTCCACACTGTCATTCTTCTCATTTCTTTTTTCTTTTTACCGTGTACACGATTAATGTTCTCAATTTAATTCGAATTTCGGGATGTGGATACGAATTAAATCCATTGGTTTCTCTAGGCGGAATTTTCATTTGGCACCGATTGCAAGTTTATGGCCAACGTATCGTGTAATCGATGAGAAAAATATTGGAAGCTTGCACGAACAAATATGAACAATATAAAATACGCTTCGAAATTGATGAAATTCTCGGCGGAATTTTCAAATCAAATAGCAGATTCCACTGACAGTGAAATATTATAAATATTAAGAACTCTAAATGTATCAATTTCTTACTTTTTAATATGTTCCAAGGAAATAAGTTTATTATTTTTGTTTTTCCATAAAAATAGAATGCTGCAACATAGTCACAGTTTATCTTGCCTCATATTTCGTGCCATTAATCCCGAGCAAATTTTGGTCTTAAAAGTGCAACATTTGTTAAAATACCAAATATGTAAATATTATTTTAATAATCATTTAATAATCATAATAATAAATAGTTTTCCAAAGAATAGATTCTAACTGCAATTCAAAACCCGGAAGTTAAAATTATTATGACTAATATTGTTATGAATTGCAAAATTTTTCAAATTCATTTCAATTATTCCGTTTAAGTAACAAATTATATTCTCCGATTAACCTAACGTTACTAAAACACAATTGCTGATAATATCTTTTACCGACAATACAATATCGTAGAAATTGTCCGAAAGTTCTATCCGGGAACATTCGAATTATTCCACATCTGAATTTCAACACAACTCACAGTTCAATATTTATTTTCCCATCGGGGCAGCAAAATTTCTCGCATAGTTCCGTAATCCCTTAACAAACGAAAACTTTGTCCTCCACAGATAGCTGCGTAACGGAAGCTGAAATGAAAATGCAATTTTCACAACCTTATTACACTCTGAAAAATAAATATCCTCTACTTTTCCACTCGCCGTCGTAACCAAATGCCTCATTATAATTTTCCACCCCATCCTTCGGCCCCCTCCCTCATTTTCCATGCTGAACGCGTAACGTAACAATGCTAGATAGTCAATACGCTGCATTATTAATATAAACGCGGACGTTCCAGACAAAAAGAGAATAACAACAAGCGCGGCAAACAAATATCTGCAATCTCGCGGATTCGACAGACATCGCAGAATTCCAATCGTGGCCTTCTTGTTTCAGATCAGCCCGTCAAATGCATATCTCTGTGCGAAGGGTGGCCCGGCCTCGATCGTTCCGCGTTTTTATCATTCCGGCATCATTGAAAATTTAGTAAACACAATTTTATTTCCTCCGTGCAAATATTGATACACGTAATATCCGCGGAACCGACCGATAGTAATCGAGTTTCGGTTATTTGAATCGGATCCTGATCCCGCCGCTTCGTATAGCTTTGAGGGGAAAAAAACAAAAACGAAAGGAAGCCTGGAGTGAAACGAGCGCGGATAAATTAAAGCCCGCTGCTAACCAGAGAAAGATGAATCGAGAGTTGAAACTGGCGATATGGAAACGGTGAAATAATCGCACGCGAATTGTGCCCGCCAGTTTTATTGACCATAAATGCCGATGGTGACAAAATACTGTTCCCTGATATTCGAAGACGAGTTGCTTGCGTTAATATTGTTGAAAAAAAGTAGAAGAACGAAAATTTGTGAATGTATATTTATTAGATCGTTGCAGAAGTCTTTGCCTGTTGGGTAAAGATGTTTTTTAATGGGTTTTAAATGTGTTTTAAATCACTTCAACGTACAACTTCCTTTTCGAATGGAAATACTTTGGAGGCAATGTCGATCAGCGCGCGAAAATTTTTAATTGGTGGTTCGAATTTTCTTTATGAGAATCAATATTGGCAAAATACGTATAAAGTATATATTGTAGCATATTTCACGAAAACAATGAAGACTGATAGAAAAAATTAATAAATGCATTTGGCAGTGTTACAACATGCAATAGAAATTATAACGATTACTTTCTTCTTCAACTCAATCAAAGACTTTTGGAATTATTCAAATAAAGCTTGAACAGGAATTGGTGTATAGGGGAACATGTTATATTTATTACAATTATTTCCTGACACGGCAATTATTACGATGGTTTCTCCGTAAAAGCCGCCAAAATTCTGTACAAATGTAAAATTGTATAATGCAGGGAATTGTTTCTTCGTACAGAATGCTAGTTAAAGCGCTGATAATGAAATTAAGTTCCGTTTGCATTTGTTGCGTCTGATTTTAATTAAGATTCTGACGGACGATTTACCGACACAAGCTACAACACAAACATGTTTTTTCCACCTTTATTATTCCTTTACAATTATAAACACCGATTCAAAGTTTCGAAACGAAGAAGAAAAAGTCAGAAGTTCTATGTTATCTTACAATTGATTCAGCGAATGCACGAAAATTTATCGCATTCATTCCCGGCCGAGCTATTCCGAAAAAGTGTGCAGATAAAAACGACGAGCAGGCCTAAGGCTGGCGTTAATCGAAAAGACGGACGAAAATTAAAAAAATCGTTTGCTCAAACAAGAATGGAAACGTTCAACTTTCCTTCATTACGCTGGATATATGATTCGTCGTGCGTGAATAATTAGAGTGCACTCAGAAATGACGCGTACAATTCTGCGTGGATTCCCGGCGAAAGATTTGTATGGCAGGAACCGCGTATCGTTTTCGCCGGAAACAGGGAGGAAGCCGTGGAACGGAAAGGGGGGGTGGGGGCAGAATACGCTTTATTATCTTCTGCAAAACATCAGCCCATCCCTGCACGTTCTACGAAACAAAAGGGACAAAGGACGCAATCGAAATATTACGAAGGCAGAGGGGGAAAAAGGTTGGAGTGTACCAGTGAGATTATGAAGAAAAAGGGAAAACGAAAGTGGGATAAAGAATGAAAAAGTGGATGTAGATAACATGGCCCAGGTAATCGATGTTACACTTTTATTAATGGAGCTAATGTTTAGATAAGTGAATGTACTCTCTTTTGCAATTTTGTAATTCAGTTTGTTCCGCGAAATTTAATCATTTCATAATGGTACTCCCACGTGGACTAAAATTATACGAAAATAGAAAACAAAGTAACTCGATTTTTGCACCGGTTGTCCGGCGTAAAAGTAAGGATACGTTTATTATAATACTTCATGATACTAGAACTATTCTACAACTGTGTTAAAAATGCGAAAGAAATTGATTATACTTTAGACAAAATGAAGGAGATTGTTGTAATAAATGTGAATAATTTGGAATTGTATTAACACGATGTTAATTATTGGTTATAAAATTATGGAACACAAATTGAATACAAAAGGTAAAAATAAATTAACCGTCATATTGTTTATTATTGAATAGTATACAATATTAATGCAGGCAAGCAGTATCCCACCGCTGTCACCAATTTGTTACGAGCCGAGGGCTATGGGGCGCGGCTGCGGAGCCGAGGATCGGCTTTTAAAGAGTTTTATGTTAGTTAAACGGTCAAGCCGTTCGATGGGAAGGGTGTGGACGAACCAGTGTCTATTTCACCACCGGGAGCCACAGGAAGGTAAGGTTTGCGTGGACGAACCAGTGCCTATTGCATCACCGGGAGCCACAGGAAGGTAAGAGTTCGTGGACGAACCAGTGTCTATTTCACCACCGGGAGCCACAGGAAGGTTTTCGTGCACGAACCAGTGTCTATTTCACCACCGGGAGCCACAGGAAGGTTTGCGTGGACGAACCAGTGCCTATTGCATCACCGGGAGCCACAGGATTGTTAGTAATTTTGGTCTCGTAACTTTGATACACCTTGAGCGGTTAAGGTATATCCCTTCGATGGATTGATACTGCGTATGACTGGTATAGGTTATCGCAATGAAATAAATGTGTCTGTAGTCAAATAAGAAAGTCTATATTCTCTAATTAACAAGATGCTTACAAACGTAATACCGTGAAGCTAAGCCACGGTTTCGGACTCTTACGTAAAGTCGTACAATATAATTAAGAATTGCTCGAAGGGGAGTTGAACCCGATCTCGCTGAGCTTCGTAAACTGGATAATCGCGAAGTAACTCGTTGCCTGATTATTCAAACTAAGCCCTAATAAATAAGAGTTGCTCGAAGGGGACTGAAACCCGATCTCGCTGGGCATCAGTATGGCTAGCTGGCACCAACATGGTACGTAGCTAGTAGGTCCATACTGAGCCCCGAGCGCAGATTTCATGCCCTTCTTATACTTGAAATATGGACCAGAAATATGGTGGGGCACCGAATTTTCCAAGGGAGTCCGGAAGGTTCGAGAACGTTCCCCCGAAGGGTTACGTCATCGTGTCACCGCGGAAGGGGCAGACCCGACTGCACGCGCTCCCGATTCCCAAATAAGGGCATAATAGACGAAAAACGAAGGAAACAATCCTTCCTACGTAACATAGACAATTGCATCTTTGTACTATTCTGTTCATTAATTTATTTATCAATACGTTCAATAATTATTTTTCAAATGTACAAAGTAATTAGAAAGAAATGTTTACAATTACAGGTTTTAATCGCACGGCAGCTGAAGACAAAAGTTTAAAATTTCCAGCTGTGAATACTAATTTTGTCTTAGTCATACAAATAATTCATCATTTACTGTGGAAATGAGCCACTTACACTGCCTCGTAAATGCTGGAAGTAGTTTTAAATGAAAGATTACCATCATCACATGAAATACATCATGCATTTATTAGTTGAAATTATTCTATTATTCAGAATAATTATGGTAATTAGATGATTTATAGTCCACACCCCAATCAATCAAAGGCACTCATAAAATTAAAAATAATTATGCCTTCTTACGGTCTTAGATTCACAATTCTGCTACGCCAATAATCGAATATTGATCGGTCCCGCCTTACGTCAATCATACAGATATAATGTACATAATTCTCCCAACAGAATTAGTAATGAGCACAACTCAAGCAGTCACAAAAATTAGCAAGCTAAGTATGTGTAATTTTGTACTATTATATGTATAAAAAGTAAGGAAACATAAATGGTACTGGTGTCTTGTCTTAGGAGACGCAAACGATTTTCCAATATTTAAAATGTATTTTGCTTTGGCTGTATTAAATAATAATCAAATAGATGATATACATTGCCCAGGGAAATTTTTGCACTCGCACCTTTATCAAATTTCTAATTGTAACGCAGTAAGATATAACTATTTATTTTAAGTTACTGCCCTTATTGTTAGTTTTCTTCAATGAAATGTGGTTGATTAACAATAAAGTTCAGTAGGCCACCATATAAACTCGAAGTAAACAGAAGTTGAATATGATAACTTATTCTAAAATCTATTTCATTTTAACACAAAACATTTCTCAGTATAAATTATATTTTATATATTTAATTAGATTAACAGTTATGCGTTGATGAAGTTGATTTTCTATAGGTTAGTATTAAAAAGAGAAGACAATTTTAATTTAGACATTCGTTGATTCAGAACCGATAGTGTATTTAAATCTCAATCAAAGTTTCAGCGTATTTGTCCCAATTTAATTAAAGTTCAATCCCGCCGCATTATTACCAGACGTACCTGCAGCTTGCAATTTATTTCCTTGATAGATTTCTGTTTTCTCTTAATACTCGTGCGAACTACCAGAATCTTTGCATTCCATTTAATCCCCCGTTGCACATAACTTGCATCCGAATGGTATCACGTGTTCTATTCAATTTTCAATTTAAGCATGAATGTAATTCAATAAACGCGGATGAGTCATCGTAATACGAAATAGCATAAAAATTGTTCCTTCATGAAACAAAGGTGAGCAGCCACTATTTCCTGCGAGTCATTTTCATTCTGCTCCGTCACTATTCTCGTCTCCTTTGCTGTATCGGTTACTCAACCGCTTCTTAAACTTCTTTACGATTATACATAAATCAATATCTAATCAATTTCTGTTCCACCACGACCATGAACTAAACCTCTTTCTTTCTTCTCTATTTTAACACATATCTACTGCTTTGGTTATATACTACATTCTTACCCAATGACGTTTATTTTGCTCTGAGCTTTAACGTTACTTAAATTGAATTTAAAATATTTAGATACTTAATGGAAAACCATATTTCTGGTAAGAATAGAACCTTCATAGTTTGTTTTGTAATTAAACTGTTGTGTGAACTAAATTTTGTGTTTAATATACCTACAACATATCCATATATGAATATTATATGTCCTGCAGATTTTTGCATACTTCTATTTCAACAAATTATTTAATAACTCCCATTGATATAATACAACCAAAACATCCAGGCCACAAAATCAGAAAAAATATTCCAATACACTGCAACTCAAATACCAATAAATAAAATAATTCAAAGAAGAATGTTACAATTCTTCCTCATACACGTTTCATATATTTTCCATTATACAATATGCCACAATTATAATAATGCATAAACGTTCGATCTCTACCGATCTCCTTTCAGTGTCATGTCAAATGAAACTTTCTATCAGGAAGATCTACACGAATAATAGCGAGAACGGTGCAAAACGCTGTAAAATTTTATTAAACAGGAATTCGGTAATCATGTGAATCCAGATCCGGCCGAGTGTGGAATTTTAAAGAGGCGCCGCCCAACCTGGTCCTTTAACGCGTTTCATTAATTTCGAACTCGACCACGGAGACATACAATTTAGTACTCGCGTGGACCGTGCATCTTCTCGTAGAACCCTCGTCAATTACGCTTTTTATTTGCGTTAAAACTCGTTGACCTTGCCCGCGAGTCGCCTCTGCATGTCTTCTTTACTCGGTGGAGTATAATGGCGTTCTGCCAGCGAGGAATCGACGAAAATTGACAAGCTGCAAGACGAGCCGGCACAAGAGATGCGACCGTGGATAATGAACCGCGATGAAATTATTTTACACGCGTTAATTCATGCCGATAACGAGGTACACGACATTTGCGTGGCGCGGTACGGTGTACAGTGATCTTTTGTAAATGCATCAACGAAATAGTTATTGCCTGCCGCGAGATATGTACCACCTTTTTCTTTATTTCAGTTTGAAACTCGAATTGAAAATGTAGGGCTAGGATATTTTGAGCGGAAGTGTATAAAATAAATATTTCAAATAGGAGTTCAGTTGTAATAAATGGGAATAGTTTGTTCCAAATATCGGAGTATTTATATCTGACTATTTCAATGTCTTTTGTAAATTGAAATAATTTATTGATTAAACTGATTAAAAGCTATGTATTTCAGAAATATGTAAAATATGCACAGGATAGAAGAAATGTTTTATATGGAAACATTATGTGGAATATAATGTTATACCCTATGTAACCTTCTAATAATAAAATAAATTTCTATTTAGGTTTTCCATTTTTATCTACTTCCTGAAAAAATAATCATCCTTCTTGCTGTAAACAAAGAAAATATTTGGTACAATAAAAGTTTCACTTTCGTAACGTATCTCCAGTTAAGCATATTTTATGTGCACTATATTATCTTCATACGAGGATGAACAGTAGCCTTCTATTATTTAATTGCAAACGAATAAACGTGTTAATCATCGTATTAATTAAACTAGCTACGAAAGTGTAATTCCTTCTTGCACTACCTTTTGAATTATCTTGTACTTGCTTATATAAACTTTCTGTTTACCCATTCGGTTTACGCATAAGGTGATTCATTTATTCATTATGCTCTGAAAATTTGAGGTAAACTGTACAGAGACTGTGTATTTAATTCCAGCGACAAATCAGAAACATTGCAGAAACAATAAACAAACCTTTCTATTTGGAAAAATGTAGAAACTTTATAAACACTAAATTTCCCCTTTCAATCTTTCCAATTTATGTACCACCTAGACTAAAGGAAAAAGTATTACAGCCTACTCTGATAAGTAAGACAGTAAGAACTTGATTAACTGGCCCAATTGGAAGACAAGTAGTCTCAACAAATTGTTATCTGAGGAGAAATGATAAGAAGCAACTGCTTCAAAATATTAAATAGCTAGACCAAAAAATGCTATATTTTTACTATAGACAATCACAACCCGGTTAACCTTGTGTAGGGTTAACACAACCCCTTTTCTGTATTTTCTTTAATAATTTTTTAATAAGTTCAATTCACGTTTTGTGAAAAAAATGTATGCAAAATATTTTAAGTAACTAAGCTTCAAACTTATTGACCATTTCGGTTGCCTGCAGAAGGGTTAATCGAGATTCTACTGTAGCTACACATTGTGAATGTCAATAGGAACTTCAGACATTGCGTTAACTTTGTTCTCCAACGATAAGTAACCGATCTCACACACACCTTCGCATATCACCCATCATTTTACGCTTCGACGAGATTTAACCACTCGATGCTTGAGCACATTACCTTGCACATCGTATTCATAGATACAAGGACTTTCGAGTTTCGTTAACGAATCTTATTCTTGTCTGACACGCTGCCTTTCAATTTCGCAGTGGCACATGCGACGGAAGCCACAAGTTTCCTGTTCCTCGCCCCTTTAAAGCGGACCTCTTTAAGCTCCTTTTGAGCACCGGGAACAGTTTAAACTTGCAGGAGCCGGGGTTCCGTCGATATTAATGACTCCTGCGGTTAACCCGAGAATTCTTTAACTGGGGACACCATAAATCTGTGGTGAAAAGTAATATGCCGAAAACATTAAATTCCGCGTTCATTTTCGGACATTGCGACAAAAGTTCCGCCGGATACCTTCTGGCTGGCACGCGGGCGTTTTTAAACACCGCGATAAAGTTTCTAGGGAACGTAATGAAATTTCTAGGCGTCACGATGTTCCCGTCATTTTGGAACACTGAAGTCCTGTTCAGAAACTTCTTTAATACTGTTCACTATAGTACGATGTTCAGGAGACAGTGAATGCGTGCGTATATTCTGTCCCTCATTTCGCTGAATTAATTCGATATTTTGTTAGGGGCAATTTCGGCGTACGATACAAATATTTGCGATGCAGACTGCGGGAATGGTGTTTTCATATGACTTTAAGTACGCGATTTAATTAGTTTAATGTGAAAGGTATGGACTCGATTTGGCGAAGTACTTTTCTGACGCGTACAGATATTGCGTATGTAGCTTTTTAAACTTGCATTACTTGTAATTTAGTCGACATTTTTAAATCCTAATGAAATCTGGGTATTGCGTTAAAAATGTTTTGAAAATATTGTACTTTAGCATAGGTTCGATATAATTGAATATAATTAAATATAGGCTCTCGCTTTTTTAATTATTCTGATCATTTGCATCTTAAAATTTGTTTACTGCATTCACTTTACTAATTCACAGTAGTTGTTTCTAGTAAGGTGGACAAGAAAACATGAGGAACGAAAATTAAGCGAACGTATATTCCTTCATCTTGATACCCAAGCCCTTTTTCAACAGACACTATTCCAAATTTTCGTACGGCACAGCAATTATTTCTTCCAACTGCACAACGCTTTCATAACGTGGAATATATTATTAATCAGGATTCAACTTGACCGCCTTTCATCGAAGTTTCAAAGTAGAAATTGGATTAAGATTTTGATTATTCTTCCAGACTTGTAATACCCGCTAAAAGTATAACACAACCGAAGTTATTTTTCCTTCAAGTCCAGTCATGCATACGAAACGAGGCAGTACTCATTTAATTAGTTTGTTTGGCGACACAACGAAAAGAGTACAGCGATGAGATAAAGTAAAATTCAAGCATGTGGACGCGGTAAGTAGCATTTCCCATTCGAGTTTTCCTTCGAAAGATCAGGTTTGCTTGCGTAAAAGGACACAGAGAGATTTGCAAGAGGAAAAATCGTGCATAAATGGAGGAGCTTTATTTTTCGCTGCTTGCCACGGTGAAGGAGGGTATAATATTGTAGTAAACGCAGACTACTCAACAGTCTGGTTTATGCTCGCCTTTCGTCTTTCCTTTTTGTTTGTTGTTTTGCTACTCCCCTCGTCTCTTCTTTCCCTCTTTGCTCCTTTCGTTCCTTATTTGCACGTCGTATTGTCCTGTAAACTGAGGAAGAAATATTAACGGTCCGCTGACACCAGTTGTGAACCTGCCTTTTAACGAACTAATGGCCGCTTTTTAAGTAAACCGCAGAGATCGAATTTTTAATGAAGGTACATGTAAACTGGACACCATACATAATACCCTGAATGTTCCTTTAATACACGACCAACGCGGACAATACTATTGAAATATTTGGTGGGCACCTTGCTCGTATATTTCTTATTTCGTTTCGATCAAAATTTATTTCCTTATGCTTCTCGCATTGGCGTTATCCGCATTTGCTTTAACGAGTTACTTAGTTGTAAACATGCGAAATGTGAAAGTCTGCAACATGGAAACACCGCTGAGTGAAAATAGTAAGCAAACAGGCATGTAGAAATATATAACGGTAAACAAATACATAGGAATATTACACGTCAGGCATAGAAATAGAAATATATGCATAGAACTACATATACTACACACGCAGTGGAATGTAACGTATATTCGCATTCCTGTATTACTTTCATTTATTTAAAAGGTTGGGTCAATATTAATACTTTAACAAAGGCACGTGATATCAATTACCACGTCCAGTTTGAAGATAATGTGAAACGTCTTTTCAACATTTTTCTGTTACTCTGCGTTTTCATTTCTAGCATTTCACGCGACATTGTATTCTACAAAGCAAACGAGGAGTTTCTTCGCATATCTTATCTCTCTGATTTTTACACCATTTACTTTTACCCCGCCGCTTTAAAGCCACCTAGAACCGCAAGTACCGCATATTTCCGCTCTATTAAACTGAAGGAACGAGCGAAGAAAATCAAGATATTGGCTTCCACCGTGAAAAGCAAAGGGACAATTTTCTACATCCGCGTAAACACGCGTAAAATACATGGCTTAATATGTAGATATGTACATGTATGTAATCGAGAGAATGAAGAGAAATTATGGATTATTTAATGTAGTCTAACGAATTGTAATTACTACCTGTCGGTATGTATATGAATTGCTTCCTTTGTACCAGCTTCTTCAGGAAGCTGAAACATCATTTACTTTGTGCATTTAAAGTACTTACTATTAATTTCAAATTGAAGCTTTATGAAAGAGTTTTATACGAGTGCTTGATTTTTCTCTTACAATATTTGTCTGAACAATTTTTCTGTTATTATCACAAACAAGTTTAAAATATTGCCCTTATAAAGTAAAAAGAAATTCGAGAAACAATTAGATGGATGTCTTTGATTTCGCTGTTCCAATATCTGTCTTTATAATTTTCCTGATATAGTCACAAATAAGTTTAAAACATTGCCCCTATAAAATATAAAGAAATTCAAGAAAGAATTAAGTTCACGCGTTTGCATTTTGCATCCATATCTATTTTTCGGCCAAGTTTTCACCGTGACACTATAAAACATGTATAAAAATGAGAATTGATTCCCCGATATCAAAGAGTCTGACTAACCCTCTTCGCCATTTTTACCCTCTTGAATGTGATTTTCACTTCATTTACCTCCACAGTGGAAAGTACGAATTCTAAAGGAGTGTTAAAATGGATATACATAAATTTGCAAAATACTCACGTTAAGTACGGCTTTGCAAGTTGAATTCTCATGGAAATCAACTGTGGACATTAGGAAACGCAGGTTAACAACAACTTTCATCCTCGTATGTACAAAGCAAATGTATTTTGCATACAGGTAAAATATGTACCGCTTCCTGTGACAAAGATCTACCTTTGACCAACCAGCGTGAAATCAACAATAGGCGGCAGGTTTGCAAACAAAATGATCTCATCTCGTTTTAAACAGTTATTTAAATGCGATCAACTTGCTCTCCATTAAATATCCATTGTCTCTGCCATTGAAGCAGTTTATTCACTTATTTCGCGTTACTTCATTTACTGACGAAAGAAGTATTCGAGGTTGCAAACAGGAATACACATGTTCAATTCAGTTCAGTCAGTCGAGCACGTCGACGAGGAGTCTGGTTTACGAGTGTAACGCGTGACTTGTTAAATTCCTAAGCGAAATTCTAGAATTTGTTTGACCGGCAGGCGATTCGGTTTCAAGTATGTCAAAATCGATTCGACGGAAATAATTTAGAAGGACGTTTCAGCACTTCCCTAAAAAATATACTGGTGAATTTCGTATGGATTTAAAACAGTTTTATATCTTGCTTAGGGTGCAATCGAACCCAGTGACGCATTAAATATATTACACAAAATCATAAACAATACTAGCAACAAGTTGATTATCCATATTAACGACGCGCGTTTCTCAAACTCTTTGTCCCACAAAATCTCCCACAGCCGAACAAATTGCTCGCAGCTTGAAACCTCTGCGCAACATTTTCCACCGCGCTTAAACCAAACTGGGAAACGAAATGTGCATGGAACAGCGTTCAGAATCTTTTCCATAGCGTTGATGTACACATAATACATTAGCGTCTCGTTAAACAACGACTGAATAGGGGGAGCACCGAAAACCGTAGACACGCTGATATCTTCGGCTTTCCTTTCGGATGAAAGGGGGTGAACCGGTAACACGGGAAGCAACCGCGGAGCGTATTCATGGATATCTGTCCATCAGGGTCTAATGGAATACCACCACGGCGAAAAGTGCCACGAGATATTCTTTAATGCCTTCATAAAATTCCAGCTCATAATTCTCGTTCCACCGTCACGTACACACGATCCCCGCACGGCCGTGCAGACACGTTGCGTACACACACGCAAAAGATTAGACCGGCAACTCTCTGGCACGAGTTGCTCTTGCTCGCAGGCAAATACATATTCAACTCTGACGAAACTCCAGACCGAAATTCTGCTGATCCCTTCGGGGTCGGTAGTCATTACTAGGTTTACAGTAATAACGTAGCTTACAATAATAAACCCGGTGAACGAAGTTTATTTCGAGCCGCGAATCTGTTGTTTGATTCCCTTGCCGCGCGATTATGAGCACCGTAAGTTCAGGCTAATTAGCCGAAGGAACGCAGGCAACGTTAATTGCATCACGAGCCGTTCCGCAACAGACAATTTGCCGGTTTAGAAAGGGCCTTTAAGTAAGTGCTACCAATAGACGTTTAAGGTATACATTTGTTACGTGCTCAATATCAGTGGGATTGTGTACCTATGCATTAGTGTCTGGGTATCGCGTGTTACTTTCAGATACGAAATTGGGATAGATTTGGTATTGGCGTTATGGTACAGCTTTTCGTATTTGAGGTCCTGTTATACAAGTATTTTCTTGGTTTTCTTTTTTGATACTTTGCGATTTGAACGCTGTATTTATGTACCTATAAGTTCGAATACTGTGATTGGTATGGTTAGGTAATATTGAATATTAAAGTGGAATATTAAAAGGACGTAGTCTTGCGCCTTGGCATTTTTTGCAATATGAATTCCTAATTTCTTGGTCATTTATTACAGCTGCGAATCATTGTTTTATCTTTGAAGGTGAATCAACATCGATATAGGAAAATTAACCGCGCCACACGCCCTATACTAATGAAACTTTCCTGTTTATCTGATAATAATCAACAAATAGCACAAATTTACATAGTAAATATAAGTGCAACTGCTGTAATTACCACAGCATGACAAACAATGTCCCACGAGTATACGATGCAGGTGTTTATTTAATAAATAATAACTGTATTCGAATGAAAACTCAATATTTGTCTAATTCAGTGTCACGTTCTCTATAAGTGAATTTATGAACACCAAACAAATCTATCGATCAGAAATTGGTTTCACTGTCAGCGTACATTTACCTTTCTGTAGTTATATGAGTACCATGATATAATATACATATAACGTGGAATTCTTCGCGGATTTGAATATAAACCTCGAGATATATCATGCATGCAAAACTGAAGAACCAACAGAGTCGGAATAGGGTCTGAAGACGTTAAGCTACGTATTATTTCGCGACCTTATTGATTCTTATTATGCTGCTAAACGTGCTGCAATAATCTGTTTGGTCGCTGATCGTTCGTGCAAACAATTACTTTTATCGATGAATGCTGTGTAGAATTTTTATATCGTTGTGGCTGGATCCTGGGAAGAAAAATATTGTCTGAAAGGGTACTCACTCTGAGGGTCTCCAACTGGGAGCGCACGTACTCAGCTCGGCTGGCAATGTCAGGAATTGCCACAGGAAACGAACCCATGTACTGTAACGAGAAGAATAATGCTTTAGCATAATGTTTATATACATTCTTGAGAATGTGGAATCTGAAGATACGCAAACGTAAAAGTACTTACAATTATGCAAATGGTATACAACACATTAAGGACCGACATATAAATATACAAGGCAAGTTAATTTAGTATATTGCTTCCGTTTGCGATTACATCTCAGGGTTGTTGTGAAAATTGCCTTTTCGAACTTGAACTGGGTAAATGATATGGTACTAGTGTGAACAGTAACATAATAATTAACAGCGTAAATGGAATAGAACTTAATTTAACGTCTTGCATTCTTTTCGTTTCAATTAAATTGATTCTAGGTGGATAAAATTCTATTAACTGTCTGCTTCAATATTGTATAAATTAATTAACTGTCTAGTGATATACATAGAGGGTGGTGGACAGGTTACATACTTCGAGGAAGTACTGTAGTTACTAAGCTCAGAATAGAATACAAC
Source organism: Nomada fabriciana (assembly GCA_907165295.1). Classification (NCBI taxonomy): domain Eukaryota; kingdom Metazoa; phylum Arthropoda; class Insecta; order Hymenoptera; family Apidae; genus Nomada; species Nomada fabriciana. The sequence goes on from OU015689.1 coordinate 15,926,282, forward strand.
CTGAAATAAACCTTTTCTGAATATTGAATCGAAAATTGGGTAATGTAAATTTGATTTATGAACCATATTCGTTGATAGACACACAGGCGAACCGATTATGTTGCTATATAAAGCCATAAATCACTTCCACCTTCGAAAATATTGATTTTAACGGCCTATGTTTTCAAAGCAGTTTTGACTTCTACTTTAGTAAGTGCACTAACTAAAAAAACCGATAACTCCCCTTTTAAAACGTTGTATGTTAAAAAAAGATGTAATCCCTTCCTATAAAATATTTAGTCCACGAGTAACCATTGGTTATTGCCGTAGTTCAAAAGCTATTTTCGTGTGTCCTTTACATGCTTACTTTCTTTATATCTCCCAAAATTGCCACTGCTGTGGGATAAATCTATGTAGATGTTGAATAATATTTTAGCTGCACGGATGGACTAGTTACCAACTTAGAATTTTTAGTCTCCTGAATAATTTCACTACCCAAGTGTTTCGCCGCGCACCCGCGACGTACCGTGTGGACAGGGCCGAGCAGGTAAAACGAAGGTCGTAAATCTCCGTTCCGACTAGGGTCGCGTCGCGAGGTGTTTGGCAGTTCCTATTCTTCTTTCGAATAGGATAATTATTGATGTAAGTGGAGGATATCAATGAAGTAACGAATTCTTCAGGTAACAATGCGATATATTTATAAAACAAATACGTGAGTGTTCGACGTGGTGTTTGATGACGAAGTATCGGGTGGAATCGCGATGTTCGCACCTCTCGTGTATACGGATACTCCGGAGTCGTTTGGAGGTATTCTCCTTTACAATAAGAACTTTAACTTGTCGTGCGAGTTTGTAAGACTGCACTTGAAGACTAAACTCTTAAGACTGTGTTTGTAAGACTGTATTGTATGACTGTGTTTGTAAGACTCCAGTTGGAAGACTCTATTGGAAGACTGTGGAAGACTGTGTAAGACTCTAAGAAGACTTCGTAAGACTGTAGTTGGAAGAAGACTGTCTAAGACTCTAGTTGGAAGAAGACTGACTGTCGAAGACAGACTGTAGAAGACTGACTTCCTCCTCGAGTGCTTCTCAGCACGTCGACTTGGAAGCCTTTTTGAGGCACGCTGATTGGACATTTGCAAAAATGAATAGTTTCCAATCAGCGTGTTTTGGAGGTGTCACCACACCCTTCCTTTGCGCCCGTGGCGCGTTGCATGAAGGAGGGGGGGGGGGGGTATTCGAATGCTGTAGCGGAATTTCCCTCAGGGTCCTAGAGCTTGACCTGGCCGTATCATCTGGGGCCCAGCTGCGAGGCCCCTTTGGAAACTCACGTTTACGACGCATGCAATTAACTGCTGAGGTTGTGCATGCCTAATTTATGCTACCTTGGCAGATTAGAGAGTAAAACGGCTTCCTCAAAAACAGTTATATTACTTGCGCGTCATAAACGCCCTAGCCATGTGCACGTTGGAGGTCGTTCCTTGTGCAGATGCCTAGACGCCTTTTTAAGAGGGTGCCGTTGTAAGAAATGTGTTGGTTCCGCAGGTACGCTGCGGAACACCAAGCTTTATTTGGAATTTTAAAGTACACTTTGGGAAATTCATTAGAAATTAATTGGCACATCGAGCGAGACAGGCAAAAGCTATTCCACAACTGAAATACGAAACGCAAAAGATTCCTTTATTTTAGAAATCAATTCTAGCAATCTCAGGAATAACTAAACTGAATTATAAACCTTATTTTATATACGAATTATATTCTGCAGCTACACCTATTGACATTTAAGTGCGAGGAGAATCGAATGCTCTCCTTCAATTTATTCACGAACGATGGGTCACCTGCGTTCATTTGAGCATACACGCTCACCCTAATTAACGGTATGCCACGAACAAAGCTTACAATTCTATAGATTACTAGTTCTGTTGCTGCCTGCATTTATAAAACACGTTACAATTCTATAGCTCATTATCACTGCTAGTACCCTGCGCCCCTTCTCCCTACTTTTAATTGCACTGCTTTAATAAATATAAATAAGGTAATAATTATTATACAATTTAAGAAAACAATAATTCTTTCTCTTTTTCTCTTCACGGTTGTGTGTACCACGATTACTCTGTATAACTTTAGAATTGTTTCAACGTACAAGGTACGAGTAGCACATCTCTTTCGCACCGTGTAGAAACTTCGATCGCGTTTCTCGCATCAAATTAGCCGAGCACAGGTAAAGTTCATTTCTCTACGGCTGGGCTGTTGCAAGCGATTGCACTCTATCTCAAAGTGAAACGGGATCTGTACTAGAACTGTTACACGGCAAGGTTTGAAGGCTGAAGCGGGCTGCAAAATTATATGGCACTTGATTCTCTAGCTAGAGGTAGTCAATAGACGTCTAAATTGTTGGACGAGTTTCTCCGCGACGATATACATGGGTCAATTCTTCGTTTACGCAGTCACGAATTCACTGGATGCTGCATACGACGTTTCAGCAAAATAGTTGCCCTTACACGGTGATCTAATTACCGAGTTTCCAGAATGGCGTGTATGTATTTCAGTGGGTAGCACAACCTCAAACAATGCGAAGATACTTTCGACATGACTGTAGTACACGATGCGACGCAAGTACATAACTCTCGTTTCGTCTGTTCATGTATGTATGTATGTATGATGTGCAACAGCATGTGATACACTGTGTGGTGTATTAACGTACGTAAACAAATGATACACCCATTGTAGAGTTTATTTGCTATTTCTTTTTTATGCAGCATTTCAGCTTTTTGCAGTTTGATATTAGTTACATTGATTAATTTCTGATATTTTCGACAAATATGTGTACATAATAATTATATAGTGTTAGTTATATTATTGAATTTTATCAGTTTTACAACATATTCGTTTATTCTATGGGTAAAAAACCTTATCTAAAATTCTTTAATACCATTTAGTTTACAGATTGTTTATTTAACTGTTAGTTAATCATATGTTACGTTAGAATTATCTAAATATATAGTTTTAAGGATTATAAAAACACACATAGTAAAGCACTGTAAACATAGACTAGTCAATTAGTCTACTTAAAAATTAATTATACTTCGATACGTTTCTCCAACCGATTGAAAATTATGAAATTATAGAATTGATGTGGGAAAAATATGAAAGGTGATCATTCTAATCCGTACAAAATACTTCGCCTCTTTTCGTGTGCGAAGGAAAACTAAAATGTACGCAAATTCGGTAAATAATAAACTATTAAATGACATTAACACAAAGTATATTTGACTTTCTAAAATTTTCAAAAGACACATATAGATTTAGGATATACATTCATCCTTTTATGCGAAAGAAACACACCAAATAGGCCAGTGAATAATGTGTTAAAAGAATTTTGAAATTCAATATCATCTTTCAAAATCTTCAATCTTCAAGTCATTGAATGCAATTATTAGTCACAGTCAAGAAATTACCGTGCCAATTAAATAAGTAGTTTATGTATACATAAATATCTCATTGAATCCCGTAGAAGTTTCAAGGGGCGAATTAGATAACCATAGGGTCAACGAGATAACAATAAGGGTGGGAATAGCAGGAAAGCTCCGCAAAGTTTAACGGTTCCTCTGAAGGAATCCCTCTTTCATGGTGGAACGCGTCATGTGATGATCATATGGTCGATAAAAATAGCGACCCTTTCTATAACGGCAATAAATACAAGCACCCCTGCGGGTAAATTCCAGGGAAGTAATAAATAAGGATACTTAATACAATTACGTGCTTGCGGTCTGTTCTTGACAATAGGTGTGGTATTCTGGTAATAGCTATATTTCATACTAATATTATATGATACATTGTAGTAATCCACAATTTTGATTTTTATTGCCCTACTTTTGTTTTATTTCAATATCACCTTATAACAAGCTTACTTTTTGATAGACAAGTACTTACTCTTCTCCAATTTCTTTATAATTTTCTATATTAGACTTATATACCTATATAAGTCTAATAGTCTAAAGTCAACCGAAGATTGTATACCTATACAATCTTCGGTTGACTTTTACAAATATTGTTTATTATGTATCGCTTGAAAAATATTTCTGTGTTGGTATACCTTTTTGAAAAACCTTTAGGAGTAAAAGATTTTTGGTAATTGTATTAATAATAGTGGAACCAATATATCGCGAGCACGAAATCTCTCTTTCTCTCTCTCTTTCTATGGCATATTATATATAAAGTGACGCACAAATGTGAACTTATCAGCAAAATATATTTGTATTTACTATATCAATAAAAGTATACAATAAAATCTGCTATTCCCAGTAATACTGATCGATAATTCATTAGCAGCTATTCGCTATACTCTATTGCATGGAATATCGTTCGTCTAAATGAAAATTCATTTTCAAATATTTTCCACACCGAATCAATGACTTTGTCACGTACATACATATGTACATCTATCATACACAGTATGGAACCACAGACAGAACCTCACTTGAGCAACATTAAATATGTCGAAGAAGCTTTACATGTAAAACGCAGAAACAAGAACACGGTCTATGGATATAATTGTAACGCGTGCACCAGGTATAATTTGCGTTTCCGTCATGATCTCTATGTCTGGAAATCTTTTCTCCGGGCGGCATTCCCGATTCAGATACTCGCACCGCGAAATAATCCCCGTTTTAATCCCTCCGGATGATTCTCATTGTTGTTTCATCGAACTTCTCTCCGAGAGGATCTTCTCTCGGAATCACAGGGATTTTCCAGAGATATTATGCCTCTCTGTATGGTGGAAACGACCTCTGAAAAATCCCTGCAGTATCGGAAGTTTGGAACATAAAGAATAATAATAAACATGCTTGATGTTTCTATGAGCATACGGCACGAAGTTGCACATATACGTATAAGAGTATAGAAACCATAGATTTGTTATTTCAATGGTGCAATATACATTGATTCTGTCTCGAGTATAATCACAATAATCAGGTATGATGTACGTGCAGAATGTATCGAAAATATTACACATATAGAGAATGGTTTTATTCTCTTTTTTTATTTAGATCGTACTATTTATAACCAGGATTTAATTATTTCGTTGTAACATTAGTAGTACGGCATAACTGAGCTGCGTGTTAGCAGGTCTCGTATTAGAAATAGACCGCAGCGGTAGAATAATGTAATTAACAAATTGCAATGAAGGTAAATGTAGCTTGCGTCGGATCGTGTAATTGCGTGTCGTGTTATTAGTAGTATTCGGTGATTTCCTTAAATGAATTGGCTGCTCTAGAAATACATATTTGGTGCATAGCTATGATACTCGTTAGAGAAAAGTAGTTGTCGTAAATAATGCAACCGGTTCCAATAAATCTTGTAATAACCGTAGCCGTTTCAGGTGCATATGTGTGGCAAGGGCAATTTACTAGAGTGTTTATCGGATAGTTCTACAACAAACGTGTGAATGTTTGCTAAAATTACAGGTGTATTGGTTATGTTATATTCACGGTGAATTCTAACTTTGTATATGATCCTGTTCCTGTGGAACACGTTCTATAGGAAAGAAGATATCAATTGCATCGTTGTAGTAACTTTGAAATTTTAATTAATTCTTCACTGTGAATGGGCTCCACGATCTGGAATGAAGTGACGTTAAAAGTTAAAAAGTGTAAGGATTCTATAAAACTATTATAATGCAATATTTTATATTATTCATATAATTTATTTAATGGAGAATGAAATTCCATATCATTAATACACACTTTAATATTCCGAGGTAACTGGCCAACTAACTTTAATGATAATAATGCATATGATTTTTCACAAGAGACTCCATTGTTGATTAATTTTAAATCGTATAATTTTTGTTTGACAACTACGCACCTCTTATCATATTTTACATTTACCCAGTCACATTAAGTTTCCAATTTCTATTACACTTTACCATTTTAATATTTTAATGTGAAATCGTTTCCTACTATAAAAATGAATCTATCAAAAAAACAAATACACATAGAAGAAGAATGTGAGAGTTAATGGTAACAGCTTACATGATTCTAGTGTTATATAAAAAATATACATACATCATATTGTAAGCAATGACTTGTATCCGACAAAAATTATAGGAACCCTTTCGAAATTATATTCTGCTTTCTATTTTCGTGCTTGGTCGATCGTGGTAATAGAGTCCCAGCTTCGACCATTGTTCAATAGATCGCTGGGGATAGTTGTGCTCGAACTTTTTTCCCGTAACGATCTTTACCCAGTTTATTGAAGCTATCAGCAAAGAGTAGCTGTTACGATTATTGCAGCATCATAAACGGTTCATAAATTTCGCACAGACCAACTGCACTAGATGTTTAACTCGTAATAGTGGCATCGTTGTAGAATCGTTTCTTTTGCTAAACATTTTTATAATAGTCCTGGCACTGCAGTAAAGATTTTATAAAATGACAGGAAAACGATTAATTACTGTAGCACACCGAGATATGGAACGTTTAATAGTTCAGAAAGGAAGCGGAGCTAATTAAATTGTTCTTTACTTAATTCACTCGAAAATTTATGATACATATAGGACAGGAAATATGCTGTTACCTAATGTAAATTACATGTTCGAGAATGATTAATGTTTTTCAAGTTTGCAGCTACATATTTATTCGGGAGCATTTATTTTGAAATGCGAAGGGTCTTTTCTCTGTCTTGCAGCAATTATAACACTGATGTATACTTTACACGTTTTTGCTATTCTTATTTGTTTCTGGTTAATCCAATTTGTTTCTTTATTTATTGTACCTTTCAGTTCAAAAACGCAGGCTAGAAGGTATGGATAAGACAGCAATATGCTAGCTAGGTAATCGAAAAATAGGATTAAACCAAAATAACTAATTATAATATATTGAGTCCTTCCTCGCCTAACCCTTTAAAATTTTCATTTTAATGTTTTGAAATGCATTATGTTATACCTAAATGTTTTTGCAGCAAAAAGAAAACCGTTCTTATCTATCAATTTATAAATTTGTATAAAGCGCTTATAAAAATAACAACGTGTGCTAAGAAAACAGAATATTCTTTCATTTTGAAAGATACTTATGTTATATAGAATAAGTTGCATTAAAATAAATACGAATAAACCACGTAGGATTGTTTTAGTTATTAGGGAGTTATTAACATTAAATCTAATAATTATTCCATAAGTTTGTGAAGTTGCACTTCTCTGTACCATGTTATTCTATGTACATTATTCGTACACAGCATCAAAGATACATATTTACTAGTTGAGTAAAATCATGGCATATCTAATTAATTATCCAGAGAAGCATTTAATCGCGAAACAAAGTTTACATTCCATTTCACTTTTCTAAGAATCGCAATATGAATATAACTACATCCTAGGAAAGACTGAATGAAGAATTTTTTCTCCGTATCAAATGAAGATTGCTCGTAATGAATAAGGGGAACAGGTCTTGCTGTGTCAGCCGAAGCAGAGCTGATTATAGGATTACAATTATTAAGTGGTTAGGTCATTTCTTTGTTTAGCTATCTCTTTTTAAGATTGGTAACTCTTCCAAGAATGGTGGCAGCAGTAATCACTCGTTCCTTACGACGTAACATAAATAAGCCGAATGTAAACTGTACGTAGAATACGTAATAATAATAATAGTCATACAATTTTTGTTACTTCTTTAATTCAATATGAAAATTGGGGGAAATGGAGTATTATATTTATTTTTACTATAAAAATCTCATCAAATATTTGCAACTGTGGAAAGTACTTTTAACATTCAGTTTATTATTTTTAACGCCGCTACCTCTTTGCTAAGTCCTTGTGCCTTATATTTCTATTCTGTAGTATAGCCTATACTACTTCTATACTAAGGCTATTTAAAAATGCTGCATATATTGAATTCTCGTGTCAGTCAAAATAGTTGCATTAAGATGAATAATTAATTAGTCACCCTACCTTTTGTCCAACAAATCTATGCCCTAAATAGAATTTTAATTAATTAGCTAAATATAACATAATTTCAAGCAGCATGTGTACATGCATATTCGGCAACGTGTTTGCATAATTCGCACATAATATTGACATCAAATATATTAATTATGTCAGCCAATCAGAATTCAGCCTAAAATTCAGATTAAAAACAAGGCTTTTTGAATTTAAGAGGCTTTAGAAATTAATGCAAAAATTTATGAGCTACAATTGCGTGCATTTCATTACATCAGTATACCACATATGTAGTACTATCTGGTTCTCTACAGAACATTCCGAAGGATTTATCATTAATCAATGTACACTGCACACTAAGTACGATGTCCTTAAGGGCTCTTATAAATTATAGGCAATTTTCTCCCAGCCTCTGATCGTTTCTATATGTACAGCTGACAAATAGATGCACCGAATGAAAAAAATGAAGTACTGACAGAAATAGATGAACAACGAATAAGGCAAATAGACACCACATGTTTGTGATGTTAGATAGATAAGAGAATGACGACAAATGAAATAGGTAGTGTGCAATACCAGCTACGGCAAGATCGGAAAAAGGTACTGCCATGTGATTTATTGTATAATACATATTCCAGATATGTACGGCAAATTATGCGTCATACATGTTTTTCTATTTTTCAAAGCATGCGTTTCTATTGTTCTCCAATATTTTAATTTGAATGGGAAATTTGTTAAACAGCTATAAATCGAAAAAATGATTACTTTTACTGAAATACAAACATTACTTGTGCAAGTTATGTGAATTATGTAATCTGTATTAATTGTTCTTAAATTCTGACTAGATTTGGGAATTTCATTTTATTTTGTATGTGCATGCACTGCCATTGCAATTCTGAGTAAATCTATACTATTTCTAAATTAAATATTGCAATATTATAAAATAGCTGTACGAATGTATAGCTGTGCTTTTGAATAATATACACACAAGTACCCGTTGTAGTTATTTGACTCTCTTGCACTCATATTGCATTTACTATTCCATTTACTCTTTTCACAATTGAAGACGTGAGAGTTATCAAATGTAATCGCATACTACCGTCACCTACGTATATCTTTAAAGCATGCTTGCACCAAGCTTCACGTATGTACGTTATTATAATGAAAATTTAATGTTTTTATTTATACTTATGCAAGCTACGAAGAAACAAGGAAGGAAGCAGACAAAACGATTGATTCATACGTATTGCAAAGTAATACTCAAGCTAGCTTGACAGTATGGAAACTAAATCACCCCAGAAACAGATATCTCAAAACCCTACACGTTTACCCAATAATTCAAAGGCACAATAAATTTTATTGACACTCGTTCTACGTACGCATTAATCCAAGACCACGATCAGAGCGTGATTTCTTATTACATAGTCATTAATTCGTTACGTTCAAACGTATCCCAACATTCACTCACTTCTAATTTTCCCAGCTGCAACTGAATGCTTCAAGGTAACAAACACGCAACGGCCTACCTGTACACTGCTGAATATTTTCAGAGTGGACTCCGGCATCTTGACATCTACGTCCCCAGTTTCCTCTTCCTCCTTTCCACCCATGGATATTTGAATTATCCCGATCCGTTCGATCTTTCAATTTCACATTTTGTTAACTGCTCGACGTCTCGTTCGCCAACGAACTGCCTTCTGTCCAAGACACGACACGCGGAAGTAACCATGTCCTCCCCGGTCTGTCATCGCTGCCATCCAGCACATACACTTATCTCGTGAATTCTTTCTGAACGTATCGATTCATAATTATCCAATTCACTATACGACTCCAACAAAAATACTTAACCCCTTCTCAATCGCACAATAGTTAACGTCACACCCTTTCACTGATTCTTCGCACAATCGCGTCACGTACTTCCACTAGCCCGTACAAATTTCTACGTCTCGAATATTTCGCCTCAGAACTATAATCTTGCACAATACACCGGCAGAAAATTTCTTATTCGACAAGAAATACTCTACAGATTTCTAAAAAAAAAAAAACATACACACACTGCAGCGTAAACCTCGCCACCGGCTGAGCACAAATCGACCGCAGGGAATAATCCTTTTACCAAGAGGTCGAGCGTCGTTCCTTTTCCTCTGCTGCCTCTAGAGATAAAATCACGAAAGGTACATCGCTCCGCCGACATACGGGTCACTTTCACCGGTCACTTTTGCACAACGAATCGTTCAATTTCACGAAATAATAAGGGAGTCCCGCGTTGTTAAGCGCGCCACGGTGCCATGCATCGTGATCACTAATCACTGTCACTTTCGTCTAAGCCCGCTCGGCGAACGTTCTGCTCGACGCCACTTCTGCACCGCGCAGACCTACGCGATCACTTTCGTGTCATTAATCCCGCTGACCACGAAAACTAGTTTCGTGGAACGCGTTGAAGCGTTTCGCAAGTAGACCTGTACATAGTCAAGTAGCTCTCGACGTGTAGCTCGAAGCAAACTACTCGTGATATTTAGAAGAAGCCAACAAAAAAAAGGAACAAATAGAACCTCGATCGCAACCTACTTCAACTTCCAATCAATTAATTACGACCAACTCTACGCAGGTAAACCATAATCGGCTGTGCTACTAATAAATCGTTCTCGTTTTCCTTTTCCCGCGGACACAATTTCTGCTTCATTCAACAACAGCAATCGGAATATCGATCTAAAAAGTGTACGGGAACATAAATAACTTTCTCCTCGATTCCTTACCGAATGAAATAGTTCTAATTAAACAGTTCTCGACATATGGGTTCAAAATAAAAGGAAGGACTAATTAATGCAAAATTTGCATATCACCGGAGGCCTGGTACTCTTTTAACCATTACCAGATAGTATTGCCATCGATTCTCGTTCAGAGCCGCATTCCAGCGTTCCAATCGAAACCAATTTGTAATTTCAAAAGCCAACCGATGGCTCGCGAACTTCCGTGTTATAACAGGGATCGTTAGAGGTGAGCTCGGGCACGGGAGAAAAGAACGAACCGGTACACTTGCATCTGCGTCGAGGGGGCAACTGTGCAATGAATCACGTTCGAAAATGGCCCGACACGCTCCAGATTACTCGCGGTAGGTGTTGTAATCAAGCAGGGGCCAACGATCGTTTCCTTCGGGCGGCCCGGTGCGTTCGTTACGTTATCACAGGTGAGATTGCATCCCTGGAACACGTTGTTACAGGCGTACTTCCGCGCGCTTACCGAACTCGGTCACGTTGCAACCGTTGACATTTTCGTGTTCCGCGTCCCGGGAGTCGTGATGAAGAATCTCGACGCAGAAATGGCCGGAACGTTGTGCGAAACGTGAACAGCATTTCAGCCCCGTTGTTCATGAATACCACGATGAGGGTTCTAGCGGGGGCATCGATGAGGTCGCGACTCCTTCTAAACCCACGGCCATAAGTTAGGAAGATCTCTGTATCGTATTTGCTCGAAATCCTTTCGCCGAATATTGCCCCTGGCGATACGGGAAGCTCGTGGCCTGTTCGACGACCGCCGTTTCGACGTGCAGCAAAGTTATATCGCCGCGTCGGGGGCAGAGTTGTTAACACGAAGTTGTACTTGCGCGGCGATTTATAACTCGCCCTTATCGAGAGCTGTTAATAAGCGGGCAGCTTATTAGCGAGATGCTCGTTGTCGTGTAATATAGCGACACGGGTAACGCGTTTCGTAAGCGGGCGAACCGATTTTTAACGGGCTAAGGAGAGTGTCGTATCGCGCGCAAAATATTCCGGGGGATCGGTTTTAATTAATCGACAATCGTTTAATCACGGCCAGTTGCCGGGTTTAATTAATTATCGCCCGTCTAATCATGCGTGTGCGTTATGGACGCGTTTCATCGGATTATGGCGCGGACTTTAATTAGGTCGAGGCATTCGAATCGATCCCCGGCGGCATTGATGATAGCCGCGCGATCCTATTTTCAATTTCTCACGAAACGCGGTTTCAATTATTTCATCGGAATTGGACATGATTCAACAGCGTTGCGTGTATGGAAATCTCACATAGATAAATCACTGATTGAAATGATCTTGCTCGGAGACGGTTGCAGGTTTGAGATTTTAATCGATCGTTGCTTCCCCATCTTCGCAGCGATATTAATTAGAAATTGTTAATACAGCCGTACACCGAAAAACTAGATGTTTAAGAAGCTCTGTCGTTAATTAATTCTAATGGTGTATTTTATCGTGTTGCCCTTCGAGCTGACGGAAAATTGATTGCTTTCCAACATTAACGTTCGCTTAAACGTGTAAGTACTATCTGTTATGCAAGACTTATCGATCTTTTGAATCGTTTGCCATTCCTTAAATAAATCTATATCCCTCTCATTGATAAAAATAACGTCTTCTGGATATTAATCATTATTTTATTATGATAATTCGTTCAGAATTGTATAAAACAATTAATTTAAGAGGCTATTGAATCTCACTTTTCTGTTTTTCTTAGGTAACAGTGACTGCATATTGATTTTATGATGTTTCATTATGCAATAGCTTGACTCTGTCCGTTTCACTTTCGAAGCTGTGAAAGCAAACTTGCAAGGAAGAAGGTGCGTCATATGTCAACGATCCACTCCGATCTGTGGGGCTAACATTTTGCCAACAAATTGTAAGGCAGTTAATGTGACGTTTCAGAAGCTAAATTGCAAAGCAGCCAACGTAATTATATTCCCTTCGCTACACTTAATTTTGCACTGTGCTTGCAATTTAAGCAATACCTCGTATTTAAAATTTTGGAGTTATACCAAAAGTGGTTTACCGAATTTCACCATTAATGAACCAAACGATCTGAATGCCTCTTCGCGTACTTCGCGTACTTACAAGCGCGAAAAAATTGAAATAAACTTAACACTGCAGTGTAGTCTTCAATTTTCCCAAACCCTTTCAATATTTCGATATCTCGTCTAGCAAAAACATTTTCCTTACATCCGCGAGATAGGTGTACGCTTTCTTCCAGTGAAAACCGTGCAATTACACGTGCCGCGATTAATTAAGGAGGAATAATTACTTCTTCAAGCGTCCGCTAATAAGGCTTAATTATCCACTTATCAAGAAATCCCGACAGGTGTGCACGGACACCGACAAAACAATTCCCTTCGTCGGCCTTACGGTGCACAGTGCATAATAATACATTTCATCACTTAACCGAATAAAGGAATCCCCCGTCGATCAAGTTACACGCGCTTAATTTCAACGCCATTAATCAAGATCATCCAATCCTTTCATTAACGCCTGTGTGAACGTCATTTAATTGTCTACTCATCCAGAAATACCGGGCACGCATGCATTGTCGTGGAAAGCAACCCTGTCCGTCAATCTTACGATGCCATTTGCATAATGATGCCTTTCATCGACATCGTTCAATGAGGAAAAAAAAGAAAAAAGTGCCTGCGGCCTTTCATTAAATCTGCTTAACGACGTACCAACAACCGTGCGTTTGTTTAATTCGACTGTGCATATTTCACTTGAACAAGAAACCGCTCACTATTGCACACCGCACACCGACATTGACACTCACGTGCGAATTAAACTCGTTGCGACTCTCGACGATATACGATTCGAACAATTTCCCCACTCTCTTCAAATTATCCCTGTATCTATTATTTCCCAAGCAATCACAATCCACTATCGAAACCAACAAATTTCTCCATTCGCCCGTGAAACAGAATATACATTTGTGCCTCGCGGAGAAATTCTTCGGACAACTCGTTCCTGCGGGTGCATATGTACAGACGATTGTCGACGATTCTTATTCTCGACCCGGCGACACCGCGAGCCGGCAAAGTGCAACGATTATCCAGAGAGCGAAAATAATCTGCCCTCCACGTGAAAGCGTAGGTCGAACTCGCGCCAGTTTCGAGTTCCCGGCGACGAATGTCGACGAACGACCTTCGAACGTTCACCCATCGAGAAATCCGGTGCAGCACGCGTGCATCGCGAAGAAAAAGAAAACGTGCGTCACGAGTCACCGGTGCATCAGCATCGCGGGTTGCGTATCGCGTTATCGGCTCGGGAGCACGCGTGCACGCAGCCCTCGCGTGCGGTAAGCGCCGCAACGTGCGTAATAAGACACTGCCGGCCAGATCGGGCCTGTGCTCTTGCACAGGGCCGCCACTGCGGAGTACTATGGGGACAGTCGACGGGTCCACACCGTCTTGCCTCGAGACTCCGCTCGGCGTCCCGTGTGTCAGCCGTTCGCACACACGCCACACACACACGCAGCAAGGTCGTCCCCGTCCAGGCCCCGCGACTCCCACCACTGTTGCTTCAATCATCCTACTTTCCTGGCCTGTGGGCCCTTTTACTCCCACCGCGGGGACACCCAGCCGGGCTCGAGTGGTGCGGTGGAATAGGAAAACTTCTGAATGGACGCTGAAGGATCTGATTTCCTTCGCCATTTCCCTTCGTTCCAGTTTCCCCCGTCCTTTTTAGGCATTTTTGGGACGATTTTGTTGGATTCGGTTTTTGCGAGAGGATTGCTTTTGTCTTTGGGGGTGAATGTACAGTAGGACCCCGACTGTCCGAGGTAATGTGGACGGACCCTACCTCGGATAACTGAAAACTCGGATAATTGCGGATAAACCGCGCAATAAAATCGTGAAAAACATTTTGGTAATATGATATTGCACGCACATGTATTTAATTATTTTGTAAAGTGCTACTTTATAAAACTTTTGGAAAAGAAGAAATTACAATTTATTGTTTCGTAGCGATGGGAAGTAATGTATATTAATTGTAATAATTGTATTTGGTGTGATGTTATGTTAGGACAGAGTAATAAGTACATTTGTTATTGTTATTCACGGTATCGTGTATTGTATAGGAAGCGAATAAAAATAGCTGAACTATGTATGTAGAATCATTTGTTATATTTATGTAAATTTGTTAGGGAAAATATACATAATAATAATGTAAAATTCCTATACTTGAATAGCGAGTTATAAATGTTATTTGCAGTATAAATTTACATTCAAGTATACGAGCAAGTTTCTTAGCTGAACCCCGCAATACATTTTTCAGGATCAAATGAGCAGTATTTTCAAATTTGCAAAATTGTGACCAATAGAATTATTCAAACCATAGTACTTATAATATTAAACCTATCTTTATCAGTCAAAATATTGGAATTGATGTTATTTATTTAGCATAAAATAACCGTGCCTGAGTTACACATACATACATTTATATAAATTAAATGAGATGTCACTTAAGAGTGGAGAAATTAAATTTTACTTCACGCTTTTGAATGTGTTTAAAATTTTGTTTAACTTCTGTATTCAGTTTGGCCAAACTTACTACCCCCTTCAATGATATTGAACGTCGTCGATTTACAGCTTTGTCAAACCCCTTTAATAGTACATTTTCATGACACCCAGTACATAGGGACTTGATCGATCTCTAATGTGTGTGCGCATAAGTCATAAGAAACGGTATAAGAAACCGCAAAGTGCGGTAAGATGGATGTACTCGTATTAACTATACGGCAACAAAGTGTAACAATGAATAAAAAGAAACAGCGATATTTCATCCGCTGTCTCATAAATCGAGTAATCTTCATTTTCAGAGTCTTAATTGCATTTAGTCACTTTGAAGATATTATTGCTTTCAGTGCAGGTGTTTCGCCATGCATATCATCAGGTTCCTTTTATTTTAAACACATTTTTCAACTGAACACATTTGCATGTTGCCCCTTTTTTTATCCAACGTGTTGTCGTTTAATCTACTATGTCATTTAAACAACAATTTATGGGATTACATATGTACTTTGTTCAATCTTATATTTCTTCTACACGATAATACATACTATGTAGGTACTTCCAAGAATGATATGCCCTCAGAACCACTTTCTGCCATGTCGTCCAAATTTGCTTTTAAATTATACGAATGATATTTCGCGAAATAAATCGTCAAGTATCGTTTAAATGTAATCCTTGAAAAATTATAACTATGCTATTCAAAAATTTGGTTGAACATAGGAAGTTAAATTATTAATATGCTTGGTTTAATAACACCAACAGAGCTATTAAGGCAAAATCAGAATTAACCTGTGTAGATATAAAAATGTGTACGTTCCTGTACAGTAATTACTTCGTTTACAGGGCCAGCTTCGAATTTCGGTGTAAATTAAAATAAAAGAAACGATAGAATGGAAAGTAAAAATTGCCCTCGACCGAACAATAGAAGGAAGCAACAAGGAAAAAGGAACATTTGCGTAACTGAAATAGTTGAATGGTTCGAGACCGGCCTTTATTCTCAACGATGCTCATCGAGGAGTGTTAAATTACGCGGACATTGTACAAGAACAATGTGCTTTCCGTATGTCGGGAGTTGCTAGAATAATGGGGAATACTTCTCGACGGGGCATAAACGCAACAATGGTCACAGCGTGCACAAAAATTTGATCGTATTGCTTTACCAGATATTCAACAAAATGTAAGATAATATGAAACTAATGTTCCTGTATTTGTCCCATCAGCAGAATTATAAGAGGAATTATTATATCTTTTTCAATAACTAATTATACGCTTCCAAATATTTTAGAAACAATTGGAAGAGATGCACATATGTATATTGTTGCTCAGGTAATATATTTTCTTTAGATAAATACTTTTCTGTGTAACTTTTTGATGGAAACATCGATTGAAGTATAAAATCAAGATTGTTAAATAATTTTCGACAACAGTTTGTTTGTTGCTTTTAATCAATATTACTTAATCGTTATATCAGTTTTTAAATGCATTATAAAATAATAGATAACTGGGATGGATGTTAAATTAAATGCTTACCAATTCTTAAGAGACTTATTGGTAATAACAATAGTATTATATTATCTTGTTTGTATATAAATAAATCAATATCACGAATTACTTAAACAATGTATGTGTCTACTAGAAAAAAAAGCATAGCCGTTGGAGTTCCCAATTTTAATTAAAACTTCTTAATTACTTTACAAAATGCAAAGAATATGGCAGTGCAATTAAGTTGTAATTAAGTGAACACTGTTCATACGAAAAATGTCTGTTAACTCTTAATGAAACCCGCTTTGCAAATTACATACGTAGAATATAATGGACATATTATTATTCCGGAAGAATTACCGTGGCTTCTCACAGAGCAGATACAACTTTCTCTTATTAAATTATACGTTATATTAGTTGATCTGTAAAAAATATAATTTCTACTACAGTCATCGCAAGCGAAATGGACAATTCAATGTAGTTGAATACCAGATAATTGAATATCAGTAGTTTTCATAAAAATACTTCAGCTATAAATGTATGCAATACTTTTTTTTAATTTCAGCAAAATTTAGCCGTTAATTCATCAATAAAATGCAGATATTTGAGCAATTATAATATGTTGAACTACGCACAATACATTCATAATATACGCAAGGTATAATATGTAAAAATATAAAATTCGCGACGTTAGTTTCTTATTACTTTATTCATTGCGTACCAAGTTATAACATATCTCAATCGAATTCTTTTAATTCTGTAGCTCATAAATTAGAACAGTTTATTAAGAAAAGAAACAAAAGGTTATATTGTTTGTAAACAACAAGCGTGAAATATGCACGATGCAAAATTTATATTCATGATATAAAACAAGAAAGTATATTTGCCCAATGGTTTGATTATAAAATTAATTTATATCACGATTCTGTTTCCTTATCCATTTTTGTACACTAGTTTACAGAATTATTTATATAAACATCCGTCGTCTATTCAACAATTAAGCAGCAACGTAGCAGTATGTGAAATACATTCACAAGTTATAATTATATCAGATAAAATTATCGCCCTGTAATGCACCATTTCACCTAATTTTAATATGCACATCTAATCTGCATAATGATCATCACTTTTCTCAATAACATTAAATCTACTCTGACAGACACCCGAAAGTTTCTCGTCAATAATAGCCGTCGAAATAATTATGCAAGCCGCAACAGAATAAATCGTGCAACACCTTTCCCCACGACAGTTTGCACCCCTTTACTCTTCAATAGTCTACGAAGCGCGCCTCGACACCGTTCATTAGTCAGCTTTACTCTAACGATCGATGTCCATTAGGTGCTGAAAAATTAGGTGGTCCGTACACCTCCGGGCCGAATCTTCGAAAACGTAATTTGCATATATGCAAATACAGGTGTCAGAATGGTTAAATGGCGGAGCGAATCGCGACTCGTATAAGCAGAACGAAATATAAAGGGCATGTAGAAATATGTAATAAATAATAAATAGTTTATCTAAGACATCTCGAATTGCCATGGTGATGCGGAAAGAGATTGATCGGCCTTCAGTTTTGAATGATCAACTGTGCCTGAAGAATGCAGTTTTAAAATGTGAATGGGAATGTCGGTGATATGAATTATTTTTAACTGTGCTCTATCTACGATTCCGCCGCAGATTAAAGATCGACCGTGAACGATAGAAAATTGATGAAAGTCTCGAGAACAGCCCGGGGATGCTCGTATTCATATTTATTGCGCCGACGAGAGTACCTTCGTTATAAGAATTTATTGGCGGAGAATGAAGTTGTGAAGTCGAAGATATGGCTTGTCCCGATTGTATGAGATTCTCTGTTTCACCTGGCTAACATAATCTTCATTATAATTGGCAGGATATTTTCCTTTATTTCGTGGCCCTTTGAAAGCGCAATGAATCATTATTTGTAAGCTCCAAGCGTATTACTATAATAATAATATTAATGATTATATTTAGCATTGCAAGAATTTAATATGTATAATATATAAATACATTGTTGAGTGACAAACATTCTTCCCCTCTGTGTTAATTTAATTCAATTTAAGTAAAAATGACTAGCAGGTGGTCGAGCTACAGTAGTTTCCGAGAGACCAACTTGTAACACTTAACATTGTTGCAAGCCAAATACTCACAAACGTTAAACATTGAAGGCTTCAAAGAATAAAAGTGTTACATTAGAAATATTTAATTCGGATTAAACTGAGTTTAAAAATGATTCGTACTTCACTTCTTATTCGATAATAATGTTTTTTTTTAATGTCTAATACACCATCATGTATTCAGACTCTAGGCGCGTAATCAGCGCAATAACTTCCATAAATACAAAAAAGAAACATGAAATCATACAAACCATAACAAAATAATGTATTTTTTGTTTTTTCATGGTCAAATTAGACACTCTTAATTTATTAAGAAAAGAAGAATCTTGTCAAAAGTGTTACGTGCTTCTTTTATGCTCTGAAGCCTCCAACGGGAACTGAGCCCGTACCTATAGGATATATTATTAGACAAATGGAATGTTTTTATATAGTCTACCAGTATTTTAAAATTAGTATTGCAGGGACTAATAGTAATTTACTTTATTTTTATATTATTTCAAATCGAAAAAACTTTCCAATTGTAAACTTAAGGTTACCAATTTCTTGAAATATCTCTTGATTCCAAACCGTTGCCTAATAATACATTTAAATTTAATTACAAAATCGTGGTTGTTTGTACTAATTAGAATCGAATTTAAGGACCGCAATAGAAGAGATCATAAAATTAACACTAAGTAACCCCTTTATCCCCCATAATGTATAAATCTATTAATTTCACTTTACAAGTTATAAGTATTTGTATACACAACTGTTCATCACGTACATATTGCATTTTCAAGTCACAGTCCTATCTATCCAGAAATTTTTATCTCGAAATATGTAGATACAAGAAACTAAGTCTACGATCATTTCAATATCAAAGCAAGCTCTACACGAAATGCATGTACTCGTGTTCGATATCTACCTTCTGAAAAAGCTTCGTCTCTCCACCAGAAGAATTCATTCGTCCCTTTGCAACTTATGATAACCCTAAAAAGTTCCGCCAAAAAGTGCGCAACAATGCTATCGTTAACATGAAGATACCCTTGCATAAATAGTTTCTCTGCAACCGTGCAAGTATAGACATGTCTACATAGAAAGTAATGAGAAACCCGTATTGATAGAAATTTACATTCCCAGTACGCCAGAAGAATTCCGTGGGGAAGCATTGCGGCGAAAGGAAAATTGAAAACGAGTTTAGAAGAATAGATAGTACGTTTCCTTGAAACTTACGGACGATCAAATCGCGCGATACCTGTAGCATGCACGTCGAACATCTATTCTCATTTAGCACTTACGTACGGCGAAATCAATTACATTCCCCGCTGCGGCGATGCTGCAAGATTTACAATGCACGCGTTCGACGAAGCCGGGCAGCAAAGGAGAAGGGAAGTTGCAGCGTAAGAATTTTTATGCGCCGCAAAGAGACAGAATCGGCTGGTCGCCGGCCGTGTCTCGCCACACGCACACCACTCCAATGAAATATGCTCGATTTTGTGAAAATTTTCCTGCGAATTCGTGACCGGTGACTTGCCAGCCTCGGATCTGCATTCGGGCAATCACGAAGGAAATTTACTGCCGGAGCGTAAATTAAACCTGGCAAATAAATTATCGGGGCGAAATGTAACGCGACGCTGGGTATAATATCGCCGAAAATGTAGATACCGAAGGGTGTACGATTTTTTCGTTTTAGTTACGTTTAAATCGACAGAATTTTGCTTTATTCGCGAGCAACGCGAACGATAAGAAACTGGAAATTGCGCGACTTGTTTCGTCCTGTGTCCTGCTGGAAAGTGAAACCTGATTTCGCGTATCTTCAGTTGTCAGATATTCGTAAGATTTGTGGCGAAGGGTGTTGCAACCCATTTCTACAGGTGTTAATATTCTTCTTAAATCTGCAATTTTATTTGAAGTGTGCTTGTCTGATCGAAATTTACGGTACAGTAGGACCTTGGTTAGCAGACTTGATCGGTTTCAATTTGAATTGAAAGGCGCGATTAAAAATTGTCAACCTCACTTTGTTGCAAAATTTAGGATCAGAAGATAGGGTTATAAGTTGCGTGTTATTGGCAAGTTCAAGATCAAGATTTCGAATCCAAATCGCCAATAATAACAATCTGGATATTCGAGGTTGTACTGTATTAATTATATTCAAAAGTTATGATATCAAAGTATGTACTTACTGAAAAGGCCAGTAAATATTAATATTTCGACAGAATGTGGACAACGACTCTTTGTATCAAATATTAATTACTTTACATTGCTACGCATACCGGATATCAGTAACGTTGAGCAGCTTGCAACATTTCTTGCTCCTTTCACTAAATGGTCAGAATATTGAAATAGTTTGCTGCTTGCCAAATATTTCCAAAGGAAACATAAAACGTTTGTTTTATTTTGAAGTATGGAAACTATCTATGTACTCTTTTTGATTCAAAATTGTGTATAGAAGAGATTCGCTTATTTTGCTGCACGTTTTTCTTATTATTTTATATACCTATACACTTACTTATCTTAGTACATCAGATATATAAGCTTCTCAAGTGCTTAAGTTTTATATATATATTTATCTAGATTTCTTAGCCCAGGACAGGGTAATTACACTAAACCAGTTTTCTATGTAAGTATATTGTTGATCGTAGTAAGTAAATACTCTTATCCCCCGAGACTCTGAAGAAGCTACATTTTCCTGAACTTTTTTAACTACCTTTAAATACTAAATGAATGCCTTACGCAAGTTTTATTAATAAATATCAACCGCACTTTTTTCCTGCTGCATTTTCTACGTTGTACGGTTCACATTGAATATAATTGGTCGTACTTATCGCACTGACAGCTGTGGCGTAAATAATTTCATAAATTATAAACCGTGCGTGCCTTTCTTGGCTAGCTATTATTATTTATTTCTAAAAACCATGCAATGCATGTTCCGATGCATGCCAGGAATAATAAGTATTAAACAAATAATCCAATCGACCTACGTGTTCCAATAATAGAATGGCCAAAGTTCAAAGTAAGCTTTATAATTGTAAAGGGTGAAGACGGTCAATTATAAACCTAACAAATACTTTAGAATTGCAATGAAAAATACTTCAAGACATGAAGTTACGATGTAGGGAACATGTGCTTTGCTCGCGTGTACAGTGCGACGACATTAGTGTGGGCGAATAAGAGCTTTCTTGAAGAGCATAAGGAAGTTGAAGTCAACGATTTTGAAACGCGACGAAATCGTGTTACCTGGATTTCATTTTTTTCCTTCCTTTCCATTGAGTGAAAGGCTTGGTCCACTCGGCGAACTGTTAAAAAAGTGAAATATAACAGCAAGTGAAAAGGAACGAAACGTTTCTATTATACATGTTTATATTTTATAAATATGTATAACCAATGTTGTGCGTCACAGCGTCGAAGTTTATGGAAATTTTCGGTGGACTGTATTGGTTGAGGTAGAGTGTATTTCGGAAGAATACAGATGGATATACAAATGTGTGCGAATATATTGTAAGTATTGGCACGAGTACAGATGCGACTATGCACGATGTATTTCAATCTGGACAGTAATAAATCGTTCATTCCAAAAAATACAAAATTAGCTGCAGAGTTTATGTTAATGTGTCCATCAAGAAAATGTGGCATCCACAGAACTTATAGATTAAAACTTATGCTGAAAATAAATAAACACTTTAACTTGTAATATCAATAATTCTTAGATACAGAAATACAGTTGCGTCTAAAATACGTCCAAAATGTATTTCTAACAAAGATCACAAATTCCTTCAACTGATTTACAATTTAAAAAAATACTTCTAGCGTGACGTAACCACCATTTCGTTCTCGATGAACGATTAATTTGTCATCGTTTCGCGTGACTCGTCAATGTAGCTTCGTTTAAAATTGATCAGTCCATTGGAGCATCTGGCATTGCCTTCGTAAATCATTTTGGCTAACAATCGAAATGTGTCGAAACTTATATGCTCGATGGAAATCATATATCGAAAGCCGTTCCATTTACTGATTATAGTTAACGGTTAACTTCGACTGCTTTAGCCACCGATGATCATGCCTAAGTGTAACGACTGTATGCACGCAAACGGCTAGCATGCAGCAAGCAATTAAATATACGCATCTGTTTCCATTAAACAGAACCGCAGTTCTCGGTGTCCTTTTCGGACACGAAAACGAACGGCACAGCACGTCGCGTCGATGAGTAAAGTAACGAAACATATTTGTAACCTCTGCATCGACAAGTTAAGATCTTTGGCGACTATGTAATTCTGTTTGTAAAGAATTTCAAGCCCAATATGCGACGAACGTGAAAAATATATAATGTACATAATGTGCTCAGTGTCCCACGAACTCTGCCGACCTGAAATATCTTCGTTACTTTAAACAACACGCGAGAATGTTTCTAACAAACGTTATAGAATTTCGAGCAATTAATAACATAGTAATCGTCATTTTTTTACAAGTAGACGCGTAAAGGAGAGACGAAATTCACTTTCGTTTTATTTAATTATTTTTATTACTTATTTTTTATACACAATTTCGATAGAATGGTAAATTCTGAATTTAAAAGTACTAAGGTACATTTGTCCTATTGTCCTAGAACGGACTGTTTCTGAGATAATTTGACTTTATTCATCCTATTACTTTCACGTATGAAAGTGTGGAGGATGACACTGTGATTAGTTTTGAATATGCTTTATAAGGCGAGTAGTAGTCAAATGTAAAAGTAGTCAAAGTCAAATATCTCAGAAACGGACAGTTTTCGGACAAATATAGTTTAGAATTTATCATTCTATTGAAATCGTGTATAAAGGATAATTCATTCCATGTGAAATAATGAAAGTGTCCTTCATATCTTCTTTACGCGTCGACTTGTAAAAAAAGACGAAATTACTATACCATTAATTCCTTTAAACCTTTTCGCGCATTGCTTAAAATAACGAAGATATTTTAGGTGGACAGAGTTCGTGGAACACGCTGTATATGCATGCATATTTTTTAAGCATACAAATGTTAAAAATTAGTGAAAAGTAAACATGTTCAAGAGTTTATCTATGAAACTCAAAATTTGCACAGATTCAGAATTGAATGAAACTGTTATTAAGAAGTGAATTATTTTTGTATCGGATAAAAGGTCTGATACAATTTTTTAAATGCAATTGTAACCTGATGATAATTAGCAATTATTCAACCATTAATGTCGATTAAAGGCCTCCCTATTCTGCCTCCAAATATTTAGATTACAATTGATGTTATTAATCGAACAGTAAATTAATATTTCTTTGTATAGAATAACTTAAATTCTAAACACAACTCATTTTCCGTAAGTCCCATAAGTAACTAACACCCGTCTATGTACGCCGCATTACACACAAAATTGAAAGCTTCCTTACGTATCATTAAGGATTTTTGGAGAATTCTCTAAATACCGATACACGTCGCATTCTCATCTTCAATAACATATTACTTCAAACGATCATTTCGAAACCGAGATACATATCTAGTTGCTTAATTAATATTTTATTCAAACGAATCACTATTCGCCCCTATAGAATTATTCTGATCATTCCCACCGTCTGATATTAGCAAAACGAAGACTGTACAAAAAAATATCGCTTGATCAAAATATCTTCTGCACGTTCAACGTTGAAACCTCGTTCCGTATTGCAGATTATCCGATAAGGCGAACCGAAAAAGACCAAGTGGAGAATAAAAAAATAAATGTTCGCGTACAAGGCACGAACTTGGCAATTACGTAAATCCATCCTCAGATTTATTTCCTTTTCGTTTTCGAACAGCGGAAAACCGAGAAGGCTTTGAAAGAATGAGGACCTCCACCGCACCAACCCATTGAATTTCCAGCATGCACACACACTCACGCACACATACACACATGTACACGTTACCTTCGTATAAATGCGTAAACTTAAGCGTAAATGCACGGGCATGTGCACGTATTCGATCGTTTCGCTCGGACCATTCGGAAGAAGAAGAAAGGGCGGGGGATAGAAGCAAAGAGGAGGAAGGGAATCGTACATGAAAATTACATACTCGCTGGGACCTGCACTTAAAAGGCCTCGAACGTATAACCGTAGGCAACTAAAAGCTTCGCATACGTCAATGCCAGATTCGTGATATTTCGTAACCCATGCGATCAAGTAGAAGTGGATCGTACCCTTTAATTGCAAACGGCAAAGGAAAATTATTTCCCTAGGATATTGCCATTGGTGCGGCGGTTGGAAAGGTTGCTTCGACGTTAAATCTTACTTAGCTACACTTGAATTGATAGAAGAGAAAGTTTACAACATTATTGAAGTGTCTGAAAATTGTATATTTCATTGGGAAAACTGCTGGGGAATATTCTCAGACTTTAAAGCGAATTCTTTCTTACAGTTAGAACTATTTGTATATTAATTACGTTTGAGAAGTTTGAATTAGAATATAATATACAAATATTAAAGTATTTAAAAACCAAATTGTGAAACATTTAAAAATATTTAAAATACCGAAACTTGAACAATTTATACTGAGCAAACAGTGCATTTGAGACATATGGTTCCCTTTAGACTATTTCTTATACTCGTTGAAAAGAATGCCTACATAGAAATGAATAAAATTTTAACGTTCATTTTTATTGTTATACACAATCTTGCGGGCACTTTCTATAACAGGTATATAATGAAGCTGTGATAATCGGGACATTTAATTGTCGAACACCCTGTATACTACATATACATATATACAGACTCCTAAATTAGCTGTAAACCAACACAATACTTGCAGCTTTGCATAGTTAAACTAATACCCCTTCATCGAATGTAAAGTGCTTATAAATGAAACAATAAAGGACGTACTAATATTGGCAGAGAACAGTGTTTCCCAACCATTTTTTGAATCATGCTCCACAAGAGCGTTTAAAACATTTAGATAACGTGTTATAGTCAATCAAGTTCTGATAAAGTATTATATAAATAGACATTTCAAACGAATAAAAAACAGGGGCATATGTAAAACTATTTTCTACTTTGTTTGTTTTCAACGAATATAAATTTTATATTACACTATGTATGTACAGTATAAAACATAAATGAAAGTCAATGATTTTTCAAATTGTGTAATCCTTTTTTACTATGTCGGTGTCAAAGATAACGAATGCTAAATAATTTTCTAATTGTCTCCAAAATATAGAAAACTTGGACCCTGTGGGGCGTTTGCCTTGCGTTGGGAAACACTGGCATAGAATAGATTAGAATAAAATTTACCTTAGCTGTGACGAATCGCTTCGAGAACGGTTCTGCCATAATAGGTAGACATCACTTCCAATCTGGTTGCCACTGTTTCCGGTATGTCTCACAAAAACGCTGGCCACGTTAATCGTAAAGAGCATGCATGTTCGACAGCTTTTTCTTTACGCATCGCACAACACACTATCACTTCATCGGCTTTCAAGCGCCTCACACTTTTTCTAACAGTGTTTAAAATTGCTCGCACTTCTTCACTGTACATCTTTATTCCACGCAACGCTTTGCGCGCTCACTTTTTCTGCAGGCACATTTACTCGTTACCGGCACTATTTCACGGTGCAGCACAATTTTCGTTAATATAATGCAAGTGAACGTTGCTATTGATAATATACTGTTGCGTGAAAGCGACTACAAATTTTTGTGTTTGAAAAATGACGTATCACGCCCACCACTGTCGAGTTTTGTATATGTGTCTAACATTTGGGGGATTAAGTAAATCACAGGTGCAGCTCTGCAACGATTATAAATTTTATTGAAATTAATTGCATCTTGCCGATAAATTACGTGTATCAAAAACAACGTTGCATGTGAATGTATAAAATATTAAAAATGGATTTCCCTTTCACTCTATTGCATTTGAAAATCATATTACAAGACGACCGTTAAAAAATCGATAATAAAGTATAGCTGGCATACCTAATCAAAAAGGATATACAAAAATATTATAATTTAAAGAAATTATCTAAATAGATACATCGAAGAACTCATTTGTACAAAAGTATTTAATTAAATACCTCAAATTGCGATTATGTAAATAATTTCAACTGAATTGTATAAATTCTATCAATCAATTCTATAAATCATTTGATATAATTTTTCGAATTACCATTTGAATTGAACTATTTAAATAACGCTTGTACTATTTTTTAAGTGATTTGAATTTCTCATGTTGTTACCGTATTCAAAATTGAATACCCGTGTGTGATATTATATATTGAAGAATGACGTGCGAATATAATGATATACCACAATGATTGACATTTAAATCACGTTTTTGCCCTACGGCGGTGTACCGAGCACTCACGTATACTCAGCGCTCAGACGGTAGGTAACCCGTGATAAACTAAAATCGACTATAAATTTTAAAAAGCACACATTGATGAAGTTTTGTTTATTTTCGCGCTGTTGTTCTTTGCAGTTCAGAGTACTTCAGTATGAAAGCAGTAATATGAATGAGGAGAAAGATTCTTATATCGTTCAATCCTGAATGAAGCATTATAAAAATTGATAAGTTATCTATTTCTCTATGAGAGAATTAGTTGCACTAATATTTCCCAATAATTCATATATTGTTATATTTACATAATATTTTTGAAAGAAACTGTAACCGCCTTTTGTGATACCTGAACTAGAATGAATAAAAATGATTAACTGTTGAAACACCTGATCTACGCGCCGTAATTCGAAACTGAAGGTTATCGATAGAACAGAACAAATTTTTCCTAATCGTTATAATCTCTACCGTTTGAAAGCGAATCACAGTTATCGGATTTCTAGGCCAGTTGTCGTTAAACCACTGCGCCGCGATAAAAATATAAGTTCTATTACCTAAACCGAGCTGTTTCATAAAAGGGGAGTCCTTAATTATTAAGAAGAAGGACAGTATCGTTTGGTCACGAGCACTTGAACTTTAACATCATCAAACCGCCCATCGATCATACGATGAATTAGCGATTGTCAGCGAAACTGATTAGAGGCACACTTACCAGCGAGCGGGATTGCGTTTTATGTTAGCCAATAAACACGTTAACAAGGTGGAATAAGTGAAATCCAGGCGTGCCCACGTCGTTATGGAAGCAAAACACGTCGCACCGTAAAATATATCACTTCACTCGATTCGCCCAACGGAGACATAATTCGCGAGCCTAGGAATCCCAAGGCGCAAAATCGGTATCGCTCCGCGGCAAGAAAGGCGTTCGAATGACAATTTCCATCAAGTCGACACCAACGGTCCCGTAAGAAGCAGCAGCCGACGCGTTGTACAGCCGCTCGCGGATCACTCACAAAACACCGGCGAGTCAACGGCGAACGGCGGTGCGGCAAGAAAAACTTGCAGCGCAAGATCGAACACAATGAATCCGATGGTCAGATTGGGCCCGTGGACGCGGTGGTCGATCAGAAAGGGGGCACGAGCCGAACTGGCAGCACGGATCGGTGAACTCGACGGTGTCCAGGTTATCGGGAGCGTAGATCCGACAGACGGAAGGTCGAGAGTTGTTAGACGTAATCCGCTAAATCACGTGGCAGGAGCGAAGGAGGAGGCCCGTAGAGAGGAGCAAAACGTGGGGAAGCCACAACGGAGGCGCGCGACGAACGACTGGGCCCGCGGGACTGTAAGAGGTCCCATTATTGCGGGGCCTGATGATACGGTGGACGGCAATCGCTAATGGCCAATGGCACGGATAAGAGGAAAGCGCCCAAGAGCCTGTCGAGAGGTTAGGAAGAAGCTCGCGAGGTGGAAAAAGACGGACTGACGGGACGAACGGAGCCGGCGAGCAAGAAACAACCGGAGGAGCGTGTCCTGGGAGAGAGAATGGGCGAGGAGAGGAGTTGGCCAGGTGAGGAGGTGGAGGTGAGTTCGGCAAAGGCCGGTCGGGCACCTGGGCGACACTACCTCCTTTACCTTCTGCAACTGCTCTCCCGTATGCTGCTCGATGCCTTAACGTAGTACCTTTCGTTTGTGCGTCGCCTCATGCACGGATCGAGTGCTTCCTGAATTGTCGGCCTACGTTTTTTTCTGCTTCAATGGTGAACCTCGGTGTTGGACACGTAACGATGGGTAATATAAGTAGAGTGCAGGAGTTTTAGTGCGTTGGAACATGCGAAATGAAATATATATTTAGAGTAATGGGCACTCTAGTAATCGGGCGACTTACGGGGCCGGATTTCTTTATCGCTTTCCATAGCATCGATTGCTTGAACGGTCCTGCTGTTAATGTATGTGGGTAACCCCCCTATAACACGGTTTCGCGCTAGCATTCGTACAATACAGTTATTCCCAACGCAGTTTTATATATGGATGTATACATTAACATTTTTGTGTTAATTTTTCAACTTATCGAAGGAAGACAACAGACTGTCGAATCTCCACGCAAAGCCGCTGGTCCTTTGCTGTGCGTTTCGTGGCGTCTACGGAGGCGTCTGATATAACACGGTTTCTATCTATTTGCTATCTATTTACCGTGTTATAGGACGGTATTTCTGTATTTCTTAATGTATGCTTTATTATGAAGTTCGTCTGTGACACACGTTCTAGGTGGCCTTGTTTAATATATTACTTTAGTTTGTAGTTTTCACTTTTTCTCGCACTCTAATTGTTGCTGAATTTACGTTGAATACTATTTTAAATTACAAGTTTGATCAGTCTGTAAGAATGTTGTAGCTAACTATTTTTAATTTGGTAGGCTGAAAATAATATTCGGGGCTGTTTCTCAAATTGTATGATTGTTCTGGGAAACATTTACAATGTCTACGCGGAAAACGTACGTTCATTCAACATTTGCAAGGAAACGTAAGACACAGATGCATGAAAGAAAGGATGTAAACCATTTGGGTTATTCGAATAATTATGTTCGATACTGTATATTGAACAGATTGAGGACCGCGATTTTTTGTAACATTTCGAATTACGGATAGCACTTTCTGTATATTTAATCGTATTGTAAATTTGATTTGTCGAAATGAAGATAGCGAAGAAAAAATTTTGTTTGAGCGCAGAATGAGTCGAAACGCCACAGATATTTCTCGGAATCTGAATCACGTATTCGGTGCAGCAACAAGTAATAAATACACAGTTTAAAATTGGTTTTGCAGAGACTCTAGAATGGAGAGCCAGAATCAAGAAACTATTATTGATGTCCACAAAGAATTTATCAGCTCCAGAATTTCAGAATTATTTTGCAATGAAATGCGCTTTCTGAAGGACTGAGATTTGCAAGGTCTTTTTAATTTGATCGAAAATTTTATATAAAGCTTCGTTATTTTAGATATAACGATTAAAAGCCGGAATATATTACTGGAAAACCTAATGCATAAATTTACCAGATTTCATTTATTGTGAATTAAGTTCATGGAGCAATGGCACTTTGGCGTTATTTAATAATTAATGCGACACGAGCTGGAGCGTAGGGGGATAATTTTAGAAGCGGAAGAGGTGATGCTATCGTGTAAAGTAAATTTGACAAAGGTTTGGCTGACACCTGGGTCACTCCATTTTCCCATATGCTGCAGCTGTTCGCAGATGCTCTTTCATAGTCATTGTTTGATGTACCCTGTATGCAACTTCGTGCGGGTTTCAGTCTATTATAGAATTATGAAGATGTATTTGCGGATAAAATGAATGGCTACGTGCCGCGAAAGGTATGGATCTCGACTAAAAAATAAGGTAACGAAGATATATGAGAACTGAGTACATGTACACATCGTCGTTCTTCAAGATCAGAAGGCTTAATACTGTAAATCTCTAATTCTCCTTCTGTGCGTTACTCCTTCCATAAATCTGTGACATAATTTTTTTGGTAAGCCCACCGGCTTCCCAATTTTCGAGTTCATTTGCCGAGTAATTCCGTGTGTCGTAAGTCAGGTTAATACATTCGGAGATATTTAGTACAGTAAATCTCTACAAATAATGCGAAATTATTTTGCTGAGCTCACACTTGCGTATGAAACTGAAGTGCACACAAAAGTGTACAACTTTCGAGTATAGTGCGCATGTTCTTGTACAATTCTCAGAACGTTAATAACTTGATTCTTTGTCTAATATGCCCATAAAAGATGCCACTCATTTTTATTTAAAATTGCATACGTCGAATTGCGTGGAATGGAAACGCAGTAAAACGTTTGGCGAGCGTTAATTTTGCAAACGCAATTGAGATTTCAACGGAAACGACATTGTCAATGTTTACCAAATAAAACGGCGCACTAAAAGTCGATATTGAAACACGTGAACGACGTTTTACAGGAACCATCCGCGTCGTTATAGCGTAATAAAATCTGTTATCAGTTTAATATCTGTCTACTAACATATAACATTTTAAGAAACCCTAAAGTTTTCTCTTTCGCGAGCTTCTGTAATCCTAATTGGCCCCGCTACTAAACCACTGAAATGTATTTTAACTGCTACTACTTGCACACAGCATTCGTAAAAATTATACTTACGATATTTCTACGCGAGATAAAACAGCCGAGGCTGGATTCCGTTAATGTTTCCTTGAATGTTTGGAATTGCAGGAGGGTGTCATCGTATTAATTAATACGACGATAAGAAGAAATATTGTCGTTTATTCAGCACTGCTTCAAATAATTTCGATTAATATGATGTAAATATAGTTACCTTTCTAGAATAATTATGAACACCAGGAACGTTATATGCATTTTGTAGTCAAATTATTTAAATTTTTGCTGTTTCCCCTATCTCGATAACGTTTGCAGGAATATAAAGTTAAATAAAATGAGCTTATCATCGCAGTCATCGATTTCGTGGAAATGATGGAAGACCATGTTTACTTTCGATACGATGCATCCGACGAATCTTTATGTAGATGCCACATAATCCAGAGCTTGTTGTTTCTTTTTCGCTCGTCACACTATTAGTATTCATAAAACAGCGCAAACATGTTACAAAGAAATGCATAATACGCGAAGAAAAAGCGAAAAATATGAGGTATTAAGAAAAAAAACAGCTCGATTTTACCTGAAGCAACCCAAACGTCTAAATTAAGTCATCAATTAAATCGAGCACCTTAGTCAATAAATTGTACAAATAACTTTTCCTACAGAAAATCACCGTCGTTTCGAACTAATTAAGAAAAACCTTACCAATTAGCAAGTTAACACAACGTATCGCTTCTAGTCCTCAATAATAACAAAATGCCTAAAAATTCGTCAAAACTTGTCAACACTGATTCCGCATTAATTGATATGAAATACTATATTTATTATTATCTCCTTTGATCAAATTTTGATAATCTCTCATGAATTCGTAATAGGTACATTATGCCATCAATTTTACAAGTACATGTCCCCCGTATCTACGAATTACATTTTCCACAATTTCCAACCTCACATCCGGAAATCTTGTGCAGTCCTATGGATTTGCGAGTCCAAGAAAAGTGAGTAGCGACGATTATTCAGCCGATTTTAAAATATACATAGAACGTTTCGTCGGCGGCTGTTCTTCATTCCGTCATCAAGGGTCAAGCTCGTTGAGTTGGCGTCGACCATAAAACATAACGAGCCGGGTAGCACCATGCACGATTATCTTCGTAAGCGAGCATGCTAATGTGTCGACGATAACCACCGCGCATTCTCGTGTCCTTCATCGTTTACAACGTTATACGCGTTTATCGCGACCAACCTCGCAAAGAACGCGTCCATGAGGATCAACAGGCGAACTTCTGCCAAACTCTTATGGTCATTCTTCTTTTGCTTGTCGTTGTTTTGTTGTTTTTTTTTACCTTCCTTAGTTACATTGCTAGTCCGCAGGGGCTGAAAGTGGTCAGACGGTTGGCAATCAGCAGAAAGACACGGGGACTAATTAGTAGTCCCTCTTAAATAATAGTACCTTTCGGTTCACCCTTTCGATGCTTTCTTTTGCTATAGCTCCTTTCGAAAGTGATTGTTTGATCTCTCCTCGGCTATTCTCCGCACGAAAGTATCAATTAGTATGCTACTGTTTTTGTAACATTTGTGGGATGTCTATGGTTAGTTGCAACCTATAATTTGTGCGAATAACTTTGAGAAACTTCTGTCTTGTTAAGACAGCTTTAACATTGTAGGATGTGGGGTCGTGATAATTGGTTACTTTCGGTGGTAAACATTTATGTAGCTGCTATTTATAGTTTTCTTTACTAGTATTAAACTGTAATGATTAAAATGCTAGTTACATATTATTACTTCGTTTATGGAATTCGAAGGCGTAAATTGTCACAATGCAATATATTGATTTATGTATTCTGAAGACATATCAATAGGTCTATACTATGTTCTTAAATTGTATAACATTTTTACTTCAACCACATGATTTTATTTCAGGAATATTTATGTTAAGTTGAAGTGTTCTTTTTTCTTTAGCTATTACCTCACTGTAAAAAACAGTCTTTGGTGGCACAGGGAAGTGGTGATCTGTTAATTATATTGTTAATTAAGGACTGACTTGATCATTGTGAAGCGATAATTCTGGAAATTTTATTTTTTCTAAATCTAGTAGTACATGTAACTTATTTATTGTTAGTTCTTTTTTTATTAATAAAACACATGTTAGGATAGAAAACAAATGTCTTAATAATTGTAATAACCAATGCAATAATTTAAAATGCTTATATTTCATCTTATGTTTAAACTTTTGCATAGTACAATATCAATATTTATAAAACTTATTCCGCCACAATTTTGATGTTGAAAAGTCCATTTATCTTTTATTTTATATGTAATTAATACTGAACTACTACAAATACCATTTAAAATATCAATTAAACTACTAAATACCATCGTACTACACGTTAGATGGTGTAAATATTAAAGCTCCTATTTTGAAAATAATCCAGCCAATAACTCTAAAATGCACTTTAAATTCACTTGCAGTACCATTATTTTATTACGTGAATTATAGTATCTGTATTAAGATTGTTAATCATTAGCTTTTCGTCTTATAATTTTAATCCTATTTCTGTGCGTTTCGCACCGTCAAATAATTTTATTAATTTCGTTATATTCCGAATCGTCCTCGATATAAAGGAACTGTAACCTCCGTCCACTCGAAACTGGAGTTATGTAAGCGTCGCTTCATTTTCATTGCTTCAGAAACTTTCAAAATTTCGCAGGACATTACAGCGAAGACATTCCTAAAGTTTGGCTCACACGCTTTTGTCCAACGTTCCGTTGATTTTCTCCGTCCTTTTTGCCGACACAAAAAGTTGATTGGTCAGTTTGCGTTGCTAATTTCGAATGCCCAAGAATATCTTTGATCGCATCGAAAAGTTCACTCTTCGATTACAAAATTTCACATGCATTAAAAATCATTAAAAGCAGCAGTACAGGGTTTGTCGGCAAAATATTCAGCGGCTAAATATTTAATTTGATGCCAGCGAAGAAGAATAAACTTCATACATCAAAAGTTGTTCGGAATTCCTACAACAATCAGCAACCAATTGAAACCACGAATTTTGATCTCCTTGTGTTAAATATGTATAATCATACATTATGAGTTTGCTGAAGTTATATAACTTGAGTTATATAAAAATTGTATTATTACTAATTATATTATATACACATAAAAAGTGTATCATAATGAAAGGCAACAAAAATTATTCCCTTTCACGTTCCATTCTCACAATACAATCAATCTTTAAATCCACGGCAGTGCGGATTCAGTATAAACATAACACGAAAAGAATAATACCCAAAGTCTACAATACAGATTACTATCCATCGCCGGAGAGATATAACTTTCCTGTTCGCGAAACGTTATCCCGATCTTTCAGCATAGAAAATCGCATTTGGCCATGAACAATCCCGGTATCAGCGCAAGGTCGAGCCGATCGATTCGAAAGGTAGATGGGATTAAAGTTTCGAAATGCACACAGTTCGTATGCAACTGGAATGGTGAATCCGCCCCTGGCGCCATGGTGTGTGCCTGGAGATGTGCCATGGTGTGTGGTTGTTGGTTGCCGGCCGATGCCCAGTCTCCAGTCTGGCTGCAGCTGCGAACCGGTTATATACTTTCATCTGGCAGTCTTAGCACGGTCCCTAAAAGAGAATCCGATGACTATAGCCAGAGCGTACACGCGAGGAACAGAGACAAGAAAGAGAAAAGAGAGGGAGGTTAATACCTGTACGAAGGCACGCTTATGCATTGGAAGAAAGGACGTCCAGCGTCGTTTTCTTCTTCTTTTCTTCCTTTTTTTTTCTTCATACGACCAGCTACTCCTTCTGGTGTACCAACGAGCTCTTTTTGGTAACGTTCATCTTGCACTTTTTGTTTCGCTATACACAACCGGCACAAAAGCTCGCGAAACTGGATAAATGAGAAATATGAGGAAGGAGTTATGGGCCCGAGCTACGGCCGTCTTTGCTGGTGCTTCTGAGGAAACGACACGCTGATATTGGGAGAGGCTAATCGCAGATGTGAACAAACTGTGCTGCGAAGATGGTGGATGACAATAAATGCAAGTTGGGATGAAAGTACCAAATTCGATTGATGGACTGATTATTATTAGTGATATTTTTCGATTCGCGGTAATCATTTAGGAAGAAATCGGTTTTTACCCGAAAAGGTGAAGTTCTGCCTTTTAAATGTTAGGTCACTCCATAGGTGGTAATCATTTATGAATAATATGTTTTTTGGTAGATAAATTTGGCAGAAGAAGCCCTGGTCATGTTTTAGATTTTAATTATTAGGTCGACTTATAAGTTATGTGGCTTTCCTGAGTGCTGCTTTTAAAAGAATGTAACTCGACGCGGTTGCCATTAATTTTCTTGGCATGTATGTACTTACATACATATGTATACTACTGCAAATAGGGACTATAGGATGGTCTTGTACCAGAAATTGATGAATATATAACAGATGTAGTGCTTTAGTAATTACGAAGGTTTAGAATTGTTGCGACGGATGAACATATTTTACATGCCAAGTTAATGATGCAACTGCAGTGATACAAAATAACAGAAAGATTATTCGTGTAAACGAGGGACAAAGATGGTTTCGAGCTAAGAGGCCTGTAACAATTAAAAGAATACACTTTCAATTAAGGTAATGGTGCGAATAGAAAAAGTACAATTATTAGGGAGATGGGAGAGCATCGTAAAAAGTTAAAAAAAATACGCTATTGATTATGTTTAACAGATAGTTTTTCATTTAAAATATATTTATAGAACGACCTAATAATAATATGTATGCAATTTATGTTACAATACTATTTAAATTTTAAATACTAACTATTTTCTAGAAATAAAAAGTTATTTTCATAAACGAGTTGTCCATAATTCATTTTGCAAATTTATAATTTGCTGATGCAGTAAAGTACGAATAAAACAGTATTGCAACAAGTTATAAAAAGTTTCAATTACTTGATTCCCCTCTTACTATGAAATTCACTAACTGCTTCTGATACGCCTAATTTTTTAAATAATTCGTCACAGTTTCTGGAATTCTACGTAGGAAT
This sequence comes from Nomada fabriciana, assembly GCA_907165295.1. Classification (NCBI taxonomy): domain Eukaryota; kingdom Metazoa; phylum Arthropoda; class Insecta; order Hymenoptera; family Apidae; genus Nomada; species Nomada fabriciana. Next base: position 15,962,547 of record OU015689.1, read on the forward strand.
CCTACTTCTCTATGAAAACGTTACCACCTTCTACATTTAGCAAGGTAAAAATATCTAAAAAATATAAAAATATCTCTCCATGAATAGTGGAAGCATGTCAGCAACCGACACGAGTAATAGATAGAGAGGATCACGTCATTGAAAGAAAAGCCATTAGACTGGTACAATTGATCATGTCTGATACATTAGAAGTCGCATTCTCATAGAATGCTTGAAATACTTGACGAAAGGATCGCACAAGAAGAGATATGACATCTGAATAACTGGATGTAAGTGCATAAGGAACATCGAACCGTGATAAATTATCGAACTATATTGCGTAATGGTACGATAAGTGAGGTATCGTGTGCCTTGAATTCATTCAACTCTGGTTCAATGAAATCCTAGACGGAGTAAAGAAAGACTTTAAAGATCTTTTTCTATGGGTCATCCTTGACATCTCATTCATATTCCGCCCACGGAAACGAGTTTCTTCTCTAGGTGAATATCATTGAATTTCTCGGATACTTTCTTACGCTTGGCATTCCATATAAGAGTTACCAAGGTCTACGAGTTGGATTTCACGATTGCGAGGATCACGTTGCTGTCTGCGGATTATCGCAAAAAAAATCAGATAATAGAAGGGAAGATCGCTGATACGAATACGTATATGCGATTGCTCCTCAAGACTAATACGTATGTCGTTGATATTTAATGACCCATCGGCCAATGAAAATTGTTCTATGCCGAAGAATGGAACAAAGAAGTCACTAAGATGAAACGTGCAGGTCAGACATGCTGTACGAAAGAAAGGTTTATTACAGAATTATCGTATAAAGTATTGTTTTCCTCTTGTCTTTGCAGGAACATTTTAACATAATTGCCGCTATTTTAGAATTTTCAAGCTGTATTATTGTAATATACATTTTATATTATTGATGCAGTCGTGTGACCAATTTAATGTGTCTCGAAGGTGTTCCGTGAATCCTTACTAAACCTTACATAAACCCTAATTAATTTTGTGCGCGTAATTATAATGTAAAGGAGGTTAACAGATAGACTAACAAACAAACGCATTGAATTTCACATATTTATGTGTATTGTAAAGGGAGGCGTGCAGAGTATAAGAACTGTTTCATCTGAAGTATTTACGAGCTTATTGTATAAGAAGCTCGTTTAATTTACTTCGTCAATTATTAAATATTCCGATGGATATATTTTTAAAATAAGGATCAGTTAGTACCGTGGAGAGGGTAGTACTCGTGGGGTAGTGTTTCTAGAGGGAAGTTCTGACTAATGGTGAATTAATGATTATGATAGGATTTGTTCAAAAACTTTCAGGTTTCCAAATTATTCGATCCTTTGCGAGTGAACAATTATAATTTTATTGTAGTCACTCATAGAAAACGTTAAAATAAAATGGCATAAGTTTTGGGGTAAGTAAAGCTCATTACAACTTTGATAGACTGATATAAAATAAATCACAATATAGAAGCTATTTATTTACTACTCTATCTATTTGTCAACGATCTACTTATACGACAGAAAAGAATTAGTTCAAAGAAAAGCAATTAGTTTGCCGGTTCGTAGATGTTACTCATTTGTGGCTGCAAGAACTTTAAATTAAAAAAGACAGAATGAAAAACCTTCTTAATGTATTATCACTGAATTATACAGCACGTTTTTTGTGGATATTACCATTACTAACATTTAATCTGAGATTTCCAAGGCTGATCACGTCTAGCAATGTTTGCTGGTGTTACGCCAACATTGCGGATAGGTTCATCAGAACCAAATAATATATTGAACGATATAACACCGATACTGTGTAAACCGATATAATACTGTTACTCAATGTCAACGTTCTGTTCATAGTTACTTTAATTTTTACGCACAACAAGGTTTATAAATTGATTGATTTATTTATCTTTCTTACTTCCCAGTATATTACTAGAAGAATATTTTTTATAATCTTAATTTTCTTTTAAGTATTTAATGTAGTTATTTATCGAAACGTGATACGATGTTTGAGTGTACGAGAGACTGATTTGAGTGAAGGGATGAAATGTAGTTGCGAAACAAAGAAGTAACAAAAGTGGAAAGTGTGATACACTGAAATTACCTACACATTTTTCGCTGTTACATAGTTATTCTTTAAGTTAATGTTTTTCTTGCTATACCGTTATGTGATTGACTCGACCAATGAATTTTGATATTGAAATGATATTGTACACATAAATTGCAATTTACACACTTCTGTGCACTCGTTTTCTAGACGTAACGCTTATGTTATTCCAGTGGTGCCGACAGAAAAAGGGCAATGCTATTGAGATAAGTGAATTAGTGAATAGATGCAGTAAAGAAACAGGAAGCCACACAGGGGACAAGATAGGGAAACCTTAAATGTAATTGCATAGATCACTGATCTTTTTGAATTTATATTTACAAATCTCTTACTTATTCTAAAAACAACTATTGCTTATTTTAAGCATAATAATTTTTTTATTTCAAAGGTATTCACGTGAAAAAGCGTATATATAAGCGTAATAGTGCATATATATGTATATGTACTATTACGCTTTTCGTTATCATGCTACAGATATTATACAATTCTTCGTTCAGTATTACTAATTAAACATTTACACTATTGCTTTGAAATTTTCTAATACTTCAAATAACTTTGTTCATTTCTATCGTTATAGCAATGGTTGTAAAGTAAATATAGCTTTTGACAATAACTTTGACAAACTTCATACCGAATTATTGAATATAAAAATTTCAAAATATCATAATATTAGGGATTAATATATTGTGACTATTTTTTCAATCTTCTATTTTTGATAAATGGAAAAGAATCAACAAACGCAATGCGTAATTACTTTCTTCGCTGAAACTCCGGGCGAGTAAAACAGCCATGGAGGAAAAAATGATACAAAAGCTCTCATAAAAGAATTAAACTTCGAAGATAAATAACCACCACTTGATGTACAAGGGAGAATCATTGTGAACACGGTAAAAATAAAAATCACGTACAGTTACTTCATCGTCGAGTACATAAAGGGGTACGAAAGGTCAGTCCTCTTTGAATTCATATGCACGTAGTTTTCGACTAAGGAAGCTCGTAAAGTAACATCACGTAACGCCTGCGTAGGGAACAAGTCCTGCGAGAGGGAAGACCTGTCTTCCTTAAATAAAATCTGCTCGCTATCTTGGTGTTACACGTACATGAATGTACGACCGTGAAGGCCGATCCTCTGACTCACTTAAAAGTACGATGTATTAACGAGAAATGGAACTAGAAGCCAAGACGAAGGACTTTGATTTATGTACTTATTCGCGCACGCCGTATAGTTTATGAAAGAGGAAGGGTTTCTTTCCTAGCAGTTTGTAGTTTTAAAAATGGTGCTTTTACCTCTCTATACACTCGTGTAACTTTTTCGACATCTATATTTTGAAAATCCTATATCAGTTTTTAATAGCACTTGCCTAAGCTTTTGGAGCTGTACATTTTTATGCAATCAGTGTGTGTATTATACTCCATCATCAACTGTGAATTCATAGTTGCAAGTTTTGTTTCTTATAATAAACTATTTAAAATATTTGTAAACGTGAAGTGAAAATGAATTGAAGTCTGGATTTTTAAACTAGAGTGATTGGTAGGGGTGTCTCAAACTCAAGGGTTAGAAAGTATTAAATGTTTGCGGCTTAAGGCGAATTGTTTGCAATTATTGGGCGCTTTGCCTTCAACAGCGACAATTCAGAATTTACTTTAATTCGATTAAATTATTAATATAAAAAGACAGTGGACAGCAATTGCCGTTCGCACAGATAAACCGCGAACTTTCGTTAAACGCATCGTCGAACGATGCGTTTTTTTAAAGGAAATAATCGAATTTTTCTACATTAAACAAGCAAAAAGTTTTTTTATAGATGATTAAAGATTAATTAATTGCAAATCAAATGAGTGATAGGTGTTCGTATAGGAATAAACTATAAAAATTAAATATGTTGAGTACGAATATGCTCCGACGAAGCTGCCGAGCCGTATCCGATCTCTTATTGCCGCGATAACGTGTGGTTGGTAACGTGTGGTAAAAGAAAATTACACTGATGGTAAACGATTGAGTGGACTGTATTTTAAGTACGAATAATTGGGTTTGTGACAAAGTATACTGGAATTTACAAGTTGCTGTTCTCCTTTCGAGCGCTCGTTTCGATCTAATTTACAAATGCACATTCGCCCTAGAAGAAAACTCGGAGACGCCAATGATTGGTCGCCTTAAAAATAGTGGGTGGAAATAGTAAAACCCCCTGATGAGTAGAAAACCCATGGTGGGAAAATGATCCCGTCGAGACGACCCTACCATACTCGGAACTGCGTTTCTGAACCCTCGCGTATCGCACCTCTTAAGTACTATAAACAAAGTGTCCTACACTTGAACTGCGACGCCGGCCAAGCACTCAGCGCCGTCACAAACAAATAGACTCAAACCAAATACAAAAATAAGGCTATCTAAAAAGCCAGAAAAAAGAATCTATTCATGGCTCAACATATCGCCCGCCTTGAACGATTGCGTTCTAACAAAAATAAAATCAGATTCAACTGATAAACGATAGTCGACAAACCCTAACGCATTAAGTATAAACATCAAGAAAACTTGAAACCCATTAGTTCAGATCAACTTAGATGCTAGATATACATAAAAATACGCAATATTGAAAACATCACTCGACACACAACACACATAAATGATATAAGCCGCACATGTATAAAAAAAAAAAACATGAAAAAAGAAAACCCGAAAAACGCAGAAATGACATTTACATTAAAAGATTACAAACCTTATGTACGATAACAAAAATACATAGTCAAATCAATTATTGCAAGCATTGTATCACTAATACAGAATATAAAGCACGTCACTAACGTTTTATGTCAATGCACTAAATGTATTTGGATCAACTATCCAAATCCGGGCTTTCAATCGGAAGCGGTGAAAGTCTTTTTACACTACGCTTATAAGTCCCATGATTTGTCCGAACCGTGACAACACGCACAATGCTATCCTCTCCTGGGTGTATGTCCACAATCCGTCCGAGCTTCCATTGAAGGGGTGGGGTATTGTCTTCCCTGATGACAACCAAAGCTCCTTTTTTGAAAGATGTACTATCTCCCAGGTGCCATTTTTTCCGAGTATGAAGAATCTGTAAATACTCTTTGTGCCAGCGTGACCAAAAATGTTGCTTAACCCTTTGAACGTGTTGCCAAAAAGACAGCCTATTAGTTTTAACGTCTAACAAATCACTCTCCGGTAAGCTGAACAGCGAATCGCCGATTAGAAAATGGCCAGGGGAAAGAACAGTTAAATCATTGGGATCCGAGGACAATGGGATCAATGGACGTGAGTTCAATATAGCTTCGATTTCTATTATCAAGGTATTAAATTGTTCATACGTGAACAACTCCTCACCGACAATTCTGTAAAAATGTGTTTTAAAAGCCTTTACTGCTGCCTCCCAAAGGCCGCCGAAATGCGGTGAACGGGGGGGCGAGAAGTGCCAATTTATATTTTCGTTACTTAAAAAATGTTGAACTTTCTTCCGATACTCGTCGGAAGCCAAAAAAGCCTGAAGTTGCACTACTTCATTTTTAGCACCCACAAAGTTGGTGCCGTTGTCCGTGTATATATTTTGCGATCTTCCTCGCCTAGCAAAAAACCGTTTAATGGCAGCCAAGCATGCCTCTGTCGTGAGGTCTGTGACCAATTCCAGGTGCACGGCCTTCGTTGCGAAACAGACGAAGATTGAAACGTAAACCTTCACCCTTGCGCGGTTACGAACCTTCTTTTCTTTAATGTAGAAGGGACCGCAATAATCGATTCCAGCATTTTGAAAAGGTCGAGACTGCGTGACTCTATCTTTAGGTAAATCTCCCATAATATAACTTGGTATCTCGGGACTCAACCTGCAGCACCGCACACACCGATGAACGATACGTCTCGTCCCGTTTCTGCCGTCGATCGGCCAATAATTTTGTCGCACGGCGTTCAAAGTGGTCTGAATACCAGCGTGAAAATGTCGCACATGCTCGCGCCGAATTATCAAGTCTGTAATGGCATGGTTACGAGGTAATAAGATAGGGTGTTTTTGTGCGTAAAGCAACGACGAATGCTTTAATCTACCACCGACCCTAAGCAAACCATGTTCGTCCAGAAACGGAGCTAAGTTTAAAAGTTTACTTCCCCTAGGAAGCGGAATTCCCTTCTTCAAATTACCGACTTCTACTGAAAAAACTTCGGCTTGCATTTCGCGTAGAACTACCCCGTGGGCCTTACGAATCTCTTCTGCCGTTAATTCACCCCCGATCTTCGTTGGATGCCTAACGTTATGATAAAAACGTAAGATATACGCAACGACTCTATCCAAGAGGCTGATAGACGAAAACCTAGTCAGTAAATCATTTGACACTTTACTCAGAGTGAGTGTAACTAGAGTTCGCTTTTCAGGAACAGTAGCTAGCATGATATTACTGACTGGCCAAAAATTTTCTTCCCGAGCAAGCCACTGAGGTCCGCCTAACCAAATCCTATTATTTCGAAAATCTGACGGTAACTCAGAATAACGCGTCGGAGCGACGCGTGACTTCCCACATAAAAGTCTAACGCTATGTTTAAAATGACTCGTACTACTTCTAATATCTATGCATGCGCCGTACGCGCTCTCACTAGCATCGCAGAACCCATGAAGTTGTAAATGTATAGCCTGATCAAGAATTACCTTTCGCGGAGCAGAGAAATTATTAAAACAATGTAATTCGTTTCTGAATTCAAGCCAAGACTGTCGTAAATTTTGTGGAACAACTTCGTCCCGAGTTTCCTGTAACCTGAGCTCTAAAGCGTAAAAACGTTTGAGAGCAGCGCTCCGCGACTCACCAATATCCTCCTTCCGTTCATTGGAAGGTAGACTAACAATATAGCGACCTGATGAATCGCGTGACGTGTGATTGGCGAAGTGCTTCTCACATTCCAGCTCTTCCAATGATAAGCATTGCTTCGACGCTACCTCTTCAACCTCCCAAACTTGCTTTAAACTTTGTTCTAATGACGTGATTAAATGACAAGTTTTGATTGATTTCGCATGTGAAAAACGTCGTTCCCAATCGCTGGATCCCGTTACTAACCAACCTAATCGCGTTTTTTGTAATACGACCGATCCTCCACATAATTTGAATTGCCCGGAGCGTAACAATCCATAAAACAAATTATTTCCCAATAACGCATCAATGATCCCTGGTTTGTGAAATTCAGGGTCAGCTAACCTGAGTTTCTTCGGAATTTTAAGTGAGCTACGATCCACTTGTGACGACGGTAAATGTCCCGTAATGGACGGAAGTGTAACAAACGTAACTTGCGTTTCAAAAGTACTGTTTATAGATTTGATGGTTGTATTAACATAATGTTTCGCACGTGTCTCAACGCGTGACAATCCCGAGAACGATAAATCGATGTCATGTTTTTCCAAACGCAACATACCCGCAAAACTCTCAGTCATTACATGAGCCTGAGAGCCACTATCGAGCAAAACACGGCAAAGCCTTTCATTGCCGTCCCGATCCATAACCTTTATAATCGCGGTTCCAAGTAGGACCTCTCCTTCCGCGATCACGCTTAAAGTTGTCCTTTGTACAACACCCACCGAGGGTGCAGCGTCCGGAAACGGTTCCTTAGTTTCCGAAATCATATCGCGCGTGTCCGCGGATAAGTGTAACAGCGTATGATGCCTGCGATTGCATTTCTTACACTGTCCTGGTCTGCAATTGTTTGCGAAATGACCTGACCCGAGACAGTTAAGACACAACCCTACCCTTTTAGTAGCGTCTATCCTTTCCCGAACTGAAAGCTCCAAAAATTTTGAGCAACTATAAATTTTATGATTTCCAGTGCAAATGCTGCACGATGCCGACCCATTAATTGCGACATAAACTTGCTCACGTTTCGGCACCCGTGGCCTCAAAGTTTTATCTAGACCCTGTTTCGTAGTTTGTGAATATTCCGATTCACATTCTTCCCCACGCGAACGCTTCTCAATAAAAGAAATCATTTTCTCGAAAGAGGGCATTTCCTCGTTCTCTAACGTACGCTCCCACGATAAACGAGTCCTTTTATCTAACTTCTTAGCAACCAAATATACTAAAATCCCGTCCCAATATTGCACTGGTTGCTCTAACGATTTTAGAGCGCCCACGTGCATTTGAGCCTGTTCTGCAAGCGAACGTAAACTCGCAGGAGAGTCGCGAATAACCTCTGGCATCTCAAACAATTTCTTAAAATGCGCGTTTATAATTTGACGAGGTTTATTGCATCGTCGCTGCAGCAAGTCCCAAGCTACCAAATAATTGTTTTCTGAAGCGTTAAGTGGAGCAATAATTGACGCGATATCGCCACGCAATGCGTTCCTCAACAAATGAAATTTTTGAACTGATGGTAATTCATCATTGTCGTGAACCACCGACTGAAACGTATCGCGAAATGTGTGCCACTCGAGGGGGTTGCCATCAAAAGGTTTTATCTCAATCTTCGGCAAAAGCGAATTGGCCTCTCTTACTAACACCGTGTGCGGGGAATCTGCATTTCGCGCCACAGGAGCAGTTCTCCAGGTGTTTTTCAATGCCGTAATACGCGAGCTGATTAAATCCGCCACCTGATAATATTGATGCTCAAACTGCTCACGATCAGTCGCATGCTCAGATGCCATATCTTCCGATTCGATCGCGAGTTGCACCTGCGAATAATTTTGGTACGCTTCCTCTAATTTCGCGGCGCGCGTCTCCAACGCATCGATAGGAAGATCCGAAGTACCGCTCACCGCGGTCAAAATGCGTGTCACTTGACCCTTAATGGTCGTACGCTGCCTCTTATTCATCTTTAACGTGTTAGATTCGGCTTCGAGAGGCATGATAATGGAAATCGAAACGTAGGATAGGAACGAAAGTAAAGGATAACGACTCGCTGAACTCACCCAACCAGTGACTTGCAAACGTAAAACTGCCGTCGGCGTGGTCCAGACGATCCCTGATGTATCCCACTTCGTTGCCCAGGAAGCAGGTGTAGCCACTGTTCCGTCGGAAAATGTCCGCACGGCCGCGTCGTGGTCCCGCTACGACCTTCCAAATGGCTCCTTGAAGAACAATCCGAAATTCGGCAATAGGCCGCCCGCTGAAGACTGAAGACTTGTGTCCGATGCAGGCGATGAATTCCGGTGTGAACACTCCAGTGTATCCCGCAGATGGAATCCGTTGGTAGGACCCGTCAATGGAAAACTCCGGAAAGTGATCCGATCCAAATATTCGAAAGCGCAGTTCGGAGTGTAAATTCGAACTGCGATTTGCACTATACTTGACCAATCACAGTGCACTGTGTAATCTACCAACCACAATATTCAACGTATATCCGGCTCGAAGGACCAAAATGTTGAGTACGAATATGCTCCGACGAAGCTGCCGAGCCGTATCCGATCTCTTATTGCCGCGATAACGTGTGGTTGGTAACGTGTGGTAAAAGAAAATTACACTGATGGTAAACGATTGAGTGGACTGTATTTTAAGTACGAATAATTGGTTTTGTGACAAAGTATACTGGAATTTACAAGTTGCTGTTCTCCTTTCGAGCGCTCGTTTCGATCTAATTTACAAATGCACATTCGCCCTAGAAGAAAACTCGGAGACGCCAATGATTGGTCGCCTTAAAAATAGTGGGTGGAAATAGTAAAACCCCCTGATGAGTAGAAAACCCATGGTGGGAAAATGATCCCGTCGAGACGACCCTACCATACTCGGAACTGCGTTTCTGAACCCTCGCGTATCGCACCTCTTAAGTACTATAAACAAAGTGTCCTACACTTGAACTGCGACGCCGGCCAAGCACTCAGCGCCGTCACAAACAAATAGACTCAAACCAAATACAAAAATAAGGCTATCTAAAAAGCCAGAAAAAAGAATCTATTCATGGCTCAACAAAATAAAAAGGCATTTGTTCTCAATCCTCAAGCGTTGAAAAATATTTACATATTTTGTATGCGTAAAGGTACTCACTAAACAGAATAAAAAATACTTACGAAACATAGATCGACAAATCAATATTTAAGGTCATAAAATCAATTTTCTATTTGAGTTCCGCAAGTTCGTAACGGATATTAACATTACCCTAATCTTCTTCAGCGTATTTAAAGTATATAAATAATATTCTTATTAACTTATAAACTGCGGCAGAAAATGAAAACTCAGAAGGGGGAATTGTAAATGTTTCGTTTGGTATAAAAGTTTAATACACCAATTCTCTAAGCGTTCTGACGATGAAGTCAAATTAATTCAAATTACATTTTTCAATGTCACCTTCTTTTATCGCCCTGTGTGTACAGTGTCCACAGCGAAAGGGTTAAAGCAGATCCTCGAACAAATACAGTGCGCGACATCTGAACGCATAACTTCAGCAAATCGTGCCTATGATAAGTACAAAACACACCAGTGCCATTGGTAACTGACAACTACCTGCAGATACCTGCATTGGACCACAAATCGATGTACATATATCTTCCTTATTTTTCCTTTCAATTTAGGTCCAACAGAATTCCTATTTTCAATTTTTGTTAAAATTATTTATTTTAATACATCCTTCTGTGGTTATTTTTCATAACGTTTGCATATCAAGCGTAATGCAAATATGCATCATAAGGAAGAGTAGTATTTAATTTGTGAATGATCATCATTTTTATAAATAAAGGGTGGTTGGGTCGCGAATAGAGCCAGGTGGGTCTTCATTCGCTGCAACTTCCCTGTGGTAAGATCTGTGCAATCGATGTAACTTATACATTTGCCAATGTTATCACTTATTCTTTCGTGATACAATTGTTAATTAAATGATAAAACCGTCGAGCAAATTGACAGCGACGTTTTAAGTGTTTAATATTTGTAAAATTTGATAGTTTCACTTGATTCTTGTGTATAGGGTAGTTCCACCCCCGACGAGATATCTCGTCTGTGGTTCCACGAATGACCATGGACAGAGGACGCTCAAATCAGTCTTAACATTCCAGATCGGTATGGCAGTAAAACGTGAGACAAAAAAGTCCATAAGGTGATAGGTCTATTCTGTATCCCTCGTCTGTGGCCCAGGTAACTTGTTACTAGCTGACACCTGCGTATGGTAAAGTAGAGAAACGCTTACCTGGAAAAGGAAATGACAATGTATCACATGGACAAGAACTGAAACCGTGGATTACGTATGAATTTTTTTTACTTTCGTCTAGCCCTTGATATTGTAATGGAATATGAAGTAAGAGTTTTCAACATTTAGAATCACATTTTTACTCTTAGGAGATCTTAATGAAACTGTAGTTACGCAAAGTAAAACAAATGTTGCTGATGTAGCTTTACGATTACTTTACTTATAAAGATCTTCAATTAATTCAAAATAATTTAATGACGTATTTATTGTATATGTGTTGTTTGAAAAATATATAAATGGAAAACCTAATTGACATATAATAATTACAAATATGTGCGCATTTAGTATACTAATATAAAGTTTTGTAACTTTGTACGATATACGGTTCATTAATACTTTCATGTATATTGTATATCATACACGAGTTATTTGTGAATAATAATTCATTGATTACACAAATACTATGCAAAGATAGTAACAAAAATACACTATTAGGAAAACTAAAGTTACACATAACAATAAGTTACTTGAGAACAAGATGCAGAACATAATACAAATGTATTCTTCTCCCTTTACGAAGTATGTATACCTAAAATTGTACTTTAGTACTTAAAACAGTTATAACAACAGTTCAGGTACTAAAAACCATTCGTAACATACATTACATAAGATATATGTGTTTGTAGTCATAATTTGTCGAATATTCAAAATATATCCAAAATCGAAGCAAGGTATTATGTTTACAATTGTACAAATGTACAAAATTTGTCACATGTATTTCTAATTCATTTATTTATTGTGGCTTCAGTTGCAAAATCTAATAATACTGATCGAATCTAAAGTCTTATGATAATTCTAAAGTCTGAAAGTTATGTTTGCATGAAATTCACAAAAAATGGGCACGATGCAAAATGCATACGACTACTTATAGGAAATGAGAAAATACATTTTTACGATCATCTAATGAGAGAAAGCAAATTCCTGTCAAAATTTCCTTCACGTATTTCGAACAATATAATCCAGAGTAATAATTACAACAGATAATTAAACACGCTCCGTTACTCTATAACAAAATTGTTGTGCCTTATCTGATGCAAGATCAATAAAAAGTATTTATTTATCAATTATTCATGATTTTAATGGTTAACTTTTTCATACTAATTGAGTCACACAGAAATCCTTCGAATATCAAATACACATCTACATTTCTCATAATAGTACACTATCGAATTTGCATTGTCAAAGATTAAATCATAATAATTCAATTTTATTAATCCACAACTTCTTTCTGCAAAGAGGTATGTACCTGGTTGGAAGTCGATCTTCCTAACAGGTTGAAATCGCCATTCTGCAGATCTTCTCTCCGCAAGGAACCGTGAGAATCATTTCATCCAACCATTATGATGCCCTCCAATGTCTTACAATTTACAATCATCCAACACGATCGATTTCGCGAAATTCTGTTTCCTGATCGGCGACTGCCCATTTTTCCCACAAGTATAATTCCGTGGACGGGCGTCGTGACACAGGTGACCAGAGGATACAAAGAGGGGAAATCCGTCGGTGCACGCCTCGGGGAACACGATGGGCTGAATTTAACTCCGACAACCGTACGTTTTGTGGTATTCTGTGTACGGTCAGTGCTCACGCCGCAGAACGAACACCAGGCACCGATCTCTACACGCCTGTCTCAGTTCTGCCTCCAGTTTGCTGTCGTGAGCCCACCTGAACAGGTGACCGACTCGATTCCTCGAAAAGCTACACGTTCCCCGTTCATTCATAGACATTTTCCCCTCGAGCTTTACGATATTTCATCTAAAAATCAATAATCAACACCAGTGAAAAGAAATAAAATGTTTCAATTATTTATTTATAATCCACATTTCTTCTCAGCTTTGAAATTTCAAATTTGAAATCATTCTTTCGACACGAAATATAACGAGAGCGTTAAGTGTACAAATAAAGGATTCGTGGTAATATATACTTTTTTGATTTATAATTGGCGATTTGGTTTTTTTTAATGCAAGAGTTACTTCGAAAGATATGAGAATAAAATTTGTTGACACTCGTAACTTGATTAGTCAGTACGGTGTCTCTAAGGGGAGTCATAAGGGTGATCGACTGCCGTGGGTAAACTGAGTTTACTTGCCGTAGGCGATGGTTCAGTGTAGAGGCGAGGGCTTACCTGGGCAGGTGAACATACCTCGTCTACTCCACAGTTTATCAGTAACACGCTGACAGCCAGCGTGAACTGTGAAAACGAGGCTGCTTAAACCAAATCTTGTTATCCTTCGGTGCTGTCTGCTCGTACTTGGCAAATTGTCCCGGACAGAACAACTCGTCGAACGAGGAATATTTAAATCTCCGTTTATTGTCGAAATATTTTCGAAGAAAAGTGAAGTACATTGTGACTTTTGAATGAAGTGACATGTTGGTAGTGAAAGTTTAGAAAGAACTATTTCTTACACAGTATTTACCGAAACGTGATTCGCCTACAATAGAATTGGTTGAGACTGGACATTAAACAGTGCAAGTATTCACGAAAAAGAGCGTACTTTAACGTAATTGTAAAAGTGGAAGCTTTAGAAGAAGAAGAAGGAACATGGTAGAGTAAAGCATAAGTTACAACAGTTCTATGGAAACCGTAAGTATTACTCGTTGTCAATCAAAGTTCATAAAGTTCGATAGGCTTCTTCGTGTTACAAAAGTTTCCAAAACTCTATCGTTCGTGATTTTGGAAAAGTTTGACAGCAATTTTATACCCGCAAATAGCCTGTCTATCATAAGCAACACGATTCTGAGGATTATGATGGCATAGCATTTTTTGATTCCGAGTTTTCTAACGCGCGATTAAAACTTGCAACACACGTGCAGCATACCTTGAAAATTTCCTAACAAATTTCTTAACACAGTTGTTTACTATTCTTTTACAAAAATAGAATAACATTTCAATTGTTGTGCAAGCAATCAGTGTGTAATGTAATTCAATGCTCAGTGTTCTACGATATAACTGATTTACGTCAGATTCTACGATATATGTATATTTGAAGAGGAACTTTGTATGAAAAATTGAATTACAAAGCCTATGGGGGGTATTGTTCTATTAACGTTACTTCAATTACACAATATCAAACAACAAGATTATCATTACTTATATGCTATTACGTACTCTCAATATTTACACGCATATATTTCTGTTATAATTGACAAATTTATCAATGCCCCAGTGATTGCACAAATAAATTCGTTTTAATGATCAAAATGACGCACGTAAATATTGCATTTATGAAAAGGACATTAGGAAAATTTTCACACCTTGACCTTTTATTCTTCTGATTGTTGTAAAATAAAAGTTCAAATACACAATGTGCAGACTGCTACTGTAAACGCTGCATGCAATTGCTGATGTCCTAAATTTCTTTTTCACGATGCAGCCGTTAATAATTAACCGCTAATAATTGTGATGCAATCTCGAATGCGATGTAAGGACATCATCGTAATCACTTTTCGCCTGTGCCACATAACACAATAACATTACGAAATCTCATCTCTCGTTTTCATTTGCGACAGAAAATTGTCCGGGTTTCTTGCTATTATTTTCGTGGGGTGTTCTCTCAGCAGTATTCGTTCTCACGGAACACATCGCGTTTTATATAACCGCACAAAGACTTCAGTTCTTTCTTCCGACCGATTTTAAAGTAAAACGAGCAGTAGATTAAACTGCACGAAAGCAGTACGATTGATAAACGAACATATAGGAGTGAAATACCGTAGCGAGTTAACATACATTGGTAATACCATATACATAAAGGTATATGGAACAGATATATTAATTAAGAATATAAGCTTGCATAATTTTGCAATGCATTATATAATGAGGTGCTCAATCGTTAACAGTTATAATTTATGGGTATATTTTTTATTATTATAAATGCACCGCTGAGCTTTATATAAACGTTATATAAAATTTAGAACGAATTTACATGTTAAATAAAGAGCTCTTTCTATAAATGCAAAAGGCATTTCTTTAATTTAATCAGAAATGAACTACCAACTTCTCTAATCCAGGAAAAAATATTGATTTTTTTGTTATTATAACTCTTATATTATGTTAACACTTAATATAGGTCTCGTTTAATATTTTTCCTTCATTACTTCAGATTTATACTTCACACGATGCTTATAAAAATATATTTTCTTGTAGCTTATATTCTTGCTTCCTCCTCAGTTCTATTTAATAAATTACACGTGTAATAACTATTTAACGTAGCGCAACGTGATTAGTTATTTACAAATGCAGGCACTTTCATAGCCAATAGCTTACCACCTTGGAGAACGTAACATGATAGAAGTAATCGATATACTGTAATTAATATCTTTGCGAAGACAGAGGGCACTTATTTTGTATAGTTATATAACTACAGACTTTTCTAATGGAACTAAATATTCATAGGAATACGAGATTCAGATAAAATGGATTTCAATTAATTTAATATTCAAATATATACAGATTTTAATCTAATATGCAAATATAATTGCAAAAGACAAACAATCTCACTTGCCTGTCCCCTAAAATCAAGCTTCGTTGCAAACATTCATGAAACGTTGTTTTAATTTTATCTATAGTAACATCGTATATTTCAGAATGCCAATGATTTTAAATACAACACGTTGCAGCTTATTGTTAGCATATAAATGGTTCATAGAATTAATGTACATTATACGTTATACAGTTAATACAACAATGTAAACTATTAACATAACAATACCCTTAAGAAAATTCCTTCCGACCATTTTCAACCATCGACAACAAGAACAAAGTTGATTCTACCACGGCACATTCCCCATATATAAAATACAATGAACATTCCAATTCTTTTTCCTTACAACAAGTGTACTGAACGAGGCTCGTCGGGTTAGTGTTACACCTCGATGAAAAGCGCGCTGAAACGATTTTCCCAGTTGTAACCGCCAACGAGGTGAACATTTTTCAAAGTTCCTCGGCACGAGTTAAAACAATTACCATCGTGGGCAGCAATTTAGAACCGAGAGAGCAGGTGAATTGTACAGAGGGGACGACGACGGTCGTGCATGTATGTATCGAGTCGTTCGTCACGCAACGACGTGTATCGTATGGGGTGGGCTGGATACCAGACGGCGGTATGGGGTGTGTCAATACCCCGTGCAGTGTTATCATTCGGAAGCATGCATGGCAGGTGTAGGAAATGACGTCACGCACCTCGGAGTATCCCTGTTTGAAACACGACCTTACTGTCTATTTTCGACGGACCACCATGCATAAAAACTTCCTCTTCTCTCCCCAAGTGAAACAGGCACAAAGGATGTCCTTGCCATTCAGATTAACACTGTGTGCCATTAATTAATGGCAACGTTTGTCGGCAAATTAAAATGGCTGCTACGTTTTCAGTTTTAGTGGTATTCAATATACAGGGTGGAGCACGTAAGGCGATCAACTTAGATTATTCTGTAGTTATTGGGTTGATTGAATATGCAGTTGTTTATTTGATATAAGACGGTTAATGAAAGCTGCAAAATAATGATGTCAATTTTTTCGATTGCTTTTATTGGATATGGTATGTTAAATAAAATAACTATTATATTTTTCTCAATCCGTGTATTCAAAATAGCTCTGAAGGAATGTCCACTCTCTATGAAATGCTCTTTGGAACTAAACGAAAACACCCAAAGAACTGGGGCCCTACGAATGCGCATTGTCTCATTGTACAACCTAGGCCCTTTTGACTCTCCAAGTCCAGACCATCTGGTTCTCTTACTATCTGTGTTAGTAAGACATTTCTAAGAACGTTGAGACAATTTTGCTACAGCATGATATATTATATTTACTATCACTAGTAAACATCCAACAGTTTTTTTTCAAATTCTCGAGGGCACTCTTTCATGCAAAGAATTTAGTTTAATCATTTTACAGGTCTAACTAAAATGTGCTATGCCAAGTGAACGAATTTTCAGAACAGAATAATCTGCGTCGATCATGATTCTTGGTCCACCCTGTACAGTAATGCTTCTGCAAGAATTTATTGCGTCATGATTTTTGAAGTATTCCTCTTACGAGATTAATATATTCAGGGAGCGTGTCCTTTTTTGATTCGGAAGCCAGATTTCTTGATGCACGTTCAATTTGAACAGGGATAAAGATAAATTATATCATATGTAATGCATATTTCTATTGCTACTGTGTTTTGTATACTAGGTAGGAAACATGGCTGGAATAAAATCGATTCTTCAAAGTTCACTCGTATTGATTTCTCGGTTGAAGAAGATGAAAAAGTGACGTTCTTAAAATAAACTCGGCTCGCATTTACGCGTGAGAGTAATTATGCGAAATATATTTATGAACATTGCAGCCCCGATCAATTTCTATTGTATATGTCACTAACAATAAGTTGTTAGCTGATCTGTGTCCAATTATATCTCTCTAGTAACGAATTGGACTTGTTTTCGCCTTTAAATAGATTTCAGCGTTACAAGTAATACTATTTTCTAAAGAAACAATATCTACACTGTAAATATAATCTTCTGAAATATCAAACACGATGCTTCGAAGCTTCGTTAAAAAGTTGAGCACAAGACATTGATCCCTGTAAGAATGGTTATAAAAAAACAGATAACTGTATATTATAATCGGCATACAATCGCCCTAGTTGCTACGGTACCTCCGTAGGGTCGTACGAAAATGGCGAACATCCACAGTGGTCCCCCATTTAACAGACTTAAAAGTCAAGAGCGTGGCCGACACACTCTGTTAGCAAGAGGAACACCACTCGTCATATATTCTCCAATGTTCTCCAAGTGTCGATCGATCTAAAGGAAATGTTTTCGCACGTGTTCTGCGAACCTATGATTACCTTAATCGTTCGTTGCACCGTACAGATGCGCTTCACTGTTGCGATCACAGAACGTTAGAATCATTTTGTTGCCCCGGCAGATCGAAAATAATGTAGCACCGTAATAATATAGCAGGGAATTTCGTTTCGGTATTGTAGAAAGTGAAGATACAGGTGTAAGATAAGTGTGACAACTATTAGATCGTAACATGTGAAATGTACATTTCCTTGTGTTGAAACGAAGACACTTCTACTTTTATTGAAATTTGACCTCAATTTGTTGTATGAAGTATATACTACGTGGTAACAGTTATGCGTCATTTAAATAGAGACCTTTTGCTGATAAGTTATAATATTTTTGGTTCCATGTTTCTGGAATGCTTGACTTCTAGAATTTATGAAATTGGTGAACAGATTTTCTATGGAGAAGCAACGAACAAAATTAAGTTTCGGGGCAATTTTGTATAAAAAGCTATGCTTTGTCCTGTTTTAAAACATATAAATGTAGGTTTGCTTATTTTCTTTCTAAGTTTATCAGAAGTATTTGTTTCTGACTGACAATACCACTGTACTTGTATGACACCTCCTTGTTAAATTTGCATTGCAAATTTTTATTCTTACTACCTCTTTTAATGGCTGGGTATTATGAAAGGTTGAATTCTGAACAAAAGAATTTTAACGTGTACACGTATTCTAAAAGAACACGCTCTAATTCTTTGTATCGTAAAAAGCTTCATGTAAACTGGCCTATTAGGAACATAACGTCTCAATACTTATTGCCGTTTCAACGTTACGAAAATGCATGTTGTCAGAAAAACAGCGATAATGAGAAGTCGACATATGTACGTCTTCCATTTATATCTTTTAAACGTGCTAATACCGGTATTTTTTAAAATACATTTTAATACAACAACATATTTTATCCGCTTGTTACAATTGGAAAACTGGCGGACAGCAACGAACAATCAACCCCTTGATAGTTCCCCTCGAACGCTAAAAGTAGAAATATTATAACAAACGCTTGTCGTAATAAAGTATTCACTCTTCCTTGTCGGCCGATCGCGTGTTGTGAATGTGTAACAATTGTGCAAAACGTGTTTGTTCCACTCATAACTCCAACCGAATCCCGCGAACTGTGACCAGATTAGACTAGCATCATAATTTCTAACATTTCGACATTGAAATTAGTATGAAATTGTAACACCAGACCTGTGGTACACGCCAGGCCCTCACCTCCGTATGTATCTGGTTTCCACTTCGCCGAGGGGGTGGCTTTACACTTAACCACACTAGATTAACTGGCTATGATCCCTACACTCCCTTCGACGCAATCGTCCCCGGGTGGTGTTTGCAACAAGAAACGTGGCCAGATATGAACTGCAATTTTGAAAAAGCAGTTGGTCATCTCGGTCAGGACTTCTTCTGCAATCTAGATGCTCTTCGAGACTGAATTAATGATGTTTCGTAATCTTGCTTAACTATCTGGTTTCCGGGCATCGGCCTTGCAAACCACTGACCACGGCCGGATGCTCTTGTCTACGAAGAGCGAACGAGCAACCACCGAGAAAAACCTGGCGAACGAGGCTTTAATGAAATCAGAGTGGTTCAACAACCGTTCAACTCTTTCCATCTCGTGCCAATCTTGTTTTGCATTTGATATTACTGAATCGTGTGGTCATGTGGTAATCGTCTACTAATATTCATCAGACGTAACGCTCGCTGTTGCAAAACAGGTGAACGTCTATGAATAGGCGTGAAACTTTGGTAAGATAATATTTGAAAACAAAGAACATGGTTATTTTGTTACGTATTCGATGAAAGTATTGTGGAAAGGTATTTTAATATTTAGTTCAAAATATTCGAACAGAATATTTTTCATGCAAAAGATGCTTAATTATCGTTCTGGGTAAGGTTTTGTTTTGTTTGAAAGTAAGTTTGGGTCCGGGAATTGTTTGTGCGATTATTGAAATAATGAAAGTTATATTTTTAATGAATAACTGATGAATAGAATTATTGGATAATGCTCAATTGTAAATTTCCTACTTTCAACGGAAGTAATAATGGAAAATTATGTGCACGGTAAATAGCAGTCTTTCCTTTGAATTATTAAATAATGTAAAGGAAAATACTTAGTTTGGATTGCTTTAACATGAAGAATGTTTACTTCCCGGCATTAATATATGCAGATAATTAAGATATCCGTCTCACTTAGTTACTTATCAAACCAGACGATAATTTTCCTAACCGTTACTGTTTATGCGATCTTATGTAGGAAGTTTAAATTATTAATGAATGAAACTTATTGTTAAAGGTAGTTATGGACGTTGCAATATTGCAGTCGATAGAAATTATTATTTAAAACAATACGCCAAACACGCTGTAGCAAAGAAGCAATTTAAAAATGCTCTACTATTTTCATTTATATACATAGAGGTAATTGTAAGCACTCGTTTGAAATGAGGAAATGAATTCCTTATACTTTCAAAGTAAAACAATATTCCAAACCTATCAGATATTTGACATTGTTGAATAACAAGGAGTTTATGGGAATTCAATTAAGCGTCGGAAATTTTTATCAATATTAATTACAAACTCGGGGGCGATTATCAAAAGGTTCGATATTTATGAGTCTAACCAGTGAGGAAGTAATTTCGAGCATTTTACCTCTGGTTTATATTGCGTTATGTGCATAATGTATACAGTTTTCATTTTTTAATTGGAAAACAGGAGGAAGATCTGTTAAAGAAAATTGATCATCGTTGCAGAAAGCGGAAATACTATATACAATTATAAAATGCATTCGTAAGGTGCACTGGGAATTCATAGAATTCTTTTCATTTTGAGTTTTAATTAGGAAACTCGAATTCATATTAATTTCAAATCATGTTTCAATTTTTCAATCACGATACCGTTATAATAAATACTACTTGGAAACTTGAAATATCTACCCTTTTTGTTTTAATCAATTATTCCTGTTCTTAACTAATTTCGTGAGGTACCAATATTATATTGTAACATTTTAATAATAGGAGAGTAATTATGGATTATGGAATTTGTAATAGTCCAAAAATTGGCGTGGCTCTAATAATGTTGATAGCTTAAAAATAAAAACACAACATGTAGGAACTTTATAAAAATGAAGGGGAGTCATCGGGAATCGAACTCGAGACCATCGTATTACTAAGCACTGATGATAGAAGTTTTTATTCAGAATTACAATGTTTGTAAGAATATGATTACATTGATAATTTATGACTAGGCACTGATCAGTCCATATACCCCACAGCCCCTTCTTAGGCCTCACACTCTTCTTATGTTCCTGTTAAGTTCGTTGATGGAGGAGATCGATCCCACATATATTTAGAATTAATAAACGATATTAATACGATGTTAATAAATATTAGAGGATACATAAATATTAGAACACAGCTATTAAAAAGTTCCCTTAGTATTGAAAATAGGACAGAAAGCAAGAAAGCACTTTTCTTACTTTAACAATGAGATTTGTAGAAAACGTGTATACACAGCAACCAATTATTTGTTAGCGTTGTACCTCCTCTCAGGCCAACTGATAAGTATTACTCCTTCTTAACTTTCCATAAGAATTTTTGGGCATAATACTTTAAATTGTCTTAATGGCGAAATTCAATAGAGCAGTATTTTAATGGATTTGGCGATAAATATTAATGATTCTTATGGACGCACTATATAATATAATTCTATACAGAGAAATGAATTCAAATAAATCAGAATTCTGTATTACCTACAATTTTTTGCATTATTCAAATCTGACTAACTACAAATACTTTTTGAAAAATTATTCTTCTAACTTTATATGTACTTTGCGGTGTGGTGTAAGAACTACGATACTTTACTCCTTAAATAAATAGTGTTACCATTTGGCAAATGGTGACACACTCCACAAAATTAGATCAACCATAGACTATTTTAATACAAATAAGAATACATGGGATTCAATAATTATTATACCAACGTGCAGCTTATAGTGTATGTTCCAATCAAATCCTGAAACTCCTTCTTTAAATAAAAAAGATATAAGAAAACTGAGATGGCTCTTCAACACAATTTTTCTACAGTTTTTTAGCCCAAAAATTAGCAACATAAAAATATTTGACAGTTCTCAGAAAAATGATGCACTTGCGGATTAATAGTGTAGCGTTCAGAATCTTTGTATTTATCTACGCGTATAATTGGTTATCGATATACATATTTCCACTAATTGATACTATGTGGTGATTACTATGTGAAATTTAGAGCAAACTAACATCAACCCTTCCAGAGCATACATATGGAATTTTGCAGACTACTATTCTGAAGTAAGCGACACGTAGTTGGTCTGGAATAAGTGAAAGGAGAATTCGTAGAACGAATCATCTGTGATGGAATTCGCAAAAAATGAGGTGAACAATTCGTGTTACGAATCGGCTCCTTGGAAGATGAGAACTCACTTTGTGTTTTTTTTCATGCTAGTATTACGGTTATGTGGTATAACACCGACATCCTGGGAAACCAACTGCGACTTCCGGTGCGCTTTCACTTCGTTTAATTGTCTCCGTGGTCATTCGTGACTCTTGACAATCTTGACATTGAACAGAGCGCACTTCGTTGTTGAGAGAAAGCACACGGGAAACTGTTTATCACCTGCCAAATTGAACGTAACAGTTTGAGATAAATAATACATGGGACTTGGTTTTTCGACTTAAAAAGTAGCTCATTGTCATTCTATAGTTTCGACTTTAAACAGTCAATCGAGGATGATCCTTTGGTTTCTAGCTAAAATAATTGTATTTTTGACCTATTTTCTAAATATGACGTGCACAATGTGGAGGGGTACAAAATTATTTTTTCATATAACATTTGTAACAAATACGATGAATTTTATTTGAGTTGCTATATGTTACGTAATCATTAACTAATGTAAAATAAACGCAACTAAAAATGATGCTGCTGAATTTCCTCTTTGATCTTTTTTCTAGCTTATGTGCTCGTATGAAATTATGTTAATAATACAGGTGCTAAAAATCAACAAAGAATGCGGCCGAATCTTTTCTAGATTTGAAGTCGAAGCCCAATTTTTGAAACCGTTTTCCAAATGTTTCCTCCATGGAGATATTTTGATAAAAATTATAGTGTCATTCATTGTGTCTCTTTATATTTCAAGAATCATTTTTGAGATATATCTGTTTAATTATTAACAGTGTTATAATTTATGATTACACTGTTCATTGTCGAATAACCATATGCTGGTGACACTCTATACATTGTTAGTAAATTGTGAATAACGTATAGAAATTGCATGATAATGTAGTTAAACGAATGATTCATAAATGGAAACGGCTTCATTGCCAAGGTAAACGAAGCGAGGTACTAACGGAGTACAAACATAATTTTTGCTCCATTAATAATAATCAATCGATATGACGATGTGGATTAGATAGTGTTATTCAGTATGTATGAAGATTGTAACGATGAGAATATTTCATACATCATATATTTGTCATACTTGAAAGCACACTATTTTACCTCCCGTTAGAGCAAGCGGTGCATTTTTGCATAAATGGGCCATGTGATCATTAAAATATCCGGTTATAATATGCACATAGAAAAACGCATGCACTTCGCCATGTGAGTTATGTTTGGGTTAGTAAAAGTCAGTTCTTTCAAGAAAATAAGATTGTATTTTAATTGATTAATTGAATTCAAAGTAATAATATGTAGTCGTGTTGGAGCATTCTCGTCTTATGAAGAGAAATCTCTGTTATTTTAATTTACTCACAACTTGTCCTATCTATATGTAGACAATAAACGCATAAGTTTTCCTACAGTTTTTCTTATATTCTTTACAATAACCTATTGTATTGCATATTCTTATTTTAAATATACATATCATATAGTTTCTAACTTACAATTTCTCTCCATTCTTTGTAGTGTATTAATCAGATGAACGTAACTTGGCCACAAAATTAATTTTTTTTTCACTGCGAACTTAATACATTACGTTAATATGAAATGAATGTTGAAATTCTAATGCAAAATACATTGTTCGACTCATAAATACGGGCAATCGTACTGATCGCACCCTCTACTTTCAATTAAGACAATGTGAAAGAGAACATAAGAAAAGTCGGTGCTGCAAGTGAAAACCAACGAGAAAATATTCTGCTTGATTCTTAAAACGGAGAAAGTAGGGTAGTACTTATAGAGTAACGCAAAAAGGGATAATCACAATAGAAAATCACTTAAACATCTAATTTGCAAGAGGCAGATAAAATCTTCTTGAAAGATGAAAAACATCCTTCTAAAACATTCCTGAAAAATATATGCGTTACTCAATGAACTATAAATTCATATAATCATTCTAGCAGAGAATTAATATACGAAAATGTAAATGTCTCAAAGATTTAAAGTCAGCGAAAGAAAATGCCATTGATCCGCGCT
Source organism: Nomada fabriciana (assembly GCA_907165295.1). Classification (NCBI taxonomy): domain Eukaryota; kingdom Metazoa; phylum Arthropoda; class Insecta; order Hymenoptera; family Apidae; genus Nomada; species Nomada fabriciana. Next base: position 15,987,073 of record OU015689.1, read on the forward strand.
CAAATTTTCACAACGTCAGAGAAATCGGCTCGCGCGCCACGAGAAAATCCATAACCTTTTTCTTCTTGAAACCGGTTTAATCGCTTTCCTTCTGACCGAATTACCTTTCCTGCGGGGTGCAAAACATTCTCCCTTCGATTCTAGCTCTTCGCCCATCGAGTTTTCTCTGCCCGGCCAATTGTGGAGTTCTCAGAATACGCGGATCGAACGTTGCATTATTCAACTAATTAGATTTGAAGTCTCGAGCGCGTAGAGTACCACACGTCAAGGATTCAATACAGGTGTGAAAGTGAAACATATTCGGAGGCGTTGCGCCATAATGAAATATAAATGTTTCACTGAAACCCATTTTGGTGGACAAGTAATTGAATTTTTTGTATTGTTAACATGTGAATAATGTTACACGCTGCTAGATTGAATTTTTCAATTATCCAATGGTTTAAGCTTTAATTTATTGTTTCAATGCGATGATATGGTTGCTTGATTTTTGTTTTCATTATGCATTAAGCAATTTATTTTGCTCCGTGAAACAGATCTGAAATACTGACATTGATACATACATCCATTATTTTATAATTACTTCATTCTGAAAGTATAATCAAAATTGTTTTCATTTTAAAACAGACGTGATTACTCTTCCGGGTTTTTATAAAGCAATTTAAAGTAGAAAATCCGGATACCTTGTAAATGCTGTATCAAAGAGTAATCAATTTTGAATTACATGTGTAATGTATTTTATATTATCGCTGGCATGGCCATTGTATAAAATTAATGCATTTTAATTTACATAGGTAGTCACAGTTCGAAATATCATATATGCATATTGTAAATATTTAATGACAAAATTTGGAACCTATGTGTGCCAAAAATTGAACTTAACGTTTTTCACGAAAAGTCTATAGTTGCGAAAAGAATAGAATTTATATAACATATCTCTTGCAATAAAATATTAGATACGCAGAAATTTTATTCAATTTAAAATACATTCGTCAGAAAATAAATTGAAATCGGGAAAGTGACCAATTCAAAAGACTGGGAGAAAACATATGCATGATTGTATCCAGCTTTTCCTCGATGTGAACATACCTAATCCTAATTCAATGGAAAATTGTACAATGAACTGAGGATATCATATACAATAACTCGTAGAAGTATTCATTTTTCTAATTCCTTATTACATTCAATTGTAATTTCTCAGTAACTTACAATCAATAATTAATACTATACATATCTTTACTAAAATAGCCTCTGCCATTCATAAAAATATCACTCGTGTAGAATGACAAATTATACATATATCGAATACTTCCTTAACTGAAGTACATTTCAGTACAATTAATTTTAAGTAAAAACACTTCAAATTAATATAATTATTTTCGTAACTAATATATAAAACTGTAAGAAGATTCCTTTTCATTTCAGAATCTAACAATAGCTCGTCATCGGTACCAGAGTCATCCTCAAAAAAACATATTCTCTTCCGACTGGCGAAAATAATCATGATAATTAAAAGAAACTTGCCAACAAGATGACCTCTACGAATCACATTATCACGTTTTCGTGGTTATTGCGATCCTACAAGAGGTGCCGGTTCAAGTCTGAATGGTTCGCCTTCGTGTTCACCTGTCTTTTGGCGAGCTGCTCGGCCAGGAACAATCCACCACGTTTCCTGATCGACGGCCAAACGGAAATCATTCTCAGGTTGAAGGAAGGTCCTGACACGCCAGCTGGTAAGGACATATGGAACCTCGTTCTGCTTCGAATCACACAATCATGCATTTCTGTTATACATATACACGAATGGAACCAAGCACAGTATTCACGCTATTGAACCCCAGCAACTTTTTTAACCCTTATAGGGAATTTGTAAATCTGCCGTAAAGAAGAAATTTTAAGTGAAAACAATTCAATCGTACATATTCATAAAAAACGAATATAAAATAAAAACTGTAGAATTTTATTATAGTTTAGAAATTAGAAATCTATAGTTTATAAATATTATTTTATTTTTTAAAATAAGTTGCTGAAGTGCTTTGCCGTTGTATCAATCTATTGCAATTATTCCGTTTATTGTATCCTATCACCCATTATAGATTCACTGCTCCAAGTATTTTTCTTTAAATAAAGTATTTAAAATCTTTTGAATCGTGAGAGAAAATTTGGACATTGGGGATTAATGTTATCAAATTTTGCTAAATTGCCCACACAGGTCTAAGATAATTAATCTTTGTCTTCAAATATAATAGTTTGTGTCGTAGATTAGAAATTGATAACAACTTTTTATTTTAACATAAGGCAGTATGCGAATTAACATAAATTAAATTTATAACGTAGTTCAGCAATGCCTTCATTTTACCGCTTATTGAAAAAATTAATTATTTCAAATTATATCAATCTCAATTTTGTATTACAATTGCATACATTAATAAATTACTGCTATTTACTAGTTGAATCTGATTTTAAATCTTAAAGGTATAGAGTTTGCTTCAGTTCGTTATTTGGAAATTGGCACTTTCATACGAATTTTGTAATCCGAATTATTTAGTTTTGACGCAGAATGCTGCAATGATTCTCTTTAAGACGTACAGAAGTCGCAACGTGAGACAGTTTACAATTAGAGCATTCATAAATGTTGCATTGTTCTGTTTTCTGCATATCTAAGCCACATCAATGTGATTTAATAAACTTCCTGTCGTCTCGGTATTACACAACATATCACGTAAAATATAAGTCGTAGCGATTATAAAGCTCAAGTCACTATCGATTTCACTGTTTCTGGCTGTTACATATTCTTTGCTCTCTACTTATGGGAAAAAGATGAATTATATTTTTCTGACTTTCCCACTTGTTATTTCCGATGTCTTGCGCCGGAAATAATGTACGGCAAATATTACAGAATTATTAGCATTAAATACAATTGATATCATATGTGAAAGAATAAGATAAGAGAAATTTGATGCTTTACAAGCAAAACCCTAATTACGTACATCCTTTTTTAAGTCAACATGCAATTAATTTCATGTTGTTATAACTTGCACGGTGAAGTAATGCAGGTTGCTGTTAAACGATATCAAGATCATCCAAATGAAATAAAATCGTCTGATGGGAACAAGCGTACTCAAACACATGTCTGTTGTGGCTTAATTAAAATAGCAATTAAAAAAAATATTCATTTAACTACATTGTGCACCTGTGAGTTAATACGTGTTGAATAATTGTTGTTTCCCGTAAGTTACAAAATTCGACAATTAACATCGTCCTAGATTACGTTAATTACATAGCGAAGTTTGATTTTCCCTGAATGCTCAAAAAATAGTTTCTACTATGTAATATACAAGTAGAAACTATTACAACACTATTGCAACGAATTCTTAAATGTCGTTTGATCCATAAGAAGGAAGCAGTTAATTAATAAAATAATAAAATAATTTTTCAAACACAACCGACATTAAATAATTGATATGGACCAAAAAATAATGATGAGCAAATGTTTACTTACCTAGTACGTGACTAGGTCCTTGTTTAAAACCATATAATTCGCGATTGCAGGTGGTATTAAATTAGATGACAGCTTGGTGTGATTGACTCACGCGGCGAAAACAATTTAAATAACAACGCTATCTTTTTTTATTTTGAAAGTATAACCGTGGGAACAACTTACCCCCGGTCTCCCCTACTATAGAACTTTCTTTTGTAGAATTACGAGTGCATAAGAACAGTTAAATGTGTATTTTTCATGCTTTGTACAAAATTACTGTTACGCTTTTTTGCTACATTCCTTTGTGTAATTATAAATTATAAATTCATACGCGAACTTCTACAGTATGTTCGATAATAATGATTAAAAGCGTACTCCATGTCGTGACCTGTATTACGAAATTTATAAATGTCTCACAATGAAACTTTTTTTCATGACCGAGAAGATAAAATAAATAATACAGTTTTCCTGAAAATGTCGATCTACCATCTCTAAATTTCATTAAATCTGCTGCAAGAAAATTCTAATTGTACAATAATTTATTGTTTCTCTCGCATAGAACAGTTTTAGTGCTACCTTGATAAATGACACGACAAGTAGTGTTATCTTTACTTTGAGTCGCATCAACTCACTTGCCATACATCTGTACTTCTCGTCACTTTCATTCCCAGAAAATAAAAAATTTCGCCTATACTGTTGCAGCTACTTGCCTTCATCATTAATAGTAATTCGCTGGGCGTAACATTTGAAATTTTATTACAACGTTTCGCTCAGTTTTTACAGCCTCTAACCGTAATTGCATATTATATTTCAAGTTTCCCACAATAATCATTCCTATGTAGCCCCACAATTTTCCATGTATCCACCTGTTCACTTTAACATCCTTCCAGTAGCTGCATACTTCTGCTGCATCTCCACACTGCAATCAGCATTTCTGCACATTTAAATTAATTCCGCCCTTTGTTCGTTGCCGTGTCGTGTTGCGATTCGTGCCGACTGGTTTCTGTTGCAGGCAGTTTAATTTACAGGCTTCGCGGCGCCGATCCTGACGGTGACAGCCTGGCGTTCGGCGTTAGAGATCAACCTGGCAGCGACGTGATTCGGGTCGAGAATTTCAGTTCAAACCAGGCCAATATTTACCTGAACAAATTGCTGGACAGAGAGGTAATTCGTCCCCGAGACGGTCTATTTCGTTGCAATGATTCCATTCGACCGCCCGCAATATTAGTCCCGTGAAACCGCTACCACTGTCATTTAAACACTCTGCACCACCTTGAACTTGTTCGGTGTATTCCGTTCCATGGACAGTAACAGAACAAAGTTGGCAGTGACAATAATAACGTGACTGTCTGTGGCAACGATTTTGTAATTAGAAATGCAAACGACAACTGTAAATGAATTATTCAGGTATTGCAAGATTATTTTTTGCAAATTGTTCAGTGAAGTGTTGTTTTGCTTGAATATTAATCGCGAATACAGGTAATAATATCGTGAGTGACTGCACTAATCATTTTATAATTATTACTATTCCAAATAAATATAGAAAGTAAAATTGAGTGCATCGCGTAATTTGCTGTTAAACAAAATTAGTTTCCATAATTCATTCTCTGCGATGCTGATCTTCTTCGAAGTAAAGTAATATCTGTAGTAATATAATTTGGATTGGAGAGTGTTTTCTTAATGCCATAATATTATAATGTGCAAATCAGGTTTTACGTCAAGATTTTAAATAATCCCGGTAATTGGAGATATTTAAATCAGCCTCTGCAAAATCTGACCCCCTGTTGAAATAATGAGTTACACAGATTTAATTCTTCAATACTGAAATGTTAGTAAGATATTGAAGATTTTATTGTTCTCAGAATATTGATAGTCTATAGTCTATAACGTTATCTGATCATATTCAATCGTTAAATTAATCAGAAGATTTGGAATTACTTAAAAGTTTAATAATAATTTAAGCTGTCCATACTTTGCAAGGAATATTAATACAATATATATATTAATACAATATATATATATATATATTATATTAATGTAATATGTTGGGTTTAAAGAATTCATACCCGACAGCTAATCAGTTTAATCATTCCACTTAGTTAGACGAACGTAAATTAAAACAAAATTTAATACCCATTTTTGTGAACGAATATTGCACAAAAAGCGACTTCACTTTGAAATCTTTTCCTGCCAGAGAATTCCAAAAAAATCCGCCCTCCCTCCTATCATCTACAAATACGATGAAGAGCACAATATTCCACCTATTAAATACTACTATCACGAATGTACCAAGAAATGGATGCAATTAAAAACACGTTAGCGCCCGATCTGTTGAATCCAGCAATTTAAGCGAATTAAGTACTCCTTACATTCCAACTAAAGCGTAATGGATAGCCTAGAAAATAATCTTTACCTTCACCCATTTTTCACGAGAGTCGGTAGAAGAAAATAATTTATACCAACGTTCTCTTCACCGGCGTTGTGCACCTCGCACGAGTGATCCTCCTTGTTCGAATAAATTTCACACACACTACGTTCAATCGTCGTCGCAGCAACGTTCGATGGTATTAAAGAGAAACTCGGGGACGAGCTAGTGAGCCAAGAAGCATGTAGCCAGTGATCTACTGCTGGATCTATTCGTGGAAACTATTACTTTGCCATCACCGTTTCTCTTGAATGTAACCAATTTGCATACGGTTTAATTTCCTGCTGGAAAATATTCAGCGTTTTGTGATTATTGGTTTGACGCTTCCGATTCACCTGGATAGTACATGTCGAGATAGTTTTATACTTGTTTAGATAACGTTACCACTTTCTAAGCAACCAGGCAGATCCCGTGCTAATCTGCTCTCGAGATGACCGGCTGCTCTTTGTTTATTATTTTGGTTGCAAAATTACAGCCTAGGAAATTTCGTTACCTGTGCAGTGTGCTCGATTTACTTTAGCTCGATTTACTGAAGTGCAGAGGAAGATTATTTTTATTTTTGTTGTATGGCATTAAGATATACACATACACAAGTTTCTGTTTAAAACTTAGAAAAGTCACCGAATATAAATATGATATTATGCCGCAGAGAATATTGTAAACTATAGTCTACACGTTGAACATACCAATATATAATAGTACATATATCTCGTTGGCAAGTGCAGCGTGAAAATTACTTTAGTAAGGAAAGGTAACGATGCAGATTAATTAGCAGGATTAGTTACTGCCATTGGATCAGAAGCAAGATACAAAATAACAGCCAAAATATATGTAACCTAAATTACCAAATTTATTAATATACATATTTCCTATAATAGTGTACTACTAATTGGTAATTACAAATTAAATATTCAGTGCAAATACTAGCTAAACTATTGAATACACTCACACAATAATATTTTCCCGTCAAACCTTTTGTTATCTTCAGTAAAAGAATTAATAAAAATCTACTTTATCTTTGTGTATGTAAAAGTGCAACAACGACATATGTATAACGTCTGTTAGAATAAATTAATATTACCAATCGCACATCAGGATAAGAAACCGGAACCTATTTCCAAATGCTAAAAAATCTTCATTTGCATGAAAGCCATTTCAAAAATACAAAATAACACCTGAGGGAGAATAATTCGTTCGAAATCTCTATCCACGTTTCTTCAGGTGAGAGACGAATATGCGCTAGTGCTGACATTGACAGACGGCAGGCTTGGCGAAGGAAATTTTATCACCCAGAGTTTACTATTGCTCGTGGAAGATATTAACGACAACGTGCCAATATTTCGGCCCCATCCGACTTCTTTGACGCTACGAGAGGATTCTGGGCCTGGTATTTTAACAACGGTAGAAGCCAATGACGCGGATCTAGGTGCACACGGGCAGGTGGTTTATTACCTGCAAGAACTGGACGGCGATAATGACGTGTTCAGTATTTCGACTGTCAACGGAAAAGGTGTTATCCGCCTGGTTGGACGACTGGACTACGAAAGGAAATACTTGTATCAGTTGAGGGTTTTGGCAATCGATCGAGCCATAAACGAAAGGGTTCGTATTTATCACGGTTAATCTATATAAATAAATTACGCTATGATTATTGGTTTAATAATGAATACAGTTAATTTTGTAAGCGAAAAGAGAAGAACAAGTGTTTGTAGTGAAATACTGAATAATGAGGAATTTGTTTCTCATACTGATATTGACAGAATTGATATTTATGACGTCTTATTATTAAAATAATAATTTAGAATATAATAAATAATATAGAAAATTGTATTGGCATTTCATAATATACATCGCGAAACGATGTTTTATTTTGGAACATGCAATTTATTATACCATTATCTGACTGCAAGGAAAAATATTTAGAATACACATAGAATCTTAAAACTCATTAATCTTCCAAGGCCAAGACATCACTCTTTTTATAAATCCTGCTGTAAAGTAGAGTATCGTAACTCAAATAAACCTGTACTTTTTGTAACAACCATTCGTACATTTTATAATATAAACTATATAAGAAACACGGAATAGTATGAATTCTCCTTAGGAGTTCATTGAATCATTCTATACAAGGCGCACAATACCCGTAGAAACAGATTTTCCATTTGAATTGCTCGCTTTAATATTATTCTAAATACATAAGGGCACTATCTAACCGATTAAAGATAAAACCCGTACAGGTAGCAATAAGAAATTCAATTTTACGTTAAATATCCCATTTCCAATGAAGCTACACAATCATAAATTAAAATAATGAACAAATACCGTACAACTAATAATTGCTTACGCAATATAACATTGCTGTCAATATGAAATTTGAATTGTGCACTTCAGTTCATGCTTGCTTGCAATTATTTCAGGTAAATACAGGAACAACCGCGATACTCATTAAAGTTCAGGACGTCGAGGATCAACCTCCTGAATTCATAACCATGACGCCCGTTGCCAGGATCAGTGAAAATGCTAGGATTGGCACGTCCGTTCTTCAAGGTCAGCTAACTCACCACTACTTTACAAAAATTGCTGCACTTAAAGGGAAGAAAATGTGGTCAAATTATTTCCTTTATACTGATTCGAGAATGTTTCAGTTCGTACGATGTGTCGTGTAAATGTATTTAACCCTTGTACGGAAGCGGTAAATGTACAAAAAGTAAGAAATTTTTGTTATAAATGAACCAATTTCCCGTGTTCACAGAAAACGTGTACGAAATGGAAAAGATAGTTTATTTGAAAATTTTCATTTAACATTCTGATATTTCTTTAAATTTCCCACATATGTAACAGTTCTAAGATTTTCTTGATTTTCTTGAACTTGATTTTCTTTTCTTGAACACAATAGCTACAATCCCACGTAAAATAATGGGGATAGAATGTTCTCGTCTCGATGTTGAGTCAGATTGACCCAAATTCCCATATAAACGTTAAAGGAAACGTTTAATCCTCAAAGATCTATTTTAAACCCAAATGTACCCCAAAGAATTTTCCAGGCTACATATCAATTTCTAGCAATATTTGCGCTCATAAAGTGCACAATAATATGACACGTCGCATCGTATTTGTAACATTTATTTGTAACATTGAATTTAACATTACTAACAATAGTATTAACACATCATTCGACTGAATTTGCTAATATCCGTGCAATTTTCTTTCAACAAGTAGGAATATTTTGCGCTCCTATTATAATAAATATTATATAATGCTAAATATAATTGATTATTACAATAATATATCTGACTTTTTCACTGCATTGAAACTGTTACAGTTCGGGCAGTCGATGGTGACAAGGGTATAAATAATAAAGTGACGTACAGCATAACTCAGGGCCCCAGGTATCTGTTCGACATAGACGCGACTTCCGGTTTAGTGTTTACCAGAGCGCAACTGGATCGGGAGGCTGAGGAAAATGCCGATGGAACATTTATCTTAGAAATCACCGTGAAAGAAGTGTCGAAAATAGTGCCCGCGCCGTCTGTTTCGACCGAAGTCACTATCATACTGACGGACGTGAATGACGAGATACCGAAGTTCCGAAGTTCCAGATATCGCGCCGAGATCAATGAAAACGCGCCATACAATACCCCGGTTAATTTCATCGGGGATGCGATACCGGAAGTCTACGATCACGACTTGGTGAGAAACGAGCATTATATGTATAATCACATGAGATAATGGTGTAATTTAAGGGGGGAACTTTGCAATTCGTTCCCAGATATTTGAATATTTAAAGTGGCGATTTGGAAAGTCACGTGACGGCACTCTGACCTTCAGTATATCTTTACAGAAATTTTATTTCCTTCCGAAAGTCTCTGAAACTTTATTATTATATATACGAGGACCACTAATTTGTTGTATCCTTTCCCATACGTCAATACCATGAATACAAGGTTCGATAGCTTATGGAAGTTTACGGTTGAATGTAAAATGTGAACAGATATACGTAATTATGGAGATGAAAGTTTGTTATATTTCCTTGCAGGTAATTAATGTTTGATTTGGGAAAGATGTTCAATTCATTTCTTTTAATCAAGAGGTAAAAATTGGAGTATACATGGCGTTTGTATACGGGAGACCATATTTAAATGATGTCTTAAAGCAAGTGTTATTATTCAGACTTAGGATTCAAAATATTAAACTTGATATAAGTCTTCATAATCAAATGAATTATACCAAATTTTCTTGATGAATAATTTTTTCTTTATAGCTTTCCCATGTACAGTACTCTCAAATTATTTTTTTCAACCGGGTTTGAGTTGCAGTTTCAATATAAATTATACATTTCTGGTGATTTCTAACAGATAGCTTAATCGTGCCGTCTCTAAATGGTTTTACTAACGAAAAGATTTAAAAATTCAGCGTTCTACAACCTTACTCATTGAGAATTTTGTATTGTTGCTTTCACTTAAATTAAAGTGTATATTATAATTATTTGAATCGTATGATTTCATCTTTAATATCGTAATTCATATTTTCGTGAATATGCTTTCTTGACGAGGAACATTTTTTCAGGGAACGAATGGCACGTTTAAACTTTTCATCGATGGCGATGACGGAATATTCGATGTAACCCCTTCAAGAGGAATCAATGAAACTCCGTTCCTAATACGAGTCAAAAATTCTAGCAAACTCGATTTCGAAACCAGATCAGGTACTTGAACTGTAATTACTATATACCTACTAATCCTTGCATTGAAATGATCAAAAAATTGTTAAAAGTTTAAAGAGCAGGGAACTACGATACGCAGTTTAATTGTAAACATTATATTATTTCATCCACCTGTATATATAAAATAATATCAATCAGAGTTCAATTAGATTACAGCAATTTCCCAGAAACTTTTCATGATTATACCGCCCAGATTCCTTAATAATATTCATATTAAATTTCAAAGTTCATTTTATTTATTTGAAGTTATAGTGGCTCAACATTAAACATGGTAATTGTGGTTTGTGGCCTACGCTTGTATTGCTAGATTAATGCTTATATTTTCAGCGGTAAATTTCACTTTAATCGCAAAGGAAGTAGTTGCGGTTGCACCGAAGTACAGCAAAGTACCGGTGGTTGTTTTCGTACGGGATCAGAATGATAATTATCCGGAATTTACAAAAGACACATACGAGGTATCGATACCGGAAAACTGCGTTGCTGGAACTACGGTGGCATGGGTTCAAGCATTGGACGATGATAGTGGTAATTTTGGTACACATGGAATCCGGTACACGAATTTAGGAGGCAACATAGCACATGCGTGAGTTCAAAAAATTATTGATAATACTCCAAAATATTTATTAACCCATGTGAAAAATACACTACACTTAAAAAATTCAGTTACGGTTATTTTTATTAATATTACTTCACGTATCATCGGATATTTTACTCACAAACAATAATTAACATTAGACCTACCGATAGGTTCTGGTACTACATATTTAGAGAACATACGTTAGACAGATTATGAACACTAAAGTGGTTCAATGGACATTAAATAAAGAGATATAATAGTCATTCTGTCTTATTGAAAGCCATCGTAAATTGCTGCAACAATACCTATGTGGTAATAATTATAAAGTAAGAAATCGAAAACCAGTCATTTTGACTGGCTTGGTAGTTCTAGTGTTAATAACGATAACACGTGATGCTTCGCAAAAAATGTCTTTTAAATAAAAAATAATATTGTTAAGACGGGGTTCCGTCGGCGTACTCTATGAGCCTGGTCAGCGATCGTCGTTTGTGCAAAACGGCTTGAGTTTGAACCGTTCGATGCATATGTACTTTATTATTTACCGAAGATGACTGCCATTATTTTTATAGTATGTGTCATACGATATTTTTCCCATAAAAAATAATTAGTAACAATGACAAAATATTGGACGACGAATGTGTATTAAGCTTTAAATTAATGCTATCGTTATTTTCAGTAGTTATAATTTTAACTTCCCTCTATACCTGATCTATATTTCTCCGATATCTACTGCAAAATAAATTTATCACGTTTTAAAACAATTATAGTGCATGTAATACTCAGACTGTTTGTTTTATTTATTACAGGTTGTCGATGGATCCATTAACAGGGGTAATAACAGTTAGGGAACCTGGGCCAAGTTTTGACCGTGAGCTGGTATCTCGACATTATTTAACTGTAGAGGCAAGAGACGATCTTGGAAAAGGCAACCGTAACACTGCCCAATTAATTGTCAATGTAAACGACGTTAACGACAATGCTCCAATCTTTTTGCAACACAAGTACGAGGCAGTGCTTCTGGAGAACGAGGATCATTTTGAATCGCCATTAATCGTCGAGGCATTTGACATCGATTTGAATGGTTTGTTCTAATCAGACAATTCTGTAGATAAAGCTTTTTGAAATTGTCTTGTACAAATCTTCAATAAGTCTAAAATAATAACATATTATAGTAAATAAAGTTATGAAAATTCTTCCAATCGAAGAACCCCGCTAATAATAAATTGGCGCAATTTTAGCAGTTTTTTATTTCTCATTGAAATTTAACTATAAAATAATTTTTATTCACGCAAGATATTCAACTTTCCTTAACCCCTTCTTTCGCACCTTTACACTTTGCATTACTCGCGCAGTTTTTAAGACAATTGGACGAAACAATTGTAAAGAAAAGCACCAATTACTCTGAAGGTATCCACCTATGCGAATCATAAACCAAATTTCTACTGTACGATGCGTAAGTCGATATCATAGATTCTTCATAAAATAAATGAATTCTTATTAAATTGCTCACAGGCACGAAGAATAGTAAAGTGGTGTACGCATTGGTGTCCGGAGAATTCTCGCGGAATTTTAGTATCGATTCGAAGCGTGGTGTAATTACCCCGACGACACCTTTGGACTACGAAGCGTTACCTATCAGTCAAGGGCATAAAGAAACATCGGTACGCCCATTGAGATTGACGGTGCGGGCTAGAGATATGGGTACACCAAGCTTGAGTTCAGACGCGCCGTTAATTATTTACCTGAAGGACATCAATGATAATCCACCCGCATTTGAGAGGACATTGTACAAAAGAAGTATTCCTGAAGACTTACCTGGCGGCACTAGCGTAGTACAGGTATTATTGACATCCCAGCAAACATTAAACATTACGATTATTTAAATAATAATATTGGGATAAGGGTGTGCTATTCTAGCAATTTAGAAACTTTGTTGATTTGGGGGGTACAGTTTAAATTCTCACTTGAGTTTTTTTTATAACAAAATACAATTATTTAACTAATTTCGCGGATTCTTGCAAATTGGTAAAATGAGAATATAATGTTAATCGACGTATTATATGTGCATTATTCAATTGTTTCGTTAGTTATCAAGAAAATAATTATTGGACAAATCGTGAAAACTTCAAACTAGAATGACTACATTTTCATATTTTTGATTGCCAAAATGTAAGAGCGTTATTTTATAGAAATATATTGCAGATACTAACTATTTCAATGATCGTGATTTTAAAGAAACTTATTTTTATTATGTAAAATGATACAGAATTACTTACAAAAAACATATCACTGTCGCAATGCGAGAAAATCATTTTCGTATGGAAAACATATTATTATCATACTTATAATACAATGGGCATGAACAATAATAAAGTATTTTGCAACAAGTAGATTAAGACAGTACATTTTTTGTCACAGGTTAAAGCTTGGGACAAGGATCTATCTTCACCTAACAATAAGTTAGTTTACCGGATTCAAAGCGGTGCAGGTGATAAATTTGTGATCAGCCCCGAGACAGGTGTTATCAGAGTCGCGCCAGGCTCTAATTTAGATCCAGATCTTACTTCACCAAAAACTACAAAGTATACCTTAAACGTTATCGCGATTGATAGTGGAACGGAAGTCCAAAGAACGGCTCAGGTCCTCGTGAATATCACTATTATTGACGTTAACAACAAACCACCTGTGTTCATCGATCCCGGTACAGTAACCATCCGTGAAAATACACAGGTATGTACCTAAATATACATATAATGACCGGTGACATTGTTTTCAATAGAACACATGTGTATTTTGCAATTTTTCGATATATACAAATTTCGTGCAGCTAATCATTAAATTGTTTATAACTTTCAAATACTCTGGAACAATTCAATATAAAGCACAGGGAAAATTGAGTTTCAATTAAGAGCAAATATTTGCACGCAGTGAAATATAATCTATGAGACTTGTGTAAAAATATTAGTGTTCGAAATAAAAACATTGAACACTTTCCAAAATTCAAAAGGAATAAACCATTTTTCTGACAAATCGATAAACTCTACAAATATTTGTGTTGAAAAAATGTTGGTACAGTTTAGCGTCAAATAAATTTCACGCTATATTACTATATGTTCATACCAGCGTATGTGTAAAGGTGCCAAAGGGTTGCAGCTGATTATGTTCACCGTTTCATTAGGTCGGGGCTTACGTGCATCGTATCGTTGCTAATGATCCAGACATAGCGCCGATATTGCGTTATCGCATCGATCCGAATTCTTCGGAAGCAAGAAACGAGGAAGGAACGCTAATCAAGATCCAAGAGTATGACTACCTGTCTGCTTTGGAACTAAATGCTCTCGATGGTTTGCTTCGGGTAGTGAAATTGTTGGACAGAGAGAGGGTGGAAATGATAAGATTGGGGCTCGTCGTTGAGGACTTGGCTGCTATTAGAGGAACACAGACCGCGTTTGGTTAGTATTTTTTTCAGTTGAAAAAAGATATTAATGTACAATAAATAATATGTTCGAAACACAGTAACACACTTTGCACAATAACCATAAAAATTGCAATCGCGTTTACTCTATGGGATAAATAGGGTAAGAGATTTGCATTAAATGAATGAAATCGTAGAAAGGGAAGTTATATCCTAAATTATATCCTAAAAATTAAGAATATGTAAACGGATCTGTAGACGTAGACGTACATATTTCAATTATATTACAATTTGGTATAATATTTTCAGTGAAACTTCACTATTCTTGATCATACATGTTATATATCCATATACATATACATATACATGGATATAAAATTATTATACAAATTTTATGGAAATTCACTAAATTGTAACATTATTATTATCATTATGACACTAATATGAATATCGATTTATATTAAATACCAAATTATTGTTTACAAGAAAAGCTACTCTTCAACTTCTAATAGAATCGATACCTTTTCAATTATTACATAAAATTGAACTCTAATTGCAGCTACATTAAATATAATCATCGAGGACGAGAACGATAATAATCCAAGATTCCGCAGACCATTTTACAGACGGTCCGTAACAGAGAATAGTAAAAACGGCGTGAATATTGCGAATATCGTGGCTGATGATGCGGATAAGAATCGCAGTATTACATATTCATTAGAAAGTCCTAAAGAACTGGCGGATTTAGTACACCTTGACTCAGAAACGGGAGAAATGGTCGTTGCGAATAAAATCGATAGGGAACAATATTCCTGGCTTAATCTAACAGTTCGTGCCACTGACTCAGGAAATCCGTCTAGGTAAAATCGATTCCATTATTTCCATATCAAATTATTCATCTAGTTTACAGGTTTGGTTCGTGAATTATTTTCATTTATTCAAACCATTACTTCGGATATCGAAACTACCACGAAATATACATACATATGTATACAAATTGAAATGAATTCTTTCGCAACGTTTAGTTTAACTGATCACAAATATTTTCAATATATCATTTGCGTTTTCAGTAGAAATAAAAGAAAAGTCAATTATTAAATAAATTTTTCATTTGTCATTAATGTTTAACAATGATTTACTAGTCCTTGTATTTTTGCATGACAAATTTTCAAAAAATAAAGTTAACGTCTTTTTCATAAAATTGTTGTAATAAATTAACACTTTATTGCTGGCTTTTTATAATAAATAACATAATAATAATCTTCCGTTCCACTGACATAACTAATCACTGTTTATAGGTCAAGCCTTTCCGAGGTGTACGTCCAAGTATTGGACGAAAATGACAACAATCCGTATTTCGTATCCGATATTAATAATTTAACTGTAATGGAAAATGCTAAAATTGGTACAGAAATTGCCGTTGTAGAAGCCAAAGATCCCGATACCGGGGACTATGGAAAAATTACGTACCTGTTAGATAGAATGTCATCTCAGGTGAGCGCTACAGGTGTAGCTATTATTTGGATCTCATTGTTCCCTACGATAACATCGTACTTAATTTAAAACTTACCTCACCAATAAGATATTACAAATTGAAATGAGTAGAAAAGAAGTTTAATGAGAATGTTTCATAAAACAGGGAGCGTTTGCCATTCATCCAGAAACTGGTGCTTTAACAGTGGCCGATTCAATTGATTGGGAAACTAAAGAAAACTATGTTCTGGTCATAGAAGCTTGGGATAACTATCAGTTTGGTTACACAGCTGGTGAATCCAGGAATGCATTTAAACAAATCCAGTGAGGAAATTTTTCTTTATAATTTAAACTATTTCATACACGAATGTAATTTATTGTAATTAAAATCTGGTAAATATTAACATTTAGGACGTGTGTACAATGTATTTTTAATTCTGTCACTTTTGAAGATATATTTACAATAACTTTTCCACTATATGTTGTCACTAAGCTGTCAGGAAGCAATTATTGACATCTGTACATTAAAAGTACCAAACTTTATCTTGACATTAGTATGTACGGATATGAGGAATTCGTGTGTCTACAATTATTATAATTTAATTTAGAATCATAGATGTGGAGACATCTTACAATTAGTAATAACGCTGTTAAACATCGCTACTGTACATAGAATTCTGAATTTATTACAAAATTGAAAATTCTAGTAATTTCACGCATAATGAATTTTTAAAGGATCGGAGTACTGGATGTTAACGACAATCCTCCAAAACTGGATATACCTTCAACATGCGTCACCATATCAGAGTTCCATGATGTCAAGGATTTAATTTTTACAATTAAGGTCAAGGATTTAGATGATCCATCCACGCCCAACGGTCGCGTGAAAATTAGAATTCTCTCTGGGAACGAATTAGGTCCATATGAGAAATTTACAATTCGTTACAATATCGTTTTCTGAAATATTAATAATTAACAGCGAAAATTCGTATTGTTGGTCCAAGTAGGATTATTCATTCTCGAGCAAACAGATTATTGGACGGCGAACGTAAAGGCTGCGCATTCAATACGTGGAAAATTCGGAAATTATTCGCTGCATTTGGAAGCACGTGATCTCGGTACACCTGCGAATAAGGATAGAGCGGTTCTGAATATTTGTGTGACCGATTACAACGATAACCCACCAGTCTTTATTAGCCCACAGCATAATACAACTATTCGAGTACCGGAGGTGAATTTTCATTAATTTTACGAATTATTAATATTAGGTTGAATGGAAAATATTATATATGACTATAGCTATTATTTTTCACAGGAACTAACTTTCTTATCAATTAATTAAATAATCTCCATTGATCTTTATTGATGTTCAATATTTGACGAGCTTCTCGATATCTTTAACAAATGGTTATGTCTTTTTAGTCAAATTACAGTATTAGTATTGCTGGATGTTTGTGAAAATCAAAATTGCGAGCAATGTCGTCCATTTTCAATTTGTAAAAATACTACCACTGTGTAATCGTTCATGTTACATATATTTTATATTTTAACAAATATTATGATTTATAGAATGTAACAGTTGGAACGCAAATTATACAAATTGAAGCCAAAGATGCTGATATTGGTCCAAACGGGGACATTCATTATCGTTTGAAGCAAGATTTGGCAGGTCACTGGCGAACATTTCACATCGACGACACAACTGGCGTGATTTCATTAAAACTTCCGCTGGATAGGGAGATGCAGAAATTATATGAGGTAATAAAAAATAGTAAATGATCTTTAAACTATTATAACAATACATAAAAATTCGTTCAAATAAAGATATAATATTATTCCGTTATATTTGACTCGTTCATAAATGAATTCACTCCAAATTGAAATAAAGTATAATTTCCTTTGTAAAAATATAATAATAAGATACACGTTGCATAACTTCAGTTCAGCTTCGTCTTATTTTACATTTTATACAATTAGTGGAACATTTGGGGGAAACTTGTAAACCAAATTTTCTGTTTAAATCAAAATTATTACGCAACGAGAAATGGCATTATATATAGAATAATAAAATCTCTTATTTTGTTATAACAGATTAGAGTGGAAGCGTACGATCTCGGAACCCCAACACCTCTTAGTACGGATTTAGATCTGATTATTTACGTCCGGAACATCAACGATTACGAGCCACAATTTTTAGTAGACATTTTCAATATTAATTTCACGGAAGAACAGCTTCCCGGATCAGAAACAGTACTTCTGCCAGAAACAATAGACCGAGACGAAGTTGATGATCTCGACGATCCTCCCACTCAAGTTTGTTACTTTATAATAAATGGTAACGACGATGGGCTCTTCATTCTTGACATTTTTAAACATGAATTGAGTGTAAGTCATAACTGATACATTGCACAGTAAATATTTTTATGAAAAGTCTGATTTAATATGCCACTGATAACGATTATTACGAATTACTCTAGACTGCCAAAACACTAGACCGAGAACAGCAAGAGCAACATTTGTTGATTGTCAAAGCGACAGAAGATTGTAACAATGTTCCGGCAAACGATACATTTTTTGACGAAACAAATGATACTACGCTTAAAGTCATCATAGGCGTAATAGATGTAAACGATAATCCACCAAAATTTGTTAGTAAAATATTCACAGGTGGTGTTACCACTGAAGCAGATTTTGGCACTCAATTTATGCAAGTGAAGGTAAGATATTATATTTGATAATTTGATCATTAGTAATGAAATAAGTACAAAAAATCGCGTCAGGGTTAAACATAATGGTTTAATGAATATAGCTATGTGTCACAAGTATAAATATTAATTCAATGGGTGTGATTAGTTTTCACTAAACAAGTAGATAAAAAAGATTATTTAAAATAACCTTCTGCAAATATTAAATAAGTAATCTTAAACAATAACAGATAAATGAATGTTCTAGGCACTCGATTTGGATGCAGGTGAAAATGCTGTGGTGAACTATCACCAGGTTGGTAAAATGCACATGACCTTAACAGAGGGCCTGGATGATATTGAGATGCAACCCTTTTTGGTTAACAAAGCAACTGGAGTAGTGAGTTTAAATTTTGACCCACAAAGAGGGATGAAAGGATACTTTGACTTCATGGTAAGTGAAATAAATTATACTTATGTAATAGTGAAATGAACATTATAAAACATGTTCATTCCCAAAAATATTGTACTAGATGTTAATGTTAATAATGCTTTGTTTCGTAATTCGACCAGGTGTTAGCTAATGATTCAAATGGTCTTCAAGACACTGCCAGAGTTTTCATTTATTTACTACGAGAGGATCAGAGAGTTCGTTTTGTGCTACGACAACATCCACCGGACATCAGAAATAGAATAGAAATGTTTAGAGAGTGAGTTCAAAGCAAGGCACTATCCCTATTATAAATTAATTGAACCCTTTTTGCTTTACTTTAATTACATATTCAATTATCGCTAAACGTCATATGTATATTTTCGCCTGAATCTCTAATAAATTACTTGTGACAATGTCACTCCCAATTGTTCGCACCTTGTAACATAATTATTATGAAAAATTCCTCAATTGTATGCTGTCAATTTTCAGAACACTAGGCAACGTGACTGGAGCCATAGTGAATATCGATGAATACAAGACCCACGAGAATCACGATGGTTCTGTCGATCGAACGAAAACCGATTTATATATGCACCTTGTAAATCGCCGGGACAATTCGATTCTCGAAGTATCGGAAGTTCTCGAATTGGTGGACAGAAACATAGAGAAGCTTGATAATCTATTCAAGGAATTCAACGTTCTCGACACGCAAGCAGCGCAGTATCAGCCGATTGTTCAGTACGAGCAAGCAGGAACGACGTTCTGGCTTTTGACTTTGACTTTGTTTTTGGGAGCACTATTAATGTTGTGCATAGCTCTATGTCTTTCGCAGAGGGCCTCCTTTCGAAGACAATTGAAAGCGGCCAACGCTTCTCCTTTCAGTAAATATTAAATATATGTATACAATATTTGCTTCGACAATTTTAGATTAAATATTATTATTAAATGTTAATAATTAAGCCCAGTGCACGAGCCAATATATAGCAAGCTGAAGATAAGCTTGGAATATTATTAACATTAATAGAGAAGTAGTTAATATTTGATTGAAATGGTTTTAAATTATACTGCAAATTGAAATATCTCTTAACTATTACATTATATAGAAAATAAAACAATATACATATAGATCATTATAACTAATATCACTATAGGTGTTT
This sequence comes from Nomada fabriciana, assembly GCA_907165295.1. NCBI lineage: Eukaryota > Metazoa > Arthropoda > Insecta > Hymenoptera > Apidae > Nomada > Nomada fabriciana. The sequence goes on from OU015689.1 coordinate 16,007,438, forward strand.
GCTGAAATGATAGTTATTAAAAGAGCAATAATTTGCAAATGAATGCACGAAAATGAAATATAGCAGCAATATAAAGGGTTCAAAATTAACTATTATTATTATTATTATGCTTTCATTATCGCTTCCATGACGACTAAAATAAACTTAATTATTACATGTTTCATAGGATCATATTTATGTTTCATTTTCTCAGGGACAACAGATACTGAATTTATAAGAGGACCTGGTCGTGTTCCTAACACGAACAAACACAGTGTAGAGGGTTCAAACCCTATCTGGATGCATGCGTACGAGAACGAGTGGTTTAAGAGTGACGAATCAATTAGCCATACGTCCGAAAGAGATTCTCTAGATGAAAATGCACTGAACAACGAAGAAATAATGAACGAAGCTAATGCAGACCAAAGAAACGATGACAAACCGTATTATATTGAACCAAGAGTATCTTCAGTTTCTAGGTAAATGATCCTCTTGTTGCATATATGTATATTTATACAAAAATGTCACTTTCATTGATACAGAGTTTAATCATTATACATATACGCAATTAAAAATTAAATAACCGTGGAAAGGTTTATTCACGCATGGTTTACTTTGTAAATAATTTTTGCTTAATTTAGTGTAATAATAAAAATAGTATAATGTTTGAAGATATTACAAAAACCAATTTGTTACGAAAATTATAGAATGAAGAGATAACGAGCATATATTCTAATAGCAAATATTGTACAATGAAGTTTGTTATAATTATAAGTAATGAATTCCTTTACAGCGGGGAAAGTGTTTCAAATATACCAAATGATTTTCATCGGAGTTCCCCCATTTATCGAATGCAGAATGCGGCCATGAATCCTCTTGGCAAGAAAATAGAAACAACGGAACTGTAACTGAACAACGATTGTAATAAAACGAACAAACCATTTTAAGTGCTAATATTTACGAGTATAAGCTCATAGAAAGTGTAAATGCAGGATGAACCATGTAAATAGTCAGACATCGTACAAATGGTAGTATATGTTTAATATTTATTTTGCGATATTAACAAAACATAGCAATATTAGATATACTTTCTAATACAAAATTCTCATTAGCCTATTTATTCGCATTTTACACCGCGTTTATAGCAAACACAAACAGATATACCTATATCTTCATTAAATATCGTTCTCAAGTACACAACAAAATAATTACAATTAATATGTATAAAACCAACTTATGATCTCTGCACACCAAGACGTTACATACATTTGTACACCTTTATATTTTTCTTCCGAAAAATAAAATAATTACTTCAACGATAACCTACTTTTTCCATCCGTTTATGCGATATTAATAATTAACGTAATTTAAAAGTTCAAGATAGATTATTTTATCCACCCCCATTAAATAGCTTCAACAGTAAACTAATAAAGAAAAGAAGAGTATTATTTATTCGTGTACCGATTTCTTGCCAAATTAATCCAACTCCCATACATGGGTTACTTTAAAATTAAAGAATCAATGAATTTCTTCAATCCTCTGTGGTTCCTTTGGTCTTCCCCATTACCAACCCATTCCACTTAAAAAGTGACAATTTTCTACATGGTTTCACTCGCGTTCTACATTCTCGTAACCAGAAATTAGATTTCAAGGCTTCCACCATAATTGTTACTACACGCCCCCACAATTTTCCACGCACCATTCGTTCGACACAATTTTCCATGCAGGTATTAATTAGGAATACCTCGATAATCAAATAAATATGTGACGAATCTTCCTGTTGCAAACACTGTACATTCAATTATACAACGCTGTAACCTGTATTTAACCTATCTACATAGAAGTACATAAGAAAATGCTATCTCACGGTGAGCTGCTATAAATTGGCACATTAAATCCGAGCGTGCAGAAGAACCGCCCAACCTCTATAACACTCTTACCCCCTGTACGTACACCCTTAACTGGGTCGCATAATATTAAAGTGTGACGGCACTTAACCCGATGGTACATTGAATTCTAACGAAACCGATGATCCCTTTGGATTTCTTCAGGTGAAGTTTGTCTCGTTTAAGATCAACCAAGAAGTTTTCCGCGGAATTTTTATTCTTGGTCGATAAGATCGTTATCTTTGTATCGTTATCGAGAAGACTATCGCCAGGCGGGAACCTTATACAGATGGTATCGCATCACGAAAGAGCAGTAAAAGAAGAATCCATTGTTTAAATGCAAATTAACCGTTCGTAAGGCTGACCTCGATGGGTCAGTCACACTTCTCGGTCCCTTTCACCTCTATCGCGTGGCGGGAGTTTCCTATTTAACATTTACTCTTACCCTACACGCCATCTTCCAATCAGCCACGGCACAGTCCGAATCTTAATAGCGTTCTGCCGAAAAATCTCGACGGGACGTGCCTCTGACTTCTAGACATCTAAGATTTCAATCGAAGAATAAGAAAGTTCGGATGGCGCTTAATGTATTTGCTTGACGACGACGTGGACTGAACACTTTTTATTATTTTATATTTGTAGCTTTAACTTTATATTTCGTCTTTGGAGGTTTAACTCTTACAATTAGTAGGGAGGCTTCACTGGAGTTACGGAAACTTTTAATTACTTCTTGTTTTTGATATAAGTGCACAAATATTAGATAAACTGCTGATCCAAGTAAAGGAAGGAGGCTCTGGTATATAATATTGTATTCAATAGTTTGTAATAATTTTTGCTGTGATAATTTTGCTTACTAATGCTGTAGTGCAACTGTAATTGTAGAGAAACATTGAAATGTTTTTGAAGATTACAGTTGCATGGATATAATCTTCTCGGTAATAAATATAATTGCATAAAACCAGGTGAAATCGATATATAAATCAGCACCAATATAATGGCGCTCGATTCCCATAAAATAAAAAAGGACTTTTAACTAATTAATGCAAAGGAAACCTTTCATTCCAGTATAACTGTGCTATACAATTTCTGCATGCTGTTAAACTAATTAGATCCAGTGTGTGAGAAAAGTATTTGTACAGCACAGTTGCAAAATAAATAAATTGCCTAAAATAATGTGATTCATTTAACTAAATACTTAATTATTTACTTAATCTATGATCTTGATTTTATTATGCAAATAAATACTTTACAATAAATACTTACTCCTGCATTAACACATATCCATTAATTAAACGTGCGTAAACCTGCAGAAAAATGTTGGCTACCGAAAATACGCAACGCTTCTTGCAGCATTCATGTAACTGTAAAGGCGAATTTACAAACAACTTGCTGGAAAACGCAACAAAATTAATCAAACGTAACGCGTTATTAATTGCATTGAATGTTAATACTTCGTTAGTTCACCTTTGACAATAGTAACGCCCTGCGGATCATTTTCAATACTGGATAAATCATTTTTCAGTAACGCCCGTATTTAAAGATCCCAAAAAGGTACTATACTGTCTTAAATCTAATTTAGACCCTTAGAATTTCTACAAAATTTGAACACACTATCTGATTGAATAGTTACTAATATTCATTCAACTTTTTTTCATTAAGCAGAAACGTTTCACACACTTTATTACATACTGATCCATCGAACACCCAGCCACATTAATACAATCTTTGTTGACTCCACGTATCTATAAAATACGTTTCTGTAATTGTATGACAAAGTCATGCTTCAAACGTGAAATTTAGAAATAAGTTTCATCATAAGCGTACACGTTTTACGCGACAGAAAATGAACGAGTCAGAAGTCATACGCGTGGCCGCTTTTCGGTTGAGAGTTAAGGTAGCCGAGGAAACGGCCACCTACACCCTTATCGTATTCGAACGTCAGCGTCGCGTGCAACCTTATGCTAATCTTCGTTGGCTGTATAAGCGACTGGTCAGTGCTCGAACCGTTCCGTTGTGCCGCTCCTTTTCAACCCTTCACCGGCACGGACTGCCTATGAAATACCCTACCAGTGTCTTACTATTGTCTACACTGTAGACTCTACAGTAAAATCAGTAGCGTGGCGATTGCCAATTGATTACCGGTTACTAATTCACCATTCGAAGTTTCAAAACTTATAGTACGAGTAGTATGGCAACAATTTATGCCATTGGATATCGGTTTGACTTCAATGGGGTCAATTGATCGAACAGCAACTCCACTATTATTTATTAAAATAGCTTATAGTTATATTTTGCTATATTAAAACATTTGGGCATGCACTTAAGAATGCATTATTCAAAAGTTCACTTTAGTTAATCGCCTATACTGTTTTTCACGCTTTAATTACGGCTGCGTATATTTTGAGCTGCCCTTTTAGTTACAGACTCTGCAAACTACAAGTTTGTAATATCTAGCTATTTGGGAGACAGAAAAGATGTTCGATGTTATACTTTTGAAATGTTACGATATCTCTTCGGCAAGCAATTGCAGTGCCCACGTTGTAAATGCAGTCGAATTGCTCCATTCAAGAAAACGTAAGATATGAAAGAGTTGGATTTATCCAAATTCTAATGACTGGTGCTGTATACGCATACAAGAAACTACATGAAATAAAGAACTACTTTTAGTCAGTGATTTCATTATGATTTAAATAATGAATTGAAGTAAAGGACAACATGCATAGCGATCTGCCAGCGTCATAATTCTACAAATAATTTTGGTCTTCATCGATCCGGGAAATAAATAAACATTAACGATTGCCACTCGCGTGCGAGTAGTATTTGCATTCTCTTCCGAATACGCGCACAGCTGCTAATCTCACCGTAAGCACTACCCCGTATTACCTTGTATACTGGGTATACGCAATTTTGCACGCTGCATGTAATCGTTACTTCCTAAGCTTATATCGTCCACAGTGCCAGTTCAATTTCATGATACTACGACACTCGAGGCGATGCATTTGTTGTACGCGCAATTTGCATGCATCGGCCCTTTCTGTGTACGTACCGCAAGCACGACCTGCCATAACTGTTCTCGAATTGTCCTCAATCCACTTCTAAATCTTCACCTGCTACTATACAGACAGCAGCGCATTAATTTGGCGCAAGCAGTTACTCTTTTTAATGTCGCCGATGTATTTAACACTAGAACTACCGATAGGTTTTGGTGCTATGTAGACGAGCTTTTAAATGAGGATATATAATTGCCATTCTGTCTTACTGAAAGTCATCGTAAATTGCTGCAACAGTACCTATGCGTTAATAACTTTAAAGCAAGCAATCTAGGACCAGTCAGTTTGACTGACTTGGTAGTTCTAGTGTTAATGTGTCGTGGTACATTTAATATTATCTGTTATTTAAGTATGCTGTAAATATTAGCTGCAAATATGACAGCTCATGTTAAAATGAGCTGTTAAAATGGTCAAGCTGCAATTTAATGGATCACACTATAAATGGCCGATCATTTTGTTCTTACTTCCCACCATTATCAGTATTACCTTTGTTTCGTGATACCTGTTTCATTGCGTAACGCGATGTAGTTGGACAGCAATTCAGATAATCTGCAGTGATATCTGTTGGGCTTAATTGTAAATGGAATGAAACGTAAGTGCACTTGATGAACATTTAACGCAGACTTATTTGAGCAGGAAGCTTTTTATGAAATTTGTTAGTTTGAACTTTTAAGCACTAGATACGCGTGTGTTAGAGTCATGAAGATAGAAATTAGTATTAATTAATTATTTTAGTATGATGTACTGATTTACATTCGTGGGAAACTCCTTAAAATAATTAGAGTAACATATCAACCTAGAAGTAATAGAAACAGGTATCAAGAATATAAAAATATGTAAAATTTTGCGTGAAAAGCGAACCGAAAATTTTATTTAAACGACAATATTCTGTCCCAAGCAAAGAAAAATAGCTGTCCCTTTATAATTTTGCCATTAATCATACCACACCATAATTATTCCATGAAGTAATTTAACTGACTGTCAAAACCAGTTAATTTTATCGCAGGCAAACATCAATTCTTCTGTGTAGTTGACGTATCTAGCTAAACGTAGCTAGAATGAAAAATGTTAAATTGTTACAAAATAATGGATCACTTATTGGTCCAATTAATATCTAACATTTCGTTTTCCATTTAAACAAATCAATCTATTTAATCACACCATAAGGGTCGACGAAATATTTTTATTTAATAATCACGTTAAAGCGTAAAAGACATATTGCCACGCTGAGTCTCCATACCTGAGACATAATTATTCCCTATCGTCGTTGACATCGGCGTTATTTATGACGTTACCCCGACACTTTTAATCATAGGGGTCTTATCTCGTCCACAGTTGATGATTAGCGAAGGAATCGAACGTAAGATGTCTATCGTGAAAATTTGTTCGCTGCTGGAGGCAAATCACGCGACCCCCGCGTTAAAGACCCTCATTATTAGGGGCTGCGTAGCTAACTAATGCCCCGACTTCTCAGGTCCTGACTCATCGATGTTACGCTGCCCTTCGGTATTACATCGATAACTCGCAATTTCTTCGCACAAACTTGGAAATCTAAATTAAACGCTTCCGATCGAATGGCAAATCGCAGCTGTGAAACAATTGTTCATACATAAAATAGGTGAACATCGTTTCAAAGACTACATATAATTATTGCGGATCCTTTTAGATCGAGAGGTTTGATATTATTTATTTATGTTCCACATAGAATACGGACTAAAATGGTTGAATGTGATAATAAAGGGAGACATAGTTTTAACATTATGATACCTGCAGTGACGCTAGCGTTATTTTATTTAATTTAAAATTCTCATTTCAGAACACGTGGAAGGACTTCTTGTAACTAGTTCACGTATTTATAAACATTTTAAATACTGTGACTGGGGAACATTGCAAGGATTTGAGTGCAATAATTCTTAAACGTCAGCATTTTGTTTCAAGGTCTATTTAGTCCGTTAAGAACTAACCATTAGCGTACATATTTCGTCAGAGCACAGTTTTAGCTTCTCAGACGGTTTCACAAAATACCGTCGGATCTGGAGCAGGAATTTGCATAAGCTCTGATTTTGCATACATTAGTAATGCAACACATTTTCTCGAACCATGAGCTGAAATAAAACTACCAACGCTTAAAAATGTCGAATGTAAAGTGTAAACTGGCTAAAAAGTTTATTCACGTGAAAGATAATATACTCGTTGGTTAGTCAAATAAAATTTGCCACACGGAAACGAAAACATTTGGTCAAAACAAAACAAGCAAAAAGTATAGCAAGAGAACGGGCAAAGCAATTTAATTATTCCTAAACCTCCAAAACATGTGAAGAAATATGTAAATCACTACATATTAACATACAATTATTTCAAATGAAAAAAATATGTACAATTGCTTGCTTTCAATCGTAGTCCAACCCAATTACAATGACGACCTTTAATCCCGTTCAGAAATCGTATAAAGGGGGCACACGATTGAAATCATTGACGAAAGCACAGTGACTTAACTGTGAAAAGGAAAGGTGGATGAGCCTTTGGCAACCTGTGGAGGGGATGGCTGATGTTACACGGTGTACACGTGACAAGAACGTACGGGGTTCCCGTTGGGGGTTGAACGAGAGAACCCCTTCACATGCGCGGCGTTCGCGGCCACGTGAAGTGGTGCGTTCTTCCACAACCCTCGAAAATGTCGACTCTCGATCACGGTTAATTCTCCTAGCGAATTCCATTCTCAAATCAAAGTCGTAGAATTGCCGACACGAAACGAAAATTAAATTCACGATCAGAGACACTGGAGGGTTTAATATCATAATACGTTTGCGTGTACAGTGCTGTTAAAGTGATATTTTGATTGCAAGTGCTCCGTTCAACGTCTTCTGGCGTAGTTGATAATTATTATAAGTTATTGAAATAATTTGACTGGTTTATTAATTTGATTGATTTTATTGATTTTGTTGGTCAGTTGTTGAGAAGTGATACTTTTACGGACATTGTTTTCGTTTCAATAAAAGTTTATTGTGAAAGGAAGATCTGTTTCGCGAGCACGGTCGATGCAGGTGTACGGTTTTGAATGTTGGAGATATTTTACGCGGGAAAAGTTCCTCGAAAGATGTGTTGAATAAAACGACCAATGGATGCCCGTGCAAACATGCATTGCTTCACGACTTTGCGGCGCTGAGCAATTCTGCGATCAGGTGAGAGTGTTGAGAATGACTGCACAATAATTATTATTTTACCTTAGTAATAGCGATATAACATTATATGTTAATATTTACTTATTACTTATCGTTTAAGCAAATTTCGGCTAGGAACTAAATAGAAAAAGTGAAACTTGTAATGAATGAAAGAAGCTTTAATTCAAATTTAGTTGGAAGCTTCTACAACATTTCAGTTAATACAAATTGTACAGACTAAAGAGTACTATAAATTTGTATCCCATGCCTTATATTTATAATATTCTAAAGTTATAATTAGTACTGTCCTCTCTAGACATTGCAAACACGTATAAAACATGTATATACACATACAATATTATTGATAAATGTATTAATATGATATATGTATTCACGTTGCACATTCGTTATATTGTTAAAACTTCAACTAAGTTTTTTGTGCCTGTTGTATTTAAAATCTTCCTCTTTCCTCTATTTGTTCTCCACTTATCTCCCCTAAATTCATGCATTGAATACGACGAATGAAATTGTTTTAGTTGACGCGTACTATGTGCTTTAAGCCGGCGTGGCATGTCAGCACCACGTTAAGTCCCCGATTAACGAAGATATTTGATCGTCCCACATTTCGTAACGCAGAGGGTGTTTGACCGTTTCATCGATGCAATTATTAATAAACATTGCCCAAATAGTAAATAAAAAACACCTGCCTGGAGCACACAATTTATTTGTTCGCGACGCACATTTTTCCTGTTACAAACTACATTAATTATAAATATTCATTATTTGCATACTGCACATAGTACTCTAACAATATTGAATTTCTAAGTGACCGAAACTTCTTTACGCGTTTGCTTGTTCTATAATCAAGTTGAAATTGGACAGTTATAATTACAGAGTACAACTTTATGTACATTGTATATCAAATATATTTAAACTATTAAACTATTTAACATGAGGCATAAAACATATGTGTGTATCGTGAATACGTATAGTGCGGATAGAAATTTATTAAATTATTACAAGAACGCGTGAAAAGACAGCCACATATGTATCTCTTGTTCCTTCAGTGTCAAGAAATTAACCGGACATACTAGTAACCTACAATTTAACATCAAGTACTGCCTGTGGACATGGCACTCTTGTGAATATTGAAGAAAAAATTTTCTTAACTGTGACCAACTTTTTATTTCCCCCCAAATCCATGTAAATACGGATTCCACGTGAGCACTCTATAATGCAGGCGCGTGTCAAACGCCAAGGGAAAAGGAAAATCACATCGATCCATCCAGCTGAGTGGACAATGACCAGCAGTGATGCTATTAAATTCTTATGCACAGTAGACAAGCTCATACTGAATGCTTCCTCAAAGACGAAATCCCATGCTTGTTTATTAACGTGAAAGAAGGATCCTTAAATATTTGACAACTGCCTTTGGCATGCCGAAGGAAAGCAATTAAAATTTAACGAGATCTCAATAGTTCGGGGCTGTATTTCCCAACTTCTCATTTTTCCATATTTCATTGAAGTACTTTGAACCCGACTAGTACTCCGTTTATGTGTATTACATTCATACACATATAATATTGTTTAAACGATTATTAAATTGACCCTCAGCATTTATTTTCTGTAGTTATTGGAACTAGACTAATTAAATTGATTTGACAATTTGTTGTAAATAGTTTATGTTAAACAATATGAGAAAATGAAAATCGTGAAATACACAATATTTGTAATTATTAAACTTTAGTGACTGCTTCTTATCGCATTTGTTTATATCGTGCATAGTGACAGATAATTAGTAAATCAACATACAGCTTCGGAAAATATTTTATTTAATAATTCTCTGTTTTTACAATAAGTATAACAGAGAATCATTCGTGACTTCCATAATTTTAATTCGATTAAATATACACATATCCAATAGACCATATATCTATAAAAATAACAAGCAATTCAAAAATATTTTGGAACTCTTAAAATTTCTAATCGTATGTATGTATAAGTAAATTTCATAATCCACGTGTCCAAACGCAACAAATTAAATAATATTTATGTACTAGTACCTGTAAGATGAACATGCATATAATCTATAATACTTTTTCTGTAATCTATTCGTGTAAAATTATTATTCACATATTCCCCAATATCTTTCAACCGCCATGGTCATTCTCTTCTGTCTACTCACATTATTCAAACGAAGACTAATATTTGTTAATCAATAATAGTCAATGACCTACATTCGTTTCCGGTATTTTCTCATATTAGTTATACCCCATTTCATCCCCATTTCTGCTATAGTCTACTTCAGCACGTAGCGGGTTATGCCATATTATAAATTACATGGCCACAGTCTACGTACTGACAGCTGTACTCACCGATTAAATCACTTCAACACCTTTGAACGATTGACAGGAGGCACGTGTGACTAGCGCAAAGCAAAGCCTTTTAAGATAATTGTGAAAAGTGTTGGATTCTTAATCGCTGGGCTCATTCATTCTTTTTAAATAGCGTTATAGCTATCTCTCCTTTTTTAAAACACTTGGATCATTTAGCTTATTGGGTTAAAATTATAATGTGAAATTGGAAACGATAAATACTTTTCTAAATGCTTTCCAAATACAGTGAACAAGTAATTAATGAACATTTAACACAGAATATTATACATTTCACCATCAACTGTAATAATAGCATGTTACAAATGAATCTGTTAAAATTACCAATTTTAAAAAATACTCTAAATTCTTGAAAACGCCAAAAATGAAAATGAAGCACAGGGCAGTACAATTTTGAGTAGATATTCAGAACGATAGAATAGTAATAGTTCACCTGTGTATTCTTCAATTTATTTTCAAGGTACAACTGACTGGCCGTAGTTGACATAAAACCATCTATTTTAGTATTGTATCACGCCACCCTTTTACTACTGAAAAGATTCACGATTGATGTGGAGGACGCTGACTTCACGAACAATGTTAACTACATATTTTGCTTCGGAATAACGCACGGTCACAACCTCGTTTCTTGATCACAAAATCAATATTTCCTATTTTATCAAAACTCAAAATCTTTGTTAATGTAGATTACCCGTGCGTAACGGTACTTCCATGATAAGTATTAATTTTAATAGCATATCGGTCATAAATTCTAAAAGATATGCTGGTCTGAATTGCGTATATTCATATTTCTTTCTTTCTTACGAAACTATTACGAAAGAAATATATAAAGTATGAAAAATGAATGAAGTACTTTGCGGGCGCATGGTACTCTTCGAAATAACTAAAAGGTACTTAGTGATAATAGATCGAAAAATCAATATTCCCGCAGCAGAAGCTATTTTCTTTTGGACACACAAACTTTGAATTCAAATTTCTAACTTAAAAAATTATTGTGATTGGTTCCATCTTTGAAAAAGGTGGTCGAAACTGTGGAATGTTACAGAGGCTGAGACATCGAGAAAGAGAAGAAAGTACGTTTAATTAAACTTTTAGTTTAGGAATCAACTGCACGTGTCCTCAAATCTATTCGACAATGAAATACACTTAAAATACTTTTCGTAACCATTAAAGAGAAGATTACCGTAATATACTAGTGATTTTTAAACGAATAGAAATCTGTGAAATATTGAATTCATTTTGTAGAATAAAACATATCTACATATGAATTAAAATTTTTTGCACGCATCCCCTATTCGTTTAGACACACCTGTGTCCAGTTCATGTTATTATAACAATACAGAATACTGCTCTTATTTCCGAATGAAATGTTGATCGTTTTATCTACATAAATGAACTTATTAACTAATAATTTTCTCCTGAGTTTCATAACTACTATACGACCTCAAATTAGCTACCCCGTTTTTAACACCCTGTGTATTCATGAATCATGCTAGGTAGAAATATATAATTGTAAAAATGATTTATTCAATAAATGAACATGAAACTCAAAAAGCTGAAGATGAATTTACTATTTACTTTAAAACATTCTTTTGGTGACCTTTTATCGCAGAATGGGGAGCTACTATTCTTATCGCAGTATTAAATATATGGTTCCTGAGCTCAATAAATTATTTCTTGGTAACGAATCAATAAATTTCTAGTCGACAAACTGAAATTAAACATGACAGTTCTTGGTGTTGGCTGCGTAGTTGATTACAAAAGGGTTCAAGAGACACATGGATACAATATCTATACATAACCGTTTTACGTATCGCATTCTTATTCGATAAATAAACATTTCAGAAACGTACACTATTATTGATGAGAAAGTAAAAGCACTTTTTGCCAAAGACTCAAGGGAGCTTCCATAATATTTATTAGAAAAAAAAAATAACAAAATAAGTAAAAGAATTTAATTGATTTTCTGTTTGCAATATAGCTATCACTTGTAACATTAATTGTGCGTTATATTGTACATACGTATAATCGTTTTTACAAAACTTCGTGCAAAAATGATAAAAGAGTTTATATCAAGCATGGATAAGGATATTAGTAACAATGCATAAAGCGCAGATAATTCAGAATACAGGATTTTAATGTCCTTATCCTTTTCTTTACATGAATCATTTTACGTCACTTCTGAAACGCAATCAGTCAAAGCCAATAATCAATTTATTTCACGTATGAAGTGTAATAGAAGAATGATAAAATACGAGGAACTCTCAGAAAACGGCACACTAAAGTGTCTTTATTTAATTGAAAATTACACACGCAACTTTATTATACTTTGTTTAAGTAATTTAATTCGTACTATCTTACATCAAATTTATTCTAATTTGCACAATGATGTACGAGTAAAATATAATTCATAAGAATAACAGAGTACATGTAATAATAAAAATGTATAAGAACTATATTGTAAAACAAGATACTCTTGCCAGTAGTATGAAAATAACCTATTACATGCCACCTTTATCGCAAGAAAATTAAGACTGCTATGAGTGGGAAAAGGGGGTGCGCGCCCTATCACGCGGTATCGAGGAATGGCCAGCGGCTCCCTTAAATAATTACTCACTCGATAAATGGAATGGCTGTCAGTCAGCTTGAACTCACTAGGCTATCCTTGAAATATTTAGAAAAGAAACAGGGAAACTCGTTTAACGAGATATCGATTTTTTCATTAACACAGAAAATTGGTAGGCCTCGGTAGACATTGATTAAGAAATTTCATTGACTAGAATCGGTTACTATTTTGTGCAGCATTTTTAATACGTATATTAATTACATATGATAATTATATATACGTTATACACATCAACATGATGAATCTACTCCATTTTTTAATTTCAGTTGATGCTTCTTTTTAACTTTTTATCATTAATAAGCGAAGTGACAATTATTATTATATTTGTTCAGCATTTGTTTGTATGCATACAGTATGGGTGTGATAATGCCAACGTATATATACAACGGTTCTTGCTTTATATGCTTTCACATTCTACACACGCATGCACTATGTATGTTTAGTTAAATTAATAATTAACGAAAAGAAATAGCAACAATAGTTGCTATTTCTAGAAAATAAATAATACTATGCAAATAAATAATACGATCTAAATATTTCAATATTTGTAGTTAGTTTAAAAAACAAATTACGCCATAGTTTCCCCTAACAATTACTTACATGAATATTTTCCAAAAGAATGACGTGTGGCACCCAATTTCTTATTGCATATCGAAGTACAAATACTTCTTTCATTGAATTTTAATATGAAATTGTCATCTGCAAATATTAATTTAGTAATTGTTGTTGCTCACCTAGTGGACTATATATGATTGTGTATACTGTCGGAAAGTATAGGTACTATCTTATGTACAATGTACACTACTGAACAAAATTGTGGGGTTGTTTTAACAGTTTTACAAATATTGAACGTATTGCTGGCTACCCATTAATTGAAAATTGATATTGTATACAGGTTAATCGTAATTAAACTTTTTGTTCAAATATTTTAGTTCGGAAAAGTCTTCGAATTTTCAACTTACAATTGCTTCGAAACTTTTGCCCAATAGTGTATGTTTCGTAGCATAAACACAAACATTATATAGTATGAATACTTATGAATAAATATTTAATACATAAATAAATTTCCACTGATGAAATTGGTCACAAAAGTATCCATGCACCTTAAGTATTCACTACACTTCTATTTTTAAACAAATATGAAAATTTTAAATTCAACTATGAATTATTATTTTTATTTTTAAGAATGTATTACAGCAAATGAATGGAGTTTATCAAGTGCTTTAAGCAGTTGCATACTTTTGTGACCAACTATGTTTATTGCAATTACAAGGCTGTAGACTAGATTAGATAAATTTGCTGTTCGCAGAATGCCCTTTGCAGGAGAATGGTGCAAAGTATGGATTTATTTCGGCTTCGTTTTCGCGTGGACAAAGGGTGCACGTCCACGTTTTGATACTTCCACGGACATGGGATTAGTTCTCGTTCCAGCAGACGCTGAAGTAGATTCAGTCATTTTCCGACTTCGTGCGACCGACCAGGACGCAGACTTTCCACTTGTTTTTGAAATAACTGGTAATTCATTGTACTGCTACTTCGTATCATTTAAATACTTTAAATGGTAACTCTTGTTGCTGGGTCTGCACCATTTTATGAAATTAATATCTAAAGCGATGTAATCATGTGTTTACAAGAGCCTGTGTAATAATTTACTTTTCGTATTAACTCATCCACACTTATCGCTTTGCTCGTCAAAGCTTCCTTATGCTTTACAGTGGCACGTTCATTTCGTGTAACATAAATTTAATAAACTTGATGAATATTTAAAGTATTTGCGTGACTCAAGGAGCTTACGACAGAAAGTATATATTCGGACGGTTAATCAGGAATACAAGTACTCAGGAATGATTAAGATCCCAGTAATTAATTATGGATGAGATAGTTATTTAAAGACGTTAACACTTTTCGGTGCGGTACACCGTAATGGAGAAGCATATTGTTATCTTAATGACGATAGAAGTAATTACAGATATAGATGCACTCTTTTGTACCTAAAAAGCATAATTATTCAAATAATGCAAGTATTACACTTTATTCCTATTTCTTAATTTTCTTCATATTGTATATCTAGCTATTTGCATATTAATTCGAATTCTATACCATAAGCAGTAATAATAAATAACTTTGCTTCAATATATCAAATTTACCTTCGAACGGTTATATAATTTTTTATTTGAAACTTTTAAATTTTAAATACAGTTCCAACTGCTTAGTTATCCCAATCTTTTGCCATTTCAGTTTCACACGAAACAAAGCTATCTTTTACTCTGGTCGCCTACGGTATTCAAAAGGTTAATGGTCGTTTAATTACCTTTAACGCGAACCTTTCCCGAATCTTTCTTTAAAAAATCGAATATCAACAATGAATCAAATTGAATTGCAGTTAACTATAATAAATCAAACGGAAACCAATAACAACATACATTATCAAAACAAATAAAAAATATACTGACCTAGTTCCCACCCTAACTGCCCTGTTCATGAACGCGCACGAATCGAATTATAAAAACTCTCCCCAATTAATGTATTCAACTGAATGTGAGCACCAGTTTTTATTTATTTAGCTACAATCACACCTGTTGTAAGGATCGACAATTTGCCGTGCACGCTGTACAACAAAGTGTGTCAAGCTAATGTGATCCTAACGAAACGACTGGTTCCCGGACGCCTTCACGACTTTGCTGTGAGGGTTAGGGATGCGAAGGGTGACACGAACTCGATGCAAGCTACAATTTCTGTTACGAACGCCACTACTCCACGTGATAAAATATTCCCGCACATACCGTCCCTCATAATGGTACCCGAGGTAATCTTTTTATTCGATTAACGATTATTCTATTATTCACAATTATTCTATCCGTTCAGTTTGTCGGCAATTTCGACGAATCCGTCTTGAGAAACGCAGTGTTTATTTTCTGCGTAAAATTTAATCTTGGCTGAAAAATAATACATGGTTATTTATTAGATCTATTCTTCGTTCTGAAACCTTTTGGATCAATCTGAACCGAACTCGGGATAAGAATATTCGTTTTTGAGTTACTGATATCAATACCATTCGAGCTATTGTAAGCTGGGAGAAGAGTAAGTTATCTTAGAATTGTATTTTAATGGGGATTAACAAAATGTAAAGATGCGAAACAGAAAATTTCAGATAAACTATAATTCTTGTTTCATAACAATAATTTTATAATAATGTTTGATTATTTTGATAAAAATTATTTTAATTATTGGCCATTTTCGTATTCCATACAGCATAGTTTTGAACAAAATTTGAAAACTGTAATAACATTGAACGAAAATTATTTAGTATACAAAATTGACAGGTATTGAATAATATATTATATATAAAAGATCATCCAATAAATTCGTGCCAATGTTTGTACTAACATTTTCAACATTCCATTAAATTTTAGGAAAGAATCAATTTTACTTTCTCGTTCCACAAGTTCTGCATACTTTTCCAGATAAACCCATTACACCATCACAGTGAAATTCCTTTAATTTTGTTATTAAAATACTTTTGAAAACGGGTCGTATGTAAATGCGTCGTATGTAATCGTATGTAAAAAGAAAACGTATACGATGTTCTATTGTATTTATATTAAATGTAATTCTTAAACCTTTTTTAAAACATCTTTCAAATTTTTCTATGCATGCCTGCATAGGATACAAAACCTGGCAAAGAATTGGATTATCTTCTGGTAAGAGCCAATTCTTGGAGTGGAAAACCCGTGTACATTGAACTCTGGGTAAGCTATGATATAATTAAACATTACTTGAAGTAAAGTGTATAATGAATAACACTATTATCCCACTGAATGTAAAGTATTCAATATATATTATTTTATGAACCGCTCACTAACTAAATCAGTCAACTCCGCAAAACAAAAATAAGGAAATTTATTTTAAATATAAAAAGTTAAAAGTCAATCAAGCGGTTTGAGGATAAAATTTAAAAACATTAAAAAGTTGGAGTTCACCGATTTGTCTAGTGCTAGCTCATATTTAAGTATTAATAAATTACTCTTCAACTCCAAGCGTGACATGACATTGCAAAATTCAATATCGTTTTTGCAGCAACCAAAAGAACTTTTCACCATAAGACAACGACAAACTCCCACTCAAACGCGAGGGGTAATAACACTAATCGGGGAACTAGATTTCGAAACGCAATCTATGTACACGCTCACCATGTATGCTACGGTATGCAAAATTTATTAAAATGTTTCAAACAGTTTTAAACGAAGTTTAAGTAACATCGTTTGTTTATCAGGATCCGTACACAGAGCCTGGCAAAGATACTCGAAATATCGCAGGTTTAAGTGTAGTTGTGATAGTACAAGATGTTCAGGATGTTCCCCCAATTTTCACGCTAGCACCGCCCCTCACGAGGATTAATAATTCTGTGCAACCTGTAAGTTATCCCCTTCATTGACATTCATATTTGTGTAATCATTGGAATTTTTAAATAGCAAAATTAGTGAGACTAATCTTCCCCTAAATATTTGACCTGAATAGATAAAACAACAATGTTCACTGTTTTATAATAAATCATGTAATAATGGTGTACTATAATATTAACATGTTTATCAAATTTAGAAGCGTCGTAAAGGGGTTTCTAAAGCTAAATATTTAATTAAACAAGAAAACTGTATCTGGTGCAAAGGTTTATAATAAAGAAATAAATGTATATACGAATTTCAGGGTGATACAATTGTACGAGTACATGCAGAAGATGGAGATAAAGGGGTGCCACGTGAAATCGTCTATGGTCTCGTGTCTGAAGGCAATCCCTTTACGCCATTTTTCAACATCTCGGAAGCAAGTGGTAAGAAAATTCATCACCGTCTGTGAAATTGTATCTAGGAAATTCGTATAATATCTTACGTACCAATTTTTATTTTACTTGCTTATGTTTAGTATACAATAATGCTTAAACGAATAATTTTACTTTTGAACCACTATATAACTAAATTAATGAAATTAAATAACTTTCATTTCACGGTATACAGCAATTATTTCCAATTAGAATTATTATATAATAAAGCACAAAACTCCCATTAATTTAAACCCTTAAAATCTGTTCTTATATTCGACACAGAAATTCAGTCAAACGAAACGAAATTTGATTAGATTAAGTGTGCCCAGAAATCACAGTGATTTATAAGATATACAGAAGGTATAATTAGACTGTCCAACGTTGCTATCAGTAAACGAATTATTCACAGGCACATAGTTACACACGCCGTAAGGTGACCTGATTTCCTAAGAATTATCCACTCGATAGGTAAGGTTCTAAACGAATTTATCGCTTTCTCGCACTCGATTCTCCCCATTTCAACGACTCAGATAATTATTCATATCTACAAGCTTACAATTAGTCAATACAGTCATTGCGCAAATAAAAATAAAATAATAGATCCTAACGCAATAAACAAATAAACGAAACCACCCACACTGTACTTTAAAGAAAAATGTATCGTTGATCAATAGTAACTAGCCACCCCCAGGTTCTCCGCCAGAAAATTTTCCAGACGTCCATAAAAAAAAATGGCAAATTAACCGCAGGGCTATCGTTTCTTAAATCTGGTGCGTTGCACATCCGCGGAGAAAAGAAAAAGGTAGACGGAGGGTCGTGGAGCAATAAAAGCGACAATTTACACCTGTTTCCACGTGGTTACAGCTCGCACGAATATGTTATCTTACGTCTGAGATCGGTCGTACGGATTTTTTCATGAAACCAAAAATGAGTCAGGCAAGAAAGTGGTCAGAACTCGATAGAAGTGGTCAAAGGAAAGTCTTGACGGTCTACAACACGGTATCGATCGTACTTAGGGGTCAGTCTCTGCTTTTCAGGCTGCGATGCTTATCATTTCGTGACACGAAGCATGCGACCTCCTCGCAGTCATGTCTGTGTGTGTATGTAGTGTGTGTAGACGTGAGCCACTAAAAAAATAAAAAAAGAATGCTGTAAAAGAAGTTGACAGGGCCAGAAGGAATAAAGGGGATAAACGTGTCCACTTTGGACAGACCGTATTGCGTTCTGGAAATATTAACACAGCCGGCTATAACTTTTCGTGGCGTTGAAGCAACTGTATGCGATAGGGGATCGTCAACTTTTTAATTACTGTTGCGATGCTTGTGTTTCTTTCGTGATAACACAAACGTATTTTACACACGACATTGAAAAAATCACTTTCGATGTAATATTAAAAATCATTTTCAATTTCAACGCAGTAAGTAGAATGTGATTAGTTTTATATGTGAATGAACAAGATTATTGACCACTTGTTTATTGGAATTGTTATTACAGACCTGTTTCAACAATTTTTACTAATTTCAACCCTCGGAATATTTGTAATTTAAAAATGTGTTGTCTTAATTTTGTATTTAAACTACTAAATTTCTAAAACTCAAAAGCTCACAATTAAACAAAATTGTAAGTGTGTTACAGTATCCCTCTTTTCAGTTTTATAGTTTGCAAAACATGCTCAGTTTATGTTTGAAATAATATTCGCATCGATCAATGAAAAGCTGTAAAATAACGAAGCTTATTATACATAGGATAATTAAGCAAGTACATAGTGTAAAGAGGTATTGCACTGCAGTACACGGTAATAGGAGCAATTCCTTTCGTTTAGCTCCATTTCGTGATGTATTATGGAAAATTTCTAGTACTGGACATGCGTGGTTTGTACGTCATACATATCCAAGTAACAGAGGGATCATTGACCGAAATGTTTTATTCATAATTCATAATAAAAATAATTCGATAGTAACGTAACTCGTTGCTCAGACATGCAAAGAGTAAAAGGAGTAAATAAACAATTACACAATGTATCTCTCGATTATTTAATACCGGTAAAATGTTTATGATAACTATTAAGAGCACAAGTGTTTCATATAAGTGTGAATAAGCTGCAGTATCTTTTGATAATAATACATTCCCTTTTAAAATAGACATTGTTCAAAACATTCAAACTACACAATTAAATGATTCTGTATTAAACGTATATAGCTACCCCTTATACATGTGTACAAGTACGACTGCTCCTTTTTATTAAACAAACAAGTCATAGTTTTAATTCCATGCATTTGTTAAAACTTAAGGAAAAGTAAAAACTGGAAATCGCTAGATATTTCAAAAAGCACAGAAGTATATTTATTTATTTATACAAAGTTAAAGATTGAACAGCTCTTTCAAAATTAAATCTCTCGAAATTAAATAAATGGCAGTCGGTCCATGCAATATTACCTTCGAATCAGTAGAAGATTATCAAATGACTTAATCTTTAGAAACTAGAGATGTGATTTTAAGACTTTAAGCGGTAGTGTACAATACAAATACAATACTTTAGATTTTTAAGTAATAATTATCAAAGCTTCCGTTCAATTCATAGGTGAAATCACTCTTGCTAGGCCTTTGGAGGAGCTTACGCAAATTACACACGTCGGAGCACCTGTAGTACTTACTGTGGTTGCCGAGGAAATAAGAAGAAGCAGAGAAGAGCCACCAGCTCAGGCAACAGTGGTTGACGTTGGGTTTCTTCTTGGTGAACCGGGAAATAGTCCTCCGTACTTCGAAAGTGATAAGTTGGTACCTGAATCATGAGTAATTCATATTTTTCCATTATTTATAACATAGATATTTTACTGAATATTTAAAAACAAATAATTGAGATGCAAACATGTATCCAGATGTTACGATTACGAAGAATAAACGTTTCTAAATTTGATCATTTCATGTGTTTAACAACAAATGTTGCTATGTTGCAGTTATATGGCCACGATAGACGAAAATTTAGAGCCAGGGACTGTAATAAACTTCGGAGAACCATATTCAACCAAAGTGAAAGACGAAGATATTGGAAAAGCAGGGGTGTTCGCGTTAAAATTAGAAAATAACAATGGAACCTTCGAGATAAGTCCGACGGTTGCTGAACGAACTGCAAATTTTGTTATAAGTGTTAGGGATAATGCACTCATTGATTATGAGTTAAACAAAGTTCTGTCTTTCAAGGTAATTACATCTTTTCAGATAAAAATTAACATTGGGTTATCCAGAAAGCAAAGAATTATGTCTAATAGTAGATTGATTAACTATTTCTTTACAAATATGATTATTTCCTTGGTGTAATTTCAGATTGTAGCTCAAGAAGTTGGTCCAGCTACGAACCTATCAACGTCAGTGCCGGTTACCATATTTTTGAGGGACGTTAACGACAATCCGCCGGTATTTGAAGAGGAATCATACGAAGTAACTCTGTCAGAAAATGTCACAGAAGGATCACGTGTCATTCAAGTAAAAAATATTGCATAACTTAGTACTCTTTATTATTCACTCGAATTACAATGAATTAAAATAAAAACCCTCTCCTCGTCTTAATCGTTATAAATCTTTCTCAAATCTGATAAAAATACTTCCAGTCGCCATTTCTTTAAACTCCTTGTTTTTCGTTTCTTGCCTTTGCTATCATCTTCGTGTATTTGTAAACTTTTCCATGGCTTTCGTATATGAGTATAGTAAACAATTGAAGGCAGCCGAACATAATTTAAAAAATTAGAACAATGGTGTTCCAGTTTGCATTCACTGGTCAACAGTCCTTTCAATTACTATAACAGACCTTCCCTATATTTCTTTGTTCCTGATTCCTTTCCTACTGGTATAGACCCAAACAGACACTATTTAATTCTTTTAACAGGTGCACGCATCCGATAAGGACACAGGTGTTTACAGCAGTATTCGATATACCAGCATAATTGGCGATGGAAGTGAAGCGTTCACCATAGACCCCGATACAGGGCTAATAACCGTCGCCATGGGCACCTCTTTGGACCGTGAAATGGCAGCAAGACTCGTATTATCCGTTGAAGCTCGAGACGAGAATGGCAGCGGCAACATAGGTGTCGTTCCATTGATAGTTAATCTACTTGACGTGAATGATAACGCGCCAGTATTTGAAAAGGACACCTACGAGTTTATGCTGAACCCTGATTTAACAAATTTCACATCGCTGGCGTTTATAAAGGTATATTTGCAATTTTACCAAATTATTCGGGTAATGAAGTATATTCAAATCGTTTAAATTGATGTCAAGCAAACTCTTAGTATCATTTATTCCAAATTACATATGTACTTACTCGATGCTTTTTCGTGTTTTAAATATTGCCAAAATTAAAGTCACTGATTTATGTGAATACTTGGATTATAAACTGTACTTTTGTGATTTTTATATAAATGTATGCCCACTTTCGAGAAATCAATTGATATTAAAATCGTCAAATAAAATAAAAAATATAAGAATTACCAGAATTGGGACGCATAGTTGTGATTAGTAGACCACTCCACAAAACAATCGAAAGTTATCAGTGAATTGGTATTATACAGCACATGTGAAAACACTGCTGTAATCGGACAAAATTATTTATAGGCTATCGATGCCGATGCAGAGATGCCTAATAATGTAGTCAGGTACGAATTGATCCACGGAAACTACGAAAACAAGTTCTACTTAAATGAAACCAGCGGTGAATTGATCCTTCAATCGCCTATTACGAAAATCAGAAGAAAGAAACAAAGTGTTTACGATAAATCTTTGAAGATTGCTGAAAAGGAATTTGTTAAGGGCCATGACAAACTCCCGCGCAAACAGCTCGAAATAGCTACAAACATAGATGAGAGTGAATTATTGACTAAGATTCAGAATAAAATTCACTCAATGAACTCAACTAGAGGCATAATATCGGAAGTGAGAAAGAGAAGACGGAAACGGGCAGATGAAGATGCATTATACACCCTCACTGCCAGAGCATACGATTTAGGTAAATTGAAAAGATATTTTTATTTTAGTGATATAAGGGAACGATGAAGTGTCTTAACTATCTTCTTTCCTATTTGGAAAATAAGCAATATATTTTTTTTATAATAAGTATATTATTATGTTTCTCATACCGTACCCTCAATTTCATAAAACACAACACAATGTTCTTAAATAATTAATTCATTTCCTCCAAACTCCAAGCTTTAACTATTTAACTATTTTCACAGTAGCTTATTTAAAAATAAAATACCAGTTGAGAATATTAAGAAATCATAGAAATATTTGTACTCAGAAACTAATATAAAGAATTACTATTATTATTAATGTATAGGTTTCAAAAATATCTCATATAGAATTTAAAATACAGACGAAAGCAGAAAAACCTTATTTTAATTAATATTTTACTCAATCTTGAACATCGTATATTTTTACAAGGGGTGCCACATCTTTCGAGCGCAACGAAAATTCGAATCATCGGTGGAATTGCAATGGAAGCTCGGATAATGATGTTCGTAGTGCCAAGTGAACAGCCAGATTCGACAAAGACTGCTGAAACATTGGCTGCGATTACAGGTGGTCGAGTCACGGTATTAGAAACTCGTCCTTATGTTTCGCAGAATCATACCGGAAGTACTGGTGCACTTCCTACAGGAGGAAAAAAGTTAGTTGCCTATTCATGTTTAACCCTTAAAGCCTACCCTCAAAAAATTACTTTAATTCTTTCGATCCTATAATTATTTACATCAATGTACCTTATCATCAAGTTACTAAATCTTATACACTTGCCATGCTATATTGAAAATTATACCCTCAATATTTTAGCATTTTTATCTGAAAACGTATTATTATATTATTATTATATATTTATATGCATTATATCGTGTATTGTAGTTTTAGCTTCTTCATGTGTAAATGTATTATTTCTAGAAGTATTATTGTGGCACGAGTCGAGCAAACGGAACCAGGCACACCTTTGGTAGATGTAGAAAAGATCAGAGAAGCCTTAGCTGCTAATGGGGTTGGAATCATCGGTGGTACAGACGGAATTATGAACACGACACATATGAATAATACAAAGGATTCTGCGAATGGAACACCTCATTCCAATGTTAACGATGGTCAAGCGACTATTATAAATAACACTATCACTAATGTACAGAGCGAAGAAGTAGTACGTATATAACAGCGAAATAAAATATTAGGAATTAAGTTAATATAATTAACGAAAATAATATGAAACAATTGCAATTCGAACAATCTGATCGAATATAAAGAAATATTAAAATAAATTTGTAATTTTTTCGCGATGTATTGTTGTTATTATTAGAAATAACTTCAAGTCATTTTCATTTAGAAGTTTTAATAAGAGTAATGGAATATTTCGCGATGTATTTGCAGTATAGGAAATAGGAATGTTTAACGTTGAAGTGAATTACGATTTGCTGCATGGCCTGTGTTCAAAAAATTGAGAATTAAGGGTTGTTCATTTTTTTAGACGGTCTACAAGGCAGAAAATAAAATACTGTTCTGGCTTTTAATTATTCTGGGTTTACTTATGCTCGTGGCGATTGCCGCGTTGATTATTTGCTGCATTTGTCCTGGGTGCCCATTTTACATGGCGCCCAACAAAAGACGAGTGCATTCTTCAGAAACGTTAGTCGTTCGAGCGGATGGAAGACCAAAACGGCACCTTCATCGACAACCTGTAGCACCTGGGGAAGGTAACTCGTTTTGCAACTTTTAACTTGAGTTAATATTCATTTAAATTTGAAAACAAACTTTGAATAATTATAATTCTTGATACGCATTAGTCAGAAAAGCGTGTACAGATCATTTTCATTTAAATAACTGCTAGATAAATTTAGTTTAAAGCAGTGTAAACTTCAATATTATTTATTCAAGAATTGATTCAAGAATTCATTTTATGAGACACTAAAAATTCAAGTTATTATTAAAAATGTAAAATGCTACAGGCTAAGCTAATAATTTTTATTGCTTAGGGTAGGCAGTCTCTTTCTTTTCATAACCGAAATCATTTCTTTGAACGCTTACACGGTTTTTTTACCATTTGCATGAATCTTCCTTGTCCTATATTTTCTAATCCCTGTGCCATAGACATAATTCGACACTTCATTTCTGTTTCTCGAACATCCCTTGAGCGTAATTGCAAATTAAATATTATATTTAGTATTCCTGTGTCATGGAGTTAAAAACAGTAATAGTCATCCTAAGCATTAGCATTAAAATTAAACAAAAACATTATCTACTTTCTAAATAATCGAATATCATCGAGGATGCCTATTAAATTTCAGTATCGTGGAACGGGAGAAAGCAAGCATGGAGTGCAGATCCAACGCGAAGAAATTGGCAATTCAACAAGAGAAACGTAAAGAATTGCTCGCTGCCTGGCGATGTTGCTTACATTTCTGGACAACCAAATGACGTTCAGGCTCATCTGAACATCGATGCTCACAGATTAAGAAATGGCCTTTCCTATGGCCACTCGAGGAGAAGCAGAATGAACGAACAGGAAAGAATGTATATGGAAGATGTTGAAGGGCAGAAGATGAGGGGCTACGACACCGCCGACTCTTTGCATCAACATGAAATTGAAAGAGGTTCGGACTTGCAACGTCAAGCTTATAGGCAAAGGTTAGTGATTGATAAAATTAAATAACGTAGCTCTACCTTTTGCTGTCACATTTTTTGTGCATTTGTTACAATCTCTATGTTCAGAACAATAGATCCTCAATGAACATAATTTTACAGGCAAAAATGAGCAACCTATACTTAAAAAGAAAATTGTGATTAATAAAGTGGAATAATGTAAATAGCCCACTTTACTGTGACATTTTTTGTACGATTCTTGCTATTCTTATATAAATAGCAATAGCACTTCATTAATGTAAATTAGAAGAAAGTAAAGAAATACATTTGAGAAATATTGGAATATAATAATTCTTCATTGATCTTCTTTTGATTGGCTAATATTATCCTCCTCGTTTTCACGAGCTCTGGTTGCCTATAAAAAATCGGCGTCAACATCAACTTTCCTATCGATAAAACTTATGCTTTTAGAAAGATTGAAAATTTATTCTCATATGTCACTGATAAAGTGAAGACAATTTAAATGTTATAACTATAGCATACATTTATAAATCAGTACATTACCTATAAACTGAATTACAATTATTATTACTCTCTTCAATAATTACACTTTTCACATTTAATATAAATATCATTCAGGTCTGGTCCAAGGTACATGGAACCGGAAATGCCCGAGGAAACAACAGTAAGGGAGCAACATTTTTATCGCGACGGGAACGCCGAAGTTCTACGATTAGTAACAAGAGGGCAAATGGAAGACACGAGTCACATCCACCATTCGCATCACCATGGTCCAACCACCTTGATCGTAGATGGAAAAGACATAATCCTGCAAAGATTCATAGAAGACCAGAACTCGCGACACGACATCGAAGCACCTCGCAGCATGGAATCTCATCAACGAACCAAAGAAGTGTTTCAACAGCAACAACCAGAGATCATTCTCGTACCAGATAGACTGGAACTCGGTCACAGGCAGCACATCGAGGAAATAGGACCAAACGTTCAGAGACTCGTGATCGATCACGGCGATTACGAATCGCATAAAATGGGGAAAGAATCGCAAATTAGAGAAAATCTGAGACAAGAGAAACAAGAGACTATAGCAGCTGGAACCTCGATGTCTGAGAGGCTACCAATGGCCACCGAGGAGAATATTCAAACGAACAACACGCAGTACTCTTTCCACGATTTAGAATTAGCGAGGCAGAATGCTCTACTGACTAGATTGCTGCTGGAGAAGGAGAATCGTCGAGCAGGAGGCGCTGTTGGGGTGGATTCCACAAGCTACTTGGAGACTCAGAGCCTTCCTGGACAGGTGGCAATCGCCACTCAAACCGATAGAACGGCGGCCACCCAAACTGACCGTCACGTGAGAAGCAGAAGCGATAACGACGAATCGGACGAAGAGTCCAGGCAAAAGAAAAAGTTGAAATCCAGGAAGAAATACGGGGATGGAGATTGGAAGAAGACTAGAACGCTGTGGATGAAATCGCCGATCGAAGAGGAGGGTGGTCCTTGCTTCGACAAACGATTGAGTATCCTGAGGAAGAAGGTGAAAGAGGTGAAGGAGGGCAGGAAAATTTCTCTGGAGCCGGAAGTGCTTAGGGAAATCTCGGACTCTTTGGATGGAAATGGTAGTTCAGGCAAGGGCGAGGAGGATCAAACGAAACGCAGGTACAAGGAATCCACGGAACAAACTGGTATAAATTATAAAGTCTTGAATGAAAAGGAGAATGGTTCGTTGTCTTCCGAGGAAATGCAGAAAGGAAATCGACAGAAAGTTAACGAAGATATGGCTGATGATCAGAAAATGAATGTCACTGAGTCCACCTCTTCGTCGGAGATAAAAGTTCAACGCGAGAAACGTGGCCGGGAAAGGGTTGCAGAAAAGAGCCCGAAGAAGGAGGCAAAATCGAAGACGCAGAAGAAGTCAGGCGGTGGGATAAAGCCAAGCTTCAAGATTCTGGAGAAGGAATTCACAATGCTCACGAGGAAGCTTAGCAAATTAGGGGACAAGAAGTTCCAAGAAAGCACTGGCAGCGACAGCACGAGTCAGGATAAGTCGGAATCCATTTCAAAGGAGCTGAAGAAGGACTCAGATCAGAAAAGTTCGAAAAAGGAGGATACATCGAGGAGTCACAAGCAGACAGTAGAGAGTGTGACAAGTGTGTCGAAGTCTGAGCAGAAAGGAAAACAGAAGAAGGACTCTGCTATTGCGAAAACGAAACAGAAGCTGAAGTATCAACAGACTCAGTTGATGAGCACTGGAAGCTCAGAATATGACGATGCCCTGGATAAGCCAAAGAAATCGGGCCCAGCTCGCCAGGAAACAGTGAAACCGAAACAATCAGTCAGTAATCAGAGTCATTTGAAACAAAAAAGAACGTCCCAAGCTGACCGACGAGAGCTTAGAAGACAGATGTCTGAATTTCGAGACGAAGATTCAGACAAACGAAGAGATGGTCCTCTGAAAGAAATGGCAAAAGCTGAATTAAAGCCTGAGAAAGTTGATAAAGGGAAAGTGACGACACGGGCGACCAAATTGGCTGGTGTGTCTCGTAGAAATTTGTCTGAAGAAACTAGCACTAGTACGGAAGAAAGGAAGTCTGAGAAAGGCATGCCTTCTTTTGCGGATTTTGAAAAGAAGAGCAGCTTAGATCTTTCAAAAAGAGATTCGAATAGCTTTCAACAAGATCGTCAAACAAAGACAGTGATGAAGAAAGTAATCGACGGGTTCAGCGATGACTTTGTTGAAAACTCGAGAATGGGAAATAGTGAGGAAAAGACAACGACTTCTACGGAAGAAGAGCAGATAGTGGATGCAAAAATTGTTACTAAACAAGATTTGGACACTACAGGTACAGTAACATTGGCGACAGGTGGATTAGAAAAATTTGGAGGAATGACTGAAGCAATTAAGGAGAAATCTGTTGAAGAACGTATGGGTGTGCAAAAGTTAAATGATGGGTTTGTAAAAAGTCTGGATGGAGAACAGGAATTAAAAGAAGCTCCAATTAAGGAAGAAGAATTGACAGATGTTAGTGGAATTATACGTGATCAGACAGTTGACGTTATGCTATCTGAAGTAGAGATTACAAAAGCTGAAGAATTAAAGCAGCATGAAGTAGCAGATATAAAATCAATTCATGAAGAAACTATAAAGCAACATGTGAAGGGGGAAATAGAAGAATATGAACTGAAGGATAAAAATGCCAGTCAAACTAAAAGTGGTACAGTACAATCTACACAAGAAAATCTAGAGAACTATCCAGAAAACGATAAGCCATTAGACTCTAAACGAAAAACCAAAAACAAATCGGAAGACGAGCTACATGACGAGAAACAAAAGCATGCAGAACAGGGTGAATTAAGCAGGCACACGAAAAACGAATTCCAAATTCTTGCAAGAGAGACAAGTAACGGTAAACTGAGTTTAGTACAAAAAATTGAAGAGCCTGTTCAGGAATATGTGAAGACTGAAATGCAGAGTGATAGTCAACATAATATAACGCAAAAAGAGATACATCTCACTGATAAAAAAGAAGGAAACCAAATGGAAGATACAACTATTCCACATGTAGATGATTCTAATAAAGAAGAGAAGGAAGATGTGATCAAAGTTGCAAGTAATGATCAAAAGGAAAGGACAAACGATTTAGATAAAATGGGAGTCCCTCGTGAGGACAATATTAGTGTTACAAAACCGGAAGAAATCATTTTTCTAGATGATCAGAAGAAGTCGAATGGAAGTTACGAATCGCAAGATGAAGATAGAAAATCTATGACCGTCGATGAAATTCAAAGAAGTACGCCTGTAGATAAAGATGAAGAACTTAGCGATAAGGAAGAGGCCACTGCAAAAGAAACAACTGAGGTTCTGGAAATTAATATAGAAACAACTAAAGGTCCCAAGATTGTTGAAGAACCAATTGGAGATCACAAAGTTGTTGAACAGCCAACTGAAGCTTATGAAACTACTGGAGAATTAACTGAGGATTATCCAATCGTTGAAGAACCAGCTGACGATCATCAAATTGTTGAAAAGCATGCTGAAGTATACAAAGAAGATGAAAAGCCAACCGAGCATGATAGGATTGCTGGAGAGCCAACTGAGAGTTTCAAAATTGTTGAAGTAGAAACCGAGGTTGGTAAAACTGATGAAGGTCCAACTGGCAGTCGCTATATTGTTGAAGAACCAATTGTGTGTGATAAAATCGTTGAGGAACCAGCTGAAGCTTATAAAATTATCGGAGAACCAACAGAGGTCCATAAACTTGTTGAGGAACCAACAGTGAGTCACAAAATTGTTGTTGTGCCAACCGATGGTCACAAGATAGCTGATGAAGTAACAGAAGATTCTAAAATTTCTAAAGAAACAACAGGAAATTATAACGTTACAGAAAAAGAGCCTCTGGATCATAAAGATGCCACAGATACAACTACTTTTATTACGAAAGGGAAGGTAGACGAAGAAAAAAAAAAAACGTTGATTAATATCGATGATGATAGAATCAGTGACAAAGAAAATATTATCTTAGATGAGGAAAAAGATTCTTTTAAAGGGGTAACGACTATTACAGAAATGAAAATCGATGAACAAAATATTTCCTTAAATAAAGAAGATACTGTAAATATTGCAAGCGATGATGTAAATGAAAAGAAAAGCGCCTCTCTTGATAAAGCGGAAGTTACTCCAAGAAAAGAAACTACTGCAGGGCAAGTTGTAACTGATCAATATAAAATTCCTGAGAAGGAACATGTTTCATTTGACAAAAGCTCAGAAGTGTTGTCTGACGAAAATACGCAGGGTGTCATTATAGGAAGCAATATTGTTAACGAGCGCGTCATTAAAGAACAAAATGATATTACAGAAGAAAAAACGAAAGAAATAGTTACAGAAGCGCAAACAATTGACAGTGGAATTAATAAAAGAGAAACTGTACTGAAAGTACAAGAATCTGTTGATGGTAAGGTTACCGAAAATGAAAATTTGAGAAAAGCACAAAACCTTAGTGAAGGTCTTACGAGTGATAAAGACGCTAGTCCAGAAATATCCGAAACTAAAGAGCACACTATTTCAGAGACATCAAAAAGTGATGAACAAGAACACAATATTGAAAAACAGGAAAAAGTGTTAACAATTCAGGACCATTATAATAAGGAAAGTCTTCCTTTGGATACACCAATTTCTATTAGTGAAAAGCAAGCAACTGAAGAACCGAAAGTCACATTACCAACTTCTATTTCCACCAACGGTAACATGGACAAAGAAACAAAAGAAGCTTCTACTGATGATACAAGTAAAAAAGAGAGAGTGCTTTCAGATGTGTTTAAAGTCGTCCATTCCCTAGTCGGTAAATTTAAAGGTGACAAAAAGTCAGTAATCATGCCTTCTAAAACAGAAACTGACAAAATTAAACATCCTGCAGATACTAAAATTGTCGAAAAAGAAGTGCCATCACAACACATCGAAGATAAAGATAAAAATAAAAATAAAATGGAATTATTACATTCAGGTGCATCATCCAGTTTACAAGTGATTGATAGAGCATCAAAATTCGCAGAAGAAAAAACAAGGGACACAGCCAAAGATAAAACTACTTGTCCTACAGACGATAAGCCACCAAGTGATCCAAAGGATAATATCGAAAAGAAATCCCCAATTAACGACATATTAGATCAAAAAGAAAAAGAAGAAAGCACAGAGATTAACAAAACACCTAAACAAACCGCCGAAACACCAGTCTCAGTTAGTTCCATCGAAAAGGGAGACAGTAATAAATCGTCGGCCATTGAATCAGTGTCACCTACGAAAGAAATAAATGAAAATATAAAAGATCGAGAAGACGTCACGAAGGAAATAGTAAAAGCGACTCTCCACGTACACGAGAAATCCGAGAAAGTTGTAAATAGTGAAACGATAGATGTTAAACTATCCCGACCTACTGAGAAGCAGGAACAGTTTCGCGAACCGCCCAGTAAAGAGAGTCCACAGAAAAGCGAATTGCCCGAAACTTCCCCACCGACGTCCCAGACGGCACAGAAAGAAAAGTTTCAGTTAGATTCCATTATAACAGAAACTCCCGCAGATTCTGTAAAAATACTGGGGCCCGAAAAGCGGTTGATGCCGGTGAACGAGCGAACTGAATTACAAGAAGTGGAGCAATTTGTTGGAGAAGAAACTTTCACCCCTGAGGGAAACAAAATCCAGCCACTTCCAGAGGAACAGTCACATATGGACTCGGATGCACCTGTAACTGTCTCCCAAGAAGAGAGTATCAAACAGGATATAACCAAGGAAAAAGTGCAAGAAACGATGCCATTAAAGGAGGATCCATCAAAAGAAAATAAGAATGGCGAACCTGTCGAGGAACAATATTCAGACGTAAGCCTGCCACTTTTTTCAAGCGTAATAGTGGATGATTCAGATGACAGTGATTCATCCAGTGATATTTCCAGGAAGACCACACTGACAACCAGACCGTATCAAACACCACGGCATCATGCTCGAGAATTACCTGAAACAGACGGTGGTCAAGCAATGGACAATAACGATTCGCAGAGTATCGATGACGAGGAAGAGGACACGTTAACTCTGGAATTGTTCGATGACAAAAAACCGGGACATTCGAAAACTGACAAACCATCTGAGAATATTGAAGGCATCAGCTATACACCTGTAGAAGAAACTCCGCCGACAAAATTAATCGAAAAAGTGGGCAAAGAAGCCGCATTGGGTGAAACAGATTCTAAAAAACTACAAATACCTCTCGTTAAAGATAAAACTGCGACTGACACCGAAAGCCCAAAAAACGGGAAGCAAGTGGGATCGAAATACGTCTCGCGAATTGATGAAAACTCACAAACACCCGCACCACGTTTGCAAGGCAGGAAGTTAGGGTCCGAAGCGAAACACCAAGATAGAACGATCAATAAAAACGCCCCGTTGTCAGTTTCCAAAGTTGCTAAAGCGGACGCTTCGAAAGTTGCCGATAGAAGAACGAAAGAGTGGGAAAAGAAGCGTGTACCTTCTCAGAGGAAGAAGAAAAGCACCTCCGAGGAGTCATCAGAAGAAAAGGTAGCTCGCCCTCAGGGCGCAGGCAGTCAGGCGCGATATCGAACGCGCAAAAAGACCGCGGAGGAACAGCTGAAGGAAAAAGATAACGAGAAAACGGGACAATCGAGAAGAATAGAGGAGGAGTCGCGAAGAAAACAGTCCCAATCGAAATTGAAAGGTGACAGGGATAAGAAATCATCCAGCAGTAGCGAGACGCATCAAACACCGCCGAAAACCGGGGAAATCGATACCAGTAAAGCACAGCCAAAGTACATGGCGTGGTACAAGAAGAATCGCGAAGAAATGGAAAGGAAGAGGGCAGAACTAATGGCGACGGATGACGAAGAGCAGCTTCCTCGTTGGCTACGGAGAAGCATGAGAAACCAGAAAGCAGAGAAAGAGGAGAAACAGGCGTCGAGTCAGAAAGCCATAGACACGACACCGCGAATGAAACGGAAGGTTAAACCTTTGGTGAACGTTGAGTCTGAACAATTGAAGGCAATAGTTCGTCAGGGTAGGAAGTTGAGGAAAGCCGAAGGAGGTAAAAACGAGGACCCACCTGTACAGATATTCGCGACGACACCGCCAGCGATTTCGCAGACAGATCTCAAGCATCACCTGGTGCAACATTCTGAATACAAATACGAGAAAACACCCGCCCCCTTTTATCTTCACCCACCGCCAGCTCCTCATCCCTCGCCGCAATTGTCGCCGGAGCATTTCGATATGCAGCCGTCGATGGAACGTGGCCGTGCGGATGAAGATTTCGATTCGAGTATCGCCGTGTCGTTGCAGGGTGGTAACAGGTTGCGGCATCAACAGTTGTTGGAAAAGAAGAGCGTTTTCGATATCGCGTATAGCGAAGCTGCACCCTCGCAGCTTCGCTCTGACAGCACCACACCACCGTCTTAAATTGGGAATAAGTTTGTTCGTTAGCATTTTTGTGTTAATCGGGGGAGGGCGGGGGACGTTATGGAATTAAAGGTAGTGTCCAATGTTATTTGGAATGGTTGTGGTTGTATGGTTTAGATAACAAGCAGCGAAGTTTTGTACTTGTAGGAATGAAATAGGGGAACATTAGCGATAAAGAAGAGACTTTTGCGAAAAGAGCAACTGAGAATTTTGGTATTAATGGAGAAGCAAATGAGGGTCATAAAATTGTTGAAAAATGAGCAGCAAAGTTTTATATACTAGTAGAAAGGAATTCTTGAGTGGAGTCTGTATAAAACTTGAGGAGCGTTGAATAAGTTAAACTTCTTGCTCCTGAGTTGGGTACTTCGGAAAGGTTGGAAAATGTGAACTGGCTTCGAATGGTTTAAATTACGCACACAATGCAGGGTTAATTTTAATATAAATTAGATTTGGGAAATTGTTGTAAGATGAATCATAGATGTCACGATTTACATTTTGGTAGAGTATAACTGTGAAAAAATATTCATAATGAAATAATTAGAAGAAAATGTAATTCGACGTGAGATGATTAATATTTATATACATATACATACGTATGCATATTTATTATATAAATGGCAACATCAAAAGGATGCTGGTACGATCTAATGAAGAGTTATCTTGTTTTGCACTGTAAAACTAAATATACTATGCAATATATTCAGTAATACAAAAAAGAAAAGAACAATAACTGATTGTAAATTGCAGAGTCGAAATATTTCATATGCAAATTACGGTTATATAGGTATGAAATACTTACATATCCCTATCGAGACTGTATAAAAATGTATAATTTGTGGAGTACAACACTCGAGATTTAAAATAATAATCAGAAATTAAATTTCATTTATTTATGTAGGTTATACAATTATTCAATACTGAAAAACTTCATAACTAACAATAAGTAGTCAAATTAAATAAATTATGTTGGCAATACATACAATTTGGAAACATTGAGAGTAAAAACTAATTTTTCTGAAAATTTGCATTAACTGTACTTTCACATTTGCTTTTTAAATTAAACATTTCTACGTTATTTTTTACGGCGATTTATTTGTTAAAGTAACTATTCATACCCAAGTAGGTCACAACTTGTAAATAGCTCAAGCAAATTTTGTTTTATTCAGTAAACATATTACACTTTACAAGACTATACATATATATTTATTATAACTGTTCGCATTGCTCTATCAGTATCCTGCTTTGTTCAAAGCAAAAATAAATACAAAACATCTTGTACTTCATTTTTCCTAAATACATATAAATTGCATAATATAGAATTTTAAAGGACAATTTTGTTAATGTTACAGCCGTCCAAAAAGAAAGTAGCACGTCGATTTAATGACCAATTTTATATTACGACTGTTAATCCAATATTATGATGTTTATAATTATCTTGTAAATACATATGTATAAAATCTCAAACGTTTCCTTATGTGTACGTTCAATTCCACCCATTCCAAATTGTATCTCCTTTAATTGACACAGACGATCCATTATAGTAGCAGTCACAATGATATTGTGTTTGTATTTTTTCCAAATGTTTTTACATTGAAATATTGTGACAAAGGCATTGGAACATTGTAAACTATACGGAATACGAAATATATTATTTGAATTATATAAAATAATAAATTTGCCTTTGTAACTTTGTAATAACAAAATGAATTCTATCAAGTTTTCCTTCATTATGTACTTTTAAGATAAATAATTTATATTAATATTTGCCTGAACAACCCCTCCATTGCATTTCACATCTAACAATTCCAGACACAAATTATTGTACATTACAGCTGCATACTATTCTACATGTAATATTATAATCAACACTGTTGTAATTTTAATTATTTTGGTATTACTGTGCACTTGATCGTCACAGTGCTTGATAACATGACAAACATCATTTAGGGTGAACAAAACTACTGTAAGCATCATTATTACAGCGATTATTATTATATTCACTTGAATTATGTTGGAGCAAGCTTCTGCCTTTCCTGATATTCTGCTACAAATATATCCTTGGTTCCGACTTTACCAGCTTCGCTATCTTTTACTAACCAGTTTTATCTGAATTAGCTGCGCCTGATATAATGGTCTGCCTGATAAATCGATTTTCTTTATCAGTGACATTATACTGCAGCAAGCATTAAATTGTTTTCGCTCTTCGCACAAATCGCAGCTATATTGTTAAATGTATTTATAAAATCTAATTAAAGTAGTTGCAATTATACGCGATTTCGAGAAATCTTTCTGATAACAACATTTTTGAAATACAATATTTTTAATAAAATAATTAAATGATAAACTATAGTTTAAAGTAGGATAAAAATT
The DNA here is from genome assembly GCA_907165295.1 of Nomada fabriciana. NCBI lineage: Eukaryota > Metazoa > Arthropoda > Insecta > Hymenoptera > Apidae > Nomada > Nomada fabriciana. The sequence goes on from OU015689.1 coordinate 16,043,303, forward strand.
ACAAAGAAGCAAAGCACACATAGACTTCCTGTTACCATAAATTTAGAGGAAAAGACATATTAATAGGAATTTTGCATCATTATTAAAAATCCCAGAAACCGTATTCTACTTTTTACTGATTAAAAACCGACGAAATTGGAGAAGAGCAGTGGACAATTTACATCACAGGTGATGCAGAAAGGACAAATGAATTTACATAGTAAGTACAGAATTAAGCTCGTGTCCTGAAGTATCGACCTAACGGCAAAAAACCAGTGCTTTGTAGCGACATCTGCCATTTAATTTCATATCCAACAGCTGAACCGAAGGTGAGACAGTTCGTGACTGTGGTATAGTGACGTAAACTGTGACGTAATTCTAGTTCATCGAGCAGCGTGTAGGAACTGACGTAATCGGTACCTCCGTGACGTCTTTTGACGATGGGCGTGACGCGACCGATGCAACTAACCTACCGTAATCGTGAATAGAATGGTGCATCAAACATAACCGGAGTCTGGTAAATCTTTGGAATGGGAAAGTAGAAACTACGTGTTGGTCGTTCGACCTCGAGTTGCCGACGCGCGAAAAACGCATATTCTTTGGCAACATGTTACACATTTTGCATGAAAACAGAATATCTTATACATCACGTAATCGATCAATGATAGAAGATTCAATATTTGTAATTGAATGAATCTATTTCTTTGAGATCTAATTATTATACTTAATTAATAGTAATGGATTTGGTAGAACATTCGTATATTTTTTATGAAGCTAATAAAGCTTCAGCAGTATTCTTGCCTTGGAATACAAAGATTATGAAGTACCTATTTGCTGGTCAACAAGAAATAATTTACGTGTAATAGAGGAAAAGTTATTATTAACATTAACTGGGAAAATAATAATGAGAATGATAGTAAGAGTTCATTCATTTTGGTCCATGTTGGAAACGAATTACAAAATTTAAATATTTTAACTTATATAATATATGCTTGAAGTCGAGTATAATATACTTATATTATATTGTTGATTTATGTGCTCGGAGATGACATTAATAATATGTGCAACAAATTATTCGTAAAGATTATCTATTCATATCGTATATTATTATTTAATAAGTTAATACCGTGGACCGATTTTTGATTTCTTTTGGTTCGACAGACAAGGAAATCAAATGTTGTCAATCAAATGCATAATATTAAAGCACAAAAGATAGTAAGTTTGTGCTTTTAATGAAGGCGAACCATATGTATGCCAATTTATTTAGTTGATTTATAATCATGAAATTAATATTTCAATATAATAGGTATGCGAAGAATAATAGAATAATTGCATAATGAGCTAGAATTAAATGATATTAATATGTACATATGTGTATGTACATACATCTAAAACATATCAAATGTATATTTGAAGATTGGTTGTGTTCAATTGCTTTACATACTTAAACGTCTTAAACCGATAGATGCAAATGTAATAATTCTGCTAGTAGTGTTTATTATGAAATATATTTGTTACTTAATTGGTAGTGTGTAATTTAACTCTATATGAATTAATAAAGTTATCTATATTATTAAATAATTACTATAATATAATATTATGTGTATTGCAGCACTGTGCTGTTGGAATTTATCAACTAAAATTTTTGAAGTTTAATATCGTTCAAACGAATGTACTTAGATTTTAAATGTAGCTATAATTAAAGGGTTATTTATCACAACACAACACAACACAAATGATTAAATTATTTAACAATTAAATTTCATTTACGTTATTAAATATATACCATATTCCATGATAATAAAACATATACAGATACTGTAAAATGTGAAGTTTTAATGATGCATACTCATTATATTTCAAATGTGAATATACATCTGTGTAGAACTAGTTAAATAATTATAACTGTGTTGCAGATTTCAAAATAATTATTTTTTAATAATATATTAATAATGTCTGAGTAATATAATTGATTTCTTTGTTGGTCGTATATTATACTTATAAAAAAAACTTAATTTTTCTTCGCTTAATTAACTTATCAAATAATTATTTCTTCATAATAAGAAACAATTGTTATAGTACTTTATTTGTTTCGACAGTGAATTGGTATATATTAATATATTTGCATCAAGGTGCAAGATATTTGAATAAACGTTGCGAAATAGTTATCTAGTAGATCGCAATAATGGAACTTAATAATCTCGCCTGAGAATTGTACTGCAAAATAATCATATGCTAACAAACAATTTTAATTTCATTTTTACTCATCTTTCAATTTAGAACCGTCAAACAACACGTGAAAAGATCATTGTTAAGCTAGACCGTTTTGGATAAAAAAGAAGATACCAATTTCTCTAGATGCGCTCCTATTATCTAGAAACTAGAAACTGTTCGGCTAGTTGCAACAAAACACACTGTACCCTAAACTAACTGGTAATTTATATATAGCGAAAACGGTTAGATAATTTAAAATAGTACTTCAAACTAATGGACGGGACTTTACACATATTATTTGACACTATAACTAATAAGAGTTAAATAAAATGAAAATTTACTAAGTTAATCAAACTAATGATTATTTCATTTTCTTCTATTAATTTTTATTAAAAATAGTATCACAATACCAATTATGGTTGCATTATGTTAAAACAGTTATTTTACTATCACACTTCTCATAAAATTTACAGACTTGTCCATTGATTAAACAAAAATTAAATCAGAGTTTATTTAAAAAATAGCAATTTAAACAGATGAACGTATCATGTATGGTTTATATTTATGCAGAATCAATTATTAAAATTCTATGGTTTAACGTTAATGTTAGTACATATTACAGAAAATGAAATTAATGTATGTAACATTTTATTATTTAATATTGGCTACGACATATACAGAACATTTTACTTAAAAAATATAAATTTCAACAGATAAACGTATTATTTATGTTTTCAGTTATGCATAATCAATTATTAAAATTCTCTGATTTAACTTTCATGCAAGTACAAATTATGGAAAATGAAGTTAATTAATGTAACATTTTATTATTTAATATTAACTGCATACGTAGAGTGTCGCAAGAAATAGAGTTCATGTAACAGGAGTCCTCCTAGGGCTTACAACGTTACATCCCTCATTTTGCAACTAGCACATTGTTACAAAAATTACAACAATGAACAATGAACGATTGAGGCCTATGCCTCTCACAGAGTTTCGTGCCATATTGAGCATTCCTCACCTCGGATTCTTCTGCATTGGGCCGCAATTGAAACACTAAACAGGGTAGATAGTATCAGCCGCTAAACAATAGAAAGATGTTAATTGTTGTTAATAAAGAACACACATGTTGCTGGTGCAACGGCGAACAGAGCCGCGGAAGAGGCTGCACCTGTAACACCAGTACACGAAACGCAAACACACCTGGAACCTTTGACCTTTTCATCGACGCTCGGTACTACCCCTCACCCTTTCCCTTTCCCTACGCCAGCTGCAGTTCGATGAAAATGTTGCACTGCGCGCTATGGTTTAGCGTACAAATTGGCATCTACCTCTTGCAACTAGAGGAAAGGTCAGCTTTGTCACCCTGGTTTCATTGATTATTATTGGTTTAGTCCCTTCTACACTTTCTACGTTGCATTTATTCTATCAAGGGAGCTTGGCAATGATATTACTTGATGTTAAACAAATGGGACAGAGAAACAATTTTCTCCCTGGCGATCGTCTTTTAAATTAAATAAATAAATATACGTAGCTTAGGGCGAGGAAAATATAAGGCCTTCCCGAATGGTTATGAGGTAATCGAATCCTGTAATTTATGCAGAGGACTAATTTATGAAATTCAGATTTCATAGTTTCATACATATCAAAATACAGCACCTTTGTTTCGAAAGTCATATGATTAAAAGAGTTAATTTACTTCGAAAAATTGAAAGAACTATTTTAATTTAGTTGTAAGTTTTAGTGGCAGTTATCGACCAGTCGAATATTATTGACAAAAAGAAGACATTTGTAGAAATATAATCAAACTGTCACTTTTGGAAGATAGGAACAAATGAGAAGAAATTTTGATATTCCCCTTACCCATAAAACTGAACTATTATATTTTCTGCTGATAGATAAATTAATATTTATCCAACTTTTTCCCATTACATAGTAAGACAAAAATGACGTCTCTTAAAAGTATATTAATAAAGTATGTAATAAATATTATTTTTTAATAGTGGAAAAAATTGTAAATTTAATATTTTAAACGATAATATACGATTCTATTGATTGTAATTAAGGAAGTGAAATAATATGTATATTAAACTTGATATTAAATCATGTAATAAATATAACAACTTGCAGCGATTGCATCAAAAGCAGTTTACATAAAGTTAATGATGCAGATTGTAACAAATTATACGTATACAACAATAAATAAATGTAATTCGTTTTAAAATATAGATCTCGCAAATAAAATAGCTTTATTAACAAAATGAATATTCCTGTTCGCATTGATTCTCTCTCATCCGAATAAGTTTGTAAAATCATACTAACAGGTCATAGCTTGAGCAAGCAAAATATTACACTTAATACGTTCATTTAATATTGAAGCTCCAGCACAACACATCTACACGTGTTATTAACGCTTTATACCTTTATCTTGAAACCTGTACAAAAATTGTAAATAATTAATTGCAAGAAGGAAACCTTCTCTGTGAATTTACAGTAGGTGATACAACAAATACTTTTCTTCCAATAGAATAGGACAATTTGTAAAATATTTTGAAAAATTATTCAAACAGAATGTAAGAAGATTTGGAAAATATAGACGACGAATATGTGACTTCATAGTTATACGGGTGTATAAAGGAATAAATGAGCCCACTGCTCTGCGTTTTACTGTATGGGTGCAAACAAGAATGTAGTACAAGACAGTAGTCGACACATTTTCTAATAAAGATAAATTCAAAATTAAGAAACCACTATTACAATTAACTATTCTTATTGTTAAGACGGGGTTCCGTCTGCGTACTCTACGAGCCTGGCGAGCGATCGCCTTTTGTTCAGAACGGTTTGAGTTTGGACCGTTCGATCCGATCATTCTCTTGCGTTTGCGATAGCGTTGCGTCAAAACCGTGCGTACATACATACTTACATACATACTTTAATACTTATTATATTGTAAGGATATTTGTTATATGCATCACCGGGTGGATGACTGATTGTAGTGTGGGCGTGCATGCGGTAACCGTGTCACATATGTTTACTGATTTAAACAAATGTGTTGTTACGTTATGAATTTGTTAAGAAACATCGTTATTTTCCTACGAACGTTCAATCAATAAACATATTTTGCGCCTAAACGAGCCCTCTTACAATATCTACATTTGTCTCATAAACACACCTTACTTCCTTTATTTAAAAACCTTTTCAAAACCAGTAAAGATATAAAATCTCTAATTATAACAATGCTTGTAATACAAACACTGCGCCACATTTGTAATCGCGGTCCCAGTGGAACTGCACAAAAACTATCAGAGGCACATTCAATTCATCGAATTATACTTCCAAGATACGGCAAGGGGTCCATTGACTGCTAGAGCCGTTCCTGTTTCGTCTCACACACAGTACCCACACACGGGCAAATTCGCAACGCGAAAGACACCTTGGCCAGGTATTTTCGCATCGCGCAACTCGCGGGCCTTTCTGAGAGGTGGAGATTGGCCCGAGTGTCAATAGCCATCAATCATCTGAAAATTTCGGCAACGCGCTGGACAACACGAGCGGCAGGGTACCATCACCAAAGTAGAGTTCTCCAGGACTACCGTGCGCGGTGAAATGTTTGGGGAAAGGGGTACGGGGCTAGGGCGGAGGGACCAGGAGGAACGTTCGATACCACCAAAAACGGGGACCAGCTCGAGGTGCACAGCCAGCACAGCTAGAATTCGGTCACCGCGTCTACGCTGCTTCGTGTATGTTGCGCTGTGATACCAGGATTGCTCGGTATGCGCGGACGTACGAGACATAGAAATGAAGCGAAATTGTGAGATATCCGGACGCATCACAGTGCGGCGAGTGATAAGCGAATGTGGATAAAAATAATATTTCCCTTCTGTTTAATTTGTTCGTGCTTGGCAATACAGAAAACGAATTCAGGTCGGTATTTTAAGATAAAATTTGTCTGTTAAAATGATTATAAAAGCTTTTTTTATTTTAAAAACTTAAACTTAAAAATTAAACAGTTGGTAGATTTTCACATTATTTCTGTATTTAAAATAAATGAATAAGAAGTTTGTAAGTGGTTATATATTCCATAACAATTATTTAAAATAGGAATTCGCCATAAATGTTGCATCAACCCATGGGAAACAATATAATAGAAGGGACAATAAAACACGTAATACAAGAAAACACTCAATTTTTTATTCAGACTCATCTGAATTTGCCATCCTTTCATTTCTTCAGCTGTTCCTAAAAAAATGTATTTCTCAAATATTAGCAAGTAGTAGCAGAAAAGAACTTTATTTTCATGAATCATTAAGTTAATCGAGCCAAATATAAAAAGAACTTGGATACATCTTTTTACATATTTTTTAAAACACGGTTGAAATAATATTCTGATGCTCGCGTACAAGAAACTGTTTAATGATCATTAACATTATATCGGGATATCTTCTTTTAAGTACTCATACCCATAATAGTGTATTGCCATACCCATTGCCAATAAATGAACCAAGCAAAAAAATATCTTCGGCTTGTGTATAAATAAAGAAAAGTACTTTGTATCTCCTATGAAATGCGAAATGAAAATGAAGTGGCTTTATTATGTTCTAGGTTCAGGTAGTTAATAAGATAAAAAAAAACACGGTTGCTTAGCAACACAGCTTTTTCTGCTGTTATGTCTATTTCTAATAACGCGTGCATTTTTTGTTATCAGCAAAGAAGTTGATTTCTCTATTTTTGTCCACTTGACGACGCACTGTGCGCGTGTGCAAAAATAAAATGTGACGTAATATGGGTGATATGATAAATGAAGAAGCCGATTGCCGTATGTAAAATTGCGGGAGTTTATATATGTATACAGTTTATATACATATATATTATATACTTTCACAGTGTATCGTGATGTTTGGCTACACGATTCGATATTATTTTTTATGGATGTCTTAGAGAATTATTGTTAGCGATTCTGTGGATTCTGTGTAAAGAAATACAGGTTGTGGATCGATAAGGTAATACGTGAAAGTTTGAAACATATTTTCATGCGTGGTTATAAAGAAATATGGTGTGTAATGATATTGAAAAATAGCTAACAATGGGGTTTATGGATTAAGTATTACAATGCACTATATTGTAAACTAGTATGATGTTTGCAACAGTAATTAAAGATTGAACAATTTATAAGTGTATTGCTTCCTTGTAAAAATATTGCTATTTATTTACATTTCGTGCTTATTAGATATCAGAAAGAATAATAATAATAATAGTAATAGGAAGAATTGGAAGAAGCATTCAGTGACAAATTAAATTATGAATAATAATTATTTTCTGCATTTATGAGTGCTGTTCTCTCTTTATTTATAAAATCGTTACCTACACGATACCTACAACTCTTTTTAGGAATGTCAGTATGTTATGCTACATATCTATGGTCGGGTATATGTAGTCTGTTACTTCCAATTAGTAATCCATGTATTGACTCTATAAACTATTACATGCATGTACAATAGACCACTATCTATCGTATGTTTATACATCTCGAGTTCAAATCTAACACATTTAATTGCCCGATTTAATTATTCGTTGCACAAAATTAGAAAACTATTTCACTATGTGTTAAACATTAAATTAGTATTACGTTAAAGATATAATATACTAAATGTAACGACAACAATTAATAATAATACTCCCTAACGCTATACCATGATTAACTCGGTGCAATCTGAATAAAGAAACAACAAATTGTTACAGAACTATTCATTTATCTTGATCAAGAGCTAATTCGCGCAAGGTAACATATATTTTTATTAAACCAACATTAAATAAACTACTCTAGTGCGAGTGATAATGAGAAAAACCGTAAGACAGAGAGTTATAATAGTAAGAGGATTAGTAACCTTCTTCGCGCGCAACTGACAATGAGTGACCCTTCCACGAATACATACCCGCTTCAGCGGCCAGGACGTGTGAAGACCTACTCGGTTTCATAGTACTCTAGTACAAAAGCGACAATCCGCAGATGACTCGCGCAGTTGGCCGCATGTAAACGCAAGCCACACGCGGTAAGAACGTGACACACCGATTATACGGTACGAGCGCCATTTTTATACAACAGGTAGGAGGATACAGTAGGAACAAGTGTATGAAGGAAATATAAGAATCTTTAATATGCATAGCAGGTAAAATGAATAACAAAGGATGAGTAACAATAAGAGACAGTGTATTATTCACTATAATAAATTAAATAAATTGTCTAATGAATAAAATTTATACCGAGAAACATTTTTATGTATGTACTAAGTTTCGATTTTATTAATACAATGTGTTAATGAAATCATTAATCACGGAATTTTGCACACGTTGGAAACAATTTTAAAAGGAAAAATTCTTATTGAAGTATGTACATATTCCCCAATTTACACTGTACTTTACTTACACGATTTCGCTTTTTACATGGGTTTTTAAAACGAAAAACTGGTAAAAGTGAAGATATGGCGCACATGTCTCTAGTCATTTTTTAATTCCATTCTTTTTGTAATACTGGTATCAAATCCAAAAATGGGGATTACCCATTTTGTACACACAATAAAACTTTCTCTTCATGTTATTACTTGCAGTAAATTTTTAACAGCAGAAAGGTGTACATCATTGTGTTTTTCTGACCGGAATTTTTTTAAATCTTATATTTAAGTTAGTGATAAACAATTATAGTTTTCGTAGCATTATTATAATTAAATTGAAACTTTAGGCTACACGATACACGGTACATACTTTATTTACACGATTTAGAAACATGCACGGTTTTCTGAGGTACCTATCTTCAGTGTATATCCGGGGACAGGTGTATTTCTAATAATTCGTAATTTATAAAAATAGTGAATGCGAGGGTATATGCATATATAAATCATTTGTTGAAGTGATTCTAGCTTGCATTTCGCCTATACAATGATTTAAACCTATTATGGAGTAAGTCTAAGGTTATCGTTTACGTTATTTCATCGCTTTTATCATTTTTGATTATTTCTACAAACTGTAGTTTGGATTAATATTATTTTGTACAGAAAATAGCAATTAAATTTCAGTAAGAGAATAAACTCTAACTGTGCAATACCTACCAATATTAAGATATAGTTGAAAATAGTACCTACTTTCTCCAAAAACGTTCAGGAAAATTATGAATAATATAGATAATGTCGGTAATATTTATTAAAATAATTAAATAGGTAATAAAGTGGAAATTTTCCACATACATAAAAAGACCTTGAAATCTTAAAATTTGTTAAAGCAAAGTAACAAATAATAAAAGTATTAGACCAAATTATTTTTAAATAAGATACAACAATTCCATATACATACATATATGAGACTAATTGGAAAGATATGTAGTTAGCAATTTCTAAAACCATTAAACAAAACCCCAAAATCAGACAAATTCATACGGATTGCAGAAATGGTTAAATACACTAAATAATATACGAAAATTCTACAATTTTAGTCGTAGGATTCTCAGTCGTTCTTCTGATTATGAACCTATTCATGCGTGACTTTCCTCCCTATACCTATAATTCACCGCACTTAAACCGCGGACGCTCAGCGTATTGCAGCTGCCGTATGAATCAAACCATAGGGGTAGTTTCTCGAGAATCGATCACGCGTTGGAATCTAAATTCTGCAGGTACAGCTCGAATTCTTCGAGCGACGAGTCGCATGCTTTTCATTCCTCTGATGACCATCGTGCCATACAACGACAGATTCTAAGTAGTGCGGACTCTGGTTGAATTTTTCTTTTTGCATGAAATATTGTTATCAGCGGCAACAAATAAAACTATACCTGTTGAATTATTTTTAGTCGCGTGCTTTGAAAATTTTCTCTTGTGCCTCGCATTTCACAGTTGCATTTTACGAAAATTAAAAGTTATATTAGTTCTGCGTGCGATTTCTTTTTGCAATGCAATTTTATATACTTCATGGCACCAGAAAAATTTTAATATTATATATGTATTCTAAAATGTAAACTAAATCATTTAAAGATTTGTATGACGATTTGAAGTTTTTGTTTTCATGATTTGTTTGTAATTTGTTATAAAGTATTACGATTGGCAAAGAATGATGAATTATGTACGACATTAACGGTATTTTAAATTTTACCACTATTATTGTAAATTGTATATTAATATGTATTATAAATAATACTGCCTGTTCATTGTTGTTTAAACTAAACTTGTAAATCTTATTACCTCTATTGACAGCTCATAACATGCTATTTACAACTTCTTAAGTTATTCATAACAATTGTAATACCCATTGCGACTACTCACTATAATTTGAATTTTCTGACTTCCAATATGTACTCGCTTTCAATTTGTCTTCTGCGTGTAGCTTAAACTCGACCAGAATACGTTTATTTCTAAAACAGTATCTATATGAGAATCATTAATTGTATACGATTTATTGCATAAATACCTATTCACTTTATACATAGGTAATTCAAATTATGTTAGGCTATGAACTCCCACAATCGGCACATATACATACATATGTATATGTACTTAACTGACCGCATTTTTTTCGTTCGTATGCACAACAGAATACATAATATGTAGAGTCATTAATGAATAATTCACTGACAAATACATCTTATCCGTATATACACTAATTCGTGGTAAGTTCAGTTAGTACAGAATACATACATGGTGGGGAGAAAGAGGATGCCATCCGCCTACAACCGTATAAGGAACCCGCGCATATACTAGGGATGTATGCGAGCTAAGTTAGTAACGCGTTACTAGCTACCTTTCCTGAGCGCCTGATACTATAGCCACGTGTTTCGCCGAGACAAGACAGCTCACCAGCTGTCTGCCACAACGAACGACCACCAGGCGCTTCATGTGAGCCTGGCATTCGGAAGTTGAGATTAGAATGCACGTGGCTACCTTCCGGAATGTCGATTGACGCAATTGTCAATACTACTTCTGATACCCTATACCCGTAAGAACTTCCGAAGTAAGCAAATTATTTAAATTCAAATGATATTTTTTGTGTAAGACCGTGCAATTTTACAGTTACACTCGTATTTTCTCTGTTCTATATTTTGTTAACAATTAAGCACGCTACGTTATACTAACATGGTTCGGTACTGAGCTCATTAGTAATAAGTAATAAGTATTAGCGCCTGTAAATATTAAATACAAGACATACTTTCGTACAAAGGTATGGCCATCAAGAATTTAGCGACTTAAAATTTACGAATATGTGCGCTTATTTATAAATAAAATTCGTTTAAATCTAGTTTAATCTTTTTATAGTTTATAGTGAAATGCGAAGGATAAGACGTCTAAGAAAGTTAAGATCAATATATCAATCATTATAGCTGTCATTAGTGTAAAGAAAAGTTAATGAAACTATGAGAAACATAATATGTACATATTTTCTTCCTTTTAGCAAAGTAAATATCAGATGATATTATTACGATAAAGGAAATACGATGCCGAAAACAAACATTGAAAATATATTAACAAAAGGAAACAATATCATGTCTCTGTTCTTAGATAAATATATCAGCCGAACGTAGGAGCGTATGTAACAAATAAATATACATATACATAATTCCTAACGATATTATACATTGCCGAACATGCAAACGCACACAATACAAATATACATAAATATATATAAACAAATAAAAAAGAATTGAGGATGTAATAAAATCTAATTTTATCGACGACGTCTTCCAAAAATAAATCACTATGTACTAAAGGGTTAAGATAAACAACAACGTGCAGCCGTATCTAGTTATTCACACTTTCTGCAATATGATGAGTGCCTGGTACTCGCTCCGCGAGTCGCGAAGTCCTTGCAGCGGTATTACGTATCGTTTCCCGACGTAGCCGCGTTCTTGTCCGTGGAAGGCACGCTGAAAAAGGCAAAGGCTGGTCTTCGGCCACGATTACGTTCGATGCATGCGTATATACATATACGATCGTTGACACTCGCCAAGACTCCTCACCTGCCCATCAAAAGACGTAAAGTCATCCACATTGGCCAACCGAAGAATAGGCTCGCATGCAATAGAGGAAGTTACACTGTATGCTAGTGAATAGCGCGCGAACAGTATCATGCACTGTATACTAGTGCTTTCTACGGTTTCATGTTCGCCTGGTAGTTACTTGGCGAAATGTGGACGCCTTTCGGGAACTGTTTTTCTTGGCACCCTGAAGTGTACCCCGGGTGCTTCCAATTACCTGTAAGGGCATATTCGGTGATAGAAGAGGCCGCAGCAGCGCACTTCGGCAATGACATCAGAATCTTGGCAAGTAGTCGTCAGGAACTGTTTTATCTACGCGGACGGCGGTAAGGTAATTTTCTGTATACCATCCATCGTGTAGGGAATTTTAACTGTTAACTTTTTGTTTATCGTTTAATGTCGGAAGTAAAGTACAACTGTCTCTCTTTTATTTTCCAAATGACTGCTTTCAGGAATCAGGATAATTGACGTCACTTGTTTGATGAAAAAGAAAATATTTTTTTTAATACTATTAACAGTGTTCCTTTCATAAGGTATACAAAAATATAGAAACGGAATATATAAAATAAAACGCATTACATGTTAATCCATACAAAAATAAAGTTAGTGCGGATAATTGTTAACTTTTATAACATCCTTTCATTTTATTAATCTTCATCGTCGTTGATAATTATACGGGACGACCTTTGTTTATTATCTTGATCTTGTGCTGGTTCTTCTTCGTCGTCGCTAATTCTCTTTGGTATCCTGAGACGTTAATGGCTCCCCTTTTTCTGTTCGTTTTATCACCGTTCCGTTCTCTTTGTCCGAACTGTCGGATCTATTTCTTTTCCCTTAATCTGAAGTTATAATATTGTATATAATATAACTAGCGACAGAACTCTTTATAAAAAATTAATTCGAATTAATTCGATAAAAAATAAAATTGTACCTAACAATGTATTCTTTAGAAATAATTCTAAAAGTTTATTGATAACACGTGCACTTATATATTATGCATAATGACCATTTCTTTGATTTAGACAAAATTTTAGCACGGTGCTTTAATTTAGTAAATATTAAATTTTTCGTTATCGGACCACCTTTTTGTATAATTAATAAGTGTTGAGAATAATACTTTATTGCGTCTATTTTGGTCTGGAAGAGTTTTTAACTTGTAGAAGAGTGTGAACTTTTCCATATAAAATTAATAATGCCTTAAGAAATTTATGTACAGTTCAAAATGTTTTACTGTTCCCAGCTTTTAATCCTAGTATATACAGTTATTAACATACAGATTTTGTTTGAAAACTGTACTATTTTTACTTACCTTGAGCTGTGTTAACTTTGAATTCTATCTCCGATTCCGAATCGGACGGAACGACAAGTATTGTAGCTGGATCTATTGATTTCTTCCTTCCTGATTGTGATTGCTCTGTGATCAATAATGTTGAGAATGGTAAAGTTAATTTAGAAATTCGATGTAGTTAACATTTATACACGAATTGAATGTTGTTTAAGTTTGTTGGTAAATCTCTGGAGTTCAGAAAGTTTAACCAATTGCGTCAACAGAGGGCACGTAACTGTCTGTTAGGAATAGAGCAATACGTACCGACTGCTTGCGAATTTCCTGGTTTCGATTTCGTCCGTTTTATGGTTTGCCGAGTTCTTCGCTTGGAACTTATATTAACTTTCGAATCAAAGTCCCGAGAAGTGGATGGCTGTAGCTGGGCTAGAAATGTAGAATCGTTTGCATTTCATTTGTATTTGAATAGGGAGCTCAAGAACAAGTTTGCTTTAAATTCATAGTCGATATTTTATTTTATTGTCATACTTGTAAAAGAATAAAGTCTGTTACGTTAAATTTATATAAATTAAATTAATATTAAACACCAGGAAACTACCGAAAAATTAAATTTTTGTCTCTTAAATAATATTATTTCACTAATATATTTTAAGGTTGTATAATAATATGTGTATAAGACGCGAGTAATCGAAATTGCACTTACGAATGTACATACATATTTCTAAAAATTACTTACCCTTAGAATTGGAATTCTTTTCAATATTTTCTAAAACATCATCGCTATCAGTGGAGTTTTCCTCTTCTAGATATAAGGGAAAGAAACAGAAAATAAATTTCATGGCAATGGATTGCAGTCGTATTACTAAACAAGTGTACTTCTGGTTAAATGTTCAATTATATTATTGTATATTCTAACTATATGTATACAGGGTGGCCCGTAACCCGAAACTCCCGTAACTCCCGGAAATTGGAGGTAACAGAGTTGACTCTAAAAAACTGTTCCCCTTACTAAAATGTTGGTTGAAGCTTCATTTTTTAATTATTAACGAAAAACACTGGCCAACCACTACAGCGTTGTGAACAAACATTGGCACAGCGATTGTCACGCTGCGATTGGCGCAGCGGGGGTACCGAGGGAAGCGTGCGGCAAATGTTACGTCGTCGTAATTTAAGAATAATGTGGAATTGTTCCTTCATTCGTGAATAACAGATAAACTAATAAGCCGTTTAATAACTGCGTTATTAAATACTTATACGGTTGCATACCCCGATCTCGCAAATGCCGGTATATCGTCGACCGGCTGACACTAAAACAGAAAAGCACACTATTATAAGAATTCCAGTTCTATTATGAAATGTTTATGCATTTGAAAATTTAAACTTACCCCACCCGCCTGCTAATCTCCCGTAAGCTCTGCGTGCCACCACGGTCGCGCTCTTCGAGGGCTGCTTCCAACCGTGCCGTGGGGATTCGACACGATCGGCCCGTATCTCCTAGAAAGAGGTGAAACGAGCCAGTCGAATACAGGCGGGCCGCCAAAGTACGGAAGGTCGACGAGCTAGGTGTTTGTCTGCCGGGATGTAACTCACGGTACCGAGCAACGGCAGCATTGGCATTGCCATTGCATTGCGCATACGTGAAAAACATGTTGTAGTACTCTGCGTTCGTATAATTCATGTTGCTCATAGGAATATCAGTGTGACTCTGCCAGCTTGATCTTTTCTTGGGTCCTAGATGGACGTTTGTTAAGGAAGGGATATTTTTTAAAAGTGTGGGGGTAGCCAAAATCCCGGGTTCGGGACGGAACGGAAAAATTCGGGTGGGATCGGGCAAGATCTCGATATGTATTCATGTAATGCTCGGGATCCCGAGTGTTTTGGGACGATTCGAAACTATCAAATTAGTTTGCCAATAATCGGATGCTATCGATTTTTCGAAGATCGGGATACTGCAATTTTATAAGGAAATGGAAGGTCATGATAATTAGTAAATAAATAGTGAACCATAATAGAAACGGTAGAAATAACTAAAGCTGCACGTAAAAGGACAAATGTTTATTTTCGTAAATTATTATGCAAAAATCATAATTGTTATACACAGTCCTTGGTTTTGTATTAATTACAATGTTTCCGGCAGTGGAAAATAAACGTCGAAACATTTGTTTTTTCACTATTTCCATTTTTCCTACTATGATTCATTACTTTTATTATTTATCACCCCCTGTCCTTTCGTTATGCCATTACAGTATTTCAATCTTCGAAAACTCGATTGCATTCGATTACAATCGATTGATAGATCACATTCAAGCGAATTGAATTAGAAGAGTACATACCTGTATGTGCCGATTCCGACCGAACTCGAGACGGTTATTATTATTAAAACACACAAAAGAAAATATATCGCGTCTTTACGTTACGTCGTCCGTCGTGCTTCGTTGCTTCTTTATGACTATTCATTCAACTCTCGATCAGTCGCACGCCACGTAAACATACACACACACACACACAACAGGCACATCTTTCGTTCGCATCGTCCTTTGTTTCGGGCAGAAACACACACGACGCGCGCCACGCACAGATGCGTACAAGTAGGACTGTGAGAGATGTGCGAAGTCTCGAATAAATCGAGTACTCGAAATTCGAGTCGAGTAATGTTCCGTCGATCGAGCCGAGTTTAGCGATTGTACTTTCCGAGCTACTCGAAATCGAAGAACTGCTCTAAACAAGGCGAACTACTTGCAAAAATCAATTTGTCGGGAATCAGTTGTGTACGCGCGGTCGCTAGGGTTACCGAAAAATGAATATCGGTAACAATTAGTCTGATGACGCGACGCGCCGCGCGGGTAGGAGTTCGCCTAACCAACAGTTTCGGTAACAATGATGCAAAATACATTCGGCTGTATCGATGAACAGTTGGAATAGTGACCCGCTCCAAAGGAGGTATGTAAAACGATAAAGGACGCTTTCACATAATGAGACCTGTTACCTCCAGAATAAAACATAAAAAGATCCTGTCTATGCCTTAAACGTAATTTATTCAACGGGCTATTTTTGTGTTCTTTTGTAATTATGGAGCGGCTTAACGAAAATGCAATGACGCATAAAAAAAATCTATTAACCCTTTGCGCTCGAGGCCTTTTTCGCGCGGGCGAGCCAGCAACTCGAGACGATTTCGGCTATATTAGGGAAGTGTTTTACAGGTACTTTAAAATCATTTTATACTCAACCAAGCGTATACAAATAATAAAATTTCACTAATTTATTTATTGTTACATTAAATACAACAAAATCTGTTCAATATTATACCCTGTAATTAGTTTTTGTATGATAATTCGTGAAACAATCCCCAAGATGCATCCTCGGTTTGTCAGGACATGTATCACAATAATATGAAATTTCTCGTCTACCGCCAGGCTTGTTACGGTTAGAGCACACCTTGCAGTCCCTTTTTGCCCCTTGTAGCATAACATGGAGCTTTCCGTTTAGTCGGGGTTCATCGGTGATCGACGTCGACGCTTGGGCACGATGCTGGCGATAGGATCCTCTCAGTTGCTCCACAAGCGTTTTTAGAAAGCGCAAATGTTTGTGTGGCCTTTCCCCTCTTTTCTTTTTCTCTAATTTATACAGTATATAAGAATTGTTGAGGCAAATTTCCATGCCCCAAAAAACTTGACTATCGGCTTCACTTTCGCTCTCTATAATTCTGATTTTTCGGCGTCTCACACCTCTCACTTCATCACTATCTTCCCCACTAGATTCCGCCGTTTCGTAGCATAATCCATCGTGAATCGATGTAATTTGCTCGTTCAAACACGACAAATCGAATTCGTCAGAACTTGAGCTGATTTGATCCATATTTATAGGGCTCAAAAACTTTTAAAATACTATTCTCACGGTAAAGACTGTGTAATGTATTCACCCCAAATATCTATATTTGGTATTAGTCTTACGATATATATTTCTATATTACTCTTATTATCTACTAGATACCTAAGGACTCATGTATACAAATATTTTTAAGTTCGTTCGTCACAAACAATCGTCATACATCCTTATCGCGTCACCGTTCCAAAACACCTAGTCATACTGCCTACAATCCCTACCCATCCGCAGTCCTTTGGAATTCGCCCTCACCATCCCCACTACGTCCTTTCCAACATCCTTTAAAACCCCTAGGTTCCCTGACCCTTCAGCTCATATCTTACAAAATAGTCAACCGATACTCTAAGTCCAAGTGTTAATAAAATCTCTTGTTAAAAACCGAAGTTGGGAGTTAAATTTTCTCTGTGTCCATTACAACTGTTCTAGGCGAATGCTAAGCTGATACTAACTAAGCTAAGCTAAGAATTGTCTAAGAACGCAGGCTGAGCCTGGTCCAAGAAAGTAATTGCCATAAGAGTATCTTATCTCACATCGAAAATAAACATATTGAGTTCCGAAACGCCGAAACGCCGATACGGTGCACTTCGAGTGAACGCATCAAATCGCTCGGGCGCCGTAGCGGCGCCGCTCGAGTGGAGGCTTCAAACCGCTCGGGCGCCGTAGCGGCGCCGCTCGAGTGCAAAGGGTTAATCTGGATCACTTAATCTGGATCATTTACATTTTACGAAATTTGAAAAGTTCGACGCTTGGCAAGAAATTGTTCGAGAAATATAATTGTTGAGCCATGAATAGATTCTTTTTTCTTGCTTTTTAGATAGCCTTATTTTTGTATGTGTCTTGAATCTATTTACATATTTGTAACGGCGCTGAGTGCTTGGCCGGCCTCGCAGTTCGAGTTTAGGATACTTTGTTTATATTAGTTAAGAGGGGCGATACGCGAGCGTTCAGAAACGCAGTTCCGGGTATCGCAGGGTTATCTCGACGGGATCCTTTTCCCACCATGGATTTTCTATTCATCAGGGGGTTTGACTATTTCCACCCACTCTTTTTAAGGCGACCAATCATTGGCGTCTCCGAGTTTTCTTCTAGGACGAATGTGCATTTGAAAAAGAGATCGAAACGAGCGCTCGAAAGAAGAACAGCAATTTTGTAAATTCCAATATATTTTATCACTGTACCAATTACAGTAATTCTTCGATTAGCGCGCGCAGATCGGGACGGGCCGCGCGCACTGAGAGCGCAGGGGACTACTTTGACTGTTTAGAAATTCGACACCGACATCGACGACCGTTGAAAGGGACAGAGAGTGAAAGTAGGGTCAGATAGCTACGTATCTGTGAGACAACACTAATGCAACTATAAAACTTCTTTATTGTTAATTATTTCATTCTGCAAATTTTATGAAAATATAGCTGAGGTTGTTGTGATTAAAATAACACCAAACGCGATATAATTTGCATCATATTTGCGTTGATAAATTATAGAAACGGATCCCACTGATTGTGAGCCGAGCATGAAACGATTCCGTACGATCTCCCCGGCCGGGGAGAAACGCTTTGCGCGCGGTCTAGTAAGTCGACGAATGCTACCGTACGCGCGTTCTCGGCCCAGCGTTCCTTGCTTTTTGTTATCTCTGAGCCGAAAATGCTACCGTACGCGCGTTCTCGGCCCAGCGTTCCTTGCTTTTTGTTATCTCTGAGCCGAAAATGCTACCGTACGTGCGTTCTCGGTCCAGCGAGACATGCTTTTGACCATCTGGTTCTTTCCTTATCTGATACTTTAAAAACATAAAGCCATACTACAATAATCATGAGTATCTTACAATACAGTGGGCATATAATACAATACAGTTTAGCACTCTGTGAAAACGTTGATAATAAACCTCCGCGGTCAACCTGGGTTGTTTATGACCGAAGCGAAAGTTCAGTCTTGGAGTGACATTTACCGAGAAAATGATAAAGAAGAAGAAGGACGCAAGAATTGGGCCCAAGAACGTGTAATAAAAACGATTAAGAAACTCCAAGCAGGGACAGAAAATTATCCGTCGTGCGTGCATTTACAGCTCAGAGCCCTGGAAGCCACTATTTCGCAGTTGTATGTACACATATAAGTCAATATGATCCAAATTATATCGTGTTTAGTCTCATTTTAATCACAGCAGTTTCACGAATATTTTAATATAATTTTCATTGCGCAATACGTAAGAATAAAAAAAATTCACGGTTGCATTAGTGTGGTCTCACAGATACGAAGCATTTAATCTTTCAATGATTACCCCAAGTATCAACAGCCGGGACGTGTCGGCTAGAACCCGGGGGGAATCCCCCCAGTGGTGGGGATGAAAAGCGCTTTCTCTCGCTAGAGGCCTGGACACGCACTCTTCAAGATATTACTGTACACTGTTCGACAAATTTTAACTTTTTTTTGATTTTGTAACCTTCAATATGCGTTTCTCGTAGTCTTTAACGCGCTGAATACGAATCTGAAATCCGTTTTTCTCCAGAACGTACCATTTTTGAAAAAATCGATTTTGAAAAAAATGGCAATTTTTCAAGTTTGGGTGTGTTTTGTACTTTTACGGTAATAGTTATTCAGTTCCGCTTGGTGCCAAATGATTCTTTGGAGTTTCACGAATAAAATGATATAAATAGTTGTTTGATTATAAACATTTAAATATGTTTAAATGATGATCAAAGTGAAAAGGACACCGAAAACGCACCCATTTTGGCCGATATTTTTCAATTTATTTAAAAAACTGAGGGTCAAGGAGGAAATTTGACTATGCCACGCGCTAGAACAGACATTTCTGCCAAGGAAAGCACAAACGGAAGTTGCAAAATCATTTTCGTTTTTAATATAGAAGCGAAATAGTTTAGCAAAACACGCGGCGGTGGCAGTGGTACTCAATGACGGCAGTCGCTCCGTCCAAATCAGACCCGTGTTGAACAGTGTTATTAGTACTTTAAAATACAGTCCACTTAATCGTTTTCCATCAGTGTAATTTTCTTTGACCAACCACACGTTAACTCGACAATAAGAGATCGGATACGGCTCGGCAGCTTCGTCGGAGCATATGCGTACTCAACAATAATATAATAATAAAAACGCACCACTATAAATATTCCCGTTTGAAACGGGCCCCACGCCGAACATCATTACCAAAAAATGAAGTAACTAGTGTCAGTAACAAGACTAACAAGGAAACATATCGAACTATCCGTCTGTGATTTTGATGAAACTTGGTGGATATACAGTAATTTCTCGATGAGTGCCGCGCGAGTCGTACAGCGTTAGCGAGCGCGTTTCATCCCCACCACTGGGGGGAATCCCCCCGGGCCAGCCGACACGTCCCGGCGGTTAATACATACTTGCGGTATCCCTCGAAAGATTAAATGCCTTCGTGTCTGTGAGAACACACTAATGCAACCGTGAATTTTTTTTATTGTTACGTATTGCGCTATGAAAATTATATTAAATAATTCGTGAAGCTGATGTGATTAAAATGAGACTAAACACGATATAATTTGGATCATATTGACTTATATGTTTACATAATAAAACTCTTACCCATTGATTCACTATTAATTATACACTTAGAATTTTCACTATTAATTAATCAATTTTTATGCTAATTTACTATCTACTATTTATGCTAATGCTTGGGTAACAAGAACGAAAGCGTGTATCGCCGACTCTGAGCGACCGAAAAGCGTGTTTCGTCGACTCTCACTGCGCACAAAGCGTGTCTCGTCCACTCTGACTGCGCACAAAGCGTGTCTCCGCGTGACTCTGAGCGATCGCAACATGTTTCTCCTCGGCCGGGGGGATCGTACGGAAGCATTTCATGCTCGGCTCGGAGGGATCCGTTTTTGTAATTTATCAACGCAAATATGATCCAAATTATATCGTGTTTGGTGTTATTTTAATCACAACAGCCTCAGCTATATTTTCATAAAATTTGCAGAACGAAATAATTAACAATAAAGAAGTTTTATAGTTGCATTAGTGTTGTCTCACCGATGCGAAGGCATTTAAATCCTTATCTTTAGCGCGTTGTCCTTTTCGTCACAGTAGACGGCTCGGCCGAAATTTCCAAGAATCCAAAATTCACCTAAATTCGATTAGTGCGCGCAGCCGGTCCCGAGTAGCACGCGCTAACCGAAGAATTACTGTATATCAATGGATTCAGGAAAAAATTTCGGTTCTTTTTTGTCATTACGTAAATTGTTGTATCTCTTAAAATAATGTAACTATATATTTTTTTGCTATAAACAAATTACTTTTTACAAAAACTGTGACCACTTTTCGTTTTACCTAAAAAAAACCACGTAACTGTTCCTTAATAAGTTTTCTTATATTTGTGACACTTTTCGAGATACCATTTTTCTGCTGAAACTTCAAGGGGTGATTTCACTCCCTAAACTTGCAATTGGGCCGCTATACAAAAATACGTGTCCCTTATTTTCATCTGCTTAATATATCCACCACATTTCAACAAAATCGGAGACGGACACTCCGATATGTTCCCTTGTAAGTAACAAATGTATACGCAGCTTCATATTTTTACAATAGAAGGGAGAAGAAATGTTTATCATTGGAAAGCTTAAGTGGTTGGCAGGTTTTGAATCAAGTTGAATGGGCATTTGGCTCAGTATGGCGTGGTCGCATGGTTTTTGCCACTATG
Source organism: Nomada fabriciana (assembly GCA_907165295.1). Taxonomy (NCBI): domain Eukaryota; kingdom Metazoa; phylum Arthropoda; class Insecta; order Hymenoptera; family Apidae; genus Nomada; species Nomada fabriciana. The sequence goes on from OU015689.1 coordinate 16,065,359, forward strand.
GGCCCCGATAGCGAAGAAAGACCACACACACCAGATAGTGTTACAAATTAGCCTATTATCCATACCGCATTGTAAACGGGAAAGTTTGGCTATTTTCAGGGCTTCTTTAGTGACGCAGGCTTGACAGTATTTTAAATTACAATCTATTCTGTGCCATACAAAATTTAGTCTGGTCTGTAATAAACACTTTGATCTGCTAAACGGGCGACGGATTGTTTTTCACCAACCTCGTAAGATTTGATGTTCAGTTACATAATACATTCAGTTCATTAATAATACTTAAAAATAAATATGTACAATATGTCAGAAATAATTCATTTATTTCTATAAGGTCGTTAGATTTTAAGAAAGTATGCTTATTCACTCGAGGTTCTGGGGTAAGTGCCATGGGGTCTATCACAGTCCTCTTACCAAAAGGCATCGCCTTCCCCACTCCGTGGCCAGATCCTCCTTGAACAGAATCCCTAATCTTTAGCAACGTGACGTCGGGTCACTTGCCATATTTAAACTCTCTCTTCTATCTAATAAACAATCCCTCGACACTCGATAGTTGGAAGACCCAGAGCGGTCGCCAACCATCGCCTGCCAACAGGATGTTTAGTTTCATTCATTCATTTCCAAGATACTCTTTGACCACTCGTAAGACTGCGTCCCCATCATAAATTATCCACAGGGTGCGTAGCACTTCGCCACCCGATCCTATTCCTTTCATTAAAAATACGCTATCGCTAACAAATATTATTAAGTAATTACTTTCATTATGAAACAAATAATTTCATAATTTTCGAAATTGCATTTACTATGCAGTCGAACCAAATTCGGTCGAACCAAATCCACAAATCCATCGCGTGACGAACGTCGCTAAGACGTTCGCAAACATTGAAACAAAATGACATGAAGCGATAGCAAGTGACGATTCTAACGCATTGACGTGGATGTAAATTCGGGGTTTACATTGTTAGGAAAACATTTTATACTTTCCATAAATTTTTCATAATAATAAATGTAGTCAAGAACAAGTCTTATAAACAATCCATTAATACCGAGAAGAAGTCGCGTGTTTACATAGTTCAATGTACCCCCCCGAATATGGAAATTGTACGTCTATGCAGTGTCACCTCTGACACCTCAAGATGGTGGACACTGGAAGGGCTTAGGTGGGGTCAGCGGCCCAGTTCCCTTATCCCTGTGCAGTTTAGTTTGTCGGTGTTCGACAACTTACGATCTCTACATAGAATTGCTAAATTGCTGTTCGTTGCTGCTGTATTTCATTATCCATAAAAGCTCAGCTAAGCAAGGGTGGTCCTTTTCCGGAGAAATTTTCTTTGTCCTCCGTTCACTTCTGACAACCCCTGAACCTTGGGCCTCTTTATGCAGGGGAGGGAGCGTTCCACGCCGATGCCCTTCAGAAATCCGGCGTTTGTCTGGCACACACGTGATGCCGTCGCGAAATAGCCGAACTTTCCCTTGCTTACAGTGCAGTACCGATGTGACCCTCCTTTATGGCAGGGACTTATAGCGAAATGTAAAATACCGGCATTTTTCGGTTGTGCCTTCATAACCCTGATAGAAACCGAAATACCGAAACATCGTACCGGTAATTACCTTTTTTCCGGGTGGAAATCTTCGCAAGACTTCCTGGGGGAGGCCAGGAGGTAGAGCCTGATTTTTACCGGTTAAAACCACCCCGGTCGCCATCCTCGAAGCTGTGGGGAAGCTCCGGGACCCCCAAAGATATCATCCGATGCTTTCCACGCCTGGTCGGTTAGGCCCACCCAGCGGGAAGGTCTTTTGTGACCCTCCGATGTACCCCGATGCAGGCCACGCCAAGGGTAACGCCCAGCGCGACCTTCCTCCCGGGCCGACCGGTATAATTACCTACATATATTTGCCGGTGCTTTTCCTGTTGCCTTATTTTATTAAAATTTTCCAAATATTTTAGACATGAATTTAAAATAGCGGGATTCATAATTGAGCCATCATTTGTTTTATAAAAAAAGGAAACATGTTTATTAATTTTGTAATACAGGCAATGATAAAAGAGTACATATGTATTGTCATTTTGACAGGAGTGTTTATCTCGCACGGTATACAAGAACACATAGAAACGGATTATATTAAAGAAAATGTATTACATGTTAATCGATAAAAATAAAAATAAAACTAGCGCAGATAATTGTTAAATTTTATAAAATCCTTTCGTTTTATTAATCTTCATCGTCGCTGATAAATATACGAGACGACCTTTGTTGATTATGTTGATCCTGTGCTGGTTCTTCTTCGTCGTCGCTAATTATCGTTTTATTGCGTTTCTCCTTGGCACCCTGAGACGTTAATGGCTCCTCTTCTTCGTCACTATCCAGTAAACGACGTTTTTTCATCGTTCCGTTCTCTTTGTCCGAACTGTCGGATCTATTTCTTTTCCCTTCATCTGATGAGTAGGTGAGATAATTCAATTAAAGCGTTACACTCCAGACAATATTATATATTATATAACTAACGACACCGCCCTTAAGCATTAGAACTGTCTATAAAAATATTCATCCAAAATAAAAAATAAAATAGTCTCGAACAATCTATTCTTTTGAAAAAAATAATTCTACAAGTTTGTCGATAACATGTTCACTTAATTAATACTGGATGCAGTTGATTTCGCTGTAGATTTTATTTTACAATTAGTCAGACTTCGTTAAAATCCTGCAAAACAAGCTTTGCTACTACGCACTGTATATGTAGATCTATTTTTAATTACTTTTGCAGTCATGGATTTCTTTTACCTCATACAATATTTAAAATAATTTTTTTTGAAAGCGAGGACACGGATGAAAATATATTTTTTTAGATTCCTTTTGTGATGCATAATTACCATTTCTTCGCACATATTTTAGCACTGTTCTTTAGTTAAGTAAATATGAAATTTTTCATTAACGGGGCACTTCTTTATAAGTAAAAAGTGTAGAGAATAATACTTTGTTCCGCCTAGTTTGGTCTGAAAGAGCTTTTAACTTCTAGAAGAGTTTGAACTTTTCCATATAAAATTAATACATAATGGCTTAGGAAATTTTTGTACAGGCCGAAATGCTTTTCTTTACCCAGCTTTTAATCCTCGTATGTACAGTTATTAAAATAAAGATTTTATTTATTTATTTGTTAACGGCATACAGCCTTTATTTTGTTTAGAAACTATACTATTTTTACTTACCTTGAGCTGTGTTAACGTTGATTTCTATCTCCGATTCGGAATCGGACGAAACGACAAGTATTTTAGCTCGACCTATTGATTTCTTTTTTCCTGAGTGAGATTGCTCTGTGATCAATAACGTTGTGAATGGTAAAGTTAATGTAAAGAATGGATGTAGTTAACATTTATATAAAAATGAATTGTTGTTTAAGTTTGTTCGTAAATCTCTGGTGTACAGAAAGTTTAACCAATTGCGTCAACAGAGGGCACGTAACTGTCTGTTAGGAATATAGAAAATACGTACCGACTGCTTGCGAATTTCCTGTTTTCGCTTCCACTTCCTCCGTATCGATGTCTCCTGGGGCCTCCGAGCGTTTTATGGTTTTTGTAGTTTTTCGCTTAGAAATTATATTATCTTTGGAATCAAAATTCCGGGAAGTCGATGGCTGAGGCTCGGCTACAAAATGTAGAACCGTTTTCATCTTTGTATTTAATGAGGGAGCTCAAGAACAACTTTTTTTTTAAATTCATGTTCGATATAAATTTATTTTATTATCATACTTCAAATAGGATAAATGATCAAAGAATAAATTATGTTTGCCACATAATATTATAAATTAAAAATATTAAATACCAGAACATCACGGAAATAGTTAAATTGTTGCCTTCTAAGTAATATTATTGAAGTAATATATTTTAATGTCGAATAATAATTAAAAAGATACAAGACACGAGTAATCGAAATTGCACTTACGAATGCATTTCTAAAAGTTACGTACCTTTAGAATTGAAATATTTTTTAATATTTTCTAAAACATTGACATCATCATCGCTATCACTGTTGTTCTCATTATCAGACTCCAGCTTGGCTGGAATCTCCTTGGGTTCTAGATATAAATAAAAAAAAAACAGAAAGCAAATTTAAAAGCAACGAATTGCAGTCGTATTTCTAAATACTTTTAGTTAAATATACAATTACATTATATATTCTAACTATATAGATAAGAGAAAATAAAATCTATTTATCAAATTTTATTGTAACATGAATCAAAAATGATGAATCAATTAATTGATTATGCGATTTTGAAAATACATTTGCACTCATTTGAAGCTTAATTTTGTAGTTAAAAATATATTTAAAAAAACAGATTAGAAAAGACTACAGGTATTAGACACTTGCTAAGAAATTGATGAAGCAAATTCAGTCCACAATAGCATGAACTGCAGCCGCAATCATAATTTAAATAAATGTCGAATAAAAGGGCAAAATTAATAAAATTTCGAAATTAAAAATTCCTCTGAATCATCTCCAATTTACTTGGGAAGAAAATAAAGAGGAGAGAAATATTACCTTCGGCAATAAAATTCCCTGCCAATGCAGCATCGATGAGATTGCACCGTTTCTGAATCATCGAGCCAAGCATATTAGCCGGTATACGCCAATAAGATTCCTGTTCATCAGCTGGAGGTGAGACTCCCATAGCACGAAGAAGCTTTTGAAAGCTCGGTGAATCCATCGCGGCCGATGAATAATCTGTCAGCGGGACCAAGGGGATACCTTCGGAGCTTTCCTCGTCCCGATCGTCCATAACATCCTGCAGGGATTCCTTGATCCATTCCAGTGCTTCTTTCATGTCTGATTTATCAAAAGACTGTTATTACATTTTTTTAGTAAAAATGTTCCTACCTAAGATGATTTCTTTGAGAAAAAAACAAGTTTTTATATGAACACAATACAGTCCGCTACTGTTTTATTACAAAATCTTTCAGAGGCAAGGGGTAATTTGGAAGAAATAATAATAATTTTAAATTCTTGCGTCTCGAAAAGTTGGAACAAAATCAAATAATTAATAATATACAATTGCAAAGAGATAAAAGATTCATACAGGAATATTTTAAAATAATATAAACAGGGAAAATACGTAATATGTTGGGAATTTTTTTATTGCTTCAATTTCTGTCATTTTAAATATTACGGTTTCTTACTATTTTACCTACAATTTCCATCCGTATTTCTCAGTTTGCTAGTCCAGCAACTGTGAATACATTATTAAGGCATTAAACTCATATACATTTTAAGTCTCATCGTAACTGAAAAATGTGTACAGTTAATAAGCAACAATGAACTTTGAAAACATCCTGCGTTTAAAGAGCCACAGAATTCGATGGTCTAATATTATAATATTTAAAATATTTATATACTGTCCTGTTTCAATATAATAACAGCAATGTACGCGTTAAATATCTAATTTTTTACACCACTTGTCACTTCCAATTTAGTTTATCGATTCAAAAAAACTAAGTTAAATAATGTCTACAAATCATAACTGAATGCAACTTTTTACAACAATTTCCCTAGGATAAGTAGGAATACCCCTGCTCTTCCGTTGCCACAAAACCATATGCACAACGATTCAAAAAGCAGAAATATAAATCTTCGACGATGAGGGGGAAAAAGCTGGATTCACGCACATTCAGGGAAAATATGTCAGGCCAGCTTTGAAGTGTCAAAGAAAACGGCGACCCTTCTAAAAGAAAATGGTATTCTGATAGGTGACAAACACATTGGCTTGACACAAAAGGGCGGCATGATCGTTTTTTAACGATATCTTCGCCAAAACCCGCAAGGATAACCTGGTACTTTCAAACGCGTTCCACATTTGTACCACAAGCAGCAGCCTCTTTGACAAGTCATTACTTTTCCTATTCTGTGTTTTCATTCGCAACGATCAATTCGGATCTCACGCCTTCAAAAGACATTTGTCCCCTGGATACGTAAAGGAGGTAAGAATAAGATTCGAAGTAGTTGCCGCGAATTTTATTCCCATAAATCACTGAAACGTCCTTTGATGCTCATGAAAGGGGGGGTACAATGTTACTCACTTTTTTCGATGACATCCTTCAGAAGACCGGATAATTGTGCATCCGTGTAGAGCATAGTTGGCTGTTTCTTCGCGCTCTTCTTTGTCCCCTTGTTCGTTGGTTTATTGGAAGCCGTGTTCTTCCTGCCTGAGGATTTTCCAACTTCTTCGGCGCTATCTTCATCCTCGTCGGAATTGCTAGCAGATTGCGTTTCCCACGATGATTTACCTTTTTATAAAGTAATAGAAATTGAATATAAATGTTTCTTGGTACACCTTTCCTGGGAACTGTGTATACGCAAAAAAAATATGTACAGTGGGCATGTATTTATTTACGTGCATGTATGTGAAATATTTTGAATAGAAATGTAGATAATATATGTTAATATAGTTTCATATATTAATTGCATTTAATATTGGTATTTTCTGCAACTTTTAAGCTTTGTATGACAAAATAATATATGTACTGGAATATAGTTTGTCTGTTTATAGTAAAGTTATTGTGGAAGTATGATAAATTATATGGGTAATTATATAAACAAAATAGGTACGACTGAAACATTTCATTCCCGGTATTCTATGGCATTGTACAATTTATTCTATAAGAATAGTCCTAGTGTTCATAGTAGAGTCGGGGAGGAAGTTGCATATGTATGTATTTACTATTCAAAATTAACTAAAAATGCACAGTATCCGTAAAAGTGCATAGAAAACTAGTTGAAAACCAGAAATGTATTATTGTTTCTATAATGAGATCACTTTTTCTTTATAAGAAACAGAAATTCTAATTTGTATAAATTGAAATCAACTTTGAAATAAAAGTACAAACATTTTTATACGTAAGCAATTAAAATATAAAAATAGTTACATAAATTTGGTGTTATATAATAATGAAAAGGATTAACGATTTTGTTTCAAAATATTTTACCTAGGACTGTAATAATTCACGGACTTTGATGAACAAATAAAATTCCAATAAAACTTCAACTTGGGATGCTATATTGTTTGGCAATAAATTATATATTAAACATATATTCTGTTTTATTTGAGGTTCATCTATACTATCATTAATGCATAGCCAAATTTTGTATATTGCTATGTCGTTTTACTTTATTATTGTGACATTTTATAGTCTGGCTTGTACAACTGCAAAAACGGTTAAAACAGAAAAACTTGTACCTTCGTCCCTCTTTCTCGTAGTATTTAACGTTTCATAACGCAAATTCGGTAGCAAATACAGTAGGAAATGTCGGGTCGTGGTCGAGGATTGCGAAGCTGAAGTTAAGGCCACACAAAACTATGTTACATATCCGCATACAACACCGCAACGCTCTCGTGAAAAATTCAAGAAACCGCCTAAAAACGTTTATCGATTTCTCCATACCACCATCACTCGTGTCTGCACTTTTACAAGAATCTTTGACGAGGAAATTAAAACTTGCATATTGCATCAGGCTAATATCGAAGAAAACGCCAGTATCCTGAAAACTTCGTAATTTTCTAACTTTGGAAGGCGGCAATTCCTAAGCTTGTCGATCTTTCGTTTCTTCAAGGAAAATCGACAAACAATTCAATCTTTCGCCGAATCAGCGTTAGTCAAACGCAAGGAAAGTAAATCGGATAATTTTTCCGAAACTGATCCGAACAAGAACAACAGTTCGTGGAGTTGCAAAAGAAAACGTTTTCCTCAGCGCAATGAAAAATATTTTCTTGATTCGCGTTTCTTATTAAAATATTTCTATCGACGCATGCGCGATATTAAGTTCTCAGAGTGAATTCGAAATACATATACACGGATAAATCGGTTCGCAGAATCGCATCCGCCTCGCGACAAGGAAGGAGCGAAGAAGCGCTATTTCAATAGCATGTAAACCAAGACAAAGCTTTGCTTTTATACTTCATCTCCTGGCCGTATATACCAACGATGCGATCTATCGCGACGCATTGAATACAAATAAGCGAACGCGGAGGAAAAGAAAGAAACAATAACAATGATAAATATGAAATTCCTAGCGGCGTAATGGTAGGAAGGGGCGAGTGATATTGCCCCTAGAGTAGAAAAACTATGACTGGTATTCCTGTTCTTCGATATTAAATAGCAAGATTTGTATTCCGCGTCAATTCTGCCATGGGCTACTAGAATCGCAAATATTGTTCCAACACTTCTACACTCAGAACTCAGAACTCGTACTGCCAGTTACACATACAGGGTGTTAGCCAGCTCAGGGAAAATCGGGAAATAGGGCGTAGCCGAGGTGTATGTAAACACTTTTTTCCTTGGCCAAAATGTGGTTTGCACATTCATTTTTGAATTATTAACGAAAAACACTGGCCAATGAGAGCACCCGGCGGGAGCCCCATCACGCTGGAGATACATAGTCTTCCGAATTTCTAAAGGAATTTCTTCCAAGAGACCCGGAAAAACATGCTCTAGAAAATTGTTATATGTTGGCCCATCCAATCTATCCGGTAGAATGTATGGCCCAACAATAAATTCATCGCATATGCCGGCCCATACATTGATTGACCAGCGTTCCTGTGCCGCGCGTGGACGAATCGCAGACGGATTCTCATCGTTCCACACGTGCGAATTGTGGCCATTGAAGCATCCCTCCCGGTTAAAATGGGCTTCATCAGTCCACGAAACGTATCTGTAGAACGACGGGTTCCGCGCGATTTCCCCCAACAACCACTGTAAAATAATCGAATGAGAGGGTAGTAGTCTTCTCTCAATCTCGATTAGGTATTAATTATTACAATGATTCTGTAGGCGTGTATATGTTAAAAGGTGTTTTGTTTATTAAAACTGTGCTTTCGCGACCGCAGTCTATACAAGAATGCCTTCCCTTGGCAAAAGCGTCCGTCGTGAGGACGCCTACGTCACCATGGCCCTTTTTAACCATTTTAGGGTTCGCCCCAAATGAAAGCTACACTAGACAAAGATAGCGTGCATCTTCAAAATGCACATGGCCCGCCTCGGCCGTTCCTGTACCTCGAATATTCTAACACCACCTTGAATAATCTATCCGTTGGGAGTAATCTTCGAGATGCAATGTATGAGTCCGCACGTGCTTGTACGGGTGCATACCTTCATCCCGCAAGAGCTCCTGCACTGTTGTCCGACAGACACTAAAATAAAGCAGAAAAGTGCATCACTTTTGCATCACTATAAGAATTCAATTTTTACTATAAAATGTTTATGTATTTGTAAATTTAAACATACCCCAACCGCCTGGCGACTTCTCTCACACTCTGCGTGCCATCCCGGTCGAACTCCTCCAGTACTGCATCCAACCGTTTCGTCGGAACTCGATGCGATCGGCCGGTTTCTGATCGATCGATGCGAAATGACGCAGTCGAATAAAGTCGATTCGCCATTGCACGGAAAACTTTTGCACTAGGTGTTCGTTCACCGGGATGTAACTCGCGATACCGTTCAGCGGCAGCGCAGGCATTGCCATTGCACTGTGCGAATACAAAAAACATTTCGTAATATTGCCCGTTTGTAAGATCCATGTTACTCCTACGAATAGCAGAATGACTCTGCCAGCATGAGCATTTCGTGGGTCCTAGGTGGACCTTTGTTAGGGAAGGGATATTTTTTTAATAGAACGGAAAAGAAATGTTTGTTATAATATTATAGCGGTACGCGTGAAAGAGTTTTCGAATTGCGTGCGCTCTAGCTGGGCATCTGGGGAATATCACCGCGGGACCCGATAGTGCACGTACCCATCGGACACCGATGCTAAGTATCCGGCCGCCGATTGATCCCTTGTTTGGATTATCGGGCAGATAACGTCGGGCCACAATCCTTCGCACCCGAATCGTTTTCCAAGCCCACGTTTCGAGGAACGAATCTTCGTCGTCGAAAATGTGGTAATTGTTTTTAGGTATTAGTAATCCACATTAAAGAACATGTGCGTGTCCGTGTGGAGGCGAGTACGAATGTTTCAGCTGGCAGAGTCATTCTGCTAACCGAACAAGAAACATGAATCGTACCATCGCAGAATATTACGAAATGTTTAAATGTAGGAAGAATAAATTGTTCTTATCTATACCCAAATTTCATAGTAGCAAGTGTAAGAATTGTAAGAATATTCGAGGTACAGGAACGGCCGAGGCGGGCCATGTACATTTTGAAGATGCACGCTGTCTTTGTCTAGCATAGCTTTCTTTTGGGGCGAACCCTATTGTAAGAATATTCGAGGTACAGGAACGGCCGAGGCGGGCCATGTGCATTTTGAAGATGCACGCTGTCTTTGTCTAGCATAGCTTTCTTTTGGGGCGAACCCTATAATGGTTAAAAAGGGCCAGGGTAACGTAGGCGTCCTCACGACGGACGCTTTTGCCAATGGAAGGCATTTTTGTATAGACCACGGTCGAGAGAGCACAGTTTTAATAAACAGAACACCTTTTAACATATATACACGCCTACAGAATCATTGTAATTAGTAATACCTAATCGCGATAGAGAGGAGACTACGAATACCCTCTCATGCGATTATCTTACACAAGTGCAAGTGACCGTCAAGTGAAGTTATCGTGAAGTGAAGCGATCGTGCAAGGATACTGACCCAGCCGTAACATCAGCTGTTGAGCGTTGCCTAGGTCAGGATTCACACTCGTGAATCACACTTACACATTCGTGGACAAATGGGTAAGTTTAACTAGCTTTTCCTAACATTAATTCTGCAAACATAATTTCTGGAAACATAATTTGTCCACCTGAAAACGTGCTGTTAAACAAAATATTTTTTTCGTAAGTAATAAAACAGTTTATTCCTTTCGGATAATGAATAGACGTATCGGACACTGTTCTTAAACGACTTATTAGTTTATTTGTTATAGAGGTTCGTCCCTGAGCGCGCGCCAGCGGCCGTCCGCCAGACGCTCTCATTGGTCAGTGTTTTTCGTTAATAATTCAAAAATGAATGTGCAAACCACATTTTGGCCAAGGAAAAAAGTGTTTATATACACCTCGGCTACGCCCTATTTCCCGATTTTCCCTGAGCTGGCTGACACCCTGTATATACATATGTTATGGCCACTTGGTCAGTAATTGGTAGACATACCGTAGCAGAATATTGTTCATTTATCAAATTATTCAATTAAACGCACAGGACTTCGTGAAATCGGTGAATATTAAATTAAAGTAAGCACATACGTATGCTAGTATCTATGTATTCAAATCACTGTTATTGTATTATTAGTGGATACATATGTTAGTTGCATATTTATAGAAAGAAGGTAAATGCCATATTACATTCTGATGCATACGATGCATGTACAATATATGTACATACACAGCAACGTGGTGGAAATATTATTACACTTTGAATACAAATTTGATTGGTCATTGTGATAAAACTTAACTATAAAAATGAATGGCTCCAATCTAATTGACAGATAATTAAGTCTAGGAGAGGAAATTGGTATCCCGAAATTACTGGCACTTCATTTATAACTGAAAATATATTTCGCCAAATTCAAATAAACAAATAGTTTCTTTATCACAAAATTTACATTCTCGTACATTTATGCTTAATTTCCTGACAGAATAATGATGTAAAACAATTTCTAGCTACGTGATCCCTAATTTGATGTTTCTGCCCAAGTAAATCAATCAAGTTGTGAAAGAACACAGTAAAATACATTGCAGCCAAACACACGATTCACGTGACTCTGAAACGCGTTTCTGTATTATATTAGAATAATCTTAACGTCAATCTAATCCGCTTACGATATAAAGTAAATATTAACGCAAGAGTAAAAATGCAAGCATTCACATAATATCAATGAAATGTTAATTAAAAATCAATTACAATGACGATATAATTAAAAGAATCGAGGGCTGCACTGAACAGTATTCATTTCACCTAAAACTACCAGGCACCTAACAACAAAACTATTAACCTCAATCGTACCGACATACTTCATTGCAATCTTGATAGGAATTCAATTAATTCGATAATTGGCCTCTCCCTGGGGGCCAAAAAGCTCCATATAACCCACCCCCCCTTTGACACTATCGGTAAAAGATTACTTTTTCTTCATTCAGAAGAAATCAGAAGAAATCAGAAGAAATCAGAAGAGGGTCCTGCAGCAGGATTACCTACAAGTTGATCTCCCCTCTCGTTCCTTCCCTATGTTTATCCCTCCCACACGGTTTCTCTCTACTTCGTTGCCAAGTGTCACTTCCTCCATCCGAAAAACTAGTTCACTGCATGCAGTTACCGGCAATCGTGTTAGCAGGGGATAGATCAAATGGGAATACATAGTCGCCGAATCTAAGGATAGCAAGAAATACGGAGGCGAATGGAATGGGATGGGATTGGGTGGGACAAGGGGTGCTTCAGAACGGCTCGAGAACGGAGAAAGGGCTGGAAACGAGGGAAGCAACGAGAGGCAAGTGGGTATAGCACAAGAATGCGGAAAAAGAGAGAGTGAACACTTTACCCGCGTTGCTTTTTCTGGATCGCTTCTTACGCAGCTCCTTGCGATCCGCAGCCAATCCTAATTCCAAAAGCTTCTCCTTGATCTTTGGCTTTGGCCGCTTTATTGTCAGCCCATTGAAGATCAGGTCCACGGGATCTGTTTGTATACAACATAAACCGTTATCGGCATTAATTCGACGTTTAAGGGGATGAAATGTTCAATAGGACCGGGAAATTCCATACGCCGCGGCGGGTCAAAGGGAGGAAATTAAATGAAGAAAATTCTGTACCATCTTCCAATAAGGGATGTACAAGATTTTCTTGTAATAAGAACTATTGGTGGTAATATTGGAAACCATTTGAAATCTCTATTAACGTTCGATAACTGCCGGCTTTGAAATTATTTCTACATCAATCGAAGACAAAACGCGGTTTACGCTAAATATAATAATCTATTCGAGGAATATAATGTACTTATTTATTGCTGAAACATTGAGAGCAATTTCTTTGTAGAATCGACCTTCTTTTGCAAAGTACTTTTTTGCTTGTCCAATTTGAGAATTATCTTTCCGTGTCAGTGAAATATTCGACGAACTATTAATTAGAAATAATTGATCAGAAATTTTCGTGCGTTAATAAAAGCAAGCTAAGTAGCAATGAAACATTTATATGAAATACTTTCGTAGATAAAATTCGCCAGTATCACGAGAGCTATGTCCAAGACAGAAACGCTATTCCGAAAGTTTCGAATGGAGAAGGAGGGGAGCAAGGCGGCGTAGTTTTGAAGAATTTTCGTGGAACACCGCGGGGTGAAAATAATTTTCGACATTAAAGTCGTGACGGCAGGATCGCCTTACGAAAATGAAGCAAGTTTTACAAGACTTCTAAAAATCTTTCCGTCACAACGGATATTATTCTTCGCCCGTCCCGACGGAGGCCGAATTATTGCTACAGGCAGCAGCCTGCCGTCACCGACGTTCGGCGCTTAATTAAATCTCAAGAATTGTCACGACTGCTAATGAATTCTCAGGCGGGCGTTCGTAAAATTCTTCGACTGTCTCTAGGCAATGCCGGCCAGCCATCGTGTCGTTCACTGCCGAATTATACTGTTTCACTGAGATGTTCATCGCTTTATGAATGATGAGAGCTAATTGGTGAACGATTGTTGAAAATTACCGTCGTCATGTTTCAATTCTTCCCAAAGTTCTGTCAGCTGAGAGACCTCCCCTTCGGACCATTCCTTCGAAAGTCTCTTCTGCACTTCGCTCCTCACGGCCTGCAAAAATGGTTTTTATAGAAATTTTTCTGGGAAGCGTGAAATAATTTGCAATTTGTACATGCTTCGTTATGTTGCATTAGTGGATGCAATTGCGTAGAGGAAACAAATTATATACGGTAATTACTTAATCTATCTTAAATAATATATCGTTTCATTCTCTTGAAAAGTTTCAGCCTGGAAAGGAACATATTCTGCATTTATCTTTCTATAGTTTTTAAAAAACGTTGATTTCCTTAGTAATATAATGATTCGATGGACGCTAATAATGCCGTGTGCAAATTGTTCGTCACTGCGGCTATTTAAAGTTGAAAAGCTATCAACCATTATAATATACAATATGTAATCAGTATTAAACAGTTATTTGTAACAATTTATTCCATTTCCTTTCCTGCGTTCTAAAATCTATTATATTTCGACCCGTTGTTATACTTAAAATCGTTCATTTATACAATCAAGAAACATTTTATTCATTAGTAACAATATACTTTTCTGTTCAATACAATAACGTTTTGAATGCTCAGCCCTTTTACTTATATTACAAATATTTAATTGGACTAGGATCATTCTAGCAAACGATTTTCCTTCTTCTTTTTTATTATTCCTGTCTGTCATCAGCAATTTAGTAAACAACTGTAAGAAGACAGCGGACTAAACAGCAAACAGAATAAACTTTGAGTGAAAAGTACAATATCTCAAATCTCCCCCCAAAATAAAACTATGCATGTTTTTATCGAAAAGGGCCACCCTTGCACACTCTTGAACCAACTTGAAATAATATGCTACATCTTCCTTCGAGGAATGTCACAAAACTGTGCCTGCCTGATAAAGCGAATGACGTACACTCGCATACACACGTATGTACATATTCTGCAACAACATTGTCATCTGCTTGTCGTGTAAACGAGGTCTCGAGGAACGCCTAGCATCTAATTCCTGATTCTAAACCCCCGTTCCCTTGAAAGAAGATAAGCGGGGGAAAAATACGATGTTCGTTTTCCAACGATTACGTTTCACCCTCTAGAGGGATTCCTGTTGGTTATCCTAAATGGCCGTCGCGCGACTTCACGGACTAAATGAATCTCAAATGAACAGTCCGACGTAGTTTGGCCCGGTTCAGTTGTGAGGGGCGAACGGTATCCACGCATGAAATTATTTAAATGAAACGCTTTCACGACTGAGCCCTCCATTTCATGGATTTCGTGAACGAATCAATAATACGTTTCATGCTTTTTTCCCTCGCTGTGCACTATTTCTCGCTGGTCATTTGGGTGCGATGTTACTCGGTCTCCTATGAAACTACGTTAACTGGTTGGGATTCATGAACTGCCAGATTCAATTGACGTATGCGGAATGCACGATTCTATTTGCATATTCTGTAATACGCAAATTATTAGGAATTTATTGAAACTTTTCTTGTGATTATATTACTGCGAATTATAGGTATTGAAATAAAATTATGGGAGAAATATAATGTGTCAAGGAACATTTGAATAATGCACGATGAGTACCAACGATATGATGTTTGTTTATGTTAAAATGTTAAGGGAAAGCAAATAAAAATGTTATACTACTGTATGTATGTTGGGTAATTGTAAGTAATGTCTCTACATAGTATCCGTTTAATATTATGCTAATAGCGTAACTACATTTAAAAATATTTAAGGCAACTGGAAATTAAATTTGTTATACATGGTATAAAAACAGTCGGGCATTTCAAAATGTTGTGGAGCTTTTACATAGTGCCTAAAACTTGAAATCGTTGATTCTGGATTTTGTGACTTAATTGAAGGACAACATTTACTGCAATTAATTGGGCGTGAGATAAACTTTGGGGGACCCCTCCGGGAGGAATTTGTCAAGGAATCAATAATATCCTGTGCAATCCAATCAGCCGTTGCTTGGGGTGACACGGCAATCAGTCCCTTTTCTACCGGTAACTCTATATTTACTAAGGAGCAATTAAACTTCGGATCAGCGGGACTTTCCAAAAGTATGACACGATGATCTATAGCCTTGATTTTTTGAAGCCGAAGAAAGACAACAATAATACGGGGCAGAGAAATATAATTCAAACTTTTCTTTCATCGACCAGACATATTATAAAATAAGAGGTGAAAATGTAAAGTGCATAAACGACAGTTTACAGTAGCGGACATAGAATTACGAACATATAAATGTGTGGTCACAGAAGAACAGTGTGGTCACACAACAATATGTTTGATCACATCAGTGGTCAAAAGTTGTATTCACTGATGAACGTAAACTTAATCGTATGGGACCCGACGGAAATTTTGTTGCAAAACGCCGTATTGGTGAGGAATATAGCGCAAAATGCATTAAACGGTGTTTGTATGGGGAGGTATGACCATTAATGGTACTGGACGTATTCATCGTATTGTAGGAAGAATGGATCGTTTTGTTTATTTAAACATTGTTAAAACATTCTTTTGCCATTTGCCAAAGAAAAATTGCCTGCAGATTGGATATATCAGGCCTATAAGGATCTAAAGCATACGGCGAAAATCATGAAACAATTTATAGATGCCAAAAAATTAATGTATTAAAATGGCCGGTACAAAGTCCGGACAAGAGATACAATAGAGATGCTTTGGGTCCATGTAGACAAGGAAATAAAACTATTATACAAAATTATACAAAATGCACGGAAATCTATTTCTATTGATCGATGCATCCATGTATAAATTCTATGCAAAGACGTTGTGTAGCAGTTATTAAGGCAAATGGGAAAACGACGAAGTACTAAGATAAAGTTAAATTAAAATAATATTTGGTCTAATTATTACTACTAAAATGGAAATACCATATCGAAAACACATTGTTCACAAGTACATGTCCGCAACAATAACGTACAGTTAAGATAAAATGTTATATACAGCCCATAATATTAAAGTTATAGAAGCGATAAGCCACAGTACAGTAGCATGTGCCTCAAACATGTCAGAAATGTAATAAAATGAATTATAAATATTGTTCATACCATAATATACAGAAGGAAAATGTAATTATTCATATGTTCGTCAGTCTATGTCCGCTACTGTACATTGTCTGATATGTAATAAATTTGAATTTTCATATACCTATATATATATTTCTCAGTACTTCAAATAAATTAACGTGAATTCACTGACTAGCACACAAAGTACGAATATAACATAGTTCATTTCAAATTTCTATTTTTGAAACTTAAATAATAATTTTAAACAATAAGATATCTAAAATAAGTTCTCAAGGATGGCAGTAAAAGAGCAATTGTACTTTTTACCTTGATCTAACAACTGTGACGGATTTTAATCAGGTGTACCTTTCGGGAAACCAGAATGAAAAGTGATGTATGAATATTTTATATTGTTGATTGAAATGATTCTGTAATACAACAATGTATAACAAAATAAATGATGTAGTATGACATGAGAGACGAACAACAGATGTATTTTGGCTTGCGTAAAAACTTACTGATATTTTATAATCAAAATTTTTCTCACATGTAATAAAACTGAATTATTATATTCAAGCCTTTGCAAGAAGGAATTTAAAATCTACAATACGCTTGCACGTAACGCAAATGCACGCATAAATATACAAGATTTCTAATAAATCGATTATTATATCCAACAAAAAAATTGGCAACATGGCTGCCCAATTAACTCGCCCTTTCCAATTAACAAATTTCGTCATTCACGTCACACTGTCAATATATCAGGCCTTTCATCGTTAAAAATAACGTTACATTCAATCAGGCACGAATAATAATGAAACTTTAGCAGAAAAGTTGCTCATTAAATTCCGAAAGGAGAATTGTACAGGTATTCGAACATTCTGGACCTATCGAGAAATCAATAATATCTCGAACCAGCAAGTTGGCTCTCGTCCGAATAAGCGATAGCAGGTGAGGGCAATCAGCCCTCTTTCCTTGCGAAGCAGCGGGTGCACACCTATGATTAATCGTCAATTTCGAAGTGGGGTAATACCGTTTTAACGGTACTCAGATATATCGCCGCCTTACCCCCATCTATCGTCCTTACTTTCCCCCTATTCCTCTTTGGCACACGTGCTTCCAGACTCCCCTGCTGCCTTAAAGCAGGTGTGTCGCGAGATTGTCGTTATAACGCGTTCTACCTCGATGTTGTCCGATGGCTTTTCGACAAACAGAAGGGTTTAAGAAAAAGGGATGAGCTAAATTGCCTATCTTCTTACTGTCAATAATCGCTTACGAACGTGGAGAGACTCTTGGAACAATTTCTGTTTACCGCTAAGAAGGAAAAATGTATACGGCCTGTCAATAATTAGTGTTTTATTTAAGAAGGTGAATATTGTTCGAGAATGGAAAATATTTTGGAAACGTTTGTCATTTATTATAATTAAAGTGCCGACTCCCCCAAGTGGATACACTTTTATTCATAATATTTTAAAAAATAGAACAAGAAGGATTATTTAAGCATGCTTGGTAGTTTGTTAACAGTAAACCGTTTAGTACAATAATATAACAATCTGAAAATTCCAAACGTTTATGCTTATAATACTCTAAGTTCTACAATATTATTCAATAGTGTTCATAAAGCTTCGTTAGGCATAAACAATATAACATGCAAACTAATTGTTAGTAAAACAGGACATATTTCAGTGGATCTTAAAGGAATTGGGTTGTACACATAAGTATGTACTTAAGACAGTCCTTCTGTGTTAGAAAAGCTTCAACCAGATATTATGAAACGTCGTAGTTAAAATATAATAAAACTGTAAAGAAATGTACAGAGAGATGAGAAATATGTCCGTTCAATTTTCAATTCGAAGAAAAGTGTTTCCTTACCAGAGAACCAAGTTTTTCAGTATATGAACATTTTAACAGTTTATGTTTTAGCATTTTACAGCTTATGTACGCACATTAAATACAAATTTCGCGGGAAACTTTATGGGGATGCGCTTTCCAGCAGTTCATTCGATTAGCGTGTTTAAAAGTATGTTACATATAAGTTTAACATCTATGCAAATAGTTTATCTCGTTTCGACGAACATTTTCATGTAAATTTTCTTCAAAGTTCCGCCGTTACATTCTCACTTTTCGAAGCTTGGAAAATGTACTGCTTTTCCGGCTATATAATACATAATACATGAAACGTTGGCCACTTGTTTCAAAAGGTTCCATTTAAAATCGTATTGTAACTAGTCTGAAAAGTTGTCGAAAAGTTGTGTATTCACGAGGTAGTAGGACACGTTGAAGTGGGAGGGGAGGGGGTGAATATCTATGTAACAATACTCATTGAAATCGCCGCTACTATGACCGTTAATTTCTCGTCTTGTTTTTTCTCCCTTTTCATATTCTTTTACATGCATGCGGTTACGACGGCTGAGGCAACCATCACTCGTTTCCCCACCCAGTTTCCAAAGTAGGCACATTGAAATAATTCAGACACGGAGTAATCGAGAAAACACTAGCCTTCGTAGCGAAAGGTTACTGTATTTTCAACGGCGATAAATTCTTTGCAACAATTATTCATTTATTACAATGTTGTCTATACGACGCGGCGTACCTTAATTATTTTAAGTCTGTTGTAAAGTCTCACTGCTAATTATTTAATTCTTGAAGTCAGCACAGTGAACTTCTTTGGCACTGTTCTGTTTCCCTTATTAGCAGAGTTAAAACGAATGCGGCACAGTAAGTCTGACCTAATTTGTGGTTATACAAAATAAATTTGCAACCGTGCACTTAATCGCTTCTGGACAAGTTCCACGATAATTATTTTGATAGAGGAATTAGCGATCACTTTTTGAGAAAACACTGTAAGTAATTGTCCGAGTAATGCAAAGGTGACTAGTGAAACTGTCATTAATATTATTCAAAAAGAATGCTCGATTAAGAAAGCAGTAGAAGACTGAAAGTAACACAAAAGTGCAGTGAAAAGATTGATTGTTGATCAAAAGCCGGTGCGCTCTACGGCAAACTAATGTCATGAGAGCTAGTTTAGGAATGTGATGAGTGAGTGATGTGGTGAGAAAAGATTTAACTTAATAATTTAACCTATATTTATATGTTAATGTACAAGATGTTGAGTGATTGTGACTACTTAAAGGTGATGAGTGTCTGTCGATTATGGTGAGACGGGTAATCAAAGGTGATGATTATCTGTCAATGGTGGTGACACGACAGCCGCCAAAACCTGGAGAAGGGCGTGTTGCTGGTAGTAACATGCGGATTGGCCAATTCATATGGTTTGTCGATGTAGAGAGGCGACGAAAGGGATAGTCAAAAATCCAGTATAAATGGAAATTAACCGCCCTTGTCTACCGGTCACCCTCAGGTACCGATTGACCTGATGGGTGACTCATAAAACATACTGATCCTAGAAAATGAGCTGTACAAGTTTATAGATATATGGCTCGCACCTGCAGAACGTTATAGCTGTTCACGAAAAATCAATTAAAGTATTTTAAGGAACCCAATGGCTTTATGATTCTAACATTGCGCCGCAACAAATAAAATAAAGGGATGAATTTCTGTACGAAAAGTACATACTGATAAACCACCGAAGGTGTGGTGCGTGCACACTTACAGTAATGTTCGTTGTAAATCAATGTAAGTTTAACAGTAAACACGTTTTCTTAGAAGCTCTGTAATACTTTGAAAACCGGCCGAATCTCTCGATATATTTGACGTGTGAATAGTTGGAACCAGGCATCACTAAATCAAAAACACAGTCTACCGTATTAACGTTTTATAGCTTCCCGTATTTGCTCAGTTTACTTGCGAAAAAACTACTATCTGCAAATGTGTATACAGAAACATCGATGGCAAAAAATGATGGAAATTGTTTGCTGCTATGCTGGTTCCAATGGTCCCACAACGTTTTGCCGTTATAAATTTTAGAATAAGGGGATGTTAAGCTGGTGTGGCGCGTGCTTGGTCTTACCTTCGAGCTCGATACAGATGTTTATACGTGTCTCGCAGGGCAAAAGGCAAACAAAGCGATAGTTTCTCGAGGCTCGAAGAAGGGAGCAACGCGGCAAGGGAAATAACGTGCTCGAACGAATAAACCGCGATAGAAACCCGTGAACAAAAACTTTAATATTACCGCAACAATTGAAGGGAGCAAAAGAAAAATTTATCGTGGACGTTGCAAGGCAACAGCAAGCTCTTCGTAGAAAAAGTAATGGCATTAAACTTATTTCCCACGAAACAAACGCGGTGGTTCGTATTCGAGTCTTATTTTCTAGCGCATGAATTATTGTAAACTTTTCTCGGCTTTGTTCTTGCTGCTGGTTTTACTTATGCAGTTTTCTTTTCTAAGGATATTTCTAGCTAATTGAATATTTTTCGCTTCGTTGGAAGAGTGAGATTGTTGTACAATGAAATTCAGGTTTTAATAACATTATGTGGGATTAAACTACGCGCCAGCCGCGAGGGCAATGCGTGTGGTTGGGTGTATGTGTGTGTGTGTTTGAAAAGCGCGAATCGTGAAGCATGATAGATGGAATGTTTGGAAACGATGGTGTGATTGGCAAGGATGGATACAGAGAGCGTGGAAGAATGAGTGCGAGAGAGACAGGGAATGCGAGAGACAGCGAGCGAGCGTGAGGATGAACACGGTGCGATTAGAATACGAAAGATTATCAAAGCGAAAGGATCGGAGTTGAACAAGAATAAAGTATAGTTTAAAAGTACTCGAGGCGTTTTGGAGTATTGGTCCCCAAGTCTCCGACAATTAAAGTATTGTTTTGTTGCCTCTTTGTACGTATATTAAGATAATAAGTTAGTGAATTAAAATGGGTTTTGGAATGGAGAATTCCAAAGCCCTAATTTGTCTAAAAATGTTTAACAATTTAAGAATAGTTAGCTGGAATTTTAAGTAATGTTACACTCGCATAGACACTTGAACTATTTTTTCTACCTAACTCCTAAAGTTTCCAGTGGTTTGCAGAAACCACTTTCTGTACATCATGTTATGTAGATTTTACTGTAGATAAACGAACTTTTCTAATTTACTGATAATCAAAATTAATCGTATATTTGAAAACAACCATTCAGCCTAGAACAGTTGGGATTTATTTTTGGAATTGGACCTTTCTGGTACCTTTAACGTTGCAATCCAACCGATACTGACAAGTCAAAATTCCGTACACCATTTCTGCAATATTTCACATTTAACTAAAATATATCGATATATCGATATGAGGGGAAAAGGCTGTTGGGTGCGTCGGGGCTATTACACTATTTCAATAACAATTAAACAATTCAATGGACCACCGAACATATAATCTTTATTAACTACGTCTTCCCACAATGCACGCTTCTCTACGACTCTATGTGTAATCCACGTGTCTCGACGACGCTTCTCGATCTTTCTACGCGATCGTCTTCTTTTCGAAAACGGCGCACGGCTCTTGGGATGGTCTACGTTAATTGGCGCCCGATTCGAACCGTCTCGATCGGTGCGACAATTTCAGGCCCTAACGTAGACCACCATGACCGAGCAAATGCAGACTGCCTACGTAAAATCCCCTACAATAGCTCCAACATACTGTTAGGCGTGAAATCATTCACTGCCGTTTGGTCTGCCTGAAAATTATTCTTATAATTATATGGGATTGGAAATATGTATTGCGTGACTGTTTGGAATGACTCCGAGGTGTGAGAGGTATGTATGTATTTGGAGCTAGGTACATACTTGAGAAGATCGTGTGAATGGAGGGTACAGCGGCTCAAGGATTCGGGTGGATACGACTGACTGCCGCCAAGGAATGTCTGCAGCGTGTATCCTAAATGAGTGAGAACAAATGAGGAATAGAAGGAGAGATTAACTAATTGTAAGAGTGAAAGAATATATGTATATGTAGAGTGAATGAATGATGTGCAAGGCAGAGCTAAGGAAGAGTTAGAAGGGAGCTGATTGAGAATAGAGCACAATAGTTTGAACAGTTTAAGGGAGACGTATCGTGAGCAGAGAGTATTGTGAGTATCGTGTGAGAGTTGTCGTGTGTCGACGTTTAATAATAATAAAGTTAGTGTTTAATTGAAGCAGACTGATATCTTATTACCCCACCTGCCCTCTAATCCAATCTACGTGAGGTTTACGAAAAATAACTTCTAGATGTGGGATTAAACTACGCGCCAGCCGCGAAAGCGATGCGTGTAATTAGGTGTGTGTTTGAAAAGCGCGAATCAGGAAACATGTTAGATGGAATGTTTGGAAACGATGTTATGATTGGTAAGAATGGAGACAGAGAGCGTGGAAGACTGAGTGCGAGAGGGACAGGGAATGCGAGAGACGACGAGCGAGGATGAGGTTGAATAAAATGTGATTAGAACATGAGTGGTTATGAGAGCGAAAGGATCGGAGTAGAATAAGAATAAAGTCTATTTTGAGAAGTAATCGAGGCATTGGTCCCCTAGTATTCCGACATAGAATTATGTATATTGTATCTCCAAAATCTATAAATTTTTCTCTATACCCGTAAACATCCACCGCAATTCGATTCACACACATGTATCAAGATAAACCAAATACAATATGTCTCACCTGTCTGCTATCTGTACATTAATTGCGAGTCTTTGAAACCGTTCCAGAAGTGTCGCGATTGAAACAAAAGAAGAATAGCAAGAGCAGCATAACGGCGCCTATATGTATGTATAGACGAACCGTTCATCCAAAGTTAAGGGGGTGTCTTCTATTTATGTGTCTGGCTTTCCCCCGAAAATCTTCATACGCCTGTTGGAAAGGAAAACGCAAACAAAGCGATAGCTTTTCGCGGTACAACGAGACGCCGGAAGGGAGCACTTGACAGGAGAAAATCTTGAGATACATCCATCGCCGAACGATGGAGTAGCAAAGGGAGAAGAACTCTTGCTGGCACAGCGGAAGTCGTGATCCGCGCAGAAACAAAGAAAGGCCCTGGTGCGAGTGGAGGGCCAAGGGAGAGAGGAGCTAGTGGAAAGCTCCTCTTAGAAATTGTCTCCGGAGAATTTACAGTTCCTGCAGCAATTCTCTGGCTCCACTTTTTGCATATGTTCACCCCGTCAGCGACACCAGTCCAGAAACTTATTTTCGAGCCTTGAGCCACCCTACGTTTTCTCACGCTCCTCGTAAATCAATGATTCTGTCAGAGTGTCTACGGCGAAGGGTTCAAGGAGGTAAGACTGATGCTTGGAAACATACTTTCCGGAGAGTATTTGATAACAGTTGCGATATCGGTTCCGGTTCTTGACACAATTGTAAGAACCGAAAAAGCTTAATAACCGTTATGAATATAATGGTTCTTACTTGTATCGGTTTCGGTTCTTTTGAACCGATATTATATCGGATCCATATCGGTTTTATAACTGAAATTTGTTGGTCCTGTATCGGTTAAGGTTTCGGTTCTTATTCACGACGCAGTCTCTTCAAGGGTCTGCTTTACAACACCCCCATGTATGTATCTGCAGTTTTCGCTCGCATATGGGGCCCTGGTCGTGACTAAAGCCAGACGACCATACCGAATGCTCTAAACCTCCGTATTTTCTTACAATAAGTACATATCTCTCAAAGACTAAAAACCAATATCGGTGTCCACTTATGCTACAGTTTACATTACCAGCAACCACCATTAGCACGTCGATTCATTTTTAAGTACATATCTGTAACTTTTCGTGAGAGAATGGAACAAAGGACAATTATTGTCTCGATCTTCATAGGCGACACAGCAGAAGTTTAGAATTCAAATATGTGCAAAACGTTTTAATACTCTATGCATAAAACTACTAATAGTTAATTTATAAAATTATTAAAAGTATAATTGAATTTTGGAATATCAGTAGTAATAGTTAAATATATGGATAGTAGTCATATTAAATAGTTTCTAGTTAGTGGTTAGGTTAGTGTGTTAGTGTTTGTATTAGTGTTAATATTAATAATAAAGACAACTAAACTCTAAGAACCGAAATTGGACCGATATAAGAATATATTACATTATATATGATACTATCATATACATGTAAGTACATGTTTTATGTATATGCTCGCGACTATTTTGAAGCGACAGTCACTGATTTGATGGAGTCATGTAGAAAATTAGAAATATTTCTGACTGCGTGTTCCTTTATTTGTGTAAATAATTGATTTACTAGAAGAATGCTACTCTTCGACATTTGAAAGATTAAACGAAAACGAATAACGGAGCAGACATTATTTCTATATTGCTGTGAAAAGCTGTTTGCGCAGCCGGATTACGCGTTCAGAAATGTCGAATTTTTTTAGTTCAATGGCGCTCGTAATTTGAATGGCTTTTGAGATAGTGCAGGGAATATTTCACCTCTTACTTGAAAATTCATTTTCATTTCACAGATGTGAAGGCTTGATGAGATACACAAAAACCCGTGTGTCGAATATTTTTCTGAGTGCCATTCCGTACGAAATTTTTTTTCAAAATTCTCTTGAATGATAAAAGTATCGTATACGACTTGTTTTATTTGTGCCTATTTTTTTATTTTCAACCGCGTAGGCATTTTAAAATATGTATAACGTTTCGTCGTACAGTAAACAATGTTATTTGTACAATAACATTTTCCATGAACACAATTAATAAATGTGTAACTACTAATATAATAGTGAATAATAATTTACATCCGCTATATTCAATTATTATAACATATTAATTGATATTGCATTTATAGTTCGTATTAATCTAATTTTCTGTCGAATAATTTCATGGTAATTTATTAATATATAGATATTTCAATAAATGCTAGTTATATTAAATATTGTGTTTCTTTTATAACAGTACGAAACATTAAACTGCATCAAATATGAAATACGCACTATAGAATAGAAACGATAAAATATTAGCTCTTGTATATGAAATTCTAACACTAAAATTTATATCCATTTTTTTCGCCCGAGGCTCCAGAACAGTATGAAGTACCTATAATAGATACATATACATTTGTATCTTTCAACGACTCAAAGAATTACACAGCTATGGGGTGTGTCAGGCTCGTAGGGTCCATAGATCACGGAGGAAATAATCTCCACGTAGTACAGGAAGTATATTTTTTTCGTAGACGTCTTTTTTCAAAGTCTGCGTCGCTCAGGCCTCTTTCAACTTAATTCGAAAAATAAAATCAACAGTATTCTCTGGTAGGTAGAAGAATATCAGGAAAGAAAGAACTTTGCGACGATACACGGTATAAGTAAAACGGATAACAAAAAAGGCTCCCTACGCTAGACTAGTTGAGATTTTTCAATATTTTAATTGCGTTGGCTCAAGTGGCAATAATAAATGCTTATTTGCTTTCGTTTAAAGTATAAACGAAAGAATTTAAAAATTTAATGTTTGCTTCGGTCTATACTCATTTCGAATTATCATTAATACAAAATCTACCGAATTACTAAAATATATTAAATCCTATTGCTGAATACATCTTAATTTTGTAAGAGATTTTGTACATTCAAGGTGCGCAACGGGTAATTGCTCTGATGCGATTGAGAAATTGTAGGTCTCTGTACAAATAAAAGTATTCATGAATACATATATAATAATATAAGTCTCTCTGCGATCAAAAATCACAAAATCTTTAAATACTGGCAAAAATGCTCAAGTAAGATCGGTACTTTTTTATCATTTTTAGTATTGGCAGTAATAATACAAAAATAGCGTAATTTATTAATTTTTAAATGGAAAAAAGGAAAGCATGTGTAAAAGAATGTCGTTCGAAAGTTGGTGAAGCTTGCCAAATTATGCAGGATTTCAGTTCACGATTTTTTTCTTGTTTTTAACATGCAAATACATACCTATTTATGTGTATACTAGGCCTATTTTAAATGGTTTGGTAATTTGTTATTTTCAACTAAAATTGTATTGTTATATTAGATAACAATATTACCGAAATTGAAAGTTCAAATAAAGAAATCGATGTAAAGAAAAAATAATATAGACGTAAATTAGAAGATACTTATGGTACTTGCTTAAGAAAATATGCAGACTCACAAAAACAATCACTAACCTTAGAATTAACAATCAAGCACATCTCTTTGAGCTTCTTTATAATTCCACGCCGTGTCCGTTCTTGATTAATATTTTCCAACATCCAGTCGATGATATCTAAATAACAAAATACAAAGACACACATATACAATGTAATACAAACAAACACATTGTTTTCTAATAGGTTTACCCTTTGTTAAGTGTCAGGAATAATGAAATATACAATAGATAATTTAATAAAAATATACGGAGAAGTGCAATTATTATATTGCAAGTGAAATTAATTTTCTTTGCTTTGCCCAATTTAAATAGCCACGTACGAAAGTTGCAAGCGAAGGTTTATCGAAAACTATGAGTATCTCAGCTGTTTATACTCAATAAAATTATCTGCGAATTGATTTGTAGGGAGAGAACGATAACTGGATCACCGCAGGAGTACGTGATTCAGTTAGCCCATAACCGAAGACGTTGTTACCAGTAAGTTAATATTATCAGTGATTCTTGCTACCACTATATATTTTGAGGTGAAGGATCTTTCAGATTGAAATCATGCGAATTTGTTTAAATCAGCAGGCTGCATTTGAAGCAACTTTTATAATAAAAGAGAGTATGTATGTTTCTTGTAACGTTCTCTTGTACAATATTATGTTATAGCACAGTATAAATATTTTGTTAAATAATAGAGTACATATGCACGCACGATGTTAACGCAACGCGATCGCAAACGCAAGAGAGCGATCGGATCGAACGGTCCAAACCTAAGCCATTCTGGACAAACGACGATCGCTGACCAGGCTCGCAGAGTATGCCGACGGAATCCCGTTTAACATATTTATATATTGCATCGATATTATACAGCAACAGTGAACTACAAAATTTTGAATTACAGTTTCGTTTGCGTGTGTATCATCTTTATAACGTGTGTAATATTCATTGATTCATTTTGCCAGATCACAAGATAAGAGGCTTTAATACAATTCATCGGTGTAGTTTATTAATTCACATTCGATATATTAATAATTTAATTCATATTCCTGCATATAATTTGCAAATATAGACCGAAAGTGAAAGTGACCAAGTTTAAGTGATTGAAAGAAGTTACATTATATTTATGTTTAAAATAACATTTCGCAAAAAATAGTGTATCCATCTTTTCTGTATTATTTTTATTAATATGTACGTCAAGAAATGTCTGCAGAGAAAATTCTTACCACAAGACTATCATGTTCATTATGACTAGAAATTTTATACAGAATGTAATTAAGGGATTTTAGTACATTGTCTTTTACAACACTGGTCATTTTTTACGGTACATTTCCACACCTCTCGTTACGGAACTTTGTGATACGTTTTAAAATGTGGCCTCATTAGATTTTCACATTCATTACTACATCTTTATTAACAATATGCAGTATACACACCACTATACTGTAACATATATTTATTATCCTTTCTGATTTACTGATCTAATTTCTTTAGTTACCTTTGAAGTCAAGATATACTTATTGAATAGATATATGTATTGAAATTTCCTCGTTTTCAAAAATGAGTTCCACGATAAAACATTTATCCACCCATTTCGAAAATAATTATCGTCGCAATAGGATACAGCTAGAGGATTTATAAAACTTCGAATTTTCTCTGCATATGCACATGTTAAAATATATTAATCATTGAGATATAAATACTGTTTTAATTTGAAAAAGATTGAAATTATATTCCTTCAACATAGACGATTGCAAATTAGAAAAACAAATATCTAATATATTTTTGACAACTATTTTTCTCCAAATTTCATCAAAATTGTTATGGCATAGACTAACCGTCCAAAATGTTTTTCTTTGCCACCGAATTCATGGGGTCCTGAGGACACCTTTGCCATTTTTGACGAAAACCTAGCACCATATCATTGGAAACAACCGTATCTATCAATGGATGGCATAATAATTACGATAAATATCGCGGTGCAACAATTCAGCACAGGTTTCCTTGGACAAATCACATTTATGTATATGTATCCATACGTTATTATATGTGTGGGATTGGAAATACTGCGTGAGTGTCTAGAATGATTCCGATGTGTGAATGGTACGTTCAAGGGTTCGGATGGTCGGGACCGACCACTACCGAGGAATGACTGCAAGGTGTGTCCTAAATGAGTGAGAGCAAGTGAGGAATAGAATGAGAGAGAAACTAAGAGTGAAAGAATATAAAGAATGAATGAGGCAGAGTTAAGAAAGGATCGGAGTGAGTAGCATCGTGAGTTGAGAGTATCGAGAGAATCGTGTGTGAATCGTTGTGTGTTCGAGTAACGTCGTGTGTCGACGTATTTTATAATAAAGTTAGTATTTCAATAGAGTAAACTGGAGTCTTACTATCCCACCTGTCCTCTATTCCAATCTACGTGAGGTTTACGAAAAATAACTTCTACATATGTATACAAATTCCATCGCTAGTCGTGAATCAAACGGATCGATGTATGTACAGTGAATCATATGTTCGAACAAATTGAAATATACCCATTATAATTGCGACCTAAAGAAGATTTGTACGTCATGGGATTTAGAGAAAGGTAGAAGGGCTGACGTACCTTTGGTATAGTTGTTAGTCTGATGCTCCATAAAGAGCGTGCGTAACTCGTCCTCTTCGGCTTCGGTCCAGAGACTGCGCGAAACTTTCTTGTTATCCGTTTCCGTGTTATAACCCTCGACGACCTCGGTCGCCTCGCGAGTGGTCTTCCAGAAGAGCAGCTCCATGTACGCTTTCCGGTTCTTCTGCGCGACTTCGATGAAACGGCGGATTATGAAGACTGCAAACTTTCGTAGCTCCTGCAAAGGGGACCTGGTTTTCATGGCTGGAGACAAGCACGCTTCCGGCGGCCATTAAGCAGAACGCAGAAATGTAAATTCGATGGTAAAATCCCTCGACTGAAGAGAACAATACTTATCCACGGGGTTTTGTTCGTAAATTATATAGGGTTAAATGAATCTTTGAAAAACTTGAGGGGCAGACCTTGGCGTACTGTTATTTTAATTTGGAAATTTTATTCAGATGTGGAAGAGTTACTATTCCATAGAGAAACATGTTTAAAGAGTAATACATAGATGATTTGGGTCGCATATTGAGAATGGATAGTATAGTTTATGGTAGACATGTACATTTTTGCTGAAAGGTATATGTAAGCGTCAATGTATTTTTAAAGAAAGAAATAGGGCTAGGATGGTGAAGTGCTATTCATTCGGTGAAGAATTTTTGATAGGGACTTAGTCTGCGTGTGGCCAGAGAGAGTATTTTGAGAGTACGCTGGGTGACAGACGATGGCTGGTGACTCGGCGCCATTCAACTAGTGCATGTCACAGTGCATGTCACATTGAATGTTTAGAAGAACACGTGAAAAAGTTAGGAGTGGCAAGCAGCCCGACGTTGCTTTGACTTCATGATTAGGAACATTGTTCTCTCTAGGATCTGGCCACGGACTGGGGAAGGCGATGCTACTGCTAAGATGGCTGTGATGAACCCTATGGCACTTACTCCAGAACCTGGGAACCTATCAGTCGTATTATTTTATTCTTGAGCTCGTTAATATTGACTTTAAATTGATATCTCACATATATTTAAGGATCTTGTACAATTTCATAAGAGAGTATTTTACGAACTCCTCTTTTGTGTATCTTGAGCGCTGGGTAAAAATAATGAATTGTTTCCTACATATTATATGAAAAGAAAATTCGAAACATCATTTATGTTTCTCAACGGGAGAGGAAAATTTAATTATTATTAATTACTATTGATAATTTTCTCACTGCTATTATATACGTTATACTATTTAGTGTTTAATAATCCTTCTATTCTTGAAAAACCTGCGTATTGAGTGATATTTCTCCAATCGTTTTATTTTATCAAGTCGATAAAGGTTATTTAATAAAAGAATTTGATTATTTTAATCAGACCACATACAAAGACTTACAATAAGTAATAAATTAACGTGTGGGTTTTAAATATAGAAAAGGAACAAATAATTAAAATTACAAATAATTACCATATGACGCGGTTGCTTGGACTCCATAATTCTTTGAAATACGCGGAACATCGACGCTTGGAATATCATTCCTGGCATTTTGCAATCCCATGCTATCCGATGAAGCATTTTAACAATGTAATGATTCACGTCATCTGTATTCTTCTCAAATTGTTGCAGTAGAATCAACATGGCCTTCACGACTTTTACGTTGGCAAATCTTAAATAAAAATACCCCGTGCAATAACCAAAAGAAATTACCTGTTTAATACTATACAATTACTTCTTTCAGTTTGATTACCTATGAACGAAGTCAGTAAATTTGAAATCAGTTTCTACGACAGTGGAACGTTCCGCCTCGGCTTCCTCGTCCTCTTCTTCTGAAAAAATATACATTACGAGACACCTTTCAAATTATTTTTATCATATTTCATTGCGCAGTGGAAATATCTGCCATTTTGTTGTTGTTATGTCTCACCTGAATCATAGTTA
This sequence comes from Nomada fabriciana, assembly GCA_907165295.1. Taxonomy (NCBI): domain Eukaryota; kingdom Metazoa; phylum Arthropoda; class Insecta; order Hymenoptera; family Apidae; genus Nomada; species Nomada fabriciana. The sequence continues at coordinate 16,096,596 of OU015689.1, forward strand.
TGAAGACTCCCGACAGTTTCTTCCCCTTTGTTTGCTTCGCTTTGGGTAACAGCAACCTCCTCGACCACTGAAAGCAAAATAAAATTTCTTTATTTTTCTTCATGCTTTGCGAAATATTATATAAAGCAGAGAACTGTGAAAATTTCCTTCACATTACATACTAGATTGCAAACTACCAATAAGTAATTCAGGCCTATCTCAAACAATTTAAAATTAATTTTTAAGAATGCCAGAGTTTTAAGAAGATTCTATCAGCTTTTAAAAACCACAAATCGTTTATAGTTTATTATACAGTTTCAATTAACACATCTCGTTTATTATATCCGATTCATATATTGCAATTCAGGGTAATATACAGTCGGTCACGAAAATATTCGGACACCACTACAGTTTTGACTATTATAGTCCGTACTTCAGAAGTGTAAACAATAAGAATAAAAAGAGGTTTCACGTATGTTACTATGCAGTGTGTAGTTTACAAAAACGTAAGAAATATTTATTTACGATACGTGATTACATTAATAATAAAAGAAAAACAGAAAGTACGCTCATTTTCATGTCACGGAAATATTCGGACACTATCAAAACTAAGTTTATATCACTATATATAAATCTTCTGTTTATTGATTAGTATTTTGTTGGATATCCCATATGTTTTATGACGTGCCGTAATCGCGTTGGCATGTTATAAATTATTTTTTTTAAATAATCTTGCCCAATACGTAGCCATTCTTCTTGCAGATGTCTTTTTAGCTCTTCTTTTGTGTTTATGGGAGTTGCCCGAATTCGGCGATCTAATTCGTCCCATAAATTTTCTATGGGATTCAAGTCTGGCGATTGCGGTGGTGGATGGAGGATATTCTTGCAAGTGTATAATAAGAATTCTTGCACAATTCGCGATTTGTGTTTTGGGTCATTATCTTGATAAAACTTTGTCCCATTTTGAAGTCCCATATTATCAGCACTTTTCTTTAAATTATTCTGCAAAATCTGTAGATATCTATATTTATCAAGGATATCGTCCATGAAAACTATTTCGCCTACACCATGGGCCGAAATACAGCCCCACACCATCACAGACCCACCACCGTGTTTCACAGTCGGCTGCAAATGTCTCGGATTCAGTTCTTCCTTCGACTTCCGCCATACCCTAATTCTTCCGTTGCTTCCATAAATATTATATTTGGACTCATCCGCGAAAATGATGTCCTCCCACCACTCACTGTCCTTTGCAATGTCGTCCTTTGCAAATTTCAGTCTCTTCATCCTGTTCGCCGCGTTAATATACGGCTTCTTTCGAGCTATTCTTCCATTATAGCCCTCGGATCTTAACACTCTTCTTATGTTCTCCGGATGCACTGATATCCCACGGTGTTCATTTAATTCAGCTGCTAACTTTGGAGCACTTATTCGAGGATCACATTTGATTCTCCTAATTATGGAACGTTTATCGCGAATATCTAGGATCGGTTTGCGTCCGCTTTGAGGGATAGATTTAATTCTATCTTCGTTCTTGTACCGTCGAACAATATCCCATACCGTACTCTTACTAATATTTTATAAATCAGCAATTTTGCGAATCGATTTCCTCTTTTCATGATGAAAAATGACTAATTGTCGCATATCAAACGATGTACTCTTATTTTTCCGACCCATTTCGCACAAATTTTGAACAAGACTGACAAATATTCGATCTATAACATACTTTATACATACTATGAATGATATGTTTACAAAAATTGTTTCAGTCAGTTCCTGGAACCTGAAAGCTTGAGAAGTATAGCAAGTGTCCGAATATTTCTGTGACATGAAAATGAGCGTACTTTCCGTTTTTCTTTTATTATTTATGTAATCACGTATCGTAAACAAATATTTCTTACGTTTTTGTAAACTACACACTGCATAGTAACATACGTGAAACCTCTTTTTGTTCTCAATGTTTACATTTCTGAAGTACGGACTATAATAGTCAAAACTGTAGTGGTGTCCGAATATTTTCGTGATCGACTGTAGTAGTGGCGGGTAACCATATTACGTGCATGTGACTAATATAAAATAAATTAAAGGACGCTCTAACCGCTTGTTTACAAAATCACCTATACAATTCTTCACTCCGTCTGTAAAACTCTGCGAAAGCCTATTTATTGCACGAGCTGCTCCTATAATAACATCTAAACGCATACAAATACTAAAATAAGCTTCTGCAAGTACAACAAAGTGATAAGCGACTGTGCATTCCGTGCAAATGTTTCCCCGCACCTTTGTCTCTTCAGGCGAACCAGAAAAAAAAGAGCGCTCTGTTCCGTAACAAATGCAAGCGTAAATACATCACGCCGTACGCTGCCCAGTGTCTGTAAGCTTCTCGCAAAACATGCCAACGACACGTGCAAAATTCCCAAATGCGCAACACAATTTCTTCCAACGAAGAAACGTGTAAATTTCCGCAGCCAATCGCAAGCTTCTTCGACCTACAGAATCATCTGAACAGGTGCGCAAGGACAGCACGAAGCTCGACAGGAGAACGATCAATGGACGTCGGTTGTCATTTAGCGGATGCGGAAGATCGTACGCGGTGGCTGGGTTTACCGGAAGTGGCGATCCGCGAATCGTTCGTTAAAACGTTATCGCCCGAAAACTCGGGGAAAAAACAAAGAAACGAAAGAGGTCGCGGTTGGATTAATTTAGGCGAGAAATTTCGAAAACTGCCGCGGACTCCGAAAACGAAACAGCCAGAGGATTCGCACGTTGCACGTGGTAATCCGATCGAATCCGATCCCGTAGGTTTCCAGTTACCTCGTTTTTTTCTCTGCAGCGACCTGGCCGGCGAATCAAGCGGCCGTGGAAAGACGATTACATTTTCGACGAGTCTGTCGAGGCTGAGCGAGACGAGTTCCCGAGAGCACGCCGAATATGGCCAGGGAAAAATTGCACCCGGTGAAACCGACGATTCGATCGACACAAAGACTCGTTACGCGGCAAATTTTCTAAGGTTTTGCGGAGGTATGCTTTCATTTTCTTTTTTTTTTGATTTAGAGAAATTCGATTTACGTGCGCGATATTTTCGCCAGCCTACGCGGTTGTTGGTATGTATGTATTCTGAAATGTGAAAGCGCTTCTGGAAATAGTCGACTTTTGTCTCCTTTCTCCTTCTTATTGATCTGATATTTCTACTCGTATGAATGCAACTATTTTTTTGGGAGGCATAGTAAACGTTTTGCACGGTGTGCTGCGTTATAACGTCTCAGAGTAGGAAGGATAATAATATATTAGTTTGCTTTTTTTTAGTTAGTATGTTAATATTGAGATAAGTTATATATTTTCTAGAAATCAAGCCACGATTCTAGAAGGAAGTATACTTTTGATTCCAGTATTGTTGTAGAATTCACATTTCTTTTTCTCCGCTATTATTTATATTTCGTATCGGACTGTTTACTTTGAAGGAATCTTCGTACAGCGCTAAAAATTTATTTCAAACGACTTGCTTGAAAGGGACAGCTTATTCATAAAACAGAATCGTCTACGAGCATCTTATTCCAATTAGTGACATGAGACTTTGAACTGGAGATGTTGCTGCAATAGAGATACTTTAAATCATAGCGCAAAGTTCTGTTTTAAAAGCGTCGTTTTACCCTGGCCAAAGAAAACTTTGTGGACAACCGGAAGAATCCAGTTTGCTCGAGTGACGTCGACGACGATGCTATTTCAACTTAAAGTTTTAATTGTTCCTTTCCGCGGTATTCTGAACTCGCTACACTGGTATGAGATAAAGCAAAACATCCACGGATTCGTGACATTTTCATCTTCAATTAGGGAATTTCACTTTAGTCGAAACAAGCAGGAAACGTAATCGCGTGCGCTGACGGTAATTCGTTTAGAATGCGTAAGAGTGCTCGCAAATTTTCATTAATTTTTTAACAATGTGTATATAATTCTACGTCAGACTTGAATAGGTTTGGAGTTTTTATACATTAATCACTGAATACATAAATAAATAATATAAGGCACTTAGATAACGATATTCATTTCAAAGCATTGTCCACGTAGAAACAATATTCCAAAATAGAAATTTGTGTGCAGTATTATTTTTACAAAATTTAACCCATGGCCATGAACGAATTTTCGCGGTTCCAAGTATTTTTAACATGGAAGGATGACAATGCTACTGATAATTCTTTCTAATTTGAATCGAATATTTAAATGACGTTAACACGTGAAAAAGAATGCGTTGAAATTTCGGGTTTGAAAATTACATTTCAAAGCAGTGACAAGGTAAATCAATTCACCATTTGAAGAGAATATACAGCAAAGTGTATCAAAAATTTATTGAAACTGTAACATTATTCAAATAATTCAAATTTGCATATTAACATACTCAGAAATATTCATAAAGAAAGATCCAAATATTCCACTCGATTCACCGATTGGTTATATATGGCGATTGAAATTTGCTACCTTCTTAATGCATATCCGACAATACTATCATTAATCCCAACGTGTTCATATTTATTTGAAAATAATTAACGGAAATCCACTCTACATATTATAAATATACAATTACACCGGGGCTCGAAATTATTTCTCCATTAATTAATTCGCTTAATTGTACGTCGAACAATCCAAGCAAATAAATAACACCGTGAAAATTGTAAATCTTCGGGCAAAAAAATCTTCGCGTTTCAGCGCGGACGCGTTATTCAGCGCCTGTAATCGAATCAAGCATTAATATCGTTTGTTTGGCCGCTCGTGCGCGAAGAATTTAATAATGTCCCATCCCGTTTCGCAGAGAGCACCTGTGCCACGAATTAGCGACGCAAAGAGACGCGGCTGAAAATATATCTTCGAATGATGGGGGAGCAATTCGATTAATACGTTGAACACGATTTCATTGTTAGCACGGTTGCTTGCTCGGATTAGCCGAGTGTGTGTAAGTTCGATTTCGTCAAGGGGCGGCATTTATTCTACCATTACGCAGTGGAGTCGATTCAGAGAGTCAATACCTTGAAATATTTATCGCTCCGATTTGTAGTTACCTGGTGAACGCATACATCAGCCGCGAAATCGGATTAAAGCTTTATTGCCGCGGGAACGCTGTGTCAGATATTCATTTCTGATTGCGAATTGTTTCGCAGTTTAATCGTTTCTATCAAGGATTTACAAGTATGTGCAGCGTCAATCGATTTTCAGTTGATAGATATTATTGAACGTGCAGGATTATTAATGGTTGACAGTTGTTTTATGTCAGCCGTTATAGATAGGGAACTTTATCGATATTTTATATCGGTGCGAATAGTATTTTTGGATTTGCAGCAGATTTTTCATTTTGGCGAATTTTTACGTGCAACAGCAGTGAAGACAGATAGTGACAGTGAAGGAATAAAAAACAAGTTTACTGAAAATATTAAATATTGAATAAATGGATCGAAATCATTGCTGGAAACTGCTAGAGGCAAGATATAAGACAAATCAAAAGTACAATATATTATAACAGGATATATTATACTATACATAAATTTAATTTGTAAGACCAACTTTTCCGACTTTTTTTATTATATAAAATGTTAATTGGCAATATTACAGATATGCACTTGTCATGCGATCGGTTGTGAAGAAAAAAAGGTTGATTTTCAATTGGTCGTTTTATTAAATACTCCATTTTCTAAATACAAAGAAGTTACTAAACTTTTATTAATAGGGTCAATTTTGGTTTTATATGATATTTTCTGTTTTCTGTTTTCGAATCGCACGGAAGCACATTACAATAATTCCATTCCTATACCAATCATTTGCAGTAACGTCCCACAAAAACAGATACTCTTTAACCGCTCAAAGTGTATCGACATATTCAAAGTTACGAGGTTACATTATTAACAATCCTAGTGGCATCTAGTTCTGTAATAAGCTCTGGTTCGTCCACGCATTTCCTATTTTAGCGGTTCCCGTTGATGAAATAAGCACCGGTTCGTCCGTACAATTAACAAACTCTTAAGCAACCGACCCTTGCCTCCGTACCCGCGTGCGCGTGTCTGTCCTCGGCTCGTGTCTCTTGTGTTATGCTTACAGCGATTCAATCGAAACTTCTTTCGCCTAAAATTGTAGAAGATAAAATAAACATTGCAACGTAAATTGCTAACATCTCATTTTTCAACTCGTCGAAGAAAATTAAATAAAAAAATACCGCTTAATTTAAATACATTTCTGTTTTGATATTTTCTAGTAAGTAACCATAATTTATCAGGGCACATCTATTCAATTCCCCCCAAATTTTGTTAAGCTAAAACTAACAGATTTAATCCTGAAGTATAATCTTGGTAGATACATGAGAGTTATAATGTAATTCATAGATACGAGAACTGCGAGGGTTCTGAACTCTATCTAGGGATTGCACATCTGCACACAAGTGTGTCGAAACTGAACACGTTCGACGATGTTCCATCAAGGATCTTTGAGATATTAGAAATAATGTATACATAATACATTTTATGTACATATGTATATACCTAATACGCAGTACAGACTGCTTGAATCCAGTTTTCTCTACAAGTGCTTTCATTGCAGCGCGAACAAGGGAAAGTTATTGTACATTTTTTTTAACTGCTCCTTCGCTTCTCCTCACTGCACATTCAATGTGAACAATTGTCATGGTTTTAAGTGAAATATAAGCATTAATACCTTGAACTCTGAATGGGGAAAACATAGTAATGAACATTTCTAAGGAACTTCGTAACGTAGTTATACCGTCGATTAAAAGTTTGGGATCACTGTCATAGTTCTACGAATATTCCACCCCTTATTACAATTATGATTTTTAATCCTTTCGTGACCAGTAAATCGTACACGTACTACATGAATACTTCAATAAATATAAAGATGAACAACATCGGTAGACGAACAACAAATTCTTAAAAGGAAATAATTTGATCACAAACGGGTTAATAGAATAGCAATTATTTAATATTACACCATCATTCTTATAAATAAGAAAAACCCCCTGCAAAAATTACATACTTTCCGCCAAGCCTTCCAACTTTGCAATGGAAGCAATGAACAGAATTAGAGTGGAAACTACAAGGTATAAATCGCTACTGTAAAATACACAAGTGTCGAGTTCGTATAGAGGAAGGATCAGCTTAGTAGAACGTAGCAGCGTCGCATTACCAAAGCCCTGCTCATCTGATAGATTAACCACTTATGTACATGTATGTAGGTTCTCTCGGATCAACGATTACCAACGGTGCATGGCCAAAGTCTCCCGATAACTCAGGTTATGTCTCGTTACAGGCTTATCGATCGACCCTACAATTCTATGGCGACGTGTGCACAGGTGTGCGCGGTGTGTACGCGTGTATGCGCAGACAGGTGTCTGAACTATACAAAGGCCATTTACACGCGATTACAATGTCGCCCTTAGCACTTCAGGGTGACAGACTTTCGTTTCGAGATTTACGTTTTTATTTTCGGTTGGACTTCTTTGGTTTCATTTTACTGTGTGTTTTATTTGTGAAGAAATTGCGATGTTAGGGACTATTGTACTATAAGTAGTCTGGATTACTGCTATTAGACGACACGAATGCGCAAGTTTATTGGTTTTATCAAAAGATTATTTTAGTTTTCTGATGGATACTGTAAGACAGTAGCGGAACATTTCTTTATGTGTAGGAATTCAGTTTTACCTCGGCTAAGAATTTTTATTCTCAGTACTAATTCCACGGGATGAAGTGCGGTATATTTTATGATACTATAATTTGGTTTCGGATAGCCCGATCCTCTTTATGCTGGAAACTTTAATTATATGGTTAAAGGTTATTTTATGTGTCCCTATTTTAAAATTGTAGTAACGGTATAACAATTTTGGCATCAATATTTGTACCTTATTCAATATCTGCATACTTTATATTTCTTTATAATATTTAATTAACGATTCAGTTCTGTACAATTCTTCACCAAAATTTAGAAGGGTTGTTACATTCGTAACATATACTACTTAATGTACAAATGCAGCTGTGACTGTGTGTCACAGCTGCATTTGTACATAAAAATATGTATGTGTATTTGACTGTTCAAGGAATGTAACGTTGATTTACGTTCATTTGCAATGTCGCTGGCAGAAACTGGCAATCTTGTTGAAGACGTTCTGTTAATTAAGTTAGTTTTAGAAGAAAACGTAACAATAAAATGTAGTTGTACAGTCCCGTTTACTTGACGTCTGTACGTATTGTGACGGCGAAAAGGAAAGCTATCGCCGCGTAATTTTGTGGAATGACAATCTGAATAAATAATAAATTACATAATAAATAATCAAACATTTTAGTGTCGAATACCCTCTCCCCCAAAAATGCATAGTTTACAATAATTTTATTGTATTTGATACAATTGATGAGAATGATGCAGATGTACAGAACATAAACATTTTCGTAAAAAATAATTATTTTATTTATTATTCTGGAATTTTAATGGAGCTAGAAAAGGATTCATACAAAATATACATTAGTTATTGTTCATGTACAATAATGTATATTTAAAACATTATTTTCGATTAAATGTACGTGATTGTCGTAATAAAATAAGGCAAACTAAAGTTATAAATTGCAAATGGAAAATGTAGTAATACAAGTGACACTCCTTTATGTCTCTGCTTTAATTTGAATTGCTAACAATGAGGAACGCAGAAAAAAAGAAATATTTAAAGTTTACGGAATAAATTCTTCTGGGTGAAAATTCGATTCACGTTTATTCAATGGTAAGGTCAATAAAACATACTAACTTTGACTATCAATTGCAAGAAGGCTTTAAGTACGTCTACATATAATCTAACTATGCAACTTTGCAGAAGTAATATATACAGTTATCGGTAATTTACAAGTTCCTGTACCATAGATCTTTTGGAATGAGTGTAAGAACTAATTCAATTGGTAGAGTTCAATCTAAAACTTTGCACTGTTCGCAATTAATCCATTTATTCCGATGCAATTAGTCATTTGAAAGTAGTAAACAATACGAATTTAAGGTAATTATTGATTAACATGATTGGGAGATTTCATTTCGATAAATTGACTTTTATATAACGAGACTTTTGTACTTACAATTAGTTGCAATTAAATTGTGTCGTATATTATAAAATTTAAACCATAGAAAGTAGTATAATTACTATGATTTAAAGTAAACATTTCATTGAATAAGAATGTTGATACTAATTGGTATTACTTGGAATGCAAATGTTTAACGTATAGCAATAACAGCTTTAACAAGAAATAAATTGACAAATAAATCTGTTCTTACGAAATATGTTTATAGTTTGTGTCGTAATAATAGACGGATCACGCAAAGTTTAGATTGTTTATTGTTACGTTCAAAACAGACTAGTAGTGGAAGCTTTAATCTCTTACGTCTGACCAGTAACGGTATTGCACTACTATACCCAAACTGCTGCTATTGATGTGTACTACTCGGGGTAGCTGGAGTACAGAGCGTTCAGGAATGAAATAACAGTTGATTGATTAAACCATGCATATGTATAGTTTGTATTGCTGTAATTAACCCATTCCATTTCCGGTGAAATTGCAATTGTAAAAACAATTGTAGACAACAGATGAAATGCCACCAAGGAGACATTACAGCAATAAACAATAGCTTGAAATGTTTATTATAGAATCAGGAATATTAAATTCTGGCAGAGCATACATAAAATAATTATCTCAAATAATAATAAAAATAATGTATAATATAAAGTTAAGGGTGTCATTTCTCGTATACAAACATTCTATATATATTTCTTTCTTAAATAATTACCCGATATTACATATTATTATATAAAATTTAAATGTATAGATAGGTAGAATTACTATACGTTTCAAATTTATTCTAATTTATAAATTAAATTTCATTATCTACAAGCTTCTCGTGTAATTTATATGTAACTTACATCAATGCATGATCTGTGAAATATCAATTAATAATGGTATTAAATGTATCTTTAATAATTCAAAATATGGTTTGATATGAACGCCATTAACGATACATTAATGATAAATATTCTGACTGCTGGTATTAGAAAAATATTTGGGGGTTTCTGAGTCCTGAAAAATATGCTATTCAGTGAGAATATGAAAGGGGGTTAGAAAAGATAGGAGCATTTGAAATATTATTTTTCTTTTGAATTGGTAATTCTATCAAAATGATTTGCATTTCAAGTTAGAAATACCGGCGGTAAATTTAGGTATGTTCAACGCATTGCGACGAGCGGTTTATAGCATGTAATCATGAATTTTATGCATGCTCATTACATTTCATACTAGTTCCTATCTGTAATATATCACTTTTTATTGCCTATACCAACTTCCTATTACCTACTACTACTATTTGTCCATTTATAATTGTTGTTATATCTGTTTCATAGAAACATATATATGTTGAGGTGATTAAGAGTTTGTGAATATTCCATTTAAAATATACTTATGATCTCAGACACATTACATAAAAATGAGGAAAAATTAAAAATATTTAATGGTTCGAATTCCAATTAATCCAAAAGTGCAATTAGGTAGTAGATAGTTTTATTGTTATAATTTTATAATTAGATACTTTTGTCCATGTGTTGAGGAACTTATGTGAGAGTGCGAAGCGCCCAACGTCCAGGTACAGAGCGTATATGACCATGCTACCTGGGACACAGCTGGCCTGCAGAACCAAGTCCGAGAGAGGGGAAGGAGAATGACTGGGGACGATTGGAAATAGACAGTGTAGATCGAGGAGCAGAGGAGAGTGGTTTGAACAGCGGAATAGTGAAGAGCGAAGTACATATGTAGATTAGAACAGCGTAGAATAGTGTAGGCAGTGTAATACAGCGTAGAAGGAATAGTGTAGTATTTCGTCAATAAATATATGATAGTCTCATTGTTAAATGTATTACACTTACACCGGCTTGATTTCATTAAAACTTCCAATCCCACACTTACATATATCTACAGTATATTCCCTAAACAACGGTTCTTCTACGAAGTACTTTGAAAGATACTTCAGGACTGTACAAATTATTTATTCATTCCCATATTACACTTATTATTATAATTATCAGTTCGCTTCGCTATTATAACTTTTGAATTGCAAAATGGTAAGTAGTATGAAGCAGAAAAATGTCACTTTCAATTAAATCACATTATTTTCTTAGTCTGTTTGTAGTAAAAGAATCAATGACTTTTAAATTTAAGTTCGACGTGATATCCTGTAATGAAATTCAGGCTATATGTAATATGTGCAGTTCATCATTTATCTTTCTTACATTAAGTTTATTACAATATAAGTAGTTCTTTTTTCGAATAAGTTTATAATCATTCCTCCATTTCTACCGAATAAATTGTTTCCAAATAAAGTTAAACCATTGTCATATTACAAACCGCGGTAATAATACAAAACTGCTTTAAATATTTTCAAGTCCGATCTTCAAAAGTCCAAAACAAATAATAATTCAAAAAGAATCTGTGTCACAACTTTATCCCACAATTTCAACTTACTTTTACAAAAAAAAACACCCCTTTCTCGGTCGTATCGCAATTACTGCGATACCCTGTACAATATTCTATGACAGCAAATCAAATTAGCATTCTCAGCGCCCTGTGCGCACTTGATACCGATCTCTCGTTACGCTCGCGATCTTGATCCCCGAAACATTAAATTAGGCGGTATCGCAAGCGCGAACACGAGGCTGCTGCATTATGCGATTGCGTTACTTGGGTAATAAGTGTTACCTAATGCACACGGTGGCCAAGTAAATAGGCTCGACGCGATCTATCCGAAGTTCCATACTTGAAAATAAGAGACCCGGGTATGAGAGAGAAATAGGCAGACAGGGTGGCAGACGAGGGACGGCTAGGTGCAGGGAGGGATGAAGAAGGGTAACTCGCTTTATTGTAGTCGAGACGAAAACTCTGGCGCTACGCCCCGACGTAATTTGTGAGGAGATAATAACCGTCGACTATGGCTCCAGGTATAGGGGCTGTTCTCTTTTTTATTCACGCCATGTATTGCATTTAAAAAAGGCAATCTCCGAAATAATTCGCGCGGTATCGAGTGGCCGCTTTTGTCACGCGTGAACGTGTAATGAACACGCTTCCAGGGAATACCGTGGGAGAATAAGTGGTGAAGGCATACAGGAGTAAGGGGGTGAAAATTTCGGTCGTAAATAAACGGTTTTAATTGCTATTAATAGTGGTGCTGTTCTCCTCAATTTCGTTTATTGGTGTTATTTGTACGTGTTATTTGTTCAAAAGCACCTCGATGAAGTCCTTCTACCTTCATCGAGGTGCTTTTGAATTTGGTTTTCTCTTGTCTGCTAAGCGAAAATATTAATTTTAATTTAAAAACAAGTTTCTTTCAATTTGCAATACAATTTTTTATCGAATACTCAAGTAATAGTAGTAAGAGAATCGAGTGCGTGTTGTTTATACAAACTTTTTAGAAAAAGGCTTAAATGGTGGGTGAAAAATGGTAAAAAAATTGTTGAATCATAATTTCTTCCCCCAATGCAAGCATTATTTTCCAAATTCTTGTACTGAATGCAGTCTACAGTTTAGTTCTCAGGAATTGATGCAAACGGATTGATTGGATTTTCAATTTTGTACACTGGAAAAGGGAATCGAATTTTTTCGAAATACGAAAATGAAAATTGATCCACCTCCAGTGCTTAAAGTTGGAACAAAAATTACGGAAAGCAATTTAAGAAGTTTCAACATTTTTAGCATTGACAATAAAAAATTGTTTTGAACATTTTTTATTTATGGTTTCCTCAAAGGAACTGGCAAAGGGTGAAAGCGTTACACGATATATCATACTACATCAAATAAATTGAATTTCCTGCTTGTGCGTTTCTTCTTGCGAGATTTTCCTTGGCATAATTTAATTATCTTCGCATAATTAAACGGCGAGCTCGGTGCCTTTATACCTTTATTCAAGGTTTGGTGTTAATTTTCTTAACAAATAAGTGTGCAACTCATTCCTGGATCATCTTTCTTATTCTCTGGATAACCTGCCGACTATAGTAATCTGAGGGTGGCAGGGCGTTATTGCTATGACCGTTAGGTATAAATCTGAAGGGTGAGGAAAAGCCGTGCACCTTGACTGCACATTTCCCGAGGGGTGAGTTTATGGCACGTCAATAGTTATTCAAAAGCAGCGGCAAGGTACTAAAAGTACGTATGAAATTCAAGATTTCTTGCACTCGAAAACACTACGTCAACCCTGAATTCCATTTAACATACTTCACCGTGAAAGAACATACTTATATAGTTTTGTACAAAATAATACGATTAGATGTCTGAATAACTGTTTTCAGGTAGGTGAACTGAAGCAATAAAATTGGAGTAATTTGTTTCTTATATACATTGCGGCTTAACAGAATTGTCTACATATGTGCTAACAATTTTCATGCACTGTTATGTTAAAAGTTTATTATTTACTAAATGCTCTGTAAGAATTTAATTTAGTTGAATATTATGTGTTACAAATACTTCTTGTAAAACAACTTACTAAAACTTAAAAAGTCTGTACGATTGACCATATATTTAAGTACAACTAATATGAAACACTGTATTTGCAATATAAACCATACCTGGTTTAAACCAATTTAATTACATAAATAAATAGATATTTATCTTATAACTATTAAAATCCCATGAAGGGACGAAATTCTTTCAGTATTATTTCAAATGTCTCGCAGTAAGAATCATTGTGAAAAAAGTTGTTAAACAAGTTGTTCGATTATCTTAATTCTTAATCGAAACGCATCACAATTGTTTGCATACAATACTGTAAGCAAATAACACTAAGTAAATGGAAAAAATTAGTAGGAGGGATGCTTGTATGTTTCCGTCATCACAAATAGAACAGAACGTATCGAGAACGCTATACTTTCATTATATTTTTAATATCACCAGTTGTAACACAAAAAATATATACGTATGCATATCTCTAACTAATTTCGTGATATTTCATTGATATAGCCATAGATGTTTTCAATATAAACGCTTCAACTCTGGGCGAGCAAATTCCAGCCAAAGTGCGCATATAATTTCCCAATAAATTTACAATTAAACACGAAATAACATTTCACTATTTTCTGTCAAACTACCGGTAAAAGAATTTTCAATGAAACGAAATTTCTTCCACCGATCTCACAATTACGACATTAATAAAAAAAATACCTCTTGCACCGTAATATATGGTTATATTCAGGAAACATATACAGCATTGCAGGGAACTCTGCGGCAATAAATTTTTCTATAGCTGGCCGATTTACCAGTCGTTCAAAGGCAATAATACCGTTTTATCTTCATCGATTGCTATCGTAAGTATCTGACCTTAATACCTTGCTATATTTATTAGGAACCGCAAGTACGTAGCGAAAAGGGGCAAAACTGATACAGAATTGAATAGGATGTCCCCTCCTACTCCAGTTCCCGTGCTTCAGAGGATTACTGTCGTTAAAGGCTAGTGGCGGTCCGTTTCCTCGAAGGAACCACGAAATGTGCTCCCCCCACTCGCTTCCGTCCTTCCGTTGAAGAGAACTGATCCTCGTTATTATAACGGTAACGTGGTTTCTGGGCAGGTACAGTTAACCAGCTTATTAACGTAATTAACGCACAGAGGGTCCTCGAAAGGGGATGCTTCCGGTGTCGTCGCATGAAGAAAGGGGGTTCTCGCTCCCTCGCAATTTGATACGCGCCACAAAGCGACCAGCAAGATGACGTTCTGTACTTCTTCCACGAGACGTCCTTAGAGGACTTTTTAGAATGCGCACGATGGCTGCTCTTTGCTCGTCTATCACGGCGCGAGGGTTCAAGTTAAAAAAAAGCTTTGATGTTCGCCGTCTGCCAGCCTTTGAATGTAAACGGGGAGCTGAAGTTTTTCCATGCTACATTCTGCGGACCAATGTCCCCTAAAAGGACATTTCAATTTCTCTCATCTATAAAATCTCCTATTTACGCGTTCCGCACACTTGCGAGAACCTCTTGCTGCGCTCTCGCGATCGACGGGCTTCCTGGGGATATTTAAGAGGAGAGTCGGGAAAATGGTTGCTCTTTTTTATGGTCTCGTTGAATGTTCTCGCGTGTTTGGAAGGTACGTTTGTGCACCGCTTCAAGAATGGTGCTAATAATATTGCACATTCGTTCTTCGTATTTATCTTATATTTGACCCTGCGATTACGAATGGCGTGGGTAGTGAAAAAAGTTTGTGGGGATTTGTTTTTACTGCAGCGCTTTCTGGAAAATAATATTTCTCTAATGCAACTTTGGAGAAACAAAAGATCGTTTCCACTAATTGTAAGATTCACTATATACATATATTTAAGGTCACAAGGGGCACCTACTTTCTAATTATACTAACTAAGTAGCCTCAGAATAGTTTCCAAAACTTGTACACAGATTAACAGATCATGCATATATGTATGCATGTATGCATGTATTTAAGCATACCAATATAATTTGACAAAAGATTGTGAATCCATTGTTTCTGACTAGAAATCTCTTATCGTCCATTTTTGGCAACTTGCGGTTTGCTCATTTTTGTGGATGCTTGCTGTGCAGAATATGAAAATGGTTATAACATACCATCGGAAAAATTGTTTGCACTAGACGAGAACTGTGAGAGAACGAAAGTACGAAATTGAAAGGCAAAGTTGCTAGAGTGCGGCAAGTTTAACCGCCATTTGCGAAGTTCAGAATTTAAAAGCAGTAAATACTAGCCCTGTAAGTCGCACTCGAGCTTGCAATTTGATACGACTGGCAATCTGACAGCTAAATGGGTTATACGAGTAACTTTTATAGTCGACCTGCTGAATAACAATCTCGTGATTTTATTATTGCGCCGGGATTATATTCTACCGTTTCTTGAAACTTTCCACCTGTAACGAGAAAAGAAACTTCTTTCGCCAGGACGAAGACGGTAGATTCCCGTACCGAGTTTCAAGAAAGTAGTCTGAACTATGTCAGTATTTTTCTTTTCGGTAGCACCGAACGAGGAATGTTATTCTTTTATTCTGTTTATGACTGATAAAGAGTAATCAACTCTGTCGATTACTTAATTTGATATAGATCCTTGAAATTCCATTAGTTGGACTTAAAATCAGCCATTTTTATAGGTGAACAAGGTTTTAATTTTATTAATAAAAGGGAAGACATCTAAAATAAAATAATTCATAGATACAGTTCGATTGATGTTAAATGAAATTGAATTGCAGAAATCTGTGCGTTTTCGATAAAACGAAAAGAGAATGGAATAATGGATAATTTACACTCTCCTTATTTACTATATTTTTTTATAAATTAAATAGTACCTACATTTTCCAAATAATACATATTTTTCGAATTAATAATTGCTTACAATTAAACACTGTCCTGAATGTCTACGCAAAGAGCGTTGCAATAATCCAAGCAAATCTTAATCAAATCAAATTGTACATCATTGATGCGAAGAAAGTCAATTGACAATCTTCAATTTACCAAATATAATTTGAAAAAGACCTAAGCCACGTTTCAAACTCCATCTCACAGTTCTCATTCCTTCTGTCCTCTACCGCAGCCGTAGAAAGATCTCGACCACTAACTCGTGCAAAGCAAGTACCAAATCCAACAACAAATTTTCTCTTAAAATTAGCTCTTTCACGTGCAGCGATTTTATTGACATTTCTCCAATCACAAAAGGCCCGGCGAGTCGTTTTCATCCACGATCTTCCGCAAGCTGCAGCTACTGGATTAAAGGCGACTGATCTTATCCAGCGGCGTGTTAAACCCTCTCGTAGCCGCTTGATCGCCAGAGCAGAAGAAGTCGTCGTTATCGAGTTTTCAATGAAACCCAATTCTTGGTTAATACCGGGTCGAATCGATTATTCGCCGACCGTCGTTTTCGGTAATGGACGCGTTGAAAAGGACCGGCCAAAGTGCAGACTAGAGGATTTTCTCATGCGGGTCAGCCGGCGATTTTTAGAAAGAATAACCGTTCCGATTCTGGTTAGCCGCAAGTCACGTTATCTACTTTGGCCATTGTTATCGGCCCGATACGCTTGATAAGTTAAACGAATAAAATCTCTATCCCGAACAGTTACATCATCAACCATGGCGAATCGCGTTGAGGGGGGGGGGGGGGGGGGGAAGTTTCAGCTTCCTATTATAGGAGAAATCGATTGGCCGGAAAAACGATGACTCTTTAAGATGTCCGAGATAATTGAAGAGGTCTGACTATGCACGATCGCGTGTGATACTTTGCCTATAGAATTTGCAACGGGAACAATTAATTAATAAATCCATTCGCGAATAATTTCATTCTGTTTATTTTCTGTAATTGTTTTGCGGTGTAATTCTGTAATTGTGGCCGAAAGGAAAATATCTTCCAGCTTTGAAATTAAATATTTGAATAAAACGAAAAGTACTTATTTGTAGATCGGTCTAGTTACTGGTTGATTGCGAAGTTCGTTAGTGTATATATTTTGGTTTTACGTTCACTATCTGGAGCCAGGCTCGTCGTCTGGATCCAAGAGGTTGATGACAAAAAGAGAAGGAAATATAGACCCCGCTATTTTACGATGCGGTAGGTTTACGCGATTCAGTAGTATATCCCGTGACTGTTCAGACATGCTATTTCACGAATCCCATTCAATTCGCTAGCCTTATGCGTTTATTTCCTTAGCACATATTTTAGTTGTTTAATATTGAATATAAAATATGTGTTTTACAGTTCTGTGTTTACTGTGTGTGTACACTGCAGTGTTTTATAGCTAGCTATAAATATAACTCTATTTTATGAAACTCGAATAGTATTTGCCGAAAAGTAATTTCACGTACTGAGTTCACGTGTACTTCGAAAATTATCTGTACTTGATGTAATAAAACAAATGTGTCTTTCTTTACGAATAATGTCTCGGTTTCAATTATGTACAATGGAAATCATTAGTAGCCCGACATTTAGATACGTATCGTTATCCGATTACTTGAAAGAAATATTTCTAATTTCAAATCGAACGCATACTATAGACAACGGAAATCTGTTATGGATCAATACCGCTTGTTCCAGAGCGAAATTTCTCTCCGATACTGTTTGCGATACATCTCAGTAAGAAATACATTGTTTGTTTCATGTTTCAATATCGCCCTGGTGTGTTTGACCTTTTCACCGTTCCACGATCATTAAAAATTTGTTTACAGGAGAAAACGGAGTTTATTTTCCTCCATTCAACTGAAAAGAATGTTGCGTCAACAATCGAAAAATTTAGTAGAACACTGCTCCAAACATTGCAGGTTGCTTTTTAAATAACCAGCCGGGGTCAACCTACACTCTATTGTTCATTGATCAGAGATAACTTATACATTGGCCGTTGATTTGATTAAACACTGAACAACTACACACGTCCAGTTCGACCTAGTTCGAAGTTCAGTTAAAACTAATGACGCTTCATTAACGTACATCAAGCGTGCTTATATCCAAAGTGTCGCATGAAAACACTCGGTCTACTTCTAATTGGTTTAAAAAATATATATCCATCCAAAATGTAATTTGACCACCTTTATTACAACAACGAGTGTTTCTCGCGTTATAGATTGTTCGTGAAAATTGAAAACCACGGGGATGACTCGTAGCACTAGTTCAGATTCAAATATGATAAATACCTGGGTGAATTGTGACAGCTATTTGCAAACATTCAACTGTTGTAAATTCTTGCTACTGTCCGGTTTTACAATCAATCGTACAGTCACACAATACAGAAGTCAAATAACTATTCCTGACACATGTGTTGGGTCATCATAAATGACAGGATTTTTTTACGAATATTGTAGGTGAAAATAAACAATTATCTGTCGGTAAATCAGAATGAGTCGAGTCCAACCTTTTGACAAATTTTTCAGCAATTTCTCTTGGCCTTTGTGCGACAGTAACCCATAAAGCGTTCTTCATATAATTCATCAGACCTCTAGACTGTAGTTTCTAGTTATAATTTCTTAATCAATATTTGCCATTGGCTGACACTAATAATTTATCCATGCCCCTCAATTATGCTTCTCCCTGCAGCATTTGCATTATTCCCTTTATCAAACGCATTTAACATAAGCTCCACTATCACGTTCAGTTTAAACGTTTGCAATAATTGGAACGTTCAATCTACACTTGCAAACTCTCTACACGACATTATCTAAATCGTTCAATCTGTAGCAGTCCACACGTTTAACAGATTACTGATGATCGTGGCGGCTGCAACTGTTTCAAACCCCCACGGCAATGTGAAAAATTCCAAGACATTAATCCATCCAGCATCCCGACGCAAATTCATTTTGCGCCAAACAAATTTGCATATATATAGCCATCGAGTCCTGGGTCTACCGCTTTACAAGCAGACTCCTGTACGCTGCAGGGTACTTGCCCCTACCCCGCCAAGGGAAACACATTGGCAGCTCGAAATAGTGACGACCCAGCCGAGGGACGAAAACGTTTTACAAACCCCGCGGCTGCATACGAGATAAAGTAATAAAATGGTCGAAGGATCTAAGGTGTTTATGGTCGTTTGACACCGCGAGCGCGACTCCAGGGTCGTTCTCCCGCAGGGACCCTCCCTCGTTCTGACCAATCTGCTCGTTCTCGTGGCGAGCTGAAAATTTTGTATTCAACAGCCGTCACGGTCCGGCACTACTATTAGGCCGGTAACTACTTATTCAAACTGGATCGTTCGAAACGTCCCCTTTCTCCCTGCTAGTTGTCAACGCGGGCACGTCCCACGGTAGGATCCCCATCCCTTTCCACCAACACCAGATGCGGTACTTCCCCTGGCATCTCGATATCGCTAACGTCGGTGTCGCCGCAGGTACGGTGCAGTCAGGATTACCCCGGCGGTGCCAGCCAGGATATCGTTATCGCAAACTAACAATAAGACTAATGTTGCTAATGTCACCGCTACGGCCGCCGCTTCTGCTAACGACATCATTATCGAACTATCGCGGCAGTTATTGTTAGCGGTAACTTTATTAGCCGATGGGTGGACCGTGCATTGAACGTCCCCGATATTGACGTAGCAACTGCTTGGGATTACGTACGCGTTTAGCTCGGCTGCTCGTCGATGCAAATCGGGATTTAATCTTAACGTTATAGGCTATCGCTGTGATCGCGGGGCGACTGGTAACACGAGTACAGTTCGACAATATTATCAAAAATATCTGCGATCGTAGTTATCATTGCCGTGACTATCGCGATGCCACTCTCGGGACAATCGCTTGGGCACAGTTATCATCGCCATGGCCGTGCCCGGGGAGCGGCCAGCTTGGAACAAGTATTGCTATCAGTTGTGCAACTACCATCGTCACAGCGATCACCTGACCTAACCTTTTTCCGTAACGATTCAGCTTCGACCTTCTGTGTCCCGCACAGTCCTCTTCCATGTGCTGTGTCCCATTGGATCCTCTCGTCTCTGTCCTGTTGTTTAGGTGCAGTTTTATTGTCTTCGTGCACCCGATGCTCGGTTCCCGCAGTCCCGGATGCGCGACGACGCACTCCAAGCAATTCCTGGTCCGGAGGAATGGCCAACGAGATCGCAAACATGGTTCTGGACTACGTGTCCCCTGTGTATATCGGAACGTTATGTTCCAACCCGCCCCGTCCTGACTCTTTCTGTTATTTCGCCTCGTTTGCCGGGCAGCAGGGCCACCAAACGCTATTGCAGGATTCCTTCTACGATGGTTTGCAAGTTGTTCGCTTCTGCAGCGTGCGCAGGGGATTGGCTTTGTTAAGAAACGATCCGATGCCAGGCTGAAAGTTCGGCTTCGAAAGGTGAAGAGGCTGACGGTCATTGGGTAGAGAGCACGGAAGTAAGAGCTTTTACTCTAATGGCTGCTCGATGCGAACGTGCTGTGCAATGTTGAGTAAAGTTGTATTTGTCGGGTTGAATGCAACGAAATATCGGTACCGGGTTACGTTTAAGAGATATTTTATTATGTGAGATAGTCATTGTTTGTGGCCGTGGATCGAAATAAAAATGTGCTCGACGGGAAGATTTTTGAAGCAATCAATAAATTAAGTTTTCGTTAATTACGATTAATGCGCATGATTCTTTATTAACGGTAAGAGGTCTACTGAATTTTGGAAATATTAATTAGTAGGGTGCAGAAATCATTCGCACGGGATCATTTTTATTAACTGACGAGCACTTTTCAGAAATCAGAGGGTTTAATAGTAATCGACCAACTCAACAATCCACGCGACACAACATTATTTTCCGATACCTGACAGCTATGTCAGATTTTGTTCAATCAAATTACTTTTCTAAATAGTTTCATCTTGTGCCAGCTTTAATATTTTGATATTCATTATTATAGTTCACCGAAATATGATTGCCAACTCGTTGGTGCTAACGACGTTTATCGAGTTTGTAATTCGGAAAAACTTGTTACACGCAAGAAATTCGTACGCCAACGAGAGGCGAACGAGGTTAGCGATCGCATATACAACATCGATCGAAGTATTGAAGCATTGAAAGGAAGTATTGAATGTTATCGATTTCATTGCCTTACGACCAAACGATCGTTCTTAACGTAGTCGAATTTCGAACATTGCGATCGATTTGACCTTATTGCCACATTGTTCGCGGTTCTCCGTGTCCAACGCAGTAATTAGCGTGGATACCCGAAAGGTATTATTGGTAGTATCGTATGGGATTTGATAGGCGTTGATCAGGGATTTCACAGTTCATCCTCTCAAAATCCCCCATACTAGTTAGCACTTAGTTACGTTACACGCGTATATTTTCCGCGACTAATTATGCGTTAAACGGCTCATTCTGTTTTGCATCGTATACACAATCGACGGCTACACGTGCTACTTAATAGGCAAACGGTGCATAGGCTGGAAATGAAAATGTACAGGCTGTTGCTTTAATAGAGGTATGTACTCGGGTAGTTCATTTTAAAATCGGGAGGAGCAGAATTGTTATGTTATTTGTTAGTAGAAATATTATTAATTCCTCTTTTGTATGCAACATTTGTCTATGACATTAATTACTATTTATTGTATTATTTTTTGATTATGTTATTTGCATTATTTTTCAATTAATTTGCAATGAATTTCGGTTCGTCATTATCTTTTGTCGCAACTCTGCGAATTTGCTATAATCTTGATTGTAAAAATCTTTCAATACTTCCTTTTCGGTATTTATTTTATGTACGTAATACTGAAATTTCACTTTTAATTGTAATAAATGTACGTTGGTTCCTTTTGAGTTGCTTTTTTGCAATAACTGAAAATGTATATTAACATGATATACTATCAAAAGAAATGAAAGAAAAATTAAAATGTTAATAAAGCAAGGACGTATCACGCCCAATGTTACAGAGCGCCCAAATTTATCATTACTTGGTTAACTAAGGTAGAAGTATAATTCATTCCAATTGTGTAACTCATTTCGCATATGGGTTGCGGGCACCGCGAGTTTACAGTCACATTTTATACAGTCTGTATAAAAAAAGGATAGAAAGTTAAATAAGAAAAGTAATGAGAATAATAAAAACGTGCATCCGTAAAAATAGTATTACAAAGGATTTCACTGTTTTACCCGGATTGAGGAGTTTGCTCTAAGTCATGCGAGTTTTTTTATACCAGGTACCCATAAATTGTATTGATTGATTTTGAAACTTTCCTGTCTATAAAACTTTTGTGAATGATTTTCTTTTAAAATCTTGACGAAATCGAAAATATCAACGTTGCTGCCTTGAATAGTTTTTACTGAAAGTAAAAAAGAAATGGTTGGAAACGAGGAAGAATTGTTTCATTTACTAATTTCAAAGGGCAATCAAAAATGAAACGTGATTAAACGGTAGAAATTTCAGCATAGATTCAATAAGAATTAGTTTTGAACGTATTTCAATATTTATGGATTTTATAGTTGAAATTAAAGTTGTTGAATAGCTGAATTGTGTCTATATTATTATTTAGCTTTACAATTATTCATAAGCAAACAAAATTATATATCTGCTTTTTAAAAGATCCGGAATATTATAAGAAACATGCAAAAATCTTTCTCAATAAGATAATGAGGTTATATTATTTGTAAGAGTACGTTTCTAATCGTAAATAAAGAACACTGTCCTTTACTAGATGCTTAGCTTGAACTATTCTTTATTTGTATTTAGCAAAAAGCATTGCCAGGACTTCTCCGAACGGCGATCGATGCAAGAATGTCCTTCGCTGCATAGTGATTGCCAAAAGACGTCCTGTCCCGGTCCTGGCGGGTCTTCAAGGGCCTTGACCACATGTGTCCTGTGGCCCATGGTGTCCACTGGGTACGTGCGCTTTCGGGGCCCGCGCTGACATTACCCATGTGCCCAGGTAGAGCGCACGCAGTCCGAAATCTCTTACATATTATAAATTGTAAAATAACAAAAATACCTTATTTCATTCGCTTTATGTTTAAATAACTTTGCGCTACTTATTACTATTTAATCGCACTATGACCACTCAAATTCACTTATTCAATAATTCACATCAAATTTCGAAATGCATTATAGATAAACTGACAATTAAATAATTTAATCACTGATAATATAAAACATGTAAAAAAGTTACTATTAACTAACGATATTAACTTTATTAACTATATTAATTATTAATTAACTAAAAGTTACATCGTTCCTACTGTACCTATTATTTGCAGTAAAATCTGCATGTGCCTTTTCCCTTTACTCATTGTCTGCAGTACAATGGTACATACGAATGTACATATATACATATATTCGTTTGCCTCGAGAGTAATGGGCAATTATTATTACTGCAGTAGATCATAGATCAATTTGTTCGTTCCGATGCAGAAATTGTGCAGGAAACTAGAATAGTTAGGAAACACACACCGTGTATAGAAACGGATCTGCCAATTAATTATTTATAGTAATGTGATATTGATCCGTCTGGCTAGCTTTCACCAGACTGACCGCCCCTAAACCCCATATGTGCTACCCCACCGTCTGTGAAACGTATGTATGAGTCCCCACCATTAATAGTGGCCATGTTGTGTAGTTATTTATTGGTAAATCGGTCGAGCAATTCCAATGTAAACAGTAATTACACGACATCGTCTATAAACGATGAATTATTTAGGAATAGACAGCAGTTCCTCTATATTTTTAAACATTGCTACAACTATTATATTATTAACAAAATGTTCAATGCAGAAAACGTGTTATCCTCGAAACCATACATTCGTATTGAACGGATCAGCATGAATACTTTAAAATCGAATATTGACAGAGTAGTAATATTTGATTCACTGAATAAGCGACGAGGCTGGCTGAATAATTTCTTAAACATTAATTGATTACTATTTGAAATTCAATATTGCAGTCGAAACCAAATGCTTTCATTGTTAATAATATGTAAAATGTAAATATAAAATACAAATTTCGTAGTACTATTCTGCTAATATAATAATTATTGACAATAGATAGCATCTGTAATGATACATGACAAATCGTACTTTTAACTTCGATTTAGAATTTTCCAAGTAATCAAAATATCGATCAAATTCTTTAAAATCCGTGTTCTATTTTACACCTCGAAAACTAGGTACATCATTTTCTTAAAGACACTAAAAAAATCTGCAGCAGTATCGATACATCTAATATCTGCTTTTATTATAACATTCTACATGCCAGAGTTACGTATTTACACAAGAAGGCTATTTGAATGCAGTATAAATTCATTATGGACTCCTAGATAATATAATGAATCGCTTCATAAATAGGAGTAGGTATTGTTAAAATGAAATACTTGGCGACCTAAACGTAATTATTCGCAATCATTCGCAATTATCGAAGATAATTAATATGACAGACAATAAATCCATATGCTGGCATAGGTGATAACACTCGATACTGATAGTGGGATCCATAACAACAAAGTGTCCAAGCATTCAGAATCCCTCAACAATGCGTATACATTCCGCGTGAATATTTCTACGTCCAATAATAATGGAATGTCACAGATGTTATAAACGATCATTCGATGTGTATCGGGCACGAGGAGTTTAATCAATTAAATGCATTGGCCATCGACAGCCACAATTCTGTCGAAAATTCAGAAACATTTTCGGAGACACATCGTCGCAATATTAATACAGCAGGCAATTTGAAATGCATAAATGCACTGTATATGTATATTAACTATATGTGTAAAATTTCATTTCAGACACATATCTGGTAGAATGTGAATCGTTAATATATCATGCGTAATAACACAGTATTAGAGTATAGGAATATTTCGGAAGCCATTGTATTTTATCACATTGTAGCAATGAGGTTCGAGAATGTGTTAACGAGACGTATTGTTAGCGAGTTTCAAACTGTTATTTCATAGACCAGTTGAAAATTAAAAGAGGAAAATTGAATAGTATAATTCCATTTTCTTTTTAATTTTTTGCATGTAAAAGGAGATAGAAATTCATTGAAGTCGTGGAGAAAGAAATATTTTTTGCGGTATGTAGTGGCTTAACAAAGAGTGACATTTGTTATAAAGTGTAAATAAAATTCGTACATAAAAAGACACTTCATCAGAGAATGTTTTATGTAATTTAACACGAACACGTACTGATAGAACTCTTTGTATTTATTATGCGTTTCAAATATCCGGCAATATTTTATGATTCACATGAAGTCAATGCACGTACAAGCATTGAACGCATAAAAGTTAACACGATTCGTTCATTAATTCCTTTGGAAAATTTCGGTAACGTGCTTCGGGGTTGAATGCACGCGTTCGAAATATTTTTAAACAAGGGTTTGCGAAAAATGGTGAAACTTTTGGACAGCTTTTTTCGTGACGTTGTACGTTTTATGCTAAAAACATGCATGGTTTACTCCAAACAAAAGTTCGAGATTATTAATTATGTTCTGTACGCTTGTGATATATGTAGTATAACAATATCGCTATATACCATAATTCATAAAATAATTCTTTACTCGACATCAGAATTTGGTAAGCCCCGAGATCGAAAAGGACACGTAAAAACAACTTTTCAAGTACAGTAATAATTATATTAGCAGAAGCAACGCATAATTACAATTTGATAATATATTATATTCTTAATATATAAATATGTGCATCTGGTATTTCACGTTATTACAGAAAATAATACAATTAGGAATTTTATAGGATAATTCATGAATATTAAAATTTAGTATAAAGGCTTTCAAATGCTATCCTATAATGTGTTATAGTGATTAATTACTATTCTCATTCACATGTGTAACTCATTATTTCATGTCAGCTTAATTGCGGGTTCATGTTTTAATGCATGAACGTTTACATGTTTTACATGACTGAACGACGAGCATTTTACGCATTCGGATTATACATTTTTTTATATTCTTCGTGAAAATATTCTTTCATTTAATTTTAAATGAAATTATATATTTAAAAATGAATATTCTACAAAGACTTATCCAAAGTAGTGTAGTATTTCTTATTTGAATGTTTTTCAGATGGGATGTGTGTAGAAAACAGAAGCAAATTAGTGAATAGTTAAATTGCTTATGTAGGAGGGGCGGAACGGAAATGTCAGGAAAAACCAAAGAACTATTCGTAATCTATGAATGATAACAACTTTATTATCGTGTTGTGGCCTCCTTGGCTGCTAACGGCTAACTGCCTTGCATCGTTTTTCCCGCGATCTTTTTGGGATCGCGGCAACGCAGCGATGCACGATCGGTCCTCGAAATCGCACGCGGCAACGCCCAGCGCTCGTTGGTCGACTACAATGTAAGGTGACCGTCGACTACACTTAGAATTATTTATATTTATTTATTATTTTGTTAATACTCGTAATAATTGGTTAGTGAAGTCATATTGGTGTAAATGTATCTTCACATATGACGGAGTTTGCTCTTTACGTTTGCTTTTCTCTAAAAAAATGTATGAATTCGTAATTTAATTCACATTATTTACGCATCCTGCACAGGCAAGTTCCACGGCGGAGCATAATTTTAATTTTCGGCAAATCTAGTAGTATAATTGCATCGTGTATTGTTGATACGGCTTGCCAAAAAATTAAATTATTATACGGCTTTATAAGGAAATTTAACCTTTATGAGTATATATTAATTTGTAATGTAAGTTTATAAAAAATACATCTTCTAATATACAACTTGTTTGAATTCAATATGTTTTTACTTAAATATTTTCAATTAGAGTTGCAACTATAATACCTTTCGTGTACATTAATATACAAACAATATGTACGTATCATTTATTATAACCAATTCATGTCGGTTACGTTCAAGATTTCCGATTTATTTCAGTTTATACTACTCAGGTATCACAGTATGTCCAGCACTTATTTTTTTTTACAACGGTCATTATCAGTTCAATCATACAATATACAGACATCTACTATTATATTATATTGTTTACTACTAATTTATTATATTACTACTAGCTTTGTAATTATAATTACGACAGAAGATAAGAAGTGGTATTTCAACATGATCAGACAGAATGATACCAAAATATCGCTGTTGAATGATCTGAGTAATCTACTGTTGCACACTATACCACGGGAACGATAAGTTACATTTTATCGTCGTGTCACATTCTGCCTTTATCTGAAATTAAAACGTCACACATTGCTGTGAGCCAGCTCGATATCTATAGCCTTCATCACTCGTTTCCGTATTAGGAAAATATTTGAGCGAGACGAAGTCAATCAAGGTGAACAAACATATTAACGACTGTTTCTAAAATTCCAATGATATTTTAAAGTATAAATTCATGAAATCGTGATGTGTAGTCTATGACCCGAGCATCGTTTGTAGTATACATAAAATGTTCAAAATATGTCCCTACTAAAAAAAAATTGACTATAAAAAAAGTTTGCATCGAAAATATTCTATTCATTGAAATATTTGAAATATTTCTCCGCTTACAATGTTCATATACTTCCATGCTCTACATGACGTCACTGTTCATTACGTTTCACATATCCCAGGATATCTCCAACATTTTTGACTAAATGGAAACGAGTTTCATGTTACACAATCGTGATATGTGATGTGCGCTTTCGAAAGGAATGTGGATTCAAAAAAAATCGATATTACCGTGATTATTCTCGTCGGGAAATCTCCCGTAATATCTGAACATACAGTACGAAGGGTCATGTGTGACAATTGCTCCAATGTTACAGGGTTCCACGTGGACGCGGGAAATTTTATCTGTCCGCAGGGAGTTATTTCACTTTTATCTGAAATTAAAACGTCGCTGCGCAATTTCTAAAAGGGGTGACATTACGCGTGATATCTGCGATCTCCACGGCGGTTTCGCCCATTAGCGGGCTGCTCACGAAGCGTGAGCCCGCGAAAAAAACTAGGGAAAAAATGGTACGGTGAATAGAAACTGAAATTAAACACGACACCCGCCGTGTGATCTCAATTATTCGAGTTAATTGGGCGACAACTAACATGAACAATTCGATCTGGAACAAGTGGTTCGATTCGTTTGATCGTAGTGCTACGTTCAACCCGAAAATTCTGCAATGAATCGAATTTGTTTTTTTTTTCTACAAAAAGACGAGTGCACGTTTTCGAGTATGATTTAACCAATGCATATAAATCTTTGTATTCCGCCCCAGATTAAAAATTAAACAACTTAATCAGATAATTTGCGATCGTGAATATTCATAGAAGTTTAGCAAAAGTACAGACGCAATATTAATTGCGAAACGTAAATTAAATGAAAACAGAACGGTGCGAGAGAAACCACAACCATAATGATATTTGTAGCATTTTTGGCCTAAATTTGTTTATTCTATGTGCGCCAATTTCAAAGACTTTGATCTTGAATAAATTCACATTTATTAGTCATTATCAATAGAAGTAGAGAGACATTAAATTTATGTACCTAGTCCAATTAAAACAAATGTTAGAAACGATACTCTATTGTGTTCTTGCCCGTATTCCTTTTTACTGTACCTACATTTATGGATTTATTATCATTTAATGTTACATCTAAAATTGGTTAAACGTTGAAGTAACGTAAATGATATATCAATATTATATAGAATATTCCACTAGTATCGTTATTCGGGCACAAAATCCTTTACACAACTAGGATACACGAAGAGACAGTCAGTTCGAGCACTGCTAGCATTTACCTTGCGAATAGTAGATTCCCCTTCAAGAGAACACTCAAAGTTTCCTCTTCATCTGACAAGGGACCATCCCGTAGCGTCAATCACAGATTTTAATGAAATTGTAGCATAAGGTAGTACTGAAGAAAATGTTTGACACGTATTTCTTTTTATTGGCCATGATCCACATTTATGGGGTGAAAACCGCCCTAAAGGTTGGGGTTGGTGAACCAACTATGTACAATATCTCGGAAAATATAAAATATAAAAATCTGTCTGACCACATTATTGACGTGGAGTGTTTAAAAGACGCGTCTGACCATATTATCGACTATATCGTTGACCTGTTCTACTTAAATCATACCTATTACAGTAATATGTATGTTTTGATAACTATAAGTCTATTATTTTCGCGGTGGCACGTGATTTCTGGGTCTTGTTACTGTAATTACAAGCCTCTGTTAGGATCTTTACGGGATTGAATATATGAAGTTGGAAGATGATAAAGCTATGCTTCATTTATTTGCACGAAAAGAGACATAAGCGGTATTGATAAAGGTTTAAGCATTTGATGCATACTAACCAGCTTTTTCTAAAACCACAATTCTTTTATATAATAAATTAATTAAATAATATAATACATGTATATCGATACAAATACAAACACACCCCGCCACATTATACACGTGCTAAGTCTTTTCCTATCTTTATTTGCTCTTTATTGATGCCACTCACATTTACTTTTTAAACGGTTCATGGTCGATAAACATTTTACAGTAACCATAAAAACAAAATTGCTTTACTTTACTGTTTGTCTTTAATCGAAGAAACTTTTTTCAAATCCATTCGTTTAACTAAATTCCTCCTTTAAAAACATGAAACCCACCATTTACACAGACCGCTATCTCTGTAATATTTTCCGAGATACTAGGACAAATGTGATATTGATTTTCATCCCCTAAATATCGACCACGGCAAAAAGAATTACCCACCAAACATTGTTTTAAAATATCACTTTTTGTCAAAATATCAAAGAAATCGGTGATCGACATTTCAAAATAATCCGTTGTGAGATTGAAACCACTTGTTTCTCGCGGTTTCTTTCAACGCAATAAACGTGCAACTCGTCAAGATTCCATCCTAAATTGATGTTTATTAATTTGCATCAGGGGGGTCCGTAAAAAATCGGACAAAAATTATATCCTGGCACTGGTTGACAAAAGAGCCCTTTGTATTTTCCTCCGCAGCGGCTCCCATAATAACCATAGTTGTCGTTCTTTCTACGTATTCTCTGCAAGCCTCTTTACGACTTTTCAGCGTGTTTACTGCGATACTAACGACCAACTAGCGGCCACAGCCACCACCGCAGATTAACTCCCGGCATTCCCATCATTTTTCTCTATTAGCCGAAGATTTACGAGTGCGTTCCGCGCAACTCCGCGATACTGCGTGCCGCTGAAATCGCGTAATTGGGCTTTTGCCCGTAACGGCTGCATTAAAACGTCGTCAATTCGTGTACGTCTTTGTGCGTCGCGCTAAGGGACAAAGCAAATTTGGTTGGATGTTTATTTATCTCAATTGATGGTTATCATATGTAATGGACGCGTGATATTATTATTAATTAATGATGTTTAGAGAGGCAGGTTTCGTTGTCCAATTTGAAGTGAATTTTTCTGATCATAGGAATTTTTTCAAGTTGTCTGTTTGGACAGTTTGGAGTGTATCTTGTAAGGTATTAGTAAGCGCAGAAGTGGAAAGTCTTCGGCAGTAGTTTGATAAGAATAGACATTCGTATGTGCAGACATGTTGTATTAGACAAGGACAGGTAGATATTTTTAAGCTAAGTTTAAGAACTGTATGCGATAGTTTTTAAATACTGTTGGAATGTATCAGACAACGCTCATGGTTTCATAAGTGGCGCCTTCTAAATGAGGCGCTGTTAGCTTTAGTTAGAATAGTTTTCCTTTCTTACACAAATATATCTCCTTATATATACTACATTTGTTCAAAAGCTGTAAAAAGGCGTGTGTACGTTAATAAAAATCTCTTTGTTAATCCATGTGAATCTGATTAGTTAATATAAATAACCAAAAAATACCATCAGCTGTTTAATTGTAACAATTCCAATATTGAAATATAATTAAATTTGATTTATAAAATTATGTTCATCACCAACGCATATTCTACTATATGTATATTGAATATGTTAGCAAAGTATCAATAATAGCAGTTTCATAGTTCTAAAGCACAGTTTCCTTAGTTGGGCAATGCAACATTTTATTGTAACTTTATACCTGATAAATTTTAATTGTTACACTATATTTATAATCAATTGTACATTAGAAATTTATAGCACTCTAACAATTTTCGTTTTTTGCGTTCATTTCCTTTAACCGTATATAGTTCTTGCACCTGACTATTTGGAAATTAGGAAATGATAATTTGTACAGTTTTACTTTATCAGACATTTTGCTGAAATCGAGTTTGCAACTCTTTGTTCTTTTCGAACAAGTTATTCGATTACATTGGAATATTTTAAACATACAAAAATAGTATAGCAACAGGCAAACTAGCAGATTAAAATAATCACGCAGCCTTGGTTATCATCTGTTTGGAATTGCAAATTAGTTTTGAAGTCAGATGAGTTGTTGTTTAAGAAAAGTAGATGCAGAACATATACGTCTATACATACGTTGTACATACTCTATGTACAATAGGTACAGCGTAACATCGATATGATATAGCATACATATACAAAATTGAAAAGAATCATCAAACGTTGTAATTAGATTGCAACAATTGGGCAAGTAATAAATAATATTGACTTCTGATAAGAATAAATTTTACTTTATTCGCTGTATTCTTATCCAATGGGCAATAAAGTAATAAATTGTATTAATCCAGAAAACTGGAAAAGGTAACTGCTTTTCCATTGACACAAGTGTACTTAAACATTTTATTACACTATTGTAAACAAAATTATGCTCGAATGCCTTGTGTCGTAAAATCTCAAACAATTAGTTAGTATTTATATATTTTATACAATGTAAGAAAATAAAATTTTTGGTAGTTCTATACGTTTTCGAATTTTTGATATTACTTATGCTTGAAAAATGTATTTAAACAAATTTTCATACATTTTCACAGAAATGTGCGAAAATCAAATTATATTGTTGCTTTAAAATATTTGTGTACACTGAAAATTGTTACGGTTTTTTTTTATTAAAATCAAATTCCTGTGAATTAAACGCGCAAATTTGCCATATAATGAAAATATTAAAAACGTCAGTTGATTACGTTTATCGACGCTGCAAATTTTAATAGAATAATGAAATTGGACGACGATACACTACATATGCGAGTAAAAAATGCAACGACAGGTTATGCTCTTGAGTAATTTCTGTTATACATCAAATGTGAAACATTGTGTTACGAAGGCATTCCTTTTGGTATTTCCTCATGGATTTTTAATAATTTTTTGTATGGATATGTCATTTACAGTTTATAGATTGCGCGATTAATTAATTCCTTGAATACTATTATGAAAGTTTTATCATTAACAATCATTATTATATTTTATCCTGAATCAATTAAGAGATTGGTGCCCTTTTACCCTGATAATTTGTTTCCATTGCCTCTGTACCAATTACAATTCTTATCACTTTTTTTGAACATTTGATGCGTATATCTATTTAAATAGTAATCAACTTTTATCGGTAAATGATTTTGTAACATATTTTGATAAATAACGAATTACAAGTTTTCCTGTATTATCCTTCATCGTACTTGTTTCTAATATTTTTCACTTTTTCTTGTATACGAAAGTACAGTACTTTTAACTAATACTTTTAAGAAAGTACTTTTAACAATTTGTCACTTTTACTGCGAAAGCAGAGGCCTTTCATACATTAACTATAATAAAAATACCAAACGCATAAAGTATAGTTAAACAGATATCTTAAAGTTCAGCCGAAACCTTAAAAAAAAGACAGGGAATGTCAGTTACGCTATTTCACCGCGACACAATTCTGTATGAACCAGACAATTATCCGTGTATCATACACTTTCACCTTATTACAATTTCGTTCATTAAAGAACCAGACAATTGTCCAACAAAATATTAATATCGAAAGTGACACATTGTTTTCCATCCGTCTCAACAGGAAAATTTCCCCCACTTTTGAGTTCTCGATCCCAGGAGAAATTAATGCCGCGAAAACCACAGCTCGTATCACTTGCTCATGCGAAAATCGAGTGAAACCAAGTCACGATTATTTTTCCACGAGTGTACTTTATGTTACGAAGGTAATTTGGTCGGGCGACACTCATCCTGGCTGCGTTTGGAGCTCTTCCAAAGAGAAGGGGACGGGGTTGCCCCGATAATATCGCTTTAGTGACATAAAACGTCCCCATTATCGTGCGAAATGAACTTCAGCTCGATCCCAAACGGCATAATAAAGAGGTAAAAGTTTGGCAAGCCTCGGTTTTTACTTCTTCCTCCAAAAGCAAACGCCTCCCGGCGCCCTCCACAAGCTACCCTCCGACGTACGGAAGTACTAAATGCAGTCCTCAGAAGGTGTACCCCATCTCGAGCCGGCATTACTCGTCGTCGTCGCTGTGCGAGAAATCGCGGAAAATCACGGAAATTTCGCGACTTCATGTACGATAGGAGGCGACACAAGCGCAACCATTTAAGGGTGGAAGAACCGTCCACGTATCATCGCTATTGACCAAATTCTGGCTTCTTCTTCCCGTTCCTTCCCATACTCCTTCCATCTCGCCGTATTTTCTATATTCGTCTTCCTTTCCTTCGGAAGAAAAGAAACCAGGGGGAAAAGTTAAAAATAAAACACGAGAAGAAAAGACACGGGCGGGAAAGAGACGGGCGGTTACTCTATCGCGTGCACAGAATCACGATATTCGAGTAGAGGGAAGTTTCGCGTTCGGCGTATAAAATACCCGCTACTCTCTGTGCCCCGTCGGCTTCCATCTCCACGTTCGTTTTTTCCTGCTGGCCCTCGAAACGTTTGCCAACAGCTATTTATCGCGAGACTGCCCCGGGGGAAAAACGAGAAATACACCGTCGTTGGTCGCGTTGCCCCGCATCGTCGGCGAATCAAAAGTTCGGGATGACACTTTTCGGCGGGGCAAAGGAGAGGTCGGAGCGCGGACAGGAGACGCGTGACAAATGATAACGGCCAACATCTGTTCCTGTGATACTCACTATCCGATCTCCTTGTCCCGTGTGCCAAGAAATAATTAATGGTAAAATGATATTGTGAAATAATAGCGTGCTGGAAATTCGCCAAGAATTTGCGCATAAACGTGAATTTTTGTTTAATCGTGGTTTGTTTCTGATGATTTCAAATTGTCCTTGGTTCTGGAAATTATTATTAAAGACGTAGACGGCCATCGCTGTGGAGAACTCAAATGTGGATATAATCATTTTAAAACCTCGTTATGCCATGTTATTTCGATCAGCCCTCTAAGACGATCAAGTTTTGTGGTTCACCCCGTATATACACCCTTGGATACCCAGTAACTAATCGCCGAAAATTTTTGTAAACGTCCTCCGCAACAGTACATCATTATTGCAACTATTTGCATAAATTGTGCTTCAAGTAATTAAATAGCTCTTCGATGTTAATCAAATCTGCACCGTTTTGTGCATCGAGCATATTTTAATTTTGTATGATACCGGAGTGAAAGAGTTAAGTTATTGCTAGTTAACAAGTACGTGTGTACGAACTTAAAAGTTAATACATTTTATTATTAAAGTTCACCAATCTGGCTTTTCAACTTTATTAAATCATGGGAAATGAACGAAAATTCTGAGTGGCCATAATTTGATACCAAGCAGCCGTATTATACAATAATATATTGTATGTCCCGTGTAATTGATGCAGACACGTGACTTACGTCGTACGCGTTTTTACGAAAGCGTGGCTGAACAAAATTGACAATTCAGGTTTCACACTCGTAGATATGCAAATATCGTGACAGTTTGTTTTCATTATTCGAAGGGTCGTATTTCTATGGGGACCGTACAGATCGAGGGTGTTTTATTTTCCGTGTTTTGAGGGGTTGTGCAGTCTGGTAGGACTGCTCCAGACAGAAATATAGACGTTCATACTTCACATCCACCTGCACTTAACTCTGAACGTTTTCCCCCTTTTTCACCTATGTTTCATTTTGGTGTTCGGCAAGGAGAGGGAGGGATCGTGCTACTGTGTGAAAAATGTAGCGCTTTTATTACAATTTTCGTTATTAAACTCAAATTATATTCGTTACGGTTCGGCCCGACCCTTGTGCTTTTTATATCGAAAAAATATTTCTAAATGTATCGTGCTTCACACATTCCAATTGGTCAATTGATTGGGAGTAAATTGGCTAGCTATATATTTGTACAATTACATGAATGTATTTGTCGTTTGGGCACCGTGAAACGATGGAGTATAGTTTAACTTTTTCGCTACGCCTGAGCTGGACGCAGAATTTCGGTTCTGTGATTTTGACCACGATATTCAACACTTTTCAAATTCGTTCATTTTGTTCGTGTAATTTTCCAAATAATATAGAAGATCAAAAATATAAATGTTCGATAATGTTCCGTGGCATTAATCTTAGCTTATTCCTCTGCATGAGGTCTGACTTCGACTTCCTGCGAAAAATTTATGTCTACGATTTGTATGTAAAAATCCAATACAGCGATTCTATGAAATATTACGCCATTATTCTTTCGTAAACGTCTGTCACTCTTCCATGTTCGTCTTTTTAAATGTACAATATTATGTTACAAATTGAAAGAATTTATTATTTCTTTTCAACGGAAACATAGAAATACAGCTGTGAATGAATGAAACTAACTGAAGTGAAACAGAAAGAGTACTACGTATTTAAAAGTAATAGGCTGTACTTCTTAAGTAATTAATTTCCAAATGTTAATTGATGTACAGAAACGTTTGGAAATCAAATATCATGCAATGGTCGTTTGGCACTTTGAACCTGATATATCTGCGTATATCTTAACTGGTGATGCAATATGAAATTTAAGAGTAAAAAGAAGTGGCAGTTTACATTAATTTAGAAGATTATAGTCCACTATTTTGTTTACAGATTTTTCTTTATCTTCACTCAGGAAGAAATTAAACCATGCCCCAGTGTGCAGGGTCACTCTGAATAAAGAAGAGACCGGTATACGTGTCCAGCAATAATTCTGCGTTTGGTTGCATGTAAATGGGCGACTCAACTTAAAATATTCAGCAAGGTGAGGTGGAAACGTACCGTTACCGTAGAATGAATTTTTTAACCTAAGAAGTAAGTGCATGCTAAAGACTAACGAGGAAAGGAAAATGTAGAACGACCCATCTTTTCTACTACGATTGTTAAAGCTATACAATTTATTGTAGGACATTAAAACCAGGATATTTTTATGGAACATTTTAACAAGAATTTTGCAAAACGATTTTCCTCATCTTCTTTCATCCAGTTCACTTTAAGATATACCACTTTTTCGAGACTTATTCAAATCATTGTTTGTTGAATAATTATCTACAAAAACTATCCCTAGAATAACCATTGCTAAAAGAAATTCTACGTTTCGATTTAATCAAACACTCCGGTATGAAGTGAACGGATGCCATGCTCTTTGTACTTGTACCGCGCAAAAAAGTACCCTGCTCAATGTAATGAGGCTGGCGACTGCAATTACCCCTATTTGTAACGAAAAGTGAGACAGACGTTCAGCCCTTTAAGACGATAAGACGACATTACTCGGATCTCCACGGTTAGAAAGGTCGACATTCTTTTCAAGATAGCGCCCCGTTAAAAACTCCGTCATCAATCAAGATTTAACAGACTAAGCGGGCATGCCCTTGAACTTTGAACGTCTGGTATGGTTCACCGGTGTGTTAGAAGTGGCTGGTCTTCTATTGTCGGTGGGATCGATTGAACACCATAGACACTAGGTCTCATGACATGGTAGGTAGTGCTTGGCAAATCCGGACGACGTTATTATATGTCGCACGTAGCAGGCGTCTATCTTGATTCACGACTGGAATTTTTACGAGAAACAAATGGAGTAATCCGTAAATACGTCCCGTGTCGCAGTGGTCGTTTTGTCAGCTGAAATATTCAAAGAGATCCTCGCAGAACGATAACCCTGACAGATACGAAAACATACATCGAGCTTTTGACATTCGTATTTCGTATTCTGGAGATGGAGCGTGAAAATGTTTCTCCTTTGGGGAGTTTTATTGGGTATAAATGGTGTTGTTAAGTGGAGTTTGATGTACGAGTAATCGGGGTTGAAATAC
The DNA here is from genome assembly GCA_907165295.1 of Nomada fabriciana. NCBI lineage: Eukaryota > Metazoa > Arthropoda > Insecta > Hymenoptera > Apidae > Nomada > Nomada fabriciana. Next base: position 16,134,039 of record OU015689.1, read on the forward strand.
TTCTCGCGCTTGATATCAATTTAACATGAATTTAACTGTATCCAGATTCTCTGGAGTGACAGAAGCTTAATATTCTAATGCGCATATTTTGGAAGAGTTTTGGAAGAAGCGACAAGAGTAAATGGAATTAATTGTTATACAATTATAATTGATTGTAATGGTCGTTAAATACTCGTAGCTTCGAAGTCCAAAAGTTTTCAACACTTTGTTATTTCGAATAAATAATAAATATAATCACCATTAAAATATAATTATAAATGAGTAATCATAGGGGTTTCACATGAAGTTATGTTTATGGTGAAAATAATGGGTTATTTAATTATTGATTTATACGATTTTTAAAGTGGTTTATTATATGTCTTTTTTAATAGATCGTTAAATTAAAAATAAACTTTAACATTCGAGACCATTTAATTTACGAGAAGAAAGATTTTCATCAGCCCAGAGACAATAAAAATAGTAGACGTAATTTCATTATATAGTTCACGTTATATAACAGTTTAAATAAACCGTAGTTTACGATCTTTCAGGGTTGTGGTACTTAATAAGTTGAGTAAAACGGTAGTTGCCTGTATAATTTTATTATTACGTCAGAAGTGATTAAAAGGTTCACTATAGAAACACTACAGTATAGTCCAGTCCTCGGTAGTTAATTAAACTACACCTTTCAATACGAATTAAAGTATTTACTCAAAGCTTTGTTCGGTATTATACCTGGGCAAAGGGAATATTATGAGAATGGAAGAACCAGCCGGTCCAGGATCGCATGGAAAAGGGGGAAACGATTGCCTAAGAGTGTGAAATGAAAAAAGGGGTAAAGAAGAAAGGAGAATGAAAGAATGCTTGAGATGAGAAGTGAGAAAAAGGGACGAGAGTTATAAGTGAGGGGAAGCAAAAGAGCGCTGCAGTGTGAGAAAAGTGAGCAGTAATTTTGAGAAAATAAGGTTTGCGTTTTCAGGAAGAAATAGCAATTTATTTTGTTTGACGACATTGCGTTCCATTTTAATGCACTTAAACTTGATATATTATTCTAACGTCATAGAATCTGACAGAATCATAATTACTTTACTGTTTTCCGTATTTCCAAAGGGTATTTCCGTATTTGGAGCACCAAATATTGCCTTTCCAGTGCCACTCTTTTAATTTATTGCTATATATGTAGAGGGATAAATTAGAAGGGAAAAGGGTTTATTGTGAAAAATGTAATTTGTGAGTTTATAATGGAAATCGATGTCCGTCTTTTACATTCAAGCGTCGGTTGCCAACTAACTTAATTATTATAAACGTATTTGCCGCTTGTTAATGTTTTATTATGTTTCATCGGAAACACTCGGCAAGTTTCACTGTCTACATATACATATCTGTAGTCGTTTGGGATAATATAATTTTTCACTGATAATTGCTTCTTTGAAGTTTTATATATCTTCCACATAAGAATTGAATTAATTGTTTCTTTTCATATAATTTTAAAAGTAAAAGTGAATATATATGTATTCAAATTGCATTTATTAAAAAATGGAAACTATGTTCATATTTGTTTTCCAATAATTTACATTAGCTTCTACTTAAATAGTGAATGCAATTTTATACACATGCAGATTCAATTGTTACTGGAGTATCAATGTTGGGAATAAACACAAATACGGCAAGCGAATTATTTCTGCTATTCTATTGTTGGCGTAACAAAAGGAAATCGGATTAATAAGAAACATGTATATACACATGTATGTAAGCCTAATTTGTTGGCACAGTATGTTGGATTTATCTCTAAAATAGGCTTTTCTTATTATATTATACTCTGTATAATGATGGTAATTTACTATGTACCTCTCTAGTATCTCTCTTTGACGAATGATGTGTGTAGCACAATTTGCACGTAACAGTAATCGTTAACTATACAACACCTTGATGTTCATTAACTATATCTATTTATAATTCACGTTTTAATTTATCATGCTCCTATTTATTAAATGCACATCGCTAGAAGTATTCTGCACACAACTTTCAATAAAATATTTGCCAATGTTTGAAAACAGGCCCTGTTGTATCTTGGTGATGTAGCATAAAAGTTATCTAAACATTCAAGGTATCCAGAAAGATAGGAGAGAGAGGGAGAGTGGAAGATTTCAATTTTTCACACGAATACAAATTTTCAAAATTATGTAGAAGCTGTTCAAAAAAAATATGAAATGAATATTCATGCATTACTTGTACCGAGTTGCCATTGAGAAGAAATTTGTAGACGTAAGATTCTTCGATCTTTGTGCAAAAGATGCGCACCTGCCTCTACCAATTCAGCGTTCTGGAAGCTTGGTGTTCAATCTTCCCGGAACCCTTTGATCATTGTGGGCACGAGCAAGCCATGATCATATCGGTATTAGAACCAAATTCTCGTCTAGATTGGAATTTCATACGATACTATTACGCAGAATGAAAATTCTCACGGTGAAACACGAGGCAACAAGCTTATTATTTACTATTGTATGGAATTTAATGGCAAAGAATGATCTATATCCATTCACTTATTGAGGCTCGTTATGTTTAAAAAAAACAAGCCCTTAAAAAGTCGTTAACAGGAAGAAAAATGCACTAACAATTGAAATTTTGTTCGAAATCCTTTTCTCAACATCTGTATATTATTTTTTACATCCATATAGACAGATAAAAGTTGAACAATCTGCGCGTGAGTTATACTTATGTCCACTGAACAGTTAAGTAATTGCATTAGTCTGAAATAACCTAGAAAGAAAGAAATTCGTCAACTTATATCTTTGATCTTCCAATAAAACTTTTCGCACTGTTTCTATTCGAAAATCTATTGAGCCCGATAACCCCCTCGGCCATCCGTTGTCCAAAACCATTAATAGGGTTATCAAAATCAAGGGTCTTAAGGTAGAAATTCACTGCCACCTGAGCTCTCTTAAATCCACCAGACCCATAAAGCTTGAACGACCACAGTCTCCTGATCTTCGAATGAAAAGTATACAAGCCTTCTAAACAGATTTCTTATCACGTTTAACGAACTGTATACTTTAATCGGACTGTTCAATCAATTTCTACATAGCATTCGAATTTCCCCCAACTAAACCTCGTGGATAACGTCGCGAACGATTGACCAGAAACATCCAGAATCTTACGTTTCCTCGATCGCTCAAATATGGGGGACTAGTAAATTACGTCTCACGAGCCCAGCGTCCAGCATAATCCCAAGCAAATCCTGGTTGTACTCCGTGCCCAGCGTGAAAGGGGTCTCTGCGGCGTCGGGGTTCCAGCGAATGGAACAGAAGAGGGGTGAAATTGACCGCCGTCGTTGCCACTTGAGGACCAGCCGGCAATTACGAGCTATCCCCATGGCCCATTGCCATCGCCGGTTGGCAACTTGGATACCGTTGCTTGGCCGAACAGCCGGCCGGTTGTCTGTCCATAGATATACATACCACTCAGCATTGTTCCTGGAGGGGACGCGCGTTTACCCGTTTCGTCCTGCCATTTCTGCTACAACAGAGCGCGATCCCCTTTCTCCCGACACCGTTCTACGCCCGAGTTCTAAATCACGGCTATCTCCTGGCTTAACTAACAATGCATCCGCCGGCACTGGCCTGCCGTCCCCCTGTATGCATTTCTTCCTTATTATCGCGTGCGCTTCGCGCGGTTTCAGCCCGGCGTTAATGAAAGATCCCTCGATATAACCCCGACGCACCTGTCGACAGATCCGTTTGCATCTTGAAATCGTTTTTCTGATATACGAAACGTGTTTCAAAGGTTTTTTTTGGTTCTCCTGAATTTTTCTGATTTTTTCCCATTTTTTTCAAGGGTGCGATCTGTTGTGTTTTTTTTAATATGTTTTATGGAGAGTCAAGTGATTGGATGGAGTTGGAGGATTCGATGTTGCTTAAGTTCTATGATATTGTCGTTGGTAATATCAATAGACAGGAATTTATTCTGTTACAGTTGACTTGTACGAATATGCTTTTTAATTTATATATTTAGAAAGTATTATGATGTATGGTACTTTAAATTATGGCAAGCGAGATAATAAAATGATTAATATCCTGTGAATATATGTGCTGAACATTTTCTGTTCTGCCTGTGTATGTGGTATGAATATATTTTGCATATACTTTGCACGTTTGGACTCATTACATATGTACAAAGCTCCACAGTTTAGTTCTACATTACCAAGACAGCTACGTTGAAAACAGTTAACAATATTGAAATCAGCCTCGATACAAAACTTATAAGAAAAGTTACTCGAAAATATTGTCACGTGTACATAAGACCGTTTCCATATTAAAATAAAAATAAATAATAATAACACTATCGATACAAAGTTCGGTAAATCGAAAGTTTCGTTACAGCTGTCGCAATGTACTTATTTTTCTTTTTCACAATATTGAATATCTTACACTTCCATTCTGTTTCCGAACTCCTTCAAAAACATTGAGAAACTAATATTCTCGCCAATATCGACATTGTTCCATAAATCATACTAACGCAAGTACTTGGCAGACAGGCATTCAAATAATATATTTATAAAAGAACAAACAAATAGATATTCTAACAGTGTTCAAGTCATACTTCCCATAAAACTTATTCCAGTGACTTATCTTCTTTTTCACGTACTTTCATGTCCCCTTTCTCGGAGACAACTATTTTCCCAACTAAATGCTTAAAGGTTCCCTTTCAGCAAGTACATATTAGCACCGGTCCCCCATTGTCCAGTGGCATTTTCATTTTCGACCCAGTTTTACAGAGTTTCAGGCAGTTGATTTAAATTACGAGTATTCCGCCGACAATTCCACCGGCCCATTTCAGAACGCAGCATTGTGCCGTCTTACTATCTTTTTACACGTTTGACCTGGATCCCCACGCTGAAACCAAAAATTCTCGCCAATTCCTGCGCGTTCCATTCGCTAATGCCCTCCATAGTTTCCAGAATACGTTTCGCTGAGCCCGATACTTTGGAATATCGCGAACGACGTCGAATTTTTCTCACTAGGCACCCTTCGCGGCCCACTCGCACCCCGTCAACCCTTTATCGAAATGTCGCCCATTTTTGCCGGAACTCCACACGAATGTTCCTATTTACACCGGGTCTTCGTGATTTACGACTGTTTATTTGAAGTTCGCCGGAGAGCTCTCGCGATGCAATCGCAAAAGAACGTGCTTGGATAAGCGTTTTTTTCCACCCACGGTAAATACACTGGGGGTTATTATTTCCTGGCTTTTGGTTCACGAAAAATGTTGCTGACGTTTCCAGAAACTGTCCGCATGATAGTATCAAACGTGCTATTAACGATCAAATCTTGGAGGATTTTAAATTATCCAAGGGGTATGATCTGCTTAATTTACTTGTTTTTAAGGGGATGCATTATTAACCGCGGAAGATGATGCAAAATAATTTGGCTACCGTAACAACTATACGCCAATGGAAGAAATGATAAAGACAAGAAAATTATATTATTAGAAATATTCAATTTAAAAATCTTTAGCGAAGGATATCATTGTACTTAAAGAAGTATTCTACATTGACTGATCATAAAATTTCTTTTTGGCAAACAAAGGAAAGAATTTTTGATTTACCCCCTCTGAATTCATATTCAGTAGGTGAGTCGTCGCAAATTAAATACGTTTTGTAGTGAAAATACTAAATTGGAGTACAGTACAGGGTTTCAACTTCGCGAAGATAAATAAAAAACGGAGAATAACTTTTCTTTTTCCATCGAATATCGATTTTAATGCTCCGCGGGGGATGCATGTATTTGGTTCAGAAGTCCTGACCTCGTGGAGATAGATATACACCTGTTGTTATACAATATAGTGGACCTAGTATGGCATTGATGTAAGCTAGAAAATATATTAAGCGACACAAGATTGTCAGTTTCAAAGGCCTCTATTGTGTTGTACTATTTTGCTGAAACCTTGCTCGCTTTATGACGCACATATGTATGCGGGTCTTTGTAAGTTACTGCTATGAATCCTTGATAATGTGTCCGTAACTCATAAAATCTTAAATGCAAGAAAAATGCTTTTCTTTACGGGCTTGGCGATAAATAGCGAGACATAATCGTGCTAATTTATCGAAATATTATGCATGCAAGCATAAATCTTGCTAAAATTTTTTGCATTGAAATTACTATGCATAACAGGGGGGCCGGAATTTTTCGAATAAATTTTTTCAATATTCAATTACACATTGAAAAGCTTCTCCAGCCTTTTCAAACATATTGAAATAAAATTAATTGCCAATCACTTTCTGCAATATTAATTTTGAATTACTTTGGGATTATTAAAAGTAATATATCTGTAATTTTAAACGACGCAAGATTTTAGCGTTGACAACAACGCATACAACATCTTTAAATTCTGCATTCTAATTTCATTGAAAATTACTCGAACACTGAGCTTCCACGCTCAGTGTTCGAGCACGTTTGCGTGGTCCTTTTATAGCGAATCACATAATGCTTCAAAGTGTTACATTTCTGAAAACCATTGCCACTCGAATTCCACATAAACAGTCTCTGCTCCAAAACTGATTTCCCACAGTTGAATAACTCTGCCGTTCAATCAAAAAACGCTCCATTGAAACAATTTGACTGGGATCAAAAGCAACGCAATTTTCGGGTGAATACGTTTATCGCCGTCGCAATGTTCACACGCGACGATTTACAAAGCGTTACAAGCAATCGTTGCACGTTGAACGTCACGAATATTCCTCGTATTGTCTCGCAACTGCCGCTGTTACTTGTCTGGCCGTCGATGGTCCGCATTGACCATTCGACGGTCTGAATCCGACATATTGAATTCGGCGCCTTGCGAGTCGTCGATACGAATGTCAATCACGATTTCGCGGAAACGCACTCATGAGCGACGTTGTAGAAACGTCTACATCAAGATTAGCCGTTTATCCGCAATTTCGAACAGTTGCTAATTGACAGCGAGGGTCTTCAAGTGGCCACGACACGATGGCAGAATTCGGCATGCCTACAAGCCCACCAGGGACAGGCGATGAAAACATATGCTATCCGGTATGGATGATCTTTAAGAGTATTGTTTGCGGTGCAATGACGCTGTGAGGGAGTAATTAAATTAATTATAATTGAAGGAATTGTCTTTTAACGAAGGGGCAAGTTTTGATTTGCAATTATTCAGAGAACGAACGGGTTTGATCGATACTTTAAACGAATTTTGTTAAAGGATAGGACAGTTTTGTACAGTCTTTTTTACAGTTTGCTATGCCTGGAAAAAATAATTACTATGCTGTATGCGTGGTTAGTCATATGCTGCGATCTATGTATAAGAGTGTTTTGGAGCTTTGTTAAAGATTGTTTTTCGAAAGCTTAAATTTTCTACTCGTCAAAGTGAACATGTGATCGATTAATAGGAATAAAATACATTTAATTAAAATAAAATTCCACATCTACGAGAAACTAATGAAACTTATTGGCTAAACCCAGTGTATCGGTATCTTCATCTTAATGATTTCTTCAGAAAGTTCTACTAAAAGCGTAGGAAGTATTAAAGATATATCTAATTCTTGGCACAATCATAATTGGAAAATTATTTCACGCAAAGTTTAATACAGTTTTATGCATTTCTTCCGAACGACAACTTTTCTACGCTTGATTATAGACGAAATTCTATGGATCGCTGTTTCTTTTCAAATAAGGTATGCATCAGATAGCAGGTTTAAGCGATTTACTATAATTTTCCATGGGCAGTGATAAACACTTCTTATACGTAACAAGTTCTGTATTCAGGGAAATCCGCAAGAACCTTATCTATGTACCTACACTAACAAGAAATGCGTAATTCCACGGCAGCTTTCGCAAACTTGGTTGCTACGAGACGTGAAGCTACATACAAAATATCGCATTCATAAACTGAACTTAGAAACTTCCCGGAATATTGAAAGCGTTTCAGTAAGAGGGCACTAATGAAATATTTGAATAATCAAGGAGACGCAACTTTGGTAGATTGAAATTCAGCACCGAACAGAAAAATATCACTCCATTAGTTTGCTTACCGAATTAATAAATTGGAAATAAATATATGATATCAGTCACTTAATCAATCATTATTATTATAAAAATTGTACAACATTGAGGACAAAGCATTAAATATTTCCAATAATATAAGTACAGAATGTGTTCTTCAATAGTACTGCAGGAGTGGGATAAAAACGAAGGTACAGTAGAGTTCAGGCAAAAAAATGTTATAAAGGATATATCTTCAGAATTATCTGATTACATTGTACATTGATCTTACGTTGCAGATAATTTATCGTATCACACATTCAAAGTATTGGGACGGAAAAAGGAAGGGTATGCTTTACAGCTATACAATTTTCCACAACAGATACAGTAAGAGTTTCAATACAAAGAAGTGCAAAATTGTTTCACTATGAAAAATGAAAGTAAACAAAACATATGTAAAAATCATCCTTCAAGACTTAATGACGAAGAGGTTTCGTTGAACACACAGGTTAATGCACCTTCCACGATATTGCATCTTGAAAATCCAATTAAGTGTTATAAGAATATTATAGTGTCCCAATAGTATCGTCTATCTTCTTTATTGCACGACGAAAATAAAAAGTCCCGAGCAGGAAACGCGTAATACCGAGTACTACGACATACCAGTGTAAACGTCTCAACTTTTTGCCCCCAAAATCTTGCTCCCCTGGCCAAACCAGCCATTCGTTTGGAAATGTCTGTTACCGGTTAAGACGGACTTGTGATATACGCGAAGAGAAACGCGTACTAGACAGATAAGATGGGCTAATATAAATCACGAGAGCTTAAATTGAAGAATTAATTACCTCTGTAGTGGACGTCCTAAGCGTGTTACAAGCTTCTCGAAATAAATCCTTTCTTTCCGACGTAAAAAAAGAAAGAATCAATTCAGATTCGCGGACAGCTCTCGTTTGCTGTGCAAATTAAGCCGATTTGTCCTTATTTTTACTTTGAATTTATTTAGTACATCGTCACAATCACGTTCAAGCCCTGTTCTTGTAAATAGGTTAAAACGCTGGCGAGGATCAGTGTCATCTATAATATTTTAAGACGGATTCTTTTGAACTGAATATTTCTTGAGAAGGCCGAAGAATAGGACGAAGCATTTTCTAAAGATCGTTCGAAGAAGCTTTCTTTGAAAAGAAGATTACCACGATGGGAAAAAGTAGGTTAAAAAGTAAATGGATTTATTCAGAAGAAATAAAAATTACACGGAAGTACGTAACTAAACGTGTGATATAAATTTAGTTTTGCTGCTAGTATATTCTTGAATTTGATTAAATAGTAGACTTTAATATAGCGTGGAATAGATTTTGAGTTTAATAATTCTGATAGTATCAAAGTTAATGTATCAGAAAGTAATTAACTAATTAGTGAATTACATATACCGACTTGCGATTGTGCTAAATTAACAAACAGGCAAACCTAACCCAAACCAAACTAAAACTGCAGCTTGTTTTGATAACATTAATCTGATACATCGTGGATAGCAAAATATCCAGCAGGAGTCCAGATAATTTCAATTTAAGAAATCGGAACGTTTGGTGCTCGGCCAGCACCGTCAAAATTCACTTTTTTGATTACACTGTTATATATTTGCCCTGATTTTCCTCTGCTTCTACTTGATATTTTTCTGCCAAGGCAATCTGAAATTAAACCTTACCATCCCAATTTTGACACACTAAAAGCTGAATTTAATAGCTTTTTCAGTTAAACAGTTATTAACAATTGAAGAAACCGCAAACTCGTTTATTTCTTTCTTATTATTAACGTATTGCACTTTTCCCCAAGTTGGTTTCCTTCGGTACACCTAGAAGGTACTTACAACGCGGAATTTATAATTTACTATCTTTACAATGCCATTTTATGTAGACACGAACTTCAATGAAAATTAAATCTTCCTCGTCCACCATAATTTTAAAATACAGTAGTGTCAATAAATGTATTGTATAATATGATTCTAGTTAACCGTCCCCCTAACGAGACCAAAAATTCTATTTGAAATTATATAAGAATTATACTTTAGGTTTTAGGTAATTAAGCAGAGTATCTAAATATTTATACGCATAGCATTCCATAGCATTCATTCATAGCATTCATTTTTCAACGTATCAGAGCGAGAAGGCTAATGCATCCTCACCTTTAAGATCACTGTTCTCACACTACAGTTCCTTCATCATACAAAATTGACTACAATATCAACTGCCACGCATACACGCACACACTGCAAACGATATCACCCGTTAACAATTCACGGAACATTGCAACATCAGACGAAGAAAAAATCTTCAATTGCCAAAACTCGGGTAATTCTATTCATCGGCAGAACAACTTTCGCCCGAGTTGCAGCGCGTGCAGCGTGTTAAATTTGGAATAACGGGCCAGGCGTAAAATGGAGACCACACCTAATTAATTCGAATGAAATTCGCGCCACAATTCAATAGCTGGTCTCGCACTCCCGAGTTCCTAAGTTCAGTCGTGGTGCCGTCAGTAGTGCGATTTACCAAATTCAACTTAACCGTGATCGCTTTGAAACGTAGATACGCTGCCGTTCTATGCGGGTATACACGCGCTGGATTGGCTGCTAAAAGGACAGGCGATTGGAATTGATCCGGCAGGAAAAATGAAATCGTTTCCTCGTGGTAACTGGAACCTTTATGGCGGGGCTCGGAAACGGGAGGGAAACAGAGACGCGGAAGGGTAGTTCGTACTTCGTTTCCCAGTGAAATACGATGAGACGCTCGGTGGGCGTCGTGGCGACGCGACGCGACGCACAGAGATCGGATAGGAAACGCGTCTACCGATTTTTCTGCCAAGATCTGCGAGCCTATGCGCCTCAACCCACGGCCCTCTACTTTCAATTCCCTTTGGAACGTGCACGTCGGAAAATCCACGAGAATTGTATTTCATCCCCGCCGCTGGTTCAAGCCAAAATTTTCGGGGGATTACGTCAAACGCAGACTTCTTAAACGAAGTACCGCGGATTTGTGTTACGTCGGTTCAGACTTTGATTCAGTTGGACTGATTTGTGTTTGCACAGCCGCATCTAGGATATCGTTCAGTACCACTGGCAATGCACGAAGGGGTAGATTTATTGCTCGGCTTGGAATTGGGACGGTTTATGTCTCGAAGGACAATAGTAGAAATTGGCCAATTTCGGACCTGGGTGGACATGAAAATTGGTTGTCAGATATGAAATGCCCAATTGCTTACCCTGGAGACGGTGGGAAAGTTTTGAAAGTAAGCTTAAATTTCGTAAGATTGTCGTTAATAAAACTCACGTTACTAATGGTCTATGTTTTCATCGGATGATAATCTGGGGTTTGACTGTAACTCGTAATACGAACACGTTCATTTGAAAGAACGTAACGATACTTGATCGAACAGAGAGCGGATCGATAGTGCGGATCGGGCCTAAGAGAGCCAACGTCAATTTCTTAACTTCGATAATTGACAGGCCAAGATACTGGTGCTATTTGAAATTCCAAATCTGCTATCTTACGATAATAAACACTATACTCTAGCGGTGAGAAAGAACTACATATGTATAACTTGAATCGCCAGACTGATATACTCAATCATTTTATGGCAACTGTACGCGTCCGAACACTCGTTGATTCGTGAACAGGATGATGGAGGAAGTAATGTATAGCCAGAGAGTTATTCTATTCAGTGGACTGTATTTCCTTTCTTGGATGCGTGGAATATTAAGGGACTGTCCCTTCTACAGGTGCTCCAATGATGAATATGTCGTGTCCGTCGGTCAAACCACGACCCTTGATTTGTTGGAATCTGAAGACTTCAGCTTGTCGACTGCCCGTCCTTACTTCCAATAATCGACTATATCTATTGACTAAATCGCCTGCTTTATATACTAAAAAGGGACTCTGTACTTGACCAATCAGTGCCTTTGCCGGCTAGTATGAGGTGTGTAAGGCCTGCATACCTTGGCTAACGGTATCGGGCACATTTGGTGTTCTTAGGGTGTTGACGCGCGATCGTCATTTATGACGGTCGCGGTCAGTCCGCCGTCTAGCTGCCCTACCTATCCTCGGTCGGGCGCTTACCTATTCGCAGGGTGGGTTTTTACGCCGGAACAGCAACTTTGTGGCAAATATTTTGTTTTTAATATAGAGTTTTACGTCGTATCGACTTCGAGGCCTTTAGAGGCTTACTGGTTTTACTTTATATTTTTCCGAATAGTTTTGTTTCCTTTAGGAAGCTATTGGTGTTTTCTGATGGTTATGGGAGGTCAAAGCCATGCTTGGATTTATTCCGTATTTCACTCTCTGATCTTGGTATATTTTACACTCATATAACAGGTGTTGGGTGGTTATTTGTTGGTTGCCGATGATGCAGATAGGTGGTTCTGTTTTTGTTAGGATGAATTCGTGGGTGATTCGGGAATGGCCAATTCGAAGTCTATTTTCATGGTTATCCTTTCTTTTCTGTTCATATTGCAACTTGGTAGTTTTAGGTAGAAATTATGGGCTAAGACGTGTATTTTAGTCCTCTTGGTCGTAAGTATGGCAAATATTTAATTCAAGCATTGTTTGCGGTTTACAAAGACGTTGGATTGGTTTGTAGATTATTGTTATTATAATTCCGGAATAATTATATGAACATATAATTAATATCTTCTATAATTGATAAAAATGCCGAATAAAAAAAACCAAGAAATAGAAATTTCGATATTTTTAGATTTTCCATCTATGTACCTCTCTGCCTCGCGATTTGAGGCGACGCATCGCCTCAAATACATTCTACATTGAACGTCCTTAGTCCATTAGTTTCATTAGTCCAAATGCACTTAAGGCCTAATAACAATTTTAACCGCAGTGGGATAGTACTTGAATGTGCTCGCATTGCACTTTAATACCATCGACTTATTACAACGTGAATTCCCCTTGCAGCGATAGTTGTAACGAGTTCCTATGAAGTTAAATCGCTTAAGCGATTGAACAGTCATTCGCGCGTCCCCTGAGATCCATATAATAAATGCAATGAAGCCGTCTTTACGATTCGCGGTGAAAAGAAGTGGATACGTGAACGCGAGACAGGAAAAAGCGAATCTCATTTCCCAATCGACGATCCTCAGTTGGATCTCGTCGGCGCGGGCAGTCCATTAATTAATTAATTGCGCGAGTGACTAGACACCTGTAGCATTAACCGTGGCCGACTGATAATTTGCGAATTGCTTGAATGAATTAATGACTGACCATAATATCTCGCACGTTTGTTCGATTTATCGACGAATAGAGGCGCACGTTAATTGAGAAATGAGCACGAGTGAATAGAACGTAACTGGTGTATATGTACTATTAGCAAATACCTGTACCGTGATTTTGGTTTAGTCGATGGGATCAACTGGGGTCCTGCTAAAAATTAACATGAACCCGCAAAATGAATTGTTGGAAAATTTTGGCAAAAGTTGCTTACTTGGTTACTTATGCGGGGCGATATATTATACGATGCATGCAAATAATAATGTTTATCTTCCAACTGGTCGCATGGGTCGAAAAAAGGTATTCCAGATGTGGAACTATACGTGTACAACAAAATTGTAGAGGAATGAAGTTAACTTTCTGAGTAAATTGACGTTGAAAGTTTATTCAGCTTATGAAGCACACTGTATTACATTGCAGATGGCGAGAAATATAAATAACTACCGGCTCTATAGTGTGACTACAAGAATGATTTCTCCTGTGTAATTTGTGTGAATTTGTTTAATAAGGATAGTGAACGTAGAAACAGCAAATAATGAGGTATACAGGTAAAGTATATAAAATGTATAACAACAATCTTTACGTTAAATATCTTATTTAACTCTTTATAAAACAAAGAATATCACGTTTCACCATTTATACATTTCAAGTGAATCAAGTAAAACACGAAAACTGAACACAGATCTACTATTTATATAAAATTAATTTGTTAAATGACACCGATATATTATTCGAAGCAGAATCGGTTGTTTCGGGGGTTTTCAAAATTCTATTGAAATCATTTTTGAAATATTGATAAAATTTGCTGGTACAATATCTAATACGGGTAGAAATTTCCACGAGGACTGGAGGATGTAATACTAAATTCTGTATAAAATCCCAAAAGCGTAATATAAAACCTAATTTCATATTACATTGCGGATTTTGAGATGGCTGAGCTGGATATGAGCATTGGTTATACATATAACGTGGGATTATCGAATGGCTTCATCCAGTCATACATGGATATGTATGGATAATTTATTACGGACAAAGTAAGGGAATCATTTTAAAGAAATTGAATATCGCCAAAGTGTATTAAATAATGAGATGCCTTTAAGCGTTGAGTTTAGATATATCTTTTGCCCAGACAATTTTGACAATTGTATCTTGTTTGAGTCCAGGCATATAAATATTTTTTTTGCCTTCGAAACACTAAAAAGAGTGTGGCTCATATAAGAGATTACACTTTTATAGAGAGAATTTAATAAAATATATATGAATTTTCAATAAGGTTGTCATGTATTATACACTGTAATATTTGATGCGAAATATCAAGGTAAATAATAATTCATCAGATATTTTTGTAGATATACAAATTAGATTTCGATTTCAGGTAATCCCTTTTAGTTAGAATGTAATAATAAATACATTAATAGCTAAAGTATGGTAATATTTGAAAAATAAACTTCGTACATTTTTATTATCTATCACATTCTTGTCGAACAATCTATGGTTACAATTATTACACTTAATTGTAGTCGCCGAATGGAAACGAGCAAGTGAATCGAATGGACAAAAGTATACTTTCCTTGTGATCAACTGTCTACATCTTTTATAGCACCAACATTAGTTGGGATATCACGGAAAGTAGCATGTGGGTCGTGAATGGCCCGTGTCGGATCCTGTGGCGAGAACAAATAACACCGATTCCATCGCCTGGAGTTCGAGTCAAGCGAGGTTTACCGTGTCGGTAAATGGCTGATGGATAAGACTACTTAGACCGCCATCATAGATCAGGAAGATAGACGTCTTGAAGTGGAAGTTGGATAAAAGGTTAGGATTCAAGGATTCAGACATTGGCCATCTTTAGGTCTGACAAAAGCGAACCTTCGACGTTTAAATTCGTTTCCATAGCGTTTCTATAAATCTTCGCTCGAAGAGTTTTACCTGTCCTACAAATGTAAAAACGGGGGACGACATTTCTCTTTAGAACGACTTTACATCCCGACTCACTGTGAAATATTCATTCAGTTTAATAAAAGGGTTACTTGTGAATCGTGTAAAACATGTTACCGAAGTACCCAATTCTTTACTATACTGTTAATTGTATTATTAATTAGAATTAGTAGCAACTTTGTTTTATATAATCTACAGAATTATAGTTTTGTCAAATCATAGTAAAATAAGTCAATCAAGAATCGAGAAATATGGAAGGGTAAATGAAATATATGAAGGAATGTTAGTTTTGAACGTAGAGTAAGACGTATGCGATGCTCGAACGGTGGGGAGAAAACAAAAGGGTAGCGACGGGCCACAGTGGCAATTTCTGCCGAAAAGCTGGCCAAAATACAATTTTCGAAATATAAAGCAGGCTTATGCTAATATGGTACCTTTGGTGTATATATTTCAATGTAATAAATGGCGTTTAAATATACATATATCTGCTTACTAATATAGAGACCTCCAAAATTGACGATTAGTGTTAAACGTCTTATAATTCATCTTAAAGATTCTTAAAGATTCTATTTTAAAACATTTTTCTCTTTCAATGCATGTAACAGGTGTGAACCCTGAACTTTGGCAACACAAAATAACATTAAATTTACTCATTTAATACTCTCTCAAATATATCGTTAATTTTATTCATACTTTGGTAAAACGTTAGAAAAATAGTTGTTATTCATGTTACTTCATGCCGATATAAGTTAGCTTATGTAAGGAAGAATGTCAAGAATGATATGCAATAAAAGAAACCTGCAGAAATTTGCATTGGTTTGTTCAATTGTGCAATTATATTCGTAATTTGAGAAAATGGTTTTCGGTATGGAGTAATAAAAATGATTTAACAAAAAAATGTTTCAGACAAAACTTAATCAGTATTCAGCCTTCTACAAATATCGATATAAAAAATTGTACGAAATCTTTTTTTAATAACAAATTAAAGGTCAGCTTCAATTTTTAGATGTTATTGCATGTCTTTGACAATAGAATGTGATACCTGACGTCAATACGAATTCAACGACCTACTACCCTATTACCATAAGTGTTCAAATCATGCTACAATAATTTTGTCCACGTTTTCGGGATTTGGGACCACAAAACCTCTGAGAAGAAGCGTGCCTGTCGAAGCGAAGTTCAATATATGTTCAATCTATTTGTTTTTGTATTATTATTACTAATACTACTCTATCAAATATACACATTCAATTAGAGGAACGTGTTCGTCAATATAAATTCCTACATACATAGGTGACAAGAAAATATTAATCAAATATCACAGTGGAAACCTGATACACATACATAATATCTAATTACGATATCAATTATTTTAAAAATGACTTCTCTGTGTCACGAATACCATATTTTAATCCTATATTATTTTTATGTCACTGAATTAAAGGACTGTCCCGTTTCACAAGATTCACGTCATTAATAAGCTTAATTCTAAACAGATCCTACCAAAATACGTGAGTGCAACTGTGTTTTTACAATTTCTATCTTCCATTAACATTGTATTTTTTACACAGAAATGCAGAATGGTGTACGAATACACTCGCGTCCAGGTTTACTTTTCCCCAATGGAGATACAAGTCAGGGCGAATCTTTCGAATGAAAAACAGCGCGTAAAAACTTTTGTCTGCTGTCTTTAAAGTCTCGTTAACCTCGAAAAGCGCTAAACAGGAAACCTGACCGACGATCTTTATAACAGAAACTTTTAATATCCCATTATATCTTGAAACGAGCAAAATGGGCGTGGATTCAGGCCACGTGCCTGGACAAATTTTGAATGAATTGAATAGCGGATATGGTTAAATTAACAGGCTCTAACTCAGATTACTACCTCTTAATTTCTTCTATATTCTTCGTCTTCTATTTATTAGAAGACGAATTCAAAGTCTGGGCATTGCGACATTATTCGTTCTTGTTCGATAATATAGAAATAATATAAAAATAATCTATAAAATTTTCAGAAACTTCCAACAGAAAGTTTTCTTTCGTCCCTCTCTCACATTACAGAGCATAATTTATTTTCTCAATTTGTTGCATCGTAACTCAATTTTCCGACCACTCGTTCACTCGTTCACTCGTTCACAGGTCGCTCCGCAGTTCGATAATTATTTGAATCGATACTGTACAAATATTTTCGCAACGATTTATTTATTTATCAATCGTCCGAGAAAGATTGTCGATCGTTTTGCAATAATAATCAAATACCCACAATTATTCGGTAAACTAATATGCATAATATTGCGTTCGATATTAAAATCCATTAAGAGAATATCATCGCCTCGGAGAACAATTACAGGCATTCGTTTTGCGTATGGTTGATTGGCTATTAGAAATGGCTACTCCAACAACTAAACGATTTTAAATAATTTACCTACGAAACATGAATATGCAGCACCACCGAATCCTCTGACGAATTTTTCCAAATGGTTCCACGTTCGATTGTCAATATCCGGGGATATCAAAGTTTCAGAATGAAAAAAAATGTGCGGGATAAAGGGGGATAGAGGGATGAATGTTCGTGGTACGAAACACTTGACGGACCAACCGGCCAATTGTTTGCTCGTTAAGGCAATGAACGTTTCACGGACGATGTTTAGGGGTATATGCATTTAATTATCGGAGATCTCGACCGTCAAACATCGTGAATGACTAATGAAACGTTAAGTACGCCGAAAATCCAACCGACCATGATTTCCAGCTGCGTCAGTTTGAATTTCGTCTCCACTGGCCGCGATTCAAACGAGTCTCTATTAATTGTCACGATTGGTTCGCGAGGAACCGCAGCAACCGACACGTCAGGCAGCCGTAACGAACTATCGACATTCAACGATAGATAATGGATTTACAAATTTCGTTAACTCTTACGAAACTGTGCCCTTCGATATCTATCGTCCATAGTCCGGTTTTAGATTCATCTTTACTGGGACGATATATTTTAGCCTACTGCTATTTACTCTTTACAGAATAGTAGAGGGAAGTTACTATGGCTACTGTGGAACATAACCAGATTCATTATCATATTTTTTGGAATACAGATACTGACAAATGTATTTATATTATAATTTGAAGTGTTGGAAAATGTTGTACTTCGCGTAAGTGTTTGTAATATTTGCAAGGGAGTCGTAGGTGTGATATAATATAATAATAATGTAGGAGTTATTTTTAGTAAACCACATGTAGTTTGAAATAGAGGGCAGGTAGGGTAATAAGATATCAGTTTGCTTCAATTAAATACGAGCTTTATTAATATACGAATCTCACAATACTCTCTGCTCACGATGCGTCTCTCTTAAACTCTTCAAACTATTCTGTCTTGCGCACGCATCATACACTCTATACATATATTCTTTCATTCTTAGTTACTCTCTCGCAAGAGTTAGACTTGTCAGTTACTTACTTAGTTACTTAGTTAGTTACCAGTACTCAGCTCCAAACATATCTTTTACACCTCGGAATCATTCTAAACAGTCGCTCACTATTTCCAATCCCACAATAATTAGTATAGTAAAGCGTCGACAAATTTCATTGCTTCGCGAGACGTTTATAATTGTGCACAGTTAATGAAAAGCAAATATTGCAATACAATGATCAGGAAGTACTTAATGCTTAGGATAAAAATTATTGTGTTATTTTAATTAATTTATGTAATAGATACATAAAACTATTAATCACAGTTTTATGGAGATTTACATAATTTATTATTTGCATACTGTGTTGGATGTTACGTTGGAAATTTTTAGGCAAAATACGGGCAACGGAATTTGTTTTTGTTTCGTATAGCAAGGAAATGCAAAACGATGTATAGGAAAGTATAAAATAAAAATGTAATATACAACCATATAAGATTGGATGAAAGTATACAATACACGAGAGCGGTAAAAAATTTAGACGGGATAAAAGATAAATATGTTTCATCCACTTTGCAGAACTTTTGGAACTTCGGCCTATGCGCGTAAAACGTAAAATATTTTACTTCTTTTGCAAAAAAAAGAGAAATACTTTAGGCAGTAAACTTTCTCGATGTTAGAGCTCGTCAAAAATGAGGAAGTGATCAGTGGAAAATATTACTATGAAACGTTGTGTCCTCAAAGTTTCGCACTGAATCTACTGTTTATCTCTAGACCGAAGCAACTTTCTCGACGAATTTTCGGAATGAATGTTTTTCCCATAAAAACTTTTCAACTTGCGATCTCGTTCAACGCATATTGATGGTAATCATTTTTCATTGAAGAAGTTTAAGTTGCATGATACATATAACGTTTGGATGTTTACTTCCGTTTTGAAGACGATCGATTTTCTATTTTTATTTTTGTTTTACACTATATCTTTGTCTGTTCTTCGATCCTATAGATTTTGTCACATCAGAGAATTATTATTCTCATGAAAGTTGAATATATTTACAAAAGTACTCCATTTTTTCCATAATGTAACGAATACAAATACATTACCAGTCAAATTGAAAATGCAGGAATGATATAGCTACCATAAATAAGTATTAATTTGTTCATAAATACAGGTATACATAAATTCGCAAAATATAATTTTTTGTTCCAACTTTCGTTGGAACAGTACTACCAGAATGCACCGAGGCACAGAGGCTAAAAAACAGATAATTCACTTCATAACTGGTAACAGAAACTCTAGTTAACAATTCGGGTTTTTGTTTCAACCCAAAAATATTTGTATCTACAATTTTTCCAGATTGACTATTTTTTAACAACGAATTAAAGGAGAAACTCGTAACGCTACAAGCGGGACGAATGAAACCTCGAGAGCGAATTTTCGTTTCCAAAATTGCAGGGAAAAAAAACGAATCCCTTAACTGGATTGCTAAACCAGAATTTAAACCCGGATCTTTCATGTATTGAACGGCTGCTGGAACCGTTAGATTATTGAGCCCACTACTACTGTCATGCTCACTAATCCTAATATTTGGAAATGATTGCTGTTCAAACACAAAGAGAAATGTTGTTAAACAGAACGTTTCGTACAACTTCAATTTTTTACTAACAATTTAGAGAGTATGCTGTGAAATAATAACGATGAAAATAATATATAAAGCTTTTGTATATTTACTAAATAGTCTTGCTATGTGGATTTTATTGGCATATTTCTACAATTTCTTAATATGATATTTTATTGAATTTGAGTCACATTCGCGTGCCACCTATGACATAGCTCCTATGTCATAAGACATAAAAATGGAAAAACCGGAATGAATTATATTTTTCTACCAATCATATCAAAACATTATTTAACTTTAGTACCTGCAAAAGTTAACATGTTCCAATTTGGAATATTATAGGACGCTATAACACTCGACAATTATCCACATCAAGAAATAGTAGCTGGATTCAAATGTATCATTTAACTTCGATTAGATCTCTCGTCCAGAACGTTCACTTGACGTTGGTTGTCGGATTTGTAAACGTTTGAAATGCAAGTAAAGCTTGATGCAAGTTCACGAAGTACGAATTGGAGTTTCAAAGTGTTTTATATGCGATAACTTCTGACATGCTTCAGTCGGTGATGTGTGTTTAATAGTATATTGAGTTAAACTAGTTTATTACTCAAGTATGCCAGTACACAGACGTCAATATTCTAATATTAGACTACGTCCTGTTAAAATTTTCCTGTACCATCGCATTGACAGTGACTTCTAAATAAATATAATATTATATACAATGAAACATAATATAATAACTTTGTGTACGTATTATCAATCACTAGTAAATCTATACATTAAAACAAATCATCAATAAGCAACGAATCTTAAAATTAATAACACACGTTATGGTACTCACTTGTCAGTGGATGTCATATCTTTCTTTCTTCAAGACGTAATCTTATACTAAAAATTGTAACCCCCAAATTCAGTATACTGTTAGTGTCAACGCCGATCACTGACACTTGTGTATACTTGCGTGATAAAGTATGCTTATAAAGTGTACTAATAAATAGGGGGACTAATCCCGTAAAAGGATGGCGAATAGCGAGGGATCTAAAATTGCAATTTTGCATCAGACTCGTTAGCTAGCTTCGGAAAAGCATGGCAGTAAATTTTTATTGCTACCTTACGACGATAGCGTCGCACGGATGCCAGCGAACCGATCCGTTTTCGTATAACAGCACCATAAATCACATTGCTCGATAACTATACCGCATTATCGCGACCGGTTGGATGTAACTGAGAATTTTGCCCTGATGGATTTTTCTGAACACCGTGGCATCTGGTAATTCCACAGCCAGCTCACAGAGAAATCGTGACAGCCCGAATGTAGATTGTATCTTACTTACGCACGTTTCCCAACGAAATTATTCACCAATATGTAATATTGTAATACTAAACAAAACGAAATTATCAATAACATCTTTTGTATAATATTTACTGTACTCGTGCCTGTGGAAGCAAACAGTAAAAAGATTTTCCCTTGTGTTACTAATATTTCACTAAAGCTTTCGATTTAACTAAAATAATAATAAATATATTGTGCGATGATGCGACAATATTTTATTTCGTCGCCGGGCGACGTATAATACTGTAGCAGCGTTGAGTGTTACAAACTGAATGGATTTCGTACCAATTCAATCTGAACAACAAACATTTTTGCGAAACTCCATCGATGGAAATAAAATGGAGGCATTCCCATTGACTCCAAGTTCGAAAAGTTCAAAGTCGTCAGGAAGAAGAGTGGCGACTTTCGTACTCATTTAGGGAAACACCGACTTGTAAGTGTATGCGAAATTGTCGCGGATTCAAGGGGAGTGTTTAGAAAGTTAAGTCCACGTTCTGTCCCATCCCCGATTACATTGCTTCCACCTTCATTTTCTACCGGTTCTCAACGTAATTACCCGCTACGGATCACAACTCTTGCGCGTGCATTTTCCATGGTTGCTGTTGAAGAGGAAATCATAGGCGTCGCTTTTGAGGCCAAAGGGGGTACCTGTTAAATTCAAATGTAAAACTTGTAATTAACGGGTGAAATTAGTCAAAGCTCTGAAGGATCAAACTTTGTCGGATTGAGTTGGTTACCAGGTTGGGAAAATCAACTTCCTTGTTCCTGTCCGAATCACATAAGCCAATTCTGATAAAATAACCGGCGCGCAGCCCTTTCTGTGCACACAGGTGTTACGTTTCGTTACATTTCCCTATGTAGCCCTGCGTGTTCTTGAAGCCTGTTATGTAGGTACTTTCTGTTAAGGGTATTAGTATAATACTGCTTGGATTATTTAATAGCTGGCAGAAACGGAATTTCTTTAATGTTAACATTTATTTAGTGTTGGAAAACTATATTAGGAACATGTGCAAATAAATATTTAAACGCATAAAGTATATTAGGGCAACGATATAAATATACAGTTCTCAACAGGATTAATTAATTGTTATGAGGAAGAAGCCCTGTTAAAGATAATATTGAAATATTGTTCAAATGTTCTGATTCTGAAAAGAAGCAGTTAATACAATGAAAGAAAAACGTGTTGTCAGTTCTTGATATATCATTTAAAGGTTTGTAATTTAATTTTCATTTCTTTCTGTTTGCTTCTTCTCTTCGACTTCATTATTTGTTTACCTGCTTCAATTTTTTAACATTTCAACGCACATATTTCTATATTGAAAATACAGGAAACATTTGCTTGCAGATATAACACTAGCCTATACATACTACTATATTCAACGCTATCTAAATCGAGTTTTTCTATTTCAGGAAATAGAATGCGAAAGAAGATACCATAAGAGATAACGAAAATCTGAAAAATGGCACATCATAGAATGTATCACTTTTTCAGAATAGTACTGAATGAAGAAAGGTGTCGCAAAATTCGTTTAGCACAATGAAAATAACGTTGAAATGTATCTTCCTAACTATTCTTCTCGATGAGTAGAGAAAAAGTCTGAAGGGAAACCAGGAATCGTAGATCTATCACAGAATGGTAGAGTTTCATTTACACCGATTATGGTTTACTGTTCGCTTGTCAGTCGTTTAGTATTCTATTCTAACTTTCCTGGATTTTAGTATTGGATTTTGTGTTCATGAGATCCAATTTACTACAGATAAAACAAAGCTTCAAACGATTTATTTGACTGAGGTTTCGCAAACAATTAATTGTACAAATAAAACAAGAATAATTCTTTGCACGATACATTTACTACATTCATTCTTGAAGAACTAAGAAACAGAGAATAGAATAGTGCGGTAAAGTTTATTTAGTGGTGCTGAATGTAAGCACGAGGTGTTTTTACTACTTTTTCCCCCGCTTAATAAAGAAAAGTTCCGTTTATTCAAGGAAGTTGCAGAAGGTGGTGCTTAAACTCCTGTTTTTATCAAGGAACCTGTAAATATTAACAGTTAACCACCATCGTTTATTAGATGCATCTTTCAGCGCCTTAATATTTTGTACACGATATGGAAAGCTTGAAAACGTTTAGAGGCTTACAGCTATAATTTGTATCTAATGTAACAACGATTTGTACATCTGCAATTCTCAATTCATTATAAGAATCTGTTCACACGAAGTGCTTAAAAAATAAACAATTGTAAATAAACCTTCAATCGTTTAATGATTAGTACGAAATAAATTCTCAACTCCAAAGAATTCAGGATGTTCAAACTGCCTATTATCAGTATTATTGTTATTATTAAGCAAGTATATAATATTGAAATTTCGATATTATAATATGGAAAAAATACGATCTATCATAATTTTTATACAGACACAATATTTGCAACGAAATTCGATGCATCTGGTTGTTAGGAAAGTTCACCTGCGAGCACTGTATTCAAAAGAAACGAACCGTCGAGTAAAAGTGTGACCAAAAATTCCCGTTGAACTGTTGAACTTTCTTGGCCGGACGATCGTGGGGCTGCACAAAAGCACAATGATTGTGGGACAATGGCTCGGAATTAACGGTGCTCGAGTAAATTTCAGAATCAAGGGCTATTTGCTCTTTGGAGATTTGGCGTTCGAGCAGCGGGTATTCGGCGCGTATCGCGATGAAATTGCAGGGGGAAGCGTTCTTGAAAGCGTTGCGAGCAGATCGTTAAAGTTTGCGGCAAACAGTCGGCCGCTGGAATTTCCATTATATGAAAAGGTTTCCCCTAACGCCTTAACAAGGCCCAAAATGAAGGAGAATCTTAACTACCGTGTAATTGC
This sequence comes from Nomada fabriciana, assembly GCA_907165295.1. Lineage (NCBI taxonomy): Eukaryota > Metazoa > Arthropoda > Insecta > Hymenoptera > Apidae > Nomada > Nomada fabriciana. Next base: position 16,158,424 of record OU015689.1, read on the forward strand.
GCACAGACATAATTAAGCAACGAGCGCTAAACGAACGGCGAATGCACGGAAACGGTAGTTTCATTTTTCCACTTGAGACGTGCGAATGAAAGAGATGGGAGTATCGTGGAAAAATAATGGAAATACTGTGCGCTTCTATGCGGAAGGCAGACATTTTCAAGATAATTGTGAAGGTTCTGAATATTCATTGTGTATTCAATTTGTTTTTCATGATAATGGACATTATTCGAAGATCTATATTCTTGATAGAAATTATTCAACGTGAAATTGATATACTCTTTGCGTAATATATATGTGTGCAGTTGTCTAATAATAGGGAATAAATGAATAATAAGGGAAGAAAGATGGGAAGAACAGATTGTGATATGCATGCTGAATGTATATGTACAATTTTTATTTGATTCAACTTTTCTCTTATAGTAATCGAGCCCCTCAATATCAGTTATATTTAACAAAAAAAACAGAAAATAGAACAGGTACACTTTTTCAATTTGGATATACTAAATTAGAACAAACAGTTAAACATATAAGCTCGATACATAACAGAGAGGATAAATCTATTGCGGTAAATCTATATTAAATATATTTGATTTATAATAAAGTTAAGGATGAATAAATTTTGAAATCAAATGGAGATATTATGTGTATAAACGTGATATGTACATATTTATCCGGATTGGGCGAACTTTGCTGATCGCTGTTAATTTTTAAACGTCGAAAGGCGCCCGAATTTTTTTAATAACTTAATAACGTGGTAGCAAAATACAAAATTATTGTTACCCCAAAAATGCAGTCGCATGTATAATAAAATTGCATCGACCTGCAGGATATTGTACAAAATTCCCAACATTTAAATTCAATAATATACACGCCGCATTATGCATTCATATATGTATTTAGAATTTACAGGTATTGCGTCAAATATAATGCGATGCATATTTATTCGACCGCAACGCCTCCATTCAAACAACTCCCTTTGGAAATCCTCGTTCCAAAATTACTTGAACAAACTGTGGAAAATGTAACCACCCGCATATCTAACAATTAACAAAAACATGCCATCCCTTCTACAAAAAGACCCAACAAAGAACGTAACATAAATACAAGAGACGTTCCCTGTATATTGCAAAAAAAATACAACCAAATATTCGATTCCCTTCAATCAGAATTACAGCCAACTGGACACTTATCGAAAACGCTCGACGTTGCACAAACAAATTGCCATAGAATTCTGCTTTAAATTCGCGACAATTTCCGTCACAGCGATCTCGACAGCGTTTTATTTCCATTCACCAGGCGGTGGCCGTAAATCCTCGTGAAAACTGCCGATAGCCTCGTTACTTGTCGAATAGTTACCAGCGAGAAGGGAAACTAATGGCAAATATTAGGCAAGAGAAATGCCCGCACAGCCAAGCGTAATTTCTCCATTGGCAATACGTTTTTCAATTCGTGGCCGAATCGCGAAATTCAAAATAATCCAGCCAATTGTGCCAGCCACCACGTCGACGTATCTCCCAATAAAGTTAAGCCCGGCGTTGGATGTATTTTATTCCAAAGCGTTTCCATGCGTGGTAATTCGAAGCTGGTCGCCTCCCAACGCCAGCACAAACGCCACACCTCCGTGGCATGGAGCCGTTTGATGCCAGCTGTTTCAACGTTTCGTAATCGCGACGCGGTAAAGCGTGTACACGACCGTTTATTTTCCCCCTTTTCTCTTTTAATACACTTTGTTTACGATATCATTGGAACACAGGACCCAGTGACTGTCGTCCCTATAGTATTTGTCTCTTTTTTTGTCTGTACAGTCTTACTTGATCTGGTGATTGTAGGCTTTTCGTTACACTGTTCTGCGAGGTAGCAAAAACCAACAAACAAAAGGGCACAAAAAAACGTATCGATCCATCGAGGAAAAGCAGGCCTGTATCGCGGATCGATTTTTTATTTCCATTGAATCGGATTACGCAACTACCCAGAGACCTTCTATCTGGTTTATTCATATTGGCCCGCGTAATCAGTTTTTGCCCGACTAGCCGCAGATTCGCGAACAATGGAGAAATAATACGAGGATATTTACATTGATTAACCTGCGCGAACAGACTCTAGCAATATGTCTCTTTTTTCCCCCCTCGTGGTCTGAATTCAGTTCTGTCCTCGCATTAAATTCTATCGCAGGGGAAGAACGTTTTTGGTATTGGTGGATTTACATTTTCCCGATGAAGTGTATATAATTTACCTTTCCTTCCGCGAATGCTCATGGAATTCCTTGATTAATATCATACAGCCTATTGTTCCGTGAACACGTTTGTTCTCACAGAGGGTTTCATTAAAAGCACGAAGTAATACAAATACTGGAAATGTATAAAATTCCATACGAGCAGAAGATATAATAAGAAGGGACCTCGTTTTTGTCAACCAAAATTGTTAATTATTGTAATGTACCCATTGCATTATGTGATGTGTTATAATTACTGCATTTTCGTAGAAAAGAGAATGTAGTATATAAATTAGTTAATTTTTCCACGTAAATTATTAGTGTCAACAAAAATTGATTAATTCACCGTCAATATTCGTATGTTATGACATGCAATTTAATTCAATCTTAACTTATGTAATTCAAATCCAAGTTGGAAATGTTTGACCCCAAGCTTCACCTTATTAAAATAAATATAGAAATATAATTTATATATGCTGGATTGCAATATCAATACATGAAATTGTATCTTCGGGGAGTTGCAGGTAATTCCTGATGTTTTTTATTGTTTCACGGTACGTTCGAGTAACGGGGAATCAACATAAATGGAATACGAAGCCAAAGCTATCCCGATACAGTTTCACAGAGAATTGATCAGGTAGTTGTAATTTAATGCGCGGTACTTTATTTTGTTACTGATAAAGTATGCCCTCATATATAAATATTTTAAATAAATTTCGCAGTTGATATTTCATCGAAATTGAATATCCTTTCATAGACGTCAGAAAGGTATAATCAAATTTCAAAAACTGTACAATATTTCACGCGCCTTGAAATTTTAATATCCGTGCGCTTATTTCGACGAAGTGGAAATAATGACCAAGATTAATAACTTTAAATAATTTACAGAGAAGAAACCGCTATGAATAGAACTCTGAGAATTATTAATGCCTCTGGGAAATAAGAATTCTTTCAAGTGAAGTGCGCCAAAAGGATACAAAGTGTACATTATTAACATTTTCAATGGAAACAATTTTCATCGACTGCGCAGATGTCATTACCGAGTTTTCCAGCCTCCAGTTTAATTATTAATATTATAATTTGAATTCTTCTTATTGCATTGAATCACACATCAGCAGTTTCTCAGTAACATTGAATTACGTCTCGTGGGCAAACTTAACACAGATTTTACGTCAATTTTTTGCACGCATATTAGTATTTCTTCTGTGCAGTTTGATCATATGCACTTCTTCTCAAACTTATAATAGCAAATAGTTTGTCTTAATAGCACAGGCAATATGAAAATAAATTTCATTGACACAAAGTTACCGTCGTCTCAAAAACGTCAATGTTTACAATGACAGCATACATAAATATCAAGGGATTGAAATAAAATTTGAACCCCTAAAGAAAACTGTTTCGCAACAAGTAGATAAGTTCCTCATCCTTATCCCCTGGAATGCAGGGAATTTTACTTGCAAAGAAACATCTACTGCACAAATAATCAGTCAAAATAAAAAGCACAATAGTCAGATAAAATAAAAAGCACAATAGTCAGGTAAAATAAAAAGGACAATAGTCAGTCAAAATGAAAAGCACAATACCCAGTCAAAATAAAAAGCAGTGCAGCACGAACGCAAAACTATTCAACGCGCGAAATGTGCGTGCAATTTCAATGAACGCTGGTTTTTATCCGGGTCGTTTAACCGATTGTTAATTTTATGCGGCACACAGGGAATTGGCAATCCTTCGTGCCCGATATAATAGTCGATCAAAATTACACAAGGCCTCCTCGGCTTGGATGAAGCGGCACAAAGTGTCCTGCCACGTGCTCGTCAAGTCCGAGATTGTTTCTGTGAACACGTCTGCTGGCGCGTATTCGCATGCACGATCGGATGTGCATACACATGAATGACGTGCAAGTTTGTGCATATGATTACCTGAGAGTATCGACGCCCGGCATCCCGGAGTTTCTGATATTTCTGCAAAATTTCCAGCTCGATTACGCAGAATTATGGATGATATTAACGCTGCCTGTGCCGCGATAACGCGTACGTAACGTTAACATGAACATCGAGCGCTGGTGAGGCAGGCAGGTACTATACATGTACATATATAGTTGGCATCTGCAAATTTTCCGACGTTATTCTGCTACATGCACGAATTATTAGGCTAACCGGAGGATGAACGAGGTGTTGATGTAGGTACCATAAAGACAGCAGAAATAATGTAAAATTTGGCGGTACTGAACATTGGAAAATAATGATATACCTCTAATGATACCTCTAACGCGAGGCCCCATTTTTCCACCACTTGCAGCCTTCCGACAACAAAAAGTTTAAAAGAAAAGTTGCAGGGTAATTGGAGTGTATAATAGATATCAGTAACAAATTTCGATAACAATTTATGTTCATGGCGAAATCGAGGTAACCTTGGGTTTTACATATAGGAATACATTTTGTTTTTACCATCGAGACGAATTCAAAACATATTACATGATATTTTTACTAACATAGTAGTTGAAATGTGAAATAATCAGCTTTTAACACAGTGTAAGCTGAATATTTCACATTTCACACCCTGTATATAACTTTATTTGAATTAACAAAACGGACCGTATATGATAATTTGAAATAAAGGTGGCACAGAAGTAATGAGTTTAAAATTGAATTTACAGAAATTAATATTTTCTTCTTGAGAAGTTTATTTTTAGATTATTCAAACATTTTTTAGTTTCAGATATTATACATATTGCGTAAATACATGTAAGTGTTAATGAATACACTTTGAAAATAATAATAGGATGCTTGGAAAAGAAGTAAAGAATTTTTGTTTCAGCTATTGAACGAAATTTTGTGGAACAAATACAAATTAAATGATATTCCCCTTATTAAAGTCTTTGATCACCGACATTCGAGTGCGTAGCACACTGATTGTAGTATATTTGAAAACTTGAACGTTTAAAGTGTGTATACTGGGAACGTACGAATTCTAACAATTAAACTAATAAAGCTATGTAGCGGAGAAATGAAGAGGTAAAGTAAAGAGGTATTACAAACATGAAGTATTTCTGGAGAAATTAATTAACTAGATTATTGAAAACGTGGTTTGAACATGTATCAGCAACCAAAATGTCCATGGTTGTCTCCGTCCGAATTATATGGGTACTCTAAGCGTTCCGCGTGTGTGTATATATTGACCTGTACTACTTGCAATTTAAAATATGTCTATGGCTGGCCATGGGAATGACTTGTACTACTTAACAGTTGTGGTACTAAAGAAAATGTTAATTAAAATGGCATATTCTACCAAAAATATAACAATTTTTTAATATGAATGTGGAAAAGAATACTGGAGTATATAATTATTAACACAAAGATGGAATCAGACATACTTCCTTTAAAGGTAGTACCTTCATTTTTGTGTTTGTAACTTTTTGCGATCGTAAAAAGAAGTTACCCCCCAAAAATAATTCTTTGACCAAATACCTTTGTACTGATCAATTTTAGCAACACTATTCATTAACATACCGAGTGTCGTCGAAATCTTATACAGAAGATATTTAATCAGACATCGTTGTTATTGACCAAGAATAACCCTTTCCCTTGCGTATAGCACAAAAAAGGATAGTTTCCGGACAGACCTCGAACCATTTAGAATGATATAATAACATTACAGTAACTCTCATCCATCGTACTTTATTTTAAATAATCCAACAAAAGCTGTCCACTGAAGTAGACGAGAAACCACAAGTAAGCAACTGTCCATTTTTGGCACACATTTGGCAGCTAGCAAACCCGTACACGCGTGTAATTAATATGCAGCAAGTGATAGGAGTATCCTAATCAGTATGCGGGACATCAAGGTCTCTATGATGGTATGATTGTCGGGCCACTGGCGTCTCGATCTACTTGGCCTTACCCTGCCCCTTTCTTTGCTCCAAGCTGGCTGGCCCCTTTCCGTAACAGTGGTGGAACGCATCCGACTAATCCCCTAAGGAAGCTCGTCCCTCATCAGTATTCAATGCCTTTAAACTGCTTCTTGACACGGCCGCTGCGACCCCGACAATTCTATTTTGTAACTTGATTTCGAAATCGCCACTCCGTAAAACGTATACCGCTGACGTGGTTGAGAGGATGCCCGAGTGAAACCCGATGTTTGATTTCGTCCATTCGTGAAGAAACTTTCTTATGTATGCGAGGCTGTGATGTTTGAACACTGGGGGCGCTAGATTTGAACGAGATGTATATACTGACTGTTATATTTCATAGCCTGCTTTCGCGTTATTTAAAAAACGCCGTGGTACGTTTCTTTCCAAATTTTTCGAATTTCAGTACCACATTATACATATAATTGGTGTTTAACAGAATTATAAATGAAATAAATTGCCTCGATAATTCTTTGTACCATAAATAACTTCTAAATAACAAGTAATGGAGCTGTACCTTTTGACTTCACTTCGAAATAATTTATTTGAGTTTGGATAAATATGATAGTTTTACATGTGCCAAAATACATTTCACTATATTTGTTCATGTATATATTGTGAACGCAATTTTATAAGACAGTATTTTTATATTTAACAATTTTGTTTACTTTTTATTGCATGGAGCTATTCTGTCTGTTTTCTCAGCGGCTTCATTATTATTTTATATATTCCATAAATTATTCATCCTAATGAAAGAATAAAGCTGGTGATCACAAGTACATTCCCTTTTTACCATTGCATTAATAAATCTTTCGTGTGCACAGTGTTACAGCACGTAATTAGACACCCCTATTACTAAATGGATCACACGTAAGTCCACTTTCGTCCATACTGAGACACAAGGCAACCAAGAAGTTCACCAAGCCAATTTAAATTTCGATAAATCTTACAAACTTCAGCGGTCTCGTAATTCAGCTTAGGGTTTGAAGCAGGATGCTGTACTACATGTTCGAATTTTCTTCGTCACCCACCTTTGCTTACCATTTTTCTGTCCCCCTTTGTCTCCCTGTGCACTATAAAATCTCCAGCCCTGATCATCGAAAAAGTTCTGCAAAACACCTGGGCACAATAAATCATGTTAGACTTTTCTCCCGAACAATGGCCTTTGCTGACTCGGCTTTACTGCCTCTCAAATTTTCCGATCCATGTTTTATACGCACCGTGTATGAACAGCAAAGGAACGAGCCTCGTTCTACACGCAGGGACGCGCACAGTAATGACCATCTCCTTTTTGCGTGAGCACAATGAAAAATCTCCCCCAACGTACAAAACTGCCGATGCATTGTCTTGGATCATTAAATGATTACCACCTACGTAATACATTACTTGAATGATAAATGTCGGTTGAAATAAGACGGGTGTAAGCAACGTGTTACATTTGATCGATATCTAGTTTTTTACTTTAAATTGGGAACCCCAGATGTTATTTTTATTTAAGTTTCGTGTATTTTGTATTATTATACAGGTTTGTCTAATTGTGTGGTAAATGTTGGAACGCAGCTGGTTTACAATTAATTTATTGAGCCTGCTTTTTCAAAATTTAATAATATTGGGTGTTTAAGAAAAATATTCCACTGAAATTATACGATTCCTTATAAAATATTTGTTAATTTATTTTGTGCTTACCATATTCCATTCGCTAAAACAAGAAACATACACCTGCATCGTACGATTGATTTAAATCGCGGTACATTTCACAACGTTACTACACTATTAAAAAAAGTCTGTTAAAAAGTAACTTATTCGAACATTGTGAAAATCTTTAAAGATGAAGAATTCCAATCGTATATTTGTACTTTCACCACAGTAGGTCTCATTTGCGGTAAATTGAGTATTATTTTATTTCCAATCAGGAAAAGCTACCTTTACCAAAATAAGGATACCCGAAAAAGGCGTTGAGAGCTGAAATACAAAATTGAGACCAGAGCCGAGGCCTGGACTAAACAATCGAGACCGCATAGGATCCCAATATTACGTTGCTCTAATTCATTTAAATGCTCTATTGAGCCGAATACTCGGGCGGTATGGCGACTGACAAACCGGGTCATTTATTCCGCAGACCACGATGGTCCATTCCGTCCCATCCCATGCTTCAGTTACTCACGACCTGTTCCAAAACCTCTGCTACGTGTACATTGTACATACACCAGATCCTGATGGTGCAATGACGATTTGTAACGAAACCCTGTGTGCGGGGATCAACTGAAAACTCAAACGTGCAACGAAAAAGCAATAGAATGGTGGTTGCTCGTGTGAAACACATTGGCTTATTCATTGTAACAGTTACTTCTAGCGATTGGTCATTAAAGCTTTTGTTTATCTTCGTTAAAAGTTACGTGAAGAAAAAAAATGATGTCGTTGCAAATCTATTTTTACGAAAATTTGATAGCTAACTTTAACTTCCATGATTGAAATTATTAATCTTTTACGTTAAAAATATTGTTATTATTATCTGTAGTTCATTTTCTTTGTAATGAAGTGAAAAAGAAATAAAATCTGAAGTGGGATTAAATATGTCTTTTAATAAATGTATCGATTTATACTGTTACTGTCATTTTTCCGTATATCGCACTGCGTGAAAAAAGCAACACTTCAAAAGATTAATGTACTGGCTGTCAGGAGTATCTCAAAGAATTAAGAAATATTTTTATGCACGTATACGTTCTATCCTGAGTGTATTTTATCAAAACGGCATCAATCAGTTTTATGTGTACCTACACCATAAATCATACAGCATACGTATTGCACTGCAGACAATTTTTATTTATTTAGGAGGAAATTATTTAATATCCGGGAAAGTTACCCCACTATGACAATACGAATTCCACTATATTCCTTATATTAGATACAAACATGCATGTATAATATTTAAGATAATTTTTCAACATTTTTATACTAATCAATGCATGTATACAATGGACAGCAAAAAGAAGTCTGAAATGGAATTATTATTAAACGCGTATACAACCAAGAGTAATAATTATATGTTATTATCATTGTTAATGAATTTATGGAAGAAGTTCGATTATTCCACGTATTGAAATGTACCTATATCTTTTTCGTTTGACTAATAATTTCTTTCTACGTGCAGTTATTTATAATATCAGTAGGCTCATTATAATGAATTGCTAAGACGAGAGAAAACTTGATAATAATACGCAGGGATCGTATATTAGCCTATGGCACGTGAAAGCCAGATCGAAATGCCAGGCCCGTGACTCCAAACCAAACTGAATTGCACAGAAAACCGCATAGTGCGATATGGTGGAAATGTGTTCGTGTCATGCATGCAACGTACTGTATTTCACCAGTGGTTTAAAAAATGTTCGAAACAAATGAATTTCAAATAGCATCTAACATATAAAAAAGCGATAAAACTGTAGTTTTCCAAAAATATACCTTTCATACGCCTAACACTAAAATATCTGACACTGCAATTCTGAAAAATGTACTGTGCGAAATAAAAAAATAAAGGCGAATGAATTGGCACGTGACAAACGTTACTGTTTGGTTTGCACAGTAAAGCATATTTTTTCGAAACGCTTTAGAAATAAAGTGATCGTTAAGTGTAACAGAATATCAAATAAATAGAAATTTGTATGCTGAAAACAGTAGTTTGGTAATTTACAATTGACTTAAAATACTTTAGAAAAGTATTGAACCAAATATAAGAAAAATTGTTCGTAAAGAAAATCAGAAAGAGTAAAAGTAGTTTATCTTCATCACTAGTTTACATGGACGACAATATTCAACGTGACGATCACTAGGATTTTTAGGATTTTTAGAACCCCCTGGAACGTCATGTAACTTGACAACACATATTTACAGATAATATCTTTTTCAGACATTTTACAACTCCCAATATTCTAGTGATATACTTTTTTATTTTAAACAAAAAGTTTGCTGTATATACTGTACGATCTGTTGTGATTTCAGATTTGGTGATCCTCTTCACGAAAAAATATTTAAAAAAATGTGGAAATATTATTAATTCATGTCCTCGGGTACCATACTTCCGTGCTATACAGTTCTTTCAAACGCTATGAATTTATTTGTCACGAGTTAAAAGCGAGTATAAATATTTTAGAGTACACACAACGCACAACGCACCGACAAACTACAGAATAGAAATTCTGCAGCAGTACTTGCCACTATACTCAAATGATTGTGGTCCTTTAAAATTTTACCCAAACAGTTTTTTTCCACAAAATAAGTAATTTATCAATCCACTGACCCTCTTTCCACGGAATAACCAAACAATATTAACCGCACACGGATAACTACAATAGATTTCACAGAAGCATACAATATTCAAACTCGGCAAACAATAATTCTCATAATGTCTCTAGAAATCCTACTTACGTGCAACTTTACCACAGTATTACCGGTAAGCTGTGCCCCACAATAGTAAAACAATTCCAATCCCGCAACGAGGAGTAAAATATCGCGACAAAAGCTGCCACCAAAATAGCGCACAGCTGAAGCACAGTACGTACATATTTCGTTTCCAAGCGTGAGAGCACGCGTTTCAATATGATTGAACCAATCTAGAGAACGTTATTCCGATCTTTTGATCCAGAACGCTGTGACAGTGGCAGCAGCTGCGCAATTTCGAAACTTCCATAATCAGCATCATCAACAGCGACGAGCAATGAAAAGCATTTGTAGTACCCAAACGATCCTGATCGAAATGTGGCTCGAGGTTTTATCCTCCTGCGAACGGACTGTCAAAACGAGTCGGTACTGCTGACTGAACTTTCCATCGGGCTGGAATTGCCACGCAACCACGAAACGTTGTCACAGCAATTCGGAACGGTTGCCGGTAATGCTGGTGCCCAACGGGTTCGGTTACGATGTACGATACCGCTTTGCAAATTGTTCGACCGACGGTCTGCGTATTTCGTTCGGTTTTGAATCAGTAAAAAGGCTTGGTCGTGAACAACGACGCTCGCGTGCACGTTTCTATGGCCGGTTCTGGGTTGAAAGGGTGAAGATCGAACGGAGAAAAACGAGGGAATTTGTTTTTTTTCAGGATCTCGTAGTATAATAGATCCCTGAAATAGGGGATGTTTATTCTGTCGTATAAAGGATGTTCACGCTACTGCACGAAGGGTAATTTGTTTTTTATTTTTATTAATGGTACGTTTTGGAAAGAAATAGAAGTGGAGAACGTTTTACTACCTTTGCACAGAGTATTGTGGATTGACTAAATTTGTTGGGCGTGTAACAGTCTTTTTGTAATAGATATGACAAACTCCTTCGATGTATTTTCTTTGAATATATATTTTTGTGTGCCACAGTCTACAGTTACTATTAGTCGGTAGATGGTATTAGACGATTATTATAGTTGTCCAATTAAAAATATATGTTAACGTCATTATGGGAAAACTATTGCAGGAATAATAAAAATTACTCAAGTCACTGGATGTCATATAAAGAATACTAAAATATTTGTTGTTTCCATTTGTCTCGTTGGCTTACTATTTATGTGAAAAACTCTGGGGATTAATAGAGTGAACGCCGTATATAGTACGATGACAAATGGTGCAATTTATTTAATTAATTATTTTTAAATTTATAAATCAACACATGGGAATCGTAAATCTTGGCTTGTTAGATTATTCTCTAGTTAGATTATTTTTAACGTACAGTATAAAATTTATTTTCACATAGAATTAGAAGCGTTATTATTGTTACAAATATACAATTCATAGTGTGAACTTTTATTTAATGAGGAGATCATAAATGTAATTCGCGTGTTCCGAAGTTACCAGTACTTTACTAAAGAAAATATAATTCGTTAAAAGGAAAGGAAGACGATATTGGTAAAATGTTCTAAACTATGCTGATTTAATTCAGGATACACGTATACATATACGTTTACAAATATATACTCAAGTACGTTTATTAAATAATTTTTGTCTACTACCTTCCATTGTACGTAGATTCCATGAAATAATTTCAATACTTTCATTGCAATTTGTGTACCAAACATGCGTGTAATTTTGTAGTAATATTACTGCCCACTCTGTTACACATGTTTGATACACATCTAAATGTTAGACACTTTATTGATTGTCTCTAAACGCTGAATGTGTAAGTTATTACGAAACCATGCAACAAGAATAATTACTTTATTATAGGCACAAGGAAATTAAATGCACTATCCATACAATGGAATATACTCTATACTATATTTATAGTATAACAGAAAACCGATAGTCCAACAACAGTTGTCAACAATGAATTCGCGGGTCAATGTAGCAATTCTCAAGTTGACTATACTATATTAATATGATAACCATGAAAATTACAAGCCAGGTGAATCATCGATTATATTATAAATACGCGTCCAAGATTCCCGGAGGCACAACACTCCTACACAGAGAAAGCCTTAGTTTGTGCCTTTATTATATTAAAAGAGAGGTTATTAATATGTAACAGCAGATCTGACAGAATTGGGTAAAATAAGGGAGAGTTCTGCTACGTAGTTGCATTTGTTTACTCTCCTGTCCAACTTATGATTGCCCCTTTCTTCATTCTCTATTCATTTCGCCTACTTTCCTTCGTTCTTATTTACCTTTACTTACCTCGTTGTTCGCGCTGTGGCAGACAGTTCCGAGTGCTGTGCGACCGTGTTTCTACGATCGCGATATAAATAAATAATTGCGACACAGAGCGTGTCCCAAGCTTGGCTGTTCTTGACTCGGCCGGTGTCGTTCGGCTTCGAATTCTGCACTGTGCTTCTGAATATTTCACGACCCTCCTGGCACAACCCTCTCACGAAATCTTATGACCAACAGCTTACGAAAACTCTGTGTAAGCGTTTCGCCAGGCAGGCGCATGAATTCGCATCTCTTAATGCACGTGAAAGAATCATTTGAAACATTTCGATAGTCATCGATTGGTTGTTTCTAAACCCGGAAATCATTTCTCTTTCGCACGTTTCCTTCTTTAATGTACAATTCATGACTGACCAAATTTCGTAATTGTTTTTAAATAACGAGTTCAATTGGGAAATGAGACTGATTTGTTTGCCTCTAGATTTCTGAAATCGGGAATGTGAAGTAACATTTCCGACGTTCTTTGTCAATAAAATCAAGTGACAGAAAGAAGTTTTTGGGAATTTGGGCTATGAGATATATTGGTGGCAATATTATTGCAAGAGTTGAGGAATATTTTTCGAAAGTTATACATAATGCAAGCTAGCAGTGGTATGCGCAATAACGGTTACAGAAAGAAAAATGGAACGACGGAAGTTGACTTAAACTTAAACGAATACCGTAAGAAAATGTGGAAAATGTTTAATATGTCACGGAAAACACGATGGTATTTTTTAAAAATATGTGTGTGAAATGCTTTCTATGGTATAAAAATGAGTGGAACGTACAAATTCTGCTTGTATTTTCTTAACATTCCTTTTTTCTGTTTAAAATATGCAAAATTGAAAAACGGTTCCATTTATATATAAGTTGTTTCTTTGTGTAAAGTAATATTGTACACAATAAATTTTACAAGTTCTTTTTATGTTTTCAATTCGTCGATTGATTATTATTATTATTAATTTAATCTTAAAAACCACAGACTGATTTTTACATCTCTTATAAAGCTTGATTAATCAGCCTAATATTCAGAAGTTTAGAAGAAGTATCTCCAGAAGAAAATGGGATTCTAAAAAATTAAACATCCTTTCAGAATGAAGAATCGTACGTTAATTTGGCCAAGAGAAAATGATTGAAACAGTATACCCATATCGATGATTAATTAATGGTTTCAGATATTTCAATTTGATTCTCATCATTTCTCACCCTTTCTAATTTAATATGAATGAAGAAGCACAATGTCTTCCTTCAATGAATATAGAGGGCCATATTAGCTCACCATGCTAAAGATAGAAGAGAACCTAAAAGGAAAAAGGTGTGCACAAAGGATTAAGAGTGACGAGTGAAAAGGGGTGTCTAAATAAATAAACATATTCAACGACGCAAAAATTAAAAGTGAAATGAAACGGAGAGGTGATCTTTTAAGATAAGTGCTTTCCTTATTGGTTTATCAAATATTCTTCTCTAGATTAATAATTCAAAATCCATACAACTAATTTAAATAAAAATTATTCTATCTCATACATAGAACTAAAGCTTTATGATGAAAGTGGGCCTTTTCAAAATAATGTTTGTCATCAAGTAATAATACCTGAATTATTAATTTTCTTAGATGCAAATCCAAATTATTTTATAGAATTTCCATATCAGCTGTATAAATTTGCAATGCCATTCTAACAAACTTATTATATAACAAACGATATTATATAGAGTGGGTTACTTACTTACTTCAAATATATGAATTATCAATTACATATTTATCATGATAGACGTCATGAATGGACCATAAATTATATTATTTTGGTTTGAAACATAGCACAGGAAAAGCAGAATTGTATTAAACCTGTATTCGTTATAAAGCTGCCACGGGGCCAATCGTTTCTCGGCTACAATCCCTGCCAGCGCTCGTTGTATAATGGATGATTAATAAACGAGTTCTGACGTGGCGCAGGACGAGCGTGAAATTTATCAGGGCACAGTTTTTGCCTCCTGACCCGCGAAACTGTCGCCTCCTAGATGGTAAAATTTCATCAAACGTCCGTCGGTGGATGGAAAAAAATTTTCTCGTTCGACCCCGAACGCCTTTTAACTGTTCCAAAGCGTTCTTTCCGTACGACGCGAGAGCAATACAATTTCAATTACCTTTAAACGAATTAGAGCAAAGAGAATTGACTGGATGGAATAATTTTTCCATCCCACCAAAGACGCTCCAATTTAATGGAAATAGATTACCGTCGATTCGTCGCAAATGTAACGTGAATTTTTAACGCGAATGCAAATAAACTTTATTAGTTGTGATTCAATAAAATTCTATTGCATGAAATGGTTAGTAATAGATGTGCATATTTGTATTAGCTTTATGATTTGTGATATTTTCGGCTGAAAGGGAGAAGATACTATTTAGATCGCATTTTGTTCAGAATTGATATGAAAAATCTATAAGCATGGAATTTTCTCGAAATCAAGGTACGCCCGCGAAAGAGAAAAATTGGATGAAATGCAGATTTTCCGAATTGATAATTCTGTGTCCAAATACACGTGTGTAAATTCGATTTTCTTAACAACAAAACCTTACACACAAGAATTTCACTTTGCATTTTCAACTTATTCTTGCAACGATAAACGATTCAATCAACCCCGCTCCGTATACTCAATAAAACGTTCCAAGTACTAATAAAAACTTACCGAATATTTATCACCGCTCGAACCATCGAAGTGCAATAACGAAATGGGACACGAATAAAATAAATCGATGGAGGGTTTATCGAACAGAGCTCAGGTGCAAGTTGAGAAAAAACCTCGTCGAAAAGGGAGTTACAAACAGCAGAACGGTCGTAAATGCTACAAATACCTTTCTCGAATTAACAATAAGTTAAACTTGCTACGGTCCCAGAGTGATTCCCCGACAAATTCGATCGGGCTCGAAGATGAAATTCTTGCACGTTATCCGCTCCCTAGGTGAAAGGAAAATGGAGCTGGGGAACGGGAGTTGAAGAAGCCAGAGCCGGAGGAAGCAGAAGAGAGGATTGTACCAAATCGAGAAACCTCAAACGTGCTCCGTGTGCACCAATGATAACACGGAAAGTCCTGGGAATTTTGAGAATTCTCGTAGCCGGGGATCGAACACCGTGAAGGGGTGATCGAGCTTTAATAAAGGCCGGACTCGAAAAGTGCCACGGAACATTCCTTTATCGTTATTGAACGTTCGAAATAGTTCACGCACTCGGCCGCGGTAATGAGCTTTTAATGAGGGTGTGATCGGTTATAGTCAGGGCGAAAGGTTGTCGTAATTACTGGTGCGTGCGTCTGAACAGGGTTTAATGAAAAGCAATATCGCGGAAATTCGATAGAGCACGGGTGCCGAAGGGAGAGGGACTAAGGGATTGGGAAGGATCGAGGGATACGCCATTGCTTCCTGGAAGAAGGGAAGCGCGAGAAATATTAATGAAGCCTGGCTACTGAAAGGATTCGCGGGGATGGTTATCAGTTTGCCAGTGCTGTTCTTAATTAATAGAAAGCCTCCGCGATCGCGAGCCACGTTGGGGAACGGTTACGCTGTGTCTATGTACCGGGTCGGCCAACAAACGTTAATTTAAGGGAAAGAAATGTTCTGCTGGATGCAAAATCCGTTGAACCAAGCAGTTTATGACGAGATAAGACATTGGTATTCTTTGGTGTCGCTTGTTTGGGTTTTGCATGTTGTATACTTTTAAGGGCTAACGACTGAGAATCGTCGGTTTACCATTTTTATGTATGCAAATATTCCGGTTATACAGCTGAATAGCAATTGACGAGTTGCAAAGTTAACACGTGGAATCGTGGTGTTAGGAAGGTATTAGGATGAATTTTCGGGGTTTTTTTGGTCTGGTTTTCCCGAACAAGGAAAAGATGGGGCAACGAACAATCTCTAATTTTGCAGAGTTACACTTATTGTTAGAGGAATCTGTCCTAACTTTCTTAGTGGCTTTTTAACTTTGACCGCCCGAGAATTTCTAACTTTCTCCATATATTCTGAAAAGGAGGAACAAGGTATTAGAGTAGACTGTTGTAATTGGAGGTTACAGTTTAGTCAGCAGAGAAAGATCAATGTTGGAGTACGGGGAACATCAGATTCTCTAACAAAGACTAATACAAATTTCCTTTCTTTAAATTAAATCAGCGCTGTTTGGAAAAGCAATCTTGAAATGTACCTTTTGCCAATTAAGAGGAAAACAATAACACTGCTGGCAATTATTTATTTATTACAGTTATTTAATACAGGTATGTATTTATTTTCGAGTTTTCTATTTCAACTATATTTTCGTATCACAATATACCACCGTTGAGGTAACAATTTTCAATATTAGTTGACTGACGCGCATAGAATTTAACAGGTAGATCTCTGATTTCAATCGTACCACAAACGCGAAATACAAGCTTACCACAGAAATCGATACGCGTCATACAGAAGCAATAGTTGTTAAAAAGTTATGTAAATCACGTGATTAATACAATAAATAAATACTAGCCAGCACTCAATAAACATTGTGCAATTTTTATTTTTATGTACATACTTGCCGACGCAATTGGGAAAATATTCGAATAACAAATTGTAGAAATGTAATCACAGAAGGCTAGTAGAGCGGAGAATGCATAATAATCCATTAACGTGGAGATTAAGTAAAAATATAATTTTTAAGCTCATAGTATTATGTAATATATTATATCAAACAAACCACGAAATAAAGAAAAAAATATATAAAAGATATGAAGAAATAAATATGTCTCACAGTTACAATTCAACTCGACGATCAAGAAGGCATTTAACTTTACAGATAAAAAACTGTTAAAGTAATAGCTAATGAATATCTCTTTAAGTTACTCACTTTATTGTATTACAGAAATTCTGTCTTATTGTATCTAATGCAGGAATATACATATTTTGATCCGACGTTTAATGCTTCATCATATGTATTTGTATTTTTACAAAATAAAACGTAAATTGAAATAATATATTTTAACAATTGTTTAACTCATCGAATCGGCAATGAATGCATTTTATTACTCAACTGTATTTAACGTACCTTGGTCATATTCGTGTCCTTGCAATAACTATATCTAAGAATTAAAAATGAAACTCATCATTGAACGCAACGTATTACTTCTAGCTGTCACACTATTTTATGATTACTGCAAAAAGTAAATTACGTACTTTTGCAATTTAGAAACAGTTTCATCCTCGAGAATAATAAGAACGGAACAGCTGTTCAATTATCTTTTTATAGGTGAATTTCAAGAATATTCCTGCCCTTTGGGCAGGTTCTTAAAAAGCTTTGTTATCAGAGCACGTTTCTATGCAGCTGCCTTTCGTAATTTCACTCTCCAATTATTTGTGAGACGCCTCGAGGTCCGAAGCTATTCGACGCTCTCTGCGATGCTGATTAAGGGCTTCATTTTTAGCGAAGGTCACCCACGTAAAAGGGTCTTGACTGTAATTTTTTTTTCCCAGAAAAAGAAATATGTATACGCTATGCCACAGGAACTGCGGGGATGGGTCTTGTTTATTATGCAGCAAGATAAAGTTCTGCGGAAATAGAATAGAAAATGAAGAAAATAAAAGTATGGTATGCCCGGTGTCACGTCTCCTCGCATTAGCGCTAACTATTACGCCGTTGTTGGAATTCTCAGAAGAGAAAACTGATTGTGAGTCCCCTTTTAGATCTTTCAGATCAAAGTCAAATTTCAAGGGAAAGCAGAAATGTAGCTTTCCTCTTTTGTTGGCGTGTTCTGATGATGCATCCTTTTAATATTAATGTGGTGTATGTTTTATTATTTCTATCATTTTTACTGTTGTTACTTTATCTGTAGATAATAGGTACAATGCCCGTTAATATTGTTGCTATTTCTTGAGAGGTGTGGACTAGGGATTATTAGCTCATCAGAAACTGTTTTGCCAATTATTCTATTTTTATTTTCAAAACATCTTTCAATCCATAAGAAAATAATATTATAGTGATACTGTGCTTAATGTACATCCATACTTCACAACAGAAAGTTTATATGGTGGCTGTACGATATGCACGACTACTACGACAAGAATGGGAAAATGTGCGCCTAGGTGAGAAGAAACATGTTTCTTTAATATTTTGTTAGGTAGATATTTGATAGAAATTCGTCGTCCATTATTCCACTACAGCCTGCTGTGATTTTCAAGTCAATAATATATGGATATCTCGTTGATCTAATCCAATTTTTGTTACACACAACGCAACGTGGCAAAGTGTCTCAGGGAATTCCATACTTCAAGCTTCTACATACGCAAGTGTCGATATTGTATGCCGTGGTAGCTGCAAACTTAAAATATCAAGAAACGTTCCAGCAAAATAACGCCCTTAATTTTTTCCTTATTTCTAGTTCCAAAGAGCAACAACAATTTCACACTACACAAATTACTTATCGCAAAAGTTTTTCCCTACGTTGCGAATGGTACAATTATTTTTGCGCTATTACTACGTATATTTCTTATTATACGGATCATGCAGTACAATAGCATTCCTATCGATCATCAATTTTCTTTTACGTAGCCAGCTTTCCAAGATACAAAGAGTGCCCATACGACGAAGTAGTATGTATACAGTAATTTCGAACGGGGACCGATGGGGGAGAAAAATACAATTACGTGGGACAAAAACAGCGCGGATCATATAAAAGGAAATCGAATAAGAGATTAGAGACAGGCTACCGACTAGCGTTAATAAAAAGCAAAGGGTGGGAAAAAACGAAAGGAAATTGGGGTAGTAAAGCCAAGATTTTACGAAGGGTAAACTCATTTGTTGTTTCATGAGTCCCTGCTTTTTCTTTGTGTATCCTTTCTTGTTCCACTTCTACCCTTCGATATTCTCATTTCTATCACATTTCCTCGAGGCTTTGTAAAATGACGAAGACAGCACAGGGCGACGGGATTGAAAAATTCTAATAAAAGCGATTTCGCTGGCGTCTGACCCGGGAAGATCGAAATCGATTTCTTTTACGAGGACGATTGTCGAGGGAAAAGAAAGACCCGAAAGTTTGGTAATGGCGTTGCACGATTTCGCTTTCTTTTCTTCAACCGGTGTCATGGGATTTGCATCAAAATCGTGAATTAGAGGAGAAAGCCGTGGAATACTATTTTTTCCTTAAGAGTTGGCCCAGTATATTGTTTTATACTGGCGAGCAACGCCAATAGAGTGAAAGTATCGATATTCCTTTCCTTAGGAAACATCGATCTTTACTTACGTGGATCTGAAGGATTTCCAAAAGTAGTTTCGATCTCCCGGAATTTATTTGTCTATTCAATTCATTATTCGTCTTTTCAATGATTATTAAGATACGGCGAAAGACGCAGTGTAGAAATATGTATAATTGCTTCGAATTAAATTTAAAGCGCTTGATTTTCATTTTGTAAACACTGATTTATTTTTAATCACATGAAATTGAATGGAACATTTATATTGATAAGTAAAATGTCCTTATTGTTAGACAGTTTTCATTATATTAAACTTGAAATGGGACACTGAAGTATCACCCTTCTTGTAATATAAGCCTTTTACGAAGTAATAGAGTTTCCTCGAAAATAAAGTAGATAAGTTTTGTCATTAAACTCGGGTATCTCATATGCCGATATGCCGGTGAACACTTTCCACAGAATAACGTAACATTCTATGAGCAAGAGCCACTAAATGGAACCAAGGATATACATATGTAAATTAACTCTAGATAAATTGAAACTGTAATTAATAAATTTATAAATTACATACGTGCTTTCTATATAAAATTTACGGTAGTGAACAAGGGATCCTTTAACGCAGCATTTCACAATAATATACTGTATTGGAACTCAATATCTTGTATTTACTTGTATTAAAATAACAATACATAAAAGGCCAACGTTTAGCAATCTTAAGACATGTATACACATTTCCAAAAATTAATCGATCCACTTGGTAACTCCTAATTTAAAGAACTTCGACGAAGCGAAAAGTATGATCGAATACAGATGTTCCATCCTAGTCATTAAAAATTATTCAAACAACCACAACGCCTTCGATTACCAAAACTAATAAAGAACAAGTTAGCACCACATTTCTAAATAAGAAAAAGCAACATCCACCAGGATCCAAAACAAGCGATAAAAATAAAAAAATTCACATTCAATATTTCTACGCATTATTACTTCTATCTCGCTACCAAGCCGAATACCTCCCTTCAAATCCTCCCCTTCGGTGCCATCCATAATAAAGTAAGACGTCCGCCCTCGTGCGGGCGTTCCTAAAAAAACCCCGCCGAAACGGCGTACGGGGGTCGCGTGGCCGCATAATGGTATCCATAATCATAAAATCGAAAGCGTGCATCGCGGCACGGATAGAATGCGTATTAGCGGCATATCTGGAATAATCGATGGTTCGGTATTCCCTATTTAAAGGCATTTGGCGTATTATAAGGAGGGAGTCTCTATGCATCCTCCCCTCTCTCAGACCCAGCAACGGTACCAATCTATCTACGCCCCTGGCCGGCATCCTCATTTCTCTCCTTTAAGCTGCCGCGTACAACCGAGCATCCTAATCGCTTTATCGCTTCTGTGGAATATAATCGGTCGGTTGAGGAGACCAGCACGGAAGAACGGTCGGGCCAACCTTTCAGCTGCTTGATCTTTCAACGGCGAAGAATCGCCGCCGGAAGATGCTGGCCAGGGATCCGGTTACCCCTCTCTCAGGTATACGGGCGGAATGCGAGGCATTCCTGGCATTTCCGCGTTGAAAAGCTGCAGTGGCCTCTTCGGTTTCATATCGAGTGGTGGATACCTTCTGCCTCCACCCTTGATGCACTTACACGCCGGTCGGTGCCGCCCGGAATCGCAGAAGAAAGGCGAGTTTATCTTGCTGGAAAAGCATTTACTTGCTGTTCTGTTGGGACTTCTCGAGTTTAACGGCCCGCCCGTATTTCACTGTCGCGCGTGAACTAAGCAACCCATTGACTCGGGCATTTTTTCGATCCGTCCAGGCTTCTTGTTTATACACAGCCGGCTGGATACGGGGAAGTTATTCGCAGGAAGTAAACAGCAATAAATTGCCGAGCGGGGGACAGAAATGTATCGCGCCGTTATTAGCGTCGGGAGATAAGCTTATTGAAATAAACGTTTAATGCGGCGTGTCGTTTGAGCGCCGCGAGGCATTGCTAATTAGTTTGTCGTTAATTTCTTGCGATGATTTATGATTAATAATGGTGTTATTAAGAGTCGTTGATACTGCAGAATTTAACGGCGTTGTGTGTGTTTGAAGGGATGATATTAGATAATTGTGAGCGAATCAGTGTCCCGCGGTAATACTGAAGTGACCGAATGTTTAGGGTGTCCGCGATACAAGGCAATATTAATTATGCGAACGTCATTTGCGGAACTATAAATTATGATGGAACGTTTGATGTCTGCTTAAATATTTATTGGCAATAAGTTACGTTCAATTAGCCGGTGCTCGTTATCAAGCAATGAATAATAAATCAGCGATGAATAAAAAGTGGTGTATTTATTATGTGAATTTGAGAAGGAGATATAAATGTTAACAAAGTGGACGATTTGAACACTTACAGAGTGATGAGTGAACATATTGCAAAGTCTCGTAATATGATTACGAACGAATAATAAATCCAAATGTTTATAATTTTAGTAATAACACACGCCATTACAGGAGTGGTGATAAGTGATGAAGATATTCAATCGTGACGTTTGTATAATTTAATGATAATATGGAACAATCGAAGTAATATG
The DNA here is from genome assembly GCA_907165295.1 of Nomada fabriciana. Lineage (NCBI taxonomy): Eukaryota > Metazoa > Arthropoda > Insecta > Hymenoptera > Apidae > Nomada > Nomada fabriciana. Next base: position 16,180,986 of record OU015689.1, read on the forward strand.
GAAATATTATGTTACATCTCGTGCACTGGATTGAACAATATTATTGAAACGAAAACGAATAAAATATTTGTCTCCAAATATTTATGAACTTATGAAATATGCTGCGAGGATTACACATGTATTGCCATATTCCCATAATAATATGAAAAATAATATCAGCAAAATACATTTCAATACTGTAAAACATACGTTTAAACGCTCTTTACATCAGCATGCATATTTTGAATTGTTAATCGATTTCCAATTATCAAATAGTACTGGGCTGTACTAGACGTGAAGAGCCGTGCGAAATCGAAGCGATTATTCGAAATTGAAAATTACGTGAAGCGATGCTCTTCAGTTAATGCACCGATGGAAAATTAGGAGTTGTTGAAAGGTACTGTTTCGTGTAAAGTGGAAATTACGGTGGTCAATTGAAAACCGTGGTAGCTGTTCCGATGTATCAAATGAAATGTTTCAATGCTGTAGTATCAGTAAAAATATTATTCAATACGGAAGAGGAATCGCAGCCATTCGTGCAATAACTTTTAACAATTATGATATCGTAACGTAAAATAATGCTTGATATTTATAATTTGCATTTAAAGATGATACTTCAAGAATGCAAAATGTAGGAACATAAGATTACTATAATGGTACGATACCTGTTTCAAATTTCAAAGGATTTCGTGGGGCGGATATGGCATTCTGTCGCTGGATGCAATATGTGTCCGACTACAGCCAATCCGTTACCACTTGCACCTATGTCTTTATGCGCCACCGTTTCTTATTGCCACTCCATTCGCAGGATTCCCTTATAACATCCTTTTATCGTCTTGTAAAGTTTAATGCATTGGTTATTACGCGTGAAACAGTACTATAATTTTGGTTATCAAAATATCGACATATTTTTAGTGACAATTATTATGACATAACATTTCAAATTTTGAAGTTATACGAGTTGTACTCGGACCGAGGAAACTTTTGCAGATATAATGTATTAAAATATGCAAAATGTCTTCAAGCTGTATGAAGGGTATATGTTGAAAAAATATAAATGCTACTTATAGTACTTTACTTATTACAATTCAAGTTTGTAATATATGTATGTTACAGTATAATATAATTCTAATATATTAAAATGCTTTACTGATTAAATTGATTCAAAATTATGTATATACGAAATATATGAAGAATTAAAAATATATTTAAGTATTATACAAAATAAAAAATATATTTTGACAACCTTCTTCGTAATAAAACCAATTATTCTCAATACTTTCCTCCTTCACTTACTTTCTGCAAATATCGTCTATAATAATAATGGCATAAAAACCTGGTGTGCAGTAATAATCTCCTTTAAAATATGTGATTCGTAAAAACGGCGATTCCATCGCGAGTATATTCCAGCGAAGTTCCATTAACAATATCTTTAAGGATTTATCAAGAAATCGTACCAGTTCTGTGCAACGGCATTGATTTTAAAATCCCAGGAAACGTATTCCGTGTGCGCGAAAGTTGATGGTGTTTGTACACCGTACAACTGCGACTTCTTCGTTCGTTTCCATATCGGCAAATTGCCAGCACATTTCCATGCAATCCTGGCAAAACGATCGAAAGATTTCCCTATCCTAGCCGAGGACGGTAAAACGAAGGACCAAGACGTTCAATTGCCAGCCCAAGCGGTCGTAACAATAATGTTAACTGCAGACAGGTTGTAGTGATGAAAAATAGTTATTTGTATAACTACGACTAAACCTCGAGTTATTGTGGATAAATGATTTTTCAAGGATCATTGAAATACAGATACAAATTTAATTTAAATAATACAAATTTTCTGGATTAATGTAACTAGAGAAGTGATGGAAATTATTATAGCTAATTAGTGTGGCTGTTTGTGTTTCTTGCTGCTGTTCGACGTGGATAGTTTCTTTTACGATTGTTACAGTTATCAGGACTGAAAGTACTTTTATTCTGTTTGACATTTTTTAAATAGGCTATTGATATATTTCGCTGTCGCATAAGAGTTAAACATTTTATTACTCGAGTATTGTGTTAATTGAAAGGGAACGAAGGAAACGATGAAACTGTGGAAGTGGTAGATATTTTGACAATTGTGTTCAACGAACGATAGAAATTATTATGGGTAACGAGGTTTCAAGTTATATATTTTTCGTTTGCAGATGTGTTCTTTAGGTTTTATGCGTAAAAAGATCGATTTCTCGCGTATTGAAAATCTTCCGAAATTCGGCGATTAAATGTGTTAACAATTTGAACTTATTGTATTATACAGCAATTTAAACCTTAAAGCTAAGTGAATATAATCATTTATTCAGTTTTCTTGAAAGTGCCACCTTTTATATGAAATTGAATTATGTATAAAAATCCAACACATCTGCTTTTCTTCTACAAAACAGGTGAGCATGACTCGTAATATCGGTGCAGTTTTTGCACAAGATATAGTGATAGCACAATCCAACATTTATTTGAACAATTTTAAGAAAAAAATGCGAACATCGATGATTAGTAATGAAAATACGCCGACACGTGCAAATATATGTAACACTTTTTTACGATGGAAAAGTGTATTGGAAATAATTATTGTTTGCAAATCACGGTTTTGTTAACAAGATATGGGAGAAAGCCTTTGTTAACAATATTGTTCGTCGAAAGAACAGATGACTTACTAGGCCACATTTATAATTAGTGATACAAGTAATTGCTGCTCTACCTGTTCCCCTGGCAATCAAATGCTTCTTGTTTCACAAACGGTGTTCATTCTCGCTGAAAATGGCTTGCTGTGTCCGCTTTCGTCGCGACACTCTGTTTAAAGTGAAACGCTAATGAGCACCGAATAGGACCGAATATTTTATGCACGACGAATTGATACTGTGAAAACAACTGCGAGAGGTATACGACACCGATTTCAGATTTTCTAATCGTTTAATTTTATTTATTCACTGCACAATTATTTGGAACTGAAAATGAGAAAGAATTTGTGCATTGAATTTTCTATGGCAAGCATATTAAAATTCAAAGCAAGTTGACGGGCCAAAGTATGCTTCCGAACATACCAAAACAGGAAGAGATCGTTAATATCCTATCGAATATTATGCAGCAATAAAGGCAGACTTTTCATTTCAGCGCGGAGCAGATCGTAAAACAGAATTGATTCTGTTCTAAAACGGAGAAACTAGAAATCTAATAGAGTTTCCAATATTTACGACGCATAAAATGTTTGTATGAAATTGGCAGATGGTCCAATACAACGTTACTGCGTGTAACGATAGCAACGACAGAATATAATTGAATAACGTGCTATAACCGTCGATTCAACGTCGATAAAAACATTTGCCTCGTTGTTGTGCAAATCACGTCGAATCTTTTAATCCGTATCATCGATAAGCCAAGTCCCGTCTCGCCGGTCGGTAACACGGCCATAATAGGGCGTAGACGACGGCAAAAGTTGTTGTAATTCATGTGAGCAGCCCGAATTATTTTCCATAAACCTACTTGACTTCTGGCGGCGCTAGCACGAACTTGAACATAGTTCGAGTACGGCGTACTTACGTAAGAAAGTTCAGAGAATGAGGGAGCGTAGTTCGAAGTTCTGCTGCCAGTTCAACTCCAGCAACATATATCACGGGCCCCTCCTCTTTATTCCGCCTGTAGGTGGCCAAGCAGCGTACAAAGAGCAATAAAGACGATCGTAAACGCTCGCCTGAACATATCAATTTTTCGTGTACACTGGCCAGGATTTAAATTTTGCACACGACCATAAAAGGTAGGAATTTAATTGGACGGAAGCTCTAACGCCGAGTTTCATTGATCAGAAATGGTGGCTTTCACGCCGCGCGCCGCTGTGCAAGCTGAAAATTAGGAAACTTTGGATGAAACGATATCTTCCTGTTAAGCGGCTGACAAATGCGACGAATATTTCGAAACTTTTCGTCGTTCCATTGAATATTAATTGAGGCTTGAGGACCACGCTGATGCGTATCAATGTAGCACGCGAATCATTTCAACGCGTTCGAAATAGAGGATAAGCGTTGCTAAATTTGGTACGAACATTATCAGGTTGAATGAGAAAGTTTCTGGACGTATGTATAGCGTATTCTACTGTAGAGCTTGGAGCGATAGAATTATCTGCTAATTCAGGATTAATGAATTTTGTTAACAAGTATGTTATAAAGAGTTCTCGTATAATAATTGTAAGATCAACACCGCACTCTACGCATTAATTTGCACGGTGTTATTTAATATATTAATTAATGCAATTGTTATAATTTACTGCCATCACATATGTGCGTCAGATGGATATTTCAATATTGTTATGTAGATGCTTCATAACTCATTATTTGTTCTTAAAACAGATATGTATATTGAGAGTGTTCTATGCATTTAGTATACATATGTTTACATTACATTTACATTTCTGCAAAACGCAACTCCCCAAAATAGTTAGCAAAGATAGTGAAGGTTACACATTTGTAGTTTTACTATTTTCAATTATTTTAGAGATATTACTCTGGGACATCCTTCAGGCAGTTAGTTTCGAATTAAATGCGCAAGAAAGAAATTTTCAAAAATTTGTTATCAAAGTGCTTTTTTCCAAATATTTTGGTTCAATGATATCTCACGTGCAACTATGCACGTTCGCTATTCTTAATGCTTTTCCAAATAACAAAAGTCACTAAGAAATTGCCCATAAATAATTTCAATAATTTATGTTTCTATAGAACAATAGATTTTCTATTATTAATATATAGTTTGCTCTCAATATACGAATTTACTTATGGACAGAATACAATAGACACTACTTGCAAAATATACATGCAGCTCTTCGAGAAAGTGCATTATGTGAACGCACAATCCCTCGCTAATTTATACGAAATATACGAGCAAAGAGTGACACGAGTCACAAAAATGAATAATAAAAACACGGTGCAAAGTGCATCCAAAGACTTTCTCTCACCGAAGAAATAAATTTTTAAACCAACTAAAATATGATCTCATTTTACTTCCGTTCAATCCCAATACTAACCAACACGTCGCCCAGGCCAAACTGATTTTACAAACATACATACGATTTCCTACAAAGGCTAGATATGAATGGATCAAGGCAACAATAAAAGAATCGCGCGAGACAAATTCCACAGAATCAAACCATTACAGATACCTTTACCCGTAAAGAACGCTTTCCTCCGTAGCACACGGGGCCATGGGTATTCAAGCTCCTGTTCGAATATTTCAATGAAGAACGAAAGTATATACGTTCGTATACAGAATAGCGGGCTATCGGGACGATATTCAAAAGCGATCTCCAAGCGAAGCGCGTAAAGGAAAATACGAGGCCAGGGCAAAAATACAAAAGGCAAGTAGCTATACCGAGAGTGCCTCCCAAGGGGACATCAAACGTAGGGCGAGGGCAGGGCAAAGGTCGACCTTATTTCGAAGTCGTACACCGCAGACCGTACGAGCATGGACGTGTTTTTCATTCTCCTTCTTCTTCTTCCTTTCCTCGGGACAAAACGAGGCGAACGTAAGACGAAATATGCAGTTATACGAGCCTTCCGGGAGGTCGCTTTATCGATAGCCGGATTTCCATTCAGCGACCGATATTTTGCTGACAGCAATTGGAAGTTTAAACTGCTACGGGTATTGGCAGCGGGAAAAACAGATGCTTGCGGCCCCTGAAAGACACGGCAAAGGAGAACGGCAACGTGTTATACAAACACGCGTGTAGGTACATCCCTTTGTTTGCTCGCTGCATACGCTAGCATCAGCGCTCAATCCTCCTGCGTAGAAACGGACGTTCCATGGGGATGGCTATGCTGCACGAACAATGTCTCGATCGAAACGCACGTGTGACGGGATATTACGCAACGAAAGATTCTGAATAGAGCCTGGGGTTTCGTTGAAGCGGGATGGAAAATATGAATTGTTGGAAGTGGACGCATTTAGTGTTGCTGAATGAAGGATTGCATGAGATCTTAATTTATAAAGTATGGATTTTCTGGAGGAACGAGGGTCGACATTTTTTATTCCGATACTTTTCGTGCGATGAAGCCTGCGAATTGTTAATTCGAAGGGCAAATGGGATGCTATTGTTCACATTAGTTCGTGGAGACGTAAATGTGAAGGTGGGCTGGCGGAAATGGTTGAGTTTAATCGATTGCATGAGGAATTATCAGAGACCAGACGAGGATGATAATTCTCTTCTATCTGTAGTAATGGCAACGTAACGTGTACAGTGCATATGATTATTGCTGCCCTTCAATTAGGATCACTGCACCTAGATTTCCGTAATTACTAATATTGCTAGCTGCTTCTGATGATATCTGTCACAGTCATTGGTATAATTGATAAAATGACTCGAAGACCGCTTAAGTGCTAAAATATATCTACACATAAAGTTTATGAATTTGTAATGTCAAAATATCTTGAGAATAGATATAAGCAATATTATGAAAAATATCAACAAAAATATTTAATTAAATTAATCTAGAAGATAACTGCATACTAAGAATGTTAAGATTAGGAAGAACAAATCTTGTATGCACGTATAATCTTTTACTTGAATTGTTGTATTGTTGTATTATGGTGTAATTTTAATACACTTCGCCCATTACAAGGGTTGAAATATTCTTCATATACGTCCAAAGATATTTCACCATAAGTTTACGATGCGTTTTGGTCTCATTAAGCCGGTACTAGATAAACCATGGACTTCAGGCATGCCACAGGTAATAATCGAGCACATTTAGGTTTGAGATGCGGGCTGAATAGCATCTCCATGATCTATCCATTTGCCAGGAAACCGTCCATTCAAATAGCACCTGACTGAACCGCGCTACAGATTTAACGGATAAACAGGAAATCGATACCCAACTATGTTATCTGTATTTGCAAAATACTGTTTTAAGTTGTACAGGTGACATCGATTTGCAACTATTGAAATTACGTGCGCATGCTTCGAAAAATCTTTTTTTTATACACGGTCGATTGTCTTTTATAAGGACATTTTTCCACCTCTGTTTCGATATTTACATAAAATGTTGCAGGGCATACGCCGCAGAAAAATATTATAAAACTGACAATTTGTATAAAAAGTATCATATTAACTTCATCCAATTGTAACCATATATTCTGCAACAAGGACCCTTACAGTTAAAATGCTGTTCTAAAAGCGTCGAAGAACTTCGCCATCACCGCAATTATTGTACTCCAGCAGAATAATTAATTTTGATATTCATGAGAACCATTGTTCAGATTGCACTACTTCTCATTTACACGACGGTAGATAATTTTACGCCGACTTATTTTACTTATATAGCCAAATATGTAATACGATTCTAAAATTTATCGATTCGCTTAACGGAGAATTTAATTATAGGTCATCTCTTATTAATTTCATTACCTACACTTATCATACGCAAAGTTATGTTTCCACTGCAAATTTCATAATGAAAACCACTCTCAGCGAACCAAATATCCCTCGCACCATGGTACACCCATAATATTCAAAAACCTCTCCCCATATGCAGAACCTCGAGAAATTCCAATCTACTTCGCCCAGCGAAATCATCGGGTTTTCACTTCTCCAATCCAGTCCGACGTCTATCAACTCGCGATTACGTCACGCTCCCTTCGACACACCGCACGAAGTACCCACCACTTAAATCTTCCAAGCCAAACAGGAACAAAAAGCAGCGATGAGAAAAAGCTGTCGAGTTCCTCGGCACACGCGAGATTTCGTCGAGAATCCATCGGCGCAGGAGCAAATTTCAAGCGCTCTCCACAAGTTCGCGGAAGCACACCGCTCTGAAACTTTTGAACGGTACTGTGTACCTAAGAGTACCTGACGGCGACGTTCTTGCTGTGCAAGCGCGCGCGCGCGCGCCCGCGAGCGTCCTCGCGGAAGACATCAGCCCGCATTACGGTCTGACGAGAAATTCTCCTCTCCATTTCAGTGTCGGATTGATGCTTTTCATTGTTCACCGAGATGAGCAGGATTTCAGCCGGGCGCAAATAACGCGGCAGCGTCGAATGTGCTGGAAGCGTCGCGTTCACGAGCCCTTTGACCATCTTGCATTCAGGATTCCGAAATGGAGGAAGCGGAGCGACGCAATGCCACGGTGCCAACGGCGTGTACAGGGAACGGTCTCGCTCGTTAACGGGAAATGGCGCGTGCATGCATGCATTGCTTGCGCAAAGAATTTTAACAGGCTGCTGTTTATAGCGCATTGGATGGCGGAACTTGTGCCGCGTGTTGGGTATGGGAAATTCGGGGATCGACGGGGTGTTCTATGGTATCCGTGATGGATACGGAAGGTATTCTCAGAAGTGCTGAGGGGGGTGATCGATAATCGTTTACTGTTACGTAGACACGGCGAGGGACGTCTAGATTGTTGGGCCGGTTTGGTTTTATTACTTGTGCTCGTTATGGGACGTCGTGTCTGACTTGTGCACGCATGATTTATCGGCGCGATCAGGGTACGAAGTATTTTTGAGGGGACTTCATCGACGGGAAGTGATGGATTTAGTTTCTGCGAAGAAATGGGCCACTGAGATAAATCCCCCTGAAGATCTGTTTGGTGGGAAGGGTGGGTTGGTCGATGAAGGAGAGTTATTGCGATGCAATTTTCAATGATCGCTGGTGTTTGAGTATTGTCAGAAGAGATGATATCCGGTTCTCTGGAAAGATGAATGGGTCCTACTTGATTTTAGTTGAACGCGTAAGGAACAACTGAATTAAGTCGGAATCATAGACGTTTGATCGCGTAAAACTTTGTGCTAACTTGGAACTTTGACCGCGTTTGATTGATCTTGATTGAGCAGCGGCTACTGCTCTACCTCTGCTTGTTAATTTACAATTAGCGAGTAACTTTTGATTGATAACCACCCATTTGTCAAACACTAGATTTACGGAATAGGTACCTGCTATATTTTGTACCACGGTTATCACGGTTTTGTCATTATCAGGGAACAATTAAACGAAATTTTTAAATAAGCTATGTCTTTCGAAGAGGTTTATTTGTATTCGGTATTAAATAATTTTCCAGCCAGATATTTTTAACGTGTTCCGAATATTTGTTATATTATTAAACGCAACTGACTTATGATTTTCATATCATTTTACTATTTATAGGATCGTAATTTATTTCAATGGCTTGACAAACGAGATGAATCGTGATGTTGTCTGAAAAGTATGGAAATTCAGAAAATTTATACTAATAATAATATTCTATTTTTGTCGAACGCAATTTCAGACAAATTGATTTTATCATGTGAATATGTTGCTGTGTTTGTGTTACAATCTCGTCCATCCACACCTGATCTACATATTATTATTGAATTATGGATATTACCATTCTGGTAGCAACTAGCAACTGCAGATGCAATAGTACTTTACTGCTTACACATCAGATTGGTGGTACAAAGTATAATTATTATATCCATCACTTTTGGAATATTTTAGATTCATGCTGCTGAAGTCTGTACTGGAGAGTGAAAACTGATAATTTCTAAGTCTCACTTTAATAATTATGATTGCTTTTATAACAATTGATTGATTGATTGATTTGAATCTAAAAAATATAAAGGCCAACATATTAAGATCTTCGTTATGAAACAGACATCCAATTTAATTTAATTACTACCTGTTTGTTTTGTTTCGTTGGCTCCACAGGATAATCACTAAAGGGGTTATTAAGTTCTGTAATTGCTTACGCAACCCTACAATGAATATTATGATAACAATTACGTTGATTTGAAAGCAGAAGATTACATATTTTATATATAACTTTATTTATTTACTTATTCATTATACAGGAAAGTATACCCATTAGCACCTCGCCTGTATACCAGATATTAATTGATTAATGACAACATCCATTCATAATGAAAAATAATGAACATCGACTCATAGATAACCAAAAATATAAATAAACAATTATAATTCACGTCATGCTAATACATCAGTCTAGCCGGCCTAGATCAACATCAATCTTGCAAAAATGAAGGGCTAATTCTACCCCATTAGGTACCATACACCCTTACCCAAAATTATTTCCGTTCCTTCCAATAAACTTCGTCATGCTACTATGCAGAAACCCTTCTTCCCACCCTTTCGCGGCGTAACACCGCAATTGAGAACCACCCAATAACGAAACGTCTCTAGCGAAGATTCAAGTTTACGAAACAGAACGCAACCGATTTAATGAAAAGTCGTAGAACATCTGTCGCTGCGACATGTTTCGCGAGCAACCAATAGGTACCCTGTCTTCTTCAGGAGAACGCGAGCTGGCGCAACACGCTTCGCCCAGCACGGGCATATAAACGCGCCTGTATCTTCGAGCACGTACATATATACATACATTACGACTGTGCACAGTCGCGCAATCTACATTCGTGACTCCATAAAATGGGATTATAGCTATCCGAGAAGGAAAACAACGGGTGCGCTAACGTTATTAGATCTCCCTTCATCCGTGAAGACGGAAGGTGCATCGACGGGAATGGGATGTGGGGGATGGAACAGGGTGGAAGTTTGATAAGTCGAGGGATGGGAAGTATGGCAGCACCGGATTCCGCTGAAGCGGACTCCAGGATAACAGAAACTGAAACGTTTATCGGGATCGTTCCAGCAGGTAAATAATTTTCATTGCTTTAATTAGAAGAGTGAGAATGCCGAGCATCGATCCAAACTTAGAGAGGATTAATGAGGAAGCTCTAAATGAGATCGATCTGATGTCACTGAATGCAACAAGCATCGTATACTGTGTATTATTATTTTGTTATTTCTGTATTCTTCAATAGTTATTAATTGATCATATTAACTATTTCATAGTATGTTAAGATGAATATGTTTTTTAATATTGCAGTTCTTTTTTGTTACTGTATGGACGCAACCAGATGCGTTGTGCTTTGTATGCAGTAATTAGGCAATATAACATTTCTTTCAATTCATATCGTTTCGACTCTCGTTTCGGATGCATGAAATTGTTCAAGAGTTCATAGGAAATATGGCGCTACGCTGAAATTGTTTGCCGAATGGCATGCGGATTGTAACTTCTATAAATGTATAATAATAACGCTGGAATGAGTACTATTACAGTTAGATATGAGTTTTCTAGGGTGAAGGCTTTCGCAATGACAACGGGAAACGAAACATTATTTTGTGGTATTGTGACTCCCGTTTACTCGAATTAACATTCGGTACGAATTCTCTGTAAGCGGAAACAGTTGTCTCCAAATTGTATCTGCCTTCGTGTGATATTTAATTTCAAATAAAAATTTCACTTTTCTCGGAGAAATAGAATTCTGTAGACAGTATTGATACTTTTAATAGTTACTAAAAATTCTGTTCAAAATTTAGCTATACTGTATTGGCGCGAAATAGTTTTCTGCTTGAAAAAGATATTGAGTTTCGTTCATACTCACGATATTCGCGATAAATATTCATTGCTTTCATAACTGGTTTATTTATTTAATCTCTTGCGCTATGCATAAACGCCGTTGTAAACAGATAGTAACTTCAGAGAATATCATCCGAAAAGTTTCGTAATACATTGCAAGGAGTACATGCAGGGTGCATAAGAGTTTCCGCTGAGCACGTAGTTTAAAACTTCCTAACCACGAAGATTATTTTATATTCATAAACGCTCGAATAGTTCAACAGATAAATTAAATCGAACCGAGCTTCATTCAAACCCCACGAAACAACCATAATTGTACTTATCTAACCAAACTAATTTATACCTTAGCATTTGCACTTTATGCTATCTCAAGAACTTAACAACGACCAGCCTTGCTTACTAATAAACGGAACATTCATTTCATTTGACGTATATACCAGTTAATCGGCGCCGTAACGCATAACTTTTAATCACAAAGCAGCCATTACACGGGCCTACGTGAATTAACTTCGGAATACTGTAGCAATAAATTGTATTTCTATCATATCAACGCGTTGTCAGATAACCGGGCTGTCTTCTCGAGCAGAAAATTGGCAGACAAAAATTGATGAAAGGTCAGGAATTATATTCGAAGTAGATACTTCATCCATGGCTAACAATCAAACGTGGTCTCAACGGTAACGTGAGGGTGATAATCGTGCCGGATACGTTCCCCATCTATCGATCCGCAAAACGTAATCTGAACATCCCCTCGGCTCAGGGAGTTAACCCCCTTGATATGTGACGTGCATTTGTCTCTCTTCCGAACAGAGGCATAACAGTCTTAGAGCATCTTTACGAGATGCTATAAATACGAACGAAATTGTTGTTACGTGAGATGTTACATGCTGGGCGAAGTAGAGTTTTCTAAATAGCGGGTGGCGCTCTTTTGCGGCGGGAAGCGTGGTTTGTGATTTCACGATGCTGTAATTGATAGTGTTTATTGCTTCCCGTAAGATTCGGGGGTGCTGACTCACAGGGGAATAACGTGCACTCTACTTAATTTTGGAAGTATATATAAATAAACAAATAAGAGGGCTCGTCGATAGGGTGCGGATTATAATATTTACGATACTGATGATATAAGGGTTGGTATATAAATGCGGACGATACTTGTACTATGTGAATTATTTATGTCCTTCACGACTTTGGTAGCGTTATTTTAATCTCGAGTGCCATTCATTACTTTAATATAGTTCAAATGGGTGTCCATATTTATACGAATTCTGGACATTCGATGCGACATTTTTCAGCAAATCAATGGATATTTTTGACACTTCAGTGGTCTTCGTGGATCCTTCAGCTTGTCCACCTTAATAGTCTCAAGGTGGTGCAATGAGCACTGATTGTGGAGTTGTTTTAAGAACTAGAATACCGTATGCCTGCCTGATTATACCTGCCTTTGGACCTGGGTACGCGAGATGTCAATTGCTCGTAGTTTCAGAGTCAAATTTATTAGGTTATATGGTGTACATAAATGTACATTATCTGCAGCCATAAATGTTTCCCAGTTCTTGATATATGGCCAAGACGGTAATGAAAAAATGTGAACCTTTCATAAAAATAACAGGGTGAGCTGTAGATAATACTTGTCGCAAATCCAGTTATCTGAGCTGTGTTATTGTATTAATATCAAAGACAATTATGTTCAAATTAATTACAATTTCTATATAATTAAAGCCATAAAGTATATGATGCTGTCTGCTAAGTAAATGTAACAAATGTGTATGCATTTGGTGTGTTTTATGTAATTTCTTGCAGATTCCCGAGTAATATCGTCCAGGCAGAACAGGGTATAACCGAGATAAATATGTTGTAAAATAATACTCGGAAAGTTATAAGGAAAAGTGGCACTACAGCAAACGTCAAGATATATCGTACTTCGATTGTTTATACAGCATAGCATTTGACAGAAGATGGATGGAATTTATTTTTTGAATAATATCTTCACAATAAGTGTTAGGATTAGGTAATATTTCAAAATTTGCCATTTACTTTACTGTTGTGTTACACTAATTATATATCTATGTATACAAACGCAACAAAATATTGCTACTTTGCTAATGTACGAATGTTTGACTAAGGAAAGTACCGCACTGGAACAACAAAAGTAAAAAAACTGTGCACAATTGTATAAAAATAAATGTACTTTGAAATACAACAAATACCAGAAAGATAAAACGAAATAACATCTACAATTCACTTGAAATACTTTAGAATTGCATAATATAATTCTTGTAAATGTTACCATTATTTTAACCAAAGAAGTCTACCAAACCTTATTAAATCCATGAAACTTACTGGAAAATACATTGCAGTTTAAAGAGCAATAATCTTCTCATACAAGTGGCGACAGAAAAAAGCAGCCTTTTCCCTTTGAACAACCAGAATTTAAGAAGAATTTAGGAACCGTATAATAAAGTACCCTACTTCACTTGGCAATAGTTGCAAATTTCACTCGCGATAAAACTATAACCATAAACCAATAACACATTCGCGCAAATTCTATGTACCTACGTACTGCTGTTTGCTGCTTCTAGGATAGCATAATGATTGTCCGTAGCTGCGGCCATTTCACGAATTTATTTCGACGATTCCCCGCCGTTATTAGCTACTTGCAAAGCCGGAAGCGTTCGTAAACAAGATAAAATCGCGAAACGATCGTGTACCGGGAAGATTTTTCGAGCGATGGTCGTGTTTATTTGCTAAAGTCGCGAAATTACGGTCCCTAAGATGATGAGGAAGAACGATGCCAGCGATCAGGCCGATGTATTTTGGGGGATGAGTGCACGGGCCAGCCACTTGCCCGCTCGAATAATAATATACCACCCTCTACAATCTCCGGTGATTTCAAAAATTTATTTCAACATTTACCGCCTTTATCAAGCAGTTAGCTGGCTAAACTACTTGGTAAACAAGATAAACACGTGAAAGCGACGGTTAAGCGCGATTAAGCTTCGTTGGACAAAGTAAAAACAGTTTGATCGATTGTCGGAGGAGTGAGGGGGGTGGTGAATGTCAGGCAGTATCTTGGTTAAAAAGTTCGACGAAGACTTTAAAGAGGAAGAACACGGTGATAAAGCAAAACTTCGTAGGAACAAATCGAAATTTGCGAGCTGAATTGTTTTTCTACTTCATTTTGAGTAGGGAAAAGTGTATCTTTTGTCACTCGTAATAAAGTATACCATAGAAATATTTAACTTTGCTAGCCTAATTTTTATATTCTAGTTAGTTTTTATATTTTACACTTCTCATGAACAGAAATGAAGGACAAGAAAATGAATAAAAAGGGTTCGGGCAAGTGTGATGTTCACATGAAAACAATGGGGAGTATATGTATAGAATCAGTACCGCCAATGAATTTGCTTCATGCAACTCAGTGCTATAATAGTGATTACAGTTATGAGAGTTTGCAATTTGCCACAATAGTAATATTGGAATTAGTAGGTTGTACCCGTCATAATACAGACCATAGACTAGCCAGACTTAATATTGGATTGTTGTTGCTAAAATCGTTATTCATCTAGCAGGCTGTAACTCACCATTAATACATTAAACGTCATACGGTCCAAATGTTCAACCCGCTGAAATAGCCAATTAACTTGTTTGCGCAATAATGAAATATCGTGGTATACAAGCACGATTCATGCACCATTGTCGATACGTCCGTATTTGTAAATGCACTTAGAACATGTTAATAATTCAGTCAGCTAAAGGAATTCCTTAATAAATCGAGAGTATTGAATCTTTAATCGTATTTTCTGGCACCTTCGAAGGCATTAATATTAAATATTCAACGAATATAAATGAACTCTGAAATATATTTCAATGTTCCACGAAGCTGTGGAACATCCTACAAGAGGAATGAAAAAGTATTTACAGTCAAGTTATAAAAAAAGAACTAACTTCTAGGACGCAAAAATTAATAGAAATGTGGCATATAACTTGTAACACACTTTTGGTAACACGATTTTGGTAAGTGTTCCGCACATATTTTTTATCGTACAGCCGATTGTGTAAAACACCAAGGAACACTGTGCCCTGATAAATATGTTAACGGCAGCCACAATTTTCGTTCAATATGTACGAAATTCCAGTACGTGTCCCATTACTTATGAGAGGAAGTGTAAGTACATCTTCAAGACCTTGTATCGATTCGCCAATCCAAACATTCTGTCCTCCAAAAACCACACAGCTTCCTTGAAAACTAGCACCAGTAGGTTCACCAACGAAATCAAAGAATCCCACAGCGGCAGTTTTCCTACAATTCACTCAACAAACAGACCGCCGTTAACCGGCTATCAATTTTTCGTCGCCTCCGATACTTCTCTCCGCTCTTGTACCAATCTTTTCCATTATCCCACATGCGGTCGAAACGAAGGGTGGAATATCGGCGAGTGGATGGCGCGTCTAGATTTCACCGGCGAATTCAAGCGATCGTCCGATCTGCGATCCCCAGGAACCCGGTTCCATGAAATAAGGAAGTTTGGCAGTCGTGAGAACCGGGAGGAGCGGGCGAAGAATAGGGAATGGTCGCGCGGGCGGGGAACAGAAAGGGAAGAGGCAATAGAAGAGGCACGGGATGAAGAAAAGAAACGACACTGCGCGAGCCAAACTTTCCCCGAAGCAATGAAGACTGGAGACCGGTCCCGTAAATCGGGCGATAAATCTGAAAGTTCCACGTTCGCGTGTCCCCGAAGAACCGTCGAAATCGACGTGCCATGGGGCGAGATTCCCGTGGATCAGACCGCCTATAGTCCAAGGAGGAGAGCGCGGCGCACGGACAGGCCATTCGCTGACTAAAAGAGGAAGCTTGGAATCAATATAAGAGTCGACAAGCCCTTCGTAACCAGGTATTTACGGCGGGTAAATACTAAGGGTTGCCCTCGCGAACCTCCGCCGTTCTTTCATCCCTGTGCTCGCCGCCGCCACCGCCGCCCCGGCGTAGAGGGTGGCGGCTTTCAAATGCAAATCCATCGAGAAACCACCCAGCCCCTTGTACCGCCCCCCGCCCTCGCCCTCCCCGATTCCTTCGTGGAGAATAGAAAAAAAAATATATAGCCGGATGGTCGGGAATCGTCTTGGCCAGCGATAGGAGACTGGATGTCTGATGAAAGGGAGTCTGCGAAAATACCCGGGTCCTGCACGTCCGACGTTTTCTGAAAGACGGGGTTAAATGTACCCTCCTGCCGGCTAGACGGGACTAATTTAATTAGACCGGTTACCCTTGCGTCGCGAACGCCCCTGTAAATTTAAATGGCATCACGCGTGGTCGAAGTATGTAGATACATGCCTGCGACGCGCGTTTTGCTCCCGCAATGCACGCCGGGGTGAAAAGTTGATGCACCCCTACAGGGGGGTGGAATATTTTTTTTTAAGAGGGAAGTGCTTCAATTTTTTTGCCGGCGCAAAAATTTTATTTGCCCGAACTGTAATGGGGCGCTGAGAATTAATTGCGTATGTACAATACAATGTGGAGCTTTGGTTTTTGAAAAATTTGGTCGATGATGTATAGTACATTGGCGAATTTGGGAATCTATTCGTTGATTCAGTATTTTCTGTTTGCTACTTGTAGGTACAGTTTGGCTGGAATGTAATTCATTTAGCCGAGGTAGGATAATAGTTTTGATATTTCTTGCAGGCTGCGGACTGCGTGGTTAAAAAAGGACATAAATAAAGTGCGGATTAAACATTTCGATATTATTGTGGTAAGTTTCAAATAAAACACGAAATGACATATTCCATCCACTTTCAGCCTGTTAGAAGATCCCTCAGCTTCTTTCAATATTAATTGCGAAGATTCCTGCTGTAATACCTTCGCCAAATCTGCAATAAATTCGTAAAACCGTTTCGACACTGCTTGAATTACGTTCATCCCCAATTGAGACCCCAATATTGTGTTCAATTTCAAGGATTCATTACGAAGGCAGTTACGATAATTATAACACTATCGACTGCTCTGGCAGTGATACATCACTTGTTCCACGGAAAGTTGTTGTATCATCGTAATAATCCTGAAAAATGAGCGGTGCGTTCGTCACCGTCAAACTTAACACTGTCGCATCGGGAACATCACGCGGGATTACGTTTACGCGCTACCACGTTTCATAAATAATTACTTCCTTTGACAAATGACCCTTACAGGCTGTGCTGAAAATCGCTGGGTTAATAATGCGACGCACGGTCCGCCGATGACAGGCCGCTAATTCGTCATCCTGGCCACGAATTAATCTTCCCTCTATCCGACATCCTCTATAGCATCGCGAAAATTTTCTGTACTTTTATTTCAACTGGCTGCAACGATTCTCTTATTCGTTTCAATATGCCACATACAATACGTAACCGGGCATTGTTATCTCGTTCCCTTGCGTATTTCCCCCGGATCATATAGGGTGGGTCTTAAGAACATGTCATTCTCAGAGATGTTTTATGGCTTTGATTTGTCTAGAGATAATTTCAGATAATATTTAATATTTAGTAAAGTATGCTGGATGATAGTTTTCGGGCAGTTATTTTCGCTTGTGTCTTTAGGAGAATGATACATTGTAGATAAGGATGGAACAGTTTTCAATAATACGAAATAAAATGTTAATATTTACAGAACAGGTTGAAATATATGGAATTATGTTTTCTCTCTGTAATAAATTCGACGAATAAAGTATTGTTAATCGAAATTTAATTTGCGAAAATCGTAAAAAGGAATGGGAGTGACAAATTAAATGTACATTACACTTTTTGAACGTGAAATACAATAACAGTTGTAATGATATCACCCAGTATTGCATAACCTTGTCAACAATTTATAATTTAAAAATCAGCGACGCTGCAATGATGTACTCTCTTAAATAAATTCACAAAAGAAGAAAAAAAGCATTCTTTAATTACAGAAATCAAGATAAGATTTGTAAGATCCATATTGTCTTATTATTATTTCTACGACAAGATATTTAAGAAGGAACAGAAAATGATTTATGATACTGCTTTATAGTGAACCACCCTCTATACAAGTTCTCACCACGCGTATCCACCCACGTATGGGTATACGATATTATGGTGTCAGCGTAGCGATTGTACAAGTTGGACATTATAGTCTATAGACTTACGACAGAAATGTTAGAGAAGGTGTAACAATAGCTCACGGACTCCGGTAACATTACAAAAATGTCCAACTTTCCCTCCCGCTGTATAGAATCCAACAGAATTGCGAAACAAAAATTAGAATTAATAATGGAAAAAGTAAGAAAGTGAATTCTCCCTCACAACCATAACATGGATATACATATGATACATACATTGACGTGTACAATATATAAACATAACGGAACAAAATATTCTTTCCAATGGTTGAAATTTCAGCGGCAATTTTATATTTCTTCAAGAAATTCCCCAAATATTGCATTTTCAAGTGCACAATAAAAGACGACTGCCGTATGAACAAAATCGACAGCATATCTGAACACACATGTAACAGAAAGTAGTTTGAAGTTGATGAAGTTATTCAGACAGTACAGCCAAGGTATCGCGATGCAGTTAAATATCGTAGAGAGCATAGTGAAATGTCAACAAGAATGTATGCAGTCGTTAGTGAGCAGAGGTGTCGCCGAAAACCCCATTAGTCACTAACAATCGTAGATTCAAAATACAATCAGAATACAGTCATGTTGTGTTTACGGCACAGCATTCGTATTTACTGTCATTTGTAAACAGTAGAATCTTGTTAAGCCACCCTGTAGTAAAACGACAACAGGGTATGTGTTACCTGAACATTACTGCATTGCCAGGGCTGTCGGTATCTTATGATACCGGATTGAATGTAATGTTTCAGCTCGAATTCAGTATACATGGTATTGCAGTAATTCATGGTATTGTAAAAATTCAGTTCAAATTGAGTTCAAAAATTCACATTTCAAATTGTGATTGAAATATACGGCGAAAGAGTCAATGGGTTCATTAAAAATACGCACCCTTTACTACTGATGAACGTTTGTTTCCTATTTTTTTGTATGACCAAACTCTAATTTTACCGTACAAATAAAGAAGTACAGTCAGACCGCGATATTAAAAGAGATTATGAATTTGAATTATTCCAAACAAAATTAATATTAGAAATACCTTTAGTCGAAATAAAAATATTAAATCTGTGAGAAATGTTATACATTAAATTTTATACATTGCACACACGTGTAAATTTGTAACAAAATTACAAAGAGGAGAAGTGCGAGGAGCCCACAATTCGATTTATTTTGGCGAACTGTCTGCTCGTTGTAACATATGAATTCGTTCGCTGTAAGCGCTTTGATTTAATCCGAAAAATTGTTCGTTACAGCACATTCGTTCATTGTATGATCCTTCGTTATAGAATAACCTTCTGTAATACATATTAATTCGTATGAAAATTTCTCAAATGTACCAAATATTTCAATCAGCTAAAAAGCGTACTTTAATACCATTTTTCCAGTCTCCGGGTAGCGTAGCATTGTAGTACTTCCAATTACGACGCACAACTCAATACTGCCTCAGTATTATACGTCATAATTTACATGTACAGGTTACACGCAGAAATTGCACGTAGAGAGCGATATGGGGGTGTCTCTGGTTCTAAAAAAAATTCCAATCAAATAGCAATTTATTCGAACTGCTGCGCGCGGAAATGATTTTTCTGTTTTACAAATCCGTCCGACAGGGCTGCGAGCAAACGCGACGAGATGTATTTTGCCAGGGAAAAGGGGAGCGCCTGATAATTAACAGTCCTTTCTGTCCGTGTTTTACGGCCAGCAAGGATTCAAAGCGCATCAATTTCGGCCGTGCGTGCGAAATTGCCGTAGCCGACAACCACCGCCGGATGTCACAATGGACAACGGGCTTGACAGTTTTCCCCGCATTTAGTCACCCGTATTTCACAGTCTCGGCGACGGTATAATACCTCTTTAAAATAGTTTCGGCGCGGTCAGTGTAAATGGGATGAATACTTAAAGCATTTGATATTAAATAGAAAATTGGCGGAAGTCTGTGGAAATGCGACCAATGGGAATAAAAATCGGATGGAAGTTAAGTTTCAATGGTGGTTCAGTTCACTGCAACGGACAGATTTAGATGGCATTAACCGTTGCATGGAAAATTGTATCCATCTGACCGAAATCGGCGGGGAAATATAGTTTTCTCATTTGTTAGTGTGATATCCGTATTATTATTAGTACATATTATTATTCCGCGAGAGGGAACAAATAAATTATCTTAAGAAATCTTAAGAAATTAAATTAATATGTTCGATTAAAGATTTTTCTTTCATATTAGTTCGTTGCAAGATTACAGAATCGAGGTGCCTTTAGAAATTCCGTACAGGGATTAAATATTTAATGTATAACTTTAAGGGAACTAATCAAAAAAGTCTGAGCATCAATGGAAGCGCCAATGCGGTAGGAATACCTGATTTTTCCTATTGAGATAATGGAATTTTAAAGATTTTCCATCTGTAAATGTCAGTGTAACACACGTCTGAGATCGGTGATTTCTGCAAAATTAATTTCTAAAGGGTGTAAACTGATTAAATAATACAATGATTTTGTAAAATATAGTAAAAAATATGGTATAATATACGGTATTGAAATAGGCATCGCTTGATGGGCGACTTATTATTACCATAAAACTGCGTGAATAATTAAATACCAGTGCAATTTAATTCAACGTGAACTTTCATCTAAAAAATAGTGGAATTAAATGTCACTATCAAAGCATGGCTTGAAATATTCAATTTTTGAAAATGTATTATAAAATCTATAAAACTTGCTTAATAGTTCGCTTATTTGAACGATCTCAAACAATTAATTAAACGAACAAAAGAAAATTCAATCAGATTTACAAGTAGTATACGGTATACCAAATAAAGTACAATTAATATAATTCTCTACTACAGAAAATAGGGCGGCGAAAGACAGCTGTCCAATATAAAACGTACGTTAAAGAACAATTTAGAAGACGAGAAATCAATACAGATATTCCACAAAAGTATATATGCTAAAATGTATTAGACCAATATGTGACGTCTACAAAATGTACCTTCTATAAATGTAATTATTGAGTCATTAATATTATATAAAAATCTGTGCGACCAAACGAACCATTATTAAGTAGAAATCAAGTTATTAACTAAAACTATTTCCTAAAGATTTCAATTTCCCACAGCATTTCATAATTTCAACTATACTCAATGAACAACAACATTCACTATTCTATTTTACACCTGAAATGAAATTCATAACTTAAATAAAAATAAGTTCATATCATATATATATCCGCTCGTTTGAAAAATATAATCTCATTCCCAATCAAAGCAGAAACGACAGGTTTCCACTAACTAAAACGAAAGTATCAGAATAGAAATATGTACTTACATCTGATCTTGACAAGGGACGAAGATAGAACCATTACCCTTAAAACATGCAGGGATAAACGACTCTGTGACTCATCGTACGTACATATTACTAACCACACCTACTACAGAGCCATCGAAGAACCCAACCATTTCCATGCACGTACTTCAACAGTTTGCCCACTTCGTTACGTCCAAATCGAAGACCGAAACTCAATATCCCTCTTCTCCATACAATTAAATTTTCCATAGAAAGTGGTCCCCGTTGGAAGGGCTCGCGACACGAGAGTCGGAAGAAATCAGTGTCAGTTTGTCTCGGAGACACGTGTGCACGGAAATCAATTCGCAGACAGTTTACACCTGTCCGGTGCGCGTTTGTGCGTGCGCGAAAAGTGTTTAGCTTGCAATCGGATGTCCTTAAAGTGACGACACGGGAACGAAAAGGCGTGGGTATCGAGGTGTTACACCCAGGTTCCTGATTTCATTCAGCTCCCTCGCCCTTCCCGAAGCTTCAAGCTCGCTGTTCGCCATCCGGCGATTCCGTTTCCGTGCCACCGTCCCCCACGGTCGCACTTCTCAAATGAGTTTCCTATCCAGCGTGTTCGAGCCGTGGCATCGCCGGGATTTGAATAATCCGTTTCCCTTGGCTTTAAGTGTTTTTCAAGATTAGGCGGATATCGTCTTATAGGCAGCTTCAGGAGTCAGTAAGCAATTTATCTTCGTTCGCGTGTCCCTCGTGTCGCGGGCGCTGGAACGAAAGGCTATGTTAATGATTATAAGGTTCGCGTTATATTTTCGTCCGTTTTCAGCTGGAAAATTGATCTCGTGCTGTCGTTTCTTCCACTTCGAACGATTATTAATGGACCTGATTTTAATCCTATTTATCACGTCGTAGAGGTACTTTCAATGTGCACGACTGACGCGGGCTGATCATTCGGCGCTGCTGTATAATATTAATGCACGCAGGGGTTCGTCTATCATTACAAATACCTTTGTAAATTGATATCTGGTGAATATAAAAGGGAATGCACGAGAAATCGTTTTGCTGCAAATCATTCAGCCGTTAATCATACTTTTCACCTGTATTAATTTCAACCTTTGTATGAATCTCGTATAAGTGTTACATTGAGGCTGCTTGGAACATATTCAGGATTTTTCGTTTACAGATACAAATATTCTCACGAATAGAAAAACCATTTTATTCACTTTTACTCGTCACACATATTTCTATAAACGTAATGTTTCCTGTATAAATGAATCTCTCCCCGCGTGCTTTTGAAACATTACCCGCGTTTCACAGAACACGCAGTAAAACTTTCCCGGACACCGTACGCTCCATAATTCTGCTAAAAGTTAACCGATCGTCGCGAACAAATAACATCGGGTCGCCGTGATAAATCAGTGGAGCCATCTCAATATGCTGAACTCTGCGTCCCGTTGCTCGCCGCATTTAAACAACGTCTGCGAGCGTAGTTCGAGCCGAAATGATTCTTCGTGTAAAATTTTACGAGCAGCACCCCGCCGCCATAGATCATCCAAACGGCGATCACATCGTAAAGCCGGCACAGTGTCAACCTTGGAAGTCCATTCCGCGTATAAACGAACCGTGCCAGTATACCAACTGCGCTCTATTCGCTCCGCTAAGCGAAAGGTTCGACGGTTGCTGATCCCACCTTCTGATCAATCGCTATAAAACCCGCCGTTCCTTTCAATAACGTTCTCCCCGTCGCAAAGATTGCGACAGCGTGATCCGTGCAGCCCCCTAAATCCCGATTAACCCCCGCTAGCTAACGTCGTACGACCCTCGGTTCTCTCCGACGCTTTTCTCGCGAGAGTCGCGATTGTTTCCCGCACTGATCTTCTGTTTCTCGTTCTATTTGTATTTTTTTTAAGCCGTCCCGTGTTCCAGCTTGCTTCCCCCAGCGGCGAGCACTCGTCGAGTCTGGAGGCTTCTCGAATGGTTTCGCTTTAAACGGCAGGATTTGGCGCCCGCATCTTCATCAATTTTCTTTTTCTCGATCGCGTCGGTGCCGTCTCACATTTTGCTCTCTCGCTCTAGCCCCTTTCAACCTCCGCCCCCGCGACTCTTTATTTATCGACAGAACGGCACTATCTGCCCCTGCCGGCAGCGAAAATGGCTGCCAGCCGATATCAATACTCCTTGATCGTGGAATCTACGCGTCGTTCCACTTTCTAATTTACTGTACGCCAGACAGATCATCGCTCCTCGAGTTTCTGATAACAAATTGTTTACTGTCACGTGTCATAATTCACGTTTCCGTATTCTGGTTTCTATTGCAGCACGCTCCGCGTGGCGGTTGAAACGGAGGGCGTTCGGTGTGGTTCGTAAATGCAAGGTAATTGTGAGTGTAGAATTTAGGTGTATGCGACCTTAAACAATTAAATTAAATTAAATTAATTTAATATATGGGGTTCTATTTTTTGTATAATGTTTTATAGAATCAATTGGGTTCCCTGTTTATTCGAGTAATTTAATACACGAATTTCGTGTTCATTTGTATATTTGTAAGTAGAAAGGAAATTATATTTCGAAACTTGTCAGATACATTCTGTAACTATAAGAGTAACAGCAGTTACTATTTTTTGGAATTATGGTATATTGGAATTTCACGGAGAATATAGAAACCAAATACCATTCGTAGTTCATTAACGCACAAATTTAATGAAACACGAATAGAGTAAATGCGCATGCCTGCACAGTAATTTGCAATTGACCAATTAAAGTACCATATTAATTGATGTCCGTACACTTATTTACACCTCCTTCGAAACCTAATATATTTGTACCACTATTTTTTAAAGTATAATCAACAAAATACGAACGTTCCAACGAAATTGGCCTATACAACTAAAGCAAGATGTCTACAATGTATCTCTAGTTTTTACTCGTCCATCAGTTTGTCATCTATCTGCACAATCCGTTTCGATGAATCAAATTTAAAGCATATTCCAGTGTTCCTGTTTAGCGACTTAAATCACGATCCATTCGACAATACTGTTAAATCTGAAAACAGGAGCGAGAAATTAATCGTTCCTCGAGCTTCTAAATCGATCCACCGATTAATCACTCCTCGCGTTTTTGCCCCTACTGTGCTCCATGCCGGCATTGCTGACACGGAGGAACATTGACCCGCAGTGGTTAGAGAAACAGTCGAGAACTCTGCTCTTAATTCTTATCTATTCAGTGGCGTTACCAGAGATGGATTATTCCAACCGTTCTTCTGTGTCAGAATCGCCAGATTATAAATCGGTTCATAAATCAACAGAATCAGCGAAAAAACAAAAATTTTTCCACGAATACTCAACCTTCACCAGATAATTCCCGAGCCCCGAACTTGCGTTATGGCCTGGCCAATAAAAAGGTAGTGCGTTTATCATTTTCCTAGCCACAAAGGTTTTCCTTCATACAGAAACTTCAATCTTTCAATATCAAACATGAAGTTGTACAAAAAGTTTAATCATTTGTATATAATATTCTACAGAAACTAAGTACGGTGGAGCTCGATTTATCCGAACTCAAAGCAGCTTATATCACCAGGTAATTTGTGCAATGGGTGTCCACTGAAGGCTTTTTGTCCACATAGTTTATATTTGAATAAGCGTGATCGAGTCTACACCTGTTCGCTGCACTTATAAATATTTTAAAACGTACGAATCTAGAAATGAACATACGAGAACCATGATTTCCATAAGTAACAGTAAGTGAATTGTGGCTCGATTTATATTGCAACAAAGATAAATGTTCTCTTTATTAATTACACAGAAACTGAGCTAGAGTCCCCTTTACCTGTCGCAGATATCCGCGTAACCGCAGTCACACTAGGCAGAGTAATTCAGATAATAGGAGCTCCGTAAGCGTTCAAATAATCGAGCCCTAACTAAAATTTCGCTCCGATAAATGGAGTTCTACTCCCACTCCCAATTAAACATTTTTCCACTCGTGAATTCGACGAGCGTCCACTTTGCTCGTACTACAGTCAAAATTCACAGCCTTTTTAATGGTCTGCGGAAGCAACGGGGTCAGCTAGCTCAAGCGAAGAGGAAAAAGAACCCCATTTTTCCCCCTTTATTTACGACAGACGAACACGGGGTCGTGTTTTGCAGTCAGCAAGCGACGCCTATCCTTCCACGTTTTGACACGTCACGATCGAAAATTCGACGGGAACCGCGATGGGCGCTGACCAAAGAGTTATAATTCAATTCAGGACACGATTGAAATGGAAGGGTCAACGATGAGAACGGTGGAGAAAATGTGCGGAGGAGAAGGAGCGAACGAGGGGGTGATCGAGTTCGAACGGGGTTCGATCTTATTTCCTTCCGGATCGATAGCCGTGAGCGCTGACACCGTATGCATTATAGAGAAGAAGTACGATTGTCTGTCGGAAGAGAATGGCCATCGTTGCCATTCCTGGCGTGCCACATTGTCGACGATTTATGCCCTCTCGCAGGACCGCCGGGCAGCTGTAACTTCTTCGGAGGAAAATAGCGCGAGCTGTTCCAGATAAGAATGTTTCTTATCAGGCGAGGCCGAATATCGCGGTGTTATTGCGGGAACAATGAGCGGCGCATAATACACGAAGTTAAGATCTCTACGAGGAACGGGCGTACAACTTTCGTCTGGAATTGTGCTCGCTTCAGTGGTAGTCTTAATTAATGTATCACTAAATTTGATCATTAAAGCAGCAGAGGTTTGCGGCAGGGAACATTGTTGTTCCTTGAATCCGAATTTCGTTTTAAATACGAGATATATCATTCGATTTAGGAAGATTTTTTTATTCTTAGTTTCGGGGACATTCTGCGGATATCATTGTACTTCTAATGCGAAGGAAATTAAATTTTAATTAGTTGTGAACAGTTTAATTAGTTCCCGTTTAACTCTTTCGGGTACGTCGATCAATAAATCCTTTAACGTTACTTGTACACTGAATATAGTTAAATCTGGTTTTCCTCTTTACTATATTGACAAAAAAATATAAAGAAATATAAGTTTTTGTGCCATAATATAATAATTGTAAAACAGAAGTATGTAGTCAAATAATTGATGGTTTACAACACTGATAAATGAGATACTACAATAGTTGCACCGTTCAGGTAAACGTTTTGGCACCACAAAAATATGCTCCACACAGTATTAAAAATCACCACGATATTATTATTAACATATCAATTAGTTGGATTTAATAATTCTACGAATTATATTTCATAACTCTTGGAACGACTCAAGTATATCCCTTATAACTGATAAAAATATGTGTAATTTTATATTATTACTCCACCATTCCATGAAAATTTCGCGAATGCAGCTTTCCTGCAGCATATACATTTAAAGCACAAAACAATTTAACTGCAAACCTTCAATATCCAATCCTCGTATACCTCGTCGGGACGTTGAATACCTCAAGAAATTAATAATCGTGCATCGCGCAGGAGTCTTCCAACCGAATCTGACATTCTAATTCGACGTGTCTCATATCTTGAAGAAACCATTACAACGTTGAATAATCTGATCCCAGCGTTGCACGAAATTGCCGGCCAGTACTAGATCGCCATGTAGATGCGAGGTGAACAGGCCCTCGCTCGATATCGATTACAGTGCCTGCAATCGAAGTTTTATCGAAGTCGACAATGTAGCATGTTTGAAGATCGTATCTAAACCTGCCAGGAGCACGAACAGCAGACACTGGAACACAAACTATCTCTGGGAATCAAGCTATACCGCGTCGACGGCCAAGTTTACAGACGAAACTACGTCTTGTACGCTGTTTACGAGTATCGGTGGCAGAGAATTCTCGATGCGCGATGCTGCAAAGTGATTCACTGGGGCTAGGGCGAGGAAAGTACCCTTTCCCGGATCGAACAACGAAGGTCCCGTAATGAAATTCTGAACTACAGACTCGCAGAAGCCTTCCTGCGATACGTCGAATCCTCTGTCCTCCAAAACTGTTGGAAAATAGTTGGGCGGTCCAGGTAGTAAAACCTGGAGCCTATGTTATCTCGAGACTAGGTATAATTTATTTTAGATACGTCCAGACGTAACAGAGAGATTGGAGAGAGGACAAATCACATTTGCGGTTGAGAAATCGGACGAATTTTATCATTCAGTTCATAATAAATTAATAATTCAATAATGTCTCTAATATTTCTTGGACTTCGGTTTAGAGAATTGCTCAAAGTGATGCTTATCATATCTACTTATGCCCATGGTGGCCGTTTAAAGATATTAATAAACGTTTTTCCGAAGTGGCATTGTAGCACGAGGAAAGGTAATAATATAATGAAGAATTATAAATAAAACAGCTAGTTCATTTTTGGACTCAGGAAGCAATCGATACAAAAATTATTTTACAAACTGTTAAGAACCGATACGTAAGCGACTTTCAATTTTTAGTTTATAAAAGTCATTTGAAATTATATAGTATAATAAGTAGACAAAAATATGTTATTGATCATCCCCGGGAATAATTTAGAACACCCTTTAAAGCCGCCATTAATGAATTTTAACAAATGATAGAGCATGCTTTATAAAAATGCAATGACAACGCTTCCGCTTTATTCGCGTCCCGCAACTTCATTTAGCATGTGTATTGATCTTCACATGATACAGGAACTAGTGCGCATCGAATATTCGGTTAATTGTGAACGATGTTTCAATCAAACAGACTATTAACGAACCTGTATCGAAATAATTAATTTGTTCTTATTACGTCGAAGCGTCTCTAATTTCTGGTATGTCTTTGTCCGTGTAACTTAAGCAACAGATCCGTCGTTATATAATTAAGAACATCGCAGTTCGATCAATTCTGTTACGTGCAAAATTATTGGGTGATCGTGAAATTACTTCCAGTAGGAACAAGTGGAAGTATATACATCTACTCCAATAGTTATCAAATTCAGAAATAACTTTTCTGTTCGAAATTTAATAGTAGACTGTAATGAATTAAATAATTATTTAAAAAGCCATGCGGTAATTTAACAATTTGTGGTGAGTAAAGCAGAGTTTCTTTTAGAAATATAGGGTAGTTTTTACAATTGAGCTCCAAGCCACCGACCGATAGAGTCTAAAATAAAAACCTTACCCTAGTTTATACAGGGTGGGCCATTTAAGATTTGGAATTTGAATCGGCTATAAAAAAACAACTAATGAATATTTTTTCAAATTTATGAGTTTATTAGAAAGATTGAACCTTTTCATTTAGGAATGGAAGACAACATCATTCAAATGACGGCCACGGCTAGCCTTGCAATACCCCATTCGATCAGTCCAATTTTTCAGTACTATTTCGATTGTTTGGGCCTCTATTACGTCAATGGCAACTTCGATTTCATGTTTCAAATTGTCAATCGTCTCTAGATGGTTAGCGTAACACTTGTCCTTAACGGCTCCCCACAAAAAAGTGTCCAATGGAGTCATATCGCCGCTTCGAGGTGGCCAATTGACATCACCATTTCGGCTGATTATGCGATTTTCGAAAACAGTGCGCAAAAGATCGATTGTTACGTCGGCTTCAGCTCGTGTACTAATTGAACTTTGTACGCATTCATACCGAGATCTTTTTGCAAAATTCTTCTCAAAGAAGTGCGTGAAATGTTAAATTCTTGAGAACGATGACGAGTTGATGTTGATGGTTGTTCACGCACACTCTGAGCAACAGCAGCGATGTTTTCGGTTGAGCGCACTGGACGAGTACGTACACGGGTTGTTTTATCCAACAACGATCCAGTTTCACGAACTCCCTTCACAAATTGATCCACAAACTGCGTTTTTGGCACATCCTTTTTGTCAATTTTTTTTCGTAAATTTCTGACAGTTTGATTGGAAGACTCACCACTTTGGAAATAAGTTTTTAATATTACCCCAGCTTTTTTCAAGCGAAAAGCGACCTATTTCATAAATGTCAAACATAAAACTAACTTTCTGTCACATCGGAAATGTCATCAAACCTTCCAACTTTAAAATAACCTATAGTTCCAATTCCAAACGTTAGATGGCCCACCCTTTACATATTTATGAGCTGATGTCAAGGCATGACTTGGGTCTTAATTGAAAAACTGGACCTAATTGTGAGTAATGGTTACGTGGACAGGACGTTATTTTGGCTGCTTCATTCTGTGCAAAGGGGCTAGGGAAGTTTTTAAGGCTCGCCAAAAGATCAGGAGGAAGGAGGAAAATGGGGCAATGTCGAAATGAAGAGAAATAATAAATTAAGATTGCGCAAAGAGAACGATATCGTATAAAATGAATGCAGTGAAACGATACTGTAAATTCTCCTGTGTTCTGATGAATTTTAGAGAGAACATTTTGACATATTGTATTATATTTATGTCATAAACGTGCTATGAAATTGTCGCGATGTACAGTAGCGATGACAATATCTAGGACCATTAACATTGCAAGAAAAAATTATTTCGCCAAAATAAGCTGTCATATAGCTGTCAATTCTATTAAAATAGAAAAATGGAAAGCATCGTAAATTTCATATTATTTTATATAATGCTCCGTATTAAAATAAATACACGCCAATTAATAATATCATGAAATATATGGAGAAATATAACACATTACAATAACTATATGTGTTTTTATTGGCACCGCATTTTAAGTATTCCAGATTTTGAGAGGCATACTACGAAATATTTCTGCTCTCTGAAACAACTAAATACATTCATCATCACAACGATTGAGATGGAAAAGCTTGGGCCGATCGTAATTGAATATAATTACTATTCATTATTTTGCAGGCGCAGGATTAAACAGCTCAATGAAATACGCCTCGAGCTATAAACATCCCGTCGGGAAGCAAGGAGTTAAGAGAAGTTATTGCTGCGTGAACGTGTAATTAACACGGACTCAAGCATAAATTTTCAGCAAGAACTATGATAAAGCTGGTGGCACGTGGTTATTTTAACTAGATCGTATCCCGTTACGAGATTAGACTGTGCATCTACTATGCCAGTTGAACCATTAATTTTTAATCGATTAACTGTCCAGGCGATTTTGCAACTACGGTTATTCGGCTGGCATCCGAAGCTTAATTATCGAATGGCAGTAAATTAAACGAAAAGTAAGTCGACCGACACGGCAAAGCTCATGGGAATAACTTACTGATTGACTAGAAAACTGACAGGTTAATTGTTATATTTTCCTGTGAAATATTTACCCGGGTTCTTGCTTTCAACAATTTTGCACTAAGAGGACCAGTTAATTAGCAAGCATTAAATAAATAAAAGATATTGCAGTTTCAAAAGACTCAACTTACATAAGGCTGTCGAGTTTTTTAAAGAAATAGAAAATAATTATTTCTTTTACTAATAGTAAAAGAACATCAACCCTTGTACGAAATTTGTAAACGTTTTACTATTAAGTCGTGTGACAACAATCAAAATAGTTCACAGATTCTACTACAAGCATAATACTAATGTACCTTAACTACTCACTGAATGCACATATATTGACCTGCACTACTTAAGCGTGTATCTGCATATATCATGGACGATTGCTACTTAAATTGTAATAATACTAGGGTACCTTAACTACTCACTGAATGCACATATATTGACCTGCACTACTTAAGCGTGTATCTACATATATCATGGACGTTTGCTACTTAAATTGTATTTTATTAAATTTGCAAGGTAAAAACATAAAATAAGAAAATCTTATTTGTTTGAGAATTTCGGATTAATATCTGAAAATTATTATTATATTTTCTACACCACAATTCTAAGATAATTCTTTTTTTCTTTTACACGATGGTTCAAATGGTACATTAATATATGAAAAGCACGTAATTTAGTATCGTGCAAGGGTTTAAAACAAGCACAAAACAATTTCCAACAGTTTGTGAATACCATTCTGGTTCAAAAAATCTGTTATTTCACTTTTCTTCATGTTCTAGATTCTCTTGCACTTTGTACCATTTATAATTTACTGTCCAATTCGCTTCATTAAAAATACAATTTTTCTTCAAACTGTTTAACTATTCGCAAAAGAAATTGACATTACACCTCTAGGTAATGTATGTGATATCTCTTAATTCATTGAGAGCAGCCTGCTGGCAAACTATTAAAAATCGGATGCCCCTTTGCCGCAAATTATGAAAGAAAATAGATCCATTCGCTAGAACGCATACAGAAAATCGCGCTATAAACGCAAACTCTTCGAAACTATACAAGGAATAAATACCATAATAAATCTTTTCATTGATCCATCGATTCCTCTTTTCTACACCAATCCTCAATTACACGTTGTACTACCAAATGAATCCCAACGAAGACCCTTCAGATATTCCCATAGAATAAGTCCTACCCCACCATACCTTGCCAAACATCTCCGCGCGAACTGATCGTATCAAAACCCAATTAACGAAGGCCAATTACTAATTACCAATTACTAATTCACCGAACCTACAATCGAACCTGTCGATTCTCCATCCACGTTACAAGAAACATGGATACCCGTTCGAAGACAAGTCCGTCGGCCGAAGAGATTTCAGTGGAGGGGGCTCGAAAATAAAAAGAAAGATGCCTCGACCAACGTCTGCCCCCAAAACTCATCGAATCGAAGCTGGGTGCTCGAAAGATCGACTACTTCTTAACGGGCGGGCCACCTTCGAAAGGGAGGCGCCCAGGACGGTCATAGATAGGAAAAGTTTTCCTCGCGGAGAATAAAAGCGTCTGGAGATAGAGAACGACAGGGCGAATGATTGAGAACAAAAGAGACGAGGAGCGGACTTTGGCGTAGAGACTGACGACGAGAGAGAAAGCATAAAGAGAACGTTGCGGCGTGGGATTTTCACGGTCTGATCGTAGATCGCCCATTGTTACCGAGCGCCGCGGCGTTTCAATACCCAGGTGAACCCTTGATCCCCATAATAGCGTCGCTGCAAGACCTCCCTCCAACCCTCGGTTACGGTGTTCATGGAGTGTAACGCGGCCATGGTGTTTCACAGCGGCGGCGCACTGTCGGCCAGATTGGCAATTAAGTAGACACTACTACTTCATATTTTACAGGTGTCATCATTTATTGATCTTAACTCAATGTTATGGGTAATATTGCTACACGATACTCATCGAAACTTGAGACAAACAAATTAATTTTGTTATTTATTTATTTATTTTTACAGAAATCTTACTGAGTTTGTAATGAGAAAGTAATGTGATGTAAAATAATAACTTTTGACTATGTGATAAAGCTCACAACTGAAAGTAGAAAGTTGCAGTATAAGAATTAATAGATTAATTTAAATAAATTTGGCTACAAATAACTATCATAAACGATCTAATTGCATTTGGCCATCGATATACATACATTATCGATTACGAAAGTTTCGTTATGATTATAACTGTTAGTTATTATTATAACTGATTATAACCGCCCTTGGTCATTTTACCTATCTCGCACCTATCTTTGTTGCAAGAAAAACATCAATTTCTCAAAGGGACGGATGCGGACGGGTGTAAGTAATTAAATTTTGGGAACTTGAATCTATCTACAATTATGATATATGCATGAATTTACAAACAAACGCAAACAATTTTTGTTAATTAGAAAACTTTGAAATCGATATAAAAAATGATAATTTGGTAGCAAAATAGTGACCACGTAAATGATTACAATTTTCATTAGAAGAAGAAAGAATTAGAAGAAGGCATCTAAAACCATTCCAATAAAACTTGAACCGCTAACTACTATATGGAATACATAAATACAAAAACTATTTTAGAACAGTTTCGAGAGTTTAAGTCAATGTTTGGCTGATTATGAGAAAAACATGGAATATATTCATAAAATTTGACTACATATTTGCAGTATAATAATAGAAGAATTGAAAAATTAACATAAGTATCCAGAAACAAAAAAGTTATTTTTTGAAACGTGCCCCGTACGTTACAGTTTCGACCCACTGTTGCGTCGCGACGCTAAACGAAATTCACCTTCCTCCCACGACGATGTCCTTTCTGTCCTGTCGTGCCCTTCGCACTTGGCCCACGCACCGGTCCTCCGGTTATCTTTCGTTTATGAGTTGCTCCACTTTATCGCCGGGGGCATGTTTTCGTCGTAAATTTCGAACTTTCCTGCGCAACTTTGCCAGCCGCCGTGAAAGATGCCAGCCTTACAGAGTACGCACGACGTTGTAATCCTTCTGCCACACGTACGTTCATAAATTCGACGCAGCGCGGCTAGTTTTCGCGTGTAATGCTTCGCGTTGCTTGACGGCGTCCATTTGAGTGTGCGAAACGAGCGAGGATCGCGAATAGATGCAGCTGTCAAAGTGTGCCTCGTAAAGGATCCGGACGAAGGATTTAATAAGCGCCACGCGCGATGGCCAGTTCGAGCTTATCAACCCCTATCACGGTAACACGTAAAGTCCTGTCGGCTATAGTGTGTTACGCGTAACGGGAAAACTCTGCACAGTGGCTGTTGGAAGTTTCTCTTTTAAACCGCGTCGAGGGGACTTTTATGGTTAGTTAAATAATGTTATATTAGTGGCTGTGAAATTATTAAAGTGATAAACAGCAAAGTAAATTCGTTTGGATTTTTGAGGACGCTTCTAATAAGTTGCTATTTTTGGAACGAAAAGTATTATTGGTATAGGTAGTATGTATGCGTTATTTGTCTGGTCATGAACTAATGAATCGGTAACAAGCCATTCAATATTTGAACACATATGAAAATACTTAAGTGAGTGGTTCCAAGCTTCTTGGCAGTGTACTGTTACGTCTAGCGTATTAATTATACACACGGATATCGTTTGATTACAAATCACATAATATCACATAATAACATTACAAAATATCTAAATATCCAGCCGCACGGTTCAACGGATCCACAAAGCGGACACATCAACCGATACCATTAATATAAAAACCTCGGCATTAGCACCGCAGACAAAAATTCTTGCGATGGGGACCCCGACCTAGCGTATATCGTATCACATCGCGTCTATGTAAGGTATAAAGCAATAATACACTCTTTGAAACCAAGTCTTCGATCTTTATTCTCTATACAGAGGTTTCAAACCTCTATACCCGGATCCCGGACCAGCTAATCGGAAACGAAGACGATTCCTGGCGAGGCATCCTAGCGATTTCCACTTCATTTTACTTTGCTGTCCTGCCATGGCATAACAGTACATACAATTCACTGCATCTTACATCAACCGTTTCGAAACCAATCGAGACTCGATCGAGATTAGTTTCACGCAAATTCCTCGCAAGTGTGATACAATAATGCAAAAGCACCAAATCAATCCAGACAATCAATTCAGCTCCCAAGACTATCACGCCCAATCTGCCGATCTCGATGTCGAATTCCGAATGCAAACTGCAACAAGGACATTGCACAAGGCCACTGCACAAGCCGCTCATTATCGAAACAAAAGAGTTCGCTGGCCCGTCTCGTTAATTCCCGAACCAGCGAGAAAACGAGCGAGTGAAACGCGTGACGAAAATCGAGCCGCCTACATTATTCATGCGCCAGGCGGAGACACGCGCGTCACCCCGCTCGTTTAGAAGAGAAACACCGGTACGCGAAGGTAGCGTAATTTTTTCCACGGTCCATCGCATCCCCAAATTGATCGCCGGATACGCGACAAATTGCGCGTAGCGTCTAGGACGACACCGATACGGTAACAACCATTTTGAAACTCCACCAATTTCACGCTGTATGACAACCGCTTCCCGTAACTTTTATGAGACAGTTACGCGACACTTTTCAGGAAAGTCGTAAAGCTGCAAAGGTAACGCGTTTCCTACCAGGTAGCGCATCCGTTACGCCACGTTCAATCATATTTTTTACTCTTTATTCGCGATGCGCAGGAACGTCGCGGGCGTGCGCGTCACTTTTATCGGACGATATCGCTTGGAGGCTACGTTAAATTATTTCTTCGTCGCGAGATTTATGCCGCGTTGCGTTTGTGCATAGGCTTGTCCCACCAGGTATGCTGTCTTCCTTCGCGCGAAAGACGGCTCTGGAGGTACTACAGCGAGAGAAAGCTCCTTACACGTGGTTTGGCATAGCGTTATTGTTGAGACAAATGGACGACATTTGGGCCGAGTAATTACATTATGGCGATTTTGTCCGTGCGATCTGCGACACGGGATATAAGATCCCTGAATGCGATGAATCTTATCGCAGGGGTGCGCTAATGTTTGTACACTGCTTCTTTTTGAGAACTGTAAAAGCTAATTTTGGTGAGATTTTAGATAAAGTAGTTTTTCAAGTAGACTTCTTTTTAGCTTTGCTTTGAACATTTTTGTGTATTTGGATTAGCGTTAATGTATGCAAAAGCGCACGGGGAAAATGTGGGGAAGGTGGAGGTTTTGTAGTTTTCTTCGGAAGGAAAATGGAATTTTTAATCTGAAACTGAGCGCGTCCATTTTTTAGAACTCGTTATTAATATGTGCATATTCTTCTAAGCTCATCCGAAATATGAAAGTCTTGTTATTTGCGAATGCACTACTTATATATTTAACTGCAGCTCTGAGCAATTATTGCATTATTTGAATACCAAATATGGATAAGCTTGCGGTCGCTGAACCTGGTAACACTGTTGTAAGTCTACGTCATTTATAACATTAAAGATGGGCTTCACAATTGATAAAATGAATAATGTGTATTTATGAAATAAATAAATTATATAAATTGATAAATAGGTATAATGAATTATGCTTCTATGAAAGAAATCTTTTCACATTTCATGTACAATAATTATTCAACAGTGTAAGCTGTCTGAAAAGAAAGACTAATGGAGTGATTATACATCAAAAATGTCTCCTCTACCTCTTTTACAGTTTCTTTAGAAAAAGGATCTTAAGCTCGGATGATTTATGACCATATTTATGTCAACAATTTTCATGACCTTTGCACCCTCGACGCTCCTCGTGAAACGCTTTCGCAGAATATTCAGAAAATCATATGAACACTGACACAATAAATATTACAATAACAGCGTTACCGATAAAATTGTTTACACCGTACTATGAGGCAAGTTGTAACAGACAAAATTAGAAAACGAGAAATGTACGAATAACGTAAGCAAACATTGAAAACGTTGAAATCCAAAGCAAATTCGACTTCACCTAATAATTGCCTCCAAATCAGTATACATTACTTCACCAAGATCTACACAGCTGGAGCTGAAAAATCTTCTCTATCCGATAAAAACAATAAAGAAAAACAAACAAAAGTAAAATAAAATAAAAACATTAGTGAAGTAAGTTCACCGAGGTAGTTCGAGGCAAGAATACCAGAGCACGTTTCGGTAATTCTTAAAAATCCCGAACGAATACCGTTCCTGAAAGGAGAATGCAGCTCCACTCGCACCTGAGAGGACGCCCGCGCTCGCAAGAAAAGAGCACGAGCTTTTCACTTAAAAAGTTTCCCTTAAGCAGGGTCTAGGGACGAGCGAGCGGAAGGGGTCCGTCAGAATTAGATTTTACACGAGACACCGTTTTCCTGCCGGTGGAAGAGACTTCCGAGGGGGGTGAAATAGTGTTATCGAAGCTGAAGGCGGCGGTATTTCTGGAGGGATTCGGCCGTACAAATAATGGTCGCCTTGCCGGACACACGTGAGGATTCGTCGAATAAACTGGATAAGATACAAGTGAATGCAAACAACGATACGCGAAAGGCGCGTGTTAAGTGAAGTTAAATATATGGACGGCTCAGAAGCCAATTAGTGTTAAGTCCAACTTTCCCTGAACACGAGTTTCGTAGTTCAGAAACCTCTTTATTGTTAAAACTTTCAGATAATAAATCAATTAAGTCGCTACTTTCATACGTGGGCAATAGATGACGATACTGGCAGGGTCATTTTTTCCAAGTATTTTGTAAAAACCTTGTTTATCTCGGTTTGAATGTTAATGGTGTGGTTGGCTTATGAACTCTCCGTACATAGAATAAGCCACAGTGAATTAGGACTTATTACGTCAAGTCGTCAAATCGTATTTAAGTGTTTTTGTTTTTTTTAAACCATTTCGATATGTGAATCCTATTTGCTAACATTAAGGCTAGAGAAATACTGCTAGACGAAAACCGTGTTACAACAACGCTATGTTGTACGGGGGGTCCTCAATTCTCTAACTGGCCGTGTTATAGGGGGACCATTGTACAAGAGTCTTATATTTTGAAATAATCTTTCCACATATCTTAAATATAAATATTGTCCACGTATAACTTCAAGGGAATTGATATTATGAGATATAGCTGTTGATAAAAATAATAATTATGAGATTCTATTTCCGTGATACTGCACCTATTGGACTGAATTAACTAAATCAATTAATAACTACATTTTGAATTTTATTATATCTCACTAGAATGCAATGGAATACGAAATCTTTATAGAAAATTGTAGTTCGTGAAATTAAGCGAGTTTAATTTCTTGAAAGAATAATACAAAGTTGTTATAACTCTTATTACTCTGATTTAATAAAACTTCCCGCGGACTGAATGTTCAATTACACAAATATTCTACGAGAAACGAAAATACGAGAGAAGCGAAGCATAAATAAAAGAAGAACGGTAAAAAAATTGAAAGAGTGGTCGGCATATTTTCATAAACGTAGTATATTTCTCGACAAGCATTTTACTGTAAAACGAAAGTCACAGCAACCACAAAGGGAGTCATTTCACGATAACTCACAATCAGCGTGTATACGAATTCAAAAATACGAGGGTCGATGTTGGAACCATTGACAAATATGTTGAAATGCACGACGCGGGCGCGTATGCTGAAGGATACAAGGAATACAGGTGAATATAAGGGTGCAGGTTACGAGATCTGCCGAGTAAACAGAAATGCATTCATAGAAAAATATGGACAAACTAATACACCGTAGGTACAGCTTCGCATATGAGAAAATGGAGGGAAGAAAAAGCTTTACAAAATACAAAAATATCATTCTTTTTTCAACATTTATTACTGGAGCGGAAAAGAATAATTGTTAAATATAATATATAATATTTCATCTTTAAACGGTATTTAATTCTTTCCACATAGAAAATGATGTAAGAAGGATTCCGACGATATTTGTTTAATTCAATTTTCCAAGAAAGGCTGGAATGACAACCACTGTCCTGTTAATGGACAGGAACTTAATTTTCTTTATTGCTTTCACAGTATGGTCTGCTAGGAACCAAAAATATTCTGAAAGTCTAATGTTACGAGGGTGGCCACAATGTTATACGTAATGGCAAGAGTAGACCAGGAGCACGAACTTGAATAGCAGCACTACTATTTCCAGACGACTAGCTATTTAGTGTTTACGACCTTATGGAAAATGTCTATGGCAAGATAACCCACTTTAGGGAGCGTAATATTTCGATAGAATAGGATATTCATTCTTAAGCATTGAATCGTGCACTATTGCCAGATTTTAAGTTATTTTTTTCTGGATAGTATCAAGTGTCTGGAAAAAGAATAAAATTTCTCGAATACAAATTTATATTGCTGCTATAATTTCTGTTCAACAATATTTTCTCTCCTAACAATAATTTATTAATTACGGTCAAACATCGTTTTAGAGCTACTTGCTAGAAGAGTCGATTTTTGAAGCTGCTAAAATAAATAGGGTGATATTATAATACTAGCCACCGTTTGCAGAAATATCGTTGCGGTGATATGATGGTCTACGTTTATATAATACTCAGATATTATTTGAACTAAGTCAGCATAGACTGAATAATTCTAGCAATTGCAGATGATACAGACGACACTCCATTTTTAATGGAAGTTTTCTGGGAATTTGAAGAGAATATTAATGCTGCTGCAGGTACAAAAAATATTAATATATATTATCGTATTAATTGTAGGGATCGAACCAAGGTACCAATATTTACGTAGTTTTTAGGTTGACGACTTCGGTGGACGTTGACGTCCTAAAAGAACGCTAATTAAACCTGTGCTATTTTCACAGTAATTGTATCAACAACACTGAGAGAAATCAACTTGCCTCTATGGCAAAAATCGACATTACTCTCCCATAATAACTCCCAATTCAATATAAAGTGCCCCAACGAAAGCTTGAAATTTGAAAGTGGAATGAAAATGAAAGCATCGAATTTCAAAATCCACTATCCTACAAAACAAACCGAAAACATTTAATTCCCCAACCACTATCGAATCACGTAACCTTGCCCAACACCTACCATACAGTGTCAGGAATATAAAAGAAAGTATTAAACGTAAACAATGCGACGCACTAAGAACCTGTACAATGTCCATATCGTACGGAGGGAAAGGGTTACGTCAGAACAGATGAATCCTACAAGCCTGTTAAATAACAGCTAGCATAAAACTAACACCCATGCACATGCACAACTACCAATTCCAAATTTTCTATTGCCCAACACCGTAATTCTGGCCAGCGTAAACAGGGGATCAAGAAACTAGACGCACACGTATGTACATAGCGGGCACACACCGGGGATAAACTGGTGGCGAAAACCTCGAGGTAGCTGTTAAGCTCCTGATCTCCTTTTCACCCGACTAAGTGGATACACCTGCGCGAATGGGCTCGTTTCGGATACGATGGACCTTTTAAGTTAAGCTCCAGCTACAGTCCCGGATTCATTGTGCTGAGGAGCGGTAGGAGATGAGGCGAGGCGAGTCGAGGAGATGGCGGA
Organism: Nomada fabriciana; assembly: GCA_907165295.1. Taxonomy (NCBI): domain Eukaryota; kingdom Metazoa; phylum Arthropoda; class Insecta; order Hymenoptera; family Apidae; genus Nomada; species Nomada fabriciana. The sequence goes on from OU015689.1 coordinate 16,221,442, forward strand.
GAGGCAGAGAAAGGAGGCGAGCAAGGATAGCAGCGATGGCGCGTTACACGAAAATCTACTATGTCGACAAAAAGCGGCCCGCTCTTTCTGCAGCCGTGATAGCTGAAAGAGGTGGCCACCGGGAAGAGCTGAAAAATTCACCAGCAAAACACCATTCCCGGGGACCGACCTCCTGGAGCGGAACATGGAACGCTTTAAATATCACTGGCGATTATTTCGTTCGGATGCTCACACTTTCTGCGAAGTCGAGTTTCCTTTCGACGATCGGGCGAAATTTTTGCCTGCTGCCATTCCTACGGGACCCGCGGTTCGATCTTCCGAAAATAGAATTCGACGTCTGTCGGCGAAAAAAATGATTTCTCCGCTCGGTCTGATTCTTTTCTTTTTGTACCTGTTCTCCTGCATTAAAAGCGACCCGCACTTTCCTTTGATGTCGCGCGATTTTTCTGATTCGAGGCAGCGTTTTATGATAAATCTTGCACAGAGAGAGCTGAATTTCGTGTTTGCGTGGCAGCGAAAAGGAATTTCGTACTTTGAATTAAATAGAGGGTCCAGATGTCGCTCGTACAGCTTACGGAAATTACATGATAGCAAGGGGGGAGGGGGGCGATTCAATATCGCGAGCCGGGGGAATGATTCTCGTAATTATTAATAATCTTGGTTGATCAATAAGCCTGGGTCTCATATTGGAACACCGTTGGCTATTAATTAAAACTGTACGAAAACGGAAGCTGAATGCGGTTTTAATTATTTCTTAGCTGAATAATGAGACTCCATGAGCTGTTCGGTTAAGTTAATTCAAAGGGTAGTTTAGTGATTGCGAAATTTAAGTTCATCCGAGATGCTTATCCCCGAAGTCTATTCTCGAAACGTTGCCGCGTTTGCTTTGAAATGAATTTCGCGAGTTTTCTGATGAGGATTGCGTCAAAGGTATTGCAGCTGAAGAGTAAACCGGCAGGTAAAGGCAAGGTTAAGGAAGATGTGAGAATGAGAAAATTAAATTAACTTGCGCTACAGCGAGAAAGCATGGAGTGCCCGCAGGAGAGCAAAGTCTTGTTTCAAAAATAATCCATGTCGAATTCATTTTCGTTCTGCGTGTTCCTCTTACTCTTAAAACGTTGCAAAACTGCGGGACTTTTTTTATACGCATCGAAATTTAAATTGAACATTAATCTTTTAATGAACGAACAAATTTCGATAAAAAATTCGAAAGAAAACGACCCTAATATCGAACTAACCATAATAGCAGTATGCAGTATTTACTATTTGTATGTTAAGGCTAACATAGACGCATAACAAAATTGACCATATTACCCACAGCTATAACACCATGACAAAAATTTATATTCAATACATTTAGCAACCGTCGCACAGACTCATTTGCATGTCCACTTCAAGTGGCCTTTCTATCGTTGAAATATAACAACTTCGTCGCACCTCTCAACGTGCGATCAACTTCAAAATTCAATTCCACGCCAAATTAAATCGCAGTAACACAATAGCACAATTAACACCGACGGACAGTCACCAGCATGACAGACTAATACGAAAAAAAACCAAACATAATACCATCTCTGCCTCGTCTAGTCACAAGCTAAACGAAACCAAAAGCAACACCTGTTACGTGAAAACGTTTCAGCCTCTGGCGCCGGGACGCGCCTACAATTGGAAACCGCGTCGACGGTACAACCACGTGACAAGAAAAAGAACGCATCCGGGTGAAGCAAAGCGCATCCTATTTAGCCGCGACCGCAGACGCGCGATTTCTGCCAGCAGGACTCTCGCCATAATGAAATTCCTGGGCCGTTAATTAAAGCGGACCGCAAATCAGTAACGCGATACACCGGAAGTGCGCGGAACGAAAACGCGGCTGCGACGCGATGCGACGCGACGCCTGTTCATTTGTCAAACGGATTTAATTGTAGCCGGGCAAGAACAGTTCTCGGCGTGCAGATCGAGCCGATCGACGCGGCGCGTCGCGACGTGACATGCCACCCTCGACAAATGGAAAGCCACAGAGGGAAAACGTATGTCCTGCTATTTCTTGTCTGCCAGCACGGCGGTTACAGAAAAATACACGTCCCAGCATCGCTCTGGGTTCTTCCGCATTCTTCGAACGATTCCGCTGCACAAACTGCGAGAGACTCGAACGGATGTCCCCGGAATGAAAGATCGAAATTCGTCAGGACCGTACGTGGCGTACATTGGTACATTGTAAGAGTAATTTCGAAGGGCTGGTATGCGAACGGCGTAGACACGGCGTTCTTCGTGGCTTCTTCTCACTAAACAGTTCGTCGAGTGTCGACCTGGGTGGAAGCGGAAGCAATGAAATAGCTGGTTGAAGAATTTGCAGGAGTGCTTCTTGGTGAACGGTTACTTAAACTTAAGACCCCCGCTTCGCTTCCAGTTCTCGACGAACTGCCGTGGACGCGAACGATCTGCGTTACTGTGGAGAGGTATGTGTAATTCGTCATGTAAATACAAGTAAATGCAGGTGTATTTGTTGAATAGGATTTTTTCATTTGTAGTTGGCTTTTAGAAGAATTGAAATTGAATATGTGATTTACTTGGAAACGCTATTATTACTGTCATTCTCTGTAATCTATCATTTCGAAATTTTTAACGTAATTATTTAAACTCTTTGTATTACAGTTTAAACTGTCTCAAATCGTGATATCTTAATATTGATTACAAGATCGAGCAGAAGTAGTAATGGAAACTTATGTAAAGAAATTATATTCCACATCATCGAGTTTTTTAATTTCGCTTCTTTTCAACAACATGTCTTCTAATTCCTGTAATTTAACTAATGTTTCTAATGCAGTTCTGCACATGCACTAGATTCAATGAATATATTACAGGAACTTATAAAATATTGCAGTACTTATTAAATTATTCGTGTGTATTTATTATATATTTCTGCATAGACACATTGTATGTATATTATAGTGGACGATGAAATTGTTATAGCTACAGTACGAAAACGTATGTTTCTTGTACAGCAATGAAATAATAATATCAAGGTTTTTAAAACTGATCTATGGAACATGCTCAAACATTGCAAACCTTATATAATTATACAATGTCAATTGTTTCAATGTAAAACAGACAAACTTATGCAAGTGCCCCTAACAATTTGATCGCCCACAGTACCTTGCTATTGACTCAGCTTCCATAAATTTACAACCACATCGAGTTTCTTAAATCTACTCACTACATTTTTACCCGACGATCATCGTTGACCGATTCTTCCCAAGGAACACGAAAACGTTCTACACTAACCGTCGCTGGACAAAACAGCAAGGGATCTATGGCAACGTTCATTTCCCATTGAACCATTGTTCTCGGGGAACCAATTTCTCATTCATACGCGCCGTACGAAAGGGGGCGATCAGCGTGAATGCGCTGGAATGTCGCTGACGTTTGAACCATTGTTCGAGCGTATATCGAAATTCCGAACGAAATTTGCCGAAACAAAAAAGAATATAAACGGAGTTTGAAACTGTCCCCTCTGTCCCGTAATCAGCCGCGATGTTATCGGAATAATTCGCAAGCAGGTGATGGAGATTAAACGCGGGCCAGATGCTGTCGATATTCTAGCGATATTTTCATAATTCAACAGCGGGGTCATGTTCAGTGGAATGCTGTCTGGCCAAACAGAAAATAGGAATGGCTGGTTCTCAGCGTGTATGCAGTTTCCGCTTTCCAGTCCGTGCCTTTGTCCTAGACATCTAGATGCGTAATAGGGATGAGCTCGCGGGCAGGAGCAAGCAGACAATGCGTGCGCCACGCCCGATATCGCCAATACCAACCGATTCGTTTCTCCACCCTCGTTCGACCTCCGGGCGTCGGAACTCGAACGCCTGACTAACTGGTTGCGTCGCTTTCCTATCTACCACAGTACCAACACAATCGCGTTTTTGTCACTACGTCTGTATGTAGGCTGGTAGTCCATCTTCCTTTTTTTTCGTTTCTATGGCGAACAATGAGACCTGTAATGAACCCACGCCGAGATTGCATCGGTATTCTTCGAATGGACCGTCTCTGCACATGTTCCCGTCTGTTTTTGAACGTTTTTTCATACTTTTTTTTATATATTTTTCACCATTTTTATTTGGGCGGCTTATATGGCGATGTTACACTTCACGGTAAATTAGTACGAGCGCTGGTTTATGTTGAGGAATTTGTTGTTTGCAAGTGCTATTTTATGTTTGGATTGTGTAGAAGTCTAGTTTACTTGTTTGCAAATGTTTTGTCTATCTTTTGCCTTCTCTTGTCTGCTTCGTGGTGAAATATTCATAGGTGTACGATCTACGAAAATACTTTCAAAAAGCAGCCCTCCTGCGCTGTTATAGTTTTGACATTCTCGTGCTGGATACAGCATAGAACTACTCCAAATTATGGAGACATGTTAGTGCACTTCTGTTAATAGATACGGTAATGTTTATTTAACATGTTCCCGGCGATAACTGGAAAATCATGTCTCTCGAGTTGTGTAACTTTCGAAGCAGGGGTGCGATATAATCGGGGCCTTCATTCCAAGTGGTCTTCCATTCAGCCAAGTAATCCAGGTGCGCGTACTTCCATTACCACCAAAATTTCCAGTTGCACAGCGAATGTATATGCACATTGATCGAGTTAGTCTTGATATATTTACCGAAAGCACCGGAAACTGGGTTGCTGATTGAGTGCATAATGCAGGAGCCAGTGGCTGCATAAACTGCTAGACTACATGATCGGCTGAAATTGTTATTATCGTTTGCGGATAGTTCGAGATACTACGGGTCTTCCACAATTTCAAGTCGATCTAGCACGTTTACCGGAGATAAACGGAATATTTCGACGCCGGCGAGTTATCGATACCTACGTCCTGAATTATTCCAACGACTTCCTGCTGCTCCATTGCGTGTGAATTTTCAAACGGCCGGAAAATTGCTGGACGATCCCCGTCAAGAAAACTAGGAAATTTATTTACATCCATGTCACGTATTAATCCTCGATTTTCCGCTGCTCTGAATATTAATTCGTACATTTAAGGCGAATATCGGGCAATATCTGGTACTTACACTTGTTAGTCTTAACTTTTACTCGTATGTGAGTCATTATATTTTTGATGAATCCAAACGTAGGAGAAAAACTGGATCATATTTGCACAGAAGATCAGGAATGCAGTCTTTATTTCGAATAAAATATATACAGTCAGTTAGCAATTGTTATACGTACTTTACATTGACGAAGTCGTGTTTGTTCACAAAGTGGTGAAAACCATCTTTGGAAATTTACAGTCTTCGTTTAGAAAGCTGTAATGCCGTTTAGACAATTATTATTCCACGAAATCGGTGTATTTAATATTTCCCGAACTCAGCGAGTCCTCAAAAATTCATTCGAGACGTCGACTCGCGCGAAGCAAACGTATCTAATAATGAAGTTATTTGACCGTGGCTTTCGACGCGAAACAGCGACAACTGGGACATTCTGACACGCCGCTATTCATTAACGTCACGTCCCGGTTTCTGGTTCTCCGCTCACGTAAGCAGAGCCCTGGAGCCGGCTGCACAATATCTATCAATACGTTCTTTTTCCGAACAAACGTGTGGACAATAAAGCGTTTAATGAACTGCCGGCGGGATCGCGTACGAAACGTCGACAAGACGCCTTCATTGTGCATAGCTATCCTGTTTCAAGTGCATCAATTGAACCGGTATGAACGGATAGGATATTGCACCTTCGGGTGATTCGCTACTATAGCTTCATTCCATGGATCACTGCTGTCGTTCTTATGGAAGGACTGTTGTCGCGAGATTCGGTCTGAGCTTCGATGGAAACGATGCCCACCCTACTTGACACGCCACTTCAACGGAAACGGATATATCTGTGATCGATTTTCGCGACGAAATTTGCGAGCAGAAGGCCTAGCGATGGAATAAACTGGAAGGATGAATGAAGTGCTGTCCTCAATGGATACTGTACGTTTATTTTGATTTGGAGAAGATCGGTAATCATTGAGTTATTGTCAAGGTGTCTATATTGTTATATTAATGGACGTCGTAGTCAGATGCTTATTCTGTTATTATACGTTGAAGTATGCGAAATACATATAAAAAGATAGACAGACGATGTATAGTAGAAAATTACCCACATGTATTGATTATTATTTTATGTGATGTAACGTAAATTGCATTATATCATAATATGTAGCGTTTTCTAAATTTGTTCGTCAATAAATTGTAATAATTTGTTTGTTGAAATGAATTGGAAGTTACGTATGCAAGAAATGTTTGGAAATTGTTACGTGGAAAGGGAAATTATGTTTTGACAATTTGTGTAATGAAAACACTACGTTGTCTACGTTCTTCTTCTTTCTATATTTTTTGCAAAACCATTTATAGTAATAATTACATAAACATTCACTGTTTAGTTCTTATTATTTCGGACTGAATCATGGAACTAATTCATAAATCATATTTAACAGGGAAATAATATGAGCAAGTAGTATGTGCCAAATAAAGAGGTGTAAAGTTTCATTGCCATCTGACAAAGTTTCGAATGCTTCCTTCAAAATAATTTTCTCCTTTCTATTTCTGTCGTTGCCTGAACAAAATCAATATCTGTATACGATTCCCAAATTTGGTGATATATGCATACAGTATTTCTCCTGAAAATTGTGATTCGTTGTTATAAATAGTTTGTGCAGTGCATTCAGCTTTGCAACAATAATCTTTCGCAAATTATTGTTCATAGTACTGGAACAGAGTTCTATACGATCATATACAGTTGATTTTCAAGCGTTCAAATCTCTTTTCCAAATGTTTTGAATGATATCTATGCCATACATTCATATGCAGAATGACTTCTGAATATTATGCAAATAATTCCGAACGATTCCATAACTTCAGTTTCAAGCCTGAAGTCGAAGAGCAAATACCATAAATAACGACGTACCAAGTGGATATTTTGAAATTTTCCATGAAACTGTATATGCTAGCAACGATTCGCTTCCTCCATAAATCGTACAATTTGCACAATAATACATAGATATCCATAATAAGTTTCACACTTACAATTAGTACAATAGTATCAGTATGCGACGAACTATAAAATATTTATAGGAAACCTGCCAGTAAATTAAATATATCAACTGTTTGCATATACTGACACACACTTTGTATACAAAATTATTATTTGTATGAGATGTTTTTCCAAGCCACAATATTTTATTTACTGAACGCTTCTTAACCGTGGTATTATGTGTGTAACTATCTTTACTTGAGACTTAACACAGTAGTAACACATATAAATATAACTAATAAAAATTGTTAAAGTTATTGGACTGGCAATATCTCATGTATGAACTCATGTGGTGTACAATGTGCACATCATGCATAAATTAGGCCAGCTTATCTGACCTCGTTAAAAATAAGAATGGGACATATTATCAACCCATTATATCCACGAAATATCCACAATGCCGAATTTTCGAATGATATATTTAAACCCTTCCATGTTGGAAAAATCCTTTCTCTTCAAATATTTAATTTAGTTTGTTCTGCCTCGCCAATGCGAATATACTGTACGTAATACATGCATTTATTACCATGAATTCCATCATCTTTAAACATATAAACGTACTTTATTTCCCCATTAACACAGAGCAGATATAAACGTATACCCTTCTGCCTTCCGTTCAGTGCTGACGCTGTCAGCGCAAGTACACCTCTCTATAAAGTTACCAAACATTTTTCTACCTGCACAAGGATAACGAAAAATAAAAACGCATTATGCATTCGCTGGCCATGCACCAGACGAAAATGCGAGGGCAACACTATTCGCAGGAGCACTGTGTACACTGTAAATTTCACCGAAGCACGTTGTTTACGCGTAACAATTTCCAACCCGAACTCGCGCAGAAAAAGAGGAAATGAAAGGGCGGAACAACAACATCGTTCGAAGTTCACTGGCGATACCGTTGACGAGAGAGCAGTCGGATAAATCACGAGTGCAGTCGTCGGCGAAGGAGGGGAGCACAAAAAATAGGAAGAAAAAGAGGCAAAGCGGAGAGGAAATAAACAATATAACGCGTAATGCCGTCGGTGCATTAAAGTTTAGTTATTGGCCGGGTGGCGTCTTGACGCTGTGCGTTGCGTCGCATCGTAGGTCCGTAATTCTCGGTGTTATTGGGAATAACCGTAAGAACGATGGCCGGAATATTACATAAGAGTTGGATCCATTAAGTCCGTTTCAGGAAAAGGAATTGGATTCGCGGTTGCAACGGGGCTTTCCCCCTTCAAATGGCCGTAGATCGTGGCGGTGCCTCCCTCAGGGGTATAAATTAAATTTTACAAAGAAGGCCAAGAACCAATCCTTCCTGTGGAAATGGAAACTCGATAGGAGGAAAAACAAAGGAGGGTGTTCCCTGCAGTAGACATTAAGATTTAACAGTGCCTCGTACAAGTCAATGTACCCGTAAAAATACAGGGCTGCCCGGTGAAAGAGGTAAAATTGTAAATGGGATTCTTCTCTAACAGATTCTACTTTATAGTCTAGTATAGATACGCGTGTATCTGTTTGCATATTAAGGTTGATGCTTCCCTTTTTCCTTTTCTTTTTTCTGTTAGAACTTCGAGTGAACCAATAACATTCATAAATATTCAACATTGCTGGGAGGGTTGGAAGTGTAACATTGTATTGTACAATGACGAGCGTGCAGAATGTGCAATTAAACCATAGTGCAGATGAAACTGATTTATTCATTTCGCGAAAAGGGGAAACGTGTCACTGTGCCAAGAGTTAGGGAAATAAAGTCATTATAAATTGCTTTTACTTTTAAACGCGAAGCTCGACGGACGCATTTCACGCCAGCGTTCGTTTTTAACGCGACGAATAACATCTTTTTCTAACTTCTGTCGGTTCGCATGAAATCAATTACTGTTAATCCGGAAATAATGGCCCGTTAAAACACGACTGCGGCAATGTGACATTCAATCCATTACGTAAGATAGGAATAAAGTGAATGCAGAATTAAATTCAAATGTTACATTTAAATATGCAAACTGCGCTTTGAATGGCGTTCGCAATGGACGGTTGCAATAATTAAAGTTATGAAAAACCAAGTACGTTTGAAATGCTGCTTTATGTCGACGAATCCTTGTTAAAAGGGAAGTCGTAATATTTGGTAAAATATAAAAAGGAGCGCATGTCGGAGCTGTGAGAAAATGTAAGGCTTGGTAATAATTATTCATTATCGCCTAAGCATGGAAAAAGTGAAGGAACTTCTTTGACGTGAAGCACCGCCCATGCTTTCCAATAAGTAATTAGTGCCGCTGTTCACATAGAGATCTTACACGAAGTTGAGGCCACGTATAAGCAGCCATTGAACAGTTTTGAACGTCTACTATGCAGACTGTTTAATTACTTTAGCTCCTTAAATTCGAAGCACTAATTGTTTCCTTGTGAAATGAATTAAAAACGTGAGGCGCTGAGAACATATTTTGCATTTCACGATACAGAAATTTTGATCAAATTATTAAGATTGTTACGTATGAATAATACTCTCTTACGCTGCCCTCGCACGTGTCGTTCGATCTTGCGTAAAAAGGGAAGACGCTCAAGGATTTCTCTACTTATCACGCGAATAATAGGGTCTTTGATATCGACTAGTTTCATCATGACAGATTAAATACAACCGTGACCCGACGAAAGCCCTGTGATCTTACCATATATGGAGGCCTCTAATGAGTCCCCTCCATACATTTTTGCACTATATAAACCCTTCGGTTTTGATCATCTTTGGTTCATAACTACACAGTTACGCGCATCATCACGTTACGTTACGTTTAAACAGAGTCAGTTACATTCAGTGAGAATCGGGCTTAGGGCACCATTCGCATCAAGTTAACCCGTTAGAATCCGCAAAGTTCGGTTGAAGTTCTTTCGGTATACTTCGTAATCGATTCTGTTACCCCGCATCGCCAGTGCGTCAACACCGTGCAACTTAGGTAATAATTTACACACACTACATATATATATCGCGACAAATACACTTGTATAAACAACTGCTTGCAATATATACTTATTAACTGTTCACCATTAAATCGAGTAGATTCGTTGAAACCATTCTTTACTCCGTAATTCCTAACATTAGTAGTAACGATCCCACAGATACAACTTAACCGCTCGAGTTGTATCGAATATTAATTTAAACTTATTAACATATTCCCAATCTTAATCCTTGGGTAATATCAACCATCGCCGGGCTAACCGTTGCCCACAGCCCCGGCTCGTAACAAGATTATTGATATTACTAAATATGTCAACGCATTAAAAGAGAATTAATTATCTGTTAAAAGTAAATATTAAATGTATTTATATAAAATTATTAGATATGTAGATTGCAATATTTAAACATACTCTAACACCAACAGTACTTGTTTAAGTTGGTTTGAAAATAAACAAAAACTGATGTTGTTTGCAAAATTCATTGAAAAGGATTTTCTTCCGAAATTGAAATTCATCTTACGTAGGAAACACGAGAATAAGTTTCAGAATCCCCCCGTTGAAAATACAACTTCCTAACATTTTGCAACTAACACAAGTAATTTATTTGCTCAATCAACACAGCACCATAAAGATTCCTCGCGAAGAAGGTATCATCCCCCTTGTACCAATATCATTGTGATTCAATAAATTATGAAAATTCAGTTAATCCAAATAATACATGCAATTCAAATCATCAGGAAAATCAGATAATACTGAGGATTCAATTTTTTTGATTCACACTCATAAAACTTATTTGAAACCCATATACATATACATGGGCTTCCACTCGGACCAGGGGGACCCCCCAGTAGTGGGGATGAAGCGTAAGCACAACGACTCGCCGAGCATTCTTCGATAAATTACTGTACCTATAGAACAATTTTGAATCGAAAAAAATCATTCGGCCAAAGATCATTTCTTTACCGAAAAGCAACGATAAAGGGGGTCTATGTATCTTATAGAACATCAAGGTATTCCCGTAAGCCCAGCGCAAGAAACGTACCAAGTTCCAAGATCAAATTGCTTCCAGTTAGAAATCAATAACGTGAAGCTGTTCAACGTTAATTTTCAAGGAAGTGATGGCCAGGCATTTAACAAATAATCACACCCTGTATGCGCCGACTGGTTCAGTAGCTACGTGAGAACGTTTTAAGTGGGGCAATATGCCCAAGCCAAGGATGTATGTATGTATGTATATACCTTGGCGAGGGACGATAGCGGAAGAGAATGAATATGGATGACGAGCCGCAAATGAGTGCCGTTATTCGTGTACGATGGCGCGCAACTAGGGCGTAAAATGAATTAATTTCAACTTTGCACGCATCCTAAAGACAACCGCAGCCAAGTCGCCGTTGAAAGTTACGTGTTTGGACAGTCTCGTTATTCATGGTATACGGCTACGTTAAGTACCGAATGATTCTTAAAACGATTTCGTTGAGCATCACTGGGTCCGCTCGCCATTGAGTTGCGTGAGTTTCAGTTTGCAGTCTCGTGACGGATTCCATTAATCCGTACGCCTTGAAGGCATTATGGTTTCGTTATTAACCTGCTGAGAGCGTTAAGCAATGATAATGCAGTACTGATGTGTCGAGGTTGTATTTACCCTTTCGTTACGGCGAAGTTGCGTACCACTAAGCTTTCGTTGTTAAGGGACAGGGAAGACCAAATGTATCATTTCATCTTGTATTATTAGTAATGTGGGATTGGAAGTATTGCGTGAGTGTCTAAAATGATTCCGAGGTATGAAAGGTACGTTCGGAGCTGAGTACTTGAGAAGGTCATGTGCATGGTGGGTAAAGCGGCCCAAGGGTTCGGGTGGTCGGGACTGACGACCACCGAGGAATGACTGCGAGGTGTTTCCTAAATGAGTGAGAGCAAATGAGGAATACGATGAGAGAGAAAGAATATAAAGAATGAATGATGCGTGCAAGAGTGAGTATGTAGTATCGTGAGAATCGTGTGTGAGTCGTTGTGTGTTTAGTAACGTCGTGTGTCGACGTATTTTATAATAAAGTTAGTGTTTTAAATAAAGTAAACTGGAGTCTTATTACCCCACCTGTCCTCTATGCCAATCTACGTGAGGTTTACAAAAAATAACTTCTACAGCAATTTATTACCTAGATAATTTATTGGGTTTTCGAATTGATTTATTCTAAATTGGTTAAAATAGTTTCCGACATCGAGAGTTAAATGTCTAAACATGAGTTTTGTTAAGCGATTTGTATATTGATACATGAAAACAAAGTCTTTGGAAAATGCACTACAATGGCAACAAAGTCTATTGTATTATGATCAATGTTTCTTGTATCTTGTTATTCACTGTGTATTCGTAAACACCATTTTTTTTTCTTTTCGTTAGAAAATCATTTCCTCTTAAAAAAAGAATTATAATATAAACTTGTAAAGTTAAATATAACAATCAGATAAACCAGGCACAATCTATGTGTTACTACATTTGTTTAATGAAGCCGATTTATAGTTATTTATATTGCTGATACCATTAAAATATTCTGCTAGCACAAAATAATGTAGAAATATTAATTAATACGAAATGTAATATAATCAAAAATAACGAATAAAATCGATCCTTCCTTCCAGGTTCTATGTACTCCAAGATTCAGAACGGAAAGAAAGATAGAAGATACCAGAGGGCGGTTTTCATCTCCTAGTCGATAGTTTGTGGACTCTATCGTAGTTTTCTCTATCGTTTCACTTCCCGCGAGATTATTCACGAACAACCATCTGAATCTACAAGTTCCCAATGTCTTATGTAAACCTCGACTTGGAATGAAATGGAAAATTCATAAATCACGAAGTCAATGTCATTGAAAAATGACAGAACTACTTCTTGAACACTTCTACATCATTCTTGTTACATTTAATAAAAGCATTCATGAAAGAATATTTTTAAACAAATGAAATAATTCTTTAAAAAGAGATTAATAAAATGGGAAATAAATGACCGCCATAAAAAATTATAAATTCAGCAAATTTGTATTCGTTCCTTTACACAAATTTTTCCTCTATATTCTCAATCACAAGTACGATGAAACTATTTTGGAAGGCGAAAGTCCCATCATGAATTAATACGTATCTGGATGAAGCTTACATTCAAGATCACATGTAAGTACGGCCAGATTTGCATAAGGACGATTGCGCTAAGCAGGAATTTCCGTTTGATCCTTAGTGTTTGTGAATTCTATGGCTCCCTCAAAGAAACTCTTCATCCTAGCAAGCACCTGCGTCGTCTTTAAAATTATCTGCTGCATACCCGAATCCACGAAACGTGTCCGGCGTGCCAAACGAATAAAAATTAACGTTTCAGCTGTAGAAGTTCTAGACTAGAACCCACGGAAGTAACGTCAAAAGCGGAAGGGGAAAAGGAAACTTTGTTATATTATGCTACAGGAGTGCTTTCACAGAAAAATCCAAAGAATTAAGAAAAACTTTGATACTGTAAATTTATTTGGGGCTTAATAAACGCCAGTAACAAAATGAAGTTAGTGAACATACGACATTTATATTATTGGGGGGAAAAAAGCTGAGCAGTCCAATGGATTTCCACTACGGTAGAAAATAAAAATGACACAAAAGTTTTTAGAACAGTACAAGTTTAACTGGAGTATTATTTTTCATACAAGCATTTAAAAGGGACAAAAAATTCACAACAGTATTAAATGAAAAGCCATGTACAGGTATGTACAGTTACTGCAGTCGATAAAAATGGCGAAGGAAGTAATTTTAATAAATGTTTCAAATCAAACGTTTTATAAACTTGCCTGTGTAAAATATCCTGTTGCATTGGACAAAGGGCACAGAGGTTCATAAAAAGTTAGTAGAAATTAAAAAGTGTTTGACGTGTCCATTTCCACCTCCATCTGCACTGACAAAGGAATTTGAAATTAAATTTGAAAGTGAATGAATATTATAACTTCGCACATATTTCAAGCATTTCCAGAGCCCATACAATCAAAACTACTTCCAGCCGCCAAACAGAAATCACGTAACTCATTGTCAGTTCGAAGATTGTGTTGAGGATCGATTTCGTAAAACTTTCTCGTAAATCCATTCGACTTCTAAGACAAACTTATAAACACTGGCTACGACTTGTGCTTTTACATTAGAGGCATTTCCCTGGCTAACAAATCTATCCAATTCCATTAAAAGCTACAATTTCCAATATCTCGCTCACCGAATGCATATGTTGATTGACTAAGTTCGAATATATTTACTGAATACGATGGAAACTAGGTTGGCAGTCGTGGATGTAATAAACGGCCCTCTACCTGTGTAAACTGTCCAACTATCTAACCGTATGAAATTGTTATTATTGTCTTGGGACAATGGCATAATTCAGATAATACTGTGGTAGCTGTTAGAAATCAACGACACAGTCGCATTAAAGATAATGCACCCGCTTGCATGCTGTTTGGGAAATCGTAAATTAATATCTGCAGTCTGTTGTATAAGCTGTTCCATACGATATACGAAAGGAGGAAAAAAAGATTCGAAACGTGTTAAAAACGTCTATAATACACTTTTATATGAATATTCTTCGAACGTTGGGAAATGATTTCCTTATGCATGGGGACTGATATTAAGAATTTTGATACGATCTAAGACGATCTGTTATAGAATGATAATACGAAATGGCGAGTTTGATTTGGTATAAAATTGTGCTTTTCAGAGAAATGAATATTTAAACAAATAAATGTCCTTTTCATTTACTAACTCAGTCCAAGAAATCGTAGAATGTGCAGGCTTAAGTGTAGAAAAGATAATATATCTTTTTATCATTGATGTCTCGAAAGTTATCAATAGTCGTCACTTGCAATCAGAGTAATGTTTCTAAAATACCAGTAAGTAGCTTTGTAAAGAATTTAAAGGAGGATCTCAATTTAAAAGACTGGTCTATTCCTTTTTAAAATTGTGAAGAGATCGTTTGGTTCTTATGGGTTGGGAAAGTATTTTCATTCGCCGTTGCAGCAAATTTTCCTGACGACAAGTTGTTCAGAAATATCTCCGGCAGTAAGAAAAAATATACATCTTGTTCTCGCATTAAAGGAATTGTAAAAGAAGATGAATAAGAACAAACTTTGGAGAAAGTTTCAAAGGAAGGTAAGAGAAATATTCATACTCATATCACAAGTTTATCAGCTTGCCAGATATTCTTATAGTCTGGCGAAAAAAATGTGGGAATAACCAAAAACCAAGCGAAATATTACATATCATTATAAATTGAAACTGTATTGTAGCCGCACACCAAGTATTAAGTTATTTTCATTATTGCCTGACATTATTGTTACGGAAATTATATTTGAAGGCTTCCTTATTCTGTTATGTAAAGTTTCTAAGAAAAACACACTGATAATAGCTCACACACACATATAATCTTACAGCAGAAATCAGTTTATTCTCAGTGTACAAAATTATTTAATTCAATATGAAAAGCCTTTATGTATTTTGTATGCTATTTAATGTGCAAGCAGACAATTTGTATTCTTTTGTCATCATCTAGCCAAAACGAGCAATTTTTAACATACATCAGTATGTTTTACTAGTATCCAGGTTATATGTATAAATATTTTGTTTGATGAGAAGCATAAAATCTGAACCACTCTGATATGCAATGGACGCAATAAATAATTACACAACGGTGTGTATTTAAATGTTTTACACTGATAAGAAAACTTAAGAGATATAATTATTTCAAGTAAATGTAATATTAATAATACACGTTTCGAAGTATCATGAAACAACGTGAAAGTTCTTTAATTTACCAGGTTAGCTAGAGTAATATGAGAACAATTCGAAGACTGATGATGCATCCTGAGGATAGAACTTTGAATACGCCCGGGGCTGAAATAATCAAATTGGGTCAAAGTCAAAATACCTTAATATTGAAACTGAAAGTAAAAATCTGCATACAGGATGTTACACGATGAAAGCGTCAAACTTCGGTAGCTTGCTTCGTGGCTCGTTTATCGAAACGTGCATTGAAATGCTAATAAGATATCGATATTTCACTGCGTAGAATTTGATCCGACAGCAAATTGAAATGCTCATGTCCTTTTTTTTATAGCTTCAAGAATTGAAAAACTGGAACGATTTAAACGTTTGAAGAAGAAAGTATGTACATTTAAGTTAAATGTATATTAATTCATGCAATTTCAATTAATTACAAAATTCTCCTTACGTTATCAAGAATATTTTCAAACAAGATAATAGCAAAACTTGCCATTTACAGAAGGTTCCCAATACAGTAGGTAGACGAGTATACCTATCATTATGTGCAAGATAAACATTAAACAACGATCCTGCTATGTGTATTTACAAACATTTTTTAATTGCCATCTTCATTTCACACTTTTCTATTTATATAGAAACACGTAATTAAAATGCACAGAAAACCCCCTTTATTAAAATACATCAGAATGTCCTCCTGAGGTATGCAGGATATTTTATGAACAAATATCGCAAAAAACGTCAAACTTTATTAGTAAATAACATAAACTGATGCATGGTTAGAAATAATTTATCAGATTAACCACATTATGTAACAGAAATAGATAATATACCATTTATAAATATCAGTACTGTTTCTTATTACTCCAAAAAAGTATGATAAATTATAGAAATTGGAAAAATTGCAAATTACGTATGGTACCGGAGGGAATATATTCCATATGTATAGTACGTTTCTCGTTTTGTAAAAGTTTCTTGTCATATCCGTGCAGCATGCATTGAAATTTTTAATTGAAAACCAGATTTATACGGATGGCGAGTTACGTGGATGGAGGAAATACCGGTATCAATTAATTACTGGCGGAATAGAAAAAGCCGTATGTGCATCGGATGTCAGCGTGTTGGGCAGGAAAAAAGGTAATATATCGCGAACGGTGCCTGAAAACTGACAGGAAGGGGTAAAACTGAGTACGTGAGAATTAATGGTCGTCAGAACTACATACAGCGGTATCAAGGAAAGTGTTCATAACAAAACCCGTAAGCCGAGCAATAAGCTTTTTGTCCTCCATCGCCATTTTCATATTCGTATCCTATTTGCTATCGTACAAGTTTATCGGTTGTTCTCCAAAATCGTATTACGATATAATAGGCGCAACTTGGAATACATTTATACTTATTATTATATGGCAGAAAAATATGTATTTCTTTACAATTTTAAAATATAGTTAAGTTCTATTTTATACGTTTATATGGCGTGTCTGGTATAGCCCTTTCGTTTGCTTATAGCTTATATGTATAATATCGTAAGTCGTTGACTTATTTATTGTTGGTAAGGTACAAGACTTTTTCTTGAGAGTTTTCATTCTGTATTTATCGATAGTTTCTGGAAACTAATTACTCTATTTTTTTAAATTTTATTACAAAGTATAATAAAACTATTCATGGTATTAAAGTCCTTATTAAAAGTAATGTTTGAATGGCATGTTTAAGGTTCAATATATGTATAAACAGCATGTCTTGTGTGTCTAGAACATTAAATTGTCATTAAATACAATTTGTTCGTAAATAAATCAACGAAGAATTTACTGAAAAATACGAAAAAATGTATGATGTGTTTGTCACTATTTTATTATAACCATTATATGTGATACTCACTTTGGTGGATTTTAACGTATATTTTTGGTCAGCTACCATCGTCATAATAAATCATGTTAGCCGTAAAAAAAATTGAATTATTTCCAGTACCTAATACTGAAAACAGAGGCACGCATTTCCAAGCCATAATTTGATATTCGTATCTTGATTTCCTTTCCAACAGTTTACAAAAAACCAAACGACATCTTCGGAAATGAAAATATCTAGATGTATGTATGTACACTACATTCTAGACACCAAATGAATTTCACAGTATACTACACAAGTATCAAAAAGCCTTCCATAACTTTTCAAGTTTCTAACTATTGCATTAAGAATATAAACTTCATAGGAAACAGTCGATTCTTCAAGCGTGTACAATTTTTCATTATTGAATCATTAAGTGTGCTCACAGAATTTAATGTAAAGCTCGAAGCTCGACGAGGACAACATGGGCGATGGTTTCGAAATAGTTCTGGCTTAAAATGACAAATTGTGAAGCAGAAAGAATCATAAAATTCGAAACGGGCTTCTGAAATGCACGTAAAAAGTGTTTATCAGTATACCCTCAATATAACTGTTGCAGGAAGTATAATACACCAAGTAAGCACATAATCTTCAAAATACGAAGCCTTTTTTAAAAAAAAAGAAACTACTACAACCTTTATTATCTTGATTTATAAATAATTAAAATAATTATCCTGCATAATATTTTTCAATGATAAGATTAAATGGATTAATAAATATTATTATCCCAATACCATAAGATCATAGACCACGACAATTCTCGAATTTCCTACTCCAACACTCGCTATTCAGATTTCTTTCATCTTAAAATAATTACACAGAGAGCCATCCGACCCCCCGATAGAAATATTATAGCAATATAAAATAATGTATAATATAATACATATAATAATACAATAATAACTGGTACCCACCCGATGTGTCCAGAATTCGACAACAAAATCATGGCATGTTGTCCCCATGAAATTAAGGGAACGTTACCCAAGCAATGTTCGGCCGAATTCACTGTGTCTTGCACTACTCGTTCGAAGGCTGAACAATGCACACGACGCGACGCAGCCATTGAGGCTAGGATTACAATTACGAGTGAACCGCGTGTTACGATGCCCGGTTACAGCATTCCGGACGTGAGCCGGGTTCACTATCTGTGCATTTCCGGCGAGCCACCGATAGCACTCCCTCGCAATGGATTCGACGTAATCTGCGATTTGACCGCCGAGCGCGGCCAGACGTTACGTTTATGTTATAATTCCACGGTTTTCCGTACGCCAGGGGCAATGTGGTCCTAATGCAATTGATGTTATCATTGTGCACAGTTTAATAGTAAACGCGCGGTTGTAGCAGGGAAATCACTTTCGATCGCGTCAGACGTCTGTTGAATTCATCACGGCTGTTCATCTATTTGTTGGATTCTACGAAGCAGCGCCGAAATTCATTAGCAGAATAATTCAGTGAAAGATGCGTATTAGTATTCACGTTGAAAATAAGAACACGAAGTTTGCGGGCAACTTTTTTTAATTAACGAAAGTGTTTGCGTGGTACGAAACTCTTAACCCTTTCGGTACTACGGGCTATTATAGTGGCTTTCGTTGAAGGGACTCTGTATGGCGAAACGTATACACTACCAACTAGGAGTTTGAAGTAGGTAAAAACTGCAAGTCGATTGGAAATTTCCGGAGTAATTTGCGAGATTAAGTTAAACACTGACAAAGTCTTACGAGCTGAAATATTCATTTCCAATTAGTGTGAGATTGTTAACAGGCTCGATGTATGGAAAATGGAAGAAATGATTCCAAATATTTGATCAGTGGCGTATATGTATAGTAGTTGGTTATTTTGTTGTTTTCAATGTCTTGTAAGAATTACTGGATATGATACTTATACTAGATTGCAGTTTGCGCATTTGGTTTTAGCAAAAATTAAGAAAATAAGTGTTCTAGTATTATTTATCCGTAATGCCTGGCGGGTGGTAAAGCTTTCCATTTACATAAGCTGTAGCTAAAGAGTTATGTTTCTTTCCAAGGAGACATTCCAAGAAGACAACTTGCACTAGTTCAAAAACATGGTAACAATTAAAATATTATACTTTGGTTCAAAACATCATGCTCCGCCTAACAATTTAAATTGACGAATTGCCTCTTATTACAAGAAAACATACGTACGCTGCATAAGTGCTTCTTTGCGAACACGCAATTTTGTTATATACAAATTTCTTGAATAATACATAACGTAGAAACTGCTCAAAGTGTTTAAATTAAGTCAATTGCGTTCTATTCGCACCATAGATAAATGGCAATAATTAGACTTACTGGAATACGGACTAACGCTGAGTTAGCTTGAAATAAGTTCCAAGTGAAGTATCTGGTGGATAGGATCAAGCTTTACTTTCAAGAAGCAAAGGAGTACACTCAATTCGAATACTTGAGGAAATAGTAGAAGGAACTGCAAAAAAATGAAACGCACTCGAGAACTGCAGCACCTTGCACAACCAAGTGAATTGCCCCCTATCCAATCTACAAAGTGACCTTTGAAACCTTCCCTGTAAATGTTCGTAAAGTGAGTATAAGTT
Organism: Nomada fabriciana; assembly: GCA_907165295.1. NCBI lineage: Eukaryota > Metazoa > Arthropoda > Insecta > Hymenoptera > Apidae > Nomada > Nomada fabriciana. Next base: position 16,241,672 of record OU015689.1, read on the forward strand.
GGCTTCAAAAGAATCTATAAAATATTTTTATTCTTAATACTACGACCATTGTCTCATTTGTAATGTATATTCTATTATGCTATGAATAAATATTCCGTAAAAAATGAAGAACATTTTTTATATTCATTTATGCAGTTAATTCATCACTAACAAAGTAAAAGAAATTGTATGCTACAAAATTCTACATTGCATATTGACATTGATCTACCTCCACATTAATTCTGCAAATCCACTTGAATCTTCTACGTTGAATTTTTAAAAACGAAGAACAGATACAGGAGGAACAGTTGGAAACCGAAGAACTACATATCTTCGACTAAACCTGAAGTGAAGGGAATGAAAATTATTCACAGTCAAAGGAACGTATTAGTGCAGTTAATTAAACGATGGGAGAGAAGACGAACTGCGAATGCTTCTCAATTTAAAAACATAAAAATGCCACGAATAATTTTCAAGCCCGTCTCAAACGTTTCCCTCCAAATTGAACAAATACAAACAACCAAGATCATTACTGCACTCCGTTATATTTATACGTAATGCCAGCTTGCGCGTAATCCATTCGCGTGTTGCGTATTGAACAGAGTGCCCCAGAGTCGATTGTCAAGTTTCCATACGACCGCAGATAACGTATCGTCAATGTACACTGAACGTGCGTGCGGTTTAACCAATAAATGTTTGCACTTCTCCAAACATTCTGTTTATGTTGTAATTCCTCTCTTTCTCACTGTCTGCTTCTGCCTCTCTTCCTCAAATAGCCGCGTGAATGCACGCGCGCGTGCCTGTGTGTTATAGACAACGCGTTTCAATTTGTTGAAACGATTCGACCGCGACGCTCGACGGAATAAAGTTCACCGAATCCTATAAAAAAAATGATTTAGCAGCCCGTAGCGAGTATACACGCGCCAGATTCGGTTTATGAAATTTGTTCAACAATAGAATTGATCCGGACGCGTGTACACAGACTGTCAACGCTTCCATGCGTTAATTTTTATCGATCTCTGATTTTGTTCGATACCCTTCGTTCTTCGTTTACCTGGCAGAAATCGTGTGCAACGGTGTTTTCCAATTTCCCGCGAACTTGTGCAACGTTGTTACATTTTTATGTTGCGCCCGCTAATGCGACTCGGTTTGCCGGCCACCGAATTATGCATAACGGTAATTGTACGAAATAACGTATTAATTGCGCGCGAACCGAGGTTGCAGTTCAATTATTTGCGTGTTTAATTATTAACACGCTGGATGTTCCGACCAATAGACACGCGGTTCTATCGACAAACATTTGGAAAATATCGAACTCCCCATTTGTGGTGTAACTTATCACGGTTGCGCGGTATTCAATCGTACGTAGCGTTCGCTACGTTGAAACCAAATAACAATTACAATAATTTTCGTAATGAAAATACTTCGTTGAAGAGCCGCATATTAATTATCTCCAGTACATTTGGCGACCATTTTCAATGCATATCTGTGTTAAGTTTCTCAGTGTATTTGGAGTTTGTCTTTTAGTCTTTTTGAGAATTTGAACGACATATGAATAACAAAAAAATGAGTTGCAGCAGCGCTAATTAGTAAGTATTAATTGTTCGCAGTACGTTCTGCAAAAATTTGAAATGCATATTATATTTTTCATTCCATTTCGAGAGCATCGTAGAATTGGGACAATACTTAGGAATAAGAGAATTTAGCAGTCGCAGCAAGTAAAACCGATTATTAACTATTCCGAGTGGGGTCTGCAAAAATTACGAGTGCACACCTGGCCTAAATTGCTTATTATGTTTAACAACCTTTGGTTAGTTCTTCTTAGAATTTAGCCAGCATGTAAATTAAACCAAATTGAGCTGCAACAGTGAGTACAATTGATTGCACCATAGATATTGATGAAATGAAAGGAGTCGACGCATTCAAGGAATGACGTGCTTTTATTTCAGTGGTCTTTGCTCCCGGTTGCGGCAGAGAAAAGGGTATTTTCCCACATAAAGGAGCAGTTAGCGCCACGAAACAACTTTCAAAAATTACAAACAATATAGTGCCCCGATGCACCTCCAAATAAAATAGCGCAAGTGGTGGCCTGCGCCACCTTTTATTGAGTACGCAGTGCATTGCATGGACAGTTGCAACAATGGCGCAAGTATTGTTTCCTCGAGTCGTATTCAACGTAACGAAACAAAATACGCGGTCTGAAAACATAAAACATAAAGTACTGAATGCAACAGATCGCTTTAAGTTGTTGCTACTGATTTTATCATCCGCGTCTTTTCCACGGAACAGCACAACAACAACAAATAATTGGACCATGGGCGTATTAAAATTTCTAACATTACGTTTCTGATTCTTAAATCAGCGGCTTTGTTTTGTCAACACAACTCATACATTTGACTTCACCGTACATGAGTATATTTTCTAAACATTTGCATACTAATTTTTTTTAGCGAAGATTCGTTGAAGTAACAGGTATATGAATTTAATGAAAACTAGGCGTCGTTGATACTGTTTTAGTTGCCCAATCGGAAAATGTAGAACTTCTAAATGAATGCAGGCTTTCCTAAAGCATGAATCTCGAGAAAGATTATAACTGCTTAACTTTGTTAACGTTTCGTAACTTTAAACATGTGCAACTGCTGTTTAAAGTTAATGTACGCAATACGAATTGCACGTCACACGTTATGAGTGCAAGTAGAACAGCTGAAATTAATCAGACACGATGGCAAGTAGAACAGCTGAAATTAATCAGACACGGTGGCAAGTAGAATAGCTGAATTGAATCAGACACGATTCAAATATTATTAAAGCAAGTAACTAAAGAAATATATAAAGAAAATAAAAGTACTTAAACAAAAATGCAGAATAATTAGAATTAAGTTATGTCTGTTATTGGATTAATGATCATTTTGAAATTAAAGAAATCAAGTTTGCAATTACGATGCAATTAAAAGTAGCAGAATCATTGCAATCAATTGACGAACATAAATATTTCTAGGGCTGCATTGTGACGGAGAGAACGACAAATCGACGTGAAATGTACGATGAAAAAAGCCAAGCACGCGGCTAGGGGGAAAGTCGGAAACGTCAAGGGTAAAAAATGCCTACCCTCACGGAACAGGAATGATTAATGGATGACAGAGGATAAGATCGTTGTGAGCTACCACGATCTGTTGAAATGATTCCGATGAATTTCCGATGAATAGACGACTATGAAGAAAGGACATGACGGTGGCGTCATTTGTGTGAAAGGAATTACCTGCGATTTATGAGTTTTTTGCGGATGAAAACGGATTTCTTAGCGTTCTATTTAGAACATGCTCAGAATCAAATGGCGTACGTTGTGAGTGTGTGATATTGTTAACGAAAACCAAAAAGGGGGATTCACGATAAAGCTTCAATTCCACGCTGTTCACGTAGAATACTCTTTTTCATGAATATTGATAGAAACCTGCGAAATGGGAAATAATGTACAGTGTAAAACAACGATTTTCATAATCTACGTTTAATTCCTATAGGAAACTTTCTGCAACGCACACACTGAATTTCAATTTTTGTCTTTAACACTAGTACTATCAAGCAAGTCAAAATAACTTGTTTCAGATTTCTTGCTTCAGAAACATTAATATATAGGTATCGCTTTAGCAATTTATGATGAGTTTTAATACGACAGAATGACAATTATATATCTCTATTTAATGTCCATTCAACGACTTTCGTGTTCATAACTTGTCTGACGTATGCTATCTGAAAAGTACTAAAATCTATCGGTAGTTCTAGTGTTCAAAATCCACTATGTTGGTTATAAAGAATAAAGGGCTTATGCAAATATACTTCTTCGTCAGGCATGCAACAATAATTTAGAATTATTGAACTGTCTATACAATAATTATCACCCGTATTATTATTTCACTTTCATTCCATAAAACAGATTTCACCACCCTTCGTTCTCACAACTATCAAACAAATAACATTAAAAGTAATAAAAAACCCCCCGCATACCTTTACAATAACCCCGAAAGGCCATCTTAAGCATCCCCATAAAAACAACTAATATTCGGCAGGCCACAAAATGTCCACGTGCCATTATCAAAACAACTTTTCTCGCCTCCCTCTGCTCACGGTCAGGCCGTGAGTCAAAATGTTAGTATTTCCTTCGCCAGCAAACAACAATAATAAATTTATTCCAACTTACACTCCTTAACGCGAACAAAAAAGAAGTTCGCAAACTTCGACGTGAGCATTAGTTATCGGGACACCCTAAGACGGAAGTCGCGTTTCTTCTCCATCGCGTTGCCTATTTTTATTGGCAAGTAAGATATTCGTAAGGTCAGCAGTCGTGCGTGGAGAAAGTATGCTCGCGGTGGCATTCAGCCAATATAAACGAGCTCGCGGAATATCGAGAGGCGACTGGTTGAAAAAGCACGGTGGATCGAATGAAAAAAGCCAAGACGACGGGCAAGAATACTCGTTTTCTGCGAGCACGACGACGTGAAAGACGGAGGTAAGGGTGATTTCTTTCCGGATGGAGCCTCGTTCATAAGGGGAAGCAGAGAGTGTTTTGCTTATTTCAGAAAAGCGACGGGCACGCAAAAGTTTCTGCATCTTCTATTTTCCTGTTCCATTGTTTCGTGGTACTAGACGAACGGCATTCAAAGGGGAGACATTTGGAACAATGCAAAGATACCTCGGGGACATTTGTAATGAGAAATAAAGATTTTATGTCGGCCCGTGAAACGAATGATATTCCAGCTAAATTTGTATAGCTTTTGTTGGAACATCGATTTATTGCTTTGTCTCCTTTTGTTTCTTGTTACTAATATATTTGATTCTTTTAAATATTTCCTATTTGAATTTATTCGTGTGTGTCTTATGAATCAAAAGTTAATAAAGCTATAGTGTCTTTATTGTTAACAGTTTTGGAAAGATATGTTGGAAAATCGTTATATTTGTGGAGGAGTATTTGTTTCGAAAAATGACAGGTTGCGCATACAGTACTTTTGAAATGAAACTTATTACCTCTATGAAAGCATACCATGGTATAAATTCCACAGCCATAGTGGATTTTATTGCATTCTTTTTTAATTGTAAAATATTCTGTAATTAAATTTCGAGTTGAAAACTGAGAAATTGTGAATAATTGTATTTATTCTCATGTATCAGACAATTCGAGTACGAAATATCTCTTCGCGTTATTCATAAAAATAAATGATAAAATACTTGCAGCTATAATTTAATAAGTCACTTGAGTATTGCTAGGAAATATTTTTACTTCTGCAATACGGTTATTGATTTTATAGCGTGCATTATACAATAGTAACTAGTAACTAAATATTATATTACAATTTCAATATAGAAGGGAAACTGTATTTAATTATTTAATAACCAAAGTTGGGAAACCAGTGTGGTTTTACCATTTCAAATACAAATAATATAAAATAATAGAATAATGTTCATGACATCCTAACACAGGTATTGTAACTAACTTTAGCACTATCAAGAAAGAATAGAATAGGTACGAAAATGATTTACCTTACAGAAACAACACCTTATAATAATTCTAAAGGTCATCATGAATATGGGTGGTATCTTGAGATACGTAATGGTATTCAGTTATTTACAAAGAACTCTACATATAACTGCACTTACAAACTAACTCTAGAAAAATGATATGCCCGTAAATAGTAAAAGTGGAAAGCATGAACAATGTCTATATTATTATTTCTGAAGCAATTGCAAAAAGATCAACTTTGTCTTTTTTCAACTCACCATGGTATTCTGGTTCACTTCCCCTTTTTAGTATTCTGTGTACATATATCGCATATCTTTCCTTCCACTCGCTTATTATGTTAACTGACTTATAATAATGCTGATTGGTACACCTACGCACATATTTCTAGTGGGTAAATCGCGAAAGAGCCATTTCACAATATTTTAAAAAGACGGAAACATTTCAGGGATCTAAGATATCTCAATGGAAGTATCAGATAATTCTTGCTATGCTACTTTCCGTTTCTTCGGGGTGAAAACATCCCTTAAAAGTTCTAAAAAATCTACTTACTGTTTCACATCAGGTTTCATTCAGATCTACATACAGCAGAAGATATACGGGCTAAATAATTTGGGAATTGACGAGGAAATACCTAAGTAATAAAAAGAGAACTTTTTACAGACACTGAAAGCCCCAACTGAAAACCGTATTACCGTATTTATGACTAATTCTCGAGCCAGAAGATACGATTATAAATATACTATTAGGATATCGGTACGAAACGGCGAATAATCGAGGTCGCGGATAATCACGACCCAGTTAACCGAAGTTTCACCGTCTATTAACTTCTCACTAGCGGCACAATTACAATCGCGAGATATACATATGTCATACGTGTCAATATCCGTCAGCACGACCCATTTCCCGCAGTTAGTTTACAGAACAGTTACAATATTCGACGAACGAGAACAGAACATTTAAAAACTAGATCAGCGGCACAACCAATGGAACAATAAAAATATCGACGACCTATTTCAATTTAAACAAATACAATACCGTTATCAGGGAACAATGCCCGTCACTGAAACGTGCATTCCCGAACGTGTCAATTTTAAACAACGCGATAACCGTATTTCTCCACACTGACGCGCATAAAAGTCCAACGGAATCGAACGAACCGCGACACTGATACGTGTAAATAGAGCTGAAACCGTATCATTATCCCATTGTCCCCGCTACAAGTGGCCGCAGAAACTCGCCGTATCGTTGATCGGTATCCCGACGAATGCAGCGGCCGTTTAAAATGCATGAAGAATAAAGGCTTTATGGGGCATAAAAGTTTCGCAGTTGTGCTGCGACCGTCGCACCCCGCCGCTCCGGGAAAGCAACGGTTCACGCCGCGGAAATTACAACGCTGCCTTCCTCTCGCCTGGTATCGCGACGGGCGTAATCGAGAAAACGAGAGGAGGACGGGGGTGTGCGCGCCGGAATCACCGAGAACGTGTCCCGAAAGATCCATCAAGTACCCAACGACCGCGAAATGGCTCTCGACCAATCTACCGTTAAAATCAGGAAATCGTGGGCGGGCAGGCAACAAAGAAACAACACCTATCTCCGGTTACTCTTCGGGCGAACGTTCGACGTATTACGGCAGGAACGATATAAACTACTCTCTGCCACTCCGAAGGCGGCGGCTCCGTGCCGCGTGGAGATTGAACCTAATGCAAGAAGGATGAAATTTTACTCCACCCGAGCCGTGGGATCAGGCATGATACGTATACCGGCTGAAAAGCATCAGCAGGAGGAAGCCGTGCTCTATCGCGGGCGAGAAATAGGAACGGCAGTGGGCGCGTATGTGCGGGTCGCGAAAATGGATGGGAACGTGATGTGCGACGTGCGGAAATAAAATGTGCAGATTCTTATGCTCGGATTAGAAAGATTCTTTTTCATTTTAATACTGCTTGATCAATTTTCGTGTCAATTCTTTTCTTTTTATTATTGTTAAGGTTTAACGTCGCACCGACACCAGTATCATTAGCGACAAACTCAAATTATTATCCTTTGGTTATATTTTGTCATAGAGATGAGTTTCTTTGAGGTAGTTTTGTGTGTAAGAAATGTGGTCCTCTGATGTTAATGCGGTGTCAAGTTTTAAGTTGTATTTGACTCTTTGAGATCCATATTTCCGACATTCGTGCAGCAGATGTTTGGTGAGTATAATCTGGTTACATGTGGAGTAAGTTGGAGGTTCTGTCTTTTTTAGGAGGTATTCATGTGTGATCTTCGTGTGTCCGATTCCGAGTCTCGTCATAATCGACTTTTCTCTTCTGTTTAAGTTGAGTGTGGGCATTTGTTGGTAGAAGTCTTTTGTTCCCTCGTGTATTTTTGTTCTTTTCGTCGTGTTCCATATCATCTTTCATTCTTCTTATTCGATATTGAATATTGGCAAGGAGAGGTCTTCATATGGGATTGGTTTATCTATTGAGATTTGAGGATCTTATGTTGCTTCTTTGGCCATGGTGTCGGCTTTTTCATTACCAGGTATGCCATTGTGAGCAGGGACCCAAGCAAGTACTATATGTTTATTGCTGTTTATAAGATCTGAACAGGTTTTCTGGATGGTTTGTCTGATTTCATATTTCTTTTTTGAGTTTATGGAATTTATTGCGTCGATGATGCTTATAGAGTCTGAGTCTTGTTTACATTAACTTAGTTGTACTCTATTATTAATGAACGGCATTGAAAGTAACATCTGAGCTTTTTAATTACTTTAAATTGAATTTTATTTACTTTAGGGCTGCACTGACAGGCAGCTTATTTTTTCCTTTATAGTAAATGGACATACAGGGTGAACCAGGACATGAGATTAGATTATTATGTTGCTAGTACGTTGACGAGATAAAAATTATATGGTATAGCATGGCTTAATTTATATTGTTTATAATAAAACAAATTTATTATAATAGTCTTAAAGTTTTAATTAAAAGATGTTATAGCAAATAACAAAAATTTCCACCGTCCCACTAAAAGTGTAATCTTGGTAGTCTTTTGCTACTCTTGTCAAAACACTAATGTAGTTTAAATATTGCATTAGGTCGGCGGCTAGTTGGAAGTCCCTTTGACACTTGTGTACTATCTCTGATAGAAATTAGCATAGTAGAACCCTGTTGTGATATGGTTACTGAATTGCAGATCTTATTTGAACAGTTGGTTGATTGAACATGGTTGAATATCACACGTAGTATCGAAACTGTTGGCATCTGTACGTGTTGGAACATTGTTATTCTCCCGTGGTCATGGGCTTGACTTAATGGATACATGTATATTTACAATGCTGCGGTTATATGTGGACGTGGTGTTTTCGGCGAAAGTAGGATAGGTTAATTAATTGTTGCTTCTTGACGTGCAAATTATCGATCGATTTGCTGCAGGACTTTCAACGCCGGGATAATATATTGACAGAGTCGTTAACAGTAGTAAATTGATACAAAAAATATACATTTGATAGGAAAAGATGATAGAAATAAAGTTTAGACTTAAGACAATATTTTATGCAATCGTCAAATAAAGAGATACAGAGATATTAATTTGAAAAAAATAATTACTAAGATTTGGAATAAATAGTACGAGCTCTGAGAAAGATATTAATTTCCTTACAGTTTCCAAAATTTTAACGAGGATAATTCTGAGAAGGTCAAAGCAAAATACATTTTTAGGTCCGAGAAAAAAGTCTGCACTCTAACACAGGTAATACTAAAAACAGTTTTCCGTAAATACTAGCTGAAAAATTATTCTTCAACGTGGAACGTGTCCCTACATTCCTCCATTAGAAACTCACATAACAATTTCTTTAACAAACGGCGACACCTGATACTAAAGAACATTAAATATCTTGAATGACTATTTTCCATACAAATCATTCCCTGAGTAAAAGGAGCAATAGAAGGGGGTAAAACGATCTCCAAAGTGAGAAAGAAAAATAGATATGCCGTGTATGATATAGAAGATCGAATGCATCTCTGATTTTCGCTGGCTCGCAACGGTAGCAGAGTTTCGTTTCTTGGGGGGTAGTAAAAAGATATCTTCCCGATTGCGAATGGGTGTTTCATTCCAACGAGAAAATAGATTCGTGGCGCATTTAGAACGGAAATGGGGGTGAATTCCAATATGTAAGTATCCCCCTCGTTACGATTTTCTATCGCATAAACAAAAAAAAATTGTGCCGATAGGAAATGTGCACGCCGCTGCCACCAGGAAATAATTCCGAGCTCTGGGAATTCGATTCGAGGCGGATGGCCATATTCAATAGTACGATTCTCCCGACTTGTACCGCTCCCAATTCTGTGGATTCCATCGCTGGTTGCGTCAGGATGGAAAACTGCAAAATACCGGAAGCCACAGTATCCGTAGAAATCCGGAAAGGAGGAGAATCGCGATGGTAGCCAAGAAAAAAGCCGAATCAAGGTATTTCGACCGAAAACACTTATAACCACCCCTCGTATATCATATAGTATGTACGTAGAAGCAGAGATTTTTAGAATTCTGCATCGCTGCGCGTCCAGAGATACTACTTTTTAATGGAGGCAACCTGTTTCTTGGATTATTAGGGCCCTAGAGAGTCGTTAAACGTATCCAAGTTGATACTTATTGCATATGTACCCGATTCCCTGGGTTAAATGGAAACTAAATAAAAATGAATGTGTGGATAGTTCCAGGGAGAACCTATGAATTCGAATGATGAGGTCCGAATGATTTAAATGTGTATATTGATTGGATTTCTAAAGGTGTAACAAGGGTACTTGTTTATTTAATCCTCAAGATCTCCAAAGGACTTGGAGATGAATAATAGTGCACAGTATTGATTATAATACTGCTAGGGATGTGATTTGGAATAATTAATTGATTCGCAATATTGAGGGACATTATTAATAATACAATTTTCCATAAGAAATTGAAGCGTCTAGATCGAATTATTTGAAACGTATTGAAGAAAATTTAATTAAAATCAGGGTATGACGTCACTTGTTAGTCCAAGAAAAACATTGAATATTTACTACATGTCCCCAATAAGTTTACGTACGTTAATAATATAACAATAAACTGCCGCTCAGACATTCAACTCCCTGCAATGTACAAAAACATAAAGTGGTACGAAAGATTCATTAAATATTTATACGTATTATGTCATCAAGATAACTCGAAGGAACAGATATTTCAAATAAAACGTTTTAAGTAACACGGTGGAAGCGATACATATTAACAACTTTTAACTGTGCTTCGATGAATTATTAATAACAATTAGGATGGAATTCTATGACGTATAGGTAAAAGCAACACGGACGACGATTTCGTACGCTCACAGATATATGTATTTGTATGTACAGTGTACGTACTCTGTACGTACTATACTATGTGTATATGTACTCGTACTTTGTACGAGTAGTCCTTTGAATTTCAGTTAAAAGTACAACGACGGATTTTATGAATAAAAACAAAATACTTATTCCTGGCTGAGCATTATTATTTCACTTCGCTAAACGCTTGACGTTAAATTAAACATTCTGTCGTAGTATCCACGCTGCTGATGTTACGAACTTCTCGACATTAAAACACTTTGTTTAAATTGAATTATAAAGTCGTATTGCTGTTGAATGTGTTCTTTTATTGATGAAACGTAGCAACGGCTGTTGTTAATTGTGAAAATTTCACGCAGCCTCTGATTATTGCCTCTCCATAAAATATATACGTACAACAAGAGCAGAGAAACTCGCCATTTTATTTTAACTTTTCATTTCCCATTTTAAGTATACGAATGAACGTATTTTAAACGTAATGGATAACTAGCACACACGGTATTTGATCATTCAGAACACGACAATATTTAATTCAATGCAGAGAATATTTATATTCTTCGCTGATCATATATATTTACAATTACCTATGTAGAGATTTCATTTCATTATCGAATAATCGCGATGCTGTCATATAGATATCACATTAATCTCAATTACCGAAATTAAAATAGGCGATTAATTGTTAGTAAAATTATTTTTCAAACATCTCACACGAATTTCGACGGTGCCTTTATTTATTGAAACACTCGATATAACTAAAACCATTAATATTCGTGACATGAATTTATGAAGGTGAATAAACATGCAGATCTATCAAATATCTTAATATCTTTTTATATTGCTACCATATATTTACATTCCTGCAGATATATATTTGTTCCAACATTAAACACGACTCATGGCCAATAAATCTAAACAGCAATAAAAATAATAAATGTCGACTGTTCATTGCCACATACATACATCGAGATTTCTTTTCAATTATCAAAATCGTGCGACATCGTACGACCCAATTCCTTCGCTCGCCATTCACCTAAATCCATCCACATATTTATTATTCACAATACCCCGCTCTCTCTAAACATAGCTATCCTTCCATGCTGCATTACCTGAAGAGCAATTATTTTATTCACGAACGATAATATTAGGCACATCGGAATTCGCGCGGAACGCATTTAATCTTAGTTGTAGTTGAAATACCACCGCCGCCCCTGCACGTCATATTTGCCTGAACTACGATATGCCTCGGCTTTTGCATTACTAGAACTCGGTGAATTCGTGCGGTGTGTTGGCTTACAATCACGTACCATGCTGCATCTGCAATCCTTTGAACATCGAATTCGTGGATCATTATAGCCAGGGACCTGTCTTTCCGGAGGATGCACGTTAGAGCTTCATCGTGAATTCGACTGTGTTCCGGCTTGCATACCACCAGGTGAACGAGGTCGGACCAATCTCAAAAATGATATTAAAATTTATAGTCCCCTTACCGAGGGGGACTGATGCATTTCATTATCGCGCCGATAAGAACTGAGTCGTATAAAAAAACCAATTCCTTTTATCGTTTCTGCGGCATCAACGACGCTCAATGGTGAATATTATTCGGCTCTACTTATTGGAACATCGGTTGAAAGGTAGCCAGAAGAATTTTATCGATTATCTGGTTTTCTTGCCGATTATATTGTTGATTTAATTCGACGGAGATATAATTTGATTGATCCTCGAGGAAACGAATGTATAAGATAGCTGCTGTGTTACGGATTACCGATGAATTAATTGCAGCACGAGATTGTACATGTTTGATAATGAGAAGTCTGATTTCCTTAAGAAGCAGAAGGTGACCCTCAATAAAGATCTCGTAATTCTGACTCTCCTCAATGGAACGTCTGCCATTTGAAGTCCTGGGTCTTATTTTGTTTACTGAAAGCCGCCATTATAATTTCATGAAGGCAATCCTGATACCTTCGAATGATGAATTTCTTGACAAAGGGATATGGGGTCATTTTATTTGTAACCTGCAAAACCGTGGACAATTTTAAATTTCAAATACGGAGTAAAGTGCCATCTCTTTATTGCCGCGCCGACCTAGATTCGTCAGATCTTTGTCACGCTGCGCAATATCTAACCAGGAATCCCTTGAAACGCTCCGAGCATCTTCTGCCCGGGGTAAAACATAGAAAATGCAAATGTTACCTGATGCTAACGATCCTCGACATCTCAGCAAGTTTGTGCATTATCGTTCGCTTATTTCCATTTCTTGAAGCAAAGAAACGAGAGCAACGTATACACATATGCATGTACACGTATGTATCTACGAAGTTGATTCCGTGTTCTTCTGTTATTTTCAAACGTGACATTTCTAGTAACGCGTTAATCAGGACCTTCTACAAATTGAACACGTGCAATCGATAACTACCTCTACGACCTCGCCAACTGACAAATTAAACGTCTTTTATTCGATAAAGTTTCTAACTCGTTCTCTGGTAATCATTCTTTTGTACCTGCGAAAGAATCATTTGCCTTATGATAATGAACGGGTCAATTGTTGAAAGGACAATTATAATTTGTGATTTGAATGCTATGTATCATGATATACGTATTGTGTTATAGGCAACGGTAGATATTATGTGCTTGAATTTTAAAATACGGGAATGGAAAACTTTGTACAATTTGTAACAGTGTCTTGTAAATTTTTATTTTATGATATCGCTGACGATAAAGATCAAAATGTCTGTAAAAAAGTTATATACCTAACAGTAAACTATTATTGGCAATCTTTTGATACGATCTACTTTAAACGTACTACTAAATGGTTAGTATACTTTCGCCAAACCATTGGTACTCTTATTATAATGTCAGTAACAAACAAAATTGTTGCATAACTTTCAGGAAAAGAAATAGAATATTGAAAACAGATTTTCTATCAACAAATGAAGTAACCATTCATATCCTTGTACGAAAATAACGAATACATATACCACGAATAAAATAGGAAATACACTTTGATTAAAAAATCTTCGCATTCCATCCTCAAATCATCCTCAAGTACAACCATTGAAATGATGCATTGAAAGATAAGAAATATCGTGTCACAGTTTTTTATCAGATTAACCCAATTTCCGCGCAGAAAGTAAAGGAAAAAGAGGAATACTCGTCCCAAGATTAATTCTCAAACAGCAAAAACCTTTACTATTCACAAATGAAGCGTAATTAGACGCAGAAGTGGAGCTGCTTTTAATTTTAAATCGCAGTGCATAAAACCGCGTGATATAAAAAATATGCTAAGTATATGCTAAGCCAGAAAATGTTGTTTCGCTTGCTCTGTGAGCCGCATTCATCGGTAGCCTGCGGTAACTCACAAGCCCGATGTCGCAGAACGCCAAAAATCTTTTGAGCCCCGGAGGATTCGTGCATCAGCGTAGAGATAAAGCGTTATCTTCGTTGCGAAATAAACATTAAACCGGGCAGACCGTAAGCGCGACATAAGACTTCCGTGCACGCGTACCGTCGAAGCGGAATGGAGGCTGTTTCAAAGAAGGATACACCAGCGTATCCATTTCCAGGGTGGAAAAACGCCAGCCATTCGCATCCGCCTCCGCATCCTCGACAACGACCGAGTGCCTCGTTTCAGGCTAGGCGTTGGAAAATGTGCGGACGGGTATAAATAGAAATCCAGAAATAATGAACACTCTCTATGTACCCCATTCCGACTAACTCGATAATCACGTCACGATTCAAACTGTTCCTCGGTGTTCCATTGTCGAATTGAGTATAATTCATGCAGGCAGTTTGATTGAAAATTAGTATGTCAGACGAAGGGGGAGCATAGAAAGAAGAATTAGAAATATAAGGTATTGGATCGGCGATAACTTCGAGGAGAGATTCTTGGAATTTTATAATACATACGTGAAAGCTTGATTTTGAATATTAAATTATTGTAGATTCCATGTCCACGAAATTCTATTCAAGCCTTAAATCTTATAATCCACTACAGAGGAATACTATTATTTTAACACTACAATTTTTATTTAGCTACTGTATTGTCGCACCAAACTCTGATTATTTTTCAGTGATAACTTGCAATATGTACTGCTTTGAAAATATGCATGCAGTAAACGTCATCAGATTAAACGGAGTGGAATAAAACATTTACCCAAACAATATTCTAGATCCTGTTGTACAGAGTTGAATTAAATTCCAGGGCAACTTCTATTAATATCTTTCTTCAAATCTAATATTAATATCTGGATTCTTCGCATAAATGTTCGCAATAATAATTTTCGAATTTATTCATATTCTTCTAACTGATCGATTAAATCTTTTGGGATTATTTCTCTCACTCACGTAAACATTTATAAACGCCTGCATACATGGACGCGCGATATTCATATGGATAGATGCATGATAAATTACCATGCCTTATGGCTATTGACGCTGATCGCGATTCAATTGTTTTGCAAATAATAAGCATTAATCTCGCCAGCGTTAAATATTGACGAAACACTGGTCGATCATTAATCCTTTCACTGATATCGATACCTATAGTTCTTCGATAAATCCTGTTGTCATACGCTCTATTATATTTGAAGGAATAATCTATAAAGGAAGAGTTCAATATTTAAAAAACTGGTTGGGGGATTTAATAAGAGGATTTAATAAGAGGAATAATCTATAAAGGAAGAGTTCAATATTTAAACAACTAGTTGGAGGATTTAATCCGGTAGCTTTTGTGTAACCATTATGTAAACGAAGTAGTTTAATTGTCCTAATATAATCGAAGACTTTTAAAGTATTTAAAAAATGAATGGATAAAAGAAATGGATGATACTGGTAAAGTTAAAAATGATAAAACTACGCCAAGATTATATATAGAGCGAAAAAGTAGGAAAATATTGAGTCTGACGGAAAATGTCTAGGTATTAATGTTCACACTAAAATACTTGAGAAAATAATCTCCTGTCTCATTAGAATTGCACAGCAACCAAATTACCTTTTACGTGGTTCATTCATGACGATAAAGTTCACGAATAACTAGAAATAACATATAATTTAATTTTTAATTCAATTACTAAAGTACGAACTGTGCGGGATTAGTACAAAAATTCCCTTCCATTCTATGATAGTTTTTAAATAGCAAGATTCCCAAAATACAGAATATGTAACTCCTAATGTACTAAACGCAGAATTATTTTAACTTTAAAATCCAGAATAAAATAAATCTTTCGAGCAAATGTGAAGATAAACAATACAAGAATAATTATCTTCAATACTCTTCGTCCACGGTCAATATTTCACTTATATATTTCATATTTATCTGACACAGTGAATATATAGTATAATTTATTGCATAACACTTTCATTGTGAGACTATAATTGTTGAATTTACATGTGAATGCAAACTCAACTTTAATACCCACATTTGCAATTTACTATTAGCGTAAGAATATGATCATTCCCTGAGAATTTTCAGAACAATGCGACAAAGTCTGATATAGAATCTCCACGAACGTACGATATCACCGATAAAAGTTTGATGTGCAACATAAGATGATACATATTTCCTGTCCCTCTCTTTGGACTTACGGTCTAAGACTTCGGACTTTCGGTGCAAGAACATTATCGTTCAGGATCGGCTCTTGCCCTGCTGCACTCCTACCACGATAGTACTTGACACGAATTTTAAAAAATTGTACTGCGCATCTCACTCCCTTGGCACGTTCTACTTTCCAGCTAAGAAGTCTTACTTCGTCAGGTCGCGTGAATATCAAGGAAGACCCTTGAACATGCCATCGACGTATATTAGAAAATCTTCGACTGAAATTGCCACTCCAATATTTAATTAGCAAAATTAGAGCAACCCTTGATTGTTTGACGAATAAGCGCAATCGATGGCAACACTTTTACCTATCACGCATGCAAGATTATAAAATTACATAATACAGAAAGAAGTTAAAAAAGCATTATAAAAGATTCGATGAACTTCAATTTTCTATTTCGTTAACTCGCGAAGAGGAATGATTGAATTTAAAATATTTACCTGGTCCTGTACGATATAAGAAACGTGATTCACTGAATTAATAATGAATCAAGTGTTCGTGAAAAGGCCTTCTGTGTTAACTAATACTTGTACCTACATGCAAAAACTTTACAGGTCGCCAGAGTTCATTTACTCTCAGAGAAAGAAAGAGTGTCGCATCGTTTAAATATTTGCACGTTGAGTGGCTCGTGTTCAAGAACTGATACTTTTAGTCAAGTATTACCGGGGTAATGTTATAGTGGGAAACAACTTCAAGAATAGGGCGATCGAAGTTGCAGAAACGATAACAAAAAAAGAAATAATAAAGAGTATAAAGCTTTCGCGAACACCAATAAACAAGAAGCTCCTTAAAGGTAATTTTTTACTTAGATTCACGAAAAAAAAATTGTTTATTAGTAAATTAGTATATATTTTCTGTACAACTCCTTTTTATGGAAACTAAAATCTATGCAATAGATTCACTTAAAGGGGTTAATGTATTCACTTTTAGCAAATTCTTCTGCAGCTATATCATCATATACGTATGTTCCTCAATTTAACTGCATTTGATATTTTATAGAACAAAATTTGCGCTTGGCTCTTCAATTTATACAGCAATTTTCCATTCCCATGTTACCTTACAGAACTGGAGAATATATATTTGCCAAATCCGACTTGCTTCTAAATTTTCACGTATTGCAAATTCAATACTCGTCGTAACCATTCACTCATATTCACAAGATTGCACGGAAATTCAGTGCAAAATATAAATGCGATATTTGTCTAGAAATTCACGATAGTTCTACTGTAATATTTGAAATTTAACAATTTGGGATTTAACAGTGTTTGACACAATTGCCAACTGTGAAGATAAAATAGAAGATTTAAAAGTGTTTAGATATATGTTACTTAAAACAAATAAAATTAAATTGTATGGTACAATACATTAACGGTAAAAAGATATTTCAGTTTTCATTGAAACTTTCAGAAACCAATATTTACAAAACTGCAGCAGCATTTGAGAATGGCAATCACTTAATGACAATCACATGGCAGAAAGTCAATCATAAATTCGTAGAAGAAGTAACGTATAGACTTCAAAAATTCGCCCGAAATATTTCGGACAACTACAATACAAAGCACTGTGGAGAAACACAGAATCGACACCGATTTATCTTCACGATCTATACCACAAAGATATATAGAGGGCTCAGAAGCCTATCAGTGTAAGTCCAACTTTCCCCGAATATAAGTTTCGTAGTTCAAAAACCTCTTTCTTGTTGATTCTTTCAGTTGATAAAACAATTAAGTCACTATTTTCAGATGACGGTACTAACATTGTGAACAAATATAAATAAAATATAATTGGGAAAATATAATTTCCCAACGAAGCCTAGACAAAACTGTCCCAAATCCAGCGTCACTGGAGCCCAGTCACGAGATTTCAGACCGTGAGCCGTTGTCCTCATTGAAATATTTACCAGACGAGTAGCACCGCTGCACGCGCATCGACCTGTGCCCCGATCAGAGTCGTGTGCAAGGGCAGAGGTGCACAAGCAGGAGGCAAAGAAATATATCGGTTGATGCCAACATCTGTGGCATCGAGGAAGGGAGCAGTTCGAGAGAAACCCGTTGGCAAGAGGGAAAGACGATGAATCCACGTGGCCCTCTTACCCGGTGCCTTCTCGAATACCGTTTTCCTCGTCTCTTCAGGTTTCCACGGCGTCTCCACTCCGTAGCAAGAAGAGACATTTGGTGCAGACCATTACCTCAGTCCCGGGTGCCATCGGCCATCAGCAGCGCGTTAAAGCCGCTGCAATTACAAACTCCGACAGTCTCATCCCCTTTACTTTCCGACACCTCTTCCTTTCCTCTATTCCCTTCTCTCTCCGCCGTTCTCGTTCTTCCCGTTCCTACCGCCCACCTTTATTCTCTCGCTCCTCCCCGCCACGTTTCCATTCACTCTTTCCCTCGTTTCACCCTTTTCCCCAACGCCGTCCACTCTCTCTTTCCGTCGTTACGCTTCCCTCCTTTGGTCTTCCCGACGCCGTTCCCATTTACATTTGGCCGGCGCTATCGTAAAAGTAACTTTGTAACCGGCACGGCCACCACCCACCCAGGATTCCGTCCCCTATTTCGGCGAAATTACACGTCGCTTGGCGCCACAGCCACGAAAGATTTTCCTTATCAAACGACGCTGCCGAAATCCGTTCTCTTTTTCTCCCCGTGCATTGCCACGTTCGCCTCTATTCGCCCGTGACCGTTGGCTGGAGTAGAACGGGCCTTGAGTAACCCTGCCCGTCGTGTTCTCTAATTCCTTGCCGCGGCGGTGGCGCGACGGAACCGCGAAACTCCGGAGCTAGTCGGGTCGGAATTGTTAATTTTATATACCGCACCGCTGCATCCGGACGACCTACCTGCACAGGGGGTTGTTCCAGCTGATTGTGAGGGACGCGGCGCGACGTCTTTTGTCTGTCCGTGTCGTTGATGCAGCGACTGATGAAGCTCGTCTAATTGGCCACGCGCCGCACGGGCAGAAGCGCTGACTTCGTGAGTTCTTGCTAATCACCGTTCATTACCGTGGAAATTTCGAGCGCATCCGGAAACGTGTTTAAGAGAAAGTGAAATCGCGATCGGTTCAGTACGAGCGCTGCCTTCGTCGACGATTTTTCGGGAAGTATTTTGGATGGAATTTGTCGATAGAGTGATCGCGAGACTTACCACACGTGTCTTGGGTGGTGATATTGGGCAGACAAGTTAATTGTTGTCCTTGTTTCAGTTATTTGTTACTTAGTTCTTGTTGGATGTTTACTAGTGATAGTAAATATAATATATCATGCCGCGGTTGTAAAATGAGACAATGCGCATTCGTAGGTACATACATATAAGTGGAGCCCAGTTCTTTGGATGTTTTCGTTCAGATCTAAAGAGCATTTCATAGAGAGTGAACATTCCTTCAGAGCTATTTTAAATACACGGATTGAGAAAAATATGATAGTTATTTTATTTAACACACCATTTCCAATAGTTCTTTATGCAAGTCGCCTGACTGCTTTTTTGCAGTTATTGAGACGCATTAAATTTGTAATACGTCGCTATTAATTGAAGATGGACAATAACAGAGCCATTACATGTTTGCTATGAATGTTATTTTTCACATGTGGAAGTTATTCTAGTTACTATATAATTTTATTCATCTATAATCTATGGAATACGCAGTGGCTACAGTTTACAAGTTTGTGAAAATTGTATACTACAGACATTTAGGTCTCGGTACCAATTGCAAACAAATATGCTGGGTCGCACTTCAAGAAGGTTAAGAAACGCTGATCTAGAAAATAGTACTCGAATATTGCAGTATCTGAAGAGTGAAATAACTTCATTGAAAATTGTTTTCATGCCTTTACATTGCAGAAAATTGAGCAGCTATTAGAATTGAAACAGTTATTGCCACTATTACGTTATAAACACAGGCAATCTAACAAGATTTAACTTACAATTAGTCGGGGAACTTGTGAAAATCCAATTATCCTCGAACTTTAGGCCAGTCGTACAGCTATGCAATATCGTTCAGAATCACCGTCTTATTAAATATCGAGTAACTTCGCTATTAATTTCACATTTTCTAATTTAACTTCTTTAAAATTAATTGGCAGTCAAATTTTACCGATTATATATTTAATGCAACGAATATTTCTACGTATAAAATGTTAACTAAGTTGTTCCATTGGGCTGCCTCTTAATTGGTGACCGAACAGGACAATCATTTATATCTACAAGTGAATCTTTTTAATTGGTACTTCGTATCATCAATAAACTGTGGAATATCGAATTTGGAATTACTAGTACGATGAAATGATCAAGGTCTTAATAAAACATTTCATTATCTATAATTAATAAACTTGTCAAGACATTTTAATGTTTATATCTCTCTTAAAAAAATTTCTATATTTTCAAAACCGACACTTAAACGAAATATTAATTTGATGGTATTCGCGTTCTATAATATTTCGTGATATTACATTTTTAATTTCATGTAAAATTCTTGCCAAGTTATTATTCCCGTAGAAATTCCCGCAAATTTACTAATGACGTAGGAATAATTATCGATTCCAGGATAAGTCCCACATTAGCAGTGAATGAGATGAATATTTCAATAGCTCGAAGAACAACGAGATCCTTGGAGTGCATTCGATTCCTATTGGAATTCGTTCAAAATTTTCAAACTGTTGAGCTAGTCGAGAGTTTCAAGCGATTGTGAAATTGTCGCACGAATAATAGCGATTTATGATCATTTCGAACGATTAAATCATTGTGCAGGCTCTGCAGTGACGAGGATTTTCAGGTCAATTTACAGAGCACTCGATCGAACGGATGTGTTTGAAGTCAGCGTTTGCGCTCGTCATCGAATCGTTTGTTTCGAACGGACCGGTAATACAGAGACAAATGTTGGCTGAGTTATTTTACTCCGATACTTTGTATTTGCCGGCATATTCGACTGCAATCATGTAAGTGAAACTGAAGAGCTTTCAAAACACAATCGACGTGCAATGAATGCAAAGTAGAAACGTGAATAATGGAATATCTTGTCCCGAGCTGAATGGTACGATGATAGTTACATTATATCACTTAGCGCGGCGATATGTCTAATAAAGTGAAATTCGTTGTGAACGAAATAGCAGCACCGTCGTTGGACAATAAATTGTGCAATTCAAAATAAACAGAAAACAACATACCGAATTATAAATATAGAATTAAATTTCTTGGTGCGAATGTATTAATCAAAGCTTATAAAAAAGAAAGGTGAAAGTTTCGGTTCTTTTCCGCCGTAATAGGAGTACGAAAAAATGTGAAAAGATAGAGTATTTGTTGCGACGTTTGATGTGCTTACACTGGTAATGCCAGATATAAAAATATTATGCACGATCTTGGATATTTCATAACGGTGATTCTGAATCGTACTAAATTTATAACGTATTAAACCATTTGTCGAACGGTCATAAATTAGTAAGAGCGTAGAAAAAACAACAATATAACATGTTACATTAATCAATAAAGCTTGACTGCGCATCATGCGCAAAACCTATGGATTGAATCGATGAAAACCAGAAATAAAGATGGTATAAAAGTGCGTTACGAAAACTAAAAAAATGTTCGAACGGATTATCGTTCGAAACTGACACAGACAAATGAATGGCTCGGATAAAACGAAGCAATGAATAATAACGTGAATAATTGTTCTATAAATCTGTTACTAAAAAAAAATAGCACTGGTGCAGAAATGATTGTCTGCCATAAGTATTTTGATGAAGTTTTGTTTATTCAATTATTCGTAGCTAGTTATGTACTGACGCATTTTCTCGATCAAAGAATAATTATTCTTTGCTCTTGTCTGTATTTTGTTTCTATTATACAATTACTCCAGAGTTTAATACATGTCAATTAATTTGATTGGCTCTGAAATTTATAAGATGTTTTAAAAGTATCTAAACAATAATTACAATATTACATGTATTGAAGCTTGAAATTATTTTACTTTTCTGTGGACTTCAGATAAGGTGCACCTCGATTTTCTTGAACGATACTATATTTCTTTATTACAACATTTTATAGTGACCCGTTTCTTGTTGTAACTTTATGATTGTAAAAAGCAGAAAAAACTGTTAGAAGTAAATGGTTCTGCAGCAAATGAGATCCATAAAAAAAAATAAAAAGTAGTATATTCCTCTATCTTGGAAAACGGTCAAGCTCTCTTCTCTCCAGAAGAGTGGCGACATTAACTCACCTATATACAATAAACCACGAGTAATAAAAATTGCACAATTCAGAGAAAATATTTGGTAAAAAACACTTTTTATTCTGCATCCTGAATACTGATTTTAAATCCTTTGTTTTCTCCCCAATTTTGTATTTTATTTTTATTATTCTGTGTGTATGATTTTGAATTAGTTGCAGACTTTGTAATTTTTTAATCTCCTTTCCTTAAATGTAACCTAGGATAAAAACCGAATTCAATACTAGATCGATCTGTTCGTTTTCACTTTTGATTCTGGCATGCAATTACATATTTCACTTTATTTTAAATATATAATAATCTATATATAAGATATAAATCGTAATATATGCAATGTATATAAATCATAATTCTATATAGTTTACATTATACATTAACAATAACATCTGTATAATTGACCCACGTGATCTATAAGACGATTCCTGAAATTTCGCGTATTAATGTATACACTGCATATATTATTCACCAATACAAGCACTTAATCAACTAAATATTCTAAAATAATATTATAAAGAAACAACGAACGCTACCCTATCTTCGAATATACTATCACGTGCCCGTAAGCTCCAAGCTAACAACCAATATTGAGCATTATGCTTAGCCAAATTCTATCGAGGTTGCGCAATTTATAAATCTAACAAGTTCTCAAACATATCGTGCACACTGAAATATCGGCTACGCGAGGGAAAGCGAGGGAATCTGTCAAACAGATGCATCTCTGTATAAGCGAAGTTTCATCGCAGATGTTTCGAGATATTTCATCCCCGAGATAGAACATAGACGGGGAGGGCGGTGTGTCTCGCGAGCGAGGGCGACGGAAAGTTTTCAGGCAATAAGTTGGCAAACGGAAACGGCGTTTAACCAAGTCGAGGCTTTCCTTTAATCAACGCCATATTTATGGTTTCCACGTGATTGACAAGCACGGTCTAGTTTAACTGGAAACGTTCTCTCGGCGTCGGTATCTGTGCCCGAAGTCGTCGATGAAACGGCTCTCTAACGAACCCCCGTACCAAGGAAATCCACCTTTTAAGTCCGCTGGCTCAAGTATTTAACCGCGGCCGACGTTAACTTGGTCGGTGATCGTCTGCTTTGATCGAACAGAAATATCGTGAGCACTGGAGCTGTTCCAAGATCACGTTCGATCGCCCCGCAAGTCCGGCAAGTAGCGCAGTAATTCCCAGGAGATTAGATACGCGCGGCGAAACTAATTTATGGCAGGCGAAATTCCGCTTGCAGTCGTGTAGCGTGTATGTATGGGCACACATGGATACCGATACACCCCTTGTGTACGGGATAGGTGTACGCACGTGTACGTGAACACGTTTACGATGGGTCTAAGAAGTATTTGAACGTTTACATTTAAACTTTTGATCCGATACAATATGGAGTAGGGGGAGAAAATTAAATGGACAGCGGGTGTGTGTTGCTAGTGAAGTTTAATCGAAGTAGAAGTACATAGCTGCATTAATGCAGTCGTTTTTTTAATTGGTGCAAGAATAATAATGTTTACCATAAGAGCATAGATCAAATTTAAGTTAATATCGATGGAACTGTCTTTATTGAATGTGAGTAATAATATTTATTACCAGTTTACATCATTTTTCCCCCAATTGTATAGATACTGTACTGATTTCGAAGAAATTTATAACACGTTAACCGAAGGTAGTTGTAATATTGAGAATTATACGATCACGGAATGTAATATTTACGACATCGATTTTTCAATACTTTCGCGGGTGTCTCAAGAAAATGGATAATTATAAGAAATGTTAGTTGAAATTAATAGTACATACGATATTAGATTAAGAAATAACTTTACTTATTCAACTAATATTATAATAATTTAATAATTATATTTTAACGATTTCAATTGTTCAAAGATTTAAATGTGAACATCTACTTACTGCCGTGAGTATACTGACTTATTCATTAGAAATGATGTTTCGAACTTTTCGTGCAGTTGCGTCACAAGAAACACAGTATGT
This sequence comes from Nomada fabriciana, assembly GCA_907165295.1. Lineage (NCBI taxonomy): Eukaryota > Metazoa > Arthropoda > Insecta > Hymenoptera > Apidae > Nomada > Nomada fabriciana. The sequence goes on from OU015689.1 coordinate 16,266,291, forward strand.
ACGCACTTACTTCGGAAAATGTAAAATTAAAGGGCGTGACATCAAATTAAAGACCATTGTAGTAATGGCTGTTCCTAATTAGTCGATTTTAACTTGATTAGACTATTTGAAGGAAAGATTTAAATAATTCGTTGTCTTGAATATCATTACTTTTCTACATGTAATAGTACGAAGTGATTTTGTAATCATCTAATTGCTGTAATTAAGCAACAATACAATTCTAGCGATTATAAAATATCATCTAATTAGAATTAGTGGGATTCGCTTTAAAATCATATTATCAGTATAATGTCATCAAAATAAACAAAGAAACAAAAATTTTACCGAATTTGCTAACACAGGTAACGCATAATTTTATCACCATACACATACATGGTTGTCAACTTAGTAAATATGAATTTCGGGAACGAGAATAATAGAAAAGTATACGGCTCAGTAGGTATTATATAGCAGAGCATCTGAAATTAGTCAAGAGTAAACCTCCTTGTCCCTTCGTTTCGAGTGCTCTATTCAATCATTCTCTTCTAAGTAGGATTATACCAACACAAGCTAAAACAATGGCTTCTTAGGCGCACAGATTAGGCTTAAGTGGTTTGAAATTTGACTATACAAACGATACGGAATTCCGACTGCATCCATCTACTTACTCAAAGTCAGCTTGATTATTCCGTTCATTGTTAGATGAAATTCTATTCCATATTGACAGGAAGATTTGTAAAATAGGGTAGTTTAAAAAACCACATCTAATCCCTTATTCCAACTGCACGATAACATATAATAATCAGTATAATCCCTAACATCGGTTTGACAAAATGATTGTAGCCAGCATAAACGGTGCGATATATCTCCTCTAACGCGTTGCAGATAATTTCGTACAAAATAATCGCATCGAACGAAATTCTTTAACAGGATAGAAGGTGTGCGTGCTGAGAAAGTAGCTGACCTCTCACCTTATTTCGCGAGAACTGCACCTCAGCTTCTTTGTAATCCCAGAACGTGAATCGAATTTAAGAAAGCCAATGGCCAGCAGTTCGCACAGCTGGTAGCGAACTTTTAGTTGGATTACAGATATACTACGTGATCATTATTTGAGCAAATCGTTGCGACACGTTCACGTCTCATTTACCAAACGTAATTCGCGTAACGTGCAGAATCAACGATTAACACATAAAAATGCCAACAATCACTAGATTACAAATGAACGTCCACGACAACGAACCAACCCCAAATGCAACCGATCCCACTGAATATTCATATCGAACGCGTTTCATCCTCAACTTGCGAATTCGTCTCCATGAAAGCGACCGGCGGGCCGGATCAGAAAACAGCCAAGTCGAGAATGCAACGATAATTTCCGCCGCTATCCGTACGACCCGCATTTACCTGCCCGATCTCGGCAAGGGGATGCACACCGATGAGCAGAAATACGGGCATCTCTGAGAAGAAGACCCGTTCCATTTCCTTAAGGCGGATACCGCCGTGCCGTGAATGGTTCTCTTGCTCCACGGTAATGCCAGCACGCGAATCGAGTTTAAGAAAGTCGAGGAGAGTCAGTCAGTCAGGCAAGCAGCCAGTCAGCCAGTCGTCAACGCGGCGGTAGTTCGTGAAATCGCAGGATACCGGCTCTAGGCGTCACTACGTTGTCAGAGGACGCAAGCGCGTTCGCGCCCCTTATAGAGTTCGAGAGCAAAAGCGACGGCTGCCGGTGGTGGTAGTGCCGTACATCTATACGGTGTGCAGAGGAATGGGTGATGAGGGGTTTGGAGGGTATTGAGTTGACAGGAGCGAGAGAGAAGGGCCGGGAAAAGGGTGGAGGGTTGTAGGTGGCGGCACACAGCCGGCTTGGGAGCTGAAGGGAGAGAAATAGAAGCGTCCGGGGGTGGAAGAGGAGAGAGAGGCGGGTGCAGCTACGAGTCGGGCTCCGCAGTGTTTGTCAGTCCTTCGTATGGACATCACGTCTGACGCGGCTGATAGTCTACCCGCGCTCTGGCATTCGTGTATACGCGCAAGTTTTGGCGGCATCTATCATCCACGATCCACGACGTGTCGCGCGTCAAATCTCTCGTCGATGAGCTACCGGACGTGCTCGCGCTCGTTCGCGGCACAATCGTCCCATTCCATCGTGTCGTCGGCGAACAATTCGTGGATTAACCGACCGATCGAGATGTGAAGACGTCGCTATTGGAAGCGATGTGGCTTCCGTTCGTGCTGCTCGCCTTGATGGCGAGCGGTTCCGCGTGTGCAGATTTATGCGAGTGCCATCAGAGTGCCGTGGAGAGAGACTTGCCGGCTGTTGTTCATGTGAAGTGCCGTGGACGTGCGCCGGGATTGTCAGAATTGCCGTTTAAAACGGGAAGTCTCGCGGTGGACGGTGTGGACAGGTTCGAAGTGATCGGGTTCTTCGATGAATTAGAAGTGAGCGAATCGTTGGACGATTTCGAAGTGATCGGTACGCTGAACGAGTTGGACGTGAATGATACGCTGAGCGAATCGGATAGCAATTCAACGATTCTTCCGTACCTCGACGAGTTGTCCGTGACGAACTGTTCGTTGGTGTTCTTGAACGTGTCGTGGCACGGCTTTGAACGCGTAAAAGCATTAAACCTGTCATGCAACAATCTGACTCGGGTGAACGACGTGCTGGTAGGCCGTACCATGAATATGAGCGAGCTGACACGTTTCGACTTGTCTGACAACTCGCTGATAGACGTGAGTGCCGGAGCTTTTAGGACGCTTCCGGGATTGGTGAGATTGAGTTTGCGTAGAAACGCGATATCCACTGTGCACGAGGATGCGTTCCAAGGATTGGATCGGTTGGAGTTTCTCGATATATCGGACAACAGGCTGGCTGATCTGCCAGATAGTGCGTTGACACCGCTCTATTCGTTGCAGAAACTGGATCTCAGTGGAAATCAGCTGCAAGTTTTAGGTGCCAGGTGGTTCGAGAGTCTCGACAGATTGAGGGAGCTCGACGTCTCGAGGAACGGTTTAGCGCGGGCGGCTTCGGGAACTTTGCAACCACTTCCGGGATTATCGGTACTAAAACTCTCGGAGAATCCTCTCAAAGAAAGGGACGTTTCCCTGCTGTTGGGTACTGGCAGGCGGTTAGAAACTGTGGATGCATCTCGTACAGGCTTGGCCAGAGTTCCGGCTGCGCTAACGAGATCCGTGAGAGCGCTCAGATTAGCCGGGAATAAGTTAACAGCGATTCGCGGCGGCGACTTGGACAGTTATCCACTTCTACGAATACTGGACATCGCGGATAATCGGCTGATAGATATCGAGGACGATGCTCTTGGACGTCTGGAAGTTCTCGAAGAATTGGATATTTCTGGGAACGTACTCGTCGAGATACCGGGCAGTTTACCTAGCAGCCTGTTACACTTGAAACTGCAACGGAACGAGATAACGTCCGTGAAAATCGACGATCTCCAAGGTCTATATAATTTGAAATCGTTGACGTTAAATGGCAATAACATTAAAGAGATAGAGGTAGGAGCGCTCGGTCAATTACCGATGCTCGAGGCACTCGATCTGTCCGATAATCCCATTAAAACGTTACCGGCTAATACTTTGAGTGGACCAAGCAACCTCGCCAAGCTTCGTATGTCGGGATTAACTTCGCTCCAACGGAAGCTAGAGGAACAAAGTGACATGGCGTTTCCAGTGCCCACTCCCGAAAGGCTTGTGCTTCTCGACGTATCGAGGAGTCCTGTTCTGGCCGGGCAGCTTTTAGCAGATGACGCCGCGCTCTCGGCTTGCAAGAGCTTGGTCCAACTAAACTTATCTCGAACTAACGTCACTACCCTCAGATTCGATCTACCTTACATGCTTCCACAATTGCGTACTTTGGACTTGAGTGGAAATGATTGGGACTGCACGGAGGATCTGTATTGGCTCGGGGAGTGGTTACGGCAACACGAGCAACTAAATAAGGATGTCCAACCGGGTCAATGCGCTACCCCGCAGGATTTGTCAAGATCACTCCTCTGCGAATTACCATCCCCGCCGAGTCCTCTTCCTACACCAGTGCCAACCACAGTACCCACCGCTTCGACGCTATCGATTCCACCCCCAATCGAACGCTCATCTTATTTTAATAAATTAAACGAGTCTTCCAACGGCACCGATATCAGCGTATCGAAAGTGACCGTCAGTCCTATTAGCAAATCTATTAACACGAACGACACCGAGCAATCCACGCATACACCCTCGAACCGCGAGATCGATATTTTCCGTAACGCCACGAACAACTCGACCAAAAATAAACCGAAACCCGTACCGACGCTGCCGAACGGCGAAACCCGTTTTTACGAAGCGCCTACGTCGTTCAGGAACATCTCGACTCCGACGGAGGTTCAGAGTGGTCGAAATTTCAGCAAGAAAGTGATCAAACTCGATCAGAACCCGACGGGGATTAAACATTCAATTGTAGATGTCGTCGGGCTGTCTCGTCGAACGGCGAGCGAAGGCAAAGCGACGATTATTGGGATGGAGAACGATTCGGAGCCAGGCACTTTTGATAATCGCATAGACGGAAAGAGGCAGAGCAGCACACTGCCGAGCAAAGTTAGCGTGCCGTCGAGCAAGATCGCCTCCTTCAAGTTATCGAACCTTGCATCCCCGAAGGAGGAGACGGGGGAAAAGAACACGGCCGAGAAGTACTCGAAGAGACTGGCCAATCTGACGAAGGGAAACGCGGTACTAAGGAACACGCCTGATTCAAACACGATAGCAGCGGAATTGAATAGCCGGGCGACCGATTCCGACGCCAGAGTCTCCGAGGCTTTATCCGCCGGTGCTCATCCAGGAATGTTGGTGCTGGCTGGCGCAGCTCTCGGCGCCGCAGCTGCGCTCACTGTAGTGTTGTCACGACGAGCCACAGTGCGCCGAAGGGACAGGTATCATCGTCACGAGAACATCGAAGTGCACACGCTCACCCCGACCACCGAACTCTGGTGACCAGAGTCTGAACACGACCGATTATACGACAGGGACAAGAGACTAGAAGCTGAGGACTGCGGGAACCGTGCCGAAATTTTGTCGATGTTATCTCAAGGACTGTTGAGGACACGATTAACAGACGTGAATGTACGAAAGTTTTTCGCTGAGACGTGAAACGTAAACGCGAACTGCTGCGATCGCGGATCCAATCGGACACGAGTTCAAAGGGGCGGATTTCATACGTGAACTTTGATAACCGTTCTCGCGCGCCAAGTGACGTTGTACTCGACGACTTCGATACACCGAACGAGACGGGAAAGATGAAAGGACATTTCAAAGCTGAACCACCCATTTTGCGCTTGCGAAATCAAAATCCACTCGGACTGAATTATTTGCATAAACCTTTTGCAATCGAGAAATACTTCGCCATCCAGCTAATGCTGCGCAGAGAACGTGTCTCGAGTAAACTGTTGAACGCCGGGGGATCCTGACTGAGGTGTACAAAGCTCGAACACGGATCGCTTTACTTTTCCACGATAAAGCTGAACGAGCTCCGCGTGACCATCGGATTCAGCTTTGTCCGTCGGGAAATAGCGGACACGGGAGAAAGTGCAGCGATGGTAACCGTTGGGTGAAATCCCGTGCGGAGTCTGCAGAACATCTCGCGATACGAATCTCGACCTGCACGATAAACTGAACCCTGCGCTTGGAGCCCGGTTACGTTAAAGGAAAAAGAGGCTGTGTTTCGTGGAGGAACCGAACCCAAACGTAGATTGTTTCTTTAAAGGGATCGGATCGAAATGGAATACGTTCGTGAGCAAGAGACAGCTTGAAGTCGATCTTCGAATACATCCTTTCCACCGTATTTCGGAGGAGCAAAGGGCAACCGCAGGTGGCAATAATTAGAGGGCAGTCTCGCGCACTGCATCGATCTCAGGCGATCGGAACGTTAAATAGCACACAGTGACAATAATAATTGTAACGTGCCGCGTTTCTGGGTTGGACTTTTTCACCGTACGTTTAGGACGCTTCCGTGACTGGGTGGAAGTGTGGCCAGGAGTATGAGAAAAATGCGGTGAAAAACGAGGAGAAAGGGGGAAATGGGAAGAAGGCTTGGGGGTTGGAAGATTGGTAAAAGAAATTGGTGGGACGCAGAGAACGTGCCGGCGTGAAATTCGCGGTGGCGAATTGTACGTTTGAATGACAGTGCGAGACGGGAGGAGAGAGCGATTGCTGGCCGGAAGAACTTTTATCGAGCGCTGCGAGATCGGGCGAGAGAAGAAAGCGCGAGTGTACGAAGGAGTAAGCGAAGGCGAGGGTGTGAGAAAGTATGCGAGAAACGAGCAAAGAGGCAGAAAGCAAGAGTGGAAGTGGGAGAGAAAGGGCGTGAGTGCGAGAGAGGAAAGCGCGTGAGAGGGAAATGATCGCAACACCGAGTGTACAGAAACGTAGCTTCCGAACTTCATTCTGGGCGGCTTGGCCGGTTGCCAGGAATCTTTAACAAACAGAAAAAAAAGCAGCGGATAAGAGTGGAGGAGAGCGGATAAGAAATAACGCAGAGGCTAGACATTATCTTTCTTAAAATAACCAGTGTCAAAGTACCGCTATGATAATAAACCGATGTACAAAGATGCAACTTTTTCGATTCTTTTCATCGCCTCTCACAGATCATCTTTTCGTTTTAATGAATATCGAGCCGTGAAATATAGCCATGTTTATTAGAGTGATATAATGCGTGTTCGGATTCCTTTCTCGCAAGGGAACATCCCGAACTGTCCGCCTCCGATTTTGATGAAACTTGGTGGATATATTAAGCAGGTGAAAATAAGGGACACGTATTTTTTTATCGCTGCCCAACCGCAAGATTAGAGAGTGAAATCACCGCTTGAAAAAAATTAAGAATCTTCTTTCTCGTGAAATATCGCAAGGACGGTAGGAGATGTAGAAAAAAGTATAAACAAAACTTGCATCGCTTTATTGCGTTTACAAAACTGCGTAAAAATTTTGCCGAAAAACCCAAGGAAAAAAAATCGAGAAAATCATGGACTTTTCAATAAATTTGTTTACGCAATTTTGTAAACGCAATAAAGCGATGCAAATTTTGTTTATCCTTTTTTTAAATATCTCACAGCTTCTTGAGATATTTCACGAAAAAGGGCATTCCTAATTTTTTTCAGGAGGTGATTTCACCCCCTAATCTTGCGATTGGCTATAAAAAATACGTGTCCCTTATTTGCCCCTGCTTAATATATCCACCAAGTTTCATCCAAATCGAAGACGGACAGTACGGGATGTTTCCTTGTCAGTTAAATGTCGAAGTAGGATTTATAGAAAATTGTACGGGCCTTGGTTTTATTATTTCACCCTTGAAATTGAAAAATTAGCGACCCTTTCGAGATACAGAAATTTCATGAACAATCGCGCATGACCACGGAATGCAGGTAAGTTAAAGTTGTTTTTCATTTCGAACTTTATTTCAACTTCTCTTTACTTTCCGAGTGTAACTCGATAGCCTTCATGTCAGATATGTCACTATAATGCCTGACACGATGAGGAATATTTGTTTGGCTTTATGAAGATTAGAAATTCGTACCATGTTCTATATCTTACTGTCAGTACTATACCATTTATTTTTCACTGAAAGTCTATCGCATGCCGTGCGCCATTACCGATTTTTGTTCACACGTTTCTAAGTATCGGAACATTATTACTCAAAGAAGTCTTAATAAATCGCCGTAACAAAACGCATAAATAATATCTTAAAAACTTCAATGCATGCATGCCTATATTTATCTCTCCTATTGATAAAAATTTATTTATTATACAAGAACTTGTATCATTGCCTTTTATGAACTAACTAAATATAATGACACTCCGTGACATAACATCGGGCGTGCACTTATTTGCTTGTACATTTTCCCATTTTCTCTCATTACTGAGCGAAGCTTTAATTTATCATTCCTTTAAGCAAAGGAATTCCATTACCGACAGGAAATCTAGCTCGCTGTTATATTATTCGTTCCAAGAAACAAGAAATGTTACGTAACACAACAATCGCGACTAAAAATGTTACATCCCTTTTCAAATAGCTTCCCGGCAGTAACAGTAATGCGTTATTGGTTCGAGGAATGAAAGAAGGCGACGGAGAAGGAAAGGGAGTCAGGCATCGTCGGAAAAAAAAGATCGACAGCTGTCTGCAAAACCTGAGCCTTTCGAGATAAGACCGTATCCGCTTCGATTCCAGATACAAGGATTTCACGCTTTCAATCATTTATAGAGCAAACAGATTTTCCACGTCCACCGTGCACGATTCGTGTTGTCTTATTTCTGTTTGAAACCACGGCAAAGAACCATAAGGATTTGTGGCTCTAAATAGAAATGATATGTTTCTTTCGAAATTTATACTTGGTACGTTTTCATAATTGATTTTATTATACACTGTTCATGCGGCAATGTTTATATCTGAAATTTTGTGACATTTTCGTGAATACGACATTGATTCGAAAATATACCACAAACGAATTTTAACGTTTTGTTTGACTCAATTCAATATTCATTTTTCGGCACGTGTGTGTGAATTTCGTGATCTGATATTGTCTATAAGCCGGCATATTGTTTTAAATGCGTTTAAAATACCACGCATATAACGTGGCGAACGTATTTTATAAAATGTCACAAACAAAATATCATAAGCGTTCGTTTTGGAACGGCATAGGAAAGGAACGATCCGTTTGTCCAGAATAATTAATTCATGGGAAATTAATTTGTCCGTTTCGTATGAATATTCTGTTTCCGAAAAATTAACTCAACCGAAGGAAGCGGTGACACGATTCGATATACAATCAGACGAGTCGTGCACAATTAAAGCAATAAATGTTTTTTTACAATAACAAGACTTCAAAAGCACACTACTCTTGTAACACGTGAGTTAATAATCACTTAGATAGTCGTCGGGTTCTGATACACCATAGAATAATAATAGAAGCGATGTATAACGATTATTGTATTTTCTAATATTTCTACTAAACATTTCTACTAAAAATTGTTTGTTATTCTTTCGTGATTGCGCGCAATCTTTTCCAGCAAAAATTATACTTTCCAATATAACTGCATCTCCTAACGAAATCCATTTCACAAATTACATTACCATATAATTACTTGAAACCAATTCAACGTTATCGCGACACAAAATTTACTTCACAAATTGTATTTACACCTTTACATTAAACCAATTTCCACTGATTCCATTATTGACCTGTCGTGAATTCGCCCCACCCCCTGCGCGATCTATAACGCACATTAAATTGAACGATACCCAAAATGAACCTACCATAACGGAAATTATTACACAAACAAAAAAAGAAGAATATCTCCCCAATAAAAAACATCGAGCACTGGATCTCTACCGATTACGCATGCCCAATAGACAGGTGAAATGAAAAAGGGTGCGCAGTCTATTGTTAACAGTCACGTCGCTATATCGTTGATTTCCCTCGTTCACTCGCGATAGTCTTTGACCGGAAAGGAAGAAGTTCAACGACGCGACGTGGAAATACGCTGAGGAATGCCGGACGTTCTCAATTCGCCGTTCCGGTGTTCCTCCGCGTGCCACGGCTGCATAAATTTCGATTTGCAAGAAATTACAAACAGAAAGCACGGTAAAGCGAGAAAGGCCGGGCGGGAAACTTTAATTCTCCCTGTCTTAATCTCAGTAATTCCATCCCGCAGCCTCGGAAGTTCCGTTCCCCGACGAATGCAAATCGGATTGTTCGCGGCTCCATTTACACAAACGATAAGCAGAAAACATGCTTAGCCCCGCAAAGAATCAGATAACGTCACTGGCGTGCATTAAGGGAACGCCATGGGGAGGGGGGGTAGCCGTGCGAACGAGAAAGGGTGGACTGTAAGGGTAAGGGCTGTAAAATCACGAGACATCGAGGCAACGTAAATGTCGCTACATGAATAATTCGCGGCGAGCGTTCCCCGGCCTCGTAGCCCGCGGCTGAATTTCCTTGAACACGGTAACGAGACCGCAACAGGGAGAAACGATATTTAGGAGGGCCGGCGAAGCAGCCTACGGATCCAAAGAGTTGGAAGAGAAGGGACGGCGATGGTAGAACGAACGAGGAACGGTGTTCCTTAAGCCCTTGTTTAAATTTCCTATGGAATAACCCTTCGCGGCGGTGCAACTAGGAAATTTAATCACCGTGTAGCGGGTCTCGGCTCACCCCGGGCTACGGAACTGGCGAATTCAGTAACATCTTGCAGAAGTTCGTTATCCCTACCACCGGTATGCGTTCGATTCCAGTTTACCCAGACGCCGCCGCTATTTCGTAATATTGACTTCATCGATGAAAAACGGAATATACAGTTTCTGAACTTATCTGCATTCCCAGCCGTCCCGTCGCAATTGCCCCTTTCGCCCGTTGTGATATTGCCCCGGCCGAGTGGGTTTAATTGTTGCAAACACGCCGAGTACCTTTGTAAATCGAGTTACATAAATCCCTGCAGGTACGATGGGTAAATGGCAATTTAAGTTGAGAAAGGGCGAGGGGTAACGAGTTGTAGTGTGTGTCGGGGATGAATACTAATTCTATTCTCATGGTGGAAAAAAAAGAAACGGTGCAACGAGGATATCAAGTTGTTTTTAGTGTCTGTAATGGGACAGATATCGAGCTGGAGGGATTTTTATGTTTTCCATCTGCGACGTTTCGATTTGTGTACGATAATATTAAAAGCCATAACTGTGTGAACAATATTCATTTGGGAAAAAAGTATAGCATTTTTAGTAAAGAGACGGGAGGAAAGATGTTACAAATATTTTCGTAATGGATTTACGGTATTAAATTTATACGTTTATCTTGATAAAATTACTAATGAAAGTAGCAGGGGGTAACATCTTTCTTGGATCAGGTAACAAAGATATAAAGAAATGTACAAATTAAGGAACGAATGTAAATTATAAGGAACTCATACAAATTCGAATGTCCCATTGGATACGCCTTATTTGGTAAGTAGTAACGGGCCGAATGTATATTCTGGAAGATTAAATTGCCCTCTTTTAACCGTATAATTTTGCAGAAAGTGTATAATGAACTAAACGGCACCCGTTCCAACCCCGTGCACCACCCTCAACCTCTCTTTCTCATTCCTCTTCTTCTTTAATGAGCTAACCATTTCCTCGTTGGCGAGTCAAACGTTTCCTATATCAGCGAAGTTAAATACGAAAGGCGACCCAAACTAATTATCCGCGATACCTCAGTTAATCCTCGCCCCAGCTGCAAGAACTCGGCTGTTTGATTTGCCAGTTACGGAGTGTGTAGAAAAAATTGGTAACAAGTGAATAAAAAATATATTTATAATTGGGTGCACGGCTTGAAAGGTCGATAGGCATAAAACTGAATAGATGAGAATAAAACAGAACGAAAGCATGACCGCAAATTAGCATTGAACATATTCATTAACGTATGATTGATAATTAATAGTGTTAATTATAAAGTTACACACACATATAGCCAGATGATATTTGACATTATTTCCATGAAATAGATTTGAAATTGCAGCATTTCAAAGTAGCAAGTACATAAATTATAAACAAAACATCATTGGTCCGTATTAAAACATTCTTCACAGATAATGCCCGAAAATAATGTGACAAGGGTGTATTAAAAATTAAGTTGCAGTAAACGATGAAAAGGTAGAGATAGAATTTACTTAAATTACAATATATTTCTTAGTTAGTGATAGCTCTATTATGTATATCTGCTTTGCACATTACAGCTTTCTACAAGCACGATATAACACACTTGAACTAAGAATAAATAAATCATAAAACCAAAAATCATTAACCCATCCCTCGTAATTCCTAATTAGTAACTTCCAAGAATGAAAATAAAATTATTATAATTCATATATTCCTCACATCCTTGCTATTACAAAAAATATATCGAATACCGATTTAACGTCAAGTAGGTACCTGAGCCAAGAACGTAACCAAAATATCTGCCAACAGAATAAAAAAAAGCACAGTGCTCAATAGACACCTTTATTCACAGGAGAAACCCCCCCAAAGCGGAGTATCTATGGGGCGGCTTATCCTTATCGTTTATCCCGCTTCCCAATCTCGATCGATTACACGAAAGCAGCTTAGAGAATCAGCTGTGTTGACGTTTTCCTCCCTAAAACGAAACACAGCGAGCCATCGCTGTTCCAAGGACTAACGAGAAATGTAAGTCCAGGCTGACATCGATCGGGAAACAGTCTCGATGTTGCCGTGCTGGACAGAGACGACGAAGGTTTACCTGCGGAAACTGAAACCAAGGTGAACTAGGTTTACACAGCGACAGGGAGGTGAGACTCTCTTCAACTCATCTCCAGTGTTCGCCAACCGCCCCCGGGTTGCGAGGATCCCTGTCCAAGTGGCCTCAGATGCTCGCCGCAGCCTTTTTATTTGCCTTCGAGCTGAATGCGATCTGGCGTGCGAAAAATCTACTCCAATCTCGTCCGATTAAACTTGTAATCGAAACGCCTGACACGCGAACTTATCGAATCTTTCCCCGTCCGTGCGAGGAAATTTAGTTTCAGATATATAGCGGGGGAAACTGATTTATTGAATATTGGCTATTATGCTGGAGAAATCACGCGAAAACTGAACGAGAAGCGACTTTTATTCCGGTCTCGTAAATGTATGAATATTGCTTGCTACGGTAGAAGGAAATGAATTATTAACTTTCGATAAATACTGTTAAATTCGATATTATTTATATCACGTACTCCCAGCAGACAATGAGTGCATTGCGCGTTCTCTAAAAACTCAAACGGGGTGTTACTTTTAATAACAATAGACTCATGTTTATTACAAAAATAGTTGTTACTCCAATCTGAAATCTTGAAGAAAAGATTAATATAGTGTTCGTATAAAGGTTCGCCTCCAGACGAAGAAAAAAGGTGTTCGTTTGGATTGTTAAGGAAGAAAACAATTATTTTAAAAACGCTACATGTGCCTCGAACAAAACTTTTCTAATATGAGAAGCTTAAGCTTGGAGAGTAGTGTCGGTTCCTGTATACGCACTTAACGCACAATGTTTCCCCCTCGTATTTTCTCGTTCTCACCAGTGAGCAATTTGTATTTTTCAATTTTAATTGTTCCAACACCTGTAACTCATTGCTGCCCGTTGTTTCAATAAAGCAAAGTTCCCCAATTATTCTGGCTACAGACGGTGTAACAAGCATAATCGTGTGCTTAGGATATTCTTGTACACTAAGCGCATGTGCCACGTTGAATTGCAAACACGAGCAAATGTGTAATGCAGCGTCTTCGCGTGTGGTACAGGAATAGCGTGCTAAATAATTACATCAAGGGATTAACGCAAATTTGAGCAATTAGCAGTGGAAAAGGAAAGGAAATAAAACGCACGAAGCAACAGATCGGGGACATGTCGGATAAGAGAAAAAAGGAGCGGAACAAAGTGCTGTTGCAATTAAATGTTCATTAAACTTACGTGCAGGGCCCGTCGTAGGGGAAAAAAATCAGTGAAACGTGTACAACGGACTGAACGTAATAATTCTCGCATTTTTCCGCGGTTTAACGCGGCAGAAAAATATGCAACGCCGTTTTTAACCATCAAATTGTCTCATATCCAGGAAACCTGGAAAGATTATTGCTGTTTCCATGAAAATTATATGACATCGTATATTACGGGAGTTTGTTAAAATGTCCAATTAATACAGAAACAGTTGATTATAGAAATGGAAAAGCTATCCAATGGATCATTAAAATTTTTCGTGTCAGCGATTAATAGAATTGATAAAATATCAAATACAATCATTTCTGCACCTATACTATTCTATATGAAAATCTCATCATATTTACGTAAAAATATTATTTTCATGATTCTATCACGGCCTTTAAAATTTTACTATTATATATTGTATTTTCATTACTCCAATTCAAACCGCAATTATTTTTCAAATAACCTTTACATTTCTATTGTGTTCTATTACTGATTGACTCCAATCAAAGATGAAAGATAAAATTGATATTTTCATCGAATTTACTGTTAGTCGAAGAGTTCTGTAAGATTGTAGTGAGAAATGATTACTGATTACAATAGTATCGATAGATAGAAATGGATTGTTCACAGTACTTCGCAATGCACAGCTTGAATCCTGCGTAACAATTCTGCCTTGGGTACATTGTTCAGAAATCTCATAGGTATGTAGGTGCCTTTGAAATAAAGTATGTTGCAGACAGCGAAAAAGGAAAAAGGCAGAGCAACAGATTGTTTCGTGACTCATGTAAGAAATTCGTAACGCGAAACACTGAAACTTTACTCGTTTCACCAGCTTCGCAACCATAAAACCCTTCATAGTCTAACAATTGCTTCATAAAATCTATTATGCATACTTGTGATATACTCGCAGTACCATATCAAAGAAGGTTACTAGTATGAATTATTCGTTTCCCATGCTACAGGATAAAGACGAATTATTACAAGGAAACTCCACGTACGAAATTATTTAATATATTTAATAAGCGATTGCGTATTGATCTTACGAGAGTTCATTGTATTCGTTTGTTCCTGAATTTTGTGACGGAAATTGTTGCGTGAAAATAAAGCTGCTAAATACTGTCGAAAATTTCCAGAAAGATTTTAAACGAAACTTTGCATTCTCCCGTTGAAATTTTCAAGCCGATGCTCGAACTGAAAAATCTTTTTGGTATCATCGTATTTGGACCCTTGAACAGTATAACTTTGCTCTTCAACATTTGTTCCTATCTTCAACACTAACAGAGACATTTAGTTCTTCCGATTTCACGTGACTCAACTTGTACGTATAATAATTCTTTTTCTACTTGCTCCTGTACGATCCATTTTCTGGCAACCTATTTGCACATTTCAGTGATTAAGCGTCCGTATTTATCACAACGCGTGTCGCTGTTCGCCCGTCAAAGCGAAATCGCGTGTAACACATTCGGCCGACAGGTAAATGTAAATTCTTCCCTCGTGAATATAGAACGCCGGAAATCTGCTGTCGACCAGCACCGTTCACACACGGCCGTGTCCCCTTTCATAAATGATTGGCATGCCTAAGCGGCAGGCACCGAAAAATAATCAGCTCCACTAATTACCTTTATTATTTATGTAGGCAACACGATACGTAACGTATTGGACCAGTGCTCTCTAACCAACTAACGATCAGCATTTCGAATGATTGATAGCGTGAAAATAAAAAAAAAAAACAAACAGCTACAAATAGTGTGTCGTTTCCGTGAAACCGCGTGATCTACCACGACTATCTGACCACTGGAATAATTGAAACCGATGACCCCGTAAAATTCTGATCGCACGTGACATGCTGCTACGACTTTTCCTCTCTCTTCGTATAGAAACTCCGAGGATCGATCTAGATTATACGAGATCACCAACACCGAGGGGCAGGTATTAACCAGCGCCAGGAAAATTGATTCGAATATGAGTCCGGGCACCATTCCGCGCGAGTGAAGCTGGCGCTAAAAAGAATGCCAGATCCGCGCCGCTTGTGAATGCACACCGAATACCTGCTTCATTCTGATAATATACAGTCGCTTAATCCGGCCGGCGATGCGTAATGAGAGATGAAAATAGAGAACGAAGTTGCAAATCGCCCTGGAGGACGGGAAAGAAATCAAAGTACGATCGATCATTCGACTCGGCCGCGATATTGCAACCATGCCACCGTAGATACCGGTATTAAATGGAATATTCCTGTAAAGGTATTTTACTTGCCACGGGAAAGTATGTAGTTTCTACATGCATAATGCGTGATTTCAGAATTTAATGCCGTCATATCATTGTGCGAGTTAATTAATATTTTCCAGCGCACAAAATGGGAAAGACTCGTACTTCTTTGTATCATCATTTATTTATAAGTTATTAATATTCGTATTGATTTACCAGTGACATAGCTTTGCATTATAAATATATTCGAGGATTTCAAAAACTTTAAAGTTGTTGTGCATATTCGAGTTGAGGTATTCAATTTGTGATAGTAAATACTTCGTTGGCGTGTCCCACAGTTTTGTAGAAAATTATAACATATTTCACTAATTTATGTTACTTGAACCCGCTCAATTAGAAAGTATATAAAACTAAAATGTTGTGCAGGCGTATAAAGTACTGATAATTGCAGAGGACAGATATTGTGAATTTTCGAGATACGAAATTTACTGAAACGGAAACAAACTGTCAGACGCGAGCGAAATTGATTTGGAATTTATTCGTTAATTAGATCGGACAAATAAAGTTACCCAACGACTCGTTAATGCGCCGGTGTCACTGCATTTGCATAAAAAGCAAGACACGAAACAAGTTGCCCGCTGTTTCAACAAATTTCACGCATACCAACAATTCACACAGCCACCACGTTTCGCAACGGTGATTCAACAGACTACAGATTTATAGTCACGCGAAAAATGCTTCTGTTTGATCGAGTGTCCAGAAGCGTTTGCTATTCCATTTCACAAAATACTTTTCACACTCTTCTGTTATCAGTTCGGTAGAAACAGGATAATTTTCTTGGACGTTACACATCGTTTGTCGCATATTTTATTTGTCGTTGAAGTTTCCAATTTCGTATGTTATCAATTATTATGCCACAGAAAGATTTGTTAATTGGCAGCGTCCACGAAAATTATTTTATAGTATTACATTAGTAACATACAACTTTATTTAAGGAGCATTAGTAACAATTATGCTTACTAAAATCCCTCATTTACTCTTTTTTAATCGTGTTCTTAGTTATATAGAATTATTCGCAAAATTGTTATACATGAGGTTATATATCTCTGTGTAAAAAAATTGTAAAAAAAAGTGCAAAGCCATAAAAAGATCTATCGTCCCACGATTTCACTTTTATCGTAAGTGTAACCACGCACATAAAAGCAAGTGCAGCTTTTTAATGGAGCAATATGTTATTTCCATACAGATTGACGCCTAGATTCATTTTACGTATAAAAATATTTGAATATACTGTGAAAAAAATTAATGCTCCATGAGATTCTCAAATTTCTTCATAAGAACTACTGTATTATTTTTAGAAGTTTACCTCGAGTAGATATGTACAAAGAGCTCGTTAAAGTGGAATATTGGGTAAAAATGAGGATCAGATACACACGTAGTAGGTATAATAATAAAACGCTTGAATATCGAAAAGCATTTTATGAATTATGACATGTATGTATTATTTAACATTACTAATACTTGATATAGACTATGAATATCCAATACTTCAACGCGCATGATATTCCAAAGGGCATTACATTTACACGCCCATCATAAAAGCAAAACAGTTTTTCATAGTACGATGACAAACTTTTATATACCATCCAATCCATCCGTTCACGATTTTTCTATAGTTCTGATTAAATGAGAAATTTAATTAGACATTTATTCTGAACCAAAACCAGAACCAGAGCCAAAAGAAAGAAATTTCAAACGGAAAAAATTCAATGAGGTGGATATAATTAATAAAAATATATTTTATATAAAGTTATTATTTTACGAACGTTATTAAAATATAAAAACTGATGTACAATTCGAGAGTACGTATGATTACAGCATAGTACCTATATAGGGGGTGCTGCATTTTAGACATAGCAATAACTCTCCCATTAACGAAATGAAAAGTACCAGAATTCATTGTATACACGGTGACGAAGATATATCTTTCGTTTCAGAGATTCAATCCGACGCTTCTTTTTTTAGTAGGAAGCACAACTCTTGGCGCCCGTTAAATCGCAGAGAACCACCGAAAATACGCACGACCAATCGATTTATTTCCTCGTATATTTCAGGATTACGAAAGTCCGAGGTCGAAATCTCCGGGAATATTTACGGCCTGACGTACGATACATCAAGTGATAAAACTGGACGAATCGATCTCTTTTAATATCGTGCACCGGCCTCAAACGCAAATAAAGATTGCGGCCTGGTGAATCTCGAAATTCTAGATACGCCTCGTGCAACTGTTACCGGTCCAACAAAAAAAAAGTACACAGCAATCATCGCTATTGCAAACTGTCTTTATCTCTTATTAAATGAAAGATCAATAGTACGTTTCATTATATTGCTTGGGCAAGGAAACGATGAATTCACATATTACCCGAATCACTGTTAATATTTTTCTGTGCAGTTAGAAATTATTATACGCAACGTGTTTATATGGGGTTAATATTAAATATGTACACTGTATATATATTATTATATTAATATTCAATATCTGGAAGAATTTTTGGAGAATTCCTTATTGTCAAATACCAAGAATGATACTGACATATAATATGTAATAATTTAAATAACAATTCCTATGTTATTCGCAGGAGATAAGTATCTCTACCCATTGGTGAAGAGGAACCTAGACAATAAATAATCTGAACAACTCATTTCCAAACTCGTTAATATTTGTTTCAGTTTGCAACCACACAATTAAATTAAATTAAATATGGAAAAGGTGTATTAATGCACGAACTAAACAACTGAGATGAAGAACTGGGAATGAAATGAAACAAAAAGCATTGCTCGTTATACTAATAAAGGATATCAAAGGTGTTCATTTTCTACAGGCGATGCACAAAAAGCGGAACCGGAAAGATCAGATAGACAAAATTATGAAACGGGTACTTGTGGAAGAAACATTTCACTTCTCTGTCTTTAAAAACGCCCGCTTCTGAAAGCATATATTTAAGACGAGTGGTACATAATTACGAAGTGCAATCCCAGGAGAAATTCGTGCAAGAGAATGGATAAAGAAGTGCACCGCGTTTAAAGAAACAACAGATACACTCGGTGGAGCCTTGCTCGAGAACTGTGCGTCGAATAGTCGAGATTGAGATAATGAACAACTCCCTCGAGAAATAATAAGAGAACGATGGTTCGTTTAGTATCCATGAACGCGTTGAATGCGATGCGATGGTATGAAAAATTAACGAGTAATCAACGTACGCAGATTAACTGGCTGAATTTGTTGGTTCGATTGAAAGAAATTTATTCATGCTGCTTCGTATACAGTAATAAAAGAAACTTCAGAATGATGATAAACGAATGTACTATAATTATTCAAGATATTATCAAATGGAAATACAATTTTTTATATAAAGTATTGATTCAACTTATCAGTATCTATGAGCTGAATTAAACAGTACAACCCTTTACTGTGCAATAGCTTTTTGCCCGGGCCCCATCGTATATATTCACCCGATAGAACCCCATAACCATTGTACTACTTCGAAAGAACCCGCCGGGGTATTAGAATGATAATTTCCAAGATGCAAACTGGACGCAAACGAGACGTAATGTGCGTAGAAGAATCTTGGAGGAGACCGACCGAATCCGGGTCTTTATGTTACTGCCCGACAATTAGGGGCGATGGAGTTTCAATTACATATTCCCATAACACCATAGCCACGAAATGACTTCCCCGAACGAACCGGAACTACTTTCCCGACATAAGTGTCCGGGATTACGTGAACGACTTTTATTGCGGCCGTAACCGCATACCAAACCTGGATTTGCATTCTAGGATATCTCTCATTTATGTGCCCCGTAGGACGAGAAAAGATCATGCAAATTACGGCGGTGGAGAGGGGAGAAGAGGTAAAAAGAAGCCAGGATAGAAATAAAGTTGATGAAATGAAATTTCGTTAATTAAAATGTTCTTTTCAGAACCATCAAGCGAGACGCAGAATTTAGTGCAACTGCCGTGAAATAGTTTCAGCTTTTGCGATGCCATTTCCATTGATGTTCCTGATTAATATAAACGTTTCAAAAGACGGGACTGTTGAATAATTTTAATATGGAGGCGTGAGAGATTTATTTGAACATTTAATCTTTCTTTCTATTGTTACGGATCTGTGTGTCGTGGGCTGCATTGTGATACGAATGTCATAAATGAAATAAAGAAAATTAGTATTCAACTTGGGAATTGACACAAATAAATTTTCCATTAAAATATTTATATTTTCCTTTATAATAATATCTGCGGATGAAATTGATAGTTTTATTATAAGATTATAATACACATATAGAAAAATATGGAATATAATATTACATCTTGTGCTTTTACACGTGGCGTAGTTCTAAGCTTCACACACATATATAATTATATATCTATAAAGAACAAAGGAGCAAGATGGGATCCACGATGAGACGGGAACTGTGATGCGTACAAAGTGATGAACATTGATTAAACTATCGATGTACGAATAAGAAATGTCTGTATTAACAAAATTACTTGTAACACTTAAGCTTTGTAACTAATGAATTCATTAATAGCGCATCAAGGAAAAGATAAATAGAGTTAGATTAAAATAATGTATCATACGAAACAAGCATGAATTGTATTGTACAACACTATCTATACTTATTAATACTTGTATTCTCCTACACATTAATTTTAATATTTTATTACCGCTAACCATATTATGGCAAAGAAAAATAAACGACTTAGTTTCAAAGCCATACCATACCAAACAAAAACAGATCTCCGTTAAAAATTACTATCCCCTCATTAACATTAAAACATTACACTAATATTCTATATTGTCTTCTAGATATTATTATTTAATACATAAAATACACAAATTCTCTGCGTCATTATTTCGTATCACTAATTCAGATGAATTTTATTTTCCCTTGCGTAAAAGCCTTCAAACCCCATACTAATTGCCGCATAGAACATCGATGTGCCTTTTTGCATCGCAGCGGCTGCACGCTTAAATGGAAAAATTAGCAAGGCAAAAGAAATGCAATTCTCCCGATCTTACATTAGTCCAGCGGCAACCGTCCGAAAAGCGGCCCCAGATTTGAATAATTAATCGTGCGAGACAATGAGCGACCAGAGGCCCCCGAGAGCCTTTGAAATATCTACGAACTTATCGTTTGAGAAGCGAGCAAATATTAATGCAGCTTATTATTCCAAGCAAAGAGTTCGCCCCTTGTTTGCTACCCACTTTGCGCTTGGGACCAAGGGAGAGTGAAAGTGTCTGAGAATCAGATGAAAGCTAACTGGGCGCACAATCTGTTGGACTTCGTCAACTGGGACTAAGTGATTAACCGGGCATTAATATTTGACGATTAATTAACCGCTGCATTGTCGTTGCAATCTTTTCAGCGTTTCAGTTTCACTGACGCGGGTCTACAATCACTTCTGCTCCGATCGGCCATTCAGCAGGACAATACACATTGTAAATATGAATTTATGATCCAGTGTTATGTCTAACTTCGAAGTCATGAATTATGGGTCTATTTACACGTATTCGTGTTAACGAATTGCATCAATAACTAACGTCGTTTACAATTTCCTATGCTTGGGTAGTGTTTACTATATCGTGCTTCGAAATGCATTATGTGTATATTTGGAGTAATAATATGATTTGCATGGGCAATTTTTTTAAGCCGTAAAATACATACGAGAATGTATTAATAAGGAAGTTGCTGTTTAATTTCTTTTGAGATGATTAAATTTTGACTGCAATTTTCTAAAGAAATTACCCGCGATGAAAAAGAGGAACAATCACAAACAGGCATTGCAATAATATAAATTATGCTTTCATTTGCACACTATCTCAAAATTAATTCTCCATGTTGCCTATATAATAATTTCATAAAATCAACGTGAAATATGATATAGGAGATGATGGCCCGACGATACCAAAATTAATCCTCGCAGATGAAAATGTTTCAACATTAATTGCATAGGTTATTAATACAAACTAATAATATTTTCCACGTGACTCGCTATTAGTATACAATATAATGGTCCACTATGAAATGCAATTTGCCGCATATTCATAAGCCCAAGCGTTTGTAACTGAGCAGGTAAGCTGTATTGCACAGAGTTCAATAAGTAGAAATTTAATTACTAATTGATTGGATGCGTATTATAATTGTCGTTTCAAACGCGAATTTAATAGCGCTATCAATTTCTGTACGCATATTAATCAAAATAAAATATATCGATTATGCCAACTTGCTAATAACTCGTAACACGTAATTTTAATGAACTATCACAGAAATAATGCAAGCCTCCAACGGCATACTTCTGTGCTCTTTCTTCAAATTCACGTATAAAATGTACGATATAAAGTTATAAAATATTCGCGTCAGCACGTTCGTATATCAAAAAAAAAACGATCGATCGCGATTGAATTCAACAATGTATCTACGAATGTAACGAGCAAAGATTATTCGAACACCTTAAAAGGGAGAATATTTTGAATTCGTTTCGAAAATAGCAAACGCAGTCGTTCGAAGATACACCCGCGAGAACCTCAAACATTCAAACGATCAGTTCACTGTGCAGTCTTCGCACAAATTATATGTATTAATTCATATTCCCCTTTCACAGTTTTCTTTCTCCTCTCTGTACAGTCAGTGCCCGTTCCGCATGAAAAATCTAGAAATCTTCGTCGTTATCTCCCCATCCTTTTCTTCGTCGCCTTTTATTTTCCAGGCTTCGTTCTAAATAGTGCGAGAGATTTATTAATAATCCGCGGCGCAACAAGACGAAGCGGCAGAGTGAAGAGGGAAGTGAAGAACGAGCGACGTCAATTAAATTTACGGGACGTGGCAAGGTATGCATCTTCGAAACACTTTTCCACGATGAAAGGACGAATCTCTGCTGACGTCACTGCTGAAATTTTATTTCTTTTTTATTTTATAACCGTTTCGCCGCCGCCTCTAGCATTATTGTCGCCTCGGAGCTCAATTATGGATACTTAGCTACTGCGGGCCGTCGCGCGAAACGCCATTCGAAACGAGCCACTTTTAACTACGACACGAATGTGAACTTTACGGGCGAAGAAAAGTCTGTTTGAATTTCAGAACTCACAGAAATATCTGCACGTACCAGTTATGTATAGCAAATGCGTTTGATTTTTTAATGAACAAGTTGCTTTGCGAGGAAATGGTACGCATTGATTGTTGTTACAGATTTCAGCGAGTGCGTCTAAAAATACGATTGTTGTACGTAGTTATTGAAACGAATAGCCAGTGAAATTCGAATGAGAGTAAAGAGGAAATTCTTTAAACTATATATTTAAATAGATCCCTTACGAGACAACGAATACTTTACAATATGTATATGATAATTATTTCTACCGGGGTTTTAAATTTTATTGACAGCTCTCACTGTTTTGCAAAAAGAACATAATCATATTGAACGTTTCCATGATAAAAATTCGGATAAATAACTTGATTAGCAAAGTATCTGTCAGAGGCATCTGAAATGATACAGTCCAGATTCAAATAGTCATTCCGTAATTCACTGCCATTATATTCGTTTGCAACAGGGGTCCGTTGCAGATTCTTATCTCTTTGACATCGCACGATCGAAATATTGCGAAAGCACAGTTTAATAAACAGCGTTAAATGAACTAAATACGCGACGTGAATATTTCAAAGCACGGAGAGCAAGGCAAGCTGTGAATACTGTGTTGAATTTATGAAACAACGTATTCTGAAAATTGGAAACTTCACATTCAATCGGTTGAGTGTCGCGAATTTATGTATTCCGCGGCGCGGTCATGATATACGATTGATAAAGAATGGAAAATGCTCGTGGAAATTGAGACAGACGGGGTGAAATCTTGTCAAAACGAATTTTCCGCAGGGGGTGCTAACTAAAAGCCACGGAGACTCATCCGGGAGTTCGTAACTCTCTCACGTCCTTGTTTTAAGCCATCTTCGTGGTGGACGGCCTTTACGATTTCCGGAACCGTGGATCAGATTAAGGTAAAGCCTTGCAACAGTTTTGCAGAGCTTCATCCATTTGTACCTCTTTCTCATCCCCCCGACTATCCTTTCATTATACGTTCGTCCGGCGGGGTAGAACAGATTTCCATCGTATAGAGGATTAAACAGATTGGAAGATTGCCGTTAAAGGAATTCGATAAGTTTTCCTAGCCTGTCGCCGGATTCGTCTGAAATAACTGACGAGGCGGGAAAGAAAGAAGATATTCCAATCTAAAGTTAACGCAACGGCAAAGCCTCTGAAACGGCGCAACAGAGACCGAGTGTAGTGAACCGTTTCCATTTTTCTTTGATATGTATTCATTTAACAACAGATTTGCTGCTCGGCATCTATTAACATTAAACCATCCTTCAACGCAAACACGTCAAAAAGGTATTGTACCGTTTAATTGAAAGCGTTTGCTGATTTCTCTAGATAGAGAAAATTTCAATACGAAAGCGGCACTTTGTAGCCGACTTTGCTTGTGTCCCCGGAACGCAAGATCTATTCGAGGCTTGTGCCTTGTACCGGGTCAGAGAAGAAAGCGACAGGGACACGAGGGGAACAGGCACGCAGACTTCCTGTATTTGCAGAAAGATCCTTTGTCAAGGAAGCTTGCGTTGTTTACAGTAAACACCTACGGGAGGTGGGCGACATCAAAGGTAACATAGGTAATTGGTTCAAGCGATACCGGAGCTGCGCTAGGTGACAGGTGAAGATTGGAGGATTATATAGGCAGCACTGGCAAATGTAATCGGAAGGAGGAATTTCATGTCGCGAACGCGCTGCACCATGTGTGTAAACCTATAGCGTATGAGCTTTAACGGTCGCGAGGGGCAAATACACCTGCCTTTGTATAACGTGGAAAGCATTTGCCCGGGACGAATGAATAGAATGAAGAAAATTCAATTTCACACCTGTGACGAGCTGCAGAAAACCTGTCTGTCCTCGTCGATTAATTACACCCTTTGACAAAATGTTCTAACTGAACGAGGCAGAAGACTGGCGCTGCACTCTGTTAACAGTTAATAATTTTCTGTGACCTAGCAGGTAGAGATAATTGCACTGCACGATACCTACGAGTTAGTCAGCCTGGTTGTTAATAATTTCTGTGATAATAATGAAGCAGAATGACGGCCTAAAAGTCACGTCACGACTCTCCGCAATTATTCAAATATAATCAATGTCGAGCCATCTCTGTAGCTAAAAAAATTCGATTATTTCCTCGGTCGAACCTCGACTTCCCTCGCAGAACGCGAGATTGGGCGGATTTGCCCAAACCCCGGCTACAGGTATGAAATTATTATTCTCGACAATTCTTCGTCGTCACCGACGAGAACAGTTTCCCCATCCAGCAGGGAGGGATTATCTAACCAAATCTAGCCGAAACGAGTCCCTTTTTCTTCGCCTCCTCCCATTCTCTTTGCCCCCGCTATCCTTGACTCCTAACAGACTCCCTAAGTCGCTCGTTCAATCTCAACAGCCCACCGCCAATTCCTCCAGCCATCAGCCATGGGATCAACGTAACACTTTTTGCTCAAATCCATCTCCCCTTTTTTTTGTTTTAATTTGCATAAAATTTCGCTGGTGGATTGGATCGAGCAACCGACAATAGGCACGATCAGTAATTTCGATAAGCGATCTCTCGTCCCAGGGACAGACTGACAAGCCTGAAGTTCCTTTATATTCTTTTGTTTTCGCGTTACCAAGACGAACGAACAGAAACGGCAGTTCGTAAACACGAAAACGTGACGCAATAACATAAAAATGTTCATACACGAGTCATGTTTAGAGTTAAATATTTGCCGTTTCATATTCTTCCCCGGTTGGGGCAAATTTGTGAGCATAAACTGCACGTTGATGCGACTCGGGCGCATGTTTGATGCGATCAAGCCGGGTAACATATGGTACAGTTAATATGGATTTTATTATACGACGCTCGTGAAGCTCCCTGTAGTGGGGCATTAAGCAGTTCACGGGACAAGCGTAGAACAATTGTTGAAGTGATGTGAAAATTTGAATACGGATTGTCGAAAGTTCGGCAGAAGTGAACGCCTTTGATGCATATTCACATGAAATCGACCGTACGCTTCTAGAAATTAATAACTTCGACTATCTAGTTTTCGTAAGACGGAGTGCGACTACTTGGCTTAAGAGCCTAATTAACGGCAAGAAGAAATTGCAAAAATTATTTACGACGACCAATCAAAGAAGATTTAAAATAGTGTCCATAGAAATGTTCAGCTCTGGTTTCCTTTATAGCTGTTCAAAGCTGAAGCCCCGTGGACTGTATTAAATCTTAAAACGCGTGTGGCGTATGCAGGAGACTTTTGATGTACAATCTGAGTTCACAAATCCGCGTATCGTACATATATTTTGCTCAAACGTTAGCCGCAAAATTTATTGGGCAAACTTTTGAAAAAAGAGACCGGGGAAAAAGAACCGCGCGAGTTAATGGTAACCGTGTGTTTCCGTTTCCAAATGTCATGAATTCTAATTCACGTTTATAAAGTGCAAACTTATGAAAAGGTATATGTCGGAAAGCTCGGCGAAACACGTCTGCCACAGGAAGAATATCAATATCGAGAGAAAGTGTTTGTCAGAAGAAACGTAGCTGCGTCTCTTGAAAAGTTTCGTCAGGGAATGTAGCCAATACGTCTTTCGCGAAGAGAAACACTTTTGTTGGGGTGGCATCATAAAACAGTATAAAGTCGGACAAGAAAAGAAAGGTAGACGTTATAGAAGCCTTGTCAACACGATAAAACAATTAGATAATTTATGCTTCCACTGTACAGAGGCTGAGCGAATAAATTGTTCAATCCTTTGCTTATAGAGATGTAGGAGTGGGACGATCGCCGTGAAATTTTGATTTCGCAAGACGGGATAAAAGAAATTGCAATAGTGTTTTTACCTATTCACGCGAAGATTGCAGATTGCCAAAAAATACATATCCGTTTATCGATTTCCCCGTCAGTTCAGGCGCTATCAGTTACTGCAATAAAGAACCGTTTCGCTAAGTTCCACTGGAGTATTGGTATTTCACTCGCAGTAAATATTACCTTTATCCACAATATTTTCGACTTAACTTTACGCTCCAAATAATGCACGCAGTATATTACTAGCAGTTTGTCGTCTTTCGAACTTCCAATGACATAAATAGCTGAAAGTTGTCTTGAAAAATTTCTCGCGATATTGAATGCATTTAATCAGACCGATAAAAATAACATTTCGGGACATGAATTGTGGGACGACGAAGAAAACGAAGGCCTATCAGGGATTTCTTACTTTATGGATCAGATCCCATCCCTCGTGAAAATTTATTCGAGGTAGTAAAACTACGCCCTGCTACTAAGCCACGGTATGGCAAGTATCCAAGATCGGGAAGTCGTTATTCAACCCATAAATTGATATCAGTGGTCACTTACATGCAATGCATAATGTGCCCTTAAAAATCGAATTTTTTTATCAAATATTGCTGACGAAACATTGTATACGTTTACTAGAGCGTACGACTGTTTCTTCGACAAAAATACTTTCACTAATGAAAATATGGTATATATATGAATAATTATATATAGTACATATAAAGTCATTTTTACCAGTATAATAAAAGAACGTTCGAATAAATATTCAGTGCCTTTGTTAATAATATTACGTACACGTCCATCATTCAAAAATACAATAATCGCGGCATCCATCCTTATTATTTCTTCATTATTCCAAAATAGATAGAATGTATTTCAAGATTCGCATAAAACATTCAACGCTTAAAGAATTGAAAATACGGACGAACTTATCATGTAAAAAATTTCATAGCGGGAGGATGTAAGTTGTTTTCATGAACTATAGTACTACAATTCCATACACATAATTGAAAACAGAGTGTTATTAATTGATATACCTCCGCCATATTTTAGGAGTGCCCTTTCACTTTGGATAAATTGAAATGTTTCTTGGACAGAAAATTATTTTCAGTCCTGTAAAGTGTAAAGTCAATATCCACGCAATCAATAAGTACCGAGCCTCAATTCAGCTACGCTACGATCGCACGGAAAGATATGTTTTCTATCAAATATACATATAGGGATCGATATAATCCAGGGGATTCCACTAATAGATTATGCACAAGCTGTTGGGAAATTAATAACCTCATCTACGTATATTTCTGTCGGGTGTACAAAAAACCCAATACGTTTGTACATTTCCAAGAAGAAGCTTTTCAATACCTTTACAGAGGGCAAAACAGAAATAACTACTGTAAAATCTGAATGTGCACCCTTTACTTATGAAATTCAGAAGATGAAATGAATTTAAAAAATTGCAAAAACAAATTGATTGTATTGAGATTAGTTAAACAATACCATAATAATGAACAAACTAACAGATTAAAGAACTATTTAATTCCAAAAGAACTAAATGTGCTGGAAAATTTCCAACCCCATCTTAGGAATTACAACGATGTTACTCAATTGAGAGTAAGTTATAATAAATTAATTCATGAGTTCTAGATGCCTTCGCTAAAACTAATCAGAAATCAATTTAGCACACCAAATCATGTTCAGCCAATTCGCTTCAATATTGCTCATTAACGACGAGACATCAATGAAACATTTTCTACCATGAATTATCTGAAAATTCTAAACTAAATTCCAACGAAACTAAAATGAGACCAAGCAAGAAGAATATAGGTGAACGTCAACAGGCAGTGAAGGCAGTTAATTTGGCAGAAAATAAATGAATAGAAAAAAACTATCTTTTGCACAACAATTAATAAGATTGGCCAATATATTGAAAAAGATTCTCCCCTCGTGGTAACCCACTGTACAAAGCTCGTTACTGTAACGCGCATAATGTCCTTCGACCGAGGAAGCAATAAAGAGCAAAACGAAGCAAAGATCATGAACGAATCTCAACCAAGATCGACCTAGTTCCGCGGTAAAACTTCCCGACTCCCTATATAAAACATAACAACCTCGGTGTAGGCAATAAAAAAAGAAAGTTTGTCGCCTTGAATGATATTCCCGGGGGATGTCATTAACTGCGCAAATGTCTTTCGAAAGTGGCGTTGCTAGCCCTCCGTGCTCGAGAGGCGTGCATTATCTCTGTGCAACGTAATTTCGTTTCAATGTAGATCATCGAGGACGCTTGCCCATACCTCGACGCCACTCATCCACCTACATACTCTCACCCTTTGCTTTTATTACGAGACGCTGGATCGTGATAAAAAAAAAAGTGAAGAGCTATTTCGTTCTCGTATCAAGGGAACTTCCTCCCCGCTCACGGTTTCCGGCACTGTTCTACATAGCCCTACACGGCCCCCGCAGCTACACATTTAAATTTATCTCACGTCGTTTGGCAAGCACCTAATTGTGTCGTCGAGAAGTCATTAAGGCGTGCTTGTCACTTGTACTTCCTTTGAGCCACCGTTGCTAACGACAGGGCTGGTTTAAACAATGCACCGTGGTTGGTCCACGCGACTCACCTACATACGTGTAATGTACGTACATGCAATCATAACGAGCAACGATAAACAATAGTTTCTGTAGAATGATAATTGAGCAGAGTATCGACTTTGTTTCAAAACGAAATATTAGATACTAATAATTCGTAATTTGTAATTTGATGCTTTTTTTCAAGCACTATATCTATTCAATGTCTGATATACGATCTATCTGTATTTTGAGTTAAGTTACTTCTTCAAAATAAATTTTCAGAATTCTATTATGTCATCACCTATTATTGCGAATAAAATTAATTCTCCCATCAATTCGTTCAACTTACAGCTTCCCTATCATTTAAACGAAAGCCATGAATAAAACTCTGAACGTGCATTAAAATATAAACTCCCCGCTTTTTATCATTTACGACTATCGCGTTACTATTTCAATTCCACGATACCCCATCTTTCAATGTATTCCCCATAAGTAATGATTTCATTCGAAGTCTCATTCTCTCGGTACGAAGTTCAAGTAAAATTAGCATACCTAAGATCGTTTATTCAAGGCCACGTATACCAACGAATCAAAGGGGAATCTGGATACGTGTATGTAGATTCTACATTGTAGAAGAAGAGGCACGGGGACGCGTAACGAGAAGATGTAACCAAATTCCCAGCCGTATTTTACAGTTCACCGCCTTCCAGAAAGCCCGCTAGCAATTTGCATAAATATGGCAACGTATCTCGGAGGGCCGCGATAAAACGCCGTCCTCCCGAGGCTGTAAAAAATGGTAATTGGTTATTGAGTCATCGACTCTGGTGAATGAAATCCTCTTGCTATACTCTCGATCCTAGGCGTTCCTTCGTAGGCGCGCGTATAAGTTCACCGCGAAATAAATAACCAGCAACGTGTTCCATTCGATCTGGCGCCGATTCGATTTCAATTTTCCGCCGAGAATTTCATGCGGAGTCGGCGAACGTGAGGGAAGGCTGATCCAAATACCAAGAAGATTACACATCCGTTTCGTGAACGGGGCGAATGATCGTTGCCACGTGAGCATCTAGCTTGAATTACATTTGCTTGAGAAGAGGCTTCAAACTTCATCATTGTCGCTGATTGGGTAAGTTTCATCTGAAATTCCTCGGGCAATAATTGAAATAATCGGAGAACAGGGTAGTCAAGATCGTGGAACACCGAAGGTTCAGATGCAATAAGGATATGATCTGTAGAAATGTGTGATATCTGAGGAGAGGAAGTGCTAAATTCGATTTAGATAGCTTGGCGGAAACGTATCGAACGGCTTAGTGTTCGTTTACAACTTGGCGGCACGTAGAGTTAGAACGGCGTAATGTATCTCGTTTGAGCAAATACTCTAGTACACTGACTCTGTTTAGTTGAACATTACACCTGAGGTTTCTAATTCGAATAAACGCGTCCGCCTCGCAGACGGCTGCTGTTAAGATCGGAGATGATAAAAACAGGAATACAAATAATGAACAACTGTCTCGTTTTTAGAAAGATAATCCACGAGATATTTTTGATAATATGTAAAACACTTCTTAAGTATAATGTACTAGACATACTTATTGCAACAGGACAATCATCTTTATTAGCGTACAACATTGTGAAAAATAAGAATCTGAATCGCACTGTACGGAAACTTAAAGGTTACTTAAATTCATTCAAGAAAGTAAAACGTTGATAAATGTGTATACCAAAATCTATAAATTAAATTGATACATTTATGTTATGTAGCAAGGGGATTATAAATGTTGTTCTTTATATGGAGTTTCTGTCGTATCTAACAATGATAGTAAAGGAAATTGACAATCTTTGACAATAAAAGAAAATTCTAAAGTGCAACCAGATAAGGATTTCGCACGTTGGGTATCGGTCAGTATAGCAAATAAAAATTAATGGATGTGTTCAAGGCTGGTTTCTTGTACATCAACTTCTATTTGCGGAACGAACATTAGTACAGGCAAGACCTAGTAAATCTCTGTTTCTTCGAAATAAGCAATTACCGGAACTGTCTTATTTTTCAACAAATTTAGATAAATGGAGTGCTGCACAAGAGTGATGGCTTTTAATAGAACAGTTTTTATTCTCCGTACATTTTATGCGATATTTGTAATAGAGAAATAAAAATATATTTTACATAATAAATACTAGACCAACTTTGATTACCTTCCTGTTTCGACATATTTGATTCTTTTTTCTTGCAATTCACATCAACAAACGACAAATTAACTCCGTGCCGTGAACGATAATGATCGCAGTAAAAAGAATCGTATCTTCTTAACATATAAATTGCATAAAGAATGAAGGAGGGAACACTGTGCAGCAAAATGTTACATCAGAGAATCAAAATATTATCCAAGGAAACGGGAGACAAAATGGAAGGAGCTGGCTAAGTGCCGATAAAGGAGAGTGTAGGGTACGAAATAAATGGAAAGGAACCCGCTGGAAAAGCGGCGCGGCGTAACAGAAATGGATCCGGAAACAAGAATACAGTAGAAACGGATAAAAGGAACAGTCACATTTCTTTTTGTTCTCATTAAGGGAACGAGGACTGAAGGTGGAAGAACAGACAGAACGAGCCCCCGGAAAGGGACCCATCACTGGGTAGGGAAAAAGTGGCTGGAGGAATCGGCTTAGATCGAAGGGACACGTAAAACACAGATACCCGATGAAAAAGACAAACGTAAAGGGAGCGACGAGACTGATGAACGTACGAACACCTTGGAAATGCAGAGGAAGAGAAGTGAACTATGTGCAGACGCGTGTTAAAAGAGAAGAAAAGACGACGGAATAAATGTGTACGGGGTGAAATTGCAAAGAACAACAATAAAGGGAGAAACATGGTGGATTCGAAAACCCTATCGATGAAGATAAGGTAAATGACCCCGCCCGTGCTTCTACCACCTTGCGCCTATCCACATCCAACCCCCATTTACATACCTGTATTATTCAACCGCGACTGTTATTCAATTTCTACGCAACTTGCAAATGCATTATTATCTTTAGCCGATGTGTTTCCATTCGCGGCGCGCCAACGAAGAACTCGAAGGAAAGCGGAAAACGGAGCGGAAAAGGAGAACACGGAGGGTTGGAGCATTATAGAAAGCACATGACCTTGGACCTGAGAAGATTTCTGTTATTTACCCGGGGTAGCTCGAGTTTCTTCCATTCTCGCCTCCCTATTCTTCTCTTTCCCTCTGCGTCCAGCCGCCGTCTAAAATTCTGCCCGTGCAATTGCAACGTGCTTCTGAAATATGATTGCAATGTCGCGAGAAATTTAATTCGTACCTGCGTTGCGTTCAAGCGTTCATGATTAACGTCAGGCCGAACCGATGCATGGTCGATTCGTTAATTTATGCTGAAATTACACTCGCCAGGCTCCCTTTCGAAATATGCATTCGTTCGTTAATATGTATACTTCTAATGTAAATAATGGTTCATACACTTTGCGTGTTTGCTCGAAGTAATGACTCGTTTACAGCCAGAGTGTGGCGAAAATTCACGAGCGATGTACAAAACTATATTTTGATATTATTATAAATATAGGAAGGAAAATCCTGAATAACGAAAGGAAAATTCCTGAGCGGAGGAGAAAAATGTTTCACGTTTATTATATAATTTGCGGAATGGAGGGGCATAGGAATTTATCCTATTTATCTCGGATGGATATTAACCGTCCTTTACATCATATCGCAACGCTGTTAATTACCACCCGGCACCTCCGTAAATATAACTGAACATTTCTCCCGCAGGTTAATTGCGGCAACAGTTCCCAAAGGTGCGTTAAAAGAATCGTTATTTCGAGGTAAACCTCTCAGCGTGACCACGCCGAATTTTTAACATTGATTTGCATTCATAGTGAGGCGCATAGCCATTAACCGAGGCAATTTCATGGAATTTAACCTTCAATCATAACTTCATTAACTAGCTGCAGGGGGAACCGTCGCATTGTAGCTTACGTAAGGGTGAAGCACTCTCTGTACCCCTCTTGCATACCATTTCTGCAGCTTATAACAGGTTCAGATAGAGACGAGTGTGCACTGAAGCGTTAAATGCCCCCTACCTTGTGACTCCCGTTTTTAAGTGGCCGATTTGCCCTCAACAAGCTTAAAACGAGAGTGAATGAAAAGGGATGCGGGAGAAATTGTTGCGTTTTCAAGCAAATATCGCGACTTTCTTCCAGCTCGGCTACCTATGTAAGAAGAATCTGCGTGAGGTGTTAAAACGCGAGGGAACAAGTTGCGAGAAAGTGGACCAAGGGGAAAACGGACGACAGAGAATGCCTCTGAAGTGCTTTTTAAAGCGTTAATGGCTATGGATCGTTACCGAAAGAGTTATTGTACGATCCGCCCGAGAGAAATTGGCTGGAAAAGAAACATCAAAGAGGCGATCGCCTGTCAGACACCTGAACACTGATAAATGTCGATTCGAGACCTCTGAGCGCGTTATGTTTTTTTAATGAAATAAAATACAGCGGCCAAATGCGGTTAATTACTGGAATTTGAAGTGAGATTCGGTGGATACCATGGATGGTCGAATAGTGTAGAGTTGGTTTTATTTTGTAGAGAGCTAATAGCGTATTGAAATCTGCCATTAAAATTTTAATATTCTCACTTATAATATAACGTATTTAATGGGTTGATTTATCGAAATATTGAATTGTGAGGCGAGGAGAAGTAAGAACTGATTCAATAACAGTATTTGATTAATTCATTTTAAAATTGCTTGATAAAGTAACCATCTACTAATCACACTTCCGAGTCTGCTCCCAGATTCATTTCCCTACAATATTAATAAAGAAAATTCTATAAAGGTATACGAAGCTCCATCCGCGGAGCGTGGTTAGTCCGCGAACAGGTAATTGTCGCGAATGTAAATTTAATCACGTATCAGTGAATTTAATAAAAAAAAAATAGGATTTGTCTCCTGCTTTCAGACTACTTCATCGGTTGGAGTAAGGCAACGATTTCGAATTTGACCAGAGCAAGCACGAAGACCCACAGCGATTCTAGGTAAATTGGTGCAAGGGCCGTTGTCTAGTGTGTAGGACAACGTCAGAGTGAAACGGAGATGTAGATATACGATAGTGATCAGCCGACTAAGCGGGGATGTAAATTTCCGTCTGCGCTTCAACTGGAACACGTCAAAGGTAATTCTCCATTCGACTGTTGCGTCTTAAACAATGTGCGAAATAATCGATTGGACGAACGTTGTTTGCCACGATTGAGATAGCACCGTTAATCAAGGGGCACGTTTCGCTTAATGTTGTCAAAGAACGATCGCATGATTATTCTCGCAAACGCGATACAACGAAAACACGTAACCGGTGCGCGTGATGGGTCATATTTTATCGCAAATTCGACAGATCGTCGATACCGATTTTAAAAGTGAAAAAAGAAATGAAATTAACGACACCCCGCCGCCGTCGTAAATAATGGGATAATAAATAAAGTAAAACGAGCTGCGACAATAAATAGTATACTCGATTGGGAAATAGAAGGCGACGCGAACAATTATATGAAAAATTGTAGAACATGTTTCGCCTGGCCCTGCGTAGAGTGTTTCTGTCACGCATTTATAAACTGCGAATGAAAGGAAACGGGGCATTGGGAATCCAGTATTTAGTCACCCGTATTTCCACGTAATTCGCGGAGAACCTTTTTCGATTTCATATTTCTTGAAAGCAACGAACAAGTTTTTCGATAAAGCTCTCCCGGTAAGTCTGTTGAAACCACTTTTCCAACCCACTAACGTACCATACTGATCTCGTTTCTGCGGAATACGATACTTTTGATGCAATCAGAGATACTCTTCGCGGTTATGATTTCTAGACGATTGAACGTAGATTGCGTAGGAGAAGGATAAGGGACTGGTCGAAATAGAAAATTATTTCATCCTGTGAAATATCAAGTTTATATCTGCTTGATCTGTTTCTGCGAAAATAAACAGACAATTCCATGCCGCGCCAAACATACAATATTAAAAATGAAAGTAATATCTTACTTTTTGCTCATTTTTTTATGTGGTATATACGACGTGGTTTACAGAATGAAACAATAGCGTTTCAATCAACTCTAAATTAGTTCTCCATTCTCTCGCTTTAGACTTGTATTATTTTATAGACACGGCACTAATTTTAATGCAATGTACATTTCCGCACGTGTTCATATCTTTTACGTAAGTGTAAACTTGTGAGAAACACATAGGTTTGATATGCAATAAATCAATAGCCCCAACGCGTACAAAATATTTGTATCCTCCGTAAATAATAATTGTGATGGGCCGAAACAGGGGAGACAAATCTACCAGATGCAAAATCAAACAAAGTGCCACGATAACACACAACGAAATCTGAATCACAATACCGAAAGGCGTTAAAAGAGAAGAGCTTTCTACGCTCGTCTGCACTCCATCATCATCGAAGCACAGCTCCTAACGTGATCAGATCGTTATTCCATACACGTAGAAGTTCTTCCCCAAAAAGCTGTCACAAAGGTGATTTCGAAGGGATAGAAATCTGAGGGACGATGGAACAGGTAAACAAGCTTATTCCATCGCATGGGCGAGAGAACGCCAGCCCTTTTTACGTTTGCATGTCTGAGGCAGGTCGAGCCAAACAGTGAAACATTGCACACGTTTCCAGCCGGCAGCAGCGCGTAAAACAAAAACGTACAAAAAGGTCGAGAGATATCTTGGCGGAAGACACTAAGTTATCGACCCTAAAACCAGGCAGGCATGAAAGCAGGATGAATAGGAATGGCGGACATATGGTACGGATCGTTCCTACCGTGGCACCATGCAAATTCCACCGCTGCTCACTCCTCTCTAAGGTACAGACGAGACTTTCAATTCGGTGTTCATTCGTCAAACCTTCGACCCGGAGTGGAGAACATATAGCTTCTCTATTCTGATACATTTATCCAGTATTCAAACCAACAAGTTACAATCGTGCAAGAACGAGAGAAAAATAGCACTGCAGAACGCCGCTTCCTCCTTTCTTGTACTGCGATACTTTACGAGAAAGTAGATCTCGACGAAACGTATACCTACTTGGTACGGGTTATCGAGTCTGGCTATAACTACACAGAAGCATGTATAAATAAAGTCCTTTCGTTCGACCCCAAACGCCCGCCTCTATGGAGAACTTATTATTTATAAATGGACCAAGAAGGATTCAATGAATAGCTGCTAACTCACGATGCTTTTACAAAAGTGTTTCCCGGACAAACCTGATGTATTATGATGTATGTGGTCATACATAGATAGAGGGCGTGCGAGTTGTATGGCGCGACACGGAAGCGTAGAGAATGTAGAGAGTCGTGGTGTGATGGGTTTGTGCATTTATGGTTGTAATATTAATATATACATATATATATATATATATATATATATACATAGAGATGTGAATATCGTCATCGACCTTTCCACACCGATCCCAACAAAACCTTTGGGCGATGTTTACTTGAAAGTATTCCTGTATCTTTACGAGTCTATTTTTTAACTATTTTTAACATATGATGCATTTGACGAAGTCCGTGTTCATTTAAAGAAATTAATATTCAAAAATCAATTTGTTTTTGGGCTATTAAAGTTTAACACAATTTAATTACATTATAGAAGCAACTCATGCGACTTTGTCGTTCTATAGGACTCTTGTGCTGGTGGTGTATTGTATGTATATAAAAGGTAATGTCAATATAATAGTACTCGTGCGTATAGTATTTAGATAATGGTAATATAGAAGAGGTATGTCATCTATGTAACTCATACAATCATTATACTCTGCTGAAAACATTATTAATTGGTATCGAAAAAACGGTGCATTTTGATAATATGTATAGTTTCTTTCAAACCGTTTATACTGTCATCGAATATAAAATAAAACTTAATACGTTTAATTACGTATACAAGTATTGCATAAGAAAAAGATATCCAAATGTGTCGATACACTGTACGTTCACCACTGAGAAAAGATCTTCGAATTTTTACTGACTTCACTTACTGTATAAAGTACCTCTGTTTACGAGTTCGTAATAAAATGCAAAAACAGTCTACGCTTAAATGAAAAAAAGAGTCGCAAATGCCCAGCAGTTATACTAAGCTAAATCTAGATTTCCCTCACGACTAATTTGCCTCGATGTACATAAACCGAACATTAATCTTAGTTTAAAGGGAAAAAAAAGGAGCAAGTCTGTGGCGTGAAATATTTTGCCATTTTTGTGGCACGGTTTATCAACGCGAAACAGACGCTCCATTATGCACAGCAGATGCAAAAGCATCAGGACACGACCAGGTCGCAAAATACAACTGGTGGCGCGTATAAAATACAAGAGCGTAGGTGGAACAAGAAAAACAGCTATCGAATCATGCGAACTCGGCACAGAATCAGCTGATTCGTTTTAGTCTGTAGAACGAATGGAACACCTTGCGATTCAAATATACAGTCACAGCGTTGCTACTATTTCTCTTCCTGTTCCGCGCACTTGATTCATTTTTGTAGTTTTTTACCTGTCAAACGTCCTGAACACTGAGTTCCCTTAATATATAGGCCAGGGTGATAGCAAAACAGTGTCTTAATGCACTTAATATATCTTGGGAATTGCAAACGAAGGAAGAAGAAAATAATTTGGCAGAAATTGTTTGGGCCGTGGAGAGTCTAGATACCGTAATATGAAAATCATTTGAAAAATAATTCTTTAAATAATGGGAAATACAAAACCAAAATATGATATATACCCAAGAACATTAGGACAAAGATTTTACATATATTACGCCTGAAAATATTAAAACGTGGGGGTAACATTGTCATGTTCTCTCACCTGTCTGCTTTGCTTCAACGTGGATAGTCGTTAAAAAGAAATACTCGTCCAATAGTTTACTGAGAACTACTTCACTCTAAAAATTCGTTAAAAGCTACCCCGTAAAAGTTCGATATGATCCCTCGTAAGATTTGAAAAAGGACGCGTTTAAAATTTTGTAATATTATAAGAAATACACGAGAACCAGCGTCGGCAGCGGACAGTAAATTGTATAACGAAGCAAATTTTTATGTACAATTAAGGGCATAGTATTTAAAGGCCTCGAATTAAATAATTATTCAAGATGAAAATTTTGAATTTCAGATTTCCTACCCAAAATCCAATCCAAAAGGCCTCTACGTATTATCATAATACCATATATGTACACATTTGCTTCTTCTTTAATAAGCACTTAAAATACATATAATAGAACAAATATTGAACGGGGAAATCAGTTTGAGTAAAATAATATATCCAGCAAAAATATATATAAATGATAACCTTGTTAATTACAATTAATCCTTTCCTTCCGTAAATTCGAATAACCATATTTCCCATGAAATCTGTATGCACTTGCACGTCATGTGCGTCCTAAAACATTCGACGTGCTAAGCATGAAAGCATAACCAATAGGCCACGCAATTAGTGTCAATCAATCTCACTAAACGGTGTGCTTCGCACTCATAATACATAAAACTGGCAAGCGCGCAATGTAATAGATTATAATCGATGTAAATTTAAAATTAAAAACATCGACGGAAATTAATTCTTCGCAATTTTAGATCCCGAAATAACTATTCTTCCAAACGACAGATTCATGTCTTCTTCGATATATCTCCGAATTAAACACGCGAACGCTTCAGCAACCGAACAACCTTATATACGTGCCGCTCACACGATTAAAATATTGATTTCCTTCGTAGCGAGACAGTTTCAATTCATTCCCATTAAGATACACGGTCGGCTTATCAGAAAAGACAGAGCGTAGAATCGAAATGAAAATCCATGACAGGCCATTGAAACGTGAACAACGCTGCCCGCTATTGTCTCGACGTTAATAAACATTGATAAATACAGAGCGGAAAGGTGGACCGTCAGGAAATCTCGGCGGCTGTACATCGTACTTATTCATACATAAATTAGAAGCGCAAAATGAATACCGAGGGTGTGTTTAATTAAATTTGTGTCGTGATGTACGTGCCAGTTATTACAAACCGCTCCCGCAGGGTCTTCCCTCGAGGAAAATTACGTGTTTATAACTTTTTCCACTGTTAATATCTCCTTAGCAGGAGTATCCGGTGGCGCATTAATTTATCCTTGCGGAAATTTCAGCGAACGGGGGGAAAAAAAATGAAAAGCGCGAATGAATATTTGAAACCATTGACTGTCGGGGCGTTTTATCGTTGGCTTGTGGCGTTTACGCTGAAACTTCAAGCGCCAGAATAAAATGAACGGTCGTGCATACCTCACTGCGGAAAATCTTCGTACTTGAAGGATCTCCGTTAATCCTGCGCGTCTATTCGTCATAAAGCTGAAGTGTGCGCGCGATCCTGGCGCGAGCGCACACGAGCACGAACACGTGAGGGAAAAAATTGCGGACAACGATGAAACACGGCTCGATTGAGCAACAACCATGACAATGTGATCTACGAGCGCGGCGGAAAAGAACAAAACGAGGGATCTATGGGGGGGGGGATGTCGCGAATGCACTGCGTAGGTCGTGATTTAATCCAATGGTTACGGTGGTTAGTTACGAATTTTCTGCGAATTAAATTGGACGGTTTATTACTTTCTGTTTGCGATATAATAAGGGACTTTCCACTTTATAATTGCGAGGCACGAAAAGCAGCATCCTCGAGTTTCTCACGGTGCTGTGTGTACAGAGACTATAATTTTCTCGATAAATTCAAGTTATACAGGCAACACCCATGGGGCCATGGATGGAAAGGGTGGGGTGGCGAGCAAAAAGTACTAATGGCCAGTACTTTGAAAGTATGAAGTTTTAACTTTATCTCAAGCTGCGTGCCGGAGATTGCAAATATATGTCGCCCCGTTTTGTAGAACATCGTTCGCACGATATTTTTCAGGATTTAATTTAAACGATCTTCGAAACGATAAGGTATTAGCTGGGGATTAAGTTTCCCTTTGGAGGACCGATTTACCATGAGTTAAATTGCGTAGTATATTACGCATTTACGTGATTTAATCTGCTGAAAATGAATCTGAAATTAAAGGGGTTAATTCCAACAGTCAATACTTTCATTTTCGTGTTGTCAGTGTAAAAGAAGATTTATACTTTAAAATATAAAGCTCTATTCGTCAACAAACTTGTAAAAAAAATATATTCAAGTTAGGTGTAATCAATAAGTATTACATTATTGCAATAGTTGAAGAATCAGAAATTTTATTTGTTAATGCAATGTCTAAAAGTTTTACGCTGGTAGAATTTTTTGGGGGCCAATTCTTAAACAGCCAATGGGTTCAAATATTCATCAAATATATATTATTGAAAAAAAAGCAAAACTCATCACACCACACCAATAACAAAAACTCTACTCACCGCCCAAATCAGCAAAGAAAATTTCCCTCAGCGCCAGAAATTCTTCTTCCTGTGGAATATCTGCTCTTCCGAAGCTGTCATTCTCTGGCCACACTTCTCTGCAAACGAGGTTCAATGTTCAATAAAATCCCCTTTATTCTTCTTCTTATTATTGTTATTACTCTTATAAATTCTGTATAAATAGTACCTTTTTTCACGTAACTAAAGATTTAAGTTCATGCACTACATTAATTTAATTGCGCTACATATTATTATATTCTGTCGTATTAGTTGGATTATCGAAAAAAATGATTGGTCGAATTAAATAAATAAACTTCATAATCAATTTCTTGATATTTCGTGAAAATATTGCGCAATCCAAGCTCTTATTCGAGAGAAATTGAACAATTAAATTTAATCGACATGCTAACTAACGAAGAATACATATGTATGAGAAACATGCAAATATCATGTGCATTAGAATAGAATAATCAAACAGCTACTTTAATGTCAGGGCAAAGAAGCGAAAATGATTTATCGACATATTCATGTTCAAACTGAAGGTGAAAGAAAATAAAAGTAAAGTAGCTGGAGTAATAACAAGATTCTGCTTCAGTAAAGTAATTTAAATAATCGTGCACGTATTATACAGGGCTAACGCGAAGCAATGAAATTGTACTAGAAAATCGAACACCGGCCTCGAAACACTCATGTACCGAGCTTTAATAACTTTACTTAATGATTCAAAGAATTGGCGAATGTTGTAAAACTATTCCTTTCAATGTTAGGAATAAAATCTTTGTATTAAAAACGAAAATAATACAAGAGAATATAACACAGTATTATTAATTTTTTTTTCTACTACTAGACAAGATCATACAGAGCTGAATATCAGTATATATTTTCAGTGTACACGCAAACATATTTTCTAACACAATATAATACTTATCAAATGAAATGCATGTTACAAAAAGCGTCTCCGAAATTACAACTTAAAATTATTCTCTCCCCCGTCACACAGGACACGATAGTTCCAATAAAATTAAGGTCCAACACCTACCGAAAATGTCTCACAATTCTCCACTTATTCATCCTGAAATATATCGTCTCTACCCTGCAAAACAACTGTCCCCGAAGGCTTTCATGCCAACCACGTAAGCATACACTTAAAAAGGCGAAACGTATGCACAACTAGATTACAGTGATTAAATAAAGCGCGACGCTTAATGACGTGTTTCATTATCAGGAATACCATAAGGTAGGTAAGACACGGAAGTCGGGACGGCGAAGAGTGGCAAAAGGGTTAGGGAGAGACCAGAGAGGAGGTCCGAGTGGCAATCTCAATGAGCCTCGTCCAAGACTCCCTTGAGCACGAGAGCTTCACCGCGATCTACACCAACATCCGGCTGCTTGCGTCAAGTGTTCACGCCCAACCCTCCATTCTTCCATCCACCTTTCGACCATGCTCGTCGTCACTGTACATGCATCGCATTTGCGAGCTGCCTGTGTTCTAGAGCGTCTGGAGACAGAAGGTGGCGAAGTCTGTCCCCAACGCCGAGAATGGATAGAAAGTCCCGTAAGTAGAAAGATTGCGGGCGAGGGCGCAGCTGCCTTGCGACCAACTCAAATTTCATCGAATTTATTTGGCACGCTTGTCTCGGAAAAGACACGTCCTGATCGATGCCTCTATCAGATGGGAATCCTAATTCATGCAGAACGCGAGCAACATTGACGTGCAAATTTTATCAGTTACCTGCTGTTAATGCTGTCGAACCGGAAAATCGAAACGCAAGGGAAATGATTGTTCATCAAGTTTCGTAGCTACTCCGTCGAATGTATAATACAGTGGAGGCAGTTGCACGGTTCTTTCTCAGTCGCTTATATTGCTGCATCGAATCGTCATGCAAGAAACAAATAATGGGGGTTCAATAGTTTTTGATAAATAGGCATGCATGGCATTTGGCAACCAAATGGAGGACATATTGATTGCTTCGGGAGTGGATTGTCCATAGTAAAGGTTTTCGCAATTTCATAAGAGACCGAAAGATCCGGACCGCTTCACGAAAGTTCTATTCCCTGTGAGAATCCAAAAGCATCGAGGAAAGGAGAAAGTCGGTGTACGTGACCAGAGGACAAAGGTAAAATCACGCCTTCACCTTGCCGAGCACTCATGAAAAAGGGTGCACTTAATGGCGGAAGATTCCTAACCCGGTGCTAGATGGTGACTGGCTTTTCAGGAAGTCTTCACCTGTCCTGAATTTTCATTAAAAAACTGCTGCACGTAGAAATATTCGGAAAGGTGAAAGGCTTCAAAGAGAACAGTAGAGACGGTGAAACGTGATTGGACAACGAAGTCGACTCAAAAATCAAGCGTTCTCACTTGCCAGATAAACTTCGATTTATATTGGCCTTGTGTTGTTCGAATTGTGCAGCACAAAGAACATACAATAGAAGCTGAGAGATGATCAGCAAGAGCAAACTTTCGATGCAGAATTG
Organism: Nomada fabriciana; assembly: GCA_907165295.1. Classification (NCBI taxonomy): domain Eukaryota; kingdom Metazoa; phylum Arthropoda; class Insecta; order Hymenoptera; family Apidae; genus Nomada; species Nomada fabriciana. The sequence goes on from OU015689.1 coordinate 16,309,295, forward strand.
AAGAAATAATCAAGCATTATATGTTAAATACATTTAAACCGAAAGAGCCCTTTGAGTAACAAAAAGAAAACTGTTCTATGGAGCTTTCGAATTGATTGGAAATTAAAATATTATTCTAGTTGATTTTCAGTTGCGCGTCCTACGTAAAATATGTTACAGGGTATGCTACTGTGGAATACATAAATCTGCCGTGATAGTTGACTTGTCAGTACCGGATAGCTGGAAGATAGATACTAGCGTGATCAATTACTCAGTGCGAATGTAGGGCGAATTTGACAAAAGCCGAAACATGACGAAATATATTTCTAGAATATGGTTGTCCAGAAACACGGGCTCTGCATCATAAAAGTAAGCTTCAAAAAATCTGAATTCAAATAAAAAACACAGCACATTTAAATACAATTTCAACAACGATTGATTATACAATCAATTCCAAAATACATTTTTAATAATGTTATCGAAAATCCGTTTCTGAGCATCCCTATTTCAGTCTCCACCAATGGTCCCATTTTTCTCAACGTTCCCCTAATACCAAACCAGCCATACAAAGTAGCAGCATGATATCTAAGCCCCAGCGAGTGTCGCTGAAAACACATTGCCGCAAAACGCGACTCATTTCCTCCACACAAAAACAGCCAACTAATCCCTATATGGAGTGTGTCAAGCCACAGGTCGGAAAAGTCTGGCTACTTTCGAAAGTACAAAATCCCTGACTCGGAGGGAGAATCCAATAAGCGACTGGCAGAAGGGTGAAGGTGCAGAAGAAGGGAGTCGAAATAGAAGGAGAGGGTACATGCTGTCCCCAGGGCAGAAGAAGTGGCTCGTACGGGGACGCTGCTGGTGGCTGTCTGAATAGAAATCCAGTACCATACAATCCCCATTATCCCTCGATTTGAAGTCCCGCGACAATGGAATCTCTCAGACGCGCCTCAACCGACCCTCCACCAGTTCCATCGCCCGAACTAGCTCCTTTGCCAGACACCGAACGAATAATTTCGACGCGTCGACTTTCGCCCTTGACACTCCAAAGCTTCCCAAGCTCGAGTTTATCTTTTCGTCGACAGTCGGGGCAGGACAACTTATTGGGCGGTAATCTCACTTAAGTTAACATCCCTATTGTCATTTGGTGCATGGGAAATGTGTATGTGCGCCTAGCTTAGCTGATCGTATCATTTTTTTGGAGTATTATAGTATATGAAAGTAAATTTCTCGTAGTTTACGGAAGTATAAACATTGAATGATTAGTAAATTTATGTATAGTACGAAATACATTTTAGGAAGTATCACGACTGCTGTCTCGTCTACAGCATTAATTGCTAATCCCATTGCTCATCATAGACAGAAAGTGTTATATTGAATGAAGAATTCGTGATATTAAAAAAAGAGTAACTAGAAAGAATTTTGGTATAAATTGTACAAAACAATCAATAAGGACTTATGACTCATGTAAATTTTGTATTAATATTTCAAGTTTAAGCTGCGGGTTCGCAATGTTTTATTATCTGTGGAATGATTTCGCATCGAATGCACAAAGAAAACTTCGTGCAAAGAATCATAGCGCGCAAAAATTCGGGTGTCTGCTTTGCTCGATGATTTTTCAAAGCCACGAGCATCGGCAGTGCACACGAAGTTCGGCACGTGCCATCATCAGTGACAAAGGCGTGAAAAGGTTTACGAGCGGGCAAGACTAGAGCACGAGACGGCGTAAAAATCCTAGAGAGAAAGATCTACCGCCTAACAGCGAATTACGTGTTTCGAGGAACAGTAAGAATTCTGCAAGACGAATATTGTATCCCTCTACAATTGTATTATACAATAAATTTCGATTTTCACTCGTTTTATCAGGTGGCAACATTTGTTTAACTTTATTATAGCAAATTCTGTTCCCACTGTGCAACACTGCAGGCACAATTATTTTTGAATTTCATTAATATGCTTCAACTCGATCCCATATTTCGATTCAAGTAAAAGTGCGATGCTATTGGATAAACAATTTCACGCGCAGATGTCAATTGACAATTTTCATTCGCGTTTAATTACGGAATTATCTGTGTTCCAAGCCGGGGAAGAGTGCAACGTTTAAGGGCAAATAAGAGTACACGAAGGGGACTTCGCTGATCGCTCGTCGCACACCTCGTTTAAAGCAAAAAGGGATAAAAGCTGCGCTTCTTCTCCTTAATTATCCTGTGACTTTGCGTTGCCCAAGCCTGTGCCAAAGCCAACACACTTTGCCGGTCTAGCCGATGCAGACGGTGTAAGTAGAAAATTAGAGGGTTCGAGTCAGTACCCAAACGATGGGAGGTATTTGCTCTGCAAACGAAACGCGATCACTGGAAGCTTTTCGAGCATCTCAAGGACAAGCTGCGGATTATATAGATATAAGAGTAAAGGGAAATTGACGGCATTACATTGTTTGCCGTAATACTGCCGGATTGCCATAAATGTGTTATTAATATCTGCTACTCCGAACCTACGTCTATACGATCCGCAGTCAACAGTCTGCTCCCCCCTTTTATCTTGTTGTATGCACAAGGTCGGCACGAACCACAAGCTCCCATTGTGCACCGGCTATGGCAAAGCTTACCCCATAAAATGGACGGTGGAATATTGCGAACAATCTCCTAAAGTACCCCGTAGGAGTACTATGGTGATGATGTCGTCTAAAGAAAAATCTGCAGGAACCGCTATAACTCCTTAGCTTTACGAGAAAGACTGCCCACGATGAAACAGTTTTTTGTTTCGGCAATTTTACCCCAGTACCTTTTAGGACGGGGGCAAAACACCAACGAAAGTTTTTCAGCTTGGCGAAAACTTGTTCAGTGGAATTAAAATACTTTTTGCAGCCGCCAAGCTTGGGGAACATCTCAAATGAATTTTTTAATTGTAAACTTAACTGAATATGTATCGCAAATGTATCGAACAGGTAAATTAACAGGATATAAGAAACATGTACATGCCAGTATAATGTATAATACATTATGTGTACTATGTATATACATGACATGCACAAATGGCAGAGATAAAACAATTTTTGACGAAAATATTGAATAAAAATTAACTATTCGATGCACACGATACTATCGTATAAGCAATTAGTTGCAGCTAATGGTGTATCTGACACGCTATATATCTATCATGAGGTAGGAACTATTTGACGGTAAAACGAATATAAAGGACTCGTTTTCACGTCAACGAGTTCATCTCCAAAGTATACTGCCCCCGCGAAACCATCGGAGCGACGATTGAGGCTACCAGCCAGAAGCATCGATGGGGTGGAATTGAGAAACAACTTGGTCGAGGGACAAGACTCGTGAGTATATTTAGAGGCAGAACACTTCAAAGGGACCGGGTTTGGTGGCGTATAGGGCTCACTGACATGAGCGAACATACATTGAAATATTTTAAGAACAAACCAACCCTTTCGGATTTAATGTAATGTAAATACGAGTGGAACTGCAAGCACTTGTCGGTCAGCCAATTAATTGGCGCAGGGTTCTAAGGAAAATGAACGCCAAATGAATCAAATGGTTTCATTCGTGGAACAGTTGCCCGTAAATAATTTGAGAGAAGCAGCTCGATTAAATGAGAGCCAATCACTAACGCGATATTTCACTGTGGTCGCGTTGGACATTCTACTCATAAAACAAGGCAATTCACAATTTTTTGTTAACTGGACACTCCATACTTTGGCTCTGTTCTGTCACAAAAAAAGGATATTTAGTTTTCGGTGTTTCAAAACTTTTCGGTAAATGTATGATACAATTGCGCGGAAATTCGGCAGTACAATTTAGTTCGAGGACTAAAGATTTTATTATATGTTTAGACTGCGAAATTGTTCCAACCGAGTTCTCCACCACAGTACATTTAGTCGGCAACAACACGTTGGTGTTCGTACGCTTTCTATTTCCATTGCGACGCACTTTTATGCCAGAAAAACAGAGCTTTTTCAAACCACCCATAGAGCATCAGAAACACCGTAACCCACTTGACTCTTATTTGTTAGCTTCCATGTGCATTGTGCTCTGCCACAAAAAAGGCAGAGGTCAGCGAAACGAAAACGAAAAACGAAAGGGAAACTGAAACAAGGTTTGACGATGTATATTAGGACACATCCCTGCTTTACGGTGCATGAATCAACGGCTGGGTGAATCGTACGGAAGCAAATGCGAAGAAATTCTGCCGGGCATGAGCTGTCATCAACCTGAGTACTATTTTCAACACCGCGATTCGTATTCAGATCTGCCCATAAATGGCACTTTTATCCCCAAGCGTCCGCCGCATTTACTAGCTGGTATGAAAAAAATCGCTTTCTATTCACTCCGTTTAAGTACAAAAGACGTGAACGATAAGGCACAAGTGCAACAAAACGTTTTCCGATACGTAGCCAGCATTTCGTCATTATTCTTTTTTTTATAAAAATCAGTTAAACCTTTGTTATTGCAGCAGATATGTTATGTGTCGGGTAAGGAGCACATACATAACTCGATAATGTATATTATATGACAGACATATTAACTAATATTATAGGAATTATAAGTAAATATTGTTACGTTTAACAGAAGATGTGTCATTGTTTGTGTTCAATTTGTTTCACATTTGAGCGAATATTCGTTGACAAGTAATGAAACAATTTTTACCGTTTCTATTTATATTACGAATAAAATATGTCAACGAATAAAACCTTGAAATAGTACAAAATGTAAAAATTCAATTCCACGTGTTCGTTACTAATATTTATACATGCACTTCAACATTTTATGACTGCCTGTATCTCTTGAATTTAGAGAAATGTATTTATATACTTGCAGTTTCTGACGAAAACCGAAATAATATTGCAATCGACGAACATTCTTTCAAGCAATTTGTAATACGAAAGATGATAGTAATCGATAAGAACGAGAATAATGCAACCAACAATTTCATTTTGCCCTCAAAATGGACAATTACGACCAATTATAAAGAGCATTTGTAAAACCGTCTTCCCGGGTAACAAGTAGCTTCGATAAAGATACTAGTTTTATATAAATAAATAGGTATCTTACCTTGCTGCACGAATAAGTCCAACTGCTTGCTCCAGGAACTTCGTTCGCAGTAGCTTCTGGATCTTCTTCATTGCTTCGGTTCTAAAGAAAAGCAACAAAGTAGGTATAATGAAAGGCTGCTTTACATCAAAATTTAGTTTGTCGATACTGGTGAAATTTAATAAACCGACTGAAACATACTTTTGCTCGTCTATAGGTGCCTCCAATGTAGCATCAAATGGTACAACTTCCGGTATCGTTCCCTCTCGCATTACAATGGATAGTTGAGGACTTATCTCGTCCCAGCGTTCCTCCAAACTTAATGATGGGGGTTGCTCCTTCTGTGCAGTTTCTGTTCACAATTTCATATTAAATAGATATTCGAAATTGAAACTGCAAGGGGGATAACTTAAATTTCTTACTTTTCTTGCCAGTACTCTTATGCCGTTTATGCTTAAGCTGTTGGACTAGCATATTGCGTTTACTTTTGTCGCAATGGTAGTTTAACATTTTCAAAAAGATATGCACGGTTGTGACCAAATCAATCAAATATTGCCTACAAAAATATACAAATTTCGTATATATCTTTCGCCAATTAAATAGTGCTTATATTTGATTTAACTAGTATTAATATACAAACTATGTACGTAATAAATAGAGTGCCATTTGTGAGGAAAAAATGTTGTGCCCATAAAACATAATTTATATTACATAGTATCTTGCTAGTATTAATTGCATATAATATAACTACAGTTTCAATTTATCTAGTTAGCAAAATGACGAAAAAAGACATGTACAGTATAACAAATACAAAACATGTTCACAGCCCTATAGATTTAGACTCCAAATCTATCGGCCACGTCATTAACGGTTCAAATGAATAGCAATTCGATTCATGAATTGAAATTAAAATTGTACATTTCAAATTCAAGGTATCTGTTTCCTTTCCAAGCAATACAACACACAATATATTCTTCGGAAAATGCAATAATGAACGTCTGTGTATTGCTCCAGCTATATCATTCCAATTCAATAAAATTCTTATTCACAGTGTCGGCTGAAATGAAACAATACCAATCCCGGCATTAATACAGTCCTACCGTGAACACAGTTTCGAAGTGGTAACATCAACAACGAAGTTTCGCAGTACCAGTCAAGCCCTGTTTTCGTCACCGTCACTAAGATGTCAGGGTAACGGCGATACCGCGATGTGGCACGCCGACCTTACATTTCCGTAGTGGAAATCCTTGCAAAACCCGTCAAACTCGCGGAAAGTTGAATGGCCGCCGCCTTTTCCCATTTCGCCGGCCCGGAAGGTCGATAAAAGTTGTTTATTCCAGTGAGAAGCGCAAAAGAAGAGAGAAACGGGAGACAAGACCGGGGTAGTAACGCGATGGTAGGCGGCACAGTCGAAAAGAAACGAGGAAGTAGGGGCAGGAGTAGCTCCCTCGTTGTTCGTGCCGATTGATTTGAAAGTGAATCAATCTGTCTGCAGTAGATAAAACTTTTAGCAAACAGTTTTTCATTTTCCACTCCCAGTCACTCGATAAACAGATACTCGAAACACAATCAGGTAAAACGAACGAGGCTCTTCGCGAATACTTATATTGTGTAATTAGAAGATGTTTAAAATTCTAAGAGCGACATCAGAAAATTATATTTCTAATTGGGGATCGGTGTTCCAGTTTCTGAACGAAAGGAAGACATCAGGATTGATATGTATGCTATATTTAATGCTAGATACTTCTATACTTGCTTCGTGAAATTGTAATTTCAATTAGAATTTATGACTAATATGGTAGACAAGTGACACGTTTAGCTGGCAAGATACTATGCTAATTTGTATATACGTAAAACCCTTGTTCGTGATGAATTGCATTATATGATCGGAGGATCGATTTTCATCAATATGGCTGTTGTTATAAAAATCACCCGATAATGAAAGAACTCCCAGACTTTGGTAACTGGCATTTAAAATTCATATTCTATTATACAAAATGCTGTATACGAACCGAGACATTTTAATCTCATCGAAACAGAGGAGCTGAGAGAGAATCGTTTCCCGATATTCCGGAACATAAAACACATTACTCTTAATAACCTTACTGGATTCTCTAACCCCACGATCTTTACTTTGATCCATAGCCATTAAAGTGTGCAGAAGTTCCTATAATAACAAAAGAAACAAGAACACGTTGCCTTCTATTCCCTCGAACGAAAGCGAATATTGATAATCATAATCTCACCTGATATGCTTTCAATGCTACATGCAATCTACGAGACCAAATTGGAATTTTCTTTTTGTCCGTAATTATCATTTCGTAGTAGTGTTCCATTTGTCTTTGTACCAAATGAAATATCTCCGTAGATATTGTTTCGCTGTGGACAAATATTATATTATCATGAACCAACAGAAAAATACTGTTAGACACATTATCAATTTTCCAGGCGTTTCAACGCGTTGCAGAGAAACAGGTAATAACATTGAAGCGTTGAAGTACTAATTTTGAACAATAAAACAAGTCACGGTTACAACTTTCTGCGCTTCTATATTTCTCGACAATAAATACTCCCCGAACGATAAATATTCGAAAGGGTACCGAGAGTACCACTTACAAGGAATTTAAATCCCGGCAATGTATGTTGGTTAAAGCAGAGCACGTAGGGCGCGTGTATTGAAAATAGCTGGGAAATGCTTTTCGTAGATAAGAATCCGAAGAAAGCGACGGTGCGTAAAACGAGTTCGAGAACTATCTCTGTTTGCTTTCTGGAGCATTTACTCCCTGAGAGTGTATATACGGTTTTTTTATCAGAGAAATAGAGGACTCGCGACGACTTACCTCACATATTTTACTTCAAACTTGTAATGGCGATTGAACTCCATGAAGAAGCGCAGGGCCCAAAGATAGCAAATTGTTTCAGATTGATCGCCATGAGCTGAACCAACTATGCAGGACCTCGAGTATCTCATTACGGGATTATAAGCACCGTTCAAGAATTCCACGCAGAACTCTTTCAAAAACAGCCGCACGCTCAGCGTTGAAGTACGTTCACCCCTTGGATCCGACATGGGACGTTTATTTTTCGGCTTCGATGCCTTTGTCTGTGTTGCATTAAATTTATACCATTTTCAGTGTAATTAAATTATTCAATTTAGCGCAATAGCGTAAGATATCTAACATAAATGATATCTATGTATTTATAGTATAAATACAACATCTTATAAAACAAATATCGTGCATCTCGATGTAAGCACATACGTATTGCTCTTATTTACATTTTATTTCAAGGATTTGGGAAGTAGAAATATTATCACAAATATTTCCCTATATCCAAGTGATCATTTTGTAAACTTCGTCTTATATAACATGTTTACTCAACAGGAAAAGCAATTTGTTTTTTTAAAAAAGTCATAAGTAATTTTGGGTTATTTGATTATTTGGCTCTACTCATATCGTATGTTATTTTCATTCAATTACATTTAAAATTGATCTATCCGAGTACAGGCTCTTTCCGGTTACGTTCTATCCTTGGCTGTTATATTATAATCGTTTACAGCGAATTGTTTTGCATATAATGTTTTACAAATCACTGCAAATAGCAATTATTTAACCGGAAAAAAATTTCTCACACGTCGCACTAAATTGGCCCAACAATACACCTGTTATTTGTAACAACAAAAATTCTGTACGAGATAAAGTTGCGACAATATTTCACAAACTTTCCTGCAAAAAGTTAGCGGATTGGCCTGTACAGTGGGAAACTTTGTTTGAACGACAACCTATTTCTCATTGCTCCTTTTGTTTTTACGTAACTATTCCATAAAAATGTCGCGGAGGAAATGGAAAGGCTAACCGAGGGAAGTGGCTGGGATTCCATAAAAGATATGACGAGAGCCAATGATCACCACAATTCAGACAGCCGTCAGGCATGTGACCCAGTAGATTTATGACAGTCCATAATGAAAGGAGCAACGAGGGGGCAAGCTTGGAAAAATTTGTCCGTCCTCAAACACGGATGTTCTGCAAAGGAAACGGTAATAACGGCACAAGAGGAAAAAGGATCGCCTTTGTAGTCGAGCAGGATACAAGAGGGCAAGAAGAAAGGGAGGAGAAATGTCCGAGAAAAGAGCGGTGACCCAGTTTTAAATGCTTCAGCGCCATTAAGCAAGGAGCCAGTTCTAATTACGCGAGGATAGCCCTAATTAACAGCCGTATTTTCATTCAAATCCACCTAGCCTGCTTCCCCACTTAGTTATTAATGAGAATCACCGTTTGAAACCAAAGATTAATTCAATAGAACGTTTTCTGGGTTAACGCTACGTTTCATGCATTCAGAAATGAGCAAGGAAGGGAATAGTACTTGAACACTGTTCCATTTTTTTCTTGGTAATTAAAGACTTACTTAGAACTTACCTTGTCGTGGCCGAACTTTAACGCCTCGATCTTCTGGTAAGGTTTATGGCACAACAGTTGATTTTCGCCGATGGCTTTCATATTTTGAACAACGTATGTGCCGCCGAAAAACGAGTGTCTAAACATATGATTAAATAATTGACAGAAAACGGTTGATCTATGCATCTGATCCTTCTTAAAGTTAAACAAACTATTTAATGACAGATGTAATTTGTATTAATGTAAAATCACTAATTCTGTTCTTCGCTACACTTTAATTCATCCCACGATCTTTACGTAATTATTGAATGAAATATATTATGAATAACTGCGTTAAAACTGTAAAGCTAAACAAATTCGTAGAATATGAGAAACATCTGGCACACATTTTTATACCGGAATCGCATGTACATATACTTTTGTTCGGAAATAAAGTCTTCTTAAACTCAATCCAGCTTCAGCTTCTGTTTACACGGTTGAATTTTGCACGATTTATTTGTATCCCGGGTTTTGCGCTTCTTATATCAACTACATTTCTACAGACCACAAAACAAAGCATAGTAGTTTCCTAAATCCACGTGCATGCGCGTGTAACATACTTATCTTTAAATAATATAAAAAATCTTGGAAAAATTCGATATGTTTCATTAAATAATGATTCTAGAAATATGATTCAGAAATGAACTCTTCTAGAAGCGCCATATGTACTATCCTAATATACACGCGAATAATCATGCATAGAAAATGAGGTAGCTAGTGAGTGGAAAAGAACTGATCATTCAAATCCAATTTCATCTATGCCTTCTGAAAATCCAATCAGGAGAATAGAAGATGCCTGTCACCAGCAGATAGTTTGTTAAACGAAGGCGCATTTTCTTCCTCTGAATTTTTGCTGTGCGAGAAAATCGTTTTCAATTTTATGCTCGCAAAGAAGTTCAGTGAACATTTTAACTATATTTCTATTTGGAATCAGATTAAAGCTAATTATATAAAGAAACTGATGCGACGAACTCGTAATCCATAAAAAAGACACAAGTGTTGTCTTGAAATCCGTAAGAGGATAGTAAATAACCAAGCTCTCGGGATGGTAAAAATGTATCGTACTTATAAATGGATGTGTTTAATTGATATATTATTTTAATGGAACAATTAGAATATTATAATTTGGATAATATAATGCATATGTAAGTATTGAACACGAATCAATAAATGTTAGGAAAATCACGATTTCCGAAACGGAAAATTGGAATTTGTGAACGCTATTTTTGACTAAATATTTCTAATATCAACAATATATCTCACAATATTGCTATAAGTTTGACAACTTCATCTTTGAAGCATTAGTCGTGAAACGTCGTTCTCAACTGTGCCATTTCATCACTTCCGATGGCGTTCATCAACCGATTCATGGTGTGAGGGAGAAAAGGTCGATCCCTTTACCACCTTTGATTCCTTTCCAAGCTGTAAAAAGCTTTCTACAGGAAATAGAGGCACGTGGAAAAAAGATGTGAATAATGCACGACACAAGAATAAAACACGCATACTTTACAACAAGTGGGTGAAAGCTTCTATTCACCAAGTGTACAAGCTTACTTTATAAAGTGGGGCATGTCTATTACGTATCACACACTGCGAATCAATGAAATAAATAGCTTTGTTTTAAAGAGAATATTTTATTATACCTCAAATGGTATAATTGATTGTCCAGCCTGTTGTGCGCATGTTTGTATTAGAATATCGCTATAGCTTAAAACAAGTTGCTACTCGAATGTGAATGGAACGTTCCTGTGTAATTTGTAAAAAACTGGTTGAATGTATGTACGCCCGCACCGAGTGTGCAATTAAATTTAAGCACTCATTAAACACAGGCGAGTATAAAGTGCAATGACGCGATTATCGAAATACAAATGTTCCAATAATCGATTACAATGTAGCACCGTAATTGCATATAAATTTTGTACATATCAAAGACCGACTGCTATTAGAAACAATAATAAAACGATTATTCTACTGTATAATGCATTAATAAATCTCAACTGTGTATTTTGGTCTTATATATGCAATAAACTTGAGCAAACAAAAAAATGATTAAAACTAATTGTAAATGAATAACAAATAAACTTACCTAGCAACCGCGTGTTTTCTTACTCTTTCCATTTTTTCTTCCTTTTCCTTTATTCGAGCAGCTAAAAGCGTTGCTTCGTCTTTTTCTTTTTCGGTGGTACTACGTTGTAAACCGGATGTTGCTAAACAACTCGCGTTCTGATCGCGTAGCATCCACGAAATAATCTAACGGCGTAATTTAATTTAAATGAATTGCTACTGTAAACTCGAAACAAGCAGCTAACAAATCGTTAATTGAAACGATATGTGTAATATAATATTAAGAAATATGAAACACAATGTTATTCTCTCCATACCTCTAAAACTTGCAAATGATATTGCTGCTCGCTTCTATTGCTGGCAATAAATAGCAACAAATCGACAACTCCTGATGCATTAAGTGCGAATAAAACCTAACAAACGTAAAATGTTAGAAGAAAAATTTGTATTGTTATGCAACTATATATTGCATTCAATACCATACCTCATCGTGGATGGTAACATCATTATCAACACGTTTTTCATTTTCATCTGGGGGAATTTGCAAAACGTTTCTAACGAAAATCAAAATTCTGTCGATTATCATTTCCTTCTCTTCCCCCCTTTCTGTACTATCCTATACAAGCAAAAACATTTATGTATATTCTCCACACTTCTAAGGGCATTCGTGCTTGTTACAAAGAAGGACTTACTAATTTAAGAATTTCGCTTAAACGATTACTCAGTGCTGTCCATATACGATCATCAGTTAATGCTACTTTATACTGCTGCGTGTGTAAAATTAATTTTTGATATATGCTATATTCTGTTTTTTCAGCAGGGACTTGTTCATTATAGATCATTAGAACTGGACTAGTAAGATTAATAATCAATCTAAAGAAATTGGAAATTGTTACTAGTATAACAAAAGAGTTTGTCGAACATTGGACGGTATATTTGGAGAATTCTATTACTTGCCTCAATAATACATCCCACAATACGAGTTTATCAGAATGTTCGACAAAAATCTTAATTAGATCAGTTTGAAGTAACTTGGTTTGACCGAGAAACTGACGTACAACATGAGAATCGCTGTCTCTTCGTAGATATTTTATAAGATCTTTTATAACATCTGTTGTGGACACATTTTCAATATTATTCAGGAGATTACAACAAATTAAATAGGATGGCTTAAGGGAATATATCATTTAATTTACAAGATACAATCTGAACAAAGAACAACTAGTCTTACCTAGACAGTGCTTATCTAAATGATATTTAGATCCATCGTAATAACCAAGTGCAGCGCATGTAGCTGCTAATTCAGTGGAAAGATAATCGCTCATTTTGATTTCTTTTTTATAACTATCTATGCTACTCGTAACGATTTTTCAATGGATTCTAAATGTCATTACTATTTTCAATTCCCTTCCTTTATCTGCAAGTATACAATAATTTTGTTAAAATAATATTTAAACTTCTTCGCATAAGGATGATTGTAATCAAATATTAATAATTTTTAAATTGGAAACCGATATCCTTTGAGTTATAGTTTTGTAAAATGGATTTATATTACATTTATTTTCATAGCTGACACTTTTCAAATATTATTATTATATTTTATTATTTCTACAATTTCTTCGATAGATCTATTGTAACAAAATATAGAAGCCATTTGACAATCCAAATGCAACAATTTTTTCCTGGGTGGAAGTGTGACACAATGTTGCAATTCACTACGTAATATAGTAAAATCGTAACGATCTTATAGCACTTGCAATCATAACAACCGGCATGTGCGCTTTTTGAGGTTAAAGTCACTTCGCAATGATTACATTCGGAAACTGAACATAAATAATAAAATATCACTAATGCTCACCTCTGTAATAGGATACCGAACAGAAATTCTAATAAATTTTTAGTATTAAACTGCAAAACACAGAACACTCATAATTAACACGAGAAGAGCTCGTTACAAATGTCAAACGCAACAAGTGACGAAGAGAGCGCGCGAAAGAGTTTATACCGCCTTTAGCAAATTGATCGATAGAGTGCTTTCGATTTTTATTGAATCATAAATCGAACGATAAAATTGTGCAATTTTGTCAATGACATATTTTCCGCTTTGTTAACAAGTGCGTGATATGCAACTTTTTAATTTACTTGAATCTGTACAAACTCGTAAGTATTCAAGCCAAATTCTACAATGTAATAATAATGGGAAAGCTAGTAAGTAATGTCTCATGGCAATAGTATGAAAACAACTTTAGTTTAGTTTATCTAATCCACCGAAAATAAATAATATTTATTTATATTTCTCAGTTTAGACAGCAATTTTACATTATTGTATAACATTATTGTATCACCGGTTAAAATCGTGTAACATTTTGAAACTTCCATAAATGTCAGAACACAATCAAAGGAAGAATTCATTTTAGCGCCTGTAACAAGATACGACAAAAGTACATACGCCTTTCAGCCTCAAAGATGTTTTTATTTATTTTTTTAATTTGAAATACATATATTTAATTTAAATATGTATATTTTAAATTAAAAAATATTCAAAATGTTATACCCATTATATATGAATTCAATATACACATATCTTAGATAAAATATAATTATATTTTCCTCGCATTGGCGGTTGCGCGGTGCTTCTAAACAAATTTATTTCGCCAACTTTGAAACGTATCAGACCTTCAGCTAGAATACGCTTCGGGCCTGTTTCTTTTTTCCACGTGGCTGGCATGAAAGAGGCGCAAGGGCTCCATTATTTCACTATAATACCGAGAGTCGCACTCCACGTCGAGCAATCTGCGGTAGATATTGTCCACGAAGGAGGAAAATAAAGCCATAAATCCAATTTCGTTGCCAGACCGTACGAAAAAGAGTACAGGACGGGCGCTGGAAGACTTCGCGATGGGAATAGGACAAGAAGGAAACCAATACATGAGGGTTCAAGCAAAATCGGCGGAGAAACAAAGGGGGGCGAATTATTGCAGAAATGAAGGCATAAGGGAAGGCCATTGCCAATCATCAGGAGAGGAAATAGAGGATCGTGGGTCACTATGTTCGACCGATGTGATAAAAACATGAGGTGACTAATCAATACCATCGGTCCCATCTGGGTCAATTGATTATATCGACCATTCACTTCCCATTGCCTATCAATACTTGCCTGTTCATTTCGTTACATTCTTCTTTGTTCTCGCATCTCACGCCGCGCAAAATGAACAAATCATTTTCCAGTCATGTATACTGCTGTCAATCACTGGCCCTTCGTATTCATGCTCTCATTCTTGCGCGAGTGCTTGCAAGCTTTCGAGAGCTTTCTAGGCAACGTTATAAATCTCGTGTGATTGCATGAAATTCAATAACCGTACACAATATTGCGTCGAGTTGTTACGTGGGATAAAAAAAACGGATCGCGTTGAAAACTCGTGCTCAGCGACTTTAGGTATCTATCATACATCAAGAAATCTTCTTTCAGGCTAATTTTGAAACATGGGTAACAAGGAGATTATCTTGACCTTTCGTGGGAATTTATTTTTGAACCCTTAAGTTCATAAAATGTCACTTCGCACCGTATTCATATGTTGTAAAGAAAAGTCGATAATTGGTGGGTTAGCTTCTTTTTCTTATTAATGTTTGATTTTTATCTCTTCGTTTTCCTTTATTTTTTGTTCTTTTGTTAGAAAGGATATGATTATATTGACAGAGTAGGTACCAGGATACATTCAAGCAAAATATAGCTAGACTTATTGTTATTACTGTCATTATATTTTAAGTTAATAGAGGTATTCAGTGTGGTAAAATTGTTAATTTTAATGTATTGTAAAATGAGATTTCGCTACTTTTTAGTATTAGTTATCTAACAACTTATAAGATCTATTTATCAATTATGTCACATTGCTCATTATTTTCACTCAGCAGTTATATGTACTTCTTAAAGAATGTCTGCTGATTAAGTTACGCTATTTGTATTAACCTAGTAACCGAGGTGTATTAATGGCATTGCATAAAGGACATTTGGATTAATTTAATCGCACTTTGTCTGTAAGCTTATTTCATTAAGGGGGGCGAACAACTCCGTGTTTTGAACTTATGTGATGTCTCGACGGCTATTTCGCACTTTCGTATGGAAAACTATAAGTCTTTCTGCCGCACGAGTTGGCAGTTAAATGTCCTGTGCATAATCTACTCGTTAACTAGTTAATTTAGTTAAGTTTCGTGAGTTTCGCCACGCGTAAACATGACTGTCTGGCAGACGGGTGAGTTGGAAGCAGCAAATTTAGTCAAGCCGAAGTAAAGCGATTGTGTTCGGCGCTATGAGTTACAAACGATGCCAACTCTTTACAACTTCTAACGATATGAAAGTATCTTGCTATTTATTACGCGGAACTTGTTACACAGAGAATGGTTATTAATATACGCTTAAGCTCCGTGGTTCCGACTATTTTACATTTATTACCATGGAACTTCGTGCACTAATCTCGTGTAGTATGCAAAATATGTGAGAAGGGATAAAATACTATCTCATATTGTACTTGCTGTGTTCAAATTGGAGGTAAAATAGATAAAACGTAACATAACCAACTGCGATTTGCGAGTTACACTTGACACTTGCAAGAAAACGCTTAATTCTATTATAATTTAAATCATTTCCTATTGAGAGTATGCATCGGTTCCATGTAATTTTCATATTATCATTCCCTATGAGTAGTTATACAAAAATTGGTCGAATTGAGAATAACTATAAAATGTGCTATGTTTGATGTGTAAAGTCCACCGTGTCTGACTTTTCCCTGACCTCTTTCACTTGAAATCGTTAATCGTGCGTTCATCCTTTTATTGTATTTCGTTACATAGCTGAAATAATAATTCCTTCTAAAGTTTCATTTGAATATAAATTAAATTCTCGAATATTTTATATTATTTCATCTCCTTTCACTGTAATAGCAATGAATGGGTACAAAGGATGGTATTTTACGTAATGTGACTAATTTAAATTGAAGTTTAAGTCAATTTTCTACATGCGAAATTGCAGAATTACTGAAACTCGAAGTTGCTGAATAAGGCAAATAATAATACCTTATTCCATCAATGAATCTTAGTGCTTATAAGTATAGTATTATAACTATAGTACAGAATAGTACCTAAATTAATACAGTAAAAAGTACAGTATACTTCCTCAATTCTTTGCAAGTTATAGGATTTATTAAATAACGCATTTATTAAATAAACATATTGGGACTGTTACCAACATTGTTCTTTTGTGTCCGTGCCAATCGATAACGTATAGTCAGCATACCGATGATATTTTCTAACAACGTTTTCTATTACTAATGGTGTTTCCAGTTAAAGAGATTTATTCCTGTGAAATCCGCTCAAGAACGTCTATATCATGAAATCGATTGTTCGCGGACAAAGGATTTCGATTATTTGTATTCAGCCTACCTTTTGGTATTAAACCTCACGTTGTGTTTTAATGAAAAATATTGTCCACAAACATTGTTAATAATAACATATTCTAATTTGTTCCGCATTATACTAAAATGATACTTCTGATTTTAAGTTATTGTTTTACCTCTGACGATTAAATTTATTTCTTGTTCCTTATATAAATTCAATTTTTTAACAATTTGCGTATATCTACCACATAGAGTACAAACAACATTATTTTCCTATAACCAGCGTGTGTACAATTTTGTACACTTTCATATGAATCAATGATACATTCTTTGATATTCTCACTTCATGTGTTTCGATTATACGTTAAATATAGTAATATTTCTATGTAGATCATAAAACAGGAAACATTTCCCGATTTCATGAAGTTAATTATATTTCTTTGCTAAATAAACCATTCCAACATTATAGTGCACGTATATGACAACATGTTCTGCCAGTGATTAATTTCTGGTGGTGTAATTTGAATTTCATCGCACACATCTTAAATATTACATAATTTGCAAATTCTATTATTACATTTATACGCACAAAAACCACTTTTTTCAATAACAATTTATAATACGTATTATGGCACATGTATGTCTAAATAAATATGTCATACATTTCTGCAATCGACAGTTTCGCTTTTACTAAATATCCCACAAATAATTGCTAACATTTGTTGATTAAAATATTGCTGCACCATGTCGTTAAAAACATTACCGATATAACTTTTCTTCTTAGTATTTAATAGTAAACTTTGTAACTGTTGAAAACATTAACATTATACTTCCACCATGCGCAAACTATGAATTTCATTAGTATGTTAAAAATGCTTTTAGTTTAATACGGCGTGTAATGAGTGGCGATTCTGTATTATTGACATTCCATGAGCTCGTCATGGTGTACCAGTGACGCTGAATGAGGTGACTGATTTTCAATGGACCATAGCTACACGAATGATCGCACTCTCTTAGCAGTTTCGATATTAAGCGTGTATTCAAATTTCATCAGCCAAACGGCTTTGTTTCGATCTTAGTCTCTTAAGTGCATTCAGTCGAGGTTTCGTTAGACGAAAGGAGAAGATTGCTCCTGTGAGGGGAAGTTACTTCCGTTTCGTTAAAATTTCCATTAATTATAACTCGACTAACTCGATGGAAAATGTATCGCAAATATGATTCTTGAAAATACGAGGGTGCAATATCACGAGACGAATTACGTCAATGAACGTCAATTACTGCACACACGTATCTCTAACATACCTAATCCATCATTTATAATGTCAGAATTATTCCACTTAACCGGGCGAGGATGCATCAATCTCGAATAGAAAAATTTAAAAATTTTAACAATAAAAAAGAATAAAAAATAATCTGTAAATCCTAAATCTCTTAATGATGAGTGAATGGTATCCAAAATCTTTATAATCTAAGTTTTTGTTATTAATTCGTGTGCGTGAGCTAATTTATAGGCTATTGTTTGCTAATACATATTGTACATACAACCAGTCAGTTTATTTTGCTTTGTAATTTATACTTGTTATTCTTTTCTGTGACTAATATTTTGAACATGGAATATCATGTAAACTTGGATAATTACCAAACCGAATTATTTGGCATTTAATATATTCAAATAATTCTCATTTCTATATTTACACCGGAAATACGTTTAACAAGCTTTCTATCCTTGTTTCTCGTACAAATAACTGCAGTGAAAACACACTGCACTTTAAATTCGTCGTAAACAGGTACACACACCGCCTTTAATGAACAGTTTTATTGTTAGACTGCAGAAGTTTTGCTTCAGCAAAAGCTACACAAACACAACGCTCCATAATGCGTATTATACATATACATGTGCACGTAAAAGCAGTTCGATACGAATAACACAGCGTGCAAAAACAAATTACTACAATGCTGACAACTTCTTATTTCTTATGATAGAGCATGCTCACAAGTATTTTGCTAATACTTTCAGCTATACATCATCTCTGCAGTGTCTGACAATATATATTCACCCTCCTGAATTTCGTAACCCTCGTTCGCAATCCCTTGAAATGAACGGATATGAGATCAAACGAAATAGAGTACATATATGTTGTCAACAAATATTCCCTGAGTGAGCCGTAAAGCCTGTCTAATTTTCCACAAGTTTTCCTCGCATAACAAATTTCCCCCAACATCTTGAACACCCTAACGTTTCCGTAGGTAATATTTCTTTCGTAATTTTATTATTTGTTAGCCAAAATATTCGTTGTGCGATATGTATTCGAAATTGTAAAGATTGAAAAACATTTTTGCCCTGAAACAAATGAAAAGCGTGACCCGAATGACGGGAACAGGTCTGTAGTACATTTGAACACGTTGAACACATTTCTACTGGATGGTAAATTTTGGGCCCCCTTTCGAACACATGAATTTTTATCGTGGTGGGAAAAAACCACGGGACGACTACGTGTAGCTTCTGTTCGAAACGACACACTGTCGAGAGTACAGTGGTTGTACTGTAAATGTTGCGTGCGGTAAAGCTCGCTTGTCCGAGAGTTGTTCTAGATACAGCATTTTCATGTGCACACGTGTTCTAAATTGTTGGAGAAAAATATTCTGAGGGTCATTTAGGTCGGGGTTGTTTAAAGCAGAATGTCTGTGATTCGTACCTTTTTATACAGAATGTCAATTTTGATCGATAGTTTCCTAAATTGATTCGTTTAAAAACTGAAAATGTATTTTCACTGTCTGACTTTATCAATGTTTGTCAAAATGTACAGATATTCGTCAATACGTCAATGTGAAACACATATTATACGTCATAGTATTGAACGAAAAATCAATTAATAAGGTTTATTTAGCTCGAGTTCAAGGGCACTGAATTATGGTTTAATTAAAATTAAGATTCATATGATTTCCAGTTTCGATAGATGATATAAAGTTAGCACGCTCTTCGTTGTTTTACGAAACAGATATTTTTGTTCCTTAAATTTTTAAACAATATTGGTCATGAGAACTTGATACAAATGTTACCGAGTAATTTATTGTACAAACTCATCACTGCTTCCCAAACAGAAATAATCACAGGAATATGATTGAAACATTCTTGTTTTATGCAACACGTAACATTATATCCAATGCTGACTGCGACGGACTTGTTTATCTTGTTTATCTTTCTCTATCAGAAATTCCACCGAAAATTTCTGTTTTCCTTGCAACGTCTAATGCTTCCAAACTTTTAGCCGGCGGTGTACGTTGGACAAATACCAATAATCGCTAACCACATTCGTCTAATGATTTTCGCTTCCATAAAGTTCACTCTCTGTTAAATTGTCCCGTATCAAATAACGTAAAGCACAAAGTAAATACTACAGCTGCGCCCGACTCCCCGTATAATTGTGTTAAGGGTTCTTTGATCCAGTTCAACGGGAAATGAACTAACATTCTGCGCGGGCAAGCATTTCGTTAAACAGTAAATCTATAAGCTGGGGATATTCTTGCTTTGTGTTTGCGCATGAATCGATTACATATTCTTTTCTACGTCATTATCGTAATTTTTCTTCTGAGGAAGGAGAATCAGCAACTTGGGCCACATAGGAGAAATAAATTCAAGATGTTTCATAACAAGATTCCACAGTTTCATTGTTTGCAAAGTCAATGCTATTATTCTGATACTGTTTATACTGCAACAGAGCATCACTTCTGACAAGATTGGCTTTACCTGCTACTCGTGGAATGTAGTCTAATTGCATTTGTTAATATCCATGGCAAATGCGAATTTAATGATAAGTGAATTTCATCC
The DNA here is from genome assembly GCA_907165295.1 of Nomada fabriciana. Lineage (NCBI taxonomy): Eukaryota > Metazoa > Arthropoda > Insecta > Hymenoptera > Apidae > Nomada > Nomada fabriciana. Next base: position 16,330,032 of record OU015689.1, read on the forward strand.
CTTTCATTTGATGTTAAAATTGTACTTGATAGGATAAAATCTTGATTATTCTATGAAAAACAAATGTAATCGTTTAAATCACAATAATTCCAGTAGTGGAGTATCAATTATTGTAATGGCAACTACTAATGTTTAATATAGAGTGTGTTCTCTGACGAATGAATATAAATTTAACAGCTAGCTTTAGGGGTGGGTTTTCTAAAATAAGAAAATGTAGGTATGCATTTCGTACGTATTAAACGTATATTTACTTCAGTGCATTGCAAATAATAAACTCTGCGATGAACCTGTAAAATACGTATACTAAGTAATAGTGAAATTAATATAAACTGTAACTGTAGTTGAAAGGTACACACAGAATTTAACATTCTACTTCAAACAGCATTCGCGCATTCAGAGAATGCCATTTCGTATAATTGAAATTTTATTCCAACAATTGCATTGAAAGTGAAATTTACTAAGGATATTCTTCATATTCTATCGCAAATGTACGTGTAATTTTTGAAGAAGTGAACATTATCAATTATCAAATGTCGGTTGGAGCAATAAATTGCGTAACAATCAATTGCTCCAAATATTCAGATCAAAATTCTATTTTCATTACTTAAATACCGTGCAATCATTTATTTCCTAAACAACAATATCGATGTTTCCATTTTCCTGTCCCTTGTTCACACATTTTTATTCGACGAAGTATCTGCAATACATTTCACGCGGAAGTGTCATTTACGAGGCAAGCTAATCTCGCCAGTAAAGTACTCGAAGCTTTTTTTTCAATTAAACTGTTGGAACGTATCCAGTGTTTGTCGCGCAAATTCCATTGATCGACTGTGCGTTAAGATCGCCCTAAAGTAGTTAGTACGTCGAGAGCAAGGGGAGGTAAGAACATTTTTTATAGGCTTGGCAAATGAGGCGTCGCATTCACACGGTACGGTGGCTCGATTATAAAATATGCTTCTTTGAAGTCACTACCCCTAGTGGGTGTAATGCACAGAAATATACCGTGCTCGACTAAGCTCATGCTCCAGTTCTACAAAGACGATAATTCACCATCACGGCTTATTGAGCTTCAACGGGAGCGAGAGTTATAATCTACTTTCGCATTGTGATTCGTCGCTATCAGGATTCACACGGTTATTTCACTGTATGTCGATTTGATACACGAGAAAATTCTGTTGATTCGTATTTGCGATAAAAAAAAGAAGACACTTCTTCACATCTGTGTGAAACTTCGCAACTCGTTCTTATACGTCTGAAATATTTCGCATTCATTTCTCTGGGGTTACTGCATTTCTAATATAGCACCGGTGAACAAAAACTAAATGCCTTGACTTTTATTATTTTATTCGAAATAAAAGGAGACATAATGGTGGTAGCCACTGATATACGTGCAAGAGAAGATAAAAGCTTCATGCTACCATAATTTACTATAAATGAACATAATTTTATATTGAAAACTATTATCGTTTAAAATACCTGACATTGTATGTATATCCAAATGAAACTTGAACTACTTATCTATTATTTATTCTGATTTAGAGTCTATGATAGACATACATTTATCTTCCAGGTCACTGTTCCTTTTCTCTCCTTTTATTATAATAATCTTACAAAATGTGGATGTTTTCTTTTATTAAACCATATACTACTGTATAAACTACAATTTAAACAATAACGACGAATAGAGTTACAAATCCAGCATAATTCTACACCAAGGCAGCCCTTTGTCGTACTTTTTCGTAAAATATTGGTAGATTTTTCGCGCTGCCAGATTAGCAGCACGAAGTCACGTTTTCTCTTGCAGCAAAAAGATCGCCTGCTGCTCTGCCCCGTAGCGGTAGATCGATGTCTAATATTAGAAATGAAGCCAGAGTACAGAGATGATGGCGTGTATTACAATAATGGAAGCCGTTGAACTTGACACAGCGAAACTATAATACAATGGCGTTGAAGCTGCTGACTGTCCAGTCGTGAGAAAATGACAGAACACAAATGCGACGGGCTATAGAATGGTTAGTTAGTTTCCAACAACGAGGCGTATGGACGCAGATGGTGCAATCTGAACTTAAACGTACTTCCACGAAGTACGACAGGACGTCGGAGAAATTGAACAGCTTCACGGACAGCTTGTTAAATCAAATAACCGAGAAAACGTTATTTAGTTGCTCTTGGTTTTTCAATTCTGGAAACGCTAAATACGTGCAGGGACGCGAATGTATCTTGAATGAACGTTCAATGGAATTTAAAATCTCTTGGACAAGGTAACGCGAGAACGTTGATTAAAATTTCGTTGTTAATATCCTTGTTCGTGTAATCCTTAGGAATACCAATTATAAATCTGTGTCTTTATCTTACTTTTATAATAATATTAGATCGTTCGGTGAATTCGTTTATCGGATATTTATTGCACCGTGTTTAATAGGTGTTTTAGTTTCTTTTCGAAGCTGTAGCAACATTGCTTTTGCACTTTGCTAATGATAAGGAACTTTATATTTAATATCTATGGTGTGCCTCTCGAAATATTTGCACCGTTTGCGATGCTAAAGAAGCAGCTTGAAAATCAGTTTCGTGTTTCATAGGTGGCAAATTGCCACTGGCAATCTTCAGCACAAGCGATACATAGTGCTCTGAACGAGCCTTTTGTTTCGATGAAAGGCGTTTGGAAGCTTCGCTTTATACCGAAACCTTAAATTATCTAACTGCTGAATCGATCGAGTAATCGAAATGAAAATTGACGAAAGTAGAATTCCAAATCTATAAGAACAGGTGCACATATTCGTCACTGGTATATATTATACTTTGTTACTAAAGCATGTGCAATTTATAATACTGATGACTGCTGAAGGGTATACAAGTTCAGCGGCTAACTTTTAAGCACAGGTACTCACCTTTTCTAGAGCTTGCAAGTAGCCAAATGCAAAAAGTATGGATGTAAACGTTAAAATACGTGCAATATAGTGTTACATCTTATTCAATTTATTCTTGAATTTAATTATTCAACGCTGATCGAATAAAATATTATACAAGTGTGCCCAAAATATGATCCAGTTTAAAATATTTTCGAAGGAATTTATTTCGAAATTCTTAAGAATATTAATTAATGTCATCATCAACATTCTACAGTATGACAGTTTTTATGTACACATAATGCAAGCTGCAAACATCATGACTCTCTTTTGCAGATATTATCAGAATACCATAGCCGAAAGTATAGTATGCTGTAAGATACATAGAAACTAAGAGGTATTATGCAAAGACGTTGTCACCAGGTATACTTGATTTCATGACACCTTTAAGTTCGTAAAACTTTTCTGAAATCTTGACTTCTATGTTACGCTATTCACTTTTTATACTTTTGTGTGTAATCGACATAAGCTTCTCCCATTACAAACACAGGATACTCGATGTGTTTATTTAAACCCTTTGTGCTGCCTTTCAACAAATATTTTTCATGGTGGAGATTATGTAACGCAAGAAAAGGTAGCGCCCTTATTGTGTCACCGTCGTCGTGATAAATGTGGTGCATTCAAGAGTCTGGAGGTATCTTCGCACCGTTACGTCAGTCAAATGTAACAAAAGACTTCCGGCCAACAGTTTATTTCACAATACAATGCTACCTAAACATTCGTAGCAGTAACTGGATCGACACACCATCAGAGTTTAAAAACACTTATTCAGTTGTTATTCATAGGTTCAAAATTAAAATAAAAATGTTTTAAAATAATGTAGCATTAGTTCTACAGGTTTATACAACAATAACAAACTTAAATAGATCTTGTTTTATTATTTTATTATTATATTTATCTTATTATATTATATTAGACATGTATCATTATCAATGTTTGCCTTATTCGTATAATACAAAAGTTTTCATATTATGAAGAAGTACATTACTTGAACATTTCCCAATAATTTTTTAACTTTTACGGAATAAATAGGGTGTCAATAATTTTAGCACCGCTTAAAAAGGGCAAAATTTACTAATTTATAATTCGTATTAAAAGAGTATTAATATTTAAATAATATTATGACAGACTCGAATAATTTACCATGTAATATATTCATAATTTCGAATATATTTTCAAACGACCCGATATTCGTCTGGTACGCAAAGTGGACGAGCTTATTTTTTCATTTTTGAAACGCCAATTTCATCAGGCACTCGGCAATTTTTTGTACAACATTCACGCTACGGCGCAAGTTTGATACAACCGAAACGAAGTTTACTCTCTGCCAGGAGTTATTGTCAACGTGAAGGACACTTTCTACTCACTGATATGAGCCCGCTCCCAAATAATAAAAAGCAACCGTTAACAACTCGTTTACTGTCCTATACAATTGCTGGGGGCTGTTACCCTGCTTCGCGAAGGCCAAAAGGATGGGGGTGCTAAGCCCCAGTCTTTCCACGAAACGCGGACCCGCATGTAAATTCCCGCATTATTCTAGGCTGTACATGTAAGCAGGCGTGTTCCACCGTTCCCTTTTTTATTATTCTATGTGACGTTCACGAACGGGAACGGTGGTTTCGTCAATTTTCTTTGTGGAACCCACTGACGAGTAGTAAGCTACGCGGCGACGACACCCTCGCGATTTTACTCCGACGGAGTTGGAGGTTGGATAAAAATGTGCACGAGTGTCTCCGGGGGATTCCGAATCTGTAGGTTATTGACGCTGATCCTTACTGTTGTATGACTAACCTTTGAAACTCGACTTATGTGGCCCCCTTTTTCGAGCAAAGGGGAACGTTCGCGTTGGAGCATGTGTGACGAAATATGTGGACAGAATTTATATTGGTTTTTTTTTTTCTTTAAAATGTTATACCTTTGTGTACACTGCCATGCAAAGGGATACAGCATTTTACTAAATTATGTTATCAGGGTTTTGTTCTTGTTTAAAAAATATATGGTATATTTATAAATCGTTGGAATTGAATTGCACAAACATTTAAATGGCTGTTTTGTACCGATAAATGATGATAATAACTCTGTTGATGTACGAACAACGCAAAATACAGGACAAGTACTTACTCACTAATGTCGAGGAATCTAAAAACCAGAATTGTATTTATTTTGAAAGAAGCTTCTCTTTTTAGTTTGACTTCCTTTTCCATAAAAAAAATCATTCTCTAATCGGGTTTGCGCCAGTGTTGAGCAACCCTATATAATACTCTAATATCAAATGTTACTTTGAAGATTGTACTGTTTTATTACATCTTCACTTTCGTCAAGTTTTCATTGCACAAAACTACTTATGTACAAAAGTTAATATAATGGGATCTAATATTCCAGAATCTCTAGTGCTCATTTCTATGAACATTTTAACCATGTGTACGCATGAATCTGTTTGCCAAGATCGTAGCATTTCTTTCTGGCAGGAAAACCTGTAGATTGTCTGTTGAAATATTGATCTCTACTACTGGCACGTAACACATCGCGAGAGTATAGCAGGCGCAAATATAGAAATGACTTTTTCATTACTGAAAAACATAATTGGAATATTTTCTCTTTATTCACTCGCCTATTATAAACTTATTTTCAGTTCTGGAAAAATACTTTCTATTATTAACAAAAATTCAAGAGTCTGACAATGAGTTGTTATAGATAAGCGGCGACTGCTGGAATTAAAAGCTTCAAAATTATTAGGTTTCATTTCACTTGATATTCTAAATGATTTGAACGTTAAAGATTTAAAGATCCTTTTGTTCAACGTTATGAAATAAATTATAAACAGACTAATAGAAGGCCGTAGTTTATGCAATTGTGCGGTAATAATCGTTGGCGACAATCGCATATGAGTAGATTTACATCTACAAAAGTGTGTATGTGTCAATATCGTCTAAAATTAATATCGCGGAGATGTATTTGCAACATAAACATTTTTATACATGGCATTACTTGGCAGTTACAATGTTTTAAGCTAATGCCATTATCATAACATTGTTACAATGTTACAATTTGTTGAATGTTACAGTAGTACGATGCAAATGATTTTTAATTGTACTTTTTATATCGAATTTTATTTATTACTATAATCAAAAAAGGGTTTAATTATACAAAAATTGTAAGTAGTTCGAACTGTCGGATGTAAGAAGTGGAGAAGAGAAACATAATCTTTTCGCGAAATCGCAGTACAGTACATCTGCAGATCGCATTGGAAAGCTTGGTCGACTGAAATTGAATGTAATAGTGTTGGAAGCTTAAAATATTAACGGACAATACGGTACCAAGACCGAAGAAAGATTCAATATTGCAAAAATGTTATGCATCAACTGAAGAACATTTATCGAAACTTTAAATTATATTACAAAAGCTTATTTAACTCGATGCGTACACAGTGTTTTTGAAAATACAATAACAATCCCTATTAACGCTTACTGAACTGTATTTTCCACATTTCAATCAAGTTCACGAACTTTATAGTCGCATTGCAAAAATCATATTCCATTAATCAACACGTCTAAAATGAATACAAAACAGTAAACACAACAGTTAGTTTTCAAACGAGAACTCAAATATGTATGTATTAGCTATTTAATCCGTGGAAGGAGCAATGTAAACTTGTCGGTGGAAAATATTTGCCTCGTCGACGCGCGCAATAAATTATTAGAGGTGGAACACGTGTTATAAATTATTTCGCGGGTTTAAGATTGTTACTTCTGCCTGAACGATCTGTAGCCGCGATTAATCGCCGCGCCGCGGCTCGAAATATTTCATAGCTGGTATCTCGACTGCGTTTTCCCGGTCCGAGAAGGAACTGGTAGGTGCACGTACTTTTCGAGAAGGAAGATGTTTCACGCTTCATTTGCACGTACGAACTGCTTTCGCGAAGAATGAACGATCGGCGCGGTTGTCGGTGCTTGCAAATTCGTTGAAGGTGAAACACGAGATATACAGACCCAGCATTTCGTAACTCATAAATATGGAAACGGCAGAGTTTTGCACTGATGTATCACTTGTGCCAAAAGCAGTGCGTATTGCAAGAAACTGATTCGTAAGTTCTTGTTAAGTACAGCTGCAAATGAAGGTGGAGATTGAAAACGTTTAATATGAATGAAACGGTAGGAGAAGGAAAATAGGTAGACGGTTCAGAGTTATATCTATAGGGTTAGGTACCTAAAACAGGCCACCTCCGATGCTCCCTTTTCTATCACAAATACCAGCCAAGATATACAGGTGGCCCGTTCCAGCTGCTTCATCCTGTATACAATAAAATTATAACGAATAATTCTGGCCTCTTCGCAGTTTTTACACTTGTTCAGGTATACGATATTATTCTTATGCAGAGTGATTTTACAGGACAGTTGTAAGATCTAAATTTCAGTTCTTTGCCTCAAAATTAATAAAAAAAACAGTGATAATCGGGGGAGATTATTTTGCTTTTCGGTTTAGTTTAATTTCAGTGTTCAATTCGCGACGAAATCATTACAGTGTTAAATGTATGGATTAGCGTTGAGTCAATAGACGGTGAATTTACTTTTGAGGAAATGGCTGATATGCATTTCTGTTATGCTTGTGTTAACGGAGTACGGTGTGCTTAGGAATCGCAGCCATTTCGAGCACCTGTTATAATTATTTGTACAGATTACCGTGTCTACTTGGCTTACGTATTACAACATAAATCAAATACTATTTCAAAAACAAATAGTTTGCGGCTCTATGTTCATTAGAACTATCGGTTGTTAATTTTGCGATAAATTACTAATTGGCCATCAAGACTTAGGAGGACCTTTTTTCAAATTGTGAACCTACTGATAAATATTTCTCCATTGTTCTGTACGGCCCTTTATACGTGCATGTATCCGGAATATTACCGATGTAAGATTTATGAGTCATTACGTTCGATTCGCCTAATTGTTACGGAACGCCGGCATAGAATGATTGAACAATAGCAAGGCGCGTGAAATCGTAACACGCCACGTGTTGACATGACATACTTGTCATTCCATTCACGTAGCTAGAGATTGTCCGTCTATTAACAGCTATACACACTAAATGTGTGCGAGTGATGGACGCTAATTCAATATGCGATTGACGTGGATCGAATGATTCAATGACAGTAAACCTGCTTCCCGAAATTGCACGTTGATGACGCTGGTTCGCGAGATGCGCGTGAAAATTGCATTAAAAGCCAGCAGTCGCTTGAACGGGATGTTCTACTAAACAATAGTTACATCGAACAACGAGCTCGCTCGAAATCATTACTCTTGTAATTCAGTTTCGAACGGAGTAATCAATGGATGTGCATTCGTGTTGTCTGTATTGTGAAGGAAAACCATTCTGTCATTTGACTATTCAAAATAATGGTTGCTTGCAGTGACTGAAATATTTGTCGAGGAAGGAAAATTGTTTGACCAAAGGAAATATTATTATTCATAAGAACTTGTTAGAGTATATTTAAATAACTTCTGGATAATAATTTTCCAGTCCTCATTATTATATATTATATGTTTCAAACACGTTTATGTGCAGAACTTGATATGTGTTATTGCATTGATATGGATGTGCATCTAATGCATGAATTAAATTTAATTAAATTTCATTAACAGGATTACCATTTATAAAACGTCTTTGCAAGAGGTATATGTATGTATGTAGAATATATTCCAAAATTATTTCGCAACATACTTTTTGCCCCAATCTGAGAATAATATTACATATAAAAAATAAATATTCCTACCTATCACAAGGTCCTGCACGTCATACTGTAATTGAAACCTAACTACCGCAAGATCCAAATGCTTTTATTTTCAAAATTGAAGTTTGATTTTAATTTTTAAATTCCTGGACAAGATTACATATCAGCGAATGGACACAATACTTTATAGTATATAACACATGATGCATGCTCGTGTTAAGTATTTGTAAAAATGTTTTCATTATCGTAAAACTTTTTTTTTATCAATGAATGCTAAGAATGCCTGCAATCGTCCATGAAAATTTGTTTCACAGGCAGACGGTGTTTCTTTGGCCTACAACTTATCTGTATGCATTGAGGTTTATGTTGTACATAATTTACCCCTTTAGCGTATATAGCACGCACGGCGAGTACACATACATCCACGGGAGAATCAATATCCGCAAACTGCTGAGTCTCGTATTCTGCAACGTGTCTATTGACATTAGTGATAAACGTAACGTGGAAAGCTTTGAACGAATTCGGTGAATCTCGTGGGACTTCATGCCAGTTAGGCAGGCAATCTTCCCACTCCTTTGTGACACATTCGTGTTTCACGAGCACTGTGAAAGGAAATGCGTTTTGGCAGAATTTCAGAGATCCTCCTTGCAGCTGCGACCGGCCTTGTACTTTATTATCATTTGAATCACGAATATAGCACGCTTCTTCAAAATTCCATTTTTAAACAGTTTTCTCGTTTGCATTTCTTCATCCTGAAACCAATTACAGTAATGTCTCGCACTGTGTCCAAAATCGTGATTCGATGGCTGTCCATTTCTATCCCCTCTACTTGGGGCCGTCCCCCTTGGATTCGGGGAAGCGTCGTTCGGATCACCTATGATGTTATGATTCCGAGATAAGAGGCAGCCCAGCGTAGAGTTCGAGGAGTGGGCAAATTTAAATGCCCGTGTACGTGTGAGACAATACTAATGCAATCAAAATTTAATATTAAAACTTGCCTTTTTTTTGTCCGTTTTAAATGAAATTTTACAAACATATTTGTTACAATCTCCCGATTAAAATGACACCAAACACGACATAGTTTGGACAGTTTTTACTCTATCATGGTAGTAATAATGGTGTTCGACACAATCAGTTCCATGGCACCAATCTATGTCGTGTTTGGTGTCATTTTAATCAGGAGACTGTAACAAACATTTTGGTAAAATTTCATTTAAAACGGACCAAAAATGAACAAGTTTTATTCTTAAATTTTGATAGCGTTAGTATTGTCTCACACGTACACGGGCATTTAAATTTGCCCACTCCTCGTACGCTGCGCTGGGCTGCCTCGGTTCTCGGAAGTCACACATCAAAGGTGATCCGAACTCGCTCGAGAATCGTGTCTGTATTCGATAGCTGTCCACGTTCGGTCCCGAGCGATGGACACAGTGCGAGACATTACTGTATCTACAACAGGGCTCGGAATTAAGTGAACTTTCGGGCCGATTTTCAGAGGCAACGCCCCCTTTCTCCGGCCGCACGTCTTGGCCCCCGCGATCGCCCTGCAGCTCGGTGGTCCTCAGGCTCGTAACCGCGCGGGTCACATTAGGGCGACACTCGTATCAATAGGATTCCACATGGTCCCATATTCCATATCCTGCGGTTCATATGCTACGCGCCTGAAGATCTTCGAGCCGATTGGCGATCGCGGGGCCAAGACGCGCGGTGGGAGAAAGGGGGTGTTGCCTCTGAAAATCGGCCCGAAAGTTCACTTAATTCCGAGCCCTGATCTACAACACCGAATGTTGTTTAACTCGACTCTGTTTGCATATGTAATTTAGCACATATTTTAAATAGCAGGTACATACATGTAATACTTTAAACTTTAGTGTAATACAATTGGGCATTGTAAGAAATTGTATTTACGTTTGCAGGGGTGAGTAATAAATGTTATAAATGTTGAATAGTCACATACCCTTTGCGCTTTTTAAGGACAAAGAACATAATTAAATAAATTAAAACGTTTAACAGTTTCGTCATTAATTAATACTTTGTACAACATTACAAAAGTGAAAGATATTGTGCAGCTTGCAACATTTCAAGCCGGTACTAGTAACTATCGATAAATTCAATGTTCCCCGGGTGATTCAGTCGGTTTCGAAACTCGTGTATCAAACTATTTGATATGCTAAAATTAGTTAAATAAATATTCCGACGTCACTCAAACTAAGGCTGCGGGTTCGACACATTGTACATGTGAACAATGTAAATACGTAATTCGTTAATAAAACAGTGTTCGCAAACATGCACATAAATCTCTAATGTAAACCCCTAGTTTACGCTGCTTTATTCCAAAATGTTTGGAATTTTTAGTTTATATTACGCGCTTTTACTCCACAATAGAACTTTTTTATTTACTGATGGAATAGAACATTTCATGCACATGCATTTCAGGCATCTGGTGCTCGGAATGAATATAATAGAATATTACGATCAATTGGAACACTTCTGTGTAAAACTGCAAATTGCTTGCAGAATATTTCACGAAGAACGAAACATCATATTTCTATGCGTCCATATATTTCCATTTCCGGTGTCAAAAATTATCTTTTTTCCCAGCGTCTCATTGTCATGGTCATTTTTATGTTTGACATTTATTGCTCGTTTCATTCATTGAGTGTAAAATAACAATAATGAAATTAAAAATCGTTTCAGAGATTTTCTAAACAAAGGTTTATCATTGCTGCACAGCGCATCCGTAAACACACGTAATTTAAATGACATTTAATTGCCTCAATCTCTGCAAACGGTGCCCCGAAGCGGCGCGCCGTCCACAGAAAACTGTTTTCCGCTGTTTGCACTACGTGCAATATAGCGCGAATCGTAATTTCCCGCTATCTGGCCTTTGGAATTTATACAAAATGCCCCTTGAATCAACGATGACGTGTCCACGTGTAAAAGCCTATCTGCTACTTGCAAATGTGTCTACCATGGGTATTGCACCCGGTGGTTAGATCCCTACTATCCCTTTCTAGCTACAAATTCCCGTCCACCCCCCTATTCCATTCACTTCTACACTCACCCTATTTCATCTGTATCTAGCGTTCGTATTACATGTCGTATGCGGTATATTCACGGGCATGGAACCACGAATCACGTTGGCTTACCTCGGTTTCCTTCGAAATAACACGGCTTATTGCGCGAACCAATTCATTCGCGCCCTCCGCTGTCCAGGGTATAATAATATTTTAATAGCGTATAAATAGCGAGACACGAAATATTATATAGGTACTATGCCATCTTCGAAATTTTCTTTCAATACGTATATAGTTGGTAATTACATGTTACTGATATTATATCTTTTTGCGAAGTGTTTTTTGTAAAATTTTATTGTAAAATCTTTGCGATTCGTTAATGATTATTGGTTTCGTCAATAAATATAAAATATTTATTGTAGGTTTCCTGGTATGGCCAACGATATAAGCACAAATGTAGTTTTAGCACAGGTGGGTTAATATTGCAATAGCGAAACGAAGAATCCTGGCATTTATCATGGATTAATAAAATGTGGATCTCCACCCAGAATGTATATATAGCATTATGAAATATGAAATAGCTTTCAACGGACATACAAATTACCTGTAATGCTTTAGACCGCCAAATACGTGGAAACGTAGATTTTAATTAATCAATCAAACTAATTAGTAATTGCATACACGATAATTGAGCATCGAGGAAAATATGGATGAATGAAATATTTACTGCATGTATAATGTTTGTTTAAAATCATGCTGTTATCATTTTTGCTCAAATATTTAATGAGAGAGCATAATAATTATTTACTTGCAGTAATATTCGCGTATGTGTGTTTACTATCTGCCAGCGTTTGGACGTTTCAAGAAATTACATACGTATATGCATATACAGCTACACGAAAGGGGTGGAAACTAAAATAATGAGACATGAAGCTATAAAGCATAACACAGGCGTTCAGATAGAAAAGCAGTGGCAACATCAGAATGAAGGAGAAATTTATATTAGCCGCTATCTTTAAACGCGCTTTACAATAAGGGAAATTACGTGAGCCGGTTTAATTTTCTAAATGCAAAATTATAAATAAGCTCTCCTATTTAAAAAAGGGCATAACAAGGTAATTTTGAATTTAAACATATTTTTAGTTCAACTTAATATACTAAGTCTCATATTATACTGTTCTGTTTGTTTAATTACTTTATTATACATCGTTGCACAGAAACCGCATTCTTCTGGCCACTTAAATACGCTTGTTTCCTCATTACAATTATAATTGCATCACAATTCGACAATGATATGAATAAATACCGCAACAGTACTCCTACATAATAAAATATTATTGCATTTATTATTCAGATGAAAATAGTGGCTACTGTAGCATACAACTAATTTCACGAGAAGTAAAACAAACGTAAGCAAATTAATAATTGAATCATTTTTAATTTTACTAATGCTTAGAATGATTCGAGAGTTGCACTATTAATAATATGGCACGTGTTACACACATTTGTATAGACAACGGAGACAGGGTCCTGATTTTGAGAGGTCAAAGATACTGGTTGGCGAAAGATACCATAGAAAGGGAAGACAATCTTGAGATAGATATCTTTTTACCCTCTCTACTAAATTGCTCGCCAGGGCGACCTTTAATCATATTTGACCAGAAATGGCTTTATTGAGCCGACGTTTCTCTCGAGGAAAATCGGTTTCCCCTCAACAGTGGAAAAGTCATCTGAGCGTAACAAAATGAAGCAGCGGTAATTAAGTTCTTGCGGTTTAATTATAATTCCGCGTAAGCTCTTTCTCATTTCTCATAAAATATATTGTACTATTATTTATATAATTCTTATATTACAGTGTTGGATAGATTTTGCATACTTCAGTTATCTTTAGACTCCCGCAGTATAGCATTCTATGAACACCAAGATAAAACTATATTTGCATGTATTACCTAGGTACTGAAAAAAGTGTTTTTCACGTTTAGGATTATAACTTAATTTAGAATAAACTTTATTGTACAAAATAATCACTATTTGAATCGACAGCTTTTTTCCAACCTTCTACATAAGTAGAACCATAATTCTACATAAGTATTCCAAATAAGTAGTTTCATTCCATCGTTTTTACTTTCGTTCATGTACGTCTATGAATTTTCAATTGAAGCACACCAAACGCCTGCACTTCTTGTTAATCGCCATGAAACAAGATACAACACAGTGCACGATTGGTAATGTTAAGTAATTCAATTATTTAGTCTACGCAAAACATATGTGAAACGCGGCTTACGACTCAGGAATACTCGAATGTACCAACGTTAACCGTTCGTTCACTGATTTACCATCAAATTGGGAATACATGCGTACAGCTACTGGTTCCCGTCGGAATAGTTATCGGGATCGGAAGACATCAACGAACGGCGTCTGGGACAGACATCCGACAGGGAATATTAGATAGAGAGATAGCCTCCAAATAGATGTCATCGTTACCCTCCAAACAGCATCCCGACCCGGACTATCTTTAATCACAAGGACCGTCAAGGGTGTATCTGTCACATTTCAAGAACCTCCTTCAAGAGATATCCATTTCTTTCTGAACCAAACGCCTGGTCAAATTATTAATTAATCAGGAATGATGGATCTTACAAGGAAAACCACTTTATCAAATATAATTGCGAGCCCGGCATAATGTAAATTAACTGCAATTCATCGTGCAATGATTATAACCTTTACCCTTTTGCAAAGTTAATGCCTTCGGGATGAAGTATCGTGTTAAATGAAATTACTTTATAGTCGGTTTATTATAATGGGCTTACTGCTGTGTTTGGGAGAGTAATATAATCGAATTTTAGAGAACACTCTGGGAACCTTATTTTATTAAGAGGTGAATATTGTATTAATACTTAATAGAACATGTAATAATTTTTGGAAAATTTATGTCTCATGACCTGCTTCTTCAAAGTAGCTTATTTGCTATTAGATAAATTACGATTGCTTAACTCATTCATATTTTTCTACTTTTGAAAGTTCATATATCTTCACTTCCTTCTAGACCCTCTTTTTATTGTAGGTATAGTAGTAAAAAATATCAAAAGTTGTAATAGTTGATCATATTTGCGGTCAAGATATTGCACAACCGTGATTGATCTAATACGAATATTGTTTTAGTGAAGTCGAAATTGAAGTTTGCATAAATTCACCGACACAAGAATAGAAAATAAAGGGATGGGAGTAAATAGTTTACGAGGTCCCATATTATCACATTACCATCGGTAGAAGTAATTAATAATAAAATAACATAATATTTGCAGTGCGAATTAATATTTAAAAATGAAATCTCCTGCGAAAAAATTTGATTTAATACTTTTCATTCATTTTAATTCGAGAATCTGCCGCTTTTCTATTAACTCTATTCTGTATTATAATTTGCTTTACCTATGGAAGTATGGCGGTGCACGTGAATCTGAAAATCAGTTATTAAGTTTTCAACGTATCTACGTATGTATGCACGTAATATCAAACACTCGGATATTCTGCCGATATTAATCCAGTACTTTTGATACAATACCGCTCGTAATATTTGTTTCTTCTCTTTCATCCGTTACAATTAATCCAAACCGTGAAATAGTAATAACCTCTTTTATACACCCTAGCACACCTTCTATTTTCTCTGAAGAATTTGCAAATATTTCCCCGCTTGCAATTACTTTTGCGACGTCTCAAAAACAGTTTTCCAACACGATACAAAACACTCACATTTATCGTACGAAATCTGCTTCTAGCTTTCGCAACTTCAGCTCACAGGATTCGTCGTCGTAAAAACCAAAACGAATAACAACAATAGCACTACAAAATAATACCACGTTACCACTACAAAATGTAACTTCTCGCGGTACCATTATATCCCATCTGCGAGTGCGACCATGTACAAGCGTCCAGACTCCCCGAATCCTTATCGATCATTTCACTTCCGTTACACGTAACCAATCATTGCACCCGCTATACCGTTCCTGGATATCGTATTAACTGTGCTCCCCGTCGAAGATCATGAACGAGGTCCAGCTGCTCCGTGATCGCGTTTCGTAGGGACCAGATCGACCGGGTCGTTTCGGCAAACATTGGATCAGCAGCGATTTGTCAGCCTGTACGTATCCCAGGGCCGACGGACGGCCGTCATCGATGCGGCATCAACGGCAGAATAATTCAGGTATAATTGACCAGCTCGGCTAATAGCGGCTGTTAATTAGTAGGTAGGTGGCTGGCAGTGGTGTTGTGCGAGTGAGATATGATCGGGAACGCGGTACCTGGAGACACATGCGTGGAAACGCCGCAAACCCGGAACGTTAGACACCGTGCGCGGTGTGCACGTGTGTGCGTACGACCGCGTACACACCGCTGGCCACACGTGTACGTGTTACAGATTGCGCCCGTGCGGATGCCCCACGGTAGCCCGAGGGAATTCCAGGTATCTATGTACTTGCAAAATGCTCGCGATACAAACCGCACGCCCTTCCCATTGTTGCTCGGGCTACCGCCGCGTTATCTGCTAGAAAAATGTATGGGTTAATGTTAATGGGTTAATGCTGATATGATCGGCACCGTTCGAACTGTTCGCTATATCTCTCATGCAAATCGCTGCTGGCGTTAACAGTTTTTCTTTGCGCTTGTTGAGTGTTCCGAGTTTACTTCTATTTCTCTCATTCTCTGGTGTCCCTGTCGCGGATGTATTCATTGGAATGGGAGTCGCCACGAGGATAATGCTCAATTCTTTTATTTTGTGGATATTGAGTAACACGGACACGTGTAAATGGTTTAGGACACTTTAGGGGAACATTCTACATGCTTTGGAAGCGGTTAGTGCCGTTTTTGGCGTCGCAGGTAATTTTGATTGCAGTATGATTATTTATATTATAAAGTTATTGTGCATTTGTGAATGTGATTGTTTTCGGGTTTTATCGTGTAAGCGTATTGAAATATGTGGAAGGAGATAGAGAGATTTATAAGTTTCAATTTATTGCTAAAAACACTCGGTATTGAATTCAATGATTGATTTCAAGGTAATAACATTTTAAGTATTTTAGGTGCTTATTAAACAAGTCTACAGGAAATTTTCACAGATATAAAAAACTAAATAATTCTAATATTTTCTTTCGACATTCAAAATAAATAGCTATGTTAAGTTATACATATTTCAATACTAAAGTTTTGTTCCTAATGTAATATTAGGAGTGATTTAATGTGCGCATTCTGTTATCTGTAGCCGCTGTACAGAGTGGCAGAAACAAGATTCAGTTATCATTTGCCTTTCGAGATTTCTGACGCATTTTATTTGTTGACTTTTAATTTGCATAAATACTTATCTTTGACGAAGAAATATTTGCCATCTGCAAAGTTAGTTACCAAATGCATCGAATAGCAACGGTGTTTTCAAATAAAACGTACATAAAAGCACTAATTACAAAGTATGAAAATATCGTATTTAGTAGTAATGAAATGTTTGAATTGCAATTAAATAAGGTCGAAGCGCGGCATAATTTATGCACGCACGTAACATTTGCTAAATTATAATTATTTACCGTGATTTGTGCCGCCTTTTACACACAAAAGAAGTAACGCTTAATCCTTTTAATTAAAAATAAGCAGAGTACACTGTCTTAATCTAAAATTATATATCGTATGTATCTTTCCAAATACAAATTACTTTTACTATTCCGTTGCATCTGCCTATCTCGACAATTCCTTATTATCTGAAACCCGAAAACCAACCCTCAGCACCCCCTAGGTTTTATTTTCCAAATGCCTATAAAATTTGACGTCCGTGGAAATAGTTGTAATGGTGGAATAATGAAAGTCGTGTAACATGTGTCTTATTTTATTGATATGCTTTTCTTTGATACTTTTACAAAAGTGATACACGTTTACGTCAGCTGTAAAGATCTTTTATTATATGTGCCATGAAAATTTCATTCGGTCTTTCGCGTGTATTCGTTTCTTTGAAAATAACAATGCAAAATTATAGCAATGATGGTGCCATAAAAAGTAAACGAAAATTGTATCTCTTTGAATTTCAATTTAAAACAATTGCTGTATTAGAAACTTTGACTGTTACTGTTGATGTACGCAAAATGAAATTACGATACTATAATTGTGTTACAATTGCATATAAGAAGTACATCTTAAATTGCAAGTTAAATAAATCACTTACCTCCAGCATTTAATAAATAATTCCCAACGCTGTCTTTTCTGTGATATATTTTTTGATTCGATTTTAATCGTTTCCATTCAACGCAATACGATACAAAAAGGGTCACTATATTTGATAGCACAACAAATATAGTATCCTCTCACCAAAAATTCTACGGATTCGTCCGCCGCAGAATACATTACATTTCTCTGATATTTTACACGATACTTCGTTTTATTGCATAGCGGCTGCAACAATCATTTCAAATGAAAATTTCTGCGAACAAAAGAATTTAATCATGACGTTGGAACAATGCTGGGCTCGCGAAGCAAATGCAATTTTACCTTGCGATCGAAACGCTACTCATTGCAACGCTCTTATTAGCAATAAACAACCAAAAGAACGTATTTTGTTGAACGAAACCTAGCCGTACGGATTTTCATTTCTATCATTAATTCATAATCGTGAGCCAATCGAAAATTCATTAACCAGCACGACTGGCATTTCGCCGCCCTGCGCCCTCACGAACGATCTCCAGCCACGTAATCTTTCACTGCGTTCTGCCCCTTTGTTCCCTTCGTTCCCAAGTCTTTCTCAATGCTGGTATTGTGCGCGAATTGCCGCCGGCACAGAAGATGTCGGGGGCCAAGTACAATTGTCAGTGTTAACAAGTCACACGTCAGCCCCAGAGAATTTATTCCTTTCGCGCCTGTACTGGTATGCAATTTAATTAAAAACACCACGTTCAACGGGAGCGATATCCAAGGACGTCGGAGCAGCATTTTAGGGGAATAAATCTTGCGCCTTGGCGGACGTTCGCACCGTTCCACCATCTTCAAGCCAGGCCACATAATAATCCGTGCCGACGAAATATATTTTTCGTCGCTTCTGCGAATATTCTCGTCACTTCCGCAGAGCCTTTTTTTCTCTTTCGTTTTATGTTCTTTTTAGTTTTAAATATTTCCTGGTTCGCTTCCCTCCGATACTTTTTCCCACGCGACTTCCGCATCCACCTGTCGGTGCTTCCCCTCGCTGTGTTCTTCTTTGTTGCAAAATTTATTCTTGCGCAGGAAACAGGTAGACAGATCGCTTGAACTGCCACGGAACTGCTTGTCGTTGACATACACTTTGATCCTAGCTTCGAGACTATGGGAATTTAACGTTAGGTACATGTTAGCTTTTGCAGATTCTTGATAGAAGTAGTTGGTTTAAAGTTGGTTCTGTGTCGAAATATCGAGGTGCCGACCAGTCACCATAAATTTGTTTAATTCTAAAAGTATTATTCTAGCAAATCTATAATAATAATCATCATACAAATCATGAGTTGTGTATTTTAGGCATGTAAATTCTAAAATATCATCGTAGTAATCAGTATTGAACTCTAGAAATAGTTTGGGGAAGCTCAGCAACTATTTAAATACAACAAATGTAATTAAAAAGAGTATATACGGAAAGATTAAACTGATTTTCGAATTGTACTCGTTAAACGGAAATGGAAAAATTGTATCACGAAAGTAGAAAATCGTGTAACAAGTAACATACATTTAATATGACAGAACAAAGTGACACACTATACAAATTTGTAAAATAAACATTACTACGAATTAAATTGAATACATTTTCGTGCTATAAAGATATAAAGTGCCAGGCCAATAAGTAGTTTTATAGTATTTACAATAGCGTTTGATATTAGCAATTATAAAATCAACAATAGCGATGATTTCTACCCACACTCAATGGGGAGAAGTGCAAACGTCAGTACTCTTCGATAATTTGGAGAGAAGTCTGATTAAGACATCTACTTCGAACGATAGATCGATAACCATGTTCGTCTCGAAGTTGCGGCGGATAGAAGTCACGATATCTAACGTCGTAGACCGGTCGTAAAAGTTAGAGAGCCTGATAGTAGCCAGCTTCGCAAAGCTCCTTCCAGTTCGATCCCCGTGGATTTTACGATAACACAATCCCAATCGTAGTTCCAGTTTCCAGTATCGTCAAAAGATCGCGGCATCTGAAAACTTGACATATTCGGGCACTGTACGTATCTTGTTACGTATCTCGTCTATTTCACTACCTTTACGACAATTTATAGATTACATATATAGTTTTAATAATTATTAGAGTTCTAAGAACGACAAACGTGTATTCAGCCAATTATGTTTAATGAATTCAAGGAAGATAGTTTATTAAAGTATTTGCAGGTTTTTTAAAATACCTGTTTCCGAACACACGTAGCGAATGAACTAAGTATAATTATTTTTTTGAATTCGCGTGATGGTAATATTGATTTTAAAGAAAAATTCCGTGCTATACGTTGTTTTCGAGGGTTGATGTCGTTCTGAGAAGAAGTCATTTGAAACAGTCATCTGTTCACGAAAATAATAAGAAAGAGAATCAGTTTGTAGAAACGTGGAATGGTCATTGAGTTATCCCAGGGCTGCTAAGTCGACATGATTTCCTTAGTGCTTAATGTTAATGTTAATAAGTTTCCTTAGCTAAAGTACAAATTGTCCAAAAATAACATTAACCCTTTCGTGACATGTGAGGAGCACACTAGATATCCCACTTGAGTACTCGAAGGTAAAAATAGATCTTAATTAGACAGTATTGACTGCAGACATAAAGATCGGGACAAAGCATCAAATTCTGAAAAAATTCAGTTTCGAAAGGATTGAATTTTACAGATATGCATTATGTTATGCAATCCATTGGACATTGCTATCCAACTCATTGCCAGATTTAATTCACAAGAACTCTATTACGTTTAGCTTTCTTTCCCTCGAATAAATATAGAAGAAGCACGTGTGCCGCAAATCGCGATAAATTTGTCAACTCCTTTTTATGCCGCTTTCAGTAACGGCGATTTGGACAAAGCAGAACAATTAATTTCGCTGAAGGCGAGGCGGTTCTAGCTGTCCCTAGCTATATCACCGCCCTCTTCCCGTTAATCCGTATCCTCCTTTTCACTGGGCCGGACTTTTACTCTTTTTAACGGCCCTTCACCTCCCTCTATACTCGTTTCTTTAATGTCAGTGGCAATTAATATATCCCGGTCGTTTCGCCGCAACTGTCGACTCTCAGCGCTGTATCGACTTTTCTCGTTTATGCCCCATGAAACTGCAAAACTACCGTCCTGCAGTAGTGAAAATTCCATTCCCAACAGAAAACAAGATCGACCTCAACCACCCTTACCCCCTTCGCTGACGTTGCAACGCCGCGGCTGTAACTCGCCCATCGGTGAATTGCAACGAACTCAGAGGGCTACCGCGTTAAATCGAATCCTTTCGCGTTTTGATAGTGAAAGGGAATCAACGCGCAGAACGAATTATTTCGCAACGTTCGCGGGACTCGTCAATTTGTTGCTACCCTTAATTGACAATGCACTCGGCATTGCGTGTCATTCACGCGTTACCTCATGTATGTACCAGAAATTACGAATATATTAACCGTAGGGTGCCCAGGGGAAGGTAAAACGAGATCCATCGGGATTTACAACTTTAGTTCGACTTTATTTATTAGGAGTGATAGTTTCTTCAAAAAATAATTTACTTTGACTTCTTAGACTTAATGCCATTGAATGCTTTAAAATAATATAGAACAGACACTGCAATTGAAAGCTGAATATTTTTAGAAGTCGTAAATATTACATATAGATGCATACGGTGCACAATTTGTATATACATATGTGGGAGTGCGTAGCGCCCACCGTCCAGGTACAGGGCGTTTATGACATGCTACCTGAGACACAGCTGGTCTGCAGCCGAACAGCGATGGCCTGCAGAACCGTGTCACCTGTTTTCTAGATTTTAAGGATATCTTTAAGGATACGAATGAGAGAGAGACGAGAGAGAGAGGAGAATGATTGAGAACGAATGGATGTATGAATGGAAATACATACACAGTGTAGATTGAACTGCGAGACGGTGTAGATCGAGGAGGGGAAGAGAGTAGATTAAGCAACGGAGGAGTGAAGAGCGAAGTATGTACAGCGTAGAGTAGAACTGTTTTGTTAATAAATAAATAATAGCCTCATCGTTAAATATATTACACTTACACTGGCTCGATTTCATTAAAAACTTCCAATACCACACATAAATAATTTATATTAATGTACGTAATTCGTAGATATTAAGAGATTAGAAAGATTTATTAATATATATGAAATCATTTATATTTCTTTTTAATATTATAATTATATTATTTCCAATTGTTTTATTTGGTTTCAACGATTCAAATTTCAAATAAATATACAATAACTCTAAAAGTAAAGACTGTTTTAAATATAAATACTGATTCTATACCAGAGTTAGCTATTTATTATCATAACTTATTCAGTATTTGCTATTAGAATATGCTCGACTTATTTTCAAGACTTAGCCCATACTTATACGATGTCCAATTCAGCTCATTAAATAACTTTACATTTTAAATTTCCCTTTACACTCCTCAAATGTCCCAAGTTAGAAACTGCTTGATGCTCTTAAAATCCATGAGACTTCACGAGCGTTTTATATTTTCCAAAGTTTTTCGGAATATTATTACTTATATACAACTAGATTTGCATCAGTTTACGAACAATATGGATGGTGATAAGGGTCGCTGCTGAATATCAACTTGAAGATTCTTCAAGATTCATAAGTCCCTGGGCAGCTCGATAATAGCCCAGAAGTTGAATTTCAACGCAAAGCACACCGTAAATCTTGAAACATGCTTAAATAATTACAAAAGCAGACTTGCTGGCTACGCTTACATAAGACGGACCTTCCTCGTGGGTCAACGTTTATTATCTTTGCCACGTTCCTTGCGACTCCTCACTTAAATAAAGCACCTCTCAGCAGGAAAGGAAACTGTTTGTTAAATCTCTGTATTGTATGCGTTTTTAAGGATTTCAAACGTTTCCTTGGCTTTTGTCTTACGTGGCAAATTTTGCTCTGCAAAGCGAATGAACAAAGGGAGCGTTCATTCATCGGTCGCCCTTTTCGTCGAAAAAACGCGCAGCAGGTTGGAAACAATTATTATAATCATTCAGCGCAGGTGAAATCACAATCTTCTTGGTCTCCAAGCGAAATGGTAAAAGCCATACAATAAGCTGCTCTTTAAATGTGATTCTCATTTCACGTCTTTGAAATTCTGTTTTGCAACTAAACTGAGAAATATAAAACAGTGTTTCCCTTTCGTGTAGTGTTAGAAATCAAATCGAATTAGGGATAAGCTAGTCCACTTTTTACGATTAAGTGATGATATTAAATAAAATACTAAAAATACAATTTTTAATAAAAATGTACTAAAAGAACAGCTTTTTCAGATTTATACATAAATATTGTAATTGTCATACACGTGAATATGTGTATAATACGTACATACGAATACTTATGCTCATTCTATATTCTAATGTCCCAGTTAATAATTAAGGATTTCATTAGAGCAATTTGTTTTTTTTCAATAATTCTAAAGATCACATTATAATATCTGTAAAAATCAGCAACTGTTAAATTATATTTTCTGCAAATTCTCTGTTTGAAATATTTTATTTTAAAAAGTACTCAATGCATACGTCTTGCATCTTAAAGGACACCATCATCACAAGCAAGCATAAAAGTTCCCCTTGCATGTTGCATCCTCGCTCGATTTATTTTTCACCTTCATCCCCGTTTATTCCGATTCAGGTGGCCTCTTAAGTGTTTCTCAATGTTTTCCCGCAAAACGATAACATGTTATCAAGCCCTTTAAATCCTTCATTCGATGTCGTTTGATATTATACTTATTTCAGTGGTAAACATACGATTGTTTCTGCTTTGCCAATCGCATCAATAAAAACTCGCTTTTATGTTCGTCCATGCACGGAAAATTTTACGAAGTTGCCTGTTGTACAGTTTTCTCCCATAGCATGAAAATAATTGATCTGGAAAATATGATTGCAGGCGTGACGTGCCTTCATACTAAAAGAACGCTGCGCACTTTACATTTTAAATCGTAATAATAATTTTATCATCGCAGAAAATATAAAAACTCGATGTCTGTTTCGCGTCAGTATAAAAACTCAGAAACACACTGAAAACAGTTTTATTTTCTATTCTATCGTAGATATTTTCTGATCAAACATTTGGAATCAATGGAAATTGGAAGTGCTGTGAATTTTCGAAGGAATTGGCGCTATTAAAATGAATTAATTTTTAGCTGGTGGAAGGTTATCAAAAGATTCAATATTTGCAAGACCGAGGAAGTGATTTCCGGACAAAGATCCTATAATATATATTACAGTAGGAAAGATTCTAAAGATCAATATTTTTCTTTAATACTTTCCTCTCAGCAAACTAATTTTTGTGCAAACAAAAATATTTGTCGTTAAATCTGCTTCTAACATATAATATTTAATGTATACGTTGCTCTTTGTTAAATAGACTATCCCTTAAAACAGACGCAATTGGCCCAATTAAGAGCTCTATTCTGATCTAGAAGACTATATGTATAAACGTTTTGACAAAATCATGACATTAATGTTCACTGTGGTTATCAAGTTATCCATCATTAATGCAACATAACGTGTTCCGTGGTATTCATTCGTACCGCAGAACCAAGAATAGACCAAAATACATATTATGAAGTACATAAAACAGAACAGTAACTAAAGATCCATAAATTCATTTATTATATTTCTGCTTTCTTAAGTATGTACATATTTCAAGCAATTTAATTAAAACATTTGCTGTACGAAGTTTATATATAAATATTTGGGAACGAGCTTATCCTTCCAAAGCTTTGTCTTCCCATAGCGAACTTATGAATTCCACTAACGTGGACGATGTACACGTCGACCGTGTAAATCATCGGCCATAAAAGCGAAAAAAAAAACCACTGCCCAATATCGAACTATCTGATCGAAATCACACGTAAGTGTGCACTTTATCATTGTTGCGCCCGTTCCCATTTTGCCAGCGCAAGCAATACAGCCATAATATTTCACAGATATAATATATTCTATCTAGCCACGATATATTTCCAGCCAGAGTATCAAACTTCGTGAACCTCAGAATAAAACGGAGGAAAGGGTTGGCAAGGCTGGGGAGCTGGTTGGAGTACGAAAGTTCAAGCTCGAGTGGCGGAAGTAGCGGGAAGAATGTTTCGTTGCATTTTATCATTTTTGAAACGTTACACCATGCAAGCCCCGTGAAAGGTTACATCGAATAGAGAAAACGGAATTGTAATATAGAATTTTTCCGAACTGCTGGTAAAAACTTAACGGATTCATAGAACTTATTGAAGCAAAGAAAAAAGTACATTGTTCGGCAAGGAATATAAATGTAAGCTGTTTGGAGTATTAATTGTAGAACATAATTCATTTGAATATTACTTCGAAATCAATTTGTTCGTTTCTAATGACGTTTACCAAACTCTAATAGCTTCTTCGTGAAATACAATCTTTTACAGATAATCCAAAGCCATTACCTTTCTATTGTATTTTACTATATTTAATAAGAAATTGAATATCGATTTTAAAGCGTTGTATAACTTTTGATAACCGTGGTTAATAAGTTTTGATAACTGTTTCCGATACGACAATTCGCGGAAAACTGTTGCTTGGGCGCAGACACCCCCAGCGCCGTTCTTTAAGACAGATATTGCTTTCGCAGTTTCTTTGTAAAGTTCACTGAATTAATGACGGAAGTTCAACGAAAGTAATATCGAAGACGCGGAGCAATTCAGTTTATTTAGCTGCGGTATTGGACGGGCGACTCAAAGAATCGACCAGTCAATATCGTCGTCGTAAGAATACAACGAAAATAACATCTCTCTTAGCACGATTTTTATCGAACTTTAAAAATACAGCGTTATAATCTTCTGATGATTAAAAAAGGAACAATTTCTTATTGGTGTAGGTCATCTACACTTTCAAAAGCAAAATAAAATAGGAATGGAATAATAACTAAAAAGTTGTATAGATTCGTAGAGGACAATATGCAAATATATATTTGGTATTACTTGCAAATAGAATCGATCAATAATCATAATACGTTAGAGGTAGTATCACTGGCCTGTCCCTGGCAATCAGGTCAAATTCGAGAATTTAATCCCTGAATTTAAATACCTCCGTGTTTGAAAGCCATAGCAATTGTAAAATTAGTTACGATATATTGGTTGGACAAAAATGTTTATAAATGGATCGCTTGGAAAAAAAGGAACAGGACGCCGTTTAACCCTTTCAGAAGAAAGTGAATTCTATCGGTTGCATAATTTACACTCTTGCAAAACACTGACACTTGACACTCTTGCTATCCACTAAGTTTCGGAAGCTATCAAATTGGCCAATGAATGCAAAGTCGTAATCTTTATTAACTCCAAAAGTGTGCCGCAAGATCTTCGAAACTGAAAACTTTGTAAATTATAGGATTCAGCTATTGAATTTATTACGGACTGAAGCGTGTAAATGTTGCATCGAACAGAGAAGTTATTCCTACAGAAATTCTGTTTCAGGTTGAAAGGAAAAATACTAACAATCTGGAGCAATAATCAAATTTTTCCCAACGATATAAAGAAAAATGTTTTCTTACAGCAAAGAAAGTAACGAACATTGGAATATAATATTTAACCAAGCTGAACCTAGAAACTTATTCGATCCCAGAAAGGCTATATTTGAAAACGTTCAACTCCAATTGATGATTAGTAAGATTGAATTTTTATTTAATAATTTTCAATTGGTTGATAACAGGAAATCGAAATTAACTCCTAAACTTAATATAATCTTTCACAAATGTGGTAAGGCACAGTTTTAAAAAGACAATGAAAAGCAATATAGAACTGAATACATTTTAATTGTTCGTACATTGTCAGAGATGGCAATATTTTCTCGCCGGATATTATAAAAACGATACAATTTTTGCCAATTTTATCTGGGTAACGTTTAAACATACAACAAGGATCAGCATACGCATACAGATGTTTCAGATCGGAAACGCACGTTTACTGGAGAATCGACAGAATGTCAATCGTACACTTATGATATTGAATTAAACCAGATTGAATTAAAGTGGAGCAATTTATAAAAAATAGCACGGGCTAATGGAAAGAATTGCATAAATATGATTAATATGGGAAATTCCGTTTTCATACAATAACCGTACAGACTGAAGAGCAAAAAGAACTGCTAGTAATTACAAGAGAATCGAAACAAGCGTTGCTCTCGTTTCATTTATTTCTCTTCAGGGATATTATTCTTATATGACCTGCCATGACCTGATAGCTATGACTTGCTAGTTATGACCCGCAACCGCTTACTAAGTCTTATGTATGCGTGAATGCATAAGTACGAGCATTACTATCCTAAAATAATTACCTAATGAGAAAGTGTCACTGTGTTCCTTAAAATATGTATTCTTAGAATACATATTTTAAGAACATACATAGTTTACATACATACATACATTGTTTCATAGAATACTATTCTATGAAACTTATAAATCCAACTTATTGGACATCGAAGATTGATATTATTTATTGATAGAAGTATAGCACGTATCACGTATGAATTTATAAATCAGTATGATCACTCGTGTAGCTTTTGGTATTAAAAACTAAATAACGTTATGCTAAATAACGTTATTATAGATAGATGCAATGAAGCACTACAATTAAACGATTATTATAGAATGTGTTCTTTAAGTGATAGCTATCGTATATATTTCACGCGTTTCCATTTTTGCAATCCTTTTAAATAAAATCACTACTTTCAAAGCTCAAAGCATAGCCTCCAGAACCATTATTAATTTACATACTTCTCTTGATTATTAAGAAAGTATGTTGCATCAAATTAACCCTTTCACCGCGGTACTAAAAAAATCAAAATGTCCTCGATCCACAATAATACGAAGTGTTTAATTACTTTAGTACAATTTCTACAAATAATTTCAATAATGATAAATCGTTTTACATCTCTATCAATTTTTAGTGGAGGGTTGCTAAATAACTGAAGACGTACACGTCATTTGTACCGAAAGGGTAAAGCACGAATGGCAACCGTACATGTAGAGCAATATAAACAACGACAGCACCGTTAAACGCTCCTCTTCTATTATTACGTCTTCTATTATTCGAAGTACCAATACTCCCTCATTTTACTGCAACCGTGACGTAACTCGTGATGTACCTACCCTTAATGCCAGGGCGCCCCTCAGTTTTTTTTTAATTTTGGAATTATTATACCTGCACAAATTCTGTATTGCACAAATCTTTTAAGTAAAATCGTCAAACAGACGTACTAAACAACAAATAAAAAAAGAATATATTTTATATAGGTATTTATTACTCGTGACCCTGGATTACCTAGTGCAACAAAATGAAACAAAATTGTAAGGCTCATAGTTTCTTGCCTATAAAGTTAAATTTTCAAATTCGAGTTTTTTTTTGCTCCAATGTTCAACGCTACAATAGAGTCGCCCCACCGTGGGGCGTATAGATTCCCGGTGAAACGTGCCTCGGGCGAAATCTCTGCTGCACCAGGGGGGCAAGGAACGCACGCACGTGTTTCCCTGTTATCGGATGCACACGTGCAGAGAAGAGTTCAGGGAAAAGGCAATGTGCATAAGTATCTCCGGGTTTTCGATGTGAATACGCCGATTGACCGTTAGAAGAGAAGGCAATATCGAAGCTCGCTGACGCGGCGGACCAAAAGGTTTCACCTCCACTTACTGCAACCTCGTCCAGCTCACCCATGCCCAGAGTTTTCGCTTGGCTAGATCTATCGTCTTATTCTTCTAGCCTGTTAATGTTCAATATCGTCGAAGTCCGCCATCGTCAAAGAACTTATGCTAACGTGCACGGGGGTGGCGAGAAGAATTTTCTACGCGACATTGGGCAAGTGTCCAGGGGTGCTGTCTCTGTGCCTAGGATCATCATCTACGAGCCAATTGTCCTTTTTCATCGGTGCGGTGAGTGGAAGAAAATTGTGGGGCATGTGATCGTCCCAATTTTTTAATCGAACATGAAGTCTCTTGAGAAGTTCTCGCGGGTTTTAATTGATTGTGATGAAGTGGCTCACGAATTATTGAGTATGAATTAATGAGTCTCAGTTGTTCATCCTTAAATTTTGTATTAATCGTATGGAGTGAATCGATTGGCTCGCAGAAAATGTGAATATTATACAATACTGGTCTTTCTTTTCGTGGTTCGTTTTCGAACAACAACACATTCACATTGGTCAACAAACCTTTTGAAACAAAATTATATCTTAGGATCCGTAATAACTGCGTCCTGTTCAAATGTTCAAAGAAAAGTTCAAAGAGGGAACTTTGATCTCTGTAAACACTATATTTAAAACGTTTTGTAACGGGTGTGGAGCAAGATCATACATTAAATAATACATTCTATTTTGAAGTTTAAACGTTGTGTATAACGACAGATAAATACAGAACTTGGTACCGGCTGATTTCTGAAAGAGGAACAAAATTTCTTAGTATCTGGTAGATATCCAAGATTGATAAAAAGGGTTCGGACGTTTCTTTAAATGTACGATACATGATTTGGTGTTGCTCTTGTAAAATATCATATGCAAATTTACATTGGAGGTTCCAGAATGTTTGTATCCTTTGCTCTTACGACGAATTGAATCAAAAGTTTCTGATAGAAAGTAGCTCCAACGCTATCAAGGCTGCTATCAAAGTTCTATCTACCCACAGAAACAAGACAGACACTGTTATACATATTTCTACTCTAGAAAAAATGTAGTACACTAGAATAGGAAAAAACGTATTTGGTCAGATTTAGAAAACCGGTGTTGCAAGGAATTAGAGGTTGAGTTTGAAGAATGTAGTTACAATCGAAAAACGCAATCTTTGCAGAACAGGTTCACAGGAAATTAGCTGGAAATCAATACTTAACAAAAATTACGTAATGCAATTACATTATGTGTAAAAGAATGGAATACAAAAAAAATGGAATTACATAAAAATAGATAAAATACATAAAAACCGATGGCACAACATTAAATACCATTTTTTCTAATAAACTTTTTTCTTGCAATGCTCCAACAACAGTGAAAATAATTAGCTGTTATTAATTAGTATTTAGAAAACTTTGAATTAATACCGCGCTTCAGTATAAATAAATACGGTTGCAATCGAAGAAAAGGAAATTATGGATTTGTTAATTGAAGTAGTATACGATTATTTGGATCTTCAGCATTATTTTTAATTTCTATATTAATCCAATTCAATTGGAGAAAATCGTAGAATAACATTTTACGTAATATCTTGTCTTAATTTCTTTGAATTGTATCAATACCGTTAATAATACTGTTTTAGCTTTCATAAAGGATCAATTAACTGATATTTACCCAGTGGAATAATTGGTAAATGGAGTAACATATGCATATACAAATAAACACCGGAACGTGTGTAGTTAAAATAAATATTAGTCTAAATAAATCGAGTAATTTAGCAAGAAATTATTTTCATTGTAAAAGTGCATTTTTCGCGTAGTTACCGTTTTAAAGAATTGTAACTGCAAAGTATATCGACCTGAATAGGTTGCTTCCGACGAAAGAGACGTTAACCCAAGTTGGCACAAGAAAGGCTACACAGGAATTTCACGGTGGTTGTTGGGCACGAATCCAGTTTCTACCCTACTGGAGCTCTATCTAATGTATTCACCCCTGTTTTTCATATATTTGTCAAATATTCGTCCTGCAAAAACGAACATTCAACTGCAGCGAAGGAGATTTAATAAAAATCCGATTTAACAAAATTTCAGTATACATTTGTAAAATTTGCAAAGAAAATAAATATATTACATACATGTATTGGACGTGTAGGGATTAATATTTGTTGCACACATTATTATTCGGAAGAAGACATTATTAATCGTTCTCTTTGATAATAGTGGAAACTAATATTGAATGCGCTAATGTACATAGGACATTAATACTCATTCTGAAAGAAAAACGGTCACCTGAATTTAACCCCAACCTTCTGGACAATATTATCCTATTTTGATAACCATTATTGCGTTCCATAAAGCTTTCACGCATGTGATGAAAACATCAAAGTTAATGCGTATTCACGTAATTTTGTATTCTTAACATTCGGATAGAGATAGTGTATTTAGATGTTTGCTAATATAATAATAATACACCACATACAATTTATTGCAACAATTACCGTACATATTTCTATCCATATTTCTGCCAATAATTTGGTTGAAACATTTGCAAATAGTTTTCATTTAGAAAATTAGTAAACGGCAAAAGTTTTCCGTGTTTCCTTAATATGTTGACGATCTTCTTTCATATCATTACGGAAGCTTTACCACTCTCGTCTCTTCTGTGTTCCTCTCGTTATCCGCTCTTCAGTGTTTTTAGCACGACTCACAAACAGGGTAGTTTGCACTTTCGTGAAATCTTTCTACAAAGTAAACTTGATGCATGTAACGACTTGTACGTGGTACTCTAAAATACGTGATATTATACTAGTCGAACTGAAGTAACAATCTTCAAGACTGTTTCCAATAAATCGTAATAGAAATCTGCTGCGAGAAACATTATCCAATTAGCAGGGCAATATTTGAGTTATTGATTATTAAGTTGCGATGTATATAAGAAATTAATCATTTTACATGATTACACATATAGTATGTTCTGCTTGTTCAATCTGTTAATTCACATACCAATAAATTTATACTTAAATTTAGTAAATAAATTTAAATAATTAAATTTAATAAATTTATTAATGATAATAATATGTTATTGTATGATATTATATCTTTGATTTATGCCATGTCAATAATTCATTCAAAACTTTTATTTCAAAGTTAATACCTTTATTAAGTTTTAGCATTAAATTCGCGTTGACCAAGGGAATGGTCAATTTTGTTACGCGTTATGCAACAGCCAAATAAGAATATAATACATTTATATTATTCTGGCCATGAGATACAAAGTACCACTCTACTGCTTCAGTATAATATGACGTTACCCCTTTCACTGCAATGAAAGCCAACGAAATAATAAATGCAACCTACTACTCCCTTTCATTAAAGCCTACAAATCTGCGAATACCAAATACTTATATGAAAATCAGCATTCGATCGATCCACTGCCCACTGTCCAAGTACTGCCACTATTTTACAAAAAAAAAGAAGAAAACAGAAAGAGAAACGCGAATAGGACGTACATGAACGTACGTGCAAGGTTCCAGCCGTTTGTTATACACGCGTCGCGTTATATTCGCTTTGAAATAAAAAGACTCGGATGCAAAGGACTTTTGGCCGCCGGAAGCGTGGATTTTTCCACAGATTCCCGTCGTGCGGGCAACAATCCAGTATTTGCCTGCAGTACCTCGAACTACGTGCAATCGATTCAACGCGAGTCTCACGGTGGTTTTCGGTCGCTCGCGAAATTGCCAATTTGAAGCAGTTAGGAGAATATATTTTCATGTTGCGTCAGCTCGAGTGCGACGCGTATCAGGGCTAGCATTTTATATATAATTAAATTTAATTGAACGTAACTAAATGGTTTCGTACGGTGCGCTTGCGGCGGCCACATTTTTGGTCCGCTCGGCCTTCTGTGCCACACTGGGGGTTACAATTAATTGCAGTTCATGAAGTAGCATTTTATGCTCCCGCGACGTTCAACCGTTCGCTTTGTTCGCGTTTGTGTATAGTGTACAGCAGCACGCCGTGGAACGCCATAGATTTTCAGTCGACTGTATTCAAAATTCGTTCTGGAAATACTTGAAGGAAATTAGTTTCCGTTCGTATAATATGTATGAATGCAATGCCATGAAATTTCTCAAATTTATTCTGTACAGACGTTGGCATGTTAAAAGCATTTCTGGAATAGACTGGCGATATAGCGGTGCACGTAAATTGTACGTCGATAAGTTGATCGGTAATAGCGACAGAAATTATTATATTGAATTGCAATTGAATTTTATTTCGGTGCAGTAATTGCATGACTACTGTCAAGGAAGAGATGTTGATACTTTAGCAAATATTCCCTGAAGAAGAGAAATAGTAGTGATAGAAATTATTAAGTAAGTTTGAGATTTCAGGCAAAAGAACGGTAAATAATTCTTAGTGGTACTTTTTTATTGTAATATAGTAAATAGAGGATTCACTTTATCGTCGGGTAAAAAAGTTTTCTATAGGAATGTATGTTATTTATATATAATTACTAATAGATTTTATATAATCTTCTATACTAATTCTTCTTAAATCTTTTCACTTGAATTAATATTCCATGCAACAATCTGTATTACCCCCAAATTTGTCAACAGTTTAACGAAAAATCCAATCTACAATTAGAAACATCGAACTACCAACAATGATCTTTCTCCGGACTACATACTTCATTCCAAAGTATGTCCGCATTTGCAGACAGAAAGACTTACAATTAACACTCACAAAGCAGCTGTACATACAACGCTACTAGAATAAAATATCCCATCTGCATTTCAGAACAAAACTTAGTAGTAGATGATACATATGACTTTAGGAACTAGCAAAACCATTTTAAAAGCAGTTAGGATAAATAAATTAGGCCACTTCCAGGCCCCTACAAGACGCGTAGGTCTTTCCAACTGTATTCAAAAACTCCAAGACGTGTAGAACTAAAAATATTTCAACGTATTTCGAACAATGAAGAAACCCTAGATAGGAAATTTCCCCTAAACCGAGGAGGGTAGTAATTACAACACAGTTTATTCGCGGTGAAAAGACTGAGGCTCTTAAGCTTCGAATGAAATTCGTCGTGAAAGAGTCGTCCCGTTCACAGACCCAAGTCATCCACCCCTGGATGAATTACAACCTGTGAAGCATATTGTTGAAGAGGTCGTAAAAAAAGAGCTGCCAATGTGACCAAGATTTCCACGGGGTAACGAAACTTTCCTCCCGTCGAGACGTCTTTCTTCATTGTCCCTACTGGCGTTCCCGCAAGACTGAAAGAATGGAACGGATAGCAGAGGTGGTCGTGAGTTAAACATTTGGCCAGAGACAATGAGTGGCTCTGTTGGCACACGCGTTGAACAGTCTGTCCTTAACAATGCCCTGGCAATATCTGTACCTAGAAGGACTAAATGGCTAGTCCAAAAGAGGAATGGAAAGCGAGGCGGCGTTAATGTTACCGTCTGCCTTCATATTTCAGCGCGAGCGACAGTCTCATACCGCTCTCTTTTTACGCGCGTAAAATACTGTATTCGCAACCACTTCTTTCCTTTAGTGATAGTATAAGATGTTGGAACATCATCCTGCGTGAATCCTGTGGAGAAGTACGGTCGGGAGGGACTCGCCATAGGGAAGGGAGAAATTATCGCTGGTCATTACGAAGTATGTCTTAAGTATTCTGGAGAATGTAATCATTTGTGTGAAATGTGGCATAAATATGAAAATGCCAACAGTCAAAATATTTGCAGGTTAGAGAGAGCTCAGCAGACACACCTTTAGGGTCAGCGAGGCAGACCAAAGATGCCTAAAGGTCGGACCATCCCAATAGATATGACTCTGGGGTCGTGAAACCAGCTCCAGGATACCTCAAGGTCAGAGAACCAAAGCAAGTAGGATCTTGCGACTGTGCAAATCAATCCACAGACACCTGAAAGTTTGAGGGGTCCAGGTAGCAGGATCCTGGCGTAGTGAAATCTTATTTTAGAATTAGAATTAGAAACTAATTTTAGACGTTTCAAGAACAACTTGCTTGTTTTATTATTGACATACACAAATTACAAACATAATTTATTATTATGTTATTATATAAGATCTACTGTTGCACGCGTATACAGATATTACACACGCAAAATGACATATTATAATACCTCTATACATATAACGTAGATTTAACCCAGCAAAAGAAATGCAAAACTTTTCAAGAACAGCAGATATTTATTAGCCATATAATTCTGACATATACGTCGAATACACAGTAGTTCATTCACCTTCATTTTTGTACCTACTTACTTTATCCCCTCACCGACATTTCAATTACCAAGCTCGAGCACAAACCGTAATGAATTTTAATAGCAGATGACAAAGCTAAAAATTGGATAGGACCATTTGCATGTACGATTTGACGTTTCCAACAGGCACACGCAATACGCGGCACGTTATCAAATCGTAAAATCGAGGTTGTTTGACAGTGGAAGCTAATGGATCTGGTCGCGCGATGTTATCACAAGGACTAAGATCGAACGAACGACAAACACGAGGACGATCTTGACCGATAAGGGTCAAAGGACCAATCTAACTTTCAGACCACTCGGGAGTCTGGTGAAATTGTTTGCTAATGAGAGCGAGGTACAGATAACGCACCGATGGATCTACATGATCGGACGAACGTGAATCGTGGACCTTTTGTGTTTGCTAATGCGAGGAACATTTAATTATGCGAGATATTTTACATACGAACGCCCCGGAGCGAATATTATGCTTTAATTAACATTGTTACTCGTCGGTGCAACTTTATTCTGCGCATCCCCCAACTACTCAAGCAAATTGTAATCATGCCCTTATATTGTACTGACATTTACGTAAGAGAGGCCGTTTCAGTTTTTCCCTAGACTATTTCTTGTATTTTCAGTTTGTTGGAACGTTTCCATTGTACTCCCTTCAATCCCTATTCGCGTGGGGTATGAATATCGTAATTGTATAAGGGCAATGTCTAATGATATGTCAAGATATCGTGACAAAAGATTCGTTCCTGAATTCACCACGGTAAATGAAGGCTAAGATGAATATTAAATAACGGTGGATTAAAATGTGGTAAAAAGAATGAAGAGAATATATACAGTCTAGATTTATTCTTCCCCGTTATAAGAATGGATATATAAATCTTTGTGTTTAAAATGTGGATTAGCGAGAGAAAAATACTGTGGAAAATCATTCAATTGCGGGACGTTGTTTCAATGAATAAAGCATTCAGGAATATTAGAAAAATATTTCTAGTAATAATAAAAAGCGTGTATAAGTCCCGACCAATAATGCATTTCATCCAAAATATTGTTGCAACGCGAAGGAACAGAAAAAGTTAATATTGTTCAGATTTTATCTGTATACACCACATTGTATCAGAATTAAATACTAAATATCATTTTTCACACTAACAAGTACATTCGTGTCGCTTAAAGAATAAATAACAAATAAACTACCAGTGCACAATACAATTTATATATTACCTGCACTACGCAAACCACAGTCATGTCTTCAATTCCTTAAGCGACAATACTGGCATTGCCAAGCTGTTTCTATGAAACAAAGCAAAAGCCTCTGCAAACGAAGCACTGTAATACATATCAAAGGACAATATGCTTCGCGCACGAGAGTACCAGAGTTATTGCAACACTGGCAAACAGGCGCAACGTAGTATCGCGAACAATGTCTTGACGGAAAGAACCTTGAATATCTTTGATTAATCATACAGTGCTCGTGCATATATCATATTCCTTAATTGGCAACGAGAATTCAGAACAATGCTCGCAGGGGTAGTTCGAGATGCCTAAGTTCTCGACGCAAACCGAAATGAAAGGGTTAACGACGGAACAATACAAACCTCCCTCAAGTTACCCCATAATAACGTCTTCCGTCCGCGGAATATGGTTAATTATCTGCCAACAGGCATGGCTGACATCGGCTCGGGCACGAGGACGTGCCGTTAATTTTATAGATAATTAGTGGAACAGAGCTGTTCGAACGGTGCTTACGACGCTGTGGATGAATGCAAAAGTGTGCGCGAGACCTGCTGATTGCATTACCGGAAAGACGAATAGCCGTTTCGGTGAATGGGCTCGTTAACTTGTGCGCTTACAAATTGCCCACCATTTTGGTCGGCCATTCTCCCCCTTTCCCGTGGTTACACTTTTTCCCGTTGCCCCTTTTCTACATCGACGAAAATCCAGCGAAGGTAGATAAGACGTCCAGAGATTAGACGCTAATGCCGGCGCAGATCTTTACATTAGCTACCGTGCATTAAGTCCCATATCTTTGTGGCGAAACGAGATTTCATCTGAAGAGACTATAAAGGGCGTCTACCGGGGGAGGTTTAATACTACATCAAATGTTATTAATTGAATTTCTAAGGCGTACGTATTTGATAACACTTAAATTATGTTGTTCCGTTCAGTAACATACGGATTACTGTAGTTGTTTTTTTTAGTAAATAGCAGTTTTGTGCATCAATGTTTATTTAAATATTTGTACAGAACTCTTCATAATATCAAACCAAGTCTTTCATCGATTCTTTCAAACTCGAAATAATTATTTTCTTTAATTAATAATTTCTTATTGGATAAGAGTAGCAGAATTGTGTTATTATGATTGAAACTAATTCGTAGCTAATTTGATAATAACATACATAAGCGTGTTTAAGGATCACCACAGTCTTCATTTCAAAAAAATGTAATGCATACGAACGAAATTAAATGAAATGTAATGGAATACAAATAAATTGTCCTTCGTTAGTTTATCTCATGCAAGTGTACCAATGTGCTGCCATTTATTTTTAATTAATCAAACGCAAAACGATGTACGTTTTTCGTAAAGGCCAATATTGGCGTAATCACATTATGGGAACCTGTTATCTACATGCAGAACAGCAGCGTACCCATTGGGAAAATGTTTCTTGCTCGCTTCCAGTATAATAGAATACTAAATAAGACAGCCAAATTGTAATTTCCAATCTACTGTAAAATTATCGAATTGTGGAACACGTTCGAATAGCAGCCAATCTGGGACGTTGATTATTGGTTTTTCTGCGAGTTTTCATACAATTTGCTGTTTCATTTTCAATCTTTTACGCGAAACTCATGGAAAAGATAGATATTAATATTTATATCATTCTCCACATTTTGCTTTTTTGAAAACTACCTTTCTGGATATGCAGATATTTTGAAGGATCGCTTCAAAACCTATGTCTAAAAATTTGATAAACTATTCCATGCATTTCATGCAGAACAGTGTATTTGATAAGAGTATAGAATTAGAACGCAATCGTGGCAATTGTTAACAGGTGAATGGAACAAGAAGCTGATACGGCCCTTGATTTTTTTTTTATACGATACAACGTGACATTTTGTAATCCAATCCATCATAATCCTATGCGCACATATGACGCCACGTTCGAGTTCGTGCTCAATGTAGACATTGGGTAAAGTCGAAAAATCAATATCTGTATTCGTGATTTTATCTTGTTTCCCGTGTATGCACATGATCGTCACCAACAAATTATTTTAAAATTCTTTTATTCATAAAGGTATAAATAACTTTTGCATTAAATCCAATGATTTTTAATGAAACACTTTACCTTGTCTCGTTGTTATCTGCAAACACTTCATTTCATGGAAAATAAATTCAGTGCATTGAATATTGTATAAGTGTATATAAAAGCTTTTTAAATTGTGCGGTGCGATAATGCAAGCAAATTACTTTTATTTACCAAATTGTCAAATGCTTGTGCAAGTACAATGCTCTTTGAAGCCTCAAATTAAACTTGTAATATTAAATACTTCATTATTACCTACTTCAATTTACTCATTTCTTTTCTCCTATTTCCCTTATTGCTACATTTCATTTAGTATTCTGTTACAAATCTTTTGAAGTTATTACGAAAAAGGCATCCATACTTTAATAAATATTAAAATTAATATCTGTATAATATATTTCTATTGCAATATCCTAACCGTATTATTTTTTTAAATTCTTAACATATCAGTTTCAACATAAATAGAATAAAATTACTGCAATAAAATGCTGCAATTCTATCACTTCTCACTCACACGGGAGGATGCAAAACGTTGAAAAGAAATATTTGCACCTCAAACGAGTTTAATTCTCATCATCTAATGTTATTAGATAATGAGGTTAGTTTCATTCTATTATGTATCCAAGAAAAACACTGTGCGCCTAATTAAATACAGGGTGGCCCGGGACTCACGCAGTATTTTTAAAAAAGGGGTAGCTGATGTGGTTCTGAACGATTTTTTCCTTGACCAAAATATTGTTTAAAGCTTCGTTTTCGAGTTATTAACGAAATACACTGGCGAATGAGAGCGGCCGTATAGCGCGAGCTCAGTCACAATCGCGCGCGGCCGTGATCGGGTGCATCGAGGGGCAACATACGCCAAATATTACAATCGTTTTACATTAACAATAGGGTGTAATTCTTCGTTATTCATCAATAACAATTAAATTAACAAGTCGTTTAATAACTGTTCCATACTTTTATTCGTTTTCGAAACGCGTACAGGCTTTAAACAGGGTCAGGATCGGTACAATGACCAAGTGCCAAGACACCGCGAAAGCAGGCAAATTCGCGGCCGAATGGATAAGTTTAATTAACTACCCTTTTCTAAAATTAATCATCTAAACACTTTTTTCATAATTAATAAAACACTTGATTCGTTTCGGAAAACGAATAAAAGTATGGAAGAGTTATTAAACGACTTGTTAATTTAATTGTTATTGATGAATAACGAAGAATTACACCCTATTGTTAATGTAAGATGATTGTAATATTTGGCGTACGTCGCCCCTCGATGCACCCGATCCCGGCCGCGCGCGATTGTGACTGAGCTCGCGCTATACGGCCGCTCTCATTCGCCAGTGTATTTCGTTAATAACTCGAAAACGAAGCTTTAAACAATATTTTGGTCAAGGAAAAAATCGTTCAGAACCACATCAGCTACCCCTTTTTTAAAAATACTGCGTGAGTCCCGGGCCACCCTGTATATTAAACACCGATAGACATGTATGAAAGCACTCATCTATTAAAATCAACATAATTTTCAGTGAAAATGGTAGCAAAAGATGAAATTATGGAAAAAGTAATGCCTGCACTTGGAGAACAATTAAAGATTTTACTTGAGGGTAAAGATGAGGAGTTTTATGCTTTTAAAATTAGGACGGGTAAGTAAAAGAGTAGTACGTCTCAGTTTCAATTGCTTTAATTTAAAATTGTGAAAATTGTGAAATGAGTTGGAAGCGATTCTAAAAGTAGCCTCCTTGAGTAATTTTAAAACGCGATTACGAATCTTACGACGGTGTAAAGACTTGATTAGTGCCAGGGTGTAACGAACCATTCTAACTTTCATCGAACTGCTTTTATTAAAACAATTTTAGAACTATCATCGCGATGCATATGTTATTATTAAAAAACTTCCAAACATTAATTAATCAATACTTCAGCTTGGCAATGTCAATTCTCCAAAGTTCCCTAAAACGATGACTGCTTAATTATTTCCGTGACAGCTGTCCTTCGTACACAGTTAACTCATATTTTGCTACACAACACACAGAGGCTTTTAATTATTAAAGAACGCTTTTGAAGGATTTTCTATAGCATCAAAGTGAATCGAATTTTAACTCCGTCATTTCATTATCCCCATATAAAAAATTCATTTTAATTCTCATCCCACTGGTGTCCATTCTAAAACAATTTATTCTCATTAATATTTTATTCAAAGCTTTTCGTTCACCCCTAGCAATACAACACATATGTACACCCCATACCCGATAACACATTCAATTAAGCATTTGCATCGCGGTCGTGCCGCTCTAAACTCTAAATTATACAAGAATTCAGGAAACATAAAAGTAGCGGCACACGCAGCGGGGCATTATTAACATGATAGCAATTTCCTTGCCTGTA
This sequence comes from Nomada fabriciana, assembly GCA_907165295.1. Taxonomy (NCBI): domain Eukaryota; kingdom Metazoa; phylum Arthropoda; class Insecta; order Hymenoptera; family Apidae; genus Nomada; species Nomada fabriciana. Next base: position 16,370,479 of record OU015689.1, read on the forward strand.
GTATAGTCGTCATAATGTTGGTTCGGGTGGAAAACTCAACACCTCAGCTGGCCTCGAGGGAAATGTACGGAGAAAGACTCAACGTTGCTCGACCGTTGCTTCGCACGTTCGAATAATGTACGTCTTCCTCGAATGCTTGCGTAGTAAACCCCGCCGCCCCTTTAAAAATGTATTCCCGTCCACGTCGTTAGGATGTTGACTCATTAGCAGACATCGTTCACCGGTGAACGCAACGCTACCGTTCCCACATATCCTTCGCTGTATGCTTCTCCAGGCCCCTTCGTCGCCGTCCTTCCCTAAATAATTTATTACGATGGATTTGGCGATGATATCACTTGTTACGGGCTTTTTCGTGCGTAAAAAATTTATATCGCGCCGTAGCTCAAAGCATTCTCCATCCGCTTTTACTTGAGCCCTCCGTTAAAGTGAATATCCTTTTTCAGGGATACGCTTTTAGTCTTTTGCGCGGGCATGCAAACAAGCTTGCTGCGTTACTTCCTGCGCCAAGGAAAGTTAAGTCACGAGTTACCAATTGCAATGCCATAAACAAATCTCCTTTTTAGCAGATTTGAGATTTGCGAATATTCATGAATTATGAAAAATCATATTTTGCGGAGAAATTTATTACAGAAGCGATGCCGTAATTTATAATTGAAAGTGCCTTGCTTTTAATGCTTCTATTGGCGTGAAAGAAGCGAGGGTGTACGTTGATTACAATGAGGGTTTATTTATTAGCACTTAAAACAATTTGATTCCACTGGATGGTTATTTAACGAAATTTTATTTTCCTAGCGAATAAAAGACAGAAGGGGCAATCACGCCGTTTCGAATAAAAACTTTATTATAACATTATAATTATCACACATTCTTATTTACATGTCACGTAACAGATTCTTCGTTACCAGCGACATTCCTTACTTTGTACATGATTGCAACATTGCACGAAGAATTTTACTGTTTCACACCCTAATTGTCATTTACTTAGGCAACACGATTGAAACCATTTAACAAGCGCTAGTGTCGTTCGTCGGTCGATGATCAGTGCCAAGCGGATGAATCACTTTGAACTCGCTGAGAAACTGGATGAGTATAAACGCAAAGTATATAGAATACAAGAGGTAGCCGTATGACTTTCGGGCAATGGCGCCAGTAATGTTCAGGTAAATAATAGTCATTATCAGTGAGCATAAAAGGAAAGCCATACAACCAGGTGCCATATCGCTCATTCTCATGGGGGTGCAATAATCAGGGTGTTTGCTGGTAGCTCTTCCGTAAGTTAACCCTAATCCTAGGAGTGTATTGAACATTGGCCCACCAAAGCAAGCCGCGTATCCCATTCGTGGAAATCCTTGCCTAGCTATGGCAACGTTCGATATCAAGTCTGTAAACCAATTTTCGTTCTCGATAGGTCATAATTAGCTGCACAACGAGATGTACATTAATGCCGTTCTCTTTTAACAAGTGACACGGTAATCATTTCTTTACTCACCACCTACACTGTTACCCCACGCGAGAAAAGTAATGCCGAGCATGGCGTCGGATATACTAAAAGCTCGTCCTACGCATAGCAGAACTCCTATCACCTCTCCTGCTATCAAGTAGACCGTTAACATGGCACAAAAAAATCCCACAAATGCAAAAGCCTGCAATTAATTTATCGCCGGCCGTTATGAGCAGGTCGGCTGGGCAAAAAGGCGCCGGATGGGAAAGCCGGGCATGAATAGCAGAAAAGGTAGAAAAAGTACTCACGTTATGAAACCTTGGCTGGCGATCCACGTGGGTAATAAGATATACAATTACACCACTTACGATGCCCAACAGCAGGAATATCGGCACTATTGAAACCGGGCCAAAATGTGTTTTCCAAACTGTGAAACGAAGGGGAGAATGAGGCGGCGGTCGTTACGGCAGACTACAATATTTTGTACTATTATTGGGGGGGAGGAGGGGTGCTAGAAAACTTTTTATGAGCGCGATAATGATTCCCCTCTGTGCAATTACTGTGATACAATTCTTGCAAGCGATGTGTACTAAAAAGCTAGACAGAGTGTAAGCGTTTGTATGTGAATTCCATAGTAAAGGAACTAATTTTTTTAATTCATTGTAATTGGCTGGCAAAATGCAAAATTGCTGCACAACTTTATGCAAATAAAGTAAATTATCTTGACAATTCTACTTATGATTAGGTGATGGCAAACATTTTTATTGCCTCTGAATAATTAATTTAATTTATTTTAGAAGTCATTATGATTAAGTCCATTTAAAGATAATTTCGTTTCTTTACTTTTGTAGTGAGTGCAGTAGTCCTGTATGTTTAATAATACATTGTACAGCGTGCGATTGTTTCCTATATTATATTTCAAACGAAATTTGCAATTCTTGTTTGATGGAATTAATCAGCTTGACTTCTGAGTGACTCGCGTGTTCATTAAAACAAATGGAAACAGTTGCTTATGGTGAAGAAATAACAAGCCTTGAGCATTAAAAATAAAAATTATGTTTGTCTTTGAGCAACGTAAAAACTGAAATATGCTACAATTAATCCATGATATTTTTTTTACAAAAAATACGTACTTTTAATAAAAAAGTAAAACTTTATTTACGGCAACATGAATATTTTCCATAGTTCTTGTGAACAAATTTCAATAATCGTTTTCTATTTTCCTCTAATTTATGTTCTAACCACGCGAGAATAGAGTTTCAAGTTTGCCAAGAAATTGGTGAATTTTAATTTGGATTTTCCTAAAAACTTCCATTAAAAGAGATTCAGATTTTCTCCCACTGATTCAGAACTACACAATTGAGAATTACACATTATATTTCCCCTTCTCGTGATGGTTTCATCAGAGATATATAAATTACGTCTGAAGAATCGGCTGAAAGTTGCGGAAGTTGAATGAAATCTATGCGTAGAAAAATGAGACGATTTGTTTTAATACCGACTAAAGACTGGCAATTTGCGCGTCACAAAAAGCACAGGCTTATATTTCATCGCGGTTGAAAATATCTCTGCAAAAGCCCGAGCTTTTATTAGTGCGGGCAATTTATAAGGGCGGGCGTAGAAGTTCGCAACAATTAATACGACTAACCGTTTAATAGAAACAACGCCACTATCGGTGACACACACAGCTGGAAGCAATTTAACAGCTTGGACCAGCCATTCTTTTCGGCAGTTGTGTTTACAACGGGGATGTACAATCGAAGAACAAATATAGCGGGCGATCGTACGATTAAAATGAACTTTGTGATTTGATTTGCGTTCACCCAATCTTCCATCCCTATCGGATTAATGTCGTACAGGAATTCCCGGAAAAGTCCTTTCGGTCTTTCAGACTGTTCATCCTCGTCGTCTTCCGTTTCATCCTGTGGCGGCAGGGTCACACTGTGCCTCCTCTTCTCCCTTTCAAATTCCGCTGCAAGCGCCAGATCTGGTGCATAGAAGAAGCAAGGTATACAGGGTGTCCCGTAACTGCACGAACATCGGGAAACGGGGGAGTTGCTGGGATGACTCTGAACAACTTTTTCCTTTGCCAAAATGTTGGCTGAAGCTTCGTTTTGCTGAAGCACGTGGCTCACAAGCGCGCATTCTAATTGGCCAGTGTTTTTCATCAATAATTCAAAGATGAAGCTTCAACTAACATTTTGGTAAAGGAAAAAGTTTTTCAGAGTCACCCCGGCAACTCCCCTTTCCAAATGTGCATGTTGTTACGGAACACCCTGTATAACATGTATTACACGGTAGGCTCAATTGTTTGGAAAATAGTTACACAATGGGTCTAAAGTTTGGGTATATGTACTTACTAGTATATGAAATGTTTTTATATTTTTATTGTTCATGTAATGTCGAAAGAGGCATATACATGCGGAAGTTATTAAAATGACTTACGATAGTTGCAATATATTTTAAGCAAATGTTAGGCACTATTAACAGTTCGGTAGTCAAAGTAACCACTTGTCTTACTCGTAATATTTTATACAATTTTGAGATTCATGAAACTAATTTTTCACAATCTGCTCAAGCGGCAAGAATTCGGTTCATAGAGGATTTCAAATTAATAAAAAAACGTCAAACCTGACGGTTGATTAAAAAATGTATTGCTTGCAGTTGAAGGGAACCAGTGTATGTTTATAACAGTAAAATGTTAGACTCTGCTGTTTGTAATTTAAATTGTGAAATACGAATGCACTAGGTGTATTCAAAGTTTCGGCCGGCAGTGTACATATGTATAAGAAGTAACATTTTCTCTAAATACTTTGAAGAGCATTACACATGAAGTTCATAAAAAATGTTCCTTTAAAATACTAAACTAGTAAGGAAATAAATTAATGATTGTAAGTGAAGTCATTAGTGATTAGAATTAACAGTGTATCAGGCTATTTAAAGTCATTTTACTAATATTTAATAAAATAATAATGAAGAAATGAAAATATTAACAGATAGTAGCGTTACTGCGATCGTAATGAAATGTTTCAGTGCACTGTACAAAATGGGTTATGTAAAATATACGGGTGTAAACCTAGTTTCGCGGAAGCTATTAAAGATAGCAACATAACTGCTTGTTTGGTGTTTTATGACCCATTGGGACCCTCGCCGTGAGAAATGGTATATTGGTGTGCAGTCTCCGTGGAGAGAAACTCAGAAATTGAAGTTGTCTTTCTACTTTTATATGTTCAGAGTGACACACTAGTTCCTACATACATACTTTAGCAGACCTTTAAACAATGAGTAATGCGTTCTCTGTCATGGTTTTTGTAACTTTTATAAAGAGTGATCCTTTCTTTTATTTCCAATTCCAAATAAATTCGGAAAACGTTTCATACGTATATGTATTAAGAAATAGATAAATAACTGTTAAGTTGAAGATGAATAATACATAAATACATTTATAATGGATAATCGATCAAGATTACATATTAATCAAATTGTACAGAGGAAGAGAATAAATAGACAAGACTACCATATGTCGTTTGAAAAAACAAAATTAATTAAATCTTCGATAAAGTAGTTGAAATAACATTTATTTCAATCATCTATATACATTCTAGCAATCAGTAAAGAATGACCAAACACAGAACCTGCTTCCCTAAACACGAATAGTTCCAGTATCGAATAAAATCTATAAACAAATATCAACGAATATCACGGCAAGCAGTCGTTAAAGCGAAACATTTCACCGCGAGTAGCCATATTTGATCTTCTCCGCGAGACTCGCCTCAAAGGTTAACTCAAAGATTCATAGAAAACGAGTTGTTCAATTTTAATTTAATGGAGTCGAGGAGGGGCACGTGATCAATCGTGAAAGCAACATTCGTACCCAGTTTGGCTCGCAGACCAGTAGCTCGGGTCCTCACGGGAATCTTTGGAATGGTGGCCGTGTCCTTGTTCGCCAAGTAAGTGCGCAGGATGTCTGGATCCGATGCGGTTGGGATCCTGGCTGCGAAAGTATACAAGGAAACCTTCGAGGGGAAGGATCGATAACTGCACTGGCGTAGGCAACTCTTTTTGTCCTCGGCGAGCAAAGGGACTCGTTTCGAAACGTTTTCAGAGTTTCCATGCGCTCGAGTAATGTTCGGCATTTGTTGCATACCGAGTTCCGAACGTTAGAAACTCTGCGCATCGTGCATGTCAAACGTAAGGCCGGCAGCGTTCAAACACGGTTTTTCCTTCGTCTCGTTCGGCCCTTCCTCAATTGACGCAAGGTAATGTTTTTCGTAAACACCGTAATTAGTATTCGGGAAGACGGAAATGGTTATTGGGTGAGTGGAAATGTTCTGTCGCTTACTATCTTTGCTAATAATCACCTTATTTTCTGTGAATGAATTATACTGAGCTGAAAAATTGTTCTTTATTATTTGTAATAACTACAGATTTCTTACATTAATAATAAAAAATGGATAATGCATAGATAGGCACAAAAGTGTTGACAATAGTTGTCCTTTTCTTATTTAACCCCTTCTTGCCAGAACCATTAAAGATTTATTAATATCGGTGAGCTATATGTATAAGCACTTAGATACACTGTTTAATTACCCCAGGTATAATTTATATAAATAATTAAAAGAATGATATACTGTTCTGTGATATACAGAATGTTCATATCAATTTTAACAAACATTTGCTTGAAAAATATAGGAATGTATACATATATACGCGTTTCGTAGCGAAGGGTTTAAAGGCTGCAAGAACATTTGCACTCACCTAATATTCTGTTTCTAACTGTACGTATAGTGTATTGATCCACGACTTAGGTAAACGTTTCCTGCTATTGCTTTCGATAAGTGAATAAAGACACGAAACGGGAGCTTCTTATTTTATTTGTGAAAAATATGTACGTTGTTGGAGGAAAATACGATCTATATTAGCAATGAGAATAAACATGGATAAGATCGAGTAAATATTTGCTCCGCCATATTTTATCAGACAAATTTTTCATCGCCGTCTTCTGGCCTCGACGTCGCGTCGCCCGGTCGAGAAACTTGATCGAAAGTTTCCTCTCACTCGTTATAACGCGTAATTGCAATCAAACGATGCCGTTTTCTTAATTAAACCTTGTCTCAAAGCTGCCTTCGTTGCTTCTAATTTACACCTTCTTTCATATTCCCATTTTCCATAGTAACATTGAGCCACGGGCGCGTTAAGTTTCCACATTTAAATTACGGAGAAAGTTATTCTATTAAATGGGTTCTGTCCGAGTTTCGATACGAGGCCTTTTGCTTCATGCGGAGGGCATTTCGAAAAATTTGTTCGCCAATTCAGTATTGACTACGACAGTGTAGCCGTGAAAATTGACACAAGATGAATTGTATTACTTTTTAACATCTCCTCCCGGGTGTCGTACACCTGCATTATTACCACTAGGATGATGAAAAATATGTAGCAACCAACGAAACCTGCAATCAATATATAGTTGGCAGGACAGGCGTACGGAAAAGTCAGGGTTAATTAATCGCTGCGAGGGTACGATGTGACAGGGGAAAATATTCGGGGCATTGTAAATTTCCCCAATTGTATGGTCTGCAACACGCTAACAATTTCAATTAATTCACGTTTCTTCCCTCCAAACCAACCGCGTAAAAAAAGGGCCAAAATAGAAGTGCCCCTTAATTGACTGTAGCTTTCGAACGAATTTTTTGATTGTTTTGCGAAAATACTTTCATTGTTTCATTCGGAAAGGTTTTTACATTTTCAACCGTCCATTTGATTTTGATTCAACCGTAGTCTCGGCTTCTCCCACTGAATTTTTTGCCCGGTTATCTTGGCTTTTTTTGCGTTTGGAAGGCTTATCATGGAGCAGTGCAGAAATTCGTCGGTGGTTAGATTGCGAGGAAACCAACGGTAGAAAGATCGCGGCTTTGCTTAATTAAATTCGCCCCGGAGTTATCGTTATTGCAGAATTAAACCGCATACTTATGGCTCTCCATAGATAAACTTTTTCGTTTCTATGAGGTACAGCTTATCTGATAGCACCCATGCTGATACCTTCTTTACATTTTTGTCTGTTTTTTCGTTTTCCCGCGATTCGAATCGAATATTTTATTATTATTTTCCGCTTAATGCTTAAGCAATTTATGCGTATGAAATACTGATATCTTTGTGATAGTTTTTAAAGTGATCTTTCTGACGTTCAAAGTTACTTGGTTCGATTACTGCAAAGGGAAAACAGCGATATATGTTTTGACTTCTTGTTTTGATTACTTTGCAATCGTAGATTTAAATACATTTTAATCATGGCTCCTTTTCATCCAAATTGACTTGTCGACAAAAAATAATTTTCTTACTAAATCGTGGTAAAACAAATATACAAATAATTTGGAAGCTATTGGCAAAGGCCTCTTACGAAAAGTTTACATACAACGGTACAAGGAACTCCCTACAATTTCCAGGAGTTCCACGCTCCTTCGATCACCAAACTCGAAGGGCGCGCTTCGTGAAAGTTAAGGGAACTGCAAATCGTGCCTTCGAGTCTGGTAACAGGATAACAAAATAATAGGTCGATGCATAAGTAATTTCGGTTGTGACCTAGAGTGTCTAAATACAAGTAATCAGAGGGAAGGTCTACTGTATAAACTTTCTAAATGAATGAAATCATGAAAAAAATTGTAATTAATATTCAAGACAAGAATATTTAAAAATAGATCGATGATTTCGTTGATCGACAAGATTCAGAATTATTCCGACATGGTATACCTAATAATATTTTTAGCTAAATTATTAAAGACCGAGGTTCATTGAATAAATTTATATCTCACAATACTCAATGAAAGGGTTAATCAAATATTTGTTCATTACGATACCATGTACAATTTACTTATCTAAAATTGCAAAGTCTGGTACTTTTCAAACCATTCACTAAGATACATTATAAAACGTTCAATTAATACACCATATTGAATACCGGAATCTAAAATACCATTTGAAACAAAAAATTTCTTACGTCAGTTTGTACTCGAATTATTCCAAGAAACGTTTAACGACAGGTGTGCCGATAATCGAACATTAATAAATCAACTAAATAATGCGAAACGAAATTACTTACACACATCCTCGCCGAAATTTACGATTAATATTTGCGTAAAGTATTCAAGGAGTAGCGGTGCACGTACTTATAGCTTCCCACATGTGAATCACCTCGTCCCGCACTACATAGCCGATCCAGCACACACAGCATATGTAGAAGCATGCGTCCCTCATCAAAGGTTTCAGGCGAACCCGAAATGGACTGACCACCGCGACGGAGCCGGCGATAATCGCCGAGACGAAGATACCAGCGCCGAGTAATTCCGTGAACATTATTATCCCTTTCTCGGTGCCCGACACAAGAGCTGTGAAGATATCAGGTGCGCCATTTCCGAATGCCAATACCGTCACCCCCGCTATACTTTCCGACAGCCGAAAAATACTGGTTATCGCCGTCAGGGCTGGACAGAAGCTGCACAGACAGAAAGAGTGGAAAAAAAGGAGAAGGGGCCAGCACGGAGTGTCGGGGTTGATGATACGTTACATATCGACTAAAGAATGAAAAGAGGGTTGAAGGGGGGAAAGGGTGGCGAACGATTAATTTACGTCGATCGACCCTGCTCGATATTTGATTTCCGGACGTGGGGCAACACCGAATTTGCTCCCCGCCCGTTCCATTTGGTATTTTACAGAGTGGACACCCTGTACGTATACGTGTATGCATGCACGTCTCCGTTTCCTTCATCGCGAATCGAATTTCGATGCGGCCGCCTTTGTAAATGCAGCTGCGAGGTTCGCTAGATGAATTCGGGGTTGATCCGTCGAGCGGTTTAGATATGGGTGTACTCTGCGTCGGGTTCGGGGAGTTACGAGGGAAGAGGACGAAGGGAAACGCGACGTTCGACAAGAAAATTCTCAATTAGTTCACGTTTTCTCTGGGTCACGAACGGTGGAGGGCTTCCTCTTTTAAGAAAGGCTGCACTTTCTTGGATTTAATTCTGTCGATTCCATCAGGGCGAGGGAAATATTGATTTCACTGAATTGATTATATTTTGTTGGGTTCAGAGGGTTTAGGAGAGTTAATCATAAAATTGCTACATAAAATCGTACATTCTGTATTCGATAGTTCTTCTTCACTTTACTTTTCTCGCGCATTGTATCTTTTCTTTGCTTTTCTTGCAGTTTTGTCCGTTTACTGCACTGCATGTATGGAGGGGTCAAAAGCCAATCAGTGTAAGTCCAACTTTACCTGACCACGAGTTTCGTAGTTCAGAAACTCCTTTTGTTATTATTAAAACCTTCCGTTGATAAAACAATTAAGTCATTATTTTCATACGTAAGCAATAGACGACGGTACTGACATTCTCATTTTTTTTCCAAGTAATTTATCAAAACCTTATTTACCTCGGTTTAAATACTAATGGACTTACTCTGATTGACTTCTGAAAACTCCACATGTAGTTAACATGTGTGCGCCGTTGTAAATTGTGTCTTTCTTTTATCACCTATCACTAGAAATAAATATTAAGCGTTAGGACAAAATACTACGTTTTTTGTTTCGCAATCCACAAAACAACTTGAAACCGAGAAAAAACTTCAGAACAGTTTCCGTTTCTATTGTTCGACTTTTCTCAATTACGATTACATAAAGCAGTGCTAATATTACTAGAAATACCCAATAAGCCTTTAACAACATTCTACAGTGGACGAACACGAACGATTTATTTCTAATTCTATCACGTACTTTCGTTTAGTTCCCCGTAAAGATACTTTCAAACCTAACGCCGGGTTGACGTTTATTAGGTCCCAAGCCTAATAAACTTAACGCCGTGAAATTAATGAAAAATACAAAGCCTATTCTTCTCCCGGCGTAATTTCAACAAATAAATGTAAAATTTGTAATTTGATCGCGTTTCTGCTATGTGGCGCACTCGCCTTCGTGAAATTCTATTGCGAACTCACATCGCACGGCATCTGGACCCCTTTCACGTAGAACGGGCAATGACTTTTGGTCCATTGCGTCCAATGTCGAGGATTATCATAGCTGTTCCCATTCAGTATGGGCAGTGACGCAGGTAACAGATTGTAACTGCTTACGTCGCGATCAAATTATGCGCGTGAACTATCGAGGAATCATTATTGCCTGCATGTTCGAATTTTATTCGAGCAGAAAGTGGCCGGCAACCGCTTTACGGGCGTGGGTCGTTTCTTTTTAATGGCGGTGCATAAAGCTCCGCCGACCGTTTGGATTAAAATTAAATCCGTTTCCACGTGAGGATATGTCGATTCGTACGCACACGATGAGCAATAACTCGCCCTTTACTGAGCACAATGTGCTGTGAAAGCTTACTTTACGTATCACCTAAACTGTTCACGCCGACACTTTCATGGGAAATCATAGAGATTTTATCCCCGCCATAACTATTTTATTAACTATCATTCTGCGATTTCACCATCGTATGTTCAGATTTATGTACGGAGTATATAATATATAACGTATCACGAGAAAAAATCGGTGGCTTTAATAACCAATATTAGAGACTACCTGCAACAAGGTCATAAAATTGTAAATTAATTGAACACGATACGCTGAAATACATGTCGTTTGCAGATAAATGAAATATTTTATACGAAATATTGATAACTTATGTGAAGTGCAACAATTGTTCTAAATTATTGAAAAAATTAAAGGTAAATAATGGATGTAACATTAAGGGACAAGATACATATTCAATGGAGATTTCTTAGTACACAATACTTATGGGTAAATATAACAAATGATAGTAACTTTTAGCTATAGTACACCCAAATGAAAAGTGAAAGACGTTAGTAAAATGCTCAATATAAGCTAATTTAATTAGAAGCATAATGAATTAATTACGCATCATTGCAATCACTTTTAATTAACGTTGTGGGTAGAATGAAAACTGATATAGAAGGCAATATAATTTGATTAAACCGTCAATTTAACTCCCCACACTTTAAAAATAAACATTCGAACTATCGGGAAACTTCGAAAGTACTTCGAAAGCTTGCATACATATATTTATCGCAGCTACTATCTTTAGATTCGATAGAGAACTAAATGAGGCGAAGTTTCCACATAGAAGTTTTCAAACATCGATCAATTTAAGAATGATCTTCACAAGCTAGAATCATTCAATTTTATCAGTACTTACAAGTTGTCCGCGGTGGTTCCTAAAATCAGAAACATATATAACAGCCATAGGATTAAAAGAAATAATCCAAAGCTGAATAGAAACATGTTTTCTGTGTGGAAGGTGCAAAAGAGTATCTCCGTGTATTGAAACACAGTGTCTGTAGTACAATCCACGGTTTTTTGTATCCAACGGCAACGCTCTGCAGGGGCAATGTGCCAAACGTATGAACAATCATCCTAGAAATTTATAATGAGTCTTTAAATAAATTTGTACGTGCTCCAAAATAATTATTCGCGATAATACGCGCATTAGTCTTGAAAGTAATCTAGCCGTTTTGTTCAAAATCCAGTTTTGCTGTTAAACTAATCGAATTTTCCTAAATAAGAGCGCAAAACGAAAAGTTATATTAATATACAAACGTAAACTCACTGGATGTATTGGTAGATATCCATGCCTGGCGTATGAATGCATAAACTGTTTATTTCTATTTTCGTAATGCAAACCATAAATTAACCTTATTTTAAATTAAAGATTACGGTGCCAGTGCTCCAATAATAATGAAGTGTGCCATAGTTGATCGAAGCTTCAATTGTTTAATGAAATGTACACGTCTTTAATAATCGGTGACAAAATCTTTATTGGAATTTTGCATTAAAATGCAATTCAATGCTAGATGATAGATTGTCTGACATATTACTGCTAATAATCCTTGTAGAATTTGATACAACTGTGAATAATAAATTAAGAAGTTCATAAATTTGTTTTCATTATCAAAACTAATATTCGGCGTGTATTATAATACAGTGACTGAGATCATACGCAAGCTTAAAAATAGCAAAGTTAATTTATCCGCAGGCCGTACTCTGAATCAAAAAAATTATGTACTACGATGAGGTGGTACAATGCGAAATGTATTCTTTCGTTTCGCAATTGTTCGCGAATGTAACTTCAGACGAAATTGAACAGAAAAGCTCATCCATGATGGTTGAATGGATGCAGGAGGCTCATTAGACAGAAGCAGTATGCCCCCTTCCCGTTGCTTCTTATTGTTATGGAACGATGACAAAGGAAAATTCCAGTAGGGTTAATGAGCACAGGAGATTTCGTAAATAGCTATCTTGAGAAAAACAATGTCTTGTCAATTATTTCGCAATGAAAATTGCATGGGTACGAAGTTGCAATATTTTCTGGTACTTTCAGTTCATAATAAGACTGAAGTTTAAATCGTAATGAATCATTTAACATGATTAATATTCTCGATTAATATTGCCATTGCCATTTATGGAATCTTTAAAGTACATACATTTTCCCAAACCTATATAAAGAAGAAATTCTAATGAACATAAATGTTGAATACAAATGTACGACTGGGAAGTTTTCTTCCTCAACTTCCAGAAGTAGAGATGACAAAAGAGCGTTTCGTATCATACACAAGCAATGTTTCAAAAAACTTCCATGCTCTTTTTTAATTGAATTCTCGTTAGGGGAGTCAACAAAGTACGCGGGTGCATGGTTACAATTAAGTCCAGAAAAAGTGTCAAAGGTGTGCTCTTCATTTAAGTTAATCAAATTTGGTAATCTAATTGACATGCAACTAAAATTACTCGGGCTATGCCACCTAAATAATAATATTTTAATACGAATAAAACGCTTTGCTTGCACTGTTGGGATGTATGCCCAAAAATTATACCGAAGTTGTGCACTAAAATAAAAATGAAGTTGTGCACTAGCAGACACTATAACTTCTACTATTATTTGTACAAATAAGGATTAAATACATTCAACCAGTAAATATTTTTCTCGCGAGTATTTATCAAAGATTTAATGACAATTATAAAGAGGCAAACATGTTTATACATAAATATCGTACCTTTTGAAACTTGTTTACTGCATGGAAGCTTAAGTGAATTTTGTTAATGAGTGGCTATTTATGGAAATATGAAATCGCATTACGTTATAAATTCGGCTAAATTAAATTCTCGACGCATTTGTTTCCTATCCCAGGTATCCTCGGGATTTATACTATCGTGGAAGAGTCTAAACACTTTATTGAATTGCATTCGGAGTTGCAGTAGGGGCACCGCACCCCACCCAATTTATAACTGCGCTTTTATTCTCTGGACGAGAAATGTGCGCCTGACTTTTCCGGTTTTCCGTTTCGCTACTCCGCGTTCGTGTATTCATAATAAAGCGCGAGTGATATAACGCTGGAATATGCAAAAGCTTCTTTTCGCCGGGTGAAATGGATCTTACAACTGATCTTCTAATCTGAAATTGTGAAGCTGCGGTTTCGGTTGTGTTTAGGGCACTCGTTTGACGAACGTTTTGGTTAGCCTAATATTTCAATTTGGAATAGTAATTTTACGTCATGCAATAATTGTATTTTAATAGCTAAACGTTCAACTTGAAAACTTGAAGTGCTGATATTAAAGGACTCTTTATGTACTTCCAAACTTGGAAATTCATATGATATTCAGAAGAGGAATTATGTAAAAAAAGAAGCAAAGAGTTGTTGAAGCTTCGCTTGAAATTTTCGTACTTGTTAATCCAGCAGCTATGGCTAGTTATAAAATAGTAGGAATTTTTTATTATCTATATCTACAATGTGTAAATTCGTAATTGTTCGTAAATATTTGTAATTTTCTGCTGATTCCGATTTCTGCTACAATGTCACTGTGTTGCACTGTCACTGTTATGAAAACAAGGTAACAACGTGTACCAATATTTGTTCGCAAACTTCCTAAAAATGTTACACAGATATACAGAAATTACACAGGAAGTTTAAACGCGCTTCCGTAACTTGCCACCTTGTCAGTTAGCAAATTTTGTAAAGCGCTTTACCACATATTTTGTAACAAAGCGCGACTTTTAACGCTCTACGATTAATCTCGATGTGAATCATAGTCCTGCTACAGGAACGTTGGACTAGGAGACTCCTCTTCTCATTCTTCTTTTACTAAATCCAGAAATATTGTTCAGCGACGCTGATGTGTTTCAACAATGAATTGTGTATGCTCGTCTTTAATTGTTATTTATGAATGGTAAATAGCCCTATTTCACGCATGCAACAATCTATGCTACGGTAACTACTGATCAGTTTAAGGAGTATACAAATTCGACGAATAACTTCTCATTTTATTTCATGTATTTTATATGCTGCTTTTAACAGTTAGAGAATAACACATTGATAGCGTAGTCCCCGGCAACACGGCACATCATTTCTGGAACTTGCTTTTTAGAGCCAATGACTGGAGGTATATGCACAGGTCTTTATAAACATCATGAAGAAAATTGCAGAAATTATGTGTCGCGTTATGAACGACAATGGCCGCGATATGTGATCCTCTCATTATTTTGAGCAGGGTATTTAAAATATTTCTGGTAAATTCGATCATGCTTATATAATATATGCTTAATGATGTTTAAACATAAATATATTTTTGGAAATGTATTCATATTGTAGTATATGTATGTGTGTGAGTGACCATGCGTTATGGTGCAGCCATTGCGTGGCGATGCGTTTTTGTTTTTGGAGAGCGCTGTCGCGCTACGACAGTGCTTCAACCAGCAGTGTCGTTACAGCCTGTGTAACGAAAGGTATTAAATAAAGTTAACCTATGGCTTACAATGTATTTATTGTACAATTTCGAATCGTCGGTAATAGGAATATCAGTAAAGTTTTATCGTTCCAAAGACAAATTAAACAAGTTACTAGTTTTACATGGAGCATTAGATAAAACGACATTAATCAAGAATTAGTCGTAACAGTAAGTACTTATTTTTCTTTCTTGTGATCTGCCAATAGCACAGTTTTCTTTCGACGACACAACATCTTTAATAATTTATATATACTCCAAATTGTCAGCAAAAATGATATCGCAATTGCAGCTATAACATCCAGCAACAAATATTGGTACCATGTTAAATCTGAAGCTGCTATTTTCAAGGAGTCTGGCCCATTGCGAACCAAATATTCTATCCAGTAAACTGCCTCCTCCAACGGTGGTACCAGTCGATCTCTAAACTGCAGAGAAGCTTTCCGTGCCGATTCCGTGTAACTGAAAATCAAACATAATTGCCGCACTGTCATACATCAATACTTAATCAAATGTGCGCGAGAAAAATTGCAATTTCGATTTTTAAAAAATGACCGAGCTTGAAGAATAACTCGATTCAATGTTAGCCTTAGCATAGAACGTGTGTAATCAAATATAAATATGTAAAATCTATCCTCCTACAAATAAATAATCCAGTCATTCTAATAATATTATACTGAACCCGTCAAGTTATCTGACAAAAAAATATCTGAAAACAATTTAAAAATGAGTCAATTATTAAACGATGATGCTCTTAAGAATTTAGCCGTATTAGAATGAAAAATCAATTTGTTTGTAAACTAAAAATGTCTGAGTATTAAACATTCAATATATTATACAATCAAAATTGAACGCATAAAATATTGAAAGCCCATTATCTAATAATTATTGTATTCATTTCGGTTACTGTCTATTTGCATCTATCTTTTTAAAGAAACACTGTATAGCGAGATGTTATAATATACAAAATTTCCTACCTCAACTGCTGACGCCGGCTTTCATTTTATTCTACAACTACATATGTATGTATATGTATACATACATGTAATCGTATGTTTATCCTACGAGGTGCAAATTTTCTTATCTCAATTTTCCCTATACATTCATTTTTCATGGCTTGCATTTTTACCTACAAAGGTCTCAGCAGATATTTGATATATACGTGTGCATATGTGGGATGCATGTAACTTTATATGCGGAATGTGTGTCAATGAGAGTAGTTAAAGAGAGAGTGAACGACTGGTGGACAGAGAAAAAATGTGATTAATAATTGAAAGAAAGCATTTCCGTCGACTTTTCCGAAGGTGAAATTTCATTTCGTCACCCGCGTGTTCAATCGTCCATATATTTTTTAATATATTTCAGTTCCTTTGTTTTCCAAATAAATCTCACGATGTTGACTAGTCTACCTTGCAATTTTTATTTTCACTGTTTTTACTAACAATAGTGCTCACGCTCTGTTCATTTCTATGCTTTTGTTGGAACGATGAATATGCATTTTTCTTCTACAATAATTAGATTTTCCGACATCACTGCAGAGTGCTATACGTACGTTCCTTTTGCTATAAAAATATATTACGGACAAAAGGCATTGAATGAATTCATTCAACAATCACTCCATTAAAATAACATTTAGAGTTACAAGTTCACCGGGCAATTAAACGTAAGAAGCACGCGGGGTTGAAGTATCTAATCTGTCCACCAGTGCACGCTAGAGTTCCATTGAACAGTTTTCAGTAAAACTAGTTCGATACAGTCCGTACACAAGCAAAGTACACGTTACACTGTTGAGTAACTCGATAACCAGTAGGTAATCAAAACACGATATAACATCAACGATTCGCATCGCCAAAGTAGCGGGCAAGTTCTCGATTTTAATTAATAACTGCGCGGACACGTATTACAATTTTAATCGCCCGTTGTACGTGAACAATGTAAACCAGTTGATCGATAAATTTTCAATGGATTGAATCTGCGGTGTTCACCAGCGAAGACGTTTACACTCGGGTGTAACTGCAATTATTTGCAATGATTTGTAACGAGACAGGCGATTAATAGGGGTGGTGTAAGGAGGGTGGGATAATTAATGTACGTTCAACGCGAGAATCGTCGATGAAATTCAGTGCGCGGGGCGATTGTCATTCGTCGAATGAATACTACCGAAATGATTGTAATGCAGAAACGTTTCTATGATGCGCCCTGTACTGTACGGATCACCACGTTCAATCGACATTTATAATTTCCGCGTTGGCGAACTGTGTATATGGGATACTTTACATGCTATCATTTGTACGGATTACTCTCGTGTTAGTTAAAAATAACACATTTGGAAATTTTGTTTTGGTGTAGATGATATAATAAATAGTGAATTATTAATCCGGGAGCAGTTCCAGATGTAATTTTTGTTGTAATATGTTAGACTATCTTGTGTTTAAATGTATAAAGGGAATTCAATTATTCTGAATATCTTGAATTGCATAATTAACGATAATGTGACCACTGCATCAAAAATGTAACAATAATGTAATGATAAATGGAGGCAAATATTATGGCTAAATATTTGTAATTAATCACTTCTACTTTGACTGTCTATAGTATGAGAAAAAAATGACTAAATAATTAAATCACAGTACACAGTACAGTAGAAAGCAGGAAACAGTACATATTACATTAAAACAACAATGAAATCGATCACTTCTGACAGATTTTTATAATTCTAATAATCCAAATATAATAAACCATAATTATAATCTTCACGTTACACTTAATCTGTAGAGAAGTAAAAAAGCAGAGATATATAAACTTTACGGCAGGTAATATAATGGTCATTCCTCTCATACATTTCTGTGATCAAATATAGATTTCTCATTTCTCTCGATCCCCCTCGACTCCAAATATCCTTCTCTATTGCTACGTGAAGCACGAAATTTTCATTCGCACCAATAACGGAGATTTTAATTACCTCTTGTTCAGGAGCAGTTCGTTCAAAGCTTTCGATACTGGTTCGTATGAGAGTTGATGGTAATTCAGCTGCAGAGCTAGCCCCTTTTGTACGAAGTAGGCCATGTTCAAGTGCTGATCTCCAAATAGGGGCATACCGAGGATCGGTACCCCGCAATAAACCGCCTCTTGGGACCCCAGCAATCCTCCGTGTGTGATAAATAGCCGCACATTTGGGTGACCTGGTAATTTTCAGACGAATAAAATTGCACATCTTTAAATTTATTTGAATTTTTTTCTTTCCCTTGGGGCAGAACTTCGTGGAAAAAGTGGCTACTGCTTTTTGAAACGAATACGTTTCAAGATTTATGCATTTATTGGAATGGTACCTTGACGTGTTCATCATCGATATCGTTTGGGGTGTGTATGCATCGGTGTATTTTAAATTTCAAATATTAAAGTATTTTCAAGTGTGTAGTCAAAGTTTTGTAATTTCTTTCTCTTGACAATTTTCAAGTGGCATACACCTTAATGCACAGCGTATTCCGTTGAATAAAGGTTTTCCCAGGTAGTAAATAATTTTTGATTAGTAGCTGATTACAGTATTCTTGTGTGTTATTATTCGAAAATATAATTGATATTTAATTCACATATGAATCTGATGACGTTAAATATTTGGAGAGTTTTAATATAAATTTGTAAGGGATTTAAAAGAATTTCTATTTAAACGTTCCATCAAAAGCGATTGCGATGTATCGAAGAACTTTTGATTCGAGGGAACGATTATGCCTGAATTTTGATAATCATCAGCGCATTTGTCAACAATACGTCGAATCTCATTGGCACATCTAAATCAATTACTTGAGCAGCGATCGTTTGCATACAAAGCGATCTGATTGCTAACAGCATACGAAATGGAACGTGCAGGTAACGCACGTGCAAATTTGGATCCGACCCAAGATTTAACCTAGGCGTAGACTAAATTTATCCCTGCCCTAATTCGCACATTATTCTCGTGAGCCCATAATTCGAATTGTATTTACGACATAGTATGGAAATGCATGAACCAAAGGGAATTCTACAATATTGAAAAGGTAGTGCTCCTATCAAATGATGCGATAGCGTAACATTAACATATACTGCCTTCTTGTGGTATGCAGTTAAATAATTTATTATAATCAATAATTTGCTTGTTAATATATTTCCTATTTCACAGCAGAATAGGCTAACATAATTAAAAATTATTGATTAGAATTTTCTCCTAACAATGAAAATTCACAATCACAGGGAATATTCATATTTATTGTGCATTGAGACGATCGTGACGTACAGTAAGACGAGATCGTCCTCAAGTGCTTTAGCGCGATACGGGACTTGTTTATGCGTGCGGCGATTAGGGCACATGGTCCTGCGAGGGATCGACATCCCGTCGCCAGCGAGGGTCGCAAGGGCCCAGTCTTATACAAACCATACTAGCGAACAGTGTCCATATTCATTTAATAAAGTATCTGCTATTCTACACGAGTCTTTCTCTATTTTACTGGACCTTCCACTTCTGCATTTCATCTATTGAACAACAATATTCGCAAAGTTTTAACGCATGAGAAGTGAATAATGCTTTCAGATTTGAGACTATGAAAAATTGTACGATGTGAGAAAATTACTTTATTATAAAATAGAAGCGTATAATATTTTCGTTGATCAGTATACCATTTTGAACGATTTTTCATGCAGAATATTGAATGCAATTACTGATTGAAATAAGTGGACAGTTTTCAATTCATATTGGGATTATTATCACTTTACTACTGACGTGGTACTTCGTTAAGATAAAACCAGATATTTATTTTTCCATATATGTACGTATTTTATTTATCGAAATTTTCT
Organism: Nomada fabriciana; assembly: GCA_907165295.1. Classification (NCBI taxonomy): domain Eukaryota; kingdom Metazoa; phylum Arthropoda; class Insecta; order Hymenoptera; family Apidae; genus Nomada; species Nomada fabriciana. Next base: position 16,390,521 of record OU015689.1, read on the forward strand.
GTATAGGACAAATAATGACAGCTACTAATATTTAAAATTTATTATGTATAATTCGAAAGTTTTCTTTGCTTATATAAGAGTTTGACATTTGGTTTCATCGTATGGGAAGCGTACTTATCTTCGGGGAGCAATCTCAGTCAGATGTAGTAAAGTTTCGCTATGCTTGTTGAGGTTTGCTTCTCGACAGCAGTACCGACTGCACTTGACCCGATTTTTCAAAGTTCGAGGATTAATGCACTTCTGTATGAGGCGTACTTGTGTATATTTCTTTTGAAGCACACACAGAGATTTCTCTTTCTTTTTATCATGGAAAGAAATATTACGAACATAATAGTTCAGACATAAAAATGAATTCACAATGGAATATGCTTTGGGTCAATTCAAATCGGATTTTGTCATAAAAAGTTATGCTTAAAAATAAATATTATGTTAAAACGTATAACTTTTTACTTTAACATGTTTTTTTTCAAGTTATATTGCTAGGCCTCCGAAAACAACAATGTTCAATTATGAAGCAATATACGCTCTACTTCAAATGAAAGATAAAAGTACTTTCTGATAAATACCACCCGTTCCTTGTAAAATACGTGTTCGTATATCTTAATCAATTTCATTGCTAGTTTTCAAGCTGTATTAAAAATATGCAACTTCCATTTTTCAGGATCTGAAGCGAATTCCAAATTTAGAAAGGTGAAGGGCCGGGTAATTTGATTTCTGTAATATCATTTCCCGCTCCAAAATAAACGTTTCCTATCGAAAATATCTCTTTGCCGTTGTCTCGTTTATAATAACGGATATATTCTAAACAAGCAAATAGGTCTGAGCACTATTTTACAACGGTGATTACTGTTGGGCTACACAAAACAAGATTATTCATAACAAACGGCGTGCAGTACAACGACCATTAAAAGGGGATCAATACTCGGGCAAATTGGCCTACAGATTATTTAACGTTAATACATATTTCAAATCAGTTTCATAGGTTTTCAAGGGTTCAATTTCCGGATTCACAGATGGACTCGTCGATTACATGCGGTAACGTGTTGCCTTTTCGATGCAAACATGGATACATACGATGTATTATTGATATGAATACAGTGGGAAGAGGAAAAGCTGCACTATTAAAAAGACTTTAATTTCGAATATGTTGCTTGAAAATGAAAGGCTCTTTTATTCAATATGGTCACGTAGTTGAGTCGTCGTTAATATAAAAGTGATTATTCCTTTATGCATTTTAGAAGAAACGCAAACGACCTGCGATTGCTAGTTCAGTCGCGTTGGATTCCGTTTAAAATAGATGCATATTAACTTGATTTATAACGTTTAAGTTCTCATCTCCAGAATAACCATACGTCTATTACATTTATAGAAATGTAATCTTCAGTGGTTGTTACCTTGAATTTGCATGAACCTACATGTTGGAGATCTGACTTTCCACTATGTCTTCAGCAATCGTTCGATTTAAAGATAAAAGATGACCAGATTTTCGATTCTAAGGTCAACATAGATGTTGATTAATTGCAGCTGGATTAATAATTGTTCATATTGTTAGCCTGGTGTGATATACTAAAGTGACTTGTAGTATTCAAAGCTTTGCATTTTCATGGCAAACGAGTATTTTCGTCGACGAGAGAGTAATACAATAATCCCGATCAAACAAGAATAAAGCATTTAAATTAATTTTTCCAATTCGGAAGTAACGATAATACTTGATCCTCGATAATATTCTTGTTACGATGGTTTTACTTTGTATATTTCATTTCTTGTTTAAATTCGGATTATCGTCTATCGATCTCCCCTATCGAAGATTCGAGAATTTATTATGCAATGTCGCCAGCGATTTGTACGAGTGCAAGTACTTAAAATAATAATCGAGTAATTTATATGAGAAAGTAAGCGCGAGTTGTTAGCATTATTAATCCCGTGTCGAGATTGGTTAACACGTGGGAATAATTGATTAAATTAAGCAGCAGGAATACAATTAAGATATTCGACAATCTTGCTTTTTCATATTCCTATCAAATTACTTGAATGCACCATTGAAAGTCAATTATAAATATCTGTTTCCAAGGAATAAAATTATTTCGTTATCGAAATTTCCAAAGCAAGAAAAGGAGTCTAGCGTCTACCCCTAGCAATACAAAATTCTACAAGAATCCCTTTATCTCTTCCCTGTGAGCGAATGTAATAGGCATTATCTTCTCCACCAATATCTTTCGTAAATCCAAAAGAACGTCTGCTAAACTAAATATATAACGCTGTGCAAACTATGCAATATAACCTGGCTTAATCCAACAGTTTATCATAAAACAAACCGGACAACTTCCCCCCAAGTTCAGTTTCATAAAATACCTGTTCATCTATCAGCACTCTACTCATAAATGCCTTGTACACACAAAACACAAAACGAAGCAAAAAGAAATGGAACGCAGGGAAAGTTGCGAAACTTTCTACACGGATGCCGGAGAAAACCCATGCGTGAAAGTATTCGCAGACTTTTTTCTAATCACCGTCGAATAATATTCGCCCAGTGGTTAAAATCACCGGCACAGGTGAAAAGAAATATATGTACGTATATGTACTCACACAATACGGAGAGCTGGGGCGCCCATTCGATGCACTTAACGTTCTTGGGCAGCGTGGGCATTTTCTCTGTAGAGCACTTCCACAGTATTTGCTGCGGTATTTGCTCGAATGCCCTGTAAAAAGCTGCAAACACCTGCTCCGATATGGTGGACGAGTCTACTTGCGATCCTAGACTGAAGTAAACAACCCCGTTCTTGTCCTGAGAGTCGAGAAAATCCTGAAGATATTTCGGCAACGGCATCGGACCGGTTGGGGGGATATGAATACCACCCAGCTCCTTGAATCCTGGAGCCATAGCTCGCGGTGTGCTGATAGCGGGATGCCCGTTTGTCAGGATCAAAGACATCTTTGATCGTAGATTGTCGAAGTCAGGCAAATCATCGCCGAAATGTTTCCTCGTGATCTCGTAGCTTGGTTTGTCTGACATGTACCTGTCGCGGAAATAAGGGTCAGTAGAGTTGGACGTAAGGGAGCAGGTCAGGCTTTTTAAATAAATTGGTTTTTCTATTGCTGGATGATGGCGTTTATTATTAGTGGGAGGTTTAGGCAATTTTGTATACCATTGATTGTTATTTGGCAATTATATTGCGAGCTGCAATCAACTTATTTAATTATGATTAGCTTCATTGGAGCAATAGAGCTTCGGTTCACACATAAACGTAAAGTTTTCTTGGTTATCTATGGAATTATATTAGAGACATTTGAATTGTTTTGCATGCCCAACCAATGTTTAGCAATCGAGTATTAGTTGTCGTAAGTATTTTTGTTTCAAATAGGAAATTTATATACATAATAGAATATCCTTTGTATTCGTATTTTAGATTTGTATAAAAGAAGTAATTTATGATTTAAAATATTCCGCTATTCAGACGAATACTTATTAGGTTACTAAATTACAATTACTTTGCATATTGTTCTCATATATACAGGGTGGTCAGCAACTGGTGATACAACCGGGAAGTGGGTAATTCTACGTCAAATTATAAATCGAAAATGTAGCTTAAAGCTTTGTTCATGGAAGGCTTCGTTTTCCAGAATACCTTGCAGGAAATTCAACATTTTACGACAATTTTATGAAGGTAAACATAGTCAAGTAATGCCAAAGTCTTTTACCTATAGGAGAGCTTGGTGATTAAATAGTCCAAGAAGTTTGTGGATCTTTCGATGAAGTCCATTCGATCCGTTAAGCTGCCGACCCAATTTGGGATATAACTAGGGTTTTCAGGATTCATCACAATTTCGTTTGCCCATGGTAAACTTACGCTGCTGATCGCACCAACCACGATCGGTATATTCAAAACGTGGGCAATGCTCAGAAAACAGTCGCTAGCAAAGAGCTCGACGATGTACACGTCGAATTTCTCCTTGGACCGCAAAATCTTTTGCAGTCCAGGGTCACGCAGCACAGGATCACATATTGCGACACCGCGTAGACGTAGCAGGGATTTCATTTTCATAAATGTATACCTCTTTGGGAAATGTGAAACCGGGATAGTGTCGATTAAACTGGGCAGGCCCGAGGAGATATCCACATCCGTAAAATTAGACAGAGGTGCTTTTTGAGGGAAATGCGTTAGAGAGACTACCTGGTGACCCTTCTCCGCGAGCCTCTTTAACAACGGTTCGTACACATTGTAATGGCTTTTCGCTTGGTGCGGAAATATTGACAAAATTCTGACACAGTTTACACTCAGGACTAGACATGCAAGAATTACAGATAGCAAAGGTGGAACGTTCATTGTGAATTAAATTAGACAACTAGAAAGACAGTTAGCAAAAGTTTGAGCACTGGAATTGTGTCACGTTGATACTTGTTGGACAGAGAAATGACTGGAACAACCGATAAAAGGAAATGAATAAAGCGGTACAAGTTATGAAGCGTGTTCTGACAGATAGTGGAAGAACTGAAAGCAATGTACTGGGTGAAGGTCAATCCGCAATCTGTAAACCCCGCTCATGTCTTATAGGTGGCTAGATAAGTATTTCAAAAGATATGAAAATATTCCATCATGTATAGTTATGTCCAGGGTAAATAAGTTCTATTGCAGAAAGATCTGTAATCTTTGCAGAATAATATATAATGCTAGAGACTGTGAAGGTATGGTATCAAATGCGCACACGTACCTGAATACATGTACATACTAGAGTATACTGTTTGAAACGTATAAAATATCTATCGTTCACTTGGATGATAAACCAACTTTCCTTTTTTTAATTTGTTCTCATTAATTAAAAATTAACCGTGAACAAATTTAATGCTGCATCTATTGGTATAGTAATGGTAACGGACTATTATTAGAATATTATTACTAAATTCGCTGAGTGTAATGAAGTAACACATGTTGCAAGAATTCAATTTATTGTAACCATTTTAGTATATTTTTAAGGGCAGAGTTATAATAACGAATTTCATTTTGTAGTCATCAAACACTGATACATGAAAAAAAATAGTCACTAGACCAACTGTGATAACTGATACGCAGTCCACTATCAAGACACTTCAGAAATGTTACGCACGCGTGATCGAATTATTTCGCGATCATTGTAGTGATTAATTGTCTTATTGGTTTTACTGAAAAAGATGAGAAATCGAGTCTGAAGACCCGAGTATCCTCGCGCGAGCAAGATTAAAACGGTTCGTTATTAAGAAATGCGTTGCGGAATAAAATCGGTACGACTCGGCGGGGTGGTTGGAATGGAATGAAAGGGAAAACGGGGTGAAAAAGATTTCACCCTTTATACTATTCATTCTTGGGCTGAGTTCGACTGGGAAATATCCCAATTCTAAATTGTCCTTGCATTATTGTACGGAGAATTTGTTCCATAGAATTTAAACGATTTTTCGTTACAGTAATATTAGCATGTTAACTTGTGAAAGATTTTATTAATATTGCCTCTTGTTGGTATTGAATCCTAAGGTCTCAATATAAACTGATATGTACAGGCACTTTACTTTAATTCTAGCAGTTAAATTTTGGTGACTGCCAAAATGTTTTATGTATATTTTTTGTGTCGTTAAAGCTAGGACATATGTATATGTAAGTGGGCCGCTTTATATATCCTTTGTATACACAGGTAACTTCATTGTGCCTCTTGTAGGCACTTTTCTTCATTCCCATACTTAATGTATACTTATCCTAGAGCACACAATTATCGAAAAATTGTTTTATCCAAAAGTTATATGTCATTTTATAGTGATATATAATTTTGTTTTAATTTGAGTTTCTTAATGCTAACATTACGTCCCTTAGTTCTGATAACTTTCTTCTTTTGTAATCAGATATACATATAGCTTATAGATACGTGTTTAAAGCCATTTACCTATTGCATAATGCAATGGAAACAATGAGAACGTAGTATATAAAAGTATAATTAATAATGTTGCACGAATTGATAACTGGAAGTCAGAATATTGTCAGTTATTTCAATACATGTATCAAGTAATTAATGTAGTGCGATTATATTTTTCAGTCGCAATGACAAACCATTTTAATGAGGTACTCTGTTGGCTTAGAATCTACAAATGAATCACGGCTGTACCATTAACATTTCGGTATCTACTACAGAAATAATTGTATAATTATCGTTAACGTAACTCAATTTTAGCGTAACAAGTTCGCCATGTTTAGCTAAATTATTGCGTATAGCATCCACGTCAGAAAATACAATATCGTTCAATATATAAAGTTTATCTTATTATTGCTTGTCCCTTTTAACAATATAAACTAAAATTTCGTTGTTTTTAAGGCAATTAATTTACCGAACATTCTGGCAACACGAAAATATAATTTTATAATGTTTACAAAAGGAATAATGTAGTGGTAAAATTGACTTAAATTATTTATCGCATCCATAGTTATATCATAAAGTTCAGTCTCTCAAAACGTGATAAAATAGCTTTTATTTGTATAACGTGATATAGTGCTCGTTCAATATTGGTCGATAACGTTTTTCGGGTAAATTCATATCCGATCACCAAATTTCTTATATAAATATTCATTCCTTCAATTAAACAATTAAATGATATTTGATGAGTAAATTCTTGTAAATTCATGAATCATGATATCTGTTTAACAATGTACATTAATTTTGTAATTAAAAATAGGTAATCAAGACGCTAAGTTTACTCTGTATAGATGAAAAAAATGTAATATTTATTTATAAAGCTACCTGCAGAATATTTTACAAATAAGGTTGCAGCGGAACTTATATCAAATAGAACTTAAGGTCTTACATAATGGGTTTGCTTCAATGTTTTTAATTAAATCCCATAAAAAAAATTAATTCTTTAAGCAGAATTAAAGTTTCAAGACACTTTAGAAATAAGTTTTAACGCGCATTAAACATATCAAAATATCATAAATATTTTGTATATACACTACTGAAGCAACGATTTTGAAGTTATTAAAGGCCACTTTATTATATTATTATTATTACTCAAGACATACCATTACATAAGATCACCTGAATAATTAATAACTAATAGAAGCTTTCTGAATCTAGGAAAGCAGGCAAAAAGTATTGAAGCTTGGAGTGACCTAATTTTCACCATTTAAATAGTAAAGTAGATAATAGTAACGCGTTGGCCATGTTTCTAAAATCAGCATAATGCTGAAGGAAGGACTGGTTAATGTTCTAACTTGGCAAAATGATAGAACTTGTGCCTCCAATGACGTCAGCAGAACCAGTTCCAACCTATATGTATATACAGGTATATACTTCCATGTCCCTTCTATGGACCGCGGTTTGGAAATTCATATGAATTGTTGATGAATTTTATTCAAATCTTTCAATCTTCAAAATGGAAATGTAGAACCATGAATCCTATGAAACACATGAAATTCAGGATAACTGGAAATAATATTTCAAGCGTTACAGGGATTAACAGTTGCACAATCGTTGTGCTCTGTTATTCTAATATAGTGTACTGTAAGTTGTAAGAAATCAATTAATGAAGTCAGTTCTGCTTAACGTAATAACAAGACGGTCTTCGAATTGTTTTGTATTTCTTTGGTTTAAGAAAAAGGAGTTCGATCAAATAGCGAAGTTTATATGTATTACATTAATAGTTAAAAAACTACTTCGTCCACTTTTTTAAAAATGATTTAACTGTTAATACTCAAAGACGTTAAAAAACTATAAATATTATTTCACATCAGAGCCTTTATAGCTTTGATTAACTATGACGTTCTCTTTGCACTTTTTAAATGGAAAGAAGTTATCGTACTCCAATAATTGAACTTTGTATTCACAAGACACCTATCTAAGTTAATAAACACATTGTAAAACTTGCATGAAAGTTTCTGTGTGGATTAGTTGCTTGAAGGATTGTAGCGAAATTATTTTACACATTATCTGTTACATCAAATATTATAATGTAATTAATCTTTGATATATAATTCTTAACCAATCAGTTTTCCCAGTCAAATTTAGATTTTAATCCTATTACGATTTCAGCGCAGCGAAAAATATGTTTTTAATCATTACAAACTCCAGGCAATCTGCGCAGCATTAAAGAGCATCGAAGATTGATTAAAGAAAGCAAGCTACCAGGAACGTGGCTTTAAATTATTAAAAAAAAAGAAGGAAGATTGAATTCCAATGGAATATTAGATTGAATTGTGCACCTTTCAGAGATGAAGAACGCTGAAGTAAATTAAGCAATAAACCGGGAGACTCTCGTTATCGTGAAATTCCGTTCTCTCTTGGAAAAACGGAATTACAAAGAGCTTGCCGAGCTCATAAAAAGAGTCATTAACTTTCTCGATGCAAAGACCGGAAAAATGAATCGTCCACACAATCAGAGGCTTATTTCAATTTTCAACGCGCCACGAATCATACCCATTTTCAGCTGCCTTACAAAAATCTCAGGAATATTCAACGATACGTTGGCATTGTTTCGTCTCATAATACACTTCTCAAAAAAGGGAACGGGTTATTCGATGACAAAGACCAAACGACATTACATTCAACCCATATTCGCGTAAGAAGATTGAAGGGTATTTGCGGAAGGTGCGGCCGTGTATAATGCAGTTCTTTCAGGGAAACGTAGGCTTCGTCGTACGACGTAAAACAAGAAAAAGTATCGGGACATAGTGTACGGGGGCGTATGCAAATATAGAACTCGGTCTCACGACCCACTTCCTCCCTTGGCCGCGTCTTAAATCGGTTCACGAAATTAAATGGAACCGCCCTGGTAATTGCTCCCCCTTATTCCTTGCTTTAATTAGTCGTCTACGATATCGCGAAACTTTGCTGCAACGGGTGGTGCGAGAAATCCAAGGAGACAAGGAGCACAACATTCTTCTTACAGGCGAGCACTTGAAATTCAGATAAGAAAAGCTCTACCGTCATCTTCGCTGCTCGCCGCATTTTGCCCCCTTTTTGCTCAACCCTCACTCGTAACTGCTTCCCGTTACTCTTTTGTCATTGTTCTCTGCCCACTGTGTTTTCGCGGAGACTTAGTGTTTCATTTGTCTGTACACGTTTTGCGCGAGCGAATAAAAGTTTCCGCGTTCTTCAACAGACGATACGAGTTTCGAACTCGGGGAAGTTTGGGGAGAAAAAAATTGGTATTGCAGTAATTTGAAAAGCAAGTTGAGCACTGTTGTTAAGGCAAGCTGATTATATTTGACGTGTATTGTTATTATTATTTATTATCGGGAGATATGTTGGAAAAAAGATCTATTTTTATGTTGGGCTTGCACTAGTCAAAATTAATTGTTTCACAGATTACTGTAGTATGTATATCTGCTTTGTGGCATATACTGTGCTGCGAGAAACTTGATTAAAGATTTACCTTACAACTAACGTCTTAGTTTATACCTTTTGCAAAGTGCTAAAATAGTCTTTGCATGGAAAACAATATACGATATCGAAATATATCGTGCCAAATATAAAAACGAATGGAAAAAATTTGGATATTTTAGTCCTAGTATAAGTTAACAGAATTATAATTATAATAATTGCAAAGGTAATTGCAGTAAGACAACGGTTTCTTATATAATGAACAGATTTAATGTACTTACAATATGTTTTTTCAACTCGTTGCGTTGTAAAAAAATGTATTTCTCTTGTTACACGAGCGAAAGGAAGTGTATGTACTTCTTTCGCCCAAATGGACACTTGCTTAGAAAGTTATATAAGCTCAAGAGGTTCCAATTAGAAAGCTCGTATTCTCACCTTTTATCTATCTCCTTCTTTCAGGTAACAAGGGAGTACTCAGTACAATTAGTTCTTACAAGAATCGAAGTATCTTTTGTTTCAAGAGCTAGATGTACAGACCCTAAACGTGCTCTATCGATAATAATTAAATCTATCGATAATAAAAAGATGGATGGAAAGTATTGGAGTTTGTGAACATTGTGAACACAATTTAGTACTAATAGCACTAATTTTCAGTTGATCAAAGTGCTTTCTTTATCAAAATTAAAAATTTCTTTGCTTACGAAGTTCAGTCGTCAATAATTTACAAAATTGCATTAAAATACTTCCAATTCATAGTAAGTACTGGTTGCATCTGATAAGCTTCACAATTGATTTAAAAATAATTGCAGAACGAGGACTATAATTAACTTAAAATATTTAATTATCAGATTCCGAATATTATTTAATAAATCTAATCTGAATTATTTAATCAATTTGATAACATTTGATTAGGCACTCTTCCGGAAAGTACAGGCAAAGGCTGAACCTTTTTCACAACTACAGCTTCAATTAATGGCAAATAAAGTGTTCCTTCTAACAAGAAGGAAATTCAGCGATATATTAACATTCCATATTTCTAAAATTTTCACTTGCAATTAATTATTTCGCATTAGCAGTGATATCGTGACAGTTTTTTGTGCTCCGATAATTCATGCCAATAGATATGCATACGTTTTTGTACATAAAGTGTAATCGACAGTATGAATGACAATTTTTTATTCACTCACATCTCTGTATCACTTTCAATTCACACTTGTGCAAATGTTTATTTTGGATTTATGCAGTTTGTTTGGATATAACATCGATAATATTGATTCATTTTATTTCAACATACGTGCAACACTTTTGATTTAAATTCTCGGAACTTCAAATGCTATCAAAAGCAGCGAAATTGTGTTTACACGTTGCTAACAAAAATATAAATATAAATCTGCGTACATTTCTAAGTTAGAAACATGTAAAGGAAATCTCTTAATTTCACGGCACTTTTAAAATAAGTTAACACACAAACTGTTGGAAACATTTGTACACGAAATCGAACTCATTTCCTAAAAATGAGATGATTAATTTCGATAACATTACGGTATAATTACTTCAATCATAATTTTTTATTTCAATGCAACTATGAACTTATGCCGAAGGAGAATTCAATACCTCTTGATTAAGAATAAAAGACAATTTCTCTGAAAAAATAATTTCAGAGTCATGCGTTCACAATGAATATCTTTCTATGATTGATTGGCCTGCCGTTTATTTAAATTCCAAGCACGTCGTGCAATCAATTTTGTTCCGCCGATATCGAACAAATTAATGAATATGGACTGTGGAAAGCGAGAAAAAAAATTAATATTTCGTGTATCGAATAAATCATAATTCTTGAAAATAGTATAATTATAATATAATCATAAATAATTATAAGGTTATCTCAATTCTTTTATGCGAATTTCAATATATTCCACGAAACTTTTTGGTATTTTCTCCAAGATATATATACGTTCATAGTTGAAGACGGTAGCATCTATCAGTTTTAAAATAGCAGTCGAAGAAACCAAAGTGCATCTATATCCATAAAGCAGCCACGTGCAAATCTCCGAGGTGTCTCAGTCCTAAGGGGAAAGAATTTCAAAAAGTACTGCCAAGAATGCGAAAGGGTGGAATGCTTACGACGAAAGAAAAACCAGAAAGAGAAGAAAATGATGAAGAACTCGGCAAAATGCAACTGAAACGATCTTTCCTTTAGAAAAAAATTTATTCCTCTCCCTTAAAGTTTTAAAAATTATTGGATCATGTAAACTTTTAAACCATCACGCAATATTTTATATAAATATATTAAATATTATATCAAGTTGCCATTTATGTTATATAAGTATGTTCATTATGATTTAAAAAAAGCGTCTTATTTTATGTATTATTAAAAAGAGAAATTACTCGAGAAAAAATATTTATGATAAATATTGCAATTATTGAAATGAAATAAAAAGGTTGACACAAAAATACTGTGCTACTATATGCAGTTATAAAACTCACAAGTTATAAAATGAAAGTGAAATACAAAATTTTATTTGCCATTGTAAAGAATACAAATAATTAACACTGTGCATCATGTGTATGCATATATTGTACATCAGACGATCTACGTCACATTCGCATATGAAATAATACAATACAACAATAATACACTATAAAAAATGGTGTTTTTAATTTATTTCGGACACATTTTAATCAAGCGGCCCAATCATGATAATAGTTACCGCAACTTTTCACGCACATAAATGGATTAGACAGCATGAAACGTACACGATGGTGACTGTTTTCCGTGCAATACAATTAGACTACGCTGACATTGCAAAAGTTCTGCAGATAAGTTAGTGCAAACTTGAGAGGAAGGACGTTAAGCTATTCTTCCTATAACTCTGCAACTGAAATTCAGATAGGACCTTTTTTCTCACCGGTCACAATGAAAAGCAACAAAAATAAATTGTCGAAATGATCACTGCAGACAGCTCTTTATAATAAAAAAAAGTTACACGTTTATTATAAAAATGGTGTATGAAAATACATAGTTTTTTAAATCAAATACAGTAAAAATGCTGTTCGTGCAATCCATGTCTTTTAAAGGAATTCAAAAATATAGTCTAGAAAATCAATTTTCGTTAAAGAACGCTAGTACACTGGATATATTTCTTGCCCGTTGTAGTTCAAAATTCACGAAAAGCAGTATTACCTTCGTCTTGTTATTTTTACTGCTTCATGTAGTTTATCGAAGACTGTTCGTGCAGTTGAGACAATAACCTCGTGTTAAATGTACTGCGTTCATGCTCGGCAGACTAAAAATTATTATTTCCTCGCCACACAGTGGCGGTCTAAAAGAGCGGAAGTACCAGGAACTTATATTATTGCCACGTGATCTTTATATAAAGAAAGTTTAATGGTAGGTGGAATGCTGTATTGTTTCTCACGATGCAAAAATTTGAGAAAATAAAAATTTGTTATATACAAATTTTTTATAATTTTTCTAAATTTGACCATATGAAAAATTTAAGATGGTAAGTAAAGAAGTTCAATTCAAGTTGTACGATCTAGAAATCGCGAAAGCGCGGCAGTGTTGCGCCTTTATTATTTTCCATTTACAACAGTTTTATAATTGTGTTATATTAGGAGTAATATCTATCATAAAAAGTTGAAAGCGTGTAAAATCTATTGTAATATAGAAAGATTGGCGATTATCATTTATGTTTTAATGTTAAAGGAAAACCTGTGCTAACACCTTTCTGAATTGATAGATTACCTGTTTTCAACATCTCAATTTTAAATTCACAAGCAATTTGAATGTTAGTGCGAAAAAATCAAGTACATCGGTGATAAAGACAAAGTACAATATTAGTATTGTTTTATTTTACTTGATTGAATAAATAAACTGTTAATTTATTTTCATTTTATTCCAGGCCAAGGTATAACAAGACTTCCACTTTTTAAGCATAGTACAGTTGGAGTTAGTAACAAACTGCAAAAGATTGGGATTCCTTGGCATGATAAAAATTAAAAGTAGTACTAAAACTATTCAAAGTAAGATATAATACACACGGAATTTTGAAAATATATGGAATATATTCCGATTGTTATTCGTATACATTTGACGTGTGACATTTGTCGCACTTTTTATTTCAATTTTATGTTACTCAAAATATACATTTTATTTCTTTGCTACACTTCAAACATAAATACATTTTTCAATATTTCGAGGTATCACTACGTGACACATGCAACACGCGCCTTTGCCAATAATTGTCTAGTATTAAAATCTTAAAAATCCGATAACTCTGTAGTAGCACTTAATTGACATACGTTATCATCGATAAACCATTGAGCCATTAATATCGATCAATTGATTAATAGATGGCATATACTAGATTGTTAAACCACTATTATATCCGCTTTTTCACCTTTTTAGTACCGAATAAAAGTCTGCACCGTTTATAAAATTGAATATTAACGTTTGAAGAATGCTGAAAATGTTTAATGTAAAATGTTCCCTTTGTTATTGGAATATTGGTTAGCTTTTATAACAACCTCAGGGTTGCACCCCATCCTTTATGCAGTACATAATAGTCCTACATGTTTTGTATTCTTTTGCAATCCACATTATGTAGTGTAAGCAACTTAATTATAAACAAAAAGTTCGCAATATTTCAATATTGTGTGCTGCATTGTGCTATTTCTCAATATACAGAACAATCAGAACTGTGGGTATCATACTAAAATCATCTTATTTAATTTTGTATATTCATGCCTTTATATATTTATTTCTTAAATAAAACATAAGCATAATAACTATGAAATGTTAGGAGCATCTAATAAACTCCGAATTCAGACAAAAAATATGAGGAGGAAGAAACGTTGGAGGCGCCACAATTTTTAACAAGCATTTGCTATGTTGATATTAAACTTTATCCTATTGAAGAACATACTAAAATGTTTCTTCTCAAAAGCATACTTGTAGTAACTTCTAAGTTATCGTTATTTTATCAGCCCTTCCCTGCCTTCCATTCTAGTTCCTTACTTCGGGAGTACCACTCTGCAATTCTTTTGTTCTTAACGTTAATTACTCCCCAACGACACTGAAAATGTTTCTCGCGGTAGATTTATGTACTAAGAAGTCGAAAGGCTACGAAACAGTGTCCACACCCTTTCTACCGGTCGGCAGGTGATATACAGGCGTAAATCCTTCTTCGTCTACGTTCGATATTATAGCAGTTTCACCGGCTACACAGATACTTGCACCCTTTCCTCGTGACACGATCCAACGAACCCGTGGCTTTGCCTCCTGAATATCTATGAAACGTCACGCCCTAGAACACGATGGATACCTTTTAACTTCTATAAATTATGTAGCAGATTGAACATCATACTTATACCCGACCTTTCTTCCATTCCAAGAACGCCTTAAGTGCCAGATTTTATTCGTACTACGATCTTATCTATTTTGTAAAAATATCCAATTAGTTTTAGTAGAAAGTGTTATGTTGGAGACTCTCTGCTGTCTTTTTCTTTTTTCGTTTTTTTACTACTCTCAGTTTTCTGTTAATATTTGATTGTCGGACACAATGTTATGATATTTGGGGGGCTGTGGTACCATACTCCACAGCAGATATGAACCAAGGAGAATTAAATTAAAATAAATAAGGTTGAAACTCGAGGGGTATACCTTAAGCAGATTTAAATGACCTTATCATTTTTAATTCGCAAATGTATACCTTGCATTACTATATTAAAATAATTACGATTAGACGATTTCTGTATTGCTTCTGATAAATGTCAGAAGAGAAAAGCTTAAAAGTACATCAAAAAGGCTGAGCGTCCGACATGTTAACCTGAAACAAATTAAAATTAATCGTACAATGTGTTATTTAACGGCAAGTGAATAAGAATGGTCCATAGGTTTCATTGAAAATGTCGCTCGGATGGAACGACTGAATGTTAAGAGATCCTTTGTTCCTTCCACTCCAGGTATGTCCTCCAATTATTACGGCTATTAATTACGGGACGTTTGTTAGGAGGAAAAAGAGCTTGAAAGTGGCAAAGTCACCGAGCAAGCTTTCTGTGGGGGTAAAAACAAGAAAGGCTCCTCTCCGCGAAAGAGTACAAAAGGAATTCGCTGCGCATTTTTACTGTCTGTAATCAGCGAAAATCTTGACTTATTGTTAGCACGGAACCGTGATTTCACCGAAGGGGAAACTTCGCGGCGAAAAAACAAAATGTTATCTATCTCATAACGTCCCACGTCGAAATTAACTACTGTAATTGTTCGGCTATGAATTATTGAAAGTTACGCCTGAATGAAAGCCTCCATTGAAACCGAGGGGTCAAGCGTTATTAAATCTAATTATGGGCTAACCGTCGGTTTGGAGTGGTCATTTCCTCCTTTCACCACAGGATTTCACTTGATTTCACTTCAATGGAAGAGCAATTACACGACGAACTAATTTAGAAAATTTATTAACTTGCCAAAACTCTTTAACAGCACACTGCTCCCTGATTTGGCAATTGTATGTTAAATGGTTGATATATTATCGTTCATACACAGCATGTATTGTATAATAGGAATATTTCTAATTAGGTGTTCTCTTTATAATAAAATGTAACATAGGCAAGGAAACGTAGGCTTTTTCTTATCTAATGTTGCATAGGAAAAGATAGAATGCCAAAAACATATTCACTTGTATAATTTATCATATATATTTTAAATATGGTTCTATTATTACCAAGGATACAACTTGGTTTAATTAAAATCGTTCTACAATATATGTTTAACGTTAAATGGTATTACGGTTATGAAATGCTGCAGTTTTGGGCATATCAATGCCTTGTCCCCTACTATAAACTTCTGATACACAGTTTTCGGGCAAACAATAATTTTAACATACGTTTAAATCTTAAGAACATTATTTTGCCAAAAGACATAATAAGTGGTACTTTATACATATAATCCAATATACAAGCTACAATCGACTCGAGAAGTAAGTTAATGCCCCTACCAAGAGTTTAAATGTATAATCATAATTATAATGTATGTTTATATGTTTTAATGTATAATGTATAATAATGTGTTATTAAACATGCTTATATCAACTTCATTTGCACATAAATGCCAATCGTTGGCCTACTTTCCGAGCCGACTGTATAATCACGCAATGAGTTCTTATTTTCCAAACCCTTCAATAAATTTGGATTTTTTCTACGCAAAGCTTAAGTGATTTAGTGCGAGAAATTTTGCTCCAAGTCAAATTTATTTTACCATGCCCACATAATTAGTACCAACACTAATTATTTGCGTTAATATTGTCCCCAAATAAATCAGCATAGAGCTTATTAATATAAGGTTTTCATTGCATTCGTTGCCCTAATCGGATTTTCGATTAAGAAACAATATATCGTGGACAAATTTCCCCCATAATAACATCACCATGCTCTCCCCCTCTAACTTTCAATAATTAATATACACGCAGAGCGCAAACTTGCTCACCACTTACTCTCCTAAAACGCAATAAAAAAAGTGACCCACATTTCTCCCGAACTGCAGCGCAGAAAAATAAACAAGAAACGACCATCATCATTACCACCGTACCATCAACCCAAATGACCCCCCATTTTCCATTTCAACCTCCCATCGCTGAACAAATCCCCTTCTTCCCCAAACCCTTGGAAGAATCTCCAATTCACACGTACGAACTAAACGTTTACACACGCGGCCGACTGTCCGCGATCAAGTACACTATAAACTTCCGCTGACAAGTGTTCGTCGCTGACGCGCAATCGAGTGACCTTATCCAGGAAAAATCACGGACCGCGGGGGGTGCGGTGTTAACCGAACGAGGGCTCAACGATCGTCCTTCCGTGGTAAATTAACCGGGAAACCCGAATAGTGAGATGGGCGGGGGATGTCTGGGTTGGCGAGGGTGCGCTGGACTATTTGCGATGAAACGCGAGTCGTGGGCAAGGCTCGTTAGAGTTTCGCCGGTCGCTCGTTACACGCCGTCACGGAGAATTGCAAAAGGGCTTTTCCGAGGAAAAGGCGTGCTCGTTTTTCTCCCTCACGGTGACAACAACAACGGCTCCCAGGCCCGGAAGCATCCGATCTGTCCATTTCCAAGCGGGACCGGTTCCATCCCTCTCGAGTGTCGTGCGTCGCTCATTACCAGCGTCGAACAAAAGGCGACCCCACTTCTATCTTCAACGAGTCCTTTTCCCCCAGGGACATCTGAAAACACACACGCGTTGCGTTCGTCACCTTGATCGGTGTCCGTGTGTGTGTGTATACGTTGGCGTCGGCCTGCCCACTGTAACGCAACGAGCGTTTCTATTGTCTGGACAGAATGTCGTTCTTCGTTAAGGGTGATGTCTGGAATCTTGGGAATGTGTTTGTGCCCTTCGCGCTCTGGCCTTGCGAGTGTGGTGTTTAGCGGTGAGGGCGAAACTCGGGGGACCCTGACCAGGACAGATACTTCGGCTGCGTATAGTTGAAGGAAATGATATAGCGCGGACATAAAATCTGTCAGACGGCAAGGAAACACGTGTATCGGGCGTGGAGACAGTCATTCGAGACGATCGTATTGGGGGAAATGAAGAACTGGGGCATCGTTTAGGCTGGATAGAAGGTGCCAATTTGGAGTTGTTTTCCGGTTGAACAGTAAGGTGTGCAAATGGTAGGGACGAGGTATGTTGACAATGAGGGACGATATTGTCACTTGAAGCTTTAGTTTGCGAACACAGTGCGGGTTTAATGAGCTGCTGGCAGGAAAATGAAGCTACTGCAAAATTAATCGGCTGTTTGTTATGATCTCGTGCGCGCAAGTCGCGTTTATAATGACAGTAGACGAGAATATTTGGGAACCAAATATTACCTTAGAGCAACATATGGAACTTTCACAGATAATCGAACTGAACAAAATATGAAGGAGGAACGAAGCGAGAGGGATTAAGGTTTTATAAATACGAGGATAATAAAATGTTGATAGGATTTTGAATGTATTTCATTAAGGTTCTTAATATTAATTTAGTAATCTCCTTGTGGTAGTTGAAACCTTAATACGTCATTCCATTTAATTTGATTTCGTTTAGTTTATTGCATAAGTTATGCAAGAATTTCTGGTATTAGATACTATATATTGTTCTTTATGCAGTTAATGTTATTTAATAAAACGCGCATTAATTTTTGTTTTGAACAAGAAAAATAAACCTTGTGCAATGAGCGTTAGAGCCAACCATTGACTGGAATAAGCAAAAATAAATCCTATTTATATTGAATCGTATTAACTACGTTTGAAATAAAGTAAAAAACGTATAATTTATTTGATACGTTCTGATAGAATTTATTTATCCCATAATTTTCAATAATAAAAGCATGCATTAAAAATCATATTAAATTCTTCTTCGTCGAAGGTTATTCCTTACTGTCTATTCCATAAATATTGCATGACGCTCTCCACTTATCGTCAATTGCTTTAACAAGTGAAACTATTCGTATAAAACGCTGTACAAGAGTTTATAAATTTACGTGAAACTGTAACCTTTAATGTGGCCCATTGGAACTTCACTTATTAAATGATTGAGATCGATTTTAATCGTGTTACCCGATTGAAACTATTTGATCAGTGTCGTGTACCGAAAGGTTAATCGAATAAACGAAAGTTCCAATTGTTAAAGTAAACTAAAATCTCGTCGATGCGCGAACAGCCTATACCTCGAGTTCGTTTGAAATTCTTGATTACCTCAATCGTCTTTAAATACAATTTTCACTGCAAATTTCAAAACGATATTTGTTCAATTACATGGTACAGCTTCATTGGTAATTCAGTTAATCGAACTAATTTAGTCTACAACTGTTTGCTATCGACGCTTCGTTCGTTCGCAATAGTTCTGAATTCGAAAAGAACGTACAATTAATTTCTGTTTATTGTCCTACTTAGAAAAACGAAATGGATCATTACGCAGAGTATCTTAAAGAATCATTCAAGCACAT
The DNA here is from genome assembly GCA_907165295.1 of Nomada fabriciana. Lineage (NCBI taxonomy): Eukaryota > Metazoa > Arthropoda > Insecta > Hymenoptera > Apidae > Nomada > Nomada fabriciana. The sequence continues at coordinate 16,409,833 of OU015689.1, forward strand.
AGTTTTCTTGTAGTCCCAAGATGAACAGACTAAATGAAAGAAAATAAATAAATAAATAGTTCAAGAAATTCGAGACATATCTTGCTGAAGTAAAAGTGACATATCAGAATGTTTCTATCGAAAATAATTTTAAAACACTTTTAACGGTTCTTCAAATTTTATTAGAAATGCATGCTGATATATGTATATTTATGAGCGCAAAAATTATGAGCTCATTTGTTACAGTAAATCCAGGGTTGCAGCATTGAATTTGGAACGTAGTACGGTGTAGATTCAAGAGAAATCAATGGAAAATTTAGAGGTGTCTGGCTATTCACACAGAACGAACCTAATGAAATTGACCATGATACTATACATAGGGGTTGTTCCTTTGATTTTGGAAGGGCAGTCGAGAGAAGTGCTAGCTGAAGGGTCGTGGTAATGTTGTAAACCGGGGAGAATCTCTGCAGGGAAAGGGTACAAATTACTGTTTCTTTAATTACCTAAGGCTAACCAGTTGCACACAAACATAAAGCTTTAAATTGTTTGTTTCGACACAGCAATATAAACTTAAGTAAAGCTTAATTATTTTGCTTTGCTGGCAAAGGAAGAAATTTATATTTCCTTTTAAAAAACTAATCTTTCGTTTCATACATCCCTCTTTTTCAATTTGTGGAGTACCAAATAATATTGTAGAAGCTTTAAGAATTATATTATTTACGACTCTGTTTGATTCATTTCGAGCCATAATATAACTTACAATATACAGGATTAACCGAATTGAATACTTAGTGGAAGAATTGATTAGATACTATTTTAAGTAATAGACATGCAGAGTTAAGAAAGAGAAATATTTTATCCGAAAAATTGAATGTCGGAAGTAACATACTTTTATTTTAATACCTGATGACATATAAGTATATGTATATCCTAGGAAGATAGGAAAATGACCACATTTGGAAAAATAAATGTGTCTTTAATTTATGTACGATTATTAATTGCAGTTAACGAAATTCATTGTCCATGATTCAACTTTATTTTTATCTTGGGTATGGAACAGATTTCTCCGTATACGCTACTCACCTGCATGATGTGCAATATTACTTCCGCTAATTCAATTTTTGAAAAGTGACATCGAGACATTCAATGTCTTATCCAACCTGTCATGAACTGATTTAATAGAGAAATAATAAGAGACAACTACGATTCGATTTCAAGAACATTTAGTTAATTGCTGATGGACAACGAAAAATTATATACAATTTTGTTTATGCTTTACAGTTAACTTTATTTAAAAAAAAACCTTTTCTTCTAGATACTTTTAATATCTTCAGTGAAAGACTTCGAAAGTCCAGTAAGGCGAACTTGTTGATAATATAATTACACAATTACCTAATGAATTGGAAGTCATTATTATGCATAAGTGTTGTACCTGCGTGTATTATAAAATAAATCTCATTGCCTGAAGTCAGCACGGAAAATATAATAAAGTCAGAGCAGCTTTACTGTTAATTTAAAAGTATCTTCTCCCTCCACTTTTCATTTTCCGCTACGCCTTACTATCGAATTTAATAATTCTAAAGCATTTTTGTGGCTCGCAACACTTTCTCGGTTGCCCGAAAGTAACGAAAGTTAAATTCGACAGAGGAATATTAATTAAAATTTAATGTTATTGTGAAATATAATTCTAGGGTAGTAATGCATTCAAAAGAAATATATTCCGTTTAACCAATCATAGTAGAATCGCAAATATTCTCAATATATTTCCGCAGAAGTATTCCAGTACAATATACAATTCTGCCAGCCACAAAGTACCTTACATCGAAGAAAACCACACCGAGTTCACTTTGCAAACAACAACACACACTTTCGTTCAAATCTAGTACCTATATACAATTTTATTAACAAGAACTCCCTACACCTGTCTCCATCCATAAGTCTCCGCAGCATTTCCCATTTGCATGCCAATCAGAAATTCTACAAAATAACACCGGAACTAAGGTAGCACGCCGGTTACACGAGCACACAAAAGATTCCGAGCCAAATAGCAATATCAGCGCCGCGCTGCACGGTACTAACAGAAAAAGTGAACAATTTTGCATCGCCCAGTCGATTCCTATCCCCTTCGTCTACTAAGGCACGCATGCACCATAGATATTTTGCATTTGAATTACATGCATTTCCGTGTTCCGTTCCACGGCGAAAAAATAGAGGCGCAGAAATCAAGGACGAACGGGCGGAAAATAATTCAGCGACACAGTTCTTTCATGCGGGGCTTTACAGGTACCGGTAGAGCCGCGCACGAGCGCGTTCGTTTTCCATTCAGAGGGTTGGTAGGTGTCCTGGCCGGCGGCGGGACGGAGTAATGAAATTGGCCGGACGAGCGACCAACAGCGGGGTGTCCCTTTGATTTCGGGGCCGAACGAGGGAAGCGGCGGGATAAAAGGAACCCCAAGATAACTCGGCGAACGAGGGTAAATTTAGCGGGCGCTTTGGAGGACGCGGAGGGGTCGTGGCCGTCGACGAATGGAAAAGAGTGGAAATGACGGCGAGGGTTTTCGGTCCAGCCATTCGCTCGTAATTCCACGCGTGTCCACTTGAGATAACTCCTGTTAAGCAAGCATTAATGACGCCCTATCCGGTTGAGCGGCGCTGGAGAAACGACGATAACCAAGACCCACGTGGGAGCTTCCAGGCCGGTGAAGATGGTACGAGCAAGGCCCCCATTGCTGACTGTACGCGTTTTCGAAATCTTCCCGCGCCCCTTGTCTACGGCAATAAATCCCGTTCAGCTGGAAGCCGAATCATCCCGATATAATCTTTGGGAATTTCTCGGACCGCCGACTAACTCCGCCGTCGACGAACATCTCGCGAGAATTCTGTTTGATGTTCTATCTTTTGTTGGATATTATGCGCGCTCGCGTTGAACGCAAGAAGGCCCCTTCCTTTGGACGAGGGTAAGCCCTTCAGCGCGATTAAAGATGCTGGAGATTTGGGGAAACTCGAGGCCTCCTTTCGTTCACTGTGAGATTGAATTCGTTTTGATTGTAGCAATGTACATATGTATATAGATACGTATTTACTTGTTGGAGCCAGTGCTTTGTGATAAATTAAATGCAGAGATATGAGTGTATGCATGTGAATATGTGATAAATTACGGAGTTAGTGTACTTTAGTGGTGATTTAGTAAGTAATATGTATGTACAGTAAAACCTCTTTTTGTGCGGTCCTTTTTTATGCGATTTCATTTTTGTGCGATTTTTTTCGTGCGATTTATTTTTATGCGGTATATGAATCTTAGCAGCGTTAGCACTAGTTTAATGTTTCCTATGAATGTACATATACAATGTTGTAGACGAACTCTGATTACGTGGTCTCCTTGACAACGATGTTTGTGGACTTCGGGATGCTCTGTTCATTTATTTTAAACAATCTACTTACAAGGCAGATTCAGTTACGTACATATTGTCGTTCGACGCGCGAACAGTATACGCTTCGTATTCAGAGTTTTATCCACGATTCACTTGATTAAGCGAGATAAGCATTTTATAGCGAGATTAAAGGTAAATAAATTAGTTACTTTTGTTTACCAATGCGGAAAGACGCTCCAAATTCCAAAAAGAACTGAGATCATGCATGTCTCACTATCGTGACGTTTACAAGCAATTGACCAGTCGACCGTCGTCACAAGAACTGATCACTGACTTCATGGTACGAAAAAAGAAATCAATTGAAATCCTATCTTCAAGCGACGAAAGTAATTTTCAACCAATTCGTCACAAGAAGATGCGCGTTTGGGATTACGACGAGTAGGAGCAAACTATTTAATGTATAATTTGAAAACTTCTTCATGTATATGTACAATGAAGAATTAAATATTTTTACAATTTCTTTAGGTCTAATTTAATTATTTAATTTAATTGAAAACATTCTCTCATCTATTTCATAAATCTTTGATGTAAGTCCGACTTTTTTTATGCGGTCCCTATCCACCGCATACAAAAATTTTAGGTAGTATATCGTACAAAATTGTTTATTATATGTAAGAATTTATAAAATTTCCGAATATTTTTTTGTACGATTTCTTTTATACGGTCCCTATCCACCGCACAAAAACAGGTTTTACTGTATATTATGTACATATATGGTTTTGTTTGCGCAGGAGAAGTTTTCATTTGGATGACTCGTTGTATAATAAACACGAATAATACTTTAGTTCCTCGCAGGATAAATATTTTTTAGGAAAGATGTCTTATCAAATGAAAATGATATACTGTGTTAATACAGAATTTATTATAATAACTGAATATAACGATAAACGAAATAAGTTTAATGCAGAATCATGTGCCCGCCGGAGATACATAATTCGCTACGAAATGAACAGGATTGTACATATGACTACAATTAAACAGATTGTAATAGCAACCGTAAACAAGTGTACAAATAAAACAGGTAGTAAATAATAATAATGTATGAGTATACATAATATTACGTTATTTCGTGTAATGCATTAATACAATATGTCTGATGTTCTTCATGCTTCCTAATAATACAAACCGATTAATATTAACACACTCAAAGCAAATATTTCTCAATTATCAATGGCTACTGTGCTACATAAATTGTATTTATAGTTTGACTATTTTAGATTGCAACATATGTGATATATTAGATTCGTTAGAAGTAGACTGAATCTTCTGCAATAGAACTACTGTTTTCACTTCAAAAATTGCAAATTTCATACAATATTTACACATTAATATCTACATATCTTTAACTCTAAAATAAAAATAAAAAACTTCTTCAACGTAATTTCGAAGTCTACACTTTAAATTAAAAAATCTGCTATCATACTTGAACGTTTTTATTTATTTCTAGACGATCGTATCACCGTTGGAAATGGAAATAGCATTCACATATTTCGTTCGAAGAATTTCACTACCGTTCCAGTAAGAAAAAGGAAAGCCAATACAAACAAGACTACAACAATCTGCGACTACCACCTTTATTTACCATTTACATGGAATTTCCGCGAAACCAGGCTACATTTGCCATGATGTATCCGCAACATCCAATCGTTCGCCATTCGGAGGCACGCTGCACATACCCGTTGACCTCCCCGCAATTGAATTCAATTAGTATTGCTCGAAGGAAGAGGGGAAGGAGAAGAACAAGAGACCCGGGCGAAAGTTTCTTTTCTACCGAGCTTATTTTACCCTCTTTGTTCTTGGCTGCTGCCCTCCGGGGGAATGTTCTTAAAATTAGTTCGCATTGGCGTGATGCACGGTGCTGGCTGGTTTCGAGGCGGACTCTTCTCGTCCGGGCTGACAACGGGATTTAAATCGACTTTGGTTCCCCTACGACGCTGGTAAAACGTCAGGCGAGACGGACGGGTATTTTTAATTTTCTTTTAATTACACCAATTAATTTCCCGCCGGACGGGAGCGAAGAGCGGCGCACGTCGCTCGTCGAGTAATCCTTATCGAATAAATAATTTAACGCGACTGCTCGTGCCGCGCTTTAAGCGAAAAATATTCAGCGTTTCTTTACGCGACGCTTCGTCGCTTAGTTCTACGTGTCCGTGTGTTTAGGTGCAACGTACGCTTGTTACGTTAACCGGCCCTCGTCGTTATCCTTAACACGTAGCTCGTGCCGTGAAATACCGGAGGGTGAACGATTTTAATAGCATCATAATTTAGGTAAAATTTAATCATTATTTCGCGCGTCCGAATGTTTTTTCCATTTCATTTCATTCGCCCAGCAACTGATTATTTTTCATGAGCTGCCGGGAGATACGTATCTTCATTTCCATTGAAACGATGTGTTTGTAAATTGGTATCGCAATAGCAGAGTTTTTATTTACAATAGGCTGCTACTTCAATAAAATGCTTCATTTATGATCGTATTTATTCAATTGAGCAAACATGTATTGTATTAACCGTACTTGTTTACATTTACATTTGCGTACATTTGTTTTAACTATTGTAACGGAAAATTGTAATCTGTATCACGCTTGAAATTCGAACGGATGCAATGAGCGAAATAGGAAACTGGAATTATTTGTTAATTAAATTTATTAAAAGTTGTGTATGCACGAAATATACATACATATAAGGAATAGGTACAGAACATGTGAAATTATGCAGTACGCATAATGTACACGAATTACACAAACCAAATAATACGTTTTCCCAACCTTCTAACAAGGAAGCAAACTTTACTCCAGGCACATCTTCCTTAATTACTTTCTGCAAAAATATTGTAGTATAACATTCGTGCGAGTACCCGCTATCTACTCACAACTATTAAAGTAGCTTACAAAATTTCATACAAAAACTCAGTTTCCCCTACCTTACCCGTTCCAACAAATTCCACCGAGATGTTAAACAATTCGAATGAATACCTAGAAATATCCTCCCAACGATCACATTTATCAAATCTACACGCCAGTAAAGATTCCAATATTTCTTGCACAACGGAACGGGAATAAAGAACGTATCAAATCATTTTCAACATTCATCAAATCTACACACGAATAAGGACTCCAATATTTCTTACGCAGAGAATCAGGAGTAAAATGGACTGTATCTTTCCTCATTGATATCTTTCACGCACATCGAGACAAGACGAACACGATTTATTCCCGTTTCCCGACACTTGCGGCGATCTGCGATATCCGCACGTATCTCGATCGTTACCAGTTCCCCGTTCTTCCACGGCCACGAAAAATAGGGGACGCCCGCAATTTAGCGTTGTACGCTCGTCTGGTTAGCAGCTGCAAAGTCAGTCGACAGGGGTGGCGGAGAGATTTCGGCCCCATCCTGGATCGCAAACCATCGCCACGAGACAATCGGGACCAGAGGGGGTAAATGTTCGATCGCGAAACAATGCGTGGCCCGGTCGGCTTTCCACGGTTCGAAAACTGCTTTTATCAAGCGGTCGGCGTTTCGTAGCCGGGGATTTATCTCGTCCTCGCAATCGCGGTGCAATTTAGGTTTCACCGGTAAATTGTCCCCATTGCCGCCACCGATATGCTTTATGACGGGTCCCCGCGAACAATGGGAGGAGGAAGAAACGTGGCAGTCGCGTCGTCGTTGCGTCTGCTGCGATTCTGCTTTATTCGTTGACACGCAAAATTGATTTAATGCGTTGGCTATGGGCCGCAGACGCGTGCACGTTCACAGGTCACGCGATCACGGCAAATCACCTGTCCACGCGTACCCGCGAGCAACACGTACGCTTTTTTCTCCTCGCGTTTTGTCCTTTATGTATTCTCTGTTTTTCCTGTTTGCCGACCCAGTCTCCATTCGAGACGACCCGTTTTTTTTGTTTTGAAATTTTTGATCAAAAACGCGCGTCACCTTCGGCGATAAAAAATTGCAATTGCCAGTTTTCGATTTTTTTTTAGTCGATACCCTTTTTACCTCGAATTCCGTTGCTTCCATCGTTGCGTTTCTCTCTGGTTTTGTTAACTGGCAATTGCTGTAACAGCGTATGCAAAGTTTCGAACGTGTTCCTAAAATTATGTTTCATTTCTGTTCGTGCGTTTGTTTACAGCTTGTCAGCAATACTTGTGGAGTCTTAACCATTATTATTATGAAGCTAACCGATATACCGTAGTTGATTAATTCCGTTGCAAGGAACTGTGGATTCTGCATGCGCGAACTGCTGCCGGAGAAATCGAGTGGAACTAATGAACTAATTTGTCAATTAGTTGTAACTTTAGACCTGTCGGTTAATTTACACTTACAGATAGATAAATAACGATTGTACAAATAGAGGCTTGCACGTGTTTTAAAGCAATCGTTTGTTATCACGAATGTTATTTAATCGCAACATAATAACGAACGCCTTTTTCATGGCGCATCAAACTAAACGATCCCAATTACTAATCTCCGTCGTCCCCCCAAAAGTCATAACGTTTAATTCGTTCTCCGCAATGCCCCGAGCATCAGTTTTCAGTGCTGCTGGAACAGTTACGCACAACCTATCCCACTCTCATTTCTCTGCGGCACGTAAATAAAGTTTTCCGGTTACGCGATTCAATTTAGCAAGCACGAAGAATCGCGGGAAACTTTTCGGAACTTGTTTTACAACTCCTTTAGAAATATACGCGGCGCTTTTACCTGCTCGTGGCTCAAGTTAAATCGCGAACTTCAGCGATTTTTACTAATAAGCTCGTCCCAGTTACGTAAGAGCGCCGCTTCTATTCTCCAGTAAACGGGACCAACTTTTTCGCCCGATTTTTACAACACTCAGGGACGCGTCTAAGTTTCCATCTATGGGGATCCTCTTTCGGCCTAGTTAACTTGATAAGAAGAATATTGGACGCAGCCATGGAAGTTGCATCGGATGTAATTACTTCGTTGATCCTGTTCAATAAACAGTTAAAAAGGACCTGCGTTATTTACTTCATATTTTAACGTCGAAGTTCCTTATCAAAAGTCCGCGGGGGAAGTTTTAAAATCATTAGGGGCTAGAAGAAACTTTGATTAATAGAAGTGGAGTAATAAACCTTGATTAACCAGGTTGTAATTATCCACAGTTCTCGATTATCCGTGGCGTCCAATTTATGTACTAACAATTTATTTATAATCGTACTGCCTAAATTTCAAATTTAGTAATAAAGGCGGCAACTACGATTTTGGGACCAAATTCTCAACAGATTCATTTTGAATCATTTCAAATTATTTGATCTATTTAATGATGGATCTACTGTAACACGAAATGATGTACGAAAGAAGTCTTTGAAACCTTGAATCACTGTTTCGAAATTTGATTACTGTTTACTTTGTTCTTTTCGCTGCGATTAATTAGAGTATCAATTAAAATTAGGGATACATTTTTTATGGAATAATTTTATACGTATTTATACCTGCACCATGCACCTACTATGCATGTGACAGCATACAGGTATTCATTCGGAGGTACTTCTATTAAGAATTTATTTAACCAATCTCTTTGTGTAGGTATTTACGTCTAACACATTGTTCCACAATACTTTTGCACAGTTGTAGAAAATATAATAACATTTTCCACGTTTCACATCGACAAGATTGGAGCCATGGACACGAGTATTATGTAGATTGAACGCTGATTAACGCGAAACTCGAATAGGCTCATTATGTGAGTAACTCAATTACCTTTAATTGAGATCATTTACTGAAATCACACTAAAGTGCTGATAACACTTCACGAGCTATAGCTGTTAACACAAATTAATATAATTCCGATAATCGCTTTTATTTGAATTACTATCGCATTAACAGTATTACTGGTTTTGGTAAAATATACGAAAGTCTGAATTGCAAGCGATATTATGCGTAGTCTGCATTTAATTGCAATCAATTGTAGAGCTGTTTACCTTTGTATTTCCTATTCAATCTAGAGTTATTGTAGCGCAATCTCGTTGAAATAATAATAATTATTAATTGAATTCACGTTGGTTTCGCCGTTACGATACCGCGAAATTAAATAGATAAATAGCAGTCAAGTTAATCAAGTTTCCAAACAATTTTATTTCCCAGTTTGTAAGAATACAAACGCAAAAGAAGATTTGGGAATAAAATCTTATTACTTCCTTTGCTAAGTTCCTCCATGCATCCATATTGAAATCGAAAAATACATGTTTTCAAAAACAATTTCAATCAGGATCCGTTTGGTAATTTATTACAATTTCATATTACTTATCACAAAAATAGTGAAAACAGTAATGGAATATACCGTACCATTCTTTTTAGTTTCAGATCTAATTTGCTTTGCAAAAAATGCTCTGTCGTCCAAAAATCAGTATTATAATCCTGTCCATTCAAACAATTCTCAACAAAAAATCTAAAAAATTCACGCCAGAGTATCACTGACAAATCGACAACAAACAAAAATCGTCCGCGAGAAACCCCCGGAAAATACGACGCTTCTCGATAAATTATTTCAACACCTCGCACGTTCTCGTTGTTCTCCTCCCCCTGATGAACCCTAATTTCATCGTCGTCGGTTCCCGAGGCTCCACGACGCGTCCCAAAAGTCGAACCACCTGAAACAATCTCACGAAGGCGAAGTTTCCGTTTTCGCGGTGGCTGGCTTGCCGAGGAATCATTAAACGTGCGAAACGAGCGTGAACGCACAAGTGGGACCCGCCGAAGTACGGTTTAATCAATGGAACGTGAGGACGATCCAGAGATTGTCACGGGGCGAGTTGCGTGTCGTAGTGGAAGAGAACACAAACCCTTCGCCGTGCCGGATCGAAACGCTAAAAGAGAAAGGGAAGAAGTTTCGGGACACCGGGGTTGCCACTACAAGAGAGATGATATCGTGGCGCAAGCCAATTAGCCCGGATTTACTACATGTTAGCCGGCGAGCACGTGTGGCCCTTTCTCTTGTCAGTGAGCACTTTTGATTGTTCTTGCCGAAAACAATCCCGAAAATCGCTTGGAAGTCCCGGGGAAAGTTTCGCGACGGGTGGTCGAGATTCGGTAATAGCGTGCTCCAAGAACCAAAGATCTCTCAGGATATTCGGAGTTTTACGACATCATCGTCTTACTTCTCGAACCATCCTATCCCGAGGATTCGATTTACAGCCCCTATTATATGTAAATGCGACGCTTAAAATGTTCCCCTACCTCGCCATGAAATTCATTTTGGTGACGGCAAATTTTTCGACAGATAATTGTTTGTGATCATGGCGCGAGTTGGGAGTCGGTAATATTATGAGCGATGTGTTACATGCAGCATGCCAATTTTTCTTAAATAAATAACAAGGAAAATGTATGCATCAGTAACCTATGAGAATTATATAAATGTTATAATTGTGTTAGTGTAATTGACATTTGAATCACGAAGTTAATTGCAGAATAATTATTAAATCTTTACATTATGTTTGTGACGTCTGCGATTGTATTAGTCTTGTTTAATTATGGTTATTATATTCATTATTCATTTGTAGTAAGTAAATACAAAAATAAATGGCAATTTGTATGAATCAAATTTTTATACGTTAGATGAATGGTTTTGAATTCGAGAATTTTTCGCATGCTATCGTAAGATAATTTTCGAAAATATTATAAAATATCTAATATCGCCCTTTGTTTGACTTCATATTCTCTGGGTCGATTATTTCGATTATTTTCAATTCCTTATATTTCGCTCATTATTTCTAAACCCTATCAATATAGTGATTCTTGTGTCTATAATAAATTAAAATTGGTTGAATAACATTAAACTTTTGCTGAATTATAGAATTCCATTTGGGATTTGCGTTAAGCTTCTTTCCTCTAACGAATATTATCCCTTTTCTATTCTATTTTAATTAAAAGCGCTTTTACGTAAGATTGTTCGGGAATAAATTAATCGGCTTGACTTCAACTATCTCTTTATCTTGATATATCCATTTCATTGTTAATGCAATATTAATCCAGCAATGCTCCAATATTTTAAATCAAACAAAGTGCAAAATTGTAGATATTTACGAACTCAGCACACATTAAAATACACTCATTAAAATCAAATAAATTATAAATGAGGATAGTTAAACTTGAAAATTGATTGTCATCAAAATTTGTGCCAACTAGTGCCCAATTTATTTGATTAAAGTAAAACAGCATCATATTCTACAAGCTTTAGGTTTTACTTTTGGAACGGTTGAGAGAGATGAATGTGTACTTCAAGGAAAGGTGGATTTATTTATAGTAAACGAACCCGCTTGACAATTATAAATTACATTTTACAATTCTTCTTCCACTACAAGAAATACTGAAACCCAGAGTGCTACATGACTAACACATTGTCACGAGCAAACAACACGTCTTTCTTCTTTCAATCCTCGTGGGACACTAATTGTGGGGTCCAAGATTAACAATCGTGATACGCTGTGCTTGGACGATCACCTACGAAACTAATTCTGGGTGATTAATTTTAAGCTGGGCCAAAAGGGGAAGGAACAGTGCGTTAAAAATACCTGTTAGTAAAATAATTAGAATTTAAAAAGTAATTGAACTTAAAGTATTATACTTTACACACACCTCTAATCTCGTACATATACTAATGCATACTTCTTTAACTGACACTGATTATGAGTAGACTATGTTTTCTTTCTGAATGTGACAGTTTTATACACTAAATTTCACTTTACATCACATTTGCACTTGTAGCTAATCGAAACTAACTTTCTTACTGCTCACACTAACGATATTGAGCCGCCCTTGATATCATAATTTTTATTTCCACTATTATAAAACATAAAAAGCCAAACTTAATCAAATTTGCAGCATCCCAAATATTCATCGAACGAACACTCGAGTGGCGTAAAAATTTCGCGCAGAAGCAGCGTTCAACTTTACTTTCATTTACGTTCATATCGGTACCCTTTCCCATCAAACTTTTGATTGCGTATTTTTGTTTTCACCGGAGTTCCTTATTGGACAGTAAAAAGTAAAAAGTTCGATTCCCTTGACGAATAGGCAGACAGGGAAATTTTGTTAAATAAAGACGCGGCCGGCTAAGGGGGAAAAAGCGAAACAGCCGGCATGGCGTCCAAAGGGAAATTAGTCGATCTTGTCTGAAGGGATGAAAGGGAACGGCGTGCAGCGTTAAAGTAAAAGGGGGATCGATATAAATTCGCGAATATTCTGCTAGGCGATTCGTAGTGTCCTACGCGCCGGCATCGCAGCCCGGTAATTTCACGCGCCTGCATCCGACGAGAGGTCGATCGACCGATGTGACATCATACGCCGCTACACAATGGGAAACAAATTACGAAATTACCATACTAAGCGACTTCCTACATCGACACAATGGGACCAAAGCATGGGGCGGATTGGACGCGATTCGCGGACAGAAGGTCCGCGGCCCGGATGTATTATTTGCACCTGTCCAGAAGTTTATGATGATTACTGTGGCAATCTGGCAATCGACGATACCGCATACCTTTTTGTTCAAAGTAAACCGAACAACCGTACGTCCCTTCGTATTGTATTTCGTAGTTACTTAATGGGGGAACGTTTATACGGGTACAGTACGATGTGGAAATATGTCAAATATATTCTAGGCATTACGCAGGGTATATTAATATAGGGAATATATCGGGTGCATGCATTTTTTATTATTTAGATTGTAATATTTTACGGTAGTTCACTTGATAGTGTCATTCCGAAATTATATTTTCCATTTTTGTTAACTTTATGGAAAATTTAGGTAAAGTATATATGTATATGAATATTTAAGCAGCTGAATATTCATATTATATAAATCCGAGTAACATATTTGGTATTGATCAGGAATCGATTTGCTATCAAAATGTATAAATTAACACCTGTTTACAGTGTTCCATTATGGTGATCAGCTTCAAACACCAACCCTCACATAGACAGACCCACTTCGATTGAAAACGATATTCTCAGAGCCCTATTAACCAGCTTAATCGATCTTGAAGCAGATGGAGTGGAGTGGAAGGGTTCGCATAATCAGTATCTAACAATAAGTAGAATCGGTCAATATCGTATCTGCTTTCGAAATTATTATCCTATAGTATATTTGTTTGCAGATACATAGAATAATAATGCTGGATTGGAAATACTGCGTGACTGTTTAGAATTATTCCAAGGCGTATTATATATGTGTATGGAGCTGGGTACTTGAGGTGATCGTGTGAAGGTAGGGCGCAGGGATCCAAGAATTCAGGTGAACGTGACCGACTGTCGCCAAGGAATGTCTGCTGTGTGTATCCTAAATGAATGATCCTAATTTGTATTCTAAATGGAGCAACTGAAAAATAGAATGAGATAGAAACTAAGAGCGAAAGAATACATATTTAGAGTGAGAGAGTCGTTGTGCTTTAGAAAGAGTTGTCGTGTGTCGACGTATTTGTATTAATAAATTAGCTAATATTTAAAGGAGACCGATGTCTTATTACCATTCCTGTCCTCCATGTCAAACACGTGAGATTTATTGAAAATATCTTCTACAATAATATGATATAATATGTGTATTTAACTATGATATTTAATTATAATATAAAATGTGTATTTAATTAAAAGTAATTCACAGTGATGAATTAAAAATTCTGAATTGTATTGTCGTAGCAATATCCTTGATTCCCTAATTTCTTCCAAAATTCTATACTACATACATTGAAGAAATATAGACAGATATTGTGTTACTCTGACTGACTCCAGTATACACACATGTGCAATAAATCGAATCATAAATTTCTTATAAAAAATATTTTTTAAAGTAACGTAAGTTCGAATGTGCAAAGCTACTTTCCCAATCGTACTGACTTTTCCTTTCATTCGATTTACCGTAATGATAACATTGCGTGTTTCTTACATTACAAAAACCGGATTTGTATAATAAATGTTGTGTAATAAATAATCATTATTAATCCAGTATTTACGATAGTATTTTGTTGCGTATTCTTTTTATAATTGATGACGATGTACTAAGATCAAGCTTAAACAATCATTGTAAGCTGTAAGAGATAAACATTTTCCCACATTAGACCAACCCGAAATGTCGACCACTGATTTTAATTAAACGTTAAAAGAAGGTAGTACTCAAAAAGATATTTTACGTGTACTAAGTTCGATATCTAAAATCCACATCTAGGTTGTGAAAATGATTCTCAAAGTTTAGTTTGGATTTGCTTAATCCAAATGCAAATGCAACGTAATATTTATGCATATGCAAAAGTTAAATATAAATAATTATTTGCACCAAATATATAAGCATGAAAGCGAATAATACGCTTAACAATTCGGCATCGGCCCCCATACAAATTACTGATGCACAATTATTACATTCAACGTCGAAAGGAGAATATACTCGAACGAATATTTCACTTGAAACAGACAAGCACTTCAATTTACCATACGTACATCTCTATATTCCTGAGCATCATTGAAAAACCACCGAACATCGAACAAGCAGAGTAGTCAACCAATTAATATAGAAAACAGTCGCAGTCACTCGTTCGAACGCCAAAGGGAATTCGTAGAAAGCAAGAGCACTACATTAATCTTTCACTTTATATTCACCTTTGTCTGTCCAACACGAGTCTACTATCCACTGTACTTTTCTACGCGTGATGCATAAAAACGCTTTGTTAACGACACATTAACTAACCGTTGCTGTATGCGATTCATCGTAAACGATAGCACTAAACAATAGTCACGATCCATCCAATCTCTGTCTGGCCACGCATGGTTACATTCCACTTAATCCGCTCTCCGAACTCGAGCAAGGATTTCCTAAGTACCTCTTCAATTACCACCGGAAGAATGGAATCAAAATAACCGTTTGAAAATTTCCATCTGCCCCGTGCCCAGCTATTCTCCCCATTACCCTTTTTTCGTGCTTTCGCAGACCGCAAGCCTGTTTCCACTGACATACGCACAGTCATAATTCCACTTCCCGCTAATGAAAGAACAACAGGATAGTTTCGTGGATTCTTGCGCCGTAAGTGAGTAACAGCAACGGCTGGAAACTTGCAAGCAATTTAGATTTTACATGGCTGAGTTGAACACGGGGTTAAGATCAACACGCCGCGGTACGCTCGGGAAAGTTTGTATTACGCAAGCACCGCGCCGCGTTGGCTAGATGCTGTGCTTCAGACCTGCTCGCCGATAAGCAGGAATTATTACGCTCGAGTTACGTAATCATCGTCATTTTGCCATTTGCGCTCCGCGGTCATCCGACGTGGTTATCGTGAAATTTGAACCTCATTGCAGCCCCGATCGACCCGAGATCCCAGCGGAGTTCCTGCAAATTTATTCGTTTGTTCCACTCTGATCAAAGTATTATTTTACGCGATATTGTATTTCTGTTCGTGAAAGTACCACATAGTAAATATTTCATTAATTATTCAATGATTAAATAACATTGCGCAATGAAAATGGTGTATGAAATATTTCTGTGTACGGCAAAGTGATTTTTTTAAGAAGGAAATAAATACGAACCGCTGTTACTTATTTGAAGCCTAATAATTATAAGTAACGTTGTGTTTCATACTTTTTGCTATTATAATGGTCGCCTGCTGCCAAAAAATATTTAATTCTTTGTAAAGCGATCTTAGAATACTTTTCAGCAGCGTTTCGCAATGCTAATGGATTGCGAGTAATTGAAAATAAACAGCAGCACCAAAACCATATAAATATTGTTAAATACTGCATAATTTTGTTCACAATTTATGTACAGGCTTCTAATTCAACTTACCTTAATAACTTTTACAATTTTGCAATAGCCTATTTTACCTAAAATCGCCAATCTTACATTTGCCCGTAGTTCAATTGAAATAAAACAAAATGAAATGCTGGTATTTGTTACACGCCAAAATTCCACTAAACCTAGTAGAAACAAAACTGAACGGTACTTTTCACCTGTATACCAGGCTTTCAACAATTTTATATTATAAACATTCGTTTAATTAACGATTGCATAATTTATGTAATTCTCTAATTAACTACAACAAAATCCTTTAAAACAAAATAAAGCAAAGTAGTGACACTGTCAAGAAATCAATAATTATTATTCCCTTGTTATCCATGTACAGAGACACCCTTTTGTCGTCTCTGTACATAGATTTGCTTTATTATGAAACCTTATGTAAAGTTAGTTTGTATCAGTCTATTAGAGTTAGCCGCACACATAGTAAATTACTATACAGCTAGTACACGTTTGATTTGTGCTAGAATCAATTGCAATTGAACATTTTCAATAGACATTAACAGAAACAAAATGCTTTGACGTGAATTTGTACATTAATTCACTACGCTGGTGGCTATTTTACAGTTCATGGAAACGCGACAGCCATAGTGAATTGAGGCGAAGCCAAAGGGGGCTGTAAACCGAAGCCGATTATATACATCAAAATTAAATCAATTAAAAAGCGGACACATATAGGAACATAACGTTTTCACGAAACGATTCAGCTATAAACGGACGGTTTTTGAAATCTCTACAATACTATTATTATTTTTATAGGATGAATATGAATCCATTTTATACGCTTGCGATTGTAATTCCCAGAAATTTCATTTACTCGACCTGGATTGATACCATACGTGAAATATGCAACACCGATAAATTTACAAAATTCTTTCAATTTGTGCATGAATTTAACGATTCCTGTACTGCAACGTGACGTAGTAGATAAAAAATGATAACTTCTGTTTAAACCTCCACTCAATTATGTCTTGTAGAATAAAATAGTAGACATAATGTTAACCATTTGTATGAGAGGATTATTAGAATATTATCAGTTTATATTATTATACGTATATTTGTTATGTCAAATGTGTCCACAAAATAAAGGACTATATAAAGTGACCTGTGTGAGCAGCAATTAATTACTAAACACTTTCAAAACTCTCCTCAGTATTGTGAATAATTAAACAAGCATTTACAGTTAAGCTTCTATTCTAAAGCGTGTACTACCGTCCAATAAGTACCGCTCTTAACATGCTCCAACTACATAGTAATTGTTATGTTGAAGAAATTTAGAATATTAAACTTCAATACAAATTTTAGTTACATCTAATATTTGTATTGTATTTCATTATTGCCATCAATAACATATATTATTACTGTTTGAATATTTATTTTAGAAATGCTCTGCGTATGAACCGGTTCACATTCCCGTCTTGTTTATCACTATAACTACGACGTCCTAAGATATTAATGTTAAGATTACAGTAAATTTTAATGAAAAATATTGAGTATAGTCATATGTATATATTGATCGGTCCTTAAAGCTGATGGAACACAGTAAATGAATGGTGAAACCTTAAAAGCTTCTTGCAGTGGAAGATTTATTCCACTACATTGATTAGTACGTTCAGGTAGGAAGCACTTTAACAAAAACGATTAATCAAATTACTTCTTCCTCTACATTCTGAATTGTGACCACGACGAATAATTCGGTTATATTCCTGGAAATTTTTTGCTGATCAAATGGATAAAATGAAATTGCATATCTTTTATTCGGGTAGGACTACAATGAAATAAAACGTGTTATTAATTCAATAATTTTTAATTTAACATCACCCCATCGCGATACTCATACAATTTCTATCTATGATATAAAATATTTTTATTTCTCATTGGTTGGATAGAATGTTTCAATTGATTACAAAAGTAAATGAAATGTATATCTCCTGAAAAAAAGTAAAATCAAATTCATTGCGATGTATCTTCTCGTTATATTACAATCGCTGCAAAGACATTAACGATACCAAGTTAATTTGCTTACCAGTAATAAATTAGTCCAAATTGAGATAATATTTTGGAATTTGTTAAACGTGATAAATAATTAGAGGTACCTAAATATAACATACTTCTTAAAACCGTCTCACACTTGAAACTTGAAACCTTCTTGTTTTAAGGATACAATCTATCCGTTGTCGTTTGTACGCAAACAACATTAATAATTTATCAAACATTCAGTAAAATCACACTATTCACGTGCGAAATCACTTAATACATTCCTTCTGTTAAATTAAATCATACAATTATACTAGCGCACGTAAATCTCATAGGTCTACTATATCCTAATGAATAACATGATTTAATAGCGAAAGTACCTATGTACCCCTGCTGGAAATCCTGAACAAAATACTAAACATATTAAAACCTCATTTATCAATTATATTATAACATTTAACGTATATAAACCAAATTCAACATAAAAATTCACATTACCATACACGTGCACATTTCAACCTAAATCGTCTGTGACAAATACAGACCAACGGTGATTCCATCGCACGATATGCTGAACCAGCACGCATCAGGAGGGAACAGGCATAGCTCACGAAACGTGTCTCGGTTCGATTTTAGGAGTTTGCCACAATTACGGAGCAGCAGAATACAGTTATGAGAACGGCATTACCGATGATTAGCACTGGTCTTGTAATCACGGCTCCCAATGACAAGGTGCCCGAATTAGGGGCATCGAGTTGAATCGGCTGTTACGGATTTAATTAAAGGATGCGGAGTCGCGTGGATCACCGTGTGCGCATTCGTCGACCGTCGAACTATTTGCGGGCAGAATTTGGTCAAATAAGGATAATAGAAAATTCGACTTAAGTAGCGTCATAGAAACGCCAGTTGCGCCGTTTAATTTTCCAAGCCACGATCTCTCGCGATCCCGCGAAGACGCTGTTTCGTTCACTAGCTTATTTGCAAGATTCTGTTGGAACACGTAGCGCTGGTTTGCTTATAATTTCTGTTGCCTCGCAACCGCGTATATTGCGGAAAAAAGGAATGCAAATTTTCTCGAGGATAGCAGCTGTTAGCTTTCGGGATTTTTTTAATCAGTCCTTTTTAAAAATTTATTCGTACAGCAGTCGGACTGCCTGCAAACTTTTTACATGATTTGCATTCCCTTTTATTACCTAAAATGAAATATTTTATTGCAAGTTTTAATCCCTATGGCGAACTAAGCGTTCAGCTGAAAGCTGTTTTAATTAAGTTTAATTAGAACTTTATATAGTAATTCATTTGTTTGGAAAATAATTCTGTCCCGTTTCGTTTAAAATACATTTCAGATCATATCTTGATTTATTTTCCCATCGAACGCGGCATAAAAATGTGAATGTTTTTATTAAGCTTAATGTGAAATTGAACAGCCTAAATTCAAGGTTTCACTTGAATTTTCGCTCAAGTGAACAACCTTCCCCGACACGAGGCAACGGGTCACCGTTTATTTCCATTCGATTTCGAATTTTTGCCGATCAAGCGTTCCCGCCAATTTCCAAAAATTAATGCGAGTCCCCCCTGCACAATAGCAGTGGGCAAACACACGTCCGTGCATCGATACGGGGAGGACAGATATTCGCACAGCCCCGGGACGATGCAAATCGATTTCGCGTTCACGCGTATAATGTCCGCGTAATTGCGTTATTTTGATAATGTGGAAGTCTATTCCGGTCGAGCGATCCAGCCATCGAGTGTAAACGAGTACAATGCTGCGTTACCGGAATGAACACAGGGCGATACGGTTCCTCGTGGAGGACGTTGCAGCAACAAATTCGCGGCGAATTAATTTCTAGCCCCAACGATGTGTCGATGCACGGGATCAGCGACGGCGTGCATACGCCATCATTAATGCAACGTAACGCCGAGTCGTCATTAATATGGAGAGCGGTAGATATAATTACAAACGAGAGCCGACTGTGCAGCCGTGGTAATTATTAAAGAGAAACATGGCGATTTGTATGATCCGGGGTTGGCCTTAAAGGAACATCCACCACAGATAGGATATTTGCACTTGTGTGAGGTGCACGTGTACAGGGTGAACCAAGAAATGTGGTCAGCATAGATTATTCTGTTACCAGTGGATTGATTGGGAAATTTATGATTCAATGATTGCAGTGGATTGTCAACTTTTTGTTTTAGAAGCTTTCAAAGTTAACTTTAGTTTTTTATATATAATACATATATACAATTTATTATAAAGCAACTTAAGGTTCTAATTAAAAGATGTTGGACAAAGGAACATATTTCTGACCAGTTCGCTAGCAACCGAATAATTGTGAGGTGATAATATTTCGTGGTTCACCCTGTGTGATATCAAGTCTATCAGAAAGTTCTGTTCGCTTCCAAATGAGTATTTAATGTGTCCGGAAAGAATAGTTCCTTTACAGGTGTTACAATTGATTATTTACAATCCGTGTCCACCTTTTTGGCCCGGTCTCTAAATATCGATGGATCTTGTTAAAAATGGATCTTCCACTAGAATATCTCGTGCAACTTCGTCTTTAACATTTGGTTAACTTTAGAACAAGGGTCAGCTTCAGATCCAAGATTTAGATTACACTCCTCAGGCTTTGAATTTTTAAACCAATTCCGGCACGTCTATTCTAATATTGTCACCCGTTGAAGAAACGGAGCACGAATTTTTTTCGCAAAGCTACTTTTTTGATTGCCATGGGTATGATATTAGTGGCAGAATAATAAATGAAACACTTGAACCTATAGTAAACAATTACAGTCCCCAATTACTTCTAAACAAATGAAGAAAGAAAAATCGACTCATCAGAAAGGACTTCTCGATAGACCAAATACATGTGTGTAAAAATTAATTAATAATGGTCTTACTTAACTGACGAATATACATACATATGAAATATTTGAGAGAAAGTAAATATCGTGGCAAAACAAAATTCTCCTTCGCTGCTCCAAAAAGCTAATTCCTCGACGATACTTTGATGAACACGCATATCCTTCACCAATTATTTCGAGTCTTCCATATATAAAACAAACCTCCTTAGTTCACACTTATGTTAGCAACCAGGTACCCATTTCTATATTTGTTTGAATAATTTTCGTATGTTCTTGATAAAATATCGCAAAACCGTTCTAGATCTCGATTCTTTGAACAATTTCACGTCGACTCACGTTTTGTGAAAACAGATTTATGCAAAATCATTTGAATAACTAAGCTTCGAACTTCTACTCCATTTTGGTTGCTAACATTTTTCAAGATACGTTGAAACATCTCCAGCTCCACGCGTCTTTTAATTCATGAATAAAGTCAGAGAGTCCCGCGTGATTTGCAGGCGTCTAGAAACGTTCTGATTTATATAGCCCACTGCCTTCACTAGTTTAAAATATCCTGTGCATCGCCTACTAACTTTTCTTCTGACATGCAGGCAGGACATTTTATTCCAGTGGGTTAGAATTTTCCACGCCCATCCGCGCGCATCCCTTCATCGCAACTCAAATGGCGTGCCACTCGGCTAAATACAATGTTCAACTTCCAGTGAAGAAGAATGCGAGAATCGTCGAAATCGAATGGATACCGTTCGATCTCGATTAGCCAGGCGAACGCGGCGCGACGTGTCTATGAAAACTCGACGTGCCCATCGAACTGAGACGTGTTGAACGACTACTTCCGCTTTTTGCGCCGATAACAGCCGAATCGACGACAGGCCGACTGATTTCCGTGAGGCGGCGCGTCGGGACCCAGGACAGTGCTACGTAACCCGTTGCGTTAATTGTGATCGTTAATTCGAGTCACGTAGCGAGGGTCGCAGGAGTTTATACGCCACCGCAACGTCGACGATGGAAAGCATCGATCGGGTCGAACGAATTCCGTTAAACGTCCCGGTCATCCGTGGGCTTACCTCCTCTTCCTAGAGGCGGTGGTTCGATTGGAAATCGAGGTTCGCGGGATTCTTATTACGGATATACTTGCCAGTGTTCTTCGTTTTGCTCGGCGCCGATCTTCGTGGAATCGTTTAATTAATACGCTTTCGAGAACTTTCCGGGCGAGAGGTCCGGGGAACATCTGCGAAAACGGTGAATCGCTGATTCGAAAGTGGCGGAAACCCGGGACGACTTTTCGTTTCCGGATTTGCCGGGTGCACGGTGACCGTTTCGCAGTGGATTGCAGACTTCCCTGAAATTGCGAATGGGAAAACGCTTTTTCGAATATTTAACAACACGCTGTTTGCCCCGCGAGTGTATTCCTATTGCGTTCGCATCCTGCTACTTCGCATAGAATATTGGAGAAAAAGTAATACCCTGTGAGTAAGGTAAACAGGATTCGGTTCGTGAGCGTTTTATTTCAGACCAAAGTTTATGTAAAGAAAACGGCTTGCGCGGGGATAAATAGGAAAGTGTATTCGTATGAAATAAGTTTGTAGATATGGATCTGCCTGTGTATACATATATGCATATGTGGATTTTGCGGCCATTTTGCACCACGAAGATGGTGACGAAAGTGTTTTATTAGAAATAGGAATCGGTGACCATTTCATTTACGCAATTTTGTAGACGTTAAATTTACATTTTAATCGTTTTGTTATATCTACAATCATTTTCAAGGAACTTTGGGAACCGTACATTAAAACCTAAGTGGTTTTTTTCGGTGAGAAACCAAACGGCAGCATACAAAACCAGCTGATACTCTTATTAAGGTTCTGTACAAACCAACAAGATTTCGGACAAAATCGCAGTTCTAAGTGACTAAAGTTTCCTTGTTAGGTAAATTAAATACCTATTCTACTGAAAAGCAATATGTACATACATAAAGCAATACATTATTTTCTTCTTTTATATTCTTTAAATCTCCTCCTCGATATACCGAAACAATAATTAAGGCACGAAATTTGACAGAAGCCTATCCTGAATACACAAATATACATTTTGTTTAAGCAGCATAATATTAAAATGTTTTCAAGTTAGAACGTTTACTTTTAATTCTAGAAACGCAGAAATAAAAATCAGTGATACGCTTTGCATTCTGCCGTAATTACGCCTCGCAACCAAGCCACAAAAATCTTAAACTATCAGCCCCATTTTGTGAAATACGAAGCAAATTAAAAATCTGAAGCCCTTCTTGCATTCTGGATTTCATTTGACCGTAGCTTTAATAACAAAAAAAAGTGTACTTTTAACTAAAACACTTCAGCTCGGTCAAAAGAAACGAAGGAAGCGCCGGGGGCGCAACGATCAATCACACGATTGGCTGCGTCGAAAGTGCCGCAGAAATAAGTGTGCAAAGAGAAAGGGTTGAGCGGGCCGATGTTTTTCATTAATTGGCCGGGTGCCGTTTGTTTGCCAACCGAAAGACAAAGTTAAACAGGAGCACAGGTCTAGGAAGAAATTGAGAGGTTCCCATGATCAGACTCGTTATCGGATCAGGCTGGGCGCATAAGTGCATTCCTTCGACGCAGGTTCGAGCGCTGCTTCTTGCCAGTGTAATTAGTTCTACGTCCATTTAGTAATCACCCGTCGTTCCCGTTGATTAGCCGAAACTTTCGCCCTCCATTCGCGCAGCCTAAGCTCGCTCCTCTTTGCCAGCCGGCGTCTCCGATCTTCCACCACAGTTCTGTACTTTAATGGACAATTTACCTGCACGCCTTGGCGTCGCGAGGCGTCGCACAGTTTAGGAAAGGCTCATTACGAATAAAGAACCGCTCACTCTGCTGATGGTTATTTTTTCAATTTTTGTTCCCCTTGCTCCTTTCTTTGTTCTGTACAAATGTTATAGGTTGTATGTATTTCAGGGTTTAGATGTCTGGAATGTATTAAATGTACAGGTTCAGTGTATTTCAGACAAGTATTTATTATTCCTTTTTGGAAATTTATATTAATATTAATATTATAAGTCGATGGCTTTATATTTAATTCCGGAGTTGGATACTTTCGGGTCACTTCCAAGCTGTTAAGCTGTTTTAACTTTTTATAAATATATTTGGGTGAATTTGATACTTTTAGTGTTGAGTATAATAAAGTTTAATTTAGTTCAGTTGGGAAAGTGGGGAGTAGGATAATTATAATTAAATGTTCCTATGCCTGATTGATTCAATTTTCTGTAATGAGAACTTTTGAATGGCAGTGACTATTTATTACGTTTGAATTTATCACAATTTCATTTGTAGAGTGCTCTTGCAAACTGCTTGTGTATATCCGTACTACCAGAGTCAACTGCAATATTTTCAATAAAAATATTGTAACAACCAGAGAAATTTGCTCCCATATTTATGACAAGTCACTTTTGTACATAAAGCAATTTTGCAAATTTGATTAACACATCAATAATTGCCGTCTTTGCTATGTACTAGAAATATAATAATACTGAATTTACGTGTCCCCAAAAAACCACGATTCTTCTATAAATTTTGGAAATTCAAACGATGATCATACCACTAAATTCGCATATCAAATTTCAAAACTTCGAAGCTGTTTGGAACTAAATATATGTAAATCTGCGTAAGTCACTTGTAGTATAACTTTCAGGAACAAGAATAAAACCAAAAAAATCAATCGTTGCGTAAAAGAAACGAGGCACGGGATGGGTATAGCGTTGGTTGGTTACACTTGCTGCAAAAAATTGTCGATATGCCCAGGAAAAAGTTTCCAGCCAACATTTTTTACCGCTATTTGTTGAACTCTGCGAGAGTATTAACCTGCTTCGTAAAATAGTTTCGCAAATGTCCCGTTCACTGTGGTCAGTTCGCACAAAGGGAGGAAGCGCTTATTCATCGCCTAGTTTCTTTCTTCGACGCTTTAATTGCTCCACATTTTTTTTCGGTTCGATTATTATTCCACCTTAAAAAAAAAAGAGAAGATAAAATACGTCTCGCCAAAAATGCAGTGGCTCCGTTCCGTCTGCGGATAACAAGCAATACGAAAAAAATATTTAGGCTCTTCTGCTAAGGATCTCATTAAAGAGAAAGATAAATACAATAATGGCATTTAAGAAAAAGAAACGCTCCCCCATCGACTAATATCATCCGCGCTGAAATAAACTTCTTTTCCGTCTAACCTTTCCCTTTAGAACAGCCCAATTAAATGCGTCACCAGATGCCCAACTACTAAGTCAAAGATTTTTATTCCACAATTTACTTCGAACAGACCTCTCTAATCGCCTTCTACGTACCGAGCGGAGAGCGCACCAAAGATCTTTTAAGCTTCCCCTAATTGGATATTCCGGCCGTTTTAATACCATCGAAAGATCCTCCACTCTGCCCCGCTCCGTCTCCTATCTCCTAAAAGAACGAGCACGCCCGAGAATGCCAATTTCTTTCGCTGAAACCCGCGTGCCTTTAATTTAACCCGATAATCGTGCGCCCGCCCTTTGTTGATAACTTTCTACAAAAACCAACTGTACTCACCAGCGCGGAATCGCTTCTGTTCGAGTCGAGTCGCCTTCGCATTGTAGACCAGGATTAAGACTCGAACGAGTAATTCGCAAGTTTCATCCCGAAAGAAAGCATTTTTCTACATTGTAATTAGGTACCTGTAACTGGGGCGCGTTACATCAGCTCGTCGGTTTTCGTGAAAAATCTCGTTGTATCAAATTCGCAAGAGAGATATACTTCTCGTCGACGAGATATGCGTGAATCCACAAACAATTTTTGTTATTTACAAAAATGTAAAATCAATGTAAAGAATGATAATTTAGTAGCAAAATAGTGACCATGTAAATGTTTATAATTTTCATTATAAGAAGAAAGGTAACTCAAACCATTCCAATAAAAATTACCAATAAAAACTAACTTCTGGAAACGTAAATATATAAAGTATTGTAGAACACTTTCGGAATGATAAGACAATGTTCGGCTGATTATAAGAAAAATATGGAATAAATTCATAAAATTGATTATACTACATATATGTAGTGTATTAGTAGGAAAATTCTAACACTAACAAAAGAATGCAACAACAACAAATTTGTTTTTAAGTTTGCCTAGTGCTTTCAGTTTCGACCCACTGTGCGGCGGGTCGCTTCGTGGAATTGATAAAATCAAGAAAAGCCAGATTTTCCCGTTTCCTAGCGGACACACGAAAGAAAGGAACACGCGTTTCGGAAGGCGGAGTTTACACAGGCCCTTGGTTAAAGTTGACAACGGAAGCCCTTAAAGTACGTCGTTTCTTAACAAGTCGCGCCAGATCTTTAATCCCATCGCTCTTTTAAAAGCGTCAAATAAAGAAGCACACTTCCGGGCATGAGCTCTTTGTCCGAATGGAGCCGTTTGAACCGTGTTACGTGTCTAGTTGCATTTGACTCCGTTGCCCGTGTACAATCACGCTACATCCCTGTTTCTTGACACCCAGACTCCTTTTATCTTTTGTTTCCTTCGTTTTCTTTCGCTTCCTTTGCCCGTGCTGTGCCCTTCTTTGTCCTTTTCCTCCCTGCTTCCCTTTTCATCCTTTCCCCATATAGAAGTACCAACCGGAAGGACCGCGTGCACGCCGCGAAGCTCAGTCAGCTTGCGAACTATGTACTTGTTTCTTTCTTTGCTTTCTTTCTTTTTCCTTTCATTTTTTATCGCAAATTACTTGTAAGTGGTCTTAAATACGCCGTTACGTCTGAGAGCGGATTATGAATGAACGACGTGTTGCGCGGTCACGGTGTAACCATCCCTTCGGTTCTTTATAAAGGCTTCTCACGAAACCATCCTAATTGCTGGTCCCGAGCAAACGTTTCCCTGTTCCCTGTGCCTGACATTTCACCGATAATACTGAAAGCTCCTCGCTCGGAGCGAGGAGCGAAGAGTTCGGCATTTTCGCGTGAATTCGACGCTGAAATATTTGCCGCGACGTCGTTGGCTCGAGGTATTTGACGCTTCGTTTCGCGCTGGGATTACGATAATTAAGTCGTAACTGCATTATTTTGCGCTGGTTGAATTGCCAGGCGAACGGAATTATTATTGCGTCACGTGGATTATTGTTCTAAATCAGTTCGTACATGCGAGGGCATGGTTTGTAGTAGCGCGAATTGTTGCGTTTGCCATGTGCTTTGATAATATTGCGCAGTCAATTATGAAATTACGGGTGACGAGAGTGTGCGATACGCGTGGGCCCTTTTATCTGTTATTGAAAATGATAAGTTTCGTTAGAATTTCATTCTCGTTTTGGAATAAATACAGGACTGGGATTTACATTGCTGACTGTTAATGTACATCTCGATGAAATAAAACCCTTCGTTTAATTGATTATGTTATTATTGGCATTGAGGAATGTCAATAATTTGCCTTCTCATCCCGACGACATTGCGAGTTAAACATTAATGCAGTCGGACGTAAAGGAGTGTATCGCCATAATAATAAAATGTAATGTATTTAAATTTCCAATGCTTCGTTTGTCCTCCGCTAGCCTGCACGGTGCCGCATTTTCACGATATTACACGGTGTACGTAGTACCCTTTCATCCAAGGGTGTATAACAAACGATCGCGAAAGCACACACGACACCATCCTGTTCTATCTCCTTTTTCAAGCGCGACGTTGCCTGTAAACGCAGCATACGCTCTAAACGCAACGCTATCGTATTCCAAATGTTTCCACTTTCAAAGAACAAAAATTTAATTTATCTCCTTAGATCTGGTTTCGATATAAGGACCTCCGGAGCCCTTTCATCTTTGAACCTACGCAGTCGAAGGGCTGGGGTGCAGAGTTCTCCCCCGTCGTTCAAACTTATCAACTTATTAAGCGTAAAAAAATTACCCAACTCGTCCCCAGACTACATCTGCCGTATACTTCCGCCTTTGTAGGAATCGCGCCGTGCCATTCGTTTGACAAGACGAATGTTCCGGTAACACGAGCAAGATGGCGAGGGTCAGAGATCATGTATTAGGGTGGTATACTTTTGGTGACATATCTTCGCCCTGAACGTTCAGAAGCAGATATCGAGGGGACGAACGACCTGCACGGGTAAATGAGATAGTTTGGTATAAATCAATAACAGGAATCGGGAAAGGTTATTCTGGCGAGAAACGCCAATCTGCCCGTTCCTTCGACACCGAGTACGATAAGAATACTCGTACGTGCTTCACAAAATTGATGTATAAGCTTGCCATTTTATATTCAGGTGGGATGCAAAATATTACTGTCGGGTCGTTATATAATTCGACGCGTTTATTTCGATGAGATTTGGCGAGACCGCGGCGGAGAATAATTTTTGTTTGCAATTTTAAGGAGCTTCTGTCGTGAAACAATGACGCGATTTTGTATTGGCCAGGGAATTATATAAAGTTTCGTGGGAAAGGTAGGAACATTTTCTGAATCTTTCAGCTGGTCGCGTGGAACTTTATGCCGAACTAACTTTGGCGTTTGAAACTTCTGCTTTGTGTGAAAATTAGTGTGATGTGAAAATATTACAGTACTAGAATGAATCCGAATAAAGTCAATAAAGAATTTGAATTAGTGACACGCGTTAACATGCAGTTTTAATATTCCGAGGGTTACAATGACAAGAACAATGATATAGTGATTAATTATTATAAAAGAAAAAGGAACTAAATAATCGTATTGCGCTTATTCGTATAATGACATGTATTTTGTTAAACGCATAAAATTGCAGAATTTTTGAAAATAATGAGTTGCGTTTTATACGCAGAACATTAAGATAAAAGGGCATCACGCATTGAATGCATGCAGACCGAAGAGCATGCGCATACTTTAAAGTATAATTACAGCACGTTCAACAGAACATGACAGGTAGCAAAGCAGGTACACACGTCTTGATGTGTACTTTTTAATTAAAGCGAATGTCTTTGCGGCATAATTAAACTCAGCTTGCTTTTAATGTAGACTTTTCATTTTCACTTGTGAACACGTGGAACAACTTTCGTGTAATACATGTACGTACATGTACGATTGTCATATGTGGCTTGTAATTCTAATATTATATTACATATTTTTAATAAGACCTCGACAATGTCTTTCGGAGGATATTTTCTTAAATAGTTCTATCTGATAATACGTTTATAAATTTAATTGAAAAGCTAAAAGTTTCTTTTACTTGAAAAATTAAGGCCGATGGAACATTATACCGAGAACAAATATACTGCTACGTAAACGTTACAATGCCTATACATTTTTAAATGTAATTCTGCTTTACTGTCCGTCGGTGTTATCCAGATGAAATCTTAAAACAGAAAGCATATAAGTTAACTACAAGTATATTCAATTTTGTAGTATTGCATATTTATTCGACTATAAATATAAATTATATAAATATAAATTCACAGATTTTCAAACTCACTTCGTCAAAGGTAATATTTATCCATGGACACCATTTACACACCAATTTCTATACCTAACATTATCCATACAGTTTATAGTCGTTTATGCACCGTTACTGCGCAACATATAAAACTCAATTG
This sequence comes from Nomada fabriciana, assembly GCA_907165295.1. Classification (NCBI taxonomy): domain Eukaryota; kingdom Metazoa; phylum Arthropoda; class Insecta; order Hymenoptera; family Apidae; genus Nomada; species Nomada fabriciana. The sequence goes on from OU015689.1 coordinate 16,439,422, forward strand.
AACTAAACACCTGAAATGGATGGTTTACACGGGAAAATAATGTCGGAACAACCTTCCTTGAAGACTGGCATTATTTTAGATTATAAAACCATGGTACGACGGTGACGGATTTTGAAACTCGGATTTGTAAAATAAGAATGCTCTTGAGGATGAATGGTCAAGGGTTTAGAAAAGGATCTGAAATATAAGAGTAGGGGTGATAAGAGAGGTCGAAAGTAGGAATGGAAAATAGTTGGAGACATAGGTCAGGAGTTAGAAGCATAGGGCGGGTGACTAAACGGGATGATTCACAGGGTAAGGGCAAGGATGAGGAAAGATTGGCAAAATGCAATAATATTTGGTGTACAGCTTAAGATTAAGTGGCTCGCTACATTACACACCGCGCCCTAGTGTTGCACTGTACTGTTAAGTCAAAGCAAGCTAAATATCCAAATTTTCTGAATCAATTTGCACTGGAAAAGTTCCCGCCGAAATGAAATTGAAGGATTCGCCTATCAGAGACAAGATTATTGAAATTCAATCAGTCGTGCATTAATGCACCCAGGAATTCGCCTCGTCCCCAAGCGTGGAGCTTTTTGAGAAACGCCAGCCAGTAAATCCGAATGTTCTGCAGCAAGGTAGGCGCCGCCGAATTCTCACGTGCGTCGCAGAGGTCGAGTTATTTTACTTCCCTGCCGCGCCGGGAGGCGTTGCGACGCTACGAAGCAATAAATCAGTTTTTCCACTCCAGACGACGTACGCCGCGGCGCTGACGCTTCCTTCTTCGTTGCGTTATCAAGCCTGTTCTCAAGGGAGGGTCGAAAAAGAAATGCCTAAGAATCCGGCTCGAGGAATGGGGAAGGAGCTGCTACATTATTCGCGCCGCCGTTCTTAAGAATTTTTACGCGCCACCATTGCCTCGGGCAAGTTCGCAGATTCGATGGGGCCAATTAGTTGCCTTTAGCGCTGTAACGTCTTCGACGTCAACTGTTGATGGGTTGCTGCCGGTAACTTGTTACTTATTAGGTACTGTGCTCGAGTACTCGAGTGCACTTTGGATTTTCTTGCCTTTAAGGCAATTGTGTTGTGGAAACGATAGGACGGTTAATTTGGAAAATACCTTTTTGTAGGGATATTGCATACGATTTATAATATCTTCAATGAAATGTGTATCTGTTGGATTAATTTGAGGGGTCGATTATGCAATTAATTGTAGATCTTGATTGCACGGAGGAAGAAATGTATTTATAATGCAATAATTCGGGGGAGTGAAGAATTTTTGAAATATTTGAAACGACATGGAATTTGAATAAGTAGATCCTCCGCGAGTAAAAATAGGGAAAGCATTTATACGGAGTTATTGCCGCAACTTTTTCAACGACCCAGTAAAAATTCCAACCAATTTTGAATAAAAGTCTGCCAGGAGTTTGGAAATAAATTTTACGTTACAGAATAAATCACGGCCATAGTTAACTAGAGTGATAGATTACCTCTAATGGCACAGAAACGTAAAAATATATTCAGAATAAGTGTTGTCGCACGTTTTATGAAACTGATCCATTGGTGGAAAACTTTCATCTAATAACTCTTCCACGGAAGCGTTTACTTGCAGCTAATTAATTAATTAAAGGAAATGTATATTATTAACTTGTCATAACTTTGGACGTAAAGAACTGGGTTCTAAGCAGTAAGATGAGAAAATTATGAATTAATTTTTAATTACACTGGTAGTTCAGTTACTACTATAGCTATACATTTTATTTAATATTTTAAGTATTTGATGGAATTTCAATTCTTCGCGCCGGATTATCCGCACCGATATACTGTATATGTACATACACCTATTTCAAATTAGCATGGCACAGCCCTGCTCGATTCGACGAGCGGTCAAGCTTTGTAATTTGTTTAGAGGGGGGTGAATCTCCCACCTCTTTTTTCATTTAGCTCTGGACTCACTATACATGTAACGCTTGTGGAGTTACCATGCCAATGCGATATCCATTGTTTTAACAAACTCTGGTGTTCCAAATATAGAGACATTCTCTAAACATTCTGTTCATTCCGTTTAGAACCAGAAGTCAGAAGAGTAGAGAAGAAATTCCAACGAAATCACGGTCTAAGCTTGAAATTTAAGAATTCTTATATTTCGAGGAAAATTATACAAAAGACGAATTGCTAGAAGTGCTGGGCACAACAAAATTTGAGAAAATGTATGTAATCGACGAGATGGCAGAGCGCAATGGACATATAATATTAAGATTAAATTCTAGTATATTCCATTATGATCAATTTTAACTATTTCTTACGTACTTTTATACGGGAAAGAAAAACTGTGAAGAAAGTATGAAGACGAAGAGGCAATACTCACAGACATCTTACCTACTGGTTGCACTTATTTCTGTTTAGTTGTTTCATGAAGATAATAGATCATTCCAAATTCTTGCCGGAATGCTACTATTTGATCCAAATACTAGATGCACCAGTTGATCAAACTTTCTTGATCGATAAGATCGGATCTCTTCTCTGTTTCTGTATATTTGAAGCCTAACTTATGCAACCGCACGTCTAACGTCCAACACCATTCTTTCCTTTAATTCTGAATTTACTATATGTTCAGAAGAATGGACTGTAAAGAATCGAAATATGCACCCCATTAACAAGAGGGCTGCGATCGGCAAATGTCGTCTGGACTACAAGCGCATCCACCGTATGGTGAAGCAGTGCGAACTGACCAGTGCCCGAATACAGACGTGCCCAACAATAAAGCAAATGTATCACTATTGCCCTAATAAAGAATATAAATCTAACAACGACAAAAAAACTGATTAACAAATAGTGTAGTTGTATATTCTAAGGATGCATTTAATATACAGTTGGTTACAAAAGCAGCTAGGTGCCAAATACAATCTGGCAATTTTCTTGCATTTATTGCTCATTTATGTTGTAATATATATAGAAAAAAACTATTAACATGAAATTATGTCACCCCCGAAACCAAACAAGTTTCATCTAACACTTTTTTTTCTATCACCAATAGCAACGGAGTTATTCAAGTGAACTGTTTTAAATGTCTCACCTTGTATACACAACCCAAGTGGTGAGCAATCACTTGGGAGAAACCTGGCGTCCCATCCGCTGTCAACTGGTGGGGATCCCTCTATCTTTGGGGCCTCACGTTGCACCCCTACTACTCGGCCTCCCACCCATTCATACGTTAGATTAGCTTCGTGTATGGAGAGCTCAGGATCTCACATAAGTTTAAAAATAGCGATACGTAATCGTAGTAAACAGACTTTCCATATTCGTTAAATATAAATTTAAAGCTATTTTATTTTTTATTAATATATACTTTTGCAACAAAATTCACTGAATTTCTGACCAAGCCGACCTTTTTATGGCCAGCTGTACAAAATTAAACGTAAGTTGTCCATTGAACTTGGATTTATGTTACATTAGTTCGCGCAATACCATGGTGCTTCACAAATTCATCCGCAGGAAGATTACAAAGAGGTCCAGAATTTTTGAATAAATTGTACTCGTCAAATAAGAAAGAAGAACCTTATTAAACATGGGTCGAGAAATTAATATTTTCAAAGTTATAAACAATGTCTCAGTCTTCATCTCTAAATATTTGTTTGTTTTGAAGTGAGAAAGATTTATTACTGTTACACCTTAAATATTTACTCTATGTTGTTCATAAATTACTATTATAGAAAAAGGCACAGAAAGCTAGAACATTGATAAGAATTAATTAATCACTAGTAAATACTAGTGATAGTAAATATAATACATCATGCTAGAGAATAATTGGATCACAGTTCTGAGAGAAATCTTAATAACAGGGATAGTAAGAGAACCATATATGTAGGTCTGTACTTGGGGTGTCAAAATGGCCTAGGTTGTAAAATGAGACATTACGCATTCGTAGGTACATACATATAAGTGGGCCCCAGTTCTTTTGGGTGTTTTCGTTCAGATCGAGAGAGCATTTCAGAGTGAAATGATGTCAATATCCTTCTAAGATATTTTAAACACATTGATTGAGAAATTTTATTCATTATGAGAGTTATTTTATTTAACACACCATATCCAATATATTGCAATTATAGTTATTAAATGTATATAAATATTATTGTTGTTCATTTGTTTCCTTTTAGTAAGAAATCATTACTATTCATTGTTGCACATCTAATTAAAGATATACATATATTTAATTTAGAAAGTGGGCCAAGTGATTTGTCATTTCAAACAGCAAATTCATTTGTAAGCCATGCATAATAGATATTTTACAATCATAGAAAATATATTTCTCAATATACCCAATGCCAAAACTCTAAATATGTCAAAAAAATATATCGTTTACGCATGCAATTTAAAAACACGTATACATAAAAGATACAGTCATTACTAATAAAAAATGTGAAGCGAATATTTAAAACGTAACAGTAATATATGTATGTGTATATTATTTTCTTTTACATAAGTGGCGAAGAACGACATATACCCGCCACTAGTATCTGGGAATTTCAAATACACTTGCGGAATCTCGCCAATTGTCACCCAACCTTTTCCAATTTCACTCAAATTCCCAATCTCCAATACACATTCATCATTTCTTAATCACTTGCAAATTCTTGGCACTATTACGAAACATTTTCACAATTATGCTGGTAACAGGTCATTTTCTTTGAAATACAGACATTTTCGTGTTTATTTTGAGTGAATCACCGTATAATAAGATACTGACGCTTTTACAATCTGAAAGTAGAATCGAATACAAATAGAATTATGGAAAAGAATTAAAAATATTTTTGCATTGACTACTAAATTACCTCCGCAAACGTCTTCAAGTTCAACCGTATAAATCCACCAGCTGTTAATAAAGGAGGATCAAAGCCCCTTCTTAATGATAATGCGTACAAACGCTGCGTTTCGCTTCTGGAATTGTACCACGTCCCCTCGTAACTGTAAACGGAATTCTCCTTATAGATCTAAATAATTATACAGGGTGTCCCACAACTAGTGAAGTATCCGGAAATGGGGGGGGGGGGTAGCTGAGGTGATTCTGAACAACTTTCTCCTTGTCCAAAATGTTGTTTGAAGCTTCGTTTTTGAGTTATTAACGATTAAACACTGGCGAATCAGATCGTCCGTATAGCGCCCGGTCAGGCGCGTACCTATCAACTACGCTCGGTCGTGATCGGGGGCATCGAGGACATCGAGGGAAACGTACGGCAAATGTTACAGTGCCTTAAGTTAAGAATAATGTGTAATTTTTCGTTATTCATGGGTACCAATTTAATTAACAAGTCGTTTAATAACTGATTTATACTTTCATTCGTTATTCAGAAGCACGTTTCCATCGATATCCTCGATGCCCCCGTTCACGACCGAGCGCAGTTGAGAGGTACGCGCCTGAGCGCGCGCTCTACGGGCACTCCGAATGGGCAGTGTTTTTCGCTGATAACTCAAAAACGAAGCTTCAATTAATATTTTGGTCAAGGAAAAAGTTGTTCAGAATCACCTCAGCTATCCCCTATTTCACTATACTTCACTAGATAAGGGACACCCTGTACAGCGAGTAGAATTTATGAAATTAAACATAGTTTCAGTATGAATTGAAAATATTAAAGTTTGTTATGAACTTAATTACAGACATTTTAGCTTCAAATTCTAAATCACAGTTCACATCTGAATATTCAAATTTCGAAACTAGACATATGAACTTATCGAATTTTAAATATATTTTTAACCGACGAATACTTGCATATTTTTATAAAGTTCGTCATACGAATTCATCACTAATTGCCCTTGAACAGTTAAGAAAAGCAAGTGAAACAATTGAGCCATAAATGCCGCGCAACACGTGAACCATTCCGCGTCGTGTTCCCCTTCTGACACCTAAATTTATGCGGATACATCAAACGTTTATCATCAGTGAAACAATCGTTTAAAGGTAAATATTAAACATTACTCACCTCCAACAGTGAAACACTAATAGAAATCATTAACAGTCCCACGGAAATGAACAAATACGTGTCATGGGCCGTTTCTATTTCTTTGATGTACCTATCGAAATAATTCTCAATATTCCAAGCAAAATAATGTTCACCAAACTAAACACTTGACTGTCTGTAAAGAACTAACTGTAAAGCACGTCGATGTCCTCGAATCGAATGACAAACATTTCTATACATTCCGTTCACCAACTTCGGCACACCATTGTTATCTTCCACAATGATATTATGACAGGCATATTTAAAGCGATATCTGTGAACGTTCGCGACATCAAATATACTAAGTAAGTATTAATTCCATAAAAATTAATTGCTCTTTTTTTTAATACGTATCAGTTACCCTGAAACAGCCAACAACCCGCAAGCATGTTGAATAGCGTAAACGTAGTTCGCGTCACAAGCGCAATACACAGTACAGACCAAAGTTAGTATAGCAGCCATGTGCAGAATGATTAGATAATAATAGCTATCGTCTTCAACGAAATAGTAAGCTGGATACATGTACAACCGTTTCCGCGATTCGTTCAACGGCTTTATGAAATCCATAATGGAGGGTATGAGAGGCAAACACATAAATACACTTATACACAAGAATATGTGCACTGTGGAAGAATAATAAGAGCAACATTAATACATTTTCTATACGAATCACTTAATTTTAAATTAATCAATTTTATCTTCTCTTACACACATAGAGTGTAACAACACATACAGCCCTCTCCGCATATTTTGTCATGATAACGTACTCATCCTTCGATGTTATTGTCTTCCAGTCTTCAAAAATTCCTCCCAAAAGTGATTTTAACTGAATGTAGGAAATATGTTTCTAGACGCTCGACAGAAACCGCGTAGCCAAAATATTTCTCTTACCTTCGATTCATTCATGAAATAGTTACCCAATTTTATAATGATTCCCAAAGTCCCGAGTATATAAGGATACTCCTTTAGTATAAGGTCCAAGCTGCGATAAACTATCAGTCTCGAGTACTACAATTAAAAAGTGTGGTATTGGTGGATATTTTAGAATATATTAGCGAATAGGGCCAGGTTTGTTCAAACTGTGAGACGTGGCAAGGGTGTGTGTGTCGGTGTGAATCCTAAATGAGTGAGAGACAATGGGAGATAGAATGAAGGGGAACCCTACCGGTTCTCTCTTTTTATTGATAAAGAAATTTACCAAAAATAACTTCTACAAAAGTAATAACGAACTACGTTCCTCTGTATCGATAAATAATAATAAATAGTGCGATACATAATAACGGACCGTATAGGCTTAGTGCTTCAATTAGAAACCTATTAATTGGAGAACAATAATATCGAGTACACGTTACCTGTGTGATGTAACCAGTTGCCAATAAACTAAGCACCACCATTCGAGCTAATATCCTCGACTTACTCTTCTGATAGGGCCACACACCGGTAAGCAGACCCAACTGCTTGTTTATCCTTAAAAATCGTTTCTCTATTGTGGTCTGGTCCATCGCAAAACTAAATCGAATCTAAGAGTGCAAGGAGTTATATATGCGAGTTCGTGGTTCAAGCGATAAAACTTAAAAGGAATGTCAGCCCTAGCAATCATTGACGTCGCATGATCGTCGCATACCATTCCTTCCTGGCATGCCATCTATGTTTCAATAATTTCTGACGGATGGGGATACTTCCCACAATTCGATATCGACGTACAAATTATTTGAAAATAACCATTCCCCTTACAGTTCCCCAGTTAAGTGGTTGCCATTACGCCGAGCACTTTAAAATCGTATAATCTCTTGATTACTTCTTGGTAAAAAATAATGGGTTGCATATGATGTACAATAAGTATTGAAAGTTGAACTTTTCATATTTCGATATTGGTCTTAAGTGCTTTTGCATTATGAAATGTATTTCATGGCTTGTTGGGAATTCTTGATAGTATATCCAGTGTCTGGCCAATGACGGGACATTCCCCTTTTCGATTATACTTCGCGTGTACGTATATTGTCGATCGTGTTAGGCTAAGGTTAGAGTGGATCCGTATATCGGTCTTAAGACGTCGTCAGAAGACCGTCGAATCGGCGGTGCAAAGTGGACGGTAGCAGTGGCTGTGTGTTCTATTCCTACGAATGTGTAGTTCACATCTCTATGATATACGCCGTAGACAAGGGACATGGATTTGGCTAATTATTATTATTTTTGGGATAATCTTTTATTAACAATCTTGTTCATAAATGAAAGATAAGATCGGGGAAATTAAATTTTTGCTTTTACGGTGTATACATATTTTAATACAACTAAACGTAAACTGGCGTGATGTTCGCATTTCTAATTCTTCGCCATAACGATTACTCTTGGAATTCACATAAAATAGGTAAGAATAATAATAAATAGACGGGCATACGAGCCTGCAAAATTGTATTATAATCGGAGTCTGACCTTTCCTTGTGAGGCTCGTTGTCTATTACATATACAGGTACCACTACAACGTAGGTAAGTATGATCCAAAATTATATCGTGTTTGGCCTCATTATAATCACAGCAACCCCAATAATATTTTAATAAAATTTTGATAACGAAATAATTAACAATAAAAAAGTTTCACGGTGGCATGAGTGTTGTCTCTCGGATACAATGCCATTTATTAAGCTATTTTTTTAAGCTATCTGCCGTCGGGACATGTCGGCTAGTTAAAACGTATCAGTTTGCTCCTTCCACTCCAACCGGCGGGGAACCCCTTCAGTGGTGGGGATGAAGCACGAACGTTCTCGATATCAAGAGCCAAGCAATGACAGTGGACACATTGCTTTCCCCTGTGTAAAACAATAGCAACGACTCTGTCATAAACTGCGTGAGTTCCGACCGGCCATGCAACGGCAGCGTAACTATACCGGTTCTCACAGCAACCCTGTGGAGTTTTATAACACCTCGCGGCTCATGGTGGTTATCTATGCAACGGGGAAGACTTCTTAATATTCACTGATCGAAATGTGAAAATCAGTGCGACCATATTCCAAAAAAGTCCATCGTAAAGTATTGGCACCACGGTCAATGGCACAGTTCGCCCGAAAAATTAATATTCATTTGAACGGCTAGCACATTCGGACGAATTGATTGTATTTCTATTGATTTAGGACGAGCCTATGATGAAAAGGGGCCGCGACCTTTGCTACAGGGGGCCGGCCACTTCAGTTCGTGCGAAAAAAATTAAAACCTGACAAGTGTCTCGCGTATTCTCACGAATTCGGATCGCATGCAATATTACCGCTTCCATTTATTCTAAGGGCGTTGGTTCGGTTTCCGAATATGTACGTCCGTACAAGTTCGGCCGAAATACGGATCCACTGTAAACGTAGCCTAAGTTTACCTGTACGAGGGGCATCGAGGGTATCGAGGAAATCGTACGGCAAATGTTACATCTTTATTCATTAATAAGAAATAAACTAATTATTCTTTTCATCAATCGCGCACGGTCGTGGTCGTTATTCACGAGTAACGAATAATTCCATATTATCCTTAATTTTAGACGATGAACATTTGCCGTACGCTTTACTCGGATACCATCGATGCTCCCGTGCACGACCGAGCGCAGTAGAGTGGTACGGGCCTGGGCGCCCGCTGTATGGGCGCTCTCAATGGATAGTGTTTATGGTTAATAACTTAAAAACGGAGCTTCAAACAACATTTTGGTAAAGGAAAAAGTTGTTCAGAATCACCCCAGCTACACCCCCCCCCCCATTTCCCGATGTTACGGTAGTTACGGGATACCCTGTATATAATCTCCAAACTTCCCTACTATCCCTGTGTCTAAGGCAGGGTCTGCTAGCCTTAACAGAGCCTTCTTCCTCCCTTTCTTTTTCCGCCGCTTCCTCATTCCACCATCGTATCAACCGATACACGAAGCTCCCACAATTGGTAACCTCAATGTGATAAACACGCAACGCAACTAGATGGTAGTCGACGCCGAGGGATAAGGACATTCTAGACGAACCAACACGATGGCTGCCGCTTCCGACCAGGCTACGAGGCCGAAACCGGAGCACGCGCTCGCTCGCTAAGAAGCAGGTTCCCGGACGAGAGGGGATACCCCGTCGTGGGGATCATCGAGGAACAGCCAGCAGACCACGGGACAACTTTCAATATCGTCATCACTGGTGAGGGAGTAATGTAGCGGCACTCCCCACATACAACGCTAGGGGACGAGCACGGCGATCCGGCTCCCGAAGGTGGTTGTGTAAGTCCTCGGGACTGCATATATAATCGCCGACCATCCCTGTGTCCAAGGCATGGCCTGCCAGCATGTCTTACTGACGAGTCCGCTAGCAGGCCCAGGACGAAACGCAACCTTCCTCCTTCCACTATCGGATCAACCAATCCTCAAAGCTCCCAATGGGTGAAACAAAGAATTCCTAATTGTTGCACCATTTTTTTTCATTTTGTCAGATCCATTTTTTTAATGACTATACTTGTGGTCACTAATGATAACACGTAGGTTTTACAGATACTGATAGCAGAGTTTTAGAAAAATTTTAGTACCGTGAAGTATGAAATGAATGCTTTTAGTATATGAAAAGCACTCGTACGGCTGTTGTATCATTATTGATATAGCGAAATACAATAATGTCGATCATTATACAGGGTGGCCCGTAACTAGTGGTAACATTGGGAAATGGGGGGGTTGCTGGGGTGATTCGGAACAACTTTCTCTTTTACCAGAATGCTGGTTGAAGCTTCGCGTTTGAATTATTAACGAAAAACAGTGGCCAATGAGAGCGCTCGTTGAGTGCGCGCTGAAGCGCGTGGCTCTCAACTGTGCTCGGTCGTGGTCGTAAACCAACGCATTGGCACAGCGTGTTACATCGAATAGATATAGTGACCTGCTCCAAAGAAGGTACTTGAGTCATTCTTGAATAGTTATAGCTTTCTTTAAAGTATCTGTTCTGGCCACTTTTGGCCGGATTAGGTTGATTAAAGTTTATGATTTTAGTATAAGTGTAATTTCTAAGTCATATGCAATATTTATAACAGTATAAAAATAATTATAAAAATATTTCACGAAGAACTTTCCGTTGATATATTGCCGCATTAAGTATTACATTTCTGCAAATGAATATTAATGGCGTTAATTGTATTGAAGAAGAGAAAGCGATGTGTCGATTGAAATTGCATGGCTCTTTACCATGTGTTCTTTTATTCTAATCCTTACCATATGAATCCTGAACTCAGATGGTCGAAGGACTAAAAACTACTCCGCAAAAATAACGTTAGTTTCGCCCTCATCATGAACCTGACCGAAGGCCAAATTAGTCACGAACTCCCAACAGACCTACGTCGCCAAAAGCGTCTGGGCTATCTTAAGGCATAGTCCCAATGAGCCAGAACGGTCTACAATACATGCGAACAGTGCCGCACAAACGAGTGCACATATCTACGACAGCTCACTAGCTAAATTGGAGCGGGTACTATACCGATAATTCATGGATCAGTCAAACCAAGTAAGGAGTAACGTTATCAAGAAATAAGACACACTCAACATTTGTTCACAAACCTTTTCCAGAGCACTTGACTAAGGACAGATCGCGGTAACAATGCGAGGTGCGGTAAACATTATTTAAAATGTGGTTTCTCTAGAATATTTTCCCTAGAATTTCTGCCACGATTTGGGGATTTGCACCACCGCGCGTCGGTAGAAGAAATCCGTCGCGTTACAAACTCATAAACTCCTGCACCCATACACACCTATTATCTCTTAATCACTTGTAAAAAGTAGTGCACGCTTTTTCGAAACTTGTTAATAATTATATAAACAAGTTCCCCTCGAGGCGCAAAGATTTTCATTTGCATTTACTTCGATTGCATCATCGTATAATAAGACAGTGACGCTTTTACTATCTGAAAGTAATATCGACTGCATGTATAGAATTTAAATAAAATGAACTAAAGTGAATTTATTAGTAAGAAAGAAAGTCAGATGATTGCATTTACTGTACTGTACACTGCACATTGTACTGCTCATTATCACAACGTCAATTACACTCATTTACGAAGGCAATTATAAAAAATTTTCAAAATAGTCTTGCGAAGAAATACAATTATATCACACAAAAAGGAAAAATTCATAGAAAGAAACTTTACAATCAGTATATAATACTAATAATCAAATTGCAGAAAATACTGGTTTTGAAGTGAATCAAAGCATAGCAATATTTATTCCCCAATAAATATTAATAATATAAAAACAGAAATAAATCATTGCACTATTCACTCCGGCAGTTATTGGTTCCAAAAGTGAACGAGTAAGCGGACGCAGATTCTGTCGCGCAAGAATAGAATAGCCGTAGGATAATCTCGATAAAGCAAAAGCTGATTCGTGTGTCTCTGTCGAATCCAAGAATTCTAGTGAACTGTCAGACTGCACTGGGAATAGCTACCCTCGGGAGTCTCGCGATCAGATGCGAACACGCACATGCAGTTGGAAATACAAATGTTCGTATGGCTATGTATGGTTCAAAGAGATTTCCATTACCGCGACAATATAAATATTTGTTTAACTACACTTTGCTAGGAAATAAACTTTGGCCACTGTGACAAACATATAACCCCCCGCTCTTGGTACGAAGAAATTGTAGATTTTTGTGTTGGATGATGTATGAACTTAAATAAGTGACAAATGAAATCAGTAAATTTATAATAAATTTATAAATTTATAATCTGCTTTTTCTCATGATTTAACCATGCAGTATTATAGATTATAATATTGCAGTATTATATATTCAAATATTTGAATATATCGTCTTATAAAGAAATTGTTTCCTTTCATATGTTGGTAACTTCATCATTTCCTCCTGATTCTTGTAAAGTACAATGAAAAAACGCCATCTACAAAACTTTGAACTATTCCCATACAAATATAGAAATACGATACATAAACATCGCTATATAGCTAAAACTTTTATCTCCATCGATATTATTACCCTGCGCAAGACATAAATGGCGAACAACTTAATAAAATTAAAGTGCATAAACTACTTTCCGTTTCTCGTTTCGCTATTTTTAAAATCGTTAACTGCAACCGGTTGAAATGCACTCCCCATGCAGCTTATCCAATACAGTGCAATCCAAAATCCAATACATTCTCACCGTACACATAAATCCCCACCCCGTTACAACACAAACGCCAATACTATTGTATAATAGCTATCGATTGCAGTTTACTAATTAACCCGTGCAGCCGAACGAAACAAGGGAAAATGTCTCGACGGCTGATTAAAGATCTTAAACGAGTTAAAACCATGGCGCGACGACTATTGGTGGACCGGCGAAATTTCGAGGGTTGCTCGCAATTAGTACACCGATAAAATCCGCCTTTTATTTTACTCTCCTTCTCGATTCGCTGAAATACAATTTATCAGGGAGTTCACTGAAAGCGCCGCATACCGTAGGCGACAGCCTTTTCTCGCTGAAATACATCAGCGGTGTGGACGCGGTCGCAAATGGCGAGACGGCCAAGGTTTTCAACGTAGTGTGCACCACGGAAAGTCTTTAAATAATCCGCTTACCCTGCGATTGTTGGCGAATCGGCCTGGCGGGGGATGAAGCGGAATGGGGGCGAATCGGGGAGACCGTCAGCCTTCCGATGGAAATCCAAAGTTTGTATAATTGCTATAGCCAAAGAAAATACGGCGGGAAAACGAGAGGCAACGTGGGCACGCGGACAAGACAAATTAATTAAACCCGCTGGAGATTATATTTCTACGGATGATCTCTTGCTACCTGAAATTTCCGCGGTCGAAAAGATCCGGCCCACGGTTATTAATACCCGCGAACCCGGCAACGGGCGAAAAGAAATCGAAGAAATCGACAGGCAGTTTGCACGCTCCAATTATCGAAATATAATTAAAAGTTTGATTTCGACGGGCGAGCCGTTAACGATGCTGCGACGTAAATTGTCGACTGCGAAGTTACGTATCTATTGAGCTGTAACTTTGGACGAGAGTCGTCTGCGGGCGCGTTTAGATTAGGGACTGGTAATTTTACGATTTTGGGGTGGAGATATGCGACTGTAAAGTGAATAGACTTTGTACGTGATCGTGTACATGTATATGCAGTGCTATTTAATTCCGCTTTTGCGGTGTTAACAGTCGGAGTCCAAGCTTTAATTTGATACCGAGTTGATTGAAGAATATCAAGCGGAAGTGGAGTAAAATGAATCGAAAATATTTAAGTGCATAATCCAGAAAACGAGTTTCAATTTCTTAAATTGGTCAAGTCATCTTGTTTGACAAAATAGCGGGAGCAACGTATATTTTCTGAAAATATTTTACTTTATATTGTTGGTTTATCGTTACATGCAATCGCATGCATAAAGGAAAGTTAGTTAACATGAAGACATAACAAATATATTGCGTTTCGACATTCTGCTGTCCATTACGCGCAATACAGTAATGCAATATTATTTGTCGCGAGCATTACGAGTAATCAAGCATTAATTACTTGTTGGTCTCGATTGTCATCTGGCTTTACCAGTTGCACCAGATTCGTGAATATGATCGCCATAATTGCGATCATTGTTCTCAAGTGACACAATTTGTCTTCCCTGTCTAAACGTTGTCATCGCTTTACAATAACCAGTCTACTGACGGCAAGGCATTGTCGAGTTGTAACCGAAACGGAACAGAACTGAAGATCGCCATAAATCATACCACGCATCGCGTATCCTGATGAATATTGAATGAATCGTAATTGCCTGCCTGTTGAGCATGGCGCTCTCGAATGAATACCAAAAATAAAGAATATTAGAGAAGCAATAAACGAGAGAGCAACCCAGAAAATTTTAATTGATAATCTAGCTCTACGTAAATGTATGAGCCAAGATAAGAGAATGAGAAATAGTTTAAGTATTTATATAATCATCATAATATATAATCTTAGTGTAATTCTATTGCTGCTATCCATGAATTGGAAATCTGAATGCAAACATAAAATATCGATTCAAATTGTAGTATTAAATATAGGGTGTATAGTGAAGATACAAATTTTGATATAGATGAATTAAAACTATTGTTATTTATATATAGTTATTATACGTATTATTATATATATTTATTATATATAGTTATAGATAGTTATTTTGTTATTAAAGTGATACTTTCCTAGGATTAATTGACACTTGGCAGAAATATTTGTTATACTGACCAGTAATGTGAATGCATATCTAATTGCATATCTAATTGACCTGCGAACAATGGTGGACAAAATAATTACAAATTGAACGAATGAAAGTAATATTTACAGCAATGCAATTACTTGTACATGAAAATTTGTTCTGTAGCAATCTATTATACGTATATCTGATATGTAAATGTATGAAAACATAACTGTATGAAAACTAATGCTAACGAATCTAACGTTTAGCTCAGAAAGCTTATCGTACATTAACACATGAAAACGGATCATTGTTAATTGCGCTATGCTTAGAATAGTTATTCTGTATGTATCGCATAAATTCCTAGATAAATCTTGCAAAAAGTTCTCCCCGTTCGAGCTAACAACTTCGTCGCGTTAAAAACGTTAAAGTTACCAGCATTTAATCAATTTCACCTTCCAATTTCGAACTGCACAAAAATATTCCAGACAATACAAAATTAACAAATTTTCCATAAAATATCAGAAAACCATTCCAGTCTTACCAGAATTAATTACAATCTTTCCCCACAGTATTAACATCGCATTAAATAGGCTGTCAGCAAGAAATCCAGCATTCCATTGGCTAATAAAAAAAGAATCCTTAAGAATACCTAACTCTTTCGTTCGCTCTATATCTTAAAATTCCACTGGTGCACTGTGGAACAATTCCCCAAAAACGTTTCTGCTCACTGAATGAAGGGAATCGTCGGATAATTCGCGGCAGGCAGTAATGACAAAAAAAAGGAGTATGCTCGACGAGAGATGCGTCCAGGCTAATAATATGGCCGTCGAGGATTCATTCGGCCCGTATGCACCTGCTACCAGTAAATCAATAGCAGATACCCGCTGTCGCGTAATTTCTGCGCGTGCCGGCTTGCTCGCGTTGCCCACCACCACCCACTGCTCGCCACCCCTGTGTGCACCCTCTGGTCGACCTGTGTCAGCCGTAGTCTGGTCTCGTGCCCCTTCGACGAGGTGCAACCCCCGTGGCGCCGTAAGATAAATTCTCTTTGGCACTAATAGGCGTTAAATATTGGTTATGTACCCCGTGGCTCGACAAACGTGGCCACGCGCACCGGGCCACACATAATTCGCTAATCATATCGGCATGATCCGCCGCTGGATGGACTGGTGGGCTAAGCGATTGAACGTGCACCAGCTTCCGCCAGTGAACAGCTTATCGAGTGTGCTCCATGCGACAGAGGGGGTTAATTATTTATGCCGCTCGACGGTGTATTTTTTCGGGATTTTTCAGGACAAAGCATTTTCTTTTGTTGGCCGCCTATATTTCTGTTGTTCTTTTCTTTTTGCTGTTGCTTACGATGAGTGGTGAAGGGAGAGTTGGTGTTCGATGTTATTTTTTGCGTTCGATATGCTTCAGTATATCAGTGTCATAGATTGTTTTGCACTCTTTGGTGCATTGATTTCGAATATGTGTCAAACGAAAAGATTGATTCAACGTGATTGATTCAACTACTTTTTAATGAATTTGTGTTAGAAAGGCAGCGTTTGAAATTATAATACCGTAACGTAAAAATGTGAATTGCATTAGTTTGGCTGGGGAATTTTTTAAATATATTTCCAATTTATTTGATTCTCTGGATAATCCAGTAAGTTGTATGATCATTTTTATTTGATTCCAGACATGTCTTGTTTTTTTGTATCGATTAATGTGAGTAAATGCAATTTTTCAGGCAGAGTCAAGTAACAGCAATGTGTTTGATCGAAATGAACAGGGTACATGTATTATATTATTCAGGCAACGAAATAAAAATATTTAAACGACTTAAAAACTTTGTCACATTTTTACGCCACGATAACTTTCAAAATATTTATACCTACGTCTGCATAAATAAAACATTTCCCACAACAATCTATCCAGTCAACAGTATTATATTTGAATGATTTTATAACGTCCGTTTAATGCCATTTCAATCTTAATGTAATTTCAATCTTAATGTCGTCAAGCCAACTCTAGCTTGTCAGATTCCACTTTTTGTGAATAATGAAAAAGATGAATGTATCCACATGACAGAAACAATAGTCTGCTTTGTAATAATGAATTAATGATGTAATTTAGAATAAAAATGTGGCTTTCACTAGCTGCAATCCTTTATGCATTTACTTCGTATCATTACGTTACTCTATTCGATGGGAAATCAATATTCCAATAATCGACCCTTAATGCGCAGGCGGGTTTCACCATAAATCACTTCTTTAGAGAAAACTGTAAAAAAAATATTTTCTTATTATTGAATTTCCTGCAGGTGCAATTAATATTGTGACAATCTGACGAGTATAAAATAGCAGTATAGATAAAATCAATAAAATTTTCAAATATTTTCTGCCCATATGTTATGCCAATATTTGGCGAAGCATAATTTTTGTGATTTGATGTAGTAAATTAATATCATATTTTCTTTGATAACGTTTCAGTAATGGACTCATAAAGTCAAGCATTGACTGCCTGATTCTACTGATTTTTATACATCCCCTCGAAAGTACAGCTTGAAAAAAGGTGAAAACTAGATGAAATAGTTCATGGATTTTATGCACACGAATCTCATTTCATTGCCCTGTAAATAGATGCAATATACGTGAATTTCAATAAACCGACAGGTTGTAAATAATAAATAATATGCATCTTGAAATGTGAATCATTCAAGAGTAAATTTAACTACGCTCATTTAAATATAAACCCCGCAAAACAACTACAATGGACATCGCGATTTTCAGTAAAACTATAAAATTATATTTCGTTCATTTCAAGACAGAAATTTAATATCCTTCATACCATTACAAATGTCAATATACTACCGATATTAAAATTGCTCACTGATTACTTTGATCAAATTTTTTTACCAATCGTGCACAAAAACGAACAATAATCAACACTAGAATCCAGGGTATGCTGAATATAATGTTAAAACGAAGCATCAAAGGACGAATTTCCTTTCATGTCTGTTCGATCGCGATTTCAATGCTTTCGAGCGGAATTTTCTAAATTAAAAGCGGGAAACATTTCAGTCTGGTGTACCGTTTGGTCCATTCAAGCAGCATAAGCGAAAAGCTGTTGCAACAAAACGATTCGCCGCAACTCGAAGACGAACACCGCACCGAAAAGTTGAATTCGGGCTACAAAATGTCCAGAACTGCTCGTACATCCCTCCCATAGCACCTTTTCCGTCCGTCTGAGTGGCTCAATTCACTCCTTCTTAAGACAAATGTAGGTATTCAATCCTGAGTATTTTACGATTTTTGCACGATCAATTCTACGTTGAACAGGTAAGCTCCGCCGATTATTTACTGCATGATTTTTCACTTGCAACTAATCATCGTTATTTAAACATGTAACATTAAAATATAGATATAAGCAGGGAAATTAATATTCGATGTAACAGAACTCGAAAAAGGAATTTCGACTATGGATATAATCATTGACTACACTTGTATGCATGAATTAAAAGACAATTGTTTTAATTATAATTTATACTTTTAAGTAGTGCCTATTGCATTAATATTTTCAGAAGAATTTATATAGTATCTTATTATATAGTTACTTCTTCCTCAAACAAAAGAATGTTAAGTAACTTTGAAAAATCCAATTATCCTTATAAAAAGGAACAATAAATGGTGCAAATCCATCAAAATAAAGTAGTCCCTTTCGGACGAATTCATTTAAAAAATCGACATTCAAAAATGTGCAACTTTAATTAATTTTCCCCGACGTTTGATTCGACGATGGAGTACCGTATGTATTTGTAGAACTTCTGGGCTTGCAGACGTACGTGCAGCCGTGCTTCAGTCGAAAATATATTACGTCGCCGTTGCGTAAGTCGAAAGCTTTGAAACAGTCAAGCCCTTTGACAGTGCGACGGGCACAATCGCGTTCCCGTCGACCAAATTTTCTGGATTAATTACCTGACAATTTTATCCCGGTGCGCGTAACGGAATCTTCGTCGTTCCAACGCATTGATCGTCGTATTTTCGAATTATATAACTATATTATTTTCGTTTGCAATGGTGGAAGTGAACAATGCATTTCAACGCAAACTTTCAATGCAAAAAAAAGCAACGTCTACACATCACTGTAGAGTGCATCAAATTATATTTTGCACCGAAGCAAAACTTTATTTATAAATTAGTCTTTTTTTCGGAACATTTCAGCGCTGTCGTGTAATCGCCAATTTTCATAAATTGATTGTTCGTGTTTTTTAATCTCGTCCCTACGCATTCTGAGAACGTAAACATACGGTCGCAGGAAATGCAAAAAGGGCAAACAATATATCGAAATTGTTCTGGAAATTGGTGTGGTGTTTCATTACCTTTTTCCCGGAATTGTTTTTGCTCTGGAGAGTACGAGAAAGGTAGAAATATTTAATTCTTTTCGTTTCGTCATGCTGCGGACATTTAGTGTGTCTATGTTATTTAACGGGAAATTTTTGAGTAGGAATTAATCCAAGATAAGTAGCATTTGACAATTAATCTGACTAAAATGTAACTGTGCTACAGTGGCAGCAAGAAACTAAGAATAATGTTAGACTAAACACATATTATAGGTATAAAAATACATTTATGTATATAAAAATTCAATTTATTTATATTTGGGTAACTGGCACAAGAATTTATTACTTTATCAATTTTATATAAATGCAAAGAAATGCAGCTGTTTAACAATTTCACTAATTCATGTTCCGAAATCTGCATTGAAAATTCCCTTAAAAATTAGCATCAATATTAGAGTAGGTATTATATTACACAAGATCTACACATATTGCGACATGAAAAAGTTTTGCCATTTTTTTAACTCGTGCTTAGCACATCATTTCATATTGCTGTTACGTAGGAAGGATTGTTCCCTTCGTTTCGTCTATTATGCCCTTATTTGGAAGTCGAGGGTGCATGCAGTCGAGTCTGTCCCTTCCGCGATGGCGCGATAACGCAACCCTTCAGGGGGACCTTTTGGTCTCTCTTGAAAGATTCTGTATCCCCACCTAATTTTTGGTCCGGCTTTCAGATAAAAAAGGGGCATGAAATCTACTCTCGTGGCTCAGTGTGGACCTACTAGCTACGTACCATGTCGGTGCCAGCTAGCCATACTCATGCCAAGCGAGATCGGGTTTTAGCCCCTTTTGAGCAACTTATATTTTTTACGGCTTAGTATTCTATAATCTAGCTTCGTGCGCGTCAGTATCAACTAGATTAATACCTTGGCTCAGCGAGATAGGGTTTAAGTCCCCTTCGAGTAATTTTGGAACGCATTTATATTTCGTAAAGTTTGAAGACCGTGGGTTTCAGCTCCGCGATTTTTACGAACTGTAATAGAAAGAAATAGAATATAGACACACTTTATTATTTTATAGACGCATTTATTTCATTTCTGTTCCTTCACCAGTCATTAGCAGTATCAATCCATCGAAGAGATACACCTTAACCGCTCGAGGTGTATCGCAAGTTGCGAGCCCACATTTATTAACAATCCTGTGGCACCCGGTGATGAAATAGGCACTGGTTCGTCCACGCACTTCCTATCGAACGGCTCGACCGTTTTACTAACAAAAACTCTTAAAAACCGATCCTCGGCTCCGCAGACGTGCCCCTTAGCCCTCATCTCACAACATTGCATATCATTGTTGATTTTTAGTAATTGAAATCTACAATTAACGAAAAATAAATATTTCCAGGTACTACATAAACTTTCTACCCAGAAAATTAGCTTTGTTTCATCTATTTTCAATTTAAATCACAAGTAAATCAAATATTCGCACGCAAGTTTTTACCTCGCAATAATCGGAAACATTCCGCGTCGAATATACGGGCGGGCAAAATAAACAAGTGCAACGAATAAATATATTATAAAACCCGTTCGCATTCAAATATGTACGCAGATATAAAACAAACGAAATAAACTTCATTTCTATCCTGTCTTCGCAGGTCCGAGTTAATCATGTAATTAGCCGGCGGGTCTCAACTGAACTGACCCACTTAAACCCCCGATCAAATCGATTTGTCGAGTGCTCGCTAATGATCGTTCGACCGGCTCGTTTGTCACGCACTTGAAAAGACGAACGATCCGATCCGCGATCTTCCCGACCGATTCGAAGATTAATTCCGGAGAACGGAGGATATCGGGGAAGCTTGGGGATTTGATGCAAACGCAGGCATCTTCGTGATTTCTACTATCATGGGTGGAAATTTCTGTATCAACGGCACGGGGTTCGCTCGCCCCTAGCGTACCATTGCGCTTCATTCAAAGTGCAAAGGGGGTTGGGGGGGCCAGAAGTGGGAGGAAAGGTAATTCCAGAGCCAAACTTCCGAAAGCTGCGTTTGCATTTAGCGTCGGCGACGTTATTTATGCAGTGCTGGATTGAATGATTCCGGTGGTGGCCGAGGTATTAAAATTACAAAAGAGCTCTAGCGGCCGTGAATTCCGGGAACGCAGTTTGTTACTTTAATCTGCATAAAAAGTAGCGACTTCTGCATCAATAAATGTTTTCGGCTAACGAACTTTTCGAAATGTTTGCACGCGCTGGGACACGTGGACCGTGTTCGCGGCGCTTTCGCGTAAAACGTATTTACAAGGTGCTCTAAACGGAATATTGAATAATACGCGCGCCGTGAATGGGGAATGGGCCGCGATTAAAAAACTTACTTATTTGCGAACGTGTATTCTCTCGATCGCGCGTAACGCAATCTCGAAAATTGTCCTGTGAAACATCGAGGGAAGTGCGCTGCAACTGTGCGAGAAATTTCGTTTTACTGCGAATTAAATTATTATACAATCGTGAATTCTTATTATGCAATTCTGAATAAACGATTTATACACGGCGCAAACATATTTGATGAATAAGTTGTTTATTTTAAGATTCTCTTATTACGACTGAAGCAACCATGTATTTTCGAATCGAAGAAGGGAGACATTAAATACATACAAAGACTATTATACAATATTTGTAATTTCATCAAAATATTCTTGTACACTGAATTGTATTTTTTTCACAAAGAGCCAAGCTTTACAGCACACGAATAACCTTACCATTTTATCGAAGACCTTTACTATTTTATTAAATATACATTACTACAAAAAGTTTAATAAAGGTTTACTAAATATTATTTGTACAAAGCCTCGATTTCGTACCCAGTATCTACGATCCCATAAATTGCACATTATCTCTCCCCCCACCAAATTACCACTGAAATATTAAAAGAAACCTGGCAACAAAGTTCGAGCCAAAGTTTCCTTATTATGTCTCCAATCCCTCATTTCATCCCCCGCTGTCAAACAGCGAAGCTGTCACTGAAGAAACAAACCCTGATGCGAAAGAGCCGCTAACAAATCTATTCACGATGCTTCCACCCTTATAGGTTCAAACCTCTTCGACACCCCTGCAACCATTTTAAGAAGCATCCAAAGGTCCCGCGTCAATTCCCTCGATTTTCAAGCAGTTTGATTTTTTGGATTTTCTCGGCAAACAACCCCCACCCCCGTTTGTCCAAACGACAGACGATGAAGGTATTCTCGTTGGCTAGCTTCGTTATCACTGTAGACGCATAATTTGGAGAAAGTGGGGACGAAGAAAGGCACCCCCCTCGCCAAGGAGGGAGTGGCAGCCACCTTGCCTTTTCCACCCCGACATTCATTAGGTAACTTGTAGAGACGCGACCGCGGTACACCCTGTCGAGATACGCCCGACCCTGCGTTTATGAAGTAATTTCACCTTCTTGAAGGAGGAAAGTTCTGCAGCTGGTAATAAACTTACGTTAGAGCAGTGGCCTTCAGACGTAGGCGTCGGCGTCAAGACGGTGAAAATCAACGACGAGTCGATCGTATTTAGGGGTATGGGAAGAGACTGGCGCTGAGAGATCGAGTTGTACGGTTTTAAAGTAATTCTGAATACCGCAATGGAAATTATATATTATTTAGGAACGGGGCTTTGTGATAGTTGACTAGCAGTAAACAAATTATACAGGCATGCGTACACAAAATGTGCAATTACAGTTTTTGAGTGGTGCATAATTGTACCGGTGTAAAAGTTGAAGTGGTGAATTAGAATCAGGTACACGCACGTATAGATTCTCCCGTGCCATTGAATTTCTTTTCTTTGCTTACAATAAGTGCAGCAAAACTTATTGAGAGTAAATAAAGCGTAATAAGTGAAGATTATAGACAACGCACAGACTAGAAATTGTTTGTACTGTTGAAAATGTATAAGGCACGATAAAATAAATATATGAATATCATAGGGGTGTTTAGAAAAAGCAAGTGTTAAGTTTCGCCCCATATCGTGGCCCTAGCTGTACAAATGATCTACTTCAAAGGCAAATGCACAAATATTTTTAAAAACAAAATAATAAATCAAATAAACGTGGAAATCAGGAATACATTTTAATCCACTGCAAAATCATATGGATTCCGCCGTGCCATTCAATTTCGCTCTTTACAATCGATCTCTAATAGAACGGGACCCATTAATTTAAATTTCATTTCAATAAAATAATGTCCACTATAGACCACAATTGCCCACGATTTTGCAGTTCGTCGCCATCTGCAGGCGACGATCCTATCGTACAGGACGTAATTTTATGAAAAGCTTTCGAAAAACCATCGACGCACTCGATCACAGTCGAAGTCCAAGATTATCGTACTCGTATATGTACAGAGGAGCAGCGATTCGCAAGGAAACAATAACAAGCAGGGGATCCGTGGCAAACAAGCTGCCTTCGTTTCACGTAAATAGCCACGAAGCAAAAAGGTTTCGACTCGATGGCTCGAATACAACCGATACAGAAGAAGGGGATGAGCCGATAGTGCCGCAATCGTATTGTTCGAATTCACGCGCCCCATGGCGCGGCTCACACAGATTCACGAATTCGGTATGGCATTATTACGAGCCTCGCTATCGTGACACGCTGCAATGTACTGCCGATCCGCTCATTACGTTTCATTTGTCCGGGGCCGTGAGCGCCATTTATGCACGCCAGGCATCATTAACCCTTTTAGCAACGAATGAGCGAACTATCGATCGTTCGTAACGCACGCATATCCGTGTGCACCCGGGGTACGAAACGGTATCTGTGCACAGAGGGACGCGTATTATCGATCCGGATAAGTTTCTCCGAAGGCTCCTGTCGCGATCCTCTCGGCAGATATTCGGGGAATTAAGTAATTTATCAAACTCATAATAATTACAGTAGATGAATAATTATTTAGATAGATATGCCTTTGTTTTTGTAGGGGATAAACGGAGAAATGGATTGGCAGTGTGCGAATGGGTGGATAATTATATATTAACGAGTGGCTTAAGGGTGAAACGGTGAGTTGTTATATTGTTGTTCTAAAGACTGGTAATTATAAAAGACACCTGCGAGTTGTATTGTAATACAATAGATAAGTTTGGGTTAAAGAGGCATTTAATATATGGATTTATATTTTGCAATGATAAGCAGTAATAAATATTTAGAGATAGGACTTTAAGTTAAACAAATGTTTGGCGATAAAGAAGTGTTATCGTAATATAATCGATGTAGATTGAAATATGTATGAGGAAAATTCTGGATGTTGAAGAAACAAAAAACAATTACTTGTTTCTGTTTTTTCTTTTCATTAAAGTTTTGTGGGGATATAGATACGTACGTTGCAAAAGATCATAACTAAAATCAAGAATAAACGTAAAAATGTATGAAGCGATTCTATATATAATTTTATCAATCTTATATATTTAGAATATTTATGCATAAAGTTTATTTGATGAAAGCTGAGTTTCTGAACGATTTCTATCATAGATGATAAAATTAACGTAAAAACACAATGCGTAATTATCGGAAAACAGTGCTACTATAATTTTAATTATTAACAAACTTTCATGTTATATTTACTCTGTTTTTTCACCCTACTCACTCTTGCATTTAACCCCATATAATAGTGAATCGTTTCCAAAATAAAAAAGTGACTTTTACATTTCTTCTGAAATATACCTAACTTCTTTTAGCCTTACAGTAATAGTTATTCAGGTATGAGACCACATACTTACTTTTTGCGGGATAGTATTTGTCGAGATCTTACTAAACAAATTACGAGCATGGTTTTAATTAATTATCTTTACGGCTTCTGTTTCATCTACATGTACTTTTTGACATTCCCTTGCATGGAATTATATTATGTCGCAGGTAATTGTATTCGTCCCAGCATACGCTACCATAATGTGAATAAAAAATATAGAGTACCTTAGCTTTGCTCTCCCACCACTACACCTACTGACAAATTATTTATGCCATAATGCTCTCCTTCATACCAAATAACTACTGTAAGAACGGTTTTATTTTGTTAAGTTAAACGAAAAATCTTGTGCAGTATTTAAAATTATTAATTGGCAATCAACAATTGCACCTCGCAGACGTACACCCCCACAGGAAAGAAAAAATTATTTCAATTTGTAACATTCCAAACGTTTCCAACTTCTTTTTACTTCGGCTGCAATAGATTAATAAACGCGAAGGGTAAGCGAAGCTGTTCCATAATTGGCATAAAATATAAAAAATTCTACATTTATTTTGAAAATCTGTGTCACTTTGTATTTTGAACTATCCCGTTCGATCATTAAATGTCGAGCAGTGAAAGCAACGCTACGCATGTTTGTACCAATATAATTTCAGTTCCGAAAACTATAAATGCCATTTAACAAAAAATGTTATGCGATAAAAAAAATTCTGTTCAAGTTCGGGCTAGTTTTGCTTTTGCAATAAAGAATCCAGTATTCGTACCTTAATATCAAGATTCCAAGTAGTTACATAACTCTTTGTACCTATCACACAAAAACCTGTAATTTCAAAGTACTATAGCGTCAAATATTTAAAAACAAGTGTATGCAATGTGTGACTTACGAAATACTTGAAAGCTTACGAAGCTTCATGGATTGGCATGCCATCTGCCAACCGCGACTCAAAGGCCAAGCAAAATTGCCGATAGCTCGTAACTACAAGTAGATGAAAACTGTACTCGTAATAACGAAAAATTATTAATAATCATACGTTGAAGCACTCACAAAATGGAGGTATGGATTATATGGATCTTTCCCTTCAGTTTCACTTTTAACGAACCGTTTAATAGTCGGTGAAATTTACACAGCTGTTAGATATTGATTTTGGATTAATTATATTTATTTGACTTTTCAATGCGATATTAGATTATAATTATCAAAATTGTATTGCATGGAAAGAATAAGAAAGATATGATACAAATATATACTATACAGGTATTATGTACTACGTTCGATAATCATTTCATATAGGAAAGACAAAAATGTAATTACATACTAGATAGTTAGAATAAATAACATTTAACAATACTTGACGACGTAACAGTTTAAGAATCCATAAATTATCCGACCCCGTTATATATAATGACAAAAAGGCACAGCAGTACACATTTTACAATTATGTAACTTCACATGTTAATGATTTATTAACTTATTTTCACATACAATAGTATTATGCGTGAACGATCAAACATTGTATAAACAAAATTTACAAAATAAAGTATAAGTCTTTACAGCTAAAAGCTACTAGTAGTAGTGGATCACATAGCTTCATACTTTTTTCTCGGCGAAGCAAATATTGCCAACCGAGACTATTTCATTTTTTTTTGTTTGTTTATTTTATGCTCTATCTCTCATGTATATATATTTATTTATATTTATATATATATTTATATTTTGTATTTATATTTGCATTTATATTCATATTTATAATCATATTTATATTTATATTTATATTCATATTTATAATCGTATTTATATATATTTATATATATATAAATAATATAAATATATATAAATATTATGCCAAATATTAAATAAGCTAGCTTTCCTAATTTTTGTCCTAGCACGGAATTGTGGAAACGTGGGGGATGGGGGGGAATGAGTCGCAAAAGAAAGGGGTGTTCACGAAGTGGAAGGTGTATACATGTGTATATATGGTATTTGTGTGTGTTTCTTCTTTTCATAGTACAGACGTATATTACACTCATTTAGATTCAACGATCTTCTATCTTGTAAATATAAAATTATTATCTCTTATTGTAATACCACTGACAAATGATATCGTAATATGTATAGCTATTATCTGCATCAATAGTCATCAATGCGTCAATATATTGTACACCAAGAAGTGCATCCGTCGCTGTTTCCTAAATTTGTTCACTCGGTAATTATGATCACGGTTAAATCGTTTATTCCTAAGGAGTTTAATCAGTTTTCATCCATCTTATTTTTTTTTTTGCTTTTCTGTGGTGCTTCTTAAAACTATTTTCGTTCGCCAACACTTACATTTCTCTTTCATTTTCTTTTTTCACCTTTTTGTTAGTCTTACTCTCGCCCTCACAGTGTCGCTAACAATATTTCATCTCGCACTCTTTGCTACTACTTTTATTCCCGCCTCTGCCCTTTCTCTCTCATTCTTCGCTACACGTTTCGCGACAGTAAATAGAAGTCGCCACGCATTCGACTTTTGCTTTTTTTTTAGATCTCTCTCAAAACATAACAAGCGAACGAAACGCTCCGTTAAATATAGCTACATTTTCCTCTCTCGTTTTCCGATAAATAATAATAGTAATAAATATTTGCCGAAAAAACTCGTGCCTCTCAGTCACACTTTGATAACTATCGGTATATATAGTTCTCCAAAAAATTTGTTTCCCGCGATTGCTAGTCGTACCTTTCGGCTAAACGCATTAACTATCTCTAATCACTGTTCCATCATACCCGTCCGCCCGTCGCAAGAAGACTAACAGAACACGAAGAAAGGATACCACGCAGTGTCGATTAACATAGGCCTCTTTTTCACGCTATAGTGCACGCAGTTCTCTGTGTTCGTTAATTTAACATTCAATCTGCATGAAGAAAAAGCAACGCAGGTCGTGCGCGTACAAAATTTCAGAATATCGCGGCACGATTCTTGCCTGGACCTGGAATTTCGCTTCATTCAAGAAAGAAATTAAATTACAAAATAAAAGGACCGAACGAGTTCACGCGATCTTGACAAATATAGCTACTAAATAACAAATTTCAAGATAGAAACACCAAAGCAGATATACATATATAAGTATTTATTATGTTTACTTTTGTTATCATTCACTTCTCTAGGAAAACGAATCTCTAATCCAAAACACAGTCTGAACTAATGACTAACATGAAATTCAAGTAAGAATAATTACACATATACAAACAGTGCATACGGGCTGTGCAACCGTCTTCGAAATTACTAATACGATAATAAAACGTGACAAACAATAGATAGGCAATCCGTATATGTATACGTACGAATAAAAATCTTGTACAGTGATCCACTTTATGATAATAAACAGAACAAAACATTCACGTGTCCAAAGATTTCGCATGAACAGAAGATACGGACACAAAATTTCGCTAAAACCTCATTCACGACGCGCGTCGCTTTTTCCGCGAGTTTCGCGGGCCGCCCGGATCGGTGCAGCGCCAATTGATAGATCCGCATAAATATTAAATAATGCGCAGGTCGACGGTTATCGTACAGCGGTAATTACCAGATAAGGCGTATGTATAATTATTTACATTCCAGAAAATATACAAAGGACGTCGGCTCTACGATGTATACGTACTCTCGATCATAAAGACGTTTGATTCTTGCGTACATTACATTACTGAGGTAAGTCTTTACTGTCTTCTTTCTCCCCCCGCCCCCCCACTCTTTATGTCTCTCATTCTATAAATTTTTCCTCCCGCATGGCGCGTCGACACGCGCCGCGGAGAAATGACAAAAAGAAGCTTCACCCGGACGCCGAATCGATCGCCGGATCGATCAGACGTAAACTAGCGAGGAGCCACGGGGCAAAATTACATTTCGCCGCTTGGCCATCGACTGGGCGAAGGTGTCGAGCGATAAAATTAGAAATGTCTTATCTTTATAAACGGTCCCATATTGTGTAATAGCAATGCCAGCCGACTCGCGCGGTTTCTTTCGCGCGATCCTCACACGTAGGTCTTCTTGACCACCCGTTTCATTCTGCTTATCAACCCTCTTCGTCGTTTCTCTGTCAGTCTCTATCGAAAGAGCAATGCATATCTCTCGTAAATCGTCATCCGCGGCCGGTGATATGTCTTTCGCCACTGATCATAAACGGAAATCTACGACTCTGACATAATGCTTCTTCCTCCGGTCTCTAGCGATAAGCGTCGCTTCGTTTCTTTTTGTATCTTCGTTCTCCTTTTGCGCTTCACTAATTGTCGCCGTCCCGTCGCAGGAAGCGAGACTTTTGAATTTGAACGCGGCAGAGGGCCCGACGACTTTACGTGTCGTGTGCGCGGGCTTTTGATTCGATTTGATGTACCGTCGTTGATTAGAGGTGCGTGAACGATCCATTCGATTTAAGGATTCACGAACGACTTCGAAACGAAGAACGAGCTGTACCGCGTTCTTCGATTCACCGTCGATTATTCGTTGCCACGGCGGTAGGAAAGAATTGCTTTGATTACACACTCACACACTTTTACTCGTACTTTCGTGCAGCATAAACGTTAATGGTCCTTGCATTTAGAATGTCAGCGATCCTGACTCGACTAACGTGACGTGACGTGAACTATTCGCGTGGAACCGAACCGATTTCCTCGAGGTGTACGATTAAAGTTAATGCTGATATATTAAAGTCCCCTAAGTTTGGGAATATATTGCTTCGTGCTATTTGCCAGAGTTCATTTATATATTTTGCATGCTTTCTTTCCCAAGTTGAACGCGAGCTGAATTCAATATTACTAATGTCTTAAGTATCTTTATTTGTTATTTTCAATGAATGCTTTCAGATTGGATTCAAATGTGCCTAGTTTCTGTTATTCGGTGTTTCAGCAGTTACGCTTGAAACGATTCATTGCGCACAGTTGAAGAAGTTGGCGACGTTTAATCAGACACGTCGAAAACTAAGAGCTTCGTTATCGATTCCTTCACTGCTGCGAAATTAACATTTACTTCGAATAATTCACTGAAAGTTATTGGTCCTCAGTATTTTGTCTTTATACTTTATACAATAATATTATACTTGGAAGTGTTTCAACCTTCTTTCGTAGTAAAATCCTCGGATCAGTTACAAAAATTGTAAAGTTCGCAAAAGGTGTAGAAATTTTGTATATTGTTCGAGTTTCATTATCAACACTTGCTATCTTTCCTTTACTAATCATTTCGGCAACGAATCATCGACAGTTAGCGAATTGAACACGATCGAGAACGTTCATCGTCGACAGTCACAGTGATGAATCGCGAAAAGATTTCGCGCAATCCTCTTCATCTTTTGATACTTGCATTTTCTTTATTGTCTGTCTGCTGTGTGCTCAGATCTACCGAAAACATTACCATTAACACGTTGCTCGTCAAAATTTCATTATTCGCATTCTGAAGAATTCCAAATTCATAAACCGCAATAGAAAAGATAGAAATTAGTCAAGGCATTATTAAGTATTTTATTTATTGACGTGCTCAGAAATTGAAAAAAACAACGCTTTTATTTATTACAGAACGACAAGCAACGTGTTAATCGAAGGGATTTTCAGGCATCGAAATATGTATTCATTGCGGGCACCTGGTATTCGATCAGGTAGTCGATCAAATAAAATATCCAATCAATACTCGCTGCATATATCCTACTAACTTTTAAAAATTCACTCTGTATGGTTTTGTACATATTTATGCGTACATACTTTGCAAAGGAACATTTATCATGTGTCAGAGCTAAGTTGTGCGATGAATAACGCCGTGTAGTTTTGGATTTTCGCATAGATACAAAAATAAGGACGAGTTACACGCTATTATACGTTTGGGATTAAATACTCTAAAAGAAGAAAGAACGTGAAAATGGAGAAGTGTTCTCGGAAAGATACACCCGACTATCTCTCTCTCTTTCGACATTTTAAGCTTCTTCACTTCGGTTTCTTTGTTATTTCCTGTTTTTCAACTGTACCCGCATTTAAGCTACCCGAGGAAGAATGACCACCGGATTAAGCGTGGAAACGCAGCGCGTGTCTACCTAGAAAATCTGGATACGACACCTCGCAGAGTACATCGAGTTCGAAAATTAGTAGATCACTTCTTCTATACACGATTTATCTTCTTGTTTCTCTTTATCATTTATAGAATACATCGTTAGAAAATTATTACACGAATGAAGCACGTCGATGCCGTGTCCGATTGAGATTGAAAAATTTCTCGACGTGCAGAGGCTATACGTTCCAGTAAAACATTTACTCCATGTACACTTGCATACAGCCGTTTAAAAAACGATCGATTTGAAACAATGATCTTTCTGTAGGTACCGTGATGTCGATTCTCACGGGGAAATATCGTTTAAAAGTAAAATGCGCCCACACTCGCGATGCGATTTCAAAAAAGACAGACACCGACTGCCCCGTAAAAGTGTGTCCCTCGTTCTAAAAAGGAGCACACACGCTGGTAAAACACTAGCTAGTTACATTACGCGTAACTAAAGGTCAATGGTCAAGTTACAAATACCTCTTGCTCCTCGTTTCATTCTACATCGGTGAATGTTAATGTAACATTCGAAGCAACGACTCCGGTTCGAAAGTTGCGAGAATCGCCTTCTGTTCGCCTATGCGACTCGCGGAACGCTATTGTGCATATCTTCCTCGCTGTAGTTCGAATCGATGAATAAAATACGCTCGTTTTTGATAGTATCTACGTTCGACAGAGACTCGTCTAAGATAAGGGAAAGAAAACTACGGTCTTGCACAGTATCTATACAATTGATGGTGCGCCCTACGTAAACGAGCACAGTTCGTTGAACCAAATAAATGTCTGTATCACTGGATCATCTTACTTTTCGTATGAAACTGCGCTACACAAGTGAACACAAAAACACAACGTGTAGGCCATTTCCATGCGACGACGAGTCGATCATAGATAGATAATTCTTTGTCCACTAAGTGACTTTCTAATTGCGCAGTTATTATTACATTTTTTACAATTCTCGCCCATTTTCCTGTTAATCCTGTCGCCAACGACAACATTTGCGCACAGGTGCATCGGTCTAACTAAATGATTTTTCGGATTAAAGATCAAGCTAATTCTACTGTTGAGGGTAAAGTATTGATATAATCGGCAACGACGTATTTGTTCGTTTAATTAATCGTTAATGTTCACTATAGAATTGAATATCCGAAGAGCAGTGCTTAAGAGGAAAATGGTGTTCACTAATAATCAGACGCGATAGCAGCGAATTGACGCGGAAAAAATACGACGAAATATCCTATATCACTCCGAGAACTGTCTCGATCGACTTTCGATCATCAAAAGTCCTCTGTATACCGATTACGTACAATCCATCGTTACTTTAAGTTCAGTCGCATCGATCACACTCGATCGTCTTCTCCGTTCCACGTTTCTCTATTTAATATCCGCTCTAAACGACAAAATCCGGCAGCGTTTATACAATAAAACTTTGATTGCTGGTTTCATTGACGCTTACGTACAAGAAAAAACCGAGGGCTATTGTGTTATGAGGAAACATGTCAGAGAAACCACTGATATCTATATTTGTGACTATTTTTATTTCCATCAGAGCAATACCGATCATTATCGAATATTTCGGATGCGTTAGCCCCCATATTTTTAACTGGACAACCAGATTTATTTTTGCGGGAGAAAAGTACGTATTTAGCATCTTGCGATTTGTTGTCTAATCGAACGATTCCTTGCTCCAATAGAAGAAAAATATATGTACAATTTATTTCATTTGTTACTCAACAAACGCCTCTTCCACATTGTGAATTTCGTCGTTTTCGTTTCACGTTATCAGTCCTTACATTTCCATCCCCTGTACCGTGAACTATAAAATGTTGCTCTGAACATTTGATATTTTACGACACAATGGTGGTCGAACATTATTAACAAAAGTTATTCACAAGGGTGTTATCGCAATACAGAAGTCCGCATTGAGTATATCGAGGCCGAAACATTAACGAGAATGTCCGTAAAGCTTTAGCAAAACTAGAGACTGCGCAAAATCGAATTCGATCAAATCACTACTGGTCAATAATTACGAACACCGTCCAAATTTCATCGAATAATTGATCCGGTGTATCTGGAAAATGGTGTACACGAAGTGAATCTCACATTTAAAAAACCACGCGACAATTCTGATGCTCCACAAATATTTACAATAATTTCATCGAATACACTGCGGAACTTCTGCCGGTACAGCATTGTGGAAAGCATGATAAATCAATCACGAATCGACAAAAGAAAATGACGACCGCCAGGTCTTGCAGAGTTTCGTTCAATTCCGGCGATTCTAAGAGAGCACACCATCTTGATGATCGGCCGATACGGATCACCTGCATTGCTTCTGTTCTGCCGTGACGGAATTCAAAGATCCGACAGACTTCTTCGACGATCTTTTTCCTTCGTGTCTCGAAGCCCCGCCAATATCCGTGCCCTTGCTTCCGGTCACTTTGCAGGACCTGCCGCTTGTCTTCTGGTCCTTACTTGACTCCGTCACCTTGTCCAACTCTGCCATCGCCTCCTGTATGGCGTTCTCCAGCTGCATGTTCAATTTACGACTTCTAGAAAAAGAAACGGGACAAACGAGACAATCGTGGGGTTAGTCGTGAGGAAGTTCGAGCTTGACCGGATTATGGTTTCAGTGAGCATAAGAAAAGCCGCGACACGTCTAGATTGCACTACGCAGCTATGCCACTACTTTGCTGATCGGCCATGGTTAAAAGTATCGGCAGAGGTGTCCCCGTCGTATCGATTAGAAATTAGAAATAGGGCGAAGGACCCTTTACGCGTTCCTAATACTTTTCGAACACCGTATATCGAGACTTTTCAATCATTTTGTCTTCGCGATAAATTAGATTCTCTTTTTTTTACACGGTAACGCAGAAGTTTATTACTTTATGGAAATATAGAAACGTTCGAAGTTCTCGTATCTTACTCGTTTGATTATTATTTTTGAAATAGAAACGCGCAATTTAATTGTTCAATGATGCAAACGAAATGCCGATCGATTTTGCAATTGTTCGTTTCTACACTCGATGACAGACTTTAACCAAAATTTCAAAAATGTGCACAAAATTTTCTCTTGTAGCTGTAACGAGCAATTTTGGTTTTCTATAATAATGTTCTTAGCGAAATCATAAAGGTATATTTTTCTTGCAGCAATGAGAATACACGATTCTGGAAGTGTTATACTACGAAGGGCTGACTACTGAACAAAGAGTATAGAAATTTAATTTAAACAGCGATACTAAGCGAGACAAATAAAATTGCATATATATTTGCAGAGTGTAGACTAAAATACATCTAAAACGCGCAACTGCGATCAAAGAAACAGAGTAAAAGCGTTTTCCAATATGGGTCTTCTAGATGGGATACCTTAAAAGCTTTCTACTGTTAAACGAGTATCATAGAATTAAAAATCGCAGCTACGCAGAGGCCATCTTAAATTTAACAGAGACTCGATATGATTGGCTGTTGGTTTGTTAATAAATGTTGTACAAAGTCGATAGGCTAAGGGACCTTTGAATTAAATAAATCGGCCAAATATAAATGGCACACAAGGCTGACTAATAATCGCATGGTTCAACTTTGTAAAATATTTATCAATTATAATTTATTGTATACTAGGGTATAATAGGATAAACGACGACAACACACGAAACACAATCTCGATATTTGTACCCAATCGTAAAAAATTTAACTGAGCCTTTCAGGTGTTCATAGTCCTGTTTAAAAAAATATCTTCCGTTTACAACTTTAAAAATCGATTTACAAACTATTCTACTGATTACCTTTATTAATCAATTAGTTAGACATACTTTATTTAAACTATGAATTTTTCAAAGTATAAATTGTAAATCAAATACAAAAGAAACAAACTAAACTATTAAAAAATAATGTTCTTGCAATATAATATACTTTTCTTATAGACGATTTCTGTTCTACTGGTCCTTTTATTCCTCTTTTCATATGAATGACTTAATCAATTAAAACGACGTTCTACACTCGCGAGTAAACCAAGTTAACCATAAGAAAAGAAGAGAAGCACAAAAAATAAAGAATAAATCTAAACTTGCAACCCTAGTCGATGGTCGCTTTCACCACTTCTGTCCTACATACAAAAATAATCCTCCACAAAACGAGTGTCCCGATTGCAAGGTACAAATATTCCCGAAATCAGCAACCATTTGACATAAAAAATTCAAGAACATATAAAAGTCTCCAAACATCAACGTCAAATCCAATATTCAAGCTAATGCTTAAATGTATATCTATTAAAAATTTCAAAAAAAAACCATGCAACAACAACTATACATTGTTCACACCCCTTACATAAAGGATATTATACACGGTGAACCAGCAAAGCTAGAAATCAAAAGAAAAAAAAAAACAGATCGGAAACGCGTCGTATACCGTGATCCTTCCGTACATCGTGATCGTTCATCCCCGTGATACCCTTTGTCCCTAAGAGGGCTCAACAACTCAATTCTGATTAATTCCCCGAACGAGGTGGTGCGGACTCACTTCCTAAACTTTTTTCGCGCACGATGGTGCGCTTCGAGGCCTTCGGAGAGGGACTTGAGGGCCTTGACCTCGACCTGGCTCCGACCTCCCCCTCCCCCGTACCAACGGACCCAGACAGTCATGGTGCCCGGTGGGCCCAAAGACTCGACCTTGCCCGGCCATGCCGGACTTCCTCTTGCGGCGCCCCATACTAGCTCACCCACTTCCAGTTTCCTCTGGCTCTTCTCCTCGGACTTTGTCTCGGTTACTAAAGGTTTTGAAACAAGGCACGGTGTTTTCTTTCGATTTCTTTACCATTATTCTAACTTCGCGCCACTCTCTCGCTCTCTTTCTCTCACTCACTCTCTCGCTGTCTCTCGCGTCTAATTCACGCTACCTCTCTTTGCCGCTGGCAATGAGGGTGAGGGAACTCGATCGAACGCGGTGAACTTGTGTGAGACCAAACTGATAACCGGAAAAGCGGGACGGGCATCGTAGGATCGTGTGCTTCGATCGAGCAGTCGATTCGTTGCTACTGTTTTTAATATCGCTGGCGGTTCGTATCGACAACAGTGGATTGAATGGAAGTTTGTCGACACCTCGATGCACTGTGGCGGGTGATCTTAATTGGCAGGTTCGCACCTGGTGACGGGTACGTATAATGGGTCATGAGAATTACGTGCGGCCAGTCTAGGGACGTACATATTTATCTAGACACTAGATTCTGCTTTTGCACGCGTTATTGAAATTTCGATGAATGTTAGCAATTTTCCATCCAGGTGCGATCGCATTAAGTCAATACATTGGATGCACTAAAGTGTCGTAGTTACTATAAGAAATACTTTGATGCAGTAGCAACAGTAGCAACTTTTATTTCAGTAGCAAAATATTTTCAATCGCGTAACCCTTTAAGGCCTGAATTATGTTGCCCTTATCTCCTTATGGCAATTTATATTCTAGGTACTTCACAATCTTTTTCACTTGAACACCATTTTAATATGAATAATACTTCGAGGTACCGTCAGGCAGTAAAGGGCTAGCAGTATAAAGTAAACTTGTTACGGAAGAATTTGAATAGAAATAATTGTGAACGATGATTCGCAACACGATACCACGCGGCACAGTCTGGTTAAAGTTGTGTGTTAATTCTGATCAACAGGTGCAACGCATAACAGCGAAATGGGTATGCTTTTGGTGCGTGCCTTGCGAATAAGGATTATCCTTAACATCCTAAACTGATAACACCACTGCGTCTGTACTTGCAGGATTGTTTTACGGCAGTTTCCAAATGTGCTCTTCGCTCGCGCGTGTGCTCGTTAAAAAATGATTAGTAGCTCCATTCAGATGATCGGTAGGCGAGATCGGTGGTAAAATGAGATATCGGACGGTTCGAGCACATGCAATCGATCCGCCCATCGATCTTTCCTACTTTCGACTTGACGATCGGGAATGACGGCATATTGTACGTTTCCCCTTTACATTTCGCGTCACCCGAGAATTCCTTGGATTTGATCCACAGCTTGCACATCGTATAAATCTATCGTGAAACGATCGTAAAGGACAAGATGCGTGAAACTCGTCGGACGACAATTTATCGTTACTCTCGCGGCTTCTAAATGTTTAACGCACCAATCGTAAATTCTAGGACTCCCGTTTTGTAACCACGAATTACGAACGTAGTAAAGCGGCGAATTTACGTGACAAATTCTCGCGCACGTGTGCCTCTAGTTTTCCGATTCGACGCGGGCAAAACAAGAACAGCGGATCTTACCCAAGATTATGCACATGCGACACGGGAAACGTGAGGATGATTATGTACAAGAAATGTCGTAATAAATAAAACCGGTGAGCCACACCCACGCCGGAAATGAACGTATGACTGAAGCCCCTTCGGCCCTCGTGACAACTGCGTGGACAATGATATTAACAAACCTGACAGCCAATTAGTAGAAAAAAATAATATAAAAATAGAAACGCAACAAATCCTTCCGGTGAAAATTATTTACAATGTATTAATTGAATGTCACCGCGGTTACGTTTGTGTAGCAAAGCATCGAGTCTCCTGGACTTTCTAATGAACGAAAATGTTTAATATGGACATCACTTACCTGCCTCTGGCTCTCGTGAAAAGATTCAATTCGTTGTGTTGTATTGATACGTGAACGAACAAAAGTTCCGAGGAAGGATGATAATCGAAAAGGAATATCTTTCGTGTATTATAAATAGCTAATCTCACGTACAGTCTTTTCTATAATTGTAATGCCGTTCAGACAAACGAAATACAATGTGAAGATATTCCTCTTCGTTCTCGTAGAAATAAATTTTAGTAACGTTTGAAACCAATGCGAACAATTATACACATTTTGCAAACGAACTCACGCAGGAAATACTTATTCCTTCGACCGTACGTATTTGGGGATGAATAAACCTGGGACATCGTTTGAAAAGCGTTATCAAAGCGTACACAATGCAGCAGGCAATAATTGAACATGCACCATCGTATGCAGCAAACAAAAGCAACAAAAGAAGAATGAACGCACAATACACCCAACACAAACCAACAAATCAACGTACAAAATGAAAGCATGCCCCGTTCATCAAAGTATATACGAGAGTGTATGAAGAAAGATAGAAATGTAAATACATGTATCCCTAAGTAAATATGTTATGAATCGTAAATAATAGAGGCAGAAGCATACTTAATACTAACGTTCACTATGTAACAATCACTGACAAGCAACGTGAAATATTTGTTACAGAAGTGTTTCGAAAGTTGCCATGCCACAGATTCTTTTCTCTTATTCACGTTGCTCGTCAATGGGTAACTACGATCAGATACCACTTTGATAAAGTAACTTTCATAATAACGTTTCACAATATTCAACTCACCATATTTGGTCTAAATCAGATTCCAATTTTAAAACGCAACAATTTACAATTGAATTTATTTAAAATAAAATTTAAAGCACAGATCTTATGACTTATCGTTCTTCTTCAATTATGAAGAAGTCAAGTTGGCAATTATCAATGTTGATTATCAAAGTGTGATTCAATGTTATAGCTGAGCTATTCGTATAACTAATGTACGATTAACATCTAAGAATACCATACAATACTGACCATCTTGGTCTTCATGCAGGGTAGAATGCATGGAATGGATGGAGTCCAGCTTTCGCTTGATTCCGCGGCCGAGGGCATGTTCCCTGCCCTCGCACCTCACTGTGCTCACCACACCTTCGGCTTGCTTCAACGTCTCTGACGTATAGATCTGTCAAATACAACTCGATCAACTCAGGCACAAGCCTACCAGTCACATGCTAATATCATTTCAATCTATTGTCTGGCAAATCGCTCGTTTCATTTCAATAACCCCCTCTTTCTCACTCCCTTTCTCTCTCTCTCTCACTCTCTCTCTCTTTTTATCACCAGCAAGATCTTCATCATTCTTTCGACCGAGCGTGAAAAACATAAGTCAACTGAACGATATGAACAAAACGAAACAAAAATGAAACAAGAAGAATGGACGAAACAGATGATACTACTTGAACGGAAACCGTTTTTGACTGGACTCGATCAACACAAGTACAAACGGTTGAAACGATTAACACGACGAGAGTTCGTAAAGATAATAGGAAACTTACGTTTTGTACGCTAATGATGGCCGAATCAAATGACACGTTCAAATTTCATTCTTCGAGACATGCAAACGAGAAATGATACCAAGGTGACAAAATCCAAACTTTGATTACGCATGCTCATCGCAAAATACGGTTTTCTCATTTCGACTATAACAGGAGTATGTATGTCAGACAATTTCTATCGAAACGATATTGTTTACCAAAAATTTATTTTTTCTCTATTTATCATTATAAAGAATCATAGTAATATTTTTTTTTGAGTGATCCGTTAACACACGGTTGATCATACAAATTACATTATTGCAATGTACGTTTTAAATAATACCGCTAAAAGCGAGCTTTTTATACCGCTCGGCCAACAAAATGTTCTGCGGGTAAAAATTAATAACGTTAAATACAAACTAATTACAAACTTAATAGTATCGTTTAAAACACGTATTATGCCCTTGCGTGAAGGGAATGCCACTGACGTCTAATTGAAAATGTACAAAATTAATTAATAGACCCGTACGAAAGAAAGATGCTATTCCTCCGACGATGAGTCAGTCTCCTCACCGTCGTCAGCCTCTTGCGCATATACGAACTGATTGTAAATGTATGGATTCATGTAGGCCTGCTTGCCTGGCGAATAGTTCACGACAGCAATACTATTAGGATCAGACCTATAGTTATACAAATGTGGATAAAGTCCAGGTGGAGCAGCTATACCGATATTTACAAATTTCTGATAATTATCATCTTCGGGACAATAAGGAACGCCAATATTCTGATTCTCCATAGACTTTTCTTCCGAATTTTGTTCCATTTCGTCTTGCTCTGCAGCCTGCTGAACAATTTGCGAATCAATTTGATCGATCTCTGCGCAAGACTTGGGTTCAAACTTCGTTTCATGTAACATCGTGTAATGAGCATGGTCTGGCACTAAGGATTGCTGTCGATAAACGCTCGTATTGGGAACGTAATGTTGACTATGATAGAGGATGGGCTGATAATGACCATGATCTACAACCGGTAAGGTATTGACATCCATCTCTGTGTAAGAGACATCCGTCATTTCTTTACTGACGCTTAGCTCATCTTCCATTGTGTCTGAATATATGGAATGATTTGGTGATGATGTGTCCATATGCTCCTGTGAGTCAGCGTATGTGTTTTCAGGGTGTGTCGTATCGGCTGGCTGGTGCATGTCTGTTAGAGTTAGATGACGGTTGACCTGCTCTACATGGGTACCAACCTGGATCCCAGTAGTCACCGTCGATTCCACGTAAGTTTTTCCATGGAGACCTGGCTGACTAAGCGTGATTTCCTTCGTGGTGATACCCTGAATTCTCCAATCTTCCGACGCCACTGGCACATCGCCTGAGTCCGGTTCGCTACTCGAGACGCAATGAACCATCGGCTGAAAGAGTCAAATAATATTCAACGCGTTCTGTTACCAGTCTTAATCTTGAGTTAAGAGACACTTTATTTACGAAACACATAAAATACACGACTATAAATGGAGTTGTTCCATTTTAACTTAAGCCAAGTAGCACTATTTGAATAGAAAATATATACATAACAATTCATACACTTATTCAAGGTTCATATTCAATAATTCAGTATTACCGTGGACGACGAATGATGTCTAGCTGTGATCGGTGGCGCTGGTGATGCTGCTCCATGTGTTGTTGTATCCACAGCTGGACTGTTGGACCTCTGGCTATTTCCTGGGCTATGGGTGGTAGTATCTGGTGGTGATCCCTGCCTCATCATAGCTGACTGTGCCATGTTCGCCTGATTACCAGCAGTTTGCGTGGATACAGAATGTCTTGCCATAAGTGGACTGTGTTGGTCGGTTTGTTGGCCCGTCTTTTCTACAACAGTTGTGCTACTGCTAGCAAGGACATATTGTTGCTGTTCTATACTTTGATCCGACGATGGCGAATTCACGCTGCTCTTTGGAGACGTAGGCGCTTTTCCTTGGATCATTCCAGAGCTCAAGATATACGACTGATTATGATCGATGTTCAACGAAGGGTCGACGTTGGTTCCATTAGAAGCTGCAGCTTGAAAATTAGGTATCTGGTTGTTGGACACCATGGTCGTTTGTTGCTGCACTATTGTAGTGTTTTGTTGAACGAACGTTGTGTTCTGTTGATTAGGAGCTGACGAAACGGCTATATTTTGCGCGGTTCCGCAAGGTACCATTAATGTCTGTCCATTCATCTGTATGAACTCCTGTTGGCCTTGCATATTTGTCGGCCGGACTTGCGAGGCATTGAAGGTCACCTGCTGATTCGGACTAACATTCGCCACTATTGGACTCAATTGATTGCCGAACGAAGTAGTTCCATTTACTAAAAACTGGCCACTGTTCGGCGAAAGGAATTGTGCCCCCGGGCTATGCTGTTGGATGATTTTTCCACCGGTTGCTTGGGGTGCTCGAATGACCATACCAGCAGGGCCAGCTGCTAAGATGCTTTGGCTGGGATTGAATATACCACTGTGACTTTGCACTGGCGTTAATACGTTTTGACCGTTCACATTCTGTATCTGGAGCTGCATACCGATGTTTCCTGTGTCCTGCAGCAAAGTTGCTGATCCATCAGCGGACATTACCATACTTCCGATACCGGGAACGATGAATTGTTGGATAGTAGGGAAATTCTGGACCATGCCAGCGGCTCCATTTAACAAATTCACTGGTTGCAGAAGGTTTATCTGCTGGGCTGGTTGGGGATTCGTGATAATTTGTTGAGCGTTGAACTGCGCCGATGCTGCGCCTGCCTGCCCATTCATCACTAATTGGGCAGGCGCTCCACCTTTCCCTGGAACGATGGTCAACGCCTGCAACATTGGACCACCTATGCTTTGAGTCTGGAAATTCTGCTGTGCAAAGTTTGATTGCGATTGCATAAGCATGCCAGCATTCTGTTGGGACGAAGCG
Organism: Nomada fabriciana; assembly: GCA_907165295.1. Taxonomy (NCBI): domain Eukaryota; kingdom Metazoa; phylum Arthropoda; class Insecta; order Hymenoptera; family Apidae; genus Nomada; species Nomada fabriciana. The sequence continues at coordinate 16,481,682 of OU015689.1, forward strand.
ATATGCAACATAGACGCAACTGTTTGCGGATTAGCCTTTCGTTTCTTGTAGGCTTTCTTTTTGCTCATGGCCGATTCAGGTGACAATAACGCCGGTTGCCGATTCACCATTCCTTGACTCGCACCGACGTTTCTCGCGACATCTTGATTTGCATCCAGAATAGACTGAGCATTTTGTATCACGTTTCCTGTCGCAACAGTCAAGTGCGGTATTTGAACATTCTGTCCTATACTGTCCATCGTCATGACTCCAGGTTGAATAAGTACCGGAGTCTGAATAGTATTCACGAGCACCGTAGGCTGCCCAATAACTTGCTGAGCTACACCCACAGCAGGGATAACTTGACTAACAGCTCCCGTTACATTCGTAACCATAGGCGACACTGACAATGGTGGCATAGAACTGGAATTGGAAATGATTTTTGGAGGAGGTGGTGCCATTACGCCATTGATTCCTGATCCCGTGCTAGCCATTATAAGTTGACCACCGTTAGATACTAGTATATGGCCAGGAGGTAAGGTTGAACCAGCAGGATGTTTCAGTATTCCACCAGACGTCAAAACGTTGTGAACTTGAACGTTAGATTGAGGATGTTGCTGTTGCGCTGCGTGTTGCTGCTGCTGCTGGTGTTGTTGTTGGTGCTGGTGATGATTTTGCTGTTGTACCTGGGAATTAGTACTGGCCTGAGGTACTTGAATACTACTGACGACACTCTGAACCATCTCTAATGGCGACTTCGTAACACTCATCGCTATTGGTGGTTGACTTGTAGGAAGGGAGGATATCGTAGTTACTGCAGTAATTGGTACATTCGTCAGTGTTGTTGACGAAGCTTGATGCTGCGGTTTATTCGAAAGTATATCTGGTATGGCAGGATTCGGTATTCCAGAAGGCGTATTTATCGAAACTGTGGCGGTATTCGCCCTTCCAGCTAACACAGACGTGATAGTATTGCTACTAACCGTATGACCACTGGCCATTGTAGTTATTACTGAGGATGCGCCAGTAAAATGATTCATCGGTATTCTGGAAACGGCATTTATCGTATGTGGATGAGGCTGGTAACCATCCAAAGACGACTGTCTTGTAGCTTGCCTCTTAGTCATTTGAGGTGTCATATTGTCTGAAGGGGAAGTGGAGGTTTGCGACGAAGAAGTACTAGAAGGAACTACATTCGAACTTGTTGTTGCAGAGCACGGAGTTTCGGAACGCTGCTCCGGTGCCGCACTGCTCGCCGAAGACTGCGATGGTTGTTGAGCCTGTGGCGTTAAAGGTTGAGATAGCACTTGACCAGACGTAGAATGCGAATGAGGCGTGGGCGGTTGGGAGTAACTATGCGGCGTCGAGGGTTGCGACGAAATAAGACTTTGTGGCGTCGCAGGCTGCGACATTCCGGGTGTTGAAGCTGGCGTATCCGAATTCGCTGGACTGTTCGTGCCAATTGGGGATCCATGACTGGTGCTCACAGTGCCACCTTGGATCGGTCTCGAATCTGCTTGCTGTTGGCTGTTCTGATACTGTTCTCCAAATGTCGACGACGTAACAGGATCTTCTCGTTGATCTGAATGTATCAGGTACTGGCGTTGCATTTGTTGTTTATACTGATCCTGCACGTAGGACTGAGTATCAGCACTGGTTACACAGCCTTGACAAGGACTACTCTCTGAATCGATTCCTCCATTACTCGACGTCGGCGTCATACTACTATGTACTACCACTGGCGAGGTTGCATGATTTTTCACAGAATTAAATGTCGATGTGCTTGTAGGGCTAGCGCCGGAGGAAGGCTTTGGTTGTGGAAGATAAGTGTTGTTAGGCAAATGTGACCCGTGACTCGTTTGTGGCGTTTTGGAATTATTAACCATTCCCACTTGAGAACTACTAACACCCGTTTGTCTTGATATCGTGCTATTTAATAAAGCAGTCTGTTGTGCGAGGTAACCACTGGGATCTTCTAAAAATGATGGCCCACTGCTATTAACAGTAGAACCTATTTGATTATTGTTCTGTTGATTTTTCTCGTTGAATTCATCGATTGGACTTGGCGCCGATTGATCAAGGCTGTTCCGAACATCTGTAACGCTATGCTGACGTTGCTTCTTTACCATTACTTTACTGGACTTGGCCTTCTTGCGCGCAACTTCGTCGGTCCACGTAGAAGCTTGCGGAATGTGGTGATGCAGGGGTGGAACACGATCGAAGGAGTTGCAAGTAATATTCTGTACTGTGACGAGAGGAGGCTGATGAGAACCTGTAGCAGATCTATTTTGTTGCCAAGGTGGGGTTCTCGAGTTGAAATGCATATTACCGGGTTGTCCATTTGGTCCCATTCCAGCCTGCGTTTCAATAGCATGATTGGTATTCGGACTCCTTCCCGAGAGGTTGGACAAAATGTACTGTTGCTGATGTTTAACATCGGCAACAGTTCCCTTTGAGCCATCGAAATTTCTCACAGGGTACTGAACTTGGTTCTGTGTGTACATTCGTTGCATATTCTCATGCGTATTATTTGACAAATTTCCATTCTGTACAACGTGGTGCCGTTGTATCGTATGGTTGTGTAACAGGAGCTGCTGCTGCTGCTGTTGTTGCTGCTGTTGCTGCTGTTGCTGCTGCTGCTGCTGTTGTTGTTGCATTTGCTTTGCATTTAGATCCTCGTCTGTCACAGATGGCGCGCGATTATGTCTGGCCTGCATATCAGCTGTATTCATCCCGGGAGCCGAAGTTTGTTGTTGCATCCCGTCCAACGAATGATGATTCAACTGTTGATTAGGATACTGAGCCTGCACGCACACTTGAGGTACTTGTTGTTGATGCTGCTGCTGCTGTTGTTGCAGCTGCTGTATTTGTATTTGAAAGTGATCACCTGGTTGCGCCTGCATTATGTGTTGATTGGTTTGATGCTGTTGCGTTTGCTGTTGCATTTGGTGTTGGTGAATTTGGTGCAACTGCGGATGAAGTGTTGCTTGCGCCGACATTTGCGACGATTGCATATGGTGCACATAATTCTCCTGCGGTTGCTGAGAATTATAATTCGCCGACTGTTGATCAACTTCTTGAGCCAGATGTTGCTGTTGCTGCTGCATTTTATGCTTCTGCATTTGCTGCATGTGCAATTGCTGTTGCTGTTGTTGTTGTTGTTGTTGTTGTTGCTGATTCAAATGTTCTTGTTGCTGCATCACATGTAACGGCTGTTGATTTAACTGGCTGAGATAGTGCGAAGCTTGTTGTTGCGTTAACTGATTCACAACTGCGTTTTGGTGCTGCTGTTCCTGTTGTTGTAAAATTTGCATGTGTTGCATCTGCTGATGATGAGGTAGCAACTGTTGCGTTTGTTGTGCCTGCTGTTGTTGAGCTATATGCTGTTGCATAAGTTGCTGCTGCTGCTGCTGTTGCTGTTGTTGCAACAGGAGCTGTTGATGTTGCTGCTGTAGCAGCTGTTGTTGCTGCTGCGTCATATTGTTAAAGCTGGCGCCCTGCTGATTCATAATCAGCGAATTTCCCATTAGCATTCCCGACATATTATGTTGACTTAGCCTTTGCTGAGGATTTCTCGTTGCACAGCCGTTTACGTCTTGATTTTGCGAGGGGGAGTTTAGTGGCTGACAGATCTGCTGATTGTTTTGCTGAACTTGTAAATTAGGGATTGCAATTGGCCACACCTAAAATGCGAGAAATGTTCGTATGTTAATATTGCTCTTATTATTAGTAGGATGATCAGATTACCCGCAAGATTATAAGGGGGAAAAACTATTTAATTACTTCGGAAATTTGTTTTCACCATCAATGAAATTACTATGACATTACCTGCGATCCATTTGGCACTGGCGCTCCTTGAACTCCAGATGCCGCAACAATAGCTCTTTCGCGTTGTGCCATAAGTTGTGAGACAGAAACACCGGAGAAAATGTTCCCTATTCCCCCTACTTTTCTCTTCTTTTTCTTATTCAGACCATCTGCGAAAAGAAGGCAAATACAAATATAGTCGTCCAATCAACTAAGGTTGCTGGTTACTTAACGTGGTAGGAAATCATTTTGATTCTTAATGGAATTCTAAGGCGCGGTAACTTTCCGAAGTCACAGCAAATTAAAATACGACTCATTTCCCTAACTCCAAGTTCAACCCTCCACTTATTATTCAATCGGTGCTTCAGACTTCTTAATGAACAAGTGTTCCATTTGAAATCTCACCGCAGGGTTAAATCCTATTTAACGTAACAATTCCATGATTCGTATCCTCTGCATTTACTAATTCTCCTTTTAAGCAAATTTAACATTTAAATTAATATTTCTATTTTCTTCAAATTTTAAATACGTAGTCATTGAGATAAAATTAAAGTTCAAAATACAAAATGTCACTTAGAAATGCCTCCAAATTATTGTTGCCACACCAATATATGTTGTTCTAGTAACGGTACATTGGTATTTCCAATTTTTCGTATACAATTTTATTCGCATTCATTTCTATGCTCCCAGCGCGAGTATCAACGAAATAGGAGGGATACATAAAAACATATTTAATAAAAGCAAAGATATAAAGATCGAAAAACATTTAAAACCACAAACATCGAGAGACCACTTTTTAAGGAATGGCCATTATTAAAAAATAATGAATGCACCCGACGGAAAAGAAACGTATTAAGAAGAGGAATAGAAAGAAACAAAAGCACTGTTTTACATTTTTGAATTCATGCGAGAGTATGCAACCCCTCGCAATCAGTGGTCGACAAGCTGCCATAACAAGTGTTCACACTACGAAATTGGCTTGATTTACGAGTATAACAGAAAGTAGAATGGTAAAGGGGATTGCTTCCAATGGTGGTCTTTTATCCGTAAGCCTACAGCGGATAATTATTCTCCACAGCTTCAACGGGAAAGATAATTCGGAAGCGGGAGTAGGAAGGCAAGGAGGATGAGGAGAACGGATGAATGAAACGGAGGTAGGGTGGATGTAATAATGAAACTACCTAGGAGCCAGGCAAGGTTGTCTGCAACGACGGTAGTTTAACCCGATTTGAAAGGGGGTGAAGATTCGCGTAAAATCTTTGCAGCATTTTGTGGCTTCCGAGGGAGGTTCTCGTGAACGCGTAAAATCGCCCTCCCAGCTTCATCTAAAAAATCTGCAGTCAATGGCTTATTGCTTTAAGCGGTACCGCCGTTAAATCCGACGAAGCAGAGATAACGTAGCAATTACGGAATATAGCCTGCCTATCGTTTAAGGATATTCGAAACATGATCTCTGGGGATATAAACAACGATACTGCAAGTCTGCTAAAACAGAAATACCCCGAAAAGGTAAAAGGAAAAATTTAATTTTCCGCTATTTCCTGACAACAACACACCTGCTCTTAAAACGGTTCTCTTTCCTTACAATTTATTCCAATCAGAAATAACTGATAATGATACTCTCCGTTTAACTAATTGACTGAACTTGAACTTCATTACCATTCAAGCTCTAATTCCTTTTCGAAATGCACACATCTGTACGACTCATACATGCTAACCAAAGATTGCTCCCATTGCTCTCAAGCAATTTTTGCGGTGCAGCTCGAAGTTGCGAACTCGATAACAGCGGGTCTCGATACAGGGACCATAACAACCGAACCAACGACCATAATTATAGCGATCTTCTCGTGGCGAAGCCCCAAGCAAAACTTCTGTTTAGGACTGGCAAGCGCAACAGCGGGATTCGATAGCACTCGAATCACTGGTACCCAATTTGAACCTCGGCCAAGGACGGCTGCCCCAATCCGCTCATGACGATCCGAGCGTGGATCAGACGTTACGACGTGGCCGAGCCGTTGATGCGGACTAAACGGAAACAGCGTAAAATGCGCTTGCGCGACCACAACAGGACGTCGGTCGAGGACGAGTCGGAGGTGGTTTGAAACGGTGTCGGCGGGGGTGAACATCACTCGGGGCAGGCGCAAGAATCACAACCGGACACAGACGTTGGACCGCAGTTCCTCTTCTCTGTTCTCCCATTTGGAGCACCGCGGCGCCGCGCCGTTGCCTCCTCGTACGAAATTAACCCTTATCAACTCTCTGTCTGCCACTACCACCACCTACGGCGCCGCCGCCGCCAACCGCTGCTACCACCCACCCCGTCCTCGTTCTCCTTCCTGTTTGCCCCCACCAGCGGCTTCGTCCAAACTAACATCGTCGCGTTGACGTCGCCGGCAGCGAATGGTGAGCGGATTCTTTCCTCCTCCCGGGACTTATTGATCGCCCGGACGATAAGAAGACACCAGCCGGGCGATTGGTTCCTCTTCCGGCCAGCTCGCGACCTCTGCAACCCTAACACCGATGCAGAGGAGACCGGTGTCCCACGTCGGGATTGTAACGACAAAGGCACAGGAATGCAAATTTGTGGATCGTCTGAGGGCCCGACTGAGTGGGCTTTAACCTGTCTGAGCCTCGCGTGAGACATGCTTCAGAATCTCTTGTTACGAGTTTCAGAAAACGATGCGATACGCATCTTTTTGTTAACGGTTGGTTTTGTGTTTCGGTGAATGGGATTATGAATGTATGGTAAGACAATCGGGTTGGGTAACTTCTCTTCTGAAATTAAAATGACGGATATATAATGGCGATGCACTTGATAACTCGGAGCTTACGAAGATTGAACGTCTATATCGTTGTAAGTTATTGTATGAATGTAATGCGACAGGAATATTGCCGTAACATTTAGACAGGTATTTTCGTCCCTATTAGAGGCGCAGTCGTTGAGTAATTGAACCATACACTTCCGTACAACAATTTAGAAATCTAATCATTGCAAATTTATATTCTTTTACGTCACGCGAATTCCATTTAAATTCGCCAGGGAACCACGGCGCGCCCTTAAAAAAGATACATTATGCAACGCCTTTTAGCGTTTCCAAGTGCAACCAATTCCCATCGCAGGCGATAAACGAAAAGATACACGCCTCGAAATGGTAGCGGGTAATGTACTCCCTGTAAACCCGCACTCTCCGGGATATCAAACGGCGCAAGACGTATCGCACAGCGGTAACACGGCCGTGATCGATCGAGTAACAAGGACAGCCGCTTGTCTGTCGGAGGAAAATTGTTTAACAGAGCAAGAAAGACGTAACGTCGTTCGATCGATCCCGTTAACGTGTCCCGATTCTTCAACACGCTCCGTCGGTCCCGTCTACCCCGCGGAATCTGATCGACAAGATTTATTAACGCATTGACAATTCAGCTGACAGGATGTCTGACGCGAAGCGTAAAAGTCAATAGCCGGGGGCGAGGATCGCGGGAGAGATTCCGGAAATACTGTTTGCGCGCTCAAACATCCGCTCCCCCCCGTCAAACGAGTCTACCTGATGAACGCGTATTAAAAACGAAAGTAAATCCGGGCACGAGTAACGAGCCGTCGGAATTCCATTAATCGCGTCGATCGAGATTCGTTTCCCGGCCGAGTCCCTTGGCAAGTTGTGCTACATAAAAGCTCACCCAACCCACGGAACGAGCAAAACCGAACAGAACAGAGATGAAGTGAAATCGACTTTCGTTATTGAGATTCGTATTCGTGGAACAGCGGCGACGATAAAGATTCATTCGATTCCCCTACCCTGCGTGGCTTATTCCTTTTATTTTCTCCCCCTTTCTCTCGGTGCGCGATTCGAAGGGTGTGTGTTTGCACACCACGCGAACGTATTACCTCAGTCGCTGGAATACACCGACAGAGGGAAACGGAGAGGAAGAAGAAAGGTCGGACGGGCGAAGAAAGACAGAACGAAGGGTGACGTTCCTTCGAGCCACGTCGTTTTATATCACCGGAAAATTGGAATCGAAGCGACGCTCATGAACGCGAACGCTTGCGTCGATGTTAAAACGGCCCTATAAAGTCTCATGGAAACACTGCCTTCGATGTATATACAGGGTGGAACGTAATTCATGATATAACCGGGAGGGGGATGAATTTTCTGTATGAAATTAAATCGAGAGTGCGGGGTACAACGATTTCGTAGAGAAGCACGACAGATCGAATCATGTCTTTCATTTTATTTGTGTCTGAAATTTCGTATTATTGCTTTTATTATTTAATCCGTTGTGAAATATTTATTGGAATAATTATGTAATGCCCATATCGAAAATTAGTACTTGTTAACATTTTCTACTGATTTTAATCCAATTTAATTGAATTTTGTTTAATCTAATTTAATACAGATTTTAGAAAGAAAAATAAAAGGATGCTATTAAATTGGCTCCTTGTCAACTTTAATCTCCCTAAAATTTTTGAAAGGATACATTCCGTATCAGGCTATTGAATTGCACATCTACCATAAGGGTCTCCAGTTTATTTTATTGCAAAGCGCGTACGTAACAGCGACATATACAACTGCGGCAATAACAAACTCGAATTTAATATCACCTCAATATAACTTTAATTAAATGCTATTGAGTTTTGGAGAATCACATCGTAACAGTATATCGCTATATTTGGTGGCGTATGAAAGTACTGTTCATATACGTGTAGTATATTAAAAGTCAAAGGCACGTATTCAATCTACAATATACTATCCGAAAAACGAAGTATTTTATTCCCGACTATGAAACAGCAGTAAAAGCGTAACTATATTGTTGAATATAAACGTCCCTTGAATATCTCTCGTCGCCGGCAATAAAAATCACCGATAGAGATAAAAGAGATTTTTCGTGCACAGAGTAAGATATATATTAAAAAAAAGGAAATAAGTAAAAATTACCAGAAATATGCATGTAAACGCACATATTTTTGTATAGATGTCACGATATATTTGATTTTGAGAGCCAACGTTAGCAAAAATGTAGAAGACCAAAAATAATGATCAGCTATACATGATAAATATTGATAATTTTTAGAAAGTTTCAAACATTCACAAGAGCAATGCGCAAACAATTGCAGCTCTTACTCCTTAATCTTTCCTCGTTATATTCGTCACGTGTTAAACCTTCCATATAAATCACTGCTTTGGCAATAAAAAAATGTTTTACGGGGCGATAATAATGCCCGAATATTGCGGACTTGAAAAACCTCTCACACTCGCAATTGAAGATAACAGAGGGCCCCGTCATCATATTCGAATCATTGCAATATAAATTAGTCTGCAACGTATGCTGCGGTGTATCACGCAAGTGAATCAAGACTGCATTCCAGATTACCCAGTACCCCAAAAAATGACAATCCATCACGCCGAGGGGTAAAAAACAAACCGAAAGCCGACTGGAAAGTTTGCGAGCAGGTCTTTAAGAACGAGCAGCGCTGTCCCTAACTTCCTCGACCCCAGAAACCAGCGAACGATCAAAACACACTCGGCAAGTTTCAATGCAGTGGCGCGCCATTGTTTCCCACCCCCGTGGCCGTAGAACGCGAGTGAAAACCGTAAGGGCGGCCCACGCTGTGTGCACAGGCCCGGCCGGAATAACAGCCGTTTAATTAGCGACGCGATGAAGAAAGGAAAATACGAAAAGGAGAATAAAGAGGCATTGGAAAGGGTGAACGAGGATTGTGGAAGAAAAGAAAGAGGAGAGCCGGCCTCGCTCGGTCGGTTATAGGATTTAGTAATGAAATCCGGACGGAGAGTTTAGCCGCCACGGTGATACATCATTCCACCCCCGGGGCCAACGCCTCCGTCGCGTTTGCCACCTCCGCCCTCTCGCCTTTTTTCTCTTTCACCGACATCGGGAGCTTTAATGCCGTCCCTCTGTACGCGAAAAGGATCGCGAGGAGGAGAGATGGCGAGGGGGACGAAACGAGCAGTGGAAGGAAGAAGGGTGAAAGGGGTGGCAACAGACCCCGCTAATGTCGCAATTTCGTCGTTCCTTTTCTTCTTCCCGGCACTTTTTTCCCGTTCGCTGCGCCCTAATGATCACGGCCCGCTCCGTTGCCGCGAGGCGCGCTCCTCCGCTCGGGGAAAAACTTTTGGTCGTCCTCCAATAAAAGTTTCCGCCGCGTGTTTTCTGCTACGACGGTGAATAAACGTTCCCGGCGATTATGGCGCGCCGCTCCGACTACCGGGCGGAACTTTGTTAATACGACGGATCGATGGGAAAACTTCTTCGGGGGATATATTGATGGCAGGGAGGATGTGTACGTGCTTGACGCTTCGGGCACGATGGTATACGTGAGATTGATTGGCGAGTATGTATGTATAATGCGATCGAGTTCGACGAGTTCGTGGCTCGTTCGAGAGTCCGCCAAGAAACTTTTCCTCGGGGAAAATTCTGATTTTGATCGATCGACCACCCCCCTCACCCTCTCGCTCACTATCTGTGTCTCTAGCTGGGTGGCGAGATCCCTTCCGAGCGATTTCCCCCGCGAGACTGCCGCTGGCTGGAAGAATATCTCCTCTAATTGGGCTACCTCGATCCCGCGTTTGTCATTCGACATGCAAGGGAAAACCTGTTCCTCGCGTCTCAGCGAATATGTAATCGCCGTGTAGAATGTGTAATGGGAGGCATCGCGATTTGTTGGGCCAGAAAGCGTATTTTACCCTTGCACTTTTTGCAGTTACCGTGACTCACTACTGGCTGTCTTTACGGTTGTTTGTTTTGTGGTAGTGCCGGGGGAATTTCACCTGAGGATCTTACGCAAATTTGAAAATCAAAAGTTGCAGCAGCGAAGATAACGTGTGAATTACAATGAAAATTAATGCGATTATTTTAATGATTATTAATAATCTCGATTGAATGACACTTATATAAAACAATGTTTCTCCTAAGAGAAACTTTGCTTTTATTAGTCCCATTCTTCTTCCTGTCTCGTACAATATTACAAATAATCCTATAAACATAGATTTTCTTTAAAAGCGAAACAGGTAGACAGATTATTAGCCCATACAATAATCGCCAAATGAATTTTCATCGCAAAACTCGATACGTAAAGAAGCACAGGATACATCTGAATCAGACTGGCCAAAATTGCCCACGAACCCCTTTTACCTTTCGACGCCATTCAATTTCTCTAGATGAGCTATTTCGCCTCTAGGAAGCTATCTTCCCCGGTCAAACCACAGAATCCCCTCGAATGGCCATCAGAATTATGCAAATCGCCGAAGAATAGATCGCTTCAGAAGTCCACGAACGGGAGGCACGAAAGGCTGCGTCCCGTGAATTCGGTCGGCTCGAAATTAGCCGCGAGGTAGAGTTTGCACGTGCAAGGTCGCGTTCTTACCTTTCCTGGCTTTGTCCGGCGAGGTGGGCGAGTCTCCGTTCACGTGAATCGCGGTTCCAACCGTGCCAGCGGATAAAGTCGAAGAGGAGACCGCCGGTGTAGAGGATGCAACAGGACTGCCGGCCGCCGTAGTTGGCAGCAAAAGTTTCCTCTTATGGTTGCACAGCTTGGTCATCTCCCGCGTCTTGCCCTGATCCGGGCTCCAAGGTCGTGTCGCAACCTGAAACAAGAACATAGTCCAGTCGTTAGTTACTCGACCCAGCATATTCAGCTTGCACGCGAACAGAGAATGAACTCGTGTGGAGGAGGTGGTCTCCGCGGTTCGTGGTCTTCGTGGTCGTCGAACCGCGTCGACTTTATGCGTCTAATAAATCGACGGATACCAAACGACGAGACATAACCGGCGGGTGACGAGCAATCGGTTACATATTTCGAGAAGCTTTATCGTGGGCAACACGGAAGGAATGCGAGTAACATACGCCGCCGCTGTCGTGATTTCGCGGGCTCGTTCTATCAGTTCGTAAAGAGCGGATTCGGGCGAGAAGTAGCCTCGTAAAGAGAGGCTTGACGCCTGTTTTCGGGGCATGGCGTATGTGGTTTACGAGGGAATAACCTTTGGCATTTGTTCAGACGATCAAGCTGCAGCCCCCGAGACAGGGTTAATGGAGATTGACTACACGAGCGCGGACATTGGAATAAAGAGGCAAGAATCGCGTAATGAAATGCCGCCTACGACCTACTTCTCTGCCACGAAACGAAACCGCGGCCCAGGCTCGCGTTGCTTTCGTGTGCCTCCGTGGCGTTCGCCTAACAGTCGATGCATTGTGTATCGAGCGGTCGAATTCCGGTTAGTGGAACACTTCGCCGAACATCCTCATGAACGCCTAATAATTGCAACTGCACGTAAGCAAACGATTCGACGAGCAAACTGTTTCGCATTAGTCCCGTAAATTGGACGTTCCGTGTCTTAAGAAAGTAAGAGCTTATCAAAACATCAGTCGAGAAATAAGTTTGAATATAATTAAAATAAGCTTGGTGGCTGTTTTTCGCGTCATTTGCATCCGAATCTGGAGTACGCTCAAACAGCCGGTTCAAACGCACTTCGTTCCCCGTGAAAATCAGCGTAGCTGCCAAACGCGATCCCTAATTGTCCGTTCTCAGCGAAACGTCGCCACGTTTTCTCCCGCAGCCAATGCAAGAAGCAACAGCGTCACGTCACGGTTCAAAGACACTGTTCACCGTGGACCCAGAGAAGGAGGAGGTCCGAGGAACGCTGTTACGCAGTTCGCGTCTGCGACATCAGGCCGACAAAAAAGAAGCGCACGGCCGTGGACCAGAAATTAACGACGCCCACGCATAATGAGCGGTAAAAATTATGAAGCGGAGCGTCACTCGCGTACAGAGCGCACCGCGTCCAGCGTACGCGTCGTCTTATTTACGATGCGCCGTAATGGCACTGTGTACGCAGCCGTAAATTGCCGCAGAACGTCTCACGGACTGACACGTAACACGGTGAAATCCTCGACGGCCATTACCGGCCATCGGCCCGCGGCCTTCCAACCTGGACACGTTTTAGCTCCGTGCGCGAGCACATCGCGCATCGATCATGAGATTCATGAGAGTCCCCGGATCGAGGCCTTCCCCACTGTCGCCCCTCTCTCTGTCACCCATTCGATTCACCTTCCTCTTCGTGCGCCCTCGTTCCTCGGGCCCTTGTCGAAGTTCAGGCCCGCTTTTGCGCGACGTGCGTACCGACGTTCTCCAATTATGGCGAGACAGCAGACAGCGGCGAAATCGTTGGGGACGCGGCCAGATTATCTGCAGTTTTAACCGAGCCCGAAGGTGGTCCTCGGTTTTTCGAGACGCTTACGTAACCAGCGTCGCTCGGAGGTATGCGACGATCATTTCTTCCGAGGATTGCGAGACTCCTTCGACGACGCCTTTATTGGCGTTTTTGTTGCGCCGCGACGGTAATGATACAGCGTGACGAGGGGGAATGAAGCGACGGACGGCTCGGATTGGGATTTGCATAACCAGGCCGATTACGGGTCAATAGCACCGAACTGGAGTTGTCGAGTGTATCGATATTTTGATGAGAGCGCTGGTCGATATTCACGCCCTCGTGACTGGCTAATTGAGGGGAAAGTAAATTCTACTGGCCGCTACTAAATCTCAAATCTCATCCTCGAATAAATTCCTATCGAAGTTTCGGTAAGGAAAGCCTCCGGTGAAATAGCGTAATTTTGAAAATTAATGAAATCGCTTTCCGCGGAAGTTTCAACCAGCAATGTGATATGCAAGCAATACCTTATGCAATGGGTTTTTATTTCTTGCAACGTTTAATATCAGCAGTGTAACTAAATTTACACCTGACAGCCGCAGTATGTATCGAAGTGCAGTCTGATTGTGATTTATGAAGTCTGACCTCGTTGCACAATAGCTTGGGGAATATATAAAAATACGCGGTGCGAAGGAAGTTGCTGTTTTAGTTAAGTTGAGGCAGGATTTTTTATATGAACTCTAGCACGTTAAAATATATATGCAAATTTTGATGGATGTTATGTTAGCCTAGGTGCAGTTAATCGGGACAATTTTCTAATAACATTTCTGCAACTCGTACGAATTATATGTGCAGGTCGCTGTTGCCATTAAATGTTTGCGGTTCGATATTACTGTTGCAAAAAAAGGTATATTTACGATCTCCAGCATTAGCAGACATTAAAAGAATTACGACTGAAGTTTGAGTAGCACACGACAACCAATCATTTGTGGAGTATTAGAATTTCTTTTATGCTTCGTAATGTTATATACGCCTGAAGTGTTACGAATAATGTAGGCTATAAAAATAGGTATCAGGAAAAAATGTCTTTAAGTTCTCTTTGGAATTATTCGTCTTGCCATGTTTCGCAACCGGCGTTGGTAATTGTCTGTAATAGGAAAACGAGAAACTAATTGCATACGACGGACGCAGTAATTATCGACCAATTTCTTTCGCACAAAAAAAAATACGTCGCAATACGTCAACGATCTCGAGAAGGTTAATACTGAATGCTATTAATAATTATTAAAAACTACAAGCAGGTGTAATATCAACTATAAATTTAGTAAATAATGCCAAAAGTATTTTTCCTTGCATAGAAAAATATTTATATCACACAACTGCTTATGCGATTATACCAATAAGCTCGCCGCGAATTGAGGACAATTTATGTATGAATAATTTACAAAAATAAAACTAAATAGCTATTCAAAATGCCATGTGTTGTTATTAAACCAAAAACGGAGGAGAATCTTAAATAGATATTGAAAATTTTATTCAAGGTAAGCAATCCATTTCTATTGGGATGCAAAAAGAAGTCGAATACGATGCAATCCTTTTCAAAAGATACAGAATGGCTCCGCTATCTTAATTTGATCTACCTCGAAAACAGAAGACTCCCCCGAGGCTGTTTGCCATAATAATTCGATGAAGTTGTATCTACATCTACATCTGCCTCTCAATTCTGCAGACAGGAGACATAAATTACGTAAAATGAATGAACTGATATTTAGAAATTCCATTTTTGCTTCTTATGGTAGTCGGTAAATTATTTAACCGCAGAAAAATTCCATGACTAAGAAATAAGATATATACCAAGTGATGCACATGTTTTCATTTTCCAAACTGTCGTATTCCTATTTTTAATAAATCTTAGGTTTTGCCTAAAAGTTTACAGAAAATATTACGATAAATAATAAAGTGATAAATAATAGAACCCGCATTATAAAATGATCAAAATTACTTTACTTAATCATGAAATTCTAAATCATTCAAGTCGGCAATAAAACCGCGATTGCACTGACTATTACTGTGCCAAAATTATTCACACATAAAGTATCTACCAACTTCATTTGTTCACCTCAAAATAAACTCACGCACCGCCGCTACATGTAGAAATGAAAGCACTGTTAAAATACAAAGAATGTAAAACCCAAGTGCAAGGATGCCTGCATTATTTGACCATTGAAATTGAAATTGAAATCCATTCTCGATAAATCCCATATAATTCCACGAGACATAAAGGTTATTTAAGACGAGGGCTTGTCTCGACGCAGATGGATAATTAATAATTGACGAACGAAATCGTCGATGAACCGTGGAGAAACATGTCGATGGTCTGTCGTGACAGGGGCCAGAGCACTGGCAGGTTAATTAAGAACGAGCTGAATACGATTTCGAGATTATACGTATTTGCAGCAGTTGGCCTTGCCGTCGAGAGTCGAGAGTCGACAAGTCGGTGTATAATGACGTATACTGGCTGTTAACTCAATCAGAACGTGTTCTCTACGATCAGACTATTATTCATTCCCGTAACGGCGAGCCGCTCATCAACGATGATCACTTCAAACGCTAATCTTGTCCACTTGGGCGACACACTGTGCTGGGATATTGAATAAAATTGCAGTGCTATCGACTCGTCGAGCGATTCTTTCGAAATCGTATAAAAACGGATCACCGTACTCGACCCACGAATCAGGGAATTATGTTTTTTGGTCCCGTCATCTTGGTCGACTCTATAATCCGAGGAACAGCTTTCTTTATGACGATCGATGTAAATATTAATGGTAAATGGTGCAGCAAGGTTCATCGCACGAAACAGGAAGAGTGATTGAACGTTTGATGAATATAGGAATACTTTTGATAACCCGTTGAGTGTCAGGACTGTTTCGTTCGTCAGTGGATAAATAAATATTTATTTTAACTTTTATTATTTTTGGCGAATGAGCAGTGTTTCGCATGTACGATGCAATTCCTTTTTAACTTGTTTATAATTGTTATTATGTGTATGGCACGTGAAGGCTTAAATAATACTAGCTGGATATAAGGGATATTTAAAACTACATTCATGAGAAAGTACTGTCGTTAAGTCAAGCTTTTACATATTTAATAGCACAGTTATTTGTTTATTATATACATGATTGGATAAATTATTCTCGAATAACGAATAATTTACGTTAATTAAACTGCACGTATCAAATAAAAAACTGTCAGAAATGTATAAAATTGCTTTAATACAATATATCTGAAATTTAATGAATTATTATATCAACTTATTCTTGCTACCAAAACAATCAACAGAATATTATTTGCGTGAAAAATACAACGCCGTGAATTGTATCGGAACCATCATTCCCAGGCCAACGTTTCTATCAACTTCCATTCGTTCGTTCTATCGAAATATAAACTCGATCGTTGTAAATGGAGAACGTCGAAGCGAAATGAAAAGAAAAAAAAATACAGACAGCGAAACTATTTCACGAACCATTCACTATCGGAGTTCAACGCACAGGAAGTTGTGCGCAACCAAAGGGGACGCATAATCCAGTTCGATAATCCTTAACACGGACAAGGCGTATCGTTTTCCACAGAATTCTTTCTCGTTGCACTCCGCCCTCTGTCGCCGGTATAATCACACCAAACGACGGAAACCACGATTTAATCCTTTTTTTCCCGACAACCAGACATCGTTCCCCGATAAAAACGACCTTAATAACGCCGGCTTTAACCAACGGTGACCAGTGTTCGCCGAGGGACAAACGCTGCCTTTTTTTATCGTCGTCCTTGTTTTTCGTTCGGTCCGCTTAAAATGCAGCGGGTAATTGAAAAGAGCGATGCAAGATGGTTGCGCAACAAAATTCGTCGGCCTCCCGTGTGTAGTCGGCGCGGATGAGAAATGGTTAATTTGAAGGTAAAGCATTTTGATCGTCCGTAACTTCGAAGTGGTGAGAGAAACACGAACGTTGCGTTTGTTTTCTTTTTCTTTTTGGAAGATGATTTTAGCTTGATCTTACGTAACTGACAGATTTACTTGTATGTTTCATTGGGTAGTATGAAAATAAATTGTGCGAATGATATTTTTTATCGCGCAAAATCGTGTCTTGGAATGCAATGAAAAGTGGTTTTGCCATAAATAATTTATTGCCGATGATAACGAAGTTTCTTTAGTGAGACTTTTTAATAAACTGTCCATGCTGGCAATATCTTGTCTTCTTTTTTAATTGGACGGAAATTAAATTATTACAAATAATTACTGTATTAACGAAAAAGACATATGTATATTGCCAATGACAATCGCCACATTTTATGCAAATCGCAAGCAAACAGTTCAGAAAAAAGCTTTCTCCTTCGAGTCCTCTGCATGTCGCTTCGACAGATTCGCGTTCTCGATACGTCAAGCGCATGTCCAGTTGATCGAAGATATAGCTCGGAGATTGCGACTTTTTATTTTCTCACTGTAAATTATCGCACGCGAAATGAGTCGGTTCGAGTTCGATCAACTCTCGGCGACTTGCAGTCTTTTTATTATTTTCGATTATATTCAGCTTGTGGTAGTTGAATACTGCGGAAATCATAATTGTACCATATAATAGTATATTCGATCAAGTGCACTTGAGTGCACAATCGTGTTTTCGTAATAAAATAACGTGTTTCATGTATTAATAACATCGTAGCCGGCGCATAATGTACCGACAACGACGACATTAACGTTTCGTTTATTCGTTTTTGGCGTCCATTTATTAAACGTTTAAGGATGCAGTGCCCGTAAACCGGCAGAAATGTAGGCTTTCCTCGCATGAGAGATACCTGAAATAAGCTCGGCTTTATAGTAATAAAATTTTAGGTATCTCCGCACGACACAAAAGAATAATCGAAAAGCTTTATATGGAAAATGAATGTCATGGCAATATTGTTTGCCCCGCATCTGTCATAATTGAATTTCATAAAATTCATTTATTGTTTTATTACGCCAAATAGAATGGATTTTAATATACTTAAATCAATCTCCCTAATTTAGTTTTATTAATTCTAATAACAATACACGATCCAATGCGATATTATGCTATGCATTAATGAAATCGAGATGCAGCCGCGTCGAATTCATCTGGAATTGTTATTTCCGTACCGTAACAATTAAGTGAAAAATCAATTCTGACAGCGTCAAATATGATTTTCAATTTGTCGTTGCAAATAACGCATTTTTGCTCGATTGGAATGGATTATACGAAAATAAAGAATTATTCGCAACACGAATTTCATTATTGTTTCCTTTTGAAAGTTGCATACAAATTTATTCGTTTCAATCTCATTTCTAAGCTGCTAAAAGATTTAATGTATTTAAAATGCCATTGTCACATTTAATAGGAACAGTTTATACGTTATTCTAGATCAGTCACGTTTTATCTCGACAGGCTTAATGTTTAGTTCTAGATTTATACGACACCTCTTCGCTCATTTTAAGGAGCGCTATAATGTTCCTAGATTCTTAAAACGTCGTATTAACACTTTATATATTTTCTATAGGCGTTCGAATCTTTATCACACTAATATAATTTACTTCTGATCGTAAAATAGGAGATAGCTCACTATCAAATTTTATCTATCATATGCAACTTTTGTAAGTGATAATTCATGTTTACTCAATAAGTTACAGGTTTCGACGAATATTTGATATTATGTAGGTACGTACTTCCAGCTTTTTTTTTAAACGTAATTAGCCCACTTTTATATACCTTTTCCTACATTTGTGAAATATTGCAAATTATAAGTCACTAGGCACACTGACTCGAATTGACAGAAAAATCGTCCAAAATATTTATCGAAATAAACTGCATCGCACTGATAGAAATAAATAATTCCGGACGATCTGAAATAAATTGTATCACGATACCTAGCATTGCAAAGCAATTTCGAAAAATAAGAACAATCGCGTCAACGAGCTATCCTAAAATGTGTTACCGCTGATCAATAAAATTGAAACAAACGAGTACATCGTCACTCGTTAGCGGGGTTGGTACATACAGAACGGTGTAACAAGGAACATCGGTCCGCATGAAAGGTGCAACCAAGCATCGTCGATTAACATTCACGGTGTCATCTCGAAATAAAAGTTGCCCGCTTCCAACCCGCGTCCCACCGAAACGAATGGATTTCAACCACGTACAACACGAGGACGACATATTTATGCGCATGCACCTATACCTTCAGCCGCGTATCGAACGCATTATGCGTTTTTTCCTGCAACGTCGTCGGAAGCCTTTCATTTTTTCCCGTGCAGCATCGGTCGGAATTAATGTAACGACGCCATTAGTTGGCGATTTTACGACTTTAATTGTGACGGCCGATCAGGGGGCCGAATTCGCGTCGCAAATTGGACCGTCCGCGTACAATGGCGTGTCGCGTTTCGTACGTGCACGTTCGCTCTACAGCCAATTAAACCCGTGTATGGCCGATTGCAAGGAACGTTTTCGACGGGTCGCATGCTGATTGAGTGTTCGCGTACCGATTGTTTTTACGTGCCCCAGCCTTCGCATTACGCAATGCCGGCCTGCCCGCGATTCAATCGCGCATGCCGTGGGAAATTTCACATGCGACCACGACTGTGCCCTGTCTCTCCGCGACTAACAGCCTCAGAATATTTGCCCACGATCGCGAGTGAGTGCTTATCTAGTTTCGTGGGACGATACGCGACGTATATGTACGTCATCGTGGGCGCGCGGCTCGCCTAATTTGTCAAAGGAATTTGGTCCTCGGGCTTGGAAGAATTGGCTTCACGGTGGCGGGCGAAAAGAAAATTTAAAGGGTGAGGAATATGGAAAACCGGGGTAATTATGCAGAAAGAAAATATGATATAAAATATGTATTATGGAAGTTAGTGATAGTTATGTATAGAGATTCTAATTTTAAATATTATTTTGGCGGTCAGTGTATATTCATGGAATGAAGGGTAGAAGTGAAGTTTTTCTGCACTACTCTCGTTTAATCCTTATATTGTGCTTGGATCTATACGAACCTATTCTTCATTTTAAGTTTTTTGTTGGTAAGATTTAAAAGATATAACTAAAAAATCGATTACAATCTAAGACCAGAGTCGGATGATCTAGCCTAAGGCCTAATGGTTCAGAATACAGACAAGAATTTGGTTTTGGTGTATATTTGATATTTCGTCAGCGAAGGTTAATTAATTAGTAAACTTGTCTACGATATCGACAAAATATATTATATTCGATCATGAAAGAGTGCAGAAAATTTAGCAAAGTAACATTTAAATGTTAAATTAATTTCGAATGTCTATTACTTTTGAAAGCATGTTCCTGCTTTCTGTAACAACTTTTACTTCCCTCATTTTCATACGCCTCTGTTACTTTTATTCGACCCTTTCATACCTATGTAGTACACCATTGTTACATTCACCGCACAACCTGAAGACGAAGAGGGAAGATACGCATTTCAACAACTTCCAATTACACAAACGAGCATGACATTTCACAACCATCGCCGAAGCAATAATCGCAATATAACATTCAGCCATCTTTCGACGATCGCACAGAATAATCGAAACTGGTCCACTGTTGGAACTAATTAAACGTTGCCGCTTAACCGTGGCAGAAAGCGATCGCCGATACATTTTTATTATGCACACTCGGGCAATCGAGTGCTCGCGTTCCCCGTGGTGGCTATCAATAACGGCTACCAAGCCCACTTCAATAATACAATCGAGATCGACGACGATAAATAATCGTTCCCGCCGAAAGGAATTACGGCTAACGAGCCGCTGGCAAGCGGCTCACCCACAACTTATTATACCAATTAGACGAGCCATAAGTAACCGTCCGCAACAGTCAATCCCACGTTCCGCGTTTCGTACAGCCGATCACCTTCCCGTCGATATTGGCCGGCTGATTGACCGGCAACCTTTTTCCTCCTACCCCCGTCTCTTTGCTCGCGCCGCTCCGCTCTCCGCGCGCAATCCTCGCGGCGTGCAATTAATTTCGCCGGCTGCCTAAATTGCGCTCGCTAACGAATAACATAAATATCGCGGTAGACGAGCGCGAAACTCTTAAGGTCATCGTCGGTCCCGCTCGTTAATTATCCACCATCGGAGTTTGCAAGTGCTTACATACACACGCGGACCGCGAACCGTCGAACGAAAGGATCGGAGGGCAAAAAGGAAAGGCAAGGGCGAAACGTATGGAAACTGTACGCGCGTTCGTGATTGGAGAAAGGGCTGGGGATCGTATGGATCACGAGAGGGGACTATAATTCAGGAGTCAACGCGTGGGCGGTGTAATTTTATCAGATACACCGGGCGAAGAGAGAAACGGACTGGGGAAAAGTGTGTCGTAATATTTTTTCGAAGAGATTGGCGTCGCGGGCGCTAACGACGCCGGCTCGACCGGTCGAAACTGGTGCACTGTGTCAATGACACAAATTGAGATCATGTGCAGCTGAGATTCTGCCGATAATGAAGAAGTAGTGTGTGTAAAAAATCGAATGTCGAAGAGGTTTATGGTGTGAAACGTAGAAATTGGACGTACAATTAACCCTTTCACTAGGGCGCACTCTCGAAGAGACCATCAATGCGATGTAAGCGTGCCAGTCGCTGCGACTGGTTGTCCACTGACTAAATTTTTTAACAACAAGGTACCCAAGAAGCAATACATTTCTTCTATATTAGTATTGTGCCATGAATGTATTCGCGAATTAAATATTTTACAGTGACGTTTTCTTTTTAAAAAATTGTAATATTTATTTGTTTCTTGTACGATGAAATTCACTAAAGATTCTGGAAAAAATAATTGAAAGTAGTGTAAAGGTTTCGACATGTTATGCAAAGCTGCTTTGAATCCAGAATCTTTTGCATCAAAATTGTGCATTTTCGGAGTTAAATTTCCTTGTTGAGATGTTTGCGATTGTGAAACACCTTGATCTCCATTTTCTGATTCTGAGTCAGAACTCAATAAGCGCAAAACTCGTTTTCTTTTTTGTGTAACGAGATTTTCTTCTTTAGACGAGAAGAATGTCTTATTAGGAGAATGTTTTACTTCTTTCGGAGGAAAATGTAGTCAAAGGGTTAAAGCTGATAAATTAGTAAAGTAATATCGATACAAGGACCTGTATGTTAATGTTGGTAGTAGATAGTTGTTCGTGAAATAAATAATAAGTTTTATAAAAGGGGGGGAATATAAACTTAATTATTCCGCAGATAAATGTGCAATAAAAGTGAGTTAATATTACGATTGCCTGAATTATGAAATGTAGCTAAATACTTGAAGAAAACAAATATTGGCTTACGGATTATTCATTTTAACTGTTTCCATGTTAAATATGAGAACGATTTTTCGCAAAAAGTGTAAAAATTTCGACTTCAATTTTGGATAAATAGAGTGTTAAATAGATTTGAAATAAATCAATCATAACAATTCATGTACATAAATGTTATTACAATACACAACAGTCTTTGTCGCAAATATGATCAATGGCTGACAGATAAAAACTTCTTCACCTTCGATTAAATAACTACTCCAAACAAATCGCGTTAATCTCCATTTAACGAAAACTGGTAGTCCATTAAAATATATCGACGCTGAAAACGATCCACTACTAATATGCCCGTACTTTCAATCGATTAACGTGCAGCCCATGTTTGTAACTCGATATCACAATTTCAGATACATACGTCCTTCCAAATTAAAAGTTGACATTTTGCTTCAAGATGCAGGACCAAGAAAATTCACCAAGAGAATATAAACATCTCAATTGGAGTAACGAACACTGTAACTCCCTGCATTTCCGAACTTTACAAGAAATAGAACAATATATAAAAATAAATAAATAGAAACAAAAAGAAAGACATAATAGCTAAACGATAGGAGAATGACGAACTAAAGGAGAAACAAAAATAAGTGCACGGTACGTGCCATAATATTTTACTATTCTCATTTATAATGTTGGTAATGTTCCGCTCAGTATGCAGTGCGTATTCACCCCGGCGTAGTACAGTGGATGCAGTCAACGTGCGGCCAAACGCCCCTTTCTTTTTCCTCCTCGTCTTTGCGACATTAATTTTCGTACCTGAAATTTATCGCAAAATTCCCGTTCCACTCTACTTGGACCGACGTGCATACCGTGCAAATTGAGATCTTAAACGCCGAACGGCCAACGGTACTTTCTCGAGGCGAGATGCGTCATCTTGTTGGACTTTTCCTTTTTCTTTTGTTTTTTTAACCTGGTTCAACCGAGACACTCTGTGTCGAAAGTCTGCACGCAAATTCATGGACTGATACGGTAATATATTGAGAAATAGTGTGACGTCACTTTTTAACACATACACCCGATTAAACACTCCATAAACGATAATGCCAATTAGGTAATAAATTAAATATTCGCGCTTAAATACTAAAAATTTGCAGGTAAAAAGCGAGTCGCAATAATTACACTTCGAGGCAATCATCCTCAGTCGACAAATTACTAATTCAGCTAGAAAGGGGAAAAGATGAATCAGAAACATCTTATTTAAAAGAACTTATCGTCAATCGGGTTATCGGGGTAGCCATAAAATCTATCTCAGAGAAATACCACCCTAATAGCTTCGTTTCATGGTGCTTCCGCGGGGCTCGTTTGTAGGGGCAAAGCGAAAAAGAGCGGTTTGCCGTGGATTCAATAAAAGAAGCTCGAGCCAAGACGGTGTTCACTTTCATGACGTTATCGAACGACGACCCGTCTCTCTTTCCACCAGAAAAAGATCGTAACGATAATACGAACCGTAAGTCATGCAAGGCCGGGAAAAAAATGGCACGTTTCTCCACCCGCTCCTTACATTTTTCCAACTCGGTTTCCCCCATCCCAATCCTATTCCTTTCTTTTCCTTTTCTAGCCGTTCAACGAACCCGAAGAAACGACCGCGATTCGGACGTCTCCCTGAAAGAGTTATTTTCTTACGACCCAACCTCGAAATCGATCGAGAATCGCGATACCGTCGGCAGATTAATCTTTCCTAGATTAATTTCTGCGAGTACAGTCTGCCCGTTGTTGTTTACCGATAGAATTATTGATAATCAATACTTAATAGGTTAAAGTTAACGGGGAATCAGTTATGTTTTTGGATTGAAACGTGTATTGCTCTGTGTATAGAATTTCGTAAGTGTTATACAGTCGAAAATACTGTACATACTAGGTTTAACACTAGGTTTACAGACACTGTTTGTATACTTATTTTACACGCCTTATATTAAATAATATAAGTAGTAATGCGCGTTCCGTTTAAAAAAATTGGTTCGTTTAATTTAGTACTAAAATGTAATTCATTTACTGATACAATAGACTTCGTTAAACTTTTGTTTTCAAAATCTGGCGTCCGTCAAATTGACGGGTTCCTCAAACCTAGTGTTAAAGGATTAGGTACGTTACTGTAGAATTTACTCTCACAATATTTGAGTGATAAACAAGTGTTGTATTCAAGGATCAATGTAGTAATTAATATCGCGAAAGGGGGGGGGGGGGGGGGGAATATACATATAAGAGGATTATAAAACTTTAACATAAATAATTTAGAAATATTTAAAAAAGGGCCAAGCATATTTCCCTTTAGTTTCAAAGGACTTGCGTATTGAAAAACTGATTCCCCATTATACCAAAAGGCAAAGCAAATTACTGTATACGGTAATGCTCTCTCGTAGGAACATTACTAAACCATTGTGGCAGGAATTCATAGCGCTGCTCGTCGATAAAAATGGTAAAGGCAGACAGTTCGGAAGGTGAGACGTATCGCGATGAATCACGTGTGTTTTTGAGCATGATAGAATCGAACTCGCGAGTGATTCACTCTCTGCCAGCCCCTTATTTCGAGCCGCCTTGGCACCAAGAAATAATGTATCCCGGTTGAAACTGCTGCCCGTTTTACGTCACGGCCGATCTGATCTGGCTGAACGCCCGCGTTTTATGGACACTTTTGCAGCTCGCTGCGGCTAGAAACGCTGCTGCATTGATTTACGATAAATGTCGGGGGGAAAATCAATTTTCTGCGGCGTGCCACGAAACCGGCATTGTCGCCTTACGTGTATCGATTAATCGGCAAATTCTCGTCCGGCAGCTTGCATTTTCACCGACAACACCACGAGACGTGTAATTTTCTTCTTTTACTACTGCCCGAGTCGGTATATCGCTTATGTCCTACTAAATGTCTATGATTAACACCGGTTCGTTATTCTTGAACTGATGCAAGACTTTGCGAGGGTTAAAAGTGGGACGAGCGTACTGAAAACTTTACGAAACACGACAGAAGTTCGAAGTACAAAGAGTTCTAAATGTGTATATGCTCCAGTAATAGAAACGACGCAGCCATAGATGCATAATCTGGTACGGAGTTGCTCGCTCAATTGGAGTTAAATTATTTTGCTCGATATAAATAGTGGACAATCATAGTCGCCAGGCAAAATTGGTAGGACGAGGCGTGCAATACGGCGAGCAAGAAGGTCATGAACGTCTTTTATGGAGCAAATTAAATAGTGAAAAGCAATTTGGCGCAGTCTATGTCGCTTTTATGATCTGAACGTCGCGAAGGGTTTCCCCGATAATGAATTAAAAGACTTTAATTATCGGAACACCGGGCAACTAGCGTTTTAATTAGGAGTAAAATTATAAAATATTATGTTCCTGTTTATGGAAGGCCATTTACGATGGGAACAATTTGCTTTCAAATTACGCTTGAATATACTGCAAGGAAAACGGATAAGTTACGTTCTTCAATTTCTGATACGTAGCATGCAAAATTAATAAAGCCTGAATTACCTTGACTTAATATTTAAAAGGGGGATTAACTACCCCGATTTTTAATTCGCTGATTTACGGATATGAATTTAAAACAAAATAAAACGCGACGCATGAATACGATTAGGAAACAAATTAATTCGTATTACTTGTTGTTACGATACATGTAGTAATTTATTGTTATATCTGGGTATGCAATTCGTTCGCTTGTTGGAATAAAACATACTCGAATTCGATTAAACTTACTTATTTTAACCAGGAACGGTACGCAATTATAAATGCAGATAAGATAACTGTCAAATGTTTTGTACAAGGAAAAAAGACAGAATACTCGTAGCAAAGTTTGTTACCTGTTCATATTTAACTTGCCTTCTATTTGTACATAACTTTTCAACACGACTACATTACACCCCGCGTTCTAGTACTCCATAAGATTCATGAATACTTCATCACCCCACACGAGCATCGAACAAATAAGACGAGACTGAAAAGCATGGAATGCGACCAGACGAAACGAAGAAGACAAATAAACACAGTACCTTGGAATAAAAACCATTCATCAACATTTCAACTGGAATCAACGAGAAATTACGGCGCGCATGATAATACGTTCGATCAAACGGGGCAAATAGAAGTAACGATGCAATTTGAAATTCAGCGCAAACAGTATCGATGCACGATGCTGTTCTCAGTGTTAGTGGCGGAAGGTGGCCCTGTCACGCGGCCACGTCCACAGAAAGTCGAAGTAATCGATAGTGGACGAACGATAATGCATGGCCCCGTCATGCTCTGCAGCCGGGCTCAGTATGCGCTGACAGCGTAATGCGAATGATAAAACTGGCCGTAATACACAGCGCCCGGCTATTGTCGTGGCCGCTGTGGAATTACCACCGATCGAGCCGTGTGTTTTGCCGATCGTTTCTGAAAATTAATGCGACACCGCTACATCAAACGATCCCCGTAAATAAATTGCTGTCGCCGGGGGTCGCAATTTGCTGGCGTTTACCTATAACCAAGCACGTCTGAGCTTCGTCGCGCAAGAAAAATGAACGTGAACACGTACGACGCGTGACACGTACACGAGCATCGGGACAATAGACTGTTGCAGTGCACATTTTCTTTATCCCAGTTGGAAAGCGTTGACAGGTGGATTGCCCCGTGAAAATTTTATGGAAAAATGTGATTCTTCCTTTGCAAATCACTGCGCGACGATTTCTCTCTGTTCGCGTTAACAAGCGGGGTCTATAGACTGTCGAATCGATCGCGGTTTACCGTCAGGAAAAGGAGATTCGATTTTCAGTAGATACTAAATAACTGGAGCTATCGATGAGGGTTGCTAGATTCATTTTGATCCAATGAAACGACGAGTGGAATTTCAAATAATGCGCACAGCTGTGTTTAATTTAGTCGATGGACTTAATCGTAGACATTTAATATTCGAGGGTAATTGAAATGACATGGCCAGGAGACATACAAAGTTCAGGGCGGAACAAAGCGTTCTTATTTTAGAAAGTACTCTTTGACATTTCATGGCGGCACAAAAGAACGTTGAAGTATTAAAGTGAATTAGTTGAAAGTGAAACTATGCTATCACCATCAGAACTTACAATTAGTTTCTATTCCCTGGTACAATATCGATCTCTATACTTTACGTCCTAGAGTTGAATTATCTATAAGCCTTGTTACAAGGCGCAAAAAGAATATACCTATGCAAACGAAGTCGATGCAAAGCTTTAGATAGCAGTCGCGAACTTTACCTTTCGTTATTAGAATCAAGGCCCTCCCATCGGCAAGCTTTATACAAGAAACTTACTTATAATCAATTTTAGGGCGAGCTCACCTATACCTTATTCATCTTCACACATTGCAACGGATATCTCTACTTATCTTATTAACCCCTACATATTGTCTTTATTTAATTCTCGTTTTTTCTTTCATTCAAATTGTACAATGCAGAACGTTCATGTAACGCCATTAAAAAAATTAAAATAAGGACTCCTGAAATCTACTAAAAGTTTATAACCAATGAAAATATTGCTATAATTTCCAATACATATTTGTCATGCAATCCAAGACTGGTTTAAATATTAGTTCTTTCTGCGAAAATATGTGCGATTCACTTTTCACTGAAACCACGAGATAAGCCTAGATATATAGCAGTATTACACTGTATTATAGCATTGCTCTGGTAATTACCAGAGCAATGTATTAATTATAATTAATACATTGCACTCGTTGAATATTTTTACCCATTATCAATTCGTGCACTGGCCCTTTCGATTTAATATTCCATCATACAATTTTTCGCTATCTATTCCCCCAAAATGTATACCAAAGCTACACACGTCGAACTATGTATATCGACAAAAATGAACCAGTCAAACAGCCACCGACCAATGCCTAAATCTAAGTACGTCTTTCTCTCCCGAACTCGAATTCAAACCTAACAAACAAACAAATAGCGCACCAGAGGCAAGCAAAAGAGAAATAATTCCGCCAGGAACAATATAATTCTACGATCGCAAGAACTCGGATATCACTGTTTGGTACCACGTCGACAAGCGGCGTGCAGCTCGACGTGCAAAAATAGATTCCCTTATAATTATCGGTGCCGTGATTAAAAATAGCCCCGTCGAAATTGCGGACGATTGCGAGGGTACCAGCGACCAGTAAGTACAGCCACGGTCAAGAATATCCAACCAGCTCTTCCGGCCATTCGAATAAATAAAAAAGAAAGAAAACTATCGCGTCCCCGATTCAGCGTACCCAACCGCTCAAGCTATCGCGAAAACAATTTTACAACATCCCAGGGAACGCGATCGTGAATTGCACAGAGCCGGCTAGACGCAACAAGACTCGCGACGACCGTTCACCGGTTCAGACGCTAAAAGCCCAGGCAAACGCGCTGAAAGCCGGTGCATCGGTGCTTAATTAAATTAAATCTAAAATCAATTACCGACGTGTACGTCGCTTCCGTGCGAGCGTCTAATCGCGCTGCTACGCGCAGAGTGAAAGGAAGACAGAGACGGAGGAAGGAGGATCGATGGAGAAGGTGGAACCAGCGTGCTCTCTGCCGGGCAGAGAGATGTGCGGTCAGAAAAGGGTAGAGGAGCGAAGAAAGAGAGGAGCGGATAGATAGTTGGCCGCCAAGCAAAAACATAAATCCTCGCAAAGCAACGCACGTGAGTTCGTACCGGTTACGGGACGCCAGCAATTATGTAAGTATTCCGAGCCGATGGTCGACGATTAAATCTTCCAGTAACTATGCGTGTGCTCCGCTGCCAGGGATCGGCGTGTGTGCGAGGAGGAATGCGCATGTGAGTGGCGGTGCTGCGCGGTCTGGTGGTCGTTAGGCCAGAAGATAGCGTGGGATCTCTAAACGCTTTTTATAGAGCTGTTTAGCGAGACCATCCGCGATACGGGACTTTCAGCGACCGATGATTAAGCTCGAACAACCGATAGCGTGTACGCTTACGACGCTGTTCGATTCTTGCGACGGGGATCTTCCTATCGTCCCAAGGGCTGATCGAGAATGTCGGCTGGCAGAGTCACCGGACATTTTGAGGTGCAGGGAAGTTTCGTCGCCGATCATGTTAACTTTAACCTGGAGATTTGAGAACATTTTCAAAGACAGGGAATATCGAAGCGAAGTTAATTAACCGTCAGTCTGGGGTATGTTAATTTTTAATCCACGAATCGATAGGTGGTCGTTCAATTTTTTTTGCGATGCAAGGGATGTAACGCAATACATAGTTGTTTTGGAAAAATATTTCGACATTTCCCGGTTGTGTAAATTGACTTGAGTAGCTTGGCATATTCGTCTTGGATAATGCATCCATTGCATTGGTTATTCCTCTGTGGAAAGATTGCCATTGCTTATTCATACCAGTGCAATAAAATGCGTCGCACGTTATTTGTAAAAGCTTATTTCTAAGTTGCTGCAGTTTGAATCACGCTTTTATCCGTGGATAATTAAGGACGACATTTTATCGTTTCAAAATGTAGGGTATAAAATAAATGTAGAGAAATATACATATTGCAGTGAGTATTAATTCGTAATACAGTGGTAAATGCGTGTTCAGGTTCATTCATTAACGTGTCATTCTGCCTCGCACCTTTTTAATGTGGAGTGCTCTACTTTGATTAAATAATCGTGACATTTAAACTCGGCTCGCTAAACATCCGATCTTCTCGATGCTAGTTGCAGCGTTTAATATTTCAGTGGTGAAATCGTTTAAATTTGTTCCTAATCCAAATGAAGTTCCCAGTAATATTACGTAATACGTAGTATAATACGATGAATGTAATTCATGGCAATTGCGTTTCCAAGGTAAACGAGGAATGCTATTATTACCATAAGTCACGACTAGGAGGAATATCCGGTATTCCATTAAGCTCGAAATCAATTACCAAGCAGTGTTGAATTTCCCAGGATCAAGAAAAAGAGACGAGCAGCGATAATCCGGGACGGATTGAACGGGTTGCAGTCAGATAGAAAAGAACGTAGATTCTCGTATAAATTGGCACACGTGACTCTATACGGTTGCTGGATGCCAGCAATTATGTAACTATTCCGTGCCAATACTGGGCGATGAAATCTGCCAGCAACAATGCGAAACGGAGAGCACATATTTCTCTATACACCGGGTGTTCTGTTGATATGAATTCGTACTACTATTACTGTAACTACAATCCTTTTAATTCTCAGATGTGGAGAATAATGCTCGTCCACTGGTACTGTAGAAATATTTTTTTAAGGAAATACTTTGCTATAAAATTACACTTTTGCCCCATTCAAAATCTAAACGAAACTTAGTATTACTTTCATTTAAATTGAAACACCAAAAATAAGTAACTTTTTGTAATTTATATTTATTTTGTTTATAACGTTATTGCTGTTAACACTACAAGTAATGCTGCAATTACTTTGTGAGAATTCATGGCATGGCATGGTAAAATCCTAAAAATTTTAACGCAAAAGAACAGCACGTTTAATGTTTCGTGTGCCAAGCAGTTTATTTCACTGACTCGGTATGACATTTGAAACTCTTTCATGTTAGAAATGGTGCAAAACTCCCTTATGAACAAACACATCGATTTTAACATTTTCATTTATCAAGGAACAAATCAATAGTTAAAAACCATCCGTGCGATTCGTAACTATCATTACCGAAAAAACAATCGAAGCATTCTGAATTTTTTAGCAACATATTGTAGCTGCAAGCGTCCCTTCCGGTCTGCTCTGTGATACAAAGAGTAAACGCGTCCCGGGCATGATTTATTTATTTCACGATTTAATCGATTCCGAATAAAAGGGTCTAGTCACGGATTGGCCGTTGATTGGCAAGAAATCGACCGCCACCCTGAAAAACCGGTACTACTTACAGCTGAGCAGATAAAATCATCTTTCGTTCTGGCCACGAACGAAACTGTGAACCCCCGGAGTACGATCAAGTTTTTTTTTACAAGTTATGGCAGCCGAGGCGACACGAGCATTTGTAGGCTTGCGATCAACGAACAATCTCGCGAAGATCGAAACTGTCCGCAAGAAGTCTGTCCGAAAAGAGGAACGCCAAAACAGACTTTTTCCTACGATCCTTCGAAGACAAGAAAAGTTTTACGACTAGGGTGGATTCATTCGATGGATGGTCCGAGACCAGGTCGAGATTAAGGTCTGCTTTTTTTGCTTGTAGAATAAAAAAGCTAGGAGAGGTAGAAAATTCGTGAAATAATATAGAATACTTTGCAATCAGTTTATCAGAAATGATATTGTATAATAATTTTCGTGTCCATTTATGTTTATAGTAATTATGAAATGAAAGGGGTACGCCGGTGTGGAATAAAATCGTGGAAGTCGGAAAAAGCAGAAATTTTTTTAGCGTTCAATATTTGTATTTGAATAAATTGCAAAGAAGAGTTTATTGTAGAATTTCTGATTCGAATAGTGATCTGGACATTTACTTTAATATTTCAAGCTTCACAAAAACCTCACCTGTATGCAAACAATTATTTTATTGCAGTAGTTCGGTAGTAAAACAAATAATATTCGCTGTTAAGTTGGAGAATGAGTAAACATTTCTCGGAAAGAAGGCCAGGTGTGTGTTCAGTTTTCCTTATAGCAACAGAACGATGCATTTTTATACTAGTTTCCAATTCGTCCTTACGTTCACTTTCTGTTTTGTTTTGTTTTTAATTAAGCATAAAGTCATTTTTTCATCGATGGATCGTTCAGTAGAATTCTTTGAATACCATTTTCGTACCGACGAACCGTTTACCTGGAGACAAGATAATATTAATTACGGTTGCTCATGAAACTGAAAGCAGCTGTTCTTGGCATAGGAGGATAATATATTCTTGAAGAGAATCCTCATCTCTATAGATCATTATTAAACTCAAATAGATTAAGTAATTTTTTCAGTTCGTAAAAGAAAAAACGTAAATCCATTTAGCTAGAGATTATAGAAACTGAATTACGTAAATTATTCAATTATTCTCATTCGTTGTTTCGACAGTATCTGAAACTTCGCGTTCAAGTTGCAATCTCTATCAAGTTAACAGAATATGCAAGTTACATAAACGATTTCTTGTTGATACTATTAAAAGCGTTCACGTAACTTTCCATCTCTTTCAGTCGCAATTACAATGGCTCTCACGTTCTCTCAATTACAGCAATTACAGCTTTCCTTAACTATACTAATCGATTTAACCTCTTTTTTTTACCAAACGAAGCAACACTGCTCCTCGGACTGCAAATTAGAAATTTGCATTACATTATCTAGCTGAAATCCAAAAATAAACATGCCTCTCCTAAATTGCAGGAATTTCCAAATTCTACTTTCGCACACGAAACGCAACTCTCTGTACAGGGTACACGAAATTCAATGAATAAAATCACGCGAACATCCGAAGGTAATCTACAGTCGTTACCGTTTCATATTCGATTAAATGGAGACCAGAACGGGAAGGAATGCGGGGGGGAAACGTGAAACAGGACTGACGCTTCCGTTCCGCGCCTCAAGTGGGAGAAGATCGTTCCAAGATCAATTTACTTCGCGTCGTTTGCACGAAACCTTTAACCGGGCAGTTAGCCGACTTTATAGAATACTTGGGAGCACGATGTTCCCTATACGATCTATATTACGATTACGAGGCCGCCTGTAAGCGGGGGTTGTTTCGTCCCGTTTAGATCGGGCAGAGTGACATCAAGCGTGCCAGCAGCCTCGTAAAAACGGCTTTCAGCGTGCTTTCGTAATTGTTCGGCCCGCGCAGAGGGTGCAAAAAATGTTTAGACTTTTATTCCCGTCGGGCCATCGACTGCATCGTCGCCAGCAAAGCGTCGTGATCCTTCCCCCTATGAGCAAAGTCAAATCGTTATTTTCCAATGACCACGCCGCTGACCCAGCTGTTTTTATCGCGATGCTTCACAAGCAACGATACGACCAACATCATTCTTCACGTATCGTCGTAAAAACGTCGACGACGTGGGCGTTCACGAGTTGCAAATAAATAGAAATCGAAATGCTACCGACGCCGCTGCAAATACCCCAGCGAATTCGGGACGAGCACAGAGGACCTCGTGCAGATTCGTATCGTATTTTAATCTAACAGAATAACGACGCAAACGTGAAATAAAATAGTTACAAAGAGCGATGGAAAAGAGAATGGTGGAATAAAGGATCACGATAGAGATTTCTGGGCAAAAAATCGCTGTTTTTAATGGGTCAGACAGGTTCATTGGATGGAGATATTAATTCGGTCGAATATAAGACAATGTTCTGCTCAGTATAAAAATGGCAG
The DNA here is from genome assembly GCA_907165295.1 of Nomada fabriciana. Taxonomy (NCBI): domain Eukaryota; kingdom Metazoa; phylum Arthropoda; class Insecta; order Hymenoptera; family Apidae; genus Nomada; species Nomada fabriciana. The sequence goes on from OU015689.1 coordinate 16,515,230, forward strand.
AAAATTTTATTAATATCGTGTACGAGATAGAATTGTGACACGCGAAATATAATAATTCTATATGCGAACCTTATCGTCTAAAAAGTTACATACTCTGTTCTGTTATTGGAAAATACTTCAAGAATAAAAAGGAAGAATTTTTTCAACGTCAGAAAAAGTACATAAGATACCACTTTAACTGCACTGCATTTTGGCCTCTCAAATAGCAACAAGTTTAAGAAGAATCCGATACTGAATACCGACAGTCAATCTTGAATATTTTTAGCTCGTAAATATTTCCAGGAAATTACTTTCGCGATCAATTTTAATAACCAATTACGTTTGCTCGATTGTGCTCGTCTAATTAACTCCGGCTCCCCCATTAATAAATTTTACTCCTGCAGACGTGCAATTAAAGTTCCCCTTATATTTTGCACGAATTCTGCTGGATCTCTGAGTCGGATCAATTATTACTCGAGCACTTCTTCAATGTGCAAATACATAAAATACACTGTAATTAATAGCTGTACGAGCGGACGACTGGAGTTATTAGCTTCAACATATCTTGGTATCGTGGCAAAGAAAAGCAGCATGAGAATTCAGATTTTACATTTCGCCTGAAGATCACGTCCACTACTCAAGGCTGCAGCAATTATTGTATTTATGGAGATACCAAAAGAGCGAATTCCGTGACGCCACTTTATTCGTCTTACAGATGGAATACCTGAACTGCAAGGCTCAATCGCGACATTCAATTGCGAGTATGTAAATCATTGAGGAACGTGCATATTTTAATTCGTGGCAACCAATGGAACTACGAACGAAACAGTAGATTCTGTTAAGAGATTTATATCATTTTATAAATTTTTCTCAAGAGCCAATTGAAGTGGAATAGGCATACCAAATGAAAATCGATTGATGTGTATACATATGCTTTGGTAACCAAATTTTTCAGCTTTGTCGAGACAAATAAATTACGTAGAAATTTGTTCGCAAGTTCTTTGACGAGTTCTATTTGATACGTATAGGTTTATTGAAAATGATTAATATATTACTTTCTTAATTTACTGGACAAAAGTGTTGCATTAATTATATCAAAACTTACTGATATTTATTTATTATTCTATTTCTTCTATGCCCTCTATATCCTTGTCCATTCTCTTCCAACAAATAATACATTTGAAAGACCAAATAAAACTAAGCATCGTTCATGTGAAACAAGATGCTTCATTCTATAAAAACGTTATTTACAACCAAATAAAAATTGATATCGATCCATATAATTTCGCAAGCCATCACAAGCCTAAGAAGAAAAGGAATACCTTACAAATTCCGCCAGAAAGCCTTCCTTCGCAAAAGAGATCACAAATCGTCGTACATGAATCCCCGATCCGTCTCCGTGAAAGGAGAGCAAAACGAAATAAAGTAAAATGAACGTTCGAGCAAACACCAAAACCGCCAGCCGTCCGTTCGTCGTTACAGAAAGCGGATTGCGAGCGGATCAGACGGGCCGGAGGCGAGCACAATGGAGGGCTGAATTCAAATTGAAACGTCTGTGAACGGAACATGAACTGGCAGAGATACAAAACGGCCTCGTAGGCGCGTTAATAAATATGACGTTAAAAAAAAAATACAGGGGTCATTCTCGTGACCCCCGTGAAACGAAGACGATCGCGTGGACGTTCAAGAGCGGGCCCAGTTATTGCACTCGTGCCAGCCAGGTATTAAATGCACCGTTTATTTTAATTCGCGACACTGCCGCATCCTGAAACATGTACGAGTACTAACACTGTGCACATCGAGCGTGCACCATCGCGGATGGTTCTTCTGTCACACCGGGTAACCACAAGGAAAAGATCTCGATAACGAGCAAGTGTACGTTTGGTAAACGTTTATAGCGAATGTTCTTCTTTATTTTCGTACGAGTTGAAGTATTCTCGTTATTATGTACGCAGGCAGAAAATCGTGTAAATGAATTACAAATTAATTACAAATTGGATTCAGTATGGAACGGGGTACGTATTCGAGTTTGGCCGGTCAATGAAGAGATTCCGTTGAGAGTGTAATGAACTACGCTAGGTGCTGAAATTGTTTGGAGTGTTCGCATATTTGCTGCGCCTCTTCCACTCTCCGCCTCTTCCTAGCCCGCAGAACTTCCACAGCTTACTTCGTGTGCTGTCGCACATTTTCTGAATTTTCTCATTAACGAGGTTCAACCCGTGCATGTACAAAAGTTTTAAAATTGATAGCTTTATCGAATAGTATCATGCATGTTTCTGTCTGGCGGAAATCGTGCAAATTATTCACGGCTTTTAAAAACCATTGATCCATGATAAATTAATATTTCGGATTAGAGGCAATATCAAGCAAATCTCTATACAAATTCCATTGGGAATAAAATTGATTCCTAGTAAATATTATCACGTATGCTACAGAGCTTATCGAATGTAGCAAATAATTCACGGGTCTTGATAACAGACAATTAACAACGAAATAATACTTTACGATTAAAATAGCTTCATCCAAAATTATTAAGTCGTCCCATAAGTACGTGCCGCGGATTCATTTATGCTTTGGTAAGAAAGTTTGTATTTTGAGTTTCTTCCAGCCAACCAAACAATTAATTCAAACAAATACTGTGCTCAGGTGGAAACTCGTGAATCGGTACAATGTGGTTTTTCATCGCGATAATGCAAGACTACATGTGGCACAAAAAGTGCAAAAAAAATTTGGTTGTCAAATTTCATTACACCCACGAAATTCTGCAGATATTGCTCCATCGAATTACCGCTTATGCCAGTCAATGCAATATTTTTTAACCGGAAAAAATTTAATAATGTCGAGTCCCTAAAAACAAACATTGAGAAGCATTTTAACGAAAAACCACAGAAATCTTATAGTGACGGTATAATGACTTTCCAAAAAGATGGGAAGAAGTTGTGGAACGTGAGGGTGATTACGTTATTTAATAAACTTTAAAGGTATGTTTCATACATTAATTTAAATAGCAAAACAAGAAGCGGCACGAACTCATGGGACGACCTAATATTATACAAATTTGTGTCTCGCCAAGATGCAACTATGTTCGCGGTCAGATATTGCCGCGGCTGCTGAATCTTCGTTAAAGATTCCGATAAAAACGAAATCTATAAGACACTAGATGTCGAGCAGTACTCGGGCGAAGTCTAATTACGATGAAAATAATGTCCACCCGAAGCAAAGAACGATCTTGCGCATCGTCGGATGCCGGGGAATCGAAACGACCTTGGAAAATAATGCGATCGACGTTCAATAATAACTGACACGCGGCATTCATTATGCATTAAAGTACATGAAAAGCAGTTTCGCCAGCGGCTCGCGATACGATGCAAAATCATGAAAATTGAAATTCTGGAGCACGCGAGGCGATTCCACGGCGCGCAAATAAATTCGCTCCGTGCCGCGTGGCCGTTGAAAAATCGCCGGGATCGGTTAATAAAGTCCGACGCAAGCCGTCGTGTTTTTTTTCCACGCGACGCCGCTTATTTGCGACAGCCCCGGCTGGAGCTTTACGCGGAACGTTCAGGGTAAAACAAACGGTGCAGTAAATATCCATCTGACACATCTATAAACCCAATAATTGCATCGGCCTTGAATCTCGGCGGCGATCGTCGCGGTTCAAGCAACTCCGCGGAACGAGTGCTCCCATCGAAACGTCAAATTTATACCCGTGGGGCTGAAAGACGAGACGGCCGTCTCTGCCGGTTGTCCGAGGAAAGCAGCGCGTTTCTCCGGGCCTGGTGACAGCCAAAGTTAAAATTATAACGAGCTTTTTGCCGCCCCATTATTTCTCAGACACTCGTGCGCGACGCGAGGCGTCGCATTTGCATATCGCGTTGCCACGAGTACGCGTGAATTACGCTCGATTCCACGAGGAAGCCTGTGCTCGGATAGCAGTCGCAAATTGGGGACGTGTATTTTGGAGTCTGCGAGCTTCCAAATCCTTTCGAGGTAAAATAAATTAATAGGTCAACATTGGCAAGTGTTTTGTACAGTATAATTAAGAGGAAGTAAAATGAAATGAATAATTTGTATAGTGAATACAAAATTGAGGGAAGTAGATTAATAAATGCGAGAAATTTATCTTTGTCTCGGTTTTGAGATAACTGACAAGGTGTCTGTATAAGGGTTGATAGCTGAACGCGTTGATGTGCCTGTATCGTGTTCCTCGAACGCGGGAAGGAATCAAGCTTTATGCTTGCAATGAATTCGACTAAAATAGGAGCCGCTCGTTAAATGCTGCCGTTTAGATTGCAAGTTTTATGGGGTCGACTGTTTCTTTTTTTTTAATTTCGCTCGTGTCTGCGTGTATTTGTAAACGTTAATTTCGTGATAACAGGAATCGTTTTGCGAGACACATTAGAGGCTCGCCTGATTAATTTACAGTGGACAAGAAATTAATTGCGTACACACAGTAGAGATAAAAGCAATCTCAGGTGAAAATACATAGTAGCGTAAATAGGCAGCATTTAATAACCTCAATTAACATTTAATTAACCTTCTAAATATTTTATCAAGACGTATGTAAATACCTAATACCCTCGTCAATTTATGCAGATTCCACCTGCTAAATTTAACATTCAGCACTCCACTTCGCGACAACTTCCCAGCCTCATCCATCAATTACCGTAAAACGATATCACCCGTAGCAGCTGCGCCAATTTTCAAACTAGATTCGTCCCCTAGCCGGGTAGAAACAAGCGTCCAAGAAATAAACGAAACGCCTACGTGCACACGCACGTGAACCGTAAATTACTATCTCACATAGCGTACGATATTATCCACGCCTTGCAACAATCAAATAAAGCTATCCGCGCCAGGCTATCGAAGACATCCGCCAGGAGAGATCAGCAAATCAAACGCCGACCAATTCTCCCAACCGCTTCCAAACGATTCGATCGCGTGAGCTACTTTTCTGAAAAATCACGAACAAAGAACAATGAAGATTTTATAGTGGCAGCCGGGGGTCTCCAAGGACATGGTGCCGCGCTCGAGTAAAACACAAGCGGCATAAATATCGGCGATGCATGTCTCCTGGAACTGGCGCAATTAGAGACAGAGACGCAAGTAAAGAAGCTGCGAAACGAACGGTTAGCACGGCGAGGGGGGGTGAGAAACAGAGGGGGGAACCAGCCGACACCGTGAACAGTACCACGAAGTCGTGACCTAGCGTCGGAATGGAGTTATCGGCTATGAACCGGCTGCTAGAGAGCCAAACCGCGGCAGCGTGGATCTCGAGGGCGTAAATTGGTCGATGGGGATCGTTTTATTACGACAGGGGGGTGCTCGAAAGACCACGGGGGTTGGAGGGGGCGAGGAACGGGAGCATGGTCCTTCTGACCAACAACTGAACGGTCACTGGTGTTGCCTTCTTCGTTCTCTGTCTTTGCGCACAGCTTCTTCTTCTTCTCCTTCTTCGTCTTCCTCCTCTTCGTCTCTCCCTGTTCTCGCGTTTTATTCGTCGTGCACAGTACGCGGAGGAAGAGGTGCCGGGACACCGTTGTGCTGTACCACGGCATACCATGGCATACCTTGGCAAACCGTACCAAACCGTGCCACTCTGTATCCGTGGCCCCTGTGCGGAATCTTGCTCGGTGATGACCAGTGGTTCTCATCGCGAGGTCCAGACTATCTCTGTCTTTTACGGAGGCGTTCTGCAGTGCACCGGTAGAACCGTTTTCTCGGTTCGTGTACTTTATACGTCCTCGTATCGAATGCTCGCGCCGTTGAGTTACGATTAGCGCAACGCTGCGACTTTTTCGCGTGTTGCAATAAAGGTTATTGCTTCTTACAGTGCCGACCCAAATGACTCACTTATTGTCCCTGGTGTATTGCAACCGTGTTGGGTGATCGAACTTTGGTTAGCGTTACGTCAGCGCAATGCTGTACGTCAACATACAATTTGCCACTTACCATGATGGTTAGCAAATATTTTAGCATACGCCGGTCTAAGTAAGGAGATTAAATTTGTACAACATTGTTACGTCAGCAGGAGTGCATACCTTTATACCACATCAATGATATTGAAATGACTAATCCCATTAAGCTTCGAAAGAGTATAAGCGCACGATGCGTGCAAACACGTGTCAACGAGAATCGACTCTATCGAGAAGGAGATAACTTTCCGTTATGCAACTAGTAGCTCCGCCGGTGAGCCCCCGTTGCGAGAGACGAGCGATCGTCTGTCGATGATCGATGTCAAACGACAGGCAATTAGCCCGATCCTGTTCCACGTCGATCCATCAACATTAATAAACGACAGCGGGAATCGTCGAAGAATCTTGGCATTTATCAGCGACAAATCGTGCCGCCCTACCATTTTCGACGGAGCACCGTCTCAATTATTGGCCGAGATTAATGGCTCCCGAGTGCAATTCATTGTTCGATACGCGCATCGGCCTTGAATTCCCAACCGCGGCACGGAACAAGCGGAATCGAAACTCGTGTGTGCACAACTCCGTCGAGAGAAGGTTCACGGCTAGGCTCTGCTTCATGCGCCATAAATATTCCCGTGAACGCCCGGCCACGGTGTTGCTGGTTATCGGGCTCCGGTTCGACGATTAACCGCATTTAACAAACGAAATTTTACGAGCGAAACGCGGCCAGCTCGTTCGCGGCCAAATTGGACTGTACGCCAAAACGTCACGGCAAATGGGTTACACGATTTTCTAGAATTTTCAGCCGCGATCCGTTCGATTGCCGTGACGGGCCGGTGCACACAGAATCAATTTAAAATTACTGTTTCAGCTTGAAGCGTACGAGCGGCGGCATTTATTGGTGCATATACCTGTACGTGCGAACGTGGGTATCGTTTGGATGGCGGAGCACGTGAATAAATTACGTTTAATTATACGACGATACAAAAATAATGGAAAACAACGGGCGATAGTGTAGACGTTGGAAATGTAGTACGATTGCACGAGAATCGCAATGATTATACAATGCGATATGATAATCACGGAATAATATTATATTGTAGTTTACTCGGCTAGAATAATTTCGAGATAAGAATAATATTTGTTCATTTATGAATATACCCACGCAGTTTATTACTCATTTAAACTACAATTGTTTTCAACGTTGCTATTTATAATCCAAATTAAATGGTTATCGTTCGAGACAAGGTTTAATTTGCAGAGAGTATAAAATGGGTATACCAGCTTCCTGTACTGGTTTATTTCGGAATTTAACGCGTTCACGGGCAGTCAGAATTTCAGAGAGATACAAAAATGTATAGATGATTTATTACTAATTTATATTTTTTAATTTTAAAAAATTAACGCTATATAGAATTGAATGTTATAAATTTGAATGTTATAGCATTCATTGTCATTTTATATCACAATTGCAATTAATGCTACAGCATTTACATCCACGAACTTGTTACGTTAATAAACTCCATTTAAATTAGAACTATATTAATATACGAAATAGTTTATTTATGTAAGAAACAAGCTGCTTGAGAATATAACACGAAAAATATTCTACAGAAAGGAAAATTCTAAGTCTGTAGTGTAACGAGATCTGCCGATTATAATCAAATTCAATTGTTAAATTTTTAGGTGCTAAAGTCCAACAAAAATATTCACGAATTCAGAGATCCTACAGATATTTAACACTACAAAATTTCCAACTTGTCGCGCGAAGATTTTATCAGAAAAATATAGAATCGGCGAAACTACTTCGGTAATCTACAATACCAAAGAAATTAAATGTCATTTTATCGCACTCTCGAAATACCTACTCCAGCAGTGCGACCACGGCTATACATCATGTACTGTCACCGTTTATTTCCATATCTTGTCAGAAAATATTCAACCGTGCTCGAACAAAAGCGATTACAAATGTTTGTCTCCAAACCATGCCGCGGTGTTCGAGGCGATTTCGCCGGGATTATTTAACCGTTTAGCAAAGGGTCGTCATATGAAGCCCAACGCGACGACGATACGTTTAACGAAATTAATTTCCCCGTTGACGACGAACACAGGATCGCTGGAGAAAGCAATTCGCGGCACGTCGAAACGAGCGACGCGGAAACGTGAACGCGCCGCGATCCGCCCGCGAAACGTTGAAATCGTTCGACGAGCGTAAACGCGACAAAAGAAGGTCTCCGCCTTCTCCACGGCCATAAATATTCCCCAGCTTTCGTCCTCGTGCAGGAACCCACGCGTCGCTGAATTCGAGTTATGCAGATACGTGCTAATAACGAGCCGATTCTATTCCGTCGTGAATTTCGCCCTTCTCTTATACCCGGGGATGTTTCCACCCCCAGAATTTATAGACATCGCTGGCTTCCAGATATGCTCGCCGCTGGGAGTCCCCATTTTCTGAATATGTCGAAGATCGCCTGATTATTTATTCTGTATCTTAAACTCGTTTCGATTCGTTGCAATGGAAATTGAATTGTCTGCTGCTTTTCTATTTATTTATGTTTAGTTCTCAATCGTTTGGGGAAATTCGGAGAAATGGCTTGAATAATAGTAGAGAACAAATGCATGTTATGACTTTTGTGATAACAATAAAATATTTTGAAATATCTTCCTTTGGTGCTGAATAATTGTAAAAAACCGTCTCTGTTGTTTTACAGTTGTTTGGTTAGAAAGAAAAGGTTTCAAGGATTCTGTTTCAACATGTACCATAAATACAATAGCAAGCTGGTATAATAATTATCGCATCATGCTTTGTTCCAAGAAGACCTGAAGAATATTCCGTGTTTAAATCATCAATGAGTCCATATCAAATTAAATGTCTGACAGCAATCCTTTCCTGCACGTAACAGTGTTAAAATGTCGACTTAATACTGTGAAATAAACAGTACAATACCACCATACTGCCAAACGTAATAAAGCATTACTCTGCACTTGGTATTTGAAAAATCCATTCGCAGCATGCTATCACGTTATGGATAGCAAATATAAATATAATTACTATTATTATTACTTTCTTATATGTGTACAATCTACTGTAATTGTTGTATGTACATAATGTCCTTTATTATAACTGTTTATCACGTAATCTAAAGGGGATATCCACGTGAATAAATTTATTATTATTATTATTGTTACACTTATTATTATTATTATTATTATATTACTCACTATGCACTTCCATTGAAAATGCGTAAAATATTCACTTAACCGAATCTAACCGGCTGCTAAATTGCAGGACAATCAAGCAAGAAGACAATCAGCAGTCTTTTCAATATGAAATTGGCCGCTTTAGCTGATAACCCAGTTCAATTATTGGTTCCACGGAATTCGCGTGCCTCATTAACATCCATTAACATCCTATCTTTACACGCTTCGCGCATGAATATACATGAGGGGCATAAATATTAACGCTTAAATTAACGTTTAACGCTGTTTACTTCTGTTCAATAACATGTCTACAATACAGCCTCTCTAAAAAAGAGCGACGAAGAAAAAGTAAACACGAAGAGAAAAAAGGATGAAACCAGGGCAAGCTGTATTAATCGTTCGAGGGACGAGACACGACGGGATCTCGCTGAAAGAATTGCTTTTATGAAGGGAAGAAAGATAACGTGCTTGGATAAATGGCACGACGCGTTGTTCGCGATGCGAACGGCGCAAACAAATAACGTAACTGTCCACGCCGGCGACACTTGCCCGTTTAATTAGCCAATGCAAACGTCCGACTGCTATTAGCATAATCGGAAATGATATCCATCGATAAATCGAGTGGCCGCTTGCCACAATTCAGCGAGCAAACCGAACGTTTTCTGAACTTAACAAGTGGAACTCGTTAGGGGCAATGATAAGATAACGGGGAAATTAATGCGCTGTTTAGTTAGCTCGTGACGATGTGGTTTTAATGTGAAATACTACAGTCCCCCCCGTATCTCGTGATCATTAAATAGTTGAACAACGACGTCGTGCCCATGAAATGTAGGTTCCAACTGTTTCGGGCTATAGGGCGCCTATTAGCGACCGCGTTGAAATATTTTACATTTATTTACGCGGCTATTCAATATGGATGTTATATGCTGTTCGCTTAAACGACACACCGGTGTACAGCGAGCTCCCGTTGGAAACATAATCGTACGATTAAGCGGCAATTAGGGCGTTTCAGCAGCTGCGATAATCGCTCGTTGCTGTTTCTACTGTCGTTAAACACTGGGAATGGATAGCGATGTAAAAACTTTCGTCCGATGTTTCCTGTGGTTTACGCGTATGTTTCGATAAGCAACTGTTTAAAGGACTTTCAAAATTGTTACACTCGGTGCTGGTTTGACTAATTGTAAGTTAGCCTGGATAATAAGGCGGATGGTTGACGTAAGATCGTTCACCTGGATGCCGGTGATTTTCGAAGTCGCTCAAGTCGCACACTCGTCGCTTTAAGGTATATTAAAATTTGGGTCACTACAACTTAACAAATAGTTCACTACGAGTGAAGGAAGGAAAATAAAATGTACGTATTTACTATTGTGAAATAATTCTGTCTTGTACATAGTTGTAACATTCTTTTTTAGTAAATATTATTAGTTATCGAGTTAATATAAATCCTTTTGTCATCTGCAAAATATATGTGTGCTTATCGTAGCAGAAATACGAATTCCTAAAAATCCTATATATGCGATTCGTATAATTGAGAGTTACAAATTTTATAAGGCAATGAACGTTCACTAATGAACGATATTAAAATCGATTATCGTAATCCGCATCCACTTGAATTTCGTTGCCGCGTCGTGTTTTAAAACATCGTCAAATTAAAATCCATTTACACGCGCTTAGACTTTATGATTCGTTATAAAGCTACAATTCAAGCCTAAATAAACAGCTAATTTAAATTCTCGTAACGTTTAACAATTCAAATTTCAATTTTCAACGCGTCTGCCATTCGGTGATGCTCGGTTAGTACGGTCGACGGAGTGAATAAAAAGGCAAGATCACGGCATCGAAATCACCGCGAAATCATGCAAAGCATGTCCACACACTTGTCACCTGTTCCATTTGTATTTTACAAGCGGAGCCATTATAATGACATTTAAACGGCGTGCCGCAGATTGTACCACGACGGGCATAACCTTTCCTAACCGGTTGATTTATTTGGCACTGAGTTGAGCCAACAGCGGCATCATGAAGAATTACGAGGGCGTGATGAATCTAATAAAATGCCCGTGCCCCTTGACCCCTAATTCGTGACGCTTTTCGCTTCTCGCCCGACAGCCCGCCAACGCGTTTTTCTCGTTTAGGCGAAAGCCGTTCTGCTTTCAGTTTTTCGTATGAAACGGTAAATATTATACGACAGCGGTCTTCGTACTCAATTGGTGCGTAATGGAGAAATAAATTTGGGCGATACACTTTCTGAAATTGTACGATCGTGAAGAGTGTCCAAAGTGTTTGACAAACGGAACGGTTGAAAATGTGAATATCATTTTCGTTTGCCTATCTCCTATTCCTTAACTCAACCAACGAAATACAATGGTACAAAAGCAATTACCACATCTACACGTTTCATCACTCTTATCCGCAATAACGAAACTCAGCCCAATACCGCGCCTTCAAAAGGAGGTAAAAGATCGAAGAGCATTCTTCGAGTCTCTTGCAGCCTGAAAGTTCAAATCTTTCAGCTTCTCACGAGTGTAATCAACATACATGCAGCTTTCACGGCGCCGACGCTCAAACACGATTCAACCCGTTCAAACTAATGATCCCACGATCATTTTTCACGCCGAACAATCGAGCGCTCGTCGCTCCCGACTTTTCTGATCGAGTATACTCGCGAGGCAAGGTTCAACCGAGAGAAACGAGCAGCAACCGTTGCACGTTGAACCACTTCGATTCGCCATCTCTTTCCCTCAAAGCCAGTGTCAATCCCGCATGGAGGAGTTGTCATCCACCTTTCCTGCACCCTAAAAATGTCGTTCCTCGCGAAGGATACGCTGGATACATCCGCTGTACGCCTAGTACACACGCGTCTTTCCGTCAGCGACGAGTGGAACACGGGTACCACACTGCAGTGCACTGGTGAGCACGTTCCAGTGGTGTGTGTGTGAGTCGGTGACCTTGAGTCATGCACGATGGAGCACCCGTTTGAGTGTCGGCGGAGGAGCAAAGAGGACACAAGCACCGGGGGAGGAAAGAACAAGGACCAAGACGAAGGATACGCAGAGAAGAGGAGAAACGCAGAAGAACGAGAAGAAATGGCTGAAAGGGAGAGAATACCAAGTACGAATACCTAGGGTATAGAAGCTGAAGTAGGCGAGAGAAACATGGGACCAGGCATGAAGAGGTCGAACAGAGGGGGTTGAAAAGGATGTTGAAGAGGAACGAGAATTTTCTGACGAAGGAACCCAACTAACCAGCGTAAGCATCCTTGCGTGTACCGCAAGGCATAGTTTGCTTCTTTTGTGCTACGGTTTGCGCGAGTTTCACGACTTCGGATGAGAATTGCACGTGTCTGGGTATATTAGCGTCACGTATAGTCCGATCGAATCATCATTAACTCGTGGAACGCGTCTTCCAAAGTGCAGGGAAGAAAAGGGTGGATAAATTAGTTCTCGTTATGAGTACTATGACTATCTGTCTTGATTGGGAGATAGATTGGTCAAGTAAATTTGATGTTTCAGGAGAAACGAGTGGAGAAAAGTTCTTTTTCTGAACAATGAAAGATCAGATTAGAAAAGATCCACTTCTATCACCACTTTTGGAACCGTTCGAGTTAAACGCTGCGACTGACGATAAATTATAAATATATTATTAGTATAATTGATAGCCTGGAATATCGAAATCGCGACTCGATTAACCATGGTTCTACAGCACTAGCAGCCATCACTCTTCATCTTCTCCAACTACTTGCACTCAGTTTTTCTCGGAAATCTTACGATCCTATAGCAGGCCTATAAATACATTATAATGCTCTAACACTGACGAGTCAAAAGCTGAGGACTGCGAGCTTCTTTATAGCCTGCTGTTTGCACAAAACGTGCCTCATGCCGGGGGTTATAAAATAATAATGAATTATTCAAGCGACGCGATTTGAGCACCGCTGTTACAGGTATTCTCTTGTAAAACGAGAAGCCAAACATAATCCCAATCAGCTCTCGCGCCTACAGGAGGGGATCTTCCTTGATCGTAAGCTAACAATAAGTCACGAATGGCTTCACGGATTAGCAGCGAGCCCGGGAAATCTTCGCGGAGGATGTACACGCGTATTATACAAACTGGTACAACTTCATTGCGCGTGATTATACAGATTCGAATGCGCAATTTCCTTTGCAATTGTCTGCAGAGAAATTACAGCGCTGCTAATTGTAAGAATTCTATTATTTGTCCCGCGATTAATGAACGGCATTCAACCTTCAGTTCTATCGTACACTTGCAACATGTTTATAAAATACTTATGAGCTGGAAACAGATGGGAAACGATTGACAGACTTGATGTAAAATAAAACAGAATGTTATGGAAAAACGAAACGATTGGCAAACTCGAAATAAAATGGGAACATTATTATTCGATTTTTGTTTCCACACCGTTGCGTCGCTTTGATGTCCACTAATTAATTCATCCCCATTGTATTACGTGCATTTCGCCGCGCCACGTTTTTTTTTGCACACTATCCGCATGCCATAGCGGAGCTGTCAAACAAAATTGTTGCCACCTCATTCGTTGAATATTATATGATCACTGGTCGACGAGGCTGATGAAATGCAAACTGGCCACCGTCAAACACAAGCGCAACCGGTCGTTACGGCAGCATAATTGAAAAATTGATAAGTATTACGAAGTAAAATTCGACTCAAGTACCTATCATCGACGAAGCCACGAGGTCGTCCTCGACGTTTTGCACGTGACACCGTGTGCTCGTAACAAGTGCCAGTTGTTAGGCGGCTGGTTCTCCTGCTTCTTCGTCCGGTCTCCCTTCGAAATCGAGAGTCCATTGGCTGGAAGCACGCAAAACCAGTCCCCGGGACGCGAGGGTAGAAAAAGACGAGAACGAGGCAGAGCCGTGCGGATCGAAAGGGGGAGAAGGATGGGTGGAAGTTGAAATTTCTTTTGGGGAACGCAAGGTGAATCATGTTTTCCCGCGGCAACTTCCTTTCGACGAAACGAGGCTAACCGCGAGCACGTCGACGTTACTTTCCGTTTCGATCGATTGACGATCGCGGTTAAGGGGGGGCCAGTGGGCTGGAGAATGATTTCCAAATCGTTTGCGGTCCAAAATGCTGCACTCTTATTTAAGGAACGAAAGTGAGTCGAACGATATCCTTGCCGTATTGATTGATTATGTGCGGGGGCAAAAAATACTGCCCAGCGAAATGTCTGTGTTGTTTTATTTTCATTAAAATTCTTGGTTTTATGTAGCGATTGGGTGCGCATGTCTGTCACAAATTCTCGAGAATTCATCTTACAAGCCAACGAAACCTGTAAATGGATAGACCATACGATTTAAAGAACTGCAATGGTAGTGCATTAGTTGTTTGAAAATAAATGAATGCCAATTTCCGTTCGTTACGTCCTCCCACCCAATTATACTTTAAATAATGTTCGCGTCTTATAAAGTATCCCGCGCGTAACGCATTAATAAAATATAATTTAATGCAGCTCCTTGGGGATTACTATTTCCTCGCGATTGTTCATTAATATTTTCAACCTTGCCATCTTTCCACGAGAATGGCCGAGGGATCGTTCACAAACGTCTATAAATAATCCGCGAAACGGCATTAAAAGTTATTACGACTTGTTGCTATCCCAGCTCGCCAAGCCAATTACACGTCCGCGCGGTTTCGTTCACACAATTTATTCCATTAAAGAGTTAAAACATAGCAACATGACATAATATCACCCGCGCTACTAAAAATGTTATTACTGGGCGAGCAGCGGAGTTACAACTCGCAGTTCATTACGACCGGCAGGAAGATTTGGATTTCAATTAATGCACATACAGGCCAGGACGGGGTGGATGGAGAGAGCACGGGCGATAAAATCTTGCCTCCGTGCTAAAGAGAAAAGACCTCATACGCTCTTGTACTAGAACGTGAGTCATGCGCTAGCAGGGCAACTCACTTTCAGGAGCACTTAACGGCGTCCGCGTGTAACGCTCAGCTTCTAATCCGAGTCGACTAAATATCTGTTGCTAATTGAATGCGCGCGCTCTCGTCGTGATTAAAGTTGCTCCACAGACGTAATCTGGCTGCCCCGACTTCTCATTATCTTCTTTCCCTTGGTAAACCGTAGAACGTGGCGACCCTAATTAACGGGCGTAAAACTTTCCAAGATTCCCGCGGGAAACGTCGACGCGTTACTTACTTAGCCCGCGATAAACAGACGGAAAAATTTCTATGAATGTGCCAGGCCTGCGAGCAAGAGGACGCGACCACGCTCAAAAAGAATCAAACCATTTTTTCTCTCTGCTTTCGAGAGTAACAGCTATTCATTTTGCGTTTTAAACGCGAAGCCAGAATTTCGTTGCACGAGACTTTTGCTTATCGTTTCGCGTAGAATACGGCGTTTAATTGAGGGGAGTATTTTCCATGGAGTTCTACCATTGTTAATTACCGTATTTTATCGCATGTACGAATTTAAATAACGACCGATGGGTCGTATTTGACGTGGTGATTAATAATTGTCTTCTTTTTTATTTGATAGAGTCCTTTTGTAGAGTGGCATGGTAATGACACTTGTTACTCATTTCTATGCAAACCTTATTATATTTTGCCTGGCAGGCGACGAATTCGCGATGTACAATACGATAGGGTGAAATATTAATGATACACCATCAGCATGGTACTTACCACCTTCGAGTGATTTATTGACGTCGTCTAAGGGGAATGTTAAATGAAGTAAGAGATCGAATGGCAGAAAATGGTGAAACGCGAGGTACAGGGGACAAGATACATATAAAGAAAACGGGGAGCTTATTAAAGTTGCATTACAAAGGTATGCTACGCTTGTATCGTACTCCTCTCCAGTAGAAAATAATCTTTACCTTTTTATGCGACTATGTTTCTGAGGTATATAAATTGTAAAATTTCTTTACATTATTTATTGAATTTTATCTGAAATCAGGAGTTTTGTTAAACTGAATGTATTATTTACATTATTTAAAATTTAGCAGCGGAAGCAATATCGGAATTGGCGTACTATGTAAACAGCTGTGATTTATTTAACAAAGTGATACGAAATAAATCAAAAACAAATAGAGTGTATATAAATAATGCTGCGTCTATGGTATGCAAATACAATAACTCGTTTTGTATACGTTATTTTATTTGTCAGAATTTTTCTTTCGTAAAGA
Source organism: Nomada fabriciana (assembly GCA_907165295.1). Lineage (NCBI taxonomy): Eukaryota > Metazoa > Arthropoda > Insecta > Hymenoptera > Apidae > Nomada > Nomada fabriciana. Next base: position 16,531,506 of record OU015689.1, read on the forward strand.
CCTCCATTTGGTACACAGAGTAAAGCAATTTATTAGGAATATTTTTACCGATGTTAAAACATCCTCTTATGAATAAGGTACACTCTTTACTGGCCATTTTGTGCCAGCTGCAAGGCCGTCGCGGGAGTTAAACTGTGAAACCATTATAAGAGACAACTGGTTTGAAGGCATGATTTATCCTTGAACTTACACACATAAACCTATGCAAGCCTACAGGTGTGCGTTCAAAGAGCCCAATGCTAATTTCGCTTTGTACAACGATGCTTATTCATCTCTTTCGAGACAGGTCTAGTTCCATTTATCGGCCGTGCGATTTGTTGCGACAGTTTAACAGTAATACAAACGTTCACGAATGCAACTTTGTATTATACTTCAACAAAATTATATGCAAAGATATAATTATAAAAATCAATTATATGTACAGGAAATTAATTCTTACTGCCTTTTGAAAGTTTTGCAGCAAGTTGCAAGAATGTTGATGGAAACAATCCTCGATACTATAGTCATCGAATAAACAATTTTTCGTCCCTATTTGGCATAATAACAATTTAATATAATTAAATGATACTCTGCATGATAAGGAATGTCAACGACACTTTCGATTAATTCACGCAAATTGAATTAAGTGCTCGCCATATCTATTACTCACGTATCGTAACGTTGGCAGGTAATTTCACGAGAAGTCGGACAGAGATATCTAAATTCTGTGATGTGGTGTCAACGATTATTTTCATTAAACTGCCATGCGACATTTCGTGTTTCGAGACTAATCGTGTTTTGCGCGGATAAATTAGTGCTGCATCCCGGTATCGTTACCTGAAAATTTTATATCATATCTCAATGGGCACATTGACATGGCAAGTGCTGAAATGTTATCGTGGGCGCGATTGAAATGGTTCGATATATATTTGCCGATGTAATGGAAAATAAACTGATTAAATAACATTGACACTTAATTATACCTATTAAAGTGTCTGATCCTATACGGTTTAATGTGTGCTACATTAATTCCAGTTAAAATCTGAATTAAAGCGTTGAGTCAGATAAATCAAACTAGATACATCGACGAAACACATAAAAACAGATATTAAAGAAGTAGCGAGGTGTTGAATACATTTTAATATTTGCTAACAAATCGAATTATATCAATTTATATTTTACTTCGAAAACAACAATTTTAGTGCTTCCCATTAAAGAAGATTCAAATAACCATAGGCGACAGTAAGTATAGACAGAACCCATTGCCTCTTTGCAGCCGCTTTAAAGGTGCTTTAAAAAATGTTTAAATATTAAAGTAATCGACAAAAACAATTTGAAATAATCGCGAAAGAGGGCAATAAAAGCGAGTCGTCGAATACTTCTCTGCCCGAGAGCACATACATATATTTCAAGCTTCATCAGCGCGAAATTACAAAACACGAACAGCAGCAACGCGATAGATATGCATCCATTTATGCGTCCGCGTATTTATGCTCGCGTACATACACGGGATCTTTACTGCACGGACACCATAGATACACACGATGGGGTTAACAGCAGCCTGGAATGTCGTCGTAGTGGCGCTCAACTCGCTTCTTTAATTCACACATGCCCTTCGCGCTTCGGCATCCCGAATGAAGTATTTTCTCGATTAATTTAACCCCCGATCGCGGATTACTTCCATAGGAGACGTTCGATGGAAACATGCCCACTCTTTTACGGTCGCAAGAATAATTCGGGCCGGTATAAAAATTACGGTGGCTGTAAGATGCCGAAATTGCGGATACGCTGAGGTGTTTCATGTTAACAGAAACATTTAATGGATACTGAAATTTGTCATAAAGGGGAAATTGTACTACAGCCGATCGCAGCCACATATAATTTAATGGGTCGTGAACCTGAACCTGGTGTATTGCGTATATCGTCCGAATTATTAAAAGTTATATGGCATTATATCGTTTGAATCTGTTATGTGTTTTACTGAAATGTATTAAAAATCTGGCGACTCTAAAAGTAAGGGTTGTTATAAGAAAATTACTTATAAGAAATTATCGCACTGCGAACAAGAATTCAAGAACTTTTGTGCATAACCAGCAATCGAAATAACGACACGAAATAATTCACCAACATGTTAACCCGCAAATAACGAAGCAAGCAAGGCCACTTTTGACAAAATGGAAACGACTCGACCAATAAATCTACGACAACCGAGGGAAACGAAACGAAAAAAAAAGAATTGCAATTGCATCGGAGGTATATACGCCGATCGACTGCGACTGATCGCAGCACTCGAACCGTAAAAATAGCGAACGCATTCAGCGGTCTTCCTTTCGATTCGTTTTCTGTTTCCCCGCGATCCGATCGTTTCCCCCTTCGTCGTCGACAAATATCGCCCGGCTTGGAAGAGGATCCTGGCCGAGGAAAGTTGAACACGCCGGGATGGTCGCGGCAACGACAGCGAACTGCTCCCCCAATAAGATTCCACGGATATACGGCGAGGAGCGGAAACGATTTGCCTGGCAGGCAGAACTCCCTTTCCACGTCTGGAAAATCGATCACCAGTCTTTCTTCTACTCCAGCCTGTTTCTGGCCTGTCCCCCTACGGATAGATTGGCATCGAGTTCTGTCGCATAAATAGATAAGGTATCGATACATTATTCGACGAACGGTGCTGCACGGCGGCTCGGTCTTCGATCGAGCAGGCTGCCGTCGAGCGAAAAGGAACGAGATTTCCAGGGAGTTCCTCGCGCAATTCCGGATATGAGACATCTCCACGAGGACATTGTGCGCTCTTGCGGGAATCCGTGAAAAGCGAATCGATATCGAGTTTCGTAATGCTGCAAACGCGAACAGCGATTCGGAAGTTTAACTTCGCTATTTACGGTTCGAAACGGCGGCGTTGGGCGTATATTTACGATGAATTGTAAAGTGCTGCAACGATTGCCCCGGGCGCCTGGTATTTGTCGAGGTTAGCGTCATTTTTAAAAGTGTTCGCGATCATTGGATGAAACTGGATAATTTGTTGCCAGGCTTAGCACTATATTACTGCAAAATATGTTTTATTATATTTAAGTTGAGCGTATTCGTAAAATGGCCGGACATCTAGAAGCGTTATCGTGATATTTTATGATGTTCCAACGCGTGTGATATCATAGGGGGATGAAGCAAGTGTTCAATTTATTATATTCTACAGGTAGTACAACTTAAAAACTGTTTAAACATTGTTGTGTTGCTTTCTTTATAAATGATACTAGTAATATCCGTTGCACGTGCGACAGAATATTTTAATACTTTCAACATAATTTTAACAAATTTCTGACTTGTAAGAGAATAGCCAATATTAATTTGGAAAGTAAGCATTATTCCAACTTTAGTTCTGCACTAAATTGGCTGAACACCAGGTCGGTCAGAAACTTAGAATCAAAAGCACTTTCAGCGACAGAGAGGAACAGCACCATTGAATGAACGAACCCAATTTAACTCGCTTTGGTTTATGGTGGCGTTCTGAGCTCCGAATAACGCTCGACTGCATGGTTAGAGTGAAACAAGTCCACAAATACTGCATTAATAGGAGCTCAATGAAAACCTCGCAGATAGCAGTTAAATTTCTGCTTTCATGGAAGTAACGTTTTACATTTCTTCACTAATTAGTATTTCACGTTCAGCCAGGCTTTAAGCAGATTACTGGAACCCTTAATTGGAACGTAACGCGCGTGCAATATCTCAAAACGATGATCATCGAATTGCTCGCGAATTATGATGATATTATGAAAAACATAATCAAGAACCAGACGAACCAGATTTCAATATTAATAATTTCCCCATCCATACAAATTTACAGGAAATCGTTGGGCACTAGTAATTAAAACTTTCCGACCATTCACGAAACTTATTTGTCGCGTTTAAATGTAAATTCCAAATTGCTTGCACATTTATTTCAGCGCAATCAAATAAATTATTCGATCCAAGTGATACATTTAACCAAACAAATTCATAAAATCCCCAATTACCCAATAACGCTATTTATATGTATATCATCGCAAAATGCTTGCCAATCTTTCTCGTTATCGATTATCGTCCCTAAGACTCCCCAAACTAGGGAAGCAATACAAAAAAAAAATAAAAGAGCAAAAGAGAGACGTACGCGTTAATCCAGAAACTCACCGCAAAGGACACTTGTCCCCGGGGGCAAGGCTGGCAAAATCCCGACGAAAGCGGATGTCGGGCAGAAAGGGCGCGATTTGAAAAATCAGGAAGTCTCGGTGCGTTCGAGGGGTCGGTGGCCGCACATTTTGTCGCCGCTACAAATCTAATCCGCGCGTGGGCGGGAATTCATAGCGGGATTCCAAACTGCTGGTAACCTGTGGCGCATTGTTACAGCCGGCAGAAGCAGAGATTGTCCCCACGGACACAGAGGAGCGCCGCTTCTGTCGCCGGCCGAGATTAATTTCGCACGCCGTTGCAGCCTGACACCGTACTAATACCACGTAAATGGGATCACAATGGCGGACCGCAGTTTCCAATCATGTCTCGTCCGTGTCCGCGGCTCTCCCTGTATCCGAGTAATCGTGACCCGCCTCTATGTATGCCCGGCCAACTGCGTCGATATAATTAAGACTTGACTCGAAGAGACCACCGGACGAAATTAGTCTTCCGGGAATGGGGCGACCTGCGAACAGTCTTTGCCCGCCGCGTAATTAAACGAATGATATGGAACTTTTTGCATCCGGGCGCACGAGAGAGGAACGATATATTGGCCGGAATGATTCGAGGGAGCAAGAACTTTTTCAACTTTCTACGATGGGGTGAACTTTTGGATAGTGGAAGGGGGGGTCGAGACCCTTGATTGTCTCGTGCAAGTAATTTCTGTTTTTTTTTGGTAGAAAGTTATTGGTACTGGTAGTAATATGTTATTTTGATTTATTTGGGGGGTGCGTGGGAACGTGTTCTAAGTCTTCTTTGGTAAAAGTTCGAAATTAGCGGTGCAAGTGTTTTTCTTTTTTTTATAGAAATTTATTAATACCGGTGGTTGTATGTAATTGTGATTTATTTGGTTGATTTGTTGAAACATGTTGTAAGTCTTCATTGGTAAGAGTAGAAAATTAGCGGTGTAGGTAATCTTTTTCTTTTTACAAATTTATGTATGCTGGTATTAATATGTAATTTGGATTCATTTAGTTGGTTTGTAGAAGCATGTATCCTAGTACATAGATCTTTATTCATTTGCGTGCAAAATTAGCTTCCTTTATGTTCACAATTTATTGCTGTTTGTATTAATACGTAATTTTGATCTATTGTATGGGTTTATGGGAGTATATTTTGGGTTACATTATCCTGGATCCGATAATAAGATTATCAATACAGTGCGTAAAGTACATAGTACGTTAAACAGAGTGGTATCATTTTGCATTGTTGCGATATCTTCTTCTTCGCAATAACTTACCCAAAGCTGAAACAATTTAACATTAACCATGCATCGCCAAGTGTTTCGAATAGTAGTAACTGTCAGCCCAAATTGCAGTGTCCAACTGCCAATCAAATCTTAACGTGGTCAGAAATTCACTCAGAACTTTCATCAATCAGAAAATTACAGGTAATAGGAAATAATGGTTTCAACCTGAGAGAACAATTATCTACAGTTCACAGCTTCTGCTACGGCGTCGAAAACAGTTGTTTTGAGACTACCGAGTGTTAATTGTTAAGTAACAAGGATGCCAGTCGGGAATCGAGATAATTCGAGAGCAGCTGAAATATTGCGAGCAGGAGTTAACTGCAGGGTCACGACGATGCCCTTTCGTATCGTGGCAATATCTTCAGCAACTTCCAGTCCGGTTCCACTTTGATTATAACACCGATCCCGGAATATAAAGCTCGCCTTTTGAACGGTGATCACGAGTTCTTCCACTCGTGATTCTGCAAATTGCTCCTCGAATTATATCCTTACTGCCGTCCGTTTAACTTTTTTCTCTTCCCGCGAGAAATGAACGCGCCCTAATGTTTCCCTCCAACAAGTACAACCGTTTATTGGTTGTAAACGTAAACCGAAGTGCAAGAAACGAAATACGTTTGGAGATAATGAAAATGGCCGGCATATTATTTTCGATTAAAAAGTGCGCCTGCATTATTATTTCAATATTTACATTTTTTAGTTGAAGACAACCAGCCAATTATAGACAGGTACATCGTAAAGCTTTGTACGTGCAAGTATATACTTAGAAATTAATTTGGACAGAGAAAAATACATGTTTCGTATATGTTTATTGTAAACACAAATCGTATAGTTTACTATAGGACGTCGTATTGGAGTATTTTTGCAATTATAGTAGATTACCCGAATTTAAATGACTCTAAACAAAATTCAGAAAAGCGATGTAAACGTAATGCACATTTAAAAATCCCGTTACAACAATTCTCAAATATTTCAACAGAAATCATCCTTTATATATCTCGTGTAACAACGCCAATAAAATAACCATAACCAAATAAAAAAAAAATAAAACATTATTTCCAACTTCTCCGTACTCCCCTTGCGCAACTAATTCACCGTTTCAATTTCCAAATTTACCCTCGCCCAGCCTCTCGACAAGGCGAAGCCGCTAATAAAACGCAAGATCGATGGGGCATTGAATCAGCCAGAGAGGCGACAACGGGCCACGATTTTCGTGCGAAGGCAAAAATCCACTCTCGCGGAGGGCGAAAATGCTGAGCCAAAATTATGCAGATTCGATCGGACGGCCGTTGTTACCAGACAAGAAGGAGAGAGGCAACGGGAACGGAGCTTGCACGTAATGCGGTGAAGTGCTTTTATTATTCATCGCTCTCGAGCAGAGGCCGGAGGCAACGCCAGGACAAAAGCAAACGTCTACGGTGTTTTTATAAGCTGCACTTCGAGGCGTCGAAGAGAATCCAGGAGACCGGCTCGATACCAACCGGACTTTTATTCAGCTTGGGATTTCTCCTTTTTCCTTCGAGGCGAAGGAACGCTCGCCGCGTTGCTTCTATCGGATTTTAGATTTTTATTTCGCCGCGGGAAGAGGCGCGCACGCTTCCATGGGATTTCGGGTCGGTCACTCGAAAACGAAGAGAACGGCGTGGAGGGAGGACACTTTTGTCGAATTTCGTAACAGGCGCTTTTTATTGTAGAAAAGAAGAGGAACTCTCCGTGTGAAACATGTGAGATTTGCATTTGCATATGCTTGGATTTAGGATGCTTTAGATAATACTGAACCTGTCACTGACGTGACGTATTTAATTAATTGTAGTTGTATTCATTTCGGTCGAGTTTAGTTTGGAGATTTTGTAGACAGTTTTTACTGAACAGTGTTAAGGTTATAGAATTATTCAGAAAATTTTATAGTGCAAATTCAGTGAATTACTGAAGGCACTCTTTTCATCTTCCGTCGTCGGTACAGGTGTAGAAGTCACGTGGAATGCTTTTTCAATGTGCAGGTTATAGGAAGCGAGAATGATGGAGGACGTGAAAGTTTGCGAAGAAAAAGAAGAGCTGTGCGAACTATGAGTACATTAGTAGAGCAATTAAGGTGTTGCAAACTGTTCACTAACGTAAATCAATCAGTATACTTGTGACAATGTAATCGCGTTTTAGAAATGTCTAAATAACATATCATTAAGTAATACAGGCACGTCGAAGAAATGAAAAACTGATTACCTATTAGCGACACATTATCGAAATATATTAAATAAATTGCACCTACAGTAATTTGCTGAGTCGTGTAGAACGTTTATTTATTTCAAACACTTCATGTTCTACCTAAATTGCCATTAATTTCTATCATCATCGCGAAACATCGCAACTCTGTATAAAATATCTCATTAAATTGGCTGCAAAGCCATTGCTACGCGACATGCAACATTTTCTAACAGATACTTCTGCAATTTTTTCTCCTACGATTATTACTGCACGCAACTAATTTCATGTAGCGTGCAGAAATATATTTCCACGCTTCTATAGCAAGCAAAAATAATGACATGAGAAACTTCAGCAACCATTTGGAAAACGAGGGTACCTCCCCCTTTTCCCTGTAGACATTCAATGGCATCGCTGAGACAGTGAAAATAAAACGGGCATCCGACAAGAGCAAGGTGAACTGAATAATGGATGATCGCGTAAGAGAGCAGAAAACACGAGCTACCTTCTCGCCGACTGAAAATCGCCTCCCAGCTGAAAGGAGAAATAAAATAGGTGACAAGAAAGATAGAGGGAGAGAGGCAGAGGAACGTGGAATTTAGGATGAGACAGAAAGAGGTCCACCCCTCGTTGTGCATTTATGTGATGAACCGAGTTCTTTGTAATTTTAATGAGCATGAATGTTGCACCAATGCCATGAATGGATTATTCAATACTTCATTTGCCTTTAGCCCCACCCTTTCATCGTCGTAAAACTTTACAACAGTTACAATATCGATGCACCGCGCGTTCCCATTATTACGATGCTTACATTTCATTCGGCTTCTGCGAAGAAATTGTTCCACTTTATTCCAGGATAAAATATGTAATAAGGAACAGACTGCAGGTAGGCAGGATCAAGAAAGCCAGGACTGTAAATTCCAATGTTCAATGGTTCAATATAAAAGTAGTTACTCCACGTCAGATAGTGAAGAGACTTTAAAATTTCGAAAGTGATTCGCAGATGTAAAATCTTGAACGCGTGTGATAAAATTGTACAATCAATGCAACACTGTTGATATTAAATGAGGACTGGGCGCAAAAAATACGATGCGTGTAATTTAATAATTTAGCAAATCGCCAAACTACCATAGTACATACAGAGCACCAAAGTGAAGCTTAAAATTCAGTGTTAAAAAATTCAATCACATCGTTCCGGATAAAATACGTATGCACTACAATAAAAACAAGGAATGGTTTGCATCGACCGGAATAAATTGCTAGGGAAACAAATAATGAAGGATCCGTATCGTCTGCCAGAATCGCGTTTCGTGAAGCATCTGCCTGGATCTCGACTTGATTCTCATTAACAAGACGTAACGCGAACCTAGGGTTCGAGTGAATCAATCGAATGGTAATTAACTGGTGCGATCAGCTCTCTCCTCTCTCACGATTTCGAGCGCCGAGTGCAACACGGCCGATGGATTGGCAACGGTGATAACGAACGGATTTCGATAGAATCATATGACACGATTTCTGATTTGCTCCTGCGCCAATTGTTGTCCGTTAATCAACAATTAATTGCGACCGAGTTCACTAACGGCTTGCGCGAATCGCGCCTGTCCATCGAGCTTATCGCTGCTGGTTCAATTAATTCATGATCATGGCAACGCCGTTAGAGTCGCGAACTTTAAACTACGCTGGAGCTCATGCGAACATACCGCAATGTAACGCACAATTGCGATCACGATAACACCTATCGGTTTGCATTCGAGCCAGTCGTTTAAATATTTCATTCCTGCTTCGATGGAGAGTCAAAATCGGTCGCGTGAACAAGTATTCCATTACTACGTTGTTTTACCGTCCCACCTTTGTTGTTATTATGCATGGAGAGACTGAAGGGAGAATTTGTGGAAATTATGCATACGATTAAGTCTTTTACCCCGGTAGCATCGAAAAGAACAATGTTTTTACTACCCAAAACAATAGAATTTTCATTATTACCTATGGAAAAACAATTGTATAAAGACTTAGATAGTCTGTTTAATTGCCTGAGGTGTAATTAGTACAAATAATTGCATTAATGATACAATATTTCGGAGGACGTTTATATAGATGTTTAGTGAACCACTTCTGAATATCTGAGGGTAAGTATACACGGTGAACCATGAACCGTGATCAGCTAGATTATTCTGTCGCTGTTGCTTTTATCTGGTATAACTTAGATTAATCAAAGCTTCAAAATGATTATAGTAGATTGTCGATTCTTTTTTCGAAGCTGCTTATGTAAAAAAAATGTATCACAATCAAGTTCTAATTAAAATATGTTACACCAAATAAAATACTTTTCTGTTAACTTACTAACAACTGAATAATCTGGTCGCGTTTCATGGTTCACTCTGTATAACAATACCATACTATTTTCATTTTCATACTGGTTAAAGTTTTGATCTCCCTTCACAACGGACGACACCAAACATTATTTGACACCCTGCTTTCCGAACTTTCTGTAATTGTACGAACTGGAAACATTAGCAAACGCCAATTTACCGTAAATTACGTTGCACCCGTATTTTCCCAGAAAGTTGTTACTAATTTTTCTGGACACTCGTTTGTCCCATACTGGGGACGAGAATTCAGATCGTCTCGTTTACAAATTAACATAAACCGAGCACCGTTCCGCACGCTTACTGTTAATCAATATCGACGGAAGAACCATCGATACGCTCGCCATCGAGGAATCGAAAGCTGTAATTGCCGGGCGCAGTGGCGTTTTCCAGCCGGGGCTCGAAATGAATAGGCATAATTCGAAATCAAGAATGGCCAGGCAATGTTCGAACAAACGTAATGCGCAGCGTCGCATATCGTTGCACGATTCCCATCGATTCTCGACAATGGAGCGTTACTAACTGCCAGTAATTGCCCGACCAACGATATAAATTCGTGCATTCCCGCTCGCGACCACCCGACGATGAGTGCACCAACACGCGCCCAGCCACGACGAGATTTTATTATCAATATTATTCTACGGACGGGGGCAGACAGGTAATTGCATTATCCAGACGTTTGTACGCGCATTCCACGATTCACTGCCGTTTCGCGTTTCCATTGCACCTTCTCCTCCTCTGTATTCCTACTCTCGCGTTATCTCCGACGCGGATCTACCTGGATGCATCGTTCAACAGCGGCCGTGCTCGCGCACGTACATTTCGCCGAATATAAACGTTTGCACGTTTTAATGAATTTCTATTAGCGCTACTACCACCACGAGTTTGTGCTGATGGAGGAGCCGCGGTAGCGCCATAGAAAATATGCGGAACGAAATTGCAACGCGCTTCATGTTTATGGAGTCTTACGCAGCTGGCGCGTTGATACTCTGTTCGTTTTTTCCCCGTCTTCTTTTTCCTCGTGGGAAATGTGGGAAAACGTGAAGATGGCTGATCGTGATTAGGCGCGAATGGTAAATAGTGGAATGAAATTGCAGTTTAATTGGAATGCCGTTTCGAAACGCTGCGTCTTACTGCTTGTCATATATTTTATTACGAACTTTACTATCTGTCATTTCGTATTATACACAGCTCGGTAATGGATTAATCTTGGCTCGCCCTTTTTGTGCGTTAATGCCACTCGAAATGTGAAAATGTACGGGGTGAATCGAAGCACAGTCTCCGTGAATGATGTTCGTTTTAATTCGTATTGGGGTATACGCATGGAAAAAAAATTACGTTCAAGCCATTGTTGAAAAATCGACAGTAGTAAAGACTTGTTGAGGAAACTCTGAGAACGCGAAATGGCAGAAGCAGCAGCAACGAATATTTAGTAGCGAAAGAAAAAGTCCTTCGATTCAGTTTTACGATAAATTATGCAGTCCATTGCAGTGTACATTTCTAGCATCAATTAAATCAATTTTATTTCACTACGCGAGGAACGAACGAAACAATAAAGCTCTCGTTAATTTCTGATTATACCTTATCGTCGAACCGCGATAAGTCAATATCAATTTCCTGTATCGTTATGCAAAGCAAGTGCGCCACTAAACGCTCGTGTATTTCAATAAATGTAGCGTTAATAACCGCAACTACCGTCCCTGAATAGTTGTCCAATCATTGCATATCTGGCTTATCATTAACTTGTTCCAAGCGTAAATTGACTTGGACCAATCGCGTTTCAGCGTATAACGTAGGATGGTCATTATACTACAGCAGGTGTAACCACAATGTTCGAGGGCCTGGCAGGTGCCTAAGACGTGGGATCACGAATCGCTGGAGCTGGTATGGCTTCCCTAAGCAGCGGTAACGTTTCTGTAATACCGTATTCAACTCCATGGGTCCAGTGAATCGTTCTAATGTTCATTCAGAAGCCGTTGGTATGGAAAATCGTATGGAAAATCTATTTGAACGCGGAATAACCAGACCGTGCCTGCAGTATTCGTTCTACGGAACTGGATATCTTTGCATTCGACGCGGACACTAACGATGAAACGTTGTATTATTTAATGAAATGTTCTGAACGCGGAAAGTATGCGGATAATAACGGGGCCAAGTTTTTGCTTCTGAATTTCGCGCCACCGCAGGCTTTCCGCTATAATTGCCGTGGTTAATGTTGTCACGATGGGACAATGATTTTCAGTGAAACGCGAACGATGGAAACGTCGAGCGTTCAATGACATTAATATCCAAGTAATTCGAGGCGTTTAATGGCTGTGCTGTTCGTTATAATCACAATCGTCCATTTGGAAATTGAGAAGAATGCACGTTATCTGTACCATGAGGTGATTTTATGAATAATCAGTTATTGGGATCGTATAGAGAAACTTGTTAATTGCGAACATTTACGCAAATGGTTTAGGTCGGTATTGGAATTCATTCGAGTAGCCTCTGTGAACGATTGCACGTCCCTTGCAATTGGAATTAAAATTCAGGTACTGTTTAAAGTGAGGTATGCAAACTTTGGCGGACAATATGAAATCTGGTTTTCATATGGTTCCAAAGAAACACGTTGTTCAATTCCGGGCACATTTTTAATGTCTTTCAATGCTAACTGATAATTACTGTGACGTGCAACTGATTTCATAGAGATAGTAGCTTGCGAATAATAAGTTTCGCATATGTCCTGAACATTCATAAAGCCACGAACTCGAATTTAACTCATCATGATCACTCTAACACTCTAATGATACTCTAATCATGATGGAATCGCGCAATTACAAAAATGCCACGCTAAGCTGCTTTTTACAGTCAAACAATTCGGCATGGTTTAGTTGCGATCCGCGCGCGAGAAAATAGACAGCAAATCGAGAAAGAGAACGAAACAAGGGGCAAAATAAGCTCTTACTCTGGAGGTGTAAGGGATTAATGATAAGCAAAGTCGAGGAGGGACGCCCTCGAAAGTAGACAAAGGGATGAAAATTCCAAGTGAAGTGTACGTATAGAGCCTAATCGTCTCGGCTCGTGAGGTAAAGAACCGTAGGAAAAAGCTGAGGAGAGAGAAAGAGCGAAAGCCACTTCTGCCTTGGTCCTCGAGTGAACCCTGCAACCCCTGTGCCACTAACCCTCCAATCCTACTAGGGATTTCATTGTCTCCCCTGTAGAATTACCCTTAAAGCTTCTTCATCGCGTGTGCACATACCTCCGTAAAACTTGATCCATGTATAATGCCAGATCACGCTTACCTGCAACAAAAAATGACATTGCACCAATTAATAAAAGTCACAGTAATGTAGTGCAACTGGTATCTTGGCAAATTGTTTTAGGTTACTGTACGAACTATTGTTATTAAATGTAGAACTATATTCCATAAGAATTAGGGATATTCGTCTTCACATAAATAATATCACTCGAGCATCGAAGGTGTACAGTCAGATTTATCGAAATTGCTGACCAACGCGAAAGATTATCTTAAATGATCATCGGGTGTTTCTCGCCTTTGTTTATTAAAAACACAAAACACTTCGTTCAAATAGATACTAAATATGCTTCTGACCAATTAATTACCATACGCTCCACCTGCTGATTTTATAATTCCCCCCGCCGAAAGCAATTAAATGAAAACCTCCTCCATAAATAAGAGCGATGATTATGCCTGAAACTCTTTATCTCCGCCGTAAATAAGAGCGATGATTATATGCTGAATCCCTTAATCATCCTTTTCAATCGCGTCGTCGGTTTCCAACGTGTCGCGTATAAATGTTCAGCGAGATTGCAGACGCCACCCTTTCCCACTACACGTTTTCGCGAACCATCCCCCGGACCCGCCCCCGCAACTGTACGTGGTCCGTCGACGTGAAATCATATTTCCCTCGTTCCCGACCGAATAATGAAACGGTTGTTTAAGGGTAGCCAGCGCGGCGACGTCGAAATCGCAATTAAATCGCGCGCGCGTTTTAGCTCGCCTCAAAAGTCCATCAAATTAATTCATTGAAACGCACGGACCCGCGCACCGCTACTTCGCGCTGTGTTTCCGGGATAAATTGTCGTCTACGCTTCCCCGGGGACGCTTAATGACAACGGGAAAGTATAATTACCGGGAAGCACCGGCGCCAAATTGACACGCGTTCAAATTATCACCAGACTCACGGGTGTTACCGGTTATCCCCCGCAACGATCTTATTGTTCCGGCGTACCCTCTTCGCTCGGGAGCCACCGCCACCCCCGGGCAACCATCGAATTCAACCCAGCTTCTTCCTTCCATCGATTAATCTTCACTCAATTGCGCGGTTAATTAATGACGTTAAGGCATCCTTTCTACCCCTACCGCCACTTAGCTTATTGTCTTACCCCGGTTGAAATTATTCGGCGACCATGAATCACCTTCTTACACCATACCCGGCTCTTCTTGCATCCACACCCTCGGCTCTGTTATCGGATATAATGATCGCGGATTAAGTGCACCATTACTCGCAGTCGCGTTGCCTCGCCTGGGGTTTATTAAGCAGGGCTCTGATTGAAATCGACATCGACCGCTTCCGGGTGACGAATGCGAGGTATCATTCTCGAAATTGCCACGTCAAAGGTTGGGTTAATTGCGCGAGGCACTGTTTTGTCGTGGGAAATCGTTTCAACTGCTTTTTCAACTTTTCTATTTTTTGTTGAGAGAAGAAATGGTGAGAATTATTTGTCATTGGACGGGGATAGATTTTTTAGATCCGTGGAATGGAAGACTCGTGGGATAGTGTATGGTGTGATGTACAATTCATTAACTGCGATCCCATTTGATGTAAAAAAAGAAGGGCAGTGGTTTATTCTTGGAAGAGTGAAAGTTCATCGAGCCATTCTTTAATCGAAACCGTAAATACGACATTAATATTGATTAACGATAAGGGGCCCTGCTCTGATGGCTGCAATAACGCCTATCAAATCGCAGTAAATAAATAATTTATTACCCTAATTCTCAGTTATGAATATAATGTCGGGGTTGATATATAGTATTTACCTTAGCTGCTTTTATAAAAGTGAAAACAGACCATACAATATTTCCTGCGTAGATCGAGACTTTAATAACCTATACATTCAAAGTAATTTAAACGAATACGGGTCTATAACGATGGAAAATAGAAAATATCAATTTGAATGTTAAATTTTCCGGATTTCCGATCAGTTCGAAATCAAAAGTCCGCTTGTCATGATGATGATCGCAATATTCAGTCTTCGTTTGCATCGTATGATTCGCGAAAATAGTATCGTGCGTCATGAAAATTTTCCATTAATTTCCTGCTGCGTTTTAGACGATAAGTTTAAACTAAACACACAAGTGAAAGCTGTGACGACATGATCCACCTGAACAACAGAACACTGTACACTTCTAATGCATAATCCCAGTGCATCTCATTCCCAACAACATATGAGACAATAAACAATTATGAACGACGTATTACTAATAAAACGACCAGCGTAGTTAAACGGGCCAAACATCTGATTTCAGATTAGATTTTATTCGATTCAGATTTCCCTCGATAATATTCCCCCAAAATAGCCCATTCCTCAATATGTACACCACGAAACATAAAATCGAGAACCCTTTACCCCACTAATCCTTCGAATTGCTCTCCAGTATTGCATTCAATGTTCAAACGCTCCACATTAACGCACCACATTAACTATCCCCAAAACAACAAAATCAGTCAAATAAAGCCATGACACAGAAGAGCAAAAAAACCGTTTAAACTCTGAATCCTATGAAGATGATATAGAGACTGGAAAAGTTTTTATGCTAATTCCAAGTACTCGAGGTTTCCCATCGATTTGATGTGCACGACAATCCGCTCGCGTCTCGTCTCGCGTGAAATTAACCGCGCTCGAGGGACTAAACTAATTTGTCTATAATCGAATATTCGCGATATATCGTGCAAGTTTAATTAAATGCGGACTGACCGGATGGAGCCGACCCCTTCCACGGCCCAACCCCTTCGTGTACTTGTGCTCTCACCCTCGCACACCGACGCGCCAACGTGCGCGTGAACCGTCGAGGATTCGGCCGCATGCGACGCGCGTAATCGTCGCTGGAATGTCAATAATTAACGTCGACATTTTTCCATGGAACTCCACTCTGCCTCTCGATTATATGGTGAAACAGTCGACGATAATTGCGCATCCTATTAATCTTTGTGGCCACGATCGAGTCGCGGCATCGTGACGTTTCATCGCGACCCGATGCTGAACGCGAAGGTGCTAAATAACGAACAGGACAATTAGCGGAACGAAAGCTCGACCGTCCGAGCCGATCGAAGATTGTGACACTCTTGATCGAACTGTTTTTTAATCGAGTTACCAGGGCTCTCTCTAATAGATTGGCAACCTGGCACGTTTCGTGAGAATTGGAAATTGCCATTGACAGTAGTAAACTTTTTTTCGTCTATCGTCATTATTATCGATGGAATTTCGTTTCGATTGCTCTTCTGCGTTGACATTTAAAGCGAGAATCGTGGGCATTATTCGTTAATTCGTATTTTAATTTCACGTCGGCTTATATTCTTGTTCCTACTCCAACACTGGCGCTTGATATCAATTAACATCGAGCATCGCGGTTAATTGCATCGACTGAATTACTTGGTCCCCTTTTACTGTTTAATAATCATAGACATACTACACGATTTTCACCATCATTTTAATTTTAAATAGATAAGAACGCACACAGGAATTCCACTTGTAGGCATCTCGAACGCCGTGGTTGCGACAAAACGGACCCTACAATTCCCCGAGGCGAAGCGGAGAAGAAATCAATTTCGAAGGACCGCAAACAGGCATACATATACATACACCTACATAAATCAAGACACTCGAGAGCAGACGTATTCGGGTTCCATTATCGCATCACGGCCTGTCGTTGGCCATTTTCGCAAGGGACTGGCAGGTCAGAACGGTCCCAGGCACAATCCCCTGACAGAAATTACACGGGCGCAGGTGTGTATCCAGCGACCAACAGATACGTCCCGATAAAGTCAACTCACGGCATTCAAACGGCGAGAAACGGTTCAGTGCGAGGCGCGCGCGGCCCAGAGCTGTTTATACGCGTGTGCGAGCGATCAGCTGCGAATCGACGGCTCGAATCGATTGTTGGAAGAACGGAGGAGAATCGGATCGATGGGTCGACGGGCGTCCATCCGCCTACGCGTCAATCGGTCCGTTCGTTCGTTCGTTCGTTCGTCGTTCCATCGAACGATCCGGTGTATCCACGGCCACGTCGGTGGTCCATTTGGCTCCCAGGACAATTTCCATCGATAATTAGATCACCGCCATCGTGTTTCGCCACGATGTACACAGGAAAATTTATCGTTTGCCCGGCCAATGCGCCGGTCGCCCGCTGCGAGGAAGCCGGTCTTAGCTCCTGGCCAATTCGCGCCGAACTACGGCGAACAAACGATCGCCGGGTCGCTGCGCGTAAATTTCGAACAACGATCCCTTTTAATTATCCAGGCCGTCGGAAAATTTTGTATGAATGTCATCGATGAAATATTATTGAGGATACCACGGTTGTTACTGTAACGCAATTGATGTGCTTGCGATCGATTGATTGAAATTATGACGCGAACGAAATTATGTTTTCTCTGGAATTGCTCATCTATTGCTCTCTTTTTAATCAGGTAGCCAGAAGATTGGTAGTTTATATTATTTATCTTCTTCAAATGCGCCCCACGCTGTCAAGACATTTTTGTTTATGACCAATATGCGTAGTAATATTCATTAGATTAGAAAAATCATTGTTATCAAGAAAAGGGTATAACGTTTACCGTGTAGTACAGAGAGGGGACACATTTTTGTTTCAACAAATCATCGTCACAATTGAATGCTTCACTTGCCAAATCGATTAACTCCACAAAACAAAAATATGGAAATTTACTTTAAATGTAGAAAGTTAAGAGTCAATCAAGCGCTTTGGCAATAAAATTTAAAAAGCTTCAAGAAGTGTAGTTAGTCGATTTGGCTAATGAGCAGCTCAATTGCTGCACAATTTCAGTCAACGAAAGTTACCGAAAATCGGTGTGGCACGGGACGTGTTAAGTCAAAGAAACTTACCGAAAATCAGTTTGGCGTGGAACGTGTTAATAGAAAGAAAGAATGGGCAGACAAATGTGATACTTTAATTCGACGAATGCTTAACCATTTCCAGGTGAAGAGAAACTGCAACGGTTTACGGAACAGAATGCTCAATCGGCTGTCATCTATCAAGTCGATCGACGCGTTAAATAAGGATCAAGTTGGCCGTAACACGAGCATCCTCGCGCTCCAATTCCAGGCGCATCCCACTTTTGTCCCCCGATTCGTCTTCCTTGTCTGATTAAGTAGTCGAAAACTCGGCCCTGTTAATTCTCGTCGATTTCGCGTGGCCGTAACGCGCGCGGACAATACACCGGGAGTCGTGAAATCGATTTATCGGCCGGCCGCAACGTAAAAGAGAGGGCGGACGAATTTCAGCAATTTCGACCATGGGAGTGGAAATTAAATGATCGACCAGTAAATTCATTAATTCACTCGACACCGTTCCTTACCCTTTTTTTCTCGTCGATTTCACGGTCCCGGGGATAAAATAAGAGGGTATCGGAGACTCGTTTAATCGGCGCATCGGAAACAATTGCGCCGCGAGGGAAGGCGCCTAACCAGGAGACGACTCGGGAGATCCTGAACCAGGGGTGGAATTAACACTCACGAGAAAAAGCGTGTTTCATTGCGCCGTGCCGCGCGTAATACGATTTTACACCGACAACATGTAACTCGTTCAATGTTTTGTCGTGCTTGTTAATGAGGTGAAACTTAATATTCGTTTTCTTGTTTTATGCAATTAACAGATTTTTTTGGTACAAAGCGACGCCTTGGTTAACAGAATATATTGTTGGGTGTAGGGGGGGAAATACAATTACTAATGATTGTACGAGGTGGATAATTTGAAAAGTACAACATGCAGTGAATATTTACATTGCAAAGTGAAAGTAATTGAGTTATTAATATGAACATTAATATGGTTAATCTAAACGGGTAGAGAATATTTGCAGATTTATCTTTATTGAACAAATATTTGCAAATGAAAAGCTTGCATTATTAAATATTATTTATATTACATTATATTATACTAATTATTTAATCACAAATCAAGGCGCAACCAAAAAAATACAAAGCCATGCGCTATCTCATTGAAATAAATAGTGGGACAATAAAAGTTGAGAAACAGAAAATGCATGTCCATTATGTTTAATAGTTTCCAACACAATAGCTAATAACTCTCTGTACCCCATGCACCCTGCAATCATCGATACCGTACTTTAAACAAAGTAACTGATTCCGACACTCGTAATAAAGCAAACCGCGAACCGCCCACGCAAATAATACATTGCATAACGAATATCTTAACGACTTCACTATTTTTCAAGTGACCGGCGAAATCGAAACCAGTTTCCCATACCTATAGTTTTCGCGAACAACGCAGCACAGGTGTTCCCATCGAGACCCAACTTCCCCCGTGCAAAACCCGTCCGCGGTAGATTTACAATACTCGGCCGAGAGTTGCGATCGGGGCAAGCACCAAGCAAGAAATCCCTCGACTCCGGATGATCAACCAATTCCAGTATTTCTCTCGAAAATCTACAATGCGGTTTCCAGCGAGTTCCCCGGCAATCGGGACGATTACCAGCCAGGTTACTCGTTAAAAGCAGAAAGAAAGCGTGTCGTAACGCGATTGAATCGCATCATCGAAAACAATCGCGAGCCTGGCCGATGAGGCGGACGAAGAAGTCGAAGAAAAAGAAGGGACGAAGGGCAGGAGGACGGGGAGCGAATAAAACGAGAAGAAAAAAGAATGGAAGAAAAGAAGAAGGAACTCGCGATCCAGCACCAAGTGCAAGGCTCACCGAGGCCGACTCGTTGCACTTTACAGCCAAGCTTGACCACGACACGAGAAAAACGTCTCAGGGCCGACCAGTCTCCCCCCGTCGCCCCGTTCCACCCTTACCCGGGAACCGCATCGTCCCTTACCAACTCCCCCGGCTCTTTCCTCTTCTTGAATGAGCATTTATTATCGGGGCAAGACTGCGTGGCAGCCTGCCAGGGCGCACTTGATCTTACTCCGTGCGCCTTGTAAAACACCACTTTCATACCTCTGAAAAGCAATTTAATTCAACGCTCCCTTATCCCCCCCGGCTTCACTGGCTGTATCCGTGTTCCTTTCTCAGTCTATCGCCGCGTCCTCTCTCCTTCTGTATTCAACGTTATCCTTCCTCCTCGTTCCCCCGCCTCGTTTCTCCGGACGTATCCGGCGAGATTCGTATCGCGGGTGCGCGTTATCAGCGCGAATCTAAATCCTGCGTTTAATCCAACGATTTTCCAATCATTTCTTTCGGCGTGGTATCGTCGAGAGGAGCCGGGACGGCTCGGCTCGGCTCGACGCGCGGCGCAGCGTTTCAGCTTTTATTGAAATGTTAATTTCGCGGCGGGAAATATGGTTCGATCGGCGGGGGAGCGACGGGGACTATCGTGCCGGATATTAATCGTAGGAAATAGTTTCGTTGCCCCTTCGACTAACGGGTTGCAGCTGCGAGAGAGTGCACTCGTTGCAATTCTGCGCTGCCGGCGCTATGTGGTTGTCTAGGGAATATAAATTGACTAGACAGAGACGAATCGGTTTTTTTTCTTCCTTTTTTTATTATCGCTTTCTTTTTGCGCGAACATCTGCGCTAACAAGCCGGAGTCTGAAAATGTACGACCAACTCGGGACTACATACGTGATCTGTGGTCTTTTGTACTTACCACTGTGGCTGATCAAGCTTTTTCGTTTATGACTAGATACATCTCTGAATAGTTGAGAAGGACATGATGAAATTGTTTTTTTTAATCAATGTTAAATTATTAATTCTTAACATTTTAATATTTTTATTTGTTGGTTTTTTAACCAATGAAATACTGATAACAGGAAATATTCGTTAATCCCCAAAAATGATTATACTATCATGATTGATCCGATAAATCGGCAATTGAATCACGATATTTATATCGTGCCAATAATTGCTAATACGACGAAGTATTTTACTAAAAATCTTAGCGGTTGCATCCACGTTCTCCCGCGAACTCGCAATTCTAATTACCCTGCATTCCACATCACGCGCCGTCAGTCGAGACCGAAATAAACTTCCCCGCGCGCGTATAAAGCATGAATAAAGAACGAGTTTTCGCGCACAGCAGAAGCCAACCCAATGTTACACAACCGTGCGCTCCTCCTGCCACGACTGCAATTTCATCTTGCCGGCGCGGAGAGAACGGCGTGGAAAAACTTGCAGTCGCGTTGAAGAAACGAAAGTCCGTCGCGTTTAATTCGAATTTAAATACTGCGTATGCACGCTCTTTCCCCGGGTTCTTTATTACCGTCTGTCCGCTGCGCGCTCGTTCGTCACTTTCGTTACGGTGGCCCAGCATTTTCAAGATTCCTCCGGCAATTGCGGAACGAGAAACATTTATTTATCGGTCGTCCACCCTCCCGCCCCTTTTGTCGCCCTCGACCTAATATCTGCTGCGGCTTTTCAGTGCCGTCCGCCGCCCCCGTCGCGCCGTAGCACGCGAAGGCTATTATTAATCTGGGCGAGCACAATGTTACATTGTGCCGCGACACCGGCGGTACAGTTCAATTAATTCGAAATGTACGTGAATACCAGATCACGGTCGTGCCAGCCTCGGGGGCGGATGGTGCTCGAGGACAAAGGGGTGTATGGGCAAAAGTTGCAAAAACACGGAACGTGACGCGCAGCTGCTGGAATCGGAGGAATATGTGATTCGTCCATCTCGCTTTGGAGTGCGAACGCGCTTAGTTACTGCTTTTTGTTGATTTCTGGTTTTTCGAGGGATTTAGGACGGTTTGGGAAAGTTTAGCGTGAATCGGATATGAAGAATTATTGGACGAATTATTCTCATTAGAATAATATAATAATTCTTTTGGGACATTGCGCGGGATTACTAATTGCCGTAGTATCGATAATTATTACCAGTAATGAGCGATACATAAGATGATTGACAGTTATTATTAATGTCTAATGCCGCTGATACAGCTCGTATCCTTCGTAGTAACTGTATTTTCAATAAACCTTCGAAAAATAAAATTAAATGTATTTTAGATAGCAGACATGTATGACACAAATCAAATGATGAAACAGTGTTACGAATGATCTGGAAGACCTGATGTCCATGCACATCTTCCTAATGCTTATAAATGAGAAACAGATTAGCGGCCACCCCGCTGGCATACGTATCTGAAATTCATTCCGAATATTACTACAGTTTCCTTCTATAACCGCAGCGCACTGAACGCGTAAGAAAGGGTACAAGAGCGCAAAAAGTGTCATAAACTAAAAGCATCTGTCAAAAGCAAAGCACCATAATTTTCGTTCTACGCTCTACGCGGGAACGATTCAGCCTGCAACAAAGATTATCGTCAACTGAGGCAAGAAAACAGGTTCTGCGTCTCTTCCATGAAGCATGTTAACGCGATAGCGCTGAACTTTGGCGAACCCCCGGACAACGATTTTTCAGTGAAACCCTCGCAATACCCAGTGTCTCGTCGTTCAACGCCATAAATTATCTGGCCGTGCGTGGAAGCGGCGAGAGAAAAGTTTCTCCCCCTTGATATTCCCCAAAGAAAAATGACAATTTAAACGAACGGGCGAGCGGGCCGCGAAAAAGTCGCAAGATTAACGCCGATAAACTTGCACGGTCCGCGCTTAATCCTGTCGGCGCGATGCAAACAAATCGCAGTGGCGCGTGATAAAAGCATCGCCCGTTCACAAAGCGATACTACCGCGTCGTTGTCGGGGCGTTTAAAGTGTCATTAGTCGCGACCAGCCGATGCAGAGGCGAATTCAAGCCCACGTCCCGCCGCCCTATCGCCAAAACTGGTGATACGCCACTGCATCGGTGAGCTTCGATCCGCCCATTGGCGTCTCAGATTCGATAATACATATTTCCGATACAGTAGAAGTACATTTACCCGAACCCGTTGGGGGACTACCAATTCGTATCACTGGGTAGTTCGTGCAATAGGTACTCTACTCCGCTAACTATGACTTTGCGTTCACATAACAGAAGGTGGTCTTCGGTTAAATAGACTCGAAACGTGTAAGTTGAGACTCGATTTATTATGCGGCAATGATAAATGTATTCTTTTATCAATACCCGAGAAACTCTGCTGGAACAGCATTGTAACTGCTGCAGGCGTTTATTCATTAAAATTTTATTCCGGCAAATGGAGTTCTGGAGCATACTATGAATGGGTGAAATATGTCGGACAAATATAGAAGAATATTGAAATATTCGCAGTCGCGACGCTATTGGCAAATACAATGGGAAGGCCCAGAACCACATTTCATTTGTATACCGAGTGACTGATGAAAAGAGGGATACCTCTACGCCTCAATGGAAGAATAGCTTAATCTTATGGCGTCTTCGATATTGTATTGGACAATCTCCTCGTACTTACTACTTTATTGGCAGTGGAATTGTAATTCTGTCTTATATATAACGTTGGCATTTTTTAATATATGCTTGAGCAGAGGAATGAAACGTCGAGGTTGAATATACTGGCCAAGATATTTATGTTATATCATTTCGATACAACGGAGCCGACTGAATAAGAAATAAACTGGGGTGATGGACGATCTTTGGTTTATCGATTTTAAATGGCGCTTTGAGCTACACTTTGGGCGAATGTACGGACTTTGAATTGAATTGAATTATTTATACGAGCGATATTGCGTAAAATATTTTTTAAAATGATGTTTAAACAAGGTTGGGGAACAAATGTAATTTTCGTTACTAATGGGAAGTTGTGAAGGGTACAAAGAGTGTACAGTAAATTACATTTCAAGTTACATCGAACTACGGTCCGATCTGTGTTTTTCACATACACGAGGAGAAATCTACAGCGAAATTCATTAAACCTGGTTCTCGTCAAGTGCACGTGGCCCTCGACGGTTTTTCAAATTTCAGCATTGCCGAAAACTAAGCCTGTTACTGAAAAAGTTCAATACATCATTTTGACATATTCTTTGTCGAGGAGAATCAATCGAATCTACACTCTTGAAATGCAATGAACAATAGTCCCAAATATTACATGGACACTCTGAACGATTAAAAAGTTGAAACAATTTTTTATATCGAAATCAGTCAAATAAATGGGGGCAAGAATATGTACTTTTTATTGAACTAAACGAATGAAAATGACGGGTGTCAAATAAACCAAGCAAAAAGACATTAGCTTCCGGAAAAAATATTGCATAGTATTCGATACAGTTTAAAAATGCTTGTGACTGTTGTAATAATTGTTTATCTTTCTTTTTTCAACGTGGATTGTTATTTAATAATATTTTGTTCGTCTTTATATAGAAACAGAAGTAAATGAATGAAATAGGTAATACATGATTAATAAAAACTTATTATACATATAGATAATATTGTATGTACATATTTGAAAAAGAATATTGGCAAATATTCAATTTGATATGTACAATTAGACTATTGTCCAATTTAATATTTATGTTAGACAATATAATATTCAACATTCTTATCTGAATATGCAGTCGACTCGGAAAGGAAGTTAACGCTCTTACCAACAGTTTAAATGTATAATAATAATTACAATGTATGTTTATATGTTTTAATGTATTCTGTATAGTATAAGTAAATAAAAAATAAGTTACAAAAATTTACATGTGCCAGTACTTTATCAACTTTATTTGCACATGAATGCCAATCGTTAACTTACTTTCCGCGCCTACTGTATGTATATAACATCTGTACAATACTCACATTTCTACTAATGTATTATCTAAATCTATATTGTTTATTCTCATTACAAATAATGATCCACATAAAACCAAAGATAAAGCCGACCAATTATTTCAATAATTATACACGCCTTTCTACCGACTCGCATACTGTGACAATACCTTCTCCCGTCCCTGTATATAAACGAACAATAAAAACTACGCAACTTGTCGCCAATCCTTACGAATCATCCCTAGCTCACACATTGTCCCTCAACTTCATACCACGTTAACCAACAAGCCATCGACTAGTTCCGCCCTCGAATTAGGAATCAGTCGCCGGACAGGGAACAGAGTAGCGCGGGAAAACTCCGTTCAACCCTTTCACGGTCGACGTAAAGGTACAACTTTGTTCTCCGCCGCGCGCCCCTCGCGCAGAACTAAACTTTTTATCGCCCTCGCACTACTCCGGTATCCCCAGCCTGCTGTCTTTCCAAGCGAGCAACGGCGAGGCCGTAGACGCTCTGTGATCCGGAACTGGCTCGAAACAGGCTGACGTGTATTTCAAGGAAAAAAGTGCATCGCATTGTGAGTCGAATAAGCGCGAAGGCCTCGGCAAAATAAGGAAAGAAAGCCGTTGGCGAAGGACGAAATGAAAGAAGAGAACGAGAGAGGAGGAACGCGGCATGGCAGCCCTGTTTCGTTCGCCTGTTTCCCATCCGTTCACGTATGTACGTATATTTCGTTTGCTTTTGTTTTGCGCGCGGTACGATATTGTCAAGTGGCGCGCAGACGTCGGTCTCCAATGTCTTTTGGCCCGTGTGAGACACATTGCCCGCCCGCCTCCACATATACAGAGAAATGTGCACACGTGATTGTTCCGCGTGCGTTTTCCATTCTGTACGCTCGCAGTATTTCCGTGGAAAAAGGAGGAAACAGACAGGGCGGCCGTGCTATTCCGCCCGGTTGGACGCGGGTGTGGAAACGTATCGGCCCATGGAAATGCCCACCTATACACGGTGGTTGAGACGTTTCCGATCGTTAGGGGTGCACGCTGGTTTTGTTGAAAAACTGCCCCATCGAACGCCGCTGCTTTGCTTTGCGTTGCTGGTGGACTACGATTTTATGTAATAAATGAGGCTGAATTGGGATTTCGTGGTTGTCAAGATAATTTGGGAGAGGTCACTTGCACGATTCTATTAATCACCGAGTTGGTTCATAGAATTTGATACATTTCAGCCTGGTGTTATTGCAGAATGATGTAGCAGGCAAATAGGTATAATATAGAGAGTTTAAAGGGAATAAAATTATGAGAAATACCTAAAACAATACTGTCCGAAAGGTAGTCGCAATTATTTAATAGCAAATATTTAAGGGAGATTTAGATAAGATTTAGATAATTGATTAGAATCATCTTTACAAACAGTATCAGGGTTATCAGTTTTTGCATTCAGATGTGGGAATAAAGTATAACATCTGTATCGTTCGAGTAATCATAAGGTGTAACGTATAATATATTGACCTATACTACTTAAAAAATATGCCGGACCATATCATTGATCAGATCATTGACAAGAACACGTTAATCCTCTATACATCCATGTAACTACGAAGTCACACATACTGCATGTCTACATTTTGTAAATATTGTCTCACTTTTTTAAATAATCTGCCATTGAATTTTCCAGTTATGCATTATGGACTCAATGCTGCAACCTGATTTTTATAATAACCTATTTCAAACCTATTCAAGTGTGAATACGCATTGCAGTGCAGAGGGCTAAGTTATTATTAATTACTTACTGTTAATCCATTACCGTAAAATGGGATGCATAATGCATTAATAAATATAAACAAAATTTCGCAAGAAAAATTCAAGAATGTAAGAGTAAATTATAAAAATTGCATCATTCGAATAATTAGTGATTAATTAAAAAACAAATCTGACAATCAATTATATTTTCCTTCCTATCTATTCTTTCTTTTTAATATCCCCGCCAGTCTTTTTATTCGTGTTAACCCTTTTAGCGCGAGGTGTTTAATTAAAACAGCTGAAATAGAGCTCATATCCGTTTTATTTAAAGAAGTGAATTCGACGTTTCATTACCCCGTATTTTATTCGACCGTTATTTTATTACGGCCCTCTCTGTTTCATACCGCTTCCCATTCTCATGCTTCGCTGGTGTGCACACGACGCAGTAAAGTTTTTCATCCGAGATAGGACAAGCTACTCCAATCTTTTCGCGAACGGCGCGTGTTCAACGATCTGCATTGGATTCGAGAAATAAAGCGAATCCATTGCAACTCGTATATTTGATTCAGAGGAAAGAACAGCGGAATATGCTTGCACAAAAGTACGCAACAAAACGAAGCGTATGTACATAAAACATACGTATAATATACTATATACAATTGCGTTGAAGAAAATTAAATGCACAGAGGGTCTTACGAAGGCCGCCGTTATTAAAGTCACAAAATATATCCGTACAAAACGAAATGCTTATTGCCTTGTTCGTGCGACTGTGGTACTGAACAATTTTAATTAAAAATCCTTTCCGTACCTCTCGCGTTCCGCCCACGAGAGTTCTCCGCGAAAGAAGTGCTCGAAACAAAAATGCGATAAAGTAAAATAACGTATTGCCCGAACGACCCATTTATCGACGTTTCATTTATAAAATTCTTGCTGTGTAATAAAGTTTTCTGCCTTCGTAATAACATTTTATTTCGCTTTTGATCTATTATTTTTTGGTTTTTTGGTATTTGTTGCTGCAACAATATTTCGTCCCGCGTATAAATATTACTATATTACACTACCCTTCTGGTTCTCCGTTTTTATTTTTGATCATCTGTTCTTTTTCTTCCTGCCACTTCTCTCGTTGCTTTCATCGTATCTCCGCGTGTCACGTTGCAACATAATTCCTTCATGCTGGAAGGGACACACGCAACTCGATGGAACAATTCAACGGTGAGATTAGCATTGTGCTTTGTTGGAGCCCGCTTATAAATTGTCGTCTCGAATCCATTATTTCCTGATTAACGGGAAAGCAAACGAGCTACGATGCCATTTGTACAAAGGGTGCCACGGGAACAGTAGCGAGGGAAAGAGGGGCGGAATCGTGGAAATGAAAAAACTATCGTCTCTCGCGGGCACAATGTCTGTCGTTTATACGACTTCGTGTTGCGACACACGCTTTTAACGCCGAAAGCATCGCTATTGTTCGTGAAATGATCGAATAAAATATCCGTGGCCAACGAAACTTTGGGAGAAATGGGCTGAATCGAACGTTCGAACGTATCTCCTGTGTTTTAAGCACGATAAACCCCTTTTTATGAACATTAGTTTTGCTTTCTCTTGTTGCCTAGCTTCCTCTTCGAGTCTACTTTAAAAGTAACAGTCGTTCTTGTTTTTGATTCTTATGTGACACTGAAGCAATGTTAGTTTGTCTTTTCGTAAAATAATTATTTCTATTGTTCTAGCGATTCTTAAATACTGCACGCAAGTATATCTAATTTAATTAAGGTTCTGCTATTGAATAAACGTTTTTATTTCGGAAAATGTATCCTGGATGAAGTATACTAATTAAATATTATACAATTTATATGATAATACCTTTAAACTGATCAAAGTGAAATTCATATAAATAGAAGTACTAGTGTAAATTACATGAGTAAGGAGTAAATATGAAATATATACAAAACCCAGCGTAAAATTTGCGACTAATACCCTGTTGTTAGATAGCAACGCACACAGGAAACATTCACTACGAATTCATGATTCCTCGCTATTGTATCGTAAACGTGGATAAATTATTCGAAATACAACGTCCGTATTTACCAGCCGCAGTTTCATTATTCACGATTTAACGTAATATTCTGCACGTCTGTCGCAATTTTCGAAATTCATGCGGAAAATATCGACGAAGTTTTACCGAGTTTCATAGAGTTTCAACTGTCACAAGATACACGTGTTAACGTCCGGCTAGAGTGATGGATATATCATTGGATTATAAATCGTTGCTCGTGTGCAGGATATCGATACCCGGGACAAAGCAATATTTAGAAATCCAGTACATAATGGAGCATCGTTGTCACCTTTTAACTGCATGGATACGACAAATACCGTCGATTTAACGTACACCTCACCTCCCTACTGCCATACACAAATTCGTTGCGTTACGTTTTCTTTTCCCTTTTGTATAAAACCCGGCGCCTGTTATCATATCGACAGCTATTGCATTTTAATGCCACGTATCATAAATTGTACCGAACGTATTTCGAAATAAACGATTACAATTTCCCATTTATTCATATTATTGAGTACGAATTATTGCGAAACAGTCGATCGTTCTGTAATTCTATAGGTTGTAGTAAAGATGTGAAAGTGTAAATTTTTCTAAAGATATTATTATCATTATACATGCATAATAATAGAATATTAGTCAAACGATGTTTCACCTTGGCATATTCTTTTCATTTTTGATTATTAATCGTAGACGTGTTACTAGTTATTAAAACGTTATTAAGACGGTCATTGATCTTACGAGTTACATTTACCAACAAACAATGGCAGAAGAACTTTTTAATTTCCACGATACACTAAATTAAGACTTACAAAACATCAATAATCCGATAATGTCATCCCAAGTTTCAACGTATTACGGCTACCGTTTGTTACTAATGCATTTCTACATAATATGTGCTGTTCTAAATTACATTAGTAACGATGTAAATGATATTGATCGGTAAATATTAATAAATGTATTGAAAAGGTATTATTTCTGCTTATTTAAAAAAAAAACGACAGAACATTCTGATAGAGGTATTAATTTATCCAATCCGGCAACACAAAACATTTCCAAATTTTCACCAAATTATTATATTTAAACGTCACTTTCCATCCCTAACGTCAATCGTGCAAAACGATACAAAAAAATCGCTGCAAAGGCAGCAACGAAAGATCACACATAATTCAACTTCAAAAACAGAAACTCTGAACGAGCTCTGCACAAAAGTAGCATCCCCCACTAGAGGAAAAGGTACACCGGCCAATAATGCAATTTCTCGGACAGGTTGCTCCATCGAATACCCCTGAGCTCCACCAGTTATCCTTAAACCGTGAAACCAAATGTAAGAATATTTGAGGTACAGGAACGGCCGAGGCGGGCCATGTGCATTTTGAAGATGCACGCTGTCTTTGTCTAGCATAGTTTTCATTGGGGGTGAACCCTAAAATGGTTAAAAAGGGCCATGGTGACGTAGGCGTCCTCACGACGGACGCTTTTGCCAATGGAAGGCATTCTTGTATAGACTACGGTCGAGAGAGCACAGTTTTAATAAACAGAACACCTTTTAACATATATACACGCCTACAGAATCATTGTATTTAGTAATACCTAATCGCGATAGAGAGGAGACTGCGAACAACCCCTCCAGCGATTATCTTACACAAATCTGCGAATATGGCCAGGGACACCGACGGAGGGATCGATCGGGCATACATCCCTGCCCCTCGGAAATTCCGTCTATTTCGTTCGAAATTTACCCGAAACATGGGTCACCTACGACCCGTACAGGGAGCAGCTCCAGCGTGAAATCATTTGTCCAAGAGGAATAGGGCGGCGGGGTGTGAAACGGCCGCAAATTGAATAGCTGGCGGAAATACAGGCGGTACGAGCCAACGAGTAACCCGTTACACGCGTCCCCGATGCTCTCCGCGTAAAATGGCGTATCCAACCCGGTCTCTGCCTGATTTATTAGGGCCAGGCATCGTCAAAGAAAACGTACGACGCTGCTGACGGTCCCTCGCTATCCGTCCTTATCCGCGTTGGTCCCGTCCTGTTTCCGCTTGCCCGCGCTGGCCAGATTTCATGATCGCTGTGAAATGGAAAATGCGAAGCTTCCAAGAGTCGTTTATTCATCTACGCCCACCGCGGGCGGGAACGTGGATCGAATGTGGATTAAAACGCGTTCGAATCTCGCGGACCGTGACACATCGTTTCGTCCATTGTGTCTTTAATAAATCGAGATTGTAGTCACGATTCACGCACGACCACGAAATTGCTTCGCACGGTCGAGTTTCGATAGGTGCGCTAGAACGGGGAACCAGAGATCGCGTAACAGACGATCTTCTGATACTTCTGATAGTGTTCGTCGATTGGATCGTTCTGTACATCGTTCGATTAAGTGCGTTATCGTGTGTCTCGGCGGGGCAATCCGATTTCCGGTCGTCGCGTTCGCAACTCGGCTGAAAAAGATGTCGGTAGGTCGGTATTAATGAAACGTCAGTCACATTTGCGTATTGCTATATCCAATCCCGCGAGCCTTCGAAGAACAAGGGACGCAGGAAAGGAGGGGTGGAGGGGTCGCGGTCGGCGGTCACGCGATAAAATAATTAAAACGTCCCCCCTCGTTTCATTTCGCGTTGGTGGTGAAAAGGTAATTATTATTCCGTCCGTCAGAACGGGCGCGGCGGGAAAGGGGAATTGCACAGGAGAGCAGGCAAGTGAAAAAGTACGTCCTACGTCGGCTGGCGAGAAATCTTGGATCTTCATCGGGGCGAACGATGGCGGGGATGGAAAGAAGGCCGTGAAGAATCTCGCGAAACGAATGGATCGAGGGGCTGCCGATAAATCCAGGGGGAAGGGGCGAACAATACGAAAAGTAGAAACGCGGACGAGTCGTTGACTGTTGAATGCGGGAACGGCTGCGCGACAGCGAGGAGAGAGCAATCGGTGACAATGAGAGATGGCCTCGAAAGGAATATGGCGAACGGTTCGGGATAAAAGCGCCGGCCGAGAGCGCGCCAGGCAAAATCCGTGGAACGGAAAAGGTCGAAACGAAAGTAAAAGTAACAGGACAGGCACCGGCGGCGGTGGTCGAAAATTTAGGAACCCGAATAAACTGGGCGGAAATATACGGGGGAACGAGTGGCAGAAAGAAGTGGAGCATATAAAAACGCGGTAGGAACGAGAAGACCGTCCGGCAAAAGGAGGGAAGGGAAAGAAAAGGAAGGGCTTAATATCGTGTAACGTAATTTAAAAGTGTAATTGCTCTTGTCATGCTCGACGCTGAAGAGGAGAACCACGAGAGAGAAGGGCCGACAATGGCTCGGCCCTGGCCGAGCTACCGGCAGCGTAATAAGTTTTCATGCAAAGCGAACGTGGATTATCCAACCGTGAATGTGCCCGGGAATTATATTTCACGGGAGGAAGCAGACTGTTACTGTTGCTATCTCCGTCCTTCTGCCCAACCCCATCCAACCCTCTCGCACCCTCTTACGTCGCCTCTCTATTCACCATCTCGCTCTATCTCTCTTTCTCTCTTTCTCTCTGTCTCCGGCTTGTCATAAATTACACGGACAAACCGGGGCCACCGGCAGGATTTAGCAGTATCCTATACGAGCTTGTACCTTTCCACCCGGCTCCGTTTTGTCCCGCTCCACGACGTTTCTGGTTTATGCCTGCTCATCTCTGCTCGCCCCCGACTACAGGTGAACCGACGCTGCCGTGTCCGTTGACTGTGAGCAGAGACGATACATCACCAGCCGATCTACATGAACGGCGATTCCCAGCCGCGGGGGATGAAACGAAGCAAACCGCGTTGGGGGTGTCGGAGGGGCGAGATTTCATTAATTGATACGCCGCGAATTGGCTCTTGTACTTTATTTAGTCTGGCGTGGTTGGACCGTCGCGGCGACAATGCCATTGACAAACGCGGATTAAATATCACCGAGGAAATCGTTTCCCAAATTGCGTTCAACACGGGGATGAATTTTTACACGGTTCGTGACACGATTCACAGTCGAAACCACCGACCAGCGGTTTCGACTCGACCCTCCCAGTTCAATTCCACTACGCATTCGAGACCCTTCTCGCCACCCTTCGCATTCAATCCCGGCTTCTCCGCAGTCGCAACAGGATCCGAAGAATCGAATCGCAGGGACACAGGATCGAGCACGTAGCAGAATGGTCTGGAGCCCCTTCTTCGCGAGCAACAGAGGTATAAATCGAACGGTTACGGGGTTGAGGCCGGGTCGGGAAAGGGGTGAAAAGCTGGCGGCCAGGGTGGGCCAAGCAAGTCCCGGGAGTTTAAAGGAGAGACGTTCAGCAGACAGGCAGAGACGAGCAGCCGGGACGCCAGGACGCCGGGGAGAAGGAAAGCCGCGAGAGTGAACAAGGGGAGGACAAAGCGGAAGGGTGGAGGAGGGAAGAAACGAAACGCCGTAGGGTCCGCGCGCGGGTGCGAGCGGGAAGGCAGGAATCCGTGAAGGGGACGAGAGGTGAGACATATGAAACGGACATGAACTTTGAGCGGTGCAAGAGCAAGCCTCTTGATGTCGGTGCCGGCGAATACGCTGGTGGTGGTCGAGTCGGTCTGTCCCGATGGTGAACCGGTGACGGTGTGCCAACGGTCGTCGACGTGTAGGTGAAGAACAGTAGAGGGGGTCGAAGGCGGCGGCTCCAGACTCGAGACCCAGGTCGATATCAGCCTCGAGCAAACCAGACATCTACCGACCATTCGCAAAACATTCACCTCAAGTGTCCCCGGCAATGCCCTCCTCCCTCTGCTACTCGTGCTCTCTCAATACGCTGCGATGCAACCCCTTGTGGTGCAGCCGCGGGGGTGCACCCCCGCCACCTTCGCCGACCACCCCTCCGCCCCTCTTACCCGATGCTCCGCTCTTCTCTAGAGAGATAACCTCCGGACGGAACTGAAATCGCATTAACGATCGCTTCACGGGTCACTTGCCCCGGCTTTTTCACGCCGTTTTTAATACCGTTTCGTAGGCGGGATTTAATTGTCGACCAGCGTCCCCCTCCACCACGTGGCCAGCCTGAACTTGCAGCACGATTATCTAATAGATCTATTTGCAATCCACCGACCACTGTATTTAGCCGCGTCCATCGTTTCCGAATACTTTCGCGGTGGAACGCTATTTTCGGGTGACAGACTCGAGACCATAATTGGAAATCAATCCGTTTTCGGAGAGCCGGTGGAAGGCGTGATCGATGTCACTGGTCGAGTGACAAATTGGCCACTAGAATTGTTCCAACGTAATAATCCCTTTCTTTTTGTTCGATCGCCTCCGTATATTCGTTTTATCAACGTGTTTATTGATGAATTACGTTCGACGCGGGCTGCTGACGTTCCCGTGCTCATGATAGAAGGTTGAATAGGCCGGCTCGTGTATCAGCGCGAATGTTTCATTTCATAAGAGTAATTACCCCTCGTCGAACGCTTTCATAGCCGCCCGGTTCCAAGGCAAAGAAAGTTATGGAAGTTGGAAACGTAGTTGCGCAACTTCGGCGCTGTCGTTTATAGGAAAATGTACGCGTAATTGGCAGCTGAATACGGATGATTGCGCGCAAATAGGTAGCATCTGTTAACTCGCAGCATTTGCATTTGAATGGTCCCACTACGATCTCGACCGTTTCGAAAGCGTTAATATTATTTAAGCTCGCACGGTGCAGCACTGCAAACACACGGTGTACACGGATGTTTTACGTTTAATCGCTCGAATCCAATTACGATCGGCGTAAAGAAAAAGATACACGCGAAGGGTAAACACGAGCGTGGTAATAAACGATAATACAAGCAGCCAATAGTGCTGCCAATTATTCGAATGCTGCGTTACTGCACGAAAGTACAAATGTTTCGCAGTTATTTTGAAATATTAATACCTTCTCACCCGAACCCCTGAAATTATTGAAGCACGTCAAAAACGACAGAAATCTGTTGTACCGCGATAGATTTTGAAAATGACAAAACAACCCCGCCGAAAAATGACAAAGATCTATTTCATGATCATAAAAGCTGCGTACAATTCCGACTAGTATTATTCTTATTTTATATTTCTATTTTCAACTAATTCCATTTTCAAGCGCTGCCTCTATAATTGGATCCAAGCGTTCTACACTCGCGTATCCACGTATAATCCACTATATTAAACCGAACGATTGCATACACTCCACACACACACACACGCGCGCACACCGCCTAAAAGCAAAACGAGACTACGTCGTCTGTGCCCTCGAAAACGAGCTGAACGTCTCAGAATCGTCTCCAGAAGAGCTCGTCAATATCCCGTCTGATTGTCGACACTGCAACGAACAGTGTAACAGCGCCACAGGCGATGCTCCTCGACGATATTCCGCAGATCAGGCTCGTCAGATGGGATTTCCTCCGAGGAACAGAGGAGAGAGGAAGCTCTTTGCATCGCGTGAAGGAAGACCGTGCCGTGGTCTTATTCAACGCGGTCCTATTAACGTTCACATACTTTTGAGCGCACTCGATGCCATATTTCAAGTTAATGAGTGCAATAAATTTATACGTCGCGGTAGACTGGCAGGGTGGCAGGGACCGAAGATTGAACTACGAGCAGGGGGTGGCGGCCGGGTGACTCTTGGTGAAGGAGGACAGGGGAGGAGAAGAAGACGAGAACGGGTTACGAGTGGGCGTCCGGTGGTGGAGGAGAAAAATTGCTACGAACGAGAAGGGAAGGTGGTTGGAAAACGAGCGAATACACGGGGAACGCTCGAAAAGTAAAGGAGGAGAATGAAACGGGGGGTGGGAGCTGAGAAAATAGGAAGGTGAACGGGAGACGGTGGCGAGCAAAAGTAATTGGAAATGAAGAAAGGCATTGTGGCGGGCGAAGCAGGACGAAATTGCAGGCCGAGGGAAGGGTTGAACGTTGCGAGAGAATGGTCAGGGTGCAGAGGGAATAACTGGGCATAGCGAGGATACGCGCAAACGTAGGGAAAGAATGGACGGGGACAGATATAAGGGAGGCAAAAAGCAATGGTGGATATTAAGAGAATAAAAGTCGGGCAATGGTAAGCGAAAGCAAGCGAACGTAATTGGAAAGGAAGACGAGAGTTCTGGAATATTCAGAAAACTGGACAAGTACCACAGAAGAACGAAGACGGAGTGCACGAGCGCAGAGACGAACAGAAAATGTACGGGGTGAGGTGTAGTAACGGGGGTGAAGTAACAGGTAAAACTAATTAGGAGCGGAAAAAAGGACTCTGGGTAAGCGTAGTAAGGAGAAATTGCGAGTTAAGGAAAATGGAGCGATATCGAAGAAAGGGGGAGAAAGTATGGGAAGGGTGGAGAGAATGGAGGGTGGATATACACACAAGCGACCAATATCCGTTTTTATTAATAGAAATTCAATTTGCGCGGAGCAAGCTCGGCAATTCGGAGAAAATCGAATTATCCTTGGAATTATCGGGAGTGCACGATATCCGTGCATCGTGTGTCTGTGTGTGTCTATGCGTAATCTATAACCCGAGCACGTTGTACACGTCAAGTACAGTACGTACCACGAGAGTTTCGTCGACGATATTTCGCAGCATGAAAATGTTGCGACATAATTCCTTTACTGTCAAACGACGAAACAGTGGATTGTCGTAAGCTCGTTCGCATTTCCATATTCGTGTTACGTTTTATTCCTTTCCTATTTGCATTTTTCTACCTCGCACTTTAATGGCGAAGAAACAAAAACTTTCGCTTTAGTATACTTGGATTGAAAACAGTTGAAACAGTTTTAGCAAAATTTGAAATTACAATTTCTTCGGCTAGAAGATTTGCATTTAATGCTTGAATGCATATCGCTTTTTGCCTGACGAAGCTGAAAGTCTTTCGGAAATTAACGCGAAATGAGGGTACGAAGAAAGTTTTAATTGTTATTTCTTCAAACTAACCGTGCAGTTTGTTAATTGGGGCACAGGTAATAAGAACTTTGAATCAGCCTCCTTCCGCCAGCAATACACCTGCACGGGCACGCGTGAAATTGTCCACTTCGATGCACCTGTTTGGCTTCTCGTTAAACCATAAAATTGAAAATATGATATATGTACCTAAGTTCAGAGGCTTTACAAAATTACGCGAATGCTTAATAAAATGTAAAGTTAGTAGAAAGGAATGTATTGAAGGAGTTTTACATATTATAATAACTAAACGTTTCGAAATTATTTGTAAATTTTACCAACCGCTTTGAAATAAAAATGATTCACACGTGAAATGTAAATACGGTCTAAAGCTTTCAATTATAGTCCCATTCCCCCTTCGTAGGTGAAATTTAAAATGAAAAATATCCTTCCCATTATAAACATATTAAACAGAAATTGTTACCACGAAACTGTCATTGATTGTGCATCACAAAAGCACTTTATATATTTCATAACAATAGTAACACGATATATTCCCAAGCAGAAGCACCTTGCTATCCCCTCAACTTTTCCCTCCACCCGTTCTGAATAAAACAATTTTTCAAAACATTCGCTCGGAAAACAATTCGTAGCATAGAAAATCGTACCCCCAACCTTCCCCTGTTCAATCCATTCAGAATCAACTAGACGCGCAACACGAACACAGGCATGAATATAAATTGCTCCTGCGGTTACCACGGGGTCCGGGAATTCCTACGAAAATTCCAGCAAAGAAATGCCGAGACGTCAGAATACTTCTGTCGAGCCGGGGGTAACAAAGACGCAAACGTACCCGATAGGATTCCCTATTCGTCGTGTGCACCGTGCAGCTCGCAGTCATAAAGTTGCGGCGCGCTATCAAAGTCGAACGACTTGTTCGTGGCGCTGTTCATCCGGGACCGTTTGCCAATTACAAAAGAGATCCGTCGCGAATTCCACCCCCAACGGCGGTCCCCGGCCCCGTTCTCTTTTTCCTCGGTGAAAACTTTGTGCGGTTCACCAGCCAGCGAACGGATCCTTTTACCACCGAGACACCGTACAAGATTACTTTCTTTGTACAAGCGAAGTTCGTTTCCCTGCCGATGGCTCCAGTCGATTACAAAGAGCGCTCTTTTGAGGCGGGGGCCCTTTTGTGTCGCGGCTTCGTCGTCTTATCCGCGAAAGTCATACCCTCGTTCACGTTCCATGCTACCCCGTTCATCCCCCTCTTTCGACCGCCTCTGTCTCCCCTTTCACGGAATTAATCGGCGACGGATGCCCCGCGCTCGATTGGAAATTAAAAATCGACTCGCTCTAAAAGGGCGCGCACCTTTGAGCCGGGTCGAACCCGGAAGTCGTGCCTCGAATTCGCTGGAATTTCGCAGCACGGTGCTCCGCCGTTGCAAGAGGGGTGTGTGTAATTTGATGCTGGATTACCTTTTTCTCGCGTACCCGGCGAAAACTTTCTCCTCTTTGCCGGGGAATGCAATTTCGTGCCCGTTCTGTCGCGCGTTTTCCACCGATTCTGTTGCACGATTAATCGACGCCGAGCGATATCGCTTTTTCCCGCTTTAACGATTCGGTACGCTCGTTGAGCGTGTTTGGCGATTGGGAACGAAATTTTTAGATTCTTAGAAATTAAGGGTTCCACGGATTTTAATTGTTTGTTATACCGGTGAAAGGGTTGATAATTTTCTTTCGGTAAATTTCCAATTAGGATACAAGTTTAGATGTAGTTGTAAACTTTGAAGCATTTTCATGGAAGTCTGTCACGGCGAAACTTTCAATCTGCAGGAAAGTTTCGCGCGATAACTCAAATTTCCCGAATAATTACGTAAAACTGCTGCGCCAGGGTATCCGATAATTGTAGTTTAATACGTTAATCATGGAAAATTTCGCGAACTACCCATTCCACTTTTGTAACAAGTACGTTCACCTCAACGGACCTGGAATGTTTATACTGCAGACATTATCCTGCATCGATCATTTTCGGTCATTTGAATAAAGAAACTAGCTATTTCAAGAACTATACACATGTATCAATATTAAATCACTCTACTCTTACCCTACTTAACCCCTCAACGACTCGCGGAACAAAAACTGTACTATGCGGCCCGCAATAGATCTCATCTTAAAAATGACGCGGTGTGTGATAGATTTCGAATCAGTCATCTACGTACAGTCCGACGTCATATTTACGTAGTTACTCCTTCACTGCATGTTTCACAATATTTGAGAAAGATTTCTTCTATTAATGTCACCCTAAATTGTATATTTGAATATTGAATTGAATGAAGGCATCGAATAGAAAAGGGGTTAACCGACGGATATCGTCCAACATCCTCGACGAGCGTACCCCAACGCTGCCACGCCTCGCCAGAGAACAGAGTGCCGATCGTAAGTCCAGTCTCGTTTCGAAGAAGCGGCAATCCAAAATTGCCCGCGGCCCTCAAGGAAGGAGAAGTCAGAACGCGCGTGACAGGAGAGGATGCAAATTCATTAAAGCAAATTACTTACGCACGGGCTTAAGCAAGACGAGCTCGATGTAGTAAAGGGGTACTCGGTTACCCTT
Source organism: Nomada fabriciana (assembly GCA_907165295.1). Lineage (NCBI taxonomy): Eukaryota > Metazoa > Arthropoda > Insecta > Hymenoptera > Apidae > Nomada > Nomada fabriciana. The sequence goes on from OU015689.1 coordinate 16,570,601, forward strand.
TGTTAACGTCATGGCGCAACTCGTGCGTCCGCTTAAACACTCGCTAATACATCCGCCGAGACAGAGCCGAGCCATTCGGGCCCGTGGCGGTGATAATGAATAGCAACAACTCCATAAACTAACTACTCTCGAGAGGAGCGAACCGAGGGACGTGAGTTGCCCACTCGCGGCAACCTTCTGCAGAGGACGACGCGAGACGTCGAACCACGGGTCTGCGAGATTAGAACTCGGCGAGCCGTTTAAGTTTCAACGCTGCAATGACCGCGGAGCAAATGCAATTCCGTGCGAATGAGATCCGTCAAGGAAGTCCACTCGAGAGCGAATGGCTTTAATTATTTTCAGCGGTGAAAATGATCGATCGAGCGTTTCGATGTTAGAGCCGCTGACTGCTTCTGGTACGTTTAGGTTTGGGCTGGGCAGATTTATAAAACTGAAAGATCGAACACATTACTCTGTACATACATAGTTATTGCTTATGCGAAAGCCGGTGTGAATAACGCGTAGCGTAATACAAGTAGAAAGATAAGGTCACTAAATTGATAGGTGTTTAACGCGGTGTAACAAGGTTCAGCACGCGGTACGCTAAGGGGCAATTTGTGGCCATTGTAAAGGGTGCTTTGTAAACCGTAGATATAAGATTAGTTGCAATTTTTCTACAAGTGTAGGTGTACACGAGCGGTGTGATATCGTAGCGATTTCGCAGCGGCGATGCGGGAACAATGAAAATGGCAAAGCACGATTGCCATGCGTGACGATTCCCGCGATGTTCGTATGCAGTGCATAAATAGAAATAGAAGCCCGTTGAATCGCCCAGCGTCACGTGAGAAGAATCGCAGCGCAATATGGAAAGCATACACCCCCGCTACAGAGAAATCAAAATTTACAAACAAATAGAAAGACGCATCCTGACATATAAAAATGCATCGAACTTTCCAAAACGCCTACAAGATATTTCTTACTGAAATCACATTTCCGTCCCACATTCTCCTTCAAATCTAAATCCACTCACCCTTCTCATATATTCATAATCCAAACAGTACTCCGTCCCAATCAGAAACAATACCACCTATTCACCAGCTGCTCAGCATTCCATCGCTGATTCCATTTTAATTCGAGCCATCCTCTTCTACGATCGATGTGCACAATGGATCCGTCCCGCAATTCGCCTAAAGTATCAATAATTTGTTCCTCGACTTGCCAATCTCGGCCAGGTCCCAGACTGCGCCGAAAACCACCGTACGCGGCGTCTGCCTACGGGAAACCGAGAAATCGCTCCGTGGCTCGATGATTCCGCACGGTGTACACGCAACAATAGGCGGAAACGTCGCGTCGGTCGCTACAAAAGGAGCATCGCGGTATAACAGAGAGAACGTTGGACAGGAACACCGGTGGCCTGATAAAGAATCCGGCCGAATCAAAGGTGCCTGGGGAAACGTTAAGGCTGTCTCCTACACATGGTGCTCAGATTGTCAGATAGTTACGGTGTGTGGCCATTGTAATTGGGTATTCGCGGGCAGAAACGCCGTAACCTGTACACCCGATACGACCCGTTCGATTTTTCGTCACGCTTGCGAATCGCAAGTCTTCACCGGTGTGCCCAACGGACTCGGCTCGTTTTAATTGGTTCGACTGGACGACGGTCGTGAATGGATAGGATGGCCGATTAATTGGACGCGGATATAATAATGCGGCATCGATGAGCGGGAGAGCGGCGTTTCGTGAATTCGCGTCTATTGAATGTTCTTGCGGGGGAACGGAATTATGCAGGCTTAAACAATCGCGACTGTTTGAAAAGAGACGCTTTATGAGCAATTGTGCTGGATTTATTGCCCCCGTCGGTTCAATGAGCGCGTATTTAATGCTTGTTATCCATGGAATGGGAGCAGGTAGCTTTTTTACGTGTCACCATCGATTTGAATAGTTTCTTTCTTTTTGGATACTCTGCTGTAGCCTATGATGTGTATAGTTTTTCGTGTATCATAAAATGTTATAGTATTTTAATTAATACGTTAATTAAAACTGGCCAATGATTTAGGGTAATCTTGAGGGTATAAATGCAATGGACTAACTTTTCCTTTGTATTGGGTGAGTGCAATAGTTCGTGCCCGACTTTGGAATAAACTACAACAAGCAATTTATCATATAACACTCTTTTATTAACCAATTATATAATCGTTGAGTCGTTCTGCGACTTCCCCAGCTGACATTCTTGGATGATTTTCCAATAAATTAACAATTACGTCATCATCCATGAAAGAAGGTCGACCAGAGCGTGGTAGGTCCTTTAACTGGTAATCCCCATTTTTGAATGGTACAAACCATTTTTTAATGATACAGGGAGCTAGTGCACGTTCGTGATAAAGACGCTCGGGACGAAGCCAAGAAGTTCTTCTACGAACGGTTGCCGATTTCACTTCACATACCGTTTTCTTGCCCTCCGCCCGATAGCTCTTCTTTTTTCTTCAAATCGCACGATGCCCAGACTGGCAGTCTCATTGTTCGCGGCTAGATAGGAAGTTTGCATTGCAGATTCGAGACCGATACAATCTGTCCGGACGGTTGCCAGAAGCGAACAGCCCCCCTTGGTTACGCGACGAGAATTCGCCCCGCGAGACGAATCGCCTACTACCGCATACGTAATAGAAATTGTAACGTCGACGATTCTAATTTATGGCCGCCGCGGCTATAATGTCGTTAGATGTTCCAAGAGGCAGAAACACAGACAATTGTCGCCGTATCGCAATTAATTTCCTTCTGCGGATGCTATCTCTGTGAGAAGCTAGGAAAATCGTGGATTCCTGTTTCAAATCCTATGCTTGTTTCGTTCTTTCCTTTTACATAGATTCCTGACGGCTCTCTGTGAATCCTTACCCATTTTATTGCTGTATTTAGTATATTCGCATTTTGTTTTCGATTTCTGTTTACACGCTTCGAGCTGGGAATAATTTAGTCATAGTCATTAATTTATGTGAAATTTGAAATCAGGTGGAGGGGTAATTCAAGTGAAATATTTTAGTTTCGATATGTTCGTTGGGCATTTCTAAAGTTGAGGATGTGTAGCATTTAGGAAATAGCGTACAAGATTAAAAATTTACCTCCACGAAATATTCAAGAGACCTACCACCTGCGTCAATCTAATAAACTGCCCCAATTTCGCTCAATTAATTCAACTCACTCCGCATCCTCGCTCAAAAACGACTGCCTCGCGCGGACCCTTGACTTCTGAACACTCCAAGAAACGTTCAAACACACATTCCAAAAAAGCTCAGGGAACCGTTACACCGAGTTAACCCAAAAATCCACCTGCACGGTGGCGCATGCAAGATCGGGCCGCAAAATACACCTGAACCGGCGTTCCGGATCGCTTGTGACCCGGGAGAAATTTCAAACGAACATCTTTATTGGCGGGCAACGTGAACAAGCGTAACAATCGAGCCGTTAATCGAAGGCCATTAATCCAGGCAATCGATAATACGGCGCAGCGATCAGGCGAAATCATCGCCGCGACAATGACTGGAGACCGCGATAATTGGCCGATAAAGTGATAAACCCGGCTGGAGATTATATTGTAAGCACGCCGCTGTGTCAGAGATATGCAAATGGTTATTAATTATTAGCGCGTTGATCGTTATGTCGTCGACAGTTCGGGACCGGGATCGATGCCTCTATGAGTTCCCGTAGACCGTGCGCCCGACGATAAAGTTTAATTAAGGAGCGCATTAACGCGCAGCAGATAGTACGCACGGGATGGTAAGCAGCGGCTGAGTGAGCGGTTAGCGAGCAGGTGCACTGGTAATTATACGTTTTCCCCGTATATCGTCGCATGCTGCCGGAATAATTAAGCGAAACTGATGAGCGTGCTGGTCCCGATTGTTGGCGGTGCTGGGACACGGCGGCGACTCTCCTTCTGTCAACCTGGTCTCTTTTCTCCTCGGCCGGTAGTTTCGCGAATTTTTCATCCGCGCACCCATACCCTCCGCCGCCGTGTGCCAGCCAAATTAACGTCGTTGATACCTGGCCCGCGCGTTTCTTCGAGCTTATTGGCGCGCCGATGATAATTACGCTCGGTTAACCTGTCCGCTGACGAGCCAACTCGTCCTTTCGATACTCTATCGTCCTGCTTCGTTCCTTTTGCGTTCCAACCGGGACGGGACAATCGTTAGACGCTTTTCGTATGAATTATTGAAACGATCGGGGCAGAGGAGCCTCTGAGAGAGGCGGAATTTTGGTTTAATGATTGTGGTAATAGGAAGGTGGGCTTGGCGCAGGTAACACACGGGCTGCCCCTTGCACGCTAATGCGGTCTGCAGGTGTATAAAGTGGCAGGGAATTGTCAAACGAGTTACGCATCTTTGAGAGGAAGAATGGGGACGTAACGGCTAATAGAAAACGATAGTATATTCGTTTTAGGATTCGTTCTTAAGACGTTGAATGAAATATTCCACTATCCCAGAATTGCAAATGAAATTTCGTAATCGACAAATAATGTATGATCTCCTTTATGTAAAAGCTACGAATGAAAATATTTTACCGTCTGAAGTAAAAACTGATTTCAGTGTAAAAGAAAATTAAAGCGTTTAATCCTTAGAATTATCCACTCACATTTTCCAACCAATTACGTATGTCCAGCATAAACGAGACGATACGTTCAATTCAAAAATCCAATCCAAACTTCAATTCACTTCGCAGCCAACCAAGGAGGCAAATACAGTGTGTAACATAATGACAGGTCCACTTGGATTCTTTACCATAACTCTGAACCTAGTCAACCGATTCGGCTATATTAGTTCATTAAAGTTTCAGTTTTCTGCAAGTAGATCTATCATTTTGTTACGGTCAAAAATTGACAAAAATCAAGTAAATTTGTACTGTACAAAAATGAGGCACTGCATTAATATGAAATTTTGTACATATACTCCATAGTGTCTAGACTATATGTTGAATAAGTTTCAGCCGAATCGGTTGACTAGGTTCAGAGTTATGGTAAAAAATCCAAGTGTACCTATCGTTATGTTACACACTGTATAAACTCCATCGCCCCCAACTCGTTCCCAACTTTCCAATCCTCTTCTTTCTCTAAAACCATTCACCTGTATACCTAGGAAGATCCCACGCATTCGACGCAAACGTCCCGTCAAACTAATCGCGACGACACCTTCGTATGCAATAAATGGACAAACAATGTCCAACTACTGATCGCAATTAACCGTCTACTGCGTCGCAATGAATCGTGCATCCCGCGGACCTTTCACTATCGCGGTACACAAAACCGGTGGGATCATCCGCTTGGAAAACGCCAAATGAATTCCGAAAGGTGCACATCGTCGATGCTACTACGCGGCTGTTTCTAGTGCGTTTTACACGCTGCCTCGCCTCTCCATTTTCGCCGTGGACGTTGCACGCGCACGTTTCCTCGGCATCATCGCTCGTGGAACATCGAGTATTGACTCATTGCACGAGGAACGCCAGCCGCGGAAGATTTCTCAGGCCAGATTACGGCAAAGAACATCGTTGGTCGTTTTGCTACACGACCTGCGATTTACTCGCGACGCACGGCGGCTCGCTTTTTACGAGCCTCGTTTCTTCGATTCGAACTTCTTGTCGCAAACAACGCGGCGGCAGATTTATTTAAACTGCACCTCCTCGTGGGATCCTTCGAGCAGCGATTGTTTTTCTTATGGGCGTCCGCGCGGTGAATATCGATTCCATCAACGAAATATCGTTTACCCGAGGGCCGACCAACGGGTTGTATTTTAAAAATCAAATGGCAAATAAAGGTGCCCCCGTGTGTTCGAGGGATTTGGAATTTTTGCCGGCTTGTAGCGTGCGTGATTCTCGATTGATTGTAAATGGAGACGGGGAGAAGTTCGAGCAGTGTAAACAATGTAAACAATATTCCCTTCAATAAATGAGATTGCAGGTTCGTGTTCAGTTTAAATACTGATTTTGGAATGAAATTATAATTGTTGGCAAAAATGTCCATAGTATCGTTGTACTTTAATAGGCTGATATAAATCGAGATGTAAGATTTTTAATTTATTGCATAAGAACTGTGTGAAACGAGTGAAATAAGACCGGAGTATTTCATGTATTATAAATTAGATTGATGGAAGTCATGTGGTATGCATCGAATAACAAGTGTTCTATAAACGCTTTTTAATTATATACAAAATACTCCAAAATCAATATAATATTCTATGTCGAACAATTAGCAAAAGCTACTCTAATAGTCGAACATTTTTAGAACAACCTTTTTGTAAGTAAATAGACACCAATACGTCCAATTCGAAACTCTTATCTAAATAGCACTTAACACGCTCCCCATGAAAATTGCCTACGAACAACAAGGCGATGTTCGAAATGACTAATAGCCGTCGCGTTTGCTCGTACCGCAATAATTGCAGCAATTTAACAGACACGAAGTACACGAAAGAGTCGTGACTGAAGAAATATAAAAATGACTGTGAACATACCTTGGGGTCGAAGTTGAAGACCTGCTCAGGTCTCAGCGGACATTCGAGACCGCATTTGCAGGTTCCCACTGTCGTCAGGTACTCCTTCAGCTGATCCAGCGAACCCAGCGCTGTGCTGCTTGGACTGAAATCAAATAAAAGGAAAAAGTTAGAATAAAACGAAATATAGCAGTGGATCGGAAAAGAAGAGGGAGCTATACAGTGGGCCAAAAAAGTATTCATACAGTGCATTAGTTTCCCTTGCAACTTCATGATTTTGGGGTTAAGCCAATTATTGCTAAAACAATATATGTATGTACATGGATATGAAGCACATCGATTACACGTTTACACTGTACATGAGTTTAAAAAAAATTTATTACCCGATTTCCTATATCCAATAAGCTGTTATCATTTTAAGATTACCAATTATGATAAATTGCAACAGACGTGTCATTCGATCGCATATTAACATTTATACTGACACTTGTATCGCCAAGTGAACCAGTTTAACTAGATAGAAGCGATAACTACTTTGTATGAAGGAACGAACAAATTTGTCAGGATATTAATATTACGGTGAATATATCGCATAACATGACAGCGTGTCATGACAAGCACGTGGGTAGATCAGGTACGAGTCGAAAATATGTCACAGAGGTTTATCCACACAAGCATCTGTGCCGCATATCTATTCCATATGAAATAAATTAGTTTATCTTTGCAGCACTGTCTATAATAACGTATGCAATTATTCATCGAATCACATACTGAGGTTTCTTTCACTGAAATATTTGAATTGCGTTTAATGAACCAATGAAATTGTTTATTTTGTTTCCATTTGATAAGTGACATAAGTTTATACATTTTATATACTTCAATGCAACATCTTTAAAATAGAAAACTTTTCGCAAAGAAGCGTACACTTTTTTTTATCACAAAGCTTGTTACGCTTGATATTAAACAAGTCTGTATAAAAGAAAATCTTGAACGAGGTCCAAACATTAGAATGTGCTCGTGAATCTTTTATATAACACGAACAAAAATAAAACAAATCTTCTGCACTTATCAAATAATTTACGAACGAATGGATTGATCAGAAAATGTATAACAAATCTCTTCATGAATATGCGCGTTCCTTGTTCTGAAAATATGAAACTAACTGCCTTCAATTTCCTCTTGCGTTCTTATCATCGAGCCAAGAATATTTATGCACCATTCGCGTTCCTCCTCGCACTGCACGCCTGGTAACAAAATTCCTCTTCGCGCTCGAGCCCGCCAACAATCTACGATCTTTGCAAAACTGATAAACCGATGGGCATCGTTTCGTATCTGTCAGAAATGAATAATAACGCGTTTACCTTGCCCGAAGAAGAACATTACTTTCCCCCCCTTTAAACGCTACAACAGCATGAACCAATAGAAGCATAGAAAAAGACGCCACCATAAAACCTAATATCATCCACGACAGACAAGAAAGATGATCGCCGAACAAAATCCCCAATCGAAGGCTACACGTTAAGCAAGGATAAGCGAAAATATGGCAGGAAAATTAAAACGTCGTTTCTCCTTTTTCGTTTGGACTTGCAAGCGTGTTTCCACGCGATGCCTCCAACGCTGCGGATGAAGGGAACGAGCCATATCAAAGATAAATTAACTAACTCATAAAGAAGCTGTAGCAGGGGCCGAGGGAGACGATGTTTCGAGGGGAGAGCCAAATAGGCGCTTCATAATTTCACCGGCCGCGTCGATGAGCTGGAAGGAGACGGTTTATTACCTACAGGCATCGCTTGTTTGGCGAGACCAGACAGTAATGGTTCGAGGACGTTTGCCGAGCGAACAACGAATAACACGAAGGGGATCCTTGTCGATGATTCTAACTGACCCCGCGAAAGTAAAACGGTTATCCATATTCGCGAGGGGGACGAGTTATTGCGTCGTTTAGGTTACTGGCAAATTTTCTGCGACGACGTTTTATGCTAGTGGTATAGAATTATGATGTTTATATTACAATTTTCTGAAGAATATAACCATTCGTTCTCTTCGGCGGAAATAGAAGGTTGTACTGTACATCTTCATCGTGATTTGTGGCTTTCGTTTATTGTCAGCTTGGCGTGTTCAACGTGTCCCACGTCGATTTAAGGAATTCGTATTTCTATAGTTTGTACATTCTTATATGATGTTCGAGTCTCTATAAGTCACGCTTGGTTCTCAATTACTAGAAGTTTTAGATTTTGATGGAATTCAACTGGAATGTTTCGCGAAACTTTTGTATAAAAAACTTATGCCGATCTAAATTTTGTGCTGAGCCATGTGGGCCCAAACACAGTATAAAGATAATATTCAATATATAAATCTTCAAGCTTACGTTCGCACCATTTTCCACAGAATTACATATACATATAATAATAAAAGAACCGATAAAACAAATTATAAAAATTGCATTATGTACCAGATTGAAGAAGAAAATTTGTACACACAAAGTCTATCCAGAATCTGTAAAAGAAATACTGCATCTTATAATCCAGAAAACACGATTCAAACGACAGTTTCCAATCTTGCATCAGGATAAACGCCGCCTCACTTTTACCACCATATCGCCGTTTTTATTCCGCGTAGGTCAGTCGTGACAAATCGAAATTTCGCAATTAATCTGTAAAACAAGGGCGTCACAAAGGAGAATGGGGGCCTCGGCCAGCCGTCAAACGGGAAGATGGTTTATCACCTATCGCTCTCTGACGTCGAACCCCCGACAGCGATGCTTTGCAAGCAACTAATTCGACGAAGGGATCTTCGCGGGCGGTTCGAGCTGAATCAACGAGCCGAAACGGAGGCAGGGTCGCCGCTTGTATATTGATTACCCTGTAGAGGGACAGAGAGACTTTGTTTCAGGGTACTTTGCAGCTTCCTAAACTAATAACCCCGGGCGCTTCATCCCGAGCATTATAACCCCGAGGGAAGGCTCGCCTTTCTCATTTGATCCTGGCCCATAGGAATCCTCCTGGCAATTATTTCTCGTGACAACAAGACGAATTCGCGTACCCACGTTCGCGCTAATTTGCGCCGGATTCGATTTGTTCGCCTTGCTTCCGGCCCGCCCGTTCCCTCTGTCTTCCTGGTGCTGTTTCTGTGTTTGCCGCGACACGCCGCGAATTATGAAATATGTATTTTTACGTTGGCGAGAGTTAGCTAGTTAACGGATTATCATTGGTGGGCAGTCGGGCAAAAACGTGTGGCTGTCGACGAAAATTTATTTGACTTCCTGAGCGAACGAGGAAAGTGTTAGTTATCCGTGGAAGAACATGTTGAAGAATTTGCAGCAGAAACATTGGTATTAGGGGTGCGAATGCAAATTTGCTGAGGAACCTATGGGGTTGCAGTGGAATCCTGATTCACTGCATAGTGGTTATCTGTGGTCTCGATCGTTTGATGTCGAGATTTTGACTAATAGTATATGAAGCATATGCGTATAAAATTGGATCGGGCTTTTTAATGTTTGGGAGAAGTCTGTTTTTAATCGTGTCTTATCGGGATTTAATTTGAACAGCATTTGAGCACCCCTGTTCAACCGGTCGATCGAGGTTTTTGTGTATTAGGAATTTGTAAGTATCATGTCAGCATTCACGCGTGTGTTCTAATAATTTTACGTATTCAAAAAGTAGAGAAGCTTAGGGAAGAGTAGAATAAAAAATTATCTTAGTAATTCATGAAATTATTAACCCACACCTTCCTCAACTTCGAACGTCCCTTACTCTTATAATCAGTGATGAATACTTCAATTTAAAAGTATTTTAATAACAAAAATCTACGAAGAAAATGTTTTCCTACGACGGTCCTAAAAATTCGCATATTATTTAATAAATATATCCGACGCAGAGCCTGCTACACATTCACCAAACAAATCCCATATTTTTTTCTTGATTCTAATGCATACGCTTTTGTGAGTCCCGTCAGGGATCGAGCCGCAGCTGGGTTCGCAAAGCAGACTTTTTCCATGCAACCCTCTTATCCCGGATTCGAAATGCTAAATCCTTGGCGATGTATCAACATTCAAGGGACCATAGACCCAGCCCGGAATCCCAACCGCCGGAGAAAATAAGAATCGAGGGTGGCTCTCTCCGCGTAGTCGGAAAACCACCTCGGCCAAGGGTGGAGAACAGCTTCTGTCATAGATAATGCGGTAACATTTTTGGGAAAGGAAACCGTAACAGAATACGTAAACGTGCATAAGATTTGGTATATTACGCGGGCGATCGAACGCACGCTGATATTGAATTTTTCCACGCAACTATTTTGTTATTGCGAGAGAAATATTTGAACTGTTAACTTACATTATTGCAACGACGAATTCTGTTTCCTTTTATTTCCTATGCGGACCTCGATTTTACGATTTCGAGACAGAGGAATATTTAATGAATGCAAAGGTAATCGCAGTGGTAAGAATGAAAATATTGATACAGTGAAAATCAGTGAGGCCTGAAATGGAGGAAATACTATTGTATTTCAGGGAGAAAATGATCTCAAAACAGTTGTATGGGAAATTAATTTTATAGTACCAATTCAGAATATTCAATTGAAATTTTCATATAAATAATTCGAAATTCATAATCGTTCCCTGTAAGTATATCAGAAATGATTTTGAGTACAAATGCCTTATTCATGATGCATGTACAAAATCCACACAAGGGTTCAACAGAATATACGTAGATAATGAATAGATTGTATTGCGGATAATAAACAATGATTTAAAATATTGAAAAGCTGAAACTTTATAGCGCCTCTGCATAATTCATTCTCGCAGAAACCCATGACAACGGGTCCGACTATGCAGCTGTGATTCCATAAATAAGGGTTACGAGGAGTTCCTCTGGTTTTCAGTTAGCACGTGAAATACGTCGAGACACGTAGCTCGGGGTAAAGAGACAGAGCAGATGAATTATATCAGTTTCAAGGGCTGGCTAAGCTGCTTGTCCTCGTAAAACGAATTGTACCACCAACCGAAACCAACATCACCTTTTACGGCCTCGCCCTCCGATCCAACCCCAAACCGTGTTCAATTGCAATTATTTTCTATGTTAAAGCTGCCTTGCCTATCCACTACTTAGAATCGAATCATCGAGCCTATCCCTGCGACCCATTTTGAGTCCCCTTTTCATTGATATCTTCGTGCCTTCAAATGACAGAAAAACGGCACAAACATAATACGAGTGACCAATTATTTATTTCCTTTTAAATACAGCTTGCCGCCGTGGTTTTCAAGTTGCGCTTCACGTTTCGATAACACATTTTATCTTGTTATTTATTACATTATTTAGCGTGTAAAATACATTTTAAATGTACCTTCCGTATACAATTGCAGCAATAATAGAGTATTATGATTGTTACTGTTATTACTATTATCATTGGGCGTTTTGTAAGCAAACGTTGTGCAAGGGCGAGTCATAATTAGAATCGTTCTAGTTTCTTTACGTCAAAGACAATAGTAAGACAATAAAATAAAGTAGAACATAATAGCATAGTAATATGATCTATCATAAATATAGACGTGAAATTATAAATAATAAAACGGAAAAAAAAGTGTGGTGAGCATGTATAAAACTACAAAGGTATATCCACCGGAGCAGCAAAAAGTTAAATGCACTGCGCTATTTTCGCTTTGCCGTTATATTGCTTCAGACAGATATTACAATTTCTAGTACAATTTAAATCAATGAGCGGCAATTTTCCACGCACTTCTTGGCAGAAAATATTTTTCAAAGCGGGTTTTCTGATCGTATCGCGATACACGCGTGTAACGCTGAAAATTACATAAAGCGAGGCAAGAAGCTATTTAAATGTTGAACGTACCCGAGTATAACAGGTGCGTTCTACCGTGGTAATTTCATGGAAATACCTCTGGCAAAGTACAAACATATTATTCGCCGATCTAAATGACTTGATTAACAAGCTACTCTACCAACTTTAAATTACAGCTCACGGTATCGCCGAAAAAAGAGAAAAAAACAACTATTATGGTAATAGAAACAGTTTTATGGCGTAACAGCGATAGTAGCTCATTCCAGGAACGATTAAATCAATCAGATAGCAAGGATATACTGCGATCGTATTGTTTTTTCCCTCATTGCAAAGGTACTTTTCGAACTGTACACAAAGTAAACTGACCTTATCTTTATCCAAGCATCGCGGGGAACGATCAATGCAAATCACGCACGCAGGAAATTTCAAGAAACCCCAGGGAAAGCAAACGTAACAGCGGTATGCAAAGTGGGCGACAGACTGAAAGGAGTTGCACACGTTTTTCATGTTCAGATCGCAATATCCTTTGACCGACAGCGTTGCACGCGTGCTGCTGACAAGGCGTGACATTAGAACGGTCAGGTTCCCATAACCTTTGACTCGTGTCCGTGCATGTACCTGAAGTTGGGAATGCTGCTGGCGCGTGGACTATACTTATCTTAGATCTATGGAACGGTTTACCCTTTGCACACGCTTTTCTGTGGTACATGCACGCGCAATGGAACGCGTCCGCATGGTCGTTCGAGTCACAATTGCCCACAGCCTTCTGGACCGAACGTGGGAAGGCGAAACGAAGCGTTTCTTCCGCTGTGTTGCTTTTCACGGCCCAAGCATCGTTTACGTGCTATGTGGGAAATACGGAAGAATGAGAAAATCTTTGCGAATATTTGAACAGGCATTGTGCATACCTGCATTTGGAAGCACGATGAACTCGAATGTGTTTTTGAAATTGTCTTTGCTTAACCCTTACGTTGGTAACCGGGTACTCGGGCAACATCTCTACATTTTCCTTTAATTATTTTTGCACGTTCTTGATAAAATATCGCAAAGCCGCTTGAGATATATAAGTATACAGATATATGTTTAAACAATTGCTGCATTCATATATAGAACAGTTGCTGAATACTTGAGGGTGTATAATAACGCCCTCAGTAGCGAAAGGGTTGAAATATAATACACATTCTAAATAAGTTACATTTGAAAATAAACGTTCGAACAGTCATTCTCCTTTCTCCCTTCTGTACAATACACACAATGGTCATTCCACTTGAATTCTAATCCATAAACCATACGACTGAACAGTTTCCAATTTCAAGTATCAAATTAATTTTCCACGGAATCAACTAAATCTCCAACAAAGCATCGTTATTCTCGCGTCCACCTACCCCGAAACGACTGTACCGCCAGGAGATACCGAGAGACAATTAACCGCTCGACGATTCGTCGATCGCCGATACAAAATGAAGGACCGGAGGACTACCTTTCAACGCAGCGTTCAGATTTACTCGATACTCCTTCGAATACATACGTCGTTCGTGTGATCGTTTCGTTCGGTATTCCAGTCGTCGTCGGCGTAATTGTGCAGGCAAACAATCGCGAGTACCTACCCCGAGAGAGGAATATCCGCGAAGCGATCGAAATTGTTAAGAGCGCGCGGGCGGTGGACCGGCTGGCGAGAGGAGAACAGAGCGATAGAGAGGGATAGGAAGGGTGAAACAGAGAGGAGAAACGAAGATCACGGGTGATAAATCGTCGAAGGCAGGCAGGCCGCAACGCTAGATATACCGAGGCGTACCAATTGGAATTGGCTCGTAATTCGCGGCCATTCCGACGGATGGCTTCACCCCGATAATTACCGCTTCATGATAAATTTATGACAGCAATAATTTACGCGGAAACTGCGGCCGACTGGCTCGATAAAGAGCGATTAACTATAAAACGAAGCGACGCGATGCAACGCGACCGATCGACGAGGTGCGCCGCGACGCACGTTCCTCTCGCCTCTCTATTAAACGCGATCCAACTTTAAATCGTTGGGGTAAGGCTGTCGTTCATGGGATTAAACGTGGACGATGACATTCGATTCGGCTTTAAAATACCGCCCCAATGCGTATCAGCACTATTATGCTGTGCTGTAAAGCTGAAGGTTGGCAGTTTTATTTGACGGGCACATGTGGGAAGGAAACGTTAATGCAAAGTAATTTGTTTCATTTTATTAAAGCGTTTCATGTGCGTTGATTAATTTCCAGTGCATGGCTGAAACGGGTACAATATACGTAAATAATAATGCAGGGTGGTTCGTCATATCGAGAATGAGGTAATTCTTTATGAAAAATATCGATAAAGAATTGTGCAAGCAAAAAAAACGGAGTCCGGGCATTGACAAACACGATTTTTGAATTCGATGAAACATTTGTGGTACGGTGGTATGGCCTTCCAAATGCCATAAATATGAACCTACTGTGGAATCGGTTCAAATGTTTATCTGAGCATTTAAATAGAATGTCAAAATATTTATTAATGTTTTTTGTAAAGTGCACATCAGCATCAATGCATCGTCACATTCCTCACAAAACTATTTGCAAAGCTGCTGACAAATTGCCAAACACACGATTTAACATATACACAGTCACTGATTTGCACCCGCATCAACCCTTCTATGGGGAATCCCACCTAGATGTTCATTCTACTACCTCGCTCGAACTCGATAACTTCTTAATGGACGGCCCACCAAATAGAGAAACTTTGCGCATAAATAAGACGCGAAGAAAGTTTATTTAGGATCCCCACTGATTCTATTAGGATCGACTCTGTCTCCATTAACGGAGTAAAATGATCGCCCTCTAAGTTACCAAAATCCACCAAATAGATACGGTTGATCCTTATATTGTGGTTCAGGTCTATAGAACCCAATCCTGGTACATACTACATTAGTACGACCTTTCAATTTAAAACCTTTGGATCTTGCAGAAGTTCCACTGAATATTTCTATTTAAATTTAAAACTTCTGAATAAAAGAATTGATACAACACGAGGGTCAACAGTGAAGACCCCTAATCTCTCGGGAGATTTACCTGTTAAATATATATATACCTGAGAAGTATATACGGTTGACCCTTGAACAACACAGGCAACCCTGCGCAATCGAAAATCCGCGTTCAAATTTCGATTTCCTAAAAACTTAACTATGGCAACCTATTATTAACTGGAAGCTTTATCCCGCATGTCATGTCCATATATCATTACCTAATTCTTACAATAAAAATCTCCTCGTTACCTTTGCAAAGTCGCGGTTCGCCACACGGACTACTGACTAATTCCAGGTAACTACGCGGCCGTTTGAAAAATTAAAACAAAAAGAACCACCTATGTTTTTATCCGCGTTGCTCCAACCCGCGTCGCACGGGGTCACCTGTATCCACATATCCAAAGGAGCATCGTTAATAACGGCTGCGAGCATAAACAAGTGAAACGCGTTATCGAAGGGGTGGTCGGGAAGCATTCTCGGTTTCCCATCGAAACGAAGCACGACAGGGCTGCGTCCAGCCGCGGCACGAAGGCAGCTTGTCCCGGACGCCGCCGCCACAAATCAATAATCCCATTCGCAAGATCGTTCGTGCCCGATCAATTTTGGTGTCCATTACGCTTCGAAGAGAGCGGTCTCTATTCGCGGCCAAGCCTGCGGCACGATATTATCGGCCGGAGTGGTGCTCCGACTGCTCAGAGAGGGAGAGACGGGGCCAACCGGGCTATACGGAGGGCTGAAGGGACGCAGAGAGGAGGTCGAATAATTTTCGACCACGAAAAGTGAAACGTTAACGGCGCCCGATCACGAACCGCTTGTTTCCTTCGGCTGTTTTGCACTTTTGTGCATGCGAGTCGAAGCTCGCGGGACCACGAGTCCCGGGCCGGCAACGGGCCAGACAGAGACCTGCCGGGAACCATTTCGCAACGTTGGATCAGGCGCAGATTGCAGTCATTTGCCGACATAAATTGCACGACCGGGTAATCGTCTCGCGCGGTGAAACGAGGGCCGTTATAGACGATGCACCTCGAAAACGCCTTGGTTCGAGAAAAAATCCGGCGCTCCCCGCGGAGAAGTGATTCCCTCTCGGCTCCTTTTCGCCAGCGTTGAATTCCCGGTACGCGGAAGACGCTCCCGGCGTCGATGCGATGCTGGGATCGCCTCTGGAGAACAGCGTGCACGATGATTGCTCGATCGATGCCCGAGACCGAGTTCGATTCGATTCGTTTCGTGTCGTCGTCGCCGCGAAGATTCGAGTTTCGACCGATTCCTCTGGCTGCCGTGAAAGCACAGGACGGTGATTAAATTCGGCCGGCGTGGGAAATCGATGGGGACGAGGAGGAGGGGAAAGGGAAGCAATTTGTTTCGAGCCGTGGATTTCTTAATTAGTTAATTTGTGTACAGGTTTGAGAGGAAAAGTTCGACGTTATGCATGATTGCGAGGGAAGCTGCGCGTGCACGGAGAGAAATGTTTCTGATTAGTCGAAAGTGGGTTTGCATGCAACTGATATCCGAGATATGTGCTGCTGGATTTTGTAAATGGCCAGGGATCGGTGCGATTAACTGTCGTGCCGATTTATGATAAAATAATGCAACAGCTAGGTATCCCCTAGATAATAGAATATTTTCGTACGCAATAAATCAAAGTTTAGTAAGTTCCAAGTTACAATTTTTTTTAGAAATCTGGCTTGCCTCCGCAGTTATTATCCGTGCGATTAGATTGTACAGCGGTAGTAAAACGTACTTAAGGTTTCAAATGCTTACATAAAGAAAATAATAACCTGTAACTTGTAAGCAATGATTTGTAGAACGGAGCGAAAAAATTGTAATCGATCATGTTCCACAATTTGTGCGTATCATTGCTGCTATTGCATACCAGTTACAGAGTAACTAAAAGGCTATAACAATATGCAAAATTTAATCAAACTCGACCATAATTGAATCTGTCAGATTAAAAACCAGAAAAATATCTTCTTTTTATAATTACTGATAATAACACTTTTTTCAGAACACGCAAATATATAATTTGTACTGGATTAGCAGTCAGTAAATGTATTTAAATGCGAGCAACATCGTAGGAATACATAACTTGAAAACAAAATAATCACTTGTTTTTTCTGATTTCACCGATTCAATTATTGCAAACAACGTGTACACTGGAATTCGTAATCTTGTCATAAATTATGATGCATTGTAATTCTCGCACGGAAGCGAAGAGAAATATGACGCGAGAGATGAATAATAAGCCATAATAAGCCATTCATGAAAATCAGACAAGAAGTGTATCGACGATTACTACGAATAGCAATAAGGGAAGTATTTATTATGCTTCTCACGTTGAAGTACGAGCAAATGTGCTAAGCTCGTAAACGTTTGAATGAATATTTACGACGCCTGGCAGATTTGCTTCCGCCATAACCAAGTTCTCCTCCCGACTTTTTACGATGAAACTTTGCGACAACCGAGGCATGACTATCAACGACAATGTACGCATTAGTAGATAAGATTATCGCAGGTCACGTTGCGAATATCGCTGATAGCGCAGCATAGCATGAATTCCTGTACTGAACGTAGGCATAGGTTGTGCACGTCCATGGTGCTTGCCATTGAAACGCGTAACCGTCAGGTGGAAAAAGAAAGACGAGAATATATATTTTTTCTTTATAATACATACTCTTATAGGGAAGCGAAACAATTACTGAATCGAGCAAAATGAAATAAAATCAAATTAATAATGTATAAGAATTTTACATTTGTTTTCTGAAAAGATGTCGTGCAAGAAATTTGCAAAACACTGTAGACATGATTTTATATCAATGGTAAATGAATTGGTCACTCCTTTTTTTCTTGAAGCCTTGAGCTAAATGTTTTAAGTGTAGTACCACGTTGGATAGAAGTCTTAAGTGCGTGATATTTCCCTTCTTCGTTTTCTGACCTCGAAACTTCTTTTAAACACACTGATTAACAATTCTTATAAGAACGCATGCTCAAACGCATGTGAGTTTTTCGTAATGGAGTGTGATTATAGTAATTGTATAATGGCAGGAGTACGTGCACGAGGGAGGAGGTAGCGATCTTCATTGGCTGATTTCATTTTGTAGATGTATCGATTACACGTAAAATGCAGCCTGTAGTATCAATTGAGCACAAATTTGCATATTTACACGGTCGACAGTGCGCTTCTTTGTTTCAAATAACAAGGCGCAAAAGGCCGCAAGAAATTAATTGTTAACTTGGACAGAAAATGGAGGACAAGATCTATGAGCATAAACTAGTAGCATTATAATGACATAATTATATGTGATAACATAAATATCAATTTTAGATAATTATTTGGCCGATAAGACCTGTCCCTCCATGGAAAAAATATTTATTTTAGCGTGCCAGTGTAAAACTGCAATCTAATGGAACTGAACACGCGACCAAAGTTTTCACCAGAACTAAACAAGCAATTTGTTGCAAAAAGCGAGGAAACCAGAAATATTCGTGCCGCGGACAATCGGTTATAAACTGTCTGGAACGTTCACCGAACCGTTAACTGGATTAATGAATATTAAGCAAATATTTACAACACAATAAATAAATTGAAACGCCGGCACTCGTGATTATATTCGATAAAAGCTTTTAGAGTTTGCATATTGATTATCATATTCGATAACGAGTTACCAGTATTTTCCGTAAATAATGCCTTATGTACGCCCGTTCCATAAATGCTGCGATTACTGCAGAGTGTGAGAGCAATAAAAGTTAAAAGTGGTTTAAATTTTCACGTCAGCTGCAAGTCCCTTTAAAAAATATGTTAGAAGCATAGTGCTAAATTGAGCGCATTTTATGGAAAAATACACGCTCAAGCACAATAATGAAACGCACAAAATATCCGAAATAAAAATAATCGAATAAATTTACCGAGTGCTTGACGTGCACAATAATATAATACAAAAATAAATACGGGAAGGAAATACAAATTGTACTTCGATTAATCAAATCTCGATGTTTTATACTACGCTGGAAAAATACGAACAAATTTGGTAATTCGTTTAAATTCCCTTTGATAGAGAAAACAAACGATGATTTATTTTATTTGCATTTTATGAAAATTCGTCCATTATTCCAATAATTATAAAATGCATTTATACTACCTTGCACATTACAATTTATTACTGTCGGCCTTTATTACATTTTTATAACATGTGCAATTTGGATTACAGTATTAAATACGTCTCGCTAAAAATTCATACGACACAAAAGGAATATATATTTTCAATATAAATCCCACACCCTTGTTACTACCAAGCTCTATTCTCCATTTCACTTCAACCAAAACCACTTTCAAACGTCTATCAATGCCTCATTCAATTCGATGAAAATTCACCAACCTCGTTGCCAATCATCTCCGAAGAAATTCCTCGGAGAAATAACGACCGAGAAAGATTTCAAATAAATTCCACGACGCAATCTCGGGAGGACAATTAGCGGCACACGCTCGTGGAATTCTGAGATCACGTTCTATGATCGCCGACTGAATCGCAACGAAAGTGCCCCAATCCGACGATCTTTTCCCCGCGAGAAGGCGCGGCGGGTAATTCGAATCGGTGATCAGTCGCGGGACACGATTAAACTAATTTCAAGACACGCGAGCAGCGCCATGTCTCGTATTTTATTCGGCATATTCAATTACAGCACGCCAGCCAGCACGAGGCGACTGTCTCTCTCTCTCTCTCTCACTCTCTCCCCGTTGAACATAACTCTCCGACGTACGGAAGGCGAGGTGAAGTTGCTTAAGCGTGAAAACGGCATAATTCTAGCGAAAATTTAACGCATTATTTACTGCGCCGCAAATGGAATTTCCCCGGTTCCTGCGTTGGTCGTGGCTCAAATAAAAGAGATTTCTAGCGGCGGTCGGGGCCAATAAACAAGGCTTACTGCCAACTTTACGATTGCGGCCGCAGGTGCTCGAGATCCACCCCCGTTCGTGTCAGCCTCCCTTGTTCCAAGGAGCTTATCAATCGTTCGAGATGCAAACCGCGGTGCTCGCCGGAATTACAACAAACGACCGTGCAAATCGGTCCTGATTTCCTTCAGGAGTTTCCCTGCCGTCTGGCAGACGGGAGGACACATTTTATTGGCCTTTAGCGATTCGTTTAATGGCTGATGCACACGCTTCTGGAACGATAGAGGGCTTAATAGTTGTCCTTTTCGGCAAGAGGGATTGCCTTTACAGGATAATGTCCGCGGCTTTCGAGCATCTTTTATCCACACTCTGGACCAAGCTAGTTGGGATTGGGGTCTCTCCCGACTCCAGGCTCGATTTTAATGGGACGAACAATTTAGATCCTTCGACCCACGCAGCGCGAGAGGGTGGTACGAAAGCGTGTAGAAACGTAATTTGTGATTGTGCTCAGTTTTGCCTTGGAAGAAGGTGTAGTTATTTTGGGCTACGATAATTTTTTGTTAAAGCAGGTGCACATTTTAATAGAGACGATGAAGTGATTTTTATACTCGAGGAGCCCTAAGACGAGATATAAGATTGACATTCCAAGCAACCTCAATGAATATTTCCTTACCCTTGATAAATTGCAGGAATATTAAATTACGACGTCCCGATACATTTGTATGGCACTATTTTTATAAATTAAAAATGACCAGGGAAGGGAAGGTAATAAAGCGATAGACAGAATACCTAATTCGTTATTTTGTTAATTGCGAGTTAATTAAATTAATTCGAGTTAATTCCACCGGATCCAAGGATTCGAAATAATAATTCTGCCCCGATTATAAACTCTCGATCGACGTCGAGGGCCGACGGCAAAATCTTGCCAGAACATCCTGCTCGAAATCGATAAACGATTTTCCAAATGGGAAAAAGGAAACGCGAACAGGAAGGCGTAGGCATTGCCAGAAGATTCAAACTCGAAACGCATTAATTAATTCAATTAGTGGGGAGGAAACAGGAAATTGCTGCGTTCTATTCTGCTACGTTTCGATCGAGTAAACGGGCCTCCTCGTGAATACAAATCGCGCCTCGCATCTGTTGTTTCGCATTAACGACGCCCAGCTTCTTCCTCAGTTTTACGAATCGGCAGCTCGAAATATCCGGGCGAAAAAAATAAAACAAAACATAATAAAGCCAGAGATAATCGATCGAGAAATATCGGCAGTCCGCTAATTTCGCGTAATTGCCGGTATCCAACGTCGACCAGGCCGGCTGGGCAAACTTTTTCTCCCCTTCTCATTTTCCTTTCTTTCTCCTCCCTTTCACTTTCTTCGATTTATCTTTTTTCCTTCGCGTCGAAGGGCTTCACCGTGGACGCGGTGATTATGCCCGAGTGAAAAATACGGGCACGCCAGAAAAACGGAAGGGTATAATTATTATTGAAACCGGGTAGCAACGGTATATTAATTAAGAGGCGAATTCCCGTCACCGAGATTTTTTTTTTCCTAATTATGTTGTGTGCGCGACAAGGTCAGCTGGCCGTCAGAAACGGCGCTCGACAGAAGTTGCCGCGGTGATTGTTTAAACAAATTCCTGCTAATGAGAATATCGGCGAAATAGTGAGTAGAGTTGTCTCGCAAAAACACGACCGGGAAACAAATTTCGAAAGCTTTTGAAATAAAATGGCGACATCGCGTATTTCGCGGAGGATTTACCTCTAATATTTCCTAATAAATTCGGCGCTTTTCGGGCAATTTAATCGACAAACGAGGGACTGAAGAAGTTCGTATGTCATTCGTAGAAAATGTGAATAAATTCGAGGAAGTTGTCACTTAAGGGAGCGTGAGATCGATCGGGAGACACCCTCTCTCCTTTACTTAAAAAGCATCAGTGGAAAGATAAATCTGCGCAGCAATCACTCTATAAATTGGAGGTAACTTTGTAGAGACACGAATCGGAGAAGCTGGAGTATCACTGGAGAACTGAGGCAAAAAATATTGGTCTTCAATATCACATAAATTTTTCTGTAAATATGCGCTGGCCATGCATCGCGATTAAATTGGAATACGAATTAAAGGAAAAGAAATATTAGGAAAGGGAGAAACGGAGACAGTATTAGATTGGAGCGTGTAATACTTCCTTTAATTAAGCTTCGAAACTTTGTGGAAAAATTAGTCGTCATAAATCAGATTAAATATTTGTAAAGTAAATTATTTGTTTTAAGGCTATCACGAGTTATTGTAAGAGTTTAAATGCAAAATAACTCGTGTAGATTTTGATAAAAATGAAAAATAATTGCTGGGAAACACTATAATATTTTCAATTCATTTACTGATTACTTCTCGCTCGAATCAATGGGAAAACAGAAAGACAAAAAATCAACAGCTCCCCCTGATATACAATATTAAATGTAAAGAAATTCCATCATTCTTCTAACATCTCAATTACGATAAATAAATGACCGAATAAGCGGCGCATTGTATAATTTTTAAATACCGGACCTGATCATTTTCATAAATCCAGAGTACGATAACACGGAAATTATTCTGGCAAACGTACAATGTTTTGAAAACTCCCCGTGTATTTACAATTTCATAAAGAGAAAAGAAAAATCGCCGTTCTATATGCACCAACCCAATATTATCGTGGGCAGGTAACCAGAGAGAACATACGGCGAACATACTTCCTCCACTTCGTTTTCAGCCACGTCTGCGGCCGGCCGCAACGGAGTATCTTTGTTTGTGGGCCTTGGTAAATCTGCGTATTATTAGCTAGCGTTATTGATTTATTATTTAATGGTCGACAGCAGCGCAGGCGCGGGCTAAATCGGGGTTAACTGCTCATTTGTCGGAGGTGCATTATGGTTTCTGCGTTTATGGCCCCCGCGGGAAAGGAGCACGTGAAAGACGAGGGAAGAATGGGGTGCTCTCTGCGAGTAACGCCATTCCTTCCTCCCTTTCTGCGTCTTTTCTCCCGCTGCGCAAATAATATTGCGCCGTTCTGAAAATACCGTATTGTTCGCTGTGTCCATATATACTTTACCGCTCGGCGATCTGTTTGGTTTTGGAAAGGCTTGAGGGACCACTATCGTATTCGCACGTTCACCCCTTGTGTCGATGATCAAAATGATAAGGGTTGTTTTATAATCAGGTTCCTTGGGTGCCACGAGCGTTCTATTTATAATTATTTAAAGGCCTTTGTTCAAGTCGGCGAATAAAATGTTTATTAAATCAGAGAGCTTTGAATAGTTCTTTTATAATCTGGACTAGCGTACAGCGCTACATATTCTGTAAATGAACTGTTAAGTTTTGTTCAAAGTGTTAATCACTGTGTCTCCATATTTATACGGACACAGATCGTGGAACTGTAAGAAGATGTATTTAATGAGAACAAAATAACACGAAATATCCAAAGATAGTCGTACCGAAGTATTAGGGGGGGGGGGGGGGATAATTCAGTAGTAAGAATTTTAATGAGGTACGATTACAATAAAAGTATTGTATTTATTTTAAAGAAGAACCATTTGTACAACACTAGGGGGAGTAACGTTTTGCCTTTAAATGGTCGGTCTAGAATATAAAATCTGTTTCGTCCAAATAATTATGAGCGCCACCGTAAAATATACATATTGACCTATACTACTTAGAAATATATGTCTGACCACATCATTGATCATATCGTTGACAAGAAGACGTTTAGTTGAACTATTTACTGTTAATCCATTATCGTAAAATGGGGAACGTAATGTATTAATATGCATACAAAATTGGCATGAAAAATTAAATTATATGAAGGAGCCTTTTCCAGATTACAAAGCGGAGGAATATTTATGTTCGTGAAGTTATCTTTTGTTAAACGATTAGTAATGGATAATGTAGGGAACCATTCTTCGTTTTTAACGCAGTTAATCTTAATCGTAATGATCACAATTAACCTATATAATATTCAAGTAAGCTTTGATGTGGCAAAGGTTGTAAAAGGTACCCATAAAGCTATTTTCGGCACCATTCATGAAGCAAAGGAATGAGGTAGAAAGAGAAGGTGGATATACAGTCGCCTCGAAAAGTAAGTTAACGGTTGGCATTTATGTGCAAATGCAAACGACATGTGTAAATTTCTGTAACTTACTTTTTTATGTACGTATACTATAAAGAACACATTAAAGCATATAAACATACAATATAATTATTATTACACTTAAACTGTTGGTAAGGGCGTTAACTTACTTTCCAAGTCGACTGTATATCTACAGTCTGTTCGCGCAACCTCCTTCATAAATAACATACAATGTTATATGTATATTTCTTTTATCTATATTATGCATCGTATTGTTACTTCGTTACATGCGCTATTTGCCTACTATAATAAAAGATTAAAGGCAATATGAAACAAGGCTATGAAAGACGAGGGGAGAATCAAGGTCTTTATAAACAACCCCGCCCTTTCCCTTCCTTAACCCTTCTTCATTTATGTACCCAGTAACGTTACACTCAAAACATTACAGCGCCGAGCTTGCACTCATTACAGTATCAAGCTGCATAATTCATTACGCAAACCACTAACACTTCCTGCGAATTAAATTGTGCAAATAATTTTAGAACAGCGTTTACAAGCGTGTGTATTATATCTGAAGCCGCGTTATTATAAAATGCTACCGTCAACTAATTGGACTGTCACGGATCTATGCAGCTAGTGAAGTTAATTTGCATTCGCCAGCTCGTTACGGGGACGTGCCGTTGAAACCGGTATATGACAGGTTGACAGTGTTACAAATTTAATTCCTCGATGACAATGCGGAAAATTCGATTACATATTACGTTCATATCGTCAAACAGATTTAATGTCGTGCCGTTCATCGCGTGCATAGAGTTATTTTACCACTTTTGTAAAATCCGTTGATATGGACAAATGCTGAATGTAAATCGGGTTGGGAGAAAGAGATTTTTCAATTTCATATTGCAAGTACAAATACAGAATATTCTAATAATATTGGGCTTCCTAAAATGAAATATTTAAAAGTTTTCGTTGTGTAAGAATGTATCATTGTCTTTATACGAGTCCAATGTGAGATAGAGAATGAAAATATTAGGAATAATAATCGTTTATTTCATTTATGAAATCTATAGTTTAAATGAATTTATGTCGCAATGAAAAGTGAAATGTTTAATGAAGAGGGAATCTTCGTACAGTCGAAACCAAATGTGTGATGTAATAATGAAATATGAAATATTATAAATTATAAATTAAGTTTCAAAGCTGATAATAATAAAGTTGATAAAATATAGTACCTTTCAAAAATGTAATAAGTCACTTTATAAATTATGATAAGTATACAATTGTAACATATATTCTGCACATATTTAATACCATCGCTTGTAACGTACTCAATGAACTATTTTACTGAAACACTAAAACCATACGATTTTACTGAAATAACTTCTCCAATATTAAAATATACTTTTCTTTAAATATTTTTTACGACAAACACGTAAGAACACGACTGAAGGAACCGTTCCAACTAAAAGATCCACAGCTAAAAGGAACGAATTCACATTAAGCAGTTCCAACGTAACGGGTCGAAATCAAATTGTCATCGACGAATAATCCCCGCGCGGAGGGAAATCGTTCGACAAATATCCGAATGAAATTTTCCATTAATGAGCTCGTTCTCGTCGCGATTCTTCTACAAGAGCTGTAATTAAGCCGTGTCACGTCCCGGTAACCCGGCGTGCTATCGCGAAAGAGTTCACGATTCAGAGGGAGAAACGGTCTGTTAGCCGAACAGGGAGAACAATCGTCAGTCGACGATATATAGGAGGATGGCTCGTCAGTTCGCAGAGTTAATGGGGATCTCGTCCCAATTCCGATACAATGTGCTCCGTCGAGCAAAGAGGCCAGCTTCGATGATGCGAAACGTAGCGGATTCTTTTCGCAATCTGCTCGAGTTGCTCGAAGGAAAAATCGGGCACAGGTGAACGCAGGATAAAACGATCGCGGCCAAACAAAGAGCACCGCGAGAACAATCGACCACGTTCGCCCGGAATCGCTGACGGAATCGTCACGGGGCGAGAATGCGATTGAAGAATATCACGACATTAAACGTGTCGACGAAATTGCACAGCTCGTAGCTGCGTTATCGACGCGGCATTTATTGAATACATTTCGGCGATTATTAGCCCCGCCAACGATTTCAGCTTTGCGTCACGCCGATACAAATACCGGGACGGGGTTATTAATATTGTAATTACGCCGCGATTTCAGATTTACTGAATTAGAGTACGCATTACGTTTTGTTCGATGCTCCGGGGAACTATGTATGTACATACATATGCAGGTATTTGTTCCGTCGCTGTTTCGTATCGCGTCGTGTCTACGGCTTCGCGTTTTCAGGGCTGCACCCAGATGGAAATTAAAGTTACGGTATCGTATTATTGAATCTGCAATTCCAACGCGATATCACGATTCGCGGAGTCGGGATGTTACAATTTATTCGCAACTTTCACCCGGCATTCGCCTGCACCTTTCACCGTGTCGTGATTGATCAACTCCTTTCGAAAGAACAAAATTATCTCGATGCGAAAAAGGGAAGCTTATGTAACATATTTCTCAGACCGAGTTTTAAGAAATTAATTAGAAAGCTGCGATGCACGTACGTACCCATATATTACAGCAGGTGAGTCATTACGGAATGAAAATAAAAGAGCAATAAAGATTGTACGCGGTTAATGCACTGTAAATGAAAAATGGCAATGTGTCATTATATTATTATTGAACACTGAGACATATTAAATTTACGCGTTCGACACGCAAATGTTTGTCACGGTAGAGGCTGAGGTGTTTGCATCAATAAATTCTTCGACGACCACGCGAACCAGTATTGATGTGGCCAATGATTTACCGTGAACGAAAATCAACAAACGAATTATATAACGTCATATATGTAGGTACATCATAAACGACTAATCATGGGTGTTTAACGCACTTATCGAATTTTAATTAAGAACGAGAGATTGGGTTGGCGTTAAAATACTGCGACAAAAAGTATCATGTAAATCTCTAACGACATATATTTTATTTACATACTTGTACGCTGTTTATTATACAAGGATTATGAGCCATCAAATAATTTAATACAGTTTGCATCAACAATTTTTCTCCGATAATCTTGAATGCTTCTTTAGTATGTACATACATATATGCTGTGACGCCCATACATTACAAAGCCAAGACAATTTGTGAGTACGACACTCTTCTTCTTCTCCTCGGATCTTGGACAAAATTTATTCTATAGTAAACTATTAATTGTCTGCGTACTTTCGAAATGAGCAAAAACTGCCGCATAAAATTACGATGCCTCTAAAATATATCCACGTGTGTACTGTCTAAACAAAAATTAGGAAGTCAAACATTCAACCTGTATCTGTTTAGTCCATCAACTCTTTGCTTTGCCCTTTTTCCCATTACGGTGCACGCTATTGGTTGACTAATTTCTGCATTGGGCAATTGCACAATCTTAACAGTAGGTAACAATTTGTATAGTGCCAGGGACAAATTATGCTCGTATCTTTTATATTTGTATTTTAACTTATGCTGTGAGTTACAGTAGTGTTTATCAATTTTCACATGTAACTTGTAACACGAGTGTCGGAGCTATTACAAGAACAAAGTGTTCCAGGTTTTTCCTGATAAACTACTGTAGTTTATTCCCTGCACGAAAGTATATAAGTTAAGTTATATAAAGATTTATTACAAACTTATAAGCGAGTTAATATTGTGCGAAACATGTACTGCAGCACTTTATATAACATTTATATATTATTATTATCCAGAGAATAAACTGTCACAACTGGTCAGAAAAAATCTAGAAGACCCGTAGTACATATTAGGTCATTTCAAAAATTCTTCTCGCTTTTTAAACGCTATTCGAACGACCTTATTAGACAGTGCATAAAGACTATTTTTTTATATGTTATGGTATGCAGTTGTCTTCTAGCTTTGCAACAGTATAAAGTATAATACCAATTGGATCAACAGACCCATTCTGTACTTCCTGAAAAATGGAAAACCAGAAGAAGTATTCAGATCTGATTTGGAATATTAATTTCAAACCCTGCCCTTTCTCATTCTTACTTAGTACATTCTTCGTAAAAAATTCAACACTCAAAATGACACATACAATAATCGCGATCCATATTTGCCAACGAAACGAAATTTTTGAAAGGAAGGTGATAAAAAAAAGAGCGCGTCGCACACAATTCAATAACGTCGCGCCGCTCGCAAAACGTTCAACCGTAAATAAGAAAACGAAACGAGCTCTTTGGGGCAACCTCGTGGAACATAACCGAGCACTTGTTTCACACCGGCAAACTATTTAGCATTACTCTCCCGCCAATAAATCCCATTC
The DNA here is from genome assembly GCA_907165295.1 of Nomada fabriciana. Lineage (NCBI taxonomy): Eukaryota > Metazoa > Arthropoda > Insecta > Hymenoptera > Apidae > Nomada > Nomada fabriciana. The sequence continues at coordinate 16,599,211 of OU015689.1, forward strand.
CGCCTAACGCCACTGACAGCCCATCCAGGGGATACATTCCTCAGAACGATCCCAGCATCGCGAAGGTAAATTTCAGCGAAGTTCCAGCCCCGCAAAGCGACCCAACATGCCTCGACAGGCACAACCGGTGACACCGTGGCGCATACACCTCGTGAATCACCGCTGGCCACCGTTTAATGGAAAATTCACTTTACACGCCACGCACGCACGCGCGGACACGCACACCGGGCCCCAGTTATGATACCAGCGATTCAGATAAGCGAGCCGTAATACAGATGGAACAGGTTTCCGTTTTCCTTCGCGCGTGTACAAGCGCCCGCGCGCCTCTGCCCGGCGCGGACGTGCTACCGGTTTATCAGCCTCGTTTAATTTATTGCTGGGCATAACGTTATCAGGCCGTTTCGCGAGCGACAATTTGCCCGTGCGACGACGACTCGCTGTTAATCGAAATGTAGCCTTCGACGAGGCTGACAAGTAAAATCGACGGGAAATTACTTTTCGCCACCGCGTCGCGGCCACGTGAAACGAGCGTGCACGAAAGACGCACGGAATCCAACCTCGATTTGTGATGGTGTTATCGTGGATGTTCGATTTATCGGAGGGAGCTGGCTTGAACGGCGTTTGCCGATCGAGACGCGAACGATGACGAAATTAACGGTGGCTGGAGCGGAGTTCTTGCCGCTTTTGTTGGTACCCGATTAACGGTTTTATTGTTACGTGTCGGAGATAGGCGCGAGTCGGTTTCTTCTGGATGCTTTGGGGTAGATTGGAATGCATTTATGGTGATAATATTGTTGCGGTCGACGACGAGGACTGACGAGCGGATTGAAATTGACCTGATCAATTGAGGTTAAAGGGGTGTTTGCTGTAATCGTAGCTGACATGAGTGTGATTCGTTTTGTCGGCGGGGAATATTTTTTCGATCGCGTATGGTAATATTGCAATTTCAAGCTATTATCGGTGTTTGATTGTTCAAAGGAACGGAATAGTTAAAGTGTGTAAAGAGAAAACCGAATTTCGTGTATTAAAATAATTCTTTTATCGGTTTAACTTGCATTGGCTCCAATATTATGACATTTACTGACGAGCATATAATTGAAATATTTGATAATTAGAGAATACCAAGTTCAGTTTTGAAGGGAAATTAATTATTCTGAATAATCTTTGTAAATGAATATTGTTTAATGAATCTATGGATATATATAACACCGCACAAATAAATACACACGGGTGTTTATTTATCCCTGTTCTCGCAGAATAGGCGTTATTCCCTTCATTAAATAATATCGATAATAAACGCAAATATTTTACAAACTGATTATGATTTTTCTGTTTACCATTTACAATCGGCAGGATTATAAAGCACTAATATTTCGCAATTTCGTCAGGTAATATGGATCATGTACATGTGTAACCCAAGTATAATTATTTATTTCTCGTAATCGAATTTTCCGTGGTACCGCAAGATATCAAATTGCTTACAATTACATACTGCTCCACCTATTTGCGCATTTATCCAAAAATCAACAGGGGGATGAAATTATTTGCCGAAGCAGCGAAATTTACGTGACTCTGAGAAATTTATTAGTCATCACTGCGTGTTACAGAATACCATCGGGTTAACCTATTTATGGAACCAAGGTGTATCAGTAACGATACCGATACTCGTTCCCTCCCGAGACTTGAAACTGGAGCGGTTTATATTTCTTTCTTTTTCCTCTCCAGAGTGGCCCGAAGTACGTACATTAGTTCTGTAATTTCATTGATCGTGCGTCCAATAGAGTTGGCCTCGAGCGACTTTATTGCGTTTTCTCCTCTGCCATGCGAGTCGATCCGTTCGTGTTTTTCTTGCAATTTCAGTTACGTAATTTGCTTGCACGATTGTACAACACCGACGCGAACCGACATCGTCGAATACCGTGGCAACTTCTTTCTCAGGGAGCGATGGAAATTGCACGTAACCTTTCGTTCTCTTCCAGCGCAGATTAATCCTTTTAAAGTCATTTGTATAACGTCGCGTCAATGTGTACGAGCATGAAACATTACCAGAGTATGTACACCGTGTTTATTTCTTGCACAGGCTCGCTGACAATTTCATCAATTGCTTTGCACTGTTCATCACATATAATACATTCGAACTACGATAACTATTTATTACTGCAAATTCATGCAAACACGACAGACGTTAAACTGAATTGTCGAGCGGAAATCGCGCGAACAGATAGCCGTGGTCATGAATAGGCACACTTGAGCGTGGAAATTGCGAAGGTATACGAGGAACGGCGAGCAAGCATAAAGGCGAGCTTCATCGACGGTGGAAACCAGAGATGAGACGAAGAACCACGTACGGAAATTTTCACGCAGCGTATTAATAACGCAATGTCGCCGAAGAGCAACGGCAAGGGCACATCGAGTGGTGCACGGCTGACGGACGCGTGCAATGACAATTTGTCAAACAGGCTTCTCCTAAAAATTACGCAAAGTGGCAGTCAAGCCTGTTGGCCTTGACTGGGCCGCAATTACGCGTCCATCGCACATGAGAGAAGACGAGGCGTGACGTCGCGATTTTCTGCTTTCAACAGTTCCCGCGACTTTTGCACGAGTTTCCGCGAACTCGTTCGCCTGGCCCTAAAGAGAAATTCGGTTGCACGCGGGGAAAGTTGATCGCGACAGGTTTCACGAAATGATCGACCGTCGGTGCGTTGTGAAAGTATCGATCGTGATATGTTCGTGACTCTAGGAAGGAACGTTTGGGACGAAACAGAGATAGAGAGGGGCATCGGGAAATTGGTGAAAAATCAGGTACGAATAATGGGTTGGTAGACTGGGCGGCTATAAGTAGTGATTTGAACGATTTTAATAATTCATGAGGGAGAGGCTACGATTGGTGAGAAAGGGGACTTCGAAGCAATTTGTTTTGCAGGTGGAGGGTATGATTAATAAGGATGCGAAACACAGAGTTGTCATTTCGCATGAATTTACGAAGCCAAGATAAGATAAGGTTTTCTATTGCTGGGACTTTCGATGACCAGAATGTTTCAATACATACTTCATTAAATTACGAAACTGCAACAGCAGCGATTCATAAATCTCAATCGAGCCAGGAGTATTTATTGCAAATCGTGAAGTTTACAAGACACTACTGCGACAATCGTAGTAATTCTCAAATACATAGTGAGTAACTAGTACTAGCATAACAAACGGCATTAGAGAGTATGAGTAAAAGCTGCACTTAAAACACCTTCAAGGTAATATATGTACCTGAAGATACATAACAGTTAACTATATAATATTCAGTTGCTGGAATAATTGGTCACAAAATTTCTCAAGAATAAAGTTCAATCGCGAGCAATGACTTTTACAAAAAAGTACAAACAAAATCATAACTCATACAAGAACGAGTACATAAATAGCGTTTCAATCATGCACAATTTCCACGTACGAAACCATCGATCGTTCCACCCCGCGGCGGTGCATCGTGCGTGCTTGATAACACGAACAACGATTGCCTAAGAATATTGAAATTACGTATTTAGAAGTTATAGTCAGTAGCGAGGGGGCGGCAAAGGATACATATGTACATATATCGCGCGTCGATGCAAGGGAGGAAAGGAGAGGGGAGGGCCTAATTGTTGGCGAGTTAACGATGATCGATGATAACGGGTCGCGCTCCCCTTATCGGGGACGACTGGTGTTTCACGTAACAGGAGGCTATCGCGTGCAACGTTAAGCCGCTTACATCGTTACGTGTTTGTAAATTTTGAGAGGCCTCGCATCGGCAGAATAATCACGCGGCGCCGTACGATGTCTACGTTTTACGACCGTACTACAACTTGTACGCAAACTGTTCGCTTTCGGATAACGATACGGTCGACGCGACGCACCGCCACGTAACTCGATTACACGCGCTGTCGCTTAAAGCCCGGTCCACGCGTTGCGAAAGTGCACGAATGAACAAGCGTGAATGGCGTGTCTAGCGAACGAACGAGTGTCGACAAACGCTTTCTATCTCTGGCCAGTAAATCAAAGGAAAACATTCGTACAAGCCCGTTTATGGCGGTACGATGCGGACGGATTGCTTTTTGATTGAATGATAAGCGAAAGGCGAATTTTTCATGGAACATCGACGAACGTAGATGAACTAGCTGGGACTGTTCGCTGGTATTGGTCTGTATTCGTAAGCGTTTGTTAGTATGCGCATACTCGTTTATATCTGTCGGTGCTCGTGCGTGCACGTTTCAGAAGCGTGAACCCGGTTTAACACTCCACATGCTGGTCAAACTTTCGCCGTTTAAAATAGCCGATTAAAGGTGGCCAAATTTATCTGTTACGCTGGTGGAAATTAGGGTGGAAAGATGGTCTCTGCTGATTAGAATATTTTAGACGGTGCATTAGAAGCCAGACAAATGGTTACTCGGTTATTTCGCCCTCCTGCTTTTTGTAATATGGACTTTACACGATAAAACTACATGACCGTCCAAAAGTACACACCTCATATTCATATCGCATAGTTTTTAAGCTCGCAATTCGACTCGGATTAAAAGTGTAGCAAAATATATCCACGATTGGATTCCATTAGATATAACAATGACAAGTATAAAAAGGTCAGAATGCCTTTGATAACGCTCGGTAATACAACGAAGCTTTTAAGAAATTGACTGTTACTAATAACAGTAAAAGCATTTCATTTTTATATTGCTTTCTATATAAAGAATTAGAGTGGCATTTACGAGAGAACGGGACTGTCACTTTACAAAAATGCCATACAACTATCGCGTTGCCCATCAGTAATTAATAATAATTAACACAAATACAACTATAATCGGCAGAACAGCGTGTTGCCAAAATAAGAATGCAGCACACGCGAAGATCAACGTAACGCACATTTTCAGAACTAATAATTGCACGCAGTACACGCCCACCAATGTATGTATGACGATTTTCCTGGGAATTATAATTCCGGACGAACCCTGTTTCACAGCGCGAAACGATTTATTCGTATAAAGAGGATAATAAAAAAAACTTGTCCGCTGACGAGAAGCGAGATTAAAAAGCGCTATCAATTTTCAGCCGTGAATTGAATAAACCGGCGACTTCGGGCGAAATGAAAATTTCCATACGTATTACGAGCGTGACAGCCAGCCAGCCGCGTCGCCTGTACACGATAGCTCGATGGAACAGCCTCTGTCATGATTATTCAATTATTTTCTGCAATTATCTTCGCGCGAAGTTCGAGGGCCGCGCGAAAACGCAGCGCGCCGCTGCGCTGTCGCGACACCGGGCAATTTTTTTCCATATAATCCGATTAAAATTTCACCGATGCCGCGTATCCGTGCACGCGTAAAACTTGTTGCATCGAGAATGCAGATATGTATATTCGCCGGGCCAAATAACGATGAAACTTGACTCGCACTCGCGGCGACATCGCGATGCGCAATAATTTTTAATCTCGTCAAGCGTCGCGTTGCTAGGTAACACCCTCTGTGCGAACGCAATAGGCGATCATGAACTTTTTTTTCTCTTTCGAATGACTATCAGTTGCTATAGTTGGTCGATTGGCAATAAAATATATTTTGTGCATTTTGAAATTTCATAAATATCCTGCGATCTTGGTCGGAGGTGAATCTTCTATCTTCGAATATTATAGATTCCATCTTGTATGGCATTATGTTGTGCGCAATGTTTTGTGCAATTACGGGGACAAATATTCTTGGCATGCGGCAGTGGCGAAAATAAATTGGTAATGTATAAATAATGTAAAAGTAGAAGATTGTGCAGTCTGTACCGAGTGCTTGAATAAGTGGGGAGAAAAAAGAAATGATCTGTACGATGGATGAATATTTATCGTTACGATATTGCTTTTCTTATCTTGTGTTAAAACTGCATTCAAATATTTGATAAACCGTTTAAAGCAGTGAATGACGGTTATTTAAAAAACAACATGAAAGAGAAAAGAGGAGCAAATGGTCTCGCCATGAGCCGAAGAAAAAGTGATTCTTGTTAATTGCCACCGACCGTATCTGCACTTGGTTCATTACCACCATACTATTTTAAGAAATCCTGGTCGCTCAGGATTATCTCGCTATCAGGATTATATTTTCAAAGCTAATTTTTAAACTGGCTCGAATCAATTATCCTTGCGACTGCGCGTTAATGTCGTCTCGCGCGGCGAAGCAATTAAAATTACACTTTATCGTGACCGATAGCAGTCAATATTTAATTGCTCGTAATCAACGTTCATAAAAATGCAAAGAGCCAAGTGGAGCAACGCCTATTCACCTGGAGACATTTTCCACGTCAAGTTTGCGGGATAACAAAATTTTCACCAAGCGCGTTGAGCATCAAACGAAGGTCTCGCGTAATTATAACAATACTTCATAATGAGTTTCAAAGTCTTAATAAAATGCTGTCGCAGAAGTGTGGGAAGGAAAGAGAAATTGAAGGTACAAAACCTTGTTAGACGTGGTTGATTTCGTTTTGATGGAATAAAAATTGCTTCTGCCTTCTAAAACTTTCACGTGCTTCCGGATTAACTGGTTACAACTTTCCTCGATTAATACGGCGAAGTTAAATGAAAGTTGTACGTCAATTATAATGTAACTGCAATATAATGAAATCAATGAAATCAATTTACGACTACAATGAGGCTATGTATGTCAAAAATGTTACAATTGTGTTAAACCTTTTTCTATTTTAATAGTCAATTAAATAGGCCAATCTGATTTTACTTATTACCACTGTGTCAAAAAAGGTCTTTGATTTGTATTGTTTTCAATTTTCGTAACTAAAGAAAGATCTAAATACACCTTGCCTATCAAGAGTCAACATAAATTCATGTCACATGCATATGCTAGCTTATAATACAGTCAGACAACTCAGTATGAGTATTCAAAAATATTTCTTCACGTTGCGGTTCGAAATTAATTAACATGTACATAAGTGCAAGCAGTTCCTTATCGCTCTTGCCTAACAAAAAAGTAACAAGACTCTGTTTTCCGTCACATTGCCTTAATCCTTGCTCAATTCGCATTGACGTATTTTACTTCGGCCAAAAGCCAATGAGTTCGTATCGTTTTTTCGACAAGCATTCATTGCCGCCACCAACGTTAAAAACCTGAAAGGCCCCGAACGCTAAAAAAAGGTGTCTCTCCACGCTGTAATTAAATTTGCCTCCGTTCTTACCGTGTGCACAAAAAACAAGGGAAATGTTTGCCATTAATTAATCTTTTCCCCATCCGCGTGGCTGACAGGATAAAAGTCGTGTCAACCATAAAAGCTTCCGACAGATATCAACGTGAAACGAGAAAAAAAGAAGCAAAATTAATAACCGAGAGGCGAGAGGCGAGGCTGGCGAAAGTATATTTTCCAAAAGCACTTTTTTCAATCCGATAAAAATCAGGATACGTTCATAATCAAGGATCAGCCCGAATAAATCTTCAATGATCCAAGTGATCGGCGCTCCTCGTACAGCCAATGAAATTAAGGGTAAATTCGATCGATTCTACCCTTTCCTTAGTTAGCACAGCCACGATTATACGAATCTCCATTGGTGAAACGTAGGAGTATCGCTTAAAGTGTGCACTTGACAACGTGTGTTCCGCAAGCATCCTGCGATAAAGCGTTTTAACGAGTGCGCCGAGTGCCTCGTGAGTTCCTTCTCCCTTTTTTTTCTCCCTTCCCTCGCAGCACGGATCATTAATTAGCTCCGCCGAATGAAAAACAGCCTCTCACCTATTCGGGACTGCGAACGAGGCCGACAATAATAAAACGGGGCAATTAGCCACTTTTAATAACATCGTTTCGCCGGATGACTTGTTTGTATGTACACTTTCTTCTTTTCAGATGGCCTCCCTCTTTCAGACGCGGCGGCACGCTGTTCTTTCTGCCTTTGGACACCAGCTTCCTAACGACTTGTCGCTCACGTGTGGTCGTTCGAGCGTACTCGCGGCAATTTTCGCTTAATTGACCTGAAATTTGCAAGTAGACGGATTTCGCGGGGGTATCGCGACAATGTCGGTTCCGCGATTAATTGTAGAGAACCGATGCGCTTTCTTCGCGGATGCACCAACGCACTAGCCGAGCCGGCAAGTGAAATTTTTTTAAAAACTGCCTTTCTGTGCTAATTTCTATTTTCGTTGGGAACGTAGTAGTAAATGGCAGCGGGTATTTAGCTTGACAAAAATTGTTCGCGTTTTTACTAATATCGTAGAGTAAAGTAAAAGTCAGATCGATTTTTAATCTGCTGTTTTACTGCCATCTATACGAACGATAGATAGTGAAGGGGTAAGTACAGCAGGTGTTAAAAGAAAATAATTGGAAATTTTTTTGGATGTTCGAGGAAGTATTATCGTGCTCAAGAAGCGAGTAAGAAATATTATATTTTTTCCGATGTTGTATAATTATTGAACATTTTCCAGGTTAATCTGTTGAAATGTTTTTCCTGGATAATACTTTAATCGTTGGTGTAAACATTGTGTAATCTTTTAATGGATTGCACGATAATCTTTCGGCGCACAGTGAATAATTTAATGACTGTTTTATAACCTGAAAAGTAAATTAAAGTTGCACGAGGCACTTACATTCATGAGCCAGCAAATTCCATCGAATTATTATTCTTCAATGATGTTTTGCATTCCCTTTAACAGATCTTAAATTTGTATCTGTTACCAACTCGTTAAAATTATGCACACTAACATTTCCACGCACAGACAGTTCTTCAGCGTGCACGGTATTTAAGATAAGTTATCGTTCAGGAATTAATGATGATAAGATTCAGTGCAATAATTACACACGCAATATCAATCTCAACATGGTCCTACTTACATTTTACTTCAGCAATATATATATGTATGTATGTATATATGTCCCTACCCCCGTTCTGAAAGTTAATTTTAAACCCACTTAAACATAACGTAATTACACTGAGAGAAACAATTAATTTTGCCGGCTCTCGAAGTTTTTACGAGTTTTTGTTATCCAACACGCAATCAATAAGCACATGCTTTATATTCATAGAGCATATTTTATGCGTCTGCTAATGAATTTGTGTACGGGAAACGAAATAACCTTTAAAAAACGAAATTGCCAAATGTACTCAAGTAAATGTACATTTTCGTTCAGTTACCATAACAGGTGGCAAATAGTCAAACCACGATAATAAAATCTATCTTGTTTTAACAAAAATTATATATACATCCATCCCCAAATTAATTCCTTAAAAAAGCCAATTAACTCCTTGCTTAGCACCTTAATTCGGCCGCGTTGGATCAAGAAATACTACATATTTACATTTCGCTCGGCGATCCATGCACCCAATCGTCTAATTGTTTCAAAATATATTAAACTCTATGAATATATTCATGCAAAATGGCCTGGCGTTTAATATATATGGTAATTCATACCAGGAAAGAATATAACTATAAGCTGAACAATGTTTGCGTAAACGGAAATGCTTTCAAAATCGAAATTAACGAAAATTCACCGCATCGCAACGGATCAAAATACATTCTGAACAACGTCAGACACCTAGGCGATCGTTTCTCTTCGCCACACATGCCCCCGTAAAGGGGATCAAAAATCTGCAGGAAGCAGCGAAACGACCTCCCACGGTAGCCAGTTCGATCTAGAAGCGCTATACATATCGAGCGGCGACGTATCGAGGAGGGCACGGCTTCCTTTGTGCGAACCTGGCCGAGACCAAAAGCGTTGTAAAGTTGTGCCATGGATCCTGGGGAACAGCCGCTCGTAAATATGCACGGCGCTTCATGAATATGCATTGTTCGCGGTGCATACGCGCCTATACGGCGTGCAGCTCGCCTCCGCCTGTACACCTTAAGACCCCAACAAGTTTCGAGCACCGGTTGCCACGAAATATGACAGCCGCGATCGTGTCCGTGGCCAAAAAAGGAGGCCACCGTGCCGACATGGACACTTTGCTCGTTAATTAACGACCGAATTTGCGCCGATGTAGAAAGGGGAGAAATTGAATGGTAAAAGAACAACCGTGAACTCGTCAGCTTTTATCAATCTCGAAGCTGTCGAAACGACGACACACAGAGTGCTCGTAGCGTAGTGTCGCCTTTGCGAGCTCGCACGGAGAAAGTCAACACAGCGGCGAGGCAAATGAGAAATTTTATTGAATACCCCGAAGTGGGTTCCGCGAGCTGACGCGCCGCTGAAAATTCTGGCTTGCGAGTGGAAGGAACGCATGTTAAACTATTAGCTCTGTAAACGTTGGAGGCTACGATGAAAAGTTCCCCTTTCGCGGGAGCCGGGAGGAAATTTCATTAGGCCGTTGATCTCGTTCAAATGTTTAATCTGTCTGGATATAATCCGGTGGCCGATCGGAAAAACGTACAAAAGACCTGACAGTATTGTCAAACGGCAAGCGATGGAACGGAAGGTGAGCTCGGGATTGAACGGTGGTTTTGTTCGAGGAAATAAAATGAACTTCGAAGAAGGGGGATCGCGAAAAATACCTACGGGGGTATCGAATAAATTAGGGTGACTTTTTGCGAGCGTGGAAACTCTTTAAAGTTTTGCTTAATTAGTCGGAGAATTCATTATACATTTGCTATGCAACTGGGTGAATATGCCGGCACATTGTCAAATATAAAATATATGATTCTGTATTGCAAGTAATGCAATTTCCAAACGATTGTACTCGTATTAAGTTTTCTTCATAGCATCCTAATGCTGGACGTAACGACCACCGGTAGATTACGGTTGAATTATATCCCAGGATGCCGAATTGGGTTCCATTTCAACGACTAGAATCGGGATTAGTCAAGAGAACGATAGAGAGCGAGAGCGAGAGAGAAAGAGAGAGAACTTTCATTTACGTGGAACATGAACTGCAATTTTGCAACATGGCTGAATAACTTTGCCCCGTTCGCCGCACTAACTACATGTTTCACCGACAGAATATCACTTCCCACTATCGTCGAACAATCGTACACGGAATGGAGATATTATAAGATTTTTCCCTGTTCGATTCTAAACTCCATGTATGTGTTTACCTGGATTGCGTTGGACAGGTTTATCCGCGAGGGCAGCGCGACGGCGACGTAGCGAATCGTTTGTACTAAATTAAGACCCGCGATACACCGACAACAGACCACAGGCTACGTAACCCCTGGTTTGCTCAATAATCCTGAAAACCTTATTTCCGAAGAAATACAATCACCCTAAATTAACCACCGTTTCAACGCCAACAAGCGAGCCTAATCAAGGGAGAAGCGTAGAAGCTATCATTTGCCTGTTCATTTCAGACAGTCCGACTTTTGTCCACAGTTATCAATTAAACACGCAAAGAAATCAATTTTTTCCAACGGATTCGCAGCTTGTCATTAACACTTGGACGAAGCTTTTTCTTCGGCCCGCGGTTCGACGATTTCATTCCCCCCAAAGACGAGGAGACAATCATCGGCCTTGAGTCGCATCACTGTCCAGCGACCGAGTAAGTGAATTCATACATCCATACAGAGGCTAATCCCGCGATACGCATACATAGCCGACGGTGCGCGCGAGGGCACGCACACAAGAGGATCTCCCTCTATTACTATGTATACGTTCCTGAATAAACATGATTCGCTTGCGCGCCGCCAGGATTACGTATCCTGCACCTTGGCACGGCGAGATGTGGAGCGTCTTAATCCATATGCATAGGAATCCTCGTTGAGGACGCCGACGCGACGCGGCCAATTGCTTCTTTTGTTCTTGCCCCGTGGAGAAACGTCCCGAGGTGTGCTCCCGTCGTCGATCGCCGACTCGTTTTATGGATAAACACCGAATACGGTGCGGCCGACCGGTTTACGCCGGGCTCCTCTTTTCGCTCTTTTACTTCTCTTCTTCCACGAGTTTTTCCCCGTTTCTTTGCCCTCGACGGTGTTAATGCAACGGGCATGAATCATTTATGAACGATTCGAAATAACTCGGCTCGATGGAAATAGATCGTGAGCGGGCCACGTGCGGGAATGGAAACGCGTTATATAACGCGACAACTAACCGTGCGTCGAAGGTGCACGGCCGCCTTTCGCGTTGGCACGCAATCAATCGTCACTTATAGGAAACAACACCGCGAATAATTATGCTGCTCGCATGCCGGGGGGTGTTTGGCTTGGGGCCGATTTCGAGGAAAGCTCCGTTCGGACGAGCGAACTTTATCGGTGGAGGAGACAGGCTTGCCCGAAGAGGGACTTGTGCGTTTGACGAGGTGCTCTTGGGTTTATTTGAGTACTGAATAACAAATAATAGGTAGAAACGTGATTGTGGAAGTCAATTTTTTAATTAATTGAAAGTCTTTTAAATAGTGCCAAGAATAATTTATTTCTTACTTCTTATATGCGAATAAAAGTTTATCTTCGATTTCGATTTATCTAAGTATTAAGTGAACAGTATAAAGTAATGTTAATAAACGACATTTACTATATTTCAGTATTGTATGCAAGAATAGCCCCGGGATGGTTGTAAGTAAGATCGATTCTACTAATTCATTTATTATATGACTGATGAGAACGAAACGAAGAAATACTGAATTTTGAAACATCCTAGACAGTTTCGAAGTGTACGTCACTACGTACAGGATATATTTAACTTTATAATATTTCGAGACACTTCTTCGAGAGGCCTCTCAAAATATCAGACTTAAAAGTGAACAATTCTCCGCGCAAAGGAAACAATTTTAAATAAAGAATTTTCTACTTATATACTCCCCAATACATAAAGGGTTAACCCTGTTAAAATTTCTATTTCACATTCAATTTACAGCCCTATTACACAATCGCCCGTAAAACACCATCACTCTTCTTACCCACACCTCAAAAAAAATACCCGTCGTCTCTCCAAGTTATACTCAAGAAATGTTTCAAAGAAATCGTCGTTAAATAGCCCTTGCTTTATACGCAACGACAAGATCGATGTCACTAGTGCTCCAAAAAAAAAACCATAAAACAAGACGTCCAAAATTCTCCAGTCTCGTATGCATATACCCGAGCCGATACAAATATATCCAGCCGTGTAATATTCAAGTAGCTCGATGCATATTTATATCCGGACGGCGGAGACGAGGCGGAGAACGAAAGACAAACGGAACAGATTGGTTTCCGGCAGAGGCGGCAGCTGCGAGACCGGCCGTTTCGAGGCCTGGCTTTGTCACAGGAGGCAGGAAACGCTCGCACCCGTTAATAACCCAATTAAAATGGACAGGAAACGTAGCCCTGTACCGTCGGGCTGACCGATGCCACCCGACGCGTAGACAGCGTTACTATTATCGCCGCTATTACTGTCACTACAGGTGTTGCTATATCGGAAAGGAGACACGCTCCTATTGGTGACGACGACTCGTCAGGCAACTTGCCCACGGATTTTCTGCTTAACGTTGAATTTATTGCTTTGCAATTTTGCGTAATATCCCGATTTGTTTGACGAGACGTTGGTAACGCGATTTCACTTGCGGCGTTAGTTTAATGTATGGGGGATATGATTTTCTGCGACTCACTTTTGAAGATTTATCGAAACGCTCGTGCTGAAGCTTCGTTTAATACTTTTACGAGCCGTGTATATGGAATAATCTAAATGACAAAACCCATGTGCATAGATATTTCCTACCAAAGACGTCTTCGAGATACTGAACTTACATTGAAGTAAATCGGAGGATTTGTTCTGATGTATGCTGAAGTGTTTCAATTAAGAACTGTTATTTTGGAGCAACATGAATCACAATCTACGTGGAATGAAGTTAATTTAACAGAAAGATTAGGAACTATTTTAAATTTTGTTCGATTGTAAACGCTGATCATACGCAGAGTATATGAAGGGGAATAAAGTATATAGTTTTCCACCTACTTTCGTAAATCGTCTCGCGTACCAAATACGAATGCCCAAACCGTTTGCAAGCAATAGAACGGCGATTACGCGGGAAAAATTAAACGTACAAGATACATCGGCTGAATAATTCCAAGTAGATATTAACAGTGCGCTTCACAAATAGAAATCTGATTTCCACAGCCGGCACAAAGCCCGCGCGTTTCGCATCGATTCACGATTAATCAATTACGTAGAAACAACCGCGGCCCCCATTTCATGACTATAAATTCCCGATAATATCAGCAAGGATTAAACATCGCCGTCGAAACGAAGATAACTCGCAAATACGAGAAATATTAACTGGAAATAATTGTCGGATCGATGCGATCGGAATTCGTGGATCGAGTCTATCGTTCTTATAACGAACGACCGTGTAACCCGGGCCAGCTGGAACAACCAATTTCCTCCTTTAATCGAGAACGCGCAATTACACTCCATTACCTTTCCCCGTGGTATAAATAATTATCGTACGAACCGTGTGCCTGTGATCCGGTATCGGTCTTACCTGAAACATTGAAACATAGGAAACATTTAATACGGTTATCAATCGGTCGAAACGAGGGCGATGGGGAGGAAGAGGGGCTGAAAGCGTGGTGGAATAATACGAACGAGCACGACATCAGGGGGTTAGGAGAGGGAGGGGAGATTGGTAAATCAATTTGCTTTACTTTTCGATTCCTAATTTGTTTTGTTTCGTAGACGGCAGGAAATCATAGAGTTCGAGTGCCTACGTATTATACAAGTAATGTAAGAAATAACTGTGCACCTATTTATCATAGGCAGGAAAGCTGCATTATTTGATACATTTTTAATACGAATTCTTCGAAATTATGGAATAACACAGAATCGATAACTGTGATATTATTTACAATGGTCAGGTGTATTGGCTAGTGCTCCTAATAAATAGTGCACGTAACACACAAATTATGCATACGCACTTTCAATATTTCAAGACAGATTATGCGCAATTTGAACTGTATTACGAAAAAATTGTTCTCCGTGATTTGCTGCATATCAGTAAATTTCTTTCCCAGCAAAAAATCACGTCACCAAAAGCAAAACATAATTACGTATTCGCAAACTACCGCAAACGTTCTTCACACGTGTTACATTCAAGGTATAAAAGTCGAGGGCATTAATGAATCGAATAATTAGCGATTTTGCAGGGACACACGTCAACATTCAAAAGGCAAAGCGAAAATCACTTGTACGTCGGTCAGAACGATGTACAACGATCGAAAGATGCGAGCGTAGGCGGGGAACCAATAATTTAGCGTGAAATCGAAGGTATCGCAACCGTACGGTTAAATGGAAACAGCTACCGATGTCGGATCGATTTGCCTCGATTACCGGCTGCTCGCGAACACGAAAGGCTCGATCGTTTCGTAAAACAGGCCGTAATGCGTTAATTATGAGACTTCCGCGGCGAAACTTCTGCTCGTCAGCCCTTGGTATCTCGAATATGTATGTAGCATACACCGAGGATACGCATAAATTTGTTGGCTGCGCGAAACGAGCGCGCACAACCCTACACCGATCGATCCTTGCCTCTCGTACGCACCGAATGATTCACGAAATTAATGTGTAATTACTCCGTGCAACGCTCGTACACGTTGCAAATGGTATGCGCTTAATTAAGACCCGCACGAAATGCTGGATTGGCACAAGTGCATGAGGTAACACGGGGAACTCCCTTCAATGTATTCGAGGTTTGGACGGGTATAATAACGTCGGTAATTGTTTGAAGGATAATGAATTCGTGTTTTTATGTGGATTACGCGTTTAGTCTGCGAGGTACTCTTGTTCTTCAACGAGGGGGTTGCACTTTTTGTTTACGGCGTTGTTTAAACATAACGCGCCAGAGAATGCGGCGGCAAGGACAAACGTTGAGCGAATTATTAGTTTGCCAATTAACAGGAATTATAAGTGTACTTAATTTTTCACGTGCGTAAAAAAACACGTGATATCGTTAGACGTTTAACTCGAGTACATATATAAATCGTAAATTCAACGACGAGTCTGTTCTTTTCAATTATCGTTCAATGATCGAGCTAGACACTCATAGCAAGATTGTTATTTGCAGAATTGATATCGTACCTTAACGAATGTCGTAGACAGTCAAAGTACGTACAAGGAAATTTAATACTGTAAAAAATCCGTCGACTATATGAAACAGCAATTAAAACGTGAAAGTAATAAGCTTTCGCGTATCTAGTCGATCAGGAGGACATACGTTTCTCGTAAACGTGACTAAAAATGTCACTAGCCTGGACACCGTATTTTTTACCCTAACAGTCAGTAGCTTTCCCTTGCAGTCGTTTACAGCCCTTCTCCCATAAACACGGCCGCTGAAGAGCATTAATAAACCTGTACATTACGCCGTACTTTACAATCTTTAACGCCATTCTATTCGAGCCCTAATCGGACACGTTGAATTTATCGCGGTACGAGGGAGGGACGAGAGGGCAGTTTCGCGAATAACTGTGCAATTGCGACGTAACGACGATGTAATTGCCTTCCGGTTGCTAACGACGACGCCGTGTTAGCCTTATAAATAACAAAGAAATCCGTTATTCATCCGGAGATAAAGCTCGAATCGGGGCAAGTCGAAACGATTTTGTCTCCGGTGGCCGCGAGTGCCGCGATAACGAACGATTAAACAGCAAATAGGCATAATAACACCGCGAACGTGCTTATCCATTAAGCCGCGCGAGGAAATAATTAAACGGGCAGGTAGCCGGGCGCCGCAGCGTGTTGCCGAACTGTGCAGCAGAGGGAAAGAGAAAGACAGAGAAAGAGTGAGAGGAAAGGGGGGAGGAGAAGGCCGTCGAAAATAAATGAGCACGCGTTGTCAGGCCAGGAAGAGATCGGCACCGACGATAGCCGCAGAATAAAAGCGTAATATTCGAGAGAGAGAAAAAAGAATGCAAAACAGCGTCATTTAAATGCGCGCAACGAAAGGGACTGTGCAGAACGACGAGCTGGTCGAAGGAAAGGACAAGGTGACACGGAGGGTTTGCACGGGGATTCGCGAGGAGATCAGGGGTCACCGGACACGACGAGATCGCGTGAGATTACGCCCTTTCATGTGTGACTCATGCCGGCGGGGAAAGTAAATGAGTGCAACTGCACCGGTACTTCTCCTTCCCTTTTTTTTCCTCCCTTTTTTCCCGACTCTTTCTTCTCCTTTTCCTTCGCCTGCCTCGTGCATCGCGACCGCCGAACCCCCTTCCAGCGTTATTGCACACACCGACCCTTTCACTCCTTTTCACGTGCAGCAATCGCGGCATTAACTTATCGCCGGTCACACGCACGCCGATCGAATCAAGGGAACGCAAACTCGTGGCGAGCCCCCTTATTTCTCGTTTTTTATTTCCTTCGTTTCCTTCGCATGCTTCGTTGCCTCGTTTACTCTCGCGCGACACTCCAAATAGGCTCTCTCCTCTCCTCTTTCACGCGAGAACCTCGTAATTTCTGGCCGTACCGTGGCATTGCACATTCGTTCTCGGCGATCTTAAAAGAGAGTACACGCGAGGAAACAAGCGATCCTTTGTGCGATTTGTGTTTGCAATTGAAAACACTGTTGAATATAAACGGAACGTTCTGTACGGTGCGTTCCGTGGCTCGGCCGTTCGTTTATCTTTCCACTTGCCGACGCGTACTGTGCTCCTTCGACACTCTTCTCCTTGGAATTTGAATCGGCCGGGATTTCACGCTCGCTGTGCATGATTACATTTTTACGAAAAAGGTAACAGCACGGGATCGAATGGACGAAGGCAAGTAATGAGAATATGCTGTGAAGAACGCAATTGGTCACGAAAGTACCCAGTCACGTTAGATACTGACAATCAGCAAATCTGACGTGCCAGTAAAGAAGAACGTAACTCGAAATCTATATTGAACAAATATCTTGACCCTTCTATGAAATTTTTTCAAATATACCACAAATAAGAAATTTTGGGTAAATATGGCCCAATCTTAACTGTTTATAGAAATTCAATATAAAATGAAAAATATAGTTTGTCTAGAAATTTCGGTTCGATATCCTAACATTTTATTAATCTTCGAATGCAACAGTTTTAGAATAATTAATTTTGGTCCCCAATATAATAATTTGAATGGTACATTAACAGTAGAACTACCGATAAGCTTTGTTACTACTATTTAGGCAGTTCACGTTAGACAGACTATGCACGCGAAAGTGGTTGAACGGGCATAAAAATAGAGATATATAAGAGTCATTCTGGCTTATTGAAACTCATCATAAATTGCCGCAACAATACCTATATGTTAATAATTTAAAGGCAAGAAATCTGAAACCAGGCATTTTCACTGGCTTAGTACTTCTAGTGCTAAAAATGAAGACATATTTCCATATAAGTCTTAAACGTCTATTTTAATAAAATTTAAATAATTATTACAAAATAACGGAGCGTTAAATAAATAAAGATTCCTCTAATCCTGTTTCTAATTACGAAACACTAATTACCCTCGGGTTAAATTAAAACCGCCAAACGGTGCTGATACTTTCAACTAACCAGCAACTCAGACAGGTCTACCGCTTCAAGATCAAGTCCAAATTCAATTCTCTTCGCTAATCTACACCACGTCCAAAACACTTGTCCCCCGGCCTCTTTTCCATTATCACCAGCGAATCGGTTCGTGCACGTTCGCCAATGAAGCGACAGAACGCTATCAATTACACCAATTCCCTCGTTGACAACGGTTCGAGTCGGTTCCCCCGCAGCGTCGAGACGTCTGGCCGTTCTGCACGGGCAGCCGTGATCCTTCAGAACGTGGCCAAATAATTCGATGCACGCGGTCGGTCACCGTCGGCGAAGATGGTGCAAAATTAAACGGTTTATTGGCGGGTACCGAGCCGTGACGCAGGCTCGAAGAGCCGTCCTGAAAGCGACTGCAGGAAGGCCGTAGGAGAGGCTCATTAGCCGCAGACAGTTGACAGGACAAAGCCGAATTGTTCTTTCCCCTCTGGTCTCCTTCGTTGCTGATCCCGGTCGTATCGCCCTTCAGTTCGCCGTCATCTGTCGTCCGCAAATTAAGGACGTTGCTCTCCAGGCTCGATGTCAGCCGGCGATCCAAACCAGGTAGGAGACATTGTCATCATCCGCTACCGATGTTCTTCGTATCCCTTTCCCCGCTCTGATCCGGCGGCAGACTGACCGTTCATCTTTTCCTCTCGTTTCTTTCTCTCGTGTAGATCCTGGTGTGTACCAAGGAGACAGCCTTTCGCGCACAAAAATAGCAACGGCTTTGTTTTGTGCTCGCGCGACCTTTCTCTGCTTCTCCCTATACGTCCTCCTGTGGCTCGTCGTCGTTGTCGATGGACGCTCTTGTTTCATGGCTCTCTTATATACGCCTTTCCCTTTTTCCTCGCTGCTCAAACATTTCGATGCGATCTTTATGGACGATACCATGAATGTCCTCTGTGGATCTCGCGATTCGTGGCAGAGCGTCGCGAGCCTTCTGCGTTCATGTATTGAGGACGGTATTTTCTCTTTTTGGAATAATGTGATTTCTATTCGTATTAAGAGGGATGGGTTTAGGGAATCCCGCGTGCAATTAAAGGTGATATCGAAAGTGTGTTTGATTATGCGAAAGGTGTGTACATTTTTTTCGAGCAATGGTAATTTTGTACTGTAGTGTATGTGGAGTATTGCGTCCAGACCGAAGTAGTATAGGTCGAGCATTCTTTGTTCTGTTATTTATTTATCATTTGCATGAAACGTGTATCTAGAGTCTAGATACAGATTCTAGACATTAAGTGTACGCGGTCTATCAGGTTTTTAATAATCACCTTTCAGAAGTGATTTCACGTGTTGCAGCAGCACAGGTATTGGTAAAGTACAAAGTCGAGCACCGTTTTGTGTTCTCACAAGTGCCTGTAGAATAAAATTGACACGAATTCGTCTATTCCTTTCGACCGCCTTTCAATTATTCTGCAATCTCAGGTAGTCTCGAGATAGCGCATGACGATTAAAATGTAAATACTCGATGCAATGTAGCGCGACGATAATGGGCCGCGATTTGCATTGTCAATAAGCGTAAACTAACAATCCCGATCGATTTCGATCGGGTTGAAAAATCGTGTCGCATAATTAGCCAGCGATTGCGACTGCATTATCTGTTCGACTTCTGGTTTAATTCGAAACTGTGATTAGCATGCGCTCATTACGCATTAAAGTCAGCTGCTGTCGCGTTGCGACCGAATTTCACAGCTCCGAACGAGAACGAGTTTATTACCTGGCATGCGCGAGCCAAAGTCGTGTTGCTGTTAAACGCGGCGAGTTAAATTTGCTTCGTGTTGAAACTTTCCCTGCCCGAGTTTGGTGTCGGAAAAACACTGCTTCCGGGAATAATTCGTTTTCGAGAAACACCGCCGCTTAAGATTGACGCAAGGGCTTTTATTTATCACACTGCTCGGTCAGTTCGTAGCGGAGTGCGGGAGACATTCAATTATAAGAACGTTGTTCAGAGTTAACGTTTAATTGAATAACTGTGCCGCTTGCGCGCAGCTTATTTGGGTAATTGTTCGGAAACCTGGAAATAACTGATGATCTATACTACGAGGCTATTTGGCGAACGTTTTATTTAACTGATTTTCTGTACAGAAAACTTTGGGAACTTTGAAATTGTATAACGGTTTATACACTGTGCTATTACTAACGATATCATCTTCGTACACTGCGCATATTACGCTTTATTTTCAACGTTTTCCAATAAAGACACCTTAAACATAATAAATGAGCATCGTTGTACTATATTTTCTGATTGCTGCTGACCAGAATTAATTAAGGAAATGTTTCTCGTATTCTTTCCAAAGATGATTAGGTGTGGCCACCTTTCAAATTGTATTTATATGCGGTGAGTATAAATACATGGCAGCTATCAATCGCGTTAATATTAACACACGATGAAAACCTTAAGAACATTCTAAACATCTCAATATTTTCTGGCTGGCATTCTGAAAAGACGATGGAGCCGCATCTGTCAAGTTGAAGTGTGAGTAAGACACGGAGAAGCGGTTATGATGGCCGCGATGAATGTCCGAGGAGAGGCAGCTTTCAGAGCAATGAAATTTTGGGCGTGGGTGAAAAAATGTATCGTACTGTTTTTGACAGGACTTTTCTATTAATAATTGATTTGCTGTTCGTTGCTATTTCATATGTTATATATACCTAAATTCTTTTTATTGTGAGACAAAGTTGCTTCGTTTAATTATATCAAGGTATTACCCCAGAATCTATACTTTGAATATACAGGTATATCTTGAAAACTTTGTAGTACGTCGATTTAAAATTGCTGTTTAATAAAATAGTTTAATATAGCAAATGTAAAAGTATTGTCTATAAAATATTATTTAGCTTTATTTCAAATAAATCAATGTGTCACGCGAATAGATAGCGAACTAACTGGGAAATTGGATAAAATGCGGACCGTTATACACATAATGAACAGTGATAAATAATACTAATGGAAAATAACTGTCAGAGAGAAATATGAATGCTGTGTTGACACAGAATTACTGAATGACTAATCATCTGACACGAGGGAAAAATTCTAATATTAACTCTTAAATGTTTCAGCTGAGTCTGAAATAACATTCGTTAAAATTAAAACCCGTTTACTCCAATAGATTTTATAGATATCGATTTTACCATCGTTCTGAATGATGTCAATTTGCTGCTGAATACCTGTTTTATCATGCTACGTTGTACACGGTAATGCACGGCAAACACTATTATCTATGCACATTTTTCTACGTAAATGTTCATCGGTAAAGACTTTCAAGTTTCGTATAAATAGTTTATCTGTCGCAACACTTATCGAGCAATAAAACACGTGCAATTTTTCACATTCCTCGAGTAACTTTCTTACCGCAGAAAGCGGACATATAACTCAATTCCCCGATAAATAAGTACATTTTAAAGTGCTGAATTAAGAATGGTATCCCCATCTGCGTCTGGGTAACTTTCTAATTTAAAACAGTCTGATATATTTTCGCTTTGATCTTGTTCGAGTATATATTTAGCCGGAGCGAAATGTTAGCATGGATTTATTAATAAGTTTCTGCGCGTTCAAACATGTATACATTAGTACAATTTTCACGAACATGTGTGCATATCAATAGCGACTGATAATTAAATCGGGATCGTTAATCGGACAGATTTTCGCTTACATCTATATTAAACCTGGAAATAGATAAATGACTGAAATGGTTTCATTACGTGTCGTGCGCGGCGTAATATTATGCAGAAATAAACTACACATTTTGTTATTAACAGGAACAATCGATTCGGAAAGCGCTGATCTTGCAGAAACATTTATAATAGATAAATTCCCCCATTTAACGACATTATAAAACAGAAAACTCGTCTGCATAAACGAAAGCTAATTTAAATGTTAATTAATTCCTCCTTCCTAAATTTATATTTCAACTACGATAACTGACAAAATTATACGAGCAAATAGCGAACAAGGCTATTATACAGATCCAATTAAAGCCACGCTATTTAACTTTGAATCGCGTTATAAGTAATCTACGCTCCACGCAAATCTATAATAAATTGAAATTAACACGAATAATGTTATTTTAATGAAACATCGCTATCAGGTGAATTTTATCACTTGTCTACTTAATTCCGTTTCCGAATTGCACGCTAAAATCCCCCCTCAAACCACTTCTACAAATATATTTATACACCATCCGCGGCAACGAGAAAAATACAATAAACCGAGCCTACGAAATTGTAACCACAAATAGAGGAATAAGGCACAAAGAGCCTGGGGAAAATTTCGAGCGAATCAAGATTAATGGAAATTGAACCCGAGGGAAAAGGCGAGACCCAATTCGTTTACGTCCAGACGAGTTCGGTTCAGCCAAAACATAACCCACTGTCCTGTCTAATTTATCGGGATTCCTCGGGCGGATTGGCTCGCACGGGGATCAGCGAATCGAAGGAGCCGAGGGAAAAGAACGTAGACGTTAAGTCGGTCGGCTCATAATTTGTTCACGGTTATTTTTGGACGCGTCCCAATCGCCGTCGTGTCGACACGAAGAGTGACTCCTCGGCGCCAGTGGCACTGTCAGTTTGTAACAGTGACAACGAGACCGGTCGTTCGACGGTGGAACGAAAATAAATCCCTCGATGGGCTGCGAAGGCTCGCGTGTGAAGAGCCGCGAATCCCCGTGGAATTTCGGTACACGTGTGCAAACACTGCGGCGAGGCTCGTTATTGTTCGCGGGCGAGAATTCCCGTGGTTTTATTCATCGGCGAGTTCGCGAACAACGCCGACCTTTATCCTGCCGAGGATTCCCCATCGTGAACGTTTCGAACGATTTTCTTCGAACCTGCAATTCGCGCGGAAACTTACGTTGTCTGTGTAATGTATTCGCCCCCAATATATTTATATTAGTCTTGTGATATATATTTCTGTACTACTCTTATAATCTATTTGTCACCTAAGGATTCATGTATACAAATATTTTTAAGTTTCCGTCGTCACAAACACTCGTCATGGAGCCTTACCGCATCACCGCTTCCAAAACACCTCGTCATACTGCCTACGACCCCTATCCATCCGCAGTCCTTTGGAATTCGCCCTCACCAACCCTTGAAAACCCAAGGTTCCCTTACTCTCGAGCTCAGATCGTACAAGAAAAATCAACTGTCAAAGTCATAGTCTATATGATAACAAAACCTCTTGAAACACCGAAGTTTGGTAGTTAAATTTTCTGTGTCCATTATTTTGAGGCAAGAAATGTAGAGATGGTCACTTTACTGTGCTTGGTACATAGTTCTAGTGTTCAGCGTCTTCCTGTTTCGTCGATCCTACATGCACTAGTTCTCCTGTATTGTGGGTTTAATATATATTAATGTTAAGTAACCTAATTGGAAATATAGTGATCCTGCTTATCTGAATATCCTGCTTAGCTGTTCAAAGTTGTACGTTATCAGATTCATAAATGGCATGGCAAATAATATTATATTAACGAGATCAGCTGATTCTATTTATGTAGATATATTTTTAATCTAAATATCTATATTGCTTTTTCATCTTTGCTAGCTAATGGTATTTCTATCAAAGTGAAAGACTTGTAATAAAGCCATTTTCTTTCTTATTAACAAGTAAAAACTTGATTACATCGAGGGTTATCTGCAATTACCTGGTTGAATTGAAAGACTTGAATTGGCTAACGTTCCTGTAAATTAAATAAGCTGCTCGGATTAATTTTTCCATTTACATTGTATTTAAGTGGTTATTATATATCGTTGTTAGCAAATTAGTTTCCGTATCAATTGCGAGATCAATAGGCTATAAATCTGTAATTGCAGCTGGATATGGCTCATTACAGATATCGTTACGAGTGCTAGCAAATTATTAATCACGCTGATATTGCGAGCTCGGCTAATGTCTGTAATTTTCTAGCTGCTTACGTATTTCACAAAATAAATCGCGCGATAGGGCCAAGAATTGTGACTAAAAACTATACTGAATATTGTAAACATAACTTGATTACATCGATTTACAACGTTCGAGCATTTCGTTATCGTTGGATAATATTTTTATCCATCTTCAACCTCAATAATAATAAGCACCAATTTTGTTTTCCTCTGTTCCAGTCATATCCCTCGCCTAAAAATCGAAGCACCGCAATTATTTTGAAACGCAACATACATACTCCCAGTCCACAATCCCATAAAACAAAACTGCTATTCAAATGATCTCTCTTTTGTTCAAACGAATTCCAAAAGCGTGCGCAGACACAATAAACCAAGCCCGCGGGCATATTCTACTCTCGCAAATAGATAGAATAAAGTACGGCGCATTCAACGGGAATACCGCACAATGGTGCGTTCAGATAATAGTAACATTTGCAATAAAATTCCCCAACTGTATTGTCTAATTCCCGACAGCGGGAGCGTTTTTCCAAACCAACCTCCGCCTCGCGTTCGTAAAACAAAAGCAATGCTGAAAAAGCACGGCACGAGAGTAACAAGTAAGACCTCTCGTCGGACATGATCCACGAGCAACGTGTCAGTATAATAACAATCTATCCACGCTATACCACTCGACGCCGGAAAAATTTCACGCAACCCTGGCCCGATAGACTTATCCTCGCGATCACCGCCGTCAAATCGCCGGACATACATCTACGTGGAACAGCCGCAAATTCACAAAAATGTACCCATACACGCTATCCGTGGCTATCCCACGCAAGAAAAGGGGAGAAGGAAAAGGAAATACCGCGTTACTGAATGGAGAACGCTCAGAAGAGGGTCTTGTCACGTGGCGCAAAAAAAGACCAACTGTTTCTTTGAAGATGAATCGTTCGGGAACACTTGTCGAGTGGAATGTCTTCTCCCGTGAGATTAAACCTCGCCTTGCCCTTCCTCTGTCCTGTCGCCGCCTCGTCCACGATAAAGAACGGGAAACTCGTCCCAGCCGTGATAATGGTCCGGGGCGCATCTCGTCGATAAATCTCATTGTATTAAGGCCCGATGTTACCGTTGCTCGAACGAACTTTCCACGGCCCTTTTGCCACCTTCCTTCGACGTCTATACGTGCCTCGGGATGCAGCCTCGGTCGCCTTGAGTTATTGCACATGTGCGAATACCTTGGTCCCATGCGAGATGATCGGATTCATCGAGAGTTTGCGTCACGTTTCTGTGCTTTCATCCTTTTGGATAACTGCGTTCCGTTGCTCTTATATAGACAGAGTTTCGCGTACGCTTCGGGCACCCGGCTTTCCTTCGGCGATTTATGGGTGGAAGAGGGGTGAAGAACATTACGATTGACCGGGTATTTTCCAAAGAAGGATGCTCTTCTTGGCACTTTTAAAGGTTGCTTAGGTGTCAATGTTTTCGCGATGCGTGGAGATAATTAAGCTTCGGGGATAATTAGTGAACCGACATGTATGAGTTTAACAGGGTTAATAGTTCGTTTGATCTGCTAATATTTATTTGTAAGCGGCACTTTGAGTAGCAGATTTAATCTCAAGGTGGCTTAGAACGGGGCCTGGCAGAGGCTTGAGGAAAATAAATAGCTGAGCGGCAAATAAGTGTGGAATTGACGCATTGTGGTTTGCACAAGCACGAAGATAACCAATTTTCATGAATAAAGCATGCCGTTTGCACAATAAACAATAATCCCCCGGGGGTCTGCTTAGCGATTCCTACCATTTGTCAACAGAATGCAATGCACGAGTTCGCCGTACAAATGCAATGAATCGTATGTATCGTAGTTCTATCGTATTCTTCGCCAATTAATACCCTTAATTGTTAGATCAAAGCTTTGTTTAAAGATAACGAAACGTATATCCGATATGATCTATTATGAACTTAACAGCAACGCTCTATTGCCTACGCTGCCACGCTTTGCAACGAAAAACTGTTACATTCTGCTTTTATCTGAAACTAGATTCCCTGTGGCAGACACATAAAAGGAGAAAAAGTAACGTTTCCAAGCTGATATACATAATAAGAGAAATAAATAAGATCACGTTTGGAAGGAATAATATCTATATTCGCGGAGCCGACAAAACGGAAAGATAAACGGCAGATCTATATTGTAGGAACATGTTTTATGTACACAGAGAATTTGTCCCGTGTGGACAGAGGAGGGAATTTTTTTTTCAGAGGTCGGGACCCTCCGATTTCCTTCGGTAAAAGTTTCAGTATGTGGAGACCATCCCAAGGGCTCTGTGAAGATAAAAAAAACTTCACTCCTTCTCCCTAAACAATTGATACACCGGAAAGGGAATCGCCCCTTTTAAACTTTCTTTCAATACGATTGACCGCCTCGAGGACACGACGTGAAAAACTGCTGTGAATCACAAGGATCCCCTTGCATAATAAAAAGAAAAAAGAAAAAGGAAAAAAAGACTTGAACGGATAGGCGAAGGGTGCCCGATTGAATGTGGAATATTAAATATATTTATGCTGAAGGCTCGATCGATTGTCGAGATATGTTTAAACAACTGCTTGTGCAATTTATTGTTACGCACAGCAGAGATCAGCGAAATTGGGTTAATATTTCACAGGTACATATTAGCTTCATGCAAATTCTTCCGGTATGGAAACGTCAAAACACGCCGTTAACCAGTTCGATAATTGTCGCGGAACTAATTGAGCTTTCCTTGCATACATGCATCGCAACAAGATACATTATGATAATTGTTTCCTGTGTTAATTGCGAATTCGAATTTTGCACTACGGCACAGAAATGCTCGGAATATCAAGCGGAGGAAACAAGCGTGGAATTAAATTAATAGATTAAATTGTATGTGTCTAGCAATATGGAATGACGAGCGTAATAGAAATACGCATTTGGAACGCGATTTCATGTTGTAATAATTATGTATTTGGGGTAAACAGCGGCAGGTTAAATTTTTGAATTGGAAACAGCACACAGGTATTATTTATAATTTATATTTCCTATTTTGAGTTGAATTACCATTGCTACGTCAATTGTGGCGTCATTAAAGACTCAATTTGCGCAAATAATAGTAACGAGCTTTTAAACATCAACAGTGAATTTACGCAGCTACGGATGTGTGCATACGTTTCATTTCGAGTATCAATCATGCACAGAACTGGCCTAATAAGAGAAACTTTATCTATACAAATCACGCCACGCGGAAACGAATTGAAAGGTTCGTTGCAATCAATTTATACAAACAATGATGCAATAAACAACACACGACGCGAAAATATTTCCACACAAATTGTACGTATAAATGCCACGTGTTTTCGCTGAATTTAATTCGAATTATATTCTGTTCAATCAGCTTTTATTTATACATATAACGATACTTTATACTTAATAATATAATAATAATATAATATATAATAATATAATAATATAATAATATAATATTAATAATATAATATAATAATATAATCATCCTTCCTCCAGCACTTACTTCAAAATTATGTTAAAAATTATCATTGCATTCTTTTCAAGAAACGCGACAACAATTATAAGTCAAATGTTTTCTTTAAACTTCTTCAATAGTTTATTCTGTTATTATTATTAACCCCCTCGACTTTACTTTTATCGCGCGAAGGTGTCGGTCTCGAACTCCAGATTCAATTCGTAAAATGAAATTCAAACGGTGAGTGGGCAACAGCCGGTCACAAGCACTCACTTGCAAGCGAATACATTTGATATTTCCAAAATTTGACGATACTCTCCCCGGAGGTGCACCATCGAGGTACCGTGAATCATGTGCCCACAGGTTGATACGAGTTATACGTCGAAAAGATAAAACCGGTCATACAAGCATCGGCGACCAACGATCGGCAAGCAAATTATTCTCCGCTGCCAGTCGATGCCATTTGCTTCGAAGCTTCCGCTGCATAAACAAACACGATAATATCCTCTGAAATCCAATTAACGGGAATTGTTTAATTTCACTCTATCTGCTGTACTCCATATGCTTCGATTTCGCTTTTCAGTACGCCTAGCCTGTCATTATAGCAGTAAGTGAATCGAGGTGATCGAAATGAAACCAGTTTTCCTGTGATGAATGGATCCTCTATACCAATAACACATTCGCCAGTTCCTTACTGCACGAGTCACTTCTAATTTCACGGTTTTTAAACGCTCTTGTGTTTACTCATTTTCCTTTTAAGTACGGCAGGTTCTTTCGTGTTCCCGCCACTTGGCGCACTGCAATTAATACTGCTCGTATATTTTACGGCGTATAGTGGCACAAGTAAATGCAAAGAGCTTCAAACGTGTAATCAGAGGATATCAAATCTGACGAGGTGCAAACTACGATAGTATGATTATAAACTTGATACGCAAAACGTGTTACGTGTAAATTGAAATTTATATAGTTTCTAAATCCGATTTTTGATGAATATCTATAAATTACCATCGACAAGCAGCATCGATAAAAGTGCAATTAACAAAACCAAACGGTGGAAACAATACCCAACGACTGTATCTCGCGTGATCATTTCTTTAACCATTTATTAGATAATAAACGACTCCCTCAAAAACATGCACGTACATATATAAATAATAAAGCACGCCAACACATGTCGCCGCCCCTCAAAATTCTCTTCCTGTCCGCCCCCCATGCATAAAACTGAACGTTCACCACAAAAAGATATAAAGTAAAAATGGAACCATTAAACCGGCAATCTCCATAAAGTTATCGTAAACATTAACATCTCGTGGTCAATCGACAAAGGGCATTAATTTCTTCATCCAACGCCGGGCATTAACTGTGCCCCCGGCTCAAAGGAACCTTCGCGAAACCGCTACTTTTTCTTTCGTCTTATCAAAGCTGGCACCTAACGCTAATGATTACTCGGAAGGTAGGTCCAAGCCGAAATGCAGGAGGGCCGTTCGTCAGCGCGACGCAAGAATGCTGTTACCCCAAGTTTTTCTTCGAAGTGAAAAAAAAGTCACGCTATCACGATCGGAATAAAGTTCACGCGACAACGCCGTTATGACTGGTGGCACACACACGATGCGAAAAAGAACAGGGGTGAGTTGTCGTGACGCATTGCCGGCTGCACCGAAACGCACGTGGCCCCGGTGTTTGTTATCAGGACTATCGGCCGGTGCGACGCGGTTGTATCAGTGCCGTCGACGCCGCTTATCGTTCACGACGCCCGGCGTCGATCAGCGCTGCGTTATGAATTGTTTCCGTGCAAGTGACCAGCCAATCGCGACGCTGCGCTGCTGCCCGGTCGAACGAAAAACCGATCCACGTCTGGTCATTTGCGGAACATAAAGTGAACGGGGACGTTAAATTGCTGGTCGGTGAAACGCGAACAAACGACGTAATGACAGGACGCGTTGTCTTGTTCATGGGCGATCGACCTGCGAATCGATGTTGCACGACGTTGCGTGCGCAAACGCGCTTGTGTTTCTTCTCCTTTTGCCGCTTGTTAGGGGTGCAGACCGGTGAGTTTGCGGATCGAGCATTTTTAATTCGAAGCACGATCTTTCTTATCGTGACGTTTGTATTACTGTTATTGCTATTATCAGTACATTCTTACAGCGCGATGCAAGTATTGCATGCGACACAATTGCAAAGGTATCGCGGCTACGCGACAACGCAAAAGAGAAATTTCTTCGAAGTTTATAAACAATATTTCGCCTTGGCGCGTGAAATCCCATAATCTGTCGCTCTATCTTTATTCTGCAATTTTTCATAGTAACACCTTCTGACTGTATCAACCGCATACATCCGGCCCGTTTATCGCCGGGAATTTATTTAAAGAAAAGTAAAACATGACTGCACTTTCCGCACTGTTACACCCAAAAGGGACGATATAAAACACGCTCCGCTGCTTTCAATTCAAAAGGCTTGCGAGCCAAAACCATAAGAATATCGCAACGTGTTCGCCCCACCCCCCCTCCCCATTCCTATTTACCAACTACGGGGTGACGTATTGCACAATCGAACCATGTTCCAAGAAATCCCTTCAATATTTTAAAAATTCACGTCGAGACGATTTAATAACGGCTAATAATTCCTTTCGCCATTGAACGGGTTATTTTAAACGGGGCTGTGCACAAGCTCGTGCGTGCAGGGGAAGAAAAAGAGGGAGGTAGGTGGCAAAAGCGGAAGACAGCTGCCGCAGGCTGTCGCGTGCGCCACGGAAAGCGACAACAGCTCGATTCGCTTGGGTAAGCACATTAGTCCCGACAACCGTAATTAAAACTGCTACGTGACAACACCGGTCAGGCCCAACGTTATCACAGAGCTTGCATCGTTCCCTAATAACGATATTTTTTCCCCGGCTAGCCGACACGACGTCGCGTCTGCGGCTCGATTTATGAGAACGCGACTTGTAGACAGAATCCTCGTGATGGGCAATAGCTTTAATAGCAGGTAGGTGGATAGGTACTGACAATGCTTCTATACTTATTTCCTTTTAAGGAATTCTTACAAATATATTAAGACAGATCCTTGCACTTTCTACTAAAGGGTACATTTTTTTAATTGTGTCGCAAGTGCAACAAGTGTGCACTTAATACACTTTGCCCCAGCAAGGTTCTACTGCAAAAGAAATCGTATTATAACAATACAATCCCAAACATGTTCGCACCTAAAATATATTCCAAATCGCGTCACGACTAGGGCAGAGGGAAACCGCCGCTGCGAATATTCCGGTGTTACACGGGTATCGACCCACCGTAGAAAAGCACAAATTCACGAATTAATCACAATCATTTTCCCCTTTATTATACCCGCGTTATCGTCGTAGGGCACGTCAATGGGCGTATATTATTTGCGATATCTCGCGGGGAAAGTGGACGCCGTTGAAGTTATAATAATTTTCCATCGTTGGGGGCGAACGATACTCGGTGGTATGCAGGTTTTGCACGTAACCGATGCCAACGTAGACGGCAACGACACACGGCCGTGATTCACGGCTCCTGGGCTTTGCACCCTGTGCACGAGCAGCGAGCGTTAATGCCACATTAACGGTGCACTTTTCCCCGGAGGTAATGCACCAGCAAATTCGCATTTAAAATATTCATTCACCGACGCAGACGACGACGTCGACGCCGTTCCCGGGCTCGTGCTTGAATACTCTTTAACGACGTAATCTATGCGGACGTTCGAAGGGGGGCGGTTAAAAAAAAGCCCGTGACACTCGACAATTCGCCTGTCGTGGAAATCGCGACCGGCCCACCCCTTTAAAGACGCCTAATCGGTCAGTGAATTGTCGAGTCGTGCTACCGAATCAGAGGTTGCGATCAGTTTCTCCCTGTGATTGAAAAAAAGGGGGTGGCTTTAATATTCGCACGTGTGATTCAACTTATTGTTCTAGTCGTTGAATCGCCGTATTATCGCGAGGCGTAATAATATGTTCGTGGGTGCGAGAGTTTTACGTTCGTTTGATAAATCTGACTTTACTTTGGCATAGAAATGCTCGGGATGGAAATATTGCAAGTTTCCCTTGGGTGACTTGTTTTTTGTTTCAACGTCTTAATTGATGCATTAAAGACGGCACGAGGGTGAATTACCAGAATGCACTTTTTTAACGCGGAGGTCAACCGAGTGTGAAATGAAAAATCGTGCAACGCGCAAGCAATTAGGAACGGGCATATACCGTATAAGGGCAACGTAATAATCCTGGCTGCGGTACGGTGTACAGACTGTTTGCAAATCGTGTAAAATTTGCTTCGCAGTGCACGTTTCCAGTCACGTATGCTCTATTCTACGCGGATGTATCTTATATAATACACCTGCGCAATAATTAACGTGAGTGCATACGGAACGTCATAGATGCAACGTTGAATCTCGATTATGCGAACTAATTGGACGACGTGCAGCCCGAATGATCAAACGTTTGATTAATCAGTTCTGTAATCAAGATTTCAGCATTCGGCCGCTGTTTGTCTTGTTATATAAATAAACGATTTTATCGCGGCTGGTATATCCAAATGAAACAACTACGGAAGGTATGTCATATTTCGGAAACGATTTAACAGAGAAGTTGAAATGAAATACGTATGGATTTTCCATGCTGGTGAAGCAATTATTTCGTTGTTTACATCTCTTCTTCCATAATTTTGGTTTGCCCAAAGGGTGCTCACAAATATTGTCATTAAAAGGGTCAAAGCTTTTATACGACAAAATATGTTAATATTGCAGAATATTTGTGTGACTTTCATCAAGACCTTCCCCCCCACAAAATTTATAAATACCTATAGAAGTCCTATTTGAAAATAATAGAGTAATCAATTTTGTATGTAAGCCAAACAGAATGTGTGAAACGTTGAGTAAGAAACATAAAGCCAAGTAATTTCTAAATAATAATCGGGTACAAATTTTGTATAGAACATTCAAAACTTACAAAAATTGAGCAGCACTTTTACCATAATAATTCCAAGGTATCGGGTTAAATATTAATCCTCTCCCCGTCGTCCAACGATGACAAACTAGCCACCCTATAACTTAATCACGACGCATATAATTTATGCATCGCGAACCCTTGCATAATATATTCATTTCGGGCTACCGCACGTCCAGACCCGCGCATCTCTAATATCTACTGCTCCTTCGTTAATAACTCCACGGAAAATAAAAGTCCCCCGACTCCTCGCCAAATCGTGCAGCACTCAACCGGCCTGATGGAAGGAAGACGAAAAAAGAACAGTAGCATCTACCAGTATCTACCTACTTATAATAATTAACTCGTTTCAATCCAGGCAGACGGCTAATGAGATTCAGTGATGCAACATTCGAATTCAATTCACTCGGACTGGCTCTTATCGAAGGAAAAAATCAAGCAGCAGGAAAAACCCGATCGAACTCGATGTACAGCCTCGAGAACCACGAGAGGAAACGGTGGGAGGTCAGTGACTGCGAGAACTCGATTCGATGCACGACACATAATAAGATTCCGCGGGTAAGGAGAACGAGAAGCAAACCGAGCAATAATTTATCGCACAAAAGGCATCGCCTTTGGCGCTCGATGCGTGTTGCCTCCTCGATAGGTCACGCCTGTCTCAACGGGAGGCGAAGTCCGTGACGCAAGTGACATCGTCCGGTGTACAGGTGGGTCCCAGTAAAAATGGGCCAGCGACGCGATAAAACGTCGACGAACGAGAGTGTCTCGAGGTCCGGTAACTTTAGCCAGTTACCAATTATGCGTCGATTGCGTTACCGCTGCCCGCTTTTGTATCGCGTCGAATTGCACGACCCGAGCATTACACGCGGCCTGTACGAGCAATATTCGCCAGCGATAAACTCGCACCGGCTAAATAGAAGCGTGCATGGGGCCGGCACGCTGCCAAAGACTTTGGTTCACCGGCGTGAGTGACTCTTCCTGCCTTTGATCGAACAAATCGAAACGATCAGGCCGTTCGTGATGGGCATTTGCGAGCCGACCTTTATGGGCTTTGTTCGCGCGATATGTACGTGGCTCTTGGCACCCGGGTGGCCAAATCGGATTTGTCCGTTCTATTCTAGGAGATGTACGGGGAAATTTAATTAAATGGTCGTGGTGGAATTTTTTCCTTGTTAATAGGAGGCATACTTGCAGGTCGTTCGAAGGAGTAACTATTCTGTCTGTACTTTAGTGGAGATTCGGGTACCATTGTATGGAGGGCTCAGAAGCCAATGAGTGCAAGACCAACTTCCCCTGTTAAAACTTTAAGTTGATAAATCAATTAAGTCACTATATCCATAAGTAAGCAATAGATGACGGTACTAACGTTATCATTTTTTTTCAAGCGGATTGTAAAAACCTTATTTATCTCGGGTTGAATGTTAATGGATTGAACCCGCCACATTATTGCTTGGTATACGATGTAGAATATTTGGTTTTAATTTTAAATGACGATGTGAAGCCTATTTGTTTTTTGTTAGATTGGTAATTCAATTGTTACATCGATAAGGCCTTTGCGAATATTTTGCGACAGGAAATAGCGAAATGTGAACGCTATATGTTTTCTCGGACGAAGCAATTTTCAATTTTATTTTTGAATAAAAGCGTGTACAATAGTGCACACGAATACAGGGTTTCAAATGATACCCGAAAATTGCGGAATTCAAGTGTTCATCCTCAATTAAATTGCGACATTTGCCGTTCAAACTGTATAAAACCCGGAACGATAAAGCTTTAAATACAAATGTGCGAACAGGTAATCCGATTTGGAAGGGTTACTACCGATACGAGTTTGCAAAGCTTTCGCCGAGGGATTATAGAATGCTAGTTGCACTGTTCGAGAATAATGCAGACACAGCTGCTGAAAGAGTCGCTTAATTAGACAGCTATAAATCAAATACGAGACAAATTCGATTTCAGAAACGGGAACGGCGCAATGAGTTTGCAATAATTACTGCTGCCCCTTGAATTAATATCACAAAATGTCTTAACAAAAGCACAATAATTACTCGATCACGCAGAGCTCAATTCAATTCAAATTCGATTAAAAAAAAACCCTCTTCAATATTCCTCAACCCAATACACTCGTGAACAATTTGTAATATCCCCATCAGCCGAAACGTCACTCGAACTTCTTGTTGCGAGGTGCACTGAATTAATTTTAAAGGTAATTCACAGGCATCGAAGGACTATACACGATTAATGCTCGGTCATTCCCTCCGACAGAGAGAGGGAACGACATACTAACGAATCGAAAAAGAAATTAATTATATCTCTGATACCCATAAATTACCGCGAACTGCTTACACGACTTGCGTTCCCAGAAAGTCATTGCCATAAACTTCCGTGTCCCTGATGGAACGACAGGAAGACGAGGACCAGAGCGGCGACGAAAAAAAGACGAAGGAAAGAATTGAAAATCCCAATTACACGTTTAGTCCCGAAGCGAACGACCAAGAATCCCAAAGTTTTATCGACAGAATGCGGTGGATCGCGAGGAGGCCGGTGAAAAAAAAACAAGGTGGAAAAAGAAGATCGCAGGAGGCGCTGCAACGGCGAATTGCCGTGCCCCACCTGTGTAATGACGGTGCTCTCCGTTCCTGAAGAGAGGAATGTCGTGCAATTACGTCCGGTGGCCCTCCGCGGCTACTTGCCCGTCGAATGACTTAAGCGGCATTTAGTGGTTTTCGGTGTCACAGCAGTGCTTCGCGGAAGAGAAAAAGAAGCTACACGAGATAGTAATCGGTGAACAACGAACAAATTGCCCCTTTCACGGCCTGTCTGATGGGATTACCTGATCTGCGAATAATCAGCATAGTTGCGGGGTCCTTTAAGCCGTAGGAACGGAAGAATAGCACTGCGAATCGATTCTATGGAAACCAAAAATATTCGAGACGACATTTCGATTGAATGGCAAAACCCGACAATTTTTTAAGCAAATATAGAGCCGACGGAATGGTTAATGTCAGAGCTTTTAAATAACTAATGAAAGGATGTTGATTTAATTTTATTTTTAAGTTATTTCCTTGCATTTTTTATGTTGTATCGTAGTTTTCGTTTTTCTGAATAGTACAGATTGAGTATATGATTTTGATTGATGTATTTTATAATTACAGGTGTGTACTCGTGAATCAGAAGTCCACCCTACACCTAAAGCAAGAGGGACCTAATAACAATAATAAATAAAAGTACGCCTGAGAGGATGGAGATCGATAAATGGAATAAAATTGTCTGTGCCTATTTGTTGAGTGGCTATTAGTCAATCTTTAATTACAAGTAGAGAACAGAGTTATTACAACAACAACAAAAGAATTAATATTCAATTAAAATACCTACTGAAAATTGTAAGTGTATTTTTTAAATGGTTCTCCGATAAAACGACTTTACACGTACAGGTATCTATGCACAGAGTTATATTTTAAATGACAATAATAATCCTAAGGCAGGAAACAAATACAAACAGAAAGAAATTTATTGCAGGAATAATTCTTTAAATTCTACCGTGCACCAAAACGCACGTCGTGCCAAAATCTCCCGTGAAATATTGCAAAATGAAAGTTATTTTAATCGAACTATTTCACGGCAACGCGGAGAAATATTACGCTGTCTAAAAATCGACGGGAAAGATTATCGGAACTCGACACATTCGACCATCAATTGGATTTTTCAGCAAAACCCGGCCGCACGATATCGCGTT
This sequence comes from Nomada fabriciana, assembly GCA_907165295.1. Taxonomy (NCBI): domain Eukaryota; kingdom Metazoa; phylum Arthropoda; class Insecta; order Hymenoptera; family Apidae; genus Nomada; species Nomada fabriciana. Next base: position 16,635,664 of record OU015689.1, read on the forward strand.
CCAAAAGAAAAACGACCTATCAACGCACAAATCGTAATTTACTCTGCGCAAAAAGAATGGGCACCGGTCGATCGTAGCGACCTCCTGATACTACATTCAATACCGTTCTTCTAATCCCAATATTTCTCCCTATATTTTTCGCGTCACCATCTATATTTGTTATCGCATAAAACCCTTATTCATAACACACCAAAAATGGCGTATCTAAAATTCAAACGCTTTCGAAAAACAATTGATTGGCTCCTAAACAAAACTGACGCTTAAATTCGTTCTTGGCAACGTCAATTGAATTTAAATTTCCAGCCCAAGCACCGTATTAACCGAAACATCTGGTGTCGACGAACGTTCCAGAAATACTGCTAGAGAAAGTACAGATTTATGTTCGCCAAAAAACGCTGAAATAAAAAAGCAGACACAGACAGCCGTTCGAACAAGTCAGACAATAATTTCAAGAAACCCACAAACTGCATGCACGTCCCGGTAACATTTCACCTCGAAGCAGAATAATGTTTCTCACCCAAGACTGCATTTTCCAACTACCTAGAGACACGAATCGGTACTCGCCTACTATGATGTAACAAACTTCCAACGCCCACGTGCGCATCCTTGGATAAACACATCAAAGCGGCCTCTCTCCTTTCCGCAATAATTCAACGGTCGTCGAGCAACCTATGGCGAAGTAAAATCATTCGAGAAAAGCACTTCTCCCCCGTGAAGTCGTTCGGTGCCCGGACGTGGAACGATAACACATCCGACTGGACACCTCCACCGGCGATTTCCAAATCATCGTCGGGATAATGAAGTCCTCCGTTGAAGTTCATGTTGCCCCGTAAAATTGCGAGCCAGAGCTTAGGGGCACAATGGCTCGATAAATCTTTGGCCGGGCTCAATCACGCCACTAACGATCTTCGTGGACGATTTCCTGGGAGCACATGAAGTACGTGAAACTCATTTGAACGTAGCGAGAGAGCGTGCGAGTTAAATCCGGCGCATAAATTACCGACGTCCGGTGCGCCGTGCACCCTTTACAGCGCCGTACGTACGTTTTACAACGCCGAAAGGACGTAAAGTCTCGGCTGCGGAATAACTTCCCGAACGGGGCCCTCCTGCGTACCGGTGTAATTAATGCCGGCCACGTCGATAAGTTTCGCCGGGAGAGGTGGCCACGGCCAGACGGTGACACGGGGGTTCTGGGGGTTGGGGGTTGTCGGCGGAGCTACACGAAAAACCGGCATTAAAATTCTTGCTCGGGGGAAAAAGGGGGGAGAAAATGGACGGAAAGAGAGAAAGTAAAGAGAGTAAGTGAATTAAGAAGGCTTGGACGGCGGAGAAAAGGGAAAAATAGACGTGGTCGGCTCCGTTCGAACGAAAACAGAGGGAATCGCGTTTTTAAATCGCTTCGTTGAGACAAATCTATTGCTGGTACTTACAATTAGCGAAGGAACGAGTGATACTCTTTTGTCGATTGACTTGCGGTTTAAAAGGGGGGAACTGTGTCTTTGGTGGTGGATGGAGGGTTTGTTTCATTTATGCGATTTTACGCAGAGAGATACTGGGCTGTATTTTCAATATCGAAAATTATTTGGCTGGTCTTTGAACGAAATTGAACCAATTTTGATCCAGGCGCGTTTGCGGAACGACTTCGGACAGGCAGGTTGTTCATTACATTCTCTGACGATGTTCTTTTATTCTGTCTAGCATAGAGTTGTCGGTGTACCTGGGTAAATAATTTTAATAAATTGTCGAATTTATTTGTCTACGCGATATCGAGTATTTTAACTATTTGGGGCTAGCTGGGTTAAAAACTGCCCCACCTTTTGCTTAGCTTTTTATGCATCGTGGGATATATTTTAACCCACCTCGAAAAGTTGAAGTTACTCATAGTCATACAGTTTAATATTTTATTTAAAGTTCTTCATTCAGTTGGCAATGCCATGCACCAACGGTAAATGCGTAAATAAGTAAAAAAAATTGTATACAAATCAAAGCGCATCAGTAAGGTGTGTGTGCTGCTGTGATTAAGATTGGCGCATTGTGTGATGGAGTGAACTTTTGTCGTTCGTAACGGTATGTGTTGTTTCCTTTCTTAAAATTTATTATGAGTGAATAAATTGTTTTGTAATAAAAAAAACATGTTGTTTGATGTTTTATACTAATTTTGAAGCTGTGAAGTGGTGGGATTGTATGTATCCCACCTTGTAAAAAAGGACTTGTTGAAATATTATTTTTTTCTTATTTTGAGTAATGTTTTATGTTAAATAATCGAAATGAATGTTTTTTTTCATTATTTTAAAATAAAAAAAGGTCTGAGCAACTAGGGTTTTCAATTTCTTTAAAATCGCGTGCCTCAAAGAGTTAAATGAATCGCCTCTTTTATTATTACTATGTGATTGGATTATTTATTTCGGCAGGCGGTTTTTGTAAACTATTTCCCCAACGTTTTTAGCAGCTGGTATCGTTATCAGCGTCTACCTGTTGGGCATAAAATTGCGTCTGGGAAAAAAAATAAAAGTTCGTTATTCCTTTACAAAAATTAACTTCGCCACCTAATGCCTACCTTTAACCTCTCGCGAGATAATCCACCGACTCCAACTCAAATGGGGCACCCTGCATACAGTGCCCCGCCACCACTTCAAATCAACCCGCTAATCTTTATAAAAAAAAGCCCTCCACACAAACGCGTACCTCGAATCATAAAAATAGAAAGAAGCTGGGGCGATATCACGGTTCGACAGGATAGAGTGAACTGGAGCAAACATCGGTCCCGATCAACGGCGAGGAAAAAAGTCGAAGGCGCGAGCGCGTCGCGAAGGCGTCCGACGTGGCAATAACGATGGGGCAGCGCGGTGGAAGAATGGGAAAACGGGTGAGGGCGAAATGAAACGAGGAGGAAAGACAACGAAAGATAGGAATGGAGAGCGTGTAGCAGGCGAGTCAGTCAAAGTCAACGACCCACGTGCTGCGAGAAGCTGGCCGACGTGGGCAGAGACTAATGGGAAGATATATACCGACGGCCGAACGTGGATGGATAGACGTAGGTATTACCGGCGTCAGTATCATCTGGCACATCGAGCGCTATGCGAGCACGTTGCACGCGTAGGCGCAGCTCTTTTCGCTTCCATAAAATAGCTTTCGAAGGCTCGCGGCCCGAATGTTTCTGCGGTTCGACGGCGTGGGCAAGCAAGCCGCCGCAGAACCGTATTACCGCCGATCCCTGTTACCTTAACACTGACAATGAAACGAGCACGTGTTGCTGCGACGAACACGCCGCGAGAATACGAGAGACACACAGGGAATGTGGGAGACGCGTTACGAAGTCGTTAATATTTTACGAGCTCCTCGCGCATTAGCTGTCTCACTACGTTCTGATCGGTTACAAATATTCGCGCAGATCCACGGCGGGGCAAAAAGCCCATTTAGGAGTGCAAAAGGCTTTGTGAAATACAGTAATCCGCGTAGTTCTGAAGACCACCCCCACCCCTAACGAAAACTGAAATACATAGACACATTTATAGTTTTCCAATGCACGTGCATATGGACGTTGCACATACAATATATACGTGCACGCGTAGTTCGCAGAGGTATACTAATCGTTTGATTTTTTATTTCAATTTCGAAAACAGTTCGTTATGTGTTTGAATTCATTGCTACTACATCTTGGGCAATTTTTGAAGAATTAGTTCACGTGGACAAACTCTCTTGTTCGACATGATACAAAACGATTGTAAAGATATACTGAACAAATTAGTTTGAAACAAATGTTCCAAAAAAAATGCCCAGGAAAATAAAGTAAGCACAGGTACCAGCAGTTCTTACAGGTTGATATAATTTCCTTACTAGAAGGCTACTGCGGTTACTATGGAAACTTCAATTTATTAATAGACAATCTAAAATTTATTAGAAAAACTCAGTTATCGTTTATATTAATCACACATATAATATGCAAAAAATAAAAAACGTTTAGCTCTGCCTGATGATGATGAGACAGAAGAAAATTATAAAAGGCCTGATACGAAAGGAACTGTTTAAAAAATTGACACACCCAGTGATAATCGTATCTTATCCTTCGACTTCGTAAGTACTTAACTGTTAATAAAATATAAATACAGTGTGGCTGTTAAAAAGTTATTTATGCTTGGCACTATAATTGATCGACGGTTCGGAATTAAATGGAGGACAATTAACGTGCAATGAAGTAACGTCGAGATGCGTGGCGGACAGGAAAACGCTTCGATGTTGTACTCTGAGAAAATTGTCAAGAATGGTTTTTATGCGGTCAACTCGATTTAGAGATTAATCAAGACAGTGCATTTTTCTCCTGTCAATGCCACCCACTAAACGGATGTTTCCATACTGCTTTAGAGAAAAATGGCAGCCCACGCGACACTGGAGGACACCGGAGTGCTAATCGACCACGGTTCAGTGACAAGCCGACCGCAAGCCGGCCACTTAGCGGACCGCCTTTGCGGCTAAAGCAGTTTCTAGGCAATTTTTCATCATCGTGTAAAAAGTATCGAGTTTTCATAAAGCCCCAGTAAAAACGTAGCGACCATTCAGCTGCGAAGCATTGCGTGAAATTTAGAAGAGCTCAGCCTCGGGTATTAATAATAAAAGAATCGTTTTCACGAAGATTTTGAACTGCTTGATTCGAGTGAAATCAGTCTAGAATAATTAGAACTTTGCTTTCCCCTTTTCGCTTAAATGATAAATAGGTATTGCAAGTGAAGACAGGTGTAATAACAAACAATTGTATTGTTCGTACAATGTGCTTTACACGATCTGTTATACAAAATTTAATTATTCGTATAGAATGTATTGTACGTACTGTTATATAAAGAACACAGCAATGTGCATTAACTGTGATGCAATAATGCGGTGGATCATCCACAATACATGTGCCTATCAATTCTGACCAGTTTGGGAAACCAATTCATCAAAATGTATTGGATTTCAAAGGGAGTCTAGTGAATGGAGTTTTTACGCGATGTAAATTCCGAGTTAACTTTCTCAATAATAAATAACCATTTGGAAAATATTGTACATTACGTACTCACAGAAACGGTATAGTAAAGATTTAGAATACCATGGTTACATTTAATGGGATCACCGTAATAATAAACCCATGAAAAAGAAATGAATGATTAAATACAAGCAATTTTTCGCCTCTTCCTGTAATAAAATATTTTCAACTTCCCACGCAAGAACTGGCAAAAATGTATATTCAATTAAAGCATTCTAGAAATCATTTGTTTTCAATGAATATTAATACACTCGAAAAACAACTGGGTATTTCAAACTATGCAATCGTTGCAACCCCCGTTCCATTTGGCCACGAACCCGACGCATGATCGCAATGGAATCATTGCATAACAACTTTCGTCGGAGCATCGAAAATCAACGTTTCGCGCGGGCAAACGCAAAGTTCAAAGGGTTGAAGTGAACGCTACGAGATTCACGATGATGCATAAGCAATTAGCGAGAGCCTCGTTCGCGCGACTCTGATGGCAGAGAAACGTTTAATGGCTCTGAGGCCAGCTACATACCGGTTCGTTGACAACCCGTGTCTACTGAACCTATCAACGACGACACTGGGACTCGTGTTTCAAAGAGACGAGACGGTTTTTGAAATTTCATCCACAGCCCCGTGGCTAATATAGAACGCGATGAAACGAGTTAACTTCGGCGGCTTACAGTCCCGTTTCAAACGGGGGACACTTCGTGTTTGTAGCTTTTGTGGCGAAAACCTAGAAAAGCATTTGCTGCTTATGGGGTCTTTCAAGCGTTCACCGTGGAAAAGTGGTATTACAGTTTTTTTTTCTCTTGCTGGACCACCACAGGGATGCTTCGGTTTGAATCTATCGTTGTTTTATTGCGAAACACACACGATAGACGATGCAAGTATAACACAAGAAGGGTTTCGCTTGAAACACGGTCTATTATTAATTGCTTCTATGGAATTACATAAATACAAGTACCTATTAGTCTGTTCGAAGCTGGTTAATTGTGTTTCCAGTGTATTCTGGAGTGAGTGTGGATATACTATTTTCATATGGTGCAGTATATGCTAATTGCATATTGAATGCTGCTTCAAATTACTCGTTAAATTAAATCCTTTCTTAAATTACCTAATTGCATGACTATAATTATATGGGTAATTGAAACACAAATTTCAACACCGCCACCGATTTCACATTCTCTGTGAGTGTTCCAATTACCAACACATTAATTCTATAAGAAAGCACAATACAAATATTGTCATTAACTATTTCTATTCAGCAATAGTAACAGACGCAAGGAAATCTGTCCCTAAAATAAGAAATACTCCAGAAATATCGAGCTAACCTGTAGAAATAAAATAACATATTTCTTAAATATTTCCATAAGCTGAAAGTAAGCTATAGATAAATGTATATGTGTGTAATAACTAAACTTATAACGTATTATCGAGTATCTGCAATTTATTATACTATAATTAAACGCGAGAAAGACTTCACTTGTGAAAAGAGTATACATAGAAGGATATAATATTTACAAATTATTCAACCATATCGCCAGTCCACCTATATCTTCTTTTATTTTCTTTTCCTCTTTTCACTTCTTCACCCAACTACATTGCCGTCCCCAACCGTGACTCGCACAATTACGCAACGACGACGTTTTGACAAATAAGAAACGTCAGAAAATTGCAGACGATTGGAGGGTGCTCGACAATTATCGTCGTACCTGCAAGGTCCTACCCGCACACTCGTCTGCCGCGGAGACGGGCCGAAAACGGAGCTAGGAAATTACGAGCCGGTATACACGACGGAGCTAATTGAAAATAATTGGCCAGCCGGTTATGCGCGACTCGAGACACGAAGCGGGCATAAATCTTTGATAATTCGCCGTATAAAGAGGAGAGGATACGAATAATGACGAGAGTGTCTCGCTGTTGGCCAGGGATTAAAAGTGAGCCAAAGCCGGGTGAAACGGAGAGAAATCGATTCACTTAATGAGCGGAAGTCCCTTTTTGTCCTTTATCGGTTTCATGAAAGGAAGACGACCCGCGACGATATGTTCGAGCCCATGAATAATTGAAAATGGGAGAAGATTGATGATACAAAGTGAGATTTCGCTCGGGTATCGAGAGATAATACAAAGACCTTGTCCTTTTGTGCCCGCATGGAATGAGAAAGCGATGCAAAAGTAGAGGAGATTAATTGTCCCGCTGCGAAATTAAATTGACAACGATACGATTGGTTTGTCCGCGCGATCGGGAGAAATGAAGTTCCATCAGAGTGGGGAAATCACCGGCGAATGAAAGTTATGAAGAATTAATTGCACAGATGCATCTGAAGGAAAAACGAAGGGCCGCCAGCGTTCTGATAGATAGAAATTGATTGCGAAATGCAACGTATCATCCTTCCTGCGTTTCAATTTTCCTATTGGATGCTGCTTTTTTCCTCCTTTCTTTTTTTTTTATCCGCATATTATAGTTTGTATTCGAGTGAACTTAATAATCAGCTTGTCACGCATGAATGTACGTTTGATATATCTGTGCGGGCACATCCGGTCTGGTGACTTCGTTCTTGGAGGACGGCCCACACTGTCTGTTATTCATATTCAGGCTGATTGAGATGGAACTGTGCGTCTGAAAATCCTGGTTACGACTGGAACATCAACGATCATTTATTTTTTTCTCCCGACGCCTTCGCCGAATTCGCTAATCGGTTCAATTTCATTTTCAGTATAGAATGCAACGCCAGAATTGCAATATTTATTTTTCACGTTGCGCCAATACTGCAATGCAAGTCAATTTCCTCGTTTCTTTTTTTTGAACAGCATCAGATTAAAGAGAATATTAATATTGCAATGATAATACATTTTGTGGTAATGAATAAATCCTTCAGGAATGAATAAATCAAAAAATAAATCTCTCATTGGAAATTTCACAGAAATGTGAAAGATGCAGTCGATGAAAGAAGATAATTTATATTCGGCAATAAAATATGTTGAAACGACGAGCTAAAAATCGCTGCTGTCATTTATTACTCGTCGATATTAAAAACTAATAAACAGTTTCATTAATGGAATAAGATGCGTATTTACGGCATATCTCATGCCACTAAACACCAACTTCGATTTACATACATTCAATGAATATTTATAATTTCCCAGGCACAGGCACTGAAATAATGTGAATATTTAGACGAAACTTTTACGGCTTATTTGATTTTGAAAAGTATTCGCGAATACGTCTTTCGATACGCGTAATAGGCGACGACTATGCATACATATCCAGCTGCATATCTGGTTACGAGAAAATGTCATTTATCTGCATGTACCTAGTACTCGTTTTACGTCCCCGGTAAATCATCCAGCTGTACTCGTCGTACGAACAATAAAACGAATAACTAGGAATAAGTACAGTTTGAAACGTGATATTACACGCAGAAAAATAAAATCAAGCAAAAGAATAACCGCAGTCGTGCAACTGCGGCCACTCGCAGGAGCGAATTTAGCAGCAATCAACGAAGATAAAAGGCGTTCATAAAATCCGAAGGAAAAATCATTCTTCCCTCTTCAGAATGAGCGTAACTCACGCCCGTATATTTACCTAGTCGTCGGAAAATTCCAAGGCTGCAATTAGCGTCGCAATACAAACGACAATTGCGCGTCGGCGGAAAAAAAAGAAATAAGAAACAAATAAAAAATAAATAAAAAACAAAGATCTCTCCTTATGGCTAATACGCAGCTAGACCGACCAACGCTCGTTATTCTTATTACTACACTTTCCGCGCATTTACCATCCGTATATAGGCCGCGGAAAAATCGACGGGCCCTAACTGCAGCGCAGAATGCCTCGAATAATCTCGCGTCCCGTCCGATATCAGTAGCAGCGCGGTTATCTTCCGCCATAAAATCGTATGAAAAAAGGTTAAAAAAATCCACCGTTGCCCGCGTGTCTCGATCGCAAACGATTATCCTTCCCAGCCAAGAGGTAACCACGCCGATATTATTCGCCTCATTATCGTGGCGAGATGATCCCGATCGCGCAACCCGCGGCGTCATAAAGCAAGCTGCAAAAGCGTACGGGGCGGTCGGACGGATTGAACGTGATAATCGGCCCGATAAGAATTTAATTAACGCGTTATATATCTCGCAAACGCGATACACAGGCAGCCAGAGTCCGCTTGTAACTGCTTAGAAAAGATAGCGATGAGATTCAGCGAGGTCTGGCATGCGTGTCCCGTGGCGTGTAATATCGCGTGCTCGCTCTCACTCGCTCGCTTTTCTACGCGCCTCTCTTTCTCTCTCTGCCCGTCGTTCCACGGCCTTATCGCCGTAAAGATATCGTGACGGCCATTACCATATTATCTTGAGTTCACACCTCGCCTATGGACACGCCGGTAGCTGAACCGATACCGATCGGTTCTGCAAAAAGCATTTATAATCGTCGGCAATTAAAGCGGTTCCACGGGCCCGTTGTTCGTTTACGCCGTCGCGCCGTGTTACTTTATGTACTTGTCCGGTGCGTTTATTACACTGCACGGCAGTGGGCATCGTACGGGGAATTCGGTGGAAGGAAGACTCGGTTGCGATACTGAACAGGGCCAATGGTTTGTCGGCTGTGCGGGGGACACGATTCTTTGGAATTGAAATTACGGCGAGCGCTGGAGTATTGTTTCGAATGGTTGCTAACGCATGCGGGGACAGAAATCACGAAATTGTCTTGTGGATATTTCGCTTTTAGCAGACCTGTATTTTTTCTTGAAATGTGAACCTGTTCATTTGTGCGTTAGTATTAATTGAAATTGAAAAACGAAAGCGTAGAGGTTTTATTAATATGAACAAATCTAGATTGATTGCTGCAAAGAACGTTTTATGAATTTCTAAGAACGTGTTCCTCCCTGTGTCTGTACACCTTTTACGGCGAAAGGGTTGGAAAATAGAATAGCGTAGGTGCAATGCACTTTCACATGACTCGAAAGATTTAACAATAAGTGTGGCTCATATAAATGAACTATTAGAATAGTTAACCCGTTGTAATGTAGTGCTTCCAATCGAAATTAATCACAGTCTTATCAGGATACAACGTGGACGTTGTAAATGCATGCAACTGATATGGGCTGTAAATCTTATTAGGTATACGAAAATGGAAAAGTGTTGCATTGTTTTAGTTCAGTATGCTACTTCCCCGATTTTATCGCGATACGCATTAGCAGAGCATTGTGTTTTCCGTATAGTAATACATTTTTCACGTTACACCACGTGTTGAGATACCAATGGGAAGATAAACCTTCCTTTAAAAATCTAATTATTTTTCTCAACTTATCGGGCCAGAGGTCGATCAGAATACAAAGTATCCAGCAATAATTACTGAAATGTGCAATATCACGAGATGACATTGTTGATGAAATAAACAGGAAATGACTCTCTCACGATGCATAGGGTATGAATTGAAACTTGTTATCATAATATCACGCGATTTTCAAACGAATATACAAAAAGCAATACATGCAATTAAATACTTTCTATGTCACATCTACATTGTGAAAACTGAAAATAAAGAACACGCTGAATACATTTTTTTAAAATAGATATCACATCTTCAAATTCGCGTAAATTCTCTCAAATATTATTACATTCATCTAGACGTCCGTTCGCGTATTCCTCGAATTTCCCTTGAAAACCGAGGAACGTTCGTACGCACACCCGATCGGCCCACAAATCACCGAACCACTGGCAATCAAGTCAAACCCCAGACGCAAATAATCCCAAGCGACGAGGCATCTGCTCCCCGCTTCCACTGAAACACTCAACCGCACTTTGCGGTGCATCGCATTATAATTAAAGGACTGGAAGCGTTATCCCGAAGCTGATAGTAATTTCGCGTCATCAGGAGCGCGATCACGACTGCAATTTATCATCCGAAAGTATCAATGAACCGCCACTTCAGGGTCGCGCGGCGAGAGACAATTCGTGTAATGATCTACCGCGGTAGAACGTTCCTGGCCGTGCGACGAAACCTCTTCACGAGAATCATTTTTTGAAGGAAGCACACGGAGGACGTGTCCAGGGCTCGCCTTGAACCGCTCAATTATGGAGCACCTTAAACGGCCTGATCGCGAGGGACGCTGGCTGGCAATATATACGAGCGACATTTTCTCGGTAACGATAATTTCACCGATGTGCACACGTCGAATCATACGACAATCGAGCGGGACAAACGACCGCGTACGAGCACACTCTCGCCGGTTGGAGACACCTTTACTCGAGCGGAGGTGAGCAGTGAGGTCATCCGGTGGTTACTCAAAAGGCACCCATCGCCGTCTCGGCAGTTCTTGGCGAACATAATTCCTTCGTGTTCTCTCCCTGTCTCTCCTCTCTGTGACCTCTGTGGTAATAATGAGTCACCTTCTGTGCGGATAGAATCTCGTCGGGTTCGACGAAAATAGCATTCGACGAGTTGTATCGCGCGCCTCGCCTTTTGCTCCCTTTTTCTCTCTGCTCCTTCCTTCGCCACTTTGCTTTTCCCATCCTTTTTTCCTCGTTTTCTTTCCTCCTTCTTGCTTTGCTTTCTTTGCCCCGCTTGCTTTATTCGCGAAACGAGCACGCACGTCGCGCCTGGAATTCTAATTAATTCCGGATCCACGGGGCGATATCTGGTTCTCTTTTTTCGGCGCGTTCGAAGAAATCGTGTAAGGGAAAATTGTACGCGACTCGCGTCGACGTTTAATATTCCTCGAATAATTCCGGAATGTGTGTGCGTATACAGGGTAACCCTTGTTTATAGAGGAAGCGCCACCACTGTGTTGGATAACAAAACGGATAAGCGGGAAAAATAATCGTTTGCAGAAAATATTTATGCGATATTAATCAATAGTGATGGCTACCTGTATAAATGTAAGGTATTATCGATAAAAGTTACCGCAATAATACACGTTTCAGACAACTCTCATAACACCAAAAACAATCGTATAATACAATTCAGAGTCAGCAGCTGTGAAACATATTCTTTCTCCAATCGATACACTCGCGCTATAAAACTCATTAAGACCGTTCCACGTGTACTACGCAACTGCCTCGCCATAATTTCGCAAGCAAGTACACGGGGCGCCAAGAGTATTTTGCCTGCTCGCCCGGTCGATTAACGAAATGACTAATTAAACAGGAGCCATAAACGGCCGTTCGCGACGTTCCTCTTCGTTCGAGCCAGGCCTCCGTGGTGCGCGTGTGCACGTTTCGCGAAAGTTGCGAATAGAGCTCCTTGGAATTAAAGTAACGCTGTCCAATTAACAACAAAGAAACGCAGGGCCACTTGCTCGTAATATGCCGTCGTAACGAGTTCCAGTAATCGTTTGCATATACGCGCTGGCGCGTACTCCGCGAAACGAGGAACTTTTAATGCGTGCTTTCTGGGCCAGTTTAATTAATTTCAGTCGGCCGATGGGGACGATAATGGCGTCTCGTTCGTACGAGCGAATCTCGTCCCGTGGAACATTTCTTATCGAACGTCATCTGGAGCGATCGGGGCCCGCTACGAGCCGCTGCGCTGGCTGATTGCTGGTTGACATTGAGCCACGTAGACAGCGACTCATCCATTTTCTTTCTCGTGTGGCTGGCTCGTCAATTTAATAGTCTCTCCTCGATTCTTGTCACCGTATCGATAAGGGATCGCGACTAATTTCCTCGATGATGCGATGAAACGCCAACGGACACGCCCCACATTTTAATCAGCCGAGGAACACCAGTTCGGCTGCGGCTGTGCTCGAACACGGGGTTGCGTGTCTTATGAGTTTCAATTTGTCGTGGAACGTGTATACACTGTGTCCGATTAATTACAGCGGCCTCTTATGTATTTCGTTTGCTCCATCGACGTCGCGTAAGTCCCACTGGTCGATCAGATTACGATTTGCTTCGACGTTCGTTTGCAGTAATTGGTTGCGCAACGGTTTATGAAACGATTGGTCTTTCGTAATTCGCTTTTGATAGAAAATCAGAGGGGCTGGGTTGATTTTGTACTTGGAAAAACGAAATGAAAATGAAAGGTCGCTCCCGATTGCAATATTGTTTGCGTGTGGAAATATTTTCGGAGCGGTCAAAAGTATCGATGAATGGGATAAGGAAAACGATGACATTAGCCTGCGAGTTATAAATGCACAAATAATTAATGTTAATTCGTTGCTGGAAGCTGAGAGGAAACAATGAGCGCATTGTGAGTTCCACCTTGATCGAGATGGAAGGAAATGTTCAAGTGCTGCTGTAATGAAGCGAATGTTGAGATTGCGTTCTCTGTGCTAATCACTGCAAACATAAGAGATTATGAGGTGCTTGTATTTTCGTTACGCTTGTAAGTAGCGCTTGCACAGCGGAAGCTTTTGTGGTTCTTTTTTGCGAACGCTTCGTATCGTTGAAAAAATTCTGAAGTTAATTTACGTTCATAAATTATTATGTTATTTAGTCACAGGTACCAATATATTCAATGTATCTTCTAAGTTTTCTCGTCTACTTTTATTCTTGGCAGTTCCAACACTTTTCTTTATCTTTGTTTGACGTTTAAGAATTTATACTCCGAAACGCGTGAAGTTGTGGTCCTTTGAAATTATTACTTAACAGTGTATCATGTCGAACACATCTAAATTTCTTAACCTAATTTATTATCAGAAATTATACTCAACGACTTTATATTTGACTAGGTGACTTGTTTCAAAAATATTGTGGCCCAGCCTTGTAAGCTCCAAAATTAATCATAACGGCGTACACGTATATTCTTGCCTCTTTCCGATTCTTAAAATATACCCGATAGCAACTTTTAAATCGCTCTCCGCGCCATGTATTTCTATTTATAACTCGCTTTCCTCTTTTAAATTGATTCCTTTCAAAGATACCATTTATAACTTGAGAATCTTAATACATATTTCACCATGTACTTTCGTTATACATTTCCATAAATATTTTCTTATCTGCCCGCCAGCCATGTATCTTCTATATCCTCGCGGAAATCGTCCATTAAGGAATTAATAAACGTTTTAAGCGTCTCTATGTTATCAAACCGGAATAAATCATCGCGCGGATGATCGTAGCCTTGACGAATCACGAATCAACCCAATTATAAATGCGACTGTTATTGCGGCATTACGTAATTTGCGCTTATCGTCGATGTACAACAAAGGAGCCATCGACTATCTTAACGGACCCATTGTTACTCGAATAACGACTTTCTGAATGAATGGTGTAATTCGAAAAAGGGCTACCAAATGATGAAACTGAACTCCAAAGCGTTTGCAAGTATTATGAGCCACTAGTATTTTTTATTATCGTATTGAAAATCAGATATTTGTACATGCACATATAGAAATTGTTTCAATGCTGCTGTATGGTAGATGTTTAAATATACCTTTAAATATTATATATTTAAATATTACTTGCAAACACATAATAAGCTAACAATGTACATGCAGTGATAATTTTATATAATAAGCAATTAATCGAAACAATTTTTATTGTACAGTTGAGGATTATATAAAAGTGTAATATCGGAATTGAACTTTCTTTACTTAAAATTGGAAACAGTCACTTATAAAGTAAATTAAATACAATTCTATCAACGTTAGATACATAGTTAGCTCACCAATTAGGATAATCCATTCAATGCGACATGGATGTTTTATTATGCAATACCAGCTACCCTGCATTCCTAAATATAGTTCAATTGGAAACGGCATTTGCTTACGTAAGTTTACGCAACGCACAGTGAACTAATAAAGCCAAAATGATACAATGAAGTTTATGTAACACGATGAAAAAAAGTTCGTAACTTCCAAACGAATAACGAAAAGAAAAAACAGGAACGTGGTATGATTCAAGAGACTGTCACGTGGCTGTCGAAAATGTTGAATATATAAACGATCACAAGACTGACTCACATCCGCGATCCTATCTGTTGACAAAACGATCCAATGTTTTATTAAGCAATCAAAAAGACCTCAGACTCCCATCTTTGTCTCATTTCAATACGACAACCATACCACCGACATTAATGTTTCCACGTATAAAAAACCATGTACATTCTCAACAAGAACAGTCGAACGAGAGGAACGAACGCCAAACGTTATCTGTCCTCTGTGAAATATGCACACGCCTATACACTCTCCGCATTTTCACGATCGTTGCAGGAATACAGGCAGAAAAGAGAACGCCGACCGTGCCACGTAAACGCGTTTCAACTGGAAAAAACGGGGTAGAGGAGGAACACTTTTCATTCCGAGTTCCGTAACAAACAAAAGAGAGCTATCACAGAGAAATATCGTCGGTGACGCACACTTTGTACAACAACGGCGGATGCAATCGCTGTTCCAAACTAACTGCCAATGTTCGCTTTTCTGTACAATCTGCCAGAAACTCGTCTGCCGTACGCGATTGAGTTTACGATCGAGCAGCACCGGCCCTACGGAAACTTTTATAAGTTCATCCATCGGTAAATGCATGCGGGAGTTACGATCGATCAGAGTAATCCCGAAGGGTGTATTCGATGCTTCCGGATGAATAAACCGGCGTTTTAAAGAGAGAAAAACCGAATCACGTAGCCGAAAGGGTGTATAGACGAGACCTAGGTTCGCCGGCTAGACCCGGCAACGAAGCACATAAATTCTAAGTTTCACTGCTGCCACGGTGCCTCGATTAAGATATTGAAACACTCGAGTTGCTCCATTTAACTTGGACCACAAAGCGCGAAAATTAGCGAGGCGGTAAATTAATATTAATTTGACATTTCTTTGTCCATGTGTAACGGCGATACCTTCTTTAATTCGCTGGAAGATTGTTTTAAACAACAAGAGATAAAACAGTGTCGTATTGAAATACCTATGTACACTTTTATCCTCGGGCTGTTGTCATGCTTGGGAATAATGGACACGCAGCTGACTCATTTCATGATGCAAACATTCGAAAATGCCCCTCTCGAATTTGAATAAGCCGACACAATTTACCTATTGAAACTATTATCAGCTATTTAAATATATACACGTGACAACGAGGACCAAAACCCGTACAAGTAATCCCGTACAGTATTCTTGCGCGAACAAAGAGGCTCGTGGGTCATCGAATTTTTCAATTACTCAATAACGAACCGCTCCCTGTTATTAACAGCCTGCAGATAAATCTTCGGCGGCTGACGTTTAAAGCTCAATGCATATCGCAACCTCTAATTATCAATCTCTCGCTGGTACATACTTCCTCTTCCATGCTTCGCAAACCGTATTCGTCTGAATCACCCCGCCAACTGAAATATAAATTGACCAACTGCGCGTCCCCGAGTCAAAGGAGAAGGGAAAAAACGAAAAGTATCCTCACCTTGGGTCGGTTACGCGGAAGGCTGGCGAAGATATAGGAGGGGCGAGAAGAAAAGGAAGATGAAAAAAGGAGGAAGAAGGTGGAAAAGTTCTTTTTACGCGGTAACGGCGCTTCAAGATGACGCATAGGCTTCCAGTGTGAGGTCTTTCTTCGATTCTCCCAAAGTGGCCCTCTGTTCGACTTTAACGCATGTCACCGCCACGTGGCAAGTTCTGGCTGACCTTGAATAGTCAGCGAAACACACTTGCCAATGGAGATGTATCATGGGACACGCCGCGGACCGCGTATACATGTGCACGCATGTATTGGCGGGCTCGAAATGCAAATTATCGGCTTCCACGAATTCATCGATGCTAATATTATGATAATGTATGACGAGGCTCTTCAGCTATTTCACCGAATAAAGATCGATGAATGCGAACACCCGGGTTACGGATATTGTGTCGATGGTTATTTTTCATGTGTTCAACCCCGGCCACGATAAATCATACCCGGTTGCAGTGACAAATAGCGGAGGAATGGAATAACGGAGCGATCGAAACGTACGTTACTACGTAGCTATGATTTCTGTTCATTTCGCGTATGCGTGTATATAATGTGCAATGTGGAAACGTCATGGGGTATTTGGGAAACGGTGCGTGTTGCATTTGTAAATTGTAATTATCTGTTTTCTTCTTTAACGACTCTAATAGGATTCGAATATAAACTCGCGTAGAACGACAACCTGTTTGCTCCTATTTTTAAATACGCTGCTGCAAGTAGGTATGGATGTTAAATCGATGTTTTGGCTCCGTGCGACTTGCACAGAGAATGTAGCGTATTTTAAGTAATTAACTTATTAATAACTAAATTACTCAGCATATGTAGATGATTCTTTTTTATTAAGTCGTTTTTTGTTCCAGTGCAAGTAGGTACGTGAGTAATTGTAAGCATAGTAATACAGGTATTCCATTAACGCGAAAACTCATAATTTCTGCAAATTACGCGTTGGAATTATTCAATCGAATCGCCAGGGATGCGCCACGCCCTAGCTTCAAAAGTAGCACGACTGAAGAAACCGACATTCCCAGAAAATGTGGAGAACTATCAGAAAGTAGGTACGAGATACTGTAAATATTGATTTTTTCACTTTCAATGGGACTATTGCTCAATCAAATACTACCAACGAAAAGTAGATACATAGTACTTTTAGTACTATGAAATCATTTTTCTTGCCAAAGTCTAAAAAAGCACCCCTCTGTGCCCTGGCACTTTCGATACTTTCCCGATGCACACGCGTCTTATAAACTATACCAAACTATAGCCCCAAAAAGGTTTCCCATTTTGCTCAACCTATTCGCGGCAGGTAACTGAAAAAATCACGTCCACAGATTGGCGCCACTTTCGAGGCAGGGGTGGAACACGCCGTGCCCGATTTGACCACACGTCCTTTCGTAGCTCCTGCCGGAAATGAAATTCGGACGATAAAATTCACGGTCGAAGAAATTACGGCTCTCCTTTATCCGGCAATGATATGTATATACGCGGCTCGAAGGGAGGGAAGAAAAAGGAACCGGCGAAATCGAGGGAATAAAAATGTGGGAAACGAATCGCCGTCCCGAGCGAATCAGACCGTGAACGAGTACCGACGGGATACACGAAGAAGCAGGCACATTTGGCTGTGCGTCGTGGGTACTGACATTGCCGAGCCAGCAGACCAGCACAGCCATCTGATAGACGCGACACACACCGTGCCTCGTCTGGAGGCTAAACCGTGCGGCGAACCAGGGACGATGCAACCAGCGGCACCGACTCACGGACACGGAACACAGTTGGGTCAAGGATTCCGTGAATTTTCATGAGAACCGGCAACACGGAGAACTGGATCTCCTACGATCTGAAGCGAACCATTGCGACGCGGGCAAACGTGTCCGAGAATGCGCGTTGTCCTGGCGAGGGGGTAGAACTTGGTGTTTCCAAGTATTTCAGGTTGCCGCGAAATAATAGGGGTTGACCCTTGTATGTTGACAGCCACCAGAATGGTAAATCAGTTTGAAGCTCAATTATTCTCGATATTTTGCATAAATTAGTAATGGTATGTATCTTTCCCGTTCAAATAAATTAATAAATAAGTTTGTTTTCTCAGAACATGAATTGACGTAAGATTGACAGAAAAACGGAGAGATCTAGAACGGTTTTGCGATATTTTGTGATGAACGTACAAAAATTATTAAAGGAAATATATAGATGGGTGACCGGGTACCCGGTTGCTAACATAAGGGTTAAACTTTAAATTTGTGGACAACCGGTCACCCATTTCTATATTTCTTTTAATAATTTATTATTGTTCTTGGAAATATATCGTAAGGCCTCTTTGGATCGCTATTCTGTGGACCCTTTTAAAATGAATCCTGTTTTACGGAAAAACATGTGTGCAATATATTTCAAGTGACTAAAGTGTTCATGGGAATATGTTCTAGAATAAATGAGGAGTGTCTAGGACCGAGCAAACGCTAATTCCAATGGGACGAGTATTTGAAGTGAGAGAAAATGAAGAAAAATGTGAGAACATATTCTGCGGAAAAATTGAGCGCGAGTGCAGAGTATTTGTGCGACTTCTGAACGGAAAATTAATAAATTTGGGTAATAAACGTATTGATATTGTATTTTAACTTAATTGACCATTATCTAACCACGTCGTCAATATTCCTTCTCGCAGTAGAATGATTTAATATTACGTGAAAGGAGCACTGTTAGAGATGATCTAAACTATAAACGACATAAGTTTTCCAGTAAAAGAAAGTGGGCAATTTCTCCCCGCAATTTTTTCCCGTTCGTGGTATAATTCGGTTTTTAGGGGCGAAATCAGCCCCTGAAGAAAATTCAGAACGATCCTTTTCGTGAAATATCTCAAAAACGATGGGAAATATTTACAAAAATTCTTAACAAAACTTGCATCACTTTATTATGTTTACACTGTGGATCTTTCAATCAAAAATTTTACGCAGTTTTCTAGACGCAATAAAGCGATGCAAGTTTTGCTTATACTGTTTTTAAATATCTCCTAGGGTTCTTGAGATATTTCACGAAAAAGAACTTACTGCATTTTTGTCAAAGACTGATTTCACCCCTTAAAACCGAATTATGGCACAAACTTAAAATAGGGTTGTTTTACGGATGACATACTGCACATGTATGCAAAGTTTCATACATTTCTGAATCTTCGGGTTGCGTAACCTTCCTTGTAACTTCTACTCTCGCGAGAATAAAACGGTACGCAACAAAATACCCCTATCACTCGCGTATATATTTACAACCTACATACTCTCTCTTGAAAAATCAATTAACACAGCATCCCCGTGTCGCGATCTATAATTATCAACAAATACTAATCAAGGATCGTTTCAAACCCCATAAAACCGTCTCAATTAAAACCCCCCAACCCCGGTCGATCGCATACACATCCAGCAACAGTTACACGCTAACCCACACCCCCCAATTCGTGGTTCTCGCACATACAATTCAATCATCGTCGCGTGAAGCGATTCGGCCGTGCAACGAGGCCGTCGCGGAACCGGGGACCGCGGACGGACGCGATAAAAACGATATCGAGACAGGCGAAAAAGCAGCGGGGAAGTTAATTTATTCGCGACAAGTGATGCCGGGTCGTCTGGAGGTTGAACCGAGAGGCGTCGCGTCGCGGCGGCATCGGTTGTGGAAGTACGCCGGGCGCAGACATAAAATGCGGGCCCCCGATGTCGAGTCAAGGGTACGCGGAGAGTGATGCACGACTTCCACAGCCTGCTCGTGTTCGGCCGTGATGCGCCCGGTCTCGCGGCCCGTTTCACCTTGAACGATTCGCGGAGTTTATGGCTTACGAGCCACGTGTCGGCGCGAGAGAGTCGGAGAGTCCCTCGAATGCGTGGGAGTGGACCGGCAATCGGTGAGAGATCTCTCAAGGTCCGTTCTCGGAAATCATTTTTGAAAACTGCCTTCGCGGAGGGCCCGGTTCCAACGTGTGCACACATGCATGCATATGTACACAAGTACTCGCGCTAACCCTTTCTTTTTCTCCTTTCTCCTCCCTATATCCTCCGTTCCGTCTGTTTCGCGGGCGAATCCGCTTCGTCGTCCGTCGTACGGAGGTAACTGCAAGTGGCGCAACGATTTATGAATTCCAACGCGGCGAGGGAAAGATAAAGATTTATATACCTGTTCGGGCATTGTCTTCGTTTTTCGTTATGCGATCTCGGGCGCATTAATTAATTTCACCGTGCCGCGGGCCGCGTTTCCATGCGAAGCGAACCGGTATCGTAAACGACGTTTAAATAGAGTGCTCGGTACGAACGTCGTAATTTAGACGCTCCTCTCTCCTTCTGCCTTCGTTCTTACCTCCGCCGATGCTTTTCTTTCGACCCATTCCTTCCTGGTCTTTCGTTTCTTTTCAAACGCAATTGAGAGTCCCCGCCGGTCAGGATGGTGCTAGTGCGTTTTACAAAGTCGCGTACAACGTTTGCGTCGTCCGTTTTACCGCGAAGTCGCTTTATCGGGCCGAAAACACCGTGTCCCGTATTAATCATGAAACTGTTACGTTAATTTCGCGACGATAAATCTCCGTGTCTTTATGACGGGCGAAAATAATCGCGCGTACTACGGTATGCCGTTGAAGAAAGAGAGAAGGTAGATGGATAGAGAGTGCCGCGGCCACCGTCTTGTACCTTGCTCCTGCCGCACCGACGATAATAAATTCATTTTTAATCTTTCTGATTCTCGGTTAATATATCAGCGCCGACCTGGCCCGACGGTGCCGCACATTTGCGGTGGGGACAAGCCGCGAGGTGCCCGTCCAAGCGATGCCGGGTCGTTCTCGTTTTTCTGCTAGTGTAACCGCACTGCGAAAGCCATCGCGTAAGAGCGAACGAGGGTAACGAGGACGGGAAGATGGGAAAACTAAAGTGACCGCAAGGTCCACGCGACGAAAGGGATGAACTGGGCACCGGATACTCTTTGGCTAGCCGTGTGAGTTATGGTCCCAGCGGTGTATAATCGTGAATTAAAGCCCACGATCCCGTTTCGCATTCGTCCCTTACGCGGCGAATCGTTTCTTTTCCTCGCAATTTTGCCTTTCTTCTGATTGGAGATAGTTTTCGACAATTGTTTTTTATTTTTATTCGGGTAGAAAGCGAGCTTGCAATATTCGTTTGGTATTTGAGCGAATTATTGCACACGAAGTTCTTGCACCGTCTCCTTTTATGGATTCCGAGGGAAAATGTAGAATAATGTTTCTTATTAATTATTCGATTAATTATTCGAACGAACTGAGTTCAATTCAATGTATACAAGTGAGTTCGCCCGAGACTGCACACGCTACGCAAGTGCGTACACGAATATGCTCCTTACATTCCTGATAACAGTATAAACACGGGGTTCTGCATAATACATATAGCAGACTTCTACGTAGCAATATTTTATATTCCGTATTCTCAGTTTCCGTGCACACTTCCTCCCCCTATATCTGTCTTCCCGTATAAAATACCTAACACAGTACCTACAATATTTCCAGAGGATTTCGTTGTCCCATATGCAGGAAGAATATGTAAAGCAACTCGTACAGGGCACGCCATTCTAAACGCAAAATAGTAAAAAGAATTCTACCCGCATTTCGCTGCACCGATAACACAGCTTGCCCTAGACAATAATGACGATTACCAAGGGACAAAAACGAGCTGTCTCATTACCGATGCCTCGCAAAGATTGGTCGCAATCGAGCCAAAAGGCCTTCGATTCCACGGGGCCACAGTTTTCGTGTACGAACAACACGGAACGGAATCCCCGGAATCCCGGTGGTACGTTCGAATCACGGGCCAGGCGGTCGATCATCGCGGGCTGAAGGCACAATTTGTATCTCACGATACGATACCGTGGACAGGATATAAAGCCGAACATCCTGTTGCAAGGGCAACGGAGTCCTGGGCTGGTGCAGCTGAACAAGCGCGCCCTCTGTCGACCGAGATACGATCAACCTAAGTACCACGAGATATACGACCTACGATTGGCATGCACGAAGCGTTACCACTTACATGTACGCTGTTCCTCTGCGATCCTCTCTTTTTTTCGCCCCCTCCCGACCCTCCCGAACGTCTCTCTCCTCAGCCTTGTATTCTTGTCGAACGCGTTCTTCGTGCCCGCGCCCTGATAAAAAGAGATCGGGGCCCCGGCAGGCACGATAAGGCCTAGGCCGAGCCCAGATCAGCCGCGATATGTCGGGGACAGTGTTTGGAATGCCGTGTGAAATCGGTGGAAAAAATCAATACCGATACGTCGCGTTCGATAAACCATTCACGGAGGGGAAATTGTCGTGCCGGGGCTGTTCCGCTTGTCAACTTGGCTTCTCGATTTTCGAGACATCGTCTACCGTTCCCGTGCTACTTTCGGGATTTGTTCCCTTTGGAAAGATCGATGGGGCAGGGGAGGGCACTCGATAGCGAATACCGTTGACGTAATGCAATGTTAATTTGAACGCCTGTTTTCGTTGTCTTATTGCGACGAATGGCGAAACTTGTTGCTGCTATCGACGTTGGATCTTGCTGTTTATGCTAATTGCTGTGGCGCGGGTCGTTGGTAATTTTATTGCATACTTAAATGCATTTCGGCTGGACTTCTTTTTAATATGGTGTACCTACTTGGTATGCAATGAGAGGCGGAGAAAATTTATAAGCTAATAAATACTGTTTCTATTACATACTGCTTTAGTTCAAATATATAAAGCTATTTCCTGAATTTATAATAAATTTTGAGTCAAGCCTGCTGGAGACTACTCACGAGCAGCAGAGCGTTACTTATGATCGTCGTAACCACAAGTACTTACGATGTTGACGATTAAATAGCATGTAATTCAGAGCGATAATATACCAACGTATGTAACTATTGCTATTCATTCATTTAATTACGGTCCTCTGACAAAGAGTAGATCCACTCGCGAGTTTACCAGCGAAGGTACGTCGAAATTGCCGCAACGAAACATTAATTTGTTAATTCCTGTCTGACAACCTAATCAGACGATGAACTCGATGCGGGTGTATGTACAATGGATTCGCGTTTCTACAGTTCGATCGCGTGTCCCCTGATCACACGGTACGTGGCAGCATTAACATTTCAGGCGGACATTTTACACGCTCGTATCCTTGCGGTTTTTCGCACGATTGTCGTCGCTCTGCATGCGATATCGAGAAACTTAATTAATCCCCTCTGCTGTAATAACCATGATACACCTGACGTATTTGCGTTAAATAAGATGGAGAGCATGTTGCGTTCCATTCGGATTGTTCGAGCCGAGTGCGTCAACTGACGCGGCGATATCTTTTCATCGAAGGGAGCAGCCTGGCGTGTCTAACTAATTAGAATGCGTACACGTTTGAGACCGTGACGAGTCGGCACCATATAATTTGGACTTGGTATTCGCACATTTCGTAACTTCAGCGAAACCCTGTCCTCGACATGGGCGTAACGTTCGGGTAAATTTTAGTCCACGATTTTCGGACATCTGCGACGAACAATCCGGCTGAACAATATTCCTGTCGGCAATGCTTCCCCGAAAAGTACATTCATCGTGAAAAACGAATAATTTAAGCGTCACATATGCGTGTGAGATTGAAATTGTACGGTGCTTAACAGTCCTAAATTTATGCAGATCCGGTGTGGAAAAGTCAGTGATTTGGAACAGAAAATAAATAACAATTCTAGTTATTAATTTGATTATTTCGCGTTTATTTTTTACTTACTAGTTAGAGCAATATATGGATTTAGAGCTGCACGACCAAAAGAACTGCGTGCACAGCGGATGTGTAATTTAATTAATTGTTAAAAGAATTCTTGAGTGGGTGATCACTATATCATGTGAGACACTATATCATTCGACTATTTTTCCCTACAAAAAAACACATGTAAACTCTGTATAATTGCAACAACTGGTGCCGTGCCCGTGTTATCTATAGACATCAAAAGAAAGGGAAGAAGAACAACAGACACCTGTTTTCCTTGGCAATACACGATCCCAATCTCTGCCATTAGACGAGTATTGGCCAGAACTGCGTAAAAAATGATTTCCATGAGGCCAGGTCATTCCCCCTCCCGACTCTTTCGTCAGCACCAGCCAATTTTGATCCCGCGTTTCTTTGACGAAAACACACCCCTGGTGCAGCGCAGCGAGTGTTTCGTTTCCGCTCGAAAATATACAGCGCTCGAACCCCGAAATTAACACTGCACCTGGCCGAATGAAATTAACGCCGCGCACGGCGAATGAGATATAAAAAAAAGACCAAGAATGATCGAAGGTACCGAGGGAAGAGCACGCGAGTGAAATAGAGTAGGACAGAGGGAGGCAGAGATAAAAAAAAGGGACAATTACGTCGCTCGGTCGATTCGACGTGCTCGCATTCTCGCATAGTGGCAAGTCGACGCTTGGACTGACGCAATTCCGACTACGTTGGCACCGGCGTCGCGTCGTTTACCGGGGATCTCATGACGACGACGCAGAAACAAGGGAGAAACGTCGCATAATGTGACTAACGTAATTAAGCCGGCGACCACGTTGAATTTTCCCTCACCCCCTGGCGGCCGTGTTTTCCGAAACTCACGGGCCAAAAGTCTTCGTCTGTTTTCTAGTTGGCAGAAGGAATGAGGAAATAAAAATTCTCTCGGGGTTGGTCAAGAAAATCTTTGTCGCCTGTTGCGAAGAATTTTCTCTGTTATTAGCGAAATGCCAAACAATTCGCAGCAGCTTTGAAAGTCGAATACAAGAGCTATTAAATCATTTACAATAAACATTTAATAGACAAATGGTGGGAGAAATGTAATACGTAATAAAAACCGATACGAACTTATTGGCTAACCTGGCAATTTCATTGAAATGTTATTTAACGACTACGGTGGTCTTTTCGTTTAATGAAATTCAGAGCACTTTGCGACTTCAACGAGGCACATAGTATATAGAGTAGGCCTTGAGAAAAATATTACATACAGTACAAAAGTCCTACAAACTATTTCTCTTGAACTATATTCGTACAGCTTGCATAAGTTTCACGAAACTATGCGCTAACTGTCGCAAATTTTCCCCTGCAACAACTATCGCAAACTATAAGCACGCAACTGTCTTCAGCTGCGTATTAAAGTCGCCCACATTGCAGCTACCGTGTTACGATATTTTACCTGGATAATCGCGATGATTGATCAAGTTATGAGAACAAAATTCTGATAAGTCTAGTCGATCGTGGGATGTAGTTTACAACAAACACGTTCTATCCGATGGCCGAACATATTATGAATAGCCGGTGCGTGTCGTAAATGGCAAGCCTGTCTGCTTCGATAATAATACGATGACCGATATCCCCTTTCATTCAACTTTTCCTTCGTTTGTGCCGCCAGTCAGCCGTCAGTATCAACATTATCATCGAAAAGATCACTGACAACGTCAGTTTATTTACGCTACAAACAGCCTTTCAATTTCTGCCACGGTAATGCGAAACGTGTTGCAAGGTGTTAATGAATACTTGTCGGAAATTAAACGCAGGTGTCGTACTTTGCTCGCGAGAGTCACGGCTCTCACTCCCTAACTCTCTGCCAATATTCTTCTTTTCTTTTCTTCTAATTAGCATTCGGTTCTTTGCCGTTTTCCATTCGAACAATGGCGGGATGTCAATCATACGTCGATACACTGGCGAAGTTATTAAAACGATGAATTCCATTCTGTGGTATAAAAACCGATCCTCGCACGAAACGTTTATGTAATTGAGGGTAATAAATAATTCAAAGCTCGGCATAGGCGGAACCCCCCCCCCCCCTCAGACGTATTTTAATTTACCGAGAATCGTCCGTCGACGTTCGAATATTTTCTTTCTGGACGGGAAACGCGGCACTGATAAATCGCCCTTCTAATTAATTAATCTCCGGCCGCGATGTTTCTTTCTGTTCCGTTCCCGGACAATTTGTTCAGTTTTCGAATTAAATTATTAATACGGAAACGCCGGGCGGCGTGCTTTTGCGAGTAAGCGATTCGTCTGGCGTGCTGCATGTTACGTTAATTAGGAAATAAATTATATCGAAGCTATTGAAGTTGGATCGCCTTCTTTCTGCAACGTGTTTTCACATTCGGTATTCGTTTTCCAGGTATCCGATCTACTGGAGTATTTAACTGAGGAAATATGTACCTGTGTATTTTAAAGCGGCGGCGATAAAATAGTGTGCCGGCAACAAATATTTGCTTCAAATTGCAAAGGCATTGTAAATCTGTTTAAACTATTGACCCCTTGCGTTGCTGGTATTTAGTGGCGATTTCTAACGATATGAATTGAAAATACCGAGATGAAAATGTGATAAGAGTGAAGGAAATGAAGCACAAGTTGCAATAATTGAACCTCCTGCTGAATGTTATTTAACTCGCTTTATATCAATACACATATTTTAAACGTGTAAATCCAATTCCTCTTCGACACCAAATATTCCTAATATTTTCTAGCCGGGATCTCTTAATGCCGCAATCAATCGTTGCAAAAATATTCAGTCAACACAGGATGAGTACATATTTCGCTCCCAGTTCGCTGCCTATTGTATAATTCCCCGAAGGGCGATATCTCACCGACACAAATTTTCACGCGGGCGTTTCCTGTCACGTTAAAAATTGTCAACTGAAGCCGTGCATGTTTCGCGTTTTATTTCCACCATAAAATGTATTCTACAAATATTTCTTTCTTTCCCTCGTATTACACAACGTGTTGACATAGCTCGCGAATAGTCCGCATTTCATGCGATTTATATCGTCGTTCAACACTCCGGGACATAAAAATATTACGACTCATTACTATGTCTCTAATAATTACCTCCACGGATTACGACTCCTTGGGAAAAACATTCAGCAAACACAAATCATGCGCACACGCGCGCACACACATTCGCCCATGTCCCGACAGACCTTTATTATATTCCCAACTATAAGTCCTGCTTATTCGTCATACGTTCGAGCCGCAAGAATTCGAACGATCCTTGTCACAATACAATAGGCGGGCGAAAAAGGAGCAGGCAAACACCTGAGACTTTTGTCCGCCGTCCAATTGGTCCCAAGGATTGAGAGAATCCTCGTGAGCCGGGTCCATTTCGATCCAGGCTCCCTTGGTTCGACTCGTTCCCCGACAAAAAGACTCGCGAAAGTGATTCCGGGCACGCGTCAGACCGCCTCGTCGATTAATTTCGCTGCCGCTGCAAAACGAGACGACAAGTTTGTCGATTTTTAGCCGCTCCCAGCTATCCTAACTGGGCAGGTGTGCGATCTTTCGTTTCGAAGAATCTGAAGAAGCTGCGAACCGGTGGATATACGAGGACAACGGAGGAAGAAAAAGTAAGGAACTCACAGTTCCGACTTGTCTGAGGACAGATTAAACTGTTTGTTACGTCAACGAGGAAGATGTTTAACTTCAGTTAAACAATGATTAGAATAGGAACGGATTACGTAAGTTTTATGTAACAGCCGGAAAATCTTGCACCGGTGGCGTAATATAACGTGAAATTATTATTACGTGGGGTTTATATTGAAAGTGGAGTGTTAATAGAAAATTTGTATAAATTCCATTTTTAAAATTTCTTATGTAATATGTATTCAAATATAGATAGTAGATTATAATATTACAGGTGTAGCTTTTACGTTACGACTACAATTTTCTAATTTAATTTCGCATATGGAGTTAATCACATTAGCCTCTAAAGTAAATTAAATATTTATTAATCAACTGCTACAAAAAGTTTTGTCATTTAATGGCTTTACGTAATTATCGAGGAAGTTCATTGCAAACGTAAAAAGTTAGGCAGGAATCAATCAAATCAAGTGCTTTGATAGTACAAATTTTCAAAAATTCAAGACCTGGAACTGTGTTTATTAGGGAGAAGATGCAGTTAGAATTTCTAATTTACCTTTGTATTATGGTCAGAAAGTAGTATCAAGTATACAACGCAAAAATTTAATATACCTGGCTACTAAAAAGATATTAACAAGACAGTAATTCGATCAATAACCTCGATTGCATTATTAAAATATCAAACTGGTAGGCAAAGGATGAAAAATTGAAATGTTAGAGACGTGATAGAAAATTAAATGCTAACGTTCTTCGTGTCGACAACCTGTTAAGTTTCCAAGCCATTATTTTCCCGTAGCACGAATTCATTCCCCATCTGTCGCACGTATTAAAATACGCGTCCCCGTGTAGTCTGATATACAATAAAACAGCGGAACATGTAACTGCTATAAATAATTACTGGTCACGCGAGGAGCGCGTAATACAACGAGTGAGCAAATTTATTTCGCGTTCCCAGTACGTTAATTAATTATAGAGAAGTTCGTCCTTTGTTCTTCTATTCATTCCGAAGGGGGTTCTCGCGACTGGAGGCAATGATAGGTTCCTAGAAGTTTTAAACGAATTGCGCTGCATTCTTATTTCAATGGGAAATTACGCGCGGCTTTCCTGAACGTCCTATAACATTTTAACTAATAAAAATTGTGTTCCGCGTATTCTATATAATTGGCTAGCATTTTCTTTCTAGGAACTTCTCCTCGGTGTTTCGCAACAAGAAGCAAATTTTAAGCGTCGGGTCACCTGTAAAATTTAAACTGTTGAAACAGTTCAATTGGAGTAAAGTGTTAGGGGGAAAACGTTGAATCCGGTGTGCATCCTGATAGCTGCAAATGCGATAATTTCTCAGTCTATATTCTGCGCATGGAAACTATATTTAGAAATATATTTTTAATATCTAGTTGCCCGAGTATATACTTTTGTAGCACCCGTGGTGCTCCAAATTGAACATAACGTAATCAGATATAATCACTTCTATGATATTCCTGGAATAATTGCATTTGTAACTTAATTTTCATCTGAATAAAACATTTCATTTATAAGCGTTCAGATATACTACATGTAATTACACTCTTCTGCTCTCCAATATAATTACGTCTATGTTCCATCTAATTGTCGTACTTTTTACTCCAATTTCCCTTACGCTCTTTCAGCATACATATTTGCAATTACATCGAATCGTATGAAATTAAAACTGACTTCCCTATACAATCATTTTACCGAGCAATGCATAAGTACAATTTTTAAACACCGAGCCAGAACAAAAGTTGATAAATAAGCGATGCAAAAATAACAACCGAATAAGAATGGTCCAGTATCCACCGATTTCCACAGAAGAAAGGAGGAGAGAAAGACACGGTGGATCGAATGGAACCGCTCCGTCGTGTGGCAAAAGGTGTTCGAGGGTCGATAATAACGGCGTAACAGGTCCCATCGTTTCATTGCGGTATTTACGTTGTATTATTCTCGGCGCTGCCTCGTATATCGTTGCCCCGTGAAATTCCAGTAGAACCGAGCAGCCCACGAAGAGAAAACGAGAAAAAGAGTAGGGGTCTGGCCGCGTATGCCAGGGACATTGTGTAGTATAGGCTGCCTCTCGGTGAAGTAATGGGCCATTTATTTTCACTCGTTGGCCCCCGCCGAGACTAATGTGTCTCAGCAAGCTTTTTCGTATCCCTGGGCGGCGCGCCTTAACCTTCCGTCGACCGAGTGCTTCTTACAAAGCTGCCTCTCGCTACGTTACAAAGCGCTGAAACGCCGACGCGGAAGCTCCAACAGAAACCTAACGAGAAAGGAAATGTCCCCGTCTAAGACGAGGTGTACTGCGCCTCGTCGCGTTTACTGATCTTCCTTTAGCCATTCGACGATCCAAAGTAAAACGATGGGAATTCACTTTGACGACAGACAAGCGGGAAGACTCTCTCTTTCGCTCTCTCCTTCTCTAGGCACGAGGCTAGACGATTCGTTCACCGTGAGCACGTCGCGAGACGCTCGAAAGAAGTCCGCAGGTGAAACTCACGGTGATAAATGAACGCTCGTTTCCTGCTGTTCAACGCGGGTCGATGGAACCGACTGGGCTCGCCGTTAGCTGGCTTCGAAGTCTACTCGTTGGGAAAATTCTGACGGATTATGGTGCGGAGTTTCGAGTGGCTGTCGAGGGGGTAAGCTTTGAGATGATTCAAGCGTTTGTTGGACACGGATTAACCGGTTGCCTTGCGATTTTTTATTTACGCTATTTAACCCATTAAGTGGCGGTGCCGTATGTACACGTCGTGACCAAAGGCGGTACACAGTGGGAATGGCGGACATATTTGTATTATGACAATTATGCTGTATCTCGTTGTATATTATGTCCACTTGTGTCGCTGTACTTTAGAATTTGAAATTTTAGACACGAGATATGCATTGGCGTTGTCCAGCTGCACTTTCAGTGGCGACTCATAACGTTGAAGGGGTTAATTTTGGTGTATTGAAAATTGATAAAAGCTAAATAGAGAGCAGGTATTGTTATAACCGTTAATCGTATTTGGACGATTATTGTATGCCTATTGTGTTTGGACGTGTCCTTGTACTGTCGTCGTTTAACCGTTAGTAAAATTGCATGAGACTGTAATATTTAGGAAACAGTGAGGCAATTTAACGATTGAATTGCAAGCTAAAATAAAATTCGTTCCTGGACCGTATACCATTTATAGCAAAATAGTTGAATGTTCGAGAAAAATAATTCTTGTTGCGGAGTATTGAAATATCGATCAGCGTTCTCCAACGAAAATTCAATTATCGAAGATCCATTTCCTCGTTTCAACTGCGGTAAAGGTTTCCCTTTACAAGAAATACAAATTTCGTTTAGAAGGAAGAACAATAATCGTGCCTCGCTGAATCGAGTAGGTATTTAGCATTTCCCGGACCATCCTGCTTTCATCTTTTTCCCAGCAAAAGGCTATTCACGGGAAAGTTTCATCAGCCGAGGAGAAAATAAACCTCGAATCCGCAACGTGCAGGTCATTGAACGTTGATTCGCTTATCCCCGGCGGTAGTAGACGATTCTACAACAAACTACCTTGCAATCTCGAACGTAAGCTCTTTGGCCACGACTGGCAAGGCGAGAGAACACCGCCGCCACGAGAAATCGTCGACCATCGGAGAGAGAATACGAGCAGACGAGAGACCAACGAAAAAGCTTCAGAACCTCGAGGGGATGGACGTAGGGGGGACCGTGACAGACGTGGCGGAGGAACCGAAGGAAGAAAGGAGACAGGTGGGTGGAATTGGGGGTGTGCCACGGTGATTTCACGTCCAGAAAAGCCGTTCAAGTCGTCGTTCGGCTGGAAGCTGGCCAAATGCACTTAGCGTGCTATCAGAGACCCTAGAAGACCGTCTTTACATCATCCTTACCAGTGGCTCGCAAACTTTTTTAATCGCGTATTACTCCAATGCCTGTACACGCTTGAGATGTCGCGGAACAATCCATGAAAGTCAACACGACGAAAAGGATTTCGGTAGAGTAGGGACGCTGGAGTTTTAGATGAGTGAAAATTACTCGAACGATCGTATTTATATATTTATATACATATAAATAGAAAGTTTTATCTTAACATGGCTGTCAAATTTTGCGCTAATTTTTTCTCAAGCTTAATCGAAGTTGTGGATTGAACAAATAGTAACGATGAAAGGAAGATTTTAATCTTTTAAGTCACACAGTTTTGCCAGTAAATATGGCAATCTTTATCTAATCATGATGATATCTCGAAAACCACGTCTTTCTCTTGCTATATATTTGATGCAGAAATCTCTACATGTGTACATATGTATATATCACCCAAGACTTTTCGAAGAACTTGTTCTCAAAAACATTGCATATCACGCGAACCATTAATCACTATAAACAACGTATCTCCATCAGCAAGCCAGGTAAAAGAAAGCATCCCAAAACCATCGACCGTTTACACCCAGCGTGAAGAAGAAACCGCAACACAGCTGAGCAGTTGCGCGTCACTGATCAACCCTAGCCAAGAGCAATGCCAGCAAAGCACCAGCAGTAGAGGCCAGATAACCCTCGTATTTGCTACAACAGATACGGTTAGATATCCAGCAGCATCCCTTGGCTCCTCGGAGCGATTCTCCTGGCGCGTAAACAGAAAAACACAGACGCCCTTGTGAGAGCTCTCGTACTCGGTCCACTTTCGCCCCAAGAAGGAGATCGACGGAACGTCCAGCCTGGAGCCATGGCGTATTACCACCTCTGACTGGTTGCTGGGAGCCACTTCTTCGTGGACAAAGGGCCAGGACAAATACGGATGACGTTCGTCGATTTCAGCGGCAGAGGATCGGCAGATAAAAGCGATTTTTGAAAAGCTCCATAGGCTCGAGGTGCGCTTTGATCATCCCTCTAGATAACACCGGAGGGGGATGATGCCGGTGTTTTTGTTTCGTCTGTTTGCTCGGTCGATTTAAGTGTTTGCAGCGATGTGTTCCCGCCGGGGAAGATAAACAAATGTTTGCAACGATACGGAGACCGATTCGCCTTTGCGGGGAAACGATGACAGAGTGCTCGAAGAGGGAAGAAAAACGCCTGACATGTATGTATACATCACTTATTGGCGGAGACTCGTAGGTGTGCGCTGTTCATTGTGTTCTTCTTTCCACTTTGATTCCTTGCTTTTTGTTACGGAGGAACAATTTGCTACACGATTTTTTATGTTTTCAGTCGACCTTTGAGATGCATAAGTGTCTGTCGGATATTGCTAGATGGAGGAACAGTTTCTGATCTCATCTGAAGATTTATCTTAAACTTGTGAGCACTAATTAACAAGATTAAATAGATAAAAGAAATTAACAGGTCGGGAGAACTCTCCTGCCTCGTAAAAAGATTAATCAGTTTCATTAAACCCCTGTAGAGTGTTTCATGGCAGTTCATATTATAAAAATAGCATATTATATAATATTTCCCGATTTTTTTTACAGATTAACTTTGTATGTGTGATGAAGAATACCATTTTTTTGTTCACTGAAAAGATTAGATTCGTCTACTGTGCGCAGTTCTCACAAAAAAAAGAGGTAACTTGATTACAGTTGAATGAACGAAGGAAAGCGAACGACAAGCACAAGGAAAGGGAAATCTGGCGAGCAGTATCGACGGAAGGTTTTCCGCCAATTTGGCCGGAATTTAAAGCGAACTGGTTCTTTTTTCCGAACGATTTATTTAACAGGCCCCTGCGAAAATGAGCAGACAAGAAGGACCGAGGGACTTTGTTATGGATATCGCCCCGAGCGGGGCTCGAGTCGAGCGTAAAAAAACCTCTTTGGATAAAACAGGAGGAGAGCGGTAAATGGAACGCGACACTTATAATCTTCTTTCCTTTCTTTCCCCCGCAACCGACCTCATCGCGGACCATTCTGCCGTTTTAAATCACCGTGCCGCGATTTCCCTTTTCCGCGCCCTCGTTTCAGCTTGATTTTCTGCGTCGCGAAAATAGGGGATCAAACTGATAAGGGAATCGAATTCAGCGAAACCGACCGGCTGACTCTTGGCTCGTAGGAATTTTATGCGCCGCATGCAAATTTATCCTCGAACCGCGATGATCTCGTTTTTCTCTTTTCGTAACGCTTTTCCGCTGAGGCAGGGAGGAGAATCTGACTCAACGTTTAAAAGCGTAATGCCAAGGGCCTGGATGTATATTTTATTATGATAAAAGTGAAACGAACAATTCGGCGAAGCTGCATATTTCTGATTTTTTTCATTCATTTGCTGTAACGGTGTGGAAATTGATTATATTAAGAACGAATTGTTGGAAATTCAGGATGTTGGATGTTCAGGATAATTCGATGAATTTGTAATTCGGATATTTTGCCAAAGCAATTGTACGTATGAGATTTATATTATCATGGTATTTGTTTATGATGTAATAACACTCGCGGGTGCATTACGTGATTTTAAACAATATACTTCCTTTACTCCTTCGTGCGAAATAGCAAAACTGTTTTATTTAGATAAATCCTATCTATGTTTCATTTCCAGGGAGCAGGCGCATTTTATCTTCCCATTC
The DNA here is from genome assembly GCA_907165295.1 of Nomada fabriciana. NCBI lineage: Eukaryota > Metazoa > Arthropoda > Insecta > Hymenoptera > Apidae > Nomada > Nomada fabriciana. The sequence continues at coordinate 16,669,919 of OU015689.1, forward strand.
GAAGCTCCGCCATTCTATACACATAGTTCCACGTCTTCTCTGGCAGAATTTCAGAGGAAAAATCTGCTGGAATACCTATCGTTTTACGGCACTCAAACTTTTATTTGTCACATTTCGTCTACGCGGGTTGCGTCAATTCTCCGATGAAACGGTTCAAATCAGAGTTCCTTCATTGAAATCCCCGTAAAACGAATAAAGATCGAACTTATTCATTTAATTTTCTCACATATAACAGAATCTATCTTCGTGTCAAGTCAAAAGTAACATGAAACTCGAGAAATGGCTCGAGTTCAAAATACTTCGCAACCTACCCGCACATTTTTATCGCCTCAAACGAAACGAAGCGGAGAGAAAAAAATGTTCAAAGACGAGGAGAAATAAATTTCGCTGGAAAATCGTAACCAATAGTTACGGCCGCGTTATTAGAACGACGCTCCAATATGGCAGCGATATTTTTCCAGACAGCTAAACTACGGAAAGAAATGAATAATGCACATAATAGGATTGGAGCGGGCGAAATCATGCGCGAATTTCGAGCGAACGGTACGGGCCGTATATGCAACAGCTTCATTCATTATTAATATCGACACGCTGTACACGTGCAAAGATACATACGTGATCGCAGTGAGAATAGCACGATCGGCCAGGACTGGCGGTGTCGGCCCGATGAGAAATGCACTGAACGTACCTGCAACATACAAAAGAAGAACGATAAAATGACTTTATCCGTACGATCCGGCCGGTTTGTACGCGTACACACGATATTTTTAAAACTATCCACACAGGGGCGACACGATTCTACGACCGAGGAGGATTCATTTCTCAAATGAGGCCCGATTCGTTACACGGACGAACCTGCTGAACGCGGTTATACCTTTCTGCCAGGTGAAAGAGGATTGTTAAATCGACAATGCCTCGGCACCTGCATTCTTTGTACCACTCTTGTTCGTGTTTATTTCTTTTTTATTCAGGCATATTCATTTGTCGTGTTATTTGCAATAATGGAGGCTGGAGTATTTTAGCTGTTGTGTTTCAAAGAAATGTACGTACAATACAGGGTTCAATACATGTACAGGGTACATGTATTTACAAAGTTTCGATAGAAGTTATCCGATAGATTCAGCACCGGGAGATATGCCAAATGAATATATTATACATAGAAGCTATTTTCAATTCTTCCATCGATAAGTGAGATTAAATTTTTATTCTTGTCGGAGGAAAATTGAGAACGCGGTACAATGATTTATCGATCCATTGTCTATAGTCGACCGTACGGTATACGTCGTAAATATTTATTGCAAAACTGAAGTAAAGATAAATGATATTTCGTGCGCATCAATCTCCAGAGTTTACAGAAATAAAACTTTGAGCTGTTCTATCTACGTAAATATAGACCCTGCGTTTCGCATCACATTTTTTACACAGAATAGCCTCTCGGGCAATCTATTAAAGTCTTCTTACATTCGTTCGAAAACACGCTGAATATTTATATACTTACACGCAAACTTATTTATAACTTGGGGAGTCAGTTACTCTGTTCAGAAGACGAAGGGAAATTTTACCTTTCTACGACGTTATTCCAGCAAAACATTTCTAATTTTAACACTAGAACTACCGATACATTTTGGTATTATTCAGACAGCATACGTTAGACTGATTATGAACACGACAGTCGTTCAATGGACATTAAATAGAGATACATAATTGTCACTCTGTCTTATTAAAACTCGTCATAAATTGCTACAACGACACCTATATGTATATTAATAATTCTAAAGCAAGAAATCTGAAACAAATCATTTTGACCCGCTTGGTAGTTCTAGTGTTAATAGAGATACACAACTGTCATTCTGTCTTATTAAAACTCATCATAAATTGCTACAACGACACCTATATATTAATAATTCTAAAGCAAGAAATCTGGAACAAATCATTTTGACCCCCTTGGTAGTTCTAGTGTTAATATAAAACCCAAACAGAAATGTACAGCGAATATTTCCATCCCGCACAAGAAGGAAGAAGATTAATAACAATAAATTCGTCTGTTTATTGTTTCCAATTCAGAAATCCAGCAATACGAATTTCTCCGTTCAGCACGCTTATCAAAATCGACGGCACAGGCGACCGTTAAGTTAAAGTGACTGCTCCGCAAATATTGTCGGCGACAATCCAACTTATCCTATCCCACCCCGGTTATTCGTTCCACTCCCCAGACAGAAAGCAACTGCTATTCGAAACGTCGAAGCATTCCCACGCGTCGACGGTACGTCGATACTCTAAAAATGCCTAAACGTCGGTTCGTGGAATCGCGTTGTTCCCCGAATCAGCAAGTCAAATATAAAATGACGCAAACGGTGGTGTTGATCGTTCACGGTATTAAAATAGAATCAAAGTAGTAGCGCAGCGTCGTAAAGAGGACGCCCCGTACGCGCGCATCGTTCCGTGAAATATTCCCAGAGATTCGTCTCCGTGCTCCACGCAATTCAGACGGATAACCAGCTATCAGTTTAGACGGAAGTGTAGCGTGTCTTCTTGTTTGTAAATTTGTTTTCCCTCGGAAGCGAAAGACGGCCGGAAAGAAGGCACGGGAACTTCAAACCCTTACATCTTTCAACCCCTTTCTCCTTGCTTCTTTGCCCGCCTTCCAACCCTCCCCCCAGAAGAAGAACGCCGGGTCACGGTAAAGTGGAAAAACTCTTTTGTAAGCTGGAGCGTGTTTCCGCTTCTCCCGGTCGCTTATTTTAATATTTGAACGATCTGGAACAGCCACGGTGGGAAAAGCGCTGAAAGCGACGTTAAAAGGGACTTCGATGCATGCTTTCAGCGTCACGAAAAACCGTGCCCACCTCTCTGTGTACACTTTGTATCGCTTTGCGCCGCTGATCGAACGCTCGACGATTCGATTATTTCGCGATCTGCGATTTCACGATCGCGCATCGCGCCCCGGCTTGTGTGCTGAGCGTTCCCTTTGCTGACAGAGATTCTTTTTACGGAGGGTATGAAGTGGCAATTTTTCTTTTTCAGTTGGTTGGAAGTAGGAAGATTGTATTGGTTTGGATGAAAAACCGGGTATCCAATAGTGAATGATCGTATTTAATATTTTAATATTCAATATTAATAGTTAGTATTTGGGAAAATATTTGTATTCATTGGGTGGTTCTTTGATGTTTCATAAGAATGTGTAGAACTTTTTTATGAAATGTAGAAACTGCTCGGAGTTGGAAGCTAACGAAGACGTGCTACGTCGTTTACTATGCACGTGGTTATTAATTGATCAGAGATCGTTGTTTATCTTCATATCTGTAAGTTTATTGACGGTGTAAATTGTACGATGTGTCGAAATATATTATACATATATATTTGCTCATTTTTCGTTTCTGTAGTGGTGTAAATGTCGAATTATAATTGTTGGATATTAAGTATAAAACATTCTCTCTGTCCTGATATAAAATTGAACTTTCACAACCACAAACGTGATACTAAACTCTATAATTATGATCCCCCGTCATTTTCTCAAGGTATTTAAAGTTGTCAGAACATTTTAATAACGTAGGATATATATTGTCAATATATTGGCAATTGAATGCCTTATAATCATACGAGCATTCCAGAACCGAACTTTGCACATGATTTATTAGAAATCGATTCGATTCAACATTTCACATTATTATCACGAGTTGTATCAGTAGCTTGTCGAAGCAATTAAATTCCTTATGGATACATAATTATCTTTCAATAAATATACATACTTGCCTCGTAATTGAATAAATAAACAGTACTCATATCTTATTTCAGGGCACACTTATACTAATACAACGATAGTTTTCTAATAAAACATAAGCAAAAGACAGGAATAATTTTTCATTTAATAAGTTCCAATTTCCCACATGTTCAACCATGGCAAAATGTAGAAAAAACGGATTGTAATGGTCATAAACATCTGCGTTTAAAACATACGCCAATTATTCTAACTTCATCTTGCACAAAATTAAGCAAAGAAGGCTACACTATTAATCGAAAACACGTTTACAGCAACAATCAATTATCTCATGCTACGCGACTCTCGTATAATTCGATACCGGGAACAGCTTCGTCCAGACAAAGCGATGTGATTAAATCACGCGGACACCTGGTTTACGGTGTACATTGTAGACATTGTATGCGTATGCATGCTCCTCGGATCATCGTGTACATCGTGTATGTCCAGACAAGAGTGTACCCGCGCAACATTGCCACGTGTAATTCAGAATTCATGAAAACGAGATCGTACCTCGGGTTGAAAAGCCCAGACGCTTTTCCCGTATAGCAGTGCCCTTGCATCAGCGATTCTAGCGGCGGAAAAACGAGCTTCAACTGCGAAATCGATTGAACCACAAGACGTTGCAAAAATTGCCAAAATTGACGAGTTTCTACGCTTCTTCGTTACTTTAAGAAGGACAAATTTTATGAACAATTTTGGACAGTCTGGAGTAATTTCTAGATACGATCTGTTTTACATAGTAACTGATGATTTTATAAATATAACGATGGTGAAAAACAGTTCATATAATTTTATGTGGACCCATGAACACCCTCTCCGTATTTTGATAACATTTTCATTTTAACATTACGAAATGCGTTATACAGTAAGGCATTTCGTATTGTGCAAGTGAACCTTGGTGAGACAAAATAGCAATAAGTAATTCGTGGAGGATAAAAACATTTACAGTAATTCTTCGCTTGGCACTCGCTGTTCGGGACCAGCCGCGAGCGCCGAGCGTACATAGGTGAACTTTGGGTTCTTAGAAATTTCGGCCTTATCTTAAGAGCACGGCTACTATGTAAGCACCGGCTTCGGCAGCCAAACCGAGCGTAAAAGATTAAATGCCTCCGTATCGGTGAGACAACACTAATGCAACGGCGAAACTTTTTTATTGTTACATATATCGCAATAATTTTTTTTTTGAAATGTTGCTGAGATTGTGGTGATTAAAATAAGACCAAACAAGATAGAATTTGGATTATATTTACTTACTTACAATTGAATATAATAACGAAATGAGTGGTACGGTAGAAGCGCCGAAAACACAGCCGTCGGCACGTGCCCGCGCTCGATAATCAGGAGTATCAAATTCGTCGCGGATGCCCTCCCGGCGCTCGACTCAATGGCTTGTCGACGTTCCTCGAGGAACACAGAAACGAATGTCGACGAGCGTCGGGAGGGCATCCGCGACGAATTTGATCCACCTGATTCTCGAGCGCGGGCACGTGCCGACGGCTGTGTTTTCGGCGCTTCTACCGTACCACTCATTTCGTTATTATATTCAATTGCGGCTAATGATTTCAGTATTACATGTGGCATTCCTATATTATGTGCTTGAATGGCTTTCTATTAATCCTATGGAACTTGCCTTCAGTCCAGGAATTTTCAACTGTGTTTAATTGCCTTTCGCAAAGTACTTTTGGCAATAAAACACGAAAAACATAAAACCATACTAATAAATGTGGATCCTATCTTGAGAAAGCCTATTGGAGTATATATTTAGACTTGCATTAGTCTCTAAGCCCGTAAAGTTTTATTAAAAACTGACCATACCGTTCGGGAGCTTTCCGTGTAAGGATCCGAGCCCAGTACATATAACATTACTAAGGAAGTAAATATGATCCAAATTATATCGTGTTTGGTCTTATTTTAATCACCACAATCTCAGCAATATTTCAAAAAAAAAATTATAGCGATATAGGTAACAATAAAAAAGTTTCGCCGTTGCATTAGTGTGGTCTCACAGATACGAAGCATTTAATCTTTCAATGGTTACCCCAAGTATCAACAGCCGAGACGTGTCGGCTAGAACCCGGGGGGATTCCCCCCAATGGTGGGGATGAATCGCGAGCGCCGTCGGGGGAGATCGTAGCGAGCGCCAAGAGAAGAATTACTGTAAGTGATATTATACAGACTGTCATTGAAGTGCGTCTTATACAAAGTCAATAGATGCAGCTTCTTCTACGCTACAGCAATTATGAAAAATTCAGTAAAAAACAATATAGAGTCTGTGTCGAATAAGAGTAGTATCATTTTATAAAATTATTAAACTCCCACATAACCATCTTTCAAAGAAAATTGCTGTCTTCGCTGCTTTCTGGAAATAAAATCTTTGCTTCCATTACAATGTCCCCACCCTTTCACACCAACAAATTCGAAACGTCCGATTATGCAATCCCATCCCTTCCCCCGAATCAGCCAAACAACTTAAGCCAGTTGTATCGCGCAAAACGAAACAGGGGTGGGAGCATGGAAGCCGACAAAGAACCGCCAACTTCCCTCGTCGAGGAAAACAAAGTTCAACTAGAAATTAATCGTGCAGGCGAACGGCGAACGGAATTTCCACGCGGAACATCGCTAACGCGCGCCAAATTACGACCACCGAATTAAATTCGCCGAAGCTAACAATATTCAGAGCAAGGCTGGCAGCAAAGCAAGGGGGGCTGACTTCGTGACTCGGGCTGCTTTCTTCCTGCGGCTCCATCCGGAGGAAACTCCGGCTTCGAAATACAAGATGCTAATTGCTAAACGGGGATGTACACCAGATTCTAGCCAGCTTATCCCTCCTGCCTCTGGATTTCCTTCGTTGCAAGCCCTTTCTCCTTCTCATTCTCATTCTCATTCCCATTCACGCTGCTCTTCCCCCCTCGGCCTTTCTACCCACGAAACCACTGAATATTCAAACTCTGCCGTGGAAAGGGCGATAAACGCAACGTCGGTTGTGCTTTCCAGTTAAGAAACGACAGCCTAGCAAGGGTTGCTCAACTGCGCGAACTCGAAGACCTTTTAATTCGATTCTGCCTTTACGACTGATTATCTTGAACGATTGGAATCGATATTGTATTGCTGCTTGTGCAGCTTTGTTTTTTTCTTTAAAAATTGAGTGCCATTTGTGGGTGCAGTTTTTTTTATAATGCCGATAATTAATAGAACTGCTGATTTCTACGATTAGAATACTTTCTCCAAGTTTTAAACGGTAGTACACTTTTCGCAACTGCTGTGGTTAAAGTATGGATTCTGCCATTCTTTGTAGTTGCAATAGTTTTAAATAATGTGAACTGTTATATGAAAGTGTTTCGAAATATTTATCGCGCAAGTTAGGAGACAGTACGACAATAGTGGTCTCGGGAAAGGGGATGCTAAACACCTCTAGACTTCACAGAGAAGTTAAACAAAGATTTATGCTCGTCTCTGTTCCAGCCACCATAAATCATGCAAAAGGGAGCGAACAGCGAAACAAGCGTCCCGTTTATGTTTCTCCTGAAGTTATGCCATCAGTCAGCTAAATGCAATTTAAAAAGAAGAAAATATACACGTAACCATATTGCCCTTTTCATTTTATTTATCACTACTTGCAAGAATTATTACGTGCCGCCATAACACCAACAATTCATAGATTTTAATATTATGTCCAAGGAGAAATATTTGCATAATCGATCAAATAACACTCATGCTTGAATGGCAAAAAGTCATAATTCTGTCAAGCAATACTACTAAACTATAATTAAATGGAAAAATATTGCATTAATCGTAGGGGATCTAAATTATTGTGAACCATAGCGGCCGTTATGTTTCGCCTATAAAGATGTATTGCCATTGAGCAACCATGAAATATCTTCTCACGTTAAATGACGTAGCTTGGCCCCTTTCCTCTTGGTAGGTCGTGAATAACAGCGGCCGATACACTCGTCTGACTTCCGGCAGCCGATTAATAGATCGATTTCTTCTAATGGCCGTAGAAAGAGGGTCTTTCAGGTGGTCCGGCCTTAATCGCTCATTTTTTACCCGGACCACGATCGAAAAAAGAAGAAAGGAAAGGTGGACTACCAAGAATAGCCTGACGCATAAAGCCGTGCGAAATGTTTCTACAAATATTCTTTGAAACAAAACTCTTATTAAACTCCATATATTTACGCCACCCACGATTATACAATTTTGTATTCCTGCCATTTTTCCCTGTTCCGTAGATAACCTTCTATAGTTTAAATCAAGCGTATCGTTCCCATAAATGCAATTCGCCAATTTATTCACCGAGTACGTAGTAACATTTTAGTTCCAACTATTACACGAGAGATAAATCAGTTGTTACATAAAAATGACTAGCATTGTGATCTCACAATATTCCTATCCTCCGATTCCCGCCATAAGACTCCAAAGCAACGATCACAATAAACCCTCAACAAAGTGTTAACACGATCGTTTACCTTTACCACCGTGTCGACGTTCGGCCTGCGCATGTAACGCGCCGGCAATTCCACGCAAATATCAAACAGTAACGGCCATTCGTCCCGCAGCCGGATCCGGCGGAGGAAACGAAAGGTTAAAACCTTTTACGCTTTCGTCTACACGATATTATTGTCGAACGATAAGAAGAAACGGGCTGCTTCAAGTGGCAACAGTTATTACCGTATCCGCCGTGCAATGAATCACGCGCGTTGCCCGGCCGTCGGCGCTCGTTGTCTCTAAAATACACCCGTCAGGGACCCGTAATTGGCCGTTTTCGTGTTCAGGAATAATCTCAGCTGCGAGCAGAGCGGGCAGAGCGAACGGACGAACTGAACGAACGGCAGGATCGAGGCATTCCCAATGAGAAACTTGCGACGAAAGGAAAAACGCACCGGGGACCTTTAGCGCGGCATGGCGTATCTATTATATAATCTCAGGTATTCAAACAAACCGGCGCAAACCCGGGCACCAAGGCGCGCTCGGCGGAATTGCAAAAGAGTCGATCGTAAGAAAGGGTTCGACGTGCAGGCCGGCACTATTCCCAGTGCGAGAACACGCATCTCGTTAAGTGAGAACAAGCGCCGCAAAAGGTACGTACGATTCGCCTTACGACCTTCGGGAATGAAGCCCTAAAGAAGTTAAGGACTCGACGGAAGGCCGCTTTCGCGGAACGACCGGCAAGAACGTAATTTCTTAGGCAGCTATGACGCCGCGGAAAGGCGTGCCCGATCTCTTGGTAGAATTTCGCCGGTAACGAAGTCGTCACTTGTCCGACAGAGTAGCCAGATCGTTCGCTTCTACCTTGCCACTGTTGCTGATGCTGTTGCTGCTGCTCTTGCTGACACTGTTGCTGATGCTGTTGCTGATGCTGTTGCAGATACTGTTGCTGATACTGTTGCTGATGTTGTTGCTGTTGCTGATACTGTTGCTGATGCTGTTGCTGATGCGGATGCGCCCCACGAGGCCTTCCTTGTCTCTTTTTTGCGATAATAGAAAACACTGTGGTCCGTCGATTCTGGGGAAGTTTCGCTTTTTTGAAGGAAACCATGGAACTAGACGATTTCCCTGGAATCGTTTGAGGAATGGAAATGGGTTTCTTTCAACGTGATTTCGCGAGAAACGATACACGTTCGGTTTGACTTGCTGCGAAGTGTAATGTTCAGGGGAAAATGAAATGTGGCAAAGTAGGTAACGAAGTAGTAGCAATCATGTACACACTATGCATGGAAAAGGAACAGCTTTTTCTGCATTTATGCACGGTGCGACTGGTAGTTAAAAAGAAGTATTATCTCGAACGTGCAATGAGTAAATGGTGAAAGTAAGAAAGCGGAGTCTTGATTGAGGCAGCGGTACATAAAAATTGATTGGTTGCAGTTTTAAGACGTCCGTTTTTGTAGGATACATTGGTCGACGGTTGTTTTAAAACTATTACGGCGATACGAGGGGAAGAGAAGAGAAATCAGTTAGCGAAGCTACTGGAACAAGATTTGGAACCGGATCTGTCGACCGATGGGCAATCGCTTTGAACAAGCAATCTGTTCATGGTATTAATAGACTCTTTCCACTCGAACTTAACATTCAAAACAGTTTTCTACCTACAGCTCGATCAGCTTGACAAATGTAGCCGTCCTTGAGCAAGACAGCGCTGAAACTTCTGAATACATACATACTGCAAAGGATCAACAAAACCTACGAACGAAATCACTTTCGAAATTGATTCAGGAAGGAATCTGTCAATCAAGCTAAATTTCAACGTCTCAATCAATATCCGTGTGTCTATTCTCAAATCTGGGGACAGCATTTTGTACGCATACTTCTTTTTTTCATTAAGTCCACTTACTTATGCAACTTTTTTTTAGATTGGCACTAACATAGGTTTATATTACGCGTGTAACACAATTCAATAATCTGTTATGATTATCAAACTATTTGAATAAAAGTGTCAATCTTTGATCCGATGACAAAAAAATAAGTTTCACAAACAGTACGCTCATTGTATCCATTAGCATGTATGAAAGTCTAATAGTTATAGCACAACGTCATCGCTGCTGGCAAATAATTTGAAACACGTGGTTGCTAAGTAGATACGTCAAGTAAGGCACACCAGATGTGCTCAGATACGTTTCCAATTACCGACAGGATTAAAATTGCGCGCAAATATTGAACAAGAATAATGCCACAAATTACCCAGATCTTTGCCCCATATCTTCGCAACACTTGTTCGCGATACAGTGCATTCAATTATTATTAAAAAGGAGTGTGCCGTGAAAAATACGCCTAACGTTTGTTCCGTTCACTGGACAGATTTCGAAGGAAATATCACGCGAAATACATTCGTTCGCGTAGCCTTTTCATCCCCTTCAACTTTATATGGTCCATTAACGGCATCGTTAAATTATCGTTTTGTTACTCCAGGCTCTACACCAGGAAGGAACACTGCCTTCGCCTGCCACATATAATTCTCCCATTAAAACGAGCGATCTAGAAGAAGTAACAGACTCGCCTTTATTTCTCATTAAACGTAAGTAACCATCGCCGTTCGTATCATCGCTGCTACAGTGCCGTTCTTTATCGACATCTTAACGCGTCGCATTCAAAGTGGATAGACAAGTCGGATGGGCAATGTATGAAAAAATTGATCATCGAGTACGTACTTCACCTCGGTCAACAATCATAGGACACTTGGTGATTTGTGGTGGTTAAACGATTTAAATTATATACAGCTTTATCGCTGCGTATACTTACGAATATATCTTTAATATAAGTTTGGAAGAAGAAAGTGAATTGTTTAGAAGGTGAAATCTTTTAAACAATGGAAGATATATTTATGGAATTATGGAATTTCCGTGGACCGTTTTGTGAAAAGAATAGATAAATATTAATAGAGTGCGTAAATATAAAGAAGATCTAATTATTATTAACGATTTCGGTAAGATTTTGCGTGTTTTTTTTATTGCACGCATAAATGATTATGTAAGACATAAAGATGGACCGCCTTCTGTTAATGTCATCTCAATCATTACATGGCTGCCTCTTTTAATCGTATTTCTACATATGTATGTGCCTTTCTAAATTACATTGCCAACGATGGAAATTATACTGTTCAGTAAATATTAATATATGCATTGCAAATGTATTATTTTCTTCTAATTTAAAAACGGACGGAACTGTCCGGTACACCTATTATTTAGAAAAGTCAAATTCCCATAATCAGAATCGCAAGAGAAAGTCTTCCTTCTACCGATGAATCACGTATAATCAAAACGTTGTATACATATAAACAGGTCTACCGGAAAGTTCTTCCTGTTTTTGGATTCGAAGAAAATACGACATTTTCAATACACTTACTAATATCTTCTGAACAATATAATTTCCATCGCCGCTAACGTAATTTAAAAGAGCACATATTTAGATATACGATGGTAAAGACAGTCAGCCATATAATGGTGAAACTTGAGACGATATTACCGGACCGAACTTTCCAGTAGACGTAACATTAACGATGCCAAGAATTTTGTTGCAATTTTTATAAAATTTCATTGCCTGTCCTATGACTTATGATCGGCAGTGTACGTCGTACTTCGACGATCGAAATTTTCATCGCACAATCGGTCGATTATTTTCCCCATAATCGCGTTCGATCGTATTCCAGCGGCGTCCTCGCAAATGATCGCTAATAGCCGGTATAACTCGAACGAAGATTCTCAACCGCGCTCGACAGCGCGTGGGTGTTGCGTGGGCGTTGCATTATGCAAGCAAATTGCCTGATCGCAGAAACTACCGCTCCTGGTGATACAAGTCGTCCAACGGGCTTAGCTTCGTACAAACGAGACGTCAAAGTTGCCTGCCGATCGTTCCACTCTTGGCCCTGGATCGCAACACGAGAACGGAGTTACGAACCTCTGCTTTTGTACGGTTTAGAAAATCGCCGTGTGTTTAACTGCGAACATTTGGCGACCGGACTGCACGGTTGAATTGCGAATTGTCCGGCGAGACCGTAACCGTGGGTATTTATTTCGATAGCTGGTTGAATCTACGTGATAGGAGAAACAGGTAAATTGTGGGAAAGTGCAGCTGAAAGAGCGTTCGGTTGGATTGGTGAAGTGATTCATTTAATGCTGGTTGATCATTTAGGGCTTTGGCGATGAAGGCGTTGCGTTAGAAATGTTAAGTTTGCAGTAGGCAGAGATTAAAAGTAGATCTTCTTATTATTTGTTGTGCACAAAAATGTTGTACAAGGCAGTTATTCGTGGAAATTTTAATCTGGAAGTTACAGTCTCGGTCAAGTTTAGCTGGTGCCTGGCATTTGTTTACTATTTCTTTAAATGGAATATACGATACCGCGTTGTACAATATAATTGACTAGAGTGAAATCCAATTCATAGGTAATTATATAGAAAATATCATTACAGGGCATTAACGTATAGAGTTCGCTAGTTAATAAGAAGTACATAGCTCTTCTTCGAATCTAACACACGACTGAGCACTCACTCAATATAATAATAATAATAACTGGCTCTGCTCTAATAGCCCTCAATAGCAGCCAAAGAAACATAACGCAGTGCCCAAGAAATTAATAAACTACTGCCTGAAACCTCGCAACTGACCCACATTCTTACACGAACCAACGTATACATAAACCACTCATTCACTGGCCACAATTATCTCTCATTAGTCCCCATTCCAGCACACAGAAACACTCATTTCAATTTCCCTCCAAATCTATAATCAGTCGTACTCCAAAACGCCGTATAAACGCTTCCGTTTCCCGCAAATTCTTACAACGCCAAAGCCATCAATTACAGCGGGGCACGCGTGATACGTGTTCGACCGGAATCCTTAAACAAATTGACGTCGATAAACACGGGACAACTGGCAACTGGTCTCAGTCGGAACCGAAAACGCACGGTTCCGATCGCCCAGCATGATACACGTTCTAAACCACTAATCTTGGCGGGAATTGCATGCGAGACCACGAACACAGACGGCTACGAAGACCAAGAGGCGCGCGTAACTGCGAACGGAGAAAGATAAATAGGCGGAGATACTCGCAAGAGAGGAAGATAGAGAGGAAGAGCACGGGAGAGTGCGAGATAAATAGATAGTAAGAAGGTAGAGGTAGGCAGAAAGAGAGGCCATCAACTGGTCACACACGAAGAGATTAGCCGTAAACGCGTTTGTAATCCGGTGTAAATCCCAGCGATTCGTCGTAAGTCCATTAACAGTGCCGCAGAAACACGAGAACCGTCGGTGCATCCGACAGAATGCCATTATCAGACCGGTAAACAAGTTTCTCCGGCGTGCTCTCGACGAAATCGAGTTGTCCGACAGATTTCCAGGTATCGCTTTCTGGCTTCGCTCCAAATCCTAGAGCTAAGGGACGCCGTTCCTGGATCCTTGCGTTTCGCCCGAAGCAGATTGATCCGGCGACCGACGAGAATCTAATGTGTATCGATCGCTCGACAGAACTCCTGGGGAACGCACTGTTGTCCTTTCTTGGAGGCGAAAGGATCGAGTGAGATTGTACGTAAAATATACGGGGAAATGGTTTTCAAACTGTAGTTACGGATACTTTGAGAAAATTGCGAGAGATCTTGTATAGTGGTTACTTAAATTGTGCAGCAATTATGACGATAGTTTGTTAAACCTAAAATGTGTACCCTTTCTGTACTGTATGTTAAACATCATATTTTTCTCTTGGTCATAATGATTTTTGCAATTTAATGAATATTACACCGCATATGTATATGTTATGCACAAAAATGTTGGTCTTGACAGCGTTGGGCGCATACGATCCACGTGGCACGGAACGTGTTCAGGGTGAAATGAAGAAATGGTTCTTCTATTTGAAGGCCCTACTGTTCTTCTTTTTTTCTGTTAAGATTTTTTAGAATTGCGCAATTATTAATGACATTCGCGCCGAGAGTAGTGAAAGCCAACTTCGATGGAATGAAAGGGTTAATCTGATATATGTACGTCTATGCGTATCTTTTAAATAAAACCTTTCTGTGACGCCAATTTTTATTATGACTTTACCCCTCTATATAAGGCATTGATATGTTTTATCAATATCTGGAATAATTTTATGTTGTACAGAATAGCTTAAAATAAATATTAAAATTTATAACAGAATAGGAAAACGTCTACCACGAAATGTCCACACACTACTTATGTATTAATAAAATCAGCAACTTCTCGTGATTTCCTCCCGGTTATTTTCAAACTCTTGACGCAAGAACATCGAAGGATTGCAAGCCATTTAGAAAATATAAAAGAAGAACGGTTGAATCCCAGTTGATCGAGTCAATTCTAATTGAAACGAGTCCGTTTCCTTCGATCGAACATCAAATTGCTCGGAAGCAGAACGGGAAAACAAGAGGTGCTCGAATTTACGAGCAACGAAATTTGCTGGAACACTAATCTCAATAGCCAGAAGCCCGATATTTCATCGTGTTTGCTGGTTTCGTTGACGGAGATCGAGGGGGTACTTCTAAACTGTTTTCGAGATCCTCGCTTCGCAAACGCCGCGGCAAATACTCGTCGGAAAGTTGCTTGGAAATATCGTGAAATTCTATCAACGACCGTAAGCTCCGAAGTTTTCTGGCCAGGAGAAACATTTCGAGTTTGCGGAGAACTGTTTCAGACAAACTGTGCTACACGCTGTTCACGATCGTGCAATCGTGGGAACCGTTGACGGTGATACCCGCAAAGACTTTCGAGATTGTAAAGATCGATATATCGGGAGTCGCACCCGACGAACCCCGTCGAAAGGCAGTTTTGTTCTCTGCCAAATTTCATCGCACTGCTCCGCGACAAACTTCGTTTCAGCCTTTGGTTTACCCACGAAATCACGAACTACGGAACGTCTGAAAATAGCATTCACTTTGCCGCGATGCCTTCCGAGTTTACAATGCACGCTTAGTCATCTTTTGTTTGCATCTCGTTTGTCTCGTAATATAAACACGGGGAAATGCAAGTAAAGGTAAATCGATAAACCGAACCGTTTCCTTGCGCAATAAGCGTTTCGTGGAATTCACAATGGCAATCTTTAAATAGTTGGCGTTTCGAAGTGGGTAGGTAGGACTTTCCGAGAAACCCGGTGGCAATTGCTTGAGTGCTTCCGCTGAATAGTCTTTTACATTTGCAGCAATAATTGCCATTAAGATTCCGACTGAATAAATCTGAGAAATGTGATCAGTGCTCGGAATAAATGAAGATTTTAATGTACCATGTTTTAATCGTTTGCAAACTTCTCTTCACTCTTTCGACGTAAAAGACACGAACCTGGATCTCGTCTTCTGCAGTCTATTACAGTTTCAGTTCATTCGTTAAAAACGATCGCCCATTCGCAGCAAATTACCGACACAACAGTCGCTCCGTGATAACGCATGGAAAATACGAGTACGTACTCTTTCACAGGCGCGTGTAATGGATCAATTAAACGGCGATCAAATTATACGAGGAACTCGATTAATTCCGCGATACGGTTCATTTTGTGCTGCGACGAATGAAGTACAAAGAAAAAAGAAACTAATGCTCGTCTGGCCGTCAAAGCTGCGTTTCGCGATAGTGAAGACTATTAATAACAACTTGTTTATGCGCTCGAGCTGTGTGCCTCAACTCGTTCGAATTCTCGCGGTATCGCGTGGATGATCTTAAAGAAATAATTATTTCAGTTGTCCACAGAAAGTATAATTATCGATCGTAATGTCAATGTGGGATATGTATGATATTGAAAAAGCTACTGGTTGCGGTAGATCATTCCTTATCGATTTCCTGGAACGTACGCCAATTACGAGCAGAGGCAGTAATTAGTGCTATTATATGCAAACAAACAGAAAACGTATACTATTAACGCTTCTTATATGTATCTATTTAGAAACATATGTTTGCTAATCTTGAAGCGTAAACTATGCGAGAGTGAGTTACTTTGTAGTTTCATCAAAGCAAACGAATGGAAAACAAGGAGAAGATCAAGATAGTGTAAATTACGATGTCATGACGAGGTTGAATTATTTATTTTCATGCAAATATTGCGGAAGGTAAGTGAGGTAAATGGCAAGAAATGTAATTCATTTTCATTTGGTTACGTGCTACGTAGGTTTTATTAACGTTATGCTATTTTATTTGGAATAATGCATTGTGTAGTATTTCACACATAATCCGATAAAAATCAAAGAAAATATGTATGTAACTTTGATTGTCCAACAAAAAATGTACTGTAAAACTTTTAATGTTTTGTGGAATATGTAAATATAAGTAATATGATTTTAAATAATAAAAAATGGAGGTTTCTTTTTATTGTATACTATGTTCGAACCACTTTGCGATATTTAACAATTTAATAACTACAGGTATTTAGTACCCACAACTGCCTACCTTGTAAGACAGCCAATGTACTATTAATATATATTATTTACGGGTAGGCAAGTTTACAATATATCATATTTTAACGAGTTTAAGCTAGGTAGAAACGCTGTGACAACAATCCATTTCCCCTCAGCACTTTAAACGTGGAGCACTAAAACCATCAATGCGTTCAAAATGACTCGTCTGTTCTTATAATACCCTCATTTTCGCAGCTCGAAAAATACGTAGACAACGTTTGTTTCTCAAGAATACTGCATGCATTTTCTCTTGGCGTTCAAAAAAAGCCAAAAGGCGTCAATGAACACATTTCTCCTTACATCACTCACTCCTCCAAGCAAATACTCCAACATTGATTCCATTCATTTACGAAAACAACCATCACACTTCACGCCACAAAATAAAAGCCAACCTCGCAAAAAATACCAGCCGTCAATCAAGCGAATAGACTCGCTAGAAATATCGAACACTCGATACGCATCCGATACGTTGATCCTTGAACGTTTCCACATCCAGGTTTCGCGAAACCACCGAGGTGAACGCATCTCCATTTACCTGCGATTTTCCGCCCCCGCGACGAACCTTGCGAACCTAAATAGCGGTATACAATGGCGGTCGTTATTAAACGACCAAGCGGTGAACAAAATCGATGAGGAGGCTAAAAGAGGAACGGGGGTTGCGGGCTCGTTTAAAGTTTCTCTTTCGCTGTCAGCGAGCCGGCGATGACGTCGTTGTCACCTCGACCAGGACGGAGAACCCGGCTTAAGGTGTACACACGCTCAACCAAGAACGATGCAATTACCCGGGTAATGAAGGAACTTTCCTGGGAAGGTTATCTTTCGTCGAGTCACGGCTGCTAACTTGAAGCAGGTGATGCCAATGACAAGGGAGGATGAGGCCGTTCGAAGTTTTACGCTTTATCGACACCGCGTATCTCGCCTTTCATACCTGACAACCTTTATTTTTATCACGAACCGACATCTTTCCTTTCTGTGACAGACTAGCCTTCGACTCCTCTTTTCTTCTCTGTATCTGCGCGGTATTCAGCGTGGCACGTCGCCCGTGGAAAAATCATCGAGAACTAATTCCGTGGGCTGGACCGACCCTTGACGGCGCTGTACTTCTTCGAAGTACGTATAATCAATCTCGCGTCGACGAACAGGGGAAAATTTCCACGGGGAAACTTCGCTGTATCTTTAACTCACTACACCTGGAATCCACTTGGCGGATTTCTTAGAACGTTACGAGTCTTAATGAATTAAAAATTGCCGCCGCTTCCGAGTTGCGGGCTTTGTTTGCTCGTTAGCTGTCGTATTGGTCGAACAGGCGCAGAATTGTTTTAACGAGAAAGTACAATGTATCTGAGTGAGTAGTGCAACGGGGATATATATGTTTTAATTCAAATGGGAAAAAGGTGAAGGGTTTGCGAGAATTTCGTGAAAGGGTTGCGTACATTTTCACACTGATTTTCCATAGTTCTTTCGAACAGTTGTCAGTAAACTCCCTATATCTCTGATTAATAAATTTGTCGCTTGTTTTTATTATTGAATTATCCAACATTCTTTATGGCCTGTTAAAGGTGTTAAATGTATTAAAGATATGTGATGATATTTTGATATTTCGAAATTGACATTACAAGTTTGGCAGCATTACTTTTAAGTATTACCTGTGGTAGCATTTTGATTTTAAAATACCATTTCACCACTGCTGTGTAATGTGTATTCCTTTGACCGTTGCTCCCATAATTTTACTATATTATACTTCCAGGTAACTTGTCCAAGTCTAACTACTTGCTCTAATTCTCGTATTCCTTCGCGATATTGAACATCGCATTAAATTCGATCGCGCACGAATAATCGAGTGAATATACAATATAACGGGGGCACCAAGAAGTAGGGTGACATAATTTTCAATCAAAATCCATATCGCGCTGTCTTCTAAATGAGAGCATTATTTATAACGGAACCGCAGAAGTCGATCGATTTGATTAAGACGTACTTACTCACGTTACGCGATACCGCCGTGGAACGGTGAGAACCCCTGCTTGATTGGACAGATATAAATGGATAACAGAGTGACAGCATGGAATGAGACTGACCTTGTGATTCAGAAGGCAACCTGAATTTAATCCTTCAGGGCTACGAGACCGTACCGGACGAGCAAATAACAGTAATAACGCTGCAGTAGCCATCGTGAGCCACGATGTTATTATGCCTATAGATTAATAGTCGATAGGAGTAATCAAACCTTTCGGAATGGGATTTGTAGGTAAGGACACGGATCGTTTCATGTTTCAGTCGAGTCCCGACTTGTACAGGTACAGCACAGGTATTATCTTAATAGCTCCAGTATGTTGTGCGATAGAATAAAAGGTGAAAAATGGCTTCAGATATCTATTTACCTCCATCAGGGTAATTAAATGTAAGATTGCGTTTAAGTAATTGAAATATTATACGAAGCACGGATAAATATAAATGTCAATTGATCGCAGAAATAAAAAAGATTTAATGCTATTATCGATCTCCATATATGTATTGGTATGTATTTACGAAACGAAATTATTTCAAGTACCAAGTAATAATTTTCTTTTTAAGGAGACTATTGCAAGCGTATATTAATGAAGGATACAATTAGCAGCGCTTTTAGCGTAAGTGTTGCACAACATAAGCAGTTAATACGTCTGGAAAGATGTGTTGCGTGCCATGTACAATTAATACTTCAAGGCTGGCTGAAAATTAATTACAAGTTATCGATTTCGAAAATATCGCAATTGCTTCGATATCGCATGATTTGAAACTCTAAATTATTTGCAAACTGGAAATAATGTTTTATTTGTTTCTATACCTGTCTTATACCCTGGTTTAAATAAATTATTTCTCAACCCATGTTTCAAATAGTATAAATGTTTCCAATATAGGGAAAAGAATAATAGTGCGGAAGGAAAAATTGTACATTCGTTTAAAAGTTTCCGTTTGTCCTTCAATTCGAGGGAACTACTCGTTCGAACACTGATAATAATGCGTCTTCAATCGAAGAATTTCAATGACAATCACAAGCGTTTCCAATAATGCACAATTATCGATGTAATCAATCAGAACAATTAAACAATTAACCGTTTAATTTCAGTTGCATGATTATTCGAGATATTGGCTCGAAAGCCATTGTCATTATTGTTATAATTATTAAATACGGATAAGGCAATTACGCGATCAATTGTATTAACATTAATTTCGCATCTGCATAATATTCATGGTAGGCCAGCATTTGAATAATGCAGATGACACACTACATCGTTGTAAAATAATAATTGAACAACGGAGAATTGTAATTACATACAGAGCCGCTGTAATCCTTGATCGAATAACTATTATCGCACATAATTGTCAATACTCGGTATCTTTGGCTCTTGAAAATACATTTTTATCATTCATTCGCACAATTTTGCATACCACAGATTGTACTCATTAATACGTACCCGATTATTATAGTCATTTCCCTTTCCATGTTACAATTAAAAAAAACATAATACCACCGTTACTTTAAATACCCGCATACGCATAAATTCAGTTACACCGACAATTCATACCGTTCCCGTGCGATGATTAATTTATACGCTGCAAACTTAATGAGAACCAACGAAGACTACCGTATAATTAATGCTGGTAATTTGCATTTGTACACCAATGATGTAAATACGTGCTGCAACGGATCTGAGATCACGATTACGACGAAATATGCTCGCGGCGAACGAAATAAATTGCCGTATAAATATCTTTGGCGCAAAATTTTGATTGCACGCGAATAATAAAGCTCATCGAACAATTTGTACGCAACTGGGACGGTATAAATTAGTGTTGCAGATTGCTGGCACTTTGTTACTCTGGCTACCAGAGACGTTTAACACGCTTCATTTAGCGGCAATCACGACCGAGTTAAGAAATCGAGCAAGCACTCGGCTAATTAATACAAACGACCGTCTACACCAGCAACGATAGGCATCTCCAACTATTCTATCCAATTTTTCTCTCAACCCTCGCAACCTATCTGTCCCCCCATCATCATCCTGCGCGAAATCAGGGGAACAATAACGTCCCGAATCGTCATAATTAATTATCGTTCCCCTCCATTCATCATCCGACGCCTGCTATCTCCAAAATTCATTTCCTCCCAAAGGAAACGTTGTCGCAACGACCGGGGAGAAAAATGTATGAAGAACACGAGACGCAGTGATGAAGATTTCATTCATTTCATTCGTTTCTTTCACGCAAAGTCGTGATTACTTTAATGCGACGTTCAAAGTAGTTCGAACAGGCTGTAGAAAACGAAAGCGTTATGGAAATGTTCGTGTACGTATCAACAATGTCTGCAGGTAATATTATATTTGCACCCATTACACGTATCCACGAATTTCGAGACTAATGTCAAATTTCAGAGTGTGCTCCTCAAATTAACACTTCCGTGCGCTATTGACACATGTATTATTAAGTTTACTACGCCTTGTTTCGCATCGAATCCTTGAAAGAGCTTCCGCATTAACATAACACGTATCTCTCTAACTAATAGATGAATCACCTCTTAATCTTTTTCCGCGAGACAAACCTGTCGATCAGCTTATAATACTTGTAATTTCAATGCTCGTCGAGCAAATACGTAAACCAACAAGTTTAATTCGTCAACGGCCGTCCATTTGCATACGGCACCGTTGAAACAGAGAAAAATAGAAGCCGCAAAACACGGTCGAAAGCGCTGGAAAAATATGTACCGCACATACATGGGACTGACGACGTTAATAAAGTGTCGCGTACATAAACCTCAGGGACATCTTTAATAGACACGGGAAATATTCGAAACACGTCGAGAGCGTGTCTATTTTGCAACGATATTATTATGACGACCGTGCGGATGCAATTTCATTAATTACAGAGATTAACGCCGGCGATGCGGCGTAGCGAGAGAAACATCGGCCGATTTTATCGGGCGACAAATTTCAACGCGGCGATCGCCGGGGAAAAACATCGCCAAATACCGGAGAGCGTGCAAATATCCGCGGTATTTCGAGCCACGTGAACGTTTAATTAATTATCCGAATGTAAAATGAAAATTAGCATAATGCGCTTTTAACTGTGCCGTATGTATCAACACGAGCACCTCCCCATCGATCCCTGGGCTGCTCGCCTTCAATCCGCTCCAGCTGATTCAGACATATCAAAATTCGACAATTTACAGAGACAGTTTCCCGCTCGGTCAAAGAGAAATTTTGCGGCACACGACTGAGTTAATTGCATATCCTGTGAGATCATTTTTATATAATACGAACGATCAAGTGTTCGTGAGAATGCAATGCACGAGTAGGGATAAATTAAAATTGCGATCTGCAACTGTTTATTGGCAGCAATTTAGTAATAGAAAACTGGTAAGATTCTGTTGGGACGAAAAAATTTCGGAATAGGGTAAGCAATACGATAAATTCCTGCGACATTAATAAGCTGATAACGAAGGAATTCAATGTTTGTTAAAAATTCAGAGGTGATGCCGAACTTCTGACCGATAGCTAAGACTTTTGTGGACCGGTATTATTTATGGCCCCTTATCTGACAATTGTGATCGATGAATACACAAATTCTCAAACAAATTGCACCACAATTTTCGTTCCTGTTTACCTACCGGGGGGAATAATTTGCTAGATAATAGAATTACACGAGTTACATTACATTAAAATAATCTGACTCTTTCCAAAATGCAAATACATATGTATTCGTTCATTGCAAAGCAGACAAGTCTTTAAACATAAAGTGTCTCCGCCAGAAGTAAGTACGAAAATTTCAATGGAATTCCAAAGTATGTATCAGATGTATCGATAAGTAATCAACTAGGCCTTTGCTAATTCCATCACTGAATACATATCAGAAAAATATAAAAAAAAGATCAAACATAAATTGCAATTATTTTAGCGAACATATAGTATACCTACTGCTTCAGAATATTTCAGAAAGTTATTAGTGGCTAAGTTAATAAATGTTACCGTTCTGGTTTCGTGTCAAGTCAATCGAATCGTCGTCGAGATTTCATTAAACGTTTCAGCAGAAATTGACGACTGTCAAACGACACGAACGCGGGCCCATTCCTTGCCAGCGGTTTCACGAATGACGCATACCGTGGCCGGGAGTTTTCTTCGATTACGAAACGAGCGAGCAATTGAACAATTTAAATTCTTTACATGCCGCCACCAAGGATCCGCGCCCTGCGCACTGTAATTTACTCGAGTGCTCCTTTTTTCTCCCCCGACGTCCACCGACACGGGCGAAGGTATAACTTTAATAACTACGTGTCCGTCGTCCAAACGAAATACCACTTTCGAAATATTCAAATCAGCCTTCGTGGAAGCGACACGCACGCCCGTGGTAGAAATAATTACGCCAGTGACGAATAATTTATACATAAACGCGTCGCCCGCGGCAAATCGAGCCACGGCTGTGCCCCGGAATTGCCATGATAATCAGATATTATTTGGTTCGAACGAAATCCGCCCTTCTTGCTTCGCCCGGATAAAATATTGGCGGGCCGTGCAGCGAAGACATTGTAATCGGTTCATTTAAACGGGCTTACGAACGTCTCCAGGGAAACGGGAACTTCTCCTCGCGACATCGTTCACTTGTAAATAAAATATCGTTCCACTCCCTTTCGCCTTCTCTATAAATATTCAGAACCGACTGCGTGAAATGTTCGTCCGTACGATATAGCGTTGTCTTGCGACAAATAAGAGGGGTCGAATGAATTTTGTCGCCACGTACTTGGTTGCAAATGATCGGACCCAAATACGCAGACGCTTAATAAGAAATTGTTGTGTATTCGTTACATTTATTGGGAGTACTTGAGGTGAACTTAGCGTCAGGGAAGCGTAACCGTTTTCGCAAAAACGAAGACCAGCGTCGTTATTCCTTATTACGCTGAAATTTGTCACGAGTTTGAACGTAACTCGCGTTAAATGGCACGGCGTTGCAGGCAAATTTTGTCGTCGAGGTATAATTAGAAAGTTCGTGGACGCGCGAACCCCGGAGCTATTAAACTATAGTTAAATTGGACTGCCACATATTTGGATCGATAAAAAGTTTGCGCGACTGTTGAGTTACATGCAACGATAGACAGACACGATTCTTTCCTTTTCGAGATGCGAAACTGGGTCATAAGGGTCTATTCTAATATTGATTGGTTCAATTCTCAAATACAATAACTCCTTCTATTATTCAAGCAAAGCGTGTTGGAAATTTCAGCAAAAAGTTGGCAAATATTTGTTCTAATTATTAGACACTTTTTAATCGATCGGTTTTGCATATTACAATTTGGTTTTTATGTGTGTCGATTAGGATATGAATT
Organism: Nomada fabriciana; assembly: GCA_907165295.1. Lineage (NCBI taxonomy): Eukaryota > Metazoa > Arthropoda > Insecta > Hymenoptera > Apidae > Nomada > Nomada fabriciana. The sequence goes on from OU015689.1 coordinate 16,693,908, forward strand.
ACCTGTAATTGAAACATCACGCTATAATGAATTCTGCAAATAAGGTTTTTCTGATTTCTCTATTAGATAAAAAACAGACCTGCGTTGAATACAGAAACGCTGATTTATGCTAATGGTTCGTTACGAAATCGTATTACAAGGTTCTTCTTTGTCCCTCTTTCATTCACCGTGCTGTGCTAACACGAACACACGCGAATGCGTACAATCCCATTGAATATTAAATATTTGTGTCCATTATACTTCATCGGTAACGGGATGGAAAGCACGTATACATACGTTACGCGTAACAAAATTCTACCAAACATTAAATTACACTCTGTCCTTGCACTATTTGGTTATAATCGTCAGATTTTAACGCCAACAATTATTCTTAGCACATCAATTGTCCTGTTTAAAATCAACAAATAATTATTATTATATCGAGAAATAAAGGGCACAAAAAGTAAACTACTATTCATTAACTAATTTTATTCTTCAATGGCAAACAATACTGAAGCAATTCACTTATTATAGTAATCTATAATAAGTCATTCCTGTGGACTTTGCTCAATTTCTCACAACCCGTTAAGCTGAGCATTTCAGCACTATGGAAAAATTTAATTCTGTTTACGAAAGCTTGAGTGTTGTTAAGTACCAGTTAAATAATTCCGTGGCAATTCTAGGCGCCGTAGAACGAAACTGCCGAAAGGCACGTTATTTGAATTTACATAAGACGATATAAATTGCCCGGTATATTCACTGGACATAACATCGTATTACCATTTGTTTGTCTCAATGCCATGTGCGTCATGCCACAAATATTTTCCCAAGCATTGACGTACCAATAAAATTGTCCGATAACGGCACGAAAAACAGTGATCAGCGTTTCCATTGAACCCATGTGTCCAACATTCCACGAAAGATGGAGGCAGACCCAGAAAAAGGGAATGACAATGTACATTTAAAAATGGATTGCTCGACAATACGCGTTACTAATAAATCATAAAAATGATGAGGAAACAGTGGCTGGCTTGTTCGTGCATCTGGCACAAAGGAAACGCCAAGTAACGAGCGTTCACCAACCCTTTACGGCTCGAACGTGACGCGAGAATTCTTTAATTCGATTACTCGCAACGTTGCCCCATTACTCCACAGATTGTCGATCCCCGTGGACCGCCCATGGTGTCTCGGTCCCAGCATAATTGATAGACCAACGAAGAATTATCTAATGAGGATGCTTAGGCTAAACGAGTAGTCAGTTCCACACTCCGTAAAGATACCCCGAGCCGCTTCCTTATATCGCGCCGTTAAGTACCTCCGGCCTCGTGCTTGGACGTTTGCACGAAGATTTATAATGACGTCCGCGATAATAGCGTACAAGTACCACGCGTGGAACTGTACACTTTCGTCGTCACACCCTTCGCGCGGACAACAATCTTCTAATTTTACGATCCACGTCCCGGTCTGCTGTTTTCTTCCGTGCTCCGGCCCACCTTGTTGTACGTCACAATCACTTGCCTCTCATCTTTAGTTTCAATCGTTACGGGGTTAGTTTACTGCGCGGCGAGCTTCGAGGAAACGTCGGGCCGTGATCGAAGCAGAGGTTCGAACGGTCCTAGGGGGAATTAGATTTTCCCCGAAACGGGAACCGGCACATATTTTATCCGTGATTGGATAATCGCGTGCCTATTAATTTCCTATGGTTTCGATGAAATATCGGAACTACGCTCTGGATTTTTGAAGAACGATTCGTGCAAGATATTTTAACTAGCTAAGCTTCCAAATTAGTGAATATCTTGGTTGCGTACGCAAGAGTTGAGTCGTGATTTACGCAATGAATTAAATTAACGAGCACCCAAAAGATTTGTCGACTCGGCGCGAGACTGACGCGCAAATTACAAAACTCTGTCGACTAGAATTTTAATGGCGTTGTCAAAAAAGTTAATTAGGTCGAACATGTCGAAGGTTTAATCAGGAGCATTCACGCGGCCTGTAGCTTAGGAAGTGTATGTATGTATCTCGCAATCAGTGACACGTGAAAGGGTGGCCCGTTAAAATTTCGTTGAAAATAGATTGGACGGACGGAATGCGTACGAAAGCGTGGAGTGTAATTGAGTGTTCCGGTTCATCGGGTCCGCGATTGTCCAGCTAATAAACGAACGACGCTCGAGCCCAGTTCGTTTGATTTGCTCGTAGAACGAGAATGAGTGGTCAGCGATAATTTCAACGAGAATTTACTGCCGCAGTATAGAGTAGATCGTGTAACAGTTACTCTGTAACAATTTATTGCGACATTGGGTTACATTCGTTTCGCTTTTATGACGACAGTAGCCGCGTAACGAGACCGTGATCTAGCATTCGGGTCAGAGAGCAAAGAGAATAACTTATCTAACGGTGTTTATAGTTAAACCACGCTTGCTCGTTCCGGTGGCATGTAGGCGCTGCTGTAAAACGCCGCTCGGGTCTCGTTCATTAAACGGGAATTTAGTTTATGAATTACAAGCTCGCGATACAGCCAGGACGGTTTGGATCGGTTAACAAGATTAATCACGGAATATCCATTCTGGCCGACGCGCTAATGCCCATAATGGATAATTAATGTTCAACGCTATCTTTCAACGGTTATTACGTTTCCGTCCATCGATCGTGCTTTTATTTTGATGATACGGTTCGCTTCGTCGCGCAACAGAGAACGTTACGAATATAGGAGGGCCGCCGCGGCATACATATATTCCATGACTGATGAATCGTAACATAACGTCAGTTTTTACTGAGAATTAACTGCTTCACTAGCCCTTTGTACTTCTTTGTCGAGTGTGACTCGACATCAGTTTTTACCACAGGAGCTCCTATGTCAAGTCGCACTCGATCTCAGATAAGACCTGAAAATACTAGGGAATTATTGGAACAATAATTCGGTGTGCAAAGGGTTAAGACTTCGATTTAGAACAATACAAACAATTTATTAACAATTTAGTGTTATCTAAGGTAAAATAGATGCTTCGAGATGCTAAATCCAGCATGACTTTGGAACTTAAATGCATCTTAGTAACCTTGCAGAGCATGTATGTTGACCAGGGAAATGTGTTCGATCAATGCTCAAAAAATTGTTTGCTAGAAGTAGTACTTCGATTGCCCTGTAAATATTGAGCAAGTGGGTTTAATGTTTTAATATATGACTATTCCAGATTGCACCGAAACAATTTTTTGTCTTCATTCAAGAATGAATATTCTCCACTTAAATATGCCATTCGAATCACTGTGCGCTACGGCGAATTATGACGCGCGAAATTTGTTCACATTATCATCGCATTGAAACCAGTACGCCAGTCGATGATGATTTCCACTCCGTTAAAACGAATCGTTTTTGAATTATTGAACGCGCCATTTTCGACCACGGCTTTCCTTGATTTTAAACAATCAAACTATTCTTGATTTTAAGAAACTGCAGTGAAACAAACACCTAAATAATCGCACGTGCGCCGCGTTACGATTACCACGAAGCAAAAGACAGATACAGACGGTGTAACAACTTTTCCCCGATCCAATCCAAAACTCGCCGCGCCCGAAACAATTTTCCATGGGCGACTCGAAGGGCGGAAGGAGTGCAGTTCCGATCCGATAAAGCCGGCGAGGAAATTGATTTTTCAACGAGTGTCCGCCACTCGTCGGTCAATCGTGATACGCGAACGGGCCTGGAAGGTCGTTTAACGAAGTTACGAGGGACCTCGAGGATTAGGCGAGGAGCTAAGCAGTTCTGCCGAAAGACGAGTTGCCACCAGAGTAGAATTGTTCAACGCGGGTTCACAAGGGGAAACGAATGAAGTGGACAGACGCCGCGGAGGGTAGGAGGGTGGGTCGATCCAATTATACCCCCTACAATAGGATTAGCCCATACGCTGACGACCACCGCGACCCCTCGACCCTAACCTCAGCAGCAAAAAGTCGGATACACGCGTGTAGAAGCAGCTGGAAGACGAGGCAGCGTCTTGTCGTCCTGTCCACCGGGTGTCATTAAGGTCTCGATCTCCCATCGAGGCATTAAGCCTGTGATCGATCGTTACGGGGGAGGCAAATCAGCTTCTTGATTTCACGATCCGCCTCGCCACCTTCCCGGATCCTCCTAACTGGTTCTATCCGCCGCCGATTCGCCAACCCGTTACACGATTTGGGAGATAAACGATCGGGGCAGAGCCGACCGTTCCTTTGAGACGTCGCATTAACGAGCAAATACGATTTGGATAACGCGACGTCCGTGATTCTCGATCGACCGGAGAATCGTCGAAACTGTGCCTCCGTGGGTGTGCTCTTTTTTGATCAACGCTCGGGGAGATTAATATCTTGCCCGCGACGATCTTGGCTTCGGAGGTGTTCCCGATTGAATCGAGATCAAAGGAGGGATCGCTTTATGGCTGGGCATCGTGATTGATGGGTGAACAGGGAAATGGAGTTAGAGCAGAGTGGTTGATTGTTTCCACGTTTCGTGCGATTTGTTAACATTCGGCCGACGGGGTTCCATTTAGGCGGGCCTGTTATAGTTCAGGCTATTATCTGCAGTTGGTTCAATTAGCTGAAGCAGCGAATCGTTTGATAAATACGATAATGGCGGTCTAAAGCCTATTTAGGCACAATGTGATCGCTTTTTATGTGCAAGAAAGGTGTCAAATATAGTAGGACCGGGGATCTAAATTTCGTTAATGGCAATTCTCAAGCAGTGCACTATATTATTGTGGCAATATTTGAAATCGTACTTCAGCGTCTGAGGTACGTAATCGTAAAAATACTCCGCGGTAATTATACCAATTTTCCCTTATTAAAAATTTGGGTTGTCTCAACGCGAGTACTAAAAAATCTTTCGGGGAACATTTGGACCCCTTACATTAAGCCGCAAGTAAGAAAGAATCTAATTGCTCACAGCGTTAGAAACAGACTGCATACCAGCGTCGATGTGCCCAAGCATCGAACAATCGCATCGAAGGATTAAGCTAAAAGAGCGAATTTAAATTCGTTCCGATATTCATGCGCTGAGAAATATCCAATTCGTGTGGAGAAGCGGCGAACGAAATACGAATTTCGACACGGGACGATAAAAGTAAGCAGGCGCGATATCAGAATCCATTATTTATAAACGAGTCAATCTTGTCGACAAAAGCTGCTTTCCCTCGGAAACAGACCCGGCGTGTATGTATATAGCCCTCGTCGTGAAACGGTCGAGAATCCTCCGTGATCTTCGGGACTGAATTTTTCAGATAGGGCGAGGAAAAGGATCCGCAGGGGGAGAAGGCAAGGAGGATGACTTTAATCTTCCCTCGTGAACGACGGGGAAACCTCAATCCCTTTTCGTGCCCTTCAATCCCGTAGCTTGTCACACGGCGCCGCGTGATTCGAGACATGTTAGAAGGGGGCAAAAGAAGCCACTCCGACAGATGTTACGCTCCGCTCGAGAGCCACTCGAGAAGAACTGGTAGCCATTTTAATGCCGATGCCTCCGCGGCCTCTCGTACAGAAAACAAACGTAAAAATAATCGCTCGGTATAATGCGACCCGGGGACGATCGAGCGGCATAAATAATGCTCGCTCGATGCTACTGCGTTTCGCTGCACCGACGAACAGCTTAAATTTAATATTGCCTGGAAATTTAATTAACCGAACACCCTCCACCCCCTCCACCCCTTCCAATTGTTGATGCTCTGTCTCGTTATTACTAAGATCGCGAGGACCATTTCATGCTAATAAACGTTTCACGATATTTGTCGTTAAACGAGGATCGCAGCATTGTAAGACTCGTATCGACGCATGCATACTTGGAAATTGTTGCGCACTCGGTTTGGGATGAAGATTCACGGATGATTGCGGTGTCGCCATTGTAATCCATTGTTATTTGGTCTTTATAATTTATATCAAAGAATTTCTACGTAAAAATAACGATCCACATTTTTCTGCGCAATCAGAGGTAAGAAATCCTCGCTGAAAACTATCCCTCCGGGCATGAAAAATAAATTAACGATCCTCGAGTATTCGAAGACTACAAGCCGTATCCCCCCGCCCCCTCTACTCTGCTCGAAGGATTCTTCCCCAAGAAGCAGCTACATATTTTAATTTTAAACAGCGACGGCACCCTCGAACGAAGGCCGAAACGGAGGGAGAAAAGTGGCGACGTGGCTGAAGAAAGAGAAAACAAAGGGAACTGTTGGCAGCTTTACACAACGTGCACGAACGCGATGGGATTGGTCGGTAGCCGAAGCAGCGGCAACCGTAGACCTGTTATTAAGGTCAATGGGCTTAAAATGTTTTAACCGTCATGGTCTTTACGATACGACCACTCTTGCGTCGCGCAAATATCCACCTTTCGACTGACTGCTCTTCTTCCCGTCACCTCTTTCTTACGGCCGTGTTCCACGGGCCCTTTTCGTTCACCTGCATCCTCATCGAACGACTGCGCCCCTTGTTCCTCCGTCGTTCATCGATCTTCGAGGGGCCACTCTTCGCGGTAATTGCACGTAATCACACCCGTGACCATTATGAGAGCGAGCCGGCAGATGCACATTTTTTTCGACCGACCGAACCTTCCCCCTCTGCCCCCACCCCCTTGTTGGAGTTTTTCGTCCCGGCCAACCTGACGCTGTATCGTTTCCCCCGGGGAATGCTTCTGGCGGCAAGGTGAGAGATTCAGCAAATAGACCGAAGGCCCTTAATGTGTTTATTTCGAATGGCGATCCTCCTCTGGCATATTCAACAGTTTGCTTTATATTTTTTGTTTTAAGACTATGGAACGAGGAACGCTTTCGCGCGAGAAGAGGGGGATGAAGAATGCCTTGGTGTATTAATAGATAGTATGTAGCTTTTCGGTTTGACAAAAATCGTGTCCCGTCGTGGGGTGCTGGATACATGAAGAGTACTCGAGTGCATAGTTACAACTTTGTATATCCAAGTGTTTAGGTGTACTCAACAGGAAATGATTGAATAACAAGGATCCCTCGTCACGCAACGCAGAGTTTCACGAGCACAATATACTATCTGTTAGAAGCATTCACCCTGCCCTGCAAGAAACGTATATAAATGATATGCCGCGGCAACGTAGAGAGAACCATCGTAATGGCTCGTTTCCATTTATCCTCAATTAAGTGATTACAATGCATTTCCCAGTCGCGACGCGGCTACCCCGGAATCCTCTCCCCCCTCGGCCCTCGGCATCCCTCGTTTCGTTCGATTATACGCCGACGAACAGACCTGTTCGCTTCGTCATTACCTTTTCCTTCCTCCCTGGCGACCGTCCACCTTTCATTTACGGAGCTGCTTGTTTTTCCCAAAGGTGCTCGTAAAATTCCCCAATGGAAGGATTAATAAATCGACAAATTGCTATATCCCGTGTAATCGCTCGGCGACGTCGTCGTCGCGACGAGAAAATAGCGCGGCAGGTGCGTGCCCCCTTTTTTTCCCCCCGATCTCCGCTCACCACGGATTCCTGCCCGTTCTCGTGCTGAAGAATCCCGCAGGAAACGCACAGCCGCCGGTAGAAAAACGAGATCGAAGGGAGCAGAGGACTCTCGTTCCTTTGGCAGGAATGTAGCTCGATTCGACAAAACGAACCGCGACGAGATAGAAGAAACAGGCCGTCGTCGGTTGCGAGATCTTCTCGTCCACGATTATATAAACGCGCCATAACGAGATACGAGACCGCCGTGCCGTGTTGTACGCGCGACAATCGTGAAATTTAACGACGCGGTCGCATCGAAAGGAATAAAATTGCGGACGAGCGGTACTTGGGTTCACCTTAAATTTGACGCGCCATTCGTCGTTAACGGCGCATCACGGTTAATGGAAAACCATCGGCAATTTCCATTTTCAAACGAACGGCGCCACACCATGGGCACGAAAGGGACGCACCCGGTTAATAATGCGTTCTACGTTGTTAACCTTCGTTAATTGGCCGGAAACTTTTGCCCGACTTTGGGAAAGCTCTCGCCGAGAGCCGGCTGAATATTTATAGGTTTTAGCGTGCGGCGAAAAATGTGCGGGCACGCATTTAATATTGAAAAACTAACTTTCGATGAGTTTTATTTTTGGAAGGAACGTTTCGTTCAACGGAGAAGATTATTGCCGGGATACGCCAGGTTATACGGGAAGTTTGGAACGAATTAGTTCACCTGTAGCGTTTGGTCATTCTTTTCAGGTATGCGAAGATTGCTATCTATCAAACGCTGCGCTCGGTTACGTGTCGATTGCGTAGTAATAAGTAGTATGTACACGGTTTTTTCTACCACCTTCGTAGCTTATTATTATACAGAGCTATTTATTGTTGCTCACGAAAGAATTCGACTGCCTAGCACAATTGAGAAATCTGTATTCATTTAACATTCAGCTATTTTCTAATGAATATTCAAAAGTATCGTTTCATATTTCTATTAAAATATTGGGTTGATGCAAAAGCAATGGGAATCTTTTCTAGATATTTTTTACATGGTCGTGGTCGAAAATGTGTTTAGTATTTATTCAACTATAACAAATGTATGTTATGGGGAACGTTTTTGTTTTGCTTGTAATATTTAAATAACAATAGTGCTCAACGAAGTGCGCTTGTGTTCAATAATGCTGGATGAGTTTAAGAAGGGTATAAATTGATGCTGAATGTTTAAAGTGTTTGTGGAACGTGCAGTTTCTAAGAGCATATGATATAGCCTCTATGAAAAATTCCAGTTCGGAAATTTTAATTTAAGTTGAAGCAATCTATCAATTCTATCAAATCTATTGAGAAGGACTGTTTGCGCTTGTTGGCAGGTGATAGCAGGTTGCAAATAATAATACCAACTATATTATTAACAAAATAGTACATTTTACAAACAAAACTCCAATATTTCCATTACCTCTACCTCAATCAAATATATAAATAATTTTGTTCAAAGATGACTGAACACCTAACGTGACCGAACACTTTTACTAAAAACTGTATACACAACCATCCAAAAGTTTAGATCCACGACCTCAAATATATAAATACACAGAATCCTTTGCTGCCGATTCACTGATATTAATCATTAACAGTAATAAACTTTGTTTCCATCTATCCTAGCTTAAAAATGTCCTCACATATTCAGCTTAAAATGACTATAATCGATCATCAAATTTGTATGTACCTCAATATGCCTGGTGAACTCAATGCTGGCAATATTCCAAGCCAATGAAAATGCAATTGCACAACTAATTCGTGAATGTAATTTTCTTATACCCTCTTCTATTCCCTGTGGTACGTCAGAAATTTCAGCTCAATGGATATCGATGACAATGGAATATTGGCGGACGCAACAAGCGCAAGGTATGCCTGTCGCAAGCGTCGACAATTAATTCGCCGCAGATTATTACGGCCGAGAGCAATTGGTCTCTACGCTGTACCTATATTGCGTCTCCTGGTACGGTTACTGTCTCGCTGGCAGATTAATTATTATCGGCTCGGATTATTACGGTGCTCCGATGGGTGGTCGGCCCTAAACGTGCCACGAACATCGCTCACGCGTTGTTCGATGCTGTTCGACACCATTAATGAGCACGCTGAGCGCGATGCGTATCGTCGATTCTCGCGCAGGGCAGGTGAACCGTCGAAAAATGCCGCACGACGATCAACGTGCACGCGTTGCGTGCCGTGCAAACGATACCGCAAAAAAACATTTTACGACGCCGCGGCCCAATAAGTGAAACTTCCAACGAATAATAAGATATGGTAATGAGTCGTCGGCTGAAAATTATTATGACGAGCACCTTGTACCGCGAACCTTTTTCTTTCCGCTTGGCCGGTCAGGTCGCGAAACGCCCCGCCACCCTGCTTGTGAGTAATAATGAACAATTTCGTGCACGCCTCGATAGATTAAAAGTGGACCGATAACTCAGTTTTGCTTTTGGTGTACAGAACGAAGCATTTAATATTGGATTCCATTTTTCGTTATACTTATGTTATATGTATAGGAATATATTATTATCCGTCGATTGCAATGATTATTCGAAAATTGAAGTGAATTTTTCATGAAACGATTACTATTCGTTACACGCATGGTACCGCAGTATTTTTCATATCATCTGCCCGTTACTTCCGCTTCAGCGTGAAAGGACCACGATTCAGCGTAAAAGGCGCTTAGATTGCGCGTGAAACCTCAGCGAACTTTTCCACCCTAGCCGTGCGACATTTCTCTTCGTTATCGTTGACGTAGGTACAGAAAGACAGAACCAGTCGGCGAAACAATTAAGAAAGCTCGTTAATGAACAGAATTGTCGGTCGGGTCGTGGATCGTTTCACATGTAACCGAAAGGAAAACAGGATAAAGCATCTGTTAAATGGGCCAATTATACGAGGGAACGACGAGGGTGCGAAAAGTGGACTCCACGGGTCGGCAATGTCTGCGGCCCATGGAACACGAAGAGGTGCAGGGGCGATATTCCACTTTCTTGGCGAGTTTTCGACGCCAAAAACTTTCCACGGTGTTTACCGCGTGGACCGGGCCTCGTTTACCACCGCGAAGTCGTGTAACTCGATTTCAACCCCCCTGAACCACGCGTATGCAAATACGAAACTTAACAGGCGAACGCGGTGCTATTTTAATTACCAAGTTCTCGGACGAGAACGCCACTCTGCCCTGGGACCTTCTTAACTCGAGCTACGTCCCCCGTAATTTACGATATTAAAACGGTGGTTCTGCCACGACAGATGTTGCCCATTCAAGTTTATCTTTGACTCGAAGAAGTTCATTTTGAGGGAGAATTTTTGAACTCGATAAGCAAGATCGTTTTCAGTTAACGCCCGTGGTTCGGCAGAGTTAGTAGGGAGAGTAGTGTGCGAAGTTTACTGCAATTGGGCAGAGTATATTGGTTAAATCAATGTCAATTGTAGGCTGCGCGATTTACTTACGACCAAGGTAATTAAGATAACTCGTGCAATTACTAACCAGTCGAGGTAGACCCTGTTTGAGCCGCAATTCGCTTACCTGCAAGCAATTAAAAGTACATTATAAATATTTTATATTCTCAGCAATTACATACGCGAATACTTTATAAGTATGTTACATATGTTACACGTCTATTGTATTCTTTAATCTTTTTCAAATTTAACAAATCACAGCGGCAGTGTTTACTACGAAGAATATGGGGAGCTGCTCGCCCTATTTCAAACAAGACAAACGTTATCAAAATTTCCCGGCAAACGACACGATGCCGTGGCAGTTTCGCCTGAAAACGTAGCACGCGTCATTTCAATGAACTTGCACCAAGCGGACGCACGATAATCACTCTATTAAAAATTACAAGCGCTCGCAATTATTGCATCCACCCTACGGTGGAATCGCACGAGCGAACGACGTCGAATCCAAGAGAGCATCGCCGCGTTTAATCGTTCCCTCTCAAGAAATAAGTGCAACAAGTGTAAATCTTATCGGGACCGTTCCAATTTCCGCGTAATTGCCGCGAAGGAGCAAATTATCTCGTTGATCCGACGAGGCGGCGGGCTCGCCGTGCCGGCTGCGCAGCGAATGCACGAAAATTTCATCGATTCGTAATCGCTTCATCGGTTTCTTCCCAGGCCCGTGTCGCCATCCCGGCGAGCAATCAACGTACGCTTCTTCCACGGCTGGTAGCCGGCCGTCGATCGGGCCCGGCATTATAAAACAAGCGCGGTGCCTCGCGTGTGAGCCTCGTTCAACAGCAACGTCCCGGCATCGTGACAAGCCTTGGGCGTTGATCGTCCGCCAGAAAACCAGTTCTCGGCTCTACTGGTTTTCTGTGTCGACTCTCTCCGCTTTGCGAAGATACGCGGCCGGACGCGTCTTTTAAAATGTACCCGCACGAAACGCGAGTATACGCGTACGTCTCTCCTTGCGCGCAGAACGAGGACCGGCCCAGCGAGATTCCCCGTCGCTTTATTTGGCTACCAGTTATTATGATAATGCCGTGTCTCGGGGTAGCCGCGAAAAGGTCCAGATGAAATCGACCGGGAGGAAAAGACAGCCGGCTGCAAATTCGGATGCGAGCCGCCTGGTCGCCGGTATTCAAATCGCGACGAAATCCACGCGCGGAGGAAGAGGATCCACGGGGACACGCTCGACTCGGCGCGGTCCCGCGACCGCTGATTTACGATAGAGGCGAACGGTGGTCCGAATGGTGCAAATTAGGAGCCGTAAGTCATCATTTAGGTATCCCAGGTAGCGTCGAGAGTGTGCGACGCGATATCGATGGCTCGCGGCGCGCGCGGCAAGAAAATTGCATCCTTTAAGCGAGCTCGCGAGCAATTTTCGTCCATTCGGGGGACCCGGGACGACTCTGCCGGCGGTTTTCAGCGGGCTAACGACCCGACGTCCGCGCTTCGAAATGGAAATGGAATGCAAATCGGATTCGTTGCGTTTGGGAATTGATGAGCCCCTGCTTTCTGGAAAGGGCACACGCTGCTGGTGGATTAATAGTATCGGGCATCCGCGTTAATGGAGATACTTGTGCGCCACACGGAACGATCAATCGAAGGCAGGGTTTCTTTCGGCTCGAGAAGAGAGAACAGCGTCGTCTTTGTCTCGATCTATAGAGAATGATGTGTACCGGCGTTGGCCTGGAGTCGGCCAAGAGATCGAGTCCAACGAAGTATGAATTTCGTTCCGCTGGCAGAGTCGACTCGAGATGTCTGCGATGCAGCTCGAATTAACCATCGACGACGATCCAGCGACCTCGAGATTTATAAACTGTGACGCGCGACGCACTTTCGGCCACGAAAGAGCATCCTTTCTAGGAAAAATTCGGACGAATGTAGAAACGATTTCGCTAGTTTAAATAGCGTATCGCGTGTGTTCGAACGAATCTACCTTTTATTTATTTATTCATTGTGTTTTGCGGCAAAAAATAAAGGAAACAGAAGAGCACGAATTACAAAATATAAATTAACAGCTAGGTACGTGCAGTAGTAAGGGCACATTGCTTAAGAGCATCGAATGTATAATAAAAACATAGACGACAATGAACGCAATTATACTCCCGCCAAGTTTGAGTAGGCAATTCCGCGAACAAATCTAAATTACAAGTCGGTGCGAGTAAATGAATTGGATGCTGAATTCTAGTTACAATTTACCTCCACGTTCACGCGACCATGTGTATTACTGCACGAAGGCGGTAAAGTTCGTGCGATATTCCACCGGAATCGCAGGGGGGCAGAAAATTGAATTTATCGCGGGGAAGGGTGCAGTGGTGGAGATCGATCGCGGGAATCTCGAAAATTAGCGAATCGGACTTTAATGACGCCGTTAGAATCTCTGAACTCGCATTCTGGGTCACGTGTCGTAGTTTCAGAGGTGAAAGGGCTCGAGAGAGGCTTCATCGTATAGCTCTATTAGAAGCACGCGATTGCAGGCCTCCCTCTCTGACGGAGAGAGAAGCAGAAGGAGAATTAGGCCGCTCAGATCGTTGGGTATGTTGTCGGACGGGTTATCTTACAAATGTTCGGTCGAAAACCTGCCCGGGTAGGTTACAAACGTGTTTCTGTAACGTCGGGCCACGAATTCCTGCCTCACACGGCGCCGTATCTTTCTTCCCTTACATGGGCAATCGAAACTTTGGGTCGCCCTGCAATGATGCACGCTGCCCGCAAGACTTATCCTATATTTCGTCCACGGTGTTATTACGCGGCGAGTTGGACGACTTTTATTTGGAGCATATGTTGTTACCCCTAATTCACTGTTGCAGAGAAGTATTCTTCAAATTGAATTATGTTAAATTATATTACCGCTGCTCGAAAGTGTGCCACAAAAATGGATTGACCGTTGAAACTCCAACGCGGGAATGTCTACATAAACGAGCAACTCCGTAATCCTCCGCAGCGTTGTGCATGCATCGTTATAGATCGCAGTACTAGACTAACGAAGCCATACAATCAAATTGGAGTTACCATTACATAACGCCGTACCATTGCAACTGCGCAAGCTGAATTGGAGTACACGAACGACTGAACATCGCAGCCAAGTACGCCAACATAATACCATTAAAAATGCCCCAGCAAATCCAGCGACGATCGGTGCGGCAGATTAAGGAAAAACCCGCAACATTTGCAAGCAATTAGCAACGCTGACAGTCGTAAAGTCGCTTATGCGCGTCACGGCCGGGCTAGACTCGAGATCATTCTCAGCTGCTTCCTCGCGTGCAACAATGTGCCGCGGCTACGTTTCGGTCCATAAAGCATCTGCCTCGACAACATTGTGGCCCATTTGCATATTATTCCCCCGGTAATACAGCACGACGCGCAAAAGTCAACGATAGGAGTAAAGAAGCTCGCAAACACGCGTCGCGGTCCTAAGCACGTAAGTACATCCCACTCCAGATTCGACACGATTCGTCTAAAGCATTCCTCGAGCCGCTTCAAAAGCGAGACAATCGTTTATTACATCCTCACGGCTTCGTCGTGCCACGTACGTTGACTCTCCTTCACCGGCAAGCTTACACTACATGCTTCTCTAAACAAGTTATAAATATCGAACGAGACGTGCACGGTCCCGCTTATATGCGCCTCTTCTGCATCTGCATACGTGCGAATGGTCGCGCACACGTTCACGTGGCTAGCTGCCCGTACTTACTTGTATATGCACATTACTTGTACAGAAAGGAACATACATACACTCGTCGCGGAGTGCGCGTCATTCACATAAATCGTTGCTTGATATCGCCTTTGAATTGAATTATCTGCCACTGGAGGTGTGCATTTTCTACGCAACTCAGGACAATTTTGTAGTAATAATTTTATAGCAATAATAATGCCGCCCGCCTGTCAGGCTAACTTTTGGGAAAATCAATGGAGATAATCTGATTTGAACATCGATGTTGAATGTTGAGTGAAATCGATCAATTTCTTGTCGGTGCGATATTTTTCGTAATATATCTGTTAGAAATCTTTAAGAATTTAAACGGTGTTAACCGTTTTTGGAGTAAGATATGAAATTTTATGTTTCACTAAAACGTGTTTGCAACGTTGGGAGAACAATTATATTTACATAATAGATGTATGTGGAAAAATGGATCGGCGTAACGAACCGAATATTTCCTCAGAAACATTTGGGACCTCGAGATCATTCGAGACTTTATCACCGAATGCTGATAAATGTATATAAATATGTTATCTGTATCGTCGCATGCTTTCTTTGAATGAGTGGATACAACGTTCGTATAGTTAGGGTACAGTAATTCATTTTGCTCCAAAATCATTTAGCCGGCGGGAAATGAAATTGATATTACTTAAACCACCGTGTGCATCGCCAGTGATCACGCAGTGTATGCTCGGTGTACTAGGTACAGCAATTCTATAACCCGTGCGACAACGACTGTCTTTCACTTATTCAGATAGCAGCGCTTATCTACGACTGCAATTTACCTCTGCCTAACAGTAGCAACGGTAGTAATATCTACAGCCATTCGAATACAAACGTTTAGAACATATAGCCTCTAATTCCAGATAGTATTCGCGGCACGTCTGCGTCTACGTAGTGGTGCGTAATAGAATTAATTGAATCGTCGACGAGATTTATTGATTGTTTCATTCCCTCAAAACAGCGACACATTTCATGTTGTCTTGCATTCAACTTTTTTCCAAGGGTCAATTATCTCGTAAATATACCTCAGTATATTATGTATGTATGTAGGTTTTCCCAAATAAATAGTGTTTTCGTCGGAAAATTGAATAAAATAGGTTCTAAGTTGTAAAGATTCAATCGTATCGAGAGGACTGGTCTTATGCCAAGAATTTATTACTCGCGGGTAAAATCCAATGTTTCCAATACAATGCAATAAATTAAGTGCGGGGTATATAGAGAACAAAAACATTACGACACGATACTGCTCCAACACTCTAAGGCTACGGTTGCAGTGGATACATATCAGACGAACTGACGTTCTGACGAATAAGTCTGAATTTAAACTAATGCATTGAAACAGTTCAGACGTATTTGTCAGAATGCCAGTTCGTCCGATACGCATCCACCTTAACCGTACCCAAATGCAGCTCAGTTCTAATTGTAAGCACACTAATGCTTCCTACAAAAATCCATCCCTATCATTATCATTAGCACTATTAGCCGGGGACATCTAAATCAACAAAGCAATTGTCTGAAGAGCAAGAACATTCTGTCGCATCGAACAGACTGCAAGACGATAATTGATACGTCAAAGAGCAAATACATTATTATCAACGTTTACAAGATATACCAGCAAAAAGAAGCTCGATCGACAGCAACGTCAGTCGAATCGCATGGAAAGCGTAGGATCAAGAATAATGCGTATCGCGTGCCATGACCTAAATTCGAGGCACTGTCCGAGGGGAACGAACGAATCGGGGCCCCGATTGAAACCTTCGCTTCAATGTCATCGTCTGCAGTCCATAAGCGCGATACAGCCGCTCGACACTGCCTGCTGTCTCGATTTTATCGACGCATAAATCGCCCCAAATTACTGTTATTCCGCTATCAGGCTACGGCCACGTAGCCGCGGTCCGTCGTTGATTTTAATTTCCGTTCCCGTCTTTCCTCTTCCTACATTCGCCGATTCCGCGATTCGCGATAACAAATTTATCACCGTGTATCGCCGTGCTCCGTTCGCGAAATTGCCAGCGCCGCGATTCGACGAGCGTGTCGCGATAATTCGACCGGTCGACTGTAATACCGTGGACGAGTAGAAACTCCGGGCAATAAAGCGGATCGAACGCGTCGGTGGTTGCACGGTAAATCGTGGCGGTCGACGTCGCTCCATCTCGCCGTGGAAACTAATAATCCTTCGGTACAACCGATTTCCCTTGTCACGGAAGCGGCGAGAGCTCGTTCGTTCGACGCTCGACCGGGGCCTCACGGTGGATTCCAAACGACTTCCTCCTTCGACTTCGAAGCTGTATCTCCACGCCGATCCGTCCTTAATGATCCATCTGCATTGTGAGCCACGGCCACTTTCAAACAACACCGTGCCCCCGTTCTCCGCCGTTTCCATTCCATCGAACATCGACAATCGCATCTCTGCTCGCCGGCAACCGTTATCTGCGAGGAGTTACTTACTCGTGTCGCTCTCGATTTTCCCTGACAGTGTTTTAACCTTTAGGGAGCCGGTGTACGTTTTATGGTACAAGGCAGCCGATTTTTGTCGAGATTAGTTTCGCGACTATAGCTATCTGGCCATCAAAGGGAAGAGATATTGAAAATGTTGAGAACGTAGTATTATTTTTGTGCTTTTTAACAACCAACGTCGCAACCTAAATCTCCCTCATAACCTAAATCCCTCTCTGCAGATGAGGGATACTACTACGTACTACTAATAATAATGTACAGAACTTTTCTAACTCCTTTTTCACTGTTTCTACAACGTGCAGCCATTAAAGGTTAACTTGCCCAGCGAATTACGGTCGAGCCTTGACTCGCCTTTTCCGGCTGGCTCGTCTTATTCTCCAATCGGTTCAATCAACGATCTTTCTATTCTTGTCAGATAAGTTATTCGCAATCAATCGCCTTTTGAAGATAATAAGCGAATGCGACGCTGACTCATGTTTTTTCCGAGTTTAACGTGCAGTGTGTTCTACCTAATTTCGCTGCGAATACGTGTTCAACTAGGGTGCCTTTAGTTGTTTTAGAATTCATGGGGTAGGTCCACCACGTGGTACCATTCGAGCCTCCTTACTCGCAGGCTGTCTAGGCGCCATACAGTGGGGTTAAGTGTGCCATATGATCAAAAAATGAACTTTCACACATCGATATTTTTCGAATATATACTAGTACATCCTAAATGTCTAGCAGTCTGAAAAACGCAAACATTTACATAATTTAATGCGATTTTTGTACTAGAAATGAGAGAAAGTAAACGCCCATTATACTTTTGGGTATGGAGATCTCGATTCTACATGTATTTAGTTCATTCTTTTTTTGCAGTAAAGAGTATTCTTCCGTGATATAAATTCGCTCCTCGTATTAATAATTACCATACAAAATTTATTACAAAATATTGTCGAATTAACTATTGCAAATGGTTGAAATGTTTTGTGCTTGACCAGAAACATCTTGCAAGTCCCAAAGAATCCCGCAATTTAGCTAATTGGACCACTTTCTGGACACCTTCCACTAAATAACTATGAAAAAATGGATTCCCCCCCTCGTCCCGTCTTCGAACTATGATTGTTATTACATCGGCTCCCTTTGAGCACTATTAGAATAAACTCGTGTACTAAAAAAGTTAAGGAATTAGAACCAGAAGCCCTAGAATTAATAATTAAATGACAGGAAAAGATAATACTAATAATAATTATAAATAATAATACATTTTTTTTCTTAACCAATCCTCAAAATTGACATTACTATAATACATTGTCGCGTCCATACCTTTTACGAATAAAAACCTACAAGGCAATCGCACACTCAACCTCAATCCGGACCACTGTGCGCCACGGCCGTCACCCCTGGCCTAGAGTCTAGAAGATCAGCGGCGTGGAAATTCGTAAGATTTCCGAATTGCTTTTTACGCGTTTTCATCATCCGACGGGACAATCGTCGAAGTGGACTTTCTGTCGGCCGTGTAACACGGATATCCAGAAAGGTGTTCTTGCAACGCCGCTTACGCAGCCAATAGAGAACAATGTTAATAAGAGCCTATCTTAGCCGGCGAAGGCGCCAGTAAATTTCTTTTGGAGTACGTTGACCGACTGCAGGCCGATAAACGCGAGAATGCGGAAGTACGGGCACTGCGCTTCGTCGAACGCCAAAGTGAAATCGGCATGAAAACCGCAAGGATTTTATTTAACGCCGAGAAAGAGCCAGCCTTTCGGATGCCTACGCTTGTGGTCGTCCGGCTGATATACGCGACCGACTGTACAGGTACGGTCACTTTCAATTATCGTACCGATGGCTTGATGCGTAACCGCAGCATTTTACGCGAACCGCTTTGCTTTGTTCCGCGGGCACAATTCGTTGTTGTTCCACCCGTCTCGTTAGTTTGAGACGGGTTAGAACCAACGTTCCCGTTCCCTTGCATCCTGCGACGACATGCAGCAGCCAGCTCCCTTCCGAGAGCTTTGAACTAGTTTTGCGTAGCTGGTCGTGGAAAGAATGGCTTTTATTTGCGCCGATGTTGGGTAGAAGAACGCGTGTAAAATGGAGCTGGCTGGCGGGCACAAAGCGGAGAATTCTTACGACAGTGGCGAATGGTTTGGATTAAAATATGGTCAGGATTAAGTACTCGTCGTTTCATTCGTTAATCTTGATTGATTTTGTACAGATACTCATTTTGATTACTCTCTCCTTACTTACATGTATAATTAGTCTGAATAGCTAGTTACAGATTATAGTAGATCCTCCATTAACCGGATTATGATGATCGACGGTTTCATCCTGGATTATTTTAATTATGAAAGTAATTGTAAAGAAAGGATTATAGTTTTTAGTCTGGTCTTTCGATGAGTGAGAAAAATTTGCTTCAATTATTTATTCTTAGGTCTCCGCAATAGATGTTCTACTACTACTAACAAAAGAAAAAACACGGCCTCGATGTAGTAAACAACTGAGGAACGATAGTTCTAGATAAAAGTTGCTTTTAAATTATTAACTGTTGTGAGAAACATAGGTTGTCACATGTTTCAGTCACGAATAATATTGGGACATGTTTGAAAGTCCACGTTCTGAGTCATCCTTGTCCTTATCTATGAGACCAACTATTCATCGTAGAATTAGTCACGGCGTTATAAATAATCTTTTCTTTCTGGCACCAAATTTACACCAAAGGCAAGGTTAAACTAAACACAAACAACAAGTATATATTATCAGGCAGCTTTCAGTCAAAAGACGATTCAGTTTTTTGTATTGTATATTGTATATTGTATATTGCATGTTTCTCAAAAGCAATCAATTAACTTACAAGTGCATATACGTGAAGCACTTTCAACATCAAAAACTAGTTTCCGAATTTCCATATCGGATTCAGTTACAAATAAGAATAAATCGCGAAGAGCAATTCCGCAGATATTTGTTTGTTTTTTTCCTTGTTTCAACAGAGAGTCACGTGATTACCCCGCGGCTTCAAAAGGATAGGTAATGATTAGTTGGCTCATTTCGTCTGACATCTACTGTCAAGTGTCTAAATGTCAGACCATTGAATAGCTTCAAGCATATCCAACAGAATTGGCTAATCATTCACAGAATTGTTATCCAATAGTTAATACAGAGTTTCGCGTCGAAAATAAATCGAATAACCAATTTAAAAATGAATTAATGAAAAATAGTTATATCAGCCATAAAGAACATAAATTTTCATTTACAATTTAATTTTCTGAAAAGCCTCGAGCCTTAATAGAACCCAACAAAATAACGGAAAATCAGGAATGGTTCGGTTAAAGTTTGCACAAAAATTCCAGCTTCACCAACAAAGGAAACGAGTTAGCATTAATCGTATAACATTTGCATTTCTCTATTCGGAAAACTAAGAACCGTGGCCGGCTCTAACACAGGACTTGGCGATGCATCGTCAAATGTTTCCAGTTTGCTTGGATACGGGACAATGTCTATCTTGGAAGCATCTTTGTGACGTTAAGTTCACGTGGCTGCAATCGGGCAAATTGGGTGCCGGCTGATGGAACTAGCTAGGACCACGAAAGACGCAAACAAAAGCGTGGCCTCTCCCGTGTAACGAGCGGTGTGTGCGAATGAAACGGTAGAAAAGTGGCCTGAAAATGGGCCAACGGATTCGCTGGTAGTAAACCCAGATTGCAAGCGTGCATTTATTATACCAGACCGACTGAGGGGGCGAGGAGACGGTGGAATGGAGAACCGGGGACGCTTCGTTCCCGCTGCCTTTTAGTATCGAGGTGACAATGTCATGTCACAGATTTGCATCGAGTACAGCCGTCGCGAATTTCGGCCAGAAACTCTTGGGCACCTCGTTGGAGGTCGTCGTAATGAGCGATCGATGCAATTATTACCATCGCGAGCTCTGCAAGGTGTAGGAACTTAATGAGTTTTTGATGAGAAAATATCGCAGCCGCGACACGATATAACTTTCCTCCGTGGACATTGAGGAACCTTTTCGCCTACTAGGTTGTCCCACTTTTTCTTTCATTCGCAGTCATTTTTTAGACGCAGCGTATCGGAATTACTCGACAGGAAATTTTTATTTCAGGGAAAGCTGAATTGCCTAAGTACATATTTCCGTTTAATACCAGAAAGGCTGGAATTAAATGTGCACTTTGACTTGATCGTATCCATCAATTCGATAGATGGATAGAACAAAACTACTTGTTACCCGCTAAGATTTATAACCTATTTTACATGAAAAACGAAAAACCTCGCCCTAATTAATTTACTCCATCAACTATAACGAAACCGAGAAATTCAAACTACCTACGTCTTGTTCGACTTGAACTGCAGCGACACACTTAAATATGTATAACTCGCGTATCGCGAAAAAATAGCTTCTCAGCTTTGCTAAAATAAAAAAAAGGTAAAAAAAAATTGCGAAAGAAATATGCGAGAGAGAAAGGGTCGAGGACGCGAGCTCGTGAACACTTATAAATAGATACGTAACAGTTATTAAGTCGGATAAGGCTGCGAGTTCGCGTTCATCCCGAGGCTTACGGCGACGAGGTGTGTTTGCGGCGCAAATTAGTGTTTGCCTCCGCGCGCACCTTTGCTTTGTCGCATAATTGTGTTTACTATCGGGCTGGCGCTAATTTCATGGCGTTACCGGACGCGCTTCGCCGTCTCTGCGGTGTCCCTTGCGGTCGATAGATGTTGCCAAGAATCCCGAATTCACTGGAGGTATCTAAGCGAGCCGACGATGCACCCACTTACGGCTACGGCCGAGTCTTAATTAACGAAAACCGATATGCTGTATTAAATCGCACGCGGACACATTCTCCTTGGTCCGTTATTAAATCGGCCACGAGTCCTCAACTGTGCACGGTTACTTCTCACTTACAATTGGTCGATATCGAGGAATGCAAGTCCGATAGACAAAACTGCATTTGGAGTGGGCGGGATAAAGTTGAGCATTGCTTCGAAATCGAGCTCTGGCTCTTTGGAGGAATGTTGCAGAGATGTTGCGTAAACTTACTACATTTGGGTATATATTTTAGGCTTGGAAAGGGCAATCTGATCAGGATTAGTTTAAATGTTGGCAATATCTCTGAAATTTAAACAATGGTTGACGATCTCTTCTGCAGAATTTTGCTGCAGGCAGTAAGATTTGCTGGAGTGAGTACTTGAATAGAATTTGGTAAATTAAGTTCAAAGACATGCTAGTGTTTTATTGTTGACGGCGTTATAGCAAAGTTTTGAAGCGAGGGACGATAGAATTTAATCGATATGATGCATGGATAGTCGGCAGAATGAAATTTCATTATAATCAATATAAATTATCGTAGTATGTAATTATCTTAAATTGTGAAATACAGTAGACAATTTTTTAAGACCTTTGACACCTCGATGATTAACTAGCACATATAAATCTGACTAATCTGACGTTGCTGGTTGAATATTTAATCATTCACTGCTTGGTCTAATAAAACTACACACAGAAACTGTGGACACCGCGGCGACGATGTATGTATAAAATAAACAGTATTAAATAATTCTATTAACAAAGATTTATATATTACCCAACTGTGAAATAGGCATTCAATGTTCGGCGAAAGATTAATGCGAATCTTCGTGCGCATTCAAATTTACAATCGGGAGGAAGCTATTAATCACAGTTATTATGCGATAAGCGTGAATGATTTAGAGATGAAGAATTCCAAACAGAACACAGTTACTCAACAGTTTAATGAAGCAAGTCTAATTGCAAGTATCGTTTATACAAAATAACCATTCAACGATTTCTGTAATGATTACTCTTGATTAAAAGTCAGAGTGAAACTACTAATCATCATTAATGCGTGACACAAATAAACAACATACCTCTAAACGATCTTGCAAAAAAGGAAGAAAAATAATTCGCAGTATGTATTACCAGCGGGTACCCTCACATTCTGCCTACCAAATGAAGCAAAAGAAACCTGCCGAGAAATTGAAATGCCACGACTATCCAATAAAAAGTGCAAAATCGGTTCAACCAGTATTGCAACAATGAATCTACATTTGCCTAAGAATTCAATGTAAGTAAATCGACGAAGAAAAATATACCGGTATCAAAAGCTCAATATCCCAAACAATTTCTCTTCAGATACTCACTTCCTCAGCCTGTCCACCCAATTAAGTCAACTAATCAATGTCACGCTGTACTCTAATACTCTATTATACACAGACGTATATAAACCCGTCAGGTCCGTGCGACACAAAATAAGTAAAATATAAGAAAAGAAGAATAACCGAGGGAACACTGTCAATAGCGAATCGCAGTCGATAGGTGTGAGCGGTGCGCCGATGGAAGACCGCGAAGTGCCGCGGTGCAACCGCAATGCATTCGCGGCTTCGCCGGTACACCGGCAATCACAATGTCACAAATGCTAGTCGGCCGCCATGCCGTTAGGTTCACCTGGGGGCAATAACCTAGCCAGCTAAACTTATTTAGAATAGCGTATCGCCCACCAACAGCCGGCCGATCGACTCGATCCAGCTCGTACAATGCAACGACGTTGCCGCAACGCGATCGGTTGCTTTTCTTCCATTCCCCCGTGCGACCGTTTCGAGGGCCTTTACACGTCCTCGGATGCATCCGTATTTCTTCCACCCTTGCTACGATTCGTCACTCGACGGCCAATAAATTTCTCCCGGCCGATCGACCGTCCGATCGAACGATCGCTGTATGGTTCGAACGATCCAAGCCACAGCTATTGCCACTTGCAGAGGCATCGGTGTAATACATGCCCGATCCACGAATCTGAATGAATTTTGACCGCATCATCCTTTCGCAAACACAGCGATCCAGAGAAATAGGTTAAAAGAGAAGGTCGATATCGTGGCGCGGCAATCTAGAGTAACAGCGTACACCAAACCGTTCGGGCTGCCGGCAATTTCCATAAAAACACGAAACAATCGTCGCCGTGAAAAATGTATTCCCGGGAATCGAGCACGGACAGAGCCGTTTCGAATGGCGGTGTTTTTACACGAGCAATCAGATAGCGGGGAAACGACGCTTCTCGCCGCGTTTCACGCGACACAATCTTAACGTTAAATTGCAGCCAATCCTTTTTTTCCTGTATCAATGTGCTATATTAGATTAGTCGAATGGTTCTGTCGTTTTTAAGCAGCGAGAACGTGACAACCGCTTCGGCAGTTTTCTTCATTTTTCGCAATCTATCGATACCTTCTTCCACTTCTTGCATGATGCACAATTTCTTTAGAAGCCCATCAATTGGGATGACAGTGGTGGATCTTCGAGTGACAGATCTCCGGTTCAAGCATCTTCGTCGTATGCATAGGTACTTCACGTATACTTTTGCAGGCTTGAATCGCACTGTTACCTGTTTGTACAGTCGTGTCACATACAGTCACGTGCATGAACTTTATTCACGAGCATCATTCGTCTTCGACTTTTGTCATAAGGTAAACAGGAAACTGGCATTTCTTGATTTATCATTAAAGGACTATAGATCGACTGTAGTTGTTATGGGGAGATGCTGGAAATTTTTGTCCATGATGATTCATTTAAGAAACAAAGCTATAGGTGACTAATGTAGAAAGTTTAATGCAGAACCCCGCAAAGTTCTGAGAAAAGCTTTCCCGATTTGCCGCAGTCGCGACACAGTATCGAACGTCAATAATTCCTGCGAACGATTTCGCGTCAATCATAGCGGCTTCCGGCTCGAAAGCATTGGAGGGTCGTTGATCGGCCACTTCCTGTACGGACTGCATTCCGAACAGACTCCTTTCGCCGGCTCTATGCGCTCCGAGTTATTAACTGCAACGGGGGAGGGGAATAGATCGGCGAGATGGAGATTGCCGAGTTTCTCGGCAGCTAAACGAGATCTAGATTTTCCAACGCTTGGCACAACTGTCACGTAGGAATGCCATTTCGCAGGTCTGCAGCCTTTAGATCCCATGATATTCTATTCCCGCGGATCGCTGTGACTCTCGCTACAATCGAGACCACGGTCACCTTCGTTCCTTCCTTCGTCTTCTTCCTTTCGATGGAAATCTCGGCGGAAAAGCTCGACCTTCGCGTCTCGTACAAGCTGTAAATTCTAATCGGACCGCGCAAGAACCGATCCTCGACTTAGCGCGTTCATCTTTCACCGACGACGAGGCGAAACGAACGCCTTCCAGACGGTTCGTGACAATTTAACGCGACTCCTCTTGCGCCGGGAATGGTGTTCAAAGGGAAACGTCTAATTCGAGCGGAACAGAACCGCCACGGTTATGTCACGGACGTAATTTATTGGTGAAAAAAAATCCGCAAATAGAGGAGAGGGCGTCGTAAAAGATATCCAACACGTTCCGAAGCAACGACCGGCATAAAATATTTCACGTCAGACCAGAAGTGAGGAAAGGCCGAGGAAGAGACAGCGGGACGCTTCGGTATGGGAAAGGAATAGCGGAAGGTTAGGAAGAGGAGCTGGCAGCGAGCAGTGTACAGGACAATATTATCGCGCGATACGATCTCAGATGCCTAGCTAGGCCTCTTAGGCATGTCACATTGCAAACAGTGGACAATGAGGCTATTGTTGCTGCATAATGGCCGTTCGCGACCT
This sequence comes from Nomada fabriciana, assembly GCA_907165295.1. Classification (NCBI taxonomy): domain Eukaryota; kingdom Metazoa; phylum Arthropoda; class Insecta; order Hymenoptera; family Apidae; genus Nomada; species Nomada fabriciana. The sequence goes on from OU015689.1 coordinate 16,719,535, forward strand.
TACGTGGCCTCTTCCTCTTCTTCTTCTTCATCGTCTTCTTCTTATTCTTCTTCGTCGTCGCCGTCCTCCTCGATCTCGCGGCATCGACTGGAGTATTATACACCTCTCTGCACGCCCTGCTTTCTTCGCGTGAAGTACATATCGAACCGTTGACCAATAGACGAGAAGAAAGTAACCGGCGAGAAACGTGTGCACCGAGGAGATCGATATACGAATGGGCGTTGTTTCGAGTGACTTTACGCCGTGGATGATTTGTATCTTTCGCTGCGACTGCATGGAACGCCCTTTTGAAAGCAACCGATCGTTCCGTATTCTTAATGCGGAGAGAATAATGCGGGGAACAGGAGTTCACTGTATAAGCGTTGTGTCAAGGCATGCGCCTATCGCATATTTCATTTTTTAAGGAATTGCGAGTTAAATTGCAGAGAGCGTGGTATTATTGCCACCCAATTAGGTACCTGTGCTCCAAATTGTAAGTTCTGATGATACTAATATCTCCAGTCTATATTCGGTTAAATTCAGCAGTAGCGGTATATATAATTGGCATTCCCTAATTTACGTTTACGTTTACCGTTCAGCTATTCCAAATCTATCACCTTTCGCATACCATAATCTGTGCCACTAGTCCTCGCACTGTATCGTCCTAAAAAACCGCCCCGTGCTTCTCACTAAACGTGGTCCACGTCGAAACGACGGACAAATCTCGTTTCTCGAAATGTCATGCATTGCAGCCGGACAAATGGGTCGGTGAATTTTCAACAATTCCACAAACGCATTCCAGACGTTACGACGCGAAGTTCCGCGAGCAAACATTTTCATTAAAGAATCACGGGCGCAAGTCGCCGTTTTATTACCATCGCGAACGATCCCAGCGGTTAGTTTAATCCTTATCGTACCGACGGTCTTTCAGCCTCGTTACAAAGGAAATTATTTTATTCGTAGAACGACGCCGCAAGTACTATCGTAATAATGGACAGTGTACGATCAAAGTGCACGGTCGCTATGCACGCGGCATGGCACAAAGCAGCGTTGCGAGAACCCCTTGGAATTCCTCTCTGATGTCTGTCAGTCACTCTTAATTTACGGCGATAGCGGAACGCTGCAGCCGGACGGGCCAGGTAACCCTATCGAGGTGCAACGATGTCACGACTGCTTTCAGATGAAAAGCTAAGTAGTCGAGTACACAGCGATCCGCATTGGTAATGGCGCAAGGTTCGTTATTTCGCGACGGGGCAGGATAACCGCGGAGCAACAATCGGCGTTAATTAAACGTCACGTTTCCAAATCGGAGAGATCACCCTGATTGTAAGCACCTATTGCAGCAACAGGTGGGGAAGGAAATTTTGTCCCTTATTTGTAACCCAACGAACATTATTTCCGTTGAAATTAAATTCGTTCCAATGGTTCGTTTGAAGATCGCGTTTATGGCATGAGCATTATTAATTATGCAACGATGTACTTTGCAACAGAGTCGCGTACCTGTGTTCTCACGCTGAACTGAAGTAAATTGATCGCCCATAATATACATAATGTACAGTATACATGTGTACCTACGTTTACAATGAACCTTGAATAGACAATGCTGAATCGCTCGGTGTACCTGGGAAACGAAATAAATAAAGCCGCCGGGTATAATAATTTGCAACATTTTAAGCCGCCCAGCAAGGTTTTCCCTCGGCCGGTGAATCTTCCGCGTAAAAAATAAACGAGAGTGGGCACTTAGACCGTATATACCGCGCATTAAACTAGGTGGAATGATTTGTGCGGCGTGCACGTCGTGACTGCAAAGTTAAAACATTCCACGGTGTTTCAGCGGGCAGAGGAAAGCCAGCACGTAGCGTAACAGCTTATTTTTTCTTTCTTCTATTATTTACGCGGGGGCACAGGTTCCAGGTGGCGACAGAATGCCCGTCAAAGGAGGTCGTCGATGTCGACGACATCGTCGAAGGCTACGCTTAGCTGCGTAGCTCGTTAATAATTTGCGATCGCTAATTTGCGATCATTGTCCGCACGCGATATCCAGACGGAGCTTCACTTGGGGTAGATACGGCCGAATGGCTCGCAATCCGCTTGCAGTTGCCCGCTACGTAATTGCGCGCGTGCACTTGTGTGCCAAGACGCTTAACCGAAAGTGCAACGTCTAATTTTCCAGTTAACTAACCAATGCAAACTTCAGTCTAGCCGGCCGGAGTCTCTGTTTGTCGGACAATTACGCGCCGAGAGGAAACACGAGGAGCTGGGATTGCCAGATTAACCCCTTGCCGTATTTTGACGAGTCTGACACGTGAGAAAAATTCCCGTCACGTGGAATCAAATTCCAGCGATATTGTAGAGATAATCTTCGGTAAACCTGACGTTAATGAAATGGAGGGGAGATAAATGGTACGGCAGGGGGTTAATACGATTTGATTAGCGACGTTGTCAAGTGAGTGGCTTCCTTTTTAGGCTTTCCATTTTGCTTTATTTTCGTATTCTTTAGTTGCACGCTCGATTAGCGCGTTGTGAGAAATAGCCTTCCGCTAATATGTATTTGTGGTTTCTGATTGTCTTTGATTACATCGTTGCACCTGACATAAGTACCGTGCGTTTACATTGATTGAACTGTAACGAAGTTTTAGTTAAGGAAGTAAACTTGCAATAGGGATTTAATTTAATTTAATTTATCTGTGTCGTTGTTGAGCTCTTGTAATTAATATTTCCGTAGGTATAAATGTACATTTACTGCTTTGTTAACATCTAATACTGCTTCGTTTGATCATGAATAACTTCACCCAGTAAACTATCCAATTCGTTTCACTCAATAGAGATATTACATTACAACTTTGCATATGATATTCGTCCAAAAAGGTACAAAACCTATTACCGCGGTAGAAAGGAAGAAATTGCCCGCAATGGAAAAGTTGTAATGTACCAAACAGCCTATAAGCACGCACATACGAATTTGCCTGTATAAAATTAGTCTCGCTAACTTAGGTTCGCAACGACCCAGCTATGTATATTGACATACCAAAGCTGTAATAGATTAGACACAAGACATAAGAAGCGTTCGAAGTGCGCATTATTTTGTGGCATAAATTTTGCAAAAAACTTCAATTTAACCGTTGTGCGTGGCATTCAGCATACGAGGATCGTTGAAACGTCTTGCGGGAATCGGGAATCCGAATGAACGCCTAACAGAATCCTTAAGCAGCGGATAAGTGTTACAGCAGCCATTGCGGTGCATTTCGCCACGCCACCCGTTAAGTTTATCACAATTTAATTAGATTCGCACTAGCACTAGCACTTGTGCCGCGAGAAGGAGTAATCCAAAGTGCAACGTTTAATTTTCCAGTTAACTAACCAGTGTAAACTTCGGTTTGTCGCCCCACGAAGATCATTGCTAGAGCTCTTCAATATTTGTCGAGCAATCCAGTTGCACGCCGCTCGGCAAAACTGCGCGATTGCATCGCTCTCTGCGGTAAAGCCACCAAGGGGGAATTTCTACGAGGATTTATTCGATACGCACTCGTCTCGGATTGCTGTTGCAGTAGATCGGTTCAATCAATGTCGCAAGACACACTCACAGGTGGAGAAAAGATTATTTCTTAAGGCAGGACAGTTATTTCAACATTCCGCCAACGAATTGTACAATTTTTCTCGAACGAAATCTCAGAACCTCGAAACATTTCTTCGGTTTTCGAAACCATATTTCAATCTTACTTCGAGCTGAGCTCCTTCGATTCAGAACAGGATTTCTTACCGGTGGGTTAAACAAATTATGTAGTACTCAAATATTTAAGCCCTATTAATTCCGAACCAAATGATCGTTTCCCGTAACAGTCGTGCATCGACACTTAACCCAGTGCAACCGCCTCGTTTCAATTTAAATAACGCAACGCCAAATATAATTCACCCTAAAACAATGAGCGATTACGGTAACAGCATTATAATACCATCCCCCTGTTTGATCCCCCGTCTTGATCGATCTTATCCGTAACCGTGGAGCATTTTAATCAAATTCACGGCTGGCATGGCGTTACTCGGATCGAGCTTACCGACTTACAAAGGTAAACCGTACACCGCTCTTTCTTGTCTGGCCTTATACATATACCTCGCAGGACCCAAGCCCCTCTCGACGAAGGGCTTCGTAGGGCATTACTCTGGTAAGCCTGACTTGGCAAGCAGATCCCGCGTGTTACAGTTAATTGGCTTCAGCGCGTTCAGGCGAGAACGTGTGCACCTATCCTCGGTGCACAGCATACACGCGTCCGTTGCAAACGCATGCAAACAACATCGAGACGAACCGCTCTCCCTCGTTGTCTTTCTCGTTGCGTACACACATCGTGGTCATTCACAAGGCTTGCACGTGTTTCACCGCGTCCGCTTGACTGGCGAGATGAAAAGTCATTAGCGACCGTGGTCACGTTGTTAGCGGGCATTTTTTTTTTCACGCCATCATTCATCATCGTTCAACGGCACAGCGCGGTTCTAATCGCGCGAGACGCACGCGACGGCGCTTCGGAGACGTCGTCGCCATTGTCCAAGGATTCGTACAAATTGTGTCGTCGTGGGTTTCCGACTTGCGGTGATACGTGCATATGCGTGTATGTATGTGTTACCAATGTCGATATCGCATGAAAGCACGCCTATACAGGTTACCCGATCCGCCAATCACGTTAATTAATTATGGGCTTGGCAAGCCGAAAGGACGATTTTCTGCATGGCAATTATTGCGCTTGTACTGCGATAGGGTTTATGGAGAACGCTTGGAAATGAACACGGGGGGCACGATTTTATCTTAAGGGGGCGTTGATACACGCGGCTGTCGAACAAATGCTATGGAATTCACTGTGTGTGTGTGTGTGTGTGCAGAAAGTGATCGGTCTCGTGGAGAGGGACCAGAGATCATGAGAAAATGATTGCCCCCTTTTATGCAGCGCACGGTGAGCCCAGCCCGTCGTGACCCGTCATTGGAAATCAAAGGTAGATTGGAAGGTCGCGCGAGAACGGTGGATGGCGAAGGGGAAATGGGACTGAACGATATTCAACTCCAATTTTTGCTATGGTAAATTTCAGCTACTCGCAAGCTCTATAAAACTCTATAAAGCATGCATAAAATGCACCTACTTCTTATTGTTGCGTTTCATCAGAATTAAGGAAACATCTACCAAGAATCTAATGTGATGAGCACAACAATATACGCAGGCAACGATTGATTCTTAAGGAAATCATGATTCCGTTCTCCTCAACATGATTTTCATACAAAAATACGCTATCAAATTTGCATATCCAAATTCTTCCTCAGACGGACACCTACTGCAAAGCCTTCCATTTAAGTACTGTCAATCAATAGTAAAGTACTTACTCGATCAATCAATGGATTAGTCTCTAAACGTCATTCAGACTAAATACAGTTATCAACTCTCCCAGGCTAGGTTAATCAAAGACGTCGTGCGATACTCCCGTGCGAGCCTTCGGATCTCGGCGCAGGAATTCGAACGTCAGTAAAGCGAGCATGAACTCCGAGCATGAACTCATACAAGTACACGCTTCGTGCAAAAGCGTTTCCCCGGCAATGGGCATCTTTTCAAGGCCCGTCCTCGTCGTGACGCCAGGCACGAGTCTCTATTTCGCAGGGGGAAGCGTTCTTTCGAGTCGAATAAATGGGCCGATCGTCCAGGGCGTTCTCGTTCGATGAACAAATAAAGGATGAAACAGGCGAGATGCGCGTGACGCCGATAAAACTCGCCCGGCACGACGAGGATCGTCGTGCTTCGCCGCAGGGGTGCAATTTCGCCGCCTAGCGCCGCTCGGCGTCGAGATATACTCGCGATCCTGTTGAAGCGGGCATTTCGAGCGGATACGCCCGCTTCGAGGTAGTAATGCCGTTTTACTGTGCTATTGCAGCTTGGATCTCGTATGAACGAGCGCCTCGCTGCTGCGAATGCACAAACATCGTCGCTTTTCTTTTCTTTCTGCGCGGGATTGCCGGACCAAGCTACCTGCTTACACGTTTTGTTTATCCCTTTGCACAGGTACGAATTCTGGACACCATTCGTCGAATAATTGAATGCTCCGGCCGACGAAAGGCTCGTGCGATCGTTGTATGACAGCGGAGCTTTTCTGGCGAAGGAAGACCAGAGGTGTATAGGTACGTTGTGTCACTTTGTTCCATTGTAGAGTAACGAAGTATGGAGAGGATGAAGGAGCAGGTGTTACAGGGGCACATGCAGGAAGAATCACTTTTAAACTCGCCGTCGTTTGAATGCAAAGTTTATATTTGTGACATAGCACTTTCATTCCCTGAATGCCTCAACTTTCAATGGCACGGGTAGATGATATGGAGCATTAGTTCCGTTTCAAACGAGGCACTTTGTGTTGGCACTTTTTGTGGCGCAGTCTAGAGAGAGATTGCCGTTTATGGGGCCCTTCAGACATGTGACTGCCATCGAATAGGGGTGTCGCAAGGTACTCTGCATTTTTATCATCGCGATACACTGGTTCAATCAGTGCTGCCTCCAATTCGGACCCTTTGCAATATCATAAATCTTATGTTGTAGTCCTGTTTGGAACTCATTCAGCCCCACGCGTATTTCACTTAATATATTACGATATCTACCAACAAATTCCTGCACGATATAACACGAAAATTTAATAATCTAATATCCCTAGTTGTTGGATCATTACTAGTGATAGTATATAAACTATATCACACTAGAGCGTATTCATAGGTATAAGTGGACACCAATTACCTTTGGGTGTTTTCAGTCAGTTCGTGAGAGCATTTCATAGTGAAAAGACATTCCGTTTGCGCTGTTATAAATACATTGATTGAGAAAAATATAGTAGTTATTTTATTTAACACGCCATATCCAATACTAGGATTACAGTGTCTGTTATCCACTATTCTCTAGCAAAATCAATTGGATCAAGGAGAATAACTAAAAAACCAAATTACCTTTCAAAGGATTAAATGCAGACTTCTTCGCGGGACAAACAAATCTGGACATTACGCCGATTGGCAGGTTGCAATGATTCAAGTATATAATCTATATCTTCCTCCCCAAGACGATATATCGTCCACGTGCTCCCGGTTCTATCACGCAGTGTACGCCTATTATTCCCCTGCGAAATACAGAGTTTACTCAATGACTCTGGCGGACCAATACATCCGACTCCAAAAATAAGCAGCCCATTCAGCGGTCGAACGACGACGGGCGCACTATACTTAGAAACAGCGAAGGAAAATTTGATCTCTCACTACGAATGCAGCTCGGGCGTGTCCGTGTGATATGTACGCGGTGAAATCGATACACTGGGGGCATAAATTAAACCTTCGAATGTCGGCACCCATTGATGCCACATTATCCAGATTCGTATTACAGTAGCCTACGCGAATGAAGCTGCTACTCGGGTGGCTCTACTCTCGTAACGCAACAAACATTTACGTGTCTCGCTCTAAAAGCAGAGGGCATCGTATTGGTCCTGAATGAAGCTTGGCTCCTTATCTCCCCCCAAAACGTCTCGAATTTCAGTTCCGACACCCGAAACATGTGTATTGTAACGCTCCACTGATTTTACGATGTTGCTGTACAATCGTGTGTGCATATGTATATGTATGTTAGTACAGACGATTAAATGGGAACGTTGGGTTTTTTTTGAATGAATTAAATGTCCTGCGATACAACTCGACGAGGAAAAAAGTGTAGACTTTTATATGTATACGAGTAGTTTAGAAAATACAGATTTTAATTTGAGATATGCATATACGCATATCGAAGCAAGTTTCTGCTACCTTAGTTGTTTAATTATGAAATTTAAATACAGTTTTTTATTCATGTAGAGAAATTGAATTAATGGTTTCAGCCTCTGTTGATTTAATTTCTGTTGAGAAATGTTAGTTGCTTGCTTCTTGATGAATTAAGGGACAAAGAATGTCGGGAAAATAAAACAGCAACAGAGTGAAGTACACACTGAATAGTGAAAATTAGAATTACTGTATGTCTCAATAATTGTGGTACTAATATACTCAATTCTACAATACATACATATGCCGTTTAATTTACAGTGTAGTACTGACAACGAGGGACGATGCGATCTGTTTATTGATACTTTGTTATTGTTCATTCTCTCTTGTATCTTTTCAGGAAATTATTCTGTCATTCGGGTACGTTTATTTCTTCTTTCATTTTGTCACAAGCTATCATTCCCAACTTACAAGGCAATTCCGCGAGACCTTGAATATCAATTAATTTACCTATATCTAAAACACTGGAATGTAGTATACAATATTCATCGAGTTTAACATTAAAATTCTATTAAATGAGCATGTACATATTCCCTAAATATTATCTAAACTGTCGCAAGACTCGTCGACGATTTACCTTAAAATAACAAACACTCCCATACAAGAACTCCCATTCCATCGCGAAGGAAGCGCTTCCCGATCCACCCGTGTTCCCACCGACTCCTATTTGCAAAGACAATTAAGAAAAGTCAGCATAGACTGAAGCAGTTATGATAATCATGCGCGAGAGCCGAGCCCTCGAAAGCAATGAAAATAATATCCAGACGTAGCGGCACGTCGAGCATAAACGAGATAACATTTATCCAGCGAAAGAAGGTAAACAACGCGTGAACCTTTCAAGATGAATAAGTGGCTGCGGCGTTGCACGAACGCCGGGTTGTATTGATCAGTTGGATAGAAACTGGGTTAACATGGCCCGTCCACCCTCTTCTATCCTCTTACCATCACACTTACCACCAATCCGCCCATCTCGCAATACAAATCCAATGTACGATATAACTGTGTCTCGACGCCGTGACTGCGAATCGAAATTTACCCGCTAAACACATTACGACCGACTAGGGTTTCGACATCTTCGATTAAACCTATCGAGACCCTGAACGTAATAATTTCCTCGTTAACTTCGTCCCGTATACTCTATGGCGCACTGAGATTTCAGTGCTCAACAGGAGTGCTGATTACACGTGACTGCGTTTGTCATCGTTTCGTTTAATCCGTTCATTGTTAATAACAATAGGGTGGCATAGAAGAGGGTGGCAAATATATCTAATGGATGCACGATTAGTTCTACGATTTTTGAGGAAATAATATTTAGGGGAAGTGTAGTTTTTTTACTGAATGGTGATAAAAGAATGTTTGGACCGCAGATGAATAGTATGCGAAACTTTATACACCTGCTTGCAGGTGAACGCAAACGTATTATATGAAGGGAAGTGGTGGTTCATTAAAATTTTAAGGGAATTCCAAGGATAGAGATTCAACTACGAGCGTCAAGGTTGCTTTAAAATAGTCCACTCAATATGTTGTTCTAATTAGTCAACGAGTATAGAAAATATGTGAAACTGAAAAATAAATATTCGTGAGCGGGGTTTCTTTTCGAATGTACTGGAGTGGACTAGACACGAATTTACTGGAATTTTTACTTAAATCTATCTATAATTTCGCGTACAAATCGATTCTCTTCGTTACACTGTACATTCCACTTATTACGCTAAGGCCACTAGCTTTACAAATCTATTATAGCAGATACCGTGGTATTCCCCGCAGGTTCTAGCGGTAATCGATAACTTGTCCATCGTCGCAATATCGTAAAACGCCCGGTGCACTACGTAGCGTTCTATGATATTTCATTACTACTATTACACGTACGCCGAGTAACATGGAAAATCGATACGCCGCATAAAAAATGTACATACAATTCCAATCGAGGTGTACACTGCAGTTCCACTGCTTGGTCAGAAAAGAGTTTCGCCGACAAAAAAAAATATATACAATATAGATACAGCTCGGCAAATAACTTTTCTCCCCGCAAAATTTAACGTCCCCCCAAAAATTTCATATCCAATAAATACCCCGCCAGTCATATTCGACTCGCCGTTCTCGCGTGGATTAAAAATATCCTTCAATGCTCGCGAATAAATTAAGCCGGGCTCGCCGGTAAAAATAGAAGCGAAGGCAATAACATAACGTTCGTTGTCCCGCCGTTTCGTTATTGTTCGCGGAACAAAACCGTTCCGCGCTTATCGCGTATAAAACGCGCGAAACGCATTTTCATTTTCCGGTTCGGAGAAATCCGTCGACGTACCGGCACGAAAAAAAAACGACCCCTCTGCCCCGCTCCCGTCCCACGGCACGCCGACGAATTGACAATTAAAGTGGCACGGCGACGAAACAAAACCGATCCCTCCCTGGCGGAATATACGGGATCGAAAACTGCATCGAGGGAGGGGGAAAAAACGTGGAAAGAAAACAGCGAACGGCAAAAGGGAGAAGAAGGAAAAAAAGCAGAAGAGAGTCATAGGAAAAGCAAAATTGCAACAGTCGCACCTCCATGTCGAAGAAAATTAGGTGGACCGATTGCCCCGGCTCCATTCGTCGTGGCGGTCGGCAATTTCGATAACGACATCGATATACATAACGCGATCATAAAATCGAGCCAGACCGGTGAGAACCATGCGAGAAAACCCGCGCAGCGAACGTATTATCGCGCATTATCGCGCCCACGTCGTTCACTTAACACCGTGCAATTATTTAACCGGTGCGTCTCGAATCGCGAACTTCGACTGCGACTAATCGGATCGGCCAAGAGCCGATTGGTCGTTCTTCGCGTGAAGAACGTCGATCGCGGAGGAGTCCGATCTAATCGGATCGTGTCGCGATTCTACAGGATGGGCATTGTGTTTCGCGCCTCGTCGCCAAGGGTAGAACGTCGAACGGATCCGTTGGGGAGAGATCACGGGGCCCCTTTACCCCATTGTTACGTGCCGGCAGTTTGCCGGGGTCGCAATAAAGAGAGAGAGGAGTAACGAGCAGAAGAAAGTTACGAGGGAAGTCGGGCGGCTACGTGAATTCGTATTACCGTGGATCCTATTCGCGCGAAATTGCCTCGCCCGTAAAAGCGCGAAAGCCGTGTCGAAACCGTGGAGATATGGAATCCCCCGATGGGACCCGACCATGGGGGTATCGGTATCGCGCGGAATCGAATGCGTGTACGACGATCTAGATCTAGTGGATCTTCGTTTTCGTGTACAGGTGTACGCTTCGCGACGGGAAACGTCGCACAGTGTGGGTGGAAACCGTAAAGTATAGGGCATATTTTTTAAAAAATTGTTTGCTTCTGAATTCTTGTGTTAATTGTTTAGTTCTCCTATTATCATACTGGAAATACGTGGTCGAATTTTATGAATTTATTCCATACTATTCTCATAATCAGGCAAACATTGTCTTAAACTCTCGAAAGTGCTCTACAATATTTTGTATATTTACGTTTCCAGAAAGTAGGTAGCTGTTCAATTTTTATTGCAATCGATTCTAATAAGGAAAATGATAAACATTTACGTGGTCAAAATTTTGCTACGAAATTATCATTTTTTATACCGATTTCAAATTCTTTTAAATAACACAAATTGTTTGTGTTTGCTTGTAAATTCAAGTCTATCTCATGATTCTAGTTAGATTGAAGTTCGTAAAATTTAATTATTTACATCCGTCCGCATCTGATCCCTTCTTGCAACAAAAGTAGGTGCGATATAGGTAAAATGACCAGTGGCCCCAACAGTTATAGTCGTAACGAAACTTTCGTAATCGATAATGTATATCGATGACCAAATGCAATTAGCAACTCTTTTCCTTTCAGTTGTCAGGTTTATGACATAGACAAAAGTAACGCTGATTTTAAGCAACAGTCACATCACATGACTTTCTCAGTACTAACTCAATAAGATTTTCGTAAAATAAATAAAATAAATAAAAAGATTAATTCGTTTATCTCAAAATTAGATGAGTATCGTGCAGTAATATTGCCTAGAACCGTGAATTATAATCAATAAACAATGAAATCTGTAAAATATGAAGTACTGCCTACTTACTGGAATCGGGCCCGCGTGTCTATGCTGCTTTACAACTCGCTCGAGGTGTTTTTTCTTTACCTGCCGCGGTACAAACGTGAACTGGCCCGTTCGTAAATCCGACGAAACGTTTTACGCCGCGACGCGGGCGTCTCCTTACTTTTATTTCAACGATAAACGACGCGTCGAACCTTCTAATCGGAGATAACGCCGCGGAGAAATTGCGGCGAAATTGCGTCGGCTGGGCAACGCGCGTTTTCCTTTCTATCCGGTGAATGGGCAGCGATTCGAAATTAACGAGCGACCGTTTCTGATAACGGGCGAACGCGAGCCAGGTGCAACCGTCTCGGCCGAGTTATCGAGGAATGCAGAAAGGGACCGGGGGAGAAGTGAAATGTAAATCGGCAGAATTTCCATCGCGAAACTGTGCAAGGGGGGCGTTTGAGCGCAAGTGGCAATTAGGGGTACAGTCGCAGCGGCATCGATTGAAAAGGAAACTCTGCTCCGCGTTACGGTTTAAAGGGCGCGCAGAAAGTATGGCCAAGATTTCGTATCTCGTACTTTTATTATGCAGATGAGTCGCCTCAGCCGCGCCTTTATTCCGTGCTATCGTGTCGTTAAAACACGGTGCGCCGTGCGGTCGGTTACGCGTCTGCTGGGGAGGTAAGAGACAAATTAAGGGGAGGGCGAGAACAAAAAAACGCGGATAGAAGAAGGAAAGGCGAGGGAGGTGGTGGACAGACCGTGGCAGAGATAGATAATCTAATTTGCAATCCAGCCTCGGATCACGCGCGGCGAACGCGGAATTAATGCCGTCGAGCTGATCCGATTTAAAATTCATTATCCGTCGATAAAGCTTGAAACCATTATTTCATTTGCGCAAGATTAACGGGTGCACTCAGCTGGACAAATACACCGATCGATGAGATTACGAGCGCGCATTCCGGAATCTAATAAATTAGCGATGCTGCCCGTTCGTCCGTGTAACTCCATTTTCGAGCCGCGGTGCACAGTATCACGGTCACCGTTCTGTGTTTTACGATACCATTGATTCGCTATAAATTACAACCCGATAGCCGGGTCGATTCAGGCTCGTCGTGGGTTAGAATGGGACAACGTTTCCTACGTTGCCACCGATGTGCCTGCGCGACGAGTGTTACGTCGCTAACCCTTTCGTTACGTCGATTTGCAGATTTAATTGAACGCTGTGACAAGCGACAGGCTATCAATGGAGATCGATTATCGTTGCTGTCGTTGTTATTATTAATTATTAATTACGATTGGGACAATAGTCGCTGGCTATTCGGCCGAGTATATACCTGACAGGCACCTGTAGGCGTTCGCAGTCCATTTCGGGCGGCGTTAATTAAAATTAAAGACGTCATTAGCGTCAGATGACCAAAGTTAGTTAGGCGCGTACAGACGTCACAGGCGTGAAAGGATTAAACGCGCGCACCCTATTATTTCGTGGACTGTTAATGGAGACGAAACAGGATTCCCCGTATAGAAATTAGCGTGGAAATCTTTTTCGTCTTTGGCAGATTGAATAATGAGGAGAGGGGGGTTTACGTGTATGTATATATTTTTCTATTATATCAATTATAAATTAAATAAAATTTGACGGGAAACAAGTTCGGTTTGCGCCGACTGTAATATTCAAACGTCCCGAAATTGGTTGTCTTTGGCATGATTGTAACATTAATAACATTAATACAGCATGGTATTATTAACTTAAATACTTCTTTACAATATATCGATAGTATTTCGACAAATAATTCATGACAATAAAATATTAAAAAAAGTTCTTCTATCATTACTGTTACAAATATCTCGAAATATCTCGATATTCCAGCCGTGAATCAAAAAATTTCAAACACCAAGCAAACGAGTATAAAAACATTCCAACAAAGTATACGCTCAATCCGAAGTGTATATCGAAATATATTATACACCGTTGCGCAAGAAACAATCTCCCCTCGTTCTATATCCCGTCCATCCCCTGTGAAATCAGTTTTCATCGTTCCGTGAATATCCGTGGAGCCCATTGAAAAGCCGACACCTTCGAATACACCTCGAGTCGTTTCGCCGGTGAGAAACTGCGCGTCTTCGAAATCTCCACAATGCGAGTCACTCCCGCGGACGTTTTATGGGGTTATAGGGGCAGGGTTCTTTGGTTAGGGGCCGAAGAACGAGAGGGTGACTCCGTCGCGAGGAGTTATTGATTCCCTCGGCTTGGGCCGAGCTCGAGAGAAGAAGAGATGAGAAGCGAGGCGTGCACGCTAGCAGGCGTGAGTTCATTGCAGTTCCAGTCAAAGTCGCCTCTTGTCTACCCGTTTCCTAAGAATATGAAAGGGGAACGGGGGACGGGGGGGTGGTTTAAGGAATATATCCTGAATTTGCCGTGCACTTTCGACGGTGAAAGAAGTTATCGCAAGTAGTCGTGCCTCGAAGACGCGATTATGCGTTTTGCGACGGCGTGCTTCGCGGACTTTTAAAATTCTCTCCCGGTCGAGCATCGCCGGTTATTCTCGTCGTTCCTCTTGTACGAGCGCACAGCACGCCGGGAAGATTGTACAAATTTTCCCCGTCGCGGGGAAACTTGTCGGGGAAGTTCGTTGTGTTTGAAATTTCGATAAACTATCCGCGAGGTTTGCCTCAAGCGCAAAACTATCCTTTTGATCCTGGACATAATTGAATAGGTATGACGAAGGGGGAGTACGATTTGAGAATAAATTATGTGGAATATATTTTATATCAATTGTCAGTCGATCACGAACTTAAGTGGACGAAAGTTTACGGATATTTCTATACAAAATTGCGCGGCAAAACATTCTGGGCTCACAGAAACCCGTGGAACTTTCTCTCCGCGGAAAAGAAACCACCGTGAAAAGAAATCCAGAAAGACGCAAAAGAATTAGCCGGGCAATAAAACGCAGGGGTCGTTTCAAATCCCCCCTGGCATCCAACCCGAAGACCGCGCTAAAATCTCCAGGACCAAAGCGAGAGTACAACGGTGGAATCAGAATGGTCTGTCGGAATAAGGCACGACAGAGGTCGTTCCGCTAAACAGAATAAAAATTCGCCCCATCGAATCTAGAAAACTATTTTCCCGGACGGCCATAGGACACGATTGCCGGTTGCGCATTTGCTGGGTGAAACGTCGGTCACTCGCACAGAGCAAAGGAAGCCGGGCTACGGGTTTGGTACGAAGGAGCATAGAAAGCGAAGGAGCACGAGGAAGGGAAGAACGTGGCGCAATTTTAGCCTTTTACCCTTTTATGAATTCTAGAACTACCCCGACGGGACTGCTCCGGGTTATGCGGTTATGCAAAAGCTGAGTCAAGCGCGATCGGAATTACGCTCGACGGCGGGCAGCGATAAAGGTATACAGAAATTGCAGTTTCTAAAAGTTCGCCTAGCACGACGCGAAGGGATGGAAAGGGATGGAAAGGGTCGGTGGAGGGACGGGGAAGGGACGGGTGGAAGGGGAAGTTTAGTCACCGGCTGCGACCTACCTCCTCCACGGTTTTCTTTGTGCAAGCTTACACGCTCTACCGGTAAAAGACTCCGGAAATGCGACTGCGACGGCAAGGAAAAGAGGGTGCGGGGGCGACGTTGAAAACCGGAGGGCTGACTCTTCGCTGTTTTCGTATTCCAACATCGATCCTCGATACAACTACCCCGAAAACGTCCCTCGCCCTGTTCGACGTCAGGAAAGGAAAACCCTCGTCTGAGCTTCCTACGGGATGTTACAAGGCCTGGAAAGATTACGCGTCGGTTCTGATTTCTGGGAGGGGAACCGTGAGCGTCTACTGATTCGTAAAACGTGTCGATTAGGCGGGCTTGTAATCAGAAACTTGTCACCTGCAGTCACGATATTGTAATCTTGATTTTTATTGTGGGCGAATAATATTTTCGATGCAAGGTTGGGCAATTAAATAATTAGTCGGCAAATGCGTAATGCAAGTTATTGTAAGAAGAAGAACCTTAATAGAAGTGTGTTACTAGAGTTGTGAAAATATTTTTGCCTTGTATATAATGCACTTATACATATATTTTGTGTCCTGTATATTTCTAGCAAATTTCGTTTACACATAATGTAAACCAGGGCTCGGAATTAAGTGAACTTTCGGGCCGATTTTCAGAGGCAACGCCCCCTTTCTCCGGCCGCACGTCTTGGCCCCCGCGATCGCCCAGCAGCTCGGGGGTCCTCAGGCTCGTAACCGCGCGGGTCACATTAGGGCGACACTCGTATCAATAGGATTCCACATGGTCCCATATTCCATATCCTGCGGTTCATATGCTACGCGCCTGAAGATCTTCGAGCCGATTGGTGATCGCGGGGCCAAGACGCACGGTGGGAGAAAGGGGGTGTTGCCTCTGAAAATCGGCCCGAAAGTTCACTTAATTCCGAGCCCTGATGTAAACAATAATCAATGTAAACATAATCAATTTAGTCAATGAAACATTTTTGTTCACAAGAAATATTAAAAGCTGCTGTGACATATCGTACCTCAAAATTATGATAAACTAAAATAATATATTTATTTACTTTATCACTTACAAATAACGATTTTCATGTATCTTGTCGATCCATATTCCAGGGCAAAGTAAAAAATTAACGAAATTGTTTTTGCAAAGAACCAAACAAATACTACTTTAAAATCTAATGTACAAGCTACACACTTGCGCACTGAGTTACTATTTTAAAAACCCTCTTTCAATTGAAAAATTACATTTTGTTTGAAAATTGCATGTATCACATACTTGCACAGATCGCCCATTTGCTGCACCAATGACAGAACTCCAAACCTGCAGAGTTATTAGGGTAGAAAAAAAACAATTCTTACTGATACTTTTTACTAGTTCAGTCCCATAATTTAGCTTTCAAAGATCACACAAAAGCAGGCCCCTCAATGCAATGTTCTTGCAAAATTCTAACCCTTTAAAACGTTCCAACTCGTTTTCACGCCATCGTTACAGCAAATGAGCGACACTATACGCGTGTAAATAGCCGCAGTCTATTACTCGCAGCGCTAAAGAGCAGCAGTGCACGTATATAAATGATCGTTGAGGTTAAAGTCATTTTACATCTCATTATGAGTTGGCAGATCAAGAGACTAATGTCGTCATCCGCCCAAAGGGCGTCCCAACATTTTCTTCCCCTCTAAACACGACGCGCCAGCCGTCAGAAGGAAGATCCACGCAGCATCCCTCTTTGTCTCGTTTCATCTCGTCTGGCCTGGCGTGCACGTCCCCGGGACTTAAGGTTTATCGACGAGGTTGCTTGGTTTCGGTTAAAGGGTTCACCCCTCGAGCCACGGAGAAAGATAAGCTAGCCCTGTTTACAGCCACCCTTCACGAAGGAACGATCAAGGATGAGATTTTCATCGCGAAGCGTCTATCGAATCCGACGAAATACACCGTCAGCCTTTACCGATGACGCGTTCAAGGTCGTCGATAATTTTCCCCCGAGGATCTTTCGCTCGGGGAAGAAAGGAAGGAATTTCAATTTTCAGATTCCACGTCGCGACGGGGGGAAAGAAAAACGCAGCCACCGAAAAAATTTCATTCAACACGGTTATCGGCGTGAACCCGACGCAACGACAACGAAGGGGAAGAATTATTCAATAGCCCTTGCTCTGTTTACCCTGCCTCCGAGGAAAACAAACTGTCGAACAATCGGGGCGAAGAATTTCGCCGTCGCGATATTTTTGTCGAGGCTGACGCGGTAAAAAAATAATGGACGACGTTGCGATCAATGTCAGCCGATGCTGTACGTCGTTTGAGAAAAAACGTCCGTTTCAAGATAAGCTTCGACTTCTCCGTCGATTCGGGAATACTATACTTATCCTTTAAATTTCATCGGCGAAAGAAAAGCGGCGCTTGCAATTTTCGATGGAGGGCAATCGAGGATACGGCATTATAATTTTTAACGAACGGCATTTCCGTGCGGAGCTTTTTAGCGAAACGGGCAATTAGGGGGCAAGATTTCCACGCTGATATTCCTATCCAATCTAACGTAATGTGGCGAGCGCGGTAAGGATTAGTAAGCTTTCTTTATGCCGTGGAAGAAATTCAATTTTAAGGTTACCGTGAGCCTCCATTACTGTAATAATTCGCCTCGCCTGCGGTGAAATCACATTTTTGGCGGAGATATCGCCAGATCTGTCCGCCCGTTCTACTATACAATCAGTAATACAGTCTCTAAAGCAAATGTTAAAACGCAGTGCTACTGTCACTCACAGTGAAAATCGTGCAGGTCGTTTCCCAAGAAGTATCCAGTATTGGCAGTATTATTTTTTCATTTATAAAGAATGATGTTAATTTATTTATTTTCAGTACTAGTAACGGCCGGTCAAAACTACAGGTAATTTATTGTTGGCCAAAACATTAGGTTGCCCAAAAGTTTCTTTCGTTTTCTTGCTAGATATTAACTGCAAACAATTTTTTGAAGAGCGCAATATTTTTAAACGATGTACGATACGTTCTTTCCCATCATTTTCATTCATCCATTTTCATTTGTTGCAAAATATTGATCAACATGATTTTTATCTTATTTAAAGAGTTGAATTTTTTATAACGAATAGAACTATTTAAAGAATTCAATAAGTAATAATCAGAAAGGCAACGTTTAAAGTGGGGGGGGGGGGGGCTAGAGTATTCCAAATTAGATTCAAATGCCTTCCCTGCTTTTCCATCTTTCGATATACGCAGAACGGCTCTGAGGTTATCGATTCGAACGACATTATACTATTAAAAAGGCAGAAAACAACTTATGGGTGCCATAACATCCACGAAAACCGGTTCAGGCAGTGTTTGACTAAACGTTGCCCAATAAAACCGAACAGTCAAACAGCGAAAGAAACTTTTGGGACAACCTAACACTTACCCATCTCGTAATTGTCACCGAGACGACACTTCGAACGATTTTTTATATCAATTGAGGGCATTGCAGCAAGATGGATGCGGCTTCATTTCTGACAGGTTTTTAGTTACGACGTGTAATATACGCAAACCAAATTTTACATCGTTCGGTGGAGGTTTGACGTAATTCCAATGACAACTGAGCGTTCCATTGCAAATTTCGAACCAGCACCCATTCAGATTATTAATTGCATGAACAGTTTCTTCTAAAAAACAACTTGGCTGATAAAAATGGAGCTGCACGCTTCGTGCTGCGGTGTAGTCAATTGTAATCGGCGCAAAAAATTTCCCGCAATTCCAACGGCCGACGACTCGCCGTGAAAGTAGCCGGTGATCCAATTTTAAGGTCAATAAGATTCCTCTTACCGCGCTTCTTAAACTACCACTGGCTCGCTAAGTTTCCCGGTGAAAATCTAATTTGCCGAGGAAAAAATGGGAGCTGCCTGGAACGCACAAACGGGGGTAATCGACCGTCCAAATATTATCATTTTTAATGGACGCCGTTCCGCGCCGGCATCCCACTTAAATCCAGCGAAATTAATCCTCCGGCAATTCAGGCCAATAAAGACAACCCTGGCGGTCGCTTTCTCCCCCCTGCCATCGGGACCACCCCCCGTTCCACTGTTTATTTTACCTTTTCACCTCTGTTCCGCTTCTTCCTCGCGTTCGGACTCGGCCCTCGCTATCTTACATCCGCTGCAGAAGAACTCAAACCACCCGAGATACGCCACTAACCCTAATACTATTACCGTCATCCCCTGCCAGCAGAATCTGCGGCAGAGTGTCCTCGATTCCAGCAACAACAATTTGCAGGTCTCCTTTATCCCGGCGAGTCACGGGGGAATACAGCGAGCCCTTCCGTTGGAAACTTTAAAACAGCCCCTATCTAAGTGAATAACAATCATCCGGCGAATACGACGGTTCCTCTTCGCCCTCCGTCAATCCTAACACGGGTATTCCCAACTGAACGCGGTTTCTGGAAGCCGGAGTGAAAACTTCGAGCATCTGGATCACGGCACGTTAGCTAGCGAAGAGACTCGAAGTCGAGGTCGATCTCCTGCAAGAGGGGCAACGTGAGGGGGCCAGCAATTTCTTAAAACTCCTCGGTAATGACTTGAACCATGTACGTATTTCGACGGTGTCGCGTTGGCTCGTCACGTGCCATACAGCGATGAAAAACGCCGGAACGTGGAGGAACGGGGATATTTCTTGAGAGGTTGTCCTCGCGCGAAACGATTTCGGTTGTACCTTTAACGGTTAAACGGTCGGTTTCCGGCTGGTCATTAATTTGCGGAGAATGATCGGTCAGCTGGCGAACGTTCTTTCCGCGTTCTCGAGAGAACTGGTGCTTTTCATTCCGTACAGACAGGAACCAGTCGAACAGGTACATGCCGCGAATCGATACGGCCGAGAAGAAACAATGGCGTTCCGCGGACGAACACAAGGGTGGAGAAGAACGGAGAGAGCACCGCTGCTTCACGATGGAGCGACAGATAATTGCGTTAAATAATCGACCGCCGCTCGAAACAGCGACGCGGATAAACGCCACCAACCCGTGCAATAAGTGAACGTGTGTAGACACCCGTGTGCACGCGATTGTGCGCAGACACCGATACGCACGTGGGTGTAGGTTATGCGAGGGGCTCTAGCTAGGACAGATCTGACGCAAAGACAATGAGGGTGGCAATGGGTACGTTCCCTCCATTGTGCTTTGTTAATTAAAGGACCGTGCAATTACTGGCGACGCAACTGTTTCTTTCAACGTCCGCGAGGCGCCTGTGTCACTCTGCTCGACTCCCCCCCTGGATTTTGCCCTTTTGGCCCCCACCTAAGTGCATCGTGGAAAACCAGAGTTAGGAATCGTGAAAGGCTACCAGGTTTGCTTGCAATCGCCATGGGATCGTTTTGGTGATCACCGATACGTATTTCTTGCGTAGCAATCAAAATGGTTAGGAAGTTTGAAGCTTGGTTATTTGAGGTATTTTATCTGAATTGTCTTTTCACAAAACGCAAATCAATGGTAACGTAGCTCAAACAGTGAGGCCTGCAGCTGTTTCACGTTATTTTGTCAAGAACAAATAAGTTATTCAACGAATTAGAGAATTGGGTACATGAGTACCTGGTTGCTCATGCGAAAGGATATCACCGTCAACATTTTAAGATTGTTCGAAGCAATTTCTTGAAATATGTAGATCAGTTCTTCTGAAATTAACAAGATCCAGTTATATCGAAACAGCAAAACGAAATTCGAGAATTTTAACGCGAAATAAACGGCACGGGCGAGAACGTTTATCTTATATTATACTATTATATACTATTATATTTATTTATACTATTTTTGCGGTTCGGTTTGACAATCGAATAACGTCGAATCTTATAATAAAAGATGATCACAGTGGTGAATAATAGCGTTGAGAGGTAATTATTAGATAGAAGTTATCCACGAAATGTTTGAGTGTTCTGAATTTCACGATTCTATGCGATTCCTGGTTTGAAACTATTTCCTGTCCCCAACTTTTACATAATTACGCGCGAAACGTTCGCCAGAAATAATTACAAGTTCCGCGAAATCGACGACAATTTCGTGTTCCCGGCCGTGTAACAGCGAATTAATCTATTTATGCGAACTATCCAGCCGGCCGGTAATTGTGTTAAATACCACATAATATGTCCTCGCTTAATTGCCTTATTAAGGCAGCGAATCGATCAAAATAATTAAACCATCCAATTACTAAATGTCAGGCCAAATAATATCGAACTAATAGTCCATCTATCAATAACACTGTAACATTAATGTTTCCAATAACTGTAATTCCAATGGAAATTTCACCGTATTACCGCGATAACGGGTCGGCTCGTTAGTACCCCAACAAAACGAATAATCTTTAAATCAAATCAACCGGGACAATCGCCCCTTTGTACGCAACGTTTGCAACATTGCGCTTGCGGCCATTAATAATCGAATGGAGCTCCAAAACGTTACCGTCCGACCAAACTTTATCACCGTTAATTCAGCACCTTTTGCACGCGCCATGGGCAGAGCGATACAGAGTAATGTACAGCGCGAGACAAGTATTGCGTCCAATCGAGCCCGAAGAAAAATTACTATGTACTTCAATAACGCCCCGAACGTTAGCAATGAATGAAACCATAACCGCAGACCCATTAGATTATTTTCCTTTCCGTGGGTTACCTACGATCGACCGTTTACTCCACGCGTATTCGGAGCCACGAACCCCGTGTTATTCTTTTTCCAACCCTCCAAGGAAGCTCGTAAAGCGTTATCAGCGGAGGGTGAGCGTCAAAGATACGTCCAAACGTCCA
Source organism: Nomada fabriciana (assembly GCA_907165295.1). Taxonomy (NCBI): domain Eukaryota; kingdom Metazoa; phylum Arthropoda; class Insecta; order Hymenoptera; family Apidae; genus Nomada; species Nomada fabriciana. The sequence goes on from OU015689.1 coordinate 16,741,639, forward strand.
GAATGGATGGACGTGCGGTGGAGAAGGGGCGAGGCGAGGGAAGGGAGGGCTCGAAACGATGGTTGCACGCAATCTCATTCGAACGAGGAACCAACCTCTCAGGGATGAAGATAAGACACGAAGCGCCACGTAGGTAGGTGTCGACTGATTTGCATACAGAAGAACGAAACCCGGATAGCGGCAAGGAGACCAAGAGGTGCGAGGAGGCACGTTCGCAGCGATGCCACGGAAACCGTTTCACCAGAAAAGCTTCCTGCGCTCTACCATTGTAAATATCCTTGTGGCGAACGAAGGAATGCACGGGCACGGTGTCATTTTCATTTAACCGTTTCAACACTTTATTGCCCGATGGTGTTTTGCGGTGCTACTTGTATTTCAGCGCTGCGACGAATGTAGAACACGGATGAACTTGTACTTCTCATGTGTTGCAGTTAATGATCAACTGTTTGCGAAAATATTTACAATTCGAATGTATACGTTTTATTCGATTACTTTTCAGGTGTCTAGAATAACAATTGTGATTGTACTGTAATGCTTCTGCAGAATTGAAATTGTCGGCAAGAATTGGCTGAGAGTTTGTCTCAACTAGGATTAACTAGATAATTAATAAGGATGTAAACTAGGACGGAATAGGTACAACAATATTTAACGAAATAATGAAAACGAGAAATACTTTGAATATTATCCCGCGACTCAAATAATTCATATTGCGTCGCGAATAATAAAACGTCAGAAGCAAAAAAGGAATTATAGAAGCAAAATTTGCCTGTGCAAGCGCGCAAGTAATATCGATTTACACGCGAATACACTGAAAAGATTAATTCTCAGTAGCAAAGAGCAGCCCCGCCGATGGGGCTGGCGTACAGGCAGATCCAAACGAGCATGCACTAAGTACATCGGTGTGGGTGGAAGGAAGATTAGTTTGCATGCGAAATGATTGCATTGTGCAGCGCTGCAAGTGACCCGGTTTCGCTAATCATGCCGCGGACAATGAGATCGCGTACAGCCACGTAGAAGTAAGTCGTGACCACACACGACAGCTTGGTGCTTGTGTTCACGTGAGCGCATACACACGTGCAATATGTGTCAATTGAAATGGCTTTATTGTTATTGAACAAGTTGACACGTTCGCACGAAAGCCAGGGGGAAGCATGCCCGGTAAGATGCAGGGATACCTGTTCACGTTACATCAATCGAGCAACTGTGAACAGATTTCTTATTTTTTCTCCTATTTTCCCAATGGCAATAAAATTGCAGATGCAACACGGGTTCTTCTGTAATTCGATTAATAGTTCGTAGGGATGGATTCGAAAGTAAATTTTACATTCTCGAAACTCGAAACCGATACTTTGTAAGGTTTCGAAACTCTCGAAAATTGAAGTGCTGATTTTATTTGTTTTATTTGTTTGCAGAACTGGATCAACATTTTTGGAGCAAACGATAAATCTTTCACGATCGATCGCCAATCTATATTTATGTATAGTCTAAATAACAAAAACCGCTGGCCGAGAATTCGCGATCTCGAAGTCTCGCATCAAATACTTGGGACTCGTTCATTTCATACTTTTTCTTATTTAAGTTTGCGAAATATTCGGATCTTGAAAAAAGCGCAGTGTCGGATTCTCGACACTCGAAACTTTCTCGAGTTCCCGAGGGGTTTCGACGTTAAGAGAAACCATACCTAATATTTTCTTTTCACTGACTTGGGATATTTTTTTGGCTTCGCTACTTTTCCAGATTAATTATTTCGTACGAAGCAACCTGCGTTTGAAAATGTGGTAACAATTTGGTTCGTCCAAAACGTTTTATTAATAATATAAGACCTCGAAAAGTTCTCAACATAAATCAAATAGCATGCTCCATTCCTAAGTTCTCGCACAGCTATGACCGCATCTTACATACACTATTGTAAGTCTACCTACTTCAGAGCATAGAAGAAAGATAGCGGATATACTTTTTGTTAGCAAAGTGGTAAACGGTTTGATAAACTGTCCGGATATCGTTAACAAATTTAAATTCAATGTTCCATCCAGAAACTTACGACATTATAAACTATTTCATCTCGAACATCATCGTATATTGTTTGGGTACTTTAATCCTTTCTATAGAATGTTCATTAACCCTTTGCGTGGGGTATCACAAATAGATGGTAATATAATTGTCACGTAGCCATCATTTGTTTTTTGCCGTTGCTAAGAAACACATATATTTGTTTCACATAAAGTTAATTGTAATACTATTACATGAGAAACCCAAGAAAATTATCCGACGCATATATGCGTCCATCGTCCCTGCTGGTGACTTTCACCAAACGCATATATGTGCTCATAGTCCACATTCGCCGGACGCATATATGCGTCCATAGCGCTCTAAGGGTTAACGCCAACAGCGCTCACGAATCCTCCAACATATTTAACCGCTCATCTCCTTCGCTCAAAATATCTTTGCGAAATGTTCAATTGCAACCGTTTGTTATCTGTCTTTACTTATTTAAATACTTTGTTCTAATACCCTGTTTTCTTTACCCTGTTATGCAACTACTTTTGCACTAATGGGTTAATACTCGTAAATAAATAAGCTAACCCGTCATAAAAGGAAACGTGCTCGGCGAAGCAATGAATGCAGCGACTCATCGTTCTCAATAATCTGTATCCAACCTCGTATTACCCCGCCCGGTTGTGGCAACGATGCCAAAAATGGGAATATAAACAGCGTAACAAAAATTCCCCGCCAGAGGACCATTTGTTCCGTAACCAGCGTGTCGGGGGCGCGTTCAAAGGCGCGTTTTACCCAACAATAAAAGGGAGAAAGATTAGAGCAGAAGGAAAAAGGAGCCCATGCTCAAAGTCGTTCTCTCTTCTCTCGCCATTTATCCAAACCCCTCGTGCAGTACGCGTTCCGTTTGCGCCACATTTTTCCCTCGCTCTTTCAGCCGCGATGCACACAGCCCGGCTCGCGTATCCTTGCTACGGTTTGCGCGATCGCTTGCACTTTTCACGCACGCCGCCGTTGAAAAAACTTTGTGCTCGAGTAGCACGCGAAAGGGACACCGAGGCACACGTATGTATGCACATATGTATGCACGCGTGCATGCGTGAGCGCGCGTATGTATGCATGCATTATGCATAGATAGACTGCTGCTCGTTCCGTGAGAAGAACGGAACGGGGCGAAACAAACTACGGATACTGCGAGGCGAACGCAGCCGTCGAGAAGAGGGTGGGCTAGGGTTGGGGAAAGGGGTGGGCAACGTTTACTATACAATGGGGTACAGGAAAAACAAGGGTAAGGGTGCGCGCGGTACGAAACGCGAGCGGCAGAAAGAGAAATCGAACGGCGGGAAATGCAGGGGCGACAGAAAAGACGAGCAACGTTGCCGGGGGTAAAGAGAAATGCGGATGATAGGTGGTGTCTGACGCGGCATTGTTGCCCTTCTTGGCGCCAGCACCCTTTCGCGACCCCCTGTGCACGACACGGCGGCGTAACACGCAGCGGAAAATATGCTGCACGAGGTGAGGAAGGGCGAATTCTACTCTTCGGTCCACGGGCTGTGTCGTTCGCACGGCGTCGGGGAATCGACGTCTATCACGGTCGAGTGGACCCCGGCGTCGAAGTCGGTGATCCGTGAACAAAGTTCTGCACACGAATGCATACGCATTATTTCGTGTCCGACCCGGAGCGGCTACTGTTCTCTGCGCGACGCAAAAACGACCGTCATTGCACCGCGGCGTGGCGTTTCCAACCGAGGAGAGTATTCCGTTCCCGCGTGTATTTACGCTCGTAAATGAGTGACAAGTTAAATCGCTCTGCGGCCACGGAAAGGTGCAATTTGCGGGACGAACGTGCCCGCGTAATTACCGCGTTGGCGTGATTCGCGATTGTTGCTGGGCATTAGTTATGTAAAAGAAGCTCGTGTTGCTTGACGCGAGGAATTTGATCGCGAGCCCCCGACGGCCTGGAACGGGCGGATCCGAAGTTATAAACGGCGCCACTCGACTTTTAAGCGTAGACGCGCGGATAATTAGCACGGCTGAGACGGCCGGGGCCACCGTGTACACCTGAGAAGCTTTACGGACCGGTGCTGGAACGCGAAAGAAGTAGAACTGCTCGCGACGTACACGCGTGCCAATTATTTCCTAAAAACCTATGTACACACCCTCGCCGGTTGTGCCCACTCGTTGCACAGATCTGCTAATTACAGCCGACAAGGTTTTTCCACGCATTCTCGGCGGCCGCCTTTTAATTTCCTCGTAAGTTGGATCGAATTTCGTTACACTGTATGGAATTGAATTTCAAATGAGGGAAAAAGGTCGCGCGGGATGGCGGGAGACTGACCGTTCGTTTTTCTGGAAACTGACTAGGCGATTCTGATGAAAGGCACGAGAACGGAAAGAAAGAGTTAGATAATGCGTTGGAATATCAAAAAAATAGAGTTATCGCTATCGTAAATGAACTCACTCGTGAAGAACGTGATTCGAGAGTGCTCCAACCGTGCCTGTACATTCGCTTAAATTTCTTCAAATCGCTTTAGATACGCACAACACATCCATATAGAGAAGTAATTTGCAAGTAGGAGTCAGCTATTATTTTGATGAACCAGACTTTTTAAATTTTGTACCACATAGGTGAGAATCAAAGAATATATGTACCATCATAAAAGCATTTCCCGATTAAAAAATCAGTACATCACAAATGGAGTGTTAGAATAAAGTATTTTAAATTTATATTATTTAATTATACTCGTAAATGAAACTTTTGCATTATAATAAAATATAATATACTATTGACGAGGATTAATGCGAAGGATCAGCCCTGTTTCATTGTAACCAATTTCGATATGTCAACCTTTATCTTCATTTATTTTAAATGTAAGTCAGGTTGAAATTGCGACAGTGTCCTATATTTATTTTTAATTGAAAGCATGGCTGAAGACCCAGTTTCGCAAAGATATGATGTGTCGAAGGGCATTAAAAATTGCATCGCTTTGTCCATCAAACATAACGTAATGTACCATTAGTGGTACATGTGCCACAGTTTGAGAAACACTGGAACAGATTGTCCAAGTCTTTATAATTACAAGGAACCTGTGTTACGTGCACCTACGTTGGATCAAAATAAAACTGATCAAAGTCCAAAATCTTGCTTCCATGCGTCAAATCGAATTGTCATCTCCAGTGAATCCCAAACTCAATCGCACGTATAATATATTATAAAGTGCTCAATTCTATTCTTTCAATCCAATTCATATCGATTTCGAATACAAATGTGAATTTAAAGCAGTGAATTCCATTTCGTTCGATACAACTGTAACAGTCAAACAGCTTCGTAAGAGAAGATTCGACGGCAATGACTTGTCACGATCAAGCACCAAGATACACCTGAGGGTTCCAGTGCAGGAAAGGGTTGTGCCACGCCAGTAGCATCGAGAGACATTAACGATTTTATGAAAAGTAGCATTCGAATATAAATTGTGCAATTAAGACTGTCATTCCTTTATTCAAAGTTAATAATATGATGGTAGTGTATCTGGGAAAATGTTATTTTATTTTTGATATGCCCAAATCTAAAGATTGGATTAAAAAAGAAGCTTCACAAAAGCAGTTAGGGAGGACAATCATTCATGCGCACGATCGTAGTACAGTCATAAATTAAGGCATAATAATTAACAAACAGTAATAAAAATCTCGGTTTTCAACGTTTTGTAGCATATCCCACTTGCACTGGACCCACCTCCATTATTCACAAGGTAGCACCATGTGCAGCATGGAAAAGTCCATAAAAAACATGTCTCCTTATGGCACACTCGCTCTTGAGCAGTCCAAATAAAGGATAACCACGGTGGCAGCGGGGATTCAGAGAGGTGGCCGATCGCTTAAACGTGACCCGGGGCACTACGGGCAACGTCGTCGGTACTCGCGCCCGCAATAACGCGGCTGTGAACCATAAATAATATACTTTATAGTACGTATGTATGCCAATAAAGCAGCGTGCCCTCGCATCTGGTTCTACCGGGAGCCGGTTTGTCACGTTGCATGCGAACAACTTCCTTCTTCTTCGGCCTCCTCGCCTGTCCCTCTTCCTTTCGTTCGTCGCCGCGAATTTTTTTGCCGGCCCGAATATCGCGCGACCCACGCCTCCATTCCCACGCCTTTGCTCCCAATAAATCATTTCACTCCCACCGTAATTTCGCGGCCGGGTTTTCAACCGATGTTTGAATACGTCGTCATCGATTACCGAATCGTTTATTTTCCGACTCGCCGTAACCGGTACACGCCTTTCATTCTCACGACTCCGACGCGCCGCGGAAAGCGTCCGGGGGCACTTTCGAAAAGATTCGTTCGCGGATCGCGCCTTTCAATTATCTGCTCTCGGTGTACACGGGATCTGGCGCGGTCGCCAGGAACAACAGGCCGTTTCACGTCCGTGAAACGCGGGGCGGCGAACCGGGGGACAAACGTCTCTATTAACGAGTCAATATCCCCGAGGAAACGAGGCCCGATTCGTATCTCTTGCGCGCAGAGAAATCGTAATTAGAAAAGGAAGAAACCGCAAGTCGACCCGTGGCTGCTTCGCCGCGCGCCATTCACGGACCCCGTTCAAGAGCCGAGGCTTGCGCAATTATTGCTCACCGGCGATGTTCCCAGAGGACGGGCAACAACGTCGCGAAGGAAGATTGACATTTGCGTGACGCGGCTGCGCACGGTGTCGCGTTGTACGTTAGAAAGCAAAGAAACGCTTTCGTGTACAGGTGACGGGCCGCGTTACCACCTCGGGCTAAATTGAAATTGGACGCTTCATTTGAAACGCGTCCCGGAGAAATTGACGATTTTAATGAGACGCTTACGCTACGCGCCGGAACACGTTTCCTGCAAGATTGTCCACAGTGGTATAGAATGCGAAACTTAGCGACATTTAGCCAACAAGTCAACTTTCTCGCGGTCGATATCTAATCAATGAACGTTGCGTCCTTAACGCAAGGTTTACGGAATCATCAGGGTTCACGTCAATTTGACGCATTTCAAGAATTCGTGAAGCAAAAATTAATGAAGGTCCGTTAATGTTAATATAATTCGATTAATTATACTTCATTTCTAGATTAAGAGAATTAATTTTTTGAAGGAATCGCGCACTTTCATTGGCAATCGTTAGTCTGAGGGAATTCAGTAAAAATAAGCCGTTCCAACTTGTCCGTAAACCTAGTGTCAATGACCATGGACGTGGAGAACGAGGAAATGATTAAAGTTTAACAACCGTAACTGTAGCAGCCAGTTAAAGTTGGAAGTTTTGAAGATAGCATTTTTCATGGAAAAAATTAATTGTTGTCTTTAAGATGCCCCTTCGATCTTTTCAAATATTTCCCCTCCAATTCTGTTTTAAATGAAAAGTATATCTTTAACTTACAAATCACCGCCGTCAACTAAAAATTACCGTTCGCAATGTATTAAAAATGTTACAGTGAATGCAGTAAAGAAAATCTTCAACATTCTTAACAATTGAAACGAAATATTTGTTGAATCCCAAAAAGTTCCACATTCTAACAAACTGAAATATCTTCAACATACCTTGTCCTATTTAATTCTGCTAGAATTATTTCCTACTTTGTCCTACTTCACAAATTATTATTCTTTAAAGCCGTCCGCGTCGCTGTGCGTATACATACATACACAGATGGTTGCGTTCATCGCCGGGACTCCGCGACGCTTTTTTTTAGAAAAGCTATTAAATAAACATAAAGTATATTTCAATATACTTTCTCGATTTAGACCACTGTACGTTGGCACGTTTGGTCTTGTCTGCGAGAGAAGCGTGAACGACACAGGGGATTGTGAGTTTCGGGTCGCGTTAAATCTTGTAACAGGTTTGTTAAGCTCATTAAACGGAATTGTCGAGTACAGTTTTTGCGTCACGTCGAACGTTAACTCGGGGCTGGTTTGTTTAAATTCGTCGGACGATAATGACGCGAACCGCGTGTCGCGTTGAATGAAATGAAGCTCCACGGGAACGGTCGTAAATTAGGCGCTTTATTGGCGCAACAAATCTTGCATTATCATGGTACGTACAAGCTGAGAGCGTAACACGTGTTTCAGCAATCGAATAAATTCGTCTTCGTCCCGGGTTACGAAATTCTAAAATAAACGGACCCTCGCCGACGTCCAGGCCGCACTTTCTGACAGAGCTTGCGAAACTCCGTCGACATTCTGCCGCGTTTACCCGTGCAAAGACTCGCGATCTTCGCGTACTTTTTATTACAGAAACGCCGAAAAAGCATCGGTAGTTCAGAATAGATTTGAAAGCTTGAACAGAAACGTTCGAGTCAAAGTCCACAGAGTCGCATATAGAGCCTGATAAAAATAAATGGAAATACAAACGTCCTTTAAAATCTCCGATTCCTACCGTGCAAATATGTACGAAACTCAGGAAACAGAGGTTTGATTATTAAAACGCCTGCCATTGGTCACTTAACACGACATAATCGAAAAATCGGCAGAAAAATAACAAGCATAAGAAAGATTATAGAAGTATCATCTTATCAACATGATTAACACTATTTCTACCACGATTTTGTGTATTCTTATTTCGACCAAAAGGCGTCTTTTGACACCATCGCGTTTGTATGCAAATAGTTGACAAAACTGTCGGGATTTCAAATTATCAGTTAAATATAGATAATTTGAGCAATATGTTTATTGATACGCTGATGCATATTTATTAGAGATTATTTAATTACGTTGGAAATTGTAGAATTAGTCACTGCAATGATCTACGCTGAAATGCAACAAGGCGGAAAATCAAAGATATGCGAATATCAAAGTTGTGCAGCAACATCTGTATTTTCCGTTACAACAGAAATCGGGATTCTCTAAACCGATTACAATTGATATGATGTAGTAAAATGGCGTTGATATTTATATGTAAAATGGTTTAAAGTTAGAATTTGTTGTAAAATCCTTAAGGTGTCAAAGGACACCTCACGGTAGAAATAGGTACATATACCATGTGAATATTTATCGATCTAGAATGAGCTGGAGGAAAACAATGTCGCTGAATTAATTTAACAGCTGTTGTACCAAAAGTCATCAAATTAGTTGTGGACAAACGATTATACTTAGAGAATAATTTAATGATGACATCGGACAACTATCTTTTGACACCTCTGGGTAGAAACAGTGTTAATAAATCGGAGCAAGCTGGCAAGGAACGGTCGAACACGGATTTCATCGCATGAAACTGTTCCCCGGGTGATCCATAGAACGGTCGGCTTAAAAATAAAATCGAAGGTCGAACGTCGAACACGGATCTCCGTGTATTTTCGCCTGGCTGATGCTCGTTTTTTTTAACACAACGTTCAATTAATCGGTTTAACGATACGTAGCAACGTCAAAGAGCCGGGGCACAACTTTCTGGCCCACTTTCGCCGCTTGTATATCGCGTGTATTCGACTTCTACTCCAACACCGTTCCATAACGTGATATCGTCTGTGTACACTGTGCACGGAAACGCGATACACCGCCAATAAAACGTTTTCTAATCGTACAGACAGTTACGTCAGTCGTTGGAAACCATCGGGAAACGAACAGGGGCTCGATGATTTTGCGAAACAACACGACCGTCACGGTCCGGCCACGTAATTGCAACGCTGCATACATATATGAACTTATTAGGCGTGCGCGTATTTGTTGCACGTATTTCGCAGTCGATGACTTAATTAAATGCCGAGATAACCGGCGCGTTCGAAAACAATTTGTCACGCCGTTTTCTGTATCATTTTTCATGCTCTCCGTTAATTTCGCCTGCGAAACAAGCGCCAAGCCTGGGTAATTTATTTATGAATTTGTAAATTGATACTCGTGCCGCGTTTAACGATTCTGACACATGTTACGGGCGTATACGGAACACCGTGTGCAGTTGCAGAAAGCGAACGGCGGAATAAAGGGAAAGAGGAAAGAAATAATAAGACTGTATGCATGACTGTACAGTGTCTGTATCATACAAACGTATATGTATACTGAATAATAAAAATAATTTGTTTGAGACGGACAAATTTTAAATAAAAGATAATATAAAACGCAAATCAATGCAAAAATTTGCTGCTTAATAGAACCATCAATAATAAACTAAAACAAATTACACCCCTGTATCGTTGAATGTCTGGGAATAAATAAACCTGATTTTCTAACTAAATTATTGCAACTCTTATATTCCCTTCTGTGCAGTGATGCTTTCAATTCAATCCTTTAAATTTCCCTTGTTTCCTGCCGCGTGTTGCACTCCTATATCTGCACGGCTCTAAAAATATTTCGGGGATTGTCTAAGGTATTATTTCTGTTTATGCGACAAAAGATAAGGGTACTCATTAACCTGTTGGTTTCCGTATGATCTATTATTTATATTCTTTCGAACACGTTGGGCATGATGCTTATACCGTGGCCTGGCATTTCAAGCGAGCCAGAATCACGTAACTACTATTTTCCAATGCGCAGCATTCCAATAAATTGGATTCCAGAGTATTAACCCTTTGCACTCCGAACGATTTTGGACGTTGGCTATCAGCTACTCAGCGCCACTTTACGGCAAAAACGAACATTTACAGACCCTCGTATTATTTCTTATAATTTTCGAACTAAGTAACGTATTATACTGATATTGGACTTATATGAATTGGTTGAGATCGAGGAATGTATATTTGCAAAAAAAATCAATATTTTATTGTTGATAATTTTGTAGAGTATGATACATTTTGAAACACTCCCCAATATGTATTGCAGGCTGATTAGTGCATGTTTGACAATAATAATTTGTCTGACGCCTGCCACGAGGTGTATTCCTGTTAGAACACACAATACAGTCTCGTTTTCTTTGTCCCACATCTGGAATATACAATTTGTTGTCTAATCTATTGTCCGCAGAAGATGTGGATGGTGAATTAGTGTTTTGACAAACTTATGGTGTGTCATTGGCGTTTCATTACTTGTTTGTTTTGAGATGCATATATTATGTATGAATTTATCACACACATTTTCAACCCCCAAAAAAATAACTTTCTCCACCATTTCAACGATTTACGGAGGAAACAATACGTCGAAGCGTATTGATCCGCACGATCTACACCATCCATGTTTGCCGTATATTCTAACACCATTTCAGGCTTCCTCACTGTTACGACATTGTTTATTTATATTTATAAATCTCACTATACATTGCGATACATTCTTCTACAAACTTTCCTTATCGCTCTTCTCAAGTGGCACCGAGAAGAGCTCGGACCGTCGTGAGCACGCCTCACCTTCTCGTGTGAGACAAAACCCGCTGACATTTCTTGTATATATCTTAGTAATTTTACAATATTTTGATTTGATTTCTTGTGCAATTTCAAGAGAAAACTTAGGGAAACATGCTTCTCTCAAAAAGTTGCGCTGAAATAACTCAAATTCCCCGTAATCACTAATAAACTTGAATGTCCCCTGAGAGGGGACATCCGAGTGATATGCTAGAATTACGATGTCCCCTGAGAGGGGACAGCGGAGTGCAAAGGGTTAAGGTGCGCGTGTGTCTGGCTTCCCGATTTACACTACGTGTTTTCACATTTAAACTTCATTGAGCGTGCGCAATTATTTAACGACCGCCCTTTTCTACGGTTACAGCCGCTGCCAACAATGCTTTTCACCTTACCAATGAATGCAAATAATTTTAATTGCTACACAGTCGATGGAATGTTGCATAATGTTGCAATTTTCTTATCTCATTCATTTAACGAATCAGACTTAACTGGTTCAGAGATATTAACCTAGTTGAACACGAAAGTATGTACAGAGGTATGTTGTACATATCAAGCATGCAAAACTGTACGAGATTGGTTCGGCGTTGAGAAAAATATTCGTCGCTTTTTTAATTCGGACGATTTTCTCGTGGCACAAAGTAGTTTTTATTAACATAGTGTCTAGATTAACTTCATTATAAAATGTATGTACGTGAAATGTATATTCCTGTTTCGACGTAACTGTGTTTAGATCGATGTCGAAACACTCTGCTATAAAATACTAAATTACAATACCAACGAACATAGGTACCAATAAATAACAATTTCGATGATTCTTTATTCATTAAGAGTTCAACAAGGTTGTAGTAACATTTCGAACAGTTTGATGAAATACCATGTCCCGCAATAACACGGAGTAAAATTGCCGCATGAAATTCTAACAAGTGTTCGCTTGAAAATTCAATTGGGCCGACATAAACCATGCTAAATAAGTATATTCATTCTGCTCGACGTCTACATCAGCAAATCCTACGAGATGCTTAATTGTTTTCAATTTCAATGGAGCATTAGTTTAACACACAGTTATATAAATCCTGCAAGGTGTTAGACTAATATGTAACCTGATCGTAGCTACGCTATATTCACTGCTATTCATTCAAACCGTTGCTACTTATCGTCATTTACATACAATTGGCTTCCAAGCATAAAGCAAAATATTCTGGTGTATCAACACAGCGGAATCACCGTGGGCTTATGAATTATCTGCCCACAAAACTTTTCGTCCGCGTTCAATAGTAATCGTCCAAAACAATAAATTACTTCGCGCCCGTACAGAACAACGCGCGTATAATACAAATCGCCATAAAAATTCCGCAGCTTACTGCTTGCTCGCGCAATTATATCCGTGTGCACACGCCGGCGCATACAACGCGTAGATGGTTTCCTTATCGACACGGTTGCTGCCGCAGAAGCCGCGCATCCAGAGAAATAAATCCGTGCTCGTGAAAGAACGCCATTCAATTCGCGCTCAACAAGTGCGTTTGAAATTATTCTCTCCCCTTGCGGGGACTTCTTTTTTACGATGCGCGGGGACGACGGTAAACTTGGCGCGGCCCAGAAACGTCGGCTACGGTAAACTTTTGCCGCCGAGAGTACATATGAAATATACGATCGCCGTTCTCATCGTACGATCACGGTGAAATCACGATCACGGCGCAGAGAAAGCTACAGTCTGTTCCGTCGTTTATGGTCGGTCACAGAGACAGCTGGTTACCCCGAGCGGTCCCTGAAAGAACGATCGCCTCGAACTTCTACAATGGGGCGAGTTTCCTCGTTCCCCATTGTCAGCCCTATTTTACAGCCCCTAAATTTGCCGACGCGTTTGCCGCCCGCATCGACTCGCTCGAAAGTCGATGATCGCCGTTCGAAAGTTACCGTGGACCGTCTCTCTGATCGTAAACAAGCATTCCTTAGGATTTTACGTGCTATTATCTTCGCGAGATGGCCGTACACGTTGCAACGGAATGTGTCGGTCGATTTTCTTGTTACCCCGGTACGCGTGTTTAAATATTCGAGAAAATTTGAATAATTGGAGCATTAAGAAACGCTTAAGGACATCGGCCGTTCATCGCCTGACGATATCTAGGGGATAATATTAATTAGACTGATATATATTTAGGATCGAATGTATTCAAATATGTCTGTACACTTGGAATGAATCGTTTTCGAAGTAGCCACGATCCTAACCAGTGGTCATATTAGATATTTGGATAATAAAGTAAATGGAGTAGGTGTAATTAATTTGGCCCTCGTTGGAAAATCATCTCCCATTACGGTTCTTCGACACGAATTGAAATTTCGCTTACGGAACTGTCCAGACGAAAACCGCGTTGACAATAATTGCAATACGTGGCAAGACCGAACCGATTTCGCAATGCTCGAGTTTACACGGACGCTCGTTCTCTTTCGGTCGACCACTTCATTTCGGTGAAAGTTGGCCGCGGGTGAAGGGACGCGGAGGTCACGATTCGCGTAAAAGAAAACGAGGGTCCCTGAGCGAAACCTTCGGCCAAGGATATTAATACCGGCCCCGACGGGACAACGCTTTCTGACACGTACGTACATACATGTACTTGTTTCACTGCGCCCGGGCGCATTCGCTTCGCCAAATCTCCCGATACGGACAGAGAGGAAATTCAGCACGCGACACGATCACAGGCGGGAGAGCTGCGCGGAAAGGAACGATTCGAAGCGTCCAACGTTTATGATATTTAAGGGACGCCCACAGGCAACCGAATTTATTAGTTTCACGAACGAATCGAAATGACTTAAAAGGCAGCTATCAATTCTCGGGCCCGGCTTGCTTTTACTATCGCGTAAACCTTAAACTTTACACGGCTGTAAAGGCGCGCTATTACGTTGTACTCGACGTTACTAAGATGTTATTACAAAGCGTGGTTTGCAGCGTGCCGCGGCCCAGTCAGCGGTGCGATATGTAATTAAGATACGAGCTCGTCAGGGCCAAGATAAAGTACACCGAGTCGTAAACCGTGCCATGATATCGCGTTCAGGTGGGATCCGCGAGAAGTTCGACCAGGTGCAACGCACTTGCCTCCTGCAATAGATTCAGCATAGATACTGCATAGACGCTGCATAGATTCTGCATAGATTCTGCATAGATTCTGCGTGGATTCAGCGCGGTGAATCTTCCTCGACATCTCGCGGTCGCGCACCTATAACACATTCTCGTGTCCGTGTTGCAGCCCGAACATCGGACAGCGATCTGAAATGCACGGATCGAACGTGATACATGCACCGTGGCTTCCACCGTAATTACATAGAAGCGCGTCGTCCAAAGTCCTCCCCACGGCGAACAGCAAAAAGGAAAAAGAAGGATCGACAGAGAGGGGAGGACGGAATCGAAAAATTCATCGCGACTCCTCGACCTATCAATTACCAGTTATTAACGATCCGATACGTACGTTTCGTTTCAGTTACGTAAATCCAATTTACTTCTATCTGCAGCAAACGTATCGTCGATCGGCAACAAACCGTTTAATTAACTGACGATTCAATGAACGTATCGGCGTCGCTTTAAGTCCGAACAAATTGAACCCAGGAACTAAGCTCGACGGCGGGACGGCCGATGAGGAACGCGGGGAATCGACGACGGCAATGGCGGCGGGCCGAAGATCCGATTAATTTCCGCTTGATTCCGAATGGAATATTTAAAAAGGATTAGTCTGAGGTGTACGATGACGAGAGAGGAGCTCCGGCGAGAGGGCTCCCGCTGTCGTTCGCCGGTGCAACGGTGAACGGGGGTGGGGAACAGTCAGAGATATTCCCGCAAATCGAATGAACGTGAGCCAAATGAAGCGATATTGAAAGGCGATATCGTCGGTTCGCTCGGCCGACGCACAAATTCAATAACGAGCTCTGGAATAGAACGAAGAGGGTACGGAGAGAGAGAGAGAGAAAGAGGGGTAGAGCGGGTGGAACATGACGCGACGGTGCTCTGCACACCAGGAGGGGGAGAAGTGCACGATGCACTCCGTGCACCGGTACCGAGAGGTGGACTCTATTGCAGGAACGGATCGGGCAAAATACCCAACCGGCTTTTCTCCGGATCACTCGATTACGATTTCAATGGCTTACGTTTCCAATATCGCCGCGTTTCTGAAGTCAGCGCGTTTCAGACAATCGCAAACCCTTCCGAGACAACCAGCTTTTTAACCCACTGCGCTGAATAAAGGTGGGAAGAATGCATAATGCACGCGCTCCTATTCTTTTTTAATGTTTGCCTCCATCGCGGGAAGTTTCAATTACAATTGTGCTGCAAGATCCCGCGCGCGATATTGTTAAAGAAGATTTTAAAAAGAGATCTTTGTGTCTCTTTTGATTTGTGAAATATACATATATAGATTTGATTACATTCGCTGAAAGCGCGATGCGATGTAACTCCGAAACAAGCGAACGATTAAATTGTACTCCAAATCGAGCTCCATTCGGTTGATAATACTCGCGCTAACAGAGTCATATTAGAAATATAAATGGTAGCAATGCAGAGTGGAAATTGGCTCGCTGGAACACGTAACCGACAACCGCGTGGAAATGAATAACGACGAAACAGTAATGGCTAAGGCATTTTACTTGACACCTGGAATAAATGCAAGGCGGTCTGTTTGGGAAGGTTTGAGAAGAAAACCCCCAAAAATATGTGCAAGGATCTCAGTGTGTAAGCCAAGCCATGAAAAATTGGTGCAAATCTACATGAAAAAATAAGAATAAAAAAGAAAGTGTATCTTTACTTTCGTCTCATACTTTTCACGCAAAATCACACTCTTCTCATTGAATGGTACCACCGGTCACAGGACACCGTGTACAATAAAATAAAAATATCAGAAATAGGACTGTTTTTCAGATTCCAGATAAATCACGTTCGCGGGAGATTTCCAAGACAGTTGTCAGAATATTCCTAACAGCGGCCCCCAGCAGAAGAACGTCGAGGAGAAAGCAGAGGGAAGAAGGAACGCGGCGAGAGATTCGATGCGTCCCTGGAGCTCCGGATCAGTATGGTATCGAGCATTTGTTCGTCGTTTTGTTTGCCTTGAGAAGGTATTGGTGAATGCGAGCAAGCGAGCTCCTCGCATGCCGTTGCATCGTCCTACCCACAATGCTTTGTGTCTATCGGCCGGTTTATCCGGCGATCGATCCGCACAGGCCCGGCTGCGACTCGCTTAAAACCTTCCGGAGAAAATATCGTAAGCGATCTCGCGTCGCCGCCAGCAACGACGTCGCTGCTATTAGCGATGATATCGTATTCGACGTCGAGAGTTAGAGAGGAACAACGGGGGACAGAGAGAAACGTTGCAGGGAGGCAGGAGAGAACGGTTCGAGGGAGACGGAGGAAAGAGAGGGGAAACGGAGAGCGTGCGAATATTGGATCGATTGAACGGCCGTACATGCTTCCATTAATCGGGCAACAAATCACGGGAATTGTGTCGCGTTTCTATTCGAAAACCGCGAGATACGGTCGCGGCGTGAAATCGACGATGCTCGCTCGAGTGGAAATTGATAATGAAGCGAAAAAAAGAAAATAGAAGAGAAAAAAGATAACTGGCGGCGAACGCGGCGTTGATAATGGCCGGGGTTAGGTTTAATCGCTGTATTAAATAAAGCGCTACAGGGAACAGCAATTCCGGCTGGCGTGAAACGTTTGCGCGGTTAGGAGTCGCGATGATAACGAATATTATTATCGCAGCGACGCAGAGACGAAATTGCTAGGAGAACAATAATAATCCAGGGGAAAGGTGCCTATCACTGGAATCATGGGACGAAGAATGGAGAAATTCGAAACCTACCAAGGTGCACAAAATCAGAAGCAATACAAATGATGCTAACCCTGCAAAGTGATTCTGACGCGAATAAGAATAGGTCGTACAAGCTGGACACTCTCCATTAGCCACATCCTAGTCCCCTGTCGTACCTGTTGTATCAAAAGGGTACAACACGACCTACCAAATTCGCTCAATATGTTACAGAAAAAGGACCCCTGCAAAAAAGTGTTCAATTTCCTAAAAGACATTGGTTTATATCACCTACTGTAGGCAGTTTATCGCTCTGAGCACTTACACCGTGGTCACTAACAACTTCAGAAGGTGCACGTGACCTAAAACAGGCAATAAAAAGAAAGATCCAGGGGAGAATATTTCAAGGAGACCTATTACATCGTCTTGCAAAATGAAAAACCAGGAAACCATTTGCAACCCCTGCTTTCTTCTTTCTTTCAAACATTCTATTCGTCACAAAAAAAATCGACCCCTTAAAAGACGAGAAAATCACCTTTACCCATATTTTACAGAGAAGTCAATCACATTTTAGAGAAAAGGTATCACGACGCTTCCGGAGAGATGAAGAAGATTGATACAAAAAAGACACAACATATCGCAGGCAATTCAACAATATTGTACCGCCAGAAGAATTTTTCGATTACAGACCCCACGCGCAAAACAGCGCCCCGATTATTCTTCAATAAACATTCTATTAACCACAGAGCAATGCTGTTCCTCGAAAGGCCAACCAATGCCGGCCCGATCTTAAATCCTATCCTCGAACGGGAACCGTATTCTGCATGGAAGATATTTCACAATGCAGAACGCGATATTCGCCTTCGTAAATTATAATAACGTTGCACGACAAAAGAGATCTCGGCGCATCGTCGGCGCAGGTCGCCGGTGCAATCCGCTATCGACAACGTAATCGCTTCGGCCGCCATAAATTTCACCGGATCCCTAAACAATTCGCAAATGTGACGCGTTCAATACGACGATCGGCACGGTATCTTGGGGCACACAGGCCGGTGGTTGAGGCTGAAAATTTACGATCAATACAGCCGAACGATTCCGCTGCTCGCCAAGTACAATGGGGTCTCGATTCGTCCGCGGCGTGAAACGGTATCGGGGGAAGAAAGGCCCGGGATCGGTTGGAAATCGCACGGAATCGTTTCCGTTCGCGACCGATCGTGACTCACGCGACAAGATTTTTCAGCCCCGCACGGCTGCACGAGCAAACGAGGCTGACACTCTTGTCAGAGACGCGTGTCACTGGCCGCCGGTTCCCCAGTTCCGACTTTCTCCTTCGGAACGAATCATTAGCTTTCACTCACACGAGTTATCCCCGTTTCCACTCGATAGGCGCTTATTAGAGAGGCAAATTCCCGGTGGCACGACCGTCGGCTCGCCGACAAACTCGGCCAACGCTCTCTGATATTTGTATTTTCATAGCGGGCGAGCTGGGCGTGCCGATTAAAATTGCTGCCTCGCGCCGATCGTCACGGTATTTACACGGCGGAGTGTTCCGGTTTACCGGTAAAGTGTTACTCGGCCGACGAGAGTAAGTTGAATTGGAAAAACCGGGAAAAGAAAAACGAAGCGACACGGCGGTCATTTGAGTTTTGGCGACAAGTCGGGAAATCATTAGATATTTGCAACGAAGTATGGGGGATCGTTTTGGTAGATTGTTATGGTAGATTTGGATCCGAATGCAGATTCACTGGTTTCGAATAAATAATACAAAGTATATAGCGCTTGCTATCTTGTATTCCTAGTTTAACATTAGAACTACCGATAGATTTTGGTACGAGTTAGATAGCATACGTTAGACAGATTAAGAACACGAAAGTCGTTGAATGAACATTTAATAGAGATATACATATCATTCTGTCTTATTAAAAGTCATCATAAATTGCTACAACGTTACCTATACATGTGGGATATGATAATAATGGGAATGACTGTAACACTGTGTATATGATGGTTTGCGTGAGTGACCTGAATGAGTGCGTTTGCTGTTTGTCGAAGAGAGAGTTGAGTTTTGAGCTTGGATACAAGATCAACAGTTTAAGGGAAGCGATAACGAAGCGATAACGGATTTTGTTAAACATTTAGTGTGCTGTAATATTTAATAAATCAATTCTGTTCTTAATTCTCACTTTCCCTACATATATTAATAATTTTAAAGTAAGAATTTGTAACATGTCAGCTTGACTTGCTTGTTAGTAAAACGAGAAAAAAATAAGAACGGTAAATAATCGGCGAAGCATTCCAAACAGTTCATTTTCATATCCTTATCTATCATATACCAATTTGAAATAAATTAATTATCCATCAAATATCGTATACCATTCCAACTTGCCTAAAAGAGGAAAGCTTATCGCACCCGATAACGCAAATTCCGGCACACCGTCCACCAAAAATTTTAACGCCGACAATTTAAGAAACTCTTCGAGACTCTACGCCATTTGGGCATTCGAAGAAATGGAGGATCGACGTGCGTGTAACACCGCTCGAAAATAAATCGCCGCTTCCAAGTTCGCCTCGCGCAGCAATTCTATTATAAAAGGCGCACTTGCTGTCGTTCGAGCGTTACGATCGCGTAATATACACGAGCACAGAGGCACGGTGGAAAAAATGGCCGGGAAAACAGAGACGTAACTCGTGACTCCGCTCTATCCAGCCAAGCACCTACGCGACTCGTAAACGCTCGCAGATAGGAAAAACGAACGCACTGGCGCACCGGTGCGAATTTCAACGCTCGCACTAAAATCTGCAACGCGCGCATCTGGCATGCACGAACGGTAATGACGTATGTACAAATGGCGCAATCCGTGGACGTACGGGCGTAAGGTGAGAGCAGCATAACTGTCAGGCGGTGATGCATCATCGCGACATGTTCCTAGCACGCCTTCGGGGACCGTAAAACGTCCTGGACCGCTTGTTTGACTTCCATTTTCGATTGTGCTCGGCCGTGGCCTGTCGCGTCTCGCGCTAAGTTTATCGCTCGTTTTACCGCCCGATCGTAAGACGTCGACGATTCGCGGCAAAAGCGCCGGTAAATGACGTCGTCGGCGCACAGTGGATCGAAATTGTAAAATACTGGGCCAATCTCGAAAAATAACTTTTTTGTTTCTGCATTCTTATGCGAGTTTTAATTCTTCTGTTATTATACTGCAAATATGCGGTCGAATTTTATGAATTCAATCCATATTTCTTTCATAATCAGCTGAACATTGTCTTAAACTCTCGAAGGGGCTCTACAATATTTTGTACATTTACGTTTCTAGAAAGTTAAGCTATTATTTAGTTAATTGTTAGGTATTAAAAGTATAGAAAGTATTAAATAGCTAGTGACTATTTTGCTATCAAATTATCATTTCTCATATTGATTTCAAATTGTTCCAAATAACAAAAATTCTTTGTGTTTGTTTGTACACCCAAGCATACCTCATGATTCTAGATTGATTCAAGTTCTTGAAACAGCAACGTGTCTCGCAATAAAAGTAGGTGCGAGATAGGTAAAATGTCTGTTAATTCTTATACTGCAACTTTTGTCCTTTCACTTATCAGATTTATGACGTGGTCAAAAGTGACGCTGTTTTTGAGCAATATTCACATCACATTACTTTCTCATTACTAACCAAATAAGATTTTTGTAAAAATAAATAAAATAAATAAAAAAACTTAATTTGTTTATCAGTAGTAACATGATCTATAACCTTGAATTCGAATCAATAAACGATAAAATCTGTAAAATACCAAACAGTGCCTACTTAATCGTCAATCTGGCCCGCTGTGCGGTGTGCGCAAGCTGCCTCAAACACGGGAAACAGCTTTGCTCGTCGTTTGCAGCTCGGCCCGGGTCCGTTCGCGAGAAAGTTGGTCGCAGCGTCGCGAGCAAACTGTAATTCACGGTAATCGATAACCGGATGGGCCAGAGAGAGATCGACGTTAGTAAGACCGATTCCGCGACGTAGTCTCCCCGGTGTTGGCGAATTATTGTAATGGAGCTGGTGCCTCGTCCGGATCCCGGGCGAGTTTCAGGGACTGATTATCTGCTCGCCGCGAATTACGAGCATTTTAGAAATTGCTAACTCGGTGCGCTTATATCACGCCTACCGCGCACCACCGTCCATTACCCGCGCTGCTTTCTACGCGATACGCTCGGTAATCGTCGTTTCAATTGATCCTACGCGAGCACTCGTTGCAGCAACGCAGAGTATAATAATTCATTATGTACGTACTTGCGGGATGCACTTTCACTCGGCTGCGGCGTGCACGCTGGCCTTACAAACCGCTGCCCATAGGGGAGAGATCTTGTTGAGCTTACCTGGAAACAGAAAAAGAAAGAGCGGCCGGTTAATTTACGAAGCGCATAAGTCGTGGACGCGGGCACAAACGCGTGCAGCGACCTAAATCAAAGCTGAATCGTCGCATGGGCAACGTGTATATCAAACGTTCCACCATCTCGTGTCCCCGTTGAATTACAGTTGAACGTAGATCGAGCGTTCCCTTCAAAATGATGGAATCGTCGGGTTAAAGCGTACCCGAGCCGTCTTGATTCATCAGCGAACGGAGTCGAGAATAGCGTGGTCTGTTTGCAACTGCCAAGACTGCTGCGCCAGTCGCGGCCAAGCACCAATAACACCAACTTAATGATGTTTGGTTGACGGATTTATGAGGGCAGTGCATGCGGTGCACTGCTGGGTAAAGGAGTCATTGCACGCGCTATAAAGATACGACCTCGGGCGATCCTTCGATCGTATCGCGGAAACCATTAGCTAGACCGCAAAAACGTCCCGAGCGGAATCGTACGTTTTCCCGTGACGTGCCAGGACACGGGGAAATAAGATTGATGCTGGCGGCCGATTGATAAGAAAGAAAATATTTGCGCCGAGTCCGAAGGAAATTGCCTCGCTGCGAACACAGCCCGCTTGTCGGCCACGATATTTTTCGATTTAAAAGGACTGCCACGTCTCTGCTTGCCTAGCTTCCTCGTTTAATCGACTGCGCTATAGAAACTCGGGGATGCAGCTAGCTACGATTCAGCCCTGTTCATTTAGAACTGTTCGCGATGCGTTATATTTGTATCGCAAATATGTCTATAAACAGGTAACCCTCGTGTAACGAGGATCAGGCTCTGCTCCATGCTCTATCTATCCTTTCGTCCATTAGTTTCTACGACACATCATTATCCGATCGTTACGTTCATATTTCCTCTTATCATTTCCCTTCCACGCGCACTTCGCCTATTCGAAATTAAGTGAGTCGTTGGACATTTCTTTTTCTTTCCACGCGTGAATGAATATTGTAATATGCCGCAGGTCATTGTACTCGTCTCAGCTAAGCTACTACAATATGAATAAAAAACTACGGGGTCCCATTTCAAACAATCAACGTTTCTCCGATATCTCACCCACCGCGACACCCGTGACGTGTCCCCCTTCGTACTAAACAACTATTGAAGGAAGATTTTTTTGATAACTTCAATCTTTCGCGAGATATTCCAGCGTCTCCAAGAACAGCCCGAACAAAGTGAAAAGATAAAGATCTAATAAATTTCAAGCCCGCGTTATACGAGGGTTGCGTACTGTATGCGTACGAGGTTCGAATTATCGGTGTTATCGGAGCATTAGGGCTATAAAACCCTGCCACAATGGTTAAATTTAAACGCAGCGTTCGTCGCATTCATTGGCGGGGCACGCGTTAATATTATTCTAACTGTCTGTCTCGAGCCTTCGTGACACGATAAGGGTAATGAACGGTGTACACAAGCGAACGATAGGGTTGATAAGAATCGGTGCGCTGCATAGGTGTGCAACTGCAATAGATTAACGTTCGAGAGCTGCACGTTCCTTCGCCTCCCCCTTTAATATCGCGCTAAATTTAAACTGACCACAGAGGAATAGCAACAGAAGCCCGAATAATCCTAGCCAATAAGCCAATTGTTCGTACATCATTCCCACCCTGTTGCCATCTTACAATTCTATCTCGGATAACAATAACAGTTCTGGCAATGACAGGTACAATTAGCAGGGGCTAACGTATAAAAACAATCGACCGCTCCTCCAGCGAATAATTAATTTTCTGACCAATCGATTCTCCTCCCAACGAAACCGCTGTACCGTAGCTCGAAACAAACGAGTATCTTCCAGGCTACCGTCACGTCACGCGGCAACGACAATATTACGCGAGAGGAAAGCGTGATCGCGTTAAACACGCGTGCGGAAAATCGTCCGGGGGGCACAAAGGGAGGATCGAAGATTTTTCCAGCGTCGCAGGATAAGCGACGATGCATTGAAACGGGGGAAAAGCGGGGGCTAAAGCACTTTTATACGCCGCCGTTAAAAGCGAACGAGGAACAAGCAACAATGGGCTTATCGTGGTGGCCCGTGAGCGGTCTAATCTCGTTCTGCCAATCGCGCTGAAGCTCGAGGGGGCTGCAGAGCCACGATAAACAGACTGGAACGCGAATCGCCAGCCTCGTTAGCTTAACTCTGCGTACCTCCTCTTGTTGCTGGATTCTTGAGCGGTCTGCAGCATACGTACTTTGATTCCTTACGGAATCGATTCCACCGACCGCCCCGGTGGAAGAGCTTCTCGCCTTCACGAGTTTCGCAAACTGAAGAACGCTCGAGTTCGCCAAGTTCACGCGGACTATAGTTGTGCCCGGAAATCGTGGTTCGACCTGCTTGCCGGGGAAGGTACGAGTTAATTCGATAGACCGAGTTGCCAATGTTTTGGAAGTCGTACTTATTCTGCACAGAAATCCGGCGTATCACCGTCTTTATATTTGTAAAGGTTAGAAACACAGAAGTTCTTTTTCGAGGGAAGCATCGACGCTTTTAGCGCACAGCACGCCACTGGTCGGGATTAAAGATATATTTAAAAGGGTTTACAGCATGCGATTTAATGGTACATAATGGTTTCGTTGCTTATGGGGTCACGTTCTCGAAAATAACTAACACTTGCAGGATAAATCTTGCTTCGTTCTTTATCGATCGTTTCGCTATTTCTCGGTTTTAACCGGGTGTAATCCCATCTCCGACGCATCTCGCCGAAGTGTCTACGTCCTCGAAATACCACGCTTCACCACGGCCATATAGGTACGCGTATAATGTTACGCTGCGCGTAATAACCCTTATTAATCCTGGCCAACGAAAGGGACAAGGGGACCAACAGATAGTAATTGAAACAGGACACCGTAATACGTTCGCATCCTTGTCCCTAATAAAGCTGAGCATGAGAAATCAGATTGCATATCATCGTTCGATCGCGGTGCCTGTATTCAAACGAGCCAACGCGACGTAGCTAAACTGCCAAAGGGCAAATACGTGTCGCCTCTCGTCTCGCCTCGTCCAGCCCTGTCTCGCAGGTCCATTTTCTGCCCGCCTGCTGAGTGAACATCCTGCAGGCCGGTAATGTAACTCCATACGCGATATCGTCGTCACGGCTAATCGACACTTTGTAGGATAATCCCGGCCCGTACACGCATTTGCAGCATTCTTGCACGGCACTCCAACGATAACTATCGCTCGATTCGCCTCCTCTCATTACGTGCCGCGATCTCTACTATCCGTTGCTCCTTGGTCCCGCGCGAAATGCCCCCGTTGCCCATCGACGTTTCCCTCGTTATCCTCTTCCTGGACTTGTCTAGCGCCAGGCAACGCGTCTTGCTGAGAGTTCGAGGGTTTCGTATCGGTGAACGTTGCCCACGGGTGAGCAGATGCGAGCGAAATGTGCTCTCGAATTGGCCGAGCTAAGTGCGCGGTAGAATGTTCGCGTTTCTGCGGGGGAAACGTTTGAATTTTTTGAGGATCGCGTTTGAAGATAACGACTGCGGAGATTATTTCCAACTCGAGATACAGGCTGGATTAAGTCCGTTGGATCTTGGATAGGAATCGCGTTGCACTCTTCTTGAAGACCTGTAATTATCGGCCCGTAGACGATTTAATTTCCGCGGCGCCTTGATTGGCCACTTAATCGAATTGCGCGAACGCATGCTCGGTCGCGCCGCATATTTAAACGGGATATCGCGAGGCTCCAAGTGCGTGGCAATTACATAAAAATGCCGGATCGTGCAATGTCTCGAAAGCAGCGATCATTCAGCTAGATAGAAGTTAATCAGTACTTTGTAAACTGTTGCACGGGAACGTGAAATAGTTTTAATACGCTGGATGCATGTGTGCCTTCGGGCGCTGATCGCGGGGCCCCCATTGTCTCGAATAAAAGAAAAAAATACACCGTCGAGATTTTCTAAACCCCCCTTCGACATCCTTCGAGCAAGCTCATTAAATACCGCGAAACGACCGGCCGTTACCGCGAGCACGCGATGCGCCGGAGCAAAGTGCGACAACGTAACGAGAAATAACAGAGCCGTGCAAAGGTGGCAAGGTGGGGGTGAGAGCGAGAGATACGTGACGTAGAAGTGGCGATGCTATAAGCAACCAGGCAAGCCAATTTATTTAATGATGACGCGTTTAGCAATAATAAGAGTGCCGGCAGCCCGGAGATGCACTTTCCCGCGTGTGCATCGCTCGCGAAAGTGCTACCACGTGTGCAACACGTGTGCACGATTCACGTACGCGGCCGTGTTTCACGGCTGTTACGTGTGCACGTAAGCTCGTGGTTGGGAGTGGCGTGCGCATCAAGGTGAGCAAATTGCCCTGGCGAGGAATCGCGATGAGAACAACGCGTTATTGTCCCGGGATACACAAAAGGACCGAGGGATCCGGCGTGCGCGTCGTGCTACGCGCCGCATGGAAAGGAAAAGGGAAGACAGGGGACAAGAAGTAAGACGCGAAGTTCCCTTCGTCGGGATTTTTTATCAGCAGACGCGAGGAACACGCGATGGAACGAAACGAACGAGAAAAATCCGCGAAGCACCAGGAGCCACGAAGCGCATGGTGATTTACCGGCGGTTTCAAGGCGAGCAAATTGCTCTTGCCGCGAGCTCGTACGAGTTTCTTTCCCGAACACTCCTGACGGATAATGATCCTCTTCTTCGTTTTCCTCCGCGCGCTCGCGGCGGACCTTGGCAATGGGATTGATCCAGCTAGACGTCGGGTTATTAATTCGCGCCGCAAAGATTTATCGGCCGAAATGTCGGGAGAATAAATAATAATGGCATCGGGATTAATGATGCGAACTGCTGGGTGGATGGGGCGCACTTTTGTCTCCGCCTCGACCGATGTCGTCGATTATTTCGTACGGGGTATAAAGTGTTGGATGCGATACGTAACGCCGGCCACGTAACGAGAAAATGGCCATACCGTCCCCACGGGACGTATTCGTCGGCGACACGTTTCGACCTTTGCTCCCAAGGTAAATTAGATAATTGGCCTCTTCGCGCTGCCACCTATCCGATACTTGTCGCCAACCAAGAGCACCTCAACGGGCTACAGAAGAGAAGAAACCACCGCCAACCTCGTACAACTCCATCGTCCATTCGCCGAGAAAACGCTGTCGCAAAAAGGATCGCGCTTTAAATTGCAACCGAGTCGAACAGAGCCGGCGAAGCGAATTAAAAACGAGACTGCGAGAATGCGTCCGTGTATGGAGCGCAATTAACTCGATGGCGATCGATTGCGGGGAACGTCGAAGCTCGCCGCTCATAAATAATTCGACAAAAGTGAAACGCGACGAACAAATCGGCCCGGTAATCGATTAACGCGATCGTCGATTCGCTGGAACACGGGGATGATCGTCGCAGTATGTACGCGCGGATGCACCGAGGGACCAGAGGCTGCATTACGAGTTGACGCCCGATCCGGGCAACGTGCCGGGCACGACATTGCGCGCGTGCTATGAATAGTTAGAGGCGAGTTAGCGCCGATTATCCCCGTGTTTGCGCGTGCAGTGGACCCGTCTGCGCCGGCAAGTCATGGCGTTGAAATTTTCTGATCGGACTAATATTAGAGTCGAGCGCATACCGGCATATCTGACTCCGTTCTTTGTTGTTCCTCGCATCTGTGCCACGGGCGGCCAGACGATCGTGAATTCCACCGGGGCAAAGGTCGCCTTACACGGGAGTCAGTTGGTCAACGGAGCCTTCCTTGGACGCGGTTAAAAGTCTTCGATGGGTGCTCTTCGATGGGAATATTCGTATGCGTATAGAGATTCGCCTCGACGAACGGGATGCAATTAAACGTCCGCCGGTCGCTGTATCGAGTCCAGTTCAACCTTTTTATATAGATTAATCGCGCTCCATTCGGAGATACGTTAATTGAAAAACGGCTGGCGTTTCATTTCAACCGGTGCGAGAAAAACCTGGCTGCTGGACCGACCGTTCCGCGGTGTTCACATATGTATGCATTTTGTGTTCAGTGCAGTATTTGAACGAGATCAGATTAAACAAGGTACTTAAGTGGGTCTAATTAATGACCGTAAGAAGGTCGTTACAATTTATCAGCGGGAAGCGGATTCGCGTTACAGACTCATGCAACCCGATATGATGAACAACAGATGGTTGCAATTGGATCTCGGATCGAGCACACCGTGCTTTTAAACGACCGATGATGCAACGTAAACGGAATCGGTAAATACGAGTTGTTGATGCAATTAAATGCGCCGCCGAACGTTCGCGCGTACCGCTACAAAGTTTCCAGCTTCGCGTTCAATTTGCGGCGTATATCCGTGCAATTGATTTTATTGCGCCCGGCGTGCCAAAACGATCAAGCACAGGCCCGCGGTGTTTTGCGTTTCACGCGAATTATAAAAGTCCGCGGGGCTGTCGTGTAACGTGCGCGTAATTTCGGAGCGCAGATAAGATTCGCTGACGTAACGTGTGCGAAGATAATAGCGTGCAATATCGACCGGTCGCGATAACGACGAGTTACACAAAAGTTTTTAGTCTTCGGAGTCATTGCGCCTTTATTTGCATCATTACGAAAAATAAATAGCAATCATCGGTATCATCGGTTGCCAACAGTGTTCAATGATCTTAAATCGTGAAAAATGGCGCCCTCGTAGCCTCCCGCCAAATTATCGTTCTTCCCTGGGCAGCTCGAAACGCTCGCACAAAGAAAATTAATCATCTGCGGAAAACTACGGCGATTTATCAACCGGAGGGATGATTCGCTCGAGGTTGGTTTAGTTCAATACGACGAACAGCGTATCGGCACGATTGGATTTAGGTCAAGGAGAGGCTCGATAGAGCGACTGCAATCACGGCGTGCCAAACGTTTGGCATCGTTCGCATTGATCACGCGACGACATCACGGAACTATGTACAATCAATACAAAAGAACTACTTAGTAGATGGAACTTCTCCACCTTCGTCAACGCCTCGGTGCAATTACGAAATGGAGTAACGCAATTAGTGTTTATTCGAGATAAACGATAAGCGATACAATTATTATTATCTTCAGACCTGCATCGCCTTCAGAGTATGAAACGCTCGTCGTATAGCACAAAAACGATTTTACAAAAGTATTACTATCAACTACGACAAACGTTCCCGAAGGTGTGCAAATTAATCCCAGATTTTCTTCTCTTCGCTCCGCGAATGAAAGAAAAAAGTCAATTAAAGCATTGCGAGTAATAACTTCATTCCACATTGAAAGCGACGAATCTCGCGCTCGAATTGTTCTCGAGCCTCCTTCACCTGGCCGTTAATAATAGAACAATAGAGGGACAGTAGCGTGGCCATAGTCCCGAAAATGTCAAGAAGCCAGAGGACGATGAAAGAGAGGATAGTCCGAAATAGAGAGAACATCCACTCAATCGAAGACGACTCTAATTACCAATGGAGGCACACAGCGGCAGCGTGGTAATGCAATCTGGTCCGTGTGCTCTCATTAACAATTACCTGTACAAGGAGAGTTAATGCGTACCATGATTACGGTTATAATTAGTGCTGAGAGGTGCAGGGAGCGAGGCGGAACGATAGAGGCCCGGGGATAGAGGTGCGACAGGGACAGAGATAGGGAAGGGTGGAACTCGGGTACAGGCCTCGGATAATGAGTTTGCGAGAGCAGCAACGGGCCTAGAACTTCTGATTCTCTGCCGACATAAGCTCCCAACAACCTCGATCAACCGGTCTTCCGCCCCTTTAGTCGCGTCAATGCCGATAATTAGTCATAGTGTGGTTTACGAGCCGCGCCGGCTAATTCGCCGGAGACACCTGTGCGCTCGATTTTTCTTGCTCTAGATTTTATTCGAACCTTGCGCGGCTCGTAACTTCTCGAGTCGCTGCCGAGCGCAAAGCCGACATCACTCCAATTGATAGGATCAACCTACAAATGAGTACAACTTAATTTCGCCGCGACGGAGAGGATGTACAAAGACAATTTCGAACAATTTCGACGAATTCGTGAGAAACTAATGAATCTGCGTTATTTCTGCGTATAATTAGTTCATTTCTGTACGAACTCAAGGATGTTTAGACCCGGCTAGGGTGCTTGAAAGAAAGGATTTACGATATAGATGTGTAACGATTCACGACAGTAATGGTTATCAGTTAAGCAGCATTTCGACAAATTAATGTGAACAATGACAGTCGAAGCAATTAAAATTCTATTGCACAATTGCGAAGAGAGTACCTGCACGGCGTTAGTGCACGACCCAACCTAACCCAGTATGTAATTGACTCGTTTATCGCGGCTACAAGACTCGCTATTAAAATTATTTCCCATTATTTGTTAGAACTTCACGCGCCTCGCATAAATTGCAATCCAAATGTACGTCATTTATCGTCGTGCAATTACGCGGCAGGGTAACGCATAATTTTCGTCCATTTGTCGAGAGTGCGCTGCGAAGAAGAAGGACGGCCGCTTAATGGGTGCGCTTCTCGATGCCGATTAATCTCGATTTCTCGCGATTCGTCACATTCATTTGAACCTCAATTACCCGCCGCTTCCACGGCGAAGCGAATCGACGAGGTCTCGATCCATGGGATAATAATTAGAGCGATGCCGTGTAATGGGCGAATGGGAGTCGAGCCGATATTACCACAGGGTAGACTCGATGCCGCGCTAATCAATGCCGGACTGGCGGGGTTCGTCGATAAAATAAAAGCTTGCCCTCCGTCGTGGCCAGCGATTAGTAAACGTATTTTCGCGTCGCCTCTCTGCAAGGAAATTATTACGCGATCCATCGTCGCGTTTCTCCTGTTTCTTCAATCTTCTCGGGAATATTCGCGGCTCTGCTGCGTTCTGGGACGAATTAGTAGAGCCCCCAATTTAGATCGCATCGCGGCGCCCGAAATCTCAAACGCTCGGAAGGTCGTCCCTCCGAGTGAGCGGAAACGAAGGCACGTTATCAAAAGCACCACCTCGGACGACAAGCGTATCACGTGTCGCCAGATACGGAGAAACGGAGCGCCGACGGCACGGCAACGCGAAATGGACATCCTCCGTCGACTTCCGGCGACACGTCTCAATTCGGAGCCTCGACGGAACGTCGTTAGGACGTGGGTAGACGTGCGTCGAAGAGACAGCCAGAGGAACCGACAGGGAGGCGGCAGGGTGGGGGCGTTATTGTTCTTCAAAACAATTTAAACTTTAATTACTTCGGTGAACTGCAGAAACGGCGTTGCGACAGTCTCACTGTTTGCCATCGTAAAATTAATTGGCTTCCCCTCCCAGTCACCGCTTCTGCTTCGACCACGCTCGAAACTCTCGTACGATTCTCTCTCTCTTTCTGTTTCTCTCTGCTCCCCGTTCCGTTGCCACCGACCTCTTTCGCCCGTTCCATCCACCTTTCCTTTCTCTCGCCTCCTTTCCCACCCCCTCGTGGACCAATTGCAGCGAGCAAAGAGAGGCGGAAGAGAGATCGAACCGTTTTCCCCGACGTTCCGAGCGTTATCCCGATGCAATTAGCGGCCGAGCTGTCTGTCACGTCCCGGCTGCAGCCGACCACCCTCGGATACGCCCGGTATATCCGAATATCCGCGGATGCAGTTCAACCGTCTCGTGAAATTCGATCGCGGCCGCTCGCGTCGAACAAGAGCGACGCAAACGTGAACCAAGGCTGCCTTATAACGCAGGCTGCGGGTGTAAAATTGGTGGAGGACTTGTCTTGTACGCACACGATCGTACAGGGCGTATTTGCGGAGGTGTTACTCCGTTCCTTTGACATTTTGAGATACTTATCGATTTGTTTATTACTGGAGGGATAAACGTTTTAGGAGGGGGAAGAAAGGAAAGGAAGATATACAATATCATATGTAAAGAAATGAAAGGGGAGAAAAATAGATGTCGGAGAGAAAGGCAAGTTTGAGAGCAAGTAAACTAAAGTGAACTGCTAGGGGTCGATGAGGTAAGTCGATATACTGATGCAGAGCTGGCGCGGCTCGGCATTCGATTTATGCAGGTGGAACAGACATACGCCGGTATAACATCAACGTATAGAAATCTCTCGAACAGCGCGGTTTATTTTCCGATGAATTTTTGTTAGCATTTGTTTCGAACTAATTTGTGCAGCACATCTTTACGATTTTCTGCATCGTGGCGAATTAGGGAGGTCAAGCAGAAGAAATGCGAGTTTGTCCACGTGAACTAGTCCTTCAAAAATTTTCCAAAGTAGTGGCACTGAATTCAAACACATAACGAACAGTTTTGGAACTTGGAGAAAAGAATCAAACCATTAGTGTATCTCTGCGAACTATGTGTACGTGTAAATATATTGTATGTGCAATGTGTATACGCACATGCATTGAAAAAATATAGATGTGCGTATTTACTTCAGTTTTTACTAGGGGTGGGCTCCAGAACTACGCGGTCAGTGCTGTCCCTAGCCCCCGGGTTGTTCGAGGGATTACTGTATATCCGTTTTTAAGAACCGAGGAAACTTTTGCTGCTACTATTTGCAACGCCCGTACGGTATAACGCGCGGCTTCCATTTTCCAAATCAACCCCCGAAGGAATGTTACGCCCGTGCAGAGAAATGTTTTGTATATTACCGCGGCGTAATCCCATTTAGAACGGTGCTTTACCCGACAGGGGTAGACATAGAGTGCTTGACACACTTTTCGCGCACAACGGTAATTGTCCCGCTTCCACAGTACCACCCCGGCGGAATATAATTTTCCCTTCGGGGAAATGTCGACTTCGCGTTATCGCGGCGCTTTAAAGCGTCGCGCCGTTGATCCGAAATCCGATGGCCGTCGCGCAACGTATAACCGAGACAGTCGATAGAACCGTCCGGAAATGCGAAGCCGGTCGACGAACAGACGGGATGGGAAGCAGAGCCGAGGAGGAAGAAAGAAACGGCGGAAGAAAAACTATCCCCGTTATGTATCCGCGCCACGCCCGCGGAAATAAAATTCGTTTCCCTCCTTTCCCTGCTCCTACCCTTCACCGCACCTTCTCATCTCATCTCGTCTCATCTCGTCTCATCTCGTCCCATCTCATCTCATCTCTCCTCATCTCATCTGGAGGCTGCGCGCTTGTTGATATTCATTTGGAACGTCACTTCTACCGCGGTAACCAGCCGGTACTTGCAGAGGCTGCGTTTGGCGGAAACGATTCAGCCTTCCACCCCCTGTTCTCCTTCATCCCCAATCCGCCCTCCTCGGTTGCCGCTTTTCTACGACGAAGCGCAGCCGTAATGCCGGCGGCCAATGCTCGCGAAAGGCTGACTCAGGCACCGCCGTATGGCCGGGACGGTGCATCGATCGCCTTCTCCGCTGCACCTTCTTGCTTTTCTCCCCTTTTGCCACCACCCCGCCACCTCATCTACCGTATCTCGCTTATTCTCTCTCTTTCTGACACACCGACACCCTCGGGCCACCCTTCTCTGCCTCTAACCGTTCCTTCGCCACGTTTCTTTCCCCTCTCTCTCTCCAACACCTGCTCACCCCAATGCTTTCTTCGCCGGCTATCCTTACCGTCTCTCTCCTTTCTCCACCGCGAACCACCCCGAGCCCCGTCATCCCCCTTTCGCTTGCACCTTACGTGGTGGTATCGCCGGGCTCCCAGTGTGGCGAGGGTTGCGGGAGAATACCCGATTTGACGACGTTATATATCGGAGACGATGCCGGCGCAATAAAGGTTAGAACAACGGCGTAATTGAGAAGCCTGGAGTGCAGCCGGGGATTCGTGAAATTGAAAGACTCCAATCGATCGCGGGGAACGGCGACGCAAAAGCCGGGAACAAAACGGAGTATCCCCACGGCCCGTGTTTCGGCAACTGCGTCTCGTGTAAAAAGAGGGGTTGGCGCGCTGCAACGTGCAGCAACCCGGCCCGCGTAAAATATTCACCAGCGTCTCTTGTAATTGAATTACGCGTCGAGTCTACCGTGCCGCCGATAAATCAGGAGATTCGGCGGAAACGCCGCGGTTAATTCAAACTTGCTGATCCGCGAGTAGTTAACTGCGACTCGTCTGTTCACCGTGGTAATACGGTTGTAAGAAACCTTATGAACGAACATCTACTTAATCCTTATTTTAGTAAGCAATATGATGAAAAAGTTCGAAGCTTAGTTATTGAAAATATTTTGCACAAATTTGTTTTAACAAAACGTGAGTTGACGCGAAATTGTTCGAAGAACCATGATCCGGAACGGTTTTCCGATATTTTATAAAGAACGTACAAAAATTATTAAAGGAAATATAGTAATGGGTAGACGGTTGCCAATTTATGTGTTAATTTACACCTGTCATTTAACGATGAATATTTACTAAATTATTACGAAATTGAGATTGGCCAGAACAACTTTCTTCCTGGGAGCGACGTTCTGGCTGATCCGAACGGAAAGCTACAGCGAGTTACGCGCAACTTTACCACGAAACATGTATTATTACGGATAATATGGGGATGTTCGTTTCCATAACTTTTGACAGGGACAGGTCTCCAAACTGCAGCCTGGCACATGTTAATGAAACATCCAGTGAGTTTTATAGTGAGATAGAGAAAAGGGTAAAATAACGTACCAAGAAAATGTTCCATCTCAGAAAATCACTTTAGCGGAAGCCATTATAGCATTCGCATAAAGGGTTAGGTTTTTATATCCTGCCAAAAGGGGCTTACTGCTTCCGTAGACAATGAACTTGTCGATAAAAATAACCCAAATATAGGTGGAATGGAAGGAACGTTGCGAGAATTTGATGTTCCCGATTCCCGCTTTAGTAACGAAAAAGTAGAAAAATGGATTTGAACGGCGAGGAAGCAAAGCGGAATGATCGTGCGCGAAAGGAGACGTGGAATACGGCCCTCAGGATTCTCGGGGCCACAATTGCCTCAGTTACCGCGGGAAAATATGGAGAAACGACAAGCACCGAAAGGGGTGAGTCGAGTTAAAGTGGGACTTTAGGAGGAACTCGAACAAGGTGCTGGCTGGCGAAGCTGACGTCGAACGCGGCCACTTCGTTCAATGGTTATTCCATGCCAGCGGCGATAACATTTTCCTAACATTTAGTTAATAGCTGCTTTCTTTCTTCTGCCTTGAAACCAGAGAAGCGCGGCGAAAAGGGAGAAAAACAAGGAGGGAAGAAAAATGGAGGGAAAAAACTGGTGTGTACAATGGAACGGAAGAAAAAGGAGGACCAGCATACGTGTGAGTTTCACGGTGCAAACTTATAACGTGGATGTGGAAATCCGGTATGGCTATTATTGCCGGCGGAAGTGGGATTCGCAGCTAGCATTTTATGCGCATGTAAATGCAAATAATATAGCGAGAGTAAAATGAGTTTTAAAGTGCATTGATTAAACTGGCTCTTAACGGCCGCATTAGAAGAGCGCTACATTTGATTGCATCTAGCGACTGTAACAATTTCATGTGCGAAACGTTTGATTAAACATTTCCCAGTCGTATCTGTCGATTTTTTGGTCGCATGCCGCACGAAACTATAAATTCCGCACGACAGATTAAAGGTATCTTAATATTTATTGCTGCGCGGGTAAATGTTGAATGAGTTACGGAAGCCTTGGTTCCGTTCCCAGTTTGGATTTCTTTTTCTTGCAATTACCGCAGGTGTTACTGTTACATAAACGATAATTGAAGTACATAATTATTTTGTACACGGCTCGCGGGTCGTGTGCGGTGTGCCTTTGAGTCACGTCCTCCAAGGATTAACGATTAAATAGAAAAAGAGAGACACCGGTGCACAAGGAATAAGAATAGCCGCTTAATTTATCTACGAATGATAAATGCGCGCGCCGTGCACACAGGAAAAACAAATACGTGAGCGGAGTGAGCGTAATACGTTCGAGAAGTCGCACACATCTATCACCCATCCACTCACACCGATGCGTGGATGGTGGATGCGTTGCGAATCGCGCATTGCGAGTCGGCCCACGTACGAGTATATTATTTTCTAACGAGGAAAGACAGCTTAACGCATCGATCCACGTTGTAAAACAGCTCTATCGCTAAACTTCTGCATTCTGCGGCAATGAAAGGCCATTCATCGCAATTATTATCGTGAAACCACGGGCGATTCTCGGAAGCTCGATGCGCAGTTACGCTCCGCAGTGCGCTCAAAGAGATTTCCATGCATTCAGGAAAATTGCCACTTACGTCGGATAACCGACCCAACCTACCTGAACATGTTTCCCACTCTGATCTTAATTCGAGTAACGCGTACCGAAAATTACAGGCATAACTTTCTTCGAAGCGACGAACCGTGAATGCATACACGATCGATGATAACGCGTTAACCCGATCACTGCGACGCTCTCTCGAAGTGTAAAATACATATCTTCGATACACAAAACAGGTACTTTTTTCCCCTTTTTTTCATACGATAGAGTTGTAAGGGGATTTCTCCCAGAAAGTTATGCATATGTATAAAAAAGTTGCAATACCATAGTAATAATTTTTCTCAGAGAACGTACGCGTTTTCTGCATTGCTAAATTGTTAAGGACCCCATGCACGGAAGGGATGCATTCAAATTTTTAATTCAAAATTAATCACGAATCTGTAATGAATTAATTCGAAGAAATCGTCGTTTCATTTCGACGATGCAGGCAAACTCGAAATCCATAATAGGATTTGCTGCAATGTCGAGGTCAATCCTACCCTCCGTGACCTATGCGAACCGCCCACCTGGGTATAGCGTGCTGGTAGTTAGATAGCTATGATGAAGAGACTCAGTCACTTTGCCAATTAAACAAGCTTTGAAGTTGGCTACCGTGATTGATCTCGTCGAGAAGTTGCTAGTTTTCAGCGACACCGCGACACCGGTTCGTTTGCGCTCGATAAACTTCATACTAACCGAAACATTATGTGAAAGGTAACGTGCAATGCACCTACATATCGATAACGATCCGACGACGGGCTTACTGAAATGCGCAATCACATCTTCGCCCGATTGAAAACACCGAGTAATTATTCGAAACCTGTTTTCCAGAGCTTTAGAGACCGCCTATCGATCATTTCTCAATCGACTCGCAATTACGGAACACTGATAGTCATCAATCGCTATCATCTTCAACCTCGATTGCTTTGCAACGAGAATAAATAATCCGGAAATGAATAATGCAATTATTTTTTTTTCTTCAACCCAGACGTCGGGATTGCATTTGCATAAAAATGTCACGATAACGCTTCAAGTATATTCGTCTATGAGCGGATCGATTCTCAGCCCCGGCTATAAATGTACAAAGTCAAGAACGAAGAAAAACGTGTTTCCCTGGAATGTAAAAGTAGTTTACGCATATGTAATACATACTTTGCTCGTCTGATATCAAACGCGTGCGATACGCGGCTGAAAGTCTATGAAAAATGAACAATCGCTGTGAATGATTGTACGTGCATGGAGGCAGAGGAAGAAAGTGCTCGAAAGTTCGATAAACGATCGGCTCGATTGTTCCGGTGAATGTTTGCCGAGCGGAATTTGATATCGGAGCCGAATATAGATAATGTAAATATTTTAATGCGACGATACGCCGCGGTACATCCCTTTGGCTTTAATCGATCCGCCGGCTATACGAATTCCGTCGTTTGAATAAATCAAAAACATTATTGATGCTCGTAACAATGCACGAGGGGCCCAGTGCGCATACACGCGATAGGAAAAAACATCGATACCTCGCGAAATGCATACACTGCACGGGATGATTGACGCTTTTCCACGTACACGCCCTCAGCTATTCATCTAAAAATAACATGTCCACGATAGCTTCGTGTTTCCGCGATTACGTGTG
This sequence comes from Nomada fabriciana, assembly GCA_907165295.1. Lineage (NCBI taxonomy): Eukaryota > Metazoa > Arthropoda > Insecta > Hymenoptera > Apidae > Nomada > Nomada fabriciana. Next base: position 16,778,817 of record OU015689.1, read on the forward strand.
TACTTCATATTTTATTTCGCTCGTAGATGCGTATCGAAGAGGTGTATCGAACGATCGCGTGTACTATTAAACAATTGTTGTTTATGTCGTAATTACTGCGCGCGCTGCTACAAGCCGACTTTATGACAATTATTTGGTAGGTCGATTAAAACGGACTGAACAGCGGCGTCAATTTGAAAAATTCACCTGCACGCGTATGCTCGTGTTTACGTCAGCCGTAGAACGGAATACATACGTATCTGTACACATATATGTGGCTCGTCTCAATTGTTATTTGCACGGCGAGAAAAGAGCGTGACACGGAGTATTCGTGAAACGAGACAAATGTAAATCCGTTACTCTCTTCAGCCGCTATCTTTATTAAATTGCAATGCGTTGCATGCAAATTAAATATCGATCTCCTTCAATTGCCCTATACTTGTCGATATCTTGTCGATAATTCTCCAATTTCGTGTTACGACTTTCAAAATAAACTCTACGCAATTCGGCTCGTTCAGCTGAACGTTCACCGGCAGCCCAGCAACAAAAATAAAACCTCCTTACATCGAAAGGAACTAAAGCAGGTACTTTCTCGCAATACCAAGAAATCAAATTGTCCGATACATTTTCCCCGCTCCTAAAATATCAGCTACAAAAATTACACAGCCCAGCTCATTATACGTCACTCGTCGCATATTTCAACGCTGCGTTGCGTGCAAAGCCATCCCCCCGTCGACTTTCTCACTTTCCATCATTGGCAAAGACCAACGTGCACGCGGTACACGCGTCACGTGACCCGCGAAAGCGTCATACGCTTCTGCGATGCGTATCCGGATCAGTGAACCTTCCGGGCACTCGGCGAACGAACGGATCCATGTATAGATTCATGGCGAACGAGCGAATAGACAGACGTGATATTCGATAGGCGTACGAATAGAATAATACCTAACCTGCTGTTAAATCACTCGCTCATGCCGTCGCTACCTGCCCTTGAGTGAAATCGTGGCCATTGTATCCGCGCCACACGGGGGAACACCGGGGCTCCCCCTATCCTTCTTTGACTCCGACCACCCTTTTCAGCTTTTTCCGTAAATTCGCCCGGAGCCTGGTACCGATTCTAAATTCTCTCCTTGCGCACCCCTACTGCGGCACCGTGTTCCTGTATTCCGCGTTTCAATGCGCTTTGGACGTGCATACAGGGTGATGTCATAAAGGGAGTGACTTGCTAAAGAAAGAAGTGTAACATTTCTTGAAATGTTAAAAACGCGTTCAACTCCTTTTTCTACATATCTTTGCGCACAGAATCGTCCCCTTGTCCGTTTGTAGCCCCCATCTACCTTGTCCACGCCCTGTAACCTGGAACGAAGCGGCGTTCCCCTATGCGCGTGGAATTCGAAGATCACGCGTACACATGTACGCACGCGTCTTTGCAGCCGAAACGAGGACACGAGTCATCCAGGATCGTCGATAAATACCGACGGTCGTAAACCCGTGGGGGGAATGCGACAGGGGTGGACGCTCGTGTCCCCGATTTAATTCCCCGCTAATGAATCGGGGCAAAACGAAGAGCAACGTGGACGGGGCAAAGGAGGCCCGGTTGCACATCTCCCGGGCGAACCACGAGACGTCGAGTTTATTAAAGGTCGGCCCGATAAATATATTCCAGCGTGTCCGGCGTCGCCCGAACGGTGGCTTCGCACGTAACTCACGGGGTTCAATATCAACGGTGACACGGTCGGTCGGCTGTTGGCGAATAAGAAAATAACGCCGAACGGCGAGACGTAGTGGAGCTCTCCGGGTCGGATACATAACGTTCCGGGATTAATGCTGTAAAGAAATCTCGAGCGGCGCTCCGCTCTCGCCGAGTGGATGCCAGAGGCAAGCACGAAAAACACTCGTATATTCTCGGTGCATTCTCTGTTTACGGGCTGTTAACTGCGTGCGACCGTCTCCAGTTACATCAATAAACACGTACATAGGGATGCGCGCGCACGTGCAGCAAGCTCACCGCCATCGGGGAGCGGAGGGGCGAAGGTGGGTGGTTGAGTAAGACGGCACGGACGGGGCGAGGGGGACCGACAGCGGGGGGATGGGGGTTAAAGGGGGTTGGGAAAAGCGCAGCGATCGCGAAGAGCGATTGTCGGGGGAGGAACAAAACAAATAGAGACACCCCCGCGCGTTTTATTATCATTCGACCGGTCTAGTCTTACGTCGATAAATATTTATTGACGGTGACGCGCATGCCCGACCTGTGCACGGCGCGCATCGAAATGCATTCGCATAATCGTTGATGCAGATCAGAGGCAGACGCGAGCCGAAGCTAGTCGCGTTTGTCCCCTCGATTCCTCTTTTGTTTTCAATCGTTTCGTTCCATTCAATCTGCCCTCCCTGTGCCCCCCTCTGAACCTCTATCTCTCTTTCTCTGTAAACGACGGTCTCTCCTTCTGTCCCGCAGATTCTGTCTCGCTCGCTCCGCTCCCCCAACCTTCCGCCGATTCCTTGGTATCCGCATCGGTGTAAGGGACTAATTGGATTTCGCCCTCCTCGCCACGCTAATGACCGTATTCCATTTCCGCGGTTCGACCCGGCCGACGTGGTGCATCTCGTTGCACGATCCGCCAACGAGAATCGTATTACCCGACGGGTGTACACGGCTGAAAGATCGTGTTTCGTTTTAGCAACTCGCGGCCCGATTGCTTCGAAAGGTCCTCGTCTATGCGGGCACCGGTAAGGTGTATAATTCCTTACGGTAATTTAGCAATGCCTTCATTGCACGCTCTCGGGAAGTTAAGAGCGTAACCTGTTCCCCTTGCGCGCCTTTACATGGCGGCGAACTGTTGCGACACCCGTGTTAAATTATACTGGTTTAATAATGTCTCGTTTGGAGAGTATCATTGTACCAATTCTTCGTCCGCGTTAAGCGATACGCTGATTCAATTGTGCAATTGTTGCGAAGGCTTTTCACGTACGTACACGCGGGGTTTGCTGTCTATTTATGTAATCCTTTAAGGTCTGAGTTATGCAGTTGTCTATGTTTTCGCAGGATTTTTATCCGAAGCTGATCAAATTAAGACATTTCATGTCGTGTCGATATGTGCAAGTTTCATCAGCATTCGTGGCAGCATTTTCATACAAATGGAACTACGAATAAGGGTTAAGGAAAATCTTGCGGATGCAGTGCAGACCACCACTAACATGCTGCTCCGTTGAATTACGATTTTTGTTAACGCATGCTGCATTGGTGCAACAAATTTTAGATTAAGTATATTTACGTGCGTCCAACAAACGCCGGACCGAAGAAGATAGCGTGGCTCAAATAAATACGGGCGATGCATAAAGAACAAACGGAGCACAATGAAACATATCACGGCATGCCCCGTTTAAATAAAATTCGACACGCGTTTCCTCCCGTGCAATCGTCTATTGCTTCTCGTTCAGCAATAATTAAAAGATCCGCCACGCGATGGAATACTTCCAATGCGGTAATTCAATAATACTTTTTGTGCGCGAGTTTCTATCATTGATCGCTCGCGATTCAGTGCGGGCAGCGTCGACTCGACGGTGCAGTAACCATTACCGACGTGAACTAGTACAGCCGACGTACACATGAGTGACATTACCGTCGGCCAATCGACACGCCGCGATGCACACACCGATGCAGACGCAACTCGCCGTCGCCGTGAAAGCCGGCTATTATAGTTTGCGTTTCGAATGGAATCAAAGAGTCCGGCAATAAAGTTGTTTGTCGGTCTAATCCACTTGGCCGGATTTCGCTGACCAGCCGGGTTCCCTGGAAGAAAATCTCTCGAACTCGCGACAGAGGAAACGATATCGATGTTCGCTCCACTTTCGAACAGATTCGACATTCAATCGACTGGTGTTTCGTTGGAGCGTCCTTTCCATCTACAATTTCTCGATGATCGTCCCAATAAATTCCCTCGTGCCACGCTGTGACGTCGCTGCGAGTGTAATGGAAATTAGCAGGCTCGTTGCGAGCGATTCACTTGGAAAAGGAATGTTTCCGATCCAATTAAGGAAAAAAGCGATTATATGGTTTAATAGCACTTTTACGGCGGGGCAATTAAATTACTTTGCTTTTACGGTACGCCTAACAATTGCGCTCTCATAACGTGAGCTCGAGGGGGCGGATAAAGGATTGTGAATTTTCTAATTATTTTTCGGCGCTCGATGATGGGAAAGATGAGAATTTCGTAGAATTTGAAGCATTTCAAATTTACCGCTGGCGCGACGGCATCAAAACGAAAGCTTTTCATTAAAAAGAAACGATTTCCTAACGGTTATCAACTGTACTCCGCCACTTCAATTTCTACCTGCAGCGCGAATAATCGTGAAAATACGACGCTTTTAAAAAAAATTAAAACTCCGAAACGAAAGCGGGCGAAACAAAAAAGAGGAGACAAAAAAAATAGAAGTAATATCGTACGGACGAATTGTACGAAAAAGCGGAACGTATTGAAACGCAGTATTCTGTGCTTTTTATTTCCGTTCTGTTCGAACGTACCCCCTTTTCCCACCCCTTACCCGCGTACCAAACCCGTTCCGCAGAGATGCAAGACAATAATTTACGATAAATTCCGCGCACGTACGATTCCGCGTAATCTCCATTTAGAAAATTTTGAAAAACCGCTGCGCTCCCGAGTTCGAATGGAACACGGCCTTTGCCGTCTAAATAGACGCAGCGAAATAAACCGAACGAAACGAAACAAGTGCAACAAAAAAATCCACCCCTCGGGGAAAAACTGTATTATTTTTAATTAAAAAGAACCGGAACGCTTTTTTTCATTGGCGGGCAAGAATGTGTCGGTGAAAAAGCACGGATTCGAATTCAATGGCGGGGTATGATGGATTCTACCGCCACACATGAATGCACTTTGACGGAGCGCGTGTCGAAACGTTACATTTATTTCGAGATACATACGAGCGCAGGCTGGCGTAGGCGGAGGGACTTGCAAAAAACGTGGCTGGGAAATGCAGTGAATTTAAAAACACGGGAAGTCAACGTGCATTTTAACGTCAACGACGGCAAGTTTTATATATAGGACTCATCTAGGAGATCGCACTCTAAACCCGTGTAAAAAGCATTCCAGACGGCGGTTGCGAATATTCCCCGGAACGATTTTTAAGCGGAGGGACGAAATTGTTTCTGCGACGGAGCTCCGCGTGGCGTATCGCCAGTCCCCGTTTATCAATCATTTCACCGGCACGATTTAATAATCAACTAGCATTAGACTTTCGGTAAACGCGCGAAGAGTTGAGAACGTGCGTGCAAATATAATAAATTGTGGCGCGTAAACAACGAAATTGCATTGCTTCGGATCGGAGCAAATTTGCTAACAAAATGCAACTGCTGCGAAAACGTTTATAACAAACGCAAACAATATTAACGTTATTGAGATAAATGCTACAGTCGTGAAATATTCATCGCTAACACGAGCTCTCTGAATCCTGCCAAACCGATAAATAAAATTCAAATAACATAATACACCACTGTATACTGAATACATACAGTACGTACAGACTTAAAAATCGACAGATACCGATCAAGCTACACAGTAATTCATCCAATATGCTAACTACTTATCAATACTTAAGTCCTCCAATGCGTTTCGCGTGACAATACACCATTCGTATTACGTGTTTTATCGCTTTATCTCCGAATTCTACCGAAACAGTCGCGATAGCGACGTCTTATCATTCTTCGCATCGTCACTTTTAAACCTTATTATTCGTAGCCTGTTCGTTAAACTCGATCGAAACGGACCTCGAACGATATCGTGACTACTATTCCCATCAATCTCCTTTCCCGAAATAATATAAATTCACGCGGCTTATTCGGCGAGGCGAAACGGTCTGATAGGGTGACACCGAAGCGCGGCGTAAATTTTCCCAGCTGAAATTATTCCGCGGGAAGGTTTAAAATATGCGGTCGCATCACGCAACGGGCATTGCGTGACGGGGGGTGGTTGAGGGTCGATCGTTGAATGTCGTATGCGGGAGGATCGGCGGAGGCGCGGAATCGCGAGCGGAATCGGGCGTATTCTCGCGAGTAGATAAATTTCGCGAAACGTAGGGGAACGATAAACGTGAGAAATTTACGCGCGCCGGGATTATTGAGGACTTGGCGCGAGTAGCGGAAATATTTTTCATTCCCACAGGCACGCGTTTATATGATCTTTATGCGGCCATAGAGCAACGGCGACATTTACTTTTAGGAATGCCGTGCATTACCGGCGACGCCGATGAAAACACCGCGGCGTCGCGTCGCGTCGCGTCGCGACGTCGAAATATAGCTCGATCAAGCACGTATGTATATCTTCTCGCATGCGGGAAATACGCTGTTAGAAACCTGTGTGCTTGTAACGGTATTTTCTTTGCGCCCGTATATTTGTATTTCATCGCTTCGCGGGGTTGTTCTCGATTTAATGTCGGATGAAAAGAACGAAGTAGTGTGTGTCTGTGTGTATGCAGCGTGGAGGCGCCACGATTAAAGTACAAATGTACATTTCTTATTTGTTCTCTGCTACATGTGCAAAAATTATGGTTTATTATTATAGAGCAGCGTTTCTCAATGTATGGGTTGCGTTGAATTTTTAATAGGTAGCGATTAATTGAAGACAACGGAGAGGCCATTGAATTGGTACTTCTCAGGAGAAAGAAATTACTGTCGTACGTACAGATTTTTTATAAAAGTCGCACTAGTTTTTTCAATAAGCTGTATATTTAGTATAAGTGGTTCTCGGTATTAATTGGATTCATTTAGACAACTTTTCAATCGAGATACTCATATATTTGTATTACAATGCACCAGTCACAAGGCAGTGCAAAAATAGGTAATTGCTGCGAAGAGAGGAAGTAATTTATATTTGATGTAACAACGTTTTGCGGGTATTACCGCTATCTCGAAGTGAAAACAAGATAGAGCGATAACGAGGCTTGTCAGTGATCTCGAACGAACAAAGAGAATTAAATAATCGAACAATTCCAATACATTATTAACGAACGATTTGAAAAAGAACAATAGTTCAGTAACTTAAAAATCTACGTATCTACTTATCGCTCCTTTCAATTGACGAAGCACTGACAAATCAATTACCAGAAGATACCATTCATTTGTTCTAACCGACACACACGCAAACACGCCCGTGTGCAGCACGTTCAAAACGAACGTAATATAAGTCCAGCGTTACTCAAAGTTAAGCCTTCCATGCGTGCATCAAGCTTTCCGGGAAGCACCGACAAAGCGCAACGACAAATGGAATACAATTTCGCCGATAAAATTCAAAGCCCCTTCTCTGCATCGCGTATTCTCCACGCGACTAAACGGGACCGCGATCTCTCCCTCCAAAAAAAAAAGAAAAAAGATAGGAAAAAGCAAAAAAAGATGCCCCGTTCAGATGCATCGGTCCGTTGATTACACGCGATCCCCGAAAATCTGGAACGAACATGTGCGCAATGTTGCAGCAAAACCAGACGAAAAAGAGCGGATGATCAATGTCCGCAGCGCCGAAATGCACACATTCACGCTTCTGTCTCCATTCCATCGACCACATACTCCCTCCCCTCATCCTATCAATCTCATTCTCTCTCTTCCTCCCGTTCACGTTCACTCTGTTCGCAAAGTTTTCCCGATCCATCGTTTCTAGCCAGTTTTCCAGGCGGCTTTCGGCAATAACCAAGCCCAGCCGAAACGTGACGGCTACACGTGACGTAAATACCGCGTTTCATGCAGCAAGCGCATCCACCGCATGCGTTTGCGCGTGTGCATGTGGGTGCACATGTTTGCGCATCCCGGCCGAGCCTAAGCGTTACGTGCGCAACGTATGTACGTATACGTGTGCCGTGTGCTGACAATTGCGCTTACTACGCGTCATGCGGCGGCCGTGCGCGTGTTCTCTGTACTTACGCGCGTAGGTAAAGAGACCCGAACGATTCACGTGTATGTACACGGGGAACTCGGGGCGCAATGGCATCGCGTGCCAGCTCTGCGTTCCACGCGATCGCTGTTCCTCGAGATCGCGGTACACGCTCCGAGATTCGTCCCCGGGGTGAGAGCATCGGTTGATTTAATTGTCGGATCGAGATTTCGCGACGAACCCCCTTCGTTTGCCCAACGACAGACGAGCTCGATTAAAATTGGGGGCGAGACATCATTCGAAACGATCTCGGACGCTTGAAAGTAATACATATATGTATATGCGATATACTACGTATAGTAATACTCTTTTGTGACATAAATTAACATACACATTAACTACCTAACCATATAATTATTTAGTACTAGTATTAAAGTAAATAGTATTCCTTGGGCCGACGCTTCCGAATTAAACGTCAAGGGGTTAATTGAACTTAAATACACGTACACAATTGCCTTCTCAAAATGTTTATCGCGATTTTATTATAGGATTTATGGGCACCAATCAACCCTTCTAGGCTCAGTCCATATTACCTCAAACAATCGAGGCTCTCCTGTACGTTTAGCTTTCGCGAAACGAACGTAACACTCCAAGCGTTTGAAATAACGGAAAGAAAAACAAAAATGGAAACTATTTCGCTGCTCGCATATGTGCGAGGCGAACGAGTTAATACTAAAAGACCGTTGAAACTCGTGCTGCGCATTACATTTTTCGAAGATGTAATATTCAACGTTAACTGTCCACGGCGAACCTTTCAAAAGCATCCTCCCATCCTTTTATCGCGCTATAAAAGATCGAACCCGGCAATTGTCGGCCATAAACCGCCGCGAATACAACACGAGGAGCGCATACCGCGGCGCCGCGTCGCGATTAACGCTCCAGCGCGTACGATTACACCCTCGCGGAAGAACGAAGCAGAAGTTGCACTCGCGAAAAGTCCCACACGCTCTCGAGAGGCACGCGAGAGCACTCTCCGAGGCATTTTAACACCGCTCGGAGAGACCACGGATGCAGGCGAATCGTGCCACGGTCGATTCTCTGCGCGCTTGGTCACCGTGAACGCGCATCCAGTGCAGCTAGTCGTTTCGTGTTCACGCGTGTACACACAGGTGTACGGCGGAGGTGCACGCGCGTGTATGCACCGTGTCGGGCGTAGGTGTACACGTGTGCACGTGAGATACAAGCCGGCCGACCTTGCACCCACCCTCGCCCACCGACAAAGCCGATCTGCCTATTGATTACGGGGGCGCACACTTGCCAATTTATCCGTAGGCAGAAAACAACACGCGAGCGTGCCTGTACGCGGACAATGGGAAAGCAGGAAACCCCGATTTCATGCAATCAATGAACACTGGCGGCAGCGTCGCCGGCGACGCCGAGACCGCCACGGATTAATCCGGCTTTACGACGTACTTTTTTTGTCCTCCCTATCTTCCGTTCCTCTTTCGCTTTCTCCTTTGCTCCGTTTCTTCTTCGCTTCGTCGCTGCCACCCTCGCTCGTCCTTCCAACGTTTGCTTCAATTTCTCTCGCTCTCTCTTTCCCCCCTGCCCCTCGTTACCCCCTGCACCTCGACAGCCAGTTCACGCTAGCGTCGAAATACTGCAGAGAGAGAGCATATTAAGAGGCGAATCGCATAGTCGGTTCGTCGCGCCAATTACTTTCGAGACGATTGTCGGTTTCTCCCGACGCTTTTCGTGTTTCCCATGCCCAGCGATTCGCCAGCCACCACCGATCCTTCGGCCTCTTCATTTCTTTTTTTCGACACAAGCACGAATATTCTCTGCTCGCTCAGCGTGCCCTTTTGTGAAGCAATTAACGCGAAGCTGCGTCGCGCCGCACGGCGTCCACGTTGAACAGTCGTTGAACTCTCTCTCTCTCTCTCTCTCTGCGCCACTCGCCCGTTCAATAAACGCTTAAACGTCGCATCGACGCACAATGCTTTCGGGATAGACGAGCTCGCGTTACTAATTTTAATAGCGTGCCCCGCGTTGCAATTTGTTAACTGTGTTAACTATGTTTCCATTGGCCCTTCTTTGCCGGTCGTGTCGCAAGGGATTCCTCGCGAGGGTTGCCGTTCTCGAAGTGTACAGGGTGGAAGCGAAATTCTTGGAGAGAGGATACAGAGACATATTCAATCCTTTAAAGCCATGCATGCATTTGTGAATTCCCAAATCTCGTTTGCATTAGAGCGTGAACCAGTTTATTCATTTATATATTACGATTCAGTGTGCATCGAGACACCATATCGAATTATTGTGTCGTCCCTTAAGTAATGCGGTGTTTTCCATATATGTACGCCTATATTAGATAAAAAGTAAACAATCGTCGCTACAATTGCATTACTTCTGCATTGTTTGAAGGTACCTTTTTCTAGTAATACACGCAGCCAACCAATGAGTTCCATTGTTTTAAGCTCAACTCAAAGGGAACAGTGTGATTTTACACCGCAGCACCAATGTGACTTGAAATAGTTTACCGCCTAAAGGGTTACGTTCTCTCAAGAATGACTTTAACACTCGCGGCAGAAATCGGAGCGGCGTGATTAATAGTTAAGCCGAACGGTATTTCTTGATACAGATCTACATTCTCGATACAACCGCTTACCTCAACGCGATACTTATCGCAGAAACTTTTCTCGCAATGTATCCTCCGCCGTAAGTTGAATCGTACGTTACGAATGTAAACGCGCCGTTTACACTCCCATCACGTCCCCCCATCAGCGCGTTAAATAGAATTTGAACCTACTGTGAATGGATCGTGACCATGCTGCAATTGCATGTGTAACATAAATCAAGCCCGAAAGCATAACGTATTACTGGCCGCGCGTTCCCTTTGTGCCTGGCGTAAATTTAATCATTCGCCTGCAAATTTTCGTTTACAAGCTTGTTGAGAATATAGTCGTATCATTATCCCAACCAACGATACGCAACGGATGATCAAAATAGAATTCGCGTGTCACTATTTGTATTGCGTCACGATTAACCTGAATTTTAGCACGGATTCGAAACTTGTTTTGTATTAGCTGGAATAACTAAAAAGAAATCAGCGAACTGAGGAGGCGAATGATTCAGACATTCCCTACAAGGATTTAACTCTGCCACATGGTGATCCGTATTCATAAGTAGCGTCATTTTTAAGCCGCTCAGGACAGACTTCCCACCGTTTCAAAATATTACGATCGTCGAAAGTTTCACCAGAGAATTAAGCTGAGGCGGAAAAAAAGCATAGGGTCGAGGATGAGAAGTTCAACTTTCCACGGGGGTGGCGATAGGAGCGAGCGAGGTGGCTCAAGTTTTACGTAGTTATTTCCGGTTATTAAATAATGCGACCCCGTATACTTTCCGCAAATAGGGCTTGTGAAAGTACGACTAAAGCCAACCGTGAAATTGCGAGAAAGGAACGGAATAGTTTCTGTTTTTTCCTGTACTGTTTCGTTCGTTGCGAATACAAAATAGTTCCCCTAACATTTTGCCGCACCGTTGCAATTATAGCGTGGAAAGAAATTAAGTAGACTAAGATACCGCCGAGCGTGATAATTATTAACAGTCCATTATACTTTCTTTTATGAAACTATGTAGTAGCGTGAAAATGGAAGTAAAAGGAAGAGCGAGATGTAACGCAAGATCTTCAGTGGCTGATTAAATGCTATTGTTTTCAAGGCTTTGTATTTATCCGTCGATGAACACGTTGGTAAAAATATATCGCTTTACGATTCTAATCTATCTCGTATCGCTTCAGGAACGGCGGGTTCCGTGATCTGCCCTTGACATTTATTGGCTTGATAAAATTATGAAAATCGTGATAACTATTCATAAGACTGGTTAATGAAAATAAAGTTTCGCGCAACGTCCCTCCGTTCAAGAACATAGGATGAACAAATTAAAACAGCTGCCTAACATAACTAAATCATAGAGAATAAGGAAAGGGCGAACGTTAATAGGAAATAAAACTATTTCCGAAATAAGAAAGTAGAACTGTGTACAGTATAACCAGAGATAAAAGCAACGTAATTTATTCCGGCTTCGATACACGGAATAATCGATGTGACAGAAGGGAAATGCGAATGTACGAGTACATTTGCACGAACCGAAACTAAATTGAACTTACACGAGAGACGAAATGAAAAGAAACCAAAAAGGTCGTCATCCCGTTCGACTTTCACATCGGCCAATTCGATTATGCGTTACGGGAAATAATTTATTGTATGGAAGATTGTGCTCGAACGGTATGCAAACGAGGGAATTTATGCATCAACAAACGATAAATTCAGATCGAAATGGTAAAAAGTGCAGTTCAAACGAATAAATTCGCTTTCCTGTCATATCTCCGCTACACAAACGTATTCGCTCCACTCTTTACGCTATTACAGTTACGTCTTTGTGGATTGCGTGGAAATCGACCATTTTGTGTTTTCAACGCAAGATAAACAACGTTAAATCACGTAGCACCGCGAAAGCTATAAAAACAGTATGACAATTTTAACAGAGACTTGTAACAGATGGATTAAAAAATTGAAATGCTCGTGACCGATTGTAAAGTAAAGAATGACCAAATTTAACGAGGAATGATATGATTTGTACAGTAGTTTTATGGAATTTCGTAATAAAATTTGTTAACATTCGTTTATATTCGAAAATAAAAATTTAATAGAGTTTCTAATCGAATAAGAACAAAATAAGTTTGTATCGTTTCATAGTACAACAGGGTGTTAATTTATTACAAAAATACTCAGAAAATCATATTGAATGAAAGTTTTACGAGAACGAAAGTAGAAGAAGTCAAAGTGTGAACATCGAAACGCTGTTTGAGTTGAGCCCGTGCAAACACCTTTTCAGGTACTAAAGGTACAACTAGAAGCTGGCAATGGTTAATCCTTTGGATCCATTGCACAAGCACTACTTGCGTTTATTCCTTTTTCTTTTGTAAACGGAAACGCGATATATTATTATATTCGAAGGACAACCGATAATTATGTTCACACTGAACAAAGAACCGCGAAACGTAGTACAAAAACGACTAATTGTAAGATTGATTTAAGGACGGCAGTAAAATATAGCTTTTACGAATATACATGGCTTTTGAAAAATGCCGATCGATTAATGTTTCACCGATTTTTCTTCATCTGCAATTTTTCCTATTCAATAAAAATTATCCTACAGTTGAAATTGCTGCATAAGATTAAATCTAATTGCAATATGTGATAATTAAACGCGACAAAATAATCACAATCTTTATTTCTATTCATCTACTGCGATATAACAAGTATTATACTAATTTTATTTCCACGCTCATCTGTCTTCATTTTTTAACAAACAGGAATGAAACTTGTTCCCTTAAATAATTAACTCATTAATGGATGAAATATACAATCTGGTACCTACTAGTATCGCTAGCAAAAAGAAATATATAATTCATTAAAATAAAATGAATAACAAAACAGCGCTCCAAAATCTACAAATAGACAATTATCAAAGCCGAGGGGATATAATCTTAATTTTCAAAGGTAAATTTGCGTCAATATTTTATGTCCATAACGCTGGTAATTGAACGGTTTATTCCGTGTTCTAGCTAATGCCACTTTCCACGCTAGGGTGACGTAAGGTGCTCCTTTTCCGAGAAAACAAATTAAAAAGATTGTCATCGGTACCGAGGGTCACGTTAATCGTGCAAGTAGAAAGCGAGCAGAATACTACATCGTGCCTTATCGTCTGATAAGCTGACTTCGCTCGCATGTCGGTCTTTACATCCGTAAATCTCATAAATTAAAGTAGATCTATTAACAACGAGGAAACAAACGCGACGAAGAACGATTCCTGTAAATCTTTAAAAAATAAATGTATACACACATTCAATTACAACGCACCTGTACTACCTAGACGTATCCTACACGCGTTTCGAGAGATATTTCTAGCATGCAATTATTACTCACGTTACCTCGCAACTTCCTACATCGTGCCTGAAAATCAGCAGTTTGATCATCGAAGACGATACGAAGGTACACCGTGGGCCAAAAAATTATTCATGCAGCGCATTAGTTTCACTTGTACCTTCATTGCTTTGGTGTCACGAAAATGTTGGTGTTAAGACAATTATTCCTATAAAACAATACACATTATTTTAGAGTGTAATAGATATGGTTCGTATCGACGTATATTCTTTCAGGAATAATTGTCTTAACACCAAAATAATGAAGTTGCAAGTGAAGCTAAAGCGCTGCATCAATACTTTTTTGAACCACTGTATATGCAGCATGCGAAGCGTTCCCCATTTATTTTAAAACGCGCCAAGCATAAAGACATCGATACATGTGACTCCGGGATTCGCATATGTTAATACGTGCGACGTGCTTCAAAGTGCTCCTGGTGCAACTGAAATTATTACGAGGATAATTTACAGCGTACGTAAAGTTATATTTGTACGATGCACTATTACGAAAGGAGCATAAAAAATTCAACGCTATAAATCGTTGTGCAGCGCGCGAGCGTTTTATCGTGGCACTAAAAGTGCTTTAAAATTAAAAGCGACATTATCTGAACTTTGGTTAAACGGAGCTCATAGAACTTTTACGAGGCAGGCTGATACCTCTGTAAATAGTTTGGATATCGAAGATCTCGCGTTGTCTGCCGTTCAAAATTAATCCTTGCCAGCACATATATCCGGCAAAGGTAGTTAGGAGCGATGATAATAATCGGTAATACGGGTTACTCGCGATAGGAGAATATTAATTTCCGGGGCCGGAGGGGGATCAGGTCGAAATAATCCTTGTTGCGCGTCTAAAAGCAGCCGCATAAACCATTCAATCGATATATACAATGTCAAACGTAACAGCTCCTCCCCCGCGCCGAGAAGACTGGCGGAATTTATTTATTGATCACGCTGCGATCATATTATCATTTCGTCGACGTGAAAGACATGCAATATTCATAGCATGTTGTGCCAAATACTCGTGTAAACTTTGTTACCCGTTACCGAATGCTTCGTTAACGCGTACAGGGACAATGGACAGATTAGTTACGACGATGAAAAATTCGTAGGATAAAAGGTAATGTTGGCGCAATTAAGGAATGATCACGATCGTGCAGTCCATTCGCATATTGGCCGATTCTATTGCGAACGTCATTCGTGTGGGTGGTTCGTTATCAGCAGAAATTACCCTCGCTCCTACGCGTCTAATTTAGTTCCCAGCGTGCAATAATAATGCTCGCATGACGGTCGTAATTGCCCTGGATCGATGATAAAAATTTCAAGATCAAATCGGAATCTGTTGACATCGATGACACTATCTTCTTTTTCATTCGACATATTAATTTCATCGTCGAAATAATTTTAATACAGTCCCGTGCTAAACGTTAACGAAACAGATAATAACCGTGCACATGACATAATATAAATCGGATTCGAGGATCAAAATTCTGCTCCGAATCAAATGCAAAATCGATCTCCGAGATACGCGTGCGAATTATTTTCCCAATGTAATCGGGAGCAAACGAAGATTTTTCGTGTGTTTAGCGAAGACTTATCGTAACAATGTTTACAAGTATCTTTGTTTAATCAGAATGAAACGTCGGGTATACGATACACACATCAACCGTACAACCAGGTGCGTATTCGCGATGTTATCGACTCCGAAACACGCCATGCGGCGCCGTGGTGCGTACAATCAGCACGGCTATAAATTACGCGCCTCGTGTATTCTTGAGCGTACATCTTCGACGGCAGGAAACAAAAGCAACAAAAATGGGGGGAACACGGAGAAAAAAGAATCGTCGAGAAACGCGTGTGCCCGGCACGGACGTGCGTCAAAAATGATAACGAATTAACACGACAGCGATACCAGCGGAACACTCGAGCATCGTTAATCTCGACGATGAACAATTTTATCACGAAACGCGAGAAAAAATCAAGAAAATAAAGCCGGCCTCGCTATCGGACGGCTGCGTTCGAAATTCGAATCGACGAATAATTTTATAGCCAGAGTGCTCGATACGTCCCGAGAATGTTCCGGCGATCGATGCCAGCCAGGGATTTCTGAACAAGTGAAAACTATAATTAGCCGATTACTCAATACAAAATGCGTCGAAGGTAATACAAGACCTTGACGAAAATAGGGGACTAACTGGCTCTAGACGTTATTCCCCGAGGCTTCGATTAAATGAACCAAAGCTATTATTTGATTTGGGAGACACCAGTCTCTTAGCCAAACCACGAATGCCAATACTATATCGCGCAAACCAATTATCGATATCAAAAGCAATATCGACGTGATAACATCCGGGCGAGTATACAGCCACCGATGCGTTTAGCAGCAAACAAGGCATCCGGCAAAACGGGGAGGAGAAAAGACTCTACGAGTGCGAACAAGAAAAAGAGAAAGAAAAGTAAGGAGCCCTCAGTTTTAATAAACGGGCCGGGGTCAGATTAGTCTGAATTGAGTTCCACCCCACCACAGAACGTCGTCCACGAAATACAAGCGCGGATACGGAGGGGCGGCTTGCAGATTGTACTGAAATTGCGAGTCACGGGAATTTCCATCGGTATGACCAGCCGACCTCTGCCACTTTGCCCACTCTCCTCCTCTCTTTCTCTAGTACACTCAACGAGACGTATTAGACAGAGAATCGGGATAGAGGACGAAGAACGGTCTCTTGCGAGATTGTAACAGAGGGAACGGTGAAAATGAGTTGAAATACAAGGATCGAGGAAACGTGGAGGGAAGCTAGAATACAGAGAGTAAGAGAAATGTGCTGGCGTCCACGGCGACAGAGCTGGTTTACCGCTGTTTCTGGTTTCCCCGCATCCCAATTTACAGGATCGCCCTTCTGGAGCGTCCTCCTCGAGAGAAACATCCGAGGAGGTGACGACTTTATCTCAGACCTTCCCGAGGCAGAGCATCGCGGTAACTGAGTACCCTTGGCCACGTGTGCCTCATCTGCTAGATTGACCCTGGCCGCGATTATTCTTTTTCTTACTCATCATCGGGCATTCCTCCGGAACTACTGTGTGCGCGTGTGTATTAGTTTTTTTTTCTTCAGAGTTGACAACTTTCCAAAGTTCGGAGAGAGATTTGAAAAGGCCAATCGGGCGAAACACGATTGAAAACGATTTTCTCATTGGAATGTTGCGACATAGCATCGAGCTGAGCGAAAACTCGGTCCTATGGGACTTGAACACGCGACCGTCGGTTTCGTAAGCGGAGAAGATAACCGTTACGCTACCGACGTTGTACGAAACTTGTCCTTATTTGAGCTGAATGTGCAGCCCCCCTGTACAACCCCCTATGGCACAGAGTCTATGCTAAGGTGGCCCCTTGTATGGGACTTGGTCAGTCTTTTGCAATCTCCACGCTTTTTAAGTGAATGCAAATTTATTTTCTATTTACAAGGCTAATATATGTAATGATATTGCAGCATTCGATATCGAATAGTGAAGACTAGGATATATTTTAATATTGCAATTTTCACGCTCGAAGGAATACTAAATTATATATAATAGTATTATTTGTATTTACGAAAGAGTAATTGCGACACTAAAGTGCGAGGTAAATTGGGTCGGTCGGAACACCGAAGTCTTTAACGCCAATTTAACAAAATCTAATTCGGGTTTAACTTTCTATAAAAAAGTTATCTTAATAATTCTATTTACTATAACGTGTTGTGGCCAATTTGAATAATGTATAATTTATTTCAAGAGTCATTGTGATTAACTGCGCTTCAAAATAGTTGAAAAATATTTTTCAAATTTGAAGTTTTTTTGAAACATCGTTTCCAATTTGTCGACTTTCTCTAGTTATTGTTTGGAAGGCTGGTATATATGTCTGTTTTAAAATAGCGAGGTTTAAGTATATTTCGTCGTTCAATTTCATTGAAATATAAAGTTCAATCGATGTATACGCGAAGAATGACACGTAACAAATCATCGTATTTGTTTCCATATTCCTCGAAACCAGTTCACTTCACATTTCCGCTATTATCGTATTTACATACCTCTATTATCCTGGCAAATAACCTAACCATCATCGTTGCAATACATTATTATAGAACGTATCACTGCACAAAGGGTTACGATGTCGGTATAGCAAATATGCACGACTATTCATCGTTTCAGTACCGTCGTGATCACTGCGTTTCGTGATTTTCTATTCAGTACCATTTCGATACTGTCCACCATGGTTCATATTACAATAATAATAATATAATTACTATTAGACTGAAACAATTACATTAAAATACTACAAATAGTGGCCTCCAATTTTCAAAACTGGGCTGCATCGAAATTTACATCTCGCTAAAAAATTCACGTCGTAAATTCTCAGCGCAACGAAGAGCAGTATCGTCTCTCCTGCGACATCAATCAAAGCCGATGACTCACGACCACACTTCCAACGCGAGATGCATTATAAATGCAGTGCAAAGTTAACGACGAGCAAGGCCAAAATCTGAACAATTACCCAGAGAAGCAAACATGTAGTTTATCAAAGAAAAAAGGACGACCTCGTCCCGTTCCTTCTGGTTGCGTAAAAACCGAAATAATCCTCGTTGCATAAAACAGTACAAATTTAATTAACATCGAAAAGGTATAACCCTTGTACCTGTAAACACTTAGATGCTCCGTTCAACTACCTGCGGTATAATTTGCATAAATAATTGCAATAACTAAATACGTCTGCCGGGCATCTGACGTCGCACATGCATGCCCTTCGCATCGAAAGGGTTAATAAAAGAGGAGGAAGAAAGAAGGAGGGCTCCCCGGCGGGTATGATTACGCAACTACGTCGCAGAATTAACAGCTTCGACACGGAACGATGCACCTGTATAGCGATTTTCGTGACGTACCGGTGATTTGGCGTGTTTAGCAAACGACTTGACGAGTCATTAAACAGAGAACACTGGCAATTAATTATCACGTTTGCGTAATCGCCGCTCGACGCCGGTGGAGGTGTGGTTGCGCAACTATCGCTCATTCTGCACTCTCCCCTCGTCATCTCCCGCAGCCACCGATCCCCCTTTACCCCTTTCGTGGGGATCGAGGCCCTGCTGACCCACCGGCCCCGCCATCGCCATTTCCTTCTGCGCCGTTCCAGAACCCACCAGTCTAATCGTTCGTGCCGCTAACCTTAATTTTTCTTCGCCCATACGTATCCCACCCTTCCCTCTTTCACGCTATCTTTCTCTAGCCGACATTACTCCGACCTGTTGTTTTTGCCTTCGATCGATCTTCATTGATTCCACGACGGAACCACTTTTCCCGATCGGCTGACCTCCTCTCGGCCGTTTCTGTTACAAATGAGCACGCGATTCGTCGTTCGATAATAGCCGTCGTATATCAACGCGTATGAACGCGGCAGAGTATGATTCTATTAAAAGACACGGTCGCCAATGGGAAAGAAGATTAAATGCCGCGACGAGTCGTGAACTGTGCGAGGCTTTATGGAACGGGGTGTACGTATAGGTTCGGGGAATGCTTGGCACATCGATTTGAAAGTAACGCGTCACGCGTTGCCAATGCAAGTGCGAAGAAGATATACCGAGGTACGAGAAAATATATGGAATACGTCTCGCGGGAATATTAAGTGATAAATGAGGATAGCGAACGACTGAATAGCGTGTAATGAATATAGTTGTTTTTACTTAGAGATTCCTCTCCCGTTTTGAACATTCGCGTGTGTCTTTACGAGCGACTTTTTATTCAGCTCGGACAGACAGAAGCCTTTCATGCGGCGATGGATGATATAGTTGTCATCTATTTTATTCGTAGAATAATTTGTGAACGGTGGTATATTATGAGCAACATTTACGACAGCAATTTATTTACGAATCTCTCGTTTGTTTACGAATAAATATTCAGTGAACTTTAACGAATGATATGCCTGAAGCAGAATTTATAACAAACGCGTCAAAAATACGATTCAATGTTTTGGAGCAGGTTAAAGATTGCACCAGGTACATAATTCAAAATTTTGTTTAAAGTCAAATAAAATTCATTTGGGGGGGAATGCTGTGTATTAACATAAAAATAGCCAGTTTAGAAGGAAGAATTTAATGATTCTGATGCAATTAGTACTAATGGTTGGGTAATTATGCATACAGAATTAACAATGGAAATCGTTTCAAGCGCATACACTCCCATTTGCACGTACTTCACCAGATATCGAAAGCGTTCACGTGGTTAATGACTTGTTTATAATACTATCATAAAACCACGTGCCGAAATTATTTAACAACGATTTGCCTCCAATTGATAATTAAATCATACCGTTAAATGTCCAAGAAAAAGAAAACAGAGTAAATGAACGAAGTCAATACGAAAATATAACGATGTAAATAAGTCTCCCTCATTCCATTAGTATCTACCGCAAAAACTTAATAATCAGAGGAAAGTGTTACGTGAATTAATAAGTTCTGGGAATGACGCATTATCCTTTTTTGCACCCAGAAAACTGAAATGGTTTATTGAAATGTTTATAATCGTCATAATAATAAGGAGAACTACAAAAATTCTCGAGGCTTGAGATACACAGAAGACCATAGGTCGTATTTAAAAGCTCATTAACAATAAGAGGTCGACCAAAATAGAAGTGTGAACGAAACGTGCGAGGATAACATTTAAACTCATTCAAGTTTATATCGTAGAATGGAAACCACACACGAGATTATCCTTTGCCCTAGCACAATTACAAATTTCATGGTGGCACTTAACACTATGCAAAGTAAGCATTCTAATGAATATTCAAAGTGCTCCAGCGGGAATAATTGCAATTCCAAGTATCTACGCTGAATCTGGCAGACTGCGACGCAACAGCGCTAATTTAAATAGATTTACATTAAAAATAAACATGCCAAAACATCCATCTAAACGGGTCAAATATTAACACACCTCGAAACTCCAAGGTATTCATCGTCAAGACAACCATTTCCCATTTGAATGAAATTACAATTGCAAAGAGGGCTCGAATAAACTCAAGGGCGCACAGGTGAATATTTCACTGCCATTAATTTTCTATCCTTGATGGTAATTTGTTTTGCCCGCGACTACATCGAACTTCAAGTATGAAAAAGGAAAACACTGTACTGTTCACTCGACTTGAATCCACAAGAGACAATTACAGATCTACTCGCATTATAATCCTACAAACTCGTAATATAAATCGAAGTTCAACGCACGAAAGGTTTATCAGAATTCAATTTATATCCCAGGTATCGTAGACATCTCGACGAAACCATCCCCGAGCCTCCATCTTTACACCGTACATAGAAAAGCAAACGCACTCCGGCGGGACGCAACGCGTATTCATTTCTCGTCGAACAACTCACTCGCAGTGTACACGATACGAACGCGAATAGTGGGTGGCAGGCAGCGGCCCGACGAAAAAGCAGCAAAACAAAGGGGAAAAGGCGAAGAAAACTGACATACGAAAGAAAGAAAGAAAGAAAGAAGGAACGTCAAAGCTGAACTCACGGTTGATACGGGGTGGTTACGGTGGTGCGCGAGAGAAGGCTAAGGGGAACCAAGTCTGAACACCTTGAAGGTACGTACGAGAAGAGAGAACGAAAAGAGACAACAGGCCTGTAGGTATTATAAATCAAGAGGAGGTCCGCAAAGGGAACGTCGGTGGCGAAGGCGAAAGAAGAGCGAGGAAGAAAACTTGCGAGGGAAGACAAGGGGAAGGTACGCAGGGGTAAGGGATCAGGAGAGGGGGGAGAGGTACGGTCGTACATCACCGGTGGTATTTACGACGTACCATCGTAAATCAATGATCGCACGAACAGCGCGGTTCAACGAAATTCCTTTTCCCTTCCTATATGTGCTCCCCCTTCCTTCCGACCGTTCCATCGCTTCCTGTACACGGGGCCGATGTGAGAATCTGTCCTGCCATACATCGCCCCGGACAGAGGATGCTGAAGCGTAAGAATCCTTGAAGGAATCCTCCTCATCCTCCTCCTACGCCGCACGGCCAAGATATATCGACGATTTATCCGACAAGACAAAAACTATTTGTCCTCGCTGGTAGAATTTTTGGTCCGGCCGAAGACGAATTCATCGGCGTTTTCGACTCCTAGCAATTTGTACGGCTGCTCGCGACAGTATCGCCACGCGATCTGGCGCGTGACTTTTTCAGGTCGCACGCCCAAAGAGAGACCTTTCGCCCTTCTTACTTAGGCCCCGAAGATGGGTAATCCCGAGCCTGCCCCGTGGCATTTGCTAAATGGATACGACCGGACATCTATCGCCAAAGCGTACACTCGGGGCTGTTCCCAGAAATATCGTAAAAAAATAAAAGTGTACAAGAAACTGTGAATTGGAATGAAGAACCATGTGTCTGGGTATGCACGATTCGATCCAAAGAAAGAATGACCACCGTAAACCCTGGGTCATCCGGCGTTGAAGGCAGCAAGAGAGCGCATTGTTTGTAGGAGAGGGAGGTAGGGCTTTAAACGTCATTTAAACCGTGACTCTTGCCAGGCCAGGAAGGATCGTTTTAACGAGGTTTGGGACAGACCAGGTCAGGCCTCTTTTACACTGCGGACGATTACACCACGAGGTGGTGCCCTTTGCGTCTCGCAGCACCTCGAGGAATCAACTTCCCTCGTTCGACACAAAGGTAAATGTGCCCCGTCACAGCTGATCCCGTGTGATCCGTGTAAAATCACGTTGCGCGATTGTCGGGGCCCCGACCCCATCACTCGACAAGTTATCCTCCCCGGGGAAAGGTGAATCTCCACGACCATCGTATCTTGGCTTTCTCACAAAGTACGATTTCACGACTACTTAGGGTTAGCGTGGGTTTGCCCGTGTAGGATATTATTTTTCGAATTACCGTGCCCACCTTTCTAACGAGGATGAAGTGAAAAGAGGGGAGTTTGAAAATCCCCCTGCTCCCCCAACGAGCTATGAATTTCGTTCCGGTCCGTGTAGTGGAAAATGTTCGAGGTGAAAAAAGAAATATATTGCCTCACCCTTCGAAGCGTTTGGAGCAATTAAATGATTCTTCATTTTCGTTTCCGTATTTCTGTCGAGTATACTTGGACCGTAAAGGTGATCTGCTATGGTTCGATTGAATCATTGTTTTAGACGCAAAACGATACTCGACAGAGAATTTAATTCGTACGACTCTTACACGTTCCACGCGGAGAAGACAAACGTCCCCTTAAACACGACGGCTAAAGGGAAGGAAGGCGGTGGAAGATGCGTAGCATCTTGGAGGAGACAACCGTAAAAAAGACGCGGTGGAAAAGATGAAAGTGACCCTCGAACGGACTTTGAAAAGAGCCATAAAAGTACAATGAGGGGTTGGGAAAGCCTTCGCTTTCCACGTGCTGGACGACGACGAGAAAGAGGACGTCGAACGGAGCGAGAGAGCCTTAGCTTCCAGAAAATTCGTGTTTTTTACTCGAACGTCGGGAAAGATTACAAAGGACGGAAAGGGGACAGAACCTTTTTAAGATCTCCGAGAAGAGGCGAGTGTCTCTGCGCCTAGGTGATGAAACCCTCTCGTGCTCGTTACGCCAGATGCTTTGTTATCAGAACGAGCTCTGTAAAGTCGTTTTTTGAATAACGACACCATTCCACCAAGTCTCAATGCTGCCCGCGCGACCGTAGGAAGGGGGGGATCTCTCACGTGGCTGTGTCTCCAAGTTTTCACTCCAATTTACCAGCAGCTACGCTAATCTTATTTGCTCAAGCTGGACGCAGTTTAATTCCATTAGCGAAATTAAAGTTCTAGCGGGAGCATTTAACTGCGGATCGATGCTACTAACCCGCAAACCATTAAGATAAACCCCGGGTGAAGTCGATTCTAGAATAACGGGAAACTAGTCAACTCCTTCTCCCTATACATATATGTACATAGTCAAGTTCCGTTTATTCTGTTAGAAAATACACTTGGCGGTAACAGTTTTGTCACGCGGGATCTAGAAATAATTGGACGGAAATGTTTTCTACTCTGCGTCGGTTAGACAATTAAACTGAAAAGCACATTTCCTTATTAGCAAACGCTATATTCCCTGCTCGTTTAAAAGATACGTACTATCGGAGTAATTGACTATTTGTTAGAATTTGTGTTTCTATTATGGTTACTTTTAAAGTAAATAAGTCGTAGTATTTTATACAGAAATCGATAATCCTGCGAAATATCTGAAACAGTTACTAACAGCCCACACAAATAAACTCATAATTAATCATGTATCGATACCTTAATTGCAGTACCATGTATCAGCATTTTTAACGAAATTTGGGATCGGAATATCTCTACATCTATTTTTGATGATCGATCTACTATAGATAACACCGCATTTTCTTGTGTAAAAATATTCCAGACAAATATACACAATAGAAAGCTAGTCTGATATACGTGCTCCATTTTTTCCCTGTTCTGCAGTGTAAACTCATGTTTGCCACTTAAGTGGTATCGATACGAAGCTATCGATATTTGAAACACAGCGGTCACTGTGGTGCATACATCGACTCGGTAAAGTGAGTTATTTATTCAACTATCGCGACATACAAAAATTAACCTAATACGAATATATAAACGCAGTGGCGCGACAGTAATGCGATACGAAAACAATCCATACGCATTGCCTGTCAGGTAAGCGGTAACCAGAAAACAAAACAAGAAATAGTAATAATAATAATAGTAACTGACCTGATATAAATGATGACTCCGTTGGTGCATATCCTTTTCCATCCACGTGGTACCGTAATCGCTTGTTGCTGCTGCTGCGTAACCACCGCACTACCGTTCATCGTTAACACTACATTTTGTTGCGCGGCATTGTTGTTACTGTTCGCGTTGTTAATACGCGTGAGCGACGGCTGACGCGCAGCCTGCTGCGCGCACGAAACACCGCCGTTTACCGTCGTCGCGGCAGACAAACCGTCGTGTGCCGATTGACTTTGACTCTCAGGACTGCTGAGACTGCTATAAGCGGACGATTCACCGGTATCAGATCGGACAGAGTCACAGCTAGCCGCACCACTACCACCACTACCGACAACAACACCACCGCCGCCGCCACTGACAACCCCGACGCTCGAATTGGACGAAGAAAGCGACGAGCCGATTTGACTATCAAAACCGTCCTGCTGTCGGCTATTCTCCTCCATATTCACGCGCTGATCGACACTGTCGTTACGAAAAACACTCGCGGACGCTTGAGACGTTTCGTTTCCTTGTCGCACGTATGCGACACACGCGTCGTCGCTTATAAGACCGATGCAACCATCGCCCGAATTGCCCTGCGCGATCCTATTGCCACCGCTATTGTTATAACCGTCTGCCAGTCTCGCGCCTACTGGATACATATCTCCTTGAATTCTCGACGGATATAATTTGCTCGATACCACTACGTCACCGCCATTCATCCTGCTGATTGGCTCTACGTTACTCGTTGCGAGGTTTTCGGCATTGCTCGAATCGTTTTCCAATGGGCTCCGATACGCTGGATTTTTACCGTCGCACGCGGACACCACGCACGTCATCGTGGTGGTCGCGCTAGTCGCTTGAATCAGATTCGTCTGCCTGTAAAGCAAACCGTTGTTCGTGACGATCGTCCCATAATCCTCCTCGTCTTCCGTGTTACCGGTGGTTGACATGGACCGCGCCGATCGACTCGAGTCACCATCGGTGGACGCATACTCGAGCGGCTTCAATCGACAACAATTATTAACTGCGCCTCCTACGGCGCTGTTGTTATCGTTACAGTATATGGCGGTTTTGGCGGGAAACGTCGCCGCCGCCGTCGCCACCTGCGGCGGCAGAATGCCGGCGTACGTCGCCTGCTGCGGAGACTGATAGCCGACTGCGGTAGCAGCAGCAGCAGCGGCGGCGGCATTCTGACCGACCGCCGTCGCGTATGCAAAATTCTCCCCCGATACGTAGACTAGAACACTATTTTGTTGAATCCCCTGCGCGTGCTGAGGATGCTGCTGATGATTTTGCTGCGACTGTTGTTGCTGTTGTTGTTGGCTATTATTGTTGCCGTTGTTGTTATTATGGTGATGCAGATGATTGTGATGATGTAGATGACTGTGATTCGGGGGAGCAGGGTGTGTGGACGGCTGCTCAGGCTTGCCGGCCATGGTCCAGGTCCAGCAGCGCTGCAAGTAACCCCGACACCGACATCACTGGAACGCAGGTAGCACGCCTACGTGGAGATACCTCCAGGTTCTGCCGCATCCTCCGTAAACGGAAATGATCACGCGCTAACCACCGTTGAAATCCACCGCGTACTATCGCTCGTTCCGCTTGAACATGCACGGTCACCGATCCTTAAAACCTCGCAGCTGTCGTGCACGTTCTCGTTGTTCGACATCCTCGGCATCACCGCGCACGACATGCCAGATGGAGTATAGTCCTTCTAGCTGATTCTTTTCAATGATTTTCCTATGCTGGTGAATAATATTTTTAAGTTACACGCGTGCTTAGAAATAATTCTCCGACCAGCTGACCGCAGGCATGCGTTAACGGTGCCAAGATTTTGAAATTAGAGAGCATCCGTCGGACGACAGGCACGCGCTATTCACCGGTCAATGCCCGTCTAACCTCTCTCCCGTGATCGGTGCACTCTACCATGATACTAGTTTCGTTGGTCGTACGTAATTCTGATGCAGCCGCAGACCATAGTAACGTTAGATCAACGTTTATGGTTTATATAAAGGAATATAAAAAAAAATATACGGTACTTCGATTATACCGTATGTTCGAGACGCGTTTTGGAGTATCAAGACAATTCGCTCTTTTTACGTTTCACTTTTCTTTTTTCTGACAATGTTTATATATGTGCACAGATTTTTCCCAACAGGTAACATCTCGAAATCGAATAACTACTTATTGCCAATAAGTAAAACATGTTTTGCTGAAATAATATACCGGCGAGATTTATAGGAAGAAAAATAGCAAGAATAACGCCCTTGAATTTTTCATGCTGTACACCGGCTCAATGTGGAGCAAGCCAATAACATTGTTTATTACGAAATTACTCTGCGGCTGTCATTCGCAAGGTCGATTTACAATGCAACAGCTCACTCATTTGTCTCGTTCACCGATTCAGTCGCGACGAAACAACACAATGGGGCCAAGCATTCAACTAACCTAGACTCTTTATATACGCTGTTATCCGTAACGCGTGTAGATTACGACAAGAAATTTACGTTAAAAGTGGAAAATGTTTCCAACCGTTGCAGACTCGGACGAGTAATTTGTGAGTCAACGTTGATGAAAAAGTACGACAATTACAGACAAGAAAAATTGAACTCTATGAGAAAGTCAAGTCGTTGAGGTCGTTGTGTCATTGCCACGGTCCCGTCGCGTTATTCGCGGTCGCAGTTCTGATTACTCCGTTTCACATGTACGCACTTTTCAACGAAGGAACTATTATATGAATGGCACTAAATTATGTCATTTTCAGCCACTGTAACCAAAAAGAATATGCTACTCCGAATCTTCGTTCACACACTACAAGAAGAAAGCCATTTTCTTCGACACTGCATACGCAAAGGTTAATCGTGACCGAGTCACGACACGCTCGATCGGTAATGGCGCGAATGCACTCTCGGTACAAAAAACACTTTATATCGCCGTAACAATTCACGTTAAATCGCACGGACGGACGTACGTCGTGTTATGACGCTGTGTCATCGTCACAGCAGCAGTAGCACCACCACCACCACCACCACCACCACCATCACCACCACCACCACTACCGCTGCCTCCACCACCACCACTAGTACTACCACCACTACCACCGGTCGCGGTTACGAACTCGGGTTAAGTTAACTAACCCTCTTCTCGACTCGAACACCTGCGCGGGCCGCGCTCATCGTTTTCACCGAACCTCACTTCTTGATCGCGTGGAAATACACGCTTATTATATTCTGACTAGCACAGTTGCCTCCCTATCTCGCACTAAATCCCCGTCGGCTGCTTTGCAATCACTTACTTTCGTAAAACACTGCTACGACACAAGCTACTGAACGAAATTCCATCCTGCAGATGCTATGCGTACGCTGTTTTCGCGTAACTGATATTGGAAAAATATGGCTCCCTCGGCATACCCAGAAACCTTTGCGGCATCTCGACGGCTGGCTTTCAGCCACTCGTGTACGCACGTTACAAAAACATTGACCCTCATCGCGATTATATCGCCATCGTTAGGCTATTCTACGTAACTCAAAGGCACGTTAACATTGTTACCTCTCATGAACGACACTATTTAATTCACTGGCATGGGTATGCCGTTTAGATTTATACAAAGACGTAAAACTTCTCCGTGACCTTCCTCCAAAGGAAACAATTGTAAATTATTCAAATATATAAAAGTTTCTGTTTTACTATAAAACGAAATCCTGCCGTTCTATGGCAATTCTATTTGATTAATTAATGCATAAGTCTTTGTAAAAGATATTATAACGTAATATACACGTGGGGGTCAAAGGTCAATTTTTGTAACACTTTTTTTCCACATACTTCACATTATACTTTTTTCCAATTTATTTGAGACGATTCAAAAACGTACTAATCAATCACCAATTTATCTATAATAAATAAGATTATAATACGCGTCTATTTGAATTCGCTATATTAATTACGGATGGATACATGGTCTTGCATACAGTAAATTATGTGATCGTGAATGCGTGTTTAATTTAATGGGAACTTATTATGATCGTTAAAAATGGACATTTGTTTATGCGCATTTATCCGCTTATATTAAACGAAATAGGTATTCTCAGAAGTTACATAATAGCAGCCCTTCGACGACGGCAGTAAATACAATTATCAGAAAGGTTTTTCTTTTACTTTCAGTTCCAGAATTACAATTACAAATAAATATTGGAACAGTACTTTTTCCATGATAGCCATTATTTGTAAATACGCTTAGAAGTTCACTTTCACACACACGGGAACCACATGTTTTTCCTTGAATTGTAGTATTGATGAACATCAAATATTTTTCTCGATATTTTCATATATCAGTATACGAGACTATAAACAAATTAAACGCTACACGACGTAGAATTAGGTTGGCAATTTCTTTGAAAGAAAAGCATTTTCGAAGTTTATAAACAAGGCTACAGAAAACATTGCCTTGTTCGATCAACAAATACTCTTCCCGATATAATTAGTACTATTTTCATAATCATCGTATTACTAACATATAGACACAGAGCTAAATACGAAAAGCTCGTGTAATTTAATGCTAATAACCAGCAGATTTTTAGGGAACACGAATACAGATAAGGTAAAATAATTTCGTTCGACTGACTAACTTTATTCAATATGCGTGTATCAACCAATGTTGAAAACTGTTAAATATAAAGAAATTCACAAACAGCAGAAGGTAATCAGAATGTTCAGTGTTACATGATACAGTTGGTTATGTTTACTGTCCTCTACTAACGTATACGCGATGGTACGTTAGACGTTGAGTAAATTCATCTTCCCTTATCACTCTGCTTAATGATAAGTACATTTCTTTTAATACTTTTTCTACAGCAAGCGATGAACTAATTGCAACATGTTTACCAGTTTTCACCAGAATTTATAGTTTAATTCAGCAATGATGATAATTGTATCATCAGTAGTCTCCTATACAATTCAGTATTTGTGTATGCTTTTTGCGGTAGAATCCTTGGGCGATTCCATACGGTGTAGGTTTCACAGTCGTGCACATATCTAAGTATTTTCTGAAGGTTCTTTTTATATGTCTCGAAGAACGTTCCTTACATGTCGTCCACATTTGTTTCGTTCTTCTGTTAATACATACGATTCAGAATCGAGCGAATGGGACAAAAGTTTAAAATGAAAGAATGACCATATTTATTGTGAGATTGACGTAATCCAATTAATGCGTGGCACACTGGACACGCGAAGGGCCTCCTTCATCTTCCTCATACGCTTGTCGTTGATCTCTTCGCCTCGCTTCTTGTTCTGGATCCAGATCTACAAGAGAACACTCTTCTGCCCCCTCTGGAACTATAACCTCTTCCCTAGGAGGTAGGCATGATTCAAGGGTTGGAATTATAGTAGCATCCATAGATTTCGGGAAATTCACTACAAATTGAATTATAAGCCGGCCATGCGTGAAATGGTCTTTATAAATCGGCATTCCTTCGTTCAAAATGCACTTCAAATCTCCGTGCTTTATAACGGTCCCCGGATATGAAGTTACTACTAAATCTCGTCCATCCAAAGTGCGAATAACTTTCTGGAACCCACATAGGGCCTCTACGAGTTCCAACTGCATCCTTATAATTAGATCATTACGCGAACGCCTAAAATAACATATTAGAGTGTATAGAGTCAACGTAGGAACAAACTCTTGTTAAATGTAAAACCAAATAAAGTACTAACTTAAACACTTCATGTTCTTTCTCTTCAAGAAGAATAACAATGTCCCCCGGTTCGTAATCTGGTTCCTGGTCACCTTCTCCACTGAAAACAATCTTCTGGCCGTCTACCATACCTGGGTCTACGTGAACTTCCAGAATCTTTCGGTCTCTAACAGTTTTCCTGCCACCACATTGTTTGCAACGATCACGTGGGTTTATGCGCTCTCCCTGGCCTCTACAGTCTGTGCACATGCTTTGTACTTGCTGCAGCATTCCAGGACCCAGCTGGTGAATTTGAACTTGCATACCGGTACCGCGACATGTAGTACATTGTTCTGTGGATCCCTTCTTTCCGCCAATACCTAATAAAAAAAAAATGGAAGGTTATATAAGTATAACATTTTCTAGCGTTCAAAATTTTATACAAATTTCGTAGTGCAAAACAAATATCTACCTTCACATTTGTCACAAATAACATTCTTCTGTAAAGCTAATTTGCGAACAGTGCCCTTATACAGTTCCTCCAATGAAACAGATAACTGATGTATAACATCTTGACCTCTGCGTTCTCTCCTACGACCACCTCGTCCACCAAAACCTCCACCACCGAAGAACATATCAAAGATGTCCATGGGCGAAGAGAATACATTACTACCACCTCCGCCTTCTTTTAAAGCTTGTTCTCCACCTTGGTCATAAATGCGCTTCTTTTCTGGATTTGACAATACTTCGTACGCTTGTGAGATTTGTTTAAACTGCAGTGGGAAAATGGAATTATCAGAATTTTTGTAATTTTTGTAATTTTCGAAAAGTACTCGTACAAAGTAAAATGGAATACAAACTCTTTCTCCTTCATTAGGATTCTTGTCAGGGTGATACTTCAGAGCAAGCTTCCTGTAAGCCTTCTTCAAATCTTCTTGCGTGCATCCAGGCTTGACGCCCAAGATATCATAAAATGTAGTCTCCTTCACCATTCTTCCTGTTTTATTGTTTTCTGATGGTCTTCAAGTATTACTCTAGTACTATTTCTGTTAAAGATTAAGTAAAACCAAATTGTTACTAAACTATAGAGGTTTGTATCATCAGTTACACAGTTAACATCGTTATGATCGTAAACTCATGATTTAAAGCAGGGATGCCGAACAGGCAGCCACAAGCTACATGAGGCTACATTTCTTCTTCTTCTGCTCTAAAGAGCCATATGAAAACGACCCTCTCCACGCTTACTTCGCTACTCTGAGAGCACCGCCTGAACAATTAGTAGGCTAGTCTTATCTACATATAAACATATATAAAAGTCCAATGTTCAAAGCTGTGTGGGTGTGTATCAATTCACGTGTTTTGGGTTCACCGACTATTCATGTAATAGTAGCTAATCTGTTCATAGTGGGAGGATCGGATAACTGAGAGTGGGAGTAGTGTAGTTCTTTGATGCGGAATCGTATGGCTCTCTGCGCAGAAGAAGTTCGACACCTCTGATTTAGAGTATACAGAAGCCAAGTCCAATTTTTGCATTATATTGTTAAATAGTTATGCAATTTCTTTAGTATCATCAATCATGTTTATTTATGAAATTCAATTCCAAGATTTAGTATTTAACAATTGTGATAAAAGAATGCAAAGCATCGAGGACCACGGCATCTAATAAAATTTAACCCCTTTACTGCTCGCTAAAATAAGAATGTATATGGTAAACAAATGTCTATTTGTTTCATGCACCTCAAATCTTGCAAAAATATGTTTTACTTATATTTAAAATTTCCTTTCATAATTTTTACAAATATTTCTAGCATTATAAGTTTTAACAACAAGGAAAACATCAGATATCATCTGAACAATAGCAATCTTGTGCATTTCGTTTTTATCAGTTTGTCCATATAATGCATAACTTAAACTCTTTGGCACATTGTGGCTTGCTTATACGACATATGGACTAAATAGTCAAAGGATTAATATCACACAGTCGCACAACAGCAATATATCTTAGAGATACAGCCAGCATACATGCCTATATGTATAATTTGCGTAAAATTAATGTATTAAGGGAGATTATATATTTGTTATACTTTGATTGATTACACAATAGGAATGCAATGTTACATAAGCAAAATGCTTGAAGAAATATATACATCTGCATGTAAGTGGGCAAAGTATTTCATATAAAATCCTGTAAAGATATCAAATCTGTTATCAATCTAAAAAATCCCACTTTTTTTAAATCGAAACAAAAGAGCAAACGTGATTTGGCAATTAGACAAAAAAATCTTAGATCTGGAATTACAACTTGTTACACTTGGCAATGATATTTATGAAGTACAGCTATAACCAGTCAATCAAATACTATATCATGTACATCGAAATCTAGATTTATTAAGTCACTATTTTCTATACATATATGTGTATGGAGAAATTGATTATGCAATTAAAGACAACCGATGCCATTAATATGTTTAAAAAATCCACAAGTAAATTAGTTTCTATAAAACATCGAACATTGCAAACATTAACATGTATTCGACACATTTTTAAAACGGAATTATATGCAATGACCATGAACTTCAATTATGTATTTCTAATTTTAATAACTATATTAAAATTTAGTTTTACGTATAATTTCAAGTTAACTAAATATTGTAATGAACGTATATAGATTCGATTTCATAGCGGCAACAAATTATGTGTTTGTAGAAAAGTCGAACAAATTGTATCCATGTGCATGTTTGGTTTCAAAATGGCGACGAGTCTCATTTTAAAATGGCAAAATATAATTAATTAGTATGGAAAAGGAAGTTGAAGTGCGGTTTCGAAGTAACGCACTGTTCGCCGTGTCATGAACAAAGAACATCACACTTTCTAGATCCTTCTCGTAACGCATCTATACGTACATATATACACACATGTACGTATGAGCATGGTGGGCTACCGGTTAAAGATTAAGCAAAAAAAAAGGGCAAAAACTTATATTAAAATGATAATTTTGCAATTCAAAAATTTATATTGTTCTATTAAATTAAGCTACGCAGATGAAACGTGGATCCTAGTTAAAACTAATTACGCTTAAAGTGACAGTTATACTTTGCAACTTCAACCACGTTTCGTATTGACACGAGTAGGGCAATAGGAACATCCACCATTTTTCAACATAAACTGCGAGTCATGGACGAGCAGAACTTGTCCTATGATAAAACCTCATTGACGCGTATTTCGTAATGTACATTATGCTTGGGCATGCATAGAACTATTTATTCAACCTTCAAGCGTCCACTTCTCAAGTTCATAGACCGTCAAAAACGCGTTAAGATACGCTAATATTCTTTATTCGCTATGGAATGTTCAATCGCAACCGGACAATGCTTGTTAAACGCTACACGAATTCTTATCCCACGAAAAATTCTGATGCTAAAATCGATCGCGCCATTCGACGGCGAAAATTCTCTTCTCCTGCGCATATTTGTTAAAATGTTCCTCGATTTGCAATTCTCTGCGAGCAATTCTTACCTGTATCAGCAAAAAGGAAGCAGCTCGTGGAAAATATCCGTGGACCGTAAACCCTCGTCTCACTCCACGTAATAGTTTTTGACGAACTGTTGTAAGCGAATAGAAGTCTCACCAATTTACTGTTCTTACCCGTTCTCGAAACTTCCTAGAAGAGTAATGGACGTTACCTGAAAGGGAACCAATCAGATGGACGGAGAAACGCAGTCAGCGCCAAATTCAATTACGGTCTTTCTAAGAATTTCGCAACTATATGTGCGCACAAACTCCATCGATAACACGATGAGACAATAATTTTTATATTAAAGAGAAATAATTTTAAAACAGAGTGTCATGTAATTTTTGAAATGCTTGGTATTGTGATGAATGTAGAATTGTTCGCTTTAACAGTTCAATTAAAAGACAGTTCAATTAAAGGAATGATTTTAAATCTATCAGAAATATTAATTTCAGATATAATTTACAATCAGTAGTGTAAGAATACTGTAATGGGAAGAATGTCATCAAACTTCGTGTAAAATATTTTTGGAGATCTAGTTATTTTAATAGGAATACACTCAAAATCCCTATATTCGAAGCGGTAATACATTATTAATTATAAAAGCCCAATAATTTCAAACTGTTTTTAATATTTAATAACGTTATATGTTTATTTCATTGATTTTAAGATGTATATTTTTTAAATTAAGCAATTGATTTGCTGAGCAGAGAATTAAATCGTCCGAGCAGTTATGTAGGATTATCGTCTTGGTACAACATTTGACTCTAGATCGCGCTACATGTTTCCGAAACTGTCTTTTCGCTGGCGATACGATAATCGAGCAAAATGGTATGTATTTTGTATCCTAAAACTACCGATTAATCGTAGGAAAAAATATGCAATATTCCTTAAAAATGATACGTATAACGTACAATCACTTCTTTCTTACAAATATAATTTGTAAATACCATTTGTCTCGATATTTTTCACATACGTGTTTATGACATGAGTGCTCCCACTAACAGTACAATGTTATTTAATGAATGATAACATGTAAATGGAAGCATTTAGTTAAATTATATAATCGAAATACTGAGAAATAATATTTCTATTCTCTTAGAAACATCGGTATTTAAAATACTCTGAATATAACGAAGATATACTATTAAACAAAACATAACCTTAAAACGCTGTTACTTTTTCTTATTACAGACGGAAGGTGCAGTTACAATCAGAACCCGGAAATTTATGAGCAATCGGTTACTATGCCGAAAACAAATGGTTCGTATTTGTGCATACATTTTTAGTCTCCGTTAGATCGATATAATGGCCTTACTGGTTTTGTATTTACTTTCTGATGCATGTTACTATACAAGCGTAACTTTACATTGTCACTTGTATCTATAGTATCGGGTAACATGCTTTGGCCTCATTTAATATTATACACTGTCAATTCAGATTTACTTTCGATTTTAACAATATTTGTAAATATTAGAAATTATGTATCATCAAAGACATAACTATATTAGACGCACAACCCACTGCTATAAGAATCTGAGTGTTATTATTTCACGCATATTATTAATAGTTTAGTTTACGATATATCACAATGTATCCTTATGTATCAATTTCTCTTATTATTCATCGACATCACTTATATTGATAATTATTCCTTTGTAGGTTGTAGATGTATTTCATCCAGGCCATTCGTCAGTCCGGAAAACGGAAATACGTGAGAAACTATCTAAAATGTACAAAGTCACGCCAGATGTAGTTTTTGTATTCGGTTTCCAAACCAATTTTGGCGGTGGTAAATCAACCGGATTTGGATTGGTCTATGATACATTAGACTTTGCAAAGAAATTTGAACCTAAATACAGGTTAGCCAGGCATGGGCTATATGAGAAACAAAAACAGACAAGAAAACAACGCAAGGAACGTAAGAACAGAATGAAGAAGGTCAGAGGTACAAAGAAGAGTAAAGTAGGAGCTGCATCTAAAAAGGTAAGATAATATTGCACTTAGTTCTAGTGAATTGTTATTTGCATATTTCTATAATTATATATAATATAATACACCTACTGTGCGTTCGCCGAGAGTTGGCGAGTGACAGAATATTGCTTTCTCACTCTGTTCCACTGAGCACGTGGAGAGGTGGAACAGAGTGAGAAAGCAATTTTTATAATATTGTTTACAATATGAATTATTATTTGGTGATGGGCTATATATGTCTTATGTTTATTTGGTGGAGGTTTTTGCACATATTTTTTTCTCAATTTTTACATGACCAATACATATTAGAACATACTTCTACATACATAGGGGAGATAGTAAATTGTAGTACAATTGAAAGACAAATTTTTACTTTATACTAATATCCATATTAGTATTTGTAAACATTGTTGGATTCCTTAGGTATATTTATTAGATAAATATATTTCTTGAGATTGTTTTTTCCTCATAGTTTGGTTTAAACAATAAAAACAGCACAAATATATTATTCATTACATGTTCATTGCTGCTTTGTCCTCGGTGCGATATTGCCAGGAAAAAGTTACGTAAATAAATTGAAGTTTGTTTGAATATTTCAATATAGAAATCTGTATTCTACTTTTTATTTATTACAACACTCTGTTTTCAATTGTACTACAATTTGCACTACACATTAGAAATGTTTGTCTATTTCTGAGACAATATCATTTATTTCTAATAAATATATCAAGTATTTACATTCTACTTTAAATTAATTTATCTAATCATTTTATATGAATCTAACATGCATAATTTAACTAATGCAAAAGGACTTTCAACATTAATAATGTTTAGTATCAGGCATAAGCATGTATGAACAAATTCTTCTTTTAATTTTATATGTGAAAAGAATTAACAGCCAAAAATTGTACGTTTGGTATTACACAATACACGTTCGCTGTACAAGTTAAAACTAATGAGATTTTACACGTTAGACACATGATACATAAAATTATGAATGTTTATTATGTAAACAATCAGTATAATTTCTTATATGTTACTTAATATGAAACCTTCAGAATATTTCGTAAAATTGTATTTATATATTACATATATATGTATTGTGTTATTCGTAATACAGATATATGTACAAATTATGCATATTACTTTTGCATGCTATACAGTGGTATACGCTTTTTATTTACGTTCTAGGGAAAGAAGTAGTCAAATGCTCATTATTTGTACTACAAGCCTCAAGAAGGAACTTAATTATGATGCTCATTCATGGTCAGCATGCAAACTTCTAAGTTTCAGTTTCCCCTTTCTAACAATGTATCTTGCTTTCCTTTTTGTTTAATTTTGTTTCGCAGTGTAATCTGTAAAACGAACTCTAATTCACTTCCTACAGTGCATAATTTATTCACAGATATCAGGTTTCTTTCATTTCCTTGTTGAAGTTTTTAACAGAGTTATACGCACATGATTGTTGGGAAGTAAAGATTCTGTAGACACTTTCACTCATCTGCTGTGATTTTCATTAATGCTTAGTATATTTCGACTTAATATGTAGAGATCTTTCATGATAGGATCCTTGAATGCAATCTTTGCTTTGTTTAACATATTATTGACTTACGAACTGTAAATTATTCTACGTTAATTAAAAACAAAATTAATCCCACTTTATAAAATTCAATAATTTGTAGCATTATATTTCAATTGAATGCCTGGGAAAAATACCCGAAACTGCTTACATTGAATCAATCGGGTAAAAAGATACCATCGTACTTGTATCATAATTTCCCTAACAGTTTTATGCCACCATTATATCATCATTTTGTTTCATGCATTTAGTAGAAGTAGTAAGTTTTGTTGCATGTGAGGCGTGTAATGTTAGTCGTGATCAAGCGTTCAACATTTTAATAATATCTTTGTTTTCTTCTTTTTTTTATTGCAGTAAAACCATAAGACATCATGAGGGCCACGGTTTGTTGAACATCGACGTAAACATTATTATAATAATTTATTACCGCAGAATAATGATTATGATAACTTTTACGGAATAAACGTGAATACTTCTTGATGAAAAAAAATTAAATGCAGTACTTTTTTTTATACCTCATTGTTTATATGTACATCAGTAAGCGTTTATTGCGAGAGCAATCTATGAATTTGTATTCTAATAATGAAATGTTTATTTTCCTATAAAAGTTAGCATCTCTAACCGCACATTTAAATAAAGAATGGAAAATATACGAAATCTATAAAACGTG
Source organism: Nomada fabriciana (assembly GCA_907165295.1). Lineage (NCBI taxonomy): Eukaryota > Metazoa > Arthropoda > Insecta > Hymenoptera > Apidae > Nomada > Nomada fabriciana. The sequence continues at coordinate 16,816,776 of OU015689.1, forward strand.
ATCTATTCCAATAGTTATTCCAATATTATCCCATTAAAACCTCTACGGACCCTCTGGGAACGAAATCGTTATCATTTAACCCTTCATCCGTTCCCAATGAGGAATTTTCGGATAGATTAACGTTCTCAATAGATCTTATTGTAGTCTCTGCATCTGTTTCTTGCGTCATTATAGGCGTTATTCTATTTATTATCGACATAATCGTGGTCGGGCTATTTGGTGAAGATTCTATAGAACCTGGATCTTTTGTAGTGTTAAATGTGCCTTCAGTCTGCCCTACTTCTGTTAATCCTTTCGGCCGATTAGTACTCGAGGGTTGAATATCTGATTCGTCAGAGTCATTTTCTAATCCATATTGATCTGTAAAGCCTTTGCGAATGAAGTACCAATTGCCAATGCGGAATCCCCAATCTCGATTAGGATCAAAGGATATGGTAGCTGCAATTGTAACGAAAAACTATTTTCACGACATTGTATATGCAGTTAATTGTTATTTATAATAATACTATTATTGATATTCACTGTAATGTTTACGAAAGAATGTAATTTTAGTAGCAAACAAGGACTGATATTTACATAAATCTAATAAGAGCCATTCATGATTACGGAATCTTTTTTGTAATGAAGATCTATCCAAGTTCAAGATTTCTGTTGATAAAAGTGGTGATGTAGTTACACTTGGTCCAAATAATCTTTCATGAATTTGGCCCCTCAGATTGTCAATCCAATCTTTTAATTTTTCAAAGAATGTATTACTTTGAAAATCAGACTGTAGCTTACTATTACCTGTAATAAACAATTTGTGTTAATGAATAATATCACTATGTTACTAAGCGTATTATAATCTTAAATAAAGTTTTAAGTCTCGTAATAAAAATCACGGTAGCAACGCAAAAATAACAAAAATATTTCCACAAATATGTTCCGCCATTTGAACATATTTTCTTTGTCAACGAATTTATTAAAATCAGAACTGTTCACTAAAATAGAGCTATCAAGTCGTAACACCTCTGTTATAAATTCCTATCGATGTCGATAGGTCGCTAATACCAAGCAGTAAAAAGATAATGAGAATATGCATTTTTCCTCGAGAGATACTGATTTGTGTTAAGAAATGGCGTGCCTTTTTATATGTATTGTGCCGGAAACGAATGTGCATTACTGCGACAATTTTATCGAGAATCAAGAAAATTCTTCTGCACAATGCTGTTATTCAACGCTGATGGCCTTGCTTCTACTGATTTTGAGGATAGAGCTATTGCATATGCAGGATCGTCGAAACAACTAAAATATAATACATAATTTTGAAGTGCATGTTTGAATTGCAATATAATGTAAATAAAAGTTTAATTAATATGAAAAGACATCTTGCTGTGTTCTTAAAATCAATATGGGATGGCCGGATGAAATATTCTGAGTACTGATAAAAATAAGTTTTATTATATAGTCTCAGCGGTTGAACTACTGTTAAGTTTACACATAATATTGCAGTACGTATCTCCGTACTTAGACAAATGCACAAAACCCAGCAATCGATATAACGAGATTTAGACTATACACAGAGTATGTGTAGACGTTTATATCATATCCAGTATATGTAAATGGTGATCTATTATGTACTTCTTATATTTTATACAACTGATTCACATGATTTTATAGTTATTATTGTATTCATGAATATATACTATATATACATATAATAATTTATTCTTAGTAGACGTCGCAATACATTGCATTGATCGTAGTTTGTTATGCAATTTAAACAAAATATGCTAATTTGTATAAACATTTTGCATTGGTAAGTACTTTGCAGATTATATTGTATAATATTTATAATAATAATTTAAGATGGATACCGTACAATGTTATTAATTAACTTAATCTCGCAGTAGCGTGCAAGTTCGTCCAGAAGTGTATGCACCATCCATTCCAAGGATTACTAATAGCCTATATTGGATAGTGTTGAACTACTGAAATTATAGTCGAATTCAATTACTATATTACACGCATTTAACCCAAGGTTTCGCACAATAAAAAATATTTTCCGTTATTTCTTTTTCGGAATATATCTTGTCTAATAAGTTAATGCAATCTGGAAATCCCAATTGATGTTACAGTGCCAGTGCTGAAGAGTTGTATGTATCGCTTAATATATTAATCGTATCCTAAACTTTGTGCAAGATTAAGTAGTACTTTTTAAGTAGGTAATTATAGGTATCATTGTTATTCACGTTGCCTTTTTATGAAGAACAAGTATAACACCTCCTTGAACTAAATAATCCTGTATACATAAATGCATCCCAATTAAAGCTAGCTGAAAATAAATTTGCGGGGGCTAAAACATACTAGTTCTGCTCGATTGATCTGCAACTTCTTTTTGCATTTTTTGCATTAGTTTGCAACTAATCCTTTAGACAGGTTAAAAGGATCTATGTGCGGAAATTAAACATTTTTAGGGCCATCAGATTAGCTTCTTTAATCTTATTAGCTAGGTAATCTTAACCTAATGCGAATTCTGCCATATTGAGGAATGTACGTGTAGTAGTTCATTTGTTAAAAGGTATATTACATGAGACGTAGTGGCACGAAAACTGCGACTATTAACCTCAGATGCAGTGTCGTGACTGCTTGGTGTAGGAGGACTGATGATTCGCGTCTACATATTATTCGAGTGAAATCATCCGTAACAACACGGTCAGCAAAATTACTCTCAGAATTTTGATTATTGGATATCTGTGATCTCGTATTGCTTCGAAACAAGTTTCCAAGTAAGCTGAAAAAATCCGTTCTTATGCGTACGTTGCGGAATAGACAGACAGTAGGCTAGAAATCGTATGCCACATTCTTCAGCTCTCGATTGAAACATTAGCTAACGTAAGTATTCACGTTAGGCATAAATGATATTACGGGATCTAGAAGATCAACAAATGGTTTTTTTTCCAAGACTTTCCACGATGTGTAAATTACTAACAGGTTAGAAACATTTACATCGAAGATACATGTAGCGTCCTAATGCAATCTGCTGTCGATTCAAAACGAAATAAGTTATACAGTGAAGTTATTTAATAAATCGGTTTGTTTTCATCTCTAATGCAACTCAAATGCATTATTGCCATTTATGAAAATAAACCTTTTATTTAAATGTTACGTTTTCGATCAACATGAACTCGCACAGTTAGATTTTACTAGGATGGGTCACGTAACACTAAAGTGACGGGTTACTGTGTATAAGATCCTTTGATAAGATGTATACTCGTCGTTGTGCGAATATATTAATTAATTAACTTTGCAATTGAAAAGATAGAAAGCAGACGATAATAATGATAAGATTAGATATCGGCCCTTTTCGCATTACTAATATACCTCAAAGTTTTTAATAGCAATATAGAATTTCGGTTGATTTGTTAATATATATGTACGCAAGGTAAGGTAAGAAATTTAATTATTTCACAAGTATTTGTATCATTGCATCTGTGCTGTAAATTTTATTCAAACAAAATTTAACATCAATTGCACATATACAAAATTGTCGCTAAGTATAATTATCGCGATAAGTATAATTTTTCTTATGGCGATCTTAAAATAAATATGTGATTTAAATTGAATTTTTGAAATGCACCTACTTTGTCTAGAAACACACTATTAACATATAAGTTTCCAATATAAGTACGCACACTTCGTGTCGGTTGTTTGAAGTCATTTTTAAGTAATAAGTCAGATTTAAGTCATATTTATATTTATGTGGTACTGAGTCAGTATTATTCAACTACTAAGAACAGTTATAATTAATGTGTTGTAAAATAGGATATAATTGAATAGTTTTCAGTATGCGAAGTATGCATATGTATACATGTAGTTCAAGTCGCCTTCTTGGCAGCGTAAGGCAAGCGGATCCTTAGGCGAACAAGTGTGCCGTTAGGTAGTTGAATAGGGGTGGGGGGCGAAAGATGGCGTAAAAATGGCGACGTAAGAAAACTGTCGACTTGCTTCACACGGTTTGCATGCAACTACGTTCAGAATATATTTATGTTGGACTTCAATTTAGGTTTGGATCTCCCGCGTTTTTCAAGAAAGTTGTTTGAAGCGCATCATCTGACCAAAAGTTATGGATTATCCCGAGCACGAAATTATAGAAGAATTCGAACAAAAGCCGTACACCATTAACGTGTGTATACCTAAAGTAGAACCACTATGTTGTAGCCCATCGAAGTCAAATGATGATACATCACACGTAAGTATACTATCATACTTGATACTTACCATATTTCGACGTTATTTGCCCTTGAAGTGCATAGTATGTTTTGGTACTCGAATCGTGATTGCATGTCGAATAATTTACTGCATAATTTTGTTTTCCTTTTGCAATCGTTTCGGATATACCATCTGTGGAAGAATATGTTATTGACAGTTCGTGTTGCTCCCGTATTAGAATTCAAAGATCATTTTGCATTTGTGCCTATTGCATTCATCATTTGCAAGAACATACGAAAGTTAGCTGGTTTGTTTGTCACGCGATTTATGGCGGGAATTTTAAATTCGCATAATATTTCTTTGGAGAATACTTATACAATCATTTCTGTTTTCTCTTTGCACACGACATCATTAAAGAAGCAATACAAGACCTTGTTTTTTATACAAATTCCTTAAAATATTTCAAAGATCGTATATATTTAACTATTGATTAAAGTATATCGGATGTCGCTTTGCACAATTATATTGTATGACTAATTATAGGTATGACTTCTTTGTGTCATTTTTAATTTTAGGATCAAATAATGACATCACCAATTCCCATTCTTAGAGCCTATAAAGTAAGAGATCCTGTTGTTGTGCTTGAAAGATGTGATAAAATATGGGAGACATTGAAAGTAATTAAAGATGTGCAATACAACAAACCAGTCGAGAAGGCTAATGTAGTACCATTGGAAACAACAAGTTCAAGTCAACCAAATCCAAATTCACTTTATATTAGATACGAGCCGATATTAAATAATAACAATGATGCAGTACCAAATTTTACATTTTCTGTGAAAGCTACAAAGAGATTATATCATTGTTCGATATGTGGAAAGCAATATACAGAAAATCGAGGATTAAGGCATCATTCGGAAAGAGCACATGGTGTTCACATACCATTAAAGCGACACAGGAATTCTATATTGTATAAGGGAAGTACAGATAAAGAGAAGGAGAAGCAAAAAGAATCAAATGTTACAGAAAAAGAGGGGGATGAAGATAATCATAGCAAAGTTGGTTTGAAAAAGGATGAAAACAAAGTATGTAAAAATGTCTCGTTTGAACCTGCACCAACGTCAGATTTCAATATGACAGACCCCAATGATAATTCCCAAAAAAAAAGTAGTAATATGTTAATTCGTACTAGCGACAGTGTTAATGTCAGTGTACCTGTAAGGAAAGAGCAAGAGAAAGGTGTGTTGACTAAAGAATTAAAAGAAAATGAAAAGTCAATAGCTTTGCAAGGTTCAGGTTCATCAATGTGCATATTGTGTAAACAGTTAGTGAAGGATATGAAAAAGCATTTAATTGATTATCATAAAATTGAATCTCCTGAATTCATGTTGAAGAACCTAAATAATACATCTACACTGTCAAAAAATGATGAAACAGAAGCAAAAGATAGTAGCGATAAAGATATGGAAGAAAATGAGACTGTTCAAAAAGGATATTCCACGCGTTCTTCCACAAACGGAAAACGAAGATCAAGTGTGTCAGATAGGGATACTGAAAAAAAACGTAAAATTAGTAATGATAATGAGGAATCACAGGTGAAAGAATCACAGGTGAAAGAATCACAGGTGAAAGAATCACTGAATATTAGGACACAGCTATGCGAGATTTGTCTTGGTATTTATAAGTGGACAAGTTTTCATAAACATAGGCGTATTCATGTTGCTCGTGGAGAAACAAAAGAAAATTTCCATTTATCCAATTTTAAATATCGAAAGTCACCATTACATTTGAAATCAAAGAAGAATTTAAATTTAAATGATGTATCTTCCGATAAAACAAATGATTGCAATCACATTGATCACAATAATTCAAATTCATCTAATAACAAAGAAACAGACAGTTATATTGCGCAAAATGATGACAAGGATCATAGTTCAAATACACAATATAATGAAGACGACGGATCTGACTGCTCTTGTGGAAAGTCATTCCGAGACCCCCATACACTCTTCATGCATAAAAAGAAATGCAATACAGAGAACAAAGTACAGCCTACTACAGAAGGGAGTGAAAATGAATCAAGTCAGGATAATAAGCAGGATAATTCTGATAGAGATTCTGGAATTGGAATTAGCATAACAATAAAAAAAAAAAACAATTCTTATGAGATTGTTGACAAGTGTAATGCAAAGGAAAATATCGGGCACGTGGAACATGCTAGTGCATTAGCTGATACTTCTAAGAGTGATGAGCAAATGAATTCACAGAACGAGCCACCAGAATCTTTAGAATTATCTAAATATAGTGAAAATCATAGTATTTTAAAAATTGAATCTATAGACGAGGATATTGATATCGACATAGAGGAAGATTTTCAGACAAATTCTTGTACTAATGATATTGTTAGTTCTACAAGTGCAGTAACAGATGACGTGTCCAAAGAGGGGAAGCTACTAGATATTAAAGTAGAACAAGACGATGACACGAACGAAGAAAACATTAATTCAGACCTTCTGCAGAAGAAAGTACTGAGTAAAATAAAACGGAACAAACATAGGATAACTAAAGTTAATTTTGCCAAGAAATATAATGTCTGTGTATGTGGACGGAAATTTTATACAAGGAAAGCTTTTCAAGTTCACATGAGCAAACACCATTCCAGTTCAAAGTTGATATGTGGATATTGCAAAATCGTTTGTCCCAATGTTGCAGCATGGAATAAGCATCAGTGTTCTATTAACGAAGGAAAAAGGTTCATTGATATGCCAAACGGAATAAATTGTTTTCACTGCAATGCCAGTTTAAATTCACACAAACAATTCGACGCACATATAAAAAATAAACATTTTGATTCTATATTGCCCTACCAATGCTTCCAATGTTTTAGGCGATTTCATAGTTTCAATACACGAAAAATACATTTTGAAAAAGAGCATGGGATAAGTGCTTGTGCTATTTGTAGCAATAAATGTTATCATAGTATGATAGCTAGGCACAAAGCGTATCACTATGGTCTTGGATTTCCTTGTCACCTTTGTAAGAAAACATATTCCTCGAAACATTATTTAGTAAGACACGTATCCAGAATACATCCTTCTAAGCAACGTATTAAGTCCGATACCAATGCATCATCTTGTACGTTTTCCACAAATCATGGTTTTCACGAGAAAACTGATATGTTCAAAAAGTCATTTAGGCATAATACAAATATTGAAGTAGAAAGTTAATCTTATAACACGATTCGTAAATAGTAAGTATATCAATGGAATAAGTGACGATAATCTACAAGTCGCCCTTCCATATTTTTTAGTTAAGAAAATAACATGTAATGCATCTTTTTATATAAATTATCATTCAATTATATTGAATTATATAATACACAATGTATATTTGACACAAAATGCATGATACATAGTTGAGTGTATAAAATAGTGTAAGAACGCGTAAAATATGAAGGTAAATGTGTGTAAAAAGGTATAGGTGTTATTATTATAAATATAAATAAAAGTAAAAGTAATTTATAATATTATCAACATCGAGGTTTTTATGTTGAAGCATGTGATTTGAATGTTGACTCCATTTCAAATAAGAATAATATTTTAATAAAAATTGCTTACTGCTAGAAAGAATAATAAGGTGTTATGTTATTATTATTACTTAAGTAAATCGCAATATTTGTCCAAATTGTTAAAAATTTATTATAATTACAATTTATGGGGGTACTGTTGTAATTATCGCTAACTTTATTTATCTTAGATAAGTAGTTTTAATTATCTTCAATTTAGTATAAGATTTGAATAAATCAAATTGGAAGATGCAACTAGTATCTATGGGTAACGTAATTACCTTCCATTTTGCATATAAGTGAATTTCGTATGATCCTTATGTTAATTTCAGCTTTAATGGACGACTCAACTATTTATTATTAAATGTACGATATAAACGATAATATTATAAAAATGTAATGAAACTATCCATCAAAACATTTTGTACTTTAGAATAGTAATCCTTATAAAATGTTTATATTTGTTAAATACATTGAAGATGCAGTTATTACACTGAAAAATGTTTTACTAGGATCGCTGTTTGCGTTTATTCGGTAAATATTAAAACTATTTCATTCGTGCTGTTTTGGATAAAAGTGTAGTAATAGATGCAACTTTTATGACTTATGTACAATGCTTTTGAAAGTATTAAAAACATTATAAGTATCATATTTTAATGCAACTATTTATTTCAATTGTAAAATTATAATATATTCAGATTTCGAAACGAAGAAACAACACCACAAAAAATGCTACAAGTATACGTGTACCGATACGAACATTAATTATGAAATTGAGTGGTCCAGCAAAGCAAAGCATTTATTTGTAGATATCAAAATTTTATTTCCTCGAATTCATTTTATGTGAATTTATTTGTAGAAGAATTTTGTGAATAGGATCGACTACATTTGTTAAAATAATTAAAGCTTAAAATTTAATACTACAAAAGTCTTTAGAATGCCAACAAGAGAAGTTTCCTAGATGACCAATCAGCTTAAACGCCATTAGTTGCCATTTTTCTAGCCGACATCAAATTTTCCGAGCGATTATTTTGTTTACACTGTTGTTTATAATTAGTCATCTGCGTAACTTCCTTTGTAAGAGTGATATAATGTAAATTCTCAAAAATGTGGGTACTCGTATAGTACATACTAAAGGATACTATGACTATTAGACCCGTTTCGAACATTTAAGATCGTGCATCGTAAATATTTGAAATTCCAAACATTATATTCGTCAGACGAATATATCCTGCTGTTTTAAACTGATATAATAAAAAATATTTGTCGTTCTCGAGCCATTCATTTTATTGACAAAAGATCAAATTTCTAGAGACGTGCTTGTAGCCACTGTGGCGGTAATCGGTTCGGCTTAAATCGAAAAGAGGGGGGTTTGCCGGCGCATCTGGCACACCATCACCAGGCGTCGCTTCGAGCGTACTCGTCGCCATCGAAGTTATAAAACCGTTCAAAGCCGTACGGAGTTTCTAGGAGGGCGGTCGCGTTACGCTCGGTACTTTCTTAGACAGACTGAATCCTTTCGAGTAGTATATACGTATATGTATATGATTCGGTTCGCGCAACGGCAAACGTAAAAAAATGACAAGACGGCGTGTGTTTTGACAGTGAAGAAATTATTTAATGGAAAAAGTGCCTCGATATCTTGTGGTTGGTATTCGGAAACCCCAAGTTTCGCCGCAACACCCTGTAGTTCTCCCTGGTTAGTCAGTCGCGTCATTTTTCGGAGCATCAGGATTCGATTACGGAGCGATTATTCGATCAGTTGTGTCGTTTGAGCGGAATGTTACCTATCGTATCTAGTTTCGAAAGTAGCAAGGGAATATATTACATACGTCGGTCGTCAAACGTAATGTACGGTTTTATAAAGACTAAGTCCGGCTTACAAGTTAGTCAATATATGTATACACCGTGACTCGGGCAATAGCCCGAAGTAGGAATTTCTACTTTGAAGTAATATGGAGGATCTAAACCGTTTATGTTTTATCATGACTTAGAATCTACGTCCGTTAACTTCAGTTCTTCCCCTGAAATATTTCCACAATGAATATCGAACCTCAATCGGTCGTATATTTCACATTGCTCATTTAAAGGTCTACGAATACTCTGGTCCCCGTACGTTCTTTCATAAAATTTGATTGGCGTATTCGCGTTACACGAGCATGTACCAAACGAATCTCGCTCCTTATAATTCCAACGAGAGAATACCTAGTTTCATCCCTTAGGGGGTAGAATGGCACTTCCCCTCGTTTAACGACAAGGGGTCACAACAGAATCAGAAAATGACACGCTCCTTTCCAGCGACCAACAAATACGTATACATTTAATTTAATATCCGTCCCCCTTTGACAGTTTTGGAAAACTAGCTTCCAAAGCAATGTTATATGCTTCGGTCGATGCGTAAAGCATCTCGAAAGTCGAAACGATCGTCCCGCGCGACCGACCGCTTTTATCGCGATGGTTCATACACTTGAGAGGCGCGCAGTGCTCAAACGGGCACGGCCGAATCGATTTTCCCTGGTTCCACTACTGACGATAGAGCTACATGTATGATTACTCGAGTTCCTCGCAGCTACCGGAAACTATTTTGCTCAGTTTCTCCCGATGCACGGTATACATGCGTTTTCTATAGTTCGTTTGTCCCTATGAATCGGTCTATCGTCGGTAGGATCGGGCATCGACAACATAAATACTTGGTCGCTCGGTCCGGTAACGCGCCAATGGAAAACCGGTCTGCGCGAAGATTGTCTAAAATTAAGTCAGAATTGAAGACGGGTGTCATTCGTGATGGAGGTTGAAACGGGATTTGAAACGCGCCGTTTATTTCCAATGGCAATTCGGTTCCGGTTATTCGATGACCGATGGTCGGTCCGTTGCATTAATTGATTAGTTCTCGATCGGCATGTGCCTCGCGGAGTCTGCCTCCAACGTGCTTGAGCTAGCTCGTCATATACCGTTATACCACCCGTATCGCAGGTCGAGGATCCTAAAAATAGCGGCGACCAAGTGAACGAAAGTAATTCTCCTACACATTTCTAATGAATCCCGGTGGTGTATCAGTGGAAGAAAGGGTATATGCTCGAACATATCGCGTTAAACCGGGTCAGATGGCGAATCAATTCTTTTTTAACTGCTCCAAGCGTTCACCAATATTTACCCCGCTCGTAAACCGACATGAATCGTTCCTGATCCTCTTCTTCCTTTTTCTTTGGACAGCACGAACATGCAGGTCAAAGAACAATCCCTTGCTCTATTCGTAGATAATTAGAACGTTGAACTAAACTCTGTCGTTATATAAACTTTCAATTTATTGCTGCAACCTTGTCAAGTTCGATAGTTTTTCAGAAAATTCTCCAATCAGTATTTCAAGCGCAAGGACAATAAGAAAGTGGAACGTAGATAGCGTTGCTCTTCGTCTGTTGGGATTACGACACTTCTTCTATTGGTTTGGAAGTCGTTTCCGTTAGGATCGATATTTGATAGAGATGGTACTGTAGGGATAGCAAGGTTGCCAGGGACAAAAGGAGGTTGGGGCAATGAGATTAATGAAGGAATTAGCCAATCTGCTCGATAATCTGTCGATTTGACCCGTTTCTCCTGATCGTCGATTCGTCGTCTCGTTCAAGCAGATATCCGGATTCTGGCCAGCGGACCGACATTGGTAATCAGTGGAACGGAAGGAAGGCTCGAGGCGCAGAACGCGAAAGGGTGAGGCAAGGGTGAACCGTCGGAGGGTGAGGCAGCAGTGATGACGGGGGAGGAAGGAAAGTGCGGGGGTGGAACTGGCGGTGGCGGTGGTGTTGGAAACACGAACATGAACCTTATGGACAACGCGAACAATCTTAACGCCAATGTGCACGCGAATGTTAATGCCAACATAAATGTCAGCCAGCAGAATGGAGGACCGGAAAAGGCGCCTGTCGTCGGCGGTACCAATGTGGAAACTTTACCCCGCGCTGGGAAACAGGTAAGAGTATCTTCCATGGAATTCACGTCGCTTTTAATATTTCAAACTTCAGCGATAAGGGTCCGTACTCTTTTTGCAATCGTTTCGAAAATGCTTCAACTTTGTTGGCCGTTAAACGTGTGCGCCAATGGACACACGGATAGTGATAATGCAGTTGTGTGGGAGTTGTAGGTACGGTCTAGTGCCATTTTTGTTTGTTTGTCAAACAATAAGTTATGTACGATGTGTGTGGCGTTTTTGGAGTATTTAGCCCTGGAGTAGAAAATGAGATATAGTGCTCGTCGGGGCAATACATTATAATATTATTTGTGGTGAATATTTCGGGGTTCCCAACATTATTGAAAATATATATTGATTGTTTAAGGTTCCTTTTACGTGTACAATAATGTTGAGGACCCTGAAATATTTACAATATATATCGACCGCCAGATGTCTCTTCTTAGATATTTCGTGCACTAAATTGCAACTGATTAATTGTTGGCAAGCGTGGATATAATAGGCTTCTCTGCAGTTGAAATATCTCTACTCAAGTTGACTAAACTATATAATTTTCAAACACTACTCATTTTTAACTAATGTGGTATCTAAACAAATCTGTCTCATAATACAACATTTCTTTATTTTCCTTCAGACCTTACGATTCGTTAAAAAGTTAAAATTGTTCTACAATTCATTGCAGACAAAAACACCGAGTATAACATTTAAATAGCGCATTGTATTTATTGTATTCGTCACACGGGTAGATATTGATTTCTTGCTCTTCCTGTTGCATTGCATTCGGTTCGAATTACAGAATTCTAGAAAGAAAGATGAGTAAGTGTATTCATTTTTGTTGACACTGACCGGGGGAAAGATTAGAAAACATGAAATTTTGATGAAATGCGGTAATTTAATATTCATGAAAAGAAGGAAGATGATACTCGAAGCTGTGTATCCGGTTTTCAGTAGTTGCAGTACCGTAAGAAACCTGCAGGTCACCATTAGATCTCGTTTCTGGCGTATCTAACAGCTAAGAACTACAATCGACGCATATCATTTGTTTAAAGGAATAACATCGCTTACGTATAGCTTCTAATAATATACTTGTTCATCCATGCTTAACTATTCGAAGATATGATTGGCAGTTTAAGTACCCAGAAAAGCTTGGAAAAATCAGGGAATTCATTAGCCGGTTCTATTAATATAGTTTCTTCTTTCTCCAAGTGACATGAATCAAGCTTATAATACTTTCTTTTTCTAATATATTATCTTCCACTGAAATTGTAGGTTCTTTTTTATTTTTAAAGCTCTGAAGATCTTTCAGATTATCATAGTTATTATTTCGTTTTGGTGCTCAATATTTACTTACAGTTGATAGAGTAATTACTGTACGTTTAGGCTTGTATCATAACGTATTGATATTTCTTTTCAAAGGATCTTTAGAATATAACAAAAATTTAAGAATTTTATGAAAGTTGTTACAATTTAGATTATTCATGAAATCGTTCAAATACGAAATCCATTGCACACTATTATTTATATGTTATATTATATTATATACATATATTTTCCAACATTTTTATAGTTCGAACAGATTCAATAATTAGCATTATTTATATGATTGTGAATAATAAGAACACCAAATCCAACTAATAATAATACATTATATGATTTATCGGTTCCACTCAAATTCCTAAAAACTTAGTGTTCCCTGTTTTCTAAAATCTTGCAAGAAAAAAATGTGTGGGATATTTAGAAATAGCAGTTTATGGAAAGTTGGCCACGTACTTTCAGTAAGCTACGTTTATGCAAACGAACGAATAACGAGGTCAGAATATTAAGCATCCTTGAAAATGATAAATAGAAATATTTTGCCTAATCACGTGCTACAAATGCTAAAAATAGCTTGCAAAAATCGGAAGGGGTACACAGAGGCTGCAAGTATAATGAGTTCTCTATCGTTCGTTCGTTCTGTATTAGCGTACAAAGAGCGTGTTAGGTTTTGTGACTGATTGTTCCAACCTAAAGGTCATGGTTAGCGTAGGACGTAGGATGTGAAAGTTTTAAATGGAGGACACGCATTGTGCGTACAGCTGGCGCAAGACTATCGTTTCACCCTAATACGAATGCACGAAGGGGCAGATTTACTACTACAAATATGTCCCCAGGTTGACATCCGGCGATATTCCAGAAAAATGCTCGTGAAATCAGTCTGCTGCAGTTCGTCCAACTGGGCATAGGTTACGCTATTTATTTGACTTTAGTTATCAGTAGGCGTAACATTTTTATTGAAAATTGTTCAACGTCAATCTGGCAATACATTTTTTGTAGTGGACTTTTGGTAGCGTCTCATTTGGTAGGGAGGGAACGATGTAATTGTGCCGATTGTACTTTGTTCTATTGCGCCAAGTGCAACGCAGAGAAGCACATTTATTGGCACTGCCAAAAGGTAGTAACGTGTACACACAAGTGTAAGAAGGCCTCTTTTTTACGGTTACTCTTTGATACGTTTAAGTGGGACCTATTTTTAGATGAATTTATTCTTTACGGTTTTACGGGCGAATCGAACGATGTTTCCAGAAAAAGTAGTCCGCTGTGAATACTTGAAGAAGCGCATATGGATGCGAGCCAAAGATTTTTAAATGTTTGTGAAATGTGTTTCACCTCAGTGATTAAATTAGTCGCGCAAAAGTGAAGCACATTTTCCGCTGGATACGTCGAAATGGCGTAGGATTTTGGTTTCGACATTCCATAGAATAATTCAATGTGTTTGGGAAATAATGTACCCGGACTTATCTTTGGATTTATATGGTCTTTTTTTGATTCACCTATTTTATTATTAAATAAAAACGTACTTGGTGAATAGTGGCAAACACTGTGTCGCTCTTTTACGAATGCAATCAAATATTTGTAAACAGCTGCGAAATAAGAACCGTTTTCACGATTATCCCGCGCATTAATCTATAAATTATTAAACTCTATTTTTGTGCGAAAATATAATACAGTTTTTATAGCATTAGTTTTTATAGCACACGTATAGCATTAGAATTAAAGATTTGTATGCGTGGGGTACATCTCTTGAATTTATTCAGCTTCTTTTTTTGGTCTTCTGAGAATGAATTCCACAGTTTATTGCAGTCCATACTTCCTTGATAACTCGTCAAAAGGGCTGTTATTATATTACTTATCTAAACTCTTCGTATTATCTCCTCGTATTCCTTTATGTGCATAAAGGAGAACTCCGATTATTGTACTGGCCGGCATCTGCGATTCATTCGTACATGCCACCGTTTATCTGCATGGTGTGTAATCTGTGGGCCACGTAAAACTACGTCATAATTCCATCAGTATGGACCTTGTAAATGAATATGTACTCGTAAATGAACCTTCATTCATGCGACGAGGCCTTGGCTACTATCATCAATCGTTTTGGGCTGTACATGTAGGAATCGTTCTTCTATACATATACATAGTTCATTGTAAAACCAGTAGTCGATGGAAATAGTAAAGTAAGGTATTGCACAAGTATGAGCATCGCCAATATCACCCTCACAACTAATCGCAATGTTTGTTTTGCAAGTGTGCATGCTATATTTGTTAAACTCAGGGGAACTGCAATATTTTATTTACTATTTTATACTTATTTGCGGAAATATTTCTAGACTTGAAATATGTAGACATTTATAGTTTTCAAGAAGAGAAATGATGCTTCACTTATGAAAACTGATAACTCTTTTTACTCTATAATTATGAATCTTTTAATGTTCTCTTTAATTGCATTTCCCTTGTCGCGTTCACGTGTTAGGAACTTGTGTTACACTTTTTAGTATGTGCATCACAGCGAGTTCCCGAAACTCATCAGTCACATGGTAAACATCTGGAGAAACGTAGTCAAAGTACCATTAACCCTTTCGTTAGGAAGGACGCATATACATGCCCTTAGATATTCAGAACTATTGTAACATTCTTGCAATTAATATATAATATAAACGTGGATCTTAAGTAATTAAACAGAGTAGCGCTTGGATGTTATTAAAATCTGTACTATTCAGTGCATCGAGGACATTTTCATTTTTAATGGTACCGGGGCGAAAGGGTTAAGTGTAATCGTAAGGAATCGATGTTCGGCTGCTATTTTCATCGAACACCTACTGTAATAACTGATAGTGACGTTAAAGGACCGCGTTGCCATAATAAATTGCAGTTTCAAACCTAGTTCTTCACGCTGCGATATAAAACAAAAATTTCAATCTAGCCTTTCTCTTCTGCTCATGAATTTACAGCCTGCTCGTTTTCTTCGTGCTTGATAACGGCCGACATTCAATTTAACTTCGCCAATGATAAAGGGCGTAATGGCCCTTCAGTGGCCGGAGATGATGAATGTAGGTCATTCGTGTTGTACTTCACAGGATACGTATGTATGTCTCGTTACTTCTGACATTCAGCAGTACGCCTGCTATAATTTTATGGTCCATATGCAGGGATGCATTGTACAAGTATTGTTCACGGTATGATGTGTCGCCATGTGTAAATTTATGGAAGCAAAGGCATGAAGACAGCATGGGACAGAGTTACATACATCTGATCGCTTACAGTGCGGCGCTATGTAACACACGCCCACGATTGTTACGAGTAAAAGTACGTGCGATTTTTCAGATATGTATATCTCATCCGGTTCGCGAAACTGATTACAGGGAATAAAAGGAGCATTTTTACGTTAGCTTCGGAAGAATAAAGTATACGAAATACATTTACGCGCACGGTATACAAAATATTTGCCATTTATATTGTATTATGTATCCACGGGTTAGACACTTTCCCTACAAATGGTATAAAAAAAGAGCAGTCGTAGAAAAATAATACTATAAGCCCCTCTCTGCTTAACATAGAGAGAAATGAGTAGACGAAAGTAATGTGGTATACAATAAATCTCAAAGAAGTACCAGGGGAAAATATTGAATATTACACACTGACAAGAGTTACATATTATTATGTGAACAAAAGTGTTGATCATTTTAAATGCATAGTACGGACTTAAATCGAAATTTAGAAAACACTGAACATCAGTTCTATCACAGTCTTCATCCGCAACTTTAGAGGAGCCATTAATATCAATTTCCTCCATACATACGTAATTGTTGTTTTTGCATCACGTGTTAATGACGCATGACGATCGTTGCATTCCGCGGGCATAGAAGCAACCCGTGCATGTACGTGGAACGTGTAATGTGCATACGTGCACAGGATTCCCTACATGTCTCCGTAATCTTGACACACATGCCTATTACCGACACACCGTTTAAAATTTATTTTCAAACTTGTTCTGCCGCCACGGGGCCCGTCTTCTGCTGTCTTTGGTACAGGATAGTTAACCTGTTCGGTAAAACGCGTTTACCATAACGACAGGATGTCGATGTCAGGTCTTAAGGGGGAACAGCCTTTGAAGTATGCGAATGTACAGAGTTCTTTGCTAAGGGCAGACCAATTAAAACGGTCTCAGTGCAGTTGTTCGAAGATAAGACTGGCACAAGGCCATGGGTTTTCGAGTACTCGTTAATTCACTCGGCTTAATGTCCGGCGAGCTATACCTAATAGCGTTCGCACACTGCACACAAGTCCTTTTTTCTTGCTTTCCGTTTGTCGATTCTCAACCGCATGGAACTTGCTTGCGAAACCGCACGACGAGACGCGTGAACGCAGACGCACACGCGATCTTGGCTCGTCTCTCGCAAAGTTCCTTCCGTGGAGTGTAAAGGTAGACTGAAAATAAACGTTTTCGTCTCGGCGCGTTACCGCAACGAAGCATCGATGCTCGAACAGGGAACTCTTGGAAGCCACGTTTCCACCGGTCGAACTTGTTTCACGCACGTGCGTGGATAATTTGAGATTCGAGCAAGCCATTTACCTCTGGTCACCGTTTATACTTCACATTCTAGGGTATCGGGGCTGTTCACAGACTTTTCATTATTGGTATCGTCTTATTAATATATTCGCTTACGGAAGATAAATCTCCGGGCAGTATTAACATTGAAACGTGGGATATATTACGACACAGGGCATACGTTACACTTTCACGCAACATTCATAGAATCGATTTCCGCAAGCCCGTAAATAAAATTATACATACGTCTAGAAAACATAAACGCATTACACGGTAGATTGATCGTCTCGGAGCGGATAACTTCGCTCGAGCATAAGTATCTCTGCATGCGTGGAAATCTCGGGCTCTCAAGGAAGGTCGGGCTTCCCCTTTCTTGGAACGTACACTGCGACTATAGAGAACCGAGTGCCTTCTCGATAGATATTTGAGAAATTCCCGAAGAAATTTGGCACTGCGCCCCGATGCGTACTCGAGACGAACGGGTAACGCTGGAGACATCAGTGATTGACCTACTTTAACGGCGTCTCATAAAAAGCTGTCGTGGTTAAAAACGTTGTAGGTGGATATACATAGTTATTCATCGACACCGACAATCGACTGCGCGGTGTCACAAGTATCAGCCTAATTTAATTACTAAATCGAGGCGACCTCCGAATGCCGGGCCTCTTTCGACGCAGCACTTTAATAGGGCTGCTCCAGTGGAGCATATGCACTTGGCCTGTTCGCCGCTTCGTTTGCGTACACTTCCCTCGACGAGCGATCGAAAAGTTGCAGGGCGATTAAAGGGTTCCGAGTCGTTCCTTGTTAGCTCACAATACCTCCATCTCTTCTTTCGTTTACTTTTTCTCGCGCTCATTCGACCCGGTAACCCGGCCGACACCCTTTCCCGGACCCTCTCGCCGTTGAGCCGGGGTTCACGGCACCCCAACGTCGTTTAATTTCGTCCCGAGGGCCAGGATAAGTGAGCCCCTCGTGTAAGCAAGCGGTCTCAAACGATTTTCGAATCCTCTCACTTCCGCGATCCGCTTCTGATTAAGAAAGTTGAAACTTAACAATACGTAAAGTTGCGGCCACTCCTTGATTACATCCTTCTCTATACGTCTTTCAATCTCTTACTGTCTAACTTACGTACTAATATATATTATCTTATTGTTCCTTTCAAAATCTTCTCGCTACTACTGTTTAGTTTCTTTGGTTTTCCTAACTTCCTTCTCCCTCCATCTTTATACTTCTCTCTTTCCTTCTCATCCCCAACTACTTCCCCGATTCTCTACCTTTCCCTTCACTTCTCAGTAGCCCCTTTATGCTTCCTGGCCATCTATTCATCTTCACGCACTCCCAACTCAAATGTTCCAGAAGAAAGTTGAAACTTACCATGCCTGTAAAGCGCGGGAAAATGAATATTACCCCCACCTGGTCGGGTCGAGTTAATAATCCCGCGATTTGCCGGTAATTAAGAAAGTCGAAATTTATCTTGCACCTAACGGGCGGGGAAAAAAATTACTTCCCGCTGCTCGACTTGAATGCAAAACGAGCTCTCGCGGCTCGACGAAAGTCGCTTCGTTAGTTCGGATTCGTTAGCCGCGAAGCACATTATCCCCCTTTTACTTGCGTTTTATTAATTTATAGAGTGCTCTCTTCCGTCGCGGTTCGAACAAATGTAACGTTTCCGTAGTGCACATTTTTCTCGCGTGGCTAATGACGCGGAAAGAGTGTGTGCAGATCTTTTTACATTGAAGCCGGATCGATTGCGGTGACGTCGGTTTCAGCGTGTTGATTAAATGTCTGTCGCCAATTTGTCAATGGCAGCCATTTTCTGGGTTGCATAAAAAGGGGTTTAGAGATGAAAGAGGGAATAAAGGAAACAAAGGGCAGGCTATTGGATGGGATTTATCGCGGTTGCTCTAATTTCTTCTTGGACAAGTGATCGCGGCATACGATATTCAGCCTTTACGTATTATTGCGACAGTGTTGACGCGAATGACATCCTTTTGCGTATTACATTGACGAAGTTGAATAGAATTTGTTAGACGATTATCTTCTAGTCACTGATTAATCAGTACAATGACCTATATCGATTAACATGGGTAAGGTTGGGCATTACTTGGAGTAACAACCTGCATCGATTATTGAATCGTCTGTCAGGTTGGTTATTTTTTTTCTCCATACGCGGGTGAAGTCATGGGAGACTACAAGATAATATTAACTCTGTATCGTACCGGTCAGAGGAAAATTCTGAAGTCAATCGGGCCAGCAGGAAGCAATTTATGCCGTGTCTAATTAATATGTCACGGTATTTTAGACGAATCTTTTAAATTGAACCGCTCTATAAACGTTCAACAGCTACGTTGCCAATTTAGTTTTTACCATGATTTTATCGCACGTATAAAACGACGAAGGTTCTGCTTTACAAATAATTTTGCACTACTTTTTGAGCACAGGTATCCATTTGATTTATTCTATCGACTCGCGAACAAATGCACCTTTACGTAAACATGTGATTCGCTGTCGATTCGAAGCCCCGAGTGACTTTATCATATTAAACAATTTGATTATCAAAGAATCCGATTGCAGGGGTTTTATATAATTTGTGCTTTTCTATTTATCTATTTACTTGCGAGTATTCGTTCGTACCGTCGTGTTTGTCGTATTAAAAGAAAAATACAGCGATGTTGCAATATTGTCGGGCTCAAAAGGAATGAAATTTTATTAAAAGTTATGTGGTATATACACTGTCCAATTTATTCTCTGCAATGTGCAAATCCCATCAACATTCTTCCAATGTTTCATAACGCCGTGCCTTTTTCGTCTGTGGGAGCTCGGTGAAACGAGATATTAAAATTGAAACTGACAAGGCTAACTGGTAGGTATAATGCATACGAGCGTAAACCTGCGAACATCTTCGCGCTTTCATTGCAATTATTGAAAGTAACATTTTCAAACATTTGTTTATACAAGTTTTATAAGACATTATATCCTGTACTGTTTCAATAAAACACCATGCTATGCAGGCTGACGCAGGCTTTTGCCGACAAACTGCGAGGACTCAACTTGTCGCCAGAAATAAGAAGAAAATGTTATGCAAGTTTGGCAATAAACGATTTGTTGCAGAGTTGTAAATAAATATCGTACGCGTGGAACATGTGACAGCGCTTCTTGCATCACAGCACACAGAGGTTGACTGTATTAATTTATCGTTAATTAGTTAGTATAATAAAAAAATGATTCCCCGGTATTTTTAATTCCTCCGTTAAAAATCGGATACAAGTTTATTGACAACTCTGAAGGAAAGCGTTCATTGCCAAACTTTACAGAACACTTTCTTCTGCTTTTCGCAACTAGACTAACAAGGAAGGTTAGGCAACTCGAAGATTCAGAAACGTTTGAAACTTTACATACAAGTACAGTATGTCATCCGTAATACAACCCTATTTTCCGTTCGTGCCATAATTCGGTTTGAAGGGGTGAAATCAGCCCTTGAAAAAAATTCAGAAAGTTCTTTTTCGCGACATATCTCAAGAACGCTGGGAGATATTTAAAAGAAGTATAAACAAAACTTGCATCGCTTTAATGCGCCAACAAAACTGCGTAAAATTTTTTTTTGAAAAATCCTCGACAAGGAAAAATTAAAAAAATCATGGACCTCTCAAAAAATTTGTTTACGCTGTCCTGTAAACACAATAAAGTTATGCAAGTTTCGTTTACAATTTTTTTATCCATCTCTCATCGTTCTTGAGATATTTCACGAGAAAAAGCATTCTGAATTTTCTTCAACGGCTGATTTCACTCCTGAAAACCGAATTATGGCACGAACGAAAAATAGGGTTGCAGTACGAATGACATATTCTACTTGTATGCAGAGTTTCATACATTTCTGAATTTTCGGGTTGCCTAACCTTCCTCGAAAGACCAAAAGACACTAAAATGTATCCGTTTATCACTTACAAAATTAATTTTTATAAGAGTTCCTATTGCTCGTCCGGAAAATGAATTTTTATCAGCGATCAAACTGTGCCCAATTTTTGTTCCGCGGCGTGCCACAACCCAGCGCGATGCTCGCATCGAGCAATGTTAATTAAGCAACGGTGTCGATAGCGATTGAGCGATAGTCTGTAGAGGTGATAAGGGGGTTCGTGGACGTGGAAGGGCGCAAAGAAGGAGGTAAGCGGAACGACAGGAATAGGGGGCGGTTTGCTGCAATAGCGCTGCCGCGTTCATATCGACCCGCACCTCCAGACTCCATCTTGCTTGTCCCACATATACCTACGTACCTATACGTATACACGTACCTATTACTTTCCCGCGTTCATACACCGCAAGACCAGGCTCACTCTCCGACATGTTTTTCTCCTATTTCGTCACGCTTTTCTTTCCTTTATCATTGCCGTACCTTTTCCTCCCCTTCGGCTTTTGGTACACCACCGGCGCGGTGACGGGAAGTGTCTCGTTGCAACCGTCTGGAATCGACATACAATACACCGATTTCTACGTCGGTTGATAGCAAACACGAACTGGAATACATTACACTTCCGACTTTCTAAGTATCTCTTATTATGGTGCACCGTGAAACCTTAGATTCAGACACTTCCAAATGATTTTTCGCACCGTTGCGTTGGCGTTGCGCGTTCGGGACGATAGGGTTGGACTTCTGATAAAACGCGATACCAGGTGTACCGCGTATCGGCGGTGAAGCCGAAATTTTTAGTCTACAGGTGTTGCGTGAAAAAATGTGGACAGATGGTGGTGAAATAATATGCTGTTTTGAATCGACATACGTAGCTTCGGAACCTTTCAATTCGATGTGCTAGAGTCATGTGGTTGGGACCTTTTGGTCGATGATTTTATTGGTTCTGTCCGGGAAAGAGCAACAATTTCATTCTAAATCTGAAGGTCACCCGTGACGTTATAGGTGCAAACGAATGTTGCGTCACCCATTTGTAGTCATTTGACGCAGCTATTTTCCTGCATTCTTAGAACGATGCAAAATGTATTATAGTAGCGTTATTTTCTGAACTTTGCAACGTGCAGTAGCAATGAGGTTTATTGATTTTCTGCCCGCAAGAATATTTCGGTGCTCGTTATGCTTGCAAAAGCATTGGCGAAAGATTGGTGACGAATCTCGAATTGATCTTAAATTGTGTCAAGAAGGTATAGCACAAAAAGGGTTGCGACATATACATACTGCTAGCGGGAGCTGCATACCGATCTACTTTGTGGATGAAATCACGTGTGACCTCAAAGTTGGGTGCAGAAATTATGAGTGAAATAGTGTCTTGGGCATTATCGATCATTGACCTACATGTTTCGTAATTTGTTCTGACATAATATACCGGAAAGAGGAATTTAGGGAGAGACACAGTAATTGCAATAACGCGTCGTAACCACGATTACCTAACTTCTTCGACGCGTGCAAATGATTTATTAAATTCTGAAATTAACCACTTAACCGTTTGATTTAGCGAATCATCATAATTGATTGGCAAATAGGTGGCACGAATGGTTTGGTGAAATGGACTTATTGTTTATATTATCGCTCGAATCTCAACGAGCAACGAAGTTTTTCGCTTGGAACGGGGTTAAATCGTTTCTCTGCTCATCAATTTTATGCGCTCTTATTTGCTTAGCCTACTTTTGATGGAAAAAACGACTGCGAGGGAAATAACGCGCTAATCATTTATTCATGCACTTTTACCTTGTGCTCAACGAAATTAAACGTACATTTCCTTACGAAGCGATTAATTAGGCAGACGCTTTACTTTCTTATATTGTTTTATCAGAAATATTTTAAGAGTACGTTCTCTAATTTATTCTCGAGCTAGTATGTTTGCCCAACGTTATGCACAAATATATGCGATGATCGTGGTTAGAAAAATACAACGTATTTTATTATCGAGGGATTTATTTAGGGAATAACCAATATTGGATGCTTATCAGTATATTTATCTACAATCATCGACAATTATTCTGCACGCCCCCAAATGATTAATGATCGATTTCCCAGAGTGTAATATCAATTAGAATTTAACGGCTAAGTGTGCCAGTAAACAGTACTTGTTACACATCAATTTAAACCTTGAAGTTAAGCGGGTACGGCATGGCTGATGGTTTCTCAATTGTTTTATCTTACAATCAGAATAGCAGGCTGTGTATTTAAGCCAAGTATGAATAAAATTCCTATTCTAGCGCTCCTCTGGAATGACATTTTTCATCAATGAAACTTTCGGAAAATGCGCAGAAAATGAATGTACAATTCGTTTCTGGTTTAACAAAGTTCAGTCGGGTAATAATAAACGTATATAAAAGGCAATAAAAATAAAATAAAACGCAATAAAAGGAGTTTTCGAAAACTTACCCTTGTATAAAAAAAAGAACGGAATTTTCTAAATCCAAGGCACAAGCAACCTTGTTTCTCGTTGACAAAAGTGTATTAAATTCGATGGATCGTACTTTGATTAGCAAGCATGATTTTTCATAACCGTTAATCATCTATTCGGAAGTCGAATTTTAGAATGTAACTCCCTAGTGCAACAAAGCGCGGGAGGAACAGGTGTGGTATCGACATAGGCGTGTCAATGCGTCAAAATTAATATATCTCGCGTACACTATAAAAATTGTTCCGCAATGCTTACTGTAATGTCGAAGAGAGGCAGAGACAGAGAGAGAGGGAGAGTTAAATCGACAAATTCTGAAATATCTGCGTTTTCTCCGAAACGCATGCGCGACGAGCACGACCTCGACCCTTTCAACTACGCTCTTCATTGGCCCCCCTCGGTCAAAGCTGGAGCTCTCCTGTTCTCGTTTCCTCCGGCGTGTCGACCATACATTTAATTAAGCCCCAATGAAAAGGACGCGTTGGCGGCGATGAAGAGATTACGTTTCCGACTAAAGTAAACTAAAGGCATATATTCTAGTTTCAAGAACAAATAGAACGTCGCATACTATCAGAAGCTGGACTTATGCATTTGTCATTGCAGTTTGGACCGTAAACTTTCGCCTTGTTCCGTTTCCTAAGAGATCTGCGAATTTACCTTCGCGAAGGGTGTGTTTTGTAAGGGCACTTGTTGTATAGCACGAGACATAGTTAGAAGTATTTGAAGAAAGGGATTATGGTAGATTAATTTTTATTTTCTTATGTAGAAATAAGGACTTTGGTGGTTTTAAGGGGATACTATAGAGGTATATCAATTTTGGTTATATAATACTTCAATATTAAAATGCTTTCGGTGTGGAGATAATGCAAGGTGAACTATTTTATATCGTGTGATACAATTAGACTATGCCCTCCAGCAGTACGTAACGGTGTAACAGGTTCAGGGTTCAATCGGTTGACATCAGCATCTAGGCTTGTCGTTCGTTCACAGTTTGAAACGGGTAACTTATATAACTTTGCTGAATTCATTTGCAATCGGCTTCCATCGAGTATATTCGTTTCGTCGCGGTTTACAAGTGAACGGAGATGGACGATTAATTTAATCCCCCAACATTTTACTTACCTCGATAAATATATTTGGCGGATTACGCGTGTATCTTCAGGTATCAAAATGTGAAAATGAGGAAATTTTTATCACCCGGCGCTCGCAACCTCGGTATTGCCTTCGTGATTGCTTCGATCAGCGGCCGTGCAAAAAATTTCAATGATTTCGTGGCTGTTCAAACAGACGTCTTTTAACATTTAGTCGATTCTGCGAGTAGTGCCGTGCGCACCCCTATGTCAATACCAGAAAGCCAATAACAGCCTGCGAAATAGTTTGGAAACTCTTCGCTCCCGAACATCGTTTACCATTTTCGAGATGTCTTCACCCTTACGTGACCACTGGATGACTCACGACAGCATTTACGATGCGCGCGGGCAAGTCAAAAAATTGGGACGCGCGACAAAGAGCAGACAACAATTCGTGACCCAATTTTCGTTGACGTTGCCGCGACGGTGCCGTATAAATCGCATGGTTTACCTTCGCCGCGGTGCAGCCGTGTATTTTTTTCAATACGCGCCTGATTGTGGGACTACCACTGTCAGTCACAATAACCCCGAATGTCCCGTCAAGGGACAGAGGAAACATTTAACCGATTTAACGGGAGTGCTTCCGTCCAACTTACCGGACTGACATCACACTATCATCTTGGTCGTTGATCGACTTCTGTCAGGCTGGAACATCCACTTGAGACATGATTCAGGAATTCGCTTAATATCGCAGGCAACAGTCATACCTTAAAACGAGGCTTCCTCGCCGTGCATGGACGAGACTCTAATTCTCGTCGGTTTTAAAACGCTTTCGTTTATCTCGCTTTAACGCCGGGGCGTAGAAAATTGTTTTCAGGGGGTTTCTAACGTAATTATTGTGCACATGGTTGCCCTTAATCTCTACCATTCACGTTATTATGACATCATGGACAAAAGGAAGCCGCGAGATGAAACTTCGCGCGATAACCGTGTTAGATACTTTAATACGTTGCCTACGGTCTTTTGCGGAGAATCCCTTTGACAAATGAGATATAGTCTAATTAATAGCCCTTCTTTCTGCTCGTTAATGCTTGGATGAGAGCATGACTTGAAAAGCGGGTCCGCTTAAATCGTTAATTGCAAGTGATTTCGACGAAAACGTGCTTTCAAACGTAATTAGTTAATCGCGTCTATGTGTGTGACGTCGATCGTCGTACAAAGGGAATGGTACAATTGTTGGACGGCGTCCAAATGCGAAGGGGATAACAAATTTTGGTTAACGCCTGTGAGTCAGTTGTGGCGAGGAAGTAAGTGCTTCTTGAGCGAGTGTATCCGGTACTTGAACTATTATAACGGTAATGATACAATGTCGAGCATTCTAGTGTCAAACATAGAAAGTACAAAACACGTTTTACCATCGTATAATTTGATGCTCGCAGCGCGAGGCCTTTTGTATGAATTTTTTATTCATTTAAAGAATACATGTAGAGAGAGAGACCAACAATGGCTGAAGAATTGCAGACGCTGCGAGTTTCTCTGTCGGATGAAAAGTTGATTAAACATTAACTGAATTATTTGTTCAGTTTATAGTTGTTGGCTGTGAAATATTCATGTGGCCTGGGCATGAATAATGGAATTGAAAGTATTTATACAGGATTAACAAGTGCTTAAATTAATGTTTGGCCATTAAAACGCAATTTTTTCATTCTCTGCTTCCCACGAATTGTACGAGTTTACCTGCATGCTTGTGCTCCGCAGAAAACTAATTAATTTCAGACCATACATTTGACGTTCATGTTTGTTACAAAAAACCACTTACATGTCCATTAAAACGTACTTTCATCTTCCAGTATTTTGTTCACAATATGCATAGTACTACAAATATTTTGCACAAAATTTCGCAATATTTGTTAATATTCATTTCTTTTTTGTGCACATAAAATTGCGGTCGAAAGGCGAGGCATTTATATCAGATATTGCAAAACTCCGCCTCAGAGATGTTGCCCGATAAATTGGTTCCATCATTGTTCCTTTTCAACACACTTATACGATCGTTAAATTTAAGCGCAGCCTCACCCCAAAAAAATTGTTGCATTTCTCAGACGTCCGGATGTGCATACGTGTATCCTAACGAGCGAAGTATTGAATCCAAAGACGAGACAAAGAAGAATGGCCAATTACACGCGCGCAATAGTCCAACTCCAAAATTGTTACAAATTGTCTGGATAGCCATCTGTCTGCCCCATATAAACTAATAATCTTGCATTTCTCGAGGCTCGATTTCATTTTCTATTTATAGCGTGTTGTCGCTGGTACGTAATCGGGCTCACGTGGATATGAGTGAACGTGCCTTTTAAATCTCATTGAAAAGCATGACACGGGGATCAGCTTTTTCAGTAAATCGGCCGCGGCTGTACGCGTACAGGTCTATCGTCATCTTGGCCGAGCGAGGCCGAGGCGAAATCATCGTAAAAACCTGTAATATCGAGGCGGCACCTGATGACCTCAACGCTCACGACGCGGGACGTGATGTCATTTGTCGTCTCTAATGTATCGCGATTATGCAATAGGCGATCATGCACGATAGCGTCGGAGAGAGGCTGGTAGGGGTTTGATTCCGAAAGTGAAACTCCATCGAATTAATTTGACAGACACTTGCCTCGTTAGACTTGTTTAATGTGCCCTTTCATTCGGCGCTCAAAGAGTTTACACAATTCTATTTAACGGCTTAACTGTTCGTTATTGGCGCTGACGTTTTCTAATTGTCGCGATATTGCGGAGTTGCGTTTCCCGCGTTTCACAGAGGTCCGCGGAAAACCTAGTCAGATTTTAGGAAAATATTCAGCAGATATATTGGTGGCAAATTATTTGGAAGAAGAGAAGTACTTTTTCCTCGCATTCATTCGCAACGCTACTACACTCGCCTTATCAGAATGGTAAAGGGGAATCGGTGTAGTGTTACTTGCCTGTGATTATTGTCTTCGAAGATAGCGGAAAATTTTACAATGTACATATATCGCGCCTTTACTTTGCATTTAAATTTGTAGATATGCAATATTTATCTATGCCTGGCAATGTTGAAGAACGCACGGTGCGTTCAAACTATGTTTACGCGTATCTCTATTCCCAAGGTTTGCACACGTTCGTTCTGAGCATTCCGTGTCGTCTTCATTGATAAACGACATTAACTCGGGAGAGATAATCGTCGATGATATTGCCTTGCAAGAGGGCTGGACGTATTCGTGGGAAGTTCTTCCCCGCAGGACTCGCGGGAACCTTTTTGTAAGAGGATTCTCATCGGCAGTACTGATAAGTTTAATTAGGGCCTTGAAGAATAGGGGAAGAAATTCTTGGGCTCGGCTCGTCGAAATGGTAAGACGAAAACGACGATGGGTTTCACGTAAAACGAGCGTGCCTTGTTTTACGGTCGCGTTTCGTAGGATACCTTGATGTTATTTTTAACTATTATGTCCAGCACCGTGGCGTGCAGTAGGTTGAGGTCTCGGTTAAGTGTACGTCGGTCCTACGTTTTATCAAAAGATCAGGTCACGATTCGTTGAACGAAAGTGTATTTCACAGGGCCCGATATACTCGAGTCACTTCTTCGCCGTCGTGTCGCCCTCACTGCAGTGTTGCTGCAATGTTTAAACCTTGCGTTTACGATTATACATTAGTATAGCCTTTATGAGTTAGTGCAGTTCAATATGAATTTGTAATGCATGCTCTAAGTCTGCTTGCTTCGTAACTGAAAGTTCTTCGCATGCAAGGCTATAGTATGATATGTAATAACCCTTTTATGTAAATTTTGGGTCGCTACTACGAATGTTTGCATTAAGTTTATATTTCAGGATTGTATTTGTGATTCAATAGAACCTTGAGTAAGCTGGAATCTTCTGTTACAAAATTTTCACACGAGTACTTTTGAAATACTTTTGAATAGGTAATTTCGAAAGTCATGAATCCTTTAAGTTTCAGGCTTAAAAGCAATAAAGGTATAGTTTCCACTAGCGCAATAAAGATAGGGTAAATATGTATTTGTAATTTTTTCCTCAATGGAAAACGGTTCTTATTTATAAATAATCGAAGATCAGGCTTGCATAATTAATATTTGAGATCAATGATTTCAAAATGCTTCAGGCTCTGAACTTGTTATTGTCTGAAGTATTTGTTTATATTATATAAGTAAGTAGACTACGGCAGCAAATGTGTTACAAACATGTAACAAATCTGTCGTCTGATAAATCTAGATACATATCAGTACTTGTCATTGCCACTTTCTCATCGAAAGTGTTTAATAGAATCTTGAATAAAGTGTTCACCAATTAAGACGCTATCGCGCTTTAATCCAGATAAGAAAGTAAGTTAGAACACTTTGTGGAATCGGTTCCACTTCCTTCTCACGACAAACTCTAAAGAAACACGGCATTTCAGTAATGTCACTGTGCATAATACCATTATCAGAAGTGTGCCATGCTGGCTCAATGAAGTATTCTTTAATACATCGCTATGCACATAGCTCTTCTTCCTACGTTGATACGTGCAATTTATTACTACCACTGCCGTCGTTGGCGCTTCACTATTAATACTACTACTACCATTCCTAATTATACAACTAGTGGCAACGGCCGACCAGTTGTTTCATGAAACAGTTATCAGCGCCAAGAATCAACTTGCCAAACCTCTTCTCTTTGTCGAAACAGGGGGAACTTGCATGTATTGTACTCAGAATACGCGCACACAAGAACATTATAGTAAATGTGAGCCTGCTGTGTATAGATTATGACATAAACAGTTCCTTATAAGCGTATAAAATATTATATATTTCTTACAAAACTCTGGAAGAGCTAATATCCTTAATTTTAAGCCGGCATTAATGTTCATCCCTATGCGCATCATCGTTGCACCTTGTCAAAAGGACAATGACAATAGATGCATCCATTTATTTGTCATATTTCATCCGACGAATGTCTGCATAAATCTCCACGTTAGAAACTTGTTTTCTTCGCTGCGGCCTATTCTTTATCCACATACTGTGATATATTCTGCTAATGAATCCCTTGAGCCACTTATTCCGAATTCAACTATGACCGTGAGTGTACTAATAAGCATGACAGTGATGTATCTCGATAGACGTGAAATCGTATGAATCCCAAAACAGCGGTACGCGTCAGGCGTAAAATTACCACCGGTTGCAACTATATCCAATCCGCTAACAATTCGGTATTTCCGTCGATTCCGTCATCACGATTTTATTATAGGCATTTCACATTTTGCCGACAACATTGTCGAGGTTAGCAAGTCCGCGTTACACGGATCCATTGATATTCACACAGGCATGAGGCGAGCTTAATCAATTGTTCGTCCGATCCAGTTCCGAAGTTTACGACTCTTCTGTGCCCATCTTGTCACATACCTGCCCTTGCTGTCCCATGCGTGCTCCGTTTCCTTTGTTTCTTGTTACCTTTACTCTATCCTCTGTTACCTTGTTTACACAGTCAATGAACTCGGCCTCCTTTTTCCATTGTCGAACTCCTGCTTGCCATCCTTCGTGCTGCTCGCTGCGCAGCTTAATTTTTTCCGGCCTCCGTCGATACGGACCGAAATCTATGTCGACATTTGTTTGTTACTGGCAGAGAGAGGTATCCGTCGGTGGTCCTTTCTTGTCGACGAATCGAAAAACCGGACCTCGTCTGCTTTCACGATTTTTGTATCAAAGGGGTTTCTAGTTCAGGCGGCGGCAAAGTATTTCGCATTCGAAAGCGGAGAAAGAGATTTGTCTTTCACTTTGGGGGAAAATTGTTCACGTTTATCTTTATTATCTTGATAGTTCAAGTGGAGAGTTGGCTGATGTTAGAATAAAAGGATCGAGGATGAATCTCTGGGTGAACGCTTTTCGTGCGAATCGTGCTCTGTCATTTGTAAATTAAAGTCTAAAGACGTTTCGCGTGAGGTAATGAATTTTCAACGTACTCTTCCTTTTCTAATTTACCTAATAGGATATTTTGTAGAATTTCGAAAACTCTTGCAGGTGCGATATACCAGGCACGCTTAACAGTCGTTGCATATTGGAGTGGAACCGTTGAGCACATTAGTAAACGACAACAGCAGTCATCTGTATGCACAATAAATTAATGATTGTTTTATACCGTGCGTTAATTAGAATCGTAATAGTAAACGCATCGTAAGCTAATTTATTTACAACGGAGATATCGTAACGTACATCAGGATCTTGTTAATAATTCGTGCATATGTATCTATTTAAATGTGTACACAATGAGAATCAGGGACTAATAATAGACCGTGAAGTCAGGGTCGCAAATAATTTGCAATATCAACTGGCTGCACCATTATTCCGCGTCAACCTGTATTTCCGGTTGTCGGTTCGCAGCATGAACCCGACGCGGTCATTCGTACGCATTCTATGGACTATAGAGGCGAGTTTGGTGCACGCCATAGCTATAGTTAGCTTGGTACACAGCCAGAAATTGCAGGAAGACGCATAGCTATTATACTTACCATCATCGTGCACTTCGAAACGTCGAAGCCTAACTGCATACGAATCCCGATGAAGCATAATGCAAAAGTGCAAGTGTAAGGCCTTCAGAAGAGCGTATGTGCGATTAAGTTAATTGTTACGAGGAGTGAAAGACACTTTGTTCAACCGCGGCGAACATTTAGCCCTTTAATGAACGCTAATAAGTATTTCTACGATGAAATGTGCTGTATTCGAGCAATTTGGAGATGAAGTATGCGAGGAATATATGGAGGGCTGAGAAGCCAACCAGTGTGGCTCTAACTTTCTCCGAACACGAGTTAGGTAGTTTAAAAACCTCTTTATTGTTGAAACTTTCAGTTGATAAATGAATTAAGTCACTGTTTTCATACGTAAGCAATAGACGACGGTAGTGACATTGTCATTTTTTTCCAAGTAATTTATCTCTGTTTGAATGCTAATGAATTTACATTGATTCGCTTCTGAACACTCCATCTATTATTCAATAACTGTAATAAAAAACGAAGGTTCGTCATATGTTAGTCATTTACATACATTGGATCGGTAGAATTAAATGTTCAAACTTTTGTGGACGCTGTTGTGTATACAAAAATCGGTTTAATAACTTGCTAGTCTCTTGTGCGACTTGTATTTCCCATTGAAACCTCTGTCGGTATAAATAACTGCAATGTATAAAAGTAGTTCAATGTTATTGAAATCAATTCTATTTAGCTCCCGATATTAACGTGTAAGAATAACGCAAGTTAAAGCCGGCTTGAAAGTCTATGTTAAACGACTCCGCCGATCTATGTTTAGTCTTCTTTCATCTTTCCCCAAGGGGTTGTAGAAGCCCTTAAAGTGTCCCTAGCCAGACAGTATCCGAGGGTACTCACCTGCGTCATTAGCTACGATATTTTCCGTGGAATGAATAAGCTGTTGTAGTTTAGTGCACAAGAAATTGACAATTGCCTATTCAATCCTGCTTCTTGGGAATAGGCATTTTCGGCTGTTGGAGCTCAGCAATCGATAGTCCCGAAATCATAATGGATACGAATTTTGATATATATTTTTTTTAGATATATATCATTGAAATCTCGAAACCAGTAGTTGCTGTGAAATGAAATAATTGTTTCAGCTAAAGGTGCTTAGTTATTTTCTTAACAGTCATTATGTTTTACTAAGTAACCCTGTGTTAATTATACATATAAGGTTTAGATTTGCGGTCACAATAAAATAGTGTTGCGATATGTTGTGATATATAAGATTTACATTGAAACTTGTTGCCTGGAGCATAGATTGTAATTGTAGTACGCAGTGATCCAACAGTGATCCATGACTTGGCAACTTTTTGTAGGGTTTAGGTATCAATTAAATGCAGAAATGCTAGAGAAGTAGCTTTGTCTAGAAACAATTTGATATAAAGTATTTATTTGTTACTTAAAATGAATATTCACTCTATACATGCTAGAACTCTTTTTGTTCTATGAAACTTTCATCTAACCTTATGTTTTATACGATAATGATTGATTTATCACATCCACATCGGCCTATATTTTCTTATTGCACACATACACACGATGATATCACGTACTTGATACTTTTTTCGCTATTATGTTCAAAGCGAACTACGTGGACAGTGCAGTTCTTCTTGTGCAAACCAAGGTATCCAATCAACGTGAACCTTTTAAGGAAAACTATGTCGAGTCAGTTCCATACACCTGTAAATAGAAACCAACCCTTGTAGTCGCGATAGTGATTCGAACGAGGAAAGTAAATTGAAGACCGGTTCTATGTATTTCAAGATTACAAGAAAGTGTCCCCCGTGCTCATCTGATATTAAATTGTTAGAGATCGTGCGATATATTTTATTCAACATTGCACCACACAAAATTGTCATCCACTGGAGCAGCGAGTTAAGAAAAAGTTAGAATACACTTTATACGTGGAGCAATTACGAGCAGTTGCATTTTTACTTGAAACGTTTTCCGCGCCAACATAATTCGTTGACACGTTCTTAGAACTGGCGTGTCAATACAAGAATTATGTTACTACCTACGAGGAACTTTTTCACGGTGGATAAAGAGTAGCGAGTGCAGTGACCGGCGTTCTCTCGGATCTTGGATCTTGTCGTCGTTCCACGGGAGATGCAGCACACCTTGAAGAAAAACGGGATGGGGCAGGTAGTTTAAGACAGTGAAAGAAGACGGGAGAGTCAGACATAGAAGGGACTATCCACGTGTCGGAGTAACGGTTCACTGAATTATTTAAAGCATGACGGAGGACTTTGCAAGCACAGGAGGTTCTTTACACCCGACTTGCATACGAGACACTGGTTGATTTAAGTATGATACATCGTAGATGTGTTACGAGATTTAAGGGTACATATGCATATCAAGAAATTACATGTACGCGTAACGCCATTTGAATACCCTCGAATGTGCTACTTGTACTGCGTTGCATGCATGTTCGGGTTACCAAGTTTATAAACGGACTGCAACGAGTTCAAGTTACGAAACAGTTTGTATATATCTCTGTGACTTCATCTTTTTTACAAATCGAGGTACTTTTGGAGGATGCAATACACATCTGGACGCAATTAAGGAGCAACGCCGGTGGTCAGTTAGGAAAAATAATAGTAGGACGTTCTATATTCTATGCTTTCTATTTTTATGTATATTTTAATTTGCAACTGGAACAATCTGACGGTAAAATTGATTAGCCTAAAAATTATTTTACATCCCATTTGCGCATAAGACTAGTACTCTTACCGTGTCACAACGTAAAATTTCTATCTATGTACTATGCGCAGGCTATCGCGTTATCAAATACAATTAATTCCCAACTAAACTCTCTGAATGCAGAATATATTCAGGATGTTTACATCGATTGCCTGTAATCAAATTCTTGCATCTTCAGCTGCTTCATAAATTAAATCGTGTCTGAGATATTATTACCCTCGTTAATTTATACACCTGAGTATATACTCTCCAGACAGTTGAGTCTAAAAAAAAAACACATCCATGTCCCGCGTTCCCTTGAACTGCAACAATATTCCCAGCCAGACGTATATATTTATTCTGTTGTTGGTCGATGCGTAGGCCGAGGAAGAAACGATATATTGCAACCTATAAAACCAGTTGCGAGCCATGAACAGAACGTGCTTGTCCCCGACAGAGAGTCAAATGGGGCAAGCATGACGATGGAAAGAGAGAAGGGATTGATCGAGGAATAGAGTGAAGGCGTGTGTAATGGAAAAGAGAGTGAGAGAGAGAGAGTGAGAAGGGTGGACGGTTGTCACATCTCGTTCTCGCAGACAGCACGGCGCCCCACGCTCTATATTAATTACTTGCCCGCAATATAATTCGGAATGAACAACGTAGCGTGGCACACCTACTTTTTTTTAGCTTGGAGTTTTAGCCTCCAATTAATCTCCCCGAGTAAATTGCTACAAGACGAAACGTTCATGGATATTTACAGATTAACAGCCGCGATAACGTTTGCCGTTATTGTAATTCGTTTTTCATTTTCACCAAGCCTGTGGCAATTATTATGAGAGTATCCTACCAAGGTATTAATGAGCATTCATTACACGTTCTAGCGCTTCCTTCGGTATTTTATAGCTGTATATTACACGGTTTTCTATTATTTATTATTCAACGTTTCCCGTATTCTAGAATTAATTCCACTTGGACGCCCGCCTATTTTTGCGCCACGCTTTGTCTTCATGAAGTGTTCTAGATTGGAAGAGAAAGAGATTATAACAATTTTAAACCGTATATCAGGTATCATAAAACCATGGTGTCAGCAGCTTCTGTATTTCAAGCTCCGTTACTGCATAACATTTCATTAAAAGAATGATGCCTTCGCGGCAGACGTTCTCTTCTTAAGATTGCATGAAAGAATCAGTAGCAAATGTCTTGTTGGGTTTGTAGAATTGCATTTCGCATAATTAAGCATATCTGATCGGTGCACGACAATATAACTGCAAGAGAAGATCGTGACGAGTGATTAAACATACACGTAATACCCGACCGCGAAAGAAAGTGTCCAAATGGAGTTACGTTATCCATTATTCATTGCACAGTTTAACGCGTGTGTATTTCAACGTGTTCCTCATTGTCCCATGTTGCAGCTTCGTTACACCCTTTTCTTCTTTTCTTTCCAGAGCGATCCTAGCACAGCGTTTCTACGAGCGGCTCGTGCAGGACAGTTGGAGAAAGTTTTGGAATACCTGGTATCCGGAGTGGATATTAACGCTTCAAACGCTGTAAGTTTTTCGCCCATTCCGGTTCCCTTTAAATCTGCTTGAAGACATTTTCGTTTCAATTATTATATCATAAATTATTTCACGGGAGTAAAATGTTTAATTGGTTGGCGAGACGTTTAATAATGCGTTCGGTATAAGGCTTTCATTGGACTGCAGAATACACTAATGAGAATATATTAATTACAGAATGGCTTAAACGCTTTACACCTGGCAGCTAAAGATGGACATTTGGAAATTGTCAGAGAACTTCTCAGCCGTGGCGCAGTGGTCGATGCTGCTACCAAAAAGGGAAATACGGCATTACATATCGCTTCTCTTGGTAAGTAAAACATTACCATTTTTACCTGGTGCATTTTTTAAGGATAAGACTGCTGCCGCGAATAGATATACTTATATGTATTTAGTATATTTTATATACGAAGCCATCGTCATTTATTATAGATCGATGGGACGAAAAACGACAAATATCCCTTTGTATTTCTTTCTTATTTTCGGGGAAGTGAAAAAGCGGGGCATCGCGCACAATATACGTGGGATGAACATTCCGTGCTGAAATTAATATCTCGTTATAGCTGGACAGGAGGAGGTGGTACAATTGCTCGTACAACGAGGTGCTTCTGTGAATGCACAGTCACAAAATGGGTTCACGCCGCTCTATATGGCTGCACAGGAAAATCATGATTCTGTGGTCAAGTTTCTCCTGAGTAAAGGTGCCAACCAAACATTGGCTACTGAGGTTTGTATAAAAAAAAATTGATCTTAATTAAACGTCGTATGGGAGTGATGAGTAGTAACAGCTTCAATAATATAAATTATTCGCAATACATCACTATGCATAGTTCCTCGGTGATCAAACACAATTTGTTGTAATATTTTCAGATACGATTTACGTTTTACTATCTTAATCTATCTAATATAGTATTCTACCAACTTGACGAATACGTACGGTACGATTTGATTGATTTATTTATGTGCGGCGTGTACATTCTTTGTAGGATGGCTTCACACCATTAGCAGTAGCAATGCAACAGGGTCACGATAAGGTAGTAGCTGTTCTGTTGGAAAATGACACTCGTGGTAAAGTTCGACTGCCCGCCCTCCACATTGCTGCCAAGAAAGACGATTGCAAGGCGGCTGCCCTACTTTTACAAGTATGTCGCAAGAAATTGCCAATGAGGCCCTATATTCAATACGACACGATCGGTGTACGAAAAGGAACGAATTGAATCGATGTCTAGAAATTTATCATGTTTTCTTATTACAGAACGATCACAATCCCGACGTAACATCGAAGAGCGGTTTCACGCCGCTCCACATAGCTGCGCATTACGGCAACGACCGAATTGCTTCCTTGCTTTACGATAGGGGAGCAGACGTGAATTTCGCGGCGAAGGTAAGGGTTTTCCAATTAACCGCGATGAATATCGAAATGAATGCATCGTTGATTACAAATCTTTTCTTGTTACTTTGCACCTTTGCAGCACAATATCACACCTATGCACGTAGCCGCGAAATGGGGAAAGATTAAAATGGTCAATCTTCTAATGAGCAAAGGAGCAAACATCGAGGCGAAAACGAGGGACGGCCTTACGCCTCTTCACTGTGCGGCACGATCCGGCCATCACGAAGTTGTTGATATTCTAATCGAGAAAGGTGCACCGATCGGTTCAAAGACAAAGGTGAAAGTTTTATTCGGAACGTATTTCTCGTGCAAGGTGAAAAGATGATCTATGGCTGAATTAGTTAAGTTTTCCTTTCCGTTGACAGAACGGTCTTGCGCCGTTGCACATGGCTTCTCAAGGAGATCACGTTGACGCTGCGAGAATATTACTGTATCATCGTGCACCCGTGGACGAAGTGACGGTAGATTACCTGACAGCGCTACACGTGGCAGCTCATTGCGGACACGTACGAGTGGCTAAGCTGCTACTCGATAGAAATGCCGATCCGAATGCACGAGCTTTAAACGGCTTTACACCACTACACATTGCGTGCAAGAAGAATAGGCTGAAGGTCGTTGAACTCCTTCTAAAGCACAAAGCTAGTATCGAAGCCACGACCGAGGTATATTCTCATTTTTGTTCGATTTCTTCAATTAGATTAGTAATGATACATTCCTTAGTGTTAATTCCTGTACATCATAGGTATACGTAATAGGTATTATAGTACCAATTATTACAACTGCCTTTACCATAGACATACGTATAAATTGTTAGTACTGAATTAATACGTTAAATCGAAATAATAACAAAAGAAGGACATTATTATTTCTTAGTAATAATAGATTCATTTTATTGCTTAGTCTGGATTGACGCCTCTACATGTAGCAAGCTTCATGGGGTGCATGAACATAGTGATTTATTTACTGCAACACGCAGCTAGTCCCGATATACCGACAGTAAGGGGCGAAACGCCTTTGCATTTAGCTGCCAGAGCGAATCAGACTGATATTATCAGGATACTCCTTAGAAATGGTGCCCAAGTTGATGCCAGAGCAAGGGTAAAGAAAAAATTGAATATTTTTTGTGAATTTTCTTTTCTTTCCGTTTCGTTCGTTTTTAATTGTTTTACTCCTCTTCGTAATTCTTCTATTTGTGCATTGTCACTTTTATACATACGAAGTAGCATTTAATTGTTTCACAGTAGATTTGAAATATATTCATATTGCAGGAAGAACAAACTCCACTGCACGTTGCTTCCCGATTGGGCAATGTTGATATCGTAATGTTATTACTTCAACACGGTGCCGACGTAGATGCTACGACAAAAGATTTATATACACCGCTTCATATTGCTGCGAAAGAGGGTCAAGAAGAGGTAAAAGCTAAAATATATGTTATCATAGTCTACAAATATTCATTCATCATTCATTCATATCGAGTAATCAATTTTGTACTTCGATACAGGTTGCATCCGTTTTGTTAGAAAACGGCGCATCGCTTACCGCAACGACCAAGAAAGGATTCACTCCTCTGCATTTGGCAGCTAAATATGGTAACATGAACGTGGCAAGATTGTTGTTGCAGAGAAATGCGCCCGTGGATGCCCAGGGAAAGGTCAGAAAATAGCGATACTCATTTTTCATTGCTTCAAATGTTATACTGTCAATCGTTACTAATTGCAATACATTGATTAACCGTAGAATGGAGTAACTCCACTTCACGTGGCATCCCACTACGACCATCAAAATGTAGCGTTACTTTTACTCGACAAGGGTGCGTCGCCTCATGCTATGGCCAAAAATGGCCATACACCACTGCATATTGCCGCACGGAAGAATCAGGTAAATGATTCAATACGAATAAGTCTTTCGGAATGTTAACAGCAGTCGTAGTAATTTTTACGTCTGACCGCAGATGGACATTGCAACCACATTATTAGAATACGGAGCAAAGGCGAATGCCGAATCAAAAGCAGGATTTACGCCGCTACATTTGAGTGCACAAGAGGGCCACACCGACATGTCAACACTTCTCATTGAGCACAAAGCAGATACAAATCACAAAGCAAAGGTAATTCATACGAAAAGTTCTAAAGTTTGCTACATTTTAGTTGTATTCATTTATCAAGCGTCACGATTTCTAATATTTCCTCTTTACAATTGCACTTCTAGAATGGACTCACGCCGCTTCATTTGTGCGCACAAGAAGACAAAGTTAATGTTGCCTCTATTCTCGTTAAAAATGGTGCTCAGATTGATGCTAAAACAAAGGTGCGTCAAATTTAGAAAATACGATAATACGTGTTCTTCATAAAATCAACCATGTCTGCCGTTTAACGCCACATATAGAACGATCGATTTTAATCTGTCACTTATGTATCATAACACTTATTACATATCAAAAAATAATTTGTCCAATAGGCTGGTTACACTCCATTACACGTGGCAGCCCATTTTGGCCAAGCAGCTATGGTACGATTCCTTTTACGATCTGGTGCGGCTGTTGACAGTGGCACGAACGCTGGATATACTCCACTGCATCAAGCTGCGCAACAAGGACATACCTTAGTTATCAATTTACTGTTGGAGGGTAAAGCAAAACCGAATACCACCACCAATGTAAGCAAATTTCGTGAAGAATTCGATGGCCTGTCTTTAACTCATTCTTCTAATTCATTTGCACGATGCTCTGCTGTTCACAGAATGGCCAGACTGCTTTGGATATTGCACAAAAACTCGGTTACATCAGTGTCATCGAAACATTAAAAGTAGTCACCGAAACGATAATTACAACGACACATACCATTACCATAGAAGAAAAATACAGAGTACAAGCTCCTGAATCAATGCAAGAGACATTTATGAGCGACAGCGAAGACGAAGGTGGTAAGTCTTTATCGTATTTTATTTTAAACGATTTCAGATGTTGCTTTGATATCAGAGGTATATTTTGTGTGATTTTGCAAAGTTTATTAAGCATTGGAATATTAAGACAAAAAGATATTGCAGTAACCTTGTCTCGATAAATGTATTTAAACGTTGGCTTAAATCACTGTGTTTCTGTTCTGACGAAATGTTTAACACTTAACTGAAGATTATGATTTATTGGTTTTCAATTTGAATCCGCTTAAGATTTGAGCTTAAGATAACATATGTATTTCGTGTTTAATTATTTTTCTAGAATTCTAAATGCAAGTTAATAGTACAGATAGTAAACTATTAATGTGCTTGTGATGCAATTCTGCTTCTGTAATGTAATGCTTCTTATAGGCATAGCAGCTTATAGGATCTTATTGTTAGAGTGATATTAAAATCCATTCTGATTTTAATAATTGTTATTTACAACGTGTTTATGTCTATTGCATGAATTTACTCTTTTCGGAGTGTTCAGTAATAACAGATATATTTAATTAGACGAATATTACCAAAGGAACTAAACTCAGCAATTAAACAATTTTACAATTAAAACTGTAAGTTTTGTGACAATTGGCCGCAAACCTATTTCGACAAACAGTCGCAACTCCAATTTATACAACATTCTAAGAACGTGACAACAATAAATCGAACTCTTTCTTTTCTCGCGAACTTGTATATTTCGATAGCATTTTATGAAACACCTATTTATTTATAATATACATACTGCATGTTAATTGCAGTTTTGTCGCAAACAAATTTGATCTGCACTATGTAATATAAAATATTAATGATAATAGAAAGGACGTACGAAGATAGCACTTTTCACTTAAAGTACACTCTTCTACTCACACCTCTTTGAAAAGTGCATGTATTTAATGCATGAAACACACAATCTGCAAACCTTAGCACCTATACACTATATACCTGACAATGACGTTCCTTAATACAAATTAGCAATATTTTCTTCTCCGAAGGATCACAAAAACACGATCGATTTCAAACTGTATAGCAAACTAATGCTAACACTCGTTCATAGGTATTTACGAATTCGATTACAGACCGCATTCGCAACGCGTTCTCGTTGATAACAAAATTTCTACGAAAGCCATAATTATTGTCTGCCATATATCCGATTTAGAGTCAAGGTGCTACATGGTAATATTATTTGCTTGTCTTGTTGCGTTTATGTTACATTCATTTCGCAAGAGCATGTGTTTAGCGTACGTTCACTGGGTTGTTGCTAACTTTGAGGAAATATTTAATTTTCCCTGAGTAGACGCATAGTTCTTAGACGCATAAATAAATTTTAGTAGCCGATCGAAAATATGCCGAACATTCAACTTCCTGGACGGCGAACATTCGGAATTGCAGCAATGTTGTCGCATTATTGTAAATAGTATGTTCCTTAGACGGGTAACATTATTTCTCTACGAATTTCCAGGAAAGATGTAAAATCTCCCTCTGTAATAGATGATAGATTGTCTTTATTTTAAAATAACATCGTCGTATTTTATTCTCGGCACCAACAAAATTAAACAAAGTTGCATTCATCTGTGTGAGATTTGTACAGTAATTAATTAACGGTAACATCCTCCAGATTAAATTCCCCCCTTTATTAACAAATTAGGTAAAAGCAGACTTAACTAAATCAGCAACGAATCTACCAAGTTTGCTTTTTTGCTTAACAAAAGACATACATTCGTGTAATGCACATTGTACATTATCAGATACGAAATGAAAAATATTCTTGGCATCAATTTTAATTTGACAAAATTCTATTTGGGGCTTCGTTAAATACCAATTTAAATTGTACCTAAAATTTGAAATATTCGTAACGCGTGAGTCAGTGCAGATATTCGCAGTTCAAGCAAACGAGCAAACTACTCGCGGTGGACTTATCTCCTGCTACGTAAAGTCAGCTATTTAACAACCCAGTGATAGCGAAATTTAGAAACAGTGTTTATGGTGCAAAATTAGCTTGTTGATAAAAAAATGACCTTACTCGACGGCGTACAATGTAGGTGGTGATGAAATCGGCATGGCAGCCATGAATGTGTACGGGCAGCCTCCACACGCGCAACACGTGTACCTTCCTTCTTACTACCAGGGCCAAATGACCTATACCCGTAAGTTGTCTGTACTCTGTTTCTGTCACTCTTTCACATATACCACACGTGCGCGCAACATTCTGTATTTATATATACATACATATATACATACATACATATATCAGCACATGGGTACGTAAATAATAATTACCAGCGCATTCGATTGATCATATTTTCCTTTTGCAAATTGTACATGGCTCTTCCCTTACGTTATCTATTAAATAGCACCTCTGTCATTATCATTTCAAAGGCTCATATATTGAAACGGTTTGTTCAACCCCGAATCGTTTTAATGGACGTTTCTTGTCTTTATTTTACTCGCTTTCGTTCAATGCAGTACGGTTTAGAAATGAAGT
The DNA here is from genome assembly GCA_907165295.1 of Nomada fabriciana. Taxonomy (NCBI): domain Eukaryota; kingdom Metazoa; phylum Arthropoda; class Insecta; order Hymenoptera; family Apidae; genus Nomada; species Nomada fabriciana. The sequence continues at coordinate 16,859,378 of OU015689.1, forward strand.
TTGAAGTCGTCAGAGTTACAGTGCTTCGTTTTTAATGGTCACGCAGTTTTTATTTTGTTTTTGCTTTCGTTTTTATTCGATTCCTTTATTTTATTCGAGTAGAAATATTGATTCACGGGTTCGTGTTTTTGGCAGCCTTATTCCTTGCTGGTGTACCTTTTCCCCTGTTTTAATGAGCGGAAACATAAATACAGAGACATGCACAGACATACCTCTCCTTAAATCGCTATTTGTTCACACTCTGTTTCGTTTACCTTCCTTATCGTTCCATTTCTCCTACGTAAAGTTGGGAATCTTCGTATCTTTGTAACGCCTGTAGTAGCAGTACAACCTTCTTAACGAGATTTATGCTTTGAGTTCTTGGTACAGTTCAATACAGTTTTCGTTGTGCAATGATTTTTTAAATGCTATCGGAATTTCATTGACATTGTGTTCGTTATGTTCGGTAATCTCAATCGCAATGATTGGTCAAACTGAAGTATTACGCTCGTATTTGTAGACAATTTTATTTCTTTTTAATTTTTGTTTCTTACTGTAACGATAAGTAATTCCTTTCGCAAGTTATTGATTATGCATTAATCGGTATAAATATTCGCAATTGAACAAGACCAGGAGAATTTTCAAGGGGGTACGAGAAATTTGTTGGGGGTAAAGAAATTTCGAAGGAAAATTCGTAGAGGCGAAGATCGATACTGCCACCCATTGCAAACCGCGCAATGGGCATGTGTACAGGAGTTATTCTTGCTGCTTGTAATTCAACGAGATCATTATCATCTGTTCATTACTCGTCACGTTCAAATGTCTCGCACAGTCGTCGCTTATTCGTCTAGGTAGCAATTTAGCACCGCCGTTATGGTGCACGCAGTAATTCTCGGCGAAATAAACATTCGAGAAATTGCTTCAGATAATTAGTCTCGGGTATTGGGACAAAGCTTCTCGAATCACCGTTAACCCCATCGGAATTGAATGAAGTATCAAACACAAGCGAAGCGAGTTGAACGTAACCGTGTCAAAGTTCACCGTGCGTTCGTATTTTCGAATGCAGAATTGAGAAAACGGCGCGCTTAATGAAGTAGGGCGCGTTACTACTGTTAATGCAATTTGCATAATAACGAGCTGCGCGATCATTATGCCGGTCGAGAGGAACAGAAGCAGGCTTGTGTGGTCTGTTTTGACGTATCGTCCTCGTACCTATACGCATTCTGCTTCAGCTGTTATGCAACAGCCGGTGTGCATCTTGTACCATGTTATTCGTGCAGTTAGTCGAACCTCTGTTAGCTGGCACATCGCCAAATACGATTCACGACCAAAATATCAGAATTTATATAACAAATTTGTTCTTGTTTTTTTATCCTTTTTCTTCTGCAAACTCGCCGCGCAATTTATTTTCGCGGATACGCAGGACTCGAGAAACGCGGGAATGGCGATCAAGATTCAATCGGTGACGCTAGTTATCGTCTACATATGTACTATGTGTACATCACCTTGCAAACGGAACGCGCACGTTTGCTGACCAAGCAGGAAACATCGCGTATCCATTGTTCTTCTTTAGCATTCATGCTGCTTGCACGAGCCAGTCCATAATTGAAATCTTCTTCCGTCAACGGAAGGAAAATGCGAAAGTCATGTGGCTAGCGCCAATACAGAGACTCAAGAGGGACTTTACACCGCAGAAAATCTTACCCTCAGTTCGTTCACGTAGATAACAATATTTTTCAATCACGCGGTGCACAGAATTTGGGGAAAAGAAACGCCGTCGCGTCAAACGGAGCGTCGCGAAGGTTTCGCAGGCGTCGAATCCTCCGACGTCCTGTGGAGGAGGAACCACTCGCAATCAGCGCCAGTAATCGCGGCTGGTCACGCTACCCAAGCGTTACAAGAAAAGAGTTGCAAGCGTTCGAGATGTAAATAAAGTAGCGGAAAAGCTCGAAGGCAGCTACTATTATAAAATTGGTGATTCATGGAATGAGGTCACGTTTCTGTTAGGTAGTCTTGCGTCGAACTTGTATTAATCTCGAGGCAGTCGCTGTTCCTGACCCCGCCGGTGCTAGCACGCGACGAAATACACACGGTGAAAGAAGGGAATCATACAGGCCGCATGGTTAATGCAATTTAACAAATCAAATCTGATCAGGCGAGCACGGTGTGGCTCGTGTAACGTGGACCGCCAGTAACGACGACACCCTGGAACGGTGAATACATTCGCGGATTCGTCCGATTTATCGCAAGCAAGTGGTGTGCAACGATCGCTGGCAAAAGCGTGGCCGGTCAGAGTTGCATGGATGTCATCAATGAATGCGTAACGATAACGTGCGTTAATTGTAATTCATGTGACCTAACTCACACACCGTTGACGGCTAGTTGACTCGGTGATGTAATTAGGCCTGCACGTAGCGCACACCGTCAGTACATCGTGTCCACTTGGTCCGAGTACAAAGTTGCAGCAACGTGCTAAACTTTCTGTGCACGGAATTGTGTCCTCGTCGGAGTTTTCGTCGCGTGTCCACGGTATTCGTGTTTCGTGGCCGTTGCCGTTCGGCGTGGCTCCGTCGGGCGAATATATACGTTGTTTCCCCGTGATTCGTTCTTCTTGGGCACGGTGACAGACAATATCTGACGAAAATGACGAAGCAGAAGGGCCGGGCGAAGCAGAAGGAATCGAAGAAGATGGCATGTTGCGGGTGTACACGGAACAGGAACAGCGACCCTATATGTAAATACCGTACATCTGTTGTTTGACGTCCACGCTTCGGCTAATGTAATTTTAACACGACTATTGCTTCTGGTAATCGCGTGAGCGTCTATCGTTCTTTTTTTTCCTTTAACACGCTGTTCCGTCCCTATCTTTGTTTAGATCGTTGAATTGAACTTTTGCGTGTTTCCCTTGGGAATATTGTAATTGGAAAAGATTGGCAGAGAGTTGCACCTTGCTTCGGTGTTATTGGCGAAATGACCGATGCATTAGAGTACTGGTAGTTTGATTCAAATTTTGATAAATGACTGTAATCATCGCGATAATATTGGCGATATCACGGTGTAGATGTTATACCGATTGGCGCCTTTGTTGTTCTGTAACGTGAATGCAGAACACATCGTATATCTACATTTTCGAGTTAAAATAGAAGTCTAGGTCTTTCGTAGACAGTTTCATATCGAAATTCGCAAAGTCGGTCATTGCAACTATATTTTTATCTTTTCCATGGTAAAACATGAATGGGAAGATGCATTAATGATGCAAACTACGAGCGTAAGAAGAGGCCTTTGTACAATGTTTAACACGGTTTGCTTGAAGTGATAACTGATGCTTGGAAAGTGATAATAGAAGGCACCGCCACGCGACTTTGTTTTTCCAGACTCGAACCCGCTAATGAACGCGAAATATTCATTCTGCTTGGTAGGAAGAAGAAGTTGCTACCATTATCATTATTGAATTCAATCAAATCTCTTTTCCAATTGCCAGTTTCTCCTAGTGCAGTCAACGGAAGTTAGACGTCCTCAAAAGTAAACGTTCATTTTCGACCGAAGATCGCACGCGTGTGATAATCAGTGTTCTTGTATTTCTCGTTAATAATAATTTCCCAATTTTTAACGACTCGCAAGGTGCGATATCAGTCGTTTATTTTTCATCGATGAAATCCAACACGGTGATATTTATATGACTAACAATTATAAATGGTGCCACGAGCGCTGTTTATTCGCGCCATAATTCGTACGAGATGTTTACATTTCCCAGCTGTCGTACACGAGCAACGTCAGCGAGCATGTGTCGTGCAGAAGTGTACGTTCCGTAAATTTCGTCGTCTTTTTCACCGCGTAAACCTGAATACCGTGGCAAAATTAGATACATATTTACATACGCGCGAACTGTTGCACGAGCGGCGATCACCGCAACGAAGACACGCCGAACACCTTAATCGCGAAATCGTATCGCGAGCACCGTGTGCCATCACGTTTGCGATACGTGTCGCTATGGTTCCGGTACGGTGGCGAGTTCCTCAATCGCGTTACATGGTCGCAGAAGGAAGTGCATCGATATTCGCGTCGCGAAACGAAACCGACCGTCAACAACGGGAGTACTATTATCCACTGAATGAGGCCGAATAGGGCGGTGGAACGTGTCAAAACCATCGGGCCATAAACGACGCGGCGAAACGGAGTACCAGGGCTTGAATAGCTTAATTGAGCGGCATGAGGAACGCGCGTCTAGATGATATTCGTTTATGACATAACAATGAGCTGGACGTATCGGTGACATAAGGCTCGAACGATGATACGGCGGGCACAAGTCGAGGGATTAGCGATCAAGGCCAGCTGGTCTCGCTTTACTTGACGGAAACAAATGATTCGACAGTTTCGCGTTCTTTCCATCCGTTTCGAAGTTTCACAGTCTATGTTGTACCTCGTGTGGCACGGTTTCAGCGTGTCGGTATCGCCCGATTACCCGCGACCCAGGATTCATTGCCGTTGCGAATCGAGCGTGGTCGACGTGACACGAGCAACGGAATCGCGATTATTCCCTCGGTACGGTACACGGTATCTGGCGTGGAGCGTGAAAACTGAACGGAGGTCCCCGGTAGTCGCGATCATCGACGGATATACAATGATTTGGATGTTTTCGCGTGGCGGGTGACGCTATTTCTGTTGTTCCTTGGTGGTGTATCCGGTGATTCGACGACGAGGCGCAGTGGGCGATACGTGGAAACGGGAATTCGATTAACGCCGATACAACGGCGTGACACGAGCCAAGCGTCTCGTTGATTACGATTAGTACTATTCTGGTGCATGACGCTGCCGGCTAACTGCATTTAACAAGATTCGACGTGATTACATAGTTACTTTTCACAGGCGGGCGCGCGTACTCAGGCGAGATATAGGTCACTGCCTATGAGGTCAACTATTCGTAGATAGAAACAGCTTAGAATGTTTCAGAATCGCTTCGGCCAGGTGTCCTTGAACACCGCTAAAATTAGAGTTTTCGCGGTACGTTTCCTCCATGTGCTACCGTCGCGGACCAGTTGCTCCCTGTTTCTAATAATGTTAGATATTATTGATTCCACGCTATCCAGGTCCGCGGATAACGAGTGAGATCATTTCCATGTGTGCCAGCAGATTCTGAAACGTCATTAGGAGGGCGGAAGAGATGAGATTGTGTTTTCTTATCGTTGCTCGTAAGAGAAAGAACTACGTATCGTGATCTAGTCTGTAGCATTTTGGGTCGTAGTGGAGTATTCTTTAATTGGCTCACGATATTTGCTCGAGTTGGTAACATTCTAGCCTATAGTATCGGTCCTGTTTAACAGCGTCTCCATATTTTAACGTTATCATAAATTATTTCCGAAACTGATACAGCAGTACAGGCCTCTAATTGTAAGATAGAGGAAGGAAAAAGAAAAGAGAGATGTATATACAGTTTCACTTGGGCCGGATTAGTTTAGTTTTATAGTGGCGTTATTCAACGTGGGCAGTAAATTTGTAGGCTGACCATTTACTAGATAATTGTGCTCCATATTCTTGGCATATCTGATAAGGCATGTTTAAGGTTGTATAAGGTGATTGGATAACCGAGTAGATCTCAGTCGTGTAAAAAATACGATGCCGCTTATACGCGATCGTTTTTAACGCTCCCGTTTTCTGGATACATTTGTCAAATATTTTAGTCGCGTGGCTTGCAACGTTTGTAAACAATTCTATCGGAAAGGTACATATAGTTAGTGCTAATTAGTTTTTTCAATGCTCGCGGTAATTGGTTCGACGATGTCGAGGATTTATCGATGCTTAATCGTCTGTGCTTCTGCGATTATGCGCCACGAGCAAACAGGAAGCGATAGGTTAAATGTTATAAAAAGATCATTTTCTCGCAGTCACATCGATGATAATGAATCCAACAGAGAATTGTCCAAATATTTGTGCAACATACTTCTATGCTTCTCACAATTGTGCATTGAAAGTGCTATCCGCGAAGTGGAATGCTGGAATTTATTTGACATGATTTAAACAGTGCTTCAGGAATGTACGTTTTCCACATTCACAGAGTGGGAATTACATGAAATTTCTGTCACTTTCAATTCGTACCGGTCGCGTTACAAAAAATGTTCGCACGAATATAAACTTCTGGACAGTCATTGGCACATCGTGTACAGTTTCATTTGTTTATCGTTAGCCTATTATCCTAGAGCTCCGAGTAAGGCCAAAGTAATGGCACTCTGAGTATATTACGACACGTCAATTGATTTCGCTTTTTTCAAGCTTTGTCTGGGATAATTTTGATGGCGATGAGTTTTTCGTTTGATTTGCCGGCTCTCATTTCTCATTTCCTTGCGTCTTGGTGCGTAATCTTTCACCACGTTTTCATAGTATTCTCATGCAAGTTCAACAGTACTCTAGATTTTTTACATCCCTCCTCCTGGATCTTGCGAAACACGCCGGCGTTATTTTTAGTCAGTGTCGTAATTGGTTTTGTACGTTGATCACAGGTGAAGATCCGATGCTTAGCGACCAACAGCAATATCGATACATGACTGTTGACGACATGAAATCCATGGGGGATGACTCGATGCGTGTCAACGTGACAGACGACGAGAGAGATAATCGACATTCCGGTGGTAAGTTCTTGGATTCTTTCGAAAATACAAATTTATTGGTACGTATATACAGAATGATACAAATTAAATTTCTGGGTTACTTTGTGGGCAACAAATATGTATGGTGCGCTTTTGAACAATATATATCAGTAAACTTTAATGAGAATCATTGCAGTTAGTTTTTCGAGAAATTTAAAATTATTCAATAATAATTGAATGTATTTCGATATTAATTTTAATGTTTCTACATAGACGTTCATCTTAAATATGCCCCGGTTACTTACTGCGGTTTCCATATTCACGGGTGCGCGATAGAAGATGCAATATAGAGAATCAGTTTCGCGTTGGCTGAAATGCGGAAGAGATTTCAAGGGCGACTCAATCTCCTTTAAGTAGAGTGCAGTATTTTTTATCCGAGCGTAGTGGCGATTGTGGCGTAGGGTTCAACGAGGTATAATGAAAGGTCATTCACGATGATGGACGGTCGTAAATTAATGAATCTTGCTTTAGAAATAATGCCCGAGGTATTGGCTCTTCGCGTTGAAATTGTTAAAGTATTTAGATAGCGGAGAAACGTGCATGCTTTATCTCATTTGAGTTTATCTTGACAAGTACATACTAGCGATTGTCTAATACAATACGTTTAAATTTAAATCATAATAATAAAGAATTTAAATTATCCATATAAATTAATTTCAATTCAAATTATATGGATAATTGTTGACGAAAAATTGAAATTTGATTTCATTGGGAAAGAGAAATGTCTATTCTTGTTATCTACATGTGATTCTGTCATTCAATCTTAACGGTAATAACATTGTGGATAAGCTTTGTCTTTTAATGTATATTATATAACTTGGCCAAATTGTGTAAGTGTTGTAAGAAACGTGTAAAAGTCACGGAGCATCGCCTTTAAAATAATGTTATCTTCCTTCAGTCAATTTGTTATCTATTCTACTTCCGCGTGCAGAAAAAATTATTTCCGTACATTGTATCGCTCTGAATCATGGAAAATATTTAAGATGGACTCACTATAATATGTAGATAGACGTCGCCGAATAATCGATTTGATTTTATAGCACCGGTGATAACCGAGATGATCACAAAAGAAAATTATCAACGTTCAAACGCTGCCAATCTCAAACCAGATAATGTTGATATTAACAGGCACCCTGTACACGTCGGGTATGTATCGATTTATTTGACTTTCATTATTTGATATACATCACTTACTTAACGCTAGTTAAACAATTACAAAATCTAGGGTAGGTTGTATTATCTATTCACAATTGTACAATACCGCTATCAGTAACACTATTGTATTATAAAGTGCTCGAAGAAATTTTGTACATTTATAATACTTTCAATTGTAAATCCCTAGGAAATATCTTGCTACATTATCGCATTTTTATCGAAATTTTATAAATATCATACAACTTACCCCGGCGACGTATTTGAGAAATGTTTGCGTTTTTGAAATATTCTTATCGAGTATAAACAAATCCGTGAAACTTGTCTGCGGTGTATTAGAAAACAATTTATTTGGTTCTAATCCGCAGAATGTATATAGAAATATTTCTACTTTTCAAAATTTCCTTCGTTTGTCGCCAACTTGATACCTAGAAGAGTCTTTTAAGTCGTGGACCTGCATTAATTTGTACTGATTTGGAAAAAAAATTGTTTGTTGAGTATACGTATATGCACGTCGAATTGAAAAGATGTTTTTATCGAACTTCTACTAACTTTACACAATTGTCGCGACGATGGGTCGCCAGAAAATGATCTCTATACATGCATGGTTTGTTTTAATACTTATTGAGAGCGCAACACATAAATAAGATATAATCGATATACATATGTACATTTCAACGTAAACTCTAAGCTGTTGTCGAAATTCAATCGAGAAAATTGATGAAAATCTAAATTTGCACGCACGTGAAATGAAGTAGCGCGTTGTGACATATACATAAATTGGACTTAGAGCACAGACTGTTCGGATATTTCGATCGTTGCACAGAGGAAGCTCTCTATAGATAAGTCTTCGTTGAAATTGACGTAATGCGGCAATTGATTGAGCTAGAGTTGAATAAAAAAGAACATTTCTATGAGGAGCATGCAATTATTAGCGTTTGTCGTGTTCAATTGGAGAATTTCGTCAATGTTATATTCGTTGGTTCGCGCAGCAAGTAAAGTGTATCGCGATTATGGCAATAGCCAGAAATGATATAAATGCAACGCGGAACAGTGAATAGTACGCAAGTGATAGCGTACATGAAAGTGCACGGAAATAATAATAATCATCACGTCAGGAAACAATAATGTTGTGTATTATAGTGTGACACGGTGTGCGTTGGTGAAAGACTCCTGCTACAATTAACCCTTTAGACTATTGGCTGATATACAACAACAAAATACAATAGAAATTCGTGAGAATTTATATTTAAATGAGCTGTACAAAACGAGCTTGAACTTTCTCATTCTCCAACGTACTTTCGAACTAATCTTTAAGTTGGCTTCACTTAATTATTCTTCCGCAGAGACAGGTATTTAAAATCCTGATAAACGATTAAAACGCTCCTTCAGCATATGAAAAGAAACTTAGGGTAAATCTATCGTGAGAAAGCAAGCGTTTAAACGAAACGACGATAAATTTTTAATTCATACGTGAAAAAACGAATTATCACATAACACAAATCTACCTGCATTCAGTAGATATTTTATAAAGTCGTTTTGTATTAAATATATGGGGCGTATAGTAGCAGCTCCTTTATGCAGGAGATAGAAGGGTTATTATGGGACACGCGTAATAATTGACATAATTCGGTGTTACATAATCGCTCGCATAATGAACACATAGCAGCGTAATTGTTCCCGCTGCGGCTGTATCATGGAACGTTTCAAAATGGAGCCAACGTGAATCGAATCAGTAATAGCACTGCAATATCAGTCTTCCGTTGCACATCATATCTCTCACAACCAAGCTATTTTGAACTACTTTCTTTTGAATCCATTCAAAACGTTTAGTTAAACATTTTACGCAAATCAGCCAACCAGCTAAATAAGAGCCAACCGCTTGGTGCCCCCGTTTATATTCTGTCTTGTTCTGTAGCGACACTAGATTATCTAGTAATGAGCATGTTGTATTTGAGACACCTTTGGGATATGAACGATTCTTTTACGGTGTAAGCAAGGCGATTGGACATCACGTACCTTACTAATACTGGCCGGAACTTTGTAACTCTGGAACTTTGAATTGAGAAATGTATGGACATTCGGTGTAACGATCTACTAAGCGTAAAGAAATAAATTAAACGGGATAACAGTATCGCTTCGCACATAATAAAGCAGCTTAGAGATTAAGCTCTTCAGATTATATTTCCATGTGTCGAAACTCTTTATTAATGTAAATTTCAAATGAAACATAATCATTGACATATTTCGTTGTTTTCGAAAATGTTTCGCTTTGTGGAGGAAAAAAACCCGAAGTATTTGTACAAAGGGATTGTTGTATACTGCATTTACAATGGATTCTCTCTTTGTGCTTAGTAGAACGGAATACTGTATCGAACAAATGGCGATTTGTCCGTAACGAGTTACCTTCTTGCCAAGAGTAGAACTACAGTGTGATTCTTAGAATGTTTCCTTATACCCTAACCACGTACAAGAGCACACGGTTTTTTTTTGCACGCACCATGTATTCTGAAATCGTAGAATTGATCTTCAAAGTGCACAAATTTTCCGAACGAAACAAAAAGGGAAGAAAACGAGCGGACACAAGCATGCGCATGAAACCAAATTTTTATCCATAATCATACCAGATTTTGTTCTGAGATCAGACCGTCCCTAGTGTCCCTAAACACATCGCTGGCAGCTCTCGGTATGAAGTCGAAAGGACAAGGAATGTGGAGGGACAGGTACACCATGCCCTTATTTATTATTTTCCCTATCTATGTTTAGGCGTTCTTTCTTTTACATGTACATAGCGAAATAAGAATATTATGCGTTCGTGTATAAAATTACGAGTGTCTTTTTCCTTTTATATTTCTGGTATATCGTTAATGTCTATGTTAAATATCATTCTTGTTTGAAGAGGCTTGTGGATCCCGGGCTAAACAAGCAATTATTTTAATAGATGTACATAAATTATTGTGGCTTATATCTTTTCACATTTATTCATATAATGCAACAAGTAACACGATTTTTCAACTGGCATCTTCTTCGGGCGGAAACTCAATAATAATTATAATATAATAATTATACGATATCTGTGTTAAATATTACACAAATGTTCATTGATGAATTTAGCGAATTTATTAAAACGCGAAAATCACACCAGGATGGAAATCGAAGATAGAAAACATAAATTAGTTCGATGAAAAAACATTGTGCGCAATTATAAGAAGTACTTAATAATCATCAAATATTTCGAAACAATATCGCAAGTGCTCTTGTAGGTATACAGAAAGAATCGTTCGTCCTTTAATTTCAATAATTGTTCCATCACTCTGGACACATCTTACTCATAGTGGCTGCTGCTCGTATAATTACCCCGCCCCTCCCTTTACATGACAAGTTTAAGCTACTTTTTTGCGTATGTACCGAAATCTGTCGATTATATAACTAATTGAAAGTTCCTTCTGGCAAGCAGATAGTAAATATTATTTTGGATTACAAATTTGATACAGATTTCGGAACACTCTACTTTACGTTGCTACCCTGACGTATACCTTTTTTCCGCAGAGTGTGAGTGATGTGGCCTTGTTACGTCTCAACTATAATACATAATTATTATTGTTACACCTTGTTTTGTAGTTCTGTATGATAGAAAAGTGGCTTGCGTGTGATGATTGCGAGTTTTCGAGGATTACGTTGAAAAGCAAAATCATCATCATATCACGAAAGCGCTTTAAGAACGTGTACGAAAAAAAAAGAAAAACGAAAAATACGCGTGTACTTGCTGAAGCATAATTAGAGGTGCTCGAAAATCGGTGAAGTTGCCGCTAGTTCAGAATCTCGACTCCATCTCTGTCGTCATTTCTCATTACCATTTTTATGAACGAATGGATACTAACGCGTTGTTTTATTTTGTTCCCGATCCTCTCTGTTATTTTATTTGCGCTACTCGCAGAATTCCACAGTGGAGAAAGTAAGTGATCTTCTCTTGAATCTTAGCTTCTGCTACTTGCCGTACCGCACTTCAATTTGGTTTACGTATCTGTACATTCTTTTTTTTATATAGTTGCACAATGCCCATGTAGTCGCTGAATCCCAGTATTGTTAGATAGTACACGTAGTGCACAATGAATATACGCGAATGTAGCATAGAAATTGATAATGCACAGATTAAAGACGAGCCCGGGCCACGGAATAAATATTTCCAGCTACTGTTTGAAAATTCCGCTATCCTGATTATCTCGAGCCTCAGGATGGTCGGTCTGTGCGAATGAGTACACTATTAAATATAACGTCGTATCTCATAACTAAAAACCGTAATGTATTCTAAAAACACGGTGTGCATTAAAGAGTACCATTACATCACTCCGCTCAAGTGGCCTTCGTGGAATTCACGTACGATCGATATTTTTAAACTACTTAATATACTGGGAAAAATGAAAAGAAAAGAATAATGCTCCTCGCGGAGGCGTTTTATTGCGGGTGCGAATAGTTTTACGAGGCTGTACGCTGATGAAGTAAATGCAAATGAAATATCGAATCGTCAGAACGTTGTTTATGTTCACTGTGCACGCATTGAATGCGACTCCTCCTGTGAATAATGCCTAGGTTCATTAAGGAGCACAGTCCATCGGCACAGTCATCAGTCGGTAATAGGAAGCAATTGAATGGATCTACGAAGTCGATTCAGCTGAACTTCATAATACATTTTTATGTATATATATATATCTCCTTTTTTTTTAAACAGTGTTCAATGTTAATTAGTTTCACGCTTGAAAGCATATAACAATCCATACAGCAAATCCCCGACACGAGCTCACAAGTCGTTACCGTGCAATTATAGTGACCCAATTTAAAATTTAATTTGCTCCATTTTTCATGCAACTTACATTTGCGTTATGTTATTCCGTTGCTAATATATTTTTTTACAGTTAGCCTCATGCGCAGCAATAAATCATAAGCAAAGCATATAATTCCCTTAACTGTCTCCGATTCGAATCGGAACATTGTACGACATCGTGTACTTACATAGAACGCGTATTCAGGACAATAGGATACGTTTGGAAATAATCATTTCTGTACTGTTTAACCTTACGCTTTTAGTAAAGAAAATTGAACGTTGCTTTTCGGCTTGGCGTGCTTTGATATCTTATCAAATTATCCAGCCGTTTCTTTCTTTAAATGGACTTTCTAAATATTTTTACTATAAACAGTAAGAGGAAAAACAAATGCGAAATGTTTGCCTGTTAGAAAAACGCGGAGTAAAAACTATGTATCACAATGAAAATTCAGTCGAGAATTCGATGAATAAATAGATTGCGTATGGATAAAATTTCAGACATACATATCTGCAAGACTATAAAATGTTCTTTTACCAAAGTTAGACTAGTTTCAGTCTTACATATAATATTATAGTATACTCATATATAGACATTAGTAAAAATATTTACTTTTCTTTAACTATAATTGGTTTCATTTAAGTGAAGCAAATAGCATGATCATATTATTTCCCGAGGGGCCAAATATTCGCACAATGTTCGTATGTAATAGTGTTGAACACCTGTTTTATAAGTACGTATCCGATCAATTAGCTCCCATGCAATGAACGCACTTGTTTTCAAATTTCTCTCTTCTCCCTCTCTCTCTCTCTCTCTCTCTCTCTCTCTCTCTCTCTCTCTCTCTCTCTCTCCCTGTCTTTCTTTCTGTCACGGCATATTTTATAAAGCCCCGAGCAACGCGAATATTTTTTTTTATTGTCACGGTACAACTCTGGATTTTGTCTATAATCGTTCTCATTGTGTAAATAACAGCTTCCTGGTTTCCTTTCTGGTGGATGCACGAGGGGGTGCGATGCGTGGCTGCAGACACAGTGGTGTACGCGTTATCGTTCCACCTAGGAAGGCTGCAATGCCAATGCGTGTTACCTGCAGATACCTGAGGAGGGACAAACTGACAAATCCACCACCCTTAATGGAAGGGGAAGCACTGGCCAGCCGTATTCTTGAACTTGGACCCGTGGGTGCGAAATTCTTGGGGTACGTTGCAAACTTTCTTATTCGGATTGAACTTACAATTAGGCAAGTAAAAAGTGTCTATCGTATTTCGTAATCGCGGAGAAATGTATAAAATAATATAAGTAGTTTGATAATCGATTTTAATTGATAATCAACATTTAAGTATTTGGATGACAATTGAATGAAAGAAATATTTCTGGCGATATGCACGGAAATCGATGAATACGGCAATAATAAATTTGTTATAGGCTCAAGTATTTATCGTAAACGAAGGCCGTATTTAATGGTTCAGATATAATCATACACTTTTCTCCTTATCGGACGATAAATGGTCTTGGCATTTATGCGTAGCAGTTCTCTATAGCTATTTGTGTGCTTTCATTTTTTCGCACTTCTGTGCTGATATAACTTTTATAGACTATCGAGTAATTTATTGCAAGGTTCAGCGCAGTGGTGAGTTGTAACAAAGAGATTTGAGATTATTTACAGTGACCTGAATTCGTATACTATTGTACTCGTTTAAAGATATTTCAATGCTGCAACAGAGCAACTGTGCTTTTATCTTAAAGCAAAACTGGACCTTGATCTAATGAATAATAAGTCGAAGATCCCATCCAACTTCAAGCACAAAGCTTTTTCCAAAAACTTGCAAATTTTATTGTTGCTTTGATTGCATCAAATGTTGTTTGAAAGAGAATTTTATATTTCTTGATTAGGTGTACCTTTAAACGAATAACGTTGCCGCAAAGAAATAATTGGCATCAATAATTTAATCGTACGATTTGCATAAATAATAAATGTTTCTAATTTTAGAGCTGTGGTAATAAAAAGTCTTTCTATTTAGACCTGTCATCATAGAAGTGCCCCACTTTGCCTCACTGCGAGGGAAGGAACGAGAAATAGTAATACTTCGATCAGATAATGGAGAAACTTGGCGCGAGCACACCTTGGAAGCCAGCGAGGAGGCTGTCCAAGATGTGCTAAACGAGAGCTTTGAAGGAGAAGGTAAATTCTTTATTCCTCTCACGACCTACAATAAAATATACAGAAATTATCTTCGTTGCATCGCAAATACGCGTTTAGAGCTGGAGCGTCTGACGAATGACAAAGATCCCCTTGATTTTTGTTCATCAGTCGATTGAACTCAAATATATGTTGAATCAAACAGATTATTGTTAATAAATATCACTTATTATGGTATAATACTGCTACTTGAATTCAAATTACATGCTTTATCTAAAGCGTGAAATAATTAATGAGTAATTGAAGCACCACACTATCTAAAGCGTTTGAGGACGTTTTCATTCGATTTCAAATTAACTGAGATGATGTGAGTTATCTATACGAAGTAATTTATAGGAATAGTATAGTAATATTAAATTCAAGTCAAGGTAGATCAATTCAAGGTAGTACCTTGCAGTTCTCTTTAATAACAGCATGTTGCAATTTATGTTTCAAAAATACTACAGATCCTATGTAATCAAATTACCGAACTGGTTGCTTATAAAATATTTTTTTTTAAATATTTTTGCAGAGTTAAGCCAACTCGAGGATCTCCAAACTTCCCGGATCGTAAGGATACTTACCGCAGACTTCCCGCATTACTTCGCAGTAGTGTCTCGCATTAGACAAGAGGTTCATGCAGTTGGTCCAGAAGGTGGCACAGTTTCCTCATCAGCTGTACCACAAGTTCAGGCCGTATTTCCACCAGCAGCACTCACTAAAAAGATCAGAGTTGGCCTTCAGGTATTCCCCATTTTCTTTTTTCTAATAAGACGATTCTCGTTTTCTTTAAGATCAATAATACTAATTCTACTTAAATCTCTGCTAAATACAAAACTTTTAAATCCATTAAAATTCACTCTGGAAATGATCGTGTTCGTTATTAGTACCTCTAGCATATTTGCGTTTTATGATGTCAACCAAATCAAGCGCATAATATTTTCTACTATACAGGGCGTTCCATATAAACTGGAAACCGTGGAATATGGCGCGAGAGATTAAACTCATCAAAAAAATCGCTCATGCAATAGTTATTCCAAATAATTATCCCCTTCATACCAAACAACTATTGTAAGAAGATTCTTGTAACACCTTTAATCTCCCGTGAGATATTCCAACGTTTCCATCTAAACGGAACACCACGCAGATTTTATTATATTTTAACATACTGGTGATAGAGTGAAGCGAATTTTACACGATTCACGAGCAGGTTGCGAATAACGAAATTATTGTTTAGGCACACCCGATACCGGCAGATCTCGTGGCCAAGCTACTTGGCAATCGAGTAGCAGTATCACCGATCGTGACCGTTGAACCAAGACGAAGAAAATTCCACAAACCGATAACTTTAACTATACCCGTGCCGCAAGCAGCCAACAAAGGCATGATCAATCAATATTCGGGAGATGCGCCGACGTTGAGACTTCTGTGCAGCATAACTGGTAATATATGCTTGCACGTAATATTGTAGAGCAGCGTACCGTCTTACTGGAGAATCTCTTACCGATAAGTGCTGAAAGTGTTACGCCGCAACACACCTTTTGGTGTATATATATACATATATATGCTCTTATCAGATTTTTTACGCATTCAAACGATCAATTTGTAGTTTAGTGGGCATGGCGCGGGGCGTTAGGCAATATACATACATATTCGTCTGTTCTCAGGTCGTCGGGACTGCATCGATATCCCTTTTTGATTGTTCTATTTTTGTTAATCCTGTTTAGAATAATTTGTATAGCAATCAGCGATCTTATAAATATTCTGTGGTAAAACGTAGGATTTAGAACGTTTAATTCACCGCCTAGGAGAAGCAGTATACTTTCTGATAATTAGAGATGTTAATTGAGGCACAATTAAATGGTACGTCCCGGGGACCTTCGGATAGAGATTTAAAAGGGAGATGGTAGCTGCATGTTTCATAGAAACATTTCGTTGAGTACCATTGTTGTATACATATCTTGTTGTGATTCATTGTTAATGCTTGCATATTGTTAGGATTGAGTCATTTAGGTATGGATTATTAATTAAACGTAGATAAAAATTTTTACTACCTAGCTCATTGTAAGCGTTAACTTCAAAGTTTTTGTTTCAGCACAATTCGTTTGACTGGTAACCGCTTCGATATTAGGCTTGTAACTTATAAATACAATTTCTGTCGAATTTGTTCCCGAAATATATATTATATGTACTTTTAGATCATTATGATATGTACCACACGATACGCTACCGATACAAAGACTGGCGATACTGTATTCTTAATCTTACCATTTGTTACAGCAACGCTGTATTATATTTTTATTTACGAGTTAAACACGCGGAAAATATTTCCGCGTAACGAGACCTAATTATGATTTACCTCGCATTGCTATATCTTTGACAAGATTTTCGTTTCTGTTCAGTCGAGTACTATACGTGTAATTGCCGAGCGTTATCGAACTATTTCAAATATTTGAGAGGACGAAAAAATAAACCGGGGAAGATATGTTTCCGACATGCATCGAGCCCGCGATTACCTTACAATTGTTTCACACATTTCTGTTCTTTTATTGCTTATTTATTATTGAACGCATATTTACACAACTCGCGCTCGCTTTCGCGCGATTTTCATTGAATGACGCTTTACTTTACTTTGGCAAGCATTATCATTCGGTCAGCGTGTATTTTGTTTTACATTACCCACACACATACACACACGATGCGGCACGTAACATTAACGCACCTACAATGACCGACATTAAATACTTTATTGATACCATTGTACACTGAAAAGGAAAGTAAGTTAACTATTTGACTTTACTTTTCTTCCTATTTCGTGATTATTGTTATGCAAGAAAGTTAAAATATTGCTGTACGTACATTATTTCTATTTGAGAAAAAATTATCTAAATATTTCCAAGTCAATTAGATGCATACATAGCGAACTAATTCACAGATGTAAATTATCTGTCCGTGCTTGTTACGCTTTTTTCGTATTAAAATAGTACAAATTCCCCGACAGTTATATCATCCATTACTGCCAATGAAAATCGCTTCAACAAGCAGCTAAATAAAATTAATATCGCAGTAACACTGATAAGTATCCATATTTTCCACGCGTTTGTTTATACTTCGTATCCAGCGTTACTGGAACGCGCCAAGCATAGTAAGATTTATTCAAGAAGCTGCAGATTATCGGCGAAATTAATTACAGCTTCAAATAGGTCAAGGATATTTGTTTCCCAGTTACGAGCAATATTTTAATACTCTCTTTAATTGTTCCTTGGATTGTTAATTCATTTTACTCGCATTACAAAATCCTCACGATTCTCAACATTAACAGGGCGAGCTTATAAATAAACGTCGTTTTGTAATTAATCTCGGTCACATCGGATGAATACCCCACACATATCACTTCTGCCAACTCTCCATTCGCAGCACGGACATATTTTAATAATGTTATTGGACTTGGTATGTATGTCGTTCAGGGGGTCAGTCTCGGGCAGTCTGGGAGGATGTCACAGGATCGACGCCGCTGACGTTCGTGAAAGATTGCGTTTCCTTTACCACAACGGTATCTGCTCGTTTCTGGTTAATGGATTGTCGGAATATCTCCGAAGCCACGAAAATGGCTACGGAGCTGTACACACACGCGACGCATGTACCTTTTATGGCTAAGTACGTTCTCAAAGTATCTACGACTCTTCGTACAGAAGACGAGTAACTTGCTGTAATCGCAGGTAGAACATAATATGTTCTAAAATTCAGATCGATATCCTTGGAATGTTCACGATTTTTCTGTACCGCGATAACTAGTAAAAAAAGAAGGAGCAACCAGTCTTAGTACTTTTGCCCTCCATTGGTTATCAGTTGTAGAAATATAGAATTTCAGTTTACAAAATACACGAACTACTGTCGAAAGCGATGGATTAGAATCGAAGAGTTGATGTACCCTATTTACAACGATTAATCAATTACGTTCTACCTGCACGATTACAATCTCGATTGGACGCGCAACGTTATCGATATCTATTCCGTCTGCAGATTCGTAGTTTTTTCAAAGCGGGTAGATCCACTGGAAGCGAGGATACGTGTATTCTGTATGACCGACGATAAGGAGGACAAAACATTAGAGCATCAAGAACACTTCACGGAAGTCGCGAAGAGCCGAGACGTCGAGGTATATACATGCATACGTTGAATTACGTGGAATCACTTCTTGTAATGATCGTATTGTCCCGAGGTTATATCGCGTGAAACGCACGTTCCCACAGGTGTTGGAGGGCAAGACACAGTACATGGAATTTTCGGGCAACCTTGTGCCAGTATTGAAGAGCGGTGAACAGCTTCAGCTGCCTTTCAGAGCTTTCAAGGAGAATCGAGTTCCGTTCACGGCCAGAATAAAGGATCCAGACGCCGCGGATATGATGGGTCGTATAATGTTTATGAGCGAGCCGAAGGTTCCGAAGGGTGAACTTCCGCAAACACCTATTTGCACATTGAACATCTTGTTGCCCGAAAAAATTTCCCCGGAACCAGCCGCCTCTGAGGCGGATCTGCTGGAGCTCTCGAAGAATTATAGTTTTCTACGCGACGGCGGTATAAGTACGTGGATTCCAACGCTGATCACGAAGAGAGACACGCGTCTCTATGAGAATCTTAAACGTTAATTGTTTCTGGTACAGGTCATCCGGACGCGATTCACAGAGCAACCATACGATTGACTGATATTGCAAATTTATTGGACAAGGACTGGGAGAAACTTGCCGAAGAATTGAATATACCGCAGAACGAAGTGACAACGATTAAGGAGGAATTCGCGAACAAGCCAGCCCAGCAAGCCGCGGCGATGCTCAAAGTGTGGCAGAGTAATGGAAATAAGGCTACAGGTAAGATATGCACATAATTGTTATACAATAACTTTTGTGTATTGGAGAAATGTTGGAAATTCATCTGATTTGTAATTTTACAAATAATACTGATTTAACGTTGGATAAAGGTACTCATATTCTGCATACACATTTTAATTCGAGGTGTCTAATGAGCGCAGGAAAATTAATCATATTCTACATTGGTATTAAGAAAATTGTACAGTTCGATTGAACCACGTATTTGGAGATGAATTGCATCTGTTCACTTCAATACTTGCTTCGTAATAATCACAATACATACGTATCCGTAGTTACGGATTACTTTTATCAGCAACCATTGAAATAAGGAATGCACTGATTTTGATATCAGTTCCGCGAAATGCACGAAGAAATAAAAGAACTCAAGATAATAGTTCCTTCCTTAGTGATTACTTCAACCAGTTTTTAGATATTATTGATTCGTTGCTCCCTAATACGTCATATCTAATAATATTGGTGTTGTGATGCGCACTGTTGCCGGCACTTATTAATTCATCTTTATAAATACGATGCACGATTCAGTTTCTTGAGGGAGGCCAGCAATTTTGCCTTTTACTAGCTTCCTTTTCAAACCAGTTCCAATATACATATTCCTATTATGTCATGTATTGTTATTGAGTTGCTTAATTTCCATTTCTTCAATACCAACGTTACGTATATAATTATAAACGGGTTCTTTTCTTTCGTGCACTAAAATCCCACCTTTTTTTCCCCACATTGATGCGACTGGTGATTAATTCTGTTCGGGGCATTCCTCTGTGCCTGTGCTGGCATTTAAACCGAATAGGAAAATAAATAGCTTTTATTCAGACTAAGGTCGTGTCTCGATCGTAGATAAACATTAGATGTAGTAGCAGATAGCGAAATTTAAAAAGAACCTGTTCCTTGGCAAGGCCGATTAATCAGACAGGCGCGATTGACTAAGACGCGTGGAATCTGAGGAGCAACGTAGTTGGTGATCTCATCCTGCATTATTATGCCTGACATAAACCTATGGACTCCTTTCCCCCTCTCTTTATCCGATACTAATGACACTGTCATACGGTAGAAATGCACGTAGCACATCGTTTCTGTTCTGCAATCGGTTCAAACAAACAGAAGCGCGGTGCTGTCTTAGCAAGAATACAGTGAAAGTGTTTTGTGCGTTCGAACGTTTTCCACGTTTCTTCCAACGGGGATATTTGATTGCTTATCTTTAAGTTGTTCTTGCTCTTTTTGGTATATCACTCTTATCGCGGTGCAGGATTTAAGATGTACATAACTTTGTATCAAGAGTATGAAAACGAAACTACCAATACGTATGTCAGTGAACTTCGATTGTTATTTAAGAGGTCATCGTGCCAGAAATGCAACATATCAGTGTTCTCAGGTCCGTATCGTTCCAGGATCATTTTTTATCGATGCGAAATGTGTCACTGAAAGTTCAATGAAGTGATGTGTATCTAAAAAAAAATTGTTACGCTGCTTCTTTAATTTAGAAGTGGTCGCACGAAATCCTTTTAAATGCACGGTGTATAAATTAATTGCAGGCATCTGCGAGCAAAAATGCTGCTGTTTTACATTCTTAATGCAGCAGAAAAGAATTCGTTAGCTGCCTAACTATGTCGCGTGTAAAGCATAAATATTTAAAAATCGCGTTGCGTCAGCATTATTTTGTGTGTGTTACGCATGACAGCCTTGACGGAAATATTTGATTAATTCGTCGGCTATTTTCTGGGATTACTCCAATATGCAAAGAATCTTTTGTTTATTTCGTTTTGTTAGTGTAATGGAAATGAAAGCAACGATTGCTATTTCTGAGTATTATATTAACTATTTCATGATAATCTTTACTTTACATTTTTCTCAATATTCTATTTAAAGGGCATCGCTTGATATTCCTTTCATCGCATATAAGTATAGTGTATTTCTCCGAGAAAAGTGAAAACAAGTGTTTCAAAATACATACTTCTATTTAATATTAAAAGTTACGGGCGTTTGTTTCAATAAATTAAACGAATCAAACGAAAATACCGCAGGTGCATTAAATGAACAAACTAGCCCAGGTTTATAAATTTATTGTAGTTATCAGATTGAATCGTTATTAGACGAAAATATTGTTATGCGCAGGAAATACATTAGAGAAGGCATTGAACAAAATTGGCCGTGAAGATATTGTGAAGAAATGCATATTCAATGTGGAACTGGTCACCGATGACGTAGAAAAGGCAGTCGCTAGAGTGCGATTGGATCAACCTGGATTTGATTCTTTGAAAGAAGAATTGGGTCCGTCAAGGGACACTTCTCTTCGCCGTGACGCGACAATGGATCCAAAGATGGATCCTGATTTCGATGAAAACAAAAAGAGCAAGGTTTGTGTTTTTAAGAAAACTTATATTACCGATATAATAAAGTTGCATGTTTTATTCCCTTGTTATCAATACAAACTTTATATTTAAACAATTCATTCCGTTCCTAGGAATCTGGATCTGTGGAAGACCTGAATATCAGTGACACAAAACGAGATACATGTATGTATTTTAAAATATTACCACATTTTTTTATTTCCGAATTGAATACCTTTAAAAGTGATATCAAAAATATTGCTGGAACCGAATGTCGTTCGACGCTACACTGATTCAATTACAACACTTGAAAGGACATGACATCACTGCTTGCATTTTTTCTGTGAATAACACGCCGGCTAATTCGTGTCATTGCTAAGGAAAACACGTGAAATCATGAGTCTCGATTTACACTTCTTAGGAAGCACATTAACAGTGTCGATGTAGATTTGAGATTCCTGTTTGTACAGTGCAATATTTCTCGCAGTTGCACACTCATACTTTTCGTTTTAAAGAACCTCAGCACTGTTTCAGAAGAAACCAAATGCATCATTTATTTTCGCGATGCTGACTTATTCATTTAACATTTAATTCAATTATTTTGCATAAATTCATTGGCCCGCGTGCAATGTACAATATTCCACGACGATTCATTTTCCCTTTTCTATTTAATTTCGCTCTGGCGCTTTAACTAAATCATCAGCCGATAATTCCACGCCGATTAAACCACATTCTTTTTCGCACTTAACAGCGAAACAGCACGTCACAATCACAAACGGCACTGTATTCAACGGAACCTCGACCCCCATCAAAGATAAATACGCAAGCGACGAGAAAGAACTAGGGGATGTAATGGCCGATTTTCTCGAGCACAAATGTCACGTTACCGATACGATGAGCAAAAAGTCACGCGATAAGCTTGACGACGAAGACATAAGACGACAGAGGGTGATCGCCGACGCCAACAAAATTGTTTCTGGTAAGTAGTTTGAACATTCCTTCAGAAATGGTGGGTTGAGGGGCCGTGCTTCGGCTAGCTGCAGAAAAGGAAATTAAACAAAACGTTCCAAGCTCAATTTATCAGAAACAATCATACGCATCTAGAAAATAATAATAATAATAATAATAATAAATACGCAGCAGCATGAACAATTTAATGCGATAATATCACGCTTGGTTCTAGGACAACAATTTATATTAACCATTTATCAACGAAATTTCAATCACTGAAGCTAAATAGTTTTCTATTTAAAATTTCGCATTTTAGTGATACCGTGTTCTTAGCTGTAGTTCATCACGATGTGCTAGTTCTATGTATATGCGTATTCGACTATTTATTATCTTTTACTCAAATTAAGTAAAGGAACTGCAGTGCTTTTAGTTATTGGTATCTAAATCGCTGGCTATTTTAGTTAATAATAAATGAAGGTAATAGTTATTAGAGAAACCAAATTATATTTATTATTAACTAGAATATGTAAGTCTTGCGATGCTAATAATAATTGTACTATATTGTGTCTGCTAGTATTTCAATTGTGACATGTATACGGGTATTAGAAATACCAGGTTGAAACAACGAAGTCTTATCTCTGTGAAACTTTGCTTACCATTTTGAAACGAAATTTTGAAAATTAGTGTACAGTCATTCTTACAGCTAAGACTGGCGCCATTCACCTATTAAAAACTGAAACAAAAACATTAACATTTTATACTATTTTACATATACCTTTAGTATGTAGCGTGTTGCAAATTATCGAACAACTTTTCAATTTTCGAAATGCGCTTTTCGAAGCGCAATGTGTCACACGTAAAACGTTAAACTTACGGTTAGAACTTTTCCCTAAAAATAGTAGTGTATTCTAGCTTTAGCCACCATATTCGTCAGTATTATGTATTGTAAATATAAATTTAATTCACGAGTTATCATTTTCATAACAATACTTTAACGCAAGGGGCTAAGATAGTAATTATTATTTTGAAAATAATTATGCTTTACGGGGCTTTACTGACAACCATCGAGTGACTATTTCTTTCGTTCTTTAATTGGACTGTAATAATTCTTTGTATTCTCGATATTCACCAAATGAATATTTGATAATAGAGGCTAGACGATTTTTTAGAAATATTGCACGGCATCGATTCTGCACACGGTTCATATGTGTGAAAGTTATATTAGCTCAATGAAAAATTGTCGGCACTAGAACATTTATCCTCTTTTACTTTATCATCTTTTACTTTCACTCACAGGTTCTGGAGGGCTGATGCGGATTCCTTCAATTTTATCAGCTTGCTTTTATTTTAATTACGTAATAAACTGTTTATTTTTTTTCGCCTTCTCAATTACATTTCATAACTACTGTATTATAATGCGAACTTCTGTGTCTTCATTTAATGGCCCACTAATTGCCTTCTATTACTTCGACACGACCCATTAATTTGTTTCAGCAAGGTTTCGCTGCAATTTTTTGGCGTTGCATGAAAGGCCAAATATGTGTGGCCTAACTGTGCAGACGCACGGAGCAGCTGTCGTTTTCATATACACTTTTCTCCATTGATATTTGAAACATTGTGGCTTTGAAAATATCAAGAATAGTTAAACATTTAAATATTCTCGAGATATTGTAATCGCGAGCCAGGTGTTAAATATTAACATTTTCCATTAACATTTTTGAAGTACTACATATTTGACATTCGATATAACTCTGTTTATTATTAGTAAATAGTAGTAAATAATTGTAGTATTGAAGTATTGGATAATTATCTATTTGATCATTGTCACGTATATGCATAAATTACATTTGCATCCTTTTGTTTTTATATAATCAGCGCACTGTTCGCAACAATACGATTAGTAGTTGTTTTTATGCTAGCAGTTACTTTCGTTTGACACGCAAGTGTAATTATTTGATAGAAGGATAGCTGCTCCATAGCACACACACTCTACGCACAAAACCACACGAGAGTCTAACCGCTGTTCTCAAAGCGCAATATCGAGCGAGCCGGCTTACACTAATGATGACGAAATGAAATTAAAAACAATGTGTTCTTTCCATTTTGCAACATTTACAGATGCCTAAAATATGTAATACTTAATTAACAGGTGTAATAGCAGACGCTGAGAAAGAGAAGGGGAAGTTAGAGAAGGAAGGGTGGTCGGTGGTTTGTGATGATGATGCGCGGGGCAATAAAGAGGCAAGAGGTGCTGTAGTTCAAAGTTTTATTAGAGAGCAATTAATACACATCGAACCTGAGGATAGGGCAATTAGTTCTGAGGAAATCGTAAGCGACCGAGCACCGATCGTTGAGCCGACGATAGTTAAACAGCGTTACGTTCGCGATGGGAAGGGAGATAATAACGTTACGATCGTTACATCGAAGACTGTAGTTTCAGTGTCCGGCGACAAAACAGGAAAACCACCTGTAATTACTCAAAGTATCACAGTGCAAGAGATAGACCAAACGATACCTAAAGATGGAGTGACTGTTCGTAATGGTAAACAAAGTGTCGTAAGTAAGAAGGAGATGATGTCTAAAGAAGGTAAGGAAGTCGACGAGAAACTAACATTACCTGGTATAAGCGTTACGAAAGAAGGTATGAAGCAAGTGCAAGAAAAAGATAAAGAAGTAGCACAGGAATTAGCGAAAGAAACCGTAGCTAAAACTAACATTCCAAAAGATACAAAATCTACGACTGATAAGCAGGTATCTGCTTATGAGAGTGTTTACAGTGTACAACATCCGTCTACGCAATCTGCTGAGAAGCAAGAAGATGAATCGAAGAAGTCGAAGGACAAGAGTGGTGGTATCCTCTCGGGCATATTCAAAGGAACTAAATTGAAGAAGGGTAAATCTAAAGGATCCAAAGATACGTCATTCGACAGTGGTGATGAGGAAGCAATGATTGCTCCAGCCACAGAAGAGCAAACCCAAAAAACAGTACCTGTTGCGTATGATTCGCACGTAGACTTGAAGCTTATCGAGATTAGCACAAAACCAGATGTTAAGTTAGCTACGATGCAGTTTCTGGACGATTCGAGACGAATTGCTTCAGTGGCGCACCATGTACCTGAAGGCACAGTGATCTCGTCTCGAACTGAGGCGAAAGGTGACACGAAAATAATAACCAAGGAACCTGAAGATCGCACTGCCACCGTGGCTAGCGACGCGAGCGATCAAGAGAAAGAAAAGGGTAGCGGATTCTTCGGCATGTTTAAAAGTCCAAAGTCGAAAGAGAAGAAATTGAAAAAGACTAAAGATACATCGTTCGACAGCGGCGACGAAGAAGTTCGAGTCGCCACAGAAAAGTTTTTAGATGACACGCGAAAAGTTGCTGACCTGACGATTGTTTCTACTTTACCCAAAAGTGGGGGCAAGCAAGATTTGCATACTTTTACTTCGCCAGTCCATTACGAAGAAGATACACCCAAGGACAAATTAAACGGGCATACGTACGATATTTCGGGGATGCAAAAGAAATTAGAAACCGAACGAAGTACTCCTCATAAAGAAATTAATGGAAAATCGGACCAAAAGAAGCCTAAAGATCAGAAAGAACGAAGCCTTGAAAGACATACTGAAGCGAAGAGAGATTCAATAACGAAGTCATCGGAAGATGAAAAGGAACAAAGTGAGGAAGGTAAAGATAAGAGTGGTGGATTCTTCAGTATGTTCAAGAGTCCGAAATTAAAAACTAAAAAGAGAAGTGGATCCAGAGAGAAGAGTTCGTCTAAAGAAGCATCCTTCGACAGCGGGGATGAAGAAACGAGACATTTAACGTCCAGTTTCTTACAAGATACGAAAAATATTGCGGATAGTTTGCACTATGAAGAACCAAAACCAACCGCGGACAAACCTATAATCTGCATATCTGACACACCTGCAGAATCCTTGGATAAGGAGAAGGGAATAGGTATCTTTAGTAAATTTAGAAGTCCAAAATTGTCTCGAGATTCACGAAGCAGATCTCGGGAGAAAAGCGCTCCACCGCAAGAACCAGTAACTAGTCCAGACAGTTCATTACGTGAAGCTACATCGAAATTCTTAGAAGATACGAGGAATCTGGCAAATGTAACATTAGACACGCCAAGTAAAGTACAAGGTGCAGCGCAAAGTGCGTTAGATGGGGCGAAAGACAGAAAAGATAAAGCTGTATCAGAAGTCAAATTAGACACTGATGCTGCTAAGAAAAAGATAGCTTCTGGAATAGATACTGTTGCACATGGAGTGGAAACAGCGAAAGATAAAGCCACAAAAGAAACAAAAAAAGCCAAAGAAAAAACCGGCGGTTTCTTATCTGGACTTTTCAAAGGAGCGAAGCATACTGCAGATGAGGTATCCGAAGAAGTCACGGAAATTGTCGATGAAACAAAGAAAGAGGTCAGTGATGGAAAAGATCGTGCACGCAGTGCAGCAGAAAGTAAATTGAAAGATATTGATACAGCCAAAGACAAAATGGTGGCAGAAACAAAGGATGCAAAAGATAAGATTGCAACTGATGCGAAGGACACCAAAATTATGATCAGTGGAACGATATCTGAAGCTGCACAGAAGGTGTCAGACAGTGCAAAAGCCATTGGCGAGAAGGCAGTTGATGGAGCGAAACGAGCCGAAGAAAAAACTCAAGCTGCTGCTCAAGGAGTAGCTGATGATGTAAAAGCAGCGAAAGAAAAAGCAACTGCAGATTTGGCAGATACTAAGGATAAAGTAGTGACTGCTATGAAAGACGTCAAAGATAAAGTCAGCGAGGAAGCAACTGCAGGAGCCAAAAAGATAACTGACACTGGCAAGACCGTAGGAGACAGAGTACTTGAAGGTGTTAAAGACGCTGAAACGAAAGCTGCTGCAGCTGCGCGAGATGTGGCTGATGGTGCAAAAGCAACGAAAGATAAAGTAGCTAAGGAGGTCAAGGAAGACACTGAAATAGCGAAACAAAAGATATCATCTGGAGCAGATGCTGTCGTAGACAGTGCTGCAGCAGTAAAGGATAAGGCTGCAAAGGAAGCGAAGAAGGCTAAGGAGAAGACCGATGGCTTCCTCTCAGGATTTTTCAAGAGTGTTAAACACGCAGCGGATGAAGTATCTGAGGATGTAAAGGACTTCGTCGATGACACGAAGAAAGAAGCTGCAGAAGACGAAGCTCGTGCTCGTGAAGCAGTTGCAGGAAAGTTAAAGGACATGGATACAGCAACAGATAAAGTAGTTGCCGAAGCAAAAGGTGCAAAAGACAAAATGGCAACTACCGTGAAAGACACCAAGGGTGTAGTCGGCGAGAAACTATCTGCAGCTGGACAAAAAGTATCACAGTCTGGCAAAACTATCGGTGAGAAAGCAGCTGACGGTGTGAAACGAGTTGAAGAAAAAGCAGGTGCTGCTGCTGGAGATGTGATCGATGTTACAAACGCAGCAAAGGATAAAGTAGTTACGGAAACGAAGGGTGCTAAAGATGCAGTAGTGTCAGCTGTAAAAGATACGAAGGATAAGGTCAGCGAAAAAGTTACTGAAGATGCACAGAAGGTGAAAGATGCAAGCAAAACAGTTAGCGCCAAAGTAGTTGAGGGAGTGAAGGATGCTGAAGCAAAAGCTGAAACGACTGCACACGGAGTAGTCGACGGTGCTAAAGCCGCGAAGGACACAGTCATAAAAGAAATTAAAGAAGATACTGAATTAGCAAAACAAAAGGTAGCAGCAGGAATAGACTTTGCAGCAGATAGCGCGACAGGAGCTAAAGATAAGACGGCAAAGGAGGCTAAGAAAGTAAAGGAAAAGGCCGGTGGTTTTCTTTCTGGGTTATTCAAGGGCGCGAAACACACAGGTGATGAGGTTTCAGAAGATGTTAAGGAGTTCCTTGATGAAATGAAGAAGGAAGCAGCTGAAGAAGAAGCACGTGCTCGCGACGGAGTTGCAGGGAAGTTAAGAGACGTTGAAACAGCAAAGGATAAAGCTGCTGCTGATATGACAGACACAAAGGACAAAATTGTAGGGGCTGTCGTAGACACTAAAGATAAAGTTAGCGAAAAAGTGTCTGACGGTATGCAGAAGGTGCAGGATGTTGGTAAAGCAGCTGGTAATAAAGTAACTGATGGCGTGAAACATCTTGGTGAAAAAGCAGAGGTCACTGCTCAACAAGTGACTGTCAGTGCTAAAGCTACAAAAGACAAAGCAGTGGCTGATACGAAGGACGTTAAAGACAAAGCTGCAGCTGCTGTAAAGGACACCAAGGATAAGATCGGCGAAAAGGTGTCAGATGGTGCAAAGAAAGTGTCAGACGCTGGAAAAGCTGTTGGAGAAAAGATGACAGATGGTGCCGAAAAAATGAAAATCAAAACTGAAGCGGCTGCTCATGCAGTAGCTGATGGCGCAAAGACAGCGAAGGACAAGGTGGTTAAAGAAGTGGAAGAGGATGTTGACGCTGTGAAACAGAAGATGTCATCAGGAGTTGGTGCATTTGTAGATGGTGCGACTTCAGCGAAGGATAAAGCTGCGAAGGAAGCTAAGAAAGCCAAAGAAAAAAGTGGCGGTTTCTTGTCAGGATTGTTCAAGGGTGCAAAACACGCGGCTGACGAAGTCTCGGACGATGTTAAGGAATTCCTTGATGAAACAAAGAAAGAAGCATCCGAAGAGAAAACTCGTTTACACGACGCTGGTAAAGAAACGAAGGACAAGGCAATTGCAGATGTAAAAGATACGAAAGATAAAGTTGCTGCTTCAGTAAAGGATACTAAAGATGCAGTCGCCACTAAAGTGTCTGATGCTACACAGAAGATATCAGATACTGGTAAAGTTGTTGGTGAGAAAGTAGTTCATGGTGTGAAACGAGCTGAGGAAAAGGCAGAAACTGCTACTCGTGAAGTGGCTGATGGAATAAAAGCAGCCAAAGACAAGACTGCAAATTTGAAAGATGCTGCCGATGAAGCTGTAACTGCAGTAAAGGACACCACGGGCAAAGTCAGTGAAAAAGTGGCTGAAGGTGCACAAAAAGTAACTGACACCAGTAAAGCAGTTAGTGGCAAAGTAGTTGAAGACGTGAAAGATGCTAAAGCGAAGGCTGGCGTGGCTGTACAAGAAGCAGCTGACGGTGTTAAAGTAACGAAGGACAAAGTTGTAAAGGGAATCAAAGACGACACTGATGCGATTAAGCAGAAGGTTTCTTCTGGCATAGATGCAACTGTAGAAGGCACAGTAGCTGTAAAAGATAAAACCGCTAAGGAAGCAAAGAAAGCTAAGGAAAAAACTGGCGGATTCCTCTCAGGATTATTCAAGAGTGCTAAGCATGCAGTTGATGAAGTTTCCGAAGAAGTCAAAGATTTCGTCGACGAAACGAAGAAGGAAGCAGAAAAAGATGAAGCTCGAGCACGTGATTCAGTGGCAAGTAATCTGGAAGAAATGGACGCAGCCAAAGACAAAGTTGCTACTGCAGTAAAGGATGCTAAGGGT
Source organism: Nomada fabriciana (assembly GCA_907165295.1). Taxonomy (NCBI): domain Eukaryota; kingdom Metazoa; phylum Arthropoda; class Insecta; order Hymenoptera; family Apidae; genus Nomada; species Nomada fabriciana. The sequence continues at coordinate 16,889,794 of OU015689.1, forward strand.
AAGGCCGATAGTGCTGCAAAGGACACCAAGGATAAGATTAGCGAAAAAATAGTTGAAGGAGCACATAAAGTGACCGAAGCTGGTGTAGTAATTCATGACAAAATTGTAGATGACGTAAAACAAGTCCAGCAAAAAGTTGACACGGCTGCGAAGGATACAGCTGATGAGCTGAAAGGAGCAAAGGATAAGGTTGCTGCTGATGTATCAGATGTTAAGGACAAAGTTGCAAAGTCTGCGAAACATACAAAAGACCAGGTTAGCGAAAAAGTAGTTAAAGGTGCACAGAAAGTATCTGATGTTGGAAAGACTGTGGGCCAAAAAGTAACAGATACTGCAAAGAAGGGTGATGAAAAAATTGAAGAAACCGTACATGGTATAGCCAGTGGTGTTAAAACTGCGAAGGACAAAGTTGCAAAAGAGATTAAGGATGATACTGAAGCAGCAAAACAGAAACTGTCATCTGGAATAGATACTGCTATTGATGGCGCAACCACGGCGAAAGACAAAACTGTAAAGGAAGCTAAAAAGGCCAAAGACAAAGGCAGTGGCTTCCTGTCTGGATTATTCAAAGGTGCAAAACAGACAACTGATGAGGTTTCAGATGGCGTCAAAGAATTCCTTGACGAAACGAGAAAGGAAGCCTCAGAAGAGAAAGCTCGAGCACATGAAGCAATGGAACAGGAATTAATCGACATTAATAGCGCGAAGGACGCCGCAGTTAAACGTGCAAAAGATGAAAAGAAAAAAGTCACAGCAACAGTGAACGAAACGAAAGGAAAAATCGAGGCACAAATTACTGGCGGTTTAGTGAAAGTATCAGATGCTGGCAAAGCTGTGGGTGAAAAACTCGCCGACGGAGTAAAAGAAACTGGAGAAAAAATAGATGCAACGACTCGAGAAGTAGTTGATGGAGCAAAGGCAACAAAGGACAAAGTAGCTACAGAAGCGACGGATGCTAAAGATGCAGTTGTTGCAACTACAAAAGATACGAAGGTCAAAATCAGCGAGAAGCTTGCAGAGGGTACTCAAAAAGTATCAGATGCTGGCAAAGTGGTAGGCAAACAGATTGCATCTGGTGTGAAGATAGCTGGCGAGAAAGCAGAAGCAGCGGCCGACCAAGTAGCAGATAACGCAAAAATAGCAAAGGAGAAAGTAAAAGAAGAAGTTAAAAAGGACGCTGCTGCTGCCAAACAAAAAATCGCGTCAGGTGTAGATGCAGCTGCAGAAGGCGCAGACACAGTTAAAGAGAAAGTAACGAAGGAAGCAAAGAAAGCTAAGGAAAAAACTGGTGGATTCCTTTCTGGCCTATTCAAAGGTGCAAAACAGGCATCAGAAGAGGTCACAGATGAAGTTAAAGAGTTCGTTGACGAAACAAAGAAAGTAGCTACTGAAGAAGAAGCTCGCACTCGTGAGGCTGCAGATAAGGCACTGAAAGGTGCTGACACAGCCAAGGATAAAGCAGTTACAGAAATTAAGGATGCAAAGGACAAAGTGGCAACTACTTTCAAAGGCACCAGAGATAAAGTCAGCGAGAAAGTATCTGATGGCATAGAAACGGCAACTGACACTGGCAAAACTGTTAGCGATAAGTTAGTAGATGGAGTGAAGCAGACGGAAGCCAAAGTAGCAACTGCTGCTGGAGTGATAGCTGACGGCGCTAAAACAGCAAAGGACAAGCTAGTTGCAGATGTGAAGGATGTTAAAGAGTCGTTGACAACTGGTGCAAAGGATGTTAAGCACAAAGTTAGCGAGAAAATGGCTGATGGTGCACAGAAAGTAGCAGACACTGGCAAAGCAGTCGGGGAAAAGTCCGCAGATAGCGTAAAGCAAGTCAAAGAAAAAGCCGCAGCAACTGCTCAGGAAATAGCTGACGGCGCGAGTGCTGCAAAAGATAAAGTAAGCAAGGAAATTAAGGACGATGCTGAAGCTGTAAAACAAACTGTATCATCTGGGGTAGACACGGTAGTAGATGGTGCAACGACTGCAAAAGATAAAGCCACAAAGGAGGCTAAGAAAGCCAAGGAAAAAACCGGGGGATTCCTTTCAGGTCTATTCAAGAGTTCGAAACACACAGCTGATGAAGTTGCTGGAGATGTTAAGGACTTCCTTGAAGAAACCAAGAGGGAAGCGTCAGAAGAGAAAGCGCGTCTACACGATACCGTGGAAGGAAAATTGAAAGACATCGATGTCGCAAAGGACAAAACAACTGCAGACGTAAAGGATGCAAAATATGCCATTGCAAATGCTGTTAAAGACACTAAGGATACAGTCAGTTCCAAGGTATCTGACGTTAAGCAGAAGGTATCAGACGCCGGAAAAGCTGTTAGTGACAAAGTATCTGATGAAGCGAAACATGCAGCAGAAAAGACGGACGCCAAGGTTCAAGAAATAGTAGATAGCGCAGGAGCAGCAAAAGATAAAGCAATTGCTGATGTAAAGGATGCTTCAAAGAAAGTTGTTACAGTTGCAAAGGACACAGTAGCTACGGCTAACGAAAAATTAGCTGAAAGTGAGCAGAAAGTATCTGATACTGGTAAAGCAATGGGACAGAAAGTAGTGGATGACGTGAAAAGGGCAGAAGAAAAAACAGCAGAAATTGTTCATGATATAGCTGAAGGAGCAAAGACAGCAAAGGATAAAGTGGTTAAAGAAGCTAAGGAGGATGCTGATGCTGTAAAGCAAAAGGTTTCATCAGGAATAAATGTAGCTGTAGATGGTGCAACCGCAGTGAAGGATAAGACTGCAAAGGAAGCCAAGAAAGCTAAGGAAAAGACTGGTGGATTCCTTTCGGGATTATTTAAAAGTGCGAAGCACGCAGCTGACGAGGTTTCGGAGGACGTTAAAGACTTTGTCGACGAAACGAAAAAAGAAGCCGCTGAAGAGGAATCTCGTGCTCGCGAGACAGTAACAGAAAAGCTTAAGGACGTCAGCACGGCACAAGACCAAGTTGCGTCTGATATTAAAGCGGCAAAAGATAGTGTTGCTGGTGCTGTAATTGGCACGAAGGTTAAAGTAGACGAAAAGGTAACTGATGCTGCGCAAAAAATATCAGACACTGGGAAGACATTAGCCGAAAAAGTCTCAGATGGCGTGAAAGGAGCTGAAGCAAAAGCGGAAGAAACAGCTAAAGGCCTGGCTAGAACTGTAGAAACTGCAAAGGATAATGTAGCTGCAGGTGTTAAGGATGTTACCGATAAAATTTCCACTTCTGCAAAGGACACCAAGGATAAAGTCAGCGAGAAAGTAGCTGATGGGGCGAAGAAGGTATCAGATGCAGGCAAAGCAGTTGGAGAGGGTGTGGCAGATGGTGTGAAAAAAGTTGAGGCTAAAGCAGAAAAAGCAGCTCGTGATGTATCTACTAGTGTCAACGCAGCGAAGGACGCTGTAGTTAAAGAAATTAAAGATGACAGTGACGCAGTGAAACAGAAGCTGTCATCGTCTGCGGACTCAGTGGCGGACAGTGCAGCATCAGTCAAGGATAAAACGACGAAGGAAGCTAAAAAGGCTAAGGATAAGGGAAGCAGATTTTTCTCTGGATTGTTCAAAGGTGCCAAACACGAGGCTGACGAAGTCTCCGCAGATGTTAAAGACTTTTTAGAAGAGACGAAGAAGGAAGCCACGGAAGAGAAAGCACGTTTGCACGAAGCATTAGGAGAAAAAGTTAAAGACATCGACGCAGCCAAAGCTAAAGCTTCTGCGGAAATGGAGGATGCGGAACGCAAAGTTTCTACAGCTGTAGCAGATACAAAAGATAAAGTCACGGAGAAAATATCAGCGGGAGTACATAAAGTGTCTGATACTGGCAAAGCTGTTGGCGATAAAATCATCGATGAGGCGAAACAAGCAGAAGCGAAAACCGAAGCATCTGTTCGGGAAGTAGCTGGTGATGCAAAATCAGCGAAAGACAAAGTAGTTTCAGGCGTGAAGGATGTTGAGGAGAAGGTTACAACTGCTGCAAAAGACGCCAAAGACCAAATTAGTGGCAAACTGTCCAGCGGTACGGAAATGATATCGGACGCTGGCAAGTCATTGGGAGAAAAAGTTGCAGATGGATTAAAAAAGACCGAAGACAAAGCAAGTACGGCCGCTCAGGACATTGCTAGCGGCGTGAAGTCTGCAAAGGACAAGGTTTCAAAAGAGATTAAAGAAGATGTCGCCGCAGCAAAGCAGAAGGTATCCTTTGGAGTAGACACGGTAGTAGATACCACAGTATCGGCAAAGGATACAGCTGCAAAAGAAGCTAAGAAAGCTAAGGAAAAAACTGGCGGCTTTCTTTCTGGTTTATTTAAGGGTGCGAAACACACAGGTGATGAGGTTTCAGAAGATGTTAAGGAGTTCTTTGATGAAATGAAGAAGGAAGCAGCTGAAGAAGAAGCACGTGCTCGCGACGGAGTAGCAGGGAAGTTAAGAGACGTTGAAACAGCAAAGGAAAAAGCTGCTTCTGATGCGAAAAATGCAAAGGATAAGGTTTTTGGCGCTGTCATAGACACTAAAGATAAAGTTAAGGAAACAGTTTCTGACAGTATGCACAAGGTGCAGGATGCTAGTAAAGCTGCTGGTGATAAAGTAGCTGATGATATGAAACATCTTGGTGAAAAAGCAGGGACCACTGCTCAACAAGTGTCCGATAGCGCTAAAGCCGCAAAAGACAAAGCCGTGGCTGATGCGATGGACGTGAAAGACAAAACTGCAGCTGCTGTAAAGGACACGAAAGATAAGATCAACGAAAAAGTGTCTGACGGTGCCCACAAAGTATCGGATGCTGCAAAGGCTGTAGGCGAAAAGGTAGTAGATGGTGCCGAAAAAATGAAAGGTAAAGCAGAAACGGCAGCCCACGAGGTAGCTGATGGTGCAAAGGCAGCAAAAGGCAAAACTGAAGCGGCTGCTCATGCAGTAGCTGATGGCGCAAAAACAGCGAAGGACAAAGTAGTTAAAGAAGTGGAAGAAGATGTGGACGCTGTAAAACAAAAGGTGTCATCAGGAGTTGGTGCAGTTGTAGATGGTGCGACTTCAGCCAAGGATAAAGCTGCGAAGGAAGCGAAGAAGGCCAAAGAAAAAACTGGCGGCTTCTTGTCAGGATTGTTCAAGGGTGCAAAACATGCAGTTGACGAAGTCTCGGGCGATGTTAAAGAATTCCTTGACGAAACGAAGAAGGAAGCAGCTGAAGAGGAAACAAAAGCTCGCGAAGCTGTAGCGGGAAAATTAAATGATATCGACGACGCAAAAGACGAAGCTGTTTCTAAGGCGAAAGATGTTAAGGGCAAGCTGGCGACCGCGGTAAAGGACACTAAAGATAAAGTTGCTGAAGGAGTGTCTGATGGCGCGAGAAAGGTGCAAGACACGGGCAAAGCTGCTGGCGACAAAGTAGTAGATGGTGCCAAAGAAATTGGTAAAAGCGTAGATTCCATTGCACAGCACGTAGCTGATAGCGGAAAATCTATGAAGGACAAAGCAGTTGCTGATGTAAAAGATGCCAAGGATAAAGCTGCAACTGCAGTAAAGGACACCAAGGACAAGATCAGCGAGAAACTGTCGGACGGATCCCAAAAAGTGTCAGCCGCTGGCAAGGCAGTGGGGGAGAAAATTGTAGACAGTGCTGAAAAAGTTAAAGACAAAACAGAAACAGCTACTCACGAAATAGTTGATGGTGCCAAGACAATTAAAGGTAAAATTTCAAAGGAGATTCAAGACGACGCAGATGTCGCAAAGCAAAAAGTTTCATCGGGAGTAGATGCAGTCGTCGATGGCGCAACTGCCGTGAAGGATAAAGCCGCAAAAGAGGCAAAGAAAGCTAAAGAAAAAGGTGGCGGTCTCTTGTCTGGCCTATTCAAGGGCGTGAAGCATGCCGCGGATGAGGTTTCAGAGGAGGTTAAAGAATTTGTCGATGAAAGAAAAAAAGAAGCTGCCGAAGAAGAAGCCCAAGCTCGGGAAGCTTTGTCAGAAAGGGCAAAAGAAGTAGATACAGCGAAAGACAAAATAGCAACTGCTGTGGTGGACACGAAACATACGGTCACGGAAAAAGTACAGGAGGGAGTACAAAAAGTATCCGATGCAGGTAAAACTGTTGGTGGTAAAGTCGTTGGCGGTGTGAAGGGAGTAGAAGCAAAAGCAGAAGCTGTTACTCAAGGTGTTATCGATGGTGTTCAGACAACGAAGGACCGTGCCGTTTCAGACGTGAAACATGCTAAGGAGTCCCTAGCAAAGGGTGCGAAAGACATAAAGGACAGTGCCAGTGAGAAAATATCAGGAACCGCGCAAAAAATATCAGACGCTGGGAAAGCTGTGGGTGCTAAAGTTGCTGATGAAGCGAAAAAAGCAGGAACGAAAGTGGAAAGCACTTCTCGAGAAGTTGCAGACGGCGCAAAAGCAGCGAAGGATAAGTTGGTTGAGGAGATTAAAGAAGATACTGCCGCTGTAAAGGGGGCAGTGTCTTCTGGAGTACACACGGCTGTAGATAGCACAGCTGCAACCAAAGATAAAGCAGCAAAGGAGGCGAAAAAAGCTAAGGGAAAGGCCGGTGGTTTTCTGTCGGGTCTAATTAAGGGTGTGAAACACAGTGCAGACGAAGTTTCGGACGAAGTCAAAGAATTTCTCGACGACACGAAGAAGGAAGCTGCCGAAGAGGAGGCCCGCGCTCGCGATGCAGTAGCTGGTAAACTAAAACAGATTGACACGGCGAAAGAAAAAGCTGTCGGTGACGCGAAGACAACTAAAGACAAAGTTGCAGCTGGCATGAAAGACGCTAAAGATAAAGTAAGCGAGAAGGTAATGGAAACTGCTCAGAAGGCATCGGACGCTGGCAAAGTTGTCAGTGACAAAGCTGCTGAGGGAATAAAGGACGTTGGAGAAAAAACTGAAGCTGCTGCTCAAGAAGTTTCTGACGGATTTAAAACAACGAAGGATAAAGTTGCTGCAGACGTCAAAGGTGCTAAGGAAAAGGTCACAACTGCTGCAAAAGATACGAAGGACAAGGTCAGTGAAAAGGTATCTGATGCTGCACATGCAGTATCCGACACTGGCAAAACTGTTGGTGCTAAAGTAGTTGACGCAGTGAAAATAACAGAGGCAAAAGCGGAAACAGCTGTACGAGATGTAGCTGGTGGCGCAAAGACAGCAAAAGATAAATTAGCTAAGGAGGTAAAAGAGGATACCGCTGTCGTCAAACGGAAAATTTCCTCGGGTATAGATACCGTTGTAGATGGTACAAAAACCGTAAAGGATAAGGCTTCGAAGGAAGGCAAAAAGGCTAAGGAAAAAGGCGGTGGTTTCTTCTCCGGTTTAATAAAGAGTGCAAAGCACGCAGCGGATGAAATCACTGGCGAAGTAAAAGAATTTGTTGACGAAACGAAGAAGGAAGCCGTGGAAGAGGAAGCTCGTGCTCGCGACGAAGTTTCTGAAAAGCTGAGGGACATTGATACAGCAGCGGATAAGGCTGTATCCGATGTGAAAATGGCTAAAGGAAAAGTTACAGCTGATGTAAAATATGTCCAAGACACAGGAGTCCAGAAAATATCAGACACCGGAAAATCTGTTGGAGGAAAATTATCGGGCCAAGTAGGACAGGCGTTTGTCGTAGACAGTAGCGACCCTAAGAGCGGTGTAGTTGACTTTTTAGAAGAAATGAAACGCGATGCTGCGTGGGACAAGGTACATTTCGAAGAGAAACCGGATGCACATATATATGAGAATGTGCAGAGATCTATTTTCGTGAAAGAAACAACGCCAGAATCAAAAACAGTAACGAGTTCAAGAACTGGAACAGATACGAAGTCCACAACAAAAACTGTTACTTCCTCAACTTTCGGTACATATGATCCGTTTTTTGATGTAGCCTCCGATTTACAGAGTAGACTGTCCGAAGGTGACATTAGAGACGATGATCGTGCTAGCGAATCGAAATCCAAGAAAGTGTCTCGCATTCCACAGAAAGTTAGTTTCTCTAAAGACGTTAGCCCTACTAGTTCAACGGATAGTACAGTTAGGGTAGTAAAGGTATTTAGCGAAGTAGAGCACCTCGAGCCTCACACACGACAAACCGTCACCACAGTCGTAACAAAGTCTGTGCGGACGGCAGCGACCCCACCACCCAGTCCCGCCGAGTACACTGACAGTAGAATCGAAGGTATCTTGCAATAATTGCGTTATACATATTACATACCAGCTGTGTGTAACATGATTAATTAAGTTGACGCTTTTCTGTAACTTATGTTTTGGTAGCCATACCAAAATGGCCAAAAAGGCCATTGCACTGTGTCATTCGTAATGAATTCTAACACTCTGATCTCAATCACTCTTTTAGTATACTAATGTCTACATGGTTTCTTATAAAGCAAATATCTCGAACGTACTATAAAGTGAAATAGTGTATATGTCGTATACGTAAAGGTGTAATAATGAGTTTAATAAGTTTTCGCTGCAAACAGACACATGCGCGATACGTTATTCGATACTTTCTATACATTTTAATCATTTAATATCATTGATCATTCGATAAACACGCACACTTTATAGTATGACAATTGAATGAAAATGAAAGAAATGATACGTGATCGACCGTAGCAAATTGTATAAGACAACGTGTTTACATTATTTCTATTTATTTGCTGTTCTTATTTTCAGTTTGTGCGTTTTAACTTTCTTAACATTTCTTTAATGCATGTTTCCAGGTTTTTTATGCTATTTTTAACATTGTAATATTATCCATGACAAAAATGTTTTGTTATCCATCGATAATGAGACTACCGATTAAAAGCGACAACCGTATTTGTCATCATTCGTTTCTTTTATTATAGCATAACATACCACATCATATTGATATTTATTATACGGTAATATATCTCATTCAATTAACAGGAAACTACGACTAGCGAAGCATGAACCGAGGTATGCCATGCAGGGAAACATCATTCATCTAATCTTTGTCAACTCATTGCTTTCAATGTTCACCTTGTTATTGCCGTTATCTTATGCGACGTTCACATACTATTTCAGATGTTACCGAAGAGGCAGCAAGGCGAGCACAGGATCTAGCCGATCAAGCATACTCGATGTCGAAAGCAGGTAACGTATGGCGAGAAAACGTATAAAACTCACGAACACAGATCACAGGCCCAAGATCAATAAGTTAGCAGATTCTATTTTGGTGCCCTCATTTATATTTAGCTTTATCTTCCATAGTTAGCACCTGCCGACGCTTTCACACTAATATTGTGCGCACGTTTCTTACTAAATAGTTACCTCTCTGTGACATATAGATTGAATTATCATCAAACATTTCAGTCATACCATTCTTTGTGCAATTTCTATACTTTCAACGTATACGATTTGTTTTCTGTACAGTTCTGTCGATTAAACAGGAGTTTAGTTGAGGCAAAGTAGCTTAGCGAACTTTCGTTTTATTCAGTTCGTAGGTAATACTAAATTACTTTCTCACTAAATACTCTTCACTGCTACAAGAAGTCATTGCTTTCGATCGGTACAGCAAGAGCCACGCTTTCAAAGCAATCCTCCTGCAAACAACGCGATCGAAAAGCTGTTTCCATTACAAGTTTAGACGTGTTTCAAGTAAATCATAGCTGTTTTGAAGGGTACATTTTAGTAAGATTCAGGCGCCACGACTAGACACCATTTAATGAGTGTTTTTTTATGAACAAACTAATCCTGTTGCAGTATTGATACTAACTAAAAAACTGAATGTAGTTGTGTGCTGCACACACACACACACACACAGGCATATCATGCGATAATATGCATGCGTGTGTGAGCACACGAGTTTCGTGTGTATGCGCGTACACACAAGTACGTATGTGAGGCAAACACGCTGAATCTTTCAGTCCAACTGTCGCAGCTGGGCTAGAGTTGAAATTCTTAGTGTGTATCAATGTGCTTTATGTCCTTGTTCCTGTTCTTGTCCATGTCCTTTTGGATGGGTCAGGGCATGATTCGGCTGAGATTGATGGGACTGTAGAGAGGCATGCTACTTCTGCTCCAACAAAGCAACCTGTTCCCGCCCCGCGACACTCTACCAGGTCGTCCATCAAAACAGACTTTCATCTAGACTTAGGAGATACCTCGTACACCCCGTACAGTCCGAAACGTAAGGTGAAAGAGCAATCGAAGCAGCTTCAAGAAAGGCACTCGCCGGAGAAGAGCAGTCCAAAGAGTAAGATACCAGTAAAAGTAAAGAAATCGATGGATAACGAGAGGACGATGAGCCAATCCTTGACGAGCACCGAGTCTGATCTACATAAGACTGTGAAATTATGTAATGACCAAACGAATATAACAATCGATTCGTTCGCTACTCAGGCCTCAGATCTCGCACCAAATCAAGTAGGAAAAATGCACGAAAACGCGGCAGAGCAATCGTCTCGCGAGAAAGAACGGGAAGAAGCAAAGGAGAAAAGCGACTCGATGAAGTCGGAGGTACCGACTGAAATACAGACAACGACCACGACTACGACTACCATAGTAGAGCCAGCTGATTTGCTCGCTTCAGAGATGCTGGGAAAAGTAACTGATACCGTGAGAAGGGTAAAAACTGTAACGATAACGACAAGACAGGACGGTGAACCGGATCCAACCAGACCGGACGGATGTATTACAGAAGGGACTAAGGGACTTATAGATAACTTGCCTATGGATCTCGATGACGGGACACGCACAACGATATCCAACATTCAGAAAGACCTTACGGGCGAAGTGGTGCCGATAGAAACAGTGGTGAAGACTATGACGACTGTACGGTGCATCACAACGGAATCGTTTGACACGAATCAAACCGAACGAATCGTACGAACCGTGACGACCAGTAGCGAGCACGAGGATCTACCGATGCCTGTTATAAAACAGCTGCAAGATCGCGGTGTTCTGCCAATCGAAATCGAACAGCTGACTACGAAAGTAATCAAAAGCACTACCACAGAGATATCTGAACCGTGGGCCCATGGCAGTCTAGCAGAGCGTTCGTTCATTAACGACGTGAAAGCAGAGCAATGGGAGAGCCAGCTCTCCCAAGACACATCGCCCGGCTCCGGTAACGGCGATATTTATGGAAAAAACGGTAGCTCACGGAATGATTTGAACAGCGAGACTGATAGTGACGGTTCACCACAACCGAGGAGAAGATCTCCAAGCAAGAGGTGTACATTGGGCAGTTCCAGCGGGTCTGATGTAGCACTGCACGAAGGTGCGGAGCTGTCCCCGTTGGAGGACGACCAAGGTACCGCACTCACAGCTAACCTTCTAAGTAAGCAATGTACATATCCCGCTAACCAAGTTACCCGAGGACATTATCAGATCCGAGAATGTGAATTGCACGAATGTTTATTGTTTTTTTGTGACGCTTGTGTTGTGGCACGCTTTATCTGCATGTGCGCACCTGCACTATCTATTATTTCCGTCCCCGGCTTGGCCTGGAACACAAAACTACTTATATTCACGGCTTGTAAAAATGTCAGTGAGGGAAGCCCTCGTGCGTTATACTTTCCGTATTGTAATTCTGTATAATATCATTGTAAATATTACACAGTAAATATTAGGAAAGTGTTTTTGTATTATTTTCAGTTTTCTGTGTGTAGGCAAAGATAGACTAAATTTAGTTTCAATTTGACATGTGAATTATTACTCTGGTGACAAATGTGTTTTAATATCAGACTTAGGAAAATTACGATGCCAAAGTCACGGTAGACCTCGTAAGTATTTATTTAGCATTGAAGCACAGTCATGTTAAGACTAAATGTAGTATAACTTTATGGTATGCACAGGCAATTGAAAATAATATTGTACGTGTTTTATTAATAATTATTGCAATCATATTATACTGAATTAAAATATTGGAAATGTAATGTATGTAGAGTTTCTTAACCGACTGTATAGTATTATTGATACGCTTGTATGATTAGAAAGTTGCTGTAAGTGATTGTTGAAATTTATTCAGTCGAGGAATAAATGAAAGTAATGTACCTATTGGTAATATATGGAAAGTATAGATTAAAGTCTAACGCTATTAGGTTGAATATATTGAATATTAATTGAATAATTTAAATTTTAAAGAAATCTATTAGGATAATGATTCCAAGGTGCAAGAATATTTAATACCAAAATTGAATAGTACGAATCATTATCTGGAAAAGAGTACGCTATTATAATATTATGTTAGCATCCATTGATGTACACTGGCAGTTGATTTTTATTTAAATAATTTGGTAATTTCTTTGGTAATAAGCAGGAAACATTATGGCAGTGCCTAATTTATAATACTATCATTTCTGCAAACTGTGTGGCATGATCTTAAGCTTGCATAACAATTATAACTCGAGGTGTATTTGCACAAAGTGGGCGGGTATTTATCGTACATAAAAAACAGATAACCATTAGGCAAGGAAAAACAAAGCTTGTCAAAATGCAGTCGTAAATCTGCATACATGTGTGGTTTTTGAGTTCTTCGTGGACTTCTCGTGGGCGAATACTATATCATAGGGTTGTTGGTGATCGATTCAATGTGCTTCGGTCAAAAAGACGTCTACCCCTCTGTTTCCTATCGTTGGTTTTGGTTAAACGGATGAAATTGCGAACAGGTGCTTCTGGGACTAGCATACTTTTCACATTGATGTTTATTCACAGTCAAATTTCTTGTACGTCATGCAGACATTTGTGAATACACATACGTTTAAAAGGAAATATCATATTCCAAATATTTATACTAAGAGAAAAGGAACGAATCAAAATTTAAAACGCCCGGCACGTATATGACTCCCTCCAGAATTTTATAATTAGATTTCTTTATAAAACAGTATAAATTTGTTTTCGTAATAGAACATTATTTTTACTCTCTGTGGTAAATTGCCCTTCTTATTTGTCACATTGAAAATAATTCACGGTTAATTATGTATTTAGAAATCCATGGTTCACCTTTAAGAAGAATATCCGAGACAAATACATTTGTTAATCTCTCGTACATTTTCTCTAATTACTCTAGGTTTACTTTTCCGTTGGAAATATGATGTTTCATTTTAAATGAAATAAGTCTTTTTACGAAATTTTGTAAGGACAAATGTAAATTTACCACATACATAATCACGAAGTAACGAGGGCACGTACATTAAAAATCAATTGCATCGTTTCTCTCACCTGTTTCAAAAATTTCCCAACGCGTCAAAAGACACACGATGAGCATCGAATTATGTCACATAAAAAATTTACGAAAACCTCTTACTATAAGCGTCGAAGTCGCGTAATTGGGTGATCCTGTAACACATTGGCCATACATCGTACATCATGAGTGTGAACTATCTATAACAACTCGCTAAATAGAAAAAAAAAGAAAGAAAAAAAAAACATTCATTCAACGACGAGTCTGTAAAGAATTGTCGTTTTGGCTTCGCAAAATTACATGTATCGCTCCTACCAAGCAAAGCTTCACATTGGGCTCACTTTAACCTGGAATCTACAATTAATCTCAAGGAGGACATTATAATTTCGTCAATAACAAGAGGGATAACGCACGTGAAAGTTTCTTCGCTTTCGGGTCGTCGATGTTGAAAAATACGAAACGTCCTTGACATGTGTGTCAGATTATTAAGAAATCAGAAGCATCGAAACATCGTCGTGATAATCGCTGCTATTCTCTTCGCATACTTCGCCCGCTGTTCCTTCATACTAATCACGGCGTGGGATCGCAGAGTTCAATCGAATCAATTTATCAAACCAAGAACGCATATAAGCACCGGATAGAAAATTCATAGATGGACGTAATGTTTAAGTGACAGAAACAGACAGTTCGGTACAGTCAGTTTGTCCGAGCATGCGGGGAAGTACAGTAGAGGGAACACCTAGGAGGAAGACTTCCGGTAGAGCGGGCTGCGCATGTTGGATGAGCGTAGCTGTCGCTGCATTGATGATCCTACTAGCAATATTTCTTGCCTTGGAGCCACAAATGTTCCAACGTGCCATCTACACCCCCTCTAACAATGTCCCGAGGCAAACTGGGTACGAATTACCCTTCATTTTATTTATTTCTATTGCGGGAAATTTTGTGTTGGAAACGCTTGAAGATACCCCATGCCCAAAATTTTTAATTACAGTGTTATTTCCATTTGATACTTCACTTCCAGAAATTGGTTATTCCAGTTGAAATATTCGATTGAAAATGTTGAATGTGAGGTGAATATTTATTGCTTTGTTGCTAAAGTGGGGATATTTTCACGGTGTGCCTGTTTGTGAACGTTGGGAATTCATTTTATTTATAAACGAGGGTGAAGCGATATTTACTGGAAAGATTGGAAGGAATGGAAAGGAAGATATGTGTGTTGAAATCAGTTTAGGATTTTCATAGGTAAATTATTTTAGATACATGTAATTACAGAAATGTATGAAGACCTTGCATTTAATGAGGTAATCGTTTTTAAGCTTACAGTCAACAAAACTCTGAAATAATGAATTTCAGATTTTTGTGGAGTTTTAGTAAGAACTCAATCTGCGAAAGTTAATCATATCGAAGTTATCATTTCTTTGTTTCTGTTATCCATGTGGAATTATCACTCGCAAAGACACTTAAGTTACACAATTCTAGACACAATATTTACAGCGACAACATATTTCTAAAGTATGCACAGTCCCAGAGAATTTGTGTACGATGTAACAAAAAATTGTACACTATTTATACACTCGGTGTAACAATAATAACAACAACAGAATGAAGTGCACAAAATAATATATACTAATTCCAGAGAATTAGTCAGGCCAATAATATCTACGATCAGTCAAACTAATTGCACGTAGGAATAAAATGAACATTTTATTTAATCACATAGGTACGGTATGCGAAGAAAAATCTAGCATAAAGCAGGTAAAGGAGGAGGTGCAAACTTTCGAAACATTCGTATACAAGCTTTATTTTTCTCTGACATGTTTAATCTTACCGACGCATCGAATGTGCTGCATGATTTAAGTACAATTTACACCTCGCATGAACTTTATGGCATTTCTGGCAAACTTAAGTTTGTCTCCAGCAGCGTTCTACACGGCAATAATTTCTCTTTCTTCCCATGTAATAGTGTTCTATACGCCTGGTGCACGTTTCCAAGAAAATTCCCTCAAAAAAAAAGGAGAGAAAAAAAAACTGATAGAGCTCGTATTCTCACTTTAATTTCATGCGCCCCACAGTTCTCACTATTTACCCTTTCTAGCTCTTCTGACAATAAGCAACTCAAGATAAAGCTAAAGTGTAGAGGGACCAACAAATCGTGTTTTTTAGTCACGTTAGGATTGTTAGGCGAATTGTCATGTAAGTAGCATTTATATATGTACACGTGCGTGTGAACACGAAACCCATTACACCGTTCAATGTGGCTCGACAGATTGACTTTCAAATGAACGTTCCAACGCTTCGGAAGGTACATTCCTTACGGATCGATGCAGCTTGTTCATGCAGAATGCATACCTAGAGTTAGACCCTTACCTCTTGCGACATAATACTGTTCTGTGTTTAGTGCAGCAAAAATATAAACACATAGTGTTCGTTCGCCGTACGCACTTCGAACGTGATTCTACGGCAAATTTACACAGCACTCGAAGTAATCCTGAACTTTTCTTCCGAACAAATACGGTTACACGTACGTTGAGAGCTTAATAGCATTTGTTAAGAACTATTCGTAAAGTAATTTCTGAAATATAGCTCAGTTCCTTGCATGGCTATGCTGGCAAACGTGTAACCAATTTTTATAACAATACCTTTCAAGCGAATCATTTCGAAATGAAGAATACTTTTGTTTACTATCAGAAACGTTTTACTTAATTTATTACCGTACAATGACATCGACGTATTGAAAGGAAAGGTAGGTTTACACGTATTTTTGGATATAAATGATTATTTTCTGTGGTAACTAATAATAGTGACCGTAGATGAGGAACTGTAGAGAAATGGCTATGAGAAGAAAACATTTGTCTATTTAAATACTGTAATGGGTGAGCGGGCGTTGAAATAATTTTAATATCCCAATAAGTCTGGAGTCCTTAAACGTATTTCTGTTCGGAAGAGAAGTGCCGGAAAACGCAAGCCTATAAAAATGCACAAAGTTGTCCCTTCTTCTGTCTATTCCCCAAGAAAGTTAATACTACCAAAATTACAATAATACTTGACCGTTCGTCTAACAACACTAACTGATGTAGTTAGTACGCGCCCCTTTAAATTTATTGCCACTACATATACAAGGTGTTTCAAAGAGCTACGGTCGAAACCAGAGAGCGTTTTCCTCGGTCGAAAATTGTAAGTACGAAATTGGTTACTGCCATGATAAAGCTCGAACTGTTGAGAAATGTGTAATTTGCAAATCTTAGTTTTTCACCGTTCTAGTTGTTGAACATCGAATCAGAACAATTTTATCGATTCTTTATTGATTGGAAACGTGATTGGCCAAGTTCTCCGGTACGAACGTGTAATTTGTCGTTCTCGTCTGAAAATCTGTTCAACATAGCGTGTATTGTGTAGCATTTTTTCTCCTACATAATTTACTTCCCGACGATTCGTACTAGTTTCCCGTACGGTGGTGTAGAATTTTGAACGAGGCGATACGGACTCGATTTAGAATTACTTATGAATTGGATTACTTTGCGAACGTCCTTACTTATTTTCCACCGAAGGAACCCCTTTTCAGTTTTCACCGTAGTGAATACACTTGTGTTGTATCGACAAGTTTGAGTATATACTTGTATATTTTATGACTAACTGCTAAACGCTTCATTATTCAGTAGTTTTTATCAGCGCTTCACACGAGCTCGCTGCGTGCAGCACAGTTCCGCTTACAGGGGAGGTTTCCTTTGACCTTGTTTTATTAGTGGAAATCGAGGGAAATCTGAAGTAATTGAACTGGGGAAGCGCGTGCTAAATTCAATTATCATACGGTTTAAATCGTACTACAGATACAATAAATTTTGTGATATAATACAGGAAAGGATAAATTGTTAATTAGCACTAATACTATAATGTTTCCAATGCAGAACCTTTGCCATAGAAACATAGCCCGAGTTATTTTCTTTTCAATTATGTTCAGAGCACGATGATTTCCATTAATAGTCGAGTCGAAAGGATCGAAACTTCTCTTGTGAGAAGTATTTTAAACGTGCCTCAGTAATTATATTATGTATTCGATTATATATCAATCGATACGGTCTATCATGTGCTGCTATTAGTGCATAGTATTCCAACTGTATGGGAATATCGAAATTCGAGAAAGGAAAGCAATGCAAAAATCGAGATTACTCCAATATTCGCATGCGTTGAAAATAATTTATATAATCGAGCATAGGGAGTTGAATATTGTGTGTCTACCTATACTTTCAATGATATACTATTCACTTCCTGTGAAATTAAGCAATAGTTGAACACGGCCATTGAAAAAAAACATAAAAGTGAATTATTATAACGAATCGTCGAATTGATACACGTGAAGTGTAAGAAAACCGGTTGCATAGTTGGCTGATTGAGTGAAAATGCGTATTATATATTATGTATCGTCAACTGTATAGCAATGTTGTTACTTTTTTTATATGTGTCTAGTATTACCCCTTGTTTTGGGCATGATGTAATATTGAAAGATATACGATTGTTACTTGTATCTATGTGAGCCGCTAAAATAGTCAAACATTGCATTCCATATGGAAGGTACATGTGTTTTGATCAATTCTCATTTGTTACACAGAATCTGACTTTTTGCAACATAGCGAGCCATCCTACGTGGAAACGACAACGACAGAGGTGGACCCTGAAACTCAGGAAAGGTACTCTTAAGAGCAATCAATTATGTACAATATCAAAACATGACGAATCGAATTCACTATATACAACGAAACTTATTAATGTACTGAAACATAACTGCCATGGATTGTTATAAAAATGAATTAGACTTCTGCCTCGAATAATTCTTTCTAATCTATTGACTGGTGTAGAACATGGCATTATATATAAGTCACCATAGATAATTATTTAGTATTATATGTTAGACTATCATTTAACTTAAAATTTCTATTAGTCGCCTTATCAAATTCCACTCATATTTCATTCTACTTTCGAGCATTTAAAACTGGTTGCTAATATTTCATACGAAATACCATTAACCCTCGTCTGATAAATTTGGAAAATTTCTCTGTTCGAAGAAAATACACGACAAATGAATTCATTTCTTTTTTTCAGAATAACAAGAACTGTACAAGTAGTTACAACGACCAGCGGTATCACCAGTGATCCAAACGAATTGCGGGAGTCCATGCAGAAGATCGTCGATCAATTCATGATGGAGGAAAGGCGAGAACAGTGAAGCATCAAAGGTCTCATGGGCGTTTCGAAGAACAAAAAGGAATTCTCTATCACCCGATTACCGTGCATAAATAGCAAAAGAAAATCATTGAAGAATAAAAAGTCTAACGCTATTCGAAGGGAGCATCCGGTTTAATTTGACGCATCCTCGAGCGTCGAACGAAACAGTTCTCAGACGAAGCAAGTTCGAAACAAAAAAAAAAGAAAAATAAAAAAAAGAAAGGATATCTCTCGATACGGATCTTATTCGCGTCTATATACATTAAGAGTAAACGCGAGATGTCTTTATTCTCGCGGTGCTTCGTGGAAACACTTGAAAAGTATGCACGGCAATATACTATCACACTCATGGCCTACGCTTCGGATTTGCTTGCCATTCGGTTACATTAAGTTGCCTTATGTATTTACGTTTAATCTTGCGATTAAATAACGTATGTCGTCGCTAGTCCGACTAGCTGAACATGCTAGTCTTCACTAAGCCAACCCGTCCATGTACAACGCCTTTTTCGTGTTGTTCAAAGCGAAAAGAAATAAAAAGAAAGAAATAAGGAGAGGAGGACTAACGAGGGAGTAAACGCTTATCGGGACAGACAATGTGGACGACAGGAATAAAAAAAAGGATCCAAACAATTCGTCTCGAGCACAGGCTAGACCAACGTACGGCTATATATATTTGTAAAACGATTTTAAATGGAGAACAAACAAAAATGAGGATAAAAGAGACGGAATCGAAAAGGCAGAACTTTCGATGACTTCGCATGACTCGCCACTTGGCAGTTCGTTTTAGCTTTAGGGAAATTGTGTATCTCTATCCGCGCAATTAAATCGCTTGATAGGTCTGCAACCACTTGTGTCACGTTTTTGACGATGAACTGCACACATACACACACATATACACAGATTCTAAACGAAAGAAAAAATGTATTCTTGTTGTTACTCGAATCAGTAGAAATCCTGAATATAAGGTGATTATACGTTGAAAGGCTTGTTGGTAAGAAATGAATTATACCGCCTTTCTTTTTTCGATTTGAGTAGCAACAAGGAATAAATGTTTTTATGGATCGCAATACAGTGTAAATTTAACTTATTTAAAAGAATATTTCCTAACAATTTTTAATTGTATATATGATAATTTCTTAGCGTAACTTATATAAATGTACTATTATACGATTGTAATAATTGCAAGATTAAAACATGAATATTTTATTTATATAGCGGAATAATTGGGCAAATGTTACACGCATAAATTTTAAGATCAGAGAGAATGTTAATCGGCGATCTATCCTTGGTACTATCGTGTAAATTATTATAATCATTGCGAAAGGAAGAAAAAAGAAGAGAAATTACAAAAAACGACATGATGACTATAGACAAAGTATGTTGTTCAGTCATTTATGACTGGATACATGTCTTAATGTGTAAGCAGCGTTAGCTTTCAATGTATAACACAGTTGTAAAAGGCACAGAAAGGAATCGTATATAGTATGTATTTAAAAGAAGAAAAATATATATACATATTATATATATAAATATACATACTTTGAATAAGGTACTCTATTAATGTATAATATATTGAGAAGATATAATTATGCATCTGAAGTTTATAAATTATTATCTATAATGACTGTTATTCTATATTTAATAGACTTGCCTAGAGCCTATCTGACTTAAGGACCAAAGGCACAATCACACACGCATCAAAATAAATCATTATGCTCCCATGTACTGTCGTAACATTTATTGTAACTCATCACGGACGTTGCGATACTGGCATTTAAATATTTCGACTGTTATAATACATTCTTTGTATTACTAAAGAAGAAACTATTTTCCCTTTTACACGAGACGCAACCCAATGTACCACGACAAACTATTGTTAAAAAAATCCATAGACGACAGATCTTTTTTATTCATTGTCATTTTTCTCCAGTATATTAGTACATTTTTTACTAATATATTAGTTATAACTACTATCTATACTCTATTGAGTACGTTAATGAAAAGTATGCATACAATCTTCGTGAAACCCGCAACGTAACTTTACTGGCTAATTTATGTTCTATCCATGTCTTGCCTAACGAAAAAAACATATGAATGCGAATTTTAATTATTTTGCATACCATTATACTCGGTCGCTGAAATTGAACATTATTTATTTAGAAAATTTATCAAAAGATATAGATTTAAGTTATATGGAATTTATTGGCTCGGTTTGTGTATAGATTTTATATCTTGATTATTTTTCTTTGTAATCTTAAGAAAGAAAACATTAAAGCATGCAGAAACTAAAATTATATTCATGAAACAAATTATGTCTACAAGGCAACAAGGACCACTTCATTTAACAAAGTTTTGCTATTTATTGCCTAACGTACTTGTTTACTTATGTTATCTTTATACATTATGTATGTATCTTTTGGAACTATGAAATCATGTTTTTAAACAGATACTTTCCTCATAAATATTATCTAGAAGCCAGTAATGTTGCACCACAAAGCACACACATTTTGTAATTGCCTAAACTTACTGCCTACTATATTCTTAGTTCGAGAATGTAGTAGGATATACCTATTTCATCCCCAAATACAAAAGCATAAGTGTGAACAAAACGCCTGAAGTAACTGAAGTAATTTATTCGTTCGCTTAATTCGAATTTTACTAATAATATTCTTGTGAAACTTTGTATCTAATTCCTAAATGTATGGAACCTTTATAGAATTTGGCTTGAAATTAAACTCGTGAAATGAACCCTTGTACTATAATGGGAAAACATTTCTGATCACCTAGACTCGCTAACATAATTTGCGACTATATCCTAATTTCAGTTATTGATTTCGCATAAAAATTATTACTAACGTGAATAAATCGTGTATATATTTAACGTCGATTCACGCATATGCGTTCGAATCTAAATGTATTTAACATTCAGTATCGCATCAGTGCGCTTCTAGTTTTAAATGTAACTTTGTATATTTCATGATTTCGTTATTTTTTTGTTTGTTTCGGCTAACGCGTACACGCTACTCTAATTTTCCGCTAAGCTTAACGTCTCCGTAATTATTGCAATGTTATATTAAAAGTATGAAGCTATTGTATGGCGTACAATATCAAAAAATAACACAAACGGAAAAACAGGTATGATTTTACTATATACTATTGTGTGATAGAGTTCTCAACGACAATGTAATAAATAAACTGTTGCATCGTAATCCTAAATGTATTTGTGACCAAAAACAAAAAGGAAAAAAAAAGATGCGGTATCAATGCGAAATGCTACCTAATCCTGTTTAATATATCATTTCTTTCCAGTTTAGTAAACAAAAATTCGATCAGTTATATATACAGACAACTTCTAATCATCGCAAATATATTAAAGAGAATTTTACGTATATAGAAATAATTTTTCTAGATTTCGTTACTATAACAATGAAAATCTCACTGCAATTATCAAACGCGTAATTTTAGTTTATATACCTTCATAGGGTATTAATTATTCTAATAATAATTTAAAGGATAAAAGGTGATTAAATACTTAAGCAAGGACACTGAACTCAATGTTTCACATATTTTTATTCGTTGTTAACAGTTGACATTAATTTTATCTAGTACATGTTCGTGGAGTTAATGTTTTATGCAGGAGTTGATACGATTTGAACATCCTGGCGATTTTTTGGTATAAAGTACAGAAAAGTTGAGTAACGAAATTTATAAAAAATCCGTCACAAAAGAAATTTCCCGTTTAACAAACATTTTGCTTGATTAAAATAGATATCATTTTCAGATGAGTGATCGGTGTACAAAGGAAATTTGCATTTTCGCTTTTAACAACGCTTTTCGAACAAAATTTTCATACGCCAATATTAATAGTACTATATTCCTTTCATCACTCGCAAGCAATAATTTGATGTTGAAGTTATATTGAACTGGTTTTAAAATACAATTATATAAACATTTTTTCTAAGCAGGTGTACATGTGTTATATAACAAATGTTCAAATGAGCTTACAGTATTTGATACGTATAGAATTGCTAATACATGATGCCCACTATCTTCTCCTTTTAAAATTGCATTAATCGTATACATATGCTATTTAATTTTATATGAGACACAAAATATACAAAAAATAAGGATAATGTTTGTCGATGCAGAAATAATATACGGTTGCTATACATACATAAGTCGCAACCACTGGAATTTATAGTTTAATTCAGCCAAGTAACAAAATTAAAAGGTTGTCCTAAAACAAATTTCTATATTTTCGGGATTCATTGGAGAAGACAGTTTGCTATCCGTTACCGATACAAAATGGAATATCACTTTTCCTTTCAAGTCATATGAAAGTAAAATACAGACTATGTAGTAAATACCATAGGTCTAATGACATTTACATGCCCCGAATATCCAAGATCTAACAATTTTAGACTGGAACACAAAATTACACAGTAAGTGAAAATTTATTTATAGGTACAGAAAATTGACTACTTATTCAAAAAAAATTTTAATATCCCAATTGTGCAACAATGGCATGTTGTAAAAGAAATAGGTATCCTCATGCACTCTTGTACCATACCTTTTAAGAATTTCTATACCGAAGGTCATCAGATCTGTAAAACGAAAATTGTTACGTTACATTATTTACAAGTTATTGAAACAGTCGCGTATTGAAGTTTCTAATATTCACATTGTCAACATCATCTTCGTCATCGTCACTAATTTCATCACCGAACTCGATATCTTCGTCAAAACCATCTTCAACGAAGGTGACTGTATCATTGATGCGGACTGTAAAAGTATCAGCATTATTACCAAGTATATAACGTTTAACACACTTAAAGATACACAGAAATACACTTTCTTATGCCCTTCTTTTACAGAGATAAACCACGATTGCTTACCAGTCTCTGGGAATTCACCATATGTTTTCAAATTACGAGCTTCATCTGACGTGTATTTTAGAATGACATCTGCTTTAGCATCCTGATAATCTCGCAAACCAATTAATATTATGTCCCCCTGATTGATCCATACTTTTTTTCGCAATTTTCCACGAATGTGACACAATCGTTTTACACCATCAAAACACATTGCTTCTAACCTTCCGTTACCGAGCATTTTTGTGACTTGTGCATATTCTATATAAAATATGAAGGAATACAAATTTCAATTATTTGGTTCTATAATAAATACGTTAAAAGTTAATTTAATTGTTCAAAAGATCTTCTTTATCTTAGAATAGGGTTTAATTCTTAATATTAGCTATACCGATTAAATTAAAAACAGAAGTTTAAGCTGTAAGGAATAAAAATATACTGTGATACATAATTTCGTCGTAAGATTTTACCTTGTCCATCCTCCTTGAAAACCAATTCTCTCTTTTCCGTTTCATTTTCGTTCTTACCCCTTCTCCTGTTTTTACCTCCCTTTCCTAAAGGTAAATAAATTCATCCATTAATACTCGTACTATATTGCTGAAAGGACTTTCGATAAAACAAATATCCAAATTTGTTACAATAATTTCGATAATTTCGAGGACAAACTTGACACTAATAGGTTAGAATAAACTAACCACATTGCACATCAAAAATTTCATGACCTTCTTACACAGATGCCTGTAGAATTTTCAAAAGCGAAGGAATACGCAGTAAGATTCTATTATGTACAAACCCTTATTCTTCGGCATGTTGGTCTAATAAAGATGCTTAATCCGTAAATGCGAGAGACAAGACAGCCAGGAAAGTAACACAATTCAATATTCAGCGAACAATTTTTGCACCACCAAACACCTCATGGGAACGACGAGGGAGCATCCAAGAATGTCAAGTACACAAAGCTCAAAACTATTTTCTTCCGTTTATATTTCCAACGATCGAAGTTCTCATTACAGAAATAACTTATATAATTTTTACAGTATCTTAGTTCGAATATTGATTGCGAAGTTCGTCAAAACTTAGATGCTTAATTGACTAATTGTCGGTGATCAGCACAAAGGAAAATACTAATCACCCTTGCCTAGTGAAAATCTAGGGAAAATAACTTTTGTATTTGGTACTGCAAGACGACACAGACGAAATATAAGATAGACCTAGCATGCAATATACATTTGTGTCCTCCAATTGTGGGACGCACAGTCCGTAATGGCCCATGCAACATTATCGGTTCAGAAAAGTTACTTTCGAAAATCGATCTAGTCTAATTCGGCTGAAATTTTCCATATAGCTTCTTTTCACCTGAAAACAATGTTTGTGAGAAAGATTTTTGGTGACTCAACATGAAGTAACATATCGGGAACTGGAAATACAAAGTTCGAAAGCGGGAAACTAGCAGGAAAAACCTGATTCGCACATAATAAAAGTTCTTAGCATTCAGAGAATTCCTGACACTTCAGACCATATTTAAACGCCTCGCAAAAATACACCAAAGTTGGCAAATAACGTTTAATGTAATTGTTCATTTATCTTTTCCTTGTTAATTAATTTATTGTAACTTAAGAGATAAAGGGGCGAACACTAGGAGGCGCTTTGTATTATTAATAACATTTGTATTGCTCCGTCAAAGTTCTTTTTTATTGTTTTTAGAGCGCAACCGCTGTTAATAATTATAATTAAATATGAATAATAGTAAAGATACGCGAAAGTAGAGTCAGTACTTAAGTCGAAATAATACTCTCGCGAGATTCGAATCACTTTGTTTGTCTATCACGAGTGCAAGACGCTTTATTTCTCTGCCCTTTTCGAGTGTTTTAGCAGCTTCCATGGCTTCAATGCCGACGAGGTTTATCGCACCCCCGATGAGTCTGCAACCGGTGAGGTTGATGCTTTAAAGTTCTTCTGGTCACTCAATCATGTCGCAGGATATGCAATGTATGTATTTTTTCGGCCAGGATTTCTGGGTCCCCGGGTCCTATTACTATTTCCGTGTCACTCGCAACGTTACCCAAAGATTATAAAAAACGATGCGAAAATTAAATAATTTTAAAGAATTCTTTTGTTCTTTGCCTCAATGAAAGGCAACAAAGGATATGAAACATCTAATGTTAATTAAAAATCTTTTAATTAAAACAACATATGATAACATGTGTTCTTATTTCAATTGTACTATCAATAAATGAAATCATTTTTAAAGTTATGCTTTACATTATTCTCTGATAAATCACAATGAATGCTGTAGAATTACTTACAAAATTGAGCTAAGAGATGTATATTTTTTTAACAAACAAACAATAAAGTTGCCACAGTGAGAAAGATAGTGACGATAATTGTCTACTAAAACTGTTAATTGCAAAGTTACTAGACAAATTCATTAATTATCTTTTTCCTTGGAGTAATTGTATCGTTAATGAACGACGCAATTTCTTATTTGTATTCAACTAATAACAATAACAATAAATAACTATAAAACTACTCAACTAATAACAATAAAATAATTTATTGTTAAAAATAACAATAAATAGTTGGGTAAAAGTTTCATTTAAAACGGACCAAAAATGAATCGGTTTTATTTTTTAATCTCGCTTGCATTGGTGTTGGCTCTCACCAATATTCGATCTGGGTGCATATTATGTACATGTACGGGGCTCCACGCTTCACTGATTCCGGGGTAGACCTCTCCAAATAGTGGAGATAAAAATGAATACTAATCGTAGACACAATTTTGAACACTAATCGAGACATTACTGTAATTTGATTTACGCCTATAACTGCATATATGCAAATGTATTTGTATAAATTTTGTATTCTGGTCGCCCGCGCGGTTGTAGGTCAAAAAATCAAATTATTTCATACACCTGTAGTTTTTGTTTCACGTGATGTTATTGAAAATTTCCATAACAAGCGCCAAGACGATTGCTTTGTATTTTATCAGAGTTTCGAATTCGTGCTGTTGAGGTTTTGACTTTTCCGTGGTCAAAATGTTTCAATAGTTATATTGAAACTGTTGGAAACTTTGCACCAAAGTTTTGGATTCCGGCATTTCGTCCGTCAATCATTTATATTTTACCGGATCGACGTTGTGATGTGAAGTATGGCTACAGTTTTCGTGTCGTTTAACGTAAAGTTAATCAGTTTTCCTAGTTGTACAACATGTTTGTCGTCGTAGTTGCTGCTCTTGGCTTGCTCGGTCGTCGTTGAATTGTTTTTGTCGTCGTTGTCGTTGTCTGCAGCGTCGTCGTTGAAAAACACTTTTAGTTTTTCCGCATCGATCAGTTTGCTGGTTCGAAGTTTTGTTTAGTAGATAGCTATTTATACAATCATCAATGCCATAAATAAGATCCAAAGTAAGAGCACGAGAAACAAGATTCAGAGTAAGAGCTTGAGAAACTGATTCGGGAAGATATACTATCATGATCAGAAAGAACGAGATCCTGATAGCGTATCTGACCAGATCGAGCATTGTGAACTTGTATGCGTTGAACATCGTCTAGGCTAGCATCGGCTTGAGTTATATCGGCGTGTCTAGCGTCGACGACGGAAGTTTGAGATTTTCTCGTTGTGGTTATCACTACTATATATACATGCACGTAGTAGTTTCGGTTCCGTCATCGTCGGCGTCGTCTGAATCAGTCTGGTTCTCCGTTTACGTCGTAGTCGGCGCTCGTGGCTTGTTCGGTCGTCGCTGACTCGTTTTTGTCGTGGTTGTCGTTGTCTGCGGCGTCGCCGTTGTTGAAAAACACTTTTAGTTTTTCCGCATCGAGCGGTTTGCTGGTTTGCAGTTTTGTTTTGTAGATAGCTATTTATACAATCATCAATGCGATAAATAAGATTCAGAGTAAGAGCTTGAGAAACTGATTGGGGAAGATATCCTATCATGATCAGAAAGAACGAGATCCTGATAGCGTATCTGACCAGATCGAGCATTGTGAACTTGTATGCGTTGAACATTATCGAGGCTAGCATCGGCTTGAGTTGCATCGGCGTGTCTAGCGTCGACGACGGAAGCTTGAGGTTTTCTCGTTGTGGTTACCACTACTATATATACATGCATATAGTAGTTTCGTTTCCGTCGTCGTCTGAATCAGTCTGTTCTCCGTTTACGTTATAGTGTAGCCGATCGTTGGCCGCCGCCGCGGCGCGGCGCGGCGTGCCGAAATGTCGGTAGCGCTCGGTAGCGGCCGGCAGTATTCGCAATTTCACGTTTTGATTTCCAAGAAATTGAAGGGTGTAGTTTTTCCTGGAATCTCTAATTCACGTGCGAAGTAATTAGTTGATTAACTAAATAAATATTCAATTTGTTTCTCGAATGTTTTAATTCTTTTTTATAGCGACAGAGTATATTAGGGGGACCGGAAAGTAATGTCGTTTTTTTGCATTAAATTCAAACAAATAAATTTTAAACAAGTTTTTATTTTTAAACAATGATGTAATCACCCTCGTTATCAACAACCTATTGCACACTGGATGGCAAATGGTTGTTGATAACGAGGGTGATTACATCATTGATTGAAAATAAAAACTTGTTTAAAATTTATTTGTTTGAATTTAATGTAAGAAGACGGCATTACTTTCCGGTCCCCCTAATAGTATTAGTGCAGCTATTCGTACTTGGCTGTATGGATGTTAACGAATATTGGGTCTAGATATAGAAGTTGCTCGCATTATTAACGCTAAAGAGTATTGTTATAAATATTTCTCGCACGTTTCTAGCTATCAAGCGGAATATTCCAAGTATGTTGTACAATGTTTGGTATGATAACCAACTAATGTTATTAATAGAAATATTATTAATAATAAGAGTAGCCTCCTAGCGATTGACCTCTGTAGTTAAAAGATAAATGAACAATTAAATTAAACGTTACTTGCAAACTTTATTTCGTTTGCGTTAACATCGCTTTCTATAATTTGTTGGTGACTTTGCGAGTGTCATGGAAATGGTAAAGGAGTTGTAGAGTCCCGCGAACAGTAGAAAGATAATACGTGGTACCATCCCGCGTTTGTCACACCTGGAGCAACTTCAAAACTAACTTTCTGGGTTACATTGTTAATTTAAACTCGAGAACCGCAGCTTTATTTGCCAATAGGTTTAAGAAGAAAGGAAGGTTGGACAAATTAATGAACATCATATTTATATTGTACAACACTTTTATTTAACAATTTGTGGAAATAACAACATTCTAAATTTGAATTCACGTACAATTATATAAAAATCTGCGAAGGTGTATTTGCTTAAACTATTGCATTTCAAATATAAAGTTTATCTTTGTAAATTTTCCGATATGTAATAAACGATACGAAATATCTGAGTGCAAATAATTTCCCAGAATAAGTATATCTTACTATTATTATCATTAACTAATTGTGCTTGAACTAATTATGTGTAATATATTTTTTATCGTTTAACCAATCGTATTAATTTATTATCCCAGCAAAACTACCATAGATTATAACCGCTGAGCCTATTAATAAAAAGTATACATCATAAATGTGATAATTAAAAATAGTGAGGTACAGTTGTCCTGCAATATAGTAACATGAACAATTCTAAACGTTA
This sequence comes from Nomada fabriciana, assembly GCA_907165295.1. Lineage (NCBI taxonomy): Eukaryota > Metazoa > Arthropoda > Insecta > Hymenoptera > Apidae > Nomada > Nomada fabriciana. The sequence continues at coordinate 16,918,589 of OU015689.1, forward strand.
GAATTTCCTACATAATGTTAAAAATGAGCTTAAATATTTCTATGTAAAAGTCAAAAACTTATATATACCTAATTTACTTTTACATTCGTCGTATCAAACTTTATCGTCCACAATAGTTTCTTCGTTTGCTCACCGACCATTGGGCACATTTTAAAATCGTCTTTTATAAATTGTATCACTAACAGAGCAATATGCATGAATATTTGTTATTAACATTTATTCGCAGGAAGATCTTTGTATAAGACTTTGTATAAAAAAAGTCCCTGTAAAATTACCATTTATGAACAAATGTCAGCAATCACTTTTTACTATCTAATACTTATAAGGGACCGTATTATTCAATAGTGATTAAACAAATTATGGAATAATTGCACTATATAATACACGTACCCTGTAGGTGCAAAATGTGCCCTCATAGAAGTCTTTCATTATAAAATTTGATTAAGAAAAAAATGCAAATTACTGTGCAATATTTATAAATACAAAATAAATAAAAGGTGCTAATGTCAAAAACCTTTAAATTTCCTTGAAGTATCGGCGTTAGTATTTCCTAATACACTTCAAACGTTCGACACCCTGTAGAATTAAAAGACTTTCCGTCGAAGGTACGCTTGCAATGGATTCTCCACTGCGCATGTTGTCTTACTCTCGGTAGCATAAAACGGCAGTTTAGTGTAATATTCTGACGACCAAACATTGAACTCCATAGCGCAAGCACATTCCATAATAAAGCCAGGCCCTGAAATAATTACTTGTATGTAGTACCCATGGCAAAAAGTATTTGATCGAATGTCTTCTATCAATACGAATTGTAGAGCAAATGCAGTGTGAACTTTTAGATACAGAATACTACTGTATATACATATTTCATATATACATATAGGAAGGTACATTTAAATATATAAAATGGTATTATGCAGCACAAAGATTTTAGTGTTTTTAATTAATTTATTATTATTATGTGTGATCGAAGACATTTGACCAGAAGTAGTACTATTGGATTCTAATAAATAGTAAATCTAAAGTAAGCTAAATCACCACTACAGTTATTCAAATTTATTGCACTAACTTAATCGTGTTGATGTTCGCGGCTGTATTTGTTTCTTACCTGAATGGTCGACAGTATCCGTTTGTCATAAAAATTGTATGTTACTTGGACAACCGTGGTTCATTCTATATTCCACGTAAAGCATTCCAGTATTGTGCCAGTAGTATAGAGTTAATACCACTAACGCGTGCCACCATTGATGAGACGAACCAATGTAATCCACCCATCCTTTAATAAAACGAAACTTTAATGATGCTTCGATCGTGCAACTCTACATATGAAAAATATGATTGGTATCAATTTTTATTTGAAATAATCCGTGTCTAGTACTTGGTTCGCAGATGAGACTAATATAAACGGACCGAAAAACACGATCGGAACGAAACGAGAATATTACATAATATAAATTGCAACTTCATGTTGGCCAAGTTGCATCAATAATACATATATTTGTACGACCTAAATGTGAAGAACTTCGATGGCATACTACTATCATTTGTTATTTATTGTTATTACGTATGAGTACTATCTGAGGGTGAGTTATACGTTCAGTGCAAATAATGTTGCAAGCGAAGTAATATCATATTGTAATATTATAATACAATTCCTGCTGAGTATTATTTAAATTATTAATCAGAACTTACTATTAAATACTTTTGGTTTAGCATGAATTATTGAAAGACCGTTTTGCAATGCACTGACTTCTAATTGATTTACGTGACCTAATTACATTATGTAAAATCACGTCCCATCATCCCTTATTACGAGTGCACGTAACATTTTCATATAATATGGTAATTATACTTAAATGACATAATTACTAGATAAGCCTGGAAAATATTGTGAGTATTCTGAACAGCGCCATTATTTCGTGTAAGTTCAAAACAATATACTTCTCAAAGCTATCAACTGGTTAACTTGAAATGTTAATCTCACACTGACGACACCTCAGCCTGTATTGGTCTGAACCTGAATAGTTACACCTTCAGTTATACATACTACTTTTTCACGCAAGTTAGAAGAAACATATTGTAGAGAATTTCAAATCTAAATATTCATCAATAATTGAATTAATTAGTAGCATTTGTAATCACCTGGATAAAAGCGTTCTGGTATTTTGGTCAAATATATAACGAATGCTGCCCCACTAATGGAATACATTCCCAGTACCCTTGGAAGTAACATTTTAACGATCGGGTTGTCCATGCCACCCATAGCGATACACCAATGCAGCGTTGGCAGCACTCCATAAACTGCCCAGGCCACAAAGACGACTAATTTGACGTTTCCGTTAACGTCCAGCCTCGGTATTTGCAGTATCATTGCAAATATAAATATTGCTAACACCGTTATCAAATAAAAACTCTGCAACTCCTGCATAAAAACAGTTTAAATATACCGGTTTATGCGTCGCAAGTAGTTTCTCGGGACTGATGGTATCATCTTTATGCATGCTATCGAGATTTCAGATTATTTGTCGGAAAACGAATAATTGTTTTTTATAGCTCCATAAGTTGAAATAATAGTTACAAACATTAATTTGTGCATATAGTTAAACTATGTTTAGGTCATCCTGTTTAAAAGTGTGACAATTGATTTGAAATCTGATGTGCTAGTGCATTGTTGATAGTGCATAATTCTACGAATATATTATAGCTGTATAATTTTGTTTACCTTGTGACACCAAAAAGCATAGTATACCCCAGACATGTATATCGACAGAAGGCTTAAAGCGATGCCAAATAGGTCGAACGATAGGAAACACCAATAATCTTTTTCGCTTCTGCAGGAAAATGTATGATACACGGATGATAATATCATGCATGCCTGAAACAATTCGTTTTTATTTAATTCCATAACTATTAGATAATTTCTATTGAGATCTTCACTATAAATAATTTGATTGTGTTTGAAGTTTGAAATTTCGATAAATACGAATAAATTAGTATGATAAGTATTTAATATTAAAATAATGTTTCTCATATTACCTGAAAGCAAATCAGTAAAAGGGCTACTATTATTTTATCGCTAAAGGGCGCGTGAATATTCAATAGACAAAGATCATACAGAGTGAGACCAAAAAATAGCATCCATCCGAATATGTGACTCCATATATTTACAGTTTCATTCGTCCACCAGAATATACTGAAATAAATATTTTTTTTTACAGAGATTATTAAAATTTTATGGGTAGAACATATATCTCACTTATAGTCAAATAAAAAGCAATAAAAATCTGTTACATTCATTGAAACGTATTTTCATATTTTATCTGATAAATTTTTACCGTATATAGTAAAATATATGAATGTATCTACCTATAATTATTATTATCTTTATACGTCTTTAAAAAGAATATGTGTTATACGTAATACAATACTAATATTAACAAATTATGCACAAACCTTTCAACACATAATTTTGTTGTAAGATACCCTCGATATCCGTGTCGAATATAAGGATTATGCTGGAGATACTCTGCAGCTTCCTCGAAAGGGAGAACACGCCTCATTTTTTCTTCATCTTCAGGTGTAATTTTACCTTTAACAGGCGAATCTTTGAGCTCCTTGCAGTTCTGGTTGTACACCTGGCAAGGATTACAAAACAGTACTTTAATATAGTAACTCGTCTGGTACGTATCGGATGCACTCGTCGTATATCTTAGCAATGACAGTTGATGGAAACAAGCCAGAGCCATTGAAATTACGTGTCTTTGATATACGTAAGAAAAATTAGTTTATTGCTACAAAATTCATCTGCAACTTTTATTTTTGTTATCAAATGCTGAAGGAAGTACAAGAATAATATCATACATCTGAAAATGGCTGCAAAAACATTAAATTATAAATAGCAGTTACTTCATGATCGTCTACTCAGAGGAAAAACCATTTTTGCATGACTTTACAAACTAAACAGTATAGAAAAACAACACTACCAATTTATTGGTAATACTTAGCTACCTATTATGCATAGATAGCTAAAAGTAAAAGGTAAAGAACAAAAGAAGTCTTCTGTTCTTTATAAAATTATCACATTAATATATCTTACGCACTAGCAATCAATCAATATTTGTCATCCTACGCGTTGTACAATAACATTCGCTAATATTAACGCTACAAGGACGATTAAAATTTCTTCGAAACCTATTCGCCCGCGAGTGTCCAATTGTTATACCCATTTTCAGACGCTCCGTCGATCATTTCCGCTGTAATTACGTTGTATAAATAATTTCAGGATGTAGAAACAGTGATTTAGCCGCAATCTCGAGATACGAAAGCTGTAAAGTAGGCCACAACGGGACTTGCCTTTCATCTCAGTGTGTCAAGTTTATACCGTGGGCTTTCTTCTCTGTATTTTCTATATCTTTCACTAGCGAAATCGATTTTTCACTTTGAGATACCGGCTCCAGTACTACCCGGTACCGGCGTGGCTACTTCCTCTAGCAGTGACCAACATAAACGTGCGTGTAATCTTTAGCCTGTTCGTTATGATAATCACAATTCCTTCATTTTATGTTTAAAACACGTTCGAACTTTGTAGTAATAAATAGTATTTCGTATAGTAGTAATAATACAATATATCAATCATATTTTTGGTCGGTGATTCTTCGTTTTTTTTTCTTTACGGTATCAACGTTCGCTGAGGTATAATTATTAGAAAGCTTCCAGCGCACAGGTAACATTTTCTATTTGACGTAATTATGCTAATAAGCATGTTCGGCTATTTCATTGAGTATAGTGTTCCTTGGAAATACTGATTTAGTAATGCGGAACAATGAGAGTAGTATATCGCTACTGCATTTCTATATAAACTTCTATTTCGAAAACTCGCTAAAGAACAAGAGAATTTTATCGTTCCGCATGATTTCAAAATCAGGAATGATACGTTTCAGACCGATCTTTAACAGAACTCGAATGGATAAAACATTGATAGATTCTATTCCTCGGGCACGGTTCGGTCAATTCGATGGTCCGTTGCTTGCTGATAGAAGTTCTACATTAATCTCGACACAGATCGAATAACAAAGAAAGTAGGATTGCAAGGAATTTTGTACAACCTACATATTCAAAAATGCACGTCGAGGTTTTGAAAAGCTGAAGTTGTGTGAAAATATACAGACGAGAACTACAGAATGCATTACAATGGAGTATAACAGTAATAATTAATCACAGACTACACAAAGTGAAAGTTGAAACTGGAATACTCACGCATACAAGCGTGAGGCGTTTTTGTATATACAAAATCCACGAGCATTTTCGTTCTGGTATCGTTTTTCTTCCGGTAAAAATAACTATCTCTATGGCATTAAGTAATGCCGATTTACCTCGCCACTAAGGAGATGAAGCGTTTCTTGCGTGTACTCTGCTTTCGCCTCTTTCTCATGATTATTGTTGTGTGCCTGATCATCCTTCGATTTTTTCCCGCTTTGGTTGCTCACCTCTTCTACACCTGCTAGTAATTTCATCTCGAGCCTGCAAATAGAAACGTGGTATGTATATACATCGATAACGTCCTGGTGTTTGATCTGAAATTTTTAAAACGTGTATACTGAACGCGTAATAAGAATGATTGTAGAACAGTTCGAACTTTGATGAGTAAAAAGTAAGACAGAAGCCAATTAAAGAAGGCTAGTTTTCATTTGTTTTCAACTATTCACTATTGCACAACTATTCAGAATTAAAGAAATAATCTTCTTTATAGTAGCTACGCGCGATGAATGTGTACGTTAAATTAATAACAGAACTATCTATTATTGGCAATGTTCTTTTTAATTGCTTCGTTGGTATTTGTAATTAGTGTTTTATAGTCTCCTCAACTTGGAGGTTTGTTAAATATTTATTTCAAAATTTTTGCATATGTTGTATTTAATATATTACAGCTGTGTACATAGAGCTGCAAGTGCTATTGCATAAGTATATTAGTTATGTGGAAAATAACTTCCTCTATGTACATAAATGAGACTGTGCTATCTTTTTTCTACTAGAAACTATAATTTTTTTCGAGACGACTACGTAAACGAAATTGTATGAATTATTCTTCTATATCGCATATTATTCAACAAGTTCTTGCTAGGGAATTATTAAAGGGGCTTCGTAAATTGAACAATGATGCATAACAAATATGAAGCATGAATAGTTATTTTTGTTAATGCATCCAGGTTTCGTTTCGTACACATGGCTGAAAGTTTAGAGGCATTTATATTTTTCATTGTTCCTTTGTCTTCTACTTTAAGCAGCACAAGAATTAAACTTTTTATAAAGTAAACAACTCAGTAGGTGTTTTTGAAAATCAATGCCGGAAATCCTGTACGCGTAATTAACCGTATGCGCCTCACATTCTTACAAAAAATAACTTCTTAACGAAATTGTTTTCACGAGCAGAACATAAAAAAGTGACGCAAAATAAAGAGCAGTTCCCCGCACAGAATATGTACCACTGTTGAAATTAGAAACCAATGCTGTTTAGAAAACTGTTAACAGCGCGTCAGGTTGAATGCAACGTAATAAGAAAATTATGAAACACGGCGAAACAGTTTTTTGGCCCAAACGTTTCTTGCCGGTATACATTGTGTACGGAAAGAAATGCGATTCAATCGAACTTTGTCTTCCACGAAAACGTGTATTTCTCGTAGTTGTATGCGATTGTAATACTGTTAAAAAACTACGTTCATGAAACCACATTTTATAACAAGTACATAGTACGGTTACCTGTATCAGGCTACGTTAATTGTGGATACGTTTGGTACGGGCGGCGTTCCGACGAATATGTACGTCTGAACTGACTCAATGCATTAGTTCAAACAGTTGAGACGTAGCCGCATGCGCATGAATATGTGAGCCGTTTTCCACAATTTAACCCGTTCGGAACGGATGTCATACTGGTACGTCAAAGACTTAATGACCATTTTCACGGCCGACGTACCGGGACGTCGAAGCTTTAATCGAAGTACAAAATTTCGAAATTTTCCTTCGTTTTACCTAGTTTCATTATTAATAAGCCATACAAAAACGAGGTTCCAATACATTTAAACAGACATCAATAGAGAAACTGTTTAAAAAGTGTATTAAAGATATGAGAAAAATTGTGGCGACAAAACCAGATGTCCAGACGAGATTTTGTGTACCGTATTTTCCAGAGAAAGTTTCAGCCACCGCAAGAGGTGGACGTAAAGCAACCAAATGATGTGCTGTTTGTCATTGAACAAACAATTGGAAAGGAAACCGGACGGTAATGTGATATGTATGTACCAAATGCATTTGTATATCGAGCAATTTTAACACATATACGTCATCACAAAATGCAGAGTAGATTATTTTATTTTAACTGTAAGGTCATCGGTGCCCCCAGTTTCTTGGTAGCACAATTTTAATCAATACATTTTTTTGTAATTGGTCAGGGCTAATGATCGATCCATGCACGAATTGCACACTAATGTGATACAAACGCAAGTCTTGTTCGAGTGATTAGATTTGTTAGATTGTTTTGCTACATCGTGCGCCTGCGATCGTTCCGTTTCGAGTGGATTATTCCATGAGAAAGTTGAAGGCGGTCGACGGATCTTGGTAAGCCTCAACATTTCCCCATAAAGGTAAATGTATTCTGTGTCCCTCAGTATTTATTCAAAGTATAATTATAACTTTTCTATAGAACTTATTGGAAACTTGATGTGTAGAAAGTAATTTAGCTATACCCTGCTAAAATGTATAAATGAATTAATAATTAACGAGCTATTTCAATTTCTCATTTTCTGTGCAACTAGAGCAATCTATTTACTAAACGTAATTTCTACGTGATATTTTTTGTACGTTCCGTATGTTGCACTTTCTTTCCTCGTAAGTTATAATAATAAATTGATAAACAGATGCAATGCAGTTCGTAGAGATATCGCACAGGTGCACGTAGGAATTCCTATGCCGAGGAAACGTGTAAAGGTGCGCGAAAAGTGAAAGATTTCAATAGTATGAGCGATTCGGAGCAGCGAGTACATTTTTTTATATAATATAATCATATATTACTGTAGCATAAACAGTGACATGCATATTCAACTGTATGTTGCATGAACGCATTGATATTTACATCCAATATATTTTCACGTATATGCAAGAATAGATGTCATTGTTACCAATCAGGAAATAATTGATCAAATCAGTACACTATTTAAAGAGCAATCGTAATTAATTTATTTCTTCCACTTATAGATTCCAGCATCTTACAAAAAGGCTCTGCTTTAGTTCTTTTAGCCTGACCTGAATTTCACCTGGGATCCAAGCAAAGCGCACTGATATAAACGTTGCAAATTTTCCACCGTGAATCACGTTAATTTCAAGATACATTTCGTTCCGCTAAATAAGAAAGGACCATAAAGGAAAACCATAAAACACAACGGGCGCAATACATATGGATTTTAACTTGACACGACAAACACGCACATCTGTATGCAATTGCCGTATTCATTATTCGTTCCCGGCAAAGTGTCAAACTGTATGCGAGCCCCGGCAAACATGTAACGACGCCGAAGAAAATACGATTTGTTTACCTTGTCACGTTATGCCTACACGCGTAACACGATGTAACTGGCCAGTGAAAATTCTCGGTTAAGAATCAGACGTTTGTCTGATGCACGTTACGCATATATTGTTCGTAAACACAAAGCATGTACCCGAGTGACGGCAACGTACGCTAATTGCACTTCCACCGTCATCCGCCACTTTACAATGATTTAAAACGATCCCCATTTGTCAAACTGCAATAACAACTTCTGAACACCGTGTCCGATTATTATTACTCGCAATAATACGTACCAGTTAATTTCTGACGCTTAGTATAGTTGCGACGCTTTCGCGATGCAATAGTAATCCGGTTCTTTTCAAAGGTCGCGGCGAGATACAGAAAATCGGGTGGTCGTCGATCTATCGACACATTCTTCTGACGGCCGCGTAGTCATGAGCGGGTCACCTTGTCCTCACCGTCCACCGACTGTGCCGGAAACAGCACTGACACTGAACAAGCCGTACCGCAACCAGACGGTCCAAAGCGCCGCTCGATAGATCGAAACACATACTCGTACTACACGCTAGCGATGGGCTCGAATCATTATTTCAAGCCGTGATTTAGCGACTCTAGCTTGCTAAGGGTAACGCTATTATACGGCGAGGTCCTTTGTTCTTGGATTTGTTTCGCCCCGGTAGGTGTATACATTGTTTTGCGGGAATTTGTGTGGGATTGAACGGTAATCCTTTTGGTAATGGTCGTTTCTAAATGCGTTTTTGTAATGCCTTGGTGTTGTTTGCTTTGAGTACGAATGGCGAGGAAATTCATTTTACGAGGAAGCATGTAGTTCTCCAGGTACTTCTAATTGTACTTTCTGTAACAATTTATCATGGATGCGTTGTATAGTTGTGTTCTTATTAGTTAGGGGAACGCGGTAATTCTGCTCGTGGAATAAGTTTTACTCTGGTTGGTTTAATATTGAACATTTGATTTATTTGTTAAGCGCACAACATTCTTTCCTATTAACGATATAGCAATATAAGTAAGAAGAAATTAAGAGCGTGAAGAAATAAACAAAGGAATTACTAAAAAATCATATATTTGAATGTAATTAATAAAAATATATGTTATTGCATTACTTTTTACTTCTTCACTTTGAGATAGTGAAGGTGAGGTGTTTCTGAAGAAGAGATTCTTCAGAGGTGTCAACAGCTGCTACTTTATCATTTGTGTTCCGCATCTATTGTTTGTTTAATGCTTCTACTAAGAATTAAATTGTTGAAAATATATTACCGTAAAATAGGTAAATAAAAAGACAAAAGTGAGCATTTTATATTGCTGTCGCAATGGTCTGTTCTGAGCGAATATATGTTTCAAGAATTTCAAAATTAGTGGCTAACACATACATATCTGTAGATGCTAAGTATTAGTAATGTACAAATATACACTTTCTATTCCTTTATTATAAAACTGGTCAAAATGCTCCTAATAGGGACTCATGATATAACATTCCTATAGTTCAGATATTTAGAATACAATTCATTTCGAACCACGTTATTTTATATCCTATTTATAACTGTTGAGTGTTAATTCGAAATTTTGGAAAACAACGGCAAAACGGTGGACGTCTTTTAATGGCTCAAATCAAGTAAGTAGCACGCACGGTCATTAATGACCTAGATATGAATGTTGTGTCGCTTAATTCTTGTAAAAGAAAAGTACATTCCTTACGTACTAATAAAAATGTGACATCCGCACATTGTGTAAGACATAATAATACTGAGTAAAAAAAAGGAATCACATAATTCCACTTGCACGATTCTTCGATTGAAGAAATAACATGAATTCGATCGTACTTATTAAATTGCAACGCATACTACAGTTTCAAACTCGTTAAATTATCTATATATATTTTCTGTTAACGTGGCAGATATTATTTTTCATCTAGTAATTATTTAATATAATTATTTAATATAACATCGAAAAATACCATCGTACTATTAATTGCACCGTACTATTAATTGCGGAAAGTGAGTTTTCAATTTGGTTAAATCGAGCCGTAATAAAGCTTTATTGCCATATGTAAATTCAATTCATACGTGAGTACAATACAAATAATTACAAACATTATAGATTTATTACTAATTTAATTGTATTCCTTACCAATATACCTTTTTTAATCATTATAACTAACATATAAATGTCAAGCTTCCTAAAATAGTTCCCGAGTAAATTATAAATTAATTAGGATAGCGGTTCGCTATCCGAGATACTCGAGAATTTTAGCTACATCCACATACTTTCATTGAATTCTAAGAACCTTAAAATCGGTTGATCAGTCAAAGATACGCTTATCTCCATCGCTAACTATGCTGCTTCAGCAGGTTTCTGCCAACACTGTGGTAAAATAGGTGTACATCGGTCAAGAGCAGTCAGGGCAAAAGGGGGAAAGCATTGCCACTTTCACCGCTCCATGGTTTTTTTCAACATATCTGAAGATTCTATAACGGATACGAGAGCTGTTCATGCTTTGTGAAAGTCTGACAAAGACATCTGCTGGTTCAAAGTAATATCTTGAACACCTTGTATACGACGGTTCTTTATTCTTTGTCTCAAGCTTATTACACGGCGATGGCCTACCGTCTGTAAAACTATAGATCAATCGATCGTAACAAGGAGAACGACTCGACTTTTAAAGTTTCTTCTCCTTACCTTGAAAGTTTAAAGCTTAAGAAAGTCGATATACATTTATTCTCGCCGTTTATTATTTTATACGACTATTAAATAGATAGTAATTCTAATAATGTTGAAATTTCGACTTTTACGATTTTTAATTAGGTCAAGGTACAGTGAGCAGATTCTGCAAATTCAAAATACGCGAAGGATGGCCAATAACGGTAGAAAAAGATTTCGGGTCTACGTTGGATTAAAAATCAAACGAGATTATTAAGATTATTCCTTTATCACTGGTGATTGTGGTTACAAGTGATTAGAATTGACATACCTTATCGTCATGTGAAATTTATTATATAAAGGGCTAACGCTAAAATAATAATAATTAATTATAATATGTATAATAATAATTACACATGAGACGTGATAATAATAATTAATTACACATGAGTAGTTTTCTTTTTCTAATAGAGATGAACGATGATTCACTTTAAGGGCAAATATTTAAATATGCGATTTGCCGCGCCTTCACTCGTAATTAAATTACATTAGTACACGTTCGTATAAGACAAAACCGACATTAACAAGTGATATACCGTATTACATACTAATCGATTTGTCTTTTGTAGGCTTCGTATTCGCTCCGCGAGCTTGCCATATTTTAAGCACCGATTACATTCAAGAGTTTGATCGTTAACGCACTTTACATCGTTCGCAAGACAAAATCGTTTACTTACATTCTAATTAAGTGACCATCTTTCCGATGACTCAGATTTTATTCATTAACTAGGATTAGAAATTGAAACACTGGTAGCACCGTTGGGAGGTGCTTTGTTTCTAGATTAATCCGAACGGGCTAAGGATGAACGACACGTTCCTATAAACGATAACGTGCTCTTCCATCTCGTAAAACTTGTATCAGGTAGATTTTGAAAATAACTTGAAATCTTATTGTAATCCTTCGCAGCCACAATATACATATATTGAAAATATTATATATTACTTGAAAGCATATCGCGGTATTTTGCGGGGGTCTGTGATTTATTTAAAAATTATTTCGTGTCCTTATTGTACAGAATTTTTGTTATAACATAATAGAACATATTGTGGGTGAAAAGGAAACTTAAGACAAGTACTAAACAATAATAGCAATAAATGTTCACATAAAGAAAAATTTACACGCAAAACAATATTAAACGCATTCAATGATTCGAGTAAAACATAGCGACGGGCGAATTTCTAATTCGCAAGGTACAGCGCATGATTTTATTGATAATATACTATGACGCAGTATTATAAAATGAAATCAGGGGATTTTACAAATCCGTTTTTAAGCTCTAGGGCTCACTGAAACACTTCTTATCTATTTCGTAACGCGATTTACGTAAAAATCCAAACAAAATTTACCTCGTTCTTCATCATTTATCGATAAATAGTGACAATGATGATTACAATTTTGTTTCACTTTTTAAATAATTAAGTAAAGCCAGAACAACGTCAAGTCACGTCATAAGAAACTGTGAATGCCTTTGATTGATACTGGTATCATACGGGCCCTGAACGGCAGGTACTTATATCCCGGTCAGTTTTAGTCGTCAAAACTTTCTATACTTTGGACATATCGAATTATTTCAGGATGTACAAGTACAATTTATCGATTAACGATATGCATAATTAAATTACTACACACACACAGGAACCAAACCATAAAATTTCGAGTTACTCGTAGAATTTGTTAGATAGGTAAGGAATTTTAATAATTGAACAAAACATACAGGTATAGTTTCAGTAGTATTTATATATAGCCCAGTCTTACAAAAAAGTGACCGCATCGTTCCAAGGGACGGGCAAACATTGCTCACTTGCGTTAAAACTAACAATCGGTGTGCTGTCAGTTCAAGGTTTTCATTTCACTGAGAAAGTAGGTATATAATATTATGGTATTATAAGCACAATAATTAGAAATTAAACTATTAAATTCAAATACAAATCCTACTTTCACTCTCCTATATTTTACTTCCATTTTTATTTATGAAAATCAAAGCGGACATGTTTCTTTTTTTTCTTTTCTTGATTTATATATATATAATGTTATGTGACCACCTTTCAAATTGCCTGAATTGCCATTGTGGCAACGTCTCAATATTCGCTGGCCTCTCGGGACAAAGGGAACTTCAGATCGATCACGTTTGTCTGAGCATACTTCGAGCCCGAGTACTGGCTTAAGTTTGAAAGTAGACGAGCCATAGCTAATTTCAATCGGTGCTGATGCATAAGTGGCAATAGGCTGGGGCTGCTTGTTGGTGGCTGTTAGATGTTGAAGTCAACGGAGATTGGCGCATCACATGGCATACTTGCGCGTCCATTCACGTGCCAATTCATTGTACTTCTCCCTGTCAGTTTTGTATAACCTTGCTATCTCTGGTACCAGAGGGTCATCTGGATTTGGATCGCAGAGCAAAGAGCATATTGATAGTAACACTGAAAAAAGAAGAAACATTTCTCCTTCAAGTACAATATTAAAATATTCGTATTAGATAACGTTTTATTTCGTTATCTTTCTATTTAAGTTCTGTTTGTAAATTTCTACACACCCTTTGATATGGTAAGTGCTGGGGACCATTGCGATCTTAAAATATCCAAACAAATGCTTCCATTACTGTTGATATTTGGATGATAAATTCTAGTTGTAAAAGCAACCTGTATATACATATATAGAATTAGTAAATTGTTCATGTTCTTGTAAAGTGCAATGTCACTTTAAAAATGGATGCTATATACCTTAGGTGGTTTGAATGGATAGTCTGTGGGGAAATGAATTGTAAGGAAAAATACTCCTCCTTGGTATGGACTGTCGGGCTGAAAATAATATTTACTCCTAACTATTGGATATTGTACGATTACGACCAATTTCAATGTAATACACTTCTTATCCACATTCACAGTAAAGCAATTCATTTTTTATTGTAAGAAACATTAAGATAGTGAACTTATTTAATCTTGATACTCAATTGAGATTAGTAGCAAGCTAGGCTGCCATTATTAAGAGATAGATATCAATGACAATACATGAATATTACTGAATAATTGCATTGCAAGGTTTGACACATTTTCTGTCATGCATTAGAATACATATCTGAAACCCAATGCCAGAGTATATGTATTAAGTCCCAAATACCAAACTTTAGAGGTTGGGGTCAATCAAAGAGTTAAAAACCTTGAAACTTAATATCATTTTTCCATTATTATATTAAAAAGTAAACAACTTAGAACAAAATAATTTTTACTATCAGAAAGAGTGAAAAATTTGATATGGAAATCGTGTAAAACGTCATTTATTGGAAAAAGTGAACTTAATACACTCTGGCACTGGGCCCAGATATGTGCTCCTTCCAAGAGTCTAGAATCATTCACATACGTGTGACAGTTATGATATTTCGGTTTTTTACTGTATCAAAAGTTAAAGTTTGTTTTGAACTTTCAAGTTGAACTTTCATATTATGTTATTTTAAATAATAACAGGATGAATTTTAAAGAACGTTTTTCGATCTACCTGGTGGTAGCGAACATGTTTGTGGCATTGAGAATGCTTTTTAAAGTGTCACTGAAATATTATTATGTCAAACATTACATGCAACAGACCATATTGTTTTCTGTACAATTATTAACCATAAATAGTACGATATAAATTCCATTATTTGGAAGTTACCTTCAAATATCAGAGTGAAAGCGAAGATACTTGAAAATAATACTCAACAATTATATTTACATGTACGATAATATTTTTAAGAGTGCAATTTATCAAATTTGTATGCAAATGTAAAAAAATTCAGGTAATAACATTACGATCAATGTATACTTACTGGTCCCATAATAGTTGCTTGCCAATGGAATACTGAAAGCAATTATACAATTCAATATGCAAGTTATAGTTCATTGAAAACTATAATTGAGTCCCATAAAAATAAAGAGTAAATTGTGTTCAAGAATTAAAAGTCCACAGAAATTTCACAGTTTTGTAAATAAAAATTGTAAATAAAAGGAGGTATAAAGAAAAATTAAATTATATTTCTCTTTTTTAAGGACACGTGCAAAAAATAAGAAATTAACGAGAAACTTACAATCGTCACCTACAGGACCAGCAGAGCATTGTGCGGGTGGATCTCTACCAAGGTCCTGAAGTTCCTAAAAATAAAACCGAATCGTTATAGCGATATAAGTCCATATATGTAAACATAAAGTTTTTATTAATAATGCACATCTCATATACATTTTCTTTCAGGCACTGCGTGTTCATATATGTAATAAGAAAGTGTTGTCATTTTCAAGAATAATGCAGTAAAAAATAAGATACTGTTTTTATACATCATCCTTTTATACATCATGAAGAGCATGCAAAGCACGTGTGAAGCAAAAAAAATGTTCTAGAACATTCATACAGATATACATATCGGTGATGCATAATATATAAATATTAGTGCCTTTGTAGCACATAATATAAGCATATACAAATGACTGTGTATTCTTTACTTGGGAAACATACTTGTAACTATATAATTTATACATGAAATAATTGTTTGCATGCTAGATAGTACAACAAGCGATAGAAACCATGGAAATTTATTAGGCGTGTTGAATTGCCTATAAACATATTTAAAGATAGTTTTCAAGTATCAAAAGAATAGAAATATCTTAAATGCCTGCCATTCAATCATTATGTGCAATGACGGGCATTAGTATAAGATCAAGTACTTGTAATAGTTCCTACAGTTTCACAGGGATATGATCGTAGATCGAAACGTACAAAGAAAGATGACATAGCTCTTTTTGTCTGTTTTACTCTTGCGTTTCTGTTTTTAGAGTAATGGCTCGATTTAGAGATATTATAATGACAGACAGGTCAAATCACTGGCATGCATTGTGCAGAAGTGTATTAATTCTAAATGACTCATATCGTTTCACTTAATGTGCGCTACAGTCACATGGTGAAAATCACATCGAGACAAAATAATTAAGCATGGTGCTCACTTTGGAAATACATAATGCTATTTCTATTCACAAATGGACTATGAATAAACCAATAGAATTTTCGTAATTTCTGAGTTATCTATAGCCCCATGCATATATGTGTATATATATAAGTATATGTATATATCCATTGCATGCACATCATACGTGTACATGTATGTATATAGATACACGTATATAATATATATATATACATATATGTATGTATAGTATGTAACGCACGGTTTTACGTTACTTCCGGCAATTTATCGGCTAGCCACTTAAAATTTTTTCAGATTTTCACTGTCACCGTACCTACGTCCACTGGCACAAAGTGGCACTGTGCAGCGTGCGCAATGCACTATGTTGACAAAAATGCGTAGGCAAATAAATCAAAGCACAATCGAAGAATGCAGAGGTGAAAAAAAAAAGGGGAAAAGCCAACATGATTTTCAATGCTGGCTCACATTGCTTCACTGCAAAATCGTTAAGGGCGTTCAACCGAATTCGGCACACATCACATCAACACCCGACAGTCTCTGTACAATGCGAACACCGCTGATCGTTCACGTACCTTATTAATTCGTTTTAAAGCCATTTGTTGAACTGTGTGTTGATATTAACCGGCTGAAAACCAGACAGCGATAGCCGCTAGCCGAAGATCTTTGATTAGGGATTGCAAGATGGCTGCCTTCTAAACGTAGCTTTACTGCGTTGGTCAAACCAGAATCCGTAAGCTATTCTCGTGGTTGCGCCTTCATATTCAAGAATATCGTTTGCAGTCGGGTTTACGTGTATATTAACAAATCAATTTTATGATAAATACATTTCAATGGAAACTCGTACTTTTGTATTTTCTTACACACCTTTTATTGTGGAATTAAGACAGAGACCCCACGGATTTCCTTTTATCGGCAACTAGTGGATTTTTAACATTTTACCAGTATTCCTCGGTAGATGTCGCAATGAAAGAAATAAATGATTGGCCAATGCGCGTGATTAAACGAATTCTGTTCATATATGTATATGTATGTAGGCATGTATGCATGGCCTTAGAAATATTTATTTGCATCAGTCTACGATGCTGCTTATTGTATATAGTTTTTTTTCGATATCTCCAATAATTACATCAATATAGTTTTTCTTTATTCGTAAGGAGCAGATAGTTGGCAACTAACCTAAAATACAGAGAATTATCGTGCACAGTATGCATTTAAGCTAAAATAATGCGTCGATGAAAAAGTTCGATTATAACTATAGAAATTATGCACTTTATGTCGATACACCTTGCGTGTAACCATGATTTGTTTCGAGAACTAATTTTGCCAACTACGTACACACCTCTTACACGTGCCAGCTATGCTTTGTGTGGTAAAACAAAACAAACCACATTGATCCAATTACACACGAGGTTAGATAAGGCTCGAAAATTAACAAGTATTATTGAAACGCAAATTTATATTTAAATATTCTGCGGGAAGCAGAGTTGGTAGCATTTTATTATTATGACTGAAAATCGAAGGAAAATATTAGGATGTCAGTGCATTCAACAAAAATTGCATGGACAACAACGAAAGAAAGATCAATGCAAAAGGAAGAGACAAACGTTGGTGTATAACCCGGAGGAGGAAATGTGGCATGAACCATATTTGCGAGAGTTACGAAAGGAATTCTCGGATGTATCTATATTATGCGATTCAAAGATTGAATTACCATGGAAGGATATTGCATTACCATCAGCCGGCATGAAAATACGTCAAGAGTTTTCGTTAACTCCTTTGAATGATCGTGACGTTCAAAATGGCAAAGAAACTGACGAAGAAGCAGAAGAAAAGGAATCTTTGGGAACTATGTTGTTGCCGTGGAAAGATTTGGTCATTACGGAAACAGTACAATCCCAATTGGCCCATCCTGATAGTTGCGATTCAACGCTAGAAATACCATGGAGTGATCTGGTACTCGAAAAGCCAATAGAAATACGAGCGGTGCAAGAAGAGGCTTGCGTTACTGATGATGTAGAGATCCCTTGGAATGATATTTTAATTCCACGAAATTTAGTGATTGAAACGCAAACGAGGAAGCATCCTTCTTCGAAGTATCCACCTCGTTCATCTGGTGCAAAAGATGCTAAATGTTCTTGTTCCCCGCTTCCAGCAAAACCAAAACGTACGACAGTCTGTAAATAAGTTATGAGTTGTCGATGGTACCAAAACACCGAGCCATACAAAATCTTCCTTGTCGTATGCTTCTATTGCATTCCCTTTTGGTGTCTTATATTTTCATAAAAACATGTTTTGGTTGCAAATATAAATGAAACTGCTTGCATTTTGAAGCTTAGCTATTTATAATATTTTTACAAAAAGTAGTGTATCGGTTATTCTTTTACGAGTACAAAAACATTGACGCGTCCCCAAATTGCGTACGTACATTGAAGTCTGCACTTCATATCTGCATCTATGGAATTATTTATTAAGAAATATTCTGTATATAGAAATTTGTAAACATACGATAGAAAAAAGTGTAAGATGCGCAGGTCTTCATAACTGCAAGGTTATACGAATCTTTTGCAATGGATTTATTTTTAACTGATCCAAGTCATTCGGCGTGTGGTGTTTATCACGACACGGAAATGATGTATTAATACGCAATGAAAATAATAATATTATTGACCACCATTCAAGTTTTTCTTATTCGTTTACATTAATAAAAGTGCAATAAAACGTAAGACAAGAATAACTGTGTAAGAAAAGAGGAGAAAAAAAGTACAACACATTTGTTCCCTCATATTTTACATTACCGACAGAAGAAAAGTTATCGTTCGAATAAGTTACTTGATGGCGCTAGTGCGGCGAAACTTCGCGCTGCCATGATTATTATTTGCTCAGTATTCGTGATTGGCGGCAGTCGGCACTTGCCAGTGGACGCGAGTGGTAGTTAGTCCGTATCGTAGTTAAATCGAAAAGTACACATGAAAATGGCGTAGTAAGGTGGTATAAATGCCTTAATATTCATCGTACAAACGCATTACGAGAGGTTTTGAACAGTGATCGAGCTTATATCACTAGACTATCCGGGTATTCGTAACGATACCGTCCAAATAAGAGTATTATGATTATTATGATCCATTCATCGTAATATTGTAACGTGAAATGTGTATTGTGTATTAGTGACTCGTACTGTGATTCCATAACGGATGTGTTGAGTTCCTGGTAACGTTTCGTAGCTGAAACGGGGTGTAGAAGCTTTGTTTGGCAAACGTGATTACGACCTTTATGCGGAAAAGTCAAGGATGGCACTCGTGCTTGGGAGAAATCGAGAATTTTTCCTCGTGACAGCTTGACGACCTCGACTCCAGCCGAGTTCAAGATGGCGCCACCGGCATTTTGACACTTGCCTAAGATCCGTCAGCTGGATTTTACAACCTCCCTGTGCTTCGATTATTATGAGCAGAGAATTTTTCGTTCCTTGTACACCTTACACTTATCAGGTAAGAATATCATTGACCTGTCAGTATATGATTTTAATCAAACGGCAAGATAAATGCGCCCTATAGCGCCCACACTACTTCCTGTATCGCCATGTCCTCGCGACGAGTACTCCAAATTCTCAATTCTATCGATAACCTATTAAGATTGTTATTTTTTTGCTGATACAAATCGGAATATATCACTATGAATATACGTAAGCTTGAAGTTTTTAGAGGATGCTGTTCAGTATGCTTCTATTAAACTCGACCATTAAAATTGTATGTTTCCGACATAAACAGAGATTTATGTAATAATCATTTGAAACTGTGTACAGTCACAACGATATAAATTGTTCAAATTAATAGTCATAAAATTATTGATGAAACAATGCTATACAAGGCACTGTCGTGCTTAGTGTATATGTATGTATAAGTTAGGTTGTCACGATTCTTATTTTGGAGTATGTTAAATAATATTTCGAGTTCAACAAAATCTTCGTTCATTATTTATATAAATACGAGAAAATGTGATACAAGTGAAGGAAAACAATGAAGGTGAAGTAAACGAAAAATTGACGGTGCCGATAAAAACCGATGGCCAATGTCAAATCGAATGATGTGAAAATTGACAAGTAACGAAAGGCCTACGCCTATTTTTCTGCACCGGTTTCGAGGATTTTCTGGTCTTCGCTATGAGTGATGATGGGTCTTTATCAGGAAGTGAGTCTGAGGACAATATTCTTGCGCTGGAGGACGAGGAAGAATTAGGCTCGCAAGTTTGCGTTGATAAGCGTGTTAAGGGTATGAAAACGCCTGTCACGAGTAACATAACCAGGAAGGTGAGATATTAGATCTTGCTTCGCTTTGCTTAATTTTTAGGATGTGTTTCGAGAATTCGATGTAGTTGTTGGCGAACTATTTATTTAGTGTTATTTAAACTGAACATTCCGATATTTCCGAATTTGTTGGACTCTATTCATATTCAAGAGATTATTATCTGCTGAAAAATTTGTAATAAAATATTGTAATTGATTTAAAGGGGATATTAGGTATAATTACTTCATCATAATGTCTTTATAACACTGTATGCTGTTTGAAATACATAATAGAAGATTTTATGATGGAATTATGTAGTAACCAATACATTTTATGCAGAACAGAATTATAATAGTAATGTTATTTTATTAGCATATTCCAAACATTTCGTACTGTAAACTAAGTATTTCTATATTTTCGGAATTATAGGATAATTAGAATAAAAATTTGGATATTACGGTTGAAAAGTTATACAAATATGCTTATGAATATTATCAGGCCATAATATCTGAGCCCATTATTAAATTCGTGGCATTAGTAAGTTACAGTTGTGGCTATAAGAATAATTAGGGTGATTAAGAATTAAAGAGGTATGGTTGTTGAGGGTAATAAAGGGTGCGGTTACCGTATTATCCTGGGCCTACCAGTACACTCATCAGTAAGGCTATTCTAGCAGGCTCGTGCCTCATTGTTAGACTTAGGTATATTTAGGAGAAACCACAAGATAATATTTGCAGTTCAGGATATGTGTGTAACCATTTTTGAAAAATGTTGCAAGAGCCGCCACAAGGTTTCAGATAAAATAAAATACTTCAAGATATAGATTTTATTCACAGTCTCAATAACCAGCAAACGTATGTGTGTATAATAAATATTAAACCGCTTTTGATCAATAATAAATAGATTTGTAAAATGAAAAAAATTATTCAACTTATAGGCTTCATCGAAGGGGTTGTAAGGAAATATTGTTCTATTTAAAATCTAATGAAATAGGGGGCAGAACTGCGTTGTCAGCAAATTCAGAAATATCCCAGAGCTCGTATATTTTATACAATATATTAAAGTACAGCAAGGCTGCACATAGAATGTTATTAAATCTAGTTGTATTGATTGCCGCAGTAGTTTATTTAAATTTTTCCCCCCGCTTTATTCCGTATAGTTTAAATTCGCGTAGTTAAACGTTTGACGAGTATGTATATTTGTTTAATAATTTAAATGTTCCACGTGCCGCGATGTACCTTCCTGTTTTTGAACGGAACCTCGTTTAGCGATCATAACGAACAGATCAAATTGAAGCTACCAACTCTCGCTTATTTCCTGAAACGTTTGATGAGATTGAAGAGCGGAGAAAAGCTTGGATCCGAGAGGGAAACGATTGGTGGCTATTCCGAAGTGGCTAAAATCACGGAAGCTTTGTTAAATCGCGTGATGGTAGAAATATCCAGCGGTAAATTCTATATATTATACATTATAAACAATATGAAGTGCATTGTACAGCAATTTTTGAAGGATTTCATTTATTTTATTAAAGGATTGGCCAGCATTGCAAGTCTGGACTGTTTTCTTTTTGTTTGGAACAAAGATTTTCTGTTACTATCTCTTACTATTTATTCGTTAAAGTAATA
The DNA here is from genome assembly GCA_907165295.1 of Nomada fabriciana. Lineage (NCBI taxonomy): Eukaryota > Metazoa > Arthropoda > Insecta > Hymenoptera > Apidae > Nomada > Nomada fabriciana. Next base: position 16,940,715 of record OU015689.1, read on the forward strand.
TAATTATTTTACATTATACATTTGCCGTTCATTTTTAAACAGTAAAAAAGTTTAGTTGCTCAAAATGTAACTGCATTTTCCAACACCGATAACAAATATTTTGCAATATCTGCCAAATGAATTTTTATCGATGGAAGTTTGATATTCAACTAACATTAAACTTTCCATTGACAATAATGAATCCTTCTTTAATATCTCTATATTTGCACGTGTAATCCGCAGTGAACCGATTACGAACTTAGTTGTCGATTCTTCTACATCCAAAAGTTTTATTCAATGATTTAGTCCTTGGAAAACCTTATGGTTACAAATAAAACAGACGTGGTTTCCGTATTTATATTTGCTTCTGCATAACTGTTGACTGGGCACAAATCGTCAGTGTCCACGATCAATGAACAGACTATACCGGAAGACGGGGATTCGGTCGGCTGGACAGAGAGTCATGCGGTTGAAATGAGGTGGTACGGAACTCGTGGTGTCCCTTCGAATCATTTCACCGAGCACGATTCTGAAGGACCTTCAACTTCCAACACGAACACGGGCGATAACACAAGTACTTTCAATCATTTATTATGGAGGCATACAAGGCTGGATCTTTTCATGCGGGCTTATTGATTCTGCCATTGAAATATTCTGGCTTAATGATTCGTATTACGTACACTCTGCTACTTTGTACGTGTTTGCCTGCGCGTCCTTTATTGCTTGTTCGTGAAAGGGCCAACGTTTTCGAGATTGTCTGGGGAATACAAATGACTAATTAGTCCAATTTAAAGTTTATTGTTATTTGTAGCATACATATTAATATTATTTAATGCGTGAAGTATACAATTTTAGAATTGTTCGTTAAGCCATTAGTTTTGTTTGAATTGAACAAGTAAGTGTTATAATGTCGCGAGTTAAGATTGGAGTTCAATGCACTTCGTGTGCATTTCACGAATCTTCTTTCACGAACAAAGTGTAGTCATTTTCCTTTTGAAACGTACGTCGTAGGAAGTACATAGTATTAGGTGCACAAATAATTAATCTACTATTTCTTGAATTCTATCGCGGTTTATTATTAGTATATTGTAAAACAGTTGATTGGTATAATAGTAATTGAAATTTTGTGTCAGAGTTTTTTCTGTTTTTGTTCAATGTTCAATATTGCGTTGGTATTTGTCAAAATTTGTTGTGGAAAGAAATGCGTTGCTTCGAATTGAATAATAGTAAGTTCTAATACGATATTGTTACATTTAGTGAATGCACGGTCCATTTAAAACGATTCCAGGCAAATTGAAATAAAGTACTTTTTGACAATTTCGTTATAAGTAGTGTAGCACAATTTGTTACACAATTCTTTTAACTGGCCGTCACTACAAAATCACTTTATCTTCAATAAAGACCAATGTCTCTTTAGAGCTGAAACGTTTGGCTTAACAGAGAAATGGAAAAAGACTAAAATAATGACCACGATTATTAAAATAAATTGGTTTAGGACGCGTTGCTATGAAATAATAAAATTGGTAAAAAGCACTGTGGATAATTTATTGGTTCACCTAATATTTGCGTGTTCTTCTGTACGTTGAAACGATTATACCAAATTATCGTAATCGCTAGTCAGCCTTTCTGGAAGCAGACAAATACTTACGAGCATATACCGCGTCATTTTCTTGATATATTTTTCAAATTCGATCGAAGCAATTTGTCCAGCAGAGTATAATTGGTAATTATTCGAAACGCCGACGAGTATTTGTTATGGGAAGAATATAGAAATATTTAACGTTGAAAGTTTATATTCTCGTACGTGTCTCGGAAATCTAGTAATGCAATATTCATCGATCCGTGCGTCACGAAATTTAGTTGGGCTTCCTTGCAGGCGAACATCAGACATCCACTGTGGTAGCTCAAACTGAACCTCTTCAAGTTGTTGGAAATACCGTGAACATCGCGGAAGCAATGACCACGAACAGAATTTTCGTAAGCGTAGTGAATCGTGACACTACAGCGGCAGCAAATATTTTGGATTTTACTGAAGCTCTGTCTTCACAATTAGGGTAAATCCAATTATCCTTCTGCTTATTAGTATGTATATGCAGGGGCTAAATTTTATATATACTTTTTTAAAAACTAAAAATGACAATATATATTTTTAAGTGCAAGTTTATACAGCACAAAGTAATTTTGATATTTCCATGTGATAAGTTCCTGTGAACTATTAATTTGCTATTGAAAATTGATTTTGGAGGATACCCTGCATTGATACTTTCAATTAAAATTAAACCGTCTGAACATTTCTCATGTTACAAGTCTCTATACCTGTGTTGGGGAAAGGAAATTACATAAAAGCTACTTAAGAAAGAATGCAGTATTTAAGAATAATACTTATTATAAATAGCAAGATTTAAAAAGTGAAATAATATGGAAGTTATAGATCAAAGTTTTATTGTCCCACAATATTTATTTTTCCATTAATTTACCACCATGTACGATTTGCAATATTATTATTAACAAAAAAAGAAAAAGGGGAAACACAAATGATGTCTTTAGATCCCATACATTATTGTTTATCTTAATGCATACTTAAAATCAGCTATACCTTGTTCGTTTCAAAAAATAAAAAGAAACGAAACGGAGTTTATAAACCTTCTCGTTCGTTTTTCAATAAGGAAAGCAGTTCACCTTTTTGAGTATACTTCACACGGCCATTGTGCTTGAAGAGTCAATGTACCGTAAAGGTTTCATCCCAGAAAGACTACAATAATTGTAACTCTTTAGAATGCAAGCGGAAAGGCCTAGAGAGCAAGAGGCGCGAACTGTCCCTGTGGTCTATATTCAGAGTGAAGATCGTCACGAGCTTTATCTGCAGAGCACCGTAAACGGTGAAAGCGGATTTAGTGGTTCGAGTACGATCGGGTAAGCATTTTGTAAGCTCGAAAATTATGTCGCGATCTAAATCATTTCCCAAGTTCCGTTTGGCATTTTATTCGGTTCGTGAGACACGACTAGTTCAGTAACGTGCTCCATTTCTTATTAACCTTACTGTTCAGTTCGTTAGGAGTGTAATGTATTTGATTAATCATACAGAGATATTATTATCTGCAACAACAAATCGATACATTTAACTTGAGTAAGTAAGCAGACAAAAATGAGCACGATAGGGGAAATGTGCTGTGTAGATTGTTTTAATCGTCAGTTCATTTACGACTGTATTTGTGCATTATACATATTGCATATTTAGAGTTAGGAATGTAAATCCGTTCTATAGCCGGTGCATTTTTCTTGATAATTGCAAAATTAGATATGCACCATTGGCTCATAGCGATTAGATTTGTTCTTGTTCTGTTTGTATTTCCTTCATCGTAGGAAAGGTTATCGTTTATTCAAGTCACTGGCCTCAGCTTCAATGAGTTATGCCATTATCTGCTGGGAAGCAACAGAAAGTTTACTTAATGGATTCTCGTAGGGGTGAAAAGTGTTGGATGTTTCATTTTCGCCAGTGTTTCACTTAAAAATTGTGAGCATCTCGTCAAAAAATATTTAGCCAATGCAGTTTCGCAACAAAATTCGTCAAATACTCCGAGCTCGACATTTTTATTACGAATTCTCAGTTCAGTGGATTGCACAATGGGTTGCGTCATACATTTGATTCAAAGGAAAAGTAAATTCAATTCGTAAACTCGTTATATTTTTCTTTTGTACTTTAATCACATTTCAACTACCAATAACTATAACGTTCCAACTGACTTTCCCTTGTTCAATGAAAAGACACCCGTAACAATTGTTCTCAAAAAATCAAAAATATAGTTTGCCTAAAACATTTCCCCCGGACTGCGATGAAATCTATAGCGTCGAACACATTTTTCTGCGATGCCCTAAATACATCAGAAAAAGACCCAAGCACAATATCCCCAATGAAGTTCGTACCCTGTTTAACAGTCAAAATCAGTGCATAAATGCAGTCAATTTTCTAAAAGACATTGAATTGTACATCTCTATATAGCCACCTAATACTGCACAAAGCTCCCTCCGAAATTTATAACAAAGGTAAAACCAAGGTAACAACTAGCTTTGATTAGCTACAAATAAGACAGTGGACGCAAATAACCACGAAGGTGTATGCGACCTTAAACAATTAAATTAAATTAAATTAAATTAAAAACATTTCCGTTCAGTGCCTCCTCATCCCGAAGGGAAAAAATTTCAAATAACAAATCCAAATCATCCCTCGAAGCACTGTTTTGGGGCGAGATATCTCCCAAATACTGCCTGTCGCACGTCTTCAGAACCAGAACGAGCTGGTTACCCAACCCAATACCTGCGGTAACACGGTGCACGCGCAGTATTTTCTTATTTCGCCGCTATCTTCGCGTGCACGCGTTTCGCAGCACACCTGGAGGCCCGCGGGGATATCGAATGTACAATTGCGCATAGTGGCATGGCAAGCGGGTAGAAGATCGTGGCGCATCGTGCGGCTCCGTTCTTCAAACCTACTCGCGTGCTAACCGCGTAAGAAAAATTTGGTAACGGTATCGCTATTGCGGTCGGTTTGCATTCGTTGAACATCGCCGACACCCTGTATATAACGCCGCCGGAAACAGTTACGACTGGTTGATCGTCTTTACCCTCATTAGCCATGGCGACACAGCCGAGTGAATCCGTGAGGCTATTGTCCCTCTGTGACGTGAATTGTCTTCGATCGAAATTGTAAGTTGGCGGCGAAGTTCCGATTAGAAAGTCAAAGTAGGGGGACGGGGAATTGAGTCGAGCGATTCTTGAGTGTCGCGAACCTTGCTTTTCGCTTTCTTTTCAGATGCGACTGGGATGGTTTCTTGTATTTCGTGAAGACTTTGTTAGAAATAGAGCACGCACGTGCGACTCCATCCGGATAATATTGTTCGGATTCAATCATCTATCAGGTAGACGATTGATAGGATTCGTGAGCCTTTTCTAAATCATGAATTCTTTAGACCAGTGGTTCTTAATCCGGAGTGCGTGCACCCCTGGGGTTGCGTGAGAAGTTTCTAAATTTTCGAAAGTATTATTATGGAGAAACAACAACAATGTAGACATTGAAAAGCGGGACATTGTTTTATATGTACATATATGTAAATGTATGTGTTTATTTTCAATAAATAAATTATCTTGCAATAGATGTCATTTTCTAAATAAATAAATAGAAACCTATTTTTCAAGGGAGTGCCAATCATTAAAAAGATTAAGACCCACTGCTTTAGACAAATAGGGGTTGATTTAGTTTGATATGTTTTAATTATCGATTCTGGTCGTTCATCGCTGTGTACTATTGTATGTATTCTAATTCGTAGTTGGATATCACAATATCATAGTTGGCGGGAAGAATGATCTTGCTATCAATCCCTAAAATATTCCATTACTTTGAATGAGCCTACTCTGCTGATTGTTTCTTAAATCTGGTGCACAGTTCCGTCTGGCAGTTTGACCCTGTTACAGATTTAATTCGTTGTTAGTTCCAGTTCTGCTTTCATAGGTCCTATTAACATAATGTCATCAAACTCCATGGAGCACTCTGGCTCTCTAACGGTGGCGCGACTACAATTTCTTTTTAGGATCTACCGTTACAAAACGAAAATACAAAGTACAATTGAAGAGTCATGAATTGCTAAAAAAAAATTTCCACCTTAACCAATACTATCATTGTATCCCCTTTTCCAATTTTCAATGTCCCCTCCGAATTTTGTCCATCACTGTAATACTTGTGAACCAATCACAAAATAAAAATTGTCCATAAACCTCCGCTCCGGTGTAGAATAGAAAGACTGGAGTTTCAAAGTCGTCCACGAACGGGAATAGAAAGGAAATCCTTATTCTTGCGTAGACGAAATGAAATGATTTGTCCAGGTGATTTCTCGAAGGAAACGTTGGATCCATCCTACCATCGTTACACCGTGGCAAAGCCAAGCCAATCGATTTTCATAGAGCCTACCGTTTCTCGCGCGATTCCGTGATTTACAATCTTGTCGATCGAATCGGCCACGAGGCGTGCAATAAAAAAACACGAACCTATAATTAACACTCTTCCGACTGCAATAAGGAAGGATTCGTGGATGCGTTGAGGCTCGATGTGCTGCGTAACACCTGGGTATATACTTCTCTTCAGCTACGATGCACCTATCGAAGGCGCAGGAAGGGAACAGTAATCGTAACAAAGTAATAGCATCTCGTTCGAATTTTCTCGGTCGTTATCGTGCGAACCACCAGTCGACTGCAACTGTTTCCCCGGATTCTTTCCCCTCGAGCCTTATGGATCGTTACTTGAGACTCGTTCCCCGATCGGGAGAACAATTAACGCCGAATGATTCAATGGAGCGCGACTGCCAGCAAGTTCCTTCTTTTTGCCTTCTTTTTTTTTTTATTTTCCAACGTGCGAAATGTTCGGCCGAACGAGCGAATGAAGTTTCCGTCGAAACGTTGGCAGCTTTATTATATTCCGAACGGCGGCGTGTAAGTGAACGAGTTCCGCTGGTAATGCGAGGTGCCAGACTTTCACGAGTGTGCGTCTTGTTCACTGGATCGTACGGAGATCCTATTTGATTACAGGCTGTTTTACCGAGCCGTGGTTACGTTTGATCGTGACTCATTCGTTTTGTACGCGTGTGTACGCCGGGTACATTTGTATCCATCGATCACCTCGTTCGAGAAAGTACGTGTGGGGCAATGCACATTGAAATATTGATTTCATATGTTATTTATGGGGTTATTTGTTTCTGGCAGCGCGTTGCGAGTGCGGTGAAAAATGATTGCGTGTTACTTGGGCGACGAAAATGTTGGGAACATGTTATCTGTCTTGTGTACGTTGATACGCTTCGAGTAGAGTGGTTTTTCTTACCACGTTTTGGGAACTTTCCTTGCTCCAGTTGGAGCGAAACTAAAATTGATTTAACACTATGTCTACCGCGATTTTGTGTATATCTATTTCGACCAAAAGGCGTCTTTTGATACCTTTGCGTTTGTATGCAAATAATTGACAAAACTGTCGGGATTTCAAATTATCAGTTAAATATAGAAAATTTGATGCAATATATTTATTGATACATGGATGCGTACTTGTTCGAGGTTATTTAATTAGGTTGTAAGTTGCAGAATTAGTCACTGCAATGATCTACACTAAAATTCAACGTAGCAGAAACCAAGCGAATAGCAAAGTTATGCAGCAACACCTGTATTTTCCGTTACAGCAGAAATCGGCATTCTCTAAATTGATTATAATTGATATGACGCAGTAAAGTGGGGTTGACATTTAGAATAGAATAGACTAGAACGTATTTTAAATTAGAATTTGTTATGAAATCCTTAAGGAAAGCTGGAGGATTATATGAGCTGGAGGAAAGTTATGCATATCGCTGAATTAATTTAACAGCTATTGTACTCAAAGTCAACAAATCAATTGTGGACAAATGATTATACTTAGAGAATAATTTAAAGATAAAATTGGAAAAGTGTCTTTTGACACCTTTTGGTAGAAATAGAGTTAAATCGTCTAGATTGAAGATAATATGTATCGGGGCTGTATCATTATAGTATTTCATATTTTGATCTTAAGCGATTTTGGTCCGAGCAAGCTGTAATAAATCCGTGAAAATTGGGAAAAGTATTGAGCGTGTAAAATGATTCGAAACGTTCTTAGGCGACGGAAAAATTAGTAAACGATTACTAAACTGAGGGGAAAAGGCTGTTGGGTGCGTCAGGCTATTACACTATTTCAATAAACAATTCAATGGATCACACAATCTTTATATTCTTTATTCACTTCCTATACTACGCCTTCTGCCAATGCACGCTTCTGTCCCTGTCTGTAATGCACGTGTCTGTCCGACGCTTCTGGATCGTTCTGCCGATCGTCTTCTTTTTTAAAGCGACGCACGGCTCTTGAGATGGTCTACGTTAATTGGCGCCCGATTCGAACCGTCTCGATCGGTGCGACGATCTCAGGCCCTAACGTAGACCACCATGGCCGAGCAAATGCAGACTGCCTACGTAAAATCCCCTACAGAAACTTTGTTTGAATTATCGAAACATATTTTCTGGTCAGTTGAGTGCCCCTAGTTTCTGAAATAATTATTTCGGTTCGGTTACCTGCTCCATTACTTTAACAGTTAATGCGGAAATATTAAATTGCTTTACAGTTTCTTTCCACGAGGATCAGTAATTCCGTTTTCATCGAAGTTGAAGTTTAGACGCGATACAAGTTGTATCGTGCAACGAGTTCGTTGCTGGTTTAAAAAGGTATTACGACTTCACATATCGAGGATATTGAGGATATTGAGGGAAGAAAAATGATAGTCTCAGAAACAACAAAAATATTAATCGACATAATAAAAACGAACGTACTGCTTACAATTAAACAGTACAAGTTGCCGTTGAAATTATATAATATACATATGCATGTAGCTTTTACGAGATAAAGTATCGAATAGATAAGCCTAGCAGACTAAACGTATCATTAACCAGTGTATCACGTCTGCATTCGGAAGCCTAATCATGTACTTAAAGATCCAATGGTTGTATCAGCCATTGCATTGCTACTAACAGTATGCAATAACGTTAAAAACATTATACAGTATCACAAACTTAGAAATTATACGTTAACCAAGGATATAAGCACTTAACCCTTCCAGGCCTGAATTATGGTGCAGTCATTTTTTTACACAATTTTTATTCCAATCAATACAAAAGTGGCGAAATAAGACAGATTCCAATTATAAATATTTTTTACAATTATGTCACCATAAATTGTACCACGTCAGGAGACTTCAAAAAAGCAACACGTACAAATTTCATCCAGGTTCTAAATTCAAGACAGCATTTTAAGATAAGTGGTGCACTACAAAAGAACCGCCAGGAAATGAAGTGTTGAACAGTACTATAAAGTTCAGAAATTACAAAAATGAGGAAATAATGAAACGTTTTTTGCATCTCGGGTCCCCATAAAATGCGGCACTTTCTCCGTACGTTATGCGCGCAGAAATTCGAGCAGCCAAGAAATTTCTCTCGCGTACAGTTGTACTTGTGGTTACACGACCAAGGTTGATTCTCTTTCCGTCCACCTACTTGCCTTCCGCGAAAGATTCTTCGACTCTAATGAAAGGGTAAATCGTGCACCGTTCGTCGACTAACTTCGGCGATTTGTCAGGGAGACAGGTGCATCCTGGCACGGAATATGGATTCGCTGTTCGGTCGATTGTGTGGTACAGTTATAGGGAACATGCTAAATAGTTATAGCTGTACGGATGCCGAGCGGCTATGGCGTGCCGATAAGCTTCGTGAAATTTCGATTACGGAAGAAGGAACAGGTAATCGCTGTCTCGTGATAGGAAACAGCGCAATTAGACCGCCAAAAAATTTCGCGGCGTGGTAGAGACGAGTTTCAAGAACTCGCACACAATTTTGTCGTTTCGGAGGAAAGTTGGATTACCTGTGATGCGTCGTCCTACCTTTTCAGCTAATTAAATGTTACTTTAATTAGACTCGAATAATGTACGCCTGGATCGTTTGGACGGTGCTGTGGAAAGTTTGCGTTGAAAATATTATTACGAATATTAAGATTGTGGTTAATGGGTAATGAGATGATGGGTACCGGTATTTTAAAACGAGACTGACAAGGATTGATAGGGTTAAACGTGGTTTGAATTGGTTCGCGAGACTGACACTCTCGAGTTGCGTGATTCGTTGTTGCGCTACTGGAATTTTGCTCGCGTGCTTCAAACTGCGCCTCGGAACGTACGTATACACACGTGTGTTTGATTTATGATCAATCGTCAGTTTGGAGCAAGGGGTGCGATGTTTCTAATTATGTCAAGTTTACGCAAGTTTCGACTCTTGATTAATTAGCTGCGTGCCACTGTTGTACGCATTAGATTGAATTAATAATTAATTAATTAATAAGTGTTCCATACCGGCCACTCACTTAATTAATGCGGTATAAATAATGTAATACTAAAATACGTATTTCTCGTAGATACTTGGAAAATCTGATACTTAAAACGTGCAATACACATTTACCTGCCCGGCCAACTTCCTCATTTCGCGAAAGGTTATCAGAAATACAATAGAACCCCAATTAACCTTAATCGAAAGACAGAAAGACTGATTAAATGATAAAACATAAATTCTATTCAAACGTTAGAAAGCTTGACACAAAATTATAGCTCCTCCCGTTTATCAATTTTATAGTAAGACATTATAAATGTATTACCACTAACTTCTATACTCCGGATAATCAAGAGTCGGTTAATCGAAGTTCCGCTGTACCAAGTTGCCTAGTACCCAACGCCAAAAAAAATGCATTTCTAAACAGCTAACCCCGTGGACCAGTGGTCTTTTACGGATGTGCATTCAATGCTAACTCACCATGACTAATCTAGACATCACGAAATAGCCATAACGTCGGCGAGATCGCAAGCTCACTTCACCTTAAGGCCAGTTCAGACTCAATGCATATACTCGATACTAATCGGTTTAGCGCATAGAAAGTGCCCAGAGACTACAGTTGAATTTCCAAAAGAAAAGTGGTTGACCAGAAAAATCCAAAGAAATGGATCTACCTGGCAAAATCGCATTACAAAGCCACTCGACTGAATTTCAATGTGCATCCACGATAAGCCACTGAATTGCTCGCTACCTTTACGCCACGGTAACCGACCTTTACGATTACGTATGCGAAAGAGAAGCCGGCACGTAACTATGAATCACTCGATTCGCGAGCTATACACCCCGCGATGATAGCACTCGCTTTCTCATCAAGTCTATCCCAAGGCTGCCACGAACGACACCACTTTTTATCCAGATCTTCTTAATACGACCATGAAATCGCGTAGGTGGGGGTACGATGCCACGACGATTAGGCAGGTGGGCGTGCGTGTGCATCGGTGATTTTTCACCTGGATCCCACGTTATTCGTGCGATTCGTGGGCGCTCCGCCGTCTTTTTTCGTAGCGAACGCACGAGACTCGTACGAGACTTGCGTCACGCACGGCTTTACTTATCGCCTTGGAAAGTAAAAGTGTTCGTCCTACGATGTACCTCCCCGGGCACACGCAAAGCGTAGCAAAGTTCCTATGGACACCGGTGAACGTCTTCTGTAGAGTCTGTTAAAGTCTTTGATCCGCGAGGCTAATCTCGCTTATGGAAATGCCCACGCAATAGCGTTCACCGTTGACGAACCATCACTCGCGTTGGAATATCGTAGACGTAATTAATTCCTTTGGTGCATCCTGTGTGGACGATCTTTCTCTCGTGGCTTATTTTTTGTTCAATTTCGTATATGGATTAGGGGCGCGAGGGTATATCGTACGGATGAGTAGAGTGAAATATGTGTTTCTGTATAATGTAGTAGGATGAACGGTGAGATGTGCAAGGGACGGGATGTAGGATTGTGTGAAGTTGTAAGGTGAGTGCAGTGGTGGTTTTAGTCCAGGGGAAAATATAATGGTTATTCTGAGGCGTTTAGTTTTGTAGTGGAAGGAGAAATTGAACATTTGGGATGCTTAACATTTGTTTCTGTTTAGTGTGTCAGTGGTTTTTAATGGAGCAAACTTTTTACGTCACGTTTTTGGTCATTTGAATCGATGTCGATTTCGGGGGATACAGTATTGTACGTGAATTTAAATTTTGACGGCAGTATGAGCGGAAATAACCTGCAAATTAAGCTGCCCTGCTTGGCAAATACGTGTAAGAGAAACGATATAGGTAGACGTGGATATATTTGTATTCGTGTATGGATCCTGTACATCCTTAACCACGGTCATGTGAAATTTATTGTACGATATCTAAGGTTGACTATAAATTCAGCTAATGCAGAGGCTCTAAACCATTTCTACTTTCCATTCTATTGAAATTCTAGGGGAGTATAACTCCAAGTTTCTCTCCCATTATTCATTAAACGAGAAGTTTCCCAGTCGAAAAGATTAAATTGGTTAAAATTTAAGTTTCCAAGATGTACTAATTGTCCATTGTATACATTGTACGGTTTATTTCAGTTTGCTCATGAAATGGTAATCCAATAAGTGAACGTACTTGTAATATCTTTTTATATAATACCTCGCAGAAAATAGGATATTTATTCCCTAACGTAACACCTTGTACATTATGATGCAAAAATGCAAGCGATAATTAAATTAAAAGAAAGTTGTAAGCCATAGAAATTTTGCGTGTGGTGGTTGTAAATATTTGGAGCTTTGTAAATAAAAACGAATTACATTTTCAAGTGGGCAATGGAAATATAAGAAGGAAAATATAAAATATTGAAATCTTTGAGGAACTATTCAATGAAATATGTCTACATTACATAAAATAAACTCGAAATAGAAAGTTTATTAATATGAGTCGCAATAAAGTTTCATTAAATCTATCTCAGGAGTGAAATCAGCAGCATATCTGATAGTGAGTACCCACAAACGCGCAATCGAAGAATAGGCCAAGATCCTACACCCCAGTTTTACGACGCTATCTCAAGCGTAGATAGGGTGATACGCAAACCAATTTGTCGCAAAGATGATGAACCGACCATTTATTGATTTCTTCAGTTCTTAAGCCACGAATCAAGTAAGAGCCTCGAAATGTGGTACCATTAATAAACGAATAATTTTGAAGAAAAAGTGTTTTTGTTGTTTCATATTTTCTTTAGAATTACAATTGAAATTGCGTGACTTTTCATAAATGGAATGCATGTGAGAAACACAGAGACATATTCTTTATTGTAATCGATTAATTCATGGTCCTAACTATAAAGAAAATAGTTTAATATAACCACATTACTACTAGCCTGCATTTTGTAAAATAAACGTAACTTATATGTTAATTTTCTGATAAACGTTTCAAGTACAGTTGCACAATATGTTTTGTGCAATGTATGTTTTGTTACTTTGCAAATGAAATGATAGATATCTTAAATCATTTACGTTCCTGTATTTTATCACTTATTAGGTAATTTGAAGCAGTAATTACTAAAAACGGTATATAAATGTTCAATTTATCAGTCTCAAAATATGTAACAATATACTTAAATCGCAACGGCCAAAATAATTAGAATTCATGGCAGTCTACGTTATTCAGACGTTATTCTTAGCAAGAACAAATGTAGTTTGATCGTAATTGAATACGTAACATTGTACGTATTTTTACGTAAGGCATTATTCTCCTACATATTTAGTTTAACCGAATTTGCACATTCTCCGCGAGAATCCTTCCACTTTATTGTCTCTCGTGTTCGTTGCATAAGTTATTTCCGCCGGTGAGCCATACAAACTCGAATACATCTTATATTCGAATGCAGACGTACATTTTCCACGGTAATTTCGTTCCCTGCACCGAACTTTTTATGAAGTCGAAGATGTATGCTGGCAAATGTAAACTTGAGGTAAGGAAAGATACGTGTACCTGTGATATATTTATTGTTCCGTAGGAGAATCTCATTTCTCTTGATAATAATAATTACTATTATGTGATATTCACAATATTACGGTAACGATGTAACCTGTCTTGATAGTATAAAAATTATTGCGTATAATACCTCCGAACATTATAATAAATATTATAATGGAATACGATGGATGTAAAGTTTCAGATATAATTTGTATTTTTTTAATATCAACTATTACATTTTTTTTGAATTTATAGTTGCATTATAATAAAATTGTGTATTAAGTGCAGGTACTAACATTAACAATGTTGGGGAATATTACAAAAATGAAACAACAGCAGATGAATTATTATACAATACGTTTCAGTGAAATTGATGATTTTGATCTATGAAGATCAGGGTCGAATAATTTAGTTCGGTAATTAATCACAAGAAACTTTTTTTTTGTGCTATCTTGCACATTTATAATGCCAGAGAGCAACAACACGTATGCATATAAGAAGGCTAGCATTATTACGCCTGGATTATTTGACGATTTTAATGGATAGTATAATTACGTCGGTTTTTACAATAATTATCTTTTTATGTTTCCTGCAACCTTGTGCAGAAAATTATTTTTGTACCCGAAGATAACAGACTTGAAAAATAAATCATGAGAAATACACGTATACTTAAATTTCACACTGTGCAAATATCTGATCAATATTTGCGTGTATGATACAAGTTAACCGATATCCGAAACTTTTATTCATAAAAACAGTTCATCTCCTACACTGATATTCATTTGTGTTAGTTGAGCGAATTAATGTTTCTTTATTATTAAGAATACTGTATACTTTAATTTAATTTAATTTCTTTAATTATATACACATATGTACGTGCTAAAAATGTAGGAGATTGAAATATAAAATTATTAGAATAATTTATTATCCATTGTGAGGTGCAGGACGAAGTATCAATACTTTGCAAAAGCATAACTTGTGTATTAAATTTTATATTCTTGCGAAATTGTTTCTCTGACATTTCACATGATTGTTTTCAAAGTTCGTTTTTTACAGTATTTTACACCATTGTTTTACAATTTGTTATAATTAACTGGCAAAGTATTGGCTTGCGCGATAAAGTAAAAAGATTAAGCAGGAGGTCGAATTTAATTATCGACAGTGCTAGTAACACAGAGTTTTGTACAAATGAATATCTATGTATTCCATAAGAAATGTTTGATCTAATCCACTCTCACACGAGATATCAAATATTTACTACCTACAATCGTATTAAAAATCGGATTAATATTATAGCTTCTCGAATCACTTCATTTTTACTTGTACTTGGTACTAGTTTTTGTTGACCATCTATGTATTGCAAGTTGTGATATTCAGTTATTCATTAATTTGTCATAAACAACGTTGAACAGCCTTTCGTCAGAAAATGCCTGTAATTAATTCATAGTGAATGGTTATGCATACATGAATAGTAGAAACAGGAATTGCAGGCGGAAGCCACTATTCAGTGACAGGAAAAGTGTGGCATTTCATTTCTGTACAGGTTAATATGAATAATATAACGATTTGACGCAATCCAATGTATTACACATGTTTTCATCTTTATAATAACTTACGGCCTTTATACCTTATCATTGTACTCTGAAATTATTCATAGAAACATACGAACGTTTTCTTAATTATGTATTTTCTAGAATTTTAAATTCATTTTATGTTCATTTTCTATTAAAAGCTATTTGTGAACGTAATATAATATCGTGGGAAATCATGCTTAACCGATTATTCTGAATAATCGTGGTGAATAATTTAAAAAGGAATTCGTATTATGCGACAAGTAAGTAAATCGTGTGAATTCTAACAACGTATTTCAAGATGCCAAAAGTGAAAGAGCTAGTATTCACTGTAATAGCGTAACGCTTCGTTAAAACTTGAACATATATTCAAAGCATTTTTCTCTGATTACGTTCCAATATAGCGCATTTTCTGAATTTTGTACGAAATCTTCGATCTTTCCTTAAAGTACTTGCACATGTGGCCGTTGGAGAACAAGAGCGAACGCAATTAGTAATGCCCTACTCGTTATGAAGACGTGCTTTTAATAGTGCATTGTCTTTTCTAGAATCGTTGCGTCTGGGAGGAATTGGTCCCGCGTAAATTACAGTAACAACAGGTTTTCTAATTTATGTTCATTTCATGATTATCTTTTCCATCGTGGTATCTTGAACATTGGCACAAGCAGAGATCTGTCTTTAACTAGCTTGCTTTTCATTTTCGTGCAATAGTGCAGTAGTGTTATAGTTTATAATTGGCGCGGTTTACCCTTTTCGCGTTGGTTGTTTATGGCTTGGCGCCACTTGCACCCCCAAGCAGGAAAGCCATCATTTTTATATTTTTATATGTATTTTGCACACGCTATTTTATACTCGCGATATTATTATTCTTATTCAATAAACTATATCAGTTCTTCTGTTGTCCCATCTTCTTTAATTCACGACCACTAACAAGTAGCAATACTGTTACTTAATACATCTTTATGTCACAAGGACTATATTTTAGTAATGTAATGAAGTCGAGATTGAAGTTAAAAATTAAAAGTATAATGATAAGATGAAATTTTGATAATATCGCTATTTTTATTTTACCATTAGAAATATAAGGATAACTGTATATTTTTATTAGGGTTACTGTTCACTGTGCAACGTTTGTTTCTTTTTACAATACAGAATTTAATTATCCACTCTTTTCTTTGATTTACCTTATCCCGCGAATGAAATACGTTGGCATTATTTCTTTCGTATCAAATAGATTAATGATAAACGGGAAGTTTCACAAATGAAAAATAAGTAGGATCTTTTTTTCCACCAATTTTCCACTATTCATGATTAACTTATACTTAAAGACTAATTCAACATCATTAACTTAATTTTACAGTTCACATTGCTTCGTTAGCTATAGCAGATATAATAATGTTCTGTATTCATTAATTATCCTAATTCATCCGTAATTATTAAAAATGCGTTTCAAAAATGAAATCCCTGAGCGAAGGTGGTGCTTTCGTTCACGTAATGTTGTAATCGATGCTAATATCACTTATGCCTTTTTCTCAGAATCTATAATTAAGCATCCTGCATTAGAAACATGTGAAATTGCAAAAACTGTATGGTGCAAAAGTTGCAATAAACTAACTTGTATATACCGAGATCCTAAAAGCGTAGTCAAACGCGTCCTACTTTTCGCGTTGCAAGAAGATGAGCTAGGTGCACTTACATGTCCGAGCACCGGTATTAGAAAGCGTGTTACGCGATTATAGACCTTTGTTTATACCTCATTATCCAACCGACGGTGATGACTGGTCGGCTATTTAATTTCTTTTTTTTTAATGCATGTTTTACATAATATTCATTTCTAGGTACATCTTCGTTCTGATCGTCGCGGATACATCATTCCCTTTCACGTGTATCGCAATGTCAGCGTATTTTCCCCCGATGCAGTTCAATTTATTTTATTATTGAAAGGTATATGCGAAACTCATTTCCATTAACAATTTTATAGGAATAGAAAATTTCTACTTTGGAATCCAGTTCGTAGTTGGCAGTACATATATTATTATTGAGATCGTTGCAATTTCCTTGCTGCAGAATCGTCAGGAAATTGTTGTGATTACTCATTTGGTTGCTGCTTCACAGTTGTTTGGCGAAGGATATCAAATGTGGGACGGATAATTTTTTATTGGTATATCTCTACAATTTTATTTTACGTCTTGAAGCAGTTGATGTTATCAAATTTCGACACAGTCTGTGTTACACTTGCATCGAATAATTTCTAGTATCTTAGATCTTAAAATATCCTTCACATTCTTAATGGCTGTTATTAATAGCGCTGCATGACCCTGTTAATATTGTAAACTTTCTTGTTAAATGTAACATCGTTCCAAATTTTGTATACATGGGAAACAAGAAACAATTAGTAACTTTTAGCGATATGATTAAATTAATCAGCTCTTTGTGTAAATCTGCAACAAGAATCGAATGCAAGCTTTCTCTCGCGTACGGTCACGCAATTTCAATTAAATGACATGACTGCAAATGCAGGAGATTGCCAATCAAGAACAAAATTTCACGTAACTGGTAGAAACTTTTAATTAAAAAGCATGGAGTCGATGGCCATAGCGATTGCGGGCGTTTAACATTTTTTACTTTAAAGTCAACCCATGCAAAGTTCGCTGGTATTACTCGTCTATAAACTTAGTTTTACGGGAAATACCGAAAGTAGAAATTGAATTAATCGTAAAGTTCATCTTCACTGTCAGAATTAAATGTATGTTACCAAAAGGCAATACATACCTACGCAGTTGTATTGTTGTTGCAAAGCATACACCACTAACAATCATTTTATTGTATGATTAAAATTAATTGTTAATTATCCAGAAAAAGAGTTCACGTATATACAAGTTGAATAAAGATAAAGAAAGTGATATTAGCACATTGAGACTATCATTGCTCGTTAACTTCAATTACTCCCAAACTAAAACAGTTATTCTAAAGAAGCTGCATTACCGCTCTACCAGCTGCCAGTCTGAACTTACAATAAACAAAAGAAATATGGTATTATCGTTAATAATTGCGGGAACAATGTCTCCCAGGTGAAATCTCTCTGGGTCAACGTTTCAGTCACAACAAAAGTTTCTTATCCAATTAGCGGTTCGTTCGCTGTCCCATTCAGAAAACTTGTGCAAAATAAATTTATCACGAAATATGTACCCACATGCACACATGCATACAGTTACCGCGGGCAGAAAGTTCGTCTCGCAGGCACTGCACGAGAAACGATTCCACCGCGAGCATAAGCGTGTATTAACGCCTCGGTGTCCGCGTTCAGGGGAACACGAAAGCCAAAAGGAGCAGAGATAAAGCGGAATCGCGTAAACCGCAAACACGGCCATCCGAAGTATTATATCCGCTGGCGCGTCGAGTTTCTTCGTATTAACGGCGAGTTATCGCCGGCGTGATGTCGCATTCAAACTCGTACAACGCTCACAACGGAATGACAATGCACGCCCACATTCTACTTGTGCAAAGCTGGAAAGCATCTGCAACCTTGGAGCTAGGGACCGTCCACGCTCGATTTACAACCCCCGCCTCGCACTTCGAATCGTCGTCTATCCGCGATCCTTTAAAGTTTAAAGACACGAGCGTCGAGCCTTCTTTTCTCGCCGCGCTGCACAGCGGGGGAAAACGCCGATTTAGGGTTGCAAAATTAAAAGACGAAACGCAGAGTAGGTCCTTGATGCTATTACCAATATCACAATATGACATTTTCATTTCTTAAATCCATTGTTTTTAACACTAGAACTACCAAGGGGGTAAAAATGACTTGTCTCAGATTTCTTGCTTTAGAATTATTAATATATACGTATCGTTGTAGCAATTTATGATTAGTTTTAATAAGACAGAATGACAATTATATATCTCTATTTAATGTCCATTCAACGACTTTCGTGTTCGTAATCTGTCTAACGAATGCCATCTGAATAATGCCAAAATGTATCGGTAGTTCTAGTGTTAAGCGTGGCAAGGGATACAAAAGTTAAAAATTAAAGATGGCATCAAAATGAAGAATGTTAGTTTCCCCTGTTATCTAATGCTTAGGACCTTAATGGTAGTTCTATTTTCAGAATTCGCATTAACAAGGGTTGGGAATGTATAAAATTCAAAAGATACATTTTTCGGAAATGTTTAAATAATTCATTTCAAGGAAGTTTGAACAAAACAATTATCTAAACTTTCTTGTATGAAATAATTCCGAGATTCACCTGGATTCCGCGTTAATTTTTATATGCACATGTACACTAGGGTGTATAGTTTATGCATTATCAAATTTGGCTGCAGTCGACTGCAGTTGAACAAATTATTTCATTTTTTCTAAAATAGTTCGATGCGGAGAACGCCCGCACTTATACGACTTACAGTAGACTTCCGGTTATCCGGCCCCGCTTCCTACGTAGTACACTTCGTAAGTACACTTCGTAAAAGCGGGGCAGGCGCTCGTATCAGTACGGGTGTTCATCCAACTATTTTAGAAAAAATGAAATAATTTGTTCAACTGCAGTCGACTGCAGCCAAATTTGAAAAAAACATAAACTAACATCCCATTCTACACGTGTATATAAAAATTAACGCGGATACGGGTGAATATCACAATTATTCAATAAATTTTTGTATAAATTATTTAAAACTTTCCGAAAAAGTATCGTTTTAGAAACACCTAATCCTTGTTGATGCAGTTCCTATAAATAGAAATACCATTAAGATCCTAAGCAACGTTTTATTAATTTTCCAATCCTAAATTGGCGTTTTGCCCCACTGTGCGCTGGCCCGACTTTGAATTCACCGGCGTTTCACATTTCGCGTGATCCTCCTTGAGCATCTTCGAATCATCGTCCATTATTCCGCGACTATTCGAGACGTGCGTGTTCGTTCCACGGCTTTTTCACCTGCATCTGTATTGTTCGCGGTAGATTGATTCTGGTTCCGTCGCACTTTGGATGCGCCGCGGCAGGCTGGGGTAATAAGTAATTTGTTGCTTTGTCGCGGTGTTTCTTCTGTTTCTTTGACCGGCGAACCGTGTCGGAGTGGTAGGTGCTTTCCTTTTCTCCGTTTCTTTTTCATCGGTATCGTACTGCTTTTATCGTATCGTAGAAATTTCTACGCTGTTTTTGCCCCGAGAAAATATATACGGCCCCTCAGCACTTTTGAATGATGATTTTTCCGCTGCGAGCGAGCGTGTTGATGCGTTCGATATATTACAGCTGGGTGGTTCGATGGGTTTGTAATAAATGGAGCGTTTTGGGGCTTTAAAGCGGTTTTAAAGTGAGGCCGAATTGAAATATCCTTTTGTAATAGAAATTTAAAATTAAATGAGCTAAAACTTAATAAAGGGAGCTCATCGACGCGTGTTTCAAGTTGCTCCTCAAGTATTTAACTAACAGACACTATTCATCGAAAAATTTGAGGTAGTAAAATCATTTCATTCATTGTGGTACATATTTGATAGAACTGTAAAGTATTGTATTTTTTTTGTTAACATTTTCGATTTAATTTTCATTGAATTATTGAAAAGATATGTGGCCATACTATTATTGCAAGAACGTGGATTCTATTTAAATAACTAAAATATATAAAACATCATATAATAAATAACAATATTAGATAATTGTAATAAATGATCGGATCGCAGAATACATTAGAAAGTACCTACTGTAAATAAAGATGAAGCTTCTTGTTACAGAATTTATTACGCATCCAAATTTAATGAGACATCCATTAATTACTAATCATTAATTGTAATTTGTACTGAAACCAAGGATGTAATTGCGAAGAATACTAATTATAGGCACCTTCTATTCAACCTACGATCTTTCCCTCGAGGTATATAGTTTCATAATTGTTGTATGTGACTCATACATTCCCATTCTCTGCGCCTTTCTTTAGACCAATCAAATTGAAACAGGAGAATGGAGAAGATTATTACTGAATCGTTATTATTGATTGAAGGTGAGAATACAAAGTAAACCAAGCTATTTTTCAATCGTCCCAATATAATTGCTTTAGTAAATCTAAAACCGTAAAAAACCAACGAACACTTCTTAATCGATAATATTGTAGCGCTGCACTTAGTCTTGCAGATATTGAATGTTTTAAAACTAATATTGCGTTTTCTTTTCAAATTTCTGTTCTCCTTTCGATATCTACCGATTACAAAATGGTTATTACTTTGAATAATTTATAATAAAATAATTATTATTATATAGTTAACCGATATCTTCGGCCCCAAAATATCTGCTGACACATTTTCACATTTATTTTTGCCCCATTATTTTTAGAAGACCGGAGTCGTTCGCGGATGACGTTTAAAGTTTACACAATGCCACTAGTTTAGCAGACGTGAACAAAGTGGCATTAAACGGGCGATACAGTACATTATGTGCCTGTGTTCATTGTTCGCAAAGGAAACGAGTTCCTGGCATTGAAAACTGTTCACGTGTCACGTCACGGCGTCTTTCACGATTGAAACTTTGCTTAAGGTTAACAGTGAACGGATTTATTCGCCTAAGGATTCGCAATCATACGTTTATTTACCGATCTTCCGAAGAGCCAGTGCATAATTATCAATGATTCTTCGTTCTACAGACACAATCATTATTTTCACAATGTTCACGTTTGGAGCGTGACCGTAGACTATGTATAATACATATGTACGTGTATGTGGTAGCTATTTGGTATCGATCATGTTTGCTGTAAAAACTCTTGCATACAACCAGTAGCGTGAATCAAGGCAAAAGTTTGTGCAGGTGCTTTAATTAATAACTGGCTTATTGGGAAGCTCGAGTTCTTACGCGGAACGAATTAATATTCCCAAGCGGTTATATTACATGCTGATCTCTAATATCCACTTGTATTAGTCGCTGGCATTAACTTTCTTCGTAATCAGATTACAGTGTTGCATTATTAATTTTAACGTCTTAATGAAAGTGTTGCTTGAAGTACTGAAAAGAAAACAGGTACATATACACGTCGCCGCGTGTAGGATTAGAGGTTTGGCCGGAAAAATTGTAATCAATTTAAGTAGTTCCAGTGACATTGTGCTTGACAATTTATCACAATTCGAACAGTATTCACTATACGATGATTGATTAAAAGGAACACGCAACATTATGCGATTTGCCACAATTAAATTTCAAGATCACTAACTGAAAAAAGTGGTCCCCGTTGAAAACGCGGTCTCGCATGTCTACCATTTACCTTTACACAATGTATTCCCTTATTCCGGCCTGCGACTGCACTACAGACTTGGGTACCGTGTAAAATAGGAACAAACTCCTACATACTCTGTACGTTTGCCGTACTATGAATATCGACGGTCAACTATTGCTTACACTGCGCGTAGAACACACGTGCGCCACGTACGTACACTTTTCTCCCCGTAAACATAGTTTCCAAAGCTGCATTCTCAGAAACAATACGCCTCATAAACTCTTGCTCCAGAAACAATTTACCACGTACAATGTACCTACATATGTACATATATACATACATACATACATACATGTATACATCTGCGTCCACCATCCTCATCGTCGCTGGAGCGACTTCATCGGAGTCCTCGTTAGCGATACCGGTTTCGATAGCGATCCGGCTGCAAAGCAAATGATATTTTATTTATTTTCTCCCCCCGTGGAACCAGGTCCCCGTCGGTGATCCAGTGGCTAAGAATGAAAGTTCCATTGCGGGAGGGGCACGTGTAACCGGAAAAGTAGACATCCTGCCGGTGACGAACCCTTTAACACACATCTGGCCGCAGCGTGCACGCCCAGCGAACGTATCACAAATATACACGCAAGTGTTTATTAGTGGAGGCTAGACGGTTTCACCGGCACTTTCAGTGGTTGGCCGCGTAAGAATGGTTTGCATTTCACTGGTGAAACTTGCGCAGACACGGGTCGGTTTCATCGACGCAGTCGAACGGAATTATTACAGAGTCAGACGCACGTTCGCTTTCCATCGTCGTCGGCTCGTTTCAGCCTTTGCCCTTGCCAATCCTGGATGCACCCGAGCGCATCTCTATGTCTGGGCACACGCTCCGGCCGATGTAACCTTTTACTTTTCCACTTGCTTCTGTGGCAAACGGGGGAGGCAGAATTTATGCGACGCTCCGTTCGTTTAATTGCAAGCACTGCCTTACATACGTTCACCTTGTAATTGCTGGCCGGCGATCGTGTTCCACTATTTTAACGATCGTCCATCGGCTGTTCGCGACTTTCGATGCGCAAATAGCGTCACGGGGTGTGGTTTTTCGCTACTGTTAACGGATGCACATTTAATGGGTACAGAGCTGCAGTTGGGCTTGTTTAAGTTATAATTTATCGGAGAATTAAGGGATATTCCTTTCTGGATTGAAATGTGATGCTCTGTCGGCGCATTGCTCTGACTTAATTATGCCAGTTTCGTGGAATTAACCCTTTCTAATGTAACAGTATGTATCAGGTCGTCCCCTAAGTTCGTCCAGCTTCTTGTTTTGTTATTTATATTAATGTATGAAACATACTTTTAAAGTTTACGAAAAAACGTAATCACCCTCACGTTCACACAATTTCTTCCCCTCTTTTTGGTAAAGTCATTATACCGTCACTATAAAATTCTGTGGTTTTCGTTAAACTGCTATTCAATGTTTGTTTTTAGGGACTCGACAATATTAAATTTTTTCCGGCTAAAAAAAATTGCATTGACTGGAATAAGTCGTAATCCGATAGAACAATATGTGGAGAATCTGGTGGGTGTAATAAAATTGGCCAACCTATTTTTTTTTGCACATTTTGTGCCACATGTGGTCTTGCATTATCGTGATGAAAAACCACATTGTACCGATTCACGAGTTTTCGCAGTTTTACTCTTATTGATTCTTTTAATTTATCCATCTGAGCACAGTATTTGTTTGAATTAATTGTTTGCTGGCTGAAAGAAACTCAAAATACAAAATTCCTTACCAAAGCATAAACGAATCCGCGGCACGAACTTATGGGACGACCTAATACATATGGCTTCTAAGATTGTTCAGAGCTGTGCCGATGCTGGATATTAATGCTTTTTTTGTTGTGGTACTGTAATGATATGACAGTCTTATATCATTTATCTACATATTAAGTGTTCTGTCGAATATTATTACAAAGAAATTTGATAGAATTCTGTTTAAAACAGTAATTATATTACATTTCACGTTTGCCGATGATTGTCATATTTAGATTACTAATTGAATTCTGCACGCTTGAAAAAGTGCAAAGTTTCAGTTTTCACCCGTATATAAATAGGAACAATAATTGCAAATGGATGCGGAATAAATACATTTCAATCTCGTTAGTTTTGTTCAACTTGCTACTTAAATTATTACATGTATTAAGAATAATTGTTTTTCATTTTTTTCGATAATTCTCTGCATTATCAAGTATCAAATATTTTCCTATTGACCCACCTTTATGGTAATTAAAGTTCTAGCGATAATTGTTACTTTCAATTAATGACTAAAATGTAAATTTGTTGTGCGTTATTCCTCCATGTAATAAAATCACTCTGCTTACCAAGATTCAAAAATTGTTTTATGAAAGTCGAGTGTGATAGTATTCCAAGCTATCGTGAAGTATGAGTGCACTGAGCATGAAAAGTTTGTCATCCGAGGCACCGTGATTGTGGTGCTTCTAGTAAATGATTTATTAATAGGGAAAGTCTTTAGTAAATAATGCAACAGTTATTTTGCAGCGTTGGCAAACCGGTGAGAATTAAACAGAATATATGTAGAGTGTAATTACAATCACCTGTTTTCTTCGCACTCCTTTGATTATAACTAATTGCGCTACATTAATGCAACCGCGCCATTTAATGTATTTTGAACGTAAAATAATCTACGAATGAAAAAACTTTTTTATACCGAAAAATTTGCATACCCCATACGAAATGTAACTGTCATTTGTTTAACCGGAATTACCGTAGCAAAGAATGTTATAAAAGACGCCGGGTATATTAAATATAGCAGTGGTTGTGGAGAGTAACCTTTATGCTAAATTTCTATTGTTAAGCATGCACGTGCTCAGAGTTTAATTTCGTTCCGCGCACGTGCGTTCGTACAATAATACCTCTTTCTTTGCGTTTAACAAAAGTTTTAATATGTCGTGCAAGAATCGAGGATCTCTGTAACAGTACTTACGGATACAATTGTTAGTTCGAACGAGATTTTAATTGCTTTGAAAGCCTTCGCCCCAACCGTCCTACTAAAAATTTAACGTTTGCATTGTCTTACTGTAAGGCTACTTTTCTATACGGCTATTCTTATTTACAACTATTCATTTCCACAATTTTATTTCCAAAACAGACCTTCGATTTAGCCGCTCCAAACGATAAATCAATCATCGTGATTGAACACCTTTCATGTATTCTATGCGTATTTCACCAAAGTATGTATTCATTTTACGTTTCGGCTGTCTCCGACTGTTTTATTGTACAATTGCAGAAATGGAGGCGAAACATTTTCGGTCCGATTGAATCACACGCCTGCGCTTCCGGTTACTTCTTTTAATTGCCGTCAAGAAAGAGTCAAAGTTAAAAATAGTGCCGCAACGCAGACGTTAACGCGTTGCTTCGTAAATTTCTTGCAAGATGCGAGTCTATTTAATTGCGGAAGCCAATGGCAGTTGATGGCCGGCATACTTTCGAAAAATGACTTTTGCAATGCACAACTCGACGAGTTGCAAAAGTATTAGAGTGCTCGTAAAGTTGCCTGCGCAAGTGTGCCTCGGTTTTCGAGTGATCTTCGTCCATTCTACGTCGAACGCATTGTTCTGACTTTTCCATCTGTTTTCCGAAATTATTCGGGGTGAATGAACCGTCAAATTCTGCATTTAATGGCAAATGAAATAAATTGAATGCACATGGGAACGTAATTCCCTGTTAAACGCTTTAATACATTAAATACGCGAATTAAATTTATTCTACAAAATATTAGATCTTTATGTTAATAATAATGAAGTATCCTGTATATTTTTTTTCACAATAGTGTACTGTTTCCCTTTGTTTCCATCGTAGTTTGCTATTTCGCGAAATCTACGCCAACAGAAGCGCGAGCTAAAATATTTCAAGAGCAAAACAAAACCAAGATATTAGACATCAATGCCCGAGTTCGCGGTTTTCCACTTTCTCGTTTGTCCAGACACGCAAAAGCAATGCGAATTGTTATCAATATTTGACATACTTCTCGTCGAAAACTTTCTGACCGCGATGCTTCGACGAGAAATTAATCGCAAAGCGGCCATGCAAAAAGTCCACTGCGGTCTGCCGCTACTGTTTGTTCATTTTCTCAGATCGCCGTAGCTCATTTTTTATGCACTGCTTACTTTGAACGCGATGAGAATTTCGCGGTCTCACACGAAATCGTTTTACTGATTAAAAGGAGCAAATTAATATTTTCTAGAGCATCAGTTTCTTGAAGTTTCCTAAATAATAACGGACATTCGAATTAAATTTGCAACCAGTTGTCCAAATATTTATTAGATAATTATACGTTTCACGTTTTAATTGTTTTACCAATTTAATTGAATTTCCATCAAGTTTCCCTTCGAGAATGGTTCATTTACGATGATTCACAAATCTGTTCGCAACGGTTGCATTTGTCCGTTTGCAAAGTATAATCAAGTGATCTTCATGCACTATAAACAAATATGGCAAAAGAAGTGTTCATATCTTAAATCGATATAGTACATAGAAGAAGTCAGTACATTTGAAATTAAAAAATACGTAAATGAACGCGCGAGTCATTTCGCCAATTTTTACCCGCACGAATGCGGTTACCATTTCATACTTCGTGCATTCTGTAATTACACAAGAGAGATGTTCCTAGAGATTCGAATATCCTCTTCTACACAAGAAACATTGATGAACAGATTTTTGTTCCCACTTCCGCTGTGTACGACTAACAAGAATTGTTTCGCTCTCGGCTCGCTTAACTTGCTTGCCTGTTAATTTTAATGATCTTATCCACTCTTCGATCGTCCGTTGACCACGTTCATCCGCAATGTATTATATTTCGTCGAATTTTGATATACATACACAGTCGAACCTCGATAACTGGAATCTCAAGGGAAGAGTAAAAAGCTTTGAGTTATAGAGGTTTCGTATTATCGAGTATTCAAGTAAAAGAGGTTTAGCACACGAAAATTCGACTTATAGAGGCTTTGTATGACGGTTAACTTTGCGAGGACTTGCGAGGGCGGAAAGGAAGGCAAATTAAAATTTTCCGCGTGAAGTAAAGTCTTTATTGTATACATATATAAACGTAATCAGAAGACGAAAGTTGGGTCACTATACATACATACATACATACAAAAACATGTATATGTATCGACATCTTATTATTCAAAAAGTCTGTAATTCTGCTCCAAGTTAATGTATTAGCACATTGTTTATCTATGGAAATTGACGAAAAACGATTAGCCTCCGTGGTAGTGCACGTGGTCAATTTATGTTTTGAGAATAGCCAGCGGTTGAATGGATGGAAACAATTGAATGATTTCTGACACAAAGTTATAAACTTTGAGTGGCAGAGGCAGCAGCGAAATAAGTTCGACTTGCAGAGGTAAACTTCGAGTAGTATAGGTTTGGCTATTCTAAATTCGAGTTACAGAGGTAAAATGATGCATCTGGACATGTGGTAAATAATTCGAATTAGAGTAAATTTCATTTCGACCATTTCATTTCAACTCGAAAATTTTCGTCTTATACATAGAGGTTCGAGGTATGGATGTTCTACTGTACATGCCACTTTTAACGGCCGTTGCATCGTTCACGTAATTCCGACAATGTTCAACGTGTATCGCGACGTAGGATAAAGGAAACTCAACGATACAAAGTGTAAGCAGGATTAACCCGCGCTTAAGTTATGCACGACCGATTGTTTCACATTCCATTTCTTTATTTGGATCGTGAATTTGGGTCGCAGACATCGCGCTGGCGTATTTAGTCCGTGGACATTTTCATCTGGTTAAAAGTCTATTTCTGTCTTACAAAGTGCACATCATGAATTAGCAAACTCATCTTGGTAGGTCATCGTAATGCGTGCACCTTGTTCACGCAGGATGCAGTTTCTCCTCGTCAAATTATTGTATAATCATCATTTGCGCGTGGCGGAGCAACATAACGATGATACCTTTTACCAACTTCTATTCGCGTACACGGTGGAGTGGCTATTTTCTTTTTGTATTTTCACGACGCACTTGATGCTGGTGCACAATTACGAATCGCACAGACGTGCAACGTGAACGTGATTTTTGATCATGCAAAATGTGGAGCACTGCTGATGTAAATGAATAGTGGGTTACATAGCTGTGGGAATGTGCGGACAATTTTCAGAAAGAATTGTACCTAGGCGATTAAAAGTAGTCACGAGGGTATAAATTACGGGCGTTTTAATTCGCGCATGTGCGTTACAGTTGCGAAGCTCTTAGTTTCGTGGGAACAGGTAGCAGTATATTTATTTTAAGCATTTACTTTAGCTACTGATTAGTTCCAACAGCTGCGGACCGTGTAATTCCACGAATATACATAATTTTATTCAGCAACGTATTTGAATATCTAGGGTAATTTTTTGTCACGTTAAATATATTACGCGAAAGTACATGTTCATACGTCGTGCGAGTTTCTGCGAATTTCTTCCCTGGTGCGGCACGGTGTTGAATAAATTAGAGTAACGCTGTCAACATCAGTCGATAGTTACTAATGAAAACGACAAATAATTTCCATATTGCTTTAGATTAAACTTACTCTCTGTGGCGTAAGACGTCTGTCTTTTTAAGGAACCTACTGCTGTTTTTCACGCGCCATTGAACGTCCTTGATTTCATTCTACAGTCGATTCGATAGGAAAAAACGTAATTTTTATCGATAACCTTCGTACGGTATGCTACTGACTCACTATCCGGTTTCTTCGCTTACCTGTCGAGTCAAATGTCAGGTGTTTTGTCTTCGATTTCTCGTTTGTGCGTGAAAAATGTGGCCAGGAATAAAGATGATACAGGTCAACGCGAATATTAATATTTCCCTTCTGTTTTGTGCTTGTTAAAATATTAAATTACAACGTGAAATGAAAAATTCGACGGGCAATAATGAATACGGTAAATGGCCGATCCATTAGTGACCGATTAATTTCGTTTAATTTATGAAATTGAAAGGGTCTGAAGACTTATCATTATTTTACCTGTATTTTTTACATGATAACATTCTTTAAGACGATTCGTCGTGCAATATGATTTATAACGGATAAATAATGTTTCACCTGAAGTGAATCATGAATTAGTTCTTACAAGAGTAATTTAATGTATCAATAGTTGCCTTCCCAAATTTTCTGGCGCTGTTTTAAAAATAATTATAACAAACTTTCGAAGTGACTTCGTTCAATTGTAATGATTTATTCGTTGCTTTTTAATTTTTTGAAATATTTGTATTGACCTTTTACGGAAGATGAAACGATTTACGATTATAAATTTTATCCGTAATGCTTTTCGATTAAGACAATGGCGGAAATGTATGGATTTCGAAGTTCCATTTAGACAAATCGGAAGGATAAAATATTTGGCAGTACGATAATGTACCTCACGGAAAAGTAACGGTACCCAAATCGATCGAACACGCACACCGTTATTCATAACGCTATTTTTTTAACAATGTGCCTCTGCAATTCCGTCAGGAATGTTGAGTAATTACAATTCGAACCGAGTTTTGCCGGAAATGAATACTAGACGCTAAGAAATATTCGCGGAGTATGCTCAGGCGCGAATCACGGAACAGGAAATGGCAGGCTGTGAAATAAAATACACACCTATATTTTTCAGCTTTCTGCAGGAAATTTTCATTTTATTTCGCTAAACGAATGGACTTTCAGTTTATTAACGCTCTAGTATAATCAATCGATACGCACAACTTCTATGTTTTCTCTGCATTTAAAAAGCAAGAACATTATATTGCTCCTATACTTTCATTACCCGATGAAAATAGTGCTTCAGTTTATATGTAAAACCGTGCAATAGCTACATGCAAGGGAAGTGCATAAAATGCAATTTTAATGCTAATTCGCTTCCTGCTTTAATTCTACTGTCAGGTTTTAAGGTAAAAGGTAAGAATTTGCAAGAATACATTCGTTTCATGTTCTCATAAATTCCTGTTCTATTAACAAAGATATATTCTGTTCGAAAGCCTTTTAAATACCAAAAACCTTTATATCTCATCTGCAAGAAGAAACAGTCTCTCCTATAAAATCCTGAAAGTACTAAGAAAAAGGTGTTATCAGTTTCCACAGCTCGAGGATCGAGAAGTGCGATCTCCCCTACAAAAAAATCGTTTAGCCGATTGTAACAGCTTAACGATACATAAATTTCATGATTGATCACTACTACTTCATTAGTTTTTATCTCCCCACCAAATCCAACTTAACAAGTACCGTTAATGCGAAAAC
The DNA here is from genome assembly GCA_907165295.1 of Nomada fabriciana. Classification (NCBI taxonomy): domain Eukaryota; kingdom Metazoa; phylum Arthropoda; class Insecta; order Hymenoptera; family Apidae; genus Nomada; species Nomada fabriciana. The sequence continues at coordinate 16,971,137 of OU015689.1, forward strand.
GAAGTTCACGTACATTCCATTAAATTGCAATTACCTATTAATTTCAGACCAATTTCACAAGTGGGATTATTATTAATTAATAATTCGACATAATTTAAAATACCTCAAATTGAAAAAACAATACCTACTCAATTTACTTTATATTTCTTTAAAACACTTCAATAACACACTTCAATATAAGTGTTGTAAAGAAATATAAAGTAAATTGAGTAGGTATTGTTTTTTCAATTTGAAGGATTTTAAATTATGTCGAATGGACTTGGGCTCCTTCAAATTTTATAACGCATCTAGCTGTTAATTTTGAAAATGACTTAACTCCATTTGTGGTGAGAAAACACATATTATTCACCGAATAATCACTACTATTTTAACAAGAATCGCAACTTTAACTCCCTTAGATACACTTAACCTAAACTTAGATACATTACTATCCTATACGTATATTTTTAATTCGATTCGAAACGCAGACTCCTAAATATCTCGATTTAAATATAAACGGACTTAGGTCACTTTCAAAATAGACGGCTCATTTGTTTCTCCTTAATCCTTCAAGCAAGTTAGTTTCCGTGTTATGGCAAAAATCTGTTTTCCGGATGTTACGAATGGTTCCGCGATCTTCGCGCAGAAACGCGAGGTGATCGCGATGGATCTATATCGAACGATCGGCCTTCCTTCCGCATTTTTTCCCTGTCAGCACATTATACACGTGTCGTTAGGCATAAGTGGTCTATTCCTACTCCATAAGGTGAAAGAACACGCCGACGTCTCTGATTAACGCCTAATCCGAATCGGGAATACGGAAGCGCGAAGGCGTGACTCCTTCGCCGTTCCCGTGAAACTAGTTTTCACTTGGCAAGATCAAGGCTCCCATCGCGATCGTTCGGCGATTTCGAGGTTGCCTAGTGGATACGGTTTAATTCGAGCATTTCAGACGGTAAATAATTCAGCAGAACCGGGGGGAACGTTATGGTGTGGAGCGACGGGAATTTATAATAGTTACGGTAGTATCGTTTAATTGTGGATCCATTGAGAAACGAGAACGATTCTTGGTATTGAAAACCATTAAGAAGCTGAAGGCAAAGCAGGAAATTTATTTTTAACCGAGCACTGGTTTTAATATCAGTTATTTAAATAACTTGTAATGAAATTTGGTTTGAACTCTACATATTTCGAAAATGTTCAGAATATTTGATACAATATAATATAAGTTTCGAGCTTAAAAGCGAATGAAGATAGACCTGGTGGAAAATGCAATTATACAAACGCAGAGATACTCTGTGTAAAAAATGAATTCTGAAAATGTATCCAGAAGAAAAATTTAAGGGATTTCAGTCTTGACGATAACTGAGTTACCGTCGAAATGATAATTCGTTTAGCCTTCACAAGTTCTAGAACAATTTCGAATTTTCTAATTGCAGAGGTTAAACAGCTTTACTCGAGCGTATTTTCCACAGTGCTTGATTCATACAAATTCTATTACGTTCCAGTCGGTTCGTATGTGTAATAAAACGTTACAGGTCGTTTGCACTGCGTTTGGGCGGAAATAAACCTCTGTTTCGATTCTCCACTTTACAAAGCTGGCCAACTATCAAACATGGTATTTGGAGGCGGAAAGCAGTAGGATTTCTTGCATTCTCGATCCAACGTGTTATTTCAGTAAATCATAGTTGTATAGTTATGCGTGTTCACCTGCCAAAGAAAATATTTTCCATGCAATACTGGCTGCGGACTGGCGTATCATTCGTTTGGAAACTGCTGATTATCTGTTGCATTATTATTCGTCGTACAACCGGATTTATTGATTCCCCGACTTCCGTTTAGAGGCGACTCCGTTTCATTCGCAGGAGAAATTTCATTCAACGTTATTGTAAAAGAAAATTATTCTTTACAAATATATCCCACATATATTATAAATTATAAGAATAGTCAATATTTCATTTCAATTGAAAAATATTTAGACAAAATGAACGATTAATTTCACTTGTTTTATGTCTAATAACATCATAAGACATGGATTTACACATACATAATTTGTTTTTACGTTCAGCTGTGTATATTAATAATCGTACAACCATGTTCATTTTTTGAACTTTTGATAGGGATCGATATTTTTTATCGAAAGTCATTTATATTTATTTTGCTGTCGCTATAGAAGACCAGGCAATATTAATAATTCGTGAACATAAATATTTGGCGATACAAGCACTGCTGTTAGTCTTGACATAAAAACCTTTGATTTCATATCATATATATTTTAATTCACATGATATATTTTAAAGTTTCATTACCACCACAGGCAGACTACGATATATGTACATATTGCGATTTAATAAAATGCATCAGTATAAGAAACAGATCGTACCGACCTACTTCTGTCGAACTTTGTTAGTAAAGGGGACATGTTTGACTTATGTGTACCGTCATATAGTACGATGCATTTTGATTTATGTTAGTTGTGAAAAATCTTTTCGCCATTCAAAGCGAAATATCAGTGTCAGACAAGTATTTATAGATATACAAATTTTATAACCGTGTAAGGTTTACTTTAATGATATACTGCTTTATTTAATATGGATGTACTGTTCGCAAAAACGAATAAAGAACGAACGTAATAAATTAATGCTCAGGAAATCCTCTAGGAGCAATGTAAAGTAAGGGATTTATTAGATTCTTATTCTAACCTGAACAGTTCTTGTAACTATCCAATTAAGGTTATAATAGTTTATGTTCTAATAAATTGTGGTATTAGTCATTCAGGTACCGTTTTTACTTTATTTGCTGATTGGAAAATGTATGTACAGGGTATCTACATTTCGACAGAATCTTTTAAAGTATTGAGGAACATCTTGACATAATGAATTAATAGCATTTTTTTCATTTAACTTATTACATTTACTTTTCGCCAAATACCTACTAAATTTTTTCAATAATTTTGTTACATTTTTGAATAAGTTATTTATACACACAAGGGAAATACATAATAAATAGTGGTATTAAATGGTCATTGTATAATCGTACTTTTTATTATGATACTTATGATAACTTTAAATTTAATATAAGAAGTTCACAAAATCAATATTTTCAATAAATTTTTAAATCACAATTCACATTTCTTTGTTTCTTGTTTTTACGTTTCGCAAAGGAATATGTAGTTTCCGGTACATATCTAAATTATTCCTTAGAAATTTCTGAATCGTTTTATTTGAATTTATGTTACGAATTTTGTGCGGTATCTTTCAACTATATTACAAAAAGTAGAAACGAATCGGAACTTTTTACCTGTTCGACTTGTTAGATCGAATAGTTCAATTTTGCATGATAATCACCCATCGATTCTGATCGACGATCGTACGGTACATACATCCTGAAATTAATGATCGACTTCGAAGGACACGTTTCTTTAATCGGACGAGCGCGACGTTTGAATCCGTAGGAAGCGTGGGCGTTCGTTTCGCGATAGCAGTTTCTTGCGACCGTTATGCATTTTTATGCAATTGTCCACGGTCAATTAATGATGTCCGATGTGTGGTGACCATCAGAAAACGGTACTACTATAGAAGGCAAAATATACAGAAATCAATGGCAATTGGTTGACTGTCAACTGGAATGCACTTGGAGATAAATGAGCAAGTGACTATTACTGTCAGATTAACTATATATAGAGTTATTCATTTGTTACATAAGTTCATGAATTGAGTTTGGCTGAACTCTTTTATTATTATTGCAAACCATGATATGCAGATATTAATTAATTGATCATCAACCGATTTATTAGATCCAAGTGTAATGTATCAATTATGAGTTGCCCTACGTTTGTTACAAATAAAATAGGCAATGCTGATCTGGGAACATTCAGCACATTCTGGGAATTTACCGAGATGCAGGATAATATAAACAGATTTATTGAAATAAAAATGATAAAGAAAACAAAAATTATTTGTTAATTGCCATTCAGTATCTCTAACATTTCTTTCTGCAACTTAACTCTCTAAATTTTCAAACGTTCTCAGGTTTAATTAATTAATAATTTCGTCAAACCATTACGTTCTTCTCGTGCGCCATTAAAATCCAAAACTAACCGAGAAATGAAAAACGGAGTAACATTAGCGATTCATTTAAAAACACCTTTCTTGAGAAACTGCTCATAGAACCATGTAACGCCAGCGTCAAAATTTATTTCTCTAACGACACACCTGAAAGATCTACCGGAGCAATGTAGTTGTCTGTTGACACTCGTCGGCTGGTCTACTAAGCTCTCGACTGAAAACCGGATTCTGTTGCATCGAAACTTGCGTAATACAGACAAGTATCTTGCCGTACGTGCACTACGTCGAGTATATACATCACGGTTCAAAAGGTCGTGACAATTTGATTGTACACCAGGAGATCCCGCTTCGTGTTCCTCGAGTTTAACGCGTCCTCATCGTCCAGGCCACAGAAGAGGACAGTCGAGATTATGGACAACGTTACAGCCTTTGCGTATGAGCGTACGACGATAATGTATGCAAGTCAGGTACTAAAGTTCCCGGCAACGCCCGCCATATGCCCGGCCATGCATCAGGCTCGCACGTGGCCCCGTAAAGGTAAATTCACGCCGAGGTGGCGTCACGAAAATCGAAGGGCAGCCTACATCGGGCGAATGTAATTATGGTGGAACGCGTTTCGATTATCACGGCAGAACTTTGCGAGATTTGCGAGTTTGTTCCGCCTCGACTTTCGCTGTTTTTAACTCTCATAATGTTACGCGTTCGGGTCTTACATTATTGGATGCTGGTTTTTTATTGGTATAACTTTTTTATTGCAATTTTTTGATGGAGCACGTTGCCGTTCATTTTTTTCAAGGTTGAAATGTTTTAAGGAAAAAAGTGATACTAATTTAAAACTGTGATAGGGTAATGTAGATTGGAACATAATACTGCAGTCGATAATCGTATAAACTTTGTAATTAAGGGCGTATAGTTTTGCGATCGAATTTTGTGAAAGGGGGATAGATAAATATTATAATATTAATATCCTGCCAGTATACTGCCCTGTAGTTTTGTATGATTGTATGATTATTTTCTATTTTCACTATAATTTTCTTTAATTTAAAAGTTATAGTTAGTTAAGTCGTTGAAGCTGGAGGGTGTGTTAAGTATACAGAATTATTGGAATATCATTCGAAAGTATTTGCTTGTTCCTTTGAACGTATGGAACTATTCCGTATTGCAAAAGATGATTAAATTTAATAATATACTCTTAAGATTAATATACGTTTAAAAAACATTCGATCAAAGCGGGGGAAATTGGAAATAAAATGAGTTATAATATTCTACATTATTAAATATATGGAAATATACATTATATGCAACAATTCACAAAGATTGTTGTTATTCACAAAGTTATTCACAAAGATTATTAATTGTGAGAACTGTTAATTGCATTAATTGTTACCTTATAACAACGCATGGTGTTAACACAAGAGTCTTTTGTCTACGTTTTAACTGTATAAATATTTTTATCTCTCACTGTGCATAGCATTTTTTTAATCCGATCTCATGGGTTGGTTGCCGGGGCTGCATATTTTATTTTAAGCTAGAAAATCAATTTCTTTTTTAATCGCATTATGACCATTTTGCTGTATATACGCTCACGGCTATTTCGCCTGAACCGATACTGATGCTTTTGAATAATTCATGCATTAGTTTTGCACGTGGCTGTAAGGATACGTTGAAACTAATGGATCGTGGGCGTCGCGGAAATAAACGAAGTGTCGACACTTTCAGTAACGACCGTACAGTATCACTGTTAGATTCGCGTGAGTATTGTTTCGCTTTCCGCAATTCCTGTTCGCAGACGCATGTATGTATCTTGTTATTTTTTTGAAACAACATTTGTAAGTATTTTTCTATGGCAAATATAAAATTCTGCATCAGTTTTAGAATCATGGAAACGCTGTTTAAGATTCGGATTTTCCTGTTCACCTTCACAGTGGTTACTGTACAAATAATGCGTTTTCCGTATTTTGGAAATCACTTCGGCGCGCCAGTTGTAATATCAAAAATAAATTGGTTATTCAATGGCATAAATCGAGAATTGAAATTAAGAAATAGTTGTCGCACTATTTTATTGAATCTAAACGAACTGTATCTAAAGTTCGACGACTAGCCAATAAAATATCTACAATAAAGAAACCGTTCCACGCACGAGACGGAATGAGAGAAGAATTATGTCATCATTCGCGGCCGTTTGTCTTACCAAATCATACCGTGAGATTTGTAACAAGGAAATAGCATGTCGTTCTAATATTAGTAACTTATATTTAGCTCGACCCAATTTTTTTGTACGTACAAAGAAAATTCGAAAAAAGCCCCAGGCAGAACAAAGGAACTTACTACCGAATATTTGAAAGGAAATCGAGATAATGAGAAAAAAGACGAATGGAATTTTCATCGCCATTGTCGACGCACTGTCCCCTTCCTTTTTTTTTCTTTTTTTTTCGAATACCCGAGTATAATTGTCTTCGTTTGACTCAGCGCGTAGAGAGGAAACTCGGGCAAGCCCGTTGGTCAGTCGGCGATTGCGCCACGCAATTAAAGACAACCGTAAAGGTACATATCTAAACCAGTCCAGGTAACGAAGTTTCGGTTACGGGCTACTTTCTCGTTCGCTTTTTTCGCTTATTCCTATTACGACGCCCAAAATATCGGTGGACGTCTCCGACACACTGGCTTACATAAGCTCACGGGACGCATACGGACACGTCAGGGGGAAAAAAGAGCGTGCGTGCGTTCATGCACGCCGACTGGTCTCTTGAAACAGGGCAATCAACCTCCAGCAGACGGATATAACTTCGAGTGCAGTGGAACTGCTGTAAATGTTCCTGTATAAACGGGTTCTTCAATCGCCTCTAATTCTTCCTGCCTTCTTAAATATTTATTAGCTCCTGGAAGCAGTAAGTGCGATTATTGAATCGTCTTGGGACGATGGTCCGACTGGATGGAACATCTCATCTTCGTTTTTTCTCAACGTACATGTCCGATGAGTGAAGAAGTTCTTGATGGGCATTGCTGTAAACGAGCAGTCTTACTTTGTTAAACATTATTAACTTCGTTTTGTGCGACTTTCTTATGTCCACTGTTTTTGTAACATTCGGATATGTACTTCGATTACATAGGAGGGAACCGATTCAATCAATTGTGTCTTATAAAACGAAGTTAAAGGAGGACTCTTTATCAAATTTTAATCAGGTTTCAAAGAGGTCACTAAGTTGAAACTCGACGGAGTGATTTGAATTAGTTAAAAACGTTTGAATTCAATTCAAAGCTTTCGTGATTTTTCAATGGTCTCGCAATTGGCTAGGACAGAATACTTCTTTCAAATGAATACTCCGATTGTAAGTTCGCTTAATTATTGCCAGCATTTTGATAAATTGTAAAGCGATGTGAAATATTTGTCACGCTGTCTACTGGAAAATCATCCGAATTTCCAAACGAACTCAATCTAATGGTTCTAATGAACCTGGCGCCAAATATTTATTTTTTAAACTGATTTGTCTCGGCTCGAGTAATATATTCCAACCGTCTGGCATTTAGCCACGCTGATTAGGGCTGTCTGTACATTCTGATGATCGATTAGAGGAATTATGTATATTGTCGAGTCTGGTTAGAGGTAACGTTAATCGCTTGGTCGAAAGGCGACGCACCGGTTTAGAAGAATTCCGATTCGAATAGATGAAGACATCAATTGATGACTTGCGTAAAGAATGGTCTACATATTTTTTATTTGTTGAAAGGTAGAATTTTATAGAATATAAGGAAGTTAAAAGTTGCTGTATTTGTATTTTACACTCTGTCGTCTTCGTTTACACATAGAAAAGTTGCTTAGAATGATCATGCCGATTTCGCTGATTTCATATTTCGAAACAAAGAATAGGAAGTGGGTCACAGAAGACCGGTGCAGGCTTTTACGATCTGCCATTAAATGTGTAACGCTCACGTTTTGCCAAACATTAAAGCGTCGGCGTCAGATCCGATCTGTATAATTATTGTTGAGTATTGTACTTCTTATTGCACGCGCATATTATTAGCATGAAAGAAGATAATTGCTCGCCATATCGCTTTTACACCTGTTCTAAAGGGAAACACAACTATTAAGCATAAAACTGCTTAATAATACTAAGTAAAATATTATTAATCAATACAAGGATAACGCGATCTCACGTCAAGGTATGATAATGGACAAAGAAAATTCCAATTGCATAAGTTTATACGACCGAACTATTCTTCCGTGTTTCTCAAAAGAAATGTAATAATAGAAAATCCCGTTGTCAGTATAATTACTCATGGAGCGTTGTTCCCTTTCATTGTCACGGGGACGAGGAAGCATCTTCTTTCCTGAAAAAAATTCACGTTAACACCTTTTACTTTTCCCTCGGTGACTAGCTGCTTTCTTTTCCGCAAGGAGAGCACATAACCGATCTCGTTAATTAAATACCGGCAAGATTTCCACAATTAGGCGGTTTGTTCGGATGAAAATCGGGTTTCCCTCTTTTTCAGCACGCGAACTACTGGAGTAACCGGTCGATCGATTCGACTGCACTTCGTTTCTTCTTTCGCGATGAAGACATAAACGAAGTAAACTTAAAACGAAACACCAGAGACGAACTTCGTTCATTTGTGGGCTAACGGTGTATTTTTATTACCTTGCTGACCCGAAACAATCAACGTGTAGCAGCGTTGGAACCGGCCTGTTCGGCCGTTTTTTCGTGCCGGGTGTATTTGCATTTCTCGCGTTTCAATCTTAATTTCACGGTTCCGATAGGTGGTTATTTATTACGCGGCCGTCGGTTTCGTCGAGGGCCGTATCAAGATCAAGGCTCGTTCCTGATTTTGTGCCAGCCTCCGCGATTATAATCAATGTAAAAACTGGAAAATCCATAAACTTAAACATGTGGTCGGACCGGTGATGACGTGTTCGTCGCGAATACGAAAAATCGGAATCGAGGATATAAATTAGTGTTAATTGTACGGCGAATCGGTGTTAAATTATCTATAGGAGATATACGATTACGGATGCTGTATCGTGGCACGATATTGTGACATCTTCATGGATAAGTTCGTCTGGTAACAAAAGTCTGTATGTACGTAAGTGCACTTACCTGTTAGTTGCTTTGATATTATTCACGTGAGAAACGTTGCGGTGGGATAACATATCAACGAAGAATTTATTTTTATTACTTCATGCATTATTTCGGAGAATCTAAAATTTTTTATACCCGCAGCTCTTCGACGCTGATAAAATCTGTACTGTTCTAAGCAGCCAGAATATTTTCGATTTTCATGGCACCAGAACGAAAGGGTTAATGTACCATTCGAGCTAATGTATCCGATGGAAGTTGAAACGTGTAGGAAATTAACATTTTACTGTTGAAATATTACACTGAAACTTTCAAACAGATTATACTCCTTATTTAATATTCGTCTTCTATTTATAAGATGCCAGGTCATTCTGATAGAAAAAAAGAGTTATTTAATCGTGATACATTTACAAATTCCTTGTAACGGTCAGGTGAGAAAGGGGCATCGGTATTGAACGCATGGAATGCAGCAGTGGTCTTCCGCGATAGATAACTATCCACGGTTCGTAATAATCGACTTTCATTCATTGTTCCATCATGTTTGTTGCGAGCCACTTTTTTTATGTGTATGTATGGTAGACTGTACTATGATCACGTGCATGCACTTGCATTATTCGTTACTGCTACCTAATCGCTAACTACCTGGTGAATCTTCATTGCAACAATGACCGACATGAATCAAGATACATAATTACAATACTTTCCTACTTTTTTCGTACCAGCTTTACTACGTATGCATTCAGTGATTGCGCACGCAAATGTTAAAGCGTTCTGCATCACTATCGTGCAATTTGTCTCGTGTAATTGCAATTGTGCCGTTTTAATTTAGGAGTAAGGTACTTTTCGGTAATAAATATGGGCCCAAGGCAATAAAAATGGATCACAACGAAATTATATAATTCAAACGCCAACATGAAATAATAATTCTAGCTTCTTCTGCTAAGATTCATCAAGGCGGTCCACAGTAGAATTTTCACATTCGTTGCGAATTATGCTTAAATAATGTCGTGGCACTGCGATGCAAAATTTATTCTTGAACTTGTACAAGTATGATTGTATTCTGCCTTCTTGGCGAATGCAGATTAATTAAGTCGCAGGCCGTATAATTAGCCGGAGAATCCGATAAATGTTAGCGTTAAAAATTTCGCCGAGTTCTGGAGTTCCCTTTCACTGAAACATAAAAAGACCTGCAAAATACGTACTTACGCATCGGTACTTTCTAATTGTGGAAACGAGCGATGGCAACGTCATTTTGTTCTCTAGAACGCGATACGAATTCCGCGAGAATTATGTTCACGCGATCAATCATGCCGCCGTTTCGTATAGTCGTGACACGGTTATCTAACAATCATTAACAGAACTCCGGCCGTGCGATTTCCAACAAAGATTACGGCGTAAGATTTAAACGGGCCTCCGATCAGAATGTGCTCCGCAGAAATTTGCTGCGAAACGAGGAAACGAAAAGCTATCGCATCCTGGATACATGCAGGTGTGTCGCTGGTTGGCATGTACCATTGTAGTACTGGAGAACTATATCGATATTTCGTGATAGATGATATCTATGACGTTTAATCATCGTATTCTTTCTGCAACCCTTCATCTCCTTTCTGGTCTACGCTTTTTTGTCACCCTTTGTGTCGCACGTTTCCTCCCTTTTCATCAGCCTTCCAGTTTCTCTCGTTTTGTTGCTTAAAACTAGCACTATTGTTTTTGTATCCCGCGTTTATCGTTTTCTGTCAAGTTACGTTTTTGTTTCTTCGGTGTCCGTTTTCGTTTTCTTCTTGTATTTTCAGTTGGAGCATTTTCACTTGATTCGAATGCTATTTTTGGACTTCGATTTTCTTTCCGTTTTTCTCCTATCGACGCATTGCTGCGAAGATTCGAATTAAATTCTCGCGTTAAATTCAATAGGACGCCCTTTTTTCACGTGACACGGGCTCAAGCATGGCCTGTTTCTTGCGACGCACAGGATATAAGTATGTAAATACAAAGAAAAGTAAGGCAGAATGGGATAAATGTTCTTTTTTCTAAATTTTCAAAAAAAGAAGAAAAGAATCCGATTTTCTTACATCCAGAACGTGCACGTACTGTTTATAATCATTCAAAGGTTTATAATCATTCATACAGATTTTATATTTTTCTTTCTGCATTCAAAGGTACGAACTATATCTCCCTATTGCTCGCCCAGATTAATCTCCTTTTCTTAACCGATTTATCACGCGTCTGAGACATACTGAATTCTATGACCAGAGTCTTTACAAATATATGAAGACATGGTGATCAAAGGGTGAACACATCGACAAGTGCCACTTGAACAAGAATTATTATATAATGTTTAATATATATAACACTGTAGGTTAGTCTGTATTATAAAATCACCAATTTAAAGCAGTCTGGTTTACTAAACATTTGATTTACCTCGAACAATCTATTCTTTCAATTTGCAAATGCGTTCGAATAATTATGAGCGGTGCCGTATTTGATTCACCAACAATGCTCCCCAAGCTTTCACATCCTCTTCCTTCAACACTCTATTCTCTATAAACTTTCTACTCTTCCAACATTCTTCGCCCTCCTTTTCTCTGCTTCCTTTCCTCACCATCTCTCAACGATCTTCCTACTCTCTGTTCCTGTTTCCCCGTGGCTGTCATCGTATTTGTTGCAAGCCCACACGCCGCACGTGACCCCGTAGAACAAGCCAAGTTAATAACGCGCGTCTATGTACGACAACTCTTATCAGTAACAATCACCAAGGATCGCTGGTCGAGGGATTGATAAAGGCAAGGTAACACGTGCGGTATCGAGGAAGTGTTTCTCTATGGGGGATAGAGGACTCGCCAAGATCGCGTGAGTGATCGACGTTCGTTTCTGGATCGTCGACCCGCCCCGTGAAAATCGTTACCTGGCGTTCGCTCGACGCCCACCCCCGCAATGATTTGTTCGGATTATAAATCGGCGCGAAACTCCTTTATCATCCTGCTGCGGCTGGGGCAGATCGATGCCACGGCGAGTGAAACTCGTCAATTTTCCACCCACGCTATGGTATACTTTTTTGTTCTTATCTCGTGCGTCAGAAAGTCCCATTACCGGATGATGGGAGCACAATTTTATTTGTTAATTTATTTCTGCTTAGGTAGGGAAGATTTTTATGTTGCACTGAGCTCTGCAAATCGGATGACGTTTTCTTATTTCATTATATTTAGTATCTGTTATCTGTTAATTTATTTTTACATAAGTGGAGGAATTCGTTGGCACTGTCTTTTCGTATTTTTTTGTCTATCTTAGCGAATAATGCGATAGCTGAGACTGTTGCAGTACCATTTGTCAGGGGATAGACGGAAATGATGAAATAAATAGTTTATTATAGGTACAAGTTGTGGATTTTTTAAATAATTTCCTTGGGAGGCAAATGGATATTATTTCGTGATTTGCAATAAGCTCTCGTCGTACGAAATTATTGGTAAATAATAGGTACTATTACAATTTTAATTAAATGTGACGCAAGACCTTATCCTGTTTTGTGGGTAGAACGATTTGTCGTAAAACCTGTTGCATACCGAGTTTGTTGTACTTTTATGAAATATATGTAATATGGTAAGAGGAAAAAAGTGGTCTCAGCAAATTGTTTGAATCAGTTATGATAGGCTTCAAATACGAGTAGAATACATCATTCTCTTCAACACAAAGGGGCACGACTCGTTTCTCAAAGCCTTTTGTTTAAAAATGTTGATACTAATTTCTGACCGTGAAAAGTAAGACAATTTTTAATAAAATTTCTGTAAGACCCTCTGTAAGAAGTTGGACATAGAAAAATTATAAAATATATGGTGTACAAACATCGAAATTAAAAATATGCAGCATCATTCTTTGAGTGTGCAGAACTTATTCACCAAGTATTTTCATTCTTTGTCAGAGTATAACATTTTGAGATACTATATGTAATTTTTGTACGTGTTCAAGCGAGAAACAAGATTTTAATACAATTAAGTTTCTTTTCCCTCCCTTAACTTATCAATTGTAACGATCGTAATTGGTTTCAGAGAATGTGATATTAGATTTATAACTGTAACCTCCTGGAACTAGTGCCGTGCTTCCTAAAGTAGCAAGTGTAACGTTGTAGGCGCATGATTGGAAAACTTTCCCGGCGGTAGTCTTCCTTAAAAGCGTTGTTCACTGAACAAGTTAATTCCGTTTCTGTGTTCGTCTAAGCTAAACTAAAAGTATAGAACTCGTATTGTGCGACGGCAAATAAGACTGGAATCGGAAACGGAAATGTCGTATCACTATCTCCGTAAGTATTCTGTAATGAGAAGCTTGAAACGATTCCACTTCAATTTTATTCGTATGATGAAATATATTGTGCGACCATAGTATATTATCAGTCCCCTAAGATAATGAACAATTCATTTTTGAGAAATATGAAAAGGACTGTCCCATTGTTAAATAAATACGTTTATAAGTGTAGAAATATTTTATGCGTTGTTCAATAATTGCATTTTTATGTTTCAGGTAAGACAGTGTACCAAAACCGACCTTAGGTATATGACAGTAAGTAGAACGAACCAATATTGTAACAGTTGCATGCATGATATATTATCAAAAATAACAGATTTCATAAAGTCCAATCTTGAATATCAACTTCCAACGGTTCTGTTCATAATTGGTTTGAACATATTCACACAGTGACGTATTTTTCTTTACTTATTAAAATTGTCCACAAAATGTACGAGTTTCATGTAAATAAGTCATATTTTATTTACGACACTTTCCAAACATAAAATAATAATTTCTTAAACTATTTGCATCCTGTTCTTTATTTTAATCTTTTATAATTGTCTTTATTGAAAAGTTGTGGAGATACTGAAGGTGAAACTATACGAAAACCCTGCTATTATCCGAAGCAACTGCTTTTTCTTATCTTTCTGTAATCTTTCTGTAATGTTCTTATCTTTGAATACTTTTACTCGTACGCATCTCTATGATGCATTTTTTTGTCAGACAAGTGAAAAAAGAACTTAGAAAGCTGCTTCCGTGTAACCTAGATGCTATTGGTCTTCAATCGCCTTTATATCTCGGATATTCCATATTACGTTTGTCACTCTTGCAAACTTTCGAGAATACAATTTAGAACTTGTAAAGTGAGGCTACTCTCTTCAGAGCGACGGCTCTCTGAAAGACGGTGATTTTCATAGCGCTCAATGGTATGCGCAACGTTATTACTGTATAATTTTCCTCGTCAATGTGCATGAAAGAAAAGTAGGTTATTGTGGGGCTAATTGTTCGTGGAAAATGTTTTTTTTACTGCACATGCCAGGCTTCTCAAGAAAGCAAACGACTTAATTATTTCGCTTCGTGCCTTTTAATTATGTTGTAATATAGTTTTTGTCGATTTTATAATCACGTATGGTTTAATTTGCCATTTATACAGCTGGAATATATTTAAACATATGCTCTCGCAGGTAGTTTGGAATTTAGTTGTCCGATTGGGTGGTTGAACAGTTCTTAATTGTTCAGATTTTTGGTGCTTCAGTGGCATCGATAATCCTGAACGGAGAAAAGTAGGCATACCATTAATAATTTTGCTGACTGTAGAAGAGCAGTGTAGCGTGTCAGAGCGTTTTAAAGTGCAACATTAACAAAGTAAACGGAAACAGGAGGGAACACGTAGTGTAGGAGCATTGTTAAACGAGGACTTATTTACATACTTTCGTATATTTTTAATCACTTTATATCCGCTGTCGATTACCCAATGATTCTCGAGCTACTCGTCTAGTTTTGGTTTCGGTTAACATGGAATTTGGACGTCCGTTTAAACTGTACCGAGAAAAGCTATAATAATATGATAATAATAACAATCTTTCACGACCTATTTCTTCGATAAATTTCCTTAAAACGTTATCTTCGTCAATGCAATATTATACAAATCTGATTGAGAGTTGTTGAAAATGAGGAAATTATTATCAGACAAAACTGTAACAACTTCTATTCCACGGAACTTATTACAATTTGCATGCAGGTAATCGTAAACAAACCAAAAAAAAGAAGGCATAAAGTCAAACTTTCTCAGCAAAATTTTAGCAATACTAATAATTCACAAACAATTTTTCAATAATTGAATACAGTCCTCCAAAGAAGAAGCTTACGTTTAACGAAATCCATATTATTATTTACTTAATACGTTCATCTTTAAAGAGCTATCACAATCAAGCTCCCATAGTTACACCTTGCACCTTGCAACACAATGTACATACCTCGTTCGTGTGCAACGGGCACCGGCATGCAGCGCCTAAACAAAGATTTTTCCAGCTGAAAATATTTTCCAGCCTGGGCCGAGTGATATCGTGAAAGCACTCGGACGATTGCCTCTTGCGCCGCAGCGTTCTTTCGGCGTCAAGTGTATCGTCTCGTCTCGTCCCGTTTCCTTCCCCCTCGGTTTCCTTTCTTCCCTTATTCCTCCCCGAGCAGAGATAACCGCGGGCATGTTGTAGCCCGGGGAACGAGTTTTGCAACTAGGCGACCTCAGCAAGGCGAACGAAGCGGCTACGGGTTATAGGCTGGCCTGGCTCGCGATAGAACGAAGACTCGAAAGACTCGAAAGACTCGCGAACGGCACGTCGGAATGAAAGAAACTGAATAGAGTGGACACCAGAAGGGAATGGCTGGGTCGTTTTGCATGCTCTGTACATACGCAAAACACTGTGTTACCGGTAGATCGGCGATCGCCTAATGAAGCGAGAGGCGGACAGACATTCCGCTGCGCTTTGACCGCACTTTTACGCGTTCTACGATCTTCGCGAGTAATTTGAGCGTTAATGAGAGGCATGAGGCGAGGATACGCTTCGGGGGATCGTAAGGAGTGTGCACGCGAACGGGCACGTAGGTGTATGTATATGGTATCGAGCAGCTTGTTAACTCTTTATGGGGCGAAGCGGGCGAGAATCAAAGAAATCCACCGCGTTATATTTCAGGGACATTATTTATTCGTTGATAGGTCGTGCAGAAGTAAAGAAAGCTCCCTTTGGTTTTATAAGGTTTCGCTTTTTCTTTTGAGCAGAAGCTTCGCGAATTATTGAAGGAAGATAGACGCATGTCAGAGATTTGGGAAACCCTTGATTTTGTAGAGGAAGGAAATTAATGTGAACCATGGCGGTAGATGTACATACACTGTATCACTCAAAAGTATGTGGACACTTCCTTAAATGTTATAACTATCTACAAAAAGTTATGATATCTTTGTTAAATTTGATTACCTTGTATGTATTTTTGTTCGTACAGTGTTAGACAAGATATTTTAATAATAATTGATTAAACATCTCACCGATAATGATAAAGAAGAATTATATCTGGTTTTCATCTACGTATCCATCGCGTGCTTTTATGACCGCGTTTACTAATCGTGGCTATTAAATTTTTCATTATTTCAGTATCAATAAGGTTCCACTCAGATTCCAAGATATCCCAGAAATGTTTTTCAGATTTGGAACGTCGTAAACTACTAGAGAAAAGCCTTACAAACTGTACGCACGCAACGAAATATGTATAACGCAGTTTTCCGCCCACCGGATAGAAAATTGAACAACTAAATCGTTAATTTAGTGCTATTAGAATACATTACACACATATTCATAATAGAATTTAGCAACAAATATTGTTTAATAATAGAAATATACATTAAATATCACACACGGTCAGTGTCCACATACTTTTGAGCGGCAGTGTGTGATATTTGTAATGAGATAGTTTTGTTGTAGGTATTATTGGGGTTTATTAATAGATAGTAAATATATATTTTGATTTTTGAATTGTATAATAGATCTGTCTTGTGGGTGTTTATTTTTCTTTCTCTAGGGAAACGTCGGAGTGGGGCATCATTTTGTTAATATGTATAACACAAGATCACTGTATCTGTTGTTATGTGAGTATGTGCATACGTTATATTAGATTCTGTTTCTAATGGTAATATGCGAAGAGCAAAGTTTATGTTTCTATACAGATATCTTATTGAAAATGTAAAGATTACTGCCCAATTAATATTTTTATTTTATATTTCTCAAACTTAACAGTTGAATGAGTTGATTTTTAATGTACACAACGGCTAATACAGCGTTGCCTACCATCACATATCGTTCCATAAAAATAATAATTGCACTCCCATTAAAAAATAAAAATTTTCCTACAAAGAAGAAGACACTTTCCTAAAATACTGAAGCTTTCTAAATAATCGACTCTAAGCATATTTCAGTATTTTAAATGCTGGCTGTCTAAATAAAAAATATAAAAAAAATAGAAAATGTATAAACATTCTGTTTTTTCTTAAACTCTCCGATTTATTGAATTCAGGAATCAAATACTGTCCGCATTGATTTGCATTCATATATGTATGTATGTGCAAACAAGGTGTAGATCCCCTTGTCATGTCGAGTGTTTGGTTACCTGTTTGATTAGACGGTACACATCTAGGGTTACGTCGATAAGCACACGTGGAGTCTTCCTAATGAAATTCGATCGCATGTATCGTTTTTACAATCTTCGCAATGACATCTTTCGTCCTTCTTCAAAGGCAAAGGTGTGAATTTCACCTCAAAATTATTTTTTAATCCGTTCTGCCTTTTTAGCTTATTGCGTTGAATTTCTTGTTTGTTTGAAATTTAATTCAGCGGTATTTATAATCAAGTAAAATATCCCATTCTGGCTTATTTATTGCTGTTCATATTGAATCATTGAATTTGTACATCATTCGACAGAGCTTTTTAAAGATGTATCGATGTTTACTCATTTTTTCTTTTATGTTTCATTGCGTTATGTTTCAATGAACGATTTAGTGCTTACGTGTTCAGGAAGCTTTAAATACGATGAAGCTTCTGGGAAATTTTGTTTATGTCCATTGTATTCATTGATAAGTTCCTGAGAAATCTATCGGAATGGATCGTTAATTACAAGTTTACGTTCAATGCGTTTCAGGGGAGCTCCTTTTACGCACATTTTATTCGATTTTACTACTTTAATGTCCCTTTAACTGCTTTTCAAAGAAGAAGCTTTACAAAAGATAACATCAAATGCGTTCTCATTTTAAATTAACTGTACAGTTTAAAACATCAGTCGCTTAATTCAGATTGTAATAAAGCTAATTCTACATACGATTAAGACTTCATAGCCCTTGGTTGAAAATAGTAAACCATAAATTCTTCGTTTCTGTATCGTGAACAAATATTACTTTAACCACACTATAATTCTACAATTAATTTCCAAGATATTTTTATAAAATTGACAATTGTTACGATCAGATGTTTCTAATTTAACAGATTACTTGAAATTACTATCAAGGACGAACGTTTCCGTCCCAACACTTTCACGTGGTTCAGTAGCATTGTTCACATAATGTGAATATTTAGGCCGCGAACTCGATTCTTCCGATTTTTGACGACGCATCTATTTGCCTCCGATTAGGGAAATTAATTCTCATTGAATCGTGTTCGCCGCGGTGGAAGCCTCAAAAAGAAAATGACAATCGTACATCCTGCGGAAGCGGATGCTCACGGCACGCTTGGTTGACCTCACAACCTTCCACTCCTCTCTTCACTCATTCACTACCTATGCATTGGTGCACCATTGTAAACAGATGGCAGTTTGTTGGTGCATTGCATAAACGCACGTAAACGTTTCGGCTTCAGCGTTAATTTATTTATCTTGGGAGTGCTTTTTCTTTTTATACAAACGAAGAGTTTCCGCTGACCTTTGATTACCAGGCTTACGACTGCTTCCGAATATCGTTTAATTTAATATTAATTTGCTATTCCATGTACTCAGTTAGATTGGATAGATAACAGTTTCTATTTTCAAGGATATTTAGTAAATTTTTATACTACGAGTTTTGTATTACTAATACCGTAGATTTGGATGAAAATAATTTGTCTTAGTTTTACAGGAAAGTGATGAGCAATAATCATTATTTATTTGATTCAAAAATTAATACGTCAGGAAATTTCAAAGAATTTTGATATATACTTAATGTATCTTATACTATTGTCCACTTTTTCAAGTATTGTAACTTCTATTTTTTAATTTATTCCATTTTACATTTCGCAATCTATTCATTTCGGAAACAATAGATATACGTATAGCAAACAGAAATAGCTCAAATTTTAATCCAAAAAATCATTCTTTCTCACAATAGTAAAATGGTGTTACAATTAAATACTTTGTAATTAAAAAAGGGGTAAAGTCCTACAAGGAACAATAATTAAAAAAAGGCAGGAAAACAGCTACACCTCTGAGTACTCATACTTATAGATCACCGTGAACATATTTAATTAACTGCAGCCTGAAACACCGTCGAAATTTCCCACGAAAAAAAGGGAAGAAAAATCGATCGCGTAGGCCGTTGTGTCGCGTCGTTTCGTAGCCCTTGTGCACCATGTGTACCAGATCTTGTTACGCCATATGCGCCTATTTCAATTCTCCTGCCTCATTTCCCGTATTCGTTGCACCAGTTTACACATGCACATTGGATTTCATTGCGTGCTGATTGTGCCCAGTATCAGCCGTTCGAAATGCATCGAACTGCGTTCCCCGCGATGTGTCAGCGTTCCAACCCTTTATCGAAGAAGAGCGGCCACGATACGCATCGGTCATTGCCACCCCGGGAAACGTAATACAACGGTTGAATTGTAATCGAAAGCGAGCAAGGCGTTTGAACCGCAGTAACCTCTTGATATGTCTTCCGGTGTGTAATAAGCTGAATCTATCACGACAGTCCCCTCACACATTTCGTGATATGATAATCTTGCTTTTTTCTTTGATGTTTCGATGCTTCGATGGACGTCCTGATTAGTAATCCTGAAATATCCCTCCGCCCTTCTTGTGAGGAAAGAATAAAGTGCCGAATGATTCGGCGAAATTCAATGGAATAATTAACGTTTGGAGTTTGTTGTTTTAAAAGGTTTTGTACCTGTCAGAATACTGCGACGAAACACATATGAGAAACGTGACGCAATGCATGCGAAAGGGTTGTATTAAAGGTGAAGAATCTGTGTTGGTGGTCGTATGCTTCTTTGTTTATGCGTTGATTAATACAATTTGCTGCGATATATCAGAAAAGTGGGCACGTAATTATATTCTTTTACAAAACATTGGTCTGTTCTGGTGATTCGATTTTAATTCCTGCGCTCACGGAAGAAATTTCGTTTTACGAATTATATAATGGAGATTTATTAACACGTATACGTACAAAATCGCATCGCGGTGTGTATAAATTATAGTGGACTTAAGTTACGGGCAGATGTTGGGGATCAGGTAAATGGATTGACAGGAGTCTTTTTCTTCGTAGGACTTGGAGAAGTTGTGCAAGTAGTACGTATTGCTTTATCACTGGATTATTATTTAAAATTAGAACCTACCATTTTCAAACGAAACGAATGCACCCGGTAGTAACCATAATTTTCCATTACAAGCTAATGCTTTTTTAATTACACGATCGAAACATTCGTGAACAAAGCGGTAGTTAAGATATTTAAAACAGTTGCTGTCAGTAAATACTAACTGTAATTTAATTAAATAATAATAAAAAAGAAGTTCCGTAGATAGGACATTGGCGTTACACTATTCTTCATATTTCAACCAAAAGGTGCAACAATTAAATGTCCTCCAGTAAATTATCTCGTGCATAACATTGACATTAATTGCAATCAATTTTAACCAATTCGATCTTACTGAGGTATCGACGAATTGTGCCCTATTACACCAAACAGTAAATGAAACACATGAACGGCACAATGTCGTTCGAATATTTGAACAGTTCCTGCATCGATTAATCATCAATCTGCAATCGAGTTGTGACTACATACCTATATCGGCGTTACTGATGCTTAGTACGCAATGTTCCCCCGTGTATAGAACGGAATTAACAGAATGGGAATGACACGCAACATGCAGTCGGCAATTCGATTCCCGTTAGGACGAAAGAATAAGGCGTTACACGGTAATCTCCAGCCATCTTACAATTTACTACGTTTTCGCCGTTATTAAGACCGAAGTATCTAATTGGATACCGTTCCACGTTAAACATGAAACCTATATTCCTTCGCGATTCGTGGCATTACTTCGTTGCAATGAAAGTACGAAACGAACGATGTCGCGTGCCCTCTCATCACGGATCGGACGGGTTATATTTGCAACTTGAGAAGTAGGTAAGTTTCGTCAGCCACCTGTGAATTGAACAGTCTGGACCTGCTACTGATGCGAGTGTGTAATTTTTTTGTACTAACATTCGGCTAGTTGTTGCTACGTTTTGAACTGGGGTGATCAGGGTGACTGATTGGTCAGATGAAGGATTTTGTAGTTTTTGGGGAAACAAGAAATTATCTTGGAACTGTGTTGCAGGTACGATGAAATCTTAAGATATTAGATCAAAAGTTTCAAATAAATGAAATTTTTTGGTTTACGTTTATTGTGAGACATTGACTCAAAATTGTTTCCATTTTTCATAATTGTTTTATGTTGCTCTCTGTTCGAGTTATATAGATACGCTTGTAGCTTCTCCGATAAAAAAAATATGCGTTTCTGTATATTAACATAACAAATATTACCACTCATTTAAATTTTCAGGAAAAATAATAATTTTGAATTCCGAAATAATAAATCATTCTTGATTGGGCTTTAAATTTGAATTTTTAAGGTCTACTTATCTCCATAGTGCGCTAGAAACGACCAGAGAGATGAACATACGAGAATCCTGTAATTGAAGTAACTAGATTTCACGTAAGTGGCCAGAATCACCTGAGCTTACATCTGACGGTCGCACGTTTCAGTGATTATGTGTGACTTTTACGAGCCGCAATTCCATGTCAAACTCGTTCGCGGTTTTGCATAGTTCTAAGTAGGGCAAAGACGATGCACCAGAACCTGGCACAAATTGGAAAATTAATATTAGCAAGAGAAAAAAATATTGTTGAAAAATAAAAAATTATTAGGAATTTGTGAATGTACCTATATGTTACACAATACTCTATACAAGAAGATACAGGTGAAAAAAAACTTTCGACACCATGTGTACGAGAAGAATTCAGCAATGTAACGATGACGAAGTTGGACGATTAGAATGCAGATTGAAATATCCGAAAGCGTGCTTCAAATATCAGAGTTCGAATTCCGATTCGTATAAAGGGTCTGACTAAATATACACATTTTAGTTCGATTAAGGTAGGACTGCGAAAATATTGCAAAGGTCTTTGAATAGATAGGTTTAAATAGAATTTCTGTTGAAAGCTCCTTACTATTTATTGTTTTATTATATTTCTTCTCACAAGTGAACACAATATTCACAGTAAAAATAGCATTTAATTATAATACAGAAGCTCTTACCTGCAAATAACTAATGCATCGGTATGATGCAAATTAATTTTCAAAAAAGAATGTTATCTAACTTGAAGTATCAAAAAGTATAATAAAATCTGTAATATAATATAAACTCTTCGTCGTTACTATGGTAAATTATCGTTACTTTAAACTTCGTCAATAGCAAAACGAAAGAAGACCGAGGAATCCGAGCACAATCCAAGAACTTCTAAAGATCGTTGAAACTTGTGAAAAGCTGTACATGAACGATACTCGGCGCACAATTATATACGCCTCTCTCTTTCGCCGTTGACTTATCGTATCGTAACGGATTAAATACGACCGATTCGCAATCGAGATCACGATAACGACTGTCCCATTGGTGGGCAGAAAATTATTTCTCAGAAGCCATTGCGAGTAATGAAGGAGTAACTTGCAAGATCGTTTTTAAAAATGAATATATGTACTACTGTCAGACGGTGGCACAGAGCTCGAATTAAAGTTAATCCATCATGTGTGTCGAGCATGTGTTGCAACCCTTTCGCGATCCCTTACTTACGCCGAGACGGTCGTTCAAGGCTACGAGCGGTTTTCGTCGAGATTGAGATAACTATCTACGAAACTACATACATAATCGGTGTTTCAGCGTTGTAATGGCGGGGCAATTGGTAGTATCGATCTTGGAAAAAATGCGAATCTTGCAGGATCTGATAGTTCCAAAGGCGCTGCACAGGTTGATACACGTCGACATCGATAATCGTTAATATGGAGCATCTACTCATATGTTTGGATTAAGTCATAGATAGTTGAACAGTATTCTAGATTCTTTTTATTTTACATACTACAGTGTTATCTTGCTTTATATGTTCGAAACAAAATAACGAGTGTTCATTCGAAGCGTACAAGTGTCTCATAATGTTTCACATCGCAAGCTTTCGTATTTCCCTTTCTAAATATCCAACAGTTTCGAAATGAGGAGTCAGGTATTCAGAATTTTACTTTCACGTGCCATTTGATTGATTAGCCACGTACATAGATACAGGTGTTTAACAGGAAAGATGTTTATTAAAAGATTAACCGCTTAGCAGGATGCAATCATCCATCTCTCACATCATACCGCACAGTTTGTTTCGTTACATCGTTACTTCATCCAGTACATTCCACTGATCACTCAAATCTATGCGATCACTCATTCAAATATCCCTTCGTAGATCGATAATGGCCTTAAGGTAGCGTTATACAAATATTTCTGTCGCTTGCACACAAGTAATGTCTGTCCTCATAGATCTTATAATAGCATGACGATGTACTGCTATCTTTCTAACTGCAATACAAACCGATAAGTGTACAAGAACCTAAATGCCACTATTCCTTACCCCACCCAATGTTACAGCACAGAAGGACATTTTTATCACTTACATTACGTTTCCCTTCAAGCACGGACAATCCTATTAGACTTTAGATAATGTCGCCCAGGCATACAGGACTTCACCAGATTTTCCCTCTACCATCTTCCAGACTATAATACGTCAATACAATAGTACCTAGTAACAAAGCATTCAACCACCACGCGTCTGTATAACAGAAATTCTCTCGCATTTCATCCCTCTGACAAGAATCGCGACAAGCATCGTCAAACGAACTCTGCGGATAATCCGAGGCCCTCAGATCGCATCTTCTCCAGACTTGAACTGCATCCCCAGTGCAGTGATTGGCGCGAAATCACGTCGATAGCTTCTGGTTCGTGGCATTCCTCTTATAGACGGTTGAACGGCCTCGCAACGTCTCGGAGGAGGAATGATTGAGCCTCAGTCGTAGAAGCAGCCGCAGAGCTGCCTCTCCACCATCGTTTAACCGGATTAGGAAGCCAGTCCAAGAAACGGCCCTGTCCCGGGCTGCACTTCAGTTGTATACAATGTCAACACGTGTACACGCCGCCGTATCTTAAACCCCGTCCTTCTGTACTTATATGTATATACGTGTACGTTTCAAGTGCAACACGCGTGCATTACTCGAACGGTGCGTGTGCACACGTGACTGCACAGGTTGCAGCCGAAGCGTTTGAGGAACGCATCTTCCACTTCCGCTTCCTGAACGTCGGTGTCCGCCCGCCGATTAATTGTGCCGCTATGCAGGGTGGTTTGATTATGAGAAATGAAGTTTGGGATGAATAGGATAAATCGTTAATTAATGGGATCGTTTCGTCGGTTTGGTATTCTTATCGACGTTCTATTCGGACCCTCGACGGTATTCTGTAGGTTGATAGATTGGAACAGGATTTGTAGGGTATTGGTTTTAATGTTGGATCAGGATTGATGGGTTTTTATAGGTATGAAAGATGCGAATTGATTGGGGGGAAGCTACATTTTAAGGTTCTGGCAATGAGTACATTTATCTTACAATGTTAGTCTTGTTGGGAAATGGTACCTACATACTTTTGTTTCAGGTAGTAGGTAGAATCTTGGTGCGTTAATTGATTTCGAGATGCATGAACTTTTATGGTAGTTTTAATAGTTGACTGTGTTTAGTATTGCAATTACAAAGTAATACATTTTCAAGACAAATCTGTATATAAATACATATTTCGTGAAACTTGTACTAATTTATGATAAAAAATACGCTAAAACAGAGTAAAACTGATACACATTTGTAATTTTAATCAATCAATTAATTTTTGCATAATTTCAGTGCGGGTGACGCAGCATAGTAAAAGTTGACATAAAAATGAGGGTTGCCGTTGCATGGAAACGTCATTACAGACATAGTACAGATAAGAAAAAATTGATTTTACGTTCCTCATATTTCATTTCGAGCCCTCTAACCTTTCTCGAAAATTTGTTGTACGAAGTCGCGCCGTAATTTACGTAATTCAGGCGATTGGCTCTGAAATTGAATATCAGATTCGCAATTGTTCGTAGTTATTTTTCACGTGGGAACTGCGAGTTGCCACGGAAGTACATGTACATGCATAAGTATATAAGCTTAGGCGCTCTGCATCGCGTGCGACAACTCTTTCGAGCAAGCCAATCTGGGACTGTATGAATTTCACGCTTCAGCTTCAGCTGACGGTTCGTTAAACAGACCACCGCATATTTTGTAATTGCTTTTCAAAAATACACGGCCGTTCAGCTTGTTTGCCGGGCAAACCTCTGTAATCTTAACAAGCTTGCTAAAGAAAATATAATAGTACTCACTAGTATAGTATGCAATAGTACGGACTGTCTGAAAAATAATTTGGTCGCCAAATAATAACAATTCTTGTGTTCTGGAGAAGTGTGTCTGAATCGTTGCCATTGGGATATTTCCATTGGGTACGTGGACTATTTCCACGTACCTAATTAAAGTTCGTTATTTCGTAATCGAGTTACGACCATGAAAATGACCAAACTTCTTTAACGAATTACCGGTGGTTTTTTAAACTTGCGTGTCGTAAGTACAACCCGAGGCCGTCATCCTTGGGTGCAGATATCGTACTATTAACTTTTCCATGAACGAATTGCAAAACAGTTGCGTAAGTAACTTTGGATATGTTTCGTTATTTTTGTCTAGCGAGGACAGGATCACGAATGTAGAATTTGTGAATCTCTTTTAAAACCTTGTTCAAATGTGTGCATATATCTGTATTTATTCAGAAATTAATTGCATTTACTGTAAGACGTTGCAGTGTATGCGGGGCACTTGCAGGAATATTTAATTATTAATTAAAGTTTCTTCGATTTCTTATTTAGTAAATTAGGTATTAATAGTACAATACTAGGAATCCTGTTTAAAACTATAATATGTATATATACCTTATAAACCCTATAAACAGAAATGCTTTGTACAATATATGCATTGATGAATTACACGTTAATGTTTCTAGCCAACTGATTACAACAATTTCTTAAATATATTAAACCCTCAATTATGTTTATCTTCATATTATGTGCATCCCAAGAGCTATACATAAAATTGTGTTTATTTCATAGAAAATCACACCGGTGTAAGTAAAGAATAATGAAAAATTTACCAAGCTATTTTCACAAATTTCATCTTCAACCTAAGAAGGAGCGCTTTTACACACAAGCTTCGATAAAAGTTTATATTACACGTTAGATATAATTTGCCACTTACGAACGATACGTGCTACAATCAAAAGCATCGTCACGGTGAGCTACCAAATTATCCCGAGGTACCTCTTCGAACCTCGCGCAACGTTCGGCAGGTTAAATTCCATCGAGTCATTTGCCAGCGGACCAATTACCAACCAAATCATAAATGTCCCCCTGAATTTATACCCGATTCTCGTAATCATTGTTGGCATTGTGTAGCGACCACGGTTGTGCGCTCGATGGCGTTTGAACTACAGCATCGAGCCATTCCGTTACAATGGCCATTATACGTGCAAATATCGCAGTAATTGGGTGCGCACACACGCCAATTTCCAACAGGTAACCACCGGTTGCCCCTCCTTTTCTTCAGGCTAATACGCGTACTTAACGTATTATACAAGCACCGTGCGATCCTACCTCTCCGCGCAATCAGTCGGTTCGATATCTCGAAGAAGCACTCTTACTTTCTGCACGTCCCCGTGGCACGTATACGTACACGGAAATAGCAAATGATTTTTCAATCGTCCATTGCAACGCAATTAACGTGCTCGAGTTAAAACGATCCCTGGCGTCCAGAGGACAGGTGTATCCGGTCCTGCAGCTCCCACCGGCAGCGACCACTTAATTTACAAGTTGCCAGATAACGTATCTCGATGTGCTTTTGCGTGCAGTGCAGGTATCACGGTGCCTTCTGGTATCTACGCCGCTATCGTAATTGATGGAACTGTCAATCTAACACGCGTGTGCATATTCGATGGGTTTTGTTTTTCGTTCGAAGACGTAGTCGTCGCTTGACCTCTCTAATAAGTACACGACGAATCGTTTAGCGACTTTTCCCTGGTACAATTATTTTGGGACGAAATTCCGTTCTGTATAATTGCAGATTTGTTACATGCTGTTATATACTGTATTGCGTTTGGATAGATAATGTGTTTTTTCCCTTTGTTGCATTACTGGAGATATTTATATTATCATTCTGATACTTACGATGATATCGGTTTTACCTTACTCAATATTTGTATTAGGATAATATTATCCGCGGCTTTCTTACATGAATTGCATGTGCATTCGCGTTCTGTTAGAATTAAGTTGAATATCACATGACATTGGAATATGTTATTGTTGAAAATAAATTGTCCACTCTGCGTAAATTTATATGTGATCCCACAAATATCTTCAGTACTGTATGTACAGTTTTTGATGTTCACAATAAATTTGCGCAGTACTGCATGAGGTTAAATGAAGTATCGAAGTGTAAAAAATAGTAACATCAAAACATAATAGGTGTTCATTAATATTATTTCAATAAATAAGAATGTTATTTCTAACGCATTCATTGATCGTTTTTGCTTAGGTCATATGTTGCAATCAGAAGTTATTTGTCGTGGAAAAAGATCTCTAGATAAACGTCTCTTTCCGTGCTTTCTATTTACCGATATTTTATTGATAATGGAATAGGCCCGCCGTAACGTGTTTGCACTTTATTGCACTCTGTGCGATATTTTACCACTAATTGAGCACTCTATCACGGCTTGTTCTGATGAATGGATATAGTGGTTACTTTCATTAGGACATTTATTGCCACAAAGTATACGGTCGAGAATAATTGTATCATGATTTATTCATCCTTTTGTTGCCAAGTAATTGGCAAAGAAAACTATTCCGGTGAATAGTGAATCATATTACTAAATCAGTAACACTACACAGCTTATCGTTATTTGTCTAGCTGTCTGTTAAACGAAGATAAGTTAAACAAATAAGACATCTGTTAAGCAACATTACTTATTGGAACATGCAAGATATAATGAGTTGCAAATTGTGAGACAGATTTTGAAAAGAAAAAGTTGTTGCACGACGATATAAAATCGTGGAATGTATAATTTCAATTTTTTTCTGAATCTAGCACCAAAGGCTTATGGACTTAAGTATAGTGTAATAATTATTTTCTGTTATTTAGCATATTTTATCATGAAGATATGCACAAATTTTAAAGCTGTAATAGAAAGAGAAACAAGTATTTACCTTTATTGCAATATTTTCTTATTATTATCATTTTAAACATGTCTCACGACGTTTAGAATAATGTTAAAATCAATGAAGTAGTGGAAATAAAATCACAAAATTCTACTTTCCTTTTAAAAAGAAATATACAAAAATAATTCGAGACAGTTTCATTAAATTAGAGTTCTCTGCTAATGAGTCGTTTAGCATTTAGTGCATAAGAATTCTACAATAACTGTTACTATAAGTAATGAAAGTGAAATTCGCGTATCAATTTTTACAATTTTATCGAACTCCAGCAGCTATGATCTATTTATTAACAAACTGAGAATATTAAACATTTATAAAAACACTTCCCTGAAACCGTGTCTAATCCACACATGCATCGTTTTTTCATTCCGTTATATAAAGTTACCAAAGATAGAGCGATTGTAGATTAATAACCCGATCCAAAGTGAAAGGTATTGCCATCCCCATTAAAGTGCCATTAAAAGTGAACCATAAAGCATTGAAAAATTCACGAATCGCGTTAAGGAAATTGAAGATAAAACAGCATATTAGTTCCTACGTTATCGTGTTCACGATCCACGATCGTTCGAAAATTCCGCACTAAATATGTATATTACTAATCCTTCAATTCGTATTCTTGTCGGTCAGATGTTTCTCTCCGGTCTTCTTTCGATCTGTTAATTAACTTTCTCTGCAGCTTGAAGTTCCACCAGCTATTGCTATCCATTTATCCATGTTACCGAGAGATGGCCGGATACAAAAGCGAGTAAATGTGACATACATTCCTCTATTCGTTGCGAGCGCACGTTTCTCCGCGAACGAGAGGTCGTTTGTTTGCTACCTAAAAATCTACCCAGCGCACCTTTCTGGAGAAAATAATCGTGACAATGTAGGCGAACATTTCATTTTTGTTCGTGATGCGTCCGTATCACCTATGAGTTTCAACACGATTTCACTTGTACTGAGTTGCGTTCCCATCATCAACCATCTGTCGCATTTTCAGCACACCTGTTTGCTGAGAGTTCGTCTGCGTTAGCCAATATCGAGTGAATTCCCTCGCTGCGTCCCTGGTATTCGAACGAGAAAATAAAGGGTTGAATAATATTTGTTTGTGATTAAATTCCGCTATAAGGAAAAATGACTTTGCATATTTATTAGCTGTAAATCTAGATATCGAAGGAAATTATTATCGTTTGTTGTAAACGGTAAAATAATTATTACGAACCACTGCTGAAACAATATTGGCACTGATGTTAATTTTTTACAATGTAGAAAAGTGTATTGTTTGAATATAGTGAAATTTAAATTGGACAGGCTGCCCATGAAAAGTTTTTGTAAGATATAGTTCTGCATGTCTTAAGGAGCTTAAGGAACTCGAGGTACATAATTATTTAGCCCGGAGACGATGGGAAAGTATTGAAAAATAGGCTTAAACTTCGGAATATTGTCGTTAATAAAACTCACCTTATTAACCGTTATAAATTATGGGAACGGTTTTCTTATTAATATCGCTCATTTTCACGTGCCTTTGGATTGAGAACGGATCCTGTATGGTTTGCAAATAAATCAAGCAATTCAGCTGGTGATTATTAAGACAGAGTAGCCCCTGAGAACTATAAACGTGGACCACTTTTCTACTTTTATGTAATCGCGATTTCACTCTGTACATTTTTTTATATTTCATTTCCCTTTTCATCGTATCCCAGCTGGTTTTCTTTTCTCCGGAGCAGATGTGCATCTCGTCGTGGCTGCACATGGAAAGCACGAGAGAGAGTTGTGATTTGCTTCTCTTATAATCGTTTCTTTTTTCCATGCGTTACGTATAAAACGTTGCACAGTAATAATATATTTTGAGCGAAATGTTGAAAATGGAAGTTGCGGACATCAAGCGCGGACAGAAAAGAATATTTAATAAATATTACGTTCTACTTGTCCTGTTATTATAATATTGGTATTATCATATATTACGGGAAAGTTTGCCTCGTTACGATCGTTGGATTTTATTCATACGTTACGAACAAGAAAATGTAGGTATCTCTTTACCAGTTACCGCTATATTATATAAAATACTTAATAGATACGATTAACAGAAAAGAATGAGCAGTAATTTTATAATGTTACTCCAGTTTACTTTAACACATTTCTCAGTCAGTGATAGTAACACTTTAAAAAACAGGGCGATGATGTATCCACACTTTATTTTTTCAGAAATTATGTACGATAGAATATATTTTGTGGCGTGTACCACTGAAGTGCACCCAGATCGGCCTTAAATTACCTCAAGTGCGGTAAATGCAATAATGGAATAACCATCGGTCAATTTTCGGTACAGTTATTTGCAATTAGTGGGATGGGAAGGCAACGTTAATTTCTACAGCCTGGTAATCGGATTTGGCATGCTGAATGTACGGTATCGAAGCAATTTACTAGTCGCTTCTTGTAGCGGTAGAAAAACTAATTTCAACGTAGACTGAACACTTTTTCACTTTAAAATACCTTACGCCGTGCATTTATGCGCTTGCGTCGGTAATGTTATGTAAAATTGCTGTTAACGTGTCCTGTTCCCTTTTGGAGGGATTAAGTTTTTGTTTAAAGTGTATGGGAATAGCAATTTATTAAAGCCAGGAAACTGAAATAATATTCAGTAGCGTTCATCTCCGTGTAATCTTTTTAAGGTAATGCGGTTAATTCTTTGTGTAGTTTTTTCAAGTTATTGATTAAAGGATGAATACAAAAAGAAAATAAAACTGCTATGCTAGTAATGTGAAGAAGCTAGCGTTCGAGAGAATTTATATATTTATTATAACGATTTGTAGTATGTACTGCGCATTGTATAATAATTTATACTTAAAATTTCTTTGCTTTTAAAAGTTATGTTTTACTGAAAACTGTTATGCTGTAAATTAGAATATCGGAAATGGATAAATAATAAAGATTGCTTCAATATTACTTGAATATTGAAGAGGCATAACATAAATGCAGGTTACGATAATTTTACAGAATAAAGTTTGTTACAATAAACAATATTTTTATATACAGAACACACATCAAATAATAGAATACGATCCAGTCGTAATGAAGTAACAGCTTAGTGTAGTCTTGCATCATTCTCACGCAAGTTCTAAATTGCTGGAAAAGTATATATATTGTATTTTCGCAGTACAAAATCGCAAGTAACCGCAGCATGATTTTCACAATTTCAAATTGGACTTTATATCCCAAGGCGGCAATTTGTCTGTCAAATTTGAAAGCAGTAAAATTCAACAACAACAATGATGCAGACTATTGCATCGATGTTTGATAGAACTAGCAATAAGTGTTATTTTGTTTCATTTATTCCCTTTCATATTAAAATTGATGAATTAAAAAACTATTATCCTAATTTTATACATAGGATCAAAACCGAATTAATAAAACCTCTAGTTAAGGGTAAGGGTTAAGCACAAAATTAAAAAATGAAACCTATGTATGTATATCTTTCCTATCAAAAAATCTTCAAAAAATTATTCTCAGCCCCATACACTTTTTAAGTTTGATATTCATAAAATACTATCGCTATATTAAAAAGAAAACTTGGCGTAATTATAGAATGGAAGTATTTAAATATTCCCAGAATCAATAGAGACCCAACGCGTTCGTGTTTCACGTATGTATGTATATGTATATTTTCAGTTTAACGCTTTCCCCACGACGAAAGGGTGAAAAGCGTCGGTTCCCTTACACTTGCCTCGAACTGAACGCGAAACTCATATCGCCAACAGGCGAAATCGAGAAGATGCCGTGTGACAGCTGTCGCGGTCAATTAACTTACATAATCACGTGAACACGGGAAGTGATGGAATCGGGTAGCGTCATTGTTCGTTCATTTGTCAGGTGCTCCATCATGGTTGCGATCGGAAACCAAGCAAACCCGCTCGTTAACGCGGTGAAAATACAGTGCTTCGAAGAAGCCATCGGAAGATTTGTTCGTTCGTGGCTTTTTCTTCTAGAAAGCGTACGATTCAGTCCGGACGCGATCGACGAGCCGGATTCCCGTGCAGATAATGGCTTATCATTTTCCGTGAAGATTTCTTTCACCGATTTGCGGCTATCGGGCGTTCGAAATTCTGTCCCGCGTGACATATATGTACATACTTTCTCTTGTTCGTTTGTTGAAACACGTGGTAATAGCTCGCGGAAAATTATCACGCGATAAACGTCTATTACTGCTGATCTGATTTTTTCTGTTTACGATCGTAGGCTCTAGGTTGACCGGATGATCTTTAATGTGCCCGGTTTTTATCACGTGCATTAGCATCTATCACTTTTCTTTGACTATATTAGGTTGACACAGTTATTATACTGATGTTTTGTTCAATTCAAAGATATTAACCGCACAGGAACCTGAGGAATACAGTGTATTTATTAATATCCGGTGGAGAAGTTGGATAGTATGTTTCTTTTCGGGGGAAATTAAATTCCATTGCGACATGGTATATTGGTAATTTTTTCTAGATAGCATGCAAGTCGCGGAAAATTGAAGTATTGTGGTGGTAATGGTTGTATTTGAAGATAGTAATTAGTCGGAGCGATAGTGAAATTGAAGGTG
This sequence comes from Nomada fabriciana, assembly GCA_907165295.1. Classification (NCBI taxonomy): domain Eukaryota; kingdom Metazoa; phylum Arthropoda; class Insecta; order Hymenoptera; family Apidae; genus Nomada; species Nomada fabriciana. Next base: position 17,004,276 of record OU015689.1, read on the forward strand.
GTGATTGTGAATTAGAATATGAATAACTATTCAAAATATTTTCCTAATTCAGATCAAGTCAATACCTTAAAAGTCTGATTTTATGTGGTTGAAGATAAGATAAATTAAATAATTCGGTAGACCTTCGAAAGTTGTAATTAACCTTAGATAATTAAAACAAAATAGAACTGGCGTTACGAGTAAGCTGGTGTAATTTGTTAAAAAGTTAATATTGAAAGATTAAAAAAATAAGGTATTAAAATCTCGCATCTGTGATCAAATCGAAAGCCACGTGAATCTGCTGTACCAATTTCTTCGCAGTATTTATAATCAATTGCAGCAGTGCATTTTACTAATGTAACCTAAATTCCAGCACGTACATACCTCAACTTAAAGCAGAAACATTAATTTTATTTAAAGTGGAACGAAAGTGTCTTTTCTTTGATAATTTAGACGTGCAATTTACATACTTTATCTTATAGCGCACGTATTTCATGCAGCATACATTTTCTCTTTTAGCAGATCATTTTCCCTCGTTTCTTTTCACTATGCCCGGAGGCTACAACATCCAGATGAAATATGATAATTAGATAATAGATACGATTGAAGATCGTTTATGCTTGACGAACGATATCCATTTGACGTCTCCATCTTATTATAGATGCAGCTGTAACGTTGGCTTTCTATTGAAAATGTTTTAAATTAACGTCTATAACGTGTTCTTATCGGCTGTTATCAACGATCGGCTGATATTTTTCACGTGTTGCAAAAACTTTTATCGTCTCATAAAAATAAAACGCAGTCGGTATCGTGAATAACGATTCTAAATGAATTATAATAAAATAGCAGTCGTTTTAAACTTCTATTATCGGAGAATGAAGTTAATTGCAACTGGAAAATAGATTTCCAATTTCAATTTAATATATTATGGATAAAATATATAAGGGATCCAAATTTTTATTGAGAAATTTATAATTGTTTTAGGATATATTATATTCTTTCTGCCTTTTACTCGACGCAAGAGCCGACATTATAAATCATTTTAATTTTCGAATTTATTGGGAACTGCGAAGTAGGCCGGCTTGGTCACACAGTAAGCTGGTGTTCGAATGCCAGTAAAATTTTTAATTAAACCCAATGCAACAGGCTAATCTGTAGTTTGTCAATTTTGATAAGTTCGTGTAATATGCGACAACATATTACTATTATATTCTTTTTTACATTGGCAATCACACACACGGCGCAACAAAAAATGTACATTTAGTGTCCGGGATATTTAAAATAATACTGCAATCATTATTAGAAAATTTCGGTGTCCTGGAAGAGAATACATGTGCACTTACATAGACTAAATTTTCGCATTTGAAATCTGTCGTGTGACTACAATGCAAGCACAGGTCAATGTACCTCATGTTCTGCATTTATGAATGGCGAGCCTTTGTTCGATAAGCGTGAAGCTCACAAAGATCGTGTAAAGCAATAAGACGAGTCGCTGCTTTAGTGTAAATTTGTAAGATAATCGAATGAGAGGAGTCTCTCTGTCTCGATTAGGTATTACGATGATTTTGTAGGCGTGTACATATATGTTAAAAGGTGTTCCAAGAATGCCTATACAAGAACCCCTTTCCTTGGCAAAAGCGTCGGTCGTGAGGATGCCTACGTACGTCACCATGGCCCTTTTTAGCCATTTTAGGGTTCACCCCAAAGGAAAGCCTCAAAGGAGTTCCTGTACCTCGAATATTCTAACAAATTCATTCAAGAATTAACGAATCCAATACCACTCGCATATTATAAAATATGAAAATTTTCAAATAAATTTTTACGTATTACAAATTTCTGTGATTTCCGTGATAATTTACCATAATTAAATTCGAACTTCTAATGAGCAATAATGAAGCAATTCTATTTCGATAAATATCTTAAATAATAGGCTGAAAAAATGTATATACGTATAGTGTTTCGTGTAATTGCTAGATAAACACGATCGTTTTAAATCTGTTCACTATTCCGCAAAAAATTGCCTACTAATTAGTCCTATTTCGTTTACGTACAATTTAAGTGCTATCTCTAATTGCCTCGAGAAGTTCACCGCCAAAGGCCGTTCCTTTATGCGATCGTCAAACGAGCATCGTTGATTATCATTGGTCCTTTTTTCTTCATTCAACGAGCAACACAACAGAGAAATCGTACCATTGCCAATTAAACAGGCTACAGAGGGTGGAATTGTTAATTCGAAACGATCAAAGAATAGAGACTACTAAGCCTAGATATTGATCGAGCGAAAACCATAGGCGAAGAACCTTATTAAAGAACACTTACCAGTGTATGAAATATTCTTACATTTTTATGCTTCATATAATCTGAATGCATTGTTTCTCTTCCATTGCATATACACACACGAAAGTTGTAAAATAACTTGCCAAACGTCTCGCTATTTAAAGTAACCAGTTTTCTTTCTTCCTAAAATTTTACACAATTTCGTCACATTCTTGAAAAACTTGTTCTAACTAATCAGACTATAGCCGGGCAATCAGTTCCGAGATGAAGGATTCGGTTCGCAGGTGATCCCAAATTAATAAACAACGGTAAACCTGGACGTCTAATTGAAAAGTTGATTACCTGCTGTCGAAAGGAAGCAGTGTACGTATATACATAACAGTAAAATAATGCAAAAAATGTACAAGGATTAAGATATGGCAAAATAGTAAACTGTACTCTAGTGTGTAATTTAAAGCGTGGAATACATATGAGGTTCAGTGTATATTCTAGGGATCATTTTTTAGTCATGCCATTTTGCCTGACTTGTTTCACTCTGGATTTTTCACTTTGAGTTTATTTATGTAACGAGCAGGGTAACAGCTGAGCCACCGTTTGCTCACGAATGGTATATAGAAAGTATTCGTTGTCACGACATTTCGATCGGGATATTGCACAGTGGAAGACCTATGGTAACACGTGAGTGACTGAACGACGAATAAAAATGGGTCGACGTCAACGGCAATAAGGATGGCACGAACTGACACCGTGACACGACCGCGTCGTCGTTCCTCTGATATACGTTAAATTACACAACCCACCGTTTGCCATTTTTCATATTCGAAACGGTTTTTCGTGGTACACCTTTGCGCCTCGACCGGTGTTTCAGTTATTTTGGCAACGTATGATTAAATGAACGGCGGCAGAGGCGAAAGTGAAAATAAAAATCGTTTGCGATTCGGAGATCGTTCTTTCGCTGCTATTAAGCGTGTCGCAAGGGCCTTGTACGCGGGAGAAAACGATGGCGAATAGCTATTAATGATCGGAGCAATTGCAAGTTGAACTTTCAACTTTAGTGCTGCGTGGTATCGCGGCGAAACTGCCGCAGGAGCAGCTGATGGACGACATTTTTTGCGAACGATATATAATTAACGTGCAGAAGAAGTATATTGTTAGGTGAATTATAGTTTCCACCGAGGAAAATTTATTTAGTACTATTATACTATTTATATAGCGACTGATATATTTTTTAGCGTGATCAGTGGTATGATTATTTTAGCATCGGGTTTATTTTCTTTCCATTAAAGTACACTTCGTGTTGATTAGTGTGGAATTGTTATTAAATGTTATTAATTATAAGAGTTGGATTATTTTCATCTGTCCCGAATTATACAAATTGGCTGCGGATTTATGAGAAATGAAACTTTTCTCGGCGGCCAATGAAAACAATTCTTCTCAATTTGGCATTAACTTTTTTTCAGTAGGGCATCAGGAAAAACTGAAACTACATATCTGTCTACAATTATTTATGGCATGCGATAAACTATTGCCTGAGAATATTCATTATCGATCCAGTATTGACGAGGAACGCTTGATTGAAGAAATCATGCAATCGTGAAATTCGGTATAATTAATCAATTTGGAACGTCGATCAATAAACTTTCGTTCTTTCGTAAAAGAAATGAAAGATTAGAAAGACTATGAAGATAATTCAATTTCGTGACAGGTGGAAAGATGCATTACAAACACGAAATATCACGAAATAAATCAATTACTAAATTAAGATTACAGGTAACGATGTAATTTGTCGGGTATACATGTTTGCAATTACATACCTACATTATAACTTACTTTTAAAACAAAAAGCAATCTATTAAACAGCGAAGAATAATAACTGACAAAGGGCACGATAATTGGCCAATTTAATATTTGAAAAGGCCGCAGAAGAAGTATAAACGAAAGTAATTAAGAATTATTTTTATCGTGAACTAATATAATTCTTCTGTCAATCAATTAATGTGCTCTAAACATTGTATCAATTCGTTTTCCCCTGTTAATAAGTCAACCATACTTAAGTACGTACAACGAATTCCTATTATTTAACGATTTATTCCACACTGTCGAATCAATTCTAGATTCATTGCGAATTAGCATCGAAACACGCCATTGTATTTGAAATGCACACTGCCTGGCGATTTACCTTCAATTTTCGTTTCCAATTCGAATCATCGGCCTTGAATTATTCGAACAGGTACGGGTCGATTGATTTCGTACGTGCCCAGCGTCGGGTTACTACGCAATTGCGTGCATTCTGTCGTGTGCACCTATTGAATCGTCGACGCAAGTACAGCGCTGCGCAAATACAACGTGTTGAAAGAGCATCGTAAATTGCAATTTGCTCTATATCCCTCCCTTCGGCACGATGGAGTATCTGTTGGTGGAAAATTCCGTAAGAAAAGTGGTGGCGATTTAAACTTTCGCTTGTGTCGAGCATTTTTACGCGGTGCTTTAATTCCAGCCACCGTCGCGGTTCGGCGATTTTTGTAATATGGATTTCTTCCTGGCACCGGTAATTTTCGCCAATGGTGAAATTACGCTGCCCGTGGTAATTACACGTTCTTGAGAGCGAAGAAATATCTCAGAAATATCAATCGCACGTTAGCAACGAGCAGATCGTAATGGTATTGATATTCAGAGAATCTATTGAACGTTGCTAACGAAATGGTACGTTTTATTTGACTACAGATTTGTCCGTGCTTTAAAATATTTGGAACGATATAGGTGAATGTATTTTATGGAAATATAATATGAAGAGTTTGGCGTGAATTATGGATACAAATATGTGTTTGTGCCGTGTATCGTACAATATACCCATACAGCATAATATACACTCGATTGCATGGTTCAATAAAATTGTAATAAAATTTCAGCGTTTGTCCTATACATGAAAATATTGTACAATTCACAGAATATCGGATAAACAATTCGTAGAACACTTCTCAAATCATTTTCCTCTGTTTTTATTCGAACTTGAATGTTACTTGATCTAGGAATGATTATTGCACTATGCGATCATAAATACTTTGCGAAATAATGTTTTCATTAAACGTGTAATAATTTTCATTAAGAAGCTTTGTTCACGAGAAAAGACAAACAAATAGTGACGCGATAAATGAATTAATTATGCCGCTAGAAACAGGATTCATTTATCTAATTGTGCTAAAAATGAATTTCCAAAACTGTCCAATTTGTTTATACACCTCGCTTACAGCTGTTTCACTAATGATAAGATCGTACGGAGGCGGTCAGAGTAAAAGCACTTATAAATCAATATCACCAAGAAAATGAACACCTTTTCTTCAACCGGTACCAGCCTCCTGACAGCGGCATTACATTTACATAACATTTCCCGTGTGCACCGTAGTAAGTACATTGATACAAAATGCTTTGCAGTGCAATGTGTACATTACGAATTGGCAATCAGCTGCATCCTGCGACCTCGTTCGTCCCTTTCTGTCTTACACGTTGCAACGTAGTCGCATCTGTGCTTCGTATGCAGTTCTGATAACAGACAGTGGTTATGATTTATTCTCACTCGAGCACGATCGACTTCTCGAACCAGAACTTGTATCACACATACACATATACAGTCCACATATACATATATACACTATGTTCGAGATCGATAGAACCATTGATGGACACGATCGAACTGGATCAAGCTATTAACGTTTATTGAGCAGTTTGATCGTATGTCCTTATTAGAGCAGATTGACTGGTAGGTATATAAATAGGTCAAACGTGTTTTTTTTTAAATGTATTTGCATTAACGGTATCACTGACGGTTGGAACGATAACAGGCGAGGTAGTAATTTCGTCTGTGCCTCCGTTTCCCGATTAAACGACGAATTTATGCGAGCCCCAAGTTTGTGGCGTTGTTTTAAATGAATTCTTTGGGGATATAAGATTGAGGCGCAAGTAAGATTGAGAATATTTTCAGTAACTCCATAAACACTATTTCGTTTAAGTATTAACGTTGTATCGTTATTGTAGTTTACGTTTAGAATTCGTTATGCATTTTAATGTATTGATTCTGAAATTTGCTTTTTAATTGTTTTCAATTTCGGCTAGTGTGCATGTGTCTATTGGATGACAAAATTAATCATCTGATATTTATGACGGTAAATCGTTATTTTTGTTGGAGTATTTTATATAAAATACTTTACTGTAATAATTGACTGAACTTGCAATAGTATAATATGTTATTTTTAAAGGAGCAATTTCATTGCAATACAAATTGCATACTTTCGAATGTTACAGCTGACAGCAAATAGTTGATGCAAAAACCGCCAATTTATATTAATGTAAACATAGTTAGGAGGCAATAATTGTCCATCGAATATCATTTTAGTATCAGCAAATTATCCTCGCGTGTAAATTAGATCTAGGCTTATCGATTGGTGACGAATTAATTAGTATGAGTAATAGGAACTCAAGAACTCTATGCCCAACAGGAAAGATATTTCATGTACTTAATAGAAATGTTTGTAATTATAGACACATAACGGGAAAAAACAGTGAAAAATAGAAGAAAATTTCAAATTTTGTATCAAATCTTCCAGATGTAAGGTATATTTATGTGTATACAATAATTTCGTATAACATACTTTGAATACAATAAATTTGTGCGCTAATTTTATGATCATTCTACAATCCACGCTAGTCTGGAAACATTTACCGTCTACGAAGTTTATTCTCGACATGATTATTACTTTTGTGTAAAACTAAACTTTATATATGACTGAGAATTTTTATTAACTTAAAACGCAATGACGCAACGACGCCATTATAAACGTTTAACCAATATACCATCCTTTGTTTCAATAATAGCCTACATTGCTTTCACTTTTTACTTTAGTATCCTTACTTTCTCATGGTCACGCTATGAGGATTATCCAAGTTCCATTGAAACTGCATTCGTGTAGTTTGCGAAAGAATTAGAAAATCGCGATGCAAACGCGTACAGTTCGTTAATTGTGGAAAAGCTTGGCAACGAATAAAACTACGTGCTTGTCCTGAACAAATGTTTGTCGCAACTGAAGCACTTCAACTAGCTTGGGGAAAATGAAAAATAGAATACACTGTAGCAGAATTAAGTATGAATACATTAAAAAGTGAGTACATTGGTTTTTTTCTCTGCTTATACAAATTTAAATTGCATCTTTCAGTATTATGTACTTGTGAGAAGCTGTTTAAAAATCGTTAGTTTATAGAGAAATATTCAGTATTTGTAATATTACGCTATTGATGAAACTTTTTATGGTTAATATCAGCAGCATCAGGATTCTCAGTTATACTTTGTATTATTGCATACGTTGTGCTCATATTCGAACCTTTTCCAATAAAGGCGTTGCGAAACATTGATCAGGTAATAATGTATTTTTATAAGTATCAGGCATCATGCGCAAGGAAAGTGCATTTATTACATTATGAGTGAAACGAGATAGATCTTTTTATGAGTCATGTGGTTACGTATTCGACATTGTACACAGAACGATTCTTAAAGATATCATAATAATTTTTACTGGGGAATTTCATATCACTTTGTTAATGCAAAACAATTCTGCAATGTTTTCTCTCCTTGGATTTTTGCTTTTGTAACATTAAATTATTTCCTCCAATCTAAACGACCAATCTTGTGATGTAGCAAATCTCTTCTAAAAAGTAAATTATTAATTTCGCCATGCCACTCAAGCATTTCTGAATACAAAATATCCAAATTAAATTTCGCGTTCTTCATACTTAAATCGCCTGTTCCTTGTTTCAAGGAAAGTACGTGTAATTTGAAGAAAGTCCGCGGAATTTATATAAGAGGAAACAATATCCACATTGAAAGTTAAGAAGATTTCTAAACAGGTGTCTCTCGTTTAATTTGCGGTGCGTGCGATACTCCAACGGCATATTAAAATCGAGCAAATAATACTCGTAGCTAATCAAATAGCATCGACGAAATGAAGTCATGGTAATGTGGGCATAATCGATTGTGGACCGTGCAGCATTACACGATGCAGTCGTCCACTCAAGGAGAAGTCGTGAAAGCGAAATTGCAAATGTCGGAAGAAAATTACGGTTGCGCTACTTTTCCCGTAATTGCCCAATTGATCGAACAATACTTGTTGTTTGGCTTACAGATAGGGTACAGAAGGTAACGAGCGAAAGTGACGATTCCGCCGATGACGCAAATTTCATTACCGATTACCTCTCAGTTTGTTCACGTGAATCATCGTTCTTGATCGATTAACTTGTGTAATTCCCAGTGCCATAAGTTACGATACCGTTGCAAGCAATTCGGCAGAATTAAAATATAATATGTGAATGAATTGGTTGAAGACAGTTTATTAAATGTCGATCTATATTATTGCACTTAAAAATTAATATAGTTTAAATTGGATGGTTGAAACAGCAAATCTAATAGGCGATGGTAATTAACTAATCGGGAAAACATTTCTTTTAACGTAAAATAATCGGAGGTACAGGCATTAATGTGTTTTTAATTGAACATTAGAATTGATTTAGTAATCTTTGTTAATTAATTTTAGCATACTCCCAAACTAATTATAATATGACTTGGTTCTTTCTATTTGAAAATAAAAATGAGCAAATACTTTGCGGCAATTCTTTTTGATTTTCTTGACTCACTGTACAGAAACTTAAATAAATGAAGCAATACAATACTTAATTCGAAGACAATTACGATCGACAGTACTACATGTAACCTAATGTGACCGAAAATTAAAATCATTTTTCGCATCCATAGAGGTGTCGGAAATTTGTGATTCTCCATAGTTTTTCCATACCATTTATTTTTCATAGGGCAAACAAATGACCAGCGAAAAAAACTCCAGTGAAAAGTAACGACGGTAATAAATATCTTGCATGAAAACGGTGTAATAACAGCATGAATCGAGTGCCTTAGCTTGGTGAAGCGCGATGAAGCTATAATTTAAGAGACCTGGCCTTATTATTAGTACCTGGAGAGAGTAACGCCTCTTAGCCTATCTAATTTGTCATTATTTCCAATTGTGGTTACGCATCTTGAATGAACTTGAACTATCAAGGCAAATGTTAATAAGGTAATACACTTTTAATGATAATTAAGAGCCCTGTGATGATATCGACGTCCAGTAAACCTGTTAGTATTTTAAATATTACGTTCTAATAACAGCTGTAGAAAAAATTGGCAGAATAAAATACGCAGCTGAATATTTATCAAGGCTTACGTCATTTCTTTAATCTTCATAATTCGTTTGAAGTTTCCTTCGATAAGATATAAAAGATAAAGTATAATTTAATTTAATTATAGTAGCAACAAAAATGATTTTTTATTTAATTGCGTCCTTTTTCCCTACCTGGTACCATTTCTGAATACAAATACGTTTACTTTGCTATTTTCACAGCTGCGTAAATAGACAAGTTCTTCTATCTAATCTTACTGTACACTTATAGAGAAATTTCTTCAATTATCCACGTTTACATTAGATGACAATACTATGCTTTTACCTGGCTTTCTTCTTTATCTTACTATACACACTTCTGTCGCCGCTGCATACTATTTGCTTTGGTACAAAAATGCGAACCCGTTTTTAATGATTCTCAGTACGCACGTGCAGGTATGAGATCTATTGTTCGAATTAACGTAATTTCCCCCATGGTGGGGATAGAATGATCGAAATATCGGCCACTCTACCGAAGCCACGTACACGTGATATACGATCCCATTGTCAGCGAGACGCTGTATAGTTTTTCTGGAAAAATTGGAGCCGCTCAAGTGCAACTTGATTACGATTACGTCGAACAAATTAACATCGACGAATTTCTGCGATACAATGCTCCCCGTTGCTCTTCGCCCGTAAAATCTATATTAAAATATTCATTGAAACGTCCGCGGAGGCAAACATATTAAATAGCAAGTTTCTGCGAGCAGTTCAATTAAAATTGTCCAACGAAACCCTTTCTTTTCGCACGGGTGATTCTTTTATTTCCAAACGATCGAACAACGACGGGAGCATGAAGTGCCCCGTTTAAAAATTTCCGTCAGTTTAAACGTATTCACTTCGTATGACCCATTAAAGGCTCGTTAAAGTCCGCCCGACGTACTCGTTGAAAATGAACAAATAATACGCGGGGGCCCCGATGGTCGATGCTCGAGAATAAATTAGGCGAATGCAGGGCGAAGCCAGTTCAATTACGGGTTAACCTTTTCCCGCGGCTAGTCCACAAGCGTATTGTCGCCTAGGTGTGGTTTTTACCTGCCCGTGACTGCTCCCAGAAGCCGCGTGCCCTTCGATAATTAGTATCCGCGGATTCGTGCCTCCGTTTCCTTCTCTCGTGGCAGAAACGACGTACAGTGGTCCCAAATCAAAGAAAACGTAGACAAAATTATTGTAGCGTGATTTGGACACTCAAGGTAATAGTGTAGTAGTAGGTCGTTGAATTCGTATTGATGTCAGGTATAACATTCTATTGTCAAAAATATACAATAACATTTAAAAATTGAAGGTGACCTTTAATTTTTTATTAAAAAAAATATTTCGTACAATTTTTTATATTGATATTTGTAGAAGGCTGAATACTGATTAAGTTTTGTCTGAAACAGTTTTTTATTAAATCATTTTTATTACTCCATACCGAAGACCATTTTCTCAAATTACGAATATAGGTAAATGAAAAATTGAAAAAACCAAATGGTTCATTTCAATTTTTGGAATACATAATTCGTAGTAATTAGGGGTCCTGGAGTGTTTATGAATAAAGAGTGGATACATCTCTTATCCAAATACGTTTATTACAAAAATTGGAAAACAATGTATAAAGTAAAGTAAGGTACGGAAAATAGTGCCACAAGTAAACCTGCTAATATCTGCAGGTTTTTTTTAATCGATATCATTCTTGACATTCTCCGTTACATAAGCTAACTTATCTCGGTATGAAGTAACATGAATAACATAACTATTTTTCTAACGTTTTACCAAAGCATGAATAAAATTCGCGATATATTTGAGAGAGAATTAAATGAGTACAATTAATATTATTTTGTGTTGCCAAAGTGCAGGCCTCATAACTGTAACATGCATTGAAAGAGAAAAAGGTTTTAAAATAGAATCTTTAAGATGAATTATAAGACGTTTAACACTAATCAAATTTCGTCAACTTTCGAGGTCTCTGTATTAGTAACCAGTAACTACATTTCAAAATTTCAAGCGCCATTGATTACATTGAAATATATGCAACAAAGGTACCATATCAGCATAAGTCTGCTTCACACTTCGATAATTGTATTTTGGCCAGCTTTTCGGCAGTAAGTGCCACTGTGCGACGAACAGTTTCAGAAACAGTAATGATCGCGAACCTTTGAACGCGACGAAATCAGATCGATCTGGACAAGTAACGCGGTGACCGATGCTGCTCGTTTAGTCGAATCTAATTAACGATCCAGTGATTTCGTTCTCGAACAGACAGCCCGGCGCATCCGTTGCGTAAACGCGCGGCTGTCATAGAGGAATGAATGGCGAGCGGAAATGTTCCTTCCCACGTGGCACGATCGAAACACTGATTATCCCCCGTTAGCCGTTCCTTCCGCGCCGTGGAATTTAATTTATCGATTAATCGGACGCCGTTCTGCTCCGAAAAGGAAGGAAACCATGGAACTACCGCGATAATTACGTTTAATTGACCCGCCGTTTCTAAGAAATTCAGCGGCTGTTACCGGCCACGGTGGGCAGAGCGCCGTAAGAGGACTCGTTCTTTTTTTCCATTTGTCTCGTCGGTCTGTTCCGCGAAACATTTTTCACCCGCTTCCTGATTCGTTGCGAACGAGATTTATGCAACGAGACGCTTATGCTAATGAACGTTTTTGAGGGTGCTCGAATGGCACTGTTGGTCTCGTTACAGGTTGCACTTAAATGCTTGTAACACTTTTTTTCTCTCGGAGAGAAGGTAATTTAAGACGGGGTACAAAGATGCGTGGAACGAGAGACATCGGGAGTAGTCGGTTTGGAATTGTGAAAAATAATACGCGAAAAAGACAACGATGACAGCAGCTTCGAAAGTAAATAGCTGTGGTATTTAGTTTTAACTGGTGTAACGTTCTTACTTGACTGTTAAAATGGGATCGATTATTTTTATGGTAAGGAAACAGATTTGTTCTGCATTAATCACCAAAATCGCGTTAACCGAGGGAAGTGGAGAAAACTTGGAGAAGTATTTTATTTCTTTAGATATTTATCTAAGTTCTTAATCCAATGGAAAATAATAGTTGTGTAAGATTTGGAAGCAATTTTGCCTAATTTACATAAAGGTTTGTAGAGATAGTTCTAATAAAATGAATAAATGCAAAAGAATTTAAAGAAAGAGTTACGAGATAAGAATTTCTATTAACATGAGGGTTTGCAAGTTCTATATCGCGGGAAGCATTTGGCAAGCTTCTGGTGTTCTATTTCCGATTGACTAGGTTTTAAATCTGGTGGAACCCATTTTTTATGGAGACTAGATCGAAAATAAATTCTATTATAAGCGATGCCATAAAATTCCAACAAGCACAGAAAGTGCAAAGTTATTTTAAAGTAGTTTATACTTAATCTTTTGTATGTTTGTGCTCATACAATTGTGTGTAATAGAAAATAGTATTAGTTTCAGTTATCGCCTATTTTTCAAAACTAGATCAGCAATTATTCCTCCGACGAAGACATCTACATTCATTTTACACAGTATCAGAAAACTCGTATATCTAACAATTTTACAAAGACAAAAATTTGTATAATTCATTTATGCATAAATTAAAAGCATGCTTATTACCTAAGGCACATTTTAAATAATTCTTAACATTTCGTAACAATGTGCAGACTATACACGTAAGTGTCTTCATTGGTAATCAAGTTCGGAAAATGAAGTCTTTCAATAAACTCATGCATAGTTAAACTTAAAAGCATAATGTATTACACGTTCCCGACGTACCTATGACACAATACGTTTTTATGCATTGCTGCAGTTGCATAATACATTTTTCCATGCCTGTACAGCACCTGAGTCATACTACTCGCAGGATGCACACTTCGCCGAGAATAATCAGTGTCCAATGAACCTATCCTATATTTATTTCAAAATTAAACACAGATCGCTACGCGAATTGCTCACAAACAACATTATATTATATTTAACTAATCACCACCATATATTTAAAATATAATTGAAACCACATACATATATTCATTAGCTCGAATCATTCGCCTAACTGTTCCCCAAAAAATAACCTACCATGCACAATGTTCCCCCATCGCAACCACTCTTATCCGAAACAAGTTTCGAAAGTTCAAAAACGCACGATTAATCGTGCACTCGCTTTACCTACTATAATTCCCATCAAAGACACACGACCCGAGCACACCCCACAAAAACCTTAATCCGAGTAGCTCGTTAAACTCGGCGCAATCAGGCTCAAAGTTTTCGTTCTTATTTCGTCCCACGTGAAACGCCAACGGATATTAATCTCGTTAGAAATTAAACTTAAAACTCGTCCCGTCGAGCACCGTCGTGTCACCATTTTAAGCACGGCGACGCTCGTGCAATAAAACCACGAGAAACCTTTCTGATCCTGGACACACGTTGATCATCGAGCGTGCGCGTCGTGATCAATGATCCGCAGAAAGATATCGCGATCGTGTCGAATTACGGTGAAAAAGGCGAAATCCGAACAGGATGACGATAGTGGACGACGAGTTGTAGAGGTACAAGTACGTATAACGCATTTAATGTCATGTAAGGGGGTTGTGAATCGGGTTCATGGTTGAGTAACGGGTCCATGGTCAGAACAGGGACAGGATCAGAGACGAGATGACAGCTGGTCCCCGTATCGCCTTATATCGATGCAGCGATCGATAGATTCCATAACAGGACACGGTCGAGCGTATTATGTAAACCCTCGGGGACCTGGCCAATCGGGTCGCAGAATAAGCGAGATTCGAGTTTTGCCAACGTGTCGGCTCGTTCGCCTTCAATTTTCATTTTTCACTCTGCCCGCTCCTGGGCTGATAAGCGATAAATGACCGCGGTCGAATAACTGGGTCAGGCCGGCGGGGACCAAAGCAATGAAATGTTCGAAAAAATTGCTCGTGCGTGAACGGGATCTAGAGAATTGTTGCCCCGGTGTAAGGGTTAGGAGGTACATAATTAGTAATTGGAAGCGTGTGCGAGGAACAGATTAAGCTTCCGTTAAGCTTCGTATGCAAAAAGTTCAGTTGGCAATTTTAATTTGTTCGCTCGTAAGGAATTGCTCCCTTGCAGGTTGCAGCATCATTACTTGGTCATCTCGTGTGTCAGTTTTATTGGAATTTAGGCTAAGCCTTGAAAGTATCACTTTTTATTAATAAATTTCTAGCTAAATATAATTTATGACGAAGTTCGCCCAATCCTTAGAAACGAGCGAACGCTACATTAAAAGTAAAATCAAATATATCTGCATTATATAAATTGAAAAAAATGGTGAAAGTGACAATGCTTGCGTCCTTATTTCTGCAGTCTATTTACGCATGGCTATAATTCTTCTCGTTTTTTTTTGTTGGCAGAAACTCGTTTCTCGTGTAATAAAAAGCACGAGATTTGCTTATCTTTGACTACTCCGTGCTGAAACTGAGAGCTGTTCTTAAATGAAAAGTGATATTGACCTAAAATTTAGAGATTTAAATGTAACCGTCAGCTGACACATCAGGAGAAAGTCTTGCCTACGATATAGTTGTTCCCGTTGCAAGGAACAATTTGTATTTATTTTGCGCAAATTATTGATCGTCGAATGTACACGTAAAATCGAGATCGAAAGTCAGAGAAGCAGATCGATCTGTCTTGCTCTGATTCTCCGGAGACGTTGTAAAGTTTAGTTCTTTCCTATTATTTTTCGAGAATTCTCGTGTTGGATCGATGAACCGTGCAGAAGCATAATAGAGGATCGGTTAAAACGTAAAATTACACGTAGCCTTATTTCTTATAGAATCCGTATTTACCAGCACCATAAATCTTCGACGAATCAAACTTTCCTATGTATTATTACTTTGCTTCTGCGATTTCTCGAGTTGTCGATGTTCAGACGCGTGTTTCTTGACATTAGTGCGATTAAATATAATGAATGTGTATCATTGCATACGTTCTGCATCGTGAACCACGATTGGTTAATTAACGCTCCATTTATTATTAATTCCGTTGATATAGGCACTATAAACAGAGTAGAGAGTGTAATGAAATATGAATTTTCACTAAATTAATCTTAATTGTAATAAATTCTAATCAATTAATTTCGATACATTTATGATCTTCTGCAGAGCATTTATTAAAACTGTATCGCTAGGATATATTGTGCAGCGACTAGAATTTTATTAAATATTAAGGAAGCTATTCGCCACAAGTAATTAAAGAATGAATTAATACATAATAATTAGTAAAGAATGTCAAATAATTTATATCGTTGGGTTTATCCTATATAGTTGGGTTTATCGTTTTATATTTAAAACGGAATTTGTAGTAAACTTGATGCTTTGCAAACATATCTCAATTAAAAGTTCCATTTAATCTTTTGCCCAACCCTTTTTTACTTCGTCTCATTCTATTTTATCGTAACAAAAGGCAGCTGGAACTGATCCAAGACTTCGGTCACGAGATTCAGTCGCACGACATGCAACCGTTGTTCGACATATTACACCGATAGTGCATACAAAAGAAACTAATTAAAGGTGTTCTTACGCTCTGTTTTCGTGAAATACCACAGCTATGTTTTTATCAGAATATTTTTCATGGCTCTTTGTACTGTTCGTTAACGTAACTTACATCCGAATGCATATTAATAGGAACATTTGTAACCTGCAGAAAGCAATATCATTTTATTTTTATTTCTTTAAAATAGCAGCGATACTTGTAATTTGAAATAGGCAAAGGCACGAGAATAGATTCTCTTGCTGGAAAATTGGCTACTATACAGAACGAAGAAATTAACACGCAACATTTTATATGATCAGATATTTTGATATTAATAATATGGATTCGTTCAAAGTCTAATTTTTTAAATGGCGACGGAAACAAACGATGAATTAAAAAGATGTTATATACATATATTAGTCTTTATTTGTTCCGTCAATTTAGTTTCCCGCAAATCAAGTAATAGTAGCCGCCCAAACAGGGCGAAAAAATGAAAATAGTGAATAGGTTGGCCTCGATTTCACTTCGGATAACGAAAAATATCACTTCAGAAAAAGACAACGACAAGTAATATGACGGAAAATGAGAGAAGTTTGATTTGTTTGACGTTTGTCCTTATATTAGTAACCAGTTTCTATCTACTGCACTCGCGTTTAGAGATTTAAATCATCTTCGTATATCCATTCTACGTTCACACTCCGCGCGTTGAGAAATTAGGGCGATGTCGTATTGTAGCAATTTCTAAAATCCAATAAGAAAGGTACAGTTATCGGTATGACCATTTCTGCCGGCGATACACAATATCTAACTTTAATTTTCCTCTGTGCCTAGATGGAACATCGATAAATGAATTCAATTGATCTTTTATATTCGCCACTTTCTATGCACATCATAAATTCGATACGTAGCTGACCAATAAGAAGCTGGTACTCTCGATCCATTCACTTTCTACACAATTCGTTCATTACGATTTTCTGTGACACAGTTTAGCACAAAATTCGAACTACATATCACATAAATTATTTTGGCGGTTATAGAAAAATACTGTCCTCTAAAAATTCTGTAAATAATTTCATAGCATTTTCGTGGGAAGCAATATTTAATATTATAAGCACAAACATTCGGGTTATTGTTATTTCCAATTTAATTGTATTAGCCTGAAAATGTCAGTACGTGTCAGTTAATACTAACAATAAGATGAAGTTAACAACATCGCCACACCTGCAATTTACAGACGCATTCTTAACGACTAAACTTTAAATCAGCATCTCGATTAACTATTCAATGCCTCTACCTTTTACTACCAATAAATATAACTTCCAATACTCTTCAATTCCAGTTTATTACTTGGTACATAAAATTTCATCGTCAATCTTTCGAACACCATCATTTCTGAACAATACCACTGCCAAGAGGAAAGTGAATTACTTAGAGAAACTTAATTACCTGCATCTCATTTGTCGAAGCAAATTAACGAAAACGATCGATTGGTCGCATAAACTGAAGTTCGAGCTTTCTCCATCCTCGTGTCTCCATAAAACCTCTGCGTTCTATTCTCCCCGCTACTGTTTATCATTTTTCAATTTCCACTCGAACCTAATCAACCTTAACATCTTCCACAAATCCACGCATCATTACCTCCTTGAAATCAAAACGAACATCCCTCGTTTCTTGATCCTTTGACCGTTCATCCCATGATGATCTTTCACTTCCTGTCCAAGCAAGAAAAAATTCTCGTCCCTGTTCCTTCCGTGTCGCCTCCCAACGACACGTTCGCGAACGAACGAAAATATCAATCCTGAAGATTTCGTAGGCGAAAATGGCGTTTCTAGTCGCTTATCAGAAAACCGATGAAACGGCGCGCGTAGTCGAATGACTCGGGTCAAGGTCTGCCCGTTTCAGGATCATCGTCCTCCTCCGGCAAGAGCATTCCATTGAATGTCGAAGGTCAAGAGCTTCGAGGCGAAATAACTTAATGGCCGGCATTTGTCTCGATCTGTTTGAGCTTATTATTCTGGCGTCTGGGCGTAATTGGAAAATAGAGGATCGGCCGGGCATCGACGCAGGACTTTGCGCGTCGACCTTACGCAACGTGGGTGTGATTAATGTGGCGGTGTAATTAAACGCCGGAGGCACTGCTCCTTTCCACGGAGGGGAAAAAGAGTTTCTGTATCGAGGAAAGTGGCCGTGTTTTGCCGGACAGAACAATGGGAATCGATCGGAGCTGGAGGAGTGCCATCGGGCTGTGAGACATGATTTATTACTAAATTCCACCTTATGACAGTTTCGCTCCTGTTATTTATATGGAGCATGAATTTTGTACCATTCGTGATTAACACTAGAACTATCAAGCCAGTCAAAATGACTGGTTTTAGATCTCTTGCTTTAAAGCTAGTAACATATAGGTATTGCTGCAGCAATTTATGATGACTTTCAATAAGGCAAAATGACAATTGCATAACTTTATCTAATGTCCATTCAACCATTTTCGTGTTCATAATCTGTCTAACGTATACTGTCTAAATAGTATCAAAACCTATCGGTAGTTCTAGTGTTATCGATACGTGAAATGCTTCGGTGATATTATGTGTAACAGTGAAAGCGATCTGTAATAGCTTTATCAATTTTATTGTTTAATAGCAAACGCAAAGTGGTACAATTGGTTCTCTGTGGTTATCGTCCTTACTTTTTCGGACTTTTCTTTATTTATCTATCAAGCTCCAGGTGTATGTATTGGAAGAGCTATTTCTATGATATATCTATGTCAAAGTACGTCTTATGGGTAGCTTTAAACTTTGATCGATGTACGTTTGAGAAAGGTTCCCAATATATTATAAACGAAGAACAGTATTTTATTCGAAATTAAACATCGAAAGTGTTGCACTTTAATGCCCAATTACTGCTATTGACAGACTGCCTGCCGTAGGAAATCGTTCGTTTCTTTCGAATTCATCGGGGCATTCATCTTCTTTTTTCGGAGACACAAGATCTGACACCCTTTCAATCGTATTCGCAAAGTATGTGCCGTGGAACGCGATTTATGCGACGATGATAAGCATGTGGGAATAAATCGCGTGGGAAAGTTCGGTGAAATTTTCGCAAGACGCGCATAGAAACTGCTTCCCAGTTGGCGATGATTTGGTGTATCAGAAACCCCATTACTCTTCGCCTTGGCTCTCATATGAGCGCTACCGTCTCTTTCAGTTGAGGCCCTTATTTGCAGTACAATATGGCTAGAGAAAGGTGGCATTTATTTATTTACAAGATGCAGCGTGCCGTGCTTCATTGATTTGTTGCTTTCATTATTATCTTGCGCGTTTCTGTTGAATCGTCGAGATGTGTGACAAAATTGCTAATCGCAAGGGTATTAGGCTTACATGGAATAATGTGTACCGTAATTTCACTTAAGAGAAATTTTATGTCATCTTTTAGCAAAATGTATCAAACAAACAAATTTTTATTTGTGCTACTGTGCGCCTCGCGTGTTTAGAAAGTTCGAAATATTCATTATTCCATATGTACGGCATGTTCGTTTGATTTAACAAAAACAGCTTATTATTGTTATTATTGTTGTTTAAATTATTCATTCGTGTAATCCACGGAGAAATCTTAATAGTAGGTATATAACAGCAGGCAAGAATTCTGGGTTATTTATGAATACAATTATAATAGCTTGCGAAAGTATTGCATTTTCCAAAATGTACTTACATATTTTAGTGTTACTTGTACTATGGAAATTACTAATTGTTAGATAAGCATCTTTGCACGAGAGAATTACCTGAAAGCGTTGCAAAACTGGAAACTGCAATTAATTCTAGAAAACGAGTAACCTTGCGTTTCATTAGTGGACACATTTTATCTGTTGCGTGTGATTCATTTATTTCCAATCGGCACACCTGTTATCGTTCTTTAATCAATGATTCGTTTTACACTTCAAAATGATTCACATCAAAATGGCAGTGAACTTACTAGCGCAAAGAGAATTATCTTTCGTTGAATTAATAATCGCTTCGCTCGATAATTTATTCGGATCACGTTTAATATACAGTTATCGTGAGATAAGTTATCCTACGATAACTGTATAGCATTGTAACTATAATGAACTTTACTAGGTAGTTATACTTTAATAAATTTGTTAATGGGTCGTGTAACAAGTTTGTTCGCGGAGTAACTTTACACTATATTATTAAACGAAATATGTTCAACATATAACGCACAGAAAACGAGCACGTTAATTGCACTGAAATGAACAGAATACAACACTTTGTGTCCCGGAGTAGAATGATTTTATGCACGCGGCAATTCAGACAACTTACTTGGAGAAATTTTCACTTACATTTTAATTAGGATGTTACAGATTCTTAATGTCCTGCTACTTGTTCACTTTATTTTTTTGGAAAATCAGTTTGTTCGTATATTATAAATATTAGGTTCATTGCAAGATTATTATTAATTGTTCAGCTGTAAAATTGAAATTCTTATCCCTCGAAAATAATGAAATGCACTGCACAAAATTCTTTTCAATAAATAAAGTACCTTACTTTAGTGCATATACAAAAATTATCCTTCTTTAATGAAACTGTATGTTTACCCTAATATACATTGAGACTATCTAATTAACATGTTCCAGTATTTGTGAATAAACCAAATTGATAATACGAAAGGTGCATGGATACTAAAAGGAGGGAAAGAAAGTAGTACAGCATTCTGAATGTTTTATTACCCAAGTGAGTCATCCATGCCAGCACAGGGCATTCAAATCTGGCCCCCCGAATAAGAAACGATAAGTAAATGCCTTTAACATGAGTGCTGCTTAATATAAACGTTTTAACACGTCAATCTGAAGTGCGACGCCGTAAAATGCTTATAAAAACGGCGAACAGAGTACTCAGTCAGTGTGGCAGTGAAAATGGCCAAAATGGCATACCATATTTGGTCCAAGATGTTGTGTAACATATTTATACTTCTGGCAATATATCGTAACATGTTAATCAAGGTAATCCGTGAGTTGAACCCTAACACGGCCATTTTTTCGTGCCGCATCATGCTGGCACCCACATATTGTTAATTGTAGATGGTCTGGCTGATAATTTCTTCAAAGTGCTGTGAACTTGAAGTGGTACGTGTAGACTTGTGCGTAGGATTATTCCCGTGTGAGCATTCGAACGTTGTGCGTTTAATGATTTTACTTGACGAGCTGAACGGATATTAATTCGTTGTGAATTGAGGAAGGCAGTATATTCGTATAATTTAATGGGCATTTGTAATGGTTTTGCGATAATCTGTTCACACATCGCTGTTGTAGAAATGTGTTCGTTTTCAATTTCTACTTTTCAAGCAATTTTCCGTATTCTTCGACAAGTAATTTAATACAGTATTGATCTGTGGCAGATTTTAAGGGACCAACAAATGCAAACTTCAATTTATTTTTTAATAATAATTAGTATTTAATTGGAATGACGTTAGTTACGAAATTTATAGTACGACCTAGAATAGTAGCAAATAAAAGTTCAAGATGCATACGAAGAGCTACATTATTTAAAATCTTCTCGATCAAAATTCTATATTGAAACTTCCTTTAAAAGAAACTGTGACAATTCTAAAAAATATTAATAAATACCCTCACGAATATATGATTGGAGCAT
Source organism: Nomada fabriciana (assembly GCA_907165295.1). NCBI lineage: Eukaryota > Metazoa > Arthropoda > Insecta > Hymenoptera > Apidae > Nomada > Nomada fabriciana. Next base: position 17,025,893 of record OU015689.1, read on the forward strand.
TTGCTCCCACATACATATACGATAAATAAAATAATCTTTCGCTTTCTTGAATTCCCCGTCCACACTAAGCCCAATTCAACCCCAAATCTCGCCAGATAACGCAGCCCCATAACTGATAACATTGGAAATTCCCCTCCTCATAAATGAAATCCGTCTGAAAGAGCGACAAGCATATCGTGTCACCGAAATCGGCGCGAAGAAAAGGCTAAATGCAAACGAAATAACCGAAAAGATAATGAAATTTCATTGGCGCCGTCGTAACGCCGACCCGTAGACACCCCCCTTCTCGATCCCCATAAACGTTCTTTTTCTTCCAACGATATTATAATGGACAGCCGTAAAGGGTTAGGATACGGCTACCGTTCGTCTGGAAAGGGAACTCGCCAGAACGAAACGAGCCGCGGTTCGCGTGTGTTTGCGTGTGTGTTTGCTTGTGTGTTGCGTGTTTGCGTGTCCGGCACCACTCACCGCGACATGGTCGTACATTCGTACGGACGCGAACCTTGATGCATTAAACAGTGTCCTTGAGACAGGAGACCACCTCTTCTCTTCTACAACTGGTGCTACCTTGGTGCGACCGGAGCCTAGCCTTGATCGGGTGCGAATCGGTGTATCGTTTGCTTGGCGGAAGCTGCCCCTTAGCTGATTGTTGTCTCTTTTATCAACGTGCGGCTTCATGGTTGTGGTGGGTCTTAACCCTTTCGTTACGGCTACGTCCATCGAATGAGGTTTCTGTACGCAGCGCGGTGATGTAGGCTGCTAAGGTTGCGCCTTGGAGTAATGAGCTGCCGGCACACTCTTTACTTAACCCTTTGCCGTGATGATTTTTTGTGCTCGAACTTGCGTCAGAGATGAGTATTTTATTTCTGCAGCGGACGAGTGTACAGTTGTGATAAATTTGTATCAGTTGTGAATTAGTGTCAATTGGTACGACGTGCTATGCTTGAGCTTACTATGTTTGTGGAAGCTGTGTCAGATTTTGCTATGCGTTTTTTGTATTTCAGGTGTTTAATTCGTTGCGTTAAGCCTTTAATATGCTTGACATGCATGCATTAGGGAACGGAAATGAATTTTTGTATATTGACGAATTTATGACGTTCGGGGAAGTCGTTAAGACTGTTTGTTACTATTGTATTATTTCTGTGCCGACCACGGAGTACATGTTCATTTTCTACAGTAAATAATATTCGTAGCATTCTTTCGACCGCACCTTTTGTTTCTAGTTCTATTTAATTCCATATTTTATCTTAATCGAGCTTAATGGGTTTCACGGACGAAGAAAATGAAAGTTGGCTTTAATTGACCGTAATCTCGCGTTAATTAATGTGACTGCGTGTAACTCCATAGGTGGTCTGGGGAATACAGGTGTTGGGGAAAGGTGCGTCGGTGGGGTCATCGTGACGGCGTAAAACGTTCTTCTGCGACGTTTGAGAGGGTTTAACGACGAAAGGATTGGTTCTCGCGATTTTAGAGTGCATCCCTGAATTCCTTGCCAGGCTGTTGAAAATTTGTGTTTAAGATCTATGAAATACTGACACATTAACTTCCTGTTTTTATCATTGATTTCACGTACAATTGCAAGATAGAGGATCAATTTGAGTGATATCAAATCTGGGTTATCTATTATATGCTTTATATGCGTGTATTGTAAATATAAAATAATAATGTATCGAATGGTAACAGAGTAATTAACATGTACACATATGCAAGTTAAAGATTGCCCAAAAACATATGTGTAAAAAAAGAACATCGTCATTATTAACGAAATTTATTCAATAAAATTTTGTAGGTACATCGTCAGAATTTCTTTAAACACAATCCACTAAACATTTTACAGCGATGCTCCTTCGAAAAAACAGTCACTTAAACAATGAATAGGTAAAAGGTCGGCAATGCTCCTTTCACCAGATTTATACAAATCAACAGACTTCACGCTGCCATCAAACTACGACAGCTTATTAATTGTATCTGCCCATACAAAATTACCAGGATCCTAAAATCCATTTACACCATCGAAACCCGTCGTTACTAACGTTAATAACGTTACGTTACTTATCTAGTCGCGAAGATCATCTAAACGGTCAGTATCTTTAACATATTTCAGCAAAAATCTTCTACAATACCATATCTTAAAAGACGCTTACGGACGGTAACAGAGAATGTATATTTTTAAACAAACAACCAATAAACTTGGCAAAGTGAAAACGATAGTCATTATAATTATTAATTCCATGGTTATTATACAATTTCCATAAACCCCTTCTTCATTGTGACAATCGTATACGGTTTTCGTGCTAAAACCTATACAGTTCTCAACCACACTACCCTCAATTTTGTCAGCAGCTTTACGTAGCCCAGTCGTATACACAGATGTATGTAACAATCTCAGTAAACGAAGTGAGTACATTCTGTGTAAAAAGTATCCGGAATTTATTACTTGAAAGATGCGCGTAATAGATATCGCCACAATTTTTTTCCTGTTAGTTCTTAGCACTGTACTAATATTATTTAAGCGTCACGAGGCGTTTGCACGAGAATATCCGCCGAAAACGGTCAAATTTGTGGAAGGACAATTCATGGATCTTGCACCACGATAATGCACCATCGCACAAAGCCATCGTTGTGCAACAGTTTTTGGCGAAAAACTCGACAACCGTCACCGACCAAGCACCGTACTCACCTGATATGGCCCCGTCTGACTTTTTCCTGTTCCAAAATTAAAATGACCACTTCGGGGACGGCGTTTTCAGTCGATTCAGGCCATAAAAGAAAATTCGCTGAAGGAGCCTATGAAACCTCAATCAGCCTATGAAAAATGTATGGAGAATTGGGTCAAGCGCTGGCATAAATGTATTGCGCTCGATGGGGCCTACTTTGAAGGCGACAAAACAAATTTTGATGAATAAATTACTTTTCTTCTGTTTTTTTTAACAATTCCGGATACTTTTTACACAGAATGTATGTAACAATCTCAGTAAACGAAGTGAGTATGTGCTTCGCAGCACGTGGAGGCGGACAAGATCCTCTTCCCTTTCCTTTCCGCGTTGTCCGTAGTCTGTACGGGAAATAGGCACAAAGGATCGGGCAGAGAAGGCGGCTGAACGAACGCGTAGGCACCAGCTCGCTCCTTATACGAGTGACACGCGCTCGCGAGCCGGATAGGGCATTATTATGCGGATGATTACCGTGCACCGAAGGCTAAGGGAGTATCGCTTCGTCTTGTCATGGGCCTTACTTCCGAGGGTGAAAAGAAAAGTCACGCGATAAGCATCGGGGTCTCGTGAATCACACCATGCGACCCAGAACCTCCCCTTGGTAGTCGTATTCATTCACTGTTCCATGCTGGTCGCCTCTATCGGCGCCTTCTGTTTGAAAGAGTCGCCTGTGAGAGCGTCGAGATGTTCCTGGCAGGGCGGAAGTCGACCCGCAGTTGGAAAGAAGCTGGCTGTTCGATGGAATGAAAGTGAAAAGAATGCAGGATGTGGCTGTATACAATGTTTGTAGGAGACTGATGTGTATGGGTATAATTTATATGTTGCATTTATGTAATTCATGTGTGATGTGAATGTGGTTTCATGCTGTATATGTTTTGAGTTTTGCGTGAAAGTAATTCATTTATATTTGTTTCTGGTATTTCAACGTATTACTATTTTATATGTTTTATTCGTTTGTTGTATGTACATGAGAAGTCATTAGTGAAAGATGGAAATGTGGTGGAGAATTCATTGCTCAGAGGGTCAAAAGGGAAAACCAGCTTCAACGTGATTGAATTGAAGGAACTTGAATTAATATAGTAGTAGAAAAAATCCTTTTAAAAGTTGTAAAGTCATAACAACCAAAACTGTACAATAATTAACTTGCTGTGCGTCGTATCCTTATCATTTTCGTATCGTATCTCGTAATTTTCAGTTTATCCTACTGAAAATCTATCCTACGTCTTCCTTTCTTTCCGCACTTACGACTTGTTAGTTTCATCTTCATAAGAAAATCAAATTACTCATGGAGGTCGCAAATTGTCCATTTTGCCTATAGCAATATAAGCAAGCAATTTCAAAGATGAAATTCAGAGATACGTTTAATGACGGATGATTTTTAGCGCCAATCGAACGAGCTACAAATCGCCTTGAAAATGCTAACAATAAGTGCAAATATACTTTGATTTAGTACAGTTTTTTAAAATTCACTGGTACCTGAAAATTTTAACAAATCGCCTTCGTATTAATTTATCCTAAATGCAATGATTTTCGCCGTATCGTGCTAATCAATGTTGTATACAGTTAGTAATTGTTATTGGATGGGATGCGTATTCAAATTGACGTTACAACTTCTTATGTAATATTATTACGTTTGCTTGTAGAAACTGGAGATATTAACGCTGGTCATTCTACAAAATTCTTTCCATGTAGTTTTAATTTTTAATGAAGTACAGGTATACAGTATAAAATGATCAAAGGAATGAAAGAATCATGGATTATTGTGTATACATCGACTTATTTATGTGCATGTCTAATACTTTCACTAGCTGATGTATCAGTAGGTACATGTTTTCGACGTACATAATGGACACCACCTTTTTATACATTTTATAATATCCTTGCTTAGAGGCATTCTAATTTCTTTGACTCTACGTGTTATGCTTCTCTTTGTAACAGAACGTTAATGTGTTGCTTTCGGTGTTAATGGGAATGCAAGCATCCTTATGTTCGCAGACTGCAATTTGTTATCGTGTATGAATGTCTTACTTGATAATTAAGAGATACTTGCTACCTTCTTAACATGTTCTGTTGTATAATTATTCGAAGGATTAAAATATTTCAGTATGAAATTCAGATGGGTTTAAATGTACGAGCAAACAAATAAAAAACCACTGAATATTAAAAAAAGAAGGTTGTTCCGCGGCTCGGAATAAATTGAAATGGCAGAATTTAAAGGAATGTTTAAAGCCGTAGAACTATCGTACAATTGTATAAATTAAAAACGGAGTGAATTTGTGAGACGTGAAACTTTCATTACCATGATTTGTATCTATGAAACATATATCCACCTTTCTATTGTACGTATTGTGTTCCGCAACCAATTACGCTGGTGTGTTTCAACAGTATCCTTCTTCCACTTTGAAGGCAAACGAAGTTACAAAAGAACAAACGACGCGAAATAAGAAATAATCTAGCAACATTTTAATAATCTACCATTATACTATAACAAACGAATGTATCGTCGCATAAATTATTCACTTACTGTTCCGCAGGAGAACCCGTCTTAACAGGGTCAAATGTATCAAGCGTGTTAATCAATCAACTCACCAAAACTAAAATTGAATCCAAGCGTGTACACTCTCGCTTAACAGGCATTCGCTTCAACTATGTACATGCATACACTAGTCGGTGAAATCGCCGACGAATTCGCTGTGCCTAAAAGTAAGATTTACAAACCGTCGTTGCCAGCATTGTTCCCGATGTACAATACTCTATGCACAATTGTTCGACATAGGAAGCGTGGTCCCGACCCTTTATTATATCATTAAAGCCCATGACGCTCGCCAGAAATGGCGCAGCTTGTTAATATTCACCGAGGGCGCACGTGCTGAAAATAAACCGTCCTTAAGTGGAACAATAGATTCCTTGCACCTGAGGCCGTCGATAGAGCAAATCGCCGCCGGTGGAAATGATAATGGCAAGTTTATCCAAAGATCGCATGGAAGGGCCGCGACGTTCGCGGTTTGCTCGTAAATTGTCGCGATTCAATCGGATATCTCGATCGGGAATGGCCTTCTGCGCCGTGTGATTCGTCGGGGAAGAGGTCATTTTGTTCCCTCAAAGCCACCGTCGTATTGTGGCCCGACTTCGCATAAGGATTCGTTCCTGATCGTCGTCTCTCTTGGGCAGCGTCTAACGAGAGTCGTTTAAGGTGCGGCGTCTTCCACCTCGTTTAAAGGGGAACAATGGCGAAAATGTGTGGGTGAATTTGATGGAAAAAATACGGATATCGGGGGTGGCGATTTTACTGTAAGGGAATTGGGCTCCGCGAGTGGAAAAAGTCTTGCTTGAAAAATGATTAGTATTCTCTGTGAATCGATGAATATTTCGATCGAATAGTTTGAAAGAGATGACTGCGGTTGGAACTCGTTTGAGCAGAATTCTTGGTTGGTTTCAAAATATGTTGAAGGGGTGGAATAGAGTTATGTAAATGTTATTTTAGTTGCAAATACTGTTATAGTATACTGCAACACTGATATAAATATAGAATGTAAAGCTTGTGTTAGAGAGGCATTATTTGTGGGTGATTATTTATGCTGATTTTAAAATTAATAATTTGATGCCTCGTATTAAACTTGGTATTTGATTATGTATGTATTACTTCTTTCTTATTGGATTCAAGCTAACTTAACAAGAGTTTAGATTTGTATTGAAGAAATACATTGTTCAACTTGCATAAGCATATTCAGCAGATTACACTTTTTTAGTTTAAAACTTGTAATTATTCTTCTATTGAACATTGTTTCTAATAAATGTATCATTTTATATGTTTCAGGTAAACCCCATTTCGTCTCGTGAAAGTTACAATTCTTCGTATTTGCATGTATTCGTGAGTATAAAAAGCGATTATTTTATTTCATTTATACACAACTCCCAAGATCCATGACTGATGTTTAGAACATAAAGACGGTACACTTTAGTTAGAGAATTGTAACTGAATTTTTGCCAAACATTAAAGAATATCGTTAACACAGAGAATGCGAGAGAGTACTTAATTCAAGCAATTACGTTGTAACAACCCGACTGCTTGTATCTACGTGTATGTACATTAAGTAATTATCTTATTGTCTAACGGAACCAGTAATACTGCCTCCTAAATGAGACAATCTAATTTTAATACAAACACGAATTACACGCGGGAATAAAATTCTATCCATATTTCACTTTTATTGGCAAATATTTTAAAATTTTACTGATTACAATTCTTGTATTCAAATATTTGTTAAACTCTTGTATTGTTTGTAAAAAGTGATCCCTCTTTTGTATTTCAATTTACACATTTATACAATTAACAGCCAAACAATATTCGTCAATTTATAAGTAACTGTCAGTTAAACAATTACTCATTAATTCTTGAAAGCATAAATTATATAACATCAATTGAAATTTCAAACTTTATCTTTCTACACCTCGATGGATTTTCGTTATTAACATGATTTGAAATAGTTTGCTATAAGAAACAAACTTGTTACACCAAATTGACAGTAAGTGATGCTATTTTTACAAATGAAAAATGTTTTACAAACATACAACTACAAAATATTTTGACAAATTATGTAAAAAATTGAGATTAGATTTACATAGTATAAGTACCGAGTATGTGACTTAAATTTTACACGGTTATATAAAGGTAAAATATTATAAATTGAAACGGAAGTCCATGAAGCTACCAGTGACTTTAAAATTCGCTTAGTTTTCGGAAGCAGTACCGTTCTTCGGGACGTTACCTTAAATTACCGGTGAGATAAAGACGTCAGGCTTATAGGCAGCTTTAATAATGGTAGAAGGGAACGACAGTGTCTGTCGAGGCGAGTATGAATCATCGCTGACGGGCAAAGGTGGGCTCCGTTTCCTCAACTGGGACGCATTATGCTTTCAGGGAAATTACAACACACAGTAAAGGCTGTTAAATGCCGCAATCAGCTGGCAGCACTGAGAAAAGTCAAATCTTGCGCAATGCTGAGATCCTGTCCACTTGATCACAAATTTTCTCACAGGATTCAGGAAACAGGCAAACCAGAAAATATATAATTTCCTGGTGAATTGTTCGTCTGTGAATCTTTGTATGATATCTTATGTCATACACGAAGTTGAATTCCGCTCATTTATTGATTATTCTTTTTAAATAAATGACGAGCTTTAGGACGATGGAGGAAAATCTGATTATAGAGATTCGAGGAATTATATGCGGATGATAACTATAGATTTTTTTATATTAAGAAAACTATAGATTTAAATACAAGTCGTTCTAATAAATTATATTATATTTTCACTCGTTCAAAGTTTTTTTAGTAGCCACTATGACTGTCATAAAATTTAATTTTGACATAGTTGATCAGAGATGTAGAAAAACAGAAAACGTGAATACAAGATGAAATGTAGAGCGTAAACAGAATTAGGAATTGATCGACTGATCTATTATTAATCCTACAGAAATACCAATGATACTCTTGAAACAAATATTTCCATCCAATAAATCTACCTGTACTCCACAAGTTACAAAATTATGGTTCGCACAATATTTCTTCCTATAAAAACCATTGCCTCTTTAACTATCCAAATCGATTGATTTCTTCGGTGCCAAATCAGTCCACTAATTGTAAGTATCTTCTCAGGTAATGTTGAATATTTAGAAAGTTGTCGACGATTATGTTACGGTTTTCTCGTAGGCGAATAAAAGTTTGTCGCTGAAGAATGCGTTTCATCCCGCGTTTTATCCCGGATACGGACAATTATTATGCGTTTTTACTTACGGTAAAAATTAGAGGACTTCTGCAACGATGGATAGATTCTGTTCTGAGCGGCAAAACAATTTCCTAATGTTTCTTTCATGCGTTGCAGACGAGTTACGGTATAGAAGAACGGGATTGCAATGTAAAAATGTAAACGGTATAAATCATGACTTCCGAGGTTTCTCTGCGATGCTCTTCCTCTTTGTTAAGATGCGGATCGAATGCAAAATCACTGTATTTATTATAGTCCATATCTGTGCCCAGGTATGCTGATGATACGTATTTCTACGGTGCACTCGGTGCAAATGGAAGTCGTAGAATGGTGATCCTGTAAATGTGTTGAAATGATGAAGAAATTGTTATTTAAGATAGAGAAAGTTATTTAAGACGATGAAGGATACTCCGTAGTAGGTATAAATAATTTTTTGCAAGTGGCAGTTGCTTGTACCGGATATTGAAGCAGTGCAGAAACAGTTTCCACTTGATAATAAACGTTTCGTGGGCAAATATTTCTCGAATATTTTTATTAGATTCAGATTGTATTCTATTAAGCAATTTTTGAAGACCTTGCGGCTCCCGTTATTGTTAATTATTAAACGCTGCTGTTGCGTTAATTATTCCTGGATAGTTATAAATATTGTTCATTTTTAATCAGTGGCTGTTCATTGTTCGTTAGTCATTGAAATGGAAATTACAATGATTGCAAGTAATTTACACAAAACTTTTCATTCCTCTGCTATAATCTTCGTTGATCGCAATTAAATTACACGTTTAGATTTAATTATGTTTCAAGCGGGCGTTTTAACCATTTGCAATTTTCCATGTATGTTTTAAAACCATCATTTGAATAATTACTTTTCACGGGCTGATAATTTCGTTTGAAAGATAGCACGTTAAATAAAGAAACAACATTACAAATTTAAATGTATTTAGATGTTTACTGGGACACCATTATGACAACGAACAATCAGTTCTTTAAATTTAAATTACACAGCTGCTGGGACGATAGTTGTGCTGGAGGATTTCAAGGATACGAGCAAAGCGATTATCGATTTAATTGGATCAATTATGTGAAATTAATGCAGTTGTAACTCGCAGATTGTTTACCGATTATGCAACAACCTGCACAGACGGAATGTTAATTTCGGAGTATCAGTTCCATCTGGAATGCATCACAAGCATATTGCGCATTTTCATTTCATTTTACGACAATGCTGATTGCGTCTGACATCAGCGTTCCTTTGGTACATACTTTATACGTGGAATCTTTTCGACTTATATGCATACACATGTCCCATTCAATTTGTTCACGTATACATAAACTATTAAACTATAACAAGTATTCAAGTTTTCGATAATGCTCCAGTAATTAACATTGCAGCAACTTCAACTTTTATTTCATTATTTAAAATGTTTCGTAATTCTAACGCTTCCGCCAGTAAGTAGTGTACGCCACGTGTCTCTACTGTTTTCATCATTAATTGCTTAACTTGTAAGAAATATGAAACTTGTATAAGGTGATATGGTCAATTATTAAATCTTTAACCAATTTCAATTACTGTATTCCTATATTCAATTGTATTTTATATTATATGCCGCAGGTGAAAGCTTTGAGACCACTTCTTCAGTTGCACAAGTATTACATGGCTTCTTAACGATTCATTGATTCGAACTGATTATTATCGAGACTTTTGGACTAAACATTCTTGACACATGTTCTAGCTCTGAAATCTTCAACTTAAAAATCCACTTAAAAATACGAACAAGCCACCGAATTTCCGTACAGCTTGAAATGCCCGGTCCCCCAAACGCTTTACCGGTGATTAGAAACCAGCAATGTAAACAGATTAAATCCCGAACAATGTAGACCAACGAATCTTCGTACGAAACGACGAATTTTTACACTATCTCAGTTGTTCGCGCGGTTCGTCTTCACAATTGGAATGGAACAAAGGAGCGTGGCCGCGAATTTACGGGAACACATACCGAGAATTTACGGGGAACTAACGAGCGGTGTGCACGGGCACGCGAAAGTCTTGGTTCTGTTCCCGATGCATCACCGTGCGCAGGCCAGACACAAGAGATCAGGAAATCCTTGCTTTTGCAGGGCAGGCTAAGCAGCTACTCTCATTTCCAAGCGCGCGTGACGGGTTAGACGATGTCCGTCTCTCCTCTCGGCCTACCCCGTTTTCCTTTTCCAGCGATCTGACACTGAACTCGATCGTTGATCTCATTCAGGGTCGAGTGTTCCTCAAGTTCCTTGAGTTACGCTCCGTGTTCTTGCTTGCCCATCGTTTCTCTCGGACATCTATCGCCCGAGCATCGTACGGGCCGCTTCTACATCGAATTTGTAGTGGATTGATACGAAGCAATATCGAATTAATATTATAAGTACATATACGTGTTTCTTTGGAATACAAAGGCGGGACGCTTCGCGTTTTCCTGGTTTATAAGTTTAGCGATTTTGGATATCTTTTTTATTGGAAAGGATTTTGTTTTAGGTAATGATTTGTTCAAGGGTTGGAACCCTGCATATCCGTTTGGCAAGCGCAGTTCGTGATTTTTAATTGCTTTTTTTTGGTAGTTATATATGGTTTCCGATAATTTATTATTGTCGAATTGTAAGTATTTATTAAATTTCATCTTTAGTGTAGTACGGCGAGGAAATTTGTAATGCGAAACTCTAGTACCTAGGTGTGTGATATTTAAATGATGTTTAGGTAGAATTTATAGTTTTGAGGGAATTTTGTTAGTTGATTTTGTATAGTATAATTTAAATCGTTTCGTAAACAGCTGCGAGGTCTTTTGTTAGCTCCTATTTATTGTTGAGTTGAGAACGGTAGTAAAGGCCAGATAATCTTTGTTTAGTTACACTTTGATAGAGAGTACAAAAAATGAATAAAATATAATAAAACACTTTAAACAGTAAGGACAGGTAAAGGGAATAAGAGCACGTAAAGTGAAAGTAAATATTCAGTCATCGAAAGTAAACCTGACATATGTGGCCTCTAAATTTTAGAGTCTAATAATAAATGTGAAGCCATCGATGAATAGTTTGGAAACTTAATTTCTTTCTAATTTAAAATTTGTTCTATAATTATTAATATTAGTATTCATTAATCATAATGCCAAATATACATTATTATACAGAACTCAATCGGTAAGAAGATAAATGTTGCATTTTTTTAAATGTAAGTTAACACATGACGATTACAAATTGTAAAATATTATAATTTCTCTGTTTCGTGAAAAATTAACATTCAGAAAGCAATTACAAGATTAAATATAAGGTTTTGAGGGAACGACGAATTAGCATATTACACGAAAGGTAGAGGTAAAGTCATCAAAACGGAAGTTACACATCAGTTCCCTACGATCTCCGGTGCAGTCCTGCCGCTTTTCAAACCTTATGAGATTCACAATGGAGTAGTGGTGCTCAATCAATTCCTGATTATTACTTTCGAATCACTTTGAACCTCTTTATTAAAATCTAAATCGTTTTTATGGTAATTCCATATCTAAATCTCATTTCGTAAATAAACATTAACTCCTGCACTTTCACTTCAATATATCAATATTTAAAGTTTTATAGTTTAAAAACCACGTACAACTTGTAATTTTTTCAATTAATTAGTTATGAGTTACGTGATGATTGTGTGTGGCAAATAATGGATTAATTAATATATATGTAATAAATTATACATCACTTAATAACTATTAAATAAAACCAAATTTTCCAAGCTAACATAATGGAAAATGCTTGTCTCGCGATATCTCCCGTCACTTACAATTAGATCATTTTACCAGCCAATTGCATAACATTTATTATTATATCTAGTTATTTGGACTTCATATGCAGCAATCTATCGTTTTAGTACGATAGAGTTGTTTGAAAAAAATATTTTACCGCTATTAAATCACAGATTACTTGAAATGAATATTTCGACAGTTATCTGGAAATCACACCAGTCTTTTTCGGCATAAAATTCAGTATTATCTATAATCAACTGTATTAAACTTTCATACGAATCTGGATAAAAGTCTCCGCCAGCAACAGGAGTATTTAATCTACCCTGCCCTAGTTGGCTCACCCTATGTAACGTTATCTCTAATGCAATCTACAAGTTACTGCAACGCTCTTATTAAACACAGTTGCACTCGCTCAAGTAATACTTCAGTGCCGTCTGATACTAATTAGCGGGCGGTGCGTTGATTTGCGTGCCACTAATTAACGCGTTTCACGTGTAACATGTTATATTTCCTTCGATACTAGAGATGTAACACAAAAATGTACAAGCGTTCATACACTATTCAACGAAATAAACAAGGAAATATGAATCAATTTTATCGTATAATTTTTTCACTAATAGTTCATTTAAGTTCAAACTTTACGAATCCGGAAAAACATTGGAATATTTGAAACTGTTTACCTTAGTTGTGGAAATATTACATTCCTTGTTAGCGATCCATTAATTCGAAGATAAAATTATAGAGAGAGCAATCACTTGATTAAATCCTTTTAATCTGGGAGAACTTGATAAATCAACAGAAAATTGCTAATCCTTATGAAATCGTATTACTCGAAACGTCCAATTTCAAACTTTTGACTGGCGGTGTACTTTGCACATACGTATATCTAACAATGTAATTACACGGTACAATAAAACGGATTTTCTAGTAGTAATTTATCTATCCCTCATACTAAACATGAAACAGTCGTACAGTCGTAGTCGTAGTGCCTATAATGAGTACTTATCATTTATCATGTCTATTATACGGTAATTGTCGAGTTGTAATGCAATAATAGTTTAATCACAGCCCTTCAAAGTTTACTTAAAATAACGTTTCACCTCGGTGAAAGTTTGTCGATCTGCTCTATGTTGTTCAACCCCCGTGGAACGTGCAATCGAAACATTAGTTCGGTGGTTTCATTCCACTGCGAGATTCAACTCGGCAAGAATCGTTTAAACGAGAAATCTTATACTCTTATCAGTTTAGACGAGAGGAAGGGTTTTACTTTCCATGCGTTAGTAGTGGACGGTTCCTTAAGTAGTGCTGATTTATTTTATAGAAACTTGTTTAAAGATTCCCGTTTAAAGTGCATCCATCTTGACAAATATTGAAGTCTAGAGAGAAATAATCATAGATGCGATAAAATGTCCATAATTTAAAAAAAATCAGCAGATTATACAACTAAAACTCATCGACCTGTTAACAAGGTGAAGCAAAATTTGTCAAGTTTAACAAACTGTACCCACCGTTCACAAAAAAATATAAAAATTGAAGCAGACTTTTAGTAGGTACACGCTGAGTCTAGTGCAACTAAATAGACTTGATACAAACAATTTGTCCATCTGTATCTGAAGGAAACGTGCACGGTGCACAATAAACGTTAGGGCGATCTTTTTACCTGTGTCTTCTTTTTCTATGGTCGTACCTCGGTCGCCAGAGGAATTATTACAAGGGGCACATTTGACACAAAAGCCCCGTTTTCTCTTACTTTCCTGCTTTACCGCTTGACTAGTCGTGCCATGCATTACGATGCTGAAACATCGACGGCGACGCTTGGCACGCACTCCTCACCGACGATTCTTTTAGAAAGACCAGATGACACGGAAGGGATTTGTTCTATTCGTACGAGACCTCTGCTTTCTGTGCTGCTAGAATGTAATAATGGCTCTTTCTCTTTTGCTGAAAAAAAATATCGAGATTGATCGATACTTCTCTGGATCTCGAACGTCCATTTTTCTTCTGCCGGCGATTATTTTGAAAGGCGATTGGAAATATTAACGCTAATGGAGTATTCTATGTACATAATTGAAATTCTGGCGCAAGTTTTGTATAAGAGCATAAAATGTTTAAACTATTTAAGGATTGTATGCAGAATTGGCAAATTACAATGGGCAGTGTGAAGCGATTACCGGTTAATTATAATTATTCAAGTGTTGATTGAAGTTCTCCGCTGAATGCTACCAGTTAAAGATTTTGAACCTAATATAGATCTGGTTCTAGATCGATTTTACGATAGGGGTCTTTTGTGATCGACTGAAAGAGAAGCTATTAGCTCTTTTTATAGTTACTATTGAAATATACTAATTTGCATAAATACTTTATAGTGGATTAAAATACGATTTTTTATTTTTTAAACATTGGTATTGCTTTTAAAGAAACTTCAACTTTTTTCTAATATTTCTCTAATATGGATTTCGATTTATGTACATATTACATACAATTAGTAATCAATGAACGTTCATCAATTTACAAATAACTAGTATTTAAATGATCACCTAATAATGATTAAAAGCATAATTTGCGCATTCCCCTCATTGATCATTTTAACGTAAGTTGATTTATTTCAGAAGTGACCATAAACAGTATAAATCAATCACTGGATAATTAAAATTCTTCAGTGCTTGATTAATATTCTAGCCCGAATACCCCTAATTAAATTTGAATTACGACGAATTAAATACAAAGCTAATAATAACAATTCCCTTTGCACCTAGCTATGTACGTTTTAAATACATCAGTTGACATAAATCTTCATATAACTTTAAACAAAGTACTTCTAATATTCAAAAAATTCGCAAAGCGCAGAAAATGAAAATTCATCCCCAACATCTGCAACAGAACTCTTCACTTTTCAATGTCTACCAAATAGAGAGAAACCGAAGATTGAAGACAATCTTACTCCGTTTCCAACGCCTACCTGCATCCTTATATCTGATTGTGAGTCATCGTTCCGATCGAATCCCCGATAGATATGCCATCAGTTTCAATCATTCTGCCACAAAGACAAGACCACGCCACGCGTAATTTCCACTTCCAACTCATCATTCGCGTCGATAAGAATTCTCCGTACGTGCAAGAGGCCGATGCGTTTCCATCCGCTCCCGGCAGTCCCGGACAGAAAACGCTTGGCTCGGCTCTCGCGCAAGAGAAACGGACGGATATTAGGCTCCAATAACCTGATTCTCGTCGCTTTGTTCTCATGACGCGTACTCGGACACACGTTGTTTTTCAGCGGCGAACAGACTCCTGGAAAGCATACCGATCGCTTGTTTCGCGTCGACAGTACACACGGCTGCACCGTGCCCGTGAAACACGATCGACGGATTATTCTTTTTCAGTCCGCTTATATGATTAATCGTTCCCGCGGCCCTGCCCTCTGTTCCGACTTCTGTCCCGCAGCATCGGCAACTGATAAATCCTGTGCAGGGTATGTTCCGTCGTTTCTAGATCGTTAGATACGTTGCTGTGCGCGGGGCGCACTTCATTTCGAAGAGTAATTGCGTGTCAGGTGCAAGGATGCTTCGACTCTTACATTGTATGTTGGCTTCGTGCGATCCTTAAGCCTGGCTTTAGTTTGCCAGAAGATTTTTGCTTAAAGGCTTTCAATTTGAAAGGGAACTGACAAGGCAATATTCTTGTTGGATATTTTCATTGAAATGTTTATTATTTAAGAGATTGAAATGAAGGTTATAATTGTACTTGTGCAAAAGCCGGATCAGGTCGTATACAGCTAAAAGGGTATATAATATAAAGATTAAGGTTTATGATGATGAAATGATAGTTTCCTGATTTCTTGTTTAAAAAGTGTTAACGTCATGTAGGATTATTGCAGGAATTTGTGATCACTTTTAGGAAGACAGAACAAGAGTTATATGTCCCTATTTAATTTTCATTCGAGCACTTCTATTTTTGTAACTCTAACTTATAATGTCTAACCTGTGCCTAAATCTGTCAAAACTCGTCTGTAGGTCTAGCGTTAAACGCGTGTGTTTGAACTGTTTTAGATCACGGTTTGCTTTCGTTCTGCGCTCGGATTGCACGTTTATTATCGAGGACGCGTGTTCTATAAGAAACTGGCGGTCGTGTATTATTCCGTTCTATGTTCAAAAACTAAAATGATGATTGGGATTTCTTAAAGGTTCGCGTTGACAGGAATGGTTATTGTGCAATTTATAACTCGAATTGTTATGTCTTTGACCCTGTATGAATGTAGAATTTGTAATACCTTTGGCAAATCATTAGATTTCTCTGCAAGATCCACCTCATCATTGAAAAATGTTCTTGACAAGGTTTTGTGAATTCATTGCGCGTAATGCTTTTTCCTGTTTTCAATCGCGACGCATACCTTGTACTAAATATGTATTTACCTTTGTATACTAACGCGATTTTTTCGTTTCTAGAATAATGATAATAACTTAAATAATAATTTACTAATTCAAGTGACCTTCGACAGATAAATATTTATGAAATGTAGAATGAAATTGGTTAAACATAAGGCCTGCATTTCTTTGAGGGAATTAACTTAATTCCATATTTCTGTTCCTCTCGTTCTTATAGTTAACTATAGCATAGTCAATTGTTACCATAGAAAGGGTGAAAAGAAAATGTCGGCGTTTAATTCCGATTATAATATGTTATAATGACCGACGTGTAAACGATTGCAGAACCCGAAAGCGTAAAATAAATTCGTCGTTCTGCCCACATATTGTAATAAATATTTCTCCGGCGTGCAACGATTTCGATCACCTGCGAAAATAAATCCTTGAACCAAATCGTCGGAAGCAATTCTACTCGATGCATCGCAAATGACGGGCAAATCCACTCTCTCCATTTAAAGAGTTAAGAAAGAATTGAGAAAGAGTAGAAAGAAACTACACTTTCGAATGCGATAAATTATGCAGATTATTGGTGACAATCTGGCGTGCGCGTGGTGTCGCAGTGCACGTAAGAGATGACAGCACGATGAAACAGTGGAACAACGAGACACGTCTTTACACGCGTCAACACCTGTCACGCGTCTTGCGTTCCGTGAGCATGTGCGCGATTAACATCCACCGCTGCTCGAATGTTATTTTCGCTCAAGAAAGTTGACGACGTTTCCACGACGCTCGTGCCGTTTCTAAATGTAACTGGCACCTTCCTTGCGAATTCCAGGTGTTGCATTCTTGCAATTTCATCGCTGCCACTAGAGTTCTGACGGTTTACCGATTTAGTCGACGCTCGATACGGAAATCGATACTTCAATCTAATTTCGAAGATAGTACAGTGTACTTCTAATAAAAAATTGAATGCGGATTAATTCAAGTGATTAAGAAGGATTTATTCTTTTTGATTATCAGTAATTGGAACGAAATAATTTGTACTAACACTTTGTAGAGGATGTCGAGAGATTAAAAAAGTCCATTATGAACACCATTATTATTATTATTGCGATTATTATATTATTAAATACGTGTTCGTTAATAAGGAAATTGATTTTCAAAATATGTACAGATTTTATAGTGATAGTAAACAATCTCTAAAATTTAGGAGAGTTGGAGGTTTAATTTATGTTCATCGTAGTCTGCATGCTTCAGGTTGTTAAGCACGGTACTTTCTGGAATAAAGTCCGCCTTGCAACTCCATACGTTTCCCAAGTTAAACATGACAGAAACTAGCATAGCGATGCATGAATTTGAAATCTAAGTAAACCCACCTACATCTGCCCGTAAGATCGCTTGAGAAATAGTTTTCGTTCCAAATATTTTCGCATCAAATATTTTACTACCTGCTGCATTATGTGCGTGCAAAAGTAATGGCCTCTAGATTACCTCGATATTATAGTTTGCCTCTCAAACTAATCTTGCTCCAACCAGCATCAACATGGATAGAGGAATATCGAAGAGTAACAAATAATTAGGACAGTAATTTATTTAATTGATATCGCTGTACTTGTTAAATATGTCTAAAGATTTTCAACGTGGCAACACTTATTATTACTTGAATACTATTACACACACTTAATGTTTATTACAGACTCCAAAATTGTCGAATCACTACCACTTTCCCAAATATTGACTAACTGTCACTCGTACAGTTACAATATTTTCAGCCCATAAAACCCCGTGAATAGGCACCTGAAAATTGTTAATTATCTCAACAAATTTCTACACGTCTCTAAATACCTGGCCGTCCCAGACATTTAGCCAACAACACACATGACCATCATTGCATATTTCACCATCGCACCGTAGAACCCAAACCAAAGCACCACGAAATACATATGTATCAGTGTTTAATCGCTCATCTCCGTCTGATTCTTTGCACAGTGTGGCAGTGGCGGCGGCTCGACGGAGGGCGTCGTCGGCAGCGTCAGTGGTAGCGGCAGCGGTGGCAACAGCAGCAGCGGCGGTGGCATGGATTGCATGCCCCTACGTCCAGGTCCCTTTCACTACCTGATAAGCGAGCAGGCGAAGTCCTTGGTGGCCCTGCAGGAACTACAGAATGAGGTCGGCGCCCTACTCGAGTTCCGGGACCTCGTCATCGAGACGTTCCCAAACCTCCGGCACAAGATGGCGGCGACGGCTTCCGCGGGTGCGTCCGTGATGTCGTCCTCCTGTACCCAGAATTCCCACATCCCCATACCATTATCCAGTCCGTCTTCGAGGCGGGTCAACGAATGGGAGCCGGGAAAGGTGAGGAGACGAGTACCGCGAGAAGGTGGCGAATCCTCGTCGTCCTCGTTACCAAGGAGCCGCAGCAACTCGCACAGTGGTGGAACGAAAAACAACTGCAGTGCCACGGTTCAGGATTCCGGTTTCAGCACGGAAACGTCCTCCAAGGATAGCGCCTCGACGGCGATAGCGCCTAGACCGAATAGTCCTCGGCCTGCTGTCCTGGACGAGGCCGAAGACGAGCTGTGGAACCTCCTAGACGTAATTCATCGCAAGGGAATCAGGCTTAGAGAAGAGGTAGAGTGTCTGCAGGGTCGATTGGAGAGCGTGGCGCCCGAAGACCTGGCGTCCACGGACATCCTAGATGCCGTGAGGAAGGTTTCGCGCTTGGATAACGAGAGGACGACGTCGATATTAACCGGCGATGACAAGGGGGAGAAGGATAGGGATTCTCAAGTGATAACGCTTAGGAGGGAGAAGGAGCAGCTTTTGGACAAGGTGGCTGAACTCGAAGCTGAGACTATATCTAGCCGGGCGAGAGCTCAGGAGCTTCAATCGGAACTAGCCGCGTTGTCCGCGTTGAAGACTGGTCTAGAGGATCGACTGAGGGCCGGACTGAACGATACATCCTCGGACATCCTCGTGCCGGGTGCGCAGAGGTTGCAACCTATCGCGCCTGCGTCACCCGTAGTGCCTTCCCCGAAGAGCAATAATGTTAGCAACATCAAGAGCAAGTCGTCGGCGTTCGCGTCGGTGGCGACGTCCACGAAGGCTCACAAGAGCCGCTTCCGGACGAGGACCATCGAGAAGAACGTTTTGCTGGACGTGACCGCTCATAACGAAGAGCTGCGAGACATCGATATCCAGGCGAGTGTGAACGAGAGGAGAGCACGACTAGGTGCGCTGGATTCCGTCCTCGTGTCGCCTACCAGGGTTGCGCACGTCAAGGATGTAGACTCGAAGAAGGTCTCTGCTATTCTTCGAGAACAGTCTCCTCTTGAGCTGCAACGGCATTTAATCACTGCTACCGTCCATAATCAGGTAAAAATTGTGCACGTAATTCATTGCCCTGTGCACCTCTAGTATACTTGGCGAAATATTTCGAATACGAGACGCCTCGAAATTGTTAAATGTAAGTTAATTATACATTGGCACGTTGCAGGTCCTGCAGAAGAGGTTGGACGAAGTGCAGAAAGGCACAGAGACACTTTCCGAACGATTAGACAAGGCACGCGAGGAGAATGACGACCTACGTTTCCAGGTAATTACAAGGTTTCAGCAGATTAAAAATTTGGATAGCTGCTGCCAGGCATAATCATTGTCCAACCTATTTTGCCGCACGAATGTTAAGGATTTCTACATGTCAGTGATCTTGCTATCTAATACCAGTTATTTCAATACAGATCACGTGCGTAAAATGACTGCCTTCCAGTCTTACACTCACTACAGAGCTTTATCTCTTGGAATAACGCATGTTAACTTCACTTGTTCAGTCATATCGCTTACGTTTATCTTAATTCTGATGTACCGATGCAAATTTCAGCTGGAGGAGAGAAATATAGAGCTGGAGGGAACACGAGCTCGCGTTCGCGTGTTAGAAAAACTCCAGCAACGGCCGCCGACGGAGACAGACCCGGAGGTGGACGGAGATCATCCAAGATGCGAGCAGAGCGGTCTCGAGCCGGGAAGTAGTACAGAATCGGCCCGCGATCATCATCAAGCAGTCGAGGTGAAGCCATCACCCCGACGGCGTCCTAGTCGTATACCTTTACCCGGTGCCACCGCGAAAGCAACAGCGCCAAGACCACCTAGCCACGGAAGGAACGACAGCAAAGAGTCGTTGAAATCGTTGCTAAGACCACCGCGTGATTCTAGTCGCGACAGTCACTGCGGCAGGTCTCTGTCGAAGGCTCGCGACACGAATCGAGACTCGCTCGGCAGCAAAAGCCTGACCAAGAGTAATAACAGCAATAACAACAACAGCGGTGGTGGTGCTGGCAACAATAACGGGAACGGAAACATCAAGGAGACGAACAGGGAGTCCCTGAACAGGTCCCTGCCACGTAACAATTCCAGCCGAGACTCCTTAAACAAATCCTCCTCGCTGTCCCGCGCCCGAGACTCGTTGGAGTCTAACAACCTCGGCACGTCCTCATCCCCAGGGACGACTCCTCCTCGTCGACCGCCCGCTCCTGCACGCCGTTCCTACAGCCTGGCCCGCGCGTCAACATCCGTTGATACTGAGAACGGCAAGGTACGATCCGTAAAGCAATACTTTTGGAGCAACTGGCTGAAGTCATCGTTGTCCAACGGCCCGATCTAGTAGAGAGTCCACCAGTATCCTCTTCTCCAGGATGGCCGATAGTCGCTGTTAGGGATATCTGCTGCTTCTAAACGCGCCCCCTCACCTTCGTATCGCGTCCACCTTCCATTACCTCCTCGGACCTCCCCACATTCTCTCCCGTCTCGACACGCTGACTTGTGCTCGCCGTATATACCCGGTTAACAAACGACAAAGCGTCGCTACCGTCGCTACTTATAGCCGATCGGTATTATTCGACTTAATCGGTATAGAGCTGACTCGCTAGTCTTTACTATTGTCTCCATTCCTTGCGTCATTGGTGTACCAATGTAACCAACCTTCGTCATCGCCGGTCCTACGTCCAATCGCTCCGTCACACTCACTCACGACCGCCCTTCAACCACTCCCGTTCCTTCCTTCGTCGTACTCTGTCACAACGGATCCTACTTGCATCCTCGACTCAGCACCTGTACGTACTGTGCGTAACAACCTGTCGACATATGAAATCGTTTCCGATCTAACCATGCCTCGATCTCATCCACTTGATCATTCCTGAAACATTATTGAAACTCTGACGCATACAGAGACCCTCGACCGACGTTTGTCTTAAAAACGACGAATTGCCCGACGATCCACTACTGAAATGTCTGATCTGGAGCGCAGGCGAGCGTGCGTTCGAGCCCGTCCCCGGCGGTCCAATAAAGAAAATGGCCCCTTCTCGCGTGCCGCCGGTTTTTCTCGTAAGTTATGCTTCTTTTATTATCATTTGCTTCGATGCTTCTTCCTGGATGTGGTGAGCTATGAGCCTGTTTTATTATCCTGGTCTTACCCCCTTCTCGTCTCGTCAATTAGTACACGTTAGCGATTGTCCTTTTATTTTCACTTTAGTTCTTGGCATGCGCACGCACCCGTAGTGAGCCTCCCCCCTGATTTCCATCTGAAGTAGTTCCTCACAGTAGCAACGGTACATGTATTTTCTTTGGATTCCCTTTTCCCCCCGGTAGAGATAATTTAACAGTATCTACGACGGCTGACTTTAGTAACACATTTGTCTCTTCGGAGATATTAATTTCACTTCTGTACGAGAGGTCGTGTGACTGTGAAGAGGAAATTGATTAGACACTGATTAGATTTTTTGTTTGTGTCAACGGGTGAATCAAATGTTTTATAGCAAGTCCATTCCAAATTATTATGCACAACTATTAATGAACCTTTCGTACATAGTTTCGATACCTCGATTCCTTATAGCGTTTGAAATTATAGTTGGACTTGAATTAATCCACCGTCTATTAATCTACATCAAACTATCAAACCCGTAGAGTACTGGTCTCATTCTGGGTATTTTCTTTAATACTTCCCCCAGTAGTATTACTTGTAACCGCAACAAAGAGATGCATGCTGATCGGTACAAGTATCCATGTCGAATTTTATGGTGCGAATAAGCTAGCAAAAGTTTATACACGTGCTACTTTCTTTTTCAATTTGATAGACCACAAAATTCGACCGATACTTTTATCCAAAAGCGAATATATCGGGGATAATTTTACTCCTCGACTGTCCTGATGTCCGCCTCCCCGTCTCTCCACTCCCCCGCCATATTGTTACGTTTATTGCAGTTATAAATTCGTATAGAAACCATCAATTTATTTTTGGCACGCACGTTCGACACGGTATTGTCGTGAATTTTCACGCCGCGATAATGGAGATTCTTTTGTTGCGAATGTCCATTAATCATTGAGATTGTTTGCTCTCTCACTTGCTGAAGTTTGATCTTATTTGCTAGCGATGCTTGTATGCGGACATAGCCTCGAGAGCCATGACGTGGCTCGGATTCACACTTATAATGATTGATGCAAAGGAAAATGAATCGATCACACGCTTACCTGCTTGGCCTTGCGGTTCATTGTCCATCTCACGTCCAGTGCTACGTGATACTACCAATTAAATAGCAACCTACGATGCTATTCGTATTCTCTACATTTGCAGTGGTGGTCGATATTCTTAAAACTTTTACATTGAAGGATTAAATTATGGAACTTTCGCAGGACTCTTAATCCTTAATCACGTTGTTTAAAATTTTGTACAAAGTTCAAAGTTTAATAATTAATATTTTATTTTAATAATTCGTACAGGTTTTGGTTTCACAGAACGTTTTATTGTAGATAGCATTGAGTACTATGTATATGACTCATTTTTATTATTATTATTATTTATTGATAAACTTTATTGCCACTTCTCTTCTTTATTTATATTATAACAGCCACATAGTGAGGCCATAGTGGCCGATTGATAATCGTGCAGTATTTATTGAAACAATCATTTGGCAAATATATTTCTAACAACATAACCTACCTGTGGGAGAATATAAGTATATAATATTTCTATATTATTAAATATATTCCACAGTTCTTATTATCCCATGCTTAACACAAACATCCATAATCGCAATAACTTCCCTCTTAAATCTTCCAGTCCAACTTAATATATCCTCGTCATAACCGCATTTTCCGACCGTCACTGCAAATATACCTAATAAACGACCACGATTACCAAATTAAACGGAGTGAACAAAAATGTTCCACCTGTCCGGTGCCGACACAATCGACAATCGTAATAATAGTATCATGTAACGTACCAGAGACAGTACACTAGCACTGATCATTGTGGGGGTATCTTGTGTACTTTGCCTCAGAGGAATTGAAACGCAATCAAATACAAGCTACACGTACAAGTCTCGAAAGCCAAAGCTCACGTTCGTAGACAGAGCATCGACGTTTCACGAATCACTAACAGACATCGATATTTTGCAGAGTTGCACCGAACCGCCGAGTTCTTGGTGTTCGACGAACGGCAGTTTCCGACACAGCGACTCCTCCTTGTATCCGGACTCCTTGAACCAAGAGACCTCGTCGGTGACCGGCACTACAAGGGTGGAATTCATTATCGGCTCGCCGACCAGACGCTTCCGGCAGAGTTCTGTCTGGCCTCATCGCTACTTCGATAGCATAGATTCGGCGGCCATGCTGCCAGAAAGTCTGCTGACGGACGAGTTTTCTCTTCGCCGCGGCGAGGCACTCGCCGAGTGCGATTCCCTCGAGTGCCACCCGATCTCGAACGGGAGCTGAATCGTCAAAGTTTTGTCGTTTGCTGATTTTCATCTTACCTTTAGGGAACCTTGGTGTACGCGTTGGCTCGTTGGGCTTGCCACATCGGGAAGGCAAGCTTTGCATTTGAAGATGGAAAGACGATTTCTTTCTTGCGTGTATCGAGTGGGAGACTGCGGAGGATGGTGTCGAATTGTTTTAATTTTGAATCGCGTGGATAGAGCTGACTGGACTTTCTATATTTATTGTTGACGGGGGGATTCGTTTGATCGAGAAAGGGGACAGCACGGGAAGTTTAATTTAATTTGGGATATCAAATCTGTTATTTCACGGGGACGTCTGTGTTATTTGCTTTGGCAATGAGGACAGATTTATTGTAGGTTTCCATCTTCAAATGTTGGATCAAATGTTCAATTGATTAATCTGTAATATCGTTTTTCTTATTTTACGATTTTATTTTGTTTGCGTTCGAAGGGGGTTTTCAAGACTTGGAATACAATCGTGTTTAACGAAGACCGTTTGATAGAATGGACATTTAATTTGTTTGTAGATTGTGGAAATGATATTACGGATTATGAATTAGGGACTCGAAACATCATGATTGTACAGTGAAATCAATGATCGAGGTCATACGAGCTATATTTCTAGAGTACGATTGCACCAACTCGCGATAATATCGTTTCACTTTCGTGTTGCATTTTAAATGCATTTGCGTAATGTGGATTATTTGTGCGCATTTCATTGAACGAACTTTGCGCACCTTGGACACAATGGAATTGTATTGTATTATATGTTGTCGATTTAATAACTAACAACGGGAATTTAATTATTATTTAATTCTACTGGTAAAAAAAATTGTACGTGTTTACACATTGAAATTGAAAATCTCGTATATGTACACCGACGTGTGTTCATTTGCAGTATAGAATGGGAGATAAATTGTTATTGTCGAGGGAAAAATTTTGTTTCTTTGATAAAAATTCGACTTTTCGAATATATTTGACGACGAACCTTAATTTTCAATCATTCTACAGAAAGGATCTATTTAACAGGCGATAATCGTTAAGGAATTTACTGTTGTCCTAGTCTTTCTTCTATTTTATAGATACAAACACCTTCAGTAAATGGAATTAATCGAAGAGCACGCGAGGAACTAATTTGAGAAATTTATTTTTTTGAAGTTTGTAAAAGGAGAGAAGGAAATTATAAATTTTCATATTATTCATCGATTTTGAACTATGTAGAATACATGAACAGGCTTTTGAAGCTTACACAATATTGTGATTCGTATTTTCGAAACAATTTATGTTTGTATTTCAGAATGATGCATTTTATCTAGATTTTCTCTATGTCGATGGTACTGCTTATACGTTCATACAAATTCTGAAATATTGTTCATTGCAGTAACAAACTTCATTTTTGTTATTATATTCGAGATGTTATTCATGATTTCAAAATATCAAGTATTCTGTGTAAAGTACCATTAGTATTTTAGAAGCTGTTATTTGGCACGATTTTTTTTCTAGATAAAATGTATACTTTTTTTCTTTAATCATGTATTATACCAAGTTATTACGCATCGTTATGCAAACAATTTCAAGAATGAGTTTGTTTCACAAACTTCGAATTACTTGATACCAGTTCGGTAAAGAACACTTTTTCGTTATTTCCAATCGACTGTTGACGAAGTATTTGAAATGTATATTTCAATACATTTTACAATTGTATCTTTATACCTTAAGACTGTACATTTATCTGCTGATACGAAAATTATCTTGTCATCGTCGAATGATTGTTTATGTAGAGCTACAAGCGGAGTGATGGAAATGTTTTTAATATTTATATGATTTACGTATGCATTGAATTGATTCTATTAATCCTTTCCCGTGACAAATGTTCTTTTGTTATGGATCATTGAATGCAGTAATATTTTGGAATATCGCAAAGCAATTGACCGAAATATTTGAGTTTCAGAATGTTTTCACAACAATTTTCGCGGAGCAATGGTACCTTACGGGAGTACTAAAAACTTATGTTACCCTGTTAAATAACAAACACTTTTCTAAAAAAATTACATAATTTGTTCGCTCTGCAACAATGAACTTATTATAAAGTAAAAATTTCAGCATAATGTCAAACAAAAGTAGAAAAGTATCGTGCCATTGTTCTGATATATATACATATATTAATTTGTCCACCAAGAATAATTTGTAACTCTTATGATTAGAAATGACACATGAACGGATTAATAACAATCAAATACAAATGATATTACAACCACTAGAACATTCCATGCTGCAAATTCGATGAACTACAGTTTCGTATTCCATATAGCATTTGTACCTTTCATTTAACTTGCGTTGTGATTAATGTAATTTATTTATTGTGTGCGTGTGAAACGTGCTGCGATCGCGCAGAATTTCATATATAAAAACCGATTCGTGAAGGGATTTTTCACGAATTATGTCCCTTTCCCTTGAGACTTTATCTAGGAATTACAAAAGAAAAAGGGAAATAATGCGACTACGGGAAAGGCACAGGGAGGAGCCTGTTCAAATGAACGACTAGATTGTCTTGAAGTCTTTTTCAGTAACACACATATCAAGCTAGGTGACACAAAAAAGTATCTTCGACAATAAGCTCGATCGTCAGACAATGTGTACACATTCGCAAACTTTCCGACATAAATTGTTGGATTTCTCTTCATTCGAGTGAAAGAAAATTCCTTATCTATTGAAACTTGTTGTATTAATGATTTTTTTTACAATATCATCGTTCTGTTTCATCGAACTCTGCATTATACTTAATCGATACAGATCTTTCTTTTTTTCCGTCCTCGAATGACTAAGACATTTATTATAAAAAAATGTATTTGTACATGTGCTCGAATAAGAAGAATCCCACAATAAATGGGGGAACGACGAATGTACGTCTCTAGGAAATTAAAAAAGCGAGAACGATTTTTACAATAAAGAACGTGTAATCGCCAGGCAGGTGAATAAGGTCGACGGACCCACGATTAGTCGGATCGTACAACATTGAATCGAACGGCACGACGAGAAACACTATGTACCACACAGTTCCTTGCTTCAACCAATTTCGTTATTTATAAAAGTGAGGGAAGTAGGGGTGGCGATCGCGAATACATCGAGCGTCCATGCGTTCTAATGACAGCGGCGGACCTGTGATCCTAGTTGTTTACGACGAATGTTAAATTGTGCGAAAAGAAGGAAAGAAGGGAGCTAGAGAAAAAGAAGGTAAAATATGTGATTAACTTAGCTGAACTCACATAGGACTGACGGACTTTACTTATATGTATATTATATTATATTACTGTTTTAGTGCCTAACTATTTTTACGCGAATGGAACGATTGAAAGGAAGAATGAGAGTGAAAGAAAGCAAGCGAGGTAAAGAGAGAGAGAGAATGAAACCAAAATCGACGCCGTGTGACATGCGAATACGTTTCTGTTTTTTAGCCGCTACCTTTTGTGCCGCAAGACAAGAGCGTGTAAACGCGACAGAGAAGTAAAATCGAAAAAAAGAAAACGATAAATGCTCAGATACCAATTATCCATGTTCGTGTATGTACAGCCGGCGGACTAACGTGTGCCGACTGGAGGCTATTATTTTTATACCTTAATTGACGACTGTGAGAACGAGAGCGAAGAGAGTGTTGATCGGACTGCGCCGACCTTTAGCAGCTTCCTTTAATTTTCTCTCGATGATGGTACAATTATCATCGTTGTATTATACTTGATTATTAGGCTTATAGTCGGACCGCCACAGCACGCTCCGACTCGTTGACTAAACGATTATTTTATTATCGGTACACTTGACACCATTTGTATATGTATATACGTACTACGGCATCGTGAATTATTTAAAAGAAATTAGGATAAATGTACAGATGATTCTGTGTAACTATATCTGCGATAATGTGATCCGATTAATAAATACGATATTACGTACCTGGGGTAATTTCATTTGTGTACCTCGCGCAGGGTGTTCCTTTCACTGTTAATGTTTCTTTATTTTATTATTTTATTAGACTGGGAGTTTTTTGGAGGATGGTAGGATAATTATTTAATTTGACTTGTTTGAGAAAGCAGTATAGTTTTCGACTGTGAAGTTTTAATATTCTAAAAATAAATGGAAATATTTTTATTTTCTCTTTTCAAAATTTCCCTTAATTTTAATTGGGGGATAATTCGAAGGGCGTTGCTGTTCCCCGATTCTGCATTTTTTTTAAATAGAAGTTAAGTAGCTCATACATTTATTGCTGATTAATTCTTAACGTTAGCTCTGCACATAATCGAAATAAATTTTTATAATGCTGCTTACGGATACATACTTAATTGATGACATTTCATGCAATAAAATAATTTCAACTACTTTCAGGGCATCAGTCTGTAAATATTTTATCTTTGTCATGACATGTGTAGTTGTTTTATGGTATTTTCTGATTACCGTATTTCACTGTTCAGTAACTGGTAAGTGCAAGCTATACTAAAGTATCACTGATTTAAGTACGTATAATTCCATGCTCACAATTCAATTTTCTATTTAAAATTGCCATATAATAATTGTCTTCAAACCTAAAATTCGCAAATATTTAACCTTACCGAATTATATTTATTACATATTTTTTCGTTATTTTTTTAAAATATTATATTCTCAAATATTCTCACAATTAGCATATACTTATTAGCATATATTTCTTATTACCTAATTGTTAAACGTTTTGTATTTATGCCTCTTTTATACTTTACCTCGATAAAAAGCGAACATTTTTTAATACACTCGGGCCTGATGTTATTTCGAAAGCGGTAGAAAGATTCAACCGAACATCATTGGACACCTCACCTTATATAAATTGCACTGTGCATAATGGGACCTGACAAACGCAAAAATACAGATTAACCGCTAATTCAGTTTCCACGGAAACCGAAGTCGAACGGATCGGCAGACAAGAACTCCTTACAAGAAAGAATTGTTTCTACCTACATACGTCTGGTTAGTGAAGGACATGGCAATTACGTTGCTCTGTTAAATATTCCGCTGAAGCTAACAGTACACTTGCTTCAGCACCAATGTTACCATGAAGCATTCATTAAAAATAATTAGCGATTCCATAAAAGTTAATGACCGAAAATGGATACGGTGCTCGAAATCTTTCAATGTGTAACTCTGAATATTTTTTACATACTACTGTTATTTGAAATGCTCACATTAGCTTAATAAGAGAACGAAAGAATTATTTTAACGTTTTGCTTATACGTACGACAAATTATATTATAATTAAATTATAATTAAAGCAAAGAAAGTTAATAGACTTAGAAACATTTTTTTTCTAAATCCCCTTGCACTATATCTATACAAGTAAATATCACCATAATCTATAATTAAATACGTAAATCTATCGCAATAGAACTATCAAGGAAACTTTCTTTACTTGTGAAAGGCCATGCATCAATTATAATGCGTTGATACCAAAATTGGGAAAAATAGGCGAAGTAGCAGAGTTAATAAATTCGTATGGTGCACTTTCTATTGATACACCACTGATAACACATATACTCGAAATAAATAATTTCGCATTAATGAAATTGAACAGATCACTAATAATTAAATAATCAAAGGGTATACTTAACTGGCGAAGGAACCACTAAAGATCATCGCAGGTCAGAACTCAGTTATTGAGCTGCGGTGCACGAGGTTGTCGATTAAAATTCAGCTGCCTTCGCGTGTCATCGTTGGAAGTCCGGTAACGGAGCTTCCGGATATTTCATTGAAACGTAAAGAAGGCGAGGAACCTTGCAGAGTTCTAAGGAACGCGTAACATGGACGACAGGTGAGACTAGCCTGGGCTAAACAGGAAATGCTCTTCATATACTTTTCTGTCCTCTGCTGATAATAGGCTCGAAAGACGAAAGGTTATTCCAGGCCAATCTGATGAACAGGGCGATGAATATAATCCTTTCCTGCATCGTCAACCGGGGCCGAGGACATCGTAGGAATTTATATTTCTTTCATACTTCCGTTTCATTGTGTATATGGTTCTCTCAAGTTTTCACATAGTACTTCTATAATGGAGAACAAAAAGGATATAGTTAATGTTACACAGCACGCGCGGTAAAAAATTTGGAGATATTCAGCAGAATTCTTCGTTTTCTCTTTTTTTTTATAAATTATGAATTAACTGGTCATTTTGAAGTTCTTTAATTTCAGAAGAGAATTTAAAAATTTGTTAGTTCAACAGTGTTTCATTTGATATTATTCATTTACCGGTCGACAGATAGTGTACTATTAAACGTGCATTAGGATACTAAAGGAAACGAAACAGTAAAATAATCTTTTGCGTTAGAGGATAGCCGAATTCATTGTTAATATTTAGATAATGACATTCATATAATAGATGAAGATGAAACATAAGGTCTCTGAAGAATAGTGAAGATTTTTATAACAGATAATTGAACACGTGATTCAGTTGACCCAATATCGATTTGCAGAATTACCTTACTCCGAGCAGTGAAAAATATTCTCCATTCATTTTTTGACAATGGGACGTAAAGAATAATTCAACATCATTTACAATTTTACGTGACAAAATTTAATTTACACGGGCAGAAATATTTTGCAAATTTGCACTTACTTCTAATAATAGAATACCACACGTGTACGTATACTATGCACGTATATCTATAATGCAGGCTGATTCTCCCGCCAATATGCATTAACTCTAAAGCGATGCAGCCGTCTAAACACTGCAGCGAAAACCCCATGATTGTCCTCTATAAGGGGTTTCAACTGATCTGTCGATCCGTCGGAAACGAGAGTCGCAAAACTGGAATACCGAGGAAAATATAGTTCACACATGCAATTACTCACGGTAATAATCGCGCAGGTCGTATTGTAATAAGTATTCCAATATTGTAGTTTCATTTTTATTTCATTAACAAAGAATAATGTTAATTTTTTAAATTTTCAATACAGCTAATGACCCAGTGTTAAGCTATCGACTGGTCATTTAGTTTCAATACTTTTTATTGTGTACGTACAATAATACACAATCATTTCATTTTCATTCAATTTTTACACACAGCCGTCTGGGTCGCAGTAAAATTTTCGTCGACAGATCACCGTGGCCAAGCATGGATTTCTCAATATTAATTTCATATTCATTTTTTATGGAATCTACTGGCGGGAGAAACAATCTGTACAGAAATACGCATTAGGAAAAGTCTTTACTCTATATTCCAGCGACTGGCCGTTTTTCTATGAATCAGTCATGGTTTCCTTGAGTTTAAAATGCATTTACGTAATAAGTAATACCGGAACTGGCATGACGAGGAAATCGCGCTCAATGAACGAATCAATTAATTCCGATCGAATCGTGAAACCTCTTCCAGGGATTTCGCTACGCTGATACATCTGTTGAAATCCGCCCTTGGAAATGGAATACTTTTCTTACCTAACGGGTTCAGACGAACTGGCTATCTGATGTCTCTGATATGCGGCATATGCATGGGCCTATTGTGCACGCACACGATATCATTGTTGGTGAGCATACAAGTTTTTTTATGACGGGATAAGGGTGCAAAGGAAATGAAAGTGTCGGGGATATTCGTTGCATTTAAGGGGGATGATTGTGTATGGTAGTGTATAGGTAGAAATGTAATTGTAGGTGGAGTGGAGAAATTACAGTGCCTGTAGATATACTTAAAAGTTGGTAAAATTAATTTGACCGCTCGATGAAATTAAATATTCCAGGTGAAAGTTGTGCACAGAAAATGTATAGGTACATGTGTATGAAATATTAGAACTTGGGTTTCTTTTAATTTAGTTCGGGGTGTTTTTGAACATTGGTATTGGTACGTTTTGAGTGGTTTTGTTGAGCAGATATTTAATGATACTGCATAAGAAATATTTATTAGATTAGTATGAAAACATTTTTCAAATATAAATGAAATATTTATTCCAAAATAGTGAATGATAAATAAAATCCCACAAATACCAGTTATCCAAAATAAATACTGCCTACTGCCTAATAGAAATGAACAGACAAACGACATCAGCAATCTCAAAATATCTATTGCAAATTTTAGCACAAAAACTTGCTCGATCTTCGACAATAAAAAATCTCCCCTCGTTAAGATCGTCTGCCAAAAAAATGACAACAAGCTTTTAGTCAGACACAGTAATACAAGACTAACTAAAATCTCTTAGAACTCTGCGTTACAAATATGTATACAGTTATCAGTGTATGACACAGTAATTAGTTTCCAAAGAAGGCAATGCTATGCAAATTCGTATTACACGAAATTAAGAACTAGTGCATGAAAAATGGTTGGATTCTAAAAATCAACAAAGCTGTATTATTTTCTTTTTATACCAAATGTATCATACGTTTTCTACTTCATCGTGGCTAAGCACCATTAAACACGGACGCTTTCTTTTCCACGAAATATTATTATCCTTCGCTTAAAAATCTGTTAAAGAAGTGTTACAAACGTGTGCTCAATTTTCGAACCGTCTTGCAAGAGCGCCGTGTTATACGAGGGCCACATGTATTGAAAACACACGAAGTAACCACAATATTTTGAATAGGGTCTTTAGTTTGGGTCACATTATTTCCTTTCAAGTTTTTCCCCAGAGAAGCAGTAGTGCTCGCGGAATGTTAATACTATAAGAAATGACCACACGCCGCGTACATAAAAACGACTGATAATAACGAGTTCCCCGAACGCAGGTGCGATCCGCCCAAGAATTGTGCGTACGCCACCGTGTACCGATGCTGGATTTCGCCAAAACGGCGGAGCTTTCTATCGAGGGTGGCCCAGAAAGGTTTCGAAAGTACGGGAAAAATTTCGGCGTTTTCACCAATGTGCTCATCTGTTTCGTGCATTACCAGGGCTGCGTGATATACACCCTTTACGTGGCCACATCATTTCAGCAAGTAAGGAACGAGTCGTAAGATTTTTCTTTTTTAGTCGTTTTTCATTCACGAAGGCTGGGGTCGTTGTATGGCAGGCGAATCGAACGAAGGACAGAATACACAGTTGACCGTGACATTTCTTTTCTTGGCTGGGATTTCGTTCGTTCGACGCGGAATGAACAAATATGGTTGCGATCTACTATCGAAATTTCAAGTGTTTGGAGAACGCCTTTGTTCGAAAGATATGGCGAAATTTATTACGTAATACGTAGCTGGTATTTTCTCCGATTTTCCTGACGCAGAATATTAACCCTGTTAGTATCAGAAATGTCCGATAAAGTATGCGGTTTCGAAGGCAATTATTCAAATTAACTGGAATTACTGGGATATACTTTTATATTAATATTTGACATGAAACTCGGTGAAACGTATGTGTGTATATATTTCTGCTGAGTAAAGACATTTCTCGTGAGTAACGCGGGCCAATGTATCGGCCTTGTGTACTGAAAGGGTTAAAAGTAAAGTGCCCGCATGCGTTTACACTTTTTAAATTGTGGAAACAACATGATTAATCTTGATCTTATTCATTGTTGTTACTTTTGTGTAAGCAATGATAAATGGGGCTGATAAGAAATTGATATTCAATGTATTATTCGGGCAGTTTTGCTGGTGGAATATTAAACGGTGCTGACGATTAAAATTTCGAGGAGAATTACGCACAGAATTAATTGGTTCTAAGAACGTGGACGTGGTCTCTCTCCCATGAATATTTCTTATTTCGTTCGATTCGTCGATGCATGTCGAAAAAACGACCCTGGGACGGCAGTATTTTCTGCCGTATTTACGAAATCACTTTCGGAATGAATAATGAGTTTCGTTAATGCCTCTGAACGTACATTTTACTCTTGCGTATTGTACATTTTGGTATTCGAGCGTTGTACTCCGAGATTTTTTTTATCGATGTGGAAGAAAAGTCATTAATTTAAAAAGCAACTAAAAACAGCGGTAAGAATTTTATCCAAGTCTGTTATTCTTTCTAGTACATCATTGTCGTAATACTTTCGAAAAGTTAAAAACATTAAGAAAGTTATGACGATTGTTCTTTAATACCTCTTTTACAATTTTTCATTAGTAATAATTTCTGTTGTTTAATTAGTTTACATTTTGCTGATAGCAATTATTCTGTGCTATGATTTTGTCACATATTTATTAGTTACTATGGTCCCTGACACAATTGATACTGCAAAATCTTACCATAAGACATGCAAATTCACCAAATTATAGAATATAATTAATAATAAGCAATTGTTAGTTTCTTGGACAATTAACTGCAGATTGTAAATCAATTTTTCTTATCCATTAACTTTCACACGGAAATTCGGATCAATGTAACCCAAACCCAAAACCAAGACCACAATTCAAACTCGTTCATTCCAGGGAAAAAAATAATTATTTCAGAACTGTTGTATGGGAAATTTGACAAAATTCTTTATATTCTCAAATAAAATGTATATTATATTTTAAGGTTGTTTTCTCCGAATGTAAAAAATTGCGTTATTGTACAAAAGCAAATACAATGCAAGGGTTAAATTATTACTCGCGTATTTCTATCAGAGCCTGAGACAAATACCCGAAAAGAATAAGTTCATCCAACAAACAATAACCAAATACTGTCCTTTGCTTTACATAAATTTCTTTAATTAATTGACCAATATGTGCGTCCTCGAAGGCTTCAGAATGATCGTGATCTGCTTGCTACATGGCACGCATTTCATTCCAACCACCCTTGGCGGTACCTTTCATTCGTACCTTGCGGTGACGTGCACCTGCAGAATGTACAATCTCCAATACTTTCTGAAAACGCTTAAATCACCTTACTAGATCCATCTGACGCAAGATGTTCAGCATACCATCGCAATTACGTTCGCACGGGATATAAGACTTCACTATAATCATGCGAGACACAATACATGCGCACACCTGTATTCAAACTTACCAACTGATTAACTCCATTGACTTTCAGGTGATTGAATTCTTCACCGGCGTTGAATTGGACACACGTGTTTATGTAATAGCCCTCTATCCCATCCTATGCTTACTCGGCTACACACCGGACCTGAAGTACCTGGCACCTTTCTCCGTAATCGGTTTCGCCTTCTTATTAAGCGGCATCAGCATTACCGTTTATTATCTACTCCAAGGGTTTCCAGATCCTGGACGATTAACGTTGTTCACACACGTATTATCCATACCGATGTATTGCAACCTGGTCTTGTACGCTTTGCATAACGCGACCTTGGTCCTACCTTTGGAGAACACGATGGAAAACCCCCAAAAACTCCCAAGACTGATTGTGATAAACATGGTGCTGAATACCTTCTTGTGCACGCTGTTCGGATTCCTTGGCTACAATAAGTACATGAACGACAGCTGTGACACGGTAATCAAGAATTTGCCGATCGAGGAAACGTGAGCCGACCTTTTCAATCTTCGAATCGTTCCCGCTTATTTTCTTTTAAATAATTAGCGGATCGTTACGCAAGATTCTCACGATTGAATCACAGCGTTTGGAATTTTTTGTTGTAATGTTTACTACTCCGTTTCATTGTGTACACACGCGCGGATAGTCTGAGGTTTTGTTTCTTACTGAAGAGATTACCTATTTGTATTTAAAACGGGTGCCCCCCCCTGTGAGGTGTTAGAAATGGAATTTCTTGCTCGTTCTTGTGTGCCTCAGATTCAGTTGGGACGTAGTGAACTGATTGTTTGGGGAGAAAATCGAATGGACAAAAAGTGTTTGATGCCAAGGCGACAACGTGGTACAATAAGTTTTTATCTTACTTTTTATCTTGATTTTACCTGAGACATTGAAGCGACATGTAGTTTTTCGACGTCAAGAAAATAATATCCGAATGTTGTTGCTCGTTGAGTCAAATGGAAGTATAATAATAGGTCTAGTATTAGTAAGAGTGAATATGATCGTATCTGATGATTAGCTAGATATAGATAGTAAAATTGACTAATTTATTGTAGTATTCTGGTATTCAGTTCTTCGGTGTCGTGATATTGTTGCCTGATTGACAGTTAATTCGCATTTAATTAGGACCGTTAGCGGCAATCAATAATTTTCAAGAGTAGTGTATTCCAAAATTCCTTCATTTCGAATTTTTTGTAGACTTTAACAAAGAGGAATACAGATACCCGTATTTAACAAAAGAATTAGATTCGTAAGTAAATAAAAAAACGTAGTTACAAAAGGTTACTTTATTGTACATATTTGTATTTTTCTCGTCGTCTTACAAAATCTTCGCCACAGCATTAGATCTCAAATGGAAATAGTGTATCACAGTTTAGATCATAAATGAAATGTTCGATAAAAACAAGAATTATATCATTCTGTTTGCTATTGTCATATACAGCTTTGCGCGCAATTATTTCAAACACTTTTTTTCTTTTGTAATAGTACTTTTTATCCGTCTGGGTACTTTAAGAAATAATATCGATAAATAATATTAGTAATGCAAGGTGAATTACGGCAGTGGGATTGATTACATCTCGAGTTTTGCTTAGAGATAGAAAATAGTTGTAACGCTTTACGTAAAATTGTCACGTTGTCTAAGTTCGACAGTGGAAAATTTTTCCGAGGACAAATATTATAAGTAGGACACTTTACGTTACAAATTACGCTGCCACAAATTAAACTTGTAATACATCTCCTGTTTAGAAAATTGAAACTAAAGAATTTATATTTTCGGGAAGGGCGTTCGGAAGCATTCAAGCTTGTTAATTGTAACTTTTTATTTAACATATTCTTCAAAATGGAATATAATACAATAAAATATTGGAAAAATGAGAAATCAGATTTTAAAAAAAAAATAGCATGCGATGAGGTATCACGCCATCTATTTTAAAACACTTGTGTATTTTTAATGCTAAACATTACGTACTGCAGTACGGTATTAATTGTAATTAAAAGTGCGGCATCTGACCCAAAAATTCATGAGACATGCCTCACTTTCCCATTTTTCCACGTGCCACGTGGAAAATAATCTTCATTGACATAGAAATATTCTGCAGATTCCCCTTGACGTATTACAAAAGTTAGATTACGAAAACTATGGATTTTTAATTACTATCATAGTTGAAACGAACACGAAGTATAACTACTCACAAAACAGCCAAAATGCGATAGATCTTTCTCGAAAAACCGTAAAATGTTTAACAGCAATGAAACAAACATGCTCTCGCTTGACTAATATAAAAACGCTGTCTAAAACAAATAAAATCGGCCGTGTCGCAATTTATAAGGAGAAGGTCTAATACTTTTTCGTGCAGGATGTTGCGAGTAATTGATCTACGTAAACAAATATAACGTTCCATCGAAGAAAATGCATATGCATTTTTTAATGCACCGTTGCACTTATGAAAATAAAGTGAAATCATAGGAAAATAGATCTTCTTATGCCATTCAACTTTTTCCTTTACAATTTTGTTTCTATTTTCAACCAACTTCAAAGTACATACAAGTCGTCCCAATTTACGTATCCCTCTGTTCTTTTAATTAGTCTTTCATGTATACGTGTATAAATTTAATGATCTAATAATCGATTTCACTGGAACTACAATTTAAGTGAATCACTTCTAAGAGTATTACTTACTATCGGTTAAAGTAAAGATTTCCAGATAACGTCAGGCCGATGAAACCTTATTAACGCTGTAGATTGATTGCTGTATTTTAATAGTTTATCATGTCTCTTGCGATTCGATGAAAGCAACCTTGTTCCACGGACAATGAATAAATCATTGTTTACTTGTACATAAAGTTACGATACACATCACGACACACAGAGGCAAGAATTAAATTGATTAAACAAATAATATTGTTGCATCGATTGCAATGAAAATTTGCAACGAATAACTTTCAAGAGCGCAATTCATTTTCGAAATGCAATACACTTTATATTCCGTAATACATATAATGTAACAAATGACGCGAAGAATAATGATATATTGATGATTACAACGATTACACTATCGCAATGTTAATTACAATTAAGGTAATCCCGATAGTCGAGTCTGTTATACAATAGGTACATTGTAAGCATGTTTTTATCTATCCATTATCAATGAAACAAGATTCTGGATTCTGTGGAAGCGGGCAAGAATTAGCGCAAACACGAGGCGCAATAAAATTCGCAACGTGCACCGACTTATCAATCAAAGATAACACGGAAATATATTCCCCAACTCCCACGTGCAAAGTTAAAAACTCATACCACCGACCGCGTATGCATCTCCTAAATTTTGGCAAATTCGCCAACAGAATGTTGATGTTCGAAAACGTCTAGCAAACGTGATTCCACTAACTCCAGGCATTATAGTTCCATAAAATTGTTGTGGAACCCGCGAGGATTTTAATATTCACATCGTAGTGCCGTCTGCGCCGGCGTGGTGTCCAATAAATCGGGTTATTCAAATTCGTTTACAGAACTCACCACTTGAACGAAAACCATGTTGCACAGTTTTTCGCGACACAGTCGTTCTCGTGGCGAGATATCCCCATTATTTTCTCCGTAAAAAATTGCCCCGACCCGTGGCAAGGTGCACGCTTGCCGGAATTTCTCCGCGAAATACTACGTAGCATGCGTTTTGTGAATGAAGCACAGCATGCATAATTCATACGCGTGAAGAAAGTGGTATACGTAAGAACGTGTTTCGACGACGGAAGCAGCGAGCTGGCCGTTTCATTTGCAAATGTCCACTGCAACACGTTCTGCATCCTCGCACGAATGACGTTCAACAATTTCATTGCCGCGGTTCGTTACAAACGAAATCGATCGATCGACCCCCGCTATCATACGATTCGACGGTGGCATGTAATTAACATGCGGTGCGATGAAACATTTTGATAACGGTGCCGGCCAGGTTGGTTTGCGTCATCGATGATGATGAAAAAATTCGCGATAAATCTCCTAATCTCTTGGTTAATCCGGGCTACGTTGATCGTAGCATAGATTATCTCTTCTAGTAATTGGTTACAATTTGTCACTCCGTGTGAGAGATAAATCGATGTACATATTTCAAGATATGATGTCTGAGCTTTTTAGGGTGTACATACTCAGGTGTACCTTGAATGTAATGTATACTTATATAGGATAATTGAGTCAATAAGTGCTGCTACTCAAAATAACTCGGTTATTGTTGACGTTATCGGGGAATGTATCTAAATAAATTGTATTGTATTCGAGGGGGCTGACTAGATTCATTTTCAATTTTCTATGTTTTTCGTTTATTGCGAGGTCAAGCATCGGCCTGAATATATTTACGACGAATTTTGAGGCCTGCTGATCGCAACATAGCGGTTTTCAAAATATGCATTGCTATCTTACAAGTGAAATACAAGTACAAGTAAAACAAGTAAAAATATGCATTGCTATCTTGTTAGTAAAACATGTAAAAAAATGAATGTTCATTCATGTAGGTAGCCTCCTCAAATGCAACATACTTTATGTGAAACATTTGTTGATAACAAGATATTTTAGATTGCAGTTCCTGTCGACTCATCCTGTATGTATATGTACTATTATTTTCCTTTTTTTGTCTTTTAGGAATATGGAAATGTCGTGTAGAAAATTTGGTAATTACGAGCGATGTTTGCTTTCGATTTGAACGAATTGCGAAAATATATTGACAACGTTC
This sequence comes from Nomada fabriciana, assembly GCA_907165295.1. Taxonomy (NCBI): domain Eukaryota; kingdom Metazoa; phylum Arthropoda; class Insecta; order Hymenoptera; family Apidae; genus Nomada; species Nomada fabriciana. Next base: position 17,065,868 of record OU015689.1, read on the forward strand.
CGACTGTTCCCATTGTCTCTGTTATTTCATAAAGCTATGGTATTGAACAGGTGCTAATATTATATTTTCAAAAATTAATGCTGTAGTACGTTACATTTAATTTGTCGTTCTTTTATCTTCTGGCGATAGATTGAATTATCATGTCGTTTGTTCAATGAACCACGTGTAAATAGGATTAAAGTAGAATTCGGGCGCGAAACGAAGTCATAAATATGTATTTAATTCAGTTCTTACAAAGCTTGGTTGACGTCTGTCAAGTGTCAATAATGATCGTGTACATTACCTACCACAAGTTGCGAAATCCCATGTGCGGCGAAAGTAAATTGTGTCATCAATCTCGAACGGGCTTCTGCAATTCTTTCCTCGTTTTATTTACAACAGCAATATGGCTATTATTATCAGTCGTTTTTCAGTCTCATCGCTGTCATTAATTCTTAGTTGTGGTAATTAAAAGTTACCTTGGTTTTAATTTATATTGTTCGAATTACTTAACCGAATTGCGTTTATTTCACATTTGCATGTACCCTGGGCAGCCTGGGTAACTGATTATATTTTATTATTAGAATTTGTGTATAGAAATTAATTTGATTTATGATTCTCAGTCACATATTTCAATACTGTTGTTTTCAAATAATTCTACTTAATATTTTATAATATTTTACTCAAAAAGTACTCGAAATTACGAACTTTATCATCTGCCCCCATGTTTTTATTCCGTAGCCACCGTTTTGCTAAACAAAATTGACACTTGCTCATAAATCAATTCGAGTCGAAGGATATTTTGCTTCTGTTTACCGAACTGCAATAAAATTCATACCTTATGCAACATTTCCATTGTTGTGGCAGAATTGAAAGGTTAAGCACACAGTAGCCGCTGACTGATATCGAAAGATTAAAGGATTGAGCAGGATTTCATTGATTAAAGGCTATGCTCTTTCTTGGGAAAGAAAATTGCGCTGACAGGATTTATTTGATACATTATCTCCAGCAATCTAGTATTAAGCCGTATTTAAGTTGTTTCTAGTGATTGATATACGTCGTATGTAGAAAGTAATTATTGGACGTCGATGATTGATTATTCAGAAAGAATTATTGTACTTTAATATCCAGTATTTTTCCATTGACGAACGCGTTGTCTGCCATCCCACCTATGCTTGTATCATCTTCTCGACTTTTCTCGCCTGGTATCCTCGATACGTCAGATAGAAAGTGTCGCAGTGTTTCAGTGATCGAAAATCTCGAGAATTACTTTTTCTTTATGATCTAGAAGTTTGTCCAACCCTGAGCAATGGAAAAACATGGCAAACATTTGCCTAAATTTTTGTATCATTCATTAAAGTAACAGTTCAGCAATCAGTATCCGGATTCGATCTATGGAATCGTATAACGATTCCGTTCCATACGATCATATCCTATTAATCATTCTTAAATACAGACAATCTTTCCTCTCAATCGTGGTTGATTCACGATCAACGAAATTAAAGCACAATTGTACAAACGAAAGAAATGGCTGCCTTTCACGAAATTGGCAATCATAATGACAGCAATAATTCATAATCGTTCATTGTGTATTAATTGTTATCTCGTATCGACGCCACCCTGGACACCTCGCAGGCAGATTCTATGTATGATTGTATGTATGTACGCCGACAGATTCGGTCGATTTATTCGTCATTAATCTGGCTAGTTATCTGGTATGTAGGACGTGTCCATGTCTATACGCGCTCAAGAATCCCAGTATCGCTATTTACACGTGCTACATAGTATTTCTTATCATGCGAACTTCCATATCTAGATACGCCTCGTTATTTGTATACACGAATGTGTGCATACGCTACATTCCACTGAACGCTTCGATCGATTTAATGTAAAAAAAACGAAAAAGAAAAAAGAGTCCATCCTACCGTGTCCACGTTTATCAGCGACGAATTTTTCTTATTTGGAGCACGCACACGAGGAACGCTACGTGCTCGATCTTGATACCGACGAAACGATACAATCTCGTACGTGCAGATATTTTAATATGGTTCTGGATGCAAGTTTCATTTTCTTTTCTTCTTTTTCATTCGTTACGTTTCTACTTCTGTGTCGGACGAGGTGTTTGATTGTTTGTTTGTTTTTTGAAGCAGAAGAAACAATCATTCCGGCGCGAGGTATTCTGTACAATATGGATTCTCGTGTCAAGTGTACGGCTTTCGAAAAATGCATCGATCAATGTTGCTTCAAGTGGATAATTTGTGCAGATTAAGTTGATGTGTTCGAATTACATTGGTACTACGCGTCCTTGGAGTTTAATGTTTCCTTGGGAGAATTACGTTGATTTTTAGATCGATATCGGAGCACTGATAGTGTATAAAATGATAAGCTTAATCACCGTACGTGGCAATTGACTATTGGAATGCAATTTATTGAAATAATGTTGGCAGATAGGACGTATTTATTAAAATCTAAGAATGCAGGTGTATATAACTACAACAAATTTAAACTTTTGCTGAATCAAATCGTGCAGAGTCGAAATTAAAAACTTCAAAGGTGATCCGGCATACTGAAATTCTGAACAAAAGTACTGAATCAATTAGCAAATCAAAATCGTACAAACTTGTTACAAAATTGAATTACGTAAAGAATAAATGAAATCTAGGATTAAGTTACTGAAATTAATTGTAGTCGTAATTAATGTTGCAACTAAATTGCAGCTGTATCGCAAATGGTATACAACCTATGTCTCCAATAAATTGTATTTATTGCAACATGAATTTTTACGTTTTCTTTGCTTTAAAGTTTTATTATGAAAAATTCTTCACTTTTATAAAAGGGATCAAATACGAATTCTAATACTTTACTACATTTGTATATATATGCAGTCTTAAAAATAATTCCAAATTTCGCAAAGGAACGTATAATTCTCAAAATTTGTTTGTTTGAAAATAGATAAACGATTTCGTTTTTTGTGATTTCAAGTTTAGACGTACGAGATATATTACATATGCATATTTATACTCCTTATCTTATTGCACGGTGATTTCATGAGTCCAGAATGTATTTTTGCAGATTATAGCCAATATCTCGTGAATCCTCGTTCCTTTGTTTAGGTGGCACACTTGTGCAAATAACATTCTGTATAAATGTTTTTCCAATTGAATATTTCACATCGATCTATTGTATTTGGTACTGATGTTATTATTATTTTATTTTTCTAGACTCGCACAGTTGATTAAAGTAACCATTTCTTTGTCGGTGCTGCTCTCTTTTGGTTTAGCTTATTACGTACCAGTTTTAATATTATGGCCAATGATTGAATCAAGAGTTTCGCCGACTTCATGGGGTTTAAATGCATTTCGTTTATTTGGAGTAACTATGACCAGTAAGTGGAAACGAATTCTGTATTTATTTCATATTTGTTGCTTTCACGATTTAATATTAAATTATTTGATATTTCGATTCGCCCTATGTTAGTACACTGCTTAAATGAAAAGAAAAGTATCGAATCATTATTTAATACCAAGAGTTGACATACTTTATTTTCATTGTGTTATTTACATTTACTGGTCATGAAAAGATTTTCGCGAAAGATATTAAACTGATCATTTATAATATATGAAAAACCATATAACGAGACACCATTAATTGAGTTCACTTTTAAGTATTAAGTTAAATCAAAAAGTTATTTCGTTACTATTAACAAATTTACTACATAACACAATAGAGAAGTTATAGAGTTAAATATGTCGCACTGTGCGCAAGAAAAATGTCGCAAGTAAACGATATACAATTTTTCAGGAGAGCAAAAAGAATATATCTGTTTGGAACTTTACTCAATTACATTATTGTAAAATATAGGTGACCCAAATTTGTATCGAATTTTAACCTGTGACATTCTTAACGATGGATCTACGTACTAAATAATGTTTTGCACAATAAAATAAAAATTGCACAATTTTTACTTGTGACATTTACTCTTGCGTTGATGTTACCTGTCCTTTTCATCAATTTTCTGCCTTTTTCTATATTTACAGTCATATTAGCTATTGCTGTGCCCTATATGGTACCTCTACTTGGACTACTTGCATCGCTAAGCATGACCAGTATTATGCTGTTGATTCCTATAGTAGTGGACACAGCGACAAAGTGGGAGAGGGCTACGCGACTTATGTACGCGAAGAGCATATGCATTTTAGTGGTCTACGCAGTATCATTGGTGAGTTTCGAATGTAAATTGTTACTATTTACATGAAAGATATATTTTTAACAAACGTCAAATCTTACGTAGCAATTTTACATGGTAATTTCTAGATTAGCACTTTATGCAACATTTAACGATGCATAATACAGATATTTCTTCCGCTATATGAGAATCAATATAAAAATAGTATATTCCCCAAGAATCATAATTAACGTTTCATCTTACAGTTTATTAGATCTATGATAGTTGTATTCTTTATTGATGTATCTATCATTAACTCGAAATATTAATTATTGTATTACATCATTTCAATTAATTGGACTATACATATAATGTATAATATCACAGCTCCAAAAATTATTACAATAATGTGATCTTATTGTCAGGCTAATAATAATGATAATTCAAATCTCTACAGTGGAAATAATGTAGTTATACAATACTTTAGTTACTTTAAAACCACTGTACGAAAACTACGAAATTCAACTTTATTGAAATACATTATTAGGATCTTTCGAAAAAGGTTGATTGAAAAGTAGATTCGGGTCCTACCGAATGTTGAGTACTCACAGATAAATCACGAGTACATTAAGCAATGATAGGAACTTATCATCGGATTACACTTCATTATAAAAGTTGGTACTGAATAATTTCGAAATGTCAGTGCTATTGAAAAGAGAAGATATCGAACTTTGAAATACCAATGGTACTTTTCCATTCTTCGTGAAGATAAATTTAGAACGTGCTTGCATCATAACAGAATGTAGTGTATTATATTAATAACATTTCCTCGGGCCAAAGCCACGTGTGTCCGTAGTTTTGAATCAATTCCCATAACTTCACGTGCGATTGCTACTATAAAGAGGGCCTAATATTTTTGCCACACCTGCTCACATTGTTTATTATATTTCTTTGCGCGAATTGTAAAACATAATGCGCAACCTGAACTATGATTTAGTTGCGCGTCAAGTGCACTCAATATTCAACTGAGCAAAAATGAAAATTACGTTGAAGTTATATTCCTTGGAATATTGGTTCTCGGTACTTCGTCAACTATGTTTCAATCTTATTCAATTTCATTACTTTTTCAACTCGTGGAAGCAACAGCTTAATGACTATTGTTAATAAAATATTGAATTACTCGCCGATGAGTATTGTATTTTTTCAATCAATAATAAAATTAATAATATATTAATAGTAGATTAATAGCTATAATTAATCTATAATTAATATAGACATTGTTGATGTGAATTTATAACATTGAGCCAGATAAAAAGTAATAATAATACAGCAAAAAAAAATAATACTTGTCTATGTATGTCGACGAAATGAAATAAATTTCGGACAAGAAGAAATTTTTCCCTGTTTAATTCTGATCAATAAATGTAATAAATACATGTGATAGCTTAAAGTAACATAGGTTTGACTTTCGTGGAAAGTGATATCCCGATTTTTCATCTTTTGCTAGATTTTTGGATCAATTGAGAGCGTGATTACCATCATTAAAGCGTACGGTGCCGATAAAGAGGAAGGGTGCTGATAATTCCAATGAAGTAATGAAAATGATAACAGTTGTATATTGTCAACGGCTTTATAATCTTCAAACACCATGCGAATGTATATTACGTTACAATTTACCTGCAAACCTCTTACCTTGCTTTTGTGGTTGACTGTTCATTGTAAGCTCGATACCTATACATAGGAGAGAAGAAAGTTGGAAGCACGGAAAGCGTAACGAACGGTTAGAAAAGGCGGAATATCGTAATGAAATCTAGCTTGAAATATTATCGTACTATAAATGCCATATTAACATCGACATAAAAGTTGAATATCCACTAGATATGTAAAATTGCATTGCACTGCACTTCTATTGCACACAGATGTGGCTTAATACTCGCATTTTCCACATACGCAACGTTACTTGCGTCACCGTGAACAAAAGATCTTTAAATCACGGCAACATAAGTTCTTCCGCAAATTGGCTGTTGTCAAGAAAAACCATAAACAATGATACATTCAGTCATTGGAATTCTGCCACGTCAACTGCATGGTTTATTCAATCACTCGGAATTCGGATATTGGGGAGAAAAATTGTAGACACCTAGGAATGCTTTTGCTAAAAATTTCTGGCAGTCACGAGTTGTCAGATTGAACAATAATTCATCAATTCGATCGTATCCATAAATATTGTTTCGTCAAGAAGCGTGGCAAAACGGATGTATCAAGCAGGCTCTCTATCCTTTCTCCTCTACGCCAAACAAAACGCAATCTGTGCGCCCATTATTCACCGTATGAAAAAACTACTAACCCAAACAATTATACGAAGTATCACGGTCTACTTTTTCGAATCAGAATAAGAAACCAAATAAAACCCTCCATCAGAATTCACGAAGTACGGTTTCACGAAAGAACTTATTAACTCACATGCACAGTGAATCCACCACTTTCCCTTCATTTTTTAAAATGAAAGCAGCAATCGGTATGTCTTGAAAATCACTAGGAGAGATTGCGTTTGAAAAATACATTAAAACCTTGCTGACTCTCGATCGACGTATGTACCGCGGTAGCCAACGATTGGGTCGGATGAATATCGATTCGCACTACTACAAACGCACAAGTGTCCGCTACTGAAACGTTGCCCCTGAATTTGTGTCCAAAATAATATCGAAGACAATTAAATGCGAGCCAAGAGTGCTATCAAGAATTCAACCGAACGGATTCAGGTAGAATGATTTCACGAGCGTTTTTCTAGGTCTTCGCTTGACGTCAAACTGCGAACGCATTTGTAGTGGTATACCTGGCCCTACCTGTGTTAGTAGTTGGGCAGAACGATATTCTTGCGCATGCTGTACACGAATCAGAATCTAATCCGTGACGGCGTTTACGACAGTTTTATTTATTTACTAGATTTACCAAGTACCCTCTTTTTTAATGGTCAGTGTTCCGGAGAAAAATATTATTTTACATCCCTGTAAAAACCATGTTTCGCCCATTTATTAGGTAAACAATTATCTTCCTTAATAGCACCTTGGTATCCCAATTCGATTCGCACTATATTTCTTCCGAACAAAAATACAATCTCGTTCCTATCGCTGAGACAAATAATAGCGTTTTTTTGTTGTACCGCCTTCACTGGTTCTACAGATATATCCCATTCTTCACCATGCAAGGCTTAACTATTTAATTGTCCAGAAAAAACTGTGCGCTTCAGTAGCCTAATATTTAAAGCCTCGTGTACTTCAAAGTTGGAATTTATATATATTATACCATGTACCATATTGAAGAGTAGACGTCGCACTATTATTTCTTGTTTTTTGTTTAGCACTGATTTATTTTAGGGATAATTGATCCCGCGATTAAGAAGCAATAGACAGGAAGGAAATTCGAAGAATTTTTTCATACCGATGTAAGTGAGGGTGCAATCCAACAGAACCTGCACGAAATATTAATCATTCGAGAAAGATAAAATTAGACGACCGTTTACAACAAAAAACTCGGCAAAATTTGTTAAAAACGATCCACGCACAGCACTCCGTAATCCTCGAAATCACTGAAGAGAAACTAGCAAATCAGACAACCTCGATAAGTGACAAGCACCTCAAAAAAGCAACAACCTCGTCACCACGAGGGAACAACATTTCCAAGGGACGTCCACGACTGATCGCGGCGAATAAACCGAAGAAAATTTGCACGGCACGTCCGAAAAATTCGCCGATCAAAAAGAATCTCGATAGGTGACAAATAAACAGCACACCTCCGCGCCGCAATTTATTGCCAAACAACCTGGCGCCCATCGGAAATACTCCCCCTCCTCAACGATAAACGATCCCCTCCCCCAAAAAAAGTAACCGACAACCTCGTCACCTGCCCGCATGGACCGTTCCACCTACAAATTCCCCCCGTGCCCTGACCATCGTCGCTGCGAAGTCGAAATGTCTCGTCGTTCCCGCAAGGAGCGTCGAAACTGTATCAGCGCGGCGCGAACTCGTGATTCATCCGCCTGCACCACTTACGCAACGCTCGAAACCGCGAAGGGGGTCGGCGGTACGGGAGCAGGTGGGAAAAGAGCGTCGCCAGGGAAAAGAGTTCAGGGGATCACCGGGCCTGGAGAGGGCAGGATCGTGGAAGGGACGGGCGGCGAGCGTCGGGCGGAAAAAAAGAGGCGACTCGGTCGGACGGACGGAGACAGAAGGAAGGTGAAAGGGAGCAGCGAAATGCAGACGGTGCAAGATCGGTCCCGCGGAGGCCCGACGATCGCGGGCCCCAGTGGCCCTGTGTACTCGCGATCGTCGCGATGCTAAGGACAGACCCGAGCGACCGATCGCGTCCTCTCCGTGATCACGTCCGATAGAACTTATTAGGAGGACGGCCTCTATCTCCCCTCCCACGCGTCGCGTCGTCGATTCTAGTGGAACGCCACGAGCCTGATTGCGAGCCCGTACACGCCGTCACGTATATATACCTGGGTAACTCCGAAAAAACTTGACCAGACGTTTGCGACGCGACGCCTGTCACCGGTACGACGCGCGGTGATCTCCTTGCGCCGCGCTACCATCGACCACGCCGTTACGCTCCCTCGATGAACGAGTCCTTCGCACCCATCGCCTGGATACGTCGCCTGGGACGAGTCACCGAGAGGTAGCCGTTATCCTCTGAAGAGGAGATAAAAGGGGGAGACAGGGGAGAGACTTTTTTGACAACCGGAGGGGCGTTTCGTCGATTGTGATTCGAATAATCGAGGAGGCTCTTGGAGGAATCTCGAGAGCAGGTGTTTAAAGAGAAAAAGAGTACTTGAGGAGATTCGTAAGAGACGACAGAAAAGACCGACCGCCGACTGCGACAAAGTAAGTACCCGAGGACACAGCGACAGAAACGTTAACGTGGACGCTTGAGAAACTCGTATTCGTCTGACACGATCGCGTCTGTACCCGTTGGGAATTTCCACTGGTCCTTCCACTGGTGTATCGGCGAAACCGCTCTGCACCGTAAAACGGCGATCCTTTGTGGTTTCGCGAGCAGCCGATGCTCTTGTTTCAACGGTTGACGTGGAACCGATCTCGCGAGGGTCTCGCCGTCTCCAGGCTACTGTGCACCGATTGTCAACGTTGATAAGAAAAATCCACGGCATTTTCGGGGTATTTGCTCGTGCAGGAGAGAGGATCGTCTGGTTGCGAAGTTGACTGTGTGCGCGATGTATCCAGCGTTGTCTGCTTGATAATAAATTATAGGCGCGACAGTAGTCGAGACTACTCTGAGATCGGCCAATAAAACATTGCATCGCGCGGCACTGTTGGTCTTGGGTAGAAAGATAAATAGGATACGCGGAGCAGCGTGGAATAATTGAAACTGTAAGGAGGATCGGGAAGTAAGCCGTGGAGGAGGAAGGATCTCCGGGGGGATCGCACGAGCATGTGAGTTGCAAGTTGCCGAAAGATTGAACCGCTCTGTTTATCACCTTGCCAAGGGGAATCGCGAGGAAGCCGTCGGCGTATTTTCGCCCGAGTCTGGAATCAACGACAGAGAGTACACGCGTGAGTATATATTTATGCAAAATTTATTCAGAAGACACGCACACGCGTGAGGATCACTCCGAGTGGCAATTATAAAGTCGCAGACGGTTGACGGTTCGCGTTACGCAACGGAATGGACTTTCGACGAGCAACGAGATCGAGATTCGTCTCGCGATAATTCAGGAAACAGTTTGTTAAGCACGATCGCACTTCGGTGGTATCGCCGTTTACGATTTGGGGAAAGAGGCTAGTTTATTGCCTCGTGCGATTTCGATAAGGCTCGTAATCAACTACTCGTTGCATTTGATAGTAGAATCTTTCGTAGACGAAGATTTGTTTGGATCCTTTGACGTATATGCGCATGTAGGAATGTGTACATATATTTTTGGCGAATTGTTGAGAGTAAATCTACAATTTCTTTGATTATTTTTATATATAACAGGACCTATATATAATAGGTATATTTTATATATACCCGTTTATCAATAAATAAATAAATAAATATATCTAAAACGTTTTGAATATACGTAACAGATAAAAGAGGAGAATTGAAGAATTAATTGTGAAACTTTCTGCAATTTCTTGCGAGATCGTAAAATGTAAGTTACGAAAGAGGAACTGTTTGAACACGTGTATTTAAAGGCGCAGAATTAACTGTGCATCCAATGTACGTTTTTTGGAATAACCTTTTTTATGTTATATAAACCTTCCAAAGTGCAGCACCGAATGGTACAATAAATCGCAACCAACCCGATTCTGTTTCAAGGCATTATCGATTGTTTGTGTGCCGCGGAATGTGTTGATGTCAGACGTTGAGAAATAAATAAATAAATGGTCAATCATAATTCTTCAGCAATATTAAAAATCTATGTATACATATCGAATTTTATAATAAACATCAGCGTTTAGATCTAGGCAATTCCCAGGATAAAATGTTACAGAATTACTTAAATTATTTAAACACATATCTCTAATATAATTATTAATACATTATAGACATTCTGAATTCTTAATAATCAGTATATAAAGTATTGACGCGGTTCCGAGCAATCGGACATATTCTGACCTACGCTGAAATAACCAACCTTGAAATATGAATTTTAAAACAGCCACTTACAACTGACTGTTAGACTGGATATTTTTAAACGTGTATTTATTCACAGAGACGGATAAAGATCTGAGTTTTTTTTTTAAACAATGTCCGTCGCTAATCACCATTTGAAATGATAGATTAATCGAACGTCTGCAGCTATGTTGCAATTGAAGTTCGTGGTTCGAATTAAATCGTATCATTTAAAGTACACCAAGGTTCATCGTTCACAAATATCGTAATTTTTCACTTTCTTCTTTCGATTTTCCTTTCAAACGTAGTTGCTCGCCTTATCGAAACACATTTATTTCCCGTCTAATCGTTTTCCACAACTGAGAACGCAATGCGGAAAACTGCTCGCAAGTATTTACGGTTGCTTATCGCAGCAGCGAAAACCTTGGCGCTAACAAGGTCCTTGCAATTCAACCATTACCGCGAAGATTTTCTTAAACTGTTGCAAATCATTCGTTCACGAGGAGTTTTTGTAACGATTCTGCACCATGGAAAATCGTTCACTTCCGGCACTCGAGAAATGCCGTATTCACAAAGGCTCTTTAGGAAATTGCCAATGATTTAGTGTCATCAATGAGTATACTAACTTTGTAGAACTTGTTGGTAAATTACTGGAAACATATATTGCGGTATTTAAGCTCAATTTGGTGTACCTGGTGAGAAATAAATAGAACATGACTGTGCATCAGAGGCATTAACAATCGACACGCATTAAGACGTTTATAAACATTGCACTTTTAAAAATACTTTTTCTTTTATCGTGTCGTAACGAGTTAAATATGTACTTACTTACATTAAAATAAATACAATTGTATTTGTAAACAACATCACTTTGCTAATTAAAATATGTTCCATTGGAATCAAAGTATCTCTGTCGACGACTTATAATAGTCTTCATTTCATTTTTCTAAAATATGTATTGGGCATTCCGATTTTTGATATCTGAGTTTTTTTTACCTTCTTAACACTGAAATGCTCTATTCTTTAAAAAACTCTCCTGATGGCCGAAGAAATGGTAATCAGTAGAAGATAAATCAGGTATATAATGTCGACGAGGTACAATTTCGAATTTCGATCTATGCAACAATTTTAATACCACTCGAAAATTATATGGCTAAGTATGTATTATCGTGCAGCAAAATAAAATCTCGCTTGTTTATGATAGCGAGATGTTTTTCCAGTAATGAATTGTTTGGAAAGATATGAAATTAAAGACGATGAACCTGTGTTCAGCTATTTCTATTTTTTGCATACCTATCATTTGTATTCTCTAGGAAAAGGAAAAAAATACATTCCGCAATTACGATAAGATAAGAGAAAATTTAAAGTGATAGGAGTTGGCAAACAAGTTAACAATGAGTTATATCATTTAATTATTCAAAATATAAAATGTGCAATAGGTAAGAATTCCACCACTGAAAAGGTCTTCGATTTGTTTTACTTACATTTTAATATCAGATATAATAAACACTGCGTTTACATTTCTACCGTGAATTATCATTCGCCTTAATACACGTGGTAAGATAAGCAATTTATCAAGTTTGAAGTTTAAACATTTGCACACGCTGTACATTGCAGGATTCGTTTGATAACATTAAATCCGGATGGCGCTTTTCATAATTGTTTGCTGTGATAAATAAGGCGAAAACACAAAATAATGGCAAAGCTAATACAGAAAATACTGTTAAACCCGTTAACTGCGAACGTAAATCGACTTAATTCAACCCTACCTAATTGCAACTATTTAATACAAAACATTTCTAACTGCTAAATCTTTTGTCCCCCACAAGTCTATTGTAGTCGCTGAGTAATTAGTTAATAACGTTCGTCGCCTCGAACAATGAATGTTTCTCCGTGTCTTTATGTAACATCCAAACATAGAGATATCACTTGAAGTGCATGGAATACCAGCGAACAATCAAAATCCTTCCAAAGACCATTTATAAATGAATATGTGCCGGGTAAGTCGTGCGACAACTATCGTCGTATTGACGCGAGCGGCGCGACGTGACGGTCGAATGTTAAAATGCAAATTAATCGTGAAACACGGTTAACAGGTGGGCACGTGGTTAATTGCGACTCGAGCGATTGTATGCAACAATGTTCGATAAGAAATACTGGCAGTTGCATGGGGCAATTTTTTTTTCTTTGTTACGACTTACAATTAGTGAACCGTTAAATAAAATTACATTCTGAGAAAAACTTTGTTCGAAATTCTGTCGTCCGCATTCGGCTCGTGTAAATTGAAAGATTGGGATCACTTGCCGCGCAATGAAACACTGTGTTTGGGCGCTGCAGTATTGCAATCACAATATAAACGCTGGAACGGAAGAAAATGCAAGGAATTTTTTGACGAAAGCATACTGCATTGTACCGTAATTGGCATCTCATTAGAATGCCGTGCAAGAAACATTGTGCAGAGTGAAATGTTAGTTACGTAAACGCACTTGTCTCACCGTTTTCCATTGACACCATAATGCTTATTAATTTGTAACATTAATACCGGCATGAAGGGAATACTACATTGAAACGATAAATAAGCGCTAGTTATACAGTGAATTACATCAGTAATATTAATTTAAGCCGCCATATTTAATTTTGTCTCGTTGTGTGAAGATTTGATAATAATATTTTTATTTATTTCCTTTTCATCGATGTTGATAAAAAAAAGGGGGAATGAACTTGTAGATTTCGTCCAAAAATACACTCCAAGCGCGATATCTCATTGTGAAATATTTGATCGACTTGTTTTATATTCTATTTTGATACTTTAGTATTCAATATCTATTGGGGATAACTTAAACTACAGTAAATCACTAATATCGTGAGTTTCAATCGGCAAATATCAAATTCAATATTAAGTATACTTTGCAAAGCTATAAATGTATTAGTTATAAACTGCTTACTCCCAAATTAGCTACATTCGCTACATAACGGGGTATTCAAATACGAAAATGAGACAATCTATTTAATAACTGTAGTTTGCCGAAACGAATGGACTAGGCGCACGGATCGATCATTATGCAACATGGTACGGTTAAAAAGTAAAATGGAATCAATTCTTCCGCGACCTTTCGTAAATCACGCTTGCGTGAATTTGCACAATGCAGCCACGATTATTCGTGCAAGTATTATTCTGAAATATCGGCGTTTCCACTCCAGGATTCCAGATCCCTTTAGATTAGCCATTCGCCGACATGGACACACCTGGGGCTCAAGTATAATTTCTGCTTAACTCGCTCATTGTCAGTGGTTACTCGTGACTCTTTCCTGTCCCTTGCTTAAACGGGAATATTTATCAGCCACATCGTGAGCCTTTTCACCATTCTTACATTAGAAAGTCCCACGTGAATTGTGTACCATAGAGCCGTTCAAGGATATATCTCAGCTGCAACGTTTCGTTGTTGGATGTATGTTTTATACGTTCGGTTTGTTTCTCGCGGCGATCGATTGCCCAACGAGAATTGCCATTAGATGGACAGGATAAATTTAACGAATCGAACCGTGGTACTTGACAAAAAGTAAATGGAAAGGGCAAAGACAGAGGAAACGGCAGGTACAGTGAATTGATATTTGTGTTAATTATGTGAGTGGTCGGTATCTATAGTTGTTGTAATGTTTCTAGTAATTTATTTTATAATACAATCGTATAATATTGGTATTGGTATTGTTTCTTGTAGATTAAGACTTGTTGAATCGCATTTTCACTCGTTATACTTGTAATTTCTGCTCTTTGTATTTATTGGTGCAGGTAACAAATATAGTGTACTCAATATGAGGGGCGTAAAGTTTACTATGCTTGATATTGAATTAAGCTTATCGAAAGTCATTATTAATTATGATTAATAAAATACAGCTTTTAATGATACCATAATATATTTGATGCTTTCTGTATTATACAGAGGGGGATAAAAATATCTGCACAGTGCCACTGTTGAAAGAAAAAGAATCGTATTTTCCCCTTTTTGAATTCTGAAATATTATCAATTGTTTTATTTCCACTTCTTGTGTCCACGTGAGAACCCGTAGAAAACTTTTGCCCCCAATTGATTATTCACTTTCTGCTGCATAATGCTACATAATTTTCTATATAACTTTCGTTCAAGTGCAGATTATTGTTAAATTAATATCGACTAGGTTCTCCACGATTGGATCGATTACATTTTAATTCCTTAATCGTCATGCAAATGGATTACTCCACGCGTAATATCAAATAATATCGTCCATCAAGGCCCTTTGATTTTACACAGATTCTACAAATAGAATTATCGTGGTTGTAAAAATATATGCAGACAGGCAGAGATACTAGTCACGGAGGTTGCGAAACTTTTAATCTTGCGGACTGTTTAATGATCATCGATGATTAAAACTATACCCCGGTTTCTTCGTGCTGTTCAATAATCGACGATAACATTCTCGTTGCAGCATTCGTAAAAAACACACGACAGTAATACCTACAGATAATCGCGACGAACTGTCGTAATAACAGAGGATACTAATTCTAACTAAGATGTTATTTGCCTCATCTGTTTGCTCGGATGAAATCTAGCAGTTCCGTTTACGTCGGTTTCTGCGCGATACATTCATGATCCATTTTTTTTTTAATGATACCCGTTTTGCAAATTAGTCACAGCCTCCGCGTTAGGAACGCAGCTAGGAAACATGTGCTCTTGTTCATAACACAATAAACCATCCAGGAGTTGAATGTTGCGTCGTAATTGCAGACGTTGAATCGAACAATACTATTCACGGTTTACTTGCTACCAGTCTACTTAATTATCGTTGCTAATCAACTAATAATACAAATGACATATTTCTGTCTTCTAAGTGCCCGTGTGCCTGTTACAACAACAAGATATCGTAATATCTACGAAACTATAACAATTTTTGTTGCCTGTAGTGATGCAATTCGTATTCTTCGCCGTTCTACGCTCAATTCAATTTTACTCCATTCTACCTTACTCTTTCTTTATTTCTATATAACTTTCTTGTTGTACTGTAATCGACGCCGCAACAGCCTTGCGGGTCGTCGATCATAAAGGTATGCGTAGATGGATCTGAAGTGAGCAACAATAATCTACACGATAAGCCAAGGAACGACGGTTCGCAATGTAATGGAAAATTTTTGCAGATAAAAGCAAGATCGCTGATAGTTACATTCTTTCTCGCGACAGTGACTGAAAATTCGTAACGTTGAGTATGTACCCCGTTAGCAATCGTTTTGTTTCCAAACATCGCCATTAGCGAGATTGTATCATTTTGCGAACAGATTTCGTCGGTGATATTATTACTGCTATTGTAGACACCTTTTGCGGCGTCGATAAAGAGACTGACGAGTAGCTGTATTACTCGTTTACTGCAGATCGCATACTTCGATAAGGATTTGATGTGCGTGCGAAGTGACTCTTGAGTACTCGATGTTCTCCTCAGGGTCGCAGGTATAGTAAATGATCGATAAGAAATCGAATACCGCCATGTGTGGCCATGGTTTATCTCTGATAAAATGGCTCGGGGATTAGATGAGATCTTGCTGAATTGTCGCAGAATAATTGAACTGCCTCTGTGTATCGCGAAACAGATACATTATGTTGATATTTGCGAGGATTAATTATATTTATAATATGATTACGATGGATTGTTCGACCTGTAGATAAGTTTTAATTAGACCATTTGCTTCGTTGAGCAAATAAATGAAAACATATTTTATATTGTAATTAATGATATTTTTCGCGGCGATTTTATATGTTGAAATTATATATTTTTTTTTGGTTATTTCTGTTGGTATTATTGCTTAATTTAAAATAAGTGGCAGGAACTCCAGATAAATCGTCAAAAATGACAAAAATTGAATATTCTTCTTAAGGCGACCTTCAGTTATTCAGTCTAATGGAAATTATAACGTAAGAATAAAAAGTTTCCTAGTTAACAAAAATGCAGTCATTTATTGAGATATAAATCAGGTGGAGAAATGTTGCTAATCGTGCTAAACTATGCGTATGTGCATTACATTTATATATGTATATATGTTAATTAAAATTTGCATATGCCTGTATTGTTTTAGATTCACTATGGGGAAAGAAACAAAGGAACAACAAGCCACAGGCAATCCGATGCAGGAGTTCAGTAGCAGGTATGTTTGATTATTTATCTTTAAATAATAAGGACATAATTTTAAAGGTTTCACCTAAAATGTTTGTGGTGAATTCAAATATACAATATTCTATGAAATGTATATGTCGCAACGCAAATTTATTGGAACGCGTGTGAAATCGTGGTATTCATTGATAATAACAGTATCGTAAGTGTTATAATGTATTTTTCTGACGTACAAATTTTCGTCTAATCGAATTGTTATCTTCAGTTTGCGATCGTATTGTCAACGCTGTCGTTGTTTTATCAGACACCATTAAGGAGGTCTGATAAAATACTTGATGACAATTGAAATGTCAAAAATTTGATCAAATTCATCGATTTACCCTTAATCAAGTCTGCTATCTATTTAACTTCAATATCAACGAACTATTAGATATATCACAGTTGTTTGATGACAAACATAAATTGTAAGCTGCACGTGAAACATCGTAGCATCTCTGTTCTTTCATGGTACGAATTTATATTAATAAGGGAAATATATTGCAATTCATTACTTCATCTTATGAAATAATTTAACCCTCATACGAAAAATTAGATGTTTTTGGCCCAAATTTAAAATAAGTAGATATATTCTTTCATTATTTATTAATGTACCATTCGAACCATTACAGATATGCGAGGAAAAAAATAAACTAGAATTGTGTTGCATAATATTGCATAAAATTAAATAAAAGTTAAATTAAAGTTGTTAAATAAACTGTATTTCTTATAATTTGAACTTCGTTTTATGTAAATATCTGCAGTTGAATCGGCTTGATAATTTCTACGATTATATTTAATAGTGATACATTTATGTACTTCGTATAAGGATTAATACAGTAGTATCTATTAATAGATATAGAAAAATTGCATACATGTATACATAGTCGAACGCGTACAGGACTTTGGAATTTAATATACTGACGATTCCTTCTTGTGTCATCAGTACAAAAATAGCCACTGTCGTAATTGGGAACTACAACGAGAAGGATGAACTGTACAATCCCTTCGAACATCGTGACAAGAAAAATGCAAATTCGTAAGTGACTTTGTCTTTACATTGATAATATGTTTATTTACAAATTTAATTAATCATTCAAGAAATTGAACTTCCAATCAATTTCAAATCTGGAGATCCTACAAAACTTTATCACCTTTCTCTTACATTATCTTTTCACTACGCCACTGCATTAATTTCAAACATATAACTAGAATTCATCCAACATTTCTAAGTATAACGTGTAATCTTGTCAATTCCATTAAATCAATTAATTAGTCTTTATATTATAAAACAAATATCTTCCCTGTCCCCTCTGATCATCAAAATAAAAAAAGCAGAAGAGAAAATCGAATTGGAATTATAAGGTTGCAACAAATAAAAATTAATAAGCCTGCTGTCGCAATTTCTACTTCAAAAGTAAATCGCTATCGATAAAAAAATAGAAAGTGCAAAGGCTATTGCACTTTTGGTCCGAATTGGTTTTTCTTGACAAGCTATCGAATGACCCCACATGTTGAATTTGGTTTAGGGGCACATTTGACCCCCTTATCCGGCTATACCCTTTGCTGCACCTAACGAACCCCTAAATTAACTCCGATCGAACATCACCGAGCTCACGCACAAACGATTCCTGTTACAGTGACATGGGCGCCCTGGCTCATCTAGTTAAATCATCCCTCGGCACGGGGATTCTCGCCATGCCGAACGCGGTTAAAAACGGCGGAATTCTCCTCGGCGGAATCGGTACAATAATAATCGGAATAATATGCGCCCATTGTGTTCATATACTGGTACGATCGTCCCACGTGTTGTGCAAGCGAACAAAAACCCCGCAGATGACGTACGCCGAGACCACGGAGGCAGCCTTCCTTTGTGGACCGAAATCATTGAGGCCTTTTGCGAACGCCAGTCGAATATTCGTGAACGCCGCCTTGTGCGCAACCTACGTGGGCGGCAACTGTGTCTACGTGGTCTTCATCGCGACCTCGATAAAACAGGTAAGCTTTTTACACGTTTACCCCCTAACAAAGAAACTTCCTCGAGGTGGATCGTTGATCTTTTAATGAAACCTCTCTTTTTACATACTGATAAATCTCGAGGCGCTGATGCCGTGTTGCACAGTATCACTTTAGACGGGGTACCTTGCGTCGATACTTTTTATCGGACATCTCGGAGGCGCGATTGTCTTTCACGAGGCCGTACATACGTGTACCCACAGTACAAGAGCGGTATCATACTGTATCTCAACCAATTACCATAGTCATGCGTTTGTTCGAATGTGGGCTGTCTCACGAGACACTTGAGTGACGACACGGAACGCGTCGTTCCAAACAGATTTACTTGCTACTGGGTGCACCAAATGTATTTATCACTTTATCTTGCGAACGATTCGATGCCGCGTGTTCAATGTTGGGGACTTGGGTTGCTTGAAGAGCTTCGATATCGGCCGTTAAAATGACAGGAACGGTTAAAAATGATCGAGCTGAGTGCTGCGAGGGAATCGATACCGCGGTTTGGAATGCTTGTTCGATAACGTTGATTCAATTAACGACGTTAAACGCTGTGATCGATGATTGCAGAATATGACGATTGGAAATATATATGTATCTGCCTTGGCAATTTCACATGCTTCCGTGAATTTGATAAAGTATCGCAATTGACAAGGCCACTTTCTTTTTTGTACCACTTGAATCTCGAGTGATCATTGGCAATAAGACGAATGCTTTCGTTAGGTTTGTTCGTAATTCTATTGTTGTAGAAGTCTGAAGATTTATGGCATGAAACTCGAGCTGGAAGTGCTCGTCGGCTTTCGACAAGATTGAATATGCTATCAGATTGACATTTGCTGTTAACAGTGACCACTTATAATGTTTATGACTGTTTATTAATTGTGCACTGTCAATTTGATCAGCAAGATGTTAATATTAAACTAGTGTTCATGGAGTTGAAAGGATTTACACAATGTATGGGCAATGCGATATTCGAGGAACAATTATATAACCGTTGATTAATTGCTTTACCTGAAACGATTTTTAAATAATTTTCACCCGTTGAATATTGTTGATTCACCCGGGGACTCGAGCATTTGCGATATATTTTTACAATTATCCACTACTGTTCTGCAATAGTGAAATTTTTATCCACGACAATTGCGCGCCTAATGAGCAGACAATATTGTTTGCCAATTTATCAGTATTTATCATTTAATTACTATAAATTGAATGAGCACTTAAAGTACGCGGCATACAATAACATAATGCAGGAATTTCTGTGGAAAATTTTATTTCTGCGGGAGAAAAGAAACGTTGCAGATATTTTATTAGCCTCGCTATAAGGTTCAATATTCTCAAGCGGCAGATCCTGGAAATTACTAATGTCTAATTGTGTGGATTGTAAAACCAGTTGAACCTATGCTCGTTTGGTGTTTATCGGTCGCTCGTGCATCATTCTCCTGTTTTCCTTGATCACAATTGAAAATCTGTGCCAACGCGTAGCCGCAAGACTCGTTCTGAAACCGGCCTCCAGTTTGCTTCGAAGCAATTGCACTTCGTTTGTATGGACTCCGACTAGTCTGGCGACAATCGTGAAATAAAATCTTCTGCGAATTAATTTGCAATGTAATCTACTAATCAGTGGCTGTATTTACGTCCTGTTATTTTTTTAATCAGAGTACAGAGTATAGCCAAGCTTGAAAATCCTGCAAGGAAATTGTTTCGTTGTTCGTTATCTATACAAAATTACTTTTCAGGCAACAATGGTGCAAGGCACAGAGGTTCCAAAATCTTGACGTAGTTGCAATTACCACACTTTCTTATATCGCAATCTGTTAAATTACAGCTCTATTATATCTTCCTTATATAAATTATATCTTGCTCTCCTTACGAAATCTCTCCTCTGTTAATTTCAGGTGGCCGATTACCACACCGGATCGGACATACCGATACGTTTGTACATACTCACACTGATCCCGGCGGTGCTGCTGCTGGGACAGGTGCGAAATTTGAAGTACATGGTACCGTTCTCCATGGCCGCAAACATTTCGATGCTGGTCGGATTCGCGATAACCCTTTATTACATTTTCAATGGAATTCAAGTCGCACCGGATGTCAAGATGGTGGGGACGCTGCAACACATACCTACGTTTTTCGCTACCGTGCTGTTCGCTATTGAAGGCATTGGCGTTGTAAGTTCATTGTGATTACGTACATCTCGCAGACAATAGCAGAGCCTGCAATTATCTGTCGACAGATTTGTTACTAGACCTTACTTTGCTCGCGACTCATTTTTCGAGACACTCGATGAACTTCTGAACTTCGAGAACACTGGCATCCTATGACACATATTTGAAGATTGGATAATTCGTAAAATGTATGAAAAGGTTTTTCAATTAGTTTCCTTTTAGTTAAACTAACGTTTCCATAAATGCAAGTAATTGAAGTTTGTACGAAGTAGAGATCAGTTTAGTATTTCGAGGTAGTATTTGACATTGTGTGTGCTTTTAATAAGAAATAGTTAATCGAGTACAATTATTTGAAGCAGTAACTATTTAATTAATGGCACTAGATAAGTGTTTTGTATTAATTTTGTTTGCAATAGAACATCGTATGTAATGATGTAATTAAAAGAAAAGGTAATTTTTGCAGGTAATGCCCGTGGAGAATAGTATGGAAAAACCACATCATTTCCTTGGATGCCCGAGTGTTCTTAACATAACAATGACCATAATAGTCATTTTATACACTATATTAGGTGTGTTTGGCTACATGAAGTACGGAGATGCTGTTAAGGGCAGCATTACATTGAACGTGCCCATAGAAGACGTGTAAGGATTTTTACAAGTGAAATAATTATATCGATTTTAACAACTCAAGATAGACAGACGTATTAAAATTTAATTTCTCCTTTTAAATTTAATCGCTACTAAATTAAATTTCTTCAATTCTTCAGTTAAAAATTGTATATTACATTGTCAATTATTGTCTCATCGAATGATACCATTTTTTGTTACAAGAGGTTTTCGTTTTGCTCGCGTTCAAATTCTTTTTTCGTATAATGTCCAAGCATGAAAGTAATTTATATGGAGAAAATATGTTATTTTACAGCCTGGGACAGGTGGTGCAACTCTGTCTCGCTCTAGCCGTTTTGTTCACGTATGGGCTGCAGTATTTCGTTCCCCTGGACATTATGTGGACCTCCGTAAAAGAAAAATGTAGTCACAAGTATCAGGGTATATGTCAAATAGCATTGAGGGTAGTCATGGTTCTCGTGACAGGTAAGACACTTGCTTTGACTTTTCCAATATATTTTGAACTCAATTAATAGTATACTAAATGCCATAATAATTGCGAAATAAACACACCTAATTAGTATATCTGATAAAATTATCAACACATATGCATATACAGTTAACAGTACGTAACTGACAACTATTAAAATTTCCTTTCAACCAGGTCTTTCACACTTATTTTATATAAATATCTTTTCATTAAATACCGGTACCAAAATATATATATTCAACAATTAAATAAGTTAAAAGTACAATACATATAATATGATCTCTTGCCTTTTTCGTGTGTCATATAAATAATATGAAATTATAAATCAGTAATAAAAATTACCCATAATTCTTATCACAACATTATTTCGAATTTTTGTCTTCATAAAGACAAAATGCTTGTGTCAGTGGAAAATCAATATCGATAGTTTCATTTTGATGTAATTTGCAACAAGATCAGCTGTGGGCGTACCAGTCGCGTATGCTGGTCTCTGTAAAGGAACAAATAGAGTACCATGTACACGTTACAGTAGAAAGATAAAGACAGACCCGACCAGGGAAGTGTCCGTTGTTCCTGTAACCTGATGACTCACTCTTACGATAGACGTGAGCAGTGCTCACTGACCACCGTTCAATGACTCACGTTCATTTAACCCATTCAGCTACACCCAGGTTGATATTCACATCGTTTAGGTTTAGATTAAAGTTGTTCGTGATTTGACTCTTCAACGCAAACAACTATGTTTCAATATATAAATAATAACTTCTCTCGACTACGTATTACCCGAGAACATATTATTTATGACATACATATTATGTATGAATAATTCCAAATAATTTTCCTTGGTGTTTCGCACATACTTTCTACCAACATTTTGCTTGAAATTTTAGCATAAAATTAACGCCGATATCTCGTTCTCAATATTTGGATACCATAAATAGCAATTAACACTATTTTTCCCAAATGCGACTGTAATTGTAATTTATGTGCTTTCGTAAGTACAATGACTATATTTTTTTAAATAAATATTTTCTTGTTCTGTGCGCAGTTGTCGTGGCTTTGCTAGTCCCGGAATTGAAGCCATTTATTTCCTTGGTTGGTGCAATATTCTTCTCCATTCTCGGCATCACGATTCCAGCAGTAGTGGAGACAGTATCGTGTTGGGACGGCCACCTGGGTAATTTCAATTGGAGAGTTTGGAAGAATGGAATACTCATTGTATTCTCCCTCTTGGCCCTCGTATTCGGCACGTGGATCTCAGTAATAGAAATTATTGAATTGTATAATTAAAATAATGGACCACGTTCTCTTTATACACGCGTATAAAATGATTAACGGTAAGTGTGAAACAACCACTTAATCGTCGAGATTAGAATTTGTTTCGGGCTCCGTGTTATCCTTGACGCAACCTACGTTGTGATGTAGAGTATTTATTTCTAAGATCATTCGGGTACATTTTGTATTTATTTCTACGTTCTACTTAAATATTTTTCTAAGTTCGTAATATGTTATAAATAACCCGGCCATCGTAGAATTAGTTGAAGGTGAGCGAAATCGGAGGAACGCTGTTTCGAAAAAGTGACGAGCTTTGTTCATTGTAAATACACGAAGCGGAAAATATATATTTACCATGGCATTGCACAGGTGAGGTGGTAATGCACACTTTCTATAATAGTGTAATGCTAAGGTAGGCTAGTGTAGAGAACTTTAGTGCAGCAGTAATCGCTCCTTTTTTTTTACATGTCAGTAGACTTCCGAGGAAAAAAGGTAACAAAGCTATTTATTTTTTATTGTACAAGAGAATGGGAAGTTTATTTTCCACTTTGTTTAAATTGTTATAAGTATGCTAACTTTTAATTGTCGATTGGGCCTGATGGATGAACACGATTATTACCGCATTAAATTATAGTATCACGTACTCTACACAATATATATATGACATAGTCAATTGTAAATTTAGTGGTATTGTATAAAACATTGAAGTTCATACACTTTTCGAGCAAGTATTAAGTTTTATGCTTCCGGATTCACTTACAATTGTTAAGTTATTATAGATTTTATAATGACTATATGTTTTTTCTATGGCGCAGTGACAATGTGTCCACTCGAAAAAACGAATATTTTTCATAAGACCCTCAATGCAATGTAAATACGGTATTTTGTTGCTACGAATGTAGCGTACCTAAAGACACTTGAAAATGTATTTTACTGTCACATTATTGATTGATCCAATTTTGTCAATCATTTAATAGCTCTCACATTTTTGAGTGGACAGCATAGAAACGGTACTGCCGTTAATAAGATAATCTAATGCCTATCATTTTTAGTTTTATTCTTTGCCCATCGTTTTTGTTTTGTATGTGTGTTCGCTAGAAATTAAACGTCACACGCATGTTCAGACTACTGGAATGCATGTGCAATTCGTGACGGAGGTCTCCGCGTGATATTATTTGGTTGTGAGTCCGATGATATTAATATCGCCTCTGCAAATGAAGTTGTTGGTTTTATTTTACGTTTCGTAAAGTCCCAGTGTAGCAGAGATATGAAGATCATGTATATTCCAATAATAAGAGGAAGCTTCTGCATAAAGCAAACAAGTTTCAGCAAACGATTCGTCTGATACGTTAACGGGATAACAGATAACGTTGCTTCGTTTCCCTGTCAACAATCAATCGATCATTTCACTCCGTTGCCGTCGTTGAGAGGAAATATAGAAAATGATTTTAATATGTGATTTTTGTAAACAATATTAATTGGACATTGTGTTCATAATTTAATGAGAATTTATTACAATGATTAAATAGTGGCATATCGGTTGAATGTTTAAATTGATATGACAACAAGAAAAAATAAAGAATGAATTATATTGAAGGAAATCATTTTTATTGGCATGAAATGAAAATCTCTCAACCGAAATGAACACACTTTTGTTCTCAATTTTATATTTGAAATTATAACGATTGAATATCAATTAACCCTTTCGCTATGCGGGTCACGCTTTCAGAGATTCAGCAATTATTTGTTTATAATTGTTCATAAAATATGTATATAAACATGTACCGCTATTATAATTATTTATATAAATTATGCCTCATTTAATCGAACAAATTTTCGTTCGCACGCATCTGTCGCTCTTCAATATTAATATTAACTATACACGCTTTGCACGCTAAGGGTAATTTAATTTTTAAGGTTGCCGTAGCGAAAGTGTTAATGAAAATGAATAAAATTTATCTGACGAAAGTGAAACTACGAATTTAACGGAACGTGACGTGATCATTTCTCCTAAAAGCCTTACATCAGCGCACCACAAAAGAGGAAAGTATCCCTCGCTGACATTTTGAAGCAATTCCACTGGCTGTTTAGTCAATTTCACATTCACCTGTATCTTTTTTTGGCCGGAAAGCGGTGTCCCAGTTAATGGTTCGATAACTATGTAAGTTCCATGAACTTTTTCGTCGGGATTCAAGCCGCTTGCGTATGTTAAAAGTTGCGGGTCACCGTGTAAAAAGTGCGGCTCCGATAGAATTACAGGTACTTTCTACGACATACAAAATGTATAATCGAGATGCAATTTTTTATCTCGTCACAACGTTACCTGACATTCCGACACATCTAGTAATCCTTTCGGCAGGCATTGCGGTTGCTTGTTCACTAAAACACAGTAACATTCAGTTTCATTTAGAAACCACGTTCTTTCCTTCATTAGAAATCGTGATCCAGTTAGTCCAAGCACTGAAATATCGTCCTCATAATCTACGTCTATGGACCTAAACATTTCAATGCTAGAGATTGAAACGACTCTTGGGAATAATTTCTACAGGGAAATACAATAGACCAAAGGAATTTGGATAGATTTTCAAACCATAATATAAGAACAAAGCATCAGGAATGTATTGGTGATCGTGCGATCTTTTAATAATTAATCAGAAAGAAGAAACAAATTATTTTAGTCCCCCATTATTTTCGCAAGTTACTTCGTACTTAAAGCAGAATAAAATAGAAATATCCAGATGCTCTAATGGTTAAAAATATCTTTGAGTTGTCATTACACAGATAGAATTATAAATATTAAAATAATAACTAATGCACCTGCATAATTCTGGTATAAACGTGGAAACGAAAGGTAAAGGTTCTATCAATGGCGCCCAAATGACGGTGTCGGATCCTCTAACAGTATTACAGCTATCCGAGTTCCATATTGTTTGCACTTTTCTACCTTTAAAAGCTGTTATATCACCCAACTTGGTTATATCTTTCAAACCTCTGTTAACAGTAAATGGTCCACGAATCGACGCGTTTTGCTGCGGAATAGAAAAGTTTCTATTCATTGCATGTACAGTAATGTGCATACATTATCTTCAGCTAATTATCTATATCATTGCATATTATATTCCTATTTTTTCCCCGAACATTTTAAACATTTTGTTTTTGTTGAATATAAATCTTACCCTCTGGAACATACTCAGAAGATACACATCTTCCTTTTCAGTTTCTTTTAAGACCGGTGGTCGATTGGCTTTCAGTGTTTTGCATACTAAATTCAATTCAGGGTATTTCCGCAAATTGCAGGAAACCTTAACTCCGTTGAAAAGTACGTCTGTTGGCCGAGTTTGCAGGAAAATGCTACTTTTGTTCGGAAACAATTTCGGTATGTTGTCACCGTACTTCTTCATAAAGTCTGGAGGTAAAGAAGATAACTGCAAAAACATAGTCAATTAAAATTGTTCGTTTATTTATTAAACCGATATTAATATTGTACTAAATTGATCGTCATTTAAATATTCTGGAAACATAAATACTGAAATCGGCTGAACAATAAATGTTTGAGATAATGCTAACTCAAAAACTTCATTAATAAGTGAGTTTACAAGTTTCGTACAAATGTTTCAAATTTGTATTGTTAATTATTATTATTAAATCGCTAAACATTCGATTTGAAACGTAAGTTATTCGCATTATTGTTAAATAAGTATCGCGCACTAAAATGTTTCTTTCCAATGCGAAAAATATTGGAATATTATTTATTTCACAGAGTAATATACATAAATATACTCGTACATATACAGTGGCTGCCAAAAGTCTCCGGCCAAACGGTAATTTTAATAGATTTCTGAAATAAAAATAAATAACATTCTTTTTGGAATGAACGTAGCAGGTAGCACTTTATAATTTAACATGCAAGTCATACTTGCACCATGAGTTTTAATTTTCAAAAACCTTAAATGTCAGCAAAATTTTTCGCAGCCACTGTATCTTAGAGCGATAACAATCTCATTTTAGATACTTTCTAAGGTTCAAACTAATTATTAAATGATTTTAATTATTAAAACGTAAAATTAGTTTATAAGTTATTTATTTGATATTCAATTCTCACTTTCCTGAATTTTACTTACCATACCTATGGTACCAATATACGCCGGATTTAAGACTGTAATTTTGTCATGCTTCACGGTTTTTACACTTAACTGTTTATTAAAATTATACGTTATTGTCGCTGTATACGTAATTTCATCAGTTTCGTCGTCGACGTCAATGACTTGTTTTTCATACATTTCGCTACGCCAAGAAAAAATTGACGAAGGTTATTAAAATTTTGTTTAAACGTTTGGAGAATCTAATGTACCTGCATGCGATTTTAATTTTTTATTTAAATTAAAGAAGCGGGCACATTAAATTATTATCTACCTAAATATGGTAGAATAAAAGATGCAATATTCGATCATAATGAAAGTAATTTGTTTGCAACAATGTAATAATATTATTAGTAATATAAACAAAAGAAAAACAATTTCTTAGTGTATTACTCGTAAGTATAGGGACCACATTCTGTTAAATTTGGCTTCTCTCCTCGCATCACTTCATCAGGATTCGTAACATTGAACACATAACACGAGAAAGTTAAATGTATAGGCGATGACCACCCTTTGTACGTTTCCGTTCCTTCAATGAGAGGCAATTTCTAAAATTGAATCATATATAATTTCATACTGCTGAAATATTAAGAACATGCTGCGCATCGATTTTGAGCTTTTAAAAAGGTCCACATAATTGCGAACACGAATGAAATAAAAACTCTGTTAAGGTTTCCAATGGGACAAATTCCATTCATTAATAGCAATATTTGCTTCGAAATTTTGCAATTCGAAAAATGTGGAATGGATTGGTAATTCTTTCTTGTTTATGAGTGATCGAATTTTGTTTCAACCGGCAGCTATTAAAATTAACTCAATTAAAAATAATTTTGATGCTATCTCTTCCAATAGTAACAGAGATAACTATACAATTTTTCACTCCTTTTGTTTTTTTTTACTTTATCTTTGTGTGCTTTGATACTATCATAATAAATATTACAAACAACATTAAGCCGCAAAGCAGAAGATAGAAAGATGGCATTGTAGCTTACCGTTCGTATTATTTTTACGATTTCGTTCAAAATAATTTGTGTTCTAAGAATGTATAAGCCAAATAGAATGAAAACAATTCCACATGCTCGATATGTACACATTGCTAAAAAATTGCTTTTATTTTAAAGCGTTCACTTATAATTGATACGTTTGACAAATACTACTAGCAATAATATTTATATGTGTTCAAATATATAACAAGAATAAAAATTTTCTTCTCGAGTAAACTGATTCGTTTTGTAAAACGTAATGGAGAAATATGCACTGTTACATGCTCTTATCAATCTGAAACTAGGAACGGTTGTTAAATCACTAGCTTACGCCATTAATGAATAATTTATTCGTACTGTTATGTCTCGCGAATTTATATTACGTGTATGGGCGCAACATCAATTATTTCTAAGTACATATCGGCCTCTCAAATCTGAAATCTGATGTTGTGTTATGATACTTTTTGCCTGCGATCAATGTGCATGTTCTAATGATTTCTCGAGTAATGTTTTTTATAATTTTCTATATATAATAAAATATAGTAGAGTTTCAATGAATGAACAAATTAAAAACATAGTATGGCGAGTAAACGTAAATTGCTTAAAATAATTGCACGGAACATAAATAATGTTAGAAGCTAATAATACTAGTAGTGAGATATACTTTACAGCATATGATGCATATTAAAATAAACTCTACCTTTGTTAAAACAATTATATGATAAAGTTTCACAGAGACTTTCATTTGCACAAACAATTTCACAATATAATTCAACGTAGTTTTGTAGTGTAATTTTAATCTTGTTCAAACTATTTTGCAACATGTTATCACATAATGTTTTATTGCTCTCATCAAAGTATTAGTACTTATCATTTATAATCGATACGCATATCACTTTTCATTGCTGTACAAAATAACGCACTAGCAACATGTTTAATCAACGAACGCAATTAACAAGTTACCGTCAAATACGTTATATAAAGTACCTTGCCACCCCATTTATCCTTACAACTGTTTTACCGTCGCTCCCAACCCCTTATTAGTACATTCTCCACCCACCAGATGGTCTAGTGTCGAACAATGTGGAGGCATCCTGCATGCTGGACAACAGTAAAATAGAATGGGAGAAATGGCGGTGTTACTTTAATTTTGTTAAAAAATTGTGTTTCCTTAACGTTTACTGTAATTTGAACAATCTTCATTTGTCAATACATAAACGTACTATAGTTTTTTGCCGCGGTTAGAGTTACCTCTGTTACATTTAAAGAAATTTGTGGACACGAAATCTCGGCGAACAGCATAACCTAACAATCGTTCAGCGCTTGTGTTTAATCGTCGAGGATGGCAATGAACGAAGACTTCAATTTCTCCGAATTGTGCAGACTTTGTTCGTTAAAGAGCAATCATCAGCTTCAAATCTTCGACAAGGAGGGCGAGCAGAGGCAATTGCTTTTTAAAATACGTTCCTGCATTCCTGCTGTGGTAAGTCATTTTCCACGTTGCACTTTTCAAATTCTACTGTATGTATTTACAAATTTTCTTCCCCTAAATGTGGCCGCTGTTTATTTGTTCAATAAATCGACAAATGTCATTAGAAATATATAGATCACTTTGCTATTTATAGAAGAAAGATAAGTAACAATAACAGCCATTCGGAATATGTTTTTATTTACCACGGAAATAACCGTAATTAGAATAATAATTAAAAATTCAACATTGTGTTTTGTTCGACTGTTAATTAAAGTACACGGTGTAGATGTTTTTTTCCGGAATGGAAGGAATTTTCATTGACCATTTTAATAAATCAGTGAAACATTATCTTACAAGCATTTTCTCATTATTATTATTTCATTTTCAAGATTTAAGGTACACGAGTTTTAAGTAAATTGAAGTATATAAGTACGTCGATTTAATATAAATTATATTTCTCAGTGCGTTTGTTATGAAACACTTCTTGCGCATCACTTTGATAACAATACATGTTATTTTGTAGATAATATTATTAACCGACAAATATTAAAGTATATTTAAAAATGGATATTTAATGTGCAATGTTTGAAAACATTTATCAATTAAGTATAGAACTCAATAAAATTTTCATTACGGGGTGTGTCGCGCTGTACTCTTACGAATGTCGTAAATGTAATGACAATTTTATTAAGGACGAATAGAATACAGTTCTCCTTTTATTTTTGCGGCTAACGTTTATTTGCCAAAATATTTTTGTTCCACGATCTTTTTATTTCCTGCAACAATACTCCAAAACGTTTGTCATCGTAGATAACGAAAGAAGATGCATTGCCAAACAATATTTGTCAGAGGTGCGTGTACAAATTGGATATGTTTTACGAATTTCGATTGAGCTGCATGACGACGGATAATGTGTTAAAAAATTACGCGGACAGTTTGAAACAACTTGCAGCATCAGTGAATCAGGTAAGTCTGCTTTACGTTTTCCACTCGATTCCTCTCATTATTTCATTTATGTAAAGGGTTAAACAAATTACTTATGACAAATAAAATAAAAAGGGCAACGATAGATGTCTTAACCAGGTATCAATCACCCAGGTATCGTCTGATTTAACGTGTATAAACATTTTGTTTTATTCGTACACGTACAATATAATGAAATATAACTTGATTCTCAGTACATATATGATATAGGAATTCTGCAAAACATACAAATATTAAAATTTATACACGTGGACACAATACACGTTTCAATACAAACTTTCACTTTTTATACTTTTAGCTTTGTTATTATGATTGTATATCCTACAGCAATTTACGCTAGTCTCCGAAACAAATCGAAACACAACAACGCACTACTTCTACGTAAAAAAATATTCTCGTGCCTTTCCCGTTTACTTTCATTAAAGAATATAACTTTTACAATTATTTGAAGGCTGCTTATAGATGTTACTGATTGGCTAATTAAGTCGGCGAATCATACGATGCTCATAATATATTGCATTCTTCAGTACATATTTGCCAACCAAAACTCGCCAAACTAACAAATTCACATAACATTTGTCATCGAACATGCTCCCCCAACATTACCATTCTAATATACATTTTTCATAGCACTGCGTAGAATCGCAACCAACAACCGCGCCCCTCCTTTTCCCCGTTCATTGAAACGAAAATCCCGAGCAATACGTGTTTCCACCTTTCCACGTGAATGGAACTACTGTGCATTGCAAAACAACAAGCCCGGCTAGTAAATCTATATTTATAACGACGCCGCTAAATATAGAATCAAACGGGGCAACCCGTAGGAATACTTGTTTACGGGGCATCGGGGTTTATTTGCTCCTAATTGATTTCACGAGACATCAGACGCGTTTAAGGCTCTCGCGGGCACGTGGTTTACGACTGGGAGCAAGTGCCATACAAATAGAGGAGACACAGCACGCTTAATAAAGGTAGATTAAAGGTCTCACATAAAGCGTGCCGGTATCACGCTTGGGGGCGGTAAGGGGGGGTGCGAGAGAGACAAGAGCTGAAGGGTCGAGGGGACGTCGAATTTTTCCGCACGGTGGAAAATTTATCGTCTCGCATGTCGGACACGAATAGCCAGGCGGTGGAACCGGGCTGTCTCCCGGTGTCGGTGTCGCACGTATTCTAGGAAGTACCAGAGACCCTTTAACAAGCTCGTAAACTCGTGCTGCAATTTCCGACATGACGCGTTAAAGTGACTTTATGCGTCGAATGGGTGGCCGACACGAGTTCCACATTTCGAGCGGCGTAAAAAGACCTTTACGCGACACGCGCTCGCGTTTTACCACCTCTCCGCGACCCCTTCGTTCCACCTTCTTTCGCGCCAATCTCGTTCGCGTTGCTCGATAAGAGGGCAGAACACGCGTGCAACCGGACGACGCAGAGAGAACGACGGCGGGCGCCCCGCGAAATCGAGCAAGCGGTCGAAGGAAGGAGAGGAGAGACGAGAGGGGCGCGTCGCTGATCGGTAGCTCGAGGTCCTTGATTCTCTCGGTCTCTGTTCCTCCGCGTAGGACAACGAAGCACGATCCAAATAATTCCACCCTCGTACACGCGACTCCCCGTGAAGGATAGCCCGTTAGAGGGGGATAATATACGGATAAACGGACACGGATGAACAGATAGGGTAAAAAAGAGACAGATCACAGGGTGCAGCGAGGACAGAGGGTTTATACGGGGTGGTACGCACGTGTGTATGTGTGTGCAACCGTCGCGGCGCTATTGATCGACGCTTCGCGGCCAGGCTGCGTCGCGCACAGAAAGCGAAAGTCAGTTCTCCTTTTCTTCGACGTCTCGCCTAGTTCCCTCTTTCTCTCCCTTTCGAACGCGAGTTCGATCTCTCCCTTCTCTTCTTGCGTTTTACCATCGTCTTTTCTACCCTTCTTGTCCTTCTTCCAGCCTACTATGTACTCCGTTAACTCTCCCTCTCTCTCTCTCCCTCGCAAACCTTCCCTTCCCTTCTCTGTCTCACTGTGCACAGCTCGTCGCTCCCCAATCCAAGATCGTTCGATCCCCACCCCTGCTGGTTGGCCCGTTCGGCCTCCTTGTCCCGGGCACAGGTGCAACGAGGAACAGGCCTGCATCTCTGAAAACCTGTTTCGAGGTCTGGAATACCCCGTCGTAAACGGTCGACGAAGCCTCGTTACCTGGTTGATCGTTGATGCGGTCAACCGACTAGCCAGCTACGGATCAGCAAAGAGAGCAGAGGAAACGAGCCCCGGTAGTTGTACCGCTTGACGGCTGGTCGCGAGACGCGTCGCGTTTCCTCTCGCGTTTAGTTTCGCCTAATCGCGTGTGCCGTCCAACAATATATATATATATACACACGTCCATTCGCGTCTGTCTGTCTGCCTGCCTATCTCTGTCTCTGTGTCTCTCTCTCTCTCCTTCTTTTGCTCGCTCGCTCAGTCAATGTCAGTGTCAAGGTCAGCGGGCCGACGCACTGCAGAGCGCCGCCGCCGCCGCCGACGACGACGACGACGACTGCTGCTAGGTTGCTCTCTTCCGTCATTGTGTGTATCCGGCAGGCGAGTGACTCGGTAGTCTGTGTACACGACACCAAGGTATACACGAAGGTCTCTTCTCGCGCATACTTGCTTCTCTAGGGCGTCTCTGCTATTTCTTTTTTTTTCTTCCCTTCCCTTTGTCTTCGTCTCCCTTTCTGCCCCTCCCCGACATCCTCTACCCTTTCTGTTTCACTCCCACTCGCGGACCAGCCGTCGCGTCGGCCAGGATGCATTCCGCGGGGATCTCCACTCGATATCGTTGCACCGCGCCGTCTCGTCCACCTATCGCTTCACCCGAGCCTATTCTTCTTTCCCTTCTACCGGTTCAGTATCGCTCGGCACCTCTTCCCGTTTCTGGTCGCGCCAATTTCGCCTGCTCGTCGGGCTGCCCGTAGTCCTGCCGGTTTATCGAGGAACCTCTAAGGAACCACCAGATCCGTGTATATTTGAATTTACTACCGAGTGCAGTCATTTCGTTTCCTCGCCTCCTCTTCTTTGTCGTCCTCGTCTGATCGGTGCACCTTGTGTGGTCCTCTCTACGGCACGTCGCCACGGTGCATTCCGCGGAGACCTCCACTCGATATCGTTACGCCGCGCTGCATCCGTGTGTCACCGGCTATCTTGTCTCTCCCTTTCTCGTATCTCCCCTCTGTCTGCCCCTCTCTCTCTCTCTCTCCCCCCCGTCTTTCTGCTGCCTTTTCTTCAACCGTCTCCGTTTCCCTCGTTCCTTCCGACTATAGCGCGTTCTTTCCACGCCGGGTCTGTGCCGGTCGGTGTTCTCTTTCCCTCGTTTCACCCTCACTGCTCTCCTTCCCTGGCTATATCTCCCTCTCTTTCGCTAGAGGGCTACCCCCTCTGCTTCGACCAGACGTTTTTTTCGTCTCTTTGTCCTTGCATCCTCCCGCGCCGGGAATCGGCGGCTAGCTCCGCGGGACACACTCCGGTTGCCCCGTAAAACGCGAGATTCTTTCGTGGCGTCGCGAAAAGGAGGGACGCCGCGTGACCGTCGCGATTTACTCGTCGTCGTCGTCGTTATCGTCGCTCCAATTCGTCGCTGCAATCTAACCGAGGGTGCTTCGGGTCTCGATTAGTCGATTGCCGGCCTTGACGTGTCTCGTGACGGTGCGAAATTTTCTTCGCCTAGTTCGAAAAATCGGGAAGAAATCGTTGGACATGACCACGGGCTGTAGTCTGATGTGACGTGCGGCTGAGTTGTATTCCGTTTGTGACGTCGCCAGTGAGATCCATCGTCCCTTGTGAATATCTGGATTAGAGAGCCCATTGGGACCGCAAGGTTTTCCTTTGCGTCTCCAGCTGGACAAAGTGTGTAGGTACGTGAGCACCGAAGATCGGCCGATATCGTTTGCCCGTCTTTTCTGGGAACCTTCGTGCCTATGCCTCTCTGTAAGCTAACTTCTTTTTCTCTTTCGTTCGCTTCCTACGTTCCCTCTGGCCGTACTTCCCTCACTCCTGTTAGCCTGCCTCTCTCGTTTCGGCCATCGTTCTTTCCCGGAGGACCTTGACGAAGCAGGCTGCGTGGAGAGGTCTTTTCGGCTCCTTCGAAAGTCCCTGTCTTTTATGTACTCGATGTCTTCTCCGGGGGATACAAGCTTCTGTGATGCTTCTCGACGATACGATCCTCTTGGTTCATGGCGATTCCTTGGCTCGCCAACGACACGTGGACGAAATGTAGATTTCTCGATGGATTATTTAGGAATTTCTTTATTAACATCTTTTCGATTTTCGCTTGGATAGATTATTTTTATATTACAGCTGCGACGATTTTTGATTTTCGTTCTGTTCTTATAAATAGCACTCGTAGAGTGGCCGTAGGATCTTGTATTTCAGAAATTGGTTCATGAACTATTGTTTTTGGGGGGGTAATTGTAGAACGTATCGTTGCTTGTGTCCACTGTATCCGTCACTTATGCGAAGTCGTACGGAATTGGAGTAAATTTCATTCGGCTGAACAATTATTTGAAATTCCGTTTCTGGTGAATATCGATTATCGTTAATAGATATTTACCATTTGGCACCGAGTGCGCCTTCGTGCTGGCTCCACTCGGTTCTGTTCCCTGTGATTAATCGTTTTCCCATATTGGCTTCGAAGCTGCTACGCTTTTGTGCACGAACAGATAGAATCCTCGCGAAATACCGTTTGTTCCTCCAAACGTTCTCCAATTTTCAATTACCACGACGTATACAGTAACACAATAGCGTATTGAGTTTCGCAAACGCATTCGGCAAGTACGATTGTGATTATCTGAAACGTTAAACATTTTGCAGAATCGCACGATATTTATTCGTTATTTCTGTTCTCGTTCATTTCACACAAATATCAATTTATTCAGCGCAATCACGTTTTCGGTACGTTTGAGTAATTTTGTTTTTACTAATCTTTTATCACGATACGAGTTCGTTAATCCAGTTATTCGGATATTTTTATACGGCCAAGATATCTCTAATATACATATATACAGTTGTATTGATAAATTGCGATAGGAACTGCGTGGAGCAATGTGAGGTCCGAATTTCCTAATAATCGTATCGCAAACGTTCGGTTCTGTCTTTTCTTTTCCTTTCGGGCAATTATTTCAGTAACGTTAATCTAACTAGATCGATGTTACCCAAAAGTAAAAATAAAACAATGTATAAGATCAAAGAAACAATTAACAGGCCACTGACAAGGACAAGATGTCTAATGGTAGCCAGCAACAGCAGCAGCGATCTGCTTATGTGGAGGCCCATGCAGTGGCCCACGCTGCGGTACAGCAACACATGGCACAACAAGCTGCACAAGCGAGGCTCGCTGGACCGGGTCCACCTGCGACGCCCCAGACTCCTAATCCTACCTTCACATTACCTGACGATGGCCTGGGCTACGACGATGGCGTACGGGTACTTCGATCCATTGGAACGTGGTAAGTTTTGTCTCCAGTTCAATACCCGTTCGCGTTCTTTTCAATTCTAATTGAACTTGTATCCGATGAACTTATGTCCGACGAAATTGTAAAAACAGGTCCCCGGATTACACGGCAGCAATGCGCCCTGGCGGCGTGATGCCGCCGTTTCCCGGCGCAATGGATCAGCAATTTGGTAGCAGAGCGCCAACGGTGAACCAGCCGTTGAGAACGACGAACAACGTGACGTCTCGTCCTGGATTCGCGTCGAAGGCGACAAACACGGGCGAACCAGCGACAAAAGCGTTTGCCTGCACCGTTTGTGGCAAAGGCCTTGCCCGTAAAGACAAGCTCGTAATTCATATGAGAATCCATACTGGGGAGAAGCCGTATTCCTGCGAAGTTTGCGGTAAGTGTGCCGTAAACTGTTGCTCCACATTGACAGCGTGTGACTTACACGGTCGAGTTCAATTAACGTTACAACGCGTTCTGCTTCCAGGTAAAGCGTTTGCTCGCAGAGATAAGCTGGTCATTCACATGAACAAGTTGAGACACCGACCCGGTGTCGCGCCGCTTTCCACGCCAACGGCCCCGAACTCGGAGCAGCAACAGCAACAGCAGCAGCAGCAGCAGCAACAGGCACAGCAGCAACAGCAGTCGCAGCAGCAGCAACAGCAGCAACAGCAATCTCGTCAGGATACTATACACAAATTGAAGGAGGAGCCGGTTAGTTGGGCGTGCGAATTATGCGGTCGAGCTTTGGCTACGAGGGAAGAGTGGATGCAGCACGCTCGGTAAGGCTCTGTTTACATTTACATTTGGAGCACCAAATTTGGTGCTGTGGATGTATTCGAAATTAATGGAAAGCCGTGGGACATGTAAATAGTGCTGACGTATATAAAGCAATTTTGGTAGCATTCGGGAATTATTTTAATAAATGCAGGGTGCGATCGAAACAATGGTACAAGTCGAAAGAAAGTGATTTCTCACGCGATAAATAAATCAAAGGTGCAGAATTACTTTCAAACACTACTCTTACTACAATTTACATCCAGCATCTAAAGCATTAGGGCGGGAATGAAGGCCAGGGAAATAGATTTACGGCGGTTTATGCTGTATAAATCAGAAAAATGTCAGTACAGCGCAGGAATAATGGAACGTTAGAAAGTGTCAAGGATGATTTTCGAAATTTTCAAACGCTCTAATCGAGACAGTAACCTATATGCATAACTACGAACAAGATATTAGACGAGTCGAATAACAAAAAAAGGAATAGAAAATAGTGTCCAATACGTCGACGTTTAAAAATAAATGTCGTTGCCGTTGCCATTATATTGCTACGTTACACGGTAAACATTCTTCTGTTACAGTTCTCATTTAGAGGCCTCCGCTCCGCCACAGCACGCAGCACCGTATTTTCCAGGATCCGCGGCCCCGCCGCAACCGTACGCGTCCGAGAGGCATTTTTGCCTGATGTGCCGTACAGATTTCACAGACAAGGCTGAATTCATGTTCCACGTACGCTCTCATTTCGAACCTCACGCGCAGCAAACCGCGTCTCAGCATTCGAGTGGTAAACAAGGTGGCGACGCTGCTACGGCCGAATTGATCGCGCGTGGACTTGTCGATCCTTCGGGATTGTGCAGCTAGAATTATGCTTCCTGTCATTACGCGTCATCGATTCGTGTCTTACCATAGTACAAGTTCTCTACTCCATTTTGACCAGAACTTTTGCATAGAATGCCATGCGTATTGTGATTGTAATGAATATATACTGATTTATTAGCGAGAGATGCACAGTAGTTAGTTCGTGTACGAATAACGACAGAGGCACACGATTGTCCTTGTTTCACGTTACAAAGAAGATTTATTGCGGCTTTGAAAAACTGCCCAACAATTTTTGCGTTAGTACACGATTCACCTATTCGATTGCTGGCCACGTGTAAATAAACACTGGAAAAAGTTCACTACCTTTGGACAGACAAAACAGAGAATAGTAGTTTTCCACGTACATACGCGACATATCATCGGAATCAAAGATTTATACAGACTCTAATAATGATGGAACTACTACTGTGTATCCTGAATATTATATATATAATGAATTGAGACATACGTTATTCGTCAGATATTTAAATATTGACGCGATACTGATTTGTATGGTAAGAGATTCCATTATTGCGTCAATATTTAAGTGTGATTACTTAATAGTATACGTTCCTACATAGCTAGCTTCCCGCCATCTTCAGCCATTAGCAGTATCCGCTATCCGACGTACAGGTTTGTTCTCAATGCTATAATATTTCTTTTTTTTTTGTACGTTGTATGATCTATTTTTATACGTTTTACAATCTATTTGATGCGTTTCATTATCTATTTCATATGTTCTATGATCTCGAAATTTTATTTCTTTTTTTCTTTTTAATAATTAGTTTTAAAATGATTTTGGATCTTTTAAAGGCGGAATGTTACGTTGCGCGTAACACGCCTTCGCAGAAATAATAATTGATTTAAGATGTTCGTATGAAAGCATACGGATACTTTGTTTTTATGTTTGTTAAATCATTTATTGGGTGATCATTAGTGGCTGCACGTGTAGCGTATTAACGTTAAGTTTATATTCCAATTATGTGATTCTCTTTACATCCTTCTAATGTTTTCTTTTTTAAGCGAAACTCGATGATCTTCCAAAGGCGATGTATCATTAACCGCATTATCGATTTATAATACCAAACTTGTAGTTTTTACTGTGGTGTAGCGTAAGTGTTGACAATATTACCAACGCAAGCATCTCCAAATGTTTATATACCCTTCGATAATTTTATATCAACTAGATCTCTACTTTACTATTCTTATCGGTCGCTTCGAATTTCGTTCATTGTCACGATCATCCTTGGTACCTGAAGTATCGATACGTACTTAGCCAGGGAAGAGCAAGTCTTGTCGTCGTAAATCTGATTTTTTCTTCAGTTACGATGCAATGGAATCTCGTTGCTCTGTCGAATATTAGTTATGTATACGGAACGACAATAATTTAGCACCTATCTATTTGGATTTTTAATGCGAAAAAATACCAAGCTACAATACCCTCGTAATGATATTGTTTTTGTCGAGTGTTCCGCGGGAGAGTCTGCATTGCGAACAAACTGTCTCTTCCAGTAAAACTTCATAAGTTTCGCTTTTTACAGCGCTTACTTCCTCTCGTCTGTAGAATAGAACATTAGATAGCGCGTTCGTGTTGCGAAAACTGCCGTGCCTCCTGCCTCACGTACGACCCACTTCCGGCTTCTTTTCGATCCAAATTACTTCCGGGTTAATAACGGTGCCTAAAATGGTATACTCGAAAAAGAAAAAGAAATGAAAAAAAGCTAAGCCTACAGTTAGGTATATATTTTGTATAATTCTAACTAGTGCAATGTAGAATTAATCGAATCGACAATAGTTGCGATTGTTACGAGGAGATCGAACGAACAAAGGACAAAAGGAAAAGTGAAATAAATAAAAGTAAGCATGAGATCGATGGAAAAGAGAGGGGCAGAGAAGTTTTACGAGTTCTCTACAGGTGGGAAACATTCGTGCGACAAGTATGCATAAGAGAATACTATATATAGCGATTTAATTAGTGACAGTGTAAAGAGAAATGAAGAAAACAACAAAAGACAAAAAAAGCCGGCCTTTCTTTTAACACAATTAATGAGAACACTTTTTTTTTAGTAGTTTGTACGTACATTTAGAATAGGGACGCGTTGGAACGTCGAACGTGAAAGTTACTCGCTTCGCGGTTTATCGTGAACAATGTAAACGGGCTAATTTTCATCGTCACAACTTAATGAACAGTTTAATGTTTCCGCAGGGGTGAATTTTTAGTTTCTGTTTTGATGTCTCTTTATCACGATTGTTCACGAGAAAATAACAGGGCGAGGATGCGCTGAAATAATGTGATTGTAAAAAAATAACTTGCGATCAGAATTTCACGAATAAATAATACCAGGAATTATAGTGTAAAAATTCGGAAAGTTATGCCTGCCATTTGCACGCCGTCGATGAAAATGTAGATTGTTGAAGACTTCAGTAAGTGACATCATTTAAACGACTAACAGGTGATCAACATTTTTTTTCCTCTTTTTTTCTGGAAAGTTCGTCTTGTTGCGAAAGAATATTGGTGCGAACTGAGGTGTTTGCAAGATGTAAAGCGTAATGAATTATAACCGTAGTACTTTGTACGGTCGAGAGTGGAATACCGTGTTTAATAGACGTATAGTGCCTTTTCTCTGGGACTTCTCCGATTTCGCTCTGATCATTTGAAATTGAACGTGTTTAAGGAGGCACACTGGCGTAAAAATTCTTTTTTCTTTTGAAATTACGGTAAGCTAGGCACCTAACTTAATAGATGTAAGTTGAAAGTTGTTTTTTCCTCGTTTTTACTTTCTTTTTTATTTCTTCTTTTTTGTTGTGAGGGGTGAATGATGCCACTGCCTCTATTAGCAGCTGTTTTTTAGACTACTTTTATACTGTTAATGTCATGCGCAGCTAATCAGAGTCAGTATATTACTGCCATAATCATGAAACGAAATGTATAACCAATATACCTTTATAAATAAAACACGACTGAAAA
Source organism: Nomada fabriciana (assembly GCA_907165295.1). Classification (NCBI taxonomy): domain Eukaryota; kingdom Metazoa; phylum Arthropoda; class Insecta; order Hymenoptera; family Apidae; genus Nomada; species Nomada fabriciana. Next base: position 17,106,991 of record OU015689.1, read on the forward strand.
AGTAAAACATTGCCTTCCGAATTAGTGGGTTTTGAAATAGTTTAGCAGTCGTTTATAATGCAGCAGCTGTTTTATAGGATAAGTAATTTTCTGTTAGTTTGGCAAAGTGAATGGTGTTTACTATTTTTTTTTTAATGTAATAAGTGAAAAATTATTTTTATTTGATGTACAATCCAATGCAAATTTTTATCATACATGAAGTTTTAACATACGTTTATATTATTGAAACTAGTGTAAAGGGGAGGACTGTGCAATTGCAAATGTAAAAAGAAGACAATCGAGATTTTTATCTTGGTCCATGTTAATAATTGAAATTGAAATTGATATTCTGTTTAGTTTTTATTCCAATGCATGTCGTATAGAACCGTAAACGGCATTGTACAAAAGTAATAAAATGAACAAGACTGAGAATACGGATTTCATAGCATGAAACGTTTTATATTTTGTATCTGTGAATAATAAGTTACCAAATCTATAACAATTACAAACGTTGTTAAATGTAGATAGTAATATACGAAAATTCTAAAATTTTACTCGCACGCCTATATTATATTAACTTTAATTATAATTAAGCTGAATCACATAATCGCACATTTAATTAACTTTGCATCAGTTTTTTAACGATTTTCATACTGGTTAATCGCTGATGGTTCATTAAATAAATAATTAATTTCTACTTTTTATACAGAGAACTATCGATTTTCAAGTATAATCATCTCGCGATGGATTTGTTTGTGTTTTCTTACGACTATAAATTATTCTTGCAAATTGCAGCGTCTTTTATGACTTTCTGCATTTTTTTAGCGCCATTGTTAGCTGCTGACGATTTTCTAAATTATTGTTACGACTTCCAGCGTGTATTATGGCTGTCCGCATTCTTGTTAGCAGTTGTGTTAGTTGCTGGCGATTATTTAGATTATTTAAATTATTGGTACAAATTCTAGCGCTCTTATCTGGTTGCACACTTTAAATTACTAAAAAATTGCAAATTTTATCGCCGTTTATCGGTGGCTCGTAATTTTATAATCTTCACACCGGCCTCTTACGATTTCTTACATTATTATTACAAATTCCACTACTTGGCATATTGTGATTTAATTCGTTTTTATCTGCAATAGAAGTTGGAAGTAAAGATAAATTCTACAATCACCATTTTAAATCATAGAGGGCGCAAGAAAGCTGCTGTTATTTTGCACGGTTGGTATTTCAGAACAAGTTCCTCTGCTTTCATCCATGCATAACTGTTTAGCAATTTGCCTACTTCCAGGCACTGTAAAATTTAAAAAATTTTAGAAAGGAAAATAATCGCTGCGGTAACAATTTTTTGTGACTCGCTATTGATCTATTTTGTCAAGAAAAGATGCAGTACAAAATTTCTTATTTTATTTGTAGCATTTTCGAACTTTATTAATACGACGAATAATTTTTCCAATTCTTTTATAATCACCGTAGGATTGGCAGACAAACGAAAACAATTTTCTTAATTAAATATCCAATAGAGTCCAATAGAATTTTATTTAATTGCAATCCGAAGGTGTAATATATACCTGTCATTGAATGTCATTTATGAAAATCCTAATTATCCCAAAATATATTTGAAAACAATCATATACTATTTATACCTATTTCAGAAGCCAAAGTACTTCCAGATTTTACAAAAACTTCATCTCCCTATAAATACATATTCTATAACAAATACGTCACCTCATAATTTCAATTATCTTGTATCAAAGAGACAGCCATATCGTACATATTATAAAAATATACACATATACACAGTCTGTCATCAAAAATAAGTTCCTCAAATTCAAATTGTCTAAGATTCTAAAGTATCAGGAAGCAAAACCACTGCCCTTCATCCCGACACCGTACCCTACCTACTTTGCAAATGCCATAAATTAAAAATCCTTTGCGATATCATAAACACAAAAAACAAACCCGTAGCAACAACATCAATTTCTCACTTAAAACAAACGAAAAATGCGACACCTTCTTCCTAAATCATGTATGCACTGAAAAAAGGACATTACATTCACATGGCGGCCGAATAATTGCACCCTACGTGGCCATAAATTTCAAGAAACGTTTGAATAATTCAAAACATGCATATCCATCACAGTCACGTCGGACAACTTGTGTCAGTCGAACAGAAAACGATACGGTGACCGAACGTAACACGGATATAGAGCATTCGATCGGCTCGACAAATATGTAGCCGGTATGAATGCGTTGCATCCAGTACGAGCTGCACCCGTTTGGCCATAAATTTAATCCACGTACGACTTTCTTAAACGACACCAACGTGACACGAAACGTTACGGTATGCGTTTCTTTCGACCCACCGCTAAGGTTATCGAGTTCCTGCTTCGATACGGCCAGTTTGCCTCGCCGCGCCCGTATTACGGACACTGGTAAATGAACGCCCAACCGAACTGCATTTTTTCGCTTCGTTGCAACGCCAGTGCTATTATTATTCGCGGGCCAGGATAATGAGATAATCGTCCCTTTGTCCATTGATTTCTTTCCGTTTTCCGACGGGCGAGACTAAGAACCGGACGCTTCGTTTGTGTCTGATGACGATTTTCTATTTCTTATCTTCTGTCCGATGTTTCAACGCCGGGGATCGTTCGAATAATTGTGGAACAAATTTGCGTTGAAATGTGCGGATAGAGTAAGGTGGTATGATGTGCGGAGCAAGTGATAGTAGGTAGGTGCGAGAACATATATTTAATTAGCGATTTTCGTTGGTTATACAGTCGATCGTAATAAGTGTTCCCACACCATTTGAAACAGAACGACTGTTTTAAAGTTCGACCAATCGATTTGAATTTTGTTGGGATGTTGGAAGGATTAGTTTCCTGGATGATGTGTAGAAATAATTTTGACAAATTTGCGATTAGTGGGAACCGCAGGAAAAATAGTGAAGGTGCTTTTTGTAACTATTTTGTATGTGACTCTAATGAAAATTAATAAAAACACGTTTCACAGGTTTCTGCATCAACCGATTTCGATGAAATTTGCAGCATGCATATAACTGTGTGCTATATTGTTGGTTGGCAACTATTTTTTGGATCTAATGAATTTTGTACTAATAACTTATAAGAAGAAATGGAAAGTAACTACTAATTAGTGTTGCGTGCGGGTATGTAAGTACAGATTTGCATTTACTCTGCACTTTTTAAATCAACTTTTCACAGTTCTTAGATAACTCTGTTTTTATAGAAATTCTATTAATCGGTGTACTTAGACCTCGCGCTAAATACTTTAATATAATTTGAACAAATAGAATTCATAACAAATTTTGTTTCGATTTGTATGCTTAATATTATAGTCACAAATAATGTCGTCCGAGTCTGCAACGCAATTTAACGCTAGTTCTTAAATTTAGTTTTAAATTCTACAAATAGAATTACTTTTAATAACAACAGACAGTTGTGTGTACAAGAATTAACGGTGAGCCAAAGAAACACAATCATTATATTCTAGACAAACTTACACAAATTGTATTTTCATGAAATTTGAATGTGCAAATTATTTGATGCTCGAATGGCAGTCTAATTGCAAGGATAAATAATAAGTCATGTTTAAAACAATACAATTGAGACTTCTTTAACAGATTGAAGCTTCTTTGAGAACAAGATGTTTTACATATTGAAGATATACTTGCAATATGGCATGGTTGTAGACGATCACGTGTTCTCTTTCACAGATCGTGGGATTCTTCGTAGTTTGTTGCAATAGCATGGGTAACGCCAAAGGTTGCTAAATGAAAGTATCGTGACCCCGAAGTGCACGGGATAGTGGTCGCATTTGTGAAGAAATTGCTATGCAAAACGTAGGGCGTCGGCGAACATAAGTGGTCAAGAAAATTCTATTCATTGGTGTTGGTAACATACCGAATAACTTATTCATCGACACCTGTAAATAATTTCAGGGGAACGTAGAGCTGTTAAAAATTTGTATCGACTTCGTTCTTTCTTCAACAGTTTCGTGCCTTTCTCTTTCTTTCAGTTTATACATTTGCAGATTTATATTTTAGATATTTCAATCCACCTCAGTCCGTCTTAAAAATGTTGATAAAGCAAGCGTACTTTCTCCAATTCGTAACACTCTTAACGAATAGTGAAGAGGTGAATCTTATGCACCACTTGTGCACTAGACTGAAATTTAATTGAAGTGTTTGCTCACTAATTGGAATTTTAATAGTATCTTGATACATCGAAAAATTGAATCGTAAGTCTGGCAAATAAACATCTCTTGCGATTGTGAGAAGAATAAGGGAGAAACAATTAAAATAAAGTGATTTACTGAAGAAAATTACACCTAAGGAATGTAAGAACCGAATTTTTATATTCAAAAACTATTGCGTCCAATTGTAAAATTATATATGATAAATGATCTGTACACATAATTAAATATTTCAAGAAAATATATCATTTAATAATTTTATATTCATTTTGCATGAAATATTTTTGCATTGACTGAATTCTAGTGCGGATATTTGCGTGAATCTACATTCATAGTAAGCGAAATTGTAAATGTACGTAGAATTTCCCCTTAATTAACAAGCCAAATGCATTAATTAACTCGGTGCATGTCTTCGAGGTATTTATGTAAAATTTATGCAGTCTTTTATAGGAAGTTCAACTTGTTTTACATGGTGAACCTTGTAGTAAGATCATGGACAAGGCTCTAGTTACCAACAATCTCTAATTATAAATGCATGCTCGCGTATTTAATGGAATGTCCTCTAACATCTGCATTATTCAATAATACCGGGCTTTTTAGACATTTTAAAACGTTCCGTGAAGTATTCGGACTGATTCAATTTTAAACGGTTTTAGAAATTGTTATGCGTTAAATATAAAACAGTGATATTTATAATAAATTCTATCACCTGGTTAAATTTTGATACAGAAATTGTTTGTTCAGCTCAGTCATTTCAATCTAAACTGGATAGTAAAAAGAGTGATTAAATAGTCAAATAAAATTTATTCCAATAAATTGAAGCTTATCGTAATAAAGAATATATCGTTAAAACCGGTAATTGCATATTAATATACATGAATGAATAACAAGGATCTATTGATAAATTAAATAAAAATAATAAATGCAACAGACATTGAAATTATTCGAAACATAGACATTCGTCTCTCTGTTTCAAAAAAAAGAAATTTATACAACCTTACACAATTATTTTGCGCTCAATTATGCACTCCAATTCGGAAAATCAATAACCCCATTGTCTTAAACATTAATCAATAAAATTAACGAAACGAAATCACGGAAACATTAAACAAGAACGAAGCCAAACAAATCTTTTCCAAATTCCATATACAATAAGACTCTTCTAATATGCATAACCCACATTTTACCTTCATAACAATGTTCTATTCATTTGAATTTCTTCTAAAATACCCCTCGATTATACTTCCCCTTAATCAAGTTTATCTTAACTCTTACTAAACGTGTAGGAGTAGCCATCTGGAGTCCTGTTGAAACTCAGTTTTCCTGGTGGATAAACCCTTCGAGGGGGTGGTGTCGTTATCGCGTTGTATTGTGGCAATGGCCTAGCCGGGGGTTGATACTGTGGCCGAGGGGTGTACGAAGGGATGGTTTGAATTTCAGGTGGTGAGTGAGGTCTGGGTTGATATTGTGGTTGCGGCTGATACGCAGGTGCGGGCTGGGGTTGATAAGCTGGTTGGGGTTGATAAACAGGTTGGGGCTGATAAGCAGGCTGGGGTTGTTCCGGTTGCGCTTCGTACACCGGTTGACTTTGACGTTGATATTGCAGCGGGGGTGGATTGTATCGCGGTGGTTGATAATCTGGCGGGTTGTATTGCGGCAGCGGCACGTATTCTGGTTGTGGAGGAACTTGCGGGGGTGGAACGGGAATGCCGTCTCCAGTCGCCTGTTTAGGGAAATTAAGATAGATTTCAAATGTTATTATTATTATGGATTTTCGACCGAGAAATAGTTCCTTTGACTAGCATTAAAGTAGATAAAATTAAAATTTTCTTGAAGTTTCTGAAAAATATTTTACGTTTATCTTTCAATCTTGTTTAACCTTGGCCTAGTCTTGTATAACCTTAACTTTTAATTTCAGAATAAATTCATCAGCTCCTTTTTTCTGAAAAATGTTGTAATCATTTGTTCAGGTTATTAATATTATCGTTTTATCCAAACAGGGTGTTTCTTAATAATTTTGTTTTGTAATGTATTATAATTTGACAATATAATTTAATTGAAGGCACTGCATGAAACTGTGTGGAGGCAGCCATTCAATTAATTGACGACTAGAACAGTGTAGGAGTCATGAACTTTCTACGGAGATGCGATTACAAAATTAGTTGCACAAGCGTATCACGACATAATAATCCGATATGCAATAAATATGACAATATTTTCAGGAAATATGACAAATATAATGGCTTCGTTAATATAACAAATAAAGATCGAAATATTCCTTGAATGAAACTAATTCTTCTAATCTTGAAAACTTTATTTAATAACTGACATCAAAATATAATGATATTAGTTTCGTTACTTCTAACGTAATCTCATATGAACCAAATAATTGAAATTTCATTTATCGTTTCCATTGAAGGGAACGAATAAATTTTTATAAAATAAATCACTTTAGAAATATAATCGATATTCCATTTATTGTATCCATCGAAGGAAGCAGATGAAAATTTCATACAATGTTTTCACATACCTGAAAACCATCTTTCCCTGCAGTATACGACACTGTGCGCCTTTGTCCTGTTGGATCGACGTAGGAGTAAGACCCACGACGATTCCCGTAAACATCGCTTTCCTCTTTGAACTCAACACCATCCTCTTGCGAATAAGCAGCTCCGAATGTCCCATCTCCAGACAAATATCTCGCATCGCTCAAAATTGCTGCTTGATGCGGTGACTGGTATTGACTTTTGGACAATTGACACGATACCAGTGTTACCGCACAGGCCAGTAAAACCTAGAAAAAGTTTGTGACTTTAGCAAACAATAATATGAGAAAATATCTAATTATTATAATATGGAAGTTAAAATTAACAGTTAAAATATCATCTCTAGGACAATCAAAACCCTCCATTATTCTCTCACGACTCACTCTTACTTTAACATTAGCATTTAAACATTTTTAATAAATATTACGAACTACATTATCCTCAATTGATTACACACTTCTACCACATACATTCCTTATATTTCTCACGAAAAATGTAAACGTAAATCGTGCAATGCTTATATTAATGAGAGAAAATGTCTAAAAGGAAAAAAAGCTAAATACATTTCTCCTATCTGCTTCAAATTTACACAAAATCACAATAATTAAAAAGTGGCAAGGTATTACGAAGCAACGGTAGCCAATTGAGTGGCGTATTGCAAACACGTCGCAGATGCAACAAGGAAGTGATCGATGATCGAATGTTAACAATCCGTCACGAAGAGTTTCGTAGTGAAATCGAGAGCGAGTACTCACGGATATGGTATGCATAATGGAGAAATAACGACAACGGGACGACGAGAAGAACAACAGTGCCTGAAGGATCGTCGAGAGGGGCGTTTTATACGGCAGATTGGATCTCGTTGACCTGAAGAGGCCTTGATGGCCGCCCGCGCGCCCCGGCTGCAGAGTAACGCAGATTGCACTTCGATCTTCTACCACGCCTTTCGACCGCCACTCAGCTTTCCTACCTCTAACTTGCACTGACATTTCTCTCAACAGCATTTTCACTGTTACAGTTACATTTCTTATTTAGACATTTATATTCAGCGTTTCAGTCAGAGACACTTTATCCTTTGGCAAGAAGAATGATGTGAAATGTTTTTATTCGATGGCGTTTGGAAAAACTATCAAGGAAGGTTAGGCAACCCGAAGATTCAGGAACGTATGAAACTTTTCATACACGTATGTCATCCGTAATACAACCCTGTTTTCCGTTCGTGTCAGAATTCGGCTTTGAGGGGTGAAATCAGCCCTTGGAAAAATTCAAGATGTTCTTTTTCGTGAAATATCTTTAGAACGCTGATAGATATTCAAAAAAGTATAAACAAAACTTGCATTGCTTTATTGCGCTTGTAAAACTGCGTCAAAATTTTTTTTAAAAATCCATGGAGGAAAAATGGTGGGTTTTTCAACAAATTTGCTTACGCCGTTTTGCAAACGCAGTAACGCAATGCAAGCTTTGTTTATATCTTTTTTGAATATCTCTCAGCATTCTTAAGATATTTCACAAAAAAGAACCTTCTGATTTTTTTTCAAGGGCTGATTGCACCGCTCAAAATCGAATTATAGCACGAACGGAAAATATGGTTGTATGCAAAGTTTCATACGTTTCTGAATCTCTTGAATCTTCGGGTTGCCTAACCTTCCTTGTAAGTAGATAGAAATAGATTGGGGTGAGTTTGCCATGGAACATATCTTTGCGAATTTCTTCGTTTTTCTTTTGTCACATTTGTTTAGAATAAATTGCGTATTGAATTTTCTATGAGTAGTTTCGATTTAAAGGGTGTTACAAATGACTGTGATTTCACCTGTTGAAATGTTATCAACACATTTAGACCTGTACGTGTGTTTGACGTCGCTGTAAAAAAATTGCCATTTAGACAAACGACGATATTCATTTTATTCTACTGCTCGCTGCAAAACACTTTTTCCTTTCCCTACAGCAAATGGAAAAGTAAAATGTGAGAGTGACTGTTAAATATTAAGAGTTCCTTCAGAAACGAAACATCCAAGACAAACGTTTAAGAATGAAATGGCGCGCCAGGAGATTGAGACTCGTCTACAAGCAACTCAAAGAACATTGTTCACGATTGCAGGTAGTGCAGGTAGTACTGCGTCGATTTGACCAGAATCCTTACTTACCAGCGTCCAGATTATCCTGAGAACAGTGAACGACTCATATAGAAACGGTTCATGATTTCGTCGCTTTATGTTATTCTTCCAAGTAGATTTTTTGCGCTGTGTATAACATATATGTATATATGTATTAACATTCAGCAATTGTCGCGCAAAAGAAAGAATTAAACAAACTTTTATCAGACAATAAAGTTGCTTACTTAACATAAATAAACTGGTTCATGATATATTGGATTTTATTGAAAAATTAATCAAGTGGTACCCTAGTATTTGCGAAATTTGTAGGTTCCAAGATCTTCTGTGAATACTTGAAATCATGGATAGTAGCGAACGCTATAATGTATTAGGGTGGACATTTATTTATTTATTCGGCATTAATGAAGATAATCAGAAGGCGACACGCGACTTCCGGCTGTGCCAAAATAACGAACGGGGGCTCAAATTGTAGTTTATTTTCTTGGCCTATTTGAGAACCCTTCGACTTAGAAAATACCTTATGGGAACGGAGAAGAATGCTGTTGAAAAGGTACGTAATTCAAAAAGTGAGTTTTGGCGGCACTCAGGGTGCACCAAACGGGAGATGGCGACACACGTTCCAATTTCTTAATTTAAATGTAATTAAAGGTAAAAATTTGGGCAGTTGTAATTGTTCAGTATGCATAGTTTAATATTGTATTTAAAATACTTGTTGTAGTGTAATTATAGACTTTCATGGAATTACAGAATATGCTAAAACATGTCTGCCACATCAAGGTTTAAGTTTTCCTCACAAAATTCAATTTTTTAAAGCATATCTCGCCATTAACGTGTGAGTGTTTATCCTTATGTTAATTCTTCGTTGCGTACCTTTTTTGGAGATGAAAAGTTACTAATTCTGATACGGGAAGGTAGAAAGGTTGGAAAGATATTAGAAAGTTTTGCAAGATTTTTTAAGATTTCAGTAGGTGAGTACATGTCAATATTTATTAATGATAATCCTCGTTCTTAAAAAAGGCTTTTCATGATATTTATCTGAAGTACAAAGATAAATGAAGTACTTTTAAACAAAAGTACGATAATTATATTCACTTCTACACTAAAATTTCAACTTCTTATGTTATAAATAAACGGAGTTCAACTTTGTTGTTTAATTGATAAATTGATATTCTATTTTATTATTTCACCTTTGCATTACCTATATCGATTTGGTTATTTCACAAAGGATGACATATTTATTGCCCAAGAAAATGAGAATTGCTTCCTGCTAACGTCACCATCTATTCACCATATTAGTCTGCCTTCCATAAAACAATATTAATATAGTTCCTGGTTAACTCAGAGTGTAACATTAAGTATCAGTCTATTTAGCGCAATGCAACTGCATTTAAGTTTGATTACAGACACGTTCGTTGGAAAAATATGGTACAGAAAACTTGTTGAAGTTCCGTGTTACAATTAGCTAGAGAAAATTTCATCATCAATGTGACCTAATTCCTGATTATTCCACTACTACTTTTTGTTCGTTAAGCACATGCCTTGCGTGCGTTTTTCGTGGAATAATAAAACTCGTATTTTTTATAACGGTCTCCTATAAATTTGTGACTTTATGTTCGCTATTCTTGCGTATTAACCAATACGGATATACTGACGGAAACGTTTCAGCGCAGTTTAATTACAAATTGTTTCAAAATAAAGGTTCAACGCTGCCGACTTGAAAATTGCAGCGAGGAAATCTTATAGTTTCAAGAAAGGTCTCTAGGGCAGCGTTTCTAAAATTTGAACGATATAACGTTCAATTAAGTTTTTTTATTCGTTTGGTTAACTTTTGTATAAGACAGAAATAAACAGAAATTGTAAATGGCATCGCTTAAAAAATTCCACGTTGTTTCCCATTAAATTAAATTTCATTAAATGATACAAATAGCAGAAAGAATACATCGGCATTTATTAAACCGATTGCTTTTTAATAGCTTCATTTATTAAACTGGAAGTAATAAATGAAGTGTGTTTAATTAATTTGCAGGAATTTTTTAATGAAAGATTATCAGTCTGTTATTAAAACAATATATTTGCTTATGCTTAAATAATTTGTACGTGCACGTCTTGACCTCTCAGGGTCTTCAAAATTTTACCCAACATTCTGTTACAAGTAAACGGGTATCGAACAGGAATATGTATGCGAAGAAATTAAACCTTAATCTAAAACTGCACTATATTTTAAGTCCTTGTTACAAAGCTGCCATTTTCATAAAAAGTGTTCTCTTTACGGCTAATGAAAATCCATTGCCGAGGAAGAGCGTGGAATTAAACGCAACGCCCAAACGAGCACTTCCCATTTCCTTATACACGCACAACCTTCTGGTGCACTTACGTCGCATTAAACAAAAAAAAAAAAAGGAAAACTACAGGTAAACTATTCTTTCCAGAATCGAATTCCACCGGTTCCATACATTCCATTTCACTGATTTCCGATTCAATCAAACAGTACCAATGATATCGTGCTATTGGTAATCTCGAATTGGCAATCTCATCGCCGTATCGTTGCCATCATTTTCATTTCTGCAGTCAGAGTAATTCACGTTCGCTTCGTTGCCGCGTCATTGCTCTCTTTTCTTCTATTTTCACAATCCCGTGCACCGTGAGTCAGCCGATCACTTTTACATCGTGATCTCATACGGACGATGCCATTGCCACTGGATCTCGTTCGATTCGATCGATTCGAACATTCGTGGTACGCTGTTTCCCCCCTTTTTACCTGCACATTCTGCCAACAGCGATCGTTTACCCGTTGCCTCGAATTCGATCGCAGAAAATCACCAGTTCCGCCGTCCGTTGACACGTGGAAAATCGCCGGCTCTTTAATATACGACCGCGGTTCGTCGTGGAAACCTTCTATTTTTGAACAGTTCCGTGGAAACGCGCATAAAGTTCTTCCTTGCGATGGACTTTCTCCGCCCGTTTCCGTACGACGTATCCTTTTTTCTCGTCGCGCCTTTCGAATATCACGGAGGAACTTTCATCGTTCCTAGGGTTTTGCGGTGCGTTTTTCTTTTGGTACATCGCGTTACACGGCCTGCCGGGCTAATTAACTCCGCGGGATCGACCAATCTTCCGGCAAGATCGTTCGACTCGTGTTCGATTTAAGTCGGTGGCCGTTTTTACGGCGCCGATGAAAGTCTTCGAATGGCTGGGTACTTTTAGAGATAAATCAATACTTAGAAACAGTTCATCGTTTTAAGCGGTCGATCGATGCAATTCTGACAATGTGAAATATATTGAAACGAAGCGAACAGGCTTCGTGTATTTCTATGATTTCGTTGAATCCCGAATGAACGAGCGGCTGTGCAGATATTTAACGTTTGGAGGAATAAGGAAGTTTTGTAATTGGTGAAAAGTATTTCCCGGAGGATTACGTATCTCAGAGCGATACTTGGCGATGGAAGCCTTTGTTTTCCCGGTTTTTTCACTTTTCTTGCTGGCTCGTGAAATTGAGTAATCGAGATACTCTTGATAACACGCCAAGTATGTAATTTGTTTTGTTCTTGTCGTAGCTTGTTTGCTGAAAGCCTTGTATAGAGACGCTTTTGTTCGATCTGCGTAATTCTCCATCGCCTTATTTAAATATCAAGGAAGGGAGACTGTTTCGCACAAAGGGATAGAATTCTTTTTCATAGAATCACCTTTTTTGTATTTTAATTGTCACGGATGTAATACATTCGGAAGTTCTTCTATTTGACAACGTAACGCATTTGTGTAATTTAAAAGTTATCGTGTTTAACATTAAAGTCTTTTACATATATTTTATTGCAATTTCATCTTACACAAACTATATGCTTGAAGTTGTTAAATTCACGCAATCTGCACTGATTCCATAATCCCAGACAGATGTAATTGATCGATGTGAATCATACTCTTTGCTCATTCGTTACAGCTACTCAGGCTGCTAAAGGTAAAGTAAACGCGTATATGAAATAATATCGACGAAAGTGAACAAATCTTTATTAGAATTGTCGAAATTAGAAAGGAATTCTTTAATATCCACGTGAACGTTGCATAATTACATTCAGACAAATATCTCTTATGGTTAACCATTGCGACATCATCTTTTAATTGTAGGGGAAGATTTGTACAATGAGGGTAAAAGAATTTCATTGCAGCTCTTAATCGGATAGAACGAATCGTTAACGAATTAATTACGAACTTATTGGAAATAAAAATAAAGAGATAGTGCAGATTGTGTTTCGACCGTGGTGTTCTGTAGGGAACCGCGAAAACTTTCTGATTTTGTGTTTCTGCTTCGCTCGTGGAATACGTGTCGCAATGAAAGTAACGAGGGTCAGGTAATTTCTGAAATTACAGTGATTTTTCAGGTTCGATAAAAAAAAATCGTGGTTTCCCTTTAGAAGTCCGGTTTATGGGGTTTTTAGAGTTCGTTTAGAACGTATTACCGTTTCCCTTCTATAATGCCCACATAATATTCTCTAATTTCGCTTGGGTTGCGGACATTTGTTCACACGGATCTACTTAATAAATTTTCGCCACTGCAATAAATTCCGGGAACTGTGCTTTCACAACGACCAGACGTTTCGGAACTCACATTCGGAAGAGTTGATATTGAATATTGAGTATACAATATTGCATACTTTGGTTGGGAAGTTTGCTTTTGATACAGTTCGACCACTGTGTAGTGTTTGTTATAACGTAAATAATTTACAGAATGAATATATAAACAATTACAATAATAGAAATAATTAAAAGGAAGCTTATGTTACCATATTACCATTATCATAATAATTGTTCCAATAAAAGTGCATAGTCGAACAAATACTAGGTATAAAGAATTGGGAAGTTGATTCAACTAAGAAGGAAAGAATTTCATAATATAACGATAAAAGAAATCATTATTGTTGTATAGAAATTTGTTAAAGGCAAGGTAATATAATATAAATGAATTTTCAGAAGAATTTTAGTATGCAAATCTTGATGGATAGTTTGTAGAATAATCAAATAAATATGTAAAAAGTATCTGAGAATTACCAGAAGCAACCTAAGAAATTCTTGCTTTTCATTACACTAACCGTATATACTGCCTTCCAGAAGTATTAGGACACTTGCTATGTTCGTAAAAAATCTGACTGTCAGTTCATCAATGAAATAATAATTTAAAAATTATTTCATTTATTCGGTGAGTATTTTTCAATATCACTCAATACATACTTCTTATGTAAACAAAAGCATGAAACGAAAAAAAAACTTCTTTGAGACCATCAATCTGTTCCGAATATTTTTTCAAATATACGCACACTCAGCAGGTGTCCTAATACTTATAGACGACAGGTATTTCAACTAATTTCTATACACGTTCTTGTGAGGCGATACTGAATCTAAAGATGAACCTCATAATTTACAGTCAGGCTTATTGTATTTTCACAAAATTGAGAGTTCAACAGCACAGGTAGCCACGATTGAAGAAACTTTCATCAATACGTGAGATCGTGGTTCATTATCATTATCCACAATATTTTACATTTCGAAAGTTCCATTTTACGCTCCCAATCTTCTCTGCAGCTACTATTATCCATCGCCGATACTCGTAACTTAAGTTGATTGTGGGAAATCGTTTGCACGTTATAAATTTAATTGTCTACAATCTGCATGCAAAGTAGTTCCTTGCGACACGCATAGGAGAATGGCTTTTGTCTTCTGAAGTCACTACAGCCCGATTTTGCAGATAACGACAATCTGAAACTCCGAGAAATTGTGTTTTCTATTCTTCTCAAAGTACCTATTATTGAATAAAATCTTAAAGAACTTGCGTGATTTAGTGCTTCTTTCCGCTTATATTTACGACCGTACGTTTCACCCAACTACTTTCCAAATATGCATTTTTATAAATATGAAAATGGACAGTACTATAATTTAGTGAACGTTTAAAAATTATGCAGCAATGATTGTCTAAGAGGAGCAATTCACTTAAGGATATTCCAAATTTAACAAAGTTGCATATTCTTTAATTTGGACAGAAAGGAACACAAAAGGTTTTTCTTACGAACGTGAAGGTACATATTTCTAGTTTAAATTCGAAGAGCGTTTAATTAGAGCGAGGTACAAATATTTCTTCATTATGTCATGTTACATTTTCTCTTCTGTTATACTTTAATAGAGAACAAGTGGATTATTTGATGAACAGAACCGGTTTCATTGATTTCAAGCTTTCTTTAACTTGCAAAGGACTGATTGAATAACTAGTTGATTCGATTTTGTCCCAATTAAAATGCGGTCTGAGACAGTTTTCTTCTTTCATGTATTTATCGTTAATTCGGACTGTTAAATAAAAACTTGATTTTCTCATTAGTTTAATAAATATTGTAGTATTATGACTGAAATTTGTATCATTAGAAGTAATCAAATATTTTATACTACTGACATTTTATTAATATTTCTAATGTTTCTATGTTTTCGTGCATAGTATTATTTTTATATTCTTACTTCTAAAAAAATTCTAAGTTATTCACTTATCTAAATAGGTACGTAATTATTCCAAAAATTGAACAGAATATTTATAATATTATACAATCGTGTCAAACATGAAAAATTCTTTTCCTCCTCCTTCCACGTTAAAAATTAATTCAGAAGGTACATCGCGTAGAATCGCGAGATACAGTTCTATCCGTCGAAAGCGAAATTCAGGAAATAGAATCTACACATAACGTGAAACAGAACGAAGATATTTTATATAATTGCAAGTATTTTCCCACTCGTAAAAGAGATGTTTTCCATAATAAGTATATTTTACGTATATCGTTAAAATATGTTTCAATTCAACTTAGCTTTCACTTGGACTGTATCTTAGTATTTAGTGCTACGCCTTAAATTCATGAAAAATATATGCGATGCACGTGTTCCAGTTGGTTCATTGAAAAACCTAAAATGCAGTAAATTGAGAAACAATGAAAAATATATTACGTATATCCCAACTAATGGAACACCGTTAATTTTGTTTCGTAATATGCAATAAGAACATGATTTAACAATAGGATTACAAATAAAAATTAGTTCAAGAAATGAAGCACCCTCCCCTAATAATAGCAAAATACACAAAATAATAACATAAAGCATTGCTTTATAATTACAAAAAATAGAAACAGTTAAGGAACATTCTGCCATTCACATTCTGCCCCCCACATGAGTAACAAATAATATCCATCCAAGTTAAATAACGAAACAATAGCAGGCAGCAAAGTAGGCACAATAGAACCTTAATTAACAAGCTGAATGAAAGCAGAATGGAATAATCTAAGCCCTAAAGCAAGATAATAAAAATCAAATCATCCCAAAAAATTGCAAACAAAACCTCAACACTGTAGCACCTACTTTATACCTAATCTTAAAACACTAGGGCGACATTATCCACAACATTATTACCAAATTCCAGATCCCACAATACACCGATTGAAAACGATGCTACAATCCAGTTAATCGGGTCCCTACTGTCAATACCTAACTTTTCTCAGCAATCGCACGAACAATAGCTCGCAGGGCAGTACTTGAAACCCACAATCAATTCGCCCCGATTGTTCTTCCCCGGAGACGTAAACTCTGGCTACCTCGGACACCTCGGTGCCCGCAGCTTCCTAGATTGACTTTGTAACCGTGTTGCGACAGCAGCGTCACATTCTTGCAATCGGCCGCGATAATATCCCGAGGGCCCGGTGGTTCGCTCGTTACCCGAGGCAGAATTACTTTAAAAGTAGGTAGCCACCGGCCGTCTGCATCGCCGACCAATTACACCAGACCGACTCAGAGTATATAGAAGAGCCACGGCTGCACCATCGACAGATTTCCGCTGGTAGACTCGCGAAACGAGCATCCACGTTCATCGTCTTACTTTGCGCCGACAATGAGACTTCGAGTGAGTGCACTTGATCCATCGATTCTATTCGAAATCGTGGTCCATGCTGGTCGTACCCTGGCAACTTTTTCAATGGTCTTCCAGGAAGGGGCGGGCAGACGGGGAATTTCGAGTGACGATTTTTTTCAACATCTCGTTTTTGTTGGTCCTTTTAGTGAGTGTGACGACCGGAGTTGCAGTGTAGTTGTGGTGCAAGGGGTATTGCAGTGATGGACATTTTGGTGAACACTTTTCGCTCGATGAAACTTCAAAGTCTACGTTGAGGAAGAGTGAACGGTGGTCGAGTAGTTTCTTTGGTTTCTCATTTTCTTTTTGGTTTCCTTCTTAGATTGATTTTGTACGGTAATTACATATGTTGGAATAGGAAAAGTAGAAGCGTTGCTGTTATTCTGTGTAATTGTTGTTTACGATACAGATATACGAATAATTTATTTTCATATTTGATTCCATTGTTAAAGTTTTGTATTAATGACATACGATAGAAATTGTATTTATTAATTTCGCTTCGCTTTATAAATTATATTTTTTGAGGACCCCCATTCGGTGAATTTTGCAAATATATTTATTTCGTCATTCGACAAGTGTTAGAGAAAACTACGTAGGGTAGTTTAAAAGTAGGAACGAATAAAAATCTTCAAATTATTCAACATATTAGGGGAAAAATTGTCTCCGCTTTATTTTCTGTCAATGTGTTTTTATTCGCGTGCTACTAATAATCCTTTCCGTGCCTGTAGACGGAACTGTGAACAGAAATCGCGAATCCATTATGTAGTAACTTTGGCATTGCAGAGTTCAAGGCTTGATTCACTCAAGCATCACTTCTACACCATAAGTATAGCGAACTCTCGTGTTATTATTAGGGGAAATGAAATCACGTGCAGCAACGTAGGTATTAACTTAAAACTTTGACATGCTTGGAAAAAGTATAAATATTATACGTATAATGCAACATAATCATTTAATTTTGTAATTACGCTAGAAAGTTGTATGTGGAAGACAAAAATAATTTCTTCCAGAAGCGAAAGTTCCAAATTTAATAAGCAGTGTTATCTCAGAAAACAATAACGCATCATCGAAGGAAACATTAATTCGCACTATTAGTAATTTAATTTAAACTAAACTATTAATGAAACAATAAATTAATGCATATATTTCATATCACTTTTATATATCGTTTAAAGAGACGAAATATCCTGCCCAATTTTCTACATGAACATACCAAAAAATTAAAAACCACAAAAAACCCCAGAAAAAGTGCTACGATATAAATTGAAAATGCTACAAAATCACAATGCTTCATAATTGAGGGGTAGCAACAACTTCACAGCCACACACATAAGTCGCACAGAGATTCCAAATTGGTTCGTAACTCAGCCTTAATCGGTAGACAGTTTCCAACATCCGAATAGGAATTGCGGATCGAAAGTCTCATTAACTAAGACATAATTGTCCTCAATTATCCGTAACGAAGAAAGTTATTAAAGAACTGTCCTGTGCGGCTCGTAACGTCGGCGAACATGGCCAGGCTTAATTTTATGATAATTCCGCTTCCCTAGAAGGAAGTGAAACGTTAAACGGTGCTGCTGCAATAGGCGATCCATGAATCGTTATTTGTAACGTAGAGTTGTTTCATACAAAAGCGACGAGGCACACGTAGACGGAAATGCGGTCTGGTAGTCAAATGTTTTATTGAACAAAACGATCGTACGAATTCTCTTCCGTGTACGATGTCGCCGGCGTCGATTTCCAAGTCACGAAGGAAGACGACTATCCAGGAAGACTTCACTTTCTATCGGATCCCATTACCGTTACAGCATCGTTGTATTTGTCCTTAGAAAGATAGAGAGAGAGAGACGGGCTGAAAGGGAGAGAAAGGGGTGAGGTGGGAAGGCTTCTCATGGCGAATAATTTATTCGCGATTCAATCTGTTTGCAGTTTCTTCTTATCGCCTTCATTTCGACGACGGTGGCGCAACAGCAAAACGCGCAGCGTTCGACTCGAGCACCGCAGGCTCAAATTAAGTACAACGATCCCAATGGTGAGTAGATCTGATTCCAAGAATGGATAAATTGATCAGTGTTTCGTGAAATCGGATAATTGTGCTTGTTCTGGTTGATTGATGGTATCGCGATTGATCTGTTAGTTCGATTGTCTTCGTTTTCAGGACAATAATTGCGTTGCTCGTTTATTTCAAGTGTATGTATACGGCGATGCAGTTGGTGAGTCTTTTGGTTGAGAAATATGTGATCTATGTTAGTTGTTATAATTACGATGGAATACTGCTACCGATTGTATAATTTAATTAGTTTGGTGGAGTCGGTATAATGATCTTTTTTAATGCGAAGTTTATAGTATCTTAGCTTATTGTTATTTTAGTTCTTTTAGTCATTTTAGTAATTGGCAAAATTCGTTCAATTACTAATACAAAAATTGGATGTTAAGTGAACGTTTCATATCAAAGGAATTTAAGTTTGTTTCAAGTTATTTTAATATACATGCCGAAAAAGTATAACGATCAACCCTTTGGTAAATGATAAATCTTCAAGATTGAATGAAATTAATCAATGTTGCAATTCATCGTATGTGAAGTAGTAATTATTTAATATTCTGTGCACTCAATTTCAATGTACATTGTTTTATAGAGATTGTAATTTCCATTTACTGCTATTTAACTACATTTCAATCGCCCAATACCACAGATACAACATTTAACTTATTCTGGTACATTTTTGAAAAATAATACTATGATACTAGCTTATTAAAATTCTGTTTCAGGTTTAAAGGTCGACTGGAAGTTCTACGCACCGCAGAACCAATGGCGATCGCACTTGCAAAACTACCAGCGACTTCAACAAGAAGAGTCCGCTCGATCTCAGCAATCAGCACCGAACCAGGCACAACTACAGTCGCATCTCGTGCAAATCGAACCAGATCAATTGCAACACAGATCCTATTCGCAACAGCAATACCAGCCAGAGCCTCAGTCTGACCCTAATAATCTTCAAACATTCGTCAAACCTCAACCTGCGGGGGAACAATTGAATCAAAATCAATTGCAGTACAAGGTGTATCGTCAGCAGCAAGCCCCAGTAGAGTCTCAAACAGATCCTAATCAAGTCCATTACAACGCATACTCCGAAGCTCCGTCTAACGTGAAACAAGTGGTTCCAGACAACTCGAAACAGCAACGTCCCTATACCGATCCATCTGCCTTCATCTACTCGACAAACAATGCAGACACGCAGGAGTCCGACCAGCAAGCACCGACCAGTGAATTGTCTCTATACGGTCACACCCCTGAAGAGTTTGAGCAAACAGAGCAACAAAAAACCAGAAGAGAGTACAGTGAAGGGGGATTGCAGGGAAGAATTATTTACAAGGAGGAATACGAACAACAGTTATTGCAACAGCAGCAACAACAACAACATCAGCAACAGCAGCAATATCAGCAACAGCAGCAACATCAGCAACATCAGCAACATCAGCAACATCAGCAACATCAGCAACAGCAGCAATATCAGCAACAGCAGCAACAGCAGCAATATCAGCAACAGCAGCAACATCAGCAACAGCAACAAGAGTCACAGGTGGAGCATGTACCGGTTCCTATCGAGAGGCTACCATCGCTGATACCTCAGAAATTGCTTCTGGATAAAAATATGCCTTCAGAGATTCAAGAACTGCTGCATTACCAGGCACAGATACCGTACGACGTAATTGCTAATAGTATCAGTTATATGCCCAAGACGTTGTTCGTCCCAAAGCCATTGTCAAGTGACACCAAGGGACCGTACCATTATCGTAGCAAAATTTATTATGTGCATAATGACGAATACCAGCCGGATTTCGAGACGACCAAACCTGTCCAGGAGGACCAGAGGCATTGATTGGGGAATAATTAAAAAAGGATTTATTGTTTGTTTCGTTGATTGACGCGTCGAGATTGAGGACAAGTTGGGAACGATTGAGAGATTAGAGGAAACTGAGGACTTGGGGATTATTTTTCGACTTTGAAAATTGATCAATTGATTGTTTCCAGATTGATTGTTTTTATTTTCGGTTGAATTCAAGTTCGAGGTGACTAAGGGTGTGACGATAAAATGTAAAGTTTGTTCTTTGCTCGCTGCGAAGAATTAATTAATTAATTTGTTTTTTCCTGTGTGCAATTTGAATATTCAAATAATTTAAACTGCGCGTTTTGTATTTGCTTTTAAATAAGGGACATCTTTAACTTGACAGAAATATATGTAATGCAGCGGTGTCTTTTATTACTTAGCATTTGTGGAACCGAATTAAACCATTGGATGTCAGAAAAATAACATTTTAAATTTTCTGTAAATTCGTATTGTTTCATCGTTATTTCACTTCAAGTAAATTGTATTAAAGATTATGTTCAAGGAGTTAGGATTAATAATAGTAAAATTAAAGTAGTATAGTTTTCTCAAACTCTCGATTTTCCCCTCAAAAATAGGAGAATTAAACAGTTTTGTGCTTCGTCTCGGCGCGTTGAAAAATAAAGAAAGGTTTACTCTTTCTGGGTTAATAATTTTTTTTATCCATATAGCACATAGAATAATTATCAATATTTAAACATTTATTCATTCTTCCACTTGCATACCTTGCAACGAGGAAGCATTTTTACAGCCAGCATAGTTCTTACATTTTTAACGAAAATAGCTATTACCAAAATTCAGTACCGGACGTTTGTATAATACATTTCGCATAAAATTCGACTTCCGCCCAAAAATTATTTAATTTCTGCTCGACCTGCATCACTAAATATACTGCACTAACTTAACAATTTATAAAATACCATATTTATAAAATAAACGTCACAATAAACGCAATTCTATTTTTACACCAGAACCCCTCAATTGTTAATAAAAAAAAGCTTGACAAAGACCTTTAAAAGAAAAGAATGCAACTATTATGTACGAAAAATACTACTTCCCATCCCACTAAATATTCCGCTCTACCAAATAGATTATGCAATCATCATCATTTAAAATTCCCCTCGCGCCATGCAAATCATTCACCATTTCCATGGGAACGTCTTTCTCGCGTGTACGTGCGAGCGAATGGACGCCGCGTGAACGGAACTTCCGGCGTAAAAGTATCTCGAGCGCGGTTACGAAATGGTTATCGATCCATCGAGCACTGCTTCCGGCGAGAATTTATTAAGATCGTTGCTCGGGGAAGAACATTTCGCATGCATTATCTATTTGCTCCACTATTACCCGACTAATAAATCTTTTCTTACTAAATCTACATAGAAAGTTGGATGGCTACCACCTTTCTAATAAAGACGCGTGTTCGATATGCGATAATAGAAAGCTATCTTGTATGTACATACATACGTACATATGTACGATCGTATCCTATCAAACGGTCATCGACAGGTGGAAAGTAAGTCTGATGATTTGTTTGCTTCAGCAATCGGACAATGTATCATGTTGATAACCTTGGAGCTTTTAGATGATATCTGGTTTGGAAGTAATGATACGTGGATAGTTTTTCTTCCCTTATTTCTGTTCGTAATTAAACGGGGAGAAAATGTCTGCGCGATCGCATGCACTTTAATTAATAGACATATTTTCTAGTGTTGGAATTTGGTGAAATTAGATATAATTCGAACTGGCCTGTTGATCGTTGAAACTAATATTAGAATTTTTGTGCCGAAGATTTTTTGGGAAAAGAGTTCATTATTTGATTAGTCTTCTATTTAATGTACTGTCTTATTGATGAAGCTGAGCCATGGAATTGAGTGTAGTATAATTTCTATTTCAATCTATACTTTCTTTTTTTGTTGTTGTCAGCAAAGTATCTATAATTGCTTTTATCAGAGGAAGATCGTAGCAGAAGGATTTAGTTTCGAATATCTCTGAAACAATTGAAACTTTCACGATTTAATTCAATTAACAACTACTTCAACATATTTCTACCAGTATTCCTTCAAGCAGGAGTAAAAAGGATTTATATCATCGCAAAGTAATGAATTTCCAATTGAGTGCTTACTCATATTTCAATATTTTCTTATTCAACGCAAGAATAATTGATTATTATTCATCCTATTGGATGTAGCTAGTGATAAGAAAACCAATTCGCAAATACAAAATACAAAATATGAGTAAAGTGCTTGTTTTATTAATTTGCGATTGAACATTTTTCCACGCACATATGTACTTGGTATAATTTCAGTATTTCCCAATTTCCCAAATGGGCCACTTAAACGAACTTGTCAATCACCACTTTTCTTATTCGTTGCAAAACTTCCGGCTGTCGTAGTGTTGCTGTATTTCAAACGGTGCAAGACTTCTTAATTGCAAGTTACTCAAACGATACAAACTGAAACGACAGTTCATTAGACTCTAGGCATACAAACGTTCTCTGGTACGAATCAAGGGAATTTATCTAGCCAGATTTCACAACGAAAGGGACAGCATTTCACCGGACAAGGAAGAGCATGTAAATCGGCGCGGTGGCCTTCACGCACCTTGCTTCGATTCACGTTACTCTCAGAGATCGCGATTATGCACACGTTCGCTCTCGAACCGTGCTGCAACTTTCGTTTTTACGTTGACCACTTGCACAAATGTGTAATTCTCTGGTAAGTTTCGTTAGTTCACCAACATGAGCAGAGATATCACTGAAGTAATTGGAATCGCGACTACGCTTGGGGAATGAATAATAAATAAGAAGAATGGATCATTTGATTACTTTCCTCGTCAGACACAATTTAGCAACAATTTTATCAGCAATTTTGCCATTTTCATATTTTCCTTTTTCTTTGTAATTCCTGGTATTTATTGGACGAAAGATTAGCTTCTGTTGTCGAATCAAGAGTAGAGGTAATAGCAGTTTCTCTTTACTTGCTAATTGTAAGTGTTGAAAGTAGTTATTTGTTAAGCTGTACTAACTAAGAGTATATTAACTGAAATTATCTCTGGTTATAGTACATATTTTAATAACTTTGGATATTCGAAGTGATAGTTATTTAGTATACTATACTATTAAAGATAAGATAACTTACCTTTATCTACTGTTAATTATTTACTAGTGCAACAATTATTCTTAATGAACAGCGATTATACATTTTCTATAATTTTGTTCCCTTTTCACATTTTTAGTTGAATTTGTTTTACTATATTTTTTAGTAAATCTTGATATTACTTTAAGCGTATTACCAATTATAAATGCGATAGTTATTACGAGTCATTTCCCTGGTAGACTGTATCAAGTTATTCGCATTAATAATGCGTTTATCTGAAAGTATTCAGACAGATCTGTGTTGAGATTTCAGGAAATCCTATAGAGCTACGTACCATGGGAGATTTGATTTCATTCCAGACACAGCAAGAACCGGAAATCGACGAAACCGCTCGATACGTGAGTACGTGACTGTATTATGTTTCAATTTTTACATTTTATTTGAACCATACAATATGTTTCCGTCAAGATTGAACAGAGAACAACAAATATTTTATGTATTTTATTACGTATTCAATGCACTGTTCGAAATGATCGAAACGATCATGTTGAATTGGTAATTTGTAAATCTATAACTTCCTCGATCATGAAACCAGATATTGTTATTCTATTTTCAATGGGATTTTATTATATTAAATTATATTGCGCATTGTTTGACTACAATTCCACATTCACAAGATTTGGTAAACAGATTTTAAAGAAATGCGTATTAGTAGTACAGATCTGAAGTACTTTCATCCACAACAATTGCGATGCTTCGAGTGAAAAAATAAACGATCGCTTGAGATAATCGCAGGCTACGTCGTTACAGAAGCTTACAGTTAATTTATTCTCCAATACAGAGATACATAGCTACTAACTTATTACGTAAGTTTTCATTGCATCTGCTTCTCACATGCATCCACTTTCTTGCGAACTTGTTAATATAGTATATGTTAGCCGTAGAGTGCAATTGCTTTAATGATAAAATTATTTTTAATGTGTATTTATGGAGAATAATACTGTGGTAATTAAAGAAGATGTTCCTATTGTAATTAAAATTACTAATAGCCCATAGTAATATAATTATTTATTCCCATGTTTTTGTAAATTACCATAGCTCTTACCCAAATAATGTAATTATGTTAACTGAAAATACTGCAATGAAAACAAAATCATTTCCATTGACTCTGTTTATGTTCCAAGTAGGGATTTCGGGTCAGCAGTAAATACAAATGTTTAATCGAAAAGGAAATAATAAAAATTTTAATAGAAAGAAGGTTACATTCAAGTCTTACTCTTAATCTTATATGTTCCGGTTGTCAATAACCAAATAAGAAATTTTGTTAATTTGTGATATCTATTAAAATCAATTGAAAAGTAATTTACATTTATTAATTACTGAAAAAGCTATGCTCTTTTTCTATATGAAAATACTGCATACTATGTTGTTCGATTAATTTAACGTTTAATTGAAGGTTCATATGTTGTATTTAAGAAACTTGCTTTTAAAAAACTTCTAATCACATCTTTCTTACTTTATTCAATTTAACCACAACTAATAGAGTAATACGAAAGAATATATAGTGATTGAAAGTTGTTAAACAAACTCTTGCCTCAACTATGACTTAATAGTGCATGAGTACATACAACATGTATATCCCCTCAGATGAGATACGTACAACGAGTATGTACAAACGGTTTGTATTCATCTTATGTGTTTGCAATGATTACCTAAGTTCAATGTACACAGGTGCATTAATTGATGCACGCTGTTGTTGCACAGTAACCTTTCGATGGTTACTCCCTGGGAAACGTGTCTTTCAATTGCATTCCTTGCGGATGGCTTCAGCATTGTCCTTCCAACGATGCAATCCGGTTCTCTTTTACGAGCAACGAGAGACCACAGCGTCGCACTTACGTCGACGTAAATTTCGTAATACCTCTATTCATTTTTGAAATTTATGTAAGATAGACGTGGAATAGATTAACGCAATTTTCTGAAGTGAAATGCTTTTTCCTTTTTGTCCCTTTAGAAACGAAATTAGAATCAGCAAAATGAATAGTTTATTGCTAATAAACATCTTTATTGTTGCCACACTAGATCAAAGAAGAGATTGAATAATGATTTCGTTATAATTTTATATATTTATAAAATACGAAAAGGTATTGTATACGGATTATTTGAAGGAAATTGTCATCCTTCAAAATTCGCATTTCAGTTATTACAAATTCTCTTTTGGACCTATGCATTCTACCACGAAGGAAACGTGAAGGAAAATGCATTTAAAGTTATACTATTTATATTTTCACCTTCAATACAGAACAATGCGATCACTTACACCAATCCCTTTGAAATTCACTTTCCAAATTCGACACCCTTGGTAGCAACGTATAAACTTACAAACCAATTACACACATTTTTCTGAAAACTATAAAAAAACTATAAGAACTGAGCATAAAATACTTGATCCTCGAAAAACAAATATACCACACGTCAATTATTCAATTCTGTGAAAGTAACGCTGCAAAGCATTATCTACGCATAATCTACACGGTACAAAATACAAAACTGAAATTCTCCAATTACGCTTACTTATGCCGCTTTCATCCTTCCAAAGAAAGAGAACAAAAAAACAACACAAGTACATGTGCACACTTAGTGGCAAAGCATCGACTTTTGAAAAATACATACCAGAACACTTCCCTCCGCCTAAAAAACATTTCCTGTATCACAATTCCTGTATCACTATGTTTCTGTTCACCGACGATCGGAACCATCTCCGTCGGCAGCGAGACCTGGCGACTCGAGCCACGAAAAGGAAAAACAAAAAGACGTTCGGGCGAACTGAAAAGCCAGTTCCGCGGAACGGCGCGCCGTGAGCCGATAAAATGGAGGGCTGGTGGAGGTGGCACAAGAAGTCACATCCCCGTCGCCGAAAGGTGCCTTTTACGTAGCCGACTATAAAGTTGTTCCGGTGACCGCGCGGCCGCCTCAGATACACTCCACCCTTGAACGCATCGACCAGACTGCTTTCTCGTCATGAATTCGCTGGTAAGTCAATCTATTCCTGCCTCTTTTTGCACGTTCATCGGCCTGCTACAATTTCGTTTATCCCTATTTGAGAAATCGACACGAACGCGATTGACGTTCTTTGACTATTTTCTGTGTTCGAAATGGCAGAATTAATTGAACCGACGCGATTCGGTTTTGGAGACGTTACGTGATAGATCTGGAGAAAATTAAAGCGTATGTAATATACCTGTGGCTTTGTGAATTGGAATGTTCATTTAGTGGCGCGTTTCTTCCATTGATTAACCAAGGTGGTGCCTATGTTGGTTAATTATTAATAAACAGTCGGTGAGCCCTTCTAATACGCCGAATTGTATTGAGGACGATATTTTCTTAATATGCGGTATAAAATTGGGTTTGAGTTTATTATCAAGTGTATTATCTTAAAGGTTTTAAGATTTACCTTAAAGAAACGAATAAGAACTTGGTACTAATTGTAACTATATTTTGCTGAAGAATATGTTTTTTTTAGATACCAATTAATAAGACGTTAATAAATGTTAGAAAAATTGTAAGATGATTGAAAGGGATGTATTAAAAATAGAAAACAATTAAATAATTTAAAATAATACTGATTCCGATAAGAAGCGTGGCATTAATTTTCAATTAATCAATTATTGTATTGATATAAAGAATTAACGTCGATGTTGCAAGGTATTTCTAATTTGTAATCGGTGATATATTGCAAGCAATTTTAACTGCTTGGAACGGTCGTACTAATTTATTTATCCACGGTTTGAAAAGTTGCGGTTTGATTTGAAATGCCACGCTTTCGCAGTTTGCGAGTATAATAAGCTAAACGTGATCGTACCGTTATATACGTCAGGCTGTGTGGAAGTGGATAATTGAATAAGGATAAGACAATAAAATGGTATGATAATTTTCGCGATTATTAGTGGTTACTGATGCATGGAAAACTCGATAACCAGAATTTTTTTGGGGCGTAAGTTTTTCCTGATCTTTTCTAGAATACATACACTTATCTAGAAAATGCTATTGCTGTATGTTTTTATTAACTGGAAGTGGATAAAAGTAAAGGTGAAAGTAGATAGAATTTAAAACCATCGACAGTTTCCCACGGATAAGTATTACCTTGAAGAATCCATTTAAGATTCTATTACGAGCTTCAAATTAAATTTATTTATTATAATATAAATAGAATGGACAATATGTGTTACTTCTTTGCTACATTTCCGTTTCAAGCAGAGTTAAGTTAGTTAATTGTTAACAATTTTAATGAACCATCCTTTACGCTGCGCTGCATTTGAAGAATGGGGCCAGCGAGATTTCTAATTTTACATAATAAATTGTGCACGGCTGAGCCGTTATTTGATTAACAAAATGCTATCATTACGATAAGGAGACACGAATGTTAACGACAGTGTGTTTCCTTCAGATTTACAATGTTCCTTGTCTTGTTTCCACGGACGCCAAACGCATACGGAATGAAAGTTTCATAAGCAACAATAATAGTTGCAGTCTTAATTGTTCCATTCTTTTTGCCACAATTTTTTTATCGGCACTAGGCAATTGGAACGAATCTGGAACACGTACACATTAATCTTGTTAGTGAAAGTTCAAAGACTTTCATCTACTTCCAATTGAACATTAAAAAAGTATTCTGCTAAATATCCGTACCGCACACGTTTTATTTTAAATACCGAATATATTGTCTTTGTAAAAACTAAGAAAATAGTTGTACAATATGTGCAATGTTTTTAACCGTTCTGTAATTTAAAAATCGAATTACCACGTTGAATCATACATTCGTTAAGAAAAGGGAAGATATACATTAGATGCGAATAGGTTCGAAATTAATTTATGAACATATTATTAACCATTCAAAAATTAATAAATTTCAAACGTTACCCACTGAAAGCATACTCTGAATCCATAACCGTACCCATTTGAAAAAAGAATAGAGAATGGAGTAGAATTTCGACGCCAGACACGCTTAAAGTCAACATTTTTGTGTGATCTACTTTCGATAAAATAATGGGCCGTGTCGCGAGGGACTTTTCAATATGAACCCGTTAGGGGGTCACATCCGAACAAGTCGAACTCGTAACACGGGCCCTTTTTTTCACGAGTAATCGATGCAGGCGTGCCTTGTCGGCTAATTTATATTTCACTTTCTACCGGCGAGCGTGTAATTCTTGCAACCATCGAGCACACCGTGCTGCCTTAGTCCCGGTTTCCAGATAGGTTTCGTTCCTTTTTCTTGCAACGCGGCTAGAATGCTTGGACGAAAGGTGTAGTACCAAGTCGTCGCCTTTTCCCGATTACGGAAACTGCGTTTGCCAGTCGAAGACACGCGCAACTTTCCCCCCTTGGAAATTGGAATTTTGTTTCATGTAAGATTTGCGTTCAATGGGTTATGCTCGTTATTTTCCCTTAGCGTGGAAATTAAAATGGGAGTGACAGAAGTTATAGGTAAGTTATTGGATGTTATAGGTATAGTATTGCGAAGTGGAGATTTGCAATTATTACATGCGCATTTCTATAATCAGGAGAATGATTTTTCGTTATGGTGTTTTTAATTGAAGTTTTTTATTGAAATTGGAAAAGGGGTACTCTTAACACTAGAACTATCAAGCCAGTCTAAATGACTGGTTTCAGATTGCTTGCTTTAATATTATTGATATACAGATATGCTTGCGGAAATTTATGATGACTTTCAATGCGACAATTATCTACGTATGTCTCCTTTTAATGCCCATTCAACCACTTTCGTATTCACAATCTGTCTAACGTTTACTTTCTAAATACATAGTACGAAACCCTATCGGTAGTTCTAATATTAAATGTTAAAATCTGTATTTGATATAGATTTATTAAGCAACAATTAATATCTATCTGTATACATGCAAGATGTAGTAAATATAAAACTTCTTTTATATCTAAAGAAGGAAGAATCCAGATAATTTAAATCTGTGTTTTATTTGAGATAGTCATAAATGTTGATCTTCGTTTTAACATAATGAAATGCCATAATACATGTGCATTGTCATTGTACAGAATACTTATAGAGGAAATTGTGAAATCAGTCAAATCATTCGATAAGAAAAAGACATTTATCTCTACTTGGCTCGTTTAATCAATTTAATTAGCATCAAGGAATTAGTGAAATTCGTGTGGGTAGTACATACTTGCAAACACTTGCACCTTTAACACGCCATTTGTTTTCTTATTTAAATTCAACTAAGCGAATTTAATATGGAAGTACGCAATCTTGCAACAAAATATTAATCGTATATTTTAATACTAATTTATACAGACATTACATAATTGTTTCACGTAAAATGTTCTAAATTTCTCTAGAACTAGAGAAAGAAAACTGTGTTAAAGTAAAACTGATTGCCTTTTTCATTTTAATTATTAATTAAAATTCCAATGTCCAATTTCAGTAGAGGTATAATGGCCAATGAAATTACTCTGTGAACCGTTTATAGATATCAGTTTCCGTTATGCCGTTGGAACGTGTTATTATTAACTTTGCTTGGTCACAAAGAATCTGGTCTTGAAGTCGCCACTTTCCCTTACAACTACGTTACACCGTTCTCGAAATGCAATTCCATATATAAATGAGTACAACACAAACCAGTGCGTAAAGGTGCTTGTCACCGAATCAAGTTCCACCTTATTGGATAATACTATGATTAGAACCACATGTTACGTAATTGGATCTTAAAAGTTCAATTTAAATCGATTCGTCCTGTTGTCTCCTCTGCTACCACTGGATCATGAAATCATCCAAATCGTGAGGTCTCACTGTCAAGTGTAATTATAATAGTAATAGTAGTAATAATAATAGTAATAATTGACTACACTAAATTGAATATTGTGTTATGCAACATACTAATAACGTTTATACCTACACTTTTATTTACAATTCACTTAAGTTACATTTCATTTATTTAAGTCGAACAGACAAGGATTATTTAATTGTTCTTGTAAAATATCTAAAACTATATTTACTGCTGATGCTGTGCCAATGTACTATCATTAATTTATAACTTGCTCATTGCTGGTTAGAATAATTTAAACATTTTAAACGTTTTATTTACTATATGCGTTTTCTTTCATTTTATTGTGTTATACAATCTATCCTAGACTCCCGAGAGACATTTAAACGGAGATTAATCAATAAGTTGTTAATCAATACCGTGATTAACATTTCCTGATACGACCATTTGCTTGGAACGTGTATGCATGTTAATGAACCACGCGTCGTTTTATAAATGGTGCAATATAACAGCATATAAATTAATCACTGTTCGATTGTTAGTGTTCTATATTTATTACATTTGCCTTACTGTTTTCGTAATAGTGAATCGTAAAATACATTCTATTACGTCATATAAAATAAAAATCGGTGTACCAGCAAGTGAAATATGTGGTAAAAATGAACAACAGCAGCGCCGAAGTGGAGAAACGCAATTTTACTGACAGATATTATTATTCCTTGTAGGTTTTGTTGCTAATAGCGCTTCCAGCATGCTTGGCACAATTCTCGATACAGGGACCAAGTGACGGGAACCGAGTTGCCCAGGGTTTAAGAATAGAGGAAGGGAAAGGAATCGAGTACACAGATCAAAATGGTAAAAGACAGATAATAGATACCGATACTGTTACTACGCGAAGAAAAACTTTCGATATAATTTATCACTCCAGTTCCCCGTCTGACTCGTACATGCCATCAGATTTGCTTTGTATGTGTGCACGCTTGTTAAACCGGTGTCAAAGTACCTTTTATATCGGCACCATAAAGATATCAAGCTAATTGAACACAGCTGTGTACGAAATATATATTTTATGACAATTATTTCATTCTTCTTGCTCTGCATTGAGCGCAGAATTATTTTTAAATTGCCACGAAATATTTATTTAAATTTATAATAAAATTCTCGTGGAATATTCATATCAAAGAATATCGTTTTGCTTTTCTAGTATGACGGAGATGAACGATGGAGATGAAATGTTAGCTTCAGTCATCTACTCTCATTGATGTTTAATAATTTATATTAATGATTTTGTACAAAATAATAGTTTGTAGGTAATTCGTCTTGTTTCTTTAAAATAAATATAGTTCAAATACAAAATCAAAATATCGACGAGGCATGATATTTTGTTAATAATGTTGCTTTAATGATTTAACGCATGTGACACAAGCAATATTTTCTGGGAAAAGCAATATGTTAAAGGAAACTTTATTCGATAAATTTTCATTTTTGTGCAAACTTTACAACGTTGAACATTTTTGTTTCCCTCGTAGCGGGACACGAGGGTGGATTCAGTATTCAAGGAGCATCAGACGGACACTCTCAGGTTCAAAGTGGTAGCGACGGTCATTCCAATTTTCAGATACAAGGCGCCAGACATGCTGGCGCAGAAAGATACACTTTGCAGGGACCTGTTACAGGTTCATATACGATTCAAGGAGCGACAGCTGAACACCAATCGGGCATAATTCAAGGACCCTACGATGCTAATCAAGGCCCCTACGAGTCTAATCAAGGTTCCACGAAAGCGCTCCAGTATAATGATCCCAGTGGTGAGTAATTAAATCTCTTCGCACGACGAATAGTTTTCTTTCAAAGAATTGATTGGAACAGTGAATTAAAAAGTTTATGAAGCTTTGGACAAGTGATAGAAATCGTAGAAGACTATCCCAGAAACGTCACGCATTCTAATAACATGAACAGAATTAAATACTTCTATTTCGTCTTCACTGTTTTCCAAACATAAGGTCCAATAATGGACCACTTCCTGCATCATAAAGCTTAAAATTCTTTTAGAAACAGAAAAAGAGACATAGGATCTTCTACACAGTGCTAACATTATTTTTCTTCGTTCCAGTGTGCTGTATATGTCGGTAATAATTATTATGGCAAACTCTGTTTCAAAGGTTTAAGAGTGAACTGGAGATCGTACGATCGTCAGTCACGGCCAAGGAACCAGCAGGAATCGCAATACTCCGAGCCTGTAATTGCAAGTCCACCAAGAGCAAGTCCGCCCCGTCAACGAGCTCACTTACGTCAACCACAACCAGCACCGCAACGCGAACCAATTGCGTTACAGCAATCGAAAAATTTGAATGCTGCACCCTCGCATATCAAACAGCTTCTCCAGTTCCAAGCGCAAATTCCATACGTAAACATCATCCCTGAGCCATTCAGGTATTTTGCATATCAGGATTCTCAACAGTTTTTTTAAAAACCATCCCGATGCCGTGTGGTTTCATTAGAAATAAAACGGATTAATGGGAATGTTAAGCTTGTATAAAAGTAATTTGCAGTATTTGTGCCATTCATTTTATTTCAATTAGATATATCAATATTAGTTTGTTATCTAGCCGCACTAGACATTATTTTTGATCGCGGATTATTGTAATAAATAATAGGAAGGATAGACTATATTTCATAATTCTCTAACGAAAATCGCACTTGTGCAACAGTAAAATGGACGAATCTCAAAATTAGCTCACACCTCAATTAAAATATCTAAATTAACTTCAATAACTTTATCGTATCTAAGATTAAGTATGACTATGGTGAACAGCGTGTAATATTCCAGTAGAAATTGAAGTTTAAATATTGAACGCATCGCATGAAAGCAAAATGACGAAACTTGTCAAGAAACGAGCAAAGTTTGTTTATAAAAATATACATGTCTTGTGTAGGTTCGAAGCTCTATTAGCAACACAGGGTGCTAATCGCGAACAACCTGAATATCAACCAGAGTATCAACCACAATATCAAGCTGAACCTCAGGAACAAGCTCCTGAACCACGACGTCCTGCTTATCGTGGAAAACCACGTGGCCCACCTAGACAAAGGC
Source organism: Nomada fabriciana (assembly GCA_907165295.1). Lineage (NCBI taxonomy): Eukaryota > Metazoa > Arthropoda > Insecta > Hymenoptera > Apidae > Nomada > Nomada fabriciana. The sequence continues at coordinate 17,140,633 of OU015689.1, forward strand.
GACAGGCACCACAGCACAGACCTGGAGCACAGCAACAGCAACACCGCAGAGTTGCTCAACCTCCGACCGATCCAAAGATTAGTTACTCCCCTAATTTGCCGCCTCAACTTCAGCAACTATTGAAATTCCAAGCACAAGCTCCTTACGTCAACATAATTCCTGAACAGTACAGGTATTTAAAACTTTATCTTAAACGAACGATATTGGGCTGAAATAATTTGCAAAATCCTCTCGCCAATACTGTCCCCTAAAAGTATGTGTGTAAACTATAGAAATCAATATAAATTGTTTATAATAAATCCTTTCGAAGTACGGGTGGGTAAATTGTCTCCGCACTAATTTGCTATCTTTTAAATTATTCAGAAATGTTGGTTCAATAATGGAACAACCGTCTTCCCTTATTAACACAGTGCAATTTTTTACTAATTCAGCATCGATGCGAAACTTTCGATAACATTACTTTGAATCCCCTGCATTTCCCAATATAATAATCACCGTTTCTGTAATCTCTCAAAAAATCCTATCTTCCAGATTCAATCCAGAATCGGTTGCACAGGCACAATTACAGGAATTCCGCAGTCACTACCAAGATTTAATTAGACAGCAACCAAAGTCCCCCAGCGTCCACACAGCGATACCAGCATCAGCGCCAAGACCAGTGCCAGTTTCTAGACCAGACTCCAGACCAGAGCACTACAGAGAAAGGAGACAAGCGCCACATCAACCGCAATATAGACCACGACCGCAACCACTACCGGCTGAACCATCGCCGCAATATTCCACCAATGTTCCTCGCCACCTTCAAAATTTATTGAATTACCAGTCTCAAATTCCTTACAGCATCATCGCCAATCAAATCAATTATCGCCCCGACAAGCCATACGTCCCTCAACCCGTTCAACAATCTGCCCCCTCGCCACAAGCTCAGTATCAAGGGCAAGGCGGAGATGGGTACCAAGGTGAATCGGGCGGATACAACAATCAGGTGTACAGCTCGCAGTCTCAGTATCCACAGTACTCTCAGGCACAACTTGGATATCAACAATCCGGGGGCGGTGTTCGTCCCGTCACTGAGAATCAATACTGAAGATGTTGGTTTCGTTTAACTGTTGGTACCCTTTTCTTTCGATATGATATTTCACATTTTTATTGACGGTCGATCGTTTCGATTACACGGATCGATGTTTTTACGTGCCGCTTGTTAAGGAATTTATTGTCGCGGGTTTTTGTGCAAGTTTTTCGGCTGGAGGAGTGAGTATATCTTGCGCGTGTGGTAAGAAGATAAATGCATGTTACATGCATTTTTTTTTAATTCAGTTTTATTCAATTCGATTCGTTTGTTAAATTTAACTTTGCGGGAATCCAATTTTGCTCGGCGAACTGCGTAATATTTTGAATATTGTCGTGACGACGAAAAGTGGCTTCTACATCCAGACAATATTTTCGTTAATGTGCGGCTCGTTTTGCGTGATATTAAGTTGCGGAGAAATCGACGCTTTCGCTGTGATTGTTTTTTAATACTGCTTAATGGATTTATAATACTTTATGGCTTTTACTTTTTACGTATGTTACGAACGAACTGGGATGTCTGATTAATGTTATTTAAAAAATATATGGCCATTGTTCGTCGAGAAGCAGTTATAATATTTAAGGTGACATTAATTTCCTATTTAAAAACTATTCGTATTTTGCTGAAAGGACTATATTATAGGGAATACGATTTTTCTTTGTGGTCTCCATCATTTCATTTCAAATGTTTTAGTTAATTGAAATCGTTTATCAATAGCAGCGAAGAAAGACATACATATACGTCGATGAGATGAACTTTTTTGGCCGCATTCAAGTAATACTCAAATTAATATTTATTTTAACATATAATCCTTTTTTTTTATTTAGTTACATATATAGTTGTGATTGGTGATATAAGAAGCATAGTTTTATTATTTAAACGTTTTTATATTACTCAAATAAATCAGTCTAAGCATACATACTATTATATTGTCTCTAATTTCTCATGAATTCATATTTCTTGTCAATTATATTGATCACAATCTTTTTATGCTTCTTCGGTTAGAATTTTCGGGCCGGGAAAGCAGCAGAAAATGTAATAGTATCCATGCTATCTGTTATTTCACTAAACGTTTTTTATATTATATTTTAGATCACATTTGTTTTAACTATGCATTCGTTGTACCAAATTAGGTAAATCTAGATTTCATTTATTGGGAAATCGAGTACAGCGCAACTTTTCTTCTTCAAAATTTCGGATTTCAACATAAGAAAATATGATACAGTATAATTATAATGAAAGACAACAAATGCGTCTCCCCACCATTTATGATGCAAGAAAGAAAAATAATCTTTTGTAACTAAAGATATTTGGTGTTCCATCGATTTCTACGTGTGTAAATTAATGTGCTGTTTCGTCGATACTCTCGTAAGATTCATCACATTGCATATCTGCGACGATTACGCGAGATAATCGAACATAATGATAACAGTCGAGTTTATAGAAGCTACACACACTTATATAAATAAGCTTCTGTGTTTTCATCATTTTTATATTTTCACCTTTTGCAATAAAATATTTTCCACACAATCGAAATTTTGTTCGCCATGACTTCTGACTAAAATACACACCTGACCAAACGATATGCCTGACTGAATTTATGCACAAGTACTTTGTGAGTAACAAGCTGACCACGCATGTGGGTCAAGTTTACTCGCCCAACTTTTAACTTAAATTACACACAAATGTAGTAATCGATATTGTGTAACGTTATCCATGCATTTACCAAAATTGCTTAAATTTATACGAAACGTAATATAACTGTAAGATTTTCCATAATTAACGACGATCGCGTTTAACACTAATTACCTCGATGCATTTCTCGACCGTAAGTTACCATGGAAGTTGCACTTGGACGGGTTAAATTGCTCCAAAGTTTCACATATCCGATTCTCCGCATGGTCTACTTTCACTCAAAACTTTTTCTTCGGCTCGATCTAGGCACGAGTTAATCGATCCTGTGATTTAATGGCTCCAAGACTTCGACTTAACCGTTTTTATCTGAAAATTGATCGCAACCGCATGACCGCAAAGTAGCTTCTTCGTCGCGGTTGATGTTTCACGGCGTTTAACGAATGAATGAAATTACAATGTATTACATTCTATTAGATCTTCGAAGCGTGCACCGAGAAGTGGAACGGTGAGCGTGGTGCTATGCACAGTGCATTAAGGTCAATCGTCCTTGCCAGCAAGCTGTGCATGAATCGATTAAATCGCGTATATTTTTTATTGAATAGAAAATGTCTCCGTGAAAACTGCGCACTCTGTACGAGATATTAATGCGGTCGAGTAAGGAATACGGAAGTGGCCGGCGCATATGCTTCCTGCAACTGGCGACTGTACCGTTACGTGACTAGAAATACGTGTTTCACCTGAGTGAAGGCATGGGCTTGCAATTTATATTTACGTCGATATCAATTTTCCACTGAGTAAACTAGATTTTGCGCGGCAGTTAGACATTTCCTAGTATATACATAGTAGGAACAGTTTTAAATATGTAGATAAACTGTGCTGGAGAATGTCTACATAGAATTCATTTTATTATACCTGTGCGACACCTGTGCGAGGGAATTTAATAACTGAAACAGAATAGGAAATGCTTTTTCCCTATTAATGAGAGTAATATATTCGAAAATGAATAGACGTTTAATTAATAGGTTAGTATTATCTTTTTCATATATTTCAACAATGATAATATATACATGTAGGTATTCTTTCTCTCCATAAGTTCTGAATATCTTATTGATTTTGTAACCATGGTACTATTTTATGAAATACGATTTATGATTCGTATTTATTTAAATTAAAAAACTTGTCTAAATATTTAAATATGTGTAAAAAGATATAGTGCATTCAGTTTATATGAATAATTATCATGGTATTTTGATGATGGAAAAAAGGAATATAATTACGATACCGAACTAAATATAATAAATATATAATTTTAAATAGAAAGAAGGATAAGCAGGATATAGAATTTCTTTACAAAGACAAAATATAAATATAATTTTATTCAATTTCACTATCTTCATTTATACTTTATTCGTGCAATACATAATTCTGATATGAGATTTAAAATATCGTGGACAAATATCGTGGATCTTTATTTCTATAATTAAATTTCTATTACTACTGCTAAATTTTTATTTTTCATTCATATGTCTGTACTATTTATTCTAAGATAACGAATATCGCAACTGGATATTGCAACTGGATATCGCAAATAGCCTTTAAAAACGATTTAATAATAACTCGAATAATGCGAAGAATTTGATTAGGCGTCACGAACGATAATAGAACCAGTTCCTACGAAGGAATTCCTATCTAAAGGGAAACAGTCGCTGATCTGTCGACAAATCGTTGATCTAGATTAATCTAGAAGATCGTAGAACTCTACGATGATATATTCCTTGTTAAACGAACAAGTTTCATAGCGTCCTTGCTTCCTAGAATCCACATAATTATCTCTGACCAAGCGAATAGCAAGGTGCACCGCCCTCGGTTGCATTCAAAGGGAAAAGCCGATTGAACGGTTTTCACGTAACTCCAAATTAACCTCTGATATAATATACACTGAGGAAAAGTGGTACTGGTTTTACCCATAACGTAACGAAGTTTTTACAGAGAAAGTTCGTTTAAGGGACATGAATTTGTCATTTGGACAGTGGATTGTAATTCGCGTTCTTGAAGTGATTTATTTATAAACAAAATTTCGTTCATTTAAATATATTAATATGGCTGCTGGTACGAAAGAAATAAAATTATTGTTAGTAAAACATATTATGCATGTAGAAAATGAATTTGATAAGGTATAATGAAATGAAAGTGTGTTTAATAAAATAAACGAACTAAGTAAATAGCAAAATAGAATGAAAGGTTTAATATAATTAAATAGAATTTAATTATATTAAACGTACGTTATGCATTGTGTGCAATTTATCTTATTACTTTCTGCAGTATTATACACACTGAATACAAAATTGTGGATCAAAATCATTTAATGAAATAAAGTGTTTCTATTATACGATAAACTGCACAATGATTTGCGTAGCACGTACATATACGGCAATATGACTACGAAAACTGGAACCGCACGATTATTCTTGCAGGTAAAATGCTAATAATAATATCCAAAGGTAGATGACTTTTAAATTTTAATACCACCAACTTTCTCGCGTGCCTAGATTTTCACGGGGGTATGGCAAATAGTTGTTGCATCATAGAAATAAAATAATCAGGAACGTAATTGTTCAGTTTAATGTAATAAGTGATAACAAAAATCTTGTAGCGAAAGATATTATTAATACGATATTTTCTAATGGCGTACATTTGACAGGTACATAACTATGTATTTCAGGTATCATTATAGCCATAATATATCAACCACATGTACAATTTTCTGTTGCATTACAAAAATGATGACGGGTGCAACAGTCTCAATTAATATATGTATGTGCAATATGAATATTTGCTTGTCAATTTCCAAGGCATAAGTGCGGATCGAATTTCTATTTTTAAATCGACAGTTATCGGAATAACATTGCTTATATAAGAATGCGTTTAAATTCTTGTTCAAAAGTATTTTCACACCGAAATAACAGTTATCGAGAAAAGGCTGGTTAGGTTTTGCATTACGCAGTACATGAAGCATAATTTATACGCAATTATTAGGAAATGTGAAAATTTATTTCTCAATTCAGAAAGCAACGCGCGATTTAAAATTATTATGAAGAGAGAGTACTCGCGTATCGAACGAAAAATAACTCAATTAATAAATATGTAAATTAATAAATCATTACCCAATTGAAATCCATAAACGAGCTTTACATCACCCTTCATATGAGCCACATATTTTCCATTTATTATTATAAAACCATTCCAACTACATGATAAAGAAATAATCTAACACAAAATGCCCAAAAATAGAATCGCCCACCCAAAGAAGGAAATCAACTGTCCAAAAGGTATTGCCACAGACGATTTTGGAAATAATAAATTGCATGTATGTCTACACCTTATTTATCGAACACTAGTTCTTCGACCTATTCACTACTTGAAGCCAGTTTTCAATCGTCAGGTTAATTTCTAAATCACTTTCGAATAAATCAGTGGTCATTGGCCAGCAGATAAATAACCAGCTTGAACAGAAAGAGTCAATAATGAATTGAACTATTGCTTCGAATTTGCACAGGTATTCTGGCGCAGGTTGCTGGGTCACTTCCTGGGTAACAACGACAGAAACGTTGCATGCCGGGCATACGGGGCGCGTTTGTTACGTGACGAACGAACGGGGGACCTACATGATGTAGAAAAAAATTCAATCGAAACCGACCAACCGTGAAAGTTAGTGGTTGGCCGGACCATTTACCCTGGATACGCTCGCCCATATAGAAGTGCGTCGCGACGTGGCCGCCAGTTTCGTTCAGCTACCATCTCGAAATCGCCTACACCTTCACTATGAAGTTCCTCGTGAGTACAAGTCCACTTTGTGAAGGAATACTGCTGTCCTTTCGGGTTTTCTCGAAAGAATTTTGCTTATACATTTGGATTAGGAATATTGTTTTTTATTTTTGTTAGAAACCCACTTTTTAGTTCAGAATAATTTGTTTGTCGATTCTAGATAGTAAAGATAACCGTGAAACGTGTGGTTGACGATGGTATTTCGTTATTATTCGATGTGTGCTTTGTGCGAAGCAGTCGTTTCGTTTAGATTTATGTAGAAAATAAGCGGTGCAGATATTCTTCAAATTCACTGCAGAGATATTTGACTTTTTCCTAAATGAAATGTTAAGTGTTGGTTTGAATGTTTCGATGATTTGTTTAGTTGCATATTTTGTAATTTATTATATTGCGCTTGGTAGCGGAATTAAATCGTGTACAATTGCGACCATGTTTTAGACGTCCCGTGTTAAAATAGTAAATGATTAAGTAGAAAATCTATTGTGATTCTATTCACGAGAAAACATGGAATAAAATGAAAAATTTGCACAATGAGTCTTAAACTGTCGATCTTACAGTTTGGTGAAATATAATTAATTATCTTATTTTCAGCAACTAATAAGATAGTACAAGTGACCATAAAAGAGTATCGATTTTTGCTGCACAAGTCATGGGTATTAATTAATATATTATGACAAGTTTGTTACATTGTACAATTTCAATATATGATATTATTCTCTTGTTCTGGTTTTAGTTTAAAGTACATACATTGGGAATAGCTGGATTTATAACAATTATGGTTATATTTTTGTATTTTTCATTATCATTTATAGTTTAAATATTTCGTTCTCCACTTCACTGCATCTTTATTTCATTTTATTTTATATTACAATCATTTCTTATTTATTCATTCGTAACATATCAATATTTTTTTGATCTACTGTACGTAATAAAGGAGCCAAAAGAACGTTAAATATTTTTGCAAGCTTCTTGATATTGTATTGAACTAATTGTAAGTATTTTATAGTCAGTTTACCCAGTATTTTTTTATAGTTACTACGTACTTCATTTATGAAAATGTATTGCAAAGCAAAATAGCAACACCAATTACCTGCTAAAACTCTTGAATAATTAAACTCTTGATATTTAAGCTTTTGTAAATTCAATCCATGCTAGTTGCAATTGCTGAAAACTATTCAACACATGTTGCCCTACATTATATGCCATAAAATTTGCACCGTTATCACAAGTGTCAAATCACACCACCATAGTATTCGAGAGGTGTAGGCCAGGTATCAAATACTTTTATCCTTTCCCTTTGAGAGAACTTGCTTGGATCGTGTATCACTTCACACACATATACAGTACAGCCACGAATAAATGAGCCATTGAAATCATTCACATTCCTTATCCATGTTAGCACTTTTTACATTTTTTCAATTGTGCAGAACGATAATTTTTCAACCACAAAAAATAACAGCCATCGAATACTTTCAAACTATAAACTCTTGTGGACTATAAATAACGTGAAATCAAACAGCAAAAGATTTGTAATAATTTTTGAAGAATATTTACAATGGTAATTAGATCCTTATAAAAATAATTTCACAAATAAAAATAAGGGGGAAAGTTTTCTGAATTGCCTTAAAAGATACAACTACAATATATTTTACATCGACTACTGTTATTGTCGGTATTATTGAACCATAATAAAATTACTGCAGAAAACAGGTTCGATAATGAAAATAACAACTATGAATGCGGACCTATTTCCGTATGTAGTACCCGCATTCGATGCCCAGCATAAACGTCGTGTGCAATGGTGTGCATCGTGGGAGATCAGCAAAGTTCATTATCTAGCTTTCACGATCGTAAACCGATTTTTTGTTTTTATCATCATGCAGAAGTTTCACACGGGAGAACGTTCTTGTGGCATTTGCAGGAAATAATTTATGTGTCTTGTGGGATTTTATTTTCATTTTAGAAAACAGTTTGTGACGAGTAGGTCAAGTTAGAGAGTAGTCTTTTGTTGTTCTCTATTGTTGATTTTTGCTCGCATGAGGTGATAATAATTTATACCATAGTAACGATTATATGATAATTAGGATATTAGTTTTACGATAATTATGAACACTTTTCGAAACATAAAATGGTGACTGATATTCTGATTTGAATATGAGATAATTAATAAAACTTACTTGAAGGTACTTTTGCACAATAAATGGAGAAAATATTTAACCAGGATAGGTAGTACATCAGAATAGCATTGATATATATTAACAGGTGTTATACATTTTAGGTTTTAGCGTTAACCGTGGTGTCTGTTTACGCCACAAGTGATGTTCTCGGCGATCTTTTGGGGCAGGAATTTCAATATCGAAGCATTGGTAAGTTATAGGTATATTTGTATTCTATTTTCCAATGTTGAATGAAAATTATATATAGATGCTTACGCTCTATAGTAGCCTCTCTTTCTGTCTAGAATTAATATCTCTTTTATTTCTTCACTAATGAATCTGTGTAGTCAATTAAGTTTCTGGTAAAAGCTTCTACTTCTGATTTCCAATTATAAGACACTTCAAATTCCACACTAATGTAGTAATAAGAGAAATATGTTCAGTACATCTGCGTTTATGCTGATCAAAAATCAAACAAATACATAAATCGTTCCTCATACATACCAACGTATCCCAACCCTACGAAATATTCCAATCACATAATTCATTTTCGCGAACCAGACATTCCTTTGTACATCAAAAAATAAAAAATGGGTCCCACAATAAATATGCTCCTACAGTATTCAAATAAATACATTATAAAAACTGATTTTCATCACCTCCCTCATACTTTACCTCACATCAATAAGAATTCTACTTCGCCATATTTTTCATCCTCTCAACTCCCCCTTCCTTTCGATCCAATTTCCCACGAATTCGCAAGCAGACTCACTCGTGGATATTAACAAAACGAAAACCTTCCAGACCACGTCCGCGAGAAGAGACAAGCTGGTCACAATTTCCGTGGAGTGAATCAAGCACCGTCCCAGATACAGCAGCTCTTGTACGCACAGAACTCTCGTCCTCCCTTAGTGCCTGTCCCAGCGCAACCAGTCCCAAAGCTGGGCCCCTCTCAGCCAATACAACCTCAGCAAGTGTCGCAGACGCAGGTCTCGCAGTATCGGCCCCAGGTGCAATACGCTTCGGGAGTCCAGCAACCAGATTACAGAGCTATCCCAGGGAGCGGTGGCCAATACAGGAAGCCTGTCCTCCCTCAACAGCCTCAATATCGACCACTTCCGCAGCAGAACTACAACTCCGCGCCGCAACGCCAGTACTCGTCGAAATTGCCGCCGCACATTCAACAGTTGTTGCAGTACCAAAGCAGTCTGGGCAACGCTATTCCCCGTAGGGCATAGTTCAATTCGAGGGGGAGGATTTAAAGAGGCAAATTTCGCAGGAATCGTTCCATCGGGACATCGGCAATAATTTCATTCAACAAGTTTCTCTTAATTGTCGTTCATAATTATCCAGTTCTGTGATTTAATACTTAGAGATTGAGGTGACATTGCGCAATGAAATATTATGGGGAAGAGACGGAGAACGGTACTGGCTCGATGGATAGTTTAATGCTGTCGATTGGCAATTATTGCGCGCGCTAAATTGTACCCTAGACTTTAGACGTAAGGTAAAGAGAGATGTAAACGGTGAATTGTACTTAATTGGTGATTATAATTAATAAAGATGTAACAAAGATGTACCTAACATGAGATAGAGATAAAGATGAATTTGTTTCATTTCATTTCGTAAAATTCACTTAATTTTCATGTGTCTTGGAGATAACATTGAACTCAATCGAATTTGACAATTTGTATGTTTTATTATTTGCAACTTTACTTCCACGTTTCCTTTGTAAATACGAAAATACTCCAGCAAATTAAATCCTCCTTTTCGAAATTGCCTATCACCCATACCTTCTTTCCTTTCCTTCTTTTTCCATCTATCCAAATAAAATCAATATTTATATCACATTCAAAAAATATATTTTACCAGCGACAAATTATATTCGATTAAAAATGAAATTTGTTATTCAACAAATACTGCAAAATTGATTCTTGTCCTACATTTTTAAGAAGGTTCATTACCTTTATACAGGGTGCCCTGTAACTGGTGGCACAACCGGATGGGAGCAAATCCAACGTCAATAAATAAGTGGAAAATACAGAATAAAATTTCTTCATTTTCTTATTCTCTCGTTATTCCATTTACCAGAAATCGTATAAAAATATTAAGAACGTTCATTAACAAGAACAAGGACGGTCTACAGTGATATCCGTTTTCGAAAACGAAGTCTAAAATGTATCAATTCATCCTCAAATCAGCCCCTATCCGCTTGCACCACCAGTCACACGGCACCCTGTATATTCAGAGATCAAACGCAAATAAACTTGGTTACTCCACAACATACTACAAATATACTTCTCCGCAGCACGTAAAAAATGCGAGAGCAAAGAAACAAGTATTCAACTCCAACAATTCAATCCAGCCAAACACGCCAGAATACGATTCGACTAAACCGCACTTTACATTTCTTACGTGCAACCGTGCAACAATTTATTGCCGCTGTCTACTTTGATTTCAACCATGCGTGCCCAAGGGGTTCAACGTGGCGCGGCGTTACGTCAAATTACGTCGTTAAACGCGCCGCATCGCATTAGGCGCACTCGATTCGTCACTCGAGAAATCAAGGTATCATCGCGCCGATGATTCCGCACAAGGGGCGGGTTTCCAGGGTTCCGGGACGCGGCGGGGTAGAGACGTTAACCCCCTTGTAGTCGCCCTCTGGCCGCGTGACAACCCACACGCTGAAATCTCCGGCAGAGAACAGCCCTAAACTGTGACCGTACCGCAGTCACACCACCCCGCCCCGATTTTTACCTCCGTGCGTACCCTGAATGCATCTCAACCCCCCCTCGCCCCAACGCCGGATGGACTCACCGACAAACAGGGAAGAGGATTAACGAGTCCATTAAAGTCGCGGACTCTATTATCCGGAGGGCACGGCCACGGTGACATCAACCGCCTGTCAGTGGCGTAGGAACGTAGAGTTTGCCTTCTGGTTGATTTATTTCTTGTTCTTTTTTCTTTTTTTGTTCTCGAGGTCGGTCTGTATCGTTTTTCTATTTGCGTGCTTACGTGATTTTCGTGGTGGTTAGTCCTTTTTCTGACGGAGTTTTTTGTGGTGCGGTGTTTGGGAATTATGTATTGTCAGCTTATATTGCGGCATTTTGTTTGTATTTGGTGGACTTCTTCTTTTTAGGTAGGTGATATTATTGGCTGCGTTTCATTGCGTTTACGATATAAGCCATTTTTGTGTACCTGTAATTATAGAAGCTAGGATGGAGGGAAAAATGTATCAGCGAAATGGCCTTTTTAAATTAAAATTAGAAACAAGATTACCAGTGAAACCAGTGAAACTATTAGGTGTAGGTATTGCAATTAGCTTCGTAAGTAAGGCATCACATAGTCGATTCGCGTAATATTAGGTTGACATTCATATCTATACTGTATTATATAATATTATTTTAGTTAGTATCAACACGCGTGATTATTTGCATAATTAGTTTATGTCATTTCAAATGACGCATTGTATTTATAGATGGACAAAACAATTTGTTATAATTAGCAATGCGGTATTGTGACATACATTTTACACAAATTTATACGCAAAGTATTGAAACAATATTTATATTTATAATATTAAAAATGTGAATGTCCCTAAGGGACAATGCACCTCCCGAATAAAATTGGACAAATTATTCGACGTTTCCATTCATTTACATTCACATAAATTATAAAACATTATTCATTAATCGAATTCTTTAGTCACTTAAAATTCCAAATTTAAATGATTTTACAGAAATTATACAACAAAATTGTACCTACTAACTGTACTCCAGGTAATCGAACAAAGCTTTTCATGCGCACCAATAAACAAAGCACACTTCATTCGTCTGGTAACATTAAGTGCCACCCTTGAACGAAGCCAACCATTTCGATTCCGAATACCAGTCCTGCCATAAGTTAGACAATTATTAAACTCAGTCTCGTGGCAATTACACGAAGGCAAACATCAAAGCTACTCTTCACCGACGCACGTACACGCCGCGCAGCTCGAGCATCGAATTTTTCCTTTTCGCCGTGGAGCGATTCCTTTTTCAAAAAGAAGCCACCGTCGAATCGACGCCATTGGCCGAACGTCGGGGCGAGGGGTCACCGAAGGCAAATTACAAAGGGAGGATTATCGGCAGCTGGGCTACCAAGCAACAACCATCTCTCCTCTGGCTCTTACTCGCGGGCCATCCACGTCGTTCGAGAGCCCTTTGTCCTTCGACGCATTGGTAACATAATTATCGGAGTTATAGCAAGCCAAAACCCAAGCCGCATCTGAAAGGGTCGAATCTGACACCCGGTGACGGGCTGATACCGCATGCTCCAGCCACATTTGTTAATTTTCGACATTCTGCGAAAGTTCTGATTCTGAATTTGCAATGGAACGCAGAATACACGAGTTGTCGAACCGTAGAGAGTTGAAAATTTTGTTTCTGACGTGTAGTGCATCTGTGGTGGGATCGGGGGGGAGTTTGCACATATTCAGTAACTATTGTATTTCACACTTTGTCGGATGCTATGTGTAGAAATGGCTTCGAAGTTGTATTATGGGAAGTATGAAATTTTGTAACTGGAATATTTTTGAAATGTTTTGGTGCATCTGTGAACTAATTTAGTATCGACTGCTCTTGCTTCCTTCGTATCTTCGTTGTGGCTGTATGAATATTATAGGCGCGTGTAGTGGTTGAAATGGTAATTTAGAGTATTAGTAATGTAATTTCGATTTCTAGTTATTTGGTTGCAATTATGAACTCACGTTGCATGGAGAATAATCCAATTGTGAATTTCTAATGCGTGCCAGGTACACAATCTGTGAACACGTAAGAGCTTTGTATGTAAATTATACATTTGCAATGCAAATGGACATGAACCGATTGTTGAAACGCAACAGATTTCACAGTTCAATTTATAAAGTATTATACAGTTTAGTTTGTATAGTTAGCTTCTGAGTTTGAAAAAAGATTTGCCATTTAATTTGTCTGTAATCTATCTACTAAAATTGATTAATCCAGTCGTCAAACAAATTGATATAATACTCATAAATATAATTACGTAACAATTTCAATAATTGTCTGAAAACGCAGCTTTTCGATTTGGTCTTGAAATTATTCAGGCCACATGTGACGAATTATGCAATTCAAACTTTCACCTCCGTCGAGTATCATACAATTATGAAAGAATAAATAAGTGCAAGTAACTCGACCAGAAAACGGAACAATCTTTGCAGGACGCCAAGAGTATGCTAATCGCAAACAGCTTACGAATTACGAGCACACAGGAAAATCCACTTTCACAAAATTAACGTGCACCATTCCCATAAAAGAAAGAAATCCTATCCTTTTCAAAAGTTCAGCGGTATCGTTTTAAGTTTGAATACACGACCGATTCAGCCTGCACGGTCTGAGAAATGGACATTTCCATTTGGAAGTAATTCATTCCTACGCCTCACCTTTCGTTTGGTTCGCGAAATCTCGCGTGAACAGAAAGCAAACCGCGCGCGCACACTTTGTACGGGCTAATTATCAAGCTGATACATTATCTACGATCGGAACAGACTTATGCATAACGTGTTTCGCAAGCGTACAATTTAACGCAATTACGGTATCACGTTTTTGCAACATTCGAATGCGAGGACACACGCAGACAGCGAAACAAAGGTCGACCGTTCATTGTTCGGACTGCGAACGCCGATCTGATGAAATGTGAAAGGAACTGTGGGCGCAAGTTCACAAATTGCTCGGCTGATAAGAAATTATGACCAACAGTAATGCTAAAAATAGTCCAGCACGAGCATGTTCAAGAATTCTTCTGCAGTAATACCTGTACTTCTGTAAAAGTGAATCAAGATCAAAGGTTAACGCCGTAAAAGAAGACTATATTTGTGAAAGCAGTAATAAAAATGATGGCAGATACAAATAAAAGAGTAGAAGAATTATGGTGAAAGGAAGGCTGAATATGTTCAACCTGACTAAAATAAAAAAGAAGTTGAGCTTGATTAAAATAAACTCAGATAAATTGAACAATAGATACCTTTTGGTATCGGTATATATGAAGAAGTTGAAGTTGTAAATAATATGAGTTTCAAAAGTGTTGGAAAATGTCCATTATAACTATTAAGATTTTTATTATCATTTTCGTGAAAGATATTTATATTCTTTGGTTCTTACATTGTTCACCATTTGAACGACACGCTTGTAAATTCATTGTAAAATTTATAAGTATTATTATTATTTTAATATTTAAAATTTCTGTTTTCGTTTAACCCTTTTAATCTGTTGCGTTAAAAAATGTTTAAATTACAATTGAACGTATACGATAAGCGCAAAAGATATTTATCTAAGAAATTGTTATAGTATTGCGTAATATTTCCATAAACATGAATAAGATAGGTATTACTAGACAAATCTTCAATAGAAAAATTTGTATAATTGAATTACATAATTGTACTCATCTAATTATAAGCAAAATCCGTATTTAGTAGTGTATACTTCAAATCAGCTAAACAAATTTGTACCAAACCGTGTACATAAACACGTATCATACAAAAGAAGGCGAACACTTCCAGGCGTATTTTAATCAGCCTACAAAAGTATCCCATAATCTTCAGACATAGTTTGAGGTAAGAAACCATTAACCGATTGTCGCGCGTGCAAAGGTAATCCCATCGGATTTGCTCAGCCACGATTACTCTTCGATTTTTCCGTTGGAAAGCAGAGTTAATAACTTTCATAACAAGATATAGAAGCAGCGTGTGAAACGGGTTGCGGTTCGCCATAGTGCTCCAATAATTGCACTTAATCCTTAGGGTGGCGGCACGCGGCCAGCAATCGCAGGCAAATCCGTGTCAACCCTCTCTTAGTTCCAATTTTTTCTCACCTCACACCTAGTACAAGTTCAAGGTTCCATCGTTTAAAACCCTTTTCGCATAGTTCGGGCTTAAGGTAAATCCATTTTTAAGATGCCTGCTCATTCGAATGGATTGTAATTTATTCTATTGATAAAAGTTACATTTTCTTCTTGGATTACTGGCTATAAGTGAGAATGAATTTCAAAATAGCGCATAAAATATTGCTTACAAATTTTACATTTAGGTATAGTTTGTTGTGCAATGTTACTCGTGGCTATAAAGCTGTTACTAATTTCGTTTGTTTCTTAATTAAATTGAATTAAATTGTCAAAGGTTTTCTATTATTCTTTCTATTTTGTTAATTTCTTGGCCTATATCTCTTCTTCCATTATTAAACTTCCTTTTCACCCATCCCTGTACAATGTTCCGCCATTAATCACGTTTACACAAAAATCAAATATTCGATTGTAGTCAGTTTCACTGACGCAAATATTCATACTTTAAATTACGATCCCCATTCCAGTCACAGTATATCTTGAATATCCGGACAATAATTCAAACTTTATCCCGTAACCGCTATAAAACACAGAGTCGCATTCCTCCGTAAAAAATAATATCCTCAGCATTCCACCAATAAGATCTGCCAGTGAACGTTCATAAACAGTCAAACGTCTCCAACAATTTACTCCGTGAATTTCTGCAACGCCTATGCTCGTTACTTCTCAGCCAAGAGTCACTCGTTCGGCCTATGCAAATTTCGCACTCGTGTTTGCGTTTTCACAGCGTCGCATCGTCCATTATGGTCACAAGCGAAAAAAAAAAAGAAAGAAGAAGCACACGTACAGAGATAAAGGAAAGAGTGCGCACGATGGAATGGAGGCATCGGATAAACGATACCGATTTCGACGACCCCCGACCCTTTTTCCAGGACCGCGAAACCATTGTGAAAAGAAGCCAGACCGGAAAAATCCAGCATGGCCGTCGAGTGATGCGAGCCAATCGTTGCGTGTTCCAGGACAGCTGCACATCCCTCGGGGACCGAGATATTTCGACTGTCGTCCCTTCTTCGCATCCCGAGACGCCCTAGCTTTCTGATTTTTGCCTTACGAAGTCAGCCATTGTGAAGGGACCCGTTTTCCCTCGGATATCGTCCGTCGTGCGCGGATCCTTCCTCGTGTGGTCTTAAGCCGAGGACTGGAACGTCGGCCTCTCTGGTTTGTCTACGTTACACGCGAGCTTTTTGTCGTCTTAATCGCGCCATTGGAACACGGGCACGCTGTTTTCGTATGTTGCACACTGGGTTAACGGCAGGCACCAACGAGAGGGATCGCACGATACAATGGGCAGGAATGAAAATCGAGGCGGACTGGATCTCAATGTTTGCAGAGATACCGAGTCGGGGAACGGTTCGTGCGATTTTTATTGTTACGAAGTGAACACTGTGCACTGTAATCTGCAGGAAGACGTTTGGAATCGTGAATTTGGGAACGAATGAGGCCGCTTTGGCCTCTTGGAGAGGATCATTTTTCAAGAATGCACGAATGCATTTAGACGTGACAAAATAATTGTTAAAGTAGAAATATATTAAACTGCATTTGAACTGAAATTGAACATTTGGAAGTTAATAGAACACAATTCACCACTTCTACGTCAACAGGTAGCATCGAGTGGAAGAAGTGTCTATATTATATAGTTCAATGGTTAATTGCCGCGTGATTCGAATTTCCTTTAAAATACTGAAAGAAAAGCTATAATTACAGGTACGACAAAATTACGCTTACTCTCGAGAGCGCGGATAAAAATGCAAACGTTCCGTTTCTACAGTAAAGATCGACGAACTTCATGCAGCATTTCGTCCGAATCGCAAAAACGGACCTCGTAAATCACCCGAATCGTTCCTCCCAAAATATCAACCGCAAACTGTTCAACACCTTTGTCCCCTGGCCATTTCTCATACACCTGCCACGCCCGATCATTAGGTAGTCAGGCCTAAGTTCTGCCAATTTCAACAATTAAAGTCAGTAATATCGGGAAACAGATTACAAGACAGAAGATGATCCCTGCTCGTTGAAGGGACACCTCGAAAGGACGAAAGGTCCGGTTAACAGTTCGGCAAAGCGATCCACCTCGCGTCTCGGTCCGTTTAATCCGACAACGAGGTGAAACCGTAAAATCCGTAACGATCGACACCGATGACCGAGTATCTCGGTCGTAGGATACCGAGATAATGCCGGAAGGGTACTTCTTAGTAGCTTTGAATAACAGCTACGTCAGGTGGGACAAGGTTCGACCCCCTGTGGCAACCTTTAATGCACTTTGACGTATATAGTCGACGAGTTCGCGTATCCACGTCTACGCGCACGCTCACAGTCGTTGGCATCGTTAACGCGAAACCTGTTAACCGATTAAAGGGGTTCGTTAAGACGGCAGAAGGTCCCGATTTTCACGCTGACCGAGTTAATTATTGCGAACATGCCGGGCTGCGCGTTAATAACCGTATTCGACGCACACGGGACAAAAGTGAGATTACGCTAAGGCGATTCCTCGTGGATCATCGTCCGTGGTATGGATCTCTGGATCTCGTGACCTGGATGCGGCCGATGCTTGACGTGGGCGACGAGGCAGGATTGTTTTAATGACGGGGATGTGTTCTGGAGTGGTTGAAACGTTCAAGTTACGAGGATTCATTTGACAGAAGGGATTTAATTTGTTGCAGCTGATTTTTAAGTGTTTTAGACATCAGGTAAAGAATTTTATTATTAATAGTTAGGTACAGGGTATATCGCGTGACATTGGATTTTTAATTAATTTTAAGTTTTCTTCAATATATGAATTTGTTTTGATCATTTTGAGTGATTATTCATTTTATTCGAATTTGAAATAAACCATTTTTACGATTCGAATGGTTAGAAAGTTATTTAAGAGGAAAATATAAATATAACTTTCCCTACATAAACTGCAGTGTGTACACAACATAAAAAAAATCAATATTAGTAGAATGCAATTACTTTGATATTGATTTTTCAAAATTCGAATAGAATAGTGCCAATACTTTTCTCAATTTATGTTTCAGTAACCATTCGGTTTCATTGCGAAATAAACAATGCAATTAAAACATTTTGTTAAATCTTCAAAAACCATCTACTAACACGATTTATTAAAAGTCACAAGCCAAGTTTCATCTACATGTTAACCTTTAAACATAAAATACAACCGCGATTTCCCTTAAACGAACACTTATACCATTACAGCAGATGTTAGCCGATCCTTCCTTACACCAAATCTATATATACCAGCGGAACTACGATAAAACCTACACGAAAAATCGTGCACCCAAGAACTCATAGAAAATCTCTGTTAATCCTTTTGAATGAAGACAATTTTTCCGACGACGCGTTGTCTCTCAAAGGATTAGCGCCAATGAGCAGAGAAAAGTGGCACGTGACGTCGACCAGCGACGATCACGAAAATAAAGCAATCAAATCACTCGACAACGGATACCCTATTTTTCGATCCGTGACATTTCACTCAGCAACCGGTAAGGGTAGTCGACGGGGCACGATCACCGCCCGATATAATTTATTCGGACAATAAGCGTGCGTCCTTCCGCCCTCCCCTTCCCAATACTCGAGGCATCAGTGTCATGGCGGTGATGAGCCCCTCAATGACAACGACCAACATAATCTGTTCCCATCAGCCAAGTAGACATAATGGGCGCGTCGACGGGGGCCAACAATGGGGCGGCATTTTACAGGAGTGCGCCGCTGGAACTCGAAAAAGCCCCACGTGAAACTCTACGACCAGAAGAAAAAGTAGAACGGCATGGAACTGAAAAAGGGGAACGAAACGGCAGGGCAGTCTATTAGAACGGGCAGAGAATCGTTGTCTATAAGTAGCAATTTTTTGTTCCGCTTTCGATGTAAGGTTCGACGAGAAACGTGATGGAATATTCCTCTTGCATTGTGCCTGTATTTTTTTTTAACATCCATTAGGAGGATTTTTGTATTGTTAAATGTTTAGAGAGGAATTCGCCTGGGCAGAATAGAGCGATATTAATCATCCGTATTTACTTTATAACGTAGAATTGAATGGTAAAGCAGAATTTATATATCATTGCCTGTATGTAACAAGGCTTAGGTTCTCTAGAAATTAGCTTTCTCTAACAATAAGAGAAATTAGATTTCTTACGAGGATTCTTTATTCTGAAATATTCAGGAAAGACTTCTTGTAATTAATTATTGAAAATTATTTTAATGCCAAGAAAGTTTGGATTCATCCAAGCAACTTTCTCTTACTATATTTTGTAACTTTCGTTACGAAGATTTTTATTCTCGAATACCTATATACGAAGACATCCTTATGCTGTAACTGAAACGTGAAAATAATATCTGCCAATGATACAAGGATATTAACAATTTTCGGTAATCGATAACATAAAATTAAACGACGACATAGAATTTATATCAAACACTCTATCCGTCTCCATTTATTATAAGACCAACGGACTTGGGGTCCGTCCGACATTTTTCTCCAAACAACTTAAATATACAGGTGTTGTTATTCCCGATTGAACGCCGGGACGAAGGCATCCGTCCGACGAATGGGCCAAATATTTTGGAGGAGTTAAGAAAAATGCGTTGGCCAGAAAGATTGTCGGCGTCGCGAACGGTAGGAGGGTACAGCTGGCATCCCTTAAGTACTCGCGCAAGCGAAGAGGGTTCGTTGTTGCTCGCCGTGATTCGCTTGAAACCGGTGAAAATGCACGCACAGGCCGTCCACGGCTTTGCTTTATTAAATTCCTGACGCGAAACGCTCCGGAGCACGTGCAAATATTCATTCACGATGAAAAACTGGGGGTGTTCCGCAGCGCAGGGCGCGCGCCTTAACGCTAAATTCATGGCGTTCCGACGCGTGTGATTTAGCGGCGTCGTAATGCAGTCCTCCCTTCTGTTTAAGTGTTTCAATATGTCACGTATGTATGTAGTTCACTTTTCCGCGGGCGAATTAATATTAAGCGTTTTTGATTTTAATGGCGTCGAATGTTTCGGGGAAAGAGTGGAATTGACGAAACGGAGTCGCGTCGTTGGTACGTTTTAAATTCGGTTACAGTGGGTTGAAATTGTACGCTGTTTCTAGTTTTGATTAAAAAGTGCATATATTTCATTGGGAACTTTAATTCAAAATGCTGATTCGAAAAGAAAGTTTAACTTCAGAAGAATATTCGTTTCCCGCTGTTTCATAAAAATGTTGACTTATGTAACATTTATTTTACTTTGCATCATTATGTTATTGTAATGTACACTGCTGTTGGCAAAGTATGGAATTGTTTTAAAACACTTTAATATAGAGATGCAAAAGGGAAACATATTGAAAAATTTCGCTAGAGTAAGAGGCTATTTATCGTTCTCTTATCGTACAAATATGATGTGCAATATCGAGTTGGACGAAAGCTTTCTTAAAGTATTTCGAAATTTATTTACTTTTATTTTCCAGATTTTCTACAGGTTACTGATTATTATTATTTGAATATTACTAATCTTTCATGTTCTACGAGCTTTTCGATCTCCCAGTTGTACAACCCTTTTCCATTAAGGTAATTTTCAAACGATCTGAATAAATAGTAAAATTGCGCTGCTGAGATCAAGCGAATAATGAGAGTGTACGACAATTTCACCATTTAATTTTGAACGACTCCATCTCCTAACAGAAAATCGCAATAAAGTAAAATTATTACCGGTGGGATCATTTTTCTTCACACCTTCGTTTACCCGGCCCAATTATTAACAACTCAATCACGAACCTCTTATTCTCAGTACTGATACAACGACGTCCCCATCTATCTAACGTTCAATTTGAATTTACGACGACGTCACTTAGGAATCTAAAAACTGTCGTTCCAACCCGACACATAAAAATCGCCACAATTTGCGTTCAAAACGAGAAACAGTCGAATAAACGCACCCCTCGGCCAACACGATCTCCTCCCAATGACGCAACGAAACACGCGGGCAAAGAAGTTACCAAAATCTAGATCGCTGAAGTACCAGATCGGTCCCATTGCAGCGGTGCTCCAGTTGTACGCTAATTGACTACAATGCCCGTCGCGTATGGAGCGCATTTTCTGTTTTGTTACCTCAAAACAAAGGGCACAATTGCGGCTGATCCGCAAGAGGCCACTCGACCACCGTCGCGGCCCCCGTCCCCTTACGATTTTTCGCCTGGTGAAGGCTTCGACAGGACGAGAAGCGGAGGACGACGAGTCGCTCGAGGATCAGGCGACGAAATCGAGATTGTAACATATAGTCGAGTGCCCTTTGTTAACCCACCGGCGGAGGGCGCAATTACATCCTCGCCCTCATTGTGCCTCGACAGCTTTTTGTTACTGTTTCGTCCGGTTACCTCGTTCCGTGCGACAGCAAGGGGGGGAGTAGCGGCGTACGGGAGAAGAAGAAGAAGGGATTGGCAGACAGGGGATGAAGAAGAGAGAGGAAAGGTGGCAAATCGCAACGAGGTCTCGCTCTGAGGTACATGTATATGGACATTGGAACTTTCACAAAGGCCTGGCTCGGTTTTTTTGTTCTTCCTCGCGCGGTAATTACGCTTGCGGAGATCTGGGAATTACGCACGCGGTTCGCATGCTCGCCCGAAGGGTTGGGCATTACAAATTGGATAGGCCAGTGGTTGGAATAATAATTGCACGATAATTAGAAATTTAAAGCCGCTCTTTCTTAACCCGTCGGAAGTATGTGGGAAATATTTTTTGCGCTTTACATTGTTTGGACAGTGGCGTCAACATTTTGTTCGCGTCTGGGTAACTGTTTGCAGTGAAACGAATTGGGTGTTCGTTTATGACGTTGAGTAGAAATTTGAACAGTAATTTGTCTAACGAATGTATTATGTATATCGAGATGAAAAAAATAGTTGGTAAAAGGGGGTGTGTCAAACTGTTCTGCGTTCCTATCTTTTACAACTAATTATCAGGAAAATCTTGCTGGTGTACAGAAAGGTATTAATGGAACTTGTAACTTTCACTGAAGCATCACACATCTCCTACAATATAACAATTTAAACAATAAAAAAGAACCAGCAAACGAGCGTCCACAAATCAAATATAAACAACGAACTAAATATTCTCCCAACTTTCGCGCAACGCAGAACGAAGCAAAGGGAGAAGCGGAAAACGAATGAAAATGAACAATGTATCTAATACGGCGAATTAGAAGAAGAAAGGAGGCAAGAACTTCAGTGCGGCAGAGAGAAAAGCCGAGAATAAAGGCAAAAAGACAGGAAACAGTCGATCGGCATAATGCATCGGAACAGGGAGGAAAGAATGCAGACACGATTTGCATTGTCCCCGTTATTGTTTCTGGAAATGACCCGCGTGTTGCGCTCCCCATTGGCCGTCTTGTGGCAAGGTGCTGACGTGCACCACCGGTGGGAACCACTTGTCGAATCTGCGGACGAATATATACCGGGCGTACACAAGCGCAATTACGCAATCGTGCCGATACCATTGATACAATGGCCGCTGTGGAGGTCCCTTTTATTTTAAGCGAAGGAATTCTGTTGTACGCCCGACGACGACGTTCCAATCGTTCTGGTCGTCGCCATTGTTTCCGTTGTTTTCGTTGTTATTGCCGCCGCTGCCAACCCCGTTGTGATTTCCATTCGTGCTTTCGCCGCCGGTCTCACCATCGGGATCGGGAATTATTATTCACTCGGTTGGAAACGTTACAGTATTACAAGCTGAAAAGCGCTTGCCTCCTCGAACAGAGAAGTACCACTCTTCCGCAGAGTGGCGCGCAGGGGTGGCCCCGCGGATACTGTGCCCAGGAAATTGTAACATACGGTGTTTCGAGGGTTTCATTAGATCAAGATGTTAATTGCGAGCGGCACGATGCGATTTGATTCCCCTTGTTCCGCGCAGCAGACCTTCTTTCCCTCGTTTCTTGTTAAATCAGCCCGATTATTTTGATAATGGGTTTCCGTGCGAGACGAAGTTTTGCGATTTATTTTAGTTGCTTGCGGCTTGTTTGGAGGAGAATTTGTGTGAATATATTTGGAGTTTTATTTCCGTGTATATTGAATGAGGGATATTTAGTAGGGTGTAATTTGTTGGTAGTGATTTGATAGTGTCGCTGAAATGTACTCGCACTGTTACTGTTTCTAGGGAAATTTTGGTATGAAATATGAAGTGTCGATATTAAATAACCATTAATGCATTCACTGAAATTTATTCATAATTTCATTAACTTTTCCAGGTATTCGTTCTAATCAAGCTGGTATTTCAATATTTTTAAACAGCAATGTACATATATCAATACATACTGCCTTTGCTATATTCCTGAACTTTTCTAAGCCAGTCCTATTTCACCCAATGGAAAGATAAATCGATGTTTAACAGACGTGTATAAAGGATTAACGTTATCAGTAACAGTCACATCCCAGTATAGGGAAAAATAAACCATATTACATACCAAATAATATTTAAAAACATTGATCACGCGCAATAGTTAACTAACATTTACTGAAATTAATTCAGCAAAAGCGAACAATGTTAACGCACCCCTAATAACACTTTCCACTAAATAGCTTTGATCCTTGCTACCGAACGAACCGTTCCTCGTCGGAACAACTTCGAGCCCTTCTCTAATTTCAAAGGATCGAGCGTTTCGAAAGTTGCTCCCCTTTTCCGCCTATCATATCGGTTGCTTTGTTTCCTCATCTTGTTTAAAGAAAGCCGCAAACACGCCGCTGAGACACTATTTACATCTGCTCGTCCCAAAAAATTCTGCGAATCGTCGAGATCGTTTGGCCGTGGCTTCCTTGCGGACGTAGTTCACCGATACCTTTGGGCGGACTGTTTACCTGAGTAATTTGTCAGCGTACAATGTTTGAATCCGAAATCCTTGAGCCTTCGACCCTCGGGGATCTCGGCGGTCACCTTTTAATCCATGCTTTGCGGTCGTGCAAATGGTCCCCTGGCTCCCGAGGCCACGATGTGCGATTACTTTGCTCGACGTTTAGGGACAGGCGAGTTCTTTTTATCACTTGACACTTTTCACCGTATATTTCTGCTGTGAATACGCACAGTTAACGTTCAGGATGTCCGAAAGCTTTCGTGATATACATCGCGTGGATTAGGGGTGTCAAAATATTGTATAAAGAAGAAATGAGGGTGCAGTGGATGCTTGAAATTCGAATGTCGTACAATAAATATTATTTGAAATAAATCTTTTTCCATATTTATTCTTAACAAATGCACGTGTACTGGTTTATCTCTGCACGGAATTGTTAAACGTAGGTACTACGAGTAAATGAGTTCTTCAATTACGTATGTACGCACAGAAAACGAAAATAAAATTTAAATAATTGTTTTGTTTAATCTCCTGCCATTTTGTTAAATTTTCTAACACAATAGTTTTAAGGTGATTCATCTGTTTTTCACGAATGCAGTAGTTTTAATCGTACATTCAAATTATGGGAATAGTATAGTATCTATTATTGTTTCGGATTTGGCTCAGACTGACCCAGATTTTCGTATGAGGGTTAATATGTTTGTTCTTTTATAAATTTTAAACTGCGGCGGATGTTGATTCACTATCTTCATTTTTAGGACATATAAACTGATCAAGCTCATAGTGTCATTAAGAGGGGATTCAGTTTAATAGAGATTAATACTAATACTTTTTATTCAATAGGAAGTTATTGTATTAGCTAAACGCGTGCAATTTGTATTATCGCGTAAAGTATAGGACAAAAGCCAGCTGTATTACTTTATGAAACTGTGTCTCCTTGCTACTACGTTTCACACTTCACGCCAATCTGTGAACGTTAACTTGTGATCGTTACATTATCGTACCATGTAGCCATCTAAGAAATTAAGCTGGTAGCTATCGAGATGCTGAGTGCGGATACAAACAGTTTTGTGAACAAAGTAACACGACTGTTAAGTGCCAACATTACTTACGTTCAGTCATGCGAATTAGAAGAGTCACTCGAACGCCGCTGGAGCTAGTGCCGACACATTTTCCATCCCGCATTGCGATTTCGCTCGTCTCTACGACGAAGGAATTCGTGCGAATATTTGTTCAATTTTGAAGTATTGTCCACTGTTAAGTGTATCATGCCCTGGGGTCTGGAATAATTCTAACGTTGTTTCAATAAAAAAAAAAAACACTGTGGAAAATACGATGGAACGCTTGATAAGCTTGATATTATAGGAATTTAATTCTCGTTATTTATTTGATAATTACTATCGAAGAGTGCTGTATCATGTATTAAAATTAAGGGGAATATCTGTCTACAGTAGCTAAATATGTCAACGGTTGTATTGAAACAGAAATCAATAGAAAAATTTCTATGAAATTTATTAATTTATGATATTTCAAAAAGTGGCTATTCCATCTGGTTCACTTATCTCTTCATCCTTGTCTTGTTTGCCTTTTGGAAGGTTTCGGGGGAATATAACGTAAAATTCAATTACAACACTGCCCGCCGCTTCAATAAATAAACATCGACGGACAAATGGACCGCGTGGTATGTAGTTGATTGTAAGTTGAAATAATCAGCCTCGAAAAGATCATTGATCCGGGATCATCGTTAAAAATAACAGAACGTATTTCTCGGAGGGTGCGCGACATTCGTTCACAAAGAGGACGATGAAGTCTTTGCCAGCCGACTTCCATTCGATGCCTCGAATGCTTTTTCACCAGTCAACCAAGACGATTATTTACCCGCCTTAGTGATTACACGTTGGTCTACCACGGTAGGGAATACCTCCAAATATACTGACAGCCTCGAAGAACTCCGACGCGGGCAACCTTTGTGCTGCGATTACTACTCAAATCACCGTAAAATTCCCGTGAAATGCGTTTCATTGTGCTGCGAAAGTGCAGGTAAAATTTAGATGTTCCTGTTGCCAGTGAAAATTTTTTTCCCGTCGTCGGAACTGTGAAGACATTTCGGAATCTTTCTGTGAAATATTAACTTTTGTTCGCTACTTATTTCTTTTCCTGTTTTCATCTTTAACGTAAAATGTTGTCGACCCGACATTCGGAGAATGATAGAAAATAATTTTAGACTAGTAAATCGGAGCGATGGATTCATTACCCAGATGTTTAAAACAGCTTTGACGTGTTATTAATTTATTTATTCATTTAGCATTTAGAATTTTCGCATTTCCGAGTTGCGATAAATATTGTTACCATATTCATTTCGATATTTAGAAACTTTAATTTCGTGTGGAATAGGCATTTCTGATTGCAATAACGACACAATTAAAAGATTTAATGTTAGTTGAAACTAACAACAACTGAATGTTGGTGAATGAAAATGTATGAAAATTATTTGTCCTCGTAAATGTTCCATAATTTATCAAATTCTAAATAAAGGTTGAATTCGGGGATTACATATTAAAACAACTGTTGCTTACGATTATTAACATTTTATTTACATATTTTTAAAGCTCTATTTACGATAAAGTGTACGCCATAGGCGCGACAATATAATTTACTTAGATTTATACTAATCATTGCTCATACTTATTCATACAGGTTTAATAATATATTTTACATTTGTACATGATATTTATTTCGTTCGTTTTCATTTATTCAAGCAATTTATTTCATAATTGCCCGGCACTTTATTCTAAACCCCTTAAACTGAAATAAGGATGCGGAACTTTAATTTCAGATACTAGCAAATGAAATTTTACGTTTAAGAGAGATTTATATTGCCACGAGCGCGACTAAAAACAAAATTCTTTTTGCATAACGTTACGACTACCTTACGTATCTAAACCCTTAATTGAAAATATGCATCTTTAATCTGTCTTAAACCCAAGGAAATTCTTCTATCCGTTCGTTAATTCAATGTAGATGAAACGTAAAACTATTGAAGAATCTCGTTATTGCCGTTGCAGGCAGCTGCTGAAATATTGCGGTCGGTCGTACCACGTACGATCACCTATTTAAATATAATACAATAATAGAAAAATAATCGATGAATCATTACTTCCTTCTCCTTCGAATTATCTCCCGTGAATTATTTTTTGTGATATGTTTACATCACAGCTCTATTTTACGTATATACTTCTGATCACTGTCCGCACAGAGGTGCACTCCCCGTTATCACTTTTCCACACATTTACATAACTTTATTTAATCACTCGAAAGCGTCAGCCCCCAGCAGAAGTAGATTAAACTACTCGATAAAATGTATCGTTGCTTACCACAGTCTTTCTAATTCTCACTCTACGTAATTTACTATCCACTAACGAATCGGCGAAAAGTCGCGCAAATACTTGTGCGATTCACAACTCCAATCCAAACTTCCCCCGTACCCTCGGAATCGTTCTATTCAGTCTCGCCTGAACATTACCAAAGTTTCTTTCCATCGTAAACGAGTCCTTTACGTTCAGGCCGCCTTGTACATGTCGCAGATGATCCTCTCTATGGGAATAACACCGATGGTCCTCCTGAAGAACAGCTCCTCTATCGCGTGCGTAGAAACGGAACGAAGCGTAGGCAGCAGCAACAGCAATTTGCCGAACCTCAAAGCGCCAAAAGACGCGCCGCTCAGCCTCTGTCCAAGGGCCAATTGCGCCCCGTCCCTCAATCTGGAAACTGCAGCCGCGTCCCTGAGCCTACTTCCTGCGTTTGGAGATATCGATCCGTTGCTGCTTCTGCTGCTTGGCAGAGGCTCGCTGTCCAGTCCGGCTTTGAACAACACGATCGCCCGGATACACGCGAATTCATGTTGATCGAGGTTCATCGCGTGGAAACCAGCCAGCGTTTCCCTGAAACGGTTCACTTCGACGGCCAGGCTGAGACACTGCGGGCCAGGTGGAAGGAGGGCGGCTGGATCCAGGGTTGGTAGAATTTGGGCCGCCGCGAGTAGAAATAATTCTCTCCAGGACGATTCGAGGAGGATCAGTTGGTCCTCCGTGCCCAGACTCGTCCCCGCGGCTAGATCTCTGGCCCAGTGAACGTTGAGGAACAGCAACCTCGCAGCTTGTTCGCAGATGGATTCGGCAGTTATCGCTGGCATCAGCGACACAGAGGGCAGACCCGCCACGCTGACTGGAATCTGGATGGTTAAATAGTATTTTAGGTTTGGCCTGTTTATTTGTAGTAGAGGGATCATTTAGTTAACTCCGGGGAGGAACGTGATTTCGGAGTTTCGGGAATTTTTGTGGAAGGCTCGAATAAATAGAGGATGCACCGAGCTGATTAAAATTTAATTCGTTAAAGTGAGATTAAACTGTTAGTTCTGTATTGTTTTTAGATAATCAAGCGACGTTTTTCTTTTACATATATCCGTTTTACAGAGAATCGATGTGGTAAATTTGATTCACTGTTATTTAGTTTTTCGCAATTAAGTTGGTCATAAATATTTATTAGTAATTCGATCGTGAAGCTTGATTTTGTAAATATGAAGCACTGTAATTCTGTAGGTAAAACGCGGTACAAGAGGAACGGGTAGCATTCAATAATAAGCAGTGAAACATTATGGGCAGAGCTGTGCGTACCTTCGACATAGCCATGCCGCTGTTGCAGTAAATAGGGTGTGGAAGGGGATGATGAGGCGCTGGGACTGCGACAGAAACTCGGGGTTCCATCGGTGGTTTTGGTAAAGCTAGGTCCAAAGCTGCTGCCGGCGGGGGCATCATGTTGGCCATCATTTCGGGCTCTTTAAAATACAAAGCCATCTGCCTGCGCAGAGTCGAATTCCGTGGACCACGTTCGTGTTGCACAGCTGTAATAATACGAAAATTTGCGTTAATGCACCGTTTACTATATATTAAAGGATATGTTTATTTATCTGGCGCTTTATACTGTCCCCGAATACTTGTATCTCTCAAATACCGCAGACAAATGAGGCTTATCTGCTAGCTGCTTTATCTTGCCTGAACTATTCTATTCAAAAACTCTGTATGTACAGTTGAGTCTGCCTTCTTATTTTGCAAGTAAAAAATTGATATGGTTTTTCGAATGATCAAAATAAAATTAAACTTAAACGTGGCATTCAATACTTTCTTCCGGGTCTATTAATCAGGGAATGATTATAATTCATTCTCGTTAGGTAAATTAACTAAGAACTGTTTACGTTGATCAACAAAATCAATGTTTCTTGATACAAATATTCGAATCACAGATAATGTTTCAATTTGTGAAAGAGCTTCTTTAGAAATGATTGAAATTTACCATCTTTATTCATGCCCGCTTGGATACATTTAGCTAAACGACATGCTCGACATTGGTTCCGATGCGTCTTGTCCACCATGCATCCACCTTCAGCCTTCGCCTTGCAGACGTACTGGCGATTCCTCCGAATCGATCTCTTGAAGAAACCGGCACAACCGTCGCACGCGAAGATACCATAATGTTTCCCCGAGGAATGGTCTCGGCATACCTTGCATGGAATATCATACAGAATGCGACCTGCAACAATGGAAAAATGTTTTCGTTAATAAACAATAATACAGTAGAACATATGGGGATATATAATTGATTGCAATCCACTATTGTTTTGCTTATTTTATTATTCAGTATTATTTTGAACTAATACACTGAACTCAAAATAATTCGTTCCCTGTCTTTTTTATCAAGCTGTTTCAGTTCTATAGTGAAATCGATTTTCATTGCACCAGACAAATCAATCAATTTGTACGGTGAATTTGTCAGAAACAAGAATACAGAAGGATCTGCAAATAAACAATTTCTTTCGCGAATTAATTGCACCGCCACGCAAAAAGCAGTAAATTACTTGTTACACCAAATAAACGATCAGAGCACCAATCGGAACCGTCCAATTAAAACCAACAATCTCAAAAGCGCCGCCATTCTCAAATAGAATTCCCGGTCAGAATGCTCGGCCAAGTGACCCGTGCTTCACCGGGTACCTCGAACTCGACAAAAGGGAAATGGGCCAAGAAAGACCCAGCGCCGCGAATCGATCTTCAGCTAAACGCTACATTGTTGCCCGCTGACGGTGGCAAAGGAGCAAGAAGAAGGACGCGTTTAAATCCGTTGAATGCCGGTATTTTGGATCCGAACCCGTTTACCAGCGAAAACACGGCTCCCGATGAATGACGTCGCCGATGAATGGATCGATTTGTCGCCAAGTTAGAACAACCTTCTGGACGTACGCGCCTCTATACCTGTTCGTGCTGGCTCCTCAACGTGGGACAGCCAAGGGTGTGGTGCGTTTATAATGGGGGTACCAACTCGTTGTCGCGGGCCCCGCCTACGCCATTGAGGCCAACGGGACTCGTGAATGGGGCTGAATGGACCGGATGTGGCTGCTGCATTCACCAGCCCTTAAGTGAGCAGCCAGAAACACGACACTTCGCTCGTATCGCCTGATCTCCGTTGATCGACCTTCCCTCCGGCCCCTTTATCTTACTTAACGTGGATCTTATTATGTGGGAAGGTTAAATGATTTCGAACCACTTCGGTCGCTGTTTTCTTTCCTCTCCTTTCACCGACGTCGCGAATGGGAAAGTTCGCGGGGGAAGTTTGTGCTTGAGTCGATATTCGTCGATGGCAAGGACTTTACGGGGGTCTTTTCTTGGGATGTCCATGGTAGACGGGCGAAATTTACGTTTGGACAACGTGTCAGCTTTTCGGCGATAGTCTGACGTTTGACAGTTGTTTGAGGCGGTTGAATGATTTCAGTTTGGAGCCGTGGAAGCGATCAGCTGTTTGCGATATGGTTTGTTGCTCTGATCGTTATTTTATTATTTTAGTGGCCGATGAAGTCTTCGAAATCGCAGCGAGAATTCGACAGATAAATTGAACATCAATTTCTTTTGTCTGTGTCGTATTCGCTTCTCCTATTTAGATTCTTATTGTTTTTCTTGCTCTGTCTTTTATGGTCGCTTTATCTCTCGCTAAATTACTCGTAGCTTTACCTGGTATCCTACGATTGGTCCGAGTATAGATACCTAGTCGCGTGTATTGTATTTGTTATTTGTAATGTTGTGGCGTTACACATTTCTTCGAAAAGGTGAATAGAATCAAATAGATTTCAATGCAATTGAAATATTGCCAGGTCTAAAACAAATTACGCATTCAGGAATGAAATTCGCTAGGTTTGGGATAGGCAAACGCTTCGACTAGAAATGTGGGGCGGCAACCTGTTGATTTCGTCGCTCGAAATTCGCTACATAGTTATATGTAGTCATTAATGTACTATGTCATTTGAATTTCCTATGTTATAAAGGAAACGAAGCCCATAAGCAATTGCGCGTTCACGTACATTATCGATGGAAATGTAGATACGCATTACACGAGGTACGATGCGCGTACTGCGAATTACAAGAAGCAAAGTGCAATGACAGGGGTGCACCCCTGCAGTGTATTGAAGGCCCTTTTCTCCCACGATGAAGGGGAAATTGATTCGTGAAGACGTATACTTTTCACGTCCAGAAGATACTTTACCGAAACTTTGAAAAACCGGACTTTCCACGAAGTCGTTTATCGTAGAATTCAATTATTCGCCTTTCAGAAAGATCACCGTACACGTAAGATAGCTATTTCCCGCGTACTTTTAGAATAAAGTTTAAACATTTTCCGAAAGATCAAATTGTTCCTTCCCTTGCACTTTTACTAAAACAGGTACGTACAGTAATTATTGCAGATTCACTGGGGCAAATGGGATTAACAGCGAGATAAAATTAAATTGATTGAGTTTCTAGGAGAAATTGCTACGTTAATAGACGGGGGTTTCGGTAAGAATTTGAAAATAAATATCGTAGGAGACAAGGAACGACCGAGCTAGGAAGAGTCGCGTGCATAAATGAACGCACGTTCTCGACGTGTAATCACGCGATGCACTTTTGCAAGCCGACGTTCGAGCATTGCATCAAATTTGCATTCGATCGGCGTGGCTCGCGAGTCATTCGCGGTTGAATTTTTCATCGTCGAGAGATCGTGGTATATGTTTTACTGAGCGCCGGTCATCTTTCGCCCGTCGCTTTCCTTTTCACAGGATCGTTAAACATTTATGAGATTTTTACAGTGATCGAGTCCGACCCTCAGTCGGGAAAGAGACAGACGGTGACCGAATGCGCAAAAGCACACGCTTGCTTACGATTACCCACACGCAAATCGCGTGCTCGGAGCTGGAGGACACCCTCGAATGAAAAGGGGATTGCAAATTTGACAGACATTCGCCCGCACTTTCTTTCTCCTTGGTCTTGTTCGCGTTTCGTATGACTCGACCCGCGTAAAATTTCGGCAACGAATCATCGATTCGACTGATCACGATAATTGATAGTTAGGGAACATGTTAATGATTATTTGGAATAATAGAAGACTTTTATTTTATGGATCAAGAGATGACTAGCCTTCTTTTGATCTCATTAGAAGGGGCTAATAAATAGTGGGAGACAATTTATGAATAAAGGCGAGTCAAACTTATTTTTAATATACAATACTGAAATTAATTTCTAGTTGAAGGCATTTTCTCGGAAGATCGTTGTAGTAGCGTTTACTTAATACGTATACATTTTTCCAGATAAATATTTCAATTTTAATTTTGGGGTTGACTCGTGTGCCGGATGTGATTCACTCCAGCCGAAGCATCGTTTTGTTAGGAATTTTTTATCGCTGAAAGCCTATTGGCCGGGCAACTTCGATGTTACAGGTTCGTGACAATAAAATTGAGGGTAAAGTTTGTCGCGTTTAAGAACCAAACGTTGGAAAGGGGTAAACTGTGTATTCCTCGTCGTATGACGAAAAGTTGAGGACAACTTTGGGACTCTGAAGTTCCCCTCAGAGACTAGAGAACTCTTCTTGCGTGCTATCATTGTTTAAATGCAATGAATTTTTTCACCCCCAATTTTTCCTTCTATGAAATTGTTCTTTACGCAGACTAATTAAAAATGATCGAAATTGATAGGTAACGTTTAAAGATCCGTTTAAATAATTTTGTTTGCTCGTGCACGTTAGTTTCCCCACTACGATAGCGTCAAAACAGGCAAAGAAAAATGGTTTATTTGCAGGAAGTAAACAGCATTTAAAGGCGGGTCGGGATAATCTTTCCTTAGAATTAAGCGCGACGAAAAATCTCAGAAATTGTAGGATTACCGGAATTTTTTCTCAGTATTATACAGACGAAATGTTCCCATAGAACCCTGTGCAGTTATAATTATCGCCCGAGCTAACAATAATTCTCATTTTCTCCTCTTAATAAATTAACATCGACAAATAAGAACAAAAGTGTGAACGAAAATGTACACACGTACGGAAATGAATTCACAACACATTTCAAATGCAATGCAGTTCAATTTGTTTATCTTTCCTACATAAATTTACTAATCTGTCCCATACTAATTTATTTATTCGTCGTGCACAAACATATCTAGTTATCCTACATAAATATATTTAGTCCTATCGTCGCGAATCTATTTATTTCCACCGTTAATGATATTCAGATTACAATGAGAAAGGGGGTAGGTAAGTATTTCTGTTCCCCTGGATGACATCATCGTTCATATCATTGTCGCACTGTCCATCAGGTGTTACCTACGCGCGTCGTTAGTGGAGCATGGGAATTTCGCGGCATGTGTCGACTACCGAATGCCTCCCATCGATATACACACGTAACACACGCGTAATCATTCGTCATCTGTTTGCCCTGTTGCGAGTACAGGGGTTGCGAGGTCCGAGCCACCCTCCAGCCAAAGATTCGGCCGATTCTTCTCTATCTCCTGCCCGCCAGATCCTACCAACCACCCCTTCCATCGAGCTTAACGAATTTTGTTATTCCAATGCACTCATTGCCAGTAATCCCACACTAACAAGTTTCGGTAAAATGAATAAAAAATAACCGGAGGCTTCTACGCAATAGGTTTTTAAAATTGGCTTAATAGTCCCGTCATTTATTACAATTAATTTATATATTTGTTGCGACAGAAGTAGCGGAGAATAGGCTATTTTACATTATTACTTAGAAATTTTCAAGGTATAAAAATCACTTTGATTCACTTATAATTATTTAGATCACCAATAGCTAGATTGATAGCCCGCCTAGTTATTCGACATTTATTTGTAACATAGATCCAAAGGAAGTATTATCTTTCTTTTGTTTAATTACTACGAAGTTTAATTAAATTTTGCTGTTCATCGACAATGCCCCCCCATGAATCTTTAAAATCCTAATATTCATGAAGCGGCTTTCTACTAACGAAGTTGCACGCGCTTCAAAACTCAGTGACGCGCGTAAACCCTTCCTGAAGTGGACTTTAAAACGATTTTTAAATTGCCCGATAGCACGACGGATTGGGCTCATTATTTCACCAACAAATGACGCTCGAAATCAACCACCCACGACAACCTGTTACTGTGCCACGGAGATTCGTACTTACCGCGTTATATTTCGACCATCTGCCGTCACTTTCTCATGGACGAATACCAGTAGGGATGAATCATTTAAATGCACGGTCACCCGGCCCGTTTAAATGCCACATATGCTATTTGTTTGTATAATTTGTATAATTTTCAACGTGACCCCCTTCGCGGTGTAATTAATTCTTCGTAGGTGAGAATCGTGTTTTCAAGCCCAGTCACCATGCGCTTCCAATCATGGAGCGTTTCAGAGAAACTTAATCACACGAAATGAAGCTTATCGAGGCTCGTAAAAGAAGCGTGGACTTTTAAAAAGAGACAGATACTTGGGGAATACCGAAAGGAAATCTTTTTAATAGTAGATAATGATTGTTGAACGTAGATATAGTAACTTTGCAAACGCTTAATTCCTAAGTTTCTATGAAAAGAATATTTAAAGCATTAAGGGTGATAGAAAATTTTAATCTGCGTTCGGATAAGTCGTTTTCGCTCAGAAACGTCATTAGAATTACGCGCATAATTAAACCCCCGTCACCCATGAATTTCGACCGTAGTGGTGGGGTGAAAATTAGGGAACGGTGTATGGTTTTTTGGGGGGTAGTAGACATGAACGTTTATGACTGTGGCTTCAGAGCTAACCGGTGTCACAAAAGTCGCGCGTTTATTATCGCTTACATGTTAATACACCATCCGTTATAATGTGTGTGATTCTAGCGATGCATGTTTTAATTGTAGCGAAAACTGAAGGCAGGTATTAGTTTAATCTGCTCCAAAAAAGAACGACTAATCCTAGAAGAATTGGGAATACAGTCAAAATTAGGGACGTCGCGACGTAAAGTGATGCGCTATACATATGTATATTGGACGATAAAAATTCCATAGGAAAGTTATAATTTTTTACAGAAGAATAATGGGAAGAAATATTGAATTCTTAATTAAGTTATGCGGTAAAATTGTTTAAATTAACGAAAGCTATGATGATTGCTCTAACAATGAGTGAAATCATGCGAATTTCTATCAATCTCAGATGATTTGATATGAATAAAGTGTTATCAATAAATAACGTTAATATAGACAAAGAGTAAATAAATAAGTAAATTATAAAAATGACAGTTCACAAAATTTTATTTCGCTTTTTTATTTAATTGGCTGTCTATAGAACCATCTTAAATATTTTTCCCGTGTATTAAAGTACATTTATGGGCCAACATTGCAAGTGTCATAAGTCAGACTCAAATCACGGAAACAGCAACTTTACACTAATTTAAAATGTATTCCTAATAACATGGACAATTCACTGATCAATAAATTCTCAGAGATCCCTAGATAACCAAAATCAATCTGTATCTCCAAGCCGCAACCTGCACAAACACTTTGTTCCCCACTGTTCCCCGTTTATCAATAATCTATCCATACCAGGCTACAAAAGACAATAAATAAATAAACAATTTCTCTCCCCTTCCTGCATAATCATTTTCTTATCAACTGCCCCCTTCATCTATCACGCAAAGAATAATCACTGACATGACAATTTACGGCCGCAATCATTGTCGCTCTAGTAACTCAATACAGAAAAATTGCAAAAACTTACTCGACGAAGCTGGCATCTTCGGTTGCGACACTGGCATATGCCCAATCTGCGATTCCTGGCTCTGCATCGTCCTCGTGCTCCACAACACACAACCACTGTACGCCGATAAACGTAAAGCAGTCAAACAATTAACAACAACAACGACGGCAACGTTTGCGAAACACGTTCAATCCCGTGAGTGGTTTATCTGCGACTGACAACTACTGTCATCCAACGCGAAAGACTTCCGCGATCCGACAACCGAAGGACTACTCGACGTTACTTCCTGCCTCCGGATGCACTCGAATGCGAGGGCTAACTCCGCGATGAAACGTGACTGACAGTCATCGTTGGCAGGACTTCTTGATGGTAAGCACGGTCGCTGATCGTTTTCAAACAAACGGTGGTAAGACGCCGGGACGGTTCATTGGCTGGCAGCCTCCCTACCCCTAGAAAGAGGGCGGTCTTTTCGAAAGGACTTGGTTCCTCCCCGGTTGGCCGGGGGTTGAACGTCAGGCGAGGCAGAAGGGACAGGTGACGAACGAACGGGGATGTCAAATGCTCCCCGCCCGTCTCACCCTTTTGTCCAGTCCTATTGAGGCGACATCGAGGTGAAAACGAAGCCACTTCCACCCCTTTGCCGTGGCTGTGAACCTCTTTGCCGCGCGATAGTCGGCATGTCACCCCTTTCGCGCGAACGGGGCTAATTTTTTGCCTCGTTGACGCTGGGATTAGAGATAATCAGTGTGCTAAGAACGGTCCGTATGGTTTCTCCGGAGATAGAGATTGGAATTCGTGGGGATGTTATTGGTCTGTTTGGCGGTGGTGTTCTATAATTTAACACTTCAACCCTTGTATATTGCGTTCGTGTCTATGTAAACCAATGCTGATTTTGCATTAGTACATGCTGTTTGTTAAACGCTTGTTTCTTTTCAAACTTGCAGCATTGAACAAATTCCGGGGAAATGGCGCCTTGTTAATTTGTAACTAAGTTTAAAAGTTTCGTATAAAAAAAGTTGGGCTAATCTAAAGTTAGAATCGTGGCATACACACCCGATTCTGAATAATAATAATGGAGCTTTAAATAAATATCGATTTAGCCACTGAAACGATTGATTCGCTGTTGCGCAGCCTAATTATATTTCCTACTGCTAATTGCCATAGTTTTGTGTAATATTATATGGGGTACATTATGAATGTATTGAGCCGTATAAAAGTTCCATTCACTTTGTACTTAAAAGATAGATATCGTTAAATACAGTATCATTGGAAAATGTACAGATAGATACACGAAATATATCAACAGATAGAAATCTATACTGAAAATAAATAGTCCATACATCCACCAAACACAAATCAAATAATTAGCATCTTTACAAATTATCCGTGCGTTAAAAGGCGACTCAACTTGCCTGTTCCATATAAGTTAATTCAATATTGACTCAAGTAAAATAAATGTGAAATATTAAAAATATCAAATCTATCGCTTATGAGATCTGTAATGAAAATATCCACGATAGAACCGAGAGAACATTCAACTATAAACCAAACTCTGACGGATCAAAAAAATTGTACGGGGGTAAAGATCAGGAAGCAAACTCTGTGCCAATGGTGAATAGAGGTGCATATCTATTTACGTGGAGGAGGTTAAACAGAACGTATAACATAGAATAATGGTCGCGCAGGCAGATGCGCCGCTTCCTGACTCCCTGACTCCATCTTGAATTATCTCATGCCGGATCCCTTCGTGACGAGGGCACCCCTAACGCGGGAACCCGGCTAAGGGTGGCCTTTATACGCGCACTCACCACCCGAGTGCACGAATTACGCGAAGAATCCGTCATAACCGATGTAATATGACGGAGATTGGATCTCTAGATCGCACATTGCATCGCCCTATACCGGTTTCAAGAACCGTCTCGATGATATCAACAACGGGGTAGTTTCTTTTTTGCTATGCATCTTGCTTAGAGATGGACGGGATCAAACATTTGGAGTTGAGAGGGAGATGTTTTATTCATTTAACGATTAATTAACGAAGGAGCCAGAGAGCGGTGGCAAATATGTGACGGATTTCGGAAGCTGAACTGTTTTATTCTTTGCTTCACTGATTTTTATAAGGTCTATTTGATCATTAACAAGAGAGAAATATTGTAACTTGTTAGTAGTTGCAATTATTAATTTATGCAAGAAGTTGAAATGAGGCGAAAAGAAATATTGATATATTATGTTAAGGTTCGTGTAACAATGCCAATTATTTTTACTACAATGTGAATATTAATAAATCCATCAATTACAATCCAACTAAATTTTATTATCCAAATTGGAATCTACAAATTGGATTTTCTGATGCAGGAAAATAAATATAGAATAATTTTGATTAGAATGCTTTCTTTAAATTTACCTTCGCAAATTGATCATATTACAAATTGCTGTATGTATAGCACCTATAATATACAATTGATTGTATGTTGTATTACAAAAGGAATTGTCTCAATTATTTTCTAATTTGTATGCTAATAATGATGTAATGGTGTAACTGTAGGTAATAAGGTAAAATGTATACCTATGGGTACATGATGATTGCACGAAATTAACCTTCTGCAGAACTTTGTTACCTTAAAAAGTACAGTAACACAAAATAAATTATTCGACATTAATATATTTCAACCTTTAATCACAGTAGATTAAACTGTGGTAAACAGATACATAACATATGCTGCCTTCCTCGAGCGCAAAGTATTGCGGTCTAGAATGCCTTTGATTTTGCCGTGTTAAATTACCTAGACCTTTCAGCATTCCAAAAAGAAACGGAGATTTCGAAAGGTATACGTGGCCTGCGCTCGAGCTCATTTTTACACCCTCGACTTGCTCCGTATAGTAGAATGAATGGCCCACCTTTGGCGAATGCTCGGCGAACCGTGCCACGTTTTTGGCTTTGGCGCAATATGTCGAGAGAGAAGATTATCCACGTAACTGTCCCGAGGAGATTTTTACAAAGGTGCGCCACTCCATTCTATGTTGCGCCGGCGAGCGCAATAAGGGATGCACGAATAAGAGATTCGAGTCGCTTTGTCAAGAAGGCAAATGCAGCTAAACGATCCGTAATAGGACCGGAATCAAAATACAATTGTCTAGGGAACACTGGGAAGAATGTTGCACAATGACAGTCGAATTCGGCGAAGTTTTTCTTCCTTTTTACCTTGCTGCAGCGCACGTCGGAACGAGCGTGAAATTGGAACGCAATGTTCTCGGCATTTCATTCTTCCTCGTATCGTTTCCTTTTTCTTTGTGGGCCTACATAGAAATCTTGTCCAATCTTTCAGTATTTCGAACAATGCGTCCCAGGACAATTTTCTTTTTATCTAAAAGGAAATTTGGATGCGGAAATTTGCAGTGTTAATATAAAGGAAAGGAATATGTCTTTTAAGAAATAGTTGTGTCGAGTGTTCAATTTTAAATTGTACTACTCTTGATTATTATATCTTGAGAGTAAATTGCTACATATTAATGAAAGGTAGATACCTAATGAGAACTACAGCACTTTCTTATTGTAATAACACCATACACTGAACAAGTTATTACATCAAATTAAATTAAATTAGATTCAATTAAATAATATTAAATAACGGTCAGTAAAATTAGCGGGAGAAATATGCTCGTACATTAACAAAGTTAGGATCTCACTTTTGCCCGTGTAGAAGTGAATAAAGGTATGAAAAGCTTAATTTGTCTAAACAGCTGGTAACCAGTTTGGTATCAAAATAATTCTAGCAGAAATCATACGGGGCGTTTACAGAAACTGGTGCAGAAATTTGGAGTAGCTACTTGTGCCCGGTGAATCGTGTGAAAGGACCACTGCTGTTTTCAGAAGGGGGTGGGCATTCACGGTGGTAGCTTACACAGGAAATATAATGTTATTGATCTCATTTCATACAAGATACAAAGATGACGTGCTATTATACCTTCATCGACGGTGTAATTTTTAATTTATTGTAATTGAAATTCAAAGCTTTTCTCTTTTCCAAACTTATGAATCGAATATACCTACCCACTGTATATTCATACTTTCTATTTCCATTCAATGTGCATGGAATACTTATTATTCATTTTCTAAACGAAAATATATTTGGTAGTAATTAAGTGAGCAGGTTTCATTAAATTTCCGGTTCTTATTAAATATTATAGTTAAATATAAATTAGATATAGGTACTTATGATCTTATGATCAATCAGTTTAATAAGAAAACCATGCTTCAACTGCTCCAACATATTCGGCATTCCAATAATTTCCAAGTATTCATAAAATACCCTTACTTTTCACTCAATAAAAATCGCTCTACATCCAGCATTATTTCCAATGCACGTATATAGAATGCAATACATCATAGGTGTAACGTTTTCACGAAAAGAAATTCCCTCGCAAACAAAAATATCTCTTTACCAATTAGGTATTTCAACAACGTCCAACGTCCGCTTCAGCAACGTTCCCCAAGTGTCCAGCATCCGACGAAAGTCGACGAAAACGTCGATCGTGACATCGCGGAAGGCATGAAAAACTGCGTCTCATTAGACGAACAAATTACGGTTATCCCTGTGGAAACACCTTTGTACCGGTGCAAGGGATCTATCTCTCTGCGTGGCTCGCCCGGCAGAGGCACTCGTCAGATAAATGCCGGGAGATAGGGCGCCGATAATAGGGTCAGTTCGTAAGCAGCACAAAGCCAGTTTAGTACAAGCTCCTACCCTAATCGTGCCACCAATATTGTCGTTAATTCGTATGACCATCGATCCAGACAAAGAGTTATATAAGTAATGGATCGGCGGGTGGTCCAGTTCGTGGCTGTTGCCAGAATAGGGCCAAGGATCGTCGGTTTCAGAACGGTAACCAGGAAGCGGGAAGGGAAAAGGGGGACGTAAGACGGGCCGGGAAGTGGCCTCGTGCTTAGCAGTCTAAATCCAGAGACTTGCGAGGCCAGGTAGACAGATCCTGGCAACGTCTTATGTCGCCGCTATCTCCCTGGACATCTACGGAAGCACTGCAGGCCGTGGCGGTAACGATAATCCGCCGACAGGGCTATTCACTGTTTGCGCCTTGTTTTACTGGTATTGCATTTAACGAGGTTCCGTGAGGATCGTCCCTTTGGTCGAAAGCAGCCTGTAAGCTGTGGAACAGACGGACTGGAGTCCTTTTCACGGCGCTTCGACCCGTTCTATCGATAGCGCAGCTCCACCCTCTTGGGGAACCACCCTTGTAAGAGGGAGAGAGAGAGGGCGATGCGGTTTGCCTCGACGAGTCGGAATTGTTTCGTGTGTTATGTAAGGCGACTGTTGCATTGGAAAGAGTGTCAGTGAATTAATTTTGTGCAATTCAGGGGATCGAGGAATGCCTCTTAAGATAATTTAGTTATGTTAGATTTGTTGAATTTATTGTAATTTTATTTCTTGTTCGAATTTCATTTTATTTCCCGTTGGAATTTTTGTGATTTTTGTTTAATTTAATTGTCACTTCATGATTATTCAGTTATATTAGTTCGCGTTGAATTTTATTTAATTTGTGGTGATTCGAGGGAATGGAGGTTTTATATTGGATTATTTATTATATTTTTTTTAGTTTTGGTTGATTTTGCGTAATTTAGGAAATCGCGGAAGGAAAACTACCGATTCGTTTACCTTCAGCTTACAGAATACTACACATCTCAAACTTCAATCCATTCGATCAGCAGCTGCAGTTGTTTATATAAAAGAAATTCTTCGGGACATCAAAAACGTGCATACAACTCGGCTCCCAAAGCATTAACCTAATCAGAACAGACTCAACAAGAACAATACACAAATTTTAACGGAATTACCAATGGAAAGCTTGAAAAATCGAGAGGTACATCTAATCTCGCTACAAAAAGTAACATCGCCTGTCTTCTGCGTCGAGGATCAAAGGCGATCTGTCTTTAAGCGTGGAAAGATTCTGGACCCTTCTAAGTCGTCCTCCAGGCCGAGGAAGAGATCTTGCAAAATTAGGTTGACATTTTCCTAGTCGAAGCGCCTTCTCGTTTTGGGATCATTGGAGCAAGCAGTAATCCCATAGCGATCATACGGTCGACCTGCCAGACACTATGGAACATAGTGGTCCCCGTCAAAATTTCGTGCAGCCCAGGAATCGAAAATAAGACGAAAGGAAATGGCAGAGAACGGCAAGCACGGCGTTAATGGAGGATAAGCTCGTGCTTCTGGACTGACTCTGTTTCTATTCCTCGGATTTCCTCGGGGAAGCTGCCTTTTATGGAGTTCACCTGCCTCTCCCTTGAAATCTTTGCAACCATCTACCGACCGCCAACAATCTGCGAAATTTTCGAAAATTCGCATCCTCGTGAATATAGCGCAGTCTTTGTGTGAATTACATAATGGTGAACATAATAAAAAAAGGTCTCTTCGTAAAAATAGATTGTATTGTGAATATTTTACGTGATGGAATGTTTCGCTTTCATTACTTTGATAAAACATTCGAATCCTATGTCAAATATTACGTTACATTGTAGTATCGAATAATATTGCAATAATTCTGCATTGAAGTAATTACGGAAGTTTTGTAAAACCGTGTTACAATATTATTCATAATTATAATTAATCTTGAAATAAAGGAAAAT
This sequence comes from Nomada fabriciana, assembly GCA_907165295.1. NCBI lineage: Eukaryota > Metazoa > Arthropoda > Insecta > Hymenoptera > Apidae > Nomada > Nomada fabriciana. The sequence continues at coordinate 17,183,724 of OU015689.1, forward strand.
TAATATGGAGAGTGGAAATATTTTTCATCTCCTGAATTACGTAAAAGCGAATATTATAATACATGATTATTAATAAACTATATATTTTTATATCGTATACAATATAATAGAGCCAGTAAACATGTATACCTAATTATTTTGCTGCAAGAATAAAAATTAATCGTTAGCAATTCAATTCCCGTTACTAGAACGCAAATTTCCTTTTACACATAACGCTTTCTTTTAAAAATTAGTAAAATTTATTCTACAACTATCCTCACGAAAAATACCTTTTCTGATCAACTGAACGAGCACTCACAACTTGCCTTCCAATTTTAATTTCTATCTTAACAAATCAACAATCCATAGATCCACTGATTGCCTACCTACATTAAGCGAACCATAGAAAGTTACAAAAATTAATTAAAAAATATGTCTCATTAGCAGAAAAGATTATCTGCATCTCCGTTACACCACACAGAACATTAAATTCTACCCCCCGGCTAGATTGAACAAACTATCGATATACCTACCGATGTAACGCAAGCCCTTTAGCACATCATATTTCACACGAAACCACCCTAGTCGTTCCCTCGCGTGATGCACGAAATCAGTTTATCTCCGATTAGAACAATGACCTGGCAAATGGACCTGTTGCTTCTCCGTCTAAGCAGGACCGGCGTGCACGCGTTTTTCAACGTTATGGGAAACGCGGAGCATATGGTTGGATCGATATGGCACGAACGCGAGCATCATCAATGCCCCCGCGTTTTACCTGAATAACGAGGGTGGAAAGTGGCTATCCTGTCAAATGAAACGCGGTAAAATCCGCCATATGCGAAGTTATTGCCTCATGAGAACGATCGCGCCTTTTCGGTTAAATGGAATTTGACATGGGAAACGGTACTCGTACCAGGCATCATGAAATTGTAACTCGTCGGGGATCCTTAAAGGGTACTTATATCGGGTACAAAAAAGGAAGGTATGTTGAAAGTTTGAAAATGTATCAGAACCTATTATGTTGCACAAGGAGTTTTATTTTTTTCTTGGGCCTTGTAGGGTTGATTGGCTCTTGTGAACCTGTATTTGGAAACGGGCGAATGTAAATGAAAACCATACGTTTCGGTCCGAATATATATAAATGTTGCGCATGGCAGCAATATATTTATTACATTACATTATATTTATCGAAACTATGGTATTGTGGAAAATATACATTTTGGGGTATTTTTGTATTGTGTGAATGAATTTCTGTGCACAGTTCAACGTGTTACACGTAAACGTGATTATTATTTCGTTTCTTATGATTAACATTTAATATTAACTTTATTGCCTTCTACAAAAGAGATATCAGATCATTTTTAAATCTTGCTAATATTTATTTCGGCGAACGTATATAAAAATATTTCTTGTCTTTATAACGTTCTTCTTTATTTAATATTTCAATACAATCCACTTCTTGACTTTTCTAAACTTCGTAATTATCTTTAACCTTTATCAAGCGAAACGGTGAGTGCAAAAATTCTCTAAACGTCGATTCGCCGCCTAGTTTTAACAAAGGATTCTTAAAAATGCTCCATTTTTTAAGCAGTCGTACACTCAACGGAACAGAACGTACATCTTCAATCGTGAGAAATCTACTGAACGTTCCAGGATCATTATTGTCACGATTTCATCCACGATCGTCCCAAAAAAATTCTACAAACGAGTCACGCAAATCGAAAAGCAGTAGACACGTTGCATCTCGCCTGGCAACGCTAACGTTCGTTAGTCGGCCGGAAGTTCACTGTTATGAAAATCAGTCGTCGGTTAGGATCTCGAAGAATCGTAACGAACGAACGCGTCTTTTTTCGATGAAAAGTGGGCGTGCACCCGTGTGACAAGTAGCTGCACCGGCTAACAGATCAGAAATCAGAGACGCTACACCTCGAGGGGTTGAAAAGAAGGCGAAGAAACTCCTTGAGAGTACCTTGCAAGACGTGGATCCATCCTGGGCGGGAACATCCGGCCTCTGGTTACGCATTCACCTATCCAAGAACCATGAAACTGCTCCTCGCTATTACTGGTGAAAGAGGAGAACAGTCGGTGGGAATCTTTCTCATCGAGTCTGTTGGATAAACTTCTCTGTCCCCTTTTGTACCTGAGTGGTAAAAAGTTGATAATTTTTGTATTACTGGACATCATTCTACTTAGCCATAGGCACCTACTTTAAGATACTGACCACTTATCGAGTGACACTATATGTATATGTTATAATAACAGCGTCCAGCAGTGGCGAGTTGTAAGTACTCTTACTGGGTTTTGAAAACGTAGAAAATATTTAGAAATTGGGATTGCTCTGCCTTCGATGCTGTTCGATTCAATTATGTATTGACGTCAGCCGTTTTAAAAAACACAGAGCTGCCTTGGAACTCTACTAGATATTAAAGAACAACCGCATCGAAGAAAGTGGCTGAACTAGCATATGAATTTTAGAGAGCGAAGATCGAGGCTAACTATCGCCCTGCCCAATCCTCTTCACGCCATCAGTCAATCATCCCTAACATTTGCAACTTTTTCTGCATTTCTGCGAAAAACGTTCTGCCAACATAATCAACGCCTCAATCCCTCCTCTCCTAATGTTATACACCCAGAACACCCCGTAACATTCCTCCTCGTCCCTTAATATACTAGATAAACGAAACAAGCGACTGTCGAAAATACGATACCCGCCAGAATCCCTCTAGCTTACCCGCGTCACACAATATCCGTCATCATCATATTCATTCTCCATTCCAACGGCCTATCGCGAGCTAGCATAAGGATTCTCGAACAGTAATATCCATTGAATCTTCCAGAGCATTTTCTCCACCATGAGCTAACGCATTCAACATGGCGGGCCGCGTTTCGGGGCCAACCACTCCCACCTCTTCCATGAAAGGGCAAAAGACGTCTTCTTGTCTCCGGACCGAGAAAGATCCCCCGGCGTTCTTGCCTTCGACTATAGCTCGCCTACCCGCACTGACTGTGAGCGAACTTTTCAATGGCCGCCCTGAAAAAGCACAACAGCCTAGCCAGTGACGTAACTCGAGCCCGCTGTCAGAGCTGACAGTGCTGATGCTCGAGTCTTTGTCAGCCTACTCGTTGGCCTCACCTACTTCGGCCCTTCTTTCCTCGCTGCCTCTCTCGCCGTTCCCCCATTAGATCCTCTCTGTCTCTCCTTGAGCTGCACGTACGTTCGTTATTGCTTCACTTGGTCCCATCCTCTTCCTTTGCCCCGATGCACTGGTCGCGCCTGATCACGATGGGAACAGAGGGCCAACGAAATCGTTTTGTGTTCGATCGAGCTTCCCGGACGCGGACTGTTTGGCGGGGATTTGGAGGATTCGGGGAACTGGGAACAGTCCTCGACACGGGATGCTGGGTTCATGGCGGAGATAATAATGCGTATGGGACGTGAGAGTTTTTTAAATGCATCTTTAAATACCGAGGACTGAGCAGGGATGTTGATTCCAATGTAACTGTTTTTTTTTTATAAATTCTTTTGTTGCTTCCTTTTCACGGACGCTCTGTACTCTCGTATTACTTACTTGGAAACCTCTTTTGTGAGGCCGAGCTTCCCTTGATTCGAATGTAAAAATGTGATACGGGGTATTGGAAAAGATTGCGGTGAATTGTAGGTGGATATGATTATCGTGGAAATGAATAAGGAACGATTGACGAACGCGGTGTAATAGTTTGAACCACAATTGGAGCGAGGAAGTAATTTTTTAGACTATTACATATCGCTTTTATAAAATTGTCACACAATTTTAAATAAAGCTCTTCAACACTGTTCCCGCACCTTCATTTAATAAGACATATGTACCTATTTTATTTCTTGTCCTGCAGGGTTTAGGGATAGTTACGAGTAAGAAAATTTTGCAAAAATTTCTTAATATTCCATTTAAATGTTTTCGGAAAAACCACACGCCGAAACAATTGCTCGTTACAAAACCCTTAGATCCGCCATATAACTGTACACCCAATAAAAAGCAACATACCATTCTGTGTATCCAAGCTTAACACGAACGATTTAACAAATATCGATATCGGGTTACCGAAGTAAAACTGTTAAGGAGCATACGTGAGTCTTTTTTCAGGGGATGCTCGATCCCGCAGTGCGCAATAGAATTCTCTTCTCCCTCTCCCTTACCTTTTCCCTCTCCGTCTTTGTTATCATTTTTTTTTTCCTCCGTCCCATTTTGTTAAGGGAGCACCGCACCGCTCTCATTTTGCCTCGTCGGGATCTCGAATTTCGTCGACGCCGTTTCGCCTCCTCCTTTCATTCGCGTCCTCGTCGGCCGATTCGCCTTTTGACGAAGTGCTTCTTTGGTTTGAAATGCGCGTCATTCAATACCCACCCGCGCCAAACAAAGCATTTCCGGAAGCACCGAGAGACTTAACTATATCGCCGCAAACGCAGGTAGATCGTGCTGACCATGATTTCTCGAGTTAAAATCACGGTTGCCCGGCAAGTAGGCAATTTTTACCTTTTTTAAAGTAATTTTTTGTCCTCTTCGGAATGAGTACCTGGGCAGGGTGTTGATTATTTACGACCGGTAATCGTCAATTACGGTTTTGAAGATTTATGTTTCAAAAATGACTTTGCGGTGGGAGAAGTTGTTCGAAGCAGTTTCTTCTTTAAACGTAAACATTGAAGCTATGCAACATTATTTATGTCGTTTATTGTTATTCGTAATTGTGTGAATTTCTGTTTTTAAAACGTGGTATTCGTGTTAATAGCACACTAAAGAATAGAGGGAGAGTTATAAAAACCTTTCGTTCGGTATAAACACCGAAACTGCGATATATTTATCTTTATATTTCGTTAGTATTTATTATACACAATATAGTAAACACAGTATATATTAATTATACATAAGTGAGGAATAATAAAATAGCACATTTCATAGAATCATATAAGTAAATATTTCTATACGTATATTACTTGTTTAATCAAATTCAAAGTTTCCATTACGCCTTTTTCACTGTAAAATATTAGAATAACATTATTAATAAAATATCGATCTGTGAACTCATTAAAATCTGTCAACATTTCACTATTATTCCGATCCACGATTTCCTCCGTGCGTTCTCTCTATCACTCCACGAACTAATCTATCTACAACATTAATCAAAAAATCATTAATAATCAACGTAAATTAAAATACAATTTTAATGTGCATGATCAAAAAAATGCTAATTTCACTTCATTCAGTCGAACTCCTCAAACACTCAAACCATCAAGCAACAAACAAATAGGAAAAATAAATAGACAAAATTTCCACTTTGCCCAGACGAATGCAATCATTGTCGCAGAGTATGCACGCATTTAATCCATCCTATTCCACGATCATCCATGAACCATCGACAACCACCGTCGACGTTTACAGCCCTTTCCATTCGTTTTGCAAACAATGACCGGGGGGCTGTTCCGGTGTTATTGCTGCATTTTTACGACTGCACTCCTATAGATACGATTTTTTTCCCCTCGAAGGTGCAATTAAAAATCGGAACAAGTCGCGACAGTGTAAGTGCTGGTTTTCCCCAGTCCAGGATACGCTTGCACCATTCGGCCCCCGAAATCGCAGGTCGTAGACGTATCGTCCCTTGACCACGCTACCCTGTCTTGTTTTGACTGGCTTAATTTATAGGCGGCGCACTCCGGGCCCAAATTCGACGAAATGTTCGCGAAACTATGGCAAACCGTATCTCACTCCGGCACACGCCACTGGACATTATTTATTGAGACCATTCTACGCGTGAACCACAACAATGACGCACTGCAGTGGGCAAAACGTTTAATGGCGACACGGTCCGAAATTTTACAAGGCAAGACATAAATCTTCCTTCGGATGTTCGTTTCAGTCGAGTTCAAGCGTACAACCAGTGCGGTGAAATTTTTGCCTCGAGGAGCTTCATGGTTTTTAAATCTGCCGCGTAGAAATTTATAGGATCGAACGGTCGTGTAACTTTATAATACAGAGACATTTACTTGGATAAATTATCGAAGCGCTTTGCAGACGATTGTTACTTATATCTGCGTACTGGGTAAGACCGAGAGAGGCAGTTTATTGGATTTGAACCCTGGAAAGGACCCTTGGAAAGTATTACACTTACGTATTCATGTGAATACCTAACGTACCTGTGCATAGACAAGCCGTTCTCGTTTTATTTCCACCGAATGGACGTACGCCTGTAATAGGGTAATCTAAGCAGATTAGCCTCGATAAGATTCTTCGCGGAGGAAAACCCAGTGGTTCGTCGGAGGGAGTTCGAAAGTTTGTCTCTTTTTTTTTTTATCCCCACGGGGGGGGGGAATGTTAGTTTAATTTGCGTATTTGTACTGAGTACTGAGACAGCGCAGGATTACGTATTATTGGCTGTGCCGTTTTACTCTTGCCAGGAAGAGATTGCTGGCTTAGGGCAATAAAAAATAATTCTGCTTAGGTATCAGAGGTCGTCAACGGGATTAGTTACCAGACGAACACCATAAAATTTGGCGCCGCAAAGAATTATCGACTGCAAGAGGGCTTGTGCTCTGCACCTACATTGCACGGTGCATTGTAGATACCTTAGTCCAGTAAGGTGTCGTTTGTAATTACCGCAAGAATAAACCTTAGCTTTTCATTGATTTGTGCTGTGACGATCGGAGAAGGCGATGCTAATGCGACGTCCTTTTTAAGCATTAATGCGGGTAATTCACCATGCTGTCACCTGCCCTTAACAAGTTGACTGCTGAAAAAAATCGTCGGTTATTTTATGACTTTTGAACCGACCGTTCCTCTTTTTCGTTGCATCGATTGTTGTTTGAAAGCGTGCGTGCTTCAATTAACGGGACCCATGCCTTTGGAGATAGGTTTGATAACGATAAATTCATTTATTTCTCATAAGGCCAAATTAATAGTGTCCGGGCCTTTAAAAATTTGTCGACACGCAATGAAGGCAATTAAGGCTAGACATAGCCTCATTCTTTTCAATTTTTTCAATATTCCCTCGCTGTTATAAAATTTGTTGGAAACAATCGCAAAACATTTCTCTTTTAACTAAAATCATTTTCAAAGCACGATCTTGTTCGTTTGTTAGTTAAACAGTTACGATTTATTGAAAAAGATTGACACTATATTTCAAGCAGCTGCAAAATGAACAATTATTACAATTTTGGAAAATCCTTCGAGATACATTTATACATTACTGAAAGCAGTATATCCAGGCTTCAGGTAAACCCGATATGTTGCACCAAGAAGTGCTCGATTTATCTTAAAACGCATCCCTTTATTCAAATCAATAAAACCGTCCTTTTCTACTACCCTATAAATATTATCTATCGATGCTTATCAAATCTGTACTCGTCTCTGTACTCGTCATGCATAAATTTTTGCTCTACAACCCTCCCTATAACTCAGTTTCCTCTTCCAAATCCACCCTTCTATTATACTGCTGATACTGCTCAAGGAGCACGCGTTGCCGTGAAGAATGGTACGCAGTAGTCAACAATAATCGCGTTAATGGAATCAGTAATTTGACAGGTAAATCCGAATCCAGAATTACTACCATCGAGACATCTCGTACGAGCCGGTCAACATCGTATTACGAGATAAACGGAGGTTGGTCGGGGGTGAGATCCACACGGTAGGGCGTGATTCATGCGAGCAACGCACGGCCACCGATAGGAGAAAACGATCGGGAGTGAACGAATATCTGCAAGGAGAAGAAGGGAGAATAGAGCACGTGTTTCTTCTATGGGAGAGTTCACACGGGGTCCATTCCTCGTCAGCTAATCTAATCATTTGATTGTAACGTGCAGTGTTTTATACAGGGTGTATTGAGAATCGGTTGTTGGAAGAAACAAATTTGGGAAACAAAGACTGGTCTTAGTAAGTTCGAAATGGCTCTGATGTTTCTGTAAACGAAACTTTCAGTTCGAGAGTGAACGTTGAGAAACATCGTTGTTTTTTTACGATAGGGTATGTAGATATCATTGCGAGGGTGTGATTTGCTTAATATAATTAGGGAGGAAAGGTGAATATATTTATAGTGAAGAGGTCCCTGGATGTAATAAAATGCTTGCAATGTTGAAAGTCTTTTTATTGTTATATTGAAATATTTCGTTTGGACAAGTATCTGTCTAATAATATTAATTATAGGACATTTATATGATTATTTTGTATAAATTATTCATGATCTTTTGTACACCTAACAGATTGGTTGATCGATTAATGGATAGGTTTCACGAAGATTACTAGTTCAAATAATAGATCAAAATGAATAAATTGTAACATTACAGAGAAAGAAAAGATCTTTCCAATATTATAAACTCTATCTAAATTGAAAATTATTAATTTCAATGAAATATCATTATCAATTGCTATTCATCAAAAATTAAATCAAACATACCTCAAAATTAATTAAAAATGTCTCGACTTCGATGAAACAATGTACGACTAATTGTTATTACGATTCGAAGAATAAAACGAAGAAGGTTAAATCGTCGGTGAAATGTAACGAAATTACTTGTACAAACGTACAAACACATGAAGAATACCTATAACAAAATCAGCAATACTTTTAAATTGAAAATAAAGTGCACTATCTTTCATATGTTTTCTAAAACAAAAATGTGTCATGTCTACCCACCTACAAATAGGTACGCATATTATACTTCGTCGTGGGATAATTCTAATATACGGTCGAACGGACATCAAACCGTGCAAATCGATTCACGATACACCCTGTATAGATGTTTGTAGGTATAAGTAGGAGGTTACCACCCTCTTGATACACCCCCGTTGGCATCGTCACGACGTCGATCTATTTACCCCTACGGCACGACACTTCGCAGCCGTGTCAATGCGACCCCCGTTGAGAATTCCATTATCGCGGCCACGATTTATGCCCATCCATCCTCCAGCCACGTAGAAATGGAACTCTCCTATTCCTTTCGGTTAATACATGCTCCGCGGGAACAGATTTCCACCGATGTTGATCTTGCGCAGGTCAATCAGGTGGCAAAATGTATTTTTCGTTATAAATATTCGATGCTTTAAGATGTTTGTGATGCAAAGAACAAGCAATATGCATAGGGTGTGTTAAAACGAAAGCTGGAAACAAATTATCACCTTCTCATCCACCTGTAACAGTTTTGACAGATTGTTTAAGAATACGTAGATAGGTATATCTCTGTCTTTTCGTTTTATTTGAGGAACAACGCAATGTTCAGCTTATAAAGACACGGGGAATGGAATCTACATTCCTATAATACTTCTTCCATTTTTAGAATTCTGTTCTTTGGATTCTTTCTGTCGCACCCTGTACGAAGCACTTTATTCGAATTTTATTCGGGAACAATGGCTTAACCATAACAATGTCAATCTTCGAACGATTATTAAAATATTTGCTGGACAGAAAGTGAACGAAGTTACAAGGAATTATGTGCAAATGAAATTGTCGATTTCGAATTAGCAGCCGCTTGGATTTCGTAGGATCTTTGTCCCGAAATAAGCGCAGATTTTATGTTTCGGCTATTGAACATTTTTATGATGTCGAAAGGTGCATAAAATAATAAATTACGAAATTATAAAAGGTGCCTATTGCTTGCTGAAAAGGCCATTCAATTGCAGGGACTAGCACGATGCCTGTTGGTCACCACGCCTCTTTTGACACCCGCCTACGGAAATTCTCGCATGCGTAGTTCATTCATCATGTGCAACGATTTCTTCAGACAAGATAATTATCTTCTGGTTACAGTTAATTGATTACAAACTAGATGTCTTAATTGGATTTAAGTGTAGATCTGTTATTATGTTTACTGTGCAAATTTTTATTTAATCACCTTTTGTTTACGTTTACGTCTGTATCGAAGTTCATTTAACAAATTATATTAATTTAAATACAAAAAGGTGAAATAAAGATAAAACATATTACGTAATTGTTCAGCGTTTGATCAGATATCAAAGTTTCTTTTAATAATAATTATTTTGCAACGTTACGATATGTAGGCCAACAAAAGGAAGTAGCGTGTATTTGATTAAAGAAATATAAATGTTAGAGGAAGTCATCATGCACGGAACAACATGTTTGTATTGCTCATACACGTGGCTTGAATATACCCCATGGGAACCTATTATAAACGTATTGCTGACATGTTTTTAATCGTCAGATGGGCAGCATTAGTCAAGTAGGTGGTTCATACCAACCTGTGTTCCAATCTTTGTTTCCCATGGTTTCGCAAATTTAATAGTAGTTAAATACAGGAAATATAAACAAGAGTTTATTTTTAAAACATTTTTCTGTCAAATATTATTATATTAAATATATAAAGTAACATATAATGTAAGCCCTAGTTTTTATATTGTTGATGCTTATTTCTTAACATGATTAGACCACAAGTTGCAATTTCAAAAATGCATAAATGCATAGTAATAAAAACACTTGAACTAAAATAAAAAATGTTACCTCCCTTTAAAACAATGAACTTTAATATTGCAACTCCTGAAAATGCAATCAAGAATAGGATGATCTTCGAAAATAATAGCAAACATACATCCATAAATTATTACAAAAATAATAAAGTAGGTACATTATTTAGGTATTCCAATTAATTACCCCTTTCTTATTTACTATATTGCACTTACAGGCATGTATGCATTCTACGACAATTATTTGCCTTCTCCCGTGTGCCCTTTATAATATAATTTGCAATACAACAAAATACAATTTGCCACAGAAGTACTCGCAATCAGTAACATCAAAAATTTATTTTACAATGACAATCCTCTCGCATAAAACGAAACTATCAATATAAATCGTTAAACAAAACAAAGCTCCAAAACGTCCTTTACGCACCAAACAGAACAAAACCAACCCCCATTTTGGCAACATCTTCGAAGAGTCTCGAAGGAACAAATTCATTCTCAACCAGGGTGGATACACAAGTCTCTACCAAATTCCCCGTTTCACGTGCACAGTTCGACAGGCCAAAGAGGTGCTACACCCTGTAGTGCCGAACAATTTCCCCTCTCCATAAAGTCTCACGTGCAAAAATCGCGAGGGTAAGCGACGAGAAGGTGCTCGACGCCTTAACAGTAGCAAGAGTTGCACGATATTCAACAATGGCACAGCGGGAGTTCGCGATATAAATATTTGTCTTCGAGGAGCCGACAAGATCCCGGGGTGTGAGCAAGTGCGACCAAGGGGCCGTACAGAGGGGTCAAAATAATGGCGTGGCGCACGTTGAAACGACGTGTGCGCCGCATCGTACGTGAATACCTAATGCATCTGTGTGCCCATCGAGTTGGTTCTCGAGCAGAGGAAAGCCCTGCGCCACTTGAGAGACAAAAAAGCTATGCACCTTCGCGGTGTTCGACCCGCATGTCTTCGCCTGTCAACTGTTTGTGGGAAAATTTCCGGTGAATATGAAATGTCAAACCTTGATCCTTTTCGCCTTTAGATGACGTCGACGATCGAGATTGCGGAGCGATAAACGTATTACCTATTCGTTTGATCGTTGGATGTTTTGAGAGTTTCGTTTAAATAATTGTGGTAAAGATGAAAGATAGAGTTGGTCGTTTTGTCGTATAAAGGGTAATTGTTTAATCTTAGAATATTCATTTAATATTTAGGCGGAAACGTAGGTACTAATGTGTGTACATACTTTATTCAATGTTTAGTTTGCTAAACAAAAAAGTAATCCACTCACATATTTTTAGGTAATTCGAAAAATGGGATGCTTGGAATTAGCATAGGTGGAACTGAAACATTTTTATCGCCTTCAACCTTGCACAGATAAATGTACACCTACGAATAGACAATGTAACTTGAACGAAACTTTATCTTACTAATTACCAAAATTCTCATACATATTTAGAATCTTCTTTCTTAAAAGACAAAGCTAACTATAAAATGGTCACATTTTACTTCTATAGGTCTTTTAAATCTACTTATAAAAGAAGCATTTTTCTGCCATTGAATAAACTCCTTTGACAATTGACATTTGCGAAAAAGTATAATCACAAGAGAATACATAATCTGCTTACAGATTACCTTGGCATTGAAAGAAACTTTTGCCATAAACTTTCCACGAACCACGAGATTCTATCTCGGGAAGCACTTTCGTGCAGCAAATGATTGATTCATCTGCTTGCACGAGGATGGATAATGTCCTGTTTGACACTAATATTTCGGCGTTGATCCCGACAGGGCCAAAGGCCGCCATCCCACAGAATCGGGCCATCTACATTCACTTCGCAAGCATAGTGGCAGCTTCCAACAGATGGCAAGGACAAATCACTTAACGCGATATGGCTGCCTGGTATTCCGTTGTACCACGGCGGAATGACAAATTATTTTCCATTATCACCGACCATGACGTACGCGATCACTGGTAAAATATGGGGACACTCGTTCCGTGGAAGCAGGATTTAATTAACCGAGGCGTCCAGACAGACTCGGCGTAGCAATCATTCATTCGTGAGGGTACAATTTATTGAGAACGCTTCGTGACAGTTGACAAGGCAGGATTATGGCTTTGCTGCGAGAGGATGGTTCGAGTGAATTTTCTGTAAAGAAATTTTGTGAAAATTTACTTTGAGAAGACACAATTTGGTGAAATTAGAACACTATTTTTAGTTGGCTTGCTTGTGATTACTAAATACAATTAGTTAATTTATCAGGGGAAGAACAGTCAAGCTTACAAGAGCGTGGAACTTTTTTTGACCCTCCAATGTAGTGCTCCGATTTGTAAGAAGAATTGTCTGTTTGTCGACGGATCTTCATTCTTGGTAAATAGATTCTATTTTGTGGATCTGTGTGAATTAAGGATCGAATGGCCACGTTCCACGTTGCAAAGAGCAATCTGCGGTTCTCTGTTTAATTAAACAATTATTGTAAACCTCAATTTTTCGATATTTCAGATATGTTATTAAAAATTACCATTGCATACTTATTTAAGCTTGAATACTTCAGGCTGCTTAAAACTTTGAAACGAACCACACAATATTGTCTGTGCAAGCTTTTAAATACATTACCCTTGGAAAAAATGCAGACTTATAAACGATTCAATTATTCGCCTCTTTCAAAAATTTCCATCCCACTGCGTAGATCAACAGACTCGATCCCAGCAAAGATAAAATTAAAGAAACCATGTTCCCTCGATCGAAGCAGAACAGCTACGATATAATAACCTGGCCCGGTGCACGTCACAGACGTCGCATAAAGGAAACCGATAAACACAGGAGAAACTTGTCATCGAAATTCACTGACAGCCTCGGTGTACGCTTGACGATATCCTACGTGCCTGTACAGTTCTCGCAGGATCGAGATGGAACGTCGTTTTCAACGCGTTTTCTACTTCCACGACGAGGTCGAAGGTCCGCGGCAGAACGGAGGAAGAAAGCGAATGAAAGAAAGAACGAGGCAGAACGAGGGCATAGGACGATACACGACATGAATGGACTCTAAGCATTCAATGTTTTATCGAGGATCTATGCCGGCTGAATGCCTTGGAGAAGTACCTTTGTGCCTGTTCGCGTTGCGAGTCCTTTCTGAAAAATAAGGGCGTGGGAGGAGTGACGACGCGGAGGACGAAGGATATGTACGAGTGCCCGTTTCACCAAGGGCCGAGAGTTCTGTCAGCGGAGGGTACACGGCACAGGTGGCCTCTTCGTACCTTCACGCACCACTAATTTCTTCCTCATTATCCACCGTAGGCGGTCATTCGAGGTTCCGAGCCGCTTGTTCCGCATTTACCTACCTATTGTTGAACGAAAGGACCCCGCGGATCGCGTCTTCCCTCTCGAACGTGATCTCAGCTCCCTTCGGGACTGAGCGAGACCGCTGGATGCTGTTTATGCTGTCGGTTGCTCGAGTGGAAAAGGAACTATAAGTCGTGCTGCGGTTGTAAACAGACGGCGTTTTTGGCCCTCGAGTTGTTTTGAGGTTTCGAAGGAAAGAGTGGGACGAAGTTTATTCCAATAGATTTTGTAGATTGGAAATCGAATATATAATACATAGTTCGTTACTGATATTTTGTAAGATTGTTGTATTGCAGGAGAATTTGTTGAGAAGAACGGAAGGGAAGGATGGTCAATTTAATTATTTTATGCAGAACGATGGTTGCTGAGCATGTAAGTTTGCTTGCAGCATTAATTAACATTACGATTCAGGTGAACGTTTAGTTCAATTTTCTATTAATGGTAGAAAAATGCAGAGGACGATGGCGACTGGAAAAAAGGATCATTTTATACTTCTCAAACAGCAATAAAAAAAATTCCTTCTGCAAAGACAGTCATAAACTGCAACCATGACACTGTTAATTATACAACAACGTAATTGCATGAAATTTCCTCCTCCAAATATAATATTCCTGACAATATACATATTACGTACTAACAAGGCACTACCAGGTAGGTAATCATTGATACAATGAAAACGAAATAAAAGCCCCCAACGTAAAACGACACGACAAAAAACGTAAAAACTCCGCCCCGAATATTAAAACGCCGCTCAAATTTCGAATCTATATTCCCATGTATACACCCGCAACAGTGTTTATAAGTAATTACAATGTACTCTCCTTTCCTTTCTCATTTCCTTCAATCACTGTAAAACCATACCATATCGCTACATGTCTGACACATACTCGTTCCAACGTGACACCGTCGAACCAGGGGGGTGGAAAGGTAGAAAAAAAGGGACGTAGCCTCGAGTGTTCGCATGCGAAGTCACGTGTACAGCCGCGGGGCGAGTGTGCGCCGCCGTTTGCTTTCCGCTTTTGCGGCGCGCATCGTTCCGGGGTCACACCCTCTCGAGCACGCACATCTAAATACCGTTCGAACGGCTCGATTAAGATGACTGTCACTACCTCGGGAAAGGGGATTAGTATTTCAATTATTGGCACAATGAGCACTCGTCGCTCTTTCTCCGTTCTCCTGCAATCGTGCCATTATTTGTACGTACCGCTTTCTCCGTTGATCGGGCCGGGCTTATATTCCTCTTTGTCCAATGTGGATAACGTCGAGTGGCGGGGTCACGTGGCAATGTTTGCTCGCCGACGATCGCAGCTTTTCCACGGACGGGAGGTGCTTTTCAAAGGCTTTCGATCGTGCTGGACGCATCGGTAATCGGACCATGTCACGATAAGTTAATGTTCTACCTTACCATCATTGCATCAAAGACTTTCGGGTTGCAGGGGGATCAGGCGCAGACCGTTGGAAAAATATTAGACAATGTTGGTTCTGTTCAAGATTGGGGATTATATTGTATTTAGGTATAAGAGCCTTGGACTTGGGAGTTTTATTTTTATTAATTTTATTTAGAGGGACGCGTGACGCAGGAAAACGAATGAAAGGCAAGATAGAAGTACAAAAAGACACGGCGATGTTAGTATAGCAGAAACGAATATGCAAATAACGAGAATAAGCGCCAGATAATCTATAGATCTTAAGAATTCGCGCGAGACCTTTTTTCTACCATTAGCACCGACAACCTGACGCGCCTGTGTATGTTGTTATAAATAAAGGACGAGAAACTTCCTAATAGACGTTTGGCCACATTTTAAAAACTGAAAGCGGTATAACGAGTGTGTTGTTCACCTTTGAAAGATAAGGAAAATGCGTGTGAGACAAATACGCTATAATACGTGTACATTTTTGCGCACGCATAATAATTAATATGAAGTGATTCTCGCCTGGATGCCATCTCGTGTCTATGTTGGAGTTGGGAAAAATATACATTATAAAACATTCGCAAATAGAACGCCTTTAAGACGTATTTTATTGCTATAACCTTATTGAAAATGAAAGAACCAATTTTTCGAAGCCTCCGCTAGTTGCAACTTGCGTATTAAAAGTTATACACAGCTTTCTTACCCAAGGTACTTCTATAACATGCGCAATTCTGTATTACAATAATTCAGAATCATTGCTACATTTCACACTTGTCAAATATAACCCATGTACCGAGATTCGCAAATCAAATTCGATATCACAGAGTGTATCTTATCCTAAATGAACCCGAACATTTCTCGGCGAATGGAAAAGATCGAAGCATAAAAACCCTTTCATCCTAAAATAATAAAAGAATCAATTTCGAAGCCACAAAATGGACATCACTAGGCGACCCATTCCTTTCTCTTTACCCATCTCTAAAAAAATCTAAATAGACGTTAAAATCAATTTCTTGAGCCCCGATTAAGAAAAAGCTTTGATACGCCTATAAAACTTTCATATCTGGGCATGGAAATCGTCTTACGGTTGGAGCTACGATTCCCATCGGGCCTGGTAGGCGTCGAGGAGCATCGAGACGGCAGAACGAACGTACCCTGAGGAGGAAAGACCCTAGAAAGACACCAAGGACGTTCACTGCCCCCGTTGCTAAAGCGCACACACACACACAAGTTGCTTGGTCTCAGGGAGTCCTGTCTGGCGCCAGGATAATGAAGCGGCCTGGCCAGAGTTCTACTGGCAGGGGGAATTATCGATCTAACCGCATGAATATTTTAATCCAGTCAGAAGTTCCGTTTCTATCGCCCACGGCCGAATCGAACGAGTGTGAAGGAATTCAGATCGATCTAGAAAAAGATTGGAATGTAAAGAAAAAAAAAAATAGAAAATCAAAGGAAGAGGAAGTTGCGAAATGAGTGACGAGCGTGATGTGCGTAACGTTTCCAGCATCCGGGTCGTGACTAAATTTTAACGATGTTGAAAATTTAGTGATGAAAAAAAGAGCATCGACAGATTTGGTTAATGTGATTAGGCTGTAGGAAGCAGAGTTGAATGAGCAGGTGGAAGAAGTACGAATATGGTTCGGACACGGTTTAGGAAAGGATATATTGATTTTTGTAAGGTGATTGCGGGTGTGCGTACTTCTTGGAAGTGTAGAATATTGAATTTTATGGGATAGATTGAAGAGAAAATAGTGCAATTGTAATATTAAGTACAATTAATTTGAATATTCAATAATTTATTATATTTCTTCTTTGTAAAAATGATTGCTTTCGTAATGAAATGGTGTGGAATTTTGAATTTTTCAAATAAAATAGATTTACCTTAGTATACCTACATATTTTTGGTGATTTAAATATTATAAAAAAATAGTTTTATTGAAACTAATCCAATTCCACATACAAAGCATAATTTTCTATGAGTTCAAAGTTATCAAAAGTTCTATGAGAAACTCTAAACACTATTACAATTATTTTCACTGGTTTACTGAAAAATTTAATTAACTTTTCTTCCGTATATTAACATAAGGAAAATATAAAAGTTGATTCGTTATCACCAAAATAAAATAATTACAAAGATACTTCCATGTCATTTCTTTTGCAACATTTGGCTTGCAGCATGGAATATTACACATCCCCATAAGTATCTATGGATATCGCTTTGATCAGTGGTCTCATAATCACAGCCGCTACATGCCCGCGAGCAAAGAATGCGAGCATATTAATCGCGAATCCTAAGATAGAAAGAAATCTTTCAATACTCCAGCAAATTACAGTTAGGTGCTTACATCAAACGATCTCTGAATTATCGATTTTATTGAAGGACAATTTTCGACTATAATAAGCAAGTTCGATTGCTGGTTTTTAGAATGGATATTTAATGACAGGTTTACAAAACAGAGGCACGAGCATCTCCGTGCATAATTATTAAATTTGTATCAATTCTACCTGTCGCACGATATGCACGCTGATAACTATGGATTTCCTGTGTGATTTAATGCCGAACTGCGAAATGCAATTGCTGTCAGGGTTAGGGCATGGGAAAGAGTTGCACTGTTAGTAAAATGGGGGTCCGCTTACTTGAAATAATTTGTTACGGTACGACATGAATAATCGACCTTTACTGATGATCGTGCAGCTACAGTAGATATGAAAAGTATTGCACCTCCATTTTCCTTGCTGCTACATATCGCTCAAATAAATCCAAACGTATCGTACATTCTCGTTTGAGAATGTTCTAATCTTAACAGCTGGAGTTTATGTTACGAATATTATCATACGTTGAAACGTAATTTATAGGCTAAGAGAGATAAGCAATGACAGGTGAACGTTATAAAACTTTGGTGCATATAAATGATTAATTCATTTTTATTGCTTGGGACTTTTTTTATGATTAACGCTGCAGATATAGGTTTGTTTAACATTTGAGAGGGAAACGAATGAATTGGTGGGCAATTTACTAATTATAAATTGTGTATGTATTTCTAATTTGAATAAGTATGTCTTTAATTATAAAATCGATGTATGAAGTTTAAGTACAATTTTTACGAAACGGTTGTAAAAATGAAGAAAATTGCTCAAAACTTACATTTCATGGACACCTAGAATCTTCTACTCAAATATTGCAAAAGTATCAATTAGAAGACTTGCTTTATATTCCATTTCGATTGAATAAGATATTATATTTCGGTATCTCTTAACAATAATGTATAATCAGCTTTCAACTAATATAACAACACACCTGCTATTCAGTCATATAATTTATATATATTTTCATCACAACAAAGAAGTCGATATAAAAAAACATGAAAATTACATGTTTCAAATTTCTCACTAAAATAAAAAGACTAAAAAATGCGTCATCGGCAAATTTTTCGATCCTTTAATAACACGTCACGCTACTTCAATATTTTCCAAACGTTGTTCAACGTGTGATACTTAAATCAATTTTTCTGCATCGTGCTAAAATTGTGCCCCCAAAAATTCGATCAGGAGTAAAGATTAAATTTCATACGTGCGAATTATCGCACGATTAGGTTCATGCATGCCTCGCGGATCAGATGCGCTCTTTTATTTTGTCAATTGGCCGCTGAATATCTCGGGAATCTTTCGATCCCTCTATTATCATCTTGCTTTCGTGTCGATAATGATCAAGTAAATTGTCGCTTAAGCAAGGTGGCAAACGAGTGCACACGACAGCCACAATTTTCTATCCAGTAGCCCGACACGGAAGAGAAATTTCTTCGACGTTTATTATGGAGATTACAGGAAAATTTAACGTCGCTGATCACTTTTTGCACGAATAAATGATACGGTGTGAGAAGTTAGGTGTTACAAGTGAAAGGGAACGCCCGGTAAATTGTAATACAGTTAAGTATTGCAATGAATTATGTATTATGTTTCTCGCATGGCTTGAGTATGTATTGTGAAGTGTTTGTTGTAGTTTTAAACAGAACATGTACACTACTATCTGCAGTTTTAAAATTGGGATTTTTGTATTTTCACCATAATTAATAATCCTGGCAAACTTGAATTGAGAAATTGGGGTTGTATATTAAGTAGGTGCTAATAGACGGCATCCTTAGTTTAAATATCTTTGGTATAGATCTACAATTTCTCTGTCAAATATTTTCAATTGCTGCAACTTGAATAGACGTAGAACAAATTTACTGGATGCCAAGTGCCTTTGAGTGAGAAAAGTCTGTACCTATTACACATCACAATTTGCTCATTTTTTAGTATACACTCAAGAACTCGCTATTGTCCATACAGTTTTCAGTAATTCAATAAAACAATTAAATCAAGAGAATTTCCAAGGTTTCGCCAGAACTTGTTTCAACGTTCCCAATTGTTCAGAAATCATAATGAAAGGTATCATCGCGAACTACTGAAGCCTAACAAATATTTGTCTCCCTTCTCCACGTTTGATTACGATTAATTACAAGGATTAGGGAACATACCAACAACAACATTATGACAATGGAATTTATTACAAAGTTGCATTCGGGAAATGACAATGGTTGCACAGCGCTATGCATAATATTTAATAGTACACATTAGACTACGATGTGCACCGCAATAAAATAGAATAGAGTCCTTAATCAGTAACGGTATCACGTGTAACATATCGGAATACTTTACGTATAAAATAGGGGCGATGAACGCGCACTTATTCTACGAGGATGAGCAATATTCGAACGAACGGGTTTACATCGTTTCGACGTGAACAAACGGGGCCGCCGTTCGCGATCGCTTTTCCGTCGTCCATCGGAAAAGCTGCGGTACGAACGAGCGTGATTGGGGATACATAGGTCGTTACCGCTGTGTATAATTTAAGGTGAGTACGCGTGTGATATACATTTTGTTTCATAAATGGCAGGAGGAACTATCTCAAAGATTGAGGTAATGAGGAAGAATGAGCTATGTAACTCTAAATAAAATAAACGCCGACGCATTACGTTCTACACAACTTTCTCGTCGAACGGGATGCTTCCTTGACGCGGGTCTTAGAAATCTACAGCAGAAACTTAAAATCTTAAGAAGGGCACAGAGACGCTGCCGTGACAAGTCGGCGGGCAAGTCCGTCGCAGCAGCGGAGCCTTCGTGTATCGATCTGGAATGGCGATCGAATTAAATTAGCTCGGCTTGAAGCGATTCAATGCGATGGCCCTGGCTGCTGCAACTTTTCAATACGCTTTTTCATCACAGAAGCGCCACCGTGACGATAGCACGCGACAAACACGTTCAGTCGATCCGTTTGGATTTTATCCGCTGCTTCCAACGTTGTAATTTATTTATCGGTGCTCGTCGAGTGATCAGGCTGAATATTGTTCCCGAACTTATTAATCAGAATATAATAGAAACGGTTGTCACGCTATTTCGAAAGAGATTCTTTCATTTGGAATCACTTGCGAATGGTTTCGTATTTACTGTCACCCCTTTCTTATAGAACAATTTATTATATTACTACCTGGAATGTAGTCGCGGGTCGTGAATGTTCCAAATAGCACATACATTTTGCACCAGTTAACGTTGGAATGATTGAAACACGGAAACTTAAAGTGTACTCGCGAATATTCGATTGCGGCATTGCTCTTTTAATAACAGTTGTTTCGCAAACAATTGTTTCAAAATTCTTACAAATATTCCAGCTGCTTTCGAATAACTTTAGCAACGTTGAAATTTGGCCAAAATTATTCAAGCTACGTTGTATGAAATTTAGAAATCTACTCTGCCGCGTTTGAATAATTACTCTCCATTTCGTAACCACGAATGCCACGGAAATGTCGAAATTCGCCAAACGAATGAGACTCCGCTTAACTATAAAACATCGTGCTAGTATACATTGTCTCAAGAAGATACGATACATCAAAAAGGAAAAAGAGTAATTAAATAAGAAGAACGAGTGTACAATCGTGCTAAGGGTATTCATCGTGATACATACAATACTGGAAATATTTATTGATCATTTTAAAATTCACCTACATTGCCCAACTCTCGTAACAATACAATCGTTAAGCAATGTCTTGAAAAAAGGACAAAAATCAATACACCGAACTATCGGCGGAAAGGCGATATTAAAAATACTAAATAAAAGAGAGACTTAATCCAGCCAAGAAATATTTCCAATACCGTAATAATAATCAGTATCGCAGTATCGTCGACTGAACCATGAGACAGCGTGCCGTTTCTTCATCACCATTCATGCTTCTAGTCATAGAGCTTCCGAGAGGAAGGCACGCTTGCGATTAACGCGATCACAAAAGTATTTACGCAACTACATTTCGTGGCGCCGCGATCGAGGATCACCTGCTCGCGAGGTGCCATGGAACACGTTGGATCCTTAGACGAACGAGGGGAGAAGAAATGTCTCTCGAATGAATCGTGAATGGCGTCCGTGTGACAGGAACGTCAGGGGGCATCGATAAACGCACAAAAGTTCGTACTTTCGCCATCCAACGTAGTCACTTTTCGTTTGTCAAGTTGCGCAACGGGATTCGTTCGTTCGATCGGTTCGTCCAGCAACCTTTTTGTGTTCCCGCCGACAGGATGGAGACGCTGGCCGGCGCTGAACACGGGCGAGCACGCGCAGGATCCTAGAAGGCTGTCCTTAAAAATTAATCGTTGAGGCAGTTGCGTTGGCAAGAGCGAAAGAATCAGTCGTTTTCGTTTCGTCGATGTCGCCACGCTGCTCTGGACGAGCGATTGGATTCGATTCTTGTCCTCTTCAACGTTGTCCCAACGGAGTAGTACCTCAGAAGGTTTCAGGGGTATTGTCACTTTTCCTCGGTTTGGCTTTCTTTTCACTTTTTCCCCCGCAAAGCTTCCTTGCAAATTTCTGTTGGCCTCTGTCGGATTTCGATTGATCTGGATGGTATAATTCTACATGTGCATAGTTTGAGATGGATGGTGACAATTTTTATATCGATGAGTATATTGTGCCCATGAAGATAATAAACACGATGCAACTTTGTTGCAGTAACGTATGAGGTTTTTCTGTTACTTTGTATCGTATGGTGAATGAATGTTTCAATTTGCTAATAATTAGACACGATGAGTGGAATGTAATGACTGGGAAGGACTAATTAATGTTTTCTATTTGCAAAGACCGCTCGGTACATACTAATTTCATGTCCAACTGACGGTTATTACTGTTGCCACGTTTTATACTGCTGCGAGCTGTGATTTATTTAATAACTGCTTTACTGTTTGCTAATGGAATAATATTGTGCAGCCAGAGAAGTTGGAATGAATTTCAAATGAGTTTTTTGAGTTTTAACTTAGGTTTTAACTTTAATACTATGCATTTGATTGGCAACATAGATAATAAGGCGAAATATAGATGACTAGTGATCATTTTTTGTTATCTTACTGTGGACATTAGCAATTGCGTATATGTACTTTGAAAATCAAAAATGTATTCATACGTCAGTTTCCGACGATGCACGTCTGCATTGCATTTTTATTTTTACAGGCACATTTCTGACGGAAATAATTGCAATCCAATACCCAAAGAAATAATGGTTTTTTGTTATGGATCGAAAGTAAAAATTGCACGATCGAAGGAAAAGTGTCAAAGCCTGTCAAATAATTCTACTTCGCATCAAGCATTTTAATTTTCCCATAATCATTGACAAATAATCTTCAACTTCGTCTTCTTTGTAATTTTAACCTATCTGATGAAATAGTCGATCGTGAATCTAGCGAAGCAGCACTGTGACCTTTCCCAGACATTAGAAACCACGAAGTGACGAGAAACAGAAGATTATTATCCACTCTACGTGGTCCAAGCACTTTGCTTATCAGAAACGAACCCTCAGAATTCTATGTGCATTGAATTCTCATTTTTATACAAATTCATTGGCTAAAGTATTATTCCCGTTCGTAGCATTTATAAGGGAAATCTTTTACATCTATATAATACAAATTTCAATTACACATAACTATACTAATTGCACGAATGATTATCCATCTTATTTTCCTCTTTTTAATTATACATTTTTATAGAAACAAATTATTCTCATCTAGAATGTACTATTGACTGCAACACAATAATTGGGAAATCTGTGCTCTGCAAAATCCAATTCACAAGATATAGAGTTATTGCCAATTATTTGAATACAATTTCAATAAGCCAAACAAGATAAACACTTTGGTCTCTTTAAACCACCCTAAGCTTCGAATTTCATCCGACACGTCCCGCGATAAAACCACTATTCCTTTCCCTTCGTTAAATCCTTCCACTTCCGACTCCCCAGAAATCCAAAGAAACCATCCAAACCAACCCGGAGATCCATCTCCTAATAGATCCTAAGAGCCCGCTGCTTAAAATTACTTTCTGAGGCAGTTGAGTTGGGAAGAGCAGTTTCGTTCAAAGATCAGTCATTTGTTCGTCAGCTTCCAGCAAAGCTTGCGCGACTCGACGACTCGCCTCCATTACAGTTCTTTCCACCATCCGATTCCCGCCCCTTCACAGAGCGAGGAACTTCAACAGTGCATCGTAAATGAGCTGGGGATTGATAGTGCCATCCGCGGTGTATCGGACACCCCTCAAGGACCCATCGTCGTGGCTCACTACACCATACTCTCCAACGATGAATCCGTCCGGAGTTCTCTCCTCGACCCTGTACCTCCTATAGT
This sequence comes from Nomada fabriciana, assembly GCA_907165295.1. Classification (NCBI taxonomy): domain Eukaryota; kingdom Metazoa; phylum Arthropoda; class Insecta; order Hymenoptera; family Apidae; genus Nomada; species Nomada fabriciana. The sequence continues at coordinate 17,207,584 of OU015689.1, forward strand.
TCCTACCCTCAACCACGTAGCCCACTTTGTGCCCGTCCTCCACCTCAGACGCGTTCGAGAGTTCCGTGAGCATCACCTGTGGCCCGTGAACGTTCCCATTGCTGCTCACACTGACAGACTCGTCGACTTCGTAGTTCTGCTCGTCAAGTTCTCCGTCGCGTCCATTCATCAGTGGCTGGCCTCCAGAATCGTAAAGCTTGCTAGGCTCGCTGTACACCTTGGCAGGCTGTGAATAGACCTTCGCCGGTTCCGAATAAATCTTGGCCGGCTCCGAGTACACCTTCGATGGCTCTGAATACACTTTCTCTGGTTCACCATAGACCTTCGCTGGTTCGCTGTAAACCTTGGCCGGCTCGCTGTACACTTTCGCCGGCTCGCTGTAAACCTTGGCCGGTTCACTGTACACCTTCGCCGGCTCCCCGTACACTTTCTCCGGTTCACTGTACACTTTCGCAGGTTCGCTGTACAGTTTCGCCGGTTCACTGTACGGCCGCGGTGACTTGTAGTTCTTCGACGACTGACCGTGCACCTTCGCGCCGGGGCGATTGTAGTGTGATGCTTCGTAGTGCCTTCCAGCCTTTCGACCTTGGCTGTGGATGCGCTCGGGTTGCACCTCCACGGGCTCCTCGTTGAACTCCTTTTGCTCAGCGTTCTCCTCTGGTAATTCGTAGTTCTCTTCGGTCGGCAGAGTGATCATGTCCTCGGGGATGTCACTGGTGCTGTTGTTGGCACCCTTTCGGCGTTCAGTAAAGCTGGGTGTATGTTTCGTTACCGGTCCAGGTGTGATTGAACTCTGTCCTCTCCAGCTGGTGCTCGGCGAGCCTTCGTCGACGGAGAATTCGCTCCTATTAGATTCGGAGACTATATTGCTGAGCTCCTCCGTGACGAAGCTGGACGACGACGGGGTCACTGTTGTCGACGACCTGGGTGTAGTCGTTGGCCTTACATTTGACGCCCTCGCAGTCGTACTAGAGTTCATGGTCCTTATCGTAGCAGACCTAGCGGTGGTATTCTTCAATTCCTTGGTCAGATCTCTGCTGGAGCTGCTGGCTGAACTCGGTGGTCGCGTAACGACCGTCGCGTTAGCACTGTCGTAATGTTCCACCCTGACCTTGTACGGCGTAGCCTCCACGGTGGACGTCACACTGACGCCTATAACTTTCTGCCGGCTGACCCCTTTGCTCGCCGTGTTGGTGGTGCCGTTTGTCCTCGACGACGATTTTTCCCGGGACGCCATCGAGGTGACTGTCGTCGTGCTGGTCGAAGTCTGGGAAGCTAGCTGGCTCGAAGCTATGTCGCTGGTGGTGCTCAGTTCGTCGATCAACGACGCCAGATTCTGTTGCCTGTTCTCCAGGGTTTTCTGACTTATCGGGTAAAATCGAACGACCTCATCCCGGCCGCTGGTGTTCCGTGCTCTCGGGACGACTTGTCTGTTGCCTGGATTTCGGGATATTCGATATATCGACGCCTCGTGCTGATGGGATTCCGCTGTCGCGCTGTCCGTAGCTGACGTCCCTTGTCCTCCGCGTCTGAAACCTCTGCGTCGCTGAGGCGGCGTCGCCATGGCGCCGTTTATGAAGACTGACAGGAATTCCGTGCCCGCGAGTATGTCGTTCCTCTTCGCTGGAGCACCGCGTACTTCGTCCCACACCAGTGCCGCCTGCAGCAGTACCTGTAAAAACGTTCGGTTGTTCAGTGGAATGCGGAAAGATATTGTAATAGAGAAATGTAAATATGCCGCTTAAAGTTTGGGATGTTTAACTGATTTGTAAGAGTGGAGGTGCAAAAGTTGGGCTTTTAGATGTTGGAGAGTGATTTTCACTGGGTAGTTGTTTTACGGTGCTTTGGTGGAAAAGAATATTGAAATGATAAGATCATAACAAATGTCATATCTATTTTCATGGAATAGCTTTTTAGCTAATGCCTATATTCCCTGAGTACGAATATCGTAAATAAAAAATGGAGTTAATGAAGGGTATGTGGTACAAAAGTATAAATATGTTAGCTTGCCTAAACATTACGTTACAATTAATACAATTATTGAATAAAGATGTATCAGCTTATCAATTTTACCCAGAAGATAAATAAACGACTGACGAAGTCCCCAATGAAATGCAGCGCCAGTAATTTTGGATACGTTCAATAAATCATACATTCTTTTAACATTGCACCTTTGTACTTCCTCTGGTATGCAGTCAAACTGTGCAGGAAATATTTCATTGATTCCGGTACCATTCTACTCACCGCCCAATTCTCAGGTACCTCGTATTGTTCAGGCGACACGAATTTTCATTCTCATTAAATAATTTCATTTAACCGTTCCCCCCTTCGATATCTCGATAAATCAGATTGCTCAAGCGACAACCCGACATTGCTGCCACAGAGCAACCAAATAACTTGTTCGCGGCGAACCGATACCCGCCACACACGTGCAATTCGCGGAAATAAAATAAATAAATTTACCTGTTCAGATAAAACTGCGTTATCTCTGCGCACCGATACGCATCGTACATTCGAAAAAAGTACCGATCGAAAGAGGTGAACGTGTACCGTTTCCCGATGCATCGGAGCCACGTAGAATCGATCGAACAAGTTCACGAGTACCTTTTGATCCGAGGACACAGGGAACATGCCCAGCCACGTTTATTTTTCAATTCGCGCGGGAACGATAAACCGCCTTTGCGCCCGACCATTCTGCACCAGCGAAGGTCGCGCCAGGTGCATCCGAGTAATTTATAAATTACGTTACGGCCGGTGTAAAGTACGCGAACAGGCGCGGAGCTTATTACGCCGAAGAGCTTTAACTCGTGTTTCATAGCTGTCACCTTGTTATCTCTCGAAACATCTCATTTCCTAGCGCGCTTAAAATTGTCGGCCTTCGTCGTCCTTTAAGAATACGCGTTCATCAAGCGCACGTTGGTCGTTCCTTAAGACGTCGGGCAACGATACTCGCTCGTTGGAACGAGAAGATAAACGGGCGAGGATTTTACAGAACTTTATATTTGTATTACATATATATTATGGACATTCTTATTTACATGTACAGGTCGAAGCCGCAAAAAATTCTGAGGATTCAGCCTTGAAATCAATATTTTTTTCTTCTTGCAGTGCGTTTATAACATTTGCCCGTTGCCGCCATTTAAATTGTATGTGAAATATTTTGTGCATTGTCAAGATTAAATAGTTGGAGACGCTCTTTGTATTCTTCTGTGGATACTTGAAACAATTATCGCGGCTGACCATAGCGTGAAGCTGTACTATGTAGAAATATATTTATCACGGTAATCATCCACCTGCAGTAATGATTATTTAAAATCTTTCGCGTTCCCGATGGAAATTTACCTATTTTACATTGAGTTTGGAAGTCGAGTGTTAGTTTGGGATCATATTGTTGTAAATAGTAGTATGCAATTTAATGGCACCAATAACATGCAAGGGAAAACAAGATATATTTATTGGCAAAAAATGTATCGACGATATTGAATACTTCGAAAACATTAACCTTGGAAAAAAAGTTATATTAGTTCTCTGACGTCAATAAAATTACATGCAAAATATTTTGTTGTGTCATCAAACGTAAAAAAAGATATTCAGGTGGCCTGCTTTTAAATGGGACATCCTGTATATCGTTTGCATTCGGAATAAGTGTTAATGAGAAGATTTGGCATCTAAAAATTTGCAAACAATGAATCCTGCTGGTATTTATTTGTGGCATGATAATCGAAGACATGAAAATTATCGCCGAGTGGCTTGTACATACAACAGGTGTGAAAGAAATTAAAGGCAACGTGAAGCCATTCGCTGTTTCGATCAATATTCATGTATTCCAGTGATGTAAATTAAGATACTTCGACAACGTGACATTGACCATGGAATTTCGAAGGACATCCTTCAATGGATGTACGTACGTTCGCAAAGACACAGTCGTAACATGCAATTACTGCGTTTGTAATTGCATATTCGCACAAAAATATAGAGCACTACATCTTCTGTACCTTGTAACTTTTGAAACTGATTTGCATTTCGAAATCTGATTGCTGATCTGGTACAAAAGGTAGAGAGTAACGAATTTTAAATCGTTTTAATGCTTATAAGAAGATCATATTTCACGTAGAGGACTAAGTAATTTCCTACGAGAATGTCGAACTCAATAAATATGTAAAAAAAGACAAGTACATGTCTCAGATATTTTAAAGCAATTGTAAAATTTCATATAAAAATTCATTTCTTTTATAATTGTTATCTTGAAAGCTATATATGTATATGCTGCAAATAATAACTGCGTAAAATTTCGTTACAGTCATCAGGATTCTGCTGATCAATGTTTTAATTAATGTATCAATCTATTCGCACATTATGATCGTACTGTTAAGGGTGACAAAATTAAACAGTTTAATAACAAAGTACCTCTCACACGAAACGAAGTAATTACAGCACACCTTATTTATCTACATGGGACTTCTAAAAATATTGAAACTGTGGTCATCAAGCACTTCCACTGTAGCTTAAAAATAGTATCAGCAGCATCCCTAATCAATCAGCGAATTGTACAAAGCGCTAACTTGAAGTAAACTTCTTCCATACCTTTAAACTTTAAACAAATGAGAACAATATATCAAATAAATCCCGTCGAGAAACATCAAATTTCCAGACATCATTAACAAAACGCGGTCGTATATTACAGATCTCTGGAACCCTTTGAAGTTCATGATTGTTTTTAAAGAGTCGTAAACGAACGAAAAAACGCGTCTGGCAACTTCATGATTCTCACGCCAAGGTTCGTCGCGGAGACCGACAAGCATCCTCTCTGTCTCGTAGTAAAAGCTCATCTGAAATTCACCAAATCCGTCTCACAATCAGGCAAAACTTCGGTCGCACAAAACGTACGCTTTCTACGTACATAAAAGCTTAATTTATGTCGTTACTGCAAGATTCCAGGCGCGACAATTCACGGAAGAAAGAGGACGATGGACGGAAAAAGCGTAAAAACATTGATTTGCGGGACAAAAAGCACGGATACCGGGTCGTCAATAATTTAAGGAGGTCGAGACCTCCTCTGGTGGGTTTTGCTCGTCGTTTCGTTTCGTTTTTGGCCCCGCATGAAACGCCCTGAATCGAATTTTTGCAATCCGGCGGAAGGTCATCGGCAAATGTTGCGCCAACCCGAACAAACGATTCGAAATGGCGTTAAGTGCGATGACGATCAGAAAATATGCATGGGACGTCAACGTGATTGAAATATCCGATGAATAATGTTTTGTCGAACGACTGAAGAAACGTTTGATTTCGAGTACAACGAGGATTCGATTAGATAGTACAATGTTAAGATGTTGGATAAAAATGTTCAATACAATTTTCCTCGTTAAATCTGAATTTATGAATGGCAACCTTGAATGTCTGGACCATTTCGGTAGTTGCCAGATAGAGTAGTTCGTCAATTGAAGGTACAAATGAGAGGCCCAAGGTCGGCAAAGACTTTTTGTATTACTATTTCGATGAAAGCTTACAAAACTATTTGTCGATTGCTTCCTGACATTCGGGTGGGAAAGGCTGAGTTGATCAATTTACTATTAGACTACTTGAATAATACAGTATAACGAGCAGGCCTGAAGTGTAAAGAATTTCTGTACTAACGAAGCTAGCGATTGGATAATAAAGTGAGCGAACATTCATATACATTGCCTAACTCGAACATAATCGTGTCCTTATACTATTTTAACGTTTTAATCGATCAGATGTATCTTTTAATAAAGAAGTTCAAGATTAGTAAGGTGTAAATCCAAAATCGATAATGCATTATTATGGCAAATATAGAAGCGAATTAAAAATATGCGATTTCTGATTAAATCAATGATCACGTCGAAAATATTGACAACGCGACGACTTATCTCGTCTTGCCTGTTGAACAGGTTAATTTTATCCATTTATTGTTTTATATATTCCATTCCTGTTTAACACCGTTAATACTTGTTTCAAAATTGATAAAACACATTAAGAAGTACACCACAGAATTTCTGGAAAATTATATTACATTCACTATCAGCAAATAATTTCTTAAGTGTTATCATAAACGTACTCGTAATATAGTAACAAGTTAACGTGTTCCCCCAAAAGCATGAGTATCATACAATTTCGAATATTAAGAACGCGTTTTCTTAAAAAAAATAAATGTATTGGAATTTCAATTGATATAACATGCAGACACGACAGACAATTGTTCTGACACCCACGCCATAAGTGAAGGTCCGATGAAGCGTGGAAAATTGAGAATCATGGTTAAGAAGAGATTGATACCTTCCTTGGTGTATTCCCAACTGCACCGGAATTAATAATGCAACGCGTGTGCACACGCACAGGAGATATTCGCTCGATTTATAAAGTGGCCGACAATGTTCGAGCTGACCAAGACTGGTCTAGAACGGTTTCCTGTTGAAAGGAGAACGCGTTCCTTCGTGTGGACACATCGGATGAGGTCACTCGGTGCGCCCACTTATTTCCATTGCAGATATTTCGCGTTTATGCCACTCGTTATTCGTGTGAAACACGTTAAGGGACGGTTTTTTTCAAGTACCACACGCCGCAAGATTTTTGACGGCTTTAAAGCAGTTGACAGAAAGACGCATCTGTTACTTTTGCAACGACATTTTTTATAAAACTGACGACGTAAAGTTTCAATTCTGTTGCTTGAAAAACAAATGCGCTGATTTGGAATACAGTTTGAATTTGATTCTCAGGCAATTGAGGAAAAATGTCCTGCAATGTAATATATTCATTACTCTCTGTCATATTGTATGCTATAAGTGTAAATAGAAAAATGGAAAGCGTGCACAATGCACCCAGGTGAACTGATTTTAACATTGAAAAGAAAAAATGTAAGGGACCAGTGTATAATAATATCTTTGCACACGTATGCCTTTAATGTATAATATTATTAATTTGTCCGAGAGCTTTAACAGGACCATGGGCATTATTTGGTCATGCAAACATGGTATCAAACCTGCCAATTATCCGTTCAATTGACACAATTTATGGGGAACGCTATTTATCAAAGAAGTAGCAAATTTGCTTTATCAATTACGCATTCAATTTACGGGAGCTGAGTTTTGTCGTACCCCTGGAATCAACCGGTAGATTGATGAGCTTTCGTGAACGTTTTACAATGCAAATCGGTCCAGTAATATTCCATATTTATGCATGAGCTTTAACGCCCATTCGCTGCGTGTGACTTTATGGATCAGCCCGTTACGATATTGTTACAATGTGCCCTGTAATTGTTGAGTATAACTAACGGCCCATATTAATAGACGACGTTCGAGGAGGATTCACGACGTTCGAGTAACAGTTCATTAACGAATGCAATTCAGGACAGAATTTACAGAGTCGTTTCAAGTGGCAGCGTGACAGCAAGATACGATTCTTGCCAGGGAATTCTATATGATATATTATAATAAATTCGGACTCATTTTAAGCGATATTTAGGTCGGATGGTTGCAAAGTGTAGCAAATTGTGGAAATATTTTGAATAGATTGTGAAATAGGATTATTTTATTAACATTGCAGGATGACACAACATTTTGCAAGTACAGTGGCACCTTGATTGTCATTATCTTCGGCCTCGATTACCCTGAGTGACAAATTTACACATACGTTCAGAATAGTATCTTCAGAATTTAGAATTGTTTGAACAGTTTTGATACAAGCTATTAAATATTTGGGAAAAATTTGCTACTAATCATTCTTCTTCAGGTATCAATTTTTTGAAGATGCCTATCGGATGATTAAGCTGGGCAATGCAGGCTCTATTGTATCAAGAAAATAGGAAGATTGCAATTATAAATGTCTACGAAAAGTCGCGTATGACATAATAAACGCTATTTCTGTACGTATGCAAACTCCATATTATCATATTTGACGATTTAGATATTTTAACGGAATTGTTAGGTATTTGCAACAGTCATTAATTATTAATTTGATGCGTTCTTACTAAATTTTTATAGAATCACGAAACTCTACCTTGCAGAAGCAAATCTCCAGGAAAATATTTTAGAAAGAATACGTCCTATTACAACCTGGTTAAACCTATATGTACACCTCTTACCTGTTAGATGAATAAGATCTCTTACTTTTACTTTTCATTCTAAATTAATTTTAATTCGTACATATGTACAGATTGCTTAACTGTCATTTGTAAAGGTTGTACATATTTCTACAGCTAATACAAAAGGGGAAAAAAAGGATGAAAAAAATTAATAAATATGTGTCAAGTAATATTCTTCACCTTTAACCGTCCCCAATTAAAATGATGCCCATTTATTTAAAAAAAAAATCATTTAGAGGCCCCGTCAATAATCATTTCCAACGCTGTCATCGTCACCCTAATCAGATCTAATTAAAATCATCCTACGAACGTTTGAAGGTAAACGCTGACTTGTGAAACGTTTTTAATTATAAGACGAATCAGCTTAATTGATGTTACAAGATGAATTCGGTTCACTTCGACGCCTCCATTTATTTCTTTCTTTTTATAAATTGTACAAAGAATTGTGGTGCGCTCCGGTCTTTATCAATAAAAATAACTCTTTTCACGATAAATACGTGTGATCGAGTCATTAAATACGAAAGAAGGAATTCGCGTGGGTACAAAAGCGGACAAACATTGGTCCTGATCAGACGCACATACACTTACGTTATAAACAATATGCAGGTGCGGCCATTTTAAAGACAGACCTCGTCACCGTCAAAGAATCACGATTTTTAGAAGGATACCAATGAGCTCAGCCGAGCAGGACGTTCGTATTACGTATGTCTGATGATATTAGATTAAATAGTGGAGTCAGCGAACCTTGATACACATTGCCTAACTCTATGTTCAAATGAATTTACGAATTATGAAGTTTGATTGGTACAATTTTTATTTCGGGACTTGTCCAGTCGAAGTACGAAGTTCAATAGTATCTAAATATTTACCCGTGTACGCAATTTGTAAGTGTACCATGATCGGGCAATTTTGTAATAAAATAAAATAAATGAATAAAGTAATTTCAATAACACATATTTGTAAAGGCGAACGTAAAATGAGAAATACAATGTAGCTTGGAAATTTTCAATTAATATTGTAAACGATTATGTGTTCTATTATGCAAAATTCTACGATAATTTATTCTTTCCTTCACATTTAGTACTTCGAATGGTAGACTGATAAATAAGAAAAATATATTCTTGTCTAATTTTTCCTAATTAGGTTTCATATTATAAAAAATATCATATATTACTGAAACCTATCAAATTCATTATCCGATATGTTCTACAACTATAGATTGTATCAATCCATCTGACTATCTTTTCAATAATGCTAATTGTGAACTTTATGCCAGAATTCGAAAGGTAGAAACAAAAGGAGCAAAGCGTAACAGAAATAAAGGGACCATAACCTTTACGCTCAATTTCCAAGCGTTTTTCTATATGATTACACATAAAAATGACTTTCCCTGTACGATGGCATACAAATTAATTATCGATTGAGCAACGCATTCACGTGGAAATTTAGTTTGCAGTTGAGAGTTAGACGTGGCCCTAATACGATTGTCTCAACAATCCATATAATCTAATGAAAAATTCTTGCGCAAATACTGATTTGACGAGCCTCCGTTTAGAAGCATCCAAAGTGCGGTCGAAAGACGACATTCATTAATGGGACACACTGTTTCGTCCGTGGTACGTCATTAAGGATTACAAACAGGTGAAAAATTCGGTAATAATCGATTAATCTTGTACATTGTGGCCGAGTTCAATTATGACGTAATTGTACGCAATAACGTAATTAAAACATAACGAGGATGCCTGGGAAGATATGAATGACGATTCACAGGTGCGGCAGTTGTTTTAGAGGCGAACTCATCGCGAAGGAATTGCGGATTTCAGAAGACGCAGGTGGGCGCAAGTCAAGTTATTGCTGTCGCTCCCGTTTCAATGAAACTCTTCAATATCTCTCTTTGTTAGAGAGTACTTGTTTGACCTACTTGCCAATGACTGGACGGAAATTGGAAAAATGCCACTTAACACGAAGTTCATGATATCGTATGCCTCGTTGTATTATAGTTCATAGGTCGACGAAATGATTTAGAATTTAGATGATTAGCTATTGTCTTTGAAGGTTTTATCGTGGAGGATATTATAAACGTGTATCAATGATTTAGTAAATGGGATAGTTTTTTAATAGTTTTTGGACTTAAAACATCTGGCATAGATAAACATAGACGAGCATGATTACACAGTTCTGTGACTTGGATACCTAAGGGTTTTGCATAAATATATTAATTACCTTGGTGATATTGTTCATCGTTATAAGATGTGCATTTTACTATAATTATTAAATAGTAATGGAAGGAAATTATGATTAATAAATCACTTGAAAAGAATTTCTGTTATTCTAATAAGTAGATAGATTTATGTATTTATTATTGTATTTTGCAATATTTAATTGTGCAAATATTCGAAACGAAATTTTCATAAATTGTACGTCTGAATTTATTAATTTTGCTCCATTGCTTGATTGATTTACTCAGTTTGGCTTTTGGACGACGCATATAGTAACTAACAGTGTCGAATTCCTGCAATTATCTTTTCATTATTCTATCTAACAAATGGTACAAATATTTATTGTCTCCAAACTATAAATGAAATTCACTATCCAACGAAAGATATCCAATTAATAGCAGAGGACAGAATTAAATCATATCAGACAGGAAATTGACAATTCTCCATCCAAATAAAAATTCTACACTCTTTCTCAGTATATTTGAAATCTTCCTCTTGCTCACAAAAATATGTAACAATCGCGATAAAAATATTACACGCTTTGCTTAAAACACAATCCTTCCACATTTACAAAAATCAAAAAGGGCAAACGAAACACCATGTTTTCATGGCCCGCCATAACCATTTCCATTAAATCTCGTTCATTACCACCGTCTTCGGTTTCAACGAGATCGAAAATCCCCGGGAAGAATGTCGCCGCAGCGCTACACTTCGAAACGGGGCATCAATCGTGTATTTTTCCGGCATCCCAACCCGTCAACATATTTTTCAAGGTGGAAGGTGAAGGCGCGAACGGTTCACCTCATCGGTTTTTATTTCTGACGGCGGTGACGCGTCCGGTTCCAGACGGCAGACGTGCCGATCCGATGTAAAGCACGTGATCCAGGAATCGTCCAACGCCGCGACGTGCATGTACGGGGCGCCAAGTAAATGACATGAGTGTATCAGGTTCTGAGGAATCTGCGAAAGAGCCGAATCAAGGTTGCGACTGGGTGTGGTGAGGAGCAAGCACGCAAGCGTGTACATATGTATACACATGGACCGATTCCTACCCTATAGGTAGCCCGTCCAACCCGTTTGCCCCAATGTAAGCGAGTACTTTTCCCTTCGTCGTTCTTTCCTTTTTTCCATTAAGACTAATTGTCTTCCTTCTGACGCACCGTCTGTCAACGGGCGCTTTTGTTCTGACAGCCCCGGCACGCAGCCACGATCTCGTTTCATCATGGTCGTCGATCTCTGATCGTGTCGCACCGATTACGATGCATAAAGCACCGGGACCAAGGTTGCCGTCTGCTTTCGGACGTTTCAGCTTTTCGATGGGAGATAGGATACCGCGGTTGGTCGCGCAAGCCGACTAATTCAATGTGACGTACCGCACGTCAGCGTTTCTTGCTGCCACGCTTGCGTTCGATCGGGGAAAATTGGTTGGTTCGTGTGGGGCGACCTTGATCGGGGATGGAAAGTTTCGTGGGATTAGGGAAACGCGAGGGCTTTCCAATTCCGAGGACTGAATTTGGAATTTGTCGATTGGGACTTTCTTTGGGTAACAGGATCTATTTGTAAGATCGGGAAGACCTTAACACGAAAGTTAGTAGAGTGTCAAGTTATTGTGGTTGTAAGAAAATCCTGGAATTGCTACTGTTCCTAATAAATTTATGGTCGCATGCAATGAAAATGACTCGTTTCAAATGGGATTCCAGTTTAAGGCTGTGAGATCGGAATCTTTGGAAACCGGACATTATTCATAGTAAATAAATTATTGCGTGTTGGCAGAGTTATTTTAGATTTAATAACATCTGTATGAAAACGTAATATTCGACTGATGGAATTTTTTTGTAATTTACTGGTTGATTCGATATTTCTTTTATTGTATCATGTATTCACTTAAAGCTTACAAGGAGAGGGCGAGGATGACGGGAAACGGATTTTCCTAAAACTTACAGTATTTGAAGATGGCGTATCCAAGGTTACTTTGGCAAAATAGTAGGACGCAATATTCAGAATTTCCCGAGAAAATTGCATTTGAAAATTGCTGTACTATGTTATAAGGAGTTCGTATTAGGTATTCAACAAGAAGGTTAGTAGCCGAGTGGACAGCGAGAATTACTGGTAATAGGAGGTTGTTGGTTCGATTCCTCGCTACCGGTTTTTTTTTTCCTCATATGCATGAAATCTGTGCCAATGAAGTCAATGAATAATTACTTTCATTTTGTAAATAGAAAATTTAATAAAGCGTCTCCAAAATTGTTCTCTTTTGATACACCAGAAGCGGGAAATAAATTCCCGAGAAGATTGCATGAAAATTTATTCAATAGTTCACCATCAACTATCTTCTCCGATCTTTGTCAATATGTTAAAGTATGCGTGGTTTGCTTCCAAACTGTGTGATAGCAGAGAAGTATTTATGAATGTCAACTAAATTATTTCCCGCTTCTGCTGTAGCAAAAAAGAATAATTTTGGAGACGCTTTATTAAATTTTCTATTTACAAAATGAAAGTAATTATTCATTGACTTCATTGGCACAGATTTCATGCATATGAGGAAAAAAAAAACCGGTAGCGAGGAATCGAACCAACAACCTCCTATTACCAGTAATTCTCGCTGTCCACTCGGCTACTAACCTTCTTGTTGAATACCTAATACGAACTCCTTATAACATAGTACAGCAATTTTCAAATGCAATTTTCTCGGGAAATTCTGAATATTGCGTCCTACTATTTTGCCAAAGTAACTTTGGATACGCCATCTTCAAATACTGTAAGTTTCACGAAAATCCGTTTCCCGTCATCCTCGCCCTCTCCTTGTTAGTATATACAGGGTGGCCCAGGACTCGCGCCAAATTTTTAATATTTGGATAGCCGAGGTGATTCTGAACAACTTTTTCCTTGACGAAAATATCTTTGGACGTTTCGTTTTTGAGTTATTAACGAAAAACACTAGCCAATGAGAGCGGCCGTATAGCGCGAGCTCAGTCACAATCGCGCGCGGCCGTGATCGGGTGCATCGAGGGGCAACATACGCCAAATATTACAATCGTCTTACATTAACAATAGGGTGTAATTCTTCGTTATTCATCAATAACAATTTAATTAACAAGTTGTTTAATAACTGTTCTATACTTTTATTCGTTTTCCGAAACGAATAAAGTGTTTTATTAATTATGAAAAAAGTGTTTGGATGATTAATGTCAGAAAAGGGTAGTTAATTAAATTTACCTTTTCGTTCACGAATTTGCCTGCTTCGACGGTGTCTTGGCACTTGGTCATTGACCTATCCCCTTTATGTCATGTCCTGGCGATCGATACAGAATTGATTCGCACTTGTTCCACACGCACACGACACGCACTGACGAACATTACGAAAGTTAATGTGTGTGTCATGTGCGTGTAGAAACAAGTGCGAATCAGATCTGTATCGATCGCCGGGACGTGGCATAAAATTGTTGAGATAGGTCAGGATCGGTACAATGACCGAGTCCTAAGAACCCATTTCCGTCGTTGCAAATAAATTCGTGAACGAATGGGTACGTTTATTTAGCTACCTTTTTCTAACATTGATTATTCAAACACCTTTTTCATTATTAATAAAACATTTTATTCGATTCGGATAACGAATAAAAGTATGGAACGGTTACTAAATAACTTGTTAATTACATTGTTATAAATGAATAACGAATAATGACTTTTATTATTATTATTAATTTAAGACGATGTAGTAACGTTGCCCCCCGAGGCGCCCGATCCCGATAGCGCGCAATGGTGACTGAGCGCCGGCGTTTCGGGCGCTCTCATTGGCCAGTGTTTTTCGTTAATAACTCAAAAACGAAACGTCCAAAGATATTTTCGTCAAGGAAAAAGTTGTTCAGAATCACCTCGGCTATCCAAATATTTAAAATTTGGCGCGAGTCCTGAGCCACCCTGTACATTTTAGTATAATGGTAAAGCCAGTATCTTATTTTCCCCTGACAAATAAATGAAATCCATATCTACCACAGCGCAATTGTCACAACTGTATCAATGTTCCTCCTGGGCAGCAATATATTTCTATTTCACCGTCAAAGGAATAAATCCATGCAATAAGCGTCTATTTTTCGAAGCGTAACAGAATATCGACGAGAGAAGATCAATTAATTTCCAACAAGACCTACAAATATTCCGAGATAAATCATTCTTAATCAAGTAAATTGCTGGCAGTGAACGTAAAAATTTCTAGCAAATTATCGCGTCTCAATGATACCACCGTTCCACTGTATTCTCACCCTTCAACTTTCTCCAACGGTGAACAAACGTAATTCAATGTCTGCATTATGATATCTCCAGAAATAGCATCGTATCCTTGAAATTTCCAGAGATTTGCGAAAGTGATCAGAGAAAGGGCGCACGCTTCGTTACATCCGCGTAGATCCCCGGCAGACTTTTCTTCTCGGTTACGTTTCCACCGATTCAACAATCATTTAACAAAACGACGTCACCTGGCGCAACGACCAGAATTTCTTCGATTTCATTGGCGGTTGCACGCCGTTCCTCGACATTAACGCGCCTGACACGGATATAAAAATCCATGGAATTATGATCGGGCGAAACTAATCACGCTCCTTCAAATGAACACCCCGCTCGACATAACGCTCTCTCATATTCTCTGTGCCGCTTATGCAAACGTGCTGGCAAATTATTGTGCAGCAACAAATCCTACACGTTGGGCAACATCGAAATTGTTGCTGTTGCGGCGTGACGTAAGAAGAGCTAGAAACTTTATTTTTGCCCTCCTCGCCGCTATAGAATCGCAGCGAGTCAGGAATTGCAGTGTATCGGCAGATCGAAATCGTAACACAACCTCTTAACGATACAGGGAAACAAAGAAGAGACGTTATGTTCACGATCGAAATGAACAAGTTATATTTGGGATTGCTGTTCAAAGACCGTGGTATCGGAATTTTCGGACGAGTTTCGAGCAGCTTGAAATGAGAACGAACGAAATACGTATATGTATTATGAAACGCGACGAAAAAGAGCGAATTTAATGGTCGCCTATTAAACGCGAAACGAGGATTAGCTGGTTCTCTCGACGCGTTCGTTTAATTACAAAGCTGCTAGTTTTATTCGCCTGGCGCGCTTATCGACTTTCTATCTATGATTCTACCGATTCATCAACTCAATTTTAGCGAGCAGGTAACGCGTGCATACGTGTTTCTGTCCAATCGTTCGTTGCTCAATGGATCTGCCGGTCTAGTTATAAAACGCGGTGCAACTGTGGATAATAATGAGGAGCGTGATAAGAACAGTTCGCCCGAGGTATTAGGAGATTTGTTTCTATAATCGAGTGGCTCATGAATGTGGAAATTTTGATTAGTGTCAACATGGGGTTGTTGCTCCGTTTGAATTACTTGTTTAATTGCTTGGTATATATTTTGATGGGGAGGGAACACATTTAATTTATTTGCCCTTGTAGCCTTTAGCTACTAATCTGTATATTACACAATTGGAAGCCTGATTACGTTAGGTAAATAGAAAAGGTTTGTTATCCAACTGATTAGATAATATCGATGCATTTACGGATAAATGGCGTTAAGTAGTAATTAAAATAACATATTTATAGTAGATCAAGTTCAAAGATGATTTAGCAAATTGGCAAAAATGAACGAGTAAAATTAGTGTAAACATTTCAGACGTACTTAATTCACACACTTGAGTAGGAATTAACGGAGGTAAAGAAAAATTAATACAGCATTAATTTCTGCGTACAAAATAAAGTCAAATGGAAGATGTCAAGAATACGATAAAATTAAAAATCATTTGCAGATTTGCAAACAAGTGAGATGTACATGCGTGACTGTACACGCCCAAATAAATAGACGTTCAATCTGCAAAATAATAGTTATATAAGGTCCACAGTTAAATGAGATCTTTCAGGTGGTCTGGAGGTTGCAATGTACACGTGCAATTACATGGCCGATAATACTCGTACAAGTTTTTAGTAGGCTCGATAATACATTTATGGCCCGTAATACGCACCTGCACACACGTTTCTAAAGCAATAACGATAATAGAAATATTGACGGGCGCGATATCAGCAGTGGTAACGGAGAATGTGTAAGCAATAACGCGATCGAGGACAATAATTATACGTACGGCAAAAAATGTGCATCCATAAATACACATTCAGTCCGGTGTACAGCCATTTAATTTTTATTATTATAATTTCAACCGCCGCAAGAAAAATCGTAACTCACATATGTTCGTGCCCGTTAATTGCCTGGCTATTAAGACAACATTTAACGACATCAATTCATTCATTTTTTAAATCAAGTTTTTTCACACCAAGGTCACAGATATTCGTACCCGATCATTTTTATCGTTTCCTCCCGATCGAGCAATTTCACCGCATTTCATATTCCAAAGATTGACAAATTTCCGCGAAACGTCCGATAACGGACGTGAGCTGCGCTCACGCGGGAACGTCAAGTTGGTATCGATAAAAAGTAAGGGTCAGTTTTCAATGTCTCGCCAAGCGAAAGTTTAACTAGCATGCGTACGCTTGGCAATGCTTACACAATGCACAGTGGCGTAATTTCGTACTCGGGGACACCGTAATAAATGTTTCAGTCCTCCCACACTCCAGTTCTATATAATTTACGTAAGGTGTGCGACCGTGCTTTATATAGGCAAACAGGAAAGCAACATTTAGCTACGGTCTATTTATTTTTTTGCCGATACTCAAATGAGAAAGACTTTATTTAGCGACTCGATGAAGAATAATAGCGTTTTTGATTGATACCATTCCCACCGCAAAGGTGGTAAATGTGTGCGTTCAGGTGAACTACATTAGAAGTCTGCGGTCCGGTGTAGGAAATCACATTGGAAGCGAATGTTGTAGAAAGTAATGTTGCTGTGTTCATATGTGTATGATACAGTAAAGGACTTTAGTATTAATATATTACTGTCGCTACAGGGCGAAGAAGGTGTTGTTCAATTTTTAAACCCTGTCACGTCTCGCTTTTTTGCATTTCGGAGTCCAAGTATTTCTTGAATTTCTAATTATTTAATGATTGTATTATAACGCACACGGTAGAGAATTTTATAAACAAGATCACGCAAGTAATGTAAAAAATGGTATACACAATTGAAAATATAGGGGAGTGATACGTTTTATGCCATACCCTAAGCGTTTCTAGGTTACTTTAGCCGTTTATACTATCCCGTGGTTCTGAATAGAATTACTTAAGTACATCATTTTAAGGGGTTATACCTGCCTGTAAGGTGGAAAAGAGCAGTCTCTCTTTGGGACTTTATCTGGAAAATACTAGAAGTCCTTTATAAGAAATATTTCTATATTCAAAAGTATGTATTTCGTAGTAATAGTAGTATATTTTTCAATGGGATATATATATATATTAACAAAATTTTGACTAGCTTTCAATTTCTGATGAACCAGATCGAAGCTATGTGATCGCGGGGAAATAGCTGATATTTCTTTTGTCTATTTATATTTCGCATTCAAAATATTACTACAATTACTTTGAAATATATACTTTTGAATATAGAAATATTTCTTAAAAAGGTCTTCAAGTTTTTTCCAGAAAAAATCCCAAAGATACATTGTTCTTTGCACCTCACAGGTCGGCATAACCCCTCAATCATTTAAAATTAAGCGCCAGTCATACGCTTAGGTACCAAAAGCAGAAACGTTTCGAGACACAGACTAAAAACAAATTTCAGAGCAGCGCATGCACATGAAGAATTACCCATTTCATTAAGAATATGAGACATTTATTAACAGTATTAATCACTATTTCTAAACATCCCCACAACCAATAAACATCTGACAACGCACTAATTCACATATATCAATATTCTAAACACCATACTACCATACAAAAGATGCAAAACGCTATTCCCCAATTACTTCAGGTCGCAGTACGCGGTGCCATGATAAAAAATAAACGTTCTCCAGCATACAATCCTGCTCCAATCGCTGCATCCAATGTCTACGCAGACCACCTACGCTACACCACGGAACCATCCATCAAAACGAAAACGAAAACCGTCACTGAATCACGCACGGGGTCGCGTGACCTTTCCCTCCGGCATCAAAAGGTCGCGCGAAGTGTGTCGACGAACGAACGGAGAAACGCAACAACGTTGCTTCGACGAAAGTCTGCCTCCTTCTGATCGTCTATTTGCATTATACGCAAAACTGGTCAACCCTGCAGATACGATCTTCCGTCGTGACGCCGGACAGACGTGAAAACCTTCAAGGGTCCATGTATCGCAGAATAATATTCTTGCGTCGATATTGAATAATCACTGGGGGTCACGAATCGTCAATCAGGGGAAAACGTGAACGACGGGGACACCGTTTCTGCAAGGCTCTGTATAGATTTACAGGTAGACAGATATTATTTGTAGGCATGCGTCCCTAAACACTGTTCTCTTAGTTTCCCTTTCGATAAAAGATAAAGCTAGAGTCTAAGATAACTTGTACGATTAGATTTCTTTTCGTAATTTCGCTAGACAGGACTTAAATTCGTTGTATCGATTATTAGAACAGCCCAGACATGTCTCGAGTATTCACACCTTTTGTACCAAGGTGCGTTCGGATACATGATGCATGCGGCTCGAGGATAATTGTGCGTCACCTCGTTCTTCGATGTAATTCATTTTCAGCAATCGGAGAAAAGTAAATATGCATTCAATAGGAGTTTAGATAAACCTGAAAACACCCTTAACTTCTTAACTTCACAATTATTTTGTAAAAGTGTGTCCAAGATTTAACACCGACCAAAGTAGCATTCTTGTGTTCTCTTGTGGCCACTTTTGTGGCTAACTAAACGCAACGAATTTCTCTGGGGTTTAAATTTCTAAACACAATATTGTCATGATAGACGAGTATTCTCGGGCTTTAAACTTGATGTAAAAATTAAAATCCGGAGTATTCTCGGGCTCTTAAGTTTAGAGGTTAACAAGTTTTCTAAAACAACAAAAAGATATATAACCGAGTCGATGTGCTTATCAAGTCATTAGTAACCCTTGTAGTGCTACATGCAACTGTAGATGACCAAACAGAAAAGAAGGAAGAAGATAGATCATGCTGATCCGCAGACTGTCAACGAACAGTATAGAAAATTTCGTAGCTTGCTCGAGGACTGTAAGGGGACATGCTTGCGGAAACATGTTTGCGGACAATGTCTGTATGTGTGTACGGGGCATAAGAAAGTAACGGACGGTCGAAGGAAAGAATTCGGGCCACGGGGCGATCGAGAGAGGCGCCTCGTGTCAGATACATCATTCTAATGACTTCCTCGAGCATGGTCGATTATTTGGATTCTTCGAGGAAGGGCCCCCCGACAGCTATGGTAACGACAGCGACGTTTTTCGACACCTCGTTCCAAGGAATTTGATTCGTCTCGAGCTTTCGCAATTAAAGGATCTCGAGTAACCGAAAGATACTAATGCTTCCCTCGTGTCATTTTGAATAAGTGATGAACATCAGTGATTTAACGGACAGGAAATCTTTACCGTGAACACGTTATGATCTGTGTATGGGCCGAATGCAATAATGTTTTAGATGCAGTGTAATTTTTTTGGTGTATGTAATGCACTGGTACCATGTATCATTAAATGAGTACGAGACGTAATTGGAAGACGGAGTTTAACGAATTCCTCTTATATAGAATGAGTAATGTATGTACATTTTTTAAAAGCAATATATCAAATTAATTCCTGTAACATGGGGAGTATTTGGCAATGTGTATCTCTCGTGGTAGTACGCATGCTAATCTTCTTTTTTTTATTGGCGAATTTGCTAGTTTTAAATTATGTATAACTTGCACTTGTGTGCGTAATTATGCACATTGTATTTTAACCATTATCAGGTTCATTTAATCTGATATAAATATTTTAATATTGAATATGGAAATGCAACAGATCTTTCGTATTTCCTATTGATGTTAATTCGACTTCACCACATAATAATTCGAGTCATGTATTGAATAATTGACGATTAGTAAACAGTTTGCGGCTTAATGGTAAGTTTCCGGTTAGCCCTGAAAAAAGTTCGTCTATTGTAATCTGTATTAACGAAAGCATAATAATAACCTTATGAAAAAGTGGAGAGAGTTTAGTAAGCATCTAGTAGAAAAATACTCTTTCTTCCATGGCTTTTAAAGGCGTGTTATTTTCAATTTCACACCAAATGCGACTGAATGAAACAGAGTATCAGAAGAATCGTAGCGCACGATACACGCTGCGGCCGTGTAATTAAATTTAACCGCAAGAATGCAGCGTTGTAACAACGGATTGCAGCTGACCTTTCGAAAAAGTTGCCTTACCAAACTGCGGAGACGGAAAAGAACTTCTTGTTCATCCTTGAGTCACGAATGAGGTACAATTGTTACTGAAAATGGAACTCTTTAATTCTAGTTTTTCTCTTTCATCCCAGAAGTCGAAGTTAATTGCATTCGAATCCTGTTAAACGTTCTTTCGAAACGAATAATTAGAAACGAAGAATTACTTTTCAAAACCACAACTTTAATCTTATTTATATGAATTTTGTAAAATTCATGCCAGATGAATTAATTCACTCAATTCAATTTGTTTTGTAGTATTGACTTAATTGATTTAAATAAAAATAATGGTTTAAGTAAGTCACTGCTGGGCACTGTTAAGCATATTAAACATAAATTCAAAATGCTGACTTATTTTATGGATAAAACTTTTTCCTTGATAATATAAATTCTTTCATATCAGTAGGTTTTTAACTATATTAATTCTTAACATTCTTTAAAAGTTTTAAAATTTCTTTACTGCATTAATTCGGATTCTTTGACGCCAGATTTCTTAAAATATTCATTACTACTTACTTTTGAAAACATAACTATCTTTGAAATCTGAAAATTACTTAAATATATGAACACAATATTACAAAATTATGGACCCGACAAACGATTTTGTTAAATAATTTACACGCTTTTAAATGTGCATTTCTCTAACGTTGAAACAAAGCACAGTGAAAGTATTCCAAAATATAGAAATATTTTCTTAGAATAATCATTATAGTCTTAACAAACGTTCAACTACAAAGCAAACCTAGTTTAAAATTAAAATAACAATTCATCTATTGCAAATAAAAATATAATCTTAAACTTACTAGAATTTTTCGTCTCGAGCATTCGTCATCATTTATCATATTCTTACCGAAACATTTTGAGAGGAAACAGTTACCCTAACCCATCGTGCATTACTGAATACGTAATCTAAGCGTGAGTCCCTATTAATATACAACATGTTGACAACGTCCATGGTTGCACATAAATTATCAACTCGTTAGATAGCCTTGCTAATGAATTCACTAACAGGTTCAGCGAGATTTATAACGTGGTTCAACTGCTACAGTTCTGAAAGAATTTTCCTCTCGTACATCGATACTTTCATAACTCCTACAGTAGCTGATACTACATACAATGTATTATCGTTTAATTTAACCAAGAATAATAATAATACGAAAAATTTCTAAATATTGAAATTAGTTATTAACATCGTTTAAATCGTAACCTTTGAATAGTAATAGAACCATTCCTGCTGGGGCAGCTATATAAATTACCATTTGATTCTATCACCAACGGTTCTGTGGTTTGCGTGAAGTTTGAAATGGAAAACTACAGTTAATATCAGACCAGCAATGATGGAGTCTCGTTTGAAAGAGAAACTTGACCTAATTCTCGAAAATTGTGTTATACTCAACTGTTCCATATTGCTTTATATGAAACACTTCTACATCGATATGATTAGAATGGTTCGGATTGTTGCAAAAATTGAAATGCTCAAGATTCTATAAATTATCGCAGAATGAAATATTGCAAATGTGCGTGTGACTCTCATTTCGATGAGCATACATATTTATTTACGTAAAAATTCAGCAAGACAGATGACTGACAGCGGTGGGCATAATGTGACGTCCATAATTTATAACAATCGGGCGAACAATTTTAAATACAAGTAACCGTGTCGACTAATCTATGGTAATAATCGCTTCGGCGAAGCGAGGCGTGTTTAAAGCGACAAATTACGGAAGGGAAGTGTAACAGGTGAAGGTTAGATGAAACGTAACCGGCTGGAATGCAGCAAGAATGGAGTACAAGTGAAAAGAATGTGGAACACGGAAATTAACGAGAGGGTATGCAAATTTTTGTTGTTATTCACGATACGTCTAACCCTGCAGGTATTAATCTCGATACTTCTCTGATAATTATCTTTGTCGATCGTTCTGCTCTCGTAGTGCTTTTGGATAATTACCATGAATACATTTTTTATTCATAAATAAATCAGAATTACAGTCATTAACATTGTTTGATTTTACGCGAGAGTGCATTATTGGTAATTGAAGTCGTGCATTATTATGCATAATATAGAACAATTTTTAAGTAACAACAATTTGTCTTTACTCTAACCCTTTTTTTTATTAAGATTATACTAGTCGAAACTTATTGACTGGTATAATTATATCGAAGTTCTTGACGTTTTCTGACGAAACGAAATTTTTGTTTACTCGAATTGCATTTAGCGAGTTTAAATAGAATTCTGGTGTAAGCTTACCAAATATTGTAACAGTTAAAGCGTGGTTAGGTGTCGTTGCAAATCATTAGGAAATCGATTGTTCTGTGTATCACGGTGTAGGAACAGGTCGTAGCGAAAAATTTCCCACCGCGGCCTTGCTATATTACGCCAGTAAAGCAGAACAGGCGAACAGTTTAGTTGTATGTATGTACACGAATCTAGAGCTCACAGACACACACACAAGAAACGTGAACCCTATTCCGTGCTTATCTTAACGCAGTTTCCAATCATACGCGATCGTGAAAGCCTTAACGCGTTTACTGTGTAAAACCTTTTTTTTGGAACAGCGTTAGAAACATTGAGAAAGAATTTCAAGTTTGTGTAAGTCGAACGTTGATTTACATATCGCAGCAAGAAAAAAAAGTATGTCAGTGACACTTTTAACGTTTTACGCCATCAAAGGAACCAGTGATAGCTCTGATCACGAATTGTGTCAAGAAGTATTTGTTATATTTATCAATTTACGTTGACGTTTTTTGTTTTTCCTTTAATTGTATATTTGCGACTAAAAATACGTATCTGGTTCAATTGATCTTACTCATTCATGTTCAATGCTTTAAGAACGTCAGTGCTAGATAATTGCATTTGGGAAACAAAGGGAATACGCGGACCCTTCATCGATGAATGAATATTGATTGGTGAATAGTGAAAGTTACGAGTTATTGTATTGAATATTGATTTATTATATCAATTATATGCTATCAGTTCTAATGGAAATTAATTTTATAATTATACTTCACATTGTCTAAACGTTTTATTCATTCACACCAGTAAATGCTAGCAAAAAAAAACATGTTTATCGATAAACGAATAGAATTAATATTTAGAATGAAGGTAACATTTCAACTAATACAGTCGGCGATACTTTTGCCAATAAATTAATCAGATGCCAAGCGTTTGCTTTTAAAGTAGCCGAAGGATATTACATTAATTAATGAATTGTTATATTAATTAGCGAAAATGGCAAATATCCTGAACAAAAGCCATTTATCTGAAAGCAACGACACGCTCATTTATCTGCCAAGGCCTTCGAAATTAATCCGTACAGCACCGACTGTGCCCCATCGTGAAAGGAGTCAAACAGTCTGCGGCAGTAATGCAGACGAAGGAACATGATCGCCTCTTTATTTCCTTCGTCCACGAGCTGCAAAGTAATTCGAACGGCCAGTGTTTTTTTTTTCTTTTAAATAAAGTTTAATTGAGACGTGAAGGCGTTTGCACGACCAACGCGAGGCATCATCGTACGTTCGCGATTCTTCCCTCGACCACATAGAGGTCTGGTTACCGCGAATGGCATCTTGTACAGTTTTTTCGAAAGCATCCTCCATGAATCTTCGTTTCGTACGTCTTGTACCCTTCACGATCGAGTTTTACCATAAGATAGCCGGGGAGGAATATTGTACTGTGCTGTCTTGTCGTATAAGGTTGGTTGGAAAATTCTGTTTTGTAAGATACATACATTTCTCAAGAGTATTATATATTTCGTTATACTAAAGCAAATTCATTTATTAAGGTTTTAAAGAAAATATATTGTTTGTCCTGAACGAGAATCAAGCAACTATCATTTAGATTGACAATTACAATTTTAATATAATTACTGTTTGAACAGTATCCAGAGAATAATTGTAATAATATTTTTATATATTGTAAATAATAAAACTAAGTCTGCTTAAAAAATAATTAACGTTCCATAAATGGTTAAGAAATTAAAAATCTGCTGTACTAATTTATAAGAAAGTTGCATGTCGTAGTAATTGTGAACATGTAATAAGAAATAGTGAAGTAAAAACGTAGCAAACATCTGGACTACTGTATTTATTGTATCTTACTGTTAACAAGATTTCGCAGATAATAATTCATGAAGGAAAAAATGGGTTTGGAGTAATTGCAACTAACTGTCGTTGTATCTCACGCTTCATTTCGACGAATCGGCTAATAGAATCCGTAAATCTAGAATTTTATGAATGTCGTTGTCAGCGAAATTTATTAATCATGTGATGAATCTGTAAAACGAAACATGATATCACGTTTACTGCGGTACCGGATAGGCTGTTCGGAAGCCAAATTTGGTTACACGATCTTATCGTTGAATGATTGTGACGTGGGCTGCGCTTGCGAACGAGCTTCAAGGGATTAAATCGAGACAAGCCGGCAAACTATAGCCGAAGAAATTAATATCCTGCAATTTTTCAAAAAATCCCGTCCTACGTTTCACTTACATCATGGACGCTAAATCGCCTCTTAACTTAATTGGAATCGTTTCATGAAGACAGAAACTTAGTTCGATTCAATTTGAATGTTTAATCGTTACGATTTTGTACCAATGTCGGAAAATTAACATGAAGTTTCCTGCTGTTACAAATTGTGCGCCACTCGATTAACATATTCTCTTAAAAATTATAGCAATTCCAGAGATTTTGAATAACAAATTATGTTGTAAAAGTAAGTGTTGTAAAACGCTTGCATTCGACACGCTATAATAATACCAATTGACGAACTTAATTAAATAAAAATAGAACGATATCCTCAATCACTTGGACTACTTACAACCGCCACGTATTCAGCATGAACGAATGAATTAAAATACATAAAATACAATAAAATGAATTAATTCTACATAAAAGCTTCTCAATTACTATGCTTAATTAAATGCTTTTATCGTCGTTTAAAGTTGACCAATCCCTTATTTACTGGGCAAACGTAGAACGGAAGCATTTGGATTGGACCGTGCACTGGAAATTTCAAGGATGCCTCCGCTAGAATCGTGGCGGATATTCGAAATAACTATACCGGTGCAACGCGAGAAAGATGTGACATTAGTTAGTCATGAATGTACGAGCTGCATTGCAAGCTGGCTGCAAATCCATGGAAAATGAGGTTCACCGTGGTCAGTGATTTATCCTCGAAAATAGGTCAACGTCATCGGCGCACATTTGATCTTGGCATTTGGAATGTCTATCGCGGTGAGAATAGCCTCTTTCATAGCGAAGTGGATATTCATGGAAATCGATCACAATGCCAGTGTCAATTGTGCTTTAAGCGACAATTAAACGTACAATTTCATAATTTACTGCGACGATGGCCTCTATTGTCTTGAATTTGATTTGTTTTCTTTTATTTTGATAACTGCAGCGAAAATTTTGTCATTTATTTAGTAACAGACGTGCAATAATTCTTCTTTTTCCCTCTTCTTTCCTTTCCTCTTTATGAACTTCCAGAACTAAGCTACTGTTTTTTACACAACGTACTTTTGCAACAGAGGATTCTTATTGCACGTTAAAATTTATTCCTAACGAAGAATAAATAAAATAAATAAAATACAGCGATAATAATTGATATTATAGTTGCGATTGCCATAATTTATAAATCGGATGAAATATAAGATAGTCCATTCTGTTTAAGCGAGATGAAAGTATTTCAAAAGTCGGACAGCTTGAAAAAGTGTGATTTAATTATCGGCCTTCTTTCGATTGGAATAATTTACATAGTTCGCAAGGCCCGAAAGAGTTTCGTCTTGACTGTCACGATTCGATGGGAAGCTATGATTGAATATAAATGTCATTTAAGTTACGCTGGCAGTCGATTAAGTAACCCTTGCCTTTCCCTGCGGGCTACGACGAGTCTGATCTTCAATTTCAAAATGCTTCCATTTTTTCTCTTGTTATTTCGTCTTCTCTCAAATGTTTGTCTTCATCGAGGCAACTAATTGGGGGACATAGTACGCAATCATTGTTAAAAAATATTTTGCATTTGTTAATACCTTCTTTGTCACATCCAATCTCTTGTATAGTCCTTGAGAGTTTGAATTGTACGTAATTGAATAGACTCGTTAAAAGTCTAGCAGTTCAAAATATCTGTGGCGTCTTGGAAATAGTATATATAAGTAGAATATATCGGCATATATAGAATATACAGAAGGGTGTTGAAAAACAATTATCGGAAGCAAGAGTAGTTAAGAATAAAAGGAAGATCCTACCAAAAAATCAGTACCTTGCAGATTATGGTTAAATTAAGTCTTAGGGTGCCTCTACTTCACGTTTATATGTACGACAGAAGTAAACTTAATTGAAAGAGAAAAAAAAGATTGCTTTAATATTTAATTTAGATTATTTTTGTCCGACGAAAATCTTGTATTCTGATAAAAAGATTACCATTTGTAACTGAACTAAGATTGTTAATCGTCTTTAGTTGAACGTACAAATTAAATCAGAGAAAGTTTGCATTCTAAATTGAATAACCGTGACTGCTCCATATTAAATCCTTCATACGCAAACGCAACCATACGGTATCCGTTTTACCCAGTTGCATTTATTATTTGATATTTTACAATACTTCCAGAGCGATTCGAGGTTGCTCTTGCATGCGATTAGATTCTGATATTCCCGCAAAGTTCACCTTATATAATCTAAAATCAAGCTGTGTTCCCATTCACAAGCTGACCACGATTGCGGGACCGTGCTCTGTAACTGTGATCTGTCTTCCTTCACGATATGTCGCCAATCGTATGGCCGATAAGTCGAGACAGAGTTTCAATCGACATCGATAACCGACACTTCGCGATCTCGCAGATCCAAGCACAAGATATTATCGTGGAAGAAATTGAATAATTATTTCATGTATACGCCAGATTATTCTTCCATTCCAAAATAACAATTTGAAATTCACTTTATATTTACGCAGACAACAATGCCAATTGGTTTTAAATATTAAACTTGTTTCGACTTTAAGAAGCACAGTCTATAGATTCGATCGAATGTAAAAGAATTCTAATTATTCCATAATTCATAATTCCACCTGTTACTTTATGCTTCGAAATGAACACCTTCAATCATTAAAGTCGTACGTACTCATTCTTCCCAAAATCATTCACAAACGAACGATCCAAACCCTTCCCTTAAAATTCACGATACAATCACGTGATAACTGTTATTCACAACATTTAAACAGATGAGCGATAGGTACTCACCTGTCATTCAACGACCGGAAAGAAAGTAATCGATCGACGACTCTCTATCTAACGATGTTTTCCATCGTTTAGCAGTAAATCATTAATCCCAACCGGCCGCCCAATCGTCGGATCATGAAAACTGCTTTCATGAATGATGCGTTTTCGACATAACGGATCGCCACGGCAACAAGTTATTACATCCATTGCTCGGCCAGGATAGATAGGATAGGTCTCATCTGAGAGGTGGAGTACGGAGAGCCACGGCCTGGCATTTACTCACAGTTATGTGAAAGGCATATCGGCCGTACCAAGGTACTCCTACATAGTACGCACACTTGCACAACACTTTGTGCACCGGCGTTATTGAGTCCCCGCCAACGGCGGGGACGGTGGAATAATTGTCCAGGCCGGAGAAACTACGATTAACCAAAAGGTATATAACAGATATACATACAATCTGTTTGCTGGCCCGTTCACCTCTGTTCACTTTCGATTGTCTTTCGATCTCTTATCTGTGTGTACTTTGTCCGCGCTTGTTTGCCTACTGCCCGTGGAATGAGTTTGGAAAGAAGTTTAGAGGAAACACTTGGCAAGTTTGTACGTCTGTTGACAGTAGAGATTAAAATGGCTTGCGAAGCAGTTTGTTGGGAATTGAAAGTAGTCGACATAGCTGGCAATGGATTAATTTGTTGAGCGCAGACTGTGTTTTGTGTATAGTTGTGACTAGGATGTTTCCTTGGTTCTTTTGTTTTAGAATGAACTAAGAAGGGGTTTTTAAATTTAAATAATAATTGTACGTGGTCCTTTTTAGCTGCATTATTTATGCACTGTTTGCTATTGAATGCTAGTAAATGAAATGGATAATGTAATACGTAATCTAGAAATAGATTTCATTAACGTTTTTAGTAATATTTTAGCAAGCTTATTGACAAATCACGGGGAAAAAATAATTACATACAGATATACAGAAATATTAAAAGCATGTGCCAGAAAGTACAAACAAAATTGCAATCAATTTGAAATAAATAACTTAATAACTCCTAACTATAACTACTCCTATTTGTGACAATGATTATTTCAAATGACTGTGCATCCTCAGCTGGTAAATACTAATCGTTCCCTCCAATAGAAGACAGAAAATAATCTTGACCCTTGATATTCATAAAGAAAAGTATCGTAAAACAATTAGGACGATCTTTCAGCCGTCGCATCCCTGTCTTCAAGCGCTCGAATAAGTACTTACGTATATACACGTGTACTAACTTGCGTGTTCAAACGCCCGCGGGCTTGTTAACCAGCGGGAGTAATCGCGATAATCGGTGTAAAGTTTCACGTTAATCGTTCGTTATATCTCAATCGAGATTGAAAGGCAGCCCCTTATGAATTACACATAACCGTGGAAATAGAATCGAAGCTCTTGTTAAGCGTGCTTGCACTTCTCGACCACGGAGACAGGCAAAGAGGCTGGCTCCGATGCGGTTGATTTACGGCGTCCGACGTTGCTCGTTGAAACTTGGAATATAAAATCGCGCGTGTTTCCAAGATCGTTGGTTTGTTCATTAATTAGCGGCGACACATCGACACATATGGGCGTAGCCGCGAATTGGGAACCGTTAGAAGCACATGCAGCCTTCGGACCTTGGAATAATAATTATTTCTCGAGTCGATTCAACTCGCTGTACCTGCTTGTGCCCGATCGAATCGACTGTGTACACGCGGTCGAAGGAACCGGGGATAGCTTAAGTGGAATACGCGTGATGGTAGATGCAAAGATTCTGTTAGATCGTGTAATGAACGCTAATCTTCGTCAGCGAGATCAAAGATATCGATGCGATTAAGAAATTTATTTTAGAGTGATTTATGAATTTTATTTATGAATTAGAATTGAGGACGGGAGGTATGAGCAAAGGCAAGTATTGCAGAGGGGCTGAAATGGGCAAAAGGTCCTTTAGAGTTATTATATTGGAGCTTCTTTTTGTTACGATTTCTACTGAGTAGTAAATATTCTTATTAATTCAATTGACGCACATGAATAGAAATATTAATTGATTAATTAATCAGTTAAGTCGTGGAGGTGTTTACGAATCTAAATTCTGTAACGACGAGTTACAACTGTTGTTGGAGCACGGATGCGGAATCGCAATTATTTTTGTTCAATGGTGGAATTACACATTCTTATATTCATCTTATGATGCCTAATTATATTTTAGGGGAAAGTTCGATGACGAAAAGTGTATATTTCAGTATTCCAGTATGTGCATGGAAATATCGGGCCCAATTATTATTTCCACAAATCTAAATATCATAAGACGAAACATTAAATTTATTACAACAATACGAAGGGGATAATTGCAAAAATGCAACAGATATTCACGAGTCGTTTATTACTCAATTATTGGCGATAAAAATCGCAGCGCCATAACTTGTAATCGATGTACAAACATTCGAAAGCCACGCGAAAAATATAGAAAGGGTCCATGAATCCAAAGAATACATTTAGCGAGAATTTAAAAACCTGTTATATATACTGAGCCAAAAATGAAAAACTTGGTCTCGTTACAAAACGTACAGTGCTACGTTACATACTGTGTTTAACGAAACTCATGACAGAAATGAAACAATTTCTCGTGCCACGCGTTTCAATTCCCACCGCTTGTCAAGTAACCGCACTGATTATGTCATCGTATTTTCTATCGCGATTGAGCACCATTGATCGAATGTTATGACGATTACAGGTAGTAAGTTTAAGTGGGCCGGGGATAGAATAGCCACGTTCGAGTGCACGAAGTTGCAGCAGGTCGAGACCTTATCTGCACACCTCGAACGATGCATTGTACATCTCCTGCTATTTCTATCCCATCCTCCAAATGCAAAACCTGAAGAGATTTTCCACGAGAAGTAGAATATTTATGCGTGGGAACAATCTTCTGTTTCGCATTTCAGCCGATAATCTTTCGTCTCGTTGGATATAAATTTCTGTACGCACTAGAGATTTAAAAAAGCAATTATTTCCAACTATTGAATTACATAGGAGATATAAGCAGTCGGTGTACGCCTGGTAACGTATAATATTGGGAATACTGGCCAGAGAAATATAACGTAACATGAAAACGATTGGCCCTTTAAATTTGTTTGCAGGGACAGAAAATTGAAGAATAATTTTTAGTTTAAAAAATATAATATATGAAAGAATGTATTTTACATGTTTTTTTAAAATTAGGTGAAAATTGTATTAATAGATTTATGCAAGAAATGTAATTAAATTTTCGGGACGAAATATTTATAGTTTTCTATCGAATGACCAATTCGTTTGAGGATAAACATTGGCCTACCAAATACATTCTTCCATATATTATATTTTTTTATTACAATAAAATCTCTTTCAAAATCAATTGAAACATCCATTCCTTGTATTCCATTATATCATTGAACCCCATTCTCAACTACAAAATATTAAAACTTCTACTGCCATTTCCAAAATACCAAATACCCTATCAAAACACCAAGTACCTACGTACTCGGGTAAACAAATCTCCGTTTATCTCTTCAAATTACAGGACACATTTGTTCCGCGAATTTCTCGTTCGGAAACACCCCTCTTGAAATTACGCCACGTCACCCGCGAGAGAACAATAATTCAATTAAACGCATCTCTTGGAAGCAGGAGGAAAGGCAAAACGACACCAAAGAAGGAGGGCAATAGGCTAGGGAGGGAGGTAGATTTAAGAAAGTATTGGATATAGAATTAAAATAGAACTTAAGAGAATTAGAATGTAGGAATAGTTTGTAAGAAGAATGTAGGATGCAACCGGAAGTCATCCAAAGCGGAAAGGCAAGGATTATAATAAATAATAATAATAATTAAACGCATCTCGAATGATTCTGTTGATAACGACCTCGCTGCCGCTCCAAGGATCCACAAACCAACCACGCACGCGTCGAACACACCGACGATTAAATATCACGATAGTGGACACCGTGGGTCCGCTTTTCGCGCGGCTCGTCCGCATGATTTACAACTCATTAGCCTATCATCTGTTTCCATTATGTCGCTCCTGCGTCTCATTATAAATCACGGTGCCGCGTTGCGAATCGCTCCTGCGCTGC
Source organism: Nomada fabriciana (assembly GCA_907165295.1). Classification (NCBI taxonomy): domain Eukaryota; kingdom Metazoa; phylum Arthropoda; class Insecta; order Hymenoptera; family Apidae; genus Nomada; species Nomada fabriciana. The sequence continues at coordinate 17,239,568 of OU015689.1, forward strand.
CAGGCCGTGACAAATTGTGCCAGATGTGAATCGTTTAAAATTACGCGACGGACGCGATACGCGAGAAGAAGCCGCGTCACGAGGTACGGAACCGGCTGGGCCGATCGATCATGGATCGTTCCGCGTTGCCGAATTTCACGATGACCGCCGTAGATTCGCCGGTGAATGATGACAGCCACTCCCGCGGACAATGGACACCGTTTCGTCTTCTCGCTGGCCATGACACCATCTCGCGAATTCGCGTCGCCGCTTGTGAAACATCGAGAAAAACAATGCTCCCGAGCGAATTCGTCTGGAGCGTGTCGCGTGAGTTCGTTAACTCGCGATATGAGTTATCGCGCGAGGGGCCGAGAAACGACGGCGAACTTTTGGTAGCGACGACCGTGGCCGTGTACCATTTCTTTCTGTTATTAATACCTTTGCTACCTTGCCGTTAGTCTTTTCCATTTATTTTCCTTTCCTCCATTTCGTTCATCCGAACACGCCGTGGAACACGGTGCTACTGATAATAAGGGCCTCGGCGGCTCTCCGCGTTATCCGTACTAATGAGTTCGGCAAAAGGCGGTTGAAGTTCGTAAAAACAAAGTGGAACAGATGTACGATCTTGTTAAAAGCTTATGAGTGCGTATGTGGTTGAAGTTGCCCATTATATGGCGGCCACATAATTATGCATCGGAGATGCCGTGATACCTGAAGATTCGTGATTACAAAAAATTTGGTGTCGACCGGAAGGTACGATGATTCATTTTCTGTCGGACAATTTCTAAATTCAATTCTAGACAAATCTCTCGGCATTTTCATAACGATATCCGCAATTACGATGGCATCGGTCGTAGTGAATAATGACCCAGTTTCGCCAGTGATACGAACGTGTGCATTCCGAAAACGAATACCTTCGGGAGGCATGGCAGAGAATCGTAAAGCCACGCGTATACGTGGAAACCGCACGAGCAACGAAGGATATACAACGGCGACCGAGCTTTGTGCATCCTGCCGCCATAAATCACGAAAATACGAGGTGACTTTAATGGTCGCTGCGATTTTTATCATCCGTCCGTGCGCGCCGCCCGTTCCCCAGCACCGTGGCGAGGCAGAAAAAAGTAATTCGCTGCACGCGAAGTGTTGAAAGTATTAAAATGGGAAGGCGAATGTTCGCGACGAATTACGAGAAATTTCGTGATTTATGCCGGGCCTGAATCATCCCTCGAAAATCTCGTTGCGAGACTGCAGGCACCGTTCCCCGCCTCGAACAATACACTCGCCGTGCGCGGGTCTATAAACGTATAAATAAACAAGGCTGAGGCATGCCCCCGTATGAATAAGTCGTCGTTTAAAGTGTCAATAATGCTTATTACTTTCTCGTGGCTGACTGGTATTTTCCCCTGTTCTTGATATTTCAATGGTAGTTATCGATTCTTCGGGAAATTTTTTATAATATGTTTTGCATGCTCAAATGAAGATATCTCTTGCAAGCTGTTTTTCTAATAGCTGTTTCTTTTAGCAGGAAACAATGATTGTAATACTTAAACAATAGTTCCATGAATGAGAAATTATTACAGCTTTCTGGAACCTAAATTTGAATATTTCATTGCGTTTCAATGGCAGAGGGGGTAGTTTTATTGCTGAATTATTGCATATATTTTACTTATTGCGGAAGGTGAAATGTTGGTACAATTGTTGTTAACCAATGATGATACTCATTTTCTGAAATATTTTCGACGACTAAAATAATACATGTTCGGTAATACAAACATTCACTTATATAATTTTGTCCTAAGTAATTTGAAAATAAACAGTTACCTTTATAGTGAACCAATAAATGCGTTTTTTACAAACAATTACAATCATCATTTGCAACTAAATTTAAGTTAACTAAAATCTTAAAACAATGGTATATTTGTCTCATTATAATACTTAAAAAGGCAAGCAAGTTATTGTATAGCGTAACACATCTAAAATCTTCAATCTGTCCTATTCCTGAGGCGTTAATTAATTGGATATCAAAATGAGTCTCCTATACAACTATTTAATGAATATCTCGACCACAAACCTTTCGACCAAGGAAAAAAAAGTGGAATCTCAAGCCTCCTACGAATATTCGCGCTTTATTAAAACAAGCTTCGCTACACGCCCGACATCGTCCCGGTAGATACGAAATATTTACGAGTAATTAAAACGCCTTAATGACCAATTAAATTTTTTTCAGAAAACTGCTGAAATTTATCGCGTCGTTATTCGTTGGAATTTTATCAAAGACACGGGAACAATTTTTACGCGCGAATAATTTTCGTACGGTTCACGTAGATACAGCTACGACCATTATAAGTAATTGTCAGTTTTAAGGGAAATCGGTGGAAATCCTCGAGAGCGATACAAACACCTGAAGGGTAGCTAAGAAACACGACTACGTTATACGCGGTTAGTTATCGTTATGACGACGGTCTACATTATAATACGCGTGAAATTTTCATGTATTCGAAAACTCGATTTATAATCGCCGTTTATAACCCCCGATATTGTGCGAGGAACGCGTTCCAATAGCCGTAATTCAGCATCAGAATAATTATCGGAACTTATTAAAGCTCGTTCTGCGAGAGCTGGGGGGGCAACTTTGCATAACTTTGCGTCGGGTGGAAACGTCTTGTTGCTCGATTTCAGCGTTACGAAAGTCACTTCTTAACGGCGCAAGATGCTGCTTTAAAAGAAATTTGCAAATTTAATAGGGGTGCATGGGCGGGTCGAATGTTAATGCCGCTACATTTTAAGGAGAAATTAACCGATACGTTTGGTTAATTCGACGCAAGGCACAGAGATTCTTATGAACAGGCGATTAAGAATGCAGGCGGAGTAATTTTATTGCAATTTGCCGCGTGTGAATTACGTTTTATAGTACTGGATTATTAATAACGTTATTGAACTCTATTGTACACTGAATATTTTTCAAAGCTCTGTTACATACGTATTTATTTAAGGGGAGTAAATAATACCTTTTTCTGTGGTGAATGGTAGAGGTACTCGTACATTTGCAGAAATATCATTTTTATGTTATTAAAGATATTCCAATATATGTAACTTTATATATCAATAATGGCAGATGATAATTTGTTTAAACTCAGAATTCGCTATTCACTAATTGACTGATGACATTTGTACATTTACCTCAATTTTCCATGACACCACATGTGTCGAAAAATTCAATTGCTTAACTTTCGACAGAAATATCGTCGACAGTACCTGAAAAAATAATTTTTCTCAAAATAACAACACGCTTCGCATAAATTAAGTCTAAACTGACGAAACTTTCACACCATGAGTACATATGCCTCGTTATCCACGTGACGAACGTGAAGAATATTTCCACACCGTAACAAAACTTCAAGTTACACCAAGAGAGGAATTCAATCGATCAACCCATTATCAAGTCCCGGACGAGTCACTTCGAATTTATCGTTCCTTTATTCGTCGAGCAACCCAAGGCTATTGCAATATCCCAACACGTAGCGTGTTCCACGCAATCAGTGCAAGCGTACTCGATAAACCTAATCTTTCCCCGAGAGCGTTCTGCTCGCAACGCGTCCAATATCTTTTGCATGATCCAGCGTTAATTAACGACACGTCCTCTACACGTGTCGGCTGGCCGCAACCGCGGTTAATTCGAGAGATATCGTGATTGCGAGCCGCTAAATGGCCCCGGCCTGGTCCGATTTGCATCCTCGCCGCACCAGGAGCAGACTTATCGACAACAAGCTGCACCCCGTCTCGTCTGCCTCAAGCACGAAAACCGACGAATCGCTGAACCACATCTTACCCGCCCCCTGCACGCTTTGTAATTGCCGCACGGTACGTCGCAAGTAATTTACAGCCGTGGCAAACCTAATTTTCTTGTTGTGCAAAGTCGAAAGTTTGATTTCTGCCTCGTGTTTGATTGGATTCGAATTTGAATACACTGAGGAGGAGAGTTTTGTCGTGTGATCGACGTTGCATATGAAATTTTAGATATGTAATAATAGAAATTAGGTGTACTATAAGTGTAATTTAAATTGCTGCAATTGTTTGAGGTTTTCTATTTTTTAGAGAAAAATATAGATTGCCAGTTCTTCTGTTAGAATTATTTGGATACACGGTTAATTTGCTTATAGTTTATTCAGAAAATGGGTAAAGTAATTTAATAAACTATTGAAATTGAGTACATATATAATTTTTAAAAAATGATAGTAACTTGAATTGTATATAATTGTATAAATATAGAAAGGCAAATTAATAAATATAAATTCACAGCGCGTACGTCTAAATATCGCTTAAATATACCCGAATAATGTAAATATAAAAGTGAATAACCGTATAATTTGGGCGAACCTCGTTTATCTGAACGCCGCAACATTTATTTTCAAATCCTTCACTTTATCACAGACCAAGTAATTATGCCGTGTTTGACATTTAATTTGATATTTCGTGTCTCATATCCTTATATACTTGATTGCACTCATCAAACATATTCTGTTTGAAACGGCGGGCATCTTAATCCGTTTGGGTTTCTTTAATTTCTACCTTTTTATAGATTCATAAATCTCCGTCAACTTACAGTCGTATTAACTACGCACACCTAACGTACACATATATTTATTCATGCACTCGTTTTAAATCCTTCGCATACCGTGCTGCTGTCGTTTGCAGTGGGGCGTTACTTTTTTGTTGAATACCTTGATTCGCGTGATGTATGCGCGCGCGGAAGTAATTATACATGTGTATGACACGTCTGTCAAGCAACTGGGTGGAATATTTCCTGACATTTAAAACCAGATATCCATACGGGTGCACAGTTTCTTGAAAATATAAAAGAAACTTCAGACACTTTCGTATCTTGTCCGGACGCTTTGAGACACAACAACGTTGAAATTCATGATATTGTATTTTTACATGATTAATTCAGGCATATATGGATTCTCATAAATTTATAATCAGACCTGATAATCAATGATAATCAAACCTGATTCAATTCTTTATGGTTTGTGTATGATACAAATTTCCATATTCGAGATCACACCGTGCTAATAAATTTTAATGAGGTATGCCTCCCTATTGTCCCTGAACATTCCATTCGTTGCTCACTTTTATACATACTATCCTGTGGCTTATGATACCTGCATCATTTCTTGGCTCATTCAAAGCTTCTACTTGTATGAAGTAATTTGATAAAATGTTTATAGATTGTTGTGATCCCTCGGGTATTTTATTAATTTTTAGTGTTTCATGATTGGTGTAGATTTACTCCTGACCGTTTACAATTTCTTATATGCTACAGATTCATTTCAATGTTGAAATTGTAAATATAAAAAAATTGTCTTGCTGTTTATTTGGATTTCTGTGCCATATGTACAGACGTACCATGTGCTTGAATTTCCTAAGTACGCGATCACAAATAAAGCAACATGTGAAGTGCAACAGAAAATTTAGAAATGATGATCTAGCTCATTTTTATATAGTATCCAACAATTATTTTAGTCCAGTAACACGGAATAGCAGATACTTTCAATTCGAAACGAATTCACCGATCTATTACCCAATCACAAAATGTCACCGATAGCTAAAGAAACGGAGTCAAAGGGATATCTTACTTCATCGCATATTAAAACATGTGTCCCAATTATATCGACCGACCTGCTGACAGGCTGGAATTCACTTGAGAAAAAAGTCAGGCAAATTCTTTACCGATTCCACTCATGATAACAATTTAACCTTCGTTTAACAACTCTTATTACTTCAACATATTAATTTCCTTCAACCAAATAGATACGCCTTCGAAAAGCAAAACGAGGAACCAAACTTCACGAAACAACCAATCGTGACATAAAATTTCGGGTCTTTACCATTACGATACGAAACACACTCCGCCCACCTGTACACCAATTAAATCCCCCTACGGTCAATCACGCGCCTGCAATTTTACCAGCTTCGAAGAAAAAGCCCAACAAAATTGACCATCGCGAACAAAGGTGTACCCGCGTTGGAAATTAATTGACTTGCTGCCGGGGCATCGAAAAACGATCACCGTGGTAGATTTCGCAAATTTCCAGCGTGTATCCAGTTACGACGGTCGTAGAGGGGAGTACATACCTGTGGCGGGTGGAACGTAAAAATAGTCACCGTGTGCGCTGCCGTGACAGGTACGGTACATGGACCCTGATTCGTGAAGGTCGTTCAATGCCGCCAGGTCGTGGTGGGCCTAAATAATTCCGGTTGCCCTACCATCCGCGAGCGTGGTCCTAACGATATACTTTTTCATGGTGGAACGGACGAGAAAGCGGCCCCACCTAGGTCGATTTATTAGCGAGTTGGTGTGAACCGCGGCGAATGGAATTTTATGGTTCGAAGTGATACTGGTCATCGGCGTGTTTCACGATTCGGACTGCCATTCGGTTATGGTGGCTGCCTCGTCATCGATTTTAGTGTCCTTCTTATACTTGCCGAGGGTTTGGCTACCCTTTTATTGGTCAGCTTTATGTAGGAGGACTTTTTCACTTATAATAATGGCCCGTGATAGGGGGCGATTCTGACTAAAATATTGCGGTTGTTTGGAGATTGGTGTTATCGAGAACTTTTTGCGCGTTCCCCAGAAGCTATATGCTATCGGCTCGCATGCACTACCGTTCAGAAATATTTGAACGTGAACGTGAATATTTATAAAGGTAAAAATGTTTACCTATATTCTCATTCGAACGGAGTAATATCTAAATGGAATAAATGTAAATTAATTTTATTAGTATATAGATGAATTAAATTGCGTTAGGCGTTACAAATCTTGGCAAAGAGAAATTAAAGAAATTAAATGGTTAAATTCATGAATAAGAATTTGTTCGGTCCGAGACTTTTTCAATTGCTATTAGAAATTCTTTATGATTAAGCTTTGCAATGTTTGTGATTTCATAGTAAACACCTAGACATACTATTACCTAATTAATTTTTATCGCTCGAAACTTTACCACTAAGCAGAATACGTTTATAAATGTTTAAACACGTTTTCCCCTTTACTGTGAATAAAACCATTCTTCACACTTCACTATTTGTTTAAATAATAATACTGCCGGCACGTGACGTCGAAGTCACGCTGAATTTTGCAAGCATTACCATTCCTCGATTGCATTGCAAGCTATTCCCCTTAATTCGACAAAGTGCATCGTTCGTATTCGCATCGGAACTTGGTCGCAGATCCGGTACCGTAATCTTCCCCTCCGAGGAACACCTTGGCAAGAGATTTGCTCAGGTCCACAAAGGGTACACTGCAAATGAGAAGAAAAGGCACGAGCTACCCTGACGCACGATCGTTTTATCCCCACGCTTGTCGCCGCATTAAACTCGCAGAATTATGCGGGAAATATGTCACATCGTGCGTTCATAAAGACCGCTTAATTGCTCGTAAGACTACGCTGTCACGGATTCTCGGTTATAGGCTATCCATCCGGTTTAAGTGAAGACTCGCAGGTTCACCTTGGCGATGGGATCAATTTAACTTTCAGTTGAAAACCATTTTTGACGTCGCCCTCGCTTGTTCGTTTTATGCGGTTTTCCTGGCCTTTCACGAGATCGACCCTTTGTTCTTGAACATAATCTCGCTTCACGACTGAATAACGAGACGCACGGCATAAAGTCGAAGTTTCATTGCTATACTGACTTCCGAGATGGGAATTATCGGGGGAGAAAAATTCGACGATCTTGTATGACGTTTTCAAGGAAGAAATTGCAGAATTGCGGGCTGACCCCGCGTGACCCCGGTAGAAAACCTCGCGGGACTTCCTATGATGCCTGTACAAGCGTGATTTATTAATTTGCACGGGATGTACAATGAAAATGTTAATTTGCGACTCCTGTAGGGGGTATTTATACACATTTCTGCAGACAATTATCGGGGTAGAATTACATTCACTGTGCCTCAATTTATACGCAGGCGTGCACAATTTTATGAACATGCTTTCCTCGCCACGAGTATACAAATAAATTATTTTTAAATCCATTAAGCGATAAGGCAGGTGGTTAAATGAAAGGATATCTCTTAACGAGTCCCCAACAATTTTTTCATTACAACATTCAAATTATAACTTGCTTATATAAAATAACTAAATTTCAGAGTATTCAGAGTATAGAAGAAGTTAATAGAGAATTGAATATGATATTCCCAAAACAAATTATACGCAACCTTCCCATTACCTTCCAATAAGTGTGCTTTCAAATGCTAAATAAAACACCATGTCAAAACACTATCCACTTGTCACCGCACATATAAACAATGCAAAGTACTCATCTCCGAAGCATTCGATCACTCTGCATAAAAATTCCTTGCCGATCGTCATTCGTGACTCTGCACAAACAACTCTGCCCTACAAAACTTTCAATCGAAACCGATTCGATCTTCCATTCTCACATTCTATTAAACGGATCCGCCTCCGGACGGAGAAACAAAACAGAAACTCCACCGGGGACAAGATACTTGACACTCCAGTGTCATCGTGACGGCAACAAAAATTCCACGGGGCCGACCACCGGGCGCCAAAAATTTAAATTGCCGGGGCAAACAGGCGGCAAACAGCAGCCCAGGAATCCTGGAAGCGCCGCGTCGCGACGTGGTGCTACAAAAGGAAAATTGTCCCAGCGCACAGTGGTTCCAAATCGCGAAAACGTAGCCAAAATGATTTTAGGGCGATTTCAACCATTGAGATAATAGTATGGTAGGTCGTTGAATTCGTCTTGATGTCAGGTGTAGCATTACAAAGTCAAAAATATATAATAATATATAAAAATTGAGGCGACCTTCCATTTTTATAAAAAAAATAATGAAATTTTTGTCAATGAAATTTGTAGAAGGGTGAATACTGATTTATTTTTATCTGAAACATTTTTTGTCAGGTCAGTTTCATTACTCTATACCGTAGACTTCTTGTTAATGTAAAATTTTTTGCTTTATTTTTCGTTATGGCAGGATCCTGAAAATGTATGAAAGAACAAAAATTAACGTTACACGTCAAACAGACTGTCTAAAAAGCAAATAAAATATGTTAATGGTTTTGAATGAGGCATGCCTCCTACTATTTGAATGGCATTCTTTTTAAAAAGTATGTAAGAATGTTCCATTTGATTGTATTATAAATTTTAAACTAAAATATCTATGAAAAAATATCTTTGACCTAAAACAGTTTTCCGTATCATTCTCGCAAAAAAGGAGAGTCAAAACTAATATGTACTTTGTACAAAATGGTCACATCGACAAAGTTGCACCAGGAAGCAGCCAATTTACGCATTATAGTAAAATGAAAATATGAACCAAAACCTCCAACAAGAACATTGACGGGATGTTGCGGGATATATAACTTTTTCTTTACATCTTTGTAATGTATGCATTAAATCTTGCATGTTATTTCCAATACTAAACATACCGGTTTACAATTTTATTGGATAACAATTCTCAATATATTGAGCGGCTAGAAATGTTCTACTTCCCTCCAGGCACAATTTCCATTTTGCAGAATCAAGATTGATGTCCTCTGAAAAGAGTTATACACTTTACAGTTTGCAACTTCACGCTTATGCTTAAAAATTCGGACTGTAATTGCCACTCAGGTAAAAAAGTATGACTTATTCCCTCCCGCCCGCCCACCTTCTCAATAACATTCATTTTTTCACTTTTGCCTGCGTGTTCGGGATTTGGTAGCACTGTGCAGCGCCAGGACGAGGCAGGACACGTGGCTGTTCACTTCAGCAATCAGCCAGTTCGCCCGTCATTTGCCAGCTTCTCCAGCCCTGCCGCGACTTGGCGTCAACGGACCAAAATATATGACGCAAGGAACAGCATCGTTTAGATAAGCAACACATAGCGGCGACGTCTCCGAATTCCTGAAATCGTCCCGCCGGTACCGCAAGGGACGATCAGTGCCACGGTTCAACCGGCCCGTGCGGTGAAATTCCACAAACGCGAGTATTATTCCACGGTGTTTTCAGGCGGGCGCGCGAAGAAAACCACGGAGCGTTGATCTTTTTATCGAATTCCCCATCGGAGCCGTGCGACTCCACGGTGTACGGGCGCTTCGGGGCGTATCAGAAGTCTGGTGGTCTTGCGCTTGGCTGGGAAGCACAGCGGAGTGTGAGAATCGATTGCTTTTGAATCGACGCGACGCGCTTTGGTAACGCGCGGCGCGTCCGAGTAATCGTCGACGTCGATTCCCAGTGGAATTAATGGCAAACGATGCGCCGGCTTAGATAAACGAAGCGCGCAGAACGAACGTCGAACGATTCTGCAGAATTAGCGGTCACTGTTAGCGGGACGGTTTTGCTAGTGGAGGTAGCTGGGAATTGTTAATGGCAAATTTACATTTGTGAGATTGTTAGAGGAATATTTGAGTGGGAGGTCTGGGTTGTCGAAGGACGAAGTTTATTTGTATTGGATTTTCATTGGTGGTTGTTTGGTTGAGAATTATTGTTCATATATGCCTGTGTCCGTGATCGATGAGCAATTATTAACTTGTATCTCAATTCGATTGTAATATATACTATGCGTATTGTATTGGTTGGCCATTGATATGGTTATGCATTTTTCAAACAAATATTCGTTTTAATGTTACATCTAAACGTATAGTATCGTATGGAGTCTGTTATAAAGATGGTTTCCTTACGATTTCTTTACTGGTATGTTAAGTACAATAAAGTGAATGAGGCAACAAGCACACGTGATTCGTGGTTTTGAATTTTTGTCCTGCTCACGAAGGTGTTTACTCTGTTTTCGTCACGCTCATATTGTTTTAGTAGAAAAACTGGACCGGCTCTAATTGGAAAATAAATTTTTTTCTCGCAGTTCTTTTCTGCATTCCAAAGGATAAGCGTTCGAATAAGAACTTTATAGCCCAATAAAACTACACTTTTCTACGTGTCGCGTGTATTGTATCAAAACAGATAAATTACACACCCAAACGTTCAGTTATACTGTGATATTTGACTACATTTATACTATATTCTTTAACCCTGTTTTTTATATCAGAACCAATGGAAAAATACGCATAAAATACTTAAAAAAAAAGCTAGAAAATGCAATTTAAAATAGACGGACTAATTTCGTAAAAACAGTTTCCAATTTTGCAAAAGGTGAAACAGATAAAATCCTAAATGACTTCTACAATCAACGAATTATGCCTTTGTTAATAAAAAAGATTATTTAATTCTCAGTAACGTATGATTTTATTGACTCTTCTGATCCCTACGACGAAATATACAAAAGCAAAAGAAGAAATGCATCAAGCATTGTATCTCACTGGAACTTCACCACGCAATGACATGCAATGTAACATTTTTTTCACCGCGAAAAGTTCCCAACGATTACAGGCAACGATACACGGTCGCATGAAAGAAATTACAGGGGGTGATACCTCTCGATTAAAATAATTGGATTAAAAGTCGAAACGGGTGCAGCATGCAATGCGATTCAAACGTGAATGCGACACAATCTTCGATCTGCTTTCCAGCTGGCAAGAGGATTTACGAGGCGAACTCCTACGCGACTGTACGAAACCCATCGAGAGTTCGCAGGCTAGCCTGCAGTTCTTTATTTCTTTTCTTCTTTTTTTTTGCGACCTTCCTATCGGTGAATAAATAATGGCGCGATGTCAATGAGTTTGGCGCCATCGAGCTCTACCTATGCGCCTACACGTGTAGGTACAGACTTGAACGCCAGATCTACAGCTCGATTCACGTATGCAGACTTTTAAATTGACAACCTTTCGCTTCGTACTTTTTGCGCGATACTTTGTTTTGCTGTTCTTTCGAACCTAAATGACAGATTTTACGTGTAGTAACTTTTAATGTACCATTGTAGTTTAAAGGTATAATTTAGAATTATTAAAGGAGTCTATTTGTAAATGTACAAGGATCTAATTTTTGTTCTCTGTGTTGTTATAGTAGCCATAAGATATTCCTGCTGCTACGGTGAAATAAGCGATGCTTTTATTAAACGACGTACAGAATGCAATTAAGAAAACAGAATTGCACAGGTGGCATGCCAATTGGCGTTAATATTGTCAGAAACACGTTAAAACGAAAAACCTGTTAAACATAACGTATCAAAAGGAACTTCGTTTCAATTTATTCCTTGCAATATCAACGTTCGTTCGGAGGATACGACGCTGCATATTGTTCCACGCGAAACGGCATAAATCCAGAACCACAGGAACACGATTAATTACCATGCTGTCAATCATCTGTTGTCCACGCAATTTAAATTAATCTCACGATCCTGCTCGCGCTGTTTGTTACTTCATTAAGAATTTACTCGCCGTAAATCGATTTCCCCCGCTTCGCCGTAAGCGGATGCAAATCGCGTGCGTGCAATAAATTAAGCCACGTCCCGAAAGAGTATAATTTAAAATCGAACAAGCTGCGGATCCGCGGTACGCCGATGTTAAGAAGAAATTACAACCTTGCTGACGGCGCAGTACGATGTCGTAACCCGCAAACACGCTTTCGTACCTTCCGCGTGCCTCGTCATCGAAACTCCAGCGAAATAATCGCCGTAACTTTCGTAACTTTTGCGAGGGCGGGCAATTAAACAAATTCTAATCCATCGATTAGTGCAACAGGGCTCGCAGAGTTTTGTCCCGCGAACGTTTTTTGAAAATAGTATCACAGAACCTCGATAAGACTCATAATGCGCGCACACTTGTAACCATCGTCACCCGAGGGTATCACCTTGATTCTTTTCCCCCGTTCAACTCTTTTGCGGACGAACTTTCCTTCCCCTCAAGCGATACAAGGTTCCCTTTGTCGTTCCACCGGCGTGCATTAAATCTCGCAAAAGTATCTATCGTTCATCGATGTCTGAAATCTCCCGGTCGATGTTCCACCTCGGATCTCCTATTTAGTCTCGAGGGGAAGAGGTCGGAGTCGCCGACCGAAGTGAACCTCCACACTTTTCGCACGTGTGAACGTAGCTGGGCGGATTCATGGTTTTGTCTTATCTTTGTCTTATCCTCGGGGTTACGGTATATTTCAGCACCTTGAAGTGAGACCTTGGGGTAAATTGGCTAGTCGAAAAAGCGATCGGGTCATGTCTCCTCGGGGACCATCGTCTCGGATGACGAATTGTTAACGCCTCGACGAGACAAGTGGCGTGACTTTCGCCTCGTTTTCTTTTTGCCCCGCGACGAGCATTTCGTGATTTTTCCAAATTGGGGATTCTTCTGTTTGAAGAACGCGGGAATCGAAATTCACCGGGTAATGTCGATTTCCAAGGGTGGGGCGACGCTCACCACGCGTGTATCCACTTTGCAACGACCACCCTGTAGAAGAAACGAACCGATCCTCAGGTAGCGCGATCGACGCACACCATTTCAGAAAACCGGTACAAATAAGCTGGCCGCACGACACCCCTCGCGAAACTCCACCCTGCGCTGGTATTCGATTATATGTAGAGGCCGGAGAGATAACCTCAGTTCTATTAATAGCAGCGGGGATCCTCTGTCCTCCTCGGAGCCACCCACGTCTCGTTTCTTGACCGAGTCTCCAGAATTCTACGGGGATCTGCCCCTCGTTTGCGCGTCTCTATCGCGCTACCTGTTCATTTTTTTACCTCTCACGAATACGATCGAGGAACAGGAACGACAAGAACGATGATGCGTTCGGTGAATCTGTTTTAGAAATGAATGACTGGAGGTCCATTTTTAGAGAGCGTAGATTCTGTTATTGTTGGTCGATTCTGCTCGACACTTTTTCCGAAATCTTGTGTTTGTTTCTTTAATGAGGCGATGCTCTTTGGAACAGAGGTTTCGAACGGGGTTTGTTTTGAATTCAATGAACTGGGCATTCATATTTTTGCAGATGGAGTTTTTGAAAATGTTAGGGATTTGGTCTTTTTTGTGTGACGAATATGATTTATTGATTGTTCTGTTTTTAACGGCTGAGATTTTATTAGGTATCAAATGAATAGACTGTTTGCACATTTCAGTGTAACTAAATATGCATCAATTAGTATCAGGATATTTTTTGTGTTCTTCTATAAATTTCCCAATAATATTCCCCCCGAAGTTTCTTGAAAAGGAGAGCTTGAACTTCATAGCTGTTGGCGTGGCAGTGCAACGACGACGCTTTGTTTCATTGACAGTTCGATTTTATACTAGCTTCGCTGATGACTTTATTGAACTGCTTTAATATTTATCGAAGACACACGACAGAGACATTTATTCGTCGACGTTAAAGTGAATTACGACGCCTTTCGAAACATTAGCGGCAATTTAAATTATTGGATTTTTAACGAGCTGCAATAAGGAGCCGAGGAAAAACTGAACTGTATTAATGTTCTTTGTGTAATTTATGATGGGACCACTCGCGTTTCACTCTATTTGTGCGAGAAGTTTTTACGATTTAGAGTTATACCAAATTTTCATCGACTGTATAAAGTTTGGCTCTCAAATAAAGTTTATTTCTTTGATACGAAATTAGGGTCTCGAATGCTACAATTAAGGACTCTGTTGAAGAACGTAAAAAATTTAGTGAGATATAAAATTATACTACTTTCGTCGAAAACCAGAAACGAAGACAATAAAGGGAAAAGATAGTGTTTCTTTATTACTTGCCAAAGGTAGAGCCTGTATTTCTAATTAATTGGACCATGTTTAAAATCCTAAAAAACTGTAATAAGGAAAATTCGGCGCAACAAAATAAGAGTGTAACGAAGGATACAGATAAGAATTGTAATAAAAGCACACCTTATATAGTTTTCAAGCCAAGCAACTTTTTCCAGAAACATTTTTTTCATCACCAAAACTGTAGCAATTATTCTGATGGCTTGTCTTAGTCGACTCATCTACTGTTCTGGTTCGTCCTCTGTTTATTATTTAATTATAAGTAACGCAATAGACTATGAAATATTCCAATAGAAAACAACATGCAGTAAAATAAAACAATTAATAGATGCCAAATTTGTCCATTTTTCTGACAATGAACCGATCATTGTCTAAATCGGTCAACTCCACTAAACGAAAATATTTTATTCGTTTATTTATATTACGCAGTGAAAAAATTGCAACAATTACTTTGAAATATGTACTTTTGCATATAGAAATATGTCTTAAAAAGGTCTTGTAGTTTTTTCCAGAAAAAATACCAAAGATACATCGCTTTTTTCGACCTCACAGGTAGAGTCAATCAAGTGCTTTGACGAGTGAATTCAAATGGTGGAGTTTCCCGATTTGACTACTGTGCGGCTCAAACTTCAACTACATCGCCATTCAACAGAGCTTTTTCATTATTACTATCATTCACACGTATTTCCTTGTACAAACTTCTACAACAAAGGGTCCGCAACACCCAGTCAACTTTTCTCAACGAAATAAATAAATGAAATAATTCATAAAACACTATACACGTATATCTACTTCACCAAACTTCCCACAGCAGCAAAATCTAATTACACAAAGAATGGAAAATGAATCGTAAAATCCAATCCGTAGACGGTCTTAACTCGCAATTTCGACAAAGCCAGTCGGCCGCAAGCGTGTCGCAGTCGCGACAATTCTTCGGAAAAATCGCCACTGTGAATTATAGCGAGGTCAGCCCATGTAGGCAGACATTTTTCGTGCTTTATATACCACTGTATCAAAGTGCGGCTTGAGAACGAGACGCGGGGGTGGCCGTAGGCGACGCGACGCCCGCGTGACGATCACGGATCGGCAGCGGGATTTCGCAAGGTGGATCGTTTGCCTGGGACAGTTATTCGCTTGGAATCCGGCCGGTCGTTGTTATCGTTCGGGTTTAAAAATACCTGGCGCCGTGCGATTCGGTCGGCACGAGCACGATCGTCGCCGCGAGTGTCACCAGTTGTAGTTTATTTTCTAGAATTGTTCTACCTTTCGAATTTTCGGGCGCCAGTCACTGTATTCGCATCTTTGGACCTTTGAGCTATCCACGGTTAACGACGTTCTCCTTGTGATCTCTGTTCTTTAGATCGATACGATTTTCGTTCTCGTTTAGACGAGCCCTTTGAACGAAAGGTACACTACTTGGGACGATGGGGATCTTTAACTTCATACGAGCTATTAGCCCTTTGGCTACGAGCCATATGTATACGTCTTTAGAAAAGTGCGGATTGAAATGTTGTAAAGTATTGGGAAGTTTATTTGTGAGGGGAAATGTTTTTTCGATTTATTCGATAGATTTTATTGTCTAGGGAAATTTAACTTATTTCTGCATTAAATTTGACGATTGCAGGTGGAAATAATGAATATGATTAACTAATTGCGTTCGTTTTCTCGTAGCTTTGTGAATACGAATATTGCTTGCGATTCAATAATAATGTTCGCCATTTGTTTGAATGTTTTCGGACATAAATTGTTTGATTAAATATAAATAATGAGGAAATCATGGAGTGAAGAATGCGAATATTGGTTTTTCCCCAAATAATTATGGTTTTTCCAATATTCGTATTTATTCGTTTTTGCCGTATGACGACTATTTTGCAAGCGCACTTAAATTTTACTTATTACTTAATAATATACGTATACGTCTATCGACGACGCCACTACTAATTTGTCCTCCATATAGATGCAAATGTATTTGCATAATTTTTCACCATTTCGCAATAAAATATTAATATCCACCGCCTGAGAGTTTATAAAAACTGCATAAATAGGCTATATATTACATCAGTCACGAAGAAGAAGGAACGATACCCATAATTAACGAGCATTAAGATTAATGATTAATAAGAAATTGGAACGAAAAATTGTTTAATTCCCTGTGTGGTTCCAGGAATCACAATTTTTTTCTTAACATCGAGAAAAATCATTAAACAGAGAAGCAGCATATTCTTCCTGCGATCCCTTGTGACGAAAACAACAAGGCACCGTTGAAAACAGGAAATATTGTGTACGATTGACAATGCGTTACGCCGAGAAAGGTAGATTGAATCAATTTGGCCCGGCGAACATTTGATCGTGCAATGACAGGAACTTGACAATACACCAGGCGGAATTAGTAATAAACAAAAGCACTTCGTACTTGTTATGAACTATCGACGGATGTTCCTCGTTGGTCGTACAGGAAATGAGGGTACGTGATCATCGGTTGTGATTCATTCTCATGTGGCAACACGCGCGACAACAAGGGTAAAGTGACGCATCACGTCATTCCACGTCTGACCTTTTAAACATTCTTTCTGCGCCAGGCCAAGTTTAAATCCCGCATTAGAATGAATCTACATATCGGTAGAATTTTGTTAAGCAATCAGCCATTTGATGTTCTAAATACTGCTTCCAACGAATGATCTGGCGGGGCGAAGATGTGATAACGTCGCACGACAAAAAAATTCAATATGATTTGCGAGCTCAACATGTCGATACACGAATCTACTTCTAATGGCTTCTTGGATACGCGCCATAAGTAGCATTGCGAGATTCTAATCAGGTACGATTATAAAAAAATAATATAATACATAAGAATTCCATTATCTAATCCCCAGAAGCCATACAATTCACACTCATCAATACCACGCCAATGTTCAAACCCGTGATACACGCACAATGTTTTGTATCCCATAAACGCTAAACATTAAACACTTTGAAAGATTTTATCACACGTTTCACGCCTCGCGTTTTCTCGCGAGATAAGCGCCGATCACACGACAACACGACGACCTCCAGTCGAACGTAATCTGGCAATAATTTCATTCTTTTTTTGTTCTCTTCTTTCGAATCGAACAGCGGTACACGAGAAACGTTCATGGTTTCCTCCGTTATGGTGTACCGTTACCAAACCACCGAGACCTTACGTGCACCTTCGCTACAATGCAACGCGTGAATTCCGCGCGCCCCTAATGCTTCTTAACGGTACCTCGAACCTACAGACCTATCTTCTTCATTCTTCCGCCTTCTTATCCGAGCATCGCGGCATTTTCCAGTTGTTCAAAAAGCTTGATAATAAGGTACGCGTTACGACAGGACCTTTGCGCAGAAGAGGGAAATGCTTACTGAATGGAAATTATCTCGTTGCGGAAGTTAAAGATACGTGAGGATGAAGGATGGATTTTAGTTTAGGTATAAATGACGCGGATGTTTACTTTGACTTTGTTAATTAATATTTGAAATTTGTTGTTAATGCGGTGCAACTTTACTGCGGCTTTTTAATTTGTCACAGTTCGTCACTGTAATATTGCTCGGAAAGCAGTTTTGTTATTCGAATGATATTAAATTGCTTTAGAGGTTGGATGATTAAATGGGATTAAAATTGTATACGCGTAAGTCATTATTGTCAGTATTATTTAAGTAATTAATTATTTCTGAAGCTTTTGTTAATGCAAAAAAAAATTACAGTGCTTTTAGAAGATGATAACATTGAATTGAAAATGTTCCACAAATGAAGTAACTCGCTGATTGCTAAAGCAAGAATTAATTTATATCATAATTATATTTTCTCAGAATCTCGGCCATGCTAATCGAGAATCAATTCGATTAAAAAGATGGAAATAAATTGTAATCTTCGATATATCATAAATCATCGGTTTAAACTGGCTTAAAAAATCAGTTGCTCTAGTTTATAGAGTTAAAAGTACACGCGTGTTTTATTTAATAATGAATTCCACTTTTATATTCGATCTACATGCAACAACACTGAAGCCGTTAAGCATAGTAAGGTGTGCTGAATTATCTACTTTGGAAAATTTGAAGAATGTTTATGAGAATATCGATTAGAGGTTTCACTCCGCAAATTGGACCGAATTTTTCAACGAATGCGATACATTTGAATCGCCAGACGTGTCCCACATCACTCTATGCAACTGTTACAACGTAACAGAAACTTTCGTAACGCTCGAGTTCCGGCAATCCTTCTATCGATCTTTCATCAAGCCTTACGTTTATACTTGCAACACTTTTTCTTTTCTGCTGAAAGTCTGAATTGTTTTAGCAAGAGTGAAACGATATTGAAATCACATCAACAGCATTACGACATAAACATTAAAGCATACAAAATAGTAATAACATTTCGTTGACCCAGTTCTAAGGAGCAACTAGAACGAGGCTATGTTTCGTTCTACGAATGTTTATTGTAGTTTTCATGTTTAACACTATACTCTGTTTTATCATAATGTATGACTAATAATAATTGTGTCATATTGTACAAATTATTCATAACAACAGTGAAACTGGGCGATTGTTTATTTTCGAATATAAACTAATTATATAAAAAGATATTAACATTTCATTGTTACTATATAAATATGAAAATTGGTGCAAGCGGTCAAATTTAATTCATAAGCATTCCAAAAGACATTTAAAGGTCCATAGAAAATGTTAGTATACTTTCGACTATACAAATTTGGTAACTAATGCACCCTGATAAAATAATACATTTTTGTCCAATTTTTAATTCCGAAAATGTTATTGTATTAATTTACCTGTTTAAATACGCTCATAACTATAATACATTTCTACCTATTTCGTTGTACTCATTTCATCTATAGACCGATTATTGTTCAAAACCAAATACCATCATTAATTGCAATACAGAGTACGCGTTAAAGTCGGATCATATATTGCGGCAAGAAAAGTTATAATAACAGCAGAAAAAATTAATAGACCATAATATAAAATTGATAAACGCGATTATGACTCATAGCAAAATATATAGAACCCAACACAATAAGCACAACTATGCCTAGTGGTTACCAAACATCGCAGGAATTAAATAGTTCTACCGCGCATAAAGGTGTAAAAAAAAATCGCGAGATAAGGTATTGAGTATTCATATCCTATATTAAAATCAAGTCTGAATCATTAAATTCATCTCATATTATTAATTAACATTAACACCTGGCCTTAGACTTCTTTAACACAGCACATCGCCAGCCTCGAAAATCGACGAACCTTACCTTTTCACAATCTTTCCCGCCACCAGTTACGAAGTACTTTGCGGTCAAGCGTTGTAAAAGAGGCAACAATCGTTCAATCGACAGGAACCAAACAGTGGAACCTGGCAGTAGCTCGTTCTAGTGATCTGTTTTCTATTGTACCGTTGTGATCGCCTCGTGGAACATCGACGACTGATGGCCAAGACAACGACGATAAATTCCCTCGTGATATCGTCGGACCGGTTTTCACCAACTGCTTCCAGAAACAACGCGCAAGACTGCGGCGTTTTAACGACAAATAAACAGTGCTCTGTGCAAAATGGAACTGGCGTTTCGTGCACAACTGCTTCCTTCCCAATGTTCACCAACTACCCCTTTTCTGTTCTCCCCTCGAGTTATACTGATTTCGCAAAGCTTTCGCCGATTCTGCCAGGGATCGTTGGGAATTCGATTATCGATGCGAACGTTTGTATTAAACAAACGACTGTACGTCAGAGGGCAATTAAAAAAGCACGGACGTACTTTTGCAACTTTATTGCAAAGATAGAAATGTTTGAAAGTATTTATAGAAAATTAACTGTGGGGAAGAATAATGTTTCCTTTATACTAAATGAAGAGAGAATAAAGAGTGGAGGCAAGCTACCAGGAAATCAGCCACCGAATTGAATTAATTGAATATAATTAAGAAAGTAAGGGGACGAAGGAATTACGACCGAGGGGGGACCAAAACGAAACTGCGTGTACGACGTTCGTACAACGGTGTTTAAGAAAGAAATCGCGTTTAATTATCACGCAGCGGGGTTGAACGTGACGTCGCGACGAATAAAACCCAGAAATATTCTGAACAGAAGTTCCACGCGGTCTTCCAGTGCCGATCGTGCGTCCGTGTTCCATGCAGGTGCATCACGGAATACCGTACATGAGACCGTGGGGAGCCTGATAAGGAGCGTGGTGATTTATGCGTAAATTTCTGCAACCTCAGGAACGCGCGTGAATTACATCCTTCTACACGGGGGAACCAGTGGATCGTACGTGTGTCGTTGATACGAGAGTAGGTGCAAAATTCGTTGCTTGAATTTTTTTTAGATACCCCTCTATTTTATTTGAGACTCCCCCTCGATGAATACCTTGCCACCGATAAATTCAATAATTTAATTAAACTCACTGACCAATATAAGTTAACACGCGGGACTGCTTCAACGACGGGGGCTGTTCGTCAATTATTAAATGCAAAAAATAAACCTAGAAGCATCACGGTGAGAGTTGTCGTGGCATGCGGCTTTTGTACCTACTACCTTTCCTATTGGGAGAAGATTAGCTGGGAACAAAACGAAAAAACGCTACAAAAACTGCTAACCATCTGTTTGATAGAAACCGTGACGCAAGCCGAGTACGACAAATTGTAAGAACCGTGTAACGTGGGGCAATTATTTATAAATTGAAGAAACCGAGAGGGAAAAAAGGGAAGGAAAGGAAACGTCGACAAATGATTTCGACCCGCGAGGGACGTCCCAAGCACCGGGGTAAGAAAATATATCTCTGTAATCCGGGCATTAATCACCGGACCAGCGCGATCTATAACAATCGTGATTAATAATAATTCAATATAATCCAGCGAGCAAACGAGCCGGGGAAGAACATAAATTTCGCCGCGAGTGTGCCGATCGTCTCGCCGGCCATAAGATCGTTCCCTTTGACCATGACCTCCGGTCACAATAACCATTGAACGAAGGCCACGAGTCGTGACACGCGTGGAAAACGGTCGTCCGTTATGCGAAATCGTAAATTCTTCCCTCTATTAAACGGGTCTCGCGTCTACCCCCCGTCGAAACACTTTTTCTCCATCCTACAAAGACGTTTGAACGGCGCAATTTTTCGGTCGCGTTCGCCGTTTCAATCGACGCTCCGAGCCATGCGGATCGCTTCTATTATTCTGCGTTCAGAATGGTCGTCGGTTCTTATTCGGATGATATTGTGCAAAGAATTGCGCAAAGGGGCACCGAGGTAAGATGAAGTCGTACAAGTCGGAGATTCTTGGTTGATTCAGCTATTTATGAAAGGATTTTTGGGAGAACGGTGTTGTCGCATTTTACGTGAATATGTGCGCATTTCGGGTTACTCGTTTTGCGTTTTATTTGGGAATCGCTAAATCAGACAGAAGGTGCTGGATTAAGATTATTCTTAAGGCTTAAGATTATTTGTGGAGCATATAAAATTTGTAATCTATATTTTTATTCATATGAACGTTGCGTTTTCTTTGTATTTTAGTATTTTTGCTGTTCATCGTACGCGCGTTAGTTTCCAGTATCGATTCCTATTGGTAATTTGATTATTTTATGATAGGTTTATTGTTTAGGTGTCCAGTACCCGTGCAGTGATATACGTGTTACGTTATTACAATTATTAGATTTGTTAGAAAATAATAATTGTACTCGCAACTATTATTGTTATTATTCTTAAATAATCCAAGTTCCAATACGTTACATATTAATCCAAAATTATACGAACTCCCTTAAACCTAAATTAAAGCAAACGTTCTGCCGAATAAACTGTTCACATACCGCATAATTTCAATTTTCAAAGCTGCCCCATCCAAAAGTATTCAGTATAAGTGGCACGTAAAATAAACGCAATAAAACCATTCTAATCACAAATTTCCAAATTCCACCCCACAGTTTCCATTTACAAACGTCATTAAAATCCAAGCTAATCAGTACGATGTCCTACAGAAGCTTGGCTCGCCGGATGAAAACAACATGATCGCGAAATCTGTCGAAAGGCGAAAAGCTCTCTTGAACTTTTCCGTGCCCCCTTGCCTTGCGGACAACACGCGCAATAAAGCGCCACAACATCGTTCATACAGGCATTACGAAACGCGACACGCGCATTTTTATTCACGACCGCTACCGTCTCCCGCGCCTCCGCCGGACATGCTTAAACGATTTATCGTAAGCATCGATTGTACGCCACTTTTTCTTTTCGTTACGAACTGGACAACGGTGGTTGCTCGTTAACGCAGCGGGGTGCATCTGCGCCGCGGTCGGTATCAATTTTCTCCAAGTTCCAGGTCCACGTTGTTCCAACTGCTCCGCGATTTAATTAACCGCGACAACCTCGCGCGCCCTATATCGTTTGTCGTCACTTCCACGTAGCCGGTAGCCTTCGTTTCTTATTACGATTTTTTTCGTCCTTTCAAACCAGCTGGATCGTCCTTTAATCTGCCCATTATCCAATTATCTCGAACCATTGAACATCCCCCCTCTTGCTTGCGCTAATTAAACCGTGCGTCGAACAGCAGCGAGTCGCGAGCGTGGTTGAATTAAAAGAAAGCGTTCGTATGTGCCGAGGTGTCGCGTTTAATGTTTCGCTCGTGTTATCGTTTGTTTGCTGCGACTTAATTCCATGGGAAGGTTTCATGAATGAGGGGGCACGTCTGCATTTCATTGCGGGAGGAAACGGTGAATGAGTGGAATAAACGGTGGTGCTTCTGTTGGGGATTTTATGGCGATGGTGACGGTTGCCTTGGATATTTCTCGGCGTGGTAATACTGCGGGTATTTGTGCCTGCTTGGAAATAAATGGCAAGGTATGATTTGTTTCATAGGTGACATAGTTCGTTGAATTGGGATGCTGTGTACGTTCTTGGGATTCAATGTTCTAGTTCTTTTAACATTTATGTGGTGGTGTATCGAATATAGATGGAATGTGTTTCAAGTTTTTTAGTGGCTAATAAATTTAATTAGTTTCCAATCACAAAAATTTGTTTTCCCATCATCCATGATTAAGAGTGACTGTGAAAAGATTTTCCTCTACTTTAATTTATCTTGCCTGTTTGGACTTCTATTGAGATCACTCTGATATGACTTGCAATAACGATGCATATTTTATAACGGGTATCCAGAAAGAGTTCCACACTTATCCGACGACTCGATACATTCAAAACTTAACACGAAAAAATTATGAGAAAGAAACGTGTCATATATTCCCAACTAAATGCTGCCAGATTTGACTACCATTGGAAACATTCCTTTGGTAACAAAGTCGCGACAAAAAATTCTTGTCGTTGCTTGAATTACACCGAGCACAATCACGAATATGCATTCTGTCTACGTGTATCATAATAAATCAGCACGCTTTAGTCAGTAACAAAACGGGTGCAGCGTTTCGTCGCTGCCAAATCCGCTCCGCGAGAAACGTAACAAACAGTCCTGTCTCGGCGAACCAATTCTGCTTCCATTTAACCGCAAGGAACCTTCAATAACAGATCATTTGTAGGAACCAGAGCGCCGTGGCCGACCGCTTCATAATTATCCCAGGCACCGCGGGCATTATTAATCAGCCGTCCGAACGGCGCACTTTTCAAACCGCTCGGCCGATTAATCGCGCTTAATCGATCGTTAATCTCCGAAATTCCTCTGATTATCGGGCACAAGGCGTCCCCCTTCGGTCGCTAATTACACTCGCGCGATTATGCGCCCCGCGTTCGAGACGCCGCGTTGCCAGGTGCTCGTGCGACTCTCGCCACGTGCACATATTTCTCATCGGGGCCCGCATGTTTGCCGCGGGTGATCTCTCCAGATGCTATCCCGGGTCTCGAATACCTTCGATTTTTCTCCCGTGGTCGCGATACAGTAATCCCGGCGCTCGATTGTTCTTGTTCAACCCCTGGGACACCGCGAGCACCGTGGCAGGAATTCGAATGGATGAGCGGCGTCGAAGCGGGGAATTTTCAGACGCACGCGCGGACGTGTAAAGGACGCTTCCGAGCGGGGAATTTTAAGCAAAACGGAGAAACTGCGGGACGTTGGAAAGTCGAAAGGAGAATTCGCGGGGACGAGTCGTGGAAAGGTTGGATTTGAATTCGAATGGAATCTCTCGGGTCGGTCGATAAACATTGAGATATTGGTCCAGTGAAGTTTGTTGAATAGATTTTTATTAAGGTGAAATGAAATTTCGATATAGGTTGCATTGCGATTTGTTTAATTGGGTTGAATTGGAGTGGAATCCTTTAGATTTTAAATCGATCGATAAGTTTGGAGATTTCAGTCCTGGGAAGTTTTTTGAATAGATTTTTATTAAGGTGAAATGTAATCTCGATATACGTTGCATTGCGATTTGTTTAATTGGGTTGAATTGGAGTGGAATCCTTTAGATTTTAAATCGATCGATAAGTTTGGAGATTTCAGTCCTGGGAAGTTTTTTGAATAGATTTTTATTAAGGTGAAATGTAATCTCGATATACGTTGCATTGCGATTTGTTTAATTGGGTTGAATTGGAGTGGAATCCTTTAGATTTTAGATCGATCGAAAAGTTTGGAGATTTCAGTCCAGGGAAGTTTTTTGAATAGATTTTTATTATGGTGAAATGAAATTTAGATATAGGTTGCAATGCGATTTGTTTAATTGGGTTGAATTGGAGTGAAATCCTTTAGATTTTAGATCGATCGATAAGTTTGGAGATTTTTGTCCAGGGAAGTTTGTTGAACAGATTTTTATCAAGGTGAAATGTAATTTTGCGTAGGCTGTATTACGATTTGAAATTGTAGGTGTTAGCGTAATTAGTAGCAATTCAGCGATACGAATTAAGCAATACTTTGAGAGTTATTTAATAGATAGTACTACGTCGTGGAGATTAATTGAATTAATTAGTTTATGGAGAGTGCAGTGTACGTACATGTGTAAGGTTTGTTCTTAAAGATCACTTTAATGTCTGCTTCCTTGTTCACGAATAATTAGAAATGTGTGGGTACAAATGAAACGAAGTAAGAGGATGATGACTTTAGTAGTTAAGGATTGAGCAATCGTAGCGTGCCGTTTGTTGTATAGAAGAAACGAGTAAATGTATATTGAATGGAAAGCTAATGTTATTTATGCAAGGAAATTATAATCGTATCGTTAATTGTATAATATATTGAACGGTTATACTGTAAATGAAAATTGGATTTAAAAGTATATAAATCTATTAATGTCACACATAAGTTTTATAAGAATATATAAAATATATGATAAATAATAAATAAAAGTTTTATATAAAATACAAAAGAGTGTGTTCCAGTGTATTCTACCCCCATGAGGATGTAATACAATGATTTATATTCTTTCGATACGTGTAGGGAAAGTGAGTGCAACGTACAAAATTTGTGAACTGGCGTTTCGAGCGATACGTGGAAAGAATATACAATAGGTTTGTACATATTTAGCGTTAAATGTGAGCAAAACTGGAAAGAACGCATTGCCACACACAATTACATAATACATATTGTTTTGTTTCAAATTGACTGGCTATTAAGAATTAATTGACTATCTGCCGACTCAATTTTTATATTGCAAAACTGCTTTCCATTAATTTATAAATGCTTTCACAAAATGTGTTACGCACAAGCATTGCTATTCAGGTCCTGCCACGAAATTTCTGGACTTTCCTTGAATTAAAAAGAATATTTGAATAAAAGTTAAACTACATTTAAATTTATGTAAATTTAATAAACTCCATTTTTTTATCTGCACTTTTCCAGACATATTAAAGCTACCTCTTGTTTCTTAAACGAAACTATAATATTAAATCTAAATATACTTTCATTAGGACGAATGCTGCATGTTATTTTACTCCGAAGCAAGGTATGGAAACATTAAATTCAACAACTGCTTATAAAAAAAGAGTATCTCCGTGAACTAAATTTCTCCTTAAAAAGAAATAAACAAAAAAGCAGGCGAATCAAGTAAAATGAGCCTCAATTACAATATTTTTTTGCTCCAAAAATCTACTCTGAGAATTTCATTCGATAACTATCTAAAACCGCGCACGAATCTAAAAGACCCAATTTCCAAGCAAATTGTGCAACATTCCGAAACGTACGCTACTAAAGCAGACTA
Source organism: Nomada fabriciana (assembly GCA_907165295.1). Classification (NCBI taxonomy): domain Eukaryota; kingdom Metazoa; phylum Arthropoda; class Insecta; order Hymenoptera; family Apidae; genus Nomada; species Nomada fabriciana. The sequence goes on from OU015689.1 coordinate 17,266,310, forward strand.
AAAATCGCACGAAAATAAACATTTGGCAACCGCGGCCGCCGAAATTAATTACTCAAACACTGCATTGTCTGCACACCGAAAATGCCCAATTATTAGACGACTTTCACAGACATCCTGCTTCAAGTGCCTCCACCACTCATTTCCTCGACACCGTGAAACATAAACGCGTGCAGTCATCGAAATCCCCGCAGCAAATTACACGTATCCGTTCCCTCCTTTTTTCCCTCACCTTTTACCGCAACAGAAGCACCGAAATAAAAGTCCAATTCGACGAAAAGGAGGCAAGAATTTTTCCCCCGTTCCTTCTCAATACGTTTTACTGCCACCGGATCGTAATCGACCTTCGTCCGCATGAAAAGACACCGCTCGTCACGGATCAGACCTTTCCCCGATTCCCCGGGATGACAGAGTTTCGTCGAAAAAAAACAAAAAACAGCACATTCGGATAGGCTTGCGGGTTCTATTGCACAAGGCGAAGCGTCGGGGCATAATCTTCCAAAGGGACCACGGCGACTTAACATTCCATGCTTGCATAACAAAGGTAACGCTCGCCAGGGACGACGCGTATGCATTTGCACGTGAACGCGGGCCGTGCATGCAGGGTCCAGCCGTTCGTTCGTTCCTATCCCGTCTTTAAGTATAGCAATCACCGGATAGATAACGCCTGTATCCTTGACTCTAGCCGCACACGTACGCCGGCGTGTATGTACGCCACGCTGTGTGTGCGAATGCCACCAGGCTCGTTCAGTTTGCACGCATCGGTTTCTGCGAGAACCAGAATAGAACCGGCGGGTTTCTAATCACCGCGAAGACGTGACACAGCGCGAAATCATAACATCGTGTAGGATCGTCGGTAACTATAAGTACGGTGAGGCAACGTTGATGAAATCGACCAGGGAAATGTCACGGTTTGCGTGCGCGGGGAAGAGTCCCCCATGGGTGCGCGAATGCCCAGGTTCCTTGGGTCACGTGAAGGTTAATGTTAACGGGTTCGTTATAATTACTTTTTTAATTGTCGTCGAGGAGTCGAGGGGCTTTTGCTTTTAAGGGTAATGGGGCGAGAGCCGCGACGCGATTTCGGGGTTTTTTAAAATGGAACCGCGCGGAGAAATTAAACGCGGTTTATGGAACAGTTTTAATTGTTGCTTCTGTTTTGTACGTTGAAGAAGTGTTGACGATTTAGCTGCGATTAAATGTAATTTTGTGGAATAGCTGTCCTTGCTGTTTTTATAATAGCTCCGGGCAGTTGGAAATGAATACAATTGTCACATTTTAGAATTGAACAATTCGGGTTAATGTTCTTGGAGTGTAAACTGGTTCCTGGTAAAACGAGTATTTATGCGAACCTCTGGAACGATTTACAAATGCTAAACTTAACAATGGACGCATTTACGTTATTGTTAGTTCGACTGTAGTCAATGATCATTCTAGTGAGGATGGTTGCGAATAGTTATATCGATAGTCTTCGAGTGCAGTGTCAATAGATTTAATTTGCGCACGATTGGCATTGCGCTACCAGAATGTATGCCCATTTGTCAACAATAGAATCACTGTCTGCAGGAGGAACAAAGCAGTGTCTCGATTTGAAATTCAGTTTTTCGATTGTTGAATTAATTACGCTTCTGTGTGACCGGATAAATCATTTGCATTACAAGCGGAAAGATAAATTCATTTAAAAGATTCATAAAGCAGGGTATTAAACATGTCACGAGAATATCGATGAAATCGCAGAAGGAAATGTCACGGTTTCTATATAAAGGGTGTCGTTTCTCAAAGTGTACGACAGTTTGCATCCTGTATATACAACAACAAAGGTGAAATAGCTTTCGTTAAATTGGTAATATCAATTCATTTAGTGGATAAAATTATGCAGAACGGGATAGGACGCGAAATTATGTGCGTCACAGGTGACTGTTACCGAACATAACGTTCACGTATGCATCACGATGCATCTCGAAAGTATCTGGATATTGTCCACGATATTTTCGCATTCATACCAAACGACCAGACAAACTCGTCAACCGGCCGGCGAAAATAATCAACTCGAAATCGTTCATCGTCCAACCGGGTAAACAGAGGCACCCTGAGCATAAACGATATCAATCGGCAACCTGTGCACCGAAACTAAACACCCGGGACAAAAGTTTCCACGGCGGACGCTACGGGGAAAGGCGGGCATTGTAAATTTCCTCGGCCAACCGTTCTGCCATAAACGACCGACTAATTCATTATCGCAAGAAGCGTACGCGGTCGCGATGGATCCCGCGTAAAAAGTGAAAGTGCCACGTTACACGGATGCGGCGTCTTATCAAACCTAATAAAGCGATCCGCGGACGAAAATAGATCACCGGCCGGGTTATGGGGGGCGACGAATGTTCCATAAGAAACGTGAACTCACCAGCAGGAAAAGTACCGTGCTCGTGGCAGTCGCTTCGAACGATATTCCGCACGCCATTTCTCGCAATCGAACCGCCGGTGCACCTCCTCTACCAGACCATCCTGAAACTTGTCAGCGAAGCATGCGGCCCTCTGGTTCCGTCGGGCTTCTCCTCGATTAATCTCGAACCACTTTTCCACCACTAAAACCACCACGATATTTCGTATCGGCGTTTCCCCCCCGGTCCGTCAACACGATCGAGACTCGACGGACAATAATAATAATAATCCACGGCGATAGAACAGCAATTCCAAGCTCCTGACGTGCGGCTCTCGGTCGTTGGAAAGCCTCGGTCGTCTATCGGCCACGATTTACAGACGATGGCGCGCCTCGACCAGTGTTCGATCGACGGTGTATCCGATCACCTTTTGAAAAGATCAATCCTGAGACGAGAAGAGCGGCTCGCTACACGGCAACGTTCCCTCGATCCACCTTGCGTCGTGTTTCGATCGGCCGCTGGAATCGTCAGTGGAATACGCGGCCCGCAAACGTGGACTAGATCGACGCGGCTGTGACAGACCAATCGTTTGCGACGAGGATTCCGCAAGCTTGTCTCGTGCTCGTTTAAAAGGTGACGATTGCACGGTCCTAACCGTAGCACAGGGCTCGGGCAACTGACAGCGGGTCAGAGCCGCGGCACACGGCGCCACGCCGCTCTCACAGCTGATCCGAGAGAGCCGATCGCCTCTACTCGCCTCTCTACCCTCTCTCTAACACGCGATTCTCAACCTCCGCCACCGTGTGCTCCCTACGATTTACCATGGCTAACCGGAACGCCAGGAGGATCAGCATGACGAGCCGTACGCCCCCTTGTCGACCCCTATGGTGTGATAAGGTGGCGCGCGTCATCGTCGAGAACGGACAGCACGCGAAGCTTCGTGGCGGTTGGTTTGGCGGGGATGGGCAATTTGGAATTGCCTTGAATGGTGAAGGGGCTTTTTTGGTTTCTAGTGGATCAGGGTGGACGAAGCGGAGGGAGTATTTTAAATTAAATTTCATTTCCTAAGCCAAATTTAATGTATTTTTCGTTAAATTTAATGTCCTAAGCCATGGGCTTGTGAAGTTAATTTGTTGGTGGGGTTGGTGACGTTGGGTCGTTCGCAGGGTGTTCTTGACACTGAAACTACTAAGCCAGTCGAAACGACTGGTTTCAGATTTCTTGCTTTTAAATTATTAACGTGTAGGCATTGTTGCGGCAATTTATGATGTCTTTTGATAAGACAGAGTGGCACTTATTTAATGCCCGTTCAACCATTTTCGTGTTCATAATCTGTCTAACGTATACTGTCTAAATAGTAACAAAACCTATCGTAATTTTTGGTAATCGGTGAAAATACATGGTTAATACAATACATAAAAATACAAGGATTTATTGTAGTTTATTTTTACTTTCGCGGTTAAGTGATATTGTTCAATGATTGCTTCTTGTTACAATCGTGTTTTGACTTCTTTGTTTGGGACAGTTTGAAACAGTTCAGGTCTGCCGTGAAGAAAACACTGCAACGTTCGTGATATTTCGACTGCGAAGAAGTCAATATAGGAAAATAGTTAATATCTAAATTAAAGTATACTTTAGCAGCAACTGACGTAATCTTATATTATACTTTAATAACTGTATGTACTCGTTATCGATTAGTAGTTTGTTAAGTTCGAGAAATTCGTGATCGTTGATTATAATCAGACACTTCTGTTATTTTTGGCCTGTTGAAACGATCGCGATAAATTGTTTCCATGTATTCATTGAAATGTGAAAATGGGATTAATCGCGTACCTGAAAAAATTACATTATGAAGAACTGTTGGATGATAAAATATATCTAAAACATTTATATAAAATATAACAATATTTGAAATGCAATCTTCAAACTTTTTACTTAGATACAACATGCAATTTTAGATATACATCTACAACAGGCAAAAAAAGTGTCTAGAATCCGAGTATTAAATTAATTTTCTTTCCCCAGAAATTAACAATATTCAACGCAAATTGAAGAGACTTAAATTTCCCACCTCTCCGTTGAAACGTATTTAATTTTGTATCCAACGAATGCTAAATAGTTTTGAAACTATACAGATACACGATACATACAATTTATTCCAAATGGTACGCTGAATGGTATTAGGTAAATCGTCGAAAGTGAGTTCACATTGTCCCCAGAATTTAATAGCGTTAGGAGATCGAATTTAAAAGAGTGTTCACTCGAAAACAGCCGGTTCTGTGCGCGTGTCCTGCATGTACAAATACTAAGTGAAAGACTTTTTACAAGAAATGAGATGTGAAATATTACCGAACCGAGACGAATGAAAGTGTTATAGAATCGACACTCGAAACAATCGCTCCTACACTATTCCAGCCATTCAAATCGAACCAACAACCTGCACGAATATTTACGAATATACCTGTTCTTGTCAAATTATATTCGATCAATATTTCTCATTCGGCCCGCAAAATTTTGTTGTTCATCGATACACTAAATGTAAATAGGATAACAACCGGATCAAAGTGTAGCCGTATCTAAAGGTACTGCACCAGGGTCAACGACGTCCCACGCGAACAATCCAGAAATAATTCTCTGACGTTTTAGAAAATTTTCTTCCACGACTGTTAATACCATCCGGTTACCTCTGTGCTAACAAATCAAGTATAGCAACGACCTGATCGGCATCGCGATTCTTTTTCTCTCCACAGCACTAGTTCACCTCGTTTATTGCGCTAAAGCTGTGACCGTGATATTCACGTCTGATTAAGTTTTCGTTGCCGTTTACAACGGAGCAAGAGAAAGTATTGTGAAACGCGTGTAACATATTACACCGACGCGTTAACTATAACGCGATTAAATATCGTTAATTTGATCTTGTTCTAATCGTAACAGGGAAGGGAAAGTGAACTCGTGGGGCGAACGTAATTGCATCGTTTCTATCCATTTGTGTTTTAACTTTCGTGGAATAATAAAATGCTCGCGTTGTCACCTTCAACCCTTAACGGCTCTCAACCATTTTATGTATGCGCATATAGCTGTGTCGCAATTAATTTTTCCGATCAAGTCGAATAACGCGCAGTCCGTTTACGACGCAATTCAGTCCGGCTTATTCATCCGGAGGAATTTTAATATAATTTATAATGTTATATTTCATTGTGCCTTGACAATATCATGTTATTTCAGTGGCGAGCAGCCGAGGCTTATCCTTCGAATTGTTTCCAATCTTGTTCATACTCGGTACTTTATCTGAAGTTAAGTAGCGTACGATTAATCATGTTTGTATGTAACAAGGATTCGGAGTTGGTAATAAACTTTGCCTCCGTGAAATATATTGCTATTATCGTAGCACTAAAAGGTAAATCTTTATACCAATGTCTCGGATTACTTATTAGTTCAACGCGTAACAGTAAATTTCCCGCGGAGATCCTGAAATCCTAAGTGCAACATGGTCGTAAAAAGATCAATTAGTATTTGTGCAATGAAAATAAAACTTAATGCACACTATACATTACACTGTGCCCCTTATAATCTCTCTTAATAATTAAATATTTACGCCACGAGAATTAATGTATCCTAAAAATTGCGTTACATCTCTTGCATTTCTATGTGAGACACAAACCAGAAACATAACGCAAATCTGTCATATTAACTAATACTGTAATACCGTTCCTTGGTCGCGCCAAATAATTCCCAAATACAGCACGAATGAATTACTATCGAGTACAACAAATCGAAGTCCGATTAATTAAATACGATTACAATTACTTTCTCCGAGGGGCAGGAAAGGAAAAACCGTAAAGGTCGAATATTTCACGTGCCAAACGTTCCTCTCGAATCATCCGAAAGCGTAGCCGTCGCGAGACAGTCCCACCTGACATTGGGCTATTGTATAACGAAACAAACGAAGGCTAAGTACTGCTCACCTGCGGCGTGCGTCACGAGGTCGCGGACGTGAGTTGCACCAATTAGCACCGTGATCATCCGTCGAACAATATTAACGTACGTCGTGGCCGATCGCGTTTCAAATTCGCGCGGTTCTTCCCGCCGCTTTTTCCAGGCTAACGACGTTCGTTCCTTGAAGGCACGTTAATTGCACGAATAACGATCGTTGCCGCGAGATCAAGGCCACCGCAGAACTTTCGCGGACGAGATCGCCGTATAAAAGTGTAGGCTACGAGCCCCGCCTCATGAAAATACCGCCCACGTGCCCTTAATGTCCGCCTTTTTGTATAATCCTGTACGAACGCCCGAGTCCCACCGAGTAAATTGCCTACGAAACTGTTAACGACGGTTTTTCAGCGATTCCCGCCGGTCGTTTTGCCATCGGCGTGTCTTCATTACAGCTGATCGAGGGCGCTTAATTGCAACAGCCGTATTACGGCCGACAGGATACGCTGCCGGCTGGACAGACTGTATGAATTTTAATGGGTCCATCTGAAGGATGATCCTCCGTGGCGAGGCACGCGAAGAAAAATAGCGGGCTGATCGAGTGTTTGATTAAGGGGACGCGGATGAACGTGTATCGCGTTCGTGGAATCTCTTTTGTCGCGATAAAGAGATTTCGAGAGCAAAAAGGAATTACCTATAGTACATTATGGAAATTGTACATCGTTATGGGCCTTCCTTTTCCTTCTATTTTGCAATCGGGCATGCATTCTACACGAGGATGGAAGATTTCGACTTGGACATCTTCGAGCCTTCATTATTTACTAATTCCCTCCAGATGTATGTATTGTATTTCGAAAGCATATTATTCAATGAAATACTACGGAATAAAAAACTTTGTCAGCACTCGTTTGTGCAATTTATTCGCGATAACTCCGAAGTTATTGGATAGTTCTCCGAATCCCGAAGTAAGTAACTATCTCATTCGAGGCGTCCGAATGACTCACCGGATGCTTTCGGAAAACCATAAAACCGGGAGGACAATTTTCAAATCTTGACGCGTAAAGCTTCGGTCGAAGGTCGTTCGGAGACGTTTTCGTGCAGAGTGCAGCTCTGTTCTCGATCGTGATCGACGTCTTTATTGCAGGCATAAATTAAACACCATTTAACGCTAGGAAAAAAAAGAAGTGACCGTAAAATAAATTTAAGTCCGTCAGAAACTGCGCCGAACGAAATGAAATTGAACGACGTTGCTCGTCGCCGATGATCTCCTACAACGAACGAAATCAATCGGCGAAAATTCTGCGATTCGTCCCGCGTGATGCAACAAAACAACGCGAACAGCAACGAGACCGACTTCGCGAAGAAAAGAAATCGTCGGAACTGGTTTCTCCTCGTAAAACTACGCCGAAGCTAAGTTTCTGCGACAAAAGAAATGGGGGAAAAAATCTGCGAAATCCGTGTTGGCCGGTTGGCTCGGGAATCACGCCGAATGCAAGACGAAACCGGGAACCCTGGCGATCTTAATTAACACCGTTGGAAAATCCGCAAGACTTCAAAAAAGGCCCGATCAAACTTCCTTCCTCATAGACGTCATCTTCATCGCGGGTCGCACGATCTTCGTGGTCAGCAGCGTCAGTTCTGCGAATCGTGGGACGGAAACGTTCCGGTATTTCTGCGAACGTTACGAGAGTGTCGCGACGACGATGACTACTGGGGAATACAAAGCAATTTAACGAAATCCTTGTGCAACGAGCGCGGATGAATAACCGACCTTGCGTACAAGCGGGGACGACCTTCGTTAAGTTAAGAGCGCAAGGATCCTGCCAGTTTTCCACACGTCACGACGTACGCAGCCGCGGCGTCCCCGGCTCTCGAATTCGTTCGCGATCACGCATCGAAATCTCCAGGAATGGCTGGTTGCGTGTGTGCGTGCGTGCACGCGCGCCCCACGAACGCATATTAACGATACGCCCGCTTGGAATTTATGCTCGAGGATGCCTAGCTTTCCGCACCTACCGTTCCAACGGTTTTCACGGAGAACGAATTCGGCCGACAGACACTCGACACGGTTTTATTGATAGGGGAACGTTGTTCCGTGGATCTGGCCAGGTGTAACGGTAATAACAGCGGAATCGAGGGATCATTGTATCTTGATGTTGTCGAAGCGGACAGTGATGGAGTTGCGTTGCATTAATTCCATTGTATTGCCGCGAGATGATTTGTGAATGATACGAGCGTTAATTAGCTGGTGTGAGTTTGGTATTGATGGGCAATTTCTAACTGTGGCGGGTGCTTCGTGTGGGCAATACTGTTGATGGGTTCACTTGAGTTCAAATGGTGAATCGCGTTTGGGTTTTGAAATTTGAACAGCACGTCGGTTTGAGGGTGTCGGCGTTAAGGAGGTGATGGTGGGTTTTTAATTAGGTAAATTCGATTGTATTTTTAGTTAGGTAAGGAATAGAACAAATTGTGAGCTATGTATTATGTTAGAAATTGAATAACGTCCTGAATCTCGACAAATTAAAGCTGCGTAATTATATATTGAACTAATTGACGTACATATTTTATAAAATTGCCCTTTTCTGTGCAATGTTTCATTCAGAAGCGTAATGTGTGCGCTACATGATACACCTTTATTATGTTGTATACTACATTATGCAGAGGAGTCCATAATTTAGATACATGATCGCACTCAAAGGGGGAAACGAGGGATAAGTATGAATATGTTTATAATAACAAATTTTGGCCCTGAATCGAAATGCAAACATCGACCTAGCGTGTTCAAGATATGTGTAGCAGTTGCAAACCTGTCGTGGCAGACACGAGAATGCGTTTCAAAGCAGAATGAGCTGTAATGGCACGTTATGGAAATTTGTGTCGGTACTTAAACTGAAAAATTGCCATTTTACCGCGTAAATAACAAAACGGGTTCAAATTAAGCTGACGCGTGCAACATTAATGGCATTCAGAGATTTACTGCATCTTGATTTTACTTTGTACGAGATGTCGGGTGGTGAATCAATATTGTTTTAAAAAAATGGTCAAACGATAGATATGTTAAAAATGCCTTTTTAAGCCTTTTGTAATGTAATGTATGTATGCACGCAATTGGTATTGCATTGTCCATTTTTAATAATACAATTTCTTCTCGTGTAAATTATACATTAATATGAATAAATATTGATACTCCTAGACAAATTAAATAAAACCTTAGCCATTTATATGTTTTAAATATAGGTATCTGCAGTAATGTAATATTATGTCTGCAAAATAATACTACAATTACACTGTGTGTATGTATAAATGTATTATTGTTATTCAAATTATTTTATGCACACATTTTTCTAATAAACTACAACACTGCTAATATCTATATATACGTAATATAATTGCATTTACGTCGCAGTTATTAGACATAATATTATCTGTCGATTGGAAGCTTCATTCGAAGAAATAATATAATCTGTTTGGAACGGTTTGGCCTCCTCCTGCGCATTTTAAACGAAGGGCAGATAACGCATAACGCATGCAAAAGGAGAATCGAAGATTCTTCTGTTCGATTATCGGCAAAATTGGAGTCGTCGATTCGTTCTAAAGGAGGAATCATGTTGCATTATCAGCCCGTATAAATACAAGTTCAAAGAAAAAAGAGGAGTCACCGAGCACAATGTGGGACTGAATTTCGCGAAACGATATTTCCTTGCGAATCAGCGAAGATAACAGATGCTCCGTTTGCACTCAGCTCGAAAATTAATATTGCCGTTTCCCGATTTATTGGCTTGGCCAGCTTCCACGCGAACAGAATTTCGAACAGAAGCATGCATTATTCGATCGTCAACAGAATATACGATGCGGAATTCCATCGGACTGCGGAGTGCAATTATAGTTTTTAGATTGGGAAATTCGGACGAATTACAGTATATTGAAAGATATACTTTTAATCGACAAACTTTGAACAACCATTTAAATAACATAATATGTATGACACAGAAAGTATATTAGGGAAGATGTAGTGCAACTCTTACTACATATTCTCGTGATTTTTGTTTCACCTTATGCATTCAGAATGTGGTTATCCTGTTTGAATTCTTTTGGCCACTTGAAGGAAATCAAGAGCAGTAAATTAGATAGTCAATTGCAATAAAAGCCATTGTAACCATTTATTTATAACTGTCTTATTATAATTATTATTCAAATTGTACATTTTATACGACACAAATTTCTCAGCGATAAAATAAATTCCCACATGCATCTGCAACGACAATTTCCACCATCAAGTTCAGTTATCTGCAAAGCAATAATTAGACCAAACTTCAACCGAAAATGCAAATGAAATTTTAGGTCTACCGAAAAGTTTTACCATTGTATTAATAAATATGTGCTGTACTAAATTACATCAGTAACGATGGAAATTATATTGTTGAGTAACTATTAAAATATGTATGTATTCAAAATGTATTAATTTCTCTTAATTCAAAAACGGACAGAACTTTCCGGTAGACCTAATAATTCTCCATACATTCATTCACGTAAATATTAAACCCCAACTTACCAAAAATTTAACAAAAAATCATTAAAAACTTCGACTGCCTATTACAAAAATAAAAGCTGTCCCAGAAAATTAATAAAAAGGAAGATACTGAATTACCATTGTCCCCATTCAACATTTACATAAAATCTCCCACCACTGCCTTCCAATTCTAATCAGTCGGTTCAATTCAATTCACATCTGCCCCAATCAAAGATCCCATACTCATCATCAAATACAGGTAACAACACGGTTTCGCTCTAACAAAGATCAGAAATTTATCTCCACATTAAAATGTTTTTGAACATTTTTTAACATATTAAAGGAAGACAACAAGCCACCGGTCTTTTATCTGCGTATAACACGGTTTCACGTAACACGGCATTTTCTAGGAACCTATCTACCGCGTTACAGGAGGGTTACCGGTACACACCGATTCCCCGTGGAATCTAACGTTTCCCACTGAAACGATCATCGATTCCGCGTCGCGTCCCCTCGCATTCTCCTCCTCCATGAAAGCAGAGGGTACATCGAAGCTGGACCCGCGATCGCGTCGCTAAATTTTCCCTTTATCTGCATTGCTCGGATGCCAGCGCCGGTCTCTCTCGTCGCGTTTGCTCGCCCGTGGCCGCTCGCCTGGAATTCCTGTCGGCCGCGCAAACGGGCCGGCTTTATATTGGAGGTCAGTCGCGACCTAGGCATATCTGGCTGCATTGTTCCTCGAAGGCAGCATTGTTTCGTCGCCGGCCACGGGGTCGACACACGCGCGAGCCCGACACCTGGATAGGTATCTCTGCGCCGAGCGCCGTGGACCCGTGAGCACGATGCGACGCGTCCCTCAAAAATCACCCTCCACTCTGCACGCCCGGATAGCATCTCGGCTATCCGCTGACTTTTGTCCACCCGCGGCCCGTGCACTTTCCGATATAATGAATGCATTACGCCGTGCTATCAGGTGGCAATAAATCGTGGCCGCCGTTCGGACGAAGGCACCGACACGCCGCGTCGCGAATATTACAGGTTGGCTGCTGTGTATCGGAGATAAGGCTTTGATTAAGGACACGGCTGCGAGCGCGGTGGGCGTTTGCCGCCTCTTTTCCTCGGTACCTTTCGTTCTTGTTGAAAGGAGGGGAGAGGTCGTTTGGTTCTTTTTTCTGTTTTCTGATGGTTTCGTTGTTTTTTGGTTGGTTCGTTTGGTTCCTGTCGGTCTTGCTTGTTTTGTCAGCGGTATTAATCCGTCGGACGGGCAATTTCTTGAGCGGGTTGACTTAATTCCTGAGGGAGAGAGGGGAACAGTCGCGAGGAGCGGTGATGCTTCGAGATGAACGAGAATTGGCTTCATTTGGGACTAATGACGAAGGGATGGTGGTTGGTGGTGAATGATATTTAAGTATTTGCGGGAATTTGTTGCGATTGGTTTGCTGCTGAGTGGTGGGTAATTCCGAGTGGCGTCTTGTTTTAAATTTTATGTTGTTTTAGTAATTGTGTATTAAAGTCGCTTTTGGCGGCGACGTGTTGGGTTTAAGATGATGGTTTGGGATATAAGAAATTGGTTAGCTCAGGGAAACTGGCGCCCTTGTTTTTTATATTAAGTGGTTACTATAACTCTGACTGCTTTGTAAAAGCTTTTGGAAAATTTATTGTCCGCTGTTCTTCGTCTCGACGGAAACTGCTAATTAATTAATAGGTAATAGATTTCAGCCTGGGAATAAAAGTAACTACGGTAGAATATTCTTTTGACGGGATAGATGTTTTTAATTAATTATTACACACTTGACAATGATTGTCTGTGAATATATGCATATTTCTGTGACCAATTTACATATTATCCACAGTTTAAATTTTCATTAAAATTGCTGTATTCGTTTTGACGTTATTAAAATTCATCTGGTTTCAATCTTTTAGCGATACTTTAATTTATACACCTCATTTCACTGTGGAATAAATATTGATTGATAACACCTTTTCTATTCGACGCCGTTTCGTTTGAAACTAAACTAACGAGGGCAGTTCCATTTTAGGATTCCAATCTTTTTAGTTCCACTCTGTCGGCGAAATAAATTTCAGTGTCAAGGGAAAGTATGACAACTCGTAAAGTATCATTTGTATCGCAGCCATTTGGATTTGTCCGACTCGTCAGGAATTTTTTGCAAGTTTTAAAAAGTAAGATAACGTCTTGTTTACTAGGACAGAACTAATGGCCTCCCTTTGTCGGTGTCCCCTGTCGAAAATGGCCAACGAAGATGTCGCATCTCGTTTTGCAGCTCGCTCGGAGCTCTAGCCCAAGTTCCTTTACAATTTATGCATAATTAATTCAGACGATATTCTGCTTTTTTATTTAATATTTTAGCGGGATTCTTTGTTGTACTAATTCATTGGGTTTTTATTGAACAGTTTTTTTATTACTTTGTCGCATGCTCGCTTTAAATAACAAATTGATTTGCTCATTTTTGGAACAAGTAAGCTATTTTTACGATGCAAAGTTAGGAGAATGTGAAGTATTTGTCTAACATTTGTGAAATATCTGCAAAGATATTTGTAACAGAGAATATTTCTTAACTCTAAATATTAATTTTATAGTATATGCATCTGAATACTGTTGATATGCCTACTGTAAAAAGCTTGTTTCTGTATAAATTAAAATCATTTTCGTTCGAAAAATTTCAGTAAAATTTTTGTAAATTGCTTTTTAAAAGAAATTGGAGCCTAGGTTTTAAAATCAAATGCAGCATACATTCGTTCTTCTTTACAAACGTGTCTGCATCTGAAGTAATGCTAACTTTTAACAAAGCAATAGTTGGTTAAGCACTTAATAATTCCTATTTTTACTACATTATATACTGCCATGTGCCTTGCATTCTTAAAACAGCATTTCCTTTATTTAATTTTTGTTTTGCAACAAATCTTAAGGGATTATTCATCTAAAACGATAAATTTTATAGTCACAATATTTTAATAGCTCCGATTGTGAAAGAGCTAATTCCTTTATCCTCGAACTTCCACGGATAAAGGTAATATAAACGACAAAGAATTTGATTTAAACAAATATTAATCTCCCACTTCTTTTATTATCCGTTAACTGGAACGACTCTTGGTTGCTACTGTTGGAATTCTATCTCTTTTTATCTTATTTTTTTTTATGAATGATCCAAAATCCGGATAAAATCACAAACGACGAAAGTGAAGACTGCCCGCTGAGATTCCATTTACTCCTATTGGTGGTTCTGGTTGGATGTTTTACCTTTTACGTTTTTTAATACTACAAAGAACGAAACCCAATATTCAATTTACTGCTCTTATCGATTAATGTAGATCTTCTCAATGTCGATTTGGGATCTATTAAAAAAATCCAATAATCGTGTCGTACAAAAAAAGGCGCACTATGCATGTAAAAAGTATCATAGTGTTACCGCAATGTTTAAAAGTACACGTGGCAGTATTTTTATTATTCTTAATATTGAACTTGTCAGCTTAAAAAATGTCGCACACTTGAGAAAATTAATCTGCGTAATACGTTCGACGGTAATCCAATTTGTTGGAATTGCAGATTTATTAAACATCATTTTCCCATTATATTTTCCATTATAAGAGCCCACTATATTACTTAAATGAATATTACTTTCGTGAAATAATATTTACAACAGTCGCGAAATTCCTCGGTTTTCATAACTGACTAAGAACATAGAAAAAATAGTCTACATATCTTTTTAATTATTATCCTTCTAAAAGGAGAGCAACATGCAAGAGACACTACATGACAATCATTTACTTCATACCCCTTCTCATTAATTGCTTAACATTTCATTATTCTTTTCCAATTATTAGTAACGATAAGCCTTTCTTATTATTTCAAACCTTTCGAATCGAACATTCGTGTCCCTAAAACTTTATCGACACTCCCTACCTTTAATCTGATGCACCTTTTCAAATTGTCAGCCTTGCACATGAAAGGTTTGCCATAATAATCGAGCGAATTAATGTTTGCATCGTAATGTACACAGTGCACACAGGTAATACCGCGTTATCGTTCCATCTAAGATTTCCATCATCGTATCGTCCACTCAGGATGATTAGAGAGTCTACTAAACAAAGACACTGTTCCCATTGCTTATTTCTTATGCACGCCACTACAAGTGATATTCGTTGCGTCGCTTACAATTGCGAGTGATGAATCATGTGAACAGAAGTTCAATTCAACGTGTATTACGTGAATCGTATCGGTGCAAGAGAAACAAAAGAAATGGCGAATAATAGTTCATCTAGTAAAATTGTTTTTTGTTATTTTTTATTTTTTAAAGAATACTGGGAACAGAGAACACTTCCAGGTGGTCGAAGTTAAAAGGCTTGTAGGTTAATATTATCATAAACGTCGTGAAAGGTTTTGCTAGGGACTGGCTTATGACGTTTTTGGATTGAATTGAAACGGATATAATTTACACGCAGTCGCTTAATATTCAACGTAAATATGGAATGGCACGTAAAGAGAGTGGCAACTTTAAATATTTGTGGAATTAATAATTTGATTATCGCGTTGATCTTTCATTTCGTAAATTATTATTGGAAATCAATATTTTATTCTACTATTTCGATTTACTTTCACTGAAACAATCATCCTGCTTTGGATTTACTTTTACAATTTCTCCGACACTCTGTATAGTTTGGACATTTAAAACGTCCAGTAAGTTTCAATGAAAACATTTAAATTATTGCACGAAAATTGATGTAATATACTGCGCACAAATTTATTTGAAAATCAGTTACACGATAGGAATTCTCCTGAAACGTCTTCAAAGTTACTCAGAATTAATTGCTATGAGAAGATACGAACATTCAACGTCATACCTTGCACACCTAAGTACATGACACAGCAGAAGTATTGTGCACTCGTACCGAATACAACCAAAGGAAAAGGTTACTGTCGTGAATATATTTTGAGGGTCTTGATCATCACTGTGCATTATCACTGGTTTTGCTGCCGTTTAAAAAAAGGAAACAAGTAGTCCCGTTCATCTTGCTACGTATCCTTTGTGTCGAACAAGAACAGATCCGTGGACCTTCGTCATCAGGTGAAGGAAGATTTTTCAGGCACAAAGGTTTTAAGCTTCTCACATTTACGTTTTTCTTATTAAAAGAAAAGTATTCTGGACACTTCGTACAAAATGATTGAACTTTTCGTTTACCCATTATTCTGACAACTCTGGTATGCTCTGTTATTGCATTCTAATTAAAAGTTTCATTTTCTCACTAGTATGATAACAATATACAATATTAATTGCAACAGAATAAATAATTTAAAAAAGTAGAAGCACCCACAATCGCATAATAAATTCACTTATCCTGAAAAGCACTTAATCATAATAATAACGATATTAATATTATTACTTTTATTTACCTAAAACCTTGGGAAATATATGAAAAAGCATGATAAATGTGCACGAGTTTGGTATCCTCATTAACCAGACACTGAACCCGGACGTAGTTGTGGTAGTCAACTATATGCGTGTTGGATCCTGATTCTTGTCTTCTTTTACAGAAGCATCTCGACACCTCTGAAGGATGGAAATCGGTGAACTTCGAATAGGAATTAATGGTCTGAACGATGTATAAGTCATAAGAAATTAACAAGTTGTGCTTGTATGACGAATGCAAGAAGCTGAATGAATGAACAAGTGAACAAAGTAAGACCGTATTACAACAAAAGATTTCTCATTTCCGATGAGAAATCTATACTGCATTACCGATTATATTTTATCCTGGCAATGATAATACGTTCTTAATTAATTAGTGTAAATATATTTATTAATATAAAGTATGAAACATTTTGCAAATATTTTATAAAATACTTAATTTCGTGTATGCATTAAACATAAAGCTTATCTTTGCCCTGTCGAATCGATATATTTCTTGATGTACAAAATATTAAAAACATCTAAGGTGAACCATAAATATAGTATTAACAAATACCGATCCACAACAGAGAAGTTAATTTTGTATAAAATTAGTCGTCCAAAGAAATTAAACTCATTTTACTTTCTACTTGTCTATTTCTATTACACTATTTCCCCTGCTGATAAGAAAATGGTTGTCGCACTAACAAGCTATAGACAACATGTGTTTTAAGAAATGAATGCGTAATCCCGATGTCGGCTTATCTACCATCATTTTATGCTTACCTGATGTTACCCTCAATTAACTGTATATTACTATCTGTTAAATACGTTCTGTACAGTATAGCTATATCTATGTGTCATCTAAGCATGTAGGAGACAAGGTCGCGACGTGTATCAAACCGTGTTAAAGTCACGGTCGCATCGAGAAAGTCTATAATACGCACTAATAGCTTCGATACGAAGAAGAGGCTATCTCATTAAGATATTAGTTGCAGTCTCATCGCCTGAATCATCGAACCATAGCCTACCGCAACTTCCGAACTGAAACGAGAAATCGTTTAATTATTTCATTTCACATCTCAGCGAAAGAGTCAATGTCAGATGAAAGAGGTTCATTGATTCACGTTATTTCACACACAATTCCAGCGAATTCGTGATTAACATAGGTTTGGGAATTTCGCCTTAGCAATTCTAAAGATTTCGATCCAAAGTAGACTCCGAAATTATTCCACTCCGATAATAACCAACGAATTTATGCCATCACATGATAATTTAATAATATTTAATGATACGTGTCTGACACTAATGTTTTCAAACGTGAAATTTTAATTTAAAAGAGTTCACAGTTTTGTTTATCGTTTGACAATTTATATTCAATTGAATACACAATGCTGTTACAATGTAGGAAGGTATGAAAGTGTCGATCCGAAATATCTTTCAGAATGATTGGCGATGTTGTAATAACAAATTAAATTAACATAATAATACAGGAAGTATAATCAGGTGTAATATAATTAAGTGTTATTTTATACGCTTTGTGTATTTCGAAATGAAGATGTTTTTTTTACATACGTCCGGTTGTTGGTGTTTATATTCAGACTAATTAATATATGATTTGATTGATCGATCGAGCAAGTATGACAGAGTTACAGCTGTTTGAAAGATTTGAACAGTTTGCTTGCACTCAGGCTACTCGAATCGATGAAAATATTGAAATATCTGTGTGCTGTTTGTTTACACTTGTATTATGTACATAAATACCATTACAGTTCCTTCGAAACATTTTTATTTAATTTCATTCTGTTTATTTTATAATATTCTAGTGTTATAATATTTTATTTTCATTCATCACATTACAATATTCTTATTATGCAATTATATTTAAGTATTTAATGAAAACATGTTACCTCATTCTGTACTTGGATTGAATCATTGCAAGATTTTTAATAATAGGACATTTGTAGTTTTGTAAACACCATTCAGTACAATTGATATAACAAGACTATTAATTTTCCCCAACCAAAATAGATGTACCTTTTTCAGTTTACCCGCCGATATACTAAAAAGATTTCTAATTTACTCTAATAACAGGTGTGCACATAGTATTATCAAACATTCATTATTCTCTTTTTTGCCCCACAGACAAATTGTATGATGTTTCACTTTTAAAATTCTTTACGTTACATGGTTAAGCACACATAACACGATGTGGTATTAATCTAAACAATGTAGCATATACATATGCAACCAGTCTGGCTTGAAGGGAAAGCTACCGGAAATCGGTAGCTGTACGTAATAATTATTCATTGTGAAGTAGCTCGGAGATTTCGTCAATACAAATCACTTTGAGCATACTTTAAATAATAACCTGAATATTTCTATCAACTATCACATAATAATAGTGAAGAAAATGATACAGATCTTTCTAAGATTTTCCACGAGTTTCACCATACGAAAAAATATTATACACTTACATAGATACGATTGCTTGTATGTTTGTGTCTTCTTTTTTATTCTTGCGTTCAAATTGTGGACAGAAAACTCTGCCTTTGCAAAACAGAATTGTATGTTCCTTAAACTGCAGGTCTTAAATACCTATTAATGGGCCTTATAAAAGAACATATTGTATGATATCTCTATGGTTATATATCACTGTGTATTAATATTAATAGTGTTTTGTTAGCCTGCGTCAAACCAGATCATAACACAGCCGCAGAACCGGTGTAACTACAATTACAGTAAACCATTTTGAATCAATAATTATTGTGGACTTGGCGTGACCATTAAACCGGAAAATGATGTCACTGAAACGAACGGAACTAAAATTCTATCGGTCCTTGAGAGAACGTTCACGGAACTTGACATTTTTTATTCAGAAAATGTCAATGATCCAATCAGTCTTTCGTTATATACCTAGACGATTTTCCTTATTCTGGATGACTGATTAGTTGTTTTTTTGTTACTATAGTACTTAACACCATAAACTTGTATAATTTGATTTCTGCGTACTAATTAGGTGATATCTTTTAAAGACAGATTTGAAGGTTTATTTTGATTGCATTATAATTCTTTGTTTAAAATGAGACTAATGTGCAAATAGATAAGCAAGTCATTAAATTAGGAATTAATTACAATAAGAGAATAGATATATTAGCGAGAGGCAAAGGGAGCAAAATAAATATTATTAAATTTAATTTATTTCATTGATTCACGTTCAAATACGTCAATGAAATAAAACCTGAAGCGTAACTTAGTTATTATCGGCGAAATACCTGAAGACAGAAAGAACGTGAACTTAAAAATAAGGCTGCAGGTGTTAATTGTGCCATGCTAATCTGGTAACCATTCGTCAGACATGGATTCGTCATTAACTTTCTTTGAATCAATGCGCTTAAAACCGTCCAGTCGAAACCATTCGTGGAACGCACGTAACTGTACAGAGATAGTTTCTTCACTTTTCTGATTTATGTTCCATGAAAAAGTCGGTCAATTCGAAGAAATCCATTGTTGGATGCCATTAGCTGTTAATCAGAGCTACCTGTTACGGTAAATTAACAGCGAATAGAAAGACAGAAAATTAACCCGCGGTTCACGGTGATTGCATTAGACTATTAATGCGTGACGTAAAGAAATTCCGCTTGAGGTCGTCAGAACATTGACGTCACAAGGACAAACTACTTGAAAAATCGACCAAAATGTGCGTCGTTAGATAGTTAAAAAAAATTCGATAAAAATTGCGAAAACGTATTTCCGCTTTCAGTACAATTATGATCCTTTCGATTCCATTGGAAAACTTGACGCGGTATATTACTTGCAGCGTGTGGTAATATTAAATGCCCAGTCGTTTAAAAGTCTCGTTCATCGTCCACAGATAATTGAACCGGACTATGATTCACATACTTGGCAATTATCGATTATGAATTAAGATAGGTACACCTTTCCTGGCTTCTCGACACTGGAAACCATGCGGGCAACGTCAGTGTTTGTTCAATTTATTAAACAGTGGGTTTAAAATAGCAATGAGCATCGGAGTTCGCTTACGTCGTTTTTCGTAATTATTATGTTGCATTGTGCCTTCATTGCAGTTTAAAATGCTTCCAGGGTAACGTGAAAGGGATTCGCGTCAGAGAATATGGCGTTATAAGAAATAATTAAAAGTATACTCTTGTTGCTGTGTATTCGTAATTACTATTACGCACATAGAAATATTTTTAACACGGTCGTATTCATTACGGTTGCGATAATGTAAGTTTGCGAGAGGAAATGCAATGTACGAACACATTATTTTTATAAGTATGGACGGAATAAACGATGATATACAGATATTACTACATATTTGTCTCGAGAAATGCGAAAACTTGATGTGCTAGATATAGTTACGTAAATGGCAAAGGTTTGTTGCTAAAAATAATATTCATTTTGTAAGCAAATATTACTGTTCTGCCTGTTACAACAATTTATCGTTATTGCTAAAATTCAATACATTTATTTTACAATTGATATATAAATATCAAGTAAACACAGTGCCCTACAGTTGCGCTCACATATTTTTACATTTTGTGCAGAATGGTTTCGCCTTTGTACTCTATCAATTAAATATATAATTATTTCTTCTGTTATGTTTGCATAAAATTAGTTACGAACAATTTATACTTGTCTCATAGATTAAACGGGATTATAGTTTCGAAAAGATAATTGTATTACCCTTGTGCGAACAAATTTGTGATTTATTATACGCGTATAATTAATTGGCGAAACGATCACAAACGCGAGAACTGGTCTCGTGACATTTTTTTAATGTATTAATATGACAAAATCTATCTGTTAACACGCGATAGTCCTGTGAAGGAAAGGATTATGAACCGAACAGTAGTATGGTAAATTTTTATAGACTCGTCTTAAACGATTAGTTAAATTCCTGCTTAAAAAGGAAAGAATGGTTAGGATGGCAGGTCATTAAAATTTTATTATTCAAAATATACGGTTTTATAACCTACATTGAGACTACCGAAAAAAGTTGTCGTATTGAGAGACTCACTGCTAGTCAATTCTCGTAAGTTTATTTTTGTACTATACTTGCAGCGGTTTGAAATTTTGTAATACCTTCTCTGGTGTAATACATACAGGTTTTATTTTACAGGCTGCATAATATTTGTTAGATGCATTTATCTTTAATTTAGTGATTAATATTTTCACTAGAGACACTAAAAATAAACGATGCTCTTAGAAAGTAATTGATTTATAAAGTGATATTTTTTTAAATTCGAGCTATCCAATCTTATTACAATAAAAGAAAGTGTTATTTCCATTATATCCGATTTTTAAATTCGGTAGCTCGATAAATTCGTGACAATGTAACGTTTAAGCTGTCTGTAGAAGTTTGATTGAACGTGCTATTGTGTCAAAAACTCGTTTACATGCCAATACAAGCGATAGTCTGCACAAGATAAATATGCCCGTAATGTCGCGGATGCAACAATATTTCATACTTGAGGTCACTCAGTTTTTATAGCATTAAAGACAGGTTGCTCGAACCGGTATGAGAATTGAGCACAAAGGCCCCTTCCGTTATCTTATCCAAGTTGGTTATTTTTATAAATTTTGTTGGTTATTAAATAAAAAGAAAATAGTTATCCATTTCTTTTTAATACTTATTTACCGTAGAACTAGTGAACGATTAAAATAAATGTTTTTATAAAATAATTAACTACGTATATTAAATAAATAATTTACGCAGGTGAAGTGAAATACATATAAATATGTATTTTTTACGTTTTAAATTGTACCTTCATTACACTAACTTCGTAGTAACGATCTTTAATCTGTTTCGCAAAGGTAAATTCAGTGTCTCCCCCCTTAGAAACCTATTCAATAAACAACTTCAGAATATCGAACGCATCCTTCAAAACAACCAAAGGTAAGATTGTGTTGCTCTCAATGTAACTCCATCTTGTAATATTCGGCTAACGCCCATCAACCGCTACAATAAAAGAAAAGAAAGGATTTCAACGCAGTAACCATTCGTCACGATTAGAACAAACTTTAAGTACAACAGAAAGCACTAAACTGACATCTGTCTCATCCTCGATAATCCCAGTCGTCTCAGGTTCAGAAGATGTCCATGGAAACGAGATTCCCCTATTGACTATCGTTGAATCGAATGATTTAGGAGCATTTTTCACGACACAATTAACGTTCAGTTTAGAGGACTACCTTAAATTTCCATGGCAGCCAGGCATTTTCTCTTTTCTTCCTTTTCGTTCTACCGCGTCCGTTCGATCTGCATAATTAATCGATCGACAGAACAGTATTGCTGCCTCGCCGGGGGGATGCCGGTTAGTCCCCGGACAGTTCTCGTCGTTTTCGTTTGGCGACGCACGTAAGACGGTAGCGTGCTCGTATCAGAGATTGACATTAAGATTGGGCGGCGATATTTATAATGAAACAAACTGGCCATGCCAGTGGCATCTCTGGCCAGCGAGCCCACATTATGATCATCGTTTCGCGTGAATTACGGCCGGATTATTATCATTCCGATGAAATTTGATATTTTGTTCTGGGTACACCGTTTGATACGACAAGAAAACGTCCACGGACGTAATTCACTGATTGAACGTTCAAACGGGGTTGCATCGAGGAACTATCGTCTGGAAACATCTGAGAGTGAATGACTGAGAAATGAACGTGCAGGCATATGTATGTAAAGGGAAATGTAAATTAACTGTAGATTTGCATCTGTAAGTTTTACTTATACGCATAGTGTGTGATTTGTTTTAACTTTAACGCTATTTCTATCCAAGATGACGAAAGACACCTTTGAAAATTTGGAGTTAAGATTGTTTTCTAAGTTTCTAAGACTTTTTGGAAAACTAGAAAATATTTTCTTTAACTATTATATAGTTATTAACTTGCATAGTTATTAGCATCCAAATGCAGAGGTGTCGAAATGCACCTTTGTGTTAAAGCCACTAAATTTCGGAGTACAATTATATTTTGTAGACATTGCACGATTCAATAATTATTCTTCCAAATACTTCACAAGTAAGTATTAAAATAACAGAATTGTATGGTTGAATTATCGTAATAAAAATATGAAAATATTATTCGATTCAAGCAAATTATTCAAAGATATACTGTAGATGATATCAAGGTTTCAATTTGTGAAACGAAATTGGGATCTAAATTTAATTAAACATTATTTGATTTCTATAAGAAACAAAATTAGTAGTAAGCTTTTGCTTATGTATATGAGATGCAAAATACTTTTTTTATGTTACTTGATATATTTGATGGAACGATTATTTTTTTTTAATTCCCTTCCGTCGACAGAATATTTTCATAATCTGCTTTTATACTAAAGTAGGAAATCTGACTCACACTTGAAGAGGCTAGTGATCTTGTTGTGTCGCAAGCCACAATTTATCAACATCGTCGTTAAAGTTCCCATAATCCCTCAGGAATTTCTTCGTGTCCTACACGCTTCCTTGTCTCGTTCTTTTTCAATTTTACGCATGCTATATATTCTGAAACAAATCGTCATTACCTTAAAAATCCTTACACACACCCGTAATATTATAACTCATTAAAATGTTGCACCTTATAAATTTCGATCATCTTGTATCACATCGGCCATACATTATCCCTACTTTGTACCTAAAGTAATAAAACCCAGGACCTTGATCTTTTTATACCTTGTCCAAAGGAAATATAACATTCTGTAACATCGTTTTATAATTTTTCGGTAAACAATCTGTGCACGAGTTCTGCATAACTAATAAGGTGTGACTCGAATAAGTAACGCGAAGACATACCCGATAATTCTGCTGTATTTAAAGCAAACGATGTTTTATGATCCAAAAATACCGTTGGTCGTTAACAAAACATGTATTTTATTCGGGGGATTTACTTTTCTTACGACAAAACAGATCTTATATCCAACTTCTCATTCTCTATCTACATTCTATCAAAATAATCCATAATAATATTTGCATAAAAATCCACCGTCTGCTCGTAACTTGTCCAAAGTGGCACAAACCACAGCTACTCTTTATCCGTACGGTGCCCAATCTATTTTCAAAACCGTATCGCAACCAGTAACAAGGAAACACGCGTCAAGCAATTTCAAGTACAGGATAAACCGAGTCAACTGAAGACTGATCACCTGCGACCGATGCACATGCAACCTCTCGAACTCGACCGTTAAACGGCGACGAAGGAAAAATGATCACGAGATAAATGAAGTCCCGACATATTACCGAAATGTAACTAATGTATCATACAAGGAAGCTCCATTTGCTTCATTAATCATTCAGCTGTGCCATTCTTAACGGTCAATCTCAACAACGACCTTAATAAGCACAATGAAATATTAATCGTACGAATTTGTCGTAGACACAACATATATATTATTGCACATGCCTCTTCCTTTCGCGAGGAACCGAGCTGGACAATACGGTCCATAACTCCAGGGTGCCAGAGGAGACTTCTTAATCCACCTTCGCACAAATATGATCGACGACACACGTTGTTCCTGTGCACAATCGATAAATACCGACACATCGAACCGGTTAATAAATGCGGTTCGCGCGAGATTCCGACAGGTAGAATTAATTACAGCTGCGTTCGATCGTTGGATCGTTGCTTGTCGACATAAGTCGATCAACGATTTCGAATATTCGCCGTTCCCTTGTTCATTTCTCAATTGTACATTTTATTTCTTTATGGTTGTATTGATGATGCGAAGGATGCGTCAATATGATATATGTTTTATGTAATTAAAAATACTAAAATATCAAAAGATTTTCATTCCACAGGTGTGGCATTTAATTTGACTACGTACAATAAGTAAATGTGTGTAATAAATTAAGGATAATGCGTCATCGTTATTTTAACTGTTCATATCAGTCGTTGCAATTGCAGAAGCGATTACGCGAAATCGTTTTCGTTATTTTTCGCGATTAATATTCCACACTAATTATGCGGTTACTTCGTAGAAGTTGGACTTATGTACTACATTTCTTGCTTCCTTCGCTATCGAACCTTAACCGACTGACGGTTCGCACCTGTTACGATATCCTCGAAACGCTTTCGGTTAATGGAAAATTGATAAAATATACCGAACGAACCCAACCATCATGGAATACAAAATCAAAAGCGTGCCACTCGCAGAAAAATTCCTGCAATCACCGAGCGACAGGAAAACACGGCCAGGGACGCTCGTTCTCGACCCGTTGCCTTATAAATTGAAATATCAACCTTGTCGTAAAAAAGACTCCCCAAAAAGTGGCAAACGTTCGTTCACCGGCTCGATGAGGTCTCGTTGATAAGAGGGTAACAGGGAAACTCCGTGTCGACTTCGTTCTATCAGCTCGCCAGCATCGTTCACCAATTATATAGATAAATTATTCACAATCCGGCGTAGTACGTTCGTGCGTCGCTATGAATAATTCAAACGAGCCTGTGTCCCAACAACAGATTTCTGTTTCGAGGAGAACCGACCAGCCCGCGAGTGGTCGCGTTTTGTCGGCCGAGTTATCCCTTTTTCGAGCCGTATGTTCGCGGAATTACGAAAAGGATCGAAATGGGGGCCATGCTCGAGTGCATTATGCAAATGGAACACAGGCATCGACGCGACGCGACGTGTTCCGTGTGGCAAGTCTTTGAAAAGTCACTCGTGCCTCGGTATATCAGAAATTCGACCTGCGACTGGTCCAAATGCTGTCGTTAGGGCGTAAGCACTGGTTGACCTTGCAAAAAATGCAGATCCCGAGAGACACCGACTGGCTCTTCCAGATCGTAAAGGACGATTCGAACGGCACGGAACATCGTGGTCAGAAAAGTGGATCGTCGGTATCCGTGATCGTGTTGGACATGTCTCATAGACGGGACACAATCTGTGTTGAAGCTTTGTATCGCCTAGTGGGTGTTTCGTTAGAAAATCTTAATTTAAAACAACGCAGTGTCACAATTATCATTATTTTCTTTAGACTGACTTCGCATCTGCAATGAAACTTCTTCCATCGCCCACAGATTTTGTGTAATTGATTTTGTACTATTTTATATAATAATTGCACACACGATTATTTGATCAATAGTAGGATGCATACGTAGGGTGAATTTAATTTGTGCTTAACGTGTTCAGAAGAATTAAATCGTAATGATGATGATTGTTATTATACAGAGAGCTTTTTTACTTAAGTTGAGCGATTTCATCAGAACATTTCGTGGATGAGGAAACGAAAGAAGGGGGTTAACAATTATATCTGGATACTCAGACGGGATACTTCGGACGCAAAAATTCCACAAAATCAACGAGTACCACATTCTAAATATTGCACTACAGATTCTGGTGCGCAACAACAAAAGAAAAAGAAAAATTTCTAGGTCACTGTATTTGAAGGAGATACATCTTGGTGGCGAATATAAGCTTGAAAAGTCTGGTAAATCGCAATGTTCCTTTAAAAGACACCGTGGAAACTGTCGACACAAAATGTGCAGTCCGAAAGAGGCTTTAAGTTTTCGCGTGACATTAGTCGCCGTCGCGGCGGAAAAATTCAAGGAATTTAATTCTTCTTCGTGTTTATTTGACAATGCGACCTGCATTCTTTTCGCGATGGAAAACGCTGCTACAGAGAACGCGGAATTATTGTGATTATCTCGGAGGTATGCGAGGGAACAGGCTGCTCGTGTAAATATTTGAGCGACTATCTGCCGTTTTTTCGATATTTCCTGACGTTGTTTTAATTTGGAAGGGGGGATAAAATTTCATTCATATATCATTGGCTAACATATGTTCAAATAACGTCGATGCTTGCATAGATACAGCAGCGGGGAAAGAAATAAAACAAGGACACGGTTAAAATGGTCGGAGTTAATTAAATGAAAATGGAGCCCATCAAAAATTAGTGAAGTTAATTTTTGCAATTCCCCGGTATTGACAACATACCTGAATGTGAATTCGTTATTTTTTAATGAGGACCGTTTGCCATTTATGATAACTGGAATGCCGACTATTTAAGTGGAGCAACCGCGACCAAATATTCATAAAATTCTTTCGTCCGGACATGTGACATGCATTCCTACTTTAACGATCAATTTTATGCGAGCAAAAAAGGATTGCATGCCTATTTTTCACGCGAGGTATAATATATACATACTCGATGTACATTTGAAACCTACAATTTGAATTACAGCTTTCAGAAATTCTTATGTATAAACTACAATTAACTTGCTGAATGAAACGAAATGGAATTGTCCTAAACTGATTTATTTTCTTTAGTCTTTCGACAGAGGTGCAATATGAGTGAAAGAAGTGTCCCTTGAAAGTTAAAAACTTAAACAAATCAGTAATCCGTCTGGTTAAATGATTAAGTTGCTCTTTATCGCAAATAAAGTAAAGTGAGAATTTCTACTTATGAATCTTGAACTAAAAATATAGAATTGAATACGGATTTATTTCTTTTTAATTTCAACTACAGTCGCAGGAACATAATTAAATAGAATATAGTTGTAAAATTCATAAAAAGTTTGTTCCCCCGCAATTTCCTAGTTACAGTTGCATATTAACAATACTATATGTATAAAACACTTTTCTTAAACTACTGTCAGAAATGATATATTTGATTACATTTTAATTAAGACATCGTGCGTTTACATTTGTCGGATCAAATACAAAGCAGTTTAATTAAAGCCTCGAGAATATATAAGACAAAAAGAGATTGAGACGATTAAGGTCAAAATGTGCTGGTAAGCATCAAGAGAGTATCTGCGAAAATGAAATAAGTGTGTACTTCGTGTAATTGCATTACCATTTACAGCAATTACAACGTGTATTTAGAAATTTATGGCCACGACAATTCAATTATCTGCTGATCGGTTGAACCAAAACTTAATTCAAATTTGTCGGCTAGCGGCGGCAGAAAAGAAATGAAATTGCACCTTCTGAAGGTTTGCACACAGAATGAAGCTCGTGAACAACGTAATAAGACGATGCATGGCCTATCGAGTTGTCGATTTGCAGCATGTTTTTTCGGTTTTAACCACGAATTTTCACAGCTACCATAAACGTATTATACATACAGAAAATAAAATATGTGCATCATTTTCAAGCAATTATTAATACTTATTTGGAATAGGTTACTAACGATAAGTACAATAACTCTTATCTGTTCACTTAATCAATATACAGAATGCAATTCGGAAGAAATGTCTTTGCAACATGAAAAACTCTTTACGACTGACTGGAACAAAAAGAAAACCGGGGTTCACTTATTTGTAATTGTAACACACTTAATTGTAAGTATAGTCTCATCTTGTCTCCTTGCTAACTCCAATTTTATGTACTATGATTAGTAATAATCCAATAATACTTTTTGAATAATTCATTTCTTATTTCTACGTTATTAATTACTTTTAATATTTTCGTACACAGTTTCTTCAACTTTTTCTCCTACAGTTTAACTCGTTTACTAAATTGTGTGACGGCACCTGTACTTGTAAGAAATCATGTATAATATTGTAGTTTTATGTATATGTATTAAGACACATTAATATTACAAAATTAATTGAGCTAATTAAGAGCACCTACTAATTCGTCATACAAGTAAAATATTTACCATAAACATTTAACCAGGTGATATAATCTTGCTCCATGGATTTATTTATTTATTTGTCTAACGACATAAACTCAAAACTTCCTCGATTATCCCAATATACCCTACAAACAATGTATTCTTCCTAATCAATTTTTAAATAATAATCATCCCTTCATTTCTATCTGAACAATATGCACACGTGCGGCTTTTGTACGTCGTAACATTCCCATCGAAATTATTCAAGGCTCGACGTGCGATATTCGTACGATGATACGAACAAGATTGCCAATACCTGTCGCAAATAAAACCGTTCCGAAATGATACTTGCGTTGCGTGTATTCGCATCTGCCAAAGAGAGAAAAATGCAAGAATCGGCCGAGGAATCGGCGCAGGTTTTTACTGTGACAGCCCATCAGATTAAATCGTATCAGGAGTCTTGCATGGAAATCGGCATGTAGACGACGGTCGAGTAGCTGTTCTCGATGAGAATCGACCGGATTATAAATATCAGGCAACACATATTATAAACGTCCAGTCGAACTGTGTATCGAATCGTTTCACGTATCTCGATGGACAGCAGTTTTCTATTGTGGAGGCGTTTTCACGTGGAGTTATCATTACTTTGTAAACGCTCGAAGCGGTCTCTTTGGGGGAGCGAATTGCCCGGCAATTCATTCAAAAACGAGGGGACTATGAAACAAATAACGCGGTGAGTCACGCGGGTGGAATTTTCACGTTGCTAAGTTTTTGTATTTAAGACCGAAGCAAAGTGAAAATATTTTTGTGATTGCTGCGTGGGAACTGATACAATTAATTAATATTTAGAAGTGAGAAATTTAATTCCCAATAATCAAATACGAGTAAATTAACTATGCTATAATAATGGCGGTAACGTTTTTAGATGAATTAACAATTGTTATTATTTTATTTTGTACCGGAGCTGAAAATTTGGTTCAACGACTTGTAGTTCAGATAATTTCTATTCAGTCCCCCTGTGAAGAATATTCAATAAACAGAAAATCAATATTTTTTAAGATTCTTTCGGTTTTTAATAAATCAACGAATACAATTAACAGTCTTATACATATATTTCACACATTCATTCATTTTACTACACGTATTTCTCAAATAGCTAGAACTATAGAAGAAGAATAAAATGTGCGTTAAAAATAACTTCCATTACATCGATTCCCAGTCCGTTCAGTTTCATTGTGTCCGCGACAACGTGTTTTTAAATCGAGCCTCGGGAATGCGTCGAAGCTCACGCGAAATCTGAAATGTCGATCTGCGGAATGAATTCGGGCCGCAGTTCGATTCGAATCGTTCTGCATTGAAATTTCAACTCGTACGAGCGAAGTACACTCGATTACACGAGAAAGTTCAACGAAGGGGTTTACGAAAAGCCAACGAGGCTCATGAATATTCAGCGGCGCGAGTCAGCCAAGACTCGCGTTTGAAATGTACAAATAGTCGACAAACCTATCCGACAACTCGTTCCCTTGTCGCCATTAAGCCCCCCATAATGTCCGTTTCCTGACGTCTCTTTGTGCGCTCCTTTTTCGCTCATACTCGCAACTCTTTGCCCCGTGCGTTCTGCGTTTCAGCATTTTTTTTTCCACGCGCGTGACTGAACGTGTACTCGTTTTGTAGACAATTGCACCTTTAATCACCTTTTTTCTTTCCCCGGAACGTGAAATGTGGCACGGTTAAGGGAATTTAGAACTTCAATTGCACCGTTACGAGAGAGAACTCGAGTGTGTTGTATTCATAGCAGCATTGTAGAATGAAACGAATGGAATGAATGAAATAAACGAAACGAATTAAATGGATGAATCGAACGGGAGAGTCTGAATGAAACATTTCTTTACCCGACCTCTGCGTGATTTTAAAGGAAAAGTTTCTACAATTTTGGTTGCACATGTGTATACGAATGTGAGTTGTCAAGAAGGTTGAATGTTATTTTAAGATCGAGTGGCGAATTGACAAAAATTAAGTTGGAGATTCTTGAAACGATTGGAAGATAGCAAAGGAATGTAAAATATTGTTGGCACAGGAATAAATAATTGAACGAAAATTGCCACTGTTTAACCAGAGTATCAATAATGACAGGAATGCATTTAATAATTATTTGGTTCGTTCAATTAACGTCACATTGAAGTGAATCTCATATTGTGGCATTGAAATTGTTCATCTCAAAGCTCACCTTATTCCCTTCAAAGCTGTTCAATTCATACATATACGATATACATATAGCCATTTTGAATGCATTTAAAACAACTTCATTTTACCGCGTTCATACGTGATTTTATAATATAAATGTTACGATTTCAACTTGCGTTAAATAACGTTAAAGTTGTGGGCAGAATGAGAAAGTAACCGATGAATACATTGACTGAATCATCAAATGGCCGCAATTTTCGAAACCTTGAACTAATCATTTCATTTTTGTGGCCAGGGGAAAGTGTTATTTATGACTGATACATTAATTAGTGAAGATGAATAAGATGATTTGTCTTATATCATTTTCGATTCATTGGAACATATGATTAATACATAATAATGGATATGTTGAAATAACAATGACAAATTAAGACTGAAATTGTTTTTTATCCACTGTTAGATAAGAAATTATTATTATGAAATACTAATATTGTTTCAAGAACGCCGGGAATTGATATACAATGTTGCCAAATACTTCTTTCAAGCATCCACAAATTTTAGTAATCTTGAAAAATGTACGAAAACACGTTTGCTAAAGTTATCAGGCTTAATAACTACTAATTAACAACGTACACCAGGCTCTTAAAGAAGCAGCGAAATTTCAGCAGAAAATATAGGAGTACTAATGAGAGTGTTCCTTTGCAGAGCAGCATCGAATTACTCATTATACACTCTCGTCGTACTAAATAATGGGGGAAAAAACAGGTTTCTTATTATTCTAGAAAAATCAGTAATTTCTCTATTAAAATTCATGCACTCCGACGATCAACTTATAAATCCTTGTAAATTACACAAATTGAAATTCTCGTACCACGAACAACCCTACAAAGTTTCAGCACTCTTTCATTTGCACACATTTTTCCATTACATCCTACAATTGGTACATTTCTCAAATCGTATTGAGATTGAACCTTAAGTTGGTCGACTTCGACATCTTATCTTCTTGGCGTCGTTTTTATAAGGCAAGAGACGAATACGCGATTCGATCGTGGAAAACTGATTTAAACGTAAAAAAAGAAATTGGAGAATGCCACGAGTCAGGCTGCCACTGATTACCAGTCCAGGATGCAACAATTGACCCTTTGGATATTTTTTACTCTCCGTTTGAATGGGGTTGCAGGTAATTGTATTCATAATATTCGTTGTTGAGGTGCCTTCGATGCGTTCCGCGCATTTATTGAACCGTAGAAAAGGGATAATGGGACAGTGTATATAAATTTTACGTATTCGAGGAAGAAAAGGCCAGATCAGTAATAAGATCGCGAGCCCGTTGCACGCGGTGCATTAAATATTCATTAAGCTCTCGGCTGGAGCCTTGGCGAAATTATTTATCGAAAGTATTTCCCTCCTTTCGGCCGTTTATTTTTCGCGATTTATGGATATTGTCTCGTGAGGCCACGGTTTTTGGTAGGATCGTCTTATAATTTACCGAACTGGTAGAATTGAATTTTATGTGCGTACGTTCGAAAGATAAAGTTCCATGTTGAGATATGTCCAGTTACCTTTAAGAGCTACTATGTACCTTGCAATAATAGTAATTGGGAAGGAATAAAAAAACAAACTGCAAAGGGTATATAAATCGTTATAAAATCCAGATATTGATCAATGAGAATAAGTTATGTTTGCATTAGAAGAAATTGATTTTTATATTTCGTACTAGTTCTGGTATGATGTACATATTGCTCTTTTAATCAAGATTAATTGTGTTATAGTTCGCATGAAACTATTACGTATTTAATTGATGTGCGTATTTTACAGGATGCCACGTATAAACAGTTGGCATTGTTATATTTTAACTATTCTGATGTTATTAAAACTTGTATTAACAGTTTTTCCTTTAACAAAAATATCAATTTTCCATCGCATACATATAATACTACAAAGAATATTATGAAAACACGATGCTTTGCTATTTGCAATTTCCAAAAAGAGCTCGTACTAAAATACGAAGAAACATACTTTGATATAAATCTTTCGTCAAATTAAATAAAGATCCTTAACAATAAGTGCAAGTGTTAAATATAATAAATATGCATATTGTGAAGACATATACAATCGAACATTTTTTACATTTTTCTTGCGTTTTACCATTCATTCTATAATTAACAATGAAATACTGTTACCATTAATTAGGTAGTGACTAATTTATTCTTGAACTTTCGATAGACTTATTCTGTCTAGTTTTATGCACGACTGTCTAGAGTCTTTCCTAACAATAATCTTAAATTGCACGCTTCATTGTAGTTCACAGCTAGGTTAATTTTTGTTCAAGTCAGGCAGGATAGGCCACGGAAAATTACTGCCTTGGTGATGCCATTGTGGATACTATTACCACTCATTAGAAGTGTTTTAAGTTTTAATTGGACGCCGCACAGAATTTCCATTTGCATGCGAGCATCGCTAGAAAATATGCGACTCTTGACTTTTTAACGTACACGTAGCTGAGATATTTAAAGCTGCTTGGCGTTTAGATCGTTGAACACAGCAGTATTCGTTAAATTCAGGACGTTTAGATTCAGCAATTTATGCGGGCACTTCGATGCTGGGCAAAGGAAAATTACGTGTGATTATGCTCTCTGCGTTTGTTTATGTATTTTATTTCGACTGCAAATTAAATACTGTTACCAGGAATCTTTCGAATAAATTATTATGACTGTCTTACTTCGATGCGGTATGAAAATGCTTGAAAGTAGCATTGGAATAATTTACAATTCTTCAGCTGTAATTATTAAAGATTTTTATTCTCCTCCCTCGAATGTATGCAGCAATTCATTTGTTAATATTTTTCTATATGGAACACTATGTTCTTATATTATCTATTTTAATAATGCAATATTTAACGTGCCCTTTAATATCAATATTCTGCATGACATCGTGTAAAATAATATGTAACGAATTCTGTGGAGAATATTAAAAGTATTGAACAGTAAAAATAATATAATATAAATATTCATCGAATTAAATATCATCATTTTGTTACATTAAGTAATAATATTTCATTTAAGACAAGAATCACCTCCTCTTTTGTTAACATAAATTGCTACAACATCCTTACGTCGGTATAATTTCCATTTTAATGACTTCTTTTTCTTACCTAAATTAAAATTTATTTCAAATACGTAATGACCACGAACGACGGAGCTGTCATATGAATAAATATTCGTTCGTTTTAACATATTAATATGATACTTCTTTGGATTAATATAAATTCGACGCGCTTGAGTTTTCCCTTATAATACGAGAATCCTTTATACACAGAGTTATGTACCTACAGTTTTGCTAAATACAGGGGATAACGGTGGCATGTTTCGAAATTTATAAACACGCAGGAATTATCTTCGAATGCACCAGAATTGCAGTTTATCTGCAATATAATATAGTTTACGACGTCCCTCTTTATGGCGAATTCGCATTTCGCAAAAATTATTTCCTTTTGTTATACAGAGAATCTACATAATAATAACAACGGTAATATATCATTTCAATTGTTCGCGTAATAATAAATAAACATAACAGTCACGTCGTAATATTCGCGTCGCACTTAAATGTCACATTTCCTTTCATCTCGCTGTTTTATATTCGGCGAAGGCAAATATTTTTCAATCCTTTCAATAACCAAAGGAATAAGTTCTGATTGCGATTCATTTAAAATTAGAATCTCAGCCAGTTCGATGTTTTCTGCCTTACTTTTATTTCGCGAATTCGCATTTCATTCAATGTGTTTTCATTATATGTAAAGTTGATTCAGAATATGGTGAATTTTATTTATACTCTGAAAATACAGTTTACCATTAATTTTCCATTTAGCTTTTTAATATTTATGATGCCCTTCGTTTATCAAATCAAAATTTTGGAGGCGTGTCTGCAAATTTAACATTAAGAAGCTTGCACTATTTTCTAACGCGACGTTACTTGGAGTACTACTCTTTAATATAGTAATAATGTTGCCAGGCTCACGATATGACCGAGACAGTACAACATTTGATTCTAATTCTTCATCTAATCAAATTGTACATTGGAATTAAAATTACAGTTCATTGTAGCAAATATGAGCATGCTTAATCCACAATAGATTCATTAATATTGGAATGCGAGAGAATCATCTCTCAGTTCATTTTTCTTCATGCAATTACATTTTCTTGAATCTTTTCCTATTTACTATTTCATACATTCATTGTAGAAAATCCTCTCAGTACAAAACTATAGTTTATGGTCACCGACACGTTACCATGTAATATTATAATTCCAGCGCAAAATAATTAATTATTAACATTACTTTTATTTATTTATTTTCTCATCGAACATTACTACATACGTTTTTCAAATGACTTTTCATTTCACTATCTACGACTCCGTTTAGATATAGTATTTTCCTATTTAACTAGCATTCTCATCGTGTTATTATACCAAAACCGAGCGGGAAAGTAATAATGATAACAGCAATAACAGCAGAATAACAAAACGTATACACTTAGGTACGAAAATAAAAATTTCCAAAGACGAAACTGACAGAATGCTGATACTTTTCTCGTCTAATTCACCTGAAACGTTTTTTGCGCAAAAAAAAATAAATTGTATATAAACAAACTATGTGTACATATATCATATAATGTAACAAGTATTGCTTGAATTTAATTGAACCTTTCAATTCAGAAACGATCTCGATTTCCAACAGCGACGTCTTCCTTAGCTACCGAACAACAGCCGTTAAATGCCACGTTTCTGTGAATGTTTAAATCATTAAGCGTGCTGATTTATGCCGAGCGGACAAAGGTGCATTTATTCGGGACGTGTGTCGGTGGTGCATTCAATCGCAGGTGCAAGTCCAATGGTGATCCGAGTACACTGCGCCGTTGCGAACAATAATTGGCTCCCGATTATGATATATGGGACGAAATAATTCGAGCAGAGTTGAACCGGTTACGGTGCGTGGCGGTCCCATGATTCATCCTTGATTCAAGGGAACTAACTACCGTGATAATTTTAGCCGCGATTTAGCCATGGCATTATCGTCGAAGCACGCAGGTAACGAGCAATCAGACTTGTATTATGGGTGTTTCCACTCGCCGAAATTTGAGTATCGTTGAGAACGCGGTGTATACGTAATCGTGGATTGTTTCGATACGGTAACAATGAGTGGTGTTTGTTTCGTATTGTTGCCTCGTGGTTCGTCAAATTTACGTTTGGTTACTTAATGAGAATATTTACTCGTTATTGTAGGACTATTTTTATAGAAATTGTGATCGACTCTGTTAATATTAATAATGTGCTTTATTATCAATTATCTCTATATCTCAACTTTGCTACAAAATACTTATCACTCGACTCTACTCCCTTCTGCACTCTATACTTCTCAATCTCTCTCAAACTCTGCCTCTCCAACTCTGACCTCTGACTCTCAAACTCTGACTCTCTACTTCTCAATATCCTCTCGATCTACATTCGACATTTCGACTAACACTTTTCATTCACACCTTGCGCCACATTCGATACTTCCTATCACACGATTCATACAAAGCTCTTTCATACCATTCCTACGAATTCTTGCATCCCGCATTATGTAAATTGTGTAACTTTGTTTCGCACTTATCCTTTCATTTACTTTGTGCAAGATATTTATATTAGATATGATAATTTAACAATTTTAAAATGATTTCGCGCGGGAGCAGTGAAGTAATGTTATCTAGAATAAAATATGTTATGATAGAATCATGCAATCAAGAACGAACGCTTTGCTTTGTTAATATTACAATTCTATTTTTGCCATTACCTCCTTTGAAATTATATTCGCTTATTCCCTACCTCTTGTCGTACAATACTAATAATAGAATAATCTTTCTAAAAAAGAAATAATTTGCGCAATTAAGAAAGTATATTAATATGCGAAGATTATCAAATAATTTAGACTATAAATACAGCTATGGTACTAAATTGTTTGCCATTAAATACACGGAAATAAATATCTGCTCTGCCATTTCCATTTCATAAATATAATGTCTGTTTTAATCTACGAAAGCTCTGCTAATAAAAGTCTTCCCTTCAGATATTGCCTATCCGAATACATTCTACTTAAGATATCGCATTAATCATAAGCCATCTAGTCGCTTAGAAAATCACGAACATTTAAATCCATTTATTGTTCTCTGCTGCAAATATCTGCTGTGTCTGGGCTCGTAACGTGCAATTAATTGCAGGACCAAACGTTCGGAATGCAAAACAGAATCGTAAAATATTTCGAACAGCCGCTTCTTTTTGTCACATTGTTAAAATGCGTTCCAAACTGCATACCAAGATCTGCTCACTTTTTATTACAGCCAAACGAAGACATTTACTAATTTCGCGTTCCATAGAAGAGACAAGAGGTATTCGGGTTTCGCGTAAAAGCGATAATTGCCTGTCCATTATAAGGTTTGCCGTGTTGTACAACATGCAATCTGATAAATGAGATCTGTAGCAAACTCAAATGTGTAACAAAGGAGATGAGGAATTAAAAAATAGTTATATTTACAATATAGAAAGGTAGCCAATTAAAACTAATGGCTGCGCACAAGATTGTAAACACTTTTCGATTTTATGAACTTTGAATTTGTAATTAACTCAGTCTGTCAGAAATGCGCTATGCATTTTATATAAATAGTAAAATTAATTTTGGTAGCCGATTATTTGTCTGGAAATGATTGTTGAACACAGCCACGTCTGTTTACGATTGAAAATATTAACATATTATAATGTGATATTATTTTTATCTTTGATATTATAATGTTATCCTTAGTTGTAGTAATACATATTGATAATTGATCTATGCTTGTATTCAATTATTTACTGTTGGAAAGGTATCACAGTTTCCATTTGTACTTTTCAGTAGAATGTGCGATCTATAGTCAGGCGCTGTGAGAAACGATTTCTTCAGCAGCAAGGTGTCGCTCCCTTACGGTGAGTAAGGGAACTCCTTTCCTAATAACCGACTGGGTTCTGCAGTTATTTGAATATTATACTGTGTCATTTACTTATTAATATCGTCAGAAAGTATAAATATTAAATGCCATTCTATTAAAACGTTATTTACATTTTATTATAAATTGAACAAAAGTTACAAGGGTCAAAAAACTTAATTTTTCTATTCCTTTTGTATTCACTTATATGCGTGTGACCTTATTATATTAAACAATAAATAGTTTTTAGAATGTATTACCTGAAGCAAGAAAGAAACGAATTCTTATATGGAGAAACAAGTTTTAAAGGAACGAAAGTCAGATCGAATGACTTATAGTATTGGTTTACTTAATGCAAGGATTCGAAACTTTATTACCAGGGCTCGAATATTTATGCAGGTACAATGGCAAGATATGCAAAATATATCAAAAATAAATGTGGAATATATATAATTTATAGTTACACCAGAGCTACTTTCTTATTATTCCATCTAATCCCATTTAAGTTGGAATATATTACACTAATCTATTTAATATTACCTTGTGCACATTGAATTCATTTCTTTTACTCAAATAAAATGTTCGATTCCACGAGACGAAAAATATACAAGATATGAAATAAATCTGCATTAATATAAAACAACGAATATATTATTCCAAACTTCTAATAAGAAAATAGTATTCTACCTAGTTTCTCCATCTTCGTTTACTTTCTACAATAATATCTGTTCATACTAATATATGCATATATCTGCTGTCTACTAATTCCATCTTGTTTGATCTCATAATCAATTAACCAACCGTAGTTCTTCCGGCAAAGGAAAGTAATCCTTCCAAACCACCAATGTCAATCCACTGCCGTGAAGCATGTTGGTAGGACACATGGCAAGAAGAAACGACGAAAGTGAACGCCTCTGTCACTGTAGCATGAATGCCGGCATTAATATAGAATTATGTCGCACGTAACAATGTTGCGTAAGTGAAACGAGCCTAACGTCCCTTCGACGGACGAGCATTGAACTCTCTTGCGGCTAACAACTCCATTGTAACGAAAACGTTGTCCGCTCCAACCGAGCTGTTTATCATTCCTCGAATATAAATTCCGGAGCACTGTCCTTTCATACTTTCACTGCAACTGCACTCGGATGCCTCCGTGACGTACGCATTTCGCTCACGATCGCTCTCGCGAATCGTGTCGACGAATCGCAATATATCGATCGAGGCGTTTAATTCTTTCTAGATGGAATTACTTTTTTATGAAGAAGTTGTTTATCGATCAATCGTTTCCAACGAACGTTCGATTCAGATGAATTTTTGTCTGAGTAGTGAACTGGGGCAAATTCTTGTTACTGCTGGCGAAAGGGTTAAGGTGTTTGAGAATTGTATTCGAAAGTTTGGAAGGACAGAGAAAATAAAAGGAAGAAAGGAACGGTTGAAATTTAATTGGGCGAGATGATGGAGGAATTAATTGTAGAAATTTTGTATGCAAAAACTTAGCAAATGGCCTTAAGGATATTCTTAGAGTTAAGCATTGAAATATTGACTTTTGATGAATTGATGTCACACCTTTTATACGTTGAATGGATATATCGATTAATATACCTATGTGAAAAAATTATATAAAATATATTTATTATATTTATATATTTTTAATTTTCTTCTATTTGATAGTATTCCTAATTTTTGTAATTTTATTTTTTGTTTAATGGTATACTATTCTCCTTTCCTCAATTCGATACTAAGAACATATAACACAACAGAGATTTCCCTAAAATTTGAAGCATTCAATTCTGTTATACATAGAGAGCATCCATGAATTTTAACGGTATCTCTAACCAATACAATATGAAGTAAAGAATATAACATCGAATATTTGTTTCATTCATTCATACAGGACATCGTATATCAGACAATTGTCATACAGATAATTGCTTTCATCAATGGGTACAAGAAATTGCGTATGTCAAACCCATTTTTTAAGTTCTACTTCTAATTGCCATGGAAAGAAATTCGACGAGTATAAACCAGTTGAAAGTACAACGGATGTTACACAAGAAAGGGATAACGTTTAAATAGATATTTCGGAACGTGAAAGC
The DNA here is from genome assembly GCA_907165295.1 of Nomada fabriciana. NCBI lineage: Eukaryota > Metazoa > Arthropoda > Insecta > Hymenoptera > Apidae > Nomada > Nomada fabriciana. The sequence goes on from OU015689.1 coordinate 17,306,374, forward strand.
TATTTCTACAGAAATTGATTCTCACGAATCGGGCACTTGGATTGCAAGATCATCAAAGGAGTGTATATTTCACTGAGTTGAGCGTTATAATGCTCTTAATACTGCCAGGATAAATGTCAAGAAGTTCTCTTATAACATCAGGAATGTTCTTGGTTAGCTAGTTATTTGTATAATTATAGTATTAACACGCGGTCCGGCAGTAAAGTATATGCTACCTTCCTCGTAATCATTTCTCATTGTTAAACAAAATTTGTTCGTTAGCATAACTAACTGAATAACATTTCACCTAACACAAATATTAAGTATCCACATTGTAGCATTATATTTTCCTATGGAACCGAGAAAAAGTTTATGTCTAATTCTACTAGATGATACATATTCTTGTCACACATATTTCCAAATATAATATCCTGTGTTACGCCAACTTTTTTATTTTAGAGCGTCTCGTATGCAATCTGCAATTGTAAGTAGGTATAAAGCGGGTGAACCACTTATTTTTGCGAACCATATTACACGTAACGTCCTTGTAAAATATATTTACGCTAAAGAAAGTCACCTTGCATGTACAGTCATATTTGTGAGAAACGTTGTCTGAACATATTTGGCCAAGTACTTCCCTTGAATATAATTATAGTTATTATCCTTCTCCGCTGACGAATGTTAGCTTGCAATATCTTTGATCTTATTAATTGCAAATATATACCCTCTGGTCTCGTTGCTGCTAAATTCGAGTAGCATTTTAATTTATTTAGCAAGTAAAAGAAATAAATCAAAATAATAAGTAATTCACTACCTTGATTCATATAAGTTCGAATTCCGCGTATCCTATTTACAAAAATAATCGGTACTAACTTATTCAGATCGATCAAGCGAAAACGTTACAACGCACCATAATTAGTTACTCCCAAACGGGCTCACACATGATGAATTAAGAAACGTTCACATTCCATCAAATGAACCCCCTCAAAAAAAAAAGGGAAATAACTAAAACTTTCTTAAATTCCCGAGCCCTTTTATAAAACACGAGCCAAGCCCGAAATTACACAACGAATTACAATAAAAAAAAATGAACACGGTGAAAACCAATTCGGCCTATCGATCGTGACTGAATCACCACTTTCATCGCACGTTCTCAATCAAAACCGCGCGGGACAACGATTCACTACCAAATCACGCCCATTGCACGAGTACGCGAACGATTTCCAAAACGTCAGCTCTGGCGTATCGCCAAATTGCTGTTCTCCGGGTTGCTTCCAGGCGATCACGATTTTCCTACGGTTCAGTTTACGCTACGCGAAACAGGAATCGAAAACCGGAGACGTGTCACGCTCGACGGTGAACGAAAATTGGCACGTTGGAAATTTTCAAAGTCGTGCCGCGGTACGGTGAACCCTGGTGCTTAGATCGCGACGAGGTTGAGGCGGTGGTCGGGCCCATGGGCGGGCCCTGCCGCTCCCGAAGGGGACCTATATAAGTTGACTCGCGGCTGGTGTAACGCTAACCTGTAACACAATCGCGACCGCCTCATCAACGACGAGACATGCGTCTTCTCGTGAGTATTCCTCGTTTCTTCCACCTATGTGCGGCAGTGTCGCGTTTTCACGGTACCTGTTATACGTTCTTTGGACGGTTTATAATGATACAGTTGCAAGGTTGTCGGTCGTTAAATCGGTTTAATAACGGGACCAGTGATGCATCTTTAAGTACAATTGATCTGTGCGTTTGGACTTGGTTGATTGTTTCGGAATTTTAGTCCTGTGGTAATTAATTAACTGCATAGCGTGTGTAATGGAGATTCGTTTTAGTTTATTTTTGGCAGACAGAATGCTGGTAAATTTAACTTTTGTGACGCTTAATTAATGATTAGAACCATGAATGTTTAATGGGTTCATCATTCTTTGAGATTTTTAAATACATGTTTCTTTAGTTACTGTTGTTATATTCAAGTTCAAATTTCAAAAAGAATTACTTTGACCATTTTGCTAAAGTGACACGTTTGAAACAACCAGCTTTTGCCAATTTTTACATATATCTTGTGTAGCAAAAGTACGAAAACAATGATAAATAATACTTTTAAAATATGACAAATTACAAATTGATGGATTAATTTTAATTAATAATGTCACTTTGCTGCTTGATCTTAGAAGCACATTAAAGTCAATGGTAAAAAGACTATAATAGATTTATTTTACAGCCAAGTGATCCAAATTTTCAAATACTATATACTCAACTTTCAAATTTTATACTAATTTAAAAATGATTACCACATACAGTAAAATTCTCGAAAATATTGAACCTACCATGAGATACATATTTCATTTTCCTTTTCTGTTTCTGTATCGCTATTATTTTCTAATTCCATATTCAGTGTGACGGGCTTATATTTTTACACTGATTAGTAAAGGCAAAGGCAGATCAAATATGCAGGTTATCTAGCTCTGCATTGCACGTTTTCCTTTCTAACGTTCCTCCAAGAAATTTAATTCTGCATCTTATTACTTTTACGATTGTTATAAGCATCTCCCTATTAAACGTTTAATCGCTAATCGTCCTTCGTTCTCCACTTTCAACAAATTCTTCGACTTATTACAGAAATTAAGTACACATCCAATTAAACATTCGCTACTACACTGGTTTTCCTTTTTACTAAATCCATACATTTTTTCCGCCATACATTATTTCTACATAAAACTCTGTGAGCCATTAGAACATATAGGGTAAAGATTACGAACACCGACTGCAGTTCAAAAGTATTGAAAATATTGAATTCATTGATGCTCGTTGAAGCTCGGGTGTTTGTGACATTCGTTCAGAGAAAAGGTCCACGTTAACTAACGGAGTAAAAGTGCATTTCAAACGAACAATCTCTGCTGCTTTTCATTCTGCGCGAGGTTATTGGAAAGTCTCCTGCACCGTTGCTGGTACAATCAATTTTATGCAAACTTGTGTCACCAGGTGCTGTCTATCTTGTTTTGCGCTGGCCTTGCGCTCGCCCAGCACAATCAGCATCCCGTAACAACGCCGGTGCCGATTTTGAAGCAGATCAACAAGTAAGTGCCGTTTCGTTATCTCGACATAGATTTAAGGCAGCAGAATGCGACAATACAACGACCACGCTTTTTGCCCGGCTTCTTTGTCGAATACCTTCAATATAAGTTAGCTTGCTCTGTTAGCTGAAAGTGTGAGATCAAGATTGGAGTAAGAAACAAACCGTAAAGCCATAAAGGTTTGCTTACAATAAACGTCGAACTCTGAAGATTTGAAAAAAAAAAGGGAAAAGTAATTAGTATTGATGAGCGTAAAATATGCTGAGGATCTAGATTTTAGAATAACTCAATGGCTCACGAAATAAAAGATTCATTACGAGGAATAATAATTTTTCGAAGAAGTAGAAAGTATCTTACGGTAGTCAAGTTCAACTGCTTTGGGTCTGGGATTTCACCGTTCTGAAAAATTAGGGTAATTGGTTTAGGTTTCTTGGTGCCAAGGGCAGATAAAGTAGAGCACGTGAAATATTAGATTTAGCATTGAATAAAATTTCACTTACACATTTCCTACCTGAACTTGTATTTCGTATACAGTTCGGAAAAATAATTAATTATTTCTGTAATCAAATATGCAAGCAATAACTTGGAAGCATAAAATGAAAATAAGATAGTTATGTGAAATTTTTTTATTTAAAAGCCTAAGAAGAAAATATTGACAAAAATAATACCACGTATAAAGAAAGAATAAAACAATAGCATACGTGTATGCGTGGTTTTATACAAACAGGTACTTTTTAACACTCGAACAAAATTATGCAAAGAAACTTTATACGCAAAACCATTTCTGCAACGGCATAGCAATCTATACAGATCAGTAGTTAGGCAATAAACGACTGCGAAAACTACTTCTAACCCTCGAAGCAGGCGTTACTTTGAACAGTTTCGAAAGGTGGTTCGTTTGCCCATAACCCAAGGGCAAGTCTTCACTTTTATTCGATTCTGCAATAAATTGTTGCACGTATTGCATTATACTCTCTTCCCGCACGTTTCTATAACTTTTTCTCGATCTTTCGAGCATGACTGATCCAAGGGGGAAATACTTATCTTTTTACGAAAATCATACCGAACGCTTTCGTAATCGCGGTATACGGTCATAAAAAACGATTGGACTTGCGTTATCGAACCGAAATGACATCTCCTCCTAAATCAAATTTATTTAAGCCCTTAAAACTTAGAACACCTTAAGTTGACGATTAATCTTGATTCAATTGCGACCAGACACAACGGGGACGGTAGCTACAGTTATGGATACGAAGCAGCGGACGGTTCTTACAAGATCGAATCGAAATATCCGACTGGCGAGGTGTATGGAAAGTACGGATTCGTGGACGACACTGGGAGCGTTCGAGAAGTAGAATATGGTGCGTCCAGACGCGGATTCGAGCCGGCAGGAGCTGGAATAAACGTTCCTCCGCCAACCTTGACCGGTAATAGCATCGCGAATCCAAACCAACCCGAGGACGACGGCCAATACAGAGAGGATCCCTCGGTTTATTACACGGATCCTCGGTTCACAAACGGAGAACGATACGAACCTGTACCACGCCAGCCTATCGCCTACAATCAACCACGACCAATTCCGGCACCGATTTATAATCCACCCAGGTAAAGAATTAATTGGTATCTATACATATATAGGTGTGTTATTTAATCTGTTTGCAATTTGAAACGTTTGCTTAATATTTTGCGGAGCTTCACGAGAGATTTCGTAAAAATTTCAAAGGGGACTTTAATGCGTAATTGTTTTATTGGAATTTAGTTTGAAGTTCCGAAAAAATGTGCAATTGTCGACGGAGACGAGGAAACCCTGTAGAGTTTCGATTTCGAGGTCGTTTTATGTATTATACCAATGCGAATATTGTTAATCATTTGACTAATTTTACGTGCCCTTTTTAATCAAAACTTTCGCTGAAATTATTCATATGGAGCTGTTTGAAACAGGGTAATGTGTGCACACTAAAGCCACCATGAAACCACCTGTGACTTAAACATTTAATATCGGTTCAGCGTGAAATTGTTCAATCGATTTTAAGTTCACAATTTCTCCAAGTACTGTGCGACACTATAATTAATCAACGTTTTTCTAACATTTATACCAAATAATTATAAATCCCTCATTTCCACTATTTACGAATCAAACTATTAATTCGACAACTTTTTCGCGCAAACCATCCCACGGCCACTTATTATTATTCACGACCCTCTGACTACAATTTCTGAAACCAGCATCGCCAATTTTAACGTCGTTAGCAAGGACCTTTCTTGGCCGAAGAACGCGTATCCCCGTTGAACCACGCAAATGTCACGTGAATCTCACTCGAAAGCGCAGGCAAACGCGACTTTCACAACAGCCGGCTACTCTTGCCTTAACTCGCGGGGTTAAATAGTGGAATTAACCAGCAGAATCTGTTTCTTCGGTTTCCAGGTATCCCACGCAAACGCGGTATCAGCAGAAGCCGCAATTTCAGCCAGAATATCAACCGCAGTATCGAACGCAATATCAACCGCAGTATCAGGACCAACAGCGATCGGTTTATCCAGCCACACCGATCCAAAGCGGTATTCAAGGTCGTCCAGCACCAAACGTAGATCCCAATTCCGGGTTGGCCTCTTACACGGTTAATTACAAGCGATAAGATCTCTTCGATCTCGTCGACACGTGTAAATATGCACTACATTGTTTGCCGCATTATTTAAAAGTCACAGTTGGAGCCAGTCTGTATTCATTTAGTCCTGAGATCCTTCAAATAGGAAGGTTCAACTTTTCTTGGGCTCTCTTTCTGCACTTTCTTCAATGCTTGGAACTGTTTTACGTTTTCTTACTTTTCGACTGAAATATTGGCATTTGAGGGACTCGACAAGGTTCATCGATATCGTGATTTTGTTTATTGATTCGGGGACAATTCGTTTGCTTATGACTTTCTGTCCGTTTTTTAATATTTAATTTTTTACTGATGGTTATGTAATACAATTTTATACAAGGAATTATTGCAAATGGTGTAAAACTTTGTATATAATTTACAGATTGCCATTTAGTTTGCATTGGGTAAAGGCAGTAGATTTGTTAGAAATTTATTCTCGTAAAGGTGAATATAAATTGCTTGTTTAATAACAAATTTCAATATCTTGCTCTCGAAACGATAAGTAAATGGAGATGTTACTACGCGTATGTTAACTCCACATAGGGAACCACACATTAACACATTACACATTACAACAACAACATTGTAGCACTCTATTAGGATTTCAGTGGATTGCACAGGTACCATTTTTCAATTTAAACTTTCGAAGCCATGTCGTGCTTCAGTGAAATTTCTGTAGTACCTCCACTACAAGCTGCCAATCAAATTCAAGAATTCGAACATGCATGTGCCCGTGTCTACACTGACATTCGGTAACAAAGTAGTACAAACATAAAATTGTGTCTCGCTTATGCCTCATTAAATTACGTTACACAGCTCTCGCTTTTCCCTATCTTCGAAACACTCGGTTAACACTTTAACGTGGCATGCTCGTCCAGACTCTATAATTAAGTTCCTCTGAAAATCTCTACCTCCTTCTCACCTTCTATACTTGTTTACTTATCAGCCTCCTTTCATTCACCCTCTTCCTACCTCTTAGTTCTTACTTCCATAACTCATTCATTTACACCTCTCGTTATAATTTAATCGTTTCTGTCTAGCACGTCTAAAGTATACACTCGAAATCTATAACGACTCTGAAACAATCCTCCCCACGCGTGTTATCACGGGACGGAAAGGAAAACTTGTTGAAACGTCCGGTCGTGTTTGTGTTCCACATCGAAAGACGCATTATACGTATGGATAAAAATCGTGAAACGGAATGTCGAACAGCAACAACGTAGAAACTTCCATTCGACGCGTGACAAACAGGGCGAATAATTCACGAGCTACGAGAAATAGAATCCTGTTCATGTTAAATCACGAATGCAAACACGGTTGAACTTGACACGCTGGTAAAAAAAATCGCCGCGTTTGCATAGCTTGCGAACGGCCTTCAGGTACTATCGATCGATCGATTGGAGGAAACGACCCGTCCAACGTAGGCGATCCACCTTTCCGAGCCACGATTCTGCCCGCGAGATTCCTGCACGATGAACAATCAATCGGGCGACATTTGCATTCCATTCTACTGGTTATCCTTTCGTAGATACTTCCACGAGGATCGTGAATGCGTTGGGTCGATCTATTAGTCGATCGTTGTGCGTGTAGGGATGTTGCGGATTGGGCAGTAGATTGTCGAGCAGGTGAAAGGTGTAACGAAGGGATGGAAATTTCGCGATATATACGATGGGGTGGAATTTGTAAACATGTATGATGGTCCATCGAAAATGGGCGAAGAATGATATTGTTATATAGATATTATGTTACACGCGTTTGTATAATGTATTAGAAACGTTAATTTAATTTTTGTATATCTTTTTCATTGTTTTGCGTTTAGTGAATGTATTGTGTAATAAATTACTCGTGAAAGAACGATGTTTTGTTTCGTGCAATTTTCTAGGAATGTTTTATGAAACGGGATTTTTATATTTTTGTTTTGTATGGAAATAGTTGCATGTGACGCGTGCAGTGTAATTATTTTAGACGGGTTGCTGATTCTGTATTTACAACAAGTTTAATAATTATTTTACTTTTATTCATTTATGTTTAATTCAATTTTGTTATTATTATTTGAGCATCTCGTTTTGGAAAAAATGTAATTAATTAAGTAATATTCTATTTTTATTGCTGTAATGTTAATATTCTTTTAGTTTCTTCATTTGTTAAAAAATTTAGTAATGTGAACAATAATTTAGAAAAGCTGCATTCCTATTTAACGATATTTTAACATTGAGAAATTTAGTAAATTTACAGGCAAAAAAAGAGTGTTATATCATTTCAAACTGTTTCTTTCTGTGAAAATTATAAGAAATATTACTCTCCGCTTTAATTTACATGCTATAAAGTAAAGCTTTATAATAAGCAAGTATAAGTAACGAACTCATTTAGCAATTAAAGTATTAATATCTAAAACTTAAAAAATACATGGAAAATTATTGAAAAACTATTGCATCAAAATTTCTCTCGTGAATTAACATATTGCCAACCAACTAATTAGTATCTGCCCACACACATCAATTTGCCTCCTACTATAATTGCACAGTGCAGTTTAAATCGTGACCATATTTGTACGCACTAACCACTTTACCCTCCTAACGAATAATAGGAAATATGCAAACGGTGCAGTACACCTTCCGAATAATTCGCAATTCGAATGCCAGGTTGCCTTTCGAGAAAAACTTTTGCTGCGCAAAACTAATTGGTTACTTTCGTCCAAAACCTAATGCAAAATTGACGAATTTTTTTTCTCGTCGTCAGACAAACTTTCCACGTATCTAATACCTTTCTCAGGTAACAAAAACCGAACCAGTTTCGTTAAGTGTGGTATTGCTACCAAAACGACCGACCTTGCACGTCCGTAACAGAGTCCTGCACAGCACAGTGATAGCTGTATACCGTTGCACATGCCAAGGAAGTCCTTTGTACTACCAAGGAAGGTTGTCGCCACACCCAAGAATTTCATCCACGCTCTACGACCACTGGACACATCGTGTAATTATCCGGGGCACCTGTAGGTGAACCTATCCTATAGCGTTCCCGAGTAAATTCTTATTTCCCTCTGCTGTTCAGGAATCAAGGAGGACAGCTACTTTCGTTGTATCGCGGATGAAAAATGTGTAAACCGAGTCATAAAATTCTAGCACCGGGAACGCACAGTATACAGTATAGTAAATTGTACACCATAATATCCAATTATATAATATCGTAACATTCAATTAGAAAAATTATTGGCCAGTAGGAAAAGAAAATATATTGTAAACGTGGAAAGCTTGCAGGCAAGCAAACACGGGATAATGTAGGATATTTAAAAATATTATTAATACGCGAGGAATGTGCAACCATCGAAACCTTTGGTGTTTTTAACTTGTCTTAAATGCTATCGTTAATTTTTTCCCAAGCGAAGTTAGATGTTTTTACAACCGGTTTCTCGAATATACTTCGCGAACCGACGATCGTAAAACGATTTCATGTATTCTAAAGTAAGTTAAGTTAAGTTAAGAGCGGAGCGTAGAATTTAATTACAGACTAATTAGCTGGAACGGAATGATTGCAACGTTTTAGCAATCGATGCTTAACATTGAAATGCCGCTTTGAAATTCTTTCCATGTTTTACCGAAAATATTTACTGTGCGGCCTATAATAATATCATGATTGATTGACTGATCGGTATTCAATTTTGATGGAAATATAGTATATAGAAATGGATGCATTAAATTCTCAATAAAAAAAATCTTGTAATTATACTTTGTATATCCATATCAGTGGTGCAGAGATTACTTAGGAAAGTGCCCCGAGATAACTGCACGGATTTACAAATCATAGCGGTACATTTGTTTTTCATAAAGTCTGTCAAGCTGAGTCAAAAAGCGAATATCAAAGCAAAGCCAGTATCTTAGTCTTACTTTCTTATTTTTAACGGATCACATACGATCAGCCATGAAAGTGTCCCTCTAAACTCAAAACATTCCAAAAGATGCAAAGGTGCAGAGTATTTTATAAACGAATATAACGAACTTCAATATTTTTTTAAGTGTTTAAACTTTTTTTTATCAATCTATGATTTATTGTTCACCCTCCCACAAAATATGCAATATATTGTAAGCAATATTTATTGCATTAATAATATGCAATATATTGTAAGCAATATTTATTGCATTAACAATATACAATATATTGTAAGCAGTGTTTATTGCATTAATAATTTGCAATAGAAATATGCAATGTATTGCAAGGATGCAAAATATTATAAGTTGCCTATTGCAACTTACTATAACTTTTCAATTAAATGAAGAGTCTTCTTGGCTGACAATGACTTATACCACTGCGAGTCCCATGGTACAAAAACGCAGTTTATTTCCGGATAACCTAATGTCACATCCGGTATTATGTAGCGTGTAAGGACGATTTTCGAGCATTTTAATAAAAAAAATTTCCATAAAAGCACTTCCAACGCGTACGAAGTCCAGATTCGTCACTGACGGTCAACGATCGTTCACTGCCACATTTGTATCGCGAGCTTTGTCGTTCATGGTTGTCGCAACGACTCTTCCGTAATCGACGTTGATCTATAATCGCGAGCTACGGCCGTTATGCTGGAGTTATGAAATTCTAAGGAGCACCGTTCGAACGTGAAATTCGAGGCTGTCCAACTTTCTTTTCCTTCCACTGCTCCTTTCTCGCCAAACGCCTTCGAAGTTTCACCCGAACACCTGAATCCACGCGTCTTCTAACGTTTGCCCCCTGGTGCACGGATCGAACCACTTTCGGAAAACTTCGCCCGCGGTAATGAGATTTTTTTTCGCGGAGAAAAAGGAGCAGCTCGTATGGCGTTATGGAGTAACGTGTACATACATATATACGTATTTCACTAATGTATTAGGTGTATGTGAAAGTAGAAATTTGGTTCGCCTCCAATTTGTCGAAATATTCGTGTGGGTAGATTCGTAATTGCTTCTGATTCTATTGTAATGCGTGACTATTGAGTCTATGTAATTAACGAAATTGCAGTAATTATATTATTCTGTAGGGCTTAATATGAACGAAGAGATGGAAAAGAATTCTTTGTCAATTTGAGATATTTCATCTTCCTGTCGATTCGATGACATTGAGATTGATGAAGGCATGGTAAGAATGATTCAACAATTTTAGAAGTGATAGTATATGTAGTATATGAAGAAGGAGTTTGATAGTAAGGAAAGAATGTGTAGATTTGTAGATCGTGTGTATGAAAAACTTTGATTTACAATCATGGTTAATAGGAATGGTTAAGTAGCGATAACTAACGAATGCGGAAACCTGTTCCTCGGACATTTATATGAAAGTATGATATATCACCTGCAAGGAAGATACTGCGTAGGATCAATCATCATGCATACACTACAGATTGAAGAATTTAAACCATTGCATGTACTGTCAATGCGAGTAAAATATAGTGTAATCAAAATGCAATATGCAAATGATTGTAACTAATATATACTTATATATATGTTTATAGCAAATTAGTATTTAACTAGATTCCAGATGTAATTGTTCTAATTACTTGATAGTTAGCTTCAGCTGTTTAATTATTAATTAAGTCAGTAGGAAATAATTTATTATGCATACATAGGTATATTTTGTATTCTGCATTGTTTACTTCAATTATAAGCTCCCCTTTACCCTATGGTACTTCCAGTTACACTCTTTATATTGAAATAATTATATATCACATATTATGCATATTCTACTTGTTCCATATCGTGATTCGAAAATAATCGAAAACAGTCATCATAAAATATTTAAATCGGCCATCAATTTCCAGCCATAATTAATAACAACGTCGACCGTGAAATAAAGATACGAATTTAATCGAACAAGTAACGGGAAGGTATTTAAAAAAAACGCTAACTACATCTCATTAATGTTCCACTCCAGAAAATAGCCCCGCACAAAAGTACTAGAGCCATTGCGAAACGAATCACTTCCTGTTGGTTAAATAGACAGTCACAACCTTATGATCAATAACGTACATGTTCGAACCTTTCACGTAACCTTGTACGTAACATCCAATTCACGAGTGACAGTCCTTAAACGATATCGAGACAGTTCCTTAAACGAAAGAGAGAACAAAAAAAATCGGAATGTCCATGTTCACGAATTGCAATCACCGACGCGAATCACGCCTTTCTATACAACGATATCAATCGAGATACCGAAAACAATCAATCTGTGAACGCCCACGCAATGCAACCTTCCACGTAACTCGAGCCAACCTTCGAACGTGTCAATTCTCTTTGTTCACGTAGAAAACGAGATCCTACTAGGACGACTGGCGTCGAAGCCGACAATAGAGATTATTGGTGACGCGATCGTGTGGGTATAACAGGAACCATTTAGTCAGCATCCTGCTGCAACCTTTTATTCCCGATCTTGAAGTGTCCTGTGCAGACCGCCACTTTACGCATACCTGATACGTGGAGACTGCCACGGACCACGGACCACCGCCCATGCCCACCTTTCACAATATACAGTGCCGGTCATAAGTATGCAGACGATCGATAGCTTCGAAATTATTTATTACTTTCTGCGGTGTGATATAATTTTTGCAAGAATTTTATTTATTAAGAAAATCGAGAATACTGTGCTGGTTATTAGTGGGCAGTCGCCCTATAGCATCGAAATTATTTATTGCTTTTTGGTAGAGTAATATAATGTTTGCAAGAATTTTGTTTATTAGGAAAATGCAACTTACTGTGCTGGTCATAAGTGTGCAGATGATCTACGATCATTCTTCGAAAGCCTTCGAAATTCTGTAGTAGTTCAGTAGAGTAACAGAATTTGTGTAGGAATTTAATACTTCGCACTCTGAATCCTGTCTAGTTTAGAGGATGAAAGTGTTACGTTATAAATGTTAACTTTGTAATAAACTGAGTTTATGCTTATTTTTCGCATGTTTTTCATTCAATAATGATTGTGTTTGTTCTTCGTATATTTCCTTGCTCTGTGAAGGGGTAAAGTTGAAATAGGATACTATGTAAAAGAACATCAATTTTGATAAAAGATATTACAATACCCTTGTATACTCCCTAAAGGCTTCGATTGTTATTTATGTAGGCAGTACAGATTATATTGACGTTTATTTATATTAGTTAAAAAATTCTCTATTATTTTCCCTAATAATAGTGGCCTTATTTTTATATTCTTCTAAGTGCAACAGGAACAAAAATCTAGCTGGTACTTAATTGTAATATTAAACTACTTTAATAAAAAAAATACACTGGTACGTGTCTTTTGAGTACTATAAAATTTCTTTTAATCTACGATCAATGTATACAGAATTGTAACTTATAATTTATATTTAATTATTATATAATTTATGATGCAAAGTAAAATTCTTGAAAATAAAAGCAGTATTTGACAAATTCTGATTCTCTCGATACTGATGGATGATACTGTACCTGCCCTCGGTTCAAGCTCCTGCATCTAGCCGATCTACTTCTCGATCAATCTCATGGAAGCGTATCCTGATGCCCTTTACCGAACTTGTACCACATCTGTTCTTTATTTCGAATTTGAATGCACACCCAGCGTGGCACCCCTTGCTTTTTATGCAATACAGTTTGCACGTTAAATATCATTGGTTTGTTTATCGTATCGAGCATCTCTGATGACGGCTTATTGGACATTGTTCTTGAGATACTCGTGAGATAGTTCGACTACTTACATTGTAAAAGAGTACAGCAACTTTCATGACAATTTATTAACGAACAGTTTATTAGCAATTATTCATATTAATATTAAAAAAGCTGAATAATATCGAGCAGAAGAAATGAACGATTGGATTTCTGCAATATTAATTGTAAACTATAATAATATGCTACTAACAAATGTTTCCATATTTTGACAAAATATGGAAATGATAACAATGTTTTAATTGTGAGTGGTTGTATTCAATTATTCATGGATTGTTTAAATTATAAAATTCCTTTCTCTTCCTGGTCTCTTTGTGAAAAAAACATGTACTTTTTGATTGCAATTGTTACACCGTAAGAATTTTATGCAATCACAAATGTGTCAGTGGTGTATCTTCTGTATGTGGGGACTGAATAAATTCGTGAACGGCTGCTTTATCTAAAATTTATGTTTTTTTATCTTTCTTCTGACCAACGCCGAGAGCATGTGTTACGTAAGGTGAAATGGAAAGCGTGTTAATCTTGTTTCGTGTTACAGTTTCTTTAATTGGGAGTGTTATCGTGGACTTGTGCTACAGCATCTGGGTTATCACATTATCTAATACAGAATTAAATTTAGATGTCATCCAGCAATACAATAACTTATTGTTAGTTAAAACTTGGGTGGGTGTTCTCAAGTTTTTTATCGGTATATAGAAATATTTAGTAAAATATACTGAAGCTAAGATCAATCTACTACTGATTGTACTTTGTAACTAAACAGTATGGAAGTTATTTTGTAATTATCAAAACGACAATAGCTGCGGACAGCAAATGTGTTTTATTTTCACAGGCGAATCAAATTATTAAGCTGGGGTATATAACAGCTGATATACATTTGTCCAAACATATAGGTATTTAATTAGAAACATAATAATCATAAATCTTTACATATCCACGCAATAAGTATATATACTTTGCAAATTAGAAAAAAAGCATTTGAACAACGAAAGTTATTTCATTGCAGATATTTATTTCGGAATAATATTATAACAGCTTCTTCTACTACCCTGGCAGGGTATCTATATTTTACGCAATAAATTTCTCGGAAATTTCGTGCAGAAAAAGAGACATGCATTGCACGTAAACTGCGAACTTCGACGCAACAGTATCTATAAATAGGTCCAATACGAAGTATCGAACACGACATAGACTATTTCTAAAAGGAAATGCAATAAAGAGGCGAAGAAAAACAAGTGGAAGGAGTCCAATGGAAACAAAAGTTTCGCGATCATTCGATGAAAGATAACAGCGCTTTATCCGATACGGCAGTGCGTGTTTCATCGATATGCTCGTACGCAATTTCGCGATTCCGCGTTCACTCTCGAGACATTCTGATGCAAGGCGTGGTGCGACAGTCTCTCGAGCCAGAGATATCGCTAGAACTTGCTTTCCTTTACTCCCGTAATGCACATTTGCTTTTCACGTGCACTTTCGTCTTTTTTATTACCCTCACTTAGTTGAAACACCTTTTGGAAAACAGAGGTCGCTCCATTTGTCAAGGTATTGAGCGAAATTTGGTATCACGACAGTGTGCCATATGTATGATTGATTACAAATATTAAGGGCATCTTAGAAGTTCAATTTTTATTACAAATATATGGGTTTGAAAAATTATAATACGTTTTCCGGCATCCCCGACTGTCTGAATTAATAATTAATTAAAATGATATCTAGAGGTAATTTAATTTTAATTAATGATAAATTAATGATTAATGATTTAATTAGTAATGAATTTTAGATGGAGAGCAAAATTGGCACTCACTTTAATTGTACATATTATGATATTTAGTTACGTTGAAATCTTTATTGGGTCTTACGTATTTAAATAATGAACTGCAAATATTAATGAGAATGTTTGCAGTATCCTTATACAGGAAGTATCAATACTATTTCATCAGAATTATACAAAATAAAACACGACAATAAATGATGCATAGCAGCAGGAAACATAAATTCGCTAATATTAGCTGATAGTTTTCCATAAACAGTATTCCAATTAACAGTATACGACGGGGAAAAAGTTCTTTCCTTTCTAAAGGTATTCGGTTATTTAAATAACACACTAGTCGATCGATTCAAAGGATCGAAACTGGACTGCTCCATAATTTCGTCCAGTCAATTAATACGAATCATATTTTCGCAATTATTTGTTACGCCTCTCATTAATTACGTGAATATTTTCACACAGGTATCGCGCATCAAGATGTCCGTGAAACTTGGAGCGTGAGAGACTGAAAAATTGGAAACAAGTGTACCATCCACGTTGTCATGAGATGATCGCCACCGGATTATTCGCGTGATTAAGAATTCTCATACTACGGCCTTCCATGAATAATAAGCGGCAATTGTTTGGCCACGAAGATAGGACAGTACGTTCATGGACGTTTCTCATGCTAGAGGAATAATCTATCCGGTTCGTGCGTGTACTCAAACGACAATAGCCCTGCTACCATCTCGTTTCATAAGAGTGCAAAAGCCTCTAAAAGCCTTGAGATGTCCTCTCGTGGCTCCGGCTTAGTATCTTTGCGTACAACAAATCATTGATAGTCTCTTTGGAAATATATTTTGCGTTATCATTCTGATCAAAGGAATAAAACGATGAATAAAATTAAGAATACATTTTTTCGACAAATTCCACGAGTCGAATGAAATGGATTACATGTAGGTACTAAAGTAGTGGAGAATGGCGAAGTATAAATTGTGTTCTAGCTTTTTTGCAGAGAAGAATTTAATCTATTCTTGGTACCTGTTCCAGCGGAATAATACTGTACGAAAATGATGCAAAGAAATCATTGCAAGTACCAACGCGTCGCAACGGCGAGATACAGGAAATCATTTTTGCCTGTTTAATGAAAATGCTCTTTCTTATAGCAGTTCGTATTGAAAATTAAATAATTAATAAATAGTTGTGATAATGTTTCTATATGACTCTGAATAAAAATTTGTAGACCTCAATACGTTTTATATTTCTATAATGAAATCTTGAATCTTTTGTTAACAAACATCGACCTTCTCATAAGAATGTATTTTCCATCAAAGTAAATTTCTGCAGAAATATTACACTCCAGATACGTAATTTAAAAATAATATTTTACGATCGTGACTAATTCCTTAATGAAATATAAAATGTTGGCAGTGGATTAATAAATTATTCTTGCATTATTACATTTTGTAACACCTGCACAGGATATCCAGATGGTTTAAAAAAATTCTATTCCCATTATCATTAACGTACAAGAAAAAAAATGAAGCGTGAACGAGAATAGAATTTCTCAATCTCACGTGCAACACCGTTTAATCACGTCTTTGCAATAATACATCCAATTCTGGTCAAAGTGACGTGACCACGTTGTTAGTTGCACGTAGATGTAACAACGTTTCGGATTGTTACATAGAAATAGAAAGTGGAGTGTGGTCAATTAGAGAAGGCTGTCTGCTGAAAAGAATGCCGGTGAAAACAAGATCAGCCAGGATCCAGTAAGAAATTACTGCAGTATTCCTTTGAAATGTTAAACAACGCCAGCTCAACAGCAATGCGCGCGTGCTTGACTTTACGTGCTTTAATTAAAAAGTATAATAACATTGTGCAACGTGATTTTTTCATTAATTAAACTAAGATATACGAGAAACGAGCAAGAATCGTTAAATCAACAAAGCGAAATAACTGTGCCCTTAACATGTTCGACGTAAACTTTAAAACTTTTCGAGTTAGAATAACAGATAATTGTAAAAGATAAAAGATAATTATGAAAAGCATTTTCATTACGAAGTGATAGCGATGATGGAATCACTCGGATATCGCTACCATGCGTGCATGTGCTTAAAAAAATTGAAACTAATCAAACATGTCACTGATTTAATTAACTAAAGCGGTAACGTTCAACGCGGAGCTCATTATCATCAGCCCTAAATAAATATCCAACAATGTGAGTTCCTGAATGGATAATTTCAGTGCAATTAACTCGCCGCAATGTCCGCGCCACCGCAACACTGGGCGTTCAATTATTTATAGAAATCGTCGGGCACCAGGGCAAATCTATCGCGTGAGTAATTCAATTTACTAATGGTAAAACTGCAGGATGAAATCGAATTGAGCGTTAAGTAATTATTTTCTATAATTATTTTTTTTATGTGCAACTCTGCAGAGTTTCGAAGAGAGTGACACGTGAAAGGCGAGAGTTTGCAGTTCTGTTTAACCTTGCATACCATCCAGCAAGTCATATCGTCCTATGTTGCAGGTTAAAACGATCTGGTCTTTCTCTTGGATTCTACCGGAAGTCTCTGTGCCACCCGCAATGTTTCCGCTCTGAATAGCGCTCGCAATTGATCGTTAAGAAACTGAAATAGTTTTGCGAATTGCGTAATGCGATTTTAATTTTGAAATATGTTTTCTCTCGCCAGTATTAGTTCTACTTTTCAAATACTTTGCAATGAATATCCGGATTGTATTCAGTGCAATATGTAATTATTTTCGTGTTGATTTTTTACTTCGTCTGTGATTAAGTTATTATTGTATATGAACATGCGAATAAGTTTCTTACTATTTTCCTATTTATTTAACATCCAATGCACTTTTACATTGTGTACTTTGTTATTATCTACACTAATAAGTGTTTGAAGTATTAATAAGCAAAATAGTTGAGCGTTTAATGAACCCGAAATTAGAAATGATTTTCGCAAACATTTCTTCACCCTCAATTTTGCATACATCGATTCCACACACCTCTTTCTTGAAACTGTACCATTGAAAGCAAAGATAAAAATATGTAATAGGTACATTTAAATAACTTTCCTCGCAATATTAGTAACTTTAAATCAATTAGAACCAATTAATTTCCATCTTACAATTAACGTAGGCCATATTGAAAAATACCAAACACTGTTCGCTCGCCGTTACCTCGACAAATTCACTGTCACTCAATTATTTCTTGCTTTCTGGAAAAACTAGAAACAATATAAACCACACCGCATTACATGACCCGATATCATCTGTTACACAATTATATCATTATCTACTAGACCAATATTCCAAGTAATTTCGATCCCTGTTCACGTTTAGATACTGCGAAAAATAAACCCGAACAAGCTTAAATGTCTGAACATACTAAATCACCTACATGATATGTGCGCGTAAATAAAAGCCTGTCCATATTAAGAAACTTCTTCATAATAAAAAGTCGCGATCTATACACCGGCTACCTGTTCTTCAGAAATCCATAAATGCGAACACACGGATCAGCTGATACAATTTTCCCGGTTTCAATAGCAGCCTGGAGAGAACGGTACATTTCTCTGCATCTCGACGGACACACGAAATTGACCGGCAGATCTCCCTTTCACCATATGGCATTGGGGCAAACAGCGTGCACAAGGAGAATCAGTAAAATGAAGTCGCGTAAAAGGGTAATCTGGGTCGTTGGCGGGAAATTATTGTGATTCTCAATCACGATGTGCACGCCCGATGGAAGTCGCCGTTTAAATTGCACCGAACGGAATGGTTCGACGAGCCTTGAAGGCGCAATTCTATTATATGTGCACGCGGAGGAGACGAGGATTGTCATCTCTTGAAAACGCATCAATCAGTTCTGCCTCCCTGACAGCCACGTAACGAAATTACGCTTCGTTATAATTAATATGGGAGACGTGAATGGGTGGCGCATGAAATTCATGTGGGAATCGCGATTGAGGACGATCTTTGTTGAGAAACTTTGTTGATTACGGAACAATTTAAGGAAGCATTTCCTACCCGTTCCTACCTTTGACGTTTGTGATTTACGTGGACGTTGTTCGATTACTTCACCCTCTAACGCTGCTCCCTCTGCGGACACTTGTAATTGATATCAATTATTGTTATTGTCCGTGTTATTTTAATCTAATATTTGTGTACGGTGTTTTCTAAACAGCAGAACTTTAATTCGAACTGCTTTGTTCAAATGAAGACTGCCAATTCAAATGAAGCTGTATTCTTTGTTCTAATTATGAAATGTTAATCGTTTTCAAATAAGTTTTGGTCAAAATTATTATTGAAATGAGCTTCGATTGTGAACGATTGGAAAGAAAAATTCTAAAACAGTTTAGCTACATTGTACTGTAATTATGTTTCTTCTTTGCAGAACCTCAGTGGATGTCGAATTAATACTCGTGTCAGACATTTTATATCGAGCAAAAGGTTGCGTCAGTGTACAAGTCAAAAATATAACTTAAAACGTTATGTAAACTGCGTACCACCAAAACTGCGTACAGGAATGAAGAAAGTGAAATTCGACAGTTCTCATGCAGAGAAAATTCCATGCAAATTATTGCCTGCATCAAACAGACATTACACAATCTACAACGGTTTTAATTGTTCTCAATCTACACGTTAACGTTCGAGTTTGCAAACGTATGCAAAAAGTAAGATATTAATCTCCCGCAACGAGTGTTAACTTCACCAATCTACCTTTTATTATTCCAAGTTCTTTGCGCTTAACAGCTGCTGCGCATTTATTGCAAAGATATCTGAGTTCGACTTTCTAACACCAACAATAAACGAATTAATTCCACGGGCGGTGTAAACCTCGGAAATTCAATTATTTAAACGACAAAATGACAGTTCACATCTTCAAGGGAAATTACGGAAGCCAGTCGTCGTTTATAGGAAATGTATCGATCTAACGAGCAACGTGCCAATAGAAAGTTACAAAACGTCGATCGATAGCTAATTTTACATGAGAAACTAAGCCGGTCAGTTACGGGTTTCGTAAAAGTCAAGTGAAAACGTCGAGTGCCCTGCGCGTTTTCAAAGGCCGAGCTCCGTTTTACCGAATCGCGATTCAGCCTTGCATTCGGTCAGTTTCAAGGTGACAAGCAATGGAATCCATGCTCTCTTTTACCTTTCCCACCGTACACGTTACGTAGATTTTCACTTGAACACGAGAAATAAACGGGGGGATTACGAGTTGGATGCTGCACCATGGAATAGTGGATCTTCTTATTAGAGAATATATTTTTAAAGAAGGCAGAAATTTTGAAGAAACGAGTATCAGAGAACAATAATATCTGTTTATTTTTGCGAGATTACTGATTAGTTATAACATAGTATAGTAGTATAAAAAATGATTATGCTGGCATTGTTATGGTTCTTTATGTTTTGTTACTATTTTTTATTTATCTATGTGGTCTTTCAAAAAATTGAATTATTTTTGTATACTTAATATACAAACAATGTATACAAACAATAAGTGTAGTGTAACATATGTGTGACATAAAAAGCACGAAAATTAATACGTGAATAATGTTACGAATTTTTATGTCAGGTGTCGAAAATTGTGATTTATAAACACCTATTTAATATTATTGGAGAAGAGACAGAAAAAGCTGCGCGAAGGTGTTTGATAAAAAAAAAATCGTAGAAGGTAATGAATTAATTACGTAAACGTTACTTAAATGGTGTAAATATTTTTACATTATCGAATGTAGTGTTGCAGATAGTGCTGTAATTAGAGATTATGTGTGTGCTGTCTGGTTTGTTCTGTCTCATACTACTCCATAAAAGTATGTCTGGTTAGATAATGTTTCTTATCCATTCTTAGTTAAAGTTACGTTACCTCAAGGTGTTATCTTGAAAATTGGTTCGATTGAAAAACAATATTATAAAAGTCTAGATCGTTAATCAAAATAATTGCAGTACAGATATAAATGAAAGCTATTCTAGTAATTCAGTTTTTAAAATATTACAGGATGGATTTTTAAAGTAGTACACTCAGGATTATTATCTCCCCTGACATTATACTTTTCGCAATTCCCAAATAGACGCAATAAAAAATTCCTAAAAAAAGATAGTTATACAAACAATTCTGTTTACAAAGAATTACTTTTTATTCAAACATCGTTTTATTTAAACATATAACTTTGCTTCTACTGATATCCATTAAGTGCAAGGTTTGTCTACAAAATGGATCTTTATCAGTTAACTGTACGGTGACTGTAGACTAGGCAACAGTATACGTAACGGTAGTGCCAGACTGACATTTGAACTTTGCAATTTTTCACCCACGCAGGACTGAAGGCCAAATAATTACTACTTGAAACAAATTATAGATTAATACGTATCGGAAAGAAATACACTTACATACATTCATTATCGATACTTGTTTCTTACCACTTACTTTTGATGTCGCCGCCTTTTTTTTAAACAAACAAGTATGCAAATTTACTAGTGTCCTCTATTTTCAGTTACGAAAAAATGTTCGACTGAACTTTTATCTAAATAAGTCAAGAAACCACGTACTCGTTTCTTTCTGTCACCAGCTAAAAAAAATAAAACTGATTGGAATCGTTTGAAGCAAAATATTTTCTTATCACAATTAACCATTTTCGAGAATACATTAGTATCCTGAGCTGTTCAAATATAATTCTATTTCACTTCTTATGTTCCCTTTGCAAGTGTCACTTACCAGATTCTAATATTATGAAATATATGCAATTTTTGACATTTTCCATAATGCAAAACGAGATGCGAAAGGTGAGGACGCAAAGTTTCCACGCACTCCGTCACTAGAAGCACAGAAATTTATTCATTCCATTTCTTCCTTACGTTCTTTCATTCCAACCTGCTTCTGTATAAATTAATATTACGCTGCATGGGCAACCGGAATTGCAGAACTTGTCAAGTCGGTAGTTCTATATCGCGTAAGAGTAAAATTCTGAAGTGAAAATTTCAAATGGGTGCGTGGTAGAATATTTTTCACCGGTTAGGAATAAATCGAGAAGATAATTTGTGTAGCGTGGCCCCGATATCTATATCGCTACTTTTATATAATAATTTCACCATAGTAACTCGTTGCTGCACTACTTCGTACGTGAAACTTCATTTTCCTAGAATTGTTTCAGCTATTTCACCGTGGCTACCACCGAATAGAAATTGAATCTAAATAATTGCAGTCATAGTATGTATTTCCCTTGTATCGGTGATTCACGAATACATCATTGATTAAGTGAATCTAATTTTGCATGAAAAGTGGTAGACAATAAAGTAAATTAGAAAGTTACTTAATTAGATTTTCAAATAATCACCTTGCTAAAACTCTTGTAATACGAATATTAACGTTGGTAATTTGTTATCGCAGCGAAAGTATCATTAATGCGAGGAGTATTTTAATTTTCTGCAAATTTGTAGTTGCAAGTGTATAGACATTTTCGCGGAAGATGTAAATGCAATACTTTAGGAACAGTCATCTAATCATTAACTTCTCTGTTTTACAACTCTGCCACACCCTGATATAAAACTTAATCTTTGGAAAAGTACAAAATATTTATCCCATAATTTTCAATGTCCAAATAAAATATAATTCTCAAGACTTAATTCACGTTACACACACAAAAGTACTATTTAGTAATAAAATAAAACATCATCCTCGCACCTTCCCCAGTAATAAACACCGAATATTTAAAAGCCAAGTACGATCGTACGAGTCGCAAACAAAATTCAACGACACAGAAAACAAATTTACAAAGCAAAGTTCGTAAATTTTCGTATCACTTTAAGAAAATAATCTTGAGCAAAAACTATACAAGATTTCCCATTGCGTGCCAATAAGAAGATCGAATTTCAAAACGAATAAATTAATCCAAGCCGTAATGAGACCAATACGGTGACCGTACGTGGAGGGATCAGGCACACAGTGAAAGGTTTTAAACAGACAATAAAAATTCATCAACGCTGGCTCGGCAGCCGAACGGAGAACTTAAGAATGATTTTCAAGAGTGACGAGAAACCAGAACAACCTGCCGGGCAACGTGTGTCGTATACGAGTTACTGCAACGGTAACATAAGAGGACACGGGGACAAATTGCAACCATTCCCTTCATCGAAAAACCGAACGCCTACCTACATAATCCTTGCCTTTGCCTGTCACCCACGAACACCGACGCGGCGAATTACTTCAGGCCTTAATCAATTGCGTAACTCGTGGGTATCCAGAAATTTCGTCCGATCGATAGCAGGTCGAAAGTGTATTACAAACACATTATTTCGCAACGGAAACGTCACCTTCCTACGTTCTTGTCTTCCATATCATAAGTAACGATCTACAGCGATCGAGGATCTTGGCCAACTTCGAGATCTCCATCCGCGAATCGAAACTAAAATACCAAAGAAGAAAGAAGAAAAGAATAGAGGGAAAAACCGTGTCAACGCGTAAGAGAATGCGAATCTCGTTTGGCAGATAAAACGTTCGCGGCGTCAAAGTCGTTGGCCGGTTCAACGGTTGCGATCGATTTTCCAGATTCCCGAGAAACCGGGCCACTCTGGTGGGGAATATTTAGGGGATATAAGGTGCTGTAACGAGGCAAGGCGGTCGTATATACAGGAGTCGAATAGATAGTGAAAGTCCCCCAGAGCTAACAGGAGTTGTAGAGGACAAGAGGGGGGTAGGAACGGGGGGCCCCAGTAAGGTATATGAGGGCCTCAGTTCGAGCAACCGCTGGTACTCTAGCCTCGCTGTCTACTTACATTCACACACACTAACACATCAACCACCTGGAACACAATGCACACCGTCGCGACGGTATGTATTCGCAGTGCTTCGTCGTTAAGGATCCTTCCCGACTATTAACGAACCCTTCGTACATCAAAATTTAACCACCTGTCCCTCTAAATCGCGACGTATCTAGCGATCGTCGTAGATCGTCGACGTCCCCGTGATCATCGACGTACACGATAACCGCCTGCAACGATCTATCGCGCTGATCGCAAGCTGGAATTGTCCCGCGTGTGATGTGATCGTTTCTCATCGTGACGGAACTGTGATTTTGTGATTTGTGCATTGCTGGTGCACCGCGACTGGATCTCGTGGCACCTTGGCCCTATAAAGGGGCCAGAGTAATTCGCTGATCAACGGTGGGAACGTGGCCGATATAGTCGATAGCCCCAGAGGAGACGCGTTATTAAACAATTTTGCAGCGGGAGTTCGAGTTAAACGGTTGCATCGAGCAGCGAACAGATCTCTCCCGGAGAAATCTGCCTCCGGGCGCGCAACTCGCGCGGTTTCACGGGTATCGTTGATCCGCCGTAAAAATATTACAATTCCATCGCGATTACGGTCGCGTGACAGGTCGAAAACGGCGGGTTAGATAATCGCGGCTCGCGAGTATCGTTTGCCCGCCGATGCGGTTCATTTCCACGGCGATCTAAAAACGACGAAAGTGCGCGCGTGCCAGCCGCCTTTTTCGCAGCCTACTCGCCCGAAGAAAGAGAATTATGTAATGAGTTATGCGAAGCAGGAACACGTTTGAGAATTATGCCGAGCAGAATGCGGGGCGATAGTAAGAGTTTCTCGTCCGGGACCATTCGGGCGGAACTGCAGGAAGTGCGTTGCAACGACGAATGAAATGAGACTCGTGCATTCTCGACCGCGTGCAATTTATCGGGGGTAGGCTTATTTAGAGGGCTCGCGTGTGCTTGCACGCACGAATATGCACGGTTTATTGGTTTATTGGCAGGGGAGGCTAATTTATCGCTTGGCATCCCGACTGGCGCCCGATTCCAACGACCGTTGTTACTTTTACTGTATATCGCGAGTCACCGTCGAGAATCCGGTATCCTTCGAGTGCGGTTATCTGCACGACGGTGGTGTAATAAAGTCACGTCTGGCGGTTAAGGTTCTGGTAACTCGGAGGGTCATGCATCACTGAGCTCGGACCTTTCTGCGGGCAATTAGGTTTCATAAAGTCTCGGATTAACAGCACCGTAACACTTTACGCGAGGCTGACCGCGTGCCAATTAAATTTCTGGCTTATTTTAGTACTCATTCGCAGAGGAGAGAGAACCCCCCAAATATGAATTGAGGGGAAAAAATCAGAATTGAAGATACAATACTTTAAGAGAGCAGTTAAATTTAATTTTGTCATCGAGAAACGATCACATCGCCAATCAGCGACTTTAGACGAATCAATTTCACGGCTACGCAATACATACGATCGCACTCAAGGACCAAGTCAGCGGCGAAAGTGACAGATATTGATAGTCACCGTTGCGAAGCAAAAGGCTAAAAAACGATCACGTCGTTAATTTAATACCGCCCGGTATATCTCACTCAAGCCCACGCGAATATAAAAGGAATTCGAAAAAATCAATTCACGTATCCGCATCGCGTGGCATTAATTATACATCTTGTCAGTAACACCTCTCTCTACTTCCGCCAGGTATTACTATTGGTAGCCGCCATACTAGCGGTATCGGCGCAGCAGTACCAGCAACCAGGTGGCAACTTCGTCGACGAATACTCGGCGTACGAGTCTTCAAGACCAGCTCATCCGACCCCGCGCAGCTATGCCACTGATGCCGCGCCAAACCGGCAATCGGCAGGTCCGACCACCCCGAAACCGACACCTGTGGCCATCCTCAAGCAAATAAACAGGCACAACGAGGACGGTTCGTACACGTACGGTTTCGAAGGTGCCGACGGTTCCTTCAAGATCGAGACCAAACTGCCGACTGGAGAGGTGAAGGGTAAATACGGATTCGTGGACGACACTGGCAAAGTACGCGTGGTGGAATACGGAGCCAACCAGTACGGTTTCCAACCTGCCGGCGAGGGTATCACCGTAGCACCACCGACCCTAGTGGACGAAACCACCAACAGAGAGGCTCTGCAGGCGCAGAACTACCAGGAAGAGTACCAACAACCAGCTGCCAGGCCTTCGTCGCTTCGTGGGGTCGCGCCTGCACCTAGACCCGCGCCTGTTCAACAGATCCAGTACCAACAGCCCGCCTACGAGCAACCCCAGAGTCACACGCAAGCTGTCTATTCGCCGCAAGTAGCACCCAGACAATCGGGTGTCCCTAAACCACCGATCTTCACGCCAGCAGGCGGTGCACCCCTGTCAGCCTATCAGAAACAGACCGCCATACTTCAGCAGAACGAGGAACCCGCGCCCCCGTCTCAGTTGTACAATCAGGGACCAGCTCAGTTCGCACCTGCCCCCGTTCAGGAACGTCGCTCCCAACCGCAACCGCGTAGTCAGAGCGGCGGCATCCTTGATCAGCTGGCCAGGGATTACGCTCTGCCGCAAGGTGTCGCGCCACCGTTGCACGATATCAGCTTCGGTTATTACTAGGTCCTCTAGTCCCTCACACGTTCGTTAGGGTGGTCCCTGTGCGTTTTGGTCGGTCTGTATTGTTTAAAGGCGCGACGATTCAACGGTGATTCGATTTGTCGTGATCGCGGCGCGGTCACGGTGGACGTCACTTTGATACGAAAATCGCGTGTGAATTATTATCGGGGAAGACACCGTGAACCTTTATGATATTATAAATCCAGGAATTCGATGAGAGTTTTATTTAATCTTATTAATCTTTATTATTCGTCTATGTTTCTTCGATTTGTCATTTCTTAGCATGGTTTTCAATTAATACCATAGGAGAGTATAGGTCGAAGGTTCTTGGTTTCTTCTTATGGATGATAATCAAGTCACTGTCATGGCTGCCTACCGAATTTTACCTCATGGATAAGAGCACGAGTTCGTTCTTGCCATTGGATTCAAACGTGATACGGTTATTTGATAAAACGTGGAGTGGAAGTGTCAGGATTTCGTTTTAATTTCACACGAATGTATTCTTCAGTAACGAGTCCAATATATCTGTACCGTTGTTCCGTTTCAATAATGTAATTCCACGATTATCGTTCTTTCATTTCCATCCCATCGTTTCGGCCAATAGAACCCATCGAAATTGTTTACGCCGTGGCGAGAAAGATTGTAAATAAAAATTCCACCATCCCTACGGTAGGCGTCCGTGCTGGTTTTAATCCTAGAGAACGCAGCTTGCTAGCTTCGTCAGCATAATGCGACAATTCTATTTTTTTCGAATGGGAACCTCGCTTCGTCGAGCTGCGTCTTCGTGTTCGCGTCTCGCCGGGCTGCACAATAAATTCAGCACGCTTACTACATTGTAATTAGACTAATGTAAGTTCAATTGGATGGGTAATAAATTTATTCGGAATTCCCAGAACCAACACAACGCCCGTCACAATCGCAATAATGATACACTGTTGTCCAATGAATATTCAAAGACATTTCACTCACGATTTTTATCATTAGTTTACGCATGTTGCCGACAAATGTTTCGTTTTAATTTTATTAATGATATTAACGATAATAATAAAGGTGAAACAAATGTACCCGTGAATGTCGTTTCTTACCCACGTGAATTTTAAATTAGATATCCTATGACTTTCTAGCTGTCCCGGTTTTTCAAGTGGCCCAGTTCACGTAACCAGTGGCAACGAAACGACCTTTCGAATTATTCCTACTGTGATAAAAATAACAGAAGGTGACCAGCAGCAGGGCTGAAATGTATCAGGCTCGTGCCGGAACTCCTTTCGTTGGAATTTCAGTTACGAAATTATTACTTCGACCTTCGTGTTTTTTATTTTCACCGTAAAGGACGTGATCCGCAATAACAATGGTACGGCCAGCCTGACGTCAGATATGAAAATAAGAAGCGAGCGTAGCAATTGTAACTTTTCTTTCTGGAAGTTACCTGACAACGGATACGAAAGTGTGGTAAGAAAATACTACCTAATTTCTGTCAGTTTAATACTTGTATTGTTGGTGAAATGAGCGATACAGAGCACGCGACGAGTTTACGATTTTACCTTCTTTTCAAGTCGTAACCCTTTAATTCCTGTAATTATAAAAATTACCATAAACAAACGATCGTTTATGCTGCGATTACATATTTAAGTTTTTAATTAACGAATCTTAATCTAATTCTATGTATTTCTACTGTCAGCTCAGAACGTTAATAAATATGTTCAAATCTTACCAGTTACCATCAGATAATTAGTGAATGCTTCTATAATATCATACTTTCTGTACGGAGCCTGCCATAATGACAACCAGCGTTGCGGTTCTGCAAAGCAGGCTCAGCGGTAACTCATTTCTATCCATCGTCCATTCTATTTGAAAATGATGAAATTCGTGTGAACTAAAGAATAGAATTTACTAGAAGATTCTCACACCGTGAACAAGCTCAAAAGTGGCACGAAATTCTATTTACATAATCTGTCAGATCTTCAGCATTGAAATTCATACTTCCCCAGATGCGTCCTTTTGTTGCGATTTAAGAGGTTTCTACGGTACAACGACATTTCCTCTGATGTCCCAACACCCTCTATTCCTTGAACAGGTCAAGAAATATGAGTATGTTGTAATTCACGGAGTTTAAGTCAATGAGTATGTACTCCATCTGAAACATTGCGAAAAAAGGGTACGGCCCTATTGTGTTCTTTTCGAGTTTGAATATTCATTTCTGATTTATAGTTCACTATTTCGAAGTCTGCTCAACATATTACGCACTGTTTGGCCTAATTTACGACGCAATTTGTAATATCATTAACAATAAGTCAGTGGGTGTACTAGATTATGTCGCGATATACGTTCATGTCCCTTTATATTAACAAGGTTTTATGAAATAATAATACAATGGTATAAATAACTTGTGGTAATATAACGAGTGAATTCAAAAAATTTGTATACCATTGTAATTATTTGATCTTATCCTAGACAACTCTAGAAGGATGGTAATCTCTCATTTTTTAAATTATATCATATACATGCAAATTAATTTCTAAAAGATATTCACAGCATAAGTATTATTATCCACGTATTATTCTCAAATCAAATGCTGATAATTTATTTTCTAATTATTTATAATTACAAGCATATTATGATATAATAATAAATCATATTATTTTTATTTGCACTTTAAACTTTATTAATACATCACAATATATTCATTATTATTAATAGTATCTTCGCTTTATCACTCCTAAAGCCTTGATGACAAAATTTCTTGCTTGCCATTGTCAATTCTATCGAAATTCTCTGCCCTCTTTACAACGTGCAATGATTCCAAACATTTTCCCAATAGTATACATAGAATATCACAAGCAACGTTACGAAAAAAAATCGGGCCCAGACAAAGCAAGGCATAAATCAAATTCGACGTAACTGCTTAAAAAAGACAACAAATTAGTATGAACGCAGCGTTAAGGATTACAGGATAAATGATAATGCGTTCGGCAGTGTGCCAAACAATTGTGTGTCGTGATGAACCCCAACTGGATAAGTGAGCATTACTTCATGCACGTTGACCTTCTTCAGCGTGCAACCAGGTTACCGCCAACACATTTGTGTCACAGGTGTAACGTGGTATGAAAGATTCGTTGCTTACGTAAACCACTTCAAGAGTATCCCCTTGTTCATCGAGTACGTTGACTTTGAATCTGTCGGACGCTATAATTATCGGGCGTAATTTTTTCTAATTTCCGCATACCTCGATGGTAGACGAGTTTTTAATCGGGCTTACGCGCCCACGTTTTCGACAATGACGAATGATAATCGCGAAACGATTGGCTGGCGAAGTTACGTGAAAGTATTGCCGCTCGTTAGACGAAAGGAACTGTATCGACCGGTGATACGGGAAATAGCTCACACGCGATGTTCGTTATCGTCTAAGCGAGTCACGCAAAATCTGCCCGCGGGTTTCAACATTGCAAGCCATAGTTACAGAACCTACCTCCTACATTGCCGGAATTTATCGTTGAAATCGTTGATCGGTTGATGCAACCTTTCGTGACCCGGCGTTGAATAGAAATTCACGTGAACGATTGACAACGTCAACTTTCGTTTAATGAACGTTTAACTGCGACGGAAACACTTGGTCTATGATCTGTTAAATAGTTGACCAAAATCGTACCTTGCTTCTCTGTCGTGCTTGATACGTGTTTCTTTATTCATTTTTATTTGTTTGCCATTTGTAAGTATTCAAAGTTTTATTTCTGTAAATTAACTATACGAAGAGTGTGATTCATTTTTTAAGTGATCGAGGGTAGAATGTATGTATTTGGGAAGGAAATGATAATTCGCCGTTGATAAAATTACACAGACCGTAAAAGTATTCACAAATATTTAGAAATTCTATATACTTCTACATCACGTACGACAAAAATACCGTTTGGAATTTTTACGTAACGCCGGAAGGAATGGTAACACGCTTTCAGATAAGGAAACAAAGATATCGAATGAAATTGTAAATCGACTCTTGGAGCTACGAACGCGAAAACAGTCCCGTGAAAAGAACTTTCCCCTTGGAAAGTTCTAAGACAGCCAGGTGAGTAACATTGACTCGGTTTGTCGTCGCGAAAGAAAATGGTGCTCTGCATGTACAGATAATTCACTGGTGACACGATTACAAGATTATGTGAAACATCTAGCTGAAAACCATATAAACTACCTTCCTTTTATTAATCTGTCCATACTTAACATTTTAACTGAACGTGTCTTAAAAATTTAATGAAACGTTTCTTATTTTATTAAATTTGATCCTCGATATTCCGGAAATATAATTTTTATATAAATATCAGTGTTCGTTAATTAATATTGATTAGTGAAATATTAAAAATTGTACGTTTCTTCAGGAAACATCTAGCTATTTCGCTGCTTTCCTTCAAATTTTACAATTATAGTATTATTGTTATATAACAGTGAAACAAAAACCAGGATGTATACAGTAATTAGTTGGTGGAAATATTATTCATGCGATACTATAACATTCCAAGAAAAAATGCAAACAACAAATTAATTTCTATCGTGCACATAGAATAATACCGGAATAATAAATAACATATTTCAGAAACTATTATATTCGTTTATTTACATGAGAGCCACATTTTTCGCCACGGTACATAAATCACAATTTATATAACATTTGCAAACATTTATTGCTATACGAAACGGTCATTAGTGGAGCAATTAAAATTAATTGCCCTGTCCTATCAGATCACAGAATCTCGTAAACTGCTTAAGGACCATACAGGCGCAACCGGTACAGAAGAATTATAACAGTACAAATTGCAGCTCGTAAAAAGGTACAGAAATCATAGTAACACTGATAATGAACTACGTTCGACACGGGTCTCGTCAGAACGGTAACGCCAATCGCGTTTCGAGGGACGTCGTAAACGAGACTCACCTGTGCTTCATCCGCTCGCCTGATCTTTCCATTGATGATACCGAAAGTGAGCTCGTCGCCTGGCCGCGTTAATGAAAGTAGGCAAGTGTATTTCCTCCCGAAGAACCGACCCCGAGATCGCGCATAAATCGTGACCAATAAACCTGGTTATTCGCGTTATTGATTTCATTCCGTTTTACATTCTACGTTGCGTGAATATCATCGAGGAATAAAAAATTACGGGCGTATAATGAGATTCACTTTCTACGTTACAGGAGCATTCGTAATTACATCGATAGTTCCTCCTTCATTTTTCTGGAAGTTAAGTAATTATCTTGAGGCAACGATGATATCGATATAAGTAATATCGTTGGTAGATTTCGAAGGATACATAAATATAGCTTTACCGCGAAAGCTGGATAATGATTTTCGCATATCAATGTTTTGGTGCAGCGTATAAAACACTTTCTACGCACGTGATTGCGACGATAAGGGTGATAGTATGATAAAATCGTAAATGAGTAAATATCATTAATATTGGTGCAAATCATTTTATTCCAAAGTCTCGGTGATTGTAATGGTTCGAGGTAATTTATTGCATTTAATTGCAACGGTAATTGCATGGTGCATATCGTAAGGCAATTTAGTGGTTGACGACGTTCACTTTTTAGGAAATTAGAGGTCTGGTAAGTTTTTGAAGGGAAATATTTCCTTTTCTATGTAAGCTTACCTTCTATACGATAACGGCGTAGAAATAATTCTCTTTGTTTGCGTAAAAGTGTGAAATTACTATTTAAATAACAATTTCTCATTTCGGTTCATTTTAAAGCTAATTGCGCTGAAAACTAACGTGCTTCGCACTTAAGTGATTTTATAGTAATTTAATGCCAATTTTCCCAGCAATTTTCACACATCCGCGCATGTGTTAAAAACATGTATTGCATATTTGCTCAATTAACTGACGTTGCATCAAATACGTGCTACTCCGGTCAATAATATCAGCGAAAGTTTCGAATTGATCTATCAATGGTTACACGTCGGACGTGTTCCGCGCACAGTGTGTGAAGTAGAAACATCAATTACGTCGGCTCTCCAAATTAAGATACAGCATTTCCAAGTCGTTTTAGAGTATCGTCGATGATCGTACCTGCGTGATATCCGCCTGAACTTTCTTCGCACGTGTGTATGGATATGCACGACGTGGAGGTTCAGGCGGTAAGAGCATTCATCGTGATTAAAGTACAATTAATTAACACTTTGAAGACGTCGAGCACGCCATGGAGCTTCCTATTCCACAAGAGCTCCTGTGTTTCTCGTAAATCGTGCAATTTTACGATTGCACGTTGAAAACCAGATAAACCATAAACGTGTTATATGATATATTATAGAGAGGTGGAATTTATAGATACGTAGAATGGCACGCATAAGTAATTACTTGGTGAAGTTGTTCGGAAGAAGCTGTCATTTTTCAATTAATTGATCATATAAGTTTAACGGCACAGTTATATACAATTATCCTGTGGCTGCAAATATAATTAAGCGCGTTACCGAATTTTCGCTGGTTTATCGCTTTTCGAGTACTGACATTATTTATATTATTGCAAAGAATATAACAAAATTCAGCCGAATAAACATTTAACTTGCAAGTTCGTAGCTGGATAATTTTATACAGGTTTTTTTGTAGGCAAATAGAAACAGTTATAAAGTAAACGATAATAAAAGTAATCCGAATTTTTGTCCCGCTTATTTTATGAAATTTATTCAATAAATATTCACATTTCTTTATCTCAATTTTATTTATTTTAGTCACTTGTACCTCTATGACTTACTAACGACTACTGCTTTATACACCTTACATTATATCAATTACTTTACTAGCTTAATATGGAGTTACAGACGAATATATAATACAACAATTAATCAAATCATTCGGTTACTTGTACAAATTAATAAATCAACGATAATAAAACAAATACTATATTACTAATTACTTTCGGAAAGCCGGGACAAATTTTAATCCTACCATCAATCCGAGCCAAATTCAAAATTCTCAATCGCAAAGTAAATTTCAACGCCCTTACATCGATTCTGTAACACAACAGCATTGCCATAGGCATGCAAATAACTCTTCGGTCTCGCTCAACCAAATTATTACACCTAGGAACAATTGTTCCCCGACCGTAAGCACCGCCGCAGAGAGCGTTCTCCAACAATAAGTTACGTCAACGGGTCAGCAAGGAACCGAAAATCGACCTACACGAAGGAACACTTCCCGACAAACGAAGCAGATCATTATCGATTTACCCTTGTAAGACACCTCTTTCGACGATCGTGCGAGCCCGACCTATATCCTGCAGGCCGGACGCGTTTCACGTTCATGTCCACGCACGTTCCACACAATGCAACGTTACGTTCACGCACTTCTGGCACAATTTGGTAATCTCGGACCCCGTGGCGTTCTGGTTTGGCAATGGCCATGCCGACGCCCGCCGTCGGAGAATCTAATTTACGTCTCCTACACGTTGTGTCCAAGAGGACGCGGTTAGTAGCCGTGGAGTAGGCCCCCACTTGTAAGCAAAAGCCTTCCTATAGGTTATAAAGGACCGAGCTCTGTACTACACGACTGCACTCTCTCTGTGAAACTCTCGGAGGATCGTTCTCCGGCTATCTATACCCTCCTCGTCAACGACGCGTGCACCATGAGGATTATATCGTTGGTATGTACACAGTTGTTTATTTGTCTCAGTTTTCCAATTTTCTCGATGGACAGGTGTGACATTTTTACTATGGGAGCTTTATCATATATATGGGAAGGGCATACCAGGTAGATGAGTATTTAGGATCGATAAATATATATATTTATTATGTTAAATTGACAGTGCACTTAATAGGAGTAATAATTATTGTTATGCTCGTCTGGCTTGTGAGTCGATCAATGAAGGAAGAGTGTTTGGTGTGCTGGTTTTCCTTTTTTTCTTTTGGAGTGTATATGGTATTGGAAATGAAAAGAGCTGAGTTGTTTTTGTTGAGATTTCGACGTGTTCGCTAGGGGTGTGTTAGTTTGGATGGATGACTTT
Source organism: Nomada fabriciana (assembly GCA_907165295.1). Taxonomy (NCBI): domain Eukaryota; kingdom Metazoa; phylum Arthropoda; class Insecta; order Hymenoptera; family Apidae; genus Nomada; species Nomada fabriciana. Next base: position 17,340,829 of record OU015689.1, read on the forward strand.
TTGATTGTTTTTTTGGGTGGGTCTAAAGTGTAATGAGCTCATGCAGGAAGATTGTATTGCATTAATTTTACATTAATATCGAAGTGGAATCATAATCGTTTTTCATATTGTTCGAATATTTCGTTCTGTTCCATGGAAAATTAAGTTGGATCGGGGAATAAAAAAGGATTCACAACTAATTTTGTGGTGTATATCTGAAAGCTACATTATCAAGATGAGACTACTATATTTATTGTACCTTAAGAAGTAAAGTTTCAGTGATATTTTATCGTTCGCCGGTGACTTTAATGCAGTGGCAGTATTAACGTCAGCTCTGAATTTGAAATGTTAAGTTGTGCGGAAAATTATGCAACGACGTGCGTGCCCTAAATACTTTCGATAGACTTTCGCCCCCCGTGTTAGGAGTAATATCGTGCGACCTATGTGTTTGACAAAAAGCTGGTTGCGATTTCCCACTTGCGCTTCGTAGAGCCGGCATGCGCCAATAAGGGAAAGATTAATTGCTACCTGATACGAAACACCATAATGACTTCTTGTTACCTCAATAATCTATTTTATTCAGGTACTCACAGTTGTGTCGACAATCTCACATTTCTTACGGTTTCCATCCATATTTATCTTCTTCATAAACATACTTGTCACACTTCTTTGACCCTTGGTAAAAAATATTTCATCAAACATTTTCATTTAAATGTCACTGGGATTATGATTGGGATTTCTATAGATATATCGCTGATTACAATATGCCTCCTAAATTCGTGTAATAATTAAGATCTCTGAAGCCTTTACTGAATGAAGAACCACCTTGTTCTTCCCACAGTGATTGCAGACATCCATGTACTGGAAAATAATTTATGTTACGCCGTAGCTGGTTAAAACAATAATCCATTAAAGACCCCCCTCCACCCCAATAGAAATCTGTACCTACACGCTCATCATAGACACGACGTTGTGTTTCCCCATGGAACGACAATAATTTTTCCCTCTAGCAACGCTTTTCTTCGTACATTTATTTCAGTTCCACCTACTTTCTGATAAACGTCTCCATTGTGTTCCATGGTTTCGTAATTCATTATCACTCACCACTTTCATGTTGTTATCATGTGAACCCAGTAAAGGGAGAGTTGTTTAGGTCTTAACAGATTCAAATAAGTTATTTACCTCCAAGACCATGCTTGTTTAACCAGCTTGTTTAATTTTTGGCTGACACAAAACACTGAGAAGCATTAATGGAACTGCATTGATCGTACACCATTTCGATTGTTCATTAATTGGCAAGAAAAGGTATTTTCATTTCATTCGTCGAACTCAGTGCACTCGATACACCTGTGCATCATTATGGATTAACAAGGTACGGATACACATACATATATGGAGCAACAAAAGGGTTGCACCATTACCGTTCCATGTGCCTGTGCGTCACCATTCATAGAAAATTGATCATAATTAACGAAAGCATTTTCCTTATGCGAAGAGTTCCCTCCTATAATTCCTGTGGGAACTTATATCCCGTCTAGTTTTCACTCATGAACTTCTCTCGTGAGATCGAACAATTAATTGTGCGAAGAATCGTGTAACAAGTATTAGCAACGCCTTTCAATTTCTCTGTTCCTTTTCTGTCACGTTTATTCGAACTAGGGAATATGTGTCAATGAATTGAATCAATTTTTTCCTACTCTTCTGTCTTTATACGGTTATTTTCCGTTTGGAAACAGCATTTCCATCGTATGTTGATTTAAACACCATTGAGTGATCTAGTTGTGTAAATGAGTGATTAATTATTCTGAATTGCAGCAGACTCGATTATTAATTACTGAGAAGCGGTTGTCGTAATTGTGAACTGCTGGCAATTATTGTCACAATCCGTCGTAAATGTTTCACATATTTCTATAAATACTTCTAATGTTGAGCTTGTTGAATTATTAGCCTAACTGTTTCGAATCGTAATCCATTTCTAGATAAACTGGATATTTTAGTAAATTCTAATGCACAGTGTTTTCACTCTTATTATACATACATGGCGCTTTCAAAACCGGCAGGTCCTGATTTTTACTCTACATTTCTAACTTGCACGAAGTTATTAGAAATGCCATTAAAGAAAATACAAGACTAACTGCCAGACAGAAGTTTTGTTGCAGCCACTTTCACCAATTTAGCGCGGAACTTGTTATTCTGCAAATATTTACGATAATAAATTGCTCTTTAATTTCATTATCGGCAACTTAAGTGGTATCGTTAGCCGCAACTTTTACCAGAAATAATACAAACAAGCGGATGGAATAAGAATCGCAAAACACTACAGTAGGATATCAAATTGTACTTATAAATTACATTGATTATTCTTCCGCAGATCCTACATTCTTAAGCCATATATAATTACCGATTGAAATTAAATATTATTCGTACGATTTTTTAGAAAATCTTAGAAAAGAAAATTTTAGAAAAGTAATAGAAAATTTAGATTTTCTATTAGTTTCATCTTCCAATATAATTTTGTTTAAGAGATATTTGTTAAATCATCCGATGCTGAATTCCCTAAACGTCGAATCTCAGAAAAATTATTATTCTCACACTTGTTATCTTAAAGACACGGTGCCCCATTGTTTAATGGCTCGTTTTCTACGGTGAAAAGCAGTCGATACGCTTTTCACTTTCGTTCTACACTACCCGCTCGATCATAAATAACAGTAGGATGTACGCAATCGAATCAAGCCTGCCTGTTACAAGTTATATATATTTCATGCAGCCTTTTCAGCCCGCTTCTGGGAAATTGAATTCCTTATCGTCATTAAATCCATAGCACTATTATCGATCTCATGAGGCAACGTACTTATTCTAAATTCGTGCTCACCGCAGTTTGTACTTTAATTCCCACTTTAAGGGATTATATAAGTCTCGTTAAAAAATCTTAAGACCGGCTATCTCGTGTGAACTAATTTCTTCGTGATTAATCAGGTATTGCATCTTTAGTGAACCGTGCTATGATCATAACACTAAATCATGGAAGCGCATTACCATAAGAGTGAAACTTCTGCTTTTCTATTTCGCCATCGCAAAGCGCTGCCAATAGTTTTCCACGAAATAATACAACGGCGTAAAACGTGCTTATAATTTGCACGGGTATTTTACGCTAAACACGTTTAACATATTTGAAAGTCCATTTTAACGCGAGGCAGTTTGGTAACAGAAATTCTTAACTCCGATTCCCAGCAAACTCTCTAACTCATTATATTGTTACATGTCTCGTTGCGTGTAATTAACAAAACTAATACGTCCAGTCTCGTGATAATGATAATAATTATTTAAACGCTCTCAGAATACAAAGTTTCAAGAGGGCATGAATTTAACTGGCGAGAATCCTTCGTACGTTTAAATCGCTCAGACGTCTGCAATTCTATAACGAGTGTTTCACGAAAGTGTAGTAGGCATGGACTGGCAGCCAGAAATTTCCATTTTAGAACGCTCCTATGGTGCAACGGAGTAACTGTTTTTCCTCAGAAAAAAGGGTAAACAATTAAACACCCATATGAAGGCAATAATTAACTTCCGGCACTCGCAGTGTGTTCAATTGCAACCTCGCACTCAAAATCTGTCTATAATTTCGCGCATCCTACGTGAAATTATTCTTCAACAAGTAATTGACAATTTCACGATTCCCTTTTGCAACCGTTCCACTCGTATCTTCGATAAAAGCTACGCCCAAAAGTCTCGCATAAATAAGCGAACACAAATGCGAGTCACAATGGCCCTCCAGTACCCTGCCCCAAAATTGAATCAACGATCGAGAATCGACGCGTTTAATCGCACGTCGCCCATAAAACGTGCGCGTCATAATAACCGTGGATCAATTTTGAGCACGTTGTCACGAGCCATCGAGACCTAGTTTCGGACCTATGTGTGCATGTACGTAGAAACCGATGACGGAGAAACTGGCCGTCGATAAGTTGCGAAAGCGAGGCTAATACGTACAAATGCAGGGGCAAATCTCGGTGGCTTTCTTCGGATATAAACAGTCATCAGCGTGGCCACCAGCTCTCTACGGAACACGACACGAATCCTTCGAGTGGCCGGCGAAACACCAGCGCCGCGTTACCAAACCCGCCAATTGGTCGTTGTTAGAAGCCGGTTTACGATCGTTTTTCTCGTTTCGCAACAGGAAGAAAATAACTGCGGTCGTTCAATGAAATGCAACGATTAAACCAGCGAACGCCTGTGCCCGGCTCGCCGTTCAATTCGGGCCAATCCCCTCGCCGCTAATTAAATTATGAAGGAACGCGAACGATCGTCGCGAAACGCAAAACGAACTGGGCGAATCGCGAATGCTGAACGCCGGACGAGCGTGGCGCGGAAAGGTAACGCAGGTGGGCTCGGTGTATCGGGAAACGGTGCGGCAACAGCTTCCAGTAAACGGTGTTCTAGCGCAGACTTTCCCGTTTCTGCACACCTTCGCAGGAGCGGGCTCATTAGACGGCCAGGCCGCTGAAAAAAGTGAGAGCGAAAATATTCCAACGCGGGAAGAATCGCGTTCGCAACGAAAAGTATCACGCGGTGGCTCGCATGAGCTTTGGCTCATTATATATGGCACGGCGTATTCATAAGAAACGTATGACGGATAACAGATCCTCCTAATTAACAGTCTAACCGTTAAACTTTCTCGAACTCGCGTCCCGACAGGCATCGGCTAGGATTCGTGGCTTAATTAAACGTTAAATGAAGTACGACGAACCCGGGTGCTTTCGTAAGTTCGACGGGCAGAGCTCACTCGAGGCTATCGGGACGGAAATTATTGATCGCGCGACGGTTTTTATTAGACTATAAAGTCAGTGAGTGATTTGGAAATCGATATTGGACGAAAGTTTTATGTACCGTTACAGCTTTTCAATTGGAAAGAAAATTAAACGTGCTGTCGTGTCCATTGAGGGGTAATAAATCGGGGAACAATTTTTTAGATCAATTATGGCGATCGTGAACATTGTATATCTCTCTTTTTTAACCCCGCTACTATCTGCGGGATAGTCCGTTTTCATTTGCACCTACCACGTAACTGGTTAGACCCACGCGATTTTACGTAAAACACGATACAAAAGTGGCGATAGTTTGCATTCAGCATGGAAATTGCTGGACATTTTTTCGCCGCCGTAAAGATACGAATCGCTATGGAGTCGCGAGAAATTTTTGACGCGTTTCACCGATGGTGAAATGCGAGGAACGAAATGCAAAATGAAGTGTGGGAAACTGTGAAGGAAACAGTGAGAGCGAAAATGCATCCAAGGCAAGGGTTAAGCCCGGTCATGCTTCGTTGATTCGTAACGCAGCGATACACGGTGTTCGTACAATGCGCGCTATCTAATTTTCCAATGCTTCCTTAATCGATACCAGGTAGAAATATTTTTTCCTCTTCCAATTATTACACTTCCCCGGTGGTATTTCTGTGCGCTGGCTGAACGCCAGGGAATAACGAACGACCGAGTGTAATGATTAAGTCGTGTCGGTTACCGGTGTACTTTATCTTTATCAGCATCAGACTTGGGAATGACCTTACGCTTACATTCCTGGCCAGAATGTTAAGAGGAGTGGATAATTTTATTTTATTCATGTCGTAATTTCTGATAAAAAATGTATTTCAATACGAATACTCTTCCATAGGAATAATTATAAATCACAGTCTGAACTATTATATGGTTTGTCCCATATGTATTCGTACCTTCACTGTCGATAAAGAAAATCAGTTGTATATGGGTTGCACGTTTCAGCTTTGCTTCCAAATTATGGAAGTGGCTAGGTCGAAAATGTTAATCAATCGCGTTTAGATCGATTCGGAGTTGGCGTCAAAAGAGTCGACCACCTTAAGCAAAATTATAATTATAGAGTGTAAATGATTATGTTTGTCTTCAACATTTTTCTAATTAAGTTCATTATGATTCATTGTTATTTGTCATGTTTTAGCCATTCAATTAATTTGGAAACTGGTCTAAGTTATTTAACGTTCAAAGAAGCATAATTATTTATAAGATACAAATAAAATTTTACAATCAAAGAAAACATTTCCATAACAAGAGCAAACATCCAATTAAATATTTAGTTATTATAATGTCAAAATATTTTTCTATACACGTAAATGCAGAACATTAAATATCTCGAATCAAAGAATATACGATACATAGGCGACTTTCATAATCATCGGCACCTGCATAAACTTTGCCTGGAACAAACTTCAACAAAACTTTGCAACAGCAAAAGCAAACGCATCCGAACCAACCTTAACGAATTATTTGTATAGCCGACGAGGGTACAAATACCTACGGAACTGGCTGTATACATCTGCCATTGTGTCACCAACAAGATCAACCAATTTACGAAATAGAAGAAAAATCTCAGGATTTTCAAAAAACAAATCAAAGGCCGTCGTACGTTCGTTAAACCCGTTGTATAATAAAACGATGCCGGTGAAAGGGTCCACCGTGCTAAAGTAGCATAATGAGAAACGCGATGATTAAGACTGTCCCATCAATGCCGGCTTTTCAATGCGCTGCTCGCTTTCCAACTGTTAAACGAAAGGAAAAGGCGAGCCTCTGCGCAATTCTGCGGACGACACAGTTCATACGACAAGGGTATAGCGATCCTGCATACCAATGCTGAGTTCTCAACGCCCATACGAAACGAGCCGTGTTCACTCTCACTGCTCCGTTCGAGGCCATATTTAGACTCTAAACGCTTTTTCCCCGTGCATTTTGCCAGGCCCTGCCTTCGTTCCACGGGAACACATTTGCCCCCTTTGCACTTTCGAATGCACTAGCATCGACGTCTCCGAGCGAAGAATTCGCTGCGCCCCGCGTTCGTAGACCGAATACCTTTCACATCTTCCTTGTTTCCGGCGGATACGTTTTGTCGGGAAACAGGACGGCTGCGTGTGTGTCATCTTGCATCCTCTTTCGCGTCGAAGACAGCAGCACGAGAACTGTCGGACGCGTAGATCTTGAGAGATCTACCGGGCTTGTTCACCTGTCGCTTGCGTCTAACACAAGCTACTTTGCTGGCCTCTTTGATACATACGTTCGAGACCGGTGTACGGCGACTGGAATTGTCATGCAAATATTTGGACACCGAGTTTCTTTCTTTGGTCGTTCATTTTCTTTTACCGTGTAATAGATGTGCGACGCGAATAAAGGATGGCTACTATTTCTTTTAATCCTTTCAGGTGTACTGACATGTATGCGTACGTTTGGCCTTTTTTAAAGTGGCAATTATTTTGAGCGAAGAAAAGATTATAATCTGTTGGTCAACTATTTGCTATAGAATCCTTTTAATGAAAATAAAAAGGCGTCTGGATTGCTGTTGATATGAAATGAATAATAGTTTTAAATTAACAATTAATTGATATCTTTTGGAAAAATTATATCATAAAGAATTTATTGGAAGCTTTTACATTGTAATGGAACAGTCGGCTTTTAAAGGATAAAGAATACCTTGTTCACCTTAGCACGAATCCTTGAAATCCAGCCTTTGATTCATCTAACAAGAAGTATCTAATAGCGCATCATAGTCATCGCTGTTTCATCAGGTTACTTCTTCATTCATGCCTACGGATCATTGATGGATTTCCATCAAATCAGTGCAATTTCTTCAACTAGAACATAAAATCCGCGCCCTGATTGCTCGTAATCTCCCATTTACCAAACCCATAGAAAATTCTTGCTATCCGCCTCATTACCGTCATCGGTTTATTTTCGCGCATAAAAGTAACAACTGTGAAACAGTGATTCAGTGCATTCTAATCACGTGAGAAGAAACTCGAACGAGAAGGTCGAGTTCTACGCTCATTCGCGCATTCAGTTTCCTTGATAAGCAGACGAATAGAAATCCTTTCCCGATTAATAAATATTCAAGTAGGGGAAAGCGTTTAGATGGTAATAACATGAGTTCATCCGAAGCAAAGTGGTGTTCGCAAATGCAATTTCCTGTATTGTTTTCCATCCAGCTACGCTTTATTTATACATTCATCTTTATTGCTTGGAACTGGGCAGTAAGTAAGAAACATGTACTTAACTTTTTCCTTTGTTCTGCGCCATAATAATTTTGCGTCAAAGTGTCCACTAATATATTTGAATTAATATCACGGGTTTGCCTTCTTCCAAAAAAATGTTCACAACCTTTTTAACCATCATTTATGCACTTCAATATTACATATAATTACCGGGCTTCGCAATAAAACGACTTTCATCTGACGCTTCCTACTCACCATTCGCTAGAATTTGCATTGCGATTAATATAATTTCAGCGCAAGTGAGCTGCCATTCGCCGCGTAAATCGGTTAATTGGAACACGCCAGCGAGTACTTAGATTGATCTAAAACGAATCATCGATCGTGCCCAGCTTCCGCTACGGAAATACGAGCGAGGAAAGTGTGCCCCAGACATTTTAACTACTTCCTCCTTCGAAACGCAATACATACAATCAAACGTAAGACTCTGCTGACCGTATCTGGATCAGATATGCGTTACGCGTACACTTAGAGTTCGCGGTGCACATGTATGTACATACTATAGACAGGCAGCAAGTACATAGGGGAATGTGATTCTAAAAATGTGACCAGTTACCGGTACTATAATTCCTTCTTTTTTTTTGTTTCTAAAAGCGACGGTTTACCTTCACCGTGAAAGCGATCGTTTGTTTAGTAGGTGTAGTACGGTTGTATACGCTGGTTTGAACACGTGTTCACGAACTGACGCGTGCAACTATCACGATAGGATCGATTCATGAAAGTTTAATTGCGAAGGTAGCATCCTCGAAAGATTACGATCGTGTAATGAGTTGTGCAATCTTCCACTATGATTTCTGTACACGCGAGGCGGAACAATGCTTTTCTTCAATTTAGTTTGTGGGCATAAGTTGAATGCGCTCGTATAATCTTTTGGTGGTAATTAAATTTATCAGAGAAATTTTGGATACTATCCTCGTAAGACATTTTCTCTTTTATACACAGAGTGAAACGAAGACGTTTTATTATTTAAGTACCAGTCAGCAATACCTTTCTTTAATGAAGGAGGCTAATGGGAGAAATCTTATGCAGTTGTATTTATACAGGGTACTTGGAAAAAATGTTTGGTCTTGTATGGAGAATTTTCGGGTGATCGAAATTGTTACGAGATTGACGTTGGGACCAAGAAACAATGTCGCTGATCGCAATATACATATTTGTTAATATGATATATTGTGCTATCGGTTCTATTTCATTGTGAAAGTCTTATCTAAATAAATATTGCATTCTTTTCGGAACACCCTGTACTTTGAATGCATTTCTTATTTTTATTATCAAAACACGCTTTCTATGTTTTGCTTCCTGGTGTTTATCCATTTGCAAAATTGTTCGTTCAAACAGGAAAGAAGAAACAATTATTTATTGCTTTCAGGTGATCTTGTACCGATTTAGATTTATTTATTTTAGGCAAATAGTTAATTTAGAGTTATTTCAATCTTTGCATCGACGTATATAAGGAAATGTCTACAACCTTTTAATTTGAGGCGGCCATTTGATAAAAGGAACTCTCAACAATATCATTTTTCTCCCCATACCACAAGGCGTGTGTAATGAAAATAAATTGAAGCGGTTGCAGTAAATAGGAACATTGCTTCCAGCTACTGCCTTCCTTAAGGAACTAGTTTACTTTTACTTTCGAAACAGCACTTCAGAACCGATCGATCTAACCAATACCGTATGCTCTTTCTCTTTCTACAAATTCATTTCTAGAAATCGAGGTAACACCGGCTAGCCTAACGTTTCCGACAGTAACATCCATCTTGAAACACGTACGATCGTAAAATATGGTATTCCCATAATCCAAACATCTGCGAAGTTAGAAATTCAAAGTTATCCTTCCCCCCTTCGATAATTAATAATCGCTGCAAACAGCAAATCATACAATGTACCTGATTTCTCATAATCTCGACAACACGAATTTTGCATTCTACGAAGATATATTTCTCACAAATCTGCATCCGCGAAACCTGCAACAAGAATTTCATTCCCCCGAGCACCTGCGAGTATCCGTGATTCTATTAATACCACGCTGCCAAATATATATTGACTCAACAAAACTCTCAAGCAAGATTCCACGGAAACTATACGGACGTCTGCGTTACACCTAGGCTGTAACGTTTGCTTTCGTAGGACTACTTTAGACCGAGACAGGTTTGCCTGGAGTCAGCTGCTGTTCTTCCTTTCTCTGGAAAGTTAGAGCTAGAGGGCTAGACAAGGCGTGGTACGGCGGGACCGATTGCTTCCAACCAGATCGACCGAATGTGTCCGTACCTCTCACTGTATGTGACTGGCATGCTCTGGCGCTGATTATAGAGGCCTGCCCTCGCGTCACGATTTTCCAGACACAGATAGAGAGTCATTAGACCGTACCGGCTTTCAGTGGGCCAGCCCATTGGAGTCTGGCCGCTGCAATCTCGATAATAACGACGACGTAGCCGGGTCCTCTGATTTCGTGTGACTTTAATCGGGCCCTCGCGGTGATTAACTGGATAACGGTATGGAAAAATTAGATCACCCTTGGATACATAGTTCTTCGACCCGAGCCTTTCGCTTTAATCCTCTGGCCTCGATTGTTCCCAGCTCCGCCGTGGACAGCGTTTTCTGATCCAGGGCGGGTTCGATTGACGCGGTACTTTATTAAATAGCAAATTTCTTCGCAAATGTAATTGGCTTATTTTGAGGAGAAATTATGCTGTTAAATAAGTTAAGAATTATGTAAGAAAGCAGTGCTTTTTTAGCTGGGGGTTTTTTCAGACATGTACGATTCATTGGACCCAGGAAGAAATTGGTGTTTTCTAATTCTTGTATCGTGCCGGGCTGAAACAAATAATGAATGCACGTCTTATTGGTGAGAGTCCAAGGGATACACCCATATTGTTCGCTGAGACAGTCACGCGTTTATTCGAATCGGGCGACGGAGAGCCCGATAGAGACGCATTGAGACAATTATAATTATAATATTGTGCAATATGATTAGCCAAGGAGGCCAGTGTAGTGTCAAAAATGGGGATGCATAAGTGGAACGATGAAACACTATTCTTGTTTCTCAGCAGTGGCTCCATAATTTAGAGTCTACATAGTACGTGTCCTTTTTTCATGGACTAGATGTGAATATTTTTTTCAATGTCTCGTGACCGTTATATTATGTACTGCAACGATAAATTTATTTCTGATGGCAAGAAATATTTTCTACGCGGAGGAGCACGAAGTCAACCGTGAACCTATAATTCCATACAAATGTTTAATGGGAGTATAGATCTTTTCTTTCACTAATCGTTGATTTCCGGTAAATCGATGCAAGGATGCCTGTGTCATGCTGGTTCATTTGTACTCGAAATTTATCGTCTCGTAGGATAACTGTAATTAGCTCGCTGCGAAGGGAAAATCCATTTCAGAATCGTCGTCTTCGATATTGGCAGGGAGAGAGTGAAATGCTGCGTATCAACTTTCGATGAAACTTGCGCGCGTTTCACGATCGACGCACGCTTTAGGAAAAACATACGGAGTGCTATTTTCTATTACAGTGTTGGAGGGCAATTTCTGTTATATTGAATTGTTGTAGAATTGTAATACAGTGAAGGGTATTTTTCATCATGAGTAATCGAAATAAATTAATAGGAACGCATGACAAAATGTTTAATTATTTTTTTCAAAGACGGAACTGTAAAATGTTAAAATAATAATTTATATATACATGCATTCTTCTTCCATAATTTATCAGAGGGGGCCATAGGTAACAGGCTAGATAAATAAATTGATAAGTAATAATAATATAGAAATCATCAATAATACACAATTGTGATTCATACATCTGTTATTTCTATGCTTCATTCTGCAATCCTGCTTGCACACATCACAATTTGTCACATATTTTATTCGAACCACGAGTGAAACTCGCAATAATCCAAACACAATTATAAAACAAACTACTCAAACATATTCTCGATATCAAATTGTAAATCTAGGAATAATTCGTTTGGTTTCACATCTCTGCATTGCCTTTAAACCAAACTCTTTACAAAATTTGGCGAGCACTCCAACTTCAGAAATAATCCAAAAACAATTATAAAACAAACTACTCAAACATTTCTTCAATATCAAATTGTAAATCCAGGAATAATTCGTTTGCTTTCGCATCTCTGCATTACCTTCAAACCAAACCTAGTCCCTTCACAAAATTATCTCGTGTCTCCAACTTCTGGAATTAAGCACACGCTTTTTCGCATATCGTTCGCCTATGAACATCCTGCAAGCGATACAAATTTCTCGTACCCTTAAATATGTGTATGAACTGCATCTACCAACACGTGAACCAACAAACCGAAACGTGACCCAGTAAGGGCACAGATTTCTCGTAGGCAACCTTCGATTTTCTCCTCGACATAGACTTGCGCAATGTTCATTTATCCTATCCGCACGTCCATTGAATATACACGTACGTATTTCGTCAGTTGGAGGACGCATTTGTCCGGGGGTTTGTAAGCGCGAAGAAAGGATGGCCGCATTTTATCACGGGTCAGCTGGAAATTAATCGACGCACGCCCAACAAAGCATGATGCATACTGTATCGTTCGAAAGTCCGGTAACGAGGTAGGTACACCTTCCTGTCTCAAGGACGAGTCGTGTGCCAATAGTGTCTCGAATATTCCCTCGGATAACCGTTTCGCGATCGATCCAGTCATCGATGTCGATGTTATCGGCCTCGTCGACGCGCAACTCGATCTCGCTCGAAGATTGCAAAGAATGTTCCTTGGTTTGCTAGCTCTATTCTTGCCCTCTATTATTTTGACGGTGTACTTATTTCTTCTTTTTTTTTGCGGGATCTCGTTCGAACGGACAAGGTTCCAGGTTTCATGCTGCGATGACTTTGCGGTTGGACGTTCTGTACCTTGACTTTAAGAAAGTGACAATACGATACAGTTGATCTGGAGATAGGGATCGATGTCGTTTTGTTCGATTCGCCCAAGCTAATTTAATGTCGTGGTTTAACATAGGAGACATGACGTCGTATTTTATTCTAACAGAATAAAGGAATGTTTGTTTGAAACTTATTAGACGAGTGTTTGATGTCTCCGTTTTATGGAAAAGTAAAGTGAGAAGAAATGTTAGACAGCGATCCGATGATATATTTTGTAGCAATAGAATTATTAGGAAAATTAGTATTTACTTAGAGGCCACAAAACGTATATCCCATTTATTTGTTAGTTTCAAAATAGATATCGATAAATATAGAATGATCGGTTTATTTTTTCGACGATCACAATAAATATACTAATATTGACGATTCGTAATATTTGATTAATCCAGGAAATATATAATAAAGTATTGTTAATATTAATAATAATGATACTGTGTGGCAGGTTACTGCAAATAATACTACAATGTACAGACAATGAATTATCTTAATATTTAGAAAATCGTTTTAACGCAATTTAGTTAACCATTCTAAATGGAGTGGAAGAACACGAAATATCAAATGAGCAAGTTTACCAAGGAACTGCGTACATTCTCTGCTGTCTGTTATTTAAAAAAATGTAACCTTCCTGGTATGCATAGGTATCAAAGGTAGTAATTAAATCGGCATCGCTTTCTATAAGCAGCAGCAAGGTGTGTAGCGCGTTTTTATGCAAGAATTTTCTCTTACGTCGGTTCCACACCGGTTCTACATACCGTAGCATACCAAAACAAGGCATCACGTAATCTTATACGCTGTGATACGTTTCATCTTAACGGAAACTTGATAGAACAAGTAGACATTAGGAATCCGTGTTACACGTTCAGCAGAGCGTACACAATAATCGCAGGATTTATTAACAATTGTTATATTGTTTAAAATCATTTGAAAATTGAATAGAATAATATTTGTTATCTATTGTCACCATCCGAAGCAAAGACTGAGTGTTAGTATTAACTATACGAAAGAAAATTTATTCATAAAAAGGTAGACAAAAGATATTAACAAAATGAAATATAATGCAAGCAAGGTGAAAAAAGGAAAGGAACGAGGTTTTTGCGCTAATTAAAGCTGACGGAAATTCCAGTTACTGGCTCTATAGAGCTCTATGTAACCATTGAAAGTGATAGCTGAAATGACAGCGTTTCCTGTAACTCGATGAATGCGCAGCGGTTTCAACCGAGGAGCTAAATCCAACGAGCATAACTTGTAATTATCATAACAAGCAACAGTGCGTGGGTAGCATAAACAAGTATCATTAACATTTTCAAAATCCAGTATATAGAAAAGGTCTACGAATCATTACACATTTGATGCCTGATAAATTGTATCCTTTCGTCAAGAAATTCTGGAGGAAAATATTCTTTCGATATTCTCTACGAGTATTTGGTACAATTAAAAAAATATTCAAGAAAATCCGATATAAATAACGACATGAAATTTCGTATGAAACCCATAATCTTACTAAATAAACTTCTTTATTCCATCCCCAATTTTTGAACACGACACCTTACGATGTAAGAGACAAAGAGCGTAAATAATTATTCAATTTGACGTTTACTCTTATACCTAACTGACTAAATTAAAATAATACAACTAACCCATAATGAAAACCATCCCCCAAAGAATAATAATTTCTAACGCACCTAATTAACCCCCCGTACACCCGTGCAACTCCATCTATATGTCGCGAATCTTCTTCAAACAATTTGCCAAAGTATTTCATAGCTGCGCCATTCCACTGCGACCAATCTGTCGATAAATCCAGAGTCGCAAATTTCTTACTCGAAATAAACCATTAAAAATCCCCCCGAGCCACGAAACGAATTCGGAATACCAAAGGGTTTGCCGAAGAATGAAGAAAACAGTATAAAAACGAAAAATCGGATAAGAGAAAAGTGACAGTGGCGGAGCGTTTCCTGTGGGTCGTCGCGAGGCGTGGTGCGGTTGTGTTTTGTTGCGAGCAATTGCTCTCGGCTCGGTTCAAGGAGATCCAGAAGCGACGGTGTAGCGAAACAGCGAGTTGCGACGCTCTGAATCTGAATCTCTCACGGTAAGCACGCCGCCATGCCATAATCCTGCCTCGCCCCGTATTCGGGTCAACCGAGTACTAGAAATTACGTAACACATGTGCGCCGGGGCGGTTCCCACCGTGTCGCTGTACCGGAAGTCGGGACCACGTCTTGTCGTAGGGACGTACGGTCAGCCCGACGAGCATGGGAAATCCTTCTCATAATAGGAAAAAATGCCCTGAAGATGATTCAGCAACGGCGAAAAGTATTACAAGGAAACTGTGCGCCGCATCGGTCGCTGACACGGCAATCAGAATACGAAGGAGAATGGGAATCGAGATTATTAGTTTGCCTCTGGACGCGTTTTCAATTCGAGCTGGTCGTTTCGCGTTTCGTTAGAAATTCTTACGGACGAGGGTTTCGTGTCGCAGAGATCGGGTTGGCGAAATGTTCCAAGGTTCTGGGTTCTTTGTTATTCTGCAGACTGTACTGGGTCAATTGTGATTTCTGTCGTTTGAAGTAAGTTTCGTTTTCCTTCGAGCTGTGGATCATGAATGCTTGTGTAATATGACCGATGTTTCGTAAAACCTTTTGAATACCTATGTATACTTGTTCCGCTTTACTAATTGTTAGTTGTGTTATTTTAATGCTGGGCGAGTGGAAGTTAAATATTGGTTCTCACAATGTAACGATTGCTAATACCACAGTGAGTGAATAAAGTCGATTTTTCTTATTACTGGTTCTTTAGTATTTTATTTACTGACTAAATGTTCCAAATGCCTAATTATTTTCCATTGGATTAATTATATACATTGATCGTCGTTTTTCTTGTGACATGCGCAAAAATCCGCAGGTAGACATTTGTGTTTACAGAAAAGTACACGAAACTGATTGCAGAATATATAAATCCAATATTATACCAGTTCACTCGTTGTTCCTTTGAATAACTTGAACGCATGTGCCACCAACAACATTCCTCAGAAATCATAATCTGTTACCTTGAATTTATTTATCGCGATTGCAGGACGCTGTATCTAATAAATAAAAAACTTCCCAGATTTCACAAGATCCCGATATCTCAGTAATATAACTTAATATTGCCCATCGGTTTTCAATATCATCGTAAATGTGCGCTGTTTCCGCGCAGTTGCACATGTCGAAGGAACTGGCTGACCTGAATGCAACGATCTTCATAGAAAACCATCCAGACGTCCAACAAATTTCACAACCATATTTACATTAACCATACAAGCTAATATCAATAATAAAATTTCTAATATATTCAATTTATTATACAACGTCCCTGCAGATACCGTTCCCACGTAACCATTTAACAGTACCAATAAATAATATTTAACATTGACACTGTTCGGGCAAAATACAAAATAAAAAATGGCAAAACGCTCCCAGGCGTTATCACTGACTTGCATAATAAAGCAATATTTTCTAGGAGCGTTCCACTGTAATAAAGGATATCGCGTGCAGGGATGGCGATTCCATGTATCGTAACTTTGCGCCAATCACGCCGTAACACTTTGCTATTCCGCTCCAACAATGGGGGTACACCTTAACAACGGCGCGTCTGGTTCCAAGGGACCGATAAAGAATTTTGCCGCGCATACCATTCGCGTGTACACGAATTCACCGATCCGCGAAACTCACTCTCTCCTTGCCATCTTCTGCTTCCTATTGAGTATAAACCGTATCCCGATCGGTAGATCCGGTTTCATGCCTGGAAACTGGAATAACAGGCTGGTCCGTCGACATTCTAATCCAACAATTTCGATTACGAATCGCGTGACGTGATAAAACTGTTTCCCTCTTCGACCGTGGCTGAAACCTTTGCTCGCCTGTCCGCCACATAGCAGCCGTTTCTACTTGCCTCTTATACTACTTGAATGCGTGATTTCGTCAGTGCGCTTGTGAGCTCGAGTAATTGTGGATTGAAATACGGCACGGTTATTAAAGAAATGGATAGATGGTCCGATGTTTTGAAAAGTGGAACGCGTTGTTTTAATTCGAGTGTTATGAAAGGCACGATGGGATAAAGGTTCGTCTGGATTCTTTAGTGCAAAAGTAATTTGAGAAGGATGATGATTAACCCGGATTTGGATCGCAATAACTTTGCACTATAATGTATTTGATGTAATAACTAATATACTAGTTTTTCATGTTCTGGAAAAACCATCATGAATTTGGGTGTGATAAATATGTCAAGTTGACACTAGATACATTTAGATATATTTAACAAAATATTCCAAGAATTCTGAGTTTACGCATGTTGCCTTTGTCGCACAGTGTCACCCATATTATGTAACTTTAGGATGATATATTTTAATTAACAATCTTTCCCATTTGCAGGTATTCCCATTATGCTGTCTGCTGCTTATAGAAGCAAGGCGAGTAGCAATTCGGCCACGCGTAGCCGAGCCACAGGTTTATTACGAAGACGACGACAGCCAAGCGGCCGAGGGCGATTACGCCCCCGAAGTCTATCAACCGCGTACACGTGCCCTTCCTTCGCCACGTTCGAAGGACGCTCTGCACTCGTCGAAACCGCCGCCAGTTCAGACTATCCGCAACTACAACAAGGTCAACGACGATGGATCTTTCACTTTCGGCTACGAAGCGGCAGACGGTTCGTTCAAAGAGGAGACCCGCGGGACTGATTGCGTGGTGCGCGGTAAATACGGCTACGTCGATCCTGACGGCAACAAGAGAGAGTTCACCTACGTATCCGGTAATCCATGTGATCCAAACGCGCCGAAAGACGACGACGATGATCTGGCGGAAAAACAAGAAGAAGACGATCTATCTGGGCCAGCTAACTATCCATCGGTCAGGCCCGTGCCAAGGCCAGCAGCAAGACCCGTGGCATCTAGGCCGATCTATCAGCAGTCCACCACAAGAGCACCTACGACGATCTTCCAAACCGAATATCAATTGGACGACGACGCCAGTCAAGAGCTAGGCGACGAGGACCTCGTCAAACCGCAATTGAGACCAACTGCCTACAGGCCAGTCCAACAGCAAAACTACGTTCAAGTAACACCATCGTCGGCTCTGTACGAATCGTCACCCACAGCGAACCCTTCGCTCTATCGACTGGCATCGTCGACAAACCAATACCAGACCACAGCGTCGCCCATTCTTCGTGGCCAACCTGCTGTCTCCTCTGCGGCCTATCAAACCCTAGAAGCAACGACTCGCCGGCCAGTCACGCGTCACCCGAAGCCGCAATCCGTCGCAATCACCCCCAGGCCCCACGTTGCACAAGTAGCTGCCCAGTACGTGTCCCCAAGTAGCACAGAACGTTCAGCCCTAGCGTACACCCGTCCCTCAGCGGTCACCGTGTCGCCCCATCTACGCAGCACGACGGCGGCTAGCGCATCTCACCTTGACTTTGCCGCTGAGCTCGAGCGTTACGTCAACACCGTCGGTGTGACCGGTCCCAAGCCCGTGCAACCATCGCCCCAATCGTCGAAAGTAAGGTTAGCCGGTCAATCGCAGATCACCGCCTCCGCTGCTGACCCCATCTACCAGTCGGAACTGGTGTACGATCCCTCTACTGGTCAGTACAATACCCAACTTTATCAAACGCTACCCCAAACTGCGGGTGACTTCAGCCTAAGTCACAAACTCCAACCGTTCGTAGCCCAGCCCCAGTCCTATCTTGGACTCCAACAGCTGCAGCAGCTTCAGCCCCAGCAGCTCCAGCACCAGCAGCTCCAACACCAGCAGCTCCAACCCCAGCAGCCCCAGCGTCAGTCCCCGCTTTATAAGCAACCGGCCGCCCAGCCCGCCCAATCCGCACCCGCTGGCGGTATCAATCAACCTCAAGAACTGTTGTACAGGAAGCAGCAGTCCCAGCTGTTGCAGCAGTCGCAGCAGTTGTACGCTCAGCAACAACGACGCCAACAACAGCAACAGCAACAGCAACAACAGCATCAACAGCAGCAGCAGCAACAGCAGCAACAGCAGCAACCACCCCAGTCGCACAGGCTCCAGTTGCTAGAGTCTCAGACGCAACCGCAGTCCTTTTATTATGTCGCGCCTGCGAGGTCCTCCAACGCTGCCAGCGCACCTCTTTCCGTAGGTCAGATCGATCAATACCTTCGAGCCAGCGCCGGTCGTTATTGATTTAACGACCTTTGTCGATGCATGTGAAATTTCTGTTAGGGAACATCCCTTAAGAATTCTTTTTATACTGTTTGTTGGGGTCTTTTTTGTGGGGCCACCCACGGCACTTACCTGGTGCGATGGTGCTGGTCTGTGCACCTGGCGGGTAGGTGTCTGGGATTTTATTGAGCTTGCCGAATGTTTCGTTGAACGAATTCAAGGAGCAATCGTGTGTTCTTTCTTTTCGCGATATGCATTTTTCTACGTGGCGATGTTCTTATCAGTTACTGCCTACTGTTGCTGGCTGAAGAAGATTTAGCATCCAGTTATAGAACGTTCAGATTTTTGAAACGATTTAACACATTGAGGATATTCGAAACTGATACGAAAATATGGGATGAATTCGAAGTTTAATCAAATCGGAATATACATATCATTTGTTTATTCGTAGATTGAAAGTTTTTGTAGGAAGCATGCTCCTTGAATAGAACAATCGCGTTCAAGATTCACAAGAATTCATAGCATGTGCGCGAAACAACGGTATCAAAATTTTGTTTCGATTTACGGATATTAACGATAATGTTATATAAACTTTGCATAAACATAACAACGTTGACAATATCGACCAAAGCACGAACTTGACTAGAAAGTTGTCATTATACCGACGCAAAGAACTGTGATAATACTAACTTTCAAAATCAATACTCGTAAAAGCTTCCGTAAAATTAATTCCAATTGATTGATTAATATTATTCTTCAATGCACGATTATCCAAATCTGATTTCCACAGGTTTAAAGGGCATAATAATAGCTACTGATATCATCGAAAATATCGACGTGGACAGAGATATATCCAATTTGTCACGCGACCAACAGAATTTCGTAACAAAAGTCTCACCAATTTCTAGACCAATTTTGCAAACATTTTTTCTTGCTAGCATGCATATCGTCAACGACATGCATTAGCGAGTGAAAGTCAATGACCTGACGCAATACTCACGCATAAGAGACACATTACCATAGCAATCTCTCGTTCAGTCAAGCCGCATGGTAACATGCTACAGTATTCCCTCGATAGTTGCACAAAATAGGTACACGATAGTTGCACAGAGTTCATCCCCACTACTGGGGGGTATTCCCTTCGAGGGGTCCGAAGTTCGCTCGGCAATCGGTGTAACGTGATCCGGGTTCGGGTATATCGGTGAGCCAATACTAATTGAAGGATGCAACTTTGCTATTTCTCATCCCTTTTTTATGAAATTTTGACACAGCAGAGCTGACATTTTTCTGATTAAAATGACACCAAACACGATATAATTTGCACTATATTTACTGGCTTAATTAACGTTAATAAGTTTCGACCGCAGAAAAGGATAGGTAGTGAGAAAAAAAGAGAAGCTGCGATCGCGGCTGCTCGGCCGCTTATCTTTACTCGCTGTCCTTTTCTACGTTCGACGCTGTCGGCAAATTTCAAACAACGTAGGAACAACACGATAGTTGCACACGTTCAGACCCGAGGCTTGTGCAACTATCGAGGGAATACTGTACACCGCACAGATTCCACGCCACGAGCAGAATATTCATTGTATGCACACGAGCATTTCGAACACGTTGCCGACCTACGTCCTCATCGATTACAAAACGCCCATCTGTAGGATTGAACCGGATAAACAGTTTCTGACGTAATAAACGCGTCACGCTTAATCACTACGCGACGGTGTTTCCCAGGGGAAGGATACATAGGATGTGCATACGAGATATTAATTACAAAATCGAACTGACAGGTGCGGCTGTTTATAAATAGAAGGAAGTCGATTGCAGTGATTTATTTCAAGTGTTGACTTTCAGTAAAAATCGAATGAAACTAATTTTTTACTTCGCTCGTTTTACATCTTCGACTAAAAATCCAATATTGCCGAGTTTATTCGACTCAAAGTGAATCACTCGAACTCATAAAGTGAATCGGTGTCCCTATTAAATATAAAATTCTCAAAAACTCGGTTTGTGTCACAGTTACGTGTTAGAACGCTCGATCCGTCAGATTCGTCGGCATCTCGGGACCACCTATATCGAGGACAAAATTGGCAACGTTTTGCAACGAACAGTTACGGCAAATTTTGCAAGCGTGCCGCCAGTGAAAGATTAATCCTGAACCGTGTAAGGAGAACTGTAGCAGCATACTTTCATTGGCGTGGTCCGCACTGCAGGGACATTCTACTCGAGCCCGAACGAACTTTCTATTTGCATTCTCTGTCGCAAGTGTGAGAATCGATTCGAATCTAACGCGTCCTACGACTCGATTCCGTGGAAAGCTATAGCAGCCCGTATTCTCGTGGAAACAGACGGGGCGATCGTCGATCGCGAGGCGTGGACCTAAATCAACCACGTGGAATGATTTCACACGCATTAAAGGTCGTTCGCCCGCGCCTCTGCATGCGCAATCGATCAAAAGTTTTGGTACAGATGGTAATGAGCGAAACATTATTGAAACTGTTGCTGCAATGATAACAATCCAATTTTTGCATCAGAGTAAAATGTCAGAGTAGCTCACAATAATTTAAATATCCTCTGAAGGGGAGTTATACTTTTGCTATGTTAATTGAACTTGCTTTTCGTCGAAGAGTACACCCTTTCCAATTCTGCTGGAATTTCTGACATTTCCTTATGCTTCTCTTTGAACGGATTGGACACCCAAATCATATTTGCTTCTTATTTGCAAAGTCAATGTTTTCAATTTTTATTTTCCTTTTGCGATTTCGCTCATACGAAAATAATCGTTGCTAAAGTGACGAGAGTACTTTCCATTTCACCACTGAGATCAAGAAGGCATGCAGCTATTAAAATGTAGTAAATTATGAAGCCCCAAAATTTGTATTTTAATGTGCAGTACGTATATGACAGGTGTACCGAAACTTTTTAGCCGAAGTGCACATTGGCAATCGCACTTTTACATATTATACCATTTTCGAGCACGCGACACCAGGTCGGTAATTGTCAAGTTCGTTATATTTATCAGTATCTATTTATTAGTGATAAGCTTGGACAAAGAGTGAATAAAGGAATACAATTTTTGTAAGTGATCTGTTTGAATACAAGCAAACGAATACATGGAGACGTTTCGGAGAAACGAATGCAGATCTAGCAACAATTACTGTATCATTCGTACTTGTAGCTTTTTCTTGTCGCTGGTACTGTGAAGATGTGTCGAGACGCACTTGTCTATTCACATTGTAAATACTTCTTCCCGTTAGCTTTAGTATATTTAGCGGCTATCTAGCGACTTATACGTTTCAGTACTATTACGTCCTAAGGAACACGTCCCTTACGTTTATAGTTGTTTTTATATTAATATTTGTAAACGTGATCGAAGAAAAATGTATTGTAACGAAAATGTGTCGCACCCTTTATTCGACCTAGATACCTTTGTGTAACAATTAACTGGTTCGTTAAACGAACAATCGGTGGAATGAAAAGTAAAGGTAAGTAATAGATACGTACTTTGCATTTTCTCCACGATTTCCTGATTTGGCTTTTTTTGCGATTACAGTATGGTAAGACTTTTATCGCGTGTCACAACTTTTGTGTGAATCAATCGGTAATTGTGTAATGCAATGATTTTAACACTCATTTAGCATATATGTATGCACATACATTGCAGCTGCTATCTAATCGATTCTACAGTCTCTAATTCCGAGTAATTCCCTTTCACTTACAATACAATTGCACGCGTAATTTATCGTTTAATCTTGTTTTCCATAATTTTGGCTTGTTTGCTCGCGAAGGGGGTACGTTTGTTTTTGCCGCAAGACGAGGAAGGACGATGTCTTTCTTTCAACATGAAGGATTGCGCTGCTGTTAGGTCGTCGAGGAAGGAGGAATGAAGTTGCCCGCCTGTTTAGCATTTGCACTCGTAAAACGTGCAATTGCTACGAACGAACGTTAACGAGTTTGCCACTGACAACAGGTCATTTTCTGTTCGTGTTTTACAGTGGTTAAGCGCGCACGGATGACGCTTCCGTGAAAAAGAAAATTAGAAAATGTAGGGAAGACTTGAGTCGTTTGCGTGTAAGTATCGTTACATCATCAGAGATATGTGTTATTCACTTGGAAGTTGTTCGCCCGATCTGCTCATTAATAATCACGTGCAACCTCCTGGATTACAGACAACGTTTGACATAGAAACGAGTTCAATTAGAATCTTGTGACGTGTAATGGAATCGACGAGTTGTTGTCGATTTAGTGTTGTGACTGACTTGCCGCTTTCCTGTTTTATCTTACTTATTTTGCAAGGCATGCGAAGAACGATGTGATTATGGCAGCGGATCTATATATATATGTATAACTGCTCATTGATCATGGGATACGAATTAGAGTTTTAGGAATACAGAAAAAAATATTATTTGGGTCATTAATAAACAAGCTTACCAAAATTGTTAATTATAATTAAATCGAATGCACGACAAGTCAAATTTTGGGGCAAACTGAAACAACATTTCATAGTCACAGAAAACGAACATACAATAACAGGTATAGTTAATTTAAAGATTTGCCTCGGTATGTTAACATGTTGCTCAATTACCCATACTTTACTATTTCAAAGATAATTTACCTTTCGCTCGAATACAATAGTTTCAATGATATATTAAAAATGAGGATAGAGTGTTCGTGCGTTGGTTTTGAGTCAGAATGACTCATACTTTTGTATACATGGTTATTAATATATATGGTTGAATAGACGATTAAGAATGATAATAAGAATCTGTTATTTTATGTTCGGTTTTCTTTGCTTTCTAAGTAAGTTCCCCCTTCTTTAATATCATTTAATAGATATTCTTGTGCTTAATTAACTGCTGTTTATGAGTTCGCTCCGATGAATAATTACTCGTTAAGCAATTTTCATTTTTAGAAAGCTCAATTTATTCTAACCCAAATCAGTATAAAATTTGATAAAATTACTTTGACTGAAAAATTGAAACCTTCTGAACGTATGGATACGGCCGAATTTTCAGCAGGTCATTTATGAAATAAAGCCAGCCAAAGAAATAAAAATTCACAATATTGGAATACGTTTATAATAGTATGTAATTGGAAACACTGAACACATTGGTATAAAAAAAATTTTTGATGCAAAGCTACAACAAGTAGTATTAAATTTATGGATACATGATACATTTGTTCGATAAAGTAAAAAAGATTGGGGCGATGCAGCAAACAATGAACAGGAAACAGAAATTCAAGCGAACAGAACATGCATTCCGTTGTAAATAAATTCAGTTTTGCGGTAAAAGCAGAGTGCGGCTACGTCGGAGAAAGTGATTGAAAACGAAAGGAGCCGGTTAAACTATTAAATCAAACAGCGGCAACTTTATATACGTCGAGTTGTTGCCAACAATACCGTTTTTTAAGCGTCACTTTGAAATTACAATTGCGAAAGCGGCGCGGATGATTTATATGTGAAGCAGAATTTCGACACCCGGCGGGTGATAAATGTTTCCAATCGGATTATCGTGAAGGCATTGTGTGCATTGAATCGAAATACACACCGGCTTAATGATACTTTAAAAGGTTCATTTCGAATATAAAGACGTCAATTGTACAATGCTACATTACATACGCCACAGGTAGTTGCAGCAATCGCAGTTTATAATTAATGAAGAGTAACTATATTTATCCTGAATGCAATTAATGTACCTTTCATATGATTAATATTAAGAAATAAATAATATTAGTATTACTTAGTAAATAATATTTACAATTACCTAGCAAATATTTAATAAATATCTATTACAATAATAGAAAATAAATATATAGCTATTGCCGTTCAAACGTTATTAACGATTGATGAAAAAGCGAAATTTGCAATCCAAACGATTGCAATTATCTCGACTTCCGGCTGTGCTAAATTAACCCCTAGGTGTCCAAGGTGTACCTTATCTTTTTACCTTTAATTTTTGCCTAGTTTAAAATAAAAGAATAATCAACGGGGCCGAAATAATTGCAGTTTGTTGAATTTAAAGAACTTAAACACGTGTCGCCATCTCCCGTTTGGTGTTCGACGAGCACAGTTCAAACTCACTTTCTGAATTACGCAGGTAATTTTTGTACGTAAGTGCATTTATCTCCGTTGCTACTTGGTACAGTAGACTCCCTCTTAACCGGTCTGTATATAAACGAATGTCCAATCGACAATATTATTTGTACGTTGTAAATGAAACGAAAAATAAGCAATTACATATATGAATATAATATTTATTATTTATATATAAAATCTAGATACAATTTACTATCAATATCGTGTGATAAAATATAAAAAAATAACGCTTACTGAACATGAACTTGTCAAAAGAAACCAGTAATTTTTGTTTATTGTTAGAGAAACGGCAATCTTTTTCGTTCTTCGTCGTTTCGTCTACTGTATTTTTTAATCAATCGCGTCTCTAATCAATGGACAGAATCCCGTTTTAACATACCAAAAGCAGTATTAAATAAAAGTTGGGCAATAATTAAATCTATTAAAAAAGTAATGCAAATGTTACTGAAAGAATAACAATAAGAAATACGTACATTGCATATATCTAAAGATTATATTAGTGATGGTTTGAAATATGGCAATGAAATGGAATAATAAATCTTAATGATCGAAAGGTATCCTCTCGGCAAAGACTGCGCTATGTTGATGATCGGCTTTTAATAAATACAATTTTACAAGCAACGAAGAATGCTTGTAAAACATTAACAGGATAATTTAAACACACGACACAAATGGAGCTGGTAAAGAAGTACAGCATTACATGCAACATCCATCGTTCTGTTTAAACGGTACACACAAGTGATGCCCATTTCCTCCTTGATTATCTAATGGCGACTCTGAAACATAGTTTGACATAACTCACCGTTACCATTGCTGTTCACATTAACATTTCCGTCAATCATTTATACAACGTGTCAGTAATTTACTAAAGAGCTGCTATATAAGTACACATACATCCACACATTACATTTAGTACGCCACTCTAGAATAATCTGTGATGCTTTATGGAAACAGGAAATCTCACTTTCGTTCTGTATGCTACTTTTTGCAACATGTGCAATTATATGCACTTGTGCAACAATGTTGAAGGTTGATTAGTTTAAAACAAAAAATGAAGAGGTAGTGCAAAAATCTATTTATATTGTATACGGGATTAAAAATATTGTTAAGGATTATGATTTATCAACTTTTTATTTGTATTTTAAATACATTAATATTTATTCTCTATTACATTCCCTTGATACTATTTTTATAGTTAATACTTATCTCCACTTGTTAAAAGATATTCAATAATATAAAAAAAGTGGAGTAAATATTTTTAATAGAAACACATCTATAAATATTTACAATCGTAGCTATTTGTACAAAAGGTTTTTATAAAATTGTATACATTTCGTATTTCTTTTATTACACATTTACTAGTTTTGAGAAGTTAAAGTCGTTCGCGCTATTCTATTAATAAGTATAACTTTTGCAATCACGCCTGTAGAGTTGTATGGTCAAGGTGTTTTATGTCATCAATGAATCATTATGTGCTCGATATTCTATTGCGAATGATAAAATATGTATCTAGGATGGGAATTACTGTGCAGAGTGTTCGTAATGTTATTTCTCTGAACTGTAGTTACAATATTCTTATTCCACAATTTTATACTAAATGTTTAGAAGAAATATGTCTTTAGGTCGCTACGAAACTATATTATAAATTTTTTCCTTACTATAAAACCATAATTTTCGATATTAAATTTGTTAATCTAAAAATAAGATTGCATACATAGAGGGAATACTTGTAGTGTAGAACAACACTGACACAGTAACACAAATTTTCTACAAAAGTATTATTAATTATTACAGAAAAAGTAAGAAAATATTAGTTTTACGTTTCCAATTAGATAGTAGGCCTGTTAACAATTTATTACTATTAGATATAGCATTACTTCTCAATGCAATTACATAGAATTACAAATTTTTGCACTGCGTAGTAAAAATAAATGTATACACAATATTAATGCAACAATACTTCAGAAATTGTGACATAATAATATTCCAAGGAAAATCAATTAAAATATAACATCAATCTAATAACAATTAACAACGCTCGGCGTTCACAATTTAATAAAAGTGCATTGACATCATTTGTGAACGGCGAATGGTTTCTATATTGCAAAAACTACAAACTCACTGCTATCCTTTCGTAACTTCTCCAATAATTCAGATCGACTGATATTACTTATTAGCACCTACAATAGTAGGAAGCTGTGGAACTCGAAGTACATTTTCGGTATTGCGGAACATTGTAAACGGAATCACAATCGTTTTGGTTCTCAGAGGAAGAATGTCAGTCGTTTCACAGGTAATGATGTAGGCGTGCCAGCCGAACATACCTGCAGTAATGTGCGGTCTGTGGTTGCGTTACAATTAACACCGTGCTCGCTAACTTCTTCCGGAAAGTCGGGTTACACGTACTTAAGTATATACACCTGGGCTTAGGTTCTTCCCTTCCTGACATTTCAAGTATGCATACTGTAATTACGCTGATTAATTGAGTTTCGTAATAACTATAGTATCCTTACTCGAATGTGCGGCAGAATTAAAGTACCCTTCAGAATTTTTCTGCATCTTCCTGTAAACGAAATTGTATTCGGAATATGTACTAGGCTGTTTGTGCGAATGATAGAGTTTTCTTGAATATTTCTGTAAATTATGGGAATGTTTGAGCTTCTATGTTCTATGTAAATTGTTTTAGAACTTTGTAAATAGATGTAAAGCGTTTGTATTATGACAATTTTTACGAATATATTCTGCACTTACTTGTAACTTGGCACATAGCTGTTGATGGTTTCATTAAATACATTTTTTTCAGTACTACAGAATTACGTACCCAATATGTAATAATTATAAGCGTAGCTAGCGATTTATGCGACTTATATTTAACTGGAACAATATTTTAATCTCATAGGTCATCTAAATTAGTTTAAAACTAATTATTGTATCCTTCGCGTTCAAAATTAGGAACAACAATTTCAGTTTGGCACAGTAAACCAAAAAATGCATATAACAAACAGAAAAGCGTAAAAAACTGTGAAGTCAAATTGGCAATAATTATGAAAACAATAATCTAAAGCTCAATCATAAACTCACGCACAATTCTGTACATTCTCATGAAATACGATGGAGTATACCAAATTTCATATACGATATTATAATGAAGGATTAAGATCTCCCCATAAACGAAAGACAGAAAGCTTTGAGAATGACATTGAGACGCCGTTTCCTCTAATTAGAATCCAAGATAAGTTTTCATACGCGTAAAGAGAGACGAACAAAAACAGATGCACGAAGAATAAACGGATGATGAACGATTAATATTCTTTCAAAGGAAAGGTGTATACATCGTGCAATAAAATACATTCGTGTACTAGAATCGCAAATGCGTTCTTGAGCAACAAGACTGTCTCAAAATTCTCAATAACAATGACTCGGAACTGCCAGGGGAAAATACAACGACAATTCGCGAGAGTCGTTATAACAAGGGGCCAAGATAGAGATATACAACCGATAGGTCCACGACGAAGCATATCAAGGTGGAATCAAAAAGGAAAAAAATACCTGAGCCACTTGTACGAAACCTCGAGGAAATTGCATGATGTAATAATTGCCCTGTGGGAGTATCTAGAATAGAACTCGAATATCACAATGTGAGTGTTGCACACTATGGGAACTATTGTTACAGATTTTGCAGACTATTACTGTTCTTACTTTGGTCGCGAACTCCCACGTGGCTTTCACTTATGTCCCCGGGAGTCCAACAGTTCTGCGTGTTCTATTTTCTTCTCTTTACTTCCTCTTCGTCCCTGCTCCATCGCGAGCAAGGAGACTTCCGTTCCAGCTTGATGATGCTTTGTTCACACTTTCATCGCGACGAACGTGAATTCGAGTGTTCTTGTTCTGTTCTCGATTTCATTCATTTGCAATCGAAAGTATGGAGACTTCTGTATTGCTAATGAACAAAAACTGATTCGATGTAGGAAACAGTATAGATTGTTTGGTAGAGAAAGAAGTGTGAATTCCAATTTGAAAAGGGATGGCTATTATAATCGCAATTAACCGTATTGAATATATTGAACCCAGGTATATCTATGTCTGAAATATTTATAGATCGTTATATTGTTTTACTTAACGAGGAGAAAATGGTTGAAGTATGTAAAGGAATTGATAGAACTGTTGGAATGTTTATTTAGGTATTTAATTAAACGAAAATAGTTGTTTGATGCAATTATTATGATTGAATTTGTATAATTAAACCATTGTCTACTATTAATATTAAATAAAATAAATTACTGTTATCAAATATAACGTGCACATGAAGTTTGCTAATAACGCGTTAGAAAATTAGTATCCAATCAGTAAAATAATTAATCGTTTATATTAAATTAAATATCAATTGAAGTTGCCAATGTGTAACTATTTCATTCAAAAAGAGAACAAAGCCGTTAACCCCAAACTCTGAAATACGCGTCAACATTAAAATATAAATAACCAGAGGTTGCACAATATCCATTTGCAAATGCATGAATTCTTGATTAGCGCCTTCCATTCAGTATTGCACCTTTCTGTACGTAACGTTTAGGGGTCATCAAGGTTGCATACATTGCCGGCACGATGTGGTGGAAAGGGTGGTGGTTGTTCACTGTGTCACTCTATATATAACGGGAGTAGGCACCCCGCGCGATATTAAGAACGTTCACCGCATCTGCGGTAACATGGTTTCCAGTTACAAGGTACTTGTTCTATCACAGTGCTCCTCGTAGCGCTCACGATTCGCCAACAAGTGTGGCAATGTGCTCGCCGTGTCGATAAATCGAACTGATCGAATAAACACCGTCGAATAATTGCAAAGTCTAATTATGAGGAGGCGAATTTTAATATTATGATACAAGTCGCAAGGGATATATTCACAGTGCATCCAAGGTGATCGTGAATATGACAAGTGCATCGTTTCACCTGTAGTGTAACGGTTTTCCTAGCTTACCACAAGTGCTTACGTTTTTCTTTATTAATTTTCTTTGTTGAGGTGTTCGCGTTCAGTGGAAGGTGCCTTGAAAGTGTTTCCATGTACAGCCGAAGATGAATTATTGCAAATGATAATTATCGTTGTGAATTGAATAAGAATAACTTCTATAAAATTGCATCCGAGTACAAAAATACTTTGCCGACTTATCCATGCATGAATAAAGGGATCGACTAATAAACTAAATTAGTTTATCATTTATAAGTGTTTCTAATTGCTTCTATCAGTTCCCATGAACAAGTATGACTTATAAATAGTCGTCAGTACTACAAGAATTTGAATTCGTCACGTATTATTATAAAGGGCGTGTCGATATCAAACGTGGAATTACCTGACAATCTTTCTTTCTTTGCCTGCAGAGATTATCGTCTGCTCTTAAGATGACGCCATGGCTGATGGCGATATTCTGTCTGGCTACAGCAGGCTGTTCAAACGTCACGGATCAGCAAACATCTGAGACACATCACGATCAACAGGTAGCGATCCTGAAACAGATCAGAAAAGTGAATGAAGACGGCTCTTATACGTACGGCTACGAAGCAGGCGATGGATCATTCAAGGTAAGAATAAATAGCTGTTGCACCGTTTAATGCGAAAGGCATGTAATGGGCGTTCAGTGTTTCTTAATTCTTGCACAAATCATTTGTCCTTGTATGCAAATACGCCTCGTAACTCGAGCACTTCGCGGGCAGGAAATGCGTAACATTTAAATAAGCAAATTGTAAAATAGTTGCACTGTAATGGATACAAAATTGTCCTTTCGAATAGCACAACAGAAACCGCACAGCTCCGTACAATAACTCAAACAAATTCATTATGGTTTAAAATTTTCTTAGGAGGAGAGTAAAATATGATACAGGATAGATAGAATTCGAGTTAAATAAAAATGATAAATACACGAATCCAACGAAAGGTTAATAATAAAATACAATAATCCTACACAATTTTTAAAAGAACAGTAGAAAAGTACCTCCAAATTATTCCTGAATTTTTAAAAAAATATCGCAAGATTGTTAACTTCCTGAACGCAAGAAATTATTGTCAGGTCGAGAGTCGCGACGTTCTAGGCAACATCAAGGGTACATTCGGTTTCGTCGACGCTGACGGCGAAATAAAGAGGGTGTCGTACTCTTCCTCAAACGGGACAGGGTTTAAAGCAACGACCGTCTCACCATTACAGGAACATGTATCCGTCGTGCAGAGCATTCCACGTCTAAATCGCACCACGACAACCAAGAAGCCAAGCATCGTTTTTCCCTCGTCAACCGAGTCGTCCACGAAGTCCTCGGTGGTTCAGTCGATACCGCGAAACAGAAAGCTAACAACCACATCAACAACCACAACGACGACCACCACGGAACAACCGAAGACGATATTCGGTCATTACTTAAAAGCAACAGGAAAGAATAGACCGCGTTTCATAATAAACGGTCAACAGAGGCCACTGATGATAGAAGAAGAAGGCGCAGAGGATGAAGATTCCCAAATAAATCGTCCAAGCACAGAGGACAAAACCTCCACGTACCGAAGGATCATTTTCGCCAAAAGACCGATCGATCAAACCTTTCGACCCATCTCTGAGGACTTCGTGGAGAAGGATGACGATGGTAAAACCGGGAACAATTTGAGAAGACAGCTGCACGAAGAAACAACGAAAGCAAATCCAATACTAGAGAGCAGCAACGATGATCATTCCGATGTTTACGGTGGCTCCTTATCCACTACTCGACCCTTGTTCACCACGACAACTCCGCCGAGGGTCCTTCAACGTGTCTCGCCTAATCGCGCGGAGAGGCCGAAGATTTACGTGAATCGAGAGAACCTTGGTCCGGCGCGGTTCGAAAACGTGAAGTACGACAGCTCTCGAGCTTACGAAGCGGAAGCTGAAACGAAAGCTGCGCAAGAAGAACGACCGCAGCTTCAGCCGATCTTAATTCGCGGTCCAGTGCGAGTGCCCGAGGGCAGAGAGTATCTAAGACAAAGCACCGAACCCGTCTTCGTCAGACAACAGCCTGAACAATTTCTACGAGAACTTCCAGGAGGTAGAATCCTTCTGCCTGCCCCGCCGAACAATCTCGAAGAGGATCCTGCTTACAGGCAGCTTCCGATGAACAGAATTTTACTGAGACCTCTGCCCAGCCAACAGCCACTGTACTCGTCAACCACAGATGCAAACATCCATTACCTAACTGAGAGTCCTCTACCAGAGCAAGAGGAGGATCCAAGAGTCGCTATGACACCTGGTTACGTACGTGCACGACCCTTTCCACGACCTGTCATTTACCCAGAACCCGAACAGAGACCCAGACCCATTCTCAGACCTGCCTCACCTCCTGTACAACAAACGGTGGACGACAGAGAGTATCAAACCACTCCTGAATACCCATACAGGGGCAGCACAATTGCTTTGCCCCCGGAACCACCGAATCCAATTGCACCACCTCTGAGCAGACGCGACTTCCAGATACTGTTGAGGAGGTTGCTCGTTAGCCAATACGGTGTTCAGGCCCTTTCATTCCCAAAGAGTTACCTGGAAGATGCCCTATACGACCAACAACCGTACCCATCTTATCAGCCAAGCTATCAAACCAGTGCACCACGACCGGATATTGGTTACGATCAACAGATTCCTGTTCAATACGGAGATCGCGTGCCTATAAGACGTCCTGTGTACACCAGGGCGTTGGGTCCAGTCTATCAACCTCAGCAGTACGACGATTATAACGACGGGAGATACGCGAAGAGGGTCTACAGGCAGAAGTTTTATACGCAAGAGGTCACTGATGACGGAGAGGAAATCCTGCCGGCTCCTATCAGAGAGGCTTTGTTATTGAGGATGCTGCAATTGGCGATTAATACTGAGCGACCTACCATGGTTTCGACTCCGCTTATGACAACGACAACGCCGGCATCCATCTACAGGAAGACTGGACCAGTTAGGAGTGTGCAGATCATTGCCGACGAGGAGGAACAGGAAAAGGAATCGATGAAGAAGAAAATGTAGAAAATGGTGGAATTATTTCGACAGGATTCGGAAGCTTTGCGAGTCGTCAAAGTTTGTTTCTTGTTAGACATTGATGGGTTTAGATCAATTTTTTGGAGGATATCGAATGCTCGTTTCGATTTAGAAACAACGGGATAAAATGGTGTTTTGGGTTGATACTGTTGGAGAGTTTATGGAATTTTCTTCGTGAATTATACCATTGTCTTTGTTTGTAGAGTACAGTTTTACAAATACAAGCGACAAAGGCGAAGCTGCTGTTAGAGAAATAGAACTGGTTTGTGGGCGAATTAGTATGCAAACTTAGTATTGAAATATTTTGAATACAAATGGCAGATTTTATCGTTCAAACGGCTCTGTTAAGAGAGCAACGCGGGCAAAATATTAAAAAAGAGAGTGTTAAGAAAACTTGGACCTTGGTAAACTGCTTCACATTAAATGAGCCTTTCACATTCGTACACGTAAGATTTAGATAAACAATTTCAAAATGTATTATTTATTAACCTATAATTCTTTTTTATTGACTTATTTATTTCTTTATAGATTAATATTCGCAGTAGAATAATCGATGTTACCTATAAATATTTCTATCTAGTGAAAATTAAATTCAAGTAACATTCCTAGTTCTTAATAAAAATAAAAACCAAACTGATAACTTTTGCATTTTAATAGCCTAATTAAAAATCGTATATACCTTGTCTCTTTTTATTTCAACAAACATTTTCATCGATCGAAATACTATAATTCCATTATGTTAATAGCAATTACTTATAAGAAAATACTATCAACGAGTTTCGTCTAGTTTAATTACAAGCGCCCTATTCGTATTGTACATGAGATTATATTTCAGGCTTGCCCTAAATTTCCAAGACGAGGCAGGGCGTATTGCAAGGCTATTCCTTCATCACTAATTGTTCTTTCTTTCTGAAAAAGGCCGGTCGATAATTTCAATCAGATACAGGAATGAATTCAGCATTAGTTGCAATAGCTGCATCGCGAGTCAGACACCATGGTTATCCTGTAACGAGAAGCTTCGCACGAAAGAGCGTGAGAATAGAGGAAAAGCAACGCCGATGAAGAATCGCAGCGACACAGTTTTCACGGAATAGACTGGAATCGTCAGCGAAACGAATCGCCTTCTCAGAAAGGGAAATGTCCCGTGTATGTTCGTCCAACGATTTTCCGCACGACAACTTTCAACTATTTCGCAACGTTCGTTTTTACTTTCGAGACGGATCGTCGCTGCTTTTAAATCGAGTCGGCGGGAGCGCAATTAAATGAACGTTCTATATGGTCAACGCGGTACGTAGGTCTTACATATATGTAGATACATTACGTTTATTACATTTCACTCTGACCAGTCACGTTGTTGAATCATTTTGTAGATCAGCCGAAGATGATTCTGTAGGGTCGTCAGTAGAGCACTGAATGGAAAAGTATTATTATATAATTTAACATGATGGTGATTTTCTATGTTTGACATTGTTTTCAATTTGCAGTAGTGCTTCCTGTGCATGAACACGAATTTTCTGTATTTGCATTGTATATGAGGTTCCTTGATATTCTGTATTCGAAGCTTGAGACGAAAATACTGAAAATACTGGTGCATGTGATGTCTTTTTATAACATCAAGTTCGACTGTGTATTTGAATAAAGAATTATCACATCTTTTATTAATTCTGTAGTAATAAGTCTGGCTTTTATAGCAAGTGTATTTTACACGCAATCGAGATATATTTCACGCGTATCAATTATCCACGTTTACATCGCAGTAATTAACATCTTCTAAATTATTTATCATTATCTATAAATAGATAGTAACAATGTACGATTGAACTCTTTGCCCCATCGATTAATTACATTCGATACAACCGTCTGAAAAATATTAAAAACATTCTCATAATTAATGACAACATGGTAGATTAATTGTGAAGATTACAGCGTTATCTGCAAGCAATGTCTTCATCTTCATGATCAGTATCCTTACCAAAATCGTTCTTAAGATTGACCATTTTCGACGATAATGCGTTAGAATAATATTCACGATGGTAACAAGCACAATCAAATCGCCCAATAATACCGTCAATCAGCCCCCGTTCCATTGTAAATATAATGTTATATAAAACTAGTGTAATGTACGTATCGAAATAAAACGAGATAGATGCCAGATAGTACGGTGTGAGAATTCATTTCATAAACCTTTGGGAGCCAGCGTACCGGGAAAGAATAATAACGTGTCTACCATTGGTAATTAGCATCGCGAGTTGCGACACTTTGCTGTCGGATACGAGAATTCGTATTTGTTAGGCGGTCATACTACCTGCGCGACGGTCGCACAACGTTGGCGTACATCATGGGATTTTACACGGGGTTTCCACGTATTCAGAATTCGCTTGCTCCTTACCAAATCTCGGCCGAGGGTGCCTGGCTTTGGGAAACTTTCGATGTATGAGGAAAATGCTTAATTGAAAGTTGGACAGGACCATCACCGTTTAAGGACATGCAGGTGGAAGTGGAAACTTTGGAGGCAAATGAAACCGTCGAGTGTAATGAGTGTAACAAACAGTGTAAAATACGTAATTGAAAATATTGTACATTTTTAGTAATAAATTCAATAAGTGTTTATTCAATATTTGGACGATGTTACTCATTGCGGGTAGTTGGTGAAGAAGTAATACCTGTAGATTTTTTGATTGGGAAAAGGATATTAAATTTAAGTGCACTCTTTGTATCAAATATCTTTACTTGAAAGGAAAATGATAATTACGATGGCTGTGTAATTTATTTTGTGGTACTTAAAGTTTTTGTCATTAATGAAAATTGATTTCCTGTAATTAATATTATTTCTACAAATTTCTGTTCAATTCGCAGTAACATATAAACGAGATAAGAAACTTTCGATTTAACGATAAATATTTCTTTGACACAGAAAATTTCGTGCACAGGTGTACCGATTCGTTATACGTACTTTCTTCGTCAAAGGAATATTCTTTCCAAACGTACCCATGCATGAACTCGGAATGATTTCACCTGATCGTTCTCAAGCGTTGAAACAACTATAAGCACGACAAGTGTAATTGATATTGGAGGCGATTAGAATAATGTAATATTAAATAAGAATTGGGACGGAAACAGATAGTTTAGCTCTAATAGAGGAGAGATTTTTTTTTCATTCAATTCCAGACAACCTTTCGATTTTTCTACAGGGGCCGGATGTACTTGCACGTGAAAGGTTGTCGTTGAGATATAGAAGTGTTTGCGAAGTGGATGTGGTTCTTATACTATGCAAGTCGTAATTTCCGGTATCCTGTGAACATACCAATAGCGTGCGTATGTTTTAACACGCAGAACGCAGGAATACATAGTTCGTTTCCAAAGCATCTAATTAGAACAGTCGTTCTTTTCATCGACTTTCCTCCATGTCAGTGATGGAAAGTTGTCGTAAAAGACAGGATAGTTCATTGTCTTGTCGTGTATGTACGTTAAGTAAACGTCCGCGCGGTTCACGAAGCAATATGGGACAAAGTGAAAGAAAGGAGAATTCGCAGGGAACAGATAAGATCTTGATAACTTCTTACGTTCGGCTAACAATCCACTAGTAAAATATCAAGAGAGAGCTGCACGACGTGTGTACTAACCAAAGATTTTTTACTTTCAACGGTAAACTTTGTTTTGTACAGCTGTGTTGAACCTATACTGTGATAATGTGTAAGTCTGTAAATTTTCCACTTTGTGAAATATATATTTCGTGAAGCTGTAACGCTAAAAGTCAATTTCAGATTGTATTTCTTATTGTATTGTAAATAGTTTACCTCCTGTTACACGATGGAACTTATAACATTCTATTTGCGAAGTTATTCGTGCAATTGAACAATGCTACGTGCAATATAAATTAAATGATCGTACGTAGCAATATAATTATAAATTCGAGCCATACAAAAATGCGAGGACTCAGTAGAAAAAGAAATGGTAAATATATAATATTTCAATACTTCATTTATGAACGCCATCGTCAAATCAAATAAACATTACTTGTATAATAAAGAAAAATCAGGACGCAATGATTAACTAATTTCTCTTTAATAAAACAATTTCCGTTCGAACAGTTACTTTCAGCTAGAACTTACACCTATTCCTATATATTTTTTATACAGCTAAAAATCATACAAACATCGACAATATCTGTCGATAGCTCCAGGTAGCTTAGAAAATAGATTGTCTCCTTAATCTATTCTACTGTTAGTATATACATACATTCATGAACGACTCTTATCTCAAGTATTCGCATAAAGCACTTAGAAATACTGAATAAATATCAAAGTCCCCAAACACTAGCTTGCAATTAATTGGAGGCTTGCGAAACTTTCGAGTGGACAGAGGCAGAACGTGGCACGTTTTTTGCACTCTCGACGTCCTCTTCCAGTGGGTATGGTCCAAAAGGCTCTGTCTGCACACCGACGTCCTCGTAATCGAGTTCCGAGGCATCTTGCTCGTAAATTGCATCGTGACTTCGCGGTCGAGCTACGGAAGGGATCCACGGTTGCGGGACACCTTTTCCAAGTGCTAAGAAAACCGCAGCAGTCGTTAGCAAAACAACGGAAGCAACGCCGAAGACCAGCCGCCACGAACCGGCAATCTGAAACAGTCATTCGTTATTTCTTCATTACAAACTAGCACATGTAGGGCAAGCACGTATGCACCACTTTTGGTACAACAATATTTATAATTTGTTGTTAATGATTCATGTCAAGTATGAGAGAATTAAAGATGGAAAATTATTGGGACTCTTACTAACCCAATATGAATAGTTTATTTTTTTCTGGTATAGAAATACTTAATTATAAATTACAGAAATTGTAGGGAAAATAAAGCTAACAATAAGATTGCCAGAAGTATAATACTTCTACACGAAGTTCGAGAACTCATTGTAAGTAATAAACAATTAGTTTAGTAGATTTGTAAACTGTCATCAGGTTGTCTTACGTTCTAATAAAACTTGTATTACCTCATCTCCGGCAATCTGATATTGTTATTTGCTAATTTCATTACTTTAGACTTTAGACTTTACACGATGCCGCGTCGTTTTCAAATCCAAATATTTCACACGAGCTAATGGTAGAACTAAAATCTTTTTTAAAATATTCTACCTTTCTCAGTGGAATATTTTACCAGCTAGACATATTCCATATATTTAACTTACAGAGCCATGGAGAGCCTGGGTAACAAAGTAATTAGCTGCCAGTAAACCTGCTGCACCTAGAGTAGAGCATAATGCACACGCCGCTGCTGCGCAGGCTGGAGATTCTACAGGTGCAAGGTCCGCGATAGCTGCCAATGCACCTGCCGGTGCTGTTCCAGAGACAAGAAGTGCGGCTATACCTAACCAGGCAGCGCCTAAAGCTTGACATCCGGCGTAACCGGCCACAAAAAGTAGGGCAGCCGGAATAAAGTGAGCTGTAAATTAATTGCGATTTCAAATACGTACCTACCGACTTCATACACAATAAGTGAACCAATTTCCGCTCATACGATTAAGACATATCACGATTGATAACGAAAGATTCGTTATTCATATAATTGAGACACAAGCTCAGCGCGAACGAATAATAAAATCAAAATGCTTGCGCTGTATTTACAGATGTTTGATAAGACGGACAATTAACGACAGATAATTGAATAATATCACAGGCATATAATTGCGCGTCAATTGGACTGTAATAGAATTTTAGATTAGCACTTGCTTGGCTGATAAATGTTATCTGAAGAGGTCAATGAAACGTTGACAAGCGGAAAATAAAATACACAATGTAACGCTTTCGTTGCGTAACATTTTTTAAATTTAGTAGACATCTTCTATTTTTCAACCGAGCGATCGTAAATTAAAGAGATAAGGAAGGATATTATTAAAGATGGGGCTGTCTTCATTTTCTGAGCAATGTGACTATAATTAGGAAGTTAGTTAAACAATTCTCTATCATAAGTTAAACATTTTTAATTGATATACGCACCAGTATAAACTACCAACTTCCGCGCTGTGGTCGTGGAGACTATCTTTGACTCGCGAACGTGGTCCACCAGTAAACCACATGTTAATGCTGCCATAAAATGGCCAATATGAGGTAACGTTGTTAAAACAGAATCCTGTAAACGTTGAAGAGAAAACGTTGAGAAGAAAGCATTCTAAACGTTAGAAAATAAACTAAGAAATCTGACAGCTTCCTTGTTTTGTACACAGGCGTGTGCAGAAAAAGGTGCATCCATTATTAAATTATAGAATTACAGGCACAGAATGGAATGACCCAAAGAAATATAAATTATAATAACGTGCAATAAAAATAATAGTAAAATATAGGTAGAGTTATTTATTTAGAAGGAAATTCTTTTTCCCATTTTTGTACATCTTAAATGCATCAAAGAAATATGAATGCGTTATCGTTAAAACTATTTAATGTAAAGAGCGAAAGATGTTACAAAAATGTGACGTATACTTTATCAAAAAGACATAAAACTATATCAGAGGTTGTTAAGTAACTGAAATAGAGTACTCACATTAGCTGTCGAGAATCCATAGATGAGTTTCAGATACTTCGTCATACCAAGAGCAAGTGTTGCATCGCCCCATTGGTTTCCCATCGTCGCCACCGCAGATGCCCAAACAGGAACTGATCGCAGCAATTTCCCCCATGGAATCACTGCTGCCTGTTTTGTACAATTTCATTTGTTGCATCAATATTTTCATTGAGAATAAAAAGGTCAAAATTTTCAATTCCGTTACGAGTATAAACACTTAGCCATTACTCTTCGCATTTGATTTTGATTGAAATGTTAACACGTATGTATATCTGTTCATTGAATTTTGTGTTACACCGATATTTTAAGTTTCTTAATCTCTTGTTTGCAGTTTAATTATTACTTGGGACGGAAATAATTAGCTACATATGACGTCTCATTAGTTTTCTCAGACAATGCTATTGCCATTGCAACAATGAAATATTTTGCAACTTATAGAACACTACTTTTCTTCCTGTGTATGATACATGACGTAACAATGACCTGAATTATGTATTACTGAAAAGAGGTGAAAATAATTTCACTCATGCTGTATTATGAAATAACAATAATGCAATAGAACATTACACAGAGAATTAATCGCAGATTATTTATAGAAATAGTTAGATAAAAATTGTCTATGTAAATACTAATTATTCACTTATGTTCTCACATTTGTATCGTGCTGATAAGATTTCGGCGTATCTTTGACAAACCGGCCGAATGCGAAATACCAGCACAGTGCAATTAAAACGAGACCATAGCACAGGGAGTCTCGACCAAAACTTCGGACTACAGCTGTGCCTAACCATCCTGTGAGGCAGTATCCAACACTGACGGCTATTAAAAAATTTAATTTTCATTAATATTACCTTTCTCATAGTTTTAACTTATAAAATAGTACTACTGGCACAGTTATTCGTATTATAGTAATACTGTATAATACTTTTGATTCCCAATTTTTCTTCTTAACAATATTATTCAACTATCAACGTGTTTCATTATTATTAGCAGCAATAGTTTATGTTCTCCCCAAAATGAAAATGAAAAATTTCCTGTCGAAGGAGACACAATTTAAAATAGTTTCAGATTGAATTACTAATTAAATATTAATAATTACCAATCGTGAAATAAAGAATTGGGTTGGTTAGTCTGGTTTACATTTATATTGGAATTTGAAACTGAAAATTTACCAGCGTAACAACTGAAGTACCAACTTCTGTGAGTGCTCTTAAACCAGGTCATAGCGAGCATATGAGCGGCAGGCATAGTTGCGCCCTACAAAATTACGAGTGATGTAATCATTTTCTGCGTTCTAAATGAAATCAGTACTTTTACAAATACGTTTATATTGATTTGATAACTTAAAGTACTTTACAACTACTACGCAAAAAATGATAAAAGGCATTTCGAAACATTAGGCATTACTACTGGAAGTATAATAAATTAATATCTATTTGCGTAGTTTTTAACTAATCAGAAAGTGACACATGTTAATTTCATTAGTAGTATTTCTCAAGACGTAAAAAATAAAAAAAATAGCTGAATATGTACTGAGGTTTAGCGCATGGCAGTATCAGAATATTTTTAACATAATAAATATTTAGAAATACAACATATTGTATAATTACAAACGGAAAACATTGTATATACATATCATTCGTGCAGTAGCTGCCATTTAGAGCCGGTATTAAAGAAAATTGTTAGTTTATTCGTGATATTTTTATCTTATTCTTACTGTACATAATCCCTGAAACAGACGAAGTGCTACATGAGACGGACTCCTCCATGCAGCTGGTACCAATAATAATGCTAAACAAGCACTGAGAACAGCACGTGAAAACACCATGGATGGTCCCGATCTTCCCCATACTAAACATCCCCCCAAGATTGGCCCAGCGACTTGACCCCATAAGAACGCTTCTCTCATTATGGATTCTGCTCTCTCTTCTGGCGGTAACTAAAAATATTATCATTATTATATTATAATATAACTATATATATACAGGGTGTCCGGGAACTCTGGGAAAATCGGGAAATAAGCCATAGCGTAGGTGCATGTAAACACTTTTTTCCTTTGCGAAAATGTGGTTTGTACATTCATTTTTGAATTATTAACGAAAAACACTGGCCAATGAGAGCGCCCGGCGGCCGCCGCTGGATCTTCAATTAAGAATAATGTGGAATAATTTGTTATTCATGAATAACAAATTATTGGAATAATTTGGAATAATAATAGTGGAATAATTTGTTATTCATGAATAACAAATTATTCCACATTATTCTTAATTAAGACGATGTAACATTTGCCGCATGCTTCCATCGGTACCCTCGATGCCCCCCCATCACGACAGCTGATTGTGAGAGGTTCGTCCCTGAGCGCGCGCCAGCGGCCGCCCGCCGGGCGCTCTCATTGGCCAGTGTTTTTCGTTAATAATTCAAAAATGAATGTACAAACCACATTTTCGCATAGGAAAAAAGTGTTTACATGCACCTCGGCTATGGCTTATTTCCCGATTTTCCCAGAGTTCCCGGACACCCTGTATATATAAATAAATCTATAAATATAATATAAATATTAAGTTCTTCTTAAATAATAAACTTTAAAAATAAACAAAATAAAATAATATATAATAAAAAAATGTTAAAAATTCGTAATTTAAGACTCCATTCTTCTAGCTCAGTACAGTAATAACTATTATCTTGAAGGGTTTTAGCCGAGGTGAGGGTATGCATACAAATTTTTATTTCATCAGATTTACCTCCATGAGTATAACTTCAAAGTCTTCGGTGCGATTGCGACTGCTGATGTTGACCAGCATCTCGCAGTGCCAAGATGTGTCGATAATTTCATGATTATCTTTTTGATTGGCAAGCAATGCAACCGAGGAGCTGACTTCAACTGCTCCACATAATGCGAATCCAACTGCGACAAGCGCTGCAACGATGTGTCGCGCTCGTACAGCCGCTGGTAAATGACCAAACGTTGTCATTAATGAATTTGAAAAGTTTGTTAATGGTCGGAATCATGTTTTCCAGAACACCGCTTCTGATTTCACGAAAAATTTAATTTTTCATTGTTAAACTCTCATGCGACTTAGATAACCATCTGTTACGCGCACTGTATACATACATTATCAGTGCCATTAAACGTCGTCTGTAATAGGAGACTGTTTGATTTTGATAAGTTAATTAAACAAAAGAATTCATAGGTTCCGTCTCTATTTCAGAATTGACAAAACCTACTTTAAATTACCGGTTAATAA
Source organism: Nomada fabriciana (assembly GCA_907165295.1). Lineage (NCBI taxonomy): Eukaryota > Metazoa > Arthropoda > Insecta > Hymenoptera > Apidae > Nomada > Nomada fabriciana. The sequence goes on from OU015689.1 coordinate 17,383,870, forward strand.
TTATCTTACATGCAGATCTAATTTTAATAAGTTTTATTGAATTAATATAATATGCTTAGAACTTATTCATATTGTTCCTATAAATAAATAATAAATATTTCTAATTCTATATAATATTACGACAATCTTAATGCTGCAACGAGACACCGATCAATTATTTTATTCAATAATTCCCAATTGAAACTTATTACGTTATGTTTTAAGCTGTCATTTAAATACTATAGAAGGGGGCTGCGAAGTGAAATAACTTCTTTGCACGTTGTCCTAATTACTGTTATTAATCGGTTATTTGTATCACGCGGAAGATAAACAAACCTCGAACTTCTTTTGCAGCTTGCCTTATTTGTACACCACTGTGTTTCACGAGCTGCACATTATCTCTCTTGACGAAGTCTGCCATTTCAAGAAACTCGAAAGGAGCAAAATCAACGAATGCATGTCTCTCTTATCACTCTTCGCATTTCATTCTACGCCTATTATCTCTTTTTTACCCCGTGCCGAACATGCGACCTCGACTTTGGTTTTGTCAGAACGTAGTACAAATAACGATTCTTAAAATAACAGCCAGACGATAAGAACATTTTTGTTATCCATTTTTCATTTCGATACACTCATTACACGCTGAATGCATTTCAATACGGCACTTGTTTTAAAGTGGCTGGAATGTTGCGATCTTTGTTGTTAGCCACGATAGTTTCTTTGGTATATGTATAAAATAAAAAAAGGCAGAAATAATTTAATTAGGTAAAAGGCAAAAGCTTCGTACGATTCCAAGCCTGTTATGATATTCATTTTATCATTTGTAATATATATATATATATATATACATTGATAAAAAAAATAAAAATCAGACGTAGATAAGAATTAATTATCAACATTTTGGGAGATCTTAGATTATTGCGGAATATTCACTAAAATGTCCACTACCCTCGTTCTTCTACACAGCCTTAGTAAACGATAAAGATTACGATAAATTTTCTTGGTCTCAGTAATATTAATTACACTACGCTATTAAATTAAAAGCTAGCTATCATTTACACTTGTTCGTAAGCATTGTCACAATTAAAGTCAACGGTGCGTAAAATATTCATCAAAATAAATTGTATAGTGCTAAAATGTTAGTTCGATATCACGTTAATATCATTATAACATTCCTTCAATATGTACCGCCATTAATACACAACGACGTGTTACATATTCATGAAGTTCTGTTCTACCTGCAATTAAAAATCTGTTTAACCTTCGCACGTGGAACACAAAATCTTCCCTTACCTTTCATTTCCAGCGCCGCGTGTCTCAACTGGACGCTCCCACGTTTAAGACGAACGAGCGCTGCCATGTTTATCACTCAAATCGATGCACTGTTCGAGTTTTCATAACGTGGCGCCGACAAGCATGCAAACACATTTTACGGTGATACGCACCGGTTTTCCACTGACACCTAGCCGCACGGCGATACGGGGCAAATCAGTACATCGCGAGTTGCACGAACCGCACTGGTCATCTGGGAGCACGAGTGAATGAACATCTCTGTTAACGAGACTTGATACAATAAGTACCTATGCCAGGTCAGCCTTGAAGCACCGTTTGTGCCCTGCCTCGTGATATTTTCTCGGCCGTGTCACAAAATGATATCACATACGAATTTCGTGCACGATAACAGCACGATTCTGTACGCCCGGTTTCATTTGCGTTATCAGAATCCTGCGGAAAGTTAAATAACGACGGAATCTCTCATTGTTTCATTTGCGACGATTGAAAAGCTTAAGCGACACGTTTCGCAACGTCTTTGTTAGTTCAAACGATTTATATAATGATATGTGTAGAATCGACGGAACGTAATAGTACAGGATGATTGCTGAAATATAGCGACGTTGATTAAATTGTATTTTAGGAATTTACCGGGGATATTTGCTATTTCAGGAAGTTTTGTGGTACTTGTGAGTGAAGTGATGCACGTGCAAAAATTATACTGGTTTTCACTTACGACGTGTGACACGAACAGGAGGCAAACAGCACCTGCCTTGATAAGAATTAATTGTCAAACTCCATTTCGATTACTTGTGAAGAGGTTTGCCAATTGCATTGTAAACTGCATTGTCGACGGGAATAAGATAAACGAATGTGAATAATAAAGGTTGTTTCATCGTGTACTATTTTTATACCGTAGTAATAATTTGAAAGTTAATAAAAACAGGATTATTTAAATATTTTTATATTGATTCGACGCGCTTGCCTGCGCGTTCTTGTTTAATAGAAGATATCTAAACTAGAAAATCCTTGAGACAACAATAGATAAAAACCATCATAAAACAAATGAAAGAAAGAGACAAATATTTAAAATGAATATTTTGCAAAAAGTTTAATGCTATCCCCACAATAAGATCTTGTACCGCTTCAGTGTAAGTACAGAATATCATCTATGTAATACCTTTTTTATCGCACGCCAAAAGGGTTCGCTAGCCTCTTTATCATTTTCGTGTCACTTGTAATGTTAGGGGGTCGATACATAATAGCACTCGAGCAATGGTAGGAATTGAAACTGAGTATGTATTGTGACAGATGTTGCTCAGGGTTATATTGTTTTATCTCATCTATGGTGATTTAACAAACGAAAAATATTAAAAATTGTTGTGATAGAATATAATTTTAAGTTTTTATTAACCTTCACATATATTTCAAACAATTATTCAAACTATATATTCCAAAAGTAATTACACTTTTATTAATAACAGTCGTAAAGAATTTACCTTTGAAATTCGTTTATTTTTATTATTTTTATTATTAGTATAATCTAGCAAATTGTACAAGAATGTAGCATAAATTTATATTTCAGCAGGTTTCAAAAATATGGTCTCTGTGGTTTAAAAGTTTGAACAATATAAATATCGGCGAAAGTGCACTTCGGATCATTGCAATTTTCTCACCTTCTAGACCCGCCAGATTAATGATTGGTTGCTTAAATTGAAGGTAAAGGATATAAGGATATTGCTGAAGAAACGTACAATAAGATACTTTAATGTATGCCTTACATATGAACATTGAGCAGAAATAAATATTGGGAATCACTGTTTCTTACTCCAAAAAAAGCAGAGGAAAACACCCTTGATACTGGTTTTTGTCCGATCGCGATATCTCAAGCCGTTCCTGAGATATAGGGCTTTAAAGTTTGCGTAGGATTTATAAGACGCATGGAGTTTATGAATGGACCACCCCCGCTCATTGATCTACATTTTTCGCAGAAATGGGTACATCCAAATAGTAATAGTAAAAAACCGCTGATTCAGCGTCCATCACTGACCACCGCACGTGTCGCGAATTGTGATAGGTCAATGACGGGGTGAGAGTGAGAGGTCCGAGAGTGCGAGAAGGACAACGATAGTAAATTATTAAAAATTACCCTTCCCTTTACACTGTCATATCTCCGGAACCGGAAGTCGTATCGAGATGAAACAAAAACCATTTTAAAGGGGAAGCTGTCGCGCTTCTTACCTACACCGATGTATTAAAAGCAGACATTACTCTTAGAGTGACAGCGATTTAAAGTTTGGCTAACTTTAATACGAGTTAATAAGGACTTTGGAGAGTCACGTGTTTGTATGAGAATGATTAGCGTATATCTATTATATGTACGCTAAAAAATATTTTCTGGAGATATCAGGTTGATTTAAATGGTTTATTGTAAACATATATCGCGCATGTTAAAAAATTAGTCACTTTCCTTCTGATTTAATCTAAACATCAATTAATCGAAGAGGTTTTACCTGTTCTCTTTTTTTATTTTTTCACAAACGGCAGGGTACAGACTTTGTAACGTATAATTGAGAAAGTAAACGACGGTGTTCAACGTTCACCAAACAGGAGCTGGCGACAAGGATGCTAATTAAATATTTCTGCTGGTCACTATTTAACCCACGGGACCTCAAATTAAAGGTAGAAGAATAGGGTACAGAATGAGCACCAGATCATTATTCTAGTTCCATCAGAAGGTGAAATAATTGCAATCGTTCATGCAGTAAATTTTTGAACTTCTTTAATAGTTAATAACTTTTGAACGGAAAGGTTCGTTCATTTCCGCTTTTACTATCGTAAAATAGGGAGTGTAAGTCTTACTTTGAGACAAGTCGTGTTAAAAAATACACAATGGAAGCCAAGGAAAACGCAATTGTTTAAATTAACGATGTAATCCAGAAAATTGGTTTTGAAGGTATTCGAGGTACCGCACCCACGAGATGGCGCCACGTGCCCTTGTTTTATATCAAATTATATAGTTTACATCGCAGAAGCAGAACTTAATATATATACAACTTCTAACACACAATCATTGTACGGAAAAAGAAATCGTTCACAAAATAAATAAATTTGCGATCTAAAAAACATCACCAGAATCATCCGTAGAACACCCAGGATGTCTCTTTACCGACCATCGATTAAGCAGCACGATACAGTCCCAATACCCTGCAAAGGACCCCCTTCGGTCCCCGTTGGACCTTTTAGCAGACCCCAAAAGGTTGCGCGTCAGGTGGTCTTTTCCCTCCTGTTTACCCCCCCTTAACCAACCATGAAGCATCGTAGCGTACCACCTGCAAAGCGATTGGTCAGTTCAGAGGCAGGTCAAACGGCAACACATCGGTTAGCGTTTCTGTCACATTCATCTCCTCGTTTCGAAGCCGAGTCGAAGTTGTCGTCGGTCCTCGTCGCGAATTTATCTCAGGCTGTAGAGGCCACGTGAACAAGGAACGCGCGGTTTTTTTCCGAATTCGAAAGCGTGTGAAGTGAACCCCATTGCCCGGCTTGAACGATCCAAGGAGCAGTGAATTCCTCCTGCGTGTTTTAACCGCGAGCTTTTCAAACGGAGCAGATTATGCGCCGCGGTGACGCGAGTGTAACGGAGTGTTTTGACACAAGCGTGGTGCGGTGATTTTCGTGAAACGTCGCGGTCGATGAATGAAGACACCGTTGCACACGAAAGATAAAGCTGAAAACGACGAGCATCGAGGTAAGTGGCCGGTTTTTTTTCCACCACAGCTCCGTGAATTGGAGGTTAGGTTGGGTCCTAGCGGCTCGCGTAGTATGTATTCCCCTACGGTGGTCCCGAGGTGTATTGCTGCGCTTTTGGCCTCGAACAATACCGTCCTTCCGAGGACCGGGCATCCAAAGGCCCCTCGAGCCGGGGTCTAAAAAAGGGCCCTTTTCACATCTAAATGATGCGTGCACCGCGCATGTCTCTCTTTCTCCCGGTTCTCCTTCCTGGAATGCGAACCTCTCGGGGGTCCTGCTGTGTTTCTATACCTCCTCCTGCAACAGGTAGCGATGGGTCACCTCTCTGTGCGCCTTATCTTTCGCAAGGTTGTTTCGTTGGGTTACCGTGATATTTTGACCGGCGTTTGTCCTTAGGAATAAGTGAACATGTCATTTTGGAGTATTTTGATCCCATGTTGGACCGATATTCGTTGTACCCATTTTGTGGATCTGTTGTATTATGCATTATCGGCTACGTTCGAGAAGTCTGTGTAATTTTTATTTCAGAGTGAATTTGTTTTCATAATATTTGTATATTGGACGTTTATTATATGCTTTATTAATTTTGTGTCTTCTGGATTGGTTCTTTTCTTTGGAGTTGTTGCGATTGCTGGTTTTCATTTTGATAGTAATGATAAACCATTTGTTGTGCTTTATTAGCCTGTCCTTTGGCTGGTACTTTAAAATCTAATTACATCGAAATAGTTAGACAACAGCCCGAACTTTGTCGCTAATTAAAAATTAAGTTTCTAAAAGCATTACAGTTTTATTTCGCATTTTTTTCTTTAATTTATTCCATACTTCGAACTCCTCGTTCTAGAATTTAAAAGGATCTAAATAGAATGTATGTAATTGTTTAGAGACCACCGCGTGAAACGTGCTTGGTAAATGTTAAGGGGTACCGTTGCGTTCATGCGTGCTCGATTTTCGGTGTGCAATTTGACCCGCATTGCACGTTATGCCCTGTATCGTAGACAGATTTTGTAATCGAATGCGTAACCCGAACATATTTAATGCTTTGTTTGTGCAGGTCGAAAATAGAACGTGTCTCAATGCATTTTGCATTTTCAGCCATACATTTATTTCAATGTTTAACAGATATCTATGTACATACCTTAGATTTTTGTAGTTAGAGAAATGAGACCAATTTTAACAGAAAGAACCAAATAAAAAAAAATAATACCCTTTAAAAAGTGTAAGTCTAGTTTACGAATATCACATGTAGTATGATAATTCTTCAAAGTTCTGTAACACTGTTTCAATATTAGTATAATGGCATTATCATATATTTTCGTAAGAGGAATTGAAAGATACTTCGTTACTTTTCGGTGCAACAAAACTATTTTAACGTTGACTATGGGGCCTTTCATGTCTGAATTATCCTATATTTTCGCGTTTGCATATCACGGAAACGGTACATGAATGAAACGAGATAAGATATGTTTAAATGTCTCATTCATGGTACAAAGATAGATCGCAGTTGAGAAAAAAGGGAGTAAAAAATTTATCTCGTGATAACATTAGGAACGTATCATACATATTAATAGTCCTTTAAAATGCAACTTCATTGATGCGAAAAATTATTACGAATCGTTTCATCCACTCAGTTAATTTGGAATTTATATTCTTGTACATGTATCTTTCATTGCTTTTGTTTTTATTGAGTAGAACCTACACAATCGACACTGTATATTCTAATTGGCTTTAGACATCGTATATGCGAATCATCTAAATGGTCAATGTCGAATTTCGTTTTTTACGTCGATAAATCCACGCGTTGGGCAGTGTGTATGATTCTTCAGTGCGTGTTTCACGCCTTACTGCAGCATTCATGAATAATTAATTAAAATCACTGCTTTGTATTCCACGAGGGTTAAAGTGTACATATTGGCCTTCAATTATGAGAAAGCAGAAGATAGGTCGTGTTGGTTCAGTTTTCACTCTTACTTACGTGAATAAGGTCGACAACATTGCTTTCAAACGCTGTGCAAAGTCTCGCTTATTATTCAACAGTTAATCGATACACATACTGAAACTCTAATTAATCACTCTCGTATGAAAGGAAGAATGAAAATGGGATCATGAATACAATTTTCACTTATGTTCTCATTTATTTATCGACTTATACACACGTAGTATCTCTTTAGCGTATTCATATCCGTAACACGTGTTAAAATCTCATTCACGTGTGTGAAAGTGCAACGAAATGCACAACGACTTTCGTATCGTTAAAGTAATATCAAGTCCATTTAGTTTGACTTGTGTACATTTATCTTGCGTATAAAATAAGATAAAGTCTCGTAAACTAGAAGAAAGCACAATTAAGAAATGTACTTGGTGAATGTTTTCGTAGAAAGTTCAGAAAGATCGATGTTGAATGCATTGAAACAAGTGTGCACAAAATAATACAAGGAATAATATAATTGCGCTTCTATTGAATTAAATATTGCAAGAAATACAGGTGGAAATTCGTAGATATAGAAATTTCAATGATCAAGCTTTAAAGGAGGTACAACTACAATAACAATATTGTATACTATGTATTTGAAAAAAGAATCATCTGTGCAAACAATATCGGGAAAAACATTTATATGGCTGAAATAATGATGTGCTATATTGTGGGCCTAGTGTTTTATATGTATACATAGTATTCAAGAATGTTGAGTTGCTATTGATTATACAAACTCCAGCAACAGGTTGCCAGTTGAACTTTCAAAGGCTCCAATTTTCATCTAATTAAGTAAGAGATTGTACCCTGTACCAATCTATCCATTCTGTCGTGTTCCATTACGGTGTTCCGGAAGTGTGACGAGACAATTATTGTTCTGTTTGACTCGATGTTGAATTGCTTTTAAGTCAAACCTTGACTGACGTAAATAATGGTGTAATCATGCTTCTAAATCATTCGGGTGCGGACGAATAGTCAATTGATTTTGTCATCATACCTATTGATAGACAGTCGGTCGTTTTGCTGTTTTTGGCGTATGTTGCTTTTTATATTGCGTGCAGTAAAAGGATCATTTAAAAAAATGATTTAGTCAATAATCGAGTATGTATATAGTTTACCGTGTCCCGCATAATATGAACGCATTCAGAGCCCCAATCTGCTTCAAATCTGTTATAAATCGAACAATATCAATGTTCCACTTCCATTCGTCCTTTTGTGCCACGATTCGATACGTTCCAGATATTTCACGAGTTAGGTACGCTTTAATTTCTTGATTATTTTGTGGGTCGTCAAGCTTTAATTTCATAGGGCATCGGACATGATTGTATTTGTTACAATACTAACGTGTTTTCTGTTGGAAATCGAATATTGTGTGATTCAGAGGACAGAACATTTTTTTATTATATTTCATTTTCGAGATTAATTGTGGCGAGTAAGATCAATTTTAAAATAGCATTATTTTATATAGATACATTATAGTTTGCCTTCAGAATTTCAGTGCTTATTATTCATATTTTCATATTGCAAGAATTATTAAAAATTGATATATTTGTTCTGTTATTTTTTTGGCAATACTCAGAATAATAGTTTCTATTTACTAACGCCAGTTTTCTTTTCCGAACAAGTTATTACATGATAAATCTCAATACTGCTACTTTGTGCATAAATATTTATCAGAAGAATTAGCAATAATTAGAATAATTATTGTCAATCCTATGTTGGCAATAAACATTAACTGCCTGAGAGCCCCCGAATAGAATTACGAACATAATGTATCACTCACGCGTAAATCTAATTGCACCTTGAAGGAGAGGAAAAAAGTCTCAGGACAAAAGAACGACAGAAAGAAAGTGAAAACGTTTTCTCCGCCAGCGATTTAGCTAATAAGTGTTTCTCTTTCCACGGATGGTTTGCATATTTCCCATAATTGCTGTAAACGCACCGAGGCCGTTTTGCAAGTGCTGTCGGCCTCGACACTGGTCGTTAATGGCGCGTCTGATTTCTTCATTTCGATTCTGAAACTGTCAAATTGAGAAAGTTACCTCATCAGATGCATCCCGTTGAAGACGAAAGAAAGAAAGTTGCCAGTGTTACGGCGAGCACAATAAAAATACGCGTGTTGTCGCACGCAACTCGAGTAACAGCTGTACTAAAATACACGTATTGAAAGAGAAATTTATTTGGAGGAATGAACGTTGCGTTTTCTTTTGCTTCGAAGAAAACGCTTAAATTTTGTTATCGCTTATTGTATTTTACGATTCTTTTCTTACTGTTTTGGGGGACAAAATAATTTAAAATATTGAACAATAACTTCATCTTTTGTTATAGATATGATTTCCTATATTTTATTGGTAGTCTATATTGGTAGGAATGGAAAGAATTCATGGTTCATTCCGTTTGACGTAATAATACATATATCCGCAGCAATTATTTTCCTCTAATACTTTTTTTAACGATATATTCAATTTTGTTAGTTAATGCTTATTTGGCGATTGATAAGTTAACTCATCAGCTGAATTCTATATTTATTAAGAAATCTATTGGTAGAATGTATTGGTAAATTTGAATTTGCATTGGGTCTTGCAACATGATAATGCAGTTTCATTAATTTGTAATGTGATATAAATATTTTCACTTGTTATAATTTGAATGACAATGAACTTTTTCAAGAATATCAACTATGAATTGATGACGCTTATATGTTAATATCAATTTATATACTGGAAAAGACCTTTCCACGTCGCAAGACTTGATCAGTGCATATTTTAATTTATGCCAATGCCATTGCTCACCTGCTCTGTCCTCTCAACAGTCGCACCTTCCAAACTATCAGCAATTTGTAATATTACACTAAAAACTTCTCTCCAGAACCGTTTGAAATTTTGCTAAATTTTTGTCCCCACAATCGTCAGGTATGGTGTTCAAGTGCTCAGTACTCTGCAAATACTTTACGAGTACTTTCGTGAGCTACTGTATTTCATTCACGTAATAAACTTCTATCCAAGTCTCGCATCTCTACCTTCCTTGTTTGAAAAAATATACATTTGCATAATGACCCGCGGTACAGTAATTTATATAATCTAATAATTTATTGTCTTGACCATAAACATGAATTATTGATGCAACCAGTGGTCATACCTCGATCGGCTGGGCCGTGCTATTTACAGTGTATGTATCAATTAAATCGTTACACTTCCTTTTATAGCACGGATAATTACCCTGAGCGTAAGATCGTCGATAAACAGAAAAAGATCCAGCCGATTCGAAGTATGCGGGAAGTGATCGCGAGAAATCGTCGTCGATCGTAACGAGGCCATTGCCGGCGTATTTTCTCGGTTATCTAGGAAACGGTTTCGACCGTTCGCAGCAAGTTTTTTTTTTAATCTTTCTTTTCCCGCGGTGTGCGCTACATAACAAACTCGACAGGACGGCTAACTTGAGAACGATCTTCGACAGCTTGGCAGAAAAGGTTTTCTGATTACGGATGACTTGAACGATTTTCATCGCACGAATGGTAATTCAGTGGCGTTAATGGGCACGATAAAAATTTAAATTACTCCGATAGCATTAGCATATTTAATTAATGGTTTTCATGGTGAATCGCAAGAACGGTATATTATAACTTTTCGCCTTGTATGTTTATTTGATCGTGTGATCTATGGTTTCGTAATTGGTTCTCGTAAACTTGTTTGATTTCCTAAGATGTGAAATTCTTTAAGGCGATTTATGCTCGCAATTTTGTTCGTCACGTGAACGAAGCTAAGGCTTGTTGATTGGAATTTAATTAGGAAAATAGGTAATCGTTGAATTAGTAATGATAGTAAATGGTTTTCACTGAAACTGTGTCATGCTTTGTAATGAATATGTAACAGACTATACTAATCTGTACAATTTTTGTAAGATATATAAATATGTACAGACTACTGTACCTATATCTTATTCAAATGTATGTAGAAAAAAGTATAATTGAAAATTTAAAGGATTTGAATCCTTCATTGTTATAAATATTAACTGATGATGCCTGCATAATAGTTAAGCGAAAATATCGAAGTTTATTCACGATTAGTCGGTTCAGTAAAAATATATCGCTTCACCATAAACTATTTTAAGAGCTGCAAGATTCCTCTCGGATAATTCTAATCCATTTTCCCAGGCTGGGTTCAGCAAGACTTATAAGTAACATCTAGTACCGAACATTAACATGAATCGTACGCGCTTAATATACACGCTATCGTCGAATAATGACACGATAAAGCCCATATATTTTCCCAAGCATCAATTTGCACCGAAAATTACGCGCTTCGTGAGCACTGCTTTGCCACTATTCTAGATAGGAGTGATTAGAGAAAAAGAAAGAAAGTAGGTGGTGTAATCGTATGATATGAAGTAAAATCGATAAGCAAAAATGCAACTCCGCATTGGTAGGCAATTATGCAAGACACCCAGCAACGTATACAACTGTGTGCATCATTTTGCGTATCCATGTCCATGGTCAACGTGTTACATATACGACAGGTGCAGGAAATGCGTGCCTGCGACCTCAAACTATGCCTTATCGGAATGTGCACTGGGTACCTGCGAAATATAATCTCGATGAATCATAAAGGATAAATCTATTATGCCTCGTGAATCGAATAAGAATATAGTTATCTGTCCCCCGAATTTCTTTTAACGTATTTGGATATTCATTTGTCCGAAAGATTTCTGCTGATAACGAACGAGATTGATTTTAGATGTTAAGGGGAATTTGTATTTCATGGTGCCCTATTAACAAACTAATTTAATAATATTTACAATTATATCACATTTTTTTAATATATATAATATTAATAATTAATACAATTTTATATCTTAATTTAATTTGATTAATATCGAAGAGAAACAATTCGAGACTTTGCTCAATTACCTAAGGTACAATTTATATAAATAATTGAAGTACGAAGGGGTTAAATCATTTCTTCGTTATGTGGTTGATTATTAAAACAGAGAATACCATTGCAATTGCTTGAAATTTATTAAAGTACATTTTCATTCTAGAAGGGTAGATGTTATTAAGAATTTTGTTTTAATTTCGAGTCCTGTACAAATAAAATTACAGATAGCAATGTTATTTCGGGAATTCTTAATAAAATCAATAAAACCGTGGAAAGATACATTTCGTCGAAGTGCATTTCCGTCCTGCTGTTAAAAATCGCATTAGCAGTCTGCTCACGTTCACGGACATTACCTGTTTTAGCCGCGCTTGTCGTTCCTTGCATTCGGATGTAAATTAGTTTGACTAATGCCTTGACGGAAGGTCTTGGAACGTTTATCAAAGTCATTTTCGACTGTTCGTCCATTTGTGCAAATACGAAAATAAATTTGACTGCGAAAAGTGCATTCCGACGTAAACTTATTATACTATGATAAAATTAGGACACGTTACATTATATCAGTTATTTATTATAGTAGATTCACTTTATCTAGCTAAATCAATATAAAGTTGTGGAGAATGACTTATCCTTGAAATGTGTAATATTTGTAATTCAATATCGTGCAATTCAAAGTTAAAGCATTTGTTCATTGCTAGTTGGAACAGATTGTTAATAAATTGTATAAATCAATTTACAATCAAACGGATCTCACCTGTTGATACAAGTATTCGACTTCGAGTTTAACGACTCATTTTTCTCGGTAAATTTCTCGTCTAATTATGTATGGATAAAATAGTTTAACGATAATGATCTATACATTTGCGCATCCAATATTACTTAATGTCCAGCCGATTCTGCATACAGTTTAAAACTATGTTCACTGTAATTTTATGTTTCACACTAGTGCACATTGGAGTATTATCACCTTCCATCATAAGCAATCAAAACATAAGCATTGATTTTTATACAAGAAAATATCTTTCGAAAGTTAAACATAGCAATATGAAATCCTGTAATTATGGTTATTATTGTTGCTTAGTTGCATTGTATTTTAAAAATTATCTCTAAAAATAAAAACAGGCGTGGACGACCTTCGTGCGGTACACCTCCGCGGAATAATAATGAACGCATTTCCGTAATGCATTTGCGTTCACGTCTTGCGCTACACGTGCTCTAATTTGCATTAACTGTTGCCTCGGATGCCCGTTAGCAAATGATTAATTTCAATGTCGACTGTGAAACAGATTCACTGGAAAATAGTACGCCGGGTTCAACGATGCGAATTTCGTATCGGCTCGTTGATTTGCGGAAAACGAATACGAGTCAAAGGTAAAATTATACAACGAGGGTAAATTACTTTTGTAGGAAGGCTTTTCCATAATTTGGACGCCTATGTTGGTTATTGACGTGCGTTTCATTTTGGTTGATTGAAATTACGTTTGACATTAATATACATCAGGCTTTAATTATGCAAGTCGTATAATAAATTGAGTAAGCTCGTTTGTAATACAAACAACTTTCTTTATGAAGATTAACTTAAATTTCAAATTTTTCAAGTGCAATTCTAGATATTCAATTCAAGTAATTATTAGCAGTTAAGTATAGTTTAAGTGGATGGATAGAAACGGTTTTAAGTAAATATCGAGACTAATTTCTTGCAAATGTATGTTTTAAGAAATTAGTAGGGCCAGGTAAGCACTGTGCAAGAACGTAATTTGTGCCTGTCTTTAATTAAAGCTTCAATCTGCTGTAATAAAAATTGAATAAAAATATACTAAAACAAGTGTGAAAGTAACCCTGCATGGAATGTTCATGATCCATTTCTAAAGAAGCTTCGAATGCCCCATTTACGAATTTCCCATTATTCCACTAAAATTTATCGGAAATGGAAAAGGCAAAACTTCAAAAGTCCTTTAAATTAAATCGATTTTTCGTTTAGGCAGAAAAGAATGTGAAAATCCTGACAGTATACAGTAACAGTCAGCATAATAAAAAATATATTATCTGCCAATTCCGATTTCTTGCCAGTAACATGGTAAAATTGTAATAGTCACGACTGGTTTAAAAATACTTCGTGATGCCAACGGCACAATATTATCACTCATGTCGAATAACAATATAGTTCTGTGTGCAACAGTAACATTAACTCGTCAAAAATATCTTGATGCACGGAAGCACGATAAGCTTATCGAGCGAAAGGAATTGCAGCGAGGCGAACGAACAAGAGACAAACGGAAATTCTGCACACATCACGTTCCCTCGTTGCGATTCAGTTTCCCTGGCAATCGTAAGCTGGTATAAGAGATAAACTGCAATTTCTCTGCACTTTCACGGTAACTAGCAAGTTTCCCCTATATGAGGTCGCAAATTCAGGGTCAAAGGACACCACTGTGGCCTTCTTTCTGTAGGCCACCTTGGTCACGACTGTTTATATATATGTATGTATGTAGAAAGTGCATTAATGAGTTCGATATGGAATCTGTGTAATTTTTCACAAAATGAATTAAGTATGAGAAAGAAAGTACGATTGGTTTATGGGCATTTATACATTCATTCTCCATCGCTGAATTAAATAAGCCAATGGAAGGCTAGGAGTTATTAGGATAGCATTGACATCGTTCTATTTTTTATTTTATTCCATGCTAACGTTGGCACTACATTGCCACATTTTCCAAATTTAATAAACTTTAATAAACGTTTTATTTATTTTCAAGTATTTATTTGTCTATTGTTGTTTAGCTTTTGTCGTGTTGCATTTGAACTGTCTGCTTGATGGGTCTATAAGGTAATAGGACTTTTTTACACTATTTATCCTACTAAACATTTGCTTTTTCTTTAATAATCATCAGGCGGTATCGTTTATTGCAATGAAATTGAAGAAAGGTAACTTCTTTCACGCGGTATAACATGCTAAACTTCTTCATAGGAGAATTGCATTATGTGTGCACTTCAAGTGACGAGGCACATTGTGCAGCCGTCTGTCGATACTTTTTCAACCAAGCAAAAAGTTAATAATGCCGAGGTATTGTGTCTATATTCCTATTTATAAAAACGCTTTCGAGAATTGTGCAAAAATAAACGGACACCTTTCGTACCGTGAAATTACCGCATTACCTTTATTGACGTTTATTTTCATCCATTACAATCCATACATCGTAACACGCGAAAAAAGATTTGCAAAATTATAGAAAATGCAGTTCAACATTGAAGACATTAGGCTTATCAGCAAAGTACATACATGTAACCTAAAGCCGCCAAACTGGATTTCTTACATTCCTGCATATTCAACAAAAGTATCCAGCATGCTAAATATACTTTGCAAAATCTGTACAACTTCTTATTTAAACCGAATTTAACGCGACGGTTAGCAAACGATCGAATCCATGCGAAGTAGAGTGGCAGAATTTTCTCCTCAAGCTGTACCAAACAAATTGCCATCTTTTTGCTAAACATAAACAAGGCCTTTACGACCTGCTAAACGCGGCTTAAATGTACCCACGCATTTATACCAGCTATTTAAGGCCATTTAAACGTTTCATCGCAGGACGCTTCATCCTCCAAAGTCAAGGGGCAGTATTCATCAGCGTTGACCCTTTCTAAATCCCCTATATCCGCCCTCGGTTTGAATGGCAGCTCGGCGACTAAAATACCCTCCGCCGGTTCCTTTTCAACCGCGTCCTCCTCAAACTCCCAGAAATCGTCATTGGAGACGCGATGTTTCCTGGCCGACTTAAAGTCCCTCTCGTTCAGCGTGATCGTTTTCACGTTTCGCCTCCTTGGCAATTGATTCTCCCGTGAAATGTCCCTAGGGTCGCTGGGTTTCTTGTTGTACTTGATTCTCTTATGAGATGCCTTAGACAGGGGAGAGACTGATCGATGAAGATCGTGATTCTCTTGTCGTTCGAGGTCACGGTCGACGTGATTAATCGCCGGCTGAGAATCTTGCTCCTTCGCGGACAGCTTCCTACTTTCCAGCCCTGATTCCACGCCGCTTCCATGGAATGCATTTTTATCGGTGGATCCCCACGCTGCTGCCTCGTTTTCACTAGTGCCACCTGTCACCGGCGATATCTCATTCGATTCGACCGCAGTCACGGTATCGTTTTCTACAGCTTCGACCGCTTTCGTATACACTCGGTCAAGTTCAGAAATCTCTCGCTGCGGCTCCACCGTCGTTTCGGGGCGTGGCATGGTCGAGACGGAATCAATTTTATCAGCCGAGTTGGTCTGCACGTCGGTCTTCATTCGCGGATTCTTTCGATACTCTTCCTCCAAGTAGCTTCGGAACTGATCCCTGAAGTAGCTGTCGATCATTTTCCACACGCTGGTACTGTACCAGGTGAGTACGCCGATGAGAAAAATGCCGCGAAAAATTAATCCAAGCATGACTGGGCCCAATACTAATTTCTCCTCACTTGAATTACTTAGTTTCGAACTTAGTTCCTAGTTTTGAATTTTTAATAGGATGCTCAGAAGTTTGTTGGGAAATTGATTGGCTGGTTTAAACGAAATGAAGGGAAGCGTTTGAAAATGTTTGTAAAATACCTTGATGTGATCGAGAGGTGCGTTCGATAGCTGTTTGTTATGCTGCAGCCAAGGTGAAATAAGAATTTCTGTATCGTACACCTTTAACGTAGAATTGTGTTACGCGTTACGCTAATATTTTGTTACGTCTGGAATTTATACTTGCGGCGTGCACCGCTCGAATCGTCGAACTTTATAAAACGTCCATTTCTCGCCCCTCGAATTCTAAAGTGTATATAAGTAAGTCGCACTTATTCTTCGCCGTAGTAGTACTCTTTGAAGATACTGATAAGTTCCTGCACTTTCGGCAGTCCCATAGTGAAGAATATCAAAACTGAATTGGCGATCACGAAGAGTCGCATCATTTCAAGACCATCACTAGATCGCAGCCATTCACTAAAACCTTGATTATCAGTGTCATCGTTCAAAATTATGTCGCTGCTGTCATCCTTCTTTGCATTCTTCTTATCATCCGTGGCGTTTGTCTCGTTCTGTCGGCCTTTTCCGGTTTTGTTTTCATGATTACCGCGTTTCTTCATCGCTGCTATGTGGATTTCATCTGGAAACCATTCAATTCCCTTTTCAATTACTAGGCTCAATATACGTAGTCAAAGATAAACTTCTATCGAAATTTTATTTTAGTTTAATTGCATTCTAACATTTTCTGTTAATTATGGTGTTTGTGTGAAATATTCGTCAGGAAGTCTAATTGTGGACATTAACTCTATGGAACATAGCTTCCTGTATATCGATAACAAATGTTCTTACAATATATTGCTTAAAAGTGGAGCTCGTCGATGGAATTGAACCTGCAATTGTTTCTGGTCCACCCCTTAATACAATTAATTGGTACTGTTTAATTATTTGTATCAATGAGTGGATCAACAGGCCAGAGATTCGAAGAGTTCTCGTATTACCCTCTTGTTTTATTTTTGCCTCAGTTTGAAATGTATTATTAATACCTACAACATTGACGTAGACTGTCCATAACGACCTATATATGTAAATGTAGTAATCAATTATTAATTAAACTTGTGTTGCTGACGCTCTGTTGCAACTATTGCAGCGCAAATTAATTTTTCCACGTGCTGTTCCAATTAGAGCAGGAAAATTGGTTCCATAGAAACTAATTTGAGATTGCAGTTCATAGAATGGTAAACATCTTTTAGTTATTGTTTAATCTTAGTTCAATTATTCCAAGAATTGTTTTTCTGGCCCATTAAAGAGTTCTTATTTCACGAGATTATATTTCTTAGATGCACCGTACTCAAGTTTCAACAATACTAATTAATCACAAGCAGTCAAGTTGCCGAATGCACTTTTATAATGAAACCAACACATTTAACAAATAATCATTTCCATTTATTCCGCGAGATTTTTGTCTCTAAAACCTGTCACCTGTCTATTTCCATTATAACGATTACAATTCATCAAGAACTAATTCATCATAAGCACAGAAGAATCTAGTAGAACGTCTTGAAGCATAATCTTAAAACGTTCGTGACGGGGAGATAATTTTACATGAATTCAATTATTCTCGTCACCTTTCCAATTTTAACTTAATAGAATCTCTCGGTTATTATAAAATTGCCATTGCCCGTTTTCGAGTAATTCGATGCAGACTTAACGAACTGGATTCGAGTAACGCCCACGTTTGTCCATGTCTACAAAATGTCAAACGAACCACGTGCATTAGCTCTCGCGCATAACAACGGCACGAGTATGAATGTATATTTCAGACATTCCGGCACGTACGGAGGATACGAGTGCTCGAGTGAGTGCGATGACCGTGATCTGACGTACGTACATATATGTATATGTAAGTACATGCATGATTCACATTTAAGGCATTTTAGGACAAGCAATTGAACATGAATTGAACATTCATTTCTGCACTCACACATAGAGGAAATGCAGCATAGATGGATTAACAGTTTATCTAAGGTTAATAAAAAATTACTGTTTAAGGTCACAGGGAAATTAATAGACTATTATATCCCAAACTTTGAATGAAAATAAAAAATATATACTATATGAAACTTTGGTTTAATTGGAAAGTGTGTGAGAATTTTGCTAAGGTTCAGATAATTCCAAACTACCTTCACTTTAGAAAATTAAAAAGAAATATCATTCTATATCTTGGCGTCCAAACGCGGGTTTGTCTACGCCTGGACCAAGAATTTAAGAAATAAGAAATTAATTTGCCGGCTGAGTAAGTGTTATGCAGTTTTCTGATCGAGAGATAAATAGTGGGAATCAAGATGCAATGAGTGTACCACAAACTGTTCCTGCTTTCTTTTTTTATGTAACAATATGTGAATGATTGACAGTTGCATACTTTTTTAACTTAATTAAACTTTCCATTCATGTATGTACGCATTCGCAAAACTTTCTCAAAACAATTCTACATTAAGTATATTTTCCTGGGGAACTTTCTTCCACTTATCATCGGCGCGAAACAATTGTAAAATGTGTGAAAAGACAGCATCATAAAACTTGCGTAAAAAATTGAAAATATCAAAAACCGAATTCGCTACATATATGTTCTATTTCTGGTAATTTTCACGTTGAAGGCAATATGAAGTTCAAAAAATCATGGGAATTACTACGAAGTAAAGTACTGAAACTCAAGTTATTTTACATTCGTTGTACACTTTGATTGTAAATTCGCGAGACTTGAAGTTGCAAACAAACAGAAAGGCAATTTCAGCGCGACGAAATGCGAAGCGTTATCGGTGAGAGACAGCCGAGCTACGAACGACAGTTTCTATGTGCGTTCGCACTTCTCCAAATATGAAATCGCTCAGCTAACCATCGAGTTATCCAAGTTTGCTTCCCTATTATTCCTCCTTTAAATACCGTGTAATGAGGTCACTGTGAAACTCACTACCAGAGCGAAATAATGCGGTTTTATAGCGAAAGGTATTAAAGGATCCATGGTTTAAAATAGGACTTGAAATTTATTAAGATTTTATTAAGATTTAACTTATTGTCAATGTGTCAGATGCAATAATTGATTTACCAAAAGATTTCCGATTTTTTAAACGTTACTCTACGTTTTGGTTAATCATCTTATTTCACAGGCAAGTCGGGTTGCTTGATATTTATTGACCATGTAATTTTTTTTAAAGAATAGTACTATATATAAGAATAATGGAAAATTATAAGTATTACTTAATTGTTAATTACGTTAAAATTAATTGAACAGGCGTACTACGAATGTTACAAACGACGTTAGACAAAGTTTGCAGAATTTGCAGAATAGTTCGCAGAATAAACGAATTCATTTTATTATAGTCAATCACTGTATGCTAATTACTTAGTTGTCTAGAGTATCTTAATATTATTGTATTAATATATTTTTTGTTTTGGAAACACGGTATAGTTTGCATCTAACAATCTTAGTTGTCTTTAATAATAATTGCCACAAACTCATTTCAGAATTTCATGAGTATGAAGGGACAAGTGTTCAAAATTGCATTACTAATCTAAGGTGCAAAGTGTCTGCATACCATTAGTTAAAATGGCATGCCATTCCTTTGCTTCTAGGCTTTGTTTCTTCCCTAAAACTTGGTCCTTCTATCGAGTCTCTAATTACCGAAGTTTGGCCTCCCATTATTTCCGTTGAGGCTCGTATAATGTACAGCAGAAGTTGGAGTGCCACAGGCAAAAATCGTTGTTAACTAAGAGACAATTTCAAAAGTCTTCATCAGTACAATACTGCGTTGTTCGAATTCTCTTTTCCTTTCTGTTTACACCACGATTATACCTAAAGCATTCCTCTAAATTTCATTTACACTGATTCTGTTATCAAAACGAAATGGAAAGCGATATACTATAGGTCAATTAAAGATTCGACAAGTCTTATTTTTAATCATGTTGCCTAATCGAATGAAATTTCGGGTCGCAGAAAACTCATAGACGAAATATCGCAGCATAGTGCGAGTTCAATTCCCGAAATTGTACATCAAACGGGATCAGCATATTGTAATTGCCTCATGAATAAATATAAGCCTGTTTTTGTTAGAACAGGATGGCAAAGTGCACGCTGAAAAATTTTTCCTCCCCGACTTAAAACTGCTTCGACCCTTCTTCGCTCGGTTTTAACTGGATTTAAAGTCGCCTTCGAAGGCTAGCGTTGATGCGTTTCATAAACGAACAATTCCCTGAGAAGTATTCTGTAAAATTTTGTCCTTAACAAGCAGCACGGTAATGTAATAAAACTTTTATCGATATCGTTCCTGAATAAAGAGAGAGATTTTAAGATATTTCAATCTTTTTGCTTCAGTAAATGAATTTCGATTGCATCTATTTTAATGATTGGAAACTGTTGAAAAAAAGTTATCAATTCGTTTGCCAATTGATATTACATACATATATTGGAAAAATATATGAATATTAAAAATGTAATCTTGATTGTCGTGTTGAAACAGCCGTAGCTGTTTATTACAAACATTCAGTTATAAGATTTACCTTTTACACCTATCGGTCACACATTTACATATCAGGAGAAATTATGAAAATTAAATATTGGTAGCGTTAAATCTAATGCAAGGGATGATGAAAATATCAACAGTCTGCGGAGTAAGATGTTGGGTTGTCGATCGAGTCGGATAAATCGATATGAAAGCGTGATCGTAGATCGAGAGTAAAGGAGATTGTCGCAAAAAAGATTATAATAGGTTTTATATTATGTACTTATGAGAAACGTGTCCACGGACGGATTACGTCCATCGCGTTCTCTTTCACAGTTTTGATTCTTCTTTAACGAAGAACAGCTAAGATCATTTTAATTGAAAAACTTTGTCTTTGAAGAACTTGGGGACTTCGCTTTAGCGAAGACAATTTCTTTGTAAGTAAAACAGAAGCTGTCTTCTGAGTTTTGTATCGCCTTTTTAATAGGCCATGCTAAAACACTACAGTGTTCTGGAAATCATATTCCCATCATTTGTATATAAAACGCTTATTTGTATTGTTATTGCTTGTCAATTAGAGGGAAACTATTTTTGAACAATTAACTTTGCACCGAACCATTTCGAATCGAAAAGAAAATATTAAATTAAAATGAGCCATTCCCATTGATCAAACACATTAAGGACAAAGAACAGATAATTGTAATGAAATTACTGTGGCATCATAGGTGATCAATAAACTTTAGTATTTACCGACTAATGCCATGCCGTGCCAATTAGCATATCTGCAAAAAAATTGGTGCGATTTCAGTGATCTTCCCCTATCCGTCACCAGTTACATCCTTCTAGCAGATTCTTTTCATGGTATTTTCCAAACTACGTACGATACCTTTTCAGTGTCACAGACATCAATCTTTTTAAATAGCAAGTACAGAAACTTCGCAAGTATTGATTGTTAAAAAGCTCATTGCTGATAGGCAGCTAGCACGAATACACAATTTCACAGTTACTTCGCGTGTTTTTCCCAATTTTCGCCCTTTCCTGCCGGCGTTATAAAAGTTTGACGTGCTTCGCGAAGTTCACTAAACTGAATTACTTCAACGCGTGAAGTTTCCAATCGCGCGAGAACTCACCGCGATAAATCAGTTTCGCCGTCGATCGCCGGACAAGTTTAGTGAATCGCGGTTCGATGTCGAGTTGCCAGCAGCTTTGCACCGAGCTTTCCCAGCACTCTGGATTTTCGTGCCGTGGTACACGAAACGATCGTCACCAACTGTTTGCCAGGTTTTCTCCTCTACATCCGTGTGGATCGCGTCGATAGGGCTTCTTCAGTTTGTAAGCTCATTACAAGACTGTCTGCTCGCGTCAAGGGTTCTCGTAGACTCGCACGTATGACGCATGAAAAGCTCTGGAGAATTTTCGTTGCAACGGGGCAAACCTAACGACGAAACGACAGGGAATTTTTTCATGGAGAACGGTCAACAGGTCTACAATTTTTTTCAATAATTAGTATGCTTTAATAATCTGTGCAGAGGATAGTATATACATACCTATAACTTATAAAATACTGTAACAAAGTATTGTGATGAAATATTATTATTGCTTAATGCAATGTAGAGAAAATATAGAATTTGCGGAATTGATGTAAACTTTGAACATGCAAGGGAAAAAGATTTATGTTAATGGAATGGGGTTAAGATGGAAGAATGGAATACTGGTAAGTTGATAGAATAATATGGTTTAGATTAAGTCAAATGTTTGCTTGTATGAAGCAGTGATGTTGAAATTAGAGTGGGATGATTAATAGATATTTTTAAACGCGATGATGTTATTCTCGCATTAGAAAACTGCATTGTTTATATTAATCACTTCATGGATGAACCATTTTATGCAATGCCCTTTATAAAAGAATTCGAAATATTGTTTCAATTTTGTGTTATACTTTTTTGCTATTGTAAACTTCGTCTAAAATCTGCATTATTCATTATCAGTTTTGCAGGGCATTTTACATGTGCATGTATAAATAAATGAATTCAGTCTTTCGAGAACACTATTGGAAACCATATCGCAGCGCTGTGGTATTCAATAACGATTCGCTAATCCCGTAAATTACGTAACTGTGTCAAATTATGAGAGGAAGCCAAACGTATGAACAGTTGTTTTTGTTATCTAGGGTCATCGACATGAATATTGTTAGTCACACATATAGGATGTTCCTTTCATTTCAATTTAATTTATCATTCATAAATATTTTATATTTTTCGCACGATTACCTCTTGAAATATTCGTAAGGGAACTTGTTATAATAGAATTTTTATTTGACGGTGTCACTGAAATTGTAGGGTCATTTGTTTTCTTTTTAAATATGTACATACATATTGTTGGACACGTTGCTTATTTTCCAATTGTGACGCATAAAAAATATTAACGCGTGGAAATCGTTTAATGCAACGTAATTGTCAGTCGAGAACAAAACAGACCCTAAATGAACATGCTCCATTATGGATAAGCTACCTAGAGAGTTGCTCTTTCTTGGCGCAGAAATTGAATTCTAATACAGTTACCTCGATCTTCGTTACAAAGCAACGGTAATAATGGAGCTCCAGCAATGCATTTTTACCAGATTTTACGAAACATTTTGTACTTTGTACCATTTTTCCTCTGCGACATTTATATTCATATTTTTGTACTGTCGTACTAAGCTCCGTTACTTTTAAAACTCAAGAATTGTTATACAAGACTGCCATTCTTGTGGCTTCTTTTAATGCACACGTTGAAGAAAAATAGACAGTCGAATAGTCGGACATTTTTTGCAACTTCTTAAGTGCAAAAATAGTGGTAATAAAATATTTGTATAATTAATATTTCTTAATGTGTAGTATATTTCATTTATATTATTAATGCACAAATCTAGACCAATGTATGTCTTCCATCACGAGAAAAATTGTACGAAAGTAAACTATCGTAAACTCTCAGGTAATAGATACAAAAAATGGGGAAAGAGAAAAGTATAAAATAACAGTATATAATACTTTATTATTTTTAAATTATTATAATAACCGCACTACTTGAAATTAAAAATCAATTGGCCTATAACATTCTCAAGATCAAAAACATATTAACTTTCGTTTATTAGTTTATATCGGCTAAATCAAATTTATGGCTGTACAATAACTTGGTTAACGTGTTAAATTATGGTCTGCATTTTCAACAGGAAGACAAGGCGAAGTCTTACATCGTTTCCATATTTATCGTCTCGTTTGCTCGTGACCGTAGTTCTCCAACGGAGAGGAAAAGTCTTGGCCATTGGCTGAAAAGCCTCCCTTACGGTCAAGGAGTACAGTTTATTGGTCGTTTTGTGGAGAAATTTCCAGGTCGCTCGTAACTAATGTACCTCGTACGAACCGTTAAAAATCTTTTTGGAACTCTTGCAACCGTGCCGTATCGCACCGTTCTATTTATCTTATATCCAGCAAGGATCACGATATGTACTGGGAACGTTTCGTGAAGTAACGAGAAAATATTAGGTATATGCCACCAGCTGGTAATACACTATATTTAACAGAAAACGAAGAAAAATATCCTGGACGTAATTTCCAATTTAATAAAACAACTAATACAAATATGTTTAACAAATCTTTCCGACCGAGAACAGTTGAAATCAATACTTTAGCTCAATTATGAATTTTATGCATAGACAAGGTTTCTATTCTCCAATAGTATAACTCGTGGAAAATTAATATATTAATTTTTTTACATAATTTTATGATTGATGTTTAAAGGTATATAATATTTCCTGACACAGAATGAATGATTTTTAATATTAGTGAATACTGTGAATTATAATGAATTATATATTTTGCATAATGACATTTCTATGATAATATTCTGACAATTCATCTGTACTTCATACCCATGTATGAAGGAAAACGTGTTACATCGATAGATCATTTTATATTTTATGAAAGAAATTGCTTTTCTAGTATCTGTCCTTGCCAACTTAATACCTAATGCATTCCCTATTGAGAAGTCAGAATATTAATCTGTTGTTTGGAAAAATATGCAGTGGGGGCTTGCAACATCTCTGTAACCTCCAAATATCACATTAATATCCTGTCTCCCCAATGTGGAGCATAACATATTAAACTGATAAGAACAGATTGATGGCTTCATTTGATTGATACCACTCATAACCCCGAAATATATACTCACAGAAATACTAGATTCTTAATCTAACATATTCCTCGGTACCTAGGATCAAAATACAGAAGAACAGTGATTTATTAATTTTACAAGTAAAATTAAAACTAAAATTAAGGATAGAGCAAAATTAAAATTTCCACGAAACGAATATTGTAACGTAATACCGCTGAAATGAAACGATACATTAATTACAAGCATATACAGTTTACACATTTGCCCAACATCTAAAATTATCCATTCGGTGCCCAGAAATGTTTCATACCCCCAAACACTAATTTATAATTTTCTATAATGATTCCCTAGTACACAGAACGCTTCTCAGGGGACAGATGCTAAAAGATTCGTATCACATCTTTCCGAGGGACGCTATTACGATGCCTTTCTTAAACAATACGTCATTCGCCGTACACGGTTGCCCATCAAAGTCGCATAAACATCTCCAGCCGTGATTACCGCGTGAACATGGATGGAAAATGGGGCCCGAAAGCACAATGCATCCACGCCGCAACTATTATCTCCGAACTGTTAGCCGTGAAAGGTGGAAAAGAGTAGTAGTAGAGCCGTTGGTGTGCGTCGACGCGTTCGGAGTAATTGCACTCCCGGAAGTGACTGGAGTCAAGGCGCGAACGAACGTACGTTAATTTTACGTGGCGAAATTAAAGGTCGCAGGGAAAGGTGCGGCGAATCCTATGGAAGGATTACTATACGTGGGTTCAAATCCCTTGGACTCCACCTGTGGTAAATGATCGTCCCGTTAAATAGTTCCCCCGGGTTATTTCGAGCTTAATAGAATTATTTCCATGGTTGCGCGCCCCTGGGTTATGGAGTAAAGTTCATTTATTCATTTCGCTGGGAAGTATGGAAGATTAAAATTTCGTTTTTTATGTGGTAGTTTGTCCGTGCGCTTTTACTGAAATGGTATTGTACAAATGGTGGCAAGTGGCCAAGGTGGCCTTCATTATTTTGAATGACGTATCAATGAAGGGACAGTAAAATAGTCGATTGTTAAAAAATAAACACACTAAGGTAATGGAGGGGGGGTTAGTCAATTGCGACTGATGAATCATTACTGGAAGATGAACTGAAAATTATCTGTCATGCATATACCACAGAGGAAATTATAGATTCACAGTAGATACTCTGCAAAAAAATTGAGAAAAGCTAGCCAAAATTTGCAAGTGAATCATTAGAACTGCAAACTTTTGCAGTGCATCTACTGTTCTGACATTAATAGAGTTCTCTTCACATATTTACACAAATTGTCCACAAGATTCTCCTTGCTTGGATCTTGTTAGAGGATGAGCGTGTGCTTTATAATTATCGTGAAATGTAATTAGTCGTCGGTTGTTTAAGGATAGTTGCTCGAAAATTGCCAAGAATATTGGAACTGTGGGCACATAGACAAAGCAGTGTAAGGCCGAGGTATCACCTGCACAGGAGTGTAATTTAACCTGGGAGTTTATTTCCTTAACGAGACACGTCTCAATTCTGCGTTGAATTTAGCCAGTTAGGAATTCTCGTGGCTGCTTTCTCAATGCTTGCTGTTTTTCTCTTGGTACAAGTTGCTTGTACGCGTTTTTATTACGCCTGTGCATATTTGCTTGCCATGATTGGAGGGAAGAAATGTTTGCGGAAATTCCCTTCGATTCACAAACGTATATCTTCTATCAGAGACGAGATCGATGTACATCTCCGTTGTCCCGTTTTACTTTTGTCCACTTGTTGTGAAATCTATTGTTCATTTAATTGAAGGAAAAACTGTTGATTGAATTAAAGAAATTAATATTTCTATTGTTTTTCTAATCAATATATTCATGCTACTGTTTTTTGAAAAATACAAATTTGAAGAATTAACTTGATTCGTATTATTTCTTTTATGCGTTCAAGTGTAGAATACTTACAATTTTATGACAATAAAATGTAGAAAAATTTTGGACAAGATTTTTGGAGTTCTGTTTACTATTAATTCATAGAATTAAACAATTATTATTGTGGAAGAAAAGACTGTTGTTATGCGAATTTGACGGTAGTTTAATATTTAAGTATTTACGAAATTTACATTTTCTATGGGGTCTATATTCAATCAGAAATGCATTCGAATACCACTAGCGTATTCAGATTGAAACTTACCATGACTTACACGTCATCCAATGTTCAAGGAACCGTCGTCGTGAAAGAGAAAGTTATTATTACTCATGCCAGTTGTATGTTAATAACACAGCCAATATATAAAACTAATCAGGCATGAGTTACTAATTATGTTACCAATTGATTATTCATATTACATTTGTCACGTGGCCGGCTTTCGTATTGCAAATCAAGGAATAATTATAAAATTATTTTAGCAGTATTATTAAACTTACCATTCTAACAATCTTTAAAATAAGTGTTCTTTCCACTAGCAATTAATAGTCGATTAATATCCATAGTCAATAATAATTTTCCTCAGTTTTTGTCAGATTTAAATGATCCGTTAAATGATCAGAAGCGTTTTCTAATATATTTTCCTTGTTGATACTTTCTCGCATATCAAATTTCTTTATCACGTTGCTACTTACGAATTGTGTACTCGTCAAATGAATCCTGTTGATATTCGCGCATTGCGTTCTTGTCCCAGTTTAAAGAGACATCAAAATTTCTGCTGATCCAACGCGACGAAAATAATATTTGCGTAATTTACGTTTATCAAGTGACTCACCTGTTACGCATACAATTCGCCTGCGTGCCCACATGTAGTGCGCACGCGAACGTGATTCGTATAGAAAATCAGTTGTTTCTTACGCAACTCTGTTTGCACACGATGGACACCTGTGTGGGCAGGTAATTGCAGTAATAATGCTGGTGCTGAAAAATATGAGGCGGTTCCTCGGAAATGTTTAGAATACGAAACATGGACGATTAATAATTGTTCGTTCGTGTTTGGAACAGTATCGAATATGATTTTAACAAGGAAAAATAATAATTGCCGGTTTATTTAAGCGAACACGTATGTATTACATTACAAATGTAAGCTCGTTTTATTTTTACAAAGTTTTACGAGTAATGAACACGCCCTTGGGATTAATACGGAAAATGTATTTACTAATGGACATCGCAAATATTAATTAAGAATATTTTTAGAAACGCTATCCTTTTTAAATGTACAATTATTTGGCTTCACTTACACGAGTGTTACTAAATTATGATTTCATGCAGCAAATGGTATTGGTCGATATAAATGTGAAGGTGATACGAAATAGAAATTCAGAAATGTAGGGAAGTGAATTTAAACAGCAAATGTAAATATACATATAGTAGTTCGTTAAACGTGTAGGTAAAGTAAATTGCTACTTTCTAAATTATCTCTGCATATTTTAAATTATACGACTCCCAAATATTTAAGCTGCGTTAAAAAATATATTTTAAGTTTAAAGCCTTTCCATACATACATTAGGTAATCAGAAGGGAAAAAACTATATAATCTGATTGAAAGAAAATGTGATAGGATAAAAAAGAAATACTTTGTATAACAAATAGTAATGAATTTATTACATTCTTTATTTGAACATTCTACTGTACCGTATAACATAAACCTAACTTCTTTACGACTGTTTATTCGGTCAGTAAAACCTCCCAAAGGTTCCCAACATTATATCTTATAAAAAAATACTGTTCGGAACGTCAAGCCTGTGAATCCTTCGTAGACTTGGCGGAATAATCTTAAATTATCGATTCGAATGGGGCTTTGTCTGTCACGTGATACGTTGACGATGACGAGCGGGCTAAATAATTATGCGCTGCTATGGTTAAAGTTAACGTTGCCTGCGAATTCGACGGCAAACGAACATTAAAGCTACTCTTCTTCCCTCCTAAAGCGTTTGGTTGGTCACAGATAACAGCATAACTGCCTTGCACATTTCGAACGCTGATATAATGGATACTTCCTGCAAAATCAACCCCTTCATTCAAATATCTCTTCAGAGAATGATTTTCTCTTATCACTTATAATTATCGCAATGAAACAACTATGCTTATTGAAGTCTGACAATTTCTGGTGAAAACGAATATTTAACTACGTTTGTCAGTATGCCCTCTTCAATAAGCTTTTAAATGGGGTTGATTGAGAACAACAAAAATTGATGAACAATAAGAAACCGATTAAAAAATCTTACCATCCGAGACGGACATGTTCAAGGTAGTACTTTGTACAGTGTCAGTTGGATTTTCCAGTTCGATTACTCGACGGAAAATTGTTTCATCCGCGTAACGTTTTCCAAGCACCAAGTCGCCGATGAAAATAGGTGTACGTTCCTTAGTGTTGAACCCCTATTGAAGAAACAAGTATAAACATTTTTATCCAGAAATTATTTTTCATTCAGATTCGTAAAGGTAATGTTCCCTCTCTTTGAATATTGATATTGCAATCGATGCACGGCGGATGAAGTAAATGTTTTCCCTTTGGAAATGTTGTTAGTTGAATTCGATGCACAGTGGACAGAGTAAATATTTTCTCTTACCGAGCATTGATACTTTGATAATTCCATAATTCATATACGATGGGCAAAGTAAATCAGGTGCTAATCACTCGTCACGTACATCCTTGTGATGTAATAATTAATTGATATTACGTGAAATTTCCTACATTTCACGATTGCTTGATTCATAATCGCTCGCACGTTCCTACCTCATCCGCTTCAGCCCCAAACACCCACAGCTCACTCAATCAGTACATCGCTCACGCACGCTCATCCATCCATACTTCTGCCACTCAGAATCGCGAAATTCGTTTCAATTCGTTTCGTACTTATTGACCGTTGCAAATCCCACGGTTATAGAAATTGGCAACAATATTAATAAGGTTTCTAAATTCCATAGAATCTGCCAGCAATTATTTCTCACGTCTGCACTCAGTGCTACTTGCACCAATAAATTAATCACCACGACTGTTAACTCCACATAATTGCAAGCTCCAGAATCAAGCAGTAATAATCACGCTAATTAATACAAATATTCAGCTGAAAACAATTCCATTGCATTTAACCCTTTGACTGCGACAGGTTCTACGGCATTGTGACTGAGGTGCGTCGTTATACTCAGCGTTGGAAATGCATAATAATAAAGAGACAAATATAATCGGTTTAGTATAAACAATGCATATATTGCACCGAGAAAAATTTTATTGGTGTACTCTTTTTGTATAATATTCATGGACCGGTGAGAGCGTAATACTTTTAGCTGTCAAAGGGTTAATCGTCGCATAGTAATATACCTTTTGCTGCGTTAAAATTTAAATTTCTTTCACAATATTTTCTTCGTTGTGCAAAGACGCGGTACTCCACGTTATTAGTTAAATTACAACAGAGTGTACCTATTCTATTCTATACCGAAAATCTATCCGATTGAAAGACACTCACCGATTCCTCTGGATCCACCGAGTCGCTACTCTGGAAGTCTAACCGAACATTCTTGTACTGGGAAACATCGATACCATTAACCAGGACTAGGTTCAGTGTCACGGCCGCAATGAGGAGTGTGTAAATCGAACGATACATTTTGCACGATTACGCTTTTACTGTGACTGTGTCATCGATGAGGTTGCACGCCTCTTTTATAGACCGTCCCGAAAGTCCGTCATGGTGAACGTGACTTATCTGAACGGTTCTTTTGTTGTTTCCTCATTGGCTCCTATCATGATGTTCCTCGCGGAATACAAATAAGGGAAATGCTGCCGGGTATGGTGGCACGTATGTTATTCCTCGCACGACGAAACCGACCGTGAATGATGAATTTCGTTACTTTCTGCTTCCTTTATTGATTCTGTACATATTTCCCATTTTATTTTGCCCCCGTATTTGTCGTTTCTTTTTCGTTTATTTATGGTTTGCCTTTCAATCGTCGCGCGACGTCCGCCGCGGTGACACGATTATTTAACTTTGAGTTAATGTGACCGAATATCGCATATTTAGAGGAAACGAATATCAATTTGAAAATGTTTCGCCTCGTGCAAATCAGTTCTGAAATACTTTGTTCTATCTCCCGTGCAGGATAGCCCCGGTTGCATATTAGTGAACGAAGGGAGAGTATTCTTGTCTGGATTGTGAGTAAGGGTGACTGAATTTCATTGAAAGTATTAATGTCAGTTAGGATTTGCCGAGTTTGATGCCTTAGAAACTGATTTTAGATTGTGCGCGTTTTACTAATGAAGAGGACTCAGTTGGTGATTGACACGGGAGTACGAAAATAATCTTTTGCTGCATTGAAAATCTATTAACTTATTAAATTCATTGTCATGCAACGTCCTACGTAAAAAAATTTTAAGTCCCATGCATCATCGTTCGGATAAAAGTCCCCTCACATACATCAGGCAAGGATGTTTGTTGATTGCCTTGTCATGCCTAAAATCGTTAGGATATCCTGCCCCAGGGGTGATCACGTATCCGTGCGAACTCCGCAGAAAAACTCCACCGAATACTAGTTTCCGACTGCTAGGAGCCTTTTTATCAAGTGTACGAAGCCTGAAGTCCCTTAGGGACGCATATATACCGGAGGCATTTTCGTCTTTGTGTAGCGATTCAGCTGCTGTCTGCCAACTTTCTTAGTTGTTCGAACAACTAGGTTGACTGCTTTGTGGAAGTCTTAACCTATATTCGAAGCCCCCTTTTCCGGTGGCCACCGCGAGTTTCACGAGGAACTTCTTAATAATGCGATTACCGTACCCTTTCGAGACCAGACGTGCCCAACTTTGTCGTTTCTTCCGCTAATTTGATCGTTCATCCCTTACGCCCACATCTGGTCGAGGTATGTATTCGGTGGCGAATGTGTCAGAGAATTCTTTGAATATATTATTTCGTAAAGTTCGCAGTCACCTGCGTTTCATTTTGCATCGATACGGGCCTCCTCTATTTTTGAAACATATATTGCACTTTTTCTTTTTAAATATTGTGAACTTGATGTTAGACTTACCTTAGATGTGTGGACTATGATTATGTGGAGTAATTTAATTCAAAACGCAATTATAAGGGTAATTCTTGATGTGTATATGTAAATTAATTAACGGGGAAGAATAATCATTTGTTATCGAAATGTTATATAATTTTATTGATTGATGGTATAGTATTATAAATAGTTTCGTAATTGTTCAGAAAAGGAAAGGAAATTTTACGAAGAACTTTCTTATTCGACCGTGCAATCTTTTATTACCTGCGATTAACATTTAGTTAGGATTGATAATGTATGCGCACGGAATATCGTCACCGTTGCTTTTTTTTAAGCGTGCCAGATACTGCAATTTGGTCACTGCTCTCGGTGAATGAAAAATTCAATTGCTTTCACGTACTCCAACTTGCCAGTTCATTCGCTTTCACAAGTTTAAAGTGGGTCCGCTACCGATATGGTATTTTTATCATTCAGACTCTGTATATACATATAAATGATACGCAATGATGTGACACGTGACAAACAAGTGAATAAAAATATTTAAAACAATTTGATTAAATTCTGCAAAAAGTATACAGTTTCTTTTGCAATTTTTTTCTATTGTAGATTGTGTCGTACCGTTAATTTTCACTAATTATGCCACTATTCCTTTATGCATCTTCTTTTAAGTATAAAGGTACTAACGCAACAATATCCTAAACAATTGCAAGCACTTGTAATAAATAGGTAGGTTAATTAGGAAAAATCTACAAAGAATTAATTCCACTCCATGAATTTGGTTGTATGAGTAAATTCAATTACATTCAATTACATACCTCATTTTATTTTTAGGAATGCAACATGATACAGTAGCAATTTTAAACAATGTATTGAATAAAATGTTCTCACTATCAGTTCGCTTATTTATAGTTTTACTTCTTTTTACGTGTACAATGTACTCATAATGGAATAGCAATCAATTGTAAACACGTATATGCTGACTCGTTTAATTAGCGGCCACCAATTAGGTAAATTTCTGAAGTTTACACAATTTTCGTATTAATAATTCAACGCGATAATTAATTACGACGTCAGTATAATGTCGTTTATCAAAATTATATGTAGGGGAGACCGGGGCTAGATGTTCCGGGGGTAAGTTGTTCCGATGGTTATATTTTCAAAATAAAAAGAGATAGCGTTGATCTTTAAATTGTTTTCACCGCGTGAGTCAATCACACTAAGGTGCCATCTGTTTCAATATCGCCAGAATTGCGAATTATATGGTTTTAAACAAAGACCTACCCACGTACCAAGTAAGTAAATATTTTCCCATCATTATTTTTGGTCTATATCCATTATTTAATGTCGACATGATTGTCTGTTTCGTTCCTATGGATCGAATGACATTTAAGAATATGTTGTAATAGTGTTTATTAGACTATTTCAATATATAAACAAAATATTCTCATATATTGCCACACGAGTCAAGCGGGGCTAGTTGTTCCCGTGACTTGGGGCACGTTGTGACCGTAACAACTTGCCCCGCCGCACAGTGCGGCCTCCAAAGCACAAAAATCCAAAAAGTCATGTTTGAATTTTGAACTTTTTATTCAAAATAATCATCAATCGGTAGGCAAGGAAGACGAATGTAACAATTGTTACTGTAAAAAATCAATACGGGCCCGGCAATAGTAACCTGTTTATAATAACTGAAATTTTAAAAATTAGTTAACTCGTGCATCAATCGTTCTTTTTTATTCGTATTTTGTAATATAGTTTGTTGTACCTTAAGTATGGAGAATTTCATAAGCGGTAGGCAAAATTGTAATGTGCAATGTAAAATTCGTAATGGTTTTCTAAAATTCAATTTGCAAAAAAGCGGCACAAAATGTCCTGTAATTTTTGTTGTTTTGAATCGACAAGGTGTTGTACTACATTGCTATATAATTTTTATCTGCAATTACGTGCAGCACTCCAAGTTATTGAATTTTTAATTCGACGTAACACGTGCAGCAAATTGTATTAGGTTCGATTCGGAGATTATTGTTTTTACACCAAAGATAATTTATATGATTGTTATAGTTTGTTGATTTTCTTTGAAAGATAATATACTTCCGTTGATCCGAACCTTAATAAATAAACATTATTAATAAAATTATGTTTTATTTCATTCAAAGGCAACTGCTATTTCTTAGTCACAACTTACCCCAAGGCGGGAACAACTAGCCCCGCGAAGGGGCAAGATGTTCCGTCTCGAACAGCCACAAATAAATAAATTTCTTTGATAAACCTATTACAACAAATTAAATATAAGCTTAAAACCTTAAAATATAATAAATTTAACAGCAATGTAGTCTATAGTGTAGAGAATATGTACATTATTTTAGGGTCATTTTTTATGTTTTCTCAAAATCGGAACTTTTAGCCCCGGTCTCCCCTATATATTAGTTTGATACATAACTAATGTTTTCCTTGTATATGTATAATAGTTACTCATTAAAGCAATACAATGTTACTAAAAATAGTATAAATATTGGATCTTCATTAATGTGTGATAAATAAAATAATTTGCAAGCAATTTATGCGCAGTTGCATTTGAATTCATTAATATAAATCGATCCTCGTGCAAAGATGTACCATGTGCAAATAATACGCAAAATTGATTCCTATTGTGTGCTAAGAAATTACAAAATAGAATTCTGTGGATAAGTTAATTTCAGGAAATAAAAAGACGTATCTATGGAACATCAAAAAATGGCACGTATGTAATTAGTAATTACACAAAGTACCGTATGCCATTTATTGGAGTTTTCTAATATACTGCATTGTATATTTTAATTCGAAGAATATTTCGTATACGATAATATTAACTATCAAAGGATATATTAGATATTGAGAGACAACAAATATCTTTAATTCTTTCTGCGAGGTATAACGATTTCTCACTTCAGTACACGTTACATTATCTACGTATGCAATATAATTTGTGTTTATTAACGGCTTTCATGCTAGTGAGGCTAAAAATCATTTATTGGTTAACATTCAAAACTATTTAAGCAATTCTAAAGTGTGCAATTTATTTTCTGTCCTTCAATATTTAAAAATCAAATACTCTGTAGACTGATTATATGTTCACTTCGAGAAAAGCGAAACACTACCATGCACTAATCCTCTTCACCTCACAAATTACCAAAATCCTTCATATTTCTGAAACAGTACAAAATTCCTGGATCATACTTTCTTCTCAATACGTCGTGCAAGTCCAATCTTTACCTACATCAAAACCATTATTACGTTTATTTCATTCGTCCAGCAGGTCTCAAGTAACTAAGATTCCACGGATATTTACGCCGCTGGTACACGTTTCCCCCCTCTTTGCGTCGACAATAAGATTCACGTCGTTCCATGTTCGCATAACGTCGCCCAGTCCCTTTGCGTTACGCTTGCATCGTTGCTCGTCACCCTGTTAATGAGGAACCTGAAGAGCGAACTATTCGAAACGAATCCAGTTGCGACGCGACTTCTTCTTCTCGATGGTTTCACACGATCCCGTGCACTTGACGACGACAGTGGAGAATTCGAGTCTAAACTTCTCTTTGCTGAAACTATTAACCCAGATTTAACGAGGAAGTAAAGTAGAATCCCGGTCTGTCCGCGACTAAATCCGTGGATGACGTCCGAAAGAGAGTACAAGAGGGGAGAAATATTCCGGTTTCCCTGCGAGTCTCGTGGAGCGGAAGCTAATTAGCCGGAGCAGGGAAGTCAGTCAGAGGGGATCGACGTTCCGTTTGGCTTTTCCCGCTAATTACGTGTCGACGAGGACTTGCTGATTTTCTTGCATGCTCGTACGAGGGCAACCATGGAGAAATGTTCCTCGTAGTATGGAAAGCTTGGCGGCATTTACCCGCGCCGCGTTTAGTATAAGTTCGTTCACTTTTTGATTGCCACGTGATTTTTTCGAGATCGTTGTCTGGACGACCTTGGTGGCATTCGAATGGGGATGCGCAAAGTGGATTAATTGGAAGATAGTAATTGCTGACACTTCGAAAGCTTTGGAGTAGAAATGAATAAAATAATTTCTAAAATCAATTGACGAAATTAATTTCTCCGTTACAATTTTCCAATTTTCCCCCAATGACGAATGTGTAGGCAATAACAATAAATCGAGTTTATGTTCTTAAAAATCTCCACTAAATTATAACCCTTGGCTAATAATAACAATAATCAATTCCAAAGCATATTAACTTATGCTTAACCGCTCAAGAATCACAACTTGCACAGCAACTTAAAGTTTTGCAGATATTTAGACCGACTATCACGACTAGTCATCGCTACGAATTATATAAATCTCCCACGATTTCCCTTTCGCCGCGGGAGCTACATCGCAGCGACAACCCCCTTACGATCTCGATCGATGGAACCCCCACGTGGCTGAATCTTCGCCACGCGCTCGACGGAGTACCATGGGGAGGCGGTTAAGGAGTTGCAAAATGCTAAGGGATGATCGCTAATGGGCGGGGGCGCAACAGTTGCGTGGGTGGATGCGCGTTTGATGAAGGAGTGCAATGGAGAAGTGGGAGCAGGGCCGGAAGAGGGATGAGGCACGCGTAGAAGGGGGTTAGATCCCGGTACCCGTTGACGTGCCTCAGTATTCATCTAGTATCCACGCGGTGAGCAACCCTATCCGCGAAATTCCGTGGTGCAAACGCAGATTCGCGAACCGTCAACGTGCTCGATCCGTGATCACAGCTGGAAACTTTATCTCTGATACGATATCCACGTTCCAGTGCATGTTCTTGTGATAACCATTCAATTCTTTCCGCGGAAGTTGTATTGGGTAAGATTGTTGAGAGTGTTGGGTGAACGCGAATGAGCGTGACTGAGTTCATTGAGGAGAATCGCAGAGCGTGTGCAGCTGGAATTTCATGGAAATTTTCATTACATTTAATAGCGTGAGATAGCGCGGGTGTTTGTTCGTCCCGCGGTGGAATTTGAACGTAGCAATCCAGTATTGTATTATTTGTAACCGGTTGCCACTTTTTCATAGTTTCTCAGGTTTTGCCCTTTGGAACTATTGAAAGTATAATTGCTGCGCGACGATGAATATTATTACCTTCAAATGAAATGTTCTTGTAAAGAGGCTATATACTTGGGGGGAGGAAATTGGGGTGAACTTTATTTTGTATCGCTTACTGTGCACTGAAACTGTTTAATTTCTGCCGACAGTTGATATGTTTTTATAAATATTCGTTACACAAAAATGATTAAAAGTACTCTGCAATATTTTCTGCCTGATATTTTATCAAGTTCCATACGTTTCTATCATTTAAATTCATGTGGAAATATTTCTGTGCTGGATCTTGCGCGCACGTGTTGTTTCGAAGACCTTCAACAGCCGGTAGGAATTTATTTCAGGCGTACGATACAATTATTATTAAGAAATCTAGGTAAAACCTAACAGAATAAATGCCTATATTAGACGATCCCTTATTAAATTATTAATACCCATGATTACATGATTTCAACTAATCTCGAAATTAGTTGCACACATAAAGATTAAATGACTTTTTCTTAACAAAATTCCATATATCTTAACTACGTGTGTTTTGGACTACTCGCACAAGATACAGGTAACATTAATTTTACGAAATTAACAATCAACGTTTTCCTCGTGTCACCTAATTTCATCGTGTCTTCGAGATAAATTCGCAACGCCTGCGTTTAATTCAAGGTTAATGGTACATCGCTTTCAATAGTTTTCATCGATCCTCTGGTTATGAAGTAACGACCTAATTTATAGGTCTGTGGTTAAGCGTGTGTTTAGCGTTGGTTTACTTCGAACACACCGTCAAGAAGTCCCTACGACGTGTATTATTCAAAGGGTTTCTTTCATGAAACTCGCATTGTTATGTACGAATTCGCCGCTGTAAAGTTCAAAGTTCGTCGTCGCATTAACAGTATGATGTCTTCCAATACGAGCTACAGGGTTGAATTTGTCCGGGTTCTCATAATTAAAGTGAAGTGCAAGGTAGCTAGTTCGTACCCCCTTGTAAAAGTATCTTCCCTTCGACTTTCTGATTAAATGATGCTTCGAAACTTGGATAATCGAGAACGACTGTGATAAATTATCAATAAAACATTATATTGCGTTGAAGTAGTTTTAATTAGAAACATGTTTATAAAGCTATCAAGTTAGTCATATTATAATTTATATTAATAAGTCGATGAATATTCCACCAAAATTATTTATGAATTTTCAAAAGTATTCCATGCAGACATAAATTTTTAATTAATTTTCTCTACTAGCCTGAATCAAGTACACACATCTATGTCTTCGCAAGAGTTAAACTTTGACATATTTTTCCCAGCTGTGCCGCAGCCTCGATAAAATGTGCAACAATGAGACGTCGAATACGCATATCGAGGAAAAAGTATTAATACTAAAAAGCATGATATAGGTCGAAGGTAGTACAGAAGCCTCTGGTTAATCAAACGCGCGTGGAATATTTAATTCCGTACGATAACTTGTGACGTAGATCGAGTTAATTGCGCCTTGATTAAAACTCTAATTGTATTTTCGTGATAAGAGGAGCAGCTTCTTTATCCGAGCGTCCTATAAATTCGTTTTGCCTCATTTTTCGCGCGAAAAGAATTCGTTTAGAAAGCAAAGCGGGACGTATTGTCTTGTGCCCAATAATGTCCAATCCTCCTTATGCCACGCTAAATGAATAATTTCAAAAAAGGAATGTCTAAAGCGAACAGAAAAACCGTAAATTATAAAAACAAGAAAGAAAGGATGCTTCTAACTTCCTCAAACTCAGGAATTCATAGGGCACGGCTACCATATCTCACTTGAAACGATAGAATTGTTATTTGATAAATTATTTACATCGTTAATTAGGCATTTCGCACTGGCGTGTGAAGTCTGAAGATTTCATTGAACCCCGGTGCAAACAGAAGTAAAGTTCAATTCCACTGTTCAACGCAGCAGAGAAACATTGGTACTTTCCTTCTGTGTCGCTTTCGATTCCTTGGAACGAGGAACGAACAAATTTATTCGTCGCTAATTAACGCGGGTGTGAGTTAGCACGATTGAACAAAGAGCGCCGGCGCTTCATACCATTTTATCAAATGATAGCGGTAAACGCGGCGGGCAGTCATTCACGCGATCGCTCTTGGAATGATTGATAAATTGAAATATCAATTTCTCTGTGTTCATTTTCATGAACGTTGAAATACGTGTCAATGTTGACTGATTGTGAGTAGCCATTCTGCGTTACAACGAAGAGCTAGCAAACGTGACTTATTTGTACAAACAACGTGAAGCTGTCTCGTTAAGTGCAAAGACCAGATAACCCAAAAAATTATATAATGAAAATAATAATAATAATGAATAATGAATAGGGATCGTAATTGTAGTTCTAATAAGTGTAACAGCAACAATAATAATGATCTCGAAAAAAGTTGGAGGAATAATATAATAATAATTTATTGATTTTGTTAATGATAGAATTGTTTGGATAGATAGTTCTCTTAGCTCTCTACAGTAATGAAGAAGTGTGTTTGAGTGTAAAAAACGATTTAAATAAAAATCTAAACTTATATTTACACTTAAACTGTTTTATGCCTAATCGAATTAATCCATGTCTGATTGTACTATTTTTCCATCACTAAATCACTAATAGAAAATTCTGTAATAGAAAGCAAACAGCATATGTGCATGTGTGTATAAGTATGTATGGACCGAATTATGTAATTGAATAACATACTTTTTCTCGAACATCAAATTTATAAATCTGCATCAAATATTGATTGCTCTAAATACCCTAATTGGCCCACCTTTTCCGGCCACAGCAATTGAATTATTATTAGCAAAGATTTAACGGAAACGTACTTGCATAATATTAGAGATCTGATTGTTCCATCAAAACCATCGACCGGAATGTTTCATTAAAAACAGAAGAGTCACTCGCCGAATGGGCACGATTCCTCAAAGATAATTATTTCAAACGTTTTTTTTTATGACGTCGCTAGTTCGACGGTTTCTGTAGGCGATGCAAATGTCTTCTCTTTTCAATCGGCGAGGTGGATTCGGTAATATCTTCGATCTTTGGATTATTTCTACCGAATAATGCCTCTGGCCTGTCAGGATTTCATCTGTCTTCGTTTACGAATACTCAATCGATAATTCTCCCTCTATCGCCTCCTCTTTCCATCAATGAATATATTTTTGTGAAACATGGTCTGATGGAATGTTGCGTACAATGGAATCGCAAAAACTAAATTCCTACCCAAGAAATTAATGGTCTGTTACATTCCTCTTCCATCTTTCACGCGATTTTATATATCAATTATCGTGAATGGAGTTTTCTTCGTTTCCGTGAAAATCCACTTGCCAACGGATTCTTCGCTAATGCACCCTCCATTTGCTATCAGCTCGAGTGTTTTTTTTTTCGCTCTGTCCGTGGAACACGTTGTAATAAATATGGCTGTTGCAAATTAGCATTATCAGTTCTAGATAGGCGTTGTGTAAATTAGTATCGTACGCTTTTCATAATATTATTATATTTGAAAGAAAGATTTTATCTCTTCGTTTTTACGTTACAGAGTTCAATTGTTGAGTAAGAAATGTATTTTATAATCAAATGAATATAGACAATATGTGGAAATAATTCTTCTTATTTCTATTATAATTGGCGTTAAAAATATGCAGATTTCAATTCTCATTCTGAACTTTGTATAAACTCAAATAAAAAAATATATCTTCTGTAATCCGCATGGTCAAATTGAAGAAAATATGTCTTTCACATTATTACGATTTTTATAATGTAATAATTTCTTATTTACAGTTCAGTATTTATATATTTTATATACAGGGTCCGGCGGAGTATATGACCACCCTCTTAATGGGGGGTTACTGGGGTGATTCTGAACAACTTTTTCCTTTACCAAAATGTTGGTTAAAGCTTCGTTTTTGAGTTATTAACGAAAAACACTGGCCAATCAGAGCGCTCGGTCGCGTGATTCCCAACGGATCTCAACCTCGGTCCGTGGTCGTGAACGAACGCGCAGGGACAGTTATGTTACCTCGTCTTAAATTAAGAATAATGTGGAATTATTCGTTATTCGTGAATAACAAATAAACTAATAAGTGTTCGATACGTTTATTCGTTATCCGAAAAAACAAAGTATTTTATTACTTATGAATTATTATTTGTTTAACAGCACGTTTTCAGGTGGATAAATTGTGTTTTAAGAAAAACGGTTTGGATAAATAATGTTAGAAAAAGGCTAGTTAATCTTACCAATTCGTCCACAAATTAACCTGCTCCGAAGGAGGGGGGTCCTTGACACTGGGTCATTGCGTCGATCCTGACCTTCCACAACAGCTGATGTTACAGCCGTGTCGATGCACTGTCAATTTTCTTGCACAGTCACTTCACTTAACGGTCACTTTCACTTTTTGGAACGATTATCGTTCCTACGTTTAAAAAATTGTTGCTATCCAGTCGAATACAACCGTGGCGCGAATGAACGAAATGTTTCAGCGCAAGGTGTTTGATCGCCGGGATGCAAGTCGAGGTACCGAGGAGCGGCAGCATTATTATTAAAATCGCACTGCACAAATAAAACAAACATTTGATTGTACTCCTGATTTTAAAGATACATGTTGCTCGTTCGAATAGTCGAATGACTCTGCCAGCTAAAGCGTTTCCTTGGTCCTAGATGAACATTCGTTAAGGAGGGGATATTGTTATAATAGAATGCAGAAGAAATGTTTCTTACTGGAACGCTTAAGTGGCTAGCAGTTTTGGCGTCAACCTCCACTACACGAAAGAATACCCCTGCGCTCTAGGGGGTGGCATGGTTTTCGTAACTACGGACCCCGATTGCGAAGCGAGACCACACACACCAGACAGTGTAGGACTACACCGTTCGAGAAATTTCAATAGAAGCCAAATAGTTTTCAAAACACATGGCGGTGGCAATGGTATATTGGAAACGAAATTATTTTATAACTTTCGTTAATGGTTTCCTTAGCAGAAAGATCTGCTCTATCGCGTGAACTTCGTTAATTTCAATATTTTATATTGAATACATCCATTTCAATTT
Organism: Nomada fabriciana; assembly: GCA_907165295.1. NCBI lineage: Eukaryota > Metazoa > Arthropoda > Insecta > Hymenoptera > Apidae > Nomada > Nomada fabriciana. Next base: position 17,425,899 of record OU015689.1, read on the forward strand.
TTTTTATTGAATTTTATTTTATTGAAATTTGTATTGAAATTAACGAAGTTCACGCGATAGGGCAGATCTTTCAATAAATTAGAAATTAGAATACGATACGCTTTCCGAATAGATTTCTGCTAAGGAAAGCATTAACGAAAGTTATAAAATAATTTCGTTTCCAATATACCATTGCCACCGCCATGTGTTTTGAAAACTATTTGGCTTCTATTGAAATTTTTCGAACAGTGTAATCCCACACTGTCTGGTGTGTGTGGTCTCGCTTCGCAATCGGGGTCCGTAGTTACGAAAACCATGCCACCCCCTAGAGCGCAGGGGTATTCTTTCGTGTAGTGGAGGTTGACGCCAAAACTGCTAGCCACTTAAGCGTTCCAGTAAGAAACATTTCTTCTGCATTCTATTATAACAATATCCCTTCTTTAACGAATGTTCATCTAGGACCAAGGAAACGCTTTAGCTGGCAGAGTCATTCGTCTATTCGAACGAGCAACATGTATCTTTAAAATCAGGAGTACAATCAAATGTTTGTTTTATTTGTGCAGTGCGATTTTAATAATAATGCTGCCGCTTCTCGGTACCTCGACTTGCATCCCGGCGATCAAACACCTTGCGCTGAATCTTTTCGTTCGTTCGCGCCACGGTTGTATTCGACTGGATAGCAACAATTTTTTAAAAAATGAAAAAGTGAAAGTGACCGTTAAGTGAAGTTACCGTGCAAGAAAACTGACAGTGCATCGACACGGCTGTAACATCAGCTGTTGTGGAAGGTCAGGATCGACGCAATGACCCAGTGTCAAGGACCCCCTTCCTTCGGAGCAGGTTAATTTGTGCACGAATTGGTAAGTTTAACTAGCAGCCTTTTTCTAACATTATTTATCCAAACCGTTTTTCTTAAAACACAATTTATCCACCTGAAAACGTGCTGTTAAACAAATAATAATTCATAAGTAATTAAATACTTTATTTTTTTCGGATAACGAATAAGCGTATCGAACACTTATTAGTTTATTTGTTATTCATGAATAACGAATAATTCCACATTATTCTTAATTTAAGACGAGGTAACATAACTGTCCCTGCGCGTTCGTTCACGACCACGGACCGAGGTTGAGATCCGTTGGGAATCACGCGACCGAGCGCTCTGATTGGCCAGTGTTTTTCGTTAATAACTCGAAAACGAAGCTTTAACCAACATTTTGGTAAAGGAAAAAATTGTTCAGAATCACCCCAGTAACCCCCCATTAAGAGGGTGGTCATATACTCCGCCGGACCCTGTATATATATATTTTATCGTTCATAATCGAATAAGAAATATATATTTTAATTCTACAGAAGGAATTAGTGCACGGTGTTAAGATCCCATATAGATATAACTCCACACATAATAGATATCTACACAAGCGAGATATAAAACCATGCCGTATTTATGGGAAACCATGAAAGGGACAGGTTTGCAGTAAATACCCCCGAGGAGTTTAGACTTCTTATTTTCTTTAGCCTCGGTATCGCATCGAGAACTCAGAAATAAATCTCTCCATTTTCATTTACCGCACACGTTTACCGAAGAAAGTTATTACTCCAACTCCTCCATTCACCTTCTGAAATTTGTACCGACCCTCCAAGTCGATCTGCGATCGATTTCCTGCCTCTTAACTCGATTTCCCGTCGACTAATTCGACGTAGAGTCGGGTTCCCCGAATGTCTGCGATCTTGAAGGGGAAAACCTACCACTTCGATACATCGATACTTAAAGGAGATTCTCGAAATTCTTCCGATTTCCCGTTTCCACGCGAAATCGTTTTCGTCGCAGCTTCGCGGCTGTGATTGAATTTGTTGCGACTAAAACTAGCAACCCTCCTCCACTTTTCCTTTGTTCCGTTGGTCAAAAAGAGCTGCCTGAGCTGGAGAATAATTGCTTGCAGAGAGTTGCGCGACTTTATGCCACTGCCTCCCCTCCATTTACCTTTTTCTTCTTCTTTTTTCTTTCGTTACCCTCTTTTTTGTCCGCCGGTTTTTTACACTTGCGTTTCACTCGAACCTCCGTAAGAAGAGGCGCGTTAGCTTTAGCGTTTTTTCTTTCCTTTTCACCAACGAGCAACGACCGCTAAAGTGCTGAAACGCGGATTGAACGTTTTAACATCGACGAGTTGCATTTAGCGACAGAGAAAATGGCACCCTTTCGAGCCGACTACTCGCGAAAATGGCAATCAAAAATTGTGTAACAGATCGCGTGGAATTTCATACATAGTCCTACTTAGGATGGAGTTTTACTAACAATTTAATGACAGCAATGTATTTTCTCTTATTCTTTGTATCTGCTACAAATCTTGGGCCATTGTTTAAATAACCTGTTCGATATATCGGGTACCGATTTCTTGCGTGATTCTTTTTAACATCTTTGGATCAGTTTGTTGAGAGTATTGACAGCCTGAAAAAGGAAAGTAGCGTTGTTTTGATTTATGCCTGTAAACAAAATATTTTTCGCTGTTTAATTATCCGAAAATAAAACACTATAAAATTCGGAAATAAATAAATAGGATATACGTGTTGTTTTAATAATTAACGTTCTTAATTTTGGATATGCGAATAAATTAGATGTAGGTAAATCTCGACTCCAGCCAAACATATAATACCTTGCGTTGGATGACAGAAGGCCAGTAATTAAAACGTAAAATCAACGATAGCCGTGCGTCGAAATCGGTTTCACGGCTGCGAGGACAATTCAATCTACTCGGTGCATGCTTGTTTTTCGTTCGGACAATTCTCATTTGCACCGTAAAATTGGCATTGAGGACATCGAGTCGAAACGAAGAGGAACTATTTGTCATCCGTTCAATGTTGGGGAACGTGGGACCTTGATGCAATTATCGATCAATTCGTACAATGTTCTTAACCTTCATTGCAACCGTATCGTTCTAAGTGTACGATTTAATTTTCCATATTTGTATTTATTCTATGCTCTATGATAATAATCGATAATTATTTATCACGATTTAACTTCTTTGATATTTAAAATTCCACCTTAATAATTTTGTAAGTGAGCAAGAACTTGGATAGAGAAATCAATAAATTAAAGTGTACCTTTGCTAATCGCTGTTTCGCGAATTGGAGGTGTACTGCTCATTTCTCTGTAACGAAGGGGTTAAACATAATCAGCAAAGCAATATAGATGAACAAATATCGACTTATCAAAGGTACTAATTATACATTTATCGGCTAGTATATTGAATTAAATTTTTCGAGTGGAATTGTATTTGGATGTTTCATTAAATTACCTGATTTTTAGTTCCACTGGAAAACTAATTAAAATGTACTGTTGACGGCGGAAATTATGCAAGGATTACCTGGCGCAAGGAGATTCGTGATACGTGAAACGTGAAATTAATTGAAAATTAAATAACAAGTCTGCGGAATAATGAATTCCACTGGAGAAAATTGCTTCGCATCGTGGGCCTTATATCTGTGGAGACCAACACTCGTGTACAGGCGAGACATATTAATTATGAGAGTCTTAAATAGTGGAAACTGTGCAATTTCTCTTTCCCGGATATTCAATCTCTGCTTTCCGCTTCCTTTGTCTTTTATAACAAAATAATCCCCGGGATCCATTTAAAAAGAGATTCTGAAAGTAACTCTATCAAAGCTGTCCTCTGTCGCCGTATTATCCTTCTTCGTCGAAATTGAATCATTTCGCACGACGGCGAAAACTATTATTTGCACTTCGCTTGGTAGCGGCTACCATTGACGAAAGATATCCCGGCCTGGTCTGTTTTACTTTCGAATAGGTTTCTTCTAACTTTCCAACTTGTTATCTAGTTTATGGCGGGCGAAATGGGTCGAAGAAGAATTTCAGATTATCTTCCACGCCACATTCGTCGAAAATTTCGGTTACATTTATAGTAGTTTAAATGGAATTCTCTCGCCGTTATCGTTTAATTCCTCCTTATCCTTTAAATAATATCTTCGGTGCACAAAATGTTAAAGGTTTTATCAATATGGAGCAGATATGCGTATAAATATTTGGCTACCCCGTTTCGTCAACTAGAATTTATAGTAACTATTTACTAAAAACGTTAAAGACGGAGATGAATACATGGTCACGAAAAAGTATTACAAAAACAATGGATGCCAGTGTCATACGATTAAAGTCATATGATTAAAACTAAACAATTAAAGTAGAACCTTCAGATATTAAAATAGAAATATAGTACCTAATATTATACACAATCGTGATGTGGTACGTACAGAAAATAATCTTTAATTCCCATATTTCACTAACCAAAAACTTCTTTTTCCAAAAATTGTCATTTCCCCAGTCTTGAATCATTATTAACATTATCCACACCTTCCTATTTCGACTTATTTCGATGTACATGAACTCTGCATGAACTATGCAGCCCTGTCGCGATCAACAATTAATTTTCGCCTTAGCAAACGCATCTTTCCGCCAAAAATCTGTTCGAATTATCGCAGAATCTTTAGGCGCGAGCGCGGCCAGCCTGTCGAGCGCGAAAAGCCAAGCTGGAGAACTATTTTCGCGACACGATTGACACGATAGCCCAGGTAGCTGAATGCCGAAGGCGAAAATCGATATCGGTCGCGTAACGTTCACGTCGCGTCACGTACCTATATAACGTACAGTTTCCACAACTTCTCCAGAACTTCACGTTCGTTTCTTTTTCTGCACGCGTCCATGCTCAGTGCCGCGTTCAATTGGATTGAGAAAAGGGGATACGGCGAAGAAGATACGGGAATGGGACAGAAGTTGACAGGGACGGTCGTCGGCACACCATGAGAGGATGCTGTTTTATGCCGGTAATACATCGTTTATCTTGCGGTCTATATCTGCCTCACCTCTTCCACGCGAACGTTAAACCACCGTGTCCTCTTTTTTCGCATTCATCGCGCTTCCTTCGGAAAAGTGGCGAGAACAGTGTCCCTTGTCCCGTGCGACCGTTCGATCTCCAGCGTTTATACGCGAAGGAATTCTGCTGGTAACGTTGGGACGTGTTGCGTACGTTTTATTACGATTATTACTGTTAACCCTTTCTCCGCGGTGCCAGAGAAGTTAATGATATTCTAGGCGCATGAAACAGGACAATTTTTGTTATTGCATAGAGGCTATACTTAGATATGTACTCTGTTTAACACCTTGCTTTATAATAACGTGCGATATTGAGGGTAAAATTGAAACGCGCACACACACACACATATGCTGGGGGTGTGATTTTGTAGTGTAGGATAGGATTCAAATATGTTGGCATTGCGTTCAACTTTTATAAATTGTCATAATTGAAGGAGTTAAATGAACAAGTTTGAGGCGCGTAATAACGTGAGAATAATTTATATCAATTATTACATATAGGAAGACAAAGTTTAGGGGTATAACAAGGAGTCTATGACCATGGCTATTCACTGCTTTTCCGAATGTCATGGTTTATTAATGAGGTGTAATTACAGGTTTTCTTCTACGCTTTGTTTGCTTTTATTGCAACTGCTTGACGTTTTGGAAGGTATATTTTACGCTTACCTTGCCCCACGTTTACTTTACTTCCTAATTGAAACATTTAAGCAGCGATTTCGCAATGATTCCACGTGGGAACTTCGAACGATCCCCTGCTTATTTATCATTAATGAAACTGAAGCAAACGACTGCTTAAAAAAACCGGTGCTGAAAATATTGCTTAATCCAGGTAATGTGTACGCACAGGACCAAACTAATCAATCACAATAATTTGAAACAAAACTATTATTTATTATTATATAAAACGTAAGAAAATCAAAAAATCAGACCTACTCAATTCATTGCTTACTATTGTATGAATGCAGTAAATAAAATATTTAGAGTTAGCTTTCAACTGTTACACTTTCTGCCTCGCTAAGACAATAAGGAAAAAACGAGAATCGTTGGTTTTTATTTCCCAACATTTGATATCACAGTAAAAATGACCTTCGTCGAACATTTCTTTAATTGATTCTGTTTTGCCCCTTACTGTACGTACATATGTACGTCAATCTTCATTCTTCTGTCGATCGATCTTCGATCTTCAATTCTGGACAGGCACTTCGGGCCTTTACCGTTTCCACGATCGCGCGAATTGAAAATTACAAATTTTCGTCACGGTATCCGGCCTGCCCGAACAAGGAGAGTTCACGAGAGGCAGGGTTTATCTTTTGAGCGTGGTCTTCCGAACGGAAATTATGTCATCACGTAAATTTCCGGCGGCAGTCTCGATGCAAGGCCGATGAAGACCGGTTCGCATTCAGTATGCCGGCGAATTAGCGTAAGTGGAAAATCGTTAGAGCAGGCGCACTTTATGGAAAGGCCAAATCAACCGTGATACGGCTGTTAATGACAGTGCCAGTCACGTTAATTGCTGACCGGGTGTACAGTAAAAATTTCTGGTACGGTCATCTGTGAATACGTATTCGCGTGAAATTAAATTCAGACGTGCGATTGTTCGTAAGAAATAAAAGGTTCCTTGTTCGGATATTAACCTTCTTTATTGCGGGGCACGTTATAAACGGTGGATTTTATTTAACGAGGTCATGAATCGGGCTTCTGCTCAGGTATATGCAGGTATCGAATGTACATAGTGCTTCGTGAATTTCTGAAGTCTTGACAAAGTGATTTAGAATATAGGATGTTAAACGCGAAGCAGATATCTTGTAATTAATATTTGTTATATTTTCTTCCATTATTTCTCGCAGCAGAGATAAAGAGGAATATTAAATGCTAAAATGGGAACATATTATTGATTCAATATGCAATTTATTATCTTGAAGTTAATTTGCATGTAATAACGAAGCGATTAAAACTATGTAGTTGTGGTGATTATGTAAAAAATATGTAAAATTGTGTAAAAGATATACTTTTTTATCAAGATTAATCGCAATATTTTTGCTCTACTTAATTATAAATATTTGTACATTTATGTGCGATGAAGAAAAACGTATCCAAATAATTTGCACTCGTTTGTACCTGCACATCTCCGCGAAGAATCATTACTTTCATTTATAACGTTATTTATCTTCGATAACACCGATGCTTTGTTCCACATAATAATACATTTACATATGTTAAATGTATATGCACATCTCCGCGAAGAATCATTACTTTCATTTATAACGTTATTTATCTCCGATAACACCGATGCTTTGTTCCACATAATAATACATTTACATATGTTAAATGTAAAATTGTATTTCACCCAATTGGAGCTGCTGAAATCCTCGGAAACTTTACGCTTCATTGAAATGCAATTTCGCGAAAAATTATTGTTTATATAAATTCTGCAACAAACTTTTCACGACTTTGCAACAGCTTGAAATAAATTCTGCGCAATCAATTAACCTGACGTTAAACCGGCGTCATTGACTAGGTGAATCAGAAATACGAGATGGTCGCACGCCGGTGAAATAATGTCAAGTTGTTCAACAAGATGTCGATCGAAGTCTCACGTTTTTCTTCGAATTGCCGGAAATAAACCGAGTTTCCTGCCAGGTATTAATAAACGTGAAGTACAGTTCCTCTTTTACTAACTGAACGCAATAAATTCGCACGTATACGGACTTTCTTTCAAAATGACAGACTGTGTTGCCTGGAAAACCACTCCAATTTAATGAAAGAAAATATTTCCCGCAATTCGATCAATTTTATATCACTATTTTATATTATTTCCGATGCGAGCATTCGTACGTTTGTCGAACTAATACTGTAGGATTGTTTGCACTCGAAATATAAAATATTGAAAGAGTTGAAGCAATTTTGAAGAAGTTCGTGGTACGTACTAGCTGTGCCAAGTAGAGTGATATTTCCTGCCATTGCTTTTCTTTTGGGAAAAGTAATTCCAGGACTCACTCTACTAAATTTAACTACATCCTTCTATAATCCTTCTATACCCACTTGAAACTCTACTTGCAAAAAGGTGTCGGTTTAGAGAGCCAAAATATGGTCTCGTTCACGTGCTTGCAGAGAAGTTACTGAGCTTGAATAGCAAACAAAAAAAATGGAAGTTAAACTTTAATCCAATATCACACTTTCATACAATCCACGATACTTGAATATCGATATTATTATTAAATATGAACTTTGTGACAGTAACACAAAGTATACATCGGTGTATAGTTTAAATACACAAAGGCGTAACTGATAGATGAATGGAAATAGTAAAAGTCATATAGAGAAATAAAATAAATAACAGAAAAGTCATACGCGAAATGAAAAAGAAATTCAAATGCAATAATAAAGTTCTATTTTAATTTATTTGCTGTGCAGGCATTTATTGTAACGAAAATAGAAAAATGGCCCCTTTCTGTTTTTTGTATCAACTGAAACATTTTTACCTGCGGTCAAGAACGAACGCATTTCGTACAGAAGTCTTCTTCAGGTTAGATACATCTAGTTGTTGATCGATGTCAGTGCTGTCTTCTGCACTTAAACGTTTCTCCCTTCGTCGTATCTCTGTCGCTGCAACTAATGGTTCGGATCTATTGTGTTTCAAAAGATCGAAATCTTCTCCTTTGGTTGCAGCAGACGTGTACTGGACGTGCAAGATCGATTGAAGCACCTTTCAGATGCCCCTTTTGAACGTGGTAGTTTTTTTATAAGCTTTCTACGAGGAATCCAATTCGCAAAAACGATTATTTTTTATTCACTTTTTAGATATATTATTTATTGCTGGTCCCTTGCAATCCCATTTTTTAAATACCTCAATGGACTTGGGTAAATAAAATAAAATTAATGAATGAGTTTCGATTTACTTCTGATTTAATGGCATATAAACAATTATGACAAGAATAGTGATGGCGGACAGTAATTATTTAAATTACAGTGTATTTACGATATACTATTGGGTCGAACGATTCGATCGAAATAAAATTTATTGGAATCGCAACGATCGGATTCAATACTTTTTCATTGAATAGTGAATTAAACAAATTTTTACTTAGAAGCAAGTTTATTTGGATTACATATAAAATATACGGATGCTGATTTGCAATTTTTATCAGATGTTCCTGTATCGTTCATTTTTCGAATATTCTACAATTGTTTAGCAGATTCTCCAATTTCGTATTCTTCGCCACAGCCATGAAAGCATCAATGTTTAAAGTATCATTGCAAAAATTTTGGTCCCTGTTTGTAAGTATTTTACGGGCGCAACTTTTGAATTCAACTTCACAATTCTTCCACCCCGAATGTCACTGATCGTCGTAGTCGATAATGATTTCAATTACGTCGCATTAATTTTGGCTGTGAAAGTACCATCCATAACAGCCGATATCACAATACGCGACGCACAAATAGACCATTATTATGGAGGCGGTATTAACGATTCACGCATAACTTGGTATCGATAATCTCCCGTAAATCCAATTACGCTTCGATTTGCAGTTGAACATTTCGGCTGATTGTGGCCCGGCTATCGGAAATGCCTGCTTCAATTCCAGTCTGCACATATCTTTTCATTTCTGTGAAAGAACCAATGGAGAATCTGTAAAAAAAATAATAATCCATTCTATAAAAACGCATGCTTGAAATTAATAAAATACATATAAATTGGCGTCCGGCTGTTAAAACACAAGACCACGTATAAATTCTGTTAGCTGAACAACGATTCTGACTAAACAATTATGCATCGCGTTTCGAGAGAATGATATAAATGTTATATTAACACATCGCTGACCGGCAATTTTACACAGAAGCGTGTCAAACACGAGTTAACTCGTGGCCGGTCAACAATGTGTTAATAAAAGGTGAAAACAGACTCTTACACATTCGAGCTGTTTATTTATTACCAGTATCTATATATGGAGGGCTCATAGGCCAATCAGTGCAAGTCCAACTTTCCCTGAACACGAGTTTCGTAGTTCAAAAACCTCTTTTTTGTTAAAAATTTCAGTTGATAAATCAATTAAGTGACTGCTCTCATACGTTCTCATACTAACATTGTCATTGTTTCCAAGTAATTTGCAAAAACCTTATTTATCTCGGTTTGAATGCTAATGGACTTACACCGATTGACTTCTGAACCCACCACATCATCTTCTATGTTTATCCTCGTCTAACAGCGTCGTAATTATTTAATAACAATTTGCTCTGCAAATCTATCTAATCACCAAAGTATGCTCATTCTGTACTAAATCATATTAACATTCTCCTTTGCATAACTCGTGTGGATATCTGCTACGTTCAAATTTCGCGTGTGTACGACTCGATCCCTCAACCCTACGCGCCCACAGAAAACAAAGAATACCAGACCGTACCCCCAAAGTGTCGCACCTCGCGTCCGCAAATTTCACCGGAGGAAACCGCGAAAACGGAAGTCGACGATCCGAGGCGTTACGAGATCGGGGTGCGTGAAACTTCGATCACCGGGTAAGAACGCGCTTGCGTGCAGCAAAACGTGTGTATGCACATGTGTGTAATGGTGGAGAAAGTTGCACGCGCACGATGCAGCTGATGACCTTGAACTCCCTGCTGATGTTCGACCTCGTGTTCCTGTTTTTCCTGTTCCTCGTCGGGGTCTCCTGTCTCGTGTATTACCTGCCCGCCACTCGGCCACATGATTTCGCGCGGCACGAGATCATCACGGCGAGAACGCCGCCGCGTTACGACGCGCCGATCGACAATGTTTAAGGTGAGTCACCGTTCGCCCGACCGTACTTACGGTCACGGATTTTAATTTACGATCGTGCAAAGTCGCTGAAAGTTATGGGCCCCGTTGAACCCTCAGTCCTATTTCATTGCCGGGCGAGACAGCACGCGTCGACAATTTTCGTGGGGCAATTTCGAGGCATGTTACCGTATATCTCGAATTAAGTTGCGGGCCAGGCATTCCACGGGCAAGTTCCTTCGGACACGAGGAGGGCACGGAATGGCATGTAAGTACGATTTTAACCCTTTCGTGATATTGTGCGCAATTTGAACAGCCACCACGGACGCGATTGTTGAGGAATAAATGAATCCCTTTTCGGTAAGGATCGTTCTATCTTGAATGGGATTATTGAGTCTGATTGGGTGTACAGTTCTTTTGCAAGGTACACGTACAATGTAGTAATGTGCACGGGCGAAAATAATACTACATGATTAGCATTCCTTATTATGTACATAGGTATAACACTAATTTTTTTATCTCGTCTGGGGTGTTCAAGACTGAATTCACTTTCTCCGCAAATATTTGTCGTAGGTATTAAAGTATCGCGCCATCGAGTCAGAACTTTTAAGTACACCTAGGAATTTTTTATTTCGTCCTTGCTTAAATTGTTCCAAGCTGCGACAACTGTGAAAAAAGAATGACGCTCTGTGGAAGGAATCGACGACCTGTGAACGACATTTCCTTTTTCCTTCTTTCCAAGTAATAAAATATATCGCTTCGCTTTAACTTCACTTCAGCTTTGCTTTAACCGACCGACCGAAAAGCGTATTTTTTCGTGACCCGCAAGGTAGACGTAAAGAAGCACAGCCGCGCGTTTCCAGTGCACAATTGAACGGTACATAGTGTGCTCTTTAACCCTTTACACGCCCTTCCCTCGTAACTGTGCACCTCTTTCTCTCCATGCACTCCGCAACATCCTCTAGCAGTCTTTTCATTCCGACACACTAAAGATCTTTCGCTGTAACATTTACCTCGTCGTTTCCAGCAAACTGTTACACATTCACAAACGCGTGCGCTTTTTTTTCGCCACACATTCGAATGTAAATCGCATTGAAAGGTCTGGGATCGTTTGAATACACGTACCGTGAGAAAGGGGGAATGTTTCGGGTCTGCATAAAGTTGATTTGAATAGTGGCGTGACAAATTCTGTTAAATAAAAAATTGCTAGTTTTGTACAACGATTTACAATATACGTCTCAGATTTTTGAATTATAGCCATTTTATATTTTATCATTTTGGTAGTAACGTTTACTGTGTTACGATTGTTAGTAATATCAACGACATCAATTTCCATTTAATTCTGTGGAGATATTAATTGCGTTGGAATGAATATAAAGGGATCTTCATTGTATTGTAACAGGAGTTTGCGCAGTGTACTTGCGGATATTTTTTGGTATTTACATTTATTATAAATACTCGGTCCTATTCTGTGATGAATTAGTATGTACATTGCTTGATCCATTTGTAATGATATAAAGAGAGAGAACCGATATGTCATACGTTCGATACATGATATAAGTTTACGTGAAAATAATAGAATTTTGCAAACACATGATAATTCTTTGCGAAATCCATAGCTTACTTGGTTTTCTTTATTTTGATGCATTTCTTAAAATATGTCTAAAATTCCTTCATTTCGCATGTTACATTTTTCACGCTTCAACGAGAAAACAAATTAGTGTTCCGAATAGTGTCTACGAATCGCGGTTTCGAAATTGCTCATAAACACCATTCACGTGATCCCACGTGGAAACGATTCTCAATTAAATGAACCGTCTTTTAATTATTGCGTTACAATTGATTCGAGGTATGTACACCATTTCTCTCTTATTTCTTTTTTCTTTTATGAGACTATCGCTCGTTGCTCGAAATGACGTACAAGTCCGTGACAAGTTGGCACCGGTGCAGATCGCCTGGCGATTTTTCATATTTGTTCGAACGACTGACCGCGCGTCGTTGCACAACCAAACTGAAATTTAAATTCTCGTTCACTGACCGGTGCATCGTACGCCGGTACAGGTCTCTGCTATTCGTTTTAATAAAATTTTAGGGACGGGCTTTTATCGTTTTCCAGAAATCCAACGATCCTAATGTCGTTGCTTTGTTGCGTCTCGCTGCGTCCAATTTTGAAAAGAAATAAAAGGCCACTCGTGATATTGAAAACCATAGATTTAAAAATGCCAGCTTTTTAAGTTTTACGGGGCGAAATTTTTTTGAAAGAGCAAACGAAGATACGAGATATCTTAGATGGTTGAATTTTATAATTACTTTATGTTCTTCGGAAGTACTGTGCATAGATTGGGATGCAAAAATTTGAGCATGATATCTGGTATAAAGAGTTGTTAGTAAACTATTCTGCATAGCATTTTCTGCTGTTTTTTTTTTAATAACGTTTGTTGGGAACAATTTATTGTTGATTAACTTTATGTCTAGTATTTTGATAAAGTGTACCTTTTTCCTGCGACCTAATTAAACAGAAAGTACAGTGTGTTATAGAGTTGTAAAGTAGAATTGTGCTTGTATTGTATTTATAGACGAATCTGTTATCGTTTTAACGTGCATCCTTATTTTTGTTCTCTCAACCATTTAAATGTTTCTTAAATTTCTTCTTGCAAGTATTCATTAAACACCTACTTAAACCACCTTTCTGGTTTAAACGTCACCATAATTGGACCCCTTTTAGTCGTGGTAACAGAAAATGTATGAACCAATATCCAGTGAATATAATAAGTCCTCTGCCGTGGGGAAATCCTTGTTGTCCAAAACTTCGCTGACTGTATGTCCCGAGATGGGATTTATATTTCTGCTAAACATATACTTTCTGCTGGAAAGCCTCTTAATATTTTTTCACAATTTCTGGAATAATATATAAAATATTATTCCATTCGATTCCGTAACATATTTGTCAAATCGTTTCGTCATGATGTATTTATTTTTATTGCTGACAATTATTATACCCTACTAAATTTATTTAATTAAAAGCCCTAATGATAATTTAATTAAAAGGCTTCAGAAAATTCCCAACGAAAATTAAATCTTAGTTTGCCTATAACTTTTTATTTCGTACGAATAAATTATTATTTATATTCATTCGTCGTTTTATCTATTTTAAACTTGATGATCAATGAAAGTGCTAGGATGTTAACGCCATGTTTAATTAAAAGAAACTACAACCACATGATGTAACAGATGCATTCGTAGCAATTGAGTATTTATGTGAATTGATTTGCCTCGATTCAACGTGTGTTCTGGACTAATTGCATTGATTGACGTATCAACAAAAATGTTTCATCTATTTAACTAGCTCACCGATTCTGCGCGGGTTAATTCGTAATCAAGTGAATAAGAGGGATAATTGATTAAATCGAGTTCGAGAATCAGTGCCACAATTGCGCGTGACTTGCTTCAATCAAATCACTGCCTGATATTATACCGGAGTTATGTACAAAATCAACTTTAATTTACTTTCACGGTAAAGATTTGCTGCGTGAAAGAAAGGCTCAGTTGTGCATTCGAAAAGGAGAAAGATATCTTTATGCGGTGCTCGTTTTTCGTCTATACACTTTCATTTTTCTGGAATGCCGTACATTAATATTGTATTCAAAATAGGAATCGTTTGATAATCATGATGCAAGGAAAAAATGTAAACAAAATTGAGATCCTGATGTACTAAATATATTAAATCTATTTAATTCCCATATACAATTTCTGTTACGGGCAGTATACATATACATACAGTGTACCCACAAGAACATGTCCTTTCTCAAACATTTCAAATAAAATTCCAGTATATTGCCTAAGTGGGGCATAGAAAATGTTATTGCTGTGTTGGAAACAGACATAATATTTCCATCTTCTTAAATCCGTCATACGTTTCATAAGAATTAATTCTCAAGCCAGAACAATTGTGCCAAACATGAAAACTTCACCAAATAGAAAATAACTCTTTTCCCTTTTCTTTACTTGAATGCCTACCAAAAATACCTCTACCTTCGTCGCCACCACATGCACAATTTTTCTTCATCTACGGATCCAGAAATCAATGATGATCCATTTATCGAGCCGTACAATACCCTCGAACGCGGGATTAATCCGGATCGGACATGATTCACCCTTCGTTAGGCAGCCCCTCGAGCTTCATAATTTTTTAATTACCTCCTGCCTGTAACGCAATAATATCGAGAGGGTATTGGAAAAATTATGGCAGCCGACCTGGCGGTTATTCAATTAGGACCCCCCAAAGGAAGAACTTGCCAGCAGAAAGAGTCCTGAACTGTGGCTCGATTTGCTCGCTGATGAAATTTCGCGGAATTACGCGAACCACTCTCGTCCCGCCATTAACGGATTGTCCTTTAATCAAATGTTCTGCCTTCTAGATCGTTCGTAACGAGCGTGTTTGCTGAATGTGCCTGTGGGCTCGGTAGATTGGATCTGCATTGAGTAGAACGGTGCTTCTGCATTCTTTTGGATGCTTGGACGCGTGTGTGATTTCAGGATGGTGAAGGGATCCTTGTCGAAAGATCGATCGTCGAATATTTGATGCGTTTGCGGGGGACTGTGGAGCAGCTCAGCTTGTTAAATGTTTCACAGTGATACAAATTTTTTTACCAAAGACTCCCATCGAGGGATTTTTCATTAATCCGGAGTCTTTGGCATTCATGCACGTAACGTTTGTTTGATTAACTCATCCTACAGAGCTGTATACGCGTAAAACGGATTGAATCTTCGAAGCGTTTTAGTCGAAATTCTAAATGATTTCCCTTTTAGGGGATACTGTATATGTAAGTAGTAATCTTGGCATACGAAATTATTTGAAGAGAATGTCCTGTTAATTTGTTTAATATTGATAGCTTCGATATTTTATAGCAGCTGACATTTAAAAAATATTTCGTAGACATTTAAGAAGACAGAACAGAAACATCGATATGGTTTATCGAATGCTTGTACTGGGTATATTTGTTGCCATAGCGAACTGTTATCAGAGATTCTTTTATAAGAAAATTAGGAAATACTTTAAATTGGGCAAATTCAACTGAACTTTAACTGAATCCCTATACCAGTAGTTCGGATTTTATTACATTTTCCTGGTCAGGCGGAACTTTTATGGAGGTCGAGGCGAAGAGTTAGAAGACTCTTGGTTCGCTAGAATTGCATTTTCAGATTGAGCAAGCCTGGGATTCGTATAATTCAAATTGAGTAATCTTCCAATCTTCTTTAAGCATCGGCTAATCGATGACCCGGTTACGTCAATATTGTATATTTCCCCGATCGTGAAAGGATCTATAATTTCTTGGATACTGTAGTTACGCGATGTTTACTTGAATATCTAAATCTGTTATACACGTATGTACATACATAATCAATCCCCGAAAGGTATGAGGTATTTCAATCGTATTTGATCACTTTCCATTTTAAATTGCGACTAGTTTTTATTATGTTAACTATGCGAAATCGTGTAAAATAATTGCAAAATGATTTGTACCAAATCTATGAATAATAAGTGACATTCATGCTTTATCTATGATAGAACAGAGATATTTCTTTAGAATAGAAAGGGGTTAGAGACGAATAAATTTCCCCTGACATATTTCTCGAAAGGCAGCTAATACTTGGTAAAAGTTTGCCCGATCCTTCGACCAAAAGGACTTTCGATGCAAGCGATTTGACGAGCGTTCAGCAAATGCTGGGACCAGAAGTTTTCAAGCTAGAAGAGGGGTGGCCGATAACTTTCTGGCATTTGCATTTAAAACATACACAGAAAGAATGTTCGGTATCGGTTGAAAAGTTGGTCATTGAAGTTTACCCGGCCGACGGAATGTCCAATAGAACTGTGATTGTCGTGAAAGTTCGTCTTCAGATGAAAATGGACCGTATCTATGAATTTGTGGACTTTTTTCCTCATATTCTTCATTACACGCTTGATGTATTTGAAAATTCATGACCAGCAGAGCAAGCTACTTTTGTGTTTATTTATATAGTTGAAAGGTGATTTTCTTTTACGATATTTCTCGCTAGACGAATTATTCGAACATATAAATTCACGGCGGTTTTGTGATGAATGTAATAAATTCGCACCGTGACATTTTTATTTCGTGGAAAATAGAAATGTTTATGAAAGGGGTTATGAAGAAAACGTTGAACTTTAACAAGTGGCATAAATGTGTTTAACTCGTTAGGGCAATAGGTCGAAATTAATCACGTAATTTTCATGTTGCATACATTTTTTAATGTCTGCATTGCAAAATTATATGCCTGTTTATAAAATTAGAATCCTTTTTACAAAATCTTAATTATGCCCAGCAGTGCAACTTTAAATTTTAATATATAAAAAGATACGTGTTAGAAAGAAGCTTTCATAATTTATTCAATAAAGCTATTTAACGTTATAAAAATATACAATACACCGCTTTTTCGTTTTAGTTATTTAACAGTATCCCTCCTTGTATTAAATTGCTTTATTCTTCCATACATTTTTCGACGTATTCAAATTTAGTGTTCCGTGAATATGGTAGTTTCTATTTCTGTCAATAATATAGCACACTATTGGTACACTATCGGTGAAAAAATACTCGCATTCTCATTCAAATTCCTGGAGAAGAACAAACGCCAATATATACCATGAATAGTAAAATTGCAAATGTGCCTGACAGAATGAAAACATAAAGTTTCATCGAAAAGGTAAATGACGCTGACACGCTTGAAATGAAAGACCAATCAGGAAATTGTCTGTCACGATGATTGCATAACGAAAGGGACAAATGGCGCTGACGAAGTTAGTAACATTCAGCGAGAATCGAAGTGATCGTAGGACATCCACGGAGTCTGAATGTAGAATTCAACGTTTGTGGTCGAAAACTTATTGTTTCGATGCTTGGGCCAGAAGTTCACAATAAGGAATTAAATTTTAAGCACACTTACGTTAAATAAAAACGATCCAATGTCCAATCGTGAACGATTTTTGGCGGAGATAGTTTTATGCTGAAAGATATCTGTGCCGACCCGTGGTCGAGATCCATTATTTCTCACCGGTCTGTCTACCTGTCGGCAGTCTCCCAGGCTGACTGCGCGACGCGACGCGAAGATTTACCATCGGCAAATCTGCACGCACCGATGCAAACAGCGACACACACGAATGCAAGGCGGTCCGCGTTTGATTAAAAATCGATCGGACCGAGGCCAACGAGTTTTCATTTTCGATCTGTGGCTACTCGGATTTCGGAGGCTGCCCCGATTGGAGTTGCAATCAATCTGGCGAAATAAAATCGGACAGACTTCGATGTGTAGCGTGTCGGTAATTAAAATCGACGTGTAAAAAATTAATTCGTAAAACGCCGGCTCGAAATTGAAGGGTTTCTTGCTCGATGACTTTAATTCGTTTCACTTGCATCGTGCCGAATACGTTCAGTGTGAAAGCTAATTGCTTGTACGGTTCAGTTTGTAATACATATAGCCATTAGAACATACCATATATTCCCGTTTGAAAATTTGTAAAATAATGTGTTAGATCAAATTCGAAACACTGTTGAAAATGGGTAGCATTGTATACAGCATAAAAGGAGGTGCATAATGCACATGTGTGTTTATTTATTTTACGTGGAAGTGGAATAAAAGATGTTTCTAAGAGAAACGGAAATATTAATCAAATATTAATGCCGAATATTAATAGATGTCTTAATTATTTGGAATTACCTACTTGTTATCATTGTCATATTATTTATCCAATAAGTTTGGAAACATCGTGTTTACTTTCACATCTAATTTTCTTATTTCAATTTGTTCGCAAAGCGTAAAAATGAATTTCGCCCCCCTTCACTAATACATATATAGTCAATCCTCATTTTGCAAATACCATATATGCAAAATTCGTCCACTGTGCAGTTTATAAAACGAAACACAGGTGTTACCTATAGAAGCGTATAATGCGATTAAAATACAGTAGTAGGTATACATTTCAATAAATGTGTTGAAGTATCAAATGAATGGCAGTGGCAAAACTGAATGCAATTATATGGGGTGACAGTTAAAACTCTCTTTTAAATCGCCCAACCGCAACTCGCAGCGGGATTTTCACGCATTTTCTCTTTCACAGCTGAAACTCAGCAGCTTTTTCCCAAATGCATACGTACTCTCGTTTATTTCACCTAAGCACGCACACACTTTACCGTATGCACGTTTAAACGGATTCACTAACGTAATTTAAGGCTAAGACCACACATTGAGGACGCTTCAAACTAAATTATATGAAGCTCCTGTTTCCTCGCGTTTATTCGTAATAATATTATAAATTCATACGTTAGTCTGATGAGAACCGTATAAACGTAACTTGTGACATTATTGAAATGCAAACAGAATTACATTTTGTTTTAAAATATGGTACGCGGTACTCGTAGTATGTCCTTACTTAGAAAAAAAGGGTTACATAAAATATCTACATTTTATTTTTCTGTAATTTGGACAGTTCAGCATTTTTATTATTTGTAGCATTAGAATGGGATAATGAATAGTAGCAAGGAAAATCGATAATAAAATAGAGAAAATAAATGACACATTTAATTATAATATAGAATCTATGATAATTCTTCAATCTGTAATTGTGACTTAGAACTTACACGTTGTTTTAATTGCCAGTGATACTGTGCAAAGCAATGAATACCAATAAACGGCAGATGTAAATACTTACATACATGTTATTATATATCTTTTGTTCCACGAGCTTCAATTTTTATTCAAGAAATAATGGAAGTATTTTAAATCAGTTGTCTCAAATTCCACATATACTTCAAAGTATTTCTACTGTACATAAATTTGCATACATACGTATACATTATCATTATTCGTTTCCTATCTTCAAAACAATAATACAACCGAACACAAAGTTATCAAAAATTTAACAAAAATAGATCTTGCCATAAAAGTATTGACTTGCAATACAGTCCTACTATATTCAATACATAAATCCAACAAATTCTATAAATTCTTAGCTCCAATTAATACATCCTTACTTATAATAGAGGAATGTCATTCTACAATTATTCCGCCAAATTTACAGTAGTGCACCATCAAGAAATCCACCCTTCTCTAATAAAATCCACTGCCAAAACGCTCATCTAATGAATATGTAAGTGTGCCTCGTTGGAACTGAGCTTTGTTCGCGGTTAAATCTTGTTTCGGCCTTTAGTTTCTCGATCGAATTTTCAAGCGTGGGCACAATAGGCTGGCGCCTGGCACGGAACAAGTCGGAAACAGAGGGCTGCTACTATGGAACAAGATTGAAGCAACGTGTCGTGCAGCTAGACGAGAACAAACAAATGTAAACAGACCGGGGCGTGCATATTGGATGTATCGAGCTTGTTGGCCACGGGGCTTCGATTATTTCATTCTCTTTTGTACCACACGCCGCTTCCGCTCCATTTCAACCTATGAGCCGAGCGATAGGACCGCGTCTTTCTTAATTAATTTAATCGCGAACGACTTCTCGATTCCTCCGGCGGCGTATTGTTCAAAATTTTAAGAATAGGGGACGCTCGTCAAGCAGCGCGAGATAAATTACATTATTTTAATTCCTTCTTCAGTGGTTTCACTTGTGCTCAATTTCTTACAAATTGCAACCCTTTACGACAGAATTCCACGAAATTTGCTTGAAGTATACGAATAGTACTAATTATTAAGATGCATCTTGTTTAACATTAATAGAGCGTGGTTAATTATATTGCCAAAGTTGTAGAATTACAACCGCATATATTATGTTTATTATTATTAGTTCTCAAGTTTATAATTAAACTTTCCCCTTTTTTAATGGTACAATTGCATTTGCAGGAGTGTATGAAATTGTCAGTAAACTTTATTTTACCCGTGGTTACTTTACTTTAACTATTTACTCAACTATCCCTGCTAAACCTCTAAACTCGACACTTGTCCATTAAATCGTCACAAAGGCGCAGGTTCGGCGAGAGTACAGTTGCGAAACTCCAAGAATGTTTAACTGATCCCCAACATTGTTAATCACAGTGCACCTGGAACCTTGAAAAGTGAAACTTCCCCTTGTTTCTACCAACCAAATTATCCTCCACAGGAACGATGTTTATTCAAATTAGAAGCCGTTTAATTTTCACGTGGAATAAAATTGGAATAAAATTATAAGTTATAAGTACTAACATTTAATAGGATTTTTACTTTTCTCGCTGGAATATTATACATTAAATAAATGTAACATTAAAAAATAGCTAAACCCACACATACATTACCAGCCAAAAGTGTAAAACCACTGAGTCTCAAAAGGACAAAAATAAATTTTAAATTAAAGAATTACAGTTGAAAGTTAATTATTGGAAGTAAATAGCATACGAAATCTTTGAACCGCTATTAGTCACTGCAATGTTAATTATGAATTAGCGAGAAATGATTGAAGAACTTGATATTTATTAAACTAAGGAAGTGATTCCAATTTTTTGGCCGACAGTGCAACTGTCGAACTACTTAATAGTTAAACAGAGATTAAGTGTACCAAAGCCACCGGGCGTAGTTTAAATCATCAGTAAATTGTCACACTTAAGTATATCCAGTTTCTATGGAGTTACTGATTTTATATCGATAATTATTTATATATTTTAGCTAAATGCTCGTTCAATCGGATAGTGAAATACGTTTAATGGACACGCTTTACGTTAGTACGCAATATAGAATATAATAAGAAAATTTATTCGCCATATTCAATATTAATATTGACTTTTAATATTTATCCTGTGTACCACTGTCTTCTGTCTATACGAACAGGTATTGCAAGTGATCAATGCCTGACGAAATTCCTCGATCGAAGTTCACTTATCACTATTGTCTTGCTGTCCATTAGAACATTCGTGAACCCAAAGATTTGAGTAATCTTTTAAATGTATGCAATTTATTTGTTGCGCAGGATGCAAACCGACCTGAGTGGAGGACCTGGTCTCGCTATAGTAGCGGGAGATGTGCTCGCTCTACGAGGAACAGGACTTGCCGCTGCCGAAACATGGGCTCTGCTATGCCAGGCTGCCCAGGCCCTCCAAGATCTCTTCCTTTCGAGTAAGTCGATTAAAGTAATTAATCTTTGCATATTTAATTATATTTTTCATTTGAAAATCTCACGTCTCGTAAATAACGAAGACTATCTTATCCCCTGAACTATGATATTGATCATTTTGCCAGTAAATATTGCAGATATATATTATTCATTTTGTTGGATATTTGCTAGTGATAGTAAATATAATATATCATGCTGGAACAAAATTGTCTCAACGTTCTTAGAAATGTATTACTAACAGAGATAGCAAGAGGACCAGATGGACCTGTACTTGGCGAGTCAAAAGGGCCTAGATTGTAAAATGAGACAATACGCATTCGTAGGTATAAGTGGTCCCCAGTTCTCTTTGGGTGTTTCAGTCAGTTCTAGAGAGCATTTCATAGTGAAAGGACATTCCTTCTGAGCTGTCTTAAATACATTGATTGAGAAAAATATAATAGTTCTTTTATTCAACACACCATATCCAACAAAATTCAATAGTTTATTCACGAATAAAAGCTATAGAGTTACTACCGTCGCAAATAGGTAATTAGGTTTTGTTAATTGATAAATAATTGAAAACCATTGGAAACGTATATTAAATATTAAAAAGTTTGTAATTGAATACAAACAAGGGAAATATTTGAGATCCAAAATCCGTCATTCGAAACACGTGCAAAGTATACGTCTATGGATTTATTATCAGAGTTCATTACTTCATACGTGTGCGAAATTATCTATGGGTCTTTTTTATATCACTAAAAAAATGGTAAAAAGTAATTTTCCGGTACCGGGAATCGAACCCGAGCCTCCTGGGTGAAAGCCAGGTATCCTAGCCACTAGACCATACCGGATCACGGATGATCATTGTTTTCGGACGATGATGTGGTTTGCACAGGTAAAATTTTTTAAAGTTTATAACATACGTTTATTGTGCCAACAAAGAAATAAATACGATATATACAACAGAAAAAGCTACAATAAACCAAAACGTACAAAAGGGTAACAGATAACAAGAGTATTACAAATGAGATCGATGGTTGATACTGTAAACATAAATTGCTGTAATAATTGTTTAAACTTATTTTTATTTGTTTATTATATTTACCATTGATGCTATTATGGGGATGGTATACTTTTAATTAATAAAAAATGAACAGTTTAATTGTTTCATATTTATTTACGGCTGGAAAACATATTGAAAATACAATTATAATGTTAAAAGTATTCATTAATATAATTGTTTTCAAAATTTCGCGAAGTTTTGAGAGAAGCATGTTATTATTTCTGTCACGCAGTGTGCTATCATTTCTTCTACGTTACGCAAAAGCTGCCTCACGCGTACTAATTTCGACATTGCTTTTTTTATCTCCTGTGGTTCAAGGTTGCCGTATAGTTAAGTAGGGTTTTTTATCTGGCAATGGTATAGAAAATAAAACATTTCCAAATTATTTATTTGACAAGCATGAGGGAAATTCTAATAGTACATTTGATAGAGTATATGCAACCACCTTTATAATTG
The DNA here is from genome assembly GCA_907165295.1 of Nomada fabriciana. Lineage (NCBI taxonomy): Eukaryota > Metazoa > Arthropoda > Insecta > Hymenoptera > Apidae > Nomada > Nomada fabriciana. Next base: position 17,449,114 of record OU015689.1, read on the forward strand.
TGTATGTGTACACTTTTTTAACATAACGTACATTATTTGTGAGTAAATCCGAAACAAAATATTTTCATAGCTAATTAACACTGTTAAATTCATTTTCATAAGATTAATAATCGCTTTTGATTCTATCAATTTTAATATTCTTTGAAAGATAAATCGTTAATTTTTCTTTTTATCTTTGTATAACAGATTAAATTAAGATTAGAGTTAATTTTTATTCTAAACATATCGGAAGCTTAAAACAGACAGATAAAAAGTTAAACATGTAACAGATGTGGGTATTTTATTACTTTGTCTTCATGGCTTATTTTCTAGCCTAAATCTTATGTACTGCGATTCTTATAAGAAGTTCCGTTTTAAATCCTGATTAAATTTCTAAGGAATTCTTAAACAGAAACCATAAAAGTATGTTCTTAGTAATGTACATACATGTTAGTGACAATAATAATGAACAAAATAATTACAACAAATCATTGTTTTATTTAACAAATTTATAGAATAGGTTGATCTCTAAATACTAGAAGAATTATTTGAAAACTGCACAGAGATTTAAATTCCGCACGCCTTAAAATATTAACCGACATACACGTGCTTTCCGCCGAATCATACGCATCTGCAGAGAAAGTGTCACACAAACCATCTGTTTAACGGATGCTAACATCTTCCTTACGGGTTGCTCATAATTATGCGAATGCACGGAGCTACATTGTGCAGTATGTACTTAAGAACGTTACACCATTACTGAACATCTTGTTAAAGTAAAGATGGTTTTCTCATGGATGTCAGATGGTCAGCATAGAAGTCGATCCGGCTGACAGTTTTTGCTTCTTCTTTACCTAAAGTTTCTCTGACTGTTCTTCTGATTTATGACCACCATAAACTGTTCAATTGTACGCACGATATACCTGCACGGATGGTTGCAACTCACTCACAGAAAAAGCAGTCGAAAATCTACTTTACAACATAGTACCTACAATATACTTTTCCATTAAGGAGACCTCAGACGGTCAAAATACTTATATCGTCAATATTACAGGGTTCTCAACATTGTTGTATGCACTTGTAAAGGAGACCTCAGAATATCAATATAATGATACATATATTGTCGATACATGTAGCCTATATGGACTGTCTGAAGTGTATTATTTATTAGTCATTAATAGGGAAAATAATCGGAAGAAATATAAATTGAAAAAATCGTGAATTGCAACAAAATATATTTACATCGACAACCGATTGTACAATACTGTATAGATTCTATAGAAATACATAAAATCACATTCCCTGCAGTTACAAGTCGAGATAGTTAATCCCCTCACGTAATTTCAAGTACGTAGTACCCTTGCACTATGCACATCGATTAGTACAATTCCGTATTCGTGTAACATTAATGAAGAAATTTTCTGTACAAAATTTTAAAATTATTCCCTGCACTGAAACGAAATTGTTAAATACCTTTCTATTTCTTCAGATTCACCACACGCGCATTATTCATTAAAAAATACCATCGATAAAATTGATCGATGCAAACAATCCAAATTACTGATTTATCTTCGCAAGATCAATTATTACAAATGCCAGGCCTAGTTACAATTGCACGTTGCACAATATCAAGACCATGCGACCGAATATGCAAGGACAATATGGTAGGATGCGAAATGGAAAGCGGAACGTAATATTGTAGAGGCTCGAAACGCGGTTCGGATCGATGGCATTATTCCTGTGGACAATGGCAATTCGAAACCTTGTTAAATCGCATGATCACGTCGATTATCGTTTGCACGGACGGATACGAAAGTCGAACGTCGTGCAGTCGACGTTAAATATTCAATAATCGCAGGGCGTGGAGAAACGTGACCGTCAATGTACCGTTGAATCTGCAACCGTTGTCCTCTGATGCATTCTTTTCCAAGAAATGCCTACTTTCGAATTCTATTATTCTTTTTTTCTGCAGCTAGCAAACCGAAAACGTATATTCTGTTGCACGAATTCTATTTCGATTGCTACATTTGCTTGGTTTTCGTTCGGAGAAAATTGTATATTTTTTTATTTTCACACGTGTTTCTCCGTTATTGGAATTTGGAGTATCTATCTGTTAAATAATTTTTCCACTACGAGGATTTTTTATTCACAATTATGAACTGCATTGGACGATTTTTGAATGCATGGTTCATTAACATTGTTGAAAATGATTGAAAATATGAAACAGAAAGTCTTTTATTAGTCAAGCTAGTAATCAGTGTGAATCTCGAAAAAGGTAAAAATTATTTTGTTGCGATATTGTACGGCAAAAAGTAGATTCCGGTACCGGGAATCGAACCCGAGCCTCCTGGGTGAGAGCCAGGTATCCTAGCCACTAGACCATACCGGATACGATAAAGGGTTATGAGGAATACTGAAAGAATCCGTTCTTTAATTAGTTATTTATAGTGCAACAATTATACCCTTGGTAACAATATCCCGATATATTGTTGACCAATAATACTATTGTTGCAATAAAAAGAATTTTCATCCCCATGGTTTATTATCTGCTTTATTATGACTAATTATGTGCAGTGTTTCTAAAAGTATTTACAGCAATCTTTTCTTTAACAAAATTTGCAGATAACGTGATATCAGATTTCATTTAAAATTGAATTCGCTTCTCGCTTTCATTTATTTTCTTCCTTTAATAATGTGGTCTCCATATACGTAGATTGCTATTGTAATGGATTAGTATTCTTGTTAACAATTACCTGCTGCTGAAGAGGCACATTTATTTTATACACGTAAATCGTGCTTCTAATTATGGTGAATCTTATTTTTTTTTTATTACTAATATTGTATAACGCATTATGTAAAAGTATCGAGGTACTCCTAAGTTTGCTGTACTTTATTTATTTAGAACAAAAATAATCTTTTATGAATGCCATTTAAAAATACGTATATTATATTGGTATCGTGGCTGTCTGTGTATATTTAACTTCCCACGTCGAAGAAACCGAAGTTGTGGCGTAAAATAACACTGTACCCACTCCTATAAAATATCTTCACTTAAAGGACAGTTTATTGTCGTAAGATGAAATTAGTAAATGGATAAATTAATTTGCAAGCACGTCTACTGTTTCTATAAATTAGCGAAAATTAAATTCGATTAATGGAATTAACAGGCACTGTTCATTATGGAAATTATTAGTAATAGCTACGATATTTTCAAAATTTATATTGAATGAGGTGGCTAATAGAAGCATTGTTGCTTAAATTTCGAAACTATGTTTAAACCGAAATGTACAATTGTTCAGCAACTGTGTTCCAGGGTTGCAGCTGTCTATAAATCAAAGTTGCAACATCTGTCATGCAGATGCTCGAACCGCATCCCCTGTGTTGGATAGTGTTCTGTGAAGCAGATAGCGCCAAACGTATTACACGATTGAAAACGTTTCCAAAATTGAAATGAAATATTTAAAAAAATGCAAACGCACAGATCTGTGAAAAATAGAAAATTTTCAAAATGCATATAAAATATATGCGTGAAATTGCCATAAATGAAAATTCAGATACATCATTTTTGCTCAATGAAAGTTCATCCCATTGAAAATTGTGAATGTTTAAAAACAGAAAATTTAGTTACTCGAATTATGATTTTATGAATAATCATCACTGGTGCTGTTTCGTTTAAGTAATAATAATAATAATAATAATTTTTATTATAGTAAGCAAATTATTTTAATTTATGGAAAATTAATAAACATTTCAGCAAGTGAAGTCAAACATATGTATATGTACTTCTAATTGCTCGTGACATCCAAAGTCTTCTAGAAGTAACAATATTTGATTTAGGTCACTCATCTTCCTATAACTGGCCAGCTTAAAACTAATCCTCCATTATCTCACTTATGTCAAGGTGTACGTGAACTTTGTTCCCTGGCAATAATTTTGCTGGCATAAAATCCAAACTCGTGGCTCTTAAACTATAAACGTCAGTCAGCATTTCCAAACCGCAAGAACTCGATCGTCAATCAAGATTCCACTATAATTTCCCACCCCTTCCCCTAATTATTCCAAATACAGTTTAACCCTTCGACTCCTTCATCAACTTCAAAGCTTAGTTACTAAAACTATTCTGCATAAATTATCTTTTGTCAAACGCGAATCGGCATAAAAGTGTCCAAAGAATATTGCCAAATTTCTTTGTCACGAACATAGAAAATTATTAAAAGAACCGCAGTTATCCACCCCAGGGTCAAAATGGAAAAATAAGTTCACCTTCCTCCGTCCCAAATTGCGCCCGTGATAATTTCCCCGTGACACAAAGGTGATCCACAGAATCTCCATTACGTCAGAGACGTTCCGTGGTCTCGTGATATACACCGTGGTCACAGAGCGTCTCGACGCGTGAGATTACGCGCGCTAGATGTACTTATAGACGTACACGCTTTGCCCGCGCGATTCTTGTCTCGCGTGCACGAGTTAATAGGCGTGTTTACAATGCCGGCAATCCAACCTCATTCTCCGTGCCCCCGTTGAAATTGCCCCGGAGGTATCCTGCATATGAATACGATGCCACCGTTTGCATAGCATGACTCACGTGCTGCATCGTAGAACAAGAGCCCACCTGCTGGCTGCAGGACGCTCGAGCCCTGAATGCCAAGGATTTGTCCTTGTATCCGGTTGCAGATCGCTTGGGCCGATGGCAATCGAGAAATTATAGCGGTTTCATTGCGTTCTGATATTTACTCCAAATACCAATCGATATTCGGGAATAGAACTCGGTTGGGATTCTTCGTTGGCGATATCTTGAGGAGAACGGATGAGATTTTATTGGACACGACCGTGATATTTCGTCGATTGATCGTTTTGTTTAAGCCGGTTCACGCAGGTACTTGGTAGACAGACGGAAATGTAAGCGAGGGGTATTAAATTGTAATGTGAAAAGCTGCGGGGTAATAAATAACAAAGCTATAAATAATGTAGAAAGGCGTAATGGCAGCTGTTACTGCCGCGATTAGAATTTATTAGGAAAGTTTTTATGGACAATGTGAACTTTGAGTAAAGGTTGCGGAAGAATTTGTTACTCATTAGGCTGCGAATAATGTACCATTCGTGATATTAATGTTTCCTTGTTGCCGGTCGATGTAGTTTGTGTAATGTGGGCGAGGGATGAAGATTTACAGTTAATGGTTAACCAGATATATTATTTGTCTTATGAGAGTGGAGGTGTTTCTCGGTTTTAAAAGATTTGATATTATTGCTTTCTGTTTGATTTACACGTTTTTGTAAGTCCGTTATAAATCACAGGCACATTTTATGCCTCTTCTTACAATTTCAAGAAAAATGAAACCGTTTAGAATTATTTAAAATCAGGTAATAAATATATGCACTCTGCTAGTGTTAATATTTAAATAACTTGTAGGCAAATGAATGGAAAGTAAGAAATTAATTGTTAATCAATTTTTACTGGCTCTCTTAAATTTCGAGCCATGCAAAACGTGCCAATTTTTCATACATGGAATATTGAATCTTTTATTTTTTGATATACACAAAGTCTACAGAAGATAAATTTGCTATTCTCTTTAGTGGGGTAAAAAGAGGTACATCATAAAATAAACTGTTACCCTAAAAAATTCAAAAAATTTCAGTTTACGTTTGCCTTATCGTGCGTGAATGATATACGACGTTACGGAAGCTTAATTGAAAAATCAATGTTAAAGGTGTCGAACAGAGCACGTTGAAAAGAAGCGAGGTCTATTCGCAGCTTAATTATCCAGAAGTAAGTAATGCCAATTTGATGAAAAATTTGACTAACTCTTACATACTTTCAAATATACATTGTATACATATATTTTAGACTATTTCATTCAAAATAATCTTTCCAATGTTCCGAGTTTACAATTCAATTATTATTTACGAATATATTCAAGACCCGCTTCGATTAATACTTACAGATGTGCACACTTTCTTAATATCAATAAGTCTCATTATTACAAGCACAAGACTCTCTAAGAATTTCCAAAGCCACTTAAAATAATATCGACTTTAAAAATACATTTTCGAAATCCTATAACGACTGGTCGCAATTAAAATATACTTTCATGAAAAGGTATAACAATAGAAGACACAGTAACACTGTTCCTCTTCTCAACCAGTGCGTTCAAATAAAAGTCCCTAGTCGTGCGCGGAATTCCTCGAATTAGATGCATTCAGAGATTCCACGTGCAGCTCCTTCGGGTACGAGCATAGCACAGAATGATATGTAACTATGACTTTAATAAAGTCTGCCCTACAATATGCTCGACCGGTACTGCTTGAAAAGATATGCCTACTAAAACCATTGACTTGCACTACTTAAGAAGTGATATTTTATGCGAGCTTTGCAAATTTTATTATATAATAAATTTAATGGTTATTTTAGCGTGAAAGTAATCTTCCCTGTTTGCTTTCTTAGACTATCGCAATTTGTGTTTTAATAATCTTCAGCTTCGCTCAAGTATAGGTTGGTGTTACATATGTACCTATGTGCAAAACTAAATAAACTGTTCTGTATCTCCCACGCGTTTTCTCAAACATTACTGCAACTTCTCTAATTAATATCACCGTATTGTACGCGAAACATCACGACATTTCAAACGCACGACGACCTGCCTACAGGAAATACATTTATGCAACACTGCTGGAGTCTGCCCACCACTGCAAAACCATTACAGAATTAAATGCACGCGCACTGCATGCAAAATCATAGGAATTAATAGTCTTATAATAAGCCCCCTGTAATTTGAAATCAATATTACAACCATAAACCATAATTCATTATACTTTATTTCAAGTTACACTCGTGGCACAGAACAAGATCAAGATTTAAAAGACACGAGCAGTGATAGTTGGCGTCACATAGATCTTATAAATTAAATAATCACGATCGTAAAGTAAAGAGTTAAACTTGAAAGACTTCCATTCAATACGATCGATTTCTGCCAAAAATTTCCCCAACGATTCCAAACTTTTTAACCACCGGTGTATCATGTCGCATATGGGGCGCGTTCTCGCTTTGTCGTAATACATCGGTCCTTCCGTACAGAGAGACAGAGAACGCACAGTCGCAGAAACGTCGAAAATGTGTCAATAACCGCGGCTCAGACACACACGCTAGCAAACAGCCACGCAAAGTTTGCGTTTGCAGCATGCAAAATACGTGTCTCAGTGTCTGATGCCCATTACACGGTACTCTGTAAACAGCCACGAGGATCTCGGCACCGCGCGACCTAGGTCAAGCTGCTCGATAGGGATGAAAGGGGAGCAACCGCGTAATCCCAACATATGAGGTTCACTTTATCACAGTTATCCCCGCTCCTCGTTATCCGCTTTTTCGAAGACTTCCACGCGGTGGATGGATTTGTTGCGCCCTCTTTGCCACGGCTCCACAAAATTGTCGTTTGACAGTTTCAAAGGCGACACTGTTGCTGGTATACGTGCCTGAATGGTTGACGTTGAAGTTGGAGCGCGTGAGTTAGCTGCTTGAAATTTTGTTGGCGTCTTTAATCTTTTTTGTTGGTTTTAGTGGATGGATTATATGCGAATAAAATTACCAAAGTAATAAATTCGATATTGATTTAATATCGAATCGAATCTAATAATATCGTGTACAAGGATTTTGTAATATTAATGTAATTGTTTACTGCGTTCCTCTTTTTTTGAATAATAACATGCATCAGACCTTAGAGAGATTTTTTAAATGAAGCAAAGTATAAAATGTATAATGCAGCATTATAGTTCTGTGTAAACTAGCTTTTGTATTGAAAACAAAACTTTGCACTGAATGTCTGTATACTTGGATTTAATCTTATAATGAACACTAATCTTCTTAATTGAGTTTGCTATTTTAAATGCACATCCCAGGTATGGTTATATTAATACAAGAATGCTCGACGTTGGTTGTACACTTTGCCTAAAATTATAAATATTTGTTCACTGGAATTAAACACGTATGTCAGGCACGTGGGTCAAATGTATTACACTGTGCTTGGTGAAGAGCAATTCCAACGTGGTAATCCCGACAAATGAAGTTGATTCAGTGAACGCCACATTTGCGTTTTCCTTCTGTCCTCCACGAAATGTACACGCATCATCATTCTCTGGCATTTTCTTTCTCATGATAGAATGCTTTATTGCTGTTACATTAATGCGCGAGACACTAAATGCACGTAAATTTTCGGTACATATTCAACAACGTAAGTTCTGTTCTTAAACGCATAATAATATATTGAAAATGTGTAATGTACGTATAGAAATATAAAAATCTATGTATAATACGGGAATGGGTAATCGAATAAAATTTGTCTATATCATAATTATACTAATTAATTATATTATAATTACACAAAATAGTAATTTGGTAATTTTAATATCTAATGCATTACGTATTCGTGTTTCTAATATAGATAAAATACATTGATTTATATATTCCTCATTATTTTATTTATGTTCTTACTCTTGTAAACAAGTTCAGAGGCATATAGTAACTTTTCGCGCAAAGTAGCATTGAGAAATGTAAGTCAGGGTTCAGGTAAAGATTTACAATAATTCAATGACAGAGAGTGTTCCCAAGTATAATATAGTTGTGATCCAAGTTTCGTGTTCGATATCAGTGTCACTTTATAATATACCGATGAGCATTGAAATACGTGACTAGAAGTTTTGGGTAAAGGGGAAATCAGTTTCTAAAAGAGATATACATACGTGCCAATGGTGATTGAACTTCCCGCTGGCTTTCTGCCTTCTACTTCCGCTTTATTGCTTCTCCGTAGTTTTTAAAGACACTCGTAGCCTGGAATTATTGATGAGAATGATAAGTTCCTCGTATAAATCGTTCACCGGGATATCTTTACTGCTGCTTATTTTAATAGATTAATTTTATTCCCATACATTTTGTTATAATGGCAATCGTAATATGATAACAATCACAATTTACGTCAGGTCAGGTTATTAAACAGATGCATTGTTATAAACTGTTGAGTTCTTTTTAATTACCGTCATAATAACAATCATATATAACAAGTATGTACTGCCATTTAAAGAACACAAGAATTCAAATTCGAGTTTCTGTATTCTTACGTGAATCCGCAAACACTTTAGTAATTATATTCAGCACGGATGAACCCTCTTTGAAATATATACTTTTACCAAAACGATAAAGGACAATTACTATGAGATACTTTGGTTTACACATTAGTATAATATTCTTCTAATATAAGTAGAGTAGTGGAATTTATGTTCTTCGAAAAAAACTGACAGTCACAGATATATTATTCACAATAATATTCATAATACAGGGTTTTCAACTGTATACTGTTTAAAGACAGGAAATTAAATATTCACATTTTTATTTCATTTGTGTCCATTTGATATTTATTCGCGTGTTTATCCAGACATTGCACAATGAGTTTTGAAAATAATTAATCCTGGTACCATTAGTAACATTCACGCATATTTTGTTCATACAGCTTGTGATTCCTGTTCAGAATTTCCATTGATAAATGTTGCAATTATAATGGAAGGTGTTAGTCCGTTGTAGTTTCGCAAATGATAGAGTATCGTCGATGTATTAACGTCATTTACGCGCTAAATATAGATGGAATACGTATGCTGAGGAATAATTGAATAATTCCTTACGTTAAGGGAGATATAACGTCTACGATGCAGGTAAAAGTTGTTAAGGTCCATAAACTAAATTAATTTGAATTTCTCACGAGAAGTAACTATATTACAGTATTCAATTGAGCAAGGCTATTGATATTGATTGAGCGTGTCGAACGTGATAGCGATTTAGGAACGAAAGATAACTTCTTCATAATTAGAATTGAGAACCTTAATTGAAGAAATTAGCATTATGTTTTGGTTGCTTGACAATATTCAAACTGATCATTCCGATACTAGCAATAAATATGCTCATTATAATCAATGATTTTTCTAACACTACAATATGTTACAATAATAAATAATATTATATAACAGATAACACACGTAGAAATTTGAAATTCGTACAAGAAGATGTAACATATCATTGCTGGGGCAAAATTTCGATGAAAACAGAGAGAGAACCATACTTCTCAGATAAACCATTTATGAAATTGCAAATATTTATAGTATTTACCAAATTAAAGACTTCTTTAAGAAACAGGTATCAAGACAACCTTGCATTAATTAATCGAGGAAAATAAAGTGGCAGAAAAATGAATAGGGAATAACATGCTGAAGTTTAACCAAGATATCAGTTTCAGATCACTTTTCATTTCGTCAATATTTTTTTGGACCAGTAAAGTTCACATTACCCTTGCCTACCGTAGAATCGGAATCGATTCCGAAGTGTAACCAAGAGTAACCGTATTGCGAGTCACTGACCATTGCTTCAATAATGGAAACTCGAATTCGCAGCATTGCTCATCAGTCCGCTCACAGAAGAGACTTTGCGTTCCCAGTTCGAGCTTTGCTCTTGATCTCTCTTCATCTATCGAGATGTACAACCTGCAACGGACCACTGTGTGTTCTATCTCGACCATTAATTACCTCGAAATGCGCTCGTCCCGAACCCTAGAATCTGAAGTGGCGCGCTCAAAATCGTCTTTCACATTAACGATCCTACCAGCATCCTGAGAGTTCTTTCCTGCTATTTGTCAGAAATGTAACACAGGCCTTGACAATTTTCGTAGAGATCTTCCATAGAAAACACGATGCAAGTATGTACGTATATGTTTTACGAGTACGAAGGAAAAATATATACACGCACATGAACAGTGCTCACTTGAAGTAGTGTTGGAGACAGGTTTCTGGCGATTGGGTGAAATATGTGAATGCGTTGGGGGGATCAGGAAAGCTATTTCTCGATCAACGTTTCGGCAGAAAAATTGAACTACGGTCCCTGGTCCCAAGATACTCTTCGGTTCGGCTTGAGTTGAGTCGCGATCGCGATGCACGCGGTGCTGTCCCGTTTTCATTGCGCGGCAAATAACAAAGGAATTATTTGACAAGAATCGTAGGTTCAGCTAAAAGTTGGTCAGAAATAGTCAAAGTCCAATAGGCACGATCCTAGAGTCATAGGTCCGGCTTAAAGTTCGTCAGAGACAGTAGAAGTCCAGTAGATATTTACCAAGCCTAACCGTCGAAAACGGTTTTTTTGGCCACCGAATTCATGGGGGTCCTGAAACCCCCTGACACAATATTTGCCATTTTTTACGAAAACCTAGCACTATATCATTGGAAACAAACGCATCTATCGTACAACGTATTATTCAAACGTTTAATTATTAAACGATTAAGAGACGTTTGATAATTATGTGGAAAATAATTCGAGCGAATTGACTGCGTATTGTGGAAATATTAAATATTTATTGGTTGAATGTAATTAAATTCCTCGTAAATAATATGCATAACATTATACTTGCCCTATTGGCAGTTTATTCATTTGTTCGTGGAACCTACTTTTACCACAGACAAAGGGAATATCAAACGATATTCAATAATTTCTCTCCTCTCTGTAGCCGACCATAGTGAACGCAAAAGTATTTGTGCGTAATCGTGCTCTTGAATGAAACGTTTATCAGGTTCGACGCTTCGATTTCTACTAGCACTTCCATATTGTAGGTATTTTTTTTATTCAATTCTGTACAGCGTATGAAGTTTGTACATATGTATATCGTGTAACTAACTAACAATAAGTGCACACTTTAGAATCAACATAAGCCCCAACATTTATGTATTGTGCATTGAGACGATCAAGTGCCTTAGCACGATACGTGACTTATTTATGCGTGCGGCGATCAGGGCACATGGTCCTGCGAGGGGTCGACATCCCGTCGCCAGCAAGGGTCACAAGGGCCCGGGGTTTCAGTCTTATACAAACCTTAGAATAGCCAACAGTGTCTACATACATATATTAAATAAAGTATCTCATGTTTAACACGAGCTTTTCTCATTTTACTGGACCTCCACCTCCTGCATTCATCTATTGAACAACAACATTAAACCCATCTAACAGACTTGTATACGTATAAGTAAGACCACTGTTATATTCTGAGACACAGAAAGAGTGATAAAAATCGCGGCTTGAAAACGGACGCCCCCTATTATTATTGTTTCAACCTATCATTATTTAACCACCCTTAATCTTCTCGTCAAAGACTGTTCTACCCACATTCCTGTACAATATACACACATTTTACATTTACACCCGCCAATGCAGACCCCACAAATTACACTGTTCGACAAATTTTAACTTTTTTTTGATTTTGTAACCTTCAATAGGCGTTTCTTGTAGTCTTCAACGCGCTGAATACGAATCCGAAATCCGTTTTTCTCCAGAACGTACCATTTTTGAAAAAATCGATTTTGAAAAAAAACGCATTTTTTCAACTTTGGGAGTGTTTTGTACTTTTACGGTCATAGTTATTCAGTTCCGCTTGGTGCCAAATGATTCTTTGGAGTTTCACGAATAAAATGATATAAATAGTTGTTTGATTATAAACATTTAAATATGTTTAAATGATGATCAAAGTGAAAAGGACACCGAAAACGCACCCATTTTGGCCGATATTCTTCAATTTATTTCAAAAACTGAGGGTCTAGGAGAAAATCTGACTATGCCACGCGATAGAACAGATATTTCTGCCAAGGAAAGCACAAACGGAAGTTGCAAAATCATTTTCGTTTTTACTATAGAAGCGAAATAGTTTAGCAAAACACGCGGCGGTGGCAGTGGTACTCAATGACGGCTGTCGCTTCGCTTTATCAACTTCAATATTTTTGCGCTTGTTATAAAATAGTTTATAAATAATTAAATAATATTTTTTAAATGATTGCATAAACTAAATATAATATTGCAAGAAGGTAACAGAGCCGTGCGCGTGTAGCGATTCCAGTAGGCTGAGCGGCAAGCGGAGCGACAGCCGTCATTGAGTACCACTGCCACCGCCGCGTGTTTTGCTAAACTATTTCGCTTCTATAGTAAAAACGAAAATGATTTTGCAACTTCCGTTTGTGCTTTCCTTGGCAGAAATGTCTGTTCTATCGCGTGGCATAGTCAGATTTTCTCCTAGACCCTCAGTTTTTGAAATAAATTGAAGAATATCGGCCAAAATGGGTGCGTTTTCGGTGTCCTTTTCACTTTGATCATCATTTAAACATATTTAAATGTTTATAATCAAACAACTATTTATATCATTTTATTCGTGAAACTCCAAAGAATCATTTGGCACCAAGCGGAACTGAATAACTATTACCGTAAAAGTACAAAACACTCCCAAAGTTGAAAAAATGCGTTTTTTTTCAAAATCGATTTTTTCAAAAATGGTACGTTCTGGAGAAAAACGGATTTCGGATTCGTATTCAGCGCATTAAAGACTACAAGAAACGCCTATTGAAGGTTACAAAATCAGACCCGTGTTGAACAGTGTTATTACACTTTCCTCGACTGTAATCGTCACGTTTCAAATAATCCCTCCACCGCCCGAAGCTCTATCCACCTCCGTCACCAGAGCACAGTACACATGTACACACATAGCGGTGCCCTTTAAACGACGGCGAACGACGACGAAAGGGGGAAAAGTGACGCACAGGTCGCTTTCAAAACGTAGCATGCTTTACAGCGGCATTCCGGCAGCCAGGTGGCCCCGTCTAGTTCGCTCTTTCGCGCTGCCTTTGCACGAGGGTTGAAGAGGGTTGGCCAAAGAGGGCCGTTCACTCACGGAGCAAGATAGGGGCCTAATGGCTTCTCGTCCTTATTTCGTCGCTTGCCGTCCGCGCGGCCACACCGCTCCGTGGCTAAATATTTGCCCGTCGAGCGGAGGTAGCCAGTCAATGGCAGGCGTCGCTCTGTTTGACGGGGATTTCTAATTTTCCCGCGTATATTCCCTTTCGTTGGAGAGGCGGCTAGCCGGCTTTTAGGAACGTTCGTTGCGCCTCCGCCAGACAGAGTCGATAAAGGGCCCGCGTTCAATCAACCCTTACGCGCCCGGCACGTGGATTTTCGTGAGCTCGTTTCTGCGCGAAACTGATACTAATTTGGCGCTCTCGGGATACTGCTACGGAGGCGGGGATAATTTTCTTGGTTAAAGAGGAAATACATATACATATAGATGGAGGGTTGCAGCGGGTAAAATATCTGAGTTTCTCTTGAGGATGCGTTCAGTAGAGGCAAATATTCAGTTTTATTTTAGTTAAAACGAATTATTTAACCGCGTTTTTTATGCGCCCGAATGAAATAGCGATAGTTTTATTATTTTCATGCAAACTTAGTATCGGCTGTAAAATAAGGTAATTTCTATTACTGATTTTTTTTGTTTTTCTTTACGTAGTTAACAAAGTAATGTGCAAATGCCTTTTTTTTAATCATCGGTTATTATATCGAGGAATTTATCTGTATCGAGTGCAGTATTTTATATTCATTAAAGTATTTCGTTTTTCTCTTGCTGCGGTAAACTAACAGCAATGTCACGGTGCTCGATTCTTTGCCATCGATCGATTTCCTGTCTCGTTATTCGCTTGCCGTTTAGTTCTAAAATTTCAAAGTGGAAACATGGGAGTCCCATTACAAGGAAGCTGCTCGGTTTCGGGCGATGGAAGACTGTTTCGAAGCACGGACAGGAAGGGTTTCATTCTCGAAAAGCCGCGGCCGAGGGATTGTGTCATTTTATTTTTCCCTTTTAGAATGTAAATTGGTTTTCGGTTTTCGGTATCGAAATAAGGATACGCGTGTGGTGATTGAATGATTTGAGAGAGCGCGCGAATGGGAGAGAGTGAATGTGATTGGCGGAGCGCGTGAGAGAGAGGAGAGAGTGAGGTGTGAGCGAGCGGTGCCGAGCGAGGATCATTAGTCCTGATTATTCCAAGAGGTGCGAATAGATTACCACACGAGTCTACGCGAAATAAAATTGATATAGTGTAATTCCAAGCCACATGTGTATAATATTTTTCCCATGCCAAATTAAATTGCCACAATACGCGATAACTGATTGAAATGATTAATGATGAATCCGTTAACAAACTGTATAATAATCAAAAGTATTTATGAAATAAATTTTATAAAGTTACATACATTTTGGATTAATGTTTCTCTGTTTATTTATCACGTAAGGTGTGCATTTTAAATATATTTTCGATTTGCCACGGCTTTGGAGCAAGTGCGGCTTTCGAATGAACACGAGTGTCTCATTACACGGCGAAGGGATTCGCAAAAATTGAAAAAATTCGTTGATTACTCACGACAAGCTTCGTGTATACCAACGATGCTCGACTCAGTTTTTGAAGCATGTTGAAATGCCCCTCAAAAAAGGAACAGCGGAATTAATGGCTTAATTTTAAGAGCATGTAAAGTAAGGACGAACATTCTTGTTGGTATCAAGAAGCGAACAGTTGGCTTGAGAAATAAGTTCTTGTACCCGAACTAATTTGTTAAGTATTTGAGAAACAAGGCAGATAAATTTTTTTCGTATAAAAATGTTCGACATTTTTATAACCAATTATTTAGTGCGTTCCATTCTCACATCCTTTTGTACGTAAAATTTCCGGAATCAATTTTATGTGGCTTTTAATTTTTCTTTTCTAGTTTAAATTTGGTCGATTATTTCGCATTGTCTTCCTTCCGCCTCATTTTTATATTTTTAGTATTATTCCCCCGTTTTCTTCTGTTGTGTTCAATGGTATCGTTTTACTTTCTAGATGTTTAACTGCATCGTTGAATCAAAATTACTGTTACCTTGAAACCAATATAGAATATGTACGTGTAAACTTCACAAGTACAGCTGAGAGTTATACATATTACAGCCACTTGAGGAATTCCAGTTATTTTCCCGTTCGCTCTTATAAAATGAAATTCCAGCCGTGCGAAAGTCGAAGTCTACACTTTTATTATACTTATTGCAATTCAGGTGTGACGTGGTAAACCCTCGTCTCGTTGAGTTTAAATTCTTTTCTCGATAATTTCGGCCACATGAGATTATAAATTATGGTCAATAACATTCATACCATAAAACGGCACTGTCAAAAAGAAATTTTGTGTAACTAAAGTTTCTTAACCTTATTCCGATTAACTTAGAATAGAAACATTTCAGAAATAATATTATCTTCCAAATGAAATATTTGATCTACCAGACACTTTGCAATCAAATCATATTTGTGTATTATTGAATAAACAAAAATAACGGCATAAATAAACACGAATATTGAATCAGTGCATCTACTTCTTGAAGAAAGTAGCGTTTTCAATTTTGTGCACAGAAGGAGCAAAGATAAACATAGACATGCAAAAGTTAAATGTTCCAGAAGTTTAAACGAACAGAACAAATATTGCATTCAAACAAATATCGAAAACATATTTATGCAATTCAAACTTCGATCGCCTGTCAGGTAGCTATTTCACAGGTTATCGGGTAAACTGTTGAAAGTGAGATTACAAAGTTTCGGTCGATTATGCAAATGGTTTGGCCGATCGCCGAGCAACCTGAGACTAAGCACCTCCTCGGGCAAATTTTTCTTCCGCTTCATCGAAAGTGGAATGGGTCGTGTCAGTATCAGGAATTTCTTAAAATCATTTGTGCCGCACGAAGGAATTTATATAATATTTCCTGGCAAATTGTTCGCAACGCGTAACATTTTCTCGATTTTTTTTTCTCTTTTTCCAAACGTCTGTGCACCTTATCTCTTTATACTGTTAAACCGGTTCGTCGTCGTGACGTATTTAATTGCATTTTTACGGAGAAATGTAAGAAATCGATGAAGCGTACTTTTTCACAATGTAATGTGACAAATGAAGTGATAAATACAGAACGTATTAAGTGGTCCTACAAATTGTTCAATGAAAATGCAAATATTAATTTTGTAGTTCAAACGAAGTACAAAGGGAGAGAGTAATTCGGATTTTCCTTTGTACCGTTTATCAAGTTTATTACATAAACAAATTTAATTACATGTTTAAAATTGATGCCGCACTTGTGAACCAGTTATTGATATTCATTATTAAAAATATTATTTCCATTGAAGGAAAAGAGAAGGAATTATACGGTGAGCGGTTTGTGGGATTTTCACCGGTCGTTTGAAATGCAAACAGCGAATTTCTCTATTATGTAGTTTTGTCATGCAAATGATGAAAAGTAGTTCGCAATTCAAATGAGAAAATGCGATTTTAATCTGCTTCGGTACTTCTGCTCTTCGGCTACACGGTGGAATTTCATTTAAAAAATTAATTTATATCCCTGTAAAGGCTGAAATCCCTGGGATTCTTTTACGATTTTATTATACTTGTACCATTTCTGTTGTTACTGTCACATTCGTACGTAGGTGTCACGGAAAGCCTTTCAATAGAGGTACATAAACATACATTAATAAATATTCACCCAAAAACGTTGTGTCTTTTTGATATTTAAAAATTCGGTATCGAAAGATTTGTTGAAAACCATTATTATTTTATAGTTCGATATTCTTCAGAGTAATGTCGAATATAAATTTTTCGGGATTATATGAATCATTTCTTTTAACTTGTATTCGAGAAAATTGAAATGCTCCAAAAATGCATGGAAATCTGTTGACCACAGACGACAACAAAAATTCTCCCACGCCAAATCCCACTATCAACAATTAACACTTAAAAATCAGTACTCATAAACCAATCAAACATATCACACAAAGCCTGTGCTAATAAAGCAATCATCCAAAAAATAAACACAAGCCCCAATCAAGTCTGAACGAATGCCTATAAAACAAATCCATCACGAACACCCTCAAGCATCTTCTAAAGTCTGTTCAAAACACAAGTCTGTCGATCTTTTAAAAAACATCTGCCAAGAAAATTCCCAATATGTAGTTCGCCGATCGCATTCGCTTCCCGTCTCAATCAGATATTCGTCGTAGCTTCCCCGACGTCGCTTCTTTACCATCGTTCCTCATGAACTGCACGATAGATCCGTGTGCTGGCGAAAACTCCGACCTTTCGAACGATTCTTCCCCTCGTAAACACTTTATTATTCAGTCTTCTATCGGCTGCAAACGCTCGTCGATCTAGTGGCATGGCAAATTAACCGCGATACACCATGGGCCTGTAGGACCAGGCAAACGCGAAACTTGCCAGGCCTTCGTGCCAAGTGCTGGCACGAAAGGGATGGAAAATAGGGTGGAGGGTGGCGGGGTGACTCCGACTGGTCAGTGGAGCAGCTAGCGTTTAATAGGACGAACGGAATCGTAATCAGAGAGAGGGAATGGGCGATAGAGAGAGAGAGTTAGAGCTTTAGGAAACTATCCATCAACGTCCAAGCCTGTACACACAACACACAGAGATACGTCCTCATCTTTCTCTGCTTGGACTACGCGTCCTACAGACGTAGACACGGATACATAAAGGGAAGTGACGCGTCGCGTCGTCGGAATAGATGACCGTAATACCGGTATTGGGTGAATCTCGAAAACAATCTTGATGCTGTCGTTCCCCTATCGCCTCTATGGGCTTCGAGGTTGCTCGTTGCTTCGCCGTGAACGTGAGGCCGATTGATTGACTTGAGCAGCTGGTGCTCGGGGAGGAATTTTGCGAGGATTAACAGAAGTTATGGATGAAGCGGAATGTAGTGCATACCTTCGAGGTGTGGATGGTTGTTTCATGGGGGGTAGGAATTTGTAATTCACTTCGCTATTAAACAATGGATGGATTGTTTGTGGTTTCAATGCTGTTTAATGCTGTTTATATTTTTATTTCGCATGGATTCACTTCTTCTTTTATTTGGAACCAAAGGAGTGGCGGTTTATATTTTCAACAGGCATTGTGTTGGATGTAAGGAGAATAAGTATTGCGGAATTAGATTGGTTTAAGTTCTGTTGCAGTAGATATCTCATGAAAGAAAATCGCGCACTGACTGGCCTGTATTTTAACGAAATTGTTGCCAGTGTAGTAATAATAGTCCTTGCATTATTACCAATTGTGTATTTTATCCGAATAAAATTGAAGAATCTTCAAGCAAACCAAATGATAACGTGCTCTTGCCCCACTGAGGACCACACTTATTTTTATATTAAATAATAATTCTAATTCACTTTTCCATTAACCCAAATTAATATAACCAGTCTTCATACTTTTCCTCGACAATTGGTATTATTTCCGCAAAATACATAAAGTTCACTATCGTTCATGCAAACGCGTTCATCCGATTTCAACAAATCTTGCCCACATTGTTGGTGAAACAACATGGAGACATTTCCTTTGAAAGACCAGATTAATCCTTTTCCGATGCGTGAGTCTCAGCAGGATGGTGCTGAAGTTTTAATTTCGCTGGTGGAATTTAACGAGCCCAGAACACCTCGGAGACTGTGAAAGGCAGCCGACGACGCGTGTTAGCCTTTCTTCGGTTAAAAAGGTCGCACGTTTCGGTACGCTTTTGTAATTGCGAAAGCAGTGCATGTGGAAACATCGCGAAACCTTTTTTTCTGCTATAGAAAGGCAAACAGAACATTTGATTTCAGTGGGATTCGTAAGAACCGCGTGAAATAATTACTCGCGGCGCTGGAATATGTAACTTGTATCATTCAAAGTTTTAAGAAATTAATTCTTAGATTTACATTTAATTTTCTAACTTAGCATCGCATCAAACGCTTCTCGTGAATTATTAGTGCCAACAAAAGACGAAGGTTAATAATTTATGATACAATTTGGTGTACCTTAAATAGTGTATTGTTTTGTATTGTTTCTTTGTTCGTTACATTGTTCATCGAGGTAGGCTTAATGTTAAATTGATGAAATATGTATATTTGTGTATTTTGTTTTTATAAAGTTAATTTCCTGACGTTTTCATTCTTTTGTTTATTATTTCACTCGAATAGGAAACGACTGGTTTCGTTTGTTTAAAAGAAGGAAAGTTCTATTCTACATTACACTTTAAAGCCATTATTTTCCGACGAAATATGTACAAGCCTGCACATATTAAACCATTTCCCATGTGGTGCAACACGATCTGACATATCACTTGCGTCACGTCGTAATGAAATTAGTTTCAATTTGCATTTCATGCGGAGGATGCCGCGCCGGCGTTTAATTTTTTGCATAAGTGAATTTGTATTTGCAATCACTATATGTCGTATTACAGTTAGTATTATACGTACTTCCGTAAACATAATAATACTTGGCGAATTGTGGGTTAAACCAGAGGTATCTTTAAAAATCTGCCAAATAATAAGACAAATCATTCGTGTGACAAATGTATTCCATTTATAGAACAACGTACTGCAAATAAAATATTAGCAATAGAAAGACGCTGCAATATAATTTACGACTTCGGAAGAAGAAAGGATTTTTTGTATATACATATATATGTAGATAAATGTAGTATTCCTTCAAATAGCATTTTACTTGACTTCGACCACTCACAGACTAGAGATATATAAATAATATAGCAAGAATAATTTTTAAGCTCAGTGCAGTATAAACTTAGTATTAGTAACACAATATTTCATTCGGTAAATAATAATTACACTTGTTTCATACCGAACAAATAAATATTTCATCTTTTCTACAAACATCTATTTACTTGCAGCAGATACTTCTACGAATAAACAAAAAAATCGAACTCAATTACCTAGCAATATTCTTATTTCAAGCCTCGCGTTAACATCGAACCGAAGTAAGGAAAATTGGATGCAAAGATCAGCTCAATTAATTTTAAATGGAAATCCACACGAAATGTAGATCACAGCATGCCTTTGAATGCATATTTCCCAATTGGTAAAGGAGATATTAAGACTTCAAAGCGTAGCATTTAATATGCCCGATGCAATGAATGGCGGCCGAATTTCCAGGAAATGCCGTGACCTAATTTTTTTCCCCTAGAAATATGTACATCCACCGTGACTGCATAGTTGTAGTAATAGTAAAAAAAAGAGATCGCTGACTCAGCGTCTGTCACTGACCAGCGCACAGGTAACGAGCTTGGAGCAGGTCAGTGAAGGTGTGCAAGTGAAAGATCAGATTGCGCAAACGAGAGAGTATAGTCAAGTATTGAAACCTGCGATTCAATTTGAACCGCGATATTTTGTCAACGATACGTCGCAACGAATTGAAGTACATAAAATGCGTTTTGAACGGGAAACATGATCAATTTTGATCGTGGAGAGAATTCAATTCGTTCGTGCAATTAGATGATATAAAGAATTAAACTGTTTTATAAGTGAGATCAAAGCGCTGCTCTCTTCTGATTTGATTTTAACTTGAATATCTGTTGATAAATACTAATTCTAATTAATGATTAACAATTGCTGTAATAATTTTTGAAAACCACTTTAGTATATAATAAAGCTCCGCGATAGAAGCAATTTTATCAATCACATTTCAATAAATAAATGAAACGAAATATTAAATAATCCGTATCTAAACACAGCAAGCTCCAATTTCTGTTGAAGTAATTCATTTCAAGCGTTTGTTAAAATTAAAAATAAAACACAGTTTATTACATCATTGCTAAAATTTCATCTCGGAACTCGCAACGTAAAATTCAACAAATCAAGCCAGAATTTAAGGCCGTTCCAATCGATCGACTGATAATTCTTGATGGACCACGTTAATTGGCGCAACGTTTCTCGATCGAAAACTCCGTCGCAAAAGGGGAACTTCAATGATCGCCCCCGTTTCGATGGAGTTTAAGCATTAAGTTGCAAACAGAAAGTCGGTCTCCGTCGCAATTTCAAGCCGCATGGGGCGCTTCAATTTCCTTGGAATTTCTCCGAGCGGAAAGTATTCCCTGGCTAGGCAGGATGAATGCTTAAATTAGTAGGTCATAGCGAAGGGAGAATGTTGGCTGTGTCAAGACGCTTCAGCGATCGTTAGCCTGTTAATGTTCGTGACACGGGCGAAATTAACGGCTGAATGGCGAATTATATTGGATTTACAGGGACGGCGGAGGACAGATTGCATTTCCACCTAAACTGCTGGCCAGTTGTTCCGTAAAAACGTGTTACATAAAGTGGACAATGTTTTTTTTTTCTTTCTTTTGCATGGAGGAGCCAAACTTGGTTTAGCCACAGACATATCCGTTGTGCGATTGAATATATGTATTTAGATTTGAGAAGAAAATTTGGAATTACACGGCTAGTTTAATAAGCAGAGAGATAAATGGCTGTTTCAATGTGATTTATTCAATGAATCTTGCGACGTACTTATTTTGTAATCACGATACTTGCTACTCTAATATCTCTAATACCATTTTGTGCCAGCAATAAGAAATATGTACATATAGGTTTGTATTGATTGTCGCAGGGTTCGCAGTATTTTTAAGCAGAACTCTGTAGTAGCGAGTATTGATAGAATATAACTGCTGCTCTAAAAGATTACAGAAAATTGCGTTTTTGACAGCCCCTCGAAAAGTCATTAATTATAAGTGAAATCAAATCCCGTAGCAAGACGAAGTAGAAACCAATGTATATGTAAAATTGATGAAGATTAGTCGAGAATACGAGTAGTTATTTGCAGCAAGCAGAAAAAAACTACAGAAAAGAGGAAAATTGTGTGAGTTCCATTGAATAAACTATATTAGAACTGCATCGTTTTCTACTCTTTACTTTTTGAATGAATTGGTTGGAATTTTGGATTAATATTTTAGATGCTTCCACTCGATTGAGTATAAATAATTTGGTTTGAGAACAAATTTGAAATTATTATATTTGTACAAAAGCACATCTAACATTTGTATCTTATTATAGACGTTTTAGATAAATAAAAGGATTCAGAACTCGCTATTAAAAACATTTACAAAAAAGAGATTGAGGTGAATCGATCGTCAATCCTATCGCGACACTAAATGTACCCATGGAATCCTGGCAGTTGATTCAGTCTGAAATTAGACGGGATTAGATTGGACCCGAAATGCCGGAAATAGAAGCAGCAAATCGAAGGAACAGGATTATGGTAGCGGCAATGAAGGTTAAAATTGCTGGAATCGAAATCTTTCGAATCTACGTTCAACTTCCTTCGCAAAATAGATCTCACTTTGCTTCGTGTCTAAAAGCAATTCGCTGTTTTTACTTCATTAAACGGGTATCCTGTAGCGCTACTTTTAAATGAAATTCAATTTATACCGATTTCCTCATGGTCCTTATTTAAATTTAATTATTTTACGCGGGCGATTGCATTTCAAGTCAATTACCTAGATATAAAGGATGCCACCTGTTGGAATAGAATGAACAAAAAATAAATATAATCTAAGTACTCTTTTATAAGATTTTCTCTTAATTGTGGGTAAAGAAAATTAGAATATAATTCGAACAAGAAAGGGAAGTAGTAACTAATTAATCAAATTGAGTTTAACCTTTTTGCAATTTTATATGAATGCTTTATGTAAATAGTTACAATAATGATAAATTATTGCAGAGGACGTTTATGTATATACATTTTTATCTTACGGTTATTAAATCCCCATGTATCTGGGGATATAAAGTAGGGTGTCCGTGGTGAAAGGGTTAAATGTACAGTCATCGACGTACAATTTCCTTACGGTAGCACCGAATCGATGCTCGAGAAAAGAATTGATAAACAAACTTACTATGTAATTTGCAATTAAATGCGCCATTACCGTCTGGTAGAGTCGAACTTCTCGCACCTGCGACCAACTTCTAACTTTGAGCTTTCCACTTGAAAGACTTCTGTTAAAGATCTAGTTATAAATGCACCGAATTGCATTAATTAGTCCACTTTATTTTATATCTATTTATGAAAACCCTATGTGTAATAACTAATAAGGGATTCGCCAAATTGTACAAAAGTAACGATGGAAATAATTCATAAATAAAGCAGTATACAATAATGATGATCGTAGAAACACAAGTGCATATAAAATTATATTAATTTACATTTGTTTAAAATTTCATTCAAACAAGGAAATATAAATTATGATCAGTTTTCGATATATTTTATTGCGCGTGAAAAAAAATCTCTTCGTTAAATAAATGTTAAGGGTGGTTGGGAAAGAAAAAGAATATATGTACTATATAGGAATTAAAAAGTAAATCTCCATGAAATTATAATTCGATTGGAATGCACTATATGATTATTTCGATTATTATTTCAACAACTGAACAATTTATTTACTTGATTAAATTACCACATTTTCATTATTTCAATGCACTTCGAGGAAAACAACAATTAATAAAATAAAACGACTTCAATATCAAAAATGACAATTTATAAGATAATTTCAATTTTCTTTCTTAAATTGTGCCATCCACATTTGAAACGATTTCACAACGAAATTGAAATATCAATTAAAACACAACTACAATCACTGTCGCAATATTATCTATAAAACTTCAATATATTTATTAAATATAGGAAGTTATATGTATGAGCTATAATGTAATAATTTCCATGAAAATCTGTTGCAGATGGTGGTGTGGTGGGTGGTTCGAGATCCGGGCCGGTGGTGACTCCCCATACATTGGAGTTGACACCACGTGGTAGAGTTCTTTTGCAACTTGCACCACCCGAAACAGCTCGAGCGTATCTGCCGCCAGAATATCGACCGGGTCGTGTATATTCGGACACCGATTCAGAAAAGGTACGTGCTACTAATTGGGCACCGCCATAATATCATGCAAACTTAATTAGCAGAGCAAGTGATTGAAGGGGCCGAGATTTCTCGCCCCTGTATACAAGTAATCAATAGACGTATATTGAGTGAAATACGTACTGTGAAATGTATTTGTTTGGTGAATTTAAAGAAGGAAATAAGATGAACATATACGTATAACGAGGCAGAATTATTACTCAATTAGACGAAACTTCGAACGCTTAATAGCTTTCAATGATTACTGAATAAAGTATTTGCTAACGATATTCATTTCCATATAATTAAACACTTTACATCAAACTTGGATACGTCATGTATTTATTATTTCACTATCAAAATTGATGTCTCTGAGACAAGCATTTTTTTTAGTTTAATTGTACGTCAAAGGGTCATGCAATATTTCCTTAAAGTATAGAAAAATCTTCAGGTAACTGTGATTACCATATTCAAATGTGATTGTAATTGTGACATTGTTGTATTCAGGCATTGATTTAAGAAGGAAGGTAAAATAGAAATACATAGCATAGAACGCTCCGTTTCTTTCAATTTACATTTTTTACTTATTATAAATGCAAAATTTTCAATTAAAATTCTCTTTCAGGTTTAATATTTACCCGCAAAGCAATATTTGATCTAATTTGCGTCATGCCTGCCCTTCTACAATAACTCTAAAGGAAACCATAAATGTTAATAAAATCGGGCTCACGAGTAATACCTGCTCCTTCTACAATAATTAACGAAGTTGCTTACTGAATTGAACGTAACGTTTTTCCACAGTACAAGCGACACGGTGTCGAATGACATTCTCGAAATTTCATAATTAAGCCAAATTCGCGGGAACTCGACCCGCGCAGCTCTCTTATGCTCTCGCCGTTTAAATCACGCGGTCAATTTCTTTGCGGCCGTTTTTTCTCATGCCACTTATCCTGAATGGGCCGTGTTTCAATTGAAATTAAACACGTCGTCAGCGTGATTCACACGGGCCTATAATTAATTGCGGGCGGCGTGTAATGACGTTTTATACAATGCGACAATTCGCTGGAAAACACCAAGTGGACGGAAACAGGTGAAGTCCAAACAGGCGACACGAACCAATTGCCGTGCAAATTGTTTATCGGGAAATTAGCGGTCTGCTTTCTTTTTGTTTTTCCTTTTTTTCCGCCCGTATTCGAGGTTCCGCGCGTGTGAAACCGATTCGTGCACGTAGGTGAGCGCGTGAAATATTTAGTTTGGGGTGAAATCGGGTGATACAGGCGTTTCAGTCCCTTTGCGTTGCGAATTCGATCGGGCAAACGTTAATTGGGAATATTGAATACAGAATAGGAATGCGTAAAATGAATTCCTTTGCGTGGAGTTTAATCAGAATAAAACTCTGTTGGAATTATGTTTGGAATTGGGGTTGTTTATCATTTTAATTGTATTCTTTGTTTCGGGCAATGAAGCCATGGCTGTTTTAAAATATCCTCTTGATTATGAGAAATTATACTGTTATATCTGTATGCCTTGCAGTATTCGTATTTATTAAATTATTTATATTTGAACTTCAGATATTGGAAACTTATTAAACACTCACAATAGGCAGGTCAGTTAAATGAAGAAAGAAAGATCTGCGACGTAATATTCTCGATTATTTAAAACAGTTGTCCTTCGGTCATAGGCATGGGTTTTGGATGATATCGACCCTTTTCGACTTTGAAACCGGTATGAAAAAATATGTCCCACCCAGATGCGTTGAAAATTCAAATCGTATGACAAATCTGTGTTGCGTTTCAACGGAGAACAAATGTACGCAACATTTATTAAGTTTTATTTTAAGCCCCCGCGTTCCGTGCCAATGGAGTTATTTTACATTTTCACCATATTTTTTTAATTATAAAGAAGTTTTGTCGCTTGCACAACGACTGTCAGACCGTTCTGTATAGGCCAGGGCTCGGAATTAAGTGAACTTTCGGGCCGATTTTCAGAGGCAACACCCCCTTTCTCCCACCGCGCGTCTTGGCCCCGCGATCACCAATCGGCTCGAAGATCTTCAGGCGCGTAGCATATGAACCGCAGGATATGGAATATGGGACCATGTGTAATCCTATTGATACGAGTGTCGCCCTAATGTGACCCGCGCGGTTACGAGCCTGAGGACCCCCGAGCTGCTGGGCGATCGCGGGGGCCAAGACGTGGGGCCGGAGAAAGGGGGCGTTGCCTCTGAAAATCGGCCCGAAAGTTCACTTAATTCCGAGCCCTGGTATAGGCGAACGAAAAGGCAGAAACTCTCGAAGTTTATTTATTGTGCAAGCCGTTTGTTCCCCGTTTAATCTGCACAAAATAAATACCGTCTAGTTGAAACAACCGGCTTCTGTCCAGCGGCAGACCGGAAGGAAAGCGTAACAGACGAATGGAAAGAGTGAGGCCAAGAGCAAAAGAGAGAAAGGATGAAAGAGATACCAAGGCGACGAGAGACCCCGATGGTATTACTATTTCGTTTGGTGACAGAGGGAAAAAAAATGAAACGATCAACTCGTTAATTGTGCGAATAAATTGCACGTGAAATTGACCAACTCCACATTAATCACAGTCTGCTGCGTAATTGAAAACTGAACCTCTCGATCGCATTTAATTAATTTATATTTTATTGTCCTTGCTTCCGACACACTGCTTATGAAATTATTCCAATCGCTTCTTTAGTATCACGAATATCAATGAATACTGCCAATTTCTATCAAAATTTCTGTCCCCCTAGAAACTTCTTATGCCCCATGATTTTTCCAGGCAGAAT
Organism: Nomada fabriciana; assembly: GCA_907165295.1. Lineage (NCBI taxonomy): Eukaryota > Metazoa > Arthropoda > Insecta > Hymenoptera > Apidae > Nomada > Nomada fabriciana. The sequence goes on from OU015689.1 coordinate 17,476,435, forward strand.
AAAACAGCAAATACTCCGCCCTCAGTTATATTTCTCGTTGACACGAAACGGATAAACTTTAACCATCCGGCGACACTAATAAGTTAAAAGCAATTAGCGAGACGCCAAGTTAGTCAAGGTGATAGACAACTTCGGCCGCAAAATAAGAGGCAAGAAGAAACGAAACGGGCATTGCTCGCCGTGACGGGGAAACAAATTGCACACTTGGAATTTCTTCGCGAACGAAGCGACAAAAGGTATACACGCGAAGCGAACTAATTCAGCTCGGTCGTTACGCGTGCACCGCGTCGAAGATGGGAACTTGAGTTACGCGTGCCAGAAAGCTATTTCGCCACAGTGGAAAAGGAAGCAAAACATGGATGGAAAAAACGATGAAATAAAAGGCGGCGAAGGGTGCTGAAGACAATGAACCGTGCAAACATAACACGAGCAGCACGAACACGACGGTTCTGTGTAACTTGGTTCCGTTTCCTTCGACACCTGTTCCATTCGCCTCGGCATTTGCCCTACGGCACCATTTTTATGAGGATCCTCTCGCGCAGAGTATCCGACACTGATTACCTGCATGTTACGGTGGACGGGATACTGGCTGGAAACTCTGTTTCCTGCAGATAGACTTCGCAGTTTTGTTTTACGATCACCCTCTTATCTGGATACCGCGATCGTTCTCCTTGGGAAAGGCGTTTGACAATGTGCATTTTTTTTTCTTATTGACATTTGCATAATAGACATCCGAATTTTAAAGCGTGCAGAATATATTATATTAATGGGATTAATGTAATTAATATTTGATGTTAAAATAGAAACGATTATGGGAGTATTCGATGCTATTACATTTTCCTTGCAATCACTTTAGTTTGCTCAGAATATTATCGTCAGATATACATACACATAACTGGTACAAAAACAGGATAAAACTAGGTATAGTAAAATTGGCGAAACAGTATCCACTACTTAAATAAAATAATGGAATTATTTTGGTACAATATAGAAAGAGTAAACAAGGAAAGTAGTAACTTTGATCGACAAGATTTTATGATCTCTGTTTTTCAAAAGTTCCACAAAAATTGTATCTAGTACATCTTCCAATTACTTTGCCCTATGTTTCGTTTAATATTAATCAAATTGTTGACATACCCATATAATATTTTTAGTTACTTGATGACGCCGATGACCAGATGAATAAAAATTCTATTAAGAAAAATGCAATAAATAAACGAAATCTGCAAGAAGCCAAGCGTGAAATTCTGGCTTTAAAACGCAAAAGGGTTACATAACATTCCTATGAAAATCAATTTTTCAAAATATACTTAGGGGAAGAAGTGTGAAACACAATGTTCCGTCACTTTGTTTCATCGCAGAATAAACCACCGTGAAAATAAAACAAAATTCAATCCAATGAAAACGTGGGAAACAATAATTTCTGCACTCAGTTTACTGTGATCTTAATATTTGTAGCACAATACTACTCAATGGAAAACGTGGGAAGAACTGCTTGCAAACACAATTTCCAACAAACTGAAATACATATTTCAACCCTCTAAAACCTTCAAATACTTTAGGAAGTTATGAGCTCGAAATCTGTACAATATTTTGTTCTCCCCGTCTATCTCACGAACAATATTATGATTTAAGCTTCACGTGGTATTTCGCTGCTTTCAGATGTGGATGTACTCGCTGGGTAGGGCATTATTGGACACAACCCCGAGAGTCGCAGCGCTGACAGGAACGGTTTCCGTTTCACCCTCGTCGGCACTTCAGTCTGTTTTAGCCGCCATGACGGAACCCGATCCACGAAGACGAGCTTCCTTGATGAATCTGCTGGACGTAAGTCTGTAAATCTAGCTGAAATTGTTCCCCGCTATTCTCTTTGCTCCTGCGTCGCGAGATCTTTCACAAAGGTCGGCTTGCTGCTTCTCGTTTCTTGATCCTTGATATAAAAACGGATGCCATGCAGACGGAAGGATAAAGCAATATTTTAACTGGTTCAGTTTTGTTGCACTTGAAACTCTTTTTGTACTTGTCGCTGGGAACATTTACTGTTCGGTTTAAATAACGATAAGAGTTTGCGTATGAAATATGTACTATAGGAAGTTAATTTATCGATAAGAGTTTTAAAAGAAGTTTTGATAAATTGAGAATTCAGAGATGCCATGATATTTTTGTTTAGCCAAACTCGTCAGTTATGATCCGAATACATATAGAGTTTAATTGTTGAGTACAACTTTTCTGTGATAAGGGAAACCATAGTTGTGTTCAAATAAAAATCTGTTTCGTTCCAATCCCGCTGGTGTTTATTTGGAAAGGGTATTTTTTAAAAATGCTGTATAAATATTGGGTAGTGAATAGTATCGTTAACGAAAATCTTGCCACTCTTTACTTTCGACGCATATTTATCAGGCGCAAGCCTCTGAATTTTCGATACACATATACACGCGTACAGATGCACCGAGAACACGATATAATTCAATAGGTATCGCTCCGATATTCACTGTTTCGTTTTACGTCGTCCCTCTTTGATATTTTCCTCTTTATTTCCTTCTTCAGTACAGCCCTGCGTTCGTTCGGTACGAATTCATGGAGGACATTGTCATGTACAGTTTACAAAATACGATAATAAACAGAGTTTCTACGTCATAGAGGTGGAAATATAAAATTCTTTTTCAATAGTAGTAAGGTGTCAGAGTTGAGAAATGTATAACGTTCTCACCTAAAATTAAACAATGGCGTGATACATAATAACCAAATGCTAACGCAGGGAAAACAAACTGTGTCGCCGTTTTTGAAATTCTAATCAAACGATAGCACCGATGAATATTCATCTTTCACAAAAATATCAAAAATCAATAAATAAATAATTATTATATAATGCCTCAGTATCGACAACATCAAGATAAAATATTTCACTAACCACGTTAAATCATTTTTCCACAGTTACCAGTGTTTCGAACTGAACGTTAATTAACACGAAAATTCAAATACATATATGCGCCGACAAAAATTATGATACATTAAAATATCATTCCTCCCTCCACTTCCCTTACTGTTTTGCCAAGCACGATTTTTACAAACGCAAAAGAAGAATGGACTCGAAAATATATTACTAAATTATATGTTGCACAGTCTCAACTTCACCCTTTATTTGCAATGCGTTTGTGATTCGTGACAAGTCCGTGATTTCATTACCACTGTTCAAACACTCCGCGGAATACACCATTTCTGAGCACCGTGATGAAATTTCGTTTCGCCATTAACAGCTGCCCATTATACGACGCTTTGTCCAGTGGCGCGCCTCCAGGGACATATCATATCATAATTATTCGTCTGGCGTTTTTGTAAGGTCGAAATTAATTTCCGTGTCACGGCCAAGAGCAGCGTGCGAGATGTTGAATCGCGGACGCGCTTGAAGAAGCATCTGCGTCGGAGTTGAATCGGATGCATACGCGAGGTTCAAACAACGGGAAAATGAGGAGCCGGGCCGGGTATAACAATGCAATTCCCCACCTATAAAACGCAGAGGTTTGGCGTTATTGAAATTCGCGAGGCCGTTTATACTGTGAAAGTCGAAGCTGAACTTCTTTTTGCTCGTTTCGTTGAATCGTGAAACGCAGGCGGGAAAGTTCTGTATTGCTTGCATAATTTTATGCAATGCAGCACAATATTCTGGCTCTTGTTATGCCAAACTGATGGCACACTTCGAGATACTGTTTTCGAAAGAATGGAGAAACTGGTCCGAAAGTGTTTTGTGCATTTTGCGAAGCTTCGTGCTTCTCGTGGGTTTTAATGGACGTAATGACGGTGGTACGATGAAAAGTAAGAAAAAAATGTAGAAGCGTGACACGCCTTGCGTTTTGTTTACTGCGATGTGAATCAATGGACGTATACGTATCTCGGAAAGAAGAGATAAATTGATGATATTCGAGGTATGACAAAAATATATCGAGGACTTGGAAATGAATAATTTAAAACTTGTTCACTATGTGATCATAATCAAGGTCCATCGAACCTTGGTCATAAATATTAAACGATTCTCTTATTTAAAATACACAACAATATAAAATGTACCTGCATTATAGCAAACTGAATCACTTGCAAATCATTCTCCATATTTTAAATTTAAAAAATGACGCAACTATCCTTCGCTGATTCTTTGATTTTAAAATGCTCGACGTTCGGCTTTAAGTCGCATACAAACAATGACGGTGAATTTATAGCAAGCGGTGTACCTACTAAAAATCGATAATAATACAGCCACAGTAGGCTCAGTATTGTGTAATCAGTTCGACAGATCTTCAAAAGACGACTATTTCGCGAAATGAAAAATCAAACGCACTATTTCAAACATCCTAATTTAATTTTGTTAATATTCTCCGAATAAATATGCCTAATTAAAATACATATGCCATCTAGAAAGTATACATGTATTACTTGCCTGACTATCTTGTAAAATAATTTCGTAATAATTTCATTCGGAGAGTCCTCGCAATGCCAAGATCTGGCACCACTCTGCATGGGATCAAATGGTCCACTTTGCACGGAGCCATAGATTACGCAATTAGGCATTAAGGCTCGAACGTGTCACTAACATCGTCGCACATTACCAATGCGATATTAATTTCATTATATGGGGGCCGTGAAGGCCAGGCGATCCGTCGAACAGAGGCGAATATGACGAACTTAACGCGCTCGCAAAGAGCACTCGAGCACTCGTGGAGGCGGGCACCAGGAGGTCGCTTTAATTATATTATCTGTCGCGCGAACGGAATGGAGAAGGTAAGCGGGTCGAGGCAACCGATTCTACCGGGTTAATATTCGACCTAGACATTCTACGATCGCTGTAAGAATTTCGGTGACACTTGATTCTTCGCTTCTAGGGATAGGGTAGTAAAGTGGATACTAGTGACGGGGTGTTTTCGTTAACAACATGTGGAGATACTTATGTTTATCGTCAAGAACGTGTAAGCACGAATAAATTGAAGCCCTAAATTAAGATTGAATAATATATTTAACGCAGTTTTTGGTTTTTTAATTTCTAAAGTATGGATACATTGGCCATTGGTGAATTAGGTTCTCTTCGAGTTGAATCAAAGTGGCGTGCTCTTTTAACAGGGTTCAAAGTTGTGGAATAATTTCTTGCATTTGGAATGAATATTGTTAACTGAAAATTATCGAAAATGTGTCCTGCAGTGGAAGAAATTTACATTCCACTTTTTTTTAAACTGATTATTTTTATAAATTGAATTAAATGTAGTCTACTAATTATCCAAGCAATTTTGTTAGACATCCAAGTAATTGAAACCTATATCTCATAACTATAATATTTTTACTATTCCTGCAGTTGTACAATTTCTTCTACAATTTACAACGAGAATAAGTACAACTTTGCATTAACAGTAAAATTGCAAAAAGCCAAACGGTCAATTCTTACCGGCAGAATGATATAATAAATCGCAATGCCATAAATACTGCAAAATACAAACATGAACCAACGCCCTTCAGAAATTCTGCTTCAGTTTAAATTGGTTAGGCCAGCTGGCCAGAAATAACAGGGACGATCAAGATGCTTCACTAGAGCCATAAAAATAATTCTTCTCGAGTGAAGAATAGGAAGAAAACCATTTAAGGATTAACGTGGCGTTTCGTTTTCCCGGAAGCCGACCACTTTTAATAAAGCCATTCGTTCAGCTGACCGTAATTCATCGGTTGCACCTGAATGGGCTGCGAAATTGATGAAATCTCGAGGCGTAGGCGAACGCGAGGCGCGAACTTATCTAGTCGTCGCCAATTTCAACGAGGATTCCTCGACTCACGATGAATCATCTGTTCAGAGGATTCGATCGACCCCCCCGGCTACAACTACCAACGGGGAAGATCGATCTTTCCGATTGAGAACGGAGATGTAGTCGATGGAAACCGTCTAACAAGTAGTCTGCTAGAGAATTAGATGATGGCGAAGATAAACGTGAAACTCAGGGGTGTAGAAAGCATTTGCTTCTTGTGTTTCACAGTATTGTTTCGAATCGAACTAATGGAAAAGCAAATGGAACTAAAATACAGTAATTATCTAATCACTTAGATATTAACGGCAGTCTAATTATCCTCGAATAATTTAGAATAATATTTGAAAAGAACATTTAGATCTCAAGTACTCTTTAATCGATCGCGTGGAGAGCTTGAAATAATTTGTGGACCTTTGGATTTAAATAATAATGTTTCAGTGATTGTACTGTTCCTGTGCTTTCCTGTTTCTAATAATCTAATTATCATGAAACGAAAATTGCGAAAATAATAGAAGTGCATAGTTTGCTACTAAGAAGAACGTGGGACGCATTGAACGAATGTTTTAAATTAATAAGATCATTTATAAAATTCAATGGTGCTGTATTTTTCAGAGTCGTACGATGAGATACGCATCGCACCGCGCGCCGTTGTTAAACCTTTTGTTGCGTATGAAAAGGGGAAAATAAAAAGCTCCGTCGTCTATTTTAACGAGGTTGCGTTGGCAGTGCACGTGCAATGTAATGACTAATTGAACAGTGCAAAGCCTTCGCTACTAATTGTAAAAAAAATGACTGCTCTTATTTTACATCTCTTCTCTCGTAACTCGAAATCTACTATTACCCACGCACGTTTGTTACCTGCCCCCTTTTTATAAAACGGTATTCATATCAATATAAATATCACTGGAGAGTCTGCAAGGTATTTTTCATTGTTGTTTTAAACACGCGTATTTCGTGCAGCACGAGAAAGAGAAAAAAAAGAGATCAGGTATCTGTAACATAACACTTGTTATGCTGTATGTAACAATATGAAATTCACCGCGGAATACAATAAAATACTCAATTTTCAATATTTCAATCGTTTCATACACTGCAATCACGTGTACATCGTACATGATACATGAGAAGGATGATTTTTATCATGAGTATTATTATTTCACGCCAAGCTAATGCATCCTGCGTTTAGGTAATCGTATTTAACATTGATATGAACGAAACTTAAGGGTAAAATCCCTTTCCATGGTCCACGGTTGACGACTAAAATAAAAAGTACAAAGGACCTCCATCTAACATCGTCTTCTCGGGGCATTGTCTTCCACAGACAGCCACCTATCCGAGAGTTCGCTTTTGTCGCGGTAGAATGGGAGTACAATGAAGCGATAATAGGTCGGAGTTGCAGACCGTTTCCCCGTTGATATCATAGCACACCCGAGTCTACGGAATTCGTGGATGTCCTATTGTTCCTCAGAACTAATAGATTGTCTGCCAGAGTGGTGGCAATTTCGAAATCGGATAATCAGGCTGCCATCGTAACGCGATAAACACACGTGTGCAATCTCATTAAAGGGCGCGTGAGGAGCACGTATGTACATGTATAACAGTATCGTTTCTGAAAACTTCTAAATCTATTAGAGAATTTCATCCGATAGTTTCGTTCCAGTTGTGAACTTCTAACTATAGTTCCCTTTGCCTGACTCTCGCCTTTTAATGGCGAATGATAACGGCCAGCTTTGTACAATAGACACCGTTTAGCGTGTTCTGCATCGATCAGCTGATTCTGTGTGCCACAGTTTTAGGGGATTCGGGTTAACTTCAGGATGGTTTCATTCATTTATTAGTTTGATTACTTACAATCTAACAAACTAGGGTGACTTTTATTTATATCTGAGCTGTTGTTCTGTTTGTGCTTGACTTATATTTTGTTTGGATGAAAATTTTCTATTTCAATTCAATTCCGTTTAATATTGCATATAATTTATAATTAATGCTCAATTAAAGTGAATGAATAACTATTTTTTAATATCGTAAGGCAAGTGAAGAAAGGAGTCTGTGTTTTGCAAAGTAGAAATCTTTTGGAAAGGCAGACGAACTTTGCAGTTTCATTTGCTCGTTTTACAGATCCACTAGTTTTATGGCGAGTAAACAGAACTTGCAAGATTTTTACCTTGCCGGGAGGCACTTTCCATTTACTGAACTTTTGACCAATTACGTTCAGTGAATGTTACCTGCGAACTGGAAACCAGCCCAAATTAACGAATCAAAGAGCTTTTCGCTAGCAGAATTCCGGCCAAAAATTGGTTTTGCGTACCGAGCCAATTAGCAATGCTTAAATCCGTTAACAGAATAATTGCGTTTGGATAACCAAATTGATCGGCTTTGTTTCCCAGTTGGGGCAACCAATTTCTTCACAATTCTATTGCATATTTCTGATAGGCCAACAAATATTTGTAAAATAGTTATCCACTGTTCAAGTCACTTGTTTTTTGTTTAGTTAGATGCGCTATACACAAGTACACATTCAAGTACTCAAGCAACAATTTTGTTTGTTCCATTTCTTTCTTATTTCCACAATATTTCATTTATGATATTCCCAATATTTCTGGGCTATCAACGATAGTACAAAGAAATTGCAGGACAAATATACATCGTAAATGTAAATATTATAACATAATAAATGTCACATATAATATTACAGATTATAAATATATACAATAACAACATCAGTATATAATGTCCGCCCACAGATTCGTAGTTACAAACAATTAAACAATATTTCTTCCAAAGGCAACCTGTACTAACTAAAATACCCAAAATCTTTTATCTGACGCCTCTAACCACATCTCTCTTCGAATCATTTCAGGTGATCTCCGAATACTGTCGCACTCGCCTGCAGTCAAAGCCTTTCACTCACATCGTAATGGACATGTATCGGGAAGTAATCAAATCGCCGCAATACGCAGCCCGGAAACGCACAGTCTATCAGCATCTAAATCCGCCTGCCCCTCCTCGAAATCCTACAGACTTATCGGGGCACAATTATCGTCAACCAAATTACCATCACCATCATCCGCATCATCAGCCACATTTGCAGCAGCTCGATCCTCTTCAATCCTTGCACGGCCAACCGAACAGTCTTCACCGGCATCAAGATCGCCAGTACTATTCAACAAATCACTACAGTGTCCCACGGCCCAACCAACAGCGTTCCGCGGTACAGTACCAGCTTCATCAACATCCTCAACAGCATCAGGAACCTCCGCAGCAAGCTCCAATACCAAAAGTTCACCATTATCATCATCACCATCCGGCAAAGGGCGCCCTTTTCAAGCTCCAATCGCGAAATTCTCATTCGCATCCGAACCTGACGAGCCTGGGTGGCCAGCAATCGCAACCAACTCGACGTCAGGATCCGGACGACCGAAGGACACAGTTTCAGTCGCAGTTGAACGTACAAACGAGTGGGCGTTCGGTTGGTCCAGCGATTCAGCATCAGCGCAGGCATCATCATTCGAGAACCTATTCCCAGCCGGTTTACACGGGGCTGCAGCATACTAGAAGCAGCGGCAACCTGCCGTCAACGATTGTCGGCGAGAGCAACGCTGCGGGGAACGTTTATAGCGACCCTATTTACGCGTTGCCCGTTAAACCGTTCCTGAGTTCGCAAGATGTCAGGGTAAACGGACTGTCCGTGAAGCCACCTGTCGGGCATAGGAACGAGGATGTGTACACAGGCACGACGATAGCGAGGTAGTATGTCTTTCTTGTTGCTTTCTCTTTTTTATTTCCTTTTTTTGGAACAATACTTGGGATTTGGTTCTTTGCGCGGAGCAATGTTGAGACGCATTGAATTATTTTAGGACAGCGGAGGGAACAATTAAATAGTTTGTAGTAAGAAAGGAACTTGTCACTTTGGATTTGCAATAAGCGATAAAATGGACCAACTGCAAATACTTCAAGAATGTAACTTGGGGGTGAACAGGGTTAACGATTTTAGAATGAAATTAAAATTTGGGACAAGTAGTTTATTGATATACTGATAATTTAATTGAATGCAGCTGTGATAAAGAAAGCGAATGTTGGCTGGAGTTTAATATGTATTTTAGTGCTGCTTTGCATCGCAGAGGGATTATTTTAAATGTAATGCCGTTTTATTTTATGGCTCTCAATGTACTGAAAAGTTATTTTATACGTATTTATTTACCATGACAAAAAATACTCGCTACCGGAATTATTTATTGGCGTTCCTAACAAATACTTTAAACACTCTCCATAGTAACGTGATAATTATTACTTTCAGCATGAAATTGATAAACAGGATTCTCTGCCCAAAAACATTGATTAATATTACCCCACTACCGATATTAAGTAACATAGAAATGGTATCGAAATCAATATCCAAGTGCTTGTACAAATAATAATATCAACAAAATATCTACAACTTGAATCCTAAATATTTTCTCACTTCCAGTACAAAATTATTGTGCCACGAAATTGTGACAACTAAGCGACCAATAAATTTCATTTAAAGACCTGCCAGCTATCAACAATTAAGCTCTCGCGAAATATTATATTCGACCGTGATTCTTGACACAGGCGACCGTCAGTAGCCGGTTACTCTCACCCAGACATAACGTCGTCGTCGACGGAACGAACTCGGGACGAGATTTACGGCAGATCCACGGGACGAGTGGATCCAACGTTGCAGAGGCAACACTCAAATCCTCAGCTGCCCAGGAGGGATCAACAAGAGGAGAATTTCATACGGATACCGGAACAGGACATCGCGATGACCGATCACAGGTGTCCAACCAGCAGGGAGACGGAGCAGATAATTCAGCAACAAAATCCAGTGTCTTCCATAAGAGTGAGAAGTCTTCAGGGGCCGCCGAAGCCTCCGCGAATAATCACCACGTTGAAGAAAGCACCGTTCTCCGATGCGGAGAGCAGTAAATCGGAACCACCTGCCAAACCGCCCAGGTAAGTGTCTTAATTACCATTATTCGATTTATGAACAAGTAGGTGATCCACTAGTTATTCGCGATCATTAACACATTGCAATAATAATTCATAGGTGAAGGTTGTTGTTATTTCTCTGTAATTTGTATTATCTCTGGAATGTTGGAAATTTTAATTCAATGGATTTAATTCAATTGATTTTTGTCCGCAGTAAAGTTTTTTAATCGTGTTATTATGGCGTCGATGTTTTTCCTTATCGTTCGCTGGACAAAACGCTTTGCATTGGCTTAAGTAAATGAGACTAAGACTGTTTTTTAATATCCGATAAATATGTATGTCGGGGAATTTACGGACGTTGTACGGTAATTAGAATGAAGTATCTTTTTGTAATTGTCCTATATGGAGTCTGATTTGACTAGGCAAAGTTTTAATTGGATGGTGCATCGAAATTAGTTAATCAACCAGAAAAATAGGTTTTTTTTATGTAACTGAAGCGTGCAATTTAACAAATAAATGGGGCAAATCCTAGAGAAATGATGGAGAATTATTGTGAGTGAATTGTTAAAATTGATAAAAGAAATAGTGGATTACTTATTCTTACTATGCTCCATGGCCATTGTATACTGTATTGTATATAATTGAATATTAAATATTATTTGCAATAACAAATAGCTGTTAAATTATTTATTTAAATTAAATAAATCTAAGCTTTTGACAGAATTGCAATTATAAGAGACACTGAACGTTGAAAAAAGGTTTCAGTTTTTATTCTACTTTATTTTTGCTAGAATAATTTCAACGTGATATATTAACGTCATCGTAAAAATGTTACCGCGCATAACTTAAAAGTATGAAGCATTCGTTTTGCAACAAGTTTTTTGCCCCCTTCTACTTTGTTTACTGATAGAAAATCAATAAGTTATTAATGAAACCCCAATGTAGTTGAAACATATACAAATGGCAGTACGAAAAATTGCGTGTCCGAAACAGAGCTTTAATAAATTTCAGATATTTGATAGGTTCTTAAAAGTGCCTTCATAAACACGTTAACAAACCTTTGATACATTATAATCCACACGTCTTTCACGTCTGTTTCTTTTAAATAAAAATGGAGATATTATATTCAAATTTACATTCAGATTAGTGTTGATAGTTTGATTCATATAACGAACAGTTAACACACGTAAATAATAATATAAATTAATACATATTGCACTGGATAATTATAAACTATTCATACACACAACTGCTCCCCCTTCAAAATCACTTACCCAATTTTCGAACCTGATTCGCATAAAAATTTAGTTTGTATCTCGTGTCCCCACGAGACACAAAAATTTATCTAAAATATTCAAATTCACTTACATAATATTTACATCAAATATTATCTCACAATTAATATACTTGCACCGAAAACTCACCCCTATCGTACACATATACTCAACAAAAGCATTAATAATTAACATATTCCCAATAAATGAACTGCATAAAGAATTCCAAAATATCTGACCGTATAATCCCCAACAGTTTCTAATATAACACCTAAATAACATATACGTATACCTAACCACCCTTCAAATTAGCCATCGCACCCATCGTACCCCACTTCCGTTCACCACTTGACAAACTATTCCATGGCGAAAAGCCATAGGAAAACAAGCGGAACAGGGTAATTGGAAATCGAGCGGGCAACATTGAAATTTATAACCAGTTCCGCTCGCCTGCGCTATCACGTTGGAATTTCATCAATCTTCCGGCGAAAAGGGGATGTTAAATTGGAGCACGATGTTCGCCAGTCGAACAGTCATTCGGGTATAACCATCGCATCTTTCGGCTGCGTTATTAAGTTTGTCCCGTGCTGTACGTCCGCGTTAATACATGCTTTCAAGCAATCTGGGTCGCAGCTCGGCGCGGACTGCCCCTCGAACAGTATAAGACTGTCGAGTCTCAAAGCTCAAAGGGTTCTGTGGCGTTCATCAGGTAGAAATGTCGCAGTCGTTGCCTCTGACTGACGAACACCGACGAGTGCTTATTGATTTTGGATTTCTGCGATGCCGTTGCGTTTGAATCGGGGCTAGGGCACGATTTTTGTCTGGATTTCGAGAATCTTTCGGCAATTCTTTGTTCTGACCGGCGGGAAGATTTTGGTATTTTTGCGGTTTGAGCTGAGACGTTGCTAATATTCGAGAGAAATTTCGTAATTATCTGATGAATAGAGTGCTAGGCAATAATCGTTGTTGCTTTTATCGAGTTCAGCAGTTATCTGTATTATTTACGTTTGAGAAATATTTTTCAGAGGAATGTGTCAGTTTTTTAAGCGAATGCAAAGTTTCGGATTATTAGATCACTCGATTTCACGATTTAAATTCTGTAAATGGTATATTTTCAACTCTTTTTATTTTTTCCTTCTTTTTTCCTTGGGCTCATTTTTATTGGTTTATTTTATTACAGGGTTTGACTAAAAATCTAAAATCAACGCCACATTAAATTATGATTGGTGTACATTCACATCGTATACCTTCGATGGTTCCATGTTCCATATTTCTAATTTCCACGATTCGATGCAACTTATGCCTGCTTTCCGGAACATGATTCTCCATTTTGCCTACTACAAGGTCCGGAATTTCGATAACGCAATATACATAATTCTGATATTTCGCTAGTATCTATCTATCTTCTACATCAAGTTTCAACGAAAACAGCTGAAAATTATCAATGATGTATCCATGGTACTTTACTGCCTGACCATTTTTCATTTAAATGGGCCATTCAAAATAAATAATCACCGCAGTAATACTTCACCCTTTCGGTCCACAAGTCTCTAAAGAGATGACATTTGTCACCTTTCTTCTCCTATTAACTCGCCGCCAATAAATTGCACAGATCAATTTCGACAAAATGAAGCCCCAGAGAATCAGACAATAAAAAATGTCGACATTGCAAGAAAGATAGTAAAAAGATGAAAATAACAACCATTTAACATATTTATTCGTTTTTAGAAATATAGTCCCGTTTACTACACAAGACACGAACAGTTTTCATAAAACAAAACAAAAAATATTACAAAAGAAATACTTATGTATTTTAATTGACAAAGAACAATTATTTTTAATAATATTATATAATTGGATAATAGAAAATGAGTAAAGACGGTGTATGAATAAAATACATTAATGAAAATGATAGAAGAAAGAAGGGGAATGGAGTAGATTAGGGTAGAGGAAGTATGAAATGTGATAGACACGAGGAACAAGAAGGAAAGGAACGATATGATAATAAAGATGAACTAAAATGGTTAGATAAGGGGGCAGGAGAAGGAAAGACTTTATCTTTCGTTGCAGTTGAGCGGGGATTTTGGAATTGAAACCGGTAGGGAGGAAGAAATCGAGCAGATAAAAGGTTAACTGATAAGAGGGAAGAATAAAGTACGATAAAGGGGATGTAACGTGGGAAACTGTTGAATTGACTGTGAAAAGCATGGCAGATACGGAAGTAATAAAAGAAAAGGGATATGTACTAGGGTTGGTGAAACGAAAAACAAAAGAAAGTCGCTGGGCTATGATCATTCTAAGTGGGTTGTTGAAAATCCTTCGTCGTTCATGGTTGTTAGACTTTTATTCGTTGACGTCAATGTATTAAAGTGTCACAGGCTGACGTTAAATAAAGGGCAAACAGCTCAATAATTTTCGCGCAATGCAAACAAGTTTTGTGAGCTGTAAAACATTTTATTCCTACTTATATACTGCATCGTATTATTTTTCATTACAAACATATAATTTTCTTTATCATGTTATTATTTTCACCTCCTTCAAATCAGTCCCATATAACAATGTAATAATGGCTATTACAATTTTCGAGTTTCTTTGATATTTAATAATCAAAACGATTATTACGTCTTCTGTATTCTAAACGATGTATGTATTTGTATCTCTTGTTCTATACAACAATTAAACATGTTCTATCTTCTAATATTGAAAACTGACTTATCAACTCGTGTAATGAAAAAGTGTCGTTACGTGAATGCCTAAATAAACCTGATAGCTTTTTGTAGAAAATCAAGAGTAGTAGTTAAGCGGAAAAACTTTCGCAAAGTAGGCTATTTTTTTTCCCCCTCAATATCGACAAAGAGTTTACCCGTCCTCTAAAGTTACTCATTGTCAGGAAAGTATGCCTCGAAGAGGTGCGGGCGGCATACACGATTCATGACGCAAATCGCATTCCACGGCCAGTTACGCGATGAAATTCGAGTGCTCCCTTTTGTTCATCCCTTATTCTAACGCGCATCTGTGGTGTCGTACAGAAACTTTTTTGCAGCATCTGGCCATCTGATTTTTTGTGTAATCACAATTCGCCATTACAATATTTCATTTATAATACGAGCAGTAGGTTCCTTCTAATTCTTGAAAATAATCATTAATTAATGCACTTCTTATCTCAAGTAATTTTCGAGGATAAGTTGTTGACTCTTAAAGTAAATAATATGTATTATGCTATACGTTCTTAGAAATGTCTCACTAACAGAGATAGTAAGAGGACCAGATGGGTCTGTACTTGGCGAGTCAAAAGGGCCTAAGTTGTAAAATTGGACAATACGCATTCGTAGGTATAAGTGGACCCCAGTTCTCTTTGAGTGTTTCAGCCAGTTCTAGACAGCATTTCATAGTAAAATGATATTCCTTCTTAAATGCATTGATTGAGAAGAATATACATAATAGCTATATTATTTAACACACCATATCCAATACAGGCAAAGAGAATAAATGTGAAATTAAAGTGAATAATAAAAATATACTATAAAGAATTATTTAACACACCATATCCAATATAAGTTAATTGAAATTGTGTTATACATACTTGGCACTTCGTGATTTAAAATTAATTACAGAATTGTACTGTTTCTACGTTGAAATTATACATTTTTCGTACCGTTTTTATATAATCGACGTTGTGGGATTCGATACTCGTTGCAAAAACCTAGAGCGCTAATTTTCTGCCTCGTTAGCACAGTCAACGGAGATAAAGGGAAACGGTGTAGGCGTGACTTTTGAACTCTTCGTTCATCTCGTCGATACATTTTCCGCTTCATTATCCACGTGGGCGCTGTCTTATAAGCATGTAATTAATTTTACATCTTATGCACCATAAATGCTAAGCAGGAATATAATAAATAGAATATTAGAATTCCATATAAACGCGTAATATTAATCTGTAATGCAAAATTGTATCTCATGCACGATTTCAAATACTTCCACGCAATAGATGAAAATATTTTGAAATGGAACTATCATGCAATGGCAAGTTTTAATTAAGCTAAAAGTAATTTAGTCATATATGTATAATATAAGGTCACGAAGCATATCAAATTCGTAGATCTTTTTACTTTTCATACACAGCACATGTAATTCGCTGCTGCACAACTTTCTAACAATGCTTTCAGAAATCTGCTGAAGAATGGACCGAGGGCTCGACGTGGTAAAGCAGTTCAAAGGGCGCCGTCTCGGTTATACAGAACAGTGGGTGGGCCCATGAGGTCCTTCAACAAAGCGCAATGCGTTGGCCCAGAATTCGTCGTGCGTGCCAACCAGCCACCAAAGACACTATGCGTTGGCCAAGTAAAGGTAACCGCAATATATTTTACATTTCGTATGTATTTGATACGGCAATACACTCGCGAGATTAATGGACAACTTCGGGGACCATTTAATTAGAGAAAGTGATACAGTGATTATAGAAAAATCTATTGAAAGTTTTCAAAATATTTATTATCAAACTTTTGAAAACATTTCCTATGAAAAGAGTGAATTCTCGAAATCAAAAAGTAATATTCCGGTACCGGGAATCGAACCCGAGCCTCCTGGGTGAGAGCCAGGTATCCTAGCCACTAGACCATACCGGAGTTGAAAGAAATAATTTAATTGCGTGTATTCCTGGAAGTATCTGTCATATTTTTAGAATCAATCATATACTATGGGAATACAAGAGATATCATTATAAACGACATGCGATTTAGCAGAAATATGATTTCCATTTATATTTAAATACAATAAGATGTGAGAGGTCACAGAAATTTTGGTACTAGAAGAGGGAAAATAAATTGTAAAGGAAATTTATAGATCATTCTGCCAATAAATAATTATAAAAGAGGACTAGGATAATGCTATGTTAGATTTTTATCGATTTTACTATTACTGAAGGTATAGATATTGCATAATTTATTCATTAACGTAATGTTTTGAAAGGGGTACTTTTGATACAAAAATAAAAAATTTCCGGTACCGGGAATCGAACCCGAGCCTCCTGGGTGAGAGCCAGGTATCCTAGCCACTAGACCATACCGGATTATATGATGTACCTCTTTTTCACACGAGTACAGACACCAACAACGCAATTAATTATAATAAGACAGGAAATAAACCGCACATTAAAATATATTAAAACAGTATATTCAATGGTAAACTTAAAATATCTGAGACAAGTATTCAAAATTAAAACAGTTCAAATCGGAGTTAATATTAGTATGAACTTTACAAACAATGGGAAATCATGCATGTCAGCGTCAGTATATTTTTAAAGAAAGAAATAGGTCTGAATGGTGGAGTGCTATTCATTCAGTGTTTAATTTATGGTAGGGGCTTAGTTTACGGGTGGTCAGAGAGACTGTTTTGAGGATACGCAATCTGGGCGACAGACGATGGCTGGTGGCTCGTCGCCATTCAACTATTGGATGTCCTAGGATTCTCTAATTTATGATCGGTCTAGAGTGTGAATGAATGGGTCCAAACATCCTGTCGGCGGGCGGTGGCTCTTGACTACGTTGGGTCTCTCGGTTATCGGTTGTCGAAGGATGAACTGTTTAAAAAGAGAGAGAATGATCGAAATGTACAAGCGACCTGACGCCGAATTGTTAAGTGGGGATGACGATTAAGTGGGGGGCTATGAACCCCACGGCACTTACCCCAGAACCTTGGAGTACATGAGACGTTTCTTGAGTTTTCGAGCGAGTATATCCTGATTTTTAAACTGAAGCTAACATGCACAATAAAAGTATCTATACAAAAGTATAATATAGAACAATGCATATTTTTATTTTATGAAGACTGTCTATATTTTTGAATATGTGTTTCTTTTGACATAAAATACAAAAAGTAATATTCCGGTACCGGGAATCGAACCCGAGCCTCCTGGGTGAAAGCCAGGTATCCTAGCCACTAGACCATACCGGATTATATGATGTACCTTTTCTTCACACGAGTACAGGCACCAACAACCTAATTAATTATAAGAAGGGAAATAAACCGAACATTAAAATATATTAAAACAGTATATTCAAACTTAAAATGTCCGAGACAAGTATTAAAAATTAAAACAATTCAAATCGGAGTTAATATTAGTGTGAACTTTACAAACCATGGGAAATCATGCACAATAAAATTATCTATATAAAAGTATAATATAGAACAATGCATATTTTTATTTTATGAAAACGTCTATATTTTTGAATATGTGTTTCGTTTGAAACAAAATACAAAAAGTAATCTTCCGGTACCGGGAATCGAACCCGAGCCTCCTGGGTGAAAGCCAGGTATCCTAGCCACTAGACCATACCGGAGTTATGAAAAGTTTCATAAAATGTATTCATAAACGAAATGCACAGTCTAAAGTTACAATTTTATTACAAATAAATTGAATTAAAAATATTAAAACGCCCCTTAATTATTAATGTCTTCGAGTACTTATTCTATTTGATTCTCTAAATGTACACTTGATGGCAAGAAGCTCATATTCTTGAAATTCATTGAAGGAAGATTAAAGTTGATATTTCTTTTTAACAACGATACGTTCTGCACATATTTTATAACCTGCTACTACGAATAATTTATTTCTGTTATGTAACTGCAATTTTGCAACTACAATTATATGTACCTTGTGAAATGGAACTTCAATTATAATTATAATTTATTTCTTCTGCCAGAATAAAAAACTTTATCGCTTAGTATCAATCGATGCAAAATAGTAGAAACGTTAGAATCGATTAGGAGGAATGAAAGGCAAAAGGTAATCTTCCGGTACCGGGAATCGAACCCGAGCCTCCTGGGTGAAAGCCAGGTATCCTAGCCACTAGACCATACCGGATCACGGGAGCAAAATGTTTCTAAAGGGTTGAATTTTATTATTGCATATCAACTTGTTTGGTGGCGTTTAAAATTTCAACATGTAATGAATAAATGTAAGAACAGTATCGTTATATGCTATATTAGTCAACAATAAATTAAACTGTGTTTTATTATTACATAAACCAAATATATTTAATAGTAGTATGCATCTAGAGTGTTATTTCCGACAAACTTAAACATCTTTCACCATGCACTTTTTAGTTGAGAAAAGAACCAATTATTAATTTATTTTTTTTATTAAATTGCGGAATAAGTTAATTGAATTACCTAGAAAGATACGTACGTTATTCTATTTAGATGTAAGATTTGATTAATATATATGAAAACTCTTAACGAAGGAAAATTCCATTTAATTTTTTTCTGTAGTCTAACGGTATAGAATATCTTTTATAATAATTTTCAATATATAAATATGTTATTAACTATTCCGTTATTTCGTATAAAGGATTCAACTATCTGCGTAATAAATATAAAGAAACAAATTATTTTTTGTTACAGGCTGGCAATTCTGGGCGAATAGTTGTTATAATGCTAACTGGGCAACGGGTGGAAGTTACATGCGATCCTCAAAAAGTTACAGCAGGAGACTTGTTTCAGGTAATTTCTAACCAATCCATATACGCCTCTGATACTATGAAATAAATGAAAAAGGTGGCGGTTCCCACACTTGAAATTGGTTTTTACACACAAGGCACACGGTTAAAAATGTAATAAAATCTGACAATTGGATCGAAACGATCGCTTTTCGATGGCGAAAAACGATGAAGTGTGGAAGTTCAATCAAAAGTATGGTCTGGCGCGAGCATTCTATGGAGAGTGTCCAACGATGATAAGGGATTCAATTTGCTCGGCAATTATGTTTGAATGATACGTATAATGACGTTTACAGAAACATACAAAATTTCGTACAATCACGTGAGAACAAAAGTGACCGAATCGATAATTGTTCATTCATGGTTTTAATAATCTTGCATTTTGTATTATCAAATTCGGCGTAATGAAACAATATTAAGTATATTTCAGCTTTAATTGTATAACATAATGATTTCATTTTGATGCTGTTCTATTTTTACTCCACTCGTGCTCGTTATCTATCAACCACGGTCCAATTTTATATTTCGCAACGCAGTGATAATTTGATAATTTAGTGCCATCCACTTTTCATTTATCACTTATAACAGATATAACCATCACAGAAAATATATTGGCATAAAAATCGCGTATAACACTTTAACTAATTGAATATCCCATACAAGTTCTTTATAGTATATTTGAATTACTCACTTTAATTTCACATTTATTCTTCTTGTCCGTATTGGATATGGTGTGTTAAATAATATAACTATTATGTATATTTTTCTCAATCAATGTTTTTAAGACAGCTCCAGAAGGAATGTCCTTTCACCATGAAATGCTCTCTAGAACTGGCTGAAACACCCAAAGAGGACTTGGGTCCACTTATACCTACGAATGCGCATTGTTCAATTTTACAACCTAGGCCCTTTTGACTCGCCCAGTACAGACCCATCTGGTCCCCTTACTATCTCTGTTAGTAAGACATTTCAAAGCACGTTGAGGCAATTTTGCTCTACCATGGTATATTATATTTACTGTCACTAGCAAATATCCAACAGTCTATTACAAGTATCAAGTTAAACGTCAATTGCGCAACCTACTTAAAGAAAATATTTTATTCCGTACATGCATTTTTTTCTCGCGGATAATAATTTTCCTTATTTATTTGCTGTTACTATCGCCGTTGGTATTAACTACGAATAATTTACGTCATAGCATTCTACACTTTTTCTTTTTATTAAAGATAAGCATGTACATATGAATAGAATTTTTTCTGTGCATCATCGAATAGATGCCGTATGATACACCTTGAAGATCGAGGCGTAGGTGGCTGATGAGACCACAAATTCCAGTGTGAACTCATGAGAAACTCTGGCATTCTGCCAAGGTATAATCGTTGTATGTATATGACAAATCCACAAACCATGAGTTATGCAATACAGCAGATTAATGCGTCTGCAGTTTGAAACAACCTATCGGTAGATTCAAAAATTTGACTCTTACTTTTCTTTCTTAATACGAGTTTAAAAAACAAATTATTCCTACGTTTACTGGTAAGTCTTTTAATATCTCACCAAAGTGAAGTGATTATTATATATTATGTATTATATATTACATATATTATTTGAAGTCAAAGAAAGTTACCTGAAATCGGTCTGGCACCATTTAATGATGAAAAGTAGATATTCGTTATCGAAAATTCATAATTTAATCATGAAAAGGAAATTGAATTACCTATAATGTGGATTTGTAGGTATAATACATCCATCGTTTCGTTTCATTCACAGTTTTAAGTTATCTCAAACTTGTTCATCACTGATTCCAAAATACAATATTACATCGATTTTAAAAATAACCACTTTTAACTACAGCGAACTCTATCGGGCCACAGAATCTATTTGACAAATGTAATGCGTACACACATGTATCGTACATTCTATCTAATCATATTTTATGTTTGACCTCGTGTATTTTCATATCTCACAAATCGTATCGATTTGAAATGATTCTAGGCTATCGTGCAAGCTGAAAGCCTCGACGAAAACTTCACCCTTGGTCTAGCCGTATTATTAGCGGGTGATTTTGCGATTTTACCCCCGGACACTAAATTGAATAAAGTCGCACCACCAGGATGGCTATGCGGTGGCAAGAGCAAAGGTCTCCTGGGTCTTCCGACTAGTTTTATGCTGTATTTGAGGCTCAGATTCTTTCTGCCCTCGCTTCGTGGTATAAGGTATGGCCAGGGCTTTTTCATACATAGTTTACGTACACACCTAAATTTCAGTGAAAAGGTCTTTAAAGATTTATTACCTCGTGGGTTGATACACAATCGCTGTGGCGCGGATGAAAATAAAATATATGTTTGGGCATTGAAAGAATTATATGATTTTTCTTTTGCACTGCATCCTTTGTGAAAACTAGAAAGTCGTGATAAATTGTGAAATGAAATTTGTATTCATTTATATTTAGAAATTATTGGATCAACCACGATTATAAGATTTATGAATTATTGGTACTATATTATTTCATTTCTTCTAAATTTAAAATTTTTGTTTTAAAATTAATGCCTATCGAATATTAATTTTACTTACCATCGAATACGGTTTAATTATTCAATTGCGAGACGACACGGAACGCTCGAATTGCAATACAGCTCTTTCACTCTGCAATAGCCTATCATTTTTAAAAAGGAGAATTCAACAATTTTTAGCGGGCAAGCAGTCAACGACTTCGATTTATTATGTCATTTATTAAAAACGACAATTCTGTTTGCGAAAAAGTGATGTACATAAACAGACTCGTCAATTGCAAATTATTCATTTAGGAGTTGGATATCGAAACACCTACTGTATCTACAAATACGACGATGTATATTGGAGCAACAGCTGGTGTGCCCGTATGCCGAGTTAATTAATCTGACCGGACTCGCTCTTCAGGCTGAATTTGGAAATTATAACGTGAACGTGAGTAAATGTGAAATTTATTGCTTGTAAAAACATCAGTGGAAATAAATATCTCTCGCGAAACGCGTGGGCCGAAATCAACCCATTGATTTCGAAATCATCGATACACGAAAACTAACGTAGCAGAGTTGCACGTGTTATACATTATTAATTGTTACAAACATATTGACGATGATATCCGTGTATACAGATATACAGTGTGTCACGCCAGAATTCCCACTACCCAAATATTCCATTATTTTCAATGACACGTGGAAATATTAAATACATACAATATGGACTGAATTTTTTCGAGTTCGATATCAGCCTCAAGATTTCGTTTTTTGAAATTCAACTCCTTTCCTCTATAACATATTTATAATAACTGTACAATAGGTTCATCATAGCACTGCCCACGAATCTTGTTTATTACTTAAAATGATCTAACAGATGAAAGCCTTATATTCTTAACGAGATACGACCATTAACATTAATCAAACATTATTCTTCATTAAGAAAAGACGATATATTTTTGACTACTAATACAGAATACTAATACTTTGCAATATCACTTTTCTTCACTTCACTTTATTTAATTACCACGAAATAATATAAAATCCATTTATTCTTCCCACACGTATTGCAAATATTCCTCCAACATTCTTTTTTTCCTGTGCATTATCACCAAGTCCTTTCGATTCAATTATGCACGACTTGTCTCGTCTCTCAGGAACACGGCTGCGGCGATTACTTCCTGCTGGAGCACTACGTTCCAGAGTCGCTGATCCTCACCATAGATCAGCATCAATCGCAGATCAACAACGGGGGGACAGAGGCCCTTCGAGCCAGGCTTCATCAGGCTCACAGGGACAGGCGAGGCTTGGACTCGAACAAGGCTGAGGAGATGTTCATAACCCACGCACAGACACTGCCGGATTACGGTTCACACTATTACATCGCCACCGTGGACTCGAAGGACTTAGAGAAGGTGATGGCGCAGCAAAGGAGAAAAAGGCCGGTGGACAATCGTGACACGTCCAACAGAATGCTCGATTCTGGCGATAATATTTACGGCGAGGATGACAGAGCACAGGAGTACCAAACGCGTGGTCGAATCGAGGTCTCCCGGCTGGGTTCCTGCGAGAATGTCCCGAAGATCCTGTACGACACACGGAAACCCGGCGGTTTGATTAAGAGCGCCACCTCCAACGATATTTACGGATGCCACAAGTCGAAGTATCGCGTGGAAGCCTGTAACAACAATAACGTGAACAATATGAACAATAATAACAGTATGAACCACAGCGGGAAGAGCAGCAAGGGCGGTAAGAAGAAAACGGAGAGCAACGTTTGGTTGGCAATACACGCGCAAGGTTTGAAGCTGTTCGAGAGAGGCGGCGAGCCGAGGGAAAGGGTTGAGCTGGCACAGTTCCAGTGGAAGGACATTCAAACGTTGAGCTACAGCAAAAGCTGCCTGGTTGTGTACAGCAAAGTGAACAGAAAGCGGTGCAAGTTCAAACTGAGAATGGACCATCGAAAGTAAGCATTCGTTTAATCAATCCGTTGGTCGCCTGAGCGAGAATGGTCTGTGAATGAATTGAATGGACAGTTTGAAGGAATTAAATTCGTTATGAGTTTCAGAATGGGGGATGTTGATAAATGTATGAATTGCGCGTAAAGTGTCTTTTGTTGGTGTCTTAACGGCATTGAGGTAGAATGTTGCTTAAATTAGCGAGCAGATTTCATTGAATTATTGTGAAGATATATTTGTATAGTGATTTAAGGCAGATTTTACGATCAAAGAATGAAAGCGCCCGATGTAAGGGAAGGCTGTTCCAGTTTCTGTGGTCGAATGGAATTTGAAAGAAGATTTAATGCATGGCTCGGGACGTCGCATAGGCCTCGAGTTTCATAGTATTTTTTATTTCCAGAAGTTACTTCGCTTTCAAGCTCACCTCGCTGCACCATCAGTTCTTCTTAAGGCTGCGCTCCGAGCTTACGTCGCTACAGGGCCTAGCGAAAGGTATGTCCTAGCTTTTGTACGTCGCAGGTTTTTTTTGTTCTCCGTGAAATCAGGCAGTCCAAAGAAGATTTCGCATCTTCTGTCAATCTTTGACGACGATCCCGTGGAATATTGTAGCATGCAAAAGTTATATTTTCTTTGAAATCAAAGTTTGCTGTTTTTAGAAATCAAAGTATCAATTAAAGGGCTGAAAGTTCGGGGCCTTGATTCGAATTTTTTATTCAACTTTATTAAGTGGGCATTCACTTTCCATTTCGCATAAAGCGTATTGGAAAATTCAAGGACTACGTTTATAAACGCGCTTTTAAACTATGTTGCATTTGTTACGTCTATGAATTGCGTGATTATATAATACATATCAATAAATATCCCCATTGGTATTTAATAGAAATCTCTGTCTACCAATGAACTAACCCACAAAGAACTTTCATCGATTCTAATCTGGGCCGTGATATGCTAAATATTTTTCAGAGTTCGGCGTTCCAGCGACAATAGAGGCAAAAGTTGTGTCCCCGTCGAAGTCGAAGTCCCACGACAGCAAAACGAAAATAGCCATCGCGCATACCGTGAAGAACTCGCCGGTGAGGCAAAATTTCACGATGCAGCTGGAGGAATACCAGAACAAGGAGAACGAGAAACCGGAGAAGGACGTCAACGTGGTTACAAAGACAAAGGACTCTCGCCGTGAGCCGGGTTTCTATTCCGCCGAGGACGACGCGCTCTACGCGCAGGTGAACGTTCGATTGGAACCGGAAGGCGAGTCCCGCGACACAGAGGACGAATCTGAGAGAAGTTTAACCAGTCCCAACGATACGCTGCCGTTGGACGGGAAGGGAATGAAGAACGATGGAAAACTGTACAACTGTTCGCGAGCAGAAATTGAAACGGATACGGAGTGCGGTTACTCCCTTCCAAAGATTATGTCGTCGAACGACATGGATCAGGTCGGAAAGCCAGATAATCCTGAGGAGCTGTATGCAGCGATAAACAAGGTTGGGATCTCGAGGAAAAACGAGTTTCCTGTTCCGGATGAAGTGTGGGACGTTTCCGACGTGAAGAAGTCGTTGCACAAGGTCAGGCCGACTTTTACTCGAACTTCTTTTAATGGAAATAAAAATTCCATTTGCGCGTGAAATTTTGTGTGTAGCATTTGAAATATTTTGTTTTCTGTTGAATAATGTTGAAAGGATGGATGTCATTGGTTGAAAGTAATTCCACCCCCATGTGTAAAAATGAACGTAGCGTTTTGGTCGGGTGTTGATATTCATCCCATCTAAATTGTGATAATTCGTAAAGGACGTGCAACGAAAAATTAAAGTCGTAGAAAAGAAAGAATATAAAATTCAGTTAATAATTCTTTGGCAGGCTTGCGAAAGTAAAAGAAAATAGATGGGGTTTGAAACGTATCATTACACTCAAATGTTACAAATATATGTATATACATATATATTTCTAGTTACAATACAGTAAATTGTTATAGTTTCAAGTGAAAATCAATGAATGATTACGTCAAATTTGAAAATGGACCGGTGTCGTATGTGTTGTAGATGAAGACGTCGAGTTTACCGAATTACGGAACACCCAGGCAAACTGGCGGATATCGCACGCCGAGTTTACCACGTCGTCTAGGGGTGAAAATGGGAACGCGAGCGATCTACAGCAGCCTCGTGCAGAAAGACACCGCCCTTACCGACGACATGGAGTCTCTGTCGCTGAAATCAGACACGGAATCGTCGATTCAGTCGTTGTCCGCACGATCCACGGAATCTCCTCTGCCGGAGGCATACGTGCTCAGTGAGTAACACTTTTGTAGAAATTTTCACCCGCTGGAGTTTTTAAGAATTTATTACTTCAGACTTCTGCCAAAATAAAAGCGAACTCCTTCAATTATTTTTAGCAATACTTAATATTCCAAATTATGAATACCTATTTAGGCAGAGACCATTTTTCAACCCTACAGTATCATTATTCATGCAAGTATGTTGAGTGTCAAAAGACACTCTATTGTCTCTAAATCTAGAATATTTTTACTTACCTCAGTACTAAATGAGAGCACGAATTGAAGCATAGACTCGTTCTTTTCAAAATTAAATATCCTCGAATTCTACTGTTCACGGACAGAACATTTCAACTGCCCCAAGTCTACTTAACTCCATTTCAAATTCAACATACCGTCAAATCGAATATTCAAAGCTGAATAAATTCTCCAAACACAACGAAAAGACCATTTGACACTCGAATACATTTGCAAATGGTACAGTTTCTTTTCCAACAGATGCTGATATCCGTACAAACGACGAGACCTTCCGTGTTACCGAGGACGAGTCAATGTCCGCTTCCTTAGTGGCACGTCTTGAGGAGTTGTCGTTTGCCGAGGAGAGGATACTAGAGACGATTAAGTTGGAAAGGGGTCATGGCGGCAGTATAGGGTTGCAGGTGACAGAGGGTAACGACGGTGGCGTTTACGTCCAAGCGGTGTCGGTCGGAGGGTCGGCCGATATGGCCGGAAACGTGAACAAAGGTATACTTGAACCCCCATTTTCGATCTCCATTCGTATTAATTCGCTGAACTTTATTGGTTACAGGTGATCGTATCGTGGCGATAAATAGACAGAACTTATTACACCTGCGGTACGAGGATGCTCTGAAGATGTTGCAGAGCTCGTCCGACACGATCGAGCTGGTTCTCTCACAGTCTACCTCCCGTAAAAACGCGACCTCCAGGCAGGTTCACAACCAAGCCGCGGAAAATAATTATTTGAGGTGAGTAGGGAGGAGTTTGGAATTTTTTCAATCGAAATTTGTCCACGAATTTCGTTTCTTATTTTCCGTTTTCTTTTTAATTGTTGTATCTCAAATTTCGGTTACTCTTTGATGACCCATGACGTAGATTTAGTAATCTGTGACGTATTATTTCAAATTTTATTTGTGAACAATATTGTTCTTGTTTGCTGCGAAGCAATATTATTATGGACTTATTTATTAATTTTGCCAGGGGATTTTATTATTCTTCCGGTATGAATAACGTTTTAAGTGACGGATTTTTTGGGGCATGTTCCATTTTTGTCGTACAATTATAATAATCATCAAAAAATAGTATCGATTTTAATCGAAATTCAAACGTGAGTTTATTACAAATTCTAAAAGTGAATTCTAAATCTTTAATCCGGCTAATATAATAGTGACAAATCCAATGAGATCATTTCATAACTGATACACCCAATTTTGTAAAATAAAAATTCATTGTACGGTACAAAACCTGATTTGATTAAAGTAATCTCGGGTAAAAGAAATTTCTTTTCAATATACTAACAATATTTCTCGAGAACAGTTTATAAGTTCGGGACGATTAATTTCAGTGACATCAGATTCGACGTGTCCTCGGAAGCGGATACGTTGAGTATGACAAACAAATGGCTCGTTCAAAGAACCACCGACGTTGCATCCGTGCAAAACACGTCGAGCGCGTACAGCAGTGCCGCATCGAGTGCAATGGGTAATCACAATGCAAACAGCCTGTACATGACCGATTTCGTCGATAATGGTGCACTTAAGTCCGCCAGTATGCTGCTGAGTATAGAGGACTTCGACGTCAGCAGGACGAGCCGTCAAGTTTTTATTTAACCGTCGATTAACAAGTTAGTAGCTACTCCATGAACGCATTTTCATTGAACCCGCATGATATTCGTTTAATCGCCTCGTGTTATGTATGAAATTTATTAAGCTTATTCAGCCATTGAAATTATTTTAAACTTTATAATTAACTTAGGTATTCAGCTTAATTTAGACTTACTGTTAGTTAATTAGTTAATTGTTACTAAAATGATTCATAGGACTTCATTTGAACAATTAGTTTCTTTGAAATCCTAGACGAAGCTTGTTTCGAATTTAATTTTTCGCCAGAAGCACCTTAGTTCTATAAGTATAATTCATGTATAAAGTGTCAGGAACTATGCTGTACTTGTACCGGACGCGTGTTTCAACCTGTTGAAAAGTACAAGTCCGACTTTTCGATTGACTTACGTTTTCAATATCTTTATTAAATATTTCTCTAATGTGAAGCAAATAGTAGAGATCTAGGATTGAATGTCGGAAACGTAGAAACCATTTAAAGAAATATGCAAAATTTATTTCTATTTTTATTTCGTTCGTACTTAAATTATTGCATATGTGACGCTGATCATATAAAAAGCAGACTTGATAGTTCAATGGCCAACAATGCCATTTTACCTGACCTTTCTAAATTTTGGTGCTGCAACGTAGGCGGTCTGCGCTTGTACGTGCAATATCGTATAGAAGATGCCATTAAGGCCATTACAGACATTATGTCGAACGTGGCTGCATCGACTACGTAACGTAATCGAATTGTTTTTATCCATTTAACGAACGAAGCCGTGCTCAGACTTCGAGGCGGCGCCATTTGCTGGTTTTTCTATTTGCGCGTTTAATGCGATCTGTCACGTCAGTCTTGTTTTTTTAGCTGGCAGAGGAAGATTAGAGTACGAGCTTGAACAATGATCTGTCAGTAACAGTATCGTTATAGTTAAATCCTCAATGCCTATACCTTGTTTGTTAGAAGCTATTAAAATAAACTTTAAACTTTAACTAATCCAATTTCTAGACATGCTTTGATAACATAGTGTCGAGAAGAGTCTTTCATCAATTTTTTAATCTTATTTTTGTGAATTAGTCCGCTTAATTTTAAGTTCCTCCATCGAAATGTATTTATCAAGTTTTTTGTTTCGAATACAAATAGCTAATTGAATCAGACTTTAATTATCAACTATATCTTTCTAAAAAATTATTAATAATATTTAATTCCATCTTTTACTACGAGAATAAATGAACCCATTACTACTGCTAACTAACGCTACCATTTGATAACAGAAATTGTGTACGTTGGACCTACATAAATGAGCTTTCACGAATAAGGGGAACTGATCAATCCTAACACGTACTGAAAGCATGCAAACTCTTGCGATAGTCGGAAGCAAGATTGATTTTAGAACTTCACAGGTGTCTCGTTAGGGTCTTCCTTCATTCAATAGGAAATTTAAACTTGGCAGCATTAGTGAATCACTGTTATTGACCGCATAATGGAGAGAGGGATAGAGGGACGTCAGTCATTTCTATGGAATCACCTTTAGTATCTCTCGGACGGTCTGACGCCGTGGTTAGACACGCGTTTCCGTATTTCGAGCGATCATTAAAATCAACCGTGAACTGTGCTCGATCAGTGTTCCTCAATGCACAAAACGTGACGCCTGCGAACCTCCGCCACAAACAACCTGCACTGTCCAATAAAACAAATTATCATTCAATCGTATAGAAATCCAGCGTGCAGTCGACGGTGCTTCGTTCACCAATTATCGTGGCAAAATTGAAGCCTCAAACTGATAACAGTGACAGTGCACGCCGGTGTCGAGCGATAGACCGAGCTGCGACGTCATTTTCCAGTGTCATGCACACCAACGTTCGATCAATCGTTGTTTCAGGCGCAGAATCTGCCGGCAGCACACCGCCGGTTCCACCGAGACGGAAGAAGCGCAAAGCGAAGCCCGCGGCAATTGCAAAATCTCCGGAAGGAACGTCACCGGCACGTTCCAAGAAGCCAGACAGAAAACGTTTGGCGCCGCCTCCGCCGCCGCCGCCGCCACCGCGAGCAGCTCGAAGGATCAAACCACGCGTCGCCAGAGATCAGCCGGAAGAAAGGACGTCGAAAGCCCAGGCGGCAGGCGACAAGGAAGAAACGTTAAACAGTCTAAGTTCGATCGAAACGGGGGGGACACCCCGGCTGTCGCCTCTCCGGTTCGAGGACTCTGACCCAGTGCAGACGAAGGAAACAGGCGACGAGGAAGACGACAAAAACGACGGACGCAGCCCCGGCCACGCCGCAGAACAGCCGCGAGAACGTCCGTTTATATTCGAGACGTTCTCGAAGAGGGAGACAAACAAGTATCCACCGTTGTTCTTCACGTTGCACGATTTTCAAAACGTGATGTCCAGTACCCTGCGGCAAGAGGACGAGCCGAATAACTTGTCGTCGGTGGAATTCGCCAATTCCGTTCGCGACTCGTTCCTGGAATCCTTCGAGAATTCAGTGGACGACGAGGAGAACGAGATATGCTTTCGAGTTACCACGACTAACCTTCCGTTCGAGAAATGTTTGGACTTGGACAGATGGACTACTACTTTCGCGGACCGTATAATCGGGAATCTCGACGAGCCCAGTCGCTTCATCTTCGAGGACTACATGGACAGGAGTAGCAAGATGAATATCCGGAGATCTGCAGGGCCAATGGGGGCCGAAAGCTTCGAGGAGGAAGCAGCCGTTCCACGATTGACCAAGGTGAGATTCGTTATCGAGTCACCCAGTTCCTCGACGCCGGACTACGAGCTGGACGAGAACGGCGAGGCGACGTGTGACAGTTTGCAAAATATCGATCCCATAATCGACGAGGAGGAAGGCTGGAATCGTGGCTGTGGCGTGCAATTGACTGAAATTACTGACGATATGGAACTTGAGCAGACACGTGGAGCCTCGCAGGACTCCAGCGAGTCCTGTGACGTACCTTTCAGTTCCATTTTGAAGACACGAAGTGGCACGGCTGCGTGGTCGTCTTTGCAAAACGCCTTGAATTTTGGTGGAACTGACGATGACAAAGAGCCGTTCCCGCAGGATTGGAACAATCTTACCGATCCGTACGATATGCTTCGATCGTCGGTCGACCTCGATTCACAAGACGAGTTGTTTCGTTCGACGTTGGCGGGAGACAAGATAAACGCGGTGGGCGTCGTAAAAACGGAGATGAGTTTAATCGATGCGGAAATAGAGCGCAGGTTTGCGTTGGCTGAAGTTGATTGTGTGGATAAGCTGCCTGACGATAACGATTTTACACCGATGACTGTTTCATACAATGTGGAAGACAATAAAGAAATCCTGGTTGGAAGGAGGCTGTTGCAACCGACGTGCGGCATTGAAGATGATAATATGCTAGACGGAGAGACAGTTCTGGAAAGTGTAAATGGATTCGATTATATTGAACAGAAATCTGGATCGAACAAAGTGAACCGTAATTTCGTTGAAGAGAAATCAATAATTTGCGACGGAGATGGTTTTACAGTAAACAATGGAAAACGGACAATAAATGAGACGAAAGTCTTCGATCAACAGGGAATAGCAGATGAAATAGACAATAGCGACAAGCATTTAATGTCGAAAGAATCGGAGACTGATATTGACGCAAGTGTCACCAAAATAGAGGAACTGCAGCAGGTAAAAATTGATCGTCCTGATAAATCGATGCAGCATTACAGGAGAAAAGTTTTCGTAAGTGAATCGCATCGAAATATGATGAATCGTTGCGATTTCGAATCAAATGATTCCGCGTCGACCGATTCTGAGCTGCGAGATCAAGAATTGGATACGAATGCAGATATTTTAGGGAGCCACGATGAATCTCGAAGCGCAACCAAACGATGTTCCATAGAATCGATCGGCAAAATTTACACGGATAAATTAAACAATACACCAAGCATCCCAGATGACAAACAGTCTCAGGATAGTTTCAAAAGTTTCGAATCTGTGGAGATGAAGGGGAGCATCACCGTTCCCGTGAATGTTAGACGGAACTCATTTTTAGAAAATATGTTGTCCGAGAATTCGAGTCAGGTGTGGTCTAGTTGCGAGATCGTTGCTGCTCATTCGAAACTATCAGAAACAAGGGAGGAATCGATTTCGGTGGACATTGGTGAAAAGAAACTCCCCGATCGTTCGAACGAATCGGTACAAATGGACTCGGGCATCGACAAAATTTTACAGGAATCGAAAGCATCGTTGAAAAAGATAGACACAACTCTTCCAAGATCAAGAGCACCCAAGAATGTCATAGAGGCGAACAAGAGAAGCGCCGGTGAAGTGAAGTGCGAGGTATTGAACGAGTTGCTCTCCAATTTCAGCAACATCAGATTGAAATCGGCGAACGGTGAAAAGAAACAAGCCGAAAATCACGTACAGATAACGAGTTCTGCTCGATGGGAGAAGGATGCTGAAAAAATTGAATCGAAACCGAAAGATCGAGTAGCTGCAGAGGCTGTTGCTAATTTCAAGCAAACAGCTGATTATTCTTCCTCCCTAATGACCGAAATTCAGGCTAATCGAAGCGCGAATTATAAATCCTTCGAGCAGTCGGGTACCCTTCAACATAATACGAACTGTTCAACTAACGACCAACTGAAAACAGAATCCTTGATATCCCAACGACCTAGTGAAATCTCTAGTGATCGCAAGGAGGAACATCCCGAAACGAATCCGAACAAACATGAAGCAACAAGAAGCGCGGATCATTCAGCGCCGCCCATGATTGTCAACCAAGTTCACGTTGAACCTAGGCAAACCGACACCGCAAGGAACGTGTCCAACGGGAGACCCAGAACAGGTGGAGCAACAGAAGGCTCCGTGGAACGTCTGCAGGTGGCAGGCTGCAGTGAAAAGACTGACGCTAAAGACGAGTCGCATAATCGTGGCGGAATCGCGCGACAGTTAGAGTTAAGCAGAGGAACGAGTAACGGGGACAAGAGTGCCATAGATAGAAGAATTCCTCGACCCCATTGTAATAATAATGACAATAACAGGGCCGTAACACCCGTAGCTGTAAGTGACGACCAATCCCGCGACACTGTAACGATAACCCCCGGTAGAGTTAGAAGCTTTGTGAAATATTACGAGATTCGACGCGATGCGACGACCGACAAGGACCCCGAGAGTAACGATAGAACAGATAGGGGCCGGGTGCCGGAACACCAATCGGTCTTCAGCATCCGTAGAGGCCTGGAGGCGAGGGCCGTTGAGACTATGCCGTTCGACGTTCAGAAGAAGGACAATTATCGTGCGGGGATGGTGGACAAAAGTTCCGAAAGATTGATCGTCTCGTCTCGCCGGGAAGACAAGTGCGCCGCTATCATGGAGGAGATTGCGATTGAAAATTTGAATGGAACCAACGATCGTGTTGCGAATTTTATTCGCGACGAACCGACGGAGTTGGAGAGGAGGGGGGAAGATGAATCGCCGTTGCCTGTTGGTGGTTCGTACACGCAGTCCGGCAAGAAGCCGAAAAGAAAGAAATCTGTGAAATTTCAAGGCGGATTCACTGTGATCGGTGCGAGAAATCCTGACGCGGATGGTCCCGCTGGGAGCCCGGCGATTCGAGACGCGGAGTTGTCGGGAGAGAAGAAAACTCCCGATAGACAGACGCTGAAAGGAAATGTTCCGGGCGAGAAAGTGGATCTCGAAGCTGGACAGCCTGAGATATTGCTGGACGCCGACTGGTGCTCTTTCGAGAAACGAGAAAATACTGCTCAGGTTAGTGGACGATTTAATTGAAATTGACTTAATTGACCTGGGGAATGTAGGAGGCTTTGATGTACGTTGCGCTGACTCGCGGAACGGTATCTGTTTTGGTTTATCTTGTTGTTAATGTTAGGTTTTGTAATATATGAAAGGTCTATTCTTCTTAGCTTATAGTGAATAAATTTAATAGTAATTGATTAACAACAGTTTATTAGTCAAGGTATGCATTATTTGAATGGAAACAACTTTGACGTTGAAGTATACGCGATATTCTTAATTCCATTTTCATGAAATGTCGTGCCCTTTGTGTTTTAGAAAATTTGAGAACGCGTTTTCTATAATGCTGGTGTCGTTGGTAGGTGTTTTGAAAATCGGTAACAAATAGTGCGTCCATTATAATTACTTTTTTCAAAATTATAATATTACGCGCAGTTTGAACCGTAAAATAACTAATTGCAGGTTTAAATTTATGAAGAAAAATGACCGGAAATTTTAGTATATTTGTTGTATCGTTCAAAATTACATACTAAAGAATTCTTAACATTATCTGAAATGAACAATGCAGAATAATTTGCTATGTAGGTCTTCAATTTTTCGTGGACTGTTTTTTTAATTAGTTAGGAATATTCTTTTAAATAATAAAGAGCAGTAAAATTTGCATTTCATATATTACAACCTATTTCAAGCATTTTTCAAGCTAAATAAAATTGAATGTTGAATGTACAAATATTTTATTATAGTTATCGATGGCAGGTCGCAAAACGAAACGGCGTAGATTAAATTTTATTTGACCACAGGGACAATATTTGTTAAATCCAGCAGCCGTTCAATTATTTAATTTGAAAGATTGAACACAATAAATCTATGAAATATCATCTGATATTTGTAACTACATTAATTATTGACGCGCCAGTTCAATAACTCTATTAATAGACAATTATATTCGGACTACACTTTTGTATCGGTAAAACTATAATTTCTAAATTACACATCCTTGCATTTTTGATCATTTTAATACTAATTTTCAATATGGTATAAAATAATCAAATAATTCTTATTTCTTTAAGTCTTACTTAACTACGTCAAATTTGTTTTATACATTCAACAAAGAATACGACGTGTTATATTCCAAAGGATAAATATTCAATTATAACGACAAGATATAGTGATACAGTGATTGGCTATTTAAGAAAGTGGGTTACGTATGCATTCAATAATAAATTTCAATTTAACAAAGTTAAAAACGGAAACAGCATAAATAATAGCTCTAAAAGATTTTATTAGTCTAGAAACAAATTGAAAATTAAGAAAGATCAAGGATTCACAAAAATGTACAGTAAATATCTGCATATAAGAAAAGATATACATATAGTTATTGAATCATTCGAATCACGAAAGTACATAGTATTTCAATATGTTCATTAAAAAGAAGCATAACAAATGTTTTTTCTTACCATTCCTCTTTTTCAAAGTAGGGCCAATCACTGTCCACTGGCCAACAACTACAGCTGTTTACCCCTATGATACTTGCTTCTCGTGTATATTATTTAACAGATTGCTAAAGTCCAAGATGTAACAGTTTGCTTAATATTTTCTTCGCAGATACAAACCGCAGCAAAATGTGAGGAATGTTCAGGTATTAATCGCTTCGTTCCAAAACCAGAAACCCCACGCCTCGTATTTTATTGTACTGTATAGTTAAATCGTAGCTTCTATAAATCGTCGTCGTCGTTTCGTCGAATCTCGACAAGACTTTTATCGCGACGCTTCATAGCGTCCAAAGCTATATTAATTTTCTGTACACACGTTCTTTTTAAGCCTTAACCGAAGAACAGATTTTTATGTGCTCAACGAGAATATGAATGGAAGTATGTCATCACGCAAATGATACTAAAAAGATTTTTATTAATTTAGAGTGTCGTTTATTGAAAGTATAATTGGTACGAATATGAATGTTACAACAAAGTTAACAATGGGACTACATAATTGAAATTTAATTATTAACAGAGAAGTTTTATAAGGGAGAAGTTTTATTGCATCGGGCACTGCGGTGAGTTTAAAATCTAAAATCGAATATAATATTTCATCAAATCGCAATTTTCTTAGAGGATCCTACGGTCTAGTTTTATCCTCGTGGGAGAGTTATGCACTTTTGCGAACCATTTTCTCGCAAATTATTGAGGCAATTTTCAGTTTTCACTGAAAACAATTAGTATATGTATACCGGTTTTAAAACAAATCTTTTAGAATAGAAGTTATACGATTGTATATGATTGATAGAAAAACAGTTTACAAATGATCATGAATGATCACTTTCTTTTTATCCGAATGTAGAAATTATTTTCGCATATCCAACACCCTCTCAGGAATCAGCACAAAAAGTCTGATCAAATTTACTTTCTTAGGTATTGAAAAAATGGGTCATAATATGTAATAAAATAACAGACCCCTTTTTCGAATAACATAAATGAAATTTCATTCTCACAACAAAAATGTACACTGTCCTAATTCACAGATTGCAAGAGAAACAATCGTGAACAAAATGATCACAAAAGTCTCTTAAGCAACTAGAAATACAAATACCAAAATTTCTGGACAATACAGGAATATCTATCATCGAACGGGCCAGTTCACCAATCCACAAAACGGAAAGTAATCGCGTGTTTCCGATCAGTTTGCTCCGTTGCACGAAAGGAATGGTACACCAAACTTTCGTTCAGTTAAGTCGATCGTTCGATACACGTTTAGAGTAATATCGGCGGTTAAATCACGAGTAACCGATTTTCCGTTTTCCCTCAATGATTTAAGGATACGACGAGCACCAAGGACGAACAGATTTTTCGGTCAAACGCATTAAATCAATGGTAGATCGTATTTTTCGTCGCGTTTACCCCGGTTCAGTTCCCCATCGGCCTTTGTTCCTCGTAATTTCTTACATCATTTTCGTATAATGAGGCTCCGTCAGATTTACGACTCCCCTGACCCAGGGGCAAAAAAATGCACCGACACGATTTGTGGTTTCTCTGAATCTGGCATTCTTCGTGTGACCTAATAATTCTGCGGCGAAAAATCGGATGAAATTGTAACGAATGAAAATGAACACGATCGTTAATAGGAATTGGATATGGAATTGATATTGTATTGTGTTGGACGTGAAATTAATAGAAGGAAGCATAGAATTTTCTCACTGGATATTCTGACCTGGTTTGTCATTAATGCTGATGGAGTGATTTTTACAGGGGATTTAATTGGATCGGTATAGTACTTGTTTGTGACCATTGATCGTGTTCGTACACTCAATTTATATACATGGTAATTGCTTATTAAATAGAATGTAATCAGTGCCCTGATCAAATTGTTATGGATATCGAAAATGTTAAGTGCAAATTTAGTGACACGATTAATTATCCAATTAAAATTGTATGATACATTTATATTAAAATCGTGAATGTTCAATGAAAATTATTTTAAAGTTAGATTTATGCCCGCAGCAAAGCCTGATGTTTTCAAGAACATTCAGAAAATGTTAATCACCAGAATCATTGAATTAGATTTTACATCGTGAATATCCGTAATTCATATGGGGCACATAACTCAATCGCGAGCATTACATTTAATTCTGAGTTTCCATAATTTATCGAGTTACATTCAGTTGTGAATTTCCATAATTTATTGAATCCCACATTCATGATATTGCTATCAGGGCGATGGTATCTACAGTCCTGCTTTGAAATGCTCGATACAATTTTTTCTATTCAACTGGAAATCAGTGACAGAGTGTAATCATGTACTGCACTTACATAGCTCAAATTGTATACAGGTTTAAAAATTGTTTCAAGAACAAAAGAATAACAATCATTATTCAGCAACCAGTAATAAAATTGATATTCCAACGACAAAAGCAACATTTAATCGAGCGTTTTTAACGGTAGGATAACGATACTTCAATCAGTTTTAAAAGCAAAACAAAAAGAAGATAATATAATAGTAGTAAAATAAAAAAACCAACGTGATTTTCGTGCACAAGAAATCTGTTCTTCCGTTGATCACCCTTAGTACAGTTAGTTTTCGTTCTCCGACAGAATTTTAGTCGTGTACATTATGCGAAACGGCAAACAGCTTTTAGCTCTGTTATTGTCGCAAACCTTCCTTGCATTAGGAAAACGTTGTTTTTTGGCGACATAGCGTATCGCAGGAATCGCGCGTGTATAACCCCATTGTCCTGCGTATATTGCGTAATTATAACGTAAAGGTGGAAGTAATTTACGTGGTAGAGTAGCGGCGAAAATAATATACTTGTTGCGCTGTTTTTTGTTATGTGTACGTGTTCAGCTGATCAATTTGATACGCATTAGTATCCAGTGTCGTGAAGGAAAAGTACTCTCATTTCGATTCTCGCAAGCACCGTCCTTTGGTGGGTCAATACCATATGCATTATGAGACAGTCGAGTTTTTGATGGACAGAAATGTGCCATGCCTGATTTTTGCATCATCATACAATAACTTGTGATCAAAAGTTCGGAACCACCGAGCAGTTCCAGCTAAATAGAAATAATACGACTGATGAATAATTTTCAATTGAGAATTTCAGAACATTTCCCAGCTAAAGCATATAGAAACAAACTTCATTACTGCCAGTCTCTATAATATTAATTTTCATTCAATTTCAAACTTTTGTCCTGCGGTGTATATTAATTGTGGACGAGTATTTGCTCTGTGTAAAGTAAAAGTTTACTGTTGGTGGTTAAAGAAGAATAGTTTTGAATAATTTGCTGGGGGTGCAGTGTCGATTTTTGTTTGGTCACATATGTTTTTGTGTTTGACTTTGTGTAAAATATTTAAAGAGGCATTTTAGAATGTATGATATTCTATGTGTTGGAGGTGTTATAGTCCTAGTGTCCTCGTAACTTTTGAAGTTGTTGTTGGATTGTTATTTGTTAGATTTCTTTGACGAAATATATTTATGTAATGCAGTTTTCTTCTTCGAAGGAAGAGTTTTATCCAACGTCACACCTGTGCACATTTCCAGTGATGTTATGTTTATTCTTAGTTTTTATTCCTGTGCAAGGATAATGAAATTCGCTTTTCAATACAGGTTTGCTATAATAAAGGGTTTCGTTATCGTTCTAAATATAAAATTCATTTTAGCTGTTCAATTTGCTAAATCTACTTATACGTATAACTCACACCGTTATTAATATTACTTTAACATTGCACTGAACCTCTGCAATATTACGTACTCGATCGAAATTGGAATTCTCGCAATAAGCCCGATAAATTTGCAAATATTACATCCGGCATACGAGAGATGAGTATCAAATCCCGATTACAATTTTAAATTATCAACTTAAGCTTTATTCGGATTTTATTTTTATTCCGACGGTTCAAACTAAAATCAGAGTGCTTGCACTGAATATTTAAAAAAAAAATGTAACAATTTAAATATCATGTACCTCGAAAATTAACGGCAAATCGAATAAAACTGTTCCCTGAATGATTCGTCACTTGTGCGTCAAACAATTCCACGTTTTCACCCTTGCTGATTAAATACCTTGTGCTGCCCTCGACAATAAATAGCATACAGAAAATAATCAGGTTAAGTAATTGATACAGTCGCGTTTTGTCCAATACTTGGGGCAATTGTCGGGAACTCGATTATCTGGAAACTTGGCGAGAACAGTGTGTCATGGAAGACCGATTTTCTATCGACGCGTGCAAAGTTCTCGTTCTGGTTTCGAATGTGTCGAGCGTGCAGGGTGGCAGAAACTTTTTGACAGCCGTGACAGATCGAGTTAAAGGGCACTTCGAGTTTCGTCAAGTTTTTGGCACGTCTACCGGATTCAGATGTGCTTCTACTGACTGAGATCATGTACACGCGATTGAATCACGAGGAGCTACCCTAAAAATATTCTACGATACTCGAACGACATCATTCCTGCACTGCTGACTGTGTTCCGGTGTTTATTATCACAATTTCTGATCAGCTTTCATAAAACGGTAAGCAAAGAATCTAGGGTCCATACGACCTGGAAGTGGAATGGAGCGATGGTAAATGACAATCGTGCGCACAAGATCGAAATGACAGTACTTTTTGGGGGATCGACACGTGAAAGGTTATGTATATGTATAGCGGTTTTCATTGAAAGCGTGCAATTCGTCGGCCAAATGAGACTTAACACGGTGTGATTATGCAATCGTTTTATTTTTCCTCTGTTGACTTATTGTAAGTATGATAATTTATCGTTCGTGCGAGAGAATTACTTTATATATATAATATAGAAAGAGATTAATGATAAAGAAGAGAATAACGTGTCGTTGATATAATAGGAATACGTAAATGGTATGCTTCTTAAGACTTAGTATTATTATATACGCATGATTGCTGTCGGCCCTGATTGTGCGACACGTGGACGGTTGAGTAAAAGTCAAGGGAATCGACGTGCTTGCCAATTTTTATTCCGCACACAGCACGTTTCACCTCATTTCATAGGAATCTTATTTATTTCCTGCACGAATATAATGCCATTTGAAATTAGATTTGACAAGCTGCGTCTTCGACTGGTGGGGAATTCGAAACAGTGTCGCTAGATTTTTGAAGGCTACACTCTGGGGATCGTAAATAATTATTGATGCAAACCAGACGCAAATGTAGAATTATAATTAAAAGGGGAGAAAATATTATTATGAATTTAAATAGGAAAAGAAAGAAGATATATTAAAAAAATCAATTTCTCTACTTCTGCCTGATCGGGGGTTCCATTTAAATGAATTCTATTGAACTATATTTTGAAATATATACTGAGAATTATTCTGAACAAATATCAACGTGTAAATATTACTTACTACTGTCTGGTTCTCTAGATTATTTGAAACATATTCCAACCCCTTTCGTTTAATAATAAGTTGCATACATACTATATTTATTTTGATTGCGAATAAAATGCAGATTATAATTGACTCATAACTAACTTCAGCCCCACTGCTGATTCGCGCAGAACTTTCTTTAAAAATGTTATTTAAATATTATTGTATCGGACGCGTTTAATTTCGCCACTTAAAAATCCATCTATTTCCTTCATTTTCATTCGGTGCCTGCGATTCGCACAAACACAAACGGCAGTGATCACGCATATATTTATAGACACATATGTATATGTACTTGTACAAGATGAATGTGAGTATTATTACGCGATAACGATTCTGTAAAACGCAATACGATTTAGCTCACCACGCAGTTGGTGATGCGATCTTTTATAAACATTAATTTACGTAGGTAGGTAGATAGTGTGAAGCACGAAGAGTGCAAATTGTATGAGACTCCTGTTTAAAACGCAGTTCGAACAAGCAATAATCCACGATACAGGGATTTTTCTGATTGGCTTTCCAGAAACAAAACGTGCATTACATATTACACCGACGTTTCATTGAAGTTGCAAAATTTGTGTATCGTAGGAATTATTGTACAATATCGTTAATTTTAAACTGTTCTATACCAGTATTTCTTTTTTTTTATTTTAACTTTTCGCATAATTCCTTTAATGATGTTACTCTAATGAGTTAGAAATTTATTAGATGCAGTTGAATAAGGTTTATACAATTTTAGACGTGGATTTATTTATCCACTCACAGTGTTTCTGTTTTATCAAATTGATTTTACTCTTTAATGCGACTGTATTTTTACAACTAAGCGATTGTTTATTAATCGAAACATGGTTTACAGACTTTTCCAGCTCCGTTGGCGCCTGCTTTGTACTGCGAACAGGGCCTGCGATCGATATCGATGTTGAGTCAAACGTAATGGTTATTTACATATTGCATCTAGTATTAATTAATTATTTGAGAAATTAATGGATATTCCATTGGTTGAACCAGAATAACATTTTAAAGGCAAAGAATACCTTGAGAATTTATTAAAAATCCAGGCGACACTTGTTTAGTATATTTGTCTACTTAAACTCTGCTATCAAATATCTACACTATTTATATTATATTTCTATAAAAAATATCTTTTGTCAGTTTCTCACTTACAAATCATTCCATCGTGAAAATAATGAACAATATTCATTATCGTGACTCAGTGTTCGTATTTTCAAATACATAAAACGTAAATAATAACAGTAATAATAATAAAATAATAATTTGCCAGGTGAACTAGTTGTGAATAAAAAATAAACCTAAGGTCCGTTCACTTGACTCAACATCGCGTGCGAATTTAAAGCGTCTGTAGTGAACCAGTATGGTTTGGATTTAATGATAAGAAGGATAAAAGATTGCACGAAAGCTAGTGTACATCCCGGGAAAATTGTACAAAGGCACGCGCGATGAATCCATTGTACGTTCGTCGTGTGCGTGAAGCATGAACGCTTAAAAAAACGAGCTAGTTTCTTTTTAGAGAACAGAGTCTCGAGGATCAACGTTTAGAGGAATTTACTGGTTAACCTTAAGTAATACGTTTTGTAGAGAAACACGAGAATCTTATTACCGTTTTATAAACGTTTAGACGGAGAAAATTGATATCGTACGCAAAGAACCGTGCGTACCATACCAATCATGCCTCATTGTGCGCAATAGAGTCATACGCAATTCGGAGGATAGTCGACACATTATGTTCATTTCGAAAGAAATGTTTTCCTGCAGTACACTGTACGTTTATATTTCCGCTGAACGCTGAATAAATTATTATTTTCTATGCTGTAACTGGAGTACCTTTTCTTTCCAACGTTTCATTTAGCCACCTGTTTAGCGACGAAACTAATAGGAAATCTATAAGTTTCTTCGAGTAATTTCTAGGATTTTATTTCCCATCTTATTTCTTGGATTATGGATAAGCACAGGAATTTGAAATACAAACTAAAAGAGCTTGCTTTAAAGTTTCTTGAAATATCTTCGTTAGTTTGGTATATTAACTTTTCTGATCGTAAAATAAATTTATACACATTGACATACTGTCGTAAAATAGAAGGCTGGTTTAAATAATGATTAATACTAATTTATGCTTGATGAAGGAAAGAGAGAATTAGAGTCAATTTAATTTTGAGAAACACAATACGTATGTACAGTATACAATTATTATTATCGTGAAGTAGACAAAAAATTACTTACACAATAATTATTAATCTAAATGGTTATATTTATTAAGACATTCTATCGTTTGCAACACTCCCTATTGATCGAAACCCGGCACCAATTTAAAAAGTTCGTTCAGCCGACAGCATGATGAAAAATTAAATAAAAAATACGGGTACAAAAATCACAGTGCTATCTCGTATCTGCGCACACGATAAATACATTTGCAATATCAAACACAAACCGCTTCATCATCGTCGCAATATCGTCTTTTTATTTGATTCGTGAAAAACGCTTTCGTTTCCAGTTTCATTATTTTCGCGAAGCTTTCCCGGTTTTTCTTATTGCGTATTTTTCACAATACGTGTCACGTCGAAGTTTTAATTTGAACCTTACTTGTGCAGCGATACCATGAATTGATAGGATCGTGTTTCAGTTTGCTTGCATTCTCTTTTTTCCAACAAGAGCGAGCTTTTTCGTTGCACCAGCTCTGGAGATGAGGATACGAGATGTGCGCCAGACCTGCGAATTTTCGCAATTACGCTGCGCCGTGTCTGATTCACGATTTGCATAAATGTTGCGTAAGTGGAACGATCTATTAACGGCATTGCTATCGATTAACAGCTCACTTCTGCCAATAATTCTTCCTAAATTTAGTGGATAAGTTGGATCGTCTTATTCTAATAATATACCGCTTAATTAACAGTTCGTCGATTAAAGTT
The DNA here is from genome assembly GCA_907165295.1 of Nomada fabriciana. Classification (NCBI taxonomy): domain Eukaryota; kingdom Metazoa; phylum Arthropoda; class Insecta; order Hymenoptera; family Apidae; genus Nomada; species Nomada fabriciana. Next base: position 17,520,023 of record OU015689.1, read on the forward strand.
GGTTTCTGTGCCATGTGAAATCGGGACACTCGTAGAATTTCAAACGTTTCATTTCAATGAACGTTACGCGAGAGCGAATGAAAGGTCAAGAAATTTGGAGTGCAAGATATTAAACGGATCGTTGGTATTTATACCATTGAAACTTGAAAGATATTTTAATAACATCTCTTGGCAGGCAATACTTCTTTCTTACAGTGGACACAAATTGCACTTTGAATACTTCGAAGATCGGTAGTAATTAATTAAAATAGAGTGGCTGGTTTTATTGGCTTGATTGTTGAATTAATAAATCGTCCACTGTAGTAGTTTTATGTACAGACGTCTTAATCTTCAACCGAGCAGTAGGAACGATTGCAATATTTCCAATAAACACAAAGAATGTAGCAGAGGATAATCAAACAGTGGAAAGTAGCGCAAGCAAGTGAAAAGTCAAGAAGAATTGAGACTCAAAATGGCATCGTTTCGAGGCTCCCAAAGCAAACGTGACATCGGCGATCGCGATAAACTGACGTGCTTTATTTCCATAGGGAAGTTCGATGCATGTGTGCACCTGTGCCCGTACATCGTTGCACTTTGGTCGTGATCGGGAGTAAACAAATTTCCCATAGACCATCCAACACTAGGTTTTATCTTGGCAAACAATGTCGTACGCCCGGGATGCGCGAGGCGCCTGGCCGAGGACTTTATTCCAGCGTCAACTTTCGTGTTATACACAGTTTGCGAACTTCTAATGAAACTTTTAGTTGAACTCTAGTCGTGGAATTTCTAACAAAGCGAATTTTATACTCTTGTCGTTAACGTCGTTAATGCTTTAAACAAGGAAATGATCTCATGTCTTAGAAAATTGCTTGAGGTTGTTTTTGCATAAGAATTGTTTTTTATAAAAGTGGCATCGACGTGTTAGCAAATCGTTGGCAAAGTGTTATACATAACTTTGCATTGAAATAAATAATCAATCTTCGAAATATTACATAACATGTGACTCATTATTGACGTCAAGATAATATTGCCTAACACATCCTTCAATACTTCAACTTTTCTTTAACAACAATCATATTGGGTTATTACAAAATAAAAGAAATTGTACTTTGAAATGATGTCACAGATTGACCAGCCACTGTATGGCTCATTTAAAATTTCCACTTTATCGCATCTGGCACATACACGAAACTACCAAAACACGGGAATGCAATACCACCTGCCGAAACAATGATGTCACCGGATGACACAGCTCACCATCGCGCATAAAATTCTCTCCCCCGCAATATTTTCTTTTTTTACCTCCAGTTATAACAGCTACAGCCAAGTCCAGTCACCACGCACACCCAATAAAGCGGCTACCTTTCACCACTCTATTCGACTGTCAAAAGCTAACACCCATCACGGACAGCGGGGGAACGTGCAACAAGCGTGCACACGCGCCGTCTAGCTTGCATACCTTGCCCATGGACAGGAGCGTGCAAGAGCATTCGACCGAATGATATTCGTGACACATCCCACGTGCCAGCATTCCTTCGTTCTACCCATTGGGTCCCGTGGGATTTATTTTAGGATCGGCACGGCTGTAGCGTGGGTTCGCACGCCGATGCCGCGCGTCGCGACGCAGCCGCGCGAAGCCCTCAGTGAATTCGCGGCTGGCTCGTATACGAGTCACAGGAGGATCGGACAAACGACGGCGCAGGACGCCACAATCTCGATAAGGATCCATCGATCCAATAGAACGGACGAAATATGCTATTCGGGAAACGAGTCGTCGGCCGTGCAGTGTTCTATGCACCTATGCTATCGGGCAAACGTTTGGGTACACTGGTGTGTGTAACGTTCTTTGATTTTTATCAATAATTTAACGCGAATGCTTCTCTCGGTTTGCATAGGTACGAAAATGATTAGAACAAGTTTGTAACAATTGGAATGTCTTGTAAAGAAATGTCCGATAATGTCATTTCAAGTTTCAACATTTATGGCTGCTTTATTGTAACGATGGGAATTATATTGTTCAGTAAATATTAATAAATGTATTGAAAATGTTTCATTTTCTTTGAGTTCAAACGTGGACAGAACTTTTCGGTACACCTATTGTTTAGAAGAATCAAATTCTCACAATCAGAATGCCAATAGAAAGTCTTGTTTCTACCGATGAATCAGGTACAATCAAAATTTTGTATATAAAAAGTTCTGTCCGTTTTGGAACTCGAAGAAAAAAATACATTTTCAATACAATTACTAATATTTACTGAACAAAATAATTTCCATCGTTGCTAATGTAATTTAGAGGAGCACATATTTAGGGATACAATGGTAAAAAGAGGCAGCCATATAATGGTGAAACTTGAGGTGATATTATCAGACTTTTATAGTACAGTTGAAATATATAGCCCTTTTCTTCTTTCTTAATATTTTAAACAATTTTGGCATTCTTGAAAGCAGTTTTTCTAATTAACCAGGATTACACAATCTGCTCAGAAAGCAATAATTCTCTTGCTCGTTATTTGTATGCACCAAAGGAAACCAATTCCCCGTAAATAAATCAAATGAATAAATTTCGTAGAAGGTTCAAAGCTAATAAACAACGGCAAACCTGCATTTATAAGTTTATCTACCTGCACTTGATGATGGGTAAACTGCGTTTTTAATTCAGTAAATTCCAGCAAAAAAATCTGCTAGGATCCAGATACGACGAAATATTATACCCCTCCGTTTTCATTTAAAGTGCGGAGCACAAATTCAGTAGATGTATCCAAACTTTCAACCCATAGCGTATACAGTCGAACCTCGTTAACTTGGAACCCCTATAAGCCCAGAATTTCGTTCATTCCCTTCCTCCCGGCAGTAAAAAAATCTCTGCAACTCGAAGCACTAACCTCCTGTAACTCGTATGACTCGCTAACTTCAGATCCGTTTCATTACCTTGGTAATTCGAATTCAGAGAGGCTCGACCTCTGTAAGTCGAAGCTTACTTCTGTAACTCAAAAGTTTTGTCATCGTTGCGCCCAGACCTCCAAGTACGAAAGTGAAATGCTTCCGTAAGTCGAATTTTCCTTCGACAAATCGAAACCCTGGCAACTCGAAGGTCTTGCGATTCCACTTACGAGGTACGACTACATATAACCATAATAGATTCCAAATTCCAGAAACGGTTTTCGCTCCTAAAATTCGGCAATCAGGTTTCCCTCACCGTTTCCCTCATTCTATCCAATGCCTACGCGACTTGTCGTCGCGTTTCGTTGAACGTGGTTCGCCGTTCGTCAAAAATCGACAATCGCCAAAGAGCACACCGAGTGGTTATGACGGCGAGTCTTCTTCTTTCTCGACGGACCACCAGCCGCGTCTTCCCAGATATTTCGAGATATTTCGAGACGCGGAGGAAACCGGGACACTTTGGACTTTAGTGGCGTTCTCGTGGTCGCGTCAGGGAGACCAGAGTGGACGAATGGAATCTCCGTTTCGAAGACGCCGTGATTTTCGTTTATTGATCTTATCTCCAGATCGAGCCCCGTTGTTCCGGACGCGATATCTATTTGGATAACGATTCCGGCGAGCACGTTTGGTAACCGCGCACCTTTCTCGGAACGTGTAGGTGTATTAAACTGGACCAAGCGATCGGACGGGAAAAATCTGTACGCGGCGCGAGGGAGATCGCGAGATTATTTATAACCTGGTGCTTGTAAACACGCGCACCTTGGCGTCCGTGCTAAAACGCCCGCCATTTCTCGAGACGCCAGTACCGATGCACGAACGAACGGTGAACGTCGCGACGTTCCTGCCAGACGCTTATTCCGACGTATCGTCGCGGGCCGGTGTGCTAGATGTGCCTCGACTTGCCTGTGACATCATGTCCAAGTGTTGCGAAATTCTCATTCTTCTTCTGTATATGAACATTCCGTCGGATGGAACGGCGGACAGTGTGGCAGTGCAAGCTGAAAATTCTAACGCGACCGACGTAGACCCGAGATCTCAATTTGATATTCGACAGATATAATTATGTAGCTGGCTTATTTGAACATTAATCAAATGGTGCGAAGTAGTCTTGCAAGTATTGCTCTATTTTTTATTAAATTAGTTTCGCTTGGATGTTAGATGCAAGCGTACTTTGGAACGCGGGGAGAGTTTTATTCAATGAATGGCGACAATGAAAGAAGATAAACTCACTGTATCCACGGGACTATAGGCTCACTTATCGATTACACTTTTCTGTCATGGTTTTTCTGTTGGAACGTTGCAACGGCTGTATTATTCACGCGTAGTCGGTACATTCGTTCTGCAGGGGGACAAGGTGACAAGAAGCGTATCTATATCGGTATTGTGTTCCATCCTCGCGGCTGGATTCGTGAACAGTAAGTGCAAACGGAGAGAAACGGGTTAGTGAAACGGTATGAAACCGTTTCGGAAACATCTCAAAGTCAAACTCCCTCGATTCTGACAAGCTGCCAAGCGTCTGAGGTCGCGTTACGCAAGCGACGTAACGCTGCTTCGATTCTCCGTTTGAACAATAATTCTCGATCGTGTTTCACGGACAGTGGGTATCATGCTGGTCGCGTCTTCGAGCAAGCGGAATAAGCTGCGAATTGAAAGGTCGGCCAGTGAAGAGACGACCGTGCACGAACGTGGAACAATGATTGATAGCGGGTTTTCCGATCCATCGACCAATTGATTATCGAGGATGAGAGAAGAAGTAAACGATCCGAGTGAACGATCCAGTGATTTTTACGTGGTGAAAATACTTGCCTTCTGGCTGAACATTACTGTCGGAACGCTAGATATGTTCGATGGATATTGTATGTTTTATGTTCGGTAGAAAGAGAAATATGACAAGGTAGCGTGTAATTATGCGAAGACGATCTTTCTCGAGGTGCAAATGGTTTACGTTTAACGTGTTACGGATGTTGTGTCAAACAGCAGCTGACCAGTTCATAAACATTGGGCGATTTAAATATATTTACCGTACTTGAATCTCCCAGGCAATAGACAGACGCATCCAGTGTGTCTCATGATATGCATTGATAAGCACGGATCATGGAAGTATCCTCGTCTCCGTCCTACGTGCTTCCTGCGCAAAGACAAACGTCGGAAAGAAATTTCAAGAATAAAAACCAACGTCGAGCCATGTGAATTTACCGAGTGACGCTTAGGGTCTTCATAAAACCATCTCACCTCTGCAATATTTATCAATAATTTCCGCGGCTCGCCTCGGAAAACGAGGACACCGTGTGCTACAAATTATCTCGATCCAAACATCGAGCTGATCGTTTCGCTGGAATCGTCGAGCATCGGCCGAAAGTTTACGGTCGCCGTTAAGCCGAAGGTGGTCGAACTCCGCGCAAGAACGTAAGCTGCCCCGGCGTGTGCACTGGTTCGCGAGAACCGGAAACATGAAGAACGCTCACCCGATTATAACAGCCACGTCGTCTGGCCTGGTCAGTCCGGATTCTTCTTCTTCCAATGAACCTACGGAGCCGATCATCAGATTGAAGCTGGACAAGCCGCTTCACTGGGAGTGGGAGCTGACCACGTCCGCGGACGCGCTTCCTGTCATTCAGCTGTTGGACAAGGATGGCCGTCTTCTGGTCGAGACCAGTGGACGAGCGGCTCAGAGGGCCAGGGGCTCGTTTGGAGAAGGCCTCAAGTCGCACGAGGAGTTCCCTGTCAGCAGATCGGCTAGCGAAAAGGCTTCGACCGTCTCATCCTTTTCATCCACCTCCGCGCCTAGCTCGACGATTCTGATTCCGGCGCAGGGGAATAGAAATATCGAGGGGTTCAGCACGAAGTTCGGCACCTGTCAGTTCGGCTACAAGCCCCGTAAGTCGAGGAGCGACGCGAGCGTGGTGAAGGAAAGGGAGAAGAAAGGAAGGAGACGGTATTGCAACGAGTCCGAGACAACAACGAAACAGCCTGAGGAGACGAAGACAAGTTCGAAAAGCTACTCTGTCGGGGATTACTTGAGGCAGCAGATCGTGGAGGATCTTCGAAGGAAGCATACACTTGGCAGGAGTCCGGAGGAGATTGCTAAGGAGAGATGCAGGAAAATGAAAGCCTACTTGAGGAGTCAGAGCGAGATTCTTCCCAAGCTGGTGCACTTGGAGGAAGAGGAAAGCAGCGGGGGATCGAAGCCGAAAACTGATAAGGAGAAGGACGAGGTTAGGAGCCGGAGAATCATCGATGGCTTGAACCGCCTTCGCGAAGCGATCAGAAAGGAAGACACGCTGTCTAAGAAGTCGGTTAGCGCAGCGGAAGTACAGACTAACGTTTCAAAAAGTGATTCTATCCGGAACGAACCCTCGGTGCGTCCCAGCGAAGACTGCGAGTCGACAGAAGTCGCGTCAAAAACGAAGAACGAAGAACTGGAAGCGGTGAAGGCGTTCTTGCAGAGGAAGATTCAGCAGAAGATGGAGCAGGAACGATCGGGAAGTTCGAGCCGCTGTGATTCGCAGTCGCAGTTTGCTATAAAGAAGAGGTACTCGGATTACAGGCAGCCGGAAAACCTTCGGGGCTACCACACTCGAAAGGTGCGCAGCGAGACCAACATTATCAGATTCCACCCAGAGATCCTTCAGAAGGAGAAGCAGAAATCGATCAGACAATTGGAGAAGGAGAGATCGTCAAGATCCAACGGACGGCCAACAGAAGATTCGTTCGATCGGACGGTCTGTCGTCGTTCGAAAAGCGAGGCGACCCTCGAGGCCGAAACGACTCGAAGGAATCATCGACAGAGATCGCAAACGAGGGAACCCACGGAGAAACGAAAGCTCTATCGAAAGACGAAGAGCGACGTTCTAATTGGACAAATGGGCAGCAGCCTCGACTCTGAACAGGAGAACCCCCCGAGACGTATCAGAAGTCAGGACAACGTTGACGAGTCCTGGCGCGAGTACAAGGAGAGGAAGAAGCACGAGAAATTGTATCGCGAGTCAGACGAGATGGAGATGAAAGAGGAGGACTTCATGGGCAGGCCAAGGTGGAAGAACGTTCAAGCGAGTCTGTGCTCCTTCAGGAATTGTAAAATCTGTCAAAACTTGCGGAACTGCGTGGATCCGCTGCGGCAGCCACGCGGCAGCCCTGAGAACAGTGGAATCCCAGGGGACGCCGCTACCAACGACACCTCCGATGTGATTTCTGTGTCAACGAGCGACAGGCCGAGCACCAGTCTCCAAGAGAATTACCTGGTCGTCGACGGGAAGTCTGACAGCCCGATGAACCACGTGCTCGCTAAGGCCCAGCTGAGAAACCGTGGTGTCGATCTGTCCAACGTGAATTCGCCCGATTGCGGTTACAATACGATCCCCAAGAATGCGTTTAACGATTACAAGGACCTGTACGCGCGGTCTAGCGTGAAGAAAAGCGACACGTTTAAGATTGTGGATGGCAGCGAGGAACTTGAAGATGGCGCGGAGGAAAATGACTCGAAGACAGGGTTGGACGAAAGAACGGTTGATGGTTACGAGTGTTCGGGGAGCGGGGGCGTATTGACGAATAAATCGAACGAGGATATCGCCAGGGATTACTTTAAGAGGGTTTACGAGTTATTGAAGAAACGGCAGGAGGAGGCGAAGAGGATGGCGGAGAAGCAGGAAGTGGCTGGCTGCGACGACTCGTCGTCTTCTAATTACGTGGAGAAGGTGCAGAAGAAGAGGCCGCGGCGCAAGAAAAAGGATCGCACCGTGCAAGGTAAGAGATGAATTTCTTTGGTATACCCTTGTCGGTTCGTTTCAAATGCAGAATCGTGTTTGTGATGTTGAAGCTGCGCTTTTGTGCCTGAATTATGGCGCCGCAGTGGAAATAACGAAGATCCCCTTCGTATTGCTATGAAACGATTGTTTTCATTCGGAATTAATGCGACGGAGGTTTCGAGTACCTATAGATTTTTTTTGTACATTTTTTACCTTGCGGATATTTCGATGTTTCTGTTCGCAGCAGTCAAATAAGCTTTTTTTAATATTATCTGTTCGCGTATAATTTGTAAACGAATTGTTAACTTCGAAACATTAATTTTGCTGCTCATCGCAGTTCAATAATTTGTTCTTTATTTAGATGTTCATACAGAGACATGCTAATGTACGAATTCTTATTTTCATTGAACTGCATTTGTTTCGATCGCTGTTTTCATTTAAATTGTAATAAGGAAGGTATGACAAATTTTTCATACACCCCTTAGTATGAGGGGGTTGTGAACTTCGAATAATTTGAAATACGACATTTTTCTCGAATATTAGGTTAGAATTTAGTAATACAAAATAACGATTTCTATATTTTGCTATTATTATATATTTCATCTAAGCACACAGGCATCGAGAATAGCGTTGCACATAAGCATCCAGAATTTCCGCAGTGTCATACAGCAAATTTAAGTCTGATGAAAACGCTTAATATAGAAACATTCGTGCATGTACACATTACAACGCGCGAAAAAGAAAAATAAACGTCAACGATATTACACGCACAGAGAGTGCAAACGTTGAAAAACCGAAAAGCCATTAAATTCTTTCGAACATCGTTAACTATAAATAACAATCCAGTACCGTAACGCGTTCAGTTTATTTCACATTTAAATAAAATTCGAACAATTTCCACATCGAGCTATCCTCTAAATTAAACCATTTCCTATATGAAACTTTGTTTCGAAATTATGCGAAAACGTACTATAGAAAGCTATTCGTACGATACAGCTATTCAAAACAGAATTATCGGAACGAATCGAAACACAGTTGTTCCTTAAACAAACTCGATTTCATTGCCACTGGACTTGGAGGATTCCGAGTCACGGGGTGGAAAAGTGCTCAGAATTGTCTTCGGGCAGGCGGTACAGTCGACGTTAACGGACGTCTTTCTTTAATGTGAAAACTTGCCCCTTAAAAGCTCGCCAGCTTTTCATTGCGGACCAGACGTATTTACGTGGGCTGGCTCTCGCCGGCTTTCTAGAAATATTCAACGGCGCTTTATGACGAAACTTTCGAGCTATATAACGGGCTGCGTTTGTTAATATTGTTCGTATACAATGTCGTCCCTCTTCGTCGCTGGCTTGATAATAGACGCAAACCTGATCGAGAAAGAGACAAATGGGAGAAAAGGAAAATTGATGGAATGTTTCAGTGGTCGATTGCTGTCCCGTGATAAATGTTGCCCTTTCTTTTGAAAATCGTCCGAGATAATTATTTAATGCAGTATTGTACATGTATTGTACAAAAAGCAATGTTTTACAAGATTTTATATTGTGTTTTAAATATTCCTTAATGAATTTATCGTAGAAACATACTGCTCAACTGGTGGGAATTTGGCGAAAGCGTGGTTTTTTCCACCTGTGACTTATTTCTGTGCCGTGGCGCGCTAATTCTTCTCGGTTAATAATGAAAATATTATGCCATTGCGAATAATAATCGAGTGGGTGGCATTGAAAACTTGGTCACGTCTAGGTACGTGGCTAAATATAACGGACTTTCAATTCTCATTTGGAATTGGATTACGCGCTCTTTGAAGCTTTTAGTGATTTCTCGGATCGAGAATGCTACAGAATGCTCAACGAAATAAAGGTCGGATTAAAGTGGCTTTTAAACGCCCGATGACGTTTCTGCTGCCGTTCGATAATGTCGCAAACGAATTTGCAGCAAATCGAATAAGTCACCTGCTAATCGACAACACCTCGGTTAATTTGATCAAGATCCGGAATGAATCCTGTGAAATTGTCGATATTGGAAATATTTGCTTATGTAAGAACTGATGACACAATGGATGAAAATGTATACATATAATACCGAATAATAATAATAATAGTAATATCACTTTCTGTGATATAATATTATTTGATATTGAAAATGTTTATATAGTGATATCAAATATGGTGCTGCTTCGTTTATCATTTTTAAAATTCAATTACATGTCATCGAACAAAGTATATGAAACGTAAATTCCTTTCGTGACAGTGATTGTTAATATGGGATAAAAAGAGAAGGGTAATAATGTGCAATATTTCGTTTAAATAATTTTGGACTTTATAATGCTGAAAGATAAGGGAAATCGTAAGAAAATGATAAAAGGAAAAGTATAGAAATACAAATTTCTTTAGCACGTTCACTATAATTCGTCGTGGAATTAAATATACAGTAATATTATAGAATTCACATACAGTTGATTGTCTTGGAACTTATTCTCGGGCACCCGATAGAAAATGATTACAACTTCATTAATTTTTTGTTCGTGCCTGTACTGAATCATTGAACATTCTATTATATCCACCATAATTTCACGTAATGGTTTCCTAGTCTGCAGGTAGGCGCATGCAACAAAACTGCGGCTAATGCAGCATTCTGTTGTGTTGAATAACAGTTCGCGGGCACGAAACGCAATCATGATAAACTCCGCCACGCAGAGACTATTATACCATGATAAATGAACATTATTTTTGGCGCTAACTGAACGTTAATCTCCCAACGACCGCGAGTAAATGTTTCCTTCGCAAAGCACTTTTCCCTTGCTCACAAAAACGTTACATAGATTTTGGAGCAAGAATAAAATACAATTAAAAAATAATGAATAAAGTGTACATTTTCTTTTCGTTAATATTCGTGAATCTTTATTTAAGCAATGAACATTGAAGTACGCTGTTCAAAAAGCGAAATCATTTCCGAAGGAATCAGTTGGCTTTCATGGCAAGAAAAACAACAGCATTGCCCGTCATTCGATCAATCGATAAACACTGCCAATTAAATTATCGTGCTTGTGATCCCGTAGATTTCTTCGTAGCTCCTCTTCGAAAAAAATAATTAGCAAAATATTTAATAACCGCCCCGAAATCGCGACCCAAGGAACAACGTGCAAAGAAGGAACAACGATTATCGTGAAAGTAGAGTTGGAACAGTTGATTGCGGGAAAGCACCTGGGTAATTTTGGGCAGACGTCACCGTGGCAGTTTTCCCGGTGACGGCCTTTCAGCCGGCGAGATTAATCCTGAGCCTTCGTCGAGGAAGTCTCGTGGAACAGAACGAAAAGGTTTGCAGCGCATCGCGATGATATAATCTCTGTTCACCGGTTACTTCTTGACTGTTGTCACTTTTTATTCTGCAGTCGAGTGCAATCGTCATGTTTTGTGGAAAATTGTTCCATGCAACAGAATGTCAAAAAGTAGATCCGAATGCGTATGATATCGCTGGCTGAACGCCAAAATAACTTTTTTCAATGTCAAAAAATATAAAACATTTATAACAAACGGCAAAATCGCTATCTATATACAAGTACCCTTATCTCATAAAATTATAGAAACACTTTGAATGAATAAACCTAAATTGTTGCTAAAATATATTTGTCATATTCTCAAGCTTCAAATCTGCACAATTTATTTGATTTTCTCATATTAACAACTAATACCTAAACAGCAGAAGTATTACAATCTTTTGTCGCAACACCGCAGCCAAATATAATACAATAATAATAAAATTACAATAAATATCATCCAAACTTAATCAACTACAAAACAAATCGCCGTTAACTGCTTACTGAATTACCTGGCAGAATTCATTAATGCAAGAAAAATCTGGCCAATTAAAATAGCAGACCCTTTTCACCGATTGAAGAATCGAGCGCTCAAGAAATAAGGCCGAAACTCGACAGCCTAAGAAAGAAAGGAGACAGCTGTTCACTTATTTATTATGTGCCATAGTGCGACTAGGAAATAACGTTTTCGCCCTCGGTAAAATATTCACCGGACGCGGACGAGCCGGAACACGGTCGATCCTCAAAAGGAAGATAAAACTCTTTTGATCGCAGTCTGGCCGCCTTGAAAGTGTCTGAGAGCAGGTGAAAATCGTGTTGTAGCGGTCGGCCGCGTCGCGACGAATCGCCCCGAGGAAGGATTACATAGGATTGCTAGTGGTAGGATTCTTAGCGTGTGCGTTAAGAAGAGAATGGAACCTTTGAGCTTGTAAGTATATGTACTTACATGCACGCTACTGGATAGTTCCGCGTGCGTGAAAGGTGACGAAAGCTTATTACATGATTGATGGCTTTACCAATGCTACAGCATCAGTTACGTGTGGAACACATTTCTTTTTGTCACATGTGTCATCGCCGAGGCAGTGGCTGTGCACTTGAACCACTGGGTATTTTTACTATAACGGTTTTAGGTGTTGCTTTTTAATTGTATGGAAATAGTCACAGCTGCACCTGTTTGTTTCTCATATAGATATTGTATTATATACAATATTATATATGCGAAACTTATTTTGTGTTGACTTTTTTAAGGGATTATTGTGAAACCAAAGTTAAACGTAAGAGTTAAACGAATGTAATTTCGACCACCTTTTTCAGGTATAATCTAGTTTTATTCGAGGAATTATTGGGGGCTCTTTTTCTCTTTTTAAAAGTAAATATCGCTGTACCTGGCATGGAAAATTTTTGTTGCCGTAACATTTCCAGCTCAATAATTCAGGGGATCGATATTTATTCAAGTTATAATACAGACCGTATGGTGCAAGTGATAGATCATGCGATATGTAAATATTGACTTTGTATTTTGTAAAAAATTTGTGCAGCATTGCATAGATATTAAACAAAATTATTGGCGATATGCAATATTTAAAATCCGAATGCGATCATCGTGCACTTTTTTTGCAGTCAGTTATTATTTGTGTTACGTTATATTACTACATGTTGTTTGTTCATTAATGACGTGTTACATGCTTTCATAACTATTATAAAGAAGGGGAAAATAAATTCTTTCGCACATTCATATATGAAACATCTCTGGTCGAACTAATATTAAATGAGAAACGTGTTACGATTATTAAGATCTTATGACGTTGTTCTACTAGAGTTCTAATACAGGGATAGAAACTTCTGTGATCGCGTTCGTAGTTTTTTTGAATTAAAACCAAATTGTTTAAGTCACATTATTCATTGTTTCCAAATAATGAAACTTCTCTTGTCAAAGCACAACAAAATATCCAGATTAAAACTATATGCATCACGAAAGAAAATCACCACCTGTAGTCTATATAAATTGTATAGATACATACATTTTGCCCGCCAAAAAGAAGCCAAAAATATTAACACAAAATTCGTCCATACGAGGCATCGTTTCGAGAAAATCAACTTTCATACATTTTCCGAATATTTACGTCGTAGTACATACTATAAAATACTATAAAAATGAGGCCAATAAAATACTCACTTTCGCGGGCAATGAGAGCGCACATGGCGGTCAATTTAAAAAAGTGTTAAACCAATTTTCGAAACCCTATTTCCACCCTTTCCACTTATACAACAATTTCGCTGGATCAATTTAACTAGCTAAACTCATAGTCTATCGCCCTCGGCTTACTCTATGATACGTCCTATCGATCCAAAAAATATCTATCGCAAGCGATACGATGTGTTCGTCCGTGAAATGGATATTATAATGTAACCACTGAACCTGCACGCGTTCAAAATGCCTCTCGCAATTCGGCCAGACCATTGTGTCCACGTTTCTGTTGAAACTGTTGGCATTAACACCAAAGTGTTTAGCAGTTCTTGTCGCGTAACTATCGGCCTCATCACGACGTCGGCGACGGACGTTTTGCGTGCATGTGTATAGACGGAAACATCAACTTGTTGCTAGACACGAGCCGATACGGCATCTGACGTTGGCAGAGGAACAATTGGCGAGTGCCGTTTCTCCAGCAATAAATCGTGTTTCGTTTAAACAACATCGCGATATTTGCAACGCGCGGAATTCGAACGATCTTTCACGATAATATCGCCGGCGATTCAAACGGCAGCGATATGAATTAAAACTGGATACATGTTTCGCTTTGAATGTAATGGGGAATACCGCTAGGTGTTACAATGCTGGGCATTCGAATTGTAACACGGTTTGTTCGGAATGTTTTGTTTTGAAAAACCATTTTATTGCAGGAAAAAAATGTGACGATGTTTGGTCTGGGAATAGGAATTGGGAATATGTACGCGATGACTTTTTGTTCTGGTTTAATTCAGCTGGGTAAAATATGCGGGTATTGAAATGAGATCAGAAGGCGTTAAAAATAAGATAGACAGATCAACGACAAATTTTTGTACGATTTACGGTAGATCAGTTTTGAACTGAAATTTTCGTTCGAATTATTAACAGAATGATCGTTTCACAGCATTCAGAACGCAGAATATATTATAAATACCGACCTCTAGCTTTGCAGAGGAAATGATGCACCCACGTATAATAATATTTTCTGACCTAAATATTAATTTAAGAATACAAGGTAAGCAGTCGTCGCGTGTAATTTGTTATTTGAAAACCCGTACGATAAAAGAACTATATCAAATGTTATATTGTAGAAAAATAGCTACAACTTAAAGTAAGCTAAGAAAGAAATTATATATACTACTTTCAAGCTAAATTAAACTTTTTAAACTACCTGTACGAAATTCTCTAAAGTGCTATAAGTTACTATTTCACTGTACTGTCTCACCGCGTAATTTCAGTAAGTATCGATAATATACGTGTAACATCAGTGTACACGTCACGTAGAAATTTTTCGGACTACACGCGCTACGTACCTATGGGTTCTAATCACTGCAAGTAAATTACTGCTTCCCAAGGTATTCCTTGCAGTCCTGTATCAAAGCCTCTTCCATACGATAAGAAGGGCTTAACGAGAGCCTACTCTAAGCTTCTCCCTTTAATCAAAACACATGGTACCTATCAACGCGTGCATAGATCGTGTGTGGTCTCGGTACACGCCAGTAAACCTGCACACAAAGCATTCGGTCGACAGTGTGCAGAAATTTAAGCAAGAAGCTCCGTTCACCGTCGATCAGCGTATGGGAATGCAATTAATTTGTTGTCTATGCAAACGCACCCCATTCAATATATATGTATACATATATATATATTGATTTATTTATTTTAAATATATTTTATATATAGATTATTTGATATATATAGTTTCAGGGACGTAATTATAAGCAGTATTTAATAATATTAACTGTTTTGTCATCTGATTTTCTGTAGATGTCAATTGGCTAGTGTAGAACGAATTTATTGGCTAAATTAGTACCTTTTTAGAGTTCTTCGAGTGGAAGAAAATATTTGTTTCTGTTGGTGAAATGTGCCTGTAGGTCTTTACACATTTCATTACCTATGTGATCAATTAGATTAGCCATAATACTAAATCATCCCCTGTTCTTTTCAATAATTATTGGCAACACCAAGGTGAAAAATAAATTTAATGCTGCCCAGTAGTGTAGTGTTGTATTTATGAGTTTTATAAAATTAACGTCTTAATTTATTCTGCATCGTAAATGAAGGATAATTATTATATTTCGAATGAGCTGCAAGGTTGAAAACAGATTTTATCTCATCAACGAAGGGTCACCTCGTTCTCTTGAATCTAAGGTTCGTGTAATCTTAGAAGTGCTTAGGTAAGGACGTTACACTCTCAATTTGCACGTCAGCACTATCAAATAATAGGATGGTCGTTCACTTGAAACGAACTGTTAAGTTTCGCAAATGTAGCTGCACGTGTACGACAGTTATCGCTTAACGAGATCTATATGGAATTGTTCACATTCTGGTCGAATAGTCAGGTGCCAAATACAGTGTTTATAATAAATTCGACGTCAACAGTTATGAAGCATTACCTTATGAGTGCCAAGCCGATTTCATAAAGCTTTCTACAGCAACAAAATTGATGTACATTTCAATCTTCATTATTTGCATCACAGATGTAATAATATTGAGGGTAATAATAGGAGTTCAGTTATTTAGAATCGTAATTAAACAATATAAGAATAATATTTTATTTATTTTGAGCAATTAAAAGTAGCTTTTCACTGAAAACATAGGTATCACTCATATGTGTGCCATATGCCACCACAAAAGGGTTGATATGTCGTTTTGCGACAAAAAGTTGTGCCTTATGAATTATTATACTCGATTTTCACCAATAGGTTTACATTTAGTCAAAATGAATAGTATTCTATCTAGTCAATTATTTAATGCTAAACAGTTGCATTCATTTATTTTAATTTCGTTGGTTTGTCAGAATAAATAAAAATGTAAGTAGCTTTTTATTCCAGAATATACATTTGTACTTTAATTTGCATGTGCTTAGGGGTAACGATTAATCATTACAAAATTTGCTCATTGGTTTTTCGCATTACGCAAACGATTATATGTTGCCTCGAAAGTTGTAAGAAGTATTTTTGTCAAATGCAAGGAAGGCAGCCAATTTTCTGTGGTCAAGGATTATTTTAAGAAGAAAACACGACACCAATTTCTTTATGCATATAGTCCATTCCATTACGACCAAATAATAATACCTAGACTGTACAATATAAACGTAATAAAAAATCATTTATATAATTAATTATTCGCAATACACGATGAAACAATAATACTCGAATAATTCATAATCAACAAACCCGCATCGTAACAACTTATTATAAATTATTATTATAATACGCATAATACGTTTCACATCAACAAATATGTATATACAAAACAGAATAAAGGTACTATTTAAAGATAAAAAGGTTCAAAGTTGTATCATCATTGTTTCCATTATACATTAATAATTATCAAATTGAAACCGATTACTAAATATGTGTAGATCAATAAACTCGCATTCTTTTCAAGGGTAAAGACTACAGGTATTACATTCTTCTAAGCATAAAAAAAAACCCCAACATTTTTCACCTCCCTATAATCAATGTTTCATCGAAGAATGCAAAGCGGCAATGAAAATTAACACAAACGTTTCTCGGTAAGTGTCTTCGAGAGTAAAGTTGGCGATGGGCCAGACGCAGCGTCGTTGATTTTATTTCCTGCCACGGTAATAGATTTCACGTGTCGGGGCATACATTGAAACGGGACGAGAAGAAAGGAAAGAAAAGGGAAAAAAAGAACGGCACGAGGCCGGACGTCTGACTGAATCGCGTTATGCAACTTCCGGGTAGGTACCGATAGAAAGGACGAACTTTTTGTTTCCGGCTAATTGGAAGCTCATTATTTCGAGATCGAACTCGGTGCTGCCGTGTATGAATCATTGGCGAACTATCGATAGAGACATCCGATGACGTATACCGGATGTCCTGAATTCGAACGTGATCGTTTCACGTCGCGTCGTTTCAATTCATCGTCGCACTTTGCTCGAGGACGAACGAGAATATTGAACTTATTGCAATCTGGCGTTCGTTCGAAACGTGTTGGGTATTCGGTGTTCAAAATGAAAATTGTGAATGAATGTTTACGATTCGAATACGAATAATTAGTTCTGCGTATTGTAAATTACATGCGAGTCGATGTATTATAGAAATTTGTAATTGAATGCAAACTGTAATAAGATAATTCTGCACGTCAATTATTTTGATTTCAGACTTTTAGACTATAAACAGTAATGTATTCGAGAAATGATTTTATAGATCTCTGATTTGATATAGCAACATGAAATTAATAACGAAAATATTAAATTCCGTATACTAAGTCGTTAAAATAGCATACGAAATAAATGTATGATCACACGAATAATATTTTCCTTTTCAATTCTACAAAACTCTCGTTAGACTGTTGCGTAAATGTATCACTTGATTGGATGGTTCGCATTTCTTCTGTTTCTACTATTTCACACATTATTCCTCTCGCTGATTTGTTTAATTTATTGATCTACCATTCGTTACACGAGGCTCAATTAAAACGGATGCAATTAATCTGAGAAGTCACAGGTATTTCCAATAAACTGGCAATATTTACACGAATCATATATTTCTTTTATTGAAAATCAATAAAATCTTTCCATTTTTTTAACACGTTACTAAAAAGAACTCTTGCACATCATATTATACCACCTCGCTATCTAATTCGAATTCAATTATTGTCAATTTCACTGTAACAAGAAATATACGTAT
Organism: Nomada fabriciana; assembly: GCA_907165295.1. Lineage (NCBI taxonomy): Eukaryota > Metazoa > Arthropoda > Insecta > Hymenoptera > Apidae > Nomada > Nomada fabriciana. The sequence continues at coordinate 17,537,888 of OU015689.1, forward strand.
CCACATTTCTCAGATCTTCAATCGAATTTTCGTACTACACCAACGCCAAAATCTCTGTTTCGCCATCACATATTCAGATCAATATTTAATTTCTAAACCGTTCGTCTAAAGCTTCGCGAAACAAACGAATTCCCACGCCTTTCGAGGAAAAGGAACAATCGAACAAATTGCTCATCCGCGAGCGTTGTATATCGGACGGATTCAAAATAGAGCTCTATACGAGAAAGAATAATCAGAATCGTCGACGTTGCCGAGAAATACGTTCGGCAGAGAGACGAACGGGCGGTCAGGTAAAAGAATATCGAGCGTTCCTCTTCTTTTTACTCGTTGGTATCGTTATCACGAAACCATTTAGAGGGAGAACAAAAGGGGGAAACGGCGAGTGCCATTGACGTGTCCATTTCCATATTTTCTTCCCCTTGTACATCGTAGGCGCATGCAACGCTATAATGAATCGGGACGATGCATCCCGGCGACAAATAACAGGAATCACGTGCTAGATGCGAGCGGAGATCTATTTGCGCGGTTGATTGCTCGCATTATTCGAGCACCTGGTAATTGCTCAGAAACTCGATCCAACGGTTGCCGGAGAAATATCGCGCGAAGGAAAACCTGATCGAAGGTTTTACGATCGTTAGACGGCCCTCATTACAGACTGTTCGAGCCTTTTGTGCATATCCCCGGCCGACTAAAAGGATTAGATATGCGGAGAAGGAATATTCCTGGGGTACGTTTAAAGGGGACAAAGTTACGCGGGGTGGAAGTTTAGTGGCGGGGATGTTTTGGGAAACGGTGTAGTGCATTGGTTTGGCATCGTTTGCTTGGAAATGGTCATGGATTGGCGGAATATACACGATCGTCTGAAGCATGTCGATATTTGTTACTTCCGCGGGGTGACAGAGGTTGATCGTTATCAATAGGGGGGTTTTTTTATTGCGAGGAAGAGTTGATATCATCGAGTAGCGTAGAGGTGTTGGTGATTTGAAAATTTTGTGAAAGCTTGGCAGAAATTCCTTTCTTTGCGAAGAATTGGAAAGATTTGTTCAATTTATAGAAATATACGTGATTTTGATAAGAATATGCTATTATGGGAAGTGTACGTGACATGCAAGCCTTTTGTTATAACAACTTACCAACTTGTTAGGGGAAACGTTTTGGTAGTTTGCCTGCACTCTGCTGCTCCGGAGCAGATTTATAACAGTTTGGTGAATTGGGAGATATTCGTGGTAATGAACTATGGTAGTAGAACGTGTACTTCGTACTGTAGAACTAGGAACTACCTCAGTTCTATTAAAAGAAGAATCGAATGCAGGCAATTCGTAGTTGATAATTGTTGGCAAGTTTCGTAGTAACTTTAGATTAGTTTGCATATTCCGAATTATAGACAACAGGAATAATAACAATAATAATAATAATAATAACAGTAATAACGTAATACGTTACTGAAGAAGCATCGTGCAATTTCATATCCTTTCAATTATTATTCAATTCTCATTCTTTTCGTAGAAGTTCCTGGGTTCCTGGGCTTCCATTTATAAAGCATTTTTCTACTTATTGAAATTAAGAAATACTTAGCCAACTGAACTTGTTAGTGTTTCGTAAATCTTACAATACAAGCACCGATCACTATGATAGCTCGCCACCGACTATAAATTTCAAAATTAGTAATTTCAATGAAATATTCTGAATCGGAGTAAGTGATCCATTAAAGAGTGATTACAAAAGTGATAGATGGTGTAATTGTATTCATTATCTATATTGTCGATCTACTATACATATAATTACATCATATCCCTCGTCATATCTATTACTGTAATTGAATTCGAAATGCATGAAATAACCGCAGATACCACAATGTAGAGAATAAAAATCACGTTGTAATTCAAGACTTTCAATGTTGCAAGGAAACATTCACCGCATTTGTTGTACAAGGTCGCACGTTTATACTGGGAAGCTTGTATGCCTGTTAATAATTTTAAAAATAACGGAGGGATTGCGGTAGAAACAAAAAGCAGATTTCTTAAAGCGAATACACACCACCAATTTAATGTAACACATTTTGTTGTAATATTCTTTACGATTAGTAATTGAAAAACGCGTGTCTACATCACTTTGGAGTATTTTTAATACTTACAAGGCAGGGGTGGATAAATTAGAAATTGGAAAAATCTGAAACTTGCATGAATATAGTTAAACGTAGGGGCAATAACATAATTATTTTTTGTTTTAGCAAAAAATAAAATTAAGGGTGAAAATAGACCATTAGCTAAATTAGCATTTCCATACCATAGGGGATATCTTACAAATAGTACAAAATATTGAAATAAATTTCCATGGATACGAGTAATCTCGAAAACAGATTACCCTTTTAGAATACAGGCAGTGCATCATTTTTGGAACTCATTAATGCAGGTTCCTTTCAAATAATATTAATGCATATAAGTTCAAAGTGTGGCAACTGCAATATTAATATTACTTTAATACCTTTACAATTCATGTAGCATCCATTAAGAGGACGAGCAAATTTAATGACGCCAAATATATTAACTGATGCCATATACATTCAATTCACTTTTTTATACAAACCCTACAAAAGTCATTTCAAAATAATTATGAACGCGCAACTTAATATGCAAAGTTAATTAAACATCTCACGTTGCCTAGGCCTCTGTTACGCAATTATCTACTAGTGTGTATGCCAGCTGGGACAATTTTGAAACGAGTCTGGTTGACTAATAAAATAATCAACCTTAGTAAAACTGGGGCGTCCCACTTCTTTTCTGACGTCAAATGGTGATCTTTAAATGTTACAAATGCGGATGTCCATTAATAACTTTTCGTTAATTATTTGTTGGAAACCAATCATTCTATCGTTAACGTCGAATTACATCTCGTTTGTTGCTTTAATGACCATGAAAAAATGGCAGGTTTGAAACCAAGCAATCATTGATAAATTGAAATACAAATTTTCATTAAATAGGACCATTTTCATTGGCGTGGCGGAAGTGGTTAAAATGTTTCTGCAATATCATTTTACGAGGAAATGTAATTTATTCCACGAATAAAAACTCGAGCGTAAAAACCTAAACGTGTTCAATTTAAATTAGTTTACAAGCAAAATACATTACTGCAAAAAATACCGAGTATTAATTGGACTTGATGTAATAATTTACTATAATATCTATGTGATAATATGATATTAAATTAAATTATCGTTTGGTGTTAAAATTACGATCAAATGAATTTTTTAAAAAAGCTGCATCATATTTTTCCCCATTTTCAATACATTGGTTAGTCTATAATTTGCAACAGAAGTGCATTAATAGAATTCCTTCCTTTATGTTAAAACAGTTAGTCAAACTTTTCGTGTTTTTGTCTGCAAATGGAAACAAAATAAAGCACTCCGTGGTATTCTTACCAAGTCCTTTGTTGGAGAGTTTCAGTCCACCCCGCATTGTTAATTCGTTTCAGTAGCAACTACTACTTCCTCTCCTTTTACTTAGATCTATTCTTTAATAACCAGTGTTTTCGCACAAACTCGGCTTGCGGGGCACGGTTTAATTGTCTCTTTTAACGCGTTAAAAAACCCAAAACTTCGACTTTGTCAAGCCAGGTGAAAGTAGATTATACGGTCTGGAAAAAAGAACTTCTTGCCCTACGATTTTACAATATACGAATTATTTTTACTCTTCGAACGAATGGAGTACGATGTAAAAGTTCAATGTATTTCTGTTACACCCTGTACATTCCGCACATATCGTACAAAATGTTCGACTTCTGTCGTTATACGTCTTCTTTCGTTGGAAGGGCTCGGTTTGATCCCGTGCAGTTTCCTTGCTTCGCTTCTAACTTTGATCCCTTACCGCAACTATGGGGCTTGTAACTTCTGTTTTCGCATACGCCGTCCGCGTGTACACGTCGACGGCAGTCGACGTTTCCAACTTTCCGCGAAATTTTTGTCCGTGCGTTGCATTTCACTGCATTAACGGATATCCCATGGAAACGGTCCTATAAGCGCAAATATAATAAAATCACTAAACCCGTGAGCGCGAGTTACAAACGACAAATCAAAACGTAAAATATATTTGATCAAATATTGACGGTTGAATAATTGAAAAAATATAATTTTATTACGAAGTTAATTAATAAAGCAAATGTATAACTAAAATAAATTGAAGCGAGCTGGGAAATTTGTACATGCGACCAAAATAATAATTCAATGAAAAGCCTCTGGTGCAAATTTCGAGTATACAACTATCTAGAATAGAAAGAAAAGCGTAAACCTGTGCTGTGGTTGGAAATCCATTTAGTGAATAATATATATAATCAATAATTATAATTTTTACTGCAAACTACTTCAAAATGATTTCTACATGTCTTCTACGTTTAGGATTATAAATAATTAATGTTTCCTAAACTCAATGAATTACATAAATGACGAACTCAAAATATGTTTTTTTAGATTTATATGCAGTTTATAATGATTCATCGCTAAATGGTATTTCTGAATACTTCTCCGATATTATTTCGTCTGTACAAATCACCAAAATGAGTTAATTAATCCATAGAACATTTAAGCAGTATCCCCATTGCGGTCGATACTTAAGACCAAGGGATTGCACATGCACGGAGCAGGGGATAAAGGGAACGACACGAGAAACTTGATAATCAGAAGTTCGCTTAGCATGAGTCAGAGTACAAGAACTGCACACACTCTTTCGGCATATATCAGTTTTACACGATGCATTTGTGTAAATACAGTTTGCACAACTCACGGAAGTTATCCACTAACCCTGTGCTTTGTTAATTCGGGCCAAACTTTGAAGTTTCGCGATAACATGAATATTCCTGTCGCCTCGTGAACGTAGCAATATCGGAATGTCTCTGACGAATTTATGGAGATAATGAAAATGTTATTTTCGACCGTTTAATTTAAGGGGGAAATGTTTCAACGCCGAAACGTTAATGAGTTTTGTGCCGCATTTAGGTCCTGGGGAACTTTTTCTTTTGTTGCCTTTTTAATCAGGGAAGTTTTTGCACGTCAGGATTGCACGATTTAACATAAAATTATGGGGGAAATTTTAAAAGTTGTTCCATCGATAAGGCGACGATAAAGCGAAGCAGTGGAGAAATACACCAGGCGAGTTTGTACACGTTATATTGTGTCTGAAAGTAATAATAAATAATGTTATTCGACGTCAATAATATTTCTTTATACTTATATTTGATTGATATTTATTGTATTTATATATAATGTACACCTTCAATAGCCTTGGAAACAAACTATAGAAGATACCACTCTAATTTTACACGATGATATTACCGTGATACTAAACTTTTACTTAACGCAATGCATGTTAATTAATGTAATTTGAAATTCGATTACCGGAATGACATATAATCCTACGTCGTCGAATACATTCTTACGTACGACAGAATATATGTCTTGTCCTATTTAAAGAATTCAAGCATACTGAAGTTTTTAGGGAAAAAAGATATTTCTGAAATTTCTGAAACTACATTCGATGTGGTGAAATGTTCGTTCGAAACATGTTTTCACTTAAATGTCAGAACCACCGTGTGTATTTCCACTTGCCGTAAATATTCTTCCTTGTTCTGTCAGTATTTATTAAAATTACGACTTTCTGTTTTTTTTAAGCTCTCCGTGTATTTCCATGAAGTGCGGTGTCACCTTTTGTTATAAGCTCCAGAATGCCCATGACTAACCAAAGCTTTTTTTCTGTAGAAATTTATTTTGCACTCAGTTTGTCACTTTCACGTAATCCGATAAAGTGCGTCATACGCTTATAAATATTTTACACGATTAAGTTTTATTCGGTCCCTGTTTAAAGTGGGAAGTGGCAAAATACTTATTTTACGTAATACTTATTTTCTGTTAACTTCAGGCACTAGAAAGCTTGGATGTATGTATTTCGTTACAATCACGCACTTTAAATTATAAATCTGCGTGGTGCCAACATAAACAAATTTATTCTTACATCCTTACATAGAAAAAGGTTATAACAATATAAGAATGATCTTCGATATCTAAGATTGTAAAAATCAAACCATGAAACGTACTATGTAACATCAATTTATATGCATTTTACTGTGAACGAAAACAAGTTATTAAACGAAAGGCTGCTTTGATTCGCTAGCTACGAATTCAAGAGTTCCTTCAATTATAAATCTCGATTGCAAGTTCCAACTAATCTTCATAACGCTCTGAATGTATTGAAAATCTCGAAACCTTTGAAAGCGAGTTACAAAAGTTATAACGAACAATCAAACACGTACGCCAATTAAAACTTCGTCTCCTTTAAGCGTTTCGAATCAAATACAAACAACTAAATCGAATAAAAAATGTTTCCCCGCGTGAATATTAGTTTTGCCAGGAAAATCAATAACAAACGTAAGAAACATCGGGCGTGATAAAACTACTGCAGCCTAAAGAGCATCTGCACTAGAACGAAAATGAACTCAAACGTACGTGCGAGCTTTGATCGAATTTCACAGCAGCTACGAAGTAATATACACTTTTGCAAAACACGTTCTGTGGAAGCAAGGGGGGAACCATTTCCCAGGCTTCTCGGCGAAATATTCGCAAATCCTGGATAGACGGAACGCCGTGTATGCATAGTTAAAATGTATCGAGATAGACGTGAATTCGCTTGATCCAGTTGAGCCAATACCAGGTGAATTTCCCTTTGGCTTCGCGGGAACCTTTTATTTTCACGCAAAACGCTGCAGCTACGATGGACGGGCGGCCGGTTTGGCAACACCTGGGACGTACCATTTGCCAAAGGACCGATCGCGTTTTCCATCGGAAAAACAGTTTCCCGGCGTGAAAGCTAACCGACGCGTAGAATACAATTCTCGTCTTTATTCCAGATGGACGGGCAGCCACTTTGCGTGACGCCCGTTTATTCCTTGTCAATCATCGTTTGTCGGCTTCCGATCGGCTGTCATTCGTTGGAAAATCTGCTACACGTTGACGAATTATAGAAGTGGCCCTGTTTGTTTCGTAGTTCGCGTTGCTTCTGACAAATGATTGTTGTTTTTCGTATGGTCTTTAATTTGTATAGGTTTTTATAAATGTAGTTGAAGTTGTAGAATTTTTGGAGATCAATGTACAGATTGGTAGGAATGAAGGGATTTCGATTATTATCTGTGGTACCTGTAATATTTTATTAGGTAATATATTGTTTTGATTGATTGGTTAGATAAAATAGTAAGTGTGTATGAAGGGTAGATAAGAATCAATATGATAGAGTTATTGATGTAATTTTCACGTCGCAAAAAGCGCGTATAATAAGGCATACGCTTTGAATAATTGATTTAGCTTGTATAATTATAATTTAGGCTCATTTATCAAATTAATTTCGCAGAGTATGTGGCAATATACGTTCATTACTTTCGCTTATTATAAATTCTTGCATTGTTGGGTATAAGCAATTTAATAAAATATTTAACGCTTCGAAGATCTGCTTTCAAACTTGTATGAACACGTTACGAATATGAAACTTGTTATCTAACATTTCGTAACAAGTCGGCTGCTGAAGTTGTATAGGTAGTGTTTAAAGTAGATACTCGTTAGAAATTTTGCAGAGAATTAAATTCAAACGGAGCTCAAGCTTACGAAAACCAGAATTTGCCTAAATGAAAAAGTATGAAAACCTAGTCTGCAGTGCACATCAATTTATACTTACTCCTTTATTATGTAATCCTTTTTCGAAAACAATTAACAATTAATCTACTGGGCAGACAAATACAGCTTTGTCCCTTTTTTTTATGTAGCTATTATTGGGGCTTGTAAGAACTGTGACAGATATGTGATAGCTACCCCAAGTCACCTGTATCACCTGAGCCTCGAAAATCGAAGTTCTTCGAGGTTTGAATATCTGAGGACAGCTTCCACGACTCCAAGGTAGAGTTCCACGAGTCCAGAATAGTCCACGACACCTTTTACGACCCCAGGGTCGAAGAAGTCAAAGTCTCCCGAGGTCTGGTTCCTACAGAGTCCTCGTGGTCCTCGTACCAATAGTGATTCGTGACTGCCCCCGCGATCCCGGAGTCAGAGAATTCATGGAAAAGATATCCATCTCCCCAGTATCGAACTCAACTGTTCCATCTCTTCAAGTTCACAGAAATCTGCATAAACTAAATTCGAAATTAATTCCATACACCGCACAGCTGCATATTAATGTAAAGCCTCGTGGATTCATCTGCTGCAAATATCATTGTGTTATGCAAAACGAAAATAATTATACATATATAACAGTTCCGTTATGATGAAAACAATGAAAACCATAACATGATAGTTATTATTTTATATCGCAATTGTAACTCGTACTATTAAATCTTCGATCGCTTCGAATTTACCAAAGGTTCGATTACACGTATTACATTCGGCTGGTTCCGACTCAGCTTCGTCAGGCGTGAAGCCAAATCTTAACGTAGGAGCGACGGGATCCCCTTATTGTTCTTGGACGAGCCTTTTGTGCGCAAATCGGGCTTGCAGACAGCCGGATAAACGCGAGAACCGGGTAAAGAGGGAAGGAGAACCGGCTGCCTACTCTCGGCAGGGGCAAAAGAAGCCGGCGCAGTGAAAGACACGGAATAAATCGTGGCCGGATAGCCGACAGATGAATTGCAATAATAAGACGGGCCGGACCGTTTGTCCCTTCCGTTTTCGACCGCCACCAACGACTTTGATTAATTATTAGCCACCTTTGTACGCGAATTAATACCGCCTATGAATCTTGTTTGCAACGACTTCTTGGTCGGATCTAATGGTCTGATATCGCGCCATTTATGTATTGGCCGAACATGTAAACCGCAACCTTTCAAATTCTCGAGCAATTGTTTTATCAGTGGTCGTACATTTTGTCACCGTTGAACGGCGGTTCCGTTCCCGTGGTTTGTTGTATTATTGTTATTTCTGTGGTGGAGTAAATAGAGCTGCAGGATCGAACGATCAACGGGACAATAGCCTGGACGATAAGAATAGAACGGAATAGCCTCATAATCGGATCGGTTGCGCGAGATTGGAACCAGTGAGACATTTTATCAACGTTTCACTTATAGAACGTTTGCATGGGAACGTCTACGGGTTTCGTACGTCGTTTCCGTAACTTACCAAACGACGCTGCTAATTTTAGAATCGAGTTTCATCCGGTTCGACTCTTCCACGGATTCTCTTGTTACCTAATGTTGTAATTATAATTTTCTGTGAAAACGGACGAGTGGTATGAATCTTTTTCCGAGTAACGTGGATAGTTTTAGTTATTTTACGTATGCTTTTTAGTAATATGTATGTTGTTATTATTGTCTCACCGTTGCCTTATATTTTTGGAGATTTAGTATTAATTGATAATTCGAATGTATTACTAGTTAATTATTCAGTGGAATCGTTCATTTATACATATATTAGCATGATTGTGTAACCAATCAGTTGTAGAGCATAACTAGCATATAATTGCATAATTGTTGAATCACATTTGAATAGTGGCGAGGAAATATTGGTATAATAAAATAATTTTGTAATATACGTATGTGGATCGAAAGGAAAGTATAGATTCTTATCGTTTGCATATTTAATTGGCGCAGAATGTACTGCCAGTAATTATTCGTGTCGCTAATTTACAATAATTAAGGAAGCTTTGTAATGGCGAATGAAAGTCGGAGGTCTTTTACTCCGGTTATGATTTCTGCTAATTAAGTTCAACAGAGGTTAAGACGATCCACTTTCTTTACTTTTATTAATTCGTTTCTCGTTTGAATAATGCCGAATACATTAGCTATTATAACTCACTCTATAGATGTGCACCATAAATTACTTTGCCATTACAATTTATAATACATTTGTAAAAGAAATACTTCTAAACAGTAACAGAATTCTGTGAGGAATAGAAATTGTTTCAATTATTTCATTGATGAATAATCTGATCGATAGAATACAAACATAGAGCATTAGTGATAAAATAGGTTGTTTTCTTATTTAGTCGAAGCATTCGATGGATTGAAACGAATATCAAATTATACACGTAGAGAATAATACCTGCAAATGCCCATGAAATTCCCTCGCCGACCTGCAATTAGCAAACGTTATATTCTTTGAAAAGAGAATTTTTGTAAGTCATTTAACTATACACAATTTATTAATAAACGCTCTGCACTAACCTCTCAGATCTGTTTCACTAAACACTCCATTGTCTGCGTACTAGTTTATTAAATATAGATTTGAATATTAATCGTAGAAATCTGGTTTCACTTTGATCTAGAACACAGAAAACTATAGTTCATTACGCTCTCTCTATTACAGAGAAAGTAATTAAAACGTACCATTTAATATACCAGTTTTTTCTACTCTTGCACAAAAAGCTATTTATTTTAGACAAACTCGACGTACTATGTAATACTTTTCAGAATTCTCTATAAAATTGATGTTCAAGAACAAATCTCTATGTACCTACATAACTGTAAAACTGAAATTAGACATGTTCTAAATAACAGAAAAAGAATAATCAAATAAATATTCGCATTGCTCCAAACTAAATTACAAAAAATTATAATTAAAAACCAACATTACATGCCTCAACATATCAAACAAACGAATTCGAAACCGCCCCCAAAAGAATTCAAAACCCCATCGTACCACAATGAACATCCTCACCTTTGCGCAAGTTCACTATTTCCCAAAGCCAAACCAGAGTGTACCATCTCTACCGCCGTCAGTCAAACGGACCCTCCTAAAGCAAGCGATAAGGGAAGAGCAAAGAAAAATTAGCCGAATGAATCAGAGGCTTGATAAACCAAGGTAGACCTATAGATTATCCAACAATGGGGGCGCTTGGGGTCGCAGGTGACTCAGGGAAGCGAAGGGGGGTCTCGATTGGCCCGCTCCTACGTCTGGTATAAGTTCGAAAAGGGTGATGCGCGTGGAAAGGTCGAAAGTGGCGAGGGTGCAGAACAAGGGGTGTTCGCGTGGTGGGGGCAAGAAGGGGATGGTACCTGCGCCGCATCCACGACTCGAAAGGGGCGGTCGGGTATCGCGTTAACGCGCGACCGGCAGTTTCTCGCGAGCCGCGAGCCGTGGCGTACTGTGTGGGTGCGCGCGCACTTCTGCTCCGTTTCTCTCCCTTTGCACCTGTCGCGCCTAACGTCGTACCTTAACTTCGCGCCCCACCGCACCCGACACGGCTGGCTGATAGTTTACCCCGCGCTCTCGGCCTAACGAACGCGTCGTTACCGTGCCATTTGTCGCGGCACCAGTTTTCGAGAGACGAACGGAATGTACGATAGCTTGCTCGCGTTGCTTGTACACTTGGTCCGTCATCAAACGAATCAACGTGACGCGCGACTTCCGTGCGTTGTGAAATAAAAAGCCTCGAACCGGTGACGTTCGCGGAGTGTCGAAAGTCTTGTCGCGTGGTCGATTCGTCGAACACGTCGATTCACGAGCGTTCAAGTGGAGCTTCTTCCTCTGCGGCGGGACGAATCGAACGCGATCATCGATGCAGGCAGGATGTCGCAGCCTGGCCGTCGATTCTTCCGGTCGGCCGTCTCGGGAGCGCTCTTGACTGCTTGAAATTCGAGTGCCGATCGTCGAACTAATTGCCGGGGTGAGTGCGTGCCCGTCGCGGTATCTATCAACGCTGTTTCGGGTGTACGTATACGCGGCGAGAGCATTCTAGCTCGTGCACGCGTGACTTCCGCGAGTGAAGGCGATAATCGATCGTTGTTGAACTGGAATCGCGGCGTATACAGTACCTGCGTTGTTTCTTGAGAGGCGTCGCACACTGGTCGACCGCGGTTCTTCTGTGTCCCGCGTCAAGGGGTCACGGAAGTGTTCTAACTCTAACGTCTTTCGTGGCGCCCGGTTGTACGCGTGCTTGCGTTCACGGGCAGACGCTTTGGATTCTCGCTATTCAGGGCCCCGGGAATCTCTTTGTCCGAAGTGAACTGTGACAGAGTTAAATTGCAATCGCCGGCAACGGCGGTGTGCGGGCGTGAAGAGCAGAATTCAGGGGAATTCAGGGGAATTCAGGGAACGGGACGCAAGTGCAGCGGAACTGGCAAGTACAGTCGGCAGCTGTGCAACCAAGTGCATCAGCCGCAGTTGCTGAGGTTGTCGAACAATCGTGCCTCGTGCTTCCTGCACTCGTGAGTGACGAAATCATTTGTTTATCCGTATTTCCTTTGCCTTTATCTCGAGACAATTGTGTATATGCACCTTCATTCAGACGTTGTTGGTACAATTGTACGGGTATGTATGGAGAATAAAATGAAACGAATTGCGATAATGCATCGTTGAATGGCTGGGTAGATGTTTTAGATTTGCTGCTGAGGAACATTTTTATTATTTCATTTGCTTATTTAAATATTATTTGAGCGATTGTAAAAGTATAATAAATTGTACTTCTGCAAGTAATTGTCGCAATTGGTATGCCTAGAATGTACTAGAACGTGTTAGCTTTGGAAACAGCAATTTAAATAAATATAAATTTTCGCTGGTATTTCCAGCAACAGTTCTAAAGTAACATATAATAATTGAAAATTAAATAGTGCTTGCACAGATGTATCGAAGATTACGTTTACAGATACAGAACATTTGCAAATAAATGTATATATATGTACCTATTATATTAAATCAGAAACAATTCTAAATATTAATTGCGAAATTATAATGTGCTACAGATGCAAAATTATAAATACACTTTCTATGCGTGGTACTGCATATTTACCGTATGCAAACCTGAAACAGTATTTCTTTAAAAGAATTCAACAAATTAGCCTCGCCATTTGTGTGTACCTTAATGTTTAAACGACGATCGATCTTCGTAATTTCCGGTGCACCGGATTTCCTTAAACCGTTTTCTCTCTTTGATGGGCAGCCAACAAAGATAAATGTCGAGAACTCGATTTAAGGTGGTTGGACCGGAACGATCGTTGCGCGATTTTATTTTCACTCGTGAACGGGCAAACGTGTGCGCCAAAATCTAACTTACCCGCTTCTTTCTCCATTTCTTTAAACAGAATATGTACCCTCCGTTTGCAACGTAAAACGAAATACTTTCCGTATTACAGAAATTATCAGAATATATGTAGCCGTTCAAGTGCTCCAAATTTTAATCAATTATTGTAATACTTGAATTGTTATTCACTTATTGTCGCGTGAAGATAAAGAAAATATCTGGCGATAATTAAGAACGAATCGAATTCCACCTGGCAGCAAATTTTTGAATATTTTCTTTTGGGTTTTGTGCAACGTTGACCCATGCGACGCAATGTCTTCATCCAACTCTTCACGCCCTTCAGCACGATGTTCACCTCTAATGCTGCAGTTTTTAGCTTGAAATTTCTTAATCCATCTTTGATACATGCTTACATTAATTCACCCATACACTTCAAAATATTTCTTTCATCGCTGTCGTATTATAGACCGAATATGTTCTTTCGCTACGTCCATTTTAAACACTTTAACGACAGCCATGTTCGATCTAGAAGCAAAACAGGCAGGCAATGATCCTGTCATTTTCCATAACTTTAAATCGTGCTCTCAGAAAAATTGTATTACAAGGATCAAATTACATATTACAGCCATCTGCATAAATAGACAATATCACCTTAAAACAGTTAACTTTGTTTAAATTACACAGGTCAAGTTTAATTTGTATCTTCCTTTCTAAAGGATGTCTGTTAATTAAAAATGATCCAATGCAAAAACCTCGATATCGTGACTCCATTACTCTGCCAGCACAAAGTAAACATTTTCGGACAGTGACTCTAATAATTGAATCGCTCAACCTACACATGAAACGATCCAAACGTTTTCAAAGGTGTGTATCGAAAACTTGATGCAACTCCCGTCCTCCATCAAATAGAATCTTTCAAATTGCGAATTCTCCCGTTTCGAAGCAATCTCTCCGTCGCGGTCGAGTCGCGGCCATTAACATTAAACGCAGCTCGACCGGGAAATCTTCGAGAGCGATTTCTCTGGCTGCCCTTTAAATCCGTCTCGACGCCCGCGCGCGAAATCGACGACGGTGCCACGGGGAACTCTAATAATCTGGCGCCGGGTTCCGGATTCCTTTGAGGCTCCCTATTCCGCACCTAATATACAACCGAACGAATGGCGAAAATTCGAATCGACTTCGTTTCGCGACCAATACGACCAAATCGTTCCTCTATTCTCGGCCTACGACTCAAGCGTGTCTCGTTTTGTCAGCGCCGATTAGTTATACGATCGTTCGGGCCCGTGACACGGCATAGGATAGGAATACACGGGCCGACAAATCGAGCGTTTCACTTAAGAATTCCGTGGATGTCTCGATCGTCTTAAATTAACCGCGCCTCGTCTCGCGCGAGGATGCGCCCCGGATCGGCTTCGACGCGTTCGACGGCTCCTCGAGATCGAATCTCCCCCTGTCGCATCGCGCTCCTCCGTCGAGTTTCACTCGCGATCACTTGCAGAAATGGCAATTTACTGTGACACCGTGCACGACGCGTCGCGGTAACACGATTAGCGAAACGTTTAAACGTTTTAAGGTAGCTACGAGAGTCCGTGGTGGAGCAGTTACGACTTTTTTCGTCGATCCCGCGCGTTGGTAAGAATGACGCGCTGTCCAGCTGATTCAATTTTAGGGGGGAATGTCGAGAATGGAAATCCGTTGGAACTGCAGGGTGTAAGGTTTTTTAATGGAATTTTAATGAGTGTACTGGTCCCAGGATATTCATTGATATTTCGAATTGTTTTTTTTTATTAATGTATTACACTTGTCGTGATTTATGAATACATTTCATAATTAGTTAGCACACTATTTATTGCAGTGTGTAGTATAATATATTATTCGAATAGTATAGAAATATCCTCGGACTAAATAATTTTATATTTCAGTACTAATCGAACCTATTAGGTAACGTACGCGTACAGTACGTTATTCGTAAATAGTTACGAATTTAGATTACAATATTAATTAGCAAGAACGGTACAAGTATAGTTTCATTCGGCCCCGTCCACCGTGTGTTAACGCGAATTTATTTTAATTG
Organism: Nomada fabriciana; assembly: GCA_907165295.1. NCBI lineage: Eukaryota > Metazoa > Arthropoda > Insecta > Hymenoptera > Apidae > Nomada > Nomada fabriciana. The sequence goes on from OU015689.1 coordinate 17,552,939, forward strand.
CGACACGAACATAATAACCGTAAGAGAGCATAAAGTAAACGTTTAGCTGGAGCGACTGATGTAATTGCTTAATGTGATCGAGTATAAGGAGCAAGTAATTGGTTTGAATATCGCTATATAAAGGTAACCAGATAAAACAGACGAAAGGAGAAAAAACGGCGATACACGGACGGGAAGAGTCGGGAACTTGTTTTCTCTGGGACGAGAAGCAAAATTCCTTCCATGCTGATCTAACGTGGTTGTCGCAGGTGCAACGCGAGCGTAACTCACACAGCAAAAGTAACGGCCGATAACGAGTACACGGGTTTGTGATCGTTAAAATCGGACCAAGTTTCGCGTAACAAGGGCGGACGAAACGTGGCGGACGTAAACCATTTTATTTGCGACATTAAACACACGGATTCCCAAGATTTTACGGCCCACTCTGCGTCTTTCTTACGAGTTTTTAAACAAAGTATATTCGGTTTATTCGCCCGGTTCATTTTTGCGAAGAAAACGTTCTCATCGTTTAGCAGGAGAGACGCGTTGAAATATTGGATAAGATGAGACACAAATATCGGATGAGACGATGCAATAAGAATAGCGGGGCAGAAAAGGTATATGCAATTGTAGATTATAACGACTAGTGTTTTTATTGAAAGTGCATTCTAGTAGACTGGGCATATGAGAAATTGGTAAATTGTTTTGCTGGATACAATAACAGTGGATTTAACTCTTTTATTCCTACATATATATTAGAAATTTCAAGGTTAATTATAGTTGTATTTAAAATTTATATAAATGTGAGTGAAAGATAATTCTTAGATAGCAAAGATAGTCCCAAGCAGCACAATACCTTTGCTACTTTACACAATAATAACCAGATCGTTATTGGCCAATCAATTAATAAATATCGATTTTTCTTCAAACGTCCAACAAATGCCTCCGTGCCAAATCGTTACGCCTGTTCCCTAAGTTCTCGATTTTTCACCGTATCGGGAATTTCCTCCGCTGCACTGCCATCGAAATTTAAAGACTCCCAATGGGTCTGCCGCCGTACATTGGCATGTATAAATGTGACGTATATTAGAAATAACGACCGATAACAACCGTACGTATCCTGTATTTATAGTCGACCGAATACACCAGGAACGATAGACGAGTTTTTTTTCCCTCAGTTTAAAAGGGTTGCTCCTGCATCGGACGTTCCACGGTATCGTGCAGTCACGCGAATTTTCGAGGCCAGTCGCGACGTTACGAAAACGTATGCACGTACATATGTATTACGAACGCTTTATCCGCACCGTCTCAATTCTTCAACCGTGTGGAAAAATGCTCGCCGCAAAAGTTAGCTCGTTCAGACGCAGTCAGAAGATAAGTCGCGTACAACTTTTATAGGCTGTTCCTTTTTTTTTTTCTTCTTGCAGCGTAAATTTGCCTCCCTTCCCCTTTTAACCGGTATCTTCATGCTTCTTCTTCTTCTGCTTCGTCTTCTCCTTACTCGTTTTTATTTCATTTTGCGTGCCTTTTATTCGGTAGCCAACGTTGTTGTTCAGGTTTCGCGATAAGGCTTTACGACATACGATACGTAAAAAATATCACTATGACCTGGGCTGGACGATAATTCTCCACGGTGCGGTCCACCGACGAGGGCAATGCATCCGATCGATTTACTGAAAATCCAATGCCAATACGTCGCTTCGTCGATGTTGAATAAATTTGCGAAACGTCAAGGCGATCCTTTTATCCGGAAATAAAAATATCTAAACCGTAGATGGGACGCTATTCTTGCGATACAAACGCCGCTCTGGCACAAAGTACCCCTGTTTGTTTAACGAATTAACAACGTTATCGTTGCATTAACGCTGTCTGCTGTCGAATTGCAAACAAGTGGAGTGTTTGAATTTCGAACGGGTAAAAGTAAATGAAGGGTCCTTGTAACAAAGCGTCGGCGGTATTGCAACTTGCTTATGTTGAGGGTCGTTTACGAATGTTGTATTTGCACGTGCCATCCAGTCGAGTAATTATGCCTTTGTACAAGTTTAAAGTTTATGAGATGTGCATGAGCTTCAGTCAGTTTTGATGATACGATCATAGGTTTGGAATTACTTCTCATTAAGTTTGAAAATAAGTTTGGAAGAATGTATGTGCAGAATTGATAATACAATAATGATACAAAAATGATGTTTCTGAAAAATTGGAGGGATAGAAATTGGTGTGGCCTGTGATATGAAGTGTCTTGGCAGGTACATTACCGATGAAAAGGGAGGGTGTTAAATTATTTACTTACCTTATTTATTTAAAGAAAAGTGTGACTGCAAATGTCATAGTCCGTAATTTCTGTCAAGTATTTTATTTTCTCAAGCTCAGATTTTATTGTAATGAAATTTACAATTGACACACTTGCATAGTAGAAAACTTTTCGACAACGTGTACTTGTTAAACTCTTCCACACATTTTCTTTCAAATACAAAGTACAACATCTATGAAGACAATACAAATGTTCACCAATAATCAAACCATCCTAACAATATATTTCACTACAAGAATGTTGCAACGTCGAACAAACAAAAATGTCAATTAATATCAAACGTAACAGACACAATCAATCTCCTACCAACTTGATCAAACTTGCACAGAGCAAATTCTTCCAAAATTACTGTAATTCAGTTGCCGTCCACGGATACGTCTCGCATTTGATTGAACACGTTGCGTGTCAATGGGAAAAAAGGAGCAGCCGGAATGGTATTCCTTTGAATAGTCAAATACCGTTGGCATCCTTTAGACTGCGTCGTTATGCATTGTGTGTCGCTTGGTCGTGTTGTTTGGTGGGCCAGTTTTAGGAACCGCGGCGAATTCGAGGCGCAAATGGACGGAGAAAAGAAAGGGTGCGAGAGGAACGGAATCGGGAAGCAGGGCGAACGGGAAGGGGTTGAATATAGAGGCTGACCTAGATTCGAATCTCTTCTAACCCTGTTTTTCGTTCTGCTCTCCACTGGTAAACAATTCGTGAACCCTGTCGTGCGTGATAGGTTCGAACGTTTCTCTTGCGGGACGGGGCGAATCCATGTAATAAGAATCGGAGAAACAGCGGGGATCTTCGAACAGCACGGAGTCTGTAACTAAAAGGAAGGAAGGATGAACAGGATGTGTCGCGCTGGTTTCCTTCGTGTGTTCTCTTCGTGATCGCGTGGCGAAGGATAAATATCAGGCGAGACAGATAACGGCGTTTGGTTGTTACATTGGATGGTTGGCTTTAGATTTGTCGGCTTGCTTCGTGGACTATTATTCTCTGATGCGAAAGAAATTTGAGAAACGTGATTAAAAATCGAAAGAATAAGGATAAAGTTGGTTATTCTTGAGCTACCTCTTACGAATGAATCTGTGAGCGTGTGTGGTTTATAAGGTACATAAATGTAACGGTTTATTTTGTTAATAAAAGTATGCGAGATTCCTGGCATTAGTAAAAAAAAGAATGAATTGCGTCGGCGAAATAAAATTTAAGAACAAATGAAATCTCTTTGCGAGCTTTACCCAAATTTTCAGATAAAAGTTGCGCAAGAAAGATCGACAAACTATACATATCGATTTTTCTTGAAACGTTCAACAAATGCCACCGTGCCAATCGGTACGCCTGTTCCCTAAATTTTCGATTTTTCACCGTATCGGGAATTTTCTCCGCTGCACTGCCATCGAAATTTAAAGACTTCTATAGAAAAACTATACTAGAATACCTGACCTGAACCAAAACTGTGTTCGCAATGGTAATATTTATAAAACAGTGTAACATGACGATAGGCGCGCCATTTTTAATTTGTATTCTTCAAAAGTTTAAGCAAAAATAGAAATAGAACAAACAATAACGAACATAACGGTTATTAAATTCCACGGGATATCGGTGAACCTAGAACAATCGCGGACATTCAAACGATATACAAAATTCACCTGTTGGCTCGACGGCATATGTATATTGAAAAGAATCCAACGGGCGAACAAGTCGCTTATTTAAACGTGAATGAAAATGAGTCTGATAATTAGAAGACAATTAGCCTGGCACGACGACAATTACAAGGATACCGATATCGACCTGGAACGTTTAAAACTGCAAAACACTGACACGAGCATCCACTCGCTGTCAAATCTTTCGACAGGGGATGGGAACAATTCGGTTTAACGCAATTCGGGAGGGCTAATTCGAAAACAGGGCGCAAGGTGACGCCTGATTGATTGCGGTTTACACTGACTTGCACTTTACATGGAAATCAATGCACGGAATAACTGGTTGTACTTGTTCCCTTTAACGAATCGTTCGGCCGAACACCAAAATGAATATTCAGCGTTATCCGTGTTGTTTCCCCGATCAAACACCTTGGCAACATTTTAGGTGCTAGAGCCATCACCCTCGTATTGGCATTCTAGATAATATTTCAATTTATATCGTGCAAATTTTCTTGCCAATTATCAGTGTGATAACGTTTTTAAATATTATTTATACTCGTCCTTCTTTTTTTAAAATAGAATTTTTTTTATACCAGAGGAAAATAAATATAATTTTAGTAAATCCACCGGTGACGTGGCCAATTAAATAAAATATCTGTTAATAAGAAAAATAATAGACAAATTGGTAATTGCAATTTAGCTCTCGTTTTATATAAAATGATTACGATCGAATCGAATGACAGGAAAATATTACGTGGCATTGCTTTTAATTTTCTAACTGTTTAGGAAACGATTATGCGAACACGGTGCCGAATAAAGTAACCGTTTGCGATTGCAAATTGATAAAGATACGTACGCGGTTAAATGTAAGCGTTAGAACGCATTTTTCCCCCCGGGACTTTGAGTTCTTTTTCTGAGTCGGCAATTCAAACGTTATTCACTCTCGTTGAAAAGCAATACCTTTTCACTCGACCGCTTTTTCCCCCTGCCTTTTGCCTGCACCTCGCGCGTAGCAATGTAAAAAAGGCGGAAAACACAGAGTGTGAAATACCCAGGACCATCGAAAAGAGAAACGTTAACAATTTTGAATAGCTATCTTTGTCCAGATTGTAACGCGAAATTTGTATTTACAATTTTCACCGATTACAATTCATTCCTACCGATATACTGAAAAGTGATTACATACTTGTAGCCTCCATTAAAAACGCTACATTAATTGTATAGCATCTGTGGAGGGATATAATATTTCATCCAGGGAAACAATCAGTTATTAGAGGCTCTATTACACGAGTAACTACTGGATCAAGGCTGGAAAGGAACGATACGAGTTCAATTACACATTAACGGTGAATCTTCTTTTTCTCCGCGACTCTGGGTGCTCGTTAGCGATAATATGTTGATCGCTTTGTCGCACCGAGAAATTTTTAATTAAACTTCATATCGACGTGCTCGTTCGTGCAATCCGACATTTGCACATCGGTAATTACCAATTCATTCGATGTACGCAGTCAGGCATCTCTCTAAACGCGCACCGCTGGTATAGTGTAATTGAAAAGATCTGTAGGACACTAATTGAAATAAAAAGATCGCGCTAATTGAGTAACATATCGCCGCTCTCCTCGCAGTTAATTACCCTTACGCACGGTAGTTCTGCGTTAAATTACGCGGAGGGTAGAATAGAAATACCGACAAAACAGAAATTGAATATCACGGTGGTTGTATGTACATACAGTGCAATCATGTTTTCTAGATAGGTAGACAGTTAATAAGTGGCATGAACCGCATCGGCATTGATTGCATCGAATCTTACCTTGACATCTGAGGCTTACATCATCTTGTCAGGTAATTTTTATCGACGTTGTTGGTTCGATTAGCATACAGTCCTTAGCACGTTTCTTAGCCGCGTCAGCGTGTATATCACTGTCGTCGGTTGGCATTGAAATAAGATAATTTTATTAATGCTTCCGTTGTCCGGCGTCATTATACGCAATTTTTATTTATGTACAAAAATTGAGCAACAAGAGATGATTATTCTGAGAATTTTCGGATCTATTTGTTTGCAGATGCTACACCTATTGCAATGGAGTATTAACAAGTGTGCTATTTTCGACGTAGTCAACGCATCAACAAGATTTTTCATATAGCTCAAATTATTTTGAAATGAAACGAAGCGAAACGAAACGAAATATTCAAGGGGAATTTTTCCAACAATTTCTGTTTCCTTAAAACTATTTGGTTCGACGTTGAGCAATATGTGTACAGTAATTTTGCTAAAATATAAGATTATGTATAAGACTAAGCTGTATAAGATTGATTGGTGGAGATAAGTTAATTTTTCCGATGGACTATTTCCACGCTGCTCTGTACTTTAGAACAGAATTTAAATTTTGTTAATAGAAGATTGGAGCTAGCAGCCGTACTAAAATATTACCTTCTATCTCTGTGCGAAAAACAACGGTACAAACGTGAGTTTTCGAAGAAATTTCCGGCTTGTTCCGTTTAAGAACAGGAAAATGGACACAGCTGCGGATGGACGTTTGCATGCAAATGCGTTCCGCGTTGTTAGTGAAGCATTTCGTGCTTCCTCTTCTTAAATACCTATTTTCATTGAAATTCGTTTACGCCTACTTTCCACAAGTAGGAACGATTTACAGCTCGTAGGTAATGAAAATTACTGCTTTTATTGTAAACATCAACACTTTTGAGTTACATTCTATTATTGCCGAAGAAGTCTCTCACGAGCTACATACATAGAGTTCACTAGATAGTTACTTTAACATCTTATTAATTGTGCATATTTCTAATGATGAAAATGTACGAGATTATGTACAAAATTTCAGTACATAAACTTTGCTCGTATTATACGCTAATGGCAAAATTTCTGACTTATTCCGAATTAATGGTGAATTTATTATTCCAATTGGATAAATACGACAATGAAGTGTGCAAATATGTAAAGTAATTACACGTGGTGTAAAATCATCGGCGTATTATGAAGGATTTCAAGGCGACGTCAATCGACAAATGATATTTGGTTATGCGCGCGTTTAAATGATAAATCGTCTGTAAATGTATTAATATGTTACATCGGTCGATCTCCGCGATAAAATGAACGAATTAGTCGTTAAATTAAACGTTTATGCAAACCACTGCATGTATTACACCTTGCGACTTCAGATATTGGAGGGTTTGAATATCGAGTCGTAATAGCATTAAATATAATACGTATATATTGTATTAAAAATAATTACTAATTATTAATCAGTCATAAGTTTAATAAAATTGCAATAAAATTTGCACAAATTCATAGGAAATTTATAGTATCCAAAGGAGAATGCATTTCTACGCAAAATATAAATCAGAAACATCTCGACTTAACCCTTTCAGCGCCTCCACGCTTCATCCCTTATAATCTCCGCTGTGATGCACTGGCTAATGAATTATATTTCTCTGTAGAATTACATCCGATACAAAAGCTAAGCTGAGCTTAACGCAAATGAGCGGTACTCCTAATACACGTTGAGTTCCATTGCGCAATAAACCTTGGTGATACCGTGGTTGTACAATGCGCCGAAACAATGCCGTATACAAGAATGTTTTGTAATTCCATGAAAATTCGGAAGTGTCGTTCCAAGCGCACAGGGAAACGAAGTTTCTGTATGAGTTTTATAAGGTGTCCTCTCGAATTGTTCCTATAGGTAATTCAAAGGTACTTTTCCACTCGAGGAATGTCTATTCTTTGTTTTCTTCCATTATACTTGCACTTCAGATAAGTCAATTACATTTCAGTGGATTAGCATCGTTTCGTAGACATCAGCTGTGTGTTGTTCCTAATATTGTAAAAGACGTTTATGGAGTATTATATGGTGTCGGCAGGGGATCGAATATATTTATCAAGTGTCTAATTTTTTATGAAAATTATTTATCAATTGAAAATAGTAGTCCCGGGAAGATGAATTTCCTTGCGCAATTTATTTCGTTGTTGATAAAATATGTCTCGTTAATATTGGAGATTTGTTAATGATTCCCATTAATTTAAATTATCTTTTCAGTAATTTCTTGTAGCACACATTTTACGCACAAGTAACATCTAATCGAGAGACGTCAGCAACTCTTAATTGTTTCTTTTTAGAACAATATCTCCTAGTAATATCTACGACCATCTTTAATCACCTTTTCACTTTTGTTATATTTGGGAATTCAATCCATTAATCTCTCGTGAACAAATATTATCTATGAAAAGTTCCACTGACGATAATGCATGGAATCCTCGAGGAAAAAGTGGCAAGAATGGTATACGAATATGACACGACCATGTCGCAGGAGCTTATTGAAATTAAATATAGGTTACAAATATAGTTCCGAATATAAATTATTCTGACAATCCAACATCGATCAAATATCCAGTCCTTTTCACAAATTCTCCATACAATTCCACTGTCAACTTTTCAATGATCGAGTGTTAATTACTCATGCTCAAAAAAAAATGCAAAAACAAAGTTATCATTACGAAAGGTAATAAGACTATGCGACAACGTTCGTGTGTCCCGCGAGAAAGCCTAAAACTTAAATCAATGCACTTCACTGGTTATACAACGAAAAATACTGTTTCACCACTAAGACCCATAATAAATATACATAATAATCAACAAAGCTTGTCTAATACATCGGCCCAAAAAGTACAACGCCCTTGTTCCTTTACAGAAACTGGGTTAAACGTAGAACGTCGTTCCATTGATCACAATTAAACGTAGGTACAAACAATTTCACCGGTGAGCAATTACTACAGCAAATCCCACAGTACCACCCCCCTGCTCCTCCGTTTACGAACAGCTTAACCCATCACCGTTGCCTGCTGATTAGCCGACCTTAAAACGCTACCGCGATTTCCATTCGACCGATACCTTTACGTGCACGTTCATTCATCCCGCGAGGGCCGCATCGAAATCGTAGCCACAGAGTCAAGCCGAAAGAATGCACCGGCTGATTACAATGGACGATACGTTCTGCCATGCGTGCAATCTTGTCTGAATGCTCGCGTACGTGCAGGATCGCGTAGCAAAGGAGCGTTCTAACGCACCATCTTCGGGTGCTACCTCCTCGTCGCGAGCGACACGTCTAAGGACTTGGCCAGGTAACAATGTTGCCTCGCAAATAAGCGGATAAACGTCGCCGCCGCGGAACGGCGACTTTTCAACGCCTTTGGCCATACCTTCTGGACGGAACTCTGCGTGGTCTCGATCGAGGTGATATAAGTCTCGAGATCCTTCGATTCGATACGAATACGGGAACACATACTAGAAATTGTTGAACGCTGGGAGATTGAACCGTGTGATTTATTCGTCCTTTGGTTGGTCAACGGCAACAGCGTTTCATGCTGTATACGGTTTGCTGGTTTTTTTGTGTTTGCGAGTGATTTGATGTTATGTACTTTGATTTAACAGGGTCGTTTTTGTGCGAGTTGAATCGGTTGATGGGTAATGTAGTGATTGGTAGTTTGACTCTTTGAGAGATTAATCAATTTTTAAACTGTTCATATTTGTGGCAATTTTTTGTTTATGACACTATTTATTTATTTTCCCGTGCAAGTTGTCATCTGCTGCGACTGAATTATTTTCTTAGTGAGAGGAATACTGGGAGGTGTGAAGTATAATTGTGGACACAGAGCGTGATGGAATAAAAGATGGAGTCGCTGAGAACAAAAGAATAGTGAACATTGTGGTGACATGTAATAAAGGGAGAGCAAACTTTTCGTGCTATTATTTAATTAATTATTTAATGTCCTGTTGGATATTTGGATAAATTATTCTGCCGATTTTTGGGCGGTTAGATTGTGAAGTTACTGTTTGAGCCGTTGTTTGAAAAGATTAATTACCTCAGATGGAAATTTGCGAGGAATTTGTAAATAAATTAACAGATCACCTACGTCTTTGTCACGTTTCTTTTTCTTTATACAAATTCTTTTAACGTTTCCTTTCTCGCACTGCGTTTCACACAACCTGCCTATATTCCCCTTGCAACCGTGTTTCCAAGAACTAATTAAACTTAATCGCATCGTACAGGAATCTTGCGAAAAATAATATCAGCGTAAATGGCTGACGTAAGTTTATGCTTGTACGTGGGTTGCTTATCGGCACTCTGAAAACGAGCACCAGATAATTAGATTAAAAGGGACGTTTAAATAATTTCACGTGACATTTATAGCACTCTTTGTGTCATCAAATTAGAACACGGCGAGCTTGCGATATAAGCGATAACGCATGTTGCAGGTTATACATATATGCATACACTGTACTAATGCAAATCTCTCGAATATCGCAGCAAACATAGTCAATGCAAATACATATCTTCCTTCCACCTTCGTTGCATTGTAAATCGATGGTTCTAAAATATCTATTATTCACGTACATATCTATGTATTAGATTCATACAGATATTATTACACGCCTATTGTGCAATTCTAAAATTGCAAACATACAAAGACACATAAGGACGAGCAAACGGAAAAGAACAAAGTTTTTTAAATTGAAAAAGAGATGTGATAAAAGATTCAATTCTACAGTAATCTTTTTATCGAAACGCGGATATTGTAGGCAACTGTAAAAAAAGGAGATAGAAGCCTTTCATTCTTATCTCAGTGTTTGATCGTAACCGAATATGGAAGGGAAGATATAATATCGGATTGCTGGATATAAAAGGACATAAACTGAAGATCGTTGCAGCATAGTGTGGAAACACAAATGAAATACATTCTATGAAGTCAACGGGTGAACGAAACACCCCCATAGGGGGATTTCATTTCTCTTGTTAGAAGTTACTCGAATTTTTGCCGAGAAGCAAGCGAACGAAGTTTTGGTATTATAGTTTATGCGGGATATAAATCACAATACGAATATGCTCGCAACGTTACGCCGGTTCCTGTGTCTGTGTACGCCATCAGGTTTTCAGGAAACATAAAGCTACACTGATGCGTTGCACACGGAACGCACTTTAGAATACATCTCCCATGGCGTTAACCTTAATTCGTTACGTTGATACTGTTATATGCAAAGTGCTTCCAGTGAAAGTCATTTGTTTAGAGCAGCTAGTTACTGAACTGGAAAATAGGAGTCATAGGAATTATTTAATTATATAAACTGTGTATACAAATGCCTCTGCTTAATCTCGATTTATCCTCCAATCTGTAGAAGTACGTATATTAGTTTGGAAAAATGACTTTGGTTTATTCAAACTGCTTGTCAATTAATATTTCATTGTTAGGCAATTGGGAAGGAGAACGGTACATAAGTGTATCTAAAGATATTTAACGTAATTTTCATTTCTATGGCTACTTACTGATGAAGATTTCTCATGAAAAATTATTGCGCATTCGCTCCTGGTGAAAATATGAATAATCGTAATAATTCGTACGTTTATTTCATCAAACTTTTCAGTAGAAAATTGTAATCATCTTCAACCCCTTTTAAAATGACATTTAAAATATTGAAATGTTCGAGAAATCAAATTCCCAAGTTTACCAGAAAACTTCTCAGTCAAATTCAAGATCTTTAATGTCACAACTATTTTTCATCACCCCTACACTGCTTGCTCCCTACAAAAATTTATTTTCCGATTACCATGATTATTTGTTATGTTACGATTAATTATTATGATTGTATATTATTATTTCTGATTGTGTAATTAGAATGCTATTTTAATATCAGTTTTAATCTCGCACGTGCACTAAATTATTATTAGTTGGCCCAACTATGCTAGTTTTGATATGAACTGTTCAAACAAAACTTTGAAGCAGTTACGCTAGGCTCGTTGTCTACCTGTCCACCGAATGAGTTCGCCAGCATTATTTCACGTTGTTTTCCTTCCTACACTACCTGCATGACAACACGTGCGCGTTCTAGTTTGCTTTGATATCGTTTTCTGGCCAGTCCGCGCGCATTCATCGGACTCAACGAAGTTTTTCGCTACAAAATTTGATCTTTTTTTTCAAGGCTCTGTTATAAACTTCGTTGGAACAACATAAATTTCACGTAGGTTCCATATAAACGGTATGGTAATTTTCATGGGCATTAGTTCGTACTCGTTTGCGATGGAAGAAGAAAACGTTTTACTTTTTACGAACGACGTATCATCGTTCTCTTTCAAAGCGTGACGCAAAAAGCAATCGATTTTGATTACGCGATACAGAACTAAAAATTCCACTTCGAAATAGAATGGAATGGAGATTGGATTTAGCCCCAGATGGGGAAACGTCGTATAGCATTGCGAATATATTTGTTAGCTACCTGGTGATTAAAATTTGAACAGTCATTATATTATACAATCACTATCGTATTACTATGTTAAATATTGTGCTACACCCATTGGTGGTTCTTTGCATTTCTTTAGACAGTCACTTACATGTTATAAACAGACAAATATAATTATGAATTAAAATAAAACTGAACGAAATCTAGATAGAAAATGTACTTATGGGAGTCAGAGTATTCTATACCAAAAATAGTACCAATTTTCTCCCGTCTATTTCTTTTAGAAGCGTTGTGCATATTTATGAAACGAAAACGCTGGAGGACTAATAGAGTGAACACCTTATATAAGATTTAATCTTAATTATGCACTGCATAAAGTTTAAGAAATGTAAGAGTAAAATTATCAGAGATTCGACTGGAACTTTTACTAAATTAAAAAGAATTTCCGTGAGACTTAAAATCTGAATTGGACTAGAGCCGTTGGTTATTCATGAACTTTTGCATAAGGCAAGAAAAGCAAGGAAAATGTTGTATTTTACCCGACGTGTAAATTTAAAGACATTATAGTGAAGCTAAGGAAGTAGCAAAATGTTGTTGGTAAAGTAATGAATCTACATAGATGAATTCGAAATAAAAGTACATATTTTCGTGATAAAAAAAACCTATTTACCTCTACCAGAAACATTCATAAAATACATTCATAATTTATTTTTCACTGAAGCAAAGAAGATTACCGATACATTCAAATCCAGCTGAGAGAAAATTTATTTATCACGAATGTTGTCCGCCAGTTCAAATAAAACAAAATTTTGTGAACACATAAACGTACGATTGATAAAGCATATTGTCTTGAAATTTGTATTCAAGCTGCAGGTAACTTCGCTCCATTTTTTTCTGCGCACTACGTATTCACAGCTGATAAGTTTGTCAGGTGCAAAACTATCCAACTATTGTCCTCCGCTACGTGGTGCACGTCGTAAGCAGCTTCGATTTTTTGCTTTCATACGAACAAGCGTGGCTGAAAGGGATTTACGTAGTATAAAGCTTGCACAGACATATCCCTGTATTTTAGTTTGCCCAGCAAACGAGTTGATGTCACCTGAAAGTCGCTACGTGTTTTTAATGTCGTTAATTTATTATAGCGGCCTCTTTTTGTAGATTAGATTTTCAATGCGCTCTGAAAGTCGTATCTGATTGCTGCTGCTCGTGAACAATACACGAGTTAACTTCACGCAACATTTTAAATAGCACAAGATAATTCCATCACTCATTTCCATGGATTTTCTATTCACAAAAGAGGAAAATTTTGTTTGACGATTGTTTTATTTTTAATCAGAATCACGATTCACGAATTATTTTGTATAATATATAATATCGTTTGATAATTAATTCTTCAAGAATGGAGGATGATTAAGGTCTTGAATTTATGGCGAGAACAGTGGATGTTAGGAACGGACCTTAACGGCTGCAGAAAATCAAAAAGCAAAAGCTGAGGTGATTTATGAGTATCGTACAATAGGTATCGATTCCTGTTGGAAACGTTGCAGCAGGTGCCATCATTTTTCGGTTGAAATTTCGATAAAACATGATTTAGTGGTTACCATAGATTCTGGAAATTTTCAGTTAGCTGGCGTTCATCGAAACACTATATTTGCAGACGGAAAGAAAATAATGACGTCATTATACTGGTGTACCAATGCGTACTTAGGCACTTGCATAAATATATAAAAAGGAACCACGAATAACTGAAAAATATAATCCATACATTAGCCGTTTCGGCCAAGAAGAATAAAGAAATAAGAATAGTCACATCTGCAGCGTGAAAAAGAACAGAAACTTCAAAAAATAAAAATACCAAAAAATGCTCCGTTTAAAAGAATAAATATTCGCTCGTTCCAAAGAATACTTCGACAGTCACACGTACACATACGATAAAACTTACAATATACGTTCCCTCGCGTTTATTTTTATTTCGAATAACATAACAGAATTTGCTAAACTTGCTCGCCAACAACGACCGAGAATAATCAAGAATCCGAACCAATGGCAAATACATCGTCTCAGTGCTCTCGCAATTGACCGAGCAGTCGATATTTAAATCGAGCCAAGGCTGCCACGAAGACCGAATTTCCGACAAATTGTACATACAATCAAGACATAGGAAAGTGGGGCATGGAAAGAAAATGGAAAACACCACTGGCAGAATATCCTCGTTCGATAGGAACCTCGATGTTACAGCTTATTGTTCGCATTCAGGCGAAATCTGCTTGGATGTAACAGTTCCATGGGAGGCGTTCCTCTCGCGACAGAGATCCGTTTCCTTGGCATGTGCGAACGCAAGCTTTTAGCCCCGGCGATACCAAGATGCCGTAGGTGGAACACCGGAAGCAGTGGCGCGACTACAATGGCAAACGTGCTCGGCTTCCTGGTCGAAAGTTAGCAGAACGCCAAGCAATGGCAGACATTACGTTTACGCTGTTCAGATATCGTTAGATTTTTTTGTGGTCGATCGGGTTACATTTAACCCATTAACGATCAAATTGATACATATGTATGGGGGTAAATGGTACAGTGAATGGCCATTTAAGGAAGGGGGTAACATATGCATTCTATAATAAATTCTACTTTAGTAAAGTTAATATGATAGTCGAAGATAAATTAAAACTTATTAAGAAAGGATTCACGAACATTTTCAGTAAAAATGTGGCATATGAAAAAAGGCAAAATTGGAGTAGCAGTATGTATATGTATTGACTGCATTCGGAGCACGAAAGTACATAGTATTTAAATATGGTTAGTAAACAGAGCATAACGAATGTCTTTGTTATGTTCATGTATTTTTTAAAGTAAAGTCAATCACTGACAAGTTGCAAATAATTACTAACTAAGCGAGAATACGGGGGTTTTAAACGTTTTAAATTGTTATTAAAACTTTTATTGATAAATTGAATTAAGTCGATGCTTCATCGATGTCAATAAATGGGGCTCATAAATCTGTTACAAAGTATTTATTTGTACATTCTTTTTATGGTACTTAGGCGTAAATGATAGTGCAACAAGTTTTGCGAAATAAAAGTTGTTATAGCTTTATCTGATACAGTTTTCTGCTGGTTTAAACTTTGTTATAATAACTTGCACATTTTCTAAAATGGTCCAATCATTTTTACAACATGTATTATTGCAAAGAAGTAACTGTTAATCCACATTCTTCATTCGTTAATTAGTGAAATAAATTGTTCTTAAACGGCCAAGTTGTTACAGTATCGTCCGATACTGTACATATATGTATATGTATTTATTTCATTCAGTTATACAATGCAAAACAGTTTCATTTCCAAACACTGAAATGAAATAGTCGTCAAAATACAACACTGGGAGTTAATGGGTTAATTTACATCGAGCTTTTATGGGTCACTCTGCGAAAGGACTCGATAGCTTGACACAGCTGGGACGAAAGCTTCGCGAGTTTTAAAGTCGAAGGGGATATCCACCCCTTTTCCAACATTCGATATTCCACTCTTCTGCCTTCCAGTGCAAGCATGCGGGTGATTTTTTGACGTTCGTTGGAACATCGGGTGAATTAGGGCCATGGAAGGATAACGGATGAAATAGTGGTGTTTGGGAAAGGGGCTGATCGATCTTTTTCTTTGCGGATTGTGTAGAGCGCGTTGAAGAATTGTGTGGATATAAATTTAGCTTCTTTATGAGTATTTAGAATTATTAGTAGTTGGGTGATATTGTTTTGTAGTTGGTGGGTGGAGTGGTGTTTAGTTAATTTGTATGGTTGCAATATTTTAAGTAGAATTATGTTTGTGTACGTTTAAAGTAATTGGTTAACTTGTTAACTTGTGTATAACGTGTATATATTATATACATATATTTATGTATATTTGGTACAGTCTTTTAAATAATAAATGTTCTCGCTTTAATTGGGCAGAAGTAAATACGTAAAAGTATTCAAATAAATTGACTTTTCATGATTTAACAGTATGCTGTATATACTAATTTACTTGCATTGAAATAAGGTGACAGGATATATGTATATGAAGCTGGTTAAAAAAATTGATAAATTGCATAAAAATAGAAAGAATGACTATTATTTCGTCTGCAGAAATTTCGCTTTTGCGCAATAGAGTGAAGCTACTTTGTTATATAATAAATATTAATATGTTGCTCATAATAACGTAGTTTGGGCCATCAAGTATCGGAAAACGTTTTGTACAGCTGAGTGCACTGTAGATGCAATATTCTTTGGTATATATTTTCGAGATATACATGTAATATTTAAATACGTTTGTATTATATTTTGAAACTGTGCATTCACATACACTCTGCGTATCTTTAATAATTTATGTCGTTTCAGCTACTTTCTATGATACTGAAATATTAGCTATATTCGGTTTATAGTATGCAGGTATTCTGTCTACATTTGCTTACATAGTTCTGTTTTTGTAATAACAAATTTAAATTCCCTGATAATATTGAAAGTGAACATTGCTAGTTTAGTGCAAAATACGTATCCGGCAGAAATTATGTTAATATTATTATTATTTGAATCTCATAAATTTACAAAATTAGCTAATAATAACGTTTAATTCGGAAATTCAAATTGGAAACATATCTCAACCATGGGAAACGTGTGCTTATGACGACTATAAATTGCAGCTGACGCCAAATTCAATTACAATTTGTAACAAATTCCACCATTCAATTTGTTCACTGTTGTCGCATCCGATCATAAAATTAAAACGTTCTAACTCAGCAGGTGTGAAAATTAAGAGTTTAATTTAATCTAGTTTTTGCGTGGCGACTTCAATTTTCGAAGTAACCTTGCATTGTAATTATTGTTTCGTATCAATAATTAGAAAAAAAAGGAGAGAACCTAAGATGAAATTTGTTTGATCAGAATATTATTTTTTCACATTTTTCATGTTCTTAAATATGATGAAAATAATAAACTGTCAATTATATTATTTCAGTGCAAGATTAAAAGAACCGCTGTTCTAATCATAATTCTAATCTAATCATAATCATAATCAACGAAACTAACACTCATATATTCCGCACATATTTTCAATATAAATATTTTACATTATTTAGTTATTATACCTACATGACCATCCATATGTTAGTGATAACGTACTGATATAGCATCAGTATCACAATACTCTGTCGAAATTGCATCACGACATTGTTCCAGAATAGATGCTATGTATTACACAGATTATAGTAACCTGTACACCAGATTCTAACTTAATCTTGTACGTGACTAGTGATTATTACATGCACGTATTATTGGATGGTGAGATCTTGGTTGCTATCAGTTGAGTATTATCGTCATGTCCAATAATCCAGCTTCCTATTATCATTATTGGTGTCTTAAATCGATTCCCCAAATCCAACAAAAATTATAATATATGCGCAACAAGTGTTCTAATTAAAAAGAATGTTGCAAACACATTTGTCAAATTTTCTCAATACAAAACAGATTTCTGCAAATAAATGCGAATTTCTACAATTTCTTTCCACAAATAAATCAAACATCTCGCCAGATTTCAAATTTAACGTTCCATTCAGTTACTGTTCTCTAAGTACATACCACGCGCAGCATCTTCCAACTTCGCAGCCGGCTTTCTATCCTGTTACCGTTCATCCGTGCATTTAATTTCGCGCACTGGTACAGCGGTCTCGCCATATGTCCAGAACTGTCAGGGAAATTTGAAATTCCGTGTGTGCTCGCGGGTCGCGAGCTTTCCCGTCGTTTCCTTTCGGCCCTCCACGTCGATCGATTTCGTGTTTGCTCTAATGTTGAACCGCATGGTCCCCCTCACCCTCTGTTTCTGGTTGCGATCCGTCGGATTTTTCGGTTTGCAACGCGAACTTTTCGTTTCGTCAGAGTTTATTGACCAGCCATCAGGTAGCTGGTGTACCTGCACACCGCTCTGCGCAAACATCCTGCTTAGGAATTCAAATAAACCCTATATCCTGTGTTAAAAACGCAGAGAGCCACGTAAACCTGAGCAGGAACGGAAGTAAGGATTCCGTCGACAGAAATCTTGCGTAGCCTGAATTTTTACCCGATACCGCTTACACTGACAGCACGGGGCACCGCGGATAATGAAATTTTACCATAGGTCGACGCGATCCTCGTAAATCGAATGTAGAACCACCTGTACGGTATTTCGACGTTGCTTGGGGAGGAGCAGGTGGGATGGTCGGTTTACTCTAGCGATGAGAAATAGTTTATTTTAATTTCTGAATTGTCGTGGATCTCTAGCTGTCGTTGATTTCCTTTCGAAGAAGCATGGGTTTGCTATTCATGCGGATTGGAGTTCGTTGTTTGGACATTTTTAGGGTAGTTTCTTTGTAGAGTGGAGTGTATTTTTCAACGGAGGAAAATTGGAAAGCAGAATTACGATCAATTTTCCTCTTCGCGCTTTTGTTAGTCACAATTCTAAAACATTTAACTGCCTCGTAAACAAAGACCGTTATTTGTATAATATATGTAGATATATCAAAGGACCGTGTTAAAATGAGATCTATTCAAATTCAGTTATAGAAAGCTCTATGACCCATTTCCATCCAGTAATAATGTTGAAGCGTTTCGATCCAAAATTGAAGTTCGTTAATTATAATGAACTATGTATAATTCATAAACACTTCCATCCAGGACTCCAATTAATAGCTATTGGTTAGTGTAGGTTGACACAGTCCATACTTCCACAACTGTTGTAAACGTAAGCGTTATACATACATACCTATAATACTTTCGTGAACCACTGTGCATATTTCAATTTCAGAACCAAGGTACATTATGCCCACTTGATAACGATTACATACTTCGTTCCAAGTAGTTTCGTTTTTAATACAATTGTGTAAAAATCGTATTAAGACCATATCCTGATACTATTTTTTTCGCACCTTTGATTGCCTCTCCCCTCCAGATATGTATCATACAGTTCACAAGACATTGCACACGCAATCGTCCAAACGTAACGGAGTAACCGCTATAATTACGGAATATTTGATCGCCAAGTACCTTTTTCCATGAGCTGCTTTTCGCTTTGTGTTTAAAATCTCGAACGGGCAATTTAAAATCGTCGGCGGTGTTGTTATTAGATTACTGCAACGATATTAGTACGGGCGAGCAGCGCGGCGACACATTAATTGCTTTTAACAGGCCAATTAAGGGTACGGAGTGTCGGGGCCTGATTGACTTTTATCGATTCGGAATTAAGTGGCTTAACGACTCCCGCGGAAATTTGCCCGTAACGAAATTGCAGAAGTTTGCAATGCACTCGACGAGCATCCAATGCCCAATTTGCAATCTGTACCCTACCGTGCCATTGTTGCACGTACACTTCCGAATTCGTCAATAATGCGGAACAGAGGCCCGTTTCAATACGGCACGTTTCACATGGAATGCGCCAGGGGCAACGGAACCCGTGAGAAGAAAAAATAACAGGGAAAATGCGCGTCGCGTTAAACGAACGCAAACCTATAATCTCTGTTTTCGCAATTTAGACTTGCGGACCTTGGATTCTTGGATGATTCGATTCAATTTGGTTTTTTCATTCACTTTCGACCATAGTGGACCCCCTTGCGTTCGGGATCGATTTATTTCGGCCTGAAAATACGAAGTTTTTAATGGAGATTAAAGCTGCATTGCAGATGGGAAGTCTGGAATATCTAGACTATGTGAAATATTTTTCTTCGATTTTTCAACATCAGATTTATTCAATTTGGTGTTTCCTGGATTTTGTTTCTTAAAGACAGTTTAGAAATGCTTTATTGGGGTATATTGCGCGCGAAGTTTAAATGAAATGTTGCAAATAGATGGTATGGTGGGTAATGTTTTTTGCATGCAAATATGGAGGATTATTTCAGAGAGAATAAAATGTATTGCTCGCTGTCCTTATGGATGAAATGTAATATTTTGGAAGAGAAATTATTATCAATGGATAATATACCTAGCGCACGAATATATTATAATATGTTTGCAGTTTGTCAGATTATTGTAAAAAATCTTCAAGCTGCTAATATGCAAATGGTTCTGAATTGCAATTTATTAAATTATGTTCTTCTCATTGTATTCTTTTTATGCAGAAATATCTAAATTACCGATATTCATTTTAGACTTGCAGTGTTATTTTGGAGGATTAAATTGGCTAATTCGCAGAAGAATTGTAAGAATAATATCTGGAAAAACTTGTGTCCAATAACGAAAATAATATTTGCATACTTCATTCTCTTTTAATTCGTACAGACAATGAGTAATATGGGAAGTAATATTAATGATTAACGCATTGCGCTTTGAGAACACGACGAATTTCTCAGAAAGTTTTTTATTCCGAAGCGAATACCATTCGACGATATCGATTTGCTTGAAACGTAATCATTCTTAGAAGTGAAGAGATGCTAACTTCGTAATTCGTACAAAAAGTTCAGGTCTGAAAGTTTGCGTCTGTACTACGTTAAACGCGAAACTTTCGAACGGGAAAATGGCATTGAGCTTTACCACGTCGAGTTTCCGAATGCTCTTTACGAACTCTGAAATAAAGTAATTTAATTACGAATCCAGTGTAAAAGTAAACAAATTGAAAATGTGCTTCACAAAATGCAACTAGGAAATCTATAACTTTTTCATTTCATTTAAATGATTCCATTATTACAGTGTTTGTGCTATGACATAATATCTAACTCTTACAAAATTTAATTGGGGTACTTTTTAGAAAATACTATTAAAGCTTTACTGTCAAAAAAAGGAATCAATAAGAATAGAAAGTTAATTAAATAGAAATTAAGCACAGGATACATGGAATTGCTATTTAAACAATTTTTGTTTTCTATTTCATTTAAGACGTTTTGATTAGTTGGAGTGTTGATAACGTGCGTCATTTTTTTTTAACTGTTGTAATAATAACGAATCAGCAGTGAGAATGTTTTCAGTGACGTGTTAAACCCAAGCCGCAAAATAAACAGAAGTGTCTCGGAATGCTATAAATTCGCGTCGCGTTAAATAGTGAGACTTTAATTTCACGCCTCCAGTCGGATATATTGCACATTCTGGCCGTGCTAGAATTCATCAGAGGCTTATACTCACGATCACTTATAAACGCTACAACTCTACACGGAGGAATATACGTTACGACGTTTAATCTTGACTGACTGTATTTCATCGTGATCTGTACGCCTGAAACCTCAAATTTATATTTGGTCGCCTTCCGAAGATACGCGGCAATGAAATGAAAAATATAACGAAAACGAGAGGCGACATCGTAAAAGTTACTATGTGCACAATGATACGATGATTACGCAGGTGTGCGTGAAATAATTTTAGGCGCGTGCATAGTTTTTAAAACAGCCATTATCTCAGAACTTTATACAGTACATACATAAGAAAAGATTGGTAACGAACAGTGAATTAACGCGATACCTGCTGACGCCAGAGACACATCCGCTAAATTAAAAAAACATTCTTCCCCATTTACTAAAATACTAACAACAATCACCGAATAATAACTAATTAAACCTGTCGTCAGCAGTGAAAAGGTGCGAATAATTATCCTAGTATTATGCGATGTCATTAATAGATCTCATTGTTAAACGCAGGGCTATTGTTTGTCACGTTTTTCGCATCGCTGTTTGAAAACGAATCTGCCAGCCGCGAAACAAAATCCTTAGATCCTGTTGTGCGGTTATGGTTGCCTGATTTATAGGCGGAAAATGCCGACAGCCAGCGGATTTCCAAGTTTTCATCCCGGTTACGTGGCTAGCTGAGAGGCGCGTTTAAAGTTTGATCGCGAAACCCCGAGGAACGGGCGTTACGCGAATCGACTTTTAATTCTTCGCGATCCTTCACCTTCGTGGATTACCTGGCCGGCCATTCGACGATCCTGATACGCCTGGTCGATGTCTCTCTAGACGGGGAATCTCACGTAATCGTTGCCTTGAAATCATACTGCGGCTGCGAGGAATACAAATAAAACGAGCAAGTTCGTCGACGAATTCAATTCACGCGTGTCTAGGGGGAATGGCGTTTGCTATTTTGTAAGTTGAAGCAGGAACATTGAAGCTGGTTAACGTTGTCGCATTAAAACGAAGTACAGCGAATGGTGTAATATCGATATAATCAGGTGTACGGCAAATAAATGAACGTATGGATTATTTACAGAAACTCATGACCATCGCGATTATTATTCTATTAATAGAAGTTGATTATAGCTATTAATATCCATCGCAGTTTCAAGCCTGTCATTTATATCGTTGGATGGCAGCCTGGATCCTATTAAGTTTTCATGCAAATTTATTTACTGGCTGGTTCGAGGACGAGAGTAATTCAGTCTCGTCCGGAATAACGATGACTTTAAGCAAAATACGAGTTCCGACTCCAATCTTCTCGTTGTTTGTGAAACTTGCAGCTCCCTTTTAATTTTCTGCCGCGCAACATGGGTTCGAAGAAATGATTTATTATTCAATTGATATGGACGAAAATTTGTTTTCTAATAGTTATAGAGGACAGGCGTTCGACCCGTGTGCAGAGTTTGTGAAATATGCACCGAGCGAAGACAATTTTTGGATAGAAAATACAGAAAACAAAATTAAGAAATAATAAATATACTTCATTTAAAAATTAAACGGTTTAATATCTTGGGATTTCATTAAAATTTACGCAACACGATGAAAACATGATCATTGTCAGCTCCTCTGTATACGTATTACACAGTCACCAAAATATCATTCGCAGTAATATTCGACGCGGGAAAAGAATTGCGCGAAGATAATTTACACATTTCGGTCATCATGCTTGGAACATTTACTTTTCACGAGCTCATTCGGGCACGTAATCTTACTCCCTCTGTTTTAAATGCAAACACGCGAGATACGCAGATGCAGGCTTTCTCTCTTGTTACACACGACAGCGGGTTATTTTTCATAAAAATATGTGTGTCACGCGAATATTTCGAGAAAGAGATAGGTGCGTCGTTTGTATAATCGCGAAGCTTCTACTATCAGTCGCATACAGATTATTTTCATTCTGTTAAATGCATCACAAGATCGCATCATTTGCAACGAGGCGTGAAAGCTTTGTACATTTAATGGTGTTTTCTTATTTGAAAATAATGTAAAAGACAAATGTAATGAATTAATATTATAATATTAAGTACATCACTGCGTATACTGTACAATTCAACACAGTCATTATTAAGATCACACCAATCAAACTATATTAATCAAATTTATTATTACAACATATGATTGGAAAAGCTATGAAACACACCGTATATACATTCACGCGAATAAAGAACTGATTTACTATCCTTGTAATACGTACTACAACAATTAGAATACTGTAACAAGTGTTGTTCACTAGTTCGACAAAAGGGAGTACTAATTTCATTAAACATTGCACTTTTCTTACACCTACTGGCAGGTGTAAATTTACATTTTCTATTCATTAGATCTTCTTACTGTTCAGAGTGCACTGCACCCTTACCAATTTATCGAGCAAATATCAGACTATTTTTTATTTATAAGCAAGGAATTTAGCTACGCGGACAGATTTATGACAAGTTCACTTTGGTTAAGTAATGATTACAATTTATCATTCTGCCAGTATGAAAGTAATGTGCCTACCGAATGCGATTCGCAAATTCTCAGCGATGCTTTCGATTAAAAATGAGGATAATATAATGACCGTACGAGAGAAAATTTAATCGCGGTACGTCGAGCGTGGGAAGACGTTATTAAGCGAGCACCTACGAAATTGTATCCATAATACACGCGTGATTATAACAAGTTCATTAGGCGTCCTAAACGAGCACGTCACCTATACGGGTGTACACGTACGTACGTGCATAGGGATGGGAAGAGGATGGCGCACGTGCAAAATTTAATTATAAACGCCGGCCACTCGTATCGGGCCGCATTTTCTGCCACCGATATCTCGAATAAACTGAAATTTTGATTAATAAAGGCCCAATCGCCCGTGAAAGTCAATCGATAGCCAGTTCGATTATTTTGCATAGTTGTGCTTAAAAGTTTAATAAGTATTAAATCCTCTTCAGTCGCTACGTTTCAATTGTTAGGACGAATAAATAATGTACTTGAAAAGTGAAGAACAATTGGAAACGCGTTGAAGTAGATTGAAATTGATTGAGGAGATTAGTTGTTTAATTCACCTGCAAATTTTAACTTGATTTTGTTATCTGTTGGACGAGATATGAAAAACGAGTGAAGTGGAAATGAAGAGTTTGAGTATCTTCTAGTAGCTATAGAAGGAATAATATTGTGTGTAGCAAATACTTTGTGGAAAATATGTTTTTCTACAAATTTTTATCGTGGTACTTCTCTTAGAGTATGTTAAAAGAATTTATATGGTACAAGGGATAATGGATTGTTTGATGTTATGTAATAGGATTGAAGATAAAAGCCATTGAAGTTCGTTTGCGATATGTGGAAATACATATGTATTGTACTTTGATTAAATCCATGCGACGAACTCGTTACAGATTTTCCTTGCGCGAAAAAAGTACTTCAGAAATAAATTTCTAGTTGGAAATGTCCTTTGTTAGAATTGTGCTTTGTTGCTTTTGCGCCCCCAAAGAATTTTAATTAATGGAAACTGATATAAACAACGGGGTCCGTTTGAAAAATATATTTAAAGTGTCGCATGTTTTTATACCAATGCGCTTAACGCAAACTTCAATTAAAATTAATTGTATTTTTCTATTGTGTCATTTCATTTTACTTTGCACGAAATACTTTTCAACGCATTGTGTTCAATATCCATAGAGTTTCACGCATCCACAGTGCTCCTGATTTTCATGAAAACAATTTCCAGCGTACGAAACTTCGTTATTAATTATCAAACGCTGAATAAAATTTCTGTTATAATCGTAATATTTCAAATAGCACATAAAACGAAGAACGTTACAGGCAGTAAGAAAAATAATACGATATCAAAAATGACTGCAGAAATACAAAATTATCTCCCCCACTACAGTCTCTTCTACAACTCGTGACAGATTTAAGCCAAACTATTTTCATAAATTTTGTAAGCTATTTAGAAGAACTTATACCAACAGTTTTATAGGAACTCTACATAATCAGCTAAGAATTGAATACAATTTTTCTCCAGAATCGCTGTAATCAATTGCAACTGCGCAGAGAAGTTTTCAAAAAGTTGTAACTGCTAAATTTCAAAATGCTCAGAAACAACTATATACAGCACATGCAACGAGAAGACGCGTGCAAAGTTTTCGATGAATCGCGTTTCACATATCAACACGACTATGTGCTTCTTTCACGGAGTGAATCGTATTATTCTTTGCGCTCCTTTCGCCAGCTTTTCATGTTTCCAATTTTCAGTGAATTCTAATAGCAATGTTACATAATAATCTAGTTTATGATTCTAAAATCAGTATATCATAATTCATAAAATAATTTTTGTCACGATTGGGAATAAATACTTTACCCCCAAGCCTCTATTTTATCAATTTTATATTTTATAGTTACGATTTTTATTTAAGTTATTGAATATTTAATCCTCCTCCTATAAGCTAATAAATATAAATTTCCACCTCGTGCTGATTTTTTTGCACTTGCAAACTACAAAATTTTTCCTTATTATGTGCAAACAAAATTAGTTACTCAAATTATATTAAATATAATCTTTACAAATGCATATATAAATAATTATATTTCCACAGAAGATTTCTAATAATTGTATATTTTAATGTTAGGTATTCTTACGTCACAATGAAGTACATACGTAATCAGCGATATAAATAGGACTCGTGTTTGTCACAACCGAACCACAATCTACGTCACGAACGTAATACAATATTACAAAACAACAAGTTTGAAATATTACATTAGCATCATTCAAAGAAAAATACTCTTCTAATTCGCTTGGAACCCCAACAATGATACTATAAAAGTTTCCATCGTTAACACAGAAACTAGTAATTCAGTATCAGTCATAAACAAACCATTTTATTTCTCCGTTCATTCAGCGTTCTTCCTTCCTTTCTTGAAACATAATCTAAATTTCCCCGCGAAGAAGATCTCTTCTCCTACCTTACCCCGGACGAAAATTTTATGTCTTTCACAGCCCTCGACATGACGACTCGTTTAGTCCTTTCCCTTAAAATCAGCAAACCAAGGAAATGTTTTCTCGCATGTACTGCTGTACGAAAAGTTTCTTTCGTTTATGCTTGTCCAATCCGAACGCAGCAGCACTTAGCTTCGTTGAATAATTTCGCATAGTTCGCGGCTGGATTTCATTCACCAAAGCCCTGCACGAATTTTCCCTTGGACAAATTGTATTTCCTATATGTAGCACTAAATGAACGGATGAAAATTCCTGTACAAGTAATACCAACGGAAGTGTATTTATATATACGTGGTTAAATTGAATGCCAGCTATGCTCGCTGGAAGATACAAAACGAAATTGTTTTTGCTGGAAGAGCGAAAGAAATTTCTATCTCTAGCTCTGTTGAAGAAACGACCATTGAAGGGCTGAAAATCCTGCAGTGCGAATCGTTTGTTTCCTGGTTAGCTTGTCTAAGCAGCTTTCCGAGCGAATAGTTCGCATTCTTTCAAGCTTCGAAGCTTCCATTTTGAGTTCACCTTGAATTCTTCAAATGATTGCGCATCGCAATTAATTTCAAACAAATTTTCGGTTAAATCGAAGGGGACGCTTCGATGTCAAGATATGAATAACATACTCTTATATGCTCTTTAGGTTGCTCTTTTAAAGCTGCCTTATCTTTTAAAGTGGCACATACGAGTATTCAAATGAGCATATCAGAAAATTGTGAGATAAAATGGAGAAAAATAAGTACGTGTCTTCCACCTACACAATACAAATACAATACGTGTTAATTTCGATACAAATTAACATGGTACAATTTATATTAGGTATAAAGAATTGCTAGTCGTAAAATATTATCCCTATCTATATCCGAAATTTCTCAATTAACACGTTTGATATAGTAGAGACAATCGAATAATCTTATTTAGAAATTAGCTATCGGAATGGAATCTGCGTAAATTCCACGTGGTTAGCTTTCGTCAATGCTTATGGATTTCGCTGGTTAATGCACACTCAGTTACTTAAAGTTAAAATCTCGGTCACATAAAGAGCATAAGCTGTCCCGCCATTAAGGCCAATTCACGTTGCAGCGGCGCCTGGCAAGTATTTTGCATATAATTAAATGCAATCAGCGGCGAACAAGGCACCGCCAGATTTCGAGTTCCATTTTCGTCATGGACACGGACGATTTCCATGTCGTTCACGATATCCACAGCCCGCCCTCTTCAGCGAGCTTTCGAATTGCTTCGCAAATAGGAATCAAGCTATAGAATGTAAAATAAAATAAAATTTGTTCGATAAACAATTCTTCTTGGATAGGTACACGTTTGCACAAACAATATTTCCGTTTTAAAGATACGGCACAGCAATAGGCATTTAACAACAAGATTATTGCAACTGAAGCGCTAAATTGATTATGCCATTGTCATTAAATTGAATGGCATTTTCAACGGTACAGACTATTATTTTTCTGAAATTATTAAAAATTGCGTGGTGCAAAAAATAGAGATATGCATAAAGGTGATATTTTTGTCACAGAATAGTAGTCCTATTAAATATCCTTAACGCTAGATTCACTGACCGTAGATTTAGTATACTCGATTAATTAATAACTTAAAGACAAACTAATTTCGTTTCATTTACAAATCAAGTGTATCAATTTAAAAAAAAGGACACATTTTTACTGACACTCGTTTAACACCGTTTAACGTTAAATCCAACCATGCCTAGCTTCGAAAAACCCAGAGAACCTAAAGTTCCACGTGACAGGCCATAGGGCCACGCCGCAATACATACGCAGAAGCCCGTTAAAACGCGACGGGGACGTTTCTTCGAACAAAGGGGGGGGGAAGGCGTGCAAAAGTTTATTCAATTAACCGTGTGCCACATCGACGGGCGGAAAGTCGAGATAAAAGCCGCGACAGAATGAAAGTTCGCGATGGCGTGTTCCGTATAAAAGGGTGACAAGAATTTTCCCTCCGACGCGACGCAACGGGCGCGACTGCATCTGGCGAGTTACGCGGCCAGATTCGAATCTTATTATACGCTGGATAAGAAAGGACCGACGGTGAGTGGAGCAGGGGAAGAAAGGGGGAAAAAAGAAATAGAATTGCAAAGGTGGCCTCCGTGGGATCCTCCATGTTACAGAGCGGCAGCTTCTTTACGGTTTACGCGACGCGTCTCTTCGCTAAACGCGACTGCTTTGTGCGAACGAGAGGAAAGCATTTTTTTCTCTCCCTCTCTGGTTCACCCCCTTATCACCCTCCTCGAACGGCAAAAATGCATCCTTCACTGGTGCAAACGTGTTGTTCGGTGCGTTCATTCATTCGTTCGTCCTTATGCCGCTCGCTGTCGAGAGGCCGTTCCGCTTTAACGTTCTTTGTCCGGCGAAGCTTTTCCTTTTTCGCTTCTTTCCCCTTGCGTTCTCGATCAAAGGCCGGCTCTTCCTTCGAAGGGTAACAATTAGCGATCTATTCGAGCACCGAGCATTCTACGATCGGAGGATCGGCAACGGTCGGAGATGGAAAATCACTTTGGCGCAAATACGAGGAATTTGGTGGGGTCAGTGCGTCGGGGAAGATTGAAGTGATTAGGAGCTCGCGGTGGTTGAAGATTCAGTGTTTGTCTTTCGGTTTGGTTGTAGGTTTGAAGATTTTCAACCTGGACTTTGGAGAGTTTAATGTGATGTCGGATGTCTTGTATTTATGTAGAATTGTAAAACATGTGACGGAGTAGTATTATTATTATTCAGATTTCCTTGGTGAATAAGATTATAATGAATTGTTTAATATCTTGTCTATAGAGAAATTGATATTTTGTGAAATGGAATTTAGTTTAGTTTACTTCAGATTTGCAGGGTGAATTTGAATGTTGCGTTCCTTTAATTTGCACGAGTTTTGTTGTATATAATGGATGGGCAGGTAAAATATAAAACGAGCGATTAAATTCGACTGCCATTGGTAACAAATAGTTTCGACATTATCAACATGTTTTCCTTAATCAAAGGCAGGAACGTTTTATCTATAAAGTGTCTCTTAAAATAATACAATATATAACAAACATTAATGCAGTATGCTTTTGGTTACATTTCACAGTAAAATCTTTTAATAGCCAAACATGAGTCTGCTCAAGTCTGCTTGTTTCATTAATTTAAGAAAAGGAAGCGCATCCCTATGCATACAAAATTGGAATCCATTATTACACAAATATAATTCGTCGCCAAATAAAAAATTTAACAGGAATAAAACTGTCGACGGGACTAAAAGACCCGAAATTGAAATGGGACAAACGTAGGGAACAATAAAACTATAACCAAGTGATGGCATTATTTGAGGCACTTTTAATGAGAAAAGTTTTCAATCTGTGAACATCACGCGAGGCACGTCCAAGGGAATGAATTGTTGGCCGTGAAATGCAAATCGGATGTGAGAAATACGATTATTAAATTGGCTATTACGATTTCAATTGTGACAGCAACCCGTATTTCACCCCTTCCGCTCGCGGGCAGTTAATAAATTTTAATTAAACGAGTATTAACGTATTCAATCATAAATTGCGAAAACGAAGGCTGATTTTTTAACAGTCAGGCAATTTGAATTTCCGCTTGATCTAATTATAATAATAAACGACCTAGCATTCTGCTTTTGACAAATTCATTTGAAAGTGTGCACGACTTGAAATGAAAACTACAAATACCGTTATGAAAGAAATTAGGAACGGAATATTCATTGATTTTTCAAAGTCGTATGCATTAAACAATAGCTGCTGCCAATATTCTCGCGCATTAAATTTATAATAGTCAATATTAGAGATAGTTGGAATCCGAATATTTGAAACAACAAGAACTGGTTCCAGCATACACATTTTCAGACTCGAAACTCTCGTATGCTTTCACGATTCTTCCTCTCACTTACAAAAGGTTTTGTTTGCCTACGCCGTATGTATTTTACATTGTGGAACGTTTCTTTCACGCTGAATCGTTTCTCAATTTGGGCCGGGTCTATTGGGAATACGTACTCTCTAATATTTATTCACGACTGTAATGTCCAATAGGTAGGTACGTATGAATACGGTAATTTAAAATATTTCGAAAATCATATAAATAAAACTTCCCTGTTAAATATAATAGTACCCATTTACAATTCTTCCTATAATAATTTCATTTAAAATAGCGATTTTTCATTATTATTAGGGGTAAAACCCTTATTTTACGTTTTTTCATCAAATTAAATATATAATTAATGTCCAAGGATTAGTTAATTCTGTCACGATTCATTTTACTTTTATACAATAACTTCGATACTGGAAATGGTACTTTACAAAACCTCCTTTTCTTCCAAAATTAAATTTAAAATACAATGTAGATTCACACGAAATATTACTTTATATCCATTACAATTCATTATTCTTCATTGCGTATCGAAACTATTTTTCTAACAACGATATAAATTAGATTTCATACTATTCTTATTATATACTACAAAACATCATCATCAATCATCGAAATTAATTTCCCACGGCCGTGTACCGATACAGCTTCCGTGTATGTATATCTCATAAATTATCCAACGTCCAATCACTTTTCGTGAAACAGCGAACCACCAAATAATAGACTATTGGCGCCACGAATCCCTCGACTTTCCATAATTCCTTCCTTCGTATTACAAAAGAAACGCCGTGCGGCCATTTATAAGCGCACAACGTATTCAATATATACTCTCTCAGGCATGTCGTAAATTATTTAACGGCGTATCACTTTGCCGCAGGCCACGGAACATCGGATAATTGAGTCTGGCCGCCGCGAGCTTTCATTCTGTTGCGAAATGTCGAATACCCGTGAAACTGGCCGAAAACAGAGTGTAATACGTCGCATTTGATACGTTATTGCGCGAATTGTACACTAAATGCAGATCAACGTGCGAATAATTAATAAAACAATGTTATTTTTGAAGCAAGCAAATAATACTGAAAGCTCCTGTATTATTTCTGTAACATTAATCTGTTAAAAATTGACAATAGTTCTTCCATTTTCTATTTCGTCCTACTGTAAATACGAGAAAACGATTTTTCTGTAGACGTAAGGATAACGATGAACCAGATCAAAGAGGTTCGAAAAATAAATTATCGCAACCGAAAATATTAATGGCATAAATGTCGGACTAATTGCATGCGAATATTATTAAGGCTCTGTTTCTTGAAAGTGTAAATTAATTAAGGACCGAAGACGAGGCGACCTATAAATGAGTCATGAACAGTACGAAAAGATACAACTTTCCCTCTTTCTCCAATACAATTCAATGCAATTATTTACTGCTTCTATTAATTTGTACACGAAATTTCGTTCCATGTCGCGCCGTTCACAATTTCAGCTCCATCCTGTAACAAGACTTGTCCGAACAGAGATACAAGGTTTCGCGTGCGTGCCCGAACTCAAATGTAAAGTAAAACAGAATAGCTGCAAGGACACGGTATCCAGGTCGATGTTAAATTTTTCGAAAGTTTCCTTTCGCAAATATCGCTGCACTAAATTGAATAAAATCCTTCGGGAGAAGAACGGAGCACGTTTCACAGAACAAAAGCAGTTTTCACGCGTTTTATTTACTCTGGTACGCGAGTGATTTCGTACACGCCCCTCGAACTTTATTTTTACAGCTGTCTTAAACAGAAATCGTGGAGAATGCAAGAATCGTTCCAGGAGCGGCGATTTCATATCTGCGAGGGATACCCAACTCTTCGCCGGTTATCGGTTAAAGGGTTATGCGGTCAGTTTCTGTGGGCTGTGTGCAAATTTGATTTCGTGACTCGTCTTTCTGCAAAATCGACGAATACTTGGAATGTGGGTCAGTTTTTACGCTGACTACGGAATTCTGCAGATCTGCCGGAGACGTTTTGGTTTTTCGTGTCATGAGTGA
The DNA here is from genome assembly GCA_907165295.1 of Nomada fabriciana. Classification (NCBI taxonomy): domain Eukaryota; kingdom Metazoa; phylum Arthropoda; class Insecta; order Hymenoptera; family Apidae; genus Nomada; species Nomada fabriciana. The sequence goes on from OU015689.1 coordinate 17,585,114, forward strand.
AGAAGTTGTTTCCATGGTGACAATGTTGTTGTTGATTGGTGCGATTCAAGTATAGACAACGTATGATATTTGCAATTGTTGCGTGAAAAATGATGCGAGTTTCTGTGATTCTTTATATGTTACTAACATATTGTTCTAAAGAATTTTGTCAACTTTTCTGGTGATTTTAAGAATTGGCTAACAGTAAGTTGAAACAAAAATTAGTAAGAGTTAAATTGACCTAAAGAAAATTATTTTACAGTTTCTGTGCTTTATATATATATTTTTTCAAAATATTGTATGCATTTTCACAACTGTATCGTATATTACATTTATTGAAATTATAGCCATTTTAACTCTACAGTTACAATCCATACTAAAAATTTCGATATTTTATATTTAATACAATGACTTCAAATGTTAAATGGTTTTACTATTAATCTGGTTGTGTCAATAATGTCACCATTGTAAGAGTAACAATATCGTAATGTGAAATATTTCTGCGTGAGCTTCGCAAAGATTGTAGTTCGCCAGGCCAAGAAAGAAATCGCATAAACAGAAAATTCTGGCTAACTTTTGATTGTTGAATCGTTCTACGTCGTTTTCTTCGAAAATATCCTGCAGCTTGGTAACTCAACACTCCACTTCGTATATTCATCTCTGTAGTTTTTAAGACAACAGGGATGAAAAATGGAGCACGGACAATGCGAAATTTGATTCACGAAATGCGAAGCTCTAGGACGAAAATATTTCTAGCAAATGAAAAAGATAATCTATACGAAAGTAATAAAATGTTAATTTCAAATTAAATAGTAAATTATTAATAAACCACATTCGAAGAAGCAATGAAACAACATACGAATATTTAAAAGTAAATTCTCAAACAACGTTGGACGTTTCCTTATATTTTCTCCTTCAAACCAAAAGCGAGCTACTTGTTTTAATTAAATCATTGTGGCACTCCTGTTTCGCGCGAAGTCAAACTATCCGTCCTGAAAATAATAACGAATCGCGGTGAATTTTGGGAAAAATATTCTTCTGCAAAATGAAAGAGATCGTGAAAGCTGAAAAGGGGGCGTTAGAAATTGATGTGCGAGCTTTATTGTTCCCTTTTAGCAACACATTACACTGTGTATAAATCCTGTTAAAACGTGCTCCTTTTTCGCGTGGGAAACGTGAGCTGCGAGAAACATTCGAGAACAATTTTGGCGAGAAACAGGCGGAGCGTAAAGAGTAATGAGACTTTAAGAAATTGATGCACGAGCTCTGTTGCAAGAAGTTGCAATTTTTAACTAACTTGCTTAAGCGCGTCTGCTCTCTGTTAAAACGAATATTCTCCGTGAAGAAAATGGAAACACGTTGCATTAAATTGCCTTGTTAAATACAACATTTTTGGGGGAAAATTGCTGACACATTTTTACTTGGTATATGCATTGTCTTATTACATAAATCTAATAGAAATAGAAATAGAAATTCTACCCTTTAAAATAACAATTGTTATTAAAGTGTTCCAGTGAAAACGGCACAGCATCAAAAATTCGATTAAAATATTTCGCAGAAAGACAACCAACGAATTCCATTACTTCTTGCCCTGAAATAATAATAAACTATAGTTTCAATCCGTTTTATTCAATCCCTTCAATAAATCACGTTCGAATACAAATTTCCGCACACGAAAGGGAAATGATGCACGAGTTCTGTCGTTTTCCCGAGCACACGAACACAACAAAGCAAGCCAGTAGCTTCCAGCTGATTCGTCAAACCGTATCTGGTTCTCGTCCTGAAACAGACTCTTCCACGGTAGAGACAAGACCGTGCACACAGATCATGCTGGTGAGTTTTCACGAGAAAGCCTGTAAAATTCAACGAACGCTAAATGCCTCCGCCAGATGATATACGATCTCCCTTCTGCCAAAACAACGCGACACCACGTGTCACTGTCGAATTAACTTGCTCGACCACGTCCGACTCACTGCCAGGGGTGGAAATGTTGACGAACGAAACTCCCCTTTGTCCCCGTTAAATCGTGGGTGAAAAACAGCCGAAGATGGATCCGCACGAGAAATATTCCTCGTCGTCCAAAGCTCGTCGCACAAAAGATTCCCTCGTCGTCAGTCGTTGTTCCGTGCCCCCTCTACCCCTTTATCGCCGGTTCCACCCTGCACGATTCACCCCCGACCGTTTCACGACTCCATCGAGAAACAAAGTGCCCACGTTTCGTCATATCTTGATAGAACAGTACCTGCACGACAGAGAAGACAGTCATATTCTATGAGACCAGTCGGCAAAAATGGACCGTGCTGCGTATTAAGGGATTATCATCCCCCAAAGCGTGCCTTTGTCGCGGGTTACTGCGAACGTGGGAGCTGCGCTATATCCGCAGTGCGTATGCCGCACACTCGTGACCCGTTTCGAAGACGCTTTGAATATCCGGCAGGGAATAACGAGGGCCCATTGTTTCGATGGTTTCCGTTGGTGCTGCTGCTTATTTTTCTAAGCGCGATAAAACACTGCACCGGGGGCGCAATAAGTATCTGTCCACCCCCAAGGACGCCCACGTGGCATCTTCCCGTCTCTCGCTGGCCATATCGGGCTTTTTCCTCGTTCGCGACGGCGATGCTTTACCGGGTGGTTTGAGGGTTCCTTCGGGAGGCAGGAGTGGGTGGTGTTTGAAATTGGGAAGCGGAGTTTGAAATGGAGGTCGAGAAGGTTTGCGAAGGATGGAGATTTTAACCCTTACGGAGAAGTTAGGGCCGATTTGATCTGGAGCCGGGGACGGTATATTGTTTCCTTATTTTTGATGCACCATTCAAATATGAATTATCTCGAAGCTATTTGGCAGAGGACGATATCGATTCGGAGGGAATGATTCTTTAACTCGAACGCATCGCGTACAATTTTATGCGCGATAAAATGTTATGGCGTTGATTATGGGTAATATAATTTAGTACGTTTTAAACGAAATGGCGTTGATAAATTTCGGTGGATTATAATGGACGAGATAAGTGTGTTCAGTTGTTCAGTCGTAAACTGTCTTATCGGAAGGATGTTTGGAAAAATGTTGCGACTAGATGGTTTATTGTAGGAAGTAAGGAAATAAAATTCTAAGACCGTCATAAACCCTAAAAATACAGTGGAATAAAACGTGACTCAGCCTCTAATCCCTTCACGGTCTGAACCTGCTAGTCCTATACTTTGACTATGCATTGCCACTCCAACGTCAACGATCCAGCCAATGGTAAAATAGTATTTATAAGACAAGTGTGCAAGTATCATTTTAATCAATAGTGATGAGGTGTATAGTATTTAAAATAGTTTAATTGCAGATCAAGGTTTTGAAGTAAATTATGTATAGTGAATTGGATGTAAAAAAGTAAAGTTTTTTATAATAAAACATCTAATTTACGTAAAGGCACTTACTTTAAGCATCGAAATTTTGTCACCAATTAAGAGAAAATTCTGGTAATATTAAACGTTTTCCAACAACAATAGTTTTCATTCGTTAAATGAATGCTTCAATTAATATTATTTAATATTCACCTACACCTGAAAAGCGTGATTACGAGCTTGACCACTTTGTTGTTCATAATTGCCAAGCGCGTTGGCAACACAGAAAACGTCCAATTAAATATTACACCGGCACAAAATGTCACAGAATTAATTAAAAGTCCGAACCAGAAACCAAATTTCACCAATCGAAATCACAATACCCTCCCTGCGAAAGAAATAGTATATACATACATATTTCCAGCAATTTCAATTACGATCAGCTGTAATTAGTACAATACAGATATAGTATAATATTATATAGAAACAAATACAGTATATAATGTATGCAGTAACGAATCTCTTTAAAAAATTCCAACTATCAAAACTTCTATCTACTTTGCTCAAGCGTCGTAACAATAAATTTCCGAGCACAGTATGTATACATATAACGTATATACGCGATCGTTCGGCAGCGTCCCGGAAACTTTATAAAAGGCAACTCTCGAGTTACTAGGTAAAATTCAAAAGTTTCAGTTTCTCTGCACTTGACCGTGCGTAAACGGCCACAAAAAAGTGGCCTCTTATCGTTCTTCCGGGAGTCTCTTGATGCTAGTTAGCCCAAGAAAGCGATGCTCGTGTTGCACTTTTACGGGCATTTCACAGGAATCTGTCTCACGGTTTCTTGATACGGACCCTGGGGGATTAGAGAGACAAGCCGGCCTCTTGTACTCGTTCCAATTGGTCTGTTAATGGCATGTGTAACTCGGTGAAACACGTATTCGTCTTCGAAGTATCTGGAGCAAGCGGATGACGACGACACGTACGTACACGTACACACCATCTTCAACGCTTGTGACACACTCGTGGCTGGCCTAACAATAAGCGTTTGTATTGTGAATCGTAAACCCGGTTCCTGCAATTGTGCCGCTCGCGGGCCTATTATGCCATTTTTGCATCCTTTGATAGATGCTGCTTGTAGCTGGAGGATGGGACGAGAAGGAGGCTTTATGAGATTTTAAGGAGACGCAAGAGGAGAACATTTTATGATGCGGTATAATCGTACATAAGTATCATTCAAATTTAGTGTTATTAATGGGCAGAGAATGGCTGCGGAGATGTTATTATAGATTCTTCTTAGAGAACGGACATAAAACAGAGGATTCTGGATGGAAATTTCTTTTGTCGTTGGATTGGCGGGAAGATTTACATATGTACTTCTTATTTTATATATAGTACCCTAACATTGTAGAAACACTTAGGTAATTTAATCGGTAATCGGTGCATTAGTTTAATTTATGTGTGATGATATTAGTAGAATAATTGCGATATGTTGTTATTACGATTGTAATGATTAAAATGATAAGAAACAAGTATGTACAGTATATTTTGTGGATTTATTCTGTGTATACTTTGGAAATATTTTCTGTATATCGATATATCCTATTTGCAAAATCAGTCGTACTTTAATTATTAACTAAGATATACGGTATAACATTGTTACATTTGAAGGTAGCAAAGTCCGCGTTGACAACGTTTATTATTATAATAAATTTTAGTTGCTGTTTCAGTTAGCGAATGTCGGATATTGAATTATAAGTATGAAATAATTTTAAATGCATTTAACAAACTTTCTGCATTAATTATTTAAAATTTAGTATTAGATTAACTGCTTTAGAAATCGATATTTTCCGTCGACTTTCACGCGAGGTCGTTTAGGTATTTCTGAACTATTTTGCACTTACTAGAAACTGTGCTAACAAGCACTCCTATGACATCATGTTGTCGTGTATCTGATCTAATTGTCACGCATTCAATTCTACTTATCTCTTTATATCGTCAGAACTAACAATGAATTAAGCAGAATTCTATTCTTACTCATTGCCAGTATTTTAGACATTTCTTTATTTAGTAATTCTGTAATATACTGTACAAATCTCTGCCTATGTTAAGCAACCATATTTACATTAAAAATTGTAAGCTTCCCCTGCAATTAAATAATTATTTCGCATGTACCAGAAAAGGAGCTGATAATCATTACCGTGCCATCAACAAAATGATGAGTAATTGGACACTCTAACGTAATTATCGACATTTCTAAAGCGAATTATAACAAGCTCTACATTGTCAATTACAGTAAAACAAATTTTTAAAATAGAGATCATAATAACTGTGATCTCGTTTAGACTGGCACAAGTTTACTCTAAATATTATATCAAAACTTAAACGAATATTAATACAAAAAGAATATACAATTATCTTCTTTTCCAACTGCATTCCAATTTGTTTTCTTCCTTCTGGTAGAAACGAATGATATGTACAGTATTAAATTCCCTCTATCGGGTATATCGTTATTTTGAAACCTGTCTCAACATCAATCCATTACAAGGAATAACCAAATTAACACTATTTTTACCATGAGGTGTCGTTTGACACCTTAAAGATTTCATAACAAATTCTAGTTTTAAACCATTTTACATATAAATATCAACACCATTTTACTGCATCTGCATGCAACTTTGATATTCGCTTGTTTTCCGCCACGTTGCACTTTAGTGTAGATCGTTGCAGTGACTAATTCTAGAATCTACAACGTAATCAAATAATCTCTAACAAATATGCATCAATGTATCAATAAACATATTGCTCAAATGACCTATATTTAACTGATAATTTAAAATCCCGACAGTTCAATTATTTGCATACAAACGCAAACGTGTCAAAAGACACCTTTTGGTCGAAATGGGTATACACAAAATCGTGGTAGAAATAGTGTTGAATCACAATACATCACGAGCAAAATATTTTACGATACTCCAACGTACGCACCAAAAATGACGAGCCTACTTGAACGATTCTCCCGTGCACTAATCACTGTCACTCACTTCCCGCCTTACACTTGTCACCATGAGCGTACGCCGAGGCGCCCTTTAACATCTCGCGTAACACGTTAACACTCGAAATTAATTTGCCCGGCGTTAGTCAGCGCAACTGGGTTCTTCTCGACCCGCGATAAATCACAGCCGAGCGACCGTCATCGTTTTCGTCCCAGTTCCTTCGCCGAAGGCCGTGCACACGTAACAAGGTGAAACACGCGTTCATCTCCACGCGAAGTACAAATACAGAAGCGTGTAGATCATACGCCACCCCCGCCGTTGCGTTGACGGCCTTCGTGGCACCACGTACACGACAAGAAATCAATGATCGCTGCAAGGAGATCACCGGCTACTAGATGCAGTATGTAGCTTGCACGTATCGAATCTCGCAGAGGGCACAGTCGTTTCTCTGTCACTGTTGCCAAAGTACAGAGCCGCTGCTAAAGCTCCCTTAAGACTATGTGAACGACGCTTGCGACGCCTCGAAGGTTTCTAAATTCCCCTTTTTCTGGTCCCTGGCCTGGACGTCGTGAGATTGGAGGAAACGAGAATTTTCGGAATTGAGGAAAGAGACGAGATAAAAATAATTGCCGTCATCTGGTATTTTCTACTAACTAAGTTCCGTTCAAATATTATCTATACGGATTTGCCGGTAAGCAAACGGGACAACGATTTAAATATTTCAATAGAAAGTTAATACCTTTTTGCAGCGTTAATGGGTATAAGCGTTAGTAATTTAGAATATTTAATTCCTTACGGGGGCAGTAAAGGTAGCTAAATAAAGTAAAAAATGGTTTGAATAGTTTTATACACGTATTCGTGTAGGGATAGTTCGATAAGTGGCTATTAATACAGACTTCAGTGAAGTACGGTAAGTTAGAATCAGATTAATGCAATATTGATTACTACACCTTCCGTCACAATTACTTGACAGAGTCAGATAACTAAGCCAGATAGTAGGATTGATGGGGGGTGAATATCTCCGCAGGCAACATTTATGAGCACAGATACGATTATTAATCCGCAACGAGATCTGCTGAACTGAACTTTAAGTAAATACAGTGGCAGGCCGATTAACCTGGTACATAAGCTTAATATACATAGTTTAGCCCGATAGACTGATATCGATGTACCCGAAATCGATTTATGTCCGATATAATATGCAGATTCAAGCGAATATGAAGCGAATGATGGAACTATTACTTGAATGTGTCATTATTTTTACACATTTCGAAGCTGACAGATTGTTGTTCACATAGCTCGTTGCTGATGATTAATCGGTGAAATTAAGGTCCATTTCGTTCGTAGACATGGACCAGTGATTGCCAAAATGAGAAACGCGTTGTAGATTATTATAACTACATTTTTTATATTCATTTCTTCAATGTAAAACTTAATTCATTAAAACAATTGTAAAACTTCTTGAATCATTCAAAATGATAAAAGCATGTCTTTCATATAAAATTTGAGCTTCGTATTCTTCCATATAAAAGAAGACTAACTTCGCTGTGATCTGATAGGTGCGAAATATCAGTTTCAATTAACAGTAGTCATTTTTTTACATAAAATAGTTTGTAAAAAATAATAATCTTTCGTAGCACTCAGCTGTAACATGGGCTTAAATAAAAAAGCAAATAAAAAAGTCACGTGCCCTAAAAACCTTTGTAATTTTAGAAGCAATTTCACAAGTATTACTGCAACACTTTATAGACACATTTTACGTTACCAGGCTACAAGAAAACACATTACTATTTTAAGTATGCATTTAATTTTCCTTATTCAGTCTGCTTTAATTTCTCCGTGAAATGTTAATTTCTCCGGCTAGTGAACCGAAACTGAGCCTCTCACTCTACCATCTCAAAAATTTATCAAAAAAAATTTACCTTTGGAAAGATTGACGGGGCAAAGGTGTCGGGCATGAACCTGATATCAAACAGGATTAATCATATCGAATATGCAAAACTGAAGGAAGAGACCGAATATACGTACAGCATGGCACTAATACATGCTCGCACACTAGTACGGGTGGAAATTCCAGGTTACGCTTCTCATAGACAATAATTTCACACGATTATGCAGCTCGGCACATTCTCGTCTCACGATTCCGTGGGCGACCTCAGGTGAAATCTGATTAATCTACCTTTCCTCTCTGATTTCGTTCTTCCACGACCCCCTTCGACCCAGATCCGAGCGAGGTTCGTGATTCGTTTCGATCACTAACGAAATGATCAGGCTGCATCCGTTTAGCTCAAGAATCTCACGAAGTCTACACGTTAAGAATTATTTCCTATTAAATTACCGTTTGAATAGAACACTGTGACGCAGCCCCGTGATATGCTAATTCTTCGACACTTACCTGGAAAATTACGAAGATTAACCAAAAATCGAGATAAAAATGTATGTTATTTACCATATTACATTTATATATTATATTATTTATTATTATATATTGTATATTATTTCATTTACTTTTATTACCATTTCAAGAATTATACAGGATGTCTCAATTGGAGAAAGTAATATAATTATGCCGAGCATAAATGGCCCTAGAATTTTACTAAAGGGATCGCAATAAACGCGCCACTTCTACGATAGTACTATTAAATTCGAATGAAACTATAAATTCTCAAGTGTCCTGCGAGTAATAGGAAAATCTTAAAAACCTGAAACGCCTATATGTACCTACTTGGCAAAGTGGAAAGGGTTATTATGTAACACGACGATACTCGACCTCTCGCGGTATAAACGATATAAGACAAACTAGAAAAGAATTTAAGTGTAGAGTTTTTCTCATTTATGTAGCAGTCTCTATCTGATTCAAAAAAATAATTTGCAAACCTGAAACAGTCAAGCTCGATTCTGGCCGCATTTAAATTTACTTCCAATTATCTACTTACAGTTTATGAAGTTTGTTTTTAACGAAACTAGAAAGCAGGATATTTTTTAACCTTCGAACGTTAACGTGGACCAATAACCTAGTGGATGCAGAACTGTTATTTAGTTGTAAATGCAACTGAAACTAGTCTACCTAGAAGGCATTAGCCATGCAATGAAGGCCACTTGGGAGCTCGAATCCGCTCCAGTTTGTGATTCTTGTAGCTCTACTTATATATAGTATGTCTCGCAGAGAGGAAAGTATCATTGAGTTCACATATATACTGAGGCAGGGTAAAATAAAATGTATGAATGTGAACTCGACGAAGGCTTCATATAATAATAGGAAAAACGTGGTTCATTGTTGTACATAATTTGAGGCCATTCTAAAGTAACGCAGTAGTTAGGGACCTTGCCATTACTTTATCATTAACCCTTTTTTTTTTAAGAAGAACAGAAATTAAAAGAGGCTGCCATTGTCCTGGCGAATATACTTGTGTATTCTTAAAATCTTATATCTGAAAAATAAGATTGGCAAAGTCTGTCGTCTTCGTGCACTTAAATGGACTTTTTTATTAGCACTATAATGGATTTTTTTATTAGCAAGTTGAAAATCATTTGATAAATGTGTTTCTAGTTTTAAATTAATTTTTACGTCTAACTCGTTTCTGACGAATTTCTGTAGAATTGAGCGAATAAGGCTCTATTGATTTTATGAAGATGAGTTTGTTAAAAGCTGTGTGAACACTGAAGAACAGTTTTTTAATGAAGGAAGTTGGGCATAGCGATCGTGCGGAAAATCGATGGCAGATGACAAGTAAATTGGTAGAGGCTTTATTATCTGAACTACCATTGTTCAAGCGCTCTATTATCGATCTATTTTACCGCAGGAATATATTTTATAATCCCTCATATTAAATTCGATATCCTTTTCCATCAAATAAGGCATAGAACTTGATTGTAATATAACGTGCGCCGCCGGCTTCTTGTATTATAACAATTCATAATCATAATTATAATGAAAGTAAGAGCAATATTAGTAGTAAGACTAATAATAATCAATAACTTATGTACACTGTTCAATATAAATGAAAGGCCAAATATTCTTCTTCTGAGGAAAGCAGTAATTTCTGATACAACTAAATAAGGTACTGATAAAATGAGTGATACAAAAATACGAACACTTAAAAATGATATAATGACACTAAAAAATTGAGTTCCTTGGGCAAATTAAACTACCTAAATACATTATATTTCTATAACAAAAAAGCAAAGAATTACTGTACACTAACAGTTCCATTAAAAACGATGAAAAATGAGGATATTGAAAAATTTCAATGAAGTGCGAAAATTGATCCTTTGTTCAATCAAATAACAGATGCTCAGTTTTACGATACAATAGCAAACAATATAAAAAAGAATTGTCATTATTTATACACCACTCAATCTATTTATCAAAATAACAATTCCTTGAAATATGCAACTGTTGACAGTAAATAGAGACCATCGTTATTATTATTTTTTCGCAAATAGCGCTTATGTGTATAACTTGCAAGTGTGTGCATTCCATCAGGGAGCCACCTGGAATTGCTCCAAATTGTCGGTGCCACGCGTTTCGACACGTTAAAGATAGATTGCACAGTAATCGACAAACAATTGCTCGTTTCTGCGCGAACGTTCCACGGAAAAGACGCCACGGTTCATGCTGCAAAAGTTCTTAAAGTGCTTAGAAATTCTGATTGCAAGCCGTCGCGCGCGTTTTACCAGTGGCCACTTTAAATGCAATCTTTTCGCTCACCTTCACTTTTTGTGGAAGCTCAGCTCCTGAAAAATCCTTGAACTTCGAAAGCGCTTAGAATTTCGCTGCAGTTTACTTCGCCGCCAGCAACCCCGTCCTATAAACACTCGATAGAAGGTCGCGGTACTTTACTAGAACTCTTTCTCTCCGCGGAGTGCATAAAAACGGCTGTTTCCAGAAGAATTACTCATTTTCGTAATAGTGAGTTTGTTTTCCGGGTGGCTAATCGGGAATTTGGAGCAAGGTGAAATTGGTTGTAATTGTTTAGATAACGTTTGGAAAGATATGAATGCATGGTGTTGATTGATTTGAAAGAAATACGGATCGAAATCCAGGTTGAAATGAACCCATACGGTTTTACGAGAACTAACTGAACGTTTCATGAGTAACAGCAAATGATATGCTGCGCTTATTTAGAATTATCTTGAAACTTCTCGGTTCCGTTTGCCTAGTGTAACGTTGCTCATTACCACTATATGATAATTATTTCTTGAAGTACCTTCACAAGAAGTACCTTTGAAGTTCCTTTAATTTATTCTCTTTAAGCAGCCCAGGTGAAAGATCTACGATACTACTCACAATTAAAAACATCCAAGTCATCTATTATCGCAACGCCATACGTATTTAAATATTCGCAAAAAAATATAAACCGCAGAATCTCTAAATCTACCCACTCCCCAATTATATACATACACTCGAACCAAACGTTGCGCTCCTGGAAATCAGAAATCGACCAAAAACAAAACTGCCCATCAAATGGATACATTATGAATAAAATTCGACAGGCGTTATTTAACACTGCAATCGGCGAAACCCTAGAATCGCAGAGATTCAATCAATCGATAAAAAACACCTACAAATATCACCCATCAAGAAATAAAAAAAAAATTAGGTAGGAACGGATAAGATCCGCCAAACCTAAGACAAGTAATAATATACGAAACGAATCGTGCGGAATGAACACGGCGAACGGCCACCGGATAAAGGTGATTTCGCGGGTTCTGTTTCACTGGTCTTGAACGAATTCTGTAGGCTGCGGCTCTGCCTTGTTTCTGTCGCAATCGGCCCATACACCGAGGATACAACGAGACGCAAACCTTGTCCCTGACTTAAATCTCATTCGGTTCGAGGAGAATCGTGTCGTGTGCTGGCCAGTTGTCGTTGCAGTTAAGAGTTGCTCTATTCGCCTGGATAAGACGTGTCCAACGAGGCTGATCATTCTTGTATTTCACGATATCGCGTTGGGAATTGATCCGGTGTTATTCAACCTACTCGAGGCTTTGGCTCGATATTGGATAGGCGGACAAGTGGATTCGATGAGCGACCATTTTCTTGGGGCGAATTAGAGTGACGTTTTGAGCACAGAATTGTTTGAAGGCGCTATTAATTTACCGTCGAGGGGATACGTTTTATTTATGCAGAAGCTGATGAATCGAGGAGTGAAATACATAGTTTTTATTTCTATTCCAGTGAACTTACAGGAAATTTTGAGGAGACGGATTTTGTCAATTAACAAGCTTGTCGTTTATTGAGATAATGTGGGTGATTTTATTAATCGAAATTCAATTTGCGACAATTTTTACCAAGGAACTATGACTGTGCTGTTGGACATTCGTTGAAATTACCATGCTTCTACGTTGCCACGTAACCAGAACGTCCAAACAAACGTTATCGATTACAAGTAGTGCTGGCTTGAACAGTATGAATCAGACGTACAGTATATATACATACATACTTACCTTCATTGATCAAACAATGCACACGATACAACCGAACGCATTTGCACGAAACCACGAGAAATTATTACGAAAGAAAGCTAAAGAAAGGAATTCTCCTGTGACATTTTTCGTAAGTAGTATAGGTACTTTAAAATACTCCTGGCGCAGAATATGCCAATTCGCAAATTCAATAACTTACACTAGATCAAATATTAGGTAAACAAAATAACAAGAAATATCTAAATTGTTTTCCAATGAAAAAAAAATAAAAAGTCCCCATAGAACCTTAATATTAGAATTCCCATTTATAGATCAACTCCTACAAAAGAAAACCTATCACGTCGAAAATAATCGCTAAGTACTCCTGACCCGGAATACAATAATTCGCATACACCGAATTACTAAAGATCAAATATCAAATAACGAAAATAACGAAGAAAGAACACCTTGCACATATCCACATCACTCTCCAATTCAAAAAGAAAAGAAAACAGCCCAGATTCACCCCTATCATCTCGCCAAAAAAAAGCTACCATCACAATTCCCACTTAAAACTCACCCCCACACAAGAAAACCCGTCGCGTAAATAAGAACCGCCCCAAACGCCTGGTATCCGTTTGAAAAAACGTAATACCTATATCGAACGACCACGGTGCAACACGACCAAAGCACCAAAAGCCACGATCAACGGAGCATCGATCATGCGTTCCCAAACGTACGGCGCCAATCAAAATTCACTCAATCGCAACAGCACAAACCGGAAACAACCCACGTTCGATTTCCAATTTCGTCGTTCCTCTCGGCGTCTCGGGCGCCCTGGCCGTACGCGTAAACACGGTGACGCGTATCGACGGCGTCGGAACGAAGCTGCGAAACGAAATTCGGCGAGCAATTAAGGGGGTCGGATATTTCAACGTTGACGCGGCTGACACGGGCGACCGAGGTGCTCCACTCGTTACCGCAATTACGCCGTTCCTGAGCGACCATCCATATATCCGGGCATTGTGCCCGTCCAACTGGCATCGGGGCCCAATCTGTTTCGGGATCGTCGGTTTGGACAATTGGCCGTGCTCTGTGTTTCATACGCGGTCGGCAGCGATACGTGTTTCCAATTACCGGAAGATGCGTGAACCGGTCGGCGAATGGACGCGACGGGGAAGGAATCAGGGGTCGTACGTCGAAGATGACTGGCGTTTGGAGATGAGGTATTGTGAAACAGAGACGAGATATCGTGGAACGAGAAGGGGGTAATGGAGGAGGACGGAAAGGGGATTGAATGGAAGCGTTGGGTGAGAGAATTGGAGAATCGGAAGGGTGGAAAGAAGGGTGAAATGATGGCATTCGCAAGGAGAATGTCACGAAGTAAGAATTATTGCTGTTTGGAAATGGTATTTTCTTACAGAGGGCTTGTTAGAGAATGGAATGTTTCGCGTAAAATGTGTGAGAAGTGCGTGGTAGGTAAACGGGGGGAGGGATAGGTGAAAGGTTAGAAGGAAACAGGAAGAGAAGGTCTGGAAAAGGTAGAGTGTCAAAGAACGGATGAAAGGGAAGGAACAATAGGCATGCACAGTTCCCGTTATGCTGAAAGAATAAATGTGCAAATTTGTGATTCTTCTTCGGAAGAGTAGTGGGCTGACAATTTTAACGAATGCAATTGTATCTGCTTACATTTTACGTTTGGCTGTAAATTTTCGTAATTTATGATATTGCCATAAAGGGGGCAATGATATAATTAATTTGTTACAATTAAAATAGTAACGTAGAAAAGTAAATAACATTAAAGCTATGGTAAAATATACCTTTTGTTACTGATGGTAGAAAAAAGAAAGAATAAACATCCTCAAAAAACGTGGGATTCTTAAAACTTAAAAATACGATTACATAAGGTTGCAAAAGTGTGAAAAATTTGCAAGGCAAATAGAAACTTGGGTGCAGAATAAAGGAAATCCAATTGAAAACGAACCTTTAAAAACGATTGCGGGGATTAAAAAATTCTCTTTTTACGGAGTAATTGTAAGTAGGTATTGTCAAAGTGTTTTTAAATGGTACCACTGTACCACCGAACTGCATAAAGAATGGAGGGCATAAATTGAAACAGGAGAGGATATAAATTGCACAAACGTAAATAAAGAAATAAAAGGAGGTGGGAGGTTTGTTAGATAAATGAGTCGGGGGAAGAACTGAAAGCAATAGAGGGAGAAATAACAAAAAGGGAATAGCTGAAAGAATAAATGGTGACAAGGCAAACAACGAAATAGATGAAGGAAAGTACATAGAAGCAAAAAGAAGAGATAATAATGTGAAAATAGGAAAAAGAAGTGCGGGAAGAAACAACTCATTTGTTCGCCTTTGTGTCTGACGTAGGAACTGGCGAGAGATATGACTCTAGGATTGAATCTGGAATCTAGAAGCGAAGATCTTGAAGATTGAATTGTCGATGTTGAACAGTGAGATTGCCCGAAGAAATAAATTTGCTTATTTCTCTGCCTCCAATTTATTTAAATTCAGAAGAAATCAATTTCAAAAACTACTGATATTTGCTGAAAATTTACAGTAAGGAAACAAAAAGGTATTTGAATTTTGTCAAACACCATCGTTGCATGTAACAAACGAAAAAGAACGGACTATGTGTTTCTGTATCAACTTAATTTTAATTGTTGTTTCTAAGAAGCAGTGCGCGTACCATACACTGATATGTTTTAAAGGCAACATACAACTTACAACTTATTAAAACTAAAAATGAATCATACATACAAACAGTTGCTTCAACATTCAATTGATAAATCATGTTTATGTTAAAAAGGGCAGATAAAATATTGTGCAGTTTTAAAGAACCCATAGAATATAATATAAAGATGCAGTAAAACTGTATAATCACCGGATTACTTTCCACCCCAACTTTGCCGCATTACCCTTTATATCTACTAGCGCTGATTACACGAAAAGAAATACAATACGAAAGTAATAATAAAAACTACCCGAGCACCCCTGAAAAAGAAGACAAATTACATTACCACGTGTTAATTGAAACTCAAAAAATACATATCTATGATATCAACCAATGAAACGCATACCTACATACCTTTATTTAATTATCCTATTTAAACCAACCAAATAACTAAAAATCACTCAAAGTCCCTGCGCTCGTGTGAAACTACCGACGAACGCGAATTCCAGAAAAAAATGGTTTTAAAAGAGGAAAAAGTAAACGGCTAACGTTTCCCCCTCGTCTAAATTTTTCATTTGCACTCGCTACTCAATTACGTGGAGGATTTATACCGTTGAAGCATGTTTTGCAGCGGACAGACTGAACTTCAGCACGGCGGCCAACTGCAGGATAAGCTTTGGCTAAATAATTGCAGCGCGTCGCGACGCACCTCGGGCCACTTCAGCCACTTTCTTTCCTTCCTCGTTCTTCCCGTTCTTGTACTCGTTCTCTTCCCGCCAGACTCTTGCGTTTCAAACTTCACTTAAACATTTATATAACTGTTCCCGTGTTCGCCGTTTTCTATTCGTTATCTGCGGCACCCTTGTCCCGCGTCGCTTTCCGCGTTCAATTCGTCGGTTAATTGTTAGGTGACTGTTATTGTTAAACAAGATTTGGTACCCCTTCTGGCCTGCAGGCAGCTTGAATTAATTCTCATGGATTTTTTTAGCAGAAGAGAAATAAAATGAAGCAGGATGCACTTGGGAGTTTATTTCACGACGAGCGTGGAATTGGATTCGTGGTTTAGATAGATATCATATCATTATGCTGATAATAAACTTTGTACTTATTTTGTTAATTTTCTTTGCGACCGTATGATATTGTGATATTTCAAATGTTACGCACACTATCGGAAGTATACACAGTTTTAATTTCATACATTTGCTCGAAATCGAAGTGTGGTATTTTCCAATTGTAACGAAAATCACGGTACGTATTGAGGGACGACAAATGATCAACCGTATCTGGACTACAAACAGCGAGTGTAACAATAAATCAAGTACAAATGGACAGTCTCTGATGGTGCTCCATTATCATCGATTGATTGATGTTGATACGAAGTGGTCTATCATTTACGATAACGTTGCATACAGCGTGGAAAGCTCGCGGCTTAATTTAGATCGATGTTTCAGGAATAACTTCGAACTGAATATCAATGAACAAACATTTCACTTTATTACGCTCAAGATTTACCCGCGCAGATTTATAAATAACAAGAGGCTGAAACAACATATACCAGCGTATCACTAACCAAACGAATCTCATGAGATATAAACTCTATTTCATACTATGCGAACGTAAAATAAATTCAGTTGCAAACGGTGACATTTACAGGTGTTCTTAAAATATTGTTCGCGGCATTAAGTGCCCTCCGTATATCAATGATTCAGTGAACACTATATATCATCTTCTTCATTGATCCTTTTCGATAACTCTGCCGACACTGAGAAATATTCGTTACAATTTTTATTCTGATGCGGGCGAAATAATAGCGTTCCAGCTTACAAAGTGTACAAAACTTTTTGATCGTAAAAATGTTTCATAGAGCTTAACCATCTATTACATTCGCTCAATATATTTGCCTTTCCCCGATTTAGGTAAAATCAAAAGAAAATCTTGAAAGAAAACTCGACACAATTAATGAAATATCCAAAGCATATTTCCCAACCTTTTATATCAATCTTGAGCAAAATATTTCTTTAAAAGAAGGGGGTGAAAATCCAGACAATCCAAACACTTTTATTATTTCATCTAATTGATCTCATTTACGCAATAAATAATTTTTAACCAACGTATTCGAACAATTTATTAACACAAGCATACAAAATTCACCAAACATCTGACCACCCAATAGAACCAACTTAACACACGTGCACGTGCATGCAGAAATGTGCACAGATCCATAGGGTGGCTAAGGCGAATGTCTCAGGGCATTGTCACGTCAGCTCGATGCAATGCTTTTCGGTGGCGATCACGTGCATTCCTCGGTACCGAAATGCCGTCGATGCGATGGAGAATGCGCTCCTTAGGACCGCGAGTTATTTTAAGAGAACTGGTTTGGTCGCTGTGCTATATTTACTTTTCACCGGCACGCCAAAGTCATTGACAGCGTCCTGCTGCATGGATCTCGCATTCGTTGCCCATCGAATTCGTCTGAAATACCGTGATCGATCCCGATCTGGACCGCATCCTCGATCCTGATCTCAAGCTGCATCCCCGATCCGACCACTTTGACGCGAAACCGTCGACGAACAAAAGGGGAGACTTCTGGGAATCGTTATCGGTTACGAACTGAAACTGAAAGTTCGAAACTTATACACATTGGTGCACTTTGGCGGAAAAATGAGATTAAGAGAAATGCTGAGATATTGAGAAAAGACGGGGGTTGCGGTTGGAAGTTTGGCTGGGGACAATGGAGACTTAAGCTCGTGTTTTATTTTTAGGCTTTGCTTTGGCGAAAAAACAGAGGTACGCGTGTGTTGGTTAGTGACAAAGTTTCGAAGCGTTTAATGAAAGAGTTGCAGGAATAGAGGCGTTCTTTTTGAACAGGAGAAAATTTAAAGATTTGGTTATAATTCGTTTCTGTCATAGATTGATGGTTTAGGAATTTCTTTTCACTGCAGTATTTTCAGCCCGGACATGGGAATGTTTAATTAAAGTGTTCAAATTGATTATCACATTGACGAATGGCATGCTTTTTGTTTGATAATCGAATAGTAAGTTTCGAAAGATCGGCGTGCGGATCGTCGCAGGTTGTTTTATATGATTCATTTTCGCAATCATTATCTTATCAGTTTGCTTACTCGCATTTACTTAATGCACGCGTATCAATCCATGTGTAAATATTGTTTTTGAAGCTTCACAATAATTATTTGCTTTCCGTGTAGTTATTAGTAACAGGACCCATATTCCCCGATATGTTATTCTACTTCAAACCTAGGTAAATGAAAATATTGAAATCGACGATTCGTTATTCAATTTAATTGAAGAGTTATTTCTTCGAAATAAATACTCGATTCTTCTGTCATATAATAGTTTAAATGTCATATTTCTGGTCAATAATGAATACCTACTAATTTTATCGATCAGTTGAAACTAAAATAAATGGTTAAAAAGGATTCATAATTCTCTACAATTGTCATTGCATTCCATGTTACAGATTCACGTCGTTAAATTAGACCTATGATTCGATACGCTAATTTTGTGCCCCATAGGGCTGCGTGTTCGATTTAGAACTTAAAGGAGCATTTAAAAAAACGACGTTAATTTGGTCTAAACTTGTGAAGAGCTTACCGACATAGCGTACTTTAGATTCCAGGTCAACAGGATAAAACTGTCTTTGTTATTTTCGTAAACGTTTATTCTGGTTTTGGTGGGTATATTTAGCTATGACGCTGTTAACCACCGTGCACCGTAACTTTTGCCATAGTTTGCATATCCGAAATGGTGGTGAATTTATATTCAATTAGTGCCGCCTCTCGATTTAAGTCCGACAAAGTTGACAGTTTATAGCTGGAGTCAAGAACACAGGGGAAGACGTTGTCGTTTTCAATTGTCCGACAGTAATAAGTACATAATACATATTGTACATAGTTTATTCTCTGCACCCGCAACCCAAATTGAAGAAACTTTTGTTTCGTATAAGTAGGATAGCAATAGAAAATCAAATGACAAAGTTTCTTTAGAAAATTCGTTGACGTCTAAGTATCAATCATTAGTAGGTGATTTTTGATTATTTTATAATCTTCAGATATCGATTTCATCTTGCAATAATTAATGATATCGATTTCATCTTGCAATAATTAATGTTATCCACTTACAGTTATATAGTATTATATTTCAAAATTGTCTTTTATTTTTAAGATTGTACCGGCACTATTTTTATCTTGCCTTATTATGATCTTTATTCCATTTGAAGGTATAGCTAGAAAAATGTTATTTAGTTCTTCTGAAGAAGTAGTACAGTAATGTTGCATTAAAAAATGTATTTCAAGTACACTTTGTTAAGTATTCCTTTTATCTAACTTTTAATTATTCCTGTTTACAGGTAATGGTCCAGCTACAGCCAAATTGCGAAAAATAATTTCTTCCATTAAGTACGGGACAAAAGGTAATTTTCGTGGTAAGAATTTTTTAATTTCACGAGAAATTAAAACACCTTCCTGGCTTCGTGAAATTTTGTTCTAAATTAATGCATGCAATCATTTGTTAACTGCGATTATTAAAATTCCTCAAATATTGCAATCCTTGACTAGTTAACAACTTTCAAACGTATTAAGCGAATTGTTCTTTAAACTTAATAACACCTTACCAAGGTATTCAAGTACTTGACACAATAATTCCGACTGATTGAGTTTTACGAGTTATAAAATACATAATGTTTATTCCATAAAAGCATTGGAATACTATTGTCTCTGCAATAAAATACAATCATAAAAGATTTCACAAAGCT
The DNA here is from genome assembly GCA_907165295.1 of Nomada fabriciana. Classification (NCBI taxonomy): domain Eukaryota; kingdom Metazoa; phylum Arthropoda; class Insecta; order Hymenoptera; family Apidae; genus Nomada; species Nomada fabriciana. Next base: position 17,605,284 of record OU015689.1, read on the forward strand.
TAGGACAAATATCCACAATTTATACATTAAAAATGTTTAAATTGGCTTAATTAAGCTGGCAATTAAATTATATTTGATACAAGCGAAATATCAATAGCACCAAAGGCCATTCTTTACATTTTTTTATTTTTAATGCTTACCACGACACAATATTGATTTCATTGTATCAGCTAAAAGGCATAATTTGAACAAAAACGAAACAAGCAATTTTATAAATCTCAATTCATCGAAATTGCTATTCACCATTTCCTTAACTAAAATATACAAGAATTTCCAATCACGATACATACATCGATTAAAATAACCCTCGAAATGATTGCATTACTCGACAAATCACCGAGGTATATACACGTGCATATTTACTTATTACATTAGACTCGGCTTCGTCTCGTAGTTTAAACTGTCAGCGCAAGGTTTCCCCAGGGAATTCGCCGATTAGTTGGTAATGAGCGAAACACCAATGTGTGTCGCGTCGAACTTGCAAGACACTTCGAGCTCGACACCGACGACGTACCGAAATCTACAGTTAAACACGATCCACGGAGAGCGAACGGACGAATTCCAATTAAACCGCTCAATTAATAATTACAACGTGTTTACGGTGTCGGCGTGAATCTCAGATCGTTCATCACTCCGCGGGATATTTCGCGAACTTTCAGATATTTATCGGCTTTCTGGAGCGAAACGCGTAAAATGCATTATTAAATCTCCTTATCGGCGTTACGACCTTCATTCCAGCTCTTGAAGAACACCATGCTTTTTCCTTTCTGTTATTTTCCGTACGCGCTAACGAGCAATCATCTGTTTTGGAAAAGTAACATTTTATTATGCCGCCGGTTGTAAACGCGTTTATCTGTTTATATAATCGGTACGTAGATTTCGGATGATACAGAAGCCAGGGAACGTGTTTCAAATTACATACTGGTGAAATAAAAGAATTCGGTCTTTTCTTCAAGTTTCGGTCTTACATTTTAAATGTTAGCAAAATTTAATTTGCATTTTTTGCAAAGAGTTATTTGTATTGATAATGTGTACACTGGCTGTGCAATATTTGCGAATATTATTGTAAAATGATTGTAAAATGCAAGTGGTAAAAGAATTGCAGCATCCTGGCTGAAGGGGTCAAGGTGGAAATTCAGTGAATGGTTGTCAGTGAATGCCACTCTCTCCTTTGGTACCTAATTACCAGCGTAGAGGGTGAAAACATTATTTATCCAACGCTGTTTGAGTCTCGCGCCGCCTAAAGGCATTTCCTGACACCGCACACGGCATAATAATTTATGTATCGGGCTCGTGCCGGTCTAATTTCACCATTAGTGCTTTATGTAGTTTGCTTCTTTGTTTTCCCTTGTCTTGGCGCATTCTGGAACGCACTTAGCGTCACGGTATTCGACATGACGATTTTGTTGTTCTGCAACAAAGGGTTCTTTATGGCCGGAGCCAATTAATGGGGGAAATGGTGCAACAGGAATTTTTAGAGTTGTTTGCAGATGAAACGGTGGCAAGGAAATATTTAGAGAGAAGTCGTTCCGCGTTACTTTTGCTTCTTGATGGGAAACTAGCGTTAATGAAAAGAATTCGATTTCTTTGTTCTAGTTTTAATTATGCGGTGTGTATTATATTTACTCGCTCTTAGTCTGGGTAGAAAGAATCTTTTAATATTTCTTTATATGCTACAGTGAATCGTACGCTATCGCGACAATGTTTCTAATATTAATAATTTTATATGTTCTGTACAAATCATAAATATCAAAATGGATATTTCAACAAACTATTCTGACCACCTATTCCTTCGACAATTAAGAATGAATCTAAGGTTTTATAGCAACTTACACCAAAACTGTGAAAATTCAAGTGCGATGAAATGCCCCCAAAGACACGTTAAACCAATTAAGATGATATTATAAATAATTAAAATCAATAATCCCTCAAACTGTCACTTGGTCAAGTCCAAATAACTGCTTCCATGACTCCACCAAAAAGAATTAACCACATAAGGATTAAAACAATACGCACGCTCCAACCCCCGATACAATATCAATTCCAATTAGAAACCTTATCAACCCTATTAAAACTTAAATGTAAAATAACCAATAAGCAAACAAACTATCGAATATTAGCGAGACTGCAGCGTGCTTTACGCCGAACAATTAATCGAGATGCATGTTCGTCAAATGCATCGCGCTCGCGAATAGTGACCTGTCGTGTGATATCACCAATTACCAGAGATCAACATTCAAAATTCTCCCACCGGAATACATACGAAAACAAGTACATACACGAATTCCAACCATTTCCCCGGAATACAAATTGTTACACAATACAGTTCAGCTTATTCCTGACGTGGCCGGGGGGGTGCTCTCCCGGAACACTTTGCGCCGCACTGCGACGAATTGGCGACGCTTTCTTGCATGTGCACACGCACACGAATACTTGTAATGAAGAGAACGTCGAGTCCAGGCGATGCTCGATTACACCGAACGCCCGCAGAGTGTGCTTGAGGGAAACTGTTCCGCAATTGCGGAGGAATTCAGTGAAACAACTGTCCAGGTCCTTCCGCAATATTTCCGGGAGTTTTATATTGAACGAGGGGTGGTTCAGTTTGCGAAGTATTCTTGATCATTGTACGCAATTTGGGAAGTAAACGCGATTAAGTGATTTTTTAATAGAAACGTGGCAAATGTCACCAGTTTTGCGGTAAATGAATCGCGAGGTAGAAGATATAATTTAATTGGGAATTTTTTGCTTAAATTTCTGTAATGTTTCTGTAAAGATTTCCAGATATTTTATTCTTCTTTCTTTGTTGATGATAGACGTGTGAATTAAAAGTACAATTATAAATGCAAACATTAATTAAAAATCTCGAAAGTTGCATCAGTTTCAAAATATTATATTGAATGAAATTGACCCACGAGGAACAATTATACTCGAGGTAGAATTCCTCTGCAAAGCCGGTGTTAAATGTTTACCAAGCCATTGTTCAAATTTTGAAATGGCGTTAATTGCCTGGCATGTGAATTGCCCCAGTCGAGTGAGAAGTATGGTGAAACGATGAAAATCGAGAATTCCCCGCAGTAACATTAATATTTTACCTGACGGAAAATTATGGTTTAAATTGTGGGGCGCCGTTAATTGGATAATAAAAGAGAGTATTCTTTGGAATTAGTAACAGTAGTCTCGTTGGACAACGAGAAAAAGCTTCGCCTCAGTCAGAAGTAAAAACTTTCGAGAACGATAAGAACGAAAAGCAGCAAGTAGGTAGTAAATTTGAGTTAATAAATTTAAGAACGTGGATAATTGCGAAGGGAAAAAATTCTGCACCCGAGAACAAGGTTATAGATAATTATAGAGAAACTGAGATATTTCAGACGATAATGGAAAATATTGTGTCAAACAAAATTGTTTCGATAATATTATTAAATTTAAATTAATTAAAATTGCGTTAATCGGGATTCAAAGGTGAATAATAATTATGAATTCGAAGTGCGTGACGTTGAAGAGAATACGCTATAGTCTAGTTATCACAATAGAGAGTACAACTTAATTAGCAAAAAGAGAGTAACAGTGTACAAAGGTGGAGCAGTGGAGCAGGTGTAGCAATTATACGGCAACGAATACACATTACGTTAATCTTGCTTTATTTATTAATACCACTTTGCATTTACTTGCATTAATTAAAATAATTTTGTGTGCCCGGTTTAATTTGAATAGTGACAAATTTAAATAACCGTATTAGGAGCTGAGTAAACAACCCAAATTGGTTTAATATATTAATAATATATTAATTGCAAATAACACTTCGTAGAGTGAAAATGATAGTGAACTTCAATAATAAAGTTCAAAGTGTCCAAACAGAGCAGCATTGCCCATGCTAAACACGTTAAGTTAAACAGTTCGGAATAAAATTAACTATTGCTGCAATTTACATTAGTTCAAATGGGAAAGCTCAATTCAAAATTCGAACATCTCGAAGATCGAACCGTGTCTCCTGGAACGAATTGTGTTCGAACTTCCAGGCTCCACTGTTGACGCTGGAGTTCACTCGAACAATCACTCGTCACCATCAACGGCATCCAAAACGACTAGAACAATTTCACGTACATCCAAATCTAATAGGGACGCGTAATCGTGCGAAGAGCATTAGAAATAGACTAACCAGCGTCGACAGAGGACCAAGAAGAAGAAGAAGCAGAAGAAGAAGACGGAGAGTCGGGCCAAGAGGAAGTATAATAATTGGATGTCAACAGACGCGAGTGTGCGGAACATTGGAGCACGTACGATTCTGCTAGCGTGTCATTCCAACCATTCCGGACCGTCTTGAGTCCACATATTCTCTCTTAAGCCCGTTACACAGTTAGTCAGGGCGTCTGCGGAGTAAATTTTATATTGCCATGGATCCAGTATGCAATACGCTCCCACAATCAAGCAGATCATCCGTGACTGGGGTGTTAAAAAAGATCTTTCCAAGGCAACCATCTTCCTCCACCCAGAGTATAAATCGCAGTGTAATCCGCACCCCCTAACACGTTTCTCGACGAAGTCTGCTTGACTGTTAAATTGACCACGTGTTTAAGGCAACTTAATAAATGACGCAAAATGTCACGCACAATGACAGAATTTTTTGGCGAACGTTGAATAATTCTTTACTGATCCCACTGAAAAGTTTTAAGCTTCTTTGTTCCTGGAAGTGAAGAATTTTCGAAATCCAGCATTAACTATGAAAACTCTTCCTTATTTTCAGGGATATATATAATTACTCACTGGTTCGTTTATATACTTTTTAATCGCAAGAATAATTCCTTTATTTTTACACCTCGTCGGTTGAGAAAAGCAAATTTATTATTAACTGTGTACAACTCTATTTGAAACGAAACACTTCGCATCGTCACCCACGTGTCTCGTCATTAATCCTACATTTGTAATGAACCGATGCATCCTTCTAACAATCGATCGCAAGCTACATACTGTGCCGCCACTTGCCGATATCCCTTCCCTTCTCAAAGGTCACACTTCACAAGAGACACTTTCGCGTGGAAAAAAGTATCGCGCTTAACAATAAGTAAATGTCTGGTGCGAGATCTCGACCGATGCAAAATATCGAAACAAAAAGGAGCACCTCACCCAACTCAGTCCTGATTGCAATTTAATCGCACTGCTTCTGCAAATAATAGCTGTGTCACGATAAGGGCGTACCGTCTTTAAAACGGGGCCAACCTGTTCCGCTCGCACGGCGCGAATTTTTCACGCGACTGTGTAACAGGCTTTAGCCTGCTGATCCTCTGCCTTCGTTGTCATCTTGTTGCATCTCCTCTGCACGCCGCTTGCAACCCGTTCGCCGTGCGCATAAATAAAATAAGAGGGCCGCTGACAGTTAGCGAGCTCTAACCGTGCGCGTTATGCGCACGCCGGGTAAATTGATATGTCACCGACGGAGTTAATAAAGTTAATCGGGGATGCAAAGTAAATTAAGGGCATCGCCGTGCGAGAGGAAGGTTAACAGGAATGTTGGCCCCGCGACGAAGGTCAGGCTGTTTATTCGTCGAAGGTTTGTACAGACGGATACGCCAAGAAGGTAAGCTGTGCACGTCGGGGGAGAGTCTATAGGAAAGAATTGCGTAAGGGGGTGGACTGTTTGTTATTGACGGATGAATATTTGCAAGTGGTTTGCTGTGTAACTTTGTGTTATGTGCGTGGTGGGCGATAGGAAATAGGGAAGCGATGTGAATAAGAGGGTAGCTGTAGGAAAAATGTAACGACTTGGGGTACAAATTTAGTTGGTATATTATTGATATTTGGGGGTGGAAATACAGTATGTGCAGGACGTATAGATCAATATCAGGCATTCAATTACTTATTTGTCGATATATAAGTCTATTGTGGAAAAGTGGACATCGTCATTGAGGCAAGAATATTTATAAAATATTTTTTGTATTTATAAATGAAAATGGATATGGCATACTGAAAATGCAAAGACGTACGAGAAATATATATAGGTCGAACAATGAATTCTTGGAACCAAATATTGCACCTGTAATACTCCTACTTCAATATTAATAGTATTAGCCTTTCAATTTATCGATTTTATAAATACATTGGCTGTATTTTAATTTCACAATTCTACATTCAACGCTATAAAAGTTCGAAACTATTTTAATTATAATCGCACGATAGACAAGGAGCCACTTTATCAGATGCATTAATCGTTTTATCAAATGCTTTTGGAAAACATGAAGGAACTACGTCCTACATTGCTATGAAAAGCTCGCGCCCCTATGTGTTATGTCTTAAAATTTGCAATCTAGTTTTGTCCCAGATTTGCAAACTGCACGTCCTACCATTAACTACTCTGAACATAGTCACATATTATAGTAGCTCATAAACCTTCTCACGAGCTGCGCTGCTCGGGGTAGTTATATTTAAGTAACCGCAAGACTTGCTCATAATTGTCGTAGAGTGTCAAAAGTATGAGACCAGGTTCTGGCGAAAGCGAGGAGCATCGTTCTACGAAGATTTAGTTACACAGTATATAACGTACCCCTAATTTACAATATACTCGTGCTATAAAGCAATTCAGGACTTCCATGTTACGCGAAGGGCTATTATAAACCACGTGGAAACTCTAGGGCCTGGAATTTCCATCGGAAATCCTGATGAGTAAGAAAAAGTATCCCACGTAGTATGATTCATCGCTACATCTGTTTGTATATCTGTCTGATACAATTGATGCTATTGTAAACACTGAATTATTGTTACGAAATAAATATTACACGGGCACAGTCAGTGTATGTGCTATAGAGTTGCATATATTATTCAACCAACAGAATCACATCTGAAGAATTTCGTCCTCGAATCTAAAATAAAACCACGAGCTAAGTAAACGTAACAGCGTAACATCTCTGTATAATCAATTTCAACGACAAACAGATAAGCGCCACACTATATGTATAACAAATTACACTGGAACCTGACTGAACTGGCTTAATCAGGATTAACCCCTTCGCTGCATAGAACGTAAGTCCTGTGTACATTGAATATTTGCTAAAAATCTAGATAAATGTTCTGTACAACAATGTAATACCACTGCTATTACTTGTATTGCATAAATGACCCTCAAACTAATTAAACAGTGTATCTGAACGTTCGCAGATATAGTTCTCCGAGGACATTTTAATTTCTCCGGGAACCGAAGTGAAAGGGTTAAATGAAGCCCTGTCGAGAAACGATTGAAAACAAGTTTCTCCCAGCCATTGACGTCCTTTACAAGAAACTAAATAATTACTAAATTATTAGTAACTTCAAGATCCCAATTTATCCAGGATCCGCCGTGAAACGCAAATTAGAAGTATGCACATATTCGTCGGTGGTAGCAGCGGGTTTCGCGTGTTCGTTTCACCTAGCCAAGCTGCTCGTCCCCGGTTCCTGTGAACTCTCTCCTCTAGAACACGGCGGCACACGGCCAAGTTGATTTTGATCTCCGACAGGAAGAACCGTTCTCGTACAACGCTCGTGGTCCGTCGCGCTCTCGTGACCGTTTGTCCTAGAATCATGTCATGCATGCGCCTCATTGTTGGATCACATCGACACGTTCCTCTTTAGCGCATCTTGCGCGCAACGAGTCGATCCAGAACTTCGATTTCCAACCCCCACGGGAAGTTTCGAGAGTACATGTAGGCCTTGCCGCCTCTATGGGAAACAGGGTTCGCTCTTGAGCACGCTTTCAGGCATCTCGGCAGGGCTGAGTTAAATGTCCTTTGGCAGTGGACGCTTCTGTTGGTCTGACAATGAGAGCGGGAGAGAGAGAGAGATGCAAATGAGACAAATGATTTGGGGTTCAGAGATTTTCAGAGATATGGGAAGTTTTGGTCTTTTATTTCGTTTATTTGTTATGGGAGTGATTTTTAGGTGCTTTTGATTTATGTATATTAGCTGGAATATTGTGGCTATATTTTTGACGAAATAATTGGTAATGAATTGCTAAATTAAGATAGTGTGGAGTTGTGCGTTTCAATGGAAATCTGTTCATGTTTATTTTTATTGAAACACTAAATGTATGTCGAAATTAAAAAAACGTATTAAAACAAATATTGAAATTATAAGTAGATGGTAGCAATTTGTAAATAATATTCGCTGAAATGGTTGTTTCATCTCATTCGATAACTTGTTAGCTCGGGAAATATCTTAATAAATGTATAAACTTATTATTTACATTATTGATGTCTATAAACGTGCACGTGAAAGGATACGCTTAATTAATTTGGCAAAATATAATGGCAAAGACATTGAATATTATGCGCAATTCACTTATGGTCGTTATTTAACTACAAGTCTCGCCTGATAATTCGGTCGAGTAACATCGTTTTCAAAGAGTTTCGTTGAACAATGCGTTGGAAAGTGACCATGTACATGCACGCGTGCACTATGTATTTATTTTCCTGCGAACCTGGCGAAAGTTCGAAAGCATTTAATTTCGAGCCGCTGTTGAATCCGGAGCGCTTTAAATCTCCTCCCAGCGGAGGTTGCTTCATTTATCAAAAGGGCATCACGTTCGTGAAAGTTTGTATAAATCGCTAAAATCGCATGACACTATGCGTTCTATTTCACGCGGGAAACGGTCGCCATATTGTTGCAATCAATCGTTGGCGGATGGTGAAACGCGATGGGGATTAATCGACCGCTTAATTGAAAAATTTTACTCCAGTTTTCGCCATTCGTTGTTCAGACACGAAGATTTTAGCCCCTTCAAACTTTACGCGATTGTCAATAGATTTTTGAATTACATACCGTTTCTCTGAGTTCATTAACATTCCCCGGGTAGTAGTTTCGACTTTGTATTTTTGTATAATAATTCCTCGAACAGTTTCTTCTTTTAACAGAAGATTCGAAGGTTTCCGCGATATAATCAGATGAATATAAAAGACTCATGGTTTATGATAAACAAGAAGATACGCATTAAAAAAAATACGTTACTTATCGATAACAGAAATTCTATTTTTAGCACATGATTGTCGATAAATGGCATTTTCGGTATTTAACAGCGTCGTTTTATCATTTTCGAGACTATCTATATATCTAATCAATCGCCTGTATACTTGCCTTGCCACATGTTTGTAAATATCGTGAACTTTATAACATAAAATATAACGTAGAAACGAAATCCTTCGTTCAGAACAATATTTCCTAGATTTAAAGTTTAGCGAATTCAATAGTCCCAAGAAAGTGGGTCAGGTACCAGAGTTTTTTAAATAATTTTCAGCTAAATGTATGATGCAAGATGCAGTGAAATCTTATGCACAATATTTCGTGGATAAATATAAACAAAGGTCCATTTTTTACGAAACCTACAAGAGGTCAGGGCAAAGCTATTTTTAGGCGGCCTTCGTTGCTCCGAAAACCTTCAAGAAAGACCTCACGACCTTTGCCAAGGTTTAAAAGATGTATGGTACATTCTCTGTGATATCGAGCAGCTTTCACTCGACACCTGCTCTACAGCATCTAGTCTCAAAAATACATTGACGCTAGCCCGGAATAATTGAACAGATAAATTGAAAAGATAGACTACTCGCAAAGCTGTTGAATACTTAAAAATGATTGACGGTGCTCAATTACCATAACACGCGGATCAGATGCCTATTGGATTAACTATCAGACGAAATGAACAATACTTTATTAATCTTTATTGTAAGGTTCACTCTTGCAAACTATTTCAATATTTACATCCTTATAATTACTTCATACCACGCGCATAATGGTTCGAATTATTTACATTACCGTGAACTTAGGATACTTATTTAGAGCATTTATATGATATTTTTAATAAATATTACCGGCGTTGTTATTTATTGATGTCAAAAAGAGTATTTTAACTAAATGTCATAGGACCACAGTACTAATAAATCTCTGGCCGTGTCTGTTTTACACGCATAATAGTTTATAAATGTCACTGTACACTACACTTGAACCTTGTCTAATTTATTTCACGTATATGCAGGTGAAACGAGCAGCCCCAAAAGTAGAAACACTTTTCACCCTCAACATTATCGCTACTATCTTACATTATTGTCTCGCAGAATGTTGTACAAGTGCCGTTTCTCTAAAATTTTAAGCAGCTTCACACGACAGCGAGCCGTAATACATTTCGCATTGAGATCCCACCGTTCTCGTTCATTGCAATCGTCGTTATTCCGTCAGACATTCGCCGACTCCCCGGCAAATAATGATATTGAAAAATGTCAGATAGTCATCTAAGAAAAATGTGTCTCTTTTCAAGATAGCATAAAAGTCTTCTAGAACGGGGAGACGATCGAATATTTCCCCGTTAGCGTAAACTTCCTGATGCGTTATTTCACTCATATCGACGAGAAATACCAGGACATCGAAGCTCCAGCGTTAAGCCTCGAGGCGATAAAGCTTATAGTGAAATTCCTTGGCATATAACCGGTAGAAGAACCGGTACGTCTCGTTATGCTTTCATGCTTTCGTGCTGTCGTTGAATAGTCGACGAGTGATAGTATCTTCCTGCTGGTAGCGTTATCATTGGTAGTCGCCTAACATGACTAAGAACGTATTCGTGGTAAACGACGTTTGATATAATGTGTTACGTAATAGCATCCCAGTGCCTACTTCTGTTAAACGCAAAACGGGACTTGCATTTTTTTCAATTATTTTGCCATTTTTTTTCTTTTTGTAGAGAAGGAAGAGAACGATGTTTGAATATTTCTCGAAGTGAAAGTGCAAGTTTTGGCAATTCAATGTCGTTTGTTCATAGTCTCTGTATATTGCAAATAGAAAAGTTTATTATTTTTTGTACAAATCTTTATTCTCGGAGTTCTGCAGTTATTTATAGCGCGGCAGCAATAACAGTTGATTCACTTGATATAAAAAGATAGTCAGTGTAATTGGATATAAGCGTGTTTATACGTATATTTATAAGTTAAATCGGAAATTTCAAATATGTTTGATGTTTGAATATTAAAATATATTAACACAGTCACAATTCCTTCAACTTATTTTATAAAGTACTCGCATCGTTTTTTGTTATTCGCTTGAGTTGCAAAAAATATTATACATATATGCGTCGTAGAAAAATGTTGATGCACAAGTAGAAATTCCTGGGTATTTTATAGCATTAGATCTGTAAAAAATGTACTATCAGTCTAAATAGTTTGGCATAATCACCACACTCATGACCAATAAACCTCGTTCATTAAATAATAGATAAATGGATGAAATAAAGTTTACTGATCCAATACCAAGAAAAATTATGATAAATCTTACTGAACACGTACGATTACCGATTAAAAGATTATTGAATCGATTGATAATGCGGCCATACAAGTGTACATTAATTCTTTTGAAATATCTTGCTGCGCAAAAGCAAGATTTACAATTTTATGTTTCATTCAACTAATCCTATATATTTTATAACTTTGTTCAACAGTGAAATTTTATAACAAAATATGACGAATTATAATATATAGTACCCAAGAATAATTTATTAGTAAGAGCCTTCGTGTTCCTATTTAAATTGCGGCGCTTCCTGTAACATTAGTTTTGACGTTTGTTACATGTTCTACAATATACTTAATTACAAATTGCAAAGTACTTTTCGGAATTATTTTCTGAAATCGATTAGAATGGTGTACGCATATTCTAGGAATAAAGTATTAGTTTTCTTATTCAGGTAACGTGCAAATAATTCGTCGGTTAGGGTAATTTTGTGCCTTCCTAGTCTTGGACTTAGGCCACCCTTTTACCTGCTATATGTCTTGTTCTGCTTTTTATAATCCTTCAAAATTCAGTTAATGACCCTTAAGCTTATGAAAATAAAGATTTATTTTCGAAAGAGAAGCTATACGTATTTTGAAAAGGGATTATACATTTATTTTTATATCGAAAGGTATATTTACTGGAAAATATTAAGTTTCAGTTTTCAGACGTTCTGTATATTTTTTTCCACATTGCTATGTTAATGTACTACACTTTCATTACTTTCTCAATTATTCTCTCTTCTTTATTTTCTGTTTTACGTTGTAAATTCCAGAAAATACTACTTCAATCCTTGATGAACTCGTAAACAATATCGTAGCATCAAAAATTCAGTGCGATCGCATCGAAACTGTTCGACTATTATATAAAAATATATGACTATTACCATCGATTCAAAATTACTTCGTTTATGAGGGGAAAAGGCTGTTGGGTGCGTCAGGCGATTACACTATTTCAATTATCAATTAAACAATTCGATGGATCACACAATCTTTATATTCTTTATTAACTTCCTACACTACGCCTTCTCACAATGCACGCTTCTCTCTGACTCTCTAACTCTCTGTATAATTCCACGTGTCTCGACGACGCTTCTCGATACTTCGACGCGATCGTCTTCTTTTTGAAAACGACGCACGGCTCTTGAGATGGTCTACGTTAATTGGCGCCCAATACGAACCGTCTCGATCGGTGCGACAATCTCAGGCCCTAACGTAGACCACCATGGCCGAGCAAATGCAGACTGCCTACGTAAAATCCCCTACATTTATTAAAACTCAATAATAAACACAAAGTAAATATATACGCCAAATACTATTGCATGTGCGAGGCATATAAAACATAAAACGGTATTACAAGCTTTCCTAACTTTATATATAAACTGTGTAATTGCCAATATAAATATGTTTTCGCAACACAAGCAACAACGTTAGCAACCAATTCCCCATTTTAAACCATTTTTAATCCACATCATCGCAATCAACCAGCCCAAAAAATGTTTGATAAAATCGTTGCATCCCTTTTTGATTACAAAAAGAGAAATTTGACACATTACAGCGATACAACACATGTCACCCTTCCGTATCCCCTAAATCATTACCTAAAAACTCCATTGTTCGAATATGTTGAGAAATACATTTATCACACTACTACATCATCCCAGTCATTGATAACAATTACTTCACCACAATACCGTTCGCAGCACATGCTCAATCTCAAAAGAGAAACATCAAAACATCCCCCATTAATACAGTGTCATGTATCAGCTCATTATCTCCCATATCCTTACTCGCCAAATCATTCCCCAAACAAAACTCCGTAGTAATCAATATATCATCACAATACACCGTAACAATGCCTTAATAAAAGGCAACCCTGCCAATCCCTTCCTTCTTGTAAATAAAAAATTCGAAACATCGCAATGACATTGTGCTTTATCCACCTCAATGACTCCCACGGTCTCCGCACAACATTCATAGTAATCAATAAATCATCATAATGTACAATAACAGTACTTAAATAACAAAGCCCCCCAACTCCCTTTCCATTTCCAAATAAGAAATTCGAAACACCGCAATGACATAGTGTTTTACCCGCCACGTTAACTCCCATATTCTTCAAACAACATTCCACAGTGATCGATAAATCATCGCAACATACCGTACCAGTACTTTCATTTGAAAAAAAAATCTTTTCAGTTTCTCCCTTCTGGTAAATACAAAATTCGAAACACCACATTGTCCCACTATAACTCCCTCCCCAACCCTCCCATTCTGCATACAATATTCCTTGTAATAATAATCAATACATCATACTTTCATTTAAAAGAAAAAAACTCTTTCATTCATTCTGCTTTCCCGAATAAAAAGTTTGAATCACCCTAATGGCAGAGTGTCACCCATCTTCCACACTCACCCCTCTCCGATAAAAATCCCTCCAACAAACCCGTCAACCCTTCGTCTTACAATTGAATTCAGAAGCGTCGGACCATGAAGTACAATTTCTTCTTCGCTCACGCTCCGTGTACACGTATAAGCAGCGGTCGAAACTGAAACCCTCTGCATTGTTTCAATCCTAATATATTTCTGCCAAATCATTGCTATACATAACGTACTTGTACAAAAATGAATATATACCATAAGCCGAGAAAAATTTGCCCCAAAGTAAATGCGATCAGTACCTTCCAAAGTCTCGCGACGTCTTCGTGACGTCATAGATCGCTTCGCCACCAGAAATGAATGACGTCGCGAAGACGTCGTTCTGTAACAACGGGTTAAATTCCCCTCTCATCCTCATTTTCACGCTCCCCACCCTTGTCTCGCGTACTTTCGCACACTCACCCGCACATCACCCTATTTTCTCGTCCGCCAAAAAACCCAACCGCAAGACGTCGGATTCGCGCCGAATGAAACGCCGAGTTCCGAGCGTATCGCGATAAACGCCCGTAGTAAAATTCCTCCGCCTGTACATACACGCGGCGCACAGAGGTGGCGGTTACACGCCCCCACCTCACGGTCTCGAGAACGGTCGCCAAGTGGTCGACGACTAACGACGACCCAGAGAGAGTAGGTATACTCCGTACGTACGCCGCGCGAGGACGTAGTGGCGTGCAACACGCAGCGACACGAGCACACGAAAACGCGTTGCTTGCTATAGTACGCCGGCACGCGGCCACCAGCGCCGGCAGAGATCACGTCCCGAGCGTGTACGAGCGTGTAGCCGCGAGTAGCCGCGAGTAGCCGGCGAATAGTCGCGAGCAGACGGTCCCCCGAGCATCGTCTCGACTCGCTTGATCCGCCACGCCGCCTTTCGGGGCCCACCGGACATTCCGAGCTGCTCCTGGAACAAACGAGAAACGAGCGAAACGCGGCTCGGGTTACCTGTGCGCCGCTTTCGATCCTCTCACCTGAGAGCGGCGCGAGGACGACGCCGGATTCCAAGCGGCCGGCCCGATTTCAGCAGTTTCTGCTCCGTCTGATTTATACGCGCGATGGTTGCGCGTGATTTCAGCTCGAACGCGGCGGGGACACGCTTTTGGTAAACTCGCGCTGACAGACAGCTAAGTGTGTGTACGCAGTTGCGACGGTCTCGATATTCTTCAACCGATTTTACTGCAGTGAACGGCGAGTGAATATCAGCGTGGTTGTTGTGATCTGCCAAGTCTGTTCATCCGAGTCGTTGCATCGTTTCAAGGAAATTATTACTAACTATCTGCCGAAGTAATACCTGGCCGGTGACCGATCCGTGAAGATCGAACGTTACAGAAGAACGCACCGGAACGATCTGACCCAACTGCTCTCGAATCCTGCAAATCCTGCTCCGCAGCGCGGCTGAGATCGAAGCGGCCGATTCCAGCCAGCCACTCAGTTTCCACGAAACAGTTTCGAGGAATCCAAGGGGGATGGATACCCGCCAGGAATGCTCCCAAGTTCCAGGCTGAAAGGCGGCGAAGTTTCGAGAGCTACAGGTGCATCGTCGGATTTATGTACCTTGCCCGATGTTTTTTTTTGTCCTCTATCGCAACCCGTGTGAAATTTCGACAAGTCAAGCGGGATACAATAAGTCCCAACCTCCGGTAGCCCGTCACGTGCGGCCGTTCCGCCGAATTACGCCCGGCGTCGTCTCGTCGCCGGAACGAGGCATTTGCATCGGTCGAAGGACGACTGATTCACGCGCCTCGCCGGCAAACCGAAAATCTCCCTACCTGGCGCCCGCCAAGGCCCGGGTATTGTTCCCGAGATTTAAAGCTCGCCGGGCCCGCTGCGCAGGCCCCAGTGGGTCCGTTCGTTCGTCGACGCCGCTGGGAACCGCACGGACGGCTTCTAACGGAGCTGGAACATTCGACGTGCCGGTCGTGAACGTAGAAATCGGAAAGGTCATAGTGGGACTGTTCCTCTCGGATCGTAAGGTTGGACCCCGTTGGAAGGGGTTGCAGGGTCATCCTCGCGCGTCATCGAAGCACTTGAACCCTCGCGAATCAGCTGCGCCGGCAATTTCGTGCGTGCACGACAGCCGACGTTGTTGCTAATTAATGTGCAATTAAACACAGATCGTAATCTGTGTAATAAGGAGCGCTGAATACTACCGGGAATCCAATTATGTACACGGTCGCGTGGTGAACAGTAGAGGCGAGCTGGTTCGTGTGTCGTCGTTGGACACGTGACACACAGACGGGAACAGGTATTCCGAGGACGAGCCGTGTGGTTAGCGATTTGGTATTTTGACCTGAGGCAAGGTGCGTGAACGCTGCGATCCTTCTCTGTTTGGGGAGGGGCTCGTGGACTGTTGTATTTACAAAGGTTGATGGTTCCTGTGCGTCGTAAAAAGTGACTTCGACGGAGTGTGTGCAATTGGAAAATTGTGACGTCGACGCTGGACAGGAGCCCAGCGCGAATAAAGTTGTCGTCGCAGTTTGGAAACTGTGAGATTCAAGTGGCTTCAACGGGACACGCGTGATGCGATTTATCTGGTGGGAAAGTTTACACGCGCAGGATCGCAGATCAAACGCGCGCACTAAATTCCTGTGCTACAGCAGCGGGGATTTATGGTCGGAGGCGTGTGAACTTTAAGATTTTCATTGGACTAAGCGTGAGCTCCAGAAGCCCGCCAACTAGGAGCTCCGATTTCGAGAAATCCTGAAAATATATTTCCTGTAACGAGCAAAGAGAGGAGGCGAGTCGTACGCGCATCGATTTCCATTTATCATTAAAACCTTCGCCGCGAAACCAAATTTGAATCGCCCACAGACCTCGTCCGTGAGCGCCGCGTCAATGATACCTTTTATCCTGACGTGACTATTAATCCGGCGATTAAAGCGTCAATTTATACGCCTCGCTCCATCGACGAGAAACAGACCGTGCCCTCTCGTGATAACATTCCCGCGGACCAGAGTGGCAAAATACATACCAGGGATTCTAGACGATCACGATATAAACAACGAGCTACCGGGGCGTACCGCTACTGTCAAACGATTTGTATGCCTCCCTCCCCACCCCGGGGAAGGTCGACAGTTAATGACTCGAATCGCCTGTTCAATGTGGCCACAGTGTTACGCAGGTAGCAGAGGAAGGTAGTCCGGACGTGTGAACAGGAGTAGCAAACAACGGGAACGATCGACGAAGAAACGACTCGGCGAAACACGGTCATGCAAATTGCGCCGCGTTCGAAAGTCTGGTTTCCGTGATTGCACGGCCTGTATCGTTGGTTCTAACGATGAAGAGGGTTTCGTCGCGGGATTTTCACGGCAACTCCCTCGAAAGATCCAGTTGATACGGTCGATCGAGACTGCCTTGAGCAAGAGCACCGGGGCAGAGAGGCTCGAGAGGCGCGATATGAAAATGATCTGGCGTTAATCGAGACCCATGAAAGATACTATTGCGCGTACCAGAAGAAGAATTATGTACGTATATACGTGCGAGGTGTATATGTGCGTGGAATAAAAGTGGATGAAACAGAAACGAAGATCATTCGAACGTCCTGGTGAATCGTTTCCGGGAAGAACCGCGTCTGTTCGAATATTTATACACACCGAACATATTTATTTGGGACACTGGCGACATATTCGTACGTCGAGAGTGTTTCGTCTGGGTGTAGCTCGTTGAAATAGGGTACTGTTGAATAATAGACGAATAATAGTGCATTTGGTGGCGAACGCGAAGAAAAAAAGGTTTTGTTTGTCACGCGATTTGTGGATACGAGAAGAACGATCCTGAGCATGTCACCCGTGGGGAAGTTTTCATGAGAGATTCAACGTCGATTAAGAAAATATGCGTGAGTATATACACAGACTGTGACTTTTTTTTAATTAGAATGTTCATATTTTTACGTAGAATGTTATACACATTGTACATAATCCGAGGAGTGCATTTCGCCAATTATTTTTCCTTCCTTTATTTTTCCACCATGCTTTCAGTATACAGAATAACCGGTTCCGTTGCGTATACGTTATTATTCCTTAAACTTGTCAAGATAAGACGAGGCTGTTCGTGCACGCTTTAAGTACAGGAAGTGAGGCAACATTGAACTTGAATTTTCGTAAAATTATTACTTGTAAAACCATCGCTGACAATGTTCAGTTTATCCTGCAGTTTTTAAGCGAAAATAATCCGATATTTAGCGAACATTCATGGTAAATATATGCAATGTTAAACAAGTGTTTTTAATTTATGAAAACAGAATTCATCTTGTGACATAATTAAATTAATCTGCGCAGCTTCGTTTATATTCATTAAAACGTATCAAACGAGCTTCCCTGTTACTGCACTCGCTAAAACTTGAACTGTAAAATACGGATTAAGTATGCAATGTAATGTACGTACACAGTCGCACACAGTTGGATCATAAATAGTAATCAGACTGATTTATTATCCTTTTAAATAAAATCAGAGTAAATGCTCCCTAGTTTAAATTAATTAAAGAAATTTAATAATTCCCACCGGCAATAGAATTAAAAATAATAACCAGTACTACATCTTCACATACTCCTCTGGGTTCTATTAGCCAAAAAGTTCCAAAGTTTCGGTAATTAACACCCAATGAATAAACCTCGTGCATTTTGAACACAAGCCGAAGAAAAATTGAAAGTGCCTCGACGCACCGGGTCCACGTGAGGGAACGTGATAATTGCTAATTAGTTTTTGCTCGATACCAACTAAATACGGTGTAACAAAAATAATGCATGCATATACAAAGCGAAGCGTTGGTCCGCGGGAGAAATATTACTGGCAAGAGAGCATAGTTATTAAGAGACGTCTGGGTGGAAAAAAGTGAAATAAAATATGTGGAGGGAAGAAATGAAACGATGTCTGCGTTACGGCGATTAACTGTAGTACCACTTAAGAATTTCACATGAGAAACACGCTGAACGAGATACCAGTCCGCCCACCATATTCGTTCATCTGATCGTTATGAAGGAGGTAAAAAAAGAAACGAAACGAAACAGCCATGTTCGTTCGTAGCCTATTGATTCATCCCATCTTTCTTAATGCATTATTCAAGAATCACTATGAGATACGAATAGCCGGGCGGGGAATTCGAAAATACGTTTCACGTCTGTTTGGATACGGTAATGCACGTTCACGTAATTACCAACGACGATACAATTTACGGGTGTGTTTGCATTTTGGGTGACGTCGAAACTTGGATACACGGGGATTCGGTTTGCCCAAGCACGCGGAGGTACCGGGGAATTATTCCTTATACAAACAATTATTTTCGGCGGAAATTGCACGGTATTAAGGTGATGTTAGTGTGTTCTCGTTTTTGCTTCTTACCAAGCTCGAAGTCCCGTTTCGTTTAAAACTGAATGCAATGATTTGAAAAAGTAAAGGAAAGGTATGAAAGTATAGTAAATGAGTTATTTATGAGGTGATGTGCCTTATTAATCAATTTAATAAATAAGAAATTCATTGTATAATGTTATATGAATAGATTTTATTTATGAGCAGACAGCCGAAAGTGATTGACTAAAAAATTAATTTTGTATATAACGTATTAGAATATGAAAATCCTGCTTCGTGTAATTATCTGATATCTTCATTGGAATGTCATTAAAGAAAAAAGCTGTGGGTATAAGGTGTATATTATTCTGATTTGGGTAACGAAAAATAAATAATTGTACGGGCGATTTCTTCTAAGTCAAATTGTATATGGCGAATACGCGTATAATAATACACTTCGTAAGCAGCGATAACTCAAGTCAGAACTATTGAATAAAATTTGGGATTGAAATGTCCGCAGCAGAACTTCTCCGAACTTAATATTTCCAAACTCACAAGCATGGCTTCCATAAATTTTATGCGATATTGCTCTGGATAATCTTATGCTTTCTATCCAATTTTTATTTTTCCCTACAAATACAATATGACACTAATACATTGCTCCTTTATTCTCATTCCTTAAGCACAAGAAAAACAGCTTCCGCTTATTTGATCGCAAGCCAAACAAAACAAGCAAATGAAATAATATTTGGCTACTAACACTTGTTTTGTTTAATAAATGTAACATAAGTATTCTACATACACCACGATATTTGTACACATATGCATACTTGAATACTGACAGTGCAGAAAGTTGAATTAACCGCGTCAGCAAATAATAATCTAAACATCGTGCAAGAAGCTATAAATTACATACACCTTTTTTATTCAAGGATTAAAGAAAGGATGTCTACCATGATTATATAATCGACTGTGCATAAACATTGACCGATTAGGTCGCGAACGATGATTGGAGCGATGACTAAACATAGCCGACAACTTGAGACATTACGACGACGCGTAGTCGATTTACGTATTACGTATCATTAATCGTCTCACCTTCTCCCTTTATCTACATGCGGCTGTAATAAAAAATAATAAATGTTATTAACGAGCAATTTCTGGCTAACAACTTCCGCGGTGGCACGTGAGAAAAGGGTTATCTGTGTTTCGCCTGGCTCATTCTCCACGCAGTATATTACATTACGTACTCGCGGCAATAATTTTCAATAGAATTTAGAAGACCTATAGGCTGATTTAGATTCATCTTTTTCCCAATATTAACGGAAACAATGGTCCTGAGAACTTGGTAGCGTGTTGCTGAAGGGTTTGCAAAACGAATTGAATATTTGGTTACGAAGCACGTCAATTGCAACATGTTTTGGTAGGTGAAAATTATTTTATCGGATGTTCTCATGTTTTTCAAGCGCACCGCGATTGTATTTGACGTTTATGACTTGTACATATTTCCCAATCAATCGAGCTTATTATTCGAGAGTGGGATGCGTAGGAGATAGGACGATAAATTAAGATAGTTTCATTCAGTTCTCGAGATTTTTCTGCCTTCCCTTTTGTTGCTTTCTCTTTGCTGACGTTCATTATAGATATGTTTTAGCAGATGCAGTTGTTGACCTGTTTTCGCTGAATTCTGTAATTTATACCTCATCCGAATATCTGGAATTTCGTTCAAAGTGCGAAACTGAAATTGTAATTAAGTCGATATAAGTTCCCTTTCGTTGTATGTACTTTGAAAATCTCTTCCCGACCTGCATCAAACTTTTTATTTTCTTATAATCAACAATCGGTGTCATATTTGAAGAAACATTTCGGACCGCGAAGTTTTAAAATAATTGTAGAAAGGTACGCGTTTTAAATCGAATAAATGTCACAAGCTTTCTTCGTCATTAATTTACTGGCACACCACATAAATTGATATGCATTATATATTAAATATCTCACAGGTATGTATTACAGTTTTCACTGCGTTAAATACTCCAAATGAGTAATAAAAGTATCCCGCTATTTTACGATACATATAATCTTAGATCCTTTTACTTTTATTTGAAAGTTTGATGACAGAGATCGTTTGAAGATTGAAGTTCCCACTTCTGGAAAAATAAGATTCTGTCAATCATTGGCAGAGAACCGAGTCGACACTGTCGAGTATGAATGTATACGCGTGTTAATGCTTATCGAACCGTGCAAGTTCTCAGTTGATCGCTCCGAGAATCTCGTGGGACAGATAGTCAAACATCGCGCATAAAATGCATATGACATTCGTCGCTAAATAACATAATGGCCACTCGTGACCCAGTTTATATATTCGTTTTTGCGAATTTCGTATGATTCAACGCGAAGTTACTACATTCCTCGATTCAGCTAATAGTTTTGTACGTTATGTTGCTGTATTACGACAGGAACGGTAAATATGTCCAAACGTGTTCTCTTATACTTTCAAGTAATTTACGAACATAATGAAATAAAAATAACCGATAATAGGGAATTCAACAATTGTAAATAAACAATTGTAAATAATATATTTTGGTGTACATGTTATTCTTGTTTATTGAAATATTTTGACTAGATACATTTTAATACATATTATAGATGCATTGTTAGCCTGGAAAATATAAAAAATGTTATTTCCATGGGTATTAAAACAATGTGAAACTGATTTGCACAGCAAAGCATTAATCTATTGAAACAAAGCTATCTACAGTCAATAGCTTCATCATTAGCTTCGAATCGATAGACAAATTGACTTTAAACTCGAATTAAGGCAGGTCTGAATTTTGTCAAATCAAAGTAGAGATTTAATGGTGGATTAATTAAATAAACGATTCAGAAATTATGACTGGTGGTGTATTATTGTCCTTGCAAAATTACTCTAGATAATTACTATCATTATAATGCCCATCCTGTGTAGATATATGTATATCCATTATTTTATTTATCACGATTTAAACTGAAACATATCACAAACGTTCGTTCAATATCACCTTTCGCAAATCGAAACAATGTTCATTCATTAAATCAATCGAAAATTAATATACATAAATATATATCTACAGGATACAAAATATCTAGTAAATATTTATTAAAGAAAATACAGAAAAAATATTTTCCCCACAGTCTAATGACAGAACACGTTTCCGTGTAAATTCGTTTTCTTCATCCACTGCCTACTTATCGTTCTTATAAAAATACCAATTACTTAGCGGCGAGACGTTATCAAAGCGACAAGTTATTTGCGTGGGCAATCGTCTTTTTCATGTGACTGTATGGTACGCAATTAAATAAAGCGTTCATACAAGCCTCCCCAGTAAAAGGGACGATACATTGATATTCTGCTAGCGATTCCGCTAACGTACATCTATATTCCGCGTCGACATTCCACGGAATATTTGCAATCGCGTGGCTCGCGTTGCTCTTTTTGTCAC
The DNA here is from genome assembly GCA_907165295.1 of Nomada fabriciana. NCBI lineage: Eukaryota > Metazoa > Arthropoda > Insecta > Hymenoptera > Apidae > Nomada > Nomada fabriciana. The sequence goes on from OU015689.1 coordinate 17,627,746, forward strand.
TAGGCAACATCTGCGATACGAGGCTGACTGTCAACCGCTTCGAGATCGTTTTATTCCCTGAATTTTATTCGCGACTACGCAGAGCGAAACACTGGGCCCCATATGTACTTGGTGTTCTGTTATACTTGAACCGGAATTTTACGTATTAGAGAATATGTATCGAGAAATACATATATGAAAATTAAAAAATAAATTCATTTAAACGCGAAATGAATTGAACAAATTTTTGCATACTGTATATTTTTCGACTCAATTTCTCGGTAGCAATTTCTGATAATGACGCGTATCGCGTTCCAGAAGAAGATAAGGTAGAAGTTTTAATGCGTTCTGGTCCGCTACTTATTACGCGAATATCAAAGCTGAAAGAGGAGCGTGCTTAATTAATAGTTTAGATTAGATACACCTTTTTCTTTCCCTTTGCTGAAATTTCCATTTGATATCGTTTTTCGAGCTGCAGCAGTGTTTTATGCCGTCGATACTTCCGGGTTATTAAAGTACGTTTGGAGCAATGAAAAGGCAGTTAACAGCGAACCGTGTAATAAATCAATAACTACTGCACATACAGTTAGCAGAAGCAGCATTGTTTCGTATACCGTTAGACAGCGTGCAGCATTAGAGAATATATTATGACCAATGTGTGGAATATAGAAATATGCCTTGGCTTGATAACATTAATCTTGCGACATATCAAATAAATTGCGAATTACACCGGTTCGCTAATTACCGTTACTATTCATCCGCTACGAAACAAAAATTCATAATATTAATTCAGCGTACAGTTTTAATTACTGTACAGTTACATTATTCACGTTAGCATTCTGAAATGTTTCTCAAGTATCATCAGCACAATTTTCCCTTAATTGTTAGCATGAACTCCGTCTCGTTAATGGGTATTATATAAACAACAAATTCATGGAAAATATTCGTGAGCGGTAAATTTGTAAGTGAAATAAGTTACATGAGAAAATTTGATGTTATATCAAGAAATTCCTTCTCTTTTCCACATTTTCTTCGGGATCTCTGAATGTAAAGCTCATCATTGTGTAGTATCCTACATATAACAAGTCACACTGTATACCATGGCTGACAATCACGAAACGCTGACAGGTAATTCAATCTGATAAACGCGAGGCGGACGTCTCGACAACAAGAAAGAGAAGAACTCGTGTACTCGTGTAAATATTATTAAGGGGGAACGCGAATTAAATTGAGTTTCCAGCTGGTCGGAGTTTTCGACGATTTTACTCGATTAGTTAATAACGCGAACGCGGCGTAAAAACCGGGCAATTTTTTTTGCAGCAGCAGTGGAACTTCGGGGGGAATACTGTTTCAGAATTTTGTAATTTTATTTGGGAAAAAATTGCTCTGCCCGTGAGTGTCGCCAGTGCGAGTAAATAAGAAACGTACGAGTAGAAAATTTTCCGGACGCGAAACTAGGAGACTTTTCCTTGACAAGGATTTGTCGAAATTGACTAGAATTGAAGAATTGACTGAATTGAATAATTAACGTAATTTTTAATAGAGTAGGAAATATTCACTGCACGATACTGTTTTTAGATACAATAATGCAGCAAATGTTAAAAATGTGAACAGTTTTCAGGACAGAAGTTATGAATGCAAATGAACATTTTGTAAATATTTAAATGATTTCGCCACGAAGGCGCAATTTCGAAAACAGCAAATTTCGTAAAGAATAAACGCAGAAATATTTATCTCTGTGAATACATACAGTTCGATCGTTTTACATAATATAAATAAATCAATGACTATACAATATATTTTTCAACTACCGCCAGTGAAGAAACCACAAACCCATAAAACATACAATAATTGATATCACAATATAAATGTATAAATCTCAGTAATTTTTTCCAATAATTTCACTGTCACAATATGTCTTCTAATTTTCCATACCGTCAAGTATGAAACATTTGCATCGCATTAAATATTTCACCCCGACACCCACGTCAAAGCTAATACTAAACATTAAATCTCATTCGTGCTCAAGAAACGAAAAATTCCTCCCACGTGTCTTGGAAGGATGTTCACGGCAATCGTAGGGACTGCGTATTGCTCGATACAGTCTATCGATATTCGTCATAGTGATCGAGGAATCGTAAGAATCCCCATCTGGATCGATCGGTTGCAAACCGATGCGCCGAAACCAGCCAATATCGTGACCATATACGCTCGTCTGGATTCGGATACATCGCGTTAGCTAGGTATTTCACCTGCAGCAAATTAGAATACATATACGTGTATACATTACAGTGTTAGGTCGCCCCGTGTAGAGAGCAAAAGCCGCGACCGTGGCTTTACGAATGCAATCGGTTCGTTCATATAGCTGCATCGCTAAGCAATATCCGTGAAACAAGCTCCGATGGTTCTGTAATATGCAATACCTGCACCACCTGACCGCTAACTTTAACCCTGTTTCAGACGAGACACAAATATGTGTCGATATTTTTGGGGAAAAAGTTTAGAATTAGGGAAACTATATTTTAAGCGATTGTTAGATCTTACAGATTTTTTAAAATAAGTGCTGCCGGCTTCTGGGTGCATTGCCATAACAACGCACTGGTTTAACCCTTCGGAAAGCAAGAGTAAGGCTTGTAGTGTAGGACCAGATTAAGATGTAATGATAACTGTTGTTAATTTATCGCAGTGGCAATTGTTAAATATTTATTGCAGAGGTTATTGTTGCAAGTTTATCATAGTGGCAACTGTTATAAATTAAAAAAACTATACGATCGTCCAATGTAGTAATTAAATAGTTAATTCTGCTACGCGCAGTAATGTGGACAATTGTAAGACAAGGGGTGAAATCTGGACTTTCTCGTGGGACATACCGGCGGGAACATAAAATGCCTAGAACGCTGCTTAACCCTTTCGTTAGTAACATCTACTATAACAGTAGCCTCTCGCAGACTTATGTCTATGTATCATACTAGCGAACACCATTGTGGTTCTCTCAACGTGCATAGTTGTTACTCAAACTAGTGCTGAAGTATTCAATTTCAAAGTCTAACAACCCCCTTAACCACCGCGAAATAATTTAAATTAAAATACGACTAAATTTGATTATGAAGAAAATTTCATTCTCAGAATTAATGAATTTCCCAAAATTTTGTCCATGATGAATCTATATGCTGTGGATCGCAGGAGAGAATGAATTTGCGAGGGTTTGATTGACTGGAAGTTGGGAATTGTTTTAGAGTTTACCTATGGATTTAGTTTGCCTTGGGTATTGTACGTATTTTAGTTAAGATTTCGTTTACGGTATGCGGATAATTTGTTGCAAGAATCTTTCAATTGCCCACAGAGTTAAGATTCTGTAAGAAAATACTTGATTTAAAAACCACGGTCTGATTCGAGGAGTTAAGACTTTGGTTAATTTTAAAGTATGTAATTAGAACAATTAGAATGTGTAACGAGAAGGGCAATAGTTAATGGCTCGACGCTTAGTCGAGGAAAGAATATACTGTGAAGATGAATAACGAGAGTGAAGTCTGGCAAAGTTAATATAGATTGCAATAGCTAATTGATGATTGTAATTGTTTCACCTTTCGACCAACAGCGATATATGTACAATATTACCAATAATAATGTACATATTACCAATTTAACCATGCACTAAAATCCCGACGAATATATCGTCAGCAAGAATTACAAAATTAAAGCGCAACAATAATTAACCAAAATAATAAACCAAAATCGCGCGAAAGATGATTCTCAAGGCGAGCTCGATGGAAAGGAAACTGACTCTCGATACAGATCCGCAAAACATAAACCAAAGGCATAAAAAATTCAGAAACAGAAATCATGCGTAATAAACCAGAACTCTAAACGCCGTTTTTCTCATTTCTTTATTCTTTCATTTGCAACACACGGAAAGACCGCGTCACACCCGTTGAAGATCCGCGGGACTCTTTACAAGTAGAAGCACTCACAAGGAAAGTTAGGCAACCCCAAGATTCAGAAATGTATGAAACTTTGCATACAAGTAGAATATGTCATCCGTAATATAATCCTGTTTTCCGTTCGTTCCATAATTCGGTTTTAAGGGGTGAAATCAGCCCTCGATGAAAATTCATATCTCAAGAACGATGACAGATATTTAAAAAAATTCTATACGAAACCTGCATTACTTTATTGTGTTTACACGACAGAGTAAATAAATTTTTGGAAAAGTCCATGATTTTTGTCCATTTTTTTCCGCGGATCTTTCAAAGAAAATTTTACGCAGCCTTGTAGACGCAATAAATGGCTGCAAGTTTTGTTTATACTTTTTTTAAATATCTCCCAGCGTTCTCGAGATATTTCACGAGTAAGAACTTTCTGAATTTCTTTCAAGGGCTGATTTCACCCTTTAAAATCGAATCACGGCCCGAACGGAAAATAGGGTTGTATTACGGACGACATACTGTACTTGTATGCAAAGTTTCATACGTTTCTGAATCTTCGGGTGGCCTAACCTTCGTTGTCAGCAAGAGTCTCCTTTTTCTTTGAGCAAACGTGGCGTCCCCCCCCCCCAGCCAGTTACAGTCCATCGTTGCAATTACAGCACACGCGAACCCGACGATTCAGACGGCGTTCTGGGACTCGAACGAGAAACCTACTTTAACGGCATTCATTCGCGCGCAATTAAATCACTCCGTCAGTTTCAGCGGGTTGAACACTGAAAGAAGTTTGCCCGGACGATTTCTTGCGCCAGTTTTATAACGAGGACGGTCTTTTTGAACGTCGAGCGCGATCTTAGCTCGGCCGTTCCCTATACACCTCTTCTGATTACACGGGCCGCGTCCAGCGGAAGGCCTTCACCTTTCATCTTCGCGTTTTCTGTTTCCATTCCGGTTTCCTATTCCACCTCGGCCTGGGCCCACCCTTTCAAACCGGCACTAATTAATTGTAGCGGCGCGGCGTCCAGACGAAATCCGTGACTCGTTACGCCTCTCCGTTTGGCAGCGGAGAAAAATTCCCGTGGTCCGGATCTCGTTCGTGGTCCGTCTTTTGCTCCTTTTCTCCAATCTCGTTTCATGGCTCTGTAGCTTGGTCAACCTCGGAAATTCAACGGTGCGCGGAGGTGCGCGTATTTGGCAGGTGAAATTGCAGGTTTGATGGCTCTTAGGCATTTTGTTATTCCTTTGGTATTTTGATTTTCGATCGTTTAATTGTAGTAGATCGTTACAGAAGACTGATATTGGATTGTTGAAGACGGTTGTTAATTACAAAAGTACGAGATATTGCTAAGCAAAAGTGATTTGATTTTGAAATTGACAGCTTGAAGCGTTTACTGTATTTTAAGAATGAACGCTCGCATTTTACACGTTAAGTTAAATTACATTTTTATGTAATGGTACTTTCGAACTTCGAAGCTGAAAATTAAGTTCACCTATTGGACATATGTACCTATATTAAATCATTACAGTAGATTAATAAATGAATACAGTTATCGGAATGCTTCGAGGGTTCTTGTATTGAATTAAGTAATCCTGTTCATCGAATGCCTGAAAGTGTTCAACGTAAAGCACTTTATTTAGCAACCAGATCTGTGCGCGATACGTAATACGTAAGTATGTATGTACTCGTTACTGGATCATTACGCGGTTAAGGCATACTCGGATCGTCGTGTCTGCATTCAGATTATCTAACTGGATCTCGCCGATCCGCCACGTTCTGTCTAGATGAAAATAAGATAGACGTTCGGTAGCCAATTGCACTTCATTTAATTTCCACCAGAAAAACTTCCTGCCGGCCGTATCATATAAACAAATTAGCAAAGCCGGTTCGTTCCAAATTATTCTTGTAATTAAAAACAAATCCGGCTAATCGATTCGCAATTTTTAACGCCATTATTACACCTGTATGGAAGGTGTCGGTAAACAATTACGATTAATGCGCAAGTATATTCGCGCACCTCTTTCGAAACGTCAGAGATAAATGTTAACAACAATTTACGTCTAACTCGGACAGAAAATGATGAATGCGCGTAACGATACGTAGATATGCAATTAACAGTGGCAATTACGGTACTGCACAATGTATTAAATAGATTCGATATGAACTCTGGCACATAATTAAAGTAGGTACTGCCAGAACTGTCATTTATAGTGAAACTGAATATAAGCACACCCTCATGTACTCGTTACTTTGACTAATTCCCTTTGGGGAGGATTGGAAGCATTAGCCTTAAATTCAGTTACCCCGGGGAACGAATTTGAGACATTTCCCTAGTGCACCGTAACCGTTTAACGCGATATATATTTTCGCTTGCTGTTTGGATTTGTGACTCGCATTTATTTCGATTATTAAATTCAACGTCCTCGTAATTTACGAATTCTATATTAGTATACCTATATACACATTTATTTCGTCAAATTTTAAAATCTCAGCTGGCCCCATCTCCAAGCCTAATCATTAAACAAACTATACACTCTCCATTGTTGTTTATAAAAACTAAAAACTCTTCCGTGCAAAAGAAAAGAAAGAAATACCTCCACCAACACCATTGAACGAAATTCTCTGTCCCACCCCTCGTCTGTTCCCATCCATCAAAAACCAACGTTTTTACACTCCGTTCACTCTCCACTGCGTTCCTTCCTTATCGAGACAAAACCAGAAGGAGCGAAGGGACAAAGGAATTTCGTCGTCGTTTGTACGCGGCCTGAGTGGCCACGTAACAATGAGGGGACGGTGTTAATGCATATACGAAGTTTGTAATACGTCCGTTTTGCTCTCCTTTTCCACTCGTGTCGCACCGAGGGGCATTGCGATACGTTGAATTACCGCTCGGCGACCGGAGCAACGATATTTCGTGCCGTTTATCGTTCGCATTCCATTGGAATGAGCACTAGATAACGCCAGGGGACATTCCACGGGGGGGCGGAAAAAATCCTGGACTGCATTGCTGGGCCTCGTAAAGATACGCGTGGATAGAGCGAGGAGTCGATTAGAGAAGCATATACTTCTGTCTGCGAAAAAAATTAAGAGCGTGCAAATTGCTCGAAGCGAATCGTGCCGATCTAAGTACCTACGATATAATTCAATTATTGTCTGGATTGAATCGGACCAGCTTGACGTGAAACTTTTACTCTTTAACCCTTTGTAACCACGTGTGTCATTAAAGGTGCGCTGCATGATCGGATGTCTGTATCTTTTTAAGCCTTTTTTTTGTTATATTTTATTGAATATACTACAGGGGAATACATATTGGAGTTTCAGTTTTGTTTTTGTATCAAGCTATTTTCATGAATGGTAGAATTAATATTTGTTTCCGGCAGAAGTACAGTGTTTGCTGTACTTCTTGCGAAGTACAAAATTAATATTGCTGGAAATGATTTGAACGTTTGAGATTGGTGTATTTGATTAAAAAAGTTTTTTAAATAGTCGACAGATTCAGTATTGTATAAATTTTGACCATGATTGCTATGGCTATTATTCGCACTTTAATAATGTTCCTGTTATTCTTAGATTTTGACAAGGTAATCTGAGGCCTCGTTAGTTTTATGACACAGGTTGGCAATATTTTGTGAATTATTCTGTAAACTTTGCAGACCGTTTATAAAGTACCTTTGAAACTTGGTGACTGTGTAAACAGTAAAAGTGTTGCAAAATTGATCGTATAATGAATCGTGAAAGCTATATGTGTAGAAATTAATTTAGTTACGTACTAAAAATCATAGTTTTTATGATACGCTACTTTAATAATATACATACATATAATGTATCGTTACTTGCTTTAACGCGCAAATTAAATTATACGATAAAATCTGTAAGGTAAAAGGAGGTCGCACGGGAAAAAAGCATCAAGGATAAATGTTGATAAGTGAAACTATGTAAGACAATTATATTATTGAAATAATATCACACACATTCAATGTTAAGTGAAATTCGAATGATTCCACTGAAAATGATAATCCATATTTTTCGATTAATTTCAACAGAAATATTACTCGCATGCCTAATGAAAAATATATTATACACATTTATTATAATAAGTTTATCTTGTCGTGGTATTAGTTACTAGTAAAGTTCTTTTAATTTAAACATGAATAATCTTTATTGCTCTTTTATAAACTCTGACGTGTCTGAAAATGGCTACTGAATAAATTTAATTGACTAGAAAATGGAAGTTTAAAGACTATTGATTATTTCTGTTGCAAGCTATCATATTAAGAATGTTTAATATTAATTATTATTATAACTAATAATTAATTCTGATATATGTCCTATAACTAAACACGTATGCGAGCAATACGAAGCATTTTTAAACCGAATGTGTAAAAAAATAAGGATCTTATGTGCACACAAGTCACGCAAAATAGGATAAGAGTCAACCTGACAGGGTAATTTATAACGCTTCAGATTCGTAACACGCACAATCTTAGGAATAAAAGAACTGGAAGAAATATGTGTCACCTGGGGCTGTCATAAATCGATTTCAAGTTTAATACGGAGTTCCAAATCTTTCGTACTAGCTCGAACCTACTCGAAAATTAAATATTTGACTTATGAAAATCCATATATATAATATATTGTATATATGTACTAAATGTTTACCCATAAAATTCCACGCAAAGTCGTTAATATTTCTCATCACTGTCGAAATATTTTCTTAATCATACGAACATATCCATAATACGAAATTCGACGTTGATAAAACCGCAAAAAACATATACATAACATTTAACAATTATTATGAAGATTACTTACAAGTTCGCATAACTATTATAATAATGATAAACTATCAATTAAATACAAATCTCTAATAGAAGTCACAACTATAATGTCATAATGAGGACGAATTAATAAATGATTTCTGTTAAATTAGTATTCGTTTAACAAATAAAATCCGTATTACGGGCATGGCGATCACGAAATAGCTGGAAAATAAAATATTACCGAAGATTTGCATGAAAATTCCGGCAGCGAGCTAGATTTATATCGCGTGACATGAAACCGGCAGAATTGGAATTAAATTTGCCTGCATTCGAAATCACGGTTCGTTTGAAAATTACACGCAAGCCGAGATTAAACCGCTTCGAATATTGCAGAACTGGCGGTGCAGCCTTAACTGGTGTGTATTAGTTCCCATCGTGTCATTAATGACTCGGTAATGCATTATTAGCTGAACCGAGTACATAATGGAACTTGCGCGTACAATAATACACCGTAGTTAAATGCCATAGAAATGACTGGCGTTGCGTCATAGATTCAAGCAACGAATACGCCTTCCGTATGTTGATTTTTCTTATTAATTTAAACGTATTAAAAAAGCCAATGTTCAAATATTATTCTTCTTAAACTTCCCCGTTTTATTATTTCGCAACAGGTAAAAATGTTTTATATTTCAAGGTTTAAGCTTGTAACACTATTGTATGAACGGAGAATCTTGACATTTACATAGATTACACTTTACACAAATTCTTGCACAAATTATTCAGACAAATGATAAAACTACCGTGCACTTCTATATTAAGATAAAATCTGTTGCATGAATGTAATTTTACTCCCCAAATTTCCAAGTCGTACGAATTATATTAACCCTTTCCAAAAATTGCACAGTTATTTCTTTAAAATGCAGGAAAAATCCGCGACAGTATGGTACTGTCCTTACGATCAAATCTGATACGAATCTCGAACAAATCGCGTGCTAAAAGCTTTATTTAATAAAATTGTTCTCGTGCGCGCCGTTTTCGCGTCTCAAACCTAAGAATATCCTCGACGGAGTTGTCCATGCATTAACCGTATCAGTCTAATTTACACCGTTGTGAAACACCGATTACTAACCCACCAGCTGCATAACGAGCACTGTATGCACAACTGTATGGCGCTACGGAGCGTGTTGGGTACGATTTTCATGCGTTCTGAAGGCATTTGGGTTTCTAAAGTAATTTAAGCTTAAAAGCAGATCTCGGAAAACGTTGCAGCACATTCGATTCAAAGTTGGAATGCATACGGAGCGGTATGCATGCGGTGGAAAATTTGATAAGACCGCACGTATGTGAATAACATCTTTTCTGAATACTAAGCGCATGAGTTCTGACGAAAATGATATTCACTGTACATTTTTTTGAGTGATAATAATTGAGTTAACGAATGGACGGGGCTACTGAATTTTTGTTGTATATATTCGCAGTTCAGTTTATTTATTTATTTTTTTATGACAAAATATACTTTTCTATATTATTCTTATATTTCCTCTGTACATGAGGAAATTGATTTTCAAAACTTTGCCACGAGACTCCGATACTCTTAACATAAACTGCACAATTTCAACCGTGCCGTGGCCAGCCAATATTTCAGCAGACAAATAAAATTCGTACGTAAACTCAATGAAAGCTTCGTGTAATCCGTACTTTACAGTCGCGACGATGATCGTCAGAAATATTGCGACGGTCGGGTCACAAATATCGTGTCATTAAAAACGATCGACGACTTTCCATCCTGTTCAAATCTCTGTGTCTCGAACTTCGTAACTTCTTATTCCGGTTCCAATGACGAAACACATCCCACGTCTATTATGGCACTTCGAAAACTCAGATACATTGAGAAATCCTCGTAGCAAGTAAACTCCCGAAGCTGTCTATTCGTCGCGTTTCAGCTTCTATCCAGAGAGATAGGAATAAATCCACGCAACGCAATACGCAGGGATTTAACTTCCCTTTGCCGCATTTCACAGAGGAACAAAGTTCCTTTGCGGATGGGAAACGACGAGCTTCGACTGAGAAAAGTGAACGCGAATAACTTACTGTTTACTTTTTATGGAGGACAGGTGCGATAAGAATAAAGCCAGGTGGAAGGGCGACAATTTAATACTTGTTTTGTGAGGCAGAACTTTACGTCGGGCTGTCATATGTTGCCTTTGCATTTTTTAAAGTGTGCAAGGCAGAGTTTTCTGGAAAACTGAGGTAGCTTATGCGTTATCATTCGTTTCATGCCTCACGAAGAGAATTTTAATTAATGTAGCAAAGTTGGTTTCACCAGGTCGGTCTTAAGGTAGATACTTTTGTGGTGACTGGTGATCCCAGCGTACTTATCATTTTATTTGAATGTTTTAAATTAGAAGCCCAAACGTTCCAGTTAGTCTAAATTACTTTCCCGGGGTTCTTTATATTTTATTTAGGCGACTCGAGGAACTAAATGTACAGTACTTGATTGTACGCAAATATATGCAAACACTTTTTCATGAAAAATGAAAATTAAAGAAAATTAAATTTCGATTTTGTGTAATTCAATGTAAATGTCAAATTGAATTTTATTTCTTTTTTAAGACAGCTAAAATATTAATTTCGAAATTAATTTAAGAGTGTCGTGTACAACATTTTATGACGTTTTCCTTTCATGTATAAACAATACACACTTTCCAGTCGATTCTATCTATTCTACTTTATACGAAAAAGTCTCTGCACTGTTATAAATACGATTAAATTAACGTCAACTACCAACGACATTAAAGTACACGAATTATTACATCCAATCACAATTACGTCGTAATACATTCAATAACGCACACCTGTATGAAGGGCGGTGAAACGGATTTGACCTATCGCGTGTTAATTTTAAACAGATCATAAAGCTGATATTATCGTGGCGTAACCCCGCTCGCGCATAAACACCGGTGCCGTGATATCTACGTTAAAATGACGCTTTCCCCTTATCAATTGTGTCCGTAACACACATTTTAGCCTTATCGGCATTACAGAACTCATTCAGCTTCATACCAGTCCAACGCGTCCGCACGTCATTCGACGAGTGAAGGCCGATTTTGGTGGGTTTACCTTTAAGTTTACCTTGAATGTGCATCTACATACATATACATATACCGAAAAAAACTGTGCAACAGGTAAGATAAACATCTTTCGTCCCATTCGTTATTTTTTTTGCCTCTGTCTTTTACCTACGTCTATGGTCGTTTAGAAATCGTTGCTTTTACGAAATTCCTGTACGCGAGTTCTGCATTAAGAATTGTAGTGGAATAGTCGAAGATTGCAAAATAATGGCGACCAGCTAACGACGGTCGTAGTTAGTCCGATGTCTGAGTTTAAAGTAATTTCGTGTACAGAACCGTAATCGCGTTTTATTACATTCATTTTCTTCGACCCGCTCGCTTGGACGAAGGTATTTACATGGAATTGAAAGTAGGGAATATCGCGTCGCCTCGAGCCGAGCTTAATGATCTGTGTAATTCTTGAGGTACCGTAGTCTCTTTTATTACGTTTTTACGACGCATTTCTGTGACTCGCAATGAAATCGTTAATTTCGAATCAGATGGACGTTAAAATGTTGTGCGCCGCAAGTGATAGACACTTCGTTACGAAGGATTTCGTTTCCTTGTTTCGACACGAGTTTAGTAGATTCGAGTTAGATGGATGTCTGTTGTCGGAGATTCGTTCTTAATCGTCAACCTCGTATCGCCAAAGCTTCGATGTTGAAAATGGCTGGGAACAAACGTACATTACAATACAGGTGTGTTATTGAAACATTTAACATATAAATTAATTGAAGGGTTTGGTGGCTTTAATGCTTTAGCACTAGAATTGGAAACCTAAACAGAGTTTACGCAATTTACGCAATTCGCGTCAACGTATTCGTAGATTGTTTTAAAAAGTTAATTAACGAATTAACATTTCGCTCGCGTTATACGGCCGCCCTCATTGGCCAGCGTTTTCCGTTAATAACTCAAAAACGAAGCTTCAAACAATATTTTGGTCAAGGAAAAAGTTGTTCAGAATCACCTCAGCTACCCTTTTTTAAAAAATATTGCATGGGATCCGGGCCACCCTGTATACACAACTATACGGCGGACGAAAAAAATAACAGAACATCAGTTTCTCACATTTATAATTAACATGAATAATTGAAAGAAGGAATCGAACGTAGCGCAAAAGATTAATGCAATATTTATATAAGAACAAGGAATAAGAAGAAAAGAGGTAGAATATAATAGACTAATTATATATTCCCCAACACATTGAAAGGAGAAGAATAAATGGAGAAAGAACAGAGAATAAATAAAATAATTACATACGCATTCTCCCACAGTGCAGTACATTACACGGCTCAATTAAAAGTCAACGACCTCCAAAAGAAACCCAGACAAAATGAATACATAAATCCCGCCACTAATACCTCCCTCCTCAGTATTCAAATAAGAAATTCAATGCCGCGAAGGGAAACATCAGCCACCCTCGTCGCGTGTTTCGAAATTCACCATAAGGAACCAATCGAAACCCGCCACGCACCGCGAATATTATTATTTCTATCAATACGACACCAGACCAGGGATTTGCATAATACATATACTGGGCCAGGCATTTCGTCGAGTACTGTTTAATTATCCAAGGCGATACCACGTCGACTCCCTTTGACCATCCCATGATAAATCCACAGCGGGCGCGGTTTAATTGGCATGTAAATGGTTTTCCTGGAACAGTTGCAGCGTAAATGGATGCGCCACTGTTTCGTTTGATTGGGAAACACGTGCACCGCATAATACTAATTGTTTTACGATCCCCTGCGACCTGTCTCCATTCGCTCGCGCCATGGATTTTCTTTCCCATGAAAACACCCCCAACCTCGTTGGTCCCTGTCGAATTCCCATTTCCTGACACGATACAGAAGGACAGGAAACTTCGGATAATTCTACCCGCGACAAATCGGAATGAATAGGGCAGATCTTCGTTCCTCTTATTTTTTTGGAAAACAAACGTGTCAATGGCATTTTGTAAAATTATTAATACAAAGTTGAGAGACAATTTTATCGTGTTGATTGATTTTTAAGACAGGCGAATTATAACGGATCAATACTATTTTACGGCGGTCCATTTAAATTATTCTTTAGACTTTGTTGATTTGTATCAACGCAGTGTTTATTTCATCGTATTATAGTGGCTTTTCGTGTACTCGTGTTCGAATATATTTATTTAAAATGATATTTTTCACCGTTTCCAATATATTCAGCCGCTTTGTTTCGTTAATTAAGAGTTAATTTAACGAAATTGTTGAGGCAAAGTAGCAAACGTTTAATAACTAACGTCGACGTATACGCACTTCAAATACTTCTGTTATTTTTTGTTTCATTTCACCCCCTGTCACATTTACTGACGCGACGATCAGAAATGCCCGGACGATTTTAAGAGTGGAATTGTCTGGGCGAAAAAATTTCACGAACGAACAATCAACGTGCCTTTCTTTCTATTGAGTCGACAGTGGCCATAGTTAGGGGAACTTCTTGTTCGAGGTAATAAATTTCAGATCAACCATCCATCCTTCCGCGAACTTCTTTTAGAACTCCAATAATCTTCGATGTCGACCCAGATTCTTTATCGCTCCGAACGAGTCGAATATTTTGAACGTTCCAAAATTAATTCACGTGTTCCTACTTTTTTATTAAAAGTCAAAAAACGACAATCAATTATACTTTTTGTTTCAATGGTAATGCATCTCTGTCATTCCCGGTTTTTATGGTCTGAAATTTTACCGTGAAATTGATGTTCCCTAAACGGTACGAAACAGTAAGACAATTATTTTATGGCACAACAGAGAAAAGTGATATTTCAATTTTCGCGTGAAATCCATAATAATCGATTTTTTAAATTATCTACATATTACACGGCAATAGAACCTTCATGTGTTTTAATTAAAGGTGCAGCATTTACCACGGTTTCTTTTAACTGCTGCAGGAAGTGGAATCCTCGAGCCATGAGGGTTACTGTTTACGATTATTGGTCAAAAAACTTTTGTCTTTCGATGCATATCAATACGCAAATTGTATTTGAGCAAACGAATCGTGCATTATGTCCAGCTATTAACTTGAGAAACCTGTCGTAATTTAATAGGTAGGGGTTTCGCGAAAGCGCGGCAATCTCGCAAGTCGATGATATCACAAACCGTATTACTAAATCTGTTACACCAATGGAATTACGTTGACAGCACATAATAATTCTTTGCTTGAAAATTTAAAGAATAAAATGTTACAAAAACTTGATAAACTTCAAAATACGAATTTCTAAAAACAGCAGGACTAATTTCGTAATTGAATGACAAGTTTTAATTTGAATTCAGAACAATGTTTCGTTATACATTTATTTGCGATAGATCAGTAAAGAATCTGTGTTTGGAAAATATATGAATTCTGTAAATACTGATACATTCTGTGCATATAAATAATGCTAGACGCCAAAATAATACTATCAGGAATATTCATTAGTATTACTAACGTAATACTAATAATTAATAATTAATAGCAAGCTGAATGAATTGCGCTTAAAAAGAATTTAATTCTTACAGTAGTTAATGAATTACTCTAAAATTATTCAAACGTGTTAATAATCATCGTTAAGTAATCGTAAAAGTCATCGCTCAACGTATTAGAGGAACGTTGCACAAGTAATAACTGCACGTACTATTACAGAGACCCAACTGTTACATAAAATTTTATGAAAGCTAACAGTTTCACCACGCGATGACTAAACCTAATATATTTACTACATCGGATAAAATGTGCATTGCTTCCTGCTCAAGATATGAAAAATCCGTATTCTATCTAAAATTGGATTCGATATCTCAGATCTGCTCTTCCTATGCGAAACCTTCTATCCTTAGAACTCACAGTTCCAACTAAATTTTCTTATCAACATAGAACAATCTAATCATATCGTACTTTAATCTTCGGACGCGTTCTTATCAGTAAACCCTACACGTCACATTATGTATGATAGTACATAATAGAGTTAGTTGAGGAACATGAAAAAGTCAAATGTATATATGTATATATGTATATTGTTTTATTAAAAATTAAACAAAAAAATGTAAGTAAGAAGATTACAATTTCCACTTTTTACGAAACTGTGGCTTGCAACAGATCGTCACACCCGTTTGCCGTTGAAAACACTGTAAATGCGTGTGTCCGTTTTGTGTAAGTCTGGTGGTTACAACCTCATGCGTTATAAATGAGTCATGCACTGGTAAGGTGCAATTACCGATGCAACGGTGGTTTCCGACGCACCGTTCAACTTATTTTTCTTCTCACGCAGTGCACGTAAGATGGATGTTGTAAAATGGCCCTGTCAACACTGTATTATTATTTAGCATTCACGATCCCAAGAAAAAAGTCCAGAAGCTGATATGCAATTAACGCAAAAACTATGTTGAAGCGTATGGCAAAAGGGAGCTCATTGCGAAAAGTATTGTGCGGGAGTGGTTGAGAGTACAGTAAAATCTCGTTTAACTCTCGATTGTGTAGAACGCTGAATTAACTAATAATATATTTACTGTGATACATTCGCTTGAGCATTAAAGTTATTTATAAAAAAAGGGGTGTTGTTTCTAGTCAAGCTTTTTAATATTTGGGAAAAATTCGCTTTTGATTATTTTTCTTGTGATATGAATATCTTCGGTCCGACTGCCTGCCATTTAAACCGATTAATATAGGTCCTATTGTATTGCTATGCCATAGTTTCAAGTACAATTAGTGAATGTAATTAATGTTAATAATAATTTACCCAACGGAGGAAAATAATATTTGTCATGTAATATATTTTGAATATTATAGTTTGTTAATTGTGATCGAGTGATTTTACATAATATACAAAGTACTTAACTACCCTTTTATAGTTTAGTTCAAGTTTCTTGCCGTGGAACATACATTTCTCAGAACATTATGCTAGAATGCGGTATATGTACTAGGCTGCAATTATGGTAATGGGTATGACGAAACATCAGCAAGAAGAGTGGAAAATTGGTACAAGACCAGACTACGGTATTTGTAAATTGGTTTGCAAGAACCGTGAAAATTACGCTTTGCAGCACAATTTTCTTTTCTGGCATAAATATATTTAAACCGTGTAACATCTTTGCTTTCAGTAGGCACGATACATAAATTCGATTCTAATTATGTGAAAATTATTAAACAAAGAATTCTATGAAGAAACGATGGCATAATTATTTGAGGGAAGAGAGCGTACAATTTGTATTTTTCCCACTCAAATAAAATAAATCGAGATTAATTGGGGGACAGTATCGTAGAATCAAGATACGCGGTGCATACGCCAGGTTCGTCGACTGAATAATCAGTAACTGTACTATATTAATTAAGGTGTAATAAGCATGAATTAGGTTCACCTAATTTCTGATACGGAATGAAACTCTACCGTGCGAACGGCTGTAATTTTTCACTTCGATGTAAGATTAGGGCTGCGGAATGAGCGGCGAGCACAATTCAGTTTCTACGTTATATGCTTAATTATACCCTACTTTCTAATGAGTTGATTCTGTTCTATTTTTCATAAATCCGGCATACGGGTCTCATAGTGTTACTGTTATTAATTCGAGAGCTCAGGTGTTGTTGACGCAAGTACTTCTTCATTGACGAATGTCAGGTACTAGATTACACTTGTATGTTTTGCAATATTGGACTAGAGGTATTAGCTGGAATATTGAAATAAGGTTCAAATAAGCCTTTAAGGCTTTAATATTTTGTGTCGTTGAAAGCAATACGAAAAGTAGTGTACCTAATTACAGTTAGGCTAAGTAAGACTTTACAAATTAACAGTAAATAGACACACTAATTTTTATTTACGATACAGTATTTTAATCGTAGTGAATTTAACCCCTTCACTCGATTGTTCAAAATTATTCGCTAAATAATTTTATTACTTCCATTCATTTATGGAGAAATTGTTTAATTTATTCGAAAACCGATAAAATTATTATGACATGAAAAAAGGACAACCATTTTTGGAATATTTCCTATACAAAATTTGCCAATTATAAAACTAGATCAAGCAGCAATTGAATGTCTCAAATTTTTCTTTTACATTTGATATAGGCTAGAATTACATATTACGATTTCTTATACAATGGACAGATTATAATCGTTTGCCATTTCTTTTAGTTTAGAACACAGTTATTCGTTTACTTTTGTTTAGTACTTTTTCATGAAGCTATTTAATGGAAGTCCCTGTTCCCAATTACAATTTGCAGCACTCAAAAGTTTCTTCTTGTTTCTCAACAGTGGGTCATGGATTCGCGAGAACGTCGGAAGTTAAACGAAAAACTTAGAATTGGAAAGTGATTTGCTAAATTGAAAACACATGCTGCACCTCCTTTTACAAAAAAAGAGCCGATGTCCCAATTTAATAGAATTGAACAAAAACTATGTCGCAGTCTTTTCGAAGCTAGAATAATAACTAAAAAAATCACTACTCATTACACGTAACATCCTTCTCAATGCATTAAGGAAAACATTATTTTTTCTCTCCATTCTTCAATTAAAGTTTCTCATGCACAAACTTCCAACGGCAACAATATTATCTGTAAGCCGATATAAAATCCTGCACTATAATATTTGCAAATGCAAATAAATTGTATAAACTGAGAAAATAAAATTAGAATAAAAATGATTCTATTAAAAAATTCGATTGGCTCCAGCGCCGCAGTGATAACAATATCACACGCGACATTATACAATAATAGTTTACATTGAACATTATAATAGCTTAAACGACATAATAAAATTACGTACTAGAAATACTTACATATTCCCATGAGAAATATTGATCATCCACGTCCCTAATTATTATTAAAGAACATTTTTAGACAATTGTCAATCAAACGGTTCAGAAGCGCCGGCATAATACAATTCATGAGTCGGTTCTTTTAGAATGCACTCGATTCCATTGTCGAATTAAAAGTTCCTCATCGCAGATGCAACAATCTGGCGGCGGCACCGCTTTCAATTCAGCGTCCGTTCGATGAATGCGTGCTTTTCCCCGCGAGCACGTGCGTACGCTCGCCGCACTCATTAATAATACAGTTATGCAACGTGGTTCGTGCCGTGTGGATATTACTATCTCGCCGCAATGCCATACGAACGGCTATGAATCGGTCCTGATAAACGCAACGCTAAAGTTATGCGCTTTGAACGCGACGTACCGCGCGCGCCTTAAACGCACGAATGGAACAAGGAATCCGATTGTTTTCAACAACGCACAGAATCCTGTTCTACAACGTTCTCCCGTTTACGTGGCTCGAGCAGTGTAAACCTAGCAAGGAATTTTCCCTGCTCGCGGACACCCCTGATTTGGCAATTTTGAGTCAAAGTGATCCCGATTCGTTCGTTGGCGAAAATTCTTGACGGCAGGAAGAGATATTGGCGGGAAATTTTTCCTCACTCAATTATTCCTGCGGTCAGTCATCAAAAATTGTATCGAGCTTGGCAGCTTTAAATATTGTGTCTTCGAAAGGTGCAAGGGTGTTTACGCGATAGGACGCGATGGTCATTAAATTATTTATTGGTTGAAATGAAAAGTATTTGGAGCAGCAGTAAAAATGTTCGAAACTATCGCATCCTTTTATATTTACGCGGAACTATTACGTAGATTTTTAAATATCGCTTGTAGAAAATCTTCTGTATCTTCATACTGTGTTTCTTATTGCAAAGTGCGAAGTGCTTGGAATCTTGCAAGTAAAATTACAGTAAATTGAGCTTTATTAAATAACGTAGACGTATTATAACGTAGGCTGAAAATGATTCATGCAAAATTATGGAGAACTGATATAGGTGCAGCATATTTTAAAAATAGATTGGCTTTAAGTAAAAGTTAACGTTGCTCGGAAAGGAGGCTATGACAATAGCAGCGTAAAAAGGAGCTTCGAAGATTTTCATTTGGATTTTAATCTCGTTGCGCATCAGAAGAGACCGGGAAACAATAAAGCAAGATGCAGTTCCAGCACGAATTAAGCCTTGGGCATACTTCAATGACCCTATCGAAATGCTGGCTATGATCCAGATCCATTCAATGCTCCAAACGAGTTTGACACGGACGAAACAGATTGCGGGGTACAATCCGAACACTGTTGCTGACACGGGGCATTCTCAGAATGTCCCTCGTAATTTAGTGATAAATAAGTACTCGCCTCCATTAATTACTCGTAAATTTTAGTTAAATGCAGTACTTAAGAAACGAAGATCTTTAAATAATTGTTAAGTAGTAGAATAAAAGGGTAGCCCTTTTTATTCAAAATCAAGGCAATAACAAAGCTGTGATATTAGCACATTAATTACACTAGGAGACAAATTTTCACTGTGCAATAGGCCTGCAGAAAATTTTGCAATTGATCAAACTATACTAAAACATATGTTGTAAACTGCTCATGTCAATAATCAAATAAAATTCGAGATATTTAAACAATCGATTGAACATTTTAGAATTACCATACTTACCACAACGGAACTTTAATGCCATCAGAAATATTAAATTCAACATTGGAAAACTGTTCCATGTTTACATACATCCAAACAAAATAAATCAGTATCACACCATGGAATATAATGTCGGCCTACCGAGCTATTATTAAAGCATTCGATATTCATAATTTCGAAGGAATAACTCCACACATTTTACCGGTAAATATTTACACGCTCATAGCACATCGCGCGTCACACCTTCCTCAATGTACTGATTCGTTAAAAAAAATCTCGCCACCCGGTGAACTTCTCCACAATCGCTCCCTAAAAATCACCCCCCACTCGTTCCCACTAAAACCTCCAATTCTGCCGGCAATAAGAACCGCCAACAAATAAACAGTTAACGGTTTTCCACTGCCACCGCTGTCGCCGCTACTATCCACAATCCTTGAACGTCGCCCCAGAGCGGATAGTAAAACGGAATTGCGTCACTGTTGCAGGCGAGGAAGTCGTAACCGTGCCGCCCGTGAGCGGAGGTCAAGACAGCTGGAAAGTACAGAGGCTCTCGTTGAACGGCGAATCGCCCAACAATCGTCGTAAAGGCTATCGTCCCCAGGTGCAACCGGGCACCAAGCGTACACGGCCAGCGCCGCCTATCCCGGCGGTATCCTGCAAGGTCAATGCCAAGGATATCGACGAGTACCTCGACTGGTCGAACAAGGAGAACACGCCCGGAAATGCCGTGAACACCGGCGAGGGGACGACCGGGCCTGCTCAGAACGAAAACGAAGGGTCGACCATGGGCTCGAATTTGAGCCGTCACAGCGGGAAGGGCCTCACCGGCCGAAGGACGCAATCGTCTGGGAACCTGTGCGATCCAAAAGGGAAATTGAACAGCATGGGCAAGATTCTGGTGCCGTGCTCCAGCGCGCAGAAAGAAAGGTGAGTCTGTACGATTTGATTAGCGATGCTTTAACTTGGGTGCGTGTTGAAGTTATTTGTTAAGTATTTAGAGCGATGAAATGTGTAGGGTGGCTGGTAGCAGCGAAGGGGAATTTGATATTTTAATGTCGCGACGAATTAGGCATGGTTGTCTGTGCGAATTGCAGTCAGTGTTTGGGTATAGTTAAGTAGATTTTCATTTAAACGATTATTTGGATCGAACGTTATTTGTAAAGGAGAAATAATCATTCGTTATATGTAGGCAAGTTTAAATGAATTGTTTAAAATAATGGTGTTAATTATGATATAGTTATGAGAAATGGTAAACGAATTGTTCTTTGTATTATTTAAATGGCTTTTATTTAAATGACAAGGTTAATTCTTATTTGCAATTGAAATGATGTTTTTCTTTAGTATTTATTTAATTATATTATGATCACAGTTGAACATAAATGGATCTGTATATCTGAAATAATTGGGGAATTTAATCTATTGTTCACTTGCATTGTCATACTGGGAGGGATTAAAGTATTGTATTATTTGGTGCAATTGCGTGGGAGAGAATATGAAAATTATATGTTATAAGTATTTAATAATGCGAGTAACTTTTGCATCTGAATATTTGTTGATATTAATGTCAGTATATATTAGGCATTGCCAGTAAAAAAAAATTTGAGGACTCTTTCTTAGTTTGCAAATATTTAATTATACGTTGTGTTTAAATATCTTTTAGCTGGAGGAATTTCATCAATAATCGCCGTAAATTGTCTTTTTCTCTACTGACACATATAATAATTTTATAAAAAATAGATACTTTCACAATCAATTGCATTTTGCCCCGCGATTGTTTCGCGCTATCTGTAGTTTTAAAAAAACATGAATACTTTTCGCAAGAAAACTACATAAGTATCAAACATCAATAATACAAATAACTGTATAATGATACCCTATTTCCAAAATTATTCGTATGAACGTTTGAAGAAATTAATAAAAGCTGTGGGTACTGTATAAAAGATCGTCTCAAAAGGCAAGAAAATGGGTTTCCGAGAGAGTAATCGATTTTTCGTGTTTCTAATATCGTTGAATTCCCTTTGCCTTGCCAAGAGCAAACGGAATTTAATTTAGCGATGAAATCGAAGGATAGAAAAGTTGCCCGCGATTGGCAGACCTATGGGAGAGGTGAGTTCGTGATCCTTTCTTTCGCAAGGTATTCCCAAGCTGCATTCGCAGCAAGCTTGAATAGACCGTTGGTACAATATTGCCCAAACATGCCGATTCTACTTAATATTCGGTCAATGTTTTACTGGCGTCCAGTCGTAGAAAGTAAGTTTAACGTGCTTGTCAAACACATTTCGATCATGCAAGTACGGGAACAATATTATATATCATAATAGATCTTCAATTTATTTATTAGTCTTAATTTCAATATTCTCTTGTGTATCATTTGAATACACTTACAATCAGAAATGTAAAAGATGAATAATAATATAGTTTATTAATGATGATATACCTAGTATATTTTTCTAAATATGTTTCTGTATTCTCCATTAATTTGTATGTACTCTTTAATTAGTGCAATTTTTTTAAAATAATTTGACAAGCAATTTTATGAAAATTATTAACAGGTGTCTTTAATTATCTTGACTTCGAAAGTCACGATTAAGTTAACGCAGAGCAGTGTTAATTCTGTTGAGAACTACATTATTCGTCAGGTTAAAACCTCAAACCGGAAATGCATCGTAATTAAATCCAACAGGAAGACGAGCCGGTGCAGATAGACGAGAAAAACGAATGCCGCAGTAGTTTCGCACGAATGAAATCTTCTTTTGTCGTAACTACGAAATCCTTCCACGCAGTAAAGTCAGACTACATTATTCTGGCATATTCACTTTTGATAGGAGATCATCCGATAACAACATAGTGCAGCAACCAACGCATAATGAGAATGTAATGTGTCGTGAAACCGAAATTATTATATTTCATTTGTTCCTGGAAATAGGGAAATTGTAAAATTAGTACCTTGCCTAACGGATTAGCAGGCAGATTTATTTATCTTAATCAAAAATAGGATTTTTAACACGTTCGCGACAATTGTTGCATAATAAAACAAATTTAATTTAGCATCTAATATAATTTATTAATAAAGATGTACAATGTATCGAAGATCTCCTACATATGTGAAGAGGTCCCTACAAGTAGCAACGAAAATTAATTTTTAAATTTTCGTTAATATTAATTACAAATTAGTACTAAGCGTTCCTGAGTTCAGGTGAAAAAAAACGATTTAATTAATAAAAATAATGAACGAAATACACTAGTCACTATTTCCTCCCACAAATATATTAAAATAAATCTGACAAAAATTTCCGGCTTGCCGCATCAACGTCAGCCCAAATAGAAATTCCAAATACGCGCATCGAAGTGTTCCGCGTGACACGAAGTGATTTTATTCGAAGTAACTGTAACGAAAATAATGAATAATACTAAAATGACGATGAATCGGGGCAACCATTTCTCATAAACAGAATTAAGCCCGACACTGTCGAGAGTTTCTCATTATGAGACAGTCCTCGGTCTTGCTTATACAAGCAGCAACGACGGGGCATTACGTGGTATAACAGGTTGGTCGCGGGATAATTTAAAGTCCCTTTAAGGTCGGTCAGTCGCGGAACTGGGGCGGTTTCCATTAAATTCTCGTTTACACGAAAACGGATGCGAGCCGAGAGGAAACAGGGATGAACTGGTTAAAAAGAAAAGGGGAACAGGTTAAAGGGTGCTGGCAGCTTGATCTCATTTACGTAAGTGCTGTTGTTTAACCTCGGTATAGAACAATATCGAGTGATATGCGAGGAACCTTTTCCCCTTGGTGGTTTCTTTGCATAAGAAGATTATTCGAATGCACAATTTGGACGCAAAGGATTTATAGGAACAGAAGAAACGTATGACATTGACGTTAAAGCAAGCGAAGATACCATATTTCATTCGTGACATTTATGGCACAGTTCATTGCAACCTCACTGCGGAACGAAGAAAAGAAATTATTAACGCGATATTTTAATATTCGTTGAATGATACAAGAATATACATATAGTTTAATGATTCATTCTGAAAGAAATATACAGCGTGACAAAATGCTTGTACGGAAGAAGTCAGTAAATTATAGAATTTCAGGGAGTTATTTTAGTTAGAAATATCGTTTCTCTATGTAAGCAATTCTATGAAAGTATAATAAAGAAGCGTTTAGTGAAACCATTTTCCGCTGGTTTCTTTATAACACATTCAAACATCACTGCTTTCTCTTCTACTAAACTCTTCATTGCATTATACATACCTTTTTATATACCACTTAATCTATCGTCTTTTCACCGATTATACAACATTTTGCGATTTACATAAACAGTGATCATAAAGATTCTTATTTTTCTACTCGCTGAAATATTCAAAGATCTCCCTAAGTACTCTTGCATCTACAAATTGTAACAATTTCCATTCTAATGAATTTTTCTTCCGCTTATTTTATTCGCACCTCCTTAATGCCTATTATCCAACTGCCGATACACCTCAAGTACAATTGGCAAATTCTTGAATTAAATTGCAAGCAACGGCAGCGTCAGCTTCTAGAATACGAACGCTCTCATTGACCTGAAAAATCAACGAAACAGATAGAAATTCGAACAGCTATCTCGCCAAACGAATGCTGCGCCGCGTTTAAAATCGCAGCCGATTACACTGTCTTGTAATATAATTCGTACCGGAAAATTGCCAAGGATACTTTCGCACTCGAGTTGCGAATATAACTCGGCGAACGGTGTCATGTGCAAGCGATACGAAAGCTTCCAACATAGTTTGTCGCAAAACCGCGCATCACGGTTGAGGGACCGTGTTACACGCGAAAGCAATTGCGACGTGAAACGAAACGAAACGAAACAGGGACTCGCAATTTCTTCGCTAAGGAAAATTCTTTCGCTACCAGTCACGAATTTCTGATTTTATTAAATAGCTTCGTACAAGCGAGCGATGTCGCGACAGGATTCATTCCATGTCGTTTGTTAGAATATTCGCGGGCCCCATTCTTCCGTGGAATGTCAAGCACGATTTCTTTAGTATTATTTCAGAAGATAATGGATTTATCTTTGCGATATCGTATGTGAATGCAGAGTCTGGAATAATGTTTGCTGATCATGATTACAATGTAAAACTTGTATCGTTACTAAGGTAACTAATGTAACTGGTAATGTAATATTACCAGTATCTTCAGTATGTGTGAACCGAGAGAATACTTATCTTTTTTTATTAATTTTGGGTAATATTTGTATTAGCTTTGCATTGGGGTAATTTTTAAATACTACTTTATTTGAATAAATCAGATTTACGTCGCACAATTTAATATAATAATGTACCATAATTGTACCAGGTGCAAATTAATTTTGTCCAATTAATTAATAGTTTAAAATTTGACTGAATTTAAATATTATTACTAATATTAAGAAAGAAAGAACCTATTTATTGGTATTTCATTTCAATAATGGTTCGAAAACATATCATTGAATTTATAAGTATTAAATCAATCTTTTTCTTTTCTCTAATCGAATACAGTAATGTCTCGCACTGTGTCCAAAATCGTGATTCGATGGCTGTCCATTTCTATCCCCTCTACTTGGGGCCGTCCCCCTTGGATTCGGGGAAGCGTCGTTCGGATCACGTATGATGTTGTGATTCCGAGATAAGAGGCAACCCAGCATAGAGTACGAGGAGTGGGCAAATTTAAATGCCCGTGTACGTGTGAGACAATACTAATGCAATCAAAATTTAATATTAAAACTTGCCTTTTTTTTGTCCGTTTTCAATGAAATTTTAAACACATATTTGTTACAATCTCCTGATTAAAATGACACCAAACACGACGTATTTTGGTTGAGAATTGACATTTTATATAAATTTAACAGATACATATCTAAAATATTATATCACGTATACTATTTTACTCATTTATAACTATAATTTAGTAACTATAATTTAAACATAATAAACAGAAATATTAATATTAATTACAAATTCATAATCTCACAATAATAAAGGAGAATACAATTATTAATACCATGATAAGTAAAAATCATCCAAACCATGTCGTGTTTGGTGTCATTTTAATCAGGAGACTGTAACAAACATTTTGGTAAAATTTCATTTAAAACGGACCAAAAATGAACAAGTTTTATTCTTAAATTTTGATAGCGTTAGTATTGTCTCACACGTACACGGGCATTTAAATGTGCCCACTCCTCGTACGCTGCGCTGGGCTGCCTCGGTTCTCGGAAGTCACACATCAAAGGTGATCCGAACTCGCTCGAGAATCGTGTCCGTATTCGATAGCTGTCCCCGTTCGGTCCCGAGCGATGGACACAGTGCGAGACATTACTGTATATTTCTTCTACTACACACGTGTGATCGATTTATTCACCATACAAAAATGTTTCCTTGCAGATACAAATTCTGTGGCTCGTTGCCTAATCATCTAGATGACAAAGACGTGCTGGATGATGACGCGAAAGAAAACAATAACATAATGACGGACACTTTGGGTGGAAATCTTGGTGGCACGCTACCACATAAAAAACGAACGCTGGGTGTGCATTTTTCGGATGGCGGGCCAACTGGTACTCTAGACCTCGTGAAACATCGATCGCAGGACTCACTAGATGAGAACGATCCCTGGAGGTATGCCATCATTCATTTCTATAGGTTAATAGAGTAATAGTAACACAATGTACGTTGCAAAACTGCAAAGACAGGCTAAATATGTGTAACAATTTTTTAAAAAAATATTTATAGGAGAATGCATCAATTTCTTTTGCAATATATTAAACGCATAATGTCTTTTTAAATTGAATAATATAAAAAAGCTAGAGTCAATAACACGTGAGCATAGAACAGAAATTTCCATCCTTTCATATGATTCTTGAGATAGAAGCATGTATGTAAAAGTTATTTACGAACCGCGTCGTATTAAGAATGAAACACATGTTATTATCGAACTAATCGCGATACTGCAATTCGAAATAGAAACATCCGAAATTGCATGGAGCTGTGTATGCACGTCGTGTGTCATAATTCTGAATATCATGCAAAGTTGTAGAGTTAAAACCACAGTGTGATACTACCTTTTGTTGAAATAAGAGTCATGACTGCACATGAAACCATTTTAAACGTCGTATTCAAGGTATTCAGACAAATTGTGAGTTATTACGTACAATAACATATATAATACTACGAACGATAAACTTGAAAGGATTTGTATTGTTGCATTCTGTTCGTATTATTGAATACAACAAATTATAATATACGCGATTACATACTTCTAAAGCAATAACATCCCCTTAGCATTCGGCTGAATTTAATGCTTTTAATCCGCTGGGAACAGTGAACTTCTCAGTGGAAGTTTGAATAGGTACTGTATTAATTGTAGAATCCATTAAAATAACGGAATAGGTATCGCACTCCGCAATAACACAATTGCAGTACTTACACAATTTGCATAACAACTTGCAACAACTTGCAACAACAATTATAGTTCATATACTGTTTTTAATTGTCATTGCGAAATTGAAATGATCGTACCTATGAGTTAGGTAATTGACCGTACTAATTATTTGTGTAATAATTATATGCCCCACTTTATAGATGATATTACTGCATGCTGACTAATTAATTTTGCAAGTGAAAGAGAATTAAATTACAGAATACTAGGCGTTCTATTAAATATTCATTACTAATTTACCTTTGTATAATAAACTGAGTTTGAAATTACAATGAAATCAGTATAATTCAGAAATTTAATGTCATACAGAAATTTCAAAAAAGACGAAAACGCTAATTGGTACAGACTCGCCAAATTTAAAGCAAGAACTTCATTGACAAAAGTCCCACGCAGCCACGAAACCTGTGAAATACAAGCAGGAGGCTCCATAAGAAGCTTCGTCTCATACGCAAGCGTTCATGAATCCATTCAATGCCAACGTACTCGGAAGTAAAGCCATTCCAATTATTGATTCCAATTATTCCATTATTATTGAACTTTCCTGCTTCTCAGTAATTCCCCCTCCAATTAATAATTCACGTATCCCAAATGTATTTGCATCGCACATATGTATAATTGCTTGGGAATCCAACCAAAAATAATTGCTTTACCTCTAGTGTAATAAATACTCGACTGTGTGCTAGGATTAAATAAATCATAGTCGCCTCCATTCCAATCGCGAAGTCAATTCTATCAGCAATCCACTGTTTCCATGGCGTGAAATGCTCACGAACCACACGAATTGCTTCAGGTACCAGCAGAGCGATCTCGATCTGGTGAGGTGTCGTCACGGGAATTTCGACTCCGTGAGAAGGAATCGCAGCGTCGACACGGTGTCTGGCGATTCGACAAGGAGATACGCGCGCGGTACGTCCGCGGAGGACAGGTGTCACCGAAATTCGGATCTCGACCTGGTGGGCACGCTGCCTAAACGAAAACAGGACAGCAGAAATGGCGGAAAGGCTTCCGAAACGAACTCCTCGTCCTCGCAACCGTGCATCCCTGGTGCGACTGACAACGGCCTGCTGATGCAGATTGTGCACAAACCCGATTGCGAGTTGGTGAGGCATCGGCAACAGTTCAGCAAGTGCCTCGATCTGCAATTGAGCAAACTCACTGGCGGAGAACCACAGGACCAAGGTTATGCGTCAGAACGATCACCAGAGGACGAGCATCCACCTTCGTTACCTGGACAACCCTTCCCGAATATAACACCCGGTGAGTCAAATTTTTCTGTTGTTTTCGTGGATGTTTTGTATTTACGGCGCCACTGTTGGCAGAACCTTAGTGGTTTATAGATTCGAGTAAATATCGGGGTTTCACCCCAGATTTAATTTAGCGAAATGTAATTTATATGTGGGATGAGATATATTATATTCCGAGGAATCTTCTTTTCGGCTTTTTTGGTCAATACAAAATAGTCCAATTTATGAAATGAGTAGAAATTTTTCAGAATTTGTAAATAATTTATTTGAAATAATATGTATCAAACAAGAATACGTATGACTACTGTAGACAAAGGTACCCAAGGTACACCATGGCGAGGGTGCACGGTTTCATTGATAATGCGATAAAATGGCAAAAAAAATCGTACTTTCATTTTTCTGTGGTCGTTGCAAAGGAGGGACTTCAATCTTCAAATCCATGGTGATTTCATTTACGAAAAAAATTCCTTAACGTCGATAGGGATATTTGAATTTGCAAGAACTTGGAAAAGAAAAAGTATGCTTACTTTCTCACCCGTTACATGAATTGGAACTTTCATAGTGAAAAATGGCTTGCACCATGCGAAAATAGGACCGTCAAGCTTTAAAATGAGCACAGGCAGAATGCCCTACGACGTTTTATCACAAAGTTGCAAGAGTTCAAAGACCGGCAATTTTTCGGCGACAATTTTGTGTACCTCTAATTTTGTTGAGCCGTATATACGCACCGTAATCGACATAAACCATCAAATGTTCGTACTTGCACGTTCGTTACAAACATTTAAAAAATTACCAAGCACGTTAAACTGCAAACGGGAGAAAGAAACACGCTCGTTACTGTACAGTGCAAAACCCATTTCTTTACATTTCTTTCGCCCTGCTTTTCCCTCAACGTTTCTTTACGCGGAATTTACCCCGTTCTATTCGCAATTTCTTTCGAACTAATCGCTCGAGGAGTTCTCGATTCCGTCGCATATTCGCTTTTTCCTACTCGTGTTCTCTCGCCCCTGCAGCATAAGCTTCTCTTCATTGTCCCCGTTTTTCCAGTTCCTTATTTTTCTCCATACCGAATCCAGTTTCCTTTAACATCGTATGGCACGTCGCTATATCACTTTCTTCCCATTTATAATTGAACGTTCACAGTTGTGGATCTTTCAAATAATTCCGCGTCTTCTCTTGAAATCACCGTGCAATTTTCCTTTCATCACCTTTGCCCTGGTTTTCTTCCATTCATAGTACTATTTCGCTTCTTTTCGCGAAAGTTCTTTCATCCCCTTTCCCATTGGCTGGTTTCCCTTCACCGTTGTTCGATAACTTTGTTGGCTTTCCAATCTGTTTGCTGAATCCCTCCCTCGACGCTTTTTTCTCCCTCGCTTTCCATACCACTTTGTAATTCCCACGCATGCATCGTCCGTTAACAGTCTTTTGTGGCCCGCGTCAATCGTCAGACAATTTAATGCCAGAGCGACGAAGAAAAAATGGTTCGTTAAAGAGACTTTTACCTTCAAATGAAATACGATAATGCGCTTTCGTTTATTATGTACGTCACTATGAAACAGACATGACTACGAAACAAACTATATTTGCACATAATACTATATTATTTTAATATAAAAATATGATTTTGGATGGCGTTCTTTGGGCATATCATATTACAGCTTCTATTTCAATACGAAAAGTGTAACACGTAAAATATCTCGGGCATAAGAACGAACGAAATAAATTGTAAACTGCGTTAACAAACAAAATTTGCAAGCATTTGGAAAACAATATACGTATGAATATTGATATAAATATATATTGATAGCGAAGTAATCACCGGTCGTTCCGAATTTCCCCGCTGATACTGTGTATCCGCCTTCCAAACGTAATTCGCAACCCGAATTCAATTTCTTCCACGGGTTGAATCGCAAGTACACGTGCACACTTTCTTGCGGCGACTATCGCTTAACGAGCACAAATTAACAGACGTATACGTACACGTATCTAGTACGTTTCATCACGTCAGAAGTGTCTCAAGCATCCCTTTTCTCACCGGTTTCGCCGTGTCCGTCCGCCGCTTCTCGCCTCCTTAGTTCTATCATTTTCCACCACTCGCGGGCTTTTTACCGTCTAGCCTGCGTCGCATTAAGCGGAATAGGGGTAGAGGGACACAATGGGCGAAGGGGTGGCGAGGGACGGCAAGAGCTTGACACACTTTTGTCGGCTGAATTTCGTGGATAAGACGCGCCAGGTATCTTCTGGGAGTCCTTTGTCGCTGATAGACGGCGAAATGCACGTCGAATTTAGTGCTCTTTGTCGCGGAAGGCAACGCGCCAGTTAAAATGAATGTGACCACGACTTCAATATACCTTCCACCCTTTCAAACGCCCCCGCTTCTCTCCCATTCGTCTTCAATTTTTCGCCACTAATCTGTTTCCAATGGCGAGGGATACTTCGCCGTTGAAAGCGTAATAACGTTCGCCGGCGCGACTGTGCGAAACTTCTGCATTTCACTTTTTGGCGTCGTCGATTTAGTCTCGCCGGTTATTAATTGGAGAACGAACGAGTACTTGCGTGCACAATTACGTTTGAACGGTTTTAGGTGCGCCGATTTCGCCATCGATGATTATTGTAATACGTACACCGAGTTGTGATTAATAGGAGTCGATTTGATTAATGTTGGTGCACGGTAAGCAAGAATGCTAAGCTAACTTCGTGCTGCGAATGATTTTTCTTGGGATAACGTTGTGGTTGTTTAGCTGGATTCATTGAAACTTTCCTAGTATTGATAGATTGAGTAAAATAACGACGGCTGGATTTAGGATAAAGATGGTTAGAGCAGAATATTTATAATAATTTGCCGTAACACTATGTAATTGTATCTTTTAGAGTCGAACCTCGATAACTCGATTCTCAAGGGTGGATAAAACAAACTTCGAGTTATAGGGGTTTCGTGTTATCGAGTATTTGAGCAAGAGGGATTTAACACACGGAAATTCGACTTATACAGGTGTATGACGGGTTAACGTTTCGACTTGCGAGGACGGAAGGGAAGGCAAATTAAATTTTTTGGCATGAATTATATATTTATTGTATACACATATAAACGAAATCAGAAGACAAAAGTTAGGTTACTATATGTACCTACTTCTTATTATTCAAAATGTCGGTAATTTTTCTCTGAATTAATGTATTAAGGCCTTGTTTATCAATGAAAATTGACGAAAAATGATTAGCTTCCATGGATATACGTGGTCATTTTATATTTTGAGACAATCCTAACGTTTGAGGGGAAGGAAACAATTGAATGAGTTCTGACACAAAGTTCTAAACTTTTAGTTGTAGAGCTATGGCTATTTTAAATTCGAGTTACAGAGGTAAAATAATGCATCTGGACACGTGGCAAATAATTCGAGTTAAAGTGAGTTTTCTTTCGACTTTTGGGGGTTTTGCAGCGGTGGGGAAGGTAATTAAGAACTTTTTCGTCTTACAGAGGTTTTCGAGTTATCGAGGTTCTACTGTATACATTTAGAACAATACGTCGATTTATTTATGACAAGCCAATGCATAATTCCCGTCAATATTCCAATTACTCTTGTACCGATGCAAAGGTGTTTCTCTGGCATGTGATATTTCACTTGGCGCATTCTAAACAACCCAGGTAGATAGTAGATTCAATCGTAGGTGGATCAGTGGGTGTCGGTGCAGTGGCTTCGACACAACAGGCTTGTGGGAAATATATCGAAGCATGGGCTATGCACGCGCAAAACTTCCCACGGATGATAACGAAACGGAAATCGAGCGTTATGGAAACGGGGACACCTGTATTCCACTGTTTACAGTCTCAGTTTCCATCGAATCTTGCGTCAAACTCGACTAAGCTTCCCGCGAACTTTATTCATGCGTCGGCGGTATTTGCCACGTGCTCGCGTGAAAATACTAGCAACGTCACCTGGGCCGAATAAATATGCATTTACTTAAAAGTTCGATGTTACATATCATATTACGTTGGGCTTTGCCCAAAGTTTTGCCACGATGGAAACTTACGTAAGAAAGATTACACGCGAGTAACTCTGGTGAGAAATTGAAGTGCAATTTTGTATTTCTTTCGTATCTAGTCAGTGGTGTTTCGGAAAGGTGTTCATATTCAAATTCATCGATTACTCTGCGTTGGAATAAAATGTTATATAATATTTTTTGATTGATAAGTTGTTTGAAATTACAGTAGGTACAAGTAATTGCAGTACGATTGCAGATGAAGGGCACAGCCTTTCGCAGCTTAAACGTTGATAAATATACTCTGCATCCGCGCCAAAAAATAAGTAAACAGTCTTTATACGGTCCTTGGTTAGAATTTTCGAATAACTTTCGAGCAGAGATAAATTACAAGTGGAATAAATGCAGGAATTATGCACAATAACCCTAAATCTCGCAGAATGACGGACAAATTAGTGGACCGATGCATCAAGCTATCGAGATCCCTTCAATATTCACCTCAGCGAATATCTCTTCGTGCCTTTAACAGCAAACAGGATAATTGACGCACACGTTTCGTTGAATTACCCCTCGCGAATACGTGCACACAAGGCCGTGTAACAAATGAACAAAAGTCGAACGAAATTACAATGCGAACCCGCGGATACGTCCGTCCGTGGAGTCGATCGCTCAGCACACGTACTTAATCCTCGCTCTGTTATAAAGTTATAAATTACCTGGCGAAAATGCGTCAGAACGAAACAGAGAAATTGCAAGTATCCGCGCGAAGGAACGAATATTCGCATCCCTTTTCACCCTTCACCTCGCGTCAGCTAATAATACGCTGGCGAAACGTGTACATATATTCCGTAATTGAAAGCGTGCTCTAACGAGGGATCTTGTCCTCGCGGCCATACAGCTTGCTCGCGTTATTGATGCAATTTGCTAGGGAATAAATCAAACAGTCGGTCATAAATTTGGTTGCATCGCGCGGAATCTCGTTGGAACGATAATTCTACAAAGACTGGGACGCTTATAACAGAGTATCGAGACTTCCTTGCGATTCGTCATTCGTCTGTCATCGAGGGAAACAGGAACGAAGAGTTCCTCTATTTTTTTTTAGGAAAATTGTACCTGCTTATATTAAATTTCGCGGGGACAGCACTGCTCCTTGCGTAGGTATGATATATCGCGATTGTTCGTTGGAGAAAAGTGTGCAACGCATTGCTGCGGGATATTTTTCGAATAAGTCGACGTCATCGGGATGAAATACGCGATGGTCTGTTCTGTTAAATGATTTTACGTCGACGAGAGCGGAGGATGGTTTCGGTATAATGGTGCAAGTGTATAGGATTGTGCAATTGTTTTGTTGAATGGTTGAACGTTTCGTGGCAGTTGATTACAGTTTGGATTAATTACCGGCGAAATGAAATTATGGGAGAGTGTTGCGAGCTGACAGGTTCAGATGGAGTTGTTTCTGATAAAGGAATACAAGCGAAGTCGCCTTAGGGTATTTAAAGTGGGACAGTATCTGACAATGAGTAAGGAAAAATGTTAGCTGCAACTTGAGAAATGACAATCAAACCCTGAAATGTTTTGCAGATTTAAGGTATATAAAAATATCTTTCAATAGTAATGTTGAATAATATTTGAATGAAGATCTGTTACCAAAATCGTAATAAATTTTGAGTTTTAAGGATACATTATCTCAATGCAATGGCTAAAGTTTGCACCTTTTTATACTGTGCAGAAAATTCGTAGCGATCGAAAGAATGTTTCCATTGAAAGTTGAAATAAAAAGTGAATTTTTAATTCGCGTTATATCGAAGTAATCGTTGATGATTGCTGTTAAATATTATTTATTTCTCCCTCATCTGTCGCAATCGAAAATATCAAAGCATTGATACAATATATCGTTCGGCCGACGAGAAATATCAACGAAATACCATATCGAAATATCGATTAAAGGTTACCACGGCTATCCACGTCATTATTCCCCTTTGAATATTAAACTGAGCCCGCCGGTTTTACGCATTTCTGCTTCGTTTCGGCGAGAACTGCTGGAAGTTGACAGTAATTAATCGTTGCACCGAAGTGTGTTGGGGAGGAAAAAAATAGGAAAAAATTGAACCGATCGGGTCCCAGAGATTACACGTCGGCCATGAATGACTTTTGAATAACTAATACAGCGTTTACCATCGTTCCCGACAATTTCCAGGCAATTTGATCAATAACGGGTTGAATGCACGTCGCAGTTTGCATCTCGTATGAATATGTCTATAGCACGAAGTGCGAAATCTACATATTTTCAATTTCAATCTCATGCATTCGAAAATAACTGCTTATCGATTGACGTTGACAACTTCACAAAATTATTTCCGTCTGTTAATTTCACCTGTGCGGACGGTATATTGCCCCGAAAAATGTTCCGTCGATCGACGGTGGACGACGAAAAACGATCGCCGTCTTGAACAGCGAATAGGTGAATTTGATTTATCGTTTCGGTGAAGCACTTTCAAGACCGCGGCTTTCGTTGGAAAAAACTTTGCTTACATCACCGAAGTACTTTGCATCTATTACGGACCGAGTGCGTTCTTTTTTTATTTTTCTGTACCTGCAGC
The DNA here is from genome assembly GCA_907165295.1 of Nomada fabriciana. Classification (NCBI taxonomy): domain Eukaryota; kingdom Metazoa; phylum Arthropoda; class Insecta; order Hymenoptera; family Apidae; genus Nomada; species Nomada fabriciana. The sequence goes on from OU015689.1 coordinate 17,663,236, forward strand.
ACTCATAAACATTCAGAGGCTACTTAAATCACGAACGACTTGAGTTATACACTTGTCGCAGAAATGTGTTCGCGTTATGTAAATTACGTTGTCGCTTGTTTAGGAAAAGTGCGAAATTTCTGGTGTCATTTTTTTTTACTTTTTTACTCGTAGGTTTTTAGGTAACGAACGGTGATATAATTCGGTCAGAATTTGGATGGAAATTCAATAATTTCAGTGTTTTTAATCCTATTAGCTGATGTGCATTAATATTTCCCGCAGACGCTTTTTCAATAAATTACTAATGCCGTTGTGTGCGTAACATGTCGCGTAAATTTTGTTGAGGAAACGGTTTTGTAATGTTCGCGCAGAGTTATAAAAATTTTACTATCTGCCATATAGGAGTTATGAGGCATGGTTGAAAGAATTAAACGGTTCTTCAAAAGAATGCGCAATGGAAATATTCTCCTGAATTAACGTTGAAAGAAGGTAATTCCTCAAGTTTATCGTTTACGATTTCAGAAAGTTATAACACTTTCCTTCTGTAATATTTCCGTTCACGCAAGCGCTAAATTTACGATTATGATTAACATAAAACTTCCCAGGCCCCGCGTTAAAGACAATTTTCTAGTACTTATTTTGAAATCTGTTAATTGAAATTATTGCAACGACAATTGTTCCTATCCTAAATTCGTTTCCAAAATTGATCTTAAACGTAGATAACAATTTTTTACAAGAGTCTTGCATGCAATATACATGTACCTGCCCCAAAAATAGTTAAACTCCCCCCAATATTTTCACCTCCTCCGCTTCCCGTCTTCAAATTTTCAATGCTGATAAGTCATGAAACATTCTGTTATAATCGCTCAATACCAATTTATTATTAAGCTGAAAACAAAATTATACGGACGAAACCGCAACTAAATCCTACAAACGAAGCCGTAATTAAATTATACCCAGGCCCATTGATATGTAAAACAGATTCCTCAATATTAAGTACCTAGCACCGTAGAATTTCGAAGTTATTTGAAATCAAGAGTTCCAGTCTCTAAAATGATGACTATTCAAGTAACACAGTACCGTTTCCACAGTTGATACATCAGGTATTACACAGTGCATGACTAATCCCACGAAACGATCCCGGAAAGCATAGTACGGACAGAAATACGTTTACTACGTTAGTTTGACGATTTAACTGCAGTTCGACGTAGAACGTTTAACGTTCAAGTTTCTCGGACCAGTTATTACGTTCCATCACTGAACATCGCTGGCCCTATCCCGAACAACGATTCTCAAAGCTAACACGAGACTCCACTCCATGTTCTGAAAACCTTTTCATCCACCTCGTAATCGTAATTCGCGAGTGGCTCGTTCAGTTTTTCGAGACCCCTTTGAAAGTGTTACGGGGAAGGCAACGCGTACTCCTCATATGCTCTCCACGCGGCATGGCACCCTGTTTGTACGAATTTCCTTTTCCCCGTTTTGAAGCACAAGATTGTACTTTGTATCCAGTTAGACAGGAAGTGATAGAATTTCTCGGTGGAAAGAGAAATGTACACGATGCCGATACAATCTAAATTGGAAGACAATATGTTAATTTGAATAGATTCGAGCAATTGTTAATTTAAATAGTTTCGAGCAATTGTTAATTTAGGTATGGAAACTGCATGCTTGAAATGTTATTATTAAAATTGAATACTTGTGACGTATTAAGTTATATATACGTGTGTTAAATTATTTTATATTATTTGTCTAACGTTGCATGATAAAAATAGCACGTGTTGTTGGTACTGTGAATGTGTATTCTATTCATGAATGTGCTATTGAAATAGAGCCGAAAAGTACTTGTAAAGAACGAAATTTTATTTATAGCTCTCAAAGGCCGTGATTACGAAGTTTTTGAAATATGAAAGTGCTACTTAAAAACTTGACTTCTCAAGCTTTCTTAAGAACTTTTCGTGTTAATGTGAGTGTAATGTAAGAGGAAAAGTTTGTAAGACTTATACGTATTTTACCCTCGATACCAAAAGTCTTAGAAATGACCGATATAATGATTAATTGAATTATTGTGGATTATTTCTCATTAGGGACGAACGTAAAAATACAAGGTAAAAGTATGTATTGAAAGTTGGCAGTGGAAATGTTTTTAATTAAATGAAACAATTGGAAATCTAAGTTCATATCATATATACTGGAATGTTAATCAAGATGACAAATATTGCTCACGAACAATTAATAAATTATCGCATCGTGATAAATTAATTGATGCATTTATGGATTGCATAAATATTTGTTCGATAGGACCTCATTAATGGCATTATATTTTATATTATATATTTTACGTAATAACTCATTGTGCTTCTTTAAAATACTTCTAATGTGTGCTATTTAATTGAAATACTTAACTTGACAGATTCTGATTTTAAATCCTTCGCTTCTAACTTATTCTGTCAGTTAAAGAAAATAAATGTTTTATAGGACGCGTACCAATAACGATTCTATATTAAACTTGAAACGTCCCATATATCAGTGATAGGCGTTATAATATTTATGTTCATCCACTTATAATTCATTGTGCAAGTAAAACAAAGGCACATTTCAAATGATTTACTATGAAACAGCAATATACATATTATCGATTTAAGCCGGTGGTATTTATAACTTGTTCCATTTTATTTCTTGAATAGACTATAAGATTTAAAAATATTACACGCAGCACTTCTTCACTTTTGCCAAGTCTTTATCCCTGACTTGTTTGCGGAACTCGTATTTTTTATGTAATCATACGGTATGGCATAATAGAAAAAAAATATATATAACCGCAAAAACTGGATTACAGAAATAGAGAGTTTTGGAGCAAAAACTTTATCGACCTGCATTATTTCCATTTTTATCCGCGCCGATAACATTTGCTTTTATTGTCATTATAAGCATTCTTAATTTATCGTAATCGATTTGATCGAGCTGCAATAGAAAAATCTCCTCGCCAGGCATACAATTTGTCGAGTGCTTAGGACGTTATGTTTCGTGAAAATTAATTGGAAACCTATTGGATATCAAAGCGGTAGCAAAATCACTTTGCGTACAATACGGAGAGAAAAATACTCGAGCCTGCTAGATATTAAATGGGATTTATAATTGCAAAAAAATTGAACAAACCAGATACTAATCCCTCTAAATTCTCGCAAGAATTTAAATTTTATCTATAAATATAATTTCTTTATTCGAATGTCGAAATCATTATCGCCGAAAAAGATACATGTATTAACACACGCGAAATTATTTCTTTCGATCGCAGCCCATTGGATTTCGCACAAAAGAAAGTACACACGTTAATATATGTGTACCACAGGATTGAGCTAGTTATATATATATAGTTTCCACACTTCGTTAAATAAAAGGACGTATACAAGTCCACTGGTTTCCGAATTAGCTCCTATCTTTGGATATAAATACGCGAAGCTGGTATCATTATTCCGTTAGCGCTCTTAACTGTTTGCCAGCTTGCAATTTGCGCGAAGCAAATTATCATCGCGGCCACCGGGCAGACGGTATCACTGCAGACTTTACTTTAGTATTTTATCTGAGCTGATAATGCTGCGGCATGTACCATTCTCCGTTCTCGCCGCCTCGTTGGATTCCATTTCCCCGAATCGTCCGGATATCCGGCGAAGAAACGAGAGAAAGACTTTTCCTGGGTACGAAACCGATGTTGCGTCCGAGAATTCTCGCGCCTGGAGATTTGTTCGCCGCGCCGCGGAATTATCGCGTTAATCCTTGAATACGAAATAACATTAAGCTACTTCCAGCTTGAAATACTGCTTCCTCTTATCCCTCCTCGCAAACCAAATGAATCGTTTGTATTTGAATCAAACGATTGGAGTTTCCCTGGCCGCGAATGAATAGGTTTTGCAACGGGAAAACTTCTTCTCTTGTGCATTTTCGTTCCCCTGTAGTTTATTCGAGATTTATTCTTTTCGTGATCGTTTTTTGGGCTTCATGTGTTATCGGTAGGAAATTCATCGTGGGTTGGGTATTTTTTATGACAGCAGGCTTTTATTGAAATTTTGATTCATTCAGTGTTAGAAGTTCCTTTGAGAAAAGAGTTATTATGTTACTGTGTGGATTTATTCTTTGAGCAGAATAGGTGATCTAATTAGTCATTGCTGAAAATCTATATAAATCAAATCACCATTACAAGATACATTTCTTTCGATAGCTAGATTATTCTAAAATAATAAAATTAAGAATGATTTAGTAATTACGAGACTGTATTCTTACTTGAATAAAGGAAAAAGTATAATAATAAATGAAATTAACAATTGAAATATTATAGCCTCTATTCTAGATATGTATGTATAAATAGCGAAGAATACTGATTGCAAAAAATAATAAAAAGACAGAAACATTCGTCTTCGAATTTTCGAACATTTACACAACAGTCTATAGAGTTCTCAATAAAAATAATTAATAATGTGATAAAGACATTTACAAGATGAACTAAAAACGGAATTTAAACGATCCTCACAATGGAACGAGCAAGCGCATAAACGAGGAATTTAACTCTTTAAAATTAACTTTAGTGCTTTCGCGGAGCTGGATTTTCAAGAGATAGAAATTTAACGTGCGAGCTCCGTGCGCTCTTCTCGGACGTTAAATTCCACTCCCTCGAATCAACGATGCGCCACGAATGAGAAATAATAAATCGACAGGAGAGAGAAAATTTTAAATATCGCCGGCACTCTGGATTCTAATTCTACGATTCGTCCAGCTTGGATTACTGTTTCGAGCTTCCCTTTCATACGAGATGCTAAGAACTTCGATAGTTATTAAGAGAGACTAATTTCGCGACTGCTACGATGAGAATTTTTTGCTGTATCATCTAAATCGGTACTTAATACTCTCTTACTCTCTTATGAAAGCACAGCTTTTTTTACTCATACTACTCCACGTATCTCTTCACAGATAGAAAATACAAATTTTACGAGAAATGTATTCTTGCGCAATATCTTGAATTGCATTTTAATCACTCGCGACCAGTAATCAATAGAGTGCGAATATTTATTCAGGTGTAATATGTGAAAGTATGATATATAAGAGTAAGATATATGCAGGGCAAGTGTAGGAAGTATGCAACACAGGTGTATTATTTTATTTATTGTTATATGTGTTAAAATATATTACAGTAATTCTTCTAATGTTGTCACTCGTAAATTGTAACAATAGATTAATTGATTATTTGAATAGCGAGACAAATTTTTGCCTAGGTTCCTTTTCTTTATTTATTTTTTATCAAAACAGCCTATAATAATATTTTTATTGTCTATTCTACTATTAGCGATCATTTGTAATATACATATACTAAACTGAATTATGATTTTCGTTCAAGCAAAGAAAATAATTTTCGATATATTTAATTGTGGGTAATTATAATAACAATTTCCCGTTATGCCAGCTTATTTTAAATTGAATTCACTAAATCTAAAATTTAATTGGCTATTTAATTCTTATTAACGGAAAATTTGGATTATAAAATTATAAATTACTTTGAATTAACTGTTCGATTACTAGCACAGCAAATTGCGAGAGAAAAACCTCTAAAGTTGTTGCATACGATTATTCTAAGACGATTTGTATAAATTACTTTACCTTTTTGTACGACTACATAATAACCATGCTATACCGATCTCTGCCATTTCAATTATTCTTCTTCTGTGAAGGAAATGGCAATTTCAAAGTTACTTCAATTAAAGGATAAAATTTTAAAGAATCAGCAAAACTATCTGCTTCCTCTTTAGAATTCCTTTTCCTTGCCATTTAAATTACCTCGCCGTTTCTGTGGCGCAATGAAAAAAGGTGAAAAATATAAAACAAGCGATCGGATTACCATTTCAGAGTCTGAAGCATTTCCCTTTCGATCGAAATTACTACTCCGGGTGTCTACTTCGTGCGCCACAGGAAGCATCGTCATTACGGTATTACTTTCATTGATGGCAATGCAAAGTGTAATTATAACCGTTTTTATCTTCTCGGCATAAAGTTCTACTATTTCCTTCAGCTGAAGGAGACATTCGAGTTGAAACGATGAAACATAAAAAAGCTTTTCCTCGAACGTAAAACTGCTACGACGTCTAAGACACTTGCAACGATTTTATATTTTTCGATTCACTTGCTGTAAAGGGAAACTTATTGGCATACTTCGATATCGTAACATGTTAGAAAAGGTAATGGTTATTCTATTAAGTTTAATGGAAAGAAAGTCCAGACGTGTAGTTACGAAAAAGAAGTGGTATTTTCTTCCTATCTGTACTTTAATTAAATAGTATGGAAGTTTATTGCTTAAATTTCTCAAAATAAATAGTATACTATCGGTGGTCCAAGGGAAGATTTTAGTAATTTGTGTGAAATTATTGTAACACTTAAATACCCTTACTATTTAGTAGAAATAGTAATATTAATAATTATACTTTTAACTGCTGACGAGAATAATACACATTTTACATGCAGTTCTCTATCAGAATTTTTACTGGTTAATCAATCATTTATAATTCTGAAATCTTCAACGAATTACCTCAACCTGAATTAACGTACCGCTTCCAACAATATTTCGGTAAAATTCGAGAAATTGTGTGTACCAAAATAGCCGCAGAATTCCAGGTCGAAAGGCATCTAATTCACAGACTCCCGCTGATTCCAGTTCCAAAAACCGATCTACTAACAAACGAGCGCTTTAATTTCCTCTCTGAACGTTCTCCAAGATTCTGCATAACTAAGAATGCGGGAATTCACCGACGTGGAATTTTCCACTGCTCCCTGGGTTTCGCGTACGCTTCGACAAATCCAAAGCACGTGCGTACCTGTATGCAGTCACATTCCCCCAACCACGAGAATTCTAAACTTACAAACCTCTATCCACCGTATACACCATGAAATACCGAAATCGGAACAATAAAATTCAACCCCGGCCACTCCATTTACTTCGCCGATCTTCCCATTTACAATTGAACGTGGCACACGAAAAGCATACAAAGTAAAATGTCAGTCCCAAGTCCATCCTAAAAATCGCAGCTCGATCGCGGTCACGAAGCAACCTCGTCGAAAGACCCGAAATATTTGCAACGATCTTCCCGATCCGCCGGCCAGTTTGGCAGAGCCACGGGGTTATCACTTTGGCACGTTAACGCGCGACAATCGACGTGGACGATGCTCCACGACGTTTCTGAACCCGATACCCGATCGATTCATTGGCCGATCGAGAAACGAGCCACGAAGTAACAGCTACCCTCGCGGCTTGCTCACTTCTCTACCCTTGGCAACTGGAAACGCCGCGACGAGCGGCTTTCTCGCTGACATTATAAATTTTCTGAGTCAAGAATTTACTATCGATCGCGTGCCCCCCTGGACCGCCTTTCCCCGAACTCGGTCACTTCGTCGTCCAGTGTACGTACTGCACGCGTTCTTCCCTCGCCCATTGACCCATTTATCCGCCGCGGGTCAGCTACATTGTTTTAGATCCTGTGTAGGTCCTCGGTTTTTTACGCTCGCGGCTCCCGTACCCGGTGGCTACGTAATGAAAGTCGTTCTTCAAATTCCTGTCGTGAGCCTGGTGTATCGAGAGCTGGGTCGATCGTGTACTTTCGTCCTGTGCACGGCTTTTTTCCGCGGTTTAATTATCGAGCCTGCACCGTTGACAGGTCATGGTGGATTTATCGTGAAACGGGCGCGAAGGATATTCTGGATACGTAATTTACAATGCGGAGGGAAGGGTTGCTTGGAAGTTTCCAAATCAAGGGCTATTTCTCGTGTGTAAAAGTTGGTTGGCTGATGGGCAGGTTTATTCAAAGGAGGACTGTGGGTAATTGAATCGGACGGACATCTATTGTATTTTGTTGGTAAGGATTTTGTATGGTGTTGGAATTTTTAGGAGGAAGAATTGCAATTTTTAATCTGTTATATTTGACGTCGTCATTCTCATCGACGCTTATTCAGCTTGAGTAGCAGAGATGAGAATAGTGTTTCGATAAAAGCTATCAATCGTTCGTGAAATACTGCGAAGCTTTTCTAAAGTGTTCACGACATCGATTGTGCTATCAATTCCAATATGACGTGATCTATGTACGAATGAAGTTGAAATCCTCAATGATTATTACGTGCACAGTTTCAATATTTAAAACGCAGTAAAAGTACACTGACGGTGTCAATTTTATACAATGTGACAACATTTTTGCCACAAAGTGTTTATTCTAATGAATAATTGGTCAAGACAATTGCTTGTACTTATTTAAAAAACTGCAACGACGTACAAGTATTTTCTTAAGTCCTCAATCGTTCAACAAAACTACACGCTTTCTAAACTTAACGATTTGCCTAGGGAAGTAAATCAGGTTTAAATATGTACTTTCTTATAAGGCGATGTAAAAAGTAATTTGAAACATCGAACTAAAGAGGAATTGCTTTAATCGGTCAGTAGACTCGCTTGAAAAAAAAAGTATCGACATGTGGCAGGAGATTTCAAATCCGCAAACGAGGATGAAGTAGTTGGTTATCTGTTAGCAATCAGGCTTAACTGTTAGCAGCTAACAATCACCGAGTAATCAAGATTGCTTGGAAGCAATCAGGCTTTTAGTTAGCTGGAACCAGAACATAGATCGAGCGATCTTCAGTTAATTCAGTCGTTCTATTTATTACTCACTGAGGCAATAGTTCCAGGCTTATTTACAATTACACTTATACAACTTTACTTAATAACCATGTTCCTTGATATCAGTCGATATGAATAAAAGAAAAGAATAGTCGAGGGCAGTCTTCTTCTTTTCTTTTATAGATATCTTTTATATACTATTAATATATTTTCTTTTCTTTGTAATAATATTCTAAGCAATCGATTTTCCAATTAATTTTGTATTTGATATGTATTTAATACGCGTTCGAATAACAATTAAAGCTCGTGCCACTCATAAAATTGAAAAAATACTGACGGACGATGCGTTTTCGAAAGTGTGTCGAGCGACGTGTTGCGGCCAGGAAACCAATGAACAAGTTTACTCCTCGTATCCCATTCGATCCATCAAAATTGCAATACAGTATTTCCATATTTTCATCGACGAAGATTGATGCGTTTCCCTCAAAATTTGCCGTCTGGATGGTGTTAAACAAACCGTGAAATCAGGGGAAAACATACACCGAACAGGCACAAGGGAAGGCGAAGGAGAAAAGTATATATTGGGGGTGGTTTTTATTCTTAGTCTTATATTATCCAAATTATCCAAATAATTTCTATAATACACAAGTACAACATTCGATGACAACAGATCGTGATCCGTAATACTATGAAAATAAATTAGAAATATCAGCAAGTTCTGTAAAATATTCAGTGTACAGATAGCATAAAGATAATTTATAGAAATATTGTTGTCAGTTTAATCTTAAATTCGACAACTCTCAAATGGAACATACCGGGGAAAATATAAAAATGTATGAGAATTTATCTGAATCAAATTTCATCTTCAATTCGCTACTATCATATTTAATGTCTGATTACTACCGCTTGGACACGGAAGGGTTAAGGACTATATGTTCTCCGCTGCGCCAAAGCGCATCAAATTTTGCATCTATGTATATAGCAACACATCAAACAATGTTCTGCATCGGAGTTGCACTCAATTTGGACGAACAGGCAAACACGAGGCGTGCGGTTGCAATTGTGCCAGTTCTGTCTTCATGCGGACAACTATTTGAAACAACCGCGATGCGACGCGACTCTACGAACTTTGATTTGAAAAAAAAATTGCAGTTTGTTACACATGCGACTATTCTATTCGCCAAATTGTTTACGACGAGCGAGAAAGTGTCCCGCGTATGTAGATCCTGTGTTAAAATAATGAAAATCATTTCCAATAATCATAAGAAATTCAATTTCTATGATACACTATTTATTTTATACAAGATGGAGAATTTATTGGAGATTCCTTAAGAAATCGTTTTTGTTTCTGTAAAATAAAAATTAGAATAATTTCACTTATTGTAGGTACGGTGAAATGATAATTCATCTGTTGGTTGTACATGTGCTGTCTTCCGAAACACAATCGTTATATTGTAAATCACTTCCCTGCTTGATTCAAAAAAAAAGAAGAAATATTTGCAATCTGGCGTCGACAGACAAATGGCAGAAATGTTCCACTAAAATTTTTCCACGCGTTCACATTTCTACGGGTCCGCTGAGTTTTTGAAACAGAATAAAGAACGGTCGAAACAAATTACTATGAACGCGTAGCTGGACAAATCTTATTACCAACCCATGAATTCGATATCTTTTATTTTTATCCTTTCAATCTATCTTTTTTTTATTTATGCATATTTCTCCTTCGTGTATAAATGGATTATACTGGGCCATAGAAACGTGTATAACAAATACATACGTAGAACCTTATACACCTCTTTTATTTTACTTTTTTTATATTAACAAAGGGCACACGAAATGCAGTAGGCTTTTGTAAAAGAATCATTCACTGCGTTTACCAAAAGGACTGGCAAGGTTAAGAAATATTTCTACAGTCGGACACGGTAGAAACTCGAATAGGATATGCAAATGCAAATATATTTAAATCCTATTCTTAATATAAATACAATACTACTTGAATGATAAGAAAACAAGGATTGACAATTTCAAAAAACCAACTAATTACATATCTTTAAAGTATAAATACAATTTAATCGAATCGAACCAAATGCAATCGGAAATCTGATTATATCAGCGAATAGGGCAAGCTGAATCATAGAAATGTCGTAAAATCAAAGAAAAAAGCCACTTCAACGAAGCAATTGATCGACGAATCACGGAAAATTAGACGGGAAAGCGTGCAGCGACGCTTTCGAATCGAAAGGGCAAGGTTTAACAGTTTCCGATAGGCAGCCGGATAGAAGTTAAATCGATTTCGCTCTCAAAGGAAGTAAACACGAAAAATCTGTCAACGAGTAACGAACCGATAAAGGGGAAGAGATCGCGCCAGTTTGCGCCACTAATTAACCGTGCCTCGAATTTTTCTCTTCGATTTCTCCATTCTCTCTCCCTTCCAATCCTCCCCGTTCTTTTGATCTATCAGTAAAAAAACGCTAGATTGTTCTGTGCGTGCGGGCGTATAGATATTCGTAGCGTAAAATTGGCGAAAATGATGGAGGAAAAATACTTATATACACGCTGGAGGAGTCGGGAAAGTCAATTGTTCGCGATGTAGGTTTCTGCCGGACGATCACCTTGATAATTTACGACGGGCCATGTTCGAATGGATATAGAAGTTTCCTGAGTTTGATTGGCCTTGCATGAATTATATCCACGGCGCCGTAGGAAGGCGTGCACGAAATGGGTCAGTAATTAAGCATGAGAGCGAAGATCTAAATTCAACTAAAGTGATAGTCAAGGAATCGTTCGGCCGCGATAATTGAATTAGAGGGGTGCGAGCTGATAAATTTCGTTCTTTCGCACGGGGGCAACGTGCGCGAAATGTTTATTAATTGTGATCTGACGAAATTTAATCGACCTTTGGTCCGAAATGATCAATCAATTTTGGTGATCCATATTTATACGAAGCGTACTTTTCTTTCGATAAGGTTTTGTTTTGCTCAGGTAACCAATTCGCTCCAGGCAGACGTAATTTTTTTAATAATGGATTGCGTGTATAAAGAGTTATGACTAAAATTTAATTTTATCTCATTATTATAAAATAATTAATAGAATTAAATGTGAGTAATTAAAAATGTAGGAAGGTATTAGTATAAATTGTTCGCCGTATGGAAAAGTCTACATAATATTTCATTATATTCTTTGGCTGTACCGTGGTAATTGAACTTTTGTGAAAACCGGATTAGAATAACAAAAATGTATTTCACAGTTAATTTGTTAATTAGGCTGGCTTCCAATCATATACTCCTTCAATTTAAGCAAGGTACATTAGAAACATGCAGAATTTTTGTATAAATGAATAATTAAATAAAAAATATCGCTCGCATCCCTGGTGGGGAGCTCAAAGAACCTGTTCATTTAATTCCATAATCAATAGACATATTAAAATTGATCCTGTTAAATCATTTATGAGAATAGTATCGCCTTCAATCTGTCAATATTTGCTTCAAATATCCAATGAAATATTTCATACAAGAACACAGGGCGATAAAGGGGTTGGATGAACTTAGTAGCAGAATCGAGGATAATCGGTGCCATCCACAACCCGTTCTTCGAGTTTCTGCCCCCAATTAACTATAATTTCCGGCTCACGACCCCTGTAGCGCACGTGAGAAATGGCAAAGTAGAGAATTTCGAAACTTCGACCATGCATATTGGTTAAAGTCACCAGCTACTGGCTTGATCGCCAATCATCCTGGAGTTAAACGTCATCGTTTCTCGTTTTCCCTACAATGTGTTAATTTCTAAAGAAATTTCATTGTTCTAAAATCTATTGTATCATGGAGGAAAAATTCGTACTTTCTAAATTAAAATTGGTCAGAAGGAAAGTTAAAACGGAACATCTCATTGGTATTCAAGTATTTAAAATTGTTATGTAAAACTTGTAAATCTGGTGAAAAATATTCTGAATCCTATACTTTTGTTTTAAATGGCATAGGGCATAGAATGTCATATTATTTATTACGGTCCATTCATTTTCCATCGGAACATTTGTTTCTCACAATCAGATATATTTAATTGTCACATAATATGACTAAAGGAAAGGCCTGTATAATAAGATACTTTAGTTTACTTCATTATTCTCTTCATTCTCATTTTAATGTGTACAAAAGAAACATATTGAAATGTTGTTTTATGCGATCAAAAGTGTTCATGGAAATAATTGATTGTCACCTTTAGATGTAATGAGGAAATTATAACTCACTTGTATTATCTTAAATGTTAGACACGTAGGCAATAGAACTGAACACGCTCCTGATAAGAATCCTTATTGAGGCAACCTGTTCTATAATTTTCGGTCAACGGCCGCTCGCATTGCATGTCAGAAACCTGAAAATGGACTAATTTACGGTCATAAACCATGAAACGTTGCGGCATTATAAAATGTAGGGGAATAAATCAAAAAGCTTCCTCGATATCGCAGGCACTGAATCTTGCATAAATATTCTTTGCATATATGTATTTTCATATCGTGAATTAATTATATTTCCAAGTGCTTCACATTGTTAATATTTTCTTTAAACGAAGAGAAGTAATTTTAACTTGGTTTAAATACTACTAAAACGTTACCAGAAATACAAAGAATAGATTTCAGTGTGTAGAGTTAGTGTTACAAACAATTTTTAACTAACATTGTGCCACTTGATAGAAAGCAAAATTGCTTTCTAAACAAATATATTAATTCTTTAAATATACCTGACAGATTATCACCAAGTCATTTCATTATCATCACTGGCTTACAATAATAATTCAAAATAATACTTTACAAACAATAAATTATTAGGCCCCTGGCAAACAATTTGACAATACTATAACACAACTCCTTTCCCAAGATTTCACTTCGAATAAAAATCAACATGCAGTTTTCTTCAAGCACTTTCGCAGTCACCTGACGAGTAAATACTCCACCGACCATAAATCATCCCCCAAAAAAATACCAAAAAAAGGAACCGACAAGAAACTGAAGTATTCTAACGTTGCATGACTCTACCTTCCTAGAAAGTCTTAAGCTGTCGATCAACGACCCTTGACATGTACGTGCAACCCCTGTGTCGTTAGGCGAAACCATGATTCCTACCCCGCTATGGCAGACCAATCGTAACAACCTAGCTGAGCTCTCTGGTATAAATAATTTTACTATTCTGCCAGCAGACTAGTTTACCCTCCACAAGCGTAAATACGTACGTGTGGAGAAATTTCGGGCGTCGAGTACACGGGGCAGGGGTGGCGTGCCTGGTGGTGCACGCCACCCTGGTAATCCCGAACAGGTTGTTATCAAGATCCTACGTCGACAGAATAGCCAAACGGACGTCCGGCTAGTCGCGACAGGGTTCCAGGTATAGCCTCGTTTCACCCCCCACCCAGGGGGTAATTCATAGCCAGGGTAATGGCTATCGCGTTATCATGCTTTAAGGCCCTTTTCGGTCGCTCTGTGAAATTCCAGTCACTTGGATCCACTTTTCCGGGAAGATTGTTGGCTTGCGGCAGGAAAGAGTTGATTGAACAGATTGAGTTAGTGGTGGGCGGAAGAGAAACTTTTGGAAAATTTAGAGGGAAGATGGTGTTTGCTTGCGGTGCATATTGAAGTAGTAGCGGTTTGATTTTAAATGATATTTTTATTGCATGAGTAAGTGGAATAGTTTTTGTAGAATTCATGAATGTTTTTTTTATTTTTTTATGTGCAAATATATCGCTAGTTACTAAAACTGGTTGATTTTGTATTTTGGTTAACAACAGCAGTTTTCAGGAGTTTCGATTTCATAGTGATACATTGGTTTCCATTCTATGTATATTGTTTCAGATATGTTACACTCTCAATATCATTTTATGCAACGGAAATATTTTACTGGTATTATAACCAGATTTCACCTGAGTTCCTTTATTAAAATTAAAAATTACTTTCAGACATCTTCAATATTATGTGGAATGGAAATTTCGAAACTTTATTTACAAGTTTTAGCGGAATAAGTTTGCAAGCTTATGTTTGTCCATAAAAGTTTCGACGCAAGTTTTAACGATACGTTGGATAAGTATTAAATAACTTCACTTTCTATTTGCGTAAACGTGAAGGTATTGACCACTGGCAAAATGTATATGTTTGTGGAAAAATTACTAAACCCCCTATTTTACATCCTCGAAGTGATAGCAAAACTTTGACAAGTTTTAAAACGTGGTTCGTTATGAAAAATGTTAAATAGATAACAGCTATCGGTCCAATGTTTTCCAAGGAGCTTACTTTTCCGTCCAAAAATCACATTTCGTAAATATATTATATCCAGACATGATCATTTTATTCTCATGTTTGGAAGGAAGAAATATGATGAAAATATAATACGAGAACATTAATATCATAATATTAAAACACTTTCGCGTAACAAAATTTTCACGATAGCAACAGAAACCAGCCATCCGAAGAGGCATAAGCACGTAACAGAAGCAGGAGTTGAAGTTAATTACGCGAAGAAGTGGACTTTGAACAATGATCAATGTAATCAAAATAGCCGCTTTATTGGGTTTGAAGTATCGCTGCCAGCTTTACGGGTTTGATTAATTACAGAAAGAAAAGGCGTCGTTAATCACAAAATGCAATGCGTACCTGCGCTCGCCGCCATGTTATCATTACGAAATTGATAACCGATCATACCGTACAATCTATCATCCCTTAGTTACACATACAAAGCACAATATTCAAGATCGCGTCGAATAAAAACATTCAAACCTTCCGCACAGATCACAAAAATTAATTTCTTGTCATAAAACGATTCGAATCCGTGACCATTGATAATCATTCGAAATTGCGGGCTAAAATTTTCACGGAATAATTTATTTTAACGACTGCAATCATGGAATGATAATTGTGCAATACCCATATGCATTTCTGTTGAAACACATAGTTCCGTGTCATTTGCAGGGCGTTATAAATTCCCTTAGATCAGAAGTCGAAAGATCCCTCGAAAACCGTGCATCATTAATCACCGGCTCGAGCGTGTTACCTACTTACGGCGTTGGCGATGTGTTATCAGTATCGGATCGATGGTTTAGTGAACCAAATGTCGGTCGTCGACCCTTTTTAAGCTCATTTCAGCGAAATTCTTTTCGTTGCTGTACAACGTCTGACAAGAGGGGTGGGGGGCAAGAAAGTATAGTACGAAATAAACGCGAGAAGTATGCTCGAGATTGGTACGAAACCGCTTATGGCTTCGTAACACGAGCGACGAAACGATTTTTGCTACTTGCTGCACACGTGTGCACGAAATATGCCGAAAAATCGCGTGCTCCATAGATATTTGGACAGTCGAAATATAAATTCAAATGGTCTTCTTAATGCGACAGTTAATTTAACCCCTTGAGCGGCGAAGATCTGAATTAATCAGGTTTAATCTGTACCCTCCTTTCCACGAGATTCTAGATTACCTGCGTTACTGTAAAAACGTTCAACGGACTGAACACTGCCTCGATGAATCATATTTAAAAAGACATTTATCAGAGTTTAAATTTATCAAACAAGTAATATTGGTTACCGTGAAATAAAATTGGATAATTAAAAACATTATTTCGCTCATATTAATAAATATTATGTAGATTGCCTGATAATTGAAACTGAACTAGGTACACAATTTTTGAGTTAAGAAAAGTCAATCGTTTATCTTACAGCCAGTTAATTCCAGATGCATTTTCAACAAAACGTTAAATAAATAAAGATTGAATCAATTGTAAATTCAAGCAAAGGATTGAACGTTTTTGGATAGATAGCCGCTTTTCAGCGAGCAATTGATAACCTGGTTACAGGAAATCTCGTATTATCGGACTTTAACACCCCCGTCCTGGTTGTGTCCTCTTTCATAGCCCAGGTCTTCGAGCGAGTGGACTCTGGCTGCCACAGAAAAAGCCCCACCAGTTTAATAACAGTTTCTTGTTGTGCGACGTAATGTATCGACCAGATGAAATTACGTGGACGATACTGCACGTCGTTTCAAAGCGACCAGTTTCTTTGCTTCTTTGGGGGCAGGATCGTTATAAAGAGTAGGAACTTCCGACACGAATGAAGATTGAAGTATTGACGACTGTATATTTGAATTTTCGGGTAGTTAGTTTCAGCGTTATAGCTTATAAAGTGCGGATTATTTTTAAAGAGACAAAAGGTGCGTATTGTCGTTGGATATTAATATGCAATTTTAAAATAATATGTTTTTAGATAGTGTTTAAAATATTACTGGCAAATGATTAAAATAAAAGCTTAAAAGATTATTACATGATCGAAGTATTTATATTTTTCAATCCAATAAATTGTTTATCTACTCGCAAGATTGTTGAATTAACATAATGCATATGGCTTTAATCAGCGAGAATTTGAGTTGAAGAATTAATTTGGCTACCGTGGGTCGCTTTAATTAATTCAATTTCACATTCTTCGCTTTCAATTACGTAAGGCATTTTTATTCTGGACAGCGGATATTTCGGAGCCATTGTTACTACTTTTATACTTTTATGTTCAGTCCTTTTTTTATTAATCTCATTCATACAATTCCAATTATGATTTCATGAATAAATTCGTATGATCGAAGTAGTAAGTATAATATTCGTGTCTGTTGTCACGATATCATTGACTTATACTACTGAGAAATATATGTAGCTGCTCAATATCATTGATCTGTGGAACTTGAAAAAATTTTGGGTCGTACAATTCCACATGGGTGAGCGTAGTTTAATATCACCAATAACATTCGAAAGAGAAAAGAAATATGTTTACTGGTAATCAAATATTTGTTATCTGAACAATTTCGAAAAAATAATTTTGCACGGAATGTATTAGCACTTGATGTACTGAATTAAAATTTTATACAAAAGTTTATGTATATTGCAATTTACACAAATCTTGTGCATATGAAATGTATATTTAAGGAAGAAAATGTCACCGATATTTATACGTTCTAACAATTAACCGGCTACGACGTAGAAAATTTAAACGATTAATGAAATCTTTAATTGCATTTGGTACGAGTCTCATACTAGTAAACATTCCGAATTAAAAAAATAATTATAAAGTATTATGTACACCGCAATATGCACGTTCACTCACTTGTCACTTACTACAAGTATTCTCAATAAACTATAACAACATCTAATCTCCTCCAATTTTTGTCTCTGAATAAAAAGTAACTCCATTGTAATTATTTACAACAAACCATTCTCTCCCATTAATAAAAGAATATTCAACAAAAAAATCCGCCGCTGAAAATTCCCTAAAAATACATCCAATAAAACCATCGACTCGTTTTAGCTTTATTTATACGGCAATTTTACACACTTGTCAGAAGTAAAGTATACTTGAAATTAAATCTCCCAGACCTATGAATCTTGCGGAAGGAAATTTGTCACCGGAAATTTGTTCCCCGACAAGTATTTCGAATTTCTCGATATCAACCACGACGAACGCCAACGAAGGTCCATCTCAAGAATATCGTTGAAGTAATAGTATCACCATGACTGTACCTCGATCATTCTGATCCGATCGTTACCCTGACATTTTACCAACGAATCGTAAATTATTTACAGTCGCTGAATCGCTTGCTTCCATTGCGGTTTGCGGAATTACTTTCGAAATAACTCGGTGGATTCCAGCGTCCTCTCGATATTTACGATCGTCGTCCGGCGAATCTGTTGTCTGGCTGATAAATAGTAAACCATCTCGTTCCAGTTTCGTCACGATAAGCAAGTGTATCGAAGGATTACGTAATAAATCGCGACCGAGATAAACTCGTACGCGAGGCATGCATCTTCGTTTCCGGAACGGCACCTTCGATAGGGGATAATGCAACACTTCATTCCGGTCGCGTTGAAGTCTTCTTCTTACAAAGATGTACTTGACAACTGGCTACTGGAGCGCTCGTAGAAATCTAATAAAACCACGTTCCCCTGCATTTAAATATTTCGTGAAATATCTGTATTGATGACGTGGATACTTATATGAAGAGGAATATCTATTTGGGGACAATTGAAGAACACGTTTTAATATACACAAAGGCGACGACTGGCATCCTTTTATGTATTAATATTACTTACAGATCAAATATTACAATTATTTGATACAATGCGCGATCAATTTAGAGATCCAACCAATTTGAAACTCGGGTGGAAATGTGAAACAGAAAATTGGGAAGCGATCGAAAGGACAAGAGGATAATCATCGAATACTTCAACTGACTAATCCTACACGGACCTTTAATTAAGTTTCAATCGACCCCACGCGAATCTTTTCCCATAACGCGTGAATCTAAAAGCAATCCACGTGATTATTCATTTAAATTATTAATCTGTGATTAATAATTTAACATATGCCACTCGGCGTAAATACTCGATTTACAACAACCGTATTCACCTAGTATTTCACATTAAACGTAGCGAGACAATTAACAAGCAAACAATTAAACAAAAAAAATGATTGCAAAATGTTCAATATCGTAGAGAAATACGTAGCTTCGTATTCAAGCTCTTTCCGTATTCGCGTTAGATAAACTTCTATGCGTGTAACAGATATGTTGCCAATCAACCAATGAAATAATTCAGCTTGAAGTACAATTATTGCCAGAACGAATCCACGAAATGCACACCATTAATTGCATCATTCGTAATATCTTTCGTTTACACGTGACACGGGAATGTAGCAAGATCCACGGGAATCCGGCTACACAAATCAATTTCACGAAGCGGAGCCTGATTAATTATCGTTCATCGTCGACTAAAATGCGTGCATGCGCGATCATGATCGGATCTTCGCGTCATCAGTAGCCGTTTATACAGCAGGTAAACAGGATCAAGAGATCTAATCTCGGCTAAATCGAAACGTCTGCCGTGTGGAAGTCAGAGCTGACGTGGTATCAAAGCAAACGGGTAATAAGCGAGGCCGCGTTGCCGAGGTTCAAGCAGATCTACCGCAGATATTACCAACACTTGAAATCACAGGAAATAGTAGGGCGATCGTTTCTCGTGACGCGCCGCGACTTGCACCCTCTTTGAGTAATTGGCGGCTGGAAATGAAATGAATTCGAGAGAATCTTCGTTTTGGGTAACAATTGCTGAAATAATTTTACTCAGATTTATCGCAATCTCGATTTCTGCTACTCTGTCTAGCATATTTTTCATGGAAATTGTTTCGGCCGATTTTAATTATTTGTCGACAAGAACGTTTAAACATACGTGTATTACTTACATGGTCGTTACTTAGCTTGGACGATTTATATTTTAAAAAGTAATTTTCTTGATGAAATGCATACTGTAATAACGTCGTGTGGTTATGGGTTTTTATATCGTTTATTTATTTAAATCTGGGAGGGAATAATAGTGTAAGTAATTAGTTTATTATCCACGTGATAATAAAGCTTCTCACTTTTCATCAAAAACATTTTTACTTTCAGTGTTTCAAATTCTAGTCAAAAATCGTTATCGTGGTTAATCATTTTGTTAAGAAGTTTAGTCTGCGCGATATACATATAGCCGTTTGAGTAGAACGAAAATGTGGATAAAGTAGTGATTTAAAGGAAGCGATGAAACTAGTTGTCTAATTAAAGTTGATTAATTAATGGAAGAGCAGGGAACCAGAGACAATGAGATTCAGAATCGTGGATACTTGAAGACTCCTCTAATCAAAAGGCGTACGAAAATTAAATTATACATTCAACCTTAACTATCAGCCGCTCTCGAATTCATGGATCATAAATTTTGAGCAGCTACTCCCTGCTACTTCATTTCTGGAAGCTTTCCTATTTAACAGTTGAGCCCCGTAAGTACAGGTAAAATTGCTTGAATTAGTGCTCGTGCTTTAACATGGTTCATACAGGTTACTGGAATTAGTAATCCAGCATGTCTGCCTACTCCGTTGGAACTGCTTTCATGTTTCTGTTAATTGCACAAGATATCGTATATTAATATCCGAAACGTAAAACAACAATCGTTTTAAAAAATATTCTTCAACAATTGGAACATTAGTGTCATATATAAAGTTAACTGATAATACCTCATATACATACTTCTTTTACATAAACTATTATTAAGGTAAATTTAACGTAAACATAATATTATTATTCACGTAAACACAGTTCAAGGAATACACTGACAGAAAAATCATTAAGAGTAATTAAGTCAAACTGTTCGGAATAACAAATTCGAAAGTGACGACGATAAGAGGTCATTAATCTTCCTAGCCTCGATCAACGCGTTTCTTCTTCATTTCGTTTCCATTCCATTAACATGGCACAGTGTTCCTTTTAAGCATGAACGATCACTGTTCTCGGTCACATTTCTCATCTTCAGACAAATTTCTTAAAACGTGAGGTGATTTTTTAGATATTTCTGACAACTAATCCTAAAAGTATACTTCGGCAGAATAATACACTGAGATAAATATGGCAATCTTCCAACATGTTTCGAATAATTGTTCCTCGAGATGTGACATGAAATACAGAAAATAACTGGGGCTGTGCCTATAGTACAAAAATTAATACAGGTAGAGTAATTGAAGCGGCCCCAATATTTTTAAACCTTGAAAAACCACTGCAATCAATTTTTTTAATTTTTAAAATGAAATATCTGGATGTTAGCAACTATTATCGATCAAAATTATTATAATTAAATCACAGCAAATATTATCAACTCTTCTGCATCTTTCATGTAACAAGAAAATTAAACAATGTTTCATGAAAAAATATTTTTTATTTCGATTACTAATACAGTGATTTTTCGATAATAATTTCTAATAAAACTGTTCCTGCCTAATCAGTTCTACGCTGTCCCCATTAACAACTCGTTATTACGTAGTATTAAATAAATTACCAAAATGGAGCAGCATGCACTGTTTTATCGCGCAAGAAAGTTAGTTATTTATCCATACAAACACGTTAACACTAATACCAGCAGCAATAATATTGGACGTTGTGAAATTCCACTTAAATTTTACGAGGCGTTTATCAAACGCCAACAAAGCCATCCTCTCCATTACTTCCAAACAATCTAACCGACGATAAAACGAACAATTCGGTCGAAATTCTGAAACTACGAAAATACTGGTATTAAAATGAGATAGTTTAGCGGAATAAAACGCAGTTCGACGTCGCGTGTATGTAGATTACCAGCGCTTGAGAATTTTCGTGGTTGACTAAATTTCTGCAAATTTGTTGGATGTTCGAATAACAATGTACCATTATTGAAAACGATGTTCACTGCGACTTGCTCGTGTTGAATACGCCACATATTGTATAATAGTATAAAAGATTTGTTTAAACCCTTTGTCAATTTAAATTCCCCTTTATTAACGCACCATTTTGTTCCATTGCATAAATGTTTTGGTTGGTACTTTAAAAATTCTTCGCTTCAAATCGCAGATATATCTGACAGACCACAAATATTTTAAAAATGGAACTTCCATTTCACTACTCTTCGTTGTATCCCTGCAACTAATTAAAAAAACTTGAAGAACAACTGAGCTCAATTGTCGTAACCATTGAAGAATTCAAATCGTCTCATCCAAAGTTTCACTCACTCCGAACTAGCTAACCAGAGATAATGAGGAATGGAAATCGTAAATCGTATGCTATCGATTCTTAAAGTTGCCAGAGCGTTTAGAGAACGATCAGCGAACGAAGCGATTCAGGATATCCACGATTTCGAAACGATTCCAACAATGGCCGGCTCTTTGGGGAAGATTGACACTGCACAATCCCCGACAATAACGTGACAAACGTAAATTACCCGTCAAGAGGGACCGATCTGAATGGGGAACAAAGTGAACAATACACGCGATATGTCGTCCAGATCGGATCAATATCCGGTAAAAGGCAAGTCATATCGATCTCGCATTCGTTCTGTGCCACCGCGTGATTAGAAAAAAGAAGAAAAAAGGAGAGAAATATAGGGAATGATAAAAGCGTGTTCGATAGCAAAGCTGTGGTACTGCCCAAGCTATAGGTCATTTTTCGAACCATTTAGACTGCTTTTTGCAGGTCTTGATTGATATTTGCGATAAAATTTTTGTGGGAATGAACGGAGTTTTCATTATTTAAGAGGAATAATTTGTCACTATCGTAGTATTCTTATAATACTATAAATCTAGAAGTAGCAACGAAAAATTAATTTCTTTGGACCACGATATTTAATTTTACTAGTAATATTGAGTGTATAGAGAAAAGGAAAATTACTTAAATTGAAGTACACGGAAAATTCTTAGTACTACGTTTATTGTAAAAGCAAGTACAAGTATATAAGTTCGAGACAGTGTTTGAAAAAATATTTTTTATTTGCTAGTACAAAAATGCTTAAAATAGTCAAAATATTAGTCACTCTACAAAATTAAGCGACCGCTACTTTGTGTTCTTTTCAATACCGTCTATCAACCCTTAAAATTGTTAAAAATTACCAACTTCTCTACGTTTAGGTTGCAGCCTGTAAGCAAATAAAAATGTAATAGAAGAGTCGTCAAAAGTTTCAGGGAAATTTTAAACTCTTAAGTTTCTAGTCGTTCTCATCATGTTTACACGAACATCGAAAACATGCTTGTGCAACGTGAAACAGCCCAGAATTATGACCAACAGGATGACGCCTCGCCCTGTGAAAGTTGCTATAACAACTGAAATATACAGCTGGTGCGGTGGCACTTCATGCAGCACAGAGGGTAGAAAGTAATTGTCCACGTCCTTGCCCAATTTCAAATATTAGGTCATGCGTCAAACCGACGAGGTGTCGTAAATGTCAAGCTGGCTACAATTTTAGAAAATATAGAGGCAGGCAAAAGAAATAGAAATTGCTACTTCCATCTTCGCGATATAAACATTTACGGTATAGCATATTCTATTTACTTTCAGTGAGCAATGACTCACTCTCTGTTTCGTACTTGTTTTATATCTGGACGACAGAAAGGAACTGGATACAATGAAACAAGATACAACAAATTTAATCAAATTATTCATAATGTGAATTTTCATGTAACTACGTATTCCTACAAAGGATTTCGTAATTATGGTAAATTACGAAAATATTTACTGTCATCTATTATGTACATATATATATTTTGAAAATAACATAAAATTATTTGGAAGCTGTTGCACCGTGTTGGCCACACGAGAAAATTAATTAATCTTCGTATTGCCATGAAATATAAATTCGCAATGTTTTAACAAATTTCTGCTTGCAAGTAAAAAATAGTCTTCGTATAACTCTGATATTTATTAAATTGTAAGTAATACATATTGTTCCATGCAAGCATTGACCAGATATTTGTGAACATAAATATCCAGCTAACAGCATTCTTAAGTTGAAGAGAAAACACGTTTCTAGCGAACTTTTACATCGCAAACGTGCAACCTTCTGAATGACAGCAATTACGACTTCGTTATCTCGTCGCTAATTTGAAGCAAATTTTCTCCTTGGAAGTTTCAACGAAGAAAGGTTGACTTTTCAAGTTCCCCGAGAATTAAACGTACTTTGTATGATTTTCAGAGTGCACGTTCCGAGTGACACTGCAGAAAAGCAGCCGGGGACTTGGCTTAAGCGTTTCCGGTGGTGGTACAGCCGGCCCAGTCAGGGTAAAAAGACTGTTTCCTCAACAACCAGCGGCCCTGTCCAACAAACTTCAACCTGGCGATATACTCCTAGCCGCGAATGGAATTCCTTTAACCGGCCTCACCAACTATGTGAGTATAAAATCGAAATTGTCGAGCTTTCATACGCGTATGTATGCCTTTCATATTTAAATATCTTTCGATATACAAGATGTACAAGAGCAGAAGGATAAAAATAAACACGATTTTAAACTCCAATAATTGTCATATTTATGGAACCACATACATTTATGTGATTAAAATAGAAATGGTAGGTGAATAAATTAATACGAAACAGTCATCTTAGAAAGTAATAAAAATCGCGTTCAGAATTTGGATTAATATTAAAGAAATAATATGTAGTCACAAATTAGAATTACTTTTTACTGTACTATTGAATAGATTTTCTAGACATGTACTCTGTAATTGAAAGTACACATTAGCGTATTCTTTGGTGCTGCAATTCTTTGTGAAATTTTGAATGTAGAATATATATATAGAAATGTAACAAATTTCCATTCGACATTAACGTGTAAGAAACCGCGTTGATTTATCATTCCTTGCGCTCTTTCATCTTAGTCCATTCAGTTTAACATGAGCTGGCTCCGACAAAATAGCGATTACTATAGCTTTAGATGGAAGCTGCGGGGCTTGTCGTCTCGTTCTCGTAGCTCTTAGAGATTTGCATTTGATTAGCATAATGCAGCTACATCCGGAACCCGAAGCAAAGATAGACGATATCTTGTCCAGTTATTCGTTTGTCCCTCGAGAATCAAGGTGTAATATCGTACCTTCTTGTACGATTTTAATGTATTAATCGTTAAGTGGAACATTTTATGCAAGCTTCGATAACTCTATTACGAATTGAATAGTGCAGTGATTTAGAGGCGTGTGTTGTCAAAGAGACACTATATCATAGATGGTACGATAGAATCGTTAAACGTGCGCTTTACTTCTAAGAACTACCTTTCATGCTTCAATGTATGTTTTATGTTGTATCGTACTTAGGAAACGTAATACCTTTTTTCTTCAGTACAGGTTAGCATTATTCTGAACCTTTTATTCATCTGAAATTTTGTTGAATATCTTTGCTTTCGATAGCAGTTAAAATCGTTATCAAGAAAATGGCAAATATATTTCCCAGTAAAATTCACGAGATTTAAATTCGATCGACAATAAACTTTAACTCTAACAAGCCTTATAAATAAATTACCGTCCGCTTTAGCGAAAATATAACACATTCGAAATATCAATAACGCTATTAGACGAATTAATCTCAAATTCTAATTATTTTATCAGATTGCATAAAATGTAACTACTGCGCACCGTTATTGTGCGAAATTTCACTTGTTTAACAAAACTTTGTTTCTATAACAAAAAAGTATTTTATAGTTATGTTCAAGTCTGATATAAAAAATGGGACCTGTATGGAAACTTGAAAAAGAGTGATCGTAGTATAAAACACATTCATTGAATTGCCATAAAATAGATGACACGGTGTTGGTGCATCTGCGAGAGCTGAGAAACTCCATAGCAGTAACCAATAGTGTGCCTACTTTTAATCTTTCTTCGATGCAACTTGTTGCAGGAGGCCCTCGAAGTTCTACGAACGACACCCAGTACCGTGGAGTTGGTGGTGTGTCGACTTCCGGGTGATACGACTGTCACACCACCGGGTGCACCGCCGCCACCCCCGACTCGGCGCGAACCACCACCACCACTGCGAATTCTCAACCCCCTGCCACCTCTTCAAATCGAACCCTGCGGCGTGAGTAGCTCTTATCAGAAATCCTTCCTTGTTGCGAACCGCCAGATAGCCGAATTTCCTGGATCACTGAGTCACTGAATTCTACGATTTTCCACCCCTTTGGCTACTAATCGAAAGATTGAAATTTTGACAGGCTGATGTTACCACGGACGTGGCACTGTGTCAGTGTGAGTTCCGTGGCACCACGGAAAATTCCTTAGCGAGCATGTTCAATTTTTTGATAATTATTCAATTGTTTGATAGATTTTATGATAAAATGCAATATCTCGATTGAGATCTTTTCCAGAATCGGGAGTCGACTGATGTTTATTCGATAATTGTTCAGAATATAATTTAAATGTAGAATAATTCCTCGCGTATGTAATTAAAGATACCACTGTTTCAAACGAGACATTTCTAATAAGTCGAAGTAGTGTGGAAAAAAATACGAAGCCGTCAATAAAATACATATCATAAATATGATATGAACCCTTGGGTAATACTGCATATATTTAATTTTCTCACGCTTGTATCGAGTAAACCCAGCAGTACAATTAGTATTCATAAAACAATGACCAATGAATATACTACGTGTAACATGTAGGAAGTCCCGAGAGAAACACAGGGGAGGATCGAAGTTCGTTTACAATTTAAATTTCGGTGTTTCCTAGAGTATACACGATTGTCGATGCATTTCTAACAAATCCCCCATGTTTGTACACCGTATAAGGCATTGCTAAGCATGCAGTGCATAAATATTGGAATATAAACCAGTATATTTATCATTTTTTTATTGCAATACGTACCCAGTAACAACAAATTTAAGATCACTCCCTTGTTTTTACAAATACTTCTTATTAATAAAGTTTTGATCGATAGCATAAAGTATATTTTATCATAAACGAATTTTTTATTCTGCGCCTGCTATAGTCAGATTCAATTAAAGTTAGTGAATCGATAATTGAAAACTTCCAATCCTCTTCACATTTTATTATATCGCCGTCCACGTAACAAATTTGTCACCGCAATTCCTTCACTTTAAATAAACATAATTTAAATATCAGATATATCACTCTCCAATAGAGGAAAGAAATTATATTTCAAAACTATACTTACAATTTATTACAACGAATTGTATAATAAAATGACAGTGTGCATTCATTAAACCTCGATTTCCTCAGAACCCTACAATTTTGATAACTACACGAGATTTTCCACAATGATAATAATTCTAAACAAATGTTTAACCCTCACCCATTCCCAATCAACGATAACTCGTTCCTCTATTTCCTTGCGCGCCGTTTCCATTTCACGCTTAAACAATTATAACTATCAGTACTTGCTTATAAAGTCGAACCAATCACCTAATCGTTTCGCAACCCCTAACAGGAATTCGACATAGAAATGACGAAGGTCGGTGGCAGTTTGGGCTTCACCCTGAGGAAAGCGGACAGCAGCGCGCTCGGCCATTACGTGAGGGCATTAGTGCGCGAACCGGCGTTAAGTGACGGTCGGATTCAACCTGGTGACAAAATAGTCGCCGTGGATGGTGCACCGTTATCGCCTATGAGCCACGAAGAGGCTGTCCAATTGTTACGGCAATGCGGCCCGACTGTGAGACTTCGACTGTACAGGGATCTCGCCCAAACTCCTGTCTCTGCGCTTTCTCCGACTGAACCTGATCATCCGCTCCGTCCACCGCGAACCAGTTTAAGGTAAACTTTTATCCTGTAATTAAGCCCAAAACCTCGTTGTTCGCGGTTCAATGGGAAAACAAATTTCCGTGCTAATTCATGCAGCATACCCGCTCCCATTGTAATTGAAAGTTTTAAGTTTCGCTAACTTCGCCCCATCGATTCGACACGGTACTATATTTTGCTTCACGGAGTGATATATTTTAGCTTTAGCTTGCTCGTTTTTTGCAAATATTTGCAGTGTGAAGTTCCGTTTATTGTGGGTACTATGGGTACACGTGAATAATTATGTCGCGGTTTACTTTATTTTAGACTAAATACCTGTGGAATTTATTTGGAGCTTGAAGCTCGTTTTATTCTCCATTTTTGCGTAATCTGCTTCTTCTCTTTTTATTTCGGTAATTAATGCAGAGTAGGGTGCTTTAAGTATTAAATTTCATATTATTACTTGAAGACGTGTATCTGTTTTATGCATATAACGTATGTATATTAGTTATTCATATTCATGCGCAATAAATTGTATTGACATAAGTATTACCTAATGATTAATTCAGTTTATATCAAAACGCCGGAAGAAATAAGTGCATCGAGCGAATATTTGTTTAATTATTAACCTTTTTCAAGTACATCATTTAACCATCGCTATTTTACGTTATCAATGTGTGCGAACGTTATCGCAACCATTCTACAGTCTAGTTATCATACACAGTGCAATAAAGCGTAACATGGCAAAATGAAACTGACTTTCAAACTGCATAAACTACAGCCCGGAATATTCTTGCAGGCAAGAAGCTGTAGACATGCTGTGTGATTTAGCTGTTCGAAAGTTATCACCAGGTACATCAAGTGGCTCGAGTTGCAAGCAATCACCTGGAGCATCTTGCAACTCTCCGAGAAGACACCGTCGCCTTGCCACGCGAACACCGACTATCGATAATGATCAAGGTATCATCTTCTAAGTTAATGTTAAATCAATATTAAAAAGAAATAGAGGGACAATTTATGAGTTATAACTAAAGAATGAGACTGCTTTTTCAATAATAACAAGTTAATGTTAAAAGCAAAACATTATTACATTTTCAAGCTTATGCAAACCTTCCTCCCATGAGAAACAAAATATTTTTAATATGTAAATTAGTGAAAACAATGAAAACAGGAAAGCACTCTATAAATAAAATAAAATGTTCCTAATCATAGAAAAATTAATTTTATCTTAAAACTCAAAGCATCATCGCTCCATACATAAACAAAGAACTAATCAATCAAGTCCTTTAAAAACTATTACTTCTTTGCTACATAATTCTCAATACCTAAACTCTCTCTATCATCCAATACCTCTACCCTACCGAAGACCGTGTCCAAACCAATACCCCAAACAAACGCACACCCCTGGGGTACTAAAGGCCGCGGCAAAGTCAAATTGCTGAAGACACGAAAAATGTCGACCCTTCGGACCATCCAATGATTAACAAACAGCACGGTGCAAAAGTAATGAAGGTTATCCGTCGTTTGCAGAAACTCTGGAGAAGCATCCGAGCATGCACACGACATCGGCCGCCAGCCAAGCGGAGACATCCGATTCCGACCAGTGCTCGATCAGGACGCAGATAACGAATTCCCAACCAAACACACCTGGAACCGACATAATCGATCCGCCGCCGCTGTACGACGTTTGCGATTCCAGCGATTCCTCGAGGACACCGACGCGGCCGAGCTTCCTCGACTTATCAGCGCCCCAGGAGAAGCCTCATTATCAGTTCTGCAGCCTGGACTCCGATCAGGATTATCCAGGCGGCGAGGAGGCGAACGCCGTCGAGGACGAGCCCGGGGACAAGGCAACGGTGGCCGATTACAAGCGAAGGGATGCGAACTTGCTGTCCAGCGACGAGCAAGACAACGATCTTCCCTCGGAACCGGCCTCGATGCCACCGGTACTCTCGTCCGCGAGCAGCTCGAGCGCCGCTGCGTTCAGCTACAAGAACCCGGCTTATCAGAGTGCCAATCCAGCCTGCGGTGTCGGCATTGACGTTGCAGCGAAGAACAAGGCTACACACTCGAGCGATCAAGACATACCAGGTTCTATGATGTTCTATTTTTTCCGGGTTTTTTTTTATTGTTGTCAAGCGTTGAAGATGTTAAGAGCTTTAGTAGCTCGTTTTACATATATTTAGGACAGACTTTGGTCTATTTGAATCACGAGGGAGAAAAGGCAGGTCTTTGTGTTATAATATAAATGAATTAGGGTTGGACTTTGGATCAAGGAAGAAGTATACAATGTCCTTTCTATGTTGTTCTCTGTATTCTGGGAACGCATCTTGGTAAAAGACACCCCTGTCAATCATACCGCGCTGGTGTTAGTCTGGCAGTGTCTTGCTTTAGACGCATCTGGTCTTTGTCAGGGCAGTGCTTGTCGGGGTTGCTTAGAAACAGTGGAAGAGTTAGATTTTTATGGTTTGGGTGAATGGTGAAATTTTTGTTAGATGTTGTAGGAAAGCGGAATCCGTTTCGTTGGAAGATGTTAGGTCTTCTAGTTTTGGCGTAATTGTTAAGGGTTCTATGTTTGAATCAAACGAAATTATTTGAGTTTTCGTCCTTTGTTTGTTTTTTAGTAAGGAAATACAGATGATACATGCTCCGGAAAATGTTTTTAACATATTTTTGTTTTGTGGAAGTGGAGATTATTTCTTTTATTATTAGAAATTGTTTCAGCCGTAGAGTATTATATTGGGGCAGCTGATAGTAACTGTTTTACTTAATTGGAAATGTATATCGTTTTGGCAATTGTTATTTTTCATACAATAGCATTGTAATTAAAGTATGACTTCGTTATAAATTAGGTGATAGTGAATTCAATAAATCAGACGTATGAGAAATTGAGAACAGGATGAATTGGAAATATTAAAAAGTTATTAAATACCACTATCAAAGCTATTATTCTTAACTGTTCTAGTAACAGTACGTTATTCAATAAGGGCGCTCATTTTCCATTTATCTTGGCACTTTTTCGACATAAATTTATTAACACTTTCTCAATACTAATATTATATATATAAAAAAGTTTCAGTAGTTTAAATATTAACGCAAGTTATTGCATACTTATTATTTCCCCACAATCATTAAATCATTGCACCAGAATACAATTACCATGCAGCAAATCGTATTATAGTCAAATTAATTATCGAGAACGTCGAACAAAATTATTGCAATACAGTGTTTAACCAGAAACAAGTTATACAAGTTAAATCGAAAAGTGTCGATTTAAAAGTGGCAGTATTTCATTATCTTATCTTTTACTAGCTACGAGCATGCAATATCTCGTTACCACTATATCAAGTCACCTTGATTTTGCTCACACCAGTCAGTTATGTTACTTCCGCGCGAAACGCTTACTCAGTAAATGTTCCATACCTTTCCTCTGCGTTTAAGTTCCTTCAAATCGCTTGATATCGTATCGTGTAATCTTCTATATTATATCACAAATCATTAATAAATAACTGCGGCACGAAAATTTAAGATAAAAGTGGAAGTGTACATCCAAATTTCCAACGAAAAAAATTCACGTCAGGGTACTACTTTTCACTAGAAAAATTAACGTCTACAATGTTTTTTACACAAATCTTATCATAATCTCTCACTTTTCTTTGCAGTTGGTAACGTGTTGTTTGCAATACAATTCAATCAACTCATCAAAATAATAATAATAATAATAAAAGTTCGCCATCTGATGCAAAATTTATTTCATGCGTTGTGATTGAATTTTGTGTGCGGCACAGGGAAAATCTTGGGAGCAGAGGATCCCGCTGGCAGCAAGGGTTTGCTGAAGTGGAAAGGCGTGATGTTCGCCCCCGATGATGGAATAGATAAAACTGAAAAGGAAGAGAAGGCCGGCAAAGACACCACGGATTCAGCTGTGGCTAATAAAGATTTTGAACAAGGAACTGAGGTAGAGTTTTCGTTCATCACGGCCAAGCATTATAGATCATTCGGCGACTATGAAAGTGGATTAAGTCACGGATTTTTCGTTTCGAGATATTTTCGTATTTGTGCTTTTATGAATTACAAAATGTTTTTCTACGATCGTTGGGTGTTCCCTAATGTAAAATAGTTCTGCTATACAATGGCAAGAATTTTAGCAACAATTTGTGGAAAACATTGTTTAACTACTGGTACAGATTTTTAGTCCGTTCATTTTTAATTCGTAATCAAGGATCGATTTCCTAGATAAATCTCATTTTTCACAGCAAAAAATAGATAATATCCGAAATCGATAATCTTCGTTTTGAGGCTCAAAGTAGAAACTGCATCTCTCAATAAATAAATTGACCAGAAATTCTAAATCATTATTCGAAATTCAGCATAGTCATTAAGAAAACTATAATTGTCATTTATTAAAGGTGACTAATTTTGTTAAAGGTGTTCATGGTAGAGCTGACACGTGGTTGGAACAGCCGTCTAGGATTCAGTTTGCAACCGGAAGGAAACCGTACAGTTATATCAGTGGTGCATCCCGATAGCGTTGCAGCTAAAGATGGAAGACTTAAACAAGGAGACGTGCTCGTAATGGTAATATCATCTTTAACTTTCTAATTGTTCGCAGTATTTAATGAAACGCCGCACTCGAATTGTGAAATTTTATCAATACAATCCTTGACACAATTTCGAAGCACAACATTTGTCGCCCTTCATATTTTTACCAATTCGATACTCCGTATTTGTTAAACAAATACCAGTTGCTCGCGAATTTCTTGCTGTATTCATAAATGCAGCAAACATAAAGGAAATATTGTATTGTTCAATTTAATAATAACCGATGCATTTTATTGACGTTATCATTTACTAAACATTTTAATTATTTTCGAGAATGGCGGAGGCTAATAAAATGAACAAAGATATTCTGTAATATATATATTTATGTGACACCACTTAAAATACAATGCAATATTAATCGCGCAACGGCAACAGTAAAAATAAATAAGTTATAAATATACAATTATTCCCGGTGCATATGTAATTTCAAAGATATCTTACTAAACTTCAATTCTATCGTATTTGTTTGAAACGTGACGTATGTATGTATGCATATCGCTGTACTCGTATTCATTAGTATCCCTGCGATTTCAGGTGAACGACGAGAGTGTGGAGCACATGTCGACAGCTGACATAATAGATCTGCTGCGTAAAATAAGGGGATCCATAGGTATCACGGTGATGAGACGAAGCAAACGAGAAAATGTAACGTGACGCTAGTCAGGTGTATAATCAAAGAGAGTTTGATTGGAAAGAAACAAATGCAAAAGAATAAGAACAAACTTTCGTGTACATCAGGGCAGTGCACTTTTCATCTTGCAAGAACGACATTCATTTTACGAATGAAATATCGTAATGATGGTCAGTTCAATTTATTACACGTCCTTTTAATAAAGAAAATTGATCAGCTCGCAACAGGTACAATTAGTGCGTTGTACCACACAGATGTACACGCAGGCAACGTGTGAAAAACGTGCAATGTATAAACTTCGCTGTGAATATAACTGTAAATATAATTTACGTAAATCAAAGCCGTAAACACGCTGAGGTGGGACGATTGATTGTAATATAGCTGATGCGATTACTTCTTCAGAAGAAATATAGTTCACGCAATTACCATGTATTTAAATCGTTATTAATTGCAACCGGATTCGTTGCTACACTCCATTAAATTGTTCAATCATAATTATTGTACATTACAGAAAATATATTGTTAGCATAGGCCAGATGATAATAAATTGTCCAGAGCGATTTATCCTTCAGAACGAACCTTCCTAAAGTTCGTTTAGATTAATAAGACTGCTTTAACAGGTAGAAAACGTGGGTAATGAGTGGGATGCTCGGTTGCCATGTAGATATTTATTCGAATGCGAGTATGTAATAAGAATCATTATTTTTACGCAACTCTTTAAAACCATTGAAGTCGATGTCTGAGTATCTATAGATACACATCGAATATAATGGCAGGATAATATTTTTCTAATCCTTCTCTGTTGACAAGCATGTTCACCCTTTGGGGGATTTGAAACCACGAAAAAAAATTCTATATATTGTTGTAAAAGCTTTTATATATTTCTACACTTTGTGCGGATGTCACAAACAAGAAATGATTAAATGCGCTTGGAATCTTGACGAAAAATATTGCAATCTCAGAAAAGTTTTCGTTGAATCTTTATTCTCGAATTTAGGCCCGATTCTGTCAACAATTTTGTAAGAAGCTATTCGTGTTGCTACGTAAGTACCAATTTCTTAGACAAAACAAAAATTTTTACTACAATCATTAATAACGGAACGAGCCTTCGGTCATAAATTTCTATAAGAATCGGAGCGAAATTTAGCGATCCTATTTATTCGAGTTTAAATTTAGCGTAATAGTTAAAATTTCGATGAAACAATTGAAATGCACGGTTTCGAATCCTACGTCTTATAAATGCTAATACAAACGTTTCAACGCGGTATAACTGCTTTCGTGACAGTCCAATAATTGTCAGCTATGATTAAAATCAACTATTCTTGAAATTCAAGAAAGTGTTGCAGTCGTGATTCATCGTGTTGATCTTTCGAGGGAATTTGTATAAATAAGTAATATAATAACTAGTAGAAGAAAAATTCTGTTAAATGTTATATAGAATTTTCTCAATTAATGTTTACACTTTAGATGAATATCTGTAACAAGAGTACGATCAGAATTTCTTGAAACTGATCAATAAATTTGACTAAAAGCAATCACTTTGAACGCAATAAACTAAAGAAACGAATCGAGCTCGGTAATCAAAGAGTCAATCAAAAGCGATACGAGAGGTACAATTGTGACGATCTAAAAGTAAATTGGTTGTCTTAAATTATACATCGCTGAACTATCACATCCATGTAAATAGTTGTAAGATAGTTCTATTTTAATGTTACGTTTCCAAAATTCTAAGTAGACAAGATGTAACTCGAACGATTCGAACATATCGTTCCAAATTGGAGGTGTATACCTGCACGTGTTCTGTGCGTATAACACAATGAAAATCATAACATTTGTTATACGTAATCATATCCCAAATTTGCAGCGTACAATTGGAGGCACGTTAAAAATAAATTGATTAAAATTTACTCGATGGCTAGTGTCTTGTAAATAATATTTTACACGTTATATTTGTGTAATATAAATACGCCTCATTTGGATGCAGAGTATGGTATTTCATGTGCGAACCTTAGGCGGAAATAACGTTATTGTTCAATGTTTCATAATGAAACAACACTGTTGGTGAATGTTAATTAACGATCAAATGAAATTATATGAAAGCACAATCGTTAATTGTGGCGTAGTCCTGTGTAAAAAAAAAGAAGCTATCACACGCTACGCGTAATCGTAAGACGTTTATGAAATTGAATATTTTAAGTAATTGAAGCAGCTTTCTTTGTATACTATATGCTGTTCAGCTTTTTCCTTATTATAAGTTAGAAAGAAACTTATGCGTATTATCGTCATTCTACATCAAAGAATAATATAAATTCAAACTATTCTTCGTTTTTTTTTCGCAAAACGCGATTGTTCTATGAAAATTTATCTTTGGCAAAAATTGAAGTTTCAAATCGTTTTACATTGCGTCAGTTTTCGTAAATGATCTTTAAGTTAAGTCATTGCTGATTTGTATGTTTGCTGAAAAACTTGTTAAAAACGAAAAAAATAAAATAAAAGTATCGGCCTAAATTGTGGCCCGGCGTTAAATTTTGCAGTTCGATTAGAAATATTTCCAACTTGTTCGAATATCTGTTTTGCGTTCTATTCGATATTCTTCCTCTAAAGATCGTGGTTTTCTATGTATGCACACGAAAAGCTAAATCTGCTTCTAGTACATATAAAAGCGTAGTAAACGTTGAGTAACTACCTCGCGTGATGCCATACCATACTGCAGTGGTTCTTAAACTTTTTATGCGTAACCCTTACAATGGAAGACCAAAAATGATCGTATAAGTTAAATAAATTAAACGATAATGTAGAATAAAGTAACATCAATAAATGAAAAATCTGATCATACTATTTCAGGAAAAAAGAAATGGGACTGTGGACGTATTTTTGAAAATAAGATTTATTTTTGAAACGTAAACGTTAAGGGATGTAGAACAGAGTAATTTGTAGAAAGGGAAAAAAAGAAGACGGATATTGCGTGTGGTAGATTTGAAGTGCACATGGAAAAAAATTATAATAGTATAATTGATATAGTTTATTCACTGAATTATTTTCTATGGATAATTTTGTAACGAAGTTGCATATAATAGGACACAAACTAATTGAAATATATTTTGAACGAGAAATCTGTTATCCAAATTCATATTTACAAAGAAAAGGTTGTACAAATAGAAATAAACTAACAAGTGCTCGCATACCGGTTTCGCAGAAAATAGTTTCAGAAACACTGCCACATACGAAT
Organism: Nomada fabriciana; assembly: GCA_907165295.1. NCBI lineage: Eukaryota > Metazoa > Arthropoda > Insecta > Hymenoptera > Apidae > Nomada > Nomada fabriciana. Next base: position 17,699,370 of record OU015689.1, read on the forward strand.
AACATTTAATGTTGGAGGATATATAATTGTTAGCGTAACTCACTTTAAGATCGTAGAAAATCTCATTCCTATAAAATTGTTGCGCTCGTATTTATTCACAGGTAAATAATACATATATGCAGTGTAACGTTATAAATAAATCACTATCGTAAAGCATACAATAGGATATTTAAAAGGACTCCGAAAATAAAGTGTTTCATGAATGTGATAGTTGTTCCATTAGCATATTAGAAGCTTTTAGAAGGTTTGGTAAACGACAAATTATTATATAGATAATAACATTTACATAAATGTGTACATAAGATTATGTGTATAAATGATACCAAAGTGTATGAGAAATAAAATACATAAACAAAGACAGATATTTTATGCATAAAGAATGTCAAAGACAGCTATTTTAGTGTTAAATTAAGCTTCCCATGTTATTGTTAATAACTATACGAAAATGAGATGTAAAAGTTCGTGTGTTTATCATCTTTTATGATTGTTGGTCCCTTTCAGATCAGTACACTATAATGTATTCAATAAAATTTGATGTCTTTGGTAAATACCTTTGTATTAAATCCCAGCATTATAATAAATTAATGTGACTTATTAGAAAGTAACAACTAAACTTGCAGGGCATGCGAATAAAAAGAAATATAAATAACTTTTGTTTCGTTCCTTTATTTATTTTTTGTTCGTATACATTGGGTAGCGCAAACTAAAATATTCGCGGCTCCTTGCCTCTTTATACGTTCATGATTCAATGTTTAATCTTCAACAAAATGAAATAGAAAATAACTTATAGTACAGCGATAATCATATTTCAGGCATTCGTGCACAAAAACATAAGCGAAATAAATGGAAATTAAATACAGTTTTCAAATGCTACATTTTAAATATATAGAAAAACTTATGTACACAGTAGATTAATCAAAACGTTATATTTTTAGTTCAGATATTTACATAATATATATATTATTGTCATTAAACGTGTATAGAAAAAAGAACGTGATATTTAATTCTTTTTTTTTAATGATTATTACTCTTAGGCTTTGTTCTAGCTGATTTTCTTAAAGCTGTAGTATCTTCTGCTATAGGCATTAATTGTTTCCTCACTCGTGGTTTGTTTTGCAAACATTCCACGTTCCTATCATACAAAGTACTTGAGGATTCCTCCTTATTTAATTGTTCGGCTTCGGCAGAAAAATAATGTGACGATTTTTTAACTTTCTTCTTTTTACTTGGCGTACTAACTTTGTTACCAGTTTGTACTGAATCGCGGCTTCTCTTTCGAAGAGAATGACTTCCGCAAATTTCAGGCGAGCAACTTATATTTTCTTTTTCCAAATTCGATGAATTAATTTCATTATTACTTAAAGTTCCATGGTTAACAGGACGTATCCTTCCTGCAAAATATTGTATAAAGTTTCAATACTGTTCGAAAAATGTAATTTTAAATATATAAGGTATTTTAACACATTCATTTATACAATAAGCACTGTTTTCGACTGCTTTTCAAGTATACAAAATAATTCGTTACTAAAATACTCGTTTTTTCTCAAAGAAAATGAAAGATGTTTAACTTTTATGTAACTGCAAAAAAACAAAACAGATAAACTTTTGATAAAATCAAATTACATACCGTTATTAAATTTATTATCAGTACTATCGTTACTAGAGGAGAAATGACGTAAAATATTCTGAAGGGAAGGCGATTTCGCGTCTCCTTCGTCCTGATACGAAACATTGCTGAAATCAAAATCAGTTGTACTACTAGTAACAGATTCCCTTCGTTTGATTTTGTCTTCTGGCAATAATTTCTCTTCCCTTTGTAATAACAGTCCACGCTTTGGAGTGTTACATGAATTTCGGGAGTCATTGTCTGGCATGCGTTGATAGAACGAATTTTCCACGACCGCATTTGATTCTTCAATAAAATCAGATGATTCATCAGATGCATCCGAATTATCCTCGTTTTCTATCACATTTACTTTCAGAGATGTATAATTACTCTTGATCTTTTCTCGATCTACATTCCCCTCATAAATTGTGTCACATTCAGATTTATTTTGCGAATTACTGTTATCAGAAGGGGATAATTGAACGTTAACAATTTTCGTTGACCCAGTACTGGAATACATTTGCAATGGGCAAGAAGTATCTGAATCAGAGTCTGCGATGAATACGCCAGAACTTAACGGCTGCAAATCGTTTTCTTCAATCATCGAGTCATCCATGTCTAATACAGCTTGACGTTTACGCGGAATATCTTCACTCTTTCCTGTGCTTTCGTTCATTAAACTACGCCTCACCGACGGTTTTTTCGTGGAATCCATACCTTTAATCTTTTTGATTAAAACGGCGAAACTATCTTTGTTTGCATGTACTGATAAAAATAAAACAATAATTAAACATTGTACATGGTGCAAACAAGAAAACTTTCTTAGAAAACTTACAATACTTTTTCCTTTCGTCTTCTATAACATTTTGCTCTGTGTTTCTAGTCACTTGTAACTTCTGAAATAATCAACGTTTATAAGCTCAACTGCGACACAAAGTATTATTGTACAAACAATCCTATACCAAAGATAAAGTAGTGCATATTTACATTAAGAAGAGACGTTTTACTAATTTTCTTCTCGACATTCTCTTCTTCTTCACATTGCTTAATCAATTCCGAAATCGGCCGTGGATATGATTTATCACATTCCGCGTTATACAGAACAATATACCTTTGCAACCTCGCCTCTAAAGCTTTTCGATCCCCTTGCGACGTCAAGCCGAATTCTTTCAATTTCTTTCTTAGTACTAGATCTTTCATTAAACTAAATACTAACTTTGGAAGTGGATTGCGTTTTGAGCTCGATCTATAAAAATAAATGCTACATACATTTTTTGAATCTTCATATAGATAGGAATACCAAATTGTAAAAGAAAACATATAATTATAAAACAGTAGAAATCTATAACTTACACTTCTGGTCTATCCTTTCGTGATTCTCTTTTAAGACAATCATCAAGATGTCTGTTTATATGCATTTCTGAAACAGCAACTTTACATATTGGGCATATTACTACTTTGGTGTCTTCCACGTTCGTTACAATTGGACGTTTACTACTTTTAGGTGTAAACATTAATGGAATTTTTGGTCTTCCACTAGTACTAGGACTAGACATATCATTCTGCGCCCTTGCGAAAGGCGACAAATCATTTTCAGAAATGGAAACATTATTCGTAACTTTTGTTTGTTCCATATTTACATGCGCATCCTTACTTTCATGCAATGACTTTGGAGTCTTAGAAATATTATCATCATTGTTAACATGCGCAAATTGAATCTGTATTTGCAAACATCTTTTCAATTTATCTTTAACTTGTAGAAACTGCGTTATAATCTCGTCCACAACTTTATTCTTTCTCAAATCCTTTTCGAAGGTCTCAGCAAAACAAGCCGGACATTGTGTTTTGTAATGCAAATATTTTCGGATGCATAAAGAACAATCTAAAATTTAAATAAGAAAATTATAAAGTAAATTAATTACATTGCAAGGTATTACGAGTGAACAGTTTTTGTTTCCCTTACAGCTATGAGAACAAGATGTGATAACAGATGTGTCCATAATTTCGTAGCATATCCCACAAAGCAGTGAGCCTTCTATATGCTACAAAAGAAATTTCTCGTTAGATTTTTCATTTTGAATAGAAATGTAAATACATCGACGAAACTTTCTTACCTTCAATTCTATGTACTCCTGGGGCCACATTATATGACATTAATAGATATACGATGTATTTTTAGGTTAAGTTAAATCAACATTGTTTTCGTTACAATAAATAATTGTTATTCGTCATCTAAAAGCACTCAAATAGCGATATGGCAACTTGTTTGTCATCGGTGAGAAATATAAATTTTAATTACAGATACGAAAATGAAATCGTGTAAAATAATTGGCATGAAACGAAACGAACTCTTGTCCTTAAAAAAGGAGAGTTTTTAACTCTTGTGTATAATTCACAAAGTACATACTACGCGATCCATACAACAGTTTTGTATTAAACATTACAGAAATCTTAATTTTATATGGATATGGAATATTACAGACGGAGGAAAAATCTTTTGAATGTTTATGTATCTATTCAGAACTTAATATAATATATAATATAGTAAAACAATCGAAATATATAGTACTTATCTTGAAGCGAAGCGGAGATTCAGAGAAGGTTATGCAATTTTCAGACTTTAGCGTAACAAATAGAGGAGCAACATAAACTCTTGTGTCAACTTAATTTATATATATTAAATAATGACCTTACTCCGGTTAGTACCTACGCGTTTTACAAATATTAAATATACGGCTATGTTTTGCTACTTTAATGCGATTATTTGTGTCTAAGAAACTTTAAGCATATAAGAGTTTAAGTTTGAGGTTATATTTTCAGGTTTGCTATAAAATCCACTGTTGTCGGTGGTACTGTTTATTACACCTACCAAGAAGGTTTGTGGTCGAAATCAGAAGAAACTGCTAAATTATATAATAAGTTATACGTAAATGTTGCTCCGTATGTTAAGGAAAATATACCCGATGAAATTACTAAGGAGGTAATATTGTCTTAATGGTTTTCCAGTAATGATGTCCTTGTTTGTTACTGCACGACATAAGAGATCGCTTTATATCAATTAAAAAATTAGTTAAATGTGAAATTGAACTAGTACAATTTAAGAGTGATTTTTTGCTTTTTTGTATTATTAATATTTACAGAAGTTATTTTAAGTATTTATTCATTTTTAATCTACCTGCAAAAAATATAAATCGCAGACTATTTAGCTTTGTGATACAAATGAGTTAATATCAGATATTCAACACTTGTATATGAAATATTGGTTGAAAAGCGAGATAATCTTTTTTATTCTGTTTAGTTGGCGCATCTACCAAGTGTGTCTTGTATGACAAGTTTCATCCGAGAATCTTGGAACAAGGGAGTTATGATCAGTTTAAAATACATATCTGACTTGCCTACTCATAGTGTTAACGGTGCCTGTAGTCTCTATGAAATTATAAAAAAATATACGACAGATCTGAATTAATACAAATGGAATTAAATAATAAAAGCTGTTGTTAGTATTATGCTACATGTTTTAGATATTGATTGTTATTTATTATTTATTTCATTCTTACAGGCACTTATACAATCTACTGATGTACACTAAATGTAATACTAATTTACATAGGGCATGTTTTCTTGTTTGATATATGAGAACCAATTTGGACAATAAACCAATTACAAATGCCACTGGCCGTGTTTATTCTTTATAAATAATTTAAAAGTTCGTTGGATAATTTCACAGTAATTATACATGAGAGTCGTTCTAAAAGAACATGCTGTGTTCTTTGCATCAAGAGCTTTAGTGTATGACGTCGTTAATTAAAATCGTACTAGTAGAACGCGAGGGCATTCAATTTGTTTAAAGAACGGCTCAGATTAATTGTTAAGCGTCGTAGTGATTGTATCTCTATTCCTGCAGAAAAGAAAAGCATCGTGATAAACCAGATAAAATCGATAACCAGTTAAAATCAGAATCGAATTCCAAGTCTCGAAAGAAGACTCCCGCGATATTAAAACGATTGTCGGTTAAACGTGTATGATGTAATAGAAGCTAATAATGAAGCGTATGCGATGGTAAAGTAAAACCCGAGACCCTATTGTTCTGTAGAGTGAGGCATGTCGTTAACTTTCGATAATAAAAACGACCCTTATGCTCCGACGCTCAAACTGATACTGACGCCGCGGCGCGCCGCGGGCCTACCCCACTACGCGACGCGCAGGCGCGCCGGTAGCGCCCAGGGGCGCTCGTCGGCATTTACAACTTTCGAAAATCTTCAAAGGAACTTTTAAAATGTTTATAAGAAACAGACAGTGCATGGAGCATTTGTAAATTGTTTATGGCCGTTTATAATCTGTTGTTTAGCGGCATCCTTTACCTTCATTTTAAGCACTCGATCATAAATCTAGAGCCTCCAGAAGTCGATATAATTGCAATGACCCGAGGTGCACTTTCGCTGCTTCTTTAATTGTTAATAACTTTTAAACCATAAATGCTATATTCTTGAAACTGTTGGATAATATATCTATGGTTCGTAGCTTTAATTTGACACCGGTGAGGATAAAAAATACGCATTGTAAGCTGAGAAAGACAGAGTTGTTTAAAATGTCGATGTAATCCAGAAAGTTGGCTTTGAAGGTGCAGAAAGCTGCTCGAGGTGCGGCAAACGCGAGATGGGGCCACGTATCACTTTATTTGTTGTCTGTGGGGATTTCCATGTCACTCACAACGTTACCGACAATGTTTTCCAAGGGGTGATTCCCCTTTTCGGAGTCACGAAGTCAACTGGCTGTACGAGGTTCACCATAGCTTCTTTTGAAATCAAAGTAACGCAAAGGAAGCGTTCTGCCATTGCAGATATATGTGGTGTACTAATTATTATCGAACAATTAATTACTATCTTTGCAAATAATGGGACGATTGACCCGTACGCGGTGACAAATGGTTAATAGTTAAATATTTAAACGGAAAATGTTGTAAAATTATATATGAGAAAGTTTTAGAAAGGTCGTAGTCTATTCTCCGATTGCAAATATGCATCAATTAATCATAGATAATGTGTAATTAACGATTCTGGACCATTAATTTAATTTATTCTGTAGTAGTTTAATTTCGACTATACCGCTGACCTATACTACTTAAAACATTCAAGACGGTATACATATCTGACAATACCTTGTCATACTTTTCATTTTTAACATTTATTAAATGTCTGTCTGTGTTACAGTGTACAATCTAAACAAGTAAATAATAACTTAATTAAATGGAACTATCAATGCATTTACAATTATTAATAGCATTATATAACAATAAAATATTTAATTTTTAATACAGAATTATTGTAAAACTGATACAGAAAGACCAAAAATATTGGTAAAGTGTTACGAGATTATGTACGGGAACAGGCCGGGAGAAGTACGGAGAAAGTAGTACCGGGACTGTCGAGAAATATGCCAGGGAGAGTGCAGGAAAACTACGCGAAAACTTCGAGAGGACATTAACGAGAAAACTCGCTTCAGGTCTTAATTTTTAAACTACTTACCTGGGAATGTACAATATACAGATAACTACCAAAAAATGAATACTGAATAGAATGCATCTAATCTCTAATATAGGACCCGACGTTAATATTTTCCCATCAAACCAGTACCAAGTGATACACACATCCTACACCTTATACAAATTGACCTCAAATCAGCGTCGTACGACAGAATCCCGATCCCGATTTCCAGGGACAGATCCAGGGACCGCGGTTCTATCATGTTCCCCAACGTCTCCCCTCTCCACGGGCCTTTTTGCACTTCACTCCACCTCCTACCATCGTTTCGCCATTTCCCTCTCTCCGCCAGCTGATGCACGATGCAGGGGAGAAAGACACGCTACCTTCTGACCGGCTCGTAGTTGCTCGAAAACCTCTCTTACCTGTGCCGTGCGCTCGGTTTTATTCTTCGACACGCTCCCGATCGGTTTCACCGTTGCCGCGCTCCCTTTAACTCTATCACGCGAACCCTGACCTTCCGCCATTTTGGTCACGCTGCCGCGGCGCTTCCGGTTCGTCGCGTACCACCCCCCCATTCCATCCTGGTTACCGATCGAGCGATCACGCCGCCTGGATCGTTCGAATCACACCGTGAACATGTTCGAAAACGGGCGGCCCCTGCGCAAGCTCATCGATCGATCGATCGGTTGTTCGTGGTAGTGAGACATCGTCTTGATCGTACTCCAAAGTGATCCAGCCTGGATCCTCTTATTGGAATAAAGAACGAACCAAGCTGGATGAGATTTGGTGGAATCATTTTGAATATCGAGTTGAATTTGTTTGGTTTGTTTCTCCTGGGAGGTTCTATCTTGGTGTCGCAGTATTATATTATGCGATAAGATAGGATTCGATTGATTTTGCGGGAAAGTCGAGGGCTGTAGCAGAGCTGTAGGAAGCTTGAAAATATGTGGACATAGAATGGTTAGGAGAGCATGGTTGCGAGGGTAGATAAATGTGATGGCAATTGAATGCAGGACACTGAAGATTCGAAATGTGGAGATGTTGGCGAAGATAGTGATAATAGGACGATTATCTGCTGCCAGGAATAGAGGCATCACATTTGCAAAATTAGAGGGAAAAGTATTAATTACGAAGAGATCTTTGTAGATGCATCGTATGCTACTGAAACTGCTATGCTTTCCTCGTGTTCATTTTCTTATTTAATCGGCCAATCTGCGAAAATACTTGCAATCCTATACTTATCTTGAAAGATAATCGTATCAATCGATCGATACATTGACATCCATCGATCTGACTCCGATTAAGGATTGCCAAACGCCTTCTAGGAAGAACCGAGCACTCCAATCCGTGCTGCAAAGTCTAAATTGGATATGAAGAAGTTGGTCGGCCAAGTTTGGGCGCCTCGGCGAATCCACTTTGAGACGGACAGGCTTCAAAGTGCAATTTGAACAGCTATTGAGCAATCTACTGTTCCGCGGGAACGCAAGAATCGGTACGAATCTTATTCACGAGGCCAAGGGGCAACCGCAAATAAATCGATCACTGGATCGAATACGTAACAGCGTTTCTGTGAAATCGATTCTCAACAAATTACCAGCTTTCAATGGGAATCGCTGCCCGCTGAATCCTGTCTGGTCGAGAGTCGTCGAAGGGATCAACAGGTTTTCCATCTAGATAGAACTCCATAGGGATCGCGAGGTCGGTTATCTCGACAGGAAGCGATCGGTAACTCGTTGCTGTATCGAGTATTCTATCGACCTGTGCGAAAGTTTCTTGTTCCAACTGGATAATCAAACGGGAAACGAGGATCGGATCGATAACGAGGATCAATGGTGGAGTTGGTGATAATTGAAGTGACGAACGATTGAAGGACGGATAGGCGAAGGTGAATTTAGAAGGATTATGTGCAGTGAAGGGTTGAATGGTTCGGTGAAGAAGGCTTTTGTGTGTGCATCGTTGGCGAGAAGAAAATAAAAGTGTAACGGAGAAGTGTTACAATAAACTGATACAGATTTAATGCCAGTGGTGTCTTCTTCTTTTACTTCCTGGATAAATCGAAAGATTAGTGTAAAGTAAAGTAATCACCCCCTTTTATCTATTTTCTTTTTTTGTTTGTAGCGGAGAAATGAAGTGACTGTGCGGTTAGTATTTTCGTTAGTAAAGGAATTGAAACATGTAATTCGCGTAGAGGTCGGTTTGAAAAATACGGTGATAAATATGGTGGTATAAAATTGCGAGTTTGGTTTATTGAGAGCGAGACAGGTGCAAGCTGATGATAAAATGTATTGACATTTCTGAAGATAGCAAGTGATATATCGTTGATGAGATAAAGAAGATCGATTTCCGGCGAAATATAGTATCAATTGATTAAATAGAAATGCTCTAATTCTTTGCAAGCAGCAAGAAACATACAGGTTCAGTACTTACCTCATACAGGTAAGAGAGCCTTCGGAGTTCTTAGGAATTTCACGAAAGGAAATTAAAAAAGCCCAACACAGGCATAGCCCTGTATGAAATATAGAATCCAATCAAAGAAGCTAACAGAAAATTATAGAAAGCTCAGAAAACTTTAATATAGCTTTCCACCAGTGACCCAAGAAAGCTCGTTCGACTTTCCAAAGAATAATCTAAAGAAACCTTCTATTGCAAGGATGATCAGGGAAAGTTTACAGGATCAGAGAAAACTTTGCATAAGTGAAAATTAAAGCTAAACTAAAACGTCGGAACTTTTTCGGAAATTCTGCGAAAGCAGCTCGTAAAATTTTCAACAAACATTCCACGGTGAAGGAAGGGAATTTGCCGGGAACTCCAGAAAATCTGCAGATACATACAAGGTGATACGAAGAAAGAAAGGGTTCCTCGTGGTTGATGACGAGTATATTCATTGGGTCGGCTGAGAACTCTCGATTGTTTTACCAAAGATCTGCCGGTCGCGTGATTCATCGAGGCCGCTAGTTGAGCAGGTCAGGGACGCGGTTTCTGCGGCTTCAGGTCGGTGCACGTCCAACCTGGATTTCTGCACGATTTAACGCGCGTCGGGCTTCGGCTACGAGACAATCGTGCTGGCGAACAGGCTGCCTTCCATTATCTGTGCAACGCGACCGTAAAGTATCGCACGCGGACGCGATAAGAACGAGGGTTCTGCTCGATTAATCGTGATCGTCTATGGACCGACTTTTGTCTCGTTCGAACGATCCGATCGAGGTCGATCGAGCTTGAAGTGTTGTGAGATCAATTGGTGAAAAGTGAGGACTCTTGGAAGTGAAGTTTTCGATGTGTGCTGGACTGTGAAGTGCACGAGGCTGGTGGTATCCGAAATAGGATTTGCCTTCGGGAAACTGTTGGAGAACGATAGTGGTGAGTAGTTTTGGGGAATATTTTTTATTAGAAATGGTTGCAATAATTGTGTATACAACATGCAATAATATTAACAGCCATAATAACTATAATATTAAAGATCTTCAAATTAGAAGATTCATATCAAAAGTCAAAGTATCTTCACCTGTTGGATTTTAATAGTGTATGATATACTTTCCATACTTATCATTACTAGGTTCATGTTACAATTACATGCAGCATACCAGAATATAAGAATAATAACAACGCTAATAAATTCAAATTATAGTCCACCTTTGTCCTAGAATTTCCACAATTGTATATCTCGTATCCATCTTCAGGACGCTTCTAAACCATTCAAACCCTTTTCTCTGGAGGCAGCGGTGAACAACAAAAGCGCCGACCGCGGCGCAAAACAGCTCGCGAGCAAGGTTTTACACTGCGCAGACTAACTGATGGATGGGCGTTGATTGCTCGACCGGAGTTTATTAGCTTCTTCCCGCAACTTCGTTAGAACGGTATCCGTGCAATTAAGCTTCTCCATCGAAGGCGAGAAAATCTGTCTGGCGAGGCTTTCCTCGTAATTTTTCCTCCTCGTCCTCATCCTCCTCTTCTTTCTTTTCTTCTCTTCGTCGTTGAAGAGGAAGATATCCACCAGATCTTGGTCCTAGTGGTCCTCGTCGAACCATTATGTTGATTTGTTGCGTTCATTAAGATTTGCGGGTCATTTAGATTTTTCTGTTCGGTCTGATCGGATCTAGTCTGAAACGGGATATCTAAGTATGGTATTTACAAGAGCTTTTAATATATGGAAATATTTTGTATGCAAATTTAATTTGTATTAAACGACTTTCTTCGAGGATGACGTTACATGCAAAAGTTTCGAACTCGTAGAATTTCACCGTAGGATTATGAAACTCGTCGAATCATGGTGGCTTAGACTGGAAAACGTTTCGATCGTTAGCGTTTCAGGCAGACTCGCGGCGTAATGCGACGGTAATAAAACGCGAACTTTCGCGTTCATTTGTTCCTTTCGCATGCATCTGCCGCGAAGAGGTGGGCAACACGGAAACGTTTTGCATTGCCTTGAAAGCTTTTCAGTAGTCTTAAAGTCTGTTGGATCGACGGGAGGAATCTGTAATCGTGCTAGATAACCTCGGCTCCGTTTGATTATTATAATATATTAATTATATTATTAATTGTCCACCACTTGTAGAAATCTATCTGTTAAATATTATTGTATTTCTCCACTCCTTTCTTTATGATTTATTTATTAAAATGATAGTTCCATTCTCTGCTGTTTTAGTTGCAATGTAATTTCAAAAATAAGTCAATCAGTTATTACCTTTCTTTCTGGTGAAGAAAGAATTTTCAATGTATTTGCATTTGTTGTAGAACTTGGCAGATATGCATTTGTTTGATGATATTTTGTACAGCTGCGTATAATTGTTAGAATCGAAGGAAAATGAATTAATAGTTCTTTGAACACTATCTATATTTGTTATAGGATATCATGATAATTGATATCTAAAATAATAATATTAAATTGCGAATTCAAGGATTTTCCAAATAGAAGTTTTAATTATTAACCAAGACATTCAGTATTTTGAATGATAATATATCATTTATAATTTTATTAAACAATCCATAATAAATAACAATGTAACGTAACATATAATTTGCAATACTGAAACATATTGCGAAAAATATTGAACACCTCGAAACCCTGCAAAACTAAAAACTACACCACAACAATTTGTTTAAATAAAACCACATTAATTCCAAACATCAAAACCGTATCAGTCAGAGATGAATCTAATATCGAACATGTATCAATCTAATATTATGATAAACGTATCTAACGGTACCCTATGACGTTACCGTTTCACTCTAATCTCAGCCTCTTGCTCTTCACCCTCTTTACGTTCGTGAATATTCAACCAATTAACATGAATCCTCCTCAAAAAATGATCGAAACGAAATCACGTTGCGAGCTCGTTCGTTCTCATCGACGGTTCACGTCGTGATTCCCTTCTACGCGGATGGATTGATTTATCGATGGCTCGTTATGCAAATAGGATCCATAGGTTCACCTGCGTTTAGAATCGATGCGAATTCCACTGCTAGTCGTGAAGAAAGTGCACGAGGCAATTTCTGTGATTCTGCGTGCGACATTTTCGCAATCGAATCGATCCTTACGTATATTTAAATGTAGGTCACGTTGATCGCGTACGGAAGATCGATTGATCGATGCAGTGCTCGCTGGTTGACATGCAGAAGGCGTACATTTAGGCTCTTGGCAAATAATTAGTTAGTAATATTTTTTTCTATGCTGTAAATAAAAGTATGAAAAATGTAGAATGAAGTTTATAGTAGACGAAAGAAAGAAATATATACATATATAGTAGGACGAAGCCATTGAAACCATTAACTTTTCCTAATGATATTATTCTCTCTATCTTCTATCGTTTCAGCGTTAGAGCACACCCAATCTATGTGGGACACTCTGTACACTTGTACTTGCAATTATCTTTTTAATATTCGATGTTAATATAACGCAGCAATCACTTTCAAAGTATCTTCACGTTTGAATTTAAGATCTTTCTTGATCTCTTTGCTATGGCTTCTCAGCGTCAATAGTATTCGTTTATAAAAAAGGAAAGAATGATGTCTAGTTTCAATGAAATGTGTTTTACGAAACACCAGTTGGGCTGCCCAGCTACTTTTCATTTGGTCTTATATGTGCAGAAATTTCAAGAGCGCCGTTGTACCCATTTCGATTCTGTGTAAAGCAATTTCACAAGATCTGCGTGTCACTTCGGATATGGAACACGATTGATCAATAGTGAACCAGTGGAAAGGCAGGAATAGAAGGGATCGACGATGATCCATCCTTTCCTTTTTCTCTTTAATTATTCTTCTTTCGTTTAATTATTTCAAAAGTGCTTTCCAATATAGATCTTGCATAATTCTCGCAATAATATGTCACTTTCGAATTTCGTGTTTTTAAATAGAACTATGTATATGTATTTTTTGATAGGCCAATCGATGCAGCTCTTCCTTACCTATAAAAGAAAGGTATTAGCATTACTTCTGTATGCCAAGAAACCATTATAATTTCAATATTTCGAATCGGTATTATTAATACGATACTTAATAAGTTAGATGAAAGACTCCCATGTAACTCCTGTGTAAGTCCCATAGTATTAACAACAAATTGATTTACCCCCATGCATTGCATTGCATTTCGAAACTGCATGTCTGGGGTGCATCGGCCTGCTACTTTTCACATCTTATTCAGATGTAAATGTATTGTGGCCGCGTCGTGAACTCCTGGTGAACCGCGACGACGACAGTGGAAACGTCGCGTCACTTCGTCCAATTCCGAGGGTACATTAGGCGAATTTGCATCCTGCACTCGGGCTGTTTAACGCAATCGATCCTGAGGGAATTCTGGACCGTTACATACCGCGCGAATTAACGTTGAGCTAAAAGCTCTGCTGACTCTAAAAGCAATGGGTAAATCAACACTGTCTTTTTCACCCAATTTTGACATGGAGATGTTGATTAACTTAATTGCACCTGCTCCTTCAGTAGTCTACAAACCTCATTTAAAAATTGGATATTATTGATCATTTAGATAAGAATTATTTGCAGTTATTTTACGACAAGGTGATTAATTATACATATATCATTCATGTTTCATCGAATACTTTAACTTTGCTATCTATATTGCCACCCTTTAATCGTATTCTTATCATCCCTTAGTTAATTTTGCTTCTTTAATTTCTGCTTCCCATTTTCTTGTTTATCATCGACGAGTATACTTCAGGTACGGCAAATATTAATCAGAGAACGTTTCCACTAAACGCGAACACTTGAGGATTCTCTAGTAATGCCCGTCGAACCACCGTGGTAATTGTATTAACGCACAAAGTGTTTGCTTCTTTCGTCGATCTGCGTTAATCGTCAGAACGTACACTACCACAAACACTTTAATCGCGTCGGTAATTGCAAAAAGTTGCGTAACATTGACGTCTCGTGTTTGCTTAAATGCGGCTTAAACGAGGCACAAACCTGGGAAAGCAATGGAAACTCGTCGTTTTTCCCTCGTGCCCATTCAACCAAGCGTATGAATAATTGATGCATTTTATAAATGCATAAGGTTACAATGTGGCAAGGCCGCACATGTTGCTTGCCATTGCCTGTATAAAGTACGTATATGTACATTGTCGGCCAAGAGTTTGGGACCACTTTCATTGCCGTACGACTATCCAATGTTTTGTTAACGATTCATCAAATCGAAGTTGATATTATAAAGACTGACAGTAATGAAGTTTGTTTCGATATATTTGTTTTAGATATGCTCATGAATTGTCAGCTTAAAATAAAATTATTATTCGGTGATGAAATTTCTGTACAACTTGACGTACCTGGTGGTTGTAAACTTTTGGTCGGTCGTGTACGGTACATACGTGGTAGACGATAACAATGTGGCTGATTGCAATAATATTTACATACGATACACTGTCTGTCTCGCGCGTTGTTCAAACAGCGCCAAATTGACAACCGTGAAATCGTCGACATGAATTATAGGTACACTTATCATTAGATGGGCCCAATTATTCTAACTTGAATGTTCCACATCTGTGTGTAATTAGCGGAGAAATCATCCAAATAAAATTATTCTATGTCAATTACGGGCTCTTTCCCCTTTATTTACGTATTGTTTGGTGGTGTTTACTAAGACAGAAATTATGTGCAGTGAAATTATGCATTGCTGTCTTTGTGACAGCATGGAATAATTATGTAATTTGGGATCGAGATTATCGTATGTATATTGACGGTCTGGTGTAGCTGGGATAGATAAGCATAAACAATAGACGATTAAAGAGTTACATATGTTGATGCAGTTATTGTCTGCATGGGAATAAAGAATAGATATTTAATATTTCATTGCATTGTTTACAATTGCCGCTGACGCATTTAATAGAATAATAAATATATTAATAGTCTCGTGTTGTATTTAGCGTTTGGTAAAAGATTACAATTTTTGTTTTTAAGTTTAGCAATTTGCACAGATGTTGAATTTCTGGTTATCAGAGTGGACTTTGAAACTTGTAAATAAGTAATGAACAGGTAGAATCTATTGCAATAGAAATATTATTGCTACACATAGTTTGTAACAAAAATTTACAGGAGATCAATAAATTTATTTAATATGATTATAATGTTATATTTTTGAAGAGGTGTGTATCGATTTTGGTATTGAGAGCACAGTGGGCAGCAAGTCGGTAATACTTTATTGGAAAAAGTGGAGTTTAATTAAGCTAAAATAACATATGATCTATGTTAATAAAAATACTTTGTTATAATTATTGACAAGTCTCTGATACATCTGACCAACAAGGATACAAAAATAGTCAGACTGCTTAGAAATCTACCTGTGGTCGGTAAAACTTATCGTCGGTCGATGGTCATTTACAGTGATGTATGGTTTTAATTTGTCAATATAAATTAATAGTTTATAGCAATTTTCATAGAATTGTGCCAGTGAAGAAAATATTCCGTACGAAGATTTCGTTATTTATTAATTTATTCGCAGGCTATAGTTTCATTTCTGTGCTCGTAGTTAGACAAGTGAATCGGTTTAAATTGCGAACACATTGTGTTTTATAATTATTTATGATCTTAAAAAGAAATTAGATAGCAATTTTGATCAATCTTTGAAACAATTGTTGTTTGAGTGTATAAATCCCTGTATATAATTCAATAATTAAACCTCTTAATTAGTGTACTTAGATTTAAACAAAAATTAACTTATATAGTTTAAATTTTTAATATATAGGAATAACACAAAAATGCTATTAATCCGAATGTAAAAGAATGTGAAAGTAATCAAATTTAACGAATCATGCTAATATAAAAATATTTACAAAAATATTAAATTTTAATTACTTACTTTATTAAAATTTAATTTGAGTATGACCCCACGGATCTCTTATTTTTGCTGATTTTTTTGAAATTTGTCATAAACACTCTTCTTTTCGTTCCAATTAAATCAAAATCAAATGATTTACTCCCAGTACCCCTTACATAAAATTTTAACCTGTTTCTAATTTTCGAAATAATTACTTTCACAGATATGCTATTAGAAAAAAGACACTCGTGCTTTGCCAAACTGTCAATCTTACAAAAAGAATAGCACGATGATATAAATATAAAAAACCAAAACAAAAAAGTGGCCATATAAAGAATATTTCGTTCTTTTTAAATACCTTATGTGGGTATGTAGCGTCCGAAATTTCGGAAGAAAACGGAAAGTCGTCGAAAGATATTCGAAAAGCAGCGATCAGCTTTACTTTAAGTCGCATAAATGTGCAAGCAATTTCCACGATGAACAGCAAAGTGCACCCGTGTGTTTATCCGTCAACGATCTATCATCAGTATTTCTTTTCCTCTTTTTTACTATTTCCCAGCCGGCTGTCTTTCGCTCCTATTACACATATATCAGTCCGTATTGATTATGCCAGCGGTGTAGTCCGAGCGACGTGTTACTATCGATCGTGGATAGAGACGCGTTGGTGGAACGTGGACGTTCTAGTTTTCTCGACCCGAATTACCTGTTTTTTTTTTCTTCTTTCCTTCACACCTATTTCAATTTCTCGCCGATTCTGCGACTGACGAATCTGTGCATGCATACAGACCATTTTTGGGGGACGTGACTTCCAGCAGAATTGGTAGTTGAATTTTTGTTGAATGTAAATTTTATTCGTCGATTTTTTTATTGGAATAGTCTGACTCACACCTTTTTTTCTAGCGTTACAAGTGGGTAGATGTTACTGGTGAATACGAAGGGGAGATGTGAAAACACTGACTGTTGCTTGTTTAGATAAATATATGAATCGAAGTTTGTACTATAAATTTATTTTAAATTATGGTTAGTTTAGAAACAGAAGGTGAAAAAGAATTCTTTTATTCGATTTGAATAAGAGACGTTTGAATTAATCAAGAGTTCTTAATCAAGAGTTCTTGTACAAGAGTTCTTTTTATGGAATTTAGGGTTCAGGCGGGTAAAAAAGATGTATTGTTGGACTATATTAATGGCACTATATTGTTATATAAATTGTATTTAATAATTATTACTGATTTACATGATCTTCTGTTTAATTACGTTGTGAGAAATCGTAATATATTATTTTACGTTTGTTCTATAAATAATGACCATGGCAGCGATTCGACATAAAATATAGTCAAATTCTGAGACCCAGGAAAAATATTTCGTTATTTATTTACGGTCTTTCTTGGAATACATTTTATTCTTTTTTCCGTGCATTTTCATGTCAAAATTTGTGCAGTAGAATTTGATGCAAATATCACGAATAATAGCAAAGTAACGTGTAAAAGGAAGTTAATGATATCTTTTGGATCTCCTGTTTAAAAATTTCATTATTCCCTTCAGCCAACGGTAGTGTACAAGGCGATTAATGCTTTCACGCAGCGGCTATTTTTCTGTGCGGCTCTTTGGATTAATTTGTCTGTGTCGTTTCCACGAAAATCGCGTTTATCAAACATACCCCTGACAAAGTATTTTATAAAACACGCGAATATCGTTTCCACGAAATTATAATTCGCTTTTTGCGCCATGTCATTAGTATGCACAGCTTAAAAATAAATACAACAGCTTCTTTGAAATATTACCATATTTATTTTACAATTTTTCATTTTATTTCTAGAAATAGCAATTTGTGATTTAAAAGTTTATTGTTTATTCATTAGGTTGGCGTAAACCCTGAGCTATTAAATTTGTAACTGTTTTATTTGACCAGAAAAATAATTCGCTGCAGACAGCACAAGAAAATATTTCAATCATCGTCAAACAGTGAAAATTCAGAAGCAATAATTTTCCATTCTATTTCATATAATGATTCTTGAAAACCTGCCTTGTACCACCTGCCCCTATTATTTTTCGTAGACAAAGGAAATTCCATCTATGTTTCCGAACTCCTAAAATAGGGCACTTATGTAAGGGTCAGGTAACACTTCTTTTCCATACAAATATTCTCTAAAACTTTAACAATTATATATTTACTACATAAGGATTAATTCTGTAACAGAATATTCTCTACAATTAAAAAAATAAATAAGAGAATGTGATCGACCTTCCGGAGCCTTATATTCTATAACCCTTATATTCCTAACACATCGTTTGCGATCTACAATAAATAATTCAGCCTGAAAGTTAAATAACCAATAAAACGAAGTAATTCTTGCATAAAACTACGTATTCAAGAAAATTCCACCCAGAAAGCAACTAATACTCCATTTTCTACGCGACTGTCCTTCTTGAACACACAAATCGAAACCAAAAAATCATCCAATTATACAAATTCACCCCTCCAAAAGCTTCAAACACAGCTTCTCCATGAACCCGCAAAAAAATTCCGCCTTTGAAATTCCTCTGCAATAGTATTGCTCTGCGATGCAAGAATAAAGTCGATATAAACTCCCCACACAAGGTGTATACATACATACGTGTACCTGGAAGATCTGATAATCGAATCATGTCAACTCGCACGTACAATGACTTAGAAGGAAAGTGCAGGCGCGTCCTCGAAGGGGCGGCCGATTGCAAACAATTTCGCAACAGCAACGAGGCGACAAATTACCACTGGCGAGGGTGAAAAAAAAGCAAGGGAATTAGTCCCGTTTGCAGAAGGTGCACGGTGTTTGTCGCGTTCGAGCGTGGATACCTGAGGGCTACTTGGAGGGGGTGGTGGTGACGAAAAAAGGGGCGCAGTCGCGGCAAACAGCCACCCCCGCGGACACGTTCACTCGCGTGGCGGCTCGTCAGTCTCGGTCAGTCGTCGGCGACCGAAAGTCGTGCGAAACAGGGGAGCTAAGAAGGGAACGGGAACCAGTGGGACGAGGGAAGGACGCCAGGTGAGAACGTCAACGAGGAAAAGAGGGAAATAGCGGTAAGGCTGTGGACGTGGTAGGGACGAAAGTTGAGGAAATTAGAAGGTGGATTATGGGGTCAGTTGGACGTTTTTAGAACGCGGTAGGGCTGCGGCGAGGAAAAATGAGGGACCGGGAATGAATGGAACACCTGTATTCAGGTAACGTGCAGCTGAGGCGGAGAAGTCGATTAAAACGAGGGAAATTTTGTAGCGTCGAATTGTGAGGTAAAATAAACGGAATGTTTAAGGGTAGAATATTGTGAATAGGGGAATACAGTAAATGGGAAATTTGATTGGTTTTTGGAAGCAAAGAATGAACGGTAGTTATATAGGGATGGTAAATAAAAATATGCAGAGGCAAAGAAGATCCGATTAAAATGGATAAAGTTAGCAATCTGGATTTTTCTAACAAAAGAAAAATGTTGTAACAGGGGAAATGGGACAATTGTTACAATAAAAAAGAAAAATTGCCTCGATCGAGGGACCAAAGGACGATCACAAGTCGAAAATTCTCCAAAAATCTGCAATGAAAGTAACGAAAGCAAAAAGGGAAAAACGAATATTATCCTTGCGCTGGCACAAGTCAATAAGAAAACGAATGCAAAGAAGACAAATAAAAAAAGAAGGAAGGACTAGAAGTATAAAAACGACCCCACTGAAACTTCAGTCCAAAGTATTCGTCATTAAAGTAAACAGTGTGAAACAAAAATCATGATCATCCGTAAACCCATTACACATAAAAAAAAATGCAATATCAGTATTAAAAGAAGAAAAAAAAAAAACGGAAGAGAAAAACAGGGTCAAAGAAGACGTGGTCGTATCGAGGGGAGGAACGTGGGCAAAGAGGAGAGAGCACGTTAATGGGGGCGAGAAAGAGGGAAGCGCGCAGTGGAGGCGCAAGGTCCGTCAGTATCGTGGTTTCCGTGGAACTGTACGGAACTAAGCGGAACCGAATGGAACGCAGAACATGCTGGAACGACAGCAGGCGACCGGTGCCGAAGTTTCACGAGGGGTCCAGCCGGTCTTTCGTGTTCAGTTCGTGTGCCGCGTTTAACCCGTGCACCGGTTCTTTTCGTTTCGCTTACGCGATTGTTTCTTCCTCGAACCAGGTACTCGTTGTACAGGTCGACGATTTTTCGCGGGACATAGGTTTTCATGGTCGTCGATTTTCTATGGGAAGAAAAGTGTGCGTGATGAAAAATTGATTGAAGTTCGTATCGAATCGGGGTTTCTCCATCAGAATTTTCGTGCTCTTAGTCTATTGTTGTTCATTGGCACGATTATTTTTGTAGATTATTCACTTTTACTTTTCTTCTTTTGGTCTTGCGTTAGATAAAATGTTGTTCGGCGTGGTATTTTCTGGGATGAAACAGTTTTTGGTAGGTGGTTCTGAAAGGAGGGACTGCCGTCTATTCATGGCAAGCAGTTTTGATTGCTTCTTATAAATTGGCTGGTTTTTTGCTCTCTGGAAACTAGTTCTCAGTGGTGTTTCTATGGGCAGGTAGACTTTAATGAAAAGAACTGAAAGTATTGGTGATTCTGATGCATAGGGTGCTATGTATTTCGTCTTCCATGATTTGTTGCTCGGTTTTCAATACACTTATATTAATAACAGACACGTCGGTTTTTATTTGCAAAGCTATCTTACGTAATCTATGTTCTCGTTCAATTCACGCAACAATGGAATGAAGCATGAGTATACCGACGTGGGTGATTGAGAACGCATGGAATGCAGACACGTGGCTCAAAGACATTTCAAATTATTCCTCCTTACGTTAGCCATTGCGTTTTTTCCTTATATCGTTAACGAATTTTTCGAACGATTCTTTTCCTCAAACGCTATTTACTGAACAAGCTGAAGCTGAAACGATTTCACCAAGTCGCAATTATAAGTAACTAGTTCATTTACTAATCATTCTTCTCGGTCTATTAAATTCTGCCAACAAAAGTTCAAATTCTTCAAACCAACAAATTAATACATATCAAATAAACATCCCCAATACAAATAATAAATGATAACGAAGCCACCCCGAAACTTCCACATTATTGCAATTAGTTGCAACACCTGCGCAACAATCGCCAACAAAAGCAGCAGCACTCCACAATGCATTTATCTTGCGGTCCACGGGAAACTCTCGTTCGGCAAATTTTCCTCGCTGTTGCTCGCAACAACCATTCATAACCAAGACAATGAATTGTCCTCGCTCATTGTCTTTTCGCCGACTCTCGTTATGATCCTCGTAACAGTCACGAGCCGTCGATACCGTATAATGCGGACCGTTTCGTTTCGGTTTATCGCGGTCGAGAATCGACTCGAAATCGTGTCGACGGGGGGAAAAAGAAATACGCTACGGAAAGGTGAAGGTAAAAGGGCGGAAACCACTGTTCGACACGAGCGACTTCAGAACAGGAAGGGAAAGAGTTCTGAGGCCACAGCAGGAAAACTTCTGGCGATTCTATCGCGAAATCGTTATTGTCGTTCGTCATGCACTATAAACAACCTATGCTGCGGCTGATTTTTTGCGCAGTCGTGATAATTGCGCCGATTGTGCTCCGATTGCGATACACACCTTATCGGGGTCCGGCAATTTTCTATTCGATTCAGAAGGGGACAATTAGATTTGCGTAACTTTAGCTTACTTCTGGCGGTCTGCCGTATAATTAGTAAAGCTTTTAGTGGTGAAATCGGAATGGGTTTCTTGACGACGAGATTGCAATTAGATCACAGTGGCTATAACGGCCGAGTTATCGGGTTTCTATGATTTCAATTCGAGACAGAAATTGCGAAGGTAAAGATCTGTGAGTTTTCAACTTATACTAAAGATTCCTGGATTCTTATGCCTGTTATATTGAATTGTTGGCGTTGTGTAATTGTCTTGACCGATTAACAGAGATACAATATGTATTATTTACTGCTAATCTCTATCGAAAATAAAGCTTCTGTTTCTCCACTTCTGCTTATTTCTGGATAACGAGCCACAAAGTTACGCGAATATTCCCTTCAATTATAAAAGGCTAATTCTCTGCGTTAATCATTTTACACAAATTAACTGCCCTCTTCATTAAATACTTATATTATTAGTTCTTTTTGCAAGATTTAATTAGTCGACAAGCAAATGAAATGTAGCACCTCAGTTGCATCAATGAAATTCAACCCGACGAGGATGAAAAACATTCCTTCATGTTATTGCATGCTAAATAAAAATTGCCATCGACTCCTACACGTGTTTCTCGTTGAATTAGAACAGTTATTTAATTTTCCAGCGACGATTCAGCGTATGCGTAATGCGATTTAATTCACGGTTTGACGCATTATCCAGGATTGCCGTTTGTGCCGGCTCGAGAACAATCGATCTCGTGAAATCGTAGCAGAATCGGTTCATTGACTTTCAATTCGTGATCCATTCGATCACCGGAGGCTAAAACATTCACCGTCGGTGCTGCGGGTCAACGCGCTTCGCAAATCACTGACGAAATCTCGTCGCCGACACAAAAAAATACCTCTCCATTGAATTCGTTTCGCGAAACCCCGACACCGTTTCCGCTGCAGATCGAAATGATCTACGCATCTCTGACGTTCCAATGAATTCCAATGGACAAACGACGCCATCAGTACGAGATTGAAATTTGTTCACCGATTTTTTTGTCAATTTTCCCCGTTTTCGTTTCAAGTTATTAAAAAAACATTAAACGAAATGGTGACCTGGTAAGGGAGGTTGAATTACGATTTGCTAATTAAAAATTTAGCACATAGAGGCGTGCTAGTGCGTTATATCGAATTCGACAATTATTTCTTAAACTATAGATTCTGGCGGATTTCTGAATCGTAATGGAAAACTGTAAATTTTAACATATAGGTTTTCTCATGACTCATCAGTGTCTTTGCCTTTACATCAATGTCGTCCCAATTGTAAATATTAATATCCAAAAATAGCCGATTAAAGAAAAAATTAAACGCTATAAATTTATTAGTAATGGCTTTATAGTAACAATGACGTAGAAAATTATGCTTTGTTCGAGAACGATCTTGTGTCGCAAAACAGCAAACCAAAAGAAAGGGAAATATTTAGCAATAGCATACTGACAGCCGGAGAAGTGAAAGCGGAAGAGGAAGCGAAGATCAAGTGCATCGGAAGGTTCTGGCGGGTCTTGGCACTGGAAGAATTCACAGATGTGCAGTATATAATCGTGGATCTTGCAATGCCATCACTTGCTGGATACCGTTTCACCGTGGATATTCAACAGCGAATCTTGATCACCGTCTTTGTCATTTAATTCACACTATTCGAAATTATGTTCACGTTTCGGAGAATTATTGCAAGGAAAATTGATTGAAGAGATTGTTAGAAGAAGAGCAGAAATTTGGAAGAAAGATATTTCAATTCGTACGTAGGGTTTGAAATGATTAAAATACATTCCGAGTGAAGTACAATGAAATTTTATAAAGTATGTACATATAGCGTTTATAATTTATATAATATTAAGATAATACGAATTACGAGCGAAAACGAGTGGAATTTAATAATTGTTGAGAAGTTGGAATTCTTAAAGAACTTATTGAAAAACTTTCATTCCACTTTCGAACTGTTACGAAACGCTCTAACATTTCGATTTGACTGATTTATTCAGTCAATTTACATTGGGAAACTTGAGGAACGGCAAGAGAAATAAAACGCGAGAAGAATCATCTCCCAACGAAACTTTTGTAAGAGATCCAATCAGCTTCGTCCAATCACGAGAATAATGGTCTTACGATACGAAAATACTGGTAGCTAAGGATCTGTTTCATCAAATACCGATTCACTAACGAATATCGAAATGGATCGTTGCCTAGAGATCTGCCCGACCGTGTTGTTCACTTTAATCGGTGAAAGTAGATACATCAGCGAAGATTCACTTGGTTGATGCATCCACGTTTGCACCGTACAGCGTGTTGTTACTGTTGTCGATGGAAGATTACCTACAACTTCGTACCGTTACAAATACAACGATTGGATCGCATTCAGAAACGATCTGTATCGTGCACTTTCGAACTGAAACTGTTTTGCATTTACAGCGGCGAGGAAAGCGATGTACCTATTCAATTTTTTACTTTCGGATTTAATTTGTGGAATGCGCGGTACACTGAAGATATTAATATTAATGTAATATTGGTTTAATTTGTTATGTTCGAAATCGGTGGCCATAGAAATTGTACTAAATTGCACGATTATTTAATGAAATTAGCGCATTTATTAGTTGAAAGTTGTTGCAAATGCAGCGTAGATTATTCTCATAACCGAGGGATCTGCATTTTATTTTATAAATTATTACGAAGAGGAAATAATTCTTTATGAAAATTGTATTGAATTTAATTCAATATACAACTGATGAATTGAACAAATAATATATGTGTTTAAAAATTAATTATTTGTGAGCTAAGTCCAATTTAGTTTTATACTCGTAACCTGGTTGTTACATAAATCACATAATTTGTGAATTAAAGAAAAGAATTGTATAAAATTCCAGGGAACCGTGTTTTACAGAAGGTAGTGTATAATAAGATAAGTTTTGTAAAAATGTATGAATTATATATGTATTTATGGAATCCTATTGAAATATTAAACACCACGAATATAATAAAATAAGTGCAATGTATGAAATAAGTAAAATTAAATAAATAGAAATATTATACGATAATTGAGGAATGTGTTATTATGTTTTTCCTGTGCTGTTTCCCCACCTCTGTAACGCTGAAATAAATAATATAATAGTAGTTAATTGATTATTACAAATATTTGTATTAATATATAAACACTTTACAATTAGTGAGTGTATCAGTAATAATCTATGCGTAAATAAATTTGAATTAATTGATCGATGGTAATATAATTAACAGGGATTTGTGAATTTTGTCGTTACGGTTTCATTTGTCTCTCAAGAAGTATCTTGTTACATCAATAAAAGGTTATGATTATTTTTTCGAGCACTTTATAAAAGTGATTTGATCTAATTCAGTTTAATTATTATTGACTTATTTCGATTTCTATATTAAAAACTTTTATATTATCACTGTAACGACAAGTCAGTTACTATAATTTTTTAAATTACTTACTTTGGTAAGTACATCACTAGTAATTAAAAGATACATTGAAATGAATAAACACAAGATTGACAACAAGTAACGAGTAATCTATAAAGTAGAAAGTAACAGTTGATCACTTATAATTCTCGTAAAAATACCCCATATTTATTTAGCAATTTATTATATTTGCACTCTCCCATCAGATAGAAAAGAAAAGGTATATGCATTGCGCTAGCTTTAAAGTGGAAGAAAGACAAAAATTAATTAGTGTAAAGAAACATAGTCAGCTTTTCCACTTACGCGTGTAAGAAAATGATTCTAAAAGGTGATTCAGCAAATGCAAAGAAAAGGAAACGACCCGCACACTGTGGGACGTGCTGTGTAGAAGTTCATTATGCATAGGCGTTCACATTTTCTCAGAGACGCTCACCTGCCCGCAGATAAGGAGCCCCTATCGCGACAGGTTGCAAATGCGGGGGCTACACGGTAAAATTAACGTTTCTTTTTTGTACCTGGCTTTGGTGCTATGGATTAAACGTCACGCGAGACGTGCTGAGAGGATAAGGAAGCGACAGCTGTGAGTTTGAAATCTTGGGGCGTTACTCAGAGAATTTTTCTCCCTTTTTTTTGCATATAGCATTAGGTGGAACATAAATTTAAATAATATAAGCGAAATTATTATAACATATGTTGCTGGTACAATATCAAATAAAACTAATAACATTATTAGCTAGCCAGATAAATAAAGCGAAATTAATATTGTGTAATAGCAAATAGAAGCAGCTAATTCTTTGTCGTAGGTGAAAGCGATTTTTATCGCACACTACTTACAACGTAATTAACTAGGAATGATTATTTCAGGAAGGCACATGTTTTCTACCTTCTGACTCCATAGCATCAACGAGTTAATCAATAAATCTTGACGATGACTTTTCGCAGATTTTTCATGGGAATAAAAGTTAATTCAAATTAATAGTCATATATAAATTAAACAAATGAATATATAAAAGCAATTAAAATAATAATTAATTCACCCCTGCGATAAAATTATTTAAAAAAAAACATTTTAATGCAATGAAGTTATTCTACATAGATTACACTTTTTCTTACAAAAATTCTATTAATAAATTCTAATAAACAAACACTACAGTAAAACCACAAGTAAGATGACCTGGGTCGTGAAACCATAAATCGAACCACCCAAGTTGAGGAACCCAGCCAAGATCATCAGGGTTGTGGAACCTTGAACAGCATGATCCCTCGATCGTGGAATCTCGAACTGTATAACCACGTTCCCGGAGTCATGCTGCTCAAAGTTCCACTACCCAACCATATACCAGGGTTGGTCCGTGCTTGCCCTTACGGAAATCCATAAAAATTACCTGGAATAACATTTCCCTGCGTTCAAATTTATTTTAACCTTATTTTCAATTTCAATAATTTAATTTTAATAATCATTGTTCAAATACTAATAAATCCCGTTTCACAGTTTATCAACTATCACTCTTTCGATTTAACTGTTTTCTCAATTGCTCTCAAAAATAAAAAATAATTATCGCAGTTTTCCGACGATGGCTGTTACTTATGAACATTTCTAAACTAACGTCGCTAGAAACGCCTAAAATTACGTTCAAACGGTGTTCTATTCAACACCATCAATCAGGCGCCAAGTAACACTATACAACGCCATTGCAGCTAAATCACAAAGCTGCTTTAAATCCCTAACGCTAACTCTAATCGCCGAAATTTGCATACGAGCCTCCCCTGCGACGTTTAAAAAAATAAAATAGAAGAAAATGATCGTTCACGAAAATCTTTTCTATAAATTTCCTTAACGTCCAGGGGCGTTATGCGGGGAAACCTTTGCAGCCGAATTACAGGGATCACAGGGAATGCCAGGTCAGACCGCGATACCGGCGCGGCACGGCATCATCGACGATGAAATCGGAAGTCGGTGCCGTGCCGGGCTATTTATCGACCCCGTTGCCATGCCAGCCCCGCGTGTACACAAGACCACCACCCGCCACCATTATGGATCACGCCGGTGCTCGACCAAGCCGTGCGTCTATCGTTGCACGCCACCACCTGCGCTCTCGGTGCGTCGGCTCAGCAACATGCGTGCATCCACGAAATTACGTTGCCAACGCATGCACGGCCGTGATCCAAAGATCGATCCAGGGGAAAATATTCCCCCTATGTCACTTGCGATGAGCCGTCACTGGTCACGACACCCGCCCCTTCAAGGGGATGCGATTGTTCTTTTCCTTTTCACAGTCCCGTTTCCGAATCTAGCCCGTCACGTTCGTCGTGGCTGATTCTCGAGTAGATAACGCGGTATATGCGTTAGCCTTCTGTTGGCATGCTGATTCAATAAGGCAGCCTTTTAGTGCTGTTCTGTTTCGAGTGACGATAACGATGCTCTTGACGTAAACGTGCCCCGAGGACCTAGGGAAACTAGGGTCGATCGGGTAAAACTTTGGTTCGCGGGCTGGAGTTCGGGATAGTCGTGGTTGTTTCTTCGTGACGGCGAGAAACTACGATTGGTTATGCAGAAGGGTGTTTCTGTATACTTTGGTGGATTTTGGAGATCCTTTGTAACGAGAATGATTGTTAGCATAGTGTAGTTGTATTCGATACGTATATTTCAAATTGAAGAATAATTGAGTTCATACTTAACTCGATGGATATCACTTTTCTTTCTGATCAATGTATTTCTGAAATCGAGCTCCGGAAATTCCACTTAATAATGGCAAAGACGGGATTACCATTGTTGATCGAAAGAAAGAAAGTCGCTGCCGTGCGTTGTTCTCATTTATCACTTTTAATCAGACGTTGATACGCATCAGGCCTGTAACAAAAAAGACGGGGGCGAATTCAAAATCGAATTTAAATTCATATTCGATCTCGTATCTTAAAGAATTAGTAGTTTAAGGCCGCCAATTATTCAACAAAGTCAACAAGGACGACGTTGCCCATTCTCTGCTCTCCGATGGAAAACCGTAGCTGTGTACCTTTCAACGATAAAATCACGCAACGAGAGGACTTTGGAAGTTTAATCGATCTCACGTGGTTCGAACTCTTCGGTGTACGGCAATCGTGACGGTCGCGAAAATGTCACGCTAACGGATGATTAATTTTATTGCTCCCAGGCCTGTCCCGTTGATTCGAGGACCACGTGGATTCGCAAAGAATAAGTGGCAAGGAGCGTTCCGCCTTTCATTCTGTATAATGTTTTATTTTATAGCGGCGATCTCGGTGAGTGTATGATGCAGGTTGACGTAAGAAGAGTTGACATCGAGCAAATGACGGGCATTATTAAGCGCCGGAGCTGTTGAGAGGCAGGAGGCTTTGGATCTTTTCACCAGAAATCGCGTGACGGCCTTAATGGCGCGGCCATTATGCACATAATAATGCTATTTCGACGCGTTTGCTATGAAATCGTTACACGCGAGTAATAGTACTTTCGATCCGTTCATAATAAGTCAAGTACGGGCGTTTTAAAAGGAGAGAAAGTTCGCAACATTTCATAATATATGTATTTATTGAAATATAGCACATTTAATATTCAATGGAAATACTTATAGAAAGGATGATATTAGAATAGAATGATGAACTGCTTTTCTGAACGTATTCTTTTGATACTTCCTGCGTTCAATGAGAATTTGATAGCAAGGTGATAAGACATGGGCAAAGAACTCGACATCGTATACACCGTTAACTCGTGTACGGATATAGGAAATGACGTCAGTGGATATAGGGATAATCTGTTACTATGTATTAGCGCCTTGGTCAATTGCTTCCTAGACCTATGTATTTCATTCCGGCAGCACGACAATTCACCTAATTCAATTTTATCTACTTCATACTTATATTTGAAATTGTACTGTTCTCTTAGTGATTAGCTCACGGCAGAATGAAATCCTCTGAATCAAGTTTTGTCTTCCGTAAACATATTTCTCTGTCAATAAAGATACTAAGGACCTTTTACATCTCAGCCTCGGGTGATTTAACAATAAATAGAAAATTTCTGGTCCCTTTCGATAACTTATGGTATAGTTTCTAATATGGAGTAAAGTTTGCACAACTATTTTAGGTATCCCACTTAATTATGAATATTTTCAGCAAACTATTCCTTTCATTTCAAACTGGCATAGTGATTACTCAAAACTATCACCCAAAATATTTATAATTATTCCTCCAACATATTCAAGTTCGATTCCAATGTTTAATTTCCACATAACATTCCTCTTCCCGAGACTCGTTTGCAAAGTCTCTTTCACTCTTGCACCGACAGGGAACGAATCAACATTAATTTATCAGTTCCTTCGCCACAACTATCCACGAATCCGTCCATGGCTATCGAGTTAACCCACAAAACTGTTCACCTGCAGCGCGGCCCATGAAAGAATCAAGACGAGGCCGAATTCCGAACGAGCCGCATTGCAGTTTCAGCGTTACGCTTGCTGGCTCGTCCTGTACCCGGAAATAGGAAGTGACGTGGTCCCTTATATTCGCGATCTATCGGCGTTCACTTTTAATTCCAAGTCGTATTCGACTGGCTGGTGAACGCGAGGCACGGGGCCAGGGAACAGCGGCTCTATTCAAAGATCCAACCGGATCCTCGGTCGTCCATTGTGGAATTGCCTTTCATGCGGCTCTTCCGCGGACAATGAACGAGAAACGCGAACGAATCGGTTTGCAAAGTGAAGAGGAGGAAAAAAGGATTTAAGAAACGAGAAAGCACGGCCGGTGTTCGTGAGACGGTGGCCTGGATGGTCTTGGGCACGCCGTTTCGAGTTTTACAATTTTTGATCGAATTTTTCGGCGTTGGGAATAATTGAATTTGTTACGCGGGGAATGTCATTCTTCGGGCAGGGTGGATTAGGCTATCGCTATATACGACTTTTTAAATTCTGCACACTTTATATCGACATACTTAAATATATCGAATAATATCGAAAATACGATTACTCTTTTTTTTACTTTCTGTGTTACGTTTAAGCGTCGTCAATTTAATTTTGCTTTATTTCAAATTCTCCTTGAAGATATTCAATATTGCAGTTGAAGTTGATGTATCCATTTATTAACGTTAATTATTTATTCAGTTTAATACTTAATAACTATATGCGCCACTACAATTGCTAACCCATAAATTGTTTACTTAATCAACATCTCTACAACCTACTGACCGAAGACAGAAATTATTTATTAACTATCGCCAGACACCAACCCTGCTTTCTTTGATCGTTTTCACTGTTCACCACTCTGTACACCTGTGCATTATAATTATATTCACATGGAGTTAACTGTCCTTCCCCAATAGAATTGCAGAGCGATTTAATAAATTATGTTCTCCCTTATTAATAAGTCAGGTGTACACGTCGAGCTACCTGAATCTAATCATCAAGCTTGTCAAAGCCAGATATGTACTCCTTTGGCAGACAAAGTTACTAGCTTCCAGCCGGTTCCCCGTCTCCAAATCGATTGTTCGATTCAACAAACGATATTTTTAACTGTTTCGTGTTCCGCGTGGCTGTCCTTAACCTCCTCCCTAGAGTAAATATGTATATAGAATATTGTACGGCAAGGTTACTCTATTTGTTCATTCCGCAAACACTTTCTAATAATCGTCAATGAATTACTCTCGTTCCTTTCTAATTTATTTACCATTCGTTCGAGATCTGATAGCGTGACAGGTTTCCGAGAATGCTTATCAGGCGGTGGACTCGCGGATCAATCGATGGAGAACGCTGACGAGTTTCTGCAGCGTGAACAGTGCCCGAAAAGATATTGTACTTTTCTTTATTCTTTTCTACGTATTTAATCCGTTTAATTCATTCAAGGTGAGCTGCGCTCTGCTGATCTTTAATAATTTCATTCAAATCAATTTCTGATAGCTCTGCGATCTGCTCTTGGCACAATAATATTTTTTCCAATTGCTACTTTATCTGTTACTTGTGCTTAAAGATTTGAAATAAATAATAGAAGTATAATAATCATTGGGGGATGAAAGGTGTAAAACAAAATCTACCAAATGGAGTATGTATCAAGAAATTACGCTCCCATTCAAATGTTTTCGTTATAGATTTTATTTTAGTGATACTTGGTACATTTGTAAGGTTTAGTATATCGCACTGTGGTTTTATTATACGTCATATTGGGTGCACTGCAGAATCCTGCGAGCAAACACGCGATGCATGAACGTCACTTCCCGCGTACATTTTTTGTACTCAGATGACGCGTGAGATAGAGGCTCGGATAAGCTTCGATCGTGACTATTTGACCAGTTTCGTTTTTGTACTTGAATATTTGTACATTTTAGACCTGCACTTTTGAAACATATTCGTGCATAGCTAATTTACATATTTAACTAACCAGTTCCGTAATTAAAAAAGCATACTATATTTCATAAACTGAATTTTAAACAATTTCATTTAAACGTGTAACGTGGTCCATGCACATATGAATATATATATATGTAATAATATTAATAATCCAGTAACACTGGCATCAAAAACATTGTTAAAGGGAAAGGTGTACAGATTAATTATCAGTTTCGTAACACAGCATTGAACTCTTGTGCTCTGCTTGTAAGGCACAAATGAGCACATAACACCCTGTCTAACTAACACGACAGTCACGAGTATATTCTTTCGCGCAACGACTCTTTTTGTTTGCAATGCCCCGTCAGGTAGCCACGTGTAAATTTTTCGAAGCAACACGGCGCCAGAGAACTAGGTATCGTACTAGGAACGTAGCGTATGACACCGTTTGTACAAAGCCAGGTGGGTCTATAATTCCGCTTGCACCTGATGCTCCCCTTGCTTCCGTCTCGTGGCATACGAACCGTAAATTCACGATTCTGTTCGTCTGGGGCGTGACTGTCTGCCCGCAATGTCTATTCGTGAAATGTCCAGACAGCCTCTCGGCCAATTAAAACTAATTATTGTTGCTATTGTTGTTTACCGTTGACCCTGGTTCTAAAGTGGCCACAGGGCAGGCTTGGCTATCCGACGCCTTTCAGAGGAAGAATTTTAATTGCACAGTTCGTTTCACGGTGCTTCGATCGAGTTAACATTCATGTTAATACACGGGTGAACACGCTTGCGCAAATATTCTTCAACGTGCGTTTATTTATTTTTGTTTCTGGATATGCGCACGTATGTCCCGATTTGCAGGTAGCACAATTTTTACGGCTGCATCTTAATGAGATATTGTATGGAGGATTCGGTATATGCTTTAGACTAGCTCGAAGTATGGCAGATATTATGTATAATTCAACTGTGACATCGCAGGTGGCTTAATTGTAATTCTGTCGGGTAACTCTAGCTCGAGTTTCTGCAAATTCTTACCGTCACACCGAGTTAAACAATTTTTTAATAATCGCAGTCTATAATAATTACGATGATTAATAATTAATACCTAGTAAAATATTGTATATTATTGCACCCACTGCTTAGCGCAAAACTTCCTATAATAAAACATAAATATTCGAGATTGTCACTTCCAAGTCTCACGATATTGCAGGTGATCAAATTAATGAAATGAAAAGAAGTACAGCATTAAATATTAAATATTAATATAATTCAATTCATCCAATACCAGTAGTAGCTATACTACTTAACTTACATGGAATCGTCAGTTCAGATTAGTCCACGCAATGCAAAATTCTTTTCCCGCGAAAATTCCGCAGCAGAGAAATCTTTTCCCCCGAAGTATGCATCGTTTAATCGACGAAAGGGGGCGGAAACTTTATTAATCTTTGCACCGTTTAATACTAACGCGAAGATCCTCCAAGGTTTAGACGAGATTCTGTGCGATATCACGTTCGCCGGAAATGTTTCGAATTTCGTGCCTCGACCTGCTCCTGAAATTATTAATCACCCTCTGGCGTGTATTACGCCATCGCGATTCCATTGTTCGAGCGACGGAACACAGAGCAGTGGAAAAAAAGAAGACGAGAAGGGGACAACACGGCGTGGAACGAAGAGGCCAGCCTGAACCTGGAAACGGAGTCTGAATGAACTGTGCGACCACGCGTCCGTACTTCCGGTTTATTCGCCCCCCCCCCCCCCCAACGTCCCTTTCACGCGTTCCATACTGCTCTCCACACCGCTGTTCCTATCGTTCCGGAGTTGGACAGGATTTAATTTGGATAACAAATGAGGGAACAGAGCGAGCCTCCATTTGTCAGACGATTCGACCGGACGGTTTTTGCGTGAACTTGCGTTTTACACAAATACTGCGTATGCCGTTTCGTTTTAACCGAAAGAACGGTTGGCTCTGGTGAATGTAAAGTCTGGACCTGAAGTGCCCTCCTTTTTCAGCTCTTGATGAATTGTATGCTTCAGCTCTTGAATTAACGTTCAATGATTCTAGGTCTTCCAATTAGAATGAACTGTTTTCTCCTTGAATGTGATTACAGTCATACAGTGGAGGGCACTCGCCGCGTTCCTATTAAACGTGATCATAGTCGACCAACGTTGAACGCACACTTTATACCAAAGGTGTGCAACCTTGCTCTAGTCACCTGCAAGAATTTCGTGTCAATTAGTCACCTTTCTCGAGCACAGCAATGCTTGATACTTTTACCGCAACTGTTGTTCTTTTCTAAAACTGCTTCCCGCCATTGTTGCTAAAATTATGCAAACGCAAATTCACTCTCCCATGCAGTGACGCTATACTGCCGGCCAACTCCGGCGTAGACAAAGGATTAAGAACAATAAATGCGATTACAGTTCATCCAAATTCGTTTCCTCGCTACGTAAACATAATTCTCCTCCTCCCCCAAAAAATTTCCTTCTCCACGAAACTCGCAGCCGTCGAAATGATCACGTTCGCAATCGCCCGAACGCAATAAGGGTTTAATTGCCAGAACATTTTTCCCCGTCCACGCGCGAAAGTACAAGGCGTCTCGCTAGATAACATACGCTTATGGAAATGCGTTCGCCTTTGCATGCGTGTACACGCACCTGGGCGTACGCGAATAAATACATAAGGATGAGCGACAGAATCGATACGAAGCCTTTACGGAGAAAACGCCAAAAAAGTTCATCAATCATTTGGAGGCGAAGCCGGAATCGTGGGGCACGTATCAAGAGTCACCGTGTTTCGCGTGTACCTACACGAACACGCGGAAGAAGACAGAGAAACGGGACGACGGAGAAAGGGACAGAAAGGGAGACTCACTCGAAGGCAATTTATTTATGCCTCGCGACGGGAATCGATTGACTCGAAGAGGAGGGCGGAGGGTAAAAGGGGGATGACAATGCAAATGAAGGAAGTGCGAAGTCTCGTTTCCTATGGACTTCATTAGGCGGATGAATCGTGCTATGGTGCGACGAGTTTGATTCCAAATGGGGTAATTTGTTTGCGAAAGTAGACTTTGATTACGCAGCAAGAGTTTCATAGGAAAGGAGGTGTTGGGGGATTACTGTTCTGTTTAATAATGTAGTGGTCAAGCAAACGCATTAGCCACCTTGGCTCCAGTAAGGATAATTCGTTCGTGGGCATTATACTTATTTTTTATTTCTGATTGTAATTATTAATAAAGTTTCGTAGTTTGTACCACGAAGTGCACTTTCTGTTCTATATAATTGTTAAACAAAGTATAAATATTGTGTCCTTTAACACGTAATTAAAATTTATTTGGACTAGTCATAAAGTAAATAAAGTAATATAGCCTACGATTCCACGTTTCTTGTTTTTGTTAATTACCTGTGAAGTTTTGAAACTTTTCCTTGTTGTCCTGCAAATCTCACCATACCAGATTATTATATGTTTATATGTTTTTATTCCATAATGATTATGTAAAAAGTATATACTTACATATATGCATCCAATTACTGTAAAATTAACGCGGCAATCAACTGTACAATTATTTCGAAACCGATATGGAATGTTAGGCTGCAGTTCTACTGTACTATAGATGACTCGCAAAAGTCGAATACTATCACATAGTCTATAGAACGAGCCAAAGAGAATCATTCCTAAATCGATGAATTACGTTCTTAATTTAAATTGATGCGTTTTGTCACTCCTGCTTACTCACGCTAGGTCATTAGAAAACGACGATGCAGCTAAATATAATTCTTTCAAGAAGCATCTGCACCAAAAGACACGCAACGATGATTCCTCATACTCTCCAATTACCACATAATAAAATACCAAAAAAAGAGGGAAAAATCTGAGAACCCAACTACCGAATCCAATGCCCACACAGCCACATTAAATTCTCGAGAAATTGCCCACGGTCCTTGGATACGAAAAATGAAATAAAGAACCCATTATTTCGAAGATACTGTGGGTAATCAAATTTTCACAGCCATCCTACGAAAATGTACATTTTTTATTCTCTCTCGTACAGAAATGAAATCGGTGTTCTTATATCGTGCAATCTTTAATTAACATTTGTCCATTCAGAATGCACCAAAAGAAACCCAACTGGGCGCACGTAATTACAAAGATTTCATTATTTTCATGCGAATTCGTCAATGTACAGCAAGGTGACTAATAATTTCATTGCCCGCTACAAATTTACCAATTACATTAACTGTCCCGCGAGTCTTTCAGCAGCGAACCTAACAATTAAATCTACTGCTCGTCCGTCGCCAGTCTTGCGAGTAACTTACGTGCTCCCCGCTGCAATGTATTCTGAAATTCGCGGAGCAAAAACACGGGTTACGTGGGCGGAGCAGTCTCGTAAGCTCGTAAGCTCGTACGCACGCCAAGCGGCCGATAAATGGACGAGCGAAAGCAGCCCGAAGCTCCGTCACGTTTCCAGGAACGTTTCGTTACGATCGATACTACCTGCCATTACTGGCTCTGGTGGATAGGCTCTACTACCGCGTTCCACCTTCTCTTCCGAGCCACGGCCCTTCCGTTCGAGCCCCCTTGTCGCGGGTACGCGCAGTAATAAGGGTTGTACCGCGGCGAAACGCGCGGCAGACGTTGAAATCACAAGGAGAACGCGATTTTCGTCCTCGTTTCCGGCTCGCGTAGTCCTCGCGTTACGCCGTAAACAACACCTGTCCGTCAGATTTATAGTTTATAATTTGCCACTTTTGCTACAACGTTCTCCGCGCGTACATGGGGAGCAACCCTTTCGCCTCGCGAAGGATGTAGGAGGACTTTTGAAAATTTCTACCGGTGTTTCGCTGCAGGAATGGAAGTTTCTATATATTTTATTATTTTATATGTTCAGGATGAGTTCTACAGGATGAGGCTATAGTAGTACGGGACAGTATAAGATGTTAGGAATTGTTATTTAATGGAGAATTATATTTTTCAGGGTACCCAGATTTTTTAGTGATTTTATATTATTACTTACGAGCATTGTTGGAGCGAGCCATTTTGAAGCGTTTCTACATTTTCTTAAGACGGTAGTTGGCGGTGTGGTTAATTAGGATTCTTTTTTTATATTTATTTCATGTATATTATTATCACGATTCAATTGCGAAAACGCATTCCGCGCGTAGCGCACAATAATTATACCAAACAATTCATCAAATCACCCAGCCACTTAAACCTTTAAAAACTATTAATAAAATCGAATACAAAAGAACTCCCAGTGGTCCTGAATCAATCAGAAAAACACTTACAATCAAAACGCGTCTAGTAGTCAGGGTAACGAAGTCGTTTAATGTCAGAAAATGTTCTGATTTACTCCTAAAAAAATAATTCCTCCCTGTTCACTGAACTTGAACTACCTTCTGCATAACTGAGCACACCTTTTGCCGCCCAAAACATTACATAAACGCTTCCCGTGTAAACGAAGCAGCGTTACGATGCTCGTAGGCGACTCTGAATAATATAACCGAGTTCGCAGACGTTCCCCGGAAGCGGTTCGGCACGTGCACCGATTTTCGTTCCTCCCGAGCCCCAAGAACGAGCGGCGGCGCCTAAACAGAGCCCCGTGCAAACCGATACCCGTGCACAGGTATATATACGGGTAAACTATTGATCCGTGAGTAAGTCACGCGATTCCCTCGTAGAACGCCACTCAAGCCTTTCTTGTGCCTTTTTCCTACCGTCCCTCAGCTGCGCCACCCTAAGCGCGCCACCACTCGAAAGCTTCCCGTTTCGTTTCAAGTCGAACGTTCCGACCCGCTCGAACTCGACTTTGTTAGACCACGGCCGAGCTTTTCTTGTGCCCTTTTACGAAATCATTCCAGGGATGGAAGTTCCGCGAAGGTCGAAGGTTGCAGCCTGTACTTATGTATACGACGGATTTTTATCGCGTCGAACTGACGGCAGCCTGTGGTACTGGGGAACGAAATCGATGTGGTCTTAGGTTTTGCGCGCAGAGACTTATAATTAGTTCAGGTGTGTATAGTTGTCGGTGGATGCGGTAAAGTTTCGACGTGTTTGCGGGATATTTCATGAATATATCATGTACTAGTTGATCGACGGATGTATACCTGTTTATTGTGTGATATGGTTTTGAAATTAGGTGTTGGTACTTTCTTTGGCAGTATTTGCAATTGGCGAAGTCTCCAATCTTTTAATTACTCTGGAGTTTCTTTGGTTGCCCCATTGTTCTAGAAAACATTAATTCAGTGGGGAAATTTGCCTGTTAAGAAATAGTAAAAAAAAAAACTTCTTTTGCGATACGAGCAGCTGCAAAAATGTTAGAACAAATTAATTACACGCGGGGGAATGCCGTTTAGCAACAATGAAAATCATTGTCGAAGAAATTAAATGTATAGGCGCAAAATTAAATTCTACTGGAACTTCCAATGGAACAGTTCATCAGATATTACCCACAAAGTCTGCCCATTATTACTCACAGCTTAATAGACTCCACCAAATCAGATTCAACATGCGATCCCATTTTCAACTTTCGCATTCTCAATCTTTTCCCCCAAACTCCACCGACCTCTGCCGAAACTAAATTCGCCAGCACCAGCTTCCACGCGTATGCACCTTCCCACCAATATATTTCAGGCCTACGGATTCACAGCCGCAGGAAGCGGTGTCCTAACGATGCTCAGAATCATCCCTCGCGACCCTCCTATCCAATTAAGCTCTTCAAGCAGGAAGTAACAAGCGCGAGGTGTGGACAGGGCGTAATACCATATAAAGAACAACCTCGCCCTTTTGTTTCATTCCTTACACCGTTGTCATCGCGCCACCCCAAGTTCGAAGTCATTGTGGCAGTGTTCCCACCGAGATAGCCAGTCAAGCGTCGTCACGAAAAAGGCGTCGACTTCGTCGGTTTCACCGATTTACCCAACGCCATCATCACCTAGAGGCACCTTTAACTCACCCTATTTCCCCCGCTTTATCACCTGCCATCGGCTACTACCGCGCACCCACCTACGGGAGCGCCTCGGTTAGGTCTTATCGGTAATGGTGCTATTTTTGGAATCTCCACCCATTCTTCGCGTGACCTACCTCCTCGAGCCCGCTACCCTCGGGTCGGTTCTAAAGTCCAGAGCGAGTACGACGTGGCCATCGCGGTGGGAACCCACCAGGATTATTTTCGTGACGAGTGTCCGCTTGTGGGAAGAGAGAAATCGGTCCTGTCCTGCGCGTTTTTTTGACGTAGCAACGGCGAAGAAATTTTCAGACGCAGAACAAGGAGACGAAGGCGAAGGGGATTTATTTTTGGAACAATTTCGGTGACGCATTTAAATTACGTATTCGATTCGAGTTAGCTGGCGATCTGTGTATATTGCTTGATGTTTGTTTCGCTGATTGTGATGCGTTTGATACTTTGGAAGGGTGATAGTGGTGGTACGAGACGGAATGAGAGAAGGTATTTGATATTGATTGATGGAGAACTAATTTTACGTACCATCTGGATAGATGGTATTTTATTGCCTGTATTGTTGAACATATGATTGAGAGTACTTTAAATTTTATGGACGAGGATTGGAGAAGATAAAAGCTCCTCTGGTTTTCCATAAAGACTGAAATATTGTAACTGAATAAATTTACCACAATTATTGGTCGTGTGAGGGGCATACATTTTTATAGAAATGATTGCTGATTGACAGTAAATATAGATTTGGTATATAGATTTAGTTCACTTGAATAAGAAGTGATGAACTGTTGCGTCAGAGGTAGGCAAGAAGTTCGTAGTGTTGAGTGCACAATGCACAATGATTTGCCAGATTATTTTTTACAATAGGTAAAAAACCATACAAGTCGTTTGTTGCCCTGGAAAAATATTCTAATTACGTTCTGCCTTGAAACATTTATTACGAGGTAATGTCAAGGTGGAAATAGAATAATCAAATAATCTTTAAGTGCACACTGCAGGATATCGACTTCCGCGATAGCGCAGTCAATCAAATAGAAAATAAGAAACGGCACCGCTACGAACCACTAAATTACAGTGCCTGAATAATTAAATAGGGCTACTATCAACATATCTAGAAAACTGTTAACGATCTTAATAACGTCCAGCCAAATGGCCTCCGAATCAAACATCTGCTGTCACGTTTTCCCCTAGAAACCTTTCATAGTTAAGATCTAGCCTAGCAAGCCACCCGTATGTTATAAATATTATAGTCCTACCATACATTTACATAATTCAACGATTAAAATGAACATCCAACGCCTCTGAATATTTTTCACAATTCCACGAATACCCCTCGAAATGCAATACCTTCAACTTTCCTCTTTTCCTTTGTAAACTTCGTTCAGTCTACCCTGCAATGATACACTAAACATTTCAAATAACCATTAATATCCTGGAATCGAAAGTTCCCCACGAAACTTCCTAATTTTAAAACTATCAACTACCAACGCAACGACTTGTCAACGTGAACAAGCATTAATGTTTTATATAGATCGCCAAGTTTCTTCACGTTAATCCAAGTGTCTACCTTGGAAATTGGAGTCTCGTTCGCCGCGAGGGTGGTTCGAATTCGCGAGAGGGTAGAATAGTTCCAGTCGACGTTGCCTCGAAAGACTGTTCAGGGCATTTGCTCGGTTGGCGTGACTCGGTTCACAGATCGATAAGCAACCGGAGGGCTCCCCGTTAACCAGCCTCGGGTCACGAGAATATTATTAAGCATGCCATGCCGGTGCTTTTCCGACCGAGCAGACGGATCCGGGCTGCTCGACTTTTATCGGCGACTCGGTTCCCTGCGATGACAATAAAAAATGAGACCACTGGGGCCTGCAGCTTTTTAGACGACCGCAGTGTGATCCCCATTTCCCTCCCCCTCTTCAAGCGCTGGCGAACAATTTGGAAATGGGAACTTTTCGTCGGATTTTATAATGTCGTAGTGTTCGACAGGTTTCGGAAAAAACGGAAATTTAAGCTGAGTTGGAACAACTCCACTAACAACTCTTTTAAGATGTTAGTTTCTTTCGAAATGGGAGCTTTGCAATTTTTAAAATTTCGTTAAGTTTGAAGAATTAATTATAACGGTGAGATTTATTGCTTCGATTAAATGCTTTTTATTGATTCGCGTATCTTGCTATCATATTTTTTTTACTATTGTCTTAATACTCATCTTCAATGGCGATATTTCGTTCGCACAGAAATAAACAACAGAATTAAATATTTACCAAATGGATCTTCTTATGGTCAACTATGTTCTTTTAAGTATAACGCGAACGAATCCTTTAATAAGTATAAACGTTCGACAGAAAACAGTGGCAACCATATAGTGCAAAATATAATATATACAATGAAATGTCCAATGTGTTGCAACAATATAAATTACACAACACGATAGCGCAGGATCGAATTTCCGATAAAAGCTTGGAAAACCTGTCATACAAGAACCAACCAGGGCAAGTACACACGATTCGTTCGTATTATTCCTGCAAATTCCGCTTTACGATCATGGACTGCATAATGTCTGGTTGCATGTCTAGTTTATTGCGGGCAGGGGGTAATTGAGGAGTAGGAATATAGGAAACGCGTCGATGGAACGCGTCATGAAAATCGTTGCGACGGCCTGTTATTATGCTTGTCTATATAAAATCGACTCACTTTTCTATCGGCACTTACTTCCGCGTCGCGTGACGTCTCGCGTGCATGAACGCGTCGCCGATGGTGGCCACCAGGAGAGAAATCTCTCTACGGCTTACTTTCTTCACAATGGAGAACGCACGTAATAGAAGACGGTCGTCGGTGGATTTCTTTCAACTGAACACACCGACGGGAATTTATGCAAAAGACCACCGTACGAACGGCTACCACGGACTGAATTCTGCCCTCTGTTCTGTCGAGCGGATGTGCTTTTGTATAACAAAAAAATGCATCAACCTCCTGCGTGATGACTCGGTTATTCAACAGAAATCGTTCGCGACTTGCGTCCAATCAAATCGACTTTCAAATATTTTTATTTATTCCGTTTTTACGATATTCTACTGTACAGTCGACGAACACATTGCTTTCATTTAATTATCCCAATTATAAGAATCGTTGTTACTTCGTGGGTGT
Source organism: Nomada fabriciana (assembly GCA_907165295.1). NCBI lineage: Eukaryota > Metazoa > Arthropoda > Insecta > Hymenoptera > Apidae > Nomada > Nomada fabriciana. The sequence continues at coordinate 17,741,227 of OU015689.1, forward strand.
TATTAAACAATTATAATTTACTCTGTTAATTGACGTTGTAATATTTGTTGGGACTATGGACGTTTTATTTCTTTTCCACGCTGTGTTACATGACTTACAGACGATGCTTGGTATAAAATGCAATTAAATTCATAGCAACAGGTGTTTTCATACGCAGAACAGTCATTTACCTCTTTTATTATTACAACTGCTAAGGCTCTGAAGCGCTCATAAAAAAAATGCACGAAGTAACGGTAGATTCCAACAAAAATATTCGCAATGCTTAATCCTAAAGCCTCGTACAATCCAACAACAATATTTAAAGTACGCCACAAGAAGCGTAGTCAACCACCGCAGCAGTACACTTCTCAGTGCAAAACGAAGGCGATGGTGGGTTTAAAGTAACTCATTACTTAACCACAATTCCACTGTGCCCTCGGTGAGATGGCAGCTAGTTGCTGCTCCAGGAGAAGCGGCGAGATAGCGGTTGGGCAGAACGAAAAGGAAAGAAAAGGAAAAAATGATAGACTATTTGCCGTATGGGATGCTCATGGATGCCATATGCCATGCCATCATTCATGACCAGGTACGCTCAAGGTAGCCCTTCAAGTACACGTGTGTTCGTGAGTACACACGCGAATACTAGGCAGCCTCTCTGTAAGAGCAATCGTTTCACGCACGTTAAATGTTAAGAAGCGTCTTATCTATCGAGAATTCTATCGTGATATAAAGTGCTCCAGTTTTTCGCTCGATTAGCTTTGTGTCAACGGCAGACCTTGCTTTAAGAGACTTATAAAAGGCGACGTCCTTTGTTGAAATGTTAATTATATTATAATAATTGTATAGCGGCATGGGCAAATACTTTTATTTTGTGAGAGCTCTGCGAACAATAATTATTTGAAAATATTAAACAAATATTCTACGATCTTGCGGACGAATAGTAAATAATAAAACATATTTAATAAATGACTTTTATGGAGTAGGTAAATGGGGTACGAAATTGAAAAGGGAATATGTAATTCGTTTTCTATATTAATTGGAAACAGTATGGTACATCGAATAATATTAATGAGCCCTATAAAAATACTGCAACTCAATAAAATACCAATCTAGATTTTAAAACCACCTTTCAGCTCTATATCGTTCTATCCAACCACTAATTCCTTTTCATTTTCCCCCTCCTCTGATACGAACAATAAAACAGACACAACGGCAATTCCCATAAAAGCGGATCCCAGATAAAAAATGTAAAACATGAATCGTACGTCGAATTCCAGCCTTTACCCATTGATTATACAAATCATCCCTTATAACCAACGAACCCTAATACCTCAACGGCCCTTCGAATTTTCCAACCGCCCTCCACATTATAATCCGCAAGATCATCCCGAATATGATCAACCCCTTGACAAGCACCCCGACATTACCGCCAACAACAGGCTCGAACAAACCCCTCGACTAAACGTACCACTGTTCGGCCCATGGTGCACGGTGGATATTTCCCATTGGGGCCGCGCAAACGCGAAGTAAAAGTTAAGAATACACGAAAGAGCAAGCCCAATCGACGCACACCCGTCCCGTCAAAACGTGTTGCACTGGTATCAAAGGATAGGATACATACCACAGGGGGGGAGAACTCACGGACATAATCAGCTGGCGTGTAATGGCCGACGTTTCACCCCCGATGCCCTCCAGTTTCCGTCGTACAGTTATGACTGACATTTAAGAACGTCTGCGGCCTCTTGGATAATTTCGTTGCGGTTCCGCGTCATCCTCTGTTCCCTTGTTTCTTTATCTTCTCCGTCGTTGTTCGTGGTACACCGACGCCGACAGAACGCTCCAGAAAGATTCCACGGTGCGTGACGCCCACCTGCCTCGACTTCGTTCAGGGACAGCTGATAGAAACGGACACGAACGTGGCTTCTTTCGTTTCAATTTTGTCCTCTGTTTTGTCAACCGAATGGTGTCCTCTTTTTTGTTTTAGCTTGTGCAAAGGGCGACGAATACCACGTACATCGGCGTTCTTCACCTTCGGAGAATCCCGGGGAAACCGGCGGATGGTGTAATGCGAATTTAATGGAGGGAACTCGATATCGGGGTCCGAGTTACACTTGCTTTGTTTCATTCTTGGAAGGTTGAGTTGAGAGACTGGTAGCGTATGAGCTTGAAGTTCGGGTGAAAATAATTGATGGTGTATATGATACCATTAAGGGACTACTTCTGGGGTAACTTATAATATTTCTGAAAGGTTTCTGGATGGTTGATAGAATTCTGTGTTATTTTATAATCTTACAGTTAGGGGCAGATTCGAACTTTTTGCGAAGCTCGGATATCGTGGTGGTTTTAATAGATACTGTGAAGGATACTCGGGAAATGTAGTCGGGTTAAATAATCGGATAATGGGAATATATCAATATGAATTATATTAATTGATTATATAGCACTCTTGAATAGTATTCTTTTTCGAAACTTTTTAAAAAATGTTGTTGCGTGGGTAATGCCTCGTTTTTTAAATTCTCGAGATATTGTAGATATAATGAAGATAATACTTGCTGGCATGCGCATTGTTATCAGCTGCTTTGCGTAAACTAGAGTGCGGCCACTGGTGTATATTTTTCAGAATTTTCGCTGGCAATTAGAATAATTGCGCTCTGTTGTAGGATTCGCCGAGTTGCTACAATTATGGATTTTCCTTTATATATGCTTTACTCGAAGTATGAGATCATTTGTATTACACACACTACCTTATACTTTGTGCGTTCGGTTTAGTATTCTGCTTCGAGCTCTGACTAATTAGGTACAGTTTCTACTCAAGCTTTTATTAAAATGTTCGCACGGTACGAGATACGAAATATATTCGTTAAATCTGTTAAATCCGTAGGAACTGTCATTTCTATATCGTGCATACAAATTTTTCACGACTTCCTTTAATCATTCCAAGATATAAGAACAATTTAACCCCTAAATTAATACATTTAATACACTAAATTGCACGTAAAAAACAAGAGCTCACCCCAATAGACAATTCAAAAAATATTCTCAATTCCAAAGGATGCGCCACCAATCGCAATCTATTTGAAACTATAAATGGAACAGTGAAGCGCGTCGACTAAAACCTTGCCCCAAGAACGTTAGAATCTTGCGCCCGACACAAGGCAACATCTGACCGCCTGAAACCTCGTTCATTCAAAAAGAAGTAGCAATTACAGCGATTTCCTTGCAGGGGTACTTCGCAACGGCGTTCTCCGCATTGCGGTTTCCGGAAGTGGACCAAGGAGAAGAGGCACGACAATTTTGTGGCGGACAGGTCGCGTAACATTCGTAGAACGGTTTAACGATCGCGCTCCTCGATGATCACGAGAATGATCATCGTCGTTGTTATGATTATCGGTCGGAATTTCCCTGGTCGTTGACGATTTCGATGTAGGCATCGGTGTACCCCGTCGCCGCAGTGCTGGCGCAGCGCCCTGACCTCAAAACATCGCCACCGGATCGATAGAAAACTTCCTTCCTACCCTTTCTGTTGCGCTCGCCGTTTGGACTTCGCGATATGCGGCGAAGCACCACGGCAAGATGAATATTCCACTAATTGCGAAAAATCTTCGCGAACATTTTCTTGAACGAGAGTCCCGCGTCCGGGAACTTTCCATTTGGAGCGAGATCGCGTGGATCTTTACGTTTCTTTAGATCGTTGAGATTTAAGCCGGCGATGCTTGCGGTGTGTCACTTTTTTCCTGTTTCGGTATTTTAGTCTTCGTTGAATATGGAGAGGGTTAAGCAGGTGTTAAGAATGGATTCTGGAAGCTATGCTTGCGATTTCGTTAGCGGGTCTTGTGTATTTGATGCATTGTACACGATTGCGAAATATTTTTGTTTGGTAGGACTGTGCTTTTTAATAGTATTTATATTATAATGTTGATGAGGTTTGGGTTTTTGGTCACCGTGTATGCTGTCTATGTTTCTAACTGAATTGCTGAATTTCTGTTTTCTTTGTCTATATTTTAAATTAAATCTAATATTTCATCTAGCATCATCAATTATACTAAAAGAATGTTGGACGATCTGTTTCATTTTTAACGATTTTGTATATTGCACAGTGTATTCGTTGTATTGATATTTCAATGTAAATATTCAATGAAAATATTCCAGTTTCCTATTAATAATCATGATTTCTACATAGAATAATTATACCTGAAATTCGACTTTTTTTAACAGTACCTCCAGTACCGTGTTACCTGAACTATTGCACAATACTATTAAAGCCAGGTGACCACCACATCTTCCCTAAGACCTAAAACTATCATCTGTTCCCAGCCCATTCACCTACTCACCTACTCACAACTAATTCACCTTTCAAGCTACAGTGATCTGAGACTTTTTTACCCCATCGTCAATCATTCCACAGGAAGAAAGATAAAAATCTTACCAAACAACTAACCGACTTGAGTGCCTACAAAAACGTTCATTTGCCGTAATCAATTCGGCTTTCACCTCGAGAAAAAAACCTGCCCTCCGAGCGACTTCCGGTGGTCGCGTATCATCAACCAAGTTCCTAGACCTTTTTTTCGATTCAAGGTCGTCGAGGAGTTTCTCGAGGATCATCGACCCGCCACTCCAGCACGAATCTCTCACGGTCTCTAGAGCCGAGAGAGGATCTCTTGAAAACGTGAACCACCACAACCACCAGTATACCCCGTGTCGCTAAACGAACCGTGATTTCCTCATCCCTCCTTTTGCTTGCTAAACGAGCTGCTAAGCGCGCTATCTAAACACAGCTTCAGCGTTTCTTTTTCGTGCTGTTCGCGTAGGTCACGGTGTTCTGTCGGACTACACGGGCCAAGGAAGAGCGGTGAAGTTTACTGCTGTTACGACTTCCTGCTGTTTTGCGAGCTATCGATAGAATGAACACTTCGACGAGCAACACCGCGATACTGCATAATTGCGGTGTTGATATTGTCACCTTGTTTTTAGATTTAGGAAAGGGTGATCTTTGTGAATGTTGCAAATGGCAAATTGTACGAGTGCGATCGTTTAAGAGCGAAATAAGATTGTGGTTTGTGTGGTATTTCTGTGTTTGGGTCGATTTTCACTTGGTCGATATTTACAGCGGTAATTAATGATTAATTGTAAATTATAGCATATCGGTTCTGGTTTCATTAAATTAGTTTTAATTCGAACTTTAGTTCGTTCTCTCAATTTATATATTATTTAACATATTTTAATTTTACATGGATTTTTGTATTTCGCAACTGAAACAATTTCGATTACTGAAAAATACTGGCTGAGATAAACTCTGAAATAATATTTATGACAGTATTTATAATATTTATGGTAATACTATGGAAATGCAGATATGAATATTTAATGCTTCCTTCCTGTAGGAAATATTAAATTCTCCCCTATTGATTTACAACGTTGATTTTTCGGATTCATTAGCTACGTAACTAATTTGTTATGAGTATCGTATACTGGATGCTACAAATCGACGTTACTTTAGGTGCACTAAACGAATGCCACTGCGATGTACGTCGCTTTCATTACGATACATGCAAACGAGAGATCATTGCCTTCCTCTTACATATATCGTTTAGGTGACGCCAATATACATAGTGACGCGATAAACCTATGGAAACGATGTTCCTCTGCCAAGCGTGACATGATGGCCTGTGTTTTCTCGCTTTAATTAGCTTAATTATTATACGATGCAATTTTCTACGCCGCGTCTTATCGGTGCAATTGAATTTTCCATAGGATATTATATCGTAGTGTACGTAGTGCACTAAAAAATTGGTCTAAAAAGATGGCGGCGACACGTAAATTTCCAGCAGAGTTCAAAGGTTATCTTGAAGGGTCTGTCATTGCATCATCGCGGAAGGGGTGGCTTGACTGCATGCACTCCGATGACCAAATAAGGGTATAAAACGAAAGAAACGGAGGCTTCCCACGTAACGAAGCTGCCATGAAAAGTAGATCAAACGATACCATTCCTAATTATTTTCAAATTAAACCCCCCCCCCCCCAAAAGGTCACGTAAATCCCCCACAGCGTTGCCACAGAAAATCCTCATAAATATACAAATATATAAATAAATTCTACACTTTGAATCGATGAAATAAATAATTTCCAAAAGGCATCAACGTTTTACGATCTGTGCAAGAATTGCATAAATCGATCCAGTGCATCGTGGCATCATACTGTGCGCACTTAAAGTTATGTTCCAAATGTATACTTTAATAATTCCTGGTGCCTAGACGTCGAGCAGACAGTCATCCTGAGGATAACAAGTGTAGCGAAATATTATCCCAAGTCAGATGCGCGTCTATTTTCTTAACGAAGAAAAATCCAACTAGAATGTACACGTCGGATCAATATTGCTTTATGCTCGCGTACGACGACAACGGCGCGTGTACGTTCGTTTTATTGCGGCGTGCACACACATGGGGAAAGGTACGACTTCCTCTTGCTTTACGAGGTGTCGATTCCACGTATATAAAGCCAGTTTACTTTGGCCTCGCAGAGTTTTCAGCTTGTACGCGGCTCTGCTGAACCGTGCAAAAGATGGAAGAAAACAAAATAGCTCTATGATTCATTAATAGATCTCATTCTGTAAAACAAAGAACGGAAAACTTTCAGCAGATCTGTGAAAATTAGCACAAGAAAATTTGTATTAAGATATTAGAGTATTGTAAAATGTTGATTGAGATAAACTTTGTCTTTTGATCTTATTTTGTGCTTAATTTTCTGGGTCATTGCAAGTGAGGAATATTCGTGTAAATTCAATTTTGTAGGTGCAATAGTAATGGGTTTGTTAGTTAATTATGGAATCGTAGGTCTTTCGATAGTTATTAAAATAAAATGTCAGAATTACCTAGTTTCGAAGAATTCTAGATTGTATTGTACTTTAGCTAGGAGTATATTAAATATAACAAAAAATTGCAAAGTGACTAGTTCTTTATTTAATTATTTTTTCCTCAACTTAGTAGCAACATCTCTAAATTATTTTGTATGTTATTATACCCCTTTACCAAGGAATAAGTAAATAAATTAAATTTTTCTAAGTTAAGAATAATGCCAAATTCCTATTACTTAATACTCAATCTTTTCCTATTATACGATCTGTTTCTTATATTTGGAAGATTTTTCCCAGTCTGTTGAGAGAAGGATTTTGCTTTTCAAGCAGCTGTGAAATTCTTATTATCCGCTTTCTGTCGTTTCCTCGGTCGCATTATTGTCACAGAGTGATTCATAGAAGATTTAAAACTTTGGCTGGTTGCCTGGCTAAAAGATAACTTCCATCCAATGGAAATCCAAACAGGTATACACGGTATACTTTTTTAACCAGAAGATGCAATACCGTGGTACAAAATTGCGCGAACTTTACAGACAACTTTTAGCAAGATTTATTATCCGAAAATTGGCAATGGTTTCTCTCTTGTCGAGAAGTTACGGTTAGCTTAGCTTTCAAACGAATGGTACTTCATTTTTGGTTAGAAATATTTATGCTGTCGAGAAAGGAGATTTTCTGGATTATAAATCGTTGTTGTTTCCAAATTGTTTCTCGTTAATATATGGTCTATAAATATTCTATACTTTTCAGTTCCTACATTACACATATATCCGGTCATATGTCTGTTGTTTTAATCATAGAAGGTAAAATACATTAGATTTATGTTCAATCCTTGTAACACTTATTAAATACGATTAATATATTTAGTGAAACTCACTTAGCACGTGCAAAATTCCTGTACAAATTATTCAGCGATGGAATACAATTTTCTAATTAATTCTTATTAAAGTTTTAAGAGTCTACAAATAGAATGAAAACTGATATATAACTAGTAATTTCCAAATATTTCAACAAAATATCGTGAAGGTTTTTTATTTTAATATACATTCATATGCTCATTCACTTTAATATCATCAATAAGAAAAGTTTCACTGATACAAGGATAACCAGTCATTGAAGTTACTTGCAGCTTGCAATAAAATATTGATTTATTACAAACAAAAGGGTGTATGGAAACACGTTAGGGGACAAAGAACACGTGTCGACAGTCGAGATCCTCGACTGGCATTTTCAGAAATTGTCAGCACCTACCCTTTCCATCCATTCTTTCCCCTATCAGCGAACTGGCTTGTTTTTAGGGTTGCTCTTGGCAGTCCCGAGGGTTTGTTGCCATTTAAATGACGGGCCAATCCACGGCCCGTACCAAACTAACGAAACGAGACGACAGAGGAGCCGAGCAAGCTTACCATGTTAGCGCCATTATGGAGAACCAGCGATGTGACGTGACTTTTAATCCCCACGTTTTCGCTTTTCACTATCACTAAATTGCATTGCCACCTCTTTTAGTCAGTCCTTTCTAATGACATTTATTTGCCCTTCTACGTTTCGTTTCGTTTCCAACCTTTCTCTCATTTCATTCCAACCCTTTTTTACTCTCGGTACAATTCGTTCCGCGATGTAATATTAAATATGTTTCGATTATGTTTAGAGGCAAGAAAATGGTCAATACTTTTTTATTAATATGATAGTATTTTTATTTGTAATAATATTTTCTGCAGCAACGTATTACTAAAGGATTATGCTTTCTGCTTGGCACATTTCGTTCCGAATCAAAATATTCATGCTCGCGAAACGCATTTGCTAACTATCGTAACAAAAGCCCTTCTAACACCTACATCAACCTACAGAAATCAATTCAGCATCAGATTATAAACAGGTTTCATCAACAAAGAACACCTGTTACGTTCTATTATTCATCTCACAGCGTTGTTCATGTTTAAAAATATCCCAAAATACTTTGCGTTTCTCCGCATTTACCGCAATTACGGGAGATTATAATCAAGCATTCTACTTTGCTGCCCGAACGCCAAACAATAGCGCATAAAATAGAATTGTTTCGCTACAATCGACAATTGTTTGCTCCCATTAACGACTCTTTGGGCTTTCCTTCGATTGATCGTCGCGACGCCCCGTCGTAACCTTACGCAATAGATTGATAACCAAACTCGGTGGGTGGATGCTGGCTATAAACCTCCGTGAAAATGCAAGATGGGGGTAGCTATAAATAATATCCTCGGGAGAGAAGGGTGAGCGATTTATGGGCTATCGAGTGTGTTCAGATTATACAAGCCTTACGTATGTTACGTTGCATTCTCCGTCTGACGATGAATCTTGCCTGGTGGATTTCTTTGGAAATTCTGATAGGAGTGCAAGTTAATTCTTTTCCTTGTTTATATGATTGGCAATCAATGGTTATACTAAATTTGGCATAGTTCAACCACGGGAAATAAAATTTAAATGAAAGTAAGATTAATCCTTTGAGAGAATAGCCATTTCCAAGGACAAATCCTTTTCTGTACCCCAGAAATTGCGATCGTTAATCACGCGAAGATCACGAAATGACGGAAAGAAGAATAGGCCGAGGTGGGTTAATGTCGAGCTGTCTAGGTCACGGATCGTTCGGTGTTCTTGATCGGTCCGCTTTGTCTGAACGTCGCAGTCGTGACCTACTTGCCATTACCGGTCATGTTAATCGCACCGAGCACGTGCACTGCACAGTTATGCACTATTTCTTTGCTCGCACAGAAGCCAGTGAAGTCCGTTTCGTTCGTTGGTAACGAGGGTTCAAGCACCTGGTACATTTTTCGTATTGTAATTCGCTCGTCGAATTATTTCTGGAGGAAAATACTGTCGATTTCATGAAATCGACTGTTGCTGGTGGATAGTAATTTGAATGGAGGATTTAGGAGAATATGTAAATACACTTACGATCAAACGTTAGGGACCACTTTTTTAGTTGTACAAATATTAAATGACTTGGTAATAATGATTCATTAACTAGAAATTAATATTGTAGAGACTGATAGTGATAAATTGTAGGTCAATTCCGAAGTTGTTAACTTGAAATTATTAATATTCTGTATAGTTTGAGACGCTTGGTGGTCCAAACTTTTGACTAGTAGTATACATGATTGAGTTTATTTAGATTGAATGCAACAAGATATTTAGTTGATTTATATACAATTTCTCTTTTATCTGGAGCTTACAGTTTTCTTTAACTCTTTCGAAATTTAATTGCAAATCCGAAACGAAATTCTTCAACTTTTAATTTAACAGTCCATTTTATTCTCAAATCTGCTTACTAATTTTTCATTTACAAATCTTCACTTTCAGATACCGCGTTTACTTTCTACCAGCAATTCCATTGTAATACCAAATTTGTTTCGTAATTATCACCAGTGGCTTCGTATTTATCCCGAGCATTCGTGATGAACTCGGGAGAAAATAAAGGAAGTGTCCAATTAGTGACGTACTTAATTGCAGGAACGAAAGGAGAAGAGTTAAATATCGTACGAAGGTATATCATGATTACGAACGAATTAATATTTAATACGAACGAAATCTAATCAAAATTCCCAAACGAAAGGGAAAGAAAAGAGAAAAAGAGAATTGTCCAAAGGGGTGGAGGTACTTTAGGCGCCTCTGGTCTGTACGTTCTTCCCGGCCGGAAATAAAATAGCGTACGTGAGAGAAAAGGTGTCGAGGGTGACGGAGAGAAATAGAGAGCGGCATAGAAATAGGAAGGGCAAGGATAATGAGATGCTTTATTAAGCTCGGCCGTTCCGACCGCCTTTTTTCACGCAATTATACTCTCGCACCTAGCGATTTACACCGGTGGCACGACGTCTAATTACTCTCAATTATGAACAAATGCGGCAGCATGAGACACATGCTGGATACGTGTGCTGCGATAAACCCGTCGAAGTTTACGACGAACATTGTTGCACATTCAAAGTTTATCAGTCGCCGTAATAGTTTGTTCCGTTTCGCGAACGTGCGCTGTCGACCGTACCGGAAGTCGTTCTGCAGGGAAAAATGTTTGCACTAGATTCTTCTCTGGTATCGTGGTTTCGAAACGGGATCTGATACGTTCCGTTCTAAGAGAACACGAGTCACATTTGAGATGATTTTAACGTTTCTAATTTCTTGGCATCCTTGCTATCGCTATGGGAATTCGCTGAGAAGAATGGAAAAAACGATTGGCCTATTTCTGTCGAAGATGCAGAGTGTTTCCACTGTTTCGATCGACGAAACATTAACGATGCATTGTTCATTTTTCGACGATGTGAAAGTTTTTAGCCAAGCTGCGTGTCCATTTTCCGATTTCAGGTGGACGCGAATTGCTTTCAATTTCGCAGTTGTAATCCTGATAAACGAATGTACTGCGCTTGTACCTCGTTCATTTAAATGCAGTGAGAAACTACTGAGAATTTGAAAATAGGGTAATACATGCTGATTTGTAATATTTTAAAATGAAATTTTGAGACATCATTATCGAAAATTGTTTCAAGTTTTAATTTTGATATGATCTTGGATATAAAAATTGTAAATTTCAATTTATATCGACGGTTAAATTGGAGTATAACATTCGAATAAATGAGTTATTAAAAGCCCAAGTGGCATCCACAAATAATTCAATCCGCTCCTATCATAATTAAATTACCTGTCAGCACCTCTTCCTGTCGCATCAAAATAAAATAGAAATAAGTACGTGTTCTATAAATTTCATCCGGCCAACTAGATTACGTTTGACAAAAAGTGGCGTGCATATGATACGCGAAGTCGAACGCGGAACTAGGAAACATGCAAATTGTATTCGACGAAACCTGACCCGTGTGCCACAGACAACCAGGTGAGGGGATAGGTATCTAGCGCAATGGAATCGAGCCCGGCGACACAGAAACGGGTTCGGAACGTTCAAGAAGTCGGACGATTCTGTCGTTTCCCTCTTGTTTTGCACTCACTGTGCATCGTTCGTTTATCGCTATCTTCATGTGGAACGCTCTTTCGTTTTCACCCAGGAGAGGAAAACGCATCCGTTCGAATGTGTGTCAGGGTTGGTTCAGATTATGTAGTAATACATTTTTGTAGGTCTATGCTCAAGTTTGTGATCGCTCTAATTTGATATAAAATTTTATTTCCGATATAAAATTCCACTTCTCTGCGTTTGCAGTACTGTTTGCAACTGTCATGGTTTACGCGTGTACCGGTGGAAACATTAAATGAAGATCGTGTTGATGCTATAAAATACGAAGGAAGTATACGTGCAGAGGTTTGAAGGATTTTTATTATTTTCGAAATGGAATGTGTCTTATTATCGTAACTTCTTTGATTCTGGTAAGGAGACTACTTTAATATTTCGTTATTTCAATAAAAGTCAACGTTGAATTAAAAATTGATTTAGCATTTTTTGTCTATTATGTACAACGTTAGCAGGGTAAAAAATATCTGAATTACCTTTACGCACTCTGATCTTGTTCCGTATATTACTACTATCCAGAGATTGTTATCAAACAGAAACGGAAATTCTATTTATTGTTTCGCCAGTCTTAAGCAGTATAAAATACTGTAAATGCAAATGTGTCTCTAATTAATATAATACTCCAGGGAAATGTAATGCATTTTTAGTTTTTACCGCTTTGTTACCGTCCTGTTAACACGGATTTGATAACCATCAATTTAGAACGAGATTCATTTCGAAATGTAACTCCAAGAAAAGCATGATCTTAAGTTTACACCTGGCTTATGATACCTTTATCTGTAGACGAAATTAACATAACGGGTTTCTCTGTTTCGTAATACATTAAAAAAGTAATCTCAAAAAACATCGTAAAAGTCACATCTGATGTCAACACTGTGCTCATTAATTTAATCATATAATAAAAAAATCGTCAAAATTAAAATAAATGTTTCAATAGAAGAATAGAGTCCAAACAAAATTGTTTAAATTTTTGCCATGTCGACGATGGTAATTACGTAATTTATAAATTATGCACAGAATATGATTAATCTTTTACAGACTTCAAAACATTAGCTCAAAAAATCAAAGACGCATCCTATATATTTTCTTATTCTCAAACTGTTTAAAAAAGTAATTTCTCCTATTTGCATTCCATTGCTTTTAATAATATTTTAATTCGTCCACCCCTCGTGATGATCCTCTGCTCATTAAAGCCCGATAAACCTTACAGGACTTCCGCGAGGTAACGACCGTGCCCGATCCAGAATCTCTAATAAAACGAATTTCACGTTAATTTCCACTCCAGAGTACAGTGAATTGGAAACAGTCCGGATGCATTTCGCTACGCGACTAAGCCGCGATTCCGCGGTGCGATCAGCGATCCTCCTCGTCGAAACGGAACGCTTCCAGTTACGAGGGGAAGTCATTTCACGTGAGTTCAAGCAGGTGACTCATCCTCAGGCATCGTTGAGTCCCATAAGGAGCGTACTTGGATCAAATCTGTTATCCCAAGTCGATAATTTGCGGATCAATTAATCCACGTCCTTAGGATGTAGAGAATTTGATGAGAATTTGTGAATTTTGATTTTGATATGGTTTAGATCTATTGATAAACTTTATCTTTTTGAAACAGATTTAATCATTTAAATAAGGGTTGATTGAAATATTTGGCAGAGAATTCAATTATTATATTTGGAAGACAGTTACAATTAATGCGGGATAAAAGTAATTTGTATTTTTAGAATACTCTTTCAGAATGTATTATAAATGTAGGTGTCCTTAAACTTTGATGGACATGGTTTTTTAAAATAACAAGGGCCAGAGTTTGAGGGTAATCTGTTTGTCCGTTATTTAATGTACTATTTATAGTTCTTAGTTTGGAGAAAGCTTATCGTAATAGCGTAACAGCGATTTCTGTTAAATGCAGTTTTTAACGAAGTGCAGTATAAATAGCATACTTCGCTACTTTAAGGAAACTAAGAGAAGTGTTACTAGCTGTGATTAAAAGAAACTCTAGCCGAAATTGCATAAGTTCTTATCACGAACTGCGTGTTGGTACATTGTGATTACTGATACTATTATATGTATTGTAGAATTGCGAGAGTGTACGGTGGCGTGCAGAAGGACAATAGTGAAGACGTGTTCACGTTTATAAATTGCGAATTACAAAATAACACTGTAGATAAGCAGGAAGTCAGCTAGTAATTGGAAGAAAGCGTTAATTTATCATGTTATTATTATTATTATTATTTCCTTGCCGTAGCTGAATCACTGAACTTCCATGGTCCAGAAATATAATACCTACAAACTCCTTTTACTTGCAGGACGATTACTCATTATAATATTGACACAGGTTTTTCTATTTTAGTATTCAAGTTGAATACATCATCCAAATTCTGCGCAATATATGTATAAGCGTATCTACACAGAACGAAACGAATAGTTACAAAATTAGCCTCCTATTATCTGTTTTTGCAATCAGAATTTAATTTCCTGAGCCAACACCTTGCAGTAAAAAATTCCCTTTATCTCGCCTACTCATAAACACTATGACCACAGCACAATTCGTTTCTGCGCAAAGATATCGATCCTAAACGTTCTTATAACAATTTACGCCAGACATTAATTTCTACTCAAGACCCGAGCCATTTTTCCATTCAGCGGAATTAACTTTGAATTACAGCGGACAGATCGTATGAAGTTAATTAGACAAAAAATACGCGCATTCCGATTGCTTTTTCCTCTCGCGGTCTACCTGTTCGCGGGTAGAGAAAAAAGGAACGGGCCTGCATAGACTCATTTACATGCTCCGCTTTAACGTAACGAACTGCATCGCGTGCATACAGGCCGCCCATACACCTTCGTAGAACTTGTCTGGACGAGTGCACGCTAATACAGCACCCGTAATTCCGGGAATAAATATTCCTTGCTGTTACTACTAACCTTCCTACATTTTCTCAGAAGTTCTTTGCTGACAACAGATCGCGATAGACCGCGATAGGGCTCCTACGCTTTTGCAAATTCGTTACCTTAGTGATCGATACGAGATTCGATTCGAAATTACTGTGACTCGTCCGCTGTCATACGCTTATCCCAAGTATTTTCTTAAAAAAAAAGAAAGAACAGGCAACTAATGGTTCTAAAGTATTCCATACCCTCTAAATTTCCCTTTACTTTCTATTTCAATCCATTTCATTGTGAGCCACATGGTATACTGAATTCATTTTCTCTGAATCTCGAATAATTTCACCTGCGAAATAAACTCTCGACATATCTTTCCATCTGTTACTTAAAAAATGGTAACGAGGGTTTTCCCGAATCTCGGTCGTAAAACAAACACCCACGTTCTGCCAGGGTCTCTACGTAGAAAATGCTGATAAGTGAGTGAAACGAAACGAGAGTAGCACGATACAGCTCGTGGAGATCCTGGTGGATGATAGAGTGGCTCGTAATAACGCGCACGCCGCGGCCTACCTGGCAGGTTGTTATTGCTGCCTATTATTTATCCATCGTGGGCGGCTAGAAACGCGTCGTTCGTGGCATGTTTGCATGGTAAAAGTGGTGGAGAGGTTAGCAAAAGGAGAGAAGAACGTTCAACACCACCGATGCCATATTCGTACTTTAATTATTACTCTCCCTTACGAGAGACGAGGCCATACCCCAGCGTCGAACGATGCTCGACTAACTAATGTTGACTTCGTTCGGCCGTGTTTCGTTGACACGTGACTCTGATAATAAGAAAGGATGCACGCCGCGCTGATACTGGACACAAGCACGTACACATGGTTGTTGATGACAAGAACTTTTCCCGTAATCGATAACGAGGCCCGTTGCCTTTCTCGAGCATCGTAGCAACGCGTGTTTTGCGTTCACACGTCCACGTTACTCCGAACCCTTTCGACGTGGTAATTGTAGTAAACTGTGCGTCGAGTCGACTTATGTGCTTTAAATAGTTCTGAGTTCAATCGCGGATATAATAAAAAATTGATACCGTTCGTAATTGCAGATTTTTATGTTTATTCGTTAGTGTTTTTAATAAATGTCGAACAGACATTCTCATTTCGCAAAGGAAATTGTGACAAGGTTTGAGAGAGCACCCAAAAATGATTTTTTCGAATTCTGCGCTTTTTTTTAAGAATGAAAATCGTATTAATTGAAAGTTAGAGGGATGAATATGTATATTTAATAACAGTATAATTTTGTAATTTGCTCGAACTTTGATTTAACGTTAAAATTTTACAAATGCCACAGGAATCGTTAAGACGGAACAAGAGATGCAATCCAACGTGTCTTTTAATATGTATCATAGGTCCACTGGAAACCGTCCACTATAATAGAAACTCACCTTGCCTGTGCCCAGAAAGGCCAAAGCAAAAGTGGAACACAGTAACCCTGATTTTATAGGTCGCAAAAAGGCAATGGAACTGCGCCACATTCACGCGCAATTTGCACAAAAATGCACCATCTCTCCTTAAACGAAAAACCATCCATCTGACCGCACGTCAAATCTACCAGGCGCTCAATTTTATTCGATTTACCCAAACTATCATACTATCCACCCCAAGGACGTCCAACCGCCCCTTTCGACCCAGCAGCAATTACAAAACGCTAATCCATATACATAATCGCAAAGGATTCTGAACACTCTCCAACCAGCAGCAAACGCGTCCACCGGAAACACGTCCCGAAACGTTTCACCAAATTGCCGCGAAGAACAGTCGGCACTTAAACGGTAGGCTTCGAAACAAAAAGCGGCCGCGCCGATTATCTCGGCGAACTTTCATTTACATAAACGCTCGCCGCGGTGAAGTGAAACGAGCAGGAATAGGCAACAAAGCTGGACGAGTCGAGGCGGGAAGGAAGATAGGGGAACGAGATAGAGGAGGCCCCCGGGAATTTCGTTAAATCGCTTTCATGCGCTTTAGTTGCGATTCCGTTGTAACCACGGCGGCTGATCTCGCAACAGCAGTCACGGTGACTCACGGTGTGGAAAACGAAACGGGAAAATTCCGCCACGGTGATGCGGCTCGCTCGATTACGAGATTGGTCGCGACCCAAGCGATTTCGTGGCCGCGCTCGGTTCGGCCAAACGTTCGCGTGAACATCGGCGAACGGTAATGATCCGTATCGGTGATCCCGTTAGCGTTGCCACCTCCGGAACACCTTCGCTTCCGCCTCTAACCTGCGTTCCCTTCGCGATGCACGGCAGCCTGGAGACTCTGAAATAGCTCCAGAATTCTCTGCTCGGCGGTATTCACTAGTACATGCAGGTACTTTCACTCGTGGGTCGCAGGGCACTGAATAAAAGTTGACAAGCAATAGAACAAAATTGTTGGTGTCAAAGCTCCACACGGTAAGATCCAGCGTGCAAGAAAAATTCAACATTCCGACCATATCCAGAAGAAACCAAGCCGCTCTCACCCGCATCCGCACCGGCCGTACCAGACTGACACATGAACATCTAATTACAAAGCAACAACCCCCGAAATGTCAGTCTTGTGATTCAACTCTAACCATTAAACACATTTTATTGTACTGTCCAAAGTTCTCACTTAATAGAATTAACTGCAATATTAAAGTTAATATGAAGTCGAATCTAAACGACCCTGATAATATTCTTAAGACCATAGAGTTTTTCCGCCAGATAAACTTACTTGACCCCTTGTAATTCACAATAATCACAATTTTTTTTTTCTCTAAACATGTAATGTAAATTAATGTATTCTTGATGGTGGTCACTAATGACTTTATTGTTAATGGGACCACCTTAAAATAAACTCGTTATAAATAAAAAAAAAAAATTGTTGGTGTGGTTTAGATTTTTGATAGGGGAACAGCCTTTCTTCGGATCTCGCGCGATTAACTATGCGTTGCAAGAAAAACAAGACGGGCAGTAATTTGTGCAAGACTTTATCAAAGTCGTTATCAATTATTGGATCTTCTCTTGGTTTACGTAATCTTTCGTGCGCCATGTAGTATTTTTATTTTAAAATATTTCAGCTGCTAAACATTTCAATTTCTCGTGTTAAGCTAAGATGTAAATATATTCTTTAGTGTTTACATTAGACGACCGAAATTTGTTAAAACTAGCAAGTGTCCTATGACTTTTAAGCGTCACTGCATATATTCGCGTCTTCGATACATTGTTCCTTAAATGAAAAGTTAAAGTTACAAATGTTGGTCGAAGTTCTTTGGATCGCTAGTATTCGTCCAACTTGCGAAAGCAGGGTTCAGGAAGTGATGTCACTCCCTCCTTACGAAATCGTCTGAAAAAAACAGACTTTCGCGACGTCATTGCTGTTTATTTGCTTCGCGTTTACGAATAAGAGAGGAAACCTTGTAAAAAAATGTCCGACAATAATTTGCATGAAAGTTCATTCGCCCCGGTTGCAAAACAACGCTCCGTCAGAAGTGGCTTGGTCGGAAAGATGGAAAAGCGAATTACATATAGTGAGCATCGTTTCGATATAATAACCGCAGCGTGTGTTGGATGAGGGGCAAGGCTAACGATAGTAGATAATTCGCCGGCGATTAAGCGAAATGCTACTTTTATAATATCACGTTATCTGGCAGCGTGTATGATTGAGCATGAAATGATAAACTGGTAACGAAACATTCATGCAAAGTAAAAAGAATCTAATTGCTAATATCTACCGGTTGTAACGCAATCGATGACGCGGTACGACGGAGAAGGTTTACCAACGCGACAGCCTGACATTTTCATAATGGATATTATATGCAGGAAACAACGTTGCAAAAGGATCGAAGTTGGCACTGTTACTCACGTTTATTCGATTAGACGAAATCAGTTTTATTATGAGATTATGAAAATTATTCCGCGAAGAACTTCTATTGAGCCAGTATTTAATGCAATTTTATTCATCGCGATTATTTATAACAAAGTGTTAGGCTTGGCACAGGTTAAACACGATCTTTCAAATTTAGTAAATCTTTAGAATATTTAATTTCGAACGCACTACATGCGTATCGGTTGCGTGGTTCATATAATAATTTTACAAGCCGATTGTCACAGTAAAGTTTGCTTGAAATTAACCGTGCATGTAGTTGAAAGGGAGCAGTGTAATATTATATTCTCCTCCGATAAAATATAATGAACATTCCATTTCCAATAATGACTTTTCACCTGAACCCGTGGTATTCTTCGCTAATAATGGTAAAATGATTACAACCTATTCTTACAAATTTTTGATTCCTCCTGCAAATTCTATTTATTTCGAACTCTTACTTCGAGCTCCTCGCAGTTTCACGATGTTTACTGTACAATGCATATTTCTTTCTTGCACGTTCGATCCGTTTTGCCACAATTAAAATAATTCGGCGAAGCTATTAGGCAATACCGGGTTGTCGTACGGTTCGAACGTCACTGCAAGATTAATTACGCATAATTACCGAATAATCTCGCTGTCGGCGGTATCGTTAAGGTCGATGCGCGTACGAGAAGCTCCAAGTGCATCCATTGTTTCACCGAGACGCATTGTGTTGTGTTGCGTTTTCGCGTGGGTTTCGCCGCGTCCGCGCAGCAATCTTCTTCTAATTGCATTAAGCGCGGTCCTCGCAATGAAATGAAAAAGAACGAAGAAGGGAAAGGAGACAAGGAGGGAGGCACAGGAGAAAAGGAAAAAGAATGGTTGATTTGTTGCCGCGCACGCCACGCAACGTTTAGAGACGTTTAATTGCACCTGGAAGCATCTCTGGGATTGTTCTCCCGTTGTCTCGTATGATTCACGACCACTCGTCGGCGAACAATGTGTACAAAACTCGAGAGTTGCTCTCTTTTAAACCATTTAACCTTATGCCGTTCGATTCAACCAAACTGCTAAGCACTTATTCTCGGTCCCTTGATTCGCAGATTAAATTTGTGTCACTATGTTACCTTCGTTGCATCGTCAATTACGTTAACGCGAATGAATATTTTGCGCAAGGGTGAATTCTGTTTCATTTCCGTAGACGCACGGGGTGCCCGTAAAGGTGGCAAATTGAACGTATGTTTCAGTTGCGAACACAAATTTTGTAATACAATTCTACTTACATCAATTTTTGTCATAAGGATCTTTTTTCCGTCCACACGATTCGTCCTTTGACACCTTTCAATTGGTATATAAAACATGACGTTTAAGTACTAAATAATAATGTGTGAGGCGCCTCAGATACCTGTGAAAAAAAACAGTTCTATCTACTGCTCTTTTATTACTAATATTACATCGGTGTTTGAAAGGACCAATCGAGCTTCGATCTACTGGATGCAAAGCGATAAAACGCGAACTTACAGGTACGCTTATTGCCCTGCTATATTTCCTTGAAGGCTGCACGGATATGATCTACGTACGAGCTGGTAGTTTGCGAGCTTTTAGTCAGAACACGTTTAGTCACCACTGCACTGGCTAGATTTCGTAACACGTCTGTCCAGAATCAGATACCTTCCAATTCCTTTTACATCATAACCTTTTCAACGATATTACGTATGCGTATTTGTCGATTTCTGCGGGCATATAATAACGGCGGACATTATGCAAAAAAATGCATTAGCATTCGTTTCTGTTGATAAATAAATTTAAATAGCAATTTCCTATTTTTCAGATACTTCGAAGAAATGGGACTAGCCGAGAGGGAAGCCGAAATGCAGGAGTTAGAAACCTCAAGACCTGGTAGATCGCGAGATCTCTTTGGCGTTCAGCTCGAGGTAATTGTAATGTTAAACAGATTATTTACCTCGGCGTAATTCTCACAGTAATAGAACGCTATTGTAATCTGGAATCGTGGAAAACCATTTGTCTAACAAATTCGTAAGACAATTGTTCTATTTGCAATTTGCAATTTAATTATGCAAAGCAGAAAGATAGGGAAAGAAGAACTTAAACATTAAATTTAATTAAATTCAATATTACAAATATTAAAGAAAATTAAAATTACTTATTAGATTTTAATAATTAGAACTGTGTAATAGAAGGATCCAATGTCCCAATTGTACAGGTGGAAGTGAAACAATAGTTTTAATAAGAACCTCGAATGTCAGCCGATCTCCGGTATCCTTGTCGAGGTCGGAAACAAAATCGATCTGCAAAATCGATAACGCATTCACCGGACAAGGTGCTGCAATTTCAATACAGTCACTTGTAGTCACTTTTGCCAATAGCGTGAGTATAGGCCAGTGAGAGGCGCGACCCAGAAAACTAGTGTCGGTTCTACTAGAACAAGCTGCTACCTGAAACCAAAAAGACCAAGAAAATTCTATTGCACTATCTTCCTTTCCCGATCGATCGGTACGCGGATCTCACTTTCCGATCCTTCCAAGAACCGTACATAAATCTTTGATGGCTTGGCGATTTTCTAAACTTCTTCTATGTCCTTTTGATAGATTTATAGCTTTATCGAATGTTCAGAAAGCTCGCGTTGAAGTCCAGTTATTTATCTTAATTACAGAGATACAAGAGAGCACAGGTAATGTTTAAATGGTACAATTTAAGTCTATATTATTTATTGCATTGTATAGTACTTTTTTAGGGAAGCCTGGATCTTCATTTTTGGAGTATTAACCCATTATTGCCCGAATTATGTTCTACTTACTTCTGTTTCATTCCGTACAATTTATTCCTGAATGGCGAATTTATATAATGCATTCCGAAACATTGAATTGCAAGCGTTCTTAAAATAGAACACTGGGGATTAATGAGATAAAAGTGGCTCCTCTTCATATGTATGTACATACCTGGAATATTTTCATACTTCTTGTTGGTTTGTGGGACACGAAATAAAGAAGAATAGTGTGAAGATACACTTTACGGACTGATTATTGTTGTACAAAGAAGTTATAGAGGTGATTAAGAATACAAGAAAAAGGAAGAATGCGTGGTACATATATTTTATGTATCAGGGACCGGCGCAAACAGATGCTGCCCGTTGGATGAGCACGGTGAAAATCCTACACGTTTTCAACATAGACAATACCGGTTTACTATTTGTTTATCAACATTTTCTATTCAGATGACAAAGGCAATGAAAGGCAATGTAATATTCTGTACACAAGTTCTATGAGTTAACGTTCCTATTGACATACATTTTCTTTTCTTTATGATGTCTATAGTCTTGCAATCTTAACTTTCTTCGACACACATACCTATCTGAAAACAAACTTCGAATGTAACTTTTACTCCGCAGCCCCTTGATTATTTAAAACCATACCATATTACGTTCCCAATTCACGTATTAACACGTCCTCCGTTTCAATACTGTAATCAAAGTACATAATAGGTGACGTGCAACACGCTCCAACCGCATAATGTGATTTCACTTCCGGTATCTCGTGATCGATTTCCATCGAACAGCATCCATCGATCGCTTTAGAAAGGCGTCACCTTTCTCTTCAATAGATTCGATCGATGAAAAGGTGGCTGAAATTGGAAAGCACGATCGCTCACGCGTAATCCTACGGCATCACACTGTTTCGTTCACCTGCGATTGATTTTCATCCGCTTTCATTATCAATCCTTCCACTGTAAGACCTCACTTTACCACGATGCACGCTCGAATGAGCGTAAAAATCGTCTCACGATGTTGCAGCTTCGCTACGATTACATAATTGTGCCACTAATTCTCGGAGAACGAATACAAACATTTTTTGTACAATGATAATAATAGATATAACTATAATTGGCTGTCCTATGGCAATCAAAAAATAAAGTTGCGAATTGCGCACAACTGTGAAGAAAGACATTTTCAGTAAAGAAAGCGAAATGTTTTATTGCATTTAGAGGCCAAATTTAATCAAATAGATTTTCAATTGATATTGATTATGGATGTTCGTTAATTTGCGAGCGAATAAAAATTACAATTTGCCTGAGAAATGACAAAGGGGATGGCTAATATTTACGATATTTCGTAGCAGTTTAGTAAGGAGAGTTCACTCTGCATGAGTTGCGATGAGTTTTTATCGCGGGACGAGTTGCATCAACGCGAAGGGAACAATTTTATTTATCGCATGTCTTCTTTATGAAATATAATATAAACGATGGTAAATAATTTAGTTCTTGCTGCAGTCTCGCCTTTCTCCAACGATTTCTTAATAATTCCCTATTAAGGTGCCATAACGATCCACTCTGTTC
Source organism: Nomada fabriciana (assembly GCA_907165295.1). Lineage (NCBI taxonomy): Eukaryota > Metazoa > Arthropoda > Insecta > Hymenoptera > Apidae > Nomada > Nomada fabriciana. The sequence continues at coordinate 17,764,133 of OU015689.1, forward strand.
TTCTGATAATTTTTTTCCTACACACACTGTCCCTTTCATATATACATATTAAAAATAGTAAAGAACAATTGCATCAGCATGTTATTAGTCACTTCCTTTTCATAGTTCAGTTGTCACACAGCAATAATGTAATGTTTTTTTACTCGTTAAGTCTGAAGTGACTAAAAACGACTTACTCTGCTAGCCACATAGGTAAAAAAAACCAAAATGTCAAAGTGTACTTGATATTACTAAACTACCTTCAACATTCGTTAAAACATTTATATTCAATCTATAAGCATGGCTTGAGCAGTTGCAAGGATTTCAATCGTTTGCTCAAAATCGCGCGAGATTTGTGTCGAAGAGAAACGTAATACTAGGGGATGTTACTTTGCGAATGACGATGAGGGGTACGAACGCAACGAGCGAACGAGCAGCTCAAAGTTCGAAACGAAAGGAAATAACCACAGAGCCCGGGAGCAGAATGTTTCGCGACCGAGCTTCATGAATTATCGAACAAACAGATGTTATGTGATGGCAGAGCCGCTGTGGCCGTTTTAATATAATTTGATCGGCCGGGGAGATACTGGGCCGGTATAAAACGTTTCCCTCGGCTTCCATCGTAATCACCGATGAGGCTTTATTAATTGCTCGACAATATGGCGCGAGCCTAATTAATCGCGGCGCGGCTCATTATAAACGACACAGCTTAATGCCAAGCAAGCGAGCATCGTGTCGCGCACGATCGGATAGACCTAGTCATTTTAATCGCCGCGATACAAACGGGTTGTAACATCGAGTCACGAGTTCGTTAAAACAGTGATTAATATGGATGTATGGGTCGTTTTGAGGCGGTGTGATTTAAACGAAGGCAATTATAAGATGACTTACTTATAGCGAATCGTATTGCTTGTAATTTGTATCCTTTAGACTGATAATGAAACGATTGGTAGAATCATAGTGGAGTTATAATTTTGCAGTCTCCGTCGAATCTGTGTAGGAGGAACGATATTTACTTGTTCTGGATGATTATGTAAGAATTTATTTGATATTATATGTATTTAGTATTTATTGTATGAAGAGTAATTCTAGTTCGACGAATAGTTTTTTTGTTTTATTATATTGCGCACCGTTTGAATCGAACACTATCTTCCGCAATTAAACAGAATATGTTAATAATATAAGAGATTTCATTCTACTTTAGAGAATCAGATTAATAATTTATTTTTGCCAAAATATTATATAACTCAATTAACACGAAGACCCAATAATTTTTGCATCCGCCAAAAGTGACGTGTTCACATTGTACATATGTTGTTTCATCACACGATCACACAATGCATGAAAGAGTAAAAGTTGTTTCTTCTCACTGATAAAATCTCGGAATTATAAGCAGCAAACAATAAATCCACGATTCAGTCACGCAGAAACCGCAAGACCCTCGAAGAAAGGCTGCCATTCAGTTGTGACCCTGGTCAATAATTTTGATCGTAGCATTTATGATAATGCGTTGCGTTTACTTTAAAAGTGAAAACGGTCCGGGGCTCGAGGAAGCAGAACCGAACAATGGCACGACTGACGCGCGCGTGCAACAACGAAAGAAATTGCAGAATTCGTCCTGGCACTTCCTTTTCCGTTTCTGTCTTTTTCTAGTCGTCTCCGTTTCGCCCATATAATAAGAAATAGCACATCCTTCTTCGTGTTTGCCTTTTTCCATTCTTCCCTCTGTTCGTCCATTTAATAAAAAAATATTTTGCAAAACCCAAACTGCGTTTATAAATTGGCTATGGATTAATTACATTAGCAGGTTTACCGGAAAATGTTTCATTACATTGCAAATGCTTTGATGCATTTTTCATTCGTAATGGGTTTAATTGATGACATACAAATGTAAAATATGAACTATAGTATAGAATATTTTTACATTCAATATGTTTTAAATGCTCGGCAGAAATATTTCCCATGGTTTCAGATCCATTGGAGATATTAAATAAGGATATTCTGTTGAGTTTGTTTAAACTTTGTCAGTGTTTCTACTTTACAGAGTGATAAAGTCTACTATTTAAAGGAGGAATTGAAATTCATTCTCCTTTAAAATGTAGATTATTGAACGCTTATTATTATATAGGTTACTTGGAAACCGAATATTTAATTATATGAAGCAATTACAGATTAATGTACTTAAAGGTCTCTGAGATAATAAATATTTTAAAAAACTCGTTGGTTGGCATATACACTTTCACTTCATAATTAAGATTCTTCTTCACTTTCTAATTCATATTAATTAACATCTCAAAAACTCGTAGAATCGCTACACAATCCTTTATTCATTTAACATTTAACATTCATTATTTAACATTTGCAAAAATTGGCATCGTCAGTATTTAAATATATTACCTAATTTCTAATAAAGATAATACATATTTTTACAACGTTGAAAGAAAATATATATTTCTACGTCTCTTTTGCACACACCTTCGAATAAATCACGTTAAATACACCCCTCAATTATTCACTATCCTTTATCCGCCTGTAAAACACAAACCGATTTCTTCCTGCCAGGAAATGAAGTAAAAAATCACGGGCAATCACGGATGCACGTGCAAACGATCGCCTAAGTGACCCGGAAATATATTTTATTTTTCTTCTACAGTGCAGTTCACTTTTTGCCCCCACGATGGCTGGTGTTGTCGTTTTACGGTTTATTCGTTTCATCGCGGATAATTTCGTTCGTTTCGCTCTTGTACCTGCTGCTCTCTTGAATTTTTATTGCTGAAAGGAATGAAACGGAACCGTTCGAAAGGGACACAGTCTAATCGTTGCAGCAACACAACGATTTCTCTGCGATACTTTTTTTGCAATGGTGTCGATCGACCGAATCGAAAACGAGCTCGAATTTTAATACTTGCACGTCGGGCGATATTTATTATTATTATCTGCATTATTTATTATTTCCTGGTGATCTTGGTCACTTTTTTTTAGTAATCTTGTTCTGTTACTAAAAACATTAGTGGAGAAGGTAATATTATTTATCGGGATTACCAAAAATGGACACCGGAGTAAAAGTTACAAAGTGACGGAAAATTGTAAAGAATTCTTTTCGTATAAATTCTTCTATTTTTCCATACGAAACGTGTGTTTAGATCTTCGTCAATGAACAGAAGATCGAATCTCTAACTGTGCTAAAATTTGCTGCTACAATGACAAGGGAAACAAAAAAAGGGTGAACAGAAACTATTTCTACACGTCGATCGTGCCACTTTTCCTGTCAGAGGAAGAGCAGCACAATCATAATCGTATAATTCGACGGGATGTCTGTTGAAACGCAAGTTTGTGTAATTTCGTGCCAGCCCTTCTTATTAAAGGTAGCGGCGATACTAAAGGCTGATTACGATACGCCGAGCTATTATCCTGTCTGTCGTAATCGGACATCCTTGTTAGTCCGAGGAAAAAACTAACCGCTATGGCCATCGTGATGAATTATATCTTTAATAAACTGTATAGCCGTGTAACGTCGTTCAACTGTCAGGTAATCATAATAGCCACCAGAGAAAGAAACATTTTTCGATTTTATTCCGTGCACATCGTGTACGGATGATAGTTGAAACGTCAGTTTACATAGTTGGCTCACAAGACAGAAATTTTGTATAACTTTAGTCGAGGATTTTGTTCGATAAAATGCAGGATTAATTCAGAATATTAAGTGAAAATGTTAATTTAGAAAATAGGCTGAAACAAATGATTCTGATACAGTTAGGCTTGCGTGTAGAAATTGTATATAATTTTTTGCACAGAATACTATTAGTTGATATTGATTGTGAATATTAATGGAAAATATTAATTAAGGGATGAGGCTAGAGTAAATAATTCTGAGAACCGACATATTTAGTTTCGTAAAGTATCAACTTATCGTCTGAAAATTATGGAGAGGAAAATTAAGAATTCCATTGCTAATGGCTTATTCTTGAGCATATCAGATCTAACACATTCTACAGGTTTTTATTTAGTGTTCTTTCCCTTTCAAGCGAGGTAGTTTGAAAGTCATTTATCATGTAATGATTCTATCTATCTAGCATGTGCAACTTTGTCAAACTAATGCGCATTCCCATCAATGCTTCTTCACACCTACACATTCACACTTTTATTCTGCCCATAGCAATAATTAGCCGTCGCTTTAATCCCTCCTTCCCTTATATTATAAAATCATTTGCTTAAGTATTACATCTATATCAAAATAGTTTGGTCATCGGAAATTATCACTGACAATTTTCTCTCTATTCAATAATCGACCAACGTTCTGCGACTCTGTACTTCACGTTATCGAACCATCGTTGCAATTGATAACAGCCTTTCGAACCACTCTACGTAAAAATTGGATGTCACGATAAAGTTGTTTGGGTTACTGGCTAAAGTAAGTGTTGGCTAACTACAACAAATGATACGATATCGCCAGTTTGTTGCCAGTTTGCAACTAACCGCAGTTTCACCGCCTCGTTTTTCTCTATTACCGAAGTTTTATGCGCAATCCCAGTTTCTCCCTTCTTGTTCTGCATCCATGGCCTTTTTGCAGTTTCGTTGTAATTTCTTTGTATCAGTGAAGTGTCGATTTTTTATTTCTTAAGTCACGCTTCGATTAATTACGATTGATTGTAGTTTACGCTTTTTAGATAATGGCTGATTAGGAGTTAAGGTATTGATAACGTAATCGATTTTTAATCAGATTGCAACTTAATATTTTAAAAATATTAAACAGTGTACTAGATAGATTAAAAAAGTGTTGCGATAGAAGTAAATGAGCAACATTGCTTCCATAGCAACGTTTAGAACAGTTTCGAAGATTGTTTTATAATGCAAAATTATGTACAAGTAAAAATTAAACAATACTTATATAATTATTATATTCTTATCAACATTTGTAACATTATTTACGTATCAATAATAATATTTATTTTGGCCTATGAAATATACCACACGAAAATTGCGATAGGAATATCACCCAGAGCAGCAGCCTTCTCAAATTCATTCAAAAAATCAACCAGTTCTGCTAACTATTTACGGCCACGATTACTAATGAATTTCACTAGTACTGTTCATTAAATTACCCTTGCACCCTACTCTGTCCCATTTCACCAACAATGCATTCTCAATTACCAAGCAAAGAACCCTGTAACAATAACAAAAGTGTTCTCCCCACCGGTGTACGTATACCGGAAAATGCATACAAAGTAACGTCTTCCACGAACGAAAATTATTTTTCAACATGAAAGGGAAGACGCAAACTCGGCCAATCTCGATCCACCGTCTAACTTGCATAATCCGGGAATAATAAGTCGTATAATCGTCGGAAGTTCAGCGGTTTCGACCAATTACGGAACGGATTCGCATGCAGGCTCAGCAAGCAGATCGCGGAGCGCTTTGCGCCGCCTGTTCTCCTATCTCCTCGAATATATCTATGCGGGTTCCACGTATTCCAGCGGCGTACGTGGCCGCACACGTACGTACACGTGGTTGCACCTACGCCCGTTCGGTGCATTGACGTGCACGCGTTGCATGAGCCCAAAGAGGAATACGAGCGAGGAACGGCCACCGTGAGATCTTTATCGTTCTAAACAGGAAGGTAAATTTTCCGCCGGCCACGCTCGTTGATCCATTGTTCAAACGTGGATAAGGGATCCTCGTAGAAAGATTTTCTGCCATTTTTTATGTAGACGTGAAGGATTTTTGTATTACAAATTGTTGCTCGTGCCTTTCAAGGAAAAATACATAAGTTGAAATTGGATTGAAACGATGTGCGTAAGGGGTGGATTAATTATGGACAATGGATTGGTGACCTTTTTTGGTATTGCACTCTCTTGGGGGTTGCTCGCTGTTTTATCGATTTGTCTAGTTATTGAAGGCGGATAACGTGTAGTTCTCTAGTATACTAACTGATGGTTTAGGATCGATTGAGATTCGTGGTTGGTTACCGGTAAAAAGGAGAACTGTATAAAGTTCGTCTTTATGGTTTGTTGGTAGTTAAGAAAAAAAAGATGTTTATCATTCGTTGATAATGCTTTTGGCTGCGTAGGTAAGATCGCAGGATGAATATTTTTGCATATCCAGGAATTTTTGGGTTTAAAGCTGAGATTTAATATTGATTTTCGTCATACCATAAATACCAGTTGATGCTAATAGCAATAATCGTTTTACAAATTGTTTTATTTTACCCATCATTCATTTTCAAGTGATTATATTTTTAGTTAATATTTCGAAATTTGTTATTTACAGGTGACTTCGTTGCTTCTGGAAGGTGAACGCAGGAAGCTGACCGTTCTCCAAAGAGAGCTGCAAGTCGCGCTCCAAGAAGGAGGAAGCGTGAAAGTGAAAGAAAAACAGAGACAAGAGTTGCTGCACGCCATATCGTAAGTAGAATGGGCCAGCCGCTAGTCAGGCAAGCGTTAATTGACCACTGACCGTATACATTTTGTGAATTTAATCGTACGAAATTATTAATTCTGTTTGAGGGGTAGCAGGGATTATTTTCGAAGTGTATATAATGTTTCAAGTTTAGCTTATATTGCAATAATACACAATAGACACGATAACACATCCTTCAATGTTGAAGGAAACATGTTTCATTTTAAATATTAAAGCCCTAATTTCTGATAAATAAAAACGTGGAAAAGCTTGACTGTATACGATAAAGCTTATTTATCTGAAATTATTGGTAGTATAAAATAGCACTGGTCGTGCACAACTCAAGTAGATCATACCAGTACTAGTCAGACATGCGTTACGCCCACTTTTAAAAGTTTAATACAAAAGCAATGGAAACGGTATAAATCCTGTTACAACCTCTACTATTAAACAAAAATTCTGCTATATCCATAAAAATTATTCAAACGAACATTTTCATCTTTAACGTTTATGAGCACCGTGACACATTCAACCGTATATCCCCAAAACGTCACAATTAAATAATATCCTCTTGGCGTCTGAACGAAAACCAATGCATCAGCATTTTCTGCTCTCCAGCAGTGTAGAAAGCTCGTTTCACTGGCCGCGGAGAAAGGGAAAAAGTTGCTCACGGAGGTATAACAATGGAGGATAAGGTGTGTCATCGCGAAAATAATCGCGGAAAGCTTTCGCTGATCAATTTCATTTGAGAAACTATAAAATGCGCTGGCGAAGCTATCGAAAAGCTCGTGGGCGGAACGAAAAACTCCGCTAAGGAAACATCCATTTTCCCAAACGGTAGCTCTCGAATAATATATTTTGCAAGTTGGCACCGTACCCTCGTAACACCGGCACCGGAGCTCCCTTCCGTCGCCCAACCCGCCCTTCGTAAGGGAGGGAGGATTAACTGGTTCAAGATTTATTAGCGCCTGTCCTCCGGCGGGCTAACAATTTGATCAAACTACCGTGGAATTATGCAGTTTCATGTAGCTTCCGGCGCGATTCGTCCCCAAGTCTAAGCTGAAACTTCCAGCGCATTAATGCGCACGCAAAAAGCGTCTCGATTAATCAATTATTTCTCTACGCTTGCGGTCTTGTCAGTTTTTTGAGCAAAGTGCTTGTTAGATTTTGGTATGACAGATTTTGTTTCTTTGCTCCTTTTCGCTTCCTTCGGTTCGGGTATATGTTGTAGCGACTTTTGGACCGGTACGCCACGATAGATTCACAGGTGTATTTAATATTATTTTTTTGTATAAACCACTCAAAAATAAATATATCTCATTTTTTGCTATATTGCCTAATATATTTGAATATAATTTTATATTTTGTGTATTGGTATTTATTATTTCACGTTTTAAGTGTAATGTTGGTGGTTACTTTTGATATATTGGAGTTTTTCAAGGAATTTAGATTGCGTGTGTAGAAAATTGAGGATAACGTACTTTATGTTTGGTTGGTTACATTTCAACTGTGTTGGTTTATGAAATAGTTAAGATGTGACTGTGGGAATATTGAGTTTCTGCCCAGACGAAATTCTGTATGAGACAGCCCGTGTTTATTAACCGTTTTGTATAGGTTTTAGTTTCAATTCTCGTTTATAATGGAAAGGCAACTTTCGTGTTTTGGTAAGAAGCGAGATTGCACAAAACGTATATATATAATTGTAAAGTGTTCCGTGAATTTTATTTTGCCAATTTATATGTGCAAATATTAGACAGGAGTATGTAGTGAACCATACTTTATCTTTGTTAGGAAATTGTATTAAAATAATATAACATAGAAAATGTATAGGACAACATCTCTTTCATCATCGCAGATTATTTAAGATATTCAGAGTATGTATCGTCTAGTTCTATACATGTTACAAATCTTGTATTGTTTACAGTTTTTTAAACTATGAAAAATGTACCCTCAAATTTTAAAATACCTCGAAAAATGGGAATACAGTATACAATTACGTAATCAGTAGCAGGTAGAAGTTAGAAGTTAGAGCAGAGAAAATTCTATGCAGTCAATCAAATTAACTAATCTTGAAATCTACGAAAATGGTGTCCGTCCTTACTTTCTATTACTTCGACGAACTTACCGGCGCATAGATTCAATTAAACGTGTACAACGTTGAATAGAAATTGAAGCCTGTGCATTATTGGTGATCTCGTTATAATCTATTTAAATTGACCGATTTTATCTTTGTAACTATTCTTTTTCACATCGTTCCATAATCACCGTTTCACCTTCTATATAAATATAACGGAAGGCAATTTCTGTATCTCATTTTACCCCATCTATATGCTTGCCACTGTGCATTTCTACGCCATCACATATTTCCCACGAGCACATTTCGCACTCCCTTAGAGCAATCATTATCCCAAGCATATCCACGAGGGTGTCCCCGACAATAAATCCAAGCTCGCGGGATCACGTTAACAGGTGCACCGTGGATTTCCTAAATCCCCAAAATTAGGACCATCGTCTGCCTTCTCGAGACGGTTCCGGACCAAGCGTCTCGACGACACCTCGGGAGAAAAGTCTCGTGTCAGCGATATGTAAAGCTAAGCATTTTTTCCTTTTCCTTTTTTTGTTGCCAGTCTGGTGGATGCTGTTTGCACAGCTCCTCGCGGCGTTTCGGCGCTGTTTGCGTACGCCGGAAGCGCGCCTCGTCGATTATACGTCGACGGCGAATTTACGAGATCGCAGCGTCGAGTCGCCAAGTTCTGCCGTTTCTGCGACGTCCAATTACGCGTTTCCAGCCGAAATCTGCTCGACCTGCTTTGCGTTTCGCGACGAACACGCGTGAGAAACAACGGAATAATCGACGAACCCATTCGAAGATCGGGAGCTGATAAACAGAACAGGGAATCGAGAAAGTAGGGCAAGAAGGGAATCTAACGCGGTTTTCGTAGCCTGAGATTATTTTTTCAGTGAAAATATTTATGGTAAGTGTGTATTTAGTACAAAATTATCTATGTAGTCTTTTGGTTGGGTGGAACAATTTTATTCGATACAAACTTGCAGTGTTAAATAATTATAGATTTGTGAAACTGAAAATAGTGAGAAAGAAAGTGATAATATATACAATTATAAATTTGAAAATGATACAAATTATATCGTAGTATTAATAATATTATGGTGGTAAAATTCAAGAATTTTCACATAAAGAATCAGAAGGGTTAATGAATTGAGAGTAATGGAATTTAGTAAACTTTTGTGAAACTGTGGAAAATTAATTTGGCACTGGTATACAACACTGGTTCCTCTTTAGAAACCGAACGAATTTATTCAGTTTTCATTCCCAACGCTCATATATCACTGTCATCGCGATTTATCTTGAAGTCCCCAAGCAATCTAGATTTCCTCACTCCATCCCATGAGTATTTGCAATAACAACGCGCGTCACATTTGCGGGTATACGATTATCATTTGATTTCAGAAACTTGATACAAAGCGATACGTTTCAATGGAAAATACGAATGCACAGATACATCGTTTACCAGATTTACCAAAAGATTAAAACTATTGAGAATGGACTCATCGACGCACATAATTTTCTTGTTTTTGTGGGACGGATGATACGATATCTGTAAAATTTACTTTCAGAGTTTCAACTGCTGCAACATTGATTTTCAATGCGAATCAAAAATTAATAATTTCGTTTCATGTTGTACTATTCAGTTCATCTGTGATTAAAATGAACCACGAATTTTATACCCAAAGCTGTAAAATGCAATGTATAATTCAAGACAGAAAACAAATATTTTGTTTTGAATAATTTGTAGGGAAACATCAAAATCCGCTTTCGTTTGATAGGCTGTTGAAACATTGAATGAATATAATAAATAATTTTGAATAAAACTGCACGCACAAATTTTGTAATAATTTAATAATGTTTAATATAATTCGCTGTTCATAAACACAACATCAATCGAACTGAAATTATACAATATAACAAGATGAACATTTTAATAACAAAAAATTTAATTCGATCGATCCACATGAGGCATCTAATTTTTCCACCCTACTATAAACAATTTAACCGGAAACTACAAAATCAAGCAGGCCGAATGGTCATTGAAAGGCAAGCAGGTATACATAATTCAATTGTAACTACTACAATAGAAATTGGAAATTACTACAATATGTAGGTAAGAAATTAATTGGAAAATGTATTATCCTGTAAATCATTTATACTGTCGTAACAATAACAAATAATACGAACATTCGTTACCTAAATGAGAGAAGACTGTTATAAAAAAAGCAGGCATGAGAAAAGAATTCACGCACAACAATAATAATTGTAATATAATAATAAAAATTCTCAGAGTTGTCAATTAATATTTTGAATAATACATAAAAATGATTCCCAGTTCACAATGATGAATCGAATGTTTCCTTATCTGTTGTTTTCAGCCACGATTACAATTTCCCTTTCGAAAAACCGATATTTATTGAAAGCTGTTCAGAAACTTCGTCAACGAAGTGTCGCTAAGTACATTTAGAAGATCATTTCTTCGATTCGTTTCGCCTCGTCAAAGCGCACGCCAGATTTAATAATCTGCAACGTTCTATTTTTCTTCTTCCTCTGAAAAAGCAACGGCGAAACAGAGACTGAACGCGACATCGTGAGGTTTCTGCGCGTTCTCTTTGCAATTCGGCCGCGCAACTTGCAATGGCGCGAATTAAGCGCGAGCTCCAGGTCTATTTAATAAGCAAATTAAAGCATTGAATGAAATCTACCAAGGCGAATTAAGCAGTCGTGTGCTTGGGTACAAATGAACGTCTTGTGTTCTGAGAAATGGCGTGTTTAGCATGATATTTATGAAACAGCACGGGTATCTTTCTTCGACCGGGATTGCGTAATTATTGTAGTGAACGTTATTGTGGTGTACACATATAAAATGCAATGACGATAAAATTTGTGTGCGTTTAAATATAGGAATGATTTTCAAAGTGATTTGAAAGTTAATTAGGGTGGGGATGATTTTAATGAACTTGGAATTTACGTGTACAATTTTTCATCATGTCGTAATATTGTACGATAATTATTATTTATGAGTGTGTGCATGTATTACTCTATTAGGCTTAAAGTAATGACTATCGAAATTAATTCTATTCAAGTTGGACTTCCAGTTTAATTTGCTACGATTTAGCTTTCGTATTGTTCTTGTTTCATTTTTAATGATAATAATTTATAGCTAATGCAGGAACTATTTTGATTACTCGGCATTATTTTAATGAACGCCCAATGCAAAATGCGACGCACTGTACTGTATACTATTTGTTCATTCTCTACCTATATGTTATAACTTATTGTTAACATTATAGTATTATACTAAAGGGAGCACAAAGTGGATTTTTTCCCAGTGCTATTCAATTTTGCTAGACTTGAAATGGCTGGTAGAAAGTTTCGAAATAATTATGTGCTTTCTATTCTTCATTGAAGCTATATGTATAAACGCATATTCAGGAACTTTCGTCATACATTCTAACAAATAACGTGTGACTTTGTAGTGTGATACGCAGAGAGAAATTGAAGTTCTGTGTTCGATTTGTCAGTTGTCTGTGGAATAAACGAGCGAACAAAATCGTATAATTATAAAGTTCGTCGACTCGGGCGAGAGCAACAGCAGTTTATGAAACTGTCAAAAATATGTTAAATTAAACTCCTCGCATTAAATTACATTTTCCTCGAGCGAATCGCGAGTTCCATAGAAAAAGAAGGATAAGGAAGCTGCGTTCGATGCAGGCGAAGAAGTTTAAAAGGCACAGCGCACGGAATGGCCAGGTTAACATTTATATTCTCCAGAAGTTTTCGTGCATTTTATGACTCGACTGGGGCGATCGCGAAAATGAAACACATTTATAGAAACGCCGTCTTTCTAACACGATTCCACTGTTGCACGTTATCATAAGTCTTGGAAGTATAAAGCTAGTACATTTAAAGATATAGCGTGAAACGGGTAAAAATAAATAGAAGAAAATAATCTCTCCATATTTTAATTACGGGGCCTATTTCGCGTGAAATAAAATACACAAAGTGTACAAAAATTGTACGGTTCAGAGTTGCGAATGCCTTCAATAAGCGTTCAAAACTATAATCTTGAATTCGAATACTTTCATCTAATATCAAATACTTAATTTGTAAATCGTATGAACTTGTCAGAATACAACCCCTGTTGTGGGTTCACTTTTACTACCTTACCTTTTGCTTTATTATAAATGTCACGCGAGCATCCCTCCCTGTTTTTTTATTAACAAGCGGCATATCTATATTATCCTGACGTTTTTCGTTTATTTTGTCGATAGAAAAATTCAAGGACAGCACGAGCAGCTCGATAAGGAGTACAGAATCCACGCTGCTGGCGTTCTTTTATGCAACACGAGGGGCTCCGGCAAGGTAAGCGTTTTGTCATTATTCTTCCCTCTCGTTCCGTGATTCACCGAAGATAAATGGTCTTCTCGATCATCGCAACGCGATCTATTATTTGTTAGCTGGGAAAGCCTGGCCCATCATATGCGATATTTGCTAGTACTCGACTGTTCTTTGAATAGGTTCGATCGATCGACTGTCTTATTATAGAGGGCGAGAAAAAGAACGTCCTTCGTGGCTTTTCTAAGAAATAGTACACACCTTATTCTGTTACCTCAACTTGCATTTTTCTAGTCAAAAACTGGTTCTAATAACTTAATGGTTGCGTTAAGATATATTGGTAAACTTTCTTGCAATGAAGGGTATTGGTAATATTAAAGTGGCTTCTAATTTATTTCAGAGTTCATAGAATAGATATTCAATTATATGTATTTTTAGGTTTCTCTGAAATATCATTTTTTAAATCTTTATTCTCCTTTCTATTATTCTAGGAGCGTGGAGGAGAATAATAGAAAGTACGAAAACAGTCGACTTTTTCAACTAAGTATTCTTAAACTGTTAGAACAAATACAGTGGGATAATAAAATTAGTTCTCCCATTGCCAAACCTGATTTTAAATAATTTTATATTTATTCTGGTCGTAAAGATTATCATTTGTAAGACCATTTTGCACATTTTCCAGTCCTTGGAAATTATGCTATTTCTAAAAAAACACAAAAAAATTATATACGTTTCTTGACTACGTTTTATTTATTTCTTATGTTACATGCCCAATGAGGAATAAAAGTTGTAAGCGGGCAAAAAGAATTTGAAATAAATCTAATTACAAACACCAGCAATGGACACACATACACAATATTTTATGAATAATTTCAAGTTGAAAATTCAAAAACATACCCCAGATAGAACATGTCGATATAAAGTCAATTAATATCTGCCTCTATAATATTAATATCGAATCGTTAATAAGTCATTCGATATTTCCGCCGGCAATGTGTACGTATCTGCAATATCCTACATATAATAAAAAACCAAGTGGTATAGAGATTATTCATTAATTCTATACTAGCTGATCACTTTACAGAAAGAAACCATTCTTTCTTCTTACTCCCTGCAATCAGGCTACGAACACAACTCCAAGCCTGCAGATGCCTTATCAAACGATAATATCACTTAACTCCATTAAAGCAACTTCCCTATCGCTCCCTTATTAATCATCCATCTCCCCTAATCCAAAACGAAAGCAGGTCAACATTAACCTAGCTAAGTTCTTCGTTGAAATGCACCTAACGATCGCCTCGTAGCAGAAAGCCACCTTTCGTTTCGCCCAGAAAATAATGTAACGACGCAATTTAAAAGAACGAGGCGAACTTTCGAGGATCACCGATCCACTCCCTTCAGCGTTCCGTCGTCGAGCCTCCAGAATAATAGATTCAATTTCTGTCGACCTTCCCTCAACCATTTCCTCTATCTTCCCTACGCCCATTGGCCTCCTCTCCACCCATTTCTCTCGATCCAAGCCAGCGTTTTCTTCGAATGAAAGTTTGGAAGGATTATCGCACTTTGTCGAAGACCGAGAAGCAGCCAGCTCGCAGCGGAGTGGCACTTCGAAGCAATCGAGAATCGGCGACTCTATCTCGAGCTTTGCAGCATCTTCGCCGCGATAGAGAGCAAACTTGCGGGGTTTAACTCCGTCTATGACGAGGAACTGTGGGTGGAACGACGAAGAAACGGCTGGACTAATGATAAGGCAGAGCGCAGAACCGGAGATAAAGGAATTCGAAAAAAGCTAGCTGTTCTTATTGTTCTGGGTCAAATGACAAGCAGTTTCGAGATATTTGAATTTCCTTCAATTGGATTTCCTGTTTCTCAGAGCAAGCTGACGTAGTGAGACATTTCAATGTATTAATAATTGTATTACACTTTGATTTAAACCGTATGATAGAATTTTTAGGATAGCTTTACATGGAGTATTTATGATGATGTTATAATTACAACATATAATTTAGGAGACTGTCTTCAAACGCTTTTCAAATTGAGGAAAATTGGATAGAATATACACAGGATATACGTATTGTTTTATTTATTGGGTTCGCTATGGTGCAATCAGTTGCATCTATGTGGCCTGAGTAACTTGTGAATTCATAGGTGCAAACTACCATGCAATAATTGAACAATAATAATTTTCTATGTATGTGTATTCTCTATTTTCCAAATGTTTGTATCCAAGAAGAAATTGAAATCTAAAAAAGCAGTGTCTGTTGTCTGCGTCACGCAACTGACCACTTCGAAGAAGAGGAGCAAAGAATTTTTTCAATGATCCGAGAATGCAATACCACTTGATAGACAAATAGGAGTTTATATTTAAGCCATTTTCCATATATCGAAAGCTATTGTGCGCAGGTACAGTTGCTATTCAGCCCCCCTTAATATTTTCGAGATTGCAAGAATAAGAGAAAAAGATATTTAATAACTGTTTCTACTAAAACTGACGTGCATTTCTATTTGTTACTAATTGTCTTTGAATTAAGATTTTGAATGAGAAGAAACCAATACTATAAAAAGCTCATAGCGCCGCACTATATGATGACTTAGTTTTCAATGAATATTAATGTTACCAATCATTAATTACATGAGCAATGAATCCACTCCATCCCCCTCCTCCATGATAGCCTTCAATAGTTAAACAGAGATTCTTAACAGCAGGCCAAGTATGCAAAGTGAAAATACAAAATTAATTATAAATCCCTGTTATCAAAGATTACGGCCCAAAGCTCCCACAATTTCTCAACTAATTAAGACAGCAAATTACTGCCTCGCTGACTTACACATCCACGCGAAAAACACCATCAAGCCGCAACTGGCCACATCTTCCAAAACATCCACCAAACGAGCAATCTCGCAGAAAGGAAGAAAAAAAACTCGAGTCACTCGCAAATGACCGAAACAGGAGCGCCAGAACAAATTGCATCCATATCCCCCTGTCCGAAACTGGCCGTCCTTAATCTCTAATTCCCCCGAAACACAACTTCCGTCCCGTGCCTTAACTCGCTAACGCGCCTAACGGCCATTTCCTCCGCCGGTGGCGGTGGTAGCCGGCTGCCGCTGGAACGGATATTCCTGATACGAAACGCGGAAAATGCGAAGGCGAAATGTCGCAGCGACCGAGAGGGAAAACAAGGACGTTACCGGGGACGCGTATTGGAGCCGGAAGAAAACGGCCGGGGGAAAGGAAAATGGGGCGCCTGGGACAAATAGAACGCGGAGGGAAACGCGTGGCGCGTCGGAAATAATATGAAATCCGAGCCTCTGGTCCGTGCTGGATGAGACGAATAAGAAAGCGGAGTCGAGACCAAGATGGCAAGAGGAGAGAAAAGAGGAGGCGAGAGGAGGATACACGCGCGGTCTGCTGGATGACGAAGCGCAAACGCGACCGAGAAAATTGCGGAAACGAAGGGGGGAAGAGGAATGGGGAAGAGTGGTTCGCGGGACGTGTAATAAAAACGACACGGAGGAAGAAGAAGAAAGTCGGTGTCCGCGACGATGCAGAATATTATGGGAAGCCGGCGACAAACGGACGACAAAGCCGCGGGAGAAACGGGCCCGCCGGAAGGAATGAAATATGAAAACCGTGAACGACCGAAGAGTATCGACTGATGGCGAGAAGCAGAGTGTCGTGGCGGTTTCCGGGAAGGTGAACGAGTGCGGAATAGGACGGTGTGAAATGAGGGGAACGGGTTGATGAGCGGCGAGTTGATCAAAAATAGAAGTGTTGAGCTTGGAAAGTAAAAGAAAGAAAGTTTCCAGAGGATGGCAGAAGGGTGTCAATCGTGGTTTCGATGTTCGCGAACTTAACATACAGCAGGGAGTTTAGCTTATTTTAGATGCTGGGTTCTTGGAGTTGGATGAAATAAATGATTTTTCAAGCATAGAATTAAACAGGGCGGTGTATTTGTATATGATATTCAATGGTTTTCTTCTTATCGATTTAAAATGATTGAAGAAGAATGTTAGAAGGAAAATGATATTATGAAATGTATTAGATGACTGGAACTAAGGCAGACGTTTAATTGTAATGAATTATGTTTAATTAAATATCGTTCAAAACTTGAACGTTATTCTGAACTGGAATAAAACACTGCCAATCTACAGCTTCGACCAAATTCTTTATTCAATTAACTTTAATTCCAGAGATTCTTAAGATCGTCCATTTCTCTCAGATATCATCAGGCAGAGATTGAAGTGTTTAGTAAATAAAGCATAAAACAGCGAAACGGGAAAGAGGAAATAGCATGGATTAGAGAAGAAAAGGGCGAGCCAAAGGGGTAAGAGATCGGATGAACGAATAAACCGAATAACGCCGTCTTCCGTATCGACTTACAGTTTTCCCCCTTTCGCTCATTCCTACCTCACTCTTTCTGGTACCAGGCTTGCTTTCCTTTCATTCTTCTAGACGCTACTCGATTTTTCCTCCCCATTTTTCCCTTTTCATTCCCTTCACGTTCGACAAACGAGGTTGGGCTGCATTAGCGGTGTCCAATTACAGAACCGCTATGCACCCTGGCCCAGACACATTATTTCGTCGGGGATACGAAAGGAAAAGGGAGACGCCGAGATGCTGGTATTTCTTGGGGTATAGTTGTGCGACAGTAAAAACAGTTCTGGAATAAGTTTGACTAACAGGATTAACCGATCGTAATTTTGCTTGTATTAGGATAACTGTTTTCGATGCAGGGAAAGCAGAAATGTTGCTAAGATATAAAGAAAGCAGCAGACAAAGGGAACTGAAGTTTCTTCGAATAATTTGAATCAATTTTCTCGCCATATTTTACTGTATAATTATTTCACGGCGAACACTAGTTGTAGACAAATTGTAAATTTAAAGAAAAACGGGCAATTTGTTAAGTAAGTTCTAGTTAACATCGAGAAAACTTCTATTCATTATACAACGTTGATATAAGACAGTTCCGTAAAGAATATTTACATGTATTTTTGTAATTAAGAACGTGTTGGAAAAACAAAAGTTACACCCCAATTTAGGAGTCAGAAGCAAATGGAGAAGAATCGTGGGTAGGAAAATGTTTGTAACGTAGTTTTCAGTATCCTTAAACCGTTGCAATAAAACAGTAGAGAAATTCCAATGAATAAAGCCATTTATGTGGCAGCGTGTTTCGGAAAACACCAACCAATACCCAATCGAATGCTATTATACAGAAAACAGTTCCCATAAAAAAAAAGCACGGCGTCGTTTATCGAGAATCGAAAGCAGATAATCCAGCCCCTAGGAACAACGCAAGCCTTGTCACCGGTATTACGACTGCTCAATTCATATTTCATTGCCCGTTCGTTGTTGCTGCCACGCCCATTACACCGGTTCGTTAACGAGTTGCAATCGAATTCGCGACAATATCGGTAAATTATTATTCCAAGTGCAGCGAGTTCAGGACAAATCAATCGTCCAACAATCGACACCGATACGCTCTATATTCATATACCTCTTTATAACTGGCTTTCCATTTGCGTTTTAAAGAACAGTATTTCGAATATTGATGTCTAATCAGGTTAGACATTTTAATTAAAGTAATTATTCTATACACTAACCTTTGACTCATGTAACATCAAAGCCAGCCTTTGGACCTGGAGACGTGGTCTTATCACCTTTATTATTCGAACCACAGCAGTAAACATTTCAATGAACACTACTTGTTCTTCGCGCACGGTCTGTCGAACAACTGAAGGTCTGTCGATAGAGTAACACAATTCAATCCACCTGTGTCCTACCTGAGGGCAAACAAATTGTGATAGACAATGTGATAGACGTAGAGACAAACTGTGGTGAATATTAATACTACAGATTTTACAATTAAACATTAATACAAAACTCATTCTCCCTGAAACTGAGATTCACACAGGTATTAAAGTTTGTATAAAATGCTTGCAATGAATAATAATTATTATGAATAATAATTAATAATTAAGTACAGCGTTCTCGAT
The DNA here is from genome assembly GCA_907165295.1 of Nomada fabriciana. Taxonomy (NCBI): domain Eukaryota; kingdom Metazoa; phylum Arthropoda; class Insecta; order Hymenoptera; family Apidae; genus Nomada; species Nomada fabriciana. Next base: position 17,782,908 of record OU015689.1, read on the forward strand.
TATCCAGTGTATCGAATTTAATAATCGTTTACTTAAAATCGTATGTTCACAGTTTAAAGTTACCTATAGAGGAACATAGTGTTGCTTTCAGTCAGGACTTTAAATTTTTGGGAATATATACTTTTAATCATTTCTCTTGGGTCTTACCCCATTGTACTATATTATCCACTGATTACTTTCTCTATCACGATGGATACTTGACGGGGATCTATCTTCTTAGAAGGAAAAGGAATAAACCAAAGTAAGATTGAATTGATTCGAACGGTGTCTTTTCAAATAAAAGGGACAATGTACTGTGCTCTCGTTTCGAATTACCGTAAAGGCCATCGATGCTTCTTTTTAGAACTACTTGATCAACGTGATACTGTTTCCATGATTCAACCCGCATCGCGAAGAAAGCAGCACTCCGTCGGAGCATTGGACAGCGAATATCCACGAGTGGAAATTCCTCTGTCATTCCATTGCATGGAATATCGAGCGACGGAACAAAAGTAGAAACGAAGACGAAGAAGATGAAGAAAGGGAATCGAAGACATAGGAAGGAGAGTGCCTATCAACGCGTTCCGAGGAAATGTCCGCATGCAGCGAATCAGCAAGACGCTTTTAAGCTGGATACCTGTGCGAAAACGCAGAGCATCGGGAAAGAAAGTAGAAAATACAAAAAGCATCCCTCGGAATACGGCACGAAAGTAAATAGCATGAATAAATTCACTTTACTCGAGTTAAATTATGGTTTACGGATTAAAATATTGAAACAGCTTAAAGGGATGCAAAGTATACAAGATCTGAAGTAGATAAATTATGAAAGGAAATTTGAATCATATTTAACTGTAGACTGATAGTGTAAATTACCAGGCAGAGTGTGTGTATGATGATGATAAAGGGAGAATTTGAATATATGCGTGTAAAATGATACCATCGAGAAGCTAGTGAAATGCAATTTGCTTGAATATTTCTTCAATTAACATTAATTAATTATTGTGCTTTGCGTTCACTTTGCTCATGTTTTTATTACTTAAAATTTCATTGATAACTTGTGTTGATAATATTTCTTTATGAATTTCATTTCCTTAATACTTTAACCGATGGTTCACAAAATCCTGTGAATACTAAAATTTTATAGAGAGCTAAACGCTACAAGCCTTATCCATTTTATAATCTAGATTAAAAATTCGATTCGGACAGCTATTAATAATTTGTTAATCGGATTTATTGCCAGATAGTATATTGTTTTATTAGAAGCAACGCAATCATTCGAGTTTCATTGGAAGACGTAGTCTTTATAAAGTTGTAAAGCGAACCCGGGAGATAAAAATTGAACGCGAAACAGGTCCGTTTACGTACTTCCTGTTAGATGAGCGTCTCGTTTCATATTGCATCATCAAACTCCATTTTTCCGGTACATTTCGCTGTGGGGTTTATCCTCTGAAGGTTTTAAAAGGCACATGCATATTTTCCGCCTCTGGATATGCTCTTTGCAGTTAAAGTTTTTCTTGCTGCCTCCGGAACGGAACACGGAATGGAAGGGAACAGAGTATCATGCAATTCGATGCAATAGAAATCGGAAGCTACTGTGCAATTTCCATATACACACATGTCATGTAATAATATATTTTGTATAATAATAATTGGGAATAATGATACGAGAATACATAAATAAACGAGAAAACAAAACTTAATAGATCGTATTGAATTATATCAAAGTACTCGGATCGATAAGATCTTGAAGAATGAACTACAATTTTCCTTTAATTAGTCAGCACGATTAGTCAGCAAGAGTTTATTCCGAAAGGAAGATCTAAGAATACTTTAGATATGTACTTCAATTGTTTTTTGATTTTTTTATTTAAGCGCTTTAGATGTTTAAGTATTTTGCTTTTGTCGCAAAAGAGCAAGATTAATTTAAGTTTGTCGTGCCCTCTATCAACATGTACCACCCTCTCGAGTTGCAAAAGTGGATAATCCCGGTTCGCATTTCACAGAAGGGTATCAAGGACCTGGTGTAGTGTACCAATTTATTGTCTGTGGAAGTGGTAGGTCCCGAGAGTGCGGTACAAAATATCAAATCATCGTTGAATTACAATACGCTTAAAGTTACTGTGGTTTTAAATGGTTTGCACAACTGTCCTTGTATAATCGCCGAGACTGACGTTCAGATAGAGCTTTCATTAATTCTGTGAAGCAAATTGTAATTTATTTACACGCATTTCAATATTTCCCAGCATTTCCCGTTTTCATATAAAAAATCCAAAATATTTCAGTCATTTATTAACATCGCACGCTGCTTCTCGGTAATCAACAAATTTCATACCTACTATAATACACAACGGTGAAATTCTATCTGTATTTCTGAGAATAAATAAACAAAAACAATTCGTTGAATCAATTATATAATTAATATAAAACCTTCACACCCTTGAACATTTTACTACCTGTTCAATAGAACAGCGTTTCGGTAATTTCCTAATTTACAAAGCAAGAAGGTGCTGCAATATATGCCACCCTTTAAATACGTTCACTCGTAAATACACAGAACACCCGTTATCTCCGCGACATAATTACACATCCCACCAATTGAGCGCCCGAAAATTCCAACGCAGAAACATTACGTGCCCCGTTGGCCGGCTAAACGAGCCAGTGATCTTGACGACACCGTTTATGTATAAAAGGGTTGGAAATATTTCCCCCGAAATTGTCAGGTGTACACGCGAATGCAATAAGGCGACAGCTCTTATCTGGCCAGAAGTTAAAGCAAGGGGGCAAGATGCAGGTAGGCAAAAGTGTTTTGCGTTCCTGTTACACGGCCAAATTGGCGAAGAGGAACTCGTCGCCGAGAGCAGGATAATTATCGTTATCGCCGGTGTGTCTCAGCCTCCTCCTTCGTTCCATCTGCTGCTGTGCCACGTTCGTTCACGGTGGCCATCTTTTAGAACCGGCGCCAGAGGACGCACCGTTTGCCGAAACAATGCTGCCCACCTATGAATTCAAATTACCGTCTACGGGCGGTTAGAATTTTTAATTAAAAAGCAACCCGGCCAGCTACGAACTGGCCACTGGCCGGGGGTTAACGAGCACGAAATAACGAGTCGTGACGAGTTGGACGAAAAAATGAAGACGTTACCCTCCCTTTGCCATCACGAATTCTCCCCCACACGATCCATTTCTCTTCCTTCATCCCCCTTCTCTTCTTTTCCGTATTCGTTCATTGTATCAATACAACGCGTGGCATTTTGTTTCTACGTAACGAGGACTTTACGAGGTCGGTTAATTTGAGAAAGAAAATGTGGGATGGGGGGTGCGGTGCGTAAGATTAACGTGGTAGGTGAAATATTAAGGTGTTTGGGTTGAGTTTCGTTTAATTATGACGATTTAAGAAATTGTGATACCGTTTGGGTGTGATGCAAGAAGCTCGTCGGTAATGGCTGATCTAATCAAGTTCGAGCCTCGTATTAATTTTCTGAAATCGATTCCAGTCGCGGGGGAATTGGCCGCGCGATTATTCGTTGCTTCGAGGTGGTTAATTTGTTCTGGTTTGAGGTTATCGACATCGATGAAATTCTGTGTTCTGCGATGGTTTTCGACGGCATACTGTTCCGGGTGAATTTGGTAAATGCGTATCTATGGATCGTATTGTTATACACGTATGCATATTCATCGTTTGGCGCGTGGCAAATTAACGTTGAATAGAGGCACTGTGGATTGTTTTTATTTTTAACCGAGGAGCTGCTTTTATTTGGTAGTTTTTTGTGCAACAAAAATCTGTATTTAATATAGATAGTATGGAAATAATAATTGCACCTTGTGGCTAGCGTTTAACGACCTTTTCTCTTTAAAAAAAAGGAAGCGTTTTAACATCTGGCAGAATTATCAGAATAAATTTCGTGACTTTTTATGCGAATGTTCTATTCCTTTTTATAATTCAATAATTACTTTATTTACTCACTTCGCTGCTATTAATTCCTGTAATTGTTTGATGGGTAGTTATAATTTGTGCTGTTTAGATAAATGTTTAGATAAATTTAGCTTATTAATATCAATATGAAATACAATTTAGTACATTCTATTTAAATCGTATCGATAATGTAGTTTAAAGTGCATTTAGAATAAAGCTTTGTAAAAAATATTAATACGAAATGACAGAAATAAATCATTTGCGGAATGGAAAATGTTTAACATTATATTATCAATCGTATTTCGTTGTGTTTTAATTAAAATCTTCAATCAACAATATGAGATACGTATCACATTTAGTAAATGGTCACTAAATCTTATTCTATTACATTCTCTGTTTTTCTTGCAGCTCTTAATAATGCTATTCTTTTTTCTTTATCGTGTCCAAGCTCCCTCAATAGAGCAGCTAACAGACCTCATTTCGGATTTTCTTTTAATTAAAACAGGGACGCTTAAGCTGCGTTTACATCGTGTATATTATTAATCCCGGGCCAAAGCGGAGCAACTCGACGGAAAAGTTTTATCGTTCAAGTCTTCTACCAGTTTCACAGCTTCACTCTGATTTATAACCTGCTGGCTTTAGACTTGAAGGAAAAATTTATTTCAGCACAGCCAGCCCATTTGTCTGATGTTTATTATAATAATTCTTGTCTCGAGGAATTGTAAGGTTCAAGCGATTAACACCGTCGCAGACAAATTTGAAAACCGATGTTCCCTACCAAAGAAATTAATTTATAAAAAAATTCCACATTTTTAACATGTTTAAAGCATTTACAAATATACAGATAAAATGAGACATATTGCGTGTACAAAACGAACTGTCGATCAAACAAATTGGCGACTTTAATTACCGGATGCCTTTGCCAGAAACTGTAAAATAATAAAAATACGCAGTGAAATCAATACACCTAGATATTTTTAAACATTTTTTATTTCTAAAACAGCTTCAAAATAAATGTATGAACGTAAGTTCAACAAATAATCTCAAATAATCCCTTCAATTTCAATAAATCAGTATGCCTGGACTATTATACAATACGTTTAAAATTCGGCAGCCTCGAACTCGTGCGATTCTTATCAAAATTACCCCCACATGCTTCAAATATCATTTCCTTATCAATTGCAATCGATCTATCAACCAACAAAAACAACAACAAAAAATTCAACCACCGCAATCTGACATTTCCTATCGTCAGCATCCAATGATATCAGCAACACCTACTCCCAAGTCCAACCAAGTGACAATGCTTGCCACTAACTTTACCACGCCACGTCCATCTTCCCCAAATCTTCCCCAAACTCTACGGAACGGCGTTCGTCGAAATTGGACCTTGCCGTCGTACGATCGACTCGCGGGGCGGCGTGAACATTCACGGACAGCCGTGTCTGCTTATCGACCCAATGATTCATTACTGTTATCTCGACGTGCAGTAGTTTGAGCAGGGCCGATGATGCAACGAAAACCGGATCTGGTTCGCGAAGTAGGGCGGGGAAGCTAGGCCCGGTGTCAGAGTCGGGTTAACCGAATTCAAAATTATTACGGCCTGCCTGTGCTCTCTCTCTCTTTCGATCTGGTGCATGCGTATCCGCCCTGTGCTCATGCAACTAGACCACGATGATAGAGCTAAGGAGACGGGGTAACTTCGAGCAGATGGAAATGGGGCAGAGGGGTAGCCACGGCCAAACGTATGTGCAAAGTTTATTAAGATCCGGCAGCGTGTTTCGCGGTGCCAATTACAAACTTGACGCTCCGCGGAAAGTTCTGAAGATTCGATAGAACGAGGAGGGAGTGAGAGACAAGGTTAGAGGACCGGAGATCAAATTGTTGATGAACGAAATTCCAGAATGTCTTGACCGTTCAGTTTGGCGATTTGGAAAGGTTGAGAATTTTCATGATTGCCACATTTTGTGCGAGGATGCGTGTTGAATTATTATATTGGGCCCTAGCTGTAGTAATAAGACGAATTATTATTATTTCACGATATTTTGTGCACTGAGATCTGTATACCTTTCTTGCGGTGTCCTATGGTTTAGGTATAGCAAAGAACACTTGGTAGTTATTATTATGATAATCGTCGTGAAACAAAGGGAAGAGAAACGGAATAATGTATGGCACGAGGGGAACAAAGCAGAGGTATAGAACATTCTGTGGGACAAAGGGTGGAAGGCTTACATTTCGTAGTATTCACGTTTTTCTTTAATTTTTCCATAATCCCTTTCGATTTGGTTAACATTATTTTAGTTACAATGTGTTACGCGAATAGTATGAGCGAGGAATAATGTAGAATTGAATGCGTCAGGAATTTGTAATGTACGATAGTAAACTGCAGTCATAAAGGATTTGCATTTTGAATGAGCTATTGTATCATCAGCTAATGCACAAGTTACGAGGACACCACTCTCCCCTATATAGTTTATGATTTTAGTTAAACAGAATGTGATCGCATTGAAACGCCTGGAAATATTATCTTCGGATCGGAACTTGCTTCGTGCAGTTTGCAGAGAGTGGGGAACGTACGCAAAATAAATGTTTCGCATTGTAGCGTCAGAATTTGTGCAAAGAAATATTCGCAAAGCTTACAATTCTCCTCTTTTCCATGAGATACAACGAAATCAAATTCCCTTAATTCCACATTCCCGGACGAACCGGGTAACGAGTGTTGAATTATAAAATTCCAACCTATTTTCGATTTACATCCGCAATGGAATAACCAACTGATATAATAAAAAAACCAGGGGAAAACAATATTTCCGTTTCTCTTTGCAACGAAATTACCCTAACGCTGCTTCGTAATAACAGTCACGACTTAAATAGAGAGAAAAACAATTCGTATAAGCGCAAGCAATCTGTTAGAAATTAAACAAAAAGAAATACACAAAGGAAACAATTTGTATGCCGTTTGAGTTCTTTTCCCTCCCTTGGGAAATACAATGGGAATAATGCTGCAATTGCCTGCTGCTGTTTCTACATTTGAACCACGATTATGAATCAGGATATCGTGTTCTGGGTTTAATGTACGGTCGCGGCTCGACGTGCAAGCCCACAGGATATTTCTGACACTGATTAAACCTGTTGGTTACCATTTGAATGGTCGTCTGCTGATGAAACTGGAGGCTGTCGGGGTGAGAGATTCCCTCCAATCGTTTTCTGTAATCGAGCGATGACACACCGTCTGTCCATTATCAATGAGTGCTCGTTAATACCGAGAAACCTCTTAGCAGGTTCATTTGACTTCCAATGTTTATGAGCAATGGTTGATAATAATAGTCATAAACGAATCAAGGGGATGGTTCAGTTATAAGTACAGACGATATTTGGTACATTACTTGGTGTTATTGATGAAACATTGGTTGTACTTGAAATAATTGGAATAAAACGTATATAGGAAACCAAAACAAAGTATAATTAATACTAGGATTTACTACTGATTTTTTTACTTGAGAAGATAATGCCTAGGTAATTATTATAACGATTGTATTTTACTGTCAGATTTGAGAATAAAAGATGAAAACAAATGAACGACATCGTAGAAAATATTGTCAGTGTTTCATAAATAATATCCACGCATCGACAGCAATTCTAGGTACCCTATTAATTATAATTAATATATTTTAGAAGAAGAATATAAAAAGAAAATCGTGTTGCAATGCTCAGTGCATTACTTCTCACGCGAGAGACGCGATAATGATTTACAACTAGACAGTGTAACAGAAGATAAAGACTTAATGTTATATCTGGCGCAGAAAAATATCGTACCTCATGCTACATTATTTTAACCTGCGTGCTTCCATCTGCTAATCAACTTTGCTTCGAGTCACGTACACGTTGCCTCTACATTTTTCAAATTACGATCCTGCTGCACGCTTACATTCTGCTCCCGATATTACAGAGAAGAACATCCTGTTCGCGATGAGCGAAACGGTATTGTTATCTCCACTACACGATCTGGATGGTAATATACGATGAATCGCCGCGTCGCCCGGAATGAGGCAGGATAATTGCAACGAAAATTAATGTTACGCCCCGAAACGACAAGATGCTCGTGCAAAGATCGTTACACGATCATTGCAGGGAGAAAAAGGAACGAAGATGGATCTGCGATTCCTTTGGAATCATTAATTTTCCTCCATGAGATGCTTCTTACGGACACTCGCGTCGAATCGACAATTTTATCTACCTTTCGCAGAGCTCCTTTCGGCGTAATTAAGTATTGTAGTTGGATTGTGAAATTATGGAATTACAAAACGAGACAAATCGAGGTAAAGAATTAAACTGTGTTTTAAGATCAAGTTGGTGTGTATAAAAATAATACATGCTAGTTATCTGTTATTTCATAGCCATTGTTTTCTATCTATTGCCTTTAAGTTAATATTTCATAGCTATTATTTATTTATTATGTCGAATGAAAATATAACGTTGCACACGTCTCTTCCACGGAACCATGTTGTTTACTTAATACATTTTTCACAATCATTCTTGTTTATAATGTTTTACATTTTTCGCATGCATAAATTGAGAGTTCTTTCTCGTCTTACCGAAACAAAAAATATACTGTAACTTTTTAAACTTTTTTGGCTGAGACTTAAAGAGTGTTCCACGAAATATACGATGATGTAAAGATGCACTATAAAATTGCAGCAAGCTAAGCGTTTTAAAGCTATGGGCCATCGTTGAAAGTATAAACCCAGATGAGTGCCCCATACATTGTTTCACTTTTTAAAACTCCACAATATAATACACGGAAGCTTTCCTCACTGTGAAACGATTAGGAACAAAAATATTTATTTCGAAATTTTTTTAGTCACTTCTTGATCACTATCAAATCTACAGTAACGTACAATGAAAGATACAACTGCACTGATAAATGTGTCGTACGCGAAAATTCCACGAATTTCGATCACATTAAGTAACTATCGAGTTCCTCAATTAACTATTCTCTCGAGAATTCAAAGCTATGCTCGAGTCGACCGTCCCGCAAAGGTGGAAATATAAAATTGCATTTTTTAAACGAACGTACGATCTTCACGAGGATACTATTTGTCCTCGAAAAGGCGACATTTCAAATCCCCGATCTCAGCGATTTCAGCTGTGTGCAAACAGTCTAAACAAACTGCGGGACAACGAATTCTCTTCTTATTAAATTTTCGCCAAGATCGAATTATTCTAAACGATCGAATTATCCCAATCGAATGCAACCCCAGTGAGAAGCGTAGAAAAATTAAAAGTTTAATCGTTTAAACATCGGTGAAAATTAATAGATCATCTACACTACACTATGCACAGTGTTAATGAACCATTTATTGGGCAGCCAGATTAATGGTCATTAGCTTCTATGAATTTAAGGTCGGTAGTTCTATTCCATTTATGACTGATGCAACAGCGTCATGCGTATCAATTCGAGTTCACAAATTGTATTATATAAATCGCGTTAACGTTTGCGTCATCTGACGCATCGATGACGTGCGTGCACTTAATTGACGCGCAAATTAACGTCAGATTTATGCCAAAGCACGTTGTGCACTCCCGTTGGTCCGCGAACCATGTAATTTCCATTAACTTTCAAAATGCCAACACGCACGATCATTGCAATACGATCGTTATTAGATCGTATTAGTTACAGGTACTGCACACGTTTGTTTTTCTTTAATCTTTTATCAAACGCATCTCTAGTAATGAAGATTCAAATATTAATTCGTTCAGAGCAAAAATCTGCTGCGTACAAACTGAAGCTAGTCGGAAGAATATGTTTTTTGATAAAAATTCATGATTAAAATAACTGTCAAAGTTATTGTAGGCATTCATTTTTTCCCCCTAATTTATGGAAATGTAAAATGGGATAATTTACTGCAAAATGTTCTGGTGGTTTAATTGGACAATTTAATGTGCACTTTTGTTGTATTTTTAGAAGTATGTTCCACGTGGTACTGTCTGTATTCAAAAGTGTAGGGAGATATCAGAATCAGCCAGGAATAAGTTTTCCTTAATGGATGTAGGAAAAAGGTATTGTTTAATAGAGGTACGCTAGTAAAGAAGCTAGGAAAAGTGTGAATATAAAAGAAGGTCGCCGAACTTTAATTCCTGATTCTACAGTTGGAAGTGTCGTTCAGAAAGATACGAAACTTAGTTTTCGAGTTCTGTTTACTTCTTTCATCTTCAGAGTTATTTGGTACACATACATTTCTTAAAGACTTTTAGATAGAATCCTCGATTCGTGCTGCATACTTTTTTTATATAATGCAGCAAAGGAATAAATTGTATGTATTAATCGATCGTATCTACAAATATCTAAGCGTTCATAATAGCGACGTTTCATATTTCAAAGTAATCTATCGATATTGTACGAGTACGCTTTCCAAGATGGAAAGGGGATTAGCGAGTGCAATGAGTGCATCCGGTAATTAATTCTGTCCCTTCATTCGTTTTATCTCCGTAATTTCCATTGCTTTCAACGGCCGATGCTCCCGATTAATCACGATCAGTTTGAAGGAGGTGAAAAATATGTCGAGGATGAAGCTATGACGTTCATTGCGTCGTAAAACGATGACGAACGAGCTCTAAGCAATCGGAGCGTGCTCTAAGTAGCTAGAAATCTCAAAGGAGATGATCTGTCATTTGCAGAATTGTTTTCTAGTTGAATAATTGTAGCAAATAAAATGGAAGATATTCACATAGTTTGCTGAATACCACGAGCACATTAGGATATTAATTTCAGTTCGAATTTTTCTTGAAAATTCCTGAAAATTTAACACCTTCAACAAAGAAACGAATTAGAAATTGTAGATGATAAAGCATGCACAATATCTATCGCAAGATTTCACCCTTTACGTGCATTCCATCAAGGTGAGACAATATAATAGCTATTTCTACGCTAGATCGATTTCGTCATGTAACTACCTACGTGTATATACTGTAATAAATTATTATCCTCAAGCGAAATATATTGCACCGCCAAACACATGCTCCCAAGTACAGGATCTGCTCCAACAAATTCCAAAAATGAAATATTAACACCCAAAGAAGATAGCCACGAACGTTAAATCATATTCGAAGAAGCTATCTTACATTATTACACTTCGTCGAAAATTAACTGAGCCTGAGGGAAACTTTCGTATTTTCCGTCCAATAAGGTTAACGAGCGGTTTATTAAATCCAAATAGAAGGCATTAACATTTAATAAAGATGGCCGCACGGTGCGGTGGTCGGTAAAGTATGTTAGAGGAAACCCGGCCTCACCCCGAAGCGTTCGCGGAAAACTTTCGGCCAAGTTTGCGCGAACTCGCTAAATACAGGTCGATACTGTCTCGTGTAACAATGCTGATGTCGTAACTGAAACTTCTTTGCCACCGTTGACGGACAAAGGACTCTTTAAACCCGACACTTACGGGACCCACAGATGTTTCTGGTCGGATCGTCGCTGCTCCGTGGCCGTGGCAGCGTTAAGTGGAATTAGGAAACCATGGCCAGACTTTACGGTTACTATCGGAGTGAATCGTAATTTTCAAGCTCATTTCATGGAAAGTTTCTTCGTGGCTGTATCCTTGTTTCAGGATCTTCCCTGTACATATTATATTAATAACGGCCGGGGATATATTGAGGCAAGTTTAATCGATATACGTCGGGCTTCCTTAAACCTTACGTTAATAAACGTGACTATGTACAGTCGTTCAACTTCGAGTGCTCACCGCATACTAAAGGTGAGTCTAGTCACTCAGCGTTAACCGTTGGCTGTGTACTAAAGGTGACTGGTCACTCGTAAAAGCTTCGTATCAATTAGGAGCTCTGCTTGAATATAGGAATGCTTGAGACCCTCAGAGTAATTGAAGTCCTTTTATGAAATTGTTTCATACGATTGCTTTAACAAATGCGTAAATAATGTAAAGTGTAAACGTGCTATATAAAGCAGTGTTTGTGCGAGTTGCTAATCTTTTTTAATTATTCTTAGTGCTATTATTATCAAATCAATGGGAAGTTTATATACATATATTTAGAGTAAAGAATCACTTGGGACACATTTTAAATATAAACGAAACATTTCCCTATAATCAAAAATTTGAAAACTGTTTTAGGAAAAAGTTTAATGACTTTGTATACTTCTACAATGTAATTATAGTGCAATAAAATATTTCTTGTTACTTCAGTAATTATACTCTCCTTATCTTTTGTATTTTACAAATCTGTAAGATGATGGTTTCGAAATAAGTTTCAGTTGCATAGTTCATCACAATAGACAAATGTTACGAGACCTGCAGAGTAATCACATAATTGAAGCTGCACGTAATAGTAAAACCTTTTCACTGCAGGATATCTATACAACGTTAATGCACAGTGCATTAAAAAATGCAAAGGTTGGGACGCATTATCATTCAGCGGAATCGAGATTCCACGACGATACATTTTCTGCTAATTTTTACATCGGGAGCGAAAAAAATATGAAATATATGTAATTGAAATTGAAGGGGCGCCTTTTCAGGATTAAAGTCCGTATCGTAATGCGAGAATGTACTTTTACTATGAACAAGGTATTACTTTCGCTATTTTTTATTTCAATTAACGGAGGGTCATTAGGGCTCATCGCTGTTTAACGACATACGTATAGTTCCCGAGATTAATTAGATAAAAGAAGCGATAAACGCGAGGAAGATTTTAATATTATTACCATTCGAAGTGCTAACAATTGTCGTACTAATGATATTTTAATAAACCGGAAAAGTAATCTCTTAAGTAGTATGAGTCAGCCTGAATGCAACAGAACACTTCAGGCGCCGCGCTTTATTACGGAGATTACTGGAACCTTTAGATTGCTGTTTGCTGTAAAATAATATTAAAATCGATAAGCCGTTCCTTGCAGACGATATCATGATTCACTTCTTTAAGACTGTAAAGTCAGTGTTTGACGAACTCGAAAAGACTACAGAAATTTATTAAGTGCTATGGAAGTTCACTGCTTCCTCATGGACTTTATTTTTCGCTCAAGTACCAAACAACTTTCTTCGAAGTAAACAAGAATGACGAAAGCCTTCAAATTAATTAAATTTTAATGAAGCTTTGAAGTTTATTTTTTATTTTATTCGTTCGTAAGTATACGAGCGATGATGGAGTATCATTTTTGATTACGAGCTTAAATTTATAAGTACAATAGAACAAATATTATTAGGACATTGTTATACATGTGCCAGTATTGTACGAATTGTTTCCTACATGTCCTTCTGTTTTCGTACAACTAGCAAACATCGGACGTCTTGCAAAAATCAGCGAGCAGATACTCAATAGCCGCACTTTAATTTACAGATACTACAAGACACCCTCCATTTTGTTGGAATTAAATTTTTATCACGACGGTAAAACTATATCAATAAGACCGAACGAAAGGGTTATTCCGCTTGTCTTGTCCTACTTAGAACGATCGGTAATTACCTCGACGAAACTTCACAAAATTGGCTACTTTAGCTGTTCGACGGTTGGCGATCATAGGCCAGATGAAAAGTCGTTCACGTGGTCCTAGTGGGCCGGCAACTTTTCCAAGTTTCCATCGGAGAAGATTTTCTGTCCCCTGGAACTGTCTTCGCCCGTTTGAAAGTCGTCGACGTCTAAAGCCGTGGAGCTGTTCCCAGAATCGCCCAACCCTTTCTTCGCCGTCACCAGATAGCGATCCACTGCCTTTCCAGTCACGCCCGCGTTCGACGAATCCTGTCCCATTGTGCCGTACCAAAAAGGAAGGATCTTCTTTCTTCGTTCCCAACTCCACTTCTATCTTTTTTCACCGCCTGTCCGTTCATTCTTCCCCACTTTACCCAACAGCTATCATATTTGTGATCCTGTATCCCCTTTCACGCACTCGCGTCTGTATCTGCTACCATTTTTTTTTCCACGTTCGAATTACAAGCAGGTGGAGGCTGGTCCAGGCACAGCGAGGCCGTGCACACGGGGCTGTAAATAATAAAAAATGAACCACTTCCGAAAATGAGTCGTGCGCAACCCCTGCCCGGTGGCCCTTTGTCGCACAACACTTGTCTCCTCATTTGAGTTCTCTGCCATTATGCGTCTCCCCGGTGCCGGTACTCTTTTTTTCTCTGCCGCTCTTTTTCGTCCTTTTTCTTTTACCCTCTCGATCTAGCTCGAGTTCTTGCCCCCTTCATACGCGCCCGTTGCTATCGCTAGTTCTGAGTTTTTGAACTGAATCTCTGTGTTTGTTTCTGACGCGTGACGAAGGACAGTATGTTTTTGGACAGCTCTGCATTCGTGGCTGGAATGCGTAACGGTACGGTGTGTTGATGTTTGTTTTTATTTGAGATTCTGTGATTCGGTTTGGGAATAGGTTCGATGTTTAATTTTGTATTTGTTGTAATATTAGTTTCTTTTTCTTCAATTTGGGGCATGGGATACAGCTTTTAATTTTTTTACATCGATTATTATTGGCATCATTGAAAAATATTAGAGTGATGTTCTTAAGTACTTTAATATTTAAAAACTATTTAATATTTTTTTTTCATACAAACACATTTGAATGTGTCTTCTGATTGATTTTCCATAACAATCCTCTTACTTAGTATATTTTCCTTTCATTTTTTCCTCTTCCCAGTACACTTTTTATTGTTCTTCTATTTTAAACGATAAATGCGGACAAATGGGTTACATGTTCCACTTTACCAAGAATTTGGTTTTCGTTTGTAAATGAAATAAACGTCACTGGGTAATATTTTTTGCTAGAATCTCGTAATTCTAGCATTTCCTTTCCCCCTCCTTTTCTAATTCGGAAACTTTCCGCCGCTTTTTTGAATTACAGAAATGCATTCTAAATTGCGTGTCCTGGTGGAGATAGAGAAAACGAGCCACGAGAAACGTAGCACTTTCGAGAATGAGTTGTGTCCATCTCACGCAGGCGTTTCTCGAACATTTGTCTCGCAATTTGAGCTGTTCTGTTGCCATGTTTTTCTGTATCCGTTACTTCCAACGGATTGCCTCCATCGATAAATTTACGAAACTAGCTTTCAGCTTAATTGATTAACAATTCAATTTTCTGCTCGGTTTCCGCGACGTAGATTTCCGAATCAGAAGTAATTTAAGATACGAATTATCTGTCCAGAAATTGTAATACATAGTTTCAATTTTCAAGGTTTTCAGATTAGCAGGAAATACTTGAATCCCATCTGAATTCGATTACTCGGTAAAGTTTGTATTCCAGATTTATGTGAAATAGCTGAAGTTTGTTTCATTTTATTATTCCAATCACCATTAATTTTACTATAATTACCTAAATCCCAATTACATATTATGTTTCCAGATTGCACAATTTGTATTCAAACTTTTTTCTATCGAAATTTATGCACACTGAACGTAAGCGATAAGGTAATTTCCTATGTGAGCTGCACATTAACCAAATCGGTTAATTCCACCTTTTGAATTTTTTTTAAATTTTATCGTCAAAGCGATTGGCTCTCAACTGTTAATATTTAAAATAAAATTCCTTATTTTTGCTTGGCGGAGTTAACCGATTTAGCCTATGAGCGGCTCATAGATTATTATGTATTTTACATGTCTCAATTTTATAATTGGCATCCCACGGCAAGCTTCACGTGTTCACCTCTATTACAGATTTTAAAGCAGAACGTTTCTCTCTACGGCAGGTAAAGCAAAATACCACCCAATTTATATACAATTTCGTGTTTGCCTCCATAAATACAAAATTTCTTTGACGTTTTATCACAAACGGAGCTCGATGCATTAATTAAATAACAAATCCCATGCACCGCACACTGTCCTAAAGGGAAATAGAATATGAAAACAGCTGACCTCTCTTTCTACCTGTCTTTTCCCTGCAATCCCTGTCTGTCGTATTAGCTCTGAAATGGTTGTTTTGCATATTAAAAATTCATTTCTCCTTGCAACGATATAAAGGATTACCATACGCCATTATTCTCTCCATTTCCTGCAAACCTTTTTTGTCTTTGCCGTGGTCGAACGAAATCATTCTTTTGTAAACATAGAGGGACAAAAAAAATCGCGTCTTCGTGTACAGTCCCAGCGGTCTTCCTTCGAGAGGATACGCTCCTGAGCGTTATTTCACCACTCGGAGGGAAAAAGGGAATAATAAAAAATGAACCACTTCCGAAAATGAGTCTCGCGCGTCTGCAGCAGTCGAGGCTTTGCAGCACGATACTTGTTTCGTCGTTTGAATCCTCAAGCCGCACGCCCCCTCGCCCCATCCGCCATCAAAATCTCTTCTTTACTCTTTCTTCAGCAAGCACCGCCGAAAGCGAAACAAAATTCGGCAACTTTTCTCTGACTTTTGGTCTCTGTCGAATCTGATATGTATCGGTGCACCCTTATGTATTCACTTTCGTCTGACAGCTTTTTGTCTTGCATTTTTCAATTAATTTTTTTTTTGCTTATAGTGCGTTGCACGCGAAAGCATGCTCCAGTTGAAATTTGGGTTAAGCTGCGTCGCACGCGACTAAAATATCGGTACGAAATGAAGTTGTTTAATAACGAGGAAATCTACAGAATACAGAGGGTAGTTGCATTTGCGTTTTTCCCGTTCCGAGGTTGTGCGTGAAAAGTAAATGTAGGTTGGCGATTTAACTCTCTAGCCACTCCTAATTAATGTTCGGTCGTGTGTATTTATTTTGTATGGTTTTATACGCTGCTAACGGAACATTAATTTGATTTTCAAGACATATTAAACGTGGCACATTTGAGAAATTAGATTTATATAAAATAAGGGCCAATACCCGAATAAGTATACTTACTCTGCACGAAAATGGTAAATAATATTTTACGGATATTCAAATCACCCAATAAATATGTATATTAACAATTAACAATATATATGTATATTACAATTAATTAAGAATTAAGTATCCAAAATATCAGGCAGAGGATAAAACCTATAACGGAGAAACAGAATTACACCAAAGCCACTCACACACTAATTAAATCTACCCTTGCGAAGTGCTTCCAAACTTTTCTCCCGGGCTACTCTCTACCTCACTAAATAATGATTATCGCAGCACGAAATTTGCGCCATTAAATTGGTCATTTAGTTCAATTTTTCAAGAGTAATCGACCAAGTCGATGGCCAGAAATAATGCAACAAGGTTGAGTGCCTGGGCAGAATCGAACGAGGCAACGTCGCGATACGGTAAGCTGCAGAAAAAAAAGCAAACACACGTTTCACATGGAAAGGTATAAATGCGATGTCTATGGACAGGGGCGAGAGCAATCTGTCCAGTGAGCTTAAACAGCTTGTGTCTATTTGCCTGACGACAAGATTCGTTTGCGAAGAAGTCTTACAATCTCGCTTCGAGAGCTAAACTATCAAGTTGTTTGAGCGGGGACTATTTTGCCCGAGGGTGACAGGTCTGTCCATGGGGCCGTTGCCGGAGGCGTTTGCGATAACGTTTAATCGGCGAATGAAGCAATAAAACGTTTACCGACTTGACACGTGTTAAACCGACGTAACAGTCTATTTCACTCTTTTGGGGCGAAAACAAGCAGCGAGAAATGACGTTGCTTCAGCCGATGGAACAAGCTTTATTTTCCTCTGTCAAACTGAAATTAATAACCTAGGGGTTTAATCATTTTTTTTTCATTCTAACAAGTTTATCGGCGCAAATTTCTGGTACGATTGAAGATCAATATTTCATCGACGTGCAAAATTGAACGTTATTTCTCTATTAGTATAAGTTGCATGTAAAGGAAAAATAGCATTGGATGAATGTTCTTTGTGAATTTTTACTGTGTAACGCATGTAACGTCTGCTGGAATTCTAGAAAGGGATTTGAAATTTAATGAACGTCCATTGAATATTTCAATCGTGTGGTAAAACATGTAAAGTGCGCGAAACTGTGATACGCGGTGATTCAATGTGATCTTACTTCGTGGAACGTTGAAGTTCTTCAGATTCCTTGTTATTAACTTCGAGTACAAATACAGCAGAATTATGTTTTCAGTCCGGGAGAAGTATTGCTGTAACGATGACTGAGTTGGACTTGGATATTTAGTTTCCATATTCCATGGCGCCACGTCACTTAGAACCTTTGTTAAGAATGGCCACAAACTTTCTAACAAGTTCGCTAAGTCAGGTATGAACTTCAAACTGACGATTTTCATTCGTTAAGGACGGCGGTGCAACGCGATCCTTAATAAAATACGGAACTTCCCGTTGTAATAATGAAATTTGACAAGCTAAAGTGAAATACTGCCTTCGAATTCAATGTTCCTTTACGAACTTTCTAAGTGTAAAGCGTTATACACGTTTCTTACTTACTTCACTGCTATCATACTAACGTTGCGATCGTAGATGAAACTTACAATTATTACAATATTTACTCTACGCATTTCACAGCGATTCTCAAACGAATACATCAGTTGAACTCTCGTAAACTCTTCAAACAAGGACTTCACTGAGAGCAAACAATTTTTCACCGCAACTTGCCCCTCCAGATAAATCAATTTAAAAACTGCCTTTACGCCAACCATCAACACATTCTACCAGTACGAGCCTCCACCAAAAAAGTAACTCTCTCCCGCGCTTCACCAGAACAGCCTACTACAACGCAACATAAACGTTATCGAAACAAAACTGTTCGCCCCGCCAACAATTCACCCGGCCACAAAACAACCGCAACTGGCGGCATGCAAATAGTCGCGCACAACAGCCCAGCATTCTCCAACATCATCAACGTTCGTCAGGGGTGGAATAATCGCGGCCACGGCAACCCGAATTCCTTCGCCAAAGTTCGGTCAATCCATAAATAGACTACTACGCGAGATGACAGGAATTCTTGCCTGGTAAAGGACCACGATATCTCACCCGTGCGAATAACTATTATCGTGGAAGTGGCCCGAGCGAAGAAGCTCGTTTCACCCGGAACAGGGTCCTCCGAGCACGACAGCAAAGAATGAATCGGTCTGCATCCCTTTCGCGGCCCACCCCCTCTTTCACCCCGCGTTCAAGAGTCTCCGGTGGACCCGATATATATCTTTCTTTTCTTCTCGCCTGCCAGCCACGTTTCTTTGCGTTCCGACGTGCTTCCGAACGAACGAGACGCGCCAACCCTTCGCCACTTCTACGAGCCAGGCCGATTTGCGCGCCGTTGCGGGGGTTGACTGCGCCCGCGAGAGGGTGGAAAGTTTACGAGCGGGAGATTGCATATTTAGCGAATCTGCCGCGTCCAGGGGGGGCGACCGGCAGCAGATGCACTGCGGGACGAAAACGGGGAGAGTGTAAGGAAAGACAGGGGCTGGGGTTTTCGAAGAGAATGGGGCAAGTCGAATCGACGCGTGTGTCGACAGCGCGATGCATCGCCGCCTACTTTGCGCTATTGTGCGTACACGCTCGGATGTTTCAGAAGTAGACGAGACTCTGAGTGAGCCCGTCGTGGACGAGGACGTAAGTGGATGGGTCATGTTTGACGGGACGTTGTCTGGATGGCGGTGTGAATTGTTTGGAGATAGATTTCTGGACGCGTGTCGACCCACAAGCACGATGATTATTTGGTAATTAAGCAATCGGCCGGGCAAGACTCGGGTGAGGAATTCTCTGTGCAGTGGAATTCTGTGCGGAGGTAGACGGACCTCGGGTACAGGTGTTAGACAATCTTGGGATCGATATTCGCTTGGTTTGCAACGTAGAGTGGTTGGATGTTTACTGAGAGCGCTTTTATTGCTGCGTTTGCGGAGGAGCACAGAAATCGACGTCTACTTTCTGTTGTGGAGTCGGTGTTTTATTTTGTATATTTTATTTGTTCGAATTAAATCCATGAAATATTTAAGGAACGTTAAAATACTTTTGTAAAATATAAATTTATTCAATGAATTGTCTGTACGTGTAGGGGTGAAATATTTTAAATTATGATAAGAGTATCTGAATAGTAAAACTTTTTTAAAAGAATTTGGTGAATGTATTTAATAATACATAGTATAAGTAAGAAATCTGTACAAAGGATATGTACATATATTGGCTTTTGATTTCTAAATTCTTTCTGGAACGAACTGTGCACAATCTTGAGGGCGCTAAAGTGTAGCAAAGAAAACAGCAAGCCTAATTGAATCGTTATTCAAGTAGGCGAATGCATATTCACGCAGTGATATCTGCACCCTCGCCTAGGGAAAGTTTCCTCGGGACGTTGAGAAAAAAGGAGAAAGTGAGCTTGCACAGGCACGCGGAATATACTCACACTGTGCATCTAGTAACTTCAAGCATTATATGGTAAATGTGTGCGTGGAATTACACGGGGATGAAAACGTAGTGGTGCGCCGAGGGGCGTAAGCGAAGAAAGGGGTGTTCTTGGCATCCCCGTTGATTTCAAGGCGAATTTAATTCCTTTCGTTGATGTATGCTCACGCTGAGAACGTTTAAACAGTATTTTAAATAGGCCATTACCGATTCACAATGTTCCTAGCACAATTGGGAATTAAGTTTTGGAAAGAATACGAAAAAATTCGGAATTTATCCAGCGACGAATTAAATATCAGTGTCACAAATTTGATATTCATAGCTACTTTATAATTAAATATTAAACGTACAATGTAGGAATGTTATGTAAGTTGTATATAATCACTGTTATTTTACGCACAATTATATCCAGAACTATAATCTGGAATTCTTGCAACCACTAATAATAAACAAAAATTAAATTCAAAGTGTCCCTTATTCTTTAAATTTTAACTACATACACTAATAATAATTAATTGGAAATTGAATACGAAAACGTTTCTGTGATGGTGGAATTATTTAATGCATTCTAAAGGCGTACCTACTAAAAAATATTAAAAGAGATATTTCAGAGTATTAAGTGCATATGAATTTACACTGGAAAATGTTCAACGTTTTTTCTACTTATAATATTTTCATACTATACAGCGGGGGGTATGGAAAATATAATCACCTCCGGCTTTCCAACAAAATTAGCGGATGCTGCTTATTGCAAATTCATGAGAAATAACCGTTTCGTGCGTGAGATATTCATGTGATTTACATTTTGCAATATTCTGCATTAGGAACGGACATTACGACAATTATTACGTAACGAATATAAATATCGCACGTTGAACTGGAATAAAACTGTGATTACTGTGTCTCGCATACCTTTTACGCCTAATGTTCCTTTGTGCCATGATACATGTTTTGC